>JAJKFL010000001.1:32125000-37125000 GCA_021186555.1 Reticulitermes speratus | reverse complement strand
GCTGTTTCGTGACCTTATTTATTTTCTGTTGAAAAGCATCCTTGTCTTTATCAATAACAAGTATGTTGGTGTCATCTGCAAACAATACCATTTCCGCCCCTTGCACATTTAATGGGAGATCATTTATATACAATAGAAACAAAAGTGGTCCCAAGATTGACCCCTGTGGCACACCATGTATTATTTCTCTCAATGAGGATGTATATGTGTTTTGGTTGTTATTTTTATCATTCAGTTGGTTTATTTCGACAAATTGTACTCGGTGAGATAAGTAAGATTTGAACCATGAATTTGTAACCCCTCTAATCCCATAGTAATTTAATTCATCCAGTATTTATGTAGTTGTTGGTTGTTTCAAGTCAACAACCAACAACTACATTTTTCACCTTTTATTTATTTTAACCAGTGTATAAACACGATTGTAAAGAATTAATGTTATTCAGTTTTTACTATGTAAACAATTGTACCAATTGATGTAAAAGTGTGTAATTTGAGATGATGAGTCCCTGAGGATGAACCGGAATTAAGGGTTCAAAACATGTAGGACATTGTTACATAATTAATGTGATTAAATTGTACATTTGTCAGACTATAAATATAGAGATAAAATGTACGGAATGAATAATATTAAGTACATACTGGTCTATAAGTTGTTCATTGTTTGCTTACTGGAGAGACAGTCATTTGGTATGCATAATAAGGTACATTCTATGTTTTTTCTGTAGAAATGTTTAAAAATAGTTCAGTTTAGTAAATTTATTTATATTGTTCACATTAACATGTTGATATGTGACAATTAAAAACTATGAGAACATGGCTTGTTTTAAAAAAATCATGAAAAGCACTAAACTTAAAACCACAAGGAGTATTTTCCAACATTAAAGTATTTTAGATAATTTATATAAGCCTTGTGTATTTGTATCATTGAGTAATGACCTTTGGTGATTTTGTATGAATTTTGTTTTATAAAGCGGGAATTAAGGTGTGTACGAGTATATGAAAGTCACACTGTCATGTATATTTTAACACATTAAAGGTTTTAATATATAGCTCTCAAATCATGTGAAGTTACAGAAAGGGATTTTATTCAACATATTACCTTTCAGATATACTAGTCCTTTGACATCAATACATTGATTCATTGGTCA
Source organism: Reticulitermes speratus (assembly GCA_021186555.1). Classification (NCBI taxonomy): domain Eukaryota; kingdom Metazoa; phylum Arthropoda; class Insecta; order Blattodea; family Rhinotermitidae; genus Reticulitermes; species Reticulitermes speratus. The sequence goes on along the minus strand of JAJKFL010000001.1, from coordinate 37,123,852 downwards.
TTTTCAGATTTCTCCAGTGGACAGTAGTTAACCTTTAACAGCTGAATATGCAAACACTGTCCCATCAAATGTAACTTTTATCAGGTGATAGGGAAAATATTGGCCTGCCGAGATGCAGATATGGGCATTTGAAACGAAAATTACTCTGGCCACAAGCGGCTACATTGTCATGTAACGGCTTGACGATAACAGGTTAATTGTGTGTTACATGACATTAAAAATACAGACCCTAAAGTCATATCCTAAATAAATTACCTGTATCTGTCACTTTCAAACACCTGTACAGTAGGAGTTGCATCCTTCAAGATGATTATATAGCCTCATCCCATACACTTACGCCCTCTTCTTCAGTAGCCTATGATCTTCACTGATTCCAACTCTTTCTCATATATATTTCTCCATCTTGTCACACTTGCCCTTCTTTAGGCCATGCATCCTACTGCAGAATATACGTTGAACCCAAGTATATCCACATGCCCAGATCTGTAGTTTCACCACAGAATATTAATGTAAAACAGTAAAGCAATCCCTGTAGAGGCCTGGATAGGCCCTTAGGGTTTCTGGAGGTTGAGGCTTCCAGATTTCCAGACAATCGACACATGAAGGTGGTAAGGTGTGTCAGCCCTATGCACTGGCTGCCTTTACCCCCCAGGAAATAATTCCTGGTACTCATTTCTGTTAGAGGCTGAGTCGACCCCAAGGCCTTGGTGTGGCTGGAAGGATTAAGTCAATAATTACACCATCGGGAATCAAACCCACAACCTTCTGGCTTGTAGCGCAGTGCCTCAACCAACTGCACCACTGGGTACCTCAGAATATTAGTGTACTTATGTCATTTACATGTGCTGCTTCTTGCATTTTTGTACCAAGAATACTGTTTTTAGAATGTGTTTGTGTGAATTTATTCTTGCCTCTGTTGTGTCGCATCGGTCCAACCCTCCAGCTTCCGGGCTAGTTCTGGAATGTCAGACCTTGCGACACTATAAGGGTAAGAACCAGGCTCTCAAAATCTGAGTCCAGAGACCTGATCCGGTAGCGTGCCACCATCTCTCATATATAAAATAATACTGCAGGGGCTGCGAGAGATCAGACCCTACAGACTACCCTTCTCTAGGCTCGAAGGCATAGGTCCTTTAGAGAGATAGAGAGTAACAGTAATACATTTGAATTCCAAACAAGTACATTATAAAAAAGAATACATTATTTAAAATAAGGAGCGAGGTTTACCAATAACATTTTAACTAATAATTTACCAAATTCTAATCCTTCACTGACCAAAACCACCACGAACCTTAGGTAAATTAAAAAATAAACCATCCTACCTTGTAGAAACAGTATGAAGGTGAAGACCAGCAGCACGACGTTGGACTCCATGTCTGACGGTGCGTCACCTCGACAGTGGTAACCTCTCGATGACCCAGTCAAGAATAATCACTTCAACTTCCTGATATTTTTATACTTAAAGTATTGTGTTTTTGCAGCCTACTGTATTGCAACAGTTTGCTATTTCATCATAAACCAATAACTGTATAGTTTAGTTAACCTCAATCTAAACGTTACAAAATTCTACTTCCTGGTCATCAGCAAATGCTTACATGCCAAGTTACTCCAACCATCATACTTGCCACATCAGTACTCCACACATTCAAGACCTAATAAACATCAGCATTTTCTAACTTTCAAAGGTGGTTGATGTTCTACATTGTAACTTGCATCCGCATTTTTTTTCTAAATTTCGCAAGTGGTCAGTGTTACTACATTATAGCTTCCATAGCCACACAAGAGAAAAACATGACAGTTTATTTCTTATTTGAAAGATATGCAGAATAAATTGACAAGCAGCAAATTGTACTCATCCATAGCTTATTTGTTTTGAGTTTTCATATTTTATAAGGAAAGTTAGTCTTGTATTATTATGAATATGTGTGCCTGTGGTCTCCCTACTAACATTTCAACCACTTTGTGATTCCTGATTTATGCCATTGGAGGCTACTCCACTGTTGTGATGTGTAGTTTCTTATCACCAAAAATACCATTTTGAAGGCCATTTGAACTTCTGAGGTTGGAGTGACACCATCTCCATTCAGTGTAGGACTCTGAAATGTATGCTGAAATTTTGGTGACATTTGTGCAACATAATGTTTGTTTTATGTAGAATGCGGAGTCATGAGACAAATATGTGAAACATAAAGTAACTGTTCCAGTTGACAGCAATAACTGAACCAGTGTACTTGGTTAAAGGTAAAAGTGGTAAGTGGCCTCTTTCCTTCAGGTTTTCCCACCAAAATCCTGTATGCATTTTATTTCCCATACCCCCACCATGCCTGCCACATGCCCCACCCATATCACCCTCCTTGATTTGGTCACCAAAATAATACTTGGTAAGGAGTACAAATCAGGCTCATCAATGTGCAGTTATGTCCAGCCTCCTGTTTCTTCTTGCCTCATGCCAAAATATTTCCACAGCACCCTGTTCTTTACCACCCACAACCTGTGTTCTTCCCTTAATGTGAGAGACCAATTTTCACACCCGTACACTACTGATTAACTAACTACATGAAGCAGAACCCTTCTTGAGATGCTAGTAGCCCGTTGGCTAGTTAAGAAAGTCCCTGTATTTTACTGAACCCAAAGATTCACTACTGTCTTCATAAGAGCCTGCCAGTTGTTCCTGTCCAAACCAGATTAATCCAATCCACACCCTCCCAGCAGGTTTCTCCTATCTTTGCATTGGTCTTCCAAGTGGTTTCTTTTGTTTAGGCTTCCCCACTGAAACCCAGCATGCATTTTTCTTTTCTCCCATACATGCCATGTGCCCTGCCCATATCATACACAGACAAGAAGAAGTGCTAGTCCACGTCAAGCAGAGTGAGTATATGATACTTCCATCTGTATCTAATACGTAATCTAACTACAGATGCATGGTGATACACCGCTCTGTTTTAAAACAAATAACCTGTAGTGAAATAAAATTACTGTTGCACATGTTATTAATATTATACAGGGCATACACAAAACAATGGTGCGGTTTCAATTGTTATTTACATTGAAACCGCACCATTCTTTTGTGTATGCCCTGTATTCCCCATTCCAACCTGACCTCCAGAGGCACTCTGAAGTGTGTGTTTGTGAGAGCAAAATGTTGTCATTTAATAAAAACGCTCTTCTTCAGTAAGGGTTTCTCAAATGTAAATTTCATCAGCCCCAACCATTTCTCCTTTACTAACTGAATTTTCATATTTTTGCTTACATCAGGTAATTTTATGAAAATTTGTCCAGATTTTGTGGCTCCTTCATATGTTAGTGCCCTGGATGACTGCCTGTTTTGGTTCATGGATGGCACTGGCTCCAGGATGTATTTATAGAAGTGGGACTGACCTGTGACATTACTCAATGTTTTGCTCAGAGCAGAGTATCTTGACTGCAATGGTAGTTTTTTGAATGTTCTGCCAGATACTGATATTAGCACAGTGTATATTGATGTCTGTTAACCTTATGCTGTTCTCTAGAGTAGTTGAAATTAAAATTCCTGTCATGTTTCTAGCTCAGGATTGTGGCTTTGCAATTAGTGGTGTTAGATCTTCATGTTCTGTAGCCAGAGTTCGATAGACATCTTTGCAAGATTGTCTTTTTGCTGTTGGTCACTGAGAATGATTGTAGTTTACATATAAGAGTTGATGTGTTCTGTTACTAATCTTTATGCTCTGGTTAGTACTCCTTCCTTTCTGTGTTCTGGTTAGTATTTATTTTCTTCTCTTAACAGTGTATAATCACATTCTTTAAAAACAGTTATCATACAAAGTTTTCTCTCTTTAGATTACTTTTGTTAAGGTCAAAATTACTGGACTGCACTTGCCAAATTATGTAAAATGACTGATACTCCTTTCTGTAGTACATTTTCATTTCTGTACATAAAACTAATACATATTTCAACATTCCACACACATATATACACATCAATTTCAACATTACTAATTCACAGAGACATACATATTTCCAATGTTGTGTATCTTTTCCTCCACACTGCATGAAGTTATAAACCCATACACTAAAGATAATCAGACTGCTTATCTTATATATCATTTTATCTTGTAACTACAGATTAGAATTTCTCTGTCTTATCAGCATATTCATTGTGATGTTTGAACTGATAACCTTGGCAGAAACTAATGTGATAGCATTCTGTCTGTACTTCAGTTGACATAAACTAGACTACAGGATTATACTTTTGCTGTCACCTGTCTGCAGTAAGTTGTGTAGCTAAAAACAAGGTAGTTTAAACAATCCTGAAACTTTCCAGTTCCTTTTTAGGTTTGGATTTTTTATTCTTTGGTTTCAGTAAAAGTGATCTAAGTTTGTACAGGGCACAGTATGATTTGACATGTGATTTAGGGGACAACGTGAAACTTGATGCTTCCGCAGCGGTAACTATACGAATACTGTCTTGTAGGATATGACACTGTGTAGTTCAACAGAAATTTACTGTTATTCCAAAGGGACCCCAGCATGCATGTTCAAATTAGAAGAGCTAGAGCTACTGGACCACACAGTCTCACATCCTAGAAAACAGTGTTGCTCAAGAGACAGTATGTCAGACCTTTGTTATCTAGTGTATTCAGATTGATGTTTGAAGGTAAGAGAGCAGTAGTATTAAGATTTCATACTTTGAAAATGCTTCCCACATTCCAAATTGTAAAGTATCAGATGTCTTCTTCAGAAGTCTGCATACAGCTTGCATTCCTTTTAAAATGTGCCTTCAACAATTAATTTTACCCAAAACAAATCTTTTGTCCTTTCATATGTCCACACATATGTAGTTTGAGGTTGTATGTGCATGTGTGTGCATGCACATTACACAAATTCAGGCCATATGCCCACACCTTCTTTATTTACGATACATTTTGATATCCTCCCATCTATTTCAAGATCTCACATGTGGTCTCTGCCCTTCAGGTTTCCCAGCCAAAACTGTGTATGCAATGCTCAGCTCCTCTGTTTGTGCTACATGACTCACACATCTGATACTCTTTGATTTTATTATCCAAATAATATTTTGTGAAGAGTATAAGTTGTGAAGCCACTCATTATGCAGTTTTTTTCCGGCTCTATGATTCTCAGTTTGAAATATTTCCCTTGCCACTCTGTTCTCAGACCCCTTCAACTCATGGTTTTCCTGCAGATTAAGATACTATGTCACACCTATACAAACAAGAGGTAAAATTATATTGCAGTATGTTTTAGTTTTTGTGTCTTTAGATAGGCAATGGGAAGATAAAAGATTCTTAACTGAGTGGTATCAAGCATTCAGCATATTTGTTCTGCCCTTAATCCCTTTAAGAATGAAATTTTAATTGATGTCACCCCCCAAATATGTGTATATCTACTTTGACACATATTTAAAGGATTTGTGAACTACCATTAGATTATGATTTTGTCCTGTATTCTGGTGAGACATGAACATATCCTTAGTACTGTGTGTATTTACTTCCATACTACCCTGCATACTAGTGTCTGATGATATTTATTGAGGCTTCATTTAGGATATTTATCCTAATGACATTTCTTCATATATCATTTTCTGTGGTGTCTTTATATAATATGTGAAAGTGATGTCATGCAGGCATTCTGGATTTGATTTGCTTTCTTCTGGGTGCTCAAATAATTGTTATGTATTACTTTTGCGTGTATATTTATTATGAATGTAGTTCTGTCATATTATCCTTGTATTTCGAAGTCTTCTTGGCTTATTTGCCAAGTTCCTTTTCAGTGGGATGGATCAACTCCATCTGTGAGCAGACACTTCCCCTTTTTGTCTCAGGCTGTGATATCAGACTTGTTGCAGGATATAGTTATCTTTCAGTATGTTGTTTCCAAAGCATAGTTGTCAGTTATTGTTAGTTATTACACCTACTTGCTGACTGATGTTAAAATATAACTGTCATTGTGTTTTATGAATTAATCTGCTGCTGTTGTTGTGGTCATTATCATAATTTTTCTGTGTTTGTCTTGGTCATCATCATTGTTGTGGGACAGCCAGGATAGCTCAGTCATGAAAGTTACCGGATGTAGGCCAGATGACCATAGTTTCATTTCTAGTGTGGAAAGAGACTTCCTTTCACCACCGAGTGTACACTGGCTTAAGGATCTTCCCATTCTGTTATTGAGTACTGGAGGCTTTTCCTCAAAGGAAACTGATCAAAGAATGAAACTGACCACTCACATGTATCTAATGTTATGGTTAAAAGTTTGTGCAACTTCTTATATCCTTTCCCCATACATATAAATGGAAGGGCAACTTTACCTTTACACTGCTACTGCTAATGTAGTTGTTCTGTAATTTTTGTGCTTACTACAAACTGTTACAGTAACAATCTCAGTTACTGAACGTGTAATAATGGGCAGCAGTGCATCGCATGTGACTGATGAGAATGTGCTGGAGGAATACACCGAACTCACATACCTCAAAAAGGCTGAGATACAGTAGTAAGTTATATATGGCATTATGATGGATAAAATTAGCCATTGACTGTTTAGTGTTTTTGTGTCATACCAACTCCTGTGTGGCAGGAGCAAGGGGGTTTTCTCTTCCACAGAGCATTCAGACCAGCTCTGGGGTCCAACCATCCTACTGTTCAGTGGGTACCAGGATCTCGTTCCTCCAAAATAAAGTATTCAGGGCATGAAGCTATTTACCTCCATCTAATGCCATGACTGAGTGAAACTATACCCCCCCCCCCCCCATATGACTGTGCACAGGGACAGCTTTACCTTTTACCAAATCCTGTGAGTGATATTTTTAGTGGCAGCAAGAAACATTAAAAAGTCATACACTTAGCATATTCTGGAATGTTCCAAATGTAGCATTACAGACCCATTTCTGTGCAAGGGTTGAAAGCCTCAGGTGCAATATCATGCATATAATTGTAGATACAGGTCACAGAACTAAAATTAACATAATATTGACTCCAGTGGTTGCTTCACTGTAGTAAGTCTTCACAAAGAAAAAATTTTTGTAGAAAGTAATTATTTTACTTTGTACTTCAAACAGCATCTGGAAGCACTTTCATGCCATGGATCCTCACCGAGTAAGCAGAAACCCTGATTGCTCTCTACCTGTGCACAAACTTGAAGAGTTCCTACCTCAACTGAAGGTAATTTTTCTAACTGCAAAATATTTTGCACAAAATTTCTGCATGTTAAAAGAAATAACTGAAAACCATTGTTACATTTGGGGATTGGTTGCCTGTGCAGTGCTAAATGGAATGAATGTTTCTATCTTCTGCACAGTGTCAAAATTAAGGTGTAGTTCATTGAAAGTAATTTAAACCTACAGCTATGCATTGACATATGTTGGTATTTGAGTATACATTACAAAATATGATGGATATATCCTTGTTCTTTTAGTCATGTCATTGATCAGTGCTGGAAATGCTCTCATGTTTTTAAGTTTTACAAGACATGTGGCCTGTTACCACAGCTTCATTCTCAAGGAAACTCCATATGAATTAGTACTATATCTGGAGATCATGATATCCAACACTCATGTGAAACAGCTGTTCAACAGAGACATAGTTTCATTGGTGGTATGGATATTGGCTCTACTTGCTAAAATTAGCATTCTTTCACCCTCTTGTACTATTCTGAATTAATTGGGTGTGCCGTCACATTTCATACCATTCACTCAATGGAGGTGCATTTTATGAATATTTTATGCTGTCCAAATGTATTTGTTTTGATTCTTCATGTAACAGTGTCTTATCTGAAAAGTCTTTTGGTACATATTAAACTGACAAACTGGTGACAGTTCTTAACAGTTGTATCTTTAACCTTTTGTTGAACTACATGCATAGGGTGAATATGATAAGCATGCACTTCAGTTATCTTGTGGCCTGGGACATATATGACAGTCTGGTTTGTTTGAAGAGGTTGTATGAAGATTTATACGGAGCCACAGAATTTTTTCCTGAGTGTCCTCCATCAAATTTGTTAAGACTGTTATGATATTTCCAAATATAACTAATTATGCCATAAGTTGTCATCTCATTTGGAGTTTCTGAAACTGGTAATGCATTTCTTATGAATTGTGAAATGCACCAAGGGATTTTGAACCAAAATTTAGCTAAAACTGTAACCCTGTGCTTCCAAATTCATATTTGCTGAGTATGTAATATGAATGTGTAACTGAAGGTTTCAGTTAAGGGGCAGTCAGTTTACCATGATTTGCATGCTTTGAATACAGTCAAAGGAGTTACAAAACTTTATTGAAATAGCATCATAGCTTGTATGTAATTTGTAGACACATCTGAGACAGACAACTCTGATAAAAAGTGTAATTTAATAAAAATTGTGAGGGCCTTTGGGGAAAAAATCCAATTGTGTTACAACGTTTGTGTAATGGACTCTTAATTTGTGTGCTGCAATATTCATTTTATAATGTACTTCGTGCGGTCTAAACATTTATGAACACTGTGCTTGAAGAAAGATGTGAAATACTTCAACACTAGAGGACTAATTGTTCTATTTAATGACATCATCAGTTTCAAAGATAATCTTGTTTTGCAGTTGGTTGAATGAAAGAGTGTGAAGCGGTGGTGGGATGTTATTGATGTAGGAAAACCAACATACTTGGAAAAGAGTCTGTCCCCATGTAACATTTTTCACCACAAATTGCACATGTACTGGTCTGGGATTTAACCCAGGCCTCCACAGTGAGAGGTCGGTGACTAACCACCTGAGCCATGGCACAGCCCAAATTCAGTATTTATAATGTGAAGACTATATATGCAGAGATACATAAATGATTTTACTGGATTATTTTTCCTTATAACAGTGTTTGATAAATCATAATACTGACTTTTAAACCAGGTAAACCCCTTCATAGATCGTTTATACGATGTCTTCTTTCCAAAACGGGATCAAAATGGGACCATTTATTTCTCCTTCGAAGACTTGTTGGATATGTGTTCTGCACTGTCCCCACAGTGCCCTGACAAAGTGAAAGCAATGTGGGCATTCAAGGTCTTTGGTAAGTTATAAGAATGTCCTGCTGTTTGACCTCCAAGCATCTAATAATCTGTGTTTTTAGCATAGTAAGACCCATTTGTCTGAATGCTGTATACTTCATATGACTGTCATGTGAGGCTTGGAAACATTAAGAAAGATTGCAATTTATGACCATGGTACTTGAAATATTAAAAATTGTGAGGATTTAACATTTCAAATGTTTACATTTTCTTAACAATATTTATTACAGATTTTAATAATAATAACCATATTGATAAAGAAGATCTCATGATGATAATTGACCGATTGACACAACACCACCGACTCGAGGATGCAGGAAAGCAGAAAATAATAGAAGGTGTAAGTATGAAGTGTTTCTGTGTATTTTCTCATAGGAAGGTCTATGATACTTTGTACATAGGTCAATGGTGAATGCACTGAAGATGGTCACAGTGTGAAGGATCACTTAATGCCCCCCCCCCCTCCACCTTTCACTTGATCTCACAACAGGCCTAAACCACATCTTGAAGATTTAGGTCTTCTGATTTGTTATACTGATTAGCAGGGTTATTGATTCCCATCATGTCAAAGGAACATACTACCTTCATCTTCAATGGTTGAGGAGTCTTGAGGTATGTTGCTTTAAAATGCTGAGAATTAATACCCTGCTGCTCTGTGTAACAACCCTGAAAACCTGAATCATCCATATCTTATATAGTTTAAAATTATCTACCATGGTGTTAATTACTTTAATTGAAACTATTACCAGTTTGAGCCTAATGTGCACATAATATAGCAATGTTCAGTAATCACAACATGTTGTGGCCCCATGTACCAGGTGATTTTTCAAGTGTTTCATTATTTGACATGTGGCTGCTCATGTGCATGCATGCACACATGCGCACACACACACACACACTCACTCACAGTTGTTACATTATACACACTTACTATTGAAATCCCTTCAGTTAAAATTTATGTTATGGCAATGCTTTTAAATTATGCATAAAGTAATCAAAGTGTATGTATTGATGATACATCTCATTCAAGTAGGGACTTGCTCTTGGGAAGGTTGTTGAAATTAGTTCATTGTGGCTCATGATCTATTTTAAAATATCATTCCATTATTCACCCCTATTTTGTAAAAAGGGGACAACCCACAACCATCAATTTTCCAGGAGAAGCAAAAACAGGTTTTCAAGATACTTCCTTCTTTATTACAAATGAAGTATTCGAGCTGTCAAAATAATGATAATGATAATATCATTCATTTTGATAGCTTAAATACGTGGGCCATTTCAGAAGTTTTGTGTATGATTTTATTGTAATAACAAAATACTAGATAAAAACATTATTGATATTCCTGAATGCTGACACATATGTCCTCTACTCAATGTAATCACCAGCACTGTCCACACACTTTTCCCATCTACGTGGTAAACGATCAATTGCAGCTCTGTATTCGTCCTTGGTTGGACGCTTTAAAGAGGCAGTGACAGCAGTGTTGATATCGTCTTCCGATTGAAATTGTTTTCCCCGAAGATGTTCTTTCACACGTGAAAACAACCAATAATCACATGGGGCGAGATCTGGAGAGTAGGGAGGATGTGCCAACACCTCCCAGCCCCAACGTTGCACCAGATTTTGCACATCACAATGGCGATGAGGTGTTGCATTGTCCTGGAGCAAAATGGCACTGTGCTCCAGCAGTTCTGGTTGTTTATGTCAAAGAGCCGGCCTCAGCTTAACCTGCAAGAGTGAGCAGTAATATGGGCCATTGACCGTAGTATCAACTGGCACGGGAAGGTCAAGCACAAGCCCATTTCGCCTGAAGAACATGACATGCATGACTTTCGGAATGCCCTGACTATGCCATGCAATTTTCTTCCCTGGTGACGTTGGGGCGCGCCATTCAGCATTCTGTCGTTTCAGCTGAGGGTCAAATGAATGCACCCATGACTCGTCAACTGTTAAAATGCAATCGAGGAATGCAGTGCCTTCATTTCTCCAATGCTGCAGATGGGTGTTGGTGAGAAGAACACACATGGCTCTTGGGTCATCGTTGAGCACGTGTGGAATCCACTTTGCACAAACTTTTCTTTTCCCCAAGCTGTTGGTGAGGATACAGTAAACACTTGCTGGCAAGATTCCGACTTCTGTAGCAATTGCCGTGCATGAAATACTGTGCGTACCTTCAAGGACAGATTCACTTATTTCACGTGGCATTCATCCGTCGCCGTCATTGGGGCTCCACTGCGAGGGGCGTTGTCTGTCTGTTCCCAGCCATTCTTAATGGAATTTACCCATCGGCAAACAGTTTCGTATGAAGGAGCATGTGTCCCTAAACCTTCCTTCAATGACTTGTAACACTCTAAGAGTACTTTTACCCAACAGAACACTAAATTTTATTAATGTTTCCATCCACAAGAAACTTCCTTGCAGTCTTTCCCGATCCATAGCTAAACAGCAACTGATGTCACAAAGACAGTGCACCTTTGTGACAGCAGCAATAGAACCACTAGCACCACACATGTGATTTGAGTTCAGTCACATGAAGCACTGCACGATGCAGCCACCATACACAAAACTTCTGAAATGACCTACATAGTTCATTTGCATTAAAGAGGGAAGTTTCTAGAAAATCTGGTTTTTGCTTCTGCTCTACAACTGATGTTCTGTGGGTTGTCCCCTTTTTACAAAATAGTGGCAACTATGTCACAAAGGTTATTACAAGACTAGAATTCAATGAGAATAAAAGTTATACAGAATGATATACTTAAAATCGCACTGATATAGGAAACATTGTATTTTTTTATCTGACTGAAAATAAAACATAAATGAGTGGTCACAAATCATGCTGGAATGACATCTCTTGTTTGATTACACATATCAACCCTTTTCACCATGTTTTGAGAGATATGCGTAAGAGTTTTTTCTGATGTGATGCTGCTAACGGTATTTTCACTATTCACTTTCAATGGTACGCTTTTTACATTGTTTTGCTACAAAGCAGAAATTCTGTGACTGAATGCCCAGTTACACAATACAAAGTTTTTTTTATTAGTTAGTTTACAGTGATACAAATTTCCATGGACAAAGGTGTTGCGTATGTCATTTCATAAGGTAACAGCAGGAGCATTGGAAGTATGATTTCATTTTCCTGAAAGCTGTGTATAGCGTAACCATCATTCCTGGTAAGCGACAGAAATAGTTATGCAATCTTACTTCATCTCATTCAGTATTTCATTACCTACTGTTGTCGGTCTTTTATATTTTGGGTTCACCAGTATTTGCATAAGATGGTTAAGATAATTATCCAAAATAAACACACACTGAATTTATGAATAATTGTGTTTCAGATTCTGAAAGAAGTGGACCTGGGTAAGTCAGGTGATATTTCATCACGGGAGTTTGTTCATGCTGTTACTAAGATGCCAGACTTTGCCACGTGTTTCCAATTGAAGGTGTAAACCAATGCTTCTGGTGTATAATCCCTGTCCTTAATATATAACCTTAATGTTATATTACATACAATATGGGTATACTAGTAAACTGTCAAATCAGAATCAACATAACATTTTGTGCTGCATGATGTCATTTGACAAAATTTTAAAGCTGAATATGTTACCCAGTAATAAAAATGTTTGTTCCATATTGATATACTGTTTACCTTTGTGGATTTTATAGCCACTGTAATCATTTACTGTAATCTACCTTAAAATAAGTGCTTTAAGCATATTCTTTTCTGTTAAGGTTGAAGCAGTGACGATGAATAAAGGGTTGATGTTAGATACTTTGTTGGTTTGAATTGGTAATGAATAACTCATAGTTTATGATATGCCATTATTGATTTAGAGTAAACAAAGAAAATTATCAGAATACAGAACTCAATATTACTTGGTTAACTGGTGTGCAGCCTGTTATGTAGTGAGAAGTCTTTAAGTGTAAATCCTAATGATAGTTTTCCTGATGTTTAAGTCAGTACAAAAACAGCATCCAACATTGTTTCTTATCTAAACGTGTGCAGCAGATACGACACACTTGGATATGAGATATGTCTGTTATTTATTTATTATTTATTTAATGACAATATCAGTAACTTGGAGTACAATATGCCAGATGTTAGGATGATTAATGAATAATGAATTGAAAGGGATGTGAAGTAGTCAGGGACTGTGGTACTGTCCTGGCACTCACCTGCAGAGACAGAGAAAAACCACAAAACACCTGTCTGAATAGTCAGTCCTGCCTAACATGTGCAGCAGGCACTCCCTCAATAAAAGTCATGCATTACCATTTGAGCCACCTTGCTTAATGAATTGCGTTCACTTTGAACGTTACCATAAAGAGTAAATGCAATAACACTGACGTCAAAATAAAGAATAAAGTTGTCCCTGCCTATGCCATGAAGGCATACAGGGGGAGCACAAGTATAGCTCCACTCACTCTTAACCTCAGCGTTAGATGGAGGTGACTGGTCAAATGCATGCCCCATCACTTTATCCCAAGGAAGGAGCCCCAATGTCCATTGAATAGGAGGCTGGGTTGGCCTCAGACCTAGGCTGGACATTCTGGAAAAGAGAAAAATTTCTTTCCCTGCTGGGATTCACTATACTGACTATACTATTCCAGCTCCAATGTTATAAAGAACAATTCTTTGCTCACACTTGACAAGAAATGCTTCCAAAATATGACTTAAGATGTCTTTTGGAGTTTGTACTCAGTATTTTAAATGTAACAAGATAAGGTCTGCAGTTCTGAAGGGAACTTCAAAACTTGTCAGTGTGTATTGTTGGTGTATGTCTCCTCCAATGTTTCTCCACAGTCAGTGAAACAGTATAAACACAGCCCAGTGATGAATGCTTTCCAGTGTAATCCTGATAGAATTTCATATGTTTATGTCACTTGTAAACCCCAGACTAAAAAGTGGAAACTGTACCAAAATCTCAAAGTTTTTAAGTCTGTGGAGCATTATAGGTTTGCTAAAGGTTTCTGCCTTTTGAGATTAATGTGATCTGTGATGGGCTATGTGTATGGAAGGTTTAAGTAATAGTGATGATACATTCATATTCATGCATTTGTATTGTACAGTTGAGCTGTATGTCATGATTGTGCCACTTTTATTCTGAGGAGCACAGTTGGATATTCAGCTTAATTTTCATTTAAATATGATACAGACTGTACACGTAGTTTTGTAGAATTATGAAGTGTACTGCGTTGCGCTTGTTGGTGAAACACAGCAGTCAACAATGAGCGTGGTTATTTTTAGAAGTCAGTTTGCCCACAGCTGACTGCTGTTGCTTGCTGTCGATAGGTACATGAAGCGTGGCGTGATGGCAATTGTACAGCCAAGGAGGATATGTAGTTGAGATAGGAAAGCTTACAGAATTGGACCGTTGTGTGGCTCATCCACTCGCTTCAAGGGTTTATTTTTTGTAACATCCCCCAGTATTGTGATAACTACATGTGATCATGTTAACCGAGCAGCAATAGTGGGTTGTGTGTGTAGAAGCGGGCTGTGCTTGTGTCTTCTGTGCAGCTGGAGGTTGGAATGACACCATCTTGCTTTATCGTCAGCTTGTTGTGTGAGTAATACCTGCATGATTAATGTAGTTCTTGATCTGCCTCTGCCCCCCAACTGTTCTCTTCTTATGTTATGTCTATTAGTACAAACTGGTGGACATTATTAATAGTTTATAGGTATTAAATTTGGTGTAAGTAAATGCTACATTTATTTATACCTATTACATTTGAGTGCCAGTGAGTCAAGTTATATTTTATGATAGTCGCCTGCGCTGTCTCACGGACACACATCTGACTGGTGGACCCACTGGAGTTAGTGGTTGTGGTGGCACAATATTACGTATGGTGTATTGCCCCCCGAAGATAAATCTGATGGTTAGGCACGTGTCGGTCTTAGTTAATTAATAGGAATTTTAATGTATTTTGTTATATCGTAACCTCTATTCAGACAGCCGCACGAAATTTTGTGGAAACACCTAGAAACACAAAACCCCACAGTTTGTATGGCCCCAGTTCGGATTCGAAATTGAGGCCGGTGTCCAGAGTGTAAAGAAAGGCTTCATCGCTGTAGTAACCGTCTGAGCAAGGAATATATGGATGCTTTCGTAATTGTACATTTCCTATCTAACTCAATGGAGTGGAGTACTCCTTGAAGAGGTAATAATACTTCACCTAGGCAAGAAATTCCCCACATTTTATGTAACCCGAAATATCATTGCCGCGGTCACAACAACCCGCCAATTGTTCCTATCCTGAGGCAGATTAATCCAGTCCACGTTCTGGCGAAGGATTTTCCAAACACCCATTTAAATATTATTGTCCCATCGACGCCTAGGTCTTCCAAGCAGTCTCTTTGTCTCAGATTTCACCACTAAAAGCCTGTATGCACTTCTCTCCTTCGTACGTATCTCATTTATTAATTATTAGTGGGTAGTAAGTAAATGCTTTTCTTTTTACGCTTTTATATACATTTTTCGTTTCTTTTTTCTATCAGGCTTAAATAATATAGCCTATACTGTGATTATTAACCTATTTTTCCCCCATGGCGCAACAGCCCCTGGTGGGCCAGGGTCTTCTCCTAATCTAGGCTTCACAATTACACCCAGATACACCACACTTGGTAGGACTCCTCTGGACGAGGGATCAGCCCGACGTAGAGACCTCTACCTGACAACACACAACACTAACAAAAGACAGACAGCCATACCCCCGGCGGGATTCGAACCCGAAATCCTAGCAAGTGAGCGGCCGTAAATCGACGCCTTAGACCGCGCGGCCACAGGGATCGGCTTGTGTACCATTGGTTAAGCTATATTTATTCTGCAACTTCAGATAATGTGCTACTAAAATGTTTAAGAATCTTTCGAAACTTCCATCTACACTGTTAAGCCCTCTGACCCTCCTATTGTAACCTTCAGTTACTAAAATTCTGCTCCTTTAAACAGTGTTACTGTGTTTAAGGTACAAATATGACTTTACTTTTTACTGAAGTTGCATCAGCCGAGCTGGACATTTGGTGATACTTGTGGTCAACATGATTGCTTCGTGACATTGATGACGCTGTTTACTTCCTGTGACATCGACATTTCTCTGTTGTGCAACTCTTACTCTTTATTTTTGAACATGCTACATTACGGAATAACACAATTATATACCTTATAAATGTAAAAACTTCTTACCTTTACAGTCGTAACAGGATAGTATACGACAATGGTCAAATTAAAAGTCAAAGTTACCCCAAAGAATTCGTCAAAGCCTGAGGTACTCCATGTCACTATTTAACAAATGACATAGCACGGTAGTCTTTTACAGCGAACAGTTGTTACCTCTCTTTCCGCCCGCAAGTTGCAGGACCACCTCTTGTTAAGTATCTGCCTCTGTTTAGTCAACAAGGCCCTGTTAGTAGCTGCATGACATAGCCGAAGCTCTAGAGCACTTTCTGGTAACACGGACCCTTACAAAGTCTGAATACCTCTGCGGACCCCCTTCCCAAAATTATGAATTCGCGGACAACTTAAGCACAATTCGCGGTATCATTTAAAGTTGATATATATACAATTAAGAAACAAATTTAAACTGTAAAAAGTTTCTAATTTAATGTAAATTTTTTGCAACAATAATGATTTTTCTAACAATAATTATAATGAAACTATGATACTCAACGTACAGTCTGAAGGGAAAATCTTTATATCCTGTCGAGCAGAATCTACTCAACACGTGGACCCTCCAGTTGAGGAACATTGATTTAGTGGTTCTGTTCTTCAGTTCCTACAGAAGGACGGGTCATGCCACTACGACAACGCAACAATTCAACCTGCTACAAGAATGTCACCAATAGGCAATAAGTAGCAGTAGTTTTGAAATCTTCGCTCTTCTGGGATGTTACCCAGCGTTGATTGGTAGTTAGTAACATCCCAGAAGAGAGAAGACCTCATTTATACTGCGGAGGAAGCCTGAAATCAGAGCAGAATTTAGTAAAATGCATAAGGTAAACTTCTGCCTGTTTAGCTAAATGCCATAACATGAAGACGTGTGGTGGGTGATAGACAGCTCCACGCATTCTTACCTCGGTACTATAAGGAAGCGAGTGTTAAGGCCCGTTTACACGGTGCCAGTTGGCGGGCCAGTTGAGGTGTCCAGTAACTGGATGCCAGGTACTGTCCCTGTGTAAACACACCAGCCAGTAGCTTGACAGGCCAGTTGGACAGCAGCTGGCCATGCCAGTGAGTTCAAACATTTTTGTTTCCACTGGCCACTGGCGTTCCCCCACCACCTCACAGTCCAGTAGCTGTCACCACAGATTACTGTCACCGTGTAAACGGTACAGCACACAGGCCTGCTGGCGGGTAGTAGACACGTGCAGGGCAATCGAATTTTTCTTTGTCTTTCTTGTGAATTATTTTTAATAATTGTTGTAATTATCAAACAAAATGTCGGGCAGGTGGAGTGAGGAACAAACAACTAAGTTTGTTAATATGTACAAGGACTCTGAAAATTTGTGGAATGTATTTACTCCTGAATATAAAAATCGCGAAGCCCGGCTCGCATCTCTAAAACACATGGTACGGGAAATGAACATACCTAATTTTGGTGTGAAGGACGTGTCTAAGAAGATAAAGAGTTTGCGCTCGACATACCATCTAGAGGTTACAAAAATCACCAAGAGTAAAGCTAGTGGAGCTGGAGCTGATGAAGCTTATACACCAACAATAAAATGGTTCAACGCTATGGATTACATAATTAAGAATTCTACTATAAAAGAGAAAGAAACCTATACCAATCTGGTAAGTAACATGTTTATTTATATGTAAATATTATGTACCGCTTTACAGAACATACGTTTCCAATAATCAGTTCAATAAATGTCTTTGCATTTATGCTCTTGCACATTTTGAACACAATTTGATCCAATCAATAAATCATTTTTTCTTGCCAATCAACTGCCCATTCCCCACAGAAATACTCTTTGTAGCGACTCCTCAAATTTTCAGCTATCTTCCTGCCTCTGTTGTTTTGTCGCGAACGCTGAATACTAGGTAGTTCAGAGATCTCAGATCTCCACAGACCTTGAATCACAGTAGCGTTCAAGATGTCTTCGTAGTCTACAGTTCCGGGGGGTGTGTATGTAGCGGGCGAAGTCTTGCGCAGCCAATTGTGTAAGGCACATAAAGCTTTGGTAATTTTCACTGTAGTTTCAACCTTAACCGGAACCGGTTTTCTGAAAATACGAAAACGATTTGCCAGGATACCAAATCCGTTCTCCACTATTCTTCTTGCCCTACTCGTCCTGTAGTTGTATATTTTCTCTTCTTTAGTGAGCTGTTGTTTTGAATAGGGTTTTAACAAATACGGTTTTAAGGGGAAGGCATCATCTCCCACTAATATCCCTCCTTTGGGAAGCAATGACTCGTTTTCCAGTAACGGATACATGCTGCTTCGTTGAAAAACTCCGCCATCTGAATTGCGCCCATATGACCCTATATCCACGTATGTGAAGCAGTAGTCATAATCGACAACTGCCAGGAGAACGATACTATTTGAACCTTTATAGTTAAAATATTCACTCCCTGAGCTAGGAGGTGCTTGAATTAATATATGCTTTCCATCGATCGCTCCGCAGCATCCAGGGAAGTTCCATTTGTCATTGAACCCAATCTGTATCTCCTGTCATTGTTCTACATTAGGTACCTGTAAAAAAATAATACAGAGATAGTGTTATTCATCCAAGTACAAACAACTACTGGTAATTAAGAACAATAATTCAAACATTACCGGTACTTGTAATGTGCAATTTTAGAAATATATCTCGATTTTTTCTTCTAAATTTTGTTGGTGGTTTTATAAGTAAAAACAGAAATATTTATCCTCAGTTAGTTCCCTAAAACTGTCGCTCCAATGATACTTTTACTAGTATAATATATAATTTATAATAGGAATATTTTACTGTTGTTGCAGGAACCAGAAAACCAGCCTAGAAATGAAACTGAAGATTCCCAACAGACAAATGTACAGAGAAATGATGATGAAGTAGAAGATGACAATGGCGATGATAGTAACATTTTGGAAAGTGAATCTAACTATACTTTACGCTCTGCTGGAAAAGTTTACATGAAGTTGGAGAAAGCATCTAACAAATCATCTAAACGCCCTCGAATGGCTACAATAACTGAAGCTGTGCGCGAACTTAAGGATTTGAATAAAATTTTAAGTGTTCATGATCAAAATGTACGAAAAGTAGAAGACGAGTGTGATGTAATGGGAAGACACATCGCAATGCAGCTAAGAGAATTACCTATACAAGACAGGATTATGGTTAATGTTGATATTCAACAGGTCTTAATGAAATACAGACTTCAAAACATAAACCGAAGGTCAGAAACACCACGGTCACACACATCTACTAGCAGTGCAATGACATAATTTTCTTCGGTGGTGTCACCTGGTTCCGCTATCTCAAACCAAAGTGGCCACAAGGAACCGGATTTGGGTCTAGATGGGAACCTGATAAGCCAAGCACTGAAATATGCTGGCTTGGAATACAACGAAGATAACCGTGATGATGATTTATATTAAGTTCAACAAGTCAGTTTTTCCCATTCATGCATTTATTAGAAATTAACGATTTCTGTACTCTAATTATTTCTAAGTCTGATTCTTGAGTAATACAAATATTTCAAGGCTACAATGGAGTTTTATTCATCTCATTTCTGTACTTCACATACTTATGGTATTAGGGTTTTACGGCATTCATTATTTACAACGAGACCCAAAACAATACTAAATATTTTGCATTTTCCTAAATGTTGTTTCATTATTCACTATTGTACTAACTATTTATGAAAATACAAAATATACTGCTCAAAACAATTACAGGAACACTGTGAACTACATAAATATTTTTATATGAACAAGGGTAAAGGTAGGAAATGGAAAATTGAGAAATACATTACTTATAGCACTATTTAACACCATGTAAATAAAAACAAATGAATAATGAATTTTAATGCCAATAAACAACTTTACTTTATTACAAGTGTTCCTCTAATTGTTTTGAGCAGTATACATCAGAATTCTCCCTTGCGTTTGCTACACGTTAATAAAGCTAAGTGGATTTACTTACTTTTATGTATTTCTTCAAACTCTCATAGATTGCATCACAAACTTCAGGCACTATTTTTGAAATAGAGGCCTTTGATATTCGAAAGAAAATTGATAACATTCTATAGTTTGTTGCGGAGGCAATAAAAGATAATGTTATCTCCAACTTTACTCTCGCTGGCACAGCTTCAAGCATCATAGTGTCCGAGCGTTGAATTCTCGGAGCAATCAGACACAACAGTTCATCAAATTGGTTGGGTGTTATTCTCATCACAGCTTTATATTCCTGTGGATCGTGAATATACAGCTCTCTCAAAATTGTCACTGATGCTCCCAGTGATCTATTACGCATCCAGTCTCTCACCCACAATTTTCTTACTCTTCTCCTCCTCTCCTCAAGTAAAATCTCTAACAACTCAGAACACAACACTAACGAAAATGATCGTATTGCCTTACGAATTAGAACTCTCCTTTCTTCAGACATTTTGCCGCAACTACAAACAGTGGACAACAGAGCAAGGCCAGTTGAACTGGTCTACTGTCTCTCCAATAGCTGGCACCGTGTGAACAATAATGGCCAGTCCAACTGTCTATCCAGTAGCTGCCGGCCAGTTGGGAATCCTGCTACTGTCAAACTGGCTAGCCAGTAACTGGCACCGTGTAATCGGGCCTTTAGCTTCACACCCTAACCAGTTTACTCCCGAGAACAGAGCCGGGCGCAGCGTAGGAAATAATCTCTGCTGCTACTGGAAATCGAATTCCGATCCTCCACTAGTCTAGTAAAGTAAAATTTCAGCCTAGAACAGTCTACGAATACTCAGGTGGGGAGTAGAGGTATAGGTCTAGTCTTTGACCTCGGCGCTAGATAGGGATGGGTGGTCAACGCCACTCTCCGGCCGCTTTACACCGGTGAAAGATACCCGGTGCCCACTGTACAGGAGGCTGGGTGGGCCCCAGGGTCGGTCTGAACGAATGCGGAAAATCTCGCCCCCACCGGGATTCGAGCCCCGGACCGTCCATCCCCTAGCCTAGTACGTAGCTTAATCACCCTACCGACTGAGTCATCCAAGTTCAAACATGCATAGAACTTTACATTTTGTATGTACGTTGCTCATTAACTTACGGAATACAAACTGTAGTAAGAAAAAAGTACGTTTTTGGGTGCGTGATTAATAAATGACTAGAGGAGAAATCATGATGTGGGTATGTTATGAAAACAAGCATGACTGTCAACACAAGCGCTCACAAGAGACAGACGTCCATGCACCCAGCGGGATGTTTTCGTTTCTGTTGTTTAAAATCGAGTGGGCTGAAGAGTAAACACTAATACAGTGTATCTGAAAACATCCATCTGCATATCTCATTTTTCAAAACTCATGAATAAAGTTTAGTGTAAACGGTATGAGTAGTCTACACAAAATGCTGAGGGAATTTAATTTTTGTGAGAAGTGAGGTTCTCGCAGCGATATTAATGAAAATTCATCTCTGGAAAACGACATCATTTACACTGAGAACGAATATTCGATTTTGTAATACATAATTCTATTTTGACGAATATTTGAATTTAATTCAATACGAATCGATTTTATATTTGCTCCCAATCGTCACACGGCGGCAATGGTTCAATAAATGAAATTACCTGGTCGCCAATAAATGACATCGCACAGTAATGTATGTATGGAAGTGACGAGGATATTGTGGACGAAATGTCTTACGCTTTGTGAGATATGAGGTTCTTACAGCGATGGTAATGAGGATGTAAGTCGTCTGGGATACTGAATGTTATTTTAGAACTGATTTGCTTTCAAAACAGTAGGTTGGTGACTCTGCAGAGCCTGTTCTACTGTAATGGAAGCTGTCGTTATGGTAGGGGTAATTACGTTTTAAATGGCGTTTCAGTTTTAGTATACGTGGTGCTTATTAGAAACTTCCGTGATTTGAAAGATGGGTTGTGATGGTGGAACCATCCCTAAACGTGACGAATTGGTGAGGAAGAAAAAGAAACCGGAACAAGTAAGTGTGTGTCATTTAAAACCTTCATGTTGTGATTTGGTTGAAGGGAGAGGTGTTCATGTCAAATATTTGTTTCATATTTACAGAAAGATAAGGACTCTGAGTTATCATTTCGTTGGAAACACTGCAGTATCACACAGGAACCTCTTCAAACTCCAATTGTAGCTTGTGGTTTGGGGAGGTTATATCGCAAAGATGCCGTTATTGAAGCACTCTTGGACCGAGCTAATTTGCCAGAAACAGCACAGCACATAAAAAGTTTGAAGGTAAACTTTAGATTGTCTAACTTAAGCGGCAGTGTGACAGAAACACCTGTTCAACATTATAACAGGAATTAACGTTATATGCTCTGATGAGTGTCATATTCAGTGCACAGACTCTTCAGTCGCTTGAGTTTGTATTGTGTCTTTCCAAAAGAAGGTAATTTAAGGATTCAATTAGGTGGTGGGCCCTACTGTGGCTGACATGAAGGATGTTGAGGAGGAGGCCTTGAAAAGTACAACATAAACTTAAGTCTGGTAAGAAGTCAGTTTGCCCAAAGACCAGCAATGCTGGTCTTTTGTAACTTGCCCATAATGAGTGTGTGGCCACTTTTTTGAGCCCTGGAAAGGAGGTGTGGTGGTATGACCTGCTGTCTTCATTTTTTACAAGACTAGGCTTTCAAGAAAATGCTACAAGTAAGGTAGGGAAAAATTATATAAGTATCCATGGGAAATACTAGTTTAAAGTTGTGTCCAGATTTTCATGTTAGCAAAGGGTGAATAATTTTGATGAATACTGACCAAAGTTATTAAAGAATATGTTTCACTGTTAAGTTTGTAGTGGTTTTATTTTTCTGGAGTGGGTCTTTTTATGTTACAACTATATCATGCGGTGCATGTTGGTAACAACATACATTGCGTAACAAGCCAGAAGAGTGAGGATCTTATGTACATCACGGAATGAGCCAGAAATATCACAAACTGCATCACTTGTTAAAATCAGCAGTCATTCTACATTTTCAGCATCAGGTTGAATGTGTTTTGGAACAACTATGCAGTATGGTGACCATGTAACAGAGCATCTTTCTTATTCTCTCATATGGTGTAATTGCCAAGTTAACATCATTACAGTTTGTAATTATGTGTTTTCTTCAGTGAATTTGAGGTTGATTTAGTAGCTACCTGTCATATACCTATCCAGTTCCCAAACTTGTCAGTGGATTTTGGTTTTGTTTAAGGCTGTAAAAATTAACAAACTGTTCTCACCTAACAAATTAAACCATTCACATTGTAATCTTTGGAGAGGATATCCCATTGTATTGTGTGTCTATAAGATAACAAATAACGTCAAACACAACACCTTATTGTAAGCAAAATTATATTATGTACATGAAGTCACTACATTTTTTCAGCCATAAGGCTATCTTTATATTAGTGCCTACACAATTGGCATATTTTTAATCCAATGTTTGGGTCTGTATTGTATATTATACTTAAACCCCTTATTAATGAGATTGAGTTCTTCATTTGAAAAGGTAATATTGGTTTTATTGACTTGTCAGGGATGAAATTTATGTGTCTGTTTGGATTCCTGTATTTGAATCTTTGACAGAGTGTTTTGTTTCTTGCTATATAAGTCTCATATTTTCTTTTCATTTCATTATCTTCCATTCATTAGCTAGTTGTAGATGCATTTGTACAAGTCATTTACTTTTTGTTTTTTCATGTATAGAAATTTGAATTTGTCTTTAATATATAACTTTTGAGCTTTGAATTTTGTGAATTTAGCTGCAGGGGATGTATTTGAAATCTTAACTAATACACTTGTCGGAATAAAATTTTTAATGATGCATTGCTTATTAAAGTAAAGTACATTTCAGAACCTTCCTTTTAATATTTTTGTATCTACTGAAGTAATAAGCTTGACTGGCAAGTATAATCTTTGGAGAGGTAATCCCGTTGGGTTATGTAACTATATAGTGACAAAGTCAGTCAAACACAACACTTCGTTGTAAGCAAAGTTATATTACTTACATAAAGTCACTGCATGTAAATAATATGATATTGCTTACAATAATGTGTTGTTTGACTGACTTTATTAGTTGTTATATATTCATATTGTAAATATACCATTTTGTCCATAATGTATGCGTACTGAACCCAACACAAAGTAAAGTAAATTAACCTGTCATTGTGTAACCTGTAAACTACGTGTGGGTTCTATTTTTGAGAAATATAAATATGTGTGCAAGTACAGTAAAACTTTGATTGTCCATCAGGGGTTGGGACTGAAGCAGTGACGGATAGAATAGACAGATAGTAGAATAGGTGCTTGGACAATTACAGTGTGTAATACAAATACAATTCTTTATTATATTACATATTACAGTATACGTATTTAGATATGAACATTACAGAATAGGTCAAGATTCAAAAAAGAATGCTATCTTAATCACACAATACACACCATGTGATGCATTTTCTTCTACACCTGTGTCACACAGTGGTTCACCACCTTGATGGTTAACACTTACCAGTCCAGTGTCGAGTTAGATTCGACAGCGCTTTCCACTGTAACAGGTCCAATGTCGAGCTCAGACTGATGCATTACTTTACGTTGTTTTTTGTTGGTTTTCCCTGAAGTTCCTGTTGTTAGTGTCTGCTTTTGAACTCTGAAAATTAGAGATTTTCTGGAAAATTAATTTGGAGCAGACTGTTCTAAGTCACAAGAATAATTTGGACTCCAAAGGGTTAATAGAAACTGATATGTAATTGAAGTTTTCTTGTTATGTGGAATGTGAAGATAACAAAATTGTTCTTGCCCTTCTTGCTAGAGCCAAGTATCCCCCCTCCCACCCCTCTCCACTGTGTTTACCAGGTATTAACGTACTAACATTCCATATGCATAATGTAACCAGGAAATCATTGCAAACTACAACACATACATTTTGAAAAGGAAATGAATTCAGCATGAACTGAAGTACATATTGGTGTATGTTGGGAAGTTATTTATAGCTACAAATCACTTCACACAGGAAATGTAGCAAACCAACACTCTGCTAGTAAACCAGAACTGCCATCATAGTTTGCCTGGTTCCATCCACTTCTCAACCTTACTGCTATTTCCTTAAGATTCATGTTAATCTTACCCCACTCTACTTGGTCTTCTCATATAGGTTTCTATACCAGCATTCTATGTACATTTTTGGTTTCCTTCATCCTAGCTATGTGCCTAGCCCATTTTAACCTCATAGATTTCTCTATATAACCACTTGTAACAAATATTCAGGTTATGAATAAAGTCAGAGATTTGTAGAAGAATCAGTTAATTTCTTGGATGCAATTAGTAATACATATTTATCAACAAAGTGTGCATTATGTGGATCAGAATCACATTTGTTACTTAGCTCCTTCAAGTTTCAGCCTCAGTGGCCATCATCAGGGAGACTTTTTGAATATTAATGAAAGGCATTTAGTACTTTAGAGTTGTTTTAAACACATTAAAAGTATATGGTTGTAAGACTGAATATTTTCACATTTTTTTTAGCCTAAAACTTACAAGTTTGTATTACATAAGTATGTTAAAATTGTTCAGTGAGTACATTACACTAAAGCACTACTACAGTCGTGACAGTCACGATCCCACAGCACAGGCTACAAGACGTTCAATAGACAGGAACATATAACACAACACGCAGAACAAAGCAGCTCAACCCAAATGTGACCTTCTAATCCAAGAACCATGATCTACGCATTATCCAGTTACTAAAGTGCGTAGTTAGTACAACAGTGATGCTATATAACAACGTATATACAGCTATTACAAACTTTTTAACGTTTTAAAAATTTTATACAGTGTTTCATATCCTACAATTTTAAACATATCCAATTTTTAAACAGTTATTATAACATAAGTAAAAGTGAACTGATACAGATGACAGTGCCTGAACTTATGGATGTATAATAAAGTGTAGTTTGTTAGAAAGGCCCCCTGATGATGGTCTGTGAAGGACTGAAACATATGCAGGGGTAGTTGTTAACTATAATAAATAGTGACATTGAATGTGCATTTAGTTGGTTTGCAAAACACTACTGCCTAGGTTTACCATATATCCATCAGGAGGAAAAAGGACATTTGCGTCTTATTAACAATAAAAAAGAGGACATATCAGTGAAAAGGAGGTTAAAAGGGCTTATAAGTAGTCAAAATCTTACTGAATAAAATTAACATTGTCATTTCAAAGAAAATGTACAAAATGTAACACAAAAATTGCAATTTTTGTACAGTATTCACATAGTGTATAATCTGTCACCAGCTGTCTAGTCATCTTCCTTTTTACATGCCCATTCATACTTTCATTATTCTCTGTTATACTCTGCCATTCTTTGTTTACTGATATAATCACGCACAAGGAGAAAATGAGGAGTCATAAATATTGCTGAAGTTTTCCAAGAAATTCCATATGTTGACTGCTAAATTGGTATGGTTTTATTTTTTGACTCATGTTTATAATATAATATTATAATTATGTGATAGAAAGGCATTAGAAGTTGTCTTTTTTATTTCTTTTTTATTTTTTGGCATTTTAATACCGTTAAAACATGCAAAAGTATTAAGAAATAACCAATAGTCAAAACCCTCACTTCTGCAAATTTAAAAGAACCTGCTTGAATGAAAATTATTGGGCCACAAAAGAAGACATGTCTGCGGAAAAAGAGGACGTATGGTAGCCCTACTATTGACTGTTGAGTTACAGGTAATTGTCCTCAAGTTTCAACCCATGAAAATTAAAGATAGAAAAGGGAGAAGCATGCTCTGCAGCTATCATGCCAGCAGGGGGTATGTGTACATCACATAAGGATGTGCTTGTAGGGGATGCCATTTGCAAAAATCTGTGGAAAGAATGTTCATGTTATTAAGTTTTTACTGCAGATACAGATGCCTGTTGATATATAGTGTAAACACTATCAATGTATCATGCAAAGCAAATGAGCATAAATAAGTGATTGCTGTATTGTAAAGATACTCTGTACTTATCTTCTTGACCTGAATATTTATGCCACCTAATTTCCTGGTAGTGCATAACCTATCCTGTTCATTATTGCCATCACAAAGTGCTCCACAGGATTCTCTCCTGGCTGAGCTAAGTGTAGTGTAACAATACACATTTTGAGTACGTCCAGTTTTGTGCTAGTTCTGTATGTGAACTCCATGTATTTTAAGAAGAAGAAAATTAATAATTAAGGATGCATAAGTTGTACTGGTATTGCAGGATATTAAAGATTTGCAACTTACTCCAAATCCAACATTTAAGCCATCTGCAGAGAAAGGCGATGCATATATTGACCGTCAGGCAGCACCATATGTCTGCCCGGTGATTGGACTTGAGATGAATGGGAAGTTTCGATTTGTTTGCCTGTGGGGATGTGGCTGTGTCATGTCAGAAAGAGCTCTTAAAGAAGTGAAAACCAAATTGTGTCATAAGGTAAGAGGTTAACCAAAATTATGAAGAAGACAGAAATAATGAAATGCAAAGAAGAATGATCATAATTTCTTACACTTTTTGGTGATTAGACAGATGGCATTTGTGTAAAGCATGAGGAAGTATTTTAAGGAGAAAAAAAAATGTCACATATGTGTACATGAAAGTCCTTATTACTGCCATGTATAAGCTGCACACAAAAGGACTGAAGAAATAATTGTGAGGGTTTGGGACATCTATGCTTCTGGTATACCGAGACAATGTGACATGCTCAAAATGATTTGCTTATTTACTATCTGAAATGGAAATGTTTCTTTTTGCAGTGTGACTGGTGGTTAAATACATACATACATAAATACATACATACATATGTACATAATTCAGAAGTACCGGACATTCAGCATTATTGGACCACCCACTCCCTCTATTAGTCTGTTCATTCGAGGGTGTACAGTATAGAAAAACATATACTATGAGTAAATATAGTGTTGAACTGGACAGCTGGGATATTTCTCTTTGCCATCCCGTCCAGAAAGCTCAGAGTCTAGAGCTGTCCCTAGAGTGGGGCAAGTAGGGTGACCATGCATTGCCCCATATTTTGGGTCACTTTGCATTCACATCACAAAATATGTGTTGCTTCTTATGCACCATCCTAACTTTGAGGTTAGTAGAATTATGTATTGGTTCTTGAATTTCACTTCCTAAGCCAGCTTATGCTCAGTTTAAATCCCTGCTAATCTTTGATGTGTGTTTTCATCATTAGTCATTGTTACTACATCTTTGAAAAGGTACTTTCGTCACTTGACGTAGTAATTATAGGGCATAATGTTGATTAGTTCATTTTTATTAGTATTGATTTTTAATATTTATCAAAGTGTTTTTAAAGGATCAGTAATTAAAAGTGGTGCGAAAACAAGATATGAGTAATTAAAAAATTAGGTTGTGTGACAATATTGATATGGCAGTTTTATGCAGATCTCAATTATGATTCATGTCCAATAGGATTGTGAATTGGTGAAACTTAGATTTTTACTATAACATGCACAATATACCACTGTGCCCCTGAGCATGGCAGTTGTCACAGGAGCTTTATGGTATAGAAGGCCTGCATTCTCTAGGAATGTAGAGATTGTTTTTCCCCTGCTGTTATATCGTTGAAGATGGTCAAAGTGTTGACCTCCTGCTGCTAAGCAGGCCTCATACCTTCTGACATTATTTCTTGACACACACCAGAACTCTTTGTCTTGAAATGTTAGCAGTTTATCTTCAAATATGCCAATTGTTCATAGTAAACTCTCATGTCCCCCACGAACAACAATTGCATGGATGTAAAAAGGCCTAGGAGGCCACAATCTGTAAGTTATCACTGGTTTTCCAAGTACCTCTTACAGAGTAGTCTTTGAGAAGTTCATTATGTAGGCTGTGGCATTGTCCTGCATGAAGTAACCATTCTTTTTCTGTTAATTCTCTAAAGAACCATGACAGAACTAACCAAATTTAATGGTAGGAATTTATTGTTCCTTCAAAAAACGGGCCAAATGATTTTGTCCACACTCAGTGCACACCAGACTGAATTTAAGGTCATGCAAAGGAACATCATGAACTGCATGGGGATTTTCCAAACACCAGTGTCTCTTATTCTGACTGTTTATATTCCCACTTAATGTAAACCTTGTTTTACCCAAAAGAAAATCACGCATTCCAGATCAAAAGAACCGTTGGTTACCAACTCGTGATACCATCTACAGTCCTGCTGCCTTGCTTCCAATTCTAGAGGAAATAGTGTAGTTGTTGTGTGCCTGCAATTTTATATGGGCATAGTTTTAAAAAGTTTTGTAGCTGTTGGCTGTTATAAGTGGCTTTTTGAAGTGGGGCATCAATCCTCAGTTCACAGGCTGATGTTTTGTCATCCCTCTTGTAACAGCCAACTTACACTTAGTTTTTATGGGGGTTGTTTTCATTTGAGCATTCAGTTTCCCTTCAGTTGAAACATAATATTTTTGTATGTCCTTTTTTGCTCATCACTAAACCTGTTGTTCAAACTTTTTCCAGTATTCTGTACATTGTTCTTTTACACAGCATTATTGGCACAAGATGTTTTTTACCAAACTTTTGGTGATATTTTCCCCCTGTGACTCATACTTCTCAAAAGTATTGCAAATGCACACTTTTTTTTAACGGAATACTTTTCTCATACACACTTGCCCACCTGCTGTCAGTGACTCAACACATGCTTAAGCAATCATCTCATGTTCCAACATTGACAAGGCAGAACACCATGTGGTCTGGCTTCATTAAACAAGCCAGTATCATATCTGCCTGTGCTTGGAGAGGAGATTAGTGGTACTCTGTGTACATAAGAATGAACACTATTGTAAGTGTGCAGCTACGCATACTGAACATATGCATACAGATTTCTGCCATTGAATTTTGTTTCTTGTCACCTGCATGAAGTGTTAAAGGCCTGCTTAGTCTGATTTGACCCAGGACCCACATCTGAAGCCATCTGGGTTTGAGCCCAGTGGGTACCAGGAGCTCTTTCCCAGTGTTTGGAGTGTAAAACTGAGCAGTCCACCCATCTATGTTTATAATGCATAGGTCTTTACTTCCACCTCCTCGGTGCATCTTCAGGCC
Organism: Reticulitermes speratus; assembly: GCA_021186555.1. Lineage (NCBI taxonomy): Eukaryota > Metazoa > Arthropoda > Insecta > Blattodea > Rhinotermitidae > Reticulitermes > Reticulitermes speratus. The sequence goes on along the minus strand of JAJKFL010000001.1, from coordinate 37,093,617 downwards.
TTAAGGGCAGGGTATCTTTGTATTTTAATTTTATGTGCTACAGTATACAGAAATAAAAAGAAGCTATTAATTATAGATTTTGGACTTGTATTAAGAGTTTCGTTACTTGATTTTGTTTCTAAATAAATGTTTTGAGATGTTACATGCAGGCAGTTCTATTCACTATCATTCTGTATAATATTTTTCCCTTTTCCATTCTAATACAGTGCCAACAGCCATTCTCAGAAGAAGATGTAGTGGTTCTTAATGGGGGCCCTGAAGACTTGGATCTGATGAGGACAAAGCTAGAGGCTCGCCAAGCCCGCTACAGAGCTGAAAAGAAAGCTCGTAATGATGCAAAACGCAAAGGGAAAGCTGATGCAGCAGCCACGTCAACACAAACATCAAATAACAGTCATGACGATGCAAAGAATCTGTCAGAGATGTCAAGTGAAATCCATGATCATAAAGTGGAAACCAAAGCATTTGCTGCTGGGGAGGATGAACGACAAAAATCAAAATTACAAAATGGGAAGTCAGATGCAAAGTTGATGCTGAAGCTTGGCAGTAAACTGAATGGTATGTTGATGGAATATAACTAAGTGGGTTGAATGTCCAGTAGATACAGTAGAGGATTCTTGTGTTAGGACTGTGTTTCAAGTAGTTTCCATAATTCTGTGGAACCCTTAGGTTTCATTATACCAGTGGCAAATGCTTAGCAGACTTGTTCTTTCTGGGTTGTCCTGCAGCCCTACAGTGCCTATTATAATCACTGTACACATGAAATGACTTGAGAACTGCTGAACAGATTTACATGAAATTTGATACTGGGGAGTTGTAATAAAATTTGTTGACACATTTCCAGTTTTGGTAAAAATTCAGAAAAATAGCCGCCACTTAGATGAAAACTTATGTTAATTTCTGACCATGTTTCAGGCATAACTCTTTAATATTTATCAGAGTGGAAAATGTGTCTGACGAAAGCTAGAGAAAATTGAAATTAGCAGTACACTGTTTCCGTAAGTTGTTGTTTTGGAGACACACAAGAACATTATGCTATGTGTAAATTTCCTAACCTGTATTTTCATGATCAGCAGTGGTTACCAAAGTCCCGTATTCTTGACAGTTTATGAATGAAGCATCCTTCCAACTGACTGAGTTTAGCGTGCACTGAAATCGTGTTTGTTTTATTCTGTATTCTTTTCTTATAAGTAATTGGAACAAATGGATGATAGTGCCATTTGTAGTTCCTTCTGCTGAATGCATTTGTGAAGTGTTTGCTATATACTTTTACAGTGTTGCTGATGCTTAGAACTTTAACTGAATACACAAACAGTTTCACATTTTGAATGAACAGTTCAGTGCATTATTTCTTTCATTGTAGGTGACAGAGATAATGTACCAGCCAAGAGACCAGCAGGGAGTGACATTGAAGATCCAGTGTTTAAGAAGACAAAAGGATCTTACAGTATTGCAAATGATCCAAAAGCTTCTGATGTGTTTAAATCCTTATTCACATCACATCAGAAAGCCCAGCAACAGAATAAAGCACACTGGATTACATATAATCCCTTCTATAATTAATATGTTCATATTTGTATTTTTATGTTGCAATAAATGTGGGCTACAACATTCATGTTTATCATTTCTGACAAGGCAGTAACAGGATACTGTGGAACTGAGGATGCTACAGTGAAAGCCAGTTGCCTTACACTAGCTAATTTCTATGTACAGCACTTGAAAAACAAATTTTTTTAGATTGCCATTGCATCCACTTACTATTCAAGTTGTCCTTCTCCATGACATTTCCATATTAAAATTTTTGTTTTTCTTGAGTAATTTTTCTCATAATGTGTTTCCTATGGTAACATTTTGTGGGGGGCATGAGTGATCAAGTAGTAGACATGGTTTGATTCCTGGTACAGGCAACAGCTGTCCCCAGTGTTCAAACTGGCTCAGGGACCCAACGAGCCTCCCGTCTTTCTTTGGGCATAAAGCAGCTGGGGCATGAAGCCAACTGCTCACCATCATCTACAGCATGTCCAGCTAGTTCAGATCCACACTAGTAGCTACCTTACCAGACTGTGTATGAGTAATTTCTGCTAATTTGATTGCTGTGCCTTCCCTTGCATAGCATAAGTTGAAGGCTTATTCATACATACTGACATCATGTTCATCTGAAATGTCAGTGTAAGCCTGCAAACCTACCATGTGAAAATCCAGGAAAAATATAATTTCAATGCAACATCAGTTCATGAGGTTATGTAGTGTTTAACACAATGAGAATCATGGGCTGGTAAGTTGGGAAGAATGTGGGGGTAAGTGATGGTATATTTTAATGTATTTTCAGTGTTTACCCCAAGAGACCAAACTTTAATTGGGATTTTCAACATTAAGTAATACAAAGTACTCTTCAGCACATGTTTCTGGCACATATACGTGTGGAATACTAGGAAATACTGTATAGAGCTAACATCAGTAAGAGGTGCTCATATGTCTAGAATGATCACGTTTAAATTAGGATGCCTTGGCACTTACTCACTCTGTAAATGTGTGCCACAATCAGTTACAGTAGAACCCTGTTAAGAAGTCTTTCAAGGGACCAGAGGATTAGGGACTCCTTAAGCGGGAAGACTTATTAAGAGGGGAGCTTATTAAAAGCAATAGGATTTTGGGACTTTAAAAATCAGACTTCTTACAGGGGAAAACTTCTTATGCGGGGGCTTCTTATCTGGGTTCTACTGTATTTCTGTCTTAGGGACTTGCAGCACTTCATCAGTTATTCTGTACAGTATGTGAAGACTGATGTGACTGTCTCATATGGGATAAAACTGAAGTTACTTAGGAGGTACACAATGCCCCATCTCTGCAGTAACCACTGATAATGGGAAATGCCATTAAACAGAGTGACATCTAATAGAAATTATGACATATAAAAGAAAGGTACACTGAGTTCCCATTTTGAGATATGTTGTAACTTTTAAAACCTATCTTGTAATGGAGCATATCTACCATCTACATCCTGAATCAATCGTAAAATTAAAACCAGCTATGTACACTGCTGTTGAGCCATTACAAAGAAGTTCAATGTAATGTAAATGGAAGTATCAAAGATTTACACGTATGACTGCATATATTAATGCAGAGTTTAAGCTACATTAATGAAATACATGGTTAAAAAAATTCAAAAGATACACATGTGTCAGGCTTCTGCTGCGATCTAGATGAGATCTGTGCTCTTCTGGGATATTACGCAGCAATGAGTGGTAATTCTGTACCGACATTACGGGATAACCTACTGGTCCCATCTTCAAGGGTCAAGAAGTCTTGCATTTCTTGACCCTTGAAGATAGGACCAATAGGTTGTCCCATAACGTCGGTACATAATTACCACTCAACGCTCTCAACTCAAAAGATAGTTTTTTATCCTAATAAAATATTGTTAAAAAAGACTGCTGCTTCCATTGTAGCTTGATGTCAATGAATGAATGTATAGAGGTTCATTAATATGAGTAATAACCTGGAACACTTGAATCTTCAGTTTGGACTTTTCATCTTATTCCTGGTATAGGATTTGCTAATGTGGCAAAAAAATTAACACAAATATAACAAAAATAAGGCAAAGGCTATAATGGACATATACAGAACATCTCTATGTGCTGAAGGGCTCAGGTTCAGTCCATAACTGTGGTCATACCAGTCCCACTTTAAGCACTATTTTTTCAGACAAATGAAACACAGATGTTTACTGACTTCAAGCAGGCTTTCCAAAAGTGGTTTCAATCAAATAAAAGTAACATTATAATTATACATACAACCAGTGCAATCTTTTTCTTTTAACTTTACTGATGATATAAGTAACAAGCATTATTTTAACTTGTGACTATAATTTATGTAAAAAGTCACTTTGTATTACAAATCACTGTTTCTCATATCAGAAACTATGATTACTTCTGGAAAGTTGGTTTAGGCTGCACATGCATTGGCAACTAAAAAGTTACCAATTGTGGCAGATTGAGTATGTATGCACTTGCAACTGAACAGTTTCTTGTACTTGTGATATTTTTCCCTCAGCATATAATGTACTTCACTGAGATAGCATATCTTTGTGATTTACTGCTTATGATAAGGAAGTTTGATGCAGAGGGTTATACTGGGCACCTCCGATAGTTAATGAAACTTTTTAAATGGACGGTTTTATAAATTATATGAGGATTTAAGAAAGTATGTAGGAAAAATTTAAATAAATCAAAATGAGTTTCAAAGGCAAGTAAAGTTTTCCCTTTGCTTGCCATGAAGGCATATTGGAGAGTGGAGATAATAGCTCCACTCATTCTTAACCTTGGCACTATATGGAGGTTATTGTTCAGCTTCATGCTTCAGCTGATTTATCACTAGAGAAAGAGCTCCTGGTACTCAGTGAATAGGAGGTTGGGTGGGCCCAGAAAAAGGCTGGTCACTTAGAAAAGATACAAACTTCTTGCACCTCCTGGGAATCAATCTGCAATTTCTCGGTCATCCAGCCCACAGGCCATAGTGTCTACACTATCACAGCTCCTAATGAGTGTCAAGCTTTGATAATTTTTATGACCTGATGGAGGATGTCACTGCATTCATCTTCATCTAGCAGTATAGGTGTATTACTAGGGATGGGATAAGGTGTGGAAGCGACTGGCTGTTTTGGGGATCAACTGAGTAATTGGAAAAGTACCTACAGAGAGATTCTGAATTTTGCATTGAAGTTGATGGTTGAGAAGTTAGTAGGTTGGGTTGACAGTATGAATTACTTGGAGCTACGTTATGAATGTTTGAAAATGGAGACAAGGAGAAACTGCTATCCCTATATTCTTTTTAGTTATTTTTATTACAAATCAGGATGCCTTATAAACCTCACAGATGAATGTTTGTCTTCTACAGCAGATTCGGTCCAGAATCGTCATACCATTTGCTGCCTTATGACAGTAAATTTTAAAATACACAGAACTATAATTTTGTCTGATAATTCTATGAATGTGAAACTTGGTCTCTCAAATTGAGGGAACACATTCTGAGGGTGTTCAGGATCAGGATGCTAAGGAAGATAATTGGGCCTAAGAGGGAGGAAGTAAGAAGTGGCTGGAAAAAACTGCATAATGAGGACTTCATGATTTGTACTACTCAGCAAATATTAGTTGATTGTTTGCATATGCTCATACAAAGCACTGTGTTCCATCCATGCAACTATACAGTTGCATAACTGATGTTGCAAGTGTGTGCATATCCAGTTGTCTCATACATATCTGAAAGTTAAGATAATGAAGTTTTCCTGTTGGTGAAATGCATGCCATGAACAAGTACATAGTTGGTACAGAATATCTCAAAATTAGAACTGGAACATGTCTGTCACTAAGTAACAAATGAAGTACAGATTAACATGCTGTATTTCATTCTTAAATGAACAGAAAATAGTTGTGTGCGCATGCACGTCCCTAAATGACATGTCATTCTGGTGGGCATCTTAATTAAAATTAGGCCTGACACAGATTGTACTATAGACTTGTTTATATGTCACTTAACATCAATCTAATTATGTACTCCACACTACTACTTAGTGGCATGTTTAAATTCTGTTGAACATTTCTTGTGTTGATGACATAAATAATAATACTGTACATTTAATGGGAATGCTATTTATATTCATGCACAAGCATGAGAAACATGTAACTAATGTAGTGTAAAGTAATTATTACATCATCACATTAATTATATTGCACATAAAAATGTTGAAACATCACCTGTGTTTTTACAGCAACAGTAATTCAATCTTCACTTACTATGACAATTAACATTTTCATCAGGAAACAGGCACAGTTGCTCAATTTAAATCAATGCCAAAACTACTGGTAAGAACAAATATAGCCTTCTGGTCAGGAAGTAACTTACACATAGATATAAATACTGCTGAACTTTCAACAGGAAGTTGGTAACATAACCAAAGTAAGTTGCAGGTCAATGTACTTCAGGTCATCATTGTCCAACAATCATACAATGACTTCTTGAAAATTAAATACTGGATATTTTTCTGGTTTCATATGGTAAAACTTCTTTAACAAACAAGGATTTAGCATTAATGAATGAAAAACCATCACTGTACACTTCAGGATATAATAAGCTATCGTTCATTTATTTGCAGTAATATTTGTAAAATTATTTCCAGTCCTTACTGGACCGTCTTCAGGGAAGTGCACAAATGTGACATGGAAAATTATTGAAGGCTTTTACATTATTAAAATACATGAGTTAAAACATGGTTTACAAGTATCATAAGACAGGCTGAGTAAATATGTTCAAAATCTTACTATTATGTGCAGATAAAAGAATATTATTCCTTATGGATCCTTGAAACATCAGAGATAGTTTGATGGACTCCCAACCAGTACATTATTTTCAGTGATTAGCAATCATGAGGTTCTGACCATATTGTTCATTACAGTTTTAGCTACATTGCTGTTCATAATTATAGTCAGGTGGTTTATGAACAGGTATTTATTATGTTGAGGAAGCATGTACAGCCCTACTGCAGTGGCTGCAGGTTGTAGCTGTTATGTGCATAGTAGGTGGATGGAGCAGTGTTGAAGCAATGTTGCTGATTTAAGGGTTGGATTGTAACTATGATTACATTGGTGGTTTTTCATTCAGTATTGCTATATGATTGTAAATGCTTAACAATAAATAATTTCAAAGACATTTAACAAGTATTCCATCACTGCATATACCTGTCATAAACAAATAAATATATTTACTTGAATACCATCAGCACTGCACCCAGGTTGTTGGAACTTACACTGTTCACACTCTATTAATATCTATGAACAAAATACTGTGAAATTCTCAGTGAAGGGAAAAGCAAGCTAGAAAGCTAAAAGGATGACTACAGTCTATCAGTCTTCAAAAGTACATTATAAGTTCAAAAATAATTTTCAGCTACAAAGAGATACAAGATGACTGCAATAAATTTTACCCCTATTCATCTTGAAGTCTTTCCTTACCTTTCTAGCTATTTTTCTAGGAAATGTTTCTTTTTAATGCCTTGCCCCATGAGTCAAATATAACTTTTTATTAATACAGAATTTCCTTAAAAATGTTCCCATGCCTTAATCTGTTTTTACAAGAATCCCTCAGCAACTGTGATTTCGATAATTATCCTTGTAGTTGTATGTGTTGTCTTCCAGTTGTACCCCTTTTTGCTACCATTTTATGTGGTTTGTATCCAAGGTTTATATTTACATACTATGGAAGAAGTTGGTGGCTTCCACACAAAGAGCCTAGTTTACTACGGGCAGGGCTGTAATGGTATCTGAAACCAGTTTTCTAGCTTCCAGATTACCACTGAAGCCCATATTTTCTATTTCCCTCACCCTGCATTTCTCATGATGCTTGGGCTTGCTAACTGGTTTCACCAACAGCGACAACACAGATTTTTTTTTAATATCATACTGAAAAAGCTGTGAATTCTTGGATCAGTAATTTTTACACAGCAGCATTAATGTAATGTAAGATTTGTAATCTTATTAGAAGTTCTTATAAACAGAAGTGTCATATAAGAGATGTAACATGTTGAAATACAACCTAATCATTTTGATGACTTTTCTTTCAGAAACTAAATGATCAAATGCAGTCTGTTAACATGGAAAATTTAGTATCTGAAGAAGAATGATTGCCAACTGCCAGTTACTATTATGAGACTCTTAGAAAGAATGAATGTTAGAACTGAGAGGGTGATAAGGAAATTCCTGGAGTTAATGACTACTGCACAGGTGTGGTTCCAAATGTTAAAAAGACCACCTCACATGCAGTTATTTCCCCTTAGCTACTTCATCCTGAAGGGTACAGTATGGAGATGCTAGATACTTTTAGGTTGCTCAGTAAATTCTAGTGAAGTCAAGGGCAACAGTGGGGACCTGCATTCCTTTTTTGCCCGAGCATTTTTATCCAGTTTTTGGGACTGTGCAAGTGCAGAAATATATATTATATATATATATATATAACACACACACACACACACACACACACACGGTATGCATACAGTATATCTAGCCCAATACTATTTTGAAACCTCAATTTAAGCACTCTCAATGGAAATTTTTGCTATATGTGTAAGGCATTTCCAAATATTGTCCTGATTTTTTACATTTTTCCTAAATATTGGAAATAATGAGTAAATACATTTATTTGGAAACTGGATGCTGGAAATATGTGGGGGGATTTGGCCACCTACTGAGACACACTAATGATAGAAGTCACCACACTGACAGCTGTCTTATATTAATGTGTCAACTTTCTAATTCATATCAATCCTTTTATTTTCTGTTACACAATCTGCATACTCTTCTCTAACCAGATATTTTACCCATAACTAACATATTTGCGGGCAACATGTCAGTCTTGTACTTAAATACAATGAAGTAAAACAGTACACAGTTCATAACTGTATATCATAATAAAAATATCACAAAAATAAAAAGTACTTCTTTGAATGACAAACTACCTGTAATGGAATAAATTAAACTCATTCTGTATAAAGTAACATTATTTACATATACAATAAAATGAGAACAAATGTTTATATTCCTACACATTACTACAATTAATAAAATTACAGTCTATATTTCATAAAGGGTTTCAACCTCTACACTGGGAACTTCAATGCTTGTATTTGTACTGGCTGATAGGTTACATGGTAATATGAGAATGTATTGGGAGTCATAGCTGCTACATACTTCAAGACTGGTAACAGCATACTAATTATTTTTATTTGCAACAGTTTGTTTCTACTTCTAAGAAAATGTGTGCATGCACACACACACAATCGTATGTGTTCCCTAACGTGGTAAAATTGTTCCTATAACAGCACGTGAAATGGAAAAACTATTCCTACAGTACCAAGTGGAATATGGAAATAGAAACTTCCTAGGCACACATTTAAGGGACGAATAACAGAACTCCAAAATTTGACCTCTTGAATTTCACTTTACTGTTTTTCTTTTGTTGATGTCAGTGGCTAGACTATATTCAGCCATTGGCATATGAATATATACGAATATGGAGCACTCGTGGACTAACTGTTTGGGCGAAATGAAAGTATGTGCAGAAAAATTCTTCCAGTGCCACACTGTCCACTGGGACAGGGTTTTCTTCACTGTACTGAAGTTCCAATGCAATACACAGGATATTCCATGACAAGTTGGCTAAACTTAGAAGCATGTTTAAACAGGTCATTTGAAACAAAAAAAGTCCTATAAACTCTAACACTCTCTTGACACCATTATAGAGTTAAGTGCTAACATATTTTAGCAATGCATGCTGAATCAGTTTTTAATTAACCTTTATTAGTATTAATGTAAATGGTAATACCTAATTTTTTTGAAATGAACTGTGTGCATGCATGAATGCTGCCAACATCCACTTTATTGAAAGTTCCCACTGAATGTGTTCCATTGTGCATATGCCAGCAGTAGCTGTGACTATGCACCTACTGGTTGCTGCCTTATTGCTGGGTTACCTCAGTGGTAAACCAAATACTCAATGCAACTCCAGAGGAATAAATCTAATGGGTTTAAGTTGGGTGACCAAGCTGGCCACACCACTGGTCCACATCTTTCGGTCCATCTTCCTTGACAGTTTTCATTCAAGTAGTCTATATAACCTCTCTGCTAAAATGCAGAGATGATCTGTCATACAACATTTAATCAAAAAATTGCACAATTAGCAACAAATAATCATTTGTCACTTTACAATATGCCTCCTACAAGTTTCGGCCTTAGCATGGCCATCATCAGGGAGGTCTCCAACAAAGGAATACTATAATGGCAGATATTTAGAATACAGACTACCAGTAATTTACAAATACTTTTCATATAAATGTTGTAGATTTCATGTGAATATCTGTCCATCGTTGCAGACAAACATCTATATGAATAGGTCATTTTCATTCTGGGGTGTTACCCCTGTGTTGTCAGTAGGCGCTTACAGCACGGTGGATACGCACCTGCAACGATGGACAGATATTCACATGAAATGTATAACATTTATATGAAAAGTACTTGTAATTAGTCTATATTTTAAATATTTTAACAGTTTTAATTGAAAACATTGTATTCTGACTCCAAATATGTACATCGAATCTGCCATTATTGTATTCCTTTGTTGGAGACCTCCTGATGATGGTCATGCTAAGGCTGAAACATGTAGGAGGCACACTGTAAAGTGACAAATGATTGTTTGTTGTTAATTGTGCAATTGTTGGATTAAATGCCATATAATCAGTATACTGCATGGAACATGGAAGACATTAAAAATTCTCTGTCATGTTGTATCCACATCATCCTCTTGTTGTAAGAGGCACATTGTCTAAATAAAGCAGCAGTTCACTTTATTAAAAATTCCTATAAGTAGCTGTTAAACATTCTTCAATAAATGTGTTTCAAGTAGGCAGTTTCCTAGTATTCCATACCATATGTCTGCAAAAACCTCTGTTGAAAATTACTGTGTACTGCTTCATGTGGATTTTTCTGCACCTAAGAGTGAGAATTATTTGTGTTTTTAATACCGTCACATGTCAACTGAGTCACCTGTGAAGAGAATGTCAGGCATAATTTGTAGCCATGCTTGTAGCCATTCACAGAATTGTATACAGCTGGTATGATCTCCCAGTAAAATGTTTAGTACTCTTTGGAGATGATATGGATAAAAACCAACAGTGTACAAAATCCTGCATACTCATATCAGTGCAGTACCAGTCCACATGGATATTCTGTGTATATAATACATGTGGTTTTTACTGCACTGCATTCAGAACATTGTCTTCTCTAACACATTCACTCGTGGGGATAAACCAATATCTCTCAAAATTCTGTACACATTCTGGAATGTGGTAACTCTACAACCTGGATATTGTCACTGGTATTCTGTTGGAGCAGCCCTATAATTTCCATTTCAGAAAGCGTATACAAAATATATGTCATCATATTCCTTATTTGTAAATGTTAAAGAGGCATTTTGAGTAATACTGCGGTGCAACAAAACACAGCCACACCAGCTGACACACGTAGACTGACAATCATTCAAGGTCACAACTATTTAACTCAATATTGGCGTCAAATTGATGTATAGTTTATACAACATTTTTTGCTCCAAATTACCTCTAGAACATGCTCCTGAAGAGCAAAGAAGAACAAGATAAGGGCACGTGTGAACTGTATATCAGTGGATTACACTTACAACTATGCCCACGTTTTCAGTTTCTTATTGCATAATAAGTAAAAAGCATTCACACACACTGTGTCTGTTAGAATCTAACATATTTGTTCCTATATGCCCTTAGAATGTCCTTATGCCAGAATGGCTGTGTACTTTTACTGTCAGGGAATCTGAATAGTACAAACACTCTTATAACAGAACTGTCATTACAGTTAAGAAAGAGACAATAACTGCATGTTTTAAAACAGAAACAATACATACACATTGTACTTTTCCAGACATAATATATCCTAATGTCAGTACAGATAATCCCCATTATCTGAGTCCCCAGAATAAATTTCCCCACATAAATGGGGCCAAATTTGTTTAACAACCAAGACATAAAAATTCTCTGCACTTCGAAGGATCTTGTCCCTTGACCATGAATTTGCCAACAGGAAATGATTTCAATCTGGTTTGTCAAATATACAGGGCCAATAGTAATGTCCTTCGCTGTTGTATCTGACAGATCATTACTTATATCAGTTATTTATAAGCTTTCATTTACACCGGCATGTTAGTGATTACTGATATATTCAAGATAATTGTCAAATCTCACCTGCAAACAGTTAATTTTTAAGGAATAATTCAATTTTTTTTTTGGTGCATTTGTTGGTGAACTGAATAGTGAATAATTCAATGTTTGTAATTTTTAAAATACTGACTGTATTCAACATTCACATTGCAATCGTATGTCACTGCCTGACATATTGATATTCAGAAAGGACAATGATGCGTTGCATTCACCCATGACTGAAAATGGGGGAAACACAATGTTTTCAATAATTTCAAAATATTTAGCTCTGTAGTGCAACAAAACTAGCATTTAACACATTGAGTTGGCAGACCTCAACAATGATTAATTTTTCACTAACACATTTAATTAATGTAAATTTGTAAAAGGTACATATGTTCCAAGCAAAAGCCCAGTGTGTGTATACATTTAAGTACTATTTTCTGGACAAACTGAATAAACATCCTATATTACCATAATTACATATAAAATCTGTACTACTGACAATACTACCCTTTTGTTACAGAATAAGTTGGTGTTGAGTTTCATGGCACATAATCACATTTTCATGCAAGAGTTCAACTGTATAATATACATTAGAAGAATTTTCTTTTCATGGGCTTACATTTTCTTTGAGATCTGGGTCTATTAAACACATTCTGTAAGGAATCTGATAAAATACATAAATATTCAGAAAATATGTTTAAAACATAGAAGATGTGAATACTCACAAGTAATACTGAAAGTGTTAACAAAACAAACACATTTCATAGAAAAAATATAACTGGTTGAACCTCAAATAAATTGAACAACTATCATTTGTGTTTCAAACATGGTACAGTAAAATACCTTTCAACACAATCTTCAATTAAAAAAGATAACTATACAGTTACAAATATGTAAAAAGTAGAAGAGTTGAAGAAGGTGGTCTCAATATGCAATTCAGTCCAAGAATTCATCAGTGGATGTAACTGTGGCTTCAATCAACAATCCAAAGTCTAGTTCAGCTAAACTTGCTGTAAATAAATAACAAATTTCTTATATTACATGACAAAAAACACAAATGAATGTCATAAATTAATTAATAGCTTTACCATACCTTTTGCTGTTAGTAAATCAAGAAATGTATCAAGAGGAGAAAGTCTGTCAGCAGAAGGAAAGGCAGCAAGGCCTGCAACATAAATGGAATTCAGATGATGAGAAGTATATTCCCTCATACACTTGAAAAGCAAAGACATCGATGAAAACAAATAGTATGATTTTCTGATAGTGAAGTAACAGACTAATGAATGTGCTTTAACCCTTGCCATTTTCAGGTTCGGGATACTCTTAAAAGATTTTTGGCTATTCTGTCTGGGCATTTATGCCATTAAGGTATTAATATAGACAGTGTACCATTAAACCCTCCACAAAACCGCTGGTAATTTTCTGTACAAATAAAGATAATTAAAGACAAGAGTAAGTGACAGCTGGACACTTTAAATTCTTAAAAATTATGATATTGCCTGTGCCTTCTGTTCAAATAGAAAAGCGTTAATGTTTTCCCCACACTATTACCAACAGTCATGAGATGGAAGATATTTCAGTGACCTACTGACATTCAAGCAGATTTAATATTTACAAGCGTGTGTACAAACTTGTAATAACTGTTGTGGTAGGCTAACTGCTTCAAAATCTTAATTAAAACCCTAAAAGAGGTGTAAGAGAAAGTGGATGTATTCTGCACCACTTCTGAACATGACCTACAGACATTTAAATTAAATTTAAGGGAAGCTATTTTTAAGAAGTACTTAATAATGCAATAACTGTCTTGCCACAGCACAAAAGTATCTTTCCATCCAAATTCTGTGAGCGCACAGTTTTACAAAAATTTGGGAGCTACTGAAAAACTGTATGTACTACTACAATTCTAAGTTTAACTGAAGGAAAAAATGAAAGGGATTACTTTTCCTTTGAGTCAATAGTTACCAGTGTAATTCCCATCGGAAGCTCACTGCAAATATCTGGCAATTACTATTCCTAGTTACGGCTCACACAGCTTGCCCTTTCACTGATCTGTTTGCACATATTATTCATGAAGCTAATCTAGCAGTTATATACTAATACAGATGAAGTCCAAATATTTTTAAAGTTAGTAATGTGCAATAAATGTTGTCTAAATATTTTCTTATCAGTAAACAACACTACATATTTATAACTCAGATAATGGCATCCTTCAAATAGTGTACATACAGCATAATAAACTTTCCAAGTGTCAAGCCCCAACCTGAAAGTACCTCCCAGAATTTTGAAGCCATATTTTCATCTACTGAGCAGAGTTTACTTTACAAAAGTCAAACTGCTGTGTAATGCCAACCTAAGAAAGAAATATACTTACCTCTGAAAAAACTCAGTCTTTTTTCTTTGAATCTATACATGACAATGATTGCTACTTACTGCGATCACAATGAACACACTATTATTAAAAAAAACATCACAAACTCAGTTTTGCATTTGGTTTCCATTTAGACCTTGACTTTCACTGGATACGCATTCTATAAATATGGAAAGTTCTACAAACGCAAATTCATAGAATTAGGGTTCTCCTATCTATAGGTAGTACAATATACCAACTGAAGCATACTTTCCACTGCCACTTACTTCTTCCATCTTATGTACCTATTCTTAACTACTGTAAAATCTGCAACATAACAGCACACAGATAAATGACAGACTGAAAAACTGATAAACATAGAATAATTGATAAGCACACATATGGAAAAGTTGCATAATGAGATTGAATTGGCCACTATTTAAGCCCTAGTATTTTCTAGTATTTAGATGTTTACAGTAGAGTGAACTTTTGTGAGCACAGAGTTGGACAAAAGAGTTGGATGTTCCTCCTACCAGGTCAGGACAAACCTATAATGCATATGTTTACTTCATGGTTGTGTTCTCTAGAAAACTCACACTGCAACAGTTGGAAATGTTTGCTAATTTAAACATTTTAATTACATCAGTAAAACATATATGTGCTTAAGAAATGTCCTGTCAAATACAGAATCCATGAGATGTAGAATCACTAGCTTAAATTTCCACTTTATGTGCTAGTACCTGACTAAAGTTCGAGCCTGGGCTACTAGCCAAAGCATTTAAATCTAATATTTATGGTACAGGACATCTCTTAGTTTTCCGCCGATAAGGAACCCAGTGGAGCTGGCGGATGGACTTACTGTGTACATGAGGTGGCAAAGGAAAGGTATTTGTTCTGCTTCATCTGTCAATCTGCTGTCCCTATTGCTATAGAAGAGACTCGCTTCCAGCCTTCCACTTCAAAATTTCACTGGTCAAAAACTAAGACATGACCTACAATGTGTTTTAAGTCATGTCTGAAAGATTACCTCTAGTGCTAACATATGTGGTTTTTGCTTTTGGGCCTGGATGTCCTCTTGCCTGAGTCCCCTCTACTCCTGACAGGATATTTAGTGCATGCTCCCGAGCTCGGATCATAAGACTTACTGGATGTGACCACTGATTTAGTAAACGTTTGGCTCTGGACCTTGGCAGAATCAAAAGCAAACGAAGTTTCTTTTTGACGCCCTCCCTTGTATCTTCTGTATCTGTAAAAATCCACTCAAGTGAACAATACCATTGAAAGAAAATAAGACATTCACACACACGTGCACATCTACACACGTTCAATCACATACTATGTCTTGCCTGAAAACACTGCCAAATCAGTGACGTAATTAGCATGCCCCAATACAACTGAAAAGTCACAGACCATAGTTTATATCTGTTTTTACAGATATAAATTCATTGGAATTCTACAGATGCTAATCCATACACTTCATATGAAACTATACTTACTACTGCACTAAATGTCAGTGTGTCTGTCATACTAATATTCTGTAATTTCTTTTCAGGTCTGGCCACAAATTATTAATTTATGTTCAAGCCAACAAACTTAATATGAAAGATTGGAATTGTCATCGTAACTCTTGACAGTCCAAACATATTACCTGCCATGATGATTTTCATCACATCAACCTGCAGTTCAAAAACATTCCTCTGGAGATATTGCAGGAACATGGAGAAAGAAAGTGTCCGATAGCCCAAGTATGTGAAGAATGATGTAAATCCTTGAGGTAAGGGAAATGCCATTGAATCTACCGCAAAGTAATAACGTTCCAGGAGAGTGAAGAGAATGTAACGCCTTTCTTCATCGAGTTGATCTCTATCATGAAAACACAATACAAGTATGTTAATGAGTAAGTATCAGAATTTTATTCTGGATGTGGAGTTCACAGATGTCTAGTGCAACAACTTACATGAGTGCAAATCCTCGCTCCTGTTCCTGGTGGGGATCAACAGCAGCACACTGACATAGCAACTGACACAAATACTTGGACATTTCCAGCTGAGCTGCTACATAGCGAGTGGCCACTGCATGCACATGCATTGGTGACTGTTTATTACTGTTCTTCAAGAGGTGCATGCTTAACTCACGCAGGTTCTGCAAGCAAAGTATTTTTGTGAGTAATTCAAATTTTGAAATGTTTTGGTCTAGCACTTGACAAAAAATTTAAAATGTTTCCAGTCACAACTGTATAACACATTCTGATTACAATTCTGATTAATATAATGACAGCATTTGAATTTGAAATAAATTACAATTACAATTGCATAACATTTACTTAACAAGGCTGTCTATTTCCTTGAGAACCAAATTTAATTTTTGAAAGTACAAAGACTGAATGATGTTTAGAAAAAGAACTGGAGAACTTAAAGACATAAATACTGTATTTAGTCATGCACCACACATAGTTTAGTTTAGTTTAGTTCAGTTTATTCAGTCATCCATTTAGTCACAAAATACGACACTGGACATGTCAAATTCAGTTTACAACATAAATTACAAAACAAACTTATAATATATCTGCATCAATGCAATATATAGTAAATAACAGTACCATTTTAAAACAGATAGACATAACTTATAAAACTCACATAGTCATATAAATCACATGTAATTAGTATGACATATATATATTCATCCATTGAATAAAATGCATGTTGTAACAGAAAGGATCTCAACTCTTTTTTAAAAGCTTTGTCTTTGTCCAATTTTTTAATGTAATCTGGCACCTTGTTATACAGTCTAATTCCTCTATTTATTACACTTTTCCTGAAAATATCTGTATTGCAGAATTGAACATGTAGATGCAATTTTCTTTGTGTATCATATTTGTGAATTTGTGCATTTTGTTCCAGAGATTGTTTGTGTTTTTAATGCAATATACCATATCAAGTATGTATCAACAAGCAACTGTGAGTATACTGTAATCCTTAGATATCTCTCTACAGGACGTACGTTTACTAACACCACTCATTATTTACAGAATCCTTTTTTGCTATTTAAATATTTTAATACTTTTGTTACCCCCACCCCAAAAAATTATACCATATCTTAGGAGTGACTGAAAATTTGCACGATAAATACTTCTTATTATATGCGGGCTCATTACTTTCTTTAGAGATTCAATTATGTAGTATACTTTACTCAATTTTTGGCTTAAATCCTTTACCTGGACATTCCATTTCAGATTTTCTGTGACATATATGCCTTGAAATTTGAATTCTGATTTATAGCCAATATCCATATTATTAAAAGTAACTTATGGTTTTAAGGGATTTCTATTTTGTTTAGTATGGAATGACACTGCTAATGTTTTTTCTGTGTTAATGAGAAGTTTGTCTTTGTAAAACCAGGATTCTAATTCCATCACAAAATTTTTAATTTTATATTGAAAGCACCTTCATCCTTTTCAGTAACCAGCAAGTTGATATTGTCTGCAAATAAAACTAATTTTTTGCCCTGAATATCTACTGGGAGATCATTTATATACAGTAGAAACAATAGCGGTCCAATAATTGAGTCTTGCGGTACTCCATGTTTTATTTCCCTGCACAAAGAAATATATTTATTCTGAGTGAGATTCTGCTATCATTTTGGATAATTTCAACATATTGTTTCCACTGCGCTAAGTATGATTTAATCCACAAATTTGATTTGCCTTGTATACCATATGAATTTAGTTTATCAATTAGTATGTCATGATTTATGACATCATATGCTTTTGTTAAGTCAAAAAATATTCCAATTACATGTATACCTTTATCAATAGCCTTCTGTATACTTTCAAGGAAAGACTGGGTAGGTGTTTCAGTGGATTTCTTCACCCTGAAACCATTCTGGGCTTCCATTAATATGTTATTTTTTGTTATAAAAGATATTAACCTATTATACATTAATTTTTCCAATATTTTTGAAAAAAAAACTAATACAAGTGATATTGGTCTATAATTCTGTACATCACGAATATCCCCTTTTATACAAAACGGTTTTACTTTAGCTAGTTTCAACCTGTCTGGAAAATATCAGATTCAAAAGAAGCATTGTACATATAAGACAAAGGTTTTTTAAATGTATTTTATGAACTGTTTGACTAAAAGTTCTGGAATTTCATCATAACCTGCTGAGACATAGGCTTTAAAATTTTTAGTCACACATTCTACTTCATTTTCAGTTACTGGAGAAATAAATATCATATTAGCAGAAGAATTTATCTTTTGTTTTGACATATGGCAGCTGAAGTTTCTGTTATTTTGATTTAACAGTTCATCTGCAATTCCCAAAAAAAAAAGAAGTTTAGTTTTTCTGCAACATTTTGTGGATTTGTTATTTTTTCTGTACCATTTTTTAGTTCAATTTTTTGTTCGTATTGAGGGAATTTTCCAACTACTTTATTTATTATTTGCCACACTGCTTTAGTTTTATTCTTTGCATTTAAGACGTACTTGTCATTTTCTCTCTTCTTAGCTTCCCTTATTACTCTTTTGTACATTACTCGATATCTGGTAATATAATGGTGTGTGTCCTTTGTCAGATTTGTGTTCTTCCTCAAACTATTCAAAAATCACATTCTTTTACTGGAAATTTTTAATCCTTGTGTAATCCATCTATTTCTGTTTGGTTCCCTCACCTAATATGATTTTAGTGGAAATGCATATTAAAATAATAAGGGACTGTATCCATGAAAACACTAAATTTGGAATTTACTTCAGAGTTCAACAGAACCTCCTGCCATGAGTCTTTAAGTAATAAATACTTAAAATTCCTCTATACTTCCTTCAGTAAACTGTCTTTACAAGTCCACTTTTTGGGTTGTCAACATGAATGCACAATATTTGTGCTTGCTGATCTAAGAAACCTAAGTCTAATACTGTTGCTGGATTTATGTGATTTTCCTTATTTATTATAATTACATGTAGCAATGATTTAGTATTCTCTGTAACTCTAGTTGGGGTTATTACTGTATTTATCAAATTGTACATCAAGAGTATATTTTTTACTTCATTCAATTCTGCACTCTCTTTCATAAAGTTTATATTCCAGTCACCACACAAAATTAACTTCTTTCTTTCAGAAAGTACTTTCTGAATTACTAATTCCAAATTTCTTAAAAATATATGAAAGTCACCGTCTGGTGATCTATATACACACACACACAATAATAATTTTATAGTCCAGTAATTCTACTACTGTCATTTCAAAATTTTTTTTCCTACTTATCCCATGAAAGCAGTTTACTTCTTTCGTTTGCAAGTATTTTCTTACATAGATACATGAACCTTCATGTTCACTATTAATTCTGCAAAAATTGCTTACCAATTTTAACTAGTCAATATTTGACAATTTTATTTGCTGTTCCTTTTGCCAGTGTTCTGTAAAACATAAAACATCTATAATCCTTAGGTCAGATTCTAACAGAACAGCTAACTCCAATAATTTGTTATTTAAGCTCTGAACATTTTGGTGAAGGACAGATACCACACGAGATTTTAGATCCTTTCTGTTACCTACCTCTGGTTCTAACTTAGATGTTTTATACTGGCACTTGTGCACAAAAAATCATCACTTCTATATTTGGGTTGTTTTCAAGGTCTTTTTGATGATTTCGTATTTCCCTCATTTTCTCTATCTTCACGATTTCCATTTTTTTCCTGAAATTAATATACAAAACTGAGATGTGTCCCCAGCAGGAGATCTTCATTTCTGAACAGGTTACTCAACATATGAGCATTGATAATGGGTTCATTTTGATAGTACTTATCACAAACATCATGTCCTCTTTTCAGTTGTGCACCACTAAAGGTAGTAGACAGGTATGTGACTTGTGTAGGCATACCACAGTTGACACAGCAGTCAGCTAATTTGGACTCAGTAGCATACATGCAATCATAAGTAGTAGACATGTTTTGTTATACAAGTTAATGATACTGTACATATGCTACGACAAGTAAGGGATTAGGGATAATATTACCAAGCTTCTGTGACTTACCACAGAAATGACATGCTCCTGTTTACTGGCAGTACAACTTTCAATCTCATAGAATGGCAGAACATCCATTCCTGGACCCTTCCGTGTACCTGTGATGGCAGCAAGATCAGCCAGTGCACCTGAGCCTACCAAACTGGTTCCTGGTGACAGAGGTGTGCTGGACCGTGATAATGCCTCTGGCTGAAATAACCACGTTGGATCATTTTCCTGCACTTTTTACAGTCTTTCTAACGTTCATTTTATTTGCTCACGGTTTTAAGATTAGGGGAATAAATTAAAAGAAATTATGAGTAGGAGTGACATTCCAGTCCACGACTGATGTCTGACAATTCGAAATGTATTGTTACTTTTATTCTGTTGACTTATACTATATTCTGTGATAAAGGGTTAAACTAGCAGTTATATCACTGGTCAGCCTGAATTAATCACAAGCCAAAGAAATCAACACAACCAAGTTTAAGTTAATGGGAGCATCCCACATGCAATCTGATCAGCATAGCTACTTATTAACACAGTACCTGGTAACACACAAGAGAGACCATGAGCTTGTCAGCCACCAGACTAGGTCTGAATCTTGGTTTCTGCTCCTTGCCAATTCTTTTGGCAAGCTGATCCCAAAGTCTGGTCCACATATCCACACGATATGGAACTACCCTCTGTTGTGGTGACAACAACATCATCGCTGTATTCCATAACGTTTCTTGAGTTAGAGACATGCTCTGGCGGTTTACCTACAGGGCACATATGTTTGGTAGAGAAAATCAGAACGTCATGAATGGAGTTTCAAAAACAATAACTAAGAAGTCTGCCAACTCACTGCTGAGGATTAAATAACTCTGCAATGAAATACAGATGGGAATTCCACTGAGAAAAAGGCATAAATGGAGATGCAGTGGTAATCATAATGTTATGCAATTAGCTAACTAAATGTTTTGCTCATATGGTAAGTGTACTCACTTTTCAAGTCAATTCAAGTCAACTGCTACATTTATGCATACCTTGTGGACATACTGTGCATCATATTATGACTAAAAAAAGGAACGAGTAAAATTCAGAACTATGTACAAGCTGGTGGACTAACTTTGACTTCCAACTCAGACAAGTGAGTGATGGTACTTAATGGCAGCAGGGCGACTAGGGACATTGCATCAGCAGGAAGATTTCTCTGTGCTGAGGCAAAGGTTCCACCAATAATCACTTCCTGCAGCAACTGTGGAACACTCAGTTCAACAGGATGCTCTGCTACAGACATCAGTAACTGGAATGTGCATACAAGGGAAAATGTAAGCAACACATGTCACTACAGACATTATTATATAGAACTGATGAGTAATGACTGACGATTATGAAATTAAATTTAGGAATGAATACAAAGCAAGCAATCAGGCCTGTTCTAAGATGCTGTTGCAGCATTTGTATGATATAGCTAGAAATATCACAAAAACTCCAATGAAAACAGAAAATCTGGTTAAGATAGTAACTGGAAATCTTATAAATATGAAGCAATATTGCTATAAACTCACATGACAATGTTCAAAAGCTGAAAATATTCAAAGGGTATGATAAAGGATTAAAAAATGTAACGTAGTCAATGCACATATTAAACTGCCAACTGTTTTTTACATCTGGTAGATAAGAATAAACAGTTTCCCATATTAATAACTGAATTATGACGATGATGTTTATAAAAAGGACTGTTTTTATATAATTAATGTGCTTTTGTATTCATATATAGTGGCAGATGTATGATGTATTCTATATCCTTTGGTTGTTAAACCTGTACTGGATCCAATGGAATAAAATAAATCAATCAATCAATCAAACCAATCATCTTGGTCAAAACCAGTTCACACTGGGAAATCTGAATACAACAACACAGGCATAGCACTTCAAAGGAATATGTGCAGAAAACATTTTTGTTAATGGGTCACTTCTGAACATTATCATTTCCTCACATCAATTTAAACATGGGACACAGCATCTTTTGCATTGCCAGAAGTTTCATAGGATAAAATATAATTGTCTGCTGAAGAAGCATTTGGTCACTTTTGTGTGACACATTGTGAAAGAAAATTAGTATTGTGATGGAACTGTTAGGTATTTAACGATTCTGTGTTAAGTACAAAGCTTACAGTGTTTAACAACATATGACAGTAATCATACATATAGAAGGAAGGATATGGATGGAATGGAATTATGCAGCTGTGGTCAATTTAATTATATTATTCTGTTCACCCAGAGTAATAGAACAAAGAAAATAAAGAGTTGGTTTGAATGATGTATCTCCTGAATACAGGTCAAACCTATCACACATCCTGCTCAGTGTAGTGCTTCAAAATTTGAGTGCATAGGCCTGCAGTGAGATTATAATGCCAATAAGACAGGACCTTTTTAGGAACTGAACTGTTATGTAAAAGAACAGAAATTCCCATTACAAATATCAGTATGGTTGCTATGGCATGTAAATGTGCGGGATCATAAAACATTGTAAGCTTTCTATTAGTTGTTACATTTCCACACGAAAATCAGAAATACAAGAAACTAAAAATGCAAAGGTATTTGAGTGTTGAAAAGAAGAAGAAGGAATAATGCAATTGGATTAGAATTAACATGACCAGACACATCTCAGACAATACTCGCAATGCTTTGTACTATTTAGCACAGAATATCATAGCAACTGCAGAGCAAGTTACATTGCACAGTGGCTGTTTATGAGGGGTAAAAGTGGGTAGAAAAGTGTTATTACTTTCATGAAAATAAGGTTCAGTAACAGCCTATTTATTTATTTATAATTTTAGCTATGCTGTCAGCAGTACAGGCTACATACCACTGATAGTTTCGATGACTAGTGAATTATACACTAGAAAGAAACTAGTCATAGCCTAATGTGAGGTACTAACCTGGCATTGGCCTGGACGAACTGAGGAAAATTACAAAAAACTTTAGTCAGGATAATGGGTATCCAAGTCTGAAAATAGGACCTATCAAGTACAAAACGGTGCTAACCCTACGAACGCAACAGTTGCTTGTCAGTTTATTATGTACGGCAATGGGCGCTGAAAATGTATTCTATTGGGCCTGATGAGTGGGAAAATTTGCGAAGTCTCTAGTTAGTCAATGTTTTAAAATATCATATATTCAGACTCTGTAGTCTCAAATCAGATGAAACTGGTGCTAGTCTTGAACATTCTTTGGATATGGCTTGTAACACCTTGCACAGGACAAGGGGGTTGCAAAATCATTAGCAACAAATGCTAAAATTTCTAAAATCAAAACCACGTAAACACAGCAGTGCATGGATTGTAACCATGCTATCCTGAGAAGAGAGTTAATTTCTGTAACTGGATTCTTAAGTCTGCTCAGGAAAGTGAAAGTGGCCCTCAAAATTGGCATACAGCATGAGTACAAACTGATTTTATTTGATAACATAATTCACTCTAAATGGTATGAGAAGCAGATTAAAGGGTTTTTTTTTCAAGTGGCTAGCAGATGGACAACTCCAGTACTATGCATGAATGTTGTGAGAGAAGCATTTCAAAACAGAATTATTAAGGAAATTTGTCACCAACATCTTCTCTGACCTCATCCTCAGCACATATGACTTATTTAAGCAAAACCACAAAGCAACAAGTTTAAAGAACAAACCCTTACACACTTCAAGAATTAAAGGAAAATATGAAGGTAGTTAGAAACATCTTACAGTATTACCTCTGCAACTGTTTCAAAATCTCCCTGGTGTACCAGGAAGTAGTGTAGTATTGCCAGCTGATTTTCTAGAGAATGGTCACTTTTAAAAGTCTCAACAAGGTGTCCAGTGGTCACTGTAAGTGGTATCAAGTCCAAACTTGGCAGGTCTACTGTAACAGTGTTGTCATACTGCAGCAGTGGCACAAGGTGTGAAGTATATGATGGAATCCCTGGTAAAGTGCAGCTCATCAATATATGGCAACATGGTTCATGAGCCAGTCCAATATCAAGGAGATGTGTAAACAAGCCTGGTACATACACAACCATATGCTGATCTGTGAACAAAAGAGTTTACATTTAATGAGTGAATTAAGAAAAACAAAGGTTCAAATACAAAACCAGAATGCCATTTTTTAGGCTTTTACAACAATTCATTTGAGGTCTCCATTCTTCTTGGATGTGGTATCTTGTCGCTGGGTGATTTGTTCCTGACATTTCAAGGCAGCATGGTGGTTTCATTTTCAACGATTAAAACATCTATCTTCATTCTTTGTGGACATTTGACCTTTGAAGATGAGACCACCACATTGTCTGAAAACATCAGGTACCAAACACCCAATGACGCAGCACCACATCCCTGAATAATGGAGACCTCAAAACCAGAATGTCAGACAATGTCTGAAAATACAATGAATATGAAAGTACAGGGTGAAATTAAGGATATAGTGGTCTGGGCATGTGTTCTGCATGGTTACAATGAAGTTACTCCTTTGAGAGTGCCACAAATGAATATTTTGAATAGACCAAGGAGACGATGAAGAAATCAAGTAACAGAAGATATAAAACACAAAGTAGGAAAAACACTGGACACAGAACAGGCAGGAGTGCATATGGGAGACCAGACATGAATGCAGGTCTATTCACAAAGGTGACATCCCTAATGCAAACAACAGTAGATGCTCATGATGATTATTATTATGATACAGATACAGCAAAATTCCACTAATCCGACTTGCATGGAACCAGACAGGTGCCGAACTCTGGATTATCAGATGGTACCTACAATGGCCTAAGTTGTTACAGGTAATTTTTTGTTCCTATAATTGGGATATACAACTAATCAGAGGAGTATTCCATTTGGATATCTCCTTTATCTGCTGGTTTAAGGTCATCAGGGTCCTTTTCTGCATTTTCTGGCATCTTCATAGCTGAAGAAGTTGATGGTGTATGAGACCAAGGATCGGGAGATACCATAATGGTTGATGTACAGCCACTCTTGGAGGCCTTTTGAACATGTCTGTTTCATTGATGAACCCTTTTTCTGGTAAACAGCAGAACATCTGATCTTGGGACTAGTTTCCTCAAGTTCCACATTGTATTAAAGGAATTTTGCTGTATCATGGGGCCTATGGTCTGCCTACGTTTATGGAGGTTAAAGTGGACTTTGTTATTAAGCAGATGGTAAATAAGATTTGGATACAATGTAGGAAGGATACACGAATGCACTCTGCTATCAGTAGTAAACCCATTCAGCTACCTGCATTCTCCATATAACAGTGTTCCAGTTAACCTTCTCATTATCAACTTAGGTAACCAAGTGTTTGGCAGGCTGGGCAAAAGTTTAGGGACACGAGACACAGAATCCTTAATAGTGATACTACAGTGACACTTCTCTGCTTATATAGCTTCAGAGTGCATTCAGCATCATGTTTCAGTACAAAAGTCACACACATGAAAATGTCATGTCCTGTATGCTTTTCACAGGATGCCATCCTTGCTACTAGAACAGTTTGCATATGTGTCTTGAAAAATTCTGTTATCCCTCAGTACATAATCAGAATTAGTTTCACCATTTACTGCAAATTAAGTCTGTTATATCTCAGCATGGTACAGCAGGATTCACATTCAGCAACACTGCTGTGAGAATTCTGAATGTGACAGATCAAATTTGCTTTGGGAAATTGCACTGGGTTAGACTGAGCTGGTATAGGAGAGGATTTACTTGGTACAGTGAAAAATATTTACTGACTTTAAAAATCTTTATTTACCTCCATACAATGCAAAAGTTGGCTTCATTGTTTTAGCCTGTGACCATAGAATTCCAGGTGCAACACAATGAATCACACAACCATGATGCAGCAATGTCACAGAATATGCAAAATGAACAGTGTTGGATGATTCTTCCAGATTCCGTACCTCAGTCATTGGTGGCTTCACAGGCTGAAATATTGTGTCAAAAGAAGTATTCATTTAACCATCTTTGTGACCAGTTACTGTCTTTGCAATTTTTTTGTTTTGAGAGCCATCATATTTCTCCTACATATGTTTCAGGATTCATATTTCCATTAAGGAAAAAGGTGTCTTTTATGCAGTGCAGAGGAAATAAATTACTGTACAGAATGGAGATCAAGTAAATTTTCCTTGACACAGAGGACAAAAACAACAATTAATGACTTCATACAACCATCATTACCACTTCTCTCCTACTCAGTTACTATCCACATAGTTCTCATGTCTTCAGCATGTTATGGAAACACCAGACTGACTGAAAAAGCTGCAGAGTCTGAACATCATGAAAACGATGACTAAGAAATGGTGTCTATTTGGCAAACTGTACACAAGACAATTTTTTTAGATCCATCTGTAAAATTATAGGAGTTGCTTCACCTAATGGTGAATACAACTGCAACATTGCAAAATAACATCTTAGTCTTGGTTCTTATGATATTGTTCAAAATCTATACTCTGCACGGTTGTTTCAGAACGTAATGAGGAAACTGCAGCTATGTAGATGCCAAGTATAAGAGAAGTGGTGGTGGTGGTGGTACCAAGTCACCAGTGGTTGTTTTTGTCTTCTCTGTTATGAAAAAGTTACTATGTGTGCACTCTACATGTTCCATGTGTTCAGAAAAATGTAAATGCACCTCATTAAAGAAGTGTTTTAGAATGTTTTATCATTTTCTTTATGACATTTCTTCCTAACCAGTGCCAGCTATGAAATGCAAGATTGTTGCTTTCTGGTTTTGGATTTTTGTTTGCAAACTTAAAGCCAACATGGTACGAGTAAAGTAAAGGAAAAATAGGAAAGGGTTACATTCTGTTTTAACTGGCAGTATGGATTGGATAGCATACTGATTCTCAGCTAGCTTGTATGTCAGGCGGCCCCCACCCACAAGCTGCAATTCTCATAGCTCATATGTCAGGGCCATCACTCTTGTTATTACATTTCTGACAGCTCATTTTGGCAAGTAGAAAAACCATGTGGTCTCACTAGTTCTGTTTCAGTCTGGCCAAAATATTTTTTGCAGAGGCTACACCCAAATGTAGAAAAGGAAAATCTAAATGCTGCATGAATGAGCAGCAGTGCAAATGAATTTGAGTAGAAAGGATTAAGATTGCTATATTCACTATCATGCATACACAGCATCTGGGACCAACTGAACCAGCCTCCTGACCTCCTTCATCATGTGGAAAGATAGCCAAAGTAAAACCACTCAGATTTAGATGCGACAGACTACATACAGAGCTCATCTCCATGTGTCCTCCGCACAATCATGGCTTCATCTTTTAACTTTCCCATAAATCATGGATGGGAAATACTGAAATGTGAGCATATGTTAATTACTGTTCCCTTGCTTATATTATCATTCTACCTTAAAATTCTTTCAGTAAATATTTGTATGTTGAGGTGGTAAAGTTTTGAAGATAACCACCTTCAGGATGTGATGGTGCATAATCCGGTAAATGCATCACATCCCTGAAGAGGGTTATCTTCATAGTCACTACATGAGAGTGTCAAATCTCATTTAGGAAAGCTTTCTTCATGAATTAGTCCACTAATCTTGAAAATAATATCAACATAAATACAGTTCTTTTTTCCTGGCATAGAATTTGTGTTGTTTATAAAATAAATTTCTCTTGGTTAAAAATGATGTAAGATGAAGTGTGACTAGATGTTCAGTTTACCTGATATAAGTAATGATGGCAGATGCATACAACACCCTTTGGATCACACACCACCTGAAGATCAAGTGAGCAGTCATGTACTCGAAGTGGGATCGGGTCATCCTCATATCCACCACATGGTACTGATGTTTTTGGAAGCTGTGGTAGATTTAATGGGATATTCAGCTGAAAGTAAGTAAATAAAAATATAAGGGAGTTGTACTGTAACAATGCCCCCTATAATTAAATATATGCAACATTTCAATACCCTTAAGAATATATTGATATATTTACACTTTCATTTCTAGACACAGGAGGTCTTTATAATATATAATCCCTACAATACAGTGCAAGAGGTCTTCAAATTCAACATTAAATATAAAGAAATCTCACTTTGAAAAAAGTTTTCACATTTACAACACAGTTATATGACTTCACAAATACCAACAGGAAAAACTTTTTCTTAAAAATTAATCAATGTTAGATTGAATGTATGTTCGTATCACGAACAAAAAACTTTCACCCACATGGGATAACTCCTGTTGACTTGATTCACACACACTATCAAGTAAGTCATAGAACATCTCTTCTGACTGGCTATTATGACATGGAATTTAGGGGAAATTAGAGAAAAACAGCACACATACACAAACCCTAACTGAAGGAACACTTTCTTCTTAACTTTAAATGGATATTCTAGTTTTGTCTACACTGTTATAGTAGCCCCTGTGCTAAACATCAAATAAAATACCTTGACATGAAAATGCAATTTTGTTTACTGACCAGGTAAATTTTGTTAATTTGTTTGCAAGAG
This sequence comes from Reticulitermes speratus, assembly GCA_021186555.1. NCBI lineage: Eukaryota > Metazoa > Arthropoda > Insecta > Blattodea > Rhinotermitidae > Reticulitermes > Reticulitermes speratus. The sequence goes on along the minus strand of JAJKFL010000001.1, from coordinate 37,065,017 downwards.
TAGCAAAATTTCAAAGCCCGTAACTTTGACTTTCCTGAATTGCAGTATGTGAAAACATTACTGTTAGGAGGAAAGCCTATGGAAAAAATATTTGACACACATTTACTACACAAAATGGCATTGCAGTACAGAGTTTCTACTGGTCACAGAATCCCGTAACAGTATCATTACTATCACACTCATTATTACTGCTGTTAGTGTCAAAACTTGGACTTTCTTCAGTAAAAAAAGTCTTTACTATCAGTAAGGGAATCACTAATGCTACACTTCTTAAAGACTACATGACCAGGTGTGTTGTGTATTTTACAGTCCACACCTCTTCATACATCTGTAACATCAAGTTGCTATGTGTGACCACCCATCTTTCGCTTCAAAAATTATCATTTCTGTAGACATAAATTCTGTTGTTTCTGTGGTCTGTTATCCAGTTCTTCATCTCTGTTTCTATCTCAGGCCACTGTGCAACAGGAGTACAAAAAGACTGCTTATTCTTACAATAAAAGAATAATATAAAAACTGTTTATTCTTCTCTAACTTTTGCAATTATTCACCCTGCTTGCATCATTCATATATATCCATTTTCTCAGTTTAATTAATTTGATGTAGCCTAAAGTATATTAAATCCTCATCTGTTTACTACACATTCTATTGGGAGAACATATCTGTATTCAACAAACTCATTAGCACTGTGTGCTACTCAGAATTTCACACTACTGAACGACTAGTGTACGCAACACTGAAGCTTTGTTTCCCTCCTGCCAAGCATGACTTGGATGATAACCACCATTATCGTTCCAATAAATGCAGGAATCTCAATTGCTCTGAAGGTCATACTGATATATCTTTGGACTGCAGGATACAGGTGGATTTTATATGGTCCTCCCTACGAAAAAAATGCATCTTATTGTCTGGAAAATACAGTACTTTTCCCCAATTGGGAAAGCTGTCGTAGCCTGCTAACTACTTGTAACTTACACTTGGTAAGCAGGAATGGTTTTGTAGAAAACAAACAATATCTTTGACTTTGTAAGATTTATTGTTCTGGATATTTTGTTAACTGGCTCGTAATAAATGATGATCTGAGTTCAGACATTTCAAATTTTACAGCTCTATTGCTTTACCACTATCTGGCAGCGTTTGATGGATCTTTTTATTACATGTACACAGGTGAGCTGCATTAATTAGTCAGATCTACCTGCAAAATCCGAATCTCAACCTTACAGGTTCCACACTAGTATATGGATGGTAGATACATCCCCAAATAGCTGAATTCAGAAATTCAGACAGTTGTTTCATAAAGAGACAGATTATATCATGATGACTTCAACAACATTCAGTCTTCACTCAAACTCAATTAAGAGTATTTATATGAATTTTACTAGAATACTGCTTGAAGTTACACAATTTTACATAAGTATTTATCAAAACTGAAGTTGAAAATGCAACTGTACTTCCTAAATACTTTGTATCAATCCCATGGTAAAGTATTACTAAGGCGGTCTTTGAACATATAAAACTTGTTGAAAAGTTCTCCTCCTTTATTGCTGTTACTACGAAATTTCTTGCCAGAATACACACAGAACTCTGTGACAGTCAGTTGCATTTGTCACATTATACATCAAGACAAATGCAGTTAAAACTTTTCCCTTGTCATTCATTCACAACCCATGCATGAGATAAAACATGGCCTTCCCCAACTGCTAAAAGAATTACTGTCAATTTTTGCTTATTTAAATGAATTTAATTCTTTTCTTTCCAGAAATCTGTAAATGTGTAACAGCATACAGACTTTTACAATGCTCTCTGCAATTCAGATTTTTATCTAACTTAACAATGTAGTCAGGAAAGTAATCTTTTAAGTCTGAATATTAAAAACCTTACAACACCGCACTATTCAAAAATGTAGTTTACTTTTATGTACATTCAAAGTAATTGTTACAAACATATTTTATAAGTATTCTGTGCATCAGATCAAGTGAAACTACAGTTATGTACATAATTATTTGCTCCATACCACAGTTTCATGTGGCTTGTCATCATGAAACTGAAGGCAAGATAAAGTTGGAGACAGCTCCTCTTCTCTGCCTTCCTCTAGCTCTTCTCCCTCAACGATAAGTTGAGACTTGCGGTAATGAATATAATATAGAGACTGATTTATGGGATCCCACTGTGCCCATGAGAATGCCCGAACCACCGACTCACTGTTCAAGCAACCAAATAAATCCTGAAATAAAAGCACTAGCATAAGAGGATAGCATCTAGCTAACAAATGATTGTTTTATATTCAGAGCAAAAATATTTTATTTAACAAATAGAAACTGGTAAATATAAGTATTCCTACTTCCAACAGCAAAACTATTTTATTCATACAAAACAGAAACCAGTAAACATGCCCTAACTTCCAAGAATGTAATATGAAACAGTGGTTCCACTCAAGAGTCATAGTCACTGTTTCAATTTATATTACATTTTAGTAGACTGCAGAAATAAATAAATCCTTACATAATAAGTATTTTCAATCTCCATTGTATTGACATATGCATAAAAATAACTTAAAACCCTTTACATTCATTCTGAAGACATATCAAATATCTTCATTTTTAAAAGCATTTTTATTATCTTATGCTCATTTTCTGGCCCAAAACGTTTAAAATAACATAAATCTTTTGTCACCATCGATAGTATATTAAAAATTCTAGTGCAAATAATGTTATACACTTACAACCTTATCTTACCTTACCTTTACTAGCTGGAAATTCCTGTGCATTACATTTTACTTTGCTTTTACATTAAACTGGACTATGGATTAGAGTAAAAGGTAAAGCAATCCCATTACAGGCCTGGATAGGCCCTTAGGGTTCCAGGAGGTTGAGGCTCCCATATTTCTAGACAATTGGCACATGAAGGTGGTAAGGTTGTCAGCTCTACACACCGGCCGCCTTTACCCCCCAGGAAATATTCCTGGTACTCATTTCTGTTAGAGGCTGAGTCGACCCCAGGGCCATAGTGCGACCAAAAGGATTATGTCAATGAAAAATTCCAATGACCCGCGACCTTCAGGCTGTAGGGCAGTGCCTCAACGAACTGCGCCACCGCGTGCCCCCATGGATCAGAGTAGGTACATAAAGTGCAGTGTATTACTTATATATGGGTTCTGTACTGCAGTTTTATACAGCATTTTACTGTGGTTTGGAGCACTGGACAGTAAAGGAAAAGAGACATTACAAAGCAAGACATCTCCTGCAGACTATACAATGAAACAAAAAATGTGGCATTTTGGCAAGTACACTTCCCATACGTGCATACGTTGCACTTGAATGAATAAAGAAGCCAGTGAAAACAGCAGCATAACATATAAGTCCATCTCCAGTTTAAAAAATCATTAATACATTCCCAAAGACACTCTATATAAACAGACATCACTACATTAGATTTTTCTCATAACTATTCAATTTTTAAATATCAGATAACGTTCCTTCACTGTAAATGAAAAAATGCTATAAATTTTGTTTCTTGTAATGTAATCTTTTCCAATTTGTTACAAAGTCTGATGTAAAGGAATATGACTAGACATACCATCTCACAGCTTCCATCCTCTTTTAGATGAATTTGATTTAGTGAGACAGCTGGAAGCAAGAAGTAAAGAAGAAAATGTATAAATGCTACACAAATGTCTGCTATTAACTGTAGAGGTGAATAGTTTTCAGCTGAAGAAAGTTAGAAACTGCAAAAGATCTTGACAATGAACAAACTGTAAGTCACTGCAGATAAAGGTGTGCAATGTTCAGCAGTCATGGTTAGCTGTGAATCTCAGAAGGAAAAAGAGTTTCATAGGGCAATTCTATTTCTAAGTGTAACACCCTAATAACTTTCAGAACAATAAACATTTAATGAAATTTGATATTAAAATGCTACTATAGGTCACTTGAATGTAAATAGTGACTATTTACCAACTGACATGATGTCATATCCTAGAAGACTTGAATCTTCAACACTGGTATGAGAACCTCAAATTCCAAATTTCTCAAATGTTTACATTCTCTTATGTTTGTTCAGTAGAATTCCTTTAATCCAGATGCTGATATGCCAAAAATCCTCATACTATGGCAGTTGAAAATAGTCCCAAGATAGGAAGTTTTGCCATCGATAACATCCAGTATGCATAGTAATTCTGTGACTTTATTTGTGTTATTTGGACTTCATTGAGCACACCAAGCTATTTTAATGGCTTCAAAAGATCCAAGAAGAGTAAACAATGTGCTGCTGGCAAGAAGAGGCATGTAACATTCATGATTCCTCAGAAACTTGAAATAATTAGGAGGCTTTAAAGTGGCAACAGATGCAGTTTGCTTATGGTTTTATATAACATTGAATCATGAACTGTCTATGATATACAGAAACAGAAGAATGAATTACAAGCTTTTATGGCATCAAGTGAAAGTGTGAAGGGCATTCTAAAGCAACAGATCTTGAAACAGTCTAAGTTAGTGCAACTGGACAAGGTGTTGTGTAAGTGGTTTACAGCAAGGCATTCTGAAAGAAAACTCATGCTTATGAATAACTGAAAAATCTTAAGTCTTTTACAATGAAAAGAAAATAACAAACAGTATAGGTATTGTTCAATAATCCAGCACCTGTCCAGTCCCATGGGTGCTGGATTAAAAGAATTCTACTGTATATACGGAACTACGAAGTGGAAAAAACAATTGATATATGCAAGGTATGGAGAGGTAATTTCCATCATAAATGGAAACATCAAAATCAGAATAAACATACAAGAAATATTCCCTTTTTTATTTTGCCTTTGTAACTTGTGAATTCTTTTATTTAGGTACAGAAAATTTAGTGTGTAGAGATATAAATATACATTCATATTTGCACGCCAATGAATACCAAAAAAAGGTGACCTCATAATGACACAAGTTCTTGCAGTTTATCAAAAATTAAAAATTAGAGAAACAGTTTCACAGATGATTAATAAATTAGTTGTCATAAGACTATTAATGCATGCTAAAACAGGAGACTGAACATTAAATGCACTTACATTCTTGATGTATAAACAAGAGAAACTTTTCAGTGGCAACATGCTCTTTCTTTCTGTACAAGAACTGAATCATAATCTGCCGAGATCTCTCAAGTCCAAAATCCATTGTTCCTCTCTGTTCCTCTGGGAATCTTACATCCAATATAAAAACTTTGTATACTTCTAAGGAAGACACATCTGATGTATCTTTTGATGGTTCTTTGTCTGTTGTTTCATTTGGAGATGGACATACTTTCACCTTTGTTATGAAACCTATGAATAAAAATATATATACTACATCAGGGTATTTCCTGTTACTTTACTTCATCTACAGTTACAACCATCTTCAAACATCCAAAGCAAGTGGACTCATATTACTTGTAACAAATCAATTAATTGATTGTGAGTACAGAAAAAAACATGTAAATGATTTTAAGTGCACATGAAATACAGAGTAAGTAAAGCGATCCCATTACAGGCCTGGACAGGCCCTTAGGGTTCCAGGAGGTTGAGGCTCCCAGATTTCTAGACAATCGGCACATGAATGTGGTAAGGTTGTCAGCCCTACACACCAGCCTTTACCCGACAGGAAATATTCCTGGTACTCATTTCTGTTAGAGGCTGAGTTGACCCCAGGGCCATAGTGCGGCCGGAAGGATTATGTCAAAGAAAAATTCCAATGACACCATCAGGAATCGAACCCGTGACCTTCTGGCTTGTAGTGCAGTGCCTCAACCAACTGCGCCACCACGTGCCCCACATGAAATACATACTTTAAATATACTGTACAGTCATTAGTGAAAGGGTAGGGGTAAGTTTAAAGGTATGGGGAAAATGTGAAACACAGGTTGATACATGATTTTTCAGACTACATGTGATTAAATTCAATTTAATTCCCATAAGTGGTAAAATTATAGTACTGTATTTTAATTTCTAGTAACTCCACTGTGACCATTCTATTGTCTGTTACTTATTTATAGGGAACTATTTCACAACTTTATTCTCTATGCTATTTTGCATGCATATGTGAAGATTTTATGGACTGCAGTTAGTGAGCTGAGAATTTCTGCTACTGCACTTACACAAATGTCATGTTGTATGGTGGGAAACACCTTAGAATAAGAAAGAAAATCTATGGCATGAGTGCAAGAAAGGCAACACAGCATATATACAGGTGGCATTTCCCCAGAATTTCAAAAAATGTGTCAGCAAGATGAGTACTGGAGGAAGGCACATATCTGAAGCAGGTTTCTCATCAAGCTAAACAGGTTCCTCCATCTAATGTTGTCAGAATTACATAAAAATTCAAGTGGCTGTACCCAACAAGAATTTTTAATACCTGAAATGTGATAAAATTATTAGCCAAGAGTTTTGTAAATTCCGAATACATATGATATTTACTGGGAGAATGGATGAAATGTGAAAGTTATACATATAAATCTCAGCAGCATGTGTGGTGCAGCGCAGTTTTTCAGCAATTCATGACTGTAACTGAATAGAACCTGCCACTATTCAGACAATACTTTGTATTTAGAATTGTTCACTGTGGTGCAAACACTTGGAATAAATCACACAATGTTACAATCAAATTATCAATCAACAAGGTACAACAAGAACCTGTTAAAACTGAAATTTGGCCATAAAAATGTAAATAATTGCAAGAAAGTGATTCCTTTTACATAAATACCATATATATCTAAAAGGCCACTTCTACAACCACTTTTGAAATATGAATTGCATTAAGCACTACACTTGTTGGATGGTATCATTTTTAATAATCCCCTACCATCCAACTCGTTCCATGAATTCAAGTGCCCATCTGCATTACTGAATGAACTAAACGTAACACAACGCTACAACAATACAAAAATAGCTCCAAGGATATACAGTTGTTGTATTTACGAATTTAACAAGAATACAGAAGCAGACCTACACAGCATACACTCAAGAAGTGCATTTAGCAGATGGCATTATGAATGACACACGAACATCCATGTGCTTCAAATTACTTGTCAGAGAAAGAAATGTAGCTATGTGAAAAGGAGAAGTGACATTTTTCTAACTGACATGCTACTTGTAGACTTTGGTATGATCCGTGGAAGTACAGCTCTCCACCAAACTGAATAATTAATACGACAATCTTGCAAACAGCAAACAGCGAAACATTCGGGCAGACTTAATTTGCAAGATTAACAGTTCTTAAGAATTACAATGGTTCTTTAATGGAAGAATTATGCTATGAAATCATGTGTTAAATTCCTGTTTAATAGTTACTTTTAATTTGGGTAAGTAGTTTTGAAAAATATGTCATAACTCATGAATTACACAGATGAATTACACTTTACTAGTCAGGCCTTTACTAACAATATTTTAACAAAGAATGTAAGTATTACATGAAGTGACCTTTCTAATAGTGTTGTAATAATATCAGACAGCCTAATAAAAAAATACTTCCTTAGTGAAGACCTGAAGATTGCTAACATGAGCTGAAACATGTAGCCGATTATGTATCAGTTGCAATGCACAGTTTGATATAATAAGTCAGTAAAGCTGTGTTGAAAGTGAATTATATCATGATAATTATTCTTCACTGTTCACTAACATGTATTAAAATTGGTGAGATGCGAGAACTATATATGAATATGAGATTTGTGCTCTTCTGGGATTTTACGCAGCATAGAATGGTAATTCCATACTGACGTTTCGGGACAACCTATCAGTCCCATCTTCAAGGGTCACGCAGTTCTTCTTCCCCTGATTTCTGCTTCATAACAACTTTGTGTAAATTTCTATATCCATTCTTTATTTATGTTTGCAAATCATTAATAAGAAAATGCTATATCACATCTTTGCCAATCCCAGGGGCGGCACAGTCTAAGGCGTGGGTCTGCAGCTGCTCGCTTGCTGGGATTGTGGGTTTGAATCTCACCAGAGGCATGGATGTCTGTCTCTTGTGAGTGTTTTGAGTTGTCAGGTAGAGGTCTCTGCATCGGGCTGATCACTCGTCCAGAGGTGTCCTACCGAGTGTGGTGTGTCTAACTAAGTGTAATTGTGAAGCCTCGATAATGAGGAGGCCCTGGCCCAATAGGGGCTGTTGCGCCATGAAAAAAAAATCACATCTTTTTTACAGAGTAGTCATCAGTCAAAATGTGTTCTGTAACTAACTTCAAAATACTGTATAAACTTACCCAGTAAAGTGTGACTATGATTTACGGAAGCCTGGATGATGTTAACATATTGGTTAAAAGTACATAAGACCTGAAAATTAAGGTAAAATTACAGTTAATTAAAACAAGAAATATGAACACACACACAACTATGTTCATTCCACTTGCTACAGTCTGTAGCATAAATGGTTAGTTAATTAAAGTAAGAGCAGCATTCACAGGGTAAATAATTATATAGCATATAAACCACAGCCTGATGATGGAAGGTGTTACATACACATGTGGAAAATTAATGACATGGTTCTGTTATAAAGGACCACAAATAAGCAACAATGTTATGTACATATAATGTATTTCTATATTATGTCCTCTTAAATTACCATCTATGACTAATGAGTATTTCTACAGCATTGGAAGTAAAGTGCAACAGGCATCTGAACTGTAATAATAGCAACATGGTGCAGCTGTGTATAGTACAGAAAGTCATCAGCCTGGACAAACTTTTGCAAGTTTTTCTTTTTTATTTAATTCATTTGTGTGGTATCATTCAAAGATTATTTCAGTACAATGTTTGCTGTAAAACAGCTTGTTTTTAGGGCTTGAGCTGCATTACGTGCTTAACTGTATTTTGGTAAATACCACAAAAATGGCAACCATCATGTTCACTGACATGATGGAAACAATTTTAAAAAGCGAGACAGCCCAAACCTGGAAGTTAAGACTATGAAACAGACACTGCAAATATCTATTATCAAGACCATGTAATGGTGTGTATTCATAACATGATTAACTCAATTAAAAATCTTTGTTTTCACTTAAATACCTTCAGGATATTGTCTTTTTGATGAAAAAGTCCAACACAGCTTTGAAGCTTTGGCACACCATCTTCATCAACTGATTCAATCAACCAACTGACCAAGAGGCTTCCATCTTGTTCTTGTCCAAGTAGTTTCCATTCTTTCCCATCCCCTGAAAAGGTTCAGCAACCAGGGGATTGAAGTACTTACATGAAAATACACCATGTTTATAATTACACAAACCTGAAACAATATATTCTCCTTACACAAAATACAGCCAACAAATGTCCCTTACTTTGTATTATCAACTTTAGCACTGGTTAAATATCACTGGAAAAACAGTTCAGACAGTGAACTTACAGAGTCTTAATAAACCTTCCAAATGTATAGAACCTATAAAACAAAAGTGAAGAATATGGAAACAATGAAACTATCGTACCAAATAACCAAATATTAAACAAATTAAAAGAACACCAGTGCTTTTATTTATATAAAGTATGTAGTTTCTGCACACAACAAAATGAGCAATTTACAAACAAAAAAATGGTGCATTAAAATACATCAGGGCTTTTATTTACATACAGTGAATAATTTTAATAAAAACATCATATGACAGGTTCCTAAAAACATGCCAGTGCTTTTATTATACATGATACATTAATAGTGACCACACAAGAAAGACAACACAAACTAACATTAATACAATTTAATATTAAAAATATATAAAAAAGTTTACTTCCACAACAATAGTTACATAATCTCAATGGGTTCCAACACTGACTAAGAAAATTGGCATAAACTGTGTAACTAATAAAAATGTTAAGGAAACAAAGTGGAAACCATCTTTTGAGGATTGGTATAAGTCTAAACATTTGGGGCTTTCCCCAGACTGGTATTTTTGGTCTATTAAGTTCATAATTTTTTAATCTTTAAAAACAGGAAATATCTCTTTCATGTCATTGTCACATGCTGTCATGCAAGGCATCAAATGCCTATGATTTCACAAGATTTTCACTCTGACAAGACTTGCTGTTTTCATGCTTTACTTTTTAAAAACTGCAGACTGTATACTGTGCAAGAACTAACATGCTCCCCATAATAATTAAAAGCCTATCAACTAACCGAAGGCAATTCCAGCTGACATTAAACAAGTTTCTTTGGACACTATTTGCAGATGATACTAGTATAATATTTACTAACTCTAATTTTGAAGATTGTAAAATTTATATAAAAATTGAATTTGAATTCTTAAGTAAATGGTTCAAAGCCAATAGACTTTCACTGAATTTTGATAAAATCCATTTCATACAATTCACAACTAAAAATAGTCCTCAAATTGATCTGGTTATTAGTTGTGCTAACAAATTAATTTCTAAAGCATATGATACAAAATTTCTTGGAATATATGTAGACAGTACACTGTCTTGGAAAATTCATATTGAACAAATTACACACAAATTAAGTGCAGCTTGCTATGCAAATGATGATGTAGGTGATAACAGAAAAGAACAAGAATCCAATGTGACCAGAACATCTAATAGACAAAAAAAGGTACCCATAAATAGATCAGATGATTTTTTATGGCAAATCTAAACTTAAATACAAAAATAAGTGAGTCAAATGAATGTATCATGACCAAGTATAGGGCACCTTTTATGGTAGATCAGCAAAACACCAAGGAATTAAGAATTTTTCACCAGAATATCAGAGGATTGAGAAATAAAACCAATGAATTATCAAGTGCATTATATCCTGATTGGCCACATGTTATTTGCTTAACAGAACATCATTTGAATTCTCTTGAATCAGAAAACACCAATGTTGACCATTATAAAATGGGAGCTATTTACTGCAGGAAAAACATTAGAAAGGGTGGTGTTTGTATATTTGTTCACAATTCCATAAACCATTCCTATGTTAACATGGATAAATTTTGTTTTGAACAAATTATTGAAATGTGTGCAATAAAAATTCAATCATCTTCACATAATATCTATATAATAGCGGTATATAGGGCTCCATCGGGTAATGTCCTTCAATTTTTAAATAACTTAGATACAGCAATAAGATCTTTATTCAACTCTAAAGTGAAAATTATTGTGTGTGGAGACATCAACATAAACTACCTAAAAGAGACTCACATGAAAAAACAACTAGACTCTATTTTGTTGACTTATAATCTTGTTTCCATTATAGACTTCCCAACTAGAAGTCATAATAATTCAGAATCATTAATTGACAATATATTTATTGATCCATCACAATACAAGAATCACACAGCTTATCCTATAGTTAACGGTTTATCAGATCATGATGCACAACTTTTAATTATTAAAAATACCGGTTTGCAATTCCATAAACATAAAATCTCAACTATAAGAAATATAAATAAACAATCCTTGTTAAATTTTAAAATAAATTTGAGTTATGAGACATGGGAGGAGATATTTAATAATGATGAAGTTGATACTATTTTTAATTCTTTTCTTAACACATATTTGAGAGTTTTCTATGCCAGCTTTCCATTAAAAATAATAACAAACAACAAGCCAAAAAATAACTGGATAACACCTGGCATAAGAATCTCTTGTCAACACAAGAGGGAACTCTATTTATTACATAGAAATAATAATGACGATAACTTAAAAAAGCATTACAAATTATATTGTAGAATTTTATCAGATGTAATAAAAGCAGCCAAAAGGCTACATTATGATAGAATAATAACAAATTCAAGTAATAAAATGAAAACCACATGGAATATTGTTAAATCCATAACAGGTAAAAAATCTGAAAACAAAGCAGTTCAAGCAATATACAGTGATGATGCATTAACACTAACAGATAATCAACAAGACATAGCTGATGCCTTCCAAAACTACTTTCTTTCAATAGCAGATAAAATAAAATCCAACATCAATAGTAAAGATATTCAAGATAATAAATGTATAGACTACCTATTTAGAGTTTTTAAGAATCCCTTTCCGAATACAGTTTTTGATCGTACATCGACGAAGGAGATTGCTAAAATTATTAAAGACCTTAAACCTAAAAACTCTTCGGGTTATGATGCAATTTCTCTCAAAATTCTAAAAATAAGTTCTCCATTTATTGCTGCCCCTCTAAACTACATCTGCAATAGATCAATTTTATCAGGTAAATTCCCGTCACGCTTGAAATATGGTATAATAAAACCATTATTTAAAAAGGGCGACAAAAAAGATATAAAGAATTATAGACCAATATCTCTATTAACCTCCTTCTCTAAAATAATTGAAAAAGTTATACATGCAAGACTCACAGAACATGTAATTAATAATAATATATTATCTATGGAACAGTATGGTTTTAGAAGCAATTCCTCTACACAAAAAGCAATGTACAAATTATTAAATGACATTCTGCAGGCATTCAATAATAAATCATTTGTCGGAGGTATATTTTGTGACTTAGAAAAGGCATTCGATTGTGTAAATCATGACATATTAATGAAGAAATTAGAATTTTATGGAATTGTAGGTAGGGCAAATACTTTAGTTAAATCATATCTTGAAAACAGGTATCAACGTGTCCTTGTTGAAGATAACTTAACACAAGCTAATACCACCTCAGATTGGGGTAAGATTAATCATGGTGTCCCACAGGGATCAGTACTTGGACCACTACTTTTTTTGTTCTACATAAACGACTTACCTAAAGTAGTAAATATTACTTCTCAGTCGATCCTTTTTGCTGATGATACTAGCATAATTGTCAATAATCCTAATTCAGTAAACTTTAAAAAAGATCTTATTTCTTCATTTGAACAATTAAACATGTGGTTTAACACCAATTTGTTATCATTAAATTTTAATAAAACTCAATACCTACAATTTAAAACGACTAATAGCTTAACAATTCCCATACACATCAGTTATAACAATAAATATATTGTCAATAGTACAGAGACACAATTCTTAGGTATTACCATAGATAGTTCCCTGTCCTGGAAAAATCACATTGATGGTCTCACGGTAAAATTAAGTAAAGCTTCCTATGCAATTAGAACACTTAGACCCTTTGTAACACTAGAATCCTTAAGGATGATTTATTTTGCTTACTTTCATAGCATTATGACATATGGAATAATTTTTTGGGGGAATTCTTCGCATAGCGTTAGTATATTTAGACTGCAAAAAAGTGTAATAAGAATTATTACAAATTCCAGGAAAAGAGACTCTTGTAGAGAACTTTTTAAGGAATTGGAATTACCGTTGTGTTCTCATTTCATATTTTCATTATTAATCTTTGTGACTGATAATATTTATTTATTCAAAACAAACACAGAGTTGCATAGTATAAATACTAGAAGCAAAAATAATTTTTATTTACCACAACCAAGATTATCTATCTATCAAAAGGGTGCTTATTACATGGGCATTAAGATATTTAATCATCTTCCATCCTACTTGAAGGCCATGTCAGACAATAAGAAACAGTTTAGATCTGCATTAAAAGGGTACCTTTTAGTAAATTCTTTCTACTCATTACAGGAGTTTTTTAACAATAAATAAAATGGGATATTGTATTCCTCATTTTAATTGTGATATTGTAAAACAAAGCATATTCAGTGCATGATTAATTTAATGATGCTTATTTATTGCATATTGAATAGTCTAAACAGGACAGAAGCTTAATAATAATTATACTTTTACTCTAATGTAAACTACTTCTTTGTATTTCTTGCTGGTTTCTGTTGTGTTCTGTCTAGTTTATTGTGTTGCTTATTTGTTGAATGTCTATTGTATGTGTGTTTTGGCTTGTGACGGGTTCTATATCCAACAGGCGATTTTGTAGCCTGGTCTGGATTGATGGAATATTACAATAAATTGAAATTGAAATTGAAATATGCAATGAAATCAGTTAAGCCCTTTATGTCACAGGAAACATTAAAGATGGTTTACTGTGCCTATTTTCATTCCATTATGAACTATGGATTAATATTTTGGGGGAACTCTTCACAAAATTTTTAAAATATAAAAGAATATAATTAGAATTATTACAGGATGCAGAAGTACAGACTCATGTACAGATTTATTTAAGAATCTAAAAATTTTACTTCTTTAATCACGATATATACTACCACTTCTCTTATTTGTGATTAACAACAAAATAAATTCTAATTAAATTCTGATGTCTATACAATACTAGACAAAAAATATAACTTCCACCAACCTTAATCAAATTTATCACTATATCAAAAAGACGTCTACCCAACTGGCATAAAAGTATTTAACAATCTCCCACAAAGTATCAAAAATTTAAGAGATAACCCTAAACAATTTAAATAAGCCCTAACAAATTATTTACATCCTCACTCCTACTCTACAGAGAAATACTTTAGTGTAAATAGAGGATGATAAACTAAGCTTCATCAGTTTAAGCTAATTATATTGTACCAACAACTACTGTATGTATGTAATATGCTGTTGACTTGTTCTATATCCAAGGTATTAACCTGTTTCGGATTCACAGAATGTAAATGAATTCAAATTCAACACACGTAATAAAATATCTCTTAGCTATGATAATAACTTTATTTCTAATAATACAAACACTAAATTTTTATGATTAATTATTTATAGTTCTCTGTCTTGGAAAGCCCACATATCTCAGCTCCTACCCAAACTGAGCAGGGCCTGCTATATAATGAGAAATCTTAAACCCATTATGTCCACTGATTCTTTGAAAATGGTGTATTATTCCTACTTCCATTCCCTCATTGCTTATGGAATTATATTATGGGGGAATTCCTCTTTTAGTTTACAGGTATTTAAAAGTCAAAAGAGAATTATAAGAATTATGTGTGGACTACGTCCTAGAGATTTGTGTAGGGATGTATTGAAAACTTTAAACATTTTGCCATTATATATACTCCTTATTGTTATTCACTGTCAATAATGGAGATTTTTATCACTCTGTATCTCACATTCATGATATTAAGACCCGACGCAACCAGGATGTATTTCAACCGCAATGAAATTTGGCGTTGTATCAAAAAGGGCCCTACTATTCTGGTGTCAAGCTTTTTAATGGTTTGGCACTAAGTATAAAACAGTTAGCTAACAATAACAGACAGTTTTGATCAGCCTTAAGTACTTTTCTTCATTCTAAATAATTTTATACTGTTGAAGAATATTTTAGTTATGAATAGGTTCTCAACCTAAGCTCAAGTAATGTCCTGAATGACTGTATTAGTTTTTTAATGTTTGTTATTCATATGTATGTTAGTAATTATTATCCAACTTGTGTTATGTATTGTATTGCTTATATGTGTATATTACACAAATATTGATATCTTCAGATTGCTTATTTATATGTGTATGGTTGTACAGTTAGGCTTAGTAAGATTCCAAATTTTATAATTTTGACTAAACTTGATTTAGGTTTGATCTGTTGCTTTGAATCAGTGAACGTGATGCAATTTCACTTGCACTTGTGGTGTTGGTGATGTGTCTTGCTTGTTGTATTTGTTGTTTGTTAATGTGTTTGTGTATTCTGTTTTGTTTATTTGTATTGGACTATCTCTACCTCCTGCAGTTTCTTTTAACCTGCTAGAGGATTTATTGAATGTAAACCATAAATAAAATATATATATATATATATATATATATAATATCCACTCTGTTGATGAATTTGTAAACTTTCCATAAGTAACACCAATATCTGAATTATATGCAGAATTGTAAAACTTCATTCATTCTGTAGTCTGTCTTACAACAGGTCCGTAGTCTCTTCCAAAGTGAGTTCTCCAGTGAGTGCGATCTAGTGCTTCCTCTTTCAATTTCCAGTATCTTCCCTTTTCCTTAAGGTCATCCAGTAGCTGCTTACGTCTTCTCCCTCGTCTTCCCGTCATTTCTATCCTTCCTTCTAACTTTTCTTCAATCACGTGTATCAGAAGGCAGTTTCTACGCAAGATGTGACCAATTCAGTTAGCCTTTCTTCTTTTTATTGTATGTAGAATATTCCTCTCCTCTTTGACTCTGTGTAATACTTCTTCATTTCTCACGCGATCGGTCCAACTGATCTTCTCCAGCACCACATTTCAAAACTTTCCAGATACTTCTGATCCATTTTCCGAAGTGTCCACGTTACAGCACCATACAAAGCTATGCTCCAAAGGTAGCACTTTACTAGTTTTATCCTTAAATTTAAGTCCAGTTTGCTGGTGAAAAGATTCTTCTTCTTGTTGAATGCTGCTTTTGCCATGGCAATTCTGGATTTAATTTCACGTGTACACCTTGCATCATTTGTTATAATGCTGCCTAAATAATTGAAATATTCCACATTCTCCAATTGTTTTTGATCTATCATAATTTTCATTGGGGATGGTTGTTTTGAGATTCTCATTACCTTAGTTTTTTCCACATTCATTTCCATTCCATAGCATCTTCCAATTTCAATTAGTCTATCAACCATGCCCTGTAGCACGTTTTCTTCCCTAGCCAGTAGCACAAGGTCATCTGCATATTTCACAGTGCGAATTACTTGTCCTCCTATTTTGAAGTCTCCAACCCCTTCAAGAGCTTCCTTGGTAAGGTACTCGCTGTATAAGTTGAACAGAATCGGTGACAAGCAGCAACCTTGTCTAACTCCTCTTCCAATCTTCACACTTTTCGTCTCCCCTTGGTCCAGTCGTATTTTGACACTCTGTTCCATGTACAGTTTGCTGATCAATCTTCTTTTGCGACAGTCTATACCAGTTCACTTTAGGATCTGCATCAATTTGGTCCAGTTGACATGGTCAAATGCCTTCTTCCAGTCTATGAAGCAAGCACACAATTCCTCATCTATGACCAAGGTTCGTTCTGATATTATTCTCAGCATCCCAATTGCATCCCTAGTTCCTTTTCCTCTCCTAAATCCAAACTGATCTTCTCCAAGTGCATCCTCTGTCTTCCTTTCAATCCTTCTTCTAAGTATCCTCGCTACTATCTTTGCTGCATGCGCGATGATGCTGATTGTGCTATGGTTGCTGCATTTTGTAGCTTTGGGCTTCTTCTTTAAGGCAATCATTGTAACTTCAATGAAATCTCTGGGCCACTCTCCAGTTACATACATGTTGTTGATCAGCTGTTTCATTAGTCTGAGACCATCTTCTCCCAACAATTTTAGTACATCTCCAGGTACATCATCATCTCCTGTAGCCTTCTTATCCCTTATCTCCTTGATAACTTTTTCCACTTCACTTTGCAAAATATAAGGGCCTTTCTCGTCTTCATCTACTTCAGCTTCAGGTTCGACTTCCAGGTGTTCTGGTCAATTAGCTCGATCATACAGCTCTATGATATACTTCTCCCAAATTTGCAATACTCCTCTCTGATCTATTATTATATTCCCTTGAGAGTCTTCGATGCCAATGTTTTGAATCCCATGGTTTTCTTTCCAACCTAGTTCCTTTGTCTTCATGTACATTAGATCATAACATCCTGTTCTTTGAAATTCTATGATCTCATCGCATATGCTCTCCAGATATTCCTTCTTGGCGTTGTCCGTGGCTCTTTTCAATTCGTTCCTCAGTCTTCTGTAGTTCTTCCTTCCTTCTTCATTGTTGACATTCTTCCATTTCCTTCGTTCATCCATTTTACTGATCATCTCCTGTGTAATCCATGGCTTTCTTGCTCTCCTCTTGACTTTTCCCACTAAATCACTCATAGTATCTAACACACATTTCTTGATATTGTTTCACTGCACTTCCACATTCCCACTTTCACATTTGATTGCACCAAGTTTTTCTCCTAGACTATCATGTACTTCCTGTCGTTGAGCTTATAGCTTCTCCAAATCCCGTCTTGGTTTTTGCTTGTGGAACCTTATGATTTTCTTCAATCTGGTGCAGATCGTTGCAACCAGTAAATTGTGGTCAGAGTCAATATCTGCTCCAGGCAGTGTCTGCACATCCTTCACACTGTTCCTGAATCGCTGTTTCACTAGTACAAAGTCCAATTGATATTGACTCCTATCCCCTGGTGATTTCCAGGTGTACAATCTTCTTTTAGGTTTTTTGAATCATGTGTTGGTTATAACAAGTCCATTTCTTTCACAGAAGTCAATAAGCATTTGACCTCTCTGATTCTTCCTTCCCAGTCCATATGGTCCAACAGTGTTGTGATGTGCTTTATCTCCAACCACACTGTTCCAATCTCCCATTATAATCGTATTTGTCGCGCCCTTTCCATCCTCTTCAAGAATTTCTTCAATTATATCATACAACTCTTCCACTTCGTCGTCTTCATAGCCCGATGTTAGCATGTACACTTGCACTATCAAAATACTTACTGGTTCTGCCTTCAACTTAACAGCAATGAGTCTGTCACTATACACACTCTTCTTAACAACACTTGTAAAACTTACTACATAATAATTACAAGGAGTTCCTTGTTTATGTAAAAATTAAGTTTATCAGATGTCTTGTCCTTGCTCTGCTATTACTGGCTTATTGTGTTTATTTACACAGTGGCCTATTCCACATGCTAATTCAAAAGGATCAATGGAATGCATATAAATTATGAAATATTCTGCTTCAGTGAAAAAAGAAACAGGGATCTTATTAGGTGCTCTAGAGTCTCTTTTATCTCTGACCACAGCATGGCAGCATCTGCTGTGACATCCCATGGCAGCTGTAATGCTCAGGTCAGAACCATAATATACTAAACTTAAAGAAATAAGTCAATGACTTACACTTTTGAGGTGTTTGTTTAAAATTAAATGGATACAGTCTGGACTCTCTTTAACGTATGGTGATATGCCAGCCTCCAGTTACCAGCATGGATAAGAAATACTTCTCTTTTCAGTTCCCTCAGACTGAATCTTGGGCTCATCAAACCTCCTATTCAATGGGTGCCATAGGTGCTCTCCTGGGCATAGGGCAGTTTACCACTCACCTCCATTTAGTGGTGCGGTTAAGAATGCTTGGAGGTTTACCTCCACTCCCCCCACATACCCTAACAACATAGTGCTTGACTACACAGTGGGGCAACCTTACCTTTATATGACTGATTACTTTACTCATGTCACAATCTTTTTCTTAGCATACTGCAGTCATTGTGATTAAATGCACATGACTCACAATGAACATGCAAACTTTACAAAAAAAAAAATCCCAGTAAGTTTATTCCATTCAAGGTTGGAGCTGTCTAATGTAAGACACATAGCTCAAACCTAACTATATTTATTCCATAAGGCAATTACTTATAGTTTGTAGCCCATGTTTGAGTTGATATCAAGGAAGAAAGTACATTTACTAGTCAAGTCTTCTGGGATACGACACCATGTTGATTGGTAAATAACTTGTAGATTGGCAAATATTTACCAGTCAACAAGGCACCGTATCTCATAAGACTTGACACCACTGTCAGAAACTTAAATTTCCACATAAAATATATTTATTGTAGTTCATTTAACAATATTGTCACTAACTCACACATCTAACATACATACATACATACATTCCATGGATCCATAAGTCTGTCGAAGTGACAACTGGATGTAGAATAAGTCATAATATACAAATATACAGCTATACAGACTATAGAATTTTACATTTGAACACTATAAACGTGTTACATACCTCATTATGAACCATCTTTATACATAAAAAATTCATCTACTGAGTAAAAGGAGTGTGTTTATTAAAGTATTTTCTTAACGCTACTTTAAATTTTGTCTTTTCATTCTTAAGGCTTATGAGATTCAGAGGGAGTGTGTTGAAAATTCTGATACCGGCATAGAATGTACTTTTTTTGAAAACAAGATAGGTTGGCATTTGGTCTATGCAGGTGGTGCTTATTGCTGGTGTCTATACTGTGTATAGATGAATTTGTTTGAAAATTTTCTTGATTGTTTAAAATAAAGTTCATTAATGAAATATATATTGACATGGAATAGGTAAAATCTCTGATTTTTTAAACAGACTTCTGCATGGAGTTCTTGGTTGTGCACCGACCATAATTGTGATGATTTTCTTTTGTAAGGTGAATATCTTCTTACTGTTGGAGGAATTACCCCAAAAAATTATTCCATACTTTGTAATAGAATAAAAGTGTGTGAAATAAACTGATTTAAGAGTGTTGATGTTGCTGATATGATACATTGATCCAACTGCATAACATGCTCCACTTAACTTAGGAACCATTTTATCAATATGATTCTTCCAAGTTAAGTGGTTATCAATTTGTAAACCAAGAAACTTTATGTTTATTGTCTCTTCTTTATACTTTACTCTATAATCAATACGTAATGCACAGTGTGGTGAATTATTTGTTATAAATTTCATATTTGTTTTATCAAGATTTAGTACTAATTTATTAGCAGTAAACCATTCAATCACACGAGTGAGAACTACGTTTGCCACTGTACAGAAATCTCCTAAATTTCTGTTACATATTATGACACTAGTATCATCAGCAAAAAGTATTGGTTTTAATATGGAATTTATTTTCTGAAGAAGGTCATTTATATATATTATGAATAATAAAGGCCCTAGAATTGATCCTTGGGGAACTCCATGTTCCAATGTACCCCCAATCAGAGAAAACGTTTTGAGTTGCATTATGTGATTTTATTTCTACTTTCTGTCTTCTGATAGTTAAATAGGATTTGAACCAATCTGCAGTTACTCCTCGAATGCCATAGAAATGTAGTTTAGCCAACAAAATTTCATGATTTACACAAGCAAAAGCCTTTGCCAAATCACAGAAAATTCCTCCAACATGCATTTTTGGTTAACAGATGTAAATACACTATCTGTTAGTCTGAAGGTAGCATTTTCAGTAGCTATCCACTGTATGATGGCAAACAATAAAGTCAGAAAGATGTTGAAGAAAGCAGCCATGGCCTAATTCATGGTACTATTCCAGATTCTGCCTGGTGTGACAGAAGAAAAACCGTGGAAAACCTCAGTCAGGATAATTTGTGTCCTGGCTGAGATTCAATCCAGGCATATCCCAAGTACAAGTGAGAAGTGTTACTGCTTCAATCAACTTGCTTGGTGAAGAACATTTCACCTCCATCTACACACATATATGTCTCAGCACGTATTTGTACAGTATAAGCTGTTTACTGGGTGGTGGGTTATCAATCTCAGGAAAGGACTGCTGGCTGAACACTTCAACTGAATTTAACCCAAACTCTCAGGTGCATAATACAAATCCACATTTTAGTTACAAATGACTAAAGGCAACTTCTAAAATAAAATTATTTCAGGACTCCCTTGTCACTCTGTTGCCTTGTATTTACATTTTATATTTGTACTACGTGTCTTCCCTACATTATGGTGATTTGAGAATGTCTGCCCTCCACCCAATGCTCTGACACTGTGATGGGAACAATCATTGCAAGGATACCTGCAAATTTCTAAAACCATTTTATACACAAACAGTATCACTGTAGAGGAGTTTTACATGTGTACAACAATAAGACAAGATGTCATCTTTCACATTTCTTCATGAGCCACCTAATCATAGGAGTGCGAACATAATCGTGATATTTATTGTCACTGTTCTGTGACAGACTTCATAGTTAGCTAACAGAACAAGCAAGCATTAAGAACTGTCTGGAAATGTATGCCTTAACATGCACTGAAAACTTCAACCTCTTCTGTCTGTAACACAGGTTACATTAATGCATTTGGAATTTGTAACTGATAAAACACAGATGCATGCACAGCTCTTCAGATCTGTGGATAGGTAAAGGCACTTTGTTGTGTGCAGTCCACCTGAATGTAAAATCAAGATGGGGTAAATTAAAAGATATTACATATTTTGCAGTGAAAAAAAAAAAAGTAAATTTGTCCCTGTCTACACCATGAAAGCATATAGTGGGAGGAGAGCTATAGCTCAACTCATTCTTAACATCTGCACCAAGACAGATTTGAATGGTTAACTTCATGCCCCGGCAACTTCCCCCCCCCCCCCCCTAAAAAAAGGCCCGGCACCCATTAAATAGGATGCTGGGAGGGCGCCAGAGCCGGTTGGGCGCTGTTAAGAAAAGAAAAATCTCTTGCTCCTACCGGAATTCGAACCCCGAATTGTTCAGTCTTAGCATTCGCCGTAATGGTCCATTCATTGTACGGAGGACTTAATTTCGACTGCGACCGCCTTGTCTCAAAGACCATTCCTATCATTGAAATAAGGAAGTCCTTTCATCCGTTTTACAATCATCGTGGTGGACATAAAAGGGACTACAATGTGCCAAATCGTTCTACACAAGCATGTGCTGCTACCTACGGACTTCTCTTTATATACGCCTACGAGTTTTGAACACAGGTTCCCTTTCAAATTTTCTCTACAAGTTCATCAACCACGCAATGAATGTTGTTATTTAAAGCTTCCCTAGCACGGCTCTTCACCGATTTTTATGCCTGGCTAGGATTTTAGGCTATGACAACCGTGAACAGGATACAGTAGAATCACAGCATAGAGATCCCACAATATATTTTCATCATAAACTGTCTTCTGCAAACACTTGCTCTATTCTGCTATTCAGCAACATTGTACTTAAATTCTACATCATTACCTCTGAACGATTTGGATTGTAGAATCTCGCATAATTTCCTTCCAAGATTGTCAACCGAGACCATATCTTCATAACGAAAGTCATTTAAAGGGTTTAAATGCATTTAATATGCAGTCTATGTGAAACATGATACAATAACCTTCACAATTTAAGACCCCAACGGGTTCGAGCTCCAGTGACCTTATCGTTTACTCAAGTGTTAGAAAATACTGGTATTTTCTGTTATAAAACTCATTTTTGATACTCTTTTGACTCTGGCCTTTACGCACATTGTTCCGTGTAGTTTTTTTTATATGCGTTGCATATGATATAACATTTTGTGAGTAAGTCACCATGTTCGCAAATAGCATACATTAGCGTCTATTACATTAATGTACAAATATTGGGAAAGTCAGCGGAGGATCACTTGCATCCATTTTGTATGCAAATTATCGCACATAATATTTGTTTAAAGTTTTAAAGATAGGATATAGTAGTTCATTAAATCATTGTCAACGTAGTTAAGCTCGTTTTCAAAAATACATTTTAATATATTAGTACCATATGGCACGTCAAATAATCTGTACTGATTTAAAATTCATATACTTCCGTCTGCCACACCAAGTAGCATGCAACGTAACTAGACAACTGCCAAGGTACAAACATACTAGACACTGTGATCTGTGGTACAAACGCAGGCAACCATTGGTCGAAGGAATCCATGATTGGTTAAAGCGTATCATACTTCTGTTGTAAGGAGTGGTTCGATACGACGACACCAAGAAGGCGTGGTTAATAAGTTGAGGTGCATAATTGTACTGAAAATCAATGCATCGAACAAAACAAAATGCAAGACCAAATATAATAAACTTTTGGCATTTACTTTTCTCAGAATGTCATCATTTTTATATTGTTTCAGGTTTTGGAGGATGAAATGTGTGCTACTCTTTACAAGTCTTCCCTTACAGTAGGTACCACGGTTTGACCAATAACAGAAACGTTTATAGCAATGAGAATTCGACAGCCACTCATCACACGTACTCGTTTAATTTAATGTTGCAGTTCACGTGAACCAGTGCGATCCGTGGATTAGTTGCCGTCCTCGATCAGTAGTCGTTTTTCATACCTGTAATCTGTGCGCGACACCACGGATAGAAACAGAGAGGAGACACAGGGAGATACCATACATGGAACGTCCGTGCTGAGTAATGGTGAAGAGTTGTTGGTGAAATGTGTGTTGTATTGTTTGCATACTTTGCGAAGCGCATTAATTCTCAAATAAAAGTTTTCGTTAAAATTTAATACTGTTAAAATGCACTCCGTCGAAGAACTGGGAACAAATGTTCCTGCATTTCTGGCTAAACTCTGGAAGATAGTTGAAGATCCGGAAACTAACGACCTAATATGTTGGAGTTCGGTACGTAATCAAACTATTAGAGAAATATCGCTGTCATTGAACCATGCATTCGTGAAGCTAATATTTATTTATTGCTGTCATGATATTGAGTTTGATAGCAATTGTAGTTTGAACACTTTATAATTGAAGCTGTATGTGTCTGTAGCAACTTTTGCCACAGGATTTGGTTATGGACTGCATTGAACACCTCGGAGGGTACAAGGTGACATAAAATGCTGAAGAGTATTTTGTATTTTGGCAGTATTCCAGGTTCATAGTTATTTTGAGTTTCAGGTACAGACTGTAAGCAGTTCTGATGATTAATGATGGCCCGAGGACAGGGTTGTCTGAACACACCTGAAAAATCAAACATAACCTAACATAACATAGCAGTTGTGATAAATGAAGAATCGGGTTTGGGTGTTTGCACAGAGATGCTAAAAAAGGGCTGAAGAAGACAGGTGGAAAAAGACAGTGTCACAGTTTTTGTTCACATGAATTATAACAACATATTGTTCTCGAAACAAACCTAAACTGAAATATATCATGTAGGGGTGGAATAATGTAATGGTGGAGATCTCCATGGTGACACAGAGTTGGAAGAGTTAAATATCTGTGTTTCTCACAGGCTGACAGTGGCAGGTCTAAAGGATGGCATTTCATTTCATCTTATTTATTTTCCATTTATCCGTTTACAAGTTAGAACTTACGGATATAGAAATGGTCCCATATAAACACATTAGCATTGTACCTGTAAATTACAGCAGTCCATACTAAAATTATTGTCATAATATTTACATAATACAATATCACATCAAACATCTGGAGTAAATGGATTATGTTGCTTATTGTACTCAATATATTCTTCGATTGAATAAAACGAATTGAAAAAAAGGAACCTTTTTAAGGTCTTTTTAAAAACCCTGGTGTCATTATGAACATTTTTTATATAAGCAGGAAGTTGATTATAAATTTTTACACCCGAGTAATAAGTTCCTCTTTGATATCTTGTTAAACTAGTAGTAGGTATATGAAGGTCATTGCTAGTTCTTGTATTATAGTTGTGCACTTTTGAGTTATCCATGAATAGATGCTTATTATTCATCATATATAACGATAGTGAATATATATATATATATTGCGAATATAGTGGAAGAATTTTCATTCTTTTAAATAATGCCCTACATGAATCCATTTTCCCGGAATTAGTCATAATCCTCTCTCTCTCTCTCTCTCTCTCTCTCTCTCTCTCTCTCTCTCTTTAATTTTGAAAATTTTAATACCATTAAGTGTGTTACCCCAAAATATTATTCCGTATGTTATTATACTATGTACATACGAAAAATATATCATTTTTAGAGTATTCTTGGATACTACAGCCCTTAAAGATCTTATTACATAACATACAGAACTCAATTTAGTAGTCAGTTGGTATATATGATTATCCCATTTTCCATTGTGGCCCATTCATGCCCAAATGCATCATCATTGCATCCCATAACTACTGCTAAAAAAATGTGATTATTATTGCAGTATATCCATATAAAACAATAGCACAGTCTGTGACATATTCACATTTAAACTTCTCAGAACAGAGATGATGTAGCACATTTCATGTACAGAAGGCCTTATAATCGATCACCAATAAAGTTCAGTGCGTGACCTATGTCAAAGAGAGAGGGAAAGTAACGGTGAAAAAGAAGCAGAAATATTAATGAAGGTTACTCCCGTTGTATTATATCAGTATGTGCCTGTCAGTTGTAGTAGGGTTTACCATTGCTGCTCTTAGATTGTCTGACTGATGAGAAAATATAGGGCTCTCTGGCAAATGAAGCTTCCAAAGTGTACAGACTGTAGTCTGGCAAAAGTATGTACCTTTTTTGCCTTCAAAGCATTTTGCTGCTGTTTAAAGTTCCAACATTGTCATTGTGACATCCCAGATTGCATGAAATATTTTTGATGCCAAAGCTGGGGCAGACACAGCAGTGATGTGCATTTAATACTGTCTGTGGTAACTGCAGAAATAGTGACTTGTGTAAGACAGTATGACTGCACCTATTCCATCAACTAGCATTTCCACACACATGGTCATTCTGTGTTATGAATACTGTTGGATTTGAAATAAGGTTTATTCCTTAAAGGCACATACGTGTAGGAAAAAACACTGAATCTTTTCACTTGTATTCACCGTGCATCTTGTTAACTAATTAAAAGTTTTATTAGACCACATGTGCACTATATTCTTATAACCAAGTCAATCACCCCAACATATGTTTTGGCCTATAACAGGCCATCTTCAGGGGGTCAAAGTTTTTTACATAGACTTTACATCTGTTGTTCAATTTTAAAAAAGTTAGTACATCCACATAAAAGTAAAATGAATCTTAGTTCCCAATGGATTTAGGTATTATTTCTTTCAGCTGTAAAATCCTAGGGAATGTGTTTATATAAAAGGTTAAAATTACATATCTGTTGTTATATATAAATTAAAGGCAGTCTGGTCTTGTATGCTGTTATCACAAGGATGTTGAAGTTTTCCTGTAGAAATATGAACGGATGTCAGCATCATTGTACCAAACCCAGTATCGTAAAGTTATGTTTAAGGGAGTATTAGTTATATATTGAGACATACCTGTGTTATGTTGTACGAGTTGTGCGTTGTGCACTGCACCGGCTGGTTGTGTTGTGACTAGTGTTGGTTCATTTAGTGTGATTATGTCATAGTTACCTGCATAGGATTGCGCACATGTGCGTTGTTTGTGGTGGGGTGAATGATCTTAAACAGGGGGTTTTCCTCTCCTGGATGTTGTTCGTTCTTCAATGTTCCTTCTTGATAGTGTTGTTGTATATAAAAATTCTCCAAAATATTCATGTGCCAACCTTTTTTACACATTTTTAATAATTCTATTGTAGATTGTAACGGGCCATATTCTTGTTTGTTATTCAAGATATGCAGAGCGTAAGCTGATTTTGGTTCATTAGTTTTTATATATCTATGGTGTTCTATGTAGCATGCTTTCAAGCTTTGTCCGGTTTGGCCAATATATTGCATATTACAGCTGTTGCAACGTAAGCTATATATGCCCCTGTTTGCATATATGTCGGGGTTCTTTTTGTGAGTCTTTAGTTAGTTTTGTGTTGTATTTCTAACTTGGTATGTAATCTGTAGATTAATGTTTCTGAAAATATTGGTTACTTTTCGTATTATGGGGCTGTGGTATTTGAATGTTACCCATTTTTTGTTGTTTTGTTTTTTCTGTGAGTTGTTTTGTGTTTTGTTTAAATTCTTATTTATAATCTGTTTGTTTAGGTTTTCGATTATGGTTGTTGGATATCCATTTTTCTTAGCTATTTGGTGAATAGTGTTAATTTCTTGTTGTTTTTTATCTTGTGAAAGCTGTAATTGGTGTAGTCTATTTAGGAGGTATCTGTATGCTACCAACTTATATTGTATGGGGTGATCTGAATTGAAGTGTATAGTCGTGTCAGTTGTTGTGGGTTTTCGATATATGTTTATCGACAAGCCATTATGATTCCTATTGATGAGTAAATCAAGGAAGCTTATTGTGTTGTTTTCTTCTTCTGTTGACTTAAATTGTAGGTGTTTATGTAGGTTATTCATGTAACTTGAGATTTCATCTACATTAGTGTTTGTACTGTCAAAGATGATTGTAATATCATCTACATATCTATTATAAAAGTTGATCTTATTAATGTCAAGGATGCCTTTATGATGTGGTTTTCATAGCGTTGTAAGAAGATTTCTGCTATTAGGCCGGATATGGGTGAGCCCATTGCAACACCTTTATTAGGTTGGTAAAACTTTCCATTGAACTCTAAATAATTCTGTTTGAGTATGGTATTTAGTAATATGCATGCTTGCTCTGTTAATATATTGTCGATCTTTGTAATTTTAACCTTTTATGTAAACACATTCCCTAGGATTTTACAGCTGAAAGAAATAATACCTAAATCCATTGGGAACTAAGATTCATTTTACTTTTATGTGGATGTACTAACTTTTTTAAAATTGAACAACAGATGTAAAGTCTATGTAAAAAACTTTGACCCCCTGAAGATGGCCTGTTATAGGCCGAAACATATGTTGGGGTGATTGACTTGGTTATAAGAATATAGTGCACATGTTGGTCTAATAAAACTTTTAATTACTGAATCTTTTATTTTATTGATTTCAGAGTGGGGAAAGTTTCTTGATTAGAGACCAGGCTCGTTTCTCCAGAGAACTTTTGCCTATGTATTATAAACACAACAATATGGCAAGCTTTGTGAGGCAGCTAAACATGTGTAAGTGAAACTGCACTTAGTATCCATATTTGCAGAACTTTTTTAAGTTATATGTGTGTATGTCTCCTATGCATACAATATGAGGTAAAATCTGCAAGTATCGACAAGAATGTGAGGTGCATGTACATCACTTTTTCCTGCATTTGATGAGATATTTATTGTTCAGGACTTGCTTTTGGTATGACCTCAGCTCGAAACAGAACATCCATTTTGAACGAAAAGTTGGGGGTTACTAGAAGTATTCCAAGTTTTTATTCTTTCAAGTAATGAAGAAAATTTTCTGAGGCATCAAATCTTTAGTATCAAATTATATTGTCAAGTAATATTAATAAATCTACTTGTGTTACAAACCAAAGGATTTTACATTGTTACATTATAAGTTTGCATGCTTATGTCTTGATGAAAGTTATTGTGCTTCCATGAGGAAGGTCTTCAGTTAAACCTGAAATAATTATAGGTCATTGAGAGTTTTTCCAAATACATAGGGTGGTGCAAAAATCACTTCACACTAGGCACTTACAAAACAGTGAGTGTCAAGGGACTTTGTGTTACCCTGTATATACATTTTGTATTGTTTCTTTTGGGAAACAGACCTGTGATGTGTGTCTATGCGTGCTGTGTTGTTAATTAGGTTGTCTTTCACTAACATCATCAGAATACAATATTTGATTTCTTTTAGATGGATTCCACAAAGTTGTGTCAATTGAAGGTGGTGGGCTTAAAGTAGAAAAAGATGAGATGGAATTTGCACATCAGTTTTTCATGATGGGTCATCCTTATCTTCTGGAGCATATCAAACGCAAGGTAAGAGATTTGGCTGTGTTACAAGGTTTTGATTAAAATTCACTTAACAACCAACAACTGCACTATTGAATTAAAATATCACTTAAAGTTGCCCTACATGTGTTTCAGTCATTATATGACCATCATCAGGGGTATCTATGTCTTTATGTTTTCACTTCACTGTGTGCTATCCACTTTTTTGTTGTTTAATTTTTTAGTGTTTTTCATTGGGAGTTATTCAGTACACTGCGCTTATATACGTATTTGTCTGTTGAGATCGCCCTTGTCGAATTATTTCACTGTTGTACTATAGAGGATTTTGGTTGTTGTGTCGTAGTTGAGTTCTTTGTCTTAAATTTATTAGTGTTTTTCACTGGGAGTTATTTTGTACACTGCACTTATATACGTATTTGTCTGTTGAGATCATCCTGCGTCGAATTATTTCACTATTGTACTATTGAGGATTTTGGTTGTGTAGTAGTTGAGTCCTCCGCTGTAGTGGGGTATGTTGGAGTTGATGTTTCGTTCGTTGGTTGTTTGTTGTTCGGTGTTCAACTCCAACATACCCCACTACAGCGGAGGACTCAACTACGACACGACAACCAAAATCCTCAATAGTACAACAGTGAAATAATTCGACGCAGGACGATCTCAACAGACAAATACGTATATAAGTGCAATGTACAAAATAACTCCCAGTGAAAAACACTAATAAATTTAAGACAAAGAACTCAACTACGACACAACAACCAAAATCCTTTATAGTACAACAGTGAAATAATTCGACGAGGGCGATCTCAACAGACAAATACGTATATAAGTGCAGTGTACTAAATAACTCCCAATGAAAAACACTAAAAAATTAAACAAGAAAAAAGTGGATAGCGCACAGTGAAGTGAAAACATAAATATATAGGTACCCCTGATGATGGTCATATAATGACCGAAACATATGTAGGGTAACTTTAAGTGATATTTTAATTCAATAGTGCAGTTGTTGGTTGTTAAGTGAATTTTAATACCATAATGCATGGTGAACAAAAAGGTTTTGATGTATAAAAACATGACTGGATGTTCCACTAAAGTGTGGTCTAGCCAGAATATGGTAATATATACCCAAAAGTAATGTTATCCCTGTAGCCAAGTTCCATGTCATGTTTGTGTATAGGAGTGTGAAGGTAATGTTGAATGCAGCCTTAACTTTGACATTAGAGGGAGGTAAGTAGCTGCCTTTACTCTGGGGAAATAACTTCTGATACTCATTTAACAGTGGGTTGGGTAGGCATACCCAGCATGGTTGTGAAAAGAAAGTCCATAATAAGTTATTGGATTCTTATGCAATTGAATGGTATGAATTGATTGGTTATTCTAGAAGCTTTTGTGCCACCAGCAAACACACACTTCTGCATTTTTAACACACTTCTTGAATTAAAGTGGTATGTTCGCACTTTTGCTTGCAGAATGTTTGCAGGTGTAGTGTTCAGATCATTGATTATTCCGCCTTCAGTTGAACCACATTATGTGGTCTTGTATGATAAACTTCTTCCTTAGACCAGCCTCCCTCCACAGGAAGAAATCGCAGGGTGTTAAGTCAGGGCTACATGGAAGTCATTCATAGGTACCTGTCTTCCAGCCCACCTGCTGGGAAGTGTTGGTGCAGCCTCTCACATACATCATTGGCAAAGTGAAGGGTGTTCCATCTTCCTTAAAATGAAGAGTTTCAAAGTTTTTCCAGCAAGAGATGATTGGCAATACTCAGTCATTTTAACACTTCAAGGTATTTCACAGTATCTGCAATGGGGAAGATGATAAGCTCATCAGCCTTTGTGGTTATCATTCCACACCAAAGTTTTGCATGACTGAGAGCCTTTTCCAAATTCCTGGAAGGAATTTTTTTTTTTTTTTTTGCCCAGAATGGCATTTGTACCAAATTGAAACCACCAGTGTGAAAAACTGCCTACTCCAGACTATGTTTTCCACTGTAGCCACTCATCTCACCAATACTAAAATGTATGTGAACTTCATCGTCATGTGACAGTCTTTTTCTTACAATTATTTCGTGCAGTACAGAGTCCATGGCTTGAGCAGTGAGTTTTTTGGAATTTTGTGCTTTGCGTAATATGTAATCCCCTTTCTTGAGCATCTGCATGAACTGATTTTGTGTAACATCTGATAAACATTTTATTAACTGTCACATAGTTCTGAGGAATCTGCAAGGTTGGTTGTTATTCTGATCCTTTCTGAAATGTCATGTGTTGTCTGTAACGTCTTGTGGCAGTTGTGTATTGTGAGCGCATGAAGTATTACATGGACTGTATTTTTAGCCCTCTGTATTTGTTATCTGAACCTTGTACCAGGCTTAATTTTGGGTCCTCAGCTGTACCTTTAGGATACGTGTGGCACATTTACTCCCTAGATCTTAAGTTCATGAATGATTCCTGTGAGGGGAAGAGGAAGAAGCCTTGAAAAAGCAAGTATTTTAACATGCAGTATAAAATTTCTTTATATGCTGGCCACGGATTCACAGCTGACTGTAATCTATAAGTCATAAATGTAGAGCTGTTGTAAGTAGGGAGATTAACAATTGATTGTGCTCAATTCTTATGTTTAGATTTTGCAAGTGTTTCTTTAGTGTTAGCTCACATGTTCCAGAATGCAGTCAATGTCAGTGACAAGAACCAATAGCAGCAAATGTCTGTAGGTCTTTGTGTAAAACATCTTTATAAAAAAATGTTAGTAAGAACTACATTTATGAAATTTCACATAAATTTGTCAGGCGGAAGTTGTCCTGTTCCGTGCAGACAGACGGATGCGATGAGGCTAGTAGTGTAGTCACTTTTCGTGACTGATTTGCAAGTATATCTATAAAACTGGAAGTTAAACATGAGGCTGACTTTTTTCATCTGATTTTCTTGAATGCTTTTAGATTTTGTAGGATATCTGATCAAAAAGTAGTGGGAGTGAATTTTTTTCTCAGATAAATTTCACCTTGCAGGTATATGGCTCAGCCAGTTTTGTTACACAACTGATGAAGCAGGAGCAGAAAGGAAACTGGTTGTTTGTTGTTTCTAACTACATGAGTGTGTGGACATTGTTAAAAATTTCTTGAAATGTATAACAGGTGATGAAACGTGGGTCTGGAGTTATGCCCTGAAATTAAGCAGTTGTCATCACAATGAGAATTCCTTTTCCTTGCAGCTGATAGAAACATGCCAAATGTGCAGCAAAGTCAGCATGGTGCTAAGTGTTTTCTTTGAATATGTGGAAGTTTTGCTTGATGAGTATGCATCTCCAATTCAGACTCTTAACCAGCATTTATATTTACAAGTCGTTGGCTGTCTCCATGATCAGTGCTGTTGTAAATTGCTGCAAAATTTGGAGTTTGGCAAGTGGCAGATTTACAGTGGTAATGTACCTGTCCATTCAGCTTGGTTTATGTGACAGTTTTAATCTAAATAAACACAGTATGCTATGCTGCAAGTGAACATACCCAATCACCAGATGTGGGACTTGGTTATTTTTTCTGTGCCATAAAACAAATAATGTGAAGGCAAAATACTTGATTATGTGGAGACAGTTTAAGATAATGCAGTAGAACAGCACTGACAGGAGCATTGGAACATGTGTGTACATCATGAAGAGCCTTCTTTGAAGGGGCTCTGGCCTCCTTGCTGTAGATACAGTATCTTAGTTTTCATACATGCAGTCTGAATACTTGTTGATCATGCCTAGTATGACATCACTGTACTTATAAAATTTAGTTTTATTCATGTAATTCTTCAACCCGTTAACTGGCACAGGGATGTTACACTAATTTATGTCAGATGATATTTAAATGGTATGATTGGTACAATCTTGAACTGGCCACAGTGACACTCCTTGTACTAAGAACAGAACTTTTGTGCTATGTGGCAGAAGACTAGAATCTGCTGAGTAATTTGCCATTAATTTTAATTGTGCACTCAGAAGGCGACACTTTGTGAGTGAGGTTCTGTGTTGTGCTTTTTGAAATTTGTGTTTTATCCTGAAATGGTGGTTTTCAAAGAAGAGTGCATGTGCATCAAATTCTGTTTCAGTTTGGGCAGAACTTCTACAGAAACCTGCAGGATGCTGAAACTTGCCATTGGAAAGGAAACGCTGGGCAGACCTCAAACATTTTATTTGTTTTCAAGTTGAGAAATTGAATTGAGTTCTGAATTGAGGTCTCACATGGCGTGGTTTAAAGTCAGTTTATCATGATGGTTAATGCAAAGATACTGCAACATTACTGTACCCCAATTTAAAAGGGTATCAGGAAAATAGGCGTGGGAGGAATAAGGATATGGAATATGGGCCCTGTAGCATTTTGGATTACTTCCAGTTGAGTTGCTATTTTTGGAAAGAGCACATTCAAGCTTAATATAATGTACCAGGATGTAGCTGTTCATACTAGTCTACCCATCCTCTCCAGGGTTAGGTGTAATAGGCACTGACAGAATCAAACTAATTACAGCTCATAATAAGTATGTATATTAAGAAATGAGACAAATAAATTAATATAGTAAACAAGTCCTTGTAACACATGTACTGTGATTTGCTGAATCATGGTTTGAATCCGTTTAGTCTGATGTCCCCCCCCCCCTTTTTGTGTGTGTGTGTGTGTGTGTACAATGATATACCATATTTACCTGAATATAAGACAACCCTGCATATAAGGTAACCTTCCTTGAAAGTCTTCAATTTGCAGGAAAGTACCTATACAGAACACGTTTAACTTTGTGCATGATTATGAGGTGATGCTCCCATTGTTCAGATGATGGCTTAGAAAAAAATGCCCATTTTGTATTCAGGTAATTATGGTAAGTGAGAATATGTAAGTCTCGTGGATGTGGGTACAGTTTACCAAGTACAAAATGGCATTTAAAATAGAAAGCTGAGCTAAAACACTGTTTGCATTAACTACCCACCTCATGGGGCTTGGCCCCATTGAACCCTTAGCAGGCCACGATACCTGATGGTGCCCTTTGAAGATCAGAATTCACATGATGTTTGCCATGATTGATGTCAGCCAGCTGGAGAAGAAGTGGGAGGGAAGGGAAGTTAGGCTAGATGGAAGCAAGGGATAGGTTTATAAAACTCTTGGAAATAAGTTGGGTGCAGTTTACCAACCTGAAACTGTTTGGCTTAGAGTGACATCAGTTAAAGCTGGGCATTCAGGACATCTGTTTATGAGTAAAACAGATTAAAATGTGATACGAACCTAGGAATTTGTTCATGAAAGTGTGTGTGTCTGTACCCACAACTTGGCTAATAATATGGCAGTCTCGTTTGGATTGTTCAAAAGCATTTTGATACAAGATATGAATATGTGACAGATTGCTACAAAATTGTGTGTTTGCTGCTCTGTCTGTGCATTTACTGATTTTTTTTTTTGGTCTCAATTACTGACAACACTGTTAAGTGAGATACAAATGAGCAGAT
Organism: Reticulitermes speratus; assembly: GCA_021186555.1. Classification (NCBI taxonomy): domain Eukaryota; kingdom Metazoa; phylum Arthropoda; class Insecta; order Blattodea; family Rhinotermitidae; genus Reticulitermes; species Reticulitermes speratus. Next base: position 37,030,553 of record JAJKFL010000001.1, on the reverse strand, counting down.
TTGTCTGTGCTTGAATTTCTCAATACAGCAGCATGATTAAGGCCCCACACCTTTTGTACTCTTCAGATCTAGTGCAATGGGACTTCGGGGAGGAATTAGTTTGACAGTGAAAGGGAGATGATGTGATGACATTATAATCAGAGAATGATCGCAGGCTGCAGCTGTTTAAAACAAACTTCGAACAATGACATATTCACTGGACTCGCTGCATCAGGTCACAAGGGAGCAAGGGGACATAATAGAATAGAGGGAAAATGCATTTATTACAGGAAAAATATAATCTTAAATAATTGATCACACAATTGTACTCATTTACCATATGTGAAGAACTGGAAGGAATAATTGGGAAATCTTAGATATTGTATTTTCATATCTCTTAATGTACAAAAAGATTCTTGGTAGAGTTGACATAGTAGCTCAGTCCTTTGTTGATTAGCATAATGATTTTGCTTTCTTGAAGGTTGTACTAGGAGCATTTCAGAAGTTCTGTGTATGATTTTATTGTAATAACAAAATACTAGATAAAAATACTATTGATATTCCTGAATGTATACACATATGTCCTCTACTCAATGTAAGCACCAGCACTGTCCACACACTTTTCCCATCTACATGGTAAACGATCAATTGCAGCTCTGTATTCATCCTTGGTCACACGCCTTAAAGAGACAGTGACAGCAGTGTTGATATCGTCTTCCGATTGAAATCGTTTTCCCCGAAGATGTTTTTTCACACGTGAAAACAACCAATAATCACATGGGGCGAGATCTGGAGAGTAGGGAGGATGTGCCAACACCTCCCAGCCCCAACGTTGCACCAGATTTTGCACATCACAATGGCGATGAGGTGTTGCATTGTCCTGGAGTAAAATAGCACCATGCTCCAGCAGTTCTGGTTGTTTACGGCAAAGAGCCTTCCTCACCTTATGCTGCAAGAGTGAGCAGTAATATCGGCCATTAACCGTGGTACCAACTGGCACGGGATGGTCAAGCACAAGCCCATTTCGGCTGAAGAACATGACATGCATGACTTTCAGAGTGCCCTGACTGCGCTGTGCAATTTTCTTCCTCGGTGACATTGGGGCGCGCCATTCAGCATTTTGTTTCAGCTGAGGGTCAAGTGAATGAATCCATGACTCGTCAACCGTTAAAATGCGATCGAGGAATGGATTGCCTTCATTTCTTCAACGCTGCAGATGGGTGTTGGCGAGAAGAACACGCATGGCTCTTTGGTCATCGTTGAGCACGTGTGCAATCCACTTTGCACAAACTTTTCTTTTCCCCAAGCCTGGCGAGATTCCGACTTCTGTAGCAATTGCCATGCATGAAATACTGCGCGTACCTTCAAGGACAAATTTCACTTGTTTCACATGGAGTTCATCGGTCGCCGTCATTGGGGCTCCACTGCGAGGGGCGTCGTCTGTCTGTTCCCGGCCATTCTTAATGAAATTTACCCATCGGCGAACAGTTTCATATGAAGGAGCCTTCCTTCAACGACTTGTAACACTCTAGAGCACTTTTACCCAACAGAACATTAAATTTTATTACTGTTCTCACGTCCGTCCACGAGAAATTTTCTTGTAATCTTTCCTGATCCATAGCTAAACAGCAACTGACTCACGAAGACAGTGCACCTGTGTGATAGCAGCAATAGAGCCACTGACACCACACACGTAATTTGAGTTCAATCACATGACGCACTGCACGGTGCTGCCACCATACACAAAACTTCTGAAATGGCCTTCGTAGCTTGTGATTTTGTCTATTATTGATCATGAATTATTAATCTTTAGATACCTACAAGCAAGATGGAGGAAGGGCGCACAGGAACAAAACCAGAGTTGAGCAAGGTCATGGCAGATGTGACAAGCATGAAGGGACGACAAGACTCTTTAGACTCGCAGCTTAGTGCCATGAAACGAGAAAATGAAGTTCTGTGGCGTGAAGTTGCAATCCTCCGAGAAAAACATAGGAAGCAGCAGCATATTGTCAACAAGGTTAATTCCCATTAGTGATTTTTGTATTTTACTGATCTGCTGTGAAGATAACTGGCCACTTTTATTTAATGTGGTAGGAAGTAAAGTGGGGACTGTGTGCTCTTTTCTAAAAGTCAGGGCTATCTGTATGTAAGAGTGCACAGAATCTCTGCAGGTAAACTATGTCAGTGCTGGGGTTATTGGAGGGAGGAAATTTTGCCTTCCTGTCTCCACTGATTATATTTATCCTATGTGTAAATTGAGCAGTAGATGTAAATGCAGATTAATATTGTTACAGTGAATCGTGGCTTGCACACAACCATAACACCCATTTTTTGTCAGTGTGCATCACGTATCATTTTCCCACCAAGCTTTCACTTCTCCCTTGAAGATGGAGACAGCAGGTTTCTCCAAAATGCTGGCAACATAGCCACCAAAAACAGGATCATGTCATTTAATTGTCATGTAATCCTAAAAATCATTAAACTATCAATTAACAGTTCAGTACAGATTGATTTCAACTTTCAGATGGGAAGAATGATGTCATATAGCAGAATAAATACAATCTAAAAATCACAGTCCATTGTAAATAGGTTTGTAAAAAGTTGGTTCTCTTTGCTCAGTTGTTATTGGTGTAATTGTTAGTTTATGGACATATATATATATATATATATATATATATATATATATGACTCACACCATGAAAATAAGTTTTTGGTTGTATGTAGTTTAACATTTTTGTTTGGTCAGTTTGCTTCACATGCTACAGAAATGTCAGACATCTAGTAATTGGCTGTAACTAGTGATGTAGGTGTGTATGTAAGGTCCTTGTACAAATTTAAACTGTAATAACTTTGAATGTACACATGATGGAAGCACACTGTGAATGCCATGTGAAAGCTTAATACTTACAGTTTTAAGGCAGTAAAGTTCAAATTGTTAACCTTTAACATAATTGCCATCTTTTAGGACACATCCTTCAAACCAAGATTCTAACTTGTTAAAAATATTCTTCAGTTGATGCTTACTGATTTCATGAATATCATTTGTGATCCTGACCTTAAGTTCATCCAGAGAACATGGTTTTGATGAACACATAGCTGTTTTAACATGATCCCATAAAAAGTGGTCTAGTGGGGTCAGGTCAGGTGAACGAGGTGGCCAAGCAATTGGTCCAGCTCTGCCAATTCACTTGTTTGGGAAGATGTCATTCAGTGTCCGTTGCAGATTCGAAGCATGGTGGCAGGTTGCACCATCTTGCTGAAAGAAGGTTCTGTTTAAAAGATTTAACTGTCATAATTCAGGGATGAGGAAAGCTTGCAACATTGTGTGGTAACTTTCACCTTTGACTGTTGCTTCATTGAAAAAGAAATGACTGATAATACATGACTTCGGAGGGTGCATCAGACATTTAATTTTTGGAAGTCTCTTTGATGTTGCCAGACTTATTAAGGTTTCTCCCTTCCCCCAAATGTGGCAACTGTGGTGGTTGACTTTGCACTGATGTGGGAAGTTGCCTCATTAGACAATATCAGCTCTTCAAGAAATTCATGGGAATTGATAATGTTCGATCTCATCTGTTGACAGAAATTCAATCTCACATGATAGTCTTCTTCCTCCAACATTTGAACCCCCTGAATCTCGTAAGCATGTTTGCGCAGTTTCATTTTTAGAATTCTGTGCACTGTGCTTGCGGAATGTTTAGTTCAGCAAGTACATGCTGCACCAGTTTTTGTGGACCCCTTTTAAATGCTTCCTGGCCTACAGTCACAGTTTCGTCACTGATTGAAGGCCTCCTGGATCATGGTTTGTCATTCACGGACCCAGTTTCTTTAAACTTTTTCATCCAATTGTTAATAGAGTTCATATGTGTTGCATCTTTCCTGTAATGAGCAGTGAATCTCCTTTTCACGGCTGTTACAGACTTCAATTCTGCAAGCTGTAACACACAGTTAACGTGTTCTTCTACTGTCGCCATTTTAAATTACCACTCAGTTGAAGAATCTGAAAAGAGATTAACTTTCATAAACTTACAATTGACGACACTAACACATAAAAAACCTTAAGAATTAAGTTTTATGTGCCCTTTGCAGTGTACTTTTACCTTGCGTACATCCAAAGTTATTAAAGTTTAAATTTCCACAAGGATTTATAGAGCACTGTCAGTTTTGCTGGAAAGAGGCATGTGCCCACATTTCAACTGGCTTATCTGATAAAGTGAAAAGATCATGAAACGTTGTGAAAAAGCAGATTATAGTCATCACAGATTTTTGCCATTATATGATTCCAGATCATTGACATCATTTGTAATCAATGAAGAATTTCTTATCTGGCTTATAATAAGGAGTGGAAGAAGATGTTTTTTATATCCTTTATATTTGATGGTGCAGGTAGTTGAAGAAAAGCCTATATATTTGACAGAGTCATAGTTTTCTGTTATATATAGAGTTATTCATTATGCAGATATGTAAGGTAGGAATTTAGAGTAATTGTGAATATTTGGCCCATTAGGGATGTCTGTTATGAAATGCTTGCAGAAAATATGCCATGTGTAATAAATATTCCTTGGTGTTTAAAATTTCCTGAGCATGGTATACTAATTGTATTATGTAGACTTAACTGTAAAGAAGTATGTGTTCTATATATTGCAGGTTTTTAAGTGTTATGTTTGATTTGTTTTGGAGTTTCTGAACATTCACAGAGTTTCTTTTTTTTTTTTTTTAGTTGATACAGTTCCTGGTGACATTGGTACAGTCCTCAAGAAATGGAGGACTTGGTATCAAAAGACATTACCCATTAATGCTGAATGACACTTCTCATCGTTCCAGCAAAATTTCCAAACCAAGTTCGGAGTTTTCTAATTTGAATTCTACCACTGTAAGTTTATTTTAATAGTGTGCATCAAGAGAAGTGAGCTGCCTGGAGAATACAGAAAATTGTGTAATAATAAACTTATGGGATGATATTGTTTTCTGTGATATGCCATGTTGTTTAGTAGAAAAGAGCTAATACTTCAGAGGAACTTCTTATCCCCACCTTTTTCTGCTTTAGGGACAGAGGTAGCAGGTTCCTCCAAAGTGTTTGTACTTCTGTTCAAAACTGCATGGTGTCACATCCCAGAAGATGATATTGTAACATCTATTCCTATGCAAACCCTATGTCTGAACATCCATGTTTTAACACCAAGGAGGCTAAGGCTGATGAGGCATGATATAAAGTAGGAAGACCATGGTGTAGGTAGGAGAATAATTTTAAAATTGAGCTAAAGAAAATAGGCTGTTTGGTTTCAGACTGGATTTAAAAGGCTGAGGTTAAATCTGGGGTTTTGGTATAATTGTGAAGAACCTTCAAAGTATGTGTGGTGGTTACATTTTGAATTATGACTCAGAAGGAGCCTTGAAATATTTTATCATCATGAAAATAATTTTAATTCTTTATACTAGAATGAAGCAATTGCATCAGTTAGCAGTGTGATACATATTTAATACAGTACAACACAAGAGTTGCATATTTTCTCAAATACCTCATGTACTTTTATGTTTTAAAAATTTGACCAAAAATTGGAGTGCATAGCTTACTCATGGTAGGGTTGGCAGTGGTATGTGTTTCTTTGTCATAGGTTAACAAGAGTTTGTGGTTTATTTGTGGCAGGGGTGTGCAGTTCATTGGTGATAATGTTGGTAATGGTGTGTGGTCTTTTCTTATGAGGTCAGTAACACCAAGTGCCATCAAAGCTTTCACAACTTTCTCTGTCTTTCATGTACCCAAAAATAATTAGCAGGCAGACTAAATTGTATATTGCATTGTTGTCAGAATACATGATGTTGGTTTCTGAAAGCGAGGAAAGGTTTGTGAACATGTAGGCAGAAGTGACAGTTCATGTGTGCTCACATGTTCTGTTCAATGTGAGTGCTGAAGTGTGTATTTACTCGTATGTAGTTTGCATAAGCAGCAGAGTAAATTGTGAATCGTGGTGATTTGTGAAATTGATATTGGTTTCTGAAATAGAAGAATAACTGTTAATTTGTAAGGAAATTGAGAGTATTAGTACTAACTTTCAAGAACTTCAAACAAACTTACTTGTGTTTTTTTCTATCTTAAAAACTGGTGTGTCTGCAGTATTTGAGAAATATGTTATTTAAAATGCTTCAGTATTTTTTGTCAAGAGGTAGCAACTTTAGTAGTATTAGAGTATGTTCTGCAATGCATTCATTTGTAAGGTTACATGTTGCATAATAGCTTGTAATTGCAGCATACTCTCTCACCAACTGGACCAGTGATTCATGAGCTAGACACAGCAGAGCTATTTGAAGACTGTGAAGCACTTCCGGGAGAAACATCTGTGAAGGAGGCATTTCTTCCCACAGAGTAGGTTTCATTATTTACAATAATTTTCTTTTCTGATTTCTAGGTTAATAAGCAAAGTATGAATTTTGTTCTTCTATGCACACAGAAATATTGGTCTATCACTTTCATCTCATAAAGAGTGCTAGCTGCAGAGAAGCTGGCTGATGGCCATCACACTTTCCTTCTGAGTTTTATTAAGATACAGTCTTGGCAGTGCTTCTGTTCTTAATACTTGAATCTTAAATTTTTATCTTTTTTCAGATTTTGCAATGTTGTGATTAATGATGCTGAACAGCATGAACACCAAGGCTCAACCCTTAATTTAAAACCAAATGAACCACCTCCAGGCAGTCCTGATTCTATTGCCAGTAACCCAAACACAGAAGTACTTTTGGAACTGGCAGAAGAATGCCCACTGAGTCCAAGTTTGTTGTTAACTGCTTCACCCATGGATGTTAATCCAGTTGTTGGCACACCAAAATTGTACGAGGGTAAGGATAGGAAAGGAGAGAGCCTTTCTGACAGTAAGAAGAGAAGGTCGAAAAGATGTAATTCAAATGCGAAAACGTTTGTTAGTGCTGCTTCAGCTACTCCCAACACATCTCCCAAAGTATTATATGCTGCAGCTGAAGAGGGGTGAGTATTTCATGTATGTAACCAAGTAGGTTGGTGTAGTATGGTAGCTGTACTTTTCCTCAGTTCCTTCAGACAAATTCTGGGATAGTACCTAGATTATTCCCTAGTCAGTGCCAAGTTCTCTCCACTTTGTCAGTCAGTATTGTGCTACTGTTGATGGTCTATACTTTGAGATACTGACAGTGTTGTAAAATAAATCGCAAAAGAAAAATTAATGTAAGTAAATTGTAGAATATTGTATTAACTACTACTTGTTTTGCATTGCTCTTGCTGCTGCTGTAGCACTGTGGTTCCTAAATTGTGCATGATGTTCTGATGTGTTCCACCACTAAAATTGAGTAATGGTGGTCTTTTCCCAATTTACGGAATAAGTGAATGGATAGAATTGTCTCAATTTTATATTTTCCTTGCAATCCATGCTAGTATTTTAACCCTTAATTTCATTATGTTGCAGAGTTGATCTTCTAGATATGGTTCTTCCTACAACATATGGTCTTAAAACACACACAAATAATGAAGCAGCAAATCATGTAGAAGTTAATGAGGATTTATTGACTCCCAATTCTGTGGCAGCTGCTACAGTTGCAGCAATATCTGGCATCAATATGACAGCAGCAGACAAAAACAAGTCCTTCAAACTTACAGATTCCTTAGGCATGAAACGTATTTCTAGATCTCCATTGGATGGAATTTTACCAATGTCAAGTGTCACAAGTAACAAATGTGCCAGTGCAAATCTTGCTGACATTGCTGTGTCAGAAAGTGATGCCAGTAGCAATGCAAAACCTAAGACCAGTGACTTGATGATATTTAAGCAAGAACCGTCAACTTCCAGTGACCAAAGTGGATCTTCATCTAACATGATCCTAGCCCGTACTGGCATTAATTCTGAAGAAAACTGTTTTGACAGGTGTGCCATTTTGCATATTAGAAGTATTTTTTAAGGCACATTTGCATCCCTCTGGGGTAAAAAGTAAACTTGTATATGCCATGAAGGCATACAGGGGGAGTGGAGGTATAGCTGCACTCGTTCTTAACCTTGGCACTACGTGGAGGTGAGTGGTCAGCCTCATGCCCTGGTCACTTTACCCCTGGAGATAGTGCTCTTGGTACCCATTGAATAGGAGGCTGGGTGGGCCCCAGAGCCAGTCTGGACATATTGGAGAAGAGAAAACTATCTTGCCTTTGCTGGAATTTGAACCCCAGATCATCTAGCCTATAGCCCAGTCACTATACTGTAGCCCTACTGAGTACCTGTTTAAATTGCTTTGTCTACCTGTTTGTGTGCATGAAACAGCTTGAGACTGGCTGAATCAGTTTTCTTGAAAGTTAGTGTTTGAAAATTTTGTGATTTGTTGTCAGCTCAAATTAGTCAGACACACACATGTTAAATGAGACCTACATGCATTTTTCCACATGCCTCCAATATAAGATGCTGCATATTTAGTAGAGGGAAAATTATTTTGAAGAAAAGTTGTAAATAATATATGAATTTTGTGGCCAGTACAGTTTTTCCATAGGTTTGAGATTTTTGAGGTAATTAAACAAAAGTTATTTTTAAAATTCAGGGGCAATAATGGCATAAAGGTGCCAGAATATTGTGTTGTACATGCATTTTCTAACTTCTTTTTTATCTCCTTTGTGTATTTGTTCATTGCAAACACATGTATGATTTTACAGTACAGGCTATAGACTAGTTGAAGTATGATGCCTAAAGATTTCTTGTACTGGGCACGGTTATTTATTCGTGATGCAATACTTAATAAAGTACAGGGACTGCTTTACGTCAGTATAATTTCTTTTGATCTAGGATTGAACTGGATTCACATGTGGACTCTGTGCAGCATGAGCTGGACACCCTTCGAGAACTTCTTAGAGGCCAAGAGTACAGTTTGGATTACAACACTTTGTTGGGGGTATGTGATACCTGCCATGACAAAGGCTTCTTGAAGGTAGATTTATCTTAGTCTTATGCCAGGGGTATTTGCTGTCGAGTGACATCTTGTTTTAATGAACGCTAGAATAACAAAATTTCAGTGCATTTTTTCTCCAGTTTGGTGTATATCTTAATGGCAATATGTTTTGCTTTAGTGAATATTGTTGGAACAAAAATTTCAGTTTAATGCAATAAACATCCATCCTGCTGAGAAAAAATATAATTGCTGTAACAACATTTGTAAAAGAAATGGAAGCATGCAGCATGCATTTTACAAAATCTTCTGCTTTATGTGAGGTGAGATGGGAATAAAGAGATTGGAGCTGCAAAGGATAGTAAAGGTATGCTCATGCTGGAGAACTAAGCAGTTGAATGTTAGCTGTTTTAATAAAGCAGATTTCTTATGGCATGCATTGCTCTTCAAGGTTAGTAGAAACATTTTGCTCTGTATTGCTGTAAAACGTGCTAATAATAATCTGTTACTGTCTGAATTGTGAGCCATGACAGCTCAGTGACAGGCTGTGCAGACTGAATGACCAGGGTTAAATTTCTGATAGGCCTGTGGTAATATTCACAAATAAGTCAGAATGGCATGGGTCCCACTGAGGACAGCCCGACATGTGGGCGCCTTGGGCAGACTAGTAATTTGGAGTGTTTCAAACTGATATTCTTCAAACTTTTTGAGCCTAGGACAGGGCTGGTGAATATTTTTGAGAGGGTGTGCCCAAATTGCAGATAATTTTCAGACAAGTTCTTTTGCATGTAGAAAACCTGAGTGTAACAGCACAATATTTTTGATTATTCAAGTTATGGCTTAGTGCCCTTTACAGGTTGGCACCCCGGGCAGTTGCCTGGCTGGCCTGGCCCTTAGACCGGCCCTGGTCCCACTCAACCTCCCATTCTACACATAACGGCAATTCTTTTCCTGAGGGGTACGATGGTTTGCATGTGAAGCTGTTTACTTGCCTCCATTTATTGCTGTGTGTGTAACTTTATCCTCCCTCTTCCCTCCAAGCGCTTCAAAAGACGGAAAGGCTCTGGAGATGAAATAGATAGTTTTTCCCTGATAAGTTTTTGAAGAGATCAGCCAAAGGAAACTGCTTACATGGGAACTTTGAATATGAAATTAATTTTTAGGCACGTTTGCAAAATTGCGAAAAGCGACTGTTAGCTCCGTCATGTCTGTCTGTTCATCCTCACCGAACATCTTGGCTCCCACTGGATGGATTTTCATGAAATTTTATAGTTGAATATCTTTTGAAAATCTGTCAAGAAAACTCAAGTGTCATTAAAGTCTGACAAGAATAACGGGCAGTTTACATGAAGACCTATGTACGTGTATGATAATATCTCACTGAACTCTTAAGTTTTTTAAAATCACTTGTGTTTTTTCTTCAGATAACAAATAAGTGTAAGGAACGAGGTGCATATTTTCAATTACTGTCACTGTGAGCTGAGTTAATACTGTTGAAGATGTGACTGGTGGATTTGCCTCTTGTTTATCTCTTTTGGAAAGTCATTGCTTTCTGTTTTATCCCATGAGTAGGATTGTTTTGATTTGATCACTTCAATCTGTGGTATAATGCCAACACAACACATTGTTGCCCCTGTTGTATTTTTTATATGCATGTGAAGCAGTGCAGTTAAAATGCTGTGTATAAACAAAGCATAATCTGAATTGAACTTGCAGATGTGAATATTGTATGCCATAATCAATTACCATACTATTGACTGTCACACTGATGTTGTGTGTCTAATACCCCACAAGTTAACATAGACTATAATCAGTTGCAGACCATGTTGCTAATTTGTGGCCATGTTTCTTGTAAAGTCGTAACTTGTGATTTATCCAATGTACAGACTGAACAGGCAGAAATGAACGTCCTGTGCCATATCAACACCAGCTACTGCACTATGTTGCTGTTTTTATGTTGGAGGACTGGTGGCCAGATGGCTTTTACACCCATCATGTTTGGAACTCCCAAGGACCTATGGGAAGACCCAAGGGAGGCGTAACTTGCCTCTTTAAAGCGTGGCTTAACCTGTTAAAAATTTTACATAAGGATGAAAACTTATTCAATTGCAAAAACTACAGTAATTGTCCTTCTGGCCAGAATACACTGAAGAATATATTTTCAAGAACATGGGCAGTGTACTGTGCAGAGTGGACAGACCGGAATTCATGATACTGTTATATCTCGACAGTATTGACAGGCTGAACAGGAAACAGCAGCAGTCATGAGTTTTCTGGGAGAACTGGTACTGTGACTAATAAACAGGAAAATTGGTTCCACACCAACTGGCCCAATCCATAAGCACGTCCCAGTATACTCTTCATGCTGAGGACTTAACAGTTCCCAAAGGACCTGGGGATGACAGGACTGGATGCACTGTCAATGCTGGGTGCAGCAGATGAAATAAATCAGGTTCTGCAGGTAGTGGAGGAAGGGCACTCGACCAATAGGAAAGAAAAATTGGAATATTTATTATGACTGTGGTAGCACCAAAGGCACAGTCACAGAAGAGTGAAACCCTGGTTTTTGCAGCCTTCCTGGAGGGTATTAATAAGCAGAATTATCCCTTAAAAGTGGACAGTTCAGTTAGAAGTAAATCTTAGACAGTCTTCAAACCCTGTAGAAACATTTTAGACAAACAATAAATGAGAGTTGTGTTCTTGGAAACTTCCATATGGTTGCTAAGGAATACATTCCATGGGAAACAGTATTCTCTTTTGTTTAGTAAAGGTTAATTATGACATGACAGCTAGTATGCGTAGCTGTTATGGGAACTGATGGGTGTGGTGAATGCTGTTTATTAATTGTGAAATTATTTTACCTAGCTGTTTGGTGAGGATCCACTACCTGCAACAGCATTTGAGAACCTGCTTGAAGATCGAGATAAGCAAAATGCTGGTGGTAAGTAAATGGAATGTATGGGAAGATACCATGTTATATAATTAGTGTAAGCAAGGCAGTGTTTGTTGGGTCTCACAGGTTATTTGTTGTTATATTGTTTCCATAGAAGCAAAATGCAAAACTAATCTCATTCAGCTACAAATAAAGAAGTGTACAAGATGGCAACAACAGTAGGCAATGTTAAGTCAATACTGCAGTGTCAACCTTTGTAAGAAAAGGGTACCATAGGATTACTGATGCTACTATTACTACTACCACTACCAGTACTACTACTATTAACTACTACCACCACCACCCATCACAACCCACCCAGACTTTCAAGTTCTTAGCTTGCACATTCATTGAAATTATGATCTGAAAGTATCTTTCAAGGGCTGTAGTGGATCAGTAGCAGGTTTTCTACTGAGTATTTAGCAGGTGGCAATTCTGAAATCTTCCCCTTGAATTTTCGGTAGGCATTCCACTAACTTGTACAGTTTTCAGATCTGTGGTTGTAGCTCTCAGAATTGCACATTGAGTGTAGATAGAGCTTTAATGTTGTGCTCTTCACATCCACAGATACTACTTTGGTTTTAAAGAATCTGTTTAGGTATGTAATTGGCCACAAATTGTGTATTGTTTTCACTGTCCTGTTTTTACTTGCCTTTGCTCAGTCAGTCAAGAAAAGAAGTGTGAAATTCTTAGAGCAACACAGTATCGTCCCATAAGACCTGATTCCTCAGAAGCAATGCCGTGAGAACCTTACATCTCATATAATGATCCTATTTGTATTTCTGGTCTTCTGACTTATGACACCATGTAGTATTCTACCCTGAAGATGGAGGCAGGACTTTGATTTGACTACATGGCTCATAATCAAGAACACAGTCTGAATCTGCAATACCATGAAATCTTCCAGTCATATAAATGATCCTTGTTAACTGAAAAACTTCCACTGCAATAATTCTTCTATACTTCTCTGTTACCAAAACAGTTCAAAGATTGTCACAGTACCAAGTTGAATTAACAAAATATCTTCACTCAGGTGTTTATAATAGATTTTTCTGTTATACGCATGTTATTAATGTTACAAATATTAACATCTTTTGTTGCTATATTTTCCTTATAGAATCAGTGTAGTCACTCAGGCTTACATGGCTTTCATATCCATTATTTAATTAATAAATAGTGACATGTTGGTTAGATGAGTTAATTTATCCGTGGACATAATCTGTTACATTACAGGTGTCATACAAATGAATTAAGTGACACGTAGTATCAGTCATAATTATTTGTACTGTGTTAAAAAATTTAGCCTACTTCCCTCCCTGAAAAAAGAAGAGACAATAGGTTGTGAAACTGGTGCATGCAAACGTTGTATGCCCCCTGCATTTCAGTGTTTGTACCATTTTACCACTTTTCATGAAATGTAGTGATAATACAAAGGAGTTACAAAAAATAAGGTAACAGATACTCTGATGCTGAGAACTTTGTTCTGCTTGTGATGTATACATGGCACATGGATAGCAGGTGATAATGCATCAGACCTCCTTGTAGTCACCACACCATTGACATTTAAATTTTTTTCTCCCAATATGGTACCAGAGCTTGTATTGTAGCATAGTGGAAATCAGTGTCAAATGTATGTAGCCATGTGACAGCTTGCTTCATGTTGGTATCTGTTGCAAATTGCTTATCAGCCAGGTGCTTACAGGGTTCAAATACCATATATGAAAATCATTAGGCAGGGTGATCCATAACCTCCTAGCCATAGTGCTGTAACCAGTTACAAGTCTGGTTGACAGTTTGGGGCCTGGTGTTATCATGCATAATGATGATGCCTTGGAGCATCAACCCAGATGTTTTGCAATGAATGACCTTCTGCAACTTCTCAAGTGTACCACAGCAATGCTGAGGAGTTCGAATGTCACCACAGTCAAAGAAATCCACAAGCACAACTTGATGGAGCAAAAAGACATTTGCTATGATCTTCCTTTGTGATGGTGTCAGTTTGAATTTCTTTGCTGGGAGAGACGATGGGTGTTTCCACATGCAAGGATGCTTTTGTGGTTTCAGACCACAAAAGATCGAATATTGTCCACGTGCATGGGTCACTTTGGTGCCCACCCTTATGTATTCTATTCTATTCTATTCTGTATGGTTTCAGATGTTACAGCATTAACCTGCAACAGTGTACTGCAAAACCTGTCTCCTTGATCAGCATAATGTGTTGAATGCATGAGAGTCCCATACACTGAGCTTTGTGGTAGTCTGTGGCATTCTTTGGTACCCACTTTCTGTAATTCATTTGGTCATTGACAGTGCTTTGCATACTATCTGGCGAAATGTGTTCCCTGCATCTGAATGACACACACACATCTGTAGTAGATGTTCCTGGGTATCGGGGTTGCTGTCTGTGAGGAACATCTGTCCTGCCATTATCAAAACCATTGCACCATATCCACACCTGTTTCCATGACTTGCTTTGTACATCACCAACTGATAGTGAATTTCAGTGGTGCTTCATTCTTCACACACAATAATTGCATCACACTGCATACTTTTTGTTGCCTAGTTGTGCACTTGAAACGTCTGTAACATGTATCGCCATCCATTCTTAGGACCAGAACTATTGTAACCAAAGGTCTTTAGCTGAAAACCAGGATTACGTCTTCCCAAAATTGTAATCCCTGGATGTAGCATTATGAACAACAAAACTACTAACACAATATGTACTGAAGCAGCTTAACACCTCCACTTGCAGGTGCATCTGGAAGCTGTCCTTAGTTTCCACTGAGGCTTGTGGTCAATTAGATGAGACTTAAAGAATTGTGGGTCTGTGGGATTGTGATTGGAGGATTTATAGAATAATATGGAGGGAATAGCACACTTTCAGTACACAAAGATACAGATGTATGAGCTCTGTTAAATCAGGCAGTTGCTTCCTGGACAAGAGTAGAGTAGTCCACACCACTAAAAGCATGATGTTTTGCACTAATACTGTTTCAGAATAACTAATCCAAATGAAATTCATTGTCCCAGTATCACTTGTATTGGAAGATACAAGGCTGAATTTCTTCCATTTGACACTAAATCTAGCTGGCTGCTGGAGTACACAGTTGTTGTACAAAGCATCCCACTAATCATTCCCTCGAGCACAGGTAAGTAAATGCTCACTTAGCCAAAGTGAGTCTGCCGAGACTTTTCTCTTCTTACCAGCACTGGAACATGAGGTAGTTGTCCAGTCATGTATTGTGTGTTGTACAGAGCAGGTGGTCAGTTTGCATGAAAAATATTTTCTTTTGACCAAGAATGTTCATTTCTAATGCCTCTGCAAAGTATGTATCATAGAAAAAAAGCCATCAAACTTTTGTAAAAAAAAACTCATGTTAACAGTGCCATGTAAAAGAACAATATACAGAATAGTGTAAAAATGTCAAATGACAGGTTCATTGTTGTTCAAAGGGAAATGGTGGATGATATTGGCACTCAAATGGAAAGAAGCCCCAGAAAACAGTTGAGTGTTCAAACTGGAATGTTAAAATCCACAGCTCGCTGATACATTACACCCATAAAAAATTAGAGCCATACAGTAACTCTGCTCTATACTGGGAAGCAGGAAGCCAGTATTGCAGGTCATTTCAAGAACTGTTAGCCTATGTATGTCTTGATCTGGCAGCTTGTGTTTTTCTTGGATGAGGCATAGTTTATTTAAAATGGGAAAGTAAACAGCCAGAATACAGACATTTATGTTCCAAAAACCCCCATGCAGTTCATGAAGTTCCTTTGCATGACCACAAAGTCAGAGTGGTGTGCAGTGAGTGCACTTAGAATCATGGGGTCCATGCTTTTCAAAGAAACAGTAACTCAGATTGTGGATTCCTAGATTGTCATATTTGCATTTGATCGGTTTTTATTTGTGGGGTGCATTGGAAGAGAGAGTATGTGAAACTTCTACATTTTGCAAGAATTGACATATAATATTTGAAGAGAAATTGCTGATATTTAAAGACAGGAGCTTCGTCATGCATTGAGAAATATTTCCAGAAGATGTTGAGGCCTGCTTAAAAGCTGGAAGTCGGCACTTCGAGTCTGCTGTATGAAATAACGTAGTTGAACAGCAGGGAAAAAACAGACACTAAATTCCCAGCGGCTGGTGGCTTTGTATATGGTGAAGCCTCTGTGATGACCACCATGATGAGGGACATGATTAGTGGGATGCTGTATGTGTTATTATTTTGTATTATTTTCAATAAACGTACAGATTACCATCAGTGGCTGCCAGCTTGTGTCCTAGCTGCTTTTGATTATGAGCCATCAATTCAGATTTTCATCTCCTGGGTCATGCTCAGGTTTAAAACTCTCTTAGAAGTGTGACTGAAATTTCGTGTATGTCTTCCACAAAGTAAAAT
This sequence comes from Reticulitermes speratus, assembly GCA_021186555.1. Lineage (NCBI taxonomy): Eukaryota > Metazoa > Arthropoda > Insecta > Blattodea > Rhinotermitidae > Reticulitermes > Reticulitermes speratus. The sequence goes on along the minus strand of JAJKFL010000001.1, from coordinate 37,014,353 downwards.
TCTAGAAGATTTGAAATTACAGTTCTGTAGGTGAGATTTATAATGGCTACATCAGTACAGGTATTTTTAACACAGTTTTCTTCCAGAAATCTTGCTGTTCATAAATATTCACAGTCTTAAAGAATGTTCTGCATGTGTCTCCTTTTTAAGCTGATCCACTGCTTTCAGGGAGTGAACTTGCAACATATACGCCAAATCTCCTAGACATGGTGGATATGTTCGGGAACTCTGATGCGGGTGAGTGGAGTTCACCATCCACTCCAGAATCGAGCAGTGTAATGGATGTTACTTTAAGTGAATTGAACACTCCCCAGACAACAGTTCCAAGTCCCATTGCTAAGAAAATAGAATAAATAGCCTGTATGTAAGTTAAGGCATTGTTCAATACACAATTTTTGCAACTAATCTTTAAATGGATCTGAGGTATGGAATGAAATTCATTCTGTGGATTGTATTAAAAGAGGAATATAATGTTAAAAGTTACCTGAAAGGAGCAGACTGATGTACATGAAAAAATTATGCTTCTTTTATGGAAGGTCGTACTGGAAGTCGTGGGCATTGTAGAATTACAAACAGATGCATCAGTTGGGATGGGAATTTTGTAGAAAAGTGAATACAGTGCATAGATTTGACTGACATGGTGTTTTCCTGCCTTCACTTGATTGTGAAATTAACTTTCTCATGGCTCAGTACGGCCCTCGTACATGTATATGAATGTGTATATATGATACACGCATCTGTAAGTAGCATTAACTTTTGACACAGTAGTTGGTTAAGTTGTACATTTAATGCACTTCATGTGCACAAAACAATAAATTAATATTTGCCAAGTTTGAAGTGTGAAATCCATGTCTCCTTTGTCACTTTCTTGTATGTGTACAGATATTCATGGCTATACTCATGACTTGTATATTTTCTTTAGGGGGACATCCCCCTTGTGCTTCAGTCAAATATATATATATATTACAAACCACTGTGAATTCTGTTGTGCATTATGGTGTTTTGGAATATATTTGTATATTTTCTTTACTTGTTGACAATACATAATCTTAGGTGCATATATAATGGTTCGGGATGACATAGTCGGTATAGTGACCTGCTACGGGCTGGATGGTCTGGGGATTGAACCCCGATGGGGGGTGAGGTTTTTCACACCCATCCAGACTGGCCCTGGTGTTCACTGGATACATTGTCTCTTTCCCAGAGGTAAAGGAGTCAGAGCATGGCATTGACCACTCGCCCCCATTTAGCGCTGAGGTTAAGCACTGGTAGAGCTATACTTCTACTCCCCTGTGTGGCTTGAATAGCATGTTATGGGGGTGACCTTTCCCTGAGTGCGTATGTAGAGCTAGTTAACTGATATTGGTTGGTCAGTGATTGAGAATAGCCATTCAAAGAGCATCATCAGAGATCATATGGAAAACCATAAAGAAAACTCTCATGCAGAGATGGAAAGTGTTCAGATGGTAAATCCCTCAACAACTCATAGCCTTACTTTGCATATTATGTACCAAGCACTCGGCGCTGAAAGAACCCAGTGAAAAAGTGTCATGTATGTACAGTTTTTAACACAAATCCTAGGAAGTGGAAGGATAGCCAGTGTATGTATAATGAATGTGATGATGTACTCTGTGTGGCTTCCTTCTTCAAGCAATTTCTCACATACAAAAGGTTTTGAAAAGAGAAATACAGAATTATGGATAATGGAAAAGACTTTTTTTTATTGGTTCTGAAATTGAATGACTCCAGGACTTACTTTGAGACAATACTTTCTGTAATAAAAGTCTTTGTATAAGCAGCTTGAATATCTCAAACTGTAACAAACTAAACTGCTCCAAGGCTGCAGTATGAATTACAGTAAAACCTCGATGCATCGTTTTTCAGGGGGATGGAAAACAAAACTGGGAAACCATTAAAAATTATAGATAAGAACAATTTAATGATATTATTACTTCTTGCTGAAAAAATCTTTGACATTTGTTTTGTGCAAACTTTACACCTCAATTCAAAGTAAGATTTTTCAAGGCCTAGAAAACTCATGATCACTGTCACTCGTGCTGGCCGTATAAAAGAAAGACTTTGCTTTCGTCAGCGCTTCATGCGTCTAGGCAAAGTTCCGCACAACTTTTGGTCCGCCATCTTTTTTCTCCTCCTTCCCCCTCCACACTCCCGGACGCCACGAGGCTCTCGCACAGCTCCTGCACTGTTTCTACACCACTGCTTGCCACGGGACTGTCCACAGAGACGTAGTACTCGAATATGTCTTTGTTCATGCCACTGAACTTTTCCCAGTCTTGGCGGAAATCGTCGTCATCGTTGGTCCATACGACGTCACTATCGCCTGAAGATTGTCCCTGCACGTAATCAGCTTTCTGAAAACAATTTTCGATTGTCTGCTGGGTTACTTGTTGCAAGGCTGCCACAGTGTAGTGCAAAGCTTCCAACATGTTTATCTTCTTTTTCGTATCTTTGCCTGCATCCATTAAGAAAACAGCTGTTTGCACAAGGCGTTTTCTATAAAGCTGCTTATAACACTTTGTTACCCCAAAATCAAGTGGCTGGAGCACACTTGTACAATTTGCCGGGTACCGTATGACTTTTACATTTCTTAGAAACGATGTATACTTTGGATGTGCGGCACAATTGTCCACAAAGAGGAGAATGTTCTTGTTTTGCGAACCTATACTTGCGTCTAATGGACGCAGAAATGAAGAAAAAATGTCTGTGGTGATCCACGCTTTATTGATCGCGTGGTATTTGGAGGGTCATTTTTTTATATTCTTGAAACATTGCGGTTTCGGAGATTTTCCGATAACAATCGGCACTTGCTTGTCACTTCCATCACTGTTAACACAAAGTAAAACAGTAACTTTTCCCGATTCTTTCTAAGATCTTGTATAAGAATATACATGCATCTCAATCTCGCGGAAAACCAAAATGATGGAAATTAAGGCACTTTTCTCATTCTGGTATTTGGTTCAACATGCAGCAGGCAATCCAGGTGGCACTAAGACAGCAATACATGCGCACGCAGCGCACTCAATCATCGTTTCAAATTTTAAAAAAATTATCCATGTGGGAAAATGTTGCGTCAGGACCGTGATTTTTGAATGATCGATGCGATAAAACGACAGTTCGAGGATCGATGGAGGCGGGAAAAAATAGTGTTATTTATATGGGGCTAGTTCCGGGACCAAATAAGGCAGACAATATATACGGGAAAACGAAGGTAACGGGAACGATGCAACGAGATTCCACTGTATTATTTACAAATCATACCAAGTGACTGTCATTGATTCTGGTATTCCATGTTGCAAATGTGGTCATTTTGTGTGCATTGGTAATGAAAGAAAAATACAAGTGACCTTTAAATGAAGTGCCAGGAAACGCGCGCTAGGAAGAGAGATGCAGACATGTAGGATAAACACGTGAAATGATTTTAACATAATATTGGGTAAAGAAGTGAGGAGCATAATAATGAGAACCAAATGTATTTTGGTAGGTTATATGATCAAGTCTTTTGTGACAGACACTTTACAGTTTACTGTTAGTAACCAGGCACACTTTACAGTTTAGTATTAGTAACCAGGCACATGATACGTGTATTCAAGTTCAGTCCACACATTTATAAACATGGCATGTGTAACTGCAGCTGCAGCAGCTCCTCCCAGATAGTTCCCGCAAAGTGGTGGGAAGTGATGGAACAAAAACAGCATTCTTTGTGTACTACCTGAATAAGAAAAGTGAATGGTGTGGGCTCAGGGGCTGCCTGTGCCTGTCTATTTCCATGGAAACTTTAAATCTAAGAAGTCCTGAAATGCAAAGTGAAAATGCACGTGTTGGCTTTTTTTTTGGAATAGCATGTCATTGGGACCTTTGTCTCCCAGAATGTCTAGGTACACCATATTAGTCATGGTGCTTGCGGCAAAAAAGGAAACACTCAAACACTTTGTTGGGACACAGTATACTCGTAAAAGACACAACTTGGGACTGCATGTGGACTGTTGCTCTACCAAATTCAAATGTTATGCCGTTTAGCATGCCCAGACCGAAGGAAAGTGTCATCATCATACACACTATTTTAGCAGTAAAATTTGTCCATTGGTTTGAAGTTGAGAAAGAACATCACAGCATAATGCATAGCACATTTTTGTGTCTTTGGGCTGTGACATAATGCAACAACAGGTACATATTTCTTAACTTCTAAATGTCAAACAAGTATGTATAATTTTTTGCATTGTTGATTGTGGTACGTTTAATTGTGAGGCAGTGTGTCTTGTTGATTTTCTTGGACTGCAAACAAACAGCTCTCAAATTTCCTTCACCTTAGTTTCAGCGAATGGTCCTTTACGGAGGTGCTTCCCATTAGAAATGCAACTAGCCTCAGTGAACAACTGACACCATATGTAGGTGAACACTTTTGTTAGGGGTTCCCTACCCTCAAAGGAAATCTTTGGACTGTAAACACAGAGATCTATTTGTGATGGCACTAACAGATGTATCCTTCTTCACTTCTGATGCCATTTTCCTCTAGTGCAGTGTTAGTGCTACGGGTAGCAAGACTTGGAAACTCAAATAGTGCAATTTAAAAACTGAATTATATTACCTACCTGAATATGTTTAGTTTTAATTCCATTTTTTCAGTTTACAAGTGCTATTACATACATACAGCATTGTAACGGGTGTTGTCACTCAGTAGCTAGGCTATTGAGATCACGCCCGCTGGTATGCATAGCTTAGCTGGTTCTCCTAACTATTACTGGTAAATCTGCCACCCGTTAGTAACTCAGTACTAACATCAACTATTTATGTTCCACTTATACGAGTATTACCTGGGATATTCAGGTCTTTGTCTCAGTTAATCAAAACTGGTAAGAAACACTACTTTATTAATCTAAATAACAAACAAAACAAATTAATAAAAATGCAATAAAAGCTCTAAATAACAAACAACAAATATTACTTCATCTTACAAAATTTAATATCTTGTCTACCTCATTTACTTCTACCTTGTATTCCCCCAGTTATCTATGTTGGACTCACTTTGCTATTAACATTTTAACAATATCACCCTATTAAAATGATTCAGTTTCCTTTATTCATAGTATAAAATTATGCCTTCCTCGACCTTACCTTAGGTCAAGAATAATCCAAGCATTTTTGAGGTCTCCAACTTAACTGATGGTATTAATCGTTTCATTAGCTACACTATTAGCGCATAAACAATGCAGTGCGTCACTATACCATGAAATCTCCGTACTGCACTACCTCTTTAACGTCTACAACACACTTTAATGGTTAAATTTACTATCACACCATTACATCACAATCACTTTTCAAACACTCCTTTGCCATCACTTTTCAACTAAAGTGACCAAACTTCTTTTATTAGTTATCTTACATTTCGCCAAATTAACTTTGTTGGAGACCAGAACAAAGTCTGACAGATATTGCCATTTCATTGTTACTTAATGCTGAAAGTTGATGAGAAAGTTGAGTAAGAATGGGATACCAGATAGTGTTCAACAATAAATACTTGTTGCACTTGTGAAAAAAGCATGTTTGCACTTCGACCATTTAAGACTGTTACAAAATCACGTGACCTAGACGACTTCTGCACTGGTATACTCACAGGTATACATTTCTTCTATGAATCCAGCTGACTTTCATTCAATTACAGCCATCAATAAATATTTAATTATGGGCTGTGTAACTTTTTGATTGCACTCTTGTTTAGAAGTATTATGTAAATATAACTTAAACTTCAATGTAAAATGGAATGAGCAGTTGGTGATATGGTCCAGAAATATTTATTGGTACTGTAGTCAACTGCACATCCAGACAAAGATTCGGTCTTTGGTATGAAATGTGGTTGGTAACTACCACTTATGGTACCTGAATAAATTATGGCTGACATTCAGAATACAGATGACATCTTACCTTGTTCCATGCACTGTTTCTCTATCAAATAGACCAGAAGGTGTGGTAGAGTTACAGGCATACATTCTAGAATTAAAACATTTTCTATGGGTGAAGATTTAGCATTTTGTATTATGTTGGTGCTTTAATATGGTTTAGATCACCATATCATCTCTCAGTTTCATTGTAAGAACAAAATTAACCACTTCAAGCACAGCATCACACATAACTCTAATTGAAGCCCCCCTCCCATCTAAGTGGTTTTACATGCTGACCGTAAAATGTGAATATTCCTGATACATTTCAGGGCAAGAATGTCACCATATTCTGAAGGCATTACAAAATTTAATAATAAAGAAGGAGAGATAATCACTTCAATATTTATTTTCCATGAAACCTGTCACTGCTGGACCAGTTTCTGAAAACATTCATAAAAAACTGAGTGATTTTTATCTCAGTCCTTTTCACTTTTATGTTTTTTATAAACTGGCCATATATGCATGTATTACCTTGAATTTTTTTTTAAAGCAACTGGAAACACTGTGTAAAGTTTAATTTTCTCTGTCTGCAATGTGTACACATACAAAATCAGGTTTTCATGTACAATTGACTGTTAAATACCAAAGAATGCTCAGAATCATTTTGCAGCATTTTAATAAATACTTAAAAATATATAAGTTTATGTCTATAATATAAACTGTACAGTATCACAGTCAAATAAAAGTTACTTTATTTATATCTTAAATATCCATTAAGATGTTTTTTTTTTACGTTTATGTTCATTCGCATGCAGGGTAGTTTTGGACCAGATTTATTTTACAAGTCATTTTAAAAAGGTGAACACTGAGTTGAAATGATTCAGTGAATGTGGAGGGAATTTTCTTCATACTGGCATTAGGCATTATGAATGCATTCTGGCTAAGACTATCAGTATACCCTATACAGGCAGAGGAGATTCACTGATGGTACAATTGTCCAACTCCAACTACACACTCTTTCCTGTAACCACAGAGCACTGCCCATAAGCATCTAGATACAGGGCTGCCTAGATGGACACCCTCATTTGCAGTGCTTTTTTTTAATTAAGTGTGTTATTTAATGGCACTGTCAACTGCTAAGACTATATAGCATTGGTGATGGATGGGTGGATCACTGAATGAATGAGTATGTAGCACTGGTGGAATGACACTGGCAGGGAAAAACTGACGTACTCACAGATAAGCCTGTTACACTACCGTTTTGTCCACCACAAATCACACATGGACTGGCATGGGTTCAGACCTGGGCCTACATGGGGATGGGCCAGCAACTAATTGCCTGGGCTGTGGCTTGACAACTTTGAAATATGTCTCTGCACATTACACTACAGCCACAATGTTAGTTATTCTCAGCCCCCTACTCCCACATGCACAATATACATGCCTGAAATCTCTGCAAATGTATGCTTGTTATAATCTGCAGTAATCATAAAACAGTGGAGCATATTATCTGTCCCTTGTCTTCATGATCAAGGCTGCTTCTCTATGAGCATGTGTGCCAGTAGAAAATGCCTCCCTCCATAAGATCACAAGATTTCTTTGACAGTTTTTCCCTGGGTGCTGGTATCTTAAGAAAGACAGGTAATTTAGAACCACTGTGTAATGCAGCACGTTTCCAGTTAATTGACTGCTGACAGTTTGTGTCTGATCATATATATTCATACATTTCTGTATGATAAAAAAAGACATAAAATACTGATAGCCAAAAATAATCATAATTTTCTAATTACTAAATTTTATGTTACTACACTGGTGCAAAGAATACAGATATAAGAGTAGTAATTTACATTAGGCCTTAAACTATGTATTACATACTATTGACATTATACACAAATCAAATTCTTAAATACAATTAAATAATTCATAACTTAACATTCCTTTATATATATTACAACAGTGGTTAAATTATATTGTAGCAGAACTTCATGTACAGAGATAATTTAAATCCCTGCATCCCCAACCATTTAATACTGATTTATGACTATGCAAACTGCTGAACATAAACCCCCTTTTTATTTGGGCTGGATGAAAATTTTTGCTTCTCTCGACCAGTTTAATACATTATTATGACAGTACTAAAATAGTATCACAATATCTAAAAACATTGTTTTACAAAGTTAAAATTAAAATTCTTGGCTTAAACTGAGTAATTACAGCAAACCCTTTTCTGAGATGTGATACTGTTATAGCCTGGTTGAAATTTAGAGATGTTTTGGAGAAACCTTCTGCCTCCATCTCCGGGGTAGAATTAATTACGCTTTTGGCAATCATTTTATGCACAGTTATTCCTGGGTATGTCAGTTGGTATACTGTGTAATACAACAGTAGCACAAAATTACCCTCATTTATTTGGAACTACTAAAAACAAATTCCATCCCCTGTATAAAATTTGGGAAGACATGTCACTTAGTTATTAGAAACAAAAAAGTGTATGAAAAACCATAACAGATGTTTAATGCAGGTAAAATCAATACATACAGTGTTTAAAGACTGAATTCCATTACTTATAACCACAAACTGCATTGTAATTTATATAAGCATAATCACTTTGAATATAAAGAGGTCAGAAAGAATTAATTTACTTAAGATAATTGAGCAATTTAAAAAACTCTAAATCGATAAAACTTTTCAGTATCAATATAAATATATACATATCTAATACTGATATAAAATTCCACATTACTTGACATCTCTAATTAGTTTTCTGTTCCTTTAACTTTGGATACAATTAAACATAAGAACTTGAAATCATATTCATATCATGACAATTACTTTTTGTTATCCCATACAACAAAATAAACATGATTAATGTCAAAAATATGACACTCATCTAGTTACCTCAGTAAGGCATTACCCTGTTTCTGATTAATCACATTATAAGTGCAACACTGTTACTGGTACATATGAAAGATTAACAGTATTGGAAAGCACTCATCATAAACATAGTGCACTTAATGATTCTGAAGGATTAGACTTTGGATGTTCTGACAACACATTTTATATGAATATACAAACATTTCAACCTTGATGGCAGGAACAGGACTTGTGTTCGTTTGAAATAACTTACGCTTTAAGAACACAGTAACCAAAACAAAATTTCTGAGATCTGGGAAAGGACTAGATAATATAGTATGGTGTCTGTGTGAACTAGTGTCTTATGCACCCCATGGTTTGAACACATGGGCACTCCGGCCCTACCTACAACAAAATTTTTGAACATCATGAGAAAAATAAGGTTTTATGACAACTCAGGAATGCGAAACGTCCACTGAATGTTTACTATTTCTTATGGTAAAACTGCTATAAGGTATACTATTACAATGCTAACCATGACTTCGTGCACCAAGCCTTGGTGCCATGTTTTGAGGCACAGTTTGTACAACCTTAACAACACTGGCTCTGCCTGAAGTACAATATATTCATTATATTTTCTTAATGTCACAACTCAGACATTCCCAAGTTTTGTATTTTCTTTTTACAGAACAGACCAGTTATAGTACAGTACCAATTCCTGTACGTACAAAATATAAAATAATTCTTCAAAGCAAACAATTCAGTATGGAGGAAACAAGTCAGAATGTCATCAGAAAAATAATGTCCAAAGCTTTATGAAGATCAAAGCAACTCATATATGAATACAGTAGAACCCTGTTAAGAAGTCTTTCAAGGGACCAGAGGATTAGGGACTCCTTAAGCGGGAAGACTTATTAAGAGGGAAGCTTATTAAAAGCAATAGGATTTCGGGACTTTAAAAATCAGACTTCTTACAGGGGAAAACTTCTTATGTGGGGGCTTCTTATCCGGGTTCTACTGTAGTTAACATAACTTATAACAATAACTGGAACATTCATATCTATTTCAATATATGTCATCAAAATCATTCATTATTAAGTATACAAAACAAACTCATGGAATATTAAAATCTCTTCTATTTGCAGGTACCCGATCAATTACCCACGGTCCTAACAGCTTTAATATCAGTTACAGTTCTGTGTCATTTTCTAAATACAATCATGCAATTACAAGGTTTCAACAAGATTATGACAGAATTTAAAAAATACTCAGAATACCCAACTCACAGTCTGCATGGCAGTGACACACTGTGATGGTGTTGTTCCAGGTTAAGAATTCTGCAAGACACTCGAGTTGGATTACTGATATTAGTGAGTTAAAAAGTACCACAGAGTATCATGAAAGGCAGGCAATTCATGTATTACAATGTCAGTGTCTGAATTTGAAAGGGGGCAGATGGATGAACAGACATATATAGTCCCTAATAGCATTCTGAAGAAACAACTCAAATGATCCAAATTTCTCAAACATAACAGCCACTGAAGACACATCCATGGAGGCTCTGTAAATGTTGTTACCCCTGAATAATTTCATTTTATGATGAACTACAAAATAAACAGCATTATGAACAAAAAGAGTATTTGTAAATTTTATATATTATTATTGCACACATCCATATATGAGTTTGACATTACAGACAGCTTCCTTAATTTTAGTTACATTGGCAGCCCACAGGTAAAAAGTTTCTAATATTGCAACCAGAAGCTGTTTTCAGCTTCTGATATGACCACAGCTCTCACACTGAACATTTCACAAGATTATGAATGCAATATTTGTAACAAGACAGATGAAAGTGTAGAAAAATTTAAGGACTACAATGACAAGTGATCTACATTTTTCATATTCATGTGTTCTAAATCTTACGCTTATCATTGCTACAGATATATTTAAATTTTGTATCAATGAAATCTGTTGTATTTCTGAGAAGCAGCCCCTTTCACACAAATAGTGTTCAAGGACTGTCTTTAAAAACTTAGGATTTGACTTCCATCATCCTCTCATCGACATAGGAAATTTGGAAAGCACTAATTGCTGTTTTTTGCTTCACAGTGAGGCCAGAGTAATCTCAAGATGTTGGCTGGCCAGTAGTTCTACTGGGAACTTACGGGGCTCTAAGGAATATGACAGTTAATGTAAGCCACATTTAAATAGAGGATCACCAGAAAGGAACTTCTGTATTTTAAAAAAGTTATATTTTTGTTGTGATGTATCAAGAAAGCCTTATATGAAGGCATATCCAGAACTTCTTGAACCCACCACTTGGACCGAGAATGGCAAGTGGTACAGCTTTCTTTCACAAGATGCTGTAGCAATGTGATTTTCTCAGTCAGTCTAGTAAGTTGTGAAGCCATAACCCTCTGTATTGCTTCTCAACATGTGTTTACTGTTGTGCATGATAAGTGCAAGCTGCACTTTTCTAATGGCTTATTTGAAGGAACAATGTATGTGAAGTGCTACGATAGGCATGCACAGACAAGTATGTATGCAAAAGTGATTATCGCTTGAATGTTTGCTGTGTGAAGTACGGTACCCAAATATCAGTGATTAAACACTGCAAGTTCTTCACATAAAAAGCACTATAAGTTTGTTACTATATTAACTTCTTACAATTAGGACTCTCTTGTCTGTTGATTCTGTATATCTCTTATTTAGCTATAAAATTAGTAGCGGTATGAGTGTAGAACTAATATTACTACAGTGCTAAATACAGAACGGAGTCCTAATGTATGCAAGTGTGACACCATTTAAAAAAAAACAGGATTAATCTGAGAATACATAATACATTACAAAAGTCAGATTCTATGGCTCAGTGGCAGAGCACTGTGTGTGTTTACATGAAAGTCATTATTCTGAACATGGTTGTAACACTTCCCAATATCAAAAGAGTGTTACTAATATGGGCATTAAATTGTATAATTCCGTGCCAAATACTAAGGTAGTTCAAATTTAAACGAGAATTCGTTTCTAAAAAAATTATTCACAATAAAATGGAAAAGTTTTACACACTACTTTTCAATGTAGTCCCTGTTGACCGCCATACACTTGTGCCAACGTTCTGGAAGCTTCTTGATTCCAGTTTCAAAGAAGGTTTTCGGTTGCTTGTGCATCCAACTTTGCACAGCTGCAATGACCTCATCATTATTCCGGAATCTCTTGCCTCCTCAAAACCCCTTCATTGGTCCAAACAAATGATAATCAGATGGAGCTAAGTCTGGACTGTACGGTGGATGAGGCAGGACATCCCACTTCAGTTTCAGTGGAGTTGCCATCATTAAAGCCGCAGAGTGAAGACAAGCGTTGTCTTGGAGGAAGAAACCCGAATTCTTCGTTTTTCTTCGCTTTGAGTGAATTGCCGGCTTCACTTTTTCATTCAGGAGAGTTGAATAGTACTGCGCATTGATGGTTTTTTGACCAGTGAGAAAGTCCAGGTGAATGATACCCTTGGAATCCCAGAACACAGTAGCCATGATCTTCCCCGCAGAAAAAATTGCTTTCGCTTTTTTTGGCGGTGGAGAATGGGTGTGTTTCCACTGCTTACTTGCTCTTTTTGATTCATGAGTGAAGTAGTGGACCCAGGTCTCATCACAGGTCACAATTGAGTCAAAAAATTCGGCTCCTTCTCTCTCGTATCGTTGCAGAAGTTGAGTAACGGTCACTAAACGTCTTTCCCTGTGCTCCGGTGACAGGAACCGTGGGACCCACCTTGCGCTCACTCTACTGACTTAAAACTTGTTGTGCAGACTTTCTTCAACACTCCCTACACTAATTCCTACTTTCTGTAACAGTTCAAGAACAGTTATGCAACGATTAGCCCGAATACGTTCACCAATTTTCAAAACGTTTTCTGGATTGACAAAAGTTCTTGGTCACCGAGCGTGAGGTTCATTTTCAACATGGTCTCGTCCTTCTCGAAATGATTTCGCCCAACTGAACACCCTTGGCTGCGACAAACATTCATCCCCAAACTGTGCTTGAAGCCTGGTAAAGATTTCAGAAGGAATGACACCTTCCTTCGTGAGAAATTTGATAATTATACGCTGCGCAACACTGCTGGGTACTTCTTGCCTGTCATCTTGATTGCACCTGATGGTTGAGGCGGAGAGGGATCCAACTAGTGTGGGTTGCAAGTTTAAACATGTCATAACTTGTCAGCGCAAGCACGTTCATACAAGTTGATTTGTGCTCGAAAAGGAACTAAATTCTCGTTTAAAATTGAACGACCCACGTAGTATAAAATCCTTGAACTGTCCCACAAAGTTTAAAATGGAAGTAAAACAAATACTACTTGACAACACATTTCATACCTTACATGAATTTTACAGTTGGAAAGATTCCTAACCTTTGGGGATTTACCATTATTTATATCTTATGCTTACTTTTGGGTTGATATTTGAAATAGTTTTATGAAGTATTATATATATGTATTTGACTTATTATCATATTTCTCACTGTTTTGTTTAATTTTATGATGTTTATGAAAAGTTCTGTATCTCATGGTGTTATGCTGCACCCTCTGTGACTTATTGAATGTGAAATAAATATGAAAATATGAAAACACTGTTCCAGTACCATTTATTACAAACCATGTTCCTTGAAAATATGAATATGGGACGTGGGGTAAACTCTTTGTAGCAAAATATTCAGCAGTGACTTGTATGAAGGCAGAACTTTAAAAACATAATTTTTATAGAGGCAGCTATTGCAGGTACAACAACAACAACAACACAACAACAACAAATAATAATAATAATAACCGTGATGATGGCGATGATGATTATCACAATGACAATAATACTATAATTTGTAGTGCCAGAATATCTGCAACATTATATACCCTAGAAACATGGGTTGTTTCAGGTACATAATTGTAAAGACCCTGTATAAAGGTGATACATAACAATAATAATAAAAATAATTTAGTTTCCACTCGAAAGAATAAACTGCTTTTTGTTTGTGTTTTGAATTCTCATGAACTGTTAGGGCTGACAATCCATTTTAAGTATTTACTTGTATATGTTACAAAAAATCCTGAAATATGTTACTACCAATTCTTGCTGGTAAAAATTATAGTTCCCTAAGTGCAGTAGACAAAATTAGTATTCACTGGTAACATCTAGACCTTACTACAGTTGTTGGTAGAAACACAAATTGGAAGACTTAGTATTTAATTGCTCTTTTTAGGACCATACCTCTGTTGGTTAGAAGTAGTTTTACGGGTTTTTGTTAATACAGAGAATTTACAGTATTTCATGTTCATAGTTTATTAAACATCTTGGTACAAGATGTTTAATAAACTATGAACATTGCTATAGATCAGAATAATTAATCTTCCATGAGATTTGATGTCCTCACAGCAGTGGTTATGAAAAATAATATATTCTGGGATCAGTATGGTCTAACAGATATTGACCAACATTTCAGAGCAGCATACTGCTTCCATCTTCAAGTTAGAAGAGTGTCACAACCAAGAAGACAGTATTCTAAATTCTTCTAAAAATTTACGAAAAGTTTTACATACCAAAATTATTCTGAAAAGAAATTGGAACTGATATTATAAATAATACTCAAAGAAGTTGAAGTATATGAAATTCCCAGGGACATCCTTTGCTCCTCATTAACCTTACTTGTGACTGGTTTATCAACTGCATTTCAAGAAAACAATGTGTGTTGTATATACAAAATGTGCAGAATTTTCAACAGCACAATAATACATACTTTCAAGTTTCAACAATTATATGCACAGTTTATAAGCACATAGTTCATTTACAACCTTGTGCACAGTACATGTTGTTATGCACCTTTGCAGCAGAAAATTGGAATTATTGACTTTTAAAAAAAATCTCTTACATGGGGTATGGAATACACAAAAAATGTCATTTGTGGCTGTATGTGACATAAGCTTTGTAATCAGACAGTCTGGTTAAGAAACAAAATGGCTGATTAACATTATGCGAAGACCTCATACTGAATGTAATGAAAACCTGATTAACAGTTTACAGTAAACATTAAAAAGTGTTCTTTTGTTATCATATGTATAGTATACTTTAAATGGGACAGCGTGGCTTAAAATCAAAATGGCCAACTGTTACCATACACAGATCTGCATGTCAGACTTCAGCAAAGTATGACTAATGGTTTATGGAAAACAATTAAAAGTTTTATTAGACCAACATATGCACTATATTCTTATAACCAAGTCAAGGGGGTGATTGACTTGGTTATAAAAATATAGTGCATATGTTGGTCTAATAAAACTTTTAATTGTTTAACAAGATGCACGGTGAATACAACGTGAAAGGTTTATGGAAAAGTTCAGCTATATCTTGTGTAGAGTAGGTTCTGTTATGGATTAATATGGCCAAAAACTGGAATTGCCTGACAACTTTCAGTAGAAGTCCTCAGTGACTAATTAAAAAAAAAGAGTTTGATGGACAGACACATCCATCATATAGGCATCTTTTACTTTGTAAAGAATGCACAAGAGTGAGGATCTGTGGTAAGAATAGCTTCTATTAAAAGAAAATTTGGGTTTGCTGAGACCTGCATCAGTCAGAAACTGCTTTAACTAATGGAGATGTGGTAGGAAATAGTTTTCATTGAAAACAGCAGTCAATACTAGGTTTTCCAACTTCAATTTGGATATTCACCAAGAGTTATAGTAAATTCCATTTCTTATTAGGGAATACTAGTACTGTCTACCATGTTTTAGAGGTTTCCAGTTTTCAGTGGTATGAGCTGTAATGGATTTCAGGTTTTCCTGCTTCATATGCAGCAAAACCTTTACCTTCTTTAGTGATTTTGACACATTCTTGAACACAAGACAAGATTTTTGTTACAAGGACAACTGGTAGATTAAAGGCTTTTCTTGTCAGAACTATTCCATAAATACTGACTCTTACTATATTATGCTGTTTCCACCCTTTTCCAGCTCAGATGTTCATTTACAGATCCAGTACTGTGTCTTGTATTTTAAGTTGACACATTTTTTTTGTGATGACATAGCACTCACCGTATGTTTCTTGAATTGAACGCAGCTCAAGTTTTATGTCAGTTTTTAATGCAGTTGCCATTCTGATCAGGTGTTAAAAAACTAATGACTCTACAAGGCAAAATATGTGCACACATAAACAGTTCAAAGTGGACACAAAACGTATATAAATTTTGCACATAAAATACTTCAAATTATTGAAAGTAAAGTAAAACACTTATAATCACAATCAAGAGTGCCTGCAGGAGGTTTTGCAAGGTGGTGCCCGTTACCTACATCTGAAGTAACCAGATTTTTTAATGATCAGTGCTGGACAAAATAATAACACAGTGTCATTTAATTAAAATACCATATAATAGAGAATTTCTGTTTACAGACATTCATTGGTGCTAAGTGAGGGTGGCACTGTATCGGTGTTTAGCTGTGTAACCTTTACAGTTGCCTGAACAGCTGTTTCATTATCTTATTAAGAGATCATAAGATTTCATATTACAGTATGTGCTCTAGCCAGGCTTAGGTTTTGGAACATGGCAAATAAGAGTCTGCAAAACTTTTCAAGCATAAACCAAACTTTGCCTCTTTAATTCACTTTGCCACCTAGGATGGTACATAAAGCACAGGCCCACACATCCATATAATTTTCACTTTTAAAACAGAGGACCTGGTAGTCTAGTAAGGCACTGGATACCTGTGCTGAATATCAAGGGCTTGAGACTCGCTCATCTAGCTTTGAGTTTTCAACTTGCCTTCCTTTCTGTCATCTCTTCCTGACTAACAAACTCCAGTAACACCATGAAG
Organism: Reticulitermes speratus; assembly: GCA_021186555.1. NCBI lineage: Eukaryota > Metazoa > Arthropoda > Insecta > Blattodea > Rhinotermitidae > Reticulitermes > Reticulitermes speratus. The sequence continues at coordinate 36,997,757 of JAJKFL010000001.1, read as the reverse complement.
CAAAGCCCTTTTTGATAAGCTACTCAGCTGGCTGAATCTGGTGTGGAGTTTTTAAATCCTTTCTCAATTCACATCTGTGGGGCTCAGTAACTCCATGGAGTGTGGAAGCTAGCAGCAGCTAAGCTAGTCAAATTCCTTGCCTTTTATACAACACATACATTTGTTATGTGTTCACAAGATCCCATCACAGGACCCTGTCTTGAGTGAAATGCACCAAGTCCTCACCTTCAAAGCCTACTTCATATAAGATCCATTGTTACAGTTCTAATAAATCACAGCTTTGTGAATGTTGGAAATGTTAGACTTCTCACCATGAACCATTAAGCTGTAAGCCCCTACTACTGGCCATCATTTTTATTATTACCCTACCACTGGCAGTAAACTTCTGTTTTAATGACAAATGTTATGAGATAAAAGTAAGATGAATTGACATACAATCACTAGTGTCGCGATAAAAAACGGAACTTTCTTGGTGGAGGGGGAGGTGCTTCTTTTGGTTCCATTGTACTGGCATTAGGATGCTGTTTGGAAATAAGGCCCTGCTTGTGAAGTGTGTGTAGGGACTGCAGGTGTAGTTCCAAATGCTCTGACTCTTCCAGTGACATGCCACAGCACTGACTTATATCCAAGTATTTCAGACTGCAACTGCTTTGTCCAATTGCTGTAAGACATGCATCTGTCAGCTGGGAGCAGCCCTGCAGGGAAGTCATTACCCAGTATTCAGTTCTTGTAGCAAATAAAATTAAACGTCAAATTTATGCTTTTCAATGGCACCTATGAAGATTACTGTCTTCAAAACTCACACAGTTAGCCATCAACTATTCACAGAAATTTCTGAAGCAACATTTAAATATACTGCACAACAGTTTCTTGCATACTGTCAGTGTTAAACGTAATGCCCTCATTTAGAACATTTTCAATGGAGAATATTAATAAATCAATGAACATACTAATTTTTAATATTTTATCTGTGATAAACATGCCACTCTCATTTAAAATAAGTTTTCACTGGGTAATTGTGATATATCAGTGGTGCTAAACTTTTACATATGTTATCTGTGGTGAACATACAGGTGATTTTTAACATATCAGTAAAATGATTAAAATGAAACTATTTTATATACCTGCCAATCTATAACAAATAAGACTGTGTAGCTCAGTGTTATACAGTAACTAACTCTGTGGAGCAGCGTTCTTTTTGAGAAACTAACAGTCACTCAGCCGCTTGAGAAATTCTGTCTTTTACAGAACCTGAAGGTTCATTACCATGTTCACAAGAGCCTGCCACTGGTCCCAATCCTCAGCCAAACAAATCCAGTCCACACCCTCCAACTCTACTTCTTGAAGATCCATTTTAATATTATCCTTCTGCTATTTCTAGGTCTTCCACATGGTCTCTTCCCTTCAGGATTTCTGAATAAATCTTGTATGCGTTTCCTATTTGATTCATGCTACATGTCTTATCCATCTCATTCTGCTCGACATACTCAGCTAAATAATATTTGGCAGTGTTATAGAATAAAATACATTTATTTTAATCTCCACATACAACATTCCACCAAATAAAGTAAAAATTAATTGTGAAATACTCTAATGGCAGCATCACTCTCAAATGTTAATTATATCCCCAAAATAAGAGAAAATTAAAAAATAATGTTGTTAATAATGTATCACAATTTGTGGGCTTAAAATGTTTTACTTATCAATTGAACATAATATGAATCAGCATATCATGTAGGTCATGTTCACCATAACACATACTGTGTTGTGTGGCAAAACGTGGGAATTTATGAACTTAGATATAATGGAAGCTTGTTTAGCATAATCAGGTCTTCAAATTGGTAATCCTGCTCCAAAAATGTTAAACTCATCTATAACTTCTGGGACATCTGGTCTATATGTTTAGTCTTTTATAATGTCATTTAAAAGAATTATGAGAATCCACTTAAATATTGTGTTGGGTACCTGATTGTTAACTTCCAGCATGTGTTGTATGTGGAGCTAATGTGATTCTTTAAGAGATTTTAAGTTTGATGAGTGACACATACCTGCAGGTCTAGGTGTTTCAGTCTTGACAAACGCATTACGAAGTTGATTACTCCATCATCTGTGATGTTATGGCAGTTACTCATTATAAGGGTTTCAATACTTGGATTCTTTGATGCCAGCTCTGAGATGCCTACATGTGTTACCTGAGAGCAGAATGTAAAATGTACTAATAAAAAGAAACACTTGAAGAGTAGAAAATTTTTTTAAGAGCCCAGTTTTCAACAGACCTCTCATATATGCATGAAATGTTATCAGAAAGGATGGCTCTACTGTGTTATCCACAAAGAAAAGATATTGATCAGCTCCAGTTTTCCTGATAAAACTAACCTGTTGGCAGTGGCTCAGATTTAAATATCGAAGTTCAAGAAAACTAAAGGCATACTTCAGGCTAACATCTGTAATTCTGTTGCAACCACACAAATCTAGTTCTTGCAAACCTGAGGAGAAACACAAACATTACAAACATTCTGTTTTGTGATGGCATCCTGAAGTGGTAGGTTCAAACAGATGCATATGTCTGTATTTAACTATTAACACACTCCACATACCTTTCAATCTAGCAAGTGAGAAACCATTTTCTACTTCTTCAGTGTCCTGGTCTTCACACATCTGCAATATAACTTTTTTCCTTTTAGCATCATTAACTATATCCTGTTCAGCTCTACTCCTTAGTGATATCCTGTGTAAGCAGTCACTGTGCAGGACACAATCATTACCAATACTGAGCATGCCATTGATTTCATTTTCTACCAGTTGTCTAGCTTCAGTTTTATTTTTCTGCTGTTCTGTTTCTCCTGCTCTCAACCCCATACCCGTGAGCCCTGCATCTGTTACTTTGTCACAGTGCGTCAGTTTGAGGGATCGCAGCCACACTTGGTAATGGCAAATAGCCTGGATAGATGTATCCGTCACTGCATTGAAACACCATCCAAGGTCAAGATGTGTAAGTCCAGGAAGGTTCTCAGCTATATGGCATATGGTTCTCTCATCTAAAGAGAGTGCAGTTAGAAACAGTCTTCGGAATTTTGTATTGACACAGGAGCACAGGCCCCTCTCAATGCCCTCACCTGTAACCTGTTCACATTGTGACAGGTTTAACTCTACTAGATTCCTGAGATGATGGAGTTCAGCTGCACCTACATTTGTTATGGCATGACAGTTCTGCATGTTCAGTATGGAAAGATTTTGTAAATTATGACAAATGGCTATGAAAGAAACATCACTGATACGTGAACAATTGCATAAGTTTAATTCAGTAAGTGTCTGTTGGTATTCTGTGAGTCTGAGTATGCCTGTATTGTTCAATTGGTCACAGTAATCAAGATGTAGTGCTCTGAGATGCAGTGCTGGTACTTCTGCTAGTTGTGATAATGCTGAATTATCAATAAGTGTGTGACCAAATCTTAACTTTCTAATCTTTCCTGCTTGTGACACAATGTATTTTAAAATATTACGGAATGTCAGTACACTTTCTGATGCCATTATGTTGTCCAACTCTGACATGTTACCAGGATAAAATCTCTTACACAGTCCAGTATGGAATGAGATTTGGCATCCTGACAGTGACAGATCTTCTAAATTAGGTGCAATCGCCATAAACCTGTTGAATAAGGCATCTGATAAATATCTATTTGATGCGAGACTTAGTTGCCTAAGGTTGACAAGATTCATTCTCAGCAGGTTAACATCAGATGTATGTTCCAGTACTCGCCCTGACATTAGAAGTTCGCGACAGCCATTTACGTTCAGATTTTCTAAATGTGAGCAGCTCAGTAAAATATCTACAAAGGCTTTTTCTGATACATCACAACTGTGGATGGAAAGAGACCGCATTTGTGGACAGAATCTATCCCAAAATTTAGCTAGTTTTCTTCCTAGTTCCACTTCTTTAAATAGAAAATTCAGAAATGTTCCAAGGCTATTTTCAAAGATATGCAGGGGTCTAGTCACATCATCTTGCAGCACTATTACTTCACTGCCATGCAGCCTCAAGTCTTTTGATGCCATATGCCAGAGAAGACACACCTGTGAAGCACTTATTCTGTCTGATAAAGGCAGGAACTGCAGTATGTGTATTATGATCTGCAAAGGGAAAACAGTTTCATAATACAACATTGATAACAATAAAGCAGACATTAACAGAATCAAAATCATGAGGACACTAAAACAGAAGGAGACCTTAGATATAACACCTACATAAACTGAATCAAAATGGGTGTGACCATTGAAGATGGAACTGAAATGTCAGTAACTACCAATCTACGCTGAATAACGTCCAAAAACAGTGAAGATCCCTTTCAAAATGTGCTTTATACAGAATTCACGGCGACTGTAACAATATGCATACAACACATTTAAGAGGCCACTACATAAGTGATCACAGTTAGAAATACAGTATTCGGGAACACGCGATAAAAATAAAATAATCCAGATCATACACGGGGTTTCAAATTATGGCACTACAAACATGCTTGTGATAGCAAGCAGGCCAAGGCTAATTCAGCAGTCACGCAGCGTCATGTGATAACAACCCTGCTGCTCTGCAGTCTTACGCAGCGTCATATGATGATGATCTTACTACTATGCAATCACACAGAAGTGAGTAGATACTACTGCAGATACTCTTACCTCAATAGGAAGTTCTACTGATCCCTCGCTTTTCGTATTTAAACCCATACTTTCACTTGAGACTGTTATGACAGGCTCCATGTCATATCACTGTGTGTGTGTATACCTGTCAGTAATTAACGCATTTAGTACGTTTACCATATTATGACCTTCAACATTGCAAAGTCCTTCTGTTAGCTCATTTATGGAACAATAACCGTATTACAGTCTGGTGATAATTTCTACCTTCAGATGGCACGGCGAATGATGTAATATCATATTTACCACCTAGATGTCTCGCACATGAGAACGTCGAGAAGGTGTTAGTTGGGTGGCGTAACTCATAGGTTGTGATGCCCTGGGGGACTGGCCTCACAATGACGGTGCGTGCGCCCGGCTGCTCGCTTCTGCGCAATCCTTGGGGTGAAAACATCTCCCTGCCAACTGTAAAAGCGTATTGTTACAGGAAGCGAGCAGTCTCGCAGACTGACTGACTCCGAGTAGACAAGCCAAACAGCTGATCGCTCACTACCCGTGATGTCACATCGTAAAATGCCTCGACGACTAAACCACGTCTTCAGAATTTAAAACCATACGACAAATAAATGCAAATTTTGACTTATTTGTCGCTTGTATCCAAACACTTTTCTTCAGTTCGAGAAATACTTCGCATGAAAGGTCTCCCTCCCCTTTTAAAATCCACGTGGTTACGGACGAATGTCAACACACGTGAATGATAATGATCTCGCACGAAAGTAAGAGGCCATATTCTGCAACAGTTACTGATATTTTTGAGTGGTTGAACTAATCGAAAGACAAGAACACAAGTGGTTGTGACAGTTATGGTGGTGTAAGTGGACAGAGATTCACGATTTACTGATAATTTATTTCATGTTATGTTTCTTGTTAAACGACACTGTGCGGAAAATATTTTACTGATATGCTTATTTAGCATGAAAGCACAAACAGTGAATTACGTTTGAGATTTTGGTGAGTTTTATAACCGACAAATGTGTGTTTTGTCGTTAATTCAGCAGCTTGCTTTCACCATCTCATTCTTTACACTGAGACTAGCGGACATGCGAGTTTTACTTTTCGCTAGAGAACAGTTAGTCTGCATTTGTAGGAACCTGAGAACCAAATAATGTCGAGTGTGAATGCCATTAGACCGTGTTCTGACTGAAAGTTTCTGTACAGCACTGGACATCGTCGTCTTCCAGCAGCAGCCTCGGGCTGAGTGCGAAGGTCGTGACGCGTAGCATCGCGACAATGTCGCGCCGGAAACAAGCCAAACCACGAGCACTGAAAAGTAAGTACCGTTCACTGCGCAGTTTATTTTTACGTTTTACAGAATTGAATGTGACATGTCATATTTATCTGTTTCTAAAATCTGGCGTGCTTCACTGATACCGTGTGTTGAAGCGAAATTTGTGCTGTCTTTTGCTTGTACAATGTTTATTTGGTGAAATTTTGCAACGATGAGTTCTTTTGTTTGCATTTTAATTGTTTCTCTTATTTTATCCCACTGTGGTCATTTATGTAGGAATGTAAAGTATGCTGTTAAATTTTGTGACTTAAAGCACTTTTTAGAAGGGAAGCTTCAGCTTGAAATAGTAAGTTGTGGTTATTGATATTCAGGTGTCACAAGAACGTGTCATAATTCAGAATTATTTTTGAAGTTTTATGAATGGTCACATACGGATACATTTGTTTGATTGCTCTTGACTGATGGACTCCTCAGTGAGGGTGGAGTTTCTTCGTTGCTTGAAATCTCTTGACACTTGCAAGTTGTAGGGTACTGACTTTCGTAACTCAGTACACCACGAAGGAAGAGGTTGGTTATACGGACAGCAACGTTCTGCATCTTTACAAATTGTGGATCGCAGAGACACAGTGCTCTTTTTGTTTGTTTGGCGATTGCGCACGCACGCTCAAACACACAAATTTCTGCGTACTTTCAGCATAGCATAAATACAGTTCTTATATGTGGTTATATCTTAGTGGGTCGTCATTAATTTTGCGACATTTGAGGTTCTCACAGCGGTGTTTTATAAGAGATCTTACATCATGTAGACTGGTAAATAGTGACCGACGTTTCGAGGGATTGTGGTGCCTTTATCTTCAGGGTCAAGCAGTCATAAGATTTGTCGACTCGGTGTAACATCCTATAAACATGAGTCTTTATCATTATTTCTTTTATGAATGACAGTACATGGATGAATAGAAATATTTACTCCATTACTCCATAGTAGGTTTAAAAATACCCTACTTCGTATTGTTTACTTTTCTTCCTTTTTTGCTGATAATTACTCCTTATTTGCATGTTATTATCATTAATTATATTAGCATTACTGCCGTTACTGTATATGTATACTGCGGCGTACAGTTAGTTTGGTTCGTCAACAGACACGGAAAACAGCCCACGTAAGCAACTTCAACTGCTTTATTTGCGATGTGATTGCGGTGGGTATTGTAAAATAAGACTTGTAGTAAGCATGTTGCATTTTAGTGAGAATCGAACGCATAACACGAAAAATTTAATCTGAAAACTGCGATTGAAATATTTTCAGTTAACTTTTCTTAAAATCATGGTAACCCACTCTGTTAATCCTGATTCAGCGCAGTGTTCAAGACAACTTTTGTCGTAAGTCATCCAGGTTAGCTGATTTTATTGTGTGCGGTATGTCTTAAATTTTGACGTTTTCTCGTTTATATTCGGATAAACACTTTTCCTTTCAGAGTACTTATATTTTCATAAGTCCGCTTATGAATATATTTATTCTCAAAGTTCTTAATTAAACTAACGTGAAAATATTTGTCTTCCCTCATAGGGCCTATATTAGTGATAATGAGGCGCATTTCTTTGTCAAACGATAACTAGTGAGAAACGAAGAACACCTGAATGCTAGATTTTTATTTTGCTTGAATTCTCAATATAAATTTACATTTCGCATCTCATTGCGAACGAGTCTTAAAATTTTAAACCCGTTTGACATCAATCCTGTTGTGTAATCGCAGAGAAGAGCACCTGGAAATACCAAGTCTATACATCAAACAAGGACAATTATAGGCCTATTCCGTAACCGCGTATCTATTTAAATTGTAATTATTAAATGGGCGAATTACGAAATTTGTTGACGTCTTCCAGTGAAATGGTTTAAATGTGGTGGGCAGAGGCGAGGAATTCACATAAAACTACGTACGAATATTCCTATGGAATGTTAATGTTATTAAGGAATGGCCTATATTTAGCTACGGCACCATGACCGCCTTACAATATGTCCAATTGTCATAGTTCGCCTGATTTTCTTGGATGATAAACGTTGATTTATTGGAATGTTCTGCGGAAACCCAGTCCAACCCTTCTCTTCCATCTTCCCATAATATATAAATGAACAAATAAATGTTTAAACTTCACTACTACGTGAATGTTATGTATTATATGTGTAATTATGCATGGTCAGTTACTATTTTAGTTAGTAATGTAGCCTACCTTCGCCAACCTGTGGATTCCCCATTGACAGATTCCGAAAACCCTGCTCTTGATCTTCCACAGATCATCTGATTTATGAGTTTAAATTTTAAGCCTATAGACTGGATAAGTTACACAACTTAAAGCACCATTAGGTATCCAAAAGCATCTAATCGTGTACTGATGAATTCTGTACGGAGGAACATGGATCCAACTGAGTGGAACAGAGTTCTTCGCAAGAAGCTAATAGTCGCTTAGGCGTGAAGATGTTACTTGCATTTTATGGAGCACGAAATACGATTATATTCAATGTGCTGAAACGGGTGATGCCATATGGGTCACGAGAGATTGCAATTTGCCCTTGAAAATAAAAGCACCAAATATCTTACAGAAGAAGTTTTATAAATTTTTTTTAAAGTAAGAATTTGGTATTATTTCCATCTAAGGTCGCTTTTCATAACTGTATCAGCATTGCTGTCATTCTGCTGAAAATAAAAGCAGTAGCCAAGTAATTACGTGCAACTCCTCTGACAACTAGTAACTAACTGCGAGATCGTTGTGACTTATATAATGAGTACCCGTATCCAAATCAGACCAATAAATAATCAGGAATTACGAAAAACTAAAATTATTAAGGGGATTCAGAAATCTTTTATAAAGGATATTGATACAAATTGCAGGCTTATTTTAATACCTAACGCGGTTCTCTCGAAGCAACGTTGAGAAATGTTTTGATCGAAGACTGTATGTATTTTTAGTCTTTCAATTAATCGATTAGTTGGATACAGTCAACCAAGAATTTCAATCGATACATAGCCCTCTACGCAATACAGTTGTAGGTATAAACATATCTTTACGTCTGCCGGCTGCAGTTTTTTCAGCAAATGAAAAAAGCACACATTTTTCTTTAAAATGTTCAATGTATGAAATCTTAAAAATGTTTGTGTATGCCTTCAAAAGTATGTTATTAGTGTACGTTTATATTGTTTATTTTCCTTGTAGTCCACATTGTCTTGCTTTTCCTACGAGTATTAGAAGAACGTCAACGCGCTGCTTCTTGAATTGCTTTAGTACTTATCGTAACTCTAGGTCACTTAGAGGAAGTATTTATTTCAATGTTGAATTTTCACGGAATATCGCCCGGTGGTTGTACTAGCATAATGCAGTAATCTGGAATTGAGACTAGCTTTCCTCCATACCACGTTTAGACCTTGACGGTTATAAAGCCACATCACCGTCGTCAGAATGGGCCTATCATTTATAGAAAAGGATTCTACATGCGAATGCGAAGTTAGCAACTGGTTATATGGGGTTGCAACTTGTGCGTATGTGTATCGTGGTATGATGATGCTGTTGGATTTGATAACTTGCAGAAAATGAAGGTTATTGATTCCTGTTTTTGTCCGGAGGTCCCGAACAGATGTACGGCAGTTCCACTTGACATAGGAGTTGGCTCGTTGATCTCCAGAACGTGAAATACCCGTATGGGTTATGCATCATGGTTTGGGACTACCTGTAGTTCAGACACTCGAACAAGAATATTGTAAGGGTTATGTATATGAAATATTCTACGAGGGAATAATCATGGCTGTTTTGATTGATTAATACCTGCTTGCGAACTTGTTAAATTAGCAAGGACCTTCTCCGCTAAATACGCCTTACTGGCGCCTTTTAAATATTTAGTGATGGGAACATATATTGTAGGTTTTTGGTCCCTTGGGAAGCCCATGGGCTCTCCGCGTGCTATGAATCAAGGTGCTTGACAAAGCTGTATGGGAAAAATGTTGCGATTCCAGAATTATGTTTTAGAATGTCAGACTGCAAGCGAGGAGCTAGACTGTTACCGGTTGGATGTGAGAGAGAAAGTACCCGGCTTTGACGGAATGCGAATAGTTGCTAACACAAACTGCTGTCGGCCGTCGAAAGATTACCTTTCTTTAAATTAGTCGGAGTTTTATAGCGAATTTTGTTGTATTCAGTATATTCTACGGTTGGATTTTTTAAGATCATAAATACGTATTTTTATGATAATTAGTGGTACATAGTTTTTCGTTCAAGTTCACGTTTAAAATTCATCTCTCGTCTTCACCGTTCTTTGTCCTTATATTGCAAACTTCGAGGAATAAGGCTAACAATAGGCGCCCTTTTTTAAGCGAGTATGCTATCGTTTCTTAGATTGATCAAGATGGAGGTAGAAATCAAGGTTATGAGCTCGGAGTTTGTGAGAACCACGATTTGAACACCACAGGTTTGGTTCATCTTTCAGGACGTTCTTAGCTGTAATTTCTTATGGCAGATGTTCAATCATTATCGTTTTCAGTAGTAGTAATTAGTACCTTTATGGTATAGTAGTTTTTTTTTTTATGGCTCAACAGCCCCTTTTCGGGTGCCTAGGCCTCCTCATTTCGAGGCTTCACGATCACACACATTAGACACACCACACTCGGTAGGACTCCTCTGGACGAGGGACCAGCTCGTCGCAGAGACCTCTACCTGACAACACACAACACTCACAAGAGACAGACATCCATGCCCCCGGTGGGATTCGAACCCACGATTCTAGTAAGCGAGCGGCCGCAGACCCACTCCTTAGACCGCACGGCCGCTGGGATCGGCATGGTATAGTAGTAGTGACAGTAATAATAATTGTAGTGGCGGAAGCAAGATGGTTATTAAAGAAAAAATAGAAAACGTATTTCTGTTTTTTTAGTGGGTCACCAATTTCATCAGGGCTAGATACTAGCAGTGTAATTTCCAGAATTTTAATTTCTGCAGGTGTGCCTGCCACGTTTTAGGTAACGTATCAGTGTAATACAGCGAATTTAAATGAGCAGTTGCAAAGTGGGAAATTATCCCGGTATTTGAACACGTGATGTTAAAACATGAGACGTGGTTTTAATAGGCAGTAAGATAGTGACGATTTTGTGTTAATTTCTGTAACGTTTCTGTAAAATAAATTATTTTCAAGATTTTTAACATAAAAAACAGACATCTAAAGGGAACCATCTTATCAAAGATACGTGACTGAATTCTCTTTATGGCGAGTTATTGACTATTACATCGAGAACTGCACATTTCTTGGAAGTTTTGTAATTAACCTCATCACTGTCAGAAATTTAATCGACCCAAGAGAGCGAGAGAAAGAATAAGTGGGGGGGGGGGGGGCGGGAATCCTAATTATAACTGTGACTAAATGTAATTGCGTACTCTGATATGACGACACAAGCTCGACAGAAACATGACGTCACTACCAGCCTGGCTGTACCTCAGCATATGTTGCTGTGTGTGTGCTTAGACGTATGATAAGAGAGTTGAACGATTTGTACTGTACTCAAGTGTTTCGTGCAAGAGTGGGCCCTATACCACGCTAATCTTTATTGTTATGATAGATGATTGGGATTGTAACTGCCACAGGCTAAGACGTATTTACTTTGCGCATATACTACGTAATACCTAACATACAGTGATATGTTCGTTGTTGCCCGCACCATACCTGTTGGTGATTTCATTTTGCCTACAGAATAAATTAATCTGAAAAGCTTGTGAGATGTGAATTATAACTGACTTGTCCAAGGTAGAAGGTTGGTGCTGTTGATGCAAGAGACGGTCAGAAATGTGAAGAGTAATTACTTATTAGACTCATCTGGCATGAACTGCGTACCCACAGCTTTCAGAAATAGTTTTGGTTAAGCTTTAGTTGCTTAATGTCAGCTTACTGAAGTATAATAATGTTTTAGTTTTCGTATTAACAACATCAGGTAATTTACAACTAAAGTACAGTAGTTGGACTGCACTGTTAATTGCACCTTGTGTTACGGTATCGACATCAACAACGAACGTCAGAAAATGCTTGGCGTCTGTTACTGGACACGCCTGTCGAGATAAGTGTTCATCTGATTACGCGTCAGCTGACTTGGCAGTTCAGTTCAAACGTCCTGCATGTTTGTGATACTGTTCTTATCGTTATCATTAAAGGAGTGTAATTAATGTAAGCAGGACATCGTTTGCTAGTCGGGATACCTGTCATTTTGTTGTGCTTTTCCATTGGAAACAAAATCTCAGCTACTTACGAGTACAATAACACAGTAAGATGGCAGCAGTAACAGTCATTGGCATACGCGCTTTGGTTACTATTATTGTGTCGACGAGTAGGTAGAGATGGGATTTGTCACATTTCTCCTTTGGATTTCAATGGGTAACCTACTGGTTGATTATGTCCATGCTGCAGTCCTAAGAACAGTTTGGTGAAATTAACAGTGCTGCCTAACAGAATCTCTTATGAAATTTCCAAAGGATCCCTAACTTAGTCCTGCGTATTTTTGTATGGCTGTATATTTTAGGCGTTCTTCGGGAAGTAAAAATGTTCCTTGTGTGGAGACCACTCCTTTCATTTGTTCGTCAGTCTGCTACTTAATATCACTCACTAAACAGTTTGCAGGATTTTCGTGGAATTCATTATTTGGGTTCTTTACAGAAAGTTGTCAAGGAAGTGTGAGTTTCCTGAAAATCGGCTAAGTGACAGTCATACTTTACTTACGGCCATAAAAAACTTTACATTCGTCCTTTCAGTATTTGTTGACCGATTTTAGTGAAATTCGGCATAAAAGATCTCCAGGCGCTGTTGGCGAGTTTCGTGAAAACAGGTGCGTTGAAATTCATACTTCACGTATGAGCATAAATGAAATTTTATCCCTGTCTTATACTTGTTTAGCTTTGGATAAAATTCAGTACAAGCGATTTCCACAAGACTTTATAGAGTGATTCTGAGTTTTTTTTTTAAATTGCTGCAGTGAAAGTCATACTTTTCTTAAGGGCGTAAATAAATATCTACCGGTGCTTTCGACATTGCTTGTCTGATTTTGGTAAAATATGGTAAAAGAGATCTGCACATGGCGCTGTTGAGCATTGATGAATTTAATGAAATCACGCCTGTTCGTGTAACGTGCACCTGTACTTGTGACATGTTGACAGCAAAGAATGCCCGGTGCAGTGTGTGAAATACTTCACAGAGTACACCATTTTGCAGTCTTGTTTTATTTTAAGTGTTTATACATGCAATTAGCATGGTAATATCGGAAATACTTCGAAATTGTGTGGTAGTGACACGAATAGGTCTACTGATTGTCATATTTCGGTCATTGAAAGTAAATTTTATAGGCCTAGGCCTATTATCGATGAAGACTGCTTTAATTTGGGCTGTTGTCTTGTGGGCTACGAGAACGTGGCATTTCGTACGCCATCGACGTGAAAACTTCAAAATCTCGTGCAAGATTTTCTAAGATGTTCCTTCAGTGACATCAAGGAAAAATATCATGTGTGATATATGCGGGAAAGAGTAAGTCACAAATTACATTGTAAAACTAAAACGTTATTTTTAAGGACTTAGCTGTTCTAAGAAATGAAATGAAAATTCGTGATCTGTAGGGACACTTGATACATGTAGGCCTATACTGTGTGTGGAAAACGTGGGTTCTGTAGTTTCCGGACTATGAAGCAGCTCTGTGTTTGCAAGTGATTCATATCTCTCCATCTTCCTGCTCCGTGTTAGCAAAGAACCATAAGACTGGCTAATAAATCCCCAAATGTTTGAGCGCAATACTTGCCAGCTTCGTTGTTGCTGATTCCGGTCATGCTTAATGTTTACGACTAAGTTTACGATAGGACGTAGGTTGTTCGTTCGAAACATGAGCTCTGCGAGAAATCATTGCTCCGTCAGCGTAGGAACTATTCTGGCACAGCATATTATGATATTCTCCCACCGCTGTAATTTGAATCTTGAAACATTTGGTCTAAAATAATTATGCGAGGATAAGTATACATTGTTATTCTTAGGGCGAATAAGTTGAGAAGGATGCAATTGGCGGAACATAAATGCGTACAAATTCTTTTTCGTAAAGTTAAAAAGAAAGCTGATAGGGGAATTGTCTGTGTAAGTAGGAGGCGAATGCGAAAGTGAATGTTAGAGAATTGGGTTGTGAGGTGTAAACTGAACTTGGTAGGCTGAGGATATAGAGTAATGACCATTTATTGTGGGCAGGGAACTACACTTTCTTTTCACAAATGTAGGTCATTTTATGACGACCTAAATAACAATAACTTGCTTGAGGAAGACTTTGCTTCTTGAACACATAGTACCGATATGAAAAATTGCCATATATGCGCCGTGTGTTTTGAGCGCTCATATTTGTGTTGGAGCGTGGCTGTTCTGCATATTTTAGTGGGGTAAGATTAAAATTGTCCCTTTGCACGCCTTTAAAGCATATGGGGGAATAGACTTATAGCTCCATTCATACCTAACCTCGGCACTAGATAGGGGTGACTGGTCAGCTTCAGTCCCCGGCCGCCTTATTTCCGGCGAAAGCGCCCACGGTACCAATTGAATAGAAGACTGGTTGGCAGAGGTGGTCTGAACCGTTTGGAGAAGGGAAAAATCTTTTACTTCTGCCGAGAATTGAAACACTATTCATAGGTTGTGCACCTGGGAACTTCAGATAGCACACGACCATTCCTTTTCACATTCTTCGCTTGTTATCGTTTATAGTAACTCTGTCACTCGATGCTGTGTAACCAGGGTAGTGGATAAAGAATCGTCAAAAACTGGAAAACAAACAAGCCAACATATTTTCCGGTATGTCGTACGAAGTCAGTGGAAGTTTATAACCGTGATCTTGTCATTTTAAACATGAACTGTAGAGGGACAAATTCAACTCTAGCCCACTTCATACAGACCTTTAATTTTATATAACAGTCTCCTCAACCCTGACTGACTTTACGGTCATTACAATTATGACCTCGCATGTGTTGACGGTGCAGCTTAGTGGGGAGGGGATCTAGATTGGCCAAAGGATATGATCGGCCCAGTGCAGGCTGTTGTGTCAGACAACTAGTAAGTCGTGTGAATGCTGTTGGAATTCGTAGCGAGGAAAATCTTAATTGGCATCCACCACCTGGAAAAATTTTACTGGGGAAAGCTTCTCAATTAAAATCGTCAGTGCTGTGTTCCTCGTAACATACGTGGAGATGGACCAGAAGGTTTTAATTCCTATTAGTTGCTGGAGTAATACACTAAAATATCTGCGTCCTGTGGCTGCACTTCCTCCTTCACCGACTGTCGCAATTTATGTGGGTACATGTAAGAACATACGCTTTTAAAAGACAGTAAGATAATGACGGCCGATCCCAGTGGCTGCGCGGTCTGAGGCGTGGATCTACGGCCGCTCACTTGCTGGGATTTTGGGTTCGAATCCCGCCGGGGACATGGATGTCTGTCTCTTGTGAGTGTTGTGTGTTGTCAGGTAGAGTTCTCTGCGACGGGCTGGTCACTCGTCCAGAGGAGTCCTACCAAGTGTGGTGTGTCTAAAGTGCGTGATCGCGAAACCTCGAAAAATGAGGAGGCCTAGGCCCCCTAGGGGCTGTCGAGCCATAGGGGAAAAGAGGATAATGACGATACCGGCTAATTAATTCTTACGTTAATTAATGGCTGTGTTTAAAATGCGGAGGGCGTATAGAGTCAAATGAGGTTAAAAAATGTTCATGAATGTTGACTGAACAGTATCTGTAAGAAAGAGGTCATGACGTATTCTACGATGAGTTGTGTCTGAGCATTATCCTGGAGAAAACCATCATTAAGGATCTGCAGTACACCTGACGAGGTACTAACTCGGTTTATCGAGAACACAAGTGTCTGGTATAATGGTAATTAAGATGAATGTGAATACTATAGGCTTATGTGTTCAAAGTACTTGGATGTTTATAAACATGCTGTTACCTGTCTTCCAAATATATGTATCTGTATTTTATTTTGTCTTATTTTATGAGTCTTTTTCAGAGATATTAATAGAATGCATCTTCCACAAATTCCGTTTTGTCCGTATGAAGTAGTTTGAAGTAGCTATCATTTGTACTTTAGTGGCCTGCTGAGGGAATGAATGTTCGTCTGTTGTGTTTGTGTGTAGGTAGTGGCCTCTGCAACGACCTGATCACTCGTTCAGAGGAGTCCCACCGGCTGTGTATGTCTATTGTGTGTTATCTAGAAAACGCAAGAATTAGGCGGCCCAGGCCCGATTTGGGCTGTTGCGGCACGTAAAAACATTTAGTTCAATTTTTGTAAATAAAGTAGGGGTGAAATTGATCTCTTAATTGTATATTAAAGGCGGATAATGGCATATAAACTTTCCAGAATTGTTCCTTCCCGATCGCAAGAGTGCTTTAAGGAGCCAGTAAAGAATGAACGTTAGTACATAAAATCCGGCATGCCTTTATGCGGTTTGGAAAGATTATAAAAGTGTTTACGAATTCTATTGTTTGTAGAAAGTCATGATGTGGAACGGAGAACCTCGCAACTTAGCGACTTTCAATTACGTTTTAAACTGGGTCAGTCACAAATTCAATAGACCGTGAGGAAATAAAAATGCAGTTTTCAAAATGTACTAGCTGGAACACTAAAAGGTAAAGTTGTCCCTTCATACACCATGAAGGCATATGGAGGAGTAGATGGCACTAGATGGAAGTGAGTGGTCAGATTTACGCTCCGGCCATTTTACCCCCGTGTAAACCGCCTCTGGTACCCATTAAATAGGAGGCCTGGATGGGCTGCAGAGTCGGTCTGAACGTTGTAGAGAAGAGGCAAACCTCTTTCCCCGCCGCTGCAACACCGAAAGTGGATGAAACAAGACGTTCTTTGTAGAACTCATGACTTCTACTTGATTTTACTCTTTCCAGCATGAATCCGGTTCATTCCTAGCTGCAGTGATCCAGTTTACGGAGCTAGTGACTGTCATGACGTAGGACAACATAATAAATTTCCCATGGTCCCCGCATTGTTATTAATTTTAAACGACATACAGCGTTGTAACTTAACTGCATATTACCAATCAATTTAAAGTCCTGTATACATAGAAGGCTCTTTCGATTTGTTGCTTGTTCCTTCTTAAGGACCGTATTTGAGCTGTGGCACCACCTTCAACGATTATCGATGTTTAGAAGAGCTACATTTTTCTTATAAAATATCTACTCAGAGACGTCGTCTATTATAAGAGAATCTTCCCTGTATTTTATGGAGGATTTGAGTGAAAACACAAATGTTTCGTGCAGGGTAATCGGCCTTTGGACCGAAATTCGAACACGGCAAATGTCCGAAAGCGACTGCTATACCGTGATATTCGGTTGAAGTATTATAATTAATAATCAATATGACTGCTTCATGCTAAAACATAAGGAAAACACAGTGCTCAGATTTGTACATGTCATAGCGTGTTTGAATATGTTCAGAGGACAAACTACTTACTTGGGAAAATATGGCCTGTTAGGAAAGATGATCTCTGTGTACACTCTAATTTCTTACGTTTCTAACAGTATTTTCCATTTGTTCTATAAAGCCTCTAATGTTCGCCTCATTTTAATTGGTAATATATTCATTTCACGTCGTGAACGGGGAAAAGATGGTGAAGTTCTCAGTGACTGCTGTAAATAACCTAAACTCTGCCAGCCTGAAGTTGCAGAAATTAGTGTAGCTAACAATAAGCGTTTTCATCGTTACATAATAATTTGTGTTTTGTGTACCGTAAATTGTGGTCTTTACAAAATTAGCTATGTTTCATGTTCTCCAATGAAGAACGCTCGTATGTGTGCGTAACTATTGTACCAGTTCTTAACTTGTTAGAAGTATGAAGATGGCCGTTTTTGAATTGTGTTTGCCAGATTATTTCGAGTAGGTACCAAAGTTTCGTACGAACGTACGGCCTTCTAGTTGCCAAACTAAACGGCGTAACATTCAAGTAGAGAGGAATTTTATTTTTCACTGCCGATAGAACATCAGAATGAGAAGAAAATTAATAGCTGTCTTTTTGTTCATACATCATAGCTTGTTTGTTAGAGATGTATATGTATTTCTCATGTAGGAGTATCCATTTTTGAACGTATAAAGAGTGTAGTATAGAGGCTAAAACGTTGTAATCGGAGTAACGTGCGCTACGTCAGTGGTTGTCAAAGTATGGTCCGCGGAAACATAGGGGTCCGCTAGGCCTGGCCGTGGGGTTCGCGAGATTAGTTTTCTCTTTGTATTAAATGTTAGATTGGAAAATATTGTATTGAATAATTGTAATATTTTACAAAATCTGTTTATCTGGAATAATGGTATAGGAAGGTGTTTATCAACCAGGGTTCACGAGTTGTGCCCAACGGATCTTCGAGTTGACTTAGCTCTGCTCAGTAGAACATAAAGTTTTTTCTGCAGGTTTTCTTTCTGTTAGTTTTATTGTCTTTGCTGCTATTCAAATCATAATTTTTCCAATGAATTTTCAAATTGACCTAATAAAGCTTTTTAGACTTTAAACATGTTTCTCCTTTGTAATTATGTGATCTTAGAATATTACCGCGACTTGTGCCTGAGAGGACCGTAAGTCGAGATAATTTTGGGGAGGGGATGCACATCATTAGTGAGAATTTGTAAGGGGTTCATTGTACCAGAAAGTTTGAGAACCATTGCTCTACATTATCCTGCCCGAATAAGACGTACGAGTACAGTCAGAAAAGTTGCTTTCGATGTATATTGTCATTTCCCGCTTTAATTTCTTTTTACAGTTCTTCGTTGGTAACTACAATCAACTGTCTTTGTTTATGAACATCGTGTATGATAAAATTTGTTACACATAATTACTTTGTCCGTGAAGTTGCGTGTTACAGTTTGAGGAACATTGCTCATCGTTAATATTATCTCAATTGTGACAGCAAATTGATGTACAAAATTTTTAAGGGTGGGTTCGACTGTGTCGTGTTTCCAGAATTGTCTTCGATCATTTCACATTTTCCACAAATTATGATAGCGTAACCCTATTTATTTCCTCCGCCCCTTCATCCTCCCTTTGGGGTCAGACAAAACGCATCATTTAACCTCTCTCTTCCTCCCTTTCCCGCTCGGTAAACTAGTGAAATATCAGCATAATACCGGAGTAATCTCATCTTGGCAGTTGGAATGTTAGGCCTGTAGTAGCGAAGCAGGCAGTTGACAAATCCGTCCCCTGTTGGTCTCTTTCCATCTCTCTCACCCACACGTCATTCCGGGACAAATGAGGGATTCCAGCCGGAGGTTCGGGTGGCTCGCAATCGGTCAACAGATGAACCGCTGAATCCCCCACCTCACTCTCACCCCTTTTACTCCCTCTCTCGTTCTCTCCTGGACAACTCACGGGCGGCACGTTCCCACAGGAATTCCCGCCTACCCCCTTCCCACTTGCCAGTCTCAACTTGCAGCCTGCTCCTGCTGTTTTATTCTCTCTGTATTTTAAGTCCCGAGGGACGTTGAAATGAAGGTGTGTTACGGACAAAAAGGGGACGGGAATGCTAGGGGGTTAGGAAATACAATTAATGTTAGGTATAGCGGGTCAGAATGTAACTAGACCCTATGCAGTAAAAAGAGGATACACTTTATAGATCGTTGGATTCGGGCAAGGAAAAATCCCTTTACCTAACGCAACATTCAGGAATGTTAATACTTAACTTCAATAGAGTCAGGACTTAGTAATGTACCTCCACTCAGTCGTATGTTTTAGTGGCTTGGTACTTAATTAAGCACAGTTTCAAGTTTAGCTGTGTTAAGTCTATTTATCCTCGCTGTTCATTAGAACGTTGACAGGCTGTCTTCTACCTCTCGGACACTGAGATCCTAGTTTAGAGTCCCGCACAGGGCATGGATCATCCTTTTTTTTTTGTGTTTGTGTTGGCTTGTGTAGGTGAAGGTCTGACCGCGCTGTCGGGCCTCCCAAGTAGTCCTACAGTGTTTCTTTAAACACGATTTAGAAACTCGGGAAACAATGTTTTGGGGAACACTGGCCTGTAAGTACCACTGAATGTAATGTTAAGCTGTAGGTGTGTTCTGCCGGAAATCATTTCGTCTTTTGTCGAGGGCAAAATTGAAATTCCACGCTATGTGTTTTTTCATCTGAAGTATGGTTTCGTACATTCGCTATTATCAGGCAAGAAGAATCTAGAAAGGCGAAAGACCATTCCTGTAAAGTAGTTTATGACGGTGAATCAAGAAGAAAATTAGGCTGGTGGTACGATTATTAATATTAATATGTAAAAATCAAGGAAACACCATCTTGATAGAAAAGAAGTAGGTATAATTTTAGGACTGAAAAAAAATTCAATAATTTTATTACAAAATGTAATTTCACTCCCTTTTTTGATAAAGAACAAATTAGAAAATGTACGCGTAGCGTAAATCGTATGACGCATTCGCTTCGCTACAATTCTGGCGCTGCACGTAGACCAAAGTTTTCTTTTATCAAAACAAAAGTTCTACGATAAAGCGTGATAGGAACTGCGCATACGAGCAAAGCATGGTTGCCATCACACTTGCACCCAGAGCAGGGGTGCGAATGAATATGTTCTCGGAACAGACATGCACAAGCTCTTGCGCGTAGAAACGCATGCAGGTCTCCATGTAAGGTGAGTGTTAAAAGTGCCCGATTTAAATGAAAATTTAAGTAGTTCGACAGGTTTATGTAAGATTCTCCAATACTAAATTTATTAAAATTCTTCATGGATTTCTGGAGTTTTCTATGTGCATACAGACGGAAAGGCAGAGCGATTTTAACAGGGCCTTTGCAGTGATGTGGACGCACCTGTAATGGGATAGTGAGATATCTGTCCTGTTACTGTAATCCGTAACGTGAACTTACTGCGGTTTCTGGTGCCTGTTCGCTGTTTCGAAATGGCGGTACAGCACTGTTTTGCGACAGTCATTGGATTTTGTGGCTCAGCGCACATATTTCCATAACACAATGCACTGACCTCAAACATTAAACTGTTATAGCATTAAGAAGTACATATCAATGCGTTGGTGTTGGTGGTTGAGGTGGTGCTGGTGGTAGTTGTGTAAGTGCTAGTAGTAGTAGTAGTAGTAGTAGTAGTAGTACACATTAGTGGTAGAGAAGGTTGCGGCGGCGACGGTGTCAGTGTTCTTCATTAGCATCGTCATCACTATCATTATGCGATTACTGAGGCTGTGACCGTCTGTCAGTTTCCAGTTTTTACTACTGTCTGCCTATTCTTTCCACTTGCACGCAGCTCTCTCATTCCCATGGCTTTGCCATATCTTCTTGCCAGTTTCTTTTGCGACCCCCAGTATAACCGGCAAAATCTCTTAGTCGGAAAACATGATCTCCACTCACGGGAATATTACGTGTGGTGACCACAGGAGTGTAGGTCTACCGACAAGGTTGTAACAGTAATGGCGTGACTGTCACAATATATTTATTAACACTGCTTATTTCGTTGTTCTATATATGAGGTTTATCTGCTCAAAACAGAGTCAGTTGTGTAGGGTACTGTAATATTTTATCAGCACAATTCCTGATAGGCCTTACCATCTGTTATGTCACTCGACTGGCATGTACAAGTCCGAGAACGAAGTATCGGTGTCCCCAGTCTGGGGTAGCATCAAGACTGCTGCCTTCCTAACTTGAGAAACAGATGTGCCCCCAATTCCCTGCTATGTTATCTAGTATTTCTTTGTTTGCGCCGAATTTAGCAAGGCAATAAGGTTACTAACACTTAGCTAAGGGTGGTTGAAGCCATATATGCAACAGTACTGTTATAAACCTACAACAAGACCTGCAATCGAGGAAGTGTCAACAACCTTGAGGTCCGCATCCTCGCTATGAACGCTGCTCAACATAGAAACCACCGGCTTAACTAACTTAAAAATCTCGGTCCAGTGCGTCGATGTCAATTATACGCACCATACCGTTTTTCCCCAGTTCTAAAGATTTTGAAGTAATTTATCCAGACACTAATTTACCTATCTGTCTCGAACCATGGATCATCGCTCACAACAGTTTTACTTGCAAGGTTTCCAACATAAAACTTTCTTTGAATATATATCATTTTTCATCGTCGAAAATTTCCGTACCAACTTTTTATTCTTTATTCTGTCGTCAGATACGTGAACATTTCCCTACGTAACTACATTTCTATTACCTCCTGGACACTTCTGCTGTCCTCCAGAAATCAATTTCAGGAGAATTCATGTGAGAATGTACTCGTATTACTATATTCCTCAACCTTTCTGCAGCACTCACAAATGCTATAAATTGTAATTGTTGTGGTTACAACCAAGGTTTCCTAATTTGCAATTTCTCTTAAAAAGAAACATATGTTTGTTGATTAATGTTTTAGGGTGCGATTAGACAAGTTGTCAGAAGCCTTCGGATCTTTTTAACGTACTTTTATTCTATACTATTACTACTGCTGCTACTACTACTACTGTTGCTGCTGCGCTGCTGCTACGTCTACCTGCAGCGTGATATCATTAATAATTATAATTATTCGATTTTTACATGATAGTTTAACAGCACAATGACCAATTACGAAATTAGCCCAAAATTAAAATTCAACGCAAATTACATAGACAATCACACACACACACACGCTACACGAAATAACAGAAACAATGAAAGATTTTGGGTGAAAAGGTAGCTCAGCATCTAAACTAAATAGTATACATTCATGCTTAGTAATGAAATAAGAGCATTCCTGACAATCGAAATAATAAAACAATCACAGACAGAGGGTATGAAATATACATAAATACAATACAAATTACGTAAGTGATGATAGAGTAAAAGACAGTCAATCGCAACAAAAAATTTTAATATATACATGTAACTTGGTTACAACATGTTTTGGCCGGAATAGGTCATCGTCAGGTACTACAGAATTTAGGCCGAAATATGTTGTAACCAAATTATGTATATATATATTAAACATTTGTAGATGTGATCTTCGGTCTTCTAATCTATCCTTGTTTATTATCACAATGGGATGAATAAATTTGAGATTGTAAACGTCAAAAGCTATCTCAATACAGGCCTGGACAGGCCTTTAGGGCTACAGGAGGTTGAGGTGGTAAGGTGGTAAGGTTGTCAGTCCTACGCACCGGCCGCCTTTACCCACAGGAGATATCCCTGGTACTCATTTCTGTTAGAGGCTAAGTCAACCCCAGGACCATAGTGCGGCCGGAAGGATTAAGTCAATGAAAAATCCAATGAACCCATCGGGAATCGAACCCGCAACCTTCCAGGTTGTAGCTCACCGTGTACCCTAATTTAAGATTGTACCTAAGTAAATTTAAACCATAATTCACAAGAAACATTATAATACGAGCTGCTAGCGTAAAATCTGTCTTAAGGTTTAAAGTTCCTCGCTATATGTGTAATACATATAATACATATAAAATAAACTCAATACTGGTGTGGGTTATTATGTACTGTAGGTTTGCGTTTTTTAAAATTTGTATTAAGTGTAGGGATTACGTAGTTGCGGGAGATGAACATGGGAGTGGTTTTAAGTAGTGAAAGGGAAGCATTGGAAAAGAGACTGCGGTGTCAGAATTTCAATCTCATTAATATTTCTAAAGTGCTGTGATCTGTTTTTTCCCCATGTTTAAACCGTTGTGAGTTCCCTTCATCTGACCACCCTAAAATTGACGCAAGGAAAGAAGGAAGTGTTCTGCCAGCATATTGAATCAACTAAGTAATTTAGAAATTCGGAATTATGAATATGTTCTCGCCTCAAGCGATTGGACAGTCGTATTTTAAGTATTATGTAAGTATATACTGCATAATAATGGAAATGGACAAAGAGACATGGGTTCTCGACAATTAAATATACCACATTTCGACCCTAAAATAGAACTGAAATTTATCCACAGAGAAATTTTTAGAATAGTAGAAAATTTCATAAAAGCATGTGGTATCTGTGAAGTACCTTCTTCACTTAAGAAGATACTATTTAGTGATAAAGATAAGAAGGAATTCAAGTATGGGTCCGCCTGTAGTTACAATAAATGTTGCGTGTCACAAATTCGACGTAACAAAACTAAAGTTAGTATGTGCGAGATTTGAGGTTCTCACGGCGACTTCAATGAAGATTCAAGTCTTATTGGATACGACGCCGAGTAGATTGATAAATAGTTACCGGCGTCTCGGGTAAGAGTGCTGTATCTATCTTCAGGGTCCAAGAATTCCAAGAAGTTAAAAAAGAATGGGCTTTTTGGAAGGAGGTTGGACGAATTTAGCTCCTCTGAAGCGTCAGCAATGATTTATTATCATACACGGAATCATGTTGTAAAAGACGTGAATCTTTCCTTTTGTAATTAAAAGAAAACTGGGAATAAGATTCGAACTGTAGCTAGGAACTACTAAACACCATATTCGTGTTGTTGTAGAAGCTTCGGCTATCGTTCGTGGTGGCATCAGTGATCAGTGTCTGATGCAATGCTGTGGGGGTTCCCTGTTCAGTCCGTCGTAAGAGGCCGGAAACGAACAGATTACTACAAGGAAGTTACATTTTTAGGCGTTCTCGTAACACTATTAGCGACTATTAACGGTGTTCGAGAGCCGATGAACGGGATTTTGTGAAACTCATTGCTGGGAATATTACTAAGTTTGCCGGGCCACGTAAATCCTTATTCAGACCAGACAGTTTTAACGACCACTTACATAAAGAACTGCCTGCGTTTCCGCTCCTATCGCGAGAGACACACAGTAAATATTTATTGAAGCGAAAAGTGTTTTGAACAGAAGTTATAGAGAAGAATCCAAGACACACCATGGGCCCAATGTAATTTTTCTGCTAGTGTTAGAATAACTGTTAGTTCTTATTTAGGTTTGACTATAATAAATTTCCGCTATATTTTAAACGGGTATTTTTACTATGTTTTGATAATCGGCATGGTGATTCAGGGAGAGTTGTTAGTTACACCAAAGAAAGACACTTAATTGTGATGGTAAAGAGTATGTTTTGGTAGAAACCTTGTGTTGCTGGAGATTCTTCATCCTTCTGTCGGTTGCTTTGAAAATAATTGTGACAAAGTATTCTGCTGCAGTACCGCCACTGTTGCTTCAGAGCCCACTGCATGGGACGAACTGTAGTGCAATCCGGGAGCTTTGAACGGTTATTAAAACATGCAAATAGGTGGTAGGTCTGTAATAAGCCGCCGTTACGTCGTGCAGGATATCCATGGTACTGCTGGCAGATCATGATGGAAACATCTATCTGCCCACCGCCGCTCTCTATCGAAATCCATATTGATTAGTTACATTTCAAATGACGTCATGTATATATACGTGTGATGGCTGTATGGGGAAGCCTAAATTGTATTTAGATGGATTGAGCCGAAATGGATATGAGTTTATGATTGTGGAGTGGACCAATCAAATAATCCTATAGGCTGGGGTTTCTATTTGTTTATCAATGTCAGTTTTACTATAGCAAACATTTGCTTCGAAATATGATGGACAAACAAACAGAGGACTTTCATATTTAACTTTATCGATGATTTTTTTGAATGTTTGCTAATGCATATACACTTAAACAAATATATGCTGTAATGGGCAAACTATCCTGAGCATTATAATGACATTATAATAATGAGGTACTCATTGATTTTGGACGAGAAAGAGCAGGGTGGACGTTAAATTTTTAAGGACTTGACGCAACGTATATACGACCAGAGAAAATAACAGAATTATTACTATTGAGCCCTGTTTGAATAATGGTGGGAAACGAGATAATTTTATGCACTACGTCAGTTGAATTCAGCGCCACGAAGACAAGAACACAAATTTTGAGCTTCTTTATTTACTTCTCCATGGATTCTGAATTAATAATTATGTAATTAATTATTCTGATAGATATGACAATTTAAATGCATCACTGTACTTTGTATATGGGGTCGGAATAACGCAATCGGCACAGCGACTGGGCTTTGGATTGTACAACCGAGGAATGGTGACTTGATCTGTGACAGGCAGAAGAAGCTTCTGTCACTTTCATATCGTCCAGACCTGCTCTGAGGCCTACCCAATCTCTTACGCAATGGGTACTTGCCGCTTTTTCCCCGGGCTAGAGCTGTCGGGGCATAAAGCTGACCACTTAGCTCCATCTAACGTCGAAATGAAGAATGAATGCCTGGAGCTGTCCCTTCTTTCCGTATATACCTTTGTGGCGTGGTGCTTAAGGAAGTACAGGGACTACTTAACATTGACGACATTCTGCATTTGGTATAATTAATGAAATTAAAAGTGGTATAACTGAATGGGCTTCATGCAACCCGAGTGTTTCTTCTAGGCCTATATGTTATCTGCCCCGGATTGCTTGGCGATCTTAGAAACCAATATCATATCTGGATATTATTATAAATAATGTATATTTAGTCACTTTAAAAAAGTATTTCATAATGTTCATAGGGCAACAAAATAAAACTCTGGTCACGAAGAATGATATTAGTAAGCTGGTGTGTCCTTTTTATCGTGTCTCTTGTCTCGTTATCAGATATGTTTTTGACAATAACCGACCGATTTTCTTAAAACACTGAGCCGTATCCATTGCGATCGTGGTACTTGTAAATTTTGTCTCCTACACTAACAAAGTGACTGTCTCGAGTTAATGGCGTGGGAACGACACTAGAGCCTTTTAAAGTAAAAATCTAGCTGTTTTATCAGGGGACACATCTGTAAAGAATATGGAACTTTGAGTAAAGGGCATACTACTTTTGACAAGGCCTTATTGTAGTACTTTACTTTGAGGTCTATTGTTTTTATAGTCTTTTAGAGAGAAAGAAATCATTAAACACAACGGAATGCTGTCACGTGCAAAAAAAGATTTGGTCTGTGTTGACATTTTGACAGTGTTGAACTGGCCTGATATTCGCTCTTGAGCGAGACTGAGCAAAAAAAAGGTGAAGGGGGAAAAAGTTGCTTTCTTTTTTAAGATGGGTTGGAAATGTACTTTATTTAACCTATAGCACTACAAGCAGGTACTATAGAGGGTATCTAGGTATCCATCTAAAGGTCTTTGGATGCTTCAGAAGCATAGGAAACTTTTGGATCCAGCGTTGCTTGAATTCCATCGGGATTGCCCAACCTTCCTACCCGCACATGAATAGGTGATATAGGGGAGGTGATATTAGTGAAGTCTCTTGCTATATCACTCCCGCGGGACCCCACTATACTCCCGCGATGTGTTATATGGTCTCTCGTATAGGTGGCAGCTTCAAGGACTCATGTGTCGAATTCCTACTTATGCGCGGCCATATCCTGCTACAAGAAGTTACGCCTCTCCTGAGGAATACGGAATTCTCTACGGACTCGAGATAGAGAGAGATGGATATGGGATATGAGGAGATGGACAGACAGACGATGAAGAAGTTGGAAACGTTACAGACTGTAATGTTATGGCGTGAAAAAGACGCAAAGGATGTAACGCAGAAGAGACCTTCCAGTCCAAAGAATCTGCAACGTTATATATAGGCCTACACTGAAATACAGCTTGTACATGGGACAGACTACAGGTAAGCACAGTGAAAATTCCTATTAATGTCCTTCAGTTTCTACGGAAACGACTATAATAAGCATCGTATGGACAAAACTGGAATGCAAATACGTTTGCTGGAGAGCGACATTCTTACACCTTGTAAACTGGACATACAAATAACTTATTTTCAGTGATATTGAACATATCTTCTGCTCATTCAAAGTGAAGGTTAAGTAGCTTTCGTTTTGTTTGCAGTTTAATGCACATATTTATACCATTGGAACGAAAATGTGACATTTAACGGCCAGTACAGCTTCTCCATTGAGTATGTATGTAGTGGAATTATTCATTGGCCCGGCTAGATTCCGTTCTTGAATACGAGGGTTTACGATTGTCTGAAAGAGATCTCGCTACTGGACCATGTCCGGAGCCAGTTTAATCCATTTCATTTTCGTAAAACCATTTCTGAAATTTTCTTTTTAATATTATACGCCCATTACGTCTCCCAGTGCCTATGGCGTCCCTGCATTTCAAACTTCCAACCAGGTGGCCGATGTTCACGGAACTTTGTATGTGTACTGTGCCACTGAAATCTACTGAAACGCTGTAACTTTCAGTTTTATAAATTAATAATAATAATAAATAATAATAATAATATAATAATGTGATGGAAGCCAAAGCATGTGAGGCGGAAGTGATACTAGAGTCACGAACATTACGGTCCTAAGCTGATAATATAAGGTAACAGATCTTGGAAAAATATACCACTATTTAAAAAAAATTTTTAAAGCTTAAAATACAACATGGCGACGGCGCGAAAATTTCCTTTAATCACGATTTCGTGGCAGTAACTTATCAACCATTTTATGCGGAAATACGAGTATATCATAAACATAGCTGAGTAATATGAATAAAATATTGTATGATAGCAAAAAATTACAAACATGGCGACGATGCGAATTTTAAGATCAGCTGCAACAAATTTAACGTGTCGGAATCTGCTTGTATGATGTTTTTCACAAGAATAAAGTGAGCCAAGCTAATAATAATAATGATAATAATAATAATTGATTAAAAGGGCTGTTTGTATGCGGCAGGATAGAAGGTTTTATGAGTTCGGCTTTGGCGTCTTCGTTTTACGTTTTCTGACGTCGAATATTATTAGGCATTTATTTTTCCACGTGCGGGTTGCAAGTCCGCCTGACTCGTATTTCTGATTTTACTGCTGCTAATAGAGTTAGCAGTACTACTACTGCTCTAGTAGTAGTATTAATAGTAGTAGTAGTTAGTAGTAATAGAGCTTTAGAAGCAACATTAATAATAATAATAAAGCTGTAATAATAATAATAATAATAATAAAATTCACTTTCGACAGATTCAGACGGTCTTGGACGTTTAACGGCTGTGCGAGTATCCGAATGAGCTAAAGGAATTAGAGGACACAGAGTAGGAGGGGAAGACCCCTGACGAAGGATGACTATAGAAAGAGTGAATTAGCAAGTAAATTCAAATCAGTTCAACGCTTGTTTAGTAACTTGCTTGCTCGACAGCAAGTAATAATAATAATGCAGTTCAATTCAGTGGGCATTTATTAACGTGCAGGCTTAACAGCACAAGTGCCAAATATAAAGCCAGCACAAAAACACAAATAAAACACAAAAACAGTACAAGTACACAAAAACAAAACACTAAAGAAACAAAACAAAAACAAATATGTAGAAAAACAATATAAAAGAAGTCCTGGGGCAGTAATCCTATTCCCTGACAAAACATGGATAAGTTGATTTAAAAATGTCGCAGATTAGCGCAGAATAATAATAATTTTTTATAGCTGTGGGGGTAGCCGCGAATGTACCGAGTAAACAATTGCAGAGAGCCAACAAGGGCTAGTTCTCTTGCTTGTGGTTTGGGCGAGGGGATAAGTCCTCGCCTTAAAAACACACGTTACGGAACGTTACACAGCGCCTTGGACTTGAACGAATTGTTTGGAGTGACCTGTGGAACGGAAAATGGACATTAGATTTGGAACTTGGAATGTTTAAAGTCTCTGCAGGTCGAGTTCAGTAAGAATATTTTTAAAAGAATTAGCAACGTATAAGTCAGGTTTAGTGAGAGGAGAGGTAGTCAGATTGGAGAAGCCTGGAACAGAACTGGCAGACATTTTTATGCGGAAAGGGGCATAGGATCGGCAACTAAGCAATGAAATCAGCAGTTAAACATTAGAGTTTGTTAGTGATGGGATATAGTTTATAATACTAGGGGTTCGCTGGTGTGATATCAATTTTCTGAATGTGCATTCCCAAACTGATAACAAACCCGTTAATAAAAGAGTTATTTCTGTGAGGAATTATGGCAGGCATTCTTTCTAGAAGTTATTTTTTATACTTGCATCTGAACGCAGCGAATTATGTGACGAAAGATCGCAACGTTGGAGTCAATTTGGAACTATTTCATGTTTGCATTTCACTAAACATTTCAATGAATCCTCCTCCTGTCGTTTCTTGTTTCTGCTTAATGGATTCTAGGCCTTTTGTTTGATGAAGTCAAGGAAGTGTTTGGTGGTATATATTGCTGATACCGGCATTTCAGCCAAAATCAACACCGAACAAGCCTCTTGTAAAATATACATTTTCCGAAAAAATGTCTGAAAGGCTAACTAGTAAATGGAATTTTCTTATTCACGCCGTGTTGGTAACAGTGTGGACAACGGTACGTCCGTATGACACTGGATCGGACCGTTGTTGTTCAATTTTATTACCCCACGGTACGCGCGATATGGCCTCTACTCCCGCCATAAGATCCCGGACGGATTCGTCGTAAAATACACAACAGGATTACCAGACATTGGTTCTTGTTTCATGTTTCTAGAAGAATAATCCCGCTTACTAAATGAAAGAGTGGATATTGTATTCGTCGAAACCCCATTTTTCACATCTTTAACGCACTGCGCTAAATAAACCATTGGCTCATTAATAAGTATCTTTTAATTTGACATATGAAGAGATTGTCCTGAAAATCATTGTTAGTGTTGTTTGTAAAGTACTGAAGACAGTTTTGGATTGTATTCTGAAAGCGAGAATTTTGAAAGCATTTTGTTCGAGTTCCGGTGGATTAGTAATTCGTAGATATAGACTTGTACATTATAATAGTAGTTTAAATTATGAGCATACTGAATCATGTATGCAGTTGTCCCTCATTCGAGGGGTAATATCGCCCTAATTTTGGGAAAATAAAATTGTTGTTGTTAGACTTAACGAAACCCACAAACTTATTCTGTAACCTAATTTTTCAATCATATTAGCAAGTTCGACCACAACGCAGCATACAAAATGCCATAGACTACGTTCTTGAAAATCCCTATCTACTTTCTACACAAACGGTCTAGTTGCATTGTGTGTATTTATATTTCTTTAAAGGAATTTGAAACAATTGGCGTAATTGATTGCTTTGTTTTT
Organism: Reticulitermes speratus; assembly: GCA_021186555.1. Classification (NCBI taxonomy): domain Eukaryota; kingdom Metazoa; phylum Arthropoda; class Insecta; order Blattodea; family Rhinotermitidae; genus Reticulitermes; species Reticulitermes speratus. Next base: position 36,966,857 of record JAJKFL010000001.1, on the reverse strand, counting down.
TAGAGGATTGGAAGAAATATTTAGAAGCTCTTCATTTTATTCCTTTGAAATTTAATAGAAAATATGGGTGAATAAAACATACAAGCTACTCTCACTTTCATGTCCGGAAGAACAAGAGTTTTGTGACAAAGGAATTTGTTTACAATGACGTTTTGCAACCATTTTAAAATATATTTCATTTCTTTGCCACAAGCCGCCAATATTTTTGCTGTGTTTTAAGAGGAATTTATATCCAAATACTTATGCGTGAGTAGTTTGTTGATGGCTGCTTTGACACGAAATCTTCTTTCCTATCTGCTTTGGGAAGCATCAACGACATTCATAATGCTGGAGACAAGTACGCAGGCATGTTCAGTTTGGGAAAACTCTCACATTATTTATAACATAACACTAACTTATTTTTCAAGACAATTTTAGGTTGCGTTTTCCGTAGTAGATGTAGTCAGTAGGCTACGGGCTGGAGGATCGAGGAACCATGGTTATAAGTTCTTCTTCTCAAAAACGTCCATACCGACTCCGGAGCCTACCCAGCCTCGTATTAATGGGTACCGGGGTCTCTTTAACCAAGACTAAAGCGGCCGGCGCATGAAGCTAACCAGTTACCTCCATTTAGTGTCGAAGTTAAGAATGCATGGAACTATACCTACTATACCTTCATGACCTGCATAGGAACAACTTCATCTTTTTGCTGAAGGGCATTTCTACTTACATGCCTAAATATACGTCACGGAGTTTTAATAAGGACATGCATGCACGTCTGTTATACTCGTATGTGAAGAATGCAAAATAATTTAAACCCATTTCTCCGAGCTAATCTAATCAAAGTCACTAAAGTACCTAGGTGAAAAATATTAGTGTTATAATTTTAATTGCACTCTTGTGTTACGAATAATTAAAAGAATGACATATTTCACAGACCACAGAAATGTTTCGTGTAAGGAATGTGAATGAAGCAGTATGTCATCGTCGAGTAATTGTTCTGTGCACTAATTATCACAGTTGTCCCATATAGATTATAATTTCATAATTTTAGGTTAACAGTCCCTTTTTTGGTTTGAAGAACTTTGTTTTTTAAACGGAATGCTTCTCTGTGGGATGTAGGTTCACCCTGTGGGAAGAAGAGAAGTCAAAGTTTAAAGCACTATACGATTCGATTCTGTTGGATGTTGAATTCAGTGGGGCTAGAGAGGGATGTGGTTGGAAAGAGAGATGGAACGAGAAAACAAAAAGAATGCGCGGGAAGGACGAAGAAGATAAAGGGGCTAAAAAAGGTAGGAAGCGGAAGAAGAAAAGTGTTATCCCGTGCAGGGAACATCGGACATTTATATCTATGTGACAGTGTGGTCCACACGGGATCATATCGTGTCCTAACTCCGCGGGTTTAATAGCTGGCAATAAACTGCTAGCATACACTGCTCGGTATCTCTCGAGACCTACCCGTCGGCGTCAGACAGGTACACCCCTCACCATGAAGTCCAAATGACCTTAGGTAGTGCGTCGATTCGAACCATAGCCTGTGAATCCATTGTAGGTGTGAAAACTAATCGGTTTAGAGCACGATCTGGTTTCGTAGGTATCCGGGAATTATTATATAAAAGCGTTCATAGGGAAGCAATAGGTTGTAAGTAAGTGTAATAAAAATTCATTGTTATGCCCGTGTTTACATTCAAAACCTTGGTATAAAGCATCGTCATACTGCAGTAGCAAGTTCCAATTTACATTTGTCCTATGCGTAGTCCAATATTGCATGTCCTCGTGCAAACCTCTCTTTGAGAAATTTGAAGGAGAGTCACCACCCACATATGCTAAAGTTTGTAGGCCTATTTCGGGTAATTTTTAAACTGTAACTCTTATAGTGAACTATTGGTAGGAGTGCCATAAACGGAACGCTTTTGGTAATGCATTCCGTACAACTCCATTCAAATATCTCAGTGAGACATGCTCCATTTTCGCTTTTATTGGTCGTAGTACTGATCTTGTCGAGCAGGTGAAAGCAGCTCTTTTAAGAATTTCAAATTGCAAGGAAACACGGAAGATTTTGTCTTCCATGCAGCAACAGCATTAGCATCGGCGCACATCTTGTTTTAGCATTTTATAGTCTTTTGTCAGGTAACCATATTTTAGTAATTACTTTGTGTTAATTAAAGGAATGTACTTCTTGATATGCGCCATTTAATACCTAGTTTAATACTCTTTAATAAAACTTCCTTCCACTTATTTGACTTATCAGTCCTACGCGTGTGACAGACCAGCGAATAACAATGAGGGTGTCTAATTCTAACAATGTGCATAAATTAGGAACACTACTCATATATGATGCTTTTGTTGGATGGCCTCTATGTATTGCGTAGTAACTGTACTTGTATTAATTTTTGGTCTCCAAGCACGAATTAAAACCCCTTGTTCTTGCGATTGTTTGAACAGTAGTAAGGTAACCTGCTAATCCAAAAGTAAATGTCAATTTTTAATTATGATTTTTGTAGTGAAAATTACGAAAATTTGAATATAAGCATTCTTATTTCATTAAATATCTTTCGGAAGATTTGTTTAATGCTTCTTTATATCTTTGTAAGTTCACAACATTCACCGGAAAAAATTTGCTTAGTGTCAGAATAAGGACCTCCCACGCGTGGGGTCTTGATTCCGACGTTTGGACAACTTTTCTGCAGCCTGGTTGTTTTTGACGCGATTGAAAATATCGAAAACATTTTTATTTCCTAGAAAAGGTCCTGAACTTTTTCAACTTTAATGTAATTACGCCCGCCCCCCCCCCCCCCCCCCCGTCAAAATTAAACGAAAAATATCTCAAGCTTAGAGTGTCGGAATCTTGCTTCCTTACGTTACTCCATCTATAACTCATTTTCATTGAAAACATACAACATCAACTTTACGTTATATTGACCGTGCATTCTATAGCAATTGGAAGTTATTTATTTTTCATACCAACTCATGCACAATTTTACAATATTATTACTTCACCCCTATACGTATTTCGGCATTCAGAATGCCATCCTCATGGGGTCACAATGTTAAAAGCATAGACTATACATCGATTGTATAAAATGTTACATCCATATAATAATAATAATATTATATATAATAATAATATTTTAATGTTCAACATTTTACTCATATGGATGTAACATTTTATACAATCGATGTATAGTCTATGCTTTTAACACTGTGACCCCCTGAGGATGGCATTCTGAATGCCGAAATACGTATAGGGGTGAAGTAATAATATTGTAAAATTGTGCATGAGTTGGTATGAAAAATAAATAACATAGAACATGAAATTCTAGGTTCTGGAGTTTTGAATCATCCATGCTTTCATTTGAAGTTACTGACAGCCCATATGTTTCAAGAAATTTTAGGGTGTTGAAGAAGTTTCTTTTGTAATAGTACGTTTCACTATAAGTAAGAAAAACTTTTTGCCATCACATTAATCTTTCAGACGCTGGAATAATTATATCTTCTTTTCTCATTAAAACTTGGTTTTATTTCCATATGAAGGCACAATTTTCCACCATAACAATTTCCATGGTGTTAACTTTTTTACAGCTGATTTTTTGACGCATTTAATGACTTAAACGTAAAATGATAAACAATATTTGTATCTTTACTGGTATGTTTATATAGAATTCTCTCAATGTACTGTTGTTACGATCATTCTTTCGTAGTGTTGAAAGGATTCTAGAGAAGCCAATTTCATGTCGAGTTTTGAGAATGACCTGCAGCGATGCGGAAAAGGAGATGAAATGAAAATCCTCATAAGAGTACAGACTGATATGACCATTTAGTTCCGGACTGTGTCCTCTGCAGAAATAGAAGTGCAATCTTGTGGGCTATTGTCTTGTTGGGCTGAAATTACACAGAAATGACCATTCTTGTACAAATCCTATTCTTTTTACCAATTCCGTCCTGACGATATGTTTCTGTAGGAAAAGATGCCAGTCGTCTTCATATCTGGTGTCGAGACGCTGGTTAAGGTTAACTTGTCACGTTTTCTAATAGCAGCTTACGATTCTACCGTGCTGTTGAATAGAAATTATACATGGAGATGCGTGTAGCAATTGTTGCATGTATTGTCAGAACCGTAAGTAAGCAATCTGCTTTCAGTTGTATACGTTTTAAAATAAAAATATAACGGCGTCTGGGGTATACTAAGGCATTTAGCGTTTTCTCTCTATAAATCCTTTTACATTTATATTTACGCTATGTAATATTGTATTTTTAACCGTATTGCATTTTTGTCACATAGCTTAATAAATTACAGGGAATGTGTGGTATATTAGTTTCATCAGTAGTCACATATGAAGGAACTGGTGGTTGTTGCTATATATTTTCTAACCGTTTGCAAAAAGTATAAAATATAAAATGAAAGTCTTATAATTATGTAGTCTATCATGTATTAAATGGAAATAGTTCGGAAAGTGCTGTACCTATAAAATACATTTTTTATAAATATAGACATAGTTGATTATAACGCATTTTAATCTGTCACGGTTAACAATGTTAACGAATACTGGATGTGTTGAATGAGACCAACATAAGGATGATAGAGGACCCGTTGACTGACTGGGACTTGGTGAACCTGACAGACCCGTGAGAGCCGTGAACGAAGGGATCCTTCGGTCGTCTTCTGGTCTAGAAGACGACTAGTGAGTGAGGACTGATAGAGGTCCGTAGACCGAGTCGCGATGGTGACCGGTCCGGAATTTGTGAACGATGGATCCATGGAGCCAAGACCTGGATGTAGCCTAGTCGCTTACTGATTTGTTCATTCGTAACCCTTTGTTCGACAACGGTATACATCTATTCTGGTCCTTTAGCATAGAGACTGTTGTGTGGACGTAAGGAAATTCATTGCAGGCCTAACTAGAAATGTTTATTTTGTTTGATGAAAAGAGTTGTAAGTAATCTGTGTAATAAAATGACACAGTTAATTTAGAATATAAACCAACCCAGAATTTATAAACTTGAAGAAATATTATTTCTGTGAAAATAACAATTATTGTTAAATATTATAAACACTTCAGAATTAAATATTATGTTATTGAACTATGCAGGAATGTTATCATGTTATAGTGCTCTATTACGTTATCTTGTTATTACTTATCTATCGGTACCGACCCTGTTAATTCACTTCCATATTCCCGTGCAGATACGAATCCATACTCTCCCGAAAACCTCAATACAAATACAGTTTAGCTCGGCATCTTCGAAACGTACGTTAACTAACAAAAGGTAAGGACATTTGCAAAGTATTTAACAGTTAAAAGATTATTGTAATGTACCATTGTTGTGAGTTTTGGCTTTGCGTATAAAATAATTAGTCACTCTAAGTACTTTCGTCTTTGCTTGCTTCCAGTACTGTATATTTCTATAAAAAATAGCCATATGTGTCCAAAGTTATATTTTTGTGTGCGTTTATGAGACTACGAATTCTAGATATCGTGAATTGTAGGCTGATTGTGAAGTTTACATTTCCCGAATTGCAAGTTGAATGTGAAGTTTTGCTGAAATCGCGGGAGTAATATCGGGTGACGGAACTATAAACTTGTCCCCTTTCTGTACTAATCTGTTCAATTTTCAAGAACCATGGACGGTGGTTTGAAGATAAGGCAACTTGGCCCGCAAACGTCTCTAGTTAAGCTGGACAACAAGAAACTTAAGGCGGAACCGAGCCAAAGTTTGCGTCGCTTTACAATCGAAATCAAAGTCTTGAGAAGGATACAGAGAGTGACAGCTCCTCATAAACAAAAAGCCCATCATCTCAGGCAGTAGGAATAGGAAATAGCTTTCGTACCCATGGAAGCTTATGATTACACATGTCTGCCGGTATATGAGGAGTCCTTCCCTATCTGTCCGGCTTATTGTTATGGAACTGACGTAGAGTCTACGTCACACTAGGGTTGGCGCGTGAAGTAGGGGTAGGGGAGATTGTTGGAGAATCTTATAGTCATGAAGATGATGTAAGATGAAGTTGAATCTTGTTGTATAACAACATAGCATCTGCCAGAGCTGACGTACTAAGTTTCTCCCCAAGTTTTCGGCGGAGTTTACTTCCACGTGCCCTCCACACGCGGTGGTTTGATAGCATGTGACGGCGACGCCTATAAACTTGGACGCTTGGATTATGGAAGTTCACACTTTGCTGGAATAATACAGGCGCGCTGTCGTATTGTAATTAAGGGTTCTGAAATCTATTCAGCCACGTGGATTTATCAATATCGCTGCTCCTTCCCGTGGACAAGCTTGAAGAGGGTGTGTTCCGTAATAAAGTAATTCACAAAATCCCAGACGGCCTTATCTGCAGTTTATGGTGTTGTGTAAATTAGGCTTTGCAAGCGGTCGTCGTGGTTAAAAATTAAAATGAGCAACTGATGGTATGGAAGATCGCGTATTTCACGTAAATGTGACGAAAAGGTTATGGCGTCGGCCTGCAGGAAAAGTCTGTTTATGGGTTTATGTTAAGCAGGATGTGTTCTGAATCAGAAAGTTATAATGACTAAGTCAAAAGTTGGAATATCCACACAACTTTCAGCGAAAATATCTCATTTTGAATGTAAACAAAATCTAGAAAGCAGTTTATGGGAGACAACAATAAGTTCCGGCCTAATATGAGGGCTTTATAGTCGACCAGTACGGGCAAAAATCAAAATGACTGTCTAACCTTGTGTCAGAGGTGCAAAAATCCAGCGCGCCAAAACGCCAGGTGACTAAATTTTGTATGGTGGCGCCTAATATTTGTGGGTCCTCAGTATGGGTCTTGCTTCATGTCACCTTTCTGGCCCTTTGAATTTGCAGGTGGCTCCTAGATTTCTGGAAAATTTGTGAACATTGTCTCATTTTACTGAACTTTATTTAAAGATTGATGATATATGTGAAATAGTGTGTTTATAACCGATTTAGAGCTTGTTTTGTAATGGAGCTTTGTGGGTAGGAATCAGAATAATCGACTGATATACATGTAGTTCTCGTATCGAATTTCACCAAAATTCCATTAACGGTTTGTAGTGTGCCTGAAAAAGTACGTTTATGACATAATGTAAAGTAGTCTTTCTTATGGGTCAGTATGGCTGAAAATGTGAAGTACCTGACAACGTTTAGCCTTCATTGTCAAATTTTTAATAATATGTTCAACGGTTTACTCGTTAATGCTGATAGTTCACAGATGATCAGAATGTCCTTTGCATAAGGCGTTTTTTCACATAATTAAGAACGCATACAATTTTATGAGCAGGTTTGTGATGTTGCGTCCGTATTTACTGCAGGTGACAGCCTTGCAATGTCGTCCCGAAAAGCCTGTGGTGTCATCAGACGTACAAAGAGCGATAATGACTCTTTGCTGAGAAATTAACTTATACTTTGAAACATGTTAGACCGATTTGTGTGAGACTTACTGCTCTGTTCCTGATAAATTCTTGGTCATTTGAAAGGAACTGTCAGTAGAATATGTGGGACTGGCCGTACGGAGTAGGCCTGCTGATGAAAAACGACAGTTTCCTATCCGTAGAGATATGGTGGAGTATTTGAACGTTAGTGAATCACAATGAAGGAGCTTCACGAAAGGAATATTGTGGGTTTTTTTTAATGTCTCCTTCTTGTACAACTATTTGTTCTCATTTTCCTACGCTTGCGTAAGTAATGCTTAGTTTAACAACACTGGATTTTAAGATTCGTGGTATTTCTTTAAGAAATTTTGTGATGAGTTTGATACGAACATTTGAACTCTGCTTCTGTGTGAGATAGTCACAAGTGTGTTTTGGACCATCAGCTAACGTTAAGTAATGAAACCGTGCGGCGTGTGGAGTTTAGTAGCATCACAGATTTTAAATTGTTGTCTACAATTTATTTGCATTTTCACGATATTTTCACATTCCAAACCTTTGACGAAATAAACACCTCCTGTTCTGTAGTGTAAGATGCTGTTTTTACAATCGATGTTGTCGAACTAAACTCCTAGTATTACTTTATGCAAGCCCAGTACCATAAAGACAAATGGCCTTAAAAGTTTCAAGAATTAAAATGGGCAGTCATTTATTGAAGACTACATAGATGGTTAGCTAAAACTGAGGATTGAATATCTCGAAAGAATAATTGTATAAGAAATGGTTTAGAAAATATCAGTGATGCTTTTGGAAGTATAATTTAAGTATCACTTTACTTACATTCATACATGTGCTAGTCTATATCATGTCTTATATAAATTTTCTAAGAAAAGGAAGGCAAACTTATCTTTATGCTTAACTAAGCACCACGCCATGAAGTCAGTGGGGGAGTGGAGATATTGCTCTACGCATTCCACCTCAGCGCTAGATGGAAGTGAGTGGTTCAGCTTCACATGATTGCCACTTTACCTCTATGGTAAGATACGCCGGTAGTAGGAGAAATCTTGCCCATTCCGAGAATCGAACCGCGATTCCTCCGTAGTTAATTCCCTAGCCTAGTCATTTTACCTACTGAGCTGCCACGAATCATAAATATTTATGTAAGATATATTTAAAATTTAACTCACCTTACGTAAGACAACAAATCGCTTGTTTTAATTAATTCAGGCAGAGGTTAACGATATAGGAAATTTACGAGTACGTATAACGTAACATTGAGGGGCCTGTGGATCTTTGTATCCTACACTCTTCTCATATGGTACTACCATTTAATCCAATGGGGTTACATATTTTATTGTTTTTCACAGTTTATACGTGTATTCTATAATGTTATTAATATTATTAGAGTGTACCGATATATTTTTTGAAAGAGTTGGTATGTCGAAGTTGATTTTGTTTTTATTGCGTTCATCGGCCACATACAGCCTCAAAGTTTCAGCCCAACAAATTTTTGTGTGGTTTGTGACTCGAAAACAATATTTAGTTCAATGTTGTGGGTATATTCATAAACTTCATATCGAATTTCATATTCTTAGATATAAGCAATAAATATTAACTATTATGATTGCTTGATTTTATTTTCCTTAATTATGCGCCATGTGAATGACAATAAAGGTTAGTAACTACACAGGAACGTGACGTCACGACAGGAAGTCTGTGTCATTGTTTATTAGGTCACACAAATAACCAACAAATTTGAATCTATGGTGTGTGGCGCCATATTATTATGTAATTATAATCAAATATAAAGCAATAAGTATTAAATGTTAAGACTATATTTTGCCTTAATTATCCTTCACGCAAAATGCGTCTTGACCTCGAAGTTTTATCCGGACCAAAGCAATAAGTACTAAATATTCTATTACTCCATGTATTTCTGTGTTAATTACCCGGCACGTAAATTCGATGTTCTTTGCGCTTATTGTGTTCATGCTATGACCTGTCAGGATCTGGCATATTTTTCTTAATTATCTAGTAAAAGGAACTTTTTCGGAAAGGAATGTATTTGGCATGATATGTGTATTTTGATTTTATTCACAAGTTTTTTCTGAAACTGTTTTCATTTCTGGAATACGAGTAGTTCAGTAACATTATCATAAACATACTTAGGTCGTCATGTAAAGTGCGTGATATTTTTGTCTGATTTCAACAAAACTTGAACTTTTTTGACAGATTTTAGTAGATATCCATTACATAAAATTTCACAAAAACCCATCGAGTGGAAGCCGATTTGTTCTGTGCGGTTGGACGGACAGACATGAAGCTATTAGTCGCTTTTTGTAACTTTGCGAACGCTCTTAAAAAGCAGCAGTGCCAGTCTCAGATAACTCACCTCTTGCAGGTGGGCGAGCTTAGCATCTGGTATTTCTAGAACCTTGCCTGGAACATGACATGACATTATTATGTACAGTAGTAGCTTATATTCTTTCCTTTTACGCGCGTTCGCATTCCTGCGAAGCGTCTATTACGATCGCTGCGCTCATATTGTACGTCTGTCTGTTTTACTGTCTCTGTGTATGCGTGCAACACGTCGAGAATCGCTGAACTGATTTTCGTGAAATTGACACTGGAGAATTTTACGAAGAGCTTGTCGATCCACTTCATTTGTGCTTAGGTCGGACAATTTAAACGACCTCATTACTCTAAAACTTACTGGCGATTCTGCATGTATTTGGAGTGTAAATAGCTAAATATGTATCGGAGTGGAAGATGTTACGAACAAAAATTTAAACTAGAAAGATACACGCATTGTACGTTCAATACATTTTTCGCACGTCTTACGATTTTCAATATAATTAAACAAAGGGAGGTATGGGTACTTTTCAAACTTACATATTGAACACTCATAGGCTTCCAAACATACCTATCTTCCCACATGAGAAACAAAATAAAGTTTTCATTGCGTTTAGATGAAGTTGAAGTCGTATTTGTTTTTAATGTAGTACTCTATTACAGTATGACTCTGAAATATATATTTAAGAAATTACATAAAATTATTTAATTTTTTTGTAATGTGTGTAGTCATAGTGGACATTTAATCTCCATTATTGGTAGTTTATTCAGTGAAGGTATACTTTTGATTAATCGTTAATTTAATACGATTCATTATCAACTTGCCGATTCCAGTGGCCTCGCGGTCTAAGGCGTAGGTTTGCGGCCGCTCGCTTGCTGGGATTGCGGGTTTCGAATCCCGCCGGGGACATGGATACCTGCCTCTTGTGAATGTTGTGTGTTTTCAGGTAGAGTTCTCTTCGACGGGCCGATAGCTCGTCCAGAGGAATTCTACCGAGTGCGGTGTGTCTTGAGTGTGAACCAGAAACCTCACTAATGAGGCGGCCTAGGCCTGAGTAGGGCTGTTGCGCCACAGATAAAAAATCAACTTAACAGTGAATATGTGCATGTGAATGTGCGTAATATTCCTTTGCGATGAAGGATGAGTTTTTCGTAATGTTAATTATTCAGTTTGGTTAAGAGCTGTACTTCTGCAGATTATGGCAAAGTGAACAAGTATTACGTCAATAGTGGAATTTTACTTCTCTTATTCACAGTAGGTCTATTTGCTTTTCTTATAATTAACTGGATGAACATAAACGTTCGCTTGTCATTCGTGATTTCTTCTACCGCGACCGTCTGTTCAGTTTAAGATATGCGCCTTTAAATATTGTGTCTTCTATTAATTGGAATCGCTGACTGCTAGAATAACTTCATGTTATACAAGGTTAGCGGATGACTAACATGTGTGTTTATACTATGAGGGTGAAAGATAACCGAAGACAGCTTGTTGCTCTTGATAAATTGATTATACTTTATTCAACAATTAAACCAACAAATGCACTTTATTTCTTAATTATGTCCATTAACCCTACATATGTTTCGGCTGCAATAGAGTCATCATCAGGGTTCAAGGTCACGTTCACTTCAACATTCACTTTTTCATTTGGTATCACCACATATACACCACAATGTACGTCACGTTTCTGTTAACAGTTCATAACACTCAGTGTTTTCGTTTATACAACCTTATCTTTTAAATGTTGTCGTAGGTTGGTTTCGTCTTGGGTTAAAAATGTAAAAGTTGATAACATAATGTTGTTAAAAGTTGTTAAAAATTATTAAAAATTGCTGGTAATTGGTTTGTATACAAATATTGTTGTCCGTGCCGTGTAGCAATATAGGTTATCAATTTCGTAAAGATTTAGTGTTTGCTATATATGGCAATATAGATATTTTTTAGGTTGTAGTCTGGCTTACCTGTTTCTTGTTGTTAGTCAGTAACAGCCACACCACAAGACACTAACAACAAAAAACAGGTAAGCCAGACTACAACCTAAAAAATATATATATTGCCATATATAGCAAACACTAAATCTTTACAAAATTGATAACCTATATTGATACACGGCACGGGCAACATTATTTGTATACAAACCAATTACCAGCAATTTTTAATAATTTTTAACAATTTTTAATAACATTGCATTTTCATCTTTTACGTTTTTAACCCAAAGATGTAAACAACCTACGCCATACATTTATAAGATAAGGTTGTATAAACGAAAACAGTGAGTGTTATGAACTGTTAACAGAAAATTGACATACATTGTGGTGTATAAGTGGTGATACCAAATGGATTAGTGAATGTTGAACTGAATGTGACCTTGAACCCCGATGATGGCTTTATTGCAGACGAAACATATGTAGGGTTAATGAACATACTTAAGAAATAAAGTGCATTTGTTGGTAGAATTTTGAATGTTATCAAAATGCACGATAAACAAAACGTAAAAAATTAATTATACTTTACTCTCACATGGTCAGAAATAAATCTGCTTTCGGGAGGCTGATAAAAACTTGGGCGAGGCGTCTCCAGTCGGCATACTCTGATTTGCTTTAGTCGGTGTACCTCCAGAAAGTCTTGGTTTTGTCTTGGAATTTATTTGGTGAAAAAAAATAATTTGGTTACAGAATTAATAAATGAGCAGTATTGTTGTGGGTGTCTGTTTATGAAATAATTTTGTCACTATATTTTACTGCCACTAAACAATATTTAACAAATAGTACTGCCATCTACGCGTAACCCACTTTGTCCAAAGCATCGTTATTTTCAATTCCCAGCTGCATTTACATTCTCCCTTCCTCTCCTCTAACCGCTCTATGACGGAAATAGCAAAATTGTTTATACCATTTGCAATGTTTTATTGCCACCTCATAATTGAAGCATGTCAGTGTGGCGGCATGGCCCTGTACATTGTACCTTGGTAGCAGTGGATGTATATATATGGGGTTTTGGTTTGATGGGTCCCCGTTGCATTAATGGAGGCCGGTTTGATATACTGGTCTAGCGAGGTTTATATTTTGATGCATCGGGGTGGGGATGCATTATCTAGCAATTAATTGAAAATGCACATCATCGCGATATAGGTTTACCTAAAATGCATTTACCACACCAGTAGCTTCCCTTTCCTCTCTGTGTATCCATCCTTTTGATGACGCATTGGAGGTCAAAATAGCATCAATACATTAACCCACTCACAATAAATGCTTAATGATAAAGGTGCAGATGCGCCAGGTCGAAGCTGCGCTCTCTACATTTATGTATGCCTATGTACAAATATCAATTATCGATAAATATGCTGCAGGTTAGCCAATGAGAATGTCCAGCTCAGTTTTGGCTTCAATGGGATTCGTCAATGCGGTGTCTGTGGTTGCTATAGTTACGCCGCAGTCCACAGATTAATTCTCATACATTTAACCGTAAAAACAAGGCAGGTTATGCATTCGAGTTTGGAAGAAATTTAAATCTATAAATGGCGCATGTGCACCAAATTTATGATCTGGCATTTCAGTGCAGCTGGTTCTCTGAAGTAGCCGTGCGAAACTAAAACACTGTCATTTTAAATGTGCAGTAATATTCAAGACATCTATAAAGAACAACTGGAATTTTCTCGACATGTGACTCACATTGGAAGGTTTCATGCGTTGATTGACACACCGAATAACGTTCTACATTATTTTCCTCAGTACTACAGACGCATACTGAATGACGAAAGCAGCTTACATAAAACACATTTCAACAATCATGTGAGTCCAAAAACGACAGCTCATCTTCCTGTCACTTTTGCACTTCGTACTTCATGGTGATCATTATGCTAATAATGTCTTCGTTAAGCCATGAAACGTTAAGAACATTTTTAGGGTCTGTTTGGGACGACAGCCGACGCAATAAGCAACACTTGAGCATGCAAGTCCGATCCTAACACGAATAAAACAAAGCATATTTTTTTGCGTAATATATTGTGATTGGGGGGTTGATGGGTTGGACCACAGTTCTGCCTGTGTATCGTGACATAAAATACCACACTCTTCTTTCAGGAAAATTATACACTTTTATACACATCTACAGAGAAAACTCTATAGACCATCTTAGTGACAGCCTTTCATCTACGGCACGAAGTCAGTTAAAGCTAAATTCATTACTTCTCCTTAGCATAATGTTTTTGAACAGCCTGTTCCTCCCCCATAAAGAAGTCATCGAACAGTCTTAGTGAAGTATGAATAATGGGTATGTTGTGACATTTCTTTGAAGTTCTGTATTTTTCGGTGTTGTCTCTTATGAGGTCTGTGATCTACTTTAGAATGGCTATGATATACATTCATATGTATTCAGGACGCAGGGAGCACTACTGAAGTTTATTTACATAGATGGATTTGGAGCCGATCCCAGTGGCCTCGCGGTCTAAGGCTTGGGTCTACGGCCGCTCGCTTACTGGGATTGTGGGCTCGAATCCCGCCTAGGGCATGGATGTCTGTCTCTTGTGAGTGTTGTGTGTTGTCAGGTTGAGGTCTCTGCTTCGGGCTGGTCACTCGTCCAGAGGAGTCGTACCGAGTGTGGTGTGTCTAAAAAGTGTATGATCGTGAAGCCTCGAAAAATGAGGCGGCCACCCACGGGGCTGTCGAGTCATTGTAAAAAAAAAGATGGATTTGGAGTGGCAGAATCTTAGTCTCCAAACAGGCCGCCTCGCTAAGGATGCTGGTTCCAACCGGAATCTCAGTTGGTGCCAACCTTGGAGGTTGGATTTTTAATCATGAAGATTTGGAGAAGGTTTTGCAGCCTATTTTGTGGTATACCTAAGCCTACTCTCATGGAACGTGTATAGAGAAAGAAATGCAAAATACAGCTGCAGTTTCTCAAAAGAAACAGATAAACTAGGTTGTCATAAATAAAAATGCTCATATGATTGTCGCGGAGATATTTCATTCGTTCAGAATAATGTGATCCTGCAGAAAGTTGCAGTTATCAGCTTTTAAATTCTCTTTTAACTTTTCAATTACAGTTACTTTTCGGTGTTTAAAAATTAAAATAATAGAAATTTACTTGATTATTGAACTGTTATATATAACAGTGTTTTGATGAAATAAAATTACGTTTCTGGATAGACATGTGCCACGCTGTTACTTTGCATCACATATGAAAATCAAACAAGTGTTTATGGCGATATTCTCCGCAGACAAAGTCGGACTCTGCATACAACGGGATATTACTAATTTTCATCCCTCAACCACCTCAAAAACCTTGTGCTACTGTGGTTCATTAGTTCACTGACGTCACATATTAATTAATAATGCATAAGTTTATAAATCAGTGTTTTGCCGTCATTTGACTCCCTCTCGATCTATTCCGCCATCTCTGTCCCTCTTCTCACTGCAGCGTTCTCTAAACCGCTGTAGCAATGATGGAGTGTATCCACATGCATTTGCATGAGTGGTGGAACGAGTAAGTGCATATATTAACCTAATCTGATGGTATGTGTGTGATGAGAGGGATGGGTTGTTCAGCACTGCAATGTGCAATATTGAGAGATTTTCAAAACCGAACTGCAGTTTGAATGTCAGCAGTAGTGTAACGAAACCAATGGCAACCGCGGAAACCAAACGGTAACCAGAACCTCAAAACTGCTTTACTAATGGAAGTGTGGGCAACCAGTATCCCACCCTTACCACACATGTACAAAACATATACAACGGTCATGGCCTCTGGTGTATGGACATCTAACCCCAACTTGATGACAGTTGCGTTTATACGTATGTCTGTGCCGTAATGAGAAGGTCCCGGGTTTTCACCAGTAGTGGGTTGAAAATACTGGAATAATGATAATTAAAATAACGGAGGAAATGTGGGCAGATTGCGAGAAGGTAATCCTCTAGCATGTTCATTGTATAAACAACGTGCCACTCACATATTTCAAATGTACTACGTATGGACTGCCGCCTAGAGACAAATATATTTAACTCTTCACACAGCAAAGCTGTCCAACTGAAGCACTGGTGTGGACCACACCATTCACCGTTCAACCATATCACGTACTTCTAACAAAAGGATCAAAGGTCAAAGCCGAGAAGTTAATATAGGATTGTGATAGGAATAAGCCTGCATGGCGAACAGTCTCTTTCTGAGAGTTGCTGTTCCACTGGCTCCCACTATTTTTATTATATGTTTATTATTGTTATTGTTATTATTATCATCATGATCATGATCATCGTCATCGTCATCGTCGTCGTCGTCGTCGTCGCAGGCAACATAATTTGTGATTTCGAGATATGATAAAGTTAAAGCATTCGGAAAAATGCATGTGAAGTTGTATTTAAAGCCGAAGGTAAATATACAAGGATTATTCTGTGTATATAGCAACGAGCGGTGGAAAGAGGAATAGAATAAAAACAGGATGGAAGGGCTGATGTATTGATATAAATATATAAAATTGGTTAGGTCGCTGCGTAATATAGATTGCGATCTGGTGAATTAAGAATGTTAGAAGTGAACGTTTTGAAGCTAGTGGGAGGACTTGCAGGAACTGGGGGAAAAAGTTATAAAATTTGAACGCGAATGTTAAGTTTGTCTCGAATAATAACTAAACTGAACGGGATAAGGGGTTTTGTTTCTTTTAACGACATAATGTTACTTTTTCATAATTCTGTAAAAATTCGTCATGATGGTAGGTTTCCTCAGATTTCCTGTAAACTATTTGCGGTTCCAGTAATTAATTAGATATAAGACGGAAGATAAACGATTTCAAACTGAGCAATATTTTAAACTGTTCAGGATAATATAAAGTAATGTCATTGTTGTTTATTTTACTACGTTATTCTTTGCTGTTTTATGTAACATCGAATTAGGTTTGGGAGGAAGCTTGTGGCTACGAATCCTGAGGAATGTTGTAAGAAGCGACCGTAATCTCTTTTACTGTAGATATTCTATCCAGAATTTGCTTAGTATGTACATGCATATCATTTAGCATAGAAATGAACATATTTAGTTTTCTGAGTCCGTAAGTGAAAGTGTCGCCTTTCAATTTTAGCCACTTTAAGTGACATCAGTCGTTATGTTGCGGCGGCAATGTGCCCCTGGTTTCTAAGATTTCATAGCCCAACAATAACGAACTGTGTGTGTAAGAGAAGGAAATGCGTCTTGAACAATCACTGGAAACGCACTGAAAGCGCAGTGTACTTTCATATATGTCGTTTTTAAGAGATTCCAGTTTCTGAAAAATGTGATGCATTTTATCTTCTGATCAGTGATAAATTCGTACTCATTCATTTCAATGGTAATCAATTGTGGTGACTGCAACAAACTTCGAGTGTCGATTACACAGACAACAATGACTATGGATTAAATGCAACATGCAAAAATTAAAACTTAAATTTTTAGGATAGATACCATAGTAATAATAATCACGTTGTGGAATCATGAATTTATCTTCCCGTTCAACAGGGTTATGTGTCACTCGATCATGACAGAGATGGTACTTATTACACCTTTAACATTTGAGTTAAATTGGTTTCAAACTTGAGGACATCAGTTTGTGTTTTCTGAGCGGGAACCACCAAGCTGTATGTCAGTTTACTAAACCTGCGGGTTCCGTTAAAATACATATCGCGATTAGTGGATGTTGCGAACGTATAAAAAAAGACCATACTTTGTAACGTTAATTATTTAAAGTCATGAAGTATGTGAGGTAAAAAATATCGGGGTCTAGTCGTACATGTCACATAAAGTGTGTATTCCGTAAACGTCAGGCCCGAGTTTCAGTCCCGCTTTGACGAAATCTTTCCTGTTAATACATTTGAACTGTAAATTCTTCTATAAGCTTTTTATCCTAGACTTTTTAAAAACAGTTATGTTTACTGTTATTCAATACTTGGTACATTATATTAAATTTCAATCTTTCAGTCAACAATTAAACCAACAAATGCACTTTATTTCTTAAGCATGTCCACCAACCCTACATATGTTTCGGCTGCAGTAGAGCCATCATCAGGGCTTTAATTGTTGAGTGATATCAAAATGCACGGTGAACACAACATAAAATTTATTAACGCCCAACAGGCAAAATCTGTATACCACTATCGTAACATCAAAGAAAATCTACCACCCCTGATGATGGCTCTACTGCAGCCGAACATATGTAGGGTTAGTGGACATGCTTAAGAAATAAAATTAATTTGTTGGTTTAATTGTTGAGTAATATCAAAATGCACGGTGAACACAACATAATACTCAATCTTCCAGGTTTATTTAAATCTTTCTTATATGCACACTACAAACTTAACCACCTGGAATAAGTAGAATATCTTGTGCTCCAACCGATTAGGTGTAACGTAGCCTACATTGAGGAAGGTCTAAAAATTCTTAGAAACAAGGCATGATATCTGTATTACTGCACCGACGGCTTGATTTTACTGGTTTTATGTCGACCTCTGCTATGAAAAGTATTACTCGCAGTACGTATGGACTTTGATATTCCAATGAATAATTTCAAAATCAAAATCAAAGTAAACTTAGAGTAATTCCAAAAAAACCTAATTTTATTTTTCAGTGAAAAATAATTTTACTTTTCTATTGGAATAATAATTTTCTGGTGCAGTTTCATTTGTAATTTGTACAAATATCAAAGACCTATACAACTTGACATTTCAGAAATTGTTCTTGTTGTCTGAAATGACTAATGAGAGAATTTAACCTCTACCTCCTTCCACATCTAATTATTTAGAGTTACCCTTAGTGTAACGTTCGTTGGAGTTTTCAAGACAGTCCCCTACGGTTATGAGAGGCGAGGCGTTTGGCTACATGATTCAGCGACAAGTGGGTGAATGTATTTGTGTTTTATTCTGTCCTTATAGCTTCTGTGCTACTCATTTGCTAATTGCCTGTATACTGTAATATACGCCCAGACCCTCTCTGTTACACACCATCCCTTACCTCAATAATAATTAACACCAATGTTTCCTACCCTCCACTCTGCCTCTGGCGGTGTCTTGACGCCATCAAGATGCTTGTAAGACGGTAGTCATTTATGGGACTCCAAATTCGAGTACGTAATTAGAAACTCCGGCCTTCCTGTGTGCGTCCAGTATTTATACACTGCACCTTGAAACAGTATGTTGAGAAGCCTAATTATTTGAGTGGTCTGAATCAAGAAGGGAGGTCCGAAAATATTTTGAGTAATGGTGTAATGAATCTGTAAGTAAGAGTGAAATTATTTAGAGCATTTAAAGGGGGTTGTCAGTGTTATCACTGAAACGTCAGTCACTTCGCTATCGATCTGAATTCTCTAAAAATCTTGTCAAATTTGCGGTCTTGACTTGCGCATCCCTAAAAATTATTTCATTACAGCCTAGCTTAGTATGGTGCTGAAACGTGCACACTTCGGAAATTAGATCAGAAATACCTGGAAAGTTTTGAAATATAGTGCTGGAGAAGGATGGAGAAGATCAGTTGGACTGACCGTGTGAGAAATGAAGAAGTATTACATAGAGTCAAGGAGGAGAGGAATATCCTGCATACAATAAAAAGACGAAAGGCTAACTGGATTGTCACGTCTTGCGTAGAAACTGCCATCTAAAACACGTTATAGAAGGAAAGTTAGAAGGAAGGATAGAAATGACGGGAAGATGAGGAAGAAGACGTAAGCAGTTACTGGATGACCTTAAGGAAAAGAGAAGATATTGGAAATTGAAAGAGTAAGCACTAGATCGCACCCCGTGGAGAACTCGCTTTGGAAGAGACTACGGACCTGTCGTAAGACAGACTACAGAATGAATGAATGATGAAGGAAGGTTTACTTCCTTGTGTCGCGATTCTGAATCGTATGTGAACATCAGTACGCCTACTATTGTAGAATCTCCAGGAACTCTAGTAGATTAATTCAGTTGAGGTCTGCGTTATTATTATTATTCATCTATAAATGAGTACCACTGTTATGTTTCAGTCAAAGATACAGTTTTTTACATATAACAATTATATTGCACCCACGCTAAGCGTTTCGACACCATCATGCCATCTTCAGATGTGTGGAGAAATTAATGAAAATATAATGCATCGATATGTTGTCTCTTAGACTAAAGCATGATTGAAACCCTAAATGTAAGTGTTGTCTACTGCTTAAATTCTGAACAAACCTTGAACGGTATAACGTTTGCAAAAACAGCGTGGTTCTCGGAAGTATACCGATCAGCGAATATTTATTACAAGCATATTAAATGTGCACACATATATTGACTTTATTACTAAGTATTATTATACTTCTAAATTTTACTACTATTACGTGATATTTGGTAGTTAATATTACATATAACAAGGAATTGCGCAAAGAACTAATGAAGATATTTTACCCTATTTTTAGTCATGAAAATCTATTGTTATTATTGTTATTGTTATCCTATGTTACTCTTGTTTTTACTTAATTACAGATTTTACATTATTTCTCTGTAGCCTTCAAACTTCGCAGTGTGGCTATGTTTCAATGTTGACTTATAAGTAATATTTCATACACGTTATGTGGGCATGTTTATGATGTCTCTTCACGAGATTTCACCTACCTAGCGCGAGTAATTTATTACTTACTGTTGAAACCCAATGCACAACAAACATTTTTGTACGGCCCCCACATTGTTTTTTTGTATTATACAAAACATTACCTTAACAAAAGTTTTATAGTTCTCCAGGATTTATTGCCACACATCATTTCGTGACACCAAATTAAGTGCTGTTGTTGTCGCTTCCACTCAAGTTCGCGCTTTCGCTATTTTGTTGTAAGAATTTAAAAAGCGTGGCTTTGGGTGGCCTCCGACGCGTTAAGTGTGTGCACAGTTTCAACAAGGAATAAGCTGAGCGCGGTTCTTTATGCACACGTCCCCATATTCAAAATGCATGTCCAACTCATTTTGCTTAAAATGTGGCTTAGGTATTATTCTGCAGTAACCTATTTGTAGATATACGGCCACATCGCTTTTAAATATATTGAGCAAAAGTACATAACGAATGGAATTTGGGACACTTTTTGCAGACAGAAAATTTGTTTGGAGACTGACAGACTAAAATATAAACAAAGGGAAGTAGCTAGTTTTTAACAAAACCAATGACACTCAATCCCGACCTTTGACCAGTAGCCCAATTCATGGGCCAGATGAACTATTATCAACGTATGATCAAAATTTCTTTCTGAGGTTCGCTGTACTGTTCCCACCTATTATGTGTGCTCTACCAAATAACATCTTACACGTCTTGTTCTTTTATTCATCCGAGGCACACGTCCATCTGTCTCGTCTCCTTCATTGTGATTCCCTAAATTTACTAGTAACGGAATGTGTATTTCATCGCGTTTTTTTTATGTTTGTGACTTGTTTCTTCGCAGCTTAGTACTTGCAACGAATATATAAATTTGATTTTGAACAAAATTAGTTAAATTTGCAGAAGAAGGCAGCACATTTCTCCAAAACCTCGGAAAGTCATTATTATCCTACACGGTGTAATAACGTACAAGATCAGCACTTTATTTGACATTATACGAAATTTTTAAGAATCATGTCCAGTAAACAGTAAAATGGAGATTCCACTTAGGTACTGAATTACGTAATTTCTATATTATGAATTTCTCTCTGATATGGACTTTACTGTGGGACTGTCCTACGTAGAGCGAACAACTTTTCTGCATAGCAAACGATGACGCCGCCCGCTCTGTAGAAGCTCCGTCATGCGTTAAAAGCGCTCTGTAGGTATCAAAGACTACTGTCCTCTTTTCTGTTGCGTTCAGTCTTCATGCAGTGTTTGGTCTGTGAAATCTAAACAACCCTAGTAACAAATTAAGAAGGTTGTGGAAGAGATGCACGGTTGTCTGCGAAAGCAGGTGAATGTCTGCAGGAGTTTCTTTGACGAACTTAACTTGCTTAACTTACGTATGATCTTTTGAATCAGTGTTTAGTTTATTCGAACATGACTGTAGCATAACAAGTAAAGATAATGTCTTGTTAATATTTTAGGAAGGTTGTATGACTTTTAGAGATAGGGTTTCAAGGAGTAAGAAAAGGATGGAAATTTAGCTGGATGGTTACAGACGGTAGGTGGATGTAGACGAACTTAGTAAGAAGATGTAGAGGGAGAGGGAGAGGGAGGGAGATGGAGAGAGAGAGAGAGAGAGAGAGAAGGAACGAGCGAACGGAGGAAGAGAAATTCGTATAATTAGCCGACTGCGGTAATTATGTTGGGGTTGTCTAAGTAGCGTGTATACAAGTACTGTATGTGTGCGCGAACGTTCAACATATGTACGGCAATCAAACGGAATGAACAGCTAGCTGCATCTGTTGGAAACATTTTCTGCCTGTGTGAATATATACTTGTGTAAAGCGTCCATCTGTTCGACCTCTGTAGTTAATAATAGAGTTTCATGTACTTTTAATTTCATTGCCTTTTTTTCTCATTCCGAATTTTTGTCCATAATACTTGTCCGAAAGTTTCTCATCTTCTAAGAGATTATTGCGATATTTTAACCCCTTCCATTATATTTGTTTTTTCTTTTGTTATTCCTTTTCATTTGTGTGTCTTTCTCTTTGCTAATTGTGTATGTTAGCCTAAGAATCGAAGTCGCTGATTATGACGTTTAGGGTTTGAATGTATAATATTTATTATTTACTGTGTAAAAAATTATAACAGTAATTAATAACATACCATCTGTGTACAAAGATGGTATTCTTACTAATTATGGCTTTTAGACATTTAGTTCATGGATATGAAAACTACAAAGTCTTCACTTTTCTGTTATTCTTACTTAATAGCTTTTATATTATTTAATGCCGATATTTAAACTGCAGGGTTTATATATAACATCGAATATGAGTGGAACCTGAACAAGAATGACGATTAGACAGGGAGTTGAATAGAGGTTGATTTGAATTACTTAATGACACTACCTTTTCTTTCGTCTGGAGTGACCGAAGAAAGTCCGAATAACGACTATTCTAATACAGATTCGAAACTGATACCCCCTAAACCCTGAGATCATTGTCGCTATACTGGCCTCCTCTATACCTGTCAGACCACGCTGATGCTCGCTGTGATCCAGTTCGCAACGAATCGGGCGTTCCTTAAGAGCAGTTATGATTGTGAGATATTTTTAATGGTGATTTGTTAAACTATCAATTTTTGGCATCATTATTTTTTCAGTTTGCATTTCGCAGTTTATTTCTGAAGTAATTGGAGAAACACAGAAGAATATATAACACAAATTTGAGAAGCTAATCATTTAATGTTAAATTGCTATGTTAGAGAAACTATTCTCTAATAATAGACATACTAAGAGTGGAAAATATTTCTCCAGTTTCGGCATATATACTATTAAAATGCAGTTTTCCTTTTGTGATTTTACACACTTCACTCACCGAAATGTTCATTTATTGCTGACTAAAATCTTTTAGTGGGGTAATAAAACATTTCTTTATACTTAATATTAAAAAACGCGTAATCACACTGACAGAAATCCATGTAGGATATTCCTCTAAGCAGATGAAACTTCTTTACTTCACTGCCGTTCTTTATTTACCGTTTGGTTGCTATTCATGCGACGCGATGTTAGATCTCTGAATGTGTGTGAAATCATATTCTGTAGTGAAACATAAATTGTCAGTTGGTTAAGCAATTTGCACGAACAGATAATGATACCATATTTTGTTCAGGAAAAGAGAACATAAAGATCGCCAGCAGTTATTTCTGCTACGTTTCAGATCCGAGCGTACTCTTGCAAATGTGTCCACAATACCGAAAAATTCTTACACTCTCCGTCTTTTTCTGTATCTGAAGTGGTTATACCTCCATTTAGTTGTAGGTTCATAATAACGAAAAATGCTGAAAATAAATTTTTTAGGTAATAGTGAGGTCTGTACTACTGTTGTGAACTTTTTTTTTACTATGGCCTGGACAATCCGGGGTTACATTCCCGGCAAGGTCAAGAGATTTTCTCTTCTCGAAAACTTCCACCCAGCCTGCTATTCAAATGCTAAGGGGGCTTGTTTCCCCGGGGATAAATCAGCCAGGGCATGAAGTTGACCAGCCACCTCCATTTAGTCCCAAGGTTAAGAATCTATACTCCCCCTCTATGCCTTCATGACGTGGCCATGGACAACTTTACAACGTCTGTTTATAACGAAAACTTTCTGAAAAGGAAATCTATGTATTCATATTAAATGTGTGTTTCATGTGAAGTACAATTTAAATTTGATTTACATGAACGTAAAATAAATTCAATCAAAAACTTCTAGCGTGCAGTTCCTCAGTATGAAATATTATCAAACACGGATGCGTAGTTTTGGTGATGAAACATGCTGACAAATAGGCAAGTACTCGTACAGTAACAATATCCACGCACTGACTGCCTCGTTACTCGCCTCAATCGTCGCTGGATTTCGTAAATTTTAATTAATTTATTTTAGGTGAACCTGAGAATCAACAGAACGAATTTAGCCTACTTTACATGAAGAAAAGGCAGGTTTATTGTATAATATTTGGCTCCCACAATTACGAATTAACTGTTTTTTATGGAAACTGGAATTAATACTTGTGATTTTAGAATTTTTTTACGAAGTTGAAGAAGAACGCCTTATGGGGAGACCACCGTCCGTGCGTCTGTCCTCCGCCCGTGACCTGCTGTCAGCGAATATACCGTTTGTCAGATTTTTATGAAGTTCGATGTAGGAGTTTCTTACAAAAATTTGCGGGTAAGGTTGAATTTCCTGAAGATGCGTTTAGTGACAGTCTTACTTTACGTAACGTTGTAAGTGAATTTCTACCCATTATTTTCATTTTTATTTACTGCATTGGGTGAAATTCGGCATAGAAAATCTCTATATAATGCTTTTGAGCAGATTTGAGTTTGTTGGAAATTTATGCAGTGGATGAAATGGTACTGTACTTAAGCGTGTGAATGAAACTTTATCCGTGTTTCCTACATTTTTCATCAAATTTAGATAAAATCGGCACGGGAGGTGCTTACAAACATTTATCGAATTATAGTAATTTTCGCGAAAATCGGCGAGTGAAGACGAGACTTCACGTGAGGAAGAAAAAGAATTTTTATCCATACTTTCCACATTTATTGGCCTATTTTTGTGTAGTTCGGTATGAGAAATCTCCACATAATGCAATTGAACATTTATGAGTTTTGTCCTAATCGGCTCAGGGAAGGCCATACCTTTCTTATGGGCGTAAATGAAATTGCGTTTAAAATAATACCTTGAAACTGTGAGACATTTTGAAAATAAATAACGCCTTGGTGAAGTCTGCGTACCACGTTGAGGATTACACCATTTGCAGTGCTGTCAATTTTCTGGCTCCCATAATACGAATGTTTTTTCCATCCTAACTTAAGACTGTGGAATGACAACAGCTAAGTTGAAAAAAAATTGTAATAAAACTTCTATTGCTTTAAGTTTATTGTAGAATTCAAAACAAATGGCTGCCTCGCTGCATTTGGGTTTCGGCTTACTGGCGGCAACCAATCAGTCATTGTGGCTACGTATGTGAAATTATGTCTGGCGATAGATAAGAAATATTGGTGTACGTATAATTTCTGTTAAAAGGAGGTAGGGTAAAGTAATTCTCCGTGCTTTATTAAACCCTACGTATAAAACATATGGAAAAATGGAGGTATAGTTCCACACATTCTTAGCTTAGGTACTAGATGGAGGTGGCGTCAGATTCAACTCCCATCGCTTTAAACCTAGAGAAGGCGCTTCCGGTGTGCTCCGGATCAGAGGCTAGGTGAACGCCAGTGCCGGCCTGCACTCTGTAGATAAGAGAGCAATCTGTTGTCCTCAGCAAGGAATCCAGCAGCGATTCTTCGGCGTTTTAGCCTGTAGCCTAGTTACTGTACATACTTAGTTACCCCGGTTTCCAGTTTTAATGTAAATATGCTTTTTGTGTTAATAATTATAAAAATGTCAAAAATGAGCGATTTTGAATGTATAAGCGACAAATGTAACATAATGTAGGCGTGTTCCAGGAAGAATTATATTACAGATTATTGTATCATTAAATTGTATAACCATTAATTTTTAGTTCCTGCTTATTTCACCATGTAGATGGAAGTGTATGAAGGATAAAATGTTATCTCATAATTAGACGTATTTCTTTCATTTTCTGTATTTTTTTTAGTTATTAATTTGGTCGTACCACACTTTATAAATTTCCTATCACCTGCTGTCTGCTTTTAATATTCTCTTCTCCTGAGTGTGTAACCGCATTTTAAAATGTATGTTTCGCCTCAAGTCTGAATGGAAGACACGTGCTGAGTTCTTTTGTAACTTAATCTAAACTTCAACACAGCGTGTATGGATTTACCCATTCCTTCCCTGTCGGATTCATACTGGGAAACTTAAAGCCGTTTCCTGTCGTTAATTATAAAAATCTCTTGCTCCTCATTTGGAACAAACTAGACATCGTCAAAATAATTTTCGCGTTAATGCATATTATTATCGTAAACTGTTACTTATCATTGGATATTATCGGTTCACTCTTTACTTTCCGAAAATATGCTACTGACATCTACTGACTTGTCATTTACGGAGCTTACCACAGTATAGCCTTTTGCCTTTTCCTTAGATTGCCCTAAATATGCTTCACTGAGCGAGGGGAATCTGTTTCGGCGTCTGACACGTGATACTAACTAACATATTTGGATTTCAGGGGCGACAAGATTGTCGCTTGACGACTGCTTTTGCAAATGAAACACAGAGAAACATAATGGTGCGCCCGCACTGACGACTATGGTCTCCTTTTCTCTCTGTGAAAGTGTTTTGTTTCCCTTGTTCCAGCGTTCAAAAAACAGAACGATGAACAGAAGGACTGGGCAAAAACGGAAGTGCTGGGTATCATAAGAAAAGCCAAAAATTTGGTGTTTTAGCCACACTATGCACAGTGTTTCACCGCATCGACTTCTTTCTACTTATGAGCAAAATTTCCAATCACAGAACCTACCTATCACGTCACAAATTCCAAATAACGTAACAGTAAATTCTTCAAGTGTGTCTGATGCATTTTGTAATGGATCATGTACATTTTTGGATCTTTCTTAGATAAAACTGTAACGAATAATGTGTCATCCGAATTTTAGACCCGTTCTAGAAAAGGCTATAATGTATCATGAATTATCTGAATTTTTGTATAAAAATGTATTGAATAAAACGGTAATAAAAACGAGACAAGTTTCCTTTTACCTTCGTGTCACACCCTTTTCTGGTGGCATGGACCGTTTCATTGTGGCATCTTGAAACGTAAGACCTGGACCAAGCAGAACCAGTAGTTGATCAGATGTTGCACTAGACATTCTGAAATATATAAAAAAAAATTTCGGATGTGTTTTCAGATTTTCCTGCAGGGAGGTGAATTTTCCTTTGAGTAATCCTTGACTCGTTGTTGTATACGCCCAAAACATTTTTTCTTTTTCGCGTTCGAAGCAACAAAGCACACACCCGTTCTGAATCCTTGCAGTCCACGATATAACTGTCGCTTTAGCGCGCGGCCTCACGTTAAAACTGGCCAGCGTCTTAAATCGCTGCTAGTATTGTCGCAGCGATTAAAACCGCTCGAGCGCGCTAAGACATAGTATTCACAGGTTCTAACCTCTGTCCATAATTTTTTTAAATATTAAATGGTGAAGAAATTCGAGAAACCTAATAATCATAAATTTGAAATGTACTATATTGTATGATATTTCCATTTCAACGAATAACGCAATATATTCTGAAGTAACAGCACTTTCGAAAATGGTTCGAATAGACTTGTTGAACAGTCTGTTTTAGGGTGCGTGGACGGTTCATTTAATTCTGTTTCTTTATAAATCAGTGGTTTACAAGCGATAGAGGAAATGAAGTTCTTACAGTACATAAATGTGTTTTCTTTTACGCAAAGTGCAATCTAGCTTGCTAAAGATATACGGGGTTTTGAGCATTTTCTACAGTAACTAGTCATTTATTTGCGTATACTTTGGATAGAGTCTCGCTGTTATTACAAATTGATTTTTGTGCCCTTGTCAGTTTTATTCGTTTTCTGGGACCAGACTCTGTTCTCAAATAAACTATTGCTTCCCTAGATTACAAATGGACGGGCTTACATTCCAATTTATCGACAAAAATTCTGTAGAAGCGGCGAGCAAGGGTGGTACAATGCTTCTCCCGCGAGTACACAATGTCCCAGTATTTGAGACGTATAATGAACCGACGTTTGCGGCTTCCCTTGGGTGCTTATAACTAAAACTCTGAAACGCCACCACCACTCCCGCCAACCTCCCCGCGCTTCGGTCCGAATTTTTGCTTCATATGCTGCCATCTGTGTTATGCTGTATACCTGTTACACTAGGCGAATTTTTGTCTCGTTTTTCACCTTTTCAGTCCCTCAAAAAATATTTTTCTCGGCGCAGCCTGTATATACAGAGAAATTCTCCTGGTACAGAACTCCTTATTAGTAGGAAGGGTGATGCTTTTCGCAACTGACATTGTAATTTTTCGGTGCTTGAGGATGTAGTCTAAGAGCCCTACAAACGAACTCTTTAGCTGCTGTGTGCTTGTTGATTCGCGACTTAAGTTTTCGTTAACTTACCTTATAGGTCTGACTTGCATCTTAACTATTTTTAGACGCGTTTGCAAAATGGAGAAAAGCGACTCTTAGCTTCATTATGTTAGTCTGTCCGTCCGTCTGTCTTCCGTCCGCATGGAATAAATCGACTTGCACTGGACGGATTTTCATGAAATTTGATACTTGAGAATTTTTCGAAAATCTGTTGAGAAAATTCAAGTTTCATCAAACTCTGAGAAGAATAACGGGTACTTTACGTGAAGAACTCTATACCTTTGTGATATCTCGCTGAATTGTTTGTAGAATGACAAATATTTCAGACGAAAGTTGTAGAGAAAATCAAAACACACATTTTGTAATAAACCTTTTCTGAAAATCATTCCGTTTATGAGATAATGTGGAAAAATATGTTAGACGCAGACTGGCCACAGATGACAATATAATACGGCGCATGTGCTTTGCACGCTGGATAACTAAGACAAGAATACAGACACACACTCAGAAAACCACGGAGAAAAAGTTTGATGATATACATGTCTGTAACCTTTCTCCAATTTTTCACGATTCATGTGTCATAAACGCCGGGTATATTCGCCTTCGTATGTACCGATTTGTGAAACTGAAGCACTGAAAATTGTCAAAAAGTAAGGTATTTTATTTTTCATATGACCACCGAAATTTATGCTACTTTTTGGTAATTGACCTTGTCATAATTAATACAAGAAGATGCTTACAGACCCTTAAGTGTTGCAGGCTTAATCCAGGACGTCACATGTCATATTTCTTAATAATATCCAATTGAAGAGAAATGTATATTCGGTAAATTATTTTGGTCATTCTTATTTAGAATTATGACGTTAATTGGAACTCGGTTTTTAATTTATTGCAAATCTAACAAATTAAAAATAAGTTAATTTTTTTCTTGAGGGAAAGTATCTTTTCTAATTCACCTTTATACGGTGCGTGCCCAGCGAGTCATGAAGTGTTGTTTTAAATTTTATACCTCATTTTTCGCACCACAACTGTAAATTATTTCCGTAAAACTACTATAGGAAGGCAGTTTCATCATATAGGTGTATTACTAACTAAGCTAGTTGTAGTACTACATAACTTTTGAGTGACGTGAGTCCATTTTTAATACATTTTCCTCAATTTTCACATTGCTATAGTTTGCAACCAGATATTTCTGTGTGCACCACTAAGCAGCAGTTCATTGAAAGGCTGATTCAAATCTTGCAACTTAATGAAAGTCTTATCCAATTAACACAAAGGAAATAAAATCCATGCCGCAACCAGTCCAAGCTCTTATAGAGGCCAAAGGAGAACCAACGAAGTATTAGGACAACCCCTAAACTACGATAAGATAGGCCTATAAGATTGGTAATAGTGGTAAATCCAACCCTGTCTAGCTGGAATGAGTAAAGGCGAGTCTGTACTTTGGTAGGAATATATGTAAAAGACTGAGATCTCAGTTCTTAATATAAACATTTTTAATTGAGGGTGTTCGAGAATAGGGTGCTGAGGAGGATATTTGGGCCTAAGAGGGACGAGGTAACAGGGGAATGGATAAGACTACATAACGAGGAACTTAATGATCCGTACTCATCACCAAATATTATTCGGGTGATCAAATCAAGAAGAATGAGGTGGGTGGGGCATGTAACACATATGGGTGAGGGGAGAGGTACATACAGGATTTTGGTGGGGAGACCTAAGGGGAGGAGACCACTTGGAAGACCCAGGCATAGATGGGAGGATAATATTAAAATGGATCTTCAAGAAGTGGGATGGGGGGCATGGACTGGATTGATATGGCTCAGGATAGGGACAGGTGGTGGGCTCTTGTGAGTGTGGTAATGAACCTTCGGGTTCCATAAAACGCAGGGAATTTCTTGACTAGCTGACGACCTGTTAGCTTCTCAAGAAGGACTCTGCTCCAAGGAGTTAGTTAGTTAGTTAGTTATACATGATTTTTCCGTACCACTTTTATAATAGGAGTACCTGATAATGGCTGTATAGGCTGAAATATGAAGTAGGTTGTTCACAAAGAAATAACATTTGTCAACGCTTAAGTTGTTATCTACTGTCTTTCTTCCTTATCTACAATTAAACTGTATGTTTTGTAAAAAACCTATTGTGGCAAGAGAAAGAAAATTTAATATTTGTTGGACACACAATGTATCTATAAATTTCGTAACCGACTGACATATTTTGATCAGGGCGTCTCAAAACAAAGCCATTCAAATTCCATAAAGAGTTCAGAAGGAACTGGACAGGCGGGCGGACACGATCGGACAGAAAGACAAATTAGGTGTATTTAAGAAAGCAGACTATTCAGAAAGAGACGTAAGAAACATTGTCACTATACGGCGTTCTTTGTTTTCGGTACGCGTTTACAGCACGGAATGCTAAAAGGAACCCGATTCTAGGCGCGTTCATATTCCGCGGAGAGCCTCGTAATCTTTCTTCCCGTGCGCATCTAACAACTCGAGGAACGCTGAACGGATCGTCACGAAATTAGATACTGGAGAGTTTTACGAAAAAATGTCGAGCATTTGAATTTTCCTTTGCATCAGATAATTATTACCGTTTTATATGAAGAAATTCGTACACATCTGCCCGCATGAGCTTTGTCATACCTTTTCTGCCCATAAGCAGAGCGCTGGCGTCCGTGCTCGGCGCCAGGGCATTTCGTGTCCCCTTTGGATTCTTACGCAGATTAAGTCACTACGAGCCTTCCAAAACGCCGGGAACTACTCGCCCAAAGACACAGCGTCACATCACAGAAGACCCGAGTCTTCAGCAACACCGCCGTGAGAACCTCGCTTCGTGAATGAAATTAGATTTTGGGAAATTTATATTTCGTGTGTCAAAACTGAAAATCTGCTACTGCAGATAGTTTATGTTTTCTTTGTATCGTAGCAAAAATGAATTAATCGAGTTTACTATGAACTGCGCATTTATTGTAGCTTTGTTGCTAGGATTTGTAAAGGAGCGACGACGGCAGATGTTTATACTCTGTTTAAATTTTATAACTCATTTTCAGAGATGAATTTGCCATGCCATAACTCAGGAGGTTAGTCGTGGGCGTCTCGTAGTGTAGGGACGAGTTCACTCCCAGTATAGCACATGTGGGATTATGGTGAACACAGCGGCACTGGGACAGTTTTCTCTGAGCCCTTTGTTGTGTCGCTTCCAACCATTCCGTCAATGCTTGGTCCTCATCTACGAGTACTATCAGAAGCTGGTGCAATAGGCCTATTTAAGGCACAGTTCCAAGGGACGATAAATTACAGGTAAAGTTTATTTGTTTAATTATACAATTGGTGCAACGCAAGCATACACATGTGGAAACGTGGCTGTTTAATATTAAGGTGTTTGGTTCTGAGGAAAATACCGGGGAAATGCATGGCTGTAGTACGTTGAGCTCTGTGTATTATATCCTGTGACAAATTAGTCAGTTCCCATTACGTAACATGTCACTCGGGACGCGGAATTTAGTTGTAGATTATATTTTTGAACATAATAATTAGCTAGCAATATGGTGTAAATGTCATCGCGTGATGGATGGTGTTAACAAATCATTAGTGCGATTGTTAGCTTCGTGCGCCCATACAGTTGGTGCCGCAGATAGCAACAGTTTTGGAACCTGACAGGGGTTGTGGAGCGGTGCACTAATATAGCTTCAAATAAGGCGATACTGTAAAGCCGCAACTCTATGGAGATGTGGTATAGTGGAGAGTATATTTTGTTAATACAGGATGCAAGGTTTGGCATTGTTGGTGGGTTACTTCGGCGTCGTACAATAGCAATAGTCACTTGGCGTTTCTTTTTACGTTTGTGAAGGTTATTAATTTAGAAGGCATGTGTTTAGGGGGTTCTAAGTGACTACATACATATATCGCACAATATATATAATATATATATATATATATATATAATTTTAATCCCAGGACCTACTTGTCATTTCCCACAAATACCCTCCATCAAGGCTAAGAAAAGCATGTAATGACTTCAGATTTGTGTAATATCACACTGTGTGTAACTGCTGACATTTTGGTCGGGTTAGTCTGCTAGTTTTTATATGAGTTGTATATTGTTTTTATTCAGCGGGCATGCTTCAGTTAACACAATCTGCTACGTCGAAGGGGAATGGTGGCTTTGGAAGGAGATGTCGTTTGAGATCATTTGAGCCTTTCTATAGACATTCGCTGCAGAGATCGAGCGATTCTTGTCTTCTCCCTTCCTCTGGGTGGTAAATCTGACCATTATTATTTTTAACCGTGTTAGAGCCGCTTCAGTGTGTCCTATGGAAATTATATATTTGAACGCTGAAGTTCATCTGAATAATATTTAAACCTTATTTCCCACCTCACAGAAGACACCGCGTCTCCATTTTAAGTACCAGCTAGTTAATGTTGTCTAGGGAAATAATCCCTGTGTATTCTGAGAATCACAAGAAATTCATAACTATTGTGTGGGAAGAATGTAGCGTACTTTAATGTTAAAACAGGTGTGCATCGGACACTCCTCGACTTGTGCAGTGGTTATGTTCCGGAATGTCCGGCTCAAGTCGGCCTTGAGTATACATATGGTCAACTATGTAGGTATGTACAAGAGAGCCCAGTTGAAGTCCAAACTCCAACGCACTGAAACCTGACCGACCGCAGCATGACAGCCTCGCCGCCTATGTTATCGCTCAGCAGTATTCTTCCTCCACTTTCGCTTGTGCGCTTTTCATTGTGTCAAGGAAAAATTCGGCACGATTTAAAAAAACGTTGTTTCAAATTTCCTTACCGTTTTAAAAATTGCGTAAGTCTAAATTGCGTAACTTGAAGTTGCATGACTCGGAGAATGTCTATATAGTAATCACTATGCTTGAAAGAAGTAACAGATAAATTCATTGTTTTTGCTATATGATTTACTATTCATTAATTGTCCATAGTATTATAACTCTATGCTTCAGTACATTTACAGGCATGGTTTAACGAAATAGGCTCTGGGTCAATCCAATTCTCAGCAAAGAGATTTTAAGACATAATTCTTTGCTGGCTGAAGCAGTGAAAACACTTCGGTGCAGAGGTAAAAAACATTAAACTGTCCAGGGCTCGGATGCGAACCAAGTGCACGTCGAATTCGCATTAGTGGCAGCAGCACTGCATCAACCCTATATGCGAACTGGAAATGATAGAAGCAAACAAAATAAAACAACCCACTAAATTCTCTTCAACTCCGTAAGTTGCGTCAGTGCAGTTATACACTTAACATTCCGCTGGAAACACGAACAGCGCCCATAAGGAAGGGGGATGTCACAGCAAGCAGGTATGGGAGTCCGCATTCCATGTTTGGTAATCCGCACGGTGGCTGGGCCTGCTGTGGCTCATCTCTACATGGGGCCCACTTTATCCCCAGTACAGTGCAGCCAGCTGCTCTACCACCTGTTGTCCTAGTGAATTCTCTCGCATTCTTGATTCGAGTCATTAAGCTGTGAAGTGCGGTATGAAGATGAGAAATCGACTGTTTCCGTCTTGATCTCAACTTGTAGTAAGTCTACAACTTTTAAGGTTTATCAGGAAAGACTCCTAAGCAGATTCATTTTACTCATTTGCTTCATGAAGAGACGTGTAACAGTACCCCATAGTGTATTTTTAACTACTTGTTGTGAGGTTTTAGGCTTCTTTTAAAGTGGAGGATTCAAATAGGCCTGATGTGCATTACTAATATGACCTGAAACAAATTGTTGCCCTTAACGAATTCAAACATTGGCATACGAATACAAGCATTGTAATATTATCAGAGGAGCGGAGTCTTTGAGAAGCTAGTAGTTGCCCAGGTAGTCAAGAAACTCTCTGTGTTTGTGGAACCCAAACATTCATTTACGATTTCACAATAACTCGTCTCTAGTCTCTATCTTGAACCACATGAATCCAATCAGCACCTTCACACTCTAGTTTTCTGAAATCCATTAAAATAGATCTGCCCTTCCCACGAAGACCATGCCTTTCTATGCATTATATTTATAGCCTACGTGATATGTGATCATATCTTTAGAGTTCTCAAATTTTTTACGTATTATATTGCATATTGTCTCGTTTAGTACCTTTGTATCATTTTACATTTAGTGACTAATTTGGGCGGTGAGATGGTGATGTTAATATATAAAACGCATGCCTAAGTTAGACGCTGAAGTTAAAGTGACCACTGTCTAAGTTGCTACCAAGACACCCACAGTGGGTAAGTCACACAAAACGTATATCTTAAGCAACAAGCTCGTATCTTTGCAGTTCGGCTAATACATAGGACGGATGTGGACTGTAACAGAATCGGTTAGCCATATCAAATGAAGTAGACCCATGTCTGCATGATAAGAGTTTGGCCAATATTATTATCATTGTATTTTCTTTTCTATGGCTCGACAGACTTATATGGGCCTGGGCCTCCTCGTTTCGTCGAGGTTTCATGATCACACACATTTGAGACACACCACAGTCGGTAGGACTCCTCTGGACGAGGGACCAGCTCGTCGCAGAGACACACAACACACAACACTCACAAGACAGACATCCATGCCCCCGGTGGGATTTTTTTTTTACTAATTCCTGGGTTTTTTCCCTTTGATCCATTTTTGTTCTGTATTAATCCTTTTTCGTCCTTTCATGTCACTTAGGTCCACAACCGTCTTTTTACAACACAACACAAACATCCATGCCTTCGAACCCACGATCCTAGTAAGCGAGCGGCCGAAGACCCACGCCTTAGACCGCACGGCCACTGGGATCGGCTTATCATTGCACTACGGACATATAATGTGGACTCCTTCAGGCTTTCTTGATTAACTCTTCACGCTGCTTGTTCTGCACGAGACGAAAGCATGTGGCGTGAAGTCTTCTTCCTTTTTCGACACTCCTCTTTTAGTTTAGTTAAAGTCGTAGAGCTCTCTCTTTCATTTAATGTTAGAAACACGATGTAACAGTTTTGATGATACCTCATGTCATCTCAAGGTGTTTTGCTCAACAGGATATTATGGGAAAACACAGCCGTATAAACTGTCTAGCCTTCCAGCGATACCACTCTAAATCTCCCATATTGTTATGATCCGGGACTGGAAGCAACTAGACCACACGCCAACTGTGGTTGGACTTCTCGAGTTTAATCGACAGCAGACCCCATGGATATAAAGTCTTACTAAATAAGTGTGATGCAAGCAGGAATTTTGCCATCTGAACCACTGAAACTAGTTTCTTTCTGTGAGCATCATTATCGTTAATGCTTTGATTCACACCTTTTAAATTATACAGAGTGAAAATGAAATGTATACGATTTGAATGTACGAATAATTTTTCCAAACATTAAGACGAATCCGCGTGTAAACTAAACTTATTTTGGTAGGGCATAGGATCACGTTTTTGTGATACACAGTTAACACTTCACAGCGGTTCACTGCGGGCACCGTAAGTAGTCCGGCAAATATCATACTTATGTTGAAGTTCAGTCGACACATTTGTGGTTGTGTCATTTGAACATAGTTTTGGCTGTAAAAAGTTCGTCGTCTTCTTCAAGCTTTGACAGAACATCACAGTAAGTCGTGTAGTGAATTTCTTTGACTTGGGCTGTTACATGTTCCCAAGGTTGGTATGTGTAGCTTCTAAGTCACAAGTAAATTGAATAATTTTTTTTACACTGCCGATGGTGAATTCTTGCTTAATTAACCAGCAGCTTGTCGTGTTGATTTTCTTGGACTTCTAATGAAAGCCTCTCCGACTCCATTAACATTAGCTTCAGTGACTGGTCCTTTACGGAGGCTTTTTCCTTTACAAATGCATCTGGCCTCTCTGAACTACTTATAACACTTACAGATGAACATTTTCGTTGGTGGTTGCTTAACAAATTGCCTATGAAATCTCATTTTCACTATACACACAAAATTCGATTTGTGATAGCAGAACACAGATTTTGCTTACTGCACTTGAGACACCATTTTCCATAACTGCAGTGTGAACGCCCTTGGTGGCAAGACTTGGAAACTGAAGCAGCGCGATTTTAAATCTTGATCATGTGACGTACCTGAATACATTTATTTTTAATTTCAGTGCTTTTCAGTTCATGGGCAGTATTACATCAAAAACGTCATTTCATGCGTTCACTTTATGTCATTCATTTATATATAGTACAAGGTATATATTAATTAAAGAAGGAACAGAAAACATTATCGATTGTTATTACCAGATGGATATGCCTTTCGTGACCTCAGTGCGTACTGTAATGTGAAAGAGTTATTATTGATAAGCTGGTTATTTAGTCCGTGTG
Source organism: Reticulitermes speratus (assembly GCA_021186555.1). Lineage (NCBI taxonomy): Eukaryota > Metazoa > Arthropoda > Insecta > Blattodea > Rhinotermitidae > Reticulitermes > Reticulitermes speratus. Next base: position 36,930,260 of record JAJKFL010000001.1, on the reverse strand, counting down.
TCAACTAGTGCAGAGGGGCTTTAGCTGTGTTAGGGAATTCAACCCATTTACCGACCTCACCAAAGAAATATATGCATGAAACCCAATGTTATGTAAGTGGTTGTACCTATTACCGAGCTCGTGTGTTTGCCCTATCGATCGTCCGTTTTCCCCCTGATTCCAGCAAGATATCAATATTGTAGACATGAATTGACTAATTTTAATTTAAATCGGTATTAACAGCGTGACATAGGTGGCCACTTTTCCTAGATTTCCTATAGCTTCTTGCAATCAGCAAAACCAGTGTTGTGACCGTTCGGGTTTCTGAGGTAGGATGAACACTGGATCCTTTAAAAAGGCGTAGGTTCCTAATATATATAGTAGCGCAGCCTTCAGGAATATGCAATATTTTCGGTGGTATATCAAAATGAAGAAGAAACCAAATAAAATAAAACCAAATAAAGATAAAATTATAGATCCCATTATATATTTTGTTTTTGTTGCGATAACTTTTCTGGCCTGGAGGGCCATATTATTGTGCTTACAACATTTTATCTTTGTATGGGACTCCTTCTGAATACAAGCTCGTGACATTCTGGAAAAGGTGGGTGGATTTGAGGGTTTTGAGGGTCTAATAATTCTTTATTTTCTGACTAGTCCACGATATAACACAATTCTTTCTTTTTATCGCATCTAAGGAGGGATCGAAACTCTGAATCATTCAGCTCCTGTAATGTCGATATTGTCTACATATTGCGAATGACAATTGAATAAATAAAGGGAAAATATCAAACAAAGAATCACATTTATTAATAGGATGTAAATTTGAGGCAACTGGTATAGTGACTTTCGCACTAGACAGAAAACAAACTGAGGTGTCCCCAGAGGAAGTTTGAGACGCATTGTTATAAATTGGTAAGCAGCCCATTAAAATTTAAATAGGAAAGTCTTACACTTTTCATTTCCGTTTGTGATTTCCACAGATTATCCTTTCATTCATCTACTGTTATACATTATAGACCTTGAGAAACAGAGTGAAATCGTAGTTTCACTGAATAGTGACGCCATGAACTTGAAAATATATTGCACCACTATCTATAGATAACTTTTGTCAGTAAAGGTCGAGGCTGCAATACCGGTTGTATCGTAGGTACCTCGCTACAGCTGCATTACGATAGATTAATTTAGGCAGTCTCTGCTACCTCGTGCACGTAACAGTAACCATAAGAGAGATCGATTTGAAAAATAGGAACATTTTTAACGATTAATCTTTTGGGATGGATAGATGAATGAATGGATAAGTAGACGGATAGATAGGTAGATAGATGAATAGACAGACAAGTAGGTAGATCGATAGACATATATATATATGTATGTACGTACCTATGTATGTAGACATAGGGCTAGACAGGCGGATATTTGTGTACCTCTAATTCCTATTCAAACTCCTATGCAGTGAGTATCACGACGATTTCGGGAGGTTAATTTTGCCAGGGCGTGGAACTGACCACTCTAACTTTCGTCTAGTACCACGGTCTAGACTGTAAGAAACTGTAGTGCCAAGTCCCATTCTTTTTTCTTTTAGAGTTATTTTCGAACACTGCAGACTTTAGTTGTAAATATCTGTACAGCAATCAAGTCCAAAGATACATAAACCGACTTGGCTTCTGCGTAGAGAAGTATGTGAAATGTAAGAATAAAGAGTCGTATGAATATAAAATGAATCACTCAATTTTGTTTGTTGTTTGTTGTTAGATATGACTATACAGCACTCCAGGCTTTGCCTGTTGGGGTGGATTTGTGCGCGCTCGAATGAAACAATGTGGAATAAAGAATATCCTCATGAGGGAATGGCACATCAGTTAAAATTGTCCGTCCGTTTGTATCTATCTCTATCTCCTAGTTCAATACACGGTGTGCGTCCCTGAGGAATTCGCTTCATACAGAACTCACCAGTCTGTCACGCACACACCTACCGCAGCCGGCATTGCGGCCGTTTCCTTCACCACTTACACGTACGTTCCAGACATATGCAAGCTCAGGCAATACTTCCAGCCGTAGCTTACATAATTCTTTGTTTCAGTTTTCTGTTAAACTCTTCTCGCTACTTCAAAAAAGCAGATCAATTACACTGGTCTACATGAATTTTGCTATTTCAGTTTTGAAGCTTGATTTATATGAAGTGTTGTGTGCTGATTTCAGAAATGTTATTACTTTTTTACATCACATAACATTTTTTAGTAATTTTAGTAATTCTATAATAATACTTTTAAAAAATGTTTTTGCAGTGCAATAATAGAACATTAATATCATAGTCAAAACACACACTAAATTAAGTAGATATGGATTTAGCAACTTTGTTTTAATGTAGAAGACAGCTTTTTTAATTGAGATGGCAGCACTTTTCACTGGGTAATAGCTGTGACTAGATAGCAAGTACTACAACTAGTGCTGAGCAAGAAATTCCAATACATGTTAACAACAGTGATTTCCTTTGCCAAATCTTGTGCTTTTGTGTATTTGTTGTGCCAAAAACAATGCAAAGAAGACAGTGTCTGAACAATCCAAATGTATTTTGCTATAGCTGTGGGAATTTTGTGGTAAAAAAACAGATATAACATAACCTCCTTTGTTAAATCTGCCCATTTAGCTTACTTTGGAATTAAGCTAGGTGATCAGGACAAACCGTGGGCTCCTCATACAGTGCAGTGTTTGTGTTGAGGATTTAAGAAACTGGACAAAGGGAAAGAAACAGGCCCTGCGGTTTGGCATACCAATGGTATGGCATCAGCCAATAAACCATGTTGACGTCTGATATGTTTGGATGTGTACACTGAAAGGCTTCAATACAAAAAATAAGAAAGAAATTACTTATCCCAATTTGCCTTCTGCCATACGACCTGTGCCACATGGTCCTGATATATCAGTGCCTAATCCTCCTAAGCAACTTCATACACTAGAGTCTGAATCAATTGTCACTCCCAATGAATCGTCAGAGGATTCCAAATAAGGTACCGACACACGTGACACAATTGAACCTTTCATCCAAACTGAACTGAACGATTTGGTAAGAGACTTAAATCTCCCTAAGAATGCTGCAGAACTTCTAGGTTCCAGACTGAAGGAAAAAAACCTGATAATTCCAGGAACATATGCTAGAGAAATATAAAGTTTTAGGATGTAAAATGAGCCTGAAACTACACTTCCTCTTCTCACATTTTGACCAGTTCCCAGAAAACCTAGGGGCAGTCAGTGAGGAAAAAGGTGAACGGTTTCACCAAGATATCAAGGAGATGTAAGGGCGGTACCAGGGGCGATGGAGTGTTTCCATGATGGCGGACTACTGCTGGATGCTGAAACGTGAAGAATGTGACACAACACACAAAAGAAAATCTGGCAGAAGAAATTTTCAAAGCAAGTGACAAAGGTTCTAATAATTGAAATGCATAACATAAAACACAGACTCACATTTTAATGCAAAATCACGTTATATTTTTATGGCATTATAATAGCAGTTTAAGTTATTCATGTTTTTAGTGACTTTTAAAGTTACTTATTGCTGTTTTTTGTGAAAAATTCAAATGTAATACGGTAACTGATGATTATTTTGTATTCATAATGTTTAAATCTTATTAAAAATGTAAAATTGCTCATATTTTCTTTTTATGTTGTTCGTATGTCATACATGCATTGCGACATTGCAATTTCAAATATTTTGTTTTATATCTTTCTTTCAGAATTGTGAAATAATGTGATGTGATACAGCAAAATGGAAGTTATTTCTGTAATCAGCATGTGGTAGTTTTTAAAAAGTTTATTTTGTAGACTTGTGTTGTTTGATCAAGTCACTGTAATAGTGATGTGATATCAGCAAACTACACAGGATTGAGATATATGCTATGCCTTTTACGAAGTGACTAATTCTGTTATCCTTTGCCATAGAGTAATTTGGCGTAGAAACAAAAAAGCTGAGGTCTAAGAGAGAAACATGTTTTACCTTATTCAGAAAAATGAGCAAAATAGCATATAAGATACAATTGAATAACCTTTAGATCCTAGCAGTTATGAATGAAAACATATATATAGAATGATTGGCCCTTGAGATCCAAGCAGTCGTGAGCAAGAACATGGTTACAGAATGAATGACCTTTAGATATAAGCAGTTATGAACAACAACATGCTTACAGAATGAAGATTTCCAGAACGGTAAATATAATAAAATATTATTACATTCTTGTTTTTCTTTTCGTTTGTTGCGCATTTTTATATGAAATGAGAATTAAGGTCTACACAACGAAAGTCATAATTAAGTGGTTACCTATTTGGAGATACCAGTTTCGACTCTCGGTTCGGAAGCAGGCTGACCTAATTTATATTTGTAAGATCCTGCTCAGTCCCTCCAGACAAATGCTGGAATAGCGGGGCAATCAAAAGCATTACACTGCTGCTTCCTTCTTTCTCTTTCCCAACTTAACATTTATAATCATTACAGTCTTATCCGTTATTCGACCTTATAGGCTCTGCTGTACTTTAACGCATTTTCGGAAGTGTCGTTACATAAACAAGGAATACGGAAACATTTTAGTGTAGCTACGTACATTTCTTCATTACCTTTTTAGAATTCCTAGATCTTATGGTGCGACGAGAAATTACGGACTTGAACTAAAGCGTTGTGCTTTACGAGATATTGGGACACGTAGCTGAAGCAGGAAATGCTAGAAAAAGAAACAAATTTTTAAAAGAAGATAATGGATAAAGTGCGTGAAATGTGTGGAATTATAAGGAAATAGAAGAAATGAACAAACTGGTAAAAGTGGAAGATCTAGCGGTTTCAGTCGCTGTTGTTTAGTCATCTCGATAAAAAGACTTACTGAAACATTTATCCGATAAAAAATGTGTTTCATTTTTTTGTGTTTTTTTTCGAGACACTTTTCGCTGCGATATCTATTTAGCTAATTACTCTCGAGATGCTCATTGAAGTGCATGTAGGTCTTCATTCAAAGTATCCATTATTGTTATCTAGTTCTAACCAAAATTTTAATATATCGACATATTTTAGTACAACTCTCCACTATAAAATTTTATGAAAATACATCCTGCGGTTTTTGAATTTTTACAGACAAATAGGGCGAAACTAATGGCCCATTGTTTGCAACTTTTTGTTGCGAACGGAACAAAAGTGGATATATTAATCCATGGAGACAGGGGTACTTGTAAGATGACATGTAGCTGAACTTCGCACTCAGTTTTAATCTACAGTACAAATTTAGGAAAGTTATCGTGATAGGAAATAGCCAGAACTATGTTTAACTGATTTCTAACAGAATGCTCTAAAGCTCTGAGGCGATCTTGCTGAAGAGAACCGATAGCAACGAGTGAAAGAGACAGAAGTTTGGAAACGAAACAATCGGAAAGAAGACGAAGAAAAACGATAGCAACAACAGAAAAGAGCACATAGAAGCATCTAGAAAGGATAGTGTTGGAAAGTTGTTGTGTCTTGGGTGTTTTCCTATGGGAATTCCTTCTACCCCGCCTGAGCTTCCTTGGTCTTCGGCTTCGTCGTCGCCAGCATCCATGTTGCAAGTAGTCGGTTCAGTGAGTGGCTGGGGCAGGAGCCAAGGGACCTCTTATTCCTTGGGGAACTTAAAGGCAGCAGCCAGGCAACTCCCCGAGGAGCAGAGAGGAATAAGAACGGGCTGCTGATGGCACCGTTGTGCAGTACACACACAGATAGAAGAACAACCTTGATGCCGGCGTAAAAGTTTGCTTCCCTGTGGGACTTCATGCTTGCTGGAGTATCCACACCACCGCCATTGCTATATTATGTGTTCTGGCTTTTGTGACTGCTCTTCAACCCCGAGGTTCTTGCTGTTCTTTGAAAGACATTTTCAAGTTTTGGAGATATGGGTGCAGTCTTGCCCCATTATATGTTATCATAGACACAACTTCTTAAATTTGGGGGAGGAGGCGATTATAAAATAATAATTCAGAGGAAAATTGCGTAGTTTTGAGGATATTCAGTTTACTCAGCGTCAGTATGCCAATTTGTGTCTGGATTTTGTGGATCTGTTGCTCTGAGGTTTGCAGTATGATCAGTGATCATTGAAGCTGTATTTTTATATCTGCAATAGCTGTGGTACTTTATAAACAAGTCAGCGTTTAACGTGTCAACGGATTTGTCTACTTTTCCATACTCTCTCGTCCATCATCATAATTCCTTGAGCGCAACGATTGAAATCGAGGTTTGAAAGAGTTGAAGTACGTACATAACGCTGGTAACATCGAGATAAGCTCACCATTGGCGAAATATAAAACGCTGGATACATAATATTTTCTATTGAATTTTAATATCAAAGAAAACACAACTTCGGATAACATTTGCCTGTGTACCGATTCCATATCATTTGTCTGTTTCATAAACAAGCGTTGTTACTAAAATCAGTGTATGAACGATGAATTGAAGAGAGAATGGGCAAGTAAATGACAGTGGACCGTAACTCAGCACACCTATATTTATCTAAATCCTAAATAAAAATAGGGAACTGAAGCGGGATCCAAGAGATGGAAAGTCTTATTCACCAGCCATAGAAATTATGTCGCAATATAAGCCAGATGTAGTGAAATTTCCGTCCTTGATATATGTACATAGCATTATGCTAACAGAGTGGTAAAAAAGGTACAAGTACGTGATATTGTGAAAACGCATGTATAACAAACTATCCTCGGCCGAGCCATATCGTGATTGATTTAGAAACCGTCTTGCTTTCTGTCCATGAGCAGGATCGAATAAGCTGCTATGGACCCTCATCATGGAGATAGCGTACGCCTCCGATATGTTGGATTTTTACTCAGTCGTGAAGCGGCTGATTGCCCGATAAGATTTTAATGTATGTTTTCGCTGTTGAAGCTTCAGATCTTACAAAATTTCAATTGTTTGCGCGGTCACTGTGTTCGCTGACATCATTTGTCATTGTTGTTAATAGGGTAAGTTTCGTTCTGTTGTTTATCTTAAACGGGTAATTTCGTATGTTTTGTTTAGTGAAGGATTTAATGGTAATGTGCCATTATTCGACTTCAGTACCTCCGTGGATCTTTTATATCTGGCGGCATAACGAGCCCTAACCCAAAGATGCCCAATGTAAATACATCAAATCAAAATGCACGTATTTATTTATAACAAACAAATGAAAACCAAAACAGTACTTACAGAAAGCGTAGTAGAAACAACTTACAATCACAATAAATCAAAACAATCTCAATGAAAAATTAAAGAGGAGCTCTACACAGCTCAACGAACACTTGGTAGTGCTGTGTCGTTACAGAAAACACACTCAGACCGTAGCACTACCAAGGACTTCAACAACTACATAATATCTCTTGCCGAAACGAAATTTGGATGTACGAGCCGAAACAGAATTTAGATGCTCATCCCTCGAAGCCAGGTTGTTGAGTGGTCAAGAAGATATGCACAGCTATCCAGGTAGACTCTGGTTGCATACCAAAGTAAGGGTAGGGGAGGAAATGAAAGGAAGAAACAGTCCAACAAGAGTTAGATCAAGGGTGTAGGATATCGTCTGGTGGATCTCCTTGGAATGTAGAGACTATGTCACGGCACAGTAATGCATAATGTTTCTACATATTTTGAAAAAAGCTACTATGGGCAACTCTGTGAATTTAAAGAAATTCGGAGGGAAATTAACAAAGATCCAAGGTCGACACTGTTTAATAAATGTGTTGAAACTTCCCAAGTTTTTATTAAATCACTATATGTGAAATAAACAAAAGAGAAATTCATCCATTAAATAGTTTGGACAGGTTTTCTCTTGGTCTTTATCCACGTGTTCCATCTCCGAATACACTCTACGGATTTTGATGAAATTTTGTGGTGAGCTGTGCACTAAAAGTGTCTTGCGTATTTCTGTTGGTCGGCATCAATCATAACTTGTACCGGTCAGTACAGTGAGCAGGATATGGGCTGGGCAAGTGGGGCTCGGTTCCCGGCGGGCGCAGCGGTTTATCGTTTTGCTACAGAGTGCAGGCCGGCTGTGGTGCCTAGCTAGTCTCCTAACCAATGGAAACAGCGGGTTCTGTCACCGGCGGTGTGCATTGAAACACAGTTACAAGTTTACTTTTACCTTACTCATTACGTAACCGATACTTGCCATTGAGTTTATGTGACGTTGCATAAAAGCATATAGAACTGCTAAAATAACGTGCAGCCTTTGTTACGATGATATTCTATTTTCTAATGCTAATTAGCTTTAAGATTTTAAGTTTTCGTGGCGATGTGCATTATACTTAAACTGTTCAAGATTATGACTCCGCATAGTCTTATTTGTGGACACCAACCTTCTGAAGGAATTTGCTGATTCTATCTTCAAGTCTACTCTGAAGGCGAAGGCAGCATTTTACTCCGAAACGTCGGTATCCACCGACAAGACTACACGGCTTTACAATTCAAAATCTAACAAGCTGTTCACAGCAGCCTGGTTAAGATTACCGAGTTTATAAATACTTGTTCCCTACTTGAAGGCTGTATCTTTCAACAGTGTAGACGAAAAGGGATTTACCGCAGTTCTTTAGAAATGAAGACATAGTACTCTGTGAATTTTTCTATAATTCTTCAATCCACGTTTTGTTGTGAGCCTTGTTGAGCCTGTTGACTGTAGAGTAATTATGAACTGTAAATTAGTATAAAATAGAATGCAGCAGTGGTGTCATGGGGTTACGTTGTGCGAAGTGCATTGTCATACTGTGACTGAATAGTCTGCCTGAGGTCACGCTCATACGTCCGCTTAATAAACAGGGAATCGTGACTTTGTAATATGAGAGAAATTTAGGTCATAAAGAATTAGAGAAAGAACATGTGGAGTGATGGTGAATTTTTTGTCTTTGTACTTCGTTAATTGTGGCTGCGTCATGCATTTTCTCTGATTTTTCTGAATGTAACCATTCAATCCGAAGATGTTGGCTCCCGATGCGCTCTTCTATTACTATATTACTCATAATAAAGCAGTTAGGTACGTTAATCAAAATTAATATTCTAATTCCGATTAGGCATAGACCTGTGTTAAACACAGTTACAAACGGAATTATAATACAATTATGGGGTGGGGTTTCGTTTACGATATTAATGAACGTTTGCCTACAAAAATAGCATTCTATTAAATAACTAGATGAAGCCTAGCAAGGAGATTCCATTTACATAATTTATTATTAACCTGATGGTCCACGGTTAAAGTTTTACTAGGCCTTCAGCAGTGACGACTTTACCGAAACAGCTTGCCATATCACATCTATAATATAAGCAATGCACAAATTGAAGAACCGTGTCTCCCTGAGTACCACTCTCCTGCGTTTGGATTAAATATAAACTGCGTATCTGAGTGAAGCTCGTGGCCTTTCACTTATCTCCCAAGAGAAAGCATTCTTGCTGGCTAATTCTCTCTCTTCTTTTTATTTATCATGTTAATATTATTTTAACTTGCATCTTGAAATCCGATGTAAATGATCTGAAGAATCTGAAATGAATTGTCTACCTTCCAACTCTTTGAAGAACCTAGGTCGAAACATTTTAAGTTACCGAAATAAGGAACATTTCTCACAACAGACATAGGCCGTATCTGCATTCCGAACTATACTAAACCTTTATATATCATCACTTGTGCAATGGCATGTACAGTACCAAGTCAGCTAAACCAGTCACTGGATGATAACATTTTTACGGCTTTTTCTATGTTAAGTTACTTATGATAAAATCTTAGAGATGCGGGCTTGTGAGAAAACTCTACTGACATTTTGGTTTGTACAAGAGGCTAGATGATCGATTATTAAGCTGTCAAGAAGGGATCTACTGTGTGCAGTTAGAAATTTTGCGAAACCTGCACTTCACGTTGTAAGGTTGGTAGATATTTATTGTAAGAATGTTTAACTTATTTTAGCTACTTCCTTGAGAAATGGAATCACACTTTCAAAATGTATAGTGCTTATCTCAACTATTGTTCTCAGTAGTACTATTTGAGACAGAGCTTTATTTTACAGTAAGTAACGCCAGCATTGAAGCGACAGGAACTTTTGTGTGATCACTGTCGAATTTTCTGTAAGACAGTTGTTAACAGGCACAATTTTTTAGAAAGTGGCATTACATACGTAAAAATGCCACACTTCCACAGTGTTGAATGTTAACCAGCACTCGTATAAAAGAGAAAAAGAAGCGAGAACATATGTCTGAAGAAGGGAGTGGAGTCAACTTCTAGGTCATGTGTATCAAAAGTGCTTCACTACTGGACACTGCCAAATATCATTATATGATTCATCTAAACGGGACATTGTTCTTTTGTCGGAGTGTTTAGCCATCGGTTTGGCATTTGTTTTCATGGAAACCAAATGCAAATCTCAGTTACTCGTAGGCCTGGTTTTGAAGGCAGCGCCAAATGACATAAATAAATGGCACTGGAAGGCCATTGTATTTTAAACATTAACTGCCTATTTAATGTTAAATAAATATAGTACAAATATAGCGTCCATACCTGATGAAAGGAGCAGAGTCAAGTTCTGAAATATCGCTTATAACAAGTATACCCAACACAGTGGAGAGCATCTAACACCATTATGTAATTGTCGACCTAAGCCGGGCGATCGCTCTACTTCCAGACCTTCGAAAATGAACAGCAGGCATACTCAGTGGATTTGCAATATAAAATGTCCCCCATGGCAGTAATTGTACGATTGAATTAATGGAAGAGTTGTATATGAAAACCATAGACAGAGATAGGATTTGACACAAATTCTCCGTGAATTGTAGCGGGTATATCACTATTATGTACATTAATATTGGAACAACTCTCTGAAACCTAAGTTCATACAAATAGTGCATGTGTGTATGTATATACTCGTGTATACATCATATGTGTGTGCGTGCGTATTTGAAATTCGGGCTGCTTTGGCACAACCGGCCATTTCATAGGCACTTCGTGTTTTTGCAGAAGGGCGATTACATCTTGTGCAATTGACGGAGAACGTAGTTTCCCACTGTTCCATTATTAGTCTAGTCCGATCATTTCTTCGCCTTGCCTCCTAATCCCCCGTATAGTGGTCTGTACCGTCAGGGGTGTAGAGTCGGACGCCTTGTTTGAACGTTGAATCCAGTCCAGAATTGTGGTGATTAGTCTCAGTAGTTCGTCTGCCCCCCTGTTGGTCGAAATACAGAAGCGCAAACCATGCTTATCTTGCGGCGATGTACAGGTGTTTCAGCCGGTGAGTCGCATAAAGACATGCCTGGTAGAAGAGGTTATCCCACGGGGACACCAAATGTGACATTTTATGACGTGAAGAAGTCGACCGGAGGTCGTAAGAGAGGCCAGTTTGTCGAGCTTTTTACCGAGCTTCTGTATCTGCCCTGGGCTTCGGGTCGCAATGAGTGTCCGATGTGAAGGTCTTCGGTGAGAACAACCCATTCCAGGGCCAACTCTACCCTGGAAGGAGAGCGGACCGGCGGTTTAGCTTTCGGGAAGCCGCTCCCGAGGGCTGCCTGTGGTGTTGGGCTGTTGACTGAAGTGCGTGAAGTAGCTTGTCTTGGAGTATTCCGAACATAGAGCTAACACCCTCTTTGAGCATTAATGAGGGGTGTGTATGTCCCCCTTCATGTAGACCTTCGGGTGATTCTGACGTGTGAGTTCCTTTCGTTCTTGCCTGATCTTCCGCGGAGTTGCACTCGTTGAAGCCAGTGTCACATTTCTTCCGTCTTTTGCCAGAGATGTGCCACCCTTGGTCTCCTGGGACGGCGGCGGTTTACTCACGAAGAGGGTGTCCAAGATAGATGCTGCTGAGTTTGGTGCGTGTTTTCCGTATAACCCCACAAGTTATTGAACGGTTTTCTTTAATGAACGTGACAAACGTTTTAACTTAATTGGACCTGTTGGACAATAAAAAACCCCATTCACGCATGTTACAAAGAAATTCCTTTTGAATAGAATGTAATTACTCTTGGAAATGATGAGCGATGCGTAAACAAGATTTTTTCCTAGACAATTGCCTGTCACCTTTCTTGACATCTCTATCTTTAAAATTGCGGGATGTCACTGGGGGACAGAGGATTAATGGAAGTGAAATGGTCGATATAGCCTAATCTAAAATAACCTCGGCTTTTATTTTTCGTTGCCAGAGAAACTCTTTTAACGTGTATGAATATATCAGTTGAAATTGTAACACCAGTAAATGAGCATAAATAAAAAATTGCTAACTTCAAAAGAAAATGCACAAAGAAAATGAGTTCTAGAAATAACTTTTGACTCTTACTTTATTTAAGATGCTTCATTAGGCTGTATATGCTTGGATTGGCAAAAGCTGTAAATTAATACTCTTACAGCCTAATGAGCCAGTAATCTGCCTACATGTAAGTTACACTACTAGAGATTTCAGCTACGTTAAATTTTCCCGATAGACTCTCCGAATTTCACCCCGCCACCATTTTCACAATTGTTTACATAAAAATAATTTTTACGCGGAATTTGCAAGTATTCTTTTAATCAATTGTCGTACAAAATTCTGCTTATCTGTCTCATCAGCTATCGTCATAGGACACAGAAAAGTTCAACATACATCTTGCAGCAGGCATATTCTTGTCTTACATTTTGGAAAACATAAAAATACCTTAACAAATCTCTAGATTTTCAAAGCTCATTACAACACAAGTCAAGATTCTGCGCAGCGGGGTGGTAGTGGTGACTATGCCATTCCCACCTATCAAATTTTTAATGCCATCATGCCAGTATTATTTATGATAATTTTTAAAAGTACAGGACTTGAACATCGTTCATTGGTGTGATTAAAGTTCTTCAATTTGTTCATAGTTTAGGAGTGGCAGGGGCACGGGCAGGGATCGGACGGACGGAAATACGTATACACCACTTGGCTGATAAAATAAAAAGTATATTTTGAAAAAAATAGAGTAGTTTAGAGTGTAAAAATGAAATCCTTCATACAACTGTTACATTTGGAAGGTCAATGATGATTCGAAAGACACACCAGATGCTTATGATTTAATATGGAATTATTGTCCAAATACCGATTTCCTTAGGGTCTACACCCCGACACATGAAATGTAGTCATTTTTAAGGATGTGAATTTGACCTATTTCAAAGCATTCCTTTTGGAGGCACAACAACACACATCAGTCAGGATAGCCATCAGTGTGATGAAGATTCGAACCGGCTGCCTTTCGAATGCGTACTAGAGCCTTATTTATACATAAGCTTGCTTGAAAACAGATGATGTGTTTTTTTAAATGTAACAGTCTCTGGTGAACATGTATGCAGTCTAATATTATGTGTTCCGGAAGGCAGTGAAACGTGCTTGGCAGTGGTGGAAGACATGAAGTAGACGTTCTTGGAGCAGACTGTACGTATGGGGTGGTTTGTTTCATAGCCCAGCAAGATTTGTTTCCAGCCATGTAGCGGGACTTGCTGGACATGACAGGTTTAATTGATACGTAATTAAAGCTAAGCAACGCACCTATTGCCGTGATGCGCGTCTTATGTTGGCTGCAGAATGAGACGGAGATAAGATGTAAGGGAGGTTAACTGGCGCCCACCAACATTACTGCCAACTTGCGCAATGTCTACGAGAGAATCACTGCGTTCAAACTAAAGCAGTGCTTTAGTTCCGATTTTATACAAGACCCGCTTTTCTCCTTACATTTCGAAAGTACTTTAGAAATCATATCATTTTCATTTACTGTGAAATTTAATATTTTTGTGTACTCAACATTAATACTCTTCATTCCTCCTCCATCTTTATCTGTCGCTCATTAGTCTATCTTACTTTATTATTGAGGCTCTTTGTTGCTTCGTTTTTATCGGAATTTGTCTGATTGTAATTAATATATTCGAGTGGTTTGGTGTCGCGATAGAGGCCCTGACTTCTGTTTGGGAGATATCGGGTTCGCATTTCGATATGAAATGAATGCAGAATGGAAAAATTTTATACCTAGGAGTATGGACTAATAATTTACACTTTTCTCATGTAATTTTTGTTCATTTTATTTCTCTTTCTTTGGCTGTCACAAATTCATAGCTACATAATTCCTGCCTTTTTACCGCTTCTTGCCTGTGCTTGCTGCTTGCATAGGAAATCAGAGGACAGAATCGTAGTTTTCTCACTGTGATTTCTTAAAATTTTTAAAAGTAGCTAACAGAGGAGCTGTGATAAGCTGAATGTAGACCTATACATCAAATTAGGGGTGATGGGGGAGAAGTACATAAAAGTGTATTGAAGATACTTAAATGGCTAAGGCTTTGGTTTAATAGCGTGCATTTTTTTTTCCGGCTGGGGCCAAGTGTCAGATCGATTCTCACTGCGAAGACCTGATTTGAATCTGAGGCCCGGCCGTTTTGGATTTTTGACGCCCAAAGCGACATTGGAAAGATTTTTTTTATTATTCTATCATTCGAAGGATGGGCAGTCGTCCCATAGGAGGTCAGAATTCCATGACGGCGCAAACTAACCCTAATGCGAGAATAAATAGATATGTCTTTAATTAATTACGTAGAAATTACTTCTGTGACGAAGAACAGGCGGAAATCGAACCGGAGGCCGGAAACTTCAAGTCTACATTGAAAGGCATTACTTCTGTAATGGAGAATAGGGGAAACTCGAACCGGAGTCCGGACACTTCGAGTCTACATTGAAAGGCATTACTTCTGTAATGGAGAATAGGGGGAACTCGAACCGGAGTCCGGACACTTCGAGTCTACATTGAAAGGCATTACTTCTGTAATACAGAATAGTCGGAAATCGAACCGGAGTCCGGACAGTTTAAGTCTATACAGGAATTATTAACAAGTCACCAACTAAATGCACTTCTTTATTTAAAGAACACTAAAAGGCTTCTTTAAAAAGTTAGATAAAAACCCCTACATATGTTTCGGCTTATTAATAAGCCATCCTCAGGGGGTGTCACAACTGCATTATTTAAAAACACATCCTCATATTAGTTCATTGTGTATGTATATAGTCACCACCATCACTTTAGCTACACTGTGACTTTTTAATCGTATATTAGCACGAATAAAATGCATATATTAAAAACACATCCTTGTGTTAGTCCACTGTGTCACTTGTTTATGTGCAGAGTCACTTTTTGTTTATATTAAAGTAAATAAAATCGATGTTAAAATTGTAGATGCATTGGTGTTATTGTTGCAGCAGAGAGTATTTTTCTGCAACAATAACACTAATATTGAACACATAATATTGCTTTTTAAGCAGGAATACATCCTATTTGTACGTAAGTCGCGTGACTGGACGACCCGCGTCTGCATCAATCATTGTCTGTCTTCTTGTGTGCTGCTGGCCTTTCACTTGATTCTGGGGTCGAGCCGAGTCAATCACTCGTTTAAATCAGCCGGTGTGCTTCTCTATTGATCAGCAGCAGCATAACAACGAGCACGTGTTCTTATACAGTAGCAGTTTGCAGTACCGCCTGGCTCACAATGACAATAACGGCGAAGCAAAGTGGCGCGTTTTACAATGACGCGGTGCTGTATGGTGCTTGCACCACAGTAACAGTAATACAGTAAAGTAACTGGCTCCATGAGGCCTAAGTTTCGGTATGCCTGCATGAAAATATTGATTCTGCTCACGATGACCAATGACCAGCTCCAGGAAAATTAGGGTCAGCGGGCCAGATGGAGCTCATCCATTGTTCATTGTTCTGTGGAGATAATTTTGATAATATCTGTGAACTCTTCAAAAATTCCAACTTCTCGCAACGTTTGTTCAGATAGACAAACTGTAAACAGGTTTCGGAATTCACTGGAGTATCTAAAGTTAGTCACGCCAGTGCTGTTTGGATAAGTCAATGCACCTGTATTAAAATGCTGAATGCGCTGGCAAAGTGGTTGGGCTTCATACGTTAAAATAATGCTATATTAACGTGTTATGTATTGTAATGTATATAAGCCCTATAGAATATAATTTAAAACATTCTTTTATGTCCTCAAATCTGTAAAGGTACTTTTTTCACTTTGTGCACTTTATTACTGCATTATGTACCTAGTTATACGTGCGTGCTCAAGTTAATAAATTAAATGAATGATCTGTTTAGGGACTATTTTATTGACTTGTATGGGGAAAGTGAGACGTCAGAAAGAAGTCTGTTGCTTAAAGGTACATGTGTGTGCATTGTCGGTATCAAACACTTTTACCTCTTCTACTCAACTTGCAGTTCTAAGAAATATATTACTTGTTGGTAGTCTATTACGTGTGCGTGTTATGCTGCAGACTGTTATTAAACTTTCGTCTATTATGCCTCGCAGTTTGCTGACTCCGATTGGTAGTTAATTGTGTGGCTTAATAACTTGTTGCCGAGCGATGGTTCTTGACAGCATTATTTTGTTTTTCTCCTTTATAAGTTTCAGGGGTTTCAAAGTAGAAATGCAGCTGTTGCAAAGAGGTTGGGATTGTGCAGAGTTTTTCAAGGTTAGAGTCCGTAAATCTGATATCATGTTTCGGAGAAACCTTGAATATTTTCCTGATATATCCTACAGACTCAGAATTTGTCCCACGCGATTTTAAGACAGAGCAATTTGGTATAGCGCCAGCTCGTATTCCATAAATGTCTGCTTTGAATTCCAGGACCCGGATTCCAACTACACCGACTGATATTTATCGTCGTTTTCCCCAGTTCTTCCAGCTGAATACCAAGATAAAGTCTGCTGTTGTAAAATAGACGTCAATCTGTTCCACTCCAGTGCTTCCCTATATGCCATATACAGTCATTCTCGGCCTGCAGAATAGCAATAGAACCATTCTTCTCTAATCACCCAAACAACAGAACTCTCGTAATAATACTTGATGGCCGCGAGGAAAACATCGCTATGCATTCGGCTACCCTTTGCGAATTATAATAATGAGAACGGCCTTGAAAGCGATTGTCCGCTATGTCGTCATTAACCCGTCATACACATACACCGCACTAAGATATCCCTCATTACGGAACTTGATTGTACATTTCATCTCAAACAGCTGAATTCCATCCTGTAAATTTTGTACGACTATTTTACACCCTGTTGACTAGGCATATTTTGATCTCCTTCTTCCTCGTACATGCTCTTCGTGTTAGGCAGTGTCTGCAATGTTGATTGACTATGTCTGTAACGTGATGACGTAATTCTGCTATAAATGAACGTCAGTAACAAAGATGGTTTACAGTATCGCAAAGAGCGGACTTGGAAAGTATGTGTTCCACATTTATTTGGACAATACCGGCCTTACGGAATGTCTTTTTAAATGGGGGTTAATTTAACTGTATTTATTCTTTCAGTTGTCTGTCTTACGACAGGTCCATAGCCTCTTCCAAAGCGACTTCTCCACAGAGTGCGATCTAGTGCTTCCTCTTTCAATTTCCATTATCGTCTCTTTTCCTTAAGGTCATCCATTAGAAGGCAGTTCCTACGCAAGATGTGACCAATCCAGTTAGCCTTTTTGTAATACTTCCTCATTTCTCACACGATCGGTCCAACTGATCTTCTCCAATCTTCTCCAGCACCATATTTCAAAACTTCCCAGGTACTTCTGATCTTATTTCCGAAGTGTCCCATTTAAAATTTAACTATTTTATGCACCCACACTTAAATGTTGTACGGAACAAAATATGAATCACGCGTACAGACATATGTAGGGTTATAAATAAGAATATATTAAATTGTACGGCTACTGAGTTGCAAAAAGTGATTATTAGGCCTACATCTAAGACCGAAATGTCTTTTCATATATCAGTGGATATTAATTTTCGAAGTGATGCATATCAATCTCGGACACCTAGCATGTTGCGTTTGTTTCACAGACTCTGTATTAATAACTGAAATTTTCAGCATTATCACTAAGGACTGCTGCAAAGACGAAGACTCGCCTACACGTACGTATGTGTGTGTTTATTGTTGTGCAGAAAAGGAACAGCTCGACTTATGGACCTGTCCAAATCTGTGTGTGAAAAGCAGGCTGTTGAGGTTGTGGCTACCAGCGGGACAAAGCATTAAGTTGCCTAAGTGGAAACTAAGTAAAAAAAGTCGCTTGATATGTCTTGAACAGAGAGGTCCAAGTGGAATTTAATTACCGCCCCCAAGAACGCATCACCTCTTCCTTCCTACACACCCCAAGCTGCCGATAAAGTGTCTAACCACTGAGGTGGCGCTCGTGATTACAGCTCTGTTTCTGAGGAACGTTTCCATCTAGTTGCACGGTCATGTGGTAGCCCCTTGCTGTTATTCTATTACGCTGCTGAACAGCTTTACATATTTAAATTTTTGACGACTCGTGGATTACTTAATGGAGAGTTATCAGTTGCGTGTTACTTCGTGTCTTGGCGGATTTTTAGAATAGCGCTTTGTAACTCGTATTTTTTAACAGATATCGGTATATGATAAAATCAATGAGGATGTGATAAGAAGGGCATGCGGTTATATCATATAAGGGATAGGTAAAAATACATCGAAAATTGTAACAGGAGTACCGGAAACGTAGGGACACGTAAGTGTACATGAGATAATGTATAAATTAATCTTAAAATAGAGAGGAGATGTAGCTATAAAGTAATATTGAGGTGCGTTCAGATCTTTGCATACTGAACTCTTTTGAGGTGGTCCTAATTATATGTGAAGACACATTCCTTTTTTTCTTGTGGCGCAACAGCCCTACTAGGGCTTAGGCCGCCTCATTGTTGAGGTATTTATCCATAAGGCGAAATCAGCTATCAAATATAACTAACCTGCAGCGGTAAAGTGAATAATTTCATTTCGAATTTCGTTTTAGGTAAATGTGATCGGAACACAAACAATAAAGTTTCCATGGTATGACTTGTCCACTCTTACAGGACTGATTTACGTATAGTCTGAGACACTGACAGTCATAAAACAAACCTCAAATTAATTAATTAATTGAGTTACACGAATTTATACTTTTCTTTCTAATTTCCGATCTATATACTGGTTCTAAGGGTTCCTTTTAACTCTAACAGTTCTGTTTAGTTTTGATGGCGCCACATATGATTTTAGTAAAAGAGAAACATTTATTTTTTACGTTAACAATTGTCCAGCAGAGTACCCTGTAGTGTGAGAATGTTGATAACGGATAAAAAAATTGAGAGCATCATAAGAGTGTACAGAGAAAAATTGAGAAAGCAGGAAGGAAGCAAGAAAGGTTAATTCCCCAGACATACACACACACACACACACACACACACACACACTGACACACACTAACACACATTACCAACATGGCCGCAACGCGAGAGTGTGCAGTGAGTCCACCATTGGGGGATATACATCATAATCCATGTGTCGAGTCGCTTGGGGACATCATTTCAAACCAGCAGGCTAGGTTAGGTGGCTCTAGCATGGCCCCAAACCGTCTGCATGAGGACTGGAAAATTTTTGCTGTAATTTGTGCGGGAGGGTTCATCTCTAGGGATCTCATTTTACTCGAGCTAATGGGGACCCCCGTGCGCGTTATCAATTCCAATTCCAAAGGGGGGCCACTAGAGGACAGTGGAGGGAAGAGGGGGTGAGCTGTATAACGGCTCGTGTTATTGTTAGGGGCGAAGTAGTAACTGGACCGGTAGTGTAGGGAGACTACCCCCTTGGGAATGTATACCCTCTGTACAGTACGCATTGCAAGTCTATATACACAGTGCGGTCTAATGCTAGGTCCGCAGCCAGGGGCGGACTGCCTTAAAGATGGGATTAACTTCTAAACCGGAAAAAGTGATACTAATTATTTGAGTCCGCACATTGCTCTAATATAATACTCTTTACACATTCTATTATTATTATTATTATTATATTTGTACACTAGGCTGGCCGATCACTTTAATAAACAAGAACTGAATTGAATTGAATTAGGTGAAAATTGTCTAGTAGTTTCGTCGTGTCTTTCCGTTATCATGTATCAGAGCTGCTCACACTGGACGGATTTTCATGAAATTTTATATTTAGTATTGTTACTAAAGTTTGTTAACATATTCTTATGTACTTAATATCGGACCAAAATAATGCACTTTACTTGAAAATATACGTTTGTTTTTGACCTCTCGCCGTGATTGGTTTTTATAAATGAGGCAGACCTTTTTTTCTCTGAATTATGACTGACCCGAAGAAACAGTTATATTTGAGACAGTGAAGTACTAGCTAAGACTGAAGAAACAGTTGAACATCGAACATCGAACATGATCAATTATGAAGTTCGAGCGTCGATGTGTAATAAATATCGATTCTAATTTCCATGCTTACGATACGTACGATATCTGGATGATCGACTCTAAACCTGCGGCTATGATACGGAGAAATCTTATGGTATATGTTAAAATATTTAGTGCCTTTATGGAAAGTGTTCTTGAATTTAACATATAGTGAGAATAAATTGAAGGCGCCAGAAATGTTATGATCTGCGGACACTTCCTATCTTGTTGTTATTGTTATTTTGTATATCAATTGTGATTATATTCTTCTTGAGAAGACTTCTCATAATTTCATTATATTTTTGGCAAATAAAATACCCTAACCGTAAGCCTTGCCATCATACTTAATATTGCGGATTAAGAAACACTGTGATTACAGGCTAATGAAGTCTGTATTCCTGCTTTAAGGTTTCGAAACTCACTGGGATCGTTTTAGGCCTATACAATTCCAGGTACTTAATAAACTGGTACGTTTTATCTTGATCAAAATAAGTTATTGTCTATCGAACTGCTTCATAGTATTAATGGCTGTGGTAATAGATTATTGTCACAACCTGTGAAATAAGTGACGTTTTCTTATATTGGACGATAGGTCATTGTAACGTGCAATAAGAAGTGCATTATTGGCAGAATAAGCTCCCATGACATATTTGAATTTACTGACCTAGAATCTTACACAGACTTGTCAAAATGCCTATGTGTAGAGTGGAGCCGCTTGCATTGTCAGACCTCAGATTGAGATGTACAAGTACGTGAATGGTTAGCGGCAGATTCTGCACATACTTTAACCCACATTTTCCCTTAACAGCTTGATAAGGGGCCTATGCATTGGTGACGAAGGCCGTCAAACAATAGCCGAAGCTCCACTGATAGATCACACGTGATGTGAGAAGATTCTTTACTCAGTTTCATGTAAGATATCAGAGTCGCTCCCGGATTCGAATTTCAACTTTCGGAACTTGTATTCGGCTCGGCACTGTGAATCCTCTCCCACACTTTAACATAGTCCCACCCTATATTGCTTCGCATTCCCCTGAGGCGGTTCGAACCACACTTTCCCTTTGGAGAATCTCGAACCCCCTATCGCCAGCCCCCTCTCTCTCGTGTTGTTCCAGTTCACGAGAGGTTTCACATGATTAACTTTGTTGAATCTTACCTCCAGCAGTGATAGACCATAAAATAACTGTGAATTGCTACTGTAATTTTGAAATAGAAATCACGGACTGTAGCACTGTCCTTGATCGAGTCTCGTAGCGTTGTGGGTGTCGCTTCTGTAGTTATTCGGGAGATATGTTGTTGCAGTTTCGTCCGCACACAGCTATGCTAACTGCGGGTCTGCCAGACGAAAGTTAGAACGGTGTCGTAAAATAGGCCATAGACACTGTTCCATGTACCCGTGTAACACACCATTCACCGCCACGGTCACCCCTCATTTGATTTTACATAACCCAGTATCTGATACTACGTTCTTAAGTGACACATAACTTTTAGAGAGACGTATAAAATTTGCAAGGACTGGCTGGAATTCATTGTGAGTGATCAGTTATTCTAGATCAAGTATCTGATCATTTTACTGATACCTCAGTTATGCTCTGGGATGCCGACATTAATATAATAAACTGAGTCCGCTCTGCGCTAAAAACCCCGCTCTCTATTTCAGCCTCAGAAAATGAAATTATTAAATCACTTAAGGCCAATATTTGCCTACAGCTCTCCTCCGTACATTATTATGGATATTTCGTTGGTATTCAGGTTATTATTAAAACTTTAACTTGTTCAAAGGCGATAGTACTTCTTTGAAGGAAGGAAAGAATCCATTAAATTTTATTGTCGCCACCCTGGTTTAGGGGAATAAGGAAATTGCATTGTAAGGCTATTTTTTATGGTCAGCGTGAAGACGTTTGTTTGTGCTAAAGAACTGTGTTGTCGTTGACTGATGCACAGCGCAGAAGGCCCGATGTGCGTAGTCCGCACGACTCACCAGGTTTTGTGTAACCTCGAGGCTTTGGCTCCACATTGGGAACTGCTGTTGTGCGTTGGAATAGTGGGTGCCAAATCTTCACCCAGTGACTGTAGGATTATGCGAATTAGGGAGTCCCAGAGCCAAAACGCTGCATAACCTTGTTTCTACCACCTTTGTTCAGGGAGCACAGCTATATCAGCTCAGTGATTCTGAGACTCATCTTGAGTTGAGCTGTTGGTTCTGACATCGTTTCGTACCAACAAACCGAACTTCGTCTGCTACACATATCAGACAATTAATACTTGCGAATATTTCAGTTTTGTAGACCGCGTTGCCAGCGCTGCTCTTAAACATATGGCATAATTGGAATACGTTAATAAAGAAGACGTTTCGTGCTAGCTGCAGGCACACGAGGACGATGAAGCTAACAGGCCCTTCGGCATTCTCGTAGATGCAAAACGCGTGTGGTAAACTTTTGCTTTGTTGTTCCTTTTTCTACTAGAACCCATGGTGGGTGCTTGTGAAATGAAGGCGGGTTTTAAATTATATGTAATTCATAATTTTCAACATTACTACTATGACTACTACTATACTATTACTACAAATAAGTTGGCGTCATGTGAACGTTAGCTCTTACATTAAGTATAAATTTTGACTATTTAATACTGAACGACAGTTTATTATAACTTTAATGTTGGATTGATGAAGTTACAGTATTGCTGGTGTCGTGTGGAGGAAGGTAGTGCGGATGTTGTTGTATGAATTATTTTGTATTTCATCTAAATTTGGTAATAATTCATGAGATTTTAATGTTGAAGAAACTCATCTGTTGACAATCGTTTGTTATTAAATCTAATCATGAGCATATTCAGATAGGTATATACAAAGAGTACTTTTTAAGTCTATCACATTGATGAACCATTAGAAAAGAGACGGATTAAGGATGAAGTTGAGAACGTCGGTTTTGTTTTAGTTTTAAATCGGACATGTATTTAGTTTTTTTTTTCCTATGGTTCGACAACCCCTTTTCGGGTGCCTACGCCTCCTCATTTCGAGGTTTCACGATCACACACATTAGACACACCACACTCGGTAGGACTCCTCTGTACGAGTGACCAGCCCGTCGCAGAGACCTCTACCTGACAACACACAACACTCACAAGAGACAGACATCAATGCCTCCGGTGGGATTCGAACCCACGATCCTAGTAAGCGAGTGGTCGCAGACCCACGCCTTAGACCGCGCGGCCACTGGGATCGGCGTATTTAGGTATAGAGCAGGAATTTATCAAATAATTTGTTTTAAAATTAGAAGTGTTTTGTAAAAGTTGGTATATGTTGTTTAACCGAGTAGACCCAGTTTCCGCTCTATTCCATTCCGCCTCTGTACCTCAGAAGTTACGCGTATATGCAAGTTCAAAACAGCATTATAGAAACATAGATACAGAGTATTCGTATCCCATCTCCAAGTCCTTACAAACCATATGAGGGATATTACAGACGTTTTATTCGTGTGGATATTTTATACTTACCTATATTCAGTGTACTTGTATGGCGAACTACAGTCTAAACTATGGGCAATCACTGTTCTCAACAGGCGGGCTGTTACAGAGCAGTACTGCGTGACAAATGTTTATAGGATCTAACTAGAGACTACGGAGTGCGCAACGAAACAGAGCAACATGAAAGCCGTGCAATCAGTTTCTGCTGGCATCGCAAAGTGACTATGAAGTTATTTACTTATTCTGCTTAACAAATGTAACAGCAGAAGTTATTGACAGAAACACTGTCCAGTTTCTCAGGAAAATGTGTAAGAAGGCTATTAAAAAAGTATCTGCAATCATGCGACATGTGAGGTTCTCACAGCGATGTTGCTGAAGATTGAAGTATTCTGGGATGTGATGCTGTATCGTCACGACCCAGAAATCTTGAATCTATCTGCAATTATTATTTTCTGGTGATTTATTTTTTTGAACGAGTACAGTTCTATCGCTTTTCTGCGTAGTCAGTATGCTTCTAGTACTGGTAATGGTGTTGCAGTGTTCGTTTTGTCGTCGAAAGTCATGGCTCTAGCCTGGACCTGTTTGTCATCACTGATTGATATGGACGGGCTTCCTGGGCCTTCTGTATCGGTCGCACTTTTCGGACATTCTTAAACGTTTTAGTCCCCTCATACACACTCTGCTTGGGTAAAGCATTATCGCTATACTGAGCAGATAAATCGTTTGTGAATTTGAACCCCCTTCACTCCGTTCACCCATAAGAGACGAACCACAGCCTTTTGTTCTCCGTTGCCGAAAACCACAGCGCTGCAGCAATGTTCGCAGTTACACAGATTGCAACTTACGCACTGAGTTGAAGGTCACCTCGAAAGGTGTTTCGAAACGTCGGCTTACGAGTTTCATTGCTGCCAACTCTTAAGGCTGTACGTGATTTGAGGTTTTCACTGCGTTGTTGATGAAGATCAAATTCTCGGATGTGACGAACATGTCGATCGGTTATTTGTTACAGTCACTTCGGAGGAACTTGCTTCCTCGATCTACATCATATGTCAAGAAGATGTAACAGTATACCTTGCTCCTGCTGCATGCGGAGAAGAATGTAACGATATTTTCGAATGAATGCCTTCGTATTTAAGTTTGTAGTTCATATTCAAAGTTAGTATTTCAAATACTTCTTGTCTCTGAACGGGCAATGTGATTTTGTAACTCATTCATTAACAACTGTAAGAAATAATTTCCATATTCTCTTTAAATAGTGATCGGTAACTAGGGCATTTTAAAGTAGCTCAGCACGGGTGCCACATGTGTCTCTGCACAACTTAAGAGGGTATTACAATTCTTTCCACATGGCAACTAGCATGTCTGTAATAAATCCTCTCAAATACGTCCTTCTGCGCATTTAAATTTCTCGATAGTCGTGATTTTCGATGTGCACTTCACTCGAACTTACCCGCCCGGTGAATATAACCACACTAGCGAGCCACCTATCTGGAAATGTCACATTCATGAATTGAACAACGTGGTGACTACACTGAGGTGGAGCATCATCCTGGTGGAAAAGATGGTGTCCGTCCACTTGTGGGATTGTTACTGCTGGATCATTGTCAAGGTAAGTGACGTAGATCGTTTTCTCGATGAAACAAAAAATACAATTGCCTCTGATATTTTTGAGAACGTATAACAGAAGGTTCTGTTCTTAGTAGTTCAGAAGTTTTGAGTTACTTGACAAATGTTTGCGCATAATATTTTTTTAAAGTTAAAGCTTTATTTCCATTGTTAGTATACATAAATTAGCTATACAGAGTGCAAGTTGTTCCATACACCAACTTCCATGAGATTTCGAGAAACGAGACACCCGCACTGAGCATAATATTATCCTCTATCCCTTAATGCAATTTTCGGCCTATGAAGTCACGTAATTCATTCTGAGACACACTGTATTGCTGGCAGTATGTAGGCACAGACTGTCACCCTGTGAAACAAAGGGGTTACTATATGCACTGCCATGTTCAACACTAAAAAGACAGGCAATGTGCGCATAAACGTCACATTGAGGCGCGTTCGCGTAACCACTGTTGCCGTGGAAAAGCAATAAAGTATTTCGTATTCTGAGAGTGTGTCTGTAGTTTTAGTTATACCGCATGCACTGAACATACGCCATATTATATTGTCATCTGTGGCCCGCCTATCTCTACCATATTTTTTCCACATATCTCATAAACGGCACGATTTTCGGAAAAACGTTAATGAAAATGAAACGTGTGGTTGGATTTTCTGTACAATTTGGTTTGAAACATTTCTTATTCTAAGAAGAACTGGGCGAGATATTATCATAAATGTATATACGTTTTCGTGTAAAATAACTGTTATTCCTGTCCAATTTTAATGGAACTTGAATATTCTCGACAGATTTTCGAAAAATACTCAAAGATGTAATTTCTTGAAAATCTGTCCAGTCGGAGCCGACTTGTTCCATGCGGACGGACAGAGAGACGGACGGACAGACAGAGAGACAGTTTATCAGACATACACGACGAAGCTAATAGTCTCTCTTCGCAATTTTGCGAATGCGCCCAAAAACTCCAAACTCATCCCACTGATTGTATTTATGTGCTCCATATGCTTCTTAAAATAAACAACTTATTTTCCTATACGGCATTCAAGGGTTGGGCTTTTTGATGGAAGCAAACTATGTTGTCTTTAACGAATGAACCTTCGGTTTCCATAAAATTCGCAGAAGTTCTTGACTAGCTGAAGAACTGTTAGCTTCTCAAGAAGGAATCTGCTCCTTGTAGTTGGTTGGTTACATAAAGACAGATGTTACAGCGACTTAAACTTTATGGCCGATAGCGATTACAAATAAAATAGAGGGTTTTATTGGTGAGACGTATTTTTTTGTATTAAGAGTGATACGTTTAACCGCATTGTTGAATTTAATGTAGATGAATTAAGGGAGGTGATGAGGGTAACAGTGATAATGATTATGACGGTAATAATAATAATAACAATAATAATAAACTAGCGGCGTATTGGGCCCTAAACAAAATCATCACACACTTCGAACACAACGCAAGTTTCGTAACAAGTTATTCAATAAAAATAAACCAGTTAACCTGTATTTCTTTCGGTGCAGCTTTTGTTGTTGTCTTAAGGCCGATGTATAACCCACCGGCGACTTAGAAGCAACTGTCATATTAGTTATTGTTGTTGTTATAGAAGCTTTGACCAAGGTTATAAACACGCACATACACACGTTTCGGGGAGGGAAAGGGAAATCGTTCCAGAATTGTTTGTGGTAAATTTCACCAATTCCTTGGCAATGTGCGTGTATTGTTTTCCCTTCCACGTGTTTATTCAATACACAAATGGACAGGAATGTTACTAGTAACAGCAATGGGCGAAACAATTGACTCACATTGACCGCTTGCGATTTGTATGTGCATTTGTGTAACATTAGGCCTATAGACATTGGCCTGCTTTCAGGGGTATGCAAACTTTCATGTAGAAATGCAGCAGCTGTTCAAGCATTGAGATGGCTCTATTGAGAATTCCGTGGAGCAGAATCCGTTCGGACCGTGATTCAGGCGTCGTTTCCGCTTGATTCTTTCTCACGTACCTTGTAAGTACGAGTACATAAGAAGCACAATGATAAAGAGGAAAAGCCAATTTGTCATTTTTAAAGCAAATAGCGTTTATATTGGTTTTATTTCAAAGAGTTCTGAGTTCCATCTCTTTGCGCACGTCTTTTGAGCCAACTCTTTCAGCAAACGGTCTTTTTGTAAATAATTGCGTATAGGCGAGTGTCTGAAATTTGATTTGATTGGTATCTGTTAACTGGCCATGACTTTGTAGTGACGGTGTTACCATATATTCACACAGTAAACAGTGGGTCTAGTTATGATTTTCACAGGTAAATATTCAAATTATTCTTTTATATGCAGTATATTGTAGCTGCGAAATCATAATTTCCTGGATATTCACGCAGTGGATTTGAAAGTTTTTAAGAAACAGGTTGATGTTATCGGTAAAATGCAATGCTGCAGTGCCTACCGAAGCATAGGTACCTCTTCACTTGACTGCTTCATAACGACAACTGTCATCTGAGGTAAATATAATCTAATCGCTCACTTCCGCACTCACAAACACAGCTCATTACACAGTCTAATGTATCTCATTTGACACAGTTCATTAATGCGATATATATATAACCCTACAATTTTGATCTTAAGAAAACACAGCTGACTGCTTGCTTAATGGGAAGCATGGTACCTTATGCACGTGTTTCTAGTTCAGCAGTACAAAGCGTTATTATTAATTTTCTCTCCAGAATAATTTCGAAAGTGTATGAGATTCGCAGTCTTGCCTGGCACTGTCATTCGTGTTCGAATGATACAAAGTGCGCCGCCAATGCGTAGAAGACTGTACTTCTCTCAGTACATCATTATGACACCCAACGTAAATTCCTGTGGTTAAATAACATGTTGTAAAACCTGTACCGAACTACACATTACTTTCAAAATAATAATTATTATTGCCGTTTAAACAAACTTTTAGTCACGTCTGAAATGTGAAATGCCTATTAGAAGACTACAGTAGCGAAAACTCATTGACTTAATATGACTAATATGAATGTGTCTCTCTACTCTGTATAAATCCTTGTGTAGATACACGGATGTTGTTTGTTGCTCAGTATTGCATTTTGATTGTTCGCTTCTGTTCTGCGTAACTCAGAGTAAAAGTGGGCCATACGTTGTGGATATTTAGTATTTCGTTCGAAAATTGGCCAGTTGGCTTTCGAGATGTTGCATTAGACAACCAATTTACTCACCCCTGTCCTACACGATATGTGGTTGCACAAAAGCTTTCTGTTCCTCCGCTGAAATACAATTTCTCGACAATACGTATTGACTTTATGGTATTAGTAATGTCACGATGACATGAACAGGATCATACGTCATGAGAGTCCGAGGAATGCTGCTGTCATTTGCATTCCTAATTTTCATGTTACTCTTACGTTAAGAATTTTATAGCCTTACGTGGTATCTAGTTGACGGATATTATTATGCAGGCATGAGATTCGGATCCGTCATATCAAATTGTGAGAAATGTTTACCTAAATGCACGATAAAAGGTAAAAAACATGAAGTTATCCCTATGCTTGTCATGAAGGCATATGGGGAGTTGAGGTGTAGTTTCATCCACTCCTTCTTAACCTCGGCACTAGGCGGAAGTGAGTGATCAGCTCCATGCTCCAAGGAAAGCGCCCCCGGTAGCCATTGAATACGAGGCTCTTAAGGCCTCACAGCCAGGCGTTTTGGGGAAAAGTCTCATGTCCCTTCCGGTAATCGAACCGCCTACGTGGGAGATCAGACTCGAATTCTTCGACTATCCGGATTACCTCACAAAGGGCCTACAGTTGTGGCCCACTGGAAATACAGGTATTTTCATCTTTTACCATCTTTCATCACCAGTTATTAGGTAGCCGTTGGTTGAAGATTACCGCAAACGTTGGAATGTCTTTTACTACCAAATGCGATTGTGTGACGTAGTAGACCGTATGAGGTTAATTCATATAGTTTTTCATGTCAGGTTTTCCAATATTGTATATTACACCAAGTATTGTATTGCACAAGTTTGTAATTCACTTGACGTTTGCTACACCTAGGAAACACTGGGACGTAGACAAGTGGATTTTGATGGCCATTTGGAATATACTGTATTGTAGGAGTTCCTCGATGTCTGTGGTTAATGATGACAATATCAACTGCATGTGATCACTGGGACAATACCTGGAAAAAGAACACGAAGCTTTCGTCTGTGCCCATTCCTATGTACCTCAAATAATTATCCTGTCCGCTTATTCGACAAAAAAACAAAAGTTGCGTGTTAAAAGTAGAACAAGCGATTGATGTTGTAACAGGGAACTACAGACAGAAACCATAAAGGCTGCTTTCCTGTTGCATATAATTAGAATCCTGCTGATCCTGGCTTATTACCTAATATTATAATTAGGTGACGTAAGTTTCGAATCAAAGCGTTATATGCGATTTAGCTTATAGCAGTGTTTCGCAAAATTTTTTGCTTTCGGAGCCCTTTTGGCTTCGAAAAATAACCGTGGATCCTCACATCCTTGCTCACGTAAATATAGAGTGTCCGGATGATGGACATCCAGAATTAAAAATTTATATCTCACAACTGATTTTAAATAGTTACGAATACATACCAGTAGCACACGTAACAATGCATTGCATGATTTACCCTTAATTAAACTGATTATTGCTTGCTTCGTGGGTGCAGGGTTCTTTTAAATTAGATTTTATAACAGCCATACGAAATAAACACAACGCCAATTAAAGAACTTCGGCGATTATTTTTAACATTACTCCTTTAATTAAAAAATAAATAAATTTCAAAGTAGCCATTACAGAAATGTATCCACGGATCCCACGGGAACTGGTCAAGGATCCCTTGCGGTCCGCGGAGCACACTTTGGGAACCACTGTCTCATAGGTTATTATGCTGGGCTCCTGCTTAGCTGGTTATAAGATGTATTTCTATTGCGTTCTATAGTTTAGATTGCTTGTAATAGTACGTGTGTTATCCAGTGTTATTGTTGTAACCACTGTTGTCACTATTACAATCGCCATTATTTTATTTATTTTTTTTTTTGGGAAGAGCTTGTTGCTGAAGTACAGGTTCGGTCTACGTTAGTCTGGAATAACCTCAGAGTTTCTTAGCGTCGCCTTGTTTGTAAGCGTTACATCAGAAAAAAAATTTCGCAGGTAGTTGATGGGAAAGCTTACGATCTATCATCGTGCTTAATTTCATGTTCCTTTGTTAGTTATCCATTAAATATCACTGGAAAACTGCCGAATAAAATTTTATCGTAGCCTCTCTGTTCTTTTTCTCCATTCTGTAAAAAGAAATAAAACACCGTAACAAGAAATGCTTATTCTTCAAAAGTTTATTGCACATTATTTTACGACTGTGTGTTATGTGTCGCCCTCAATTCACCAATTTCGCACTTCCGCCATGTTGTTACTAATGATGGTAGGAAATTAAAATGAGTGAGTTTTGGGTGACTTTTAATAGAGTAATGCTCATACCTAATGTTACGAAAATCTGTGAGTGGTTTGAAAGTTGAAGTGGGGGACCCACGGGTACATAGACAGACAGACAGACACCATGCTGATCTCATAAGCTCGATATTTTTCCGCGAAGAAGTAAATAACAACGCCAGATATAATCGTGTAACTTAAATGTCAGTAGCTGACCCAGTGTCTTACAGTGAGGGCGAAGACCGGGACAGACTTTAGGCGCTGCGCCCGCATTACGACAGTCACTGGAGAAAGACACAAACATGCTAACCATGACGTGACTAGCACGTGTCGCTGTTGAACTGTGTATGACGTACCGTAGGAACATTCTCACACAAAACTTGCCCAGAGCAGAGCGCGTCTCATTAAGTATGCTACGGTCTCCAATCCTCTTTGACGTCACGATGCGATAGATGGGTATTCTGGGAACATATTGTTGTTATTTTTTCATTCCTCTGGGAAACACTTAACGCATTGTGGGAATGTTGTTTTACCTTCCGTTGTCATGCATTTAAGTACTAACTAAACACTGTCGCTGCCTATTCGGGACACAAATGTAGGACGAATTTAGAATTCCTCAACTAGGTACATGGAATTTGTGCGATGATCGATTTTATCCAACTGTGGAATTTAAAGAATTTAGTTTGTTCTTTAGAAACCAGTATCTCTTTTTGTTCTCAAACTAACTTCAGTACAGGTGTCAGCGTTCTGAGCAAAATTAATTATGCTCATTACCAAGATTACGTTTGCACTGGGTGCTAACATCTCTGTGGCACGGGAACTAACACAGGACGCATAGAATCTGTTGTTTGCGGTATAGGCATTGAATTCTTCAGTTGAGAGGTGGAACTCTGGAAGATATTTTTGCATTTATAGCCTGCGATATTCTTAGCAGGTTTCTGAAAGGCGAAAATTCATTTTTCTGTGTGCTGTTATACAACTGCAAGTGGATGTCGGTCCATCAGTCCGTCGATCCTAACTTTCTACTGTTTAGCTGCATGACATCAGTGTTACCTAAATTGATCGATTTTCATAACAATTTTTATTAATATCATATCATTTGAGACTTCCCCATCATGTTATAATTTTTAAGATTCTTGATATCACGCTTGGAAGACAAAGGCTTGGAAGGTAGGAAAATATGAAAATGGATCTTACAGAACTAGAGTGAGAGGGTGTAGACTGAATTTATTTTGATCACGATACGGACTAATGGCCGGATATTGTGCACACGATAATGAAAAGTCGGGTTCCATAAAATCCTGGAAATTTCTTCACTAGCTGAAGAATTGTTAGCTTATCAAGAAAGTAGAGTTAGTTCTTGGCTTCATCAAATCTGTTGGAATACTGACGTAATATATATCTTTTTCTTCCCTCGTGACAATTTTTATAGTGTCGCCCTCTTCTTAAGTAATTAAATTCAGCGCCCATTAAAACAAGAAACTGTATTATTATACCATTATTATTGTCTATAAACCTAGTTATATTACTCGCAATTAGTTCGTTATGCGTTCTTTATGGAGAGGATTTCTACTTTCCGCCTCAGAATTCTGAAATTTTTTGCTGCGTCCGATCCACCTAGATAAATAGTGCCTTTATAAACGCTTAGCAGTCATTATTAATTTATATATGACTGCAGTGTAACTTTGCCTTATAGTGTAGGTAAGTAAATGTGATACATAAAGAACAAATACATAAATAAACAGTACAAAATAAACAACGCATGTAGAAAGGTATTAACGTCGTATTTTCACTCCCGTCAAATTATTTTCGAAAAATAAAATTTGTTAACGAAGCAAACAGAAAACAGTACGTGTGATCGCCTCTGGACCATACGAAGATAGAAGAAACTTTGAGATCTGGGATAGTTTTAGTAAGTTACCTGCAGCGGAATCAAGTGTTTGGACGGACCAGTTAATTCCTTTCACTCCCTACACGACAAGTAACTGAACGTCACAAAATCCGGGTTTATGTTATCCTGTCGGGATGTATCATGACGCGCTTGTTTTCCGTAGTCGTTGCTGATGCAGGCAACGATTACCTTGTCAACTTCCGGCGGGATTATATTATAGGAAAAGCATTTTGCTTGTATTTCAGGAAAGAGACAGACGAAAGTGTAGAGATATTCACTCTTTCAGACGCCGTCAACGAGCGTCCGCTCTGATGGCTCTCTGAATTCTGTTTTATGAGATTTAGATTGTCCATCCCTCTTGCAAATGTCACTTCCAGGAGAGAGTGGGTTAAGTCTTTTTCGACGCCAAAATATATTCAACCAACAGTGTTGACTTTCAGCTACATCTGGGGACATGCTAGTGGCAAAAAGACGTTTCTGAAAGTATTATTTAAAATTCTTCAGTACGCTACTCGTAATTTACAGCAGCAGTGACAGGATTTCCAGCCTGATTGTAATTAGGGACGACAGTTTTATCTAGACTACTCTTCGAGTGCAAAATACACTACTTATGGAAATTATGATGGATATAAGTACAACTGTGCCGATCCCAGTGGCCGCGCGGTCTAAGGAGTGCGTCTGCGGCCGCTTGCTTGCTGAGATTGTGGGTTTGAATCCGGCCGGGGGTATGAATGTCTGTCTGTTGTGAGTGTTGTGTGTTGTCAGGCAGATGTCTTTGCGTCGGGCTGTTTAGCCGCCCAGAGGAGTCCTACCGAGTGTGGTGTGTCTAACTCAGTGTGATCATGAAGCCTCGATAATGAGGAGGCCCTGGCCCACTAGGGGCTGTTACGCCTGTAAAAGGTAAGGATGACTGTCGAGGATAAAGATGTCATGTGCTTGACTAAGTACAACATCAAGGGTAGTGTATAGGGGAGTGGAGGTGTACCTATGGCCTTTCTTAACTTCTGGCACTAGATGGATGTGAGTGCTAAGGTGCACAACCCCACCGCTTTACCCTCGGTGTAAGTGCACCAGGTGCTTATTGGACTGGAAACTGGTTAGGGCCCAGAATATGTCTGGACTCAGCGACAAAGAGAATTCTATGCCCCAGCCGTAATCGAGCCCCAAACTTCCGTTCGTCCAATCCGCAGTCTAGTCAATATTCCATTTCAGCTATCCAATTCACAACGCTTAGAACGAATCTTAATTTTCATTCCTGTTTTCTTTCTGCTTTGGAAGATTTTTTACGGGTTGTTCATAATTTAAAACTTACGGACTTCATGTAGCTCGCAAATAGTAATCGTTCATTCGCTATTATTACGGAATGTTCTATTCTAAGCTGCCATGGCAGCAATTCACAATAGAGAGAACAAGCAATTTCCTGTCGTACAGTCTTTAGCCCAGGCACTATATTGACAAAGCTTAATTTTCGTTAATGTTTTCTTTTGTACTTTGAGAGATATTGTGCGAAATGTTTCGATATCCAGCCTTGTGAACTTTATGGATCTGACTAGTAATATACTTTCGCTATCACGTTATTTTTAAGGAATAATTTATTTTACGTTCTCAATCCAGCAACTTAAAAGGAAGAAGTTTTGTCCACACCTAACCGATGCGCCAAGTCTGTACTTTACAACAACTGACAAAGTTAGGAAGGATAAGAAGATAAGTTACGAACACTAGAAGCGGAATAAAAATTATGCCATCCGTATGCACTTAGAGTGCATACGGATAGCGCACGCACATATGTACACGCACACAAGCATGATCGCCCTTTAGGAAACGCCCTGACGGAACCTACTAATTCAATACACAGTCATTTTCACGTTCTACTTTTCACACATTCTCAGTGGGGCTTCCAAATATTACCATGGTTGGCGGGAGTTAGTTCTAAGTGTTTGACGACTGGGTTTCGTTAAGTTTACACATAATAGCATTTTTAGATTTGGCTAATTTGTATATTTTGTTACATCAGTCCGTGATGAAGGCTCTTCGAAATGTCGGATTTTTATTTTGTATTGACACGACTGATCAGCCTGTAAGACTTAATCGCATTCAACGATCGTGTTAAGTATCAGATTTAGGCCGCTGTAGGCGTTTGTTCCAGGTAGGTGAAACAGTGGATCTTTCAATTTATCCATCGGGGTGGAATAGCAGCAAATAACTTTGTAATAGCTGTGTAGGCGCATATCAAACGAACTTATTTCCACATACGTTCCAGATTGATTTTAAAGAAAAGCTCAAACATGAAGGCTGTTGTCGTCCAAGGGTGGTACAAGAGCGTAGATTGCTTGCAAAACTGTTTCGTAATTATTCCACATTCGTTGTCCTCCTGCATATTATAATTCAGATCCTTTGCACTGCGTTTCAGAAGATGAGACTGAAGGAATTATGATAAGGGGTGTCAAATGTAACAATTCTGAAGGAAACTAGATGATTTCTCCTTACGGGAGGGCCACAAGGGTAAAGGGAATAAAGATATAAGAAATACCAGAAACTGGGAGAGTTAAGTAGTGTGAGGTCGATTAAGAACATAATTGTAGCCTAAAGCACTCCAAGCATTACAACAGCATTTATTTTTGCCATCAGTATCTATCTGTCAATATTGGACACTACAATTGCATCTTGTGTTTGAACTATCTTTACTAGTAGGCTATGTTAATTAATTAGGAAAATGGATTTAGCATCCTACGATATCCATTTACTGGATGAAAATAGAAATACCGTAAAGAAAATCACAGAATTTTGAGGTTATCACAGCGGTGTAGCTGAGGATTCCGTTTTTTTTGGATATAACGCTGAGCCAATTGGTAGTTGGATCCCGACCTCTCGAAGGAACGTACGCTCTTCGAAATGTCGGGATCCGATTACCATGTGACACAGCATTATATCCTAGAACAACTGAATCTTTAAAATCACGGGAGCTTTAAGTAGTAGGCTGCAGTAATGAGGTCGGTGTAGAAGGTAATGAGGAGAAAATTGAATGACCCGTATATCTCGTTACCAGAATGGGAGTTAAAATCATAAGATATACATACAAATGCTTCGAAGATGTGACAGTAATAAGTCAAAGTAACATTTACAAAAAGTCGGGAATGCATTTTAAGATTTGGTTCAGAATCCCATGTCTTTCCGTCTCCTGTATATAAGCGTAAATATAAAAGAATTATGAAAATATAATTTTTCCTTTATTTTGTGTTAATATGAAACTTGGTTTTTAGCCTCAAGATACGAACGAATTGAAGATGTCGGAGAACAAGGTGCTGAATATAATATTTTGATTTACGAAAGATAAGGTGACGGGAGCTTCGAGCAAACTGCACACAGTTTTTGTTGCCATCAACGTAAGAGCTTGAGTTAGGCAGAGAATGAAGCGCACGTGGCAGAGATGAGAAATTCACTCGAAAATTTAATAAGGCGAAGGAAGAAATGGTAGGATACCCTTAAACTTGATCTTAAAGAACTACGGTGTGGTTGTGTGAACTGGATTTATCTTGTTCAGGACGGAGACTAATGTTCATCTCACATGAAGGTGGTAATGGACCTGCTCGTTCCGTAAAATACGGGCAAAGGTTTGAATAGCTTCTGAAGAAGAACGTTGCTACATATATAGGGTATACACAAAAGAATGGTGCGGTTTCAATAGTGAAAACTATTGAAACAGCACCATCCTTTTGTGTATACTCTGTATGTATGTAAATTTATGAACATATGCTACTTGTACACATGTATGTATACACATACAATATATATATATACGTATATTCACAAATAAGTTACAAGGGTGTATACGATTTATCTAATGAGATTGAAATCTAACCTTCTATAAGCTGCGAGTATTAAATCTTTTGCCTTATAAATTAGTACTTTCTCACGATTAATAAAGAAGAGCAGGTTAGGAAGGAATGGTTGACTATAGTCTCTTGATTGACATTTGTCCATATACACTGTGTATAAAGGACACTTTGCCAACTGCATTGATGCACAGGCATGGTATGGTGGTGGTATTAATCATGTGCCTCCATATGTACACGTTTTCATAAAGACGGTGGAGTGATTTCTTTGACAATTGTCAATCTTAGGTATAACTACAGACGTATAATGTCATGATCAAGGACAAAATTATGTTAGTATTAAACGCAAATTTTCGTCAGAAAAACTCTTTGAACGAATTCAAGTACTGTTACTTATTTCGCTTTCCTGCTAAGGCAGCATAGCTGAAGTATTGTGAAGTGACTGAATGTTGTATGTGTCCTTGCTAAATTGGTTTTTATCTCACTGGGATTATGTTGCCAACATTTGTATGTAGGAGTGATATTAGTGGGACTTAATTCTGTTCCCGTAAAGACAAAATTTAAGGGAGTTCAACTGAAATGTCGAGATACGTCCATGTTGAGGTGTGTCAAGTAGTGCTTAGATATTAGGACTTTCGCAGTGTATTTAGGGGCGTAGTTTTTTTTCGGACGAAAGCTGTTGTGAATTCAACTCAGAGTGGGACGTGACACAGCACGGACATTCTGAAACAAGGAACATGTCTTCGGAGAACTGTGTTTAAATTCTGAAACTTCAGCTTTTTCTTGCATCCTGTGGCTCCGTGTGTATGCACTTGGGAGAGTTAGATGTGGACAGCCAGAAATAATTATTTTGCATGAAGATACTCGAATGCAATTAAAACTCTTGTACTTCTGTGTCGCATTTGAAGAGCAAAAATTTAATTATTTGAGCCTACTTAAGGTATTACAGCTTCCACATATTTCTACATAATAGAGTTATATTAGAAGCCGTTTTTTTATATTCTTATTCCAAAAACTTTGAATGTGTTGCTGATTAAAATGCTGTTTAATGTTAATTCAGCATAAATAACTTTGATTTTCCCAACATCCTGCTATCGTATAGGAAATGGTGCACGTCATAATGTGAAATACATCTTTCATATGCATTAATACTTTTCTATGCTTAACAGATACATTTTTATTCCTTCCTTTCCTTTGCATGTTGTGTAAGACTTTAAAACCTGAATATTTATTTTTTCTTTAATTATTCTCATCGCATGATTTCTCTACAATATAACAACTATGAAAATCAAACTATACAATTTTGTAAAAGGAATTCCCTCATTTTATACATATAATTGTACAAAATAAGGGGATTTCTTTTACAAAATGTATAGAGTTTGATTTTCATACTTGTTTTATAGTCCTGATGATTGCTCTATAGAGCTGAAACCGGTAGCCTAATGTGTCGAAAATATATATGTTGGTTGTGACTGTAATTGCTGAACAAGAATGAAATATCAGTATTTACATAAACCAACTGGATGCAACTTTATTTAAAAAAACTGTATAGTTTTTTAAAACATATTTAAAAACTTTTTAAAACCCGACATATGTTTCGGCTCCTATAGAGCCATCTTCAGGGGTTTATTGTTGTTAAAACTGCATATATTAAAACGTCGTTTTCATTGGTTCACTTTTAGGCAAGGTTTTTCACTTTTCCACTGCTTGGTAAGCACAGACACTATTTGTTATTCGTACTAAAATAATATGTTAATGTTGATGCATGGTACTGGTTTAGCTTGTTCATTAGGTCGTATCAACATTAACATATTATTTTAGTACGAATAACAAATAGTGTCTGTGCATACCAAGCAGTGGAAAAGTGAAAAACCTTGCCTAAAAGTGAACCAATGAAAACGACGTTTTAATATATGCAGTCTTAACGACAATAAACCCCTGAAGATGGCTCTATAGGAGCCGAAACATATGTCGGGTTTTAAAAAGTTCTTAAATATGTTTTAAAAAAATTTACAGTTTTTTAAATAAAGTTGCATCCAGTTGGTGTATGTAAATAGTGACTGTGAAAAGATGCACGGTGATTACAGAATAAAGTAAGAATGAAATATGCTGTGCATGCACATACCAAAGGGATGTCAAATATTAAGATCGAGGAAGTCAGGTTACTGGGCGAAAATATGAATATTATAAACACAGAAACTTAAAAAGTCGTCAATGAGGAGGTAGGTGAACAGTAAATGCTGAGAAATCTAAGTACATATTCATGTCTCGTCAACAGAAAACAGGACGGAATCACGACATTGTGATAGGCAATAACTCCTTTGAAAGTGTGACAAAGTTTAAAAATTTTGGAACGACTTTAAGAAATCAATGTAGCATTTACGAATGAATTAAAAGTATTTCAAATTCATGGAATTCCTGCTATCATTAGGTTCAAAGCCTTTTTTTTTGTATTCATGTTTGCTATC
This sequence comes from Reticulitermes speratus, assembly GCA_021186555.1. NCBI lineage: Eukaryota > Metazoa > Arthropoda > Insecta > Blattodea > Rhinotermitidae > Reticulitermes > Reticulitermes speratus. Next base: position 36,891,333 of record JAJKFL010000001.1, on the reverse strand, counting down.
CCAGTACATGAAGATTAGAATTCACAGGACTATAATTTTGCCTGTTATTTTATAGGGACGTGAAATTTTTCACTCTAAGGAAGGACATAAATGGAGTGTGTTCGGGAACAGAGCGCTGAGAAAAATATTTGGGCCTAAGAGGAATTAAAAAGAAGCTGGAGAGAATTGTATAATGTGGAGTTTTATGGTCTTTACTCGTCTTCAGTTATCAATAGGCGAACAAGTTAAGTAGGACGAGATGAACGGGGCATGTGGGACGAGTAAGGGTGAACTGCATACGGAGTTTTGGTTGGGAAAGCTGACGGAAAGAGACCAATTTGAAGACCGTAGGTGGAAGAAAAATATTTTAATAGGCCCAAAAGATACAGGATCCTGGGATGGACTGGGCTTATCTGGCTCAGAGTATGGACCAGTGATGAACTCTTATGGGAAAGGTAATGAACCTAGGGTTTCTATGCAGTTCCGATATTTTCTTGACTAACTGCAAAACTTTTAGTTTCAGACTGTAGTCTTGTGGCTTTTGACACGATGTGGTTTCGTGTCAAAATCCGGAAGGCTATATTCCGTACAACCTCCAACGTGAAAGCCTAAAACCTATTAGCTGGTCACGAACAGCTCTGTTCGTGACAAGTTTTTCATCGTCCTAGAAGTATTATTATTAAATTGTTTCTTGTTAAGCATATTCTCTCCAGTGAGCCGTTAGTACTGTACGTAGAAGTAGACTAATAACTCTACGTGTGTGTCACATCTATTTATGTAATTTGATGTCTGTACGCATGTGTTTATGAACCCTCTCTTAAAAATTTTTAGTAGATAGAAAACCGCAGTTACTGAACATGAAACCAACTTCACGCTGACGTAGTCTTCTAGGTTCTGATACCGTGCGGTATTGTAGGTTGACACAACACTTCTGGGAGGACATTCTGCCTTCGTCTGCACGATTGAGGGAAATGGGTCCATATAGCATCTGAAGTGATCACAGCGATCATGCGGTTTGATTGTGTAGGCGGGTACGTGAGTTGGAAGCCATGTGTCTATACAGAGCCACTGTCGGGTCCGTTAGGTAGTATGGAAAGGGAAAATTTAGAAACCAGGATACAGACCCTGAAGTTGGAGGCAGCATATTCCTCCGACAAATCGGTGTCAGTGTGCAAACGCCATATGGAGTCAAAACTCAACAGACAACAGTTCGAATAATTCCCGTCGTGTAAACATGAACAACTTATGTCAACGTTTTACAGTTATTAGACACATATTACGCCATTTTAGGGGAGGAGGAGTGGGAGTCGGAGTGCGGAGAAGAGCCCCAGACGGAGCTGTGTCTAGTTCGACAGTGGACGATATGATACCACCGACAGCAGGAGAGGTATGTTCCCCAGTTGCGACCGTTACTGGGTCTTCATCCTCACCACCACCTTCACTAGTCCGACAGTCTAATGGCGACATCGCAACCAACAATAATGACAAAGGTAAGAAAGCGATTTTAATATGTAAAATTTTAACTCACTACCCTGACATTGAATTATCTTTATTGACAGGTATCAGAATCTTTCACAGGGAATACATGTTTCCAGTGCTTTTTCTTGTCAGTCACTCCGGGCAAATACTACAATTTGAAATAGACTGCTCCGTCTCTTTACAAATTATTAACCTAACTGCGACTCACATTTTATTTACTTGCCAACACTGTCTAATCTTTGTAGCTTCTACAGTTAAATGGCAACAGTAAATAACCTAAGAACTAGTCATTAACAGAGCAAGTCCACTGCACACAGGCAGCACACTTCAATGGTTTACTTTGGAACTGGAATTCAGTTCTCTTTATCTTTCATTCTGCACAGTGTCTGTACAAATGTATGCCGTTACACTAGGCTTGAGTCATTTTGTATTTGTTCGAGTTTCGAGTGACTTTGATATAAATTTAATCGCCGTTTAAGAGTTTAATAAGAAATTTTCAGTACAAAGCCCTGTAAGGTGAAGTTGTCCATGTGCTTAATTAAGCACGAAGCCATTAAGAGTCTGGTAGTGTTTTTTTCGGTTACTCTGTTTTCTCACTACATTACAATTATATGTGCCTCTTACATGACGGTCAGGACCATGCCCTGTTTCAAATTGTTCCTGGATGTTGGTTAAAGGCAAAACGATTCAATAATGATGTATATCTCCATTGCTGTACTTGCTGTTGTAGTTAATAAAGTTTTGTTATTATTATAAGCCATTAAGTTGTATCGAGGATTGTCGGTATAGCTCCACGCATTCGTAACCTCGACACTCTTCTTCAGTAACCGTAGTTTAACAAATTTGGTTCTTGGGCGTTCTTTACACGAAGTATATTGAACGAATGCATAAAAATTATGATGGTCTCTCTTTCTGTACGTGCAGTCTCAGGACGGATTTTGATGAAATATGGTATTCTAGAGATCTAACCCTGCATTACAGATTTATCTCACAATTTAATATTTTTAATTTTATTGTTATACTACATCTTACCAAGACCTACAATAATTTTATAACCGGTCAGCTACTATAAGAGCAGATTTTGCAATTTCATATTGTAAGAAACACTGTAAACTTTTGGAATCCCACAGAGTGAAACCATATGGTGAGTATATTTGTATTGCATTTTACCTTATTTTAAAATATTGTGTTGATGGCCCGATGATGGTCACAAACGACCGAAACATGTAGCTGTTTCTAAAGAAAAGGTAATTGTGTTCGACGGCATGGTAAACGATTTGTTTTTGAACGTTCCACAAACACAATGTGATGTACTCCAATAAATTTATTTTTGTGTTATATCGATCCGTTATATGCCTAACTCTATACTACATGACTTGAAGACTCACATATCTTCAGTTTTCTGAAAACAAAAAAGAAACAACTCATCAAACGATACTTTAAAATTTCATAATTGTTGATATTTTGAATATTTAGGTAAGAAATATTAACAGAGTGCGTTATTTTCTGCAATATGCTCTTTATAGCTGCAGTAAATGAACACCAGCACGCAGATAGGTATAATTTCTTTTTGAATATGTGACAGGTACTGAGATTAACAAATCAAAATTACACTGGCGAAGAAATTAAAATCAGGTTAAATGCAGGGATAGCCACTTGCTACCATTCAATTTAGGGTCTTTTGTCTTTCAGTCTCATATGAAAGAAGTAAATACTGAAATAAAAACAACCTATTTAACTGTGTTTTACGCATGTGAAACTTGGATTATACTGGAGAACCAAACAAGTCCTGTTGTTACAGTTTGTGGCGGCGAAAGTGCCCAAAAATTGAACTTTCGAGCAGATGGCATAAAATTGCAAATGCCATGTAAAGAATAAAGAATTGATTGTTTGATTGAAGTATTATGAATATTCGTCAGACGTGGCTTTGTGCTAAGACCCGTTTGAGAATTTAAGATTGTATATGCAGCTGAGGCACAAACGCGTGTCCGGTACCCTCATATTGCATTGGATTCAAGTTCAATGAATAATCTACCATTATTTCGGATGCAATTTGGGTAACTCAGTAGTCAATTAGCGCATTCAACCTTGTCACAGTTGTAACCCATCCACGTGGTGAATTTACCACTCGACGGAAAGTCTCATTATATCAATTTCTTAAAAGCTGGGAGATACACGACTTGATACATCATAACAAATCTATGTTTTGAGCTTGCATTTTATTTTTAGTTGACAAAGCGTAGTTTCACGCCGTCTTTTTCATTTTCTTGAGGTACATACTATTTATTTATTTCAAGAATATTCTGGTTTCTTACATCAAAGCTTATGTGGTCAAATATGTGCATATATACTGTGTACTTATCTTAAGCTTTTAGAGGATCCATTTATGGCTTAACATTAGCTAATTTCCACTTGTATACTTGAGTATGTATAGCTTTTCTTCCTCTTGAATCAACAAAACTTGGCTGCTGCTTCTTCTAATAATAAAAAAGGGTAAGCTAATGTAACTTAACGTCTCCTGAGAATGGGATAGGGAAAGTTGGTGAGTGACTGTAAGAGGTTAGGATTTGAGTGATGGGACGATAAGTAACGAAAGCAGGATCCATGATAAAAAAGAGGAGGTAGGAGACGGAGAGAGGAGAAACTGGCAATAAGACTTCGGGCATACACGGTGTATACAAGGAAGGCAAAGCTTACTGCGTTGTACACGGGTTTTGCATTAAGAATGCCTAATCTTGCGAAGCTTCTGCTACACGGCGGTTGGGTGGTGTGGGAGGGTACCTACCCTTACCTGAGAGGGAAGCAGATGCATCTTCTCAAGACGTGGTGAAAGCTTCATGAGACCATCTCTATAACACTGGGTACACCCACTGCCATATCTAAATGGCTGGCCAGTACTAATTTGATCTGCAGTTCATACGTCAGTCGGTATTTAGGCCTAATGAAGGACTTTAAGAAGTCAGCAACAGTGACATCAGAACATCGAAAACTTAGTAAATTTTGGTTTAATAAAAAAAAACAGGCCACCCTTTTTAAGATTATAAACTGCTAATCAGAATCTTATCCGGCCATCACATTAGCGCGATTCTTGCTCCTAAACTTTAGAATGAAATTTTATTCGGTGGTTTAATGTTACTTGTGTTATAGCAGTGTACGAAATCACGTATTGGTGTGATAATTAGTGGAAACTTTCTTATTGTTTGTTCCAAATGTGAAGTTCGAATACATAACATGCACATAATGCTCCATTACTATCAAGATATGTGTTTTCAACCGGGGTTTGATCCTTCTCTTGGGCTCTTAGCGTAAGTTGTATCTCAAGGTTTGTGTCTCAAATGTTGGATATAATTTTAAATTAACAATTAAGGCGTTTAGTAATTTAGCCTATGCTTCAAATGCACTGAAGAAAATATCACTCAGCGTAAATTAATTTTCTGTGCCTCAGGCGCTGTGACGGATATTCTTTAAAAGGTCTGGTAATCTAATGAAGTAAATTTTTGAATAACAAAGTATCGCTCTGAATTGTTCACGTTTTACTTTAAACTTTTTTGATCTTCTAAGTGTTTAGAAGATTGTTGTAAAAATTAATGAAGTGAAGATCATTGTGAAGTGTAAGTGCCATTTCGACCTATGGGGTTAGTAAGAATTTCCACTTTAACTGATCCAGAATCACCACAGCCCAATTTACGTTCCCTCTATATTCACTATCCACTTTAATGCTACCAGATGTCACTTGCCAAGAGGTTTGATTTTCTACACGAAAATTCTGTGAGAATTTTTCAGTTACCCCATCTGGAATATGTTCTCAGCTCGTTGTAACCTCTTCAGTCTTCGTACCTTAACGCTACAGTATTACAGGCTTTTAACAATTGAGCATCTATCATGATGGATTGTAAACGTCAGGTGTAGTCGTTTGATAGCTATCGATTTTAAATCTCTTCGCTTATGACCTGGATGATAGTTGGTTTTAAATTTGTTGCTATTACAGGATAAATTTTATAATGTGTTTTTAAATATCGAGTGTTTTTTCTGGAAATTATTCATGATTTTAACATCTACGGACAAAAACGGAGAAAGCACCGGAAGCGTTACGCCCTGAGAGCTTTTCCCAACTTTTTATGAGTGCGTTTTACTCGGTAGCCTATCCATAAGCCAGGGTCAAACCTTGTCCTTAATGCTCATTATGTAATATCTTCTTGGAAAATGTATTTTAAATTAAGAGACATGTTACAGCTGTATGTTCCTCAAAAGTGCGCATTTCCCAGAATGGCCGTCTTCTGCAATTTTGGACGTCAGTGTTTTACCAGGGATGGTTAAACTATATTCTAGGCCGCACACTTATCCAGTGAGTCTGAGTAGAATTCCAAAAGTTTTGTATTCGGCCGATTTTAAGTCTTTGTTGAAATACGAGTGAAAACTCACAAGCGAAAATTGCGTTATAATTGGTCTTACACTAATACGAGGGATGTTCAATAAGTGAGGGTTCCGAGGTCACAAAATTAAAGGACGTCATTACAACGTTAAATGCAGCTCATTTCACATTACTTTTCACCACAATCCCCGAGCATATTGACGCATTTGACGCACCTTGGCATGAATTTAAAAACCGTCACTGCAGAAATCGGTTTCAAATATTCACAGCCATTCACTAACAGTCGTTTTCACCTCTTCATTACTGTGGCATCGACGACATCCTACATGTTGCTTCAGCGGCTGAAACAAATTTATCGCGAGGTGTGATCCTTCAGCATGACAATGCACCCCCTCACAGCACACGTCGGACACAAGCGTCGTTGCAGTCGTGTCACTGGGAACATCTGGACCGCCAACCTTATTGTTTGGGTTGCTGAAACAACACTTGGGAAATTGTCGATTTTGCAATAATGGGTAAGTTTAAATGGCCTTCCGTGAATGGTTGCGAATGTAAGAGTCCCTATTTCTATTGCGACAGTATTTTTAAAAATTTTGCCAAGATGGGAAAAATGTATCTTTTTGTTAGGGAACTGTGTTACGTATAATAATACTTCATTGCAATAAATGAGCCAAATTTAACGTTCTAATAACTTTTCATATAATTTTCATGACCTAGAGAAACTTTACTTATTCAACAATTTTGTGTGTTACCTCCTACATCCTAGAAGCCGACAAATAGCAAAAATATTTTAAACGGCTGTCACCAGTAACCAGTAATCGGTCTACTTAATCGTTTATTTTTTTCGATTATTTAGCTAAATTCATATAATCAGTGTACTTTTCAGTTGGGAATGTGAAAATGAGTTGAGGTATCTTATGTTATACCCTTCCCGATATTGTGACAGCATATTGATGCCTGTTTTTTTGTGTTTATAATATTTAAAGGTAAGAATTTTTCTTGAGCTGACTGTTTCTACACTGATCTGTATTATTTTGGGTTAAAACATATTTTCTGCATGAGGGAGCTTGTTCTGTCTTCGTTTCCTGGTGTACAGCGTTCCGGTCTTATTTTTATTCTTCGCCCGACTAACGGAGAAAATAAGAGTGGCGTACAGAGGCAGATGTTTTCATATGACATTCTAAATGAAGCTTAAACAGAGAGTGCGTTAAACTGATGCATAAAAATGGTGATAGCAACCAGACCCCAACAAATCTGCGGGTTATTTAATTCTGTTCTGAAACAAATTGAAAATATCAACCATAAAAAAGAGTACTAAATTTACGCCTTTAAAAGAAGAGAGTCGCTTTATCACATATATAGATTTTATCAAGAGACTTTCTAAGTGCTACTGGGAGTAAACCTGTCTCCAAAGACGTGTTCGTTACCAGTTCTAGCAGTCAGTAATTACGCTTCGTGCGGCCGCCCGATGTGACTGGAGTGCGGAATCTGTCTAATTATTTCTCAATGAGCAGCTTCCTTCCAGCCTTTTTACTTGAAGAATGCAGTTGCATTGTATTTTCTCTACCTGCAGCTCTGTCCATTTATATACATATTTCTGAAATACATGTTGCAGTATATGTGAAGATAATAAGCTATTTATAATACTTTCGTAATTCCCCTCAGTCCAAGTAGTTCTTCTGCGTACAAATCATTTGCTTTGTAGATTTATCGTCATATATTTTCATTCCCTTACGGAAACCGTTTTTAATGGTATCATGAGGTCCTGTATTATAGTAGAGACTGATCTGTACTTAATCGCCTTAGTGGTTACACTTTAACCTTTGTCACACCTTTGACTGTTTGTACAGAATGTGGGGTACAACTTACCGTCTTATACATCTTGAAGGATTGCACACGCTGTGACGAAATATTTTTAATTTCATCTTCAAGGCACGTTGCGCCTCATCTGTCGAGAAGACTGCCGTAGCGTGTATAACGTCCTGGCATTCCTCAACAGTGTAGGGGTTGTTAAGTCTGCGTAACTAACTTTGTGTAGGACTTTTTACAGAATTTTATAACCATCTCATTTTTTATGTTTTTGTTTTAAGATCTCCGTCTGACAGTGCTATTCCGTCCTAATACTCCATTTTTATATGCCTTTACTCATTAGACGCGTTTGCAAAATTGCGAAATGCGACTATTAGCTTTATCATATCTGTCCGTCCGTCTGTCCGTCCGTCCGCTCCCACTGAAAGGATTTTCATGAAAATTTTATATTCGAGTATTTTTCGAAAAATCTATCGTGAAAATTCGAGTTTCATTAAAATGAGACAAGAATAAGGCTACTTTACATGAAGACTTATATACATTTATGATAACATGTGGCTCAATTCTTCTTAGAATGAGAAATGTTTGAGACAAAAGTTGTAGAGAAAATCAAAACACACATTCTATGTCCAATGCTTTTTTTCGAAAATCTTGCCGTTTATGAGACAATGTGGAAAAATGTGGTACAGCTAGGCAGGCCACAGATGACAATATACTCGTAACATGGCGCATGTGCATTCCATGCTGCATAACTAAGGCTACAGTCACACTCTCAGAATGTGTAACACTTATTGCTTTTCAACGGCCACAGTGGTTACTCAAACGCGCCTCAGTCGGCATAGCGATTTTGTTGCTGGCTGGACGACTGAGGATTCGGGATTCGATGTCAGGCAGAGGCAAGAAATTTTTCTGTATTCCACAGCGCCGAGACCGACCCTGGACCCCACCCAGCCTTCTAACAAATGGGTACCGGGGGCTCTATCTGGTGGGGGTGATAAAGCGGCTGAGACGTGAAACTGATTGCTTCTTCATTTAATGACGCAGCCACGAATGCGTGCAACTATAGCTTCACTCCCCCTTATGTCTTGCCGGCGTGGTGCTTAATTAGACACAAGTAAAGCTTTGCATTTTACCTCCAATTGGTCTCGGTCCCTTTTGTAGTTTGAAAAACAAACAGATTTATTTGTAGGCCGGAATAAATAAATCGTTTTCTACTGGAATTTTATTTAGGCGCAAATAGACATTGGCTCAGGTGCGACTCGAAACTTACATATTCGATAACCCATATCGTGATATTGTGGCTTCGTGTGTCCTTATTTTCAGCTCGGCATTATTTTGGAAATTCATGCATGTTGTTCTATGTCGGGGGGGGGGGGGGGGGAAGGGGGAATCGTGTTGCATTACGACATAAAGCTATTTAATATTCGTGACTTTTTTTGGTGTTTTGAAAACTTTCGTCGACATCGCAAGGAGTTTGGAGTTACCTGAAAGTCTGTGAACCTCTCACGATTTCATCTCACTGATGTACCTGATAGTAACTCGTATTTACAGTTTTCGTAAATTAAGCTTTGTACAAATTCAGATATTTTATGACACTATGTTCAATAGCATGAGTTTGACATGTCGTTTGTTGGGCATTTTGATGAATGTAAATCATTATTATAAGATTTTCTTAATTTTTATAATATCATGCTCACGTATTTCAGTATTTTATCGCCTTATGATTTTATTTGGTATTGTTGACAATGGTTAGTGTTGAAAGGACCAGAGTTAAGCATGAATGATGAGACTCCCATAAAATATATTCGAGCGTTGTAAATTTAGTACAAATTGATCTGACTCCCCACATCTCGAATTGGTACATGTTTGAGAGGTCTGAAAGTAAAAAACAGAACACTTTCATTCTTGAAAAGAGGAGTGCATTACATAATTTCTTGTTATTCTCTTGGACCATAGAGGGTTTTAATATTGTGCAGTGTAAGGATCTATCTTTAACCCTTAAGACCAGTAGTTACTTTGTGTACCACCAGGGTTAACATTTAAAAAATGTACGTCTTGCCACAGATTACATGTGTGTATTTTCTATGGACCTCATAATAAGCAGCTATTCTTTCCCTATACACCAATAACTGACTGATTTTATGAACGAGAGAAATGTGTTTACGGCGTGAAAGAAAGGGAATCTTTAAATAGAATTCAAGCGAATTTTCTTCTTTAAAGCGGTTACTGTTTATCTGCTACATAGCCTAAAAACAGTTACAGCTTTCAGATGCATGATTGGTGGAATGTAACGCTGCCGCCATTCAGTCAGTCAGTCAGTCAGCCAGTCAGTCAGTTCATCGTTATAATCATAGATTTGATTTCTCGTTGTCTTCGCCATCGAGTCATTCAGTGCGCTGGAGAGCTATTTGCAATGCAAAACTTCCCTACCCTACACAGCTCAAGATCTACAAACTTCGCAGTGGGCATATAGACATTTCTAATAATGCGATTCGATAGAACTGTACGTTCATTATAATGCTGAATTCTGCAAGGGGGAAGTTTAATAACTCCTGATAAGTTTAGGTCTGTAGATGACGAAAATATGACCAGGAATATGGATATTTTGTGATAAATGTTTATCGCATCTCGCATGTGAAAGAGTTTTCCTTTTTATCCTGCATGATTTATTTAACTATTTTACTGTAGGTGTGGGTAAAAATAGTTTTCTATGTTTTTATTTAAGCGCAGTCCGGTTGCGAATTAGAGCCTCACGCATTTTTATCATCGGCACTAGATGGATGTGAGACGTGTGCTTAATGCCGCAGTACTCACTGGGCCCCACTGTCAGTCTGGACGCATCAATGCAGAGAGAAAAAGCTCCCTACCCGCGTCAGGAACTGAACTCCAGACCAGCTCCTAGCCCAATAATTATACTGACGGTGCCATCCCGATTATCTACGATTATTTGCAAATAAAACTGCTGTACCGAAGCCATTTTGTGCCCAATACTGCGTGTATCAGAAACAGGAACGTGGGGCTGTGCCATGGCTCAGGCGGTTAGTCGTCGGCCTCCCACCGCGGAGGCCAGGGTTCGATATCGGGTCAGTCCATGTGGGATTTGTGGTGTACAAAGTGACACTGGGACAGGTTTTTTCCCCGAGTACTTCGGTGTTACTCTATTAGTTTCATTCCACCGGTGCTCCATTAATCGGTAAAACGGAAAAAAAACTAATCATCTTCATCACAGGGTTGCACAATAAGCCTCAAGGCTGCGGTGCATCCGTAGCATCTGCTGCGGGACCCTTCACCACAAAAAAAAACAGAAACATGTCTAACAGATGTTTATTAGCAGTATCATCGTTGTCGTTGTCGTCATCATAATTATCATACTTTTTGGTACAGCGCAATTTATTTCCTTTGCACAAATATTCTGTCTAACGTGCAGGATCTATAGATGCAGATTAATTGTAACTTACCTGCATTTTGATCCGTAAATTGATACTAAGTCGTCTTGAATATGGAAATCTTTTAAACCGCTTTTCAGGTACAGACCACAATGTCGGAGACAGATATTTTCGTTATTAGAATTCTTAATGCGTGCGGGTGCACCTTGACCGTCTGAATCTTGAAATTAAACTTAAGTATCCCGTGTTAAAGTAAGTGTTACTATTTTGCGTCACAGGTCATTATCATCACAGTGTAAGTTTTTGTGTTGGTACTACTGTCCGATTATAATATTTCGTTACGGCGTACGAATTAGATCTTCACCGTACTTATGACAGGACAACAGCATAGGGAGACGTTGACATGTGGACCAAAATTGCCTGCCCAAAGCTGCATTCGTATCCGCACCTGTGTTGCCTTTGACTGCGCAAGAAGCGTTTATCATATTTTACGTATATACTGATAAAATAGAAACTTCACGGGGTATAGTGCTTCTTGAAAATATCACAGTATTTCTGCTGATTAAAAATGATCTCCTGTTGTGGAAATAAAAGATAAGTGCATTGTTCACAGTATCTACAAAGTGAAGTGTTAGTCATTGAAAATACAAACATTGTTACAGTATCCGAGTGCGTACGAAATTTTGTTTGTGAGAGTGTTCCTCTTTCAGCTGTTTGAGGAATACAATTTATCTGCATTATAAATAAAAATTTTAGTTTCTTCCTTACAGAAAACATTTCCATTTTAGAGACTCATCGATTAATATTGTTGAGAGAAATAATAACTGTTTATTTTGAGAATGATACGAAATACAACGGTACAATTGTTGGACAAATTGTAGAATTTTTAGTATTAAAACATGTGATACATGTAGTAGTTACTGGGCTTTTAAGACGTTAGTATTTCTCAGCATTCATATGTGCTGTAAGAAGATTTCAGCTACGTGGCTTGCCTTTCGTAGTATCGCAGCTGCTTATAAAGCGGCACCTCCGTGATGATATACCTCCTATTACTGTAGTGTTCCGTCCCCACCACTCATTTCTGTTTTTACGAGTAATGCTTGCCTCTACCAGAGCAAAAATGTCGCGATTCTGTGGTTAGCACTCCAACATCTGCTGCAAGTATCAACTTCGAATTTCTCTCCTGGTTACTTGATGTCCTGAAAAGTTTTAAATTTTATGATATTTTTCTTAGTCCTTTTTAGCAAATACTGAAGTAGTAATTTACTTTCTAACAACAATGAACGTTTCCTTCTTTATCCTTCATGATTCACCAATAATCATCGTTGTATTCGAAAGTTTATAGCCAATACACACGAAGAACATTGTTGGATAAACGAATTAATCTTTCAGTCAATCAACATGCCTGTTCATAAAACTGAGACCTTTGTTTAATAAAGATATTATTGGTCGTGTTCTCTGTAACATTCAGCCAGAGGGAGGTGGCTCTGTTTATTTTTGTAACTAGGATTAATGCTGTTTGATAGTGGGAGACTGGAACAGCTTGGTTTGGAACTCGTACATGCGTAATTCCCCTTTAGATATAACAAAATGGCAATTTAAACAAGATGGATATAGAATGATGGTGTGTTTGGTTTAAACTTGATGAATATGGAAATCTCGTAGGTAGCTGGCTGGGAATAGAACTGGGAGGGACGGGGGGAACTGTTTGATGAATTACCGGCACCGATTGGTATCTTGTGTGTTTTGTGGGCTCCATGCGTGCTGCAGTGGCCCTCTACTCATTGTCATTATAACGATTAACGCTTCGGAAATCCAATTACAGCTTTATGTTAATGCGTACAGTATGATGAACTGGTTTCTTTTTGTATACTTCAGTGACAGACATTGAAGTACACTTCTGTGATAGTAATCTCGGAGTTTATCATTTTCTTCGTCACAGTAACAAGAACTTTACAATTGCCTTCTAAATCGGGGATTTTCAATTGGGTTTGCAGTTATTTACGTAAATAGTAATAAGAATATATCTTCCCTTGTAATACGCCGTATGGTGTTGCAGAAGTGTAAAACGTTCGAAGGAACTTGCTGTCTGTATCCTCATAGCATAGGACACTGAACCAAGTGTTCCACGCTGAAGATGGAGGCAGCAGGATTTTCCAAAACTTTGGTTTCTACCAGACTATAAGTTGTCGCATTCCTTAAGGTAAAGTTTCTCGTAAACACCGCAGATAGAACCTTAAATCACACATTAAAATGTCGCAAGTGACTATACCAAGTTTTCCTAATCGTGGGATTTCGCGCACTGTAATGGAAGTTAGTAGGTTAGCTAAAACTTTACACTCCTAAGACTGAAGACTCATACGTCGGGAGATCCACATCGAATTGTATTTTTTATGATATTGGTCATAGTCAACTTTTGTATGATAAATGCTGTCCTAAACTTTGTATTGGTGTTATTTTGTACACCGATGTAGGTCGCTGCCATTTTATTACAAGTCTTTCTTATCATAATCCTTGCCATTTTTGTCAAAACGGTGTACCATCTTCCTGCACATTTGTAATAATACTGTTATTATTGCTTCCAGTGACTTAGGAGTTACTGTAAACTTTGCTTCATTACCAATACCGTAAACACTATTCTGATCTCGTCTATTTTAACTGTTTCCATACGTAAAGGTAAAGCAATCCCATTACAGGCCTGGACAGGCCCTTAGGGTTCCAGGAGGTTGAGGCTCCCAGATTTCTAGACAATCGGCACATGAAGGTGGTAAGGTTGTCAGCCCTAAGCACCGGCCGCCTTTATCCCCCAGGAAAGATTCCTGGTACTCATTTCTGTTAGAGGCTGAGTCGACCCCAGGGCCATAGTGCGACCGGAACCATTATGTCAATGAAAAATTCCAATGACACCATCGGGAATCGACCCGCGACGTTCCGGCTTGTAGCGCAGTGCCTCAACTAACTGCGCCACCGCTTGCCCCATTTCCATACGTACAAGTAACATCTGGCAAGCGGCTTCAAAATAATGTTCTGTTCGTTTAAAACTTGTTGCCATTTTGCCATCTATAATCCGCATTTGCTGTCAGTGTAAGTCATAACCCACACCCTAAGAATATATTACTTTAAGCTAGTTTAGAAAATAACCCATAGGATTCTCAATGACTGTGGCCAAAGTATGACCATACACGATCCTTCATATGTACCTAAGTAGTAGTAGATACCTTGTGGCCATACGTTTACACGCACGACACTTGTACGTGTATTTATGAACCTGTAGTAAGTACGATGGCAGGATATAGGATTGAAATCATGTATAATGTATGGATTAATAATGTTCAACTACCAACATGTAAAAAGCTTTGTACTGAAATTGAAATGAAGGTTTTGATATATGTTACTGGACTGTATCGGAAACGCTGATCAATCACACACCGATCTCCGATAGAAATCGGTTACTATGGATATCAACATGACAACCTCGCAGCTAGGGGAAACCGGGCTTCGATTAATACTTTTTGTGGGCTAAAATGACTGAAACGTAGATGTTTTACTTTAAAGATAACGAGCATGATTGATCTTCTTTCCTACAACTAACGTCTTTTTGATTTTGACTTTGTAATTAAAACAGCTCCACTTGACTCTCGACAGCTCTCATGATGTAACTATACACGCTGAGTTAAACTGAGAAGAGCATATCAACAGACATTTCCTCAAAATACCGAGTCACAACTACACTAAGACCTTTGACATTGTTCCAGTAGAAGGAATTCAGCTTCTGTACTGACTTATTAGCTATAACATAGTAGCTGAAACAATTTTATTTTTACGCAGTGGGATACGAATAAACACGCTGCCGAAAAATGTCGCAACATACAGGTCTAAGTAACAACCACAGGATGATCAAGGCAAAGGATTTTCAATTACGAGGAACGTAGAATCCTCAGTAGGCTGTAATACCTTTAGCTGGAAGTCAGAGGAATTAAGAATACTGACAAATTAAGCCCACGATAGAGCTGAGACTGTAGGCTAGAAATTTGTGATTGGTTTTAATTTATGTATTTGAAATCAGATTAAGTTCAGGAACAGGGATACCATTTTCGTTTCGGGTTTTCATATTCATGTGAAGATTTATTTGTAAAATTTTACATTTTCGTGTCTTACTGAATTTTCAAAGGTTCACTGATTGAAGTACTTGAAACATGGTAATATACTGTCGGTTGAAGTACTTTACGTCACTGTTAATTTTAGTATTTACGTAGCTGAGAATAGGAGATAAAAGGGGTAATACGAAGACTTGCTCCAGAGGGTCTCGATAGAAAGCAATTACGCATTCTTTTAAGATATTAGTTTCACATTTGTCTGGCCGGAATGAGGATAACTTCAAAAAATCAACATGAGGTAGCAATTGTAGCGAGTTCTTTCGCTTGTGTTTAATTATCTCGGAGATTAAAACAACTACGAAAAAGTGTATTAGGCTTAAAGTGTATGCTTCATATTCTTCTTTAACTTTTGTTCGAATAGTTTTAACTCTGATAAATATTCAGCTGGTTACACAGAAGGCATCTAGACCTTTATGTGACGTGTCTATATTTTTGTTCGATTTTAACCAAAATTGTAACATTTCTACTAATTTTAGTAATCCTCTCGTGTTACATTTTATGAAAATATTTTCAGGGGTTCTGGATTTGTTATGCACGGGCAGGCCGACAGACATAGCAAAGCTAGTGGTAAAAGTTTTGCAAATTGTAATTTTGAACCACCCCCCTACCACCCCACCACCCAAAAACAATGAACATCTCTTCGAAGTAGACAACACATGAAACTGGTGTCTTCCAAGTAAGCAGCAGTTGTAGGAAAACCTTTCGCTATTTTTATGTCATCAGTTCTGATGACGGATCCTCTCAACTGATCCGACAATGGAATGTCTAGTGTATGGCACTTTCCCTTTTGGTTAAGCTGTGGTAGATCGTTACCACATTATGCCCAAATTGATAACAGTGCTATGATGTTACAGGTTACTTATACATAATGACTGTTGTATGACTTGATTGATAGATTCTTGGTGTAATTCGGAAGATATGGAGCAGCGTATTCTGAGGTTTACTTGTGATTCTTATTTCCTCAACTCTGTCCTACGCTTTACATAATTCTTGATTAATCATCCCCTTATTATAATCACTGCACAGTTTTATCCTACGTATTTTATAATCTGAAATAAATTTATGTCGCTAAATATCTATTGTAGTCACATCTAGGAATAACACCCTATTTAAAGGTAAAGACGATTTTTCTTCTTTTACAATTGTGTGCTCTGGATTCAGAATTTCTCTCTTGCTATTGCTCTACGGTTTGCATATTATTCAGATGTTTATTTGTAGATAATACACTATTTGTAACGCAAAAGTTTGTTTGGCGTTACTGAAATCTGAAAGAGCGCCACATTCGAATTTCTCGAATCCATAAGCCGACATACCCTGACATTTAGGAAGTAATTGATTATAGTTTTTTACAGTTCGCGATGCTGGTGTGAAGGGCATCTGCATTCTTTCCTCTGACCTTTTTTTTTAAGTTGTATGTGTTTTAAAAATGTGTTTGTCGTTATCAGAGTTCGTGTCCGTAGGTAATCATCTCATACGCGATGTGCGACAGGAGGACTAGGTATTAGACGAATCTGCCTGATCCTGGGGTCTCTTGATATGGATTACTCTAAGGCATGTGAAAAGTTAATGTCATCTCCCTGTGAACGAGTGCGACATGAATAAGTGACTAATACGCATGGAAAAACGTACTCCGATGCGAACAATGTAGTGCCATAATTACGCCTTTCCTAAAAGCATTTTATTACTTTATGCACGACTGTTATACTTACAAATAACAAGATTTGAAAGGATGTATTCCATCATGTAAGCCTGTACTCCATCATGTAAGCCTTTACTCCATCATGTAAGCCTGGTACACAAATTGCAGAATGATACTCCATCATGTAAGCATGGTACACAACACGCAGAAGGGTACTCCGTCATGTAAGCCTGGTACACAACATTCAGAATGGTACTCCATCACGTAAGCCTGGTACACAACATTCAGAATGGTATTCCATCATGCAAGCCTGGTACACAACATTCAGAATGGTACTCCATCATGTAAACCTGGTACACAACATTCAGATTGGTACTCCATCATGTAAGCCTGATACACAACATTCAGAATGGTACTCCATCATGTAAGCCTGGTACACAACATTCAGAATGGTACTCCATCATGTAAGCCTGGTACACAACATTCAGAATGGTACTCCATCATGTAAGCCTAATACACAACATTCAGAATGGTACTCCATCATGTAAGCCTGATATACAACATTCAGAATGGTACTCCATCATGTAAGCCTTGTACACAACATTCAGATTGGTACTCCATCATGTAAGCCTGATGCACAGCATTCAGAATGGTACTCCATCATGTAAGCCTGGTACACAACATTCAGAATGGTACTCCATCATGTAAGCCTTGTACACAACATTCAGATTGGTACTCCATCATGTAAGCCTGATGCACAGCATTCAGAATGGTACTCCATCATGTAAGCCTGGTACACAACATTCAGAATGGTACTCCATCATGTAAGCCTGATACACAACATTCAGAATGGTACTCCATCATGTAAGCCTGATACACAACATTCAGAATGGTACTCCATCATGTAAGCCTTGTACACAACATTCAGATTGGTACTCCATCATGTAAGCCTGATGCACAGCATTCAGAATGGTACTCCATCATGTAAGCCTGGTACACAACATTCAGAATGGTACTCCATCATGTAAGCCTTGTACACAACATTCAGATTGGTACTCCATCATGTAAGCCTGATGCACAGCATTCAGAATGGTACTCCATCATGTAAGCCTGGTACACAACATTCAGAATGGTGCTTCATCATGTAAGCCTGGTACACAACATTCAGAATGGTGCTTCATCATGTAAGCCTGGTACACAACATTCAGAATGGTGCTTCATCATGTAAGCCTCGTACACAACATTCAGAATGGTACTCCATCATGTAAGCCTGGTACACAACATTCAGAATGGTGCTTCATCATGTAAGCCTGGTACACAACATTCAGAATGGTGCTTCATCATGTAAGCCTGGTACACAACATTCAGAATGGCGTTTCTTGCAGTTTAGAAGCTTATTTTCAGTCTGTTGATTCATTTGTAGGTTGGTCGAATTTATGGTGGGTCAGTATGTGTGAAAATCACAATGTTCAGATTACTTTTAGTGAAGATCTTCCATATCGAATATATAAAAATCTCTAACAGGTTGCGTGCTGAGAGTAGCTTACAGACAGAAGAGTAGACACGATCTCCACATAAGGCATTTATTTTGTTTTGTAAAGAACGTCTAAAATTGCATTGGCACGAGTCTGATATTGGAGTGTGGAGTGCAAGAACAAGAATTAGGAATGCTATTACTCATATAACCCGTAGCTGTTACTGACTGATACTAACAGGAGGAGAGAAAGTGTTTTTAAAAATTGACTCCCCACCGCAACTAAGGATTTTATGGGTAATAATTTTTCTGCGCAATAAATGTGGATATAAAGCTGTTGTTGATAATCTCAAAGGTTTCGAATGGCTCATTGTTTTTACGTAATGTTGAGAGAGTGAGAAGTGCAGATTGGCTGTGACTGAAAGCGTAAATCTAGATGCTCATTAAGCAGTTAGCTTCAAAACACGAGATAAAGTTGTAGTTATGTTTCTTATGCCATTGTTAGTAGAGGTGTCGATTACACTGCTGAGCATTCTACGTAATGATAGTGCGTCCTCGTTCCTGACGGACTCTCGGAGAACAGCTGCTTGGTCCGTTGTGTACATGGAATGATTAGAAAAAAATGTGCGTGCTGTACTAAGTCCTGCGCTTTCTACTCTATACAATCTATTCTTTTATTCTACTCATATGGGCCGTGATAGCATAGTCGTAACTAGGCTACGAGCTGGACGACCCGGAGTTCGAATCCCTGTAGGGGTAAGAGATTTTTCCGAAACGTCAACACCGGCTCTGCGGCCCACCCAGCCTCCTAATTAATGAATACCGGCTTGTTTCCCGGGCGTAAATCGGCCAGGGCGTGAAGTTGACATACATCTCTCTTTGCCGAGGTTAAGAATGAGTGGATCTTTACCTCTGCTCCCCCTATATTCCTTCATGACTTGGACAGGGACAACTTCATCTTGACCTTTTGTAGATATATTTATAAGTATACATATACATAACAGCTGTGAATTAATTTTGGTATAAAGTAATATGTTATTTGCTTAGAAGTAAGTTAAGACTAGGCAAGCAATCCTTACACCAAGTAGAAAAATTCATCATGTGGTAATTTCTTATCATGAATACATACGTTACAAGAAACAGAAGGTTTCTCTTTCCTCGTCTGACATCATTCCAGGCATGCTTTAAGTGTTTATTGGCAACAGATCTATATTATGTTGGAGCTGTAATGAACGATAACAACTTCCTGATTAATGGGGAATGAAATATACGTAGCTTGTGGCCTCAAGTAAAACATTTAGAATGGTTGCATGCTCCGACTATAACCTAGTGGCTATAAGAATGTCGTATGCCCTAGAATAGAGGCGACTGGCAGCTGATGTCAGTGTGTATTTTTAATTTAATTGTGGTTATGTTGATAATGAGACCAGTAGTTCACACTGTAGCCTATAGCGTCGAGTGATAAGAGTGATTACTAAATAATGATTGGAAACTATGTCTAAGTGTCCGTGGCCTAATTTGATATAGGCCTACTCTTCTGACATCGTCTGACGGGACTTCGGAAAACACGAAAACCTTCATTTAGGATATCCTGTACGTAGGCTGATATTGAACCCCGGAAAACCAGAATAAGAAGCAGAATTGTTAGGCACTCGACAGTGGTGTGGAGTGCCTAATAGAGAGTTCATGGGATGTTATTGCTCTTTCATAGCATGGTGCTTAGGGACATGGATAACTTTCTTCTAATTTTAAATAACCTATCGCTGGCATGAAGGTCTCTCAATGAAACGGGACGCAATTCAAATCTTAGCTACGGTATTTGCTAAGGAACTTCAAGCGAATGTCGCATCGTACTTTAACATTCAAGACCAAGATCACTTCGCCTACCATAAAAAATGTAATAGCGCTGTTATTTTTTACTTTGATATATCTGACGTATATTAAAGAAGAGAAAGAATTTCCTTTCTTTAGATGTTCAAATCTTTTGTTTAAGTCCTTGGTTACACAGCGATTGGGTGATTATAACTTCCAACATGTCTAGTGAGGCTGTTAGTATCGTTATCATGGCAAGTGAGTTCTGTCAATGAGAGTTGCTGTGGATTAGGAGATAAAGTGGATGCAATATTGACTTCCTTGTCATGTCATTTATCTATTTTTTCATTTATCATCCTGGGTTGACAGTGGGCCCGTTGGAGCGCTTTGAAGAGGATTACTCACCAAACGAGGGTTACGTAACGTCTCAGGAATTCAAATTAGGGTTAGCCCTGTAGGCTACATGCATAAGTCAAGTCATAAATTACAGAACGAGCTGTTGATATTTAAATTAACTCGATGTAATTCACCAGAATATGTTTCTGTATGCAGATTATTGTGAATTTCTAAAGGAATGAAAAACGAATACTGTCCAACTAGGTGAACAGTTCAGATTTGTGTGTTTTCTTTAGTTTTATTCTTTCTATATTGCGTAAACTTATGGAAGTTTCTTATCAATCAGTGTTAGCCTTTTACTGAATCTGGCCAGGACCAGTAATCAAATTAGTTTGCATTTATGTACTGAACACGGAGAAAATTTAAAGAGATGTTGCTGAACGTTGCTAATGGAAGTCGACAGTACTCTTGCTTCCTATTGGTATGGTCTTGGGTTCAAACAAATAAATACGTTTGTGACTCTAAAATGTAATTACTGAAATATATTTTACCAGGTACACTTTTGTCTCTCTTTGGCAGCTGCTGATGAGTGTAATGAGAGAAGTGGCGTTTGGATGTTTAGATAAAATACTGCTTTTCAGATGCGTCAGGTGGATCCTGTCATTGCCGCTCAAATCGGTCAGTAGTTCGGTGTCTCCCTCCAGAGTGGAGGAGCACCCAGTACGCAACTACAGCTTTCATCTCTTTCTGTCTCTGTGCTCGAATCTTATGGTCTTTCGCCCTCTCATTGTACAGGATGAAGGCGTTGAATATTATTATGTCGGAGTGAGATAGAAATGTTTCGCTAACTACTGTATTCAGCTCAGTGGTGACCAAACTTGAAATTATAAAATCTGCTCCGTCCTTCTTCTGTTAGTTGGATGCTAAAAACGTTAGTACGAAGACTAAGCCTCAAACTTTGTGTTTTATTTACGTCGATTCTCACACATATAAATATAATATTAAAAATGAAGATAAAGTTGTTAGAATATTTAGAAGGAATGTCTGAAAACCTCACCACAGGACTGGAGCATAAAATGCCAGATACAGGCATATGGAAGAGTTTTATTCTTTAATCGGAACATTCGTAGGCCTGCTGATGATTATGATGATTATGAATTTTCATTTTTGAAGGATTATTCATACGCTGTGAAGATAAGTATCATACTTATTAAGTCCTAAAACTGAATCAGTGTTTGTCAAAGACATAATGGTTTTTTAATTCGAAGTCTCTTGTTCTAGAAATTCAAAGAATTTGTGGTTTGTGCAAAGATACGAAGAGCATAATGTAAGCTATATTACGGCAACAATTAACCATGAACTGATAATTAATTTATAAACCAACAAATGCACTTAATAAAATACAATTCGTGACAAGTGTTAAGTATGAGATCTGCGCTCTTCTGGGATATTACGCTGTGTCGTGTGGTAATTGCTTACCGACGTTTAGGGACAACATATCGGTCCCATCTTTACGGGTCAAGAGTCCGTGAAGATGGGACCGATACGTTGTCCCGAAACGTCGGTAAGCAATTACCATACGACGCCGCCTAATATCCCAGCAGAGCGCAGATATCATCATCGCGGCGGAAGCCTGAAGTCAAGTGCTAAGTATGTTCAGCAGTTTTTGAAACCGTGAGAGGCGAGGCAAATAACGCTACCAAGTTTAATCAGTGGCAATATCTACCGCCAAGTAATTTTATCTGTAGATCCCGTCTGTGAAAATCAGACATGCTGCTTGGCCTTGTAAATGGTCAAGTAATTTCTCAGGTTCTGTGCAAATATCCCGCCAAGTAAATACATGCCCATTGGGTGTTACACTGCTTGTTTTCTTTGTGGTGTCCTTATAGTACATATGAAAGCAAGACGGGGAAATTCCCTAAACACAATTTTTCATGTGGCAAGCTACCTTCCGTCATAGAGAATATCACGTAATTTTTCAGAAGGAAAGCATGCTGAGAAATAAGAGCTACTGGCCTTAGATGTAACAAGATACCGGCATTAGACACACCACAATTTTAATAATGCGCAGGTCAGTTGTCCCACAGTTTTTCTCATTTGGTAATAATTTCTATCTAAATTGGGTAATGACACAGTGTAGTTGTTTGATTAGCCCTAAGCATTTCAATATCTACTAAATTAGGGGTGCTCAATTCCTGGGCGCCAGGTCGACGTGACTACTAACTTTTCCTCGGACATTTCTGATAGTATTAGCATTAAATCGGAAATGATTTGTACATTTGTAAGGAACTAACTTTAACAAAATTTTTAATAGTCATTCAAATGTACTGATGTTTCTATATTTCAAGACCCTTCTTTGTTACTATTACTACTACTACGACTACTACTACTACTACTACTACTACTACTACTACTACTACTACTACTACTACTACTACTACTACTACTACTACTACTATACTACTACTACTACTACTACTACTACTACTACTACTACTACTACTAATAATAATAATAATAATAATAATAATAATAATAATAATAATAATAATTGTCCTTCTTTTCAACTGTGTAGGACAACAAACTAGAATCGTTAAGAATAGAACTCTACAAATTATGACACTTAGGATCTCGATGTTGACGTACCACTCCAAAATTTTGTTGCAACAAGCTAATTTTTTCAGACGCTAGAATGTGCGGATTGATGTGTTGCATTATGTAAGTCTCATTTCCTTGTTATGTGTGTTGCGGCAGAAGTCGGAAACTACTCATCCGGTGACTCTGTGCCAATCTTTACATTGATTTTCTTCCTTAACTGGCGTGAGTAAGTCTATGAGATCAGCGTGCTGTTTTTGTCTTCATATGCCCCCCTCCACACCCTTCCACGTTGAATCAGTTGACGTATTTAACGAACCATGGTATGAATATTATGCCATTGGTAACCACCTCCAACATCGTACTTTTCAATTTGGTATAATGAGGGAGAACAACATGGCGGACGCGCGAACGTCTGAGGTAAGAGCTACAAAGGCGGCATTTAATTTACGTTCCTCAAAATGTGTGTGATAGTAGTTATTCATAAAATATTTAACGTTTTCGATATTGTTTAGAACATTAAAACATGGCGGTCATAAAAAGTCCTTAGCCATAATTTCGATGGCGTGGACTAACAAACGAACCAAAGGAAACAGGTTTGTTCAGTTTGATACAGAGGTAGATCATGAGTGCCAAATATGGTTCAGATAATCAAATCAAGGAGGGTGAGATGGGAGGGCATGTGGCACTCATGGGTGAGAAGAGTTGTGCGTACTAGGCTTTGGTGGGGAAAACCGAAGGAAGGAGCTCGTTTGGAAGACGTAGGTGTATATGGAAGGATGAGTCGTCTTACAGGAATAGGTTGGGAAGACCTGGACTGGATTCATCTGACTGCGGATAGAGACAACTGGCGGGATCTTTGGAACACAATAATTTTTTATTCCGTGCAATGCAGGGCATTTGTCGACTAGCTGAGAACACAGTAGCTTCTCAAGAAGGACTCCGGTTCTCGGAGCTAGTTATATATATATATATATATGGAGATAGGCGTATAGATAGGTAGGTAGGTAGGTTGAGCATAAATATAGCTATCTACACATTATTTGTGAAATATTTTTTGTAAGTAAACAGTTACAAAGATGCCGACTGTGCGAAAATTGACGTTATGTCAGACTCAACGTAAACAGAATAGTTGTGTAAGCAATTTCTTTGACAACAAAAAATAACAATAATAATAAACACAGACCCATAGGACTGTAAAGCCTGGAACAGGAAAGTATGCTCTATGATTTGTGAACGGAACGACTCTTTCTAAAATTAATCCAACAAAGTCAACTTTCCGTTTGTGTGCATTTATGTAATTGTCACTGTGACTGAGAACTCCCTAGTTCCTCTCGTACACAAATGAAGAGTTATTTAGTTTACTCAATAAATATAATGTGTAACTTACTAATATTTATTAAATCAGTAATTTTAGCCGTAGCAGGGAATCCCAATGGGCCCCTTGGGCGCTGTGATGCCCATGGTGTTCGTGATGATATTCAAATATTTCTGGAGCTTTAAAATAAAGCTTGTTTTAACTTCCCTAAAACAGGCCGAGAAATCAATACGTAGTATGTGTGAATGTAGTGCCAGAACAGGTGGTTGTTCTGTTGGTATTACACGCAGAGAGGCACAATGATGCGGTGTACTCGTATTGAGTATAGTTATGCTACCATGAATATCTCGTTTCATGTGACGGTTTGGAATTTGATCTAGAGCTTCGAAGGATAATAAAATTTTTACAGCTTTCGACATGCACTTGTAACATTTTATACTATTCAGCTCTTTGATTATGTCCCGGCATTTTATTTAAAATCTTCCCGCCCTTCCTCATATTTTATGCGGGAATGAAAGTAACATTAGGAATGACGCAGATCTTCTTCTACAGGCCATTGAAGATTGGTTTACAAGTAAGTATGTATAAAATTAAATATACAAGTATGGTATGAAATAAAAATTGGCAGTGAAGTCGTACTATAATAATAGGCAATAAATCCTTACAAAATATTTTTAACCGAATTATCTTGTAGCAAGGCTAACAAACAGAAGTTACGTTTATGATACAATTAGGTATAACAAACAGATTTTGATGATAATTTTTATTCGTTGAAATATTTTCACACGCCTCAGTTCTGAAGCATTAATATTGTTGTAATGAAAGAACGATTTTGACATTTAGATGTATGTATTGTCAGTGAATCGTGAGGGAATGACATCATTATCAGTGTCTGAAACATAGAGCTTAGAAACATATTCGGAGTTAGGATGATTCAGTAAGGTTATTACACGAGTAAGAACTTCGTTGTTTATGGAGCATTTCTAGGATTGTAGAATTTTAGAATAAGGAGGCTGTGACGGGCCTAGCATGAAGCCAGGAAGAGAAGACAAGGAATGTATACACATTTTGGGGTTGTATTTGGGAGATTGAAAAGGATGTGGGAGGATGACTTGAAGTTGCGTGTAGGGAGTGGGGTGGGGAGGATTAGGTGGCCGGAACTGGCTCAGTATCGTGTCCAGTGACGGACTTTCTAAAGATAAAATGTAAAGTTTTCTTTGCACAAGCCATGAAGACATATGGGGAAACAGTTATAGCTTCATGCGTTCTTACCCTCGGCACTAGATGTAGGTGAGTGGTAGGTTTCACGCCAGGGCCTCTTTATACAACGTAAAAGCATCCTGTGTGCCAGTTGAATAGTAGAATTCTGCAAAACGTTCAGAGCCCGTCTGGACGATTTTGATTAGCGACGTATCTTATCCCTACTGGGAATTGATCCAATGTTCCTGGGGTTGAGTAGCACATAATCCAGTCTCTTTACCGATTACGCTATGCCGACTATATTAAAGGGCTTTGTAGTTTTACAATATCGTTCTTACAGTCTTGCAGTGTTGTTCCTTTTTATCAAGTTATAATTTGTAACAGCCAAAAATTAAGACAAATTCCGTAGTCTATACAGAATTGCAAAGAACGAATTTGGAAAACACTTTTACTTACATCTGTATAACTCCTTTCTTCTTAGTTTTTACAGATCCAATTCAGTTGCAGTCGTAGAGTAATAATGCGTATCTGCAGAACCTTGCCAATTTCTTCCCGTTGAACATAGTGACAAGATTGGAGAACAGAGACTGGAATGATGCTCTGCTTTCCAATTTCCCAGTACTTTAAGATATGTGCGACTGTAACATTGGACTAAACTCATATATTTTCCGATCTTGTGTTATTGTAAATTGTATCTCGAGTGTTATTGCAAGCCGGAAGATAACATTTGTTGGCAGCGGATCTATCTTGAAATTCACATCTTTTTGTGATACCAGGTACAAACAGTTCTGTACATTAGAACACGTTGTAAGAGCCAAAATATTTAATTGCTGACCATCTGTTGTCCTACCGTCCCTGTGTCTAAACCTGCTGACGAAGACACATAAGTTTATGTAGGATTAATTATCTCTGGAACCGAATTTTAATATTTAAATATGAAAACCTATAACAGTGTCCGAGCAACTGGAATCGTTTATCGGGAAGAATTTTGCGGATGTCGCCAAGTAATGCACAACGGTGGAAGTCCCGCAACTAATTTCGCCGCTCATGCTGCGCTTGTACCTCCCTCATAAACCGCAATATTCTCACATCACTGCCGCCAGCTCGACTTCCACTTCTGCAACTTTTACCCCTGCAGCAACTTAACCATATCCACTACACTCAACTCGACTTAAAAATGAAGGTGGTAAAACTTTAGAAACCGCCCAGCTACAACATTTTCCCTCTGACTTCCAATACGGTTGAACTCGGTTATAACGACCTCGGTTTGTGCGACACCTCGTCTATAATGTTATACATTCTGTGGTACCAACTAATTCCCCATAAGGCACGTGATTTTTTGCCTTGCTTAGTGCGACGTACATAAGATCCCTACCTGCATATAATGACATTGCCAATCATCCGTTCTAATGTAATTTTCCAACAAGTAGAGTATTTTGAGGATTAAACCCTCTGCTAATCCTTGAGAAGCAAGCCCTCTACTCTTTCAGATAGCTGTATAAATTCCGGGTCTGGAAAATGGCAATAGTAATGGTTCTTGATTTCAGACTTCCGCAGCGTTGAGAATGAAATTTTCGCTCTTCTGGGATGTTAAGAAGCATAGCTTGATAGTTATTTACCGACGTTCATGGACTACGTGACCCTTGAAGATGGGACCGATAGGTCGTCTCGAAACGTCGGTAACTAACTACCAATTTACGATGCGTAATATCCCAGAAGAGCGAAGCTCCAAACGATAATTCACTTTGTGCGCAAAATTGCCCCTACTTTTACACTCCTGCAGTATAATGGCGACTGGTAGAGTGATAACATAGCTACAGTGACAAAAAAAGGAAGGTTTTGAGGGTCGAAGGAAAACTTAAGGTGATAGGATAAATAGAAAATGGAAAAAAAAAGAAAGTTGACGTGTGTCGGAAATTTGGTCTCGTAAATTCTACGATTCAAATGATTTGGAGAAATCAGAACCAAAATTATTAGTGCGTTTGAACGGATGGATGGAGGATAAAGCGATTTCGGAAGCCTGAAAGAAGTGACGTCGATGAGGCGCTAGTAAGTGGTTTTAGCAACACAGAAGTGACACTGTACCATTGAGCCGTTCTCTTCTCGTGATAATTTTTGTTCGTCCTGTATCTTAATTTTAAGTTAATTTATTTTTTAGCGTAAGCCTGAATGGAACTTTACAATTGTAGAAGAGCTGCTATTTTTTCTAAATTTTAATTGTAGTTTAATTATAAAATAGCTCATAGCGGAAACATTTAAGTGATGTGCCTACAGGCCTGTACTTTGCGTGAAATATTTTTCCTTCACTTTTGCCATACCCCTCACTTAGAGCGACACTCGTTTATAAGGACACAAATTATTCGGTCCCTTTCAAGACGTTATAATCGAGTTCGACTTTATTTTCCTGCTGTGACAAGTCTCAGCTTGTATAAGAAGAACGAAATGAACAAGAAGTGGCGTATACTTAATAGGACCAGAAGAATCCAATGCGGATTTTCATAACTCAACATATATGCTGTTCATGTGAGCAAGTATCACAAACATTGTGTCCTGAACGACGGGTAATTTTAACCATTTTTCGGAAAATTAATTGTTAGAGACGTTGGTAAAATATCCGAAAGGGATTCTTCCCCTCAAAAATATTACAGTAAAACAAACAATTTTCGCTCGCTGCTTTTTTCTAACAAATTATACGTCGAAAATAAAGTATTTCTTTTTCTACTTTGATGGTTTCCACTTTATTACTTGCGTTGTGTCGGAAATACGGTTCGTTACTTCGTTTTGACAGGTGGTGGATCACCCTAATGCCTCAATTATATTTTCAAAAAACTTCTGAGACATTGGTTATGAATGAACGATGGATATAATACAGGGACTAATGTAAGTATGAGAAGTTTACTACAGTAAAATTCGTCTCCAGCCCAATTGTATCCCTAAAAAATGTGACTTAAACTGCTTAGGGCATCACTTCTTTTTAATGCTTGCATTTTACACCAGATGGTAAATACCGTAGTTGCAAAATTTTATTGAATCCTTACAATTGTAATGTGTTTACATGACATTTGTTTGGACTGGAATTTTTCCGGGAGATGTTATACGCAAGCAGAAATAAAAAGTTGAATGTATTTCTTTTGTGTATCCCAGTTTTCGCTATATTTATAGACCTAGCTTATAAGAGTTTTGAAATTAAACATTTATGTTTTGTACAAACGTCCCATTGCTTTCTAACGTATTGAAGAAATAAGAAATGTGGATTTACGTTTGACAGTGATGAAGTAATATTTTCTGTGGCATCAATCTCTTTGCTTCTTGCTTCCAAACTAATTTTCTTTTTCCTGGCCCATCGGAAATTTAGTCCCTTATATGTTCCTGTGATTGGTGTATTATATGCTCTTACTGTTGGAAGAATTACAGTGGTGCTGATGAACATACGAGGAAATTATGTTTTAATAAAAATGTGACTGTAGAAATGTTTAGGCTAACCAAGAAAACTTTTGTCTAGTACCTTAATAGTGTTTTTGCTATATCATGTGAAAAGAACAGTTCTTGTATTAATTTAGTCGTCTTTAATTAGCGTCACATGAAATGGGATTATGGGGGAGCATGTAAATATGCTGGACAGATATTGAATATATTCGTTATATAATGTGTACAATATGTGTAACAGTCTTCAGTAATATACCTTTATTGTACACAAATATATACGTTACTTCATTTATTTACAACTCCATTTCCTGCATTCTTCGGTCATAAAATATATCCTGAGGGGAATTCAGGATTGCAAAGAATAAAACTTCAATGAAGGTTGTAATGTTAATGAGATACTTTCATTAAAATTTTATATATTTCAGTTATAATTTATTACAACATTTTTTCGATAATCCTGCTAAATGGACAGCTTAATTTAATGGGATATATACATATATATATATTTATATATATATATGTATGTGTAGTTTTCGCCTATCTTGTTCCGTTTTTCTTAAGTCTACGTGATATTGCTTATTAACTTAGAGGTCTGGTTTATACGTAGTGTACAGGTTTACCTCATTGACGAAGAATTTCTCATTTAAATATTTACTCAAACGTATCGTAAGCATGAGAAACGAATAGTAGCACAGCACCCTGCAACTTTCTGTAATTAAACATCTCCCTTTACCATCATTGAATTCACTAAGGCTCGCATAGTTAAACACACTAGAAGAAGAAGAATGCAGTATGTAGTAGAGTTAATGCCATTAATAAAGTAATATTATTTGGAATCTTGAATTTCTTTGATGATGGTCTTTTAAGACCGAAATACATATATGTCTTTGTGCATAATAAATTAAATATATTCTATTGAATATTTTCACTGGTGAAATTTTCCTACTAGAAGCCACTTATTTCTTTGCAAAACAATGGCGCAGTATGAATAAATTATTACGATGACTGACATATGCCTTACAACAGTTATAAAAGAAGTTAAACTCTTCTATCCTATTAAGTAGCAAAGTGATTCATCTCTTACTGGCATCGTATCGAGAATATTCTTGGCGACAGTATGAGACAAGTCAGGACGAGGCTCAAGATTTATTTTGGAGACCCTGAATTATCGTATCATTGTCTTTAGATATTATCAAATGTAGGTAATCAAACGTTTTCAAAGGCGCTCAAGTCTTTAATGCTGCATTGCGGGTTGCAGTCACACTTTAGGCACCTGTGTGTGTCCATTATTTGTTGTGTTGCCGTGTGAAGGAACAGAGACCTTCAGATGGGTCCGTATGCGTGGCATCATAACGCCTGTCTAAATAGGATCTATGAAATAAGAATGGAGGAAACCAAGACTAAAACATATCTATAAATACAAAGGGCATTTAGTGTTATCCTTGTTTAATTTTACATTTGCTTTATCGGCTTGTTGTTTGTTACAATTCTGTGACAAGTAGCGGTCTTTGGTCACACCTGGAGTTGTAGACTGCTGCTGTAAGCAGACACGGTAGTGGTTTTGGAGAATGGGCGGGCGTTTTGAGAAGAAGGGGTGTGCCATGCTATAGGAGACAGAGATGGAGATTGCTGGCCGTCGGACTATAAGTTCTGGAGAGCTGTCACTTCCAGGCGTATGGCATAGGCTACCTGCCGAGCAGCTTCACAATAGTGAGAGTGAGAGGGGAAACAGGCCTTCAGTGATAACTTAATAAGTTTGGAGCTACGCAACAATAGAACAGGGTGGTAGAGCATTACTTTTGTTTCCTACCGTCTTTCTCCATCTCTCTTCTGTCGCTCTCCTCTTATCCCTCTTTCCTTCTGATCATACATTGTATAGTCAGGAGTCAATTAGAGATCTCTGGGAAATTGAAAGTTGAAATTAAAATAACGTAGAATGCGGTCAGACGTTACAGACGGTATGTACAGCTTAAAATAAAAACTCTTGCCTGGAAGTGATATATAATTGATATTTGCGGCTGTGTAGCTGTTTTATGTCTGATTTTGGCTGTTCCGAAGTAACACTTTGTTGTGTAGAAGTAAAGCAGCAAACCTAAAACATATTTATGGTGTAGTAGATGACGGGCCATGGCCATCCTGTCACCAATACGCTCATTTACATTTAAACATGCCAGAAATTTAAATTGATTCAGTCTTCCAACGTCTGGCAGACAGTTACTCATGTTGTACAAACTATTTCGAGTTTTTTTTAAATTGGAAAAAAATGTAAAGAAACGGATCATGTTAGTTTGACTCGGGTGAGGTTCGTAGTTCGAATTCTTATTTGCAGTATTCTCTTTAATCCTCTTCTCATAGAATCGTAGCTGCTGGAAAGACTAAACAGACAGTTTTATTCGCAGCAGCAGTTAATCTCGCAGCAGGAGACTTAACGTGATACAGAAATGCAGTGAAAGTAAAATACTTCGCAACATATACATTATTATGTACATTTTGTTAACATGTGTGCGTGCTTGTGTGTGTGCTCTTTCTCGGTTCAAAACTTGCACCCTCTGTCTATGACGAATTTGTTGTCTGTGATTATGGAATAATAATATTTTTTTCCGGGGCTCAAAACATGACAATATTTAAAGCGATTTTTAGAAACTTACACCAATTAATCTGTTCCATTTAGTTCAGAAGCTTGAGCTTTTGAATGTTGTTGGTTTATGGTAGTGTAATTTAAAGGTCTAGGATTTCTTCTCTTTGGTCGTCTCTTTGCGCAAATTGGAATATTAGAATTTGGGCATTATGCTAAATGTTATTTGAAAAATGTTGGGAATTTCTTGAATTCTGGG
This sequence comes from Reticulitermes speratus, assembly GCA_021186555.1. NCBI lineage: Eukaryota > Metazoa > Arthropoda > Insecta > Blattodea > Rhinotermitidae > Reticulitermes > Reticulitermes speratus. The sequence goes on along the minus strand of JAJKFL010000001.1, from coordinate 36,859,517 downwards.
GTCATACTAGCTTCTCAAATAGGACTCTGCTCCATTGAATTAGTTTTTAGACTTCCACAGCTTTTGAAAGCCTGTATGTAGGATTTTTTGTATCTTCTTCTTTGCGTGCAAATTGTTTAATAGGACTTTTATCAATTATATGTTGTACAGCTTCTTCTGTTATGTCGAGTACTGGAACATAAAAATTATTACAATTTTATTCCTTTCGTTTTAATTTGTTTTGTTTCTTAGATATTATCTATCTAAACGTAGCATTTCTTTTACGTTCCGTAGTTTTTTTATTTAAGTACTCTTACGCTGTGGTATAGTATGATGTGCCTAAATTTTCTTCGTGGCTGTAGATGAACTGACGTTGTAGGGACTTGTATTTATTATGCATTTCTTCAGATTTCCCACATAAGTGTCCGTCGCCAAGAAAATTTCTTTCGTATGTTGTTTTTTCTCTGTTGTTTTTAACCCCTTTTAAGCCTAGTGGTTAGCATATTTACCACCAGGTTTAACACTAAAAACTCTGCATTTTGCCAATACAGTATAATTGATCCTGATATTCTCACAGTAAACAGTCATTATTTCCCTGTAGAGAATTCACCAATTGGTTTTTTTAATGGAAACACCCTGAGTTTTCTGTGAGGTACGAATTTAATGTATAGGAGTTATGCTTCTTGTTTTTTTTTTCGTTACAGGTGATTACGTGTGTTACCGCTTTTCTATTATCTTTAGTTTTTGAGTTTTGTGTTTATATTACCTTCATCTTTTATCTTTGAGTCTGTGGTACTGATTTGTTTTAGGATATCGGTGATTATTAGAGTTTAATTTTGTTTACCTTCCTTCGAGATACAGTACGTTTTAAATATTTTGGTTAAATAGTTTAGAGCGGCCATGTATTTTCTCTTGGGCGGCAAGAATTGTTACGTTAAGGGTATTCGTTCTTGTAAGTTTTATGTAGAGCTGAATTGAAACTTGCTAAGTTATTTGAACAATTTATACCAACAAATGCACACAGACATATAATGCCAATAGTTTGACATTATATGTCTGTGTGCATTTGTTGGTATAAATTGTTCAATTAAGCAAAAATGCACGGTGAATGCAGCGTAAAATTGCTAAGTTATGTTTACTTTAAGTTCAAAATTTTAAACTTGTTTTCTTTTCCTTTTTCAAAAATAAATTTTAAGGATGGATGTAACCTTTTGGTGCTATTTAGCATTATTTATGCTTTTGTACTGTCTGAGTAACTACAGTAAGTGTGTCATCTACATATCTAAAGAACTTTTTATTTTGCTTTTAGAATTTATTTTCTGAATCCTGTCTTAAGTTTTTGCAGGCATAAACAATGTCAGGACGCTTAAGAGACATATAGTATATTATTATATTACTTAAGTGTCAACGTGAAGATATTTTAGCGCCACATTTTATGTAAACAGTAATTTCATGATTATAATAGAACAGAGCAATTTCTCAAGTATGAAAATGTCGTAAAACTAGCACTTTAAGATCGAAAAATGTCGTAAGCATGTTAGGTTCCTTGGTAGTGGATAAAAGATTGGTTGTGTATATACGAGGTTATCAGTCATTGACATAATGTTGCCACGCAATGTTATGTTCAAATTCAGAGTTGGTCTACTGTAATTAGGGGTTTCTACTATTTTTAGTATAAATCACAAATTTTTTATTTTATTTATCGTATTTATTTAGTGTAGGATACACTGTAGGGTTAAAATAATGAAGCAATCCATTTGCCTCTTTTCAGCTGTTTCGAATAGAGCACCTGTATGTAAATCTGACTGTACACAAACACACATACACTCACACTTGTTTCACGGCACAACGACACGGCGAATAAGCAAGATGTAATGCCACGCAATGACAGGCTCACGAAACTTAGCACAGAAAATGTCTACATGACGTAAAGGAAACTGATCCTTGTGGTTAATGCATTTCATATTATGTTTGATGGGTGAAAATCGCTTGTGATACTATTGTTCTGATTGTCAGGAATGGTGGTGGGGGCGGCTTTTTTCTTATTTCGAGTTTGTCTCTACACGCATACTATATACAACAAAGGCAGCAGCATCCGATGGGGGGTCCAGTGCTTGTAGATGCCCTCAGAATCCCCCCTGTAGCGATCAGTCCCCATGCTGATCTTGCAGAAACCCCCCGCGGCTGAGAACTTAATTCAACTGGGCTCACTTTAGGGGGCCCTACACTCTCCAGTTTGGGCCCCCACGACATCCCGCGCGCAATGGGAGAGCTGAGGAGTGGGGAAGTCCCTACGGTCGCAAGTATCTGAGAGGGGCAAGGAGTGAGGACGTTTGGCTGGGCGAAGTGAGGGTCAGTCTGCTGGTGGTAGATGTGCAGCATGATATGTATGTACGGGTTTGACTGCGTGCGAGTGAGTGTCTAGCTTTCCTTCTATCATTTCAAATTACTTGTTATTTCTTCGTAGTATGCCTATCAACTTAGCAGATCATCCTCCTCCCGCTCTCTTTAACCCCACCGTGGAACAAAAACATGACATCCCGGATCTGGTGTATTTAATAAATTGCTGGAGCTCAACTTTGCATAACAAGTTCTTGCAAATTGATGAACTGTTTATGTATTCACTTACAGCCAGTTTCCAACTTGTTTTATGGGGCTTCTGTTTTGGGAATCGCGGTTTGTGACGAAACTAGACAATTGATGTCCGAATATGATATGATACTTCCTGAGCACAATTTATCCACGCTAATCATTGGCATTCTACTGACAGACTAGGAAGCAAATAGTGATAGGAAACAGAAGAAACACTGAAAGTATAGGCAGCTGCTTTATAGTGTTCGGCTGAACAACAGGATCTTAAACGTGAGTTTATGGCCCTGTTTTAAGTTTAAGTTAAAACCAACTAATGCACAAGTATTATTAACAACATAAGGTATATTTGTAACCCCTCCATACGTTTCGGCAATCAAGTTGCCATCCTCAGGGGGCTCATCAAAGAATCACAAGTGTCTGGCATCTAGATACACATACATTTGGCATTATAATGGAAGTACACATGCCGCTCACAAAATTGAAATGAATAGATGCTTGTGAATTTCTCTTTGATATTCTTTGTTAATAATTCTTGTGCATTAGTTGGTTTAACTTAAACTTATGACACAATGCACGGTACATATAATATAAAATTGTGGTTCTGTTTTTTTAGCAATAAAAATTACACGGACACTGTCAATTTAGTAACTGCTTGGTAAAGGATATTTGTCCAAAAGTTGATAGTTACTTAACTGCTTAAGGACTACATTAACTTTATGCCTATGCACTCAAGATGCTGAAGGTTAATCGGCATTTTCACAAAAGCCCACTATTGAGCCTGTCTTGAGATGCTTGAAATCCAGCCTACATATTTACACTCCCTGTCTCTAAAATATATTTTATATTATCCTCCCATCTGCGCCTAGGTGCCCCAAGAGGCCTCTTTGCTTGAGACCTTTGGAAAATAATTTTATATGTTTGTGCCATTTCTCCCATGCACGTTACTTGTTACGACTCTTATTCTCCTTATTTAATCATCGTAATATAATAAGTAGCGGGTGATGAGCAACAACTTTTGATGCTCCTAATTGTATTGTATTCTGCGTTTTATTGCTACTTCTTTTTATAAATTCAAAACTTCTTTTCATCACTTTATCTTTTTTGCATCCTCAGTACATGGCGCACGCATGCAAGCGCACACACACACACACAGACAGGTACAGTTGTAGTTTTGTATGTTTCAGTGATGTCTTTAGACAGAATACAGGAATATGAAAGTTTATGAAGTGAATTATAGGAGGTATTCTCCGAATTTAAGAATAGCTACTTCATGAACACAATTCAGATTGCTACTATCGCCCAGAAATATTTGAACTGTGACACGGGCAAAGCAACTCGATCTCCTGCAGCTGTCACAGATTGGCTAGTGTTTCTTCTTTCGTTTTAGAATTAATTACTTCTACAGCAATAGTTTTGAAATTTGGTACGAATTCGTGTGCTGGGACTTTTCGACACGGAAAAACTTGTATATTTTCCCTACCTGCATCCTCTGAGCGGTGTTTGAACCCCCGTATTAAGCACTAAGATTCCTTAAATAACATCACATGGCCATTGATCGATACAAAAATAAACTGATGGTTGTTTTAAAAAATTGTATTTTTCACGTTCTAATGTGTTGTGCAGGATTGTTTTAAATACATCGTCCTAAAATGTGCGGGGTCGGGGTAAGGTCATAGAAACAGGTTGAGCGCCTTCCATCCTTTTCTCAGAACACCCCTTCCCTCTTTAATTTACTCCTCCATATTTATATTCAATCTCCATCACAAGTCATTTACCTCTACAAATGTAGGCTAACGCTTCACTGAACTTTAAGCAATCTCAATCCTCATCTTAATTGACGATATTATTTTCTTACATTGTATTCATTCCTTGCTGTTGATAAAGATCGGCAACTGTCACAAGCAAAACGAACACTCATGACTGTGCTTCTAATTGTTGATATACAAATTCAGGATCTAATGATAACATCAGTGTCTGTCATGGTGCTAACAAGGGGCATTCGCAGGATGCGTCCATTGTACAATGAAATTGCCACATATAGGTCTACCTTAAAGTATCACCTACACACACAGTATATGGATATACTAGTACGTATTCTGGCTCGTTGCTGAAAGTGATACTGATTTGGAAGACGAGATTTCCGCATTATTAAATGAAAGAGAAAGAATAGAAGTAGCTTACACGTTATTGTGCGGCCAGAATTACTGTTAAGTATTAATGTTGATTGAGACGTTATAGGTAAAGAATTTTGTTGTGCATAAACTTCGCGCGTAACATGACGCCGTACACTAAGCGGTGTCGGGAAATGGCTCGTACTGAATGAGCAATAAATTACGGCGAATCGAAATTTGCGATGTCTTACAAAGTATCGGAATTGAGATAATTGAACGGGAATTTGCTACATCTCTTACACTTTATCCTCCGAAATGTACGGTGTCTGAGGGTAAAAAGCAAATAAAAGATTTTAAAAATATCGCATTAGAGAGAGTGAACTTTAAATTGAAGACATATAGGTTGAACCTTATATGTTGTAAATATTTTAAAACTCCTTGTTTGTATTCATTATTTCTGTTACGTGGTCGGAATTAGTCGCACTTTTAATACAAATTGATCGTGAGATGTCTGCGATTATGAAAGAAGGAATAAAACAGATTGTCCGATGTTTTGACACGCTACGAGCTCTCTCAAAAGCAAACTGCTCAACTGACATATATATCGGAATCAATAAGCATATAGCGTGCTTATTATTTTTGACATGGTTGACTTTTAACAAAATAAATAGCTGCATGGGGATCAGTCGTTTCTGGGAAGATAGTAGTCACCCAGATACTCAAAATCGTCACATTTTAAGGAACCGAGAATTGAATACTGTTGTCTCAAGATTCCATCACTGTACAATCCTGAGTTAAATGAATTCATTCCACTTTTTTCACATCCTGTGTCTTTAAATACTTTACACCTATGCCTGTTTCTCCGAAGTGGCTTTTGTCCTTCAGATTTTCCACCCGAAATCTATACTTTTTACTCATTTCGTCCACGTATGCTACCTGTAATTCCCATCTCATTAATTTGATCAGTCTCACACTATCTGGTCAAATATTATGAAACTCTTCATTATTCCATTCTATCCATTAGTTTGTTATTTCCTTCCTTTTAAGTCCAAGTGCCGTTTTCAAGAAAACTCCTCTCCAACAAACCAGTTGCAAATCCACACAAAGCTGCTGGTTGCACTTTTATTTGTTCGGAAACTTTTCATTTACATATACGTTTTCAGATGGGATATGTCAAGGCAGAAAATGTTGAACTGAATTGTACCAACGATTTTCAAAATTTAACCTACTTTAATTTTTCGTAAATTTTATTTTGATTTGTTAGACCAGGTGTGTAAAAAACTACTACCTACCTCACAGCTCTACTTATTTATTCGTGGAGGAGTGTGTAGCGATTTTGAAATAACAGAAGAATTTGCATTTGTACACAGCATGCATAGGGACTACCACGCGCGAGGATATGGAAGTTAAAAGACAACTGCTAAATGCAGTCTTCAGTAGAAGAAACTGAAATGTGTGACAACTGAATTGTGGCAGCAAAGTGTGGGATACTATGACTGTGCAAATGTGCAGAGTGAGTGGAAGTGGGGTTGTATGAAGGCCTTGTAAAACATTGTACATTGTTCACCCGCCAGCACTTTGCGGAAAGTGTTTGACTGCCTCACGTCTTGTGGACTCTGTATTTTCTACATTGAATTTTATTCCCTCAATTGGACTTAACTATCGCAAAATTCGCAATTTATTAACCAGTATGATATCGTAGTCCTTCGATTTGTCTTCCATACTGCAGTTCTCTACATTTGCAAGTTTTTTGCCAGTATTTAGTCAGAGACATGTGACTTGTATTTCCTCACTGCAGTTCGATGGCTTAGCCGTTGCAAGGTACTCTCAAGATTTTTGCCGTCCGAAAAGATTTTGAAATATATTAAATGTATTATTATACTTTCGTAATAGGTCGGCTGAATTAAAGCGATGATTTTTCATTTACATAATTTCTTCTTTGTATTTTACGTATCACCCTGATGATGGTCCAAACTGGTAGAAATATTTAGGATGGGCATAAGACTTGTTTTTCTCCGTGGCATATCGTGTATTGTGTTGTTCTTTGTTGTAAAATTACCCATACAACTGCAGTGTTATTAATGCAGTAATTAAAAATAAAGCGAAACCTGCGTATAACGGAACCGCAAGGGATCTAATTTTCTTTCGGTTGCAGGCAGGTTCCTTTGGATCCTAGGGGCTGTAAAAGTTTTCCCCTGAAGACAGGTTTCCGTTATGCCCACTTTCCGTTAAGACAGGTTTCAGTGTATGGACATACTTTGCATGACAAACTAGACCCCTTGTTGTGGTCACCAACAGCGAATGGCTGCAGCAGTTGTCTCTTCTTGCAGATCTAACAAAACAAATGATTTTGTCAACTTTAGGTTGCAAGACGAAAATCAGACTTACATGAGGTGGATATGCATATAATCTTGCAGACGAAGAATACAGATTTTTGAAACTCAGTTTGCGAAATGATCTTCCTTCATTTTCCATGCTGTGAAAGCTAGAAACTTGAAAAAAATCACCATTTCCAACACATTTTATCTGAATATAATTCGTGATTTAAAGGTACAGTGCTAAGACCTTTGCCTTAACCTCGATGTTCTTAGCAGGGAAATCAAGTCTGTTCCAAAACCAATTTGACGTTATCCTCGAGGAACCGCCATCAGTATTTCAAATGGTTTTAGTTGATTTGCGCTGTAATGAAATACCGAAACACATTCAAAGAAAGAAAGTTGGTGCACTTATGTTAGTGTTTGCCAGAGTAACGCTATCGCAACAATTTTTGTAACGATATTGACTTCTTGGTATTAAGTCCTGCCACGAGCTGTGGAAGACTGCATTTGTACGAGATTTAGTGACTATTTATAAGAGCAGAATTTACTTCTGGAGGTCTTATTTGAATTTATGTGTAGCTATTTATGGAAAGCAGTTGCAAGAATAAATAATTTGGTAAAATATTAGACTAAAATAATTAACTTCTTGGACTGTCTGGCCCTCGATTAGTAAATTACATGCATATTAGAGCCTCAGATGAAAAATTTGGAGATCTCTGATTTAGGCTGTCAAAAACATAATTTAATTTGATTTACTCTTTTTATGCCAATGCAAGAATACAAAATTGTAGAAATATTAAGTTATAGAACCTAAAAAGAACGATAGACTATCGAATATCCGAACAGACTTCGCAGTACCATATACAAGGAAATCGAAATCTTAGAAGACCAATAAAAAGATGGTTGGGGTAGATTTTGGAGCTGGCAAGGAGCAATAGGATAAAATCCAGTAGATGATGATGACGACGACATCGATGTATTCTTCCTTTTTTATTACGTTATAAAGGCTACGGAATTGTTATGTAGATTTGACATTTTTCCGTATTTGAAATGGGCACCGAAAAGAGGTTATGTTATATTGTTTGACGTTATGTAATAGAGTAAGTTTAACGACGCACTTGTGATCACCTTGTGCAATATAACAATTTACGTGGGTCGTAATAGCACTAAGTGCTTTGGCCACCTTTGTCTTCCTGGAGAATATCTTATGGTACACCCAATATTTATTTTCAGGTATCTGAGGATTTCTTGGAAGATGCTTTACTAACAGACGTGGCTAGTGCATATTAATGAAATGAATTTTTGAAATGCCGATATACAATTGCAAATCATGAGCGGAAGCGTTCTCTGCAGCCGTCCTCGTAGTTCTGTGTCTCATTACCAATTTAGACTTCAAAAGTTGACACGTTTTACGTCAATCATCATTTAATAATAATTAGTAAAGTTTTCAGTCGTCAACAATTGAACGGCGCAGAGTGCATTTTTAGCGTATTTGGTAGGCCACATATATTCGTATTCAATATAAATTTACATTTTGCAATTGACGCTATTAATTCGATTATAGTAGAAGGCATGGAAATTCAATTTTAACTGATATCCATATTTATTTTACAATTAGTATGGATTTAGAATTATAACGATTTCGGGTGACATTGCCACTTAATGTACCTCTGCATATAATTGTAATTAAACTGAATGACATAGTCTCACTGAAAAGCCTAATAGCGAGATCAGATCACGAATGCAGTCTATTGATTGACGTCATCCCATAAACCTCCAGTCCAGTAATTAAGCTGTTATTAGTGGCAAAGTTTTCAGCGTAATTTCTGCATATCTATAACAGTTGTATGTTTACAAGAACTATCATATATATAATTACTACTCTATATAATATGTTCCTGCAACCCTCTAATTACATTACACAGTACAAATTTTTTGTTACTTGTCTAACTCCCTGATACTGGAACTCTTGTTGAACACAACTGCTAACACAAAACGTGTATTTCAACTTGATTCTGAAATGCTTAGACCGTTAGAGTTTTCAAAGCGTAGTTCAGTAAATTATTTTAATATTATACTTTCAAATATTTCATGAGTGACGAAGTGTATATTTCCATTGAGTTTTTCCTCTCTTTCTCACATTTACTTACGCTGTTCTTTATTTTCTGATGCAATCTCTCTTTGAAAATTCAATTTTGGCTGATCCTTGAATATGAGTTTTACTTCTATGATCTTACGTGTGTATTTGATTATGCAATATGTACGTGTGGTTACATGTTTATCGACGTCAGTCCCCCATCATGAATCCGCGTCTGGCTATGCAAAATCGCGAACCGGAAGCCTATTTATATACACGTGTGTCGTAACATGCGTATTACATTTATATTATGGATGTATTCACTTCCCATATCATCAGGTAGCGACTTATCTTCTGTAATTAAGGTATACATTTTAGTCTACAATTATTTATATGTTTCTGGAGTAAAAAATACGTTTAATTATTAATCCTCTGTCACTTTCACTACTTCTTTTCTAATAGTATCAAAACCTGTGTAGAAATTATTTTTACATATAGTCTGTGGATTTAAACACACTTCTGCAATTGCATGTTAAACACGTGATATTAAAGGTATTAAATTCTTTGTGTTAAATTGCTACTTCCACATGTTGTTCACTATATTGATTTCGCTGTGCAAGTATCAGGTTTTAGGTTTTATGACAGTTTCATTGATCACGAAATAGTGCAACGAGAATCTGCAGAGTTCAGAACTGTCGAATGTAGGAGCAACTATGAATTGTCAGTCGGAGAAAAAATTGTGGGAGGCGGCCGTGGTGTACTTTATATATTATCACAACACTTGCCTGAACGGACTAAAGATAAGCACAGAAACTGCCAGTCTCCGATATTTAAGTCGAGAATGTAACCCGGTGTATCTCACATATGAAGCAAAGTTGCTAACTGTTAAGTTACTACATTCGGTCAGTATCGTAATATTGGAATTTAAGCTTTAACTTTTATTTAGCCTGTGTTTACAGCAATGCAGTATCTTTTTAGATTTAATATCTACACATATTTCCTGAGAGTGTAGTTTTATTATTTTAAGGCAGAGGTTTCAAGGCCGATCCCAGTGGCCGCGCGGTCTAAGGCTTGGGTCTACGGCCGCTCGCTTACTGAATTGTGGGTTCGAATCCCGCCTAAGGCATGGATGTCTGTCCGTTGTGAGTGCTGTGTGTTGTCAGGTAGAGGTCTCTGCGACGGGCTGGTCACTCGTCCAGAGGAATCCTACCGAGTGTGGTGTGTCTAAAATGTGTGTGATTGTGAAGCCTCGAAAAATGAGGCGGCCTAGGCCCCCAAGGGGCTGTCGAGCCATTGTAAAAACGAGGTTTTAAGGCAGTCCAAACATGAAATAAAATACTGGCGTTAGGGCTGCACTTAAGGCTTTACGAATATGTCATTTAACTGCTTAGAGTGCCACTCTGTATGCTTCCATCAAAAAATATTTAATTGGTCTCAGAATTGAGGGTATTAAGAACTGAATATAGAGATACAAGTTACAGCACGGCAGATTTGGGAGAAATTAATAGACGTACGTATTTTGCGCACTTGTGTGTGTTTCGGTGGCGAACCTAAAGGCAGGTGTGTTAAAACCTCGAATTGCTAATGTATTTTCTCTTCGAAGTTATCGCTGCTTAAAAACTTTTGATTAGCGTCCTCGTTCCCTCAGTGACGTCGCCTATGTTAACCAGCGCTTCAAGTATTCTGTGTTCTAAAGAACTTACACAAGTCGCAGATGTCGTTTGGAAGGCGAATTGAAACAGTGAATTGATTCTCACGGGTGTAGCCCTGGTCGAGAATGCACTTTCCAAAAATCAGGCAAGGAATGGTATAAGTCTAGCTGCAAAATAGCTTTGTCTATTGTTGTGAAGCCAGATGAAATCTGATGATTCGTACACCTAACATAATTTGTTCTTGAGTTGTTGCCAAACGGATGATTGTCTTCAAATAAACCATTAAAAACGCGTCATGAGAAGAGACAAATTACCAGGAAGGCACATAGCCCATTTTTCTCTGTATGTCGGCAGATCTCGGAACACTACGGTAGTCCGACCGCTACACAGTTTAGTTTGTTGGATTGCCTACCCCACTGTGTGCGTCTCCCTCTTTTCTTTCTCTGATATAAATGAGGCAAGTTGCGGCATTTACAAAGTGCTTCGTCCTGTGTAATGGAGCACAATCAAAACTATGCGTTTGAGAAGAGAGAGGTGTCCAAACAAGGAACAAACCATGTCCTGTTCTCCTATACGCAAGAATTACTCGCGTCAGAAAGGCATCCTATGTGAGAAGTGAGTTTCAAAACACTGAAATTCAAAAAGTTGAAAGTATTGATAAGACTTTATATCCGTTCTCTTGTGAATGTCTGAAGTACAAGAAATTTAAGGTAGTCTTTCTAATGTCTTTAGTTATTATGTTACTGCAATGTTACTGTTAAATTTGGTATATTTAATGACGTTGCGAATTACTGAGACTATCTAGCGTCGGTGATAAGTGAATGAGTGAACAAGGAGCACCGGTGGAATAATACTGGGAGGGGAACACCGAATTGACTCTTAGAAAAACCTGTCCCACTGCCGTATTGTCCAACACAAATCCCACATGGACAGGCCTGGTGCTGAACCCACACCTCCTCATTGGGAATCCTGCGAATAATCGCCTAAGCCTTTAAACGACCTGTAACTTTTACTATACTGAAGGCAGCAGAGGTGTAGTGTTTGGTGTTTTTGATATGCTGTATCGGACTTGAATTTTCGGCTACAGGAATATTTCGTAGTTTTTCTTTAGCTTATCCAGACGATTCATGTCGCACCATTCGTATTCATTTACATCAGGGATAAACTCCAAGTTTATTCCAAGGGTCACATTACTAAATTTCCTTCTGCCTGCAGGTCACATTAAAAATCATTACATTATTTATTACTAGAATCATGTTTTGCGTTGTGAATATGCTTCTAGTCACACATACGGAGACCTTTACGCAAAGTATTGAAAAATAATGCTTTCAAAATAATTGTTATATGGAAGATAAAATGTGATTTTCAGGGAATTAAGTAACAATGTTTTATTTGAAGAAGGTAATGAACCTATTGTGATCGCCGAACTTATGCAGTTGCCTGCTGCGCTTACCCGATGCAGTGCTTCTAGCGATCAAGTCGAATAACTGTGTACAGAATTTTGTCTGTAAGCTTGTTCCGCTGTTTTGACTTTTTAGCTCACCAAGAAAAACGTCTTTTAATATATTTGCGCTTCTAAACAAAGACGCACATTTCGCTGAATTCTGCCGCAGATGAAGATGTGTATTCTCAGGAAGCACTTACATGATTTCAACTAACCTTTAAATTTAGTTTTCACTTTCCATTTAACAGGAGGTCAGGAACACAAATTTGTAGCGTAGATTCACATGTTACGATGCTTAAAATTTGTTGTAAAACGTTACGAACACTGCCACATCTTTATCTACTCGTATATTAGTCCAACTAAATGCGCTTGGAGTCTTTGGACTTATACAGCCCATGTGACTGTGTAACGCAAGGAAAATGGAAAATATGAAGGACTTCCTCTTTCTATTCAAAGACCACAAATCTCGCTGTGAACAACTGCTGTTAATGCTGTATATACCTTGCTTATTGACTGTGAGTAATCTCAAGTGACAGTCTCTAAAGTGACAAGTATATATATTCAAAATGCTGATAATGGAATAATTTATATTGAAAAGCCGAAATATACTCGCTAATTTCAGATAGGAGTTTACACTTTCCTTGTAAATTTTATTCGTATCCTTTAGATGCTCACAAATATCTGTTAAGAAGGCCAGGTCTCGCAACCAGTTTGAATCTTGAAATGATTAACCTGAAATTAATCCAGTAGTGATAAAGAGCTTTCCAAACCCTTATTTCTCTTAGGGCATTGTACTTCAGAGTGGAAAAGAGTATTCAGTTACACAGTCACAACAAACATTTATCGACGAGCGGTGCATCAAAACTGCAAACTCAGGGAACTGATCGAAGGGAAAAGAAATTACTCGACCTAAGTAACATAACATATTTCTTCACTGCTTAATTTCTTTTTGTATGTACGGTACTGAAGCCTTGCAGAAACTGAATAATAAAGGGCGATTAAGAGATACTTTAAGATGAAAATATACTGATAAACAATGCAATCTATGCGTCAAATTTTTATTTTTAAATTACTCTACAAAAAAATATATGTTATGTTTACATTCAACTAGAATCAATAGGTACATAGAACAAACCTAGAAATTTCTAATGCCACGCGTAAAGAATGGGGACCACACAGCATCCATCAACATCAAGAAAGGTACTGAATTAACAAATATTATTTTAATGATTCTTCAGGCTCAACAGAAACCACTGTTGTCTCGGACGGGTGGGTGAATCTTTACATGTTGATTCCAGAGCGATCAAAACCCTCAGTGAGGAATCTGAATATATAATTTAAAAAATTAATTCAAATGTAGAATTGCAAGTATTTAAGACAGTTTCATTTTGTATTACATTAATTTGCAATGAGAACAAGCACGTTAACATTCGTTGTACTATTGTATTGGCAGTATATTCCGAAGGCCGCGAGTTTTGAATGACTGCTTTATATTATCTGTTCATAATTTGTTGAGGTTAAACTATACAAACGTGCGCAGTTGTGCAGAATGTGTTAATGTTTACAGCTTGCTTTGGTACTTTTTAATAAAGGTATACAGCGTTGAAGTTACGGGGATATAAATTTTCTGAAAAAGTGCCTCAGCGGTCGAGATTTATATATGACGCAAAAGAAAGAAATTTATTTGACTTGTTAGAAGCACTTCTTGGTTGGATATACATTGGAAGTAACACTATTTTATACATTCTAAGGCGACAGTTCCACTCATTACAGCGTTACATCATATTTTATAATTTTATCTTCTTACAGTTCTCTGAGGTCGAAATTAAATCTTTTGAACTTGACCAAATATACAGGAATGTACTTAATAGACACAGTATCCCACAAGACTTCGTTAATTTTATATTAGCCATGAGCATAGTAAGTCATAGACCAAAGAGATCCTCAACCCTACTTAAACCTCAAAAACCCAATGGTAACTACACGTACCGCCTGCTATAACATTTAAATTTTCTGTATTTTGCCCACACAGTGCATTTAAATGGGTTGTATGATAATCACATTATTTCCGTAAGCAGTATTGACTGTCTCGTTTTTGTGATGGAGATGGATTTTTTTTGAGTTAGAAACGTGATTTATATACGCAGTTTAGTTGGGTTTCAGTCTTCGCATCTTGACCTTGCAACTGCATTCCTCTTTGTTGCTTAGGGAGCTAAGATAAAGGTAAAACAACCCCATTACAGGCCTAGACAGGCCCTGAGGGATCCAGGAGGTTGAGGCTCCCAGATTTGTAGACAATCGGCACATGAAGGTTGTAAGGTTGTCAGCCCTACGCACCGGCCGCCTTTACCCCCCAGGAAATATTCCTGGTACTCATTTCTGTTAGAGGCTGAGTCGACCCCAGGGCCATAGTGCGACCGAAACGATTATGTCAAGGAATTAATTCCAATGACACCATATGGGATCGAACCCGCGACGTAGGGAGCTAAGATGGCGTTTACATATAAGAAGCGAATGAGAAGCTTTTTAACAAACTCACGCACCCAAAAAATAATTCGGTACTGTGTTAAGTACAGTACGGTGTTTAGGCCTAACTGTTATATATAAACCAATAACACATCTTTACGATGAGTAATATCCTTTACGCTGGAAAAAAACGCCGATTTCGAATAGCAGATACAAGAAGAGGTTTTATTACCCCTAACCTGAATGAATAAACTGTGTCAACATCAGAATTACCATGCTCATGACCGCTTCATGTTACCTCTATATTCATCGCCAAAGTCATCATTAATCATCAATTCAGTACGTGGCGGCACCAAGACTTGAATTGGCCGGGAGGTTTCACAATCCCTGCTGTGTATTGTGTCCCTTGAGAGCAAGTGACAAAGCGGTCACATGGGACATGAAGCTAGAATGCGATTGTGAACTACGTGTCTGCAGGAAGAAAACTGCAGCGCTATTCAAAGATTATAGAAACAGCTTCCAACTACAGCACGCATTCAAGCAGACTATTTTGTAGTCCTATTATGTATATTGTTCTTTCGCATACTTAGGTTTATCAAGTCACGAAATGTTGCTTAGGTGTGTGGGTCTCTTATCAATATTGCAGGAAAATAAAGTGAATTTAACTTATTTTTTAAAGTACTAGTCAACTTTATTAATTTTCTTTCTTGTTGCTTAAACTTATAGTTCTTAAGTTTATGTAGTGGCATTGAATAAACCTCAGAGCTTGTGTAGGATTGAATGACAGGTGGTGTGATGGCGACTGTGCAGAGATGATTAATAAGCTAGCTGTTTACGTGGTCGAGACTTCGCTTCAAAATCACGTGAATTTGTCTGTCTCCTTAATCGAACACCACACCTTGAAAACATGAGTTGGATTGGAGGTGTAGCTCCACACTCTCTTAATTTCAGCACAATATGAAGTGTTTTGTGAGCTTTGCGCCCTTGTTGCTTTACCTCCGTAGGAAGCAGCCCCTCGTCCCTCTTAAATTAGAGGTTGTATGGGCACCAGAGCCGGTTTGGTTGAGACGTGGAAGTGAAAAATGTGTGCTCCTGCCTGAAATCGAACCTCGGTCATCCCATCCACTATTGTAGTAACTAAGCTGCTAGAAATACCCCGATTTTTACACTCTGAAAGTGCTGTTACCAAGCAGACTCTATGTCGGAGATGCTATAAATACGGATTTCATGGATACTAGGCTCGAATTATATCTCGATATCTTATATCGAATTATTCTTATATTTGTACTTGTCCCTGATTATCTATAGACGAATAACATGATAGTACCTTCAAATATGCCGCGGCCGCTTCCTAGCATACACTTACCCACTTGCCATTCATGATTGTTTTGTCAGATTCGAGGCTATGTAACCTTCACAGTTGAAACAGTGTCGTTAATTAACCGAAGAGTCTACTATCTCGGAATTTATCTCCAAGTAGAAAGTCTCCGGCAGCATTTCAGTTTCAGACATGTAACATGTGTTTGTCTCGTCATCATAATTCGGAGTAGAAACCCAGTACAAGGGTATCTAAAAGTCATTCGAAATTTTGACAAAATTTAAGTATCTGTGATAAAATGAAATAAAGAAACAAAATTGTGTTAGCAACGACGTTAAGAGCAGATTAAATTCGGCTAATGGATATTGGAATCATTTACAATGCCGTCACATTTCTAAAATGCTAACTAATTAAATCATTTTACGTTTCATGTGGATGTGAAGCTTTGTCTCTCATCTGAAGGGAAAAATACACTCGTACACTGCGACTGTTTGAAAGCAGTGATAAGAGAATACTTTGAACCTAAAAGACGCATATTATTAGGAAAACTGAAAACATACATAGTGATAAGCTTCTAAATTTTTTTATCATGGTAATAAAATTAAGGTGCAAACATTTGCTGGTCATGTAGCTAATATGGAAGGGAGGAAAATGTATGCAAGGTTTTGGTTGGAACACTCGAAAGGAAGATACCATTTAGAGACTTGTGTGTAGAGGGCAATAATATTAAAACTGATGTTGTAATAAACAGAATGCGAGATTGTGGACGAGATTTGTTGAATTGGAGTCTATTGGCAAGCTGTTGTGTACGTGGTAATGAACTTGGGGATTCTACGAAAATGGGAGGATTCTTGACAACATTAGAGTTATTCACGTATTAAGTTAGGTTTTTGCTCCATGAACTTCGCTGTGAAGTACACAAGAATGAAGAATATTTATTTCTTACGGCTCGTCTGTATTTGTTGTCGGGAAATACCGAATTTGGTTAACTGTGGTATTCAGGAATTTTTATTCACGTTACTATGGTGAATTTTGATTGCATTTGGGTGTCTTGGCACGGTACATTAGATGAACACCTGGTCATATGCTAATAATTTCTGTAAAATGAATATTAGTTTGATATGATTCTTGACGAAAGTTGTAACCGACTGTGAATAACGCAAGCTACGTGCATTTTGTAATGGCAGTCATATATCACAATTCTTTCTTTGTGATACCATTGGGATTAATTGCAATATATTTTTTTAGTAAGTTGCTATTTGTGTCTACATTAATTTTCGCCACTGCTGCACTCGAATTGCGACCAAATGCCCATTACAGCTATGTGTGGTTGTATGTATGTCCGTCCGTGTGTGTGTGTGTGTATGTGTGTGTGCGCGCGTGCATATGTTCCCTTTCTGCAAAGAATAATCTGGAAGATATAAGTTATTGCAATTCTTCTCGGTTTTTTTGTGAAGGGCCCCGCAGCAGATGCTACGGACGCACCGCAGCCTTGAGGCTTATTGTGCAACCCTGTGATGAAGATGATTAGCTTTTTCGTTTTTCCGTGTATTGGAGCACCGGCGGAATGGAATTGACAGGGGGGAAATCAAAGTACTCGGGGAAAATCTTGTCCCAGTGCCACTTTATCCACCACAAATCCCACATGGGCTGACCCGGGATCGAACCCTGGCCTCCGCGGTGAGAGGCCGGCGACTAACCGCCTGAGCCATGGCAAGGCCCCTTCTCGGCTTTACGAATGTATATTCTCCTGTGTTCAGTTCTCATAGTAAACTGACACCTTCGATTACGTCTCGATTGTTTCCAGATTTAGAGAACTGTTACGGTAAGTGCGTTGTTTTATTTATATTGTTTTTTCAATTACGCATCCTATTCATGATAACTCCAAAAGACTAGAACGTTAGGCCTATTATTACTGATAGAATTATTATAAATGATAAGACAACAGTTGAAGATTGAATCTTTTGAAAACAATAAAACTCATTGTTTGAAGAGAAATCTTGCTTGAATGCATCTGAGTTTCATTCATAGTAAAATGACATTTATCTTTCAGAATGCTGCTAATTTAATTATAGAGCCTACTTCTATTTTCAAGGGATATGTCTGCCACTTTCTGGGGACATTTCGTCTAACTGCTTCCGACACATGCGGAGTCCCTGAGTGCTTCTTATATATTTGCAGAACATCATAGATAATTATGACGCAAAATACCCTGATTCACATTCTGAAATTTGTAGAAATGAGGAGTAATGTGATGTGATGTGCCCTGAGTGTATCTAATTAATCCTTGCCACTGTCGTCAACTTACATTTCAGCAAGTTTTGGCCTTACAATAGATTGCTATGTTATGCAATCAAAGTTGCGATATCGAATATGAAGGACGAAACGCAGAACTTGTGAGGTGAAGTTCTTTATTACAAAAGCAAATGGCATTGCTTGTGCAAAACCTCTTTTACAGTCCGAAATATTTACGAGTAATGTGTTTAGCATTTTTATGTAAAAGTACCACGTAATGCCGTTTCATATGACTAACGTAGAACTTCACTGTTTTTAGCCGCTTGTACAATTCTGTAGAGAATGTAAACGGAGGTGTGCAAGTGTTGCGTTCCTAACAAGAAGGGTTTTGTACTATTCTGTAGAGAATGTAAACGGAGGTGTGCAAGTGTTGCGTTCCTAACAAGAAGGTTTTGTACTATTCTGTAGAGAATGTAAACGGAGGTGTGCAAGTGTTGCGTTCCTAACAAGAAGGTTTTGTACAATTCTGTAGAGAATGTAAACGGAGGTGTGCAAGTGTTGCGTTCCTAACAAGAAGGATTGTTTTCACAGTGACTTGCTACGTGATTTCACATTCGTTTTATAACACAGAATTTTAGAAAAGGAGCAGTTCTTCTGCCCTTCTTATGCTCACTTAATAGTGCCGTGATTTGTTTTAGAGTGATAAGAATACTGCAACATCCATGGAAAGAGAGAAGGTGTTTCTAAGAAATCCTGCCGAGTAGAATTTCTGTCGTGAATCCTTTATGCAAGAACGTAATGCAAGCAAGCATTCCCATTACAGGCCTGGACAGGCCCTTAGGGTTCCAGGAGGTTGAGGCTCCCAGATTTGTGGACAATCGGCACATGAAGGTGGTTGTCAGCCCTAAGCCGCGTTTACCCCCCAGGAAATATTCCTGGTACTCATTTCTGTTAGAGGCTGAGTCGACACCACGGCCATAATGCGACCGAAAGAATTATGTCAATGAAAAATTCCAATGACACCATCGGGAATCGAACCCGCGACCTTCCGGCTTGTAGCGCAGTGCCTCAACCAACTGCGCCACAGCAGAACGTCATGACGTTTTTAAAACAGCTTGTATGTAGAAATCTTTATGTGCATATAAGGAGGAGGCTTTGAATATTGCTTCAGGTATTTTGCATTGTTAATTAACCTGCTATACTGGGTAGATAGAAAGTAAGGCGGTAACTAGTCTCAGACTGGAGGGCCGAGTTTTGATCAACAGCATTCCGATTTTCCATGATAATGTGTACGATTTGCTGCTCCCATTTGTCCTTTTAATAGGAGTAATTTTAAGATGAAAATGACTATGGAGCATTGATGGAATGAAACTGGCAAGGGAAAAACGACATACTCGGAGAAACCCTGTTACAGTGCCACTTTATCCGTCAGAAATCTCACGTGTACTGGCCCTAGATGGAATCCGGGTTTCCGCGCGGTCAGAGGCCGGCGACTAACCGCCTGAGCCATGACATGGCTCTTTAAAGCCTGCTTGGACTCTGTGGTGGTGAAGGGGGGGGGGGGGGTGGAAAAAGATGGAGACGTAAGATGCAGTAGCAGAGTGGATGAAAGAGAAAGACAAGGGAGAAGGGTGACACTTATTTCGGGGGTGGGAGAGAGAGCACCACTTTCTTAGAAGCTTCCCAGGCTTCACCTGCTCATCCTTCTTATAAGAGTGCTATGAAAATGAAGATTTGTGAATAGGAGTAGCTTGGAATAAGGCTTACGAAATTTTGATTTTCGTGAATTTATCTACATAACATGTAAACGTCCAGGTCTTACCTTATACAAAAACACTACGTCTCGATTAAAAAAGAGATCGTTTACGGCGAATAATTACTGTTCTTTGTTAGAATAATAGTGAACTCATAAACACGCTGTGTGGGGAAAAGTACAGAGATTTTTAATGTAAAAGTAGGCGGTACGTATAGTAACCACTAGGATTTAGGACAGTAAAAAACAGTAATTGCTGGTCAAGTATGGTGTAAGGAACACTGTGAATGGCAGGGACTTAAGCAGGAAGACTAATAAAAGGAACACAAAAAGGAATAGGGAAAAGAAGGGACGAATTATTTCACAATACTCGTATAATTAGTTTGCAGGAAAAGTACGTTGAAATAATTAAACAGTAGGAATGAAACAGAAGCAAGGCAGAAGGATAATTATTTAATCAATAATTTATTGACTCTGTCCACACTTCACACTCGCTGAATTGGTTTAGTTATATACTTGCTGGTATCGCTGGTAGATGTGGATGTTTGGAGAGCAGAGAAGGACGAATTATGACCTTTTATGAAGTTATATCCTTGAATTCGCCTGTTATTAATTATTCTCGGGATTCGATCTAGGGATCTTCAAAATTCAAATTAAACTCTTGGTATGTGAGTTCCATTGTCATTGCATCTGTTGATAACGAAAGTTTTGTATGAACGGAAGATGGAAATATAAAGGTGATTATAATAAAAACAGTTACCACACTAATCGCTCGAAACTGTGGAAAAAGCTACACGATAAACAGATTGGCAGATGAAAGTCACGACGGTTGTTCATTCACACTTCCAATTTGTAGGTCTATAATGACTGTCGTTTACTTTCGTGTACAGGGGTTTCATGTTCTCTTAAATATATAACGTAAAATGTGACGTCGGTTGATTGCATTATCGCAACATAGAAATTTCCTATATTCTTTCCGTAGTTATCACGATGTAAGTCTAATACGTGAATAAGCAATATCTCTTTAAGACATACGTTTGAAGCCCGAGCAGGTCTGTGTCCTATTTCGTAAGCTGTACAAGATGACTCGAATTAGGCCTATATTAGGGAGAAAATCCAAAGCATTGGACAAAAGTAATATGGAATTCTGTGGCAAACCACAAAGAAGGCGGACGGCCGTACGGTGTTAATATGCCCATTGCTTAATAAAAAAAGTGCCTGCCAATGATGAACACTCGTCATATTATAAGATTAGCCTAAATATACAAACCTCAGACCGTTTAAGTTGTTTCGTTGCGCTTATTTGATCGTGTTTGAATCGTTACCACTCCACACTGCATTTTCCTGTGCGATTCTAGAAACAGAGGCCGGCTGTCCTGGCTGATGTGTCTGGTACTTTCTTCCAACCCTTCAAACGAATTCTGCAGTAGCCACTTAAAACTAATAAATATAGGTCATCAGTTCATCCTAAATGTGCTTCATACAATCCTAAATTAGTGTGCTATATTTTACTCTCTACATATTTATCAAACTTAAAAATAACGTAGAGAGAAATGTGTTGACATTAAACAATTTCATGCCATTTACCCCCGAACGAGTTGGCATAATGATTTTAACGCAAGAATGACCCTACGAGATTTAAAGTTTAGGGAAGCTTAATTCTCTGCCGCCATAAGTCAGGAGTAGCTCACCCTCTCTGTAGAGATTAAGTCTCTTAAGCCGAGTGGGGTAACCACCCTGTCAAAATGAATTTTCGTCAAGGGAAAAGAAACCTTATTTCTGAGGGATTAGACCCTAAAGAGAGCCCAGCGACTTGCAGTTAAATTTCTTCGCGTGTCATCAAATTATAAAATGCCTCATTGAAGATTAATGTAAATAAATTCTACTTCAGGGACATATATCTATAACTGTTTGTTTTTATGTGGTTTGAAAGCGGGTCTAGGAATCGTTGTTAAAATTCAGTGAATTCTGTGATTAAATGAATTCATATCTGGGTTTTCTTAATTTTTTTTTGTTACAAATTCCACTTAACATAGAGTATTATTTTTTATTCTTTTAATGAATAAGCTTGTGGTTCAATTGCAGGATACGGATTGTGTGATGTGAAGTATATGATCTTATGTTGCCTTGATGTTTAGTGTAGACTTCTTTCTTTCTTTCCTAAGGAGAAAAGTTACCCGCCGCTGCCTTAACGACTATCAAGGATTTCATCTGAATAGCTGCTATATAAGGTTTTAACATCTCAGTGGAATGATGGACTCTATTGTTACCTGTTCATCTTCCTGCAACTCACTAAAATTGTTTCTTTTCTTGTTTTCTTTACTCCTTGTGTGACTCTTTGTACCCTTGCCACTCTAGGGAGACGGAGAGAGATGCAACTTTGCGATTACGTCAACCATTTCAAATTTTATCATTCTCTATCACAATGAATTACAACAAGTACCTTTGCATTTCTTAAAACAATGACGCTGTATTTCCCTTGTCGGTGAAACGAAAAGACCGACCTTGTTTGGAAATCTTCGGACGTGTAAAATATGAGTGAAATTATTCAAGAATGTTTACCTTTTCTGCTTCTTTTCTACGAACTACAGAACGTTTGGTATGTGTGTGCTATCTTCTAAGTACTAAAATTTCTACAACACTGGATTTAGGCCGTGTGTCATCTGACAAAGCGCAGAGATGTCCGATAAAAATGGCACGTAAGGAACAAAAATATTGTCGGTAATGAGGCACGTACTTAGGAATCTCCTAAGTACGTGTTGCAGCCTATACAAGTCTACGTAATTTCCTGTTTCTTAATTTGTATTACTCTGCTGTGTGGTTTAATTTATTCTCACCAAGCAAATGAACTGCAACTTTCGTTTGTATGGAAGGTGTGCCAATTGGCAGCGGCTCCTATAAATTTGCAAAACGGTGCTGTATAATTTGTTTCGTAATAAGAGCAGGAATATCGTACTTTTGTACTACACTTAGACTCGTGCCTGATATTCATAGGTTACATAGGAAGGCGGCTTCGAATGACAGAGATAATAATTCAATTGCAAATTGAGGACTCTGCGTCGTGCTCTTTCACCCGAAGTTTCCAAGGAAGGTAGGGGGAAAGTCGGTCAGTATATCCAGTCTGACGGATAGAATCCTAATTTGAAATGTGGGGTAACCTGCCCGGCCCAACCAGTTTTCGTTTTATGTAAAACCTTAAGAAAATGGATCAGATTTACAGACAGTCCTGCATTCCTAGTGAGCTATTAGTCTACGAACATCAAGTAAATTACGCGTTGGTGGAATGTACCTTGTTTTACGTTTCTTAAACCCAATGTTAAATAATACGTTGAAGTATACCATGGCTTCTTAACTAATTTGCGGTTCATAATTCTGATAATATTTATGGCTTTCAAAATTTTCGTACTAATCTACAGAATTAATTACATTTCACTACAATGATTACTTCTTTTTTTTTCAGAAAACCTACGATTTCTTAACTTGTGTAAGTTGTCAGCGCTCTGTTATTTTCGTGGACCGAAAAAGAACATCGACCTACTGAGTAGTCAGCATGTCACCTTTTCACAAGGAATTACAAATTTTTTTTCCCTCTATTGCTCTTTTCCTGCGCTCGATATTATCACTATTTTTGTTGTTCATTTTTCAAATGTCAGTTTTTTTCTACTGCACTATGTGTGTAGAGTGTTCCATTTACTGACGTGATATCCCTCTATTCCCGTAATTGAACTAACTGTGAGGAGTAACTTGACTTAATGGTGACATAAGTTGAAGACTAGTTTCGAGTTGTGGAAAAAGTCTTATTTAATAGGAAAAGGTAAAACATTAATATTTAATTAATTACTGGCTTTTAAAATCTTGTGATCATTGAATCGCATTCTTGCAGATTTTCCAGTCACTTAAATTCGTGTTTGGTAATGAAAATATAAATCTGATACTTTGCATATAACTAACTAACTAACTCCGTGGAGCAGAGTCCTTCTTGAGAAGCTAGCAGGTCGTCAGCTAGTCAAGAAATTCCCGGCGATTTATGGGACCCGAAGGTTCATTACCGCATTCACAGCAGCCCGCGCACGTGTCCCTATCCTGAGCCATATCAAACCAGTCCATGCCCCCATCCTACTTCTTGCAGATCCTTTTCATTATCATCCTCCCATCTACGCCTGGGTATTCTAAGTGGTCTCCTTCCCTCAGGTCTCCCCACCAAAATTCTGTATGCAACTCTCTCCTCCTCCACACGTGTTACATTCCCCGCCCACATCACTCTTCTTGATTTGATCACCCGAATAATATTTGGTGATGAGTACATATCATTAATTTCCTCGTTATGTAGTTTTCTCCACTCCACTTTACCCCGTCCCTCTTAGGCCCAAATATCCTACTCAGCACCCTATTCTCAAACACCCTCAGCCTTGTTTCTCCCTCAGTGTGAGAGACCAAGTCTCACACCCATACAAAACAACAGGAAAATTATAGTTCTGTATACCTGAATCTTTGTATTTTTTGATAGCAAACTGGAAGACAGAAGATCGTGCACTGAATGATAACAAGCATTCCCCGACTTCAATCTGCTCTTAATTTCTTCCTGAATGGAATTTCGATTTCTTAGGGTTGTTCCCAGATATTTGAACTGTTCCACCCTTTCAAAGGATTTATTGTCTATCTTTTTGTTGTAATTTTGTCCTGCATTCTGATCTCGAGACATGACTATGTACTTAGTTTTCTCAGCATTTACTTCTAGACCAATCTCCTTACTAGCGGCTACAAAAGCTTCTTTGTTTTTCTTTATAGCATGTACGCTTTCACCCAATACATTAACATCATCAGCATAAATTAGAAGCTGATGTGTACCATTTAATTTCGAGTCCTCCTGGTTTGCCTGAACCCTCCTAATGGCATATTCCAAAGCAAAGTTGAAAAGCAATGGTGATAAAGCATCTCCTTGTTTCAAACCATTCTTAATAGGAAATGTGTCAGACAAATGTTTGCCTACCCGGACTCTGCTATAGGTTTCATTTAGACACATTTTTACTAGCCTTACTAGTTTCATAGAGATACAGAATTCAATGAGAATATTATACAAGACCTCCCTCCTAACTGAATCATAGGCTTTCTTGAAGTCTATAAATAGCTGATGCACTGCCTCATTTTATTCATATTTTTTCTCAAGTATTTGACGAATGTAGAATATATGATCAATAGTCGACCTGTTACGTCTAAATCCACCCTGAGGCTCTCCAATAATTTCCTCTGCATATGGAGTTAACCTTGACAGAAGGATGTTGGATAGAATTTTGTATGTGGTTGACAAAAGTGATATGCCTCGATAATTACTGCAATCTGTTTTATCACCCTTCTTATAAATAGTTACAATGATTGACTCCTTCCACTTTTAAGGTGATACTTCTTTATTCCAAATGGAATTAATAATTTTATGGATCTCAGAACTAATTGTCCTACCTCCTGCTTTAATCAGTTCTGCTGGAATTTGATCAATATACTTTGCATAAATCTTAACTTAATAAATTTAAAGTATAAAATTATGCAAAAAATTCAACTTATTTTTTCGTCCTGAGTATTTGACAGTTGATTTTTTGTCAGTAAGTACTGTGGTACTCAGTTTCTTTGCTTTGTAATCGGATTTTTTTTCTCTCATTTTAAAAATACTTATGGTGCTCGTGTGTTAGAGGTGTGTCCATGGGAGCCTTGACATCTTATTTCAAGGTCCGAAACGAGCGAGTGTAGGAGGAGAAGCCTGCATTACCTCAATTCTGCCTGCCTCTTCGAGTAAAGATATGATTTATTGCTACGTTGCGCGCTGTTCTAAGGAGGCGTTAATATTAATAACCGGTGTCAGGTGAAACAGCAGTCGTCCGCATGCCAACTGTTGTGTTCATCTGTCTTTGGTCCGAGGGGCGATGTGTTTGCTTGCCGCCAGTCTTGCTACTGCAACGATAGATGTCTGCTCTTTTCTTCTGTTTATAGCTGGTCTGACATCTTGAGCTCGAAATGTATGACACACATGTAAAAATGTTGTTCCTTTAGATTTAGACGTTACAATTTTGTTACAGACTTGTGGACGGGCAGATGTTTATGGCTGGTAAATCGGATGAAATTGTTGGCTGAGCAGTTATAGCTTGTTCGAACACGTTGTTCTGGTGATAGTCTAGTGGAGAGAAAATGTCAAACATACCATCCAGTCATATCAGTCTGGATGTATGGTTTCCAGAATTCTATATAGAACCTTCTGAATTCGACTCAGACTAATCTTAGACCGATTTGCATCAGTTTGAGTTCTCATTTTGAATCTGATTTATTTTAAATGATCCATAACTGTGCATTGACGAGCTAGATATGGTGACTAAAACCAAAAAATGCACACAGGTTTAGGAATATGTATTATAAACGTAGTAATACCTCCTACATGTTTCGGCCACTCATGTGGCCCTCCTCAGGGAGGTGTGTTACGAAGAATATATAGGCTACCTTGAGATGTTACAAAAGTTTGTGAACCAAGGCACATGTAAAATATTGAATGTTAAAATTGCATGTAATTCAATTTTGAACTTTCCATGCAACTAAGTAGGAATATTTTGCCATTGAAGCCATTCCGTTTTTGAACGTTTCACTTCTTACCATCAGTAGTGTTAAAGCGATGTCCCTGCGGAAGCGTGCGGTGAAAGCGACACAAAGAATCATTTAATGTAGGGCTCTAAATGTTTTATGGTAGCAATATATATCTGGAAAATATGCAACTTCTCTAAAGGTGATGTGTGAATGTAAGACAGCGTGGGTGACTATGCAGTTTGCACTTGAATTAAATGGTTTACCACGTGAAGCGTTAGATTGGAAACGACCACTATTACGGATGTCGTTCGTATCTTAAATACAAATTCAGTTCGCACAAAACATGCTTTTGTGCATTAAACGACACTTGTACAAATTTGGTGACTGGATAAAAACTGTGAGATATTGCCTGAAAATGGCTGCAAGAATTCCTTTGCACAGGGCTGCTACTGCTATCTCTCGTGCTGTTGGCAGTAGGAGTGCATCTTACCACGTATCACTTAATGAAAGGAAAATATAACATACACATTGTGTCGCAGATATTTTCAAAGCCACGGGGTTTATTGTTTTTCCGGTTTTTATACGATTTGTTTATTAACTTCTGTAGAATTCTTATTATATGTTACTACCTGTAGGATGGGGGTCACGTCATGTTGTTTTGTGATTGCACTCTTCTTGTATCTGACAGGTGAGGAAGACGGGGAGAAGAAACCGTCTCCGTGTCGGATTCTGGACAAAAATCGACGGTGCCCCACTATGATGGCACTCTGGAAGGCCTCCATTGGCACTAATGGACCGTCATAGCTTCACAGGTGCGAATTCAAGTAAGGCATATTTTAATTTTTATCAACTTCGTGTGTTTGATTTAATCCGTTCCTCGATATAGCGAAAGTTTGTTAAAACGACGGTTTTAAGATAGGGTCTACTGATATAATATAGGTTAATATCCGACACAGGACTAATATGATGTGGTCAGTAATTGCAAAGTATACCATAAGGATTCTTCACACATGAATGGTAATTATGACTTCTTATCTTTTTTATGATTGCTTATCTCTTTCCATACTTCTGTGATAAAAGATGACTTGAATCCGAAGAAAAATATCTTCAGCGAGCGATCAGACGTACAGTTTTGATGCAGCCTGGATGAATATTAGATGTACTGACTTTGCGATTTCCTTCCACAATCTTTATAAGTACGTTATTTCTGCATGTGTGTCATCCTACTGATTTCTGGTACAGCTCGTATGTGTACTCTTTGCTCATACTTTATATTCATGGACAAAAGACACTATCATTTCTGTGTTTGATTTATTCGTGTGGTTCACAAGTTTGTTCCTACAATTTATGATTTCAACATTAATTTCGTTTAGCAATGTAATTAAATTTTATGCAAACGCTTGTATGCGGATAAAAACCTGTGTCACCACAAGTTACTAAAACAAATTTTTGTATGCTTGTATTTTTTAAATTATTGCGCTTAGATTTTTAGGCTAATGACACATGGCAAAGTAAAAATAAAAAATAGAATTACCCCCTAAATCATGTTGCGCTGAGTGAGAAGATAACTTGAAACTGTATAAATTGAAATGAAGTGCTTGTCTTGACGTTTTGCACTCTGGAATTGAAGAGCTCAAAATGGAGTAAGTGATTCTAACCTTGACTGATACTGAGCCTTGTGTAGGAAGAATATGCAGAAACATGGGAAATCTGATATTTAAGAAGTTTTAATTTAATATTCAATGTACAAACACGCGCGCACTTGTGTCCGCGGCGTGCGCAGGCACATTAGCATGTGTGTTTAGCTTAGGCTTATATGATTATTGTAGGTAATAACGTTGTAGTTACTTTTTGAATATATCGTCTGTAGTTTATGTACTGACATGTAAATGCTGATTTATTCAGGAAACCATACATTATACTCGATCTGGACTAAAATGTATATCTTAGCCATCTCAGTTTCTCTTAAACATTTCCCATGCGTATATAATCCGCATGCAGTAAATATTTTTTTAAATGGAGTGTTGTAGTTTAGCTTGTTACCTTCCATGTTTTTGTTTCTTCTGGAGCTCGGAGCACCGTCTCATTTCTAACTGAGTTCGTAGCAGTAGCGCTGTAACCCGACACTTTGTAAAATGCGTGGAATGTACATCCCAAAGGGGAGACGAGTTACTTAAGAAAGATGTCGTATATTCCTATTGCCATTCATTTCTCTCCAATGGCTTTACCTTATTATTCAATTTCAAATAGCATAACGCAGTTGCCTACACGGTGGCTCAATATTTCAGACTGTTCCTCCTCCTAAGTTTTGTGCCTTTTATTTGAATACGTCGTTCCTTAAGTGGAAAAGAACATTTCATGTACTATATGAAAGATATCATGTATATTTCATAGGTAATATCTCTGTATAATAATACATTTCCCGAAACCTATTCAGTAAAAGTAACATCATGGCAAAGTTTTATCCATCCTACCGGTATTCATGTACCTTAGATATTTGTCAGATATTTTGTGCCCTCTTGCTAGTGTAATATAGGAGTGAGAATAAGACTGAATGAATTTTCAAAATTTGTCGCTAAAGTAGGTTACAAATCATCGTCAATTTTCCGTTGCTGTAATTGCGGGAAAAGTACCATTAATATCCACTTTGTAGGCCTGATAGGACTGATAGGAAAGTGCATATTCTAAATCGTTTACCAAGCGTGGAATGCAGATTGCCAGTTTTTAAATCGGCTAATACTAAGAGATGACTTCTCACTATTTGTCAGTCTTATTTTGTGAGATGCAGAAATTATTTAGCTTCGGAATAACTGTGAGAATGATTATGAACAAGCAAGGATGTGGAGAAACAGACTACAGGTACACATATATCCAGTATGTGTCTGCATTCGTCTGTGAGTCAGAACCGGGTACCTCCGGCTTATAACTAACCTTGTCGGTACCATGGTCTTGGTTTGAAAAATGAGTGAATTGGAAATATTATGGTTTCTCTTAGTGGTCATTACATTTTAATTTGTTAACGTGTAATTAGAATTCAGAAAATAGGTTTATTATGATACACTTTAAGTTAAAATTGTAACAAAATCCTTTTTGTGGCAATGCATTTCCTCTGGATATGTAATATTAATCTTTACATATAAACGTCTGTATCTTGTCAAGGAATGGAAACAGTAACTCCATGGCGTAGATTCTAATTGCCACTTCAGTAGGATTCGGTGTAGTAAAATCGTGTTCTGCTTGTCGGTAGCCTGTGCTGATCATTCTAGACATTGCATGGTATATTGTGACATTTTCATAACGACTGTCGCTCGCCTGAGGAGATGCGTGCTCCTGTATCTGAATCCGGGAATCCACGAAAGTTTAAATTCAAGTCAAATTTTACATGCATTACCGACTACCAGTGATCGAGGCACTGCGATAAGTGTAACTGTGTTTCAAGATTTGTGTCCACATTACTTGCAACAAATTAACACGCGCGGACGCTGTAGTAAAATACACATTACTTTATCATATTATCAGGTTTAATAATCTTCAACTATAAATATCTAATGAATGAATTGTGATAAAACTCTCAGCTGGTAAGCCTACACGAATAGTAATATAATTATATTAGTAATTGTCTAATGCACGAAGAACGCCGATCCCAGTGGCCGTGTGGTCTAAGGCGTGGGTCTTCGGCCGCTCGCTTACTAGGATCGTGGGTTCGAATTCCACCGGGGGCATGGATGTCTGTCTCTTGTGAGTGTTGTGTGTTGTCAGGTAGAGGTCTCTGCGACGGGCTGGTCCCTCGTCCAGAGGAGTCCTACCGACTGTGGTGTGTCTCAAATGTGTGTGATCATGAAACCTCGACGAAACGAGGAGGCCCAGGCCCATATAGAGCTGTCGAGCCATAGAAAAAAAATGCACAAAAAACATTAATATTCTCTATGACTCTTTACTGTCAGCAGATTGTCACAAGCAAGTATTTGAATAACAGTCGTCCTGTATTTGTTTATTTATGGTTACATGCCGACGCTGTCAATAGTTCAGAATAACGGCGTCAGACGATAAGATGATTAATGAACAATTAATTGGAAGGAATGCGGTCCTGGTCTAATTTGAGCTACTGTCTCAGGACTGAGGAAAACCACGAAAAACCTTCAGTGAGAATTATCCGTCTGTGGGCAGAGATTTGAAATGGGGACCTTCCAAATACAAAGCAAGAGTCATAACCACTCGACAGTACAGTTCATTGAAATCACGAATAAGTGTATTTTTTCAAAAACTGGTGTGTGTCTATGTGTGTGGGAATGCCCAGATAATATCTTCAAATACTAACTACAATTAACATCTTCAAATACCTTGCGACTTTCTATTGGCGATTGTTCTTACAATCTCCGTTCTGCACCATAGGATGTCCGTCTTATATAAACCCAGTCTTAGGTTGATTAAAAATATAACATTGAAGCACCAAACGAATGTAAATGGGATTTTTACACGCACTTAATGATAATCATAGAGTTAATTATCACCGAATTGAAAAAATGGTTGCTTCAAAAAATAAAACAACGTACAAATTTTCAAGACGTTTCGTGTACTTACACAGCGGAAACTTGATGCACACGCAGACACTATATCTCAAGAAGTGAAGATTGTACCACCCTCTATGTTCATTTTATAAAACAGCATCTTTCCCTCTCTCCTAAGGCAGCAGCAAAGTGAAATGAAGCCAAGTGGTTTACACTATACGGTAATATATATTACAAAGGGTTGTAACGTTTTGAGAGACAAAGAAATTGTCTCTTGTGGAAATGAGAGAAGGGAATAAGAATAAGAAGAAGATGAAGAAGAAAAGTAGTCTCAACAACGGCAGAAATGCTGCTTTTGTTTTATTTCATTTTCCTTGCATTGTTATGAGCCCTTTTATCTTGTACTGTTTTTATTTCACCTAGCAACGTAGCTTTGTTCTTTTGGCAACAATAGCAAGACTCATATTGTTGCGTTCTTTGTGTTTTGCATTATCTTTTCATAACTCGCTCTTAGTTTAGAGATATCTAATGCAAAATGACAAGATACTGCATGTAACATGTTATCCCTGAGAATGTTGCAACTTTTAAGGAGAAGTCATTAAGAAACTCTTAGTTCTTAAATCCCGCACTGATGGCAAGCTTTTCGAAAGCCTCAAACCTGTCGAGTCCTTAAAACATGAGCATAACTTTAAGCATGGAAGCTTTAAAGGTAAAGAATGTAGCTTAATTTGTGGTTTATAAAGCAATGAATTTAAAGATCGAATGATGGGATTTAAAGATGATGATTTAAAGATGGGAGGAATAAAACCGCGTTTGTCCTTTGAGACCAACGAATATTATTATTGACATTAAATGCTGATTCAGTTTAAGGTAACATTACAGTCCTATTACATACAATATGCGCGTTTTCTCTCGATTCTTTCATCTTCAGGCCTGTGGGCAAAGTTATTATCAATTCATTGCACTAATGGTACACGTCCAAATGATTATATAAAAACTAAAATTGATTGATATTCGTGCGTGAAAATTATTAACGTTAAAACCTCTTATAAAATCCAAATAAATGACGTATGTGGAAAGATCGTCATATTGTAATAGACCCTACTCCCTGCCGGTTTAATGCTATCGCTATCTATGCGGATGCATGGGGCCTGACCGTTCAGAGGGTCCCGAAAACTGGTTGTTTTTAAGAAATTGTGTCGCACATTTTTCGTATGTAAATCCCTACATTTTCCTGTCTGTAGTGTCGCTTCATGATTACGCTAGAAAGGTCCACAAATTTTTTTTTATTGGACCCAGATATGTCTGAAACCGGCTCTGTTAAGGCCTGAAAATTAAGTTGTAAACCTCTTCAGCAGTTCACGTGCAGCACAAGACTACTCTTATTATTGCGGTTTTTAAATTCGGTTAGACTTTCAACAGCTTTAACTTTTAGATTGAAATACTACTGTGCACTTTATTTTACCAGAAGACTTAAGCCCTCCGTTTTAACAGTGTCTGCTTTCGAAGAAATTTCCTTACTAAAATTTTACAATCTATCGTAACTTTCTTGGTGCCGGTATCATATCTACTAAATAAGAATAGATGTATAGAAGAACATTAGATAAGGCTGTTCCCTGAAAACGTGACGAGGTCTTAAGATTCTGTCTAGTCTTTTGAAATATTACGCCGTGTCAACTGGTAAATATTTACCGACGTTTCGTTAGACCGAGCTGCCGTCATATTCAGTGTTCAGTAGTCGAAGAATAATTGACGAATGGACGCCGAAGATGAAGGCATAGAGATTTCCAAAGCTTCAGTACACGTAACTCTATACCAGTCGACACGAGGTAACAGCAGAGAAGACTTGAATCTTCAGGAACACTAATGTGACAATGTCAAATCTCACACTGACCAAATCTACATACGAAGTGAAATATATTTTTGCAACATAATGCGTACAAAGCTTTATACAGGGCATACACAAAAGAATTGTGCGGTTGTAATAGTGTTCACTATTAAAGCCGCACCATTCTTTTATGTATGCCCTGTATATGCTTCTGGACTGTCAGGGTGTGGGAAAAAGTGTAAGTAGATGCATACTAGCAATTACATTACAGATACTGCGTCTGCATATTGTGGCTTGTGCCAGCCCGCTGAGAACAGCAGTATTAGAAGTTGTCCATCATGGCTTTCAAGCTTTTTTACCCTAATATCCTGGTATATGTAAAGAATGAACTAAATCAATTTCATCGACAACATGGCGTTCAGATTTTAGTATTGAACTTATCCATTTGGAAGATATGACCAACGAGCAAATAGCTCTAGTGTCCGTGATCACCTTTATGGATGAATACTTTTTATCACCATTCTGTCTTACAACAGGTCCATAACCTCTTCCAAAACGATTTCTCCACAGAGTGGGATCCAGTGCTGCCTCTTTCAATAATTTTATCAATTGAATTATAGACTACTGTTTCGTTTATCCTACTTTGGCTAAGAAAGTTTAAGTGGGTTCTATAGGGAAACGTATACTTTTTAAAATATTGTGTGGGATTAGAAGTACGAAAGCATCGACGGCTATATGCTTAATTCTTGTGACTAAGAAAGTTCTCTATTCTATTTTCATGTAAATAAATCTGTGTATGGTGTTATACCACCATCGCTGTGGTTTGTATTGCAACACATCATTGCACTTTATTTTTCAATTAATTTTATAAAGTGATGGCAGTCTGAAGTTTCAATTAACGGTTGTGTGAAAGTGCATATTACTTTTATTCGAGTGAAGTGGGAAGGTTCTGGAACAGAAGAATATAAAATTAGAACGTAACACAATTTTCGGTAGTCAAACGATTAAACTCGCGAGATGTATGTGTATGTAAATTGCGCTATTAAATTTTCTATACGGATTTCTACATAAGGGCGTTCCACATTTAGAAAGGGAAGAACAAATGATGTACATGGTTCCAAATCATTAGGATATAACATACGTATTTTATGTTCTTCTAAAAAAGCACAAAAGTGTTACACCAATAACGTTTCCAGTTGTGCCAAAGAAACACTTTTATATAAAGTGAAATTATTGCATGGCATTTTTATGATTGTTTGATTGCTTTGTTTTCATTAGACAGTGGTCCTCTTGTGTAGATCACACGAAGCCACGGAATGTCAGCAGCAGTCACGCAGACAACCACGAGTAATCGCTTGTCATGCAAATATACAAATGCTATACAAAACGGCAAGAGCATGTGAAGACTTAAAATGTGGGGCACCGCCAGGAATTTTTTTGCATTTAGCTCAGAAAGCAATTATGTCAGCAATGAATATAATTTCAACAAAACATAATACATTACTGCGTGTATAAACATATATTTTCCTATATTATTCTTACGTTCCATTGATGGAAACAGTGTGGTCCATTCATGAGACCCTAGTGCTATGAATGGACCAGTTTCAAGGTTGAATAAAGTATTTTTTTCGAAAAGTTGTTGATGAGTTACAATCGCGAAATTTGGTTGACTAATAGAGAAAAGAGTAAGGCATATAAAGTAATATTTTCTTCTTTCTATGTGCAATACGTTCCTTTAGTTTTGTCGATAATGCATAACTGATCTATCGAAGGCAACCGTACCCTAAACATTTGGCTTTAAATGGGTAAAAATTATGACCGCAGCAATAGAGGGCAATGATTGTCACATTCGTGCTTCGGTCTTCTTTGATTCAAAGGAAACAGTGCTGGTGTGGATTGTGTAGAACCGAACGTTGCTTCTATCCTTCACGTTTGAGAGGTTACAGTCTCGAATTTGCGCCTGAACGTTTGTTATTCGGACTGAGAATATACATTGTTTACTCAGTCTGTTCTGGCCAATGTATAATAGTATTTTGTAACATTTCTTCTTCGTCCTCCTACTCAATCATTCATAGGCCTGATTATGCTGTCATTCTATATTAAAGACCACTTACTGTTGATAAAATGACATTAATTCAAAAATCATCATCCGTGACATGGGAGCCTGATGGTTGTAGCCAGAGTCCTTTTTTATCTTTGTCATAGAAAAAGATTTTCAACGCATCTGCCAGGGATCGAAGCTCAATTATCCAGGTCGTAACCACTGACAGAATGATAACCAAGATTGTCGTCTCCTGAGGTGTAATGCCAAGTAGACTGGTATAATTTCGCCAACGTTTAGGAAGATCGTGCTGCCTTCCTCTTCAAAGTATGAATATGGAGGTGGTACATTCTTCCATAAGGTTTTCAAATTTGTACCGAATTACAGGTGCCACAACCCAGAGTACGTTAGTCTTCACAGTTACCGCCGTGAGAACCTCAAATGTCGCAGAGACTCATATATTTAAAGCCAACGTCTTATTTTCTGTCAAGTTACATAAGAGTGTTTTTCCTGACGCTGAATCCTCATGGTTTTTTCTGCTAACTTCAAGCGATGCATAGAGAAGGGTCATTTAATTAGCACTTTTTTAGATGGATGCAGACCAGTATAAAGCTGTCTAATTGACATAATGACTGTAACTAATAACGAGCAATATTTAAAGTAGAATTAATGAAGTAAAGTCGGTTTAGGTGAAGTAAACTCTGCAATGAAATTTATAGGCTTACCTGGCAAAAGGGAGGTCCATGGCTGGAATCCTGAGAGCGTCTCATGGTAATAGGTAAACTTATTTTGAGATTCTATTCATATTTCTCTTTGTAATCACAGCCGATGTACTGTTCTTAAATATTTTATCGTTTGCCATGTTGTCAGTAGCCAGTACATTTATTTACAACTATGTTGTTTAAACTATGTAGCAATAGCATAAATGATTTATTGAAACGTGCTTGTACTATCCTACTAAACTATGTGGCAGTTACATGAAACTGTTTTGTCATTCTGTATTACGGCTTAAACCGTTGTATTTAGTAAGATACTGTGATTCACTGAAACAAAAACTATTTCAAGGTTGTACCAAGGAGGTAACACATTCAGTTTTACGAAATCTCGATTGCAAGATGCGCGAAAATTTTAGTCTGTATGTAGAAGACGTTTGTGCTCCGTGTTGTCATTCATCGTAGGCGTTAAACTACTTTTTGCATGAGGTAGGCCTACTGTGTAATAAGGAATTGTATGTGCCTAGGTCTGAAAATCGGCCATAACCTTTTATAATTCGTGTTCTGCTACAAACACTCACCATAATTTGGCCGCTAAAATAAAATTGTTGAAGTTAATACTCGTACCTCCGAATGCAGAATGTGGCCTACTGATTATTTCGTAACACTGCTGTCAGTGTATTCCGCAACTGTTAAAATTATCACGGTGCATCGCTCTACATTTTATGCCGATATTTTCTCATCTTGTTTTAGTATTAATTTTATTTCAGGTCTCTGAGTATTTTGTACTATCAGGTAGTAGGAAATTTTTAGCGTTGTGATTTACAATAACTCTAACCTTTACCGCTGCTTCCATTAAGAAAAGAAAGTTTAGAATCATTGTTATTTAATCATGCTTGCTGAACCACATATGTTATGAATAGTCTGAACAGGAGAAATGTTATTTTTTTGGCTTTCCCAGCGTTTGTTGCTCAACTGAGAGTCTTCCGAATTTTGACACCATATACTAACCTTGCCTCTCAATTTTAAATGTCTAACTGAATCTAATTTCCACTCTGAAGTTGGGGGCAGCACCTCCCCCCGAAGATTCCATATCAACTTATGCTACATGATGTCTAAACACAAACGACTACAACTTTAATACTTGTGAGCTCTGAAATGGGGAGAATGCCGGAACAAAAAGTCGTTGCGAAATGTGAAGCACTGTCCGAGAAATATGCTTGTAATGACTGAGGAAACCCACGATAAGCTGCGTGTTGGATATCCGGTTTGAAAATCAAGACTCTAACCTGATGTCTTCCGAATATGAAGCAGGAATGCTAATCTGTATACCTCGATATTCGGAAGAAACGAAAATTCTTAGAGTCTAGCGGTATGTATTCACGAAGAGAACATGTCCTCCATAGTTTCTCTCAGTACTTTTCAGAAGGAACTGCGTCGCTGTCCGAAGGTATCAGCTCAGCAAGTATTCGATACGTTACAATGGGACAATGCGTGGAGGATTAAATTAGCTCTCTGTAACCTCCAACAATTGTGTCGCACGAATGTGACACTGTCACTTAAGTTTTGCATAATAACGAACAATTCCCCTCACGCAGATTCCTTCCTCGTTTCCTCCAACTCGCTGGTGCTAGTTCCATCTTAGCCCTTTTAAGCACATTTCACAAGACCTCGAGCGGCAAATGTTGATCAATATATTTGAATACCCTGCCACCACAATGAGTGTCAAAGTAGCCTTGTTTGAGGCTTTTCGGTTCAAATTTAGGATCCTGGTATTTGGTATTGTGTATTGAAAGGCGATTTTTATTTATCTGATAATTTTGTATGTCGGTCTGTACTCCTTCTTTTTTGTGAACATAATTAATAGACGTTAATGAACTTATAATTTATGCACCCGATTTTGCACTACAGCAACAGAAATTTTTGTACCTTAGTTCTTGTGTAAGATGCTCATAGGTATTTCCTGTATTGTGGTTGATTTTCCTTCATCTATGTGATGTGGCAATGTTTATAAACGTGTTTCGAATATCAGCACTCCTCTAGTGAAAGCACTGAACAATATTATTAACTTGGCATTATCTGATATTTAAAATCACTGTATTGAATTTGTTACAGTAATTTTATCATATTAATTATAGGCCAACTCACGAAAATTATAATTATGTCCTTGTCCCTAATATCACTGTGGTTCATATGTTACTAGTGAAGAGTACGTCATCATAGGCACAAACCAGTTAACTGTTAATAAACCTAATTTCTTATTACACATATAGAAAACAAAAACGACGGAACTTACAAGTATGTGCGATACAAAAAAGATTGTAAAGTCCGGAAATAAAAAGTGCGGAGTTATTTTTACGAACGTAGGACCCAGTTTGTTTTATTTAACGACCCTGTTAATTGCTAAGATTATATATAGCGTAAGTGATGGCATAATGAATGATACGGGGCATTGGTGGAAGTGCTGGGAGAACGTCATGCCCCAGTGTCACTTTGTCCACTGCAAGTCCCACATGAACTGGCCTGGAATTGAACCCGGTGAGAAGCCGGCGACTAACCGCCTGAGCCGTGGCACGACCTGCTTAAGTTTCGTAACCAACCAACCAACCAACTAACCCGTAATGGTTTGCTGAAAATGGCGATATTTATTTTCTATCCCTTGCCGTTTGTATTTTTGATGCTTTAAAGACAAAGCGTAAAATGTTTTAGTTAAAGACCCAGTTCGTACTGCGCAGTAAACACTTTTCATCTGGGTTGTAATGTTATATAGGGAAAAAACACTTTTTGTTCTGAGATAAATACAAAACACACAAATACAGTGTGGGCAGAATGTGTAATTTTTGAACGTTAAACCTGTGCATCTAGTAACCAGTAGGCTTTAAAACGCTAAATCTTTTTTTATCTCTCTCTCTTTCTTTTATATCGGCGTCTGAAGAGAAACATTAGAAAGGAACAAATTTCTTTATCAAAACAGAATACACCCTAGTGAAAATGGTCAGCTAGTCTTTTCTTCATAATCTTCTTTTTAATTCAGCAACAAGTATGTGACTTATTCCGGTTGCAGAATACCTAATCGTGTTTAACGTAGCCTACACTTTTCACTCAAATACGTTTGTAACGAAAGCTTAAAAAACGCGCCTTCCGCGTGGCCTAACAACACTCGAACTTCGAAAGGGATTTTCTTGATATTCCACTTTTCTACATATTCCAGTTTTGGTTAAAATGGAACAAACTTAAGAACTGAGTCATACAACGCGCTACGATTGCTTCTGCTCGCATTTAGAGTGTAACTCGAAATATATTTTTCAGAAAAAAAGGATGTTTTGAACAAAATTTTGTAGAGAAAACTGAAATGTGATTTGACTACTCAGTACAATTTGTTGGTAAGTCTAATGGTTTTTGAGGTAATCAAACAGAAGTGAGCGAACGCAGCGGAATGTTTGCGCTGTCCTTGCGTTTCCTAGCTTCTGTAGACTATTCAGTATTCGGTAATATGTTCCCCAGAACATGACCGAAGACTACTGACATCTCTATTTGTCGATAGTAATTAAACGAAGTCATTTCTTTGTGTCTCCCTCCCTCGCTCCCATCCTCACGCAAACACACACACACACACACAAATAAAATACACGTAATTCATCGTTCTGCTAAAACCGGTGCTTGAACTTTTATCTCCACTTAAAATTCTTTTCGGCGCGTTCGCCTTTTAGCTTTACCACATCTCTGAATTTAACAACTTTATGGAACCCAAAGGGATTTTCTTGATATTTTTGGAGTTTTGCCAAAATTTTTCAACATATTTAGGTTCTGTTAAGTCGGGCCACAATAACGGATATTCTGTAAGAATTCAAACATGCATTCTGCGTGCCTCTGAAACAAAATTCGTTAATATTTTTCGGAATAAGAACTGTTACGGATCATATTTATAGAATAAAATAAAACACATTTTTTGTCCAATACACTTTTCTCGTATTAATGATATGGAAATACTTAGGCCTAAGCACTACCGAACAAAGACGCTAGTCTGATTACATTATGCTTTTTTTTCCAATGGCTCGACAGCCCCTTGGGGGCCTAGGCCGTCTCATTTTTCGAGGCTTCACGATCACACTTTTTTTTAGACACACCACACTCGGTAGGACTCCTCTGGACGAGTGACCAGCCCGTCGCAGAGACCTCTACCTGACAACACACAACACTCACAAGAGACAGACATACATAC
Organism: Reticulitermes speratus; assembly: GCA_021186555.1. Lineage (NCBI taxonomy): Eukaryota > Metazoa > Arthropoda > Insecta > Blattodea > Rhinotermitidae > Reticulitermes > Reticulitermes speratus. Next base: position 36,819,696 of record JAJKFL010000001.1, on the reverse strand, counting down.
CCTAGGCGGGATTCGAACCCACAATCCCACGCGAACGGCCGTAGACCCACGCCTTAGACCGCGCGGCCACTGGGATCGGCTACATTATGCTTACTTTTCCTAGTTTGGTTGGTTTCTATTAGACAATCTGTTGTCTAGAACACAAATAGTACTTTTAAGTTCTTTAACGGGGGTTATTTAATATGTTGTCTACTTTTCATACCGATTTAACTTGGAGTTATAGAACGCGCAACAATGGGGCCGAACAAATACCCGTCCATACTGTCCATTATTTGTAAGACTTGGCTCACATTTCGCGTGTGTCCCCGGCCCTTCTGTTTTGCAGTTAACAGAATACAGTTTAATTTACACAACTTTGTTTTTTAACGGTACTTGTCACTAAAGAGTCTAACGTTGGCTAGCCACTGACAGCTATACAGGTACTTAATTTTGAACACTAAATCGTAAAAGCATTTAACCGAAAATAAATAAAGAGTTGTAATTGAAGGCTTCCGCCGTGGTCGTAATGTTGCTTAAAAATTTTTGGGTTGTAGCCCGGCGTCAATATTTGGTGTCAACGTTTCGGGAACAATTATTTGTCCCATCTTCAGGGTCTTAGCCTTTTTACCTAAGAACCTGAAGATGGGACAAACAAGTGTTCCCGAAACGTTGGTTATACACCAAAAATTGACGCCGGGCTACAACCCAAAAACTTTTAAGCAACAAATAAAGAGTTGATCAGTAGCTCGCATCTTTAGTCATTGAATCGATAATAGTGGCTCTTAAATATCTCTAGCTCTAAAGTACGAGTTGTATATCATGTATAGCTGATAGGAAGTTTCTGGGGCCGTTCACAGCTCTACAGGCTGTTCGTCTGGGAAGCTGGATGCTTAAGTAGGTACTTATATAGGTCGGAGTGAACATTGACCCTATCCGACAGCTGACCGTACTCTGCATCTGAGACCGTGCTTTTGTAAACATACTCATACATTAGCTCACAGCTGAAGGAACATCTTTTCAGTCTGCGATATTTGAAATGTATGTGATACCTCAAGGGTAATGTTTTCTGTTTTTAGCCAAAACGTGGAGTTACTCATCATCTCGTGGCTAAAGTGAACCTACATACGTAATAGGGGATTTTGAGTACGTGTAGCTCAAAACGAAGAATAGCTCATTATTTCTGGTCTCAACTTTTTCAGTAACTTGCAAATCCACCGCCCAGCATCTGAGTTAATGGAACTTAAATGCATACAGCTCAATACAGAAAATCGCCCATTAGCAGACGGATGTACTGAAGGTCCATCTGGAATAGAGGCTTTTAAGTATATTTAGATCAGATTGGAGGCGTAAGTAGCTTATACATGTATTGCCTCTGCACCTACAGTGGGTGTAGCTCAGAACGCGGAGGTTCTGAGTATTCTAACTTAAGCTGAACTACCTTTTCATCTTGTTAAATACGTGTATCTCGGAACAAAAAGTTGCTCACTAGCTCACAGCTGTACTGAAGCTGCATCTGGTTTCCAAAACACCGCCACTTCTAGGAGACAAGATAAATAATCGATCCTCACGCCTCGCCTCGCGCGTAACTCCATCTCCCAAGTGATGTTGGGTGCGGGTGGTGGTGGTGGTGGGGGGAGGGAAGTTGAAGGCATAAAATGACTGCTCGAGGAATGCTAATTAGACAGAGATGGAAGAACCTCAAGCATTTTATCTTTTCCGTCTGTCTCTCTCTTTTACTCAACTTAATTTCTCTCCTCTCTCTCCTTCATCTATTCCTGTCTCCCCAGCTTGCCTTGTCGTCTTCCGTTCTTTTCTTACTTCTCTGTTCTTGTTATACCCTCGGATGCTGCAATGGTCCCGCTAGGTTCGCTCCATCACGTCGGAACCAACTAAAGCGAGACATTGAAAACACACCAGTCTGCAATGCCCCCGGCGCACCGTACACCTTGCCTCCTTTCTAATTCACACTTCACTATTCAAGTTAGTGTCACTCGTGGATGGAGTAGCATGGGAACGGCAGGCATATTGTCTGTCGTGCAGCGGGGTTGTCCGGTCTCGATTTGCAGATCAACAAGTCTTAATGAGGACGGTTCACTCTAGACGAGGTTGTAGGAAAAGACATCGTTAGCTCTACCAGTACCCAGGGCGGTGGTTCCCAGACTCTTCTACTTTGAGGCTTCCTTTATATGAATAAAAAAAGTATATCCGAAAGCTATAAAATGGTTTAAATATGATTTAATAGTTCTAGAAAATAATACCTAATAAACCGTAAAGTGATTAGTGAAGTAGTTTTTATATGAAATTATATTTTTGTAATTTATTGTGACGTTTTGAGGACGGTTTGTTACAGATAGGGAGACTGAAATACACAGTCTCTCTCTTCATTATGAACACAAGCAGCATAAATGCACTTTGGTCTTCACGTAAAGAGCCTGCTATTTTTGTCCAATTTTAACCAAATTTGAATCTGATGGACACGTTTCAGTAAGAACCCCCCAGCATAAAACCGCACAAAAACCCGTCCAGTGGGAGTCGAATTATTCCATGCGGATGGACGGACGGACAGACTGGCAGGTGGACAACAGACATTAGGAAGCTTATAGTCGCTTTTTGCATGGGCATATAAAAGTGGATCTTATAGTCACAGGGTGGCATTATGTGGATTAGATTCTTCATGTGACACAGGACGCCAATACTTGGCCGGCTATTGTGAATACGGTAATGAACATTCGGATTCCGTAACATGCGGGGAATTTCTCGACCATTCGATGAAACGTTAGCTTCATAAGAAGGACTCTACTATATGGAGTTAGTTTTAAGATTAAAATTAATTCAGCTTGTTTGTTATCGGCCCGTTATATAGCGGCCCCCACAAAATAGATTCACAACCCCCTGGGGGTCCGTGGTTCTAACTTTTTGATATATTGCTTTATCGTAATAGGTGTGTATTAAGAAGGTGCCTGTGCCTGAGGATGGGGTGACCCTTCAGAAATACACCAGGACAGGCAGTGTACGTAAACCTTAACACTGAGGAGCCTTACAGTTCTGAGAAAACCGTGAAGTCCATCATCCACTCTCAATATTATTTGCATTTGCATCTGCATTAAATCTGCATTAAATACAGTGGAAAATTACCATAATGAACTAATAAAGGGAGAGAAATCTGAAGTTAAACCTTATTCGGAGCAGGTATGTTGCTGTTTTGTACCGAGAAATGTTTGTAAGGAACGATGTATGCTCTTATGTATCTCGCAGCCTGTCAAAATTGACTTCGCAACCCATCGAACTGTTTCAACGCACGTTCGAATTCAAGCCCTACTAATATATGATGCATGTGATTTCTGTTGTGAAATGTATTTCACGGTAAATATCACATTAATACATTAACAGCAGGATAGGTATCGGCTGTGTGGAAACCGTATCAGGGACAGTGGAAAGGACGAGTGCGCATTGTGCAAATATAGCGACTTAAAATTGGCTTTTTCGAGGCTGGCTCACATACAGAGCTTAGAAGAACAGCAACTTGAACGCCCATACATCGAATCCCACACCAGCTTACATATTGAAGGTTATAATGGTCTGTCTTGCGTCCGACAGAGGAAATCCAAGATAATTGCTAAACACGCCAGTAAGACACAAAACAAGCAACAAAAGAAAGAAGGTCCATAAGACGCAATAAGCTTCGGCATCGGATGAAGAAGCAAAATAAAATACAATACAGGCCGCAACTGTGTACCGTCTAATAACGAATAATCCTGCTGCAGACAGAAGAAAGGTCAACTAAAAAACGCTAGTATATCAAGTACACCTCAGCCAACGGACATATCCAGACTAATCGCAACATAAAGGACGGACAGGTCACAAATCTTCTTGTCATCAAGTGAGGATGCCTGGTCCCACAATTCCCAGAATTCGGCATGCGCATTCAAGACACCGTGAAGCACAAGAAACATGTTATGACTGCCCACGTTCCTGTTCACATTAAAAGCACATCGCCTGTAATCAGGGTCTGGAAGAACATCATTGTACACTACCCACCTGCAATATAGCAGGAGAGGCAACGTACGTGTAACGTAACATTCAGGCTTCTTTGCGTAACAATTGTTGTCGTGAAAAAACAGTAAGTATTACATATTCTGAGACATGAGGAAAGGAGACCGCTTGGAAGACCGAGGCGTAGATGGTGGGATAATATTATAATGGATCTTCAAGAAATGGGATGGGGGGCATGGACTGGATTAATATGGCTAAGGATAGGGACAGGTGGCGGGCTCTTGTGAGTGCTGTAATGAACCTTCGGGTTCCATAAAACGCGGGGAATTTCTTGACTAGCTGACGACCTGTTAGCTTCTGAAGAAGGACTCTGCTACATGGAGTTAGTTAGTTAATTATATATTCTGAGTGTGTGTCTGCATCCTTAAGTTATCCAGCATTCAAAGCGCATGCGCCGTAATATATTGTCCTCTGTGGCCTGTCTGGCTGTACCAAAGTTTTCCACATTACCACATAAAGGGCATGATTTTCGGAAAAAGTTATTGAACATGAAAAGTGTGTTGTGATTTTCTCTGCAACTTTTGTCTGAAACATTTCTTATTCTAGGAAGAATTGGACCACATGTTATCATAAATGCACATGTCCTCATGTAAGGTAGCCGTTATTCTTGTCAGATTTTAATGAAACTTGAATGATCTCGACAGATTTTCGAAAAATCCTCAAATATAAAATTTTATGAAAATCCGTTCAGTGGGAGCCGAGTTGTTCAATGCGGACAGACAGACATACAGACAGATATGACGAAGCTAATAGTCATTTTTCGCAATTTTGCGAAAGCTCATAAAAATTGGTGAAACGGAAACTTATGTTTAACCAGGTCTGTGTTTTTTTCACTATAATGATGAAACATTGTTCTTTCCTGTTCTGTTCTACTGTTCTGTGAACTACAACATTCCCAAACATACTACTGTTTAAGTAATAATTTAGCAATTCGTAAGTTTGTTTAAGAAGTCAATTATAAATTATTGAGCAAGTTAGCTCATGCATTAACACTTCTGGTTTGTATTCGGGACATGTTTGGTTTGAATCTCGGCTTAGACACTGACGGCTTTTTGTGTTCCTGTCATTCCCTGCGGGCAATTTCAGAGGTAGTATTCACACCCACGATAGCTTCTTTCTACATCCCTACGAATTATTGTTCACTAATCTACCATTCGGAACTCGTATTAGTGTCTGAGATATCGACGGTAACATTAAGTAAATCATCAATACGAAAAATTCGTAAGTATATACAGAAAATGTATCTTTGCTAAGAATTTGGATTTTACGGAATCGCAATTCCAGAACGGCCTTTAATTTCATTCTTAACGAACATTTTATATGAACTTTTCCCGTTTCTCATGTGTTCTAGGAGATGCGTTAGTACTACCTTGAGAATGCTGTTGAAATGCCATGTTTTCAGTTCGAATTTAAAACCAAAATCTGGAGAGTTGAAAGAATGGAAAAGAGAAACCTTAATCTACAACAACGGACATCGAGCCATAAGTTCAGAAATTCATGCTAACTGTGCATTTAGACTTACGGAATGCAGAAACTACAAAATGTAGCGCGGTACATGTACCTTAATAAACACAGTCCGTTACGGAACATCTCGCATTAGCAACTGCTTTATACGGTTTTAAGTAACAGTCACAGATGGTTTTAAATATGTTCCAGAATAATTGTTTAACAATATATATATATACATACATATATGTAGAAATTGAAAATATGTAACAAATTAGCTTACATAATAGATGTTTTTGGATCTTATCCTGTAATTAATAATGGCCAGTGGTGCTTAATAATATGCAATGATAGGCCAGTAGTTCTTGCAGTTCAGTCGTCATGAATAAAGAGCTTTAGGATGCGCGGACGGTGCAGTTTGTTCTTGGTTTTCGTAGATGGCGATGTGTTTGTGTGTATGTGTGTGTGTAGTCTTACTTTTGCCTGAAGTCTAGGATTTTATTTATCTCCTATCACTTTGAAACAATTTCGGTCTCAGAAGAACTGAGTAAGCAACGGATTTTTTTGAAATGCTCTTTCCAATGCGTCCATCCTCTGCGATAGCGTCCCATATCGGGCCATGATCTGTGCTATGTCCTGTGTGAAGAGGGATAATAATGATTGTATTTTATAAATTGGTTGTAGAAACATCAGATGAATAGTCATGCAGCGCAGCTCATGAAGAAGTAACAGAACAAATACAGGAATGAATGTTGAAAATTAACAGAAACTTTTGGCCTATCCCCTCTTATCTATTGTTTCGCACACAACACGTGCATTGATCCACCCTTGTGTTTTGTAACCATTGACGGTTTCGCTGAATTTACGCGCTTTGAACAATTTTCTAAGCACAAGCTAAGTATCTAAACACCGTACACGGCCTTTGTTACTCGCATTGAGAAGGGTATAAATGTAACATGAAAGCAAAACTGGTGGAAGGGGCGCGTGCGAATGGAGAAGAGGAAAGAAATTAAGTGCGTCTGAAGATAAATTACTGATCCAATTAACTTCTAGATAAAATATGTGATTTAGCAGCAGGCTGATGAGTCGTATACTGGGTTGAGTGCCTTCAGATTTCGATTCTTCTCAGCCGCTTCAGAGACATGTTGGTATTGTAGGTCTGTCTTGTATTGCATCATGGGTACTTGGTTTTAAACCTCATTCGATTCAACATTCATAATCAACCTAACGTTCAATATTTGTCTCACTATAACTGTAACTAAATTTTGTTGTCTGATATTCAGTAAAGAATCACGCCTTTGTTCGAGATTATTTGATTCTGTCAGGTATGTGCAGGGCATTCTTCCAGAATGGCACTCATTCTGGTTTTTCCTATATTCACTTTTCGGTAGTCTAAGTGTACTACCCACATTTTATCGACAGCCGGCCTTTATTTTCCCCCACTTTTGGCAGCAGTATTCTTCTCTGTTATATTGTGGAGCAAATTATGTAACAAAATTGTCATGACAGCACGTAATATGTATTAAGGAGGAATATTTTTCGTTCAAGTTCCGTTTTCTGCTTCGAGGTTAAAAGCTTTCCGTTTTTAGACATGGTTTTACATTCTTTTTACTCTATACTCTAAGATCTTGATAATTTTCCGATGCATGGAGGTTTGCGTTTATTCAGTGTTCCTTTTAAAATTATTTAAGTATGTGATTGCCATTTGTTCTAAACTACGATTTTGGCTTTGACAGTTACTGGAATGGGGGAGCCAGCATGCGGCGTAGTACATTTAATCAACAAAGTTTCTCGAAAAGTGAAGGTCTAATATGTAGTTTATTTACTAGATGAGCAACTGTTAGCTTCTCACAAAGAATTGTTTTCCTTAGGAATTAGTAAGTCTTTGTGGTGTATGAATATACGTGTTGAAATCATTCTTATGCACTTAAATAAAAAGGACATGACTTTTCAGGTTGTAGTCTTGTGAGATTTCACATCATGTGGTGTTGTAATTTGATATCACCTTTCGGAGGAATGTGCTGTGTCCATTTTTCAGGGTTAAGGATTTTTGTCCCAGTAGACTTTAGTCAATAGAGACGGACAGGAGGAAAATTTAATCACTCTTATACAGATCATGTACACTTTAAAACGTGATTCCCCTTTCACTTCGTGTGATTGGAACTGTCTTGAACACTAAAGCTGGAGGCAGCCTGTTTTCCCGAAACGTCAGTTTTAACCCACAAACACTCTACCGTGTCCAGATACCAGAAGACTACAATCTGAAAAATCTCCACTTGGAAGACCTGGAAAATTATATCAGTGACGAGACTGCATAGGTACATTTTTGCTAAAAGAAAGCTCGTGACAGCGAGAAGACTGAATGAGTACCGTGGAATTGGCTTTCTGAAGAGTCTATGCACCCAGTGGCTTTGTTAATTATGTGTCATTTGTTTTGTCATTCCTTGTAAGGCTCTCAGAGTTGTGTCAAGTGTTGAATTTAAACTTTATGGAAATGTTATATATATATATATATATACAAAAATTATGCAAATATGTATACATAAATATATGAGAGGGTATTATGCTTATGTAGATAAAAAGAATCATATGATTAAGATGACGATCCTTGCAGGGGATTTGGAATTAACTACTTTCAATTTTAGTTCTAGATTCTGCTTAATCGATGTAATTATTTCGTGAGTCGGCATTCTTATGCATACGGAGACATTTGTGAGCGTGGGACCATGTTTTAAAATGTACACCCTTTATATAAGAGGGGTTAGATTTTCCTCCTGTCCGTCCCTAGGGACTAGCGCATTAATCACATCCAGAGAATGGCACACAGGAAAAGGGGCGTCTGGGGGCTCTGTCGTTGCTATGACAACCTAGAGAAATCTAATAGGGAGGACTCTCCTTCCACCCATACTGTACCCCCACACCTTCTTTCCTCATACCATACCCCCATCCCCAAAGCTCCAAATTGTCTGAATTATCATTTCAAAATGCAAAGAAAATATAGGACTGTGAAATGGGTTTTAATTGCCAGGGGAGTTTTAGAGACAGACGCAGTTTTTGAAGGATAGGGTGTGATGAGGGGGTGGAGACGCGACAGAGTTTATGCGATGCTCAAGGCGCGGCGCGTACGTCCCACGAATTAGACTGATAAGATGTTAAGAAGGAAGCTGTATTTTAACTACAGCGAACATTAAAGTTCTTGAATTGCTCACATGGATGCCAGCCTTTTTTATTTTACCGTAATAGTATATTTCTTATTTGTTCTCTGTTATTTGTTGGAAATGCTTAAATTAATTGTTCCTTTATTTTATCTGGCAAATGTAATTTGTCACTTCCCACAGATATTCCACCGCGCGTTGAGCTGTCGGCTGGGTGGGCTACGTTAATGCGATAACCGAGCCGACAGGAAGTGGCAACCGGTAGTCGTCACATAAAATAATATTCTGTAGGTATTAAGCAGAGTTTTGTTATGAAGTAATGTTTTGTAATATGCAGTCACTTGTACAAACGTAAGGTTCGTTTAATTACGCACTTTCAATTCCGTAGGCTATAACATGGCGTTCCAAAAATGTAATCATTTTTACACCGATAGTTGACTGTTATTTTTGGTGCTTAACACTTCACATGAACAAACTGCGGAAAAAAGGATACGACTGAGAAGTAACTGAAAATCTAAGAATGCGCGTATGGTGCAGGCCTATTTTAAGTAATTTGCTCCGTGGTACTTCATATTTTTCTTATTAATGAAATTGTGAAGAACGAAGCACGTAACGGCCATAAATGACCGTGATGAATAATATAATGTTGGGCCTATTTCCATTTTTACGCTCAGAGATTATCACGTCGTCAAACCTGCGTGCTTGTTTGGTTGGTGATGAAATGTCTCTTAATTTCCAGGCAACCGTGTTCAGAGGTGCGGTAATTATCTTGACTACAGAGTATCCAATTTAATAGCAGACTGGTTTCCATAAGGTATTACGGAAAGCTTCCTGCAGCACGTGCCAAAATTGCTGTAACAGGTTACGGAAACCAGTCTACTCTTAAAGTGTACATATTCTGTATAATAACCATTTCGTTATCCCTAATGGCTGGCACCTGCTAATAGAGTTTAAGAAACGAGAAGTAATTCAGTTTCCAGTGGCCAGTGACCGACTCATGACCAATATCGAAAATTCAGGGCGAAGGCAATGAAGTTGAAGTGCATCGTCAAATGCGTTAAACCTGTTTGGAAGGGGATGATATAGCAGCTGATAACATTTAGAATAGGAAGTAAATGAGCAGAAAGGCGCCAAGCAAATTTACTAAGAAGCACTTCTGCTCGCCGTCTCTCACTCATTCGGGTACGGGCGCGATATTTCGATTTGAATCCTCATGAGGAGGACTCTTGGTGAATATTTAGATGGTGATTGTATGTGAAGGAAAAGGGGTAGAAAGAAGATGCGGTGGGAAGAGAGAGAAGCAAGTAGTCTATATAGGGCTAATCTTGGGCATTATTCATGTGGGGGCTTTCTCGAGCTAATAACACACGAAGTCGAGGGAAGGTCCATGGGGGAATGGAAAGCGAGAGAGATGGAAATAAAAGAGGATGGCTGTATGAGAATGACATAGATGAAGAAAGTAGAAGAGAAAGAGGTTAGATGTATTCATTCTTCTTCAGCAAGTATCTCATCCTACCTTTTCTTGTTTTATTCCTTATGCTTCTTCTTGAGGCCGGTGCCGACTCCTGCTTTCTGGGTGCAGCACATTGATGCATTTCGGGAATAGTATAGAGAAATGAATATAGAAGACAGAAGTAACGTAGAAGCCATATTCCCTCCCACCAACATCACCACTACCAACACCTCACCCTTCAAAAAAGTCTCTTCGCACACAGGTCCCACAGTTCTGCTGCCGCTGCTGCCTTGAAAACTCCGATAATTTACATTCCGCGCCTTAGAATTAGGTTCTTCACTGTGAAGCGGTGGTGGTGAGGATATGTACTTTTTTTTTACTTCAAATGCAAAAAGTTTTCCTTCTCATTTTTTCTTCCGTCTCCTTCACTTCTCGCCTCTTACAGCCTCCTCATCAGAACTCCTGAGCCTCCTAACATCCATCTCTTAGTTCTGTCGACAAGTCCAAACCGGTAATGTAACATCTACAGCCCCTGTAATGAGAATTATTCTGCTCATGTGTAGGTGTATATGTCTAAGGACGAGGTGAGAAATCTTTTGTGTGATTAAAGAAGACGGCATCGTGTTTGTAGCATTTATCCAAGATTAAAGACCACACGCCATTTTGCATCAGGTTATACGCACTCGTACTCTACTCGTGACATATGTATTCATTTTAATGATACATATAATTGTCCATAGGTCATGTTGAAAATTTAATATTGGTTTAGTGCCCAAGCTTCTCAATTACTGAATAACTTGGTTTATTTTCCAGGTCCCATTATTCTTTTAATAACACAACATCAAAAACAGCATCACCACCACCACACAACAACAACAATAATAATTAACTACTACTACTACTTCTACTTCTGCTACTACTACTGCTACTACTACTACTACTACTACTACTACTTCTACTACTACTACTACTACTACTGGTCTTCAACAGTTGGGCTTAAACCCAGTTCTCATATTTGCTACCTGCCGCTTATTTGAAACCAGAATCGTAAACCGTAAAGTGAAGACCATTTGTTTAATTAGTATTAGCGTAGTTAAGGGCTGTGCCATGGTTCTGGCTGTTAGTCGCCTGCCTGTCACCACGGAGGCCCAGGTTCGATCACAGGTCACTCTGTTTTGGATTTATGTTATCCAAAATGGCTGTGGGACAGGTGTTTCTTCTAGTACTTCGGCTTGCCCCTGTCAGTATTATTCTACAAACGCTCCATACTCACTCTTCATCTGTCATAAACGCTATACCATGTTAGTAATTATCAGCATCGTTATGTAACACACTGCAAAGAAAACAAAGTTTTTCTTATGCTTAAATAGCTGCCGTAAAACCTTTTGAGGGAGTGAAGGAAAAGTTCAACACATTCGTAACTTCGGTGGTTGGATTTAAATATTTAGCTTCACGCTCCTTCAATTTTACCCCGGGAAAAAAGCCCGCTGTACTCATTGGATAGGAGACTCAGTGGGTACCGGACGTAGAACTGAAGAAACAAGTCCGTGCCTTTGCAGTAAATGTAACACCGGTTGTCAAGACTCTAGATCAGGGTTTCTGAAACTATGGTAAGCTACCACTACTGGTACGCCACCCATTATTTACTGGTATGCGGCCTGAGTAAAAAATCGAAATATGCAAAAGGATAAAAATTTTAAAAAATGAAACATAAGCCGCATATATTTGCTTATACGTAGCGTTGCTGGCGACATGATATAACTCATCTCCGCCGTCATTTTCTCCAATTTCAGCTTTTCATTTTAATATAAAAATGGTTGGTACAATGAAATTGTTAAATTACATTTAGTGCTACACCAGTGAAATAGTTTGAGAATCCCTGGTCTACAAGAAGAAGAAGAAAATAAGAATAAGAATAAGAATATGATAATAATAATGATGATGATGATGATCTCATTGTTTACGTGAGGAACGAGAAAATTTGTTATCTGTGAAGTGGCATCACATGTGTGCTTTAAAGCTACAGGGAAACCAATTCAAGGTACATCGTCTCCGGACTTTTGTCTCACGTTGATTGAAGCACTAGTGCTCTCGCGAACTGCCTCCGAATTTAGGAGAGATTTGTTTTTCCAAAATACTCTAATTGTTGAGTGACATATTCAGAATTACTTGGTACACATAGAAAGAGCACCAAACTATAATTAGCATGATATAATGCAATATAATTCTAAAATTGCTTGCTAAATACTTTATTTAAAATTAATTATTTAAAACTACTTTCAGTTTGAAATTACTATTAACTTCACACTAGGCTAACTTCAATTTTCGGGGGTGCATTTCCTCAACATGGAATGGTCTATCTAAAGACATATCGCCGTTAATCTGTCTGAAGTGTCTCTGACGTTAAAATTGTTTCAACGCGGGAGGAAATGGACGTTTAAATAGAAGGTTTTGCACCACATTAAGGTAAGTAGTTAACAAGTAAGGATTTAAATTGTAGCTTGCTGATATACATTGTGCTCGCAGTTTAGTGAAGGTTTCAATGGCTAATTAAAAGCATTATGCACGAATAGTGTAATTATTTTCTTTGACGTTTTGTTGTATCCATAATGTAATCTGAGGTATAGGAACTCAATTTCCTGTTGTATTCTGTGTATGTAGAATAATATTCAGGCATTTTCCGGAGTATTGCATTCTCTGTGAATCCTAGGTTTCGGTACATGCGGCCTATGAATTGTTTTGGCATATTTGTTGTGGTCACATTAATTGGTGAGTTCGGAACTGTTTGAGCCAAAGCCAACAAGCAGTCGAAGCTTACACGGGGAGCGAAAATGAATGCGTTTTTGACAGAGAAATATAGAACAAGATCTTCACGTAATGGAAATGGATGCATAGAAGTATTAAAGGAACTATATATAGTAAGGGTAAACGAGAGGGTTAATATTATCGACCCCTTTTATTACAGTTCTGCTCCTACTGTTATAAGGGCGTTAGATTAAGCGACTCTGCTCACGTCTCCCTTAGCTTCTACCCCTATCACCCTTACCCCAATTTTATAACGCCACTTCATTGAACCACAGAGCGTAAAATCCATCGATTCCTTAACATGGGGGTGTCTTTCATTTCAGAGTTCCAGTTTTCGTTTCAGAAATATTTCGAGAAAAGGAATAGTGGATATTAATATGTTATAATTACGGGACGTAGTCGTGGCAAACCTAAATGAACAGTGTTAAATCATTACGATGCATTCCACTTGCTATTCTGGAAGATTTTAACTGCATTTTTTCTTAAAATGCAGTCATATTCGTGATTATTTTGAAACTTAATTCTTATTACTTTTATCCCGGCAAAATGTCATTACGGTAACTTTCGAGTGTGGGGTTTCAAGCATGATTTTGGTAATGAGGTAATATTCTTACGTGCTGGTCCAAGCCTGGCGTTTCTCCCTCAGAAGTTCAGAGCCATCCAGAAGAGATCATTCTTACAGATTATGTCTTATGCTTGGTTTCAGGCTTCTGCCGCAATGTAGATGAGATCTGCGCTCTTCTGTATTACGCAGCTTAGAGTGGCAATTCTGTACCCACATTTCGGGACAACCTATCGGTCCCATCTTTAAGGATCCAGGGTCTTGACCCTTGAAGATGGGACCGGTAGGTTGTCCCGAAATGTGGGTACAGAATTGCCACTCTACGCTGCGTAATATCCCAGAACAGCGCAGATCAGATTTATGCTTTGAATGTAACTAGTGACTGCTGACGAAATGCTGTGACACGTCACGTAAGGCGAAGGTATGCCATAGGCCTACTATTATAAAGTTCGTCGCTTTTACTCGTGTTTCACGATAAAGCGCGCAGTGCTATTAGCGTCTGTATGTTTATACCCTTTGTGTTCACTCCGTTCTTTTTGTAAATTTTTTCATATTTCACACTGTAGGATGGATAAAAGAGTGCATGAAATGCAAGACATAATTTTTTTTGGGGGGGGGGGGGTTACTCACCTGATTTATTTAATTTATTTGCAAATATTGTGGCATTTTATTCACACCAGTTGTGTTGCAAATAAATGTGTCAAATACCGGATTACCTCTTTCTCTTCTTCTTTTATTTTTTGTTTACGAGTTTGTTTTTCCTGAACTCCTTCTGCTTCTCATCGTCTTTTCTCTTTTTATCTTTCTCAAAAGAACCTATTTGACACGATGATTATTAGGATAATAATATTCAATTGTAGTGAATCTTACAGTTGAGGAATAGCCTATCGTAATTTAAGATCCTGACTGTTGGAGTGCCTGAGATATTTGAAAGAATAACCTCTTAGTTTTCTGACTCCAAACTTTGATTAGCAAATCGTTTACATACGCTGTTCAGGAACTGCCTGAAGCTGCTTCGGCTCTGCTCGTCGTACCAAATTCCCATGACTGTTTCTCGTATGGGTGAGTAACATTGGTCAGAGTCGCTTCTCTGTGCTAGGGTTGAGCGGATTGAAAAGGTTGGCAAGACTGTGTGCCATGGGAATTGTAGAACCCAGCTAGCTGCAGCGCACGGGATTCCCTTGGGATACGAACTAATCAGAGTTTTGGCGCAGAGTTTTCACAGCGGTGCATGTCGAGCACTCCCAAGCCTACTGCGGCCACCTGGGAACGGGAGATGGAATGAAATGGAAAGGTGAGGGGAACCCATGTCCCTAGGGATCATGCGTACCTTCATTTCTATCCTGGTTGGAGAGGAATTCCCAGCGGAATGGGCCTTCTAAAGATAAGGGTCCCTTATTTTTTCATCTCTCACAGAAAGAAGAATATCATGTCCTCGTTCAGGGCGGAAATTTATTTGCCCAGGCATTTGATATTTTTGTTATTTGACTGCTTGTATGTTAAGAGAATCAAGTGAGTTATGAATTTTGAATTTCTGGCTGTCAAGATGTGTGTTCCTGATGGGCGATGAGACTAACCAAATATTTATCCACTCTGTCGCAAATATTATTTGCAGTTCTGCCCCGCTTCCAGGTACATAAAACCGTATTCTTATCTTACACATTGACAAATATAACCTTATAATTAGCTACGTTTCTCTATGTGTCCGGTCCTAACATCAGGTGGTAGTAATACGTATGATAAAGGCGTGATTATCAAGTCACAGGCTCTTAAACACTACCAGTTCGTGACGTTAAACCTTAGTCTTTAGTGGTTTACCAAACATTTTTGTACTTATTTACGACTCGCTTTGTTGAATTTAGGTACTTAACACTGCATATATTTGCTTGTGAAACGTGCTTTAAAATAACTATTATTACTCATTTACATTATTTACTCCAAAACTTTATACTGAGTATTGAATTTAGAAAAGGAATATTTACGGACATTTCAGAATAGCCTGCTTATCAGTTTTTCTTCTTCTTTTGCGGTATGTGTCTGACACTCTGTATGGCAGCTGGATTTATATTACAGCTTGTATAAAAAAGGACTTGATTTCCGAAAGTGAAGAGACAAATATATTAATACAGTTTAGAAGTGTTATGTCGCTATTTAACATTTCTCTTTCAACTGTGGATGTTCTGTTGCATTGAATGAAATCTGAAGATAATATACGAAGGTAAAAATTGAAAATGCGAAACGAGGTGAAGTACTACGATAAATGAGTAGAACCTCGCCGAGATTCGAATGACTATCTCTGTAATATAAATCTGTCACCATCGTTGTGATGTGTGACAGTGGGTTTTTGATAGTAACTCTGGGAGCAGTGCCGCGATATAATGCAAGAAAATGCTGTCTTGATTGGAGTTGGGTTGGCTTTTATCTTTGTGTATCCTGCTTGTCATGTTTTATGCTGCAAATATGTAGGCAGACTTATGATCGTCACAACAATTAGAGATATCTGAATTGTTGCATTTTTTGTTAAAGGCAGCCTAACGACATTTTACTCACCTTTGTAAAACCATCCTAGTATAATGCTGCATTGAGCATTCTTCTTTTCAACTTGGCTCAACTATTCTAATCGAGTGCTTGTTATGGGGGAGCTGGGTGCATATTTGAAGCATGCGCCTAATAACAAGAAGGGTGGCGAGAACAATGCAGCAACTTGCAGAAATTCCGCTGCAGAACTCCACAAAAGGAACATGAGGATGTATAAGAAGAATCTAAACTACCATTAACCTTATAAATCATATTTCTTTCTACTTAAAGTAATAGGTGTCGGTGTTAGGAGTAGCCAGTATTCCAGTGTTAGACCCCTTACAAACATGTTACCCTCCTCTGTAATTCATTTGTTTCCTTTCCGTGAAGCCCTTCGCAGGAAATTGTTTAACTTGATTTTGTAGTGGGTGCAAAGTGGTATGTTACAAATTAATCTAAAACTATTCCAGCAACTTGCTTTACGGGGTAAAATATTAAGTGTAATTAAACTGAAACGAAGAAACTGCTCATGCTTAAAGTGACGGCAAGAAATTGTGTTTCTGCATTCCGGAACTTACAGCAATATTCTATACTAAGAGAAAGGAATATGAAATTAATGCCTGCGGGGTCTATCGAATTGTCCTGTGGCTCTACTTTGTCCTTTACACCGGTGTAAATTAAAATCGTATGTCACTTTATCGTGGGTCATGCAAATATGGGCAGAGTGCAGAGTGACATTTGCTGTTAGACCTCCATGTTCTTCTCCAAGAACGTCCTAAGTTTAAATACATTTTTATGAACTTTAAATCTTAGGGTTATAGGTGGCTGACTGGCATGTAGTTAGTTTATGGTGGGCTCACAAAGAAATGTTGCAAAACTGAGCTTTTTAACTTTGTCATATCTGTACATCCGAGTGTAACACCTCGAGAACTGCTTATGAAGTTTCATGAAATTCAATATTGAGTTGTTTAAGTAACATTTGTCCAAATGTTTTCAGTTGTCATGAAAACCGGATCATAGTGGCGAACACTTTTTATAAAGACTTTACATATCCTACGTTTCTGCGCGCACCTCGAACGTAGATCCTTAAATAATTATTGTAACGACAGACGTTTTATACGGAAATTGTGGACTGTAACGACATGTGGCTACACTTCTCATGCTCAACACAATTTTACGTTGTGATTTTATATATAATTAAACAAAAATGATTGAACGCGCCAGAATTGTTGCGCTATTGCCTACATTTCCTAACTTCTTATGTATGAATCTGATATGTAAGACCGTGTTAGTTACGCATCCGGTGGAACAAATACGCCAGTTTAAATACGTATGAAATATCCGAAGGCCAAGAAGGGAAGTAACGTATATTTCAAATAATAGAAAGTTTTCATGCTTGAAATCAAATAAATTGCAGGGAGTTAAGAGAAGTAGTGCCTACAAGTGCATATTTCAACTTATACAGAATGTCAAAATAATGGTAAAAATACTGCAATATATATGTATTGGGACAAATTGAACTGAATTATATGAAAATTGCGCTAATTTCCTTAATATGCATTTTCTTGAAAACGTATTAACATCATAGGTTTTAAATTAAATTGACATCGTAATTCTCAATCCTTAAAATAGCCAGTTAATTCACTTATGTAAAGTCTATTTAACATTTCCTTCACTTTTATGTCCGTACATGTTGTAGATATTCAGTTTGATAAAATATCTGCATTCAAAGTGTTCTAATTATTACGTGTATTAACTTACCGTGGTTTGTAGCCCAGGCTAAGTGATTGTGTTTCGGCATAGAGTATAGGGAGCAATTAGATGTTATATCTGGTTGTCGGCTGCTGAGAGACGAAGTTGATGCCATACTTCATGGTGTACCACCTCCAGTCTCGGAATAATCGCCGCGCCTTACGTCTTCTCTTGACAGAGAGAAAGGAATGGGGGTGGAATATTTATTTCACATCGGTGTCACGCAAACTACACATCATGCTACAAGTGTTTTATTTCACTTGTAGCAAACATTTATCTAGTGTTCATCTCTGTCGATCCGCATACACATTTTACAACTCGTTGTTATCTGTGGAGATTTTAAATTGAAGGGACAGCACAGATATGAATTATGGAACCAAAATATAGAATAATTAAAACTTGTTAGACACTTTTCAGTTAGTATTGTTTAACATTGGTAATTGATTTAGTTGTGTAGGGCAGGCTAGAGTGAAGTGAGCCAGGTGCTGAAGCGAATCAGTGTAGAACTCGCCCTACGTACGAAACTCTAGACGACATGAATTAGGTGATACTGTTCAGTGGTAAAGACTGGAATTTACAATATTGGCTGAAGGTGGCAGAAAGTTTCTGAACCGCCTTTTCTACCTGCAAATAATGGAAGAAGATAGTTTTCTATAAGTCAGATGGAAAAGATACTGTACGTACCACAGCCAACAGCGAGATTTAGTATATTTGTACACAAATTCGCTGCTGCTTCTACTTCATAATTAGCAACAAAGATTGCCCAGCATTTTCACAAATTCTGACATCCACGCCGCTGTTACATTACAGCCATCTGTTGAAAATTAGACACCCTTATTTAGGTCCACCAGTATTTTCTGAGGGACGAAATGCATTCAGAATTAACAGAGGCTATTCCAAATTATTTTTTCGTCACCACGACTGATTGTACGTGCATCAGTGATGTTTTCATGATCTGGTCAAGCCATTGTCAGACACAGAGTTGCAGTACCCGCTGTTGCTGTTAGACGGCCATGGTTTTCTGGCTGAAGTGGAGATTCGGTTCTTTTCACGGTGACGAATTTTTACTATACAACAAGACGTTATTACTTCTTACAGGATTTTGAGGTTGGTGAGGTCAACATTTTTATAAACGGTTATATAATAGGCGGAGGCATTATATGTACTTTTCTGTGGAGGTAATGTTGTGGTAGGGGAAGAATTCAGTATAATATTTCTGTTTTCTTCTGGTAGTGGGTAAGAAGACGAGCATCCAGGTTCGGATATCCCTAGAGTGCAGTGTGCGCAGGGCGGCAGAAAATTAACGAAATTCTACAGGGAACTTAGGGACATCGCTGGTGCGGCCGCACCTTCGCCTGAGAAAGGCCAGGAAGCAGAGAGGTACGCGTAACTATTGAAGGATCTCTCAGGGTTTATGTTGTATATTATAAATGCGTACTAATGTGTCCGTGCAGAAAAGTCTGTGCTGCAGTTTGAGGAACAGTATCGCCTCCCTCTTGTATACTAGCTACGGCTGTAACGTCCATGTTAGAATTTCCACGTAGCATAGAAGCTGTCATACTTGGAGATTTCCTCTGGCGATGAGATTTTCCTATATCCTGGCACCAGTACCACTTTAGGTTTTCCCCAATCGTTGGGGGTTTCTGAGTAGGTTTTTCCCGAATGCAAGCAACGTTTGTAGTTCTGATTTCGCCCGAATGTTGGGGTTTCCTAAGTGGGGCTTACCTGTACCCTAGCTACGGCACCAGTTTGCGTTTTTCTCATGCGATCAGTTCTCGATTCATGTAAGTAACATTAACTGTTTTATTTTTTTCCTTAAAGAAACCCCGTTATATTTACAATTTTCCGTTATTTTTACTAATCTCCAACACAGAGAGGACGAAAAGGCGAGCGGAAGCTGTGAAAGGTATAATGTAGGATATTATGGAAATAGAGTTCCAACATTTTATGTGCGAGTACATTTTTAATATGGGAATTACAATTCGATGTATTACATGCCAGAACTTTATTCACATTATTTGAAGTTATATGACCAGTTCGGTCAAAATAATGAGGCTAAATAACCAACTATTCATGGACATTTTTAGTCTCTGGAACATTATTATTGTTTTGAGATTTTCTGTAGCACACATCGACGGTAGGAATGATATGCTGTTACAATGAAACTCCGTCAAACGTTGGCATAAGATTCCTATATATTTACGGTCCATTTTAATATTATCTTTCCGTCTACTCACAAGTCTTCCAAGTGGTCTCATTTCTTCAGATTTTGCCCCAAAAACCGTGTATGCATTTCTCTTCTCCCCCATGCGTGGCACATGTCCTTCCGTCTTACCCTCGTCAGATTGATCACTCCGATAATAGTGATGATGACAAATCATGAAGTTCCTCAGTATTCAATTGTCTCGAGTCTCATGTTAATATCTTCTTCAGCTCCCTATTCTCTAACAGACTCTGCGTTTATTCGTTCCTTTGTATGAGACACCATATTTCACATACATGCTAAAAAATATACACAATTATAATTTGTCAAATGATACTGGTAAACCTTTAATTATGCACCTTAAATAGGCATGTATCTTACTATTATTTGACATTAAGAAGAAAATAGTAATGAACCGTAAACATTATTGTAATGTTAGCCGGACCTGGTATGACTGTGAACATTTTGATTCGTGATGCCGAGGGACCAGTGCACAATAGCTTAAGCTTGTTAGAGGACCGAGATAATCCATTCAAAATCGTTCTTTTTACACACAGTAGGTTTTATGTCGTGTCTAAGGGATTTGAGGAATATTTGAGATTTTGACGAAACATTTTGAACATTCAGCGATATATTTTCAGTGATTACCTGTGTTAGGAAGCGCGACGACACGTGCCTTTTTAATTTAACTGTGTGAAATGAGGATGTATAGGCTTACATTAGATTGTTTAGGCTGAATTACCAAAACCGAAACGAGTTGGTGTGGTAGTGTCTGACTTACGGGACAGACGAGTTAGTTACTCTTAAAGTACACAGCAACTGGCGTTAATGGTCGTACTTATTATCTTGCTTTTTTTCATAAAGTTGAAGCCACTTGCGAGCATGAGACAGGTGTCGATAGGGCCCAATAACTATTAATAGTGATTGTAAAACTTTAATAATAATAACAACAATAATTATAACTTTTGGTGTAGGTCAAAACCTAACACTAATAAGCAGTTTGTTGTGTTGATGTCAACTTGTTCCGTCAGAGGCAAATTTCTACAGGCTTCTGAGATATGGCGCCGATTAGAAATTTACCGACGTTCCGGAAGAACTTCTGCCTCCATTGTTCCAAACAATTTCCCAGACTTACTCTACTGACGGGTACCTTTTCTTCTTACGTTGGTATTTCTTATGTAGTAGTAGCCGCAAATCTGCGAGCTTGAATTTGTGTATTCCGTTTCAGGTAAGATACTCGTATTTATTTACTTACCTTCTGCCTTATCTGCAAACAACAAGACCTAAGCGGGTATGATTGTAAACAACCGTCATTTCTCCCCACTTATTTCCGCTCACATAGAGTAATTTGCCAGACTCTAAGCTCGCAGATTCGTGCTGGCTACTGCAGGATAATAAACACTGAGCCTGTCTGTGTGCATGACATTAAGAAGAAACTGAGTGTACACATATTCTGTTTTTCCTTTCTTTATTACTTTCTTTTGTTTTCCCTTCTTTCTAGTTTCTTTTTTTTTAAGAAATGGAAGAATGGCTTCCTAGGGAAGCAGAGCATTGCCCCCAGGGTATAGTTCGATTGTAATGGGCTCCCACAGAAGATTTCGTTATGATGACTTACTCCTCCGCTGTCTGACGCAGCAGAACCTCTTAGTGTGTATCGATAGCTGCATAGTCATATAGTTGCGTTACTTTGTGTGTTTTGGAATGTTACTGTCACTTTAAGATTCAAGTCTTCTGGAAGTTTGCGCCATGTAGACTGGTAAATGTTTACCGGCAATTCTAAGAAGGGTTGCACGTACATCTTCTGGGTGAAGCAGTTCAGGTTGACTCTTCTTGGATTGCTTGACCCTGCATAAGACAGCGTTACGCGCCTTCGAATCGCCCATAATATATACCGGTCTACATGGCGTAACATCCTAGAAGACTTGATTATTTATCGAAACCACTGTGAGAATCTGAAACCTCTCATAACTTTCGCTTCGTGGTTCTTCTTACTGACCCAGCAGTATCAGTCAGCCTGTCTTGGTATTGTTTGCATTCTTGCCAGAAAACTCTGAGATTAAATCTGAGACTCTTATGACGCAGTTCTGATGAAACGGGTCTTTTGTACTTGGATGCAGGACCGCTTTAAGGCTATCGCAATCTATGCGGCTGCATGGTGCCCCACCGAAATGTTTGGAATTTCTTTAGCCTGTGATGTATTCCTGGACAGTGGCTGGTCTGAATAACGTTTTTAACTAGCCTTCTTTGCCGTAAATGAATTGACTATAACATGCTTATGTATCACTTTGAAGTTGTACATACCGTGCAAAGCTTGAGATAATTATAACATAAAACCAACAATATTGCACTTATTTTATATATGTATATTGCAACCCTACATATGTTTCGGCTGTACTTCAGCCATCATCAGGGGTTTTCCTTGCAGCGTCCACTAACTGTATTTCTCACTAACATTTGGTTCCTATTGGTTTTCTTATTAACTAGGTATTGTGCATTGTCTTATTGTCTAGGTCCTATCTTGTTCACTTTGTACACTGATACACTTTTGTATGTGGGTTTTTTTGCACTTTTTAGTTTGACTTTTTTCTTGGTCCGTTTTGGGAACATGTAGTTTTGGCCTATTCTGGAGTATGTCTGTAGCCTTCGGTGTTCTTTTTTCGGTCCTTCTTCTTTAGTTGTGTGCAGGTGTCAGCCATCTTGTCACTGCCGTCTTGATGTTGTAGTGTGCCAAGATCATTCTATTGATTGTATTTTTCATGGTTTTCTTTACGCGGTGTTATGTTGTCTGCTGTTTGTGGTGATTCCAAGTTGTCTTCGTGTTGTGGTCACACTTGGGTTTTTGTGCTTTCTGTTGTCGTTCCTTATGATGTTTTGGTTTTTTGACCTAAGTTTCCTATTTTCGGTTGGTCTATTGCGTTGTAGTTTTCTTGCTGGTTTTTGGATCGTTGATTAGCATGTTGTTTCTGTGGTTCATTTCATGTTCTTTCCATGTTCGGCGTACTGTTTTGGGTGCTATGTTCCTTTGTGTTGCTGTTGTTCTTGTGGTCCGGTTCCTTTAGTTTTGTATTGGTAATGAGCCTGAATAGTTGGTTGTTTTCGCCTGCATGTTGCTCAGGAATCAGAGTATTATCTTCAAGTGCTTGCTGTATGTAAAACCGTTCCAGGGTGTTCAATTTCTTGCTTTTTTTGCACGTGTGTACAAGGTTCATTGTTTGGTCTATTGGGCCCCTTTCGTGTCTGTTGTTTAGAATGTGGAGGGCGTAAGCTGATTTTGGGTCGTTATTCTTGATGTAGCGGGTATGTTCAGTGTAGCGTTGTTTTATGGATCTGCCAGATCCATAAAACAACGCTACACTGAACATACCCGCTACATCAAGAATAACGACCCAAAATCAGCTTACGCCCTCCACATTCTAAACAACAGACACGAAAGGGGCCCAATAGACCAAACAATGAACCTTGTACACACGTGCAAAAAAAGCAAGAAATTGAACACCCTGGAACGGTTTTACATACAGCAAGCACTTGAAGATAATACTCTGATTCCTGAGCAACATGCAGGCGAAAACAACCAACTATTCAGGCTCATTACCAATACAAAACTAAAGGAACCGGACCACAAGAACAACAGCAACACAAAGGAACATAGCACCCAAAACAGTACGCCGAACATGGAAAGAACATGAAATGAACCACAGAAACAACATGCTAATCAACGATCCAAAAACCAGCAAGAAAACTACAACGCAATAGACCAACCGAAAATAGGAAACTTAGGTCAAAAAACCAAAACATCATAAGGAACGACAACAGAAAGCACAAAAACCCAAGTGTGACCACAACACGAAGACAACTTGGAATCACCACAAACAGCAGACAACATAACACCGCGTAAAGAAAACCATGAAAAATACAATCAATAGAATGATCTTGGCACACTACAACATCAAGACGGCAGTGACAAGATGGCTGACACCTGCATACAACTAAAGAAGAAGGACCGAAAAAAGAACACCGAAGGCTACAGACATGCTCCAGAATAGGCCAAAACTACATGTTCCCAAAACGGACCAAGAAAAAAGTCAAACTAAAAAGTGCAAAAAAACCCACATACAAAAGTGTATCAGTGTACAAAGTGAACAAGATAGGACCTAGACAATAAGACAATGCACAATACCTAGTTAATAAGAAAACCAATAGGAACCAAATGTTAGTGAGAAATACAGTTAGTGGACGCTGCAAGGAAAACCCCTGATGATGGCTGAAGTACAGCCGAAACATATGTAGGGTTGCAATATACATATATAAAATAAGTGCAATATTGTTGGTTTTATGTTATAATTATGCTTATGTATGTTTTTAGTAGGTTATTCGTATTACATACTCAGATATTTTCCGAACGTTAAAGAAAATATTCTGCCTTGGCAAGGTATTTGGACCCCTGTTTCTGTCACATATTAGGACGGGAATACTGTGAACGACTTTTGTCATATCTCTCAATTTGCTACATTGGTCTAACTCTGTGTATAGAGAACACTCGAGCCCAAAGCCTCTGGGAATTAATCTGCCCAGAAATAGAGTGGAAATTTTGTTTCAATCAACATAGAAAGAAAAGCGTAATAGAGAGTAGAAGTATTTACCAAATGTCCGTAAAAATTATTGTAGATGGCGTCAAACCAAAGTGCAACCTCCTGGGGCAGGAAAAGAAATCCGGAGGGAGAAATAGAACGTAGATTTAAAAAAAAACCATCTCCCTTATATAAAAGAGGTTGGTCAGTTTTCACAGCAGTCCAAGTCTCAGCAGTTTGACCAGGGCAGCAGCACTGTCGTTTTCCCATGAGAATCCTCTCAACAGTTTACTTCTAACTCCATGCCAACAAGAGTTTTATGTTGGCTACGTAAACACGCGTGGGATTTGTCATGTCCTTCCATTCGGTAAATTATGGAAGTATACGTTTAAAATTGATTTATCTCTCGAATTTGTCTAAGTGTTTTGTTAAAACTAAACGATGCACAATTGAATGTAAATATGAAGAAAGAAATTCATTAGTTCAAGCCATAGTTATATCAGATAATGAGAAATAAAAAATAATTCTAACATTCCTACAAAAAACTTGTTTTCTTATATGTTTGTTTTGTTTATTACATTCTAATTTTAATCCTACTGAGAATTCTTGAAAAGAGACGGTGGCTCAGCCGAACGAAAAATTTAGTGAATAAATGTAACAATAACCAAAATTAATGTTATAATACTTATAGTAAGTATTTATATTAGCCATTGCTGATCTACCAACTGTGACGCTTAACAAATCGGATTATAATTACAATATTCCTGACAAAGAATTAGTAGCGTCTCTGCCTCGTTTTTCACCAATAACTGATTAATCGTAAAGTCAACGCAACTCATTTCTGCTTAAATTGTACAAAAATCCAAATCAGGAATTCTTGTTTAATTTTATTGCACGTTGTTTATGTTGACATTATGATCGACTGCTAAAGATATCAAATACCTATTTGATCAGAATGTATCCAATCACAACATTTCATTAGCAACTTGTGAATGTGGAGCTCGGAATCATGGCGAAATACCCATCACAGTATTTTTTCAAAAGCTTTCTGAAAATTAAATATTTAATAATTAATTACAATAATCAAAGATCTTTGAGTTGAAAAATTTGTGTTTAGGCTGAAGATGGTTGTTTGCACAGTTTGAATACGACTATATTCAGGCTTGATTTCTACACAATATCATACTATATGTGCGAAAAGTTGATTCGGAAGCTTCCGTTGTCCTTTTATCTCTAAAGAATAAGGGAAGGTATTAATTGCTGTTCATGTATTATTTTTGGAGGAAAAAATTTGAAGCACTTACGTTTGTGGCGCTGCATCTCTGTTCTTCAGTCATTGTACAGAGATCCTGCGCCAGCCACGGCTTCAATAATCATCGATTTCATCTATCCGCGCTTTTCGATTTGTAACCAGTGTCGGCAACCGCGGTGTTTATGTACTCGTGACTTTTATTTGTGTACTTAGGAAAAAATCGGTAGCTTTCGCACCACGAGATCCACGTCTGTGGGTGTTGCACTGTAATGGCATGCGGAACCAATTTTATAGCTTTCAGATTATAGTTAAAGGTACAAAGTTTGCGTGTTCTTTATATTTTTGTGTCTAATTTATTTTTCTCAAATTTATTATCATTTAGAATATTTTGTGTTTAATGAGGGGACAGTCAACTTATTTAGATGTCGATGAGTTTTAACAGCTGCCGCGGTTCTGCTAATCCGAATTTTCCAAAAAGGCAATAGTATTGCCAAACGAGGTGTTTTTCAAGAAAAAAATCCCAGCGGATGACGAATTATTTGCTCTTATTAGTGGGCAAAGTTAAATATTAGAAATAATGGATGTATCTTACGTACACAAAAGGGTAAGCAAACTTGTCCTAGTCGAAGTAGTGACAGTAGAGCCGGAAATTTGATTTGGTTTAGCTGCGATTTGTTGAGGTGCTATAGAGATGTATAACAGGGGGGTGCCCACCCCTTTGTGGGACTGTGCTTGGACTTGGATTTGGGTGGATGGCTGGTTGTCAGGGGAACACAGACCGGGGGTTGCAGAGGTGGAAGAGAGGGAAGTTTGTCGGCATGGGGAGAAACTTTTCACTGAGCATTCATTGCTTTCCCTGGGGCTATAAAGTGATTTCATTGCTACATGAAATCAGGGCACGCGCACACACACACACACACACACACACACAGGGAAATAGCTTTAAAATGTGTATCATGAATTACTAGAAGTTGAATGAGTTGTAATTTTATGGGGACTGCGGTTAATAGCTGGTATCACATTGAACTTGCTGTAAAACTGCGCTGCTACTCAGAAATTTGCCAAAGTATACATTATGTAGTTAGGTGGCAAGTAAAAAAGTGTGCTTAGTTTTTGAATGTAACAAAATTAAACTATGGGTCGTAATATAGATGTTACAGTTAGTCACGTTAAAATCTCAATAAACGTCACGAATTCATATAGTTTTAATAAAAAATATGAAGTTTTCCTATGCACACCATGAAGACACATAAGGGGGAATAGCTGTATAGCTCCACTCATTTTTAACCTCTACATTAGATGGATGTGAGTGGTCAGCATCATCCCCCAGACGCTTTACCAACGGGGAAGATATTCCTGGTACCAAATGAATAGGATGCTGGATGGGGCCCCACGGCCGGTTATAATCTTAACGTTGCCGAAATTTAAGGTTAAATTAATTTCTTAACATACAGAGAGATTTAGTATCGCTAAGGTGGCGAGTTTCATTATTTTCGCTACAAAGGATCAAGATAGGAAATGTACGTATGGCATAACACACGGGTGCACAAGTTTTCAAAAATTCTAGGAGTCATCTCAAAATGCTAGGCGCCAGAAGGGTGGGACGCAGCAAGTCCCATGCTGAGGACCCACAAATATTAGGCTTCCCATTCCAAAATTTGGTCGCCCAGGCAGCCTGGCGCCAGGGATTTATGCACCCTGACTTAACATTATGTTCCGTTAGGATATTTCCATATGCCTTGCCTTAATTTTTCGTCATTCAAAATGCGTCTTTACCTCAAACTTTCATCCGAACGAAAGAAATAAGTGTTAAATATCATTAGTCTGTTTATGTTTACTGAGTTACCTGCAAGCGAATCGAACGTTATTTGCGCCATATTATGTTCAGTCATCTACGGCCTGTCTGGCTGTGCCGTATTTTTCGTAATTAACTCGTAAACGGCACGATTGTTTTTTTTTAAATTGTTTAACACGAAATGTGTTCTGATTTTTTCGACAACTTTTATGTGAAACTTTTCTCCATCTAGGAAGAATTCAGCGAGATGTTATCTTGCATATTTGGGTCTTCTTTTAATGTGCCCGATATTTTTGTCCGATTGTAAACAAACTTGAATTTTCTCGACAGATTTTAATAAAAGTCCCCAACGTGAAATGCCACGAAAATTCGTTCAGTGAGATCCAAGTTGATACATGAAGACAGGCAGAAGGACGGACAGACACGTCGAAGCTATTAGTAGCTTTTCGCGACTTTGCCAACGGGCCTAAAATGTACTTTGAAATAAAAGTCACAATAAATATAGGGAACATGCATTTCAGACCGTGCACCTCCACTGTAAAGCAATCCCATTACAGGCCTGGACAGGCCCTTAGGGTTCCAAGAGGTTGAGGCTCCCAGATTTCTAGACAATAGGCACATGAAGGTGGTAAGGTTATCAGTCCTACGCACCGGCCGCCTTTACCCCCAGGAAATACTTCTGGTACTCATTTCTGTTAGAGGCTGAGTCGGCCCCAGGGCCATAGTGCGACCGAAAGGATTATGTCAATGACAAATTCCAATGACACCATCGGGAATCGAACCCGCTATCTTCTGGCTTGTAGAACAGTGCCTCAACCAACTGCGCCACCGCGTGCCCCCCACCTCCACTGTTAACAGAGAAAAAACGGACGAAAAAGCATACAGAATTAGTTAGACCTCTGTTTTTTTATTATATGATACCTCGTCCAAGTTTTGATCCAATTGGATCATCTTTAGGGGAAAAGATTATTGAACACAAATGTCATACATTACATATATATGTCATTATTATAAAATTATATAGCAAAGTTTGTTTAAAATTTACATAATTTCACATGAAAATTGATTTCACTTATCTTTTTGTATTACTTTATATAATTTTACCTCTTAATTTTACCGATCTCTCTTGATGTATTAAAATTATTTATTTTATTGTAACTGATATTATTTACTTTTTTTGTGACAATTAAGAAATTACTAGTGAAACCTTTTAGAGGTAATTAATAGTAATTACTTCAAATAGCCATTTGCTTTTTCTTTCCATATTTCGAAACGACTTTTCTAGCCTATCGTATTTAATCTGTTTATTCAGTATCGTGGAGAGAACCTTCGTCTTTCTGTGTGTAATTTGTTTGGGTTAATATCGTGAATGCAGCTTCCTCATTTACAGTCTTTATACGATCAAAACTGGTTACAATTTGGACGAAACCTTGCTATAAATTTTAGGCATGATGTTGTTTAATGAATATTGTTTGTGTTCCATTTACGTATATCACAAATTCGAAAAATAAAGTTACAAGACGGTTCAGGCCTATGTTTTTATTAAATTTAAGCGATTTCAAAAACATAATGTACTTTATAGCAGAGGTGCACAAATCCCGGACGCCAGGTAATGCGGGCGACTTTATTTTGTAAGGTGGCGCCTAGTATTTGTGAATCTTCTGTATGGAAAATTGCTTCACGTCGCTTGTCTGGTATCTGAACTTCTAAGGTAGGCACTCAATTTTTGGAAAATTTCTGCACCCCTGCTTTACACATTAGAGTTATAAACTTATTTTATTTTTTTAATTTATTGCATTTTCTTCGCATTTTCTCTGCTGAGGACTAGTGTCCAGTGGACAGAACCTAGAGACAATTGCAACAGATTTAGAAACTTGGAAGAAGCTAATTCTGGCTATTGAGTTTTTAACTTCATCACCTAACTGTAGCGTCTTTTTTAATGCAGTAAGATTCATCATGTGCCCATCATTAGAATTATGAAATTAGATTGATCATCATTGTTTACCCTGTTTTATAAGAATTCCTTTTACAGTAACGACACACTGCACCTACTCTTCATGCTTTGCTGACGCGTAGGAGCGAGCTGTTGGCTTTTAATGATTTTTGTTCTTTATTTTTACTAAACCTGTGCTTAGTCCTTTTAAGGTTAAGTTTATTTTTAATGAATACACCTGAAGACTATTTTTGAGTATTGTAGAACTTTGTACCCGTAGCTGTCAGCAGACTCGTTTTTGATAGGCACAGATATGCCAGATTTAAATTATGTATCTCCACCCCCCAGAGTAAAGGTAAGAATGCCCAACAGAATTCTGAAAATGTAATTTTGTTGAGTAATAAATTAGATATGTGTCTGAAATATGTACGAGAGTTAAAGCAAGTGGAAGGCTTCTGAATTATACTAAAAATTAATAGCTGTATAGCTCTTGGTTTTGGTTTATTGTACGTCATCTCATTAATCCGCTTTACTCTGAGTAACAATACAGGGTTAGAATTTTACCCGCAGATGAGTTCCGAGCATATAATGTCGTGCCAGATGGTCGAGATTGTCGCCATCTTACAAGACGGTAATATACTACTATAACTCATCAGTTGCTGGATTACTTAAGTGAAAAACCGAAGTATTCGGCTATAAATATGCTTTAGCTCCGCTTTGTCCATCACACATCACAAATGGACTAAATGTGGTTTGAATCCGGACCTCTGCCGCGAGGAACAGGCTTCCAATCAGCATGACCCTGTGTAGCTTTGAAGTACGAATTTTGAACAAACTTGGATCTCAGAGAGTGGCAATAATTACGCGTAAGACACTGTAAAAGCTTTCAGATGATTGGTGCAAACCCACTTTAGGCCTACATAGAATTGATGACTACTTCAACACCAACTTTACCGAAGCGTTTGACTAAACATGCGCTTTAGCAAATGTCGCAAATAATTGCCACACGTGCAAAACCGTTCTTGAGGTGAGACCCAGACCACAGTTTGACAGCTGCTCTGCACCTACGCCTTAACGACTTTCTGATTTGTCAGACAAATTGGGGCGCGGGATGTTTGTTATGAAAATGTAATGTTGCCGGCTACGATTATGATTTAAACTTACATCATAATGCAGACGTGCGCCATATTGAGAATGGTACTCACTGGGTATTCGTGTGTAGTTTTATTCGATATGTACAGCAGTAAACCGATTTTGAAGTAATTGAATCAAGTTTCCTCTGCCGTTCGGTGCCAGGGAATTGGAAGTCTCTCTGCAGTTCCAAAATACCGATTGCAGTGTGCACATAAATTGGCGGGGGAATATGTACTTGTTGCAAGGGCTGCACATAGGCTGCAGGTGAATATGTTCATACCGGCTTACACGGGGTCCTTAATTTATCTAAAAACGTTCGGTTTTCACTTCCCGTCACTGCTCCGCCACGCGTGCTGGCGGTCGGCTGAGTGGGCTACGCTAATACGATAAGCGAGTCGAGAGGAGGAGAAAACCGACAGTTATCGGATAAAATAATGAACCTATGGTAGCCTAATAAATATTAAGAATTTTTTGTTTTGATAATTTTTTCTTTCTGCTGTCAGGATCAAATAATGTGAATGCCAGAAATGGAAGAAAATTCCCATTTAAAAAACCGTTGTCATTGTCAGTACAGCAAAATATGTTCGTTGAATCTGTCACAAGTCAGCTTTCTCAACTTCGCGCCAAATGTAATTTAAGTCCCTCTGGTTTAAACCTAAACATATCCTTTCATCCATGCCTTGATCTTTCATGTGTTGTACATTTGATATGGCGAATTATCAGAATTTAGAAGGCGTCTGTTTGCGTCTTCCGTATCCGTTATTCTGTCCATTATAACCTTATGGATTCTGCTTATTTATAAATATTTTGTGTTTAGTTTCTAGATACTTCTAATCTTACGATTACATTCCAAAGCGATTATCGCATTACATATGTTAACATGCTAATGAAGTAACCGTTGACGTATACAGAGATCTTTCTCCATTACTTGGCAGTTAGGCCTATACTAGGGAACACAAATCAATCTTCAAGAAAGCCTATCATATCTAACTGTAGGGAGCAGATTCTTTCATCAGAAGCTGATAATCTTTCAGCCACCAAATAAATTTGTCTTTTATGGAACCCGATGTTTCATAATTGTGTTTTCCCCACTTTACTACATTCTGATCAAGAGGAATTTAGTTCACTTCCTAAAGACACTAATCCTCTAGGATACGTTTGGTATTATCTTCTCTTTTATACCTACGTTTCCCGAGTTTTCTCTTCCGTTCAGGATTTCCAACAACAATTCTATGCACTTGTTACCTTTGACATATGTGCTGCATGTCCCCTATAACTCAACCTCTTTTTTTAAAATTAGGCTATCATTAACTGATTTGGTGCAGAGTAAATGTTATGAAACTCCTCATCTTCTGGTTTTCTCTAGCCTCCGTCTCTTTCTCGCAGGTAGTTTCCAATATTCCTATCAGCACGCTGGTACCAATCTTATAACCCTCCCTTAAAATGAGAGAGCACGTGAATTATAATTTTATATATTTTATTGTTATATTATGAAACGAATGGTAGTTAAAATCCCCTGAATTTAATCTGGTATTAATTACGTCGTGAATATAATTTTCATCGCTTACTCTCTATTTCGCCACGTTTTCGAGGCTTTATTATTTAGCTTTATAATACAATTTTTCCTAAATTCTGGTCACGAGACTTGAATATATAATTAGTTTCCCTTTACAATTCACTTATATTCCTTACTACTAGGAAGTTATAAACCTCGTGTGCTGTCTTTATGATACTCATGTTCGTATTCAATAAATTAACATAAGTAGCATAGACCACAATTTGATGTGTTTTGTTCATTTCCAATCAACGTACCACGTCACCCTGACAATACAGGGTATATCATTTTATGCAGTTAAACTAAAGCAATTTAACCATCTTGTGTATCACACTAAGTGAGTTTTGATTCTTAAGTAGCTATTTTTCAGATATAATTTCCTCAGAATGAAGATGGCAGTAGTGACATAGATGTTTGTCTGCAAGTAAATATAACATTATTAAGAAATGAAAAATACCTGTAATTAATCTACATTTTATATAATTTTAACAACATTTTAATTTATCATTGTATTTTAATTCAATATACGCACATATTTGACAGCATTTATTATAAATGTTTTCCTTTGTAAATGACCTTCCTGAAGATGGCCTATAAAGGGCGAAACATGTACAAGGAGCATCATAGAATAACAAATGGTTATTTACATTTCAATTATTTGGATTATATACTTTATATTCAATCTATTGCAAGGAATATGGATAACGTTAAATTTAAAAGCAAGTGTGTTTGTCGTGCAAATACCTTGTGTTTGTCGTGCAAATACCTTGTGTGTATTGTTTGTAAATGCCGTTTTGAAATTACGGGGTGGACTGTACTTTATACCACGTGAGTCTCGAGGGGAATCCCCTTTCCTCCCCTCTGCGTGAAATCCGCTAGGGATCTC
Source organism: Reticulitermes speratus (assembly GCA_021186555.1). Taxonomy (NCBI): domain Eukaryota; kingdom Metazoa; phylum Arthropoda; class Insecta; order Blattodea; family Rhinotermitidae; genus Reticulitermes; species Reticulitermes speratus. The sequence continues at coordinate 36,786,648 of JAJKFL010000001.1, read as the reverse complement.
CGACAGCTCGACCCATGACTACAGCAATCTCTAGTTCTTTTTTCTACTTAGTCTCCCAGTTTTACAGTGGACTGTACACTAATCTTCTGATTTATTTAAAATGTCTTGTAATTTGATGTAATTATATTTTTTTTACTTCACTGGTATTTGTGTCTCAGTTATGAATTATGTACCTTGCTAGAAACTTTGCGACTATTGACATCAACAAGAGAGAATTTTGTGTTAGGGTCTGTATATGAAAACTTATGTGTATGTTCAAACAGAATTCAAAATAACAGACCTACGGGCTCATAATTCAAACTGTAACGTTTAGAATGGCCTACATAAATTTAACCATTACAGTAATATTCTATTCAATTAGAGATTAAGTACTACATTACAGGCGCAAGTGGTATTTTAAATGTTTGAGCGTGTAATAAGGTCAATACTTTTAAGGCTTTTTTTCATAAAAGCTTTAATATGTATGTATTTTAAGCTTTTAGTATAGAGAGTGATTGTATTTTTCGTAGTACTAGTTACTTTCGATTATTTGGTTCAATGAAAGTTAAGTTCCCTTAATGTGGAGCAGAACGTCGTGTAGGAAAGCGGTGTGGATTAGTGCAAGTACTTCATGCAGGCGTTACTGTGCTTCAGCGTGTCAACGGGTCATCCTTTCATCCGCCCCACGACGGAAAGGAATGAGGTGTGAGAAAGATAGAGGCGGTGAGGGTGAGGCCTTGAAAATACAGATTGGTTAAGAAGAGGGAAAAGTATCGTCTGTTTCGCTCTTTCTCTGATTATCTTGTTTTATAGGCTTTAATATGAATAAACCTCATTTTACTGGACCCATGCGCCTACTTGGTCCAGGTGCAGTATTGAGTTGTCGAAGGAGTGAAGGGTAAGTCGGGTAACCATTTAATGCTTCGTGATATTTACGTGTGTTTTAGAAATGAGAATACGAAAATCGATCCCGGGGATAGAACCGCTGTCGGAAACCCTGACCTTTGTGCTGTTGGTTGATTGCTTTTACGAATTATGCTTTGGGCATTACAAATTACTCATAAGAACTCAGATATTCTTCAAACAACGGAAAATGTACAACACAGTATTCATTTAATTAAAATCCGCAGTCTGTTTAGTCTGAAGACACTTGTGACTTTCAAGTGCTTCAACCAGGAATTTTCACGAATAATGCATTGTATGAAGGTCACAGACGTAACCAAATTCAAGTCACCGAGTTCGGGTTTTGTCTTGCTTCTGCATACTGCAGACGTTATAAGACTTTTTATAAGCCCAGTCGCTGAATATCCGTGTATCTTAAGAGATTCACGTACACAATATATATGAAACTGAAAATTTTCTTGAGAACCATTTTTTTAAGAACTGAGTCGACTCGGATTATTTTTCGGATGTGCAATAGGAATACATTTAAAAAATATTTGAATTCAGGCAACGGGGTATCAGTTTATTAACATAATAATAAATTATGAAGTGAGGAACTTGACTATTTTCCAGATACAGAATATTATTTTCAAGTCTTACAGCAAGTAAAAAAAATTACGATTTGATGAAGCAATATTGGACCGATGTGGTTCAATATTTTATTTTGCCCCAGTTTGTTTTTCGGAACCAAATGTCTTGGTAATCCAAAAATTAGATCTGGAGATGAAATAAACGGAAGGGTAGACCGACACACCATTAAGTGTATGTGAAAACTACGTCTGTAGTTTCGAACTCCTTTAGGAATGAGCAGGTTGTCAATCTGAAATTTCTATTTGTGTTAAGAATTTATTTCGAACTTCTTGTTTCTCTGTCACACACTGGAAAGGATCGTCCGAATATGTTCTGAAGTTTGAAAGAAGAATATTTATGATACAAAATGTTGCCTCCAGTACTTCTGTTTAACCATCTTTAATAACCGAAGTCACTGATTGATGTATAACCTGCATGTACTATGACCCTGGTCTGAGAACGTTACGTTTGCTTGTCTCTTTTTAATATGAGCACTCGAATTATTGTCCTAAAATTCACATTCATGTTTTAAATGTTATGTAAAATCAGATTAACATGCTGGGCTTCCCGATAATCATTATTTGGTTCTATTATGAATATAACAAAGAGAAAACGTTGAAGACTAGATCATCCAGAGGGTTTGAATGTGTGAAATAATTGGTTAATAATAACACAATTTACACAGATCTCAAATGTGCTGAGCAACCATAAGAAACCTAAAGCAGTAAGTTATAATGACTTAAGATAGTCCGTAATAAAGTTTCGAGGATGCATGTTCCTGTGAAAGTTTTCAGCTGGCTAATTTTGCGTTCTATAATAAGAGTAATTGTCATAACATTGTATAGAAACAAACCAATTCTCTTGGAGTGCTATCCACTAAATTCAAACAGAGTGACACCAGTTAAAGAAGAATCTTATAATGCTGACAGGCCCACTAGTCGAGATCTTCTATTTGCAACTTGAATTTGAGCAAGGTGACGAAATGTATGAATATGTAATACTGTAATGCAGTGTGTGTGTGGCGGTGCCTACATATGGTCGGTGGACGACCTCCATCTCTTGGCTGCAGGTTGGGTGGGTGGTGGTTCCGAGCGACAACCACATCGATAATGAGTTCCCAGAGGACGCTGTGAGCGAGCTTCCCTTGGACAGCGCATTGCCACCTGAGACTACAGACTAGCGCTCTGCTCCTCCCCCACTACTCGTTTTGGTTGTGCGCCACCCGATAGACGTAAGGGAGGAAAGACTAGTGCAAGTGGTAAGGGTTGGGGGAAGTGGTACGGAACTGAATTATTTATCAATCTCACATTCGCTATATGGATTCACGGACACACCGACTCCTCGTCAGTATTTGCTAATGTAAACCTCAGGCACATTTCAGACACGATATTTCGAAAACATTCCATCTGAAACATTGACTACTAAAAGGCATTTCCATATCTTTTATGATTGAGAATGTTTGTATGATGACCATGCACATGACTTGCATTTCGTAAGTCCGGTAGTTGAAACCCAAGACACAAGGCACTCTAAATTCTTCTCTGTGTCGACTAAGTTTTGAATTCTGTAGTTTCCTTTTTTAAACTAATTATTTTACGAATCATTGTACAGTTGCTTACAGCCTGGCTGTAAAATATTTATGTGCTGTATGACAGTAGGAACGAGTCTTGGCAAATCATAGCGCATCTTCATAAAACGCCATGTTAATTGCCATGACTGTATATACATTGCATAATGGAGTATGGAATTCAGTCACACAGAATACGTGATTGTGTTTTCAATTTGATGTTTTCTCCCTCCCCCTTACTTTGTTGTTGGTGTCTGTGAACTTGCACAGTAGAGAGGAGACATGAGGATGTAACATTGGCACTGACCTACAAGACTACACGGCAATGTTGGTGTCTGTGAACTTGCACAGTAGAGAGGAGACATGAGGATGTAACATTGGCAGTGATCTACAAGACTACACGGCAATGTTGGTGTCTGTGAACTTGCACAGTAGAGAGGAGACATGAGGATGTAACATTGGCACTGACCTACAAGACTACACGGCAATGTTGGTGTCTGTGAACTTGCACAGTAGAGAGGAGACATGAGGATGTAACATTGGCACTGACCTACAAGACTACACGGCAATGTTGGTGTCTGTGAACTTGCACAGTAGAGAGGAGACATGAGGATGTAACATTGGCAGTGATCTACAAGACTACACGGCAATGTTGGTGTCTGTGAACTTGCACAGTAGAGAGGAGACATGAGGATGTAACATTGGCACTGACCTACAAGACTACACGGCAATGTTGGTGTCTGTGAACTTGCACAGTAGAGAGGAGACATGAGGATATAACATTGGCAGTGATCTACAAGACTACACGGCAATGTTGGTGTCTGTGAACTTGCACAGTAGAGAGGAGACATGAGGATGTAACATTGGCACTGATCTACAAGACTACACGGCAATGTTGGTGTCTGTGAACTTGCACAGTAGAGAGGAGACATGAGGATGTAAAATTGGCACTGACCTACAAGACTACACGGCAATGTTGGTGTCTGTGAACTTGCACAGTAGAGAGGAGACATGAGGATGTAACATTGGCAGTGATCTACAAGACTACACGGCAATGTTGGTGTCTGTGAAATTGCACAGTAGAGAGGAGACATGAGGATGTAACATTGGCACTGACCTACAAGACTACACGGGCCGTCCTATAAAACAGAAATATTTATTGACACCGCCGTTAGAACGTGAAGCCTTACAGGATTAGAGAACAGAGAAAATACATGCAGTTAAACCAGATCTCCTGAAGAGTGGCTTGCTGTAAGCACTGGCTTTCCCTTACAATCATTATAGCAACCAAAATCATATACAATTAGGAGTACTTGTTTGCCATCAACACTACTTTAGTTGATGTTAGTATTAATTAATCACATTAATAAGGCAACGTTTATCGATCAATTAGTATAATTTTCAGGCCATCTAATATCATAAAATTGTAAATATTACTATTGCCTTAAATATGTGTTAATAGACTCAGATCTAAATCTTACAATTTCTGTAGTACATGTAGGTCTACCTTCCCGATGGTGACAGTGTGCAGAATAGACAAACCTGTTTTTTAAAAGTATAAACACGATGTATAACAAATCGCGAATTTAAATCTACTACGAATGTCATACTAGTACTCGCCAGATATATATGAATTTGGAATAAGTTTTCCACATATAATTTCATCTAAAAAAGCTAATACTACAACTTCATTCATATTAACGGCTTCTTCATTTATACCACATTTCACCACGAATTAAAGGGATTATCCACGGAAAATTATAATAATTTTTTAACTCCTTAATACTGATACACATTTTAACATTGTAACAAATATGTCACATTTTATCGACAGTCTCTATTAGTAGTAATAAAATGACTAGAAACATGTACTGTATAAATTTTATGAGTGAGATCTGTATATTAACACATATTTAATTCAACTGTAATATTTGTACTATTTATGATACTAGGTGGCCTGAATATGACCATGATTGTTTGAAAAATGTTGCCTCATTAATACCATTAATTAATACTAACATTAGTAAAAGTATCATTGAGGGTGTACAAGTACTTCCTTCCTGTCTTGTGTAACACAAAGGGATGTTTCACATTAGAGTACTGTATACAATTACTGCATTTCTTACGACTACAAGAGACACGTTTTGCGTAACACATCAGTAAGTTTGGGTGTCTGAAATATGGACGGAAAGTCGACTGACACTTCTGTATGACGACGAACTGATAAACATTCAGGTGTGACGGTGGATACGCACATACAGGAATTGGCCGTGAATTCGGTCCCTATGTTTCAACTGTTATGAAGCCTGATGGCATTTCAAAGGGAAAATTTTTTAATCCTCATCTCTATCTGTGATTTTCACAAATGACCCTTCCATTGATCCACGCGTATACAGTATAATCCCCTGAGGGTAAGTGCTTTGAAATCATACACGTAGTTTCAATGACTGTGCACGTCATGAACTTGAAAAGTCCTTGAAATGAGCTTGGTAGAATAAGCGCTGCTACTACCGGACGTAACTTTCATTGGCACAGTTCGAGGTTGCAGTACTGGCCGAAACGTAGGTCCTGCTAGAATGATTCATAACGACAGATTCTTTTCGACAATCACTGCCACCTGGCGTAGGTATTCGTTGCTATAAGAATGATTTGTTACATGCGAACATTATTTCGTTTTTTTTGTATAAGAGAAACATTATTTCATCCGAAGTGTTTTACAGTTGACCGCTATCAACCATGCCAACCTCTAGGGATTCTCTTTCATTGCTGAGAGCTCAAAGGTTAGACTAACACGTGGCAATGTTTTATTAATGCACTAGCGGGACGTTATAATTATTAATGGTGTCCCACTTGTGGCCAGTGCGACCCTGGCTTCAAGGCTTGGGTGTAAAGCTGGGTATAAGACTACCTCAGTGTTTCGTATGCAAAGTGAGGCTAAATGCGTGGTGAATAACCGATATGCCAGGCTTTGTAGCCCCCACTGCAGCTGCTGCTGATGTTCTCGGGAGTAAACTTTGATCAGCTTGTAACATAATGTCAGACACCCAGTGGTCCGTTCTCCTTGCCTTTGAAACTCTCTTGATTAAACCATTCCTCTCTGCCTTCTAGACTTACAGAAACTAACACGAAAATTGCCCAGTTTCTGTTTGGTAATATGATTTGGTCGGAAATCCTGAAGCAAAGAAATAACTTGCGAAACTACGTGTGGGAAATAATATTAAAATGCTTTTTAGAGAAAGAGAGTTTGCGCGTGTGAACTTCATTCAACTGGCTCGGGAGACACATCAGTGGCAGTCTGTTGTGAACATATAAATGTAGTTTCGTATTTGGTATAAGGCAAAAGGTTCTTGACCAGCTGAGTGACGACGAGCTTTGCATGAAGGATTTGCTACATGTGGTCCGTTAAAATTGCCCGCCTTACAATCACAACGGTTCTTTTGGCGTAAAAGCAACGCTTTCGATACTGGAAGCAGAAAAGTTGAATTGTAATTTTGTGGTTATATTTATCTTGTATTCTGAAGACGTAAAAATTAAAATGCGTAAAACTACAACTTTATCCCTTCGTTTCTCACAGTAAGGGAAATACGTAGACCTGACAGTGTTTAAAAACAGGGTGCTGAGAGAATACTTGGACCTAAGAGGAAGTAATAACGTAGGATGGAGAAGTATTTTGTCAGACTTTTTCCCCAAAGACGAGGCCGCTTTGCCATTTATGTTGTCCAGTTTGTATATCGACAATGACATAATGTGTGTAACCAAATAGTTTTGTAAGAATGATGTATTAATTCTAGTCCTATCTCTGCTCTTTACTGACAGCAAGTGGTTGTAGAGAATGTTGATTGTATCCGGAGAAAATAATGTCCATGAAACAGTTTGGCGAAGAAGAATCCTTTAATAATTTTAAGGCCCAGATCTCCAAAAGATGGATTAAAAACTGCCCTCTCTGAGAGAAGGAAAACTGATAACTACTTTTGAAGTAATTTTTCTGTTATCATACGAGTGTGTTACTTATGTTACCGGCCGAAAATGTACAAGGTAAATGATAGGCGTCCGCTGTTCTAAGTGATCTAAATAAAAAGTTTAAAATTCTTTCGTTACACTAAAAAAGGCCATTTCTTTTTATATGATTGTTACATAAAAGGATAAGCAAAATAGTCTTATTGACTTTGGAGCAGAAGCTGACGTCATATTCTAAAGAAATAAAACACAGGAAAGAAGTGCATATTTCAAATGTCATCTGCACAACAAATTCGGTAAAGAACTACGTAGATCCCAAGGAAAACGTATCTTATAATTGGAAACTGGAGTAAACGGCAAATTACGTAATTGCATAGAGACTATTACCGACGAGGACATTTCCTTCTAACTGAGATTACACTGTTTCTTTCTGCAGGCATCTCTGAATCGTTCCTGAATAGTGGTGCGGGCAACAGCGGCGCTGACACGGCGACGTCTTCGCGTCTCCTCAGCCCACCCCCTGCCGCCTCATCAGTGGCGACCGTCGTGCCGGGCGAGGCCGATAACAGCCTGGAGTCCGGTGAGTGAGCGCCAGCAACGCCAGAGACCCTGAATCAGAAATTCACTCTAAACTCTAGAACTAGTATTGCTGGAATAGAAGCGCACATGCTTGTTTGCAGAACAAATTATTGTAGTGCATCCAGTATACAATAAAGCACACTAACAGAGAAGACAAGAAAAGAATAGTGGACCTGTAAGACTCCTCTTTGCATTCAGGCATACATGTCACTGTTATTTTGGCATAATTAAGCTTGAAATAGTAATTTAAATTTTCTTTCCCACTTGCATACCTCTCTGTTCTAACCTTCACCTGTATAGGTCCTTATTAGAATTCGAAACTTGTTCTTATTTTAGTACGAAATCATAAATTACCTCTGAAAAGTGAAAATTTTTTCGCTTATTCTTCAGAGCTCTATCCTGTGGCCGAACGCATTAACTCACACTCACACGGTCGTAAGTGTCTCTGAGAACACAAATTAGCAAATAAAAGGTTTCGGAAGTCCCTTCGAAAACCCCATTTGTAAATAGCAAGCAGGGTAAATTGACCTCTATCTGATAAAATGTACGCGCGAAACATTCTTCCGGAACTAAGTTCCAATTCAATTAAAGCCAAGTGTATTAAGTGTATTAAATTCTCTGACGGCAATTCCATTTTGGAAATAAAGTTTCTTTTTAGTAAATCTGTCTCACATACGCTAAAATTATCCCATGTTTTAATGGTTAAAAAGGATGTAGTGTTGTTTAGCAATCCCTGTAATTTTGTGAACTTTAGAAACAATTTAACGTAGCAGGACAAAACTATTGTTTTTTTAATAATTTTTATGGGCAAACATTTACGAGAAGTAACAGAAGACAAAATTATTCTTCGTTAGGAGTTTGAATTTGTCTTCATTTTGTGTTCTCGTATGGGATGAGAGCAAGAATCGCGTAGTTTAAGGCATATACTGTTTTCAGCCTCTCGACCACTGACTTACTGGCTTTCAGTTCCATTCTTATCATGCAGGTGTGTACGGGACTGTTTTTGCTCGCGTTGCCGTATGTAAGTAGCTGCCTTGCTATGGGCCAGTCCGTCATCCAAGGAGTCCTATCAAATGTCTAAAACGGATTCGCAATTTCACAAGTTAATTCTTAATTTAAACAGGCCTGTAAGCCTGATTCGTGAATCACATGATAATGAGTAGGAAGGAGGACGAGGAGGAGTGTAGTTTTACGTGGCAGAATATATTTGGCAGTGTACTTGCCAGTTGTGATGCAGTACACACTCCATATATCATTCTTAGATGGTTCCAAAATTAAAGCCTAGCCATTGTTTGATATGAAACACTTCTACATCGAGACATATACGTACAACACTATTCCGAAGAGATATGGTACCCTGGTCTGAGGCTTGAATACTGTAGTTAACACGGCGTCTTTGCCAGAGGGAGTTTGTCGACGAGGACACGCGTATGGGAGGTCGCGCTAATTGTAAACGCATTCCCGTGTTCGACTAGAATAACGCATTGCCCATGCAAAAGCACTGGGGGTGGGGGCTTTCGGGATTTGACTTGGGCTCCGGGGTTGATGGAAGGATATCCTGCCTCTCACAACTTGTAAGCCTCTTATGATGAGGCCACCTCGCCAGAGGCCGGTGTTAATTGTTGTCATTTATTGTATTAAACACGCAACGTTTTATTAAAATAATCGCCGACGAGGGATGGCGGGCCCAGCTTTTTGTTTTTCCTACATCAGTAGCATGACAACAGCGTGTTGATATTACACATGAATATCATTAAATAAGCACAAAAATTATTTTGTGTCACATGAGATGGTCATCCATAAGAATTACTCCTATGAGCTGCAAACAAATGTATTTTATTACCTGAGCTCTTTGGTCTTAAGGGATTAACATGTCTGTGTATGTATGTATGTGTGTGTGTGCATGCGTGCGCACCTGCACGTGTGACTCCTTAGTGCATTTGAAGGATTTCACCGGAATTTCACGAAGCTTTCTATTAACGATTTTTTATTGTATATCGCAGTAACTTCACATTTTACGAATCCGTGCATCAGTAATTCCTACACAGCTGTCCTGCCAATTTAAGAAATTACAGGAATGTTAGCGTCAAACGTTAGACAGTGATAAACCTTGAGAAATTATGTTGACTTTATAAATGTGCGAGGTGGAAAGAAAATATAATAGGTTATTACTGAAACTTCCTGCTTTATAGAATAATATGATGCATTAATTAGTGTAAATCTAAATTCACCATGGCACGTTGTTTCCTGGGAGGTGAACTTCAGACTGTTCTTGTTTTTAAACCTAGGCCTATATAATGAAGTACTGAACGTACCTGTGCATTAAGCACAAAGGTGTGGAGGTGGCATGGGCACTTACTTGACGGACTCCGGGGAATCAGCCTTCAGTGTTAAAAGGTTAGTAAAATATTAAAAATTTAAGGCCGAGTGAATACTATATGTACCATCTACTGTAACATTTAAAACCTTTGTATTTTACCCATACAGTGTATTTGTTTTTTCCATATGATTCTCACAATAAATACCAATCATTTGTCTAAACAGCTTTGACTGACTGCTGTCTTAGTGGAGAAGGTCTGTGTTGTCTCTAAGGTAGGAACTGTGTTTATACGTATATAAGTTAGATGACTTTTGGCAATGCCATGGCTCAAGTCAGCGGCTAGCATTTCAGAACACGATATTGGGCTCTGTTTCTATAATCTTTTTAAGCCTATCTTCTTAGACCTAATAAAAATGTTCGGCCTTGCACATTATTTTTCATTTTTATCACTAACGCTGCCTTTTCTGTTATTTTATTTGGGCGAAGGGTACATTTTTGAAGTAAGGTTCCTTGAGTGAAATTCAAAATTTTTTGTGCAGGCGATACAGGCGTACTGAAGGGTTTATTTTGGGGGACAAGTTATAAAAATATTTCTCAAGCAAAAGTGGTCGACTATGAATGTAGGCTTATTTTGGTCATCTGTTTACTTAGATCTACGTATAAATTGCTTTTAACGATAGGCATAATTTCAGTAATTTCAAATGGAGTGCACTGTTGTTGCAATTATTAAATGACGATACTAGGCCTCATAATGTAAACTTACCAAACACAAGCGTAAATATAGAAAGTCACACACGAGGGCAAGTAGCGTCTTGTGTACTGACATAATTAAATCTTTAAAGACGAAACGTGTCTGTTTTATATGAGGACTCAGTGCGTACCGCTCAGTAAACTCTGCCCACCTCCGTTATACAAATCCAATCCCTTAATGTTGTGTAAGGCAAATGTCTCTGTTCAGAGATGCATACAAAACACATGAACAAAATGTGAGAACCATGTAGAATTATTGAATGTTAAACCTGGTGGTACGTAAAGAAACTGCTAGGTTTTAAAATGTTAAGCTTCGCCTTAAACATTACTACAATATGCTTACACAGGGATAAATTATATGCATATACCAAAAAAATTAACTAGCATCTGCACTTCTAATTACGCCTACTTCTGACTTGTTAAAATTTGTCGTCATTATATTTATTCCTCTTCTTTTCTTGGTGAATTTAGGTCCATTTAGGCCCACTGGGCCCTAGAATTGTTAAGTTTTAGTGCAACTTTATTTCCCATGGTATGTTCAATATAAAATATGAAGTGAATATAGACCTTGTTTAGCTACACAAACAGGCCCAGTTAAAAAGCCTAGGCTTAAAGCATAGTCTACTAATTTTACGGAACACTTCAGAAACATAGGTCCTATGTAAAATAAAGTTTCCTGGTGATTCGATATGGTGTGATTTTTATGGAATAGTAAAAGTAAAAACCGAAATTTAAAAAGAAGGCGGTTAGTCGCCGGCCGTTCCCCGCTGAAGTCTGGGTTTGATCCCAGCTCAGGCCATGTGAAATTTATGGTTGACAAAGTGGCACTAGCACAGTTTTTTCTCCGAGTGCTTCGGTTTTTTATTTTCATTTTTATGCGCTAATGCTCCTTACTCATTCCTTCATCTGTACGTTGCTCTTACCAGAAGGACAAACGTGTGAATTTTGGGAACCTTTCGGAAATCGGTGGGCACTGGATAGAAAAGGCTTTCACTTTTTAGATAAATTTCTGTCCTTAAATCATTAATGCTACTGTGGTATTTCAACTTAGAGAACGGTCCCAAATATTTCCTCAGGAGAAGTACCCATTTTTGTTGCCTCAAAGCATTTGGCGATATTTCTCATTGTTATATTTGCAAAGAAATGGAAAACAAAACTTATCCAAAGAAGTAGTAATCCAACTGCACAGACCGCACGCCTAGTTGTTAAATTTCATATGCTGAAGCTTCTATCATAACTAACTAAGGAATTTACATAAACGCTGCGTACAAATGAGTACAGCATTAATCGTAGGAACGTACATCGTAGTCTTTTGATAATGTAGATTTTTGCGAAAAATTGTAGAGCTATTTCAGTTTCATTCAAGTTTTAACTACAACTTTCCATGAATACGTACCGAGTTTCTGAGCTCACGTCGAGAGTAAATCGCTAAATATTTATGGAGCGAAAAATGTTTTAAATAAACTTGTAGCGGAAAACGACGCGAATATTTTATAAGCACTTTTATTAAGCCTATGATTTTTGGGGTTATTGATTATTGTTAGCGGTAGGCGAGAATATAAATCAGTTTGTGGTATATTGCCACAGTTTAGTTGTATATTTCTATTACATCTCGCTGACAAAACCCAATCCTAGGTGCGTGTTTCAAGGCAGATAACAAAATTAGATTTTCCATTGACTGAGAAAGCTAGGGGTAGGTGTCTTTCAGTGTCTTCACCTGAGGACATGAACAAATTCAGTTTACCAAACGTTGGTCTGTCTTTGAGTGCGAGACGATGGACAAACCCGCAGACGTAGCAATCCTAAATATTTTTCAGTGGTTTTGTTTTGAGTGGTGTTTTACAATATGAATAACAGCAAATCGGCATTTAACATTTACGTACTGAAAATCTGGAGTAAATAATAATTTGGCGTGAAAAAATATAATGCCTTGCATACATTTCGTAAATCTCCTGTTGGTCATAATCATTTGATTAAGAGTTAAATAAACTGCTTCTGACAGTGTTATTTGAATTGGTTATAGTTTGTGTATTAACGATTTTTATCTGTTGGAAAGAACATGTACGAACAACCTGGATTTCCCTCCCACTCATCATATTACAGTGATTAATTTTACTTGAATCCCAGTGTTACATATCGATAGTCGGGGTAAGAGGAAAATTCCTCGGAGATGGAAAATATTTTACATGAGAGAAAAATTCCACGGAGATACGTAATGTTTTACACGTGTACGCATTTGAAAATAAAACCACCCTTTGCAGAAACATCTAAAAAGAAGCTTAATGGAGGTAAATATAATTAAACCAGGTTATAAGCAATCCCTTGTTATAAAGTATTTGTGTAAATATTTATTTACATTTGCGGGCAATAAAAGTTTTTTGAGAACAATGGTGCCTACGCCACTTTGATTGGTTTTATAAACGGCCATACCAAAATAAACTACTACTACACTGACATTTACTAACTCGCGTGTAATTTACCATACACTGCTCAACATACGTTGATTATGTTGTGTGAAGACTGTTTAACACCAGCGGCATTGAGATCTGCGCTCTTTCGAGATATTACGCAGCGTCGAGTTGTAATCCTTTACCGACGTTTTGGGACAACGTATCGGTCCCACCTTCAAGGGTCAAGAAGTCCAAGAAGAAAAGTCTTGGACTTCTTGACCCTTGAAGATGGGACCGATACTTTGTCCCGAAACTTCGGTAAATAATTACCACTCGACGCTGCGTCATATCCTAGAAGAGCCGAGATCTCATCAACATCGCGGCGGAAGCCTGAAATCAACCAGCGACATTGTTTTTAACACCCACAATTGCTAGTCACTGCCTGTTGGGAGGCTAATATTATACACCAAGCCAGCTAGTTCTCACGCTGTCTATCGGAGACATTGCGAGGGTTCCGTGAATCTCCGTGTTGTATGTTGATTCTATCGGAGCATCGATTGTTTTTGTAGGATTTTTTTCAATGGCTCAACAGCCCCTTGGGGGCCTAGGCCGCCTCATTTTTCGAGGCTTCACGATCACACTTTAGACGCATCACACTCGGTAGGACGCCTCTGGACGAGGGACCAGCTCGTCGCAAAGACCTCTACCTGACAACACACAACACTCGCAAGAGACAGTCATCCATGCCCCCGGTGGGATTCGAACCCACAATCCCAGTAAGCATGCGGCCGCAGACCTACACCTTAGACCGCACGGCCACTGGGATCGGCGTTCTTGTAGGATACGTAAGCTAAATACAGTTTCTTCAAGAATTGTTGTCGTGAATTCAGAAGCAGGCCTTTTCCAATCAGGACAGCAATTTACAATTACGTGAAAAGAGTCTGGCCAACAGATTTCATTCTGTGCAACAACAGAACACGCAGAAGACTTGTACTAACTGAGGAAGAACTCAACGAAATTTATGCTAGATTGGAGACATCTCAAACAAAGTCATTGTTTCGATTTGCACAGGAAACTGTAGTGTCTGTGTCGTCAGCACGAAATACAAAAAAGCTGCTGCATTTGTGTGTATAAGAAACAACTGTGATTGTGATACAGATCGTGCAGAAGACGGAATTTTGTGAACTGGTATCTTTATGGGCTGTGCTGTAGAAACAGATTCTATTTGCTTTCTTTAGCAATAAATTTGGTTTCGTCTCGGTGGATGCATGCTTTTTCAGAATACAGGTTTCCAATTTGAAGCCATGAAGTGACATTACATGGTTTTAAGTTTGGTGTGTGTGTGTGTGTGTGTGTGTGGCGCGCGGGTGATGTGGATGCAGCTAGGTTTATTGTTTTCTATTCTGAGACTGTAATATTACAAGAATATTCTACTCACTTTCTGGCACCATTTTTGTTATGTGTCCTTTCTCCAGCAAGACATTGCAACAGGTCACACCGCAACCAATTGTGTACGTTATTGAGGGAGTGTTTTGGTGACAATAATGAACAGGGGCTTGTTGTTTTTTCTTTTGTCAGATTTGATCATATATGGTTTTTACTTACGGGCATGTTAAAGGATAAAGTGTATAATTATAATCCTGGCACTCAATACTATCTGAAGGAGATTATTCAGAATGTAATATTTTCAGTTGCGCAAGGAGGACTTCGGCATGCAAAGAACAGTTTGTTATTATGATGCATGTCTGCGAGCTGATGGAAACCATTTCCAGCAGTTTTTTTAAACATGGTGAACAAATTGTAATATAAACGGCAAAGCACAGAACTAAAATTCGTGGACCCCGATTCATAGGAAAATGGAACAGCAGCGATTGCTGCGTATGCCTACCGTCAAGTGTAATATTCCGAGTATAGTGTGAAGCGTGATATAATGTGAAATAGTTTCCCTGTAAAACCTGCTGCGGACTCTATTAGTCAATAGTCACATAAAGCCGTAAGTGACTGAAGTATGTTCTTCCTTTAATGGAGGATTTACTGAAATATACCAGATAATGCCGATAGATTTAGATAGAAGACACCAAGCTAACAATTTACTTGCCTTTCGAAATTGCGAGCACAGAGAATTCGCTATATTTAGCAGTACTTCTTGTGTGCTGTGTAACAAGAACACTGGTGTAAATTCATGTTAAATTTTTAAGAGTTTACGCATGAGGTTGTACAATGACGGCAAGACTCAAGTATCGGCAACATTGCCGAGCATTCGGACAATAAGATGAAATTATATGTACGTATATACATATACATATAATTTTAAATACAGATTTGCTTTGCTTTCCATTACCGTGCTTTGTTAGATGCTATGTGTTATTACAATGTAATTCCGTACTCTTAAAAGCCGCATCAATGGAAACGTACCTAGGATGTGTAAGTCTCATGCTGTTGTTTAGTAAGAAGAATAAAGCTCATGAAATCTTCTTCCTTGTGTGTTTCTTTGTGCTTGTGAAAAAAGTGTTTTAACCATTTCTTACACTATTGCACAACCCGGTATAAGTGTCTTATGATTGGAGTCAGTCATTTTCGTCTGTCTCTAAGTATTCCAGTATCAGTCGCTTTCTCGAAATGAGAGAAATTTTCTATAGGGAAAGAATGGACAAGGTTTTACAGAAGTAGATGAAAAGCTTCAGTTTCACTACTTTTCCGCTCTAATTGAACAACTAAATAAATAAATAAATAAATAAGGTAAAAATTATTCCTTAATGATACACTACACCGAAGAATGTTTAATACAGAAATTATGGTGTTCAGTGAAATAACTTTTCCATTTTAGAGCAATTAATTCGATACGATTAAAGTTTCATAATTACGTCCCTTCCACGCTTGTAGCGGATTGGCAGTTATAATTAATGCTGCCTTCAAATGAAGTTATAGCGTATTTTTGTATGCAACGTTTTGTATGAGAATAACGTTTTCTCAGACTGTTCAAAGAATTTTACGGTTTTTGCTTTATCATTGTCCCTTATTGTAAGCTGATGTACAGTTAAAGCAGCAGTGCATCGTAAGGGAAATTCCAGTGTTTATGTAAGAATTACAGTGAAAGTTATGTATCTTGTCAGAAAGGTTTGTTGAGGGATTTTAAGAAAGCGTGTTTATGAATTTACATCTTTCCTTGAATATTGCTCCAATTTTGAAGAGAGTGCAACTTCTGCATATAAATTACATTTCGCCGATGTATGCGAATTTTATGTGTTTCTAGAATGAGTTGAGCTTCTAAACTCTATATACATATATGACCCATATCTTTTTAATTGCGACTTGTTATCTGAGAATTTTAAATTGAGTACATGGTCCTCTTCAATATGGAAACCAAAAACACCACAAGCTTCTGCCATACCAGAATCGTATAAAAAGTTCTTTCCTTTGGATGTCGCTGTATCCCTATCTCTCTCATGTATGGAATCCCAACTGTGTGACTGTGTCATTACTTTGATGTGTAAAGTAGCGGTCACTTCCGTTTCGCCTCGCAACACCTTCTGGGCTATTTTATGCGTAAGTTTGTATGTCTGTCTGTTGGAGTGTGGGTTGGTGACGTGAATTCCAGCTGAGAATTCTGTCCTGCTATGTCATAACTGTGAGATAATGTAGTCATCAAATGAGAGCGGGATATATGTAAATAATGCACAGAGTTTTTTTTCTGCAATGTATTGTGTACTCCACATTCTTACTCCGCTCATTCCGTTTTATAAATATCCAGTACTTACATTTTTTGATCTACGCAGTTTAAACTTCGGAAAGTTGGGAAAAAAAGTCGAGGTTTGGATTGTGATAAGGGAGTTTGTTTCTGGGCGTTCATTGCAAATCAGAAAGGTGTACTGGATTGTGTGCCTCTTCACGCTTCTAGAACTTTAAACACAATTTAAATTTTCTTCGTGTGGAGTTAGGCATTTTTTTTAATAGTTTCCAATAGTCTACAAATACCAACTGTCGTTACATCTTTTTGGATACACTGTTTTAAAAACAGTAGTACTGCGTGGTCACGGATGAGAGGCGGCGGTGTGCACGGACTGTACCGCTCTCCAGGGAACACCTCGCTCGCTCGCTCGCTCGCTGCAGGCTACTGTCTCTCTGTGACCACCCCTTCCTTCCCTTCACTGCACTGAATAAGCTAATGGATCCTGAAAGATAGGGTTTCCATGTACTCAAAGATTTTAATTGGTGGAATGGATGGGCATGGCCGATGCTTACACTTGCAATCACAATTATATCCAGACCCCACCCCATTACCGCGTCCGGTTTAAATTTTAGCCACGATTAATGGATTTTCAACAGTTTCTATTTTGTATTAAATAAGTTAACAAACTGAATGTCGGGAAATGTTATTAGACATGTCACGGTGGTGAATTTTTAGTTAGCAAAACTTGTTTGTGGATATGAGAAAAAAACAAGGCTTGTTAACTCACGTAGGACTTACAAGGAAAGTCAGATGAATTAAATTATTTCCTTCTGTTTTATAAAAAGCTGAAGTGGTTCTATTTGAAATGTACTATTAAAAACTTACCTGATATCTGACTTTTATGGAGATTAACAATTTCGCAATTCAATATAAGGAACTTTGAGTGAATGTGGACAATCCTGCAAACATGACAAAGTGGCTGCCACAATCACATTTCGTCCGGCTTTGAACAAATATCAGCACTCCAGATTACGAACAACTGCCAGGTTGCAGTAATATGGCTGTCGTCAACTGTGCGCACAGAGTGCTGTCAAACCGCATTTGAATGTTAGAAGTACAAAACAAATGACATTCATTTAAGTTTCAGAACGTAAGTAACCTATCGTCACTGTCCACAAACAGTAAATTTATTAATTTGCTTACAGCTAAACAGAAAAGGAAATTTCTTTGCTTTTGTATAGTAAAACTGGATTTTGTGTCAACTTTGTTGGACCTCCTTTTGGCAGGGATAAAAACAGACTAAGTGCACTATGTGTGGCGAAATCTTTGCAGTATGTGTGGGATTGACAGCTGAAGATGACGACATTATCGTTTGTAATTTGAGTGCAATGCCGCATAAGGTCCCTGACATTCTAAATAATTCAGAATGTTCCTCATTTGCCTATGTGTGTTGTTCGTTTTGTAGCAAAGATTTGACACTTAAATTTCAAGTCGAAATAAGAATTTTAATTTATTTTATTGTTGTCAGGTGATGAAAGTTCAGGTAATATAGCCGAAAGTATATTTTTCAGAAAATAGTCCTTTTCTGGCGCTCGTGATGAAAGTCTAAGCCCATAATATTTAAATGTATTGAAATGAGTCCTATAGTGATTTCTTATGTCGGGTATGTTTTAAAGCTTCCCTAATGTGACGAAGACAATTCGAGAATATCAGCGTGGTCATATTCTTCTCCCATATCTTATAGTATGTGTGTATCTGAGAAAACTAAATTAAAATTACAGTGTGCTATATTCTACTACTTGTTGGTGTGTGCTGGGAAAGAAAATGGAGTTTCACTTATTTTTAAAACGTTGAATTATATTGAAGTGGGTGGTCGGCTCTGCGCACCGACCACCTTTCCTCTCCGTTCACACCCATTACTCAGAAAAATGGATGAAACTTACAGCCGCCTTACATAAAAGATTTAACCCCCCCCCCCCAATAGCTTACCCTTCTGGAAAAAGAACCATGGCCATTCCATCTAACCGTTTTCTTAACTGCCTGAGATATTACTATTATTATTAATGTAAGATCCTGTCTTTGCATGTCGTTGTTTATTTAATGACGCTATGTTAGGAGTAGTGACTATGAAAACGTCGAAAATTTTGTGTGTAAGTAGGGAAATTTCCTCAGTTACGTTTACGGCATTTCAAAATTTGCTTACGTGACGTAGAGGCGGATGTAGTAGGCCTACATGACTGAGCACTTTCATCACCAGTCAGACTCTTGGCCAGTCCCGTAGAAAAATTAAATTTTTCATTTTGGCATTTGCTGGACGTCCCTGTTTTGATACTGATATTATTTACATTAATGATTCTTATGTAATTACGGACGCCTTTTTAAATTTATCGGTTATGTAGCGTCTTACGAAATGGGACTTGATGAAAAATGATGAGTACATAACGATCTACAAGGATTTTTCCTCGGCTATTTATACATAAGTATTGTTAATATCAGACTTGTTTTTATTAATAAGAAGTTAAATACTTTGCGAAGTCCGGTAGAAAAGACTCCAATTACCTGGTTCATATTTTACCTTAAGATGATTCGCACTGTTTCTTATGATATTTTCTTCAGGTCACTTGGCTTGATCAATATGAACAATGAATTATCTGCACATTAGGTGAAACGTATGTTTTATTTACGTTAAGTCGAATATCTGCAAGCAGGAACACAAGCAGAGCAAGAAATGACGTTCCTTGCTCTGATCGACTGCTGTTAACTTCGTTTTCCTACATCGCTGCAGTCATTAGGCCATCCGACTCTTAATATCTGTCTCGAGACGACAGACGGATAGCCGTCAGTCGGAGCGAGGTGATATCTGTTTCTCTCGGGACATCATCGCACACCCACTCGGGTTACCTTGCATGTCGATTTGTCACCCTCTCTACTCCCTGCGACCCCTGTCGTTCTGCAGTGCTGCTGATGTCATGAATGATACGTGTGACAAGGTTCCTAGTGTTTGCACTCGTCATGAAATTTTAAGCAATGCTTTCCGCGTGCTATATATAGGATATGTATGTATATCGATGGACAGTATTGTGTTGTTTGCGAAACTTTGTACTGTGTTCCTGCTCTCTACTATGTCACCACCCGCCCATGTTAGTTTGATTTTGGTTAGACACGTTGCCTTCAAACCTCAACCCCTATTTCTACCATCACTCAACCACTCCTCCATCAACTTATCCCCACACCCATTTCTGGCTGTCCAGTGTCTCTCTTGTTAGTACAATTACTTGGTCACACTGAGTTTCAGTTCTGGACGATAGAAATCTCATATGCTGTGACACAAGACAAAAACTGAACAAATCCGAAAAATCGTGAATTTCATTTTTAAGTTATGAAAGAGTTTTCATCAGAAACATTTCTCCATCTCCTTTTACTTTTCCCTTTTTTTCCTTTCCTACGTTTTCTGTTTTTTTCCCTCTCTCCATCTTCCTAATCCACTTCCATTACCACAATCTTAAACGTTTTCATGTTTAACATAAAACCATGAACAGATACGAGTATGTGTATTTGTCTGCCTTCTGTGTAGTACCGTGTGCACGTTTCGGAACCTGATGGTTGGTCTGATGCTCATGCATTGAAAGAGTAGCTTTCCTCATGCACGGTCATCCTCGTGTACGTTTGTTATAAGCGAAAGGGCTATGTTATTTCAGATTAAACATTCTTAGAATTTTTGTTTATCCACACCAAATCGAGTCAGTGAGTGCTAGGAAACTTGACAGTTATTCTGCTGGTCATAAAAACACATTTTACTCTTTCGGCCCAATATGCGAAATGGTGTGCCGATATGCAACACTGCTCGACAAGACACTAACGTTAATCTCATGTTCAACGTGTGAGCTGTTATTTATGAAATAGAAAAGGGAAGGCCTTATGTGGAGACAAGGTCCGTCCGTCTGTGAGCTACGATAAGGGACTAAATTATTTTCCGGGTTTTCATGAAATTCGGTATGGTAGTTCTTTACAAAACGTCGAGCAAGCATGACTTTCGTGAATTTGGCTCGGTGATAGTCGTACTTTCCTTCAGGGCTTAAATAAATATTTTCCATCTTTATTTAACGATTTGGGCGGAACTTCGTTTGGGAGATTTACACGAACTGCCGTTGAGTAACTTTGTATTTTGTGATAATTGGTGCAATGAAAGCTATACTTCACGTATGTACGTAAATTAAACGTTTCCTGTATGTTCTAAATTTTTCATCCGATTTAAAAAAAACTGCAATACAACAGGTGCACATAAAATTTATTGAGCGATTGTGAGTTTCGTGAAAATCGGAGCAGTGGAATTCGTACCTTACTTAGCGCCATAAATTAATGTCTGTACTTTCCTATTTGTTTTGCGATTTGGGTGAAATTCGGTGTAAGAGCTCTGCAACTGTGAATTAAAATAGGAGAAGGAAAGGCCGAACTTTTTTATGGACGCAAATGAAACTATATTTACTCGTGTGCCGTGAAACCATATGGTTTTTTGAAAGCATAGAACGCCTCAATTAAACTTGTGTACTAAGTCACGGACTACACCATTTGCTATCTTGTTACGAATTCATCATAAACATTGCAATGACTTAAATATTTTAAATATAATTGCAGTTATACTTACTTTTAGATGTTACAGTGTTGTATAATAAAGCATATTATAAAAATGTCCTGAGTTTTTATAAAAAATGTTGGGAATTTTTTACCTTCTCGAAGTGAAATTCGAAACCAGGGTCTTGTGTAGAGGCCGTGTCTGTCCGGCTGTAAACTAGTATCAGTACTGTTCTGGCTCTAACGATGCTGAGGTAACTTTATATTGAGGGAATCTATATGATGGATTTCCGTGGAATACGCCTTTCCATTCTTGTTTAACATTAACACTCCAATCTATCATTGATTGGTGACGTTCAAAGAAGTTTGTCAGTGTTAATTAGAGGAAACTACTCATGCATCATTAATCTGTAACTAATTAAAGCAATTTAATCACGTTAAAGTCCTTGCATTCCAGACAACTGCCTTATGAAGAATCAAAATCGCCTGCTGTCTTTTCATCACACGAGCTGGTACTACCCGCAACAGATGTGATAATTGCTCTAAACAGCCATCTGCAATAATGACTTTTTCCATGAGTTTAGTGTCTTCCTTGTCCACGTAATCGCAGACTGCATTACCAGCCACCACCTCCCATTTTTGAAAACTTGGCTTTAGGTAACGTAATGATATCTTTCTTCGAAATGCCAGAATTTAAGTAAGAACCCAATCGTTTACTTTTTTTCAGACCAGTTCAGTTGCATTCAGTTTCAGCTGTTAGAATGGGTGCTGAGGACTGTGTTCATGAGCAATTAGTATTTCGTCCGTGAAATACGTATGACTAGAACTGAAACCTGAGATAAATATTTTCAGCAAAGTCTGGCCACAACGCCCGCCGCGACAGCTACGAGTATCTCGGTAACGGTCGCTTACGCTGCGAGGACTATGGTCAACTCAAAATTACGACATTGACCCTGGTAGTGGTGTCGCAGGGCGAAGTTCTACCGTCAGATATTTGTTACAAGTAAGCGATGTATTACGGGTAAAAGAATATTGGGCTGATTTTCTGTTGTGTCTTGTGCGTACGAGTTACTGTTATTTCTCTTGTGTTCTCTCTGGTTAGATTTGTGGATATATTTCTCTTTAGGTTTGTTACAAATTGAACACCTAAAAAGTAACGACCAGAGGAAAGTATTAGATACAGTGACAGATACTGCGTTGTTAACAGGACTTAACATGTTTTCTCCTCAAGGTTGGTGAGGAGGGTAGTGACCCTTACAGCGCTCTCAAGGTCAAAGACGTTCTTCAGAGTCGATCATAATACCTGGCGTATTCCTTTGCCACGCCTTTATTAGTCTAGTTATTGGATGACTGTGGTGCATAACTTACACACCCCACGTATCTGCATATCAAGGAATGGTGCTACCAAGATCAATTGACTCTGAGGCCAGATGGATGCAAAAGCCGCCATGTTGATGTGAAATATTCCCTGCTAATGTCGGTAGTGAATCTTCAATATACGCCCACTACTTTACTGTGTGAACTCTCGTGGATGTATTATGTTTGTGTATTGATGTGTTATTTACAGACTTCTATACATTGAACCCTTAAAGATATAAGCTCGAAATTAACGTATCTTAGTGCAGAGAGAGCAAGTGCTCTGTTCGTTTGTAGGACTGAATATTTCCATGATATTCTACTGCAGACTGTAATGAATTCTGGTATTTGCACTTGCTGATGACGCTTAAATTTTCTTACTAACACAAAAATATAAAAACAAAATAACCATAAACAATGATTGCTTTCTGTTGGGGTAAAATATTGATAGTTAACAACATAAGCCCGAGGTGGGGGAGGGGCAATTAGTTCCCTCTTTTTCCTTTAAGCACTTACCCATCTACTCGTTTGAATTCGATTTGGGTATGACTAAAAGTCACAACAAAGACTAATGTCAGCCGACTTCAGTCGAGCATTCGTAAGAATTCCTGTACCGTAATTATGTAATATTATATAATGAATAATACGACTTCTTGTGTCGTAGGAATCATGCATTTTAAGGATTGCTAAAAATTAAATACGTGCGTTTATAATTATTAATGGAACAATATATCTGTTGTATCACATATGTTACATTCATTTGCCTTTTTTCATTTACAGTCCTAGGTAAAATGTAGTACGAGTTATGGAAAATAGTTATTACTTTTAAGGGCAGTGGCTGCTGTATTCGTCATCTGTTCTGTCATTAAAATACCTTCCATTTTGCCCACACTTTATTTATATGTTTAATATGACAGAATAAAAATCTGTTACTTCTGTAAACAGCTGTAAACGCTGTTGTTACTGTGAGATAAGAACACGGTTTCTAAATATTCGTTAAGCTAAATTCGTGGTTCAAAGGGTAAAATTCTTTGTCCCATAACCTTGGCTTCTCACCCACGGAAGAACGTATATTGAATGTGTTCCAGAACTGGACGCTGAAAAGAACCGAAGGGCGAGTAAATAACATGAGGCTGTAGAAAAGTGCATTATGAGTAGCTTCAAAATTTAAACTTTTCACCGAATCTTAGTAAGGAGGATCATATAGGCTGGACATATGGCACACATGGGGAATGAGAAATGCATATAGAACTGGCAACCTGAAGATAAAATATTACTTGGAAGTCCTACCCATAGATAGGATGATGATATTGAAAAGCGTCTTAAAGAAATGGGCTGTTAAATATCGGACTAGAGCGATCATGCTCTGGATATAATTCCTTAGTTTAACGTTTAATGTTACACGCTTCGGTGCACACGATATTTGCTGTAAGTTGTTGAATCAAAGCGTTCTGATATGTTTTAGGGATTGTGGTGTCAATTTGCAAGTACCAGTGGAATTCATGTAGTGTAGGAGCTATACATTCTTATGACACAATATTATTACTGTATGTAGTAACACTACTCATGACACAGTAAGTAGCTGTCTAGTTTTTGTGTGACGACTATTAACGTCATTCTTCAGATAAAGCATTTATAGGTTTCAAGTCTGCATACTGGAGTGTGTAATCTTTCAATAGACAGTGAGAAGGTGATGCGCGTTGCGTGTTGCAACAGAGCTAGCAGGGTTGCCTATCAGCGGGGGTACAGTGCTGTCGCTGACATGTCCTGAATCTGAAAGCCTGCAGGGGGTGAAAGGGCGTCAGGGGGCCCCACCAGTACAATGTCCACGATGACGGAAGTTTAAATAGGAAGGGAAGGAATGGGATGCAATGTGCGGGCAACTTGATCTCGGTGATGATTGGTAAGAACGCAGAGCATTAATTGTTGTCTCTTACAACTGGACTGTGTAGTCTATTGTATGGAATCTGCAAGGCGGCTGAAAAGAAAGCTATTGTGCACTTCTTTTGGATCAAACTAAGGATTCATATACACACTACTCATTTCGAAACTTATTATTCATTGCCATGCTGGCGCTATAAAAATTTCTTGTTTCTTCGCTGATAGAGTATCAGTTGTACGGTATGCCGTGCTGTGCTCCGAGTTGTATTTTTTGACTTCTCTGATTACGTGTCAATCATTTAGCTTCATTACTGTAAAGGTCGTGTCCAAAAGTGTGCTGTTGTAATAAATTGTTTCCGTATTAGTTATTTCCTACAGTGACTGTGAGTGATTGATGGCGATGAACGATGTTACATCACACGCCGCCTGTGGATTCTGGATTTTGCAGTTCTCATATTAAACTAGTAGGATAAAATCGAGGGAAAATACGAAAGGAGCAGTTCTGCGTTGAGGTTTCCAGTGCATGCACAATAATTGACGTACTTCATTGGGGAGATACTTCATTGTATGACATTTCAGCCATGAACAAGAGATCCCTTACGTTAGACCTGTAGCTCAGTTTTCTTAATTAAGAACATTGTAACTGACATTTAACCAACTTTTATTGCATTTAATGTCAAAATATTGTACCCTCAGCTGGAAATGAGTTATCTTCTTATTAATGCCGAACTGATTTTATTAAAGTTTTCCTTAAATGAATGGGCAGATCTTAGTGGAGGCAAATATACCATTTGTTTTCAGATATGTTTCTTATTCCAATTACTAGGTCTGCTGAGAAGCAAAGCCAGAAATATGTAAGAATAAATGCACTAAAATGTTCTCGGGCAAATACACCTGTCAAAATATAATTAAATACCGATAGTTTGGAGATTCCCTAACAGATACCAAATCGAAGTCGGGTTGATACCGCTAAGTGTGACCCCACCTTCTAGTTGACAGCGCTGCAGTTAGGAAAGCGAATTGTACCTAGGCCTTATGTAAATGTTTGTCTTTCACCATACTTTGATGCGGAATATTGAGAGAGAAGATATTGCTATGCCAGAAATATTCATCTACTATTTCAGACACCTTTAAACACCGTGTTTGGCTCATATAATTAGTCCATACAGTTGAATCCTTTCCACGAAATATCTCGTAAAGGAGCAATGGTCCTTCGAGCCTGAATTATTTTTGGTGTCTTACGACTGGTCAAAATAAAAGCCACCTACCATCTCTGAGTAGTTCTGTATAATCACTCATAATTTTAATGGTCCTTAAAGTTGATTTGTCCTTAAAAATACATTATTCTCTGTTATTCAGGAAATCTCCTGCCTCCTATGGAAAGCGTTAAGTTTATTCCTGTAATTGGAAGTCTCTGTGTTGAAGACAGATAAATCCTGTCCATGCTGTCATATGACGCCTATTTTACTTCAGCATGGGTTTGCCACTAAAAGGCCTATGTCACATTTTTACCTTTCGGGACTGTAAGAAGTTGTACGGTCAATTTACTTTCTAGCTGATCATCTTTAACTGTGGCCTAAGTAGACATAAAGGAAGACATGAAGAATTCACATACACCTGCATTCAGCATTAAGTGATAAGGCCTTGACTTCCACTTACCTCGTCTCGTAACTCGGCTGTCACAATGAAATACTTGATTTGTTCGTTTTAATACAAATAATAAACTTATTAGTAAGTCTAGTCGTGGTGGTGGTGGTAGTAGTAGTAGTAATAATAATAGTAGTAGTAGAAGTAGTAGTAGTAGTATTAGTAGTGATAAATCTACATAATCTTGAAAATAGTAAGATTACAATCTTTGGTCATTGCAAAATAAATTGTCTACCAAGAAAAGGCCACGTAGAAATGGAGAAGAGTTGCCGGGCAACGAAGTTGACTGGTCTATATTTGCAGAGCGCGTGCGCAATTACTACGGTCATTGTTTTCGTTTGGACGTCATATACAAAAACTGAGTGACTAATTAATTAATTTGGTAACTTTCTTGCGGTATAACCTGAAGTCCAGTACTACTGATATAATTTTCCCTCATTGCCACGATTCTGATCCCCTTCATTCCAGTCCGCTTTCTCTCTACTTCTTTCGTAAGATCCATCTATTTATTAGTTTTCATCTCCTTTTTTTCCAAGTTTCCATCTACTAAGAGGATTCCGTTGTAAAATTCCTCTGACACGTCCAGTGAGCTGCATGTCTAGCCCATCTTAAATATTGGCGTGCGTCAGTCAGAAGACAAGACTTCTTAAATCCAAATGTATTAACGGCCAGCAGCCGAGGGGCCGGCGTTTGGGTATAGCTTAAGTCAGGGTCCGTCCGCTTGTTCTGCGAGTAACTGCTCCTTTACGATCGAGAGAGACCGAACACGTGGACCCAATCGCATACATCTGTCCCTATTGCCCAGTTTCATTAGGACCATTCCTTCATCTCAATCAGTTTAAAACATCTAGCGTATGGACAGCGCCATATTGTTTTATGTTCCTCGCTAGCCTGCCAGTGCCCCCTGGAGAGTCGGACAGACATCGATTGGGTCAGGGGTACAGCGGTGAAGGAGGAGGAGCCTGATACTCAGGGGAATCCCCTGTGTATATCGTATGTTCCAAATACAGTTAACTTGATACTTTGCTAAATGACGTATTGATTGGTTGGTGAGTCCCTATACACATCCAGTGTTTGTGCCTCTGAGACTAACGGAAGTTCGCGGAAGCAAACTGTAAGTACGATTGGGTGTTTAAAGGGTTGCTGGCATTGTACCAGTATGTTCAAACAGATATTTTCCAAACTGAAGTTTTGATCCTGTTTGATTTGGTTTTAGAAACTTTGTAAAAAGAAAACCCATCAGTGTGTGTGTGTGTGTGTGTGTGTGTGTGAAGTTACAAGTTATAATATAAAATCATAGTAATAGCTGTTGATGCAGCTTTTACAGTATTGTACGTGCAAATATCTTACATACTTGGGAACAACTGGCATACAAAAGAACGGGCAGTAATGCTATAAGTAATGACATAGTAAACAGAAAGCTTATACAGGATGAAAGTCAGTAGCACTCGAATCCAACGCATGTCCTTACTGATAAAACAAATTAAATAACCGATTAATGTGCCCTATTAAATGTGTTTTTGAGTCTTATGCAGAATTTAACTGTGGTTTCTATGGCATTTATGTTTTGCTGCAAACATCCTTTGCCTCTGCGTCTCTCTGGACACGTGACGGCCACAGTCAAAGTGTTGTTTTCTGTCGGCCGTAGTGATAGCTTAGTTGCACAGGCTTTACGTGAAAAAAGTGCACTTGAGTTGAACGTGCAGACATATCTGGTTCCCACTGATGCAGATTGTGGCAGATAAAAAGCTTGATATGCCTGTTAATATAATTTAATTTTTATTATTAGCTACAAAATATGACAAATTCTTTTCCCAAAACGCGTTAAGCAAAACTGTACGTAAGCCACAAAGTGTGCATGTCAATTCCGGTTTCCGTTACAATCACTATGCTAACTTATATATTGATACACTGTCCTAACATATATATTGATACACTATCCTAACGTATATATTGATAAACACTATCCTAATTTATATATTGATACACTATCCTAACTTATACATTGATACACTATCCTAACATATATATTGATACACTATCCTAACATATATATTGATACACTATCCTAACTTATATATTGATAAACACTATCCTAATTTATATATTGATACACTATCCTAACTTATATATTGATACACTATCGTAACTTATATATTGATACACTATCCTAACTTATATATTGATACACTATCCTACTTATATATTGATACACTATCCTACTTATATATTGATAAACTATCGTAACTTATATATTGATACACTATCCTAACTTATATATTGATACACTACCGTAACTTATATATTGATACACTATCCTAACATATATATTGATACACTATCCTAACTTATATATTGATAAACTATCCTACTTATATATTGATAAACTATCGTAACTTATATATTGATACACTATCGTAACTTATATATTGATACACTCTCCTAACTTATATATTAATACACTATCCGACTTATATATTGATACACTATCCTACTTATATATTGATACACTATCCTAATTTATATATTGATACACTATCCTACTTATATATTGATACACTATCCTAACTTATATATTGATACACTATCCTAACTTATACTGTATATTGATATCTGTTCAATTGTAATTCGTTTTTTAAACCAAATTTTGTGGCGGCTGGAATTTTGGGACAACCGACAGGGAATTTCCGTTACTGCTGGATAGTGTTAACAAGGGTGCAAAGTCTACTGCCATACACCAGTTTTTAGCAAGGCTGCACTTAGGCGGTTTTGCGTAACTCGTTGTAGCCTTCTTAGCATTAGCATTAGCACCCTTCTATTGCAGATATGTATTACTGAAAAACTAATTCACTGCTGAATATCCAGAAATTTTTTATTGTATTTCGTTAATATTCACCCGAAAGATAAAATTTTCAAAAAATATTTGTTGGCGTAGATGTGTAAATTTTTGTTCGATGAAAAATTTTTGAAGATATCGGTATCGTTTGGTCTCAGATTCACATTTGTGTTTATACCGGTCGGATATTAACCCAAATAAATTCGTCCGACAACTTTGGAGAGTGTGTAGTTAAGCTCATACCACATTTAAATGAAATAACCTACCTAGTATATTTTATAGTACGAGGCATGTGGGCGGACGGAAATGAACCCCCCTCCCCCCCCCCCCCCCCAAGCGTCAATTTTGCATTATTCGCGCAAATGCCTGAGCATGTATGTTTGCATGTCACTTGTAAATATTATTTATCTAATATGCCTGTTGAGTATGTCCCATATACGTTTGGATTTTTTTTTGTCTTAATTGACTCGCTCTCACGAACATATTTTTTCGGCTTGGGGACGTGGCTCTTTCTTCTTACAGCCCTTACCTATATGTGGTCGAGTGAAAAGCAAGTATTACTTGCAATTTAACAAATGCCTAAGTAAGTGAACTCCCCTGAAGCATTATTATATCCGGTATTTGATTGTTCCTGTTTTAAAATAATTTCACTCGAAGGCTGTTTATGTGCTTGTAGGCCTGTATGCTGTGTAGACTGTATTAGAGTGAAGAACATTTCACATAATATCTTTTCATAGCAGGGATGTTGGATTTAAGTGGTCTGATATTGCAATTCTAAGGCTTTCTATCCAGCGTCATTTCATAAGTCACTATGAATTCTTCGTGGGTTTGTGATAATCCGCGTTCTTTAGTTCAGCAATGTTTGGCCACCTTCCATTATCACCACTCTTTCGACGTGGTTGTGAAAAGTAACAGAGGCAGGCTACAGGAACAGAGAGTTATAAAATATTAACTGCCTTTCTCGTGATCGTAGCTTAATCCACTCTTCCACTACACTTTTATGTTATGCGTTTACTTTTTCGCTCTTTCTGTCTCTTTTCCCTCTCCATTGTCAATTCCTCATTTCGGATTCGCAGAGAGAGCAAGAGTGAAAGAGGTAGGAGTCGGAAAGAGAGAGGAATAGTTTGGAGGGGAGAGACAGCTAGTAAAATGTTTAGCCAGAGGTAATTTTCTCTGGATGGGTTAAGTGTAAAATTGTGTCCGGCTTTCGGAAATGTCCGAGCCCGTAATTTAAAGTTTGAAACATCATGGCAAGCATCCACTCAGCTACCTCGAGCCGTGGCGTGTGCCCGTGTCAGCTCTGCCATATACAGGATAGTTAGTGTTGAGTATAGGTTTAGAACTTGTCACTGGAAGGACGTTTTGAATCTTTTAGTCGGGCCTGACGGCTGTGTAATTGGTGAACACGTCCTCCTGTCGGCGCGTTCGCCATCAGCTTGAATATCCAGTAGCGCTAGTATCACTAGTAGGACTCAC
The DNA here is from genome assembly GCA_021186555.1 of Reticulitermes speratus. Lineage (NCBI taxonomy): Eukaryota > Metazoa > Arthropoda > Insecta > Blattodea > Rhinotermitidae > Reticulitermes > Reticulitermes speratus. Next base: position 36,756,156 of record JAJKFL010000001.1, on the reverse strand, counting down.
ACCCTCCGGCCTTTTCTCTTCTTGTCGTCACCATCAGCACCAGCATCGTCATCACCTCAGCATCAACGTCATCATCAGTCACCCTCTACGCTACACGACAAATACATAGAGCGACTTAACCGTAGACAATTCATGTAGACGTGGGAAGCTCTTAATTTCTCCAGAGTCCATTATCTGTTTAAGCAACCTATCTTGTATGCATCAATCACAGCGAAAATTCTAAGCAACAAATACTAACTTTACTCTCTCTTATACACATAGCTCATTCAGGAACGTGTTGGACTTTTTAAAGTAATACAAATGTTGGGAGTTTAATTAGTGACAGTCTTTTTCCATTTACGTCGTGACGAGTAGGGAGGTGGTAAACTGGGCTGGAGTTCGTTAGTTTGCCCATCAAATGAGCTCTTTTATGCCCAAGAGCCGCTGTTAAAGTACTAAACAGGTAAGAGGTGTACTAGCGAAGTATTTCCACCTGCTGGCTTCGCTGAAATTGGACAATAAATTAGAGGTGCAGAAAGTAGCGCTGAATTATCTTTCTCGGCCACACTTACTGGTAATAGGACTGCTTTACTTGAGATGACGAAAACGTTTTTTATTTTGCTCCTAATTATTCGATTCACGTTCTAGACAGTTTAAGGTTACTTCATATGCCTCGTGTTCTATAGAATTATCTCCTTCTAGGTGTTTATTCGTTAAAATCATCAGATCAGCACCAGTTAAGTTTATAAATAGAACTAATGCTGAAATGATCCCCTTACTTAGCATCGTGCCGTAAAAGCGTACAGATGGCGTGGAAATAATAGATTGCGTTCTTAACCTCGAGACTGAATGGAAGGCAACAAGTTCAGCTTCACGTTCTGATTGTCATTACTTCTGTATAAATAACTCCCTTTTCGCAACGCATAGGGCGCCTGGTGGGCTTCAGAAAAGAAGCTGCATTCTCTAGCCAGGAACAGAATAGAACGTCCGTTCCTCAGCTAACTGCAAGTGTATATTTTGTAGCTGTAGTAATTTTGTTATTATCCAATCGGGATAGCTGAGTTATTTGAGTGACCACGGACTGAAGAATTAAAGTTCTGTTCTCGGTAGGGGCAGAGATTTTTCTTCGCCTCCATTCTTTAGCCTTATAAGTTGTGGGTCCTCTAGGGACTGTCTTTGTGGATAAGGTGACCGGATCTTGAAGACAACTTTGCACCTGTTTCTAACATCGATGTTTAGGATGTGTGGAGCTTTACCTCCTCAACCCCTAATAGTGTAGGCCTATACCTGAAGAGACACAAGGATGGGGCCAACTGTTGATTAATTCTTAATTTTTAATTAAACTTATTAATTCCGTCGAGGATATGTTGCAGTAGAAGAATCGTATTATTTTATATTACTAAATGCCACTTGAAAACTCAAAGCGATCACGTGTGTCTCACATTCGGCAGATCCAGTGTTAGTGCTCCGTAAGGCCGAAAGCCTTGCTAGACCGTTCTGTCGTTTTACAGAGTCCTATGGGATGAGAACACAATTCGTCCTCAGTGCATAAGACTGCAGAATTTATCAGACACTCAATATCTCCCCGCGTAGGTACATAGTAGATATGACTTCTATTATCAAGAGTTTGAACTTGAACAAGTCCCTATTGTATCGACTGTTTGACGCCTTTCATCAGATTCTTAAGCTCCATGATTTCGGTCCGACTCAGATCCAGGGCTGCATTTACGGCAGTATTCTTAAATGGAGATGTGAGCTTACAGATTATTGTTTCTCACAATTTTATTTGGATATTTCTGATACAGACTGTGCGTTTTCTTTGAATATGGACACGTGAATATTGTGGAGAACGTATTCTGTACAAACTCAGTTTTTCCTGTTCTGGCCAACTCTCTGATTCAACACCATCTCTACCAAACTCCATCACTGGGCACAGTCCTAATCTAGTTCAATTTTCTTCCACCTGCGAAACTTCTGTCCCTAAAAGGCACCTTAATGTTATCTCTCTCTCTTGTTTCGATGTTCTGTTAGGCTTCTTCACCACAGTTTTTTTCGCAGTTCTTTGAAGGTTTTATTCGACTGTAACGACAGACGAAAATAGCAGAATATGTCACTCCAGATAACTGGTACCTCATCCAGGATTCTACGTGAGTATCTACTGTATAGAGGGGCATGTGGTGGTGTAGTTTGTTGAGGCACTTCGCAACAAGCCGGAAGGTTCCTGGTTCGATTCCCGATGATGCCATTGGAAGTTTTCATTGACATAACCCTTCTGCCCGCACTCTGGCCCTGGGGTCGACTCAGCTTCTAACAGAAATGAGTACCAGGAATATTTCCTTGGGGGTAAAGGCGACCGGTGGGTACAGCTGACAACCCTACACCTTCATGTGCCGATTGTCTAGAAATCTGGGAGCCTCAGCCTCCTGGAACCCTCAGGACCTCTCCAGGCCTGTATGGGGATAGATTTACTTTATCTACTGGGTAGAAGTCAGACCGTTACTGGTATTGTGGTTTTCTGGGCTCGGATCCAGTTGTTAGTGCATGTCGAGCCTGTAATTTAGACTAAAGCGCATGAGTATAATTTCTTGTCTTCCCAGGAAATTTGGTGTTTCAGCTGTTTTTGTGCGCCTGCAGTTATCTAACATGTATAAAGGCTGCGCTGCATATATTGCACTAAGTGACACTGAAAAGATTTTAATTGCTTGTGTGGGCCTTTAATTTTTGCGATTGCAGTTTATAGTTCAATGCAACATCAAGGATTATTGTTTTTACCAGTTTTTGTTCAGTGGTGTCCAGTTGTACAGGGTCATTAAATAACCAAAAATGTACATGGTACAAGAAATTTGGAAAATTCGTATACAAGTGTAGTTCATTACATCAAATTTTACTCGGTTTTCTAGTCATTTTTACACCGGAGGGGTTGATTCCTTGTCCGTATGTGAAAACTATCTGCATTACGCCTGCAGTGCTCCTCTAGACTTCCGCGCGTAAGTAACCTGTCGGAGAAGTTGCCGTCAACGAAGGCGACCTTCTTAGACCTCTAAAACTAATTAATGTATAAGAATAGTCGTCACCTCTCCGAAATTTTACGTTGAATATATACATATAGACATACATACCTTGATGATTCAGTTTTATATGATAGCACCGTAACAACTCACACGTTATTCAGCATCAGATTAAATACGAAGAGAGGAACGGTAAACTGGCAATGACTGGACACAAGTCGCCCTTGACTCTTGCAAGGCATTGCCGTAACGTTAGTCCTGAGGGACAGAGGTAAAACGAGAGAAGCCTCATGTTAGCTGATATCCCGACCGACTTTCGAATAGAGGGCCTTCTACATAGTAGCTAGGCGCGGTAACTTTCAGAAACCTTGCTCGGTCATACTTTTTTCGTAGATCGTATGTAATGAAATGTATCAGGTGCCTGTCGAATTACTTTTGTTCAGTTATCATTCTATGCTGTCACCGAATCCAGTCAGTGACGCTGTACTGAATTTATGATGAACAAATTTGTATTATTGGAAGGAATTCTCGGAATCCTTTAAATTAAACTTCCTGCCTTTGAATCCCTCATGAATCTTTCCACTACCACAATCTTGTCGTCGTCATCAACATCATCATCACCACTACATCTATAGGATCTATAATATTATCTACTCGGTTACCAAAGTGGATTAAAAGAGTCTGGTTAAATAATTAACGAAGCAGCCCAATAAATATCTGTGCGGCAGACGTATTTGGGGTGCATACTGAATTCACGTCGTAAGCTACTGAAAGAGTAATGCGATGCTGTTGTACACGTGCCACTGTTTCGTGTGAAAAATATCATCAAAAAATTTCACGCATTAGCAATTTGTCCTTCTGGGACCTTATCGGACATCATTTTAACAAGGGTCTATTTTCCGATGTTTGATCGACAAGAACTAATTCGGCTGGTAGTACTCACTGTATTCTTCAGTGTTTTGGTTGCTTACTCTCAGTTAAAATTGTGATAATATGGTACTGATTCACACATCGACGCGGCTGTATAAAAACACTCTCCAAATCAGAGTTGCTTACTATAAATCCTTAATTCGAATCCTAGTAGGCTATCTGCGAGATTCTTTCCAAAGTAACAAACAGTGCTAAAAAATACACAGCGTAAATTTATGGTTTTTTCTTACATTACTTTTGAAACCCTGATATCTTCACCCACCATTTTTTCTTTCTAGTAATCTAGTCAGGCTTGATGGATACTGTTCGAGATCAGGTTTTTTCGGGGGCTTTGGTTCAGCAGTACAATAATTGTCTTCTTTCTTTTAATTTCGTTCAGAAGACCACCCATCCAAATCGGTGACATTTTATCACACAGAAAATGCAGGTTTGTTTTGTAGATATTAAATAATTGTTTCCTTCAACACTTTCTTAAATTTGTATTTGGCATGGCGTTATTACACAATCTGATAACCATTTTCTGTCGAATGTTTCTGCTTATCACTCTTCTGTAAAGTGTGTGAAACCAGTAATAATGTTGATTATTACTCATAAACAATCGTTATTTCCGTATTTTACAGTGTCTTAATTTGGCAGTCTTTCTTTTTTAAAGAACGCTGTCTGCGTATTCTATAACACTACTCCGAAATCAATCGTCTACACTCGTGAAAATACCAGCTGGACGTTTTATACAGATTTTTCAAACAGATGAGCCAATATACAAAACATGGATTGAAACATTCGCGGTGTGTTTTACACCACTACTAAGAGTACGTGATGTAATAATGAGCGAAGATTTTTCTGTGGAATTTTCTGAAAAGTATGAGGGATGAAATGCACCCAGCATATGTCTGTTTTTTTTATGTTGTTAAACTCTGCCTTATGAATAAGGATAAATGCTATTGGGACGTGTAGTACAATAGGAATAACAGGAAATCCTCGAATGGTTTTGTGGGTTTCGATCTCTTCAACACCAGCGGTGAGGTAAATGTAACTATCTGGGATTTCATATTTTAATGGAATTTCCTCTCTCTCGTCCTGCGTGTGGCATATGTGGATCGTCGCTATTTTTGGTATATAGTATATTAATGTGGGAGACTAATGTGTCGAATGTCCAGTTGCACAAATCTTTCAAGAGATCGTAATTTAATAAACTGGGTCACTCAATGTGCCAATTTAAGCAACGGTGCGAAATTGAAACCGATTTTATACCCACTCGGATTCGGAATAAAATATGGCATGGGGCAGAGCAGTCCAGCTCACAACTGCAGACTGCGCTTTTTTAGATGGACTGATAAATTAATTTTGAATTTTGTGTGTCTAGTTTGGAACACTGCCATTAGCCTGGCAACGTACAGATTTTACCCTCGAAAGTGGCTCATGAATCGGAACAATATAACGTGATTGTTGCTTTGCTAAACATATTTAAAATTGAATATTATCCTTACAACTAAGCAATAAAATACCAAGAGGTCACTTTCATTTTAGTTTTCTGTAAGACAGTTTGAGTAAGGTAAATTATTATCTTCTTCAGGGAGGAATTTTCTCCGACACGTATTCATTTACAGAAACTATTCATTAACGCAACAATAAAATACATTTTAGAGAAATATTTTCAGAACCTACTAATATTTCTAAACAAGTCTTACTGCATTAGACCATAGTATTAATTTCTCAAACATTCCATTAATTTACTGTCTTTAAATGTAAATGAAGTACGAGTAAATGAAGATGCGTTAGTATGCGTATAACATAGGCCACTGTAAGTATTGCTCTTTAAATTCTCTGTGTCGCCCTGATTCGTAGAACGTGACGCTGTGGTGTGGTGGTAAACACTGTTTCTTAATTCTGAGGCCCCTGTTTCGATTAATGGCTATGCTCCCTGCTATTAGGCATGAAGTTGTTCTTGGTTTTTCTCTGCCTCTTCCTTCACATCCAATAAATCATTCATAATCAGCACATGTAGGCAATAAACTCCTTTAAAAACCAAACACAGAAAGTCTGTTCTATTTTTTCCCAGCAAGCAAGGATTACTACCAGTTCGGTGTGTACAAAACAATTCTTGTGTTAATTCCAACATATTCTTAAGTCTACGTGCTTGTCCCCAGTTTACCAATTTACTCGTATTTACTTGCGACTGTTTACATTAAAGTGGCTTCTGCTGGCTTTATCTGGCAGTCGATGTTTTCTTCAGCTTTACGTTTTGTGGGTTTTTAGTTTTTGAGACAAAATCCTCGTGAGTAGAACGTAAACGTCTGTGAGGTTTGAGGTTCAGACGTATGTGACTATACAGATGTGATTCCATGTCGTGTGGTAGCTCCTTAGCAACGTTTCGGAGAAACCTTCTTCACAAATTTTTAAGCCGGAGATGGAGATAGCAATGCATTCTAGCAGACAATAATTTTCGTAACATAGGGCGTCAGTTGACACAGTTACAAGTGGAAATCTAGCGGTTATTTTCCCGAGCAGTGTGAATCTTTGCCTTGATACTAGTTAAATTTCTTTAACAATGTGAAAATAATTACCTTACCTGTCGTCAGTCACGTAGCTGGCACATTATTTAACTGCGTATGTTACATATTAACAGTCACTCCATTACGGGATTTGGTGACGAGATCTCAACTAATACATGTTTCCTCAGGTCGTATTTTATCTCTTTTGCTTTTCTGAGAGAAGTGTCATTTTTCCTAAATATCCGCAAGCAACCGACGACTTTGGCCCTAAAATAATCTCTGGCTGCTTATTACGATAACAACATTTTTGAAAATAGCACCTGCATGTTTACACTTTGTCATATATATTTACACATAGGCATTTTGACGCTCATAAGTGCATCTTCTGGAGTGTCACACTGAAGATGGTCCCTGTATAATTGTCGAAACGCGTATGTCTAAAATATGACATAAGTGTAAAACGTCAGTTGGTATGGTCAGTAACGTGTCTATACTCTTCCCCCATTTGTCAAATTAGTACCCTTCTTTGACACTAAGAATTTTGCAGCAAAATTCTGCAGGTATATACACAGAATTCTCAATATCAACGCTTCACTTTATGAGAGGGATGCATTTTTTGGCAACCATTCGCCAGGACAAAAGTAGTGAAACAAATCTTATTAGAGAAAAGAAAAATTTGAAATAGGTTTAGAGTAACTCGATATAATTTACAGACCTACATACACGTAAACAGAAACACAGAAGTGTATAGAGCACACACATATGTATTTTATGTAGAATGATTAATACAACTGAGATGAAGATTATGCTATTTTAGAAAACGACGCCGTGTTTTTTGTTAACTAGTTACCTTCGTTGCGGTGGACCTTGTACATAGGGTAGTCTAAGGTGTCCAACTCTTCTTACAGTACCCTGCAGGTGGAAGCATCAAGCTTCTTTCAAACGTCGGTAACAATTTACCAATCGGTACGGCGTTATATTCCAGGAGAATTGAATTCACACCATCAACGCTGTCGAAACGTCAAATCGCACAATTTTAAGGTATTTCTATATAAAACTTAAAAGCTTTAAAATGGCTGGATGCTTTAAGTAGAGTTCGAGGGCTGTGTGAGTGAATGAACTGGGCGGGGCTACCAAAATGCAAACTGCGTTTTCTCTTATCATTGTACCGAAAACTCGTTAAGTGTGTCGAAAAATTGCATCAGTTTTTCAACATTTTACCTCATAAGTTTCGTAAATTGAGAAGTTAGTATTTGGGGAAAATGTTTTAACCATAAAATTATCTTAGAATGAGTAATGCTACGTTTATTTATTTTTTAAAAAGAATTTGGCTGGGATTGTGAGTTGACCGAACCATGTTCCTCGGTTGTTAATTGTTTGCTTCATCGCCTAATCGAGGAGTAAGAAATTCTGACAGTCTTGCAACACGTTTTCTTTAATTAGCTTTACAATTACGCAGCAGTCCACCAAAATACTGCTATGAAACGAAGATAAATAACCATGAACGAATACTTGCTGTAATATTTCGCTTCCTACGCTAGCTGACCATCGTGTTCTCTCGCCTCGCTGTGCCTCGCGGACTTGTTGCTTCTTGTAGCGTGTTGCTTGTAGTTAGAGAATGTGATCAGAGATGGCATTAGCTTCTCATAGCAAATGAAGTGATGCACCGTGCATGATTTCAGGTTCTCACAACGGTGTTGCTGAAGATTCAAGTTTTCTGGGATGTTACACCATGTCGACTCGTCTAGGACAGCTAGACCGTGAACTCTTTACCAGTCGACACGGCACAACATCCCAGAAGACTCGGATCTTACAGTAACGCAGAAGGCGTACTGCACATTTGGCGGATTTTAGATGTGTATGGGAAGTGATTGAAAAACACGAAGTTATAGTTAAGTAATTAATTAGAAAGTTTAAATTGAGTATCCACAAATTGTGACTTATGGCTTAACTGCTTGTATGTGTAAATACGAGGTGGAAGGTCGCTGTTCGTTTTCCATCAAAAGCAGAAATTTTCTAATTAATTGGTGTGTCCAGTTGTGAAGTGCTACCTCTTCGAGTCTGTCTTTGAGATCACACCCGTCGTCCTAGGGGCTCTTTTATAGAAAGTCACAGTGTCCTGATCCTAAGCCTGAACGCCCATCCATATCTGTTGCTGATGTCAAGAATTATTTGACCTGATGCTTAGGCACAGGGACAAATCTGCTTCGGTATTTTCGACATGTCTGTGTGTTCACGGTTTTTGTTCTATTGTAACAATTTTGCTTCCTTCCTCAGAGGCCTAATAGTGTCAATGTTGTTAGCACCGTAACGAATATACAGGGCTACAGATAATAGTTTCATGACTGATGTACTAATCGTACAGCGGATTTAATTGAAGAAAGTGAGTTGGAAAAGACTAGGAATCGTCACTGTGATAGAACAGAGAATTTACAAATCTTCAGAAAGTTTTGTGTTTTGTTAAAAGGGAAGATTTCCATAGGCTTATTTTGAAACATGGAAAATGTTTTCTTTCTCGCGTGTTTTTGCTTTTATTCCGCATTATTTTGTAAAATTGCCACATTTTGTGTAACTTAATATTAAAGCGCATTTGTATCGATTTCGTGATCCGCTCGTATGAACGGAATTCAGTAGGCCTACTTATAAGCAGGAAGGAAACATGTTTCGAAGAGTCGACAACCAGTTCTTCCACCTAGGTTTATTTTCCTTGTAGAGCAGAGTTATTTCAATGTCATAAGGGCTATGGTGGCTAAAGATAAATTTTCGGGTATAATGTAATAGGAAATATTGAAATTAAAAGCTCAGTCAGAATGGCCCGATACCATACTCGATTCATGTACGTCCCGAATTACAGATAAGACTTGCGAAAACACGAACGCTGTGCGGTGTGATGTCATTGCAGTGACTGCAGTAGGGACCAGCCTTCTCCCGCCGACGCTGCAGCAGGTCGTATTGTTGGAATAAGCACGAGTGGTTTTCGTTTTACGAGTCTTGTATATTGTTTTATGATTAGGAAGAGAAGATGGTGGAGTATGTATCGCATGATACAGTGCAAGAAGGGAAGAAAAAAGGATAGAGAACAGGTGGCTTAGTGATTTCTTTAGCCCCCCTTTCTCCCCCCTTGCCATAAGAAGACACCTCATTATTTTGCCTGGTATAGTAAGAACATGGGCGATGCGCAAAATTTTGAGGTTATGGCGGCGTTGCACCCTCTTAATTTAGGGTCTTGAAATTATGTGTGATAATAGATCCTCGATAAAATGCAACTTTTATCAAAGTAATTCTTGTTGCAGAAAGTTCAGTACTAACACGGCGACCATGTGATATTACTCTTAGCTTGAATGCTGCTATAGTAGCCGAACCATTCGGCCTATCTGTCCGAAGCTGCTGCCGTCGCAGTCTTTTACGGCATTAGCGAAACCTTACCTAGAAGAAGGTGGAAAACGAGTATGTCGCCAAGTGTCTTGTGGTAACATGACCTCCACCACTGACATGGCTATGTACATTGTTTTACGGGCGCGTCTCTTTACTGCATTGCTTGCAGTCCTGGGAAAGCTCAGTACACTACCTGCGAATTACTCGCCTTGTGGTCTCCGCAGTTTCTTATTCAATTAGTTGGTTTCCTTTCTTTCCACACTTTATGTGACGTCTGATTTGTTCTTGTTTGATGGGGGTTTACGTAATACAAGGTTCAGTCATCCATTAGATTAGTGGTTCCCAACCTGTGTGCCGCAGACCTTTCGGGGCAGCAAGGTTATAACAAAATTGTCGTGAAATTATTCTAGCGGCCCCGAGAATTCCCATAGCTCTGCAGCAAGTCCTGCTGCTTCAGCCAACCCTTGATTTCTTATCTTATCTTCTGTTATTATTACTGTAATGAATAAAATGCGAATTAATTTATGATGGTTCTGACATTATAGCAGTTTTGTCATATAAAATGTTCTCACTCAACGGGCCCTAGAAGTACAAGGGTTAGTCTAATATGTCGGGGCCTGCGGAATTTTTTAAGTTAATAAGGGGACCACTGCAGGAGACCATCTTTACCCTGTTGTTGCTTTCGTAGAACCAAGTATATATTATTCATTTCCTTGTGCCCATTTGTTCGTGCGCGCCTCGGGCATGGATTATGATTAAATTTGTTACGATTATCTTACTAAATTCGACTTGGATTAGTTGCTTTAACGCTATTGGCAAATTGTGGGACTGTATTTCCATGTTTCTGGTTGTTATTTGGAAGGCTGTTATTTGTGCAACTGGTCAGTGAATTTTCTTGCTTTTTCAGGAACCTGGAAGTTGCATTGCCTTCTTTATGAAATCCCGTCATTGGATGCTATTCCGAGCCGTGAGTCAAGCCCATACCCTCACTTACTATTTCCTTAAGACATATTTAAATATTATTCTTCCATCTTCAGCTGTATCTGTTAAGTAATCTTTCTTCTTGAAGTCTTCGAATTAAAATTGTGTTCCTATCCTTTTTTCTTCCCCTGTTCGCGAGTGTCGTGTCTTGTCCATCTCATTCGCATTTATTTGATCATCCTAATCGTGTTATGTGGAGTGAAAATAATGAAATTATTCCTTAAGTAACTGTTGCCATTGGACCTAGTCACTTATTCGCAATTTAATTTTTCTTTGAGGATTACTGCCTTTTGGGATGTGGCTTGTCTTGTAGTAATGTATCGGTTTTTTTTGGAGGAATCGGATACCTTCATCGTCAGCGTAGAAGCAGATTTTGTTTGTTTATGATCAGACATTCAACACAGCAGAAAGATTTTGAAAAAAAATTCAGTAATAGGAATAGAGAAGTGTCTGGCGTATTTTTAATTTCCTTACATGTATTCTTGCATTTCTAAGAAATACGTTATTTTTGCTATACAGGATTTTTGTTTTACCAGACTTCTTTTCTACACTGGAGTAGATAGTACACATTCTTCGTGCTGGACGTGTGTGGTAAAGCAGATTTAAATTTGAACACAACAGTGAAACGTAAGACATTCCAGAAATCTAAGTAGGCCATTTGTAGCATTAACCACTATCTGAACAAACCTTCAATTGTAGAACTTTAATTGCATATGCACGTAATTAATCTGTAGTGTATGAAAGTTGATGGCTGTGTTTTATGCATACTCGTATTCTCTGTCTTGCTTTGTGTTTTTCATTATTCGCTTGAAGTAACTATATTATATTATTATATATTATATTATATTAACTATATAATTATATTTTTATATTGCGGCACTGTGGGTTCAGACACCGTGTTGCCCTGCAGGGGGCCAGCATTTCGGAGGAACATGCTGTCTCTACTTTCAGGTTAGAGCTATGAAGATGGAAGTAGTATGTTCCCCCCAAAACGCTGATTATCGCTTACCAGACGAAGCGGTGTCATAATTTATGAGACCACAGTGTGAATGTTTGTCGCCCTGAAAACCTCACATCTGAACCCCGTTACACTCAGGGCACGTACAATCTGACGTGAATAGCATTGGCATGCTTCCGTCAACAAACATTTTAGCGCTGTATTGTCATTGTCACCTCCAGGTGGAAACGTCTCCTTGACAATTATTAATGTGACTGCTACGGGTCAGATAATCAGTGTTTGATTCCCGATATGTCTTCTCGAACCATGATAGGACGGTTCTGTGCCCACTCGGTTTCCCATCCAGTCTGTACCGGGGACTTTTCCCGGGGGGGAAATTGAGAGGCGTACTTTCAGTTTATGTAGACGATAATTCTGTCGGAATATGATTTTATCAAAGCGCCTTCAGAACACGAACATTTGTTTCTTATCATAATAACATGTGTAACGCAGCAAAATGAGGAACGAGACTTCTGCACGACGGAAATTAAATGTTTAAGTAAGTCGGTTAATTATGGCCTAAGAACTGAACTCGCTCATTTTATCAGTATTGTATTATTGGCTTTATATTTGGATCCACGTACAGTAGATTTGCTTACGAGAAATGGTATGAATATTCTCAGAAAGTACTTTCTTTGGTGGAGAAATTAAAAATATATATCACTATATCCGGTATGTCCCATGTAAATCTTAATTGTGGCATAAGAACTCAACTCACACATTATGTAAAAATTATATTATTGGACTTTACACGTGGATCCACATTCACTAGATTTGCTTAAGAAAAATGTTGTTAATTAACATTTTCAGAGGGGAATCTCTTTGGCGAAGAAATTAAAAATATGTATCATTATATCCAGTATATCACATGTAAGTGATTTCCGCAATTTCAATATCAGGCTAATGGGGCAAGTGATTCTTTGTTCATAGAAAACATCAATTTATGTATATCTGGATCACATAATCCAGTTCTTAATATTAAAGTATTTCAGTACCTTTTAGGGTAAAGAATTCATCGTCCATGGTCCACGTATATATTTGGCGAAACTAAATATTTATGCCAAATTTCGATGCATTGTTGCGCCTATAATACTCCTCCAGACATATCGTATCCAGGTATTTTATTGCGACTGTAACCATTTACGTGCCTTGTAAGTTTTGAGTATTTCTGTACCCATGCAATGTCTAATCCTCTGCTTACACTGATGCGTCTCCGACCGCAAACGTTTGAATGATTTAGTTATGTGTCTGTTTGACACTTGGAGATGGGGAGGTCTTCCCAAGATGTATTGTTCCTTTCCAGTTGTTTAATTAAGTCTGATTTAGTTAGGTATAGGCTCTCTTCTTCCCACTCCCGCGCTCTTTCTCCCAGAGTCCTTAAAGCACAGCACGGTCCTGAATTAGCTTCATACGATTTTCACAGTAGCGGAACAAACGCAGATGGGTGCTTAGTGCTGTAATGGTAAGGAGATGGTTTTCTGCTTTGGATTTGAGACCGGTGTGACCTAATGCTTTTCTTGTAGCTTGCCTTATCCTTTTCTCGCCTCTAACAGAGTCGAAACTTTACGTGTGTTAGTGGTCACAGACTATTCCACCGTCTTATTTTTTCCGCTTTAAGTAGTAAAATCCAAACCCTGGCCAGTGGGTGCTCCCATAAAAATCTATATTACTCTCTTCGTCCTATTCAGGTGACCAGAGTCAAGGGCGGCGAAAGACCAATAACGGCAGCATCAGTAGCCCAGCATATGTTAGATGTCCGCAGTTCTGTTCTGTCTGGCTTGACGGAGCGATTAGCTCAACACATCATGCTATCGAACTGCATTCCGCAGGTTTAATTTCACCTAAGAATCCCACTATTACGACCAGATTTTTTAAAAGTTTTCCTCTGTTTTCTTTTCGAAGTAAATATAGTATTCCAGAACCTGTCTTAAAAGCTTTTCATTTTTTCTTCTCCGTTTTCGATAATTATACAGAAGTGAATGGCAAAATATGGATTTAATTAACGACGCTGGCAATTGTGTCAGTTGTAGGTAACTTAGTAGGAGTGTAGAACACTGCTGGAATGATACTGTTCAGTAAAACGTAACGTTCACTCTATAACATGCCATGAAGGCCAGAAGAGGGAGCAGAGGTATAGCTCTACTCATTCACATCCTAGACGCTAGAAGGGGTGCGTGGTCAAGGCCACGCCCCGGCCGCTTCATCGCCGAGAAAGAGACCCAGTTCGAATTGTACAGGAGGTTGGGTAGGCTTCGGGGCCGGTCTGGACCGCTACAGAAAATCTTGCCTCCACCGGGGTTCGAGCCCCGGACCGCCCGGCCTGTAGCGAGTCGCTATACTGTTCATTGGTGGTCTTGAATATCGAGGTAGGAGTAAATGGTGTTTAATCTTTGAACGGTAACATCACTTAAAGTTATTTTTTGGTCATTTACCTACCAAGTTTAAGGTTAGAGGAATTGAGTACTCTTACTGAATTATACGACAGCGCTAACTGATCTGTCGTTTGTAAATAACAGATATTCTAAGAAAAGAATGCAGTCGATGAATGAGATAAGTAATATGGTAAATGATTGATGACTGGGAAAAAAAAAAATATATAAGAAGATATTAGGATGCATTCTTGACGCGGTGAAAGTCTGATAGTAGGACTTAAGTCGGCTAACGTACGAGGCTGACCCATAATTTTTCACGTCCAGCATGCCGGTGAATTAGATGACAGTTCATGTCACATGCCGTTATTACTTTCTTGTAAAGTGCGGTCAGTTTTCTAGATAGCGCTTCCGTGAAATTAATTTAGGCTTTGTGTTGTCGGGCCCGGCTTGACAGGAGGAGCATCCGACTCTTCCACCCGACTGCGCACTTGGAGAAATTCCCATTGTACGTATAAGAATAGAGTGCGCAAATCTGCCACTACTTTTTAGCAGCATCGTGTTCATACGAGAACACGGGTTGTGCAAGTGTCATTGTCGGTCTGCACTTGGAATTATTGCTTAATTAGCTCTTGATACTCCGAGTGTTTCGGAGTTCCTGCACCGAGTTACAGAATGCTGAGGAATATTTTTATGTTGCAAGTACTGTAAGAGAGCAATTTCTGTCAGTGCTTGCTGACCACACCTGTAAATTAAGTTAATTTCTCTTTCTCTCTCTTTCCGTCTTTCTTTCTCTATATGTCCTGCCAACCATCCGTCCATTCAGACAGCAGAAGGCTTCTTTGACGACTACGTGGTGACATAGCATATCTTCTTTTCGCCTTCTGTTTCCCTTCGCCGCCCTTCCCATTCTTTGTCTTGCCACTGTATTTACACGTCGATGGAAAAAGGGAACATGGCCACTATAAGCCGTCAGCTGTCACTTTATGCAGAAGGGACTTTTTAAAGAATTCTGTTCTAGTTTTTCTTTATAGCATGTATCTTTGACAAATATCCTTAATATTTGCTCATGTGACCCAACTGTGTCTTTACTTACTGCTATTTCAATTAAACAGTTGATCACTATTTTCGATTGTGCATGACAGTCAACTAATATTCAAGAATAGTGATTTCCTATAAACCTGTAAGTGGATTTCGATGTATTCCGGCTTTCTGTCGAAAAAATATATAAATAATTTCTGCCTGTTTTCACGTGGTTCTCGATGTTCTGCACAGACGAAGTTGGAGGTTCTTACGGAGGTGACAGACAATAGAGATTACTCCTTTTGGGATGTGACGCCATGTGGTTGTCAAATTAGGTACCAACGTTTCTGAGCAAACTGCTGCTTCCATAATCAGGATGGATCTACACGCAATGTCTCAGGTATAAGATATCACAAGAGTCAGAATAATTGAGTGAGATTTAATATGATAGAAGTAAAATTTCTGGCCTGCAATACAACTGGAAGGGAAAAGTAACAAAAAGATACGGTAGATCAAAGCTGATGATGGAGGTGGTAGTACCCTTTGAAATGTCGGTGTATGTCTGTCTACCAGACTACACGGCGTCAGATATCAGAATAAAACAATTTTCCTCGCACGTTGTATGTTTAAGATAAATGTCGTAAGTGATCTTAATATGCAATTCGTTTTTATATTACAAATAATTAATTTTAATTCATGTTCTGAGTTCTTCAGATTAAAAGCAGTAACCGAAAAGCACGTTGTGAGACTTGACTGGGCACATACCACGTAATTTCTTGAGCGGGAGGGGGGTTAATCAGTGCAACTAACAATGATAATAATAGTAGAATAGTAATGTATAATAATAATAATAATAATATTCTAACATCAAGATTAAATTTGGGGCAAGGTAAAGGTAAATGTTTACCCTATAACCTGCCATGAAGGTATAGATGAAGAATAGAGGTATAGCTTTACTCTATCATTAACGTCGGCGCTAGATCGGGTGGGTGGTCAACGCCAAGCCCCGGCCACTTTACCCCTGGGAAATACCCCGTACTCGTTGTACAGGAGGCTGGGTAGTCCCCGGGGCCCGTCTGGACGGGTGGGGAAAACCTTACCCCTTTCGGGGTTCGGACTCCGAATCGTCTACACGTGTCGAGTCGCTTATCGGACAATAAATGAAAGTAAATTTTTCAGAGTTCTCCCGTCGTCTAACTTATTTTAACTCCAGTAATATAAAGACAGCCGATCCCAGTGGCCGTGCGGTCTAAGGCGTGGGTTTGCGGCCGCTCGCTTACTAGGATCGTGGGTTCGAATCCCACCGGAGGCATGGATGTCTGTCTCTTGTGAGTGTTGTGTGTTGTGAGGTAGAGGTCTCTGCGACGAGCTGGTCCCTAGTCCAGAGGAGTCCTACCGAACGTGGTGTGTCTAAAGTGTGATCGTGAAGCGTCGTAAAATGACGAGGCCTAGGCCCCCTAAGGGCTGTCGAGCCACTGGAAAAAAACATAATAAAAATAAGGCCGTGCCATGGCTCAGGCTGTTAGTCGCCGGCCTGTCACTGCGGAGGCCCGGGTTCGATTCCCGGTCAGTCCATGTGGGATTTGTGGTGGAACAAAGTGGCACTGGTACAGGTTTTTCCCCAAGTACTTCGGTTTTCCCCTGTCAATTTCATTCCACCGGTACTCCATTACAAGGAAAAACGAAAAAAATTAATTATCTTCATCACAGTGTTGCACAATAAGTCTCAAGGCTGCAGTGCGTCCGTAGCATCTGCTGCGGGGCCCTTCACCACAAAAAAAATACAAAGACAAAGAGGGTGATCAGCTAACTGCGTATTATATTTGGAAAGTTGCCCATTGCCTGTAAGTCCTTCATCCCTAGAAGTTCATTGTTTCTTGTCGCTTGAAAGACCAACTACCCATGCATGTTGCGAAGGAAGACAAACCAGACATTTCTTTGACGCTCGAATGTATGCACTCTTCTTCGGACCGGTTGCTGCCACAAGTAATTGTGTCACGAGCAAACACCTTCTCTAGGTGTATGACTGTCCCTGTGCTACGAAGCGGCAGCATTCTGATGTCACAGTGTAATCTTCTGTATTTCACTACTGGTTAATGGACAGTTGGAAGTTTAGTGATGAAAGAGTTAACAGTGTTGATATACAAATACTGTCGATTATACATTTATATTTCTCTTTCGGATATAATATTTGCATTTATTAGTGGAATTCGTTATCATAATCATAGTTTAAGATGCAACGTCAGAAACTGAACCTGCGTATGAACAGTGGAGCACTAATCCAAAGAACGGGACAGTTTATACCAAGTAACTTGAGCCGAATCTTTGTTTTTGTGGTTCATCGTACGACGCTGTTTGTAATTCATACTCTACAACGTCTATTTCGGGGATGGTTGATGAATTAGATCGCCTGTAAACGAAATCGGTCGTGGCCTGATCGAAGTGATATTCCGGCATTTACTTGAAAGGACTTAGGAAAACCACGAAATATATAAGTCAGTTTATCTATGACCCAGCGAAGACTAGGATAGCGTAGTCAGTATAGTGACCAGTTTACGGACTGGACTCTCCAAGCTTCGAAACCTGGCATCAGCTAGAGACTTTTCTTTTCTCAAAAACCTACAGATCGGCTGTGGGGTCCACCCAGCCTCATACTCAATGGGTACCGGGGACTTTTTCTGGGTGATATGGCGACCGGTGCTTGAACAGTCACCTCTATCTAGTCCCCAGGTTAGGAATGGACGTAGCTATAATTCCACACCCCCTATGTGCGTTGATGGCCTACGCAGGGACAACTTTACCTTTATCTTTTATGCAGCAGAAATTCGAACCAGTTATCTCCCGAACACAGGTTTACAGCTTTACCGTTGTACTAACGCCTTCGGTCAGAGTCCATTAGAAGCTGATGACTGTTGATTGAGCTTATGACTGAGGAGGTTTGCTCAGGTGGTAGCGCCTCTGACCTGGCTTCAAGCGGTTTCCGGTTTTAATCTCTTCAGGGATAAAGGCTGATCTAATGTTTCCTTGATTTTACTCAGTCTCGCCAGTCAAATTCCAGAATAGTGCATCAGTTAGCCCACGACCTTTTCCTTTCAAAGTCGTTTCAATTTATCATGTGCTAAACATCCTGACGTTCAACACTCTATACTCTGATATACTGAAAACATTGTAAACTGTGCTATGAATAAATAACTACTGGATTCACCAAGAAATTTCCACCTTTTATAAAATCCGAACGTTCACTACGGTGTCCAAAGGAGATGACCACTTGACACTGTTTTGATTCTTATGAATATTCCTCAAGTGTCGCCTTTCTTTCGTCTTTTCCGAATAAACTTTTCAGTGACCCATACTCGTCACAATCTACTTTCCTGGAAAATCTATAACTTGTATTTAGCACATAAGTTGTTGCACGTTGAAAGTGTGTTTGCAAGACAAAAAATACTGAGTGGCAAGACATTACAATTTTTGTACGTATATATTTAAACTACAAATTACACATCAATATCTGAGCGTTTATTTGCAATTAACGTGAAAAAAAATCTTCGTGTTTCAAGCTACGACTGAAACGCAAATTGTACGTAAAACGTCACGCCGACAAGTTGAATGTTGGCGATCTTTTTTCGCGGGTGTTAAAATATTTTAGCTGCTTGAGTGAGGAAGAGCGAAATAAATAAAAAAAGAATTTGACTGTATTGGAGTTTGTATTTTTCCAGAAATTTCTTTCAGCGTCTGTGAACCCTCCTCTGCCTCCTTCTTCCGTTTTCGGTAGTTTTCTTGCTTTTGTGCGTTAGTTAGTCTCGGCATCGTGAACCTGTAAAAAACAGCGCCTAGGTGACCCACCTATGTGTACCGAAATGTAAGACGTTAGATGGTGATAGTGTGAAAATCGTAGGTAATTTTCACATGGCCGCCATTTTGGCAGATTTCAAGATTTTTCGGTGATTCTTTTTTAGCGTGTAGGCATATTCCTTACCTTTCAAACTATGTACCGTTCACTGCTCTAGTCGAAGTAGGCGCGGAACACTGTGAAGAAACGTAGGTAACGCGAAAGTCTGACACCACGAGCGCCGAGGTGACCCACCTATGTGTACCGAAATGTAAGACGTTTTACCTCAAAATTATCGGCTTCCCTGAAAGAGAATCTGTCGCTCCGTTAATGACGGCCGGTTACGTTTACCTCTGTGTGTTTGATGAATGGCATTGCCTAGAGAGTGGATAGTCGATGTAATGAGTGAAAACTTCGATCTCTCGTTGGTTCCTGACACGCAAAGTGGTAGAGGCAGCGACAGTACTGCAGTTTCCTCGTGAGTTTTGAATAATTTAGCAAGTTATATCTTAACATTGTCCTTTCTCCCTATCCGTGCTTCACTAAGGTATAACAAGGTCTTGTGTACCTCCCTCGCTCTATTGTGGCTCACAATAGTACATATTGCAACGTACAATAATACAGGTTACGAAACACTGTAACTTCGTCTTCTTCCATTCTCCATTCCAGCTGTAGTTTATTACAGGAAGTAATTTACTTCATATTGGTCTGCAATGAACGTCGGCAGTATTTTACTGATTTCTGTTGAGTTGGATATAAGGAATTTTAACTTACATTGAGATTAAAAGTATGTAAGAGAGCTCTTCATTATAAGGACGTACGCACGAAATTTAACTAATTAGTGTGGCTTTATAATGAACTTAACAAGATATTTGTTTACAATTTACACCTCTACAAAATTACGTAAAGATAATTGCGTTAGAATGAAGAAGGTAGCTGATTAGAGAAACAAGCAAGAAAGAATAGAAAAAATTATCTTAAGAATTCAGTACATTTAAATCGGATTGCTACAGATGAATGTGACTTTTCTACCTTGATTTTACTCAGCCAGTAACGCAGTTCATTCTTCCACGGTCCTGCAATATATTTATGCGGCCTGATCTCCACTCAGTACTGAAACGTCAGTTTTCTTGATATTCAGTGAACTCTTATGGAAAGACCATTAATTGCTTATTAACGCTTTTATAAAACAAGCAATTAAGGTCAGGTAAAAGGAACAGAGCTTTTTCGGATTTTGTAAGAAATGTGACCACAAGTTTCAGTTTTGTTCCTGTGAAAAAAAAAAATCTTTTTCGTGGATAGTGGATGGCCTTTGGTGGCCTGTAGGCCAGTGGTGCTCAAACGTTTCTTTGCTCACGGCACACTTATCCTCTAAGTTTGCAACCCTACGGGAGAGTCGGAGATTCGCGCATCGAATTTCGGAGGATAATTATTGCGAATACTATACCTACTGCATACTAAATATGTGTGAGTTAAAATTTATTTTAAACAAAATTATTTATAAATTCCTTTTACCTGCTACAATATCGAAATTTTGCGGCCCACTATTGTGCAAGCCTTTTGATTACCACCGCTGTAGACCTTATGTAATGATGAGTGCAACAAGGATCCAAAGTGCGAAATGTATATTGTGTGTCTGTTATTAGATAATTTATTATGCGTCCTGCGCACAAACTGCATAGAACTAAGAGACCACATATTTCTATTGAATTTGGAATTTACAGTCTGTACTTTTTTTTAAGTTCTTTCTTTATTTCTCTGTACAATTACATAGTCTGTTACACAGTAATCTAAATACAATTGTTCCTTTAACCAATTGCCATGACGCGTTGTTACAGAATCCAGTCTGTACTAAGAGCTATTGAATTTACGTTAATATAACTCCTATTTTACAAGAAACTAAATTCCAGCTTTGTCAGTTTTATCATGGCGGTTTATCGTACTAAACATTTGCACGTAACCTAAAATACAGAGCTGAAACTTTTATTACAGACGTTGTTTGGTATGCTAAATATTTAATGAAATAGACACAAAAATATCCTTAGAGAAAGGCGGCCGAATAACTTTGCAAGAATGGGGTTTTAATGCACCGTAATGGAAATTGCTATTTTCTTACACTTTTCTGTTATTAAATAAATATATAGTCACACTTATTTAAGAAGTGGTGCATTTTGATAATTTGAATGCGTTTTATTTAAAACCAAAGATAAATTAATGTTGTTGCATTCATACTCTCTGTGTAATAAGTTGTTAGATACATACACATCCCCGCTTATACACTGTATAATATGAATGGCGATAGGATACAGCAAACAAAATATTCATATCTTTCAAAGTAGTTAAAACTATTTGAAAGACAAAGTGTATACAAGATTTACGTCAGTTACTTTATTCATTTAATAATGTGAGGAAGAAGTAAATTTAAACACCACTATTAAATATTTTAATCAGAGAAGGAACTGAATACGAAGCCCCGTGAACCATGTGACATATCAAGTAACGTGTCTGTATGTCTACTTAAACTTGGAGTACACCTTCCGACTCTTTTTTATGTAATATACCTTCACGTGTGTATTTGAAGTTAATCTCCTGTGCCTCATCAATTTTGATAATTTTAGCAGAACATATAAACAGGCAATGCAAGCAGGCTTTACGGGTATGAAAGCAATTATAAATTATTTAATAGTAATGAATACAAAAATTTCCTTCAGCTTTCACAAACTGGTATTTCGCTTGATAGCGAATTTATTATTATTATATGACTGGTCATGTGTATATTATATGATTGGTCATGTGTGTATTATATGATTGGTCATGTGTGTATTTAAAATCTTCTGTTGATGCTGCTGTTGCCAGCCTCAATTCCGCTGTTCATAAAGCCATTGATCGATCTATTCCCCGAGGCTCTGTTAAAGGATCTAATTTTCCCTCTTGGTTTTCCCGCAATCTGCAGCACTATGTTTTAAAAAAATTATTATTACAGACGTTTTAAAAGAATAAGTTCATTTACATTAGAGTAAATTTTCCTACTATAGTAAACTTGTAAAAGTTACTATTAAGTGCGACAGATCTAGGCGGCTTAAATCCTAAAAAATAATCACAATACATTTTGGAATTACGTGTCTAATTTCAGGATAAATAAATCAAATTCCGTCCAACTTGTGGTTGATGGCACACACTTGGTGGAACCGTACCAAGGTGTTGAAGCTTTTACTAATCATTGTAAATCGGTGTACGATAACACAGCTTTCAAATTTTCTTCTAATCCTAGAAATTCTTTTGATGTTGCTTCCTCAGATAATTTACCTTCATTTCCTGTTACTGATGCTGATGTACGTAAAGCTATTAGGTGGCTAAAGCCATCCAAATCTGTTGGACTTGATGGTATTCCATTTTTTTTATTAAGGGCTGTATTGATTTTTTGTACCTTTACTGAAGTATATTTTTAATCTTAGTCTGTCCCAGCAGCTGTTTCCTTCTTCCTGGAAAAAAGCTGCTATTTACCTATTTTTAAAAAAAGGCAACGGTTCTTTACTTGCTAATTATCGCCCTATTTCGATTTTGAATAGTTTTTCTAAAGTTTTTGAATTTTCCATTCATGATCACGTTACACATTACCTTCAGTCCAAACTTAACTGTTGTCAACATGGTTTTATAAAATCCAGGTCTACCATTTCCAGGTAACTCATCTTGATTATATAACCATTTAGTCAGCTATCAGCGTCAAGTTGATGCCATACAATTTTATTTTAGCAGTGCTTTGGACCTTGTGTCACATACCTTGCTTTTAGAAAAACTTGGTTCCTTTGGACTTACGAGTGCTTATGTTAGCTGGTTCCGTAACTTTTCAACTGACAGATTTTCTTGTGTTAAAATTTCTGGTATTCTTTCGGCGCCTTTTAGAATCCTTGCCGGTGTTCCTCAAGGCTCTGTACTAGGACCTCTGCTTTTTAACATATATATAGACGATATATGTAATGTAATAACACATTCAAAATTTATTTTTTATAAAAATTCTTCATGCTAATAAGTCATTTGATGATTTTACTCAGTTACAATTAGATACTGGATTCCATACAAGGTTGGTGCACTTCTATCTTCATGAAACTCAATATTAGTAAAACTCGAGCTATTACCTTCTTCAGGAAAACTGACACTCTTTTCTTGAAATATAAACTTGGGGATTCTTATATTACACGTCCCGATTGTATTAAGGATTTGGGAGTTTTTATTGATTCTAAATTATACTTTCATTCTCACGTTGATTATATTTTTTCTCAATATATTAAGCTTTAGCGTTTCATTCATAATATTACCTTTTCATTTTCGACTCTTGATATATTATTGATTTCATGTTTTTCACTTGTTATATCTAAATTAGAGTACGCATCCGTAGTATGGAATTCAATTACTTCTACTGATGCTACAAAACTCAAGCGCATTCAGAGGAAGTTTGTAGCACTATGCTATAATCGATTCCTTTCCCCAGACAATAATGGCTATAGTTATGCTAGTGCTCTTCAAGTACTTAATTTACATACTTCACATGAGAGAACACATCAACTTGATGCAATTTTTGTCATTAATGTTTTGTCTAAGCTCTAAATCGTGTCCATATACCATGGACAATGTTGGTCTTCGAGTGCCCACTCGGAACCTCCGAGACTTTTCTTTGGTTCATGTTAATTTGTCCTACAAAAATTGTCCCTCCGCCAGGTGTGCCACTGCCGCAAATTCAGTTTGTAATCAACTGGATGTCTTCAGAAGGCAAATTGTCACACTTAGATTTAATATTATTTTACTACATTACAATTGTCCTAATTAATTATTTAAGTATTTTTATTTGTTTATTTGTTTGTTTTGATTGTGTCTGCTTCATTTGTGTCCTGTTCATTGTCCGTTGTTATTTGTGTTTGTATGTTGAACTGTTTCTGTAATTGGTCATTTGGCTGTTGACTCGGCACATTAATAAACAAGAATTGAATTGAATTATTATAATTAGTAGTAGTAGTAGTAGCAGTAGCAGTATTTATCTGTTATTTATGCTATGTGTATGTAATTTTATTCTACTCCTAGACTTGTGTGGGCGGCACCTGATTTGAATCGATGTCGAGTTACCGACTAACTTTACTGGGGTCTGATGTCATTTTCCTCTGTCCCTCCAGGCTGGTATTGGTCTAGCTTTTCGCCGACAAGTCAGCTACTCATAATTCAAGAAAATCCCTTCATCTCACTCCACACCGTGTGACGTTACATAGTCCAGCGTTTTTCAGTAATATAAGGACTAATCAGCTAGTTGCAGCTTGCGAAGTTCAGTCCTTAATCTGTGCCCGTTACGCTCCTTCAGCAGCAAATTCATACCTCATTTCAAACCTTGTCACTTGAGCTTCTCTGAATTTCTTCTTTTAACACTTCTTGTCTGCGAGTATGAGATTTATTGTAATTCTTGAGAACAGATACAAGTTTTAAGCCGCAAATTTGACTTAAAGACACACTGCATTACGTTACTTTGCGGTGTGTAGTGAATGGGTATTGTTATAGCCAGTACGGGACAAGGTGAGCAATGTCTGTGTGGAGTAGCTCCGAGCAGCAAGGGCTGCGAGGTAAAAGCAAAGGCAAGCAATCTGACTAATGACAATAGGTAGGAGAGGAAGGGGTCGCTATAGGACGGGACTGTATGTGAGTTCGTCTCAGGGGAGGTTTTCATGTTCCCCGCCTGGTACTCCCAAGGGGGTTTAGCTCTAGTCCCGAGGAGCGGAGATGTGCAAGTACTGTTACATGGAAGGAACTCTAGACCTCGGACCAATGCTGTTTCCTTTTGTTTGCTTACGGTTTGTTTGTAGGAATGCCTACCCTCTGAAAGCAGGTTCCAATTTCGGATGTTAAAAATACTTTGTTTTAACTGGAGTGAGAATATATCCTGTGTCTGCTTTTATCTGAATTAATCGAAATTATATCCACATTCATCAGTGAAAGTTCATCCTTGGCTAAACCACATGATTTCGTGAACACGAATTCAATGCGTGTGTTTCAGACTTAACCGGAACCCTCATTTGCTGAAAATAATCCCGTTTTCATGGTATTTGTTCCCGTATTTTCAGCAACAGCGGTGTGAATCCTCTGCAGTTGAGACCGTGAATATTCTCGCCTTCCAAACCGTCATTGGACACACTGGTAGAAGGAAGCAAAATTTACGCGTGGAGGGATAAGCCTATTATGTGTCCTCGTCGATTAATAGACGTTGCTTACTATATTTCATACAGTGACATACTGTGTAAGAACTGGGGCCTGCAATTTATTGTTTTGTATTTAACACTTTAGTATGATTTAATTACAATCCAAGAAATTTAGTGGTCAAATTTATTAGTTGGCAGTAACATGCTTCGCCCTAGGAAAGTATTTTTGATTTGTTACTTTAGAAATTCACATAGTTATAACCACTGTTACAGGGTCAGTAATGGTTTATTTTTATAATTCCAATAATTATACAAAGGGGCTGAATTTAGCAGTCATTTATTTTAAGAGGTAACATATTACGAATTTACTGTAACCTACACATACAAATTTTCCAAAATTACAATAGTACATTCCATTACATTATCTAATAAGAAATTGTTATTTATTGTAAACTATGTACCTCTGACAGGCCGTGCCATGGCTCAGGAGCTTAGTCGCAGGCCTCTCACCGCGGAGGTTCGATGCCG
Organism: Reticulitermes speratus; assembly: GCA_021186555.1. Taxonomy (NCBI): domain Eukaryota; kingdom Metazoa; phylum Arthropoda; class Insecta; order Blattodea; family Rhinotermitidae; genus Reticulitermes; species Reticulitermes speratus. The sequence continues at coordinate 36,730,469 of JAJKFL010000001.1, read as the reverse complement.
GATCAGTCCATGTGGGATTTGTGGTGGACAAAGTGGCACTGGGACAGGTTTTTCTCTGAGTACTTCTGTTTTCCCCCGTCAGTTTCCTTCCACCGGTGCTCCATTACTCGGCAAAACGAAAAACACTGACAATCTTCATCACAGGGTCGCACAATAAGCCTCAAGGATGCCGTGCGTTCGTAGCACCTGGTGCGGGGCACTTCACCCACCAAAAAAAAGTACTTCTGACAGTACACGTACTGTACTACGGACCTTGACCCCGATTCATCTTCCCTATCGTACGTTACGTGTAAGTCGAGCCTTTTAAATGACTGGATGGCGTTTACTTCTTTTTTTTTTCCTATGGCTCGACAGACCTATATGGGCCTGGGCCTCCTCGTTTCGTCGAGGTTTCATGATCTCACACACTTTAGACACACCACAGTCGGTAGGACTCCTCTGGACGAGGGACCAGCTCGTCGCAGAGACCTCTACCTGACAACACACAACACTCACAACAGACAGACATCCATGCCCTCGGCGGGATTCGAACTCACGATCCCAGTAAGCGAGCGGCCGAAGACCCACGCCTTAGATCGCACGGCCACTGGGATCGGCGGATGGCGTTTACTACACGTGAACAATTTCATTACCGAAATTTAACTGTTATGAGGGTTTGCTTCCGGCTTTCAATATGAAACAGAACTTTGCTACGAAAGGCGGGAACTTCATCTTATATGAGGGATGAAATCTAAGTAAGTGTTTATGAAAAGGACCTTATATAATCATACAAAAAAAATTAATTTTCTAACAATGATGTCGAGCAAGTTCAGTTTAAAGGATACGAGATTTCATGTAGAGTATAGGCTGTATTCAGGAATGCACAGAATGCAGATGTATTTGTTGTATGAACGGAATGCTGTTCTGGTGTTAATATGCGAAATGTTTCCAAAGCCAAGCATATTACTCTGCTGCAGAATCAAATAATCTGGCTGTATAGTACTTGAAATTTAGTAGGATTTTAATTACTTCAAACATGTTGCGGAGGAATTGCCTAAGAAACGGACTCATTTATTTGTATTCCGGAAAGTAACTGACTGTGTCGTCTCAGTCGGCAAATATTTGGTACTGAATTCAATGATCGGAATTCATTCTTGTGCAGAGGTTTGTTACCGTCTTTCTTCTGAATTTGCCAGGCGTTCTTTTACGTTCAGAACATAACAAACTTGCTCACGTTTCGCATGCTCCACCTCAGTGAATATTTGACGTGTAGGCTTCCTAAGTCGGACTTTAAGTCTAGCCAGCCTTATAGTAAGATTAAGTTTAATAGCAATTTATTTACTTTGTCTACACTCATGCAACTTGGTCGACTGCAATCTGTTATCACACAGCACGAGGTATACCTCCGTCTTAGCCGGCACCAAGAGCACTTCCTTCCTCCGCGACTAACATCAAAATCCTCCCCTGACATACATACAGCCGGACAATATAACACGCCTCTATTATGATACAATTCGATCCCTGGCTGTAAATTTGGGTCGGCCGAAGAAATGTTTGTCCCCCAGAACAAAAGTAAAATGTTTATATCTTCATCCATCCCGTCGCAAAATTTTAAAAGAGGGTTCTACAAAATGTCACAGCAAAAGTCCCTTTATAGCTCCGACACTTACGTTTTCGGGCATGTTTTCATCCACGGCTCATAACTCGTAAATGAGCATAAGGCAGTTGTGGAAGACATTTGTTTCGGTTGGCAGAAATTGTTTAAAATAAAGTTGACCTAATTTAATGAGAAATCCTTTATTAAAACAAAGTACTAAAATAATATAACACTTTTTTATCAAGCAATGTAGCCTTAGTTTAATGAAATTCTTAAATAAGTATAATTACAACAAGCACTAAAATACAGAATGGGGCAGAATTCATTCATCACTTTGATTTACGTAGTAAGCTGGTGGCCCAGGAGAGGAGATTGAACTAACTGATTTGTAGAGTCCAGCTAGGGACGCCATTCAGTAAATATGGATCAGTGATCGGCTGTACACCATGCGTTCGCCGTAGAGACGTTTTTAAAAAAATCTGTGATACCAACGCAACAAATATTCAGAAGATATTTTAACATTGGGAGACACGGAACAGTTCCTGATCGCAACATCTTCAAGAAATGGGTACAGAAGTTTCGAACCACGGCTTCTGCTACAAATAAAAAACCTGAAGGCACAGTCAGAACTGTGCGGACACAGGACAACATTGAAATAGCACGAGTCGCTATCGGTCGTAGCACCAAACGACCAGCACGTAGACATTCAGTTGCCCTCAACATATCGAGCAGATCGCTCCGACGGATACTTCATTGTGGTTTACTTTTTCGCCCCTACCAATTACACACTGTGCGAGAACTGTCAGACCGCGAGTTTGCTTCAAGAAGTGCAATTTGTGAGCAATTTGTTACCTTAGTGAACGAACATTCAGATGTTAATCGTCATTATCCTTATTTTTCCGAGGATGAAACTGGCAATGCAGTTACTGTGACATCAGACTGGTATGTGCTTATGGTGAATGAGTTCTTGCTTCCAGAGTTACGCCATGGTGATATGGACATTGCCACCTTCTGGTTTCAACAGACGGAGCAACAGCACGTACTGCTCGGCAGTCGAAGAACACCTCAAGAACTATGTTTGAACATCGCATAATCTCCCGCTATGGCGACATTTCGTGGCCTTACATTTCGGCCGATCTTTCGGCTTGTGATTTCTTTTCGTGAGGCTAGTTGTAAAGCAAAGTGTTTCAAGCACGTCCGGCAGACTTACATAACTTCAAACAGAGAATTCTGATGAAATCAATGCCATCCCACCGGCCATGTTACTTCGCCTAATGGAAAGTGTTTTGAACCGAGTGCACCAGTGCATCAAACTTGATGGGCGACATCTGACAGGTGTTATGTTTAAGAAGTAACTCTATTATAATGTTCCTAAATAATAGAAGGCATCTTTCATTTCACATTACTTTGAATAAAATTTATTATATGTTCAAGTAGTGTATCTAAAAATGATCAATGAATTCTGCCTTCGTTTAACGAAATTATTAATTTAAGCTTAATTACATCGGGCGCTTAATTATTCGTTTTATCACAGTTTGTTCATACTTCTATTACATATCATTTTCTTGGACTCTAACGAAGTTTAGAAACACATTGTAACCTAGAAATTTCTCTTCTTTCATATTTTAAAACTAAATCTTCTACCAATCCCTTAGCAAAGTGGCTTCTTTTGTTAGTCACTGTAGCAGGCAAATGAACATTTCATAATTCTACGGAGATCATATTTCGATGTTATGTTAACTTAATTATCAATCAACTGATGTCGGGGTGAGGATGGTTAAAGTATTTCGATAAGTGTGAGTGAGAAGACCCACAGGCGTTCGTTGTCAACATCAGACTACTGCTTACAAAATATCCAGTTAGTTAAATGTTACGAAATAGCAGTGATCTGTTTGGCTCCCAGACCGGGATATGAAGTGGTGACGTCAGAACACCGACAACACAGTGCATGAACAAGTGAAGGGCCAGCTGATCCTCTTACCTATCTGCATATCGCTCTCAGAATAAGAACAATGAGAGCTACAAAGTGTGAACGGAGAAGGTAAGAGCAGGGATCAGTTAGAAGCAGTAAACGAACTTGATTGGCTAAAGAAAAATGTAACGTGTTAATCGAAACTAATTGGCTAAACATTTCGGTGAATAGGGGTGAAAGCAAAGGTTACGTCATTCAAGATGACCAAGTATGATTTCGCAACCGCGTAACTGGACATCTTGGTATTGTTTTAATTGAAGGGAATATTTTATTCCGTGGCGCGAGAGCCCGTAGTGGGTCAAGGCCTTCTGATTCTCGAGGCTTCACGATCACACTCAGACACACCGAACTCGATAGGACTCCTCTGGACGAGTGATCAGCCCGACGCAGAGACCGCTACTTACACAACACACAATACTCACAAAAGACAGACATCCGTGCCCCCGGCGGTATTCGAAGCCGCAATCCCAGCAAGCGAGCTGCCGCAGGCCCACGCCTTAGACCGTGCGGCCACTGGGATCGGCACCGTTGACGGGGATACAAACATGAACAATACGTGTAGCTGTGGACGAAAACGGATATAATCTTCGACCGGCTTGAGAGCTACCTGCCTTTCTCGTGGACGAAAACGGTTACGATTTTGAAACCTTTGACTGACCGTGAACGAAAACTGACATCCCCAAGTTTTCTAACCCCTTCTGTAAGCAAGTGCCAAAACAAAACCTCACCCAGCTTGAATAACTATCAACGGTAACAGGTTTTGACAAATGTTGACTGCACCTTCACTTCTAAAACGGCTGTAATTTCTATGGCCGGTACAGGATGAAAATGATCTTGTTTTGTAAATTAGTGACCGTTAATGTGAGAACTTTGAAAAAATTACCGACTAGAATTAAAGGAAATAACTATGCTAGGTTTATTTAAAATATTAATTCAACTTTTCTCCCCCCCCCCCCCCATCCCTCCATCGCACACGTCTGCGAGCGTAAGGGATTTTTAAATATCACATTTTCCCCTTATATGTAATTTTAGTTGGCTTTTACATTATACAAATTTTATGGATATGAAACTTAAAGAAATTTTTAAATAATGTAAGACCTGACCTTTACGACATACAAAATTGATTCTCACAACAGACAGAGTTTGAGTTCTGTATTAGTTGTAGTATTTACAGGTTAATCCAGTTTCGAAAACATGTATAACATGCTTGGCATTTGAAATAATTTGTTCCCTCTTTTCGACTGCTTTACCGACTGTACAGTTGAGTTATAACAGCGAAGACCTGGAATGTTCTGCAGGAGTTCGTGAACGCTTACAGAAAAGCTATGTGTTTCTAGTACTAATTATCAGCGATTTGATACAGTTTTGTCACTAGAAATCCAGAACTGAGTTGTCCGTAAAGACAGTGTCAAGTGTAGTTCTATCCCCCTCCCCTTTTCTCTGCCTCGCTTATCATCCCATCTCTTTAGATTCCAGCGCTATGAAGAATAGTTTTCGGATTCGGTGCAGGAAAGTACTGAACGTCCACCTTCTCCGTGTTCCCCGTCTTTCCCTTTTGTTTTCCCATCTTTTCTTCGTTTTCTTCTCTAGTCCAATAAAAGTCGACAGTACAGTCACTGAATCACTCCTTGAAATTTGCACGAAGCTTGAATAGTCCATGTCGATGTATGGAACAAGGATTTCTGAAGACTATAAATGACGGAAAGATATTAGATCCTTATTGTTCATTCGGTCAGTTTTTCTATATATATAAGCACTTTCCGAAGTTTCCGTTTTCTCCTCTTATAAGAATTCAGTGGTGCGAAGAAACATTGCTTAATGACGCATCAGGAATTGAGAAAGATCGACCATGTTTTCCAAGGTTGTTTATAGACTTTGAAGTTTTTCTTTTGCACGCCCTTGCAGTATCACACCTTTCCGTCCCAAGCTTCCAAAACTTATCTTTACGAACTTTAGATGCTCACTTAGGCCTCCTGATTTCCTTATGTTCAAAAACTTTTTAACTTCGACTTGTCTTATAACACTTCAGCTGTTTTGAGTCTCTAAATTATTTATGGTGGGCTTTTAGACTTTGGATTCAATCCAAATGCTTATTCTACTCACAACCATGTACGTACACCAATCAACTTTTGCAACAAATAGTAATCTCCCAAGGAGACAAGTCGTAACCTAGATATTCTTTATGGATCCACTTTAGGTTGTCATATATCGCATCTTACGACAAGCTATAAAGAAGGAAGGAATTTTACAATTTCGTGAGAAAGTGGCTATTTTTCTTATTTGTTTACTTCGTCATGGAATATCGCTTTTTATATTTATTCACAAATTTGTCCGGTCACAAATAAAAGACACAAAATTGTGCTTACTGACTGCCTAAAAATCAAGAGTGTATAAATTACAATAGCAGAAACAACTATTTGCCTTAATGATAGGCAACCCATCTGACTCTACTATTGAGTGGATTGGCTTGCAAAAACAAAAATTTAGAACTTTTTGTTATGAGGCGTTGAATCCAGTGAATCTGTATTCATTGAATGAATGGAAGCCTGCCAGTGAACATTTTCGTGGGCCTTCTTCGAAATGTGCAAAGAATTCGAGTAACAGTCACAAGAAATGTCAGTACAGGAACATTAGAAGGGCCAAGTTAGGAACCACAAGAGAAAAATAAGCAAAATTACTAAATAAACTGACCAGTATTATTTTATAGTCTTTTGACGGAAACACTTTTCAAAAGGTTTATGTAAAACCACTGATACTAAAAGTGAATTTCTACGTATATTTACAAGTATTCCAGAAAACTATTAGCTCAAACGTGCAAGTTTATGTCGTAACGGGGTGCCAACTTGTCTTGCTAATACTCGTGTGGCTGTGATAGACGTCGGCTCGTGAAATGTTTATTTATGGATAGAAACTGAAGAAGTGGATGAACTTTTATACTAACACCAATTGTTACTCACAATACTAGATTGAACGCACAGGGTTGTAGCTATGATGTTTCTTTCCTTAATCAACTGAGGTAGGTCCCTTCTTATGCCCCCTTATAAATGTGCTATTAAACCGGCACCGATCTAAGATTTTCTGTTTTGTGAAGTATGTATATGTGGTATCAGCGACTATCACCAAACTCACTCCAGTCTCGCCTGCGGGTGGTTCGTTCTAATTATACTAGCAGATGTGTTATAATTCTCAATTTTAGAACTGGTGCTGTACATTGCTTACGTCCCTCAATCCCAGGTTTCCGATTTCGCATGCAGAATTGATGTTAATTTTCCGGTGTTGCAGATACAAGGTACATTTATTATATTGTTGCGTTGCTGTCGTAATACAAATACGTTTCATGAAGTTATATTTTTCTCTGTGCACTCCATTGACTATTCACCGTAAAGAAAGAAAACATTTCAAATTAAAGTAGTAGATGGCTATGTTTTGTTTGATGTTCGAATATTGAATACGATAAGACTTTTTGAGAAAATGTATAATGTGTGATTTGAGCTTTTTGTACAGCAGATTGAATTTAACTGAATTACGCCTGTATCAGAAACAGAATTCAGAATTTAGCGTAGAACTTTCAGGTTCCAGGTTTCACTAAAATCCTTTGAGTAATTTCCGGGATGAAACACTCGAACTGTTGGAGTGACGCAACCTTCCCTACATATGATCTGTTTGTGTGCTTGTTATGACTTTCTTTCCGTGAGATATTAACTAAGAGTTGGTGGAAGGCGGATCGTTGCACCTTGCTGTGATATCACGCGTGACGCTGTCGCGTTCTTCAAAAGCCCAAGTCATTACGACGTTATTTTCATATTCTCATAGGGGTATCACGATGGCTAGTTACTCATACAGTGTTCTCTTCGCCGCAATTATTTCTTTTCAGCGGTTGTTCAGACAGTACTACAATGACGTAGATCTTCTTGCGTCTTTTGATCGTCTCAACAGAAAGCGACCGACATCTACGTTCTTATTTTCATTGTGTTATTACAGAAATATTACAAACTTCGGCCTGTTCAAAAAAATTAAGTCTTAGTACCCGAACTAAAAGCAGATCACGCCCATTTTCTTCACGTCATTTTGACCATTGATTCACCTCGTTGGGCATAAGCCCTTAGCAAAAAATGACAATTTTAACATAAATAACAAAGAAGCATTATTGAAATTTTGGCCATACATTCTTCTCGCGTAGTCTCTGCAGTTTTTAATAAGGGGACCAGGGGAAACACCACGTTTCCTTTCGAACATAGTGTCATATTTTGCTTGTGGTTTCTGCCGTGTCTGTAGCTGTAAGACGTTCAAGTTGGCATTACTGAATGCCCACTTCATTTAGTTAAATTTGCGAAAGTGAGAGGGAAGTTTCTTCGATTACATGTTATATGCTACTGTATTTTTCAAGAAAATAAATAAATAATGCATGCATGCACGGTTTGGAATTTTTAGTTCTTGTTTACATTGTATTAATGGTATATCTAATAGCTTTCACTAAATTTGCGAGCAGTGCATATATATTATTTTGGTGAATTGTAAGCATTTTTTGTGATAAATTGGTGGGAAAAGGCTACGTTTCATGCGACAAGACGATGCATATTGTTTATTGAACACCTAAAATAATGAGTTATGTCTGCACAGAATTTCAGGACTTGAATCTCTAATTTATTAATTTTCCTTCTGCTGCCTGATTTGTGTTTATAGTCAGTGGAAAAATGCATTGCTTAGTGCTCTGAAATAATTCAAGAATGTAAGTTTCAAAGGTGCAGCCACTTCACGATCGCAGTCAATTTTCTTTTAGCTGGTGAGGAATGTAATAGAACATAAACAAGAATTAGAAGACTAATGGTGTAAATGAAGATTGAGTGTAGCGAAAAGAGTTAAAACAGAATTTATTTTAGGTATTTCTCAAAAATGTAAGGCCATGTTAAATGTCAGTCGAGCGTATACACACAATACGGCGGTATCTGCCTTTAATTGTTTCAACATATTCACTGTATTATTTTGTCCACACGCAAAATTTCACTTGTACTCATATCACTTCACATTGTGGATGGGTGGATCGCAAAGTACATAGTTGGTTTGTTATCTTCCTGTTTCTCTGCCTCTCCAACCGCGTACAGAAAAACAAGCGGTAAAGCAATGTTCTCCGCTAAACTGTGGGAAGCGATGCTTTTCGTTTCGTCAAACTCCTGGCAACTTGTCCGCCTCCCTGTCTGCATATCCGTCTGCTCTCCTCTTGCATGATCGCAATGCGTGAAGTGTGACTTCTCTTACAGGCACAGCATAACTCAGAATAACTGTGCAATTCAGAGCCAGAGGGATTCAAACCGCAACTTAAAATACACCATAATATTGATTGGAGTGATAGCGAACCAACTGGCTGTGGGTTCGTCTATATAAACCTAATATCAACGTCGTGACCCTCGAGGTACGCCTGTTACCCATTCCTGTTGAACCTAATTTCAAATATGGAATTTGACATAAGAGTCCATGTGCTTAATTTCAGCATTTCAAATTTTACTTTTCAAGATGTTAGTCTTACAAATTGAATGCTTTTTGACGCTGCCGATCTTAGTAATTCAAGTACCGAAGAAGCTGATATGAAGAAGGTCCAGCCTCCATCTGATTGGAGATTTGATTCGAACAATACCCAGTTTTAATGCCATGCATATTATCGGCTATTCTGGCTGCGGAGTGTCTTAGCCTTTTCCTGTATCTGTAGTCGATCTGCCTGCCAGCCACTTAAGATACGCCAATAGTACCTCCTTCTGTCTTATGTCCCACAAAGTAATCAATTAGGTGTACTTTGCCTGTGGTGATGGTAGCTATAGTGGTATTTATGTGCTGGTGTTGATGATAGTGGTGAGATGACGACAATATGAATGTCGAATACCGTAAATTATTGCTGAAAATGTCTCACATAATGAGATCCTCGCTTTTCTGGAATCTTACGCAGTGGTTATAAGTAGTTACCGACGTTTCAGGTCAACCTATCGGGTTCTATCTTCAAAGGTCAAGCAGTCCAAGAAGAATTATTTATTCTTTTTGGAAAGCGTGGCCGTTGAAGATGTAACATACGTTTTCCAGAAACGTCGGTAAATAACTACCTATAAGCGCTGCGTAACATCCCAGAAGAGCGAAGATCTCATTTACACCGCGGCGGAAGCCAGAAGTCACACACTTTTCACATAATATTAGAACTGAGGTTACAGAAATTTTAAGATAATGCACGTGTAGCCTACTTAGGAATAATTACAAGGAAAATGAGAATAAATTTATTACTGCATCAGCACTAATGCTGCAGTATTATGCTCTACCATCTTATTGCGAAAATGTATCTGCTGCTTACTAGGTCATTTGCAATAAATAATTGTAGTGGTTCGTATGCTGTTTAAGGACTTCAGAAGAGGGGATAGATATGTTGATGACTCGGACAGTAGAGGAGAGGGAATAAATGTTTTAAGGGGCTGTATCCACATTTGTCTGGAAGGTTTGAGAACGTTATGGGATGCTACTCCGAAATTCGAAAGTGTATCTCCGAATACAAGTCAGATTTGTTACAGCAATACCAGTCATTCAGTTTGCGTAGTCAGTAATGAAAGGAAAGGACCCTAGACAGCCATTTCCCTCATTACTGACACCAGTCGTAAAAAATGTAGATGATAAAAAATGTGGTGGATGAAATACAAGTAATTATTACATCCATAATAGTTACGTTACCCCATGGACACAACTGCGAGAATAGTCACCATTATAATCTTCACCTGTACACGATCATTTCCTACCCATCATTCTGATTTTCCCCTTATATAGCTGCACATCTTCCGAGTTGTACAAGTAACGCGTGGAGCTTACGCTGTGTGGATAATATGGCTGTAATTAATTTCATTAGCGCTATTACGCCATGCGGAGCATGGAAGTAACTTTTCACGCCTTACTAATCTCGGCACTAAGTGGAGGGCGTGAATAGATTCACGCTCTGGTCGCCTTATCTCCGAGGGAAGAGATCTTCCTACCCATTTGGATAAGTTCCCGTACCCCAAAGTCAGGCTGGTTGCAATAGTGGTGAAAGAAATATCTGTCGTCAATTCCTTAGCAAGTAATTTTGCTGACCGAGCCATCATTGTCAACAACTGCGTTTCGACAACCATTGTAAAAGTCATTAATTTCACACTGAGCATTGCTCGAGAAGAATTTGTCAGATGTAGTGGTATACTTTAAGTTGACCAATACCGGACTTTTCTTGATTCAGTTTTAGGGTTGGCCAATTAATTATTTCTGCATAAGCTGAGTCGAAAAACTTCGAGTCTTACTTGAAAGGTGTAAATCATGAAGCACTTTCGTATTTTAAGCTCTTCTAAAGAGTCGGCTCGACGGAAATAAAGCGACAGAATTTCTACTGCCGTCTTTCAGGTACTGAGACTTAAAATCGTTATGTGCGATTTGTGCCGTTTTGCATCTGAAATGCCTCACATAAGCCTGTACCACCTCTCCGATATAACCATTATACACGCTTGAGGGTACTGTCAGCTATTACAGAAACACAAAAAGAGGTTTTATCTCCCTGACTCGGACAAAGAAATGATGTAAAATTGAGCTCCCATATCATTATGTCTCTGTCCTCCTCTTCTACTTGACGTTTAAATTGAGGAATAATACTCTACTGTGACCCGAACTGCATGTTAGTGAAGGGTCAGTATGTTGAGCAAATTTGTACATTTTTCACGATCACATTTAATGATTGTAAATGCTGAAGCAAATATAATGGTTTTTGAAAATTTATGTGTTAATTAATCGGGTGTTACTTAGGGTAAATGTAGTTCCACGGACATAGCTCTGCACTTAAATTATTTCTCAAAACTGAGAATAGAATTTAAAATCTTGTGCGTATGTAACACTTCGTCGAACGGAAGCTGCCTAAATTCGTGGAAATCTGATTTGCCTTTTGGACATAAGGTTCGAGTCTTATTGAACATAATCCTATAAAATTTACCAGTAACGCATTTTAACATTAGTCGATCAGAACCATAAATTGTAATCTAATTTTATTTTTAGCTCGCATTGTAGAACTTATGACATAATAGGAATAAGATTAATGACTTATGAGTATATTTATATTGAACATTAAAAACAATATCAAAATGACACAGCAGTGATAAAGCACGTCAGTATTGAACCCCTTGAAAACTGAACTAACTCTATGGAACACAGTCCTTCTTGAGAAGCTAACAGGTCCTCGTCTAGTCAAAAAATTCCCCGTATTTTATGGAACCCGAAATTTCGTAACCACATTAACAAGCGCCCGCCACCTGTCCTTATCCTGAGCCATAACAATCCAGTCCGTGCCTCCCCATCCCACTTTTGGAAGATCCATTTTAATATTATCCTCCCAGCTACGCCTAGGTCTTTCAAGTGGCCTCTTTCCATCAGTTCTCCCAACCAAAACCCTGTATGCACCTCGCCTGTCCCCCATACGTGCCACATGCCCCGCCCATCTCATTCTTCATGATTTGATTACCCGAATAATATTTGGTCAAGAGTACGAATCATAAAGCTCCTCTTTATGTAGTCTTCTCCACTTCCCTGTTACCTCGTCCCTCTTAGGCCCAGATATCTTTCTTTAAGACCGAAATGCATCTAAATTACATATATCCGAAACTGAAGTTCCTGTCTCACTGAGAACAGTCTCTGACCATTATATGGACCACCTTGTAAATATATGTTAAGGGAAATGATTTTTATTTATTGTGACAAGCATAAAAATACACTGCATGAAAATGCAAAGTTGTTTATGTAACAACTGGTGGTAAATATAGCTACCATTAAGTTTTGAAACGTTAATTGTACGTAATAACTCAGCATATCTCTATGCCTAATAGCTCTCTAGGTTGAAAATAAACATGTGCATTATATAGGCTTGTAAAACGAAACGCATTTTTTTAACACAGCGTCAGTCTCTCACTTTAGAGTATATGAAGAAAAGCGGCAGCCACTTACACGTAAGTCCCACATAGTTAATTTACGCTCCCTTGAAGCCTGTGCCTTTTAAATATATGGTAATTATGTTTCATAATAGGGGGATGTTGGTTGTTGAGGTAGTTTGCAAATTCGCGCCGTCGGATTCCATTTAATGTAAGCCAACGAACCTGAGCTTGCTACAGAACTGAAGGTACTCGAGTCCCCTCATCCCGTCCTTCGGATCCTTCCTGTAGTCTTTCAGTTTTGTTTTTTTTTTTTTTGTATGTAACTAATTTTAAACTGAGAACAGAAGAGGGTACGTGTTAGTGTTTTTGTTTGTCAGTTGCAGAGACGTGAAGTGATTAACTACTGCCGAGCGCTAAAAGCGCAAGAATATTTCCTGTGAACTGTAGTTCTACAGTGATTACGAACTGCCTTGCCCGTTACGGAACGAGAACCACGTACAGTAGCCTACACGATTTCCAGCCTTCACAGGCATATTCCATTTGCATGTCACAGGTTGTCATAAACCATCATTAACAACAGTAATACTTAAGAAGGGGACAAAGCTGCCATTCTGTATGTGCCATGACTTGAAGTATAGCTATATGGAGGTAAAGCTCCATGCATTCTCGGCTTCTGCTTTAGATGGGTGTAAGTGGCCAGCTTCATGTTCCTTTTGCTTTACCTCCTCATCAAAGAGTTCGAATTTCTTATTGGGTGGGAACATGTGTGGAATAGAAGCCATTATGGATTTTTTTTTTTGCATATCTCATCCCTCTAATTTTTTCTATAGAGTGTCCGAGAAGCCACCATATACGTGACTTTATTTATTTATTTACTTCTTTATTTCATGATGTCTGTAGTTTATGACTTGGCATCACTTTATATGACTAGGCAATCTTGTGGGTCAATGAACATCTGAGAAAGCCGTAAGAGACGTCACCCAAGGTCGCATTTCCTCATTATTAGTTTATGTTTTGCGAAGTTGACAACGGCAAATGTAAGCCATTATTCCATTGAGGAGCGTTTGGTAGCGAGTGTTTGGGTGCATAAAGAAACAGCACACGTCAGAAGATGAATCAGATGATTTCACAGTTTCAGCAGTGATTTGGGAAGCCATCTCCGCGCAGGGCAACTGACTGTGCATGAATTCCTGAAGGAAGCATTCCCAGGCCAGTGGATTGGTCGTGGTTCTGCAACATCCCCTTCGCCAATGTCATGAACTCCACGCAGTCCCGACATGAACACACCTGATAACAACCTCTGGCGAAACAAAAGACAAAGATTGTAACACCGACACTCAATTACAAGCCGCCATCACTCATACTTTCGCCTCTTTAACACTACAAATGCCACAGAAGAGGTCACAAAGGACGTGCCGACTATAAGGGTACCCACACAGATCCGTTGGATGCATAAAATACAGGTATGACGAAGTAAATAAATAGGCCTAAGTCAGGTGTGCGGTGACTTCTCGGATATTCTGTACACGCCTCATCCGCCGTACTCTTCTTGATTTGATCGCCGTGATAAAATTTTGTAAAGAAAAACTGTGACGCTCCTCATTCTGACTTTCTTCTCCATCGCCCCGCTCCCTCTTCCACCGTAGGTTCAAATATCCTGCCAACATTCTTATCGCCACACACCCTCAACTATTTGATTCCTTTAATGTCAGAGACCAATTTTCACGCTTATACAAAACAAGTAAATATGTAATTATTTATAGCGTTAAAATTATAGGTAGGAAAGCTGTGAAGAGAATCAAAATAGTCACAACGTTTAGTAATTATCGTAGTGACATTAATGTATAAATGATTGGGCCCTGTCGCTCATTACACGTTCGTAAGTTAACTTGAACTTCTGAGTCTTTAACATACGTTGAGAAGACTAAGCCTACGAAGCTAAAAACATAATGAGACTGGGTTTCCCCTTGACATGAATTTAACTAACTATAATTCAATAAGTTGTAACTTGAAGGAGTTTTCATTTTATTTATGATCACTGAATATATGGAAACTGTTTGTAAAAATACTTTGTTCTGTATTACATCAGTTCAGTAACAATGTGTGTGTGTGTGTTCTACCTTTCTTTTCTATATTGCGGAGTTATATATATTGTATTGTTTGCTCTGACGCTCCTATAAAAAGAAACAGACAATTTAGAGACGCTTTGAAATGGGGAAACAAATAAACGAATCCTGCCTTTCGAAATTATTGTCGAGTATGATAGGACTCTTTCTTCGTACTGAAGCATTGTGTATGTCCACCTCAAACACCTGAGGAATATAATAAAGGATTCAGAAATATAACAAAATGTGAGGAAACGGTCGCAGCTGTCGAAACAAGCGCATAACGACAACGCCCAGCACGTCCAACAAAGGCCTCGGCACAATATTGTTCTGATTGAGTTGTGAGATTCTCACATTTCCATCCCCTGAAAGTATTGTAAGGGTATTGTGTGGAGAATTAAGGGTGGCATTAAGGGTGGGTGGGTAGATGGGTGACCAGTGTCCACGGGATTGTCGTGAGCCTGTGAAAGCCCACCCCCTACTGAGTGTCCACTCCCCACGTCAGCACCTCTAAGTGAGAGCGACTTGAAATCCCATGAGTTCTGTACTTGGGCACGCACCGATGTATACGGATGCACAATTGAATTTTATTCTCCATCTTCTAATGGACCTAGTGTTGAAGTTACCAGCTGTCTGTCTACTTTGTGGTTACATTCTTCTTTCCCAGCCCATCTTTTCTTGTGCTTAGTTTTGTTTCCTTCGGAAATGGCAAGGCATAGTGTGCTTTGACTGTTTAGGGAGTGTGAATGCAACTTTTAACATAAAGTGAGAAAATCCAGAAGTTTGGAAAGAAGTCATGTTTCTTTCTGGGCCATATGAACAAGTTTTAAGTAGCTGTAGGTAATTCGGCCTTCAATTTCTGACAGGAGCAGTAAGTTGTCTCTTTGGCCTTGTGCTGAAAAGGGCTTTGAGCTCCACCGAGGCGCCTACAAAATGTACATCAGGTTTTCCTTACACGAGGATAAAGCGACCGTAGCTTGCAGCTTATGTCTGACTTCCATCTAGGGCCCTTTCTCACTCTCATTTCGTTTTCCTGTACATTATATAGAATTGCTTTAAAAAGAGCTACAAACGAAGTTGTATAGTGAAAATTGAACTGTAAAAATAAAGGAATTATATTCAATATAATTACTACCGTCATTGTAGGGAAGAGAAACCCCGAAATTTCAGAATATTTGACGGACATACGGAAGCTAATCTACCAATCTAGATAGAGTGAATAATGGACCACCCATTGCGTAGCTTCTTTTAAGGCAGCTTTGTATTCAGATGCAGTCCTGGGTTATCATGGCCAATGTTATGACTTAGCACTTTCCTCAACACTATGCCGTTTGGCATGTTTTGTATCAGAATATTTCTTGCTTCTTGTTATTTTTTACTGAAGGAGACGGATAACGATTAGGGAGGGACTTTGAACGATACATGAGCAGGAATTTGCGAGAGGTGTTAGAATATTCTTGGCTCTGACTTTTATAGACGTACAACGGCATTTCTTCTAACTCCCAGTACTTACTGAAGGACTGCATAAAAACCTATACTTTCTTCAACATAATAAAATAGCACCCGCTGAGAGAGGAAGCTAAGTCTGTTTGAACCCCCTGCGGCCCCCCGCCGAGTAACGCACCCACACGTACCACCATTCATCAGGCTGTCGAGGCGGGGGCTCCGGCACCAGGCGTGCCCCAGACACGCCCAGTAGGGGGCCTACTGCTTCAGAAGTGAACCGACTATTTCTGCAATCTATGGGGTTTATACTAAAGGAATGAGAAAGGGTGGGAGGGGTGGAGGGTGGGGTGTCCCAGTGTGATGCTCGTTTTTATTTCGGTGGTGTCAGTAGGGGGCTAGTCTATATTGATCCCCCTTTCCTGCTTTTTTTTATATTTTTGCACTACCGCTTTTAAACGTATAGGTCATACAACAAATATTGCATTTCTTGCAAGATTTGAGTTTCTCGCGGCGGTGCTACGAAGAAGGCTGCTTTGACTACCTGACCCTGAAGACGAAGGCATTATATTGTTTCGAAACATAGTGTAAATATTTACCAGTCGACACAGTGTAACATCTCAGAAAATTTGAATCATTCTTGCATTTCTTCTTAAAAAGAACGGGAAGTTTATAACACAGTATATAATTCGAATCCCACTTCACTGATATTGACTGTGGACATATGTGATTATTTCCTTAAATATAGACAGACAGTAAGAGGGCATGCAATCTATTTGAACTGTCTAAAGGACTGACCAATTATCATTGTCTTAATTTATTCCACATTGAAAGAACTCATTGCTAAACTGCTGTAGGAACAAATGTAGCAAGGTTATTGGCTATGGTTTGATTTAATATTTTGCGATCTTCCACTAAAAGCAACATTTCTTGGAAAGCTATATTGTGTTGTGAATAAGGCTGTTGTAGTCTGTATTAGTTGTTCTGTCTCTCTAGGGATAGCAAATGATACATTCAATGAATACGAAATCTTTGGTGTATTTCTGCGTTTTAGATACCGAGCATAGACATTGAAAAAAAGAATGAAAATCGTAAAGGACGATATTGAAAATGACAAGCAGAGATGTTGAGGTGTTTCTTCTGTGTAAAACCGCGAAGATACTAAATGAGACTAGCTTGCATCCAGATTCAAACAAGGTTCGGCCTAATGCAATTTAGACCTGTTCTACGCAACATACTTTGCGAATCATGTTCTCTTGAGTCTTTACTACAGACTGCAAGACAAGAGACATATGACATGAAAGGCATTCGTACTAGTTGAACGGGAGGACTATGCTCTTAGTTAATATAAAAAGAAAATGATAAGAAAAACTAGAAACTTATAAGTTGTTAGCGGTTAGAGATGAAAGACAATAGTTCTAGTTTAACACTTTGAACACTGACAAACATCTAATTTATGTATAAAGCTTTAGTTCTTATATCACAGAGAATAGAGTCAATGTCAGTTCTAACGACCAAAGACTTGATACTGTGGAGGGAAATATTAAGTAGTATAATGTAATATAATATGTATTATATACTTATGTAAATTTGGGATGCAAATGAGAAAATAAAGTAATTAGGACACGACCATTATTTGAGGCTGCAGGGGAATAGAATGAGGACCTAATAACATTTTCGGAGAGAAGAGGAAATATTGAAATGATGGAGTAACAGTAGTGGTGTAGGATATCAGAAGTAAAATGAGGGAGTAGACCAGTGTAAATAGGTATGTTTTTAAGGAATTGTGCTGCGCAGGAACCTGGTGGTAATACGAGTACAGATTGACGTAAAGATCGAACAAATACCTTTCATTTCGTAATCTTTGCAATTACTTATTGTGAGAATTTTACGAATCACTTACACACGCTGTGTGGAAAAGTGCAGAGTTGGTAGATCTAGCTACCGCAGGGCTTTACAATTAAGTGTCCTAGTGCTAGTATATCCTACAGTTGGAAGGAATGTTTAGCTAATCGTGGTTCGTGTAAGTGGGAATTGTACCTAGATTTAGATTCTGTGGTTGCTGAATATGAGACTGTCACACGTCTAAACCATCCCAGAATAATGCGTAAAGAAACTTTTAAATATTTCTGCCTTTTATTTCTGATGCCGTGTAGTGTGGTAGATATTCACCGAGTTTCATCGCCTCAGAAGATGCTGTTACGTCCTTCGTCCCTTATCCCTGATGATGGAGGCAGTGGGATCCTCTGAAAAGTCGGTGCGCTTCTGTCAGAATGTACGGCGTCATATCCTTTATGGCAACCGCCATCAGGACTTCAAAACTCACAAAGAAAAGTTTCTTTAAACGTTTCCCGAACAGCGTAATAATTCATTTTCCTGCATTATTAAATATACATTCAGCCCTTGTTTTATGCCTTTTTCCTTTATCACCCCTTGCCAATTTACACGACTTCTTAATTTGCGCTCGCTCATTTTCGGTTTTACGCTCGTTGACTGGCTGCGTTCTATAATACTAACTCCTTATTTCCGACGTGAATATCATTTTTGATTTAGCTTTTTTATTTAAATTACGTCCAAATTTTAAGGAAAGCAGTAGGGCGTAAAAGAAGGACAGGATGTGTGAGACGTGAAATATAGTCTCAGAGATTTTCTATCTTGGCACCAAATGTAAAATGGGCTTACGTCAATTAGCGTTTAGGCGTGTCCAAGAGAATAAACATTGACACATAAATTAAAAATTACTAATAGATTGTGTAACACTGTTCTGTTTTAGTACCCAGAGAAAGAGTAGAGTGGTCAACATGTAAGGTAAATCTAATAATATAAAATATTCTTTACCCACTGTCACTACGATTCAACTTCTTTTGTCATCCCTAAGTGGCATCTGCTGCAGGTTTTGTTTTGGTCGTAATATCGAGCTTGTTATGATACGATTTAAAAGAGATTCAACTGAATTTCAACAACAAGTTAGCTCTTGCGCAACACGACTTAATCATTTCATTCGATAAAAGGTAGCATTTACTGAATAAATATACATTATCAAGTTTTAGCAGCGTAGGCTAGAGTTACGAACTACATCTTGAAATAAAAAAAAACTCACTTGCAAAGAGAATGAATAGGTGCGAGCGCTGTTACTGGTATGTTGTCTTCTATAAATCTGCCAAGTGTATAACTGCGTACTTGTGTGCTCGTTACTATAGGAAGAAATTATGAAATTTTGTCGAGAGGCAGGTTGTATTTAGGTTAATTTGATTGAAATGATATTAAATCCCCCTGTAACAGCAATCAAATGATTTCACATGGATACCTGGGCTTATTTTCAAATCCCACACCATGGAAATGCTAAATACCTTTTCAACTAACCATCAAATGACTGATGAAAACACAACGGGTATGTAATAATTTAATTCACTCGTGGAATTTTACTCATTGGGGTTGGAGTTTGAATTCAATACGAATAGCTGTGTGTTTTTCAAATGGTTAATAACATCATGTAGAATTTACAACGAGGTGAAATACCGCACTGTTTGAACCGCATGCAACGTCGGGACATAACGGCTGTTATTGAATATATTACTCCGGTTATCAAAATCATGACCTGCAAACAAATACAGAGGGGAGTAAATGGTTGAGAGAAAGAAGAATTATACTCATAGTTTGTGATAAAGCCGAACCTTTGTTTGGTTTTATTTGCTAGCGAAGATTTGTGTGTGTTTGTGTGGGGTTTTCTGTCGTGCGTATGATATAAGTATTGTGTACCGTTAACAACCGTGTTACCAATATTTATTTATTTCAAGCAATTTGGAAAAACAGATACGTGTTTCATAATACTCGACATTCTTAAACCCTTTAGGTGGTCGGATTTGAAAATCACATATCAGCAGATGTTTTGAGGATTAAATTCCAAATGCATTGGACAATGCGGCTGGCACCATACACAGTACCCCGAACTGCTGCAGCTTTCGAATGGGGTAATAGAATTTGTCTCCGCTTCCAATAACGCAATGTTTTATTCAAGTAATATGTCTGTTTGGTGTGTTATATACAAGTGCAATGTTGGGACACTAATACAGGTTCTTCTATACCGCCATTTAGCACTGTTCCGAATTCTGAGCCTTGATTCGTCGTAGTGCTGTTTTGATTCGTTTACTTTATATCATAAATATGCTAATAACTGAGTAAGCAATTCGCTTTCCTGTGTGCAAAGTCACATTTAGACTGTTTACCATGTAACATGAACATCACTCCTAATGCTGTTTAATATCCACTAAGATACACATCTTACATACCGCCTCTTATTTAATGCATTTTACAGTGTATAACTGCAAAAGAAGTAGTAGTATATCTCTTTAAGTTTTATTACTGTCGTTGTTTCTTAATAATGTTCTACATCGTCTAATATCAGAAGTATTTTTGCTATGAGATCGCGAAAATCAAACCCAGCCATTTCCATTTTCAGTGACTCTTCGTTAGAGCCGAGAAACTGTTTCACTTTTTTGCGCAATTGATAAGACGCTCAGTTTTTGTTTGGAGGCTGACACATATTTCACTTTCTTAAAAATAAACAGAAGAATTTTAAAATTTGCAGTTACGTATTTCAGTTGTCTTCTAAATAGTGGAGAATATTTATTTTGATTCCAAAAGTTTGAAATTGCTGTTTTGAAACCATCGTGTCTCGAGATTTTTGAGTTTGAAGCAGTTCTCACAAATATAAACTGTTTCGTTTGTACTGAACCAACCTTCTGAAGTTGCTCTTCATTGTTTATATTCCTTATTATTTACATGAAATAATAACACACCGCCTTTATCAAGATTTTATACAAACACATGTGTTGCACTTTAAGCAAAGTAGGAAATTAAACTCTACGAAATTTTAAACATGCATTTTTTTTTTCAGGGAAAGCGTACGAGATGTTTAGTTATTTCCAAAAAGCGTGACGTATAAAGCGCAGCATTCCAGCTGTTATTAAAAAGTAATCTCATACATCCTCTTGATTTTGATAGGCACACAGGCGACATACCTGAACTGGAAGTGATACTGCTTTAAATGCGCGATAAATGTTTATATCTCTGATTAATAAATAAACACTATGATAAATTCATGTCACAGTTAATACATAAAATACTTTCAAAATTACAGAACCTAACATGTCAAAAAGTTTGTGCGGCACTCAGATTCACAGTGACTAACGTCATTATGCTTCTTAGCAATTGATACGTTTACATGACGGCATTGCAACTCCCTCAATGGTTTATATTAAGACTGGCAGGTTTACTTCTGATATACAGCTGGAGATATCTGTTTTATTTGTAAGAACTAAGTTTGATTACCTGTATACTGAGACAGCAATCAAATACACAGCCGTGTAGAAATTTCTGCACAGAATCCAATGGCGTACGTAACTGAGTTTCGACGCACAATGGAAATTGCTGTGTTTAACTTTAGGGGTCTCGTAAAGACCCACCAAAATTTCTGAGAATTAATTCTACTCTCCTCTTTAGAAGATGTTTATTATTTTGAGAGCTGGCTTTTTTATTTTTATTTTACATATTTCGACATTGTTATTGAAACAACAAGAACTTCTAAACAAAACTCATAAAACATTCGTCCTTACTGTATTCAAGAAGATTTTTGATTTCATACATCTATTGCCATTAATAATATTTCCTTTCACGACGATCTCATAATCTCAGATTACATAGCACTGTTATTACCTATTGTAATTTAATTTAATTTTATATTATTTTGTGTTAATAATATATTGATTAGTACTAAGTTTATCTTCTATCTGCTTTAAATTTATCGAATACAATCTTAACTTAAAAGGTTTCCATCTTCGACGTGCTTGTAATTATTGACTTAGAAACAATTTGTTATGCAGATTGTATTGGCATGTGAATGGACTTTCGCCATACCGAAAGTAACATGTGTAGCTTTTGTGGTCAGTTAGGTTCAAAAACTAAAGGCATCTCGCACAGCTTTCATTGTACTTATTTTACGTACTACGAAACGATCAAGTTCATATAAGTTGCGCATTTCTCGAACAACTGTGACCATACACCATTTCATGATCCTAAATTAGTTAGTGGTAATGTCGCACGCACCTTACGAATTCTCACATCCGCCATAGTCGTACTTCGTGTTCTTTAAAGTAAAAAAGCGTTAGGTAGGGGTGGATTTCAGTGGTGCAAGATTCATGCCAAGTTTCGTGAAAGTTAGTCTCTTCAAATGTTGGAATAGTGACACACACACACACACACACACACAGTGGCAACAACGCTCTTGTAAACAAACTTGCTTTGCAAACTCTGGAGCTGACGAAGCTTAGCCTCCCCAATGAGGTGTACTATCCGTGATTTCAGGCTTCCGACACGATTTTTCTTCATGGACTTCTTGACCCTTGAAGTTGGGAACAATACATTATCCCGAAACGTCGGTAAAGGATTATCAGTCGACGCTGCGTAATATCCCAGAAGAGCGCAAATCTCATCAACGTCGCAGCGGAAGCCTGAAATCACAAACTTGCTTTACTCTAGAAGGCAGGGCAATTAAATGGGCCTATATGTCAGTATGATGGCAAGTAATTACCTGAAAACGGACCCATATACTTTCCCAAATGTAGTAGTGTATCAGAAAGTGAATAACATCCAATACTTTCTATGACATTAAAGAGAGCGTTTCGCGGTTTCGGTTTTATTAAAGAATAGTGTTCGTCAGTTTAGGTTTCATTAGCGGGCAGTGTTCTGCGAGTTAGGTTTAATTAAAGAATGGTTTTCTTTATTCTAGGTATAATTAAAGGGCAATTCTAGCTTAATTAAATAATAATGTTCCTTATTTTCGGTTTAGGTAAAGTGTTTTCTGATTTCTTTTTAATTTAAGAACAGTCTTTCTGTCGTTACATACGTACGCTCATACAAAAAACAAACATACTCGTATGGTAATATGTTCATGTATGCGTGGACACACATAGCATATATCTTCATCAGTTCACACACAAATGCCGTAGGCCTATACAAGGCAAATATAAGGTCGCTCGTGTGTTTGTGTGCCTAGACACATAGTATATCCATCAGTTTACACCTTGTATAAGGTAAAGGTAAATTTGCCTCTGTGATTAAGCAGTGTGGCACTTTGGAGTGCGGAGGAGGGGGGGGAGGGGAGTGGAAGTATCGCTGCTAGCGTTACCTCTACACTAACCTGCTCTCTTTCCACACCTTCTTCATCTCGGTACTATTTTTTTTTTGGCGTTGGTCAGTTTTAGTCTTCGGCCGCTATGACCTTTCACCTCCACCTGGTGCAAAGTTAACAATGAATGGAGCTCGACCTCCACTCCTGTATGCCTTTATGGCGTGCACAGGGACAACTTTACCTTTATCTTTAACCCGACAGATATTCGAACCAGTCGTCTCCCGAACACCTTTACCGCTACATCGCCGGTAAGGCGCCCACGGTGATCATTGGATAGGAGGCTGGGTGGGCGCACGGTCGGTCTTACGGAGGTGGCGGTGAGAAAGATCCATACCTGCGCTGACAATCCAATTTCAGTCCGTAGGCAGTCACCGTACTCTAGGAGAAACCCTGAACCAGGCTTTTTAATCTAAATATGAACAGTTTTGTTGCTGACTGTACTAAAAGAAGGATTTGTTTTAGCCATTTATGTTTAAGAGAAGGTTACCGAAGCGGGAAAAAGAAAGAGTGAAAGTATTCTTGTTCAAAAAAGAAACACAAGTAGTAGCTTTGATCGATCGGAACAATCAGGATTCAATGACAGCGCTACTGATGGGACCGAGCGATATGCTGGGCGGCTTATGAGCAGGTCATGCCAAGAATGCATGCTGCTAGCTGCACCGTCACCGGTATTAATGGGTGCCCTCCCTCATAAACATACATATTTCGTAAGGTATCCTACTCGCTTAACACTTGATCGTAATGTTACATAGTGAACGTGGGTACGCAGGCGGATATTCCGCCAAACGTCTGCAGGGTACGCATTATTTACAGACAGTTGTTCTCAAACTATTTTGCTAGTGTCCTCTTTTTATGGCATTGACAATTCTGGCCTCCTCATATGTTTATTGTGTGGGCTTAACACTTTATTATTAATTGTGTCTGGCGAGACTTGGTCTATCAGTAAATGCAGAGATGTTTTACCCTAAACATGGAGACATCATTTTACTCCGAAAAGTTGGCATATTTTTATTAGCTTACATGATGTTACATGCCAGAAGCAGTAGTCTTTAATTAGACTGCATATTCATATCTCTTCACCACAACACGGGAAAATGCGACAACTAGAAATTTTATATATCCGCGAAAAGTTTGTAAGGTTCATATACTGGTCTTTGGGATCGACATTGGCTTTTTTATGTATTATATTTATATACTTACTATTATTTGTGTTTTATTGTAAGACTCATTCGGTGTTATGCTTATTGTAATTATAATAATTAATAAATTAATAAAAAATTAATAAACCAGATTTGAATTGAATTATAATGAAAAGTTCTGGTTATATATTACGAACTAATCCCATTTTACTGTAAAACCTGAGGGCTTCTTTATGTATTATATTTATAAACTTACTATTATTGTATTCACTCACTTAACCACTTAACTCACTATTATTGTGTTTTATTGTAAGACTCATTCTGTATTATGCTTATTATTATTATAAAGACAAGTTCTGTATCCACCTCGGCGGATATCTGGAATACTGAATGAATGAATTAATACAAAATTGCACTCAGGACGACGTTAAGTGAGGTTTAATTTGGGGAAATGTGTGTTATTATCTGTTCAGAATTGTCTTCCTGTCTAAATTTCAACGCAGTTTTTGCTGTGTTGTTTTGTGTGGACTTAAAATTCAGTTTCTCGCTTATGGGGAGAGTATCAGTCATGGGTGACTGAGTACTGAGGAAAATATTTGAACCTAAAAGGAAGTGACACGAGACTGTAACTTCACAACTATACTCTTCGCCAAATTTTCGGAACCTCAAATAAGGAGGATGAGATGGGCGGAACGTGAGCCAATAGGACGTACAGAATATGAGAAAAATGCGCACAAAGTTTTGGTCGGAAGATTAAACGAAAGAGATCACTTGAGAGACCCAGGAGTAGGAAACGATATAATGCAATGGATCTTAAACAAACAGGCTGAGAGGGTGTGGTTTGGATTCTGTGGCTCAGGACAGGGACCAGTGGATGGCTGTTGTGAATGCGGCAATTAACATTTGGGTTCCGTAAAATGCGAGTAATTTCTTACTAACTGAACAACTGTTAATCTTTCCAAAAATAATTCTGTCCCTTGGAGTAAGTTAACTTGTTAGTTTTATGGTTGGTTTGTTAGTGCTGAATTTTGAAGAGAAATTTAGCTTGCACCATTCTTGCGTGTATACGCTTCTGAGTTGCCACGCTCTAAGTGTTTATTCACAAAGAATAACTGACATATTTTGGAGCTAACATCTGATGACTGTGTGGGTGGCGAGCTTTACACATAATAAGAAGTCGCGCTCTGTTACATTGACATGTGTTTCAGTGCGACCCCATACAATGCACGCGCGACACATGTGCTTCATCTCTTTGCACTCGGCAAATGGTGTTGGATAGAAACTTACTTATTGTTCGCTAATTTGACATTTTCCGCTTACAAAAGATGTCTTCCTACCATTATCTTGTCATTCAGTAGGACGAGAAGAAAAGACACAAATTTAGCAGTGCTTGACTTGTAACTGCAAAGTCAGTTGTCAATGATTTTTATATCATCCAATTGAAAGCATTTAGTCTTGGTCTCAGGCTCACACTGCCTCCTGTTTATAGAGTATTCGGTACTCGTTTCCTGAGAGTACAGCTATCAGAGTGTGATGTTGGCCAATCATCTGCATCTTAGTGCCGACATGAAGCATGTATGGGACTATACCTCCACTCCCCACTACGTTTTCAAGGGGTCGTGTTTAACTAACCATTTGAAGGTTAGTGACTGCTGTATGTACTGATAGGTTTAACACAGAAAACTTTGCATTTTGCCCACACAGTGTTTTTATATTCCCAATATGAATCTCAAAATAAACAATCATTATTCCTCTATTCAGCATTACCCGACTAGTCTTTCTAATGGAGGCTTACTCAGTTATCTGTGAGCTACGAATTATATCATCGTGTGTAATGCTTATTAATTTGTCTTCAAAAGTTTAGACACAAAGATGATTTATGTTTACGGCCTTGAGAAGCATTTCATGTATCGTGATTGAGTTTTTTTTTCACTTTGTGATTGTCATACAAATTACGAAAAAATATTTGAATGTAATGCTTACTGGCTTTTAAAACGCGAACTTTGATTTTGTCTTGCCAGGATGGCATTCTAATTTCAAGAGGGCAGGTTTCTCTTCGTGTGGACGCTTGAAACCCAGACAGTATCATAATCTTTAGTTAACGATACAATTAGGAGCCCTTGTAGCTCAGTCAGTATAGTGACCATTTACGGGTACAACGTCCGGTTCTCGTTTTATTGGCAGCATTTTTTTTTCGCCGCTACGTCCATGTCTGCCCTGGGAGTTCGATCCATCCTCCAAACCGACAGATTTTTGTTGGTTCTTATTTTAATGTTAGTGGCGACGGTTTAAATCGATGAAAACAAGGTTACTGCGCCAGAGGTCCAGTTGTCAGCGAAGGGATTGTGTGCTATATAGATTCAAAGTATTAACATACTGCTCATGTCAGTTGTTACGAAGGATTGTGTGCTATTAATCAAGTATAACATAGCAGGTCTCATGACAGGTTTGAAGGTATGTCCAGCGAAGGGATTGTGTGCTATATAGATTCAAAGTATTAACAATAGGCCAGTGCATCAGTGGTCCAGTTGTTAGCGAAGGGATTGTGTGCTATATAAATTCAAAGTATTAACAATAGGCCAGTGCATCAGTGGTCCAGTTGTTAGCGAAGGGATTGTGTGCTTATATTAAATTCAAAATAATTTAACAAATGGCCTAGTTGCATCAGTGGTCCAGTTGTTAGCGAAGGGATTGTGTGCTATATAGAATTCAAAGTATTAACAATAGGCCAGTGCATCAGTGGTCCAGTTGTTAGCGAAGGGATTGTGTGCTATAAAATTCAAAGTATTAACAATAGGCCAGTGCATCAGTGGTCCAGTTGTTAGCGAAGGGATTGTGTGCTATATAGATTCAAAGTATTAACAATAGGCCAGTGCACCAGTGGTCCAGTTGTTAGCGAAGGGATTGTGTGCTATATAAATTCAAAGTATTAACAATAGGCCAGTTCACCAGTGGTCCAGTTGTTAGCTAGGGGATTGTGTGCTGTATAGATTCAAAGTATTAACAATAGGCCAGTACACCAGTGGTCCAGTTGTTAGCGGAGGGATGCTGTTCTGTGTTGCGTATAACGAGGAACTTAGTGATCTGTACTCATCACCAAATATTGTTCGGGTGCTCAAATCAAGAAGAATGAGGTGGGCGGGGCATGTAGCATGTATGGGTGAGGGGAGAGGTGCATACAGAATTTTGGTGGGGAGACCTGGGGGAAGGAACCAATTGGAAGACCCAGGCGTAGATGGGAGGATAATATTGAAATGGATCTTCAAGAAGTGGGATGGGGGGGCATGGACTGGATTGATAAGGCTCAGGATAGGGACAGGTGGCGGGCTATTGTGAGTGCGGAAATGAACCTTCGAGTTCCATAAAAAGAGGGGAATTTTTGACTAGCTGACGACCTGATAGATTCTCAAGAAGGACTCTGTTCCATGGAGCTGCGTAAGAATGCATTCGCGAACGAAGAGGAAATATCCAATTGTATGAAGTTTCAGTATGAGTACAGTACAACGCTCTGGAACCTGTCAATGGTGGACTACCTTGAAAGACATGTTGACGCCAGACGGGCCTGACGTCATTGCATTTTATTCCCCACATGATGCAGTTACAGTGTTCGTATGACAATTAAACGCCGGACTCGCCCTCGGTTTCGGCCTTGTTTGTTGCATTGCTTATATCCATCGTCACAGAGGTCATAGTGCATGAGGTGTGATGAGGGAACATAAAGGCACAGACGAAGAAGGTGTTTCAAAAAAGGGGAAGTAAAAATGTAACAATGAGAAATAGACAAGGACGGCCTTTTGTGTCTGGTGGTTCCTGTTTCTCCTTGTCTCTCTTCACCAAACACCACTTTGTGTGTTAATGACACCACAGTGTGCAATTCGATGCAGAGTGAAACAGACGATGGTGGAGGATCACAGAGGAGGTCCTGCCAACATCTCTGCTGAGTTATATAAGAGCAGAAGACGGAGAGGGGTAGGTTGTAAGGTCGGGGGAAGGATGGTTGAGGTAGAGTGAGACAGAGTGAAGGTTACTACTGGTTTTGGTGTCGGAGCTGCACAACAGTGGCGCCCCGACGTCCTGGCGTCACTAGCGGACAATTGTACTGCCGCCCATGTTGGCCAATGTGCACCCAGGGAACAGTTAGAAGCAGTAATGCATTGAATTAGACCGTAATACAAAACCATACTATGTTGATATTGTGCTCTGGTGGCTACTGCTGTATAGCGCTCGCTATTTCTAACCGGCCGGCAACTCTACTGCTACGTCCGCTGGGTAACTTGGTTACTCTGCTGTGTACTGCTTGCTACTTGTGCAAGTAAAAGTCTCGTTTTTGAGCTGGATATAGTCTTTTTTTTCCTATCTCTTCCCTTGCCATTCTGTTAAGATGAACACTATGGCTTATATTTCCTTTTATAACGTTTGTTTTTTTTGTGGGGATTTCCTCTTTTTTTTCCCCCTTCCAGTGGAAGGCTATTGGAGTTTTGTAATCTAGAGCTTACGGGTCAGTTATTAAGCCAATTGAATTTTAGTGGTGACTAGAGGTAGGACATAAATGTTGCATTGCTGAATTGAGCAAGGAATGGTACTATGTTACGGCTGCTACACGAGCGGATGTGGAGAGATCAGCCTTGTGTATGGACCTACTGGACCAGTCTCTTTTTATGCGTGGAATTCTGAATTTTGAATTCGAATTCTGCGGGTGACTGTCACGAACCTCTGACTTTATTTTAGCTTTGCGACTATGTTATAATTCACTACTGTGCTCAAAATAGGTGTAGATTACTGTTAGGCATAGTAGTATAAACGTTGATGTGCTGAAAGTATGCTACATTCAAGCTTACTAATAATTACAAGAGTAATGCTATCATCATCATAATGATCATCACAATAACAACAATAAAAGCGAAAAAACATCATCGTCATGATTTCCGCAATCAGTAAATAAGCAGATATACAGGGCATACACAAAAGAATGGTGCGGTTTTAATAGTGTTCACTATTAAAAACGCACCATTCGTTTGTGTATGCCCTGTATTTCTTATTTAAAGTACGGTAAAATGGGTTAATAACGCCACAAATTCTTTTTTCAGACATATCTTCCGCATGTTTAATGGTGCACTTTTTATTCTTGCTCTCCTACAAAGCGAAATGTTTGGGCACCTTTAGCTGATTCTAAATCTTTTGATTTCTAAGAAACAGTTTCCTACAAAAGATGAAAATGGGTTATTACATGACAGTACGGAAAATAACGTCACGTAGCTATATATTTTTGTGCTTGGGTTAAGTACTTAAAACTTCATATCACTTAACATACAAAACAACTCTTTGGAAATTGTCAAGACAGTACATTTTAAAGGTAACAGTACTAAAAGAGGACTGTCTTTGATTATTCAGTAGAGAAATAGACGTGACACCATGTACGAAAAAGATGAACCTGAAGAAAATATTTGAATTAATAACGAATTAGTTGAACACACAACACTTTAACCAACAAATGCACTCTTATTATACCTTGTTATGTTATACAATACAGTCACAGTAAATTAGCCCGACATGTTTCGATCCCTTGTTGGGAACATCATCAGGGACTTTTAGATTATAAATGACACAGTTACAAATTAACAATAAAGGTACATATTAAAAGTATAAGATGTAAAATGTTAAAATTGTAGGCTATCTCTGTTGGTTCCTGGGTCCACTGCGTATTGGAAATTGCCTGTTTACATGTGGAAGGCCAAGAGAGCTGTCTTGGTCTTCCACATGTAAACAGATATACACGTAATAAGAGTGCATTTATTAAGTGGTGCGTGCTCGAATGACAATGCACGGTATGAATAGCATAACAAATTAGTCGAAGTTCAGGTTTGTTGGGATAATAAACATATTATGGGATTTGTAAATGTGAGAGTCGTACGTCACTCTCCCTTTTTGCAGCACAACGTCATCACATAAGGTACACATACCACACTTCACTAAACCTCTTTTTTGCACTTCTGGTGATAACAAACCATACACTGAAAGCATCCATAGTTACCTAATTCTTCTTTTTGAAAAGGCGAAATAGTTCTCTGCCTGTTGAAGTGAAATTCGAGTAACAATTTTAGATTTTACGCTCAGAGATCACGGATTATTTGATAAATTTTCTCATCATTTTGGATGTTAGAAGGTGTTGCACGCACACGTGCTTGTATGAATAATTTTGGAACCTGGAAATGTCCTAATGGTCTTCCACAATGTTGTCTTCGACAGTTCGTTACTGCTTAATTCCAGCTGATTTCAGAGGGTTTGAATAACTTTCATCATGTTACAACGCAAGAGGTATTGCCTTTTAATACGTACCTTTCTCTAAAATTTAGAGAGCCATCTTGACGTTATTTGCCCAAGTAAAGTATCGGTATTACCATAAACGGCATATTTTACTTCAGAATATATTCTTGCTTTAGAACTGGAATAATTATTGCAGAACATTGAAATCTATGCCTTAAGACACCAAAACTCTAACCTGGCTATACATAGAGATAGCATTGTACTCACACCGCAGTGCCATTAAATGTTCAGCCTTGCAACTATACCTAGCAATACAGACATGTTCAAAATTATTGGCTGATAAGTGGAGAATAATGGTGACATATACATTCAAGATCACAAAACCTATGAGCCACTAACACCGGGAACAAGGATTTCGAATTTACAGTTTCGCCTTACCTTTTGGCGTTTCCATGAACTAGCGTGACAAATTCAAGTGGCGTTGTTCGGCGAAGTTACGCTATGCCATATCCGATATAGTAAAGCGAGGATCTGACATCAAACGAACTTCCAGGACGAAAGTTTATACGAAAAACTCGTAAGACATTGGTGAGCAACATTTTGTGTACGACGGCCAAATAAAGAGACAGACATTTGCGGGCCACATTGTGAATAGTACCAGTTTCTTTTACTTACGTGTCGTGAATGATATTACGCTGTCGACAATATTTACAATATTGCGGCGCTAAATCTTATTTGAAATTAATCTTAAAAAGTTTCAATTAGTCCTACAGAAGTTTAAAAGAATTTTACCTAATTAAGCTGTTACTTGTGTCTCTACAGTTAATCCTGAGTAAAATGAAATGTGCACAAATGAATAATTTTATTTGCGTTCCACGTGCCAAGTAGCGCGACAGTTACTTTTTTGTGAGGTGGAGCGTCTGTTTATGTTTTGTATAAAAAGTATTTTGCATTGTCAATAACACGACGTGCTTCTGAATAATATTTCTGAAAGAATGCGGATAAAATAATTGTTCATTGAAATTCATATATTTTTTTTCATATCTCTGAAATTAAACCCGTGCCGCATTTTAAGTATAGAAGGGCTGCACTTTGGTCATCGCTGTCGTGAAGGATCATGGGATTCCAGTGGAGGTGGAAGTGTTTTCCAGGCGCTTTTGTTATTATGTTCGTAGACATGTTATGACTAGGGCGTATGACGTTCTTAAAATTCAATCTCTATTCGACATCCGAGAAAATATCACTTAGTTGCGTGCTTTCTATTTTATGAGTTTTGAGATTGTTTAAAGTGATAAGAACATCGGGAAAGTTGGTGGGCCTGTCAAGAAATCCGATTTGCAACATACGTTTATCGCATCCTCAGACTGCATTTTATATTTTTCCCCTTAAGCTACACGTACGTAGATAAGTCTAATCTTTATCTGTGACATCCCTTTGTGATATATAAACAACAGAAAGGAAGCACAAACCGTCAGTCGCAACTTGCGGAGTTTTCGGAATACTTCTAAGGCTTCCCATTCTGTTGTTACATAATTATTAGTAGACACGACTGTGTCCACAAGGTGGCAGCAATAAGCTTCAGCTATACGTCATTCGTTACTATAGTATCGACCTTTCCATAAAAGGGTACGTAGCGTACATATTCAGTGGAATATTAATTTCAAGTGTCACCGAATGTCTATAATGCCTAATAGTGGATCAGTGGAAAGCTACAGCTAGAGAGGAGACTTGTCAAATTTGCTCGTTGACTGTGAACAGGACCTGTGTGAATGTGTAAATACCATCTTGAAGAGGGAAGTGGTATATGTTATTCTGGTGGATGTGCAACTGTACCTGATTATGGAGTTCTGGGAATGTGTGAAAAAGTGGCTAATTTAAGTTCTTTAACAGAAGTGCAAAAACTCGGAAAACTGATCAGTTGTCGAAGTTGATAATTTGCTTCTTGTGCGTTATTTGCGGGGCAGAAGAAAGTAAATATGTGGGAGTCCTCTCCGTCGATTTCTTTGCATGTTTCATCCTCGATTAACTTTAATAGCTGTCTCCACAGAGTGCCGTTGAGCGAAATATTTGCTTCGAAAATGAACCTTAATTTACATGCCATTTAAATCGAAGTTAAGATTTTTACAAAGTGGTTTTTACTACCACAATAAAATGTGGCACCGAGCGTAAGACATTTTGTTTCTGTTTGAAGAAATACAGGGAATTATCTGACAACTCTTATCCCTCTTGACTCCGAATGTTTCGCGTGAGGGCAGACAGCCCAGCGCTGGCCCCTGTGCCTCTTTTGCTTGAGTTATGTTCCGCGCTGTTTAGTTAAATGTATTTTAATTAACATAGGCTTTTACTCACCATAAAGGAAGGTTCTAAAAAAGTTTTTTTTCGGCTCGCAAGCACGCGTCACATTTAACAAGCACGTTGATGAGGATTGCGTTTTCCTGGAATGTGAGTCTGTGTCGCTGTGTAATCAGATCCCAACGTTTCTGGGCAACGTATTGTGTTTCATCTTCAAGCATCGAAATGTCCAATTCGTCTTGGACTGTTCAACCCCTAAAAATGCCGACGTTTCGAGGCACCGTAGTGCCCTCATGTTCAAGGATCGAATTATCCAATTCTTGTGGGACATTCTGACGCTTGAAAGAGAAGACACAACGGTGCCTCAAAACACCGGGACCCGATTACCCTGTGACGCAACATCGTATCCCAGCAGAACGGAATCCTCAGTTACACCGCTGCGAGAACCTCCGAACTCCCAGGTACGTTGTTCCTCACGCGTCGAAAGTCTGTAAGTTAAGCGAACTGGACGGACGTGACAAGCGACAGTTCTCGGAAAAAATAATGTCCCTATATATGTAAAAATAATTTATGTCTCTATACATGTTTTATATGTAGCTAGACAGCTGTTCTTGATTCATAAATGCTGCGTCACTCTGTATGTGTGTAACTTTGCTTTAGATGTTCTAGATTTTATTAATTGTTGATTTCAGATAATTCCGATTTTTGTTGTAGAAATGGAGCGGGTTGTTGTTAGCAGTTTATGTGATGTTTTCTTCCCTTTTTCATATTTTCACGATGCACATTTTCGCTATGGGAATAATTCCGGCATATCTTGCTTCTGCCCGCACTTAGGTCGAAGTGTGAAAATACTGATTATAAAGGGCATCAGTAGCATGCACCACTGTAATAACAACAGCCTTTTATCCCGGCAGCGGTACGAAGTTGTAACTTTTAATTCCCCTACCCTCTTTATCCCTCCCCTTTTTCCCAAACTCCGTGTTTTTTAGTTTATTTGTAAAACGCGATTGGATAGGCTAGTAAAATCCCTGGGCGACCAATAAAAAGACTTGAAATGGGCCTCTGAACACCTATAACGCCGCTGCTAATGCCTAGCCGAATTAACCGTTGGGACAATACGATAATTAGTCTGGTTCTAGAGAGGGTACAAATCAGTGGGGCGGTAGCTGGGGGTTGAGGAAAGAGGGTAAGTTGGGCCATATGTAGTCCCAAAGGGGCTGTGAACCGGTAGGTGCGGCACCACTTCAGCTTTCTCCTCAACTCTTGATGTTGAAAGTCTGGACACTGGAAGAACGGATCTCGAAACTTCCTTCTGAAGCAGCAAATCAACTAATCACAAAGCTTTTTCATACCTTTGACTTACTGATCTTGTAATTATTTCTGAGTTCGTAAGTATTATTGCTTATTTCTTTTCTTCCTACATGTTATTACCTTTCTTTCTTTCATTCATTCCTTTCTGAAAATTGTTCGGAGAGAGCATAATAATTACTGATTTAAATCGACTTATCAGTTGATTTCCTCTCAGTTATTTAATTAATTATGTTAAAATAAGACGCTTCAGTTAGGTTAGTATTCCCTATTTTATATGTGAAATTTTGTAATTTAATGTACGCCCAGTCCTATTTCATTTTCTGTATTATAATGTGAATCTGAAAATCTTGTCCATTAAATGTTCTGGTAAGAAATACGTGACTCTTACTTCCATTTGTGTCAAAATAGAGGTTGGTATAGTCCCCACACGTTATTAGTGGCTTGAATAGGATTTACTTGATTTAAAAACAGGTCTACGTTAGCAGAATACGTGATTTTGAGGGCGTGATTACGGGAAAGAAAAGACTGAAAATGGGGACCTACGTGGCTAGATATACTCCTACGGGGGTAACAAAAAAGTTTAAATACTATTAAATGTCTCTGTTGTGGTGGATAAACCCAGCGAATGATGCACAGGATAATGCCGTCTCTGTCGCGTACGTGTACACACAACTTTATAAATTCGTGCGTCTGTCTGTCTGTCCACACTGCTTGACATGTAACAAGTTCTGATGGAAATACTGTGTTCATTGAAATTAGACAAGGACCAGTTGACAGAGTTGGTGGCACTGTGGTGGCAGCACTGAACTGTACAATTTCGCTAATTTGTTTAGCCTTGCGTCAGTTTGGTTCTGACCAGCTAATGGCGGCGGTCAGACTGTTACATGTAGGAAGGGAAAGGCTGTGTGTGTGTGCGTGTGTATTGGCATGAGCTAACCTCAACTAGAAGATAGAATTGGAGAGCACCAACTAATGGCATAGCTCTTAAGTGGACACAGCCTAAAAATTTAGAGATTAAAATTGTACTAATATCCACCCCTTCTGGTCTTAAGTGTAATTATGAATGACGAACAGAAATACATCATATAAGTTTTAAAACTTTCGCGGCGACATGATTCAATATAGTCTTCTCGGGCGCACAGCCGCGTCAACTCGTTTGAATACAACGTTTCGGGGACTAGCTCCGTCCCCATCCTCAGGCAAAACTGATTTCATCAGTGTGTTCACATGGTCATTCGATAAGTTTTGGTGATAATAATAGCAGATTTATATGTTCTTTTAATGAGTCAAAAGCCATGTTCAAAGTAAACGTACTGGAATTGAAATAAATTTACGTGTAGAGTAATGACAGCCTGAAGTGGTTGACGGTAGAAACGACATTCAAGCTGACTAGACCTAAGGAAGTTATCCCTGAACACGTCAGGATAGTTGATGATGATGTGAAAATTATAAGTGTAGGTTATTTATTTATTTCATGATTAATTCTAGGCTTAAATCTCAAATTTACCATAGAAAACAGTAGCGTTATACATAATAACAATTAATAAAAATGCTTTTGTTGTTCGGTAACAGATATTTCAATAACAATTGTTGTGCAGGGCGTATGTCGAATGAAGATTTTTATTCGAATGATACTTTATTTCGGTACTGAGGCCTAGCTACAGTTCTTATATTATGCTTTGTGTAAGGACTAGATTTAAGCTTTAATGCATTTTGAAAAGGAACATACATAATCCTATGTTTTTATTGCATATTTTTGGCTTTAGTCAAAGGTGAGAAAATTTGACTTAAGTCTCTCTTCCCGAACATTAAACATGTCAGTATATAAATTCTATTATTCGCTTTTGAAGATGTAGGGGCTACTGTAGTTACCTTAAAATGTTAGCATTGCTACCATTAGTGTTATTATCGTCATCGTCATCGCCATCTTCATCATCATCATCATCTTCATCATCGGTGCTGATTAATCAGGTGATTGTGCTCTTGAACTAGATAGTTGTCTTGAGCGCATGATTTCTTGTTTTCAAGTTAATTTCCTTTGCAGTTAGGGTAAAGTTATGTTTATAATCTTTATATATTACAGAAAGAATTAAACTTTTTTATTATGTATGGCTTATTTTATTTTAATCTATTAAAAGCCGCTGAGTTAATGTGAGTTCTGCCCTCAACTCCTTTTTATTTTTAGGGCTGTTATTTACCAATGCTAAACATTTCTAAGATTAATTAGCGTTGGTGATAGCTGCAGGGATGAACATGGAGCGTATGGAATGTTACTGACAGGGGAAAACCTGTCCCAGTGGCACTTTGTCAAATATAAATTCCACATGGACTGGGACTGAACCGGGACCTCCGCTGTGAGAGACCAGCGACTGACCGCTCGAGTTATGACACGCGGCCCTTTTAAATTAGGAAGTTTATTATAAATTAGCCTATTACTTATTATTATAATAATTAATTACAGCAGATATTAGCATTATGTTGTACCAGAGGATGATGAAGTGCGCTGAATAGAGAGGCCTAGGAACAAAGAGGTCGTAGCTTTTTCATAAGCCTGCTACATTAACTTGGAGAGGCTGAATAAAATCACGGGGAAATCCCGCTCAGTACACACAGTATGTCATGTGAAGTGTTACTGAACTTGCAGCACTGCCTAAGAAACTGCTAGCGTTGTCAGTACCGCAACGAGAACTTGGTCTTTCGAGGCACTTCGGGCACACTTGTTTTATATAGAACTATATGTTGCATAGTGGGCCCGGGTTTGCTCAGGGGCCTACACAGCCTCCTATTCAATAGGTACTGGGCAGCCCTTTCACCGCTGATAAGAGCGGCCAGTGAGTACTGCTGACCACTAACTTTAATTTAGCACTGAAGTTAAGAATAAATAAAGCAATACCTCCACTCCCCATATGCCACAATAGCATGCACTAGGATAATTTTACCGTTACCTTTTAACTTCTTGTCTCTCTGGAAAATTTTACACAGTTATAACGCCTGTGATTAGTTGTTTAGATTACGCGCTTGGCCCTTGTGTCAGAGAAGTTGCCGAATAGGCACGGCGATGTAATTATAATAACCTTTTGTATGAAGGCGCGAAGATTATTTTGGTATGTTGAGGCAGTATTTGTATACAGAATGTAGCTTCACGTCGTTTTACAACGCTACGTGTAAAACGGCTGTGTGGTCTTTCCAACCTACGGTATGACAGAAACTGCCCAAATGACTGAAAGTGGCCGAAACATGAAGGTAACCTAGTGACGAGATCATGATACATGGAACTTCATCTCCACCACCTCTTCGCCCTTTTATGATGTTGAAGTTATGCGCAAATACAGTTCCTATCAGGTAACCCCCATACACTTCCAAATTTTCCATCTTGTAATTTAGTACTAAGTACACTTCACATCAAACAATTCCCACTTTCTTTTGCATATTACTTTTTACGCGCTTTCGCAAAATTGCAAAAAGCGACTATTAGCTTCGTCATGTCCGCCCGTCCGACCTTCCATCCGTCCGTCTGTCCGCATGGAACAACTCGGCTCCCACTGCACGGATTTTCATGAAATTTCACATTTGAGAATTTTTCGAAAATCTTTGGAAAAAATTAAATTTTATTAAAATAAGAAGAAAAACGGTGCTGAAATGTGGAGACTTCGGAAAGTAAATCAGAAATACCTGGAAAGTTTTGAAATGTGGTGTTGGTGAAGAATTGAGAAGATCAGTTGGACCGATCGTGTGGGAAATGAAGAAGTATCGTATACTCGTAGAGTAGTCAAGGAGGAAAGAAGAAAGCCTAACTAGATTGGTTACATCTTGCGTAGAAACTGCCTTCTAAAACACGTGATTGAAGGAAAGTTAGAGGGAAGAATAGAAATGACGGGAAGGCGAGGAAGAAGACGTAAACAACTACTGGATGACCTTAAGGAAAAGAGAAGATATTGGAAATAGGAAGAGTAAGGACTAGATGGCACCCTATGGAGTACTCGCTTTGGAAGAGGCTACGGAGCTGTCGTAGACAGACTGCAGAGTGAATGAATGAACGGATACAATACATGAAGACCTATGTACATTTATGATAATATCTCACTCAGTTCTTCATAAAATGAGAAATGTTTTAGATAAATTTGTAAAGAAAATCGAAACACACATTTTATATACAGTAACATTTTCCGAAAATCAAGCCGTTTATGAGATAATGTGGAAAAACGTGCTAGAGCAGACAAGCAACAGATGACAAATAATACGACGCAGGAAAGATGCGATTTTCATGCCGGATAACTAAGCCAAGAATACAGATACACACTTATAAGTTGTAATAGTTATTGCTTTTCCACGGCAACAACGGTTACGCAAACGCACCTCATGTTACGTAATATGTACTTTGTCTATCTTGTTTTTGATGAGGTTACTTACGGACACGGACTTTTTAATCATAATTATCTTCTTATAAAACATTTTGTAGATTTCAATTGTTTTCTTGCCCACTTTCGGTGTTAGTAAATACGTGTGTTGACGTAAATACCACTGTTAACCCTGGCATTCCTCAGATAATGCAGAGGCAAATACTACAGTGAAATGTACTAGCTGAAGTGTGGATAAGTATATGTCCTATTACAAGTTCGTTCTAGAAGCTGGGATGCAACTTCTTTCACTCTTCTAGCTTCTAGGGGTCCCAATACCTCAAACTTCGTCAGGCGGTCCTGACAAACAAGTGCAAATTAGTAGACCGTCCCTCAGTAAAAACTTGCATTAATTGATGTAACAAGCAGGTCTTTTATGAAATAACTGATTTCACAGTGTAATGACAAATTATCAGTCGACTCATTTCACACATTAACTACCCGTATTTAAACCGCTGAATCATTAAACTCTTCTCTGCAATAGCTGAGGTAGTTTCGTTATTCTGTGGAATAACTAGGTGAAATCTTTTATCGTTTGTCATTGCAAACTCTCCGTTAAGTTATGAAGTAACTATGTACTTCGTGAAGTTGCAGATTTAAAACTTCATCGGTGACCTGTGTATATGTACGTATGTACTTACTTATGTATGTATGTATGTATATGTATGTGTGTATGTACATGTCTATAAAGGCTTATGAACTGGGGACGGAAGGTTCGTTTAATTATTGCCAATAACGTGATACTTCGGTAATTTTTGTCCATATTCATAAGACCACTGTTAAATGGTGAGAGGTCTCTACGAATTCGGAAATGCAAGCATTGCGCCTATTTTGTTTAATGATCTCAAGATATTTGTACATTGCTCTTTCGAAACATGTTTACCGGGATAAATGTTGAGCTAGTTCACTCGTGAGGTGTGCAGGAACGCGTGTACTAGGCCTTCTTGGTATAAAGTGGTCATTAAAAGTATGCAGTCTAAATTAAAGTTGTAACGGCTGCAGAAATTAAAAAAAATCGTCAAACGTCGTGACAATCCGTTGTGCCGTTTTTTATTTTCATGCTTATAGTCAGACAGATGGACATAGCGGTTTTATTATGTACTTATGCATAGTTTAAAACTCGCCTAAAAAGTAGTTCGAGCAGTAGGGTTGTAATATTTGTGTAATTCAGATTACCCATTTCATGAGTTTTATTGCTCAGGACACATTCTTAAGGAAAATTAATAATTAAGGACTTTTATGGAGAGTGGAATTAAGACTGGGGTACAGGTTTTCTACATTTGGAACCTTCTAGTCTTTTTTGTACATAAGTGACCACTGTACGTGAGAATTTATTTCTTCTGCCCAGGACGGACCATTATTTAGCTGCCCCACTTACCTGTAGACCCGTATCGTATTACATGATGATGTAGCATGTAAAGAAATGAAGGCTGTGGGAACTGGGATAGCTGCAGACAGAGAGTTTATCAAATTACCTTCTCAAGTTGTGGGTGTTTTGTGTACCTGTGGTTTATTCCTATACCGTAATTAAGAAAGTGAATGGTGTTCGAAAGCCCAGTACGTAGGTACGAAAGTTGTGAATGATTGTATTATAAATGGGATTATGAGCGGGAACCATTAGTGCACAGGTGGAGCATGATTGATGGCCATGGTGTTCAGGCGTGGTGTTTACACTTTTACTGCAGGAATCTGAAATATGCTCTGCGACACTGCATCCTGGTAAGGAATAGGCTTTCCAAAATTATATGTTTTAATTGAGTGGCTTGTGGTTTAGGCAGTAATACTTGGGATTTATATAACCCATTTTGTAAAGGGTAAATAGTTTTGTAATGTTGTGCTGGAGAAGCATAGAGAAGATCAGTTGGACCGAATCTGTAAAAAGTGATGAAGTATTACACAAAGTTAAGGAAGAAAGGAACATCTTACGTACAGTAAAACGAAGGAAGGTTAACTGAATTGTTACGTTTGCGTACGAACTGCCTTC
Source organism: Reticulitermes speratus (assembly GCA_021186555.1). Lineage (NCBI taxonomy): Eukaryota > Metazoa > Arthropoda > Insecta > Blattodea > Rhinotermitidae > Reticulitermes > Reticulitermes speratus. The sequence goes on along the minus strand of JAJKFL010000001.1, from coordinate 36,689,891 downwards.
TAAAGCACGTTTTTGAAAGAAAGATAGAAAGAAACAGAAGACGAGGAAGAAGACGTAAGAAGCTACTGGATAATCTTAAGGAAAAGAGAAGATACAGGAATTTTAAGGAGGAAGCACTGGATCGCACTCTCTGTAGAACTCGCTTTGGAAGAGGCTGTGAGCCTGTCGCAAGGTAGACTGAGCAATGAATGAAATAGAGATTTTATCAAAGTGCCCTAAATTTATATCCTTCAATTCCTATTCTTTGGATAACCTTCCTTATTCTTAAACTTTAAAAATAGCCGTACCAGACATTCAGGAATTTCATTAAGTGATCCAATAATTATCAGAAACTACAACCAGACAGATGACAGTAGAAACTATCTTCTTTTTTGGATAATTGAGTCCTGAAATATATTTGCCTTCTTTAATGTGTGTATTTCGAAATATATTCTTTCACGACTGCAATGCATTACTTATACTGTGCGTATGGAAGCGTAAATTTATGCTGTTTATACTGAAATTTATATTCTGAAACAAATATACGACTTAGTGTTGAGGTGTCCTTGGGTGTTTCGATGTTTACAGTGCGCTGGAGAGGAGCGTAGCACCCCCACATTTCTGGGAATTTTCTCCTTACGGAAAGTCTATTATTTTTTCACGGAACTAATCGTGATCGGACGTAAATGGACAACAATATTTTGTGAAGTAAATGACTTAACATTTTGATCATGTAATTGTGCATTGAAATTATGATACAATTAAAGTCATAACAAAAAGCAAACAAAGAAACAATTTGTAATACATTTTGTTTACTGTAAAAGGTTTAGAGCAAAAAAAATAGAGGTCATTATGACATACTTTCATGAGACCTTATATACTGTCTTTTGTTAATTAATAATTTTTAAAATTGAACCTCATATGTTATATTTACTAAGAGCCTGCTTTGAGTAAGGATGCTAGCCTCATATTTCAGTCTATCGGATCAGACTGAACCGCCACTATTCGTGTCGTGGTAAGCTGTGTTGCATCACATCCCGTGATCTGCGTTGTATATTCAAATTCGCTTGATGGATGAGGGTTTTTTCGAGCGGAAACTAGTTGCGCTGCTAGAGAGTGAAAAGGGCCTGCGATTGCAGTTAATTCACTTTCTTCTTTTTATTTAATTTCTGACTTAAACTAAGAAATTATAAATGTGATTCAGTGTTTCAATGTTTCTAAAGTCTCCAGTTCAGTCACCCAACGTTGCTCTCCTTTGTGTACATACCTAAGAAAAATGCAGAGGCATCACCTTCTAACCTTCCTGTCTGTAAAATTCGCAAGTCATTACCACCCAAACGCTAATTATCGTTCCAACATTAGTTTCGCAGCTGGAGAGTGAGAGGAATGGAAACAGAAGGGAATAAGAAAGATAATGGAGAAGAAACAAAGGAACGTTGGACAAAGGAATAAGAGGCGAAGTGGGAGACTAGCATATTAAATAATAACTAACATTCTCGTCGACAAATACCCTCAATTTAAACGTAGACGATTTTGCTCTTTTTTAGGCAGATAATTTGGTGGCGTACATAGTTACTGATTTTGTTTCAACATTTCGAGTCTGAAGAATGTTCTTGCTCATCAGAGTTTTTAAACCTTAACTACTTTTTAAATTTGCGCTAATAGTTGACCATTTGATTACTGGAATTATAGACATAAAACCTCAGTTCCTATCTCACAGAGAACACAGTGCATGTTCATTATAAAGACAACCCTTTAATACTTTTTGCGAAACAATAGCTGTTTATTGTGAGAATCATGCGAAACACATAAATTCACTGCGTCTGTAAAATTCTGAGTTTCTTAGGGCTATAGCAGATGGTATATAAATTTACCTTGTGGCGTTACAGACCTCAGAATCTTCTGTGTTCCTATACGCAGTAAGTTAGATGGATGCCGAAGATGTACTACTGTAAACTGTTATTGTAAAACTAATTGCCCTGTAGTTCACTTGCATAACAATAATATATAACATGCCTATGCACAAAATTATGTGCCAGTCGATCTCATACTTATAAATGTGTTTTCTACATGCTGATATCTAAAGACCGTCTTCATGGAAACACAATATTAAGCAGTGGACCAGTACTGAAGCTTTTAACTTTAATAAAGTACCGTTACCTCCCGAAGTTACGCCGTAGGTGGTTCCGAGACCGGCGACGTGAGTCAATACAGGTTGTCCATAAACGCACTGTTAAAATGGGGAGGGTGGTTCCAGACGATATACTTGATCAAGAAAAGAGAGATGTATTGAAGAAAAATTTGCAAAAAATAAATGACAGAAAATGGCAATGCAAGGAGGAAGAAATTCTTCTTGAAATTTAGGCGGATCATCTGGATCATTATCTCCACTATCAAGCAATACCGATGCAATGCAAGAGTCCCTGAAGATGACTTGAAGAAATCAGGCACTGAAGTATCTCGCGGTAAGGACCTCTTCTTCTCGTTCAAAATCTTTTCACAGCAAGGAGGCGTCCTCATAATCCCTTGTCTAGTTGTTGCTGCTAGCTGCTCTTTCGAAGCACTGTCCTGAAACACCTTTATGCCAGCTTCAATGAGTCCAATCCCCTCAGTCAACTTCAAAACCGCCTCTCCTTAGGCTCAGGTTCCTCATCTTCAAGGGCGCTTTGCTTTCCAGTTCAACAAGATGGTCTACGGTCAGGTCCTGATCATGGGATTTCTCCAAATCGACGACACCTTCAGCATCGTACGAATTTGCGCGCTTGACTTAAATTTACTCCTACCGGGGTAGTTTATGTTTTGTGAAAAACATGAGTGTTATATGAAAAAAAACGGTAAAATTATGAAATATAGGACTTTTGTGTAAAATGAAACATTATGTAATATGTCTTAAAAATTCAGTAAATTTCCTTCTTGCCGAAATAAATAAAAATAATTTTTAGGGGTGTTTTCCTACGTGCCTTCGCGCATGCAAACGCAGGTTGGGTTTGGGGGGCAAATGACGTAAGTGCTGAGAAACTTAAGTCGAGACGATGTAAGTCGGTGTATGACTCATTCGTACACGCATTATGGCATGTTCCAATCATATTCTGTTATTACACCACGTTCATGGATTCAAATTATCCTAAAGAATACAAAGCGTGCTAAAAGAGTTTAGTGCCCGCCTTATGGAATCATGCAGAAATGTATTAGGAAACATTTTCTTTAGGACCGATGGAAATTCTTTTAAAATTGTGTCACCTCATTGATGTCATATATTAAAACATTAGTATTTAAATATGACCATCAGAATGTAATCAGGCATCTCACGCGATTATGCTGATTTGTTTCTTCGCGTAGACTGCTTACCTGTCCTAGTTTTCGTGGTTCCGATGGCTGTAACGGAAGAAAAGTTATGTGTTGCTGTAGGAACTTGCATATCAGCGTTCTGATAGTCTTCTTGCCTGCTGCTGCTGTTCATAGTTCTGAATTTTTGTAGCCGGTATCTCTACTGTATGTAAATAAATCAGGTAGCTCTCAGGATATCCGGGAAATGCGGTGAATGAGGTGGAGTGACTTTGTAGTTGATTTGGCGGTTCAGTAATGTGTGACTGCATTTAAAGTACACTTGTCCGCTGCCTTGGGCTGACATTACAGAGGCGCGTTTCGATTAAACAGGCGGCTGTCTGCTATGTGTGAATCGCAGTGAATTGAACTCGGGCAGGATAATTCTTCCACAACAAGTATATTGTTTCGCGTTTTATTAAAATTACTCATGTGATTCAAAATATATACGTAGGCTAATTCAGGCAAGTGCGAGGATAGAACCTTAAAAAGGCCAAGAATGATTTCTTCCGCTTCCGTCCGTACGCATATTTCCATGCCAAAAAGGTCCATTGGAATCCGGATTGCCAAGACACGCTACAGCATTACATCGTAATGCGGAATTTGCTATGATTAACTGAGAAAAACCACGAAAATTTTCAGAGCCGGACTCCGGGGATTTTACTCAGCCGCATGTCAATGAGGCCATTCTTTAGAGGCCGCAGCAGTTATTCTGCAGTATGAAATTCAGCAGTACGTAAAGGTAGGGGAATGCTAAGAGTGTGGATCCATTCCGTCACCTGCTGCGAGCGAACCCTCCCACTACCGACACCATACGTATAAAATTCCCATCACATATTTGCAGTGACTGTGTCTCAAGGGAGAAAGCACCGTAACATGAGTGTCGTATAGAGCGTTGCTTGATGCACAATTAGCTCCACAAGAGAATTACACAAAGATCCTTCATCAGATGGAGGAACAGATTCTAAAACAGTATGAGGGAATACAGCGGAAACCCAACAATGAGATCACTCCCCCATAAGTTTTAGAACCTTTATCAGGAAAGGAAGAAGAGGTGAATTAGATCCTTCTGTCAGAACTGTAGTCCTGCATAAAGAACAATTTGGCCTTTATACAGTGAATGAAGTAAGTTCCAGCGTCCGTAAGCCAATTAGTGTAGCATAAAAAGTTTTGTTATATCAGTGAACTCGGCACCGGAACGGTGGAAGTATTTCATTCCGAAATGTCAGTTGAGCCTCCTCGTGATAGATAACCTCTGTGTGACGGACGCTTTGTTTATTATTTCAGTGCATGGATTATCAAATTTGTGCACCTGAATCACCTTGTTTCTGTTGTCTGGAAGAGTAAGCACATCGAAATAATATGTTTTGAGATTCTGTGGCAAATAAAACTTGAAATTTTGTTGTCACTGCGGTGTATGTAATCTTCAACAGAAACTTTTTCGAAAATTACGTCTGTGGTAATAATCTGCCATCATCATAAATTGTATATTTCTTTAGCTGTAATTGGTCACAATTATATCCGTAGAAATTGACAGCTTTGAATTATGATCACAAAACCAGACGATTTAGTTGAGTGGCTGTTCCCTGCTATGTCGCACAGAAGTATTGCCGTTTTATCACATTGCTGTACACTTTAATAATAAATGATTAAATTTGCAGTGCAAATTTCGGTTGATGAAATAATTTGCTAGTGTCCGCAGCAACGTAAAATTGTGTATTAAATAGTGTTTTTAGAGATTCGGATATCCCAATGTCAATGTAACTTAGACTAAATATCCATAAGAAATTAATTTAAATGCTGGAGTGTCTATTTACACGTATTTATTTCTTGTTCTAGGTTTTTTTTACCGATTTCTGTTTCAATTTAATCTGTTAGATTTTCGGCCGGAATTCGTAGACCAAATTCTAACCATCGCAAGTCTACAAAAGAAAACATGTAACTAGTTAGGCATGTCCGTGCCTCGAGCAGAATTGAGCCGTCTGATCCTACTTTTCGAAAGATCTTTGCTCAACTAAAATCTCCTGGCCACTGTTATTTCCCTTTTATCCTGTAAATGGGCAACATATGTTTCAAGAGCTTATAGTATGTAGAAATCACTATACAGCTAATAGTTGCAGTATTTCTGTTGCATTATAAAGTTTACATTCGTAAAATATAACTGTAGTTTCCCAGTTCAGGTTTTAGCCATTTAGCGATTTATGTTTTTCCAGATATCTTGATCGAAGCGACGGAAGGAATGAGCCGCATTCCTTATCGTGACGTCATATACAGTTACGTACACATACAGATCACGGATAGGTTTTGCTGTTATTTTTCTGAAGATTCGATTGAAACTGAGACAATAATTGGAGGACGTTTTTGACAGTTTATTTCGTCTTCCTGTATTGCGAAACAGCGGTCTAATATACTGATGGTATAGAGTCGTCTTTAAACATTTGCCTTTCTCAGCAAGTTACCAAATTCCCTTACGTTTGTGGGGCGTATCGTTCATTACAGTACTTACAAAAGCCCGCCATTATATGGTGTTCAGTCCAATCCTTCAAACTTGATTCTCGATTTTCCATTGTAATATTATCACCTCACTTTCGCTCTCTCTTCCAAGTGAGTTATTTGAGTCTCTCCGACCTGAATTTTATATGAATTTAACATTTCTCCCATGTGTGTTATTTGTTCCGCCCATCTTATAAGACATTTAATCGTATAATAATAACAATAATATAAAGTGAATAACACATTTCGTCATGCAGTATTTATCTTCCTGTTGATTCTCTTTCGCACGTCCAAATATTCTTTTCAACACTTTGCTATCGGGCTCTTCAATCTTTAGTCTATTCTTACCTTGCATCAAATACCAAGTTTTATACACATATAAAATTGCAGGTGACATTTAATCTTTAGGTTTTGTAGATGGCACACGAAAGATAGGAATTCTGAGGTGAATGGCAGCAAACATTTCACCTTTAATCTCCCCTTAATTTCACCATTACGCTTATGCCGGACTGTATCATTTAAGAAATCTTGAAGTCACGTGGCGTCGAGGAGCTGAAATACGTTTTTCTCTATCACTTTACTTACCTCATCTTTCCGTGTGAGTGGGCAAGCCTTTCTAATTCTGGGGACATCAGCACCTCCGTTTAGGTTATCGGCCTTGGTGTGCCAACTCCAGTTGCTAAGATCTATTGTTCGGGATTGTTCCTCCTCCGCATACTTATAAAGATTAAAACCCAGTAATACGGACAGTGACACGTTTGTGTAAGTCTGCCGTAATCTGTGCGTTGTTGTGGGAGTAGAGCCACGATGATTTGCAGCACAATGAAGATATCGGCCGCCTGTTGTGAGAAGAAGTAAGAGAAGGTGTTGCCATACTCGGACTAGTCGGACTGTGAAGTCACAGAATCTCGACGGGGGGGCTTTTGGGACCCTGACTGACTGGTTCTGAGGCTGCTTTGCCGGGCTTTTCAACTGAAACTAGGACGTAAGCAATCCAGCGGGACGTTCTTCATAAAGCCACGCTTTACTTCAAAATATTTTTGTCTATATGAGCTCTTGAAGCAAAGAATCACAAACAAATAGACATTAGACAAATAGACAATAGACAGTTAGATTTCTTTGTAAAGAGCATAATCCACTTCTCTATATAAAGAGATAGAGTGGACAACCTAGGCAGATTAATACGTGTTGATCTAGAACGAGAAGTAGCAATACAACTCTGAATTGAATTTAATAGGCTCATGGTCTCGTAACCTAGAGTAAATACATCCAGTTATTTTTAAGCCAGGGGTTTTCTTGACCAATTGAATAGAGAAAATTCAGTACCACGGGATTCCTTAGTTAAATACTTGTTATATGCATTCCAGTCAGAATCCTTAAATTACAATGTTAGACATTTGACTCCTTCGGCATTGCATCATATTTATTTGTTGTTTGTATTCTAAAACTTAACGTACAAACTTAACCGTAAAAGACTCCAGTATTACGCAGTTTTCGAAATTGAAATAGAAATGACTGTTGAGTAGAATTTAAGCGTAACCATTAAGTAATAATAAGTGAGGAAAATTATGAAAGCGTTTTAGGATATTCAGCATTGTATAAAATTGAACTGATGTCTCAAATTTGAAGCAGGAAAGTTCTGGGCCTTAGTTACACTTTCCAGTTTTACTAGAGCTCTAAGATGTCAGAGAGCTTCAAGTGGAATAGCGGATCTGAGGTAAGAAACAGGCGAAAATAAAAAGTCTTTAGCATTTTGTTGAGCAGTAAAAAAATCAAATATTATTACTGCAGTCCCCTCTTAACAACATCGAATACGATCTAAAATAAAAGCCGACTTATCGTGTCTTCAAATCGCACCCTTCTGTAACCTTATTTCCGATAATATCTCAGTATTTCATTACCTTCTTTGCTACGAGTATATCAAAGTTCTAGATAATACGTTATTCCTGTAAAAGTAAAGTAGTCGTAGATGATGATTATTGCAATTTTGAGTGTGACAGAGAAAGTGACACCTGTCTATAGTATGAACATTACATACGTAGGCCCTATTAGTATGCGGACATACACGTATCCCCCGACGATACGTCGTGGGTGGTCCCGAGACCGGCGACGTTATTCAAAGCGATAATATTTGAGAAGGATTTTACCATAAAAGCAATGTTAAAATGGGGAGGTTGGTTCCAGACAGACTATCTTGACCGAGAAAAGAAGATATATTCATACTTGCGAAAAATTTACAAAATATATGAAATGACAAACACGTGACGATTTAAGGATAAGGAGGAGACATTTTCTCTTAAACTGTAGGAGGGTCATTGGATCATTATTTCCAGTGACCAACACTACATGTGGCGATGCACGAGTGCCTGAAGTCGACTTGAAGAAATCAAGCACTGAAGTCTGGGAGACAAAGACATCTTCTCCTGCAGAATATCCTCATTGAAAGCATCGTCATAATTCCTTGTCTAGCTGTTGTTGCTCAGTGCTCGTTAGAAACAATGTCCTCAAACGCCTTGATGCCAGCTTCACTGAGTCCATGACCCTCAGACAAATTCCATACTGTCATTTTCCACTCTTTAGGCTCAGGCTCAGTTTTCTCTGCTTCTTCAAGGGCGCTTTGCTTTCGAATTGAACAACATCTACCAGCGTAACCTCCTGTCGTGGTGGTTCAGCAACTCAAAGACATTTACAGCTTCGTACTTACGAAGTTGCGCCTGGCATAATATATTGGATCTGGGGACAAACGACTTAAGTGCGGAACAACTTAAGTCGGAGGTGACTGTACCTGTTTATAAGCTTATTTTTGTCAGATTTCCTGATGTATAATCTGAGATATTCCGTCCCACTGCAATCGGCAATTTATGACGTGGAAGAAAATGTTTCACATTAATTTTGCTGGTTCCCTTACTAGCTCTGTCCATACAAATTTTATATTGTTTGCTGACATTTTTCGTTTATGACTATAATGTTACCGAAAGTTAACATAAATTTCTCACTACGAAACGATGTAATTTTAAGTTCTACAGAAATAATTACCTTAACTTGTGTTGCGTAGTTTTAATATCTTTTTTTTTTCAATGGCTCGACAGCCCCTTGGGGCCTAGGCCGCCTCATTTTTCGAGGCTTCACGATCACATTTTTAGACACACCACACTCGGTAGGACTCCTCTGGACGAGGGACCAGCTCGTCGCAGAGACCTCTACCTGACAACACACAACACTCACAAGAGACAGACATCCATGCCCTAGGCGGGATTCGAACCCACAATCCCAGTAAGCGAGCAGCTGTAGACCCACGCCTTAGACCGCGCGGCCACTGGGATCGGCTGTAATATATTTTACCCAATATATTTCGTAAGCTCTCGTACATAATTTATCGGAGAAATTTGCATGAATTTGTATTAGCAATCTCCAAGCCCATGGTTCGTACCCAATTTTATCAAATTCGTCGGATGATTCAGATATTATTAGAAAGAAAATTACACACACACCACGAATATTATTAGGTAATGATCCTAACTTTACCTGATTAAGGAAGTTGACTAAAACGAGTGCAGCGTAATAGAAACTGTGACCTATAAGAATGTCGCTCGAGGAATGAAAAGGTGAATAAGCGAAGAAAATAAGTAAGCGTATGGGAGATCACAAGGGTTTGTTTGATGTACAGCTTACATGTAATAGTACTCAGTATGTAATTTTGCTCTTTTGTTGTCAATATATTGCGACCAAAACTTTTAAAGAAAATTTGTATACTGAAAATAACAAACTGTGTACCACTTAATCAACATGCAATTGTATGTACCCGCTAATAGAAGTAAGTTACAGTTTAAATACATTAACTGCTGTTATATCGGAGGAACTTATTTCAATCGAAGTTCTTAATTAATAAGAAAATTATTTGATTTCTTTCACTTTTGTCTTCAACCTTGACCACATAGGCAACGCATGAAATTGAGTAGCCCTGAACTGAGCAGAAGTTAACCATGTCAGAACAACCAACTTTTACAATAGGTTCGAGTCTCATCAACTACATCCCATGGGTGATGTAGACTGGGAGGGACTATGAAGAGAGGAAATCCTATAACACAAACCTCATGCGGCATCGCGGCACTAGTTTCGATCAGCCCTGCCTCAAATACAGCGAGTAATGACTGAGCCCTCTGTTATGTAGTCTATATCACATACGGCTAGGTCCTAATGTGGCGACTTCTTAGACCAGCAATGAAATTCTCCAACACAATTATGACCCTCATTATAACCTACATATAATGTTGCTGATAAATCTTACTATAAAATAAAGTAAAGTGTAAGTGGCAGGTTGTCATGGGGATTCCTGTGTATATTACTGTCTTCTGGGGTGTAACGCCGTATTATCTGGTACATATGTACAGATGTTTCGGGAGAAACGTTTGTCTTCATCCTAACGGTTAATCTACTCTGATGATAGAGGCCGTATTTTCTCTGAAATGTTTGTACCCATCTACTATAAAATACGGTGTCACAACCCGAAAAACAGGAACCATAATCGAAATGAAGTGTGATGAATATATTGACTTATAGCTCCAGTGCCACGCTCAAGTGCAGGGCTCCTTGACCGTGGGTAAGTAGTTCCCCGATGTTTCGAAGAAGCTTCGGGAAATACCAACCCAGCGAAAAAGCGTCACACCGCAGAAGACTTGAATCCTCAACTACACTGCCTGTAAGCCTCAATCAGTTTCATAAGGCCTGTTGAAGCGTCAGTGGAAACATTTGACAATCCCCATCTCCAGCTATGAATTACACAGTTGATCTTTCCAGTGTTCCGTTGTAATAACCTTTGAGGGACACATTTTCGCTGAATATGCTTGTCATGAACTTGAAAGGTATTGAAAGACTGCAGGTACGTGTGCAGTAGCCGACGCTACTACCAAAATATAACGTGTCATCGGAAAAGATTAGGCTAATGCTGCAATATCGACCGCAACATAGGCGCTTCTGGGCTAATTTATAACGGCAGACTGTCTTCAACAGTTACTGTATACCTAGCGCACATATCCATAACTATAAAAATGAACTGGAAAACGGCAGTTTTAAATATTATTGAATAAGAACAAAGAACAAAGATGTAAAGATATTTAATATTATGTGTATATACATACAGTATTTACAATGTGGAAGAAAGAAATCTTGCCTAAATTGAAGTAATATCTTGGGATTTGTCTGGAGTGGCCGAGTAAAACCACAAAAACTAGGCTAGTTGCTTTCCGGCTGGGATTTAAAACGGGCAAGTTCCGCATACAAGGCAGAACGTTATCGCTTCAAATCAAATGTTTAATATATATGGGATTTGATGTAGTTTTAATTACATTAATACATTACATTAATTACATTAATACATTAATCACAATCATTTACGATTCAGACGTTCATTGTGTTCTGTAAATTTTACAACCGTAGCAATGAAACCGTAATTTATCTCCTTAACTAGTAGTTCTAGTGGTAATTCTGCTCAAGTGATGGAACATTACGAAACGCTGTATTTTCCCACAGAGTGTAGCTATTTAACTTTTCTTATGTTGCTCACAGTAAACAGCAGTTATTTCCCTAAAAAGTAGTGAGCGGGTGGTTTCTATAATGGAGGAGTGTGTTTACTATAAAGTATTAACTGAATCTTTTAGGTATAATTCAAGTGAATTTGACGCTTCAAATTGTTAATCTGCGTATGTTATCTATGAAAAACCAAGGCTTTATGTTTTCTGAGTTACCGGCTTTAATTTCGTTCTGGCACGTACAGACATATACACGTGGACACAAGAAGACGAAAGACATGCCCACGAGTTATTTCCTACGATTGACAACGTTAATTTGGCATTACAAAACAACTGTATCTGCACAAATTAACGATCCGGGTGGGCGAAATAAGGAAACATTCACGGTATTTTCAAGTGCCGCGAAGTGACATTGAGAAGCGTCCTAAACGCGGCATAAATACGATCTGCTGCTGTAAACTCACCGCCCCACCCACGCATCCAATAAATAAAGAGTTTTGTCCGCGAAGTCTCCGTGGGGAGTCTATTTATGTCACTGCACCAACCGATCTAAATCCCACACAACGATGACATCTCAGTTTTTCTCTCCCTGTTTGACTCACTTCCATTCTTGTTATTTCCTATCTCCCATTCGTTTTTCCCTTTGCTATTCTTTTGTCAATGTGCGTTTGGCGTCTTCTTCATTTCTCACTCTTTAAGTCGTGTTTACGCACTTTATCTTGGCTCCTAACTGTTTGCCTTCTGGAGAACAATGTCTTGTAGAACATCCTGTTACAAGTATTGAACTCTCAGATACTGCGGTATTGCTTTCTATACTGCTTATCACTAGGGGAAAGTTGGGTAGTACCGGACACATAAGCTATTTTGTCGATAATTTTTTTTTCGGCGAGATGAAATAACAAATCTCAAAAGTATATGAAAATATATGAGTTTCTTTATTTATAAACGTAAGTTGAACACCACAGTTTTATTTTATGATAAGGAAATAATAAGGCAAAAAGAAGTCTATTTTCGCAGCACGATGAAATATGTCGGGTAGTACCGGACACGATATTCTTTAAAATGGCAAAGCAGATAAATGTTAATTCTAGCTTTGCAAATATCACATTTATAAAAAAGAAGGTTTCCTTCTGTGTGCGCAGTTTTCATGAGCTCCTTATTACAACATTTGCATTGTATCCAGTCCTTATCAAAAGATTTACCACGAATGATGCACTCAGTTTCTTTAGGCCTATCTACCTTTGAATCCACTTGAGCACTGGATTGCAGTCGTCTTTTACTGGCAGTGTGACTTTTGATCTCGTGTGATTTGTTGGGACTAATTTTGCCACGTTTCTTTCCTCTTTCCTGCTGGTCAGCATTATTTACCTTTGCCTATCTTCTTTCTTCTAACTTGATTTTGAAGGGACTTGAAGTCAGGATCTCTCTTCCTTCACTGCGGCGTTCTATAATTGTTAACCTCCGTTCAGCTTCATGAGGAACAGGAGAAATTTTGTTCAACATCGCTTGTAATGAACATTTTTTGTAGGATGCAGCTGGTTGCTGTCTTGATGATTCAGTTATGCTCTGCCTAACTGATGCGAATTGCATGTTTGGTGTTCTGTTTAGTAAGTTGCTGTCTGAGCAATAGTGAATCAGTTGAACTGTGAAGATATCGGTGAACTATATGGTAGTTTTTGGTGACGGCAAGGACTCTGATCCGACGGTTGCAGGAAATAGTTCTGGATCAAAGAAAGGGGTGCAGTACCTTTGGCATCAGGAAATGCAGTTCCAGCGTGCTGAGCATCTGAGAAATCTAGCCCCGCAAGGAGAAGGAAGTTTAAATCGGAGAAAATCCCACGATTTGACGTACAAATACCTGTACAAGCGAAAGCCGACTTAGCAAGCTCCATTCGGCAAATCTTAGTAAATGCGATGATGACAAGGCCTGCAATATCCTTCACTCTAATTTTCAGGTACAAATATTCACGCATCCACTGAGCACAGCTTCGATAAATGCATTTTTTAAGGGCTTCATAATAGCGCGGTCAAGAGGTTGAAGCTTGTGGGTGGTATGGGGAGGCAAACTTAGCATGTGGACATGAGCGATCGAGCGAAAAGGATAACGTCTAAATTCTTGTGGCTTGCATGACTGTCAACAATCAACAGCACTGGGTCGGTTGCAGCAGGGCTGACTCTTCTAACAAACTCCTTCAGCCATTTCAGGAACCCTTCACTGGTGATCCATCCATTTGGTTGAGCGTCAAAAAGCTTCCCTCTGGAGCGTCTTTCCTAATCTCATTGTCCAGTCTCACCCTTGGAAATACAAACAGAGGCGGGATAAACTGATAGCCAGCCGCATTGATGCACAAAAGCACAGTAACCTTTCTCCCCCTTACTCCTGAGGCCAGTTTTGCCACCTGCTTTTTCCTTGTAACTGTTAAGATTTTCCCTACACTCTGATGGACGCAGGACACCCCCGTTTCATCCTCGTTGAAAATTCTTGATGGTGGAAAGTGATGCTTGCCAGTCAGTTCACTCAGTTTATCAAAAAATAGTTCCACTTGTAGTTTATTGAAGCCCGCAGCTCTCTGCACCCTTGTTGTCTCTGCACACCTTAAACTTAAGTCGGGGTGTCTTGTCATGAATTATTTTCCTGCAGTTCTTGTTTGCTGGTTAAATCGATGTGAAATTTTCAAATTTTCGGCAAATTCAAATGTCAGTTTTCCAAATTCTTTTTTTTTTTCGAAATGGCATGAGCCTACTTTCCAGATCTTTAATGTAAGCCACCAACTCTTCTTCTTGTTCTTCAGACAACGTCCTTCTGAATGTACCCATGTCTGGCGCAAGTATCACATTTTTCCCTTTGGTAAGTTTTATCAATCTGTCGTGCAATAAACTTTTAGGGACTGATTAAGCTTCACTTGCTTGTCTTACTGACATCTTCTTACTGCGAACATTATCAATAGCAGCTTTCATTTGCGCCTCCGTCCAGTGGTCTCGTTTTCCTGCAGTGTTTCCTTTCTTCTCCGTTTTGATTTTATTGCCTGGGGCCCATAAATAAAAGTAACACAACAATGAAACATGTACATTTATTATCACCAGTAACTTAATAACACATGCAGACGCGCTGCCTTAAAAATCTTTTTGTATGTTGTTCGATACTAGCCGAAAATTTTTGTCCGATACTAGCCGAAAAGCAAAGTAATAAACATGTAACCGTCGTGCTTATTATATAAAGTTTCCAGCATTGTCATTTTAAGAGTTTAAATTTAAGTCCTTAACGTATAAATATACAGTAAGAAATAATAAATATACTCACTAAATCCATGCAGTCGCTTGCCGAAAATAAGTTACGGAGTTCAAGAGAGACACAAAACTCACAAAAGTATGTATAACGGCCAACCAGTAGTACAACGCAGCAATTTCAAATGACTGACGCTTTCAAGGGCACGAAACAGCAAACTATTAATGCACGTTAAGTGCTTCCCTCTACTGTAGATCGTGAGAAACTTGCACTCTCCGGTACTACCCGCTGTTCGGTACTATCCGACTTTCCCCTACGTCTATTCTTCATTGTACGCTTTCTATCGCCTGTTCACTCCTTTTTCATCCCTTCAGCCACGTAAATTTAATCAAGACACCCAAAATGTGCTGTTGTGCTTTGACCTTATATTCAAATTCCTTATCGGTCAGTTACACACCACATTATACAGAATCTGTATTATTCCTGCCTCAGTACATTAAGATGTGTGTTTACTACGCCTATAATTTTTAATGATTAGCAAATCTGTACTTGCGTCATAACACTTGAAGGAACATAAGCCTACATAATGTTTCGGACTTGTTTGTTGTCTTCAGGTGTGTACTTTATTTCAAAACTCTTAATGAGCAATAATATAAGCAAATAGTTAAGAATGTGGGTGTAAATCTAGTTATGCAGAGAAGGGGCTTATGCAATAAGACACATGTTTATAAAAGGATGTAACATGGATTAATATGAAATAGGAACGTAACTCGTATATGTTAGTAAAGTTCTGTAGTATAATTTCCATCTGCGTTTTCCGTTAGATCAGAACAATTTGTTGTAGTACAAATGGACAGTTACCGCACATTCCGGTTTCGCCAAAGTAAGTCTCAGTAATTTAAGATGCGGTGTTATAGATCTTGCGAAACGAATAACCTCGACTGACTGTTGATGTACCTGCAAGCGCATTGCTACAAAGTAGATAATTCCTAATCCAGTTATCATGAATTAAATTCTTCAGTTACCTTCAGCCTCTGTCCTGCTTGTTGAAAATGTGTTTCCCTGGTGATAAAGACAGCAGGAACTTCAAGGCAGTCGCTTTCCTTCAACTGCAGAGATATCAGAATACTGCTTCTAACTCACATTTAGTGTCATATCTTTACGTGTAAGCACAGGCACATTGAATTCTCTCCTAATAAAAACGCAGTTTCAGCAGCAGATATAAAAACACGAGCATTGTACCTCTATTCATATGTAACACCGAACCTCGCAAAACTAGTGTTACTGATTGTGACAAATGTGTTATTGCACTAGCATTCCCAGAGGGAGCAGGCAAGTCGTGTGAGAGAGGTTTAGATTTACCAGTCCATATGAGTAGTCTTCATTCGATGTTTGTATGCTCTGACGGTAGCGTGGAAAGTAGTTAAAAAATGTAAAGGGTAAAGACTTTCTTGTTTACAGCATGAAGGCTTATAGGTGGAGTAGACTGCAGCTCAACTCATTCTTAACCTTGGCACTAGATGGAGGGAATGGTCAGGTTACGCCTCGACCGCCTTTCCCCTGGGACAGAACCCCAATACCCATTGAGAAAAATAGTTAACCATCGGTAAACACAAACCCCCAAGCAAACTGAGTTGTATGAAGGCCACTTCGTTTGTAAATTGTACTTCTCTTTGAAGATACTCAGAATATACGGAATATGCTTAAGAAACATGCTGAAATCCTGCATGTGTGTGTGTGTGTGTGTGTGCGCAATATGTCTGTCCTACCTGTTGCTAATAATTTACGTGATCGTCAGCCGACGATGACGAAACGTCTTGCATGTATTCCGACAAAACGAAAATGTTTTTATGTACTCCCAGATGCACAATTCGACGACTATTTACAAACGTTAAGACTTTGACTTGGGGCAATACTTCCACCATCAGTTTCTTAATAAAGTTGGCAGTGTGGCAACGTAGGCCTCTGGGATAAAAATTTGTGCGAGGAATGTCTCCTAATCGCTGAACCTTTCCGTGGAGTGTTTTTTAATTATTACGGACTTTTATAAGGTAAAACATCAATTGTTAAGGGTTTTGCAAGAAGGCTTCTTAATATGAATGCTACGTCAAGAATTGTTATATAGTGGTGGGGATTTTTAGTGTACCTGGCTGTGTGAAACGGTCCATCTACCGTCGAAATTTATTATTTAGTATGTATTGTATTGTTTAATGTATACAGTATAATTTAATCTTAGTCAGAAAGTCTTCTGGAATTCAGCCTTGAAGATATCGCCTAATACCCCTACACATAGGCCTGCTACACCTCTTGCTGTAATGTCGGTGACAGAGGTATTCCAATTAGAAGTTCCGAAGTTATATCACACGGCGAAGATATGAAACATATTTGCGTTATTTTGATTAGTTGGACATTTGAATACATGATATTTGATAGGCTGCGTTTAGTTTTGTCGTAATCTGTTCCCAGCAACTGCTCTCATCACGCACTCTTCAACACATCCAAGTTCATTCACTTCTTTTTCACAAATACGAATTTTTCACATGCAACTGACATTCTTTCCTGCGGTATGTAGAACCTGCTCTGCTCATCTGCAACCATTCTGTGCGCTGTCTGGTTAGAGTGCCCGTTAGAAAGCACAGTTTCATGCTGTACGAGACAAACATAAATTTCCTGGCGAATACCGACATATTAGTAATTATCGTCTCCTTTAAAATCCTTCTCCATTATCACTTATGATTAGCTCCTTATATGATTTGATATGATGGTCTAAGAATTACTGAACCTGCCATTCAGTTCCGAGCAGAACGTAAGTTTACTTTCCTCTAGCCTAAATATCTACCTTAGATAAGCTTGTGTTAATAATAATGTTGTTGCCTTGTTTTGCTTATATGGATAACTAATTACGGAAGTACACATTCTATATGAATCGTTGCCATGCTTACAATTAAGTCGCAGACAGTACGTGTATTTCATGTCTAATGTATAGGTACATTTACCATCCGTCTGCATATCAAAATCCTCATGCCTAGCTCCAGTTATTCACTGTTTATCCCCATTGAACACAAAGGTAGAAGAAACCTTCATACGGCCGCTATCTTGTTACGATGCATTTCTTACTTCTAAGTACTCATACCTACTTCTATTTTCTTTCCTATTTTTGTTCTTCAAATTCAGTTTCTTTTGAAACGTTGCTAATTCTCTTTTATTAAGTTTACGAAGGATTCTAAAAGCATCTTTTTGTACTCAACTGCAAATTAATGTTCGTCTGAAACACGCAGACATTAATATTCTATGCAGACAGCGTAGAGAATGCAGGTTATATGTTAAGTTTACTTGAACGTAATTACTCGGTGAAGTCTAGACGCTGCCTTAATGCATGGCACCCTCATCTTATAAACATTTCTTTAGGAATAGTGTGACCGTATCTCTTGGTCTCTTCTTCTGTATTGAAGATTCAGATAATGCTGCCTAATACATTGTTGTACTTCGGAGGCTTTCTTTGGTGTCCAAACGAGTCTCCAATCCATCGTAGCACCTGCACCGAAGGGGAACGAAGGCGTCTTCAGTCGCGACGTCAACTTCACTCTTTCTACCGAAGTTTCTTTAAACTTACCACATAGAGTGTCAGAATTCAGCAGATCTCTTGCCAGAGTCGATTATCTTGATCTTATTACTGAGCAGATAAGTATAGCCTGCAGTAAACGTTGACATATACGGGACTTCTGTGACCAAAGTGTTTTCGGATATCGTAACTTTCCGGGTGTTAGAATGTTACATATGCTATGTATTTTAGCGCACGTAGCGACCTCATGGGCACACCTAACGAATTAATTTGTTACTTGATACCCTGTTTTGTCTTCCCTGCCTCTCTTTCTGTTCCCTTTTCATTACTACTTACGTAACATTGCGTATTCTACGTATATAGGCCTAATTAAAAAAAGAAAAACCGAAAAACGCTAATATTTTATTCTTTTAATTTTCATATTCACAACAGTGCTGCCGGTTTATGGAATAGTGAGCTGTAGTAAGCTTCTTAGTCTCTTCCCGTTTAATAGAGACTTCCGGATTGTCCAGTGCCAGATATCGCAGCTTTTACTACATTTGGTTTTATTCGGCGATAGCCG
The DNA here is from genome assembly GCA_021186555.1 of Reticulitermes speratus. Classification (NCBI taxonomy): domain Eukaryota; kingdom Metazoa; phylum Arthropoda; class Insecta; order Blattodea; family Rhinotermitidae; genus Reticulitermes; species Reticulitermes speratus. The sequence continues at coordinate 36,671,217 of JAJKFL010000001.1, read as the reverse complement.
GTTCTGCTTGCGGCCTGCAAACCGACCAGTGCTTCTGAGATTTTTGTGTATGTAAATCTCTTCTTCCCAATCACACTTACCAGTTTCATCTTTCGTAATCATCCTGATGTCTCATTCCAAGACAGTTTCTAATAATTCAGTTATTCAATTAACGTATAATTTTTCAATTGTCTTCTTTTGCATCAAAGAAGTACTGGGATAGTAGAACAAGAAATACGCTATTGTTTCTACCTCCCAAACCAGCCAGTCTTGGTTAATTGACTGCATCAAAAGTGTCCAAGACACAGCTTGTGATTCGCATGCTGCCTGTGGACAGAAAGTTGTTTCGTCTGTGGCGTATTCACATATTGCATGGTGTGTACTGAAAACTTTTCGTGACTGGCTTTTGAGTTCGATTTCACGCCTTCTCATACACTCTTTTATATCAAAGGCTTTGAAGGTGGCAACATGGCGTAATAACGGAGCCTTCTCTTGTTCTATTATCAAAACTTATGTGAAGGTGAGCCTCTGTACAGTTTAATTACAGAACCTTTATGCTGTGACTAATAGCACTTAAATATCACCCCCCATTTGTCTCTGTACTCGTCTTCCTCCCGACCACCACCTGATTCTACCTCTCCATTTTTCCATCCTAATTGATGGGAACATTATTTCGATCTATTTTATTGTATATCTGCATTATACTCAGCAATTAGGAATAATTGTTATTTTATAAACCCTTTCGAGTCTAGAACTCTTATCACGACTAGAGTACGTATACACAACCGTCTTCGATTGAGTATTATTTTACCCTTCATGGTCTGTGTGAGTGTGGCGGGAAAAAATCATAAAGCATGTTGACTCTACGGAAAAGACTCGACTCCTTCCGAACGTACGTGTAGAGTGAATCCCTGGGTTTAGTTCCCTGTTATTTCATATTGCTTTCCACGGACCTGCATCAAGGCATTTGTTTTCCTTTGTTACGTAAGAACAGACATTCTGTTGTGTCGGACTTGCCTGGTAACACCTCAAGCAGTCTGCTACCGTCCTTTCTAGATTCAACGTCTCTAGATGTGTTTTTCCGCAGGCAACGGAAAACACAGGCTTGGTAATCAACTAGTCAGGTTCGGTAGGTATGATGTCTTATCGTCAGGGATTATTGTCATGTGGAACGTTAACGGACTACCGTCCTACACTGCACGCTGCACTCCAAAATTAAACAAAAATAATTCAATTGGTATTTTAAACACTTCCCCACTTTATTATTATTTCGTAGCACTCAATACAATTCACTTCTGCAATATTGGCAATTTTTAGCAACGTGTTTTCGTTTATTATATTTTAGTTGAGCAGAAGCCGACAATCTTGTGGGACAGCTAATTTGTTTCCCTAAATCCACCAGATGAACAACCGAGCCTGTCTTGTGTTCTCTTACAACTAGTTGATCCCAATCTTCGCAGTTTTCGTTCTACAGATGACTGTTTATGACACCCAGCTGGTAAAATCCGTACTAAATTTTATGGGGGTTGAATTTCAAGTATTAAGGTTTCTCAACAAAGGGTCTGCTTTCTAAATTTTTGGATAACCCGGGAATTGACAAAAGCCAGCAAGTCCTTTTAGTTTCTTGACTACTCTCCCCCACCCCTTTTTATGGCTGCCGGTCTGACCTTCCTTTTTGAGTCGCGTCTTCCTACGCCAGATGTTCTAATTGTTTTGCCGAAAATAAAACTAGGGTGTCTACCAAGACGAAGAATAGGACTCGAACCCAAACTGTCCGGTAACAAGTCTCAGAAGTTTAAATGAAATAAGGCTGAATATTCTTCCAACTAGCAATCATAGTGCGTGGTAAGTTTTATTGATTAATGATCATTTAACGGCGCAGTTAATCACTTTCTGTTTGCAAGTAGAACAGATGTTAGGGAGTGGCATTTTGCAGCAGGTGCGACCAGCATCTCGACGGAAGAGACAAGTGTGTGGCAGTGGCAGCTGAAAGCGTTAGCCTGGGTGCTGGTCCAGCTGAACACAAACCTGTCGTACCGGAGCGATTTGTTTGCAGGTACCGCGCCAGATGTTAGCGAGATACGCCTTGGCTGTCCATTAGCGTTCTCCGTCAGTCATAGATTGATGACCTTCATAACCTAGCAATGAAACTAGATCACGTTTCATAAATTGTTACATTTCAGACCTTGCTGCATGTACATAGAAGCCTTACTTCGTGATTACGTATATGTTTTGTTTAAGATATAGGTTAATGCCACACTAAGAGTATCTTGGAAATGTAAAATATGATCTTTTTACTCTACATGTTCAAATCAGTTATCTATGGGCGGGGCGTTTATCATGCAGAATGATAGATGTAAAGAGCAAATCTGAAGGAGAGATATTACTTAGAGGACCTAGTCCTATATGGCGCGAGAATATTATAATTTATCTCATGTAAATGGGTCTGGAAGTTGTGACCATGCATCTGGTTCAGGATGGGGACCAAGGGAGCTATTGTGAACTTGGTAATGAACCTTCGGATTCTGTAAAAGCGAAGAATTTCTTCAGTAGCGTAGCGAATATCATCATCTTAAGAAGGCCTCTTTACCGTGGAGTCAGCTATCTTATTAAATTAATGAATTGTCTCATATTGAAATCCTATGTTTCGTTCCCAAAACCAACCTGTGACTTCGAATATGATGCAACTATTTTAGTCTCGTACTCTTATAAACCTGTGGTGTTAACCACCCAACCCATTAGCGCCGAGGTTAAACACAGAGTAGAGCTATACCTATAACCCCCCCCCCCCTCTGGGCCTTCATGGCCTGTTATAGGATTAACTTTACCTTTACCTTTACCCTTATAAACCAGGCGTACTTTTCCGAAATATGTATTAATATTATCCTTGTTCCTTTTTCCTTGTTTTCAGTTATTAAGTGACGATAGGCAGCCTTCTGCTGAACAGAGGGAAGATTTTTTCCCCTGCGATGAGCATGAAAGAATGGTGCTTTCAAGAGACATGTTACAACAATTGTAGGTCGAATTCATTTTTTACGTAAATCCAAGAAAACACCTAGCTAGACGCTTATTGTGTTAATTTAAAACTAAAGGCGATAACAATTCTCACCATACTGACTTACCACAGATGATGCGCTATGTTAATAAAGACGACTTATCTAACAGATAAAGAAGCACTGAGAGACCTACGTGAAACAAGAACACGTTGATGTAAGGTTCTGCTGTTGCAGCGCGTCGAAGAGTACTCAGGAAGGCATGTCGTCTTCTGCGATGTAACTTTACCGCAGCGTACAATTAAAAACAATGAAGCTGATTGATTTATCTGTGACAGTCGTCCACGGGCACTGCACCCACCTGAGACATGCGGTAAGACTTGCCGGCGCCGTGTTGGCGGTTGCTGCTTCTCACGAGTGAACTGCAAAACACACACTGTTCAACTGCAAGACGCAAGGGGAAGGGTACAAGGTTCAGTACGCTCATATGGCGTCCAGGTATTTTTGTACACCACATGTTCGCACAGAATATTGTCAGTCAGGAAACAGTATGTGTGTATTGATGTGTAAGTGTCCGTGTACGGATATGCTCGTGTACATGTGAGGATATTATGATAAATACTAATGTGATTGCATGCCTTAAGAGAGAAATACTGCCACTTCCAGCCACGAGAATTAATGTTGTGTTTTGGTACAATAAAGTTTTAGGGTCCCAACCACATATATTTATTATTTTAATTTATTGTGAATTTGCTTTTAACTTGGTTTGGAAAGAACATAGTAGATGAAATTCAATGTAATTAAAAGAATTTGCTACAATGTGTTAAAAGGATAGAACACTCACAAATACCCAGGATGGCACTGGAATACAAGCCGAAAGGCAAATGCGACATAGGTCTCCCTAAAACAAGATGGAGAGATCAACAGGATCTTCAAAATTGAGTTTCCACAGGACAGGACCCAGTTGTCCTATATCTGTATAAGTTCATGATGATAGGATGGAAAAGCCGTGGAGCCTACTCAGATACGGTTTGATGGGTATCCGAAAATCTTGAAAATATCCATCGGAGTTTAAGATAATGCGTTCTAATATTACGCGTATTTTGATGTCTTCTGGTTTGTTTATAAATGATAGTCACTCAATAGAATAATTGATACGTATTTAAGTCTGCCATAAATAAGGAATTTAGGTGTAAAATCTGCATTCTCCAAATTGGAAGAGAAACTTCTTTCCCCACCCTTATAAATTATAAGTATTTATTATTCATTAATTGTTTTATTGGTAATTAACCGATCGCACTTTAATGTTTTCTTGCCAAGTGAATGTCGCAACCTCAAATCAATACTGTAAAAGCGTGACAACGTTTCGAAATTCAGTTTCTTTTATTTGCTGAAGGATCCCAGACCAGTCATTCAAATTCATCTATTTGTGAGTTGTCAGATATATTGAAATAAAAAGTAAAGTATTAGTTAAATTCATAATCGTGTACGTTTATGTAGGAGTACTATGTGACTATATAGCAACATCAGCAATACCGAAGAAAGGCAGTATTACACCGTTGTAATAAAACACCTTTTCCTGTACAGCAGAATTCAATCCAGTAAAAACTGCAGGAAGTTTGCTTTCTGTACTTAAGTACCGCTCCATGAAATGTTACAGGAGCAAGGATGTATCTTTGCTAAACGGGTGTTGGTAGTGCTCATCGTCACGCTTCAACCGCTTTAACCCTACGTAGAAACTCCTTTTATCACTGGGAGGCGGGTCGTTTTTAATGAAGGCAACAACGTAAAACCCAGATAATCACTCTTATTAATCCATTTATTTAATTATTTCTCTATCATTTACGACATTGCCAATATCTGAGAGTATATTGGAGTAAAATTATGGGATGAATAATGAATAATATATCGAAAAGTATAGGGAGGGAACGGTCCTATTCTAATTAAGGCGCTCTGCCAGAATTTGCCTGGAGGGACTGCGGAAACTTGCGCAGAACTTCACTCAGGAGAGTCAGTGTTCCGATCGAGAATGAAACAGGGTACATTCAGAGTGCAAGTCAAACACGTTGTCTTTTGGAACAATTTGCTCGTGAGAATTCTTCTGTCAAGGTGTGTTCGGAAAAGCGCTACATGAATAGTGACCACAGACTTTACCTTATTGGTGAGCTCGGTGCATCTTAGCACAATAAGCATTTAACAATAATAATAATAATAATAATAATAATTCAGTTCTTTATTATTAAGGTGCTGACACAACAGCCAAAAGGCCAATTACAGGGACAGCACAGGAACAAAAGAAAATATGTGAAATAACTAACCATAAATAAAACAAATGAAAAATAACAATACAAACACAGCGAAGTTGTAGTACGTATAGTTAGCATAATTAGTTTAACAAATGATTAAGCAAAACAGACCTTCCATTGAATAAACGAATACCCTTACTGATGGCATTAGCCGTTGAAATGCAACTAGCGGAAGGGCAGTTTCGACATTTATAATCAACATTAAACAAAGTACATTCTATGCGATTTTGGTACTGCTTACGAAGGCCGACAGTTTCTAAATGCGTAGGGCAAAACTTTGAACCATTTTATATCTTAAGTATAAAAATGCGTCTAGGTGACGCCTCCGAACACTTAAGGTATGAAATTTCAAGTAATTTAGGACATTAACGTAGTTATAACAATAATATTAATAATAATAATAATAGTTTCATGCAAGCCGGAGTGTAAGAGAGAGGAATGCTATCCCGTGGTAATGCCACTGGACACTAAGGATAACGACCGCTGGTAATTGACTTAAAGGTAAAAAGGCTTGTGTTCCCCACAGAGTTTTTACAGTGTCGTTGGTTGCAACCGGAACAAGTGAATCTTGTGTTCAAGAGGAGTGTCTTGTTGATGTCATTTGTAGCACACGCCTTTTGTCTCCAACTGCGGCAAATGTGAAAGTTTATCTTTAGTTTAAAGAAGAAACAATTTACATGGCTGGCATCACTGTAGTAGTGTAATGAACTCTGATCATTATGGCACAAGTTCATCGTCCAGATATTTTGCAAACCAAGCGTGGAAGGAAGGTGTGCTCAATTCTGAAGCTCACACAAACTAGTCCCAAATGATTTTAAATAAGGTAATTTTATGCTGTAAACAGTTTCACACTTCGTAGACTGATTGATTCTTGACTAATTCGTAAGAAATAACCCTTTGCAGCTTCATAAATTACGTAGAGTCAGTTATAGGATGGCTGTGAATGATGAATTGAAAGGTATGCAAAGAAAGCGTTTGTATTTTGATTGTATTTCTAATCCGATCCTGCACTTATGTTCGGATTTTGAGGAGATGTTTTAAGTACTCAGCGTAACATTAAAAGTTAAACCTACACCTTCATACAACATGCAATGTTTTCTGCCGATTGTGAATATGGCCTTTATATTTAAATAAATTATTTTAGGTAACGCAAGTTGTTTCATGACTATTCATGACAAAATGAACAAGATTGACGTCAGAAATATCAGTTTCTGTTTGTAATGTATCTAATTATAAGAATGTTTACATACACGAAAGCCTATTTTACGTTCTCCCATGCCATATTTCGTGTGCAATTGTTTTGTCGCCTTGAATGTAGTAAAAATAACGTTTTGTCGCTCGTATAGAAAAAGAGTAGAGTTGGAGGGGATAGAAACTCGCATAACTCGTCTCCCGAGGAATCTTGGATCTTGCGGTATTGCCACCCAAATTCCGTAATACAACAGCTGTATCGATAAGACAACACAAGAGTTCGTATCTTTCTCCTATACGTAAATAGAAAGAGGGGTAATATCTTGCAAGATGGTGTTGTGGCCCTTGGCCGGATGGACGTCGGCAGGATAGAGAGGCAGGGCGAGAGGGGAAAATAACCCCCAGAGGAACTCTTTTCATCTCGTAACATCGCCGCGATGAAATTTCTCCTAGCATCGCTGTAGCCGCCGTCACTCCGTCTCAATTGAATTCTTTCACCACACAAGTGGCTGGCCTGCTGCTTGCATGTATGTTTCCCTTCAAACTCGCACGGGAGAACAGTTGTGTTTATTTGTTGAATTTGTCACAACAATATCGACACCGTAGACTCCTCTGCCTTCTGTTCTTTTATCAACTCTTTCAAAACTTAACTGAAGTTTTTTGCCTTAAAGCATTTTCGATTTAAAATTGTGGAACACATCTGTTTTATCGTTCTCTAGCGTAATGAGAATTTTAGAGCTAGACCTGCCAAGCTGTCATACCGATTAACAATTATTCAATTACACGGCAGAATGAATTTTCATATTTTTCGGTTTTATGTACGAAATCAGCTAGTTTTAATTGCAGTATTTTCATTCACATAAACGTATATTTGAGATTATTTACTCTAGATAGTCCAAGATAAGAGAAATAAAATCTATTACACGTCTGCCGAAAATATTTTGTTTGGCTATAAAACAGTGCATGTACCAAAGTGGTTTTCCTTAATCCAAACTAAATATTGTCGAAAACATACCATGACTCTAAACCCTTATTAACAGTATCCTACGATATAAAAACTTTAGGTTTTTTTCAGTTTTTATAAACACCTAATAAGTAACAAGAACTATATTGCATAATTTACATAATTTTTATTTTTCTCTGTTACTTTTTATCATGTAAGTGCTTTGCAGCGTCGATGTCTTAAGTAGTGCTATAGGCCTGCAGATGGCATCGTGATTCTAAAATATCTAACGGATAGGATGCATATTGTAGTGTGAATGTCGACATATATAATTTGTCTTCTGGCTGAAAATTCTACAATTAATGCAGTGTAAATAAAATACATATATATTCTTAAGCTAATTTTGATTAACCGGAGCACGATGATCAGAAAACTAACATTAACGGATTGTAATGTGCGCTTTCTTGTTATCTTCTGCTTTCATGTGTGTACACGGTATATGAATGTACATACCATTTAAAATTTGACACAGTGACGTTACTGAAATGGGGATACATTTTTTATTCACTTGTAGTACAACATATTGTGGTGCTTTTGCATGATATTCAGCTTCTGCCTTCCAGTTATGCCAACATTCATTAAGTGATGCTGATTTTATAAACTTGATATGATGCAAAATATTTGCATCCAGGATTGTAATCAGCACATCTCAATTAATTTAAAAAGTTGTTTTTATGTGATAAACTTAGTTTGCACTTAACCGTTTGAAGTTCAGTGATAAATGTGTCAACCACTTGCTGTAGCCTTAAGAAACTCTGAATTTTGCTTAAACATTTTACTTACGTGTTTCCTGTTTTGTCAAAATTTTTTACGCTTCTTGCTTAAGATGTTTGCTTTAACGAATAATAACTTCCTTAAAATTTCGAGTCAATGAAATTTACTTACTGTGCCCTATATGAGATTTCCAAAATTCCGTACCGTGAGAAACGTTCTTGTAAGTAATTGTAAAGAGATGTGATCCTCTCTGCTCCTCTCTGCTGTCTTTTTCCAAGGGTACTACTAATTTCTGTTCTTTTTTGCGTGAAGTAAAAGTAGAGTGAACTTCGAAGGATCACATTCGAACCCACTTTTATACGTTTTTGTTTCATGAATTTAGTCTGTGGAGGAGGAATTTATAATCCGAGGATTTCCATGGGAATTTCAGTTACGTATAATACTTTGTTAAAAATAATCTCATGTTGTTCCACAAATTAGCGTCATAGAAGAACGAGTATATAATTTTACATGTTCGTACACATTCACGGCTCAGTACTTTAAATAGGAAGTAGGCCTGTCTTTTCCATGAAAGTGTCCTATTGAAGGAGGGATATGGAAGAAATTGATATATGTAAGGTAAAAGAGCACTGTTGAAATTTTTTTTCCCAATTCTTCTTCAATAATTTGAAATAGGCATTCGTAGGAAACGTTTATCTGTAACGCTACTGCAGGGCTGCGGATATGATATCATCTTCCTACTTATGTTTCGGCATTCTTTGGCTATATTTAAAGCAGCAATATTTTCAACCCCTTCTTTCTGCTTATGTCTTCATATTAACCCAGTTACGCCTCTTCCTATGTTTTACTCTTTCATTCCACCAGATGTCCTTATTCATCCTTTCTCTTCTCATTCCATCTGTCCCAGTTTTTTGTTCTTTTCCTTACTATATTTTTTATCACCCTCCTATTCTTTCTTCAGCTTTCATCTGGCGGTTAGGTTCCCAGTGCCGCAGTACAATTTGAACTTGGAACACTCCCGAGACCCATACACAGAGTACAACACATGAAACCCATGCCAATTGAGAAACCTCATTCCTTCTCCCCCTCCCCTCCTCGTGCTACAATTTTTCCTTTCTCCTGCCGCCTTTAATTCGCTTTTTAGCAGCTATTGTCTAAGACCCTGTACGCCTGTGTTTTCATTTAGCAGTGCTCTTGCATCATATCGTCTCCTCCTGGTGCTTTCTGTCTCCTCCTGCCGTCGCAGGCGCTATCGGAAATCGAGGGAGAATGCTACTTTCGTAGCCAGTACTTAAGCCTACGCGTATGTAGGTGGTGGAAGAAGATGAATTGGAAAGAAAGCCTGCCGTCATAGAATGATTTTGGCATTGCACGAAAATCCCAGAGGAGAGCAGGACGCTGTATGTGATGTGCCTACTATTGATTACGTTTCATACGTACTAAAAAGAGACCTAACGTTTTTTCTTTGACTGTATCATATAGTAATTCATTACTATTCTCTTTTACTATTCCTTTATGTTTACTTCGTTTCATGTTACAGATATTATGCTCTTTAAGTTCAGGCCAGTTTAATCATATTTGAACTCAAATCGTGCAGGACACTTTAAAAGGTCCCCTTCTGTCTGTGTTAAAATTACGACCGATTTAACACACTCGTGATTGAACAAGTAGCAGGACTTTATCCCATCATTCTTGATCTTTCATTCGTAAGCTTCTCAATAATTATGCTCGAAAAACTCGAAGTATCTAATAGCAGGACCAAACATTTAAGTCACTTATGTACTGATTTAAGAAGGAGTTAATTTAAACAAATATTTTGTGTCGAATCTTTTCATTTATTTAGTATTTTTTTAAACTTAAAGGTGTAAATTTATACCATTCACATTCTTTACAATACACCTAGCCCTTGTTTTACGCCCATTTGTTTTACGCCTTTTTTCTTTAACGTCCCTTGATAATTTACACAACTTCTTAATTTGCGGTCTCGCATTTTCTGTTTAAGGCCCTTTAGCTTGCTGCATTCTATTACGCTAACCCCTTGTTTCTGATAGGAATGTCATTTTTTATTTACACCTACTTTATGTGAAAGCAACTAGGACGTAAAACAAGAGTTGATTGAAATTGAAATGATTTTGTTCTGTTAATAAGCATTCAATCGAACAGGCCCAATCTTCCACAAGAAGAAATCTGGGTTCCCTTTTACGGAAGTCGTTACAATGTAAGTCAGATTTCGCAGTTAGTGCAATAAAATAAGTCGATATTATCTGGAACAAGAATTCCAGCAACAGTTGCATCGTTCGAATACGAATGTTATAACTTTACAGTGTGAAGCAATTCAACCTAAAGGATAATCATATAAGTGAGTATCTGGGTGCTTACAGAAAGAAGGCTTCTGAGAGCAATATATGGGTAGGTCTTGAGTGATATCGTCCACTCGAAAACGAAACACTAGTTTTGTTTACAGGTAAATAGAACATTTGCCTGTTTGTAGTTTTCTAAACGTGCTATAATCAAAACAAGTTGATATGTGCATATTTGTAAACATCATTTGCATAATGCCTCATAATTGATTCATTAATTTTATTTTGCACTACTGATTTTTGTAGTTGGAAATGTATACTTCTGTACCTGTAGGTGCTTCAAGAAAATATGACAGGAATCTAACATCAAAATTGATTTATTTTAATCGAAAGGCATTCCATTTTTTGATACTTTGAAAATGTTGGCGAGAATTCAATAATATGGCATAATTTTCACGCATGTGTGTTGTGTAGGAAATCAGTTGTTTCTGATGTTCTGGTCTGTGCTTACCTTCAGTGTGACAATAGGAAGAAAGAAATATCGTGGCCCACAAAGAATTTAGTTTTTGCATTCATCATACGAAATCTATAACCATGTATTATACTCCTTTGAAGCCTTAAAGTCATATAAATAATATTTAAAAATTCGGTTCCTACTTCCTGCTGTATATCCTATATGGAAACAGTCGCTCTATGTTCAGCGTATCTTATAAATTCTGTAGATAAGTTTTGTGGCCAAACTCCAAAGTTTTAATTGTCAAAGTATGTAAGTCCACGTAGGCGTGTATGTAGTTCACCACTGTGCTTTAAAATGTTATAATACAGTGGGGTTTAGAAAATCTTACATTTTTGTAGCGTCGACCAGCAAACCAAAAATTGTACTGGTAAGCGTCTTTTGAATTATATCTGAATTATTGACACTAGTGTTTAGCATAGAATGACGATAGTAAGTCCCGGGATTATTGGCAACACTTCGGATATTTTATTAGGTATTCACACTGAAGTTAGAATAAAAATGATTTTCTTTGCTAGAGCAGTGCCTGAATTATTAATGTGCGTTTAAAGTGTTGGTTGTCACTCTACAGAGATTAACAGCTGTAAGTAAAGAGTTTCTTTCAGACCTGTCTTCACAGAGGGCCTACTAAATTATTGGTTATTCGCTAGTATTTCCACATTACTTAAAAGATTTCCTGGCGTGAACTGAACACAACGATCCCGAGAGTATTGCACGATTCCACGTGCTAAAACTAGGCGTTGATAGCAGACAGGTCTACATATCAGCTTTGCGAGAAAGATGAATTCCTGTAACAAAGATTCTGAAGTGGTGATTTTCTCAGAGACAGTGGTTAGACAGAAATAGGGTATGAACCCTACGAAAAATTGAAAACTATATTTCTAAGGTAAAGACAGTGTTTATTGGATTATGTTTATTATTTGGTGGTATAATCTGATCGTCATTTTAATATCCAAAATTAGATTGTTTTAACTGCAGTAATATATTTTTATTGGATATGTATTTTTATTCAGTTCGATTCATTTTCTCTCAAAATACAGATTATAACCCAACCTAATATTACTCTTTTTTATTCGAACTGTAAATTCCATTCAGGAAGAAATTAAGAGCAGATTGAAGTCGGGGAATGCTTGTTATCATTCGGTGCAGGATCTTCTGTCTTCCAGTTTGCTATCAAAAAATACAAAGATTAAGATATACAGAACTGTAATTTTGCCTGTTGTTTTGTATGGGTGTGAGACTTGGTCTCTCACACTGAGGGAGGAACATAGGCTGAGGGTGTTCGAGAATAGGGTGCTGAGGAGGATATTTGGGCCTAAGAGGGACGGGGGAGTGGAGAAGACTATATAACCGGGAGCTTAATGATCTGGATTGATATGGCTCAGGATAGGGACAGGTGGCGGGCTCTTGTGAGTAAGGTAATGAACCTTTGGGTTCCATAAAACGCGGAGAATTCCTTGACTAGCTGACGACCTGTTAGCTTCTCAAGAAGCACTCTGTTCCATGGAGTTAGTTAGTTAGTTTATTCGAACTGTAATTTGTAGTCTATTTTTGATGCATGCTATAATTTAATTAGTAAATTGTACACGGTAATTTTTATTAAATTTTAAATCATTTTCTTTCAAAAGCTATGATATCTCAATCAATGAAGAACCACGGGCTGGACTGCCGGATATTATAAAATATTGTTTCCTTACACTAGGTAACAATAAATCACAAAAGTCTCTTAATTTTGGAGACCCTACACTCGAGACCCTAAGTTTGTGTGAGACTTGAATACGATATAAATATTTATAACTCTGCGACGCTACTCACAGTTTCCCTCTGTTCAGCGAAAAATCGCCCTTTAATTTGCAATCATGGGCCGATTGTTAAGGGGCTATTAGCCTCATGAATACTTTACAATTATCAAGGGCTCCCAAAAGCCCTTCTGAGGACACCAAGATTTCCGCAACCGTATGATTACTTGCTTACTGATCCCTGCGGTACAATTTGAAAGTAAATTATGGAACATATTAAGAAAGTTACCCCTCGTTCTCTTTTCCATCATGTTCAGACTAATCTGGGGATCTCTAACCTCACAGACAGTACCTGGGGTAAAGCGATCGGAGCGTGAAGAATACCACCCACCTCAGTCTAACTCCAACGTGTAATATTAGGGGACACTGCGTTAAAATGGTTAACATTAAAATAATAATGTGTTAGCTTTCAAAAAGAAAACATTGAATGTCGAGGTGTAGTGATAGTTTGTGCTCCCTAAAGGCGTGTGGGGGGGGGGGGGGAGGGAGTAGAATTTTAGCTCTGTCCATTCTTAACCTCGCCACTGGATGGAAGTGCGTGTCACATTCATGCCCTGGTCGCTTTGCTTCCGGGGAAAGAGACCCCAGTGTCCATTGAATAGGAGATTGGGTAGGACTCAGAGCCGGTCTAGGTCCTGTGACAAACAAATTACTCTCTTGCTTATGCCGGGAATCGACACAAGACTTTCGGTCATCCAGCTCGTAGCCTAGCCGCTTGAAGTAATATTTAGTTATTGACCACTTAAGTACTGTTAGAAACTTCAAGTTATGAATGCTGCGCACAAGTGTGCAGATTTTACAGTTCCATGTGAAATGATAATCTACATATTTAGTCGTTTTGCCCTCTGCCTGCCTTGTGATAGAGTAGGGGACAGAAAATGACCGACGTTTGTAATGAATAGTCGCTACTCTGCCCATCCAATTAATTTTTACTGTGCCATGTTTTATAATATCCTACAAGTTAACAACTCAGACTGTCCATGTATATGACTAAACCGCCATATAAAGGCAACATTTAGATCAAGCAGGGTGTGTACAAAACAGTTACATGGTAGTTATGGTAAACTTAACTTCCATTCCCATCCCACCCTCTGGTGTTACCATATTTCATCCCTTAAAGGAAAGAGGTTTTAGGGAGATTATTCTTGGCGACAACTGCAATAATTACAAAGCGCTTCCTCAAACAAATCACATCAGTTGAAGCCCATATATATATATATATATATATACTAAGAACGTAATGGTCAGCTGAGAAGTACTCACACGACAAAGAAAACTTGCCTCGGGTTTGCACAATATAAGACAATGTCAACCGTTTCCCTGTGTTAACAGCATAGACAATACAGAGACGATATATTTCTCAACGTACATCCGACACTGAAGCTTGAGTTTCCGGTCAAAAACGTCAGACTATCCGTGTTTACTGAGTAATGGAGTTGAGACAGCATTCCCTGAAGCTGTGAAGTTACCCTCCTGCCCACTTCCTCCGTCATCTTACTTTAGCACACTGCGTTAAGGGGTTGAGATGCTTGTGTTTGTGTAGGCAAACCTGTAGTCTTGACCGCAAAGGTAATCTAGTTTGTGCAAAGAGACCATGTAAGGTTACTATACAAGCTATGAAGAAGATGGCGCTCTCATGTTAATTTCTCGTCACAGGACGAATGATGTTACTAGCTGTTGGTAAACAATGGGACCTAAGACGTGGAGAAATACGTAGGATAACCGTGAGACTGTAGAATCCCCCTCAGGGTCAACACAAGTGTCTGAGAGTTTGGTCACTTTGTTTGAAAGAATACTACGTGTAACTGTTTAAACAGTTAAGATACAAGTATGTTTGTATTCAGCTGCAGTAGTTTCGGAATAAAGGCTCACAGCCAACGGTTTTACTGTGGTCGCTCTGCTGGTTGTACATTTACATTCGTGTTGTGGTTCTACCTTCTTCTTGTGTCCCGTCCTTGTTTTGATCGATTTTATCTAAGTATTTATATAGTTTGAAGCCGGTATAAACAGATAAGTGAAATGTGTAGACATCCAAGTTCATCTCTGAAATGTGTGCATGTTTAGCGAACACCAGGGAGGAGGGTTCTTTCTGAAAGTTTCACAGAAATTCAGCTGCTCAGGAAATGACCTGACTAATGAAACGCTTATGTTTATTAACTGTTTTCAAAGGAAAGTGCTCTCTTTATCCTATTTCTTTAGGGTTCAATTTTATGTCGTCCCCTTCCATCTGCACCGAGGTCGCCAAAGTGGTCTCTTCGCTTTTTGTTTTCCCACTAAAATTTCCAGGCATTTCTCATCTATTCTATCCGTGCTACAGACCCCGTCCATCTAATCATCCTCCATTTGGTTGCTTTAATCGCCCCCCTGTTACTGCCTTCGTCGTAAGTCCAAACATTCTCCTCACACGCTTTTATCAAAACACTTTAAATTTGTGTTCTTCCGTTAATGTGAGAATCGGTGTGTGTGTGTGTGTGTGTGTAGTACGTACGGTGACTTAAAAAGCGGTAGTTGTCAATCAAACAAAGAATATAGGCCACTTCTGCTTCATATTTTTTCTATATTGCCGGCGGCGAAACATGGAACTGAAGACTAACACATCGGCGTCACTCCAAATCATGTTCAATTAAGAAATACAGTCCTGGCGCTTGATAAATTGGAAACTATTTTCAGTTTTCGAGGATGTCAGAGATACTATTTTTATAATTTTCTGAAAAAATTCTACATTTTATGAACGGAAATTGCAGGTGGCGTTAATGATGATCATTAAATTCTGCTAAAGTAAATTTCACCCTAGAACAGGCCATGAAGGCCCAGAGGGGGAGTAGAGGTACAGCTCTACTCTTTCTTTAACCTCGGCGCTAGATGGGGATGGGTGTTAACGCCACACCCCGGCCGCTTTACCTCCGGGAAAAAGACCCGGTACCCATTGTACAGGAGGCTGGGTGGGCCCCAGGGCCGGTCTGGACAGGTACGGAAAATCTCGCTCCCACAGGAATTCGATCCCCGGACCCTCCAGCCCGTAGCAAGTCGCTATACCGACTATGCTATTCCGGCCCACTTAAAATTCTGCTGAAAATCCAAATTTTGCGAGAGACTCAAAGAGAGCATTGGAATACCTCGATGCTGAATTCACGATTTGGTTTTGACTTCATCGACATGTCTAATGTGACTAAATTGCGAGATTCGTATGAGGACTACACAAATGAGTACTTTTCGCTTCTGTAAGTCTGCTTATAATCACACGTTCTCTCGTGTATGTATTACTACATCCTGAATTCAACAGTGAGGATAGAATGGCATTTCAGGTATGATACTCATTAGTTCGGCACTTGTAAATATCAGTATGTTGCGGGAAATGGGGTGATGGAAACGCCTCGATGTCTTACTTCTCATCCACGTTCCATCGGGAGAAGAACTTCTACTCAATGGCACACTCTCTTCGTTCGTCTGCCTGAAGGTCTGTGAGTGCATTGCCATCGTTTTTCGTAAAATCTTGGAAAGAAAATGGCACTTGTTATCACCTTTAAACTGGTATCATAGACCAGTGGTTTTCAACTGGGTTATATGGCCCCCAAGTGGGCCACACCAATTTCCTAACGTGCCACAGGAGAACGATGGAAAATGAGGGGACCACAAAACTTCTCTGCCTGAATAAAATATTTCAAATTCAAAATTGAATCAAAGGTTCCCGTCTCCCCTGCATCCGTCGCAGCAAAGAAGGAAAAGTTGTATTTTATTGCTTTTTTCACATCTCTTCTGGTTGAATCTGGTTTGAGTTGGGTGACATTTACTTACCTATCCGCCTTGATATGAAGAGAGGTGATCTTCGCTTATCACTGACTAATGCAACCGGGCATTCAAAAACTTGTAAGTGCTTATCAGACTCAAGGAACACACTGAATATATTGCCAGTTATTAATAGAATATTTTTACTTGTATAGGTCAACTATGTGTTATACCTAAATAAATATTAAAAAACAATATAATATTGTAAATAAAAGTAATATAAATATATTCTAATATATAAATCAACAACGTGGAAATAAATTAACTGCTTTGCGTAACAACGTCTACGAAGGATGGGGGGGGGGGGGGGCACACAGATAATCAAGCTTAAACGGGGGCCACGAGCAAAAAAGGTTGAGAAACACTGACCCGTGTGTTCAGTCTCACCCACCGTGTATAATTATCATATAATGCAACATATTCTTTTAAGTATTACGTTCTTGTTGAATATCCTCAGTATGAACCATTTAACAGGAATATCTTACGATACAGCGGTTAAGAATTATCGGCATTTCTAAGGCTGAGATTAATTAATTAAAATTAATCCATGTTGCTCTTTAGCAAAGAAAAGTGGAGGACACAGATAAATGAAAGAGAAAGTGGAAGAAGCCCCAAGTAATAAGGGTGGTCAAAATAAAAGATAAAGCTTTCCCGTCTTAGCGCCATGGAGGCATATAGGGGAGCAGAAGTTTAGCGTCACTCATTCTTTTCCTCGGCACTGTCTTGGTTGTAAGAAAGCCTAATACGTTTCGTGAACCTGTTACGTACGTTTTTCGATACTGGTTGTTGTAGGGTGGCAAAAAATTGTTAATATGTATCACCCCTTTAAAGCACCGTGGGGACTGTAATTACCAATTGCTTTAACATTTAAAAGATCTGCACGTTGGCCACGGAGTATTTATGGGTTTATGTAATTCTGAGAACAAATAAGGATTATTTTCCTTTACGTTACTTGTACCGTACATTTTTAATTATATATAGCTTATGCAGACAAATGTACACTGTTTTATGTTATTTAACACAATTTTTATTAAATGCTGCCCAACATGTTTCTAGCCTATGTAAGGCTCATCTTCATTTCAACGAACGAGCCCCTGAAGATGAGCCTTATATAGGCTAGAAACATGTTGGGCAGCATTTAATAAAAATTGTGTTAAATAACATAAAACAGTGTACATTTGTCTGCATAAGATTATTTTCCTGTGGAGCAGTGCTCGTAAGTACGGAGAAAAGTACTGAACACCCCAAACATACGCAGACTACTCGGTTGATAAAGGGGCACGATAACGTTTACTACTACGTTCCGTTGTCTCCATTAATCTCGCAGCAGGAAATTACAGATCCATTCCAAATTATTCAGTGATTCAGTGACTCAGAAGGTGAATGGAATGGTTGCAAAATTCTGAGGTTTTTCAGGGCGCAAAGCAATATGACGGAAACAGTGACATTGCGTGTTTTCATCAGGCAGGCTTATATTTTCCTTCATATCTTCAAAGTACAAGGGAACACTACGAGTCTCGTAAGGGTAATTTAGGAGCACATTACCTTTCAGAGTGTCTTTTATACCCACAGTGAAAGAGGGAGACTGGAAGGTGAACGATCACTGATACTGATGGATGCAAGAAGGGTGCAAGATTCTGCTCAGGGCTATGAACTCGAAACAACATGCTGAGAGTTTAAGTTATTAGCAATAATGTATTCATTTCTCAAGCCATGCAGCGCAACGCAGTTGCTATGATGACACTTATTAGAAGTAAAATGGCGGAGCGTGGGAGATGCAGATGTGGTGCAATTTACGGGGCACTTTTTGCAAAATTTAATTTGGTGTTATGAGTTAATGCAGAATTTAGAATCGCTACATGTTGAGATTCAATCCGACACTGTTTTGTCGTTATGGGAAAATGTTATTTTTTTAAGCATGACGAAGAGGAAGTAAGTTAAGGCTAGAAGGCGAACTCTAAAAATACCCCTCCTCCTCCTCGTGAATTTCTGTCCCCAGATTCTGAAAACGAAGGAAGATGATTCACAAATCCCTTAATATGTAGTGCAGGCGGAAGACAGGTGTCTTTTGGGTCCGCTGCTGGAAATAGCTATTTTTTTTTTAGCAAAATCATTATATGCATGCTTCTGTGGACCTCAAAATGTAAGAATTCGTCACGGAGTTTTGAGACCCTTGATTAGATTGACCTCAGGACGGTTGGTTGGTCACTGATATAGCACGTGTCTTGTGTTACGCATCACGTCAGCAGGCAGGAGACAAAAGAAGGTTTCCAGTAGAGTGACAAAAGTAGTGCCCCCTCATTAGCCGGTCATGCTTCCTAACCTCACTTACAGGTGTACAACGACAATGCGATATCAGTGATCCCATCTGAACCCAATTTATCTTATTTGTCAGCACTTGGAAGACAAATTTAACCTCATTATAAGAGGCACTCAAATGTGGCTTTATAATTTAGATGGCACTCGCTTGTAGTTTCAAGCTGAAAGTAAAATAACACCAGTTAACAAGTTAAAATGGGATCTGAGTAAAACCTACAGGATCCAGTCAGGAAATTTGATGTCGCCTCTTCCTGTGTGTCAGAAATTCGAATTTGTTATTGTCCTGACGTTCAGATAGTCGTCGCTGAGTTCTCAGAAGAGCAGATTAACATCAAAGTGAAAACAGAATATTGACGATGGTTAAAATGTGTGATGTGATCAGCACATACACATTCTAGGAAAGGGATTAGAGTTCGAAACACAGCGGCTTGTGTCGGAAACAGCAACGCTGTATCTGATTTTTTCGGGTTTAATTTAGTGTCATTCATTGCACTGCCATATCTTGTTATGCATGGCCGCCTTTACTGAATCTACGTCATGTAACTGCAGCTCTAGTAATTCTAGATTAGAATTATTTTGGAACAGCAAAGTAACCGACTTCAATTCAAAAGAAATATAAATAAATTTACTAAAAATTTCGCATTATTTGAATAAATTAAAACTCTTGCTGTGCTGCGGGAATCCTGTGAAAGGATTCCAGAGATGAACTAAAAATATTCACACGAAAAGTATGAGACCGTTAAGATCTATGATTATTTTCTGAACGGACTTTATTTTTAATATTGTATTTACCGTGCATTTTAACTTAAGTGAAAGTTTTATTTCATACCAACAAATGCACATAAACATACAGTGTCAATAGTTTATTCAGAACTTTCCCCGATACGTATTTCGGCGTTTTAAACTGCCATCTTCAGGGGGTCTCAGAGGTTTCTAGCATAGACCAAATATTTATAGAATACGTCGTAACATCCGTATTATGTAAAATATGATATACATATAGTAGTCAGTGGTTGTCCAATGCATACAAAATTGTATAATAATAAGATTATTATTAAAATTATTATTAAAATAGTGTAAAATTATCAGACGTGTTACATAGCTTAATGTAACTAGGAAATTATTGGCAATATGGTCTTGCGTTTTCTGGCGTGTGTGTTTTAAGTTGCCGTACGATGGTCATCTGTGTGTTCTGTTTGTGCTGCGTAGTGTCCTTATCGTACCGCTGCTGTGTAGTGACTTTGTTTACATGTTTAATGAGATAAATATATGTGACTTATTCAGGGCCTGCCTTTCAGCAGTATTAAAGTTTGTCTTCTATCCTTTTATTGTATGCGAACATTTTCTTTGCTGGTTTCCACCTCCCCTTCTTTTGTTGCTGTTTCAGCAACCTTTACAGCACGTTCTCTCATAAAGGGTTTAAGAACGTAACAAAGTCTGTAAGGTTGCTGGTGACTCCTACTTCGCTCGGCACGGGAGTTCCGTCGCGTGCCGATCATCAGCCGTTGGAGCAGGTGTGGCTGGCTGCCATGGCTACTGGACCGAACTCGCTGCACATGCGGGATCATGGTTCACTCGTTTAGGCTACACACAGGTGGCGATCGCCGATATGACCCTCGCCCCTATGTACGTAGTAAATTTCTTTCTGTCGTCATAAACACCTTTCCTGCCCGTCCTAAATGTTGCACGATTGTAAGAAAATGTGCTGTCCATTTTTGTATTCTATTGTATTTAATTTAAATGTAAATTCTACTGAATGGTATTGGTCCTTTGTGTGCAATTACTCTTGTTTGTCATAAAAGAACCACTGTGCTCCCAGTAAATTTATTTTTATTTCTTACAAGGAAGTTTCATTATACTCTTACTTACGACGTTGTTTAAAGTCGTTATAATTGTTGTAAGAATTCCTATTCTTTGTTTTAAGCGACATCGAGTTGTTTAAGCATGCGTGTTCGGATCAAATACCGTTCAGAACATCCACTGTCTTTCCTCGTGCCCCCTTTTTTGTGTGTTGGCCATTTCAATCGTGTAGTGTAGGATCGTTCTGTTGATCCGGTCTCACTGTTTCGAGTCTTGGATTAATTTTAAGTCTGGTCAAAACGCCTAATCCTTGAAGAATGAATAAGAGAACGAGGCTCTCACAATTTATTAATATGTATCTAGAATATTATACCGTTACGGATTTGTATTCGAATGTTAGAATGGCCCAAGTATTCATAGATGCTGTGAACACACACACACACACACACACATAATTATCATCATGTTGCACATCATCTTCATTACCCTCGCAGGAGGGGAGAATGAAATTCAACTGGTACCCCAAGCAGCCATAATATTTAATGATGAACAAGAAAAATACTAAATTAATTTTACTTTAGTTAATGTGGTTTAATGCTTGAATAATATCAGCATCTCCACGTAAGTTATGAGTAACTATACATCGTCTTTATCAAACTAATTGTCAGCAACTGCAGTTGCTCTGAGGAGTGGATGAGCCTTTGCTAAATACACTGATCAGGTAATGACACCAGGCCACTTAAATAAAGTATCATACCGGAAGATGGCAAAAGAGGACTTCTTTGATTACATTTACAAGATCGGTGTACAATGAACTTCTTAACGCTTATTTCGAAAATAGCCTCAAAATCTATCTATCACCAACCAGTTTTGAGTGGTCTAGAGTGAAGTTTCTACTAATTTAAAACGGAAATAGCGTTATCAGACTATAAGTGGCACGTTCGGCTCACCTGATAGCTAGCTAGTGACTACATATGCTTGTATGTCGCCTCTGGAACATCTCTTACCAGTAGCTACACTTGGCCTCGTATCACTTGTCCATCGTGGATACATCTTGATGCAAGCAACACCGCCGGAGTTGGTTGTCCAGTAGAGATGTGAGTCCATCAAATGAACTTTCGATGAGATTTTGCGTCTCGCGACTTGTTGGTCACTGAGAAATTCTTCAAGAATTGTCTCGTTATTTCCATCCTTTTAAGTTTCCGAAAATTTGCTGGTCGCTCTTTTAAGTGCTCCCCAACCTGCTTTTGCAATTTCACTTAAAGTTTCTACAACACTCTGTCTCTCAAATTTCTATACCCTTAGGCATACAAATAATTCTTCTTTGAGTGTGGCGTCGCTGATCCACCGGAATTTGTATTTCAAGAAGAGAACCCCACTGAAGTTTGATTCATAGTCTCAATAAAATTTTTCATTAAGCCAAATTTAATATGTAGGTAATGGCGGCAAGAAATCGCTTTCTGCATTAATGTAAGTTAGCTGGTGACTTTTCTTGCCTTACAACTAAAGGTTGTTGAAGGGGGGGGGGCTATGTTTCTCGTGATTAGTTCTCTTATGTCTCATTCACAGAGAAAACAACAGAATTCCATGCAGCTGGGTTGTAATCTAAGGGGAAGTGTGAATACTCTAAAATCTCCGCAGATATATCAAAATTTTTTGTATTGGATATATTTTAAAAGAAGAATCATATTAACTTAATATTATTCATTCCGTACATTTTCTTTATACATTTATGTATATTTATAAATATATAAAGATGCATATTATCGCTTGGTTCTTTCATGTGAACGGCATATGGTATTGCAAACGAAGTGTTCTTGGTATTTATTTCTCTTATGGAACAACACAGCTTTCGAACCCGGCTTCGCAGTATCGATAAATAGGAGCAATTTGTTTGGATCATGTTGTTGGCCTCATTATCACAGTGCACTAAAATGTCGTCATAAAAATTTTTTTAAGGATCCTTTATGTTTAAAGCACGATGATATCATAGTGCCCAAGACTCCAAACTTTCAACGTAGAAGTCAAAATTTGTATGGGGGATTTTGAATTCAGATCACGAACAGATTCATTCAGGTCTGCGTGAGTTATTATACGAGGCTATGTCAATAAATAAAATGGTTCAAAGAGTGGATCAACATCTTGTTGATTTTCTATCAATGTATTTTTAGCTCCCTCTTTACATTTTACATCACTTACATTTTCTTCGTCGACTTCTCGTTTCCAGAGGCTTTGGTACTGGCAGATCTTCACTTTCAAAATAGACCTTATGGCTCAAGGTACATTTTTGTCTTGCGTATTGCTTGTACCTTTCAGCAACGCGTAATATATTTCTAAGTGGAGATAATTTGTTAAATAGTTTTTTGGCGCTCTCCAATATCATCGGAACAGCAGACGGCATTTGACGAGACCCAGCTAGCCAGTCTGTCAGAAGACTTAAATGCGTAATACATGTCTATGACGAAGACACGTATGTTATTCAACCCTAATTTGCAATTAAAATAAAGTTTGTAACCTTTTTCTATGAGAAGCTTGAAATTTTGCCTTTGGTAATTAGGTTTTAAGTTTCCGCACAGAAACTGTTTGACACATTTACGCCGTATTCTTACTTGCAAAAGTACGTAAGTCCTAACACAAAATAGTAAATGATTACATATGACTAGCAGTTAAGTATCAGCAACAGACCTCAAATGTATGGAGTTTACCTGTCGAAATCAAATTAGTAAAGGACAAATGAAGGTCGTTTTGTACGCTACGTTGTGTGACAAAATGTGATATGTGAGCGTGGGCATACAGAAATTGACGTTCAGAATTTTCGTAAGCAGAGAAGGAGCAAGAGACAAACCAACCGCCTTTCCTGTCATATTCTGAATCTAAATAATTTAAAGTAGTGTCATGCAAGAAGTGCAAGTACAAGAAGAATTCGTATTTCGATTTTACAGTCGGCCTAAAATACACGTAAATAACGTAAAACATGTATGACGAAGTGTTTATTGCGCTGTATAATGAGGCCTATTCCTCCTCCAGGAGAGCTGTTTAAGTATTTAAAATACAGTGGTTACTCTATGTACCACCATGTTTTACTTTGAAAAACACATTCTGCCCACGTAGTGTATTTATATGTTCTGAATGATTCTGAGAACAAACAGTGATTATTTCCCCCACAGGCTTCAGTATTATTCAATGTGTTTACAGTGCTTTTCGATCTGAATGTTGAAATGTAATTCAATTTGATTGTAGTCTTTAAAGGGTCAATATCATTTTCTCCGGAAGAAATTCAGTCCCTTAATTCATAATTATTTTTTAACTCAAACAGTGGCGTACAAATTTTCCAAACATCTAGGAGCAACCTCAAAATTCTAGGCGCCAGAAGGGTGACATGAAGCAAGTTGCACACTAAGGACCCACAAATATTAGGCCCCGCCATACAAAATTCAGTCGCCCGGATTACCTGGCACCCGGGATTTCTGCCCCCTTGATTTGAAGTCTTTTCAAAGTACACAGCGGAAGCTGCCAAGTGTGGTCACTTTAACGGAATGTTACTCGACCTCTGTTAAATGTTTTGACCACGATACGTGTGCGTTTAGCGGAAAGTGGAAGTGACGGGCGACCTAAGGGACTCCCCTACCCCCTTCCCTGCCAACTGCTAGCGTTGCTGAGTGTTGTTGATATTTGTTTCTTATAACAAGTGAACAGCAGTGAAAACAATTGGCTGATGAGTGGAAAAGAAACCAGAAACGCTCGTTAAAGCCCTCAGACATAACAATCAGGTCAACTGCCGAGCACAGATCCATTTAATGAATGTCTACGCGAATATGAATAGTTTGTCATCGAGGAGTGATTCAGGTACTCGTGCTTTGGGATATGACTTTCATGGATAAGCGGGCTTCATCAATTCTAAGGCATTTAGGCCTATGTGTGTGAAAACTAACATTGTCTCTGTAATGTAGACTACGTAGTTTTGATTTTCACGTCCAGAAGACTTTCTCGTAGAGTTCCGTTCGCTTGTAACGTGAATGCTCAGTCGATATGTAAATCGAACTGAAGGGGTCAAGTGTCTACCTGTTGCACGCCCTCAACATCCCGCTGCTGTGTCGAAATTCGATACGTTTATCTTAAGAACTGTGCGTGAGGTTGAGAGAGAACCGGAAGCAGGTTGCGAACATCAGAGACCAATTCACTGTACTTCCTACAAATATAACATTTCTTGTTAAAACTGATGCTACATAACACAAGAATGTGTATAATCTTTTACGCTAAATCAAGAACAGTCTGCTTGTGGGGAGGAAATTGCACAAAACAGAATTCGTTTTCCGTGGACCGTTTTGATGCACTGAAGAGGTGGACAATGAATTCACGACTTGAGGAAATCCACATCAAGGGCACTGAAACTGAACATGTCTTTCGTGTTGCGTAAATAAATTGGGATTCATTATAGGGTTGTTTGCTTAGTAACGATGTATCAACTAGAAGCATAGTTATCTTAGAGTGGATGAAAAGGACTGTATACGTGAAAGGAAGGAACGTTTGTCTGTTTCAGGTTTATTCATCACAAGTAATGTCTAAATAAAACCACAAAATCCCGTGTTATATCTGGTCTCATGATTGAGACTCGAAATGGTTATATCCCGAAGGCAAGTAACGCGACTTTTTGCTGAACCATACCGCACATCCTTTATTTGTCCATTTTTATTACTGTATCTAATTCGTTTCCAAAGAGAGTACAGTGTAAGATATGAACTGTATTATTTACATAGTACAGTACATAGATGACTTTTAAAATTTGTTTGGTCAAAGAGGAATCCCGCGCTGACAAGCTGACCACTCACCACCATCTGGTGCCGAGGTTAAGAATGCTTGAAATTATACCTCCTGTATCCAGTGTACCTTCATGTCGTGGTGCCTAACTATGCACAGTACTACCTTGCATTTACCTAACAGAGGATCAATGAGATTTGAATATTTACGCATTTTGTCCAATACTTCATTAAAAATTAAAACATAAAATCCAAGGGTGGTTCATCTCCGTTTATTTTAAACGTTGCAACAAACGAAGTTTAATGATCAGCTTTACGCCCCGGCCGTTTTACCCCCTATTGAAATGTCTCTGGTACCCATTAGATAGGAGCATGTTTGGACCCAAGATCTGGTCCGGCTACTGTGAAGAATGGAAAAAGTGCTGCTGTTGTCAGTAATGAAACTCGTATTCCTTTATGTTCCTGTCCGTAATCTAGTCACTATTCTCACTGAGCTAGCCTTGCCTCTTCTTTTGTCCAAAATAAACAGAAATCTAATTCTGATTATTTCGCCGAATATTGACTGGAACAAAGAAGACGATTCAACCAGAACGGAGTTCTGTCATGCTTGCAGACGCACGTAAAAAGACAAATGGCGTTCTGCATAGTTACTTGAACAAGAACTTAAAAATCAATCAATTATTAAAAATTTGCTGTTAAAAATGAAAAATAATCGACAATTGCAGGAGAGAAAGAGCTGCCGCGAATATGTTGGAGGTTTCTAAATGTAAGTCTGTAGAATGAAACAAACAAACAGATTAAGAAAATAGATAAATTGTTTAGAATTGCTCCAGATTTATCAATCCAGAAACGTTTGTAGGTGTGTACTGATTTAATATTAAGGAACAAAGGCAAGGCTAAGGGTAACTTTCATGAATGCGCTGACTTATAGCCCTAACTCTCTTGAAAACCCCACGTGATTCTCTGTTACAAATATGTAAAAGCATGTTGAGAATAAGGGGATGTTACCCCTTTTACAGACATTTTATTTCTAACATGATACTTGATTATCACGAATAAGTAGGCACTTATTTTAAAACACCATAACGTTATCGAAGTGCGACTCTTGTCTGATCTGTTAATGCGGAACATATGAGCTTTTCATTATACAAACTTTCTTTCCGATGTTTAGTTTGTGTGGACTGCTGATCACAAGAGCACTTTCGGGCAACTATGGGCATGTGAGTTAGAATATCGCTCAGGTAATGTGTAAATGAGTCTACATATTGTTTCTGATTCTTTGGGAGGCATTTCCATTCTACAGTTATATATATATTATATACATGCATATATATTGTATGTATTGTATTATATATATAAATCTAACCTGAAGTTGAAAGAGAAGCTGGCGTAATTGATGCGGGTAAATGTGTCTCAGTTTATTAATGCTTATTTCTCTGCTACATGTAGACATTTAGAGAATGGACATGCCTCCGAACTATCAGAAACAGTATATATATATGTATATATATATATTTATTTAAACCTCATTTTTCTCTCGCCTCACATAATATTACTCACGTCAGTGTAGAAAGCTAAAGCAATCCCATTACAGGCCTGGACAGGCCTTTAGGGTTCCAGAAGGTTGAGGCTCCCAGATTTGTGGACAATCGGCACATGAAAGTGGTAAGGTTGTCAGCCCTAAGCACCGGCCGTTTTTGCCCTCATTTCTGTTAGAGGCTGAGTCGACCCCAGGGCCATAGTGCGACCGAAAGGATTATGTCAATGAAAAATACCAATGACACCATCGGAAATCGAACCCACGACCTTCCGGCTTGTAGAGCAGTGCCTCAACCAACTGCGCCATCGCGTGCCCCCACGTCAGTGTAACTAACATGAATATTTATTGCCAAGCCCTATCACACTGTGCGTAATGCAAAGCACGTCTGCAATTGATTCCGTCTGCGCATTCACTGGCCTTGTGGTGTGAAATGATTTCCGATCTTTCGGCTCTCGATATCGAAATATGACCATTAGTCTGCGGCGCTACTTTTAAAAAAAAAGACAAGGGTTACTGACGTTTGCATCAAAATTTCCTTTTATTGCATGATTATTTAATGTTGTAGTTTATTGATTCTGGAATCGGTTTGTGGCGACTCTCGTGAAAGGGAGTCAACCTCAGTCTGGTATGATCTCCCTCACTATATACTACTTATAAATAATTATATGACTATTCGAAGCACTTTTCATACAAGCGTGACTCTGCAACATGTGCCCGGATGTTTTGTTTGAATAACTTTATAGCTCTTGGAGCCAATATTATTATTTAATTTTTTATGTGCAAATTCGTCTGTCATTGAGGTATCGAGTGGATTTACAAAGTCTTGTTGGAAATGAAATAAGATATTACTTCTGGCTTTTACAGCACCTGCAGTGTGTAAAACTGTTGCAAAATGTGATTCAGTAACGTTTTTTCCGCTTAATTTGTACAAAAATTTAAAATCAAATTTACTTTGTTCAACCTATTTTCGCACATTTCACTATAAAACTCGGTCTTATGACAATTATGATTTGTGGAAATAGGTTCGAATTTTAATTGCATGAAACAGTTTGTCAGTATGAAAATTTATTGTAAATCGGCTGAGTACTAAAGTGTTTTATTTCATTGTCCTTTGTTTCTCGATTTTAGCTTCGACAAAACGTAA
The DNA here is from genome assembly GCA_021186555.1 of Reticulitermes speratus. NCBI lineage: Eukaryota > Metazoa > Arthropoda > Insecta > Blattodea > Rhinotermitidae > Reticulitermes > Reticulitermes speratus. The sequence goes on along the minus strand of JAJKFL010000001.1, from coordinate 36,643,072 downwards.
ATTTGAAATAAATAAGAGTTCTCGAAGAAAGATTTGTAATTTAAAAAACGTATTCTGTCTAGAATATTTATAGTCTTAATTTGAGATCTATATGTAAAAAATTGTATTGATGGATCACTGAGTAAGCTAGTCAGCTGTGTCTGCGTGGCAAAGCTTACGTTATTTTCTAAGCACCTCCAAGCCAAAAATAACAGCCTCTTAATTTCACAAAAAAGAATCCGTGACAAAAGCAAGGCTTGTGTAAAACGGACATGAAGATGCGAACGGGTCTAAAATATCAGTGTTGTTTTATAGTGGAGAAAATTAGCCCCGTGTGCCTATGTACGCAAGCGAGCTTAGCACATCTCAGGAAATCTTGAAAGATGATGAGTGGAAGATTCTTAAGTAGATGACAGAGAGACTCCTAGAAGTAATTGTCACAAACAGAAGTCGTCGGTTTTGTATGATATATGCCGGTAGATATTGTTTTCTTTTAAGGTGGCATTATATAATTTTTTTGAAACTTACATGTACATGAAACACTTGTTGTAATAAGAAATTCTTTTAACCTATTAGGAATATATTTATCTCTTAAAATTTCAAGAAGCTGAATAGATTTAATATGAGGATGTGACGAAACCACACATTCTTCTCTTAATTTCCGCTTAATTCTTTTGATCATAAAAATGAGTGGAACCTGAAGTAGATCAATTCTGACAGTTTTTATAAATATTTTACTTCCTTACAGAAATCTTACTAATTACAATCAACAGTTCCGACATTTATTTAGGGCTTTCTCTTTTTCAGTGGAATTAAATTCTTACCACTATAAAAATCCCTGTCTTATACCAGTATCAGCCTCAGTTGTGTTTGTAATTATTCTGTCAAACGTGGAAATTATGAGGGAGGAAATTATAAATCGTTCCATGATAGGGGTAACAACTGAAACAATAGCCTGTAGTTTATATTTATACATTTTCGGATGGGATTTTAGACTTTAAAAAAACCGTGTCCAGGTCTGCAACGTATTTCACCATCGTGTGGACTTGTGTGTCTTTATTGGAAGAAAGGTTTTTGTATGCCTATTCGTTTGCTCCGTGTTGTTTCAATCTCCCGGAACGAGGAAGGCACAGTCTATTCTGTAGATCTCTATCGTGACACTTCAATATTCAAAGCCTAAGTAATTCACCTCGAACAGCAACGAGCTAAGCAATTCATGTTCACACCGCCTTTTGAAAGTTCGCCGTTCAATTCCCATGACCGACTGTCGTCAGCAAATATTCTGGAACCTTCTTCGGTCACAGTATAAATTATTGAAATGTAAAAGAGACACATAACCCACAAAATGATCTTCGTCTTCTACCCAAAACTTTCGCTTCGCCATTCCCTGTACTTGTTATTAGCAAGACGTAAAATTTGTCATGTTAAAAAAAGAAAATCGATGAAATTAAGATCAGTCTCTTTATCTTACAACCCGCCTCAGCTACAGTCTTAGTGTTTCGATTAATATCTGTGAGGTCGTGAAACATATTTACCTATACTCTCGTAATAAAGAAGTGACAAAACGAAATTCGCCGCATGAGTTATGCCTCTCATCTTCTTCATAAGGTTAAGTTCTTAATGGACTACAGTCCTTTATAACCTAGTTATACATAGACCTATAGATCCAGCTAGTTTTTTCTGACATACTGTTTGTCACTGCCGTGTGACGTTCTATCATACATGCAACCAACAGAACGTAACTAAGAATAAACGACCATACGACTAGACTCCATACTAATTAAGCTGTCATTAATTTCATCGAAATAAACTAGACGCTGTGTAAGCTATAGCCAATCTTCTTGCGGATGTTTCTGCGGCATGTGTACCTATATATATGTACACACATATAAGGCACAAGACGCGTTTTATATATATAGCAGCTAGGATCTCGTCTGCTGCGAGATTCCCTCGAGACTCCGACTGAAACATTTCCTTCATTACCTTTCCTAGGTCCTCCTCCTTACCCTTCGCCTGCTACCCTGGTGGTACTTCTCCTCTTCTATATAATAATGCAGCATGCAAATTTCTTGAGCTAGCGTAACCCTTGAGATATCGCTAGCACTCGCTTCTCCTGGCTTGGCCCGGTACTTCCCCGCCTAGCCCCATGCATATCATCTTAAAGTTTAATTGAGTCTTGGCGCTCAGGGAGGAAGCGGCCGAGATTGCTTGGGGATTCCCCTAGGGGATCTCTCGCACTCTGTCTCTCTCTACCCTCTTCTTAAACCTCTTCCTTTACTCTCTTCTTCCTTCCTTGTATATATCCTTCTTCTCGTCTCCCTTTCTCTGTTGGTAGTATGCTTCCTTTACTCCTGCAGAAACGCGGTGATCAAACAAATTATAAAAGATGGCGGACGGGTAGCCTAAATCACAGGGAAAATGGGTACAAACAGTTTCAAAGCGAAATGAAGCGGCGGTCGGATTTTGATGCCGCTGTTTGCCTCCAGATGACTCTTAACTATTGCCACGTGCTTGTGCAGCCTGGGAACCCCCAGGTAGCATATGCAACACGTCTTGTTAACTTCATCGCTCAGTTCACGTTGTTACTTTTTCGTGGTTATGCGGAAGGATACTTGAATAACTGATTCGTAACCAAGGCCCGTTCTCTATGCAACTTGGACTCCATTTAGCATGTAGGAGCTAACATACACATATCATTATGGACAGTGGTAAAATTTAATTACATTGGTAATTTACAATATTTAACAGTCACAGACATAAACCTTATAAAATCCTACAGTACTTTATGTAGCCTAATTATCGCAAAATTATAGTAGCTGTGCTGAATTATTTAGTGTAATAAAAGCAAGGAAGAAGACGCAGCAGTAACGTGTGGCAATATTGCTGTTCAACAACTTTTGTGTTTTCGAAGATTCTGCACAAAAATTTGAAATTTCTAACCTGAAAGACTATGTCTCCAAGTACATGCAAAGAGCAGCAATTATTGGAATATGCCACACTGACGCAAATTTACCTCTTCATATAATTGTTAGTAATATTTTTTATTACCTTGTAGAACTGTGATGGCAAATCAGCCATTGTAACATCTGAGGGAGAACAAATACAATAACTATGAAGTGATTAATTTGCACCTTTAACGTGATGATTTCTCGTGGACAGCAGCAGCCTGAATACCGACAGTAAGTCCTGGTATCTCCAGGCGTGCTTTACTGCCATAAAGAAATCGAACGGCTTGTACAGCAGAACATAGTCGCACAATGCTTTGACAAATTAACAGTCCTCTGGTCCTTTACAGTTATCCCAGTGTGGCAGATCGTAGCAGAGGCAGTCTCTCTGTAGTCCGTTCTTTATACAGTGTCATCCCAGTGGTGGTCTAGATCGTAGCAGAGGCAGTCTCTCTGTACGTCCAGTTTCCTTGATAGCAGTTGCTCCCGCCAGTGGCAGTCGGCAGAGATTCCGTAAGATCATGGGAGGGCAGTCTCTCTGCAGTCAGTTCCCTTATTAAGAATAATTTTTAGAATTAACGTATTATTTAAGTCAAGTTCCTAACGACTGTGATTCACTTTGTTAGTTGACGTGCATGTAATTCAGAGATTTTATTTCTGTAATGTATGAGTAATAGTGTATTAATTGCTACATTTTACATTTTCTTGAGAAGTATGTTTACTTAGAAAGTTGTGTAATTTTTATCACTAGTTTTAATTCAACTTAGTTTCTCAAACGTTTGAAAAACAGGCAAAACTCACAATGTATAACGGAACGCTTATGCTTGTGTATTCTCCATGACATTCTTGAACAGACGTATCATTTAGTCTGCACTTTTGTTCATAATTCTACATTGAAGATCAACACACTACACAATATACTGCGGAGAACAAGCGTAACTTTAATGTTCCTCCTAAGCGTTTCAGGCATGCTGGGCCGCCATCAGGGAGAACATGTAAAATAAAAAGCAGAAATTACGTACTTACGTTTACATTAAGATACATTGCCTTAAGTCAGGTAACTTATTACAGAGTACAATGGTACATTAATCTATTGCCAAAATCTATATAAAACCTCCCAATATTCGCAGTCTCTGAAGTGTTTTTCTATGCCGAAAGTAGAATAATCTAATAACGTTTAATGCCCCTTGGTGATAAGGTTGAAGTTTAATTAAAACAACAGCACTTCTTATTTTACATATTCTCCCCACTGGTGGTTCAGCCTGTCCCAAAAAGAACCTGTGGGACGAATATTAAAGTTACATTTACTTTCCATAACATTTTATGTACTTCGTTATTCTTTACTGTAAAATCGTCATGGCCTTCTTATGCGGGAACATATTTTTATCTGTCATGAATAAATACTAATAAGGTCATGAACCTGCGAAACCAAACAAATATGTCGACTTCTTAGGGTCGTATGTTGAAAATGACAGGTTATAAGATCAGTAGTTGCGGAATGTTTGTAAGGTTGTTATGAGCCCTTTATTCTACGAATGGTTTGAAAATGACAGGTTATAAGATCAGTAGTTGCGGAATGTTTGTAAGGTTGTTATGAGCCCTTTACTCTACGATTGGTTTGAAAATGACAGGTTATAAGATCAGTAGTTGCGGAATGTTTGTAAGGTTGTTACGAGCCCTTTACTCTACGAATGGTTTGGAAATGACAGTTATAAGATCAGTAGTTGCGGAATGTTTGTAAGGTTGTTAAGAGCCCTTTACTCCACGAATGGTTTGAAAATGACAGGTTATAAGATCAGTAGTTGTGGAATGTTTGTAAGGTTGTTATGAGCCCTTTACTCTACGAATGGTTTGAAAATGACAGGTTATAAGATCAGTAGTTGCGGAATGTTTATAAGGTTGTTACGAGCCCTTTACTCTACGAATGGCTCTTTCCTTTACAAGTCTCGAAAGACTGAATGTCTCTACGTCTGCGAGAGATCGGCCGCAGATCTCGTCTGAATACACAAGCGTGTACGTTAATCTGATACGCTTGACCAAGATGTGATGATGAGCGGCTCAGAAGGGTTGAGGTAGCTTTGTCACGACTGTAGTAAACGGTGTTTTGTCCAGACGATGTCATTTTGAGTTGCTGCACCTCTGGTAATGAGTCATTTTTATGAAAATGGTTTGACCAGTCCACGAAGCAGAGCCCTTTTTTAAAAGCTTACAGTCGCCCTGTTTATCAAGGTAATACTGACATTTCAAGTGGTCCGATGTTTTGTTACCACATTGGCATGACCACAAATCTAGACGTTATTCATAGACACTTGAATTCGGTTTAAAGAGAGTCTGTTCTAAAGATCTGTTGTAATATGATTCTTCCATTTACGCCTAGGCATTCCAAACATCATCTATCCAGCTTTCCATTTTATGTAGAGTTTTTTTTTTCCTGCTTGACCGATAAGTGCCGGCCCAACGCTCGGCCCGACGCTCTGCCAGCGTTGCCTCGTACGCCGCGTGTCGGGGAGGTTTAACAGTCGATGACGGGGCTAGACAAACGATTGCAGTGACAATAACATTTGGAACGTCTAAAAAATAGCTCACTATAGCGTCAGGCCGGCGCTTATCGGTAAAGTAGGTAAAAAGCAACCTATATCTTCCATTTGTTTTACATATTCTGCTCAACTCATTTTGCTTGATGTGTTCACCGCAATTATTATTATTATTATTATTATTGTAATTATTATTGTCATCATCATCATCTTCTTCCTGATTGTCATCATCTTCATCATTATTTATGAGTAGTTTTAATAAGTCTTTTAATAAGTGAATGTTAAATTGACATAGAAAATATTAGTAGAGGTATAAACATCAATATTGTACCGCGTTTTATTGGGTTGAATCAACTGAATCCCCAAATACCAGATGGGGCTAGTGTTATTAATGTTAACAAGAAAATCTGTGCAAAACTCGCCTACTTTCCTATTCTGTAGGTTTCTGGTCATGCAGGTCTCCTATTATTATTATTATTATTATTATTGTCAGTATTATTGTGTTTCCACTTGTCACATGTCTTTTCTCTCTGGTACTTCTCTTGAAACAACGGTGATCCCCACCGCTCAGCTTCAAGTTTCAGACTGCAGTACTTTCCGTACTCTGTGTGATGTTCCAAGTATAGCTGTCTTAATAGTGAATCTATTGAATGTTTTCCTGGTATGGCTTCGAAAGTTTTCTTTAAACCTTTTGTTACTATTCCGGTGACTCCAATTATTACCGGTATAATCATACATTTCATGTTCCACATTCCTTTTACCTCTGTACACAAACTCTTATATTTTCGTTTCTTTTCTGCATCCTTTTGCGTGACATTTCTGTCCGCTGGCATTGCCACGTCTATAAGTATGCATGTTTTCTCTTGCGGTGGCGCAGTTGGTTGAGGCACCCCTCTACAAGCCGGAAGGTTGCGGGTTCGATTCCCGATGATGTCATTGGAATTTTTCATTGACATAATCCTTTCGGTCGCACTATGGCCCTGGGGTCGACTCAGCCTCTAACAGAAAAGGGTACCAGGAATATTTCCTGTGGGATATAGGCGGCCGGTGCGTAGGGCTGACAACCTTACCACCTTCATGGGCCAACTGTCTAAAAATCTGGGATCCTTAACCTCCTGGAACCCTAAGGGCCTGTCCAGGCCTGTAATGGGATTGCTTTACCATTACCTTTACTCAGAGACAGAATGGTGATCTCATAAACCAAAGAAAGTAGCCTAAAATAGTGTGCTTAAATAATAAGACAATTTTAATACCATAAGCAAAGATCCTAACGGATTATGTGTCTCTGAAAGGTATGCTTTAACAAGTTCCTCAGCGTAGATTCGTTCTTCATTACTATAAGTGTGACGTTACTTCATACGGGATAGGAATTTTAACTTGTAGTATATTGTATACCTACACATTTTTTTACAATGTTCCGACAATTTTCCCCTCCTGCAGACATCACCAACCTCTACGCAACTTGTCACGTCATCGATTTTCCAGCTATTCATCTTTCCGTATCTCATGCTGTGGTATTTAACGATACAGAAAAGTGATTTAAACAAGTGAAAGGGAAGACACTTAGGCTAGTTTGCACCCGTCACAAATAATGATCTTAGTATAAAGAGTTTGCAAAATGCTGAAGTGGCTGCTCCTGGCCTAATTAAGGCAGTGTTTGGAAATAAGGCTGGAAAAAAGTAGGAAAATCACACTTAGGACTCTGATAAATTGGCCGATTCGGACTGGGAAAACTTCCCAGAGTCAGAGAGGTGAATGGGTATTTTAAAAATGCATATTTTTATTGCAAGCTTTTAATTGTTTGTTGATTAATTTATCCATCACTAGTACCTATGTGCAGCGTTCTGTATGAAATATAGGACCTTCCTGGAACAATTGATAATATCGCTCCTGGCCAAGAAATTTCTTGACTTTTGGGTCTAGAAAGATCATCACCGCGTTCACAAACGCTCGCCATTTGAAAGTGCTCCAAGTCAGTTTCATTCAGTATCCATATACATATCTTATTCCACTAAGAATAACTGTATTGCGATCGTGCCATCGACACCTAGGAATCTCCAGTGGCCTCTTCTCTTTAAGTTTTCCGACCAAATAACTCTGTACTTTCTTACTTCTTTATGTGTAAAAGACTTCCAGCCAGTTTGATTCTCCTGCATTTTATCGCCCTTACAGTATAAGATAAGGAGTAGAATTTATGAAACTCCTCTTGGTGCAGATCTTTACATCATTCTGTCTTAGATTCAATTGCTCGCAGCATTCTCAATTTATATATGTAGCTATTTCTATTTGCGGTTTATTTAACATCGCTATCAGTAGGTCGAACTGAGTAACTCAACGGAACATCATCTTTTTGAGAAGTTGTAGTTCCTTATCTAGTCGAGAAATTCTCCGCATTTACGGAATCCGAAGGCTCAACACCACGTTTACAAGAACCCCCACTCCCTTCTATCCTGAGCCAGGTCAGTCCTGTCCACGTCCTCCCGTCCTGTTTCTTTAAGATCGTCAGTATTTGGAGCCAGGTTTACATAGCATTAAGTAATTACTGAATGGATTAAGACGGTTGTGCAATAAAGTACTATCCTGTCATTCGCTAGAGGGACTGAAAAAAGCTCAGTCAAATCAAGCGCATTCTGGACAGAAGTTTGAAACCGAGACATTGTGAATATGAATCAGAAGTTCTACCTGCACTTTCGTTACTTATCAGCTGTGCTTTTTAAAATAATCTACATTTGAAAACATAGTTATAATATATATTGAAAGGGTTTGGAATGCCATCTTGCTTGAAGGCTCTGAGTCAATTCTGTGTGGTACAGTGCATATCGCATGTCAGTTTGCACGGAAATGTTAAATTGTATGTGTGTGTGTGTGTGTGACTGCAAATTTTAATATTTGAACTGTTGCAAAGAATTTATTAGGCCTAATATACCATTTACCTGGTAATTTACTGTGTTAATAGAACCGTAACTGTTTAAGATTTAGTAAACAGTAAACATGTTATTTCAAATTTGAAACTAGAAAATATCATTTACTGGAGATCTCCACTTAACGTAACACATACAGTGGAAAGAGTTATTAGAATTAAAGAAAGGCTTCAGGACGAAAGGTTTAATTCCTAATGAAGTTAAATAGGAATTAAATAGGAAAGACTCATCGTGAATACAGTAGACCTAATTAAAAAACCAACTTAAGATACGAGTATGTATGTGTGTCTGGTTGGCATTAGCTCGTTGGACGTGAAAGCTTTGAAATAAGGCAACGTTAATCTATTAAACACTTGAGCTATGCAGGAAAATACGACCTAACGTCTGACTAAACAATTAATCGAACATTACATCCGATTTATAGTGACACTCCTAATACCCTTTCGTATGTGCAACTTTATAAACTTTCGTAGATATCTTATAAATTTTAGTGCAGTTTTTCTCTCATCTAACGTACATTTATTTTTCTCTCTCGCAGGTAAGTCCTGGTGCATCTCTGGTTGTCTCACATGCTTTGCGCTTCGTCTCAAATACAGTAAGTGGCTTTAGTGATTCCGTTAGTGATTGTGAAGACAGTGGTACATTTATGAATGACGTGTGTGTTGGACCACGGACGTATGCGGAGGGTTGAGCACGGCGGCAGGGGCGGGCCAGGCAGTAATTCCTGCTCCCAAAATTAACTCGATATAAATGAAAAATATATTTTTTTATTACGTTGTCCCTTGTATTTCCATTTTTTGGCTTTATGATAAAGTTGCAAACATTGATATTACAAATATAACACTTGGCAGATAGTATCCTTTACAGCTCCCTAGGAAATACATTCTAGCATCTCTGATCCTGTGTCCCCCACCTCAACGAAAAGACCTAAGTCTGCGACTGCTGGACAAGTTATTCATTTTACGAGATATATTTTCGAAACATGATGTAATATTTGTGAGCTGTAGATTAGAAACTGAGAAACGACTGTCCGCGGTACATCTCTCGAGATAAAACTGTGGCGCCCAGACAAGACACAGTGTCACTATCTCATGCAGGCTGTAAAAGCGCCGATATTGACGGCCGTTAGAAGTTTATATCCTCTGTCATAGTCCGAGAAAAGTGTTGGGTTCAGCACTAATATGCAATGGGGAGAAATCTTTCTGACTTCAGCTTCAGACTTTGTTATCATGATTCTGCATTTTAGGTGTGTTTGTACGAATGAGAAACCATCTGTTTCAAAGGAATATATGAGTGCTTCTACACACTCCCAAGTCCTGTCTGTAAGTTTGGTAAAAATAGTTCTATTGTAGAATTTTCCTGGCATTTAATGATGTGTTATTTTCGACCAAATTGCTTTTCTGTTGCATCTGAAGATTGAGGTGAATATTGGATTTTATTTAGTTAAATGAATTCTAAGTTGAGAAACGTTCGAAGTTTTTTTGGAGGCTACGGAGGTAACTTTTTGTGATCTGCTTTTTACGCGTAATTAAATCTTCGGAAATTTCACAGACTGTCTGTTTTTAAAGTATACTAAAAAATAAAGTACAAAGGTAGTCTGTGGCGATTAACCTAACCAGATAAATAGTTTGTATGATGCATGTATATTTTATATACGTTACTTGCAAAAACAGCATTCAACAAGAAGAAAAATCTTTTCACCAGCAAACTGGAATTAAATTTAAGGAAGAAGCTAGTAAAGGGCTACATTTGGAGCATAGCTTTGTATGGTGCTGAAACGTGGACACTTCGGAAAGTAGATCAGAAGTATCTGGAAAGTTTTGAAATGTGGTGCTGGAGAAGAATGGAGAAGATCAGTTGGACCGATCGTGTGAGAAATGAAGAAGTATTACACAGAGTCAAGGAGGAGAGGAATATACTACATACAATAAAAAGAAGAAAGGCTAACTGGATTGGTCACATCTTGCGTAGAAACTGCCTTCTGAAACACGTGATTGAAGGAAAGTTAGAAGGAAGGATAGAAATGACGGGACGACGAAGGAGAAGACGTAAGCAGCTACTGGATGACCTTAAGGAAAAGAAAAGATACTGGAAATTGAAAGAGGAAGCACTAGATCGCACCCTGTGGAGAACTCGCTTTGGAAGAGGCTACGGACCTGTCGTAAGACAGACTACAGAATGAATGATTTGTGTTATGAATAATTTTAATTCAGTATTTGTCCGTCTCGCTTTTTTTAATACATTGGTGTAGGTCCTCGTTCTACAAGATGACATGAGGTTGGTTTGATCCAGGAATGTATGAATGTGATGGATAAGGTTTTGCGATGTGGAGGGGTTGTACTAAAGAATTTATTTGCAAGTTATGTGTTTACAGTTATAGAGTAAATATCTTTTCACTGCTCACAAATTACACACCAACGAAATGCACTATATTTTCACTTTTTATTCTTTAAAATATAAATGAGTGAAAATATTGTGCATTTCGTTGGTGTGGAATTTGTGAGTTGTTAAAAAATGCACGGTGAAGAAAACATAAAAAAATCTTTTCACTCTTTTGTTGTTTTTGTGTCGATATGAAGTAACCAATGTTACCTCCCATATCGTTGGATATACTAACAAGATAGTTATAGCTAAATAAAAATTATATTGTTTATAATACATTTGAACCTTGACCAACGTGTGTATCATTTGAGAGGATTCTAATGAAGTACCTAGTTATACACGACGTGTAGTAATCTAACCCTGGGTGTATTGCTCTATTAGAAGGTATCACAACGAAAGCTTGGATGATATTCCCTGAACCACCGGTTAAACTGTAGGCATTTTCCTTCTCAGGTTGAAGATTGGTGAAATAATGAGGACCAGTGTTCAAATTTCTGGGAACGCGAACTTTTTGACTCCTGCTTTGCCCTGCATGAAGTTTCACCGTGCTATCGATCGTCTGTCTTGAATAAAAGTATGTCATTTGTTAAAACTCTTCTTCTAGAAACAAGAACGTTAAAATTTCGGTTACATTTTTTCGTCATACCCTCCGCATGGTAGACATTCGTTGCTTCATGCTGGATATACGTCAGTCTTATCCTTGGCTTCTGTCCATCTACTGGACTGTGCAAAGTCTGCCGTTCGCTTTGGCGCCTATCTTGGCTCAGTGCTAGCGGATAATTCCACACTTAGAGGTGCCACTGTCCAGTTCGCTTTTGCCGAAGCCGACGTCGGAATCTGCTTCTGTCCTGTCGGGTGATCCATCCACCACCTTGTTTTTTGCTCACCCCTTTACTTCTCACTCACACACAAGCCTCCTTGTCGCCAGTCGTTAAGCCCCGGCTAGAACGGACCACATCAAACGCTGGTTGCTCAATTAGATTTTGCAGCCATTAGCTGAGTCAAGCTTCTATATTCCACACACCCTTGCCTGCCAACCCGCAGGCTATTTTTAGTTGTAATCCAATTTAGCAACATGTCTCTCTCTCTATCCCTCTGGTGACAGGAGTGCCGCCTGCCGTGTCCACTACCGCCCCTACTGACCGATAGGGTTTAGCTCCCAAAGGAATTTACTTCAAAGTGTGCCTGAAGCTTCTGTATACATAACCTTGTCCTCTTGCTAAACCTTGTCACCAGCTCTGGGGCGTTTTTCTCCTTTAGAACCCCCTCTTCAGCCAAAAAACTAACCAAACCTCCACGGCGACTCTGGCCTTCCTCTTGATGGAGACGCTGGTCTTTGACTGTGGACGCTTGTAAGATGCTTGCGGCGTAGGTGATCACTACGCCACGGGTAAGAACGGGGTAAGTGTTCAGGTTCTGTGCGATTTTAACTTATATTTCAGATGCTTAGTCCGTTTTATAGAAACCTACAAATTTACGATATTTGTACCAAAATCTCAAGAATTCATATGAACATAAAATTTAAATGCATTTTCTGCATTCTGACAGCAGCTGGTTTCGTAAAGGGAGCCATAAATATAAACCTTCAGGTGTCATGCCCTGTAAGTCGTCGGACTTTGTTTCGTAACACAGATTTAAACTCTGTGTAAAATAATTGTTCGTCATCCTAGGTCGGTGTACCAATTTCCATATTTTAATATAACTTGTTGTTACGTTTCTTTTGCGTAACAAGATTAAAGAGCAGGCCTACTTCATTGATAACTGTGGGATTTGTAAGTTGTTTTAATTCGAAATGCAATAAAGGGCGAGATATTGTGATGTGGTAGAACGAAGAGTCAAAGTCGTTGCTAAAATACGAGAGAGGAGAGATTGAAACGTTTTCAGTAACTTTAAATATTACAGCTAAGGAACTTTCATACGTAGACGTTGTGCGCTTAAATATGCTATTAGATTTGGTGTAGTAAATAAGCAGGAATATTTGCGATGCTTGCGCTGTATATTGTAATACTCTAAGTATGAACACAATCTTACATTACCATTTTCTTTCTTTTTCTTTTCGACATGGAGCAATTACATTAACTTGCACTTTTCCAGGAACTAAACTTGAACTTATGTCTATAACCGTAAGCTACTGCGCTGTCTAATATTGTTATGCAGTGCTTCACTGCTCAAATTTCCTCTTCCGATCTCACTTTAAGTCCAAACATGTTTTTTATTCATTGTTAGGCTGATTTTTGCATTCAAGTATTATTTTAACGTTTCATAAAATTCAACAGATTCCAACAGAGGAACGGCATTAATATTTCCGGCGGATAAATGTTATACAATCTTGTAGTCAACAATATTGCTATGGTGCCTTAATTCTTATATTAACGTCGGTAACCTAATTTTTTTCTAAAGTTCTCGTGAGTGCTCTTCCTATCATCGCTGTGATCCTAATCATACTGTCTATCTTTTCGGTATTTAATGTAATGTAACAACATTAAGTATTGCTTTTCAGTTATAAAGTAGGTGTAGATGGGAGGATAATAGTAAAACGGATTTTCAAGATGTGGGACGGGGGCATGGACTGGATTTATGTGGCTCACACTTGGGACAGGTGGTGGGCTCTTGTGAATACAGTAATGAACCTCCGGTTTCCAAAAAATCGTGGAATTTCTTCACTAGCTGAGGACCTGTTAGCTTCTCAAGAAGATCTGTGATCTTCTGGAATATTACGCGGCATCGTGTGGTAATTGTTTACCGACGTTTCGGGACAACGTATCGGTCCCATCTTCTTTTCCTCCTCGGACTCTTAACCCGTGAAGATTGGACCGATATGTTGTCCCGAAACGTCGGTAAACAATTACCACACGATGCCGCGTACTAACCAAGAAGAGCGCAGGTCTCATCAACATCGCGGCGCAGCCTGAAATCAAGGTTCTCAAGAAGGACTTTGCTCCATGGAGTTAGTTTCCAATTATGAATTTCTTTTTATCGAATGAAGGGTAAAGTCGGAAGAGAAATTCACCATTATATTTACGAATTACCTAATCAAAGCAAGTAACTTTTATGTTGCATGTACAGCACATTTTATCATGTGTTTAAGTTAAAACCAACTAATGCACAAGATTATTAACAGAGTAAGAAGTATTTGTAAAACCTACATAAGTTTCTGCAATGAAGTTGCCTTCTTCAGGGGGCGTTCATCAAAGAATCACAAGCAACTATGGCATCGAGATGTACACACATTTGACATTACATTGGAAGCGCTTCCAATGTAATGTCAAATGTGTGTATATCTGGATGCCATATTTGCTTGTGATTGATGAACGCCCGCTGAGGATGGCAACTTGATTGCCGAAACTTATGTAGGGGTTACAAATACATCTTACTCTGTTAATAATCTTGTGCATTAGTTGGTTTTAACTTAAAACTCAAAGTAAGTAACGTTCCTCTGAATCCTAGACTTTAATATTATCACAGCCAGACTCAGCGAATTCTAGTATTTTTCCATATTCGATAGAGTTATTCGCACTGTAGAGTTTGTTAGCTGTTAACTTCTATAAAACTGTAATTCACGTTACGAATCCAACGGTATATTTTATTATAAAATATGAATGAAATAGAATATTATCAATATCTGTGTTGAGTCACGCTGCGTTGATTTATTATACTAGGAAAGCGTTGCTGTGCCTAGTTGATAGCTGATTTGGTGAGCCCACGGATCAGTCTTGACATATTGAGAGGAGAAGTTTCAAATGTTATTGTTTCTCAGACCATTTCGCACATTATCATTTAATAATATTTTTTCCCATGGCGCGACACTTCATAGTGAGCCTAGGCCTCCTCATTGGCGGGGCTTCACGATCACAATCAGACACAACACACTTGTAGGACTCCTCTGGACGAATGATCAGCCCGACGCAGAGACCTCTACCTGACAACAAAAAATCACTCACAAAGACAGACATCCATTCTCCCCCGGCGGGTTTCGAACCCACAATCTCAGCAAGCAAGCGGCCACAGACCCACGCCTTAGACCGCGCGGCCGCTGGGATTGGCCATTTAATAATATTACTCGGTGATATTTAAATATTAGTAATCAATGTAAATTAATCTCCAAAGAGATTCTAATATTTTCGCAAAGGAAAAGGGAATTATGTGAAGTTCCGGTCCTGTAGCAACGGACAGACAATTATTATACACACAAAGAAACTTGCTGTCCAGCGTTTAACGTTTAGCGTTGCACGTACCCATTTTCATCTTTAGAACAGGCATGTCAGACCCCTGGTAAAGTAATGTGGCTGTGTGTGATTACATCAGCATGAAAAGGAAGTTGTTTCAGCCGTGGTCTAACGTAATATTTCGTCACTTCCGTGTTGTTGAAACTTAAGTAGGAAGTGTGACGCTTGACGCCACAACAGAGAAAGTCTTAGCCTTTAAGGGCTAAAACTTCCAGTTTAGATTGCAGTTATTATTCTTGTTTGGTTAGTTGATGGATATGCAGAGGTGAGAAAGGATTGCAAATTTGCCTTTGCTAAACTGAAATGCCTTCATACGGACGAAATTAACTGACAGACCTACAGTCAATCAATTGTGTTTCCTTCCAGAATATTCATCATTAGATTACGTATGTGTTTTCTAAACGATTTTTTTTAACTTTGATTGCTTCTGTCTTCTGGGGTACGACGCGTCTTAGATTCGAGTAGAGATATCAACGTTTCGGAGTAGGTTACTGCCTTCAGCTCATGGTAATCCACGAAGTAACTCTTTTCGTCTACTGGGACATGACGCCGTGTAGATTTGTTTGTAGGGACCAGCGCTTCATAGTAGTTTGCTGTTTCCATCTTTAAAGTCGAGGAGGAGTGAGGAGGGAAATCTCGTTAGCACCACTCAGAGAATCTAAAATTTTGATACCTTTCTCTCTCATAGTGCCGACATTAAAACGTTATATTTTATTAATATTAAAAGTTTGTCGTAGAGCAGGGGTGCACAAATTTTCCAAAAATCCAGAAACCACCTCAAAAGTTTGTCGTCAGGAGGGTGACATGAAGCAAGTTCCGTACTGAGGACCCAAAAAGATTAGGAGCCACGGCGACCTTGTGTCCGTGATTTGTGCACCTCCGTCGTAGAGAAATATGATTTGAGTAGGTGTAACCGATTCAAATGCCTCAGAGCAGGATATCAAGATGGCGGCCAAACTTCGGGTTCTATGAAAGCATGATTTTTAGAAGTTCACTACACGTAAATGAAGACATAAATTCTCTGCCTCTGTCGTGAGTTGAACTACGGTTATCCAGCCTATTTCCGATCCTTCTGCTGACTGTGATGTACTTTGTTGCAGGGCATAAAAACTCATAATTTCTTACGTCAAATAAGAAGCTCTTGAAATTGAAATTTTTCTTTCAAGTACAAAGGATGAACTTCAAATGTAGCTTTATTAATTGTTATTTTAGTTATTCAGAGATCCGCTTT
Source organism: Reticulitermes speratus (assembly GCA_021186555.1). NCBI lineage: Eukaryota > Metazoa > Arthropoda > Insecta > Blattodea > Rhinotermitidae > Reticulitermes > Reticulitermes speratus. Next base: position 36,626,854 of record JAJKFL010000001.1, on the reverse strand, counting down.
CAATCATCCTGACACGATGGCCATAAACTAAGGAGAACAGAATAAAATAAAGACCTTAATTCGTGTACGCTGAAACAATAGTGTCAATTTTAAGTTAAAACCAACGTTTCTTAAACGTGCTTTTTCTCACTACTAGAGTGTACCCTATTGCGGAGACGGAACAGGTCCCAGAAACAGTGTTTGTGACTGAGCTTTGACTTCTCTAATTGCCACAGATGACTGAAGTGCATTTATTCGCATTGAAAGCTTCAAATCTTATAGAAAGAAAGGAGTAATATACCTGAAGCTTAAAAATACTTCATCTCACAATTCTTATGTACAGTTCTCGCTATAATAGCGGCAGGTCGTAAAATATAGGCTCACATTTTGGCCTGAGGCAAGACTAGTCTTAGAGTTGGCGAGCAAAAAATTCACTACAGTAATAACTTAACTTCTTTTACTCTTCTTATGCTGCTTAGGCCCTGAATTTGTAGGCACAAAGTTCCTCCGAAGTGTCAGTATCCATTTACCAATCAACACGACATCATTCCGGGAGACATGAAACTTCTCTTTTGCCTTTAAAATCCATTTTAATAAGTTGCCATCAACTTTTCGAAATTTTATTTTACTTCATTCGTAGTGGAAAATCAGTATGATTTAAACGTATATCAGCACATGAAAACAGGCCCACACGACAATATTACACTACAGAAAGATATTAAATAAGACAATTTTTTACATTGAGATCTGTACTCTTCTGGGATATTACACGGAGTCGTATGGTAATTGTTTACCGAAGTTTCGGGACAACTTATCGGTCCCATCTTCACGGGTCAAGAGTCCAAGTAGGAAAGAAAGAAGCGTAATATCCCAGAAGAGCGCAGATCTCATCAACATCATGGCGGAAGCCTGAAATCAATTTTTGACACTTTTCATCCAGGGAAAGACTGTTGGAACATGAAGCTCCCTCTAGCAGCTGAGGATGTTTGTCTCATAGAGAAACTGAATTTGACGTTATGAAATCGATTTATCTGGTTTAGGGTAGGATACAGTGGTGGAGGCTTGTGGAGGTGATGACGCTTCTGAATTGCACCCTGTAGTAATTTTCTTAGTCCCTCCAGGTAAATTCCGGGGCGATAACTTAATAAAGCGACGATCACTTCCTTTCACGTTCTTTCCAGTTCATTTTTCACGACCATCAAATCATTTGCCGCTATGTAGTCTGAGTTACAGAAAGAGTTAAAGTAATAACAAATAAATAAATACATATTTTTCCATACTTTCCACACCATTGTGCTTAATTAAGTACATACAGGGCTTTACCCCTCTTCTATTGTTACTGAAGGTCTTTTGTGTGTAAAAGTAACTTTAGAGACGTCCCAGCGACAGTGTAAGTACTCGTAAAATGCATTTATGGACGTGACTATAGAGAGGTTAAGTGATGACGTATTGTGGTGTGATGATAATGACGATGGTGATATTTATTGTGAGGAAAATAACTTCTTAAGGGAACTGTGTTGCCAAAGTAATTTTTAGCATGAAGAGAACAATTTGGCATCATTCTTCACCCCCTGAATATTAACAATGTCTTCACCTGCATCCAAGTAGTGGTCCTCAGAAGCTGTTTAAGTTGGCTAAACTGATTCTCAACAATGCAGTCAATTTCTTACCCAACTTATGTTTGACAGTTCAGAGATGTCATATTTTTTGTCTGAAACCACCCAGCCTGTTGTGATCGTTATCTTATTTCAGTTTACATTGTAAGTATGTGAGAGGGAGCCGTGCCGTCATTGAGTATTTTCTGTCTCCTCCCCCCCCCCCCCCCCCCCGCTCCTTCCCCCAATTCGTTGCGGACAGTCGCTAGTCCACTTTAGGCCTACTTGTTGACTAATTGCTCTCGAATTCCAGGATTACCTGGACTTCTCGTCTCGACAGTTCAAGTGCTGAAAATCAAGAAGGGCATTAGCAACAGTAATACATTAATTTTTCAAGGTCATTGTAAAAGCATGATAAATTCATAATATGACTTATACGACTACGAGCACATTTTAGACGTTTTATTGGTACCTACTTCATGTAGTTGTGCGATCATTTGCTGTGGCAGCGACCAAATATTGTAAAATGTATTTGTACTGAAAATTATTAATAAAATTCTATGTGACTTTGTAATGAAAATGTCCGTTTTTTGAGGCTCTTTCAAAAGAAAACATTTGTGGCATATACTGAGAAACAAACCTAGCAATGGCAGAATATGTTTCAGTCTTTTACGCCATGTGGCCACCTGCTGTGAAGTCAGTTTTAAGGAATCTATTTTTTTTTCAATGGATTGACAGCCCCTTGGGGGCCTAGGCGGCATCAGTTTTCGAGGCTTCACGATCACACTGTTAGACACGCCACATTCGGTAGGACTCCTCTGGACGAGGGACCAGCTCGTCGCAGAGACCTCTACCTGACAACACACAACACTCACAAGAAAAATCTAATAGACATATAATTTATTACAGTTTCTATTTTCAAAAATTAATGGAAAGGAATCTAATAGGCATATAATTTATTACAGTTTCCTATTACTTTTTGAAATTGGTATTAACTTTATATTATCTGAAATGATGTAAAATAAATAATCTCAAGAATTTAAGGAAGTTATAAGTGTATAAAAATTAAAAAAAAAGAGGGAAAAAGAGATACGCGAAAGAGATTGACAGAACACCTTGTTACAAGACGAAGACCGAAATTTTCACAACTACATATCAAATTATTGTAACCAAAAATACTGATCCTACTCTGCCAGGGTTTAAAGCTTTTGTTTCCATAAACGTAGCATGAGATATTTAACTTCTAAAAAGACAAGTTTTTGTGCTGTGCTCCCTACTGGGCAATCAGAATCGCAGTTTTTATGGTATTTTAGTTCAGGCAGTGTAAAGAAATGCCCCTTTCGCATTCATCTCTTAAAGACAAGGGAGACGTGTTTGTCTGCTTGGTGTATGGATGAGTTGACGGTTCAGTTCAGTGCACAGATAAGAGTAGGGACGGGCGTCTTCATCACGTCAACAGAACTCTCATATTCATGACTGTGAAGAGAAAATTATTCCTCACCTCAGCGTTCTTGAATGAATAGGTTTCTGGGAAGAAGAAAGTAAGAGTAAATCATCACTGGACCGTCAGGTACTCCACGTCTGTGTAGACATTGCAGAGTCCTGCCCCCTTTGTATAGGTACCTGTCACGTATGCAACTTGTCCATCCTGGTAGTAAGCTCTTACACACATAAAGATTGTTTAAAATGTCTCCGTGCAAAAGTCTCAAGATTAACGAGAAAACAGTTTTGTATTTAAAATTAACAACCGTGTCAATTAGGAGTGAAAGTGGCTTTTCAGAAAAGAAAAAGGATAAAGATCAGGCAACGGTTGGAAAAAAAAAAAAGGGAAGTGTTTATCGCAAATTAGGAATGGAGGTGTTACAATGTAGGTTCGCGAAAAGTGCGTCGTCGCTCAGGGAGTGGGGCTTACGAGTATTGTGTGCTGATTTCAGAGTTACAAGGAACAACCAAATAATCCTTGACACTTACACCGTACTGCCAAGCTGATTATATCGTATAGTCACAAAATGTAATGTTTTCCGTTTCGCGCAGTACATAAGCACAAATTTCTTTTCTTACCTTACGCCAATTTTCATCACACGTACTGTCAAATTAAAAACTAGAAGGCGTGCCTTTATACTGTGTAAAGTGTTCAGCTGATTAAACAAGTGGCTATGTGGAACAGGCCGATCCCAGTGGCCGCGCGGTCTAAGGCGTGGGTCTGTGGCCGTTCGCTTGCTGGGATTGTGGGTTCTAATCCCGCCGGGGCATGGATGTCTGTCTCTTGTGAGTGTTGTGTGTTGTCAGGTAGAGGTCTCTGCGACGGGCTGATCACTCGTCCAGAGGAGTCCTACCGAGTGTGGTGTGTAACTGACTGTGATCGTGAAGCCTGAATAATGAGGAGGCCCTGCCCCACTAGGGGCTGTTGCGCCATTGGAAAAAAATGTGGAGCAGAGACCTTACTGAGAAGCTAATATTTCTTGAGCTAGTCAAGAAATTCCCCGCATTTTAGAGAACCCGAAAGTGCAATAACGTGTTCACAGGAACCAGCTACTGGTCTCCGTCCTGAACCATTTGAATACAGTTTGCGCCCTCCCATTTTTATTTATAATCCATTACCCTTCCATCTATGCCAAGATCTTCCAAGCGGTCTCTTTCCTTCACATTTTCCCACCAAAACCCTGTATGCATTTCTCTTCTCCTCCATACGTGCCACATGTCCCGTCCGCCTCATTCTCCTTTGTCTTATGATCTGTATAATATTTGGCGAGGAATGTAAGATGTCTCACAGTGAATTGACTCGTGGTTTTCTCCTTTGCTTTCTCCCTTATCCTACGAACGGTCTCTTTTGTCGCCCAGATTCATGTCTTCACGTGTTTATTACTGTTGTATTGACAGATAGGCCGTACTGATGCAATGAACAATAACGTTGGAGACGCAAGCCTTCTGGGATCTGATCTGTGTCTTTGGGCGAGTAGTTCCCACTACTCGAAGGATCGTAGTGTCTTCATCTTCAGGGTCAAGCAGTCACAGAAGAAAAGTTGACAATGATTAATTAGAGCGAAGCGCGCTGACGTGACATACATAATTACATTCAACTAAAGCTTTGCTCACATTCAGCTGTTGACACTGGAGTCCTCTACACAACAGTTAGGCCTGAGAGCGTCCATAAATATTCGGAATCTGACTTCACTTTTGATTATTTAAATTTCTGTAGACCCGGAAATCCTCCATTTCCAACCACCGCAACAGCTTTGTAATTAAAGTTTTACATTTTTATTTTGAAAATGTAGTCACTGCAAGTGGCCGTGATTTCGTACTGTTGACTAAATTACTCAGAAAGCGTAACTTGGTCATGAAAGGTATTTTTACACACTTTTAGCCTTACCCAAAGAAAAAGTGCCTTCCTGTTATTTGCCTGCTGAACATCAGCTAACATTAGCTTGGCTCTTCTGGCACTAGTATTTCGAGAGTTTGTCAACTTCTATTTGAGCTTCATATTGTGTAAATTCTTTATTCATTATTATTATGACCAACAATTATTGCACTAGTTGCTTAGTGTAATAATTGTTGGTCATAATAATAAATAACATTAAAATGTTGCACGGTGAAAACAAAGTCAAATTTATCTTTATTATTTATTTTATGCGGAAGTTTGATAATTCCAATAAGATATGCAACAATGAACACGAATATTTTATAAACGTTTATGGTTCTGTGTTAATACGAACTGGTATGTGGAATTGATACTAAAGACAAGTCACAAGACAAGTTGATGTGTACGAGGAAAATCTATTTATGCAAGGAGATATTGACGCAACAAATAACACAAATGCATGTCGGGAATCGAGTAAATAACCTCGCCTTAAATTCCGCGGTTAAGCTTCCACGTTTAAGGTTTTTCTTAAATTTGTTAATCACTCTGAGTGAATCTGGAAGTTTGGCAGCCCTCAGTATTCGAAGTTTCTTAATTTGCTCCAAGAAAACCTAAGAGACGAGACGACGTCTGCTTCCTTTTACGCGAAACTTGCTCAGAATTAATATTTGATTTGATTTGAAACTATGTACTCTGCGTAGTAAATACTTTATATTACACACAAGAAGTAGCAATCTTGAACTGCAAAATCGGGCGGTTGTCATTAGTCACACCTGCATATTTTTTAAGCTACAGTACATTTCTACAATATAAGCATCATGCTGTGAAGGGTTAAGGAAGAGCTTTTGCAGATCCCACGCACATTACGAGATGAAGTGTTCAGCTTCACGCTCCAACCGATTTACACTCCCACGAAAATCGTAACTTGTAAAAAGAACTGTTTCTCTATGTCACCCATACTAGATGTAGCTTGGATTCCCTGAAGTAATGTTAGCTGGCAATGAATGCCGCGCACACGAGACGTATGTTCAAAAACAGTTCGCTTACTATGCTGTCCAACACAACTACCTTTTATTTAGAAACAGCTACATATTTCGGCCGTATGCGACCGTCATCGGGCCATCAACACAATACTTTATAACAAGGTAAAATGCAATACATATGTATTCACCATATGCTTTCACTCTGTGGGATCCCACAAGCTTACAATGTTTACTACAATGTAAATCGTAAAATCTGGTCGCATAGTAGATGACAGTTTAAAGCTATTTTAGGTCTTGGTAGTAAGTATAAGGATAAAATTAGAATATTAAATTGTAAGGTAAAATGATTAAATAATACTTATATGTATAAAAATTAGAATCGTGGCGTCAGCTACGTGATATAATGTACAGCTGATGGGTATTGAACATGTTTGAATCTTCATGCATTGTTCTAAATTACATTAGACTTTTCAGAAAGAAAATAGTATAGGGCATTCTATCCCGGATTTTTCGCGACTCCTGAAATAGTTTCGATTCTCACCACTGTAGGACGGCAGTCTGATTGCATTTGTCGTATAGTGAGTAGGCCACGGACTGGACGACCGAGTCGTCGTGATTCGATTTTGCAACTCGCTATTTTTTCTGCGGGTATGTATTAATTCCCCACCTAACCTCAAGCTGGAGGATCGCCTATTTTCGGCTGTCTGCGACTGTTTAATATGGAGGCATCTCTGCCATTCGTATGACAGAGTTTATAGAACACAAGGAACAAAACAGAGTAGCATCCCCTTGTTAATTCAGCTGTTGTGACAATTATTACTGTCTAGAAACTTTCACCTTGTGGAGTGATAATGTGACCTGATACACTTCTGAGTTTAAAAAGAAATATAAAGCAGGTGCTGTTCTTTGTTTACTTTTGCCTTATTTTGTCCTGTAGTTTATCTTCTTAGAACTTTTTCCTTACTGCTTTGAAAGCAACGTGACTTTTCGACACATTTTTGTGTAGGTTGACTGAAACCCAAGCCTCTGTAACCACCCACCCACACCAGCTCTCAAGCAAACGTTATTGTTCAAATGTGACATCTGAATTGGTTACGGTTCTTCTCCATTGTATTGGTGCTGGAAGGGTCTCCCATCAACTGCTTTTCATGTCTGTTTTTTGCTACTCTATTCAATACCAACATTCTGTGTGCACCTTTCAGCTCTTCCCCCTCTCAACTTTGTCTCCCTGTTATATTCATGTGTTTCGCCGTGGGTGTGGAAGAGATGTGGTAGATGAAGACGTTTAATCTGAAAGAGATGGACCTCGTGATAGGCTTATTCTACTACCTGTTTCCAGCTGAAATTTCTTGAAGATATTCTCAAAGACAGGGATGTGTAAAATATGCGAGGCAAAATGCGAATTTTATAAATTCCAGAACATTTTGTTAAAGCATATTATTATTATTATTATTATTATTATTACTATTATTATTATTTATTACTTCTAATACCACTATTACTACTCTACTACTACTACTGCTACTACACGCTGTTAAGCCTGCACTAAACATAGAATTGAATTTAATTGAATTTTCAATGATTGCCTGTTATTCGCTTATTTGTTTTTCTGAATCACTTGAGTGACATAACTACCATCATCGCAAGCATCATTATCCTCATTACTGTTGATATAACAATTTATCCCTCGTTTATTTTTAGAGCCCAGTATATGATTTATATCAATGCTTTTGTAGCTTAAATGTCTTACATCCTACAACATCGGCAGTGGTGATGAACACAGACTGTAGAGGTTTCTTCCGCAGGCGAACGCGCTGTTAATACAACGATGTAACTTACATAAGTTTGTTGTACTTATGTATTCCTGATAGTGTCTTTACATCAGATATTACTCCGTGTAGATTTTTAAGTAGTTACCAAATTTTCGAAGGCACTACGATTCTTCGAGACGTCGGCAACTGCTTACCAGTCTGTACGGTAAAAACTTTCCGCAAAATTCGAATCTTCAGCAAACCGAGATAACCAGTGCTCTCACATAGCCTATCATTTTTGTTTAGATTGCGTTTGTCTTATTTTTCTTAAATTTATGAGCGTATTCTTGAAAGTCTTGCTCCATATTCTCGTAACTAACTTCTTCGTCTAAGATACCTCCTTAAGAAGCTAGTGGTCACTCAGCTAGTGAAGAAATTCTCCGCCTTGTATGGATCCCGAAGTTTCACTAATGTGCTCACAAGAGACCGCCACCAGACCTTATCTTCCCTTCTACACCCATGTGGCCCTTTCCTTCGCAATTTCGATCTAAATTTGTGTTTTCACTTCTCGTTTTTCCCTTGAGTGTTACATACTCCACCCACCTCGTCCTCCTCTATTTTCTCTCCACAAGAGTGTTTTGTAAACTGTATACAATTTATGAAGCTCCTCATAATGCAATTCCCCCCCCCCCCCCCCCCGCCTGCTGTTTCTACCTGTCACTTAGTTCCAATAATCGACCATTTTCTCAGGCACCCCAATATATATATTACTTACACTGCGGCAGACTTAGTTTTGTATCGAAACAAAATAAAAGGAATTTCAAGTAGTCCGGTTTAACTACTACACGGTAACCACGTTTAGAAGCACCTTAGGATTCCTTGGTCTTGCTACAGCTCAGGTGGTTAGTGGCCGACTTCTCATCGCGGAGGACCGGCTTCAGTCACAGGGCGGTCTATGTGACATATGTAAAGGAAAAAAAGACACTGGAATGAATTTTTTTCTCCGAGTGTTTTAGGTTTCCCCTGTCAGTTATCATTCCAGCATTGCTTCTTATTCTTTCATACATGCAGAACGTGGACTATGTTTAAGTTAGAGGCCTCAGGTCCGCAGGGAAGCAGGCTCACCCCACTACGAGAATACGATTATAAAATTCCTACTTTCCCATAAACGGCATATTAATAAATGTATTAAGGACATTCCTGTTACCAGTACGGCGTACTACGGTCATTAACAGAGGGGGGAGGGATTGAGAGAAAGAGATGTAACAAACAGTAGTGGAGCAGATGAAGTGGAAAGTTATTGGAGAAGAGGGAGACACTTTATGTCGTGAGAAGGAGGGTCCCAGGCTTCGCCTGCTCGTCCTTCTGATGGGAATGTGTGAAAATGATGCTAGAATGGTTTAAGGCGTTACTTTTGATGCATTGAAAGCGGGAGGGCTACATGAGGAGCATGCAGTACCAATTTTGGACTTGGGAACCATCTCAGCAGTTGCTTGAAGACAGAGGAAACCAGGGACTCTGTGCCGAGACGGACGATCGCAGGACCTTCCGGTTGTGTACTGCTTTCTAGCCTGCATTTCGGCAAAGAAAACATGGAAATCCCCTAAATGTTTCTTCACATGCGTGCTCTTTCTTTATTAATAATTTAAATTACATGTGCAAAACAGTGGGTCAGTAATTTGAGCTACATGTTAAAATAACAGCACGTTTGTTAAACATTTGTTTATATTGACCTTTGTCCGTTGTCTTAGCATTCGTCACTGTACCACATGGGCTCTCACGTTTGTTCATCTTAGGGATTAGCGTCGTGCTGCTGATGGACTGGATCATTGGGAACGTCCTCGGATGATTAGGCACCTGCAATGAGAAGCTCTATCCACACAGGACTTTTTAAATCATTTGTTCAGCTTATTATCGTTGTTATTTAAGCTGGAAGTCAGATTATTTTGTTCTACAAGGTGGTCAGTCCGTCAACAGGCCGCAAGGTATTTTGTGTGTGTTATAGAGGATCATAGGGCCTAATTATATGATTTAGTCGTTGTCACTAAACTGATTTTTAAAGTAGACTGTGCTTTGCAGTCTAGCCTAGTGACATTACTTTTGATTCTTTCCATAGAGAAGAAAATTAAGTGTATGTAGTTTTCTATCCGATATTCCTTGATTTCCGGAAGAGCATTGCTTTTTTCAAGGTTCCCAGCCTTCGTCCATTTGTCCTCCTGGTAAGAGTAACATTTAGTTGAACATGGGTACGGAGTATTGCTGGAATGATACTGGCAAGGCAAAACGGAAGTATGCGGAGAAAACCCTGTCCGTTGCCGCTTTGTCCGCCACAAACCTCACGTGGTCTGGCCTGGGATCGAATCCGGGCCTCCGCTTTGAGAAACTGGTGACCAACTGCCTTTTTTCCCCACTGTTTGGTGTACAGACGCCAAATATGACTATCATTTAAACTTTTGAACCAGCGAACTAGAACCATTCCATGGCATTAAACAAAATCAACAATAATAGGGTTGCTTCTGAAGGCTTGGACAAACCAGGGATCTTGCATGGCACAAGCAAATACCTACACTGATGTCTGTATTCAGATGACGTCAAACTGTAAAATAAAAGGAAATTTTAAATTAAAGCATGAAACCAGTCATCACTTGCCGCAATAACTTATTTTCCTTTCAGGCCCAAGGCATATTACTTCTAATCTAATAGTGCTTTCAATGATAATTTGTGTAGTACTACATTCCCATTGTAGTTAGAATTCACTTTACACAGATGTGTATACAAACTGCAAGTCTAATGATATTTGGGCAGTTAATAATAGAAAATTTTAAGGGCTATACGTGAGCCATGGTACGGCCCATAGAGACGAATATCATGTAGCACAGATTGAGAAACTGAATTGTTACTTCACAGTAAACAGTCACAGCCTTCGTTGCTAAGTCCATTCAGCTAATGTTGCCAATGAAATAACCGCTGTTTATTGTGAAAATCCTACGAAACACATGAACACACTCTGCGCGCATAATACAAAATTTTCTTAATGTAAAACGAATGTTACTTGGAACATGTTAACGTAGTCATATCTGCAACTCGTACTCGTCTCCTCCTTCTATAGTCGTTTCTGTTGAGTTTCTTGTATTATTATGACCTATTTCGGTCTTAGGGCTATTTTGTAAGGTATGGGATATTATAATACACTTAACTTAGCTATAGGCCTATGCAGAAATATTCTGTATCAACATCTATCTTACCGGTGCGTTAGTTAGCACTCCTGCTGTAGTATATTCTCTGCAGTGGCGAAGATAAGGTGCCTGCGGACCCAGCGGCAGTGCCCGCGTGGGTCAGGGTGGCCCCAAACGTAGAGAATACTAAAACTTGTTGTGGGATTATTCTGACTTGATTCGATTGTAGGTAATTACTGATATTGTAGCAAAGTGTGTGTTGAGAAAGCTATGCCTATAAAGAATTGCTTCACTGACACAAGTGTGCCGTTACGATGAAAATAGGCCTGATAATGTTTAAACTTTATGCACAAATTTCAGATAAAATTATCAGTTACCTGTTTGTCTTAATTACATAAAATGTCAAGAGGCAATCCTTATACTGATTTCCCTCGGTGCTCTACTCTGTACTCCCTTACGGACGGCACTATGGTCAAGAATAGTTCAACGTCCCGTAACCTTGGAATGGCTGGTGATTGGTGGTTTGAGGGAGATTTTATCGTCCTGTGGTTGCACTCAAGTGCTAACCACGCAGTGTTACTCGTATGTATGTATGTATGTATGTACATGTATATATGTATATTCAATGTCATTAACACCTGTAGAGTCTGCGTGTTTCATTCTCGTCTGCGTGAACTTCTTATTTCTTTGAAATCGGTGTAAGGTTATGCGATTTACACTGTATTGTCAACATGATGCCTAAAACTGGTAAATTCAGAGGTGTCTTTGGCAGCACTTGCACAAAACCGTATGTTCAATCGTACTGAGATTTTATTCCAAGACCGAATTCCATGGCTGCACGGCAATTCATTGTAGTACCTGACACTTGTCACACTTCAAATCTGACACGCCCTTGACGGCGCCATACCGCGGCTCTTCTCACGTTGACCCACCAGCGCAAAGAACTGTACTGTCCTATCGTGCCTTCACATCAGTACTTAGCTTTCGTTTTTACAGAAGTTGAATACTCCTATAAGTAGAAACGTTAGCATCGTAAAAAGTTCTATGTGTAAATTCAGTCAACACGTTGATTGGCCTAAGATTTGTAACAAGAAGTTTGCTCTCTGTGGTTGAGATTATACTTACATCTTTCCAGGGCAGGCTGTGCCTCCATCTCGGCTGAACAAGATGAGCAATGTTCAGGGTATCTCCTTATACCGGATCTGCCACACGTCTTCATAACTACAGTACTTACTCTGAGTCTTGAATCGCTCTGCATATTTAAATAGTTTACGCTATTTAGTACATAGCAAAGATTACGTAGGCTTATGTCTTGTAATTAACATTAAAACTACAGTCAAATAAATTTGGTCTATATTTCTTAGTTTCTGCAAGACTTCATTGTGACTATTTTTGTTAAGTTGACGTTCTCATGCGGGTACAGTGCGTACTAGGACTTCTTTGTAAATACCATCTCTTTTGTACATTCCCGAGTAGAGCACTAAACTGTGTAGGAAGTTATTTTTAAAATATTAAATTTCTCAGGAGACCGAAAGCTGCCCACGAGACTGCAGAACATGTAAGGCTTATTAGGGATACTCCCTGCACATTTGTATGTTTTGCCACTGAAACATCTATGCAAAAGTAACTTCATTACAATGTAACTAGCTTTGAAGTTGCGTAAATGCTGAGAACGATCCCTTTACTGAAATGATGATCTTATGGGGTTTTACAAAGTGTAGGATAAGAAATTTGTTTCAAAGAAAACTACTGCCCCCAGTTGTCTGGATGACAAAATGTGAGCCAGGTGGTTTCTGAAGCTTCAGCATTCATCTGAACCAAATTCAGTCCTGAAAGTAGAGGCAATGCATTTCTCCGAAACTTCGGAATAGATATTACCTTGCACAGACGCTGTGAAGACCTGAAGACCTAACGATACCATTATTGTTGTTGTGTCTAAACATTTTAATACTTTCTGCTGTCGCTATTGAACGCTTTGAAAACAATGTTAATATGCGAGAACGCTTATAGAAATTAAGTGCTTATCGCAAGTGCGTTTGACTGGTCGTGTGCAAGAACTTCAATTTAAACGTAAAGTAGAATTTTGTTATGATTTATGGCTTCTAAAAACACATTTGTCAATATGAATTGTGTAATATAAGTTAACGTTATCTTACGAATGCATTTATTCAACAAGGATCTTGCTTACGGATTTGTAACAATCGGTTAAGACTGCATTGTTTTTTATTTTTTACAAGTAATTTCCTCTTTCTTTTTCCTTTTGAAAGGCACGAAGGTATAAAATAGCCCCAACTCTGTCGCCGGAAATTACACGCTAAGCTTACCTTCATAATAACACGTACGGCAGATTAAGGGCCCACAGTTTACACTTTGATGTGTTTTATCTACTGATCTTTACGGCGCACAACTACGGTAAATATACGTAGGCGAATTATCAAAGCATGCAGCATATATTTGTGTCATACTGTAGTGCTCTTTAAAGTTGTACATACCGTGCAAAGCTTGAGATAATTATAACTTAAAACCAACAATATTGCACTTATTTATATATGTATATTGCAACCCTACATATGTTTCGGCTGTACTTCAGCCATCATCAGGGTTTTCCTTGTAGCGTCCACTAACTGTATTTTTCACTAACATTTGATTCCTATTGGTTTTCTTAGTAACTAGGTATTGTGCATTGTCTTATTGTCTAGGTCCTATATTGTTCACTTTGTACACTGATACACTTATGTATGTGGGTTTTTTTGCACTTTTTAGTTTGACTTTTTTCTTGGTCCGTTTTGGGAACATGTAGTTTTGGCCTATTCTGGAGCATGTCTGTAGCCTTCGGTGTTCTTTTTTCGGTCCTTCTTCTGTAGTTGTATGCAGGTGTCAAAAAAAAAAGTGCAAAAAAACCCACATACATAAGTGTATCAGTGTACAAAGTGAACAATATAGGACTAGACAATAAGACAATGCACAATACCTAGTTACTAAGAAAACCAATAGGAATCAAATGTTAGTGAGAAATACAGTTAGTGGACGCTACAAGGAAAACCCCTGATGATGGCTGAAGTACAGCCGAAACATATGTAGGGTTGCAATATACATATATAAAATAAGTGCAATATTGTTGGTGTAGTGCTCTTGTTCTGTCACTAGTCTTGTGTTAATGTTTACAAGTCCTCTTGTTTGTTGAAACGCGTCTCAATAATACATTTATCGTTGTGGTCATTTTCAGTTTCTTATATAGTTGGAACTTTATTAACAAATTGCATGTGCGTGTCCGTCCGGTTTCTTTAACTCGCCTTCGGACATAAATGTTATAGACTCTAAACTGATAATGTAACCAACAAGTTACACAAGTTATCGGTCACAACTTGACTTTCTTTTTTGGCTCCTACATGTTTCGGCCGTTATGTCTATGTGAATACATTACACAGCCGCCTACAGTTGTCGTGGTTGTGTCTTCATGCTATGTTTTTTGCAAGCCGTGCAATATGGAATAAACTTAGGACGAAGACACAACCATCAGCGTTAGAGGCAGGCGTACACTATATTTACACACACTACAAAAAAACAAGACTACGTCATTAACCACAGGCTAATGCGCCCAGACAAAGAACTACGATTGTGATACGTCGGGTGACATATTCACCTTTTTTATTTTTGCATCATTGCGAAAACGACAATGTAATGTATTGGTTGAACAAATAAAATATGGATGTTGTGGCATATTACATAGTACAATTAAGACAAACGGATATGCCTATACTTAGGCACATAGACGGTATACCGCGCAAAGACAGCGAGATTTGTTACAGTGTGGTGTATATAGAGCACTTATTTAATACGTAAAGGACAAAATTATACAATATTCATGATAATGTGGGGTGCATGGAATTCCTTCGGAATAATATGCGGTACTGGGTTCTGATGTTGGGGCTGCTGAGCCTGCGAATTCTACTGCAAAATTGTTCATTTAGTTATGGGAGTGCAATTTAATCCATTAATTAAGTACGTGTACATATTGAAAGCAATTGAAGTCAAAAGTCTCAGAGTAAACAGGTTATGATGATAATGGGAATAGACTGATCATTGTGATCTTGAACGTTACTGGTGCACGTCGACATTTGAAGCGTTCGATGGCCCGTACCAGTTCTCACAGACAGGTTGCAGTGTCTTGAGAGTCGAGGAAGATGAACAGTAAATGCAAAAAAGCGAAGTGTTGGATAAAACTGAAGTAACTTTGCGTATCATAGCTTCGCGGATTTTTCGCGTTCCTTAACCGCAGCTGCCGTTACTGGATGCAAGACATGGGCATGGGGCAATGCTGCTGTTTTCTCTGGTGAACTTACCGGAACCATAGATCGGCTAAACCTCACATCATTAGAGCGTGGAGCTAAAGACCGACTCATTCTGAGGTTTTTTAACAAAATGTTTAACTTGATACAAATGTTCTGGATGGACACCTAAGACAACATCTATGGACAGTAGCTTATCTAGAATGTAATTTCGGTGGTGTGTTTAAAGTCAACTAATGGTAACGTGCATCAAACTTGCTGTTTAAAGATATTCACAAACAACCATGCAGTTCACATAAACATTGATAATCACGAAAGCGAATCTTCATGTTCTTAATTTTTCATAAAATCACTATTTCATGGCGTTTCCGATATTTGACGCGCTCAAATCTGTGACATCCCTGTCTCTGCCTTTAAATATAGCTTTGTATAGCATATATTATTATGTGAGTTGCGAGAATATGTTTCATGTTCCATGATTAGAGTGTTGCACAAGGAACGTTTTTGGTTTCTCTTTTTCTCTTGGTGAAATGAGATTGTTTAAACGAAGGCTTGTCTTAAACTTCGTGATCCAAGTGTATCCTTCAGGACCGAAACTGTCGGAATAAAAAAGCCGTGCACTGACACCGCTTTATTTGCCTCTCGATGGTTTTTATTGTGTAACTGTTGCAAGGAGATTGTGTAAGGGACACATGCTTAAGACAAAAAGTTGTAGTCGGAAATTCGAATTCAATTTTGAGTCACATTCCAGCATTATGTATGGTGTAGTGCAAAGGATTAGGTAGGAGTCAATCACAGTTTCCTTGAAGTTATTATATAAGCATTTGCCTATTTGACAAATGAATGACTATAAAATTTGTGTGTTAATTGTGATAACAAAAATGCAATAAATTTCATGCAAGAAAATTCCCCTGCACCCAGTTTCAGTTGGGCTAACCTTTCCGGGGCTTTTCACGGCCACTTCTTACCCGGTACTTGACAGTTTCCCGGGAGCGAAATAGTTGAGTTAACTATGAAGTTGGACTTTGTTGTCATGAAATGTCTCGCCTTTTATGGAAACCGAAAGTGCATTATCGTCTTTACGATAACCCGTCACTAGTCCATGTTCTAAGCTGGATAAAACGAGTGCATACCTTCAGACCAAAATGTTTAGTTACATTTTAATATTATTCTCTCAGTTACTCATGGGTCTTCCAAGTCATCTCTTCCCTGCACGTTTTTATCTGAAACTTGGTATGTATTTTTCGTCTGTCCCTTCCTTATACGATTTTCCTGGAGGGAGGGTTAAGGAGCTGTATAAGCTCTAGGAAATATTTCTTGTAGACAACATGTAGGCCTATAAAATACGGCCAACGAAAGATTCGATCCAGTTTGTAGTGTCGTTAACACACCAGTCTGTTTCTGTAGACTTTTTTTTTAGTTTGTACGTTCTTATGTGGGCTAATGTGGTTTTGGGGGGCTAAAGAATTTCTTACTTAAGATTACATTTTTCCGCTGTTGCCAGCAATGCCATTACCGTTGTGTCGTCTTCAACACACCTGCAACCGATTATAATGCCTGCCGTCTTGCTCGCGGGAATCGAGTTCATACCTGCATGTCTGCAAGACCGGATGTGCATAGTCTCTGGTTTAGATTGGAGTTTTTTAAATGTTTTTGTTCTAATATGATAGAATTTTTTTATCTTCGCCACGTGTTAATTTTATGATAAAAATGCTTGGTACAGAATGTTAAGTTAAATACTGTCACCATTCAAGATTTCAGCTTGCTACAGTAAATTAAGATATTCTCATATATCAGCTTAGTATTACTGATGTCATGAAGTAAATAAATACGAACACATGGCTATCTCAAATGGCATAATGTTCACACCAATATTCACAAAAGTAATTAATTTGTCAAGAATCTATTGAGCGGAACAGAAATACACATGGTTACAGTTGGACACACAATTGGGTTGCATTCCTTTGTAAGAGGAAAGTAGATTTAAAAATTAATTGCAATACAAAAAGTTTTTTTTAATATAGAGTTTCTTCAGTGCTTGACCGATAAGCGGCCGCCCGACGCTTCTCTGGCCTTACGTCATACGCCGAGTCTCGGGAGGTTTAACAGTCAATGAAGGAAGCGAGAAAAGGATTCACTGTGATAATAACCTGTAGAAAGTCTAATAAAAACTCACCAGTGCTACAGCAGATGCTGAAAATATTGCCCTCCTGACCGAATGCAGTCATTATACCAGCGGAGCACGTTATTTACTATCTGGCATTCTTGCCCTAAAATTGTTGATATCTTGCGTCTTGCACTATCGCACACCAGACACCAATTTTTTTCGTCATGAAGAGGTAGTTCGTGTATGTCATGGATTTTCTGCACTCCAATAGCGGCTGTTCGGAGAATTCACCTTTCCACGTAAGTAAAACCGGGCCTCATCAGAGACCAACACTAACTGTGGATCAACTTCTCCATCGTGTACAGACTGAAGAAACCAATTACAAAAATGTATTCTTGAAACCGGATCATGTTCCTTCAAACATGAACTACTGTTACCTTACACGGTCGCAGTTGTAACAGTTTTGTGGCTCTTCGTGCAGACGTTGTCGAAAAACTCACCTGCTGAGGTGAGAAATTTTCTGCGACTTTTTCAGCAGACTCATATTTTAAATACAGCTGCACTAAAACAGACGCTGTTAAACAGTATACTTCAGTCTAGGTACGCTGTTACATCACTGAATGACAGAAATGCATTTACAAGCTGCTACCCTATGATTCATAGCGCAAGTCTCTTATCAACGACAGCTAAAGTTACACTCCCGTTTGAAAACAGTGCGAGAGAGCTTACATGGCCGCGTAATTAGGCACGGTCTTTGGCCCCTACATTCCCTGATTTAACAACTTATGACTTTTATTTTGGGGACGTTTAAAAGATAACTTGTATAAAACAAATCCTAACACTCTGGAAGATCTAAGAAACAACATCCGCCTTGAGATTTCAACAATTTCCGGGCAAGAACACCAGAGAGTAGACAACGTCTTTCGCAGTTATACTGAGTATATTCGGTCAGGAGGGCAATATTTTCAGCATCTGCTGTAGCACTGGTGAGTTTTTATTAGACTTTCTAAAGGCTGTTATCACAGCAAATCTTTTTCTTGCTTTCTTCACCGACTGTTAAACCTCCCGAGACTCGGCGTATGACGTAACGCTAGCGGAAAGTCAGGCGGGCGCTTATCGGTCAAGCAGAAAAAAAAACACCCCATACATAGTTGTTGTGAACAATATAAAGATAGATTATAAATCCTTTGAATATGTGGTAGCATTCAAATATTTGGAGACGACGTTAACAATCAGACTTCATTGAATCATGTCCACTGTCTCATATTCTTTGAATGCATAATTCGTATCCTGGTAATTGATTTCACAGGCAAGAACATTCACTGTGTTTTTGTTCTTAACGTATTTGTAGGGTATAACTGGCTTATTACACGCTCTCAGCACTGAGGATAGAATTACATTTCTCCGACAGACCGATCAACATTTACTTTAAAACAGATATGAGATGAAAGTATGTAATTACGTAAAAATAACCCGCTCTCTGTCTATGACATACAGAAGATTTTTCTTGACGTTGGTGTGCGTAATTTGCTTTTCCATAATATCCTAAATGTCGAGCAAGAAATTCGTATGAGATAATGCTACCGGGTTATCCTGGACAAGGTCGCGATGGTGCGGGCTGCAGGTGCTGGTTCTGTAGTCACACCTGCACCATCTGCCGCACGCGATCCGGCTCACTGAGCCGTCGGTATTGTAACTCTTCATAGGACAGTCTTTGGTTTAGTAACGATAAAAGTCCTGGATGGTTGCCTACAGGGCCTTCGAACGTCAGTTGATATTCAAGTTGTCAAAACATTTCCTCTTTTGTGAAATTTAAAGTGCATAATTGTGATCAAGGAAGCCTCTATTAATTCTAACCTCCATTCAGCTATATCCAGTTTACGACTTCACAGCCTATTTCTCATCTTAGCATGATTATCGTGCATATTTCTCAAATGTCCGTCACGCTATCGCCGACATATCGTAATGTAGATTCAATACAAACCAACCAGTGTGTTATTGCTGGACATCACGACTAAGTAAAAACTCGCACGGAGCACCATTCGCACGTATTGCGCCATCAATCCCATGAATTTCTTAGCAGTGCACCACAGGAAGTCAACGAGTTTGCACGTATTGAAACAAGCCCTTGCCATTTTATTCCAGGGCCAATTAAGGGATGTCAATTACAGACAGGCGCGGATTTACAGCAGTCCGGTACTGACTGATTTTTACCGGTAGACTAACGGTACTCTACGAGCAAGCTACTCACCGCTTTGTAACTGAGTTGGATTCATTGTTTCAGTGTTCATGAGTGTTTGAAGCAGGTAGGTTTCTGTTTATCTTCAATTTCCTTGCTTTCTTGCCTACAACAGTTAACCTAGTTAACACCAACCTTAGGTCTATTCATTCGAATTAGTAAATACACTCTAGCCCTCTCTACGTCGAATTTTACTTGAGAGTTCTAAGTAACGAAACCAGGAATTTTGGACTTATGAATGGTGTCATTGATCCAAGGGCTAATGTTGAGACAACCAGGAGCTTAACCCCCGGGAAAGCTACTCTTAGCGTCTGACATTTGTGTTTTAAGTATATATATTCTAATTTCCGTCTATCCCATCAGCCGCGCTGTCTAAGGCATGGGTCTCCAGCCGCTCGCTTGCTAGGATTGCGGGTCCGAATCCCGCGGGGTGCATGGACGTCTGTCTCTTGTGAGTGTTGTAAGTTGTCAGGTAGAGGTCTCTGTGTCGGGCTGATCACTTGTCCAGAGGAGTTCTACCGAGTGTGGTGTGTCTGAGTGTGATCGTGAAATCTCGACAATGAGGAGGCCCTGGCCCACTATGGGCTGTCGAGCCATGAGAATTTCTGATTTCTAAAACTGTTAGAATATCTGGCGACAACAGACTACACAGCGTTGTAGTTTCGAGTTTGAAGCCATTCGGTAATTTGCGCAGCGAAATTCGAATTATACATGTGCTTTCAGTCCATGTTGGCAACAGATAAGAGTGGTAAATGGACGTGATAAGTTTATCGTAGAGCGCCCGACATTTGAACAACGTAGTTTTACACAAGTAAAATAAATGGAAAGGCGAGAGTAGTGGGATAACTGCAATTTCCCGTTTAATGAGACAATTATGAAAAAATTTCGAGCCAACTCTTATATTAGCCTGTGAAATAGTAACCCATTCACTAGGATCGGGGGTGTATTAACCAATGGTAATCGCCGTTACTGGGATTTCAGCAAATTGCAGCCATCTCTTGAAAATATCTCGTCTAAATTCAGACTAACAGGATGTCGGACCACCTGCTGTCTTCCTACGCTTTACTTTTAGGCTTCGCCCCACTTTTAATAGCGAAAATGCTGAATACTACCTAGTAATATCTTCGTTTAAAAAGGTTTTTCTGTAATTGTGTATGTGTTCGTGCAAAAATAACGTAATGCGTGTTTTTGTATTTAGTGATCTGCCTTTGCCATTACGTCCAAACATGTTCTTGGCCCAGCCCAGGTTTAATGAGTCCAATACCAGAAGTTTCTTTCCGGGAGTAAATCGGCCCGAGCGTGAAACTGACCACTCATTTCCATCTAGTTTGTTTATAGTTTCTTTAACGGCGCTGGAAGTAATTCAGACTGTGTAGCGTCGGTTGATGGATTAATATGGAACAATAAATTGGAATTGGCGTGGAAGGAAGTGTTATGGCCTAATTTAAGGTAGGCCTGCTATCGCGACATTTCCCTGGCTGAGCTACGAAAAACCATGAAAATACTGAGTCACACCAGTCAGTGTCCCGGCCGGAATTCGAACCGGGCAGCCCTCGAAGACAAGCCGGAGCGTTACCGCTTCATCCAGTTTACTCGCCAGTTTGAAGATAAGAAAGCGCGGAAGTTACCTTTACTTCAGGCCAGATTAATAATACATGACATTCTACCCCTCCGCCTCCTAAAATCTACACGGCGTTTTGCCTGGATACGGAGATCGTTTGGTCTTTAGTAACAATACGAGCCGGGTTAGCTCAGTCAGTGTAGTGGCTGGCTGGATGACCGGGCTTCGACTTCAGACAGGTGCAAACATTCTTCTGTCCATAACTGCGACTAGAGAGGTGGTGGGGTCAACACAGTCTCTTATCTAGCCTGCACCGGAGTCTCTTATCCCAAGAGTTAAGATGTTGTGGTGTGCGGTTAAGACCACTTACCTCCATGAATTTCAGGGTTCAAGAATGTGTGCAGCTGTACTTTTGGTGCCCCAGACGTCTTTTTGGTTTGGTGCTTAAGTGACAACTTGCCCTTCTTTCTCGTACTTTTTAATGACGTGGTGCTTGGGCACAGGGGCAGGTCTCACGTTTGCCAAGTAAGTGTTCACTCAATTGCATCTCCAACGGAGTTCTAGAATGTGCATAACTTTGCCTCCACACGTCCTCAGCTCCTGCATATCTCGATGCAAGTAAAGGAGGAACTTCAGCGTCTACGATCAGATTAACTGTGACTGTAACAGCACCATTTACATGTATGAACAATCTGGCAACATGATTCGTTGTCCGGCCAACGTTGTGTGAGTCACGTGTGCACGTGGAATCTGAGTGTACGCTCGTACAGTAAGGACACAAGACTCGGCATAACGAACGTGTTTTGTAACCATTCTACGTGCAAGAAGCAAACCTATGAGAGGATTTATATATTTTTGGAAAAGAAACTTAGGCAGTGCCTTGAGGTGATCATGTGACACAGTACGATTACGAAGGAAGAATCTTATTAATACGAGTTGGAAAAGTCCGAGGCTGAGATTGCAATCTGGGGAAGACAAATGCAGATAATATTTCACTGTACTCCTTAAAGGCACGTAGTCTTTCTTTCCTAATTACCGGAAGATGGAGGAGGAGAAGAAGGCTGTGGGGAGGGAAGGTGTAATAAAGCGACAAATCCGTAGGGGATTATCGAATTATGACTTTACTTAAGCTTGGCTGTGTTCCGCCTTCGGGAAACTTGATTCAGGCGTGTAGAGAAAGGCTATTTTACATTTTTATACTTTCAAACTTCCAGAAAACAAGAAAGAAATTAGAATCCAATACACTACGAATCTTCCATAACGACTTTTATCTTAACTTGAAATGAAAGTGACTGTACTCCCTTGTGTTACATGCAGAACCTTCTGTTGAAATCAGAACTCCCCCGTCCTTGCATTGTGGCTCTCAACACCACTGTTTTACGTGTCCAATATAAAGAACTAATTTATTTTCTAGAGCTACAAGTATTGATTTTTCTTCTCAAGGTCTTTAAACGGTGGCACTATTCCTACATTAAATCAGTTCTTAAATCCTCCAGACTAACCCTGTGGGCCATCCAGCCCTTATTGAACTTCTAACGGCTTTCTTTTCCCTGTGTACATCAACAGGGATATGAAGCTTAATACTCAATTCCATCCAGTCCCGAGATGAAGAATGAGTGGAGCTTTACTTCCATGCACCCCATAACCTTATTTATGGCTACTTAACATCTATAAACAGGAGCAGGAAGCTTGCTACTCAACTCCATCTGGTCCCGAAGAGAAGAATGCGTGCTCACACTGACCTTCTGATATGGCTAACAATCTCCATATTGGCGTACACGTAGCTGCTCTTAGACACGAGCTACAATACCATACGTCGTTAAGTGGACTGGCTACGGCCTGAACAACATGTGTTCGATGCATCCAGAGACACAATTCTTTCTCTTCGAGACCAAAGCCAAGATCTTCGGAGTACACCTAATCTTTTGTCCAATGAGTAAAAGATAAATGTCAGGCTTGCCATGACTCAGGCGGTTAGTCGCCGGCCTCTCACCGCGGAGGACCGGGTTCGATCCCGGGTCAGTCCATGTGGGATTTGTGGTGGACAACGTGGCACTGGGACAGATTTTTCTCCGAGTACTTCGGTTTTCCCCTGTCCATTTCATTCCACCGGTGCTCCATTACAAGGAAAAACGAAAAGACTAATCTTCATCACAGGGTCGCACAATAAGCCTCAAGGCTGCGGTGCGTCCGTAGCATCTGCTGCGGGGCCTTTCGCTACACAAAAAAAAAGAGATAAATGTCATCCCAGGACATGCCTATGCCGGCACAGAGTGGAGGCGGGGTATAACTGCAACCCATTCGCAACCTCGGCTAAAAGGCCGTGCATAGTCAGCACCAAGCCCCGGACGCTTTATCCCCGGAAAAGACCCACTTCCAACCTTAGAGAATACTAGACTGTCCAGTGAGTACCGGGTGTTCGGGATATATAGGCTGGCTTGTGAATTTATCGCTCACGTCCTTTAATGCTGAGGGAAACAGTATCTGGAGCGTAATCTCCACACCCTCTATCTGAACTCGTGACGTCGTAGTTAGTCACAAAGATAACTATTCCCACCTTTAATTATGATTAGGCTATACAGTGATACCTCGGCTAACGAGTGACCCTGCTAACGAATTTTTCGGCTAACGAAGATTTTTTTTCGCTGTTTTTCGGACTCGGCTAACGAATATGGATTCGGCTAACGAATGTTTTAGTGGATGCTCGCGCTAACATAAAGCAGCAAACATGAACGGTCGGGCCATTCCAGGAGCTTATCTTTTCCGTCTGTATGTATGTGACAAAGAAATGAGCTGACCACATCACATAGGGCAGACCCACCAACCAAAAAAAGTAAGCGAAAACCCCAAGGGAAGCAGAAAGTTGCTCACGTTTCGGCTAACGAAGATTTCGGCTAACGAATGTGATTCCGGAACGAATTATCTTCGTTAGCCGAGGTATCACTGTACTTGATGGCTCATCGTTTTATAGGTCACCGTTACTTGGCTTCATACGTACGTCCCAAATATACAGTGCACTAATGAATGTGTAGTCACAGGAAGAACTAACTCCACAGAGCACTTTCTTTTTAATCAGTAGTCGTTGACTTAATCAGGACGGTTCTCGTCTGTTAATGAAACACGAAGTTTTGTCGCTGCCTTCAGAAGAATCTGCCAGTCGACCGTTTTCTGAAGGAAATTATTTCACCTGCAATCTCTTTCTCTATTTCTTTAAGACACATTTTCGTGGCGTTATTGTACGAAGTCTTCTCTACAGTTTGATTTATCTAGTAAATAAATGTTACAATAAAATACCTTTTAATATAGCCTTTCCGTCTAGGCGTAGATATCCCTATTTAAATAATATGACATTAAATGCAATGGATTGTTACAAAAGATATCTCCATGACTAAATATGAATCTGACGAATTTGACATGTTACTGTATATGTATAGCTTCCAGATTATGTGGATGTTTCTCGCTGCTCCTTCCAACATGCAAGAAGTACCTTGGGCTAAGCTTAGCACCCAACCCACACCACGGCATAGCTTGGCCACCCCGTGGTGTTCTACTACTCCTATTGTATTTCCCTGATGATGGGGCTATCAGTTCATCAGGTTTCTACAGGATGTTTTAAAGTTAATTGCCTTCAGTGATAGCAGATAAGTCGTATTGTGTTTGAAAGGGAACTAAACTTCATCTTGACCTTTCAAAGATTTGACGTGATGCTTTTTAAATAAGTAGAAATATTTCAAATTTGAGAAGTGATGGATGAGTAAGTTTGACCGTGCAGTTATATAGTGGCGTACTGCAAGAATCTAGTTTGCGCTTATTCCATTGTAACGGTGGTTGCAATCTCGTTCAGAGCTTTGATATTTATTTTATTAACCTGAAAACAAAAAGTGGAAAGACGAGAAAAGCAAACTGATGTACTGCAAATGTAATGAAGTTTGTTCTTCGGAATACTCCTTCGTAATTCTCTTGTACTCCTGTGTAGGTTTTTAACACCTGTACTCGACTCGTAACTGTATTTTCTGCGTTTCTCTTGCTTTCCTCCTTCCGGCCTATCTTCGGCGTCGTGTTCTAACTACGTAATATTTATCGACGCTTAGATCTATTAGTACTCTGTATTCTTCTGAATTGTTGATGTCATGTTTATCACCTATTTCAGTTTTTTTTTTTTGTCTTACACGTTCGCTGTCCGCATATACGCATCAAATATTTCTTTTATGCCACTTCTGTCTGTTTCTTGCGAGTTTTAGTAACATTTTATATTTAAGTAAGTGTTGAGATTTGTTACCGAAGCTTAGATTTTGGATAAATCAAACTTTCAAGAGATAAATGTTCATGTCAGTTTTCTTATTAATAATACTTCACGTCGAAAGACGTTGCAGCTTACAGTTATCCATTTTAAGGGGACTGAGACATCAAAAGTTTTGATACGCCGGTTTTGAACACTTTCATAACATTATAGTTTAATCCAGAGAACATCCATGTTGGTCCTTTATACTGTGTAGTTGGTTTCTAGGTAGGAAAGTAAGTCGTAAAAGTAGTCAAAACAATCGAAACCAGTTGCTACGTGACCAGAGACGTAATCGCACGTCCACTTCGGAAACGTTTTATTCGTAACTTTAAAACATCCTGGGCGAATCATGCCACTATGGCCACCAATATGAAGCGTATCATGTATGTGGCTTCGTATACATGCCAAAATAATTACAACGTATGACGATAGCCTGGAACAAAAAGAAAAGTTAAATGTCCAAAAATGATTACCCTGCTTATCCTTAAATGTATTGGTGGAAATAAATAATTTCGCGGGTGGTGCGATTGTTACGAGTAACTCTACGAGTAGTTTTCTACTTCCTGGATGTTTCCAGAATCGATTTTTGCGTCTCCTTTGCTTTGTATTATCTCCTGCTTGTTTTAAGTGCCGCCCGAAAGAATTATTGTTCGCGATATCGAGGTGAGTAGATCGTTAAATTAAAGTCGAAGTGAATTTGAAGTAGTTAGCCCCTTCAGCAGGGGGGCCTCAGTAAGAAAACCTCAGTGGGGGTTCCCAGACCGGCAGAGCTAAGGGCCCAGTCGTGAGTGGAGCAGCAGGGGAATTCCCCGCCAGGGGGTCCCAGGCATTGCCAGACAAGAACAGCTATACGTATTTCACAGTCGCACTATGTTATTGTAAATCCTCGTGGCTCTATTCAAGAGACATTCATAGCATGACTTGAGGTCTTCATCAACAATATGGAGGCTTTCGTTATTTTTGTTGTTCTTGTGTTCTCTCTCTTACCACCAGGTGGCACCAAAGACGATCTATAACATGGTCTACCGTATTTGTACATCCCACCATTAACGTAATATATTTTTATTTGAAAATATCAAAACAAGCTATAAAAATTAACTGCGATTAAATTTGAAAATTTCATTACATTATGGTTTCACCTAAGTATTTAAAAAGGCTTCTTCTCCCTCAATGTCCTTCCCGACACGAAGACACCATTCGCGATCATTTATATTATACCACCACTTTTGTCTCGACCATGCGTTCAAAAATAAAAGTAATTTTAAAGGCATGTAGAACCAGAACACCCTAATATTAATCATCGCTGACAAGTGGAGCTTAAGGTAAAAACTGAATATATATTTGTCTGTGGAAGGAAATAGAATATCAATGAAAGTCTAACATGTCACCTAATGGGTGAACGCTCGACATCTGTGAAGATTGTACGCTTCATACAAAATCTGAGCTTTTTTCTCGAGGAAATTAAAATCTGATACAAAAGAACTTTTAAGTCCTGTTAGCAGATAAAATTTCTGTTTCAGTTGCAGAGTTTTATTTTAGGCGTTGTCAAAATATCAGAAAACATATCGTTGATGGTAAGTGATACGTCCATGATGACTTGGAAATTACTTCGAAGAAAGCGATGGTAGAATAATCGAAGCACTACCAGAGCATTTTCCTGGAGGGCCGAGAAAAAGTCGTGAAAATCCTCCTTCAGAATAGCCTATATCCCGGCCGAGATTCGAATCGGGTAATTCCTGAATAGAGGACTGGATCGTTAACGCAGTATTATCCTGATCAATGTGTGTTACTTTGCAAAAGTTTGACGGTCATCCTACTGACCTATTCAAGGAAAACTTTGATCAGAGGATGGGGAATTCAGGGTCATTGTTTAGTGGGTTTAAACAAGCAGAATTTCTTGAATCTAGTTACAAAATCTAGTTTGGTCATAAAGGAACAAATATTAATTTGTTTTCATTTATTTGTGATCCTGTGTAATGGAATGCGTTTTTTATATTTAAAATCCTCCCCTTACAGTAGGTTAGAAAAAAGAAACTGCAAACTGAAGAAGAAGAAGAAGAAGAAGAAGAGAAGAAGAAGTAGGAGGAAGAGGATGAAGAGGGGGACTAAAGTATGAAAGGAGAATTAGGTCCGTATAAAGTAATGATTTTAAAATTAATCATAGTATTAGACTTAATGTTGTTACAGCATTTCTTATGCCAATATAAAATATTCGGAACTGTGCGAGATAACGCTTTCATATAGTCGAATTTATATGTCCCAGGTTACGTAAAGTGCATGAGATTATTCTGTGCGTTTGGATAGGGCGTTGTTTTGAGAAGTGAAAGCGATTAGAGAAAGGCCATTAGCACCCGGAACCGTAATGGACCTCCAATTATTCAAGGCAAACAGCTTGTTCACCCGAGGAACCACTGTATCATGTGGGCTCACGTTACTTTTTGTGTTCATCTTTGTTACACGCGCGGCATTCAATTAGAGGATAATGCTGGCATTCACAACAGACTCGACTTCTGACAGTCCTTGTGTCCACCTCTCATAAATCAACGATTCGCTAACAAAACGACTTCATTTTATAAAAGCGTCTCTAAACACAGCGTTGCCACTATTGGCTGATGCCTTTTATGAGTTACATGAAGGGAGATCTTTTTCCTCCTGCTTGTGAGCGAACTCTATAGGTTTAATGCATCTTTTCAATTTAATTGTAACGAACGGATCAATTTGTAGGTGGCCTAAATTTGTGTACACCATAGGCAGAAATGTGGCAGGTTTCCATCCTGCTCAACGTGCCAATATTTGCACTTTCAAGAATTGTATGTAAAGTACAGACATTTTTAGAGTGAAGTTAGTGACCATTTTATAGTTTATACAGTTCGTCTGCTGCTTCTCGTTAACGCAAAAACTAACAGAAATTCTGAAATTGTTAATAGGCCCTACTGTGGAGATTTTGAATCACTTGTAGCCTTGTCGTAAATTTAACAAACTTTTCTTGATTTCGAATTAGGAGTATAGTAATTGCAACATAAATTTCGTTATTTCCAATGGATTAAGCTAAAAACTGGAATCTAATTTTCAATCCCCACTCTCAGTCCCTAGTATTCGTTTATGCCTGCGCATGTTTTACTATTTAAATTCCTGGACTCCAAACGTTTTCTCGCTGTCTGAAAGTGTTTGTTATATGTGAAATAGATATGTCTTACGATATTATAACGTAATGCATCTTTCAATGAGACAATCACCGAGGAATTTAAAGAGTAAATGGTAAAGTTCGCCCTGTAACATGCCATGAAAGCACGGAGGGGGAGTAGAGGTGTAGATCTACTCTTTCTTTAACCTCGGCTCTAGATGAGGGTGAGTAGTTAACGCCACGCCCCGGCCACTTTATCTCCGGGAATACTCGGTACCCATTGTATAGCAGGCTGGGTGGGGCCGGGGGCCGGTCTGGATGGCTGCGAAAAATCTCATCCCCACCGGGATTCGATCCCCGGACTTAGTGTACTTCAGTATTAAAACAGTAGATCAATGCTTGCTCGATTATTTGGCTATGTTCTCATTCATGGCTCATAGTTACCTATCTTTGGCATCTTACGTAGTGTAAAGTGAGTTTCCGGCCTTACCACTATATGAAGATTTATGCTTTGCCTGTATTTACTTTCGCTAGAAGAGTCCAAAATAGCCAATGGAAATTAGGCTGGTTTAGCCCCAGATATGATATGGAAGTGGTGATACTAAAAACGTAAGGACATAAATTCCAAATATTTACATACGAAACATTTCGGAAAGTATATGAACAGGAGAATGATATAAGTGAGCACTATCGGATACTACTGCATGATCTGTACACGTCACGTGGAAGTATTTGGGATACTGAAAACTAAGAAGTTGCGATGGGCTGGTCGTACACCTGGAGACGTAATGGGTAGACATGAAGTGTGTACTAGCTGTGTCTAAGCACCGACTGCTGCTTCCAGTTTATTAGTTATTTAGATAATGCCTAAGCACCACGTCATGGAGACTTACAGGAAGCATGGAGGAGACTGGCTGACTACAGGTTCTAACGATCTTGTGTTCAATAGAAAAGGGTTTTTACACAGTAGGAAGCCAGAGGGGCCCCAGAGCTCTATTGATTTTAGCAGGAAAAAATTATTAATGTCCGAGCCGGGAATGGAACGTAATACGTCTAGTCTGTAGCCAGGCATTTCACTTGCGGAATAGTAGTAGTAGTAGTAGTAGTAGTAGTAATAGCAGAAGTAGCGGTAGTAATGGTGGTGGTGGTAGGTGTAGGCTTACGCATTCATA
Organism: Reticulitermes speratus; assembly: GCA_021186555.1. NCBI lineage: Eukaryota > Metazoa > Arthropoda > Insecta > Blattodea > Rhinotermitidae > Reticulitermes > Reticulitermes speratus. Next base: position 36,597,238 of record JAJKFL010000001.1, on the reverse strand, counting down.
AATAGGGTATTTTAATTTAATTCTACTTATTTAACTACGCCTACAATATAGGCTTTCTTTAGTACTCATAATACGTGTTCTAAAGATTTTAAATTTAAATTTTTTTAATCTCGACTATAGTTTAATCCTTTCAGTGTTATATTCTCATTTAAAGGTCATTCTTATCTTAGTACTTTTCAATGGTAACATATAGATTATACTGACAATTGCTGTCGTCTGACATAAGTACCGACGTTTCGGAGGAGCCTGCTACCTTCATCTAACGCCTGTACTTATCAACTGGACTTCACTGTGTCACATATAAAAGGACATCTTCCTGGTCACGACTATGACAACCTAACATCTCAGATTATAAACAACATTTCTTAAAGCCACAAGTTTTTAATTTAAAATGTTGAGAGAAGACGGGACATATTTCTTTCACTAATCTTCTCAAACACCAAAGGAAATTCAGATTCCCAGTATTCCTGAGCGAGATATCGTATGCTCAGCATGGCAAGGGCGAAGACAATCCGATTTCCTTGTGTTTCGGTGTTAGATTTTGAGGTCCTGGGCGACGGCCAACTCGCAGTAACAATACAGTGAAGGGTTGGGCTCGTCTCAGTGGAATTCCAACTCAACAGGTTGTCGGTAGAACTTTTTATGTGAAACTTTTCTAAACAAGCACAGCCAGTTATTGCGGGCCGGCGCAGTTACTAGGCGCGAGTGATGCGCACGCGTAATCCTTACACTTCGCATATGTATCGGTATTGTGCACGTGAAACATCGTGTTGTGCAAGATCCTGTGTCCCGTTGGTTACATAACCACTGGCCAGAAAATACTAAATTTATAAAGCATTACGGTACAAGTCAGAAGTTTCAAATGCCCGAAAGTGATTTCTTGTTCAAATTTCAGCCCTTTGTAGAGGTCGTATAATTTGTTCATATGTGTAGACGACATGTACACAGGTTGGTTGATATGTGATCCGCTTCAGTGTGAACAAAAGTTAAATGTTTTGAAATAAGACACGTTATCCAGTATTGCTGAGTATTTGGCATATATAGCCAACAAAGATGCCAGATTTAGGCTAGGCTTATCCCTGAACTTGCTTCCCTTCCTAGACATGACAGGATCTCTCTCCTTATGCCAGAGCTACCCACGTGTTATTCAACATCTCACATTTACTTTCACTTGACTCTTATTTTTATACATACCAGAAAAGCTGATATACGCAAGATATACACAAATACGTGCGTACTTACACTTACTCGTACATACTTGCGTACTTACATACTTTGTAGCTTCAAGTGGAAGGGTAATGGTGAAATTGGAAGGAAGCTAAGGCAAACTGTCGTAACTTTCCTCGAGTCGCTTCAGATTAATTGCCTGATAAAGATGATTTACATTTAAACAGGCCACGATCACTTTTTTCGACGTTCTTCACAGTTCTTCTATCAAGTCATCTTTCCAGTCAATGCTCCAAAGTTCATGCAGCTAAGAAAATGCTGCTTAAATTAAGAAAACAATATTTGGACAGAACCGACATACATTTGTACCTTATTGTCTGTTTATGTAATTATTATTTGTAGTGCCGTATCTAATTAAATGTAAGCATATTTCTCTTCAAGACAGAGCTGTCTGCAATGAGTGAAGACGGTGATTGAGAGTCATAATTACTATGTCTTGTTTATTTATTTTTGGCTTGTTTTACGACGCTGTAAGTATCTCGACCTTACAATGTACAATGGCACAATAGAGTGAAGAATTATGTAAAAATCATGTGGATGGAATTGGTTGTGTTCTAATTTATTTACTATTTAACAAATATGTGTAGGAAATGAGGAAAAAGATTAAACATATCAGTCAGGATGCGCGGTGTGAGAGCCAACATTTGAACACAGAACCTCCAGAAATAAAATCGGGATTGTTCTCCACCCGACCACGGAGTTCATAGTCTACGCAGAAAGTGATGTAGACTGCATGCAGTGTTACAAGACACGCTAGGACTCTGGACGTTCTGTGTTTGTAGGCCTGCAGGATTATAATGGGGAGGCTCCAGTCATGATTCGAACTTGCCAACCACGAAAATCATTGTCCTGCCTGGCTGGTTGACATTGCTTCTGGGCAGGTATAATGTTACTGTTGGACGTATAAAACTCAGTGGAGTAGTCCCATTGAAACACGTCCGTACTGTAACTGGTAACCCACTGCTGAAGCATATTGGTTACCACTGCAGCCCGGAACGATGTAAGATCGTGTGCAGCAAATGGGCGACGTGGTTGTAGTGCCGTCAGTTGAATATCTGCCTGTCAGTCGTAGTAGTACTTCAAGAAATTTTAATTACAGTTACGATTAAAGTTTTAACAACTCAATCGCAAGTCTTATGCACCAGACGGAGCAGGTGCGGTTACAGTCACGTGACTGTCCGATCGATGACCCTGCTGTCAAGAGCAGATGCTGCGAGGAGAACACTGTGAAAGAATGTCTTCTATCTTTCTCCTACCACGTCATGCTCTGTCGACTGGTTTCTCACGGCTGTTTGGTGCATCCGTTGGACTTTTTATGATCATTAAAGTGAAATGTTATATACTAATTGAGGTAATAAATTTTTTAAATTACGGTCTTTCGAGGTGCGGCTACATGTAGTTTAGTTAGCTAGATTTCTGCCATGGTTTAGGAGGACACTGCGCCAGGGTTGAAGATTTCTGCCCTGAGTATGGAGGTAGTAGGTTCCTTCGAAACTTTGGTACCAATATACCAGATTAGGCTACACGAAGTCATATCCTAGAAGATCACATTGTTGGCACTCACCGCTACAAGAACCTCAAATCTCACATAAAAGTTTTCAGTTTTTTAACCAACGAATGCACTTTTTATTTTCGTATTTCTGTTCAATGTGCCCCTGAGGATGGCCGGGTCGCGGCCGAAACATATGTAGGGTTAATTGAACAGAAATACGAAAATAAAAAGTGCATTCATTGGTTAAAAAACTGAAAATTAATGTCAAGATGCACGGTGAACACAACGTGAAACTCAGATAAGATGTTTTGCTTTCGTCATTTTTATGAAACTGTCGTTTACCCTTCTGTCTTAAACAAAAATGTATTGTACATGGTTTTGCTTTTAAGACTACAGAGGGCAAATACCCAGTTCAATATAAGTTCGGGTTCATTACATGTTGCAATATTCCCAGACCTATCAAGTATACTTAAAACATTAGTCAAACGTGCTGGTGTCATTTCAGTCTATCATAAGAGTAGGCCTAATGACAAATTTGGGCTTGTAGCTCAGCTCCGCGAGAAGGAGACATATAGATAGTGCGGAGTTACATTTCCACGAATTGTAAACCTTAGCACTAGACTGTGATAAGATTACCGCCATAATTTCAAAAGCGGCCGTCTTTTAACAGGTTCTTCCACTAAATGTCTGTATGTATTTGTCCTCCCCCATGCAAGATACTGTAAATGACCTTCATTCATTTAACCACCTTAGCCTTAAACGTAATGTTTAAATTAAATTAAATAAGTTATAAAATTATAACCGACACAAACACAATTTTGATCGGAAAACCTGACGTGGAAGTATCAGCTGGAGCACGTAGGCTGAGATGTGAACATGGTATTAACTGTAGCACGTAGGCTGAGGCGTGAACATGGTATTAGCTGGAGCGCGTAGGCTGAGACGTGAACATGGTATTAGCTGTAGCACGTAGGCTGAGACGTGAACATGGTATTGGCTGGAGCACGTAGCCTGAGATGTGAACATGGTACTAGCTGGGGCAAGTAGGCTGAGATGTGAACATGGTATTAGCTGGGGCACGTAGGCTGAGACGTGAACATGGTATTAGCTGGAACACGTAGGCTGAGACGTGAACATGGTATTATCTGGAGCACGTAGGCTGAGGCGTGAACATGATATTAGCTGGAGCACGTAGACTGAGATGTGAGCATGGTATTAGCTGGAGCACGTAGGCTGAGATGTGAACATGGTATTAGCTGGAGCACGTAGGCTGAGACGTGAACGTGTTATTATCTGGAGCACGTAGGCTTAGATGTGAACATGGTACTAGCTGGAGCACGTAGGCTGAGATGTGAACATGGCATAAAAATGTACGTTATAGGAACAGAATGCCATTAGAGGATTAATGCGGCCCAGGGTAGGGACTAGTGGTGGCCTGTTGTGAACACTATAATAAAGAGTCGGATTTCATGCAAGGCGAGGAATTTCTTGACTATCTGAGCCACTACTCGAAAAGGAATCTTCTTTATTGAGGCAGGTAAATTTGTTCGTCATGAACTGATTTCCTTTTTTTTTTTTTTTTTTTGAAAACAACCTTTAACTCACAAGCTAGGAACTGCCAATGCCATTTTAATTGCAGCTTTGGAACTTACTTGAGAAGCAACTGTACTTTAGAACAGTGGTGCCTAAACTTTCCAAAAATCTAGGAGACACCTCAAAATTCTAGGCGCCAAAAGGGTGACATAAGCAAGTTCCATATTGGTGACCCACAAGTATAGGCACCCCCGTACAAAATTTAGTCTCCTTGGCTGCCTGGCTTCCGGGATTTTTGCACCCGTGCTTTAGAATGAAACATTACCTGCGCGTGAGAATAACAACGCAGATGTTCGAAAAGGAAGACTTTCTGACATCGAAAGACTGCTGAAAATATTTTGAGTAGGCTTATTAACTTTTATGTCATCTCTTCTTACTTTTGTAGTAAATAAATAGATGAAATTTTTCTTGTTGTGAACAATTAAACAATAACCATTCGGTAAACTACACTGTGGATATTGCAGAGTGTATGCTTTTAATATACGTGGTGGATATCATGTAGAACATCCGAAATGCAACTTGTGACATTTGTTGAAATGAACGTATGACACATTCACACCAAAACCTGTAATTAATGGTTGGAGCTCCATAATAATTGAATGCTGCACAAGGATTTTGTGCATGCCCACTCACGTGACGAAAGTCATTTATATTTTGACATAAAGTTTACATACAATGACTCAGTAATTCAGCCAGTCTCTGATAGGAAATTTACAAATGACATATTAGTTTAAAATGCTCGGTATCCAACAAAATTGATGTTTAGACATTCTTTACAGACGTACCTTAGAATTTCTAATTCGTTCCTTGTTATACTCCAGTTCTATTGTAGATCACTAGCCGCTGTAAGCTGCAGAAGTTATTCACATTAGAATTTGCATCTTCACTTTAATATTTAACTAAACACGAATTTGACAATTTTTTTTCACCACATTAAAGCTAGATCAAGTTAAAACTACGTACGTTTTATAATGAACACGACATAGATTTCCCAAAAGTTTATGCACATGGCTCGCTTCCTCTTGCGCTCTACGTATCCGTAGTAGGCTGATTTTGATTTACGATGTTTTATTAAGCATTAGAAGCCTGCATATCAAGCTTCTCCGGTAATACATAGAATGCACCCTATATGGGTGATGAGGAATTCTTGATCACATTTGTGATGCATCGGTGGAGACACGATCGGTATTAGTCTTCCTCTTTTTCCTCTAGCCACCGCATCTGATGGTTTCAAGCACTCCCAATTTGATACGCAACGGCCGTCAACAAACATCACAGCAGAGACACGAATAAAACAACTGAGGAGGTTCTGTTCACCATGGCCGGACTCTCTGACCCATGAACCTCTGGGCAAGTCACTTCCTATAGAGCAGTGTCCTGAAAATTCTGTTCCGGTACAAGAATCGATGTTTTGCATCGTCGTGCTGTGTCGATGTCATAAAAACTAAAGAAATGTGATAGTGTAACACTATTAAGCTCTTAATTGCCTTATGCATATTTGCGGTAGGTCTTGAACGTCGGAGCAGCAGTTCAATCGTACAGAATAAACCCGCCCTATTTACTGCTTGCTATCGTTCTGGCTGAAGTAGTATGAAGTAAGAGTAATGCAAGTTAAGCCTCCACGACCATAATTGTTTGTAAATTCATTAGCAGTGATCCGACGAATCTTCTGATACGTAATTTTCTGCTGGCTCCGGATCTACGTGATCATACACAAATAAAAAATAGCAGATGTAATGCAGTCCTGGAATAACACTCGTTTTGAGCAATACAACTGATTTAAGACACGACTTTTACAACTTGCCTGAAATTATGCCAGCAAAAATTAAAATAACATAGAAGAAAATAATTAAATATTCAATTTTGTCTGTTATGTACCTGTAGTACGAAGTACCAAGGAGATCCAGAAAGAAGTTTTTAATTGCAATAAGGCATTAAGTTACTTAAAACGTGAATTAAAGAAGAAGAAGAAGGATATACTTTCTCAGTTAGAATTTTTCAAGTGAGAATTTATGTTCGGGGTTTTAGGTGCCTTCAGATCCACGGGAAGTTCAGTTGTTGTTGGGGTCTTGGAGTTTGAAAATATGTTCTAGAAATTCCACTTTAATTCACTAGTAGAGTCATTTAGTTGAAGTTTTATATCTGTAATCTCAGACCTTATGTACAGTAGTATTATACTCCACAAAGTGAGTGAGTGAAATACTTCAGTTTTTCTCAGTCTTTCCAGGAAAATGCTGAAGTAGTACTTGAAATACATTACTTCGTCTTTCTCCTACATTCATCAGCATTTATCTTGCAGTTATAAGCCTATGCAATTCAGATAGCCTCTTTAAGTGAATTACGACCTAACGAACAAACCATTGGTCGAGATTCGAATCGGATCCTTTCGAATTGTCTTCCTTCAGTCTCTAAACCCACTGTGCCTCTTTATTAAATTCATGTGGCTATAGCTGCATGTGTATTAAAATACTGAATCTTCATGTTACAGCTACCTGAATATAGGTTAATGTCAGCTGTGTTATTGATACTACTTATTGCTGAAACGTGTAATCTGTGACAGTAGCCAGCCACTCAACACACTTTACATTTATCTGAGCTTCGTTTGCGTGAGAAGAGCTTCTTCTTGTCGCAGGACGCACGACTTCGTGATCGGAAACTTATGCTAATTCCAGTGATAACATCTTAATCCACATGCGGGCTTACTGCTACGAAAGTGGCTGTGTGGTCATCAATAGTGTGGAACAATACCACATTTGTCCTAACTGTGTCCAAGACAGATTTTTTCTGGACAACGGAATTCATTGCACCCCCTTTTGTGACAAGTGCCTTAATACATTAAAATATAATTAGAGCAATCTGTAAGGAATATGTGATGGATAAATATGTAGTTCACATGGGAATGTGTACAATAATTTTTTTAAATTCTGTATTCCGGATACCAGAAAGGAAAAGATAAAGGTAAGTTCACCCTAACACCTGCCATGAAGGCACAGAGTGGGTGTAGAAGTATAGCTCTGCTCTTTCTTTAACCTCGGCACTAGATGGTGTGGGTGGTTAACGCCAAGCCCCGGCCGCTTTACCCCCGAGAATGACCCGGTACTCATTGTATTGGAGGCTGGGTGGGCCCTAGGTTTGGTCTGGACGGGTTCGGAAAATTTGCCCCTACTGGGATTCGATCCCCGGATCTTCTAGCCAGTAGCGAGTCGCTATACCGACTAGGCTATCCCGGCCCACATACCAGAATGGAAGATATCAATTGTCAGATATAAGCGTAGATGGTGATATAGTAATATGAATCCTAAACTGTACGACACGAACCAGATAGACATAGCGATAACTTATATTCGGGAGACTCCTGCTTGGAATTTCCACTAGGATATCGACTCTCCTGACCGAAGGTCTTTGTGGTTTTCTTCAGTCCCTCGAGGAAAGTGCCTGGTTAGTACGTGATTAGGCTACGGCCGCGTCTTTGAAACTGTTTCGAATTATTCAGTGATACCAACATTTGACGCAATATATACACACGTATATACACGTAGTCCTCTATAGTAACAGCGCTTTTAAATAGCCTGCAATAGAATAAGATGTGAGGATTTAGATTAGTTTCAGCTGGCTGAGAATGGGATCCAGTGCAGAGTCATTTTCAACACGGTAATGAAATATCGTGTTCGTTAAACATGGGGAATTTCTTGACAGCTGAGCGAGTGTTACCTCTGTTGCTTCCATGAAGTGCATTCAGTAGTTACTCTTACCTCAAGTTTTAGAAACACTATTTTTAGAATGATTTATATTTAGAATGTTAAAATAATATATAATTTAATCCTTGCGTCATTACCACCGTCGTATTTCTCAGAGTTCAGAATTGGGCGCATTCCAAGCATCATGATGATGATGGCGGTGGTGGTGGTGGTGGTCACATTTCATTCTCTCCGTTTTCATTAACCTCACGTAGGAGGAACGGTGTAGAAACAAAAAGAAAATAGGTTCTACGCAGTGAGTTACAGCGATTGGTGTGAAAGCCGAAGCGGATTGAAGTTTGTGAAAATCGCTGAACCAGGGAAGCAGAAAACGCTTGTGGGTATTGCTTGTAACTAAATTGTGTTTATTTAAACAAGAAACCACCAAGATAATCGTGACTTTTATTTCGTTCGAAATTGAAGACGTTCTTCCCTGTCTAAATTTTTCTCCTTGCCATCACAAGTGTGAACTAGACTGATGGCCGGCCACAAGGAAGCATTGCGGCAGTTTTATCTTGGATTCCTCTCTGCAAGGTTTCCCACGCTCTCTCAGATGAGCCACACTTTGGTGTAGCGATGTGACACACGACACGCCTCGGAATTCGCCGGCCACGATCCGATTCCGCTGTGTGGAGTTTCCGATTACTCTGCACGTTAGCTGCGGTTTCTTCTGCAAATTGATCGCTGGTTTATGTATGTGGCGTTTGCACGGTTTTCACAGTACCGCTGGCCTACCTATTCCATTTGCAAAGGAATGTGTTTGCAGATGTCCACAGACATGTTGCGGGATTCTGGTCTGTTACGTGATTGCTTCGTGTTCGAGAGGTAACCAGTTCGAATACCGGCAGCGGATGAGCAGCTAGGCTGAGTGATGGTTTTCGTCTCCAAACAATAATCAAGATCGCACCTGAAATAGGCCAAAGTTGCTTCGTTCTTCTCGTCTATCTTTCTATTCGTAATTTATTGTTGTATTGAATTATGGTGCTTATTCTTTTGTAGCGTCAAATGATAGATTTAACGCGATTACTGAACAGTGAATTGGAAAGGATGTGGAAGAAAGCAGTCTTGACGGGTACCTATGCAGAGATTTACCTTAGAGACTGAGGAAAACCATGAAAACCACATTCGGGATATCTGATCTCCGTGCCAATATATGAACCCGGGAACTTCCGAATGCGAAGAGGGAAAGCTAGCACTCAACCGCGACATGCGATTGTCATTTCTTATATTGCTGGCCACGAGCCTGTCAAGTAACGGGCTGATAATTTAATATTCATGCGCTTCTTCACGGCTTCTTTCGTCCGTCGTTTCTTTATTCTTATATCAAACCAAGCGTCAGTTTTATATGTCAGGGTGCTGCCAACCCTTTGTGCTGTGGTGTGTTGTGTTGTACGTACGATGCTCAACCCTTTATTCAGCCTCATCTCGTACCTCATGGAGAACACAATCTCTCAGCCTCTAGTGTATCATGGCAACTGTCGATCATTGTCAGTTATTATTGACTTATAGATTACTGTCTACTCTTATCGACCCGGATGTATGTCTCTCAAGTATTATCGATTACTATCGATTATTATAGATTCTTGTCGACTCGGATGTGACTCAATCACTCACATCAAGCCCAATACATAAGCTAGATTCTCAACGTTTTCTTGGGCCATAGTATTCACGCGCTAATCCACGGTCCCTTTCGTAGGTCATTTGTTTATTCTTCGTACAAACCAAGAGAAATATTGTCATAAGGTTATGCTGTATTGCATTATACGTACGATGTTTAACTCGTTCTTCACCATCAGTTCATAAGTCACAGAAAATACACTATGACTCAATTATAAAAACCGTTTTCTTCGGCCTTGTTTATCGGATTCCTGCCATATACTTGTGCTATGTTGTATTAATTTCACCGTGCTTAGTTGTTACTTCGGCCTGAGTGCGTACCTCACAGAGGACACTGTTGCTGAACTGTTACTGCGGCCTCAGTGCGTGCTCGTACCTCACAGAAAGCACACAACCCGGCAACAATGTGAAATATTCACTCAATCACTCATTCACGTCCGTGGATTTATAGAAGGTGGTTCTTATCTCATTCAACGCTACTAAACCTTAGCAGTTGGTACTGCTTAAATAAATCTAATAAGCGACAGCAGAAGTGTTTTCGAAATTGGGAGGTTAACAGTGTTTTATGACAATTGTGGGCCTCTACATAATATAAAAATTATTTGGAATATTGTGAGTCAGTGTGTTATAATTAATAGCTGATATTTTAATAGCCATGCAGACGATGGAAGACCCTATTAGGTACAAATAATAACAAAGATGAATAGCGAATGAGATGAAATATTCAGACGGAGAGCGTTAATATTCAAATTTGCAGAAATAACAAGAAAACTTGAAAATATTTGGCGGACATGTAAAACAAATATTTGTGTTTGACACATTAAAGGCTTATTGAAATTAGAATGTCATTAGCACATTTTTCTTTTATTTTTTTTTTCCATGCCACGACAGCCCCTGCTGGGCCAGGGCCTCCGCATTATCGAGGCTTCACGATCACACTCAGACACACCACACTCGGTAGGACTCCTGTAGACTAGTGATCAGCCCGACGCAGAGACCTTTACCTGACAACACAACAATTACAAGAGACAGACATCTATGCCCCTGGCGGGATTCGAACCCGCAATCGCAGCAAGCGAGTGGCGGCAGACCCACGCCATAGACCGCGCGGCCCCTGGGATCGGCCACTAGCACATACTGAGCTTTAAAAAAAAAGAAGTCACTCCCAAGGTTGTTGGTCTCTTGTTTACGTTTATAGAATATTCTCCACGGCAGTTTTTATAGTTTATCCCTCTTATTCGTTCCTCACGTTGACACTGTCAAAACGCCTACCAGAAGGACCCTTTGGGTGGGCATTCTTGTGACAGTCAGTCCGCGAAAACCATTAAGACGTCAAAAGCTAAGAGAATTGTAACATTGTGGAAAATGTAAGCTCGACCTTCAAGAAAGAACTCGGGCAGTACAGTTTCACCATATTTTGTGTAATACTGGTACATTGTTCAAGGAACCTTTCTTTCATTTATTTTATATTCTGACGGATACAGGAGAGATACTTTCTGACATCTGAAATTATCAAATTGGTGACCACTTAGATTGTGGTCTACGGGTTGTGATAGCTGCCGTGAGCTTAGAGGCAGCAGTTTACTCCGAAACTTAGAGAACCAGGTACCAGACTACATGGTATCATAATCCAAAGTGCACAATATAAATATAGTGCTTTTATATGTGTATATACTTTTTATACGAGTATATGTTCAAAATAATACGGTCACGTGTGCTAGTGTTTTTTTTTTGCACTCAGGGTTTTTGCCCCTGTGATAAGCATGTTAATGCCTGATTTGTTATATTTGGCTTCATTCAGTACAACGTTATAGCCACTCGCTTTGGCAGGTTTCAGTTTCACTGATGATATTTGAAACATTCAGTGTCAACTGACCGAGCAGTTTGGCTCATGCGGGGGCGCTTCTGACTTATATACTGGGGGTGCCCGTTTTGAATTTCGACTTTGACTGAGCTTGCTCATTGTTTTTCTTGGTCCCTTCACACAAATTCCGGGATAGAACCATTAAGTGGGCCACGACCACTTGTTTCAACAACCCTTCCAATTTATTATTCGCTAATCATGCAGTCATTCGCCACATTTTGAGCTACTGACTGCGTAATTAAATAAACAATAAATTACAAAATTCGTAATTTTTTACTTACTTTTACTGGGCTATTTCTTTGTTTGTTTATTCTTGTTAATGTCGTTGAAAAGTGATTTGGGCTAAACTGCCATACTTCGGTCACCCTCTTCTTAACCCTTTAAATTTCAGTGGGTATTGTATATACCACCTGCCGTAACAGTAAGAGACTTCGCATTTAGCCACGCAGTGCATTATGTCCTTCGTGTCATTATCACTGTCAATACAGATTATTTTCCCATGCAGGAATGACCGTTTGGTCTTCGTAATTGAAACACACACTGTTCTCTGTGAGTTGACAACTAACATTTCAAAAATAATTTAGAGCATTTCTGAAAACATTTCCAGAAACTTCTATTGATAATGTAATGTATTTTGTGTAAAACTGTAAGCATAATTTAATTCACATATCCCTGCTGATTTTTAAAATAAGCTGTCAAACCAGAGACTGTTCAGACAGTTTCCGTTGCAGTGTTTGTGCTCGCAACTGTACGCACTCTGCTGTCGCCGTTTGTGACACCTTTTCCTCGCTCTCTCTCTCGCTCTCACTCATCTTCCGGCAGAAATGAAAGTTAGGCAAGGGGGAATAATTTTTTGTCCTAAAGGATAACAGGGGTTAATACAAAGGAGAATTCGTGAAAATGTTGTTTTCCTCGTCGTTTGGCCCCCGAAAGCCTCGCCTCTTTTCCACCCAGACCCTCTATCGCAGTTGTTCGTGAAGTTCCATACGAAGTGTTGAGTCGCATATCTCGTATACGTTTGTTACAACGAAGTGTTTTAATGGAAGTTTAAAGATAATGGAGACAAGTGTTTACATTGTAGTGAAGCTGTAGTTATTTAGACGGATGCTATTTAGTCACTGTCCATTTCGTGACAATTTAATTGAAAATAAAAACGAGTCAGTTTCAATAGCACATCTTAGGAACTACTTCGAGTAAAGTAGGGAGCTTTACGGCTTAATTAATAGGTACTGTATTATTGTACCAATTAACGAAAAATGATATGACCTTGACAAATATTGTTTCATATATCACCAACTTTTTCTGCCTTCATTGTCTTCTGTTTCTGCCGCCCTCCACGTGCAGCGTTTATAGATATCTTTATAACTGTTTTTTCCTGTGCCTTCTTGCCTTTTCTTTCGTACTGAAGAGCAGATTTTTGTAACTTGTTTTTGTCCATCCTGTGAGGACGGACTGGCCATCTTTTCCTCTGTAATTCCGTTTGTGAGAAGAAATCGTTTTAAGTCGTCTCCTGTGCTTCGGAAAAGGACTGGAGCCATAAATCTTTATCCCCTGTACTCTAAGTTAAATAATTGAATTAATCTAGAATTAGGTCATATTAATTGCATGTGCATCAATATTGTTTTCACACAGACGAAAGACGTTTAAGCAAGTCTGCTTATCAGTACACCGCAAACATGTACATGTACTTGCATCTTCATTAGTGTGCTAGAGTGTCTCTGATTCTGTATATCAATTCCATATATGCAAAATCTCATACCATATCCTGTAATTGAGCCCATTACACATTGCCTGCGCTGGTAAATCTTCTGCTTTGACGTCAGTGTTGTGGAATTTTCACGCTTCTTTGCTTTTAGTCCCATAATATAAAAAACAAACAAAAACTTGCCTACGAGTTGTAATCCCCTTACAGACTAAATCCCTGTTCCGTCGTTGTGTCAATAAGCCATGACACAATAAACGGACCTGGCACCCAAGCGTCCCGTACCCCTCAGCGCTGTCATACAATTGCACATACATATATATATCGCCTTATCATTGAACAACACACAACCACAGTTAGTGATGAGCCAGGAAAAGATTTCCGTTCATGCATACATTAATAACTGGGGATAAACAAACACAGAACCAGCAATTGGTGTGGGAGGCTCTATGCACTGTTGCTGTGGTCCGGAGGGATAAGCCAATACCCAACACATACTCGTATGCTGTGTGTGTGTGAACTCTGTTCGGTCTCTACGCCGGCAGATGGTTTCCCATGTTCACGGGACAATTTAATCACTTGCAATCCCTAGGGCGATACAGTTTTTATTCTCCCGTTGTTAAAGAGTGTCATGACTCTTTGAAAAATGTCGAGATCAGTGTTGTTATTTGTCGTATTTACCGTCCCTTGTCTGGAAACCTCAACATAACTGGGCAGATTTAAATGGCATGAGCCACTGTGACATTGTAGGTTTGTATCAGTGTCTTCTGTGTGTTCGGCCCATAGGCCTGTAATGCTAATTAATTTAGCAGCTGTCATGTTCTTGTCCTGTATTTATAGTCGAAATTTCCGCAGTACGTTGAATAATTCAAGTTCTTTTACTCGATTAGAGTACCTACTCACAGATTCGTGATTTAACTCTCTCCCGTTGGCTAGTAGCGAATATTGATAATCGTTTATATAAGAAAAACAAAGTGTCGAGGAGAATATTTGGACATAGAAAGTAATAGGTGCCTGGGGAAGAGTGCATGTTGAGAGTAACTCTTCACCAAACATTACTAGGTTAATGAAATAAAGACGGATGAGACGTAGAGCGTATATAACAGGCATGGCAGAAATAAGTGAAGCGTAAACAGTTCACTTAAAAATAGTAAAGAGAAGATGTCACTTGGAAAACCTATGTGAACTAGACTAGTCCAGTTCAGGATAGGCACCAGTGACGGGGCTCTTGTGATCGCGGCAATAAACCATTAGTTTTGATAGAAGGCTGAGAATTCCTTGACTAGCTGAAGGAATGTTAATTTCTCAAGAATGGCTCTTTTCCATTGTGTTGATTAGTTTGTTCGCTTCCTTATTTGTTCTTTCCTAAAGAGTACTAAGGCTCTAAATATTTTTGCCACTAAAATGGCTAGGTTTGTGTACTATAGACCTAATAGTTATTTTTGCAGTGGTTTTTCCATCAATGAAGCAATAACGTTGTGACAGTTACAGCAACACACTGTGGGAATGCGACCCAGAAATGTCCTGTTTCCAGTCGTCTCTGCAGTACTTGATTTACAGTTAATGTTGAAGTGTCGGCAGGTCTTAATTTCGTGTTTGTAGATTTGGAAGAGAATGGCGGGTAGGGTGTATTTATTCTAAGTGCATGTGTTTCTGACGCTATGTTACGATAAACGTGGTCCTTGTTTGGATATTACCCGTCGTACTGGATTTGTGCAAACAGCGTTTCGGAAATTGGAACTGTTTCCGTCATCAGGGTTAGTGATTGCTACTTATTACGTAGGCCCCTAAGAAGAAGCTACTCTGAGTTAAAGTCTGAGTCAAAGTATGGGTGAAGAATTCTAAGAACGCTATTTATCCAATCACGCTTAATGTGTAAATATATTTAGGATATGTGTGACCGACAGAATTCTGCTGTTGTCTGGGGAAAGCCCAGAAAGTTTTGTGTCAATTCGGAGAGTATCTATTTGCTAATTGCAGGCCTATGTTTATCATATTTCGGAACAATGTCACATCCACATACGCAAAAGCTCCATGCGTTTGCCTATGTGGGTGTGACATTGGTCGTATAAGTTTAAATTAAAACTTACAACATGCCTGAGGTTAATTATTTGCTTTGGACAAAACCTTAAACATTTTTATTTTATTCCACAGTTTCACAGATCAACTATGCTGTTATTAATATGAACGTCCCCTCATCCTTAAACTTCCTTTTATGCTGATGCCTGTGTTTAGGCATGAATTAATTCAAAAGCAGAAATGTTATACCATCCCAGATCATGGGGTTGGAGGAATCCCTAATCTCCTGTAATTACGACTGTGTTCACCTACACACATATGGTGAGTGAAAACCATTAGGTCATTATTACTTGCAGCACTGGTTAAGGATTAACTATTGATCGTAGTGCTGGTTGCTGTGTCTTGTGGGAAGCGCCTAATAAATAAAGTGCCCGACGTGACGGCATAATTCACAGCACACTACCGTATACTTAAAGAGACCAAGTCACGGAATTGTGGGAAACCGGAAGTAAGATTCCCGCTGCGCTGAAACCGGACTTGCCTTGAAGGAAACAGCACCATTCAACAGCACTTTGTCCTTTCCTCCCTTTGCCGGAACTCAGAGTACACTCTGCTCGTAGACTTTAATCCCACACTCATTTCGGCGTCAGACATGACATTTTCTTCGGCCATTTTCCGTTGCCTCACTAAGACGTACGACTTTCTGAGTCTGGATTTGTCTCCATATCCAAGTGAAACTAAAGAGTACCGATCCTGCGTCGCCCGTTAGACCAACCTGATCGTTATGATCTCTTTATACTTTTTGTCAGCAACTTTGCCCAGCAGTTCCAACGGAAATATGCAGGCGACCCTTTCTTGTCACACAAGACAGTCATCCTACAAAACATGTCGTAAAGCGACACGTGCCTATGTGTGTGTTTATGTGTATGTTTGTTATCTAGACAGTGGAAACAGTACAAAGAAAATTATTATAAAGCCCTTCAGAATTACAAATGATAGGTTAACGAAAATTCTGTAAAATACTTTTATGAAATCGTGCTCGGTTATGTCTTCTTCTTCTTTTCCTTATCCTCCATCTCCTCCTCCTCCTCCCTTTTCTCCTCATTTATCTTCTCCTTTTTCTCCTCCTCCTCCTCCTCCTCCTCCTCTTCCTCCTGCTTCTCAAGCACTACAATCCTTTGTCGACTTCCAATACTATCTTCTGCCATTCCCGACGGTCTCTGACCATTGCCTACCTGTTCTTTATTCCCATTGTATTTACATCCTCTTCACCCTCGTCCCTCCATCTTTTACGTGGTCTTCCTCGTTTCCTTGTTTCTTCCATTGTAGCTGTGCTCGGCTATATCTGTTAAGGTAAAATTACAGTGTCGGTCTATAAGTTTAATTTTGACCTTAAGGTCGTACTAACAGTCTAATCTACATAAGATTAAAAGATTAAAGATTATAAGATTAAAAGCCTCTGCCGTGATGTGTAAACCATCTCACCGAAAAACTCAAAAACTCTTCCGATTTTCTGGTCCAAATCTGTGACCTTTTGCCGTATGATCGGGGTCTTCTGGATTGACACTTTGTCAGAGCTGTATATTTGGCTGTAAGTCAAAAGCTACATTTTTACCTTCATACTCCACCACATTCCGTCCAGTGACGTGCCTAGGTCATTATGTTACACATATTTGTTTTGTGTAGGTGTATTCGTGGTTTAATTTCGATGCTGTCATTATTGCAGACTGCAGGCCTGTAAAGTCGATGGTAGGACGGTTGATGAATAATAAATTGGAAAGTATGTGGGAAGAAACGCTCACGGCCTATGCATGCTTGCAGGGACTGATAAAACCAAAAACAGTGTTCAGACACGACAGTCGGTGTCCCACCCGAAATTCGAAATGATGATTCCCTAATCCGTGTCTGAAGCTTTACCTCTTGTGATAAGTATCTCTACAACATTTTGTTTTGTCATAGACATACTGATATTCCGCCTACGTTAACGTATAGGGTCATTATTTTGTGGGCCGGGATAGCTCAGCCGGTATAACGATTCGCTACGAGCTGGACGTTCCGGGGATCGAATCCCGGTGGGGGCGAGATTTTCCGGACCGGTCCAGACCGGCCCTGGGGCCCACCTAACTTCCTGTACAATGTGTCAGGTCTCTTTCCCGGAGAAAGAGTAGAGCTATACCTTTACTTCCCTCTGGGTTTTCATGGCCTGTTATAGGGTGAACTTTACCTTTTTAGGGTCATTATTTTATTCGATTCCTATTGTAGGACACTTGTCGCCGCATTTCCATTTTTCCATGAGTCAGACACCCGCTTTATTTCAATGTACTGCAATTAATATTACGTTACAAGGTAGTTATCAATCACTATTAACACAACTTAGAAAATAATATTACAGTCTTATTTGCCACATTTAAAGAAGGGTCTGTAAAGTTTTAGTTTAGTGTATTTAAGTTAATATTTCATTGTTCCTCTCAATATCTTTAAAAATTTGCTGGAAATGGTTTCCTTCTTCTTAGAGCCACGCGTCACGTGTTGTACATTGCGCGTCTAAATTCTTCTGGTGAAATTGGAGGCTCTGCACTCTGAGTGTTTTCCTTCGGATCGTTTTCAATGTGAGGAATATGACTTTACAGTTTATCCTGTAACACCCCCATAAGCGAAAATAACACGGGTTACGATGTGGCGAACGAAGAGATCACAATCCTCGGCCTATTATTCTCTCACCAAAAACACTATCTGAACAACGCATAGAACTGTCTGTAGTGTGAGCTATTGCACTGTGTTGCTGGAAAGAAAAAACGGAATACGTTCCCTGCTACAGAAATTCGTGTTACAATATGTGTGACATATCTCTGTGAATTAATGGTCTCAGAAAAAATATGGCCCCATTAATCCTAGTTGCACTCATAGGACACTACACACGAACTATAACATCAAGCAATCGAATTTCATGGATTCTCTGACTTCCCGTATCCACTGAGGTGAAAAAACTTCACGGCTGAACACAACATGTGTGGAATCTATTTCTCAAGCATTCAGTCCATGAAGGTACCAATTCACAAAATTCAGTCTTGCTTCAGGTTCTGTGTCGTAGAGTTGCTGAACCACAGGTATCTCATATAATGGAACAAGAAAGGCAATGTACGTATAAACGTAACATTGAGGCGCATTCGTGTAACCATTTTTGCTGTGGAAAAGCAATAAGTATTACATATTCTGAGTGTGTGTCTGTAGCCTTAGTTATCCAGCATGCAAAGCGCATGCGCCGTATTAAATTGTCATCTGTACCTGTCTGGCTCTACCACATTTTTCCACATTATCTTATAAACGGCACGATTTTCGGAAAAAGTTATTGAACATGAAATACGTGTTTTGATTTTCTTTACAAAATTTGCCATAAGCATTTCTCATTCTAAGAAGAATCGAGCGAGATATTATCATAAATGTACATAGGTCTTCATGTAAAAGTACCCGTTATTCTTGTCGGATTTTAATTAAACCTGAATTTTCTCGACAGGTTTTCGAAAAATACTCAAATATCAAGTTTCATGAAAGTCCGTTCAGTAGGAGTCGAGTTGTTCCATGCCGACGGACAGACAAACAGACGAAGAGACAGACAAGCAGACAGACAGTCACACAGACATGACGAAGCTAATAATCGCTTTTCGCAATTTTACGAAAGCGCCTAAAAACGCCAGGTTGAAGTAGTGGCATAACATCTGTAACACGTTTCGCGAAATTCGGTCAGCTGTTTCAGAAGTTTAAACCGGGATTTTCTGTCTCTCACACGCGCACACGCAGTCGTGGGTGATCTCATTTGTTTGCTTTTTCTTTTTTCAGGAAAGAAGTTAGCCAGAAATTCATTTACATTTCTCGTGAATAAAATCATCCTAAAAATGCAGTTACAAAAAAAAAATGTCTCTGAGTCAATATTCACCCCGAGTAGCTTGTTTCAGAATAATGAATCTGTGTAGACAGACCATCTATCTCTATGCTGCCACATGTATCCCGTCTGTCGGATTGCTGAACCTTGTTTGTGGACGTTTGGTATAACTCCGTGGATAGTTTCCGAACCATCCCAGTCAGAGGAGAAACGTATTTATCTGTGCCAGAAGAGGGATTCAAATCCATAGTCCCAGTGTCCTTGCAGTAAAAGACACTAGTCTATAAGACTTACACTACTCAGCCAATGTGAGCGGCTAGATGGGCCTATAGTTTTTGTTATGTAACACGAAGTTACTAGGTTCACTTACGTTTAAAGACATTGATAGCAATCAGACAGACCTTCCCATGTTAACATTTATGGACGCAGGTGTAGTTACCTTACATAACCTCGGGCGACGTTTATCAGGTTTTGTTAAACTGCACCGTAACTTATCTTAAAATGTGATGTGAACAGAGACTGTTTAGTTATTTTATGCAGACATGTTGTATTTCATTACCCAATTTTATTTGTCGTTCATACATTCCATTATTCGTAATTTAGAATATTTCACTTTGCAGCTGTCAATAGTTACCAAAAATTGCATGTTTCTTAATATTTTGCTATGCAGTTGCACTTTATATTTGCCAGCTGAGCTACCAGCAACTGGCTCGGTAACCGAGAAGTGGCATTCGAATTTGATACTCCGATTTTTTTTTCAGTCACCTCTCCTGCCCATGCTACATTGTTCACGTAGTGGAATGAGAGATTTCATCATCTATCATACCAATTCTACATTTTTAACACAGAGGCATGTGAGTTTGTCATTTGTCCCACTATGTCTACCTTTAAATCATTGCCTTCAGTTCATCAAGAATTGTAAGAAGAAACTGTAGTTTTATGCGTATTGTATGCTAGTTACCCGACACATTTTTGTGGGAGTTTTCCATACAAATGTCAACCAGTTCTGTCAAACGCTATATGGAAAGGCCGTGCCATGGCTCAGGCGGTTAGTCGCCGGCCTCCCACCCTGGAGACCCGGGTTCGATCCCGGTTCAGTTCATGTGGGAGTTTATGGTGGACAAAGTGGCAATGGAACAGGTTTTTCCCCGAGTACTTCGGTTTTTTCCCTGTCAATTTAATTCCACCGGTGCTCCATTACACGGAAAAACGAAAAAACTGATCATATTTCTCTTCATCTTCATCACAAGGGTTGCACAATAAGTCTTAAGGCTGCGGTGCGTCCGTAGCTTCTGCTGCGGGGCCCTTCTCCACAAAATAACGCTGTATGGAATACGTGGAAAAGTCAATTTGTAGCATTATTTAAACTAGGCTTCATTGTGCGCATAAATTAATACGTCCGAACATCGGAATTTCACCGACAACTTTGACTCAAAGTCTGCACTGTCGAATTTAAAAAAATCTGTCCAATAGTTTAGGCGCTGTTATTGGTTTGCACACGGATAGAAAGATTGACAGACATAGTCTCCACATAAGCGTTCTTATATCCTGTTGTTTATAGAATGCTTAAAATTGTCCTTGTGTTTGATTAAGTACCGCATTATGAAGATTTGTAGAGGAGTGTCCTTACACTCTTAGTTACACGCACTGCTATACCCAGCACTATGTAAATAGAGGTGAATGGTCAACTTCAGGCTCTGGCCTCTGTATCTTGGGCAAGGAGCATAGGTAGGATTTTGGGAAGTTGCGATTGCCGATGTGGCAAAGATTCCCTTCTCTTGTCGAGAATCGAATCCCTGTCGTCGAGCACATCCCTCCACTATTCTGACTGAGCTATCCGGGTTCGAAATATCTGATTTCAAAAAACGCGCACACAAATATTTTTAACATCATATTTCCATTTGCAGACCGAAGTATCGTGTTACATTCCCGGCAGGGGCCAGAGATTTTTCTGTACTCCCAAAACGTCCACACCAGCTCCGGGGCGCACCAAGATTCTGTTCAATGATTACCGGGGGCTCTTTCCACTGGGTCAGAGCGGACGGGGCATGAAGCTGACCATTCACTTTAATCTAGCGTCGAGGTTAATAATGCGTATAGCTACACCTCCACTCCCCCATATACCCTCATGTCATGCACATGGGCAATTTTGCATTATAAGAATCAACATTTAAATCCCTAGTGAACACTCAGCGCTGTTTTTACCACATCCTGAAGCACTGCGATTTCATTCAGATTCTTTAACCCACAGTAAGGGACATGTTTTATCCGCTGTCTTCTGATCGGCTTCCCATGGTGGGCCCTTTCTCAGACGATTAGGGCCTTTACCCATTAACGTTTTTTCATCCGTACTCTAGAATATACTCGCCTTCATTTAATTACACTAACGCCACAATTAATGACTCGGAATAGCTTAGTCACTGCTAGTGACTATCTAAACGGGGTCTGATTTCCAACAGAGGAAAGAATTTTTATGTTTTTCTACACCTCCGTAACGTCTTCATCTTCTGCTGATGTCTGAATTGCGCGGAGCGTTGTCTTCACCATCCTAGACATACAGAGATATCCTCCATCTGCTTCCTTATTGCTTGTTAGGCCTGCTTGGACACGGCGAGAAAATTATGTTTTTTGAACAATATCTGAAGAGTCGTAGCCCTGTAAATAATATACCAGTTGTCTAATTTCTTCCATTTTCCACATAATCCTTTTCTTGGAACTTTTTTGTAAAGTACCTCCTATTTACTGTAGAAGGTAAAGTTCACCCTAGGACAGAACATGAAGGTCCAGAGGGGAAGTAGCGACACAGCTCTTCTCTTTCTTTAACCTCAGCGCTAGATGGGGGGGGGGGTGGTTAACGCCACGCCCGGGCCGCTTTATCCCCTGGAAAGACCCGATACCCTTTGTATAGAAAGCTGGGTGGGTACCAGGGCCGGTTTGGACGGGTGCCGAAAACCTCGCCTCCATCGGGATTCTATACCGGGACCGTCCAGCCCGTAAACAAGTCGCTATACCGACTACGCTATCCCCCTGTGTACTGTTCATTTAGAATCTGAATGCGTACTAAGAGTCATGTTCTCCGAAAACTCTCGACGCAGAACTACGGCCATGGAATTGTTGAAATAGTTGAAATGAACGATGGTCCCAGTATCTGAATATTTAATGGTTAAAGAACGTTGGCTGCACAAGCTACTAAGCTACACGTACCTACTGCCGGACGCCGGACCAGATCCTTCTGTTCTGTCTTATGATGATAATGATGGTGATGATGATTATGAAACCCTTTTAAAACCTAAATCGTAGGCTGTACCTAACATAGACAGGCCTGTTTTGGTGACATAAGAGACTTGGAACTGGACTGTACCATCGTGCATGATTTTAGGCTGTTACATATGTTACGACCGCGGAACACGCCACAGGGCGTGTAGTGGTGCATGAGGAAGGTCCTGCCCTTTCTGCCGTAGCACGCAGGTCGCAGCACGGCCCCCCGTGTCGCCCCGCCCCGCAATCATGCGCACACCTTCGTCCCGATCATGAGCATGTTTAACGACGTGAGCAAGCATGGCGACATTTTATCACACGGCTACTAAACAAGGTACTGCAGACAGAAAGAAAAAAACGAGGAGTTAGTTCGGAGACTGCTCGTAAGTTCGGCCTGCATTCATTATTTTTAACCACCCGGTAAATCCGAAGAATTAAACGTTTCGTTTTAATATACTTAATATTATACATGTTCCGTGCAGTTGTTTTACATATGTACGTTTTTATTACCAACTGCTGCACAATACGTTTATACAGTCCTACATGTTTCGGCCGACTATCTCAGCCATCATCAGGGAGTTATCGTACACAGACATAAGCAGCGTACATCGTGTCACTGAATGGTGACTACGACTGTGACGGATGTGCAATTGCCATTCAGAGACACGATGTACGCTGCTTATGTCTATGTACGATAACTCCCTGATGATGGCAGAGATAGTCGGCCGAAACATGTAGGAGCGTACAAACTTACTGTGCAGTAGTTGGTAATAAAAACTTACATATGTTTCGTTTCAAGTTCATCTTCATTTCGCAGGGTGAAGGGATTTTACTTATTTTAAGTCCAAATTTGCATGTCCTCACTGACCCAGATGCTGTACGATTAGATACAGAATGTAACCGTTGACAGACCAATTCCCCAGTGCCTGTCGACAAATACTACCTCATAACAAGCCATGAACGCCACCTTCTACGTCACTTCTAATTTATCTCTTTTAATCATCCTTCATTCGACGCTATAACGAGTGCAGTTTATAAAACAGAGTCGAACTAATCAATTCAATAATGATTGTATTGCGCCAGTTCAATTTGTGTTCTGATCATAGGCCGCGTGTCCGAGTTACATGCCTACAGCTTTAAAATTAACTGCAGAGTAATATTCGACAATTAAACCAACAAATGCACTTTATTTCTTAAGTATGTCCAATAACCCTACATATGCTTCGGCTGCAATAAAGTCATCATTGGGGTTCAAGGTCACATTCAGTTCAACATTCACTAATCCATTTGGTATCACCACTTATACACCACAATGTATGTCAATTTTCTGTTAACAGTTGATAACACTCACTGTTTTCGTTTATACAACCTTATCTTATAAATGTATGGCGTAGGTTGTTTACATCTTTGGGTTAAAAACGTAAAAGATGATAAGGCAATGTTATTAAAAATTGTTAAAAATTATTAAAAATTGCTGGTAATTGGTTTGTATACAAATATTGTTGTCCGTGCCGTGTTTTCGTTATTGGTATCTTGTTGGTGTGGCTGTCACTGTATTAATTCTCAGAGTAATAATTCTTTTGAGGAAGGTGGTGGGGAGATGTGGGGAATTTGCTATGCTATGCCTTTGAGTTTGCCCAGAGTGCACAAATAGCTAGTTTTTCTTTGTTCTAGTCTAGTGTACCTTGCAGAAACAAGCATGAAGTTTTACATGAAATTTCAGTATGTCCGCATTTGATACTCTGAAACCTAGTGACAGAACCTCTGTCTATGAATTTTGGACCGGTTTATTGAAATGCGTTTGAAGAAGGAACAGAGAAATCAGAAGTTAGCAAGCAGTGTGAGAAATGCCCCAATAAATTACAAAGCAATTTATAAAACACCTGTATTAAAAAAAGGCGTTAGCACAGCTATTTATGAAACCGCAGAGAGTAGACTTTGCAGCTGCTCGTAGTCGATAGACCGTACAGTAAAACCGCAGGTTACTCAAGTTAGTGCGGGACGTGTCCATTGGGGGCGCGGTATAGCCAGAGGCTTACGATGGTCCTTGCTTCTTCAGCTGCCGTCCGACGCAGACGTGATCTTTCTTGCAGCTTCTTTTCTCACATCCACAGCTACAAGGCTAAAAGTCTTGATGCAGATCAGTAATTCTAGAAAAGTCTGAAATCACCGTTTTGATCAAAGCTCATAAATGCGACTGTGAGAGTTGGTCTTCGTGTAGGCTGACGTATTTCCTCGGATTGTGAATAGAAGAGTTTAGTTTCTTGGCTAGATCTTCTGTATTTAGAAATTTCCCCTAATTCCCAGATACAGTTGTGGATTTGGACTTGAATTTAATGCAGTTCTTAAAGAAAAATTATGGAAGGGCCTGAAGTAAATTTATCTGGCTCGGAATACTGAGACGTAACGGCCTGTTGTGAACACGGTAATGAACACTAGGATTTCATAAAATGTAGCGGATTCGTTTGCTAGCGGACGAACTGTTAACTTCTCAAGATTAATTCCGCTCCATGGATTTATTTATTTAGTGTAACTCAGTAAAACTTTTGGAAAACCTAGGTGTAGATGGGAATATAATGTTAAGAGGTTCTTAAAGAACTGTAATGGCAGACAGTGTACTGGATTCATGATGCTTAGGTTAGAGGCCAATAACGAGTGGCGGGCTGTTGTGAACACGGTACTGAACATCTGGGTTGCGTAAAATGCGGGGAATTTCTTGTCACTCAGGTCCATTTATTTATTTGGTTAGCTAATTAGCCTTGGTTTAATCACCGAGACGGTATCTCATAATTTTATGAGCTTTCAGAATTAGAGGCGTAAGGCCGCACCTCCATATTCGTGGGTGATATCATTGACCATGATAAAGACATGTATGTAGTCTTCGTAATCTCATAATGAATTATGTGGGTTGGGCTATTATTCTTGTCTTTTTAGTTGTTCTTACACTTCCATGTGCATTGCAGACATTACCTTTGTTTTCTTTATTTTTGCTTTGATGGGCCTACTCACAAAATAAAATGCTCAACTTCGCAACATTTTGCCACGTCAACTACGATTTGCGGACTCGAGCTCACAATGACGTAGCGTGCGTGGGTTAGACGCTGAGATCTTATGCGAAAGTGCAGTCCAGGGAACTTTTTAAGAAAATCATGATAATGTGTTCTTGGGTATTCTAGATATTAATAAATAATAGGTCTACACATTTGATGACAAGTAATGTCTGTTACATAAATAATACTACGTATTCTGTCTGACACGGCCTTTATTTGTTATTATTTTCTCAAACACTACATGTTTCGATCAAGCCGATCATCATCAGGTGTTTATTTTGTACAAAAACTTAAAATTCAATTCTAATGCCACTTAACAGCCTTATTCTGGGGTGAATCACCTCGTCCTAAGTGGCTTTAAAGTACTGATAGCGATTAAAAGTCCGTGAAATGCGATTTGAAGGCAAAATGTTAAGTAAAGTTTAAATATAATCTATACACTACACAGAAAAATCAGTTTATAACAAATTTTACTTAAAACTTAAAAGACGTAAATATCAGTATCATTACAGGTAATAGAAGAAGTAAATAAACTGAGCAACGGGAAATATAATGCAAAATACGTAACCTTAACGGGGCCTACACCGACATACGTTGAAGTAGAGAGCTAATTACTCGACTAATGCTGGATGTTTTAAATAATGATCTTAAAAACTTAAAAAAAAGAGGAAAAGTTTAATTGTCGTTTTAACACTTTTTAATTAGGAAGTAGTATCCTAAATTTTAAAATTCATACATATGTTTTAAATTATACACCTTCCCTTTTGTGTTCAATGACACACCATCAAGAATGATAAGTCGATTGTAATTTATATTTTCTATAATTTGTTAGATCTCGCAAAAATTTACAATTTTACCTTGAGTTTTAATTTTTTGCACAAAATAAACACTTAATGACGATTGACTTGATTGAAACATGTAGTATTTGAGAAAATAATGACACATAAATTTGTGTCAGAAAGAATACATAGTGTTATTCATGTAATTCTCTATACACAACAGGATGGATAGCGTCAAATTAAAAATAATGTCTGGCTAAAGCGAAGTAACGGTTTCGACTTGCCTTATGTTTGTGATCAAATTGCAGGGGTGATTTGTAGGAGGCTGTTAGGGCTTATTTTAACCTTTGTCTGGAGATACGTAAGAATGTGAAGTCTAACCTCAATCAGAACACCCAATTCTCCAAACAAGGTAACCTTATGAACCGGGCACTGCGGCATAAAAGACATATTTCTGCTGATTTAGATACCGTCCTATCAGCTGTTGTATTCATTGATAAACAATAATATACTCACCACAAGTAGTTTCAACTAATCACTTAATCTACACAATGATACAGAGTTTTTCTTTGGAAGATGACAGTTGCTCAGCTGGTCAAGCAGTGTCTCTTCTCTTATGTGTCCCGAACATTTATTGCTGTACTTAATATTATACATATTTCGTGCAGTTGTTTTACGTATAGGTTTTTATTATTATTATTACCAACTACTGCACAATAATTCTATATACTCCATTCTATATAATCCCACATGTTTTGGCTAAACATCGTAGCCATTATCCTGGGGTCACTTTCATTAGATGTGCGCAGCTTACAGTATGTCATTGAATGGTAATGTGTACATTTATTATTTACAGACGTAGTCACTATATAGGACAGGGGTGGTCAAACGTGCTTAACGTAAGAGCCACATATGATAAACTGCAGATGTTTGAGAGCCGCAAGACATGAACAAATATTACACACATGTTTTTACTGTTACATGGACATTTTGTTACAAAAATCACGAACATTAAACTTACGTTTTAATCCAGTGGAATCTCATAGTTATAAAGCTTGAAAATTTTTTATGTACCTTTTATATGAATTGTAATGCAAAAAGGAGCTCAGCCAACATATTTCCACTAGCCGCACATTATATGTCAAAGAGCCGCATGTGGCTCTCGAGCCGCGGTTTGGCTACCCCTGATATAGAATATAGAATTATTCTGCAGTAGTTGGCAGTAATAATAAAAACCTATATTTACTGCTGTATTCACACAAGCCCGATACTTGATCCTGTTCTGAGCCAATTAAATGCAGTGAAAAACATCACTTCCTGTTTTTAAATACATTTAATACTGCCCATGCATTTACGTTTCAAGGTCAAGATCAAGGTCACCTTCACCCTAGAACAGGCCATGAAGGCCCAGAGGAGGAGCAGAGGTATAGATCTTCTCTTTCTTTAACCTCGGCGCAAGATCGGGTGGGTGGTCAACGCCACGCCCCTGCCCGCTTTACCCCCGTGAAAGAGACACGGTACCCATTGTACAGGAGGCTGGGTGGGTTCCAAGGCCGGTCGGGACGGGTGCGGAAAATTTCGCCCACACAAGGATTCGATCCTCGGATGGTCCAGCCCGTAGGGAATCGCTATACCGACCGACTATGCTATCCCGGCCCACCTTGCATCTAAGTTTACATCTCCAAAATTGTCTTTTTCTTTAGATTTTCTACCAGTATTTTCTATAAATTTATCACTCCCCCGTCCACCGCCCATAATTGCTAAATTTTTCACCCACCTACATTTTATAACCCAACTAGGTTTAGGACAACAGTGAGGTCTGTAAATTATGAAACGAGCCTTCCTGTGTTTGCCTGCATATTTGAATTACTTTCTAACTTTAACATTAACACATTTTCCTCGCCTCTTTTCTCTCAAATACTTTCAATCTACGTTTTGCTTAGAACTAGACACAAAGTTTCACACCCATACAAACCTAAGAGCAGTGTCATAAATCTGAACCCATGAAACTCACCGGACTATTATAAACGTAATGAGCATTGCCAGAATCTGCCGTTCAACAGTAGCCTTTGTTGCGTCATCAGTATTTCTTGGGCCTATTACGTTGTTAATGGTAAATAAATTTGTCCTTCTTTATGTGGGTGTAAGAGAGGTAAAGTTGTCCCTGTCCACGCCGTGGAGGTGTATTGGGGGGGGGGGGCTGAGATATAACGCCACTCGTTCTTAGCCTCACCACTGGATGAAGGTGAGTGATCAACTTCACGCCCTGGCCGCAATGTCCGCGGGGAAAGTACCCGGTACCCACTGAATCGGAGAAAACTCTCTTGCCCCTGCCGGGAAACGAACTCCGGATTTATAGACGTGTAGGACTATCGGTATATACTTGAACTTTCTGCGCTTTATGAAGTGCATTTTATGTGTTTTATGACGTTTTGCGAGTGTTCTTCAGGTCATTAATTGTTACTTTAGAGTCCCTATAGTGACTAGGCTACGGGGCTGGACAACCGAGGAATATTGGTTCGATTCTTAGCAGGGCAAGGGATTTTTCTCTTCTGAATATCTTCCAGAGCGGCTTGGGGGCTCACCCACTCACACCCATCAATAGGTACGAGATTTTTGTCGCTGATGAAGTGGCCGGGCGTGACACTGACTACTCACCTAGATCTTGTGCCACATTAAAAATGCGTGGAGCTATAGCTCCAGATCCCCACATGCCTTGTTTATCCATATACTGACCTACTTTTGTTCGCTTGCTTTTTAATACTAATGACGACCGGACGTCTTATGCTACTAGGCGAGTATACTGACCACTAAATCACTGGACTATCAACACGATAGAGCAAGGAGAAAGTGAGCTGAATATTAAATAATTATTGTTTACTGAGCTTTATGTATACGTCTTAGGTTTAGATGTTAAGACCAGAAATTGTAGGCGTATTCAGTTTCTTGTCACAAGTGCACAGGACCCTTTTAACCACAAGCGAGAAAGATTAAAAGTATTTATTTGACTAGACACCAAACAGAGTTCTGAGTGTTCCGGTGTTTGCATAGTAAAACACTGAAACACATTATGAATAATTATTAGAGCGTCACAGAGAAAGAGCAGTAGCACGGCTTGGTCTATCTGCTCTCAACAGGGACCTCATGCTGGCTGACACTTGCTGAAACACCATCCTTAAGTAGTGAGTTAAAATAGGTATAAAATAGAGTTTTACAAAAATACGTTAATGTCTTGCAGCCTGTGTGTGAGGAAGTCAGGAAGTAAGACTAGGTTACTGTAATAAAATATAAAATAGCTACTGACAAGACCCAGAATATCAGTTCTGAGGTCAATCTTTTAACGTGAAAAAAAACGAGCAGGCCTATTTACGGTATTTTGTAAAACAGTATGGTGTAAATGAAACATTAGATATTAGGCCTATATAGGCCTGAGTAGGACTTAATGACCTAGGCCGCGTACTGTGTAGCTACGGTTGATTTACTAAATTAACATAACGAGTTCTTCAGTATTGTGTTAGGCTCGAGACGTGAAGAGCAACGAATTGGTGAGATATTCTCGGTGTTCTGATTGGCTTCTTTCCACGAGGGTTCTCCGTCAAAATTATTAAAATTTTGAAAAAAAATCGGCCATTTGAGAAGGTCGAATCCCCAGGTACTTAAGCTGTAAAAGATCCAACGTGTATAATGCAAGAGGGTTGCTTTTGTGCGTAGTAGATAAATGATAAAATGTAGGTAAATTTACTGAATAAATCGATTAGAAAATTAATCGGCCTATTAGAACTCCACAGCATACTTACAGTCGGTGAGAAAGTAAAATTTAAATCCTCAAAGTAAGGACGAAGAATTATTAAGTGGAATAATCTCATGAAATGCAGTAAATCACAACATGAAGAAGAAAGCGTAGTTCTTGATGTCTGGAAGGTAAGTCTAGTTGAAGAGGTGCAGCGACTTTGTAAGGACCTAGTCAAGTCATCCATATGTTCGACAAATAGGTGTATGTATGTAGAAGTTATAGTACGTATTTATATATATATATATATATATATAGTATGTATTTATATTTATATCCAAGTTCGCTATTATGAATAAATTTCAGAGCAGTTAATGATGGAATTACGAATTCTGTTGCTATCACTTCTGTGCTAATAAATTGGCAATTTATTTTTTCTTCGTCTGTCTCCTCTTGGCAATATATTTCCTCTTCTTGACCGAGAATACTTTGCGAAGCCATTGTGCAGAAGTACATCAAATATTAGGAAAGAAATGGAGTGTATTTAGAACTGCTCAACCTTCCAGGAACGTCGTCTATTGAATAGAAAATTTTGCTATAGAGGCAGTGACTATTGCATTCAAATTTTCGAAATTTTTAAAAGTAGTTTTGAAATAGAAATGTATTTACAATTAATGCAGCCTAGAATCGATCACGGGACATTCCGCTTTGCGGTAGGAGCATTAACCGAGATCGATCATTGGCATGCCCGCAGTATTGTATTGTTCAATCAAACACCAAGACTTGCGATGTTTACACAGCGTCTATGACGAGCATAGCTGCAGTTAGGTCATGTTCCCATGATCCCTGAACGCTTCTTTCCTTTCAATTTTTGTGTAAGCTTCTTTTTCCTTTTACTTGTAGCCGTTGTTCGATTTTGCTGGCCGATCGCAGTGCTTGCATAGGATAACATCCAGAACGAATCGCTCCATCACATCATCATTTACTGGCACTCACCACTGGACCATGAGTTTTAGAAAATAATTTTCTTGTTCACACAGAACGCTTCGTTCATCTGGGACGTTCTGCAATATTGCGACTAGCGTACCGAGTAGGGTAGTTCAGAGTCTGTATTTGGGAGGGCTCTGGTTCGAATCACGGCCGGTATGGTCTATCGCACTTCAGACAGGTAGCGAGATAAAACAAAATGTCACTGCGAGTATCTGAGTTCGATTCCAGCTAATTAATTTAGGACTCCGTGAGGTAAAATTTGTTCGAAGGGCCGGATTTGCTGTGGAATATTTTCAAGTATTCATTGCAGATCTGCCATAGACAAATTAAAGTCCTGCGACAGGCCTAATCGATCGTTGCTTTTGTCAAAACCCTGTTTTCTTGACTGGTTTAATGTATGAGTTAGTACTTATTTGTTTAAAGTACTCGTGTACCTTATCGTTGACATTGCCTCCTTGCTATTCGTGTTTGTGTTAGTGTCTTCAGTTCCGCGTCATATACCCTCAGAAACTTAAAAGAGTCTGTACATAACACGCGATTTAATCACCTTAAGGTCTCTCGTTGCGTGACCGTTTAATGTTCAGAAAGTCTGTGGCTTAAGTCCACAGGACTGTTATTATGACCAAGATATTTCCCCAATCTTCCGGACGAGTGGCGGATAATTCCTTCTCTCTATTTCTTTCCCTTCTACCATCGTGGCCACCACAGCATCCATTACTGCATCATTGTGCCTCTCAGAGGTAACCTCCCCATAAATCTGAACTACATGAAAGTGAAGAAAGGGAGAAAATATTACATAAGAAGTCTCTCCACTCTTGTCCCTGTTAGCCACTTTTTCCGGGGGAAGGGGGAGGGTTTTGAGGGTGCTTGCTGATGACACGAGCTTTGTTCAGTCCAGTTATGGGTATTGGAGCTGCAGCTTGATGAGACAGACCTGGACATGGAGCACTGAAATGAAACTAAATTACCAATACACACACACACACACAACACACACATATATATATATATATATATATAGTAAAGAGTCCTGTCCCCAAATTGTACTCTGAAACAAAAAACTTAGTGCTTATATATCACATAGGCCTATATATATGTTCGGATTCCCGCCATTTACATGCCATGCCGAACACAGTGACTGCACAGTTTAAGGCGCGTGGGCCTGCTATTTTCTACCGCTTGAAAACGAATCCTGGGTTCTGTCCTATTCAAGGCACGGATGTCTGCATTTTTTCTGTGTTGTGGTTGTCCTGTGGTAGAGCAAGCAAGCTGGTAAGCTGTGGCAAAGTAATTATTTTTAGGTCCACATATGAAAAAGTCTTAAGCTTACGCTTGATTATTTTATTTACTTTATTCTCAAAATTGCAGTATAAAAGTATAAAAGCCTAGGAGTCAAAACAGGAACTATTTACAGAAAGTATCACCAGGTGTTAGTTAGAACTTAATGCTAACTGCATGGTGCACGGTATCATTTTTACTGAACGGTTTAAGAGGTTCTGTGTTTATTACAAAAATAAATAGTCTGAGTTACTGAAAACGTCGTTAAATAAAATATAAATACGCAGATTCCTATAAGAAACTGAAGTGTGCTGGTATGTTGCGCTATAGGATTTCAAGCCAGTATAATGGAGGCGAAAACTGCACCTTGAACAAAGAACTACATTGTATCATCTAATGACAGAAAATACAAGAACGGGAGCTTCATAAACGATTGCGATAGGCATAGTTCTGAACCGGAACCCAGTATGGCGCTGGCGGCACCCATGAATGAAGTTTGGTAGACACCATGCTAAATTTTAAAGAGATTGAGTGGCAAGGCGTCTCATTGTATCTGCTGAGTTGCTAAAAAACCAACTGCAGAATGTGCTGGTCGTGCAACTACCTTCGTCACCGTGTCCGCAATTTCTTCATCTTGAGATTGTGGATTCCAAGTTCTTCCCACGTCCCATATCGAGAGGGCTGCTCCCTCTTTACCAGAACCAATCGCCTCCTTGCATTGTGCTCAGACGTGCTTTATAATCGTGGACTTAATCAAATCTGTGCCGCCCTCTTGAGGCTACATTGCTTTAATTACGTCCCCATAACCCTAATTTAATAAAATACAGCGATAGTACAACAACATGTATTTTCACCAACTCTACACAAAATTAAAATAAATGCATATAAAAACCTCACAAGAGTCCCGACATGTTTCGGTGTGCTAAACACACTGAACACAGTACTCAGTGTTCAGTGTGTTCCCCTGAAGATGGTGTGTTTAGCACACCGAAACATGTAGGGACTCTTGTGAAGTTTTTCTATACATTTATTTTAATTTTGTGTAGATTTGGTGAAATTCACGTTACTGTAATAGTACGTACACGGAATGGACAGTTTTAAATTTACAGCAATAGTACCTTATTACTTCGTACAGCCTTACAAGACTGCGGTATTCATATGACTTACTCTGTAAAAGCGTGAATTCTGAATTATCCTGCTGTGATAAGGGCTACTTCGTTTGCGTTAAAGGGCAAAATTTCATGAGTTTTGGGAGCTCATTCCTTCCATGTCCTAACAGTATTTTCTGTGAACTAGGATATTACGTCATTACAGTGATAGTCTACAGTCACAGTATATTACACTGACTTTTTCAAGTAGAAGTGATACCTGATATAATTTGTGTCCAAACTTATTTAAGCGCAATAAAAAATATAGGCTTACGCTTCTTACGTGCACAATGAACATACGTGAAATAATAGTTTATTGTAAGCAAAACTATTTCAAAATCCATATAATGCAATAAGAAATCATTGCCTCAATATATTAATTGAAAGTTAAAAATATTTAAATTAGTGGTCTTACGGCATAATTCGGAATGAAACTGTTGTATATCCAAATGTTATGATTAAGAGTAAAGATTATATGAGATTTGGGGTTTTAACGGTTGTAAATATCCATGTTGTGTTATTCTGGATACAACAACGTGTCGCGTGGCAGATGGTGACCGCAGTGTCGGAAGATCTTGCTAGTTCCATTTGCACAGTAGATGGAGGCAGTATGTTCTTCCGAAACCTAGCTGACCACCTGAACGTTTAAGGCAAAGTTGTTCCTCTCAACGCCATAAAGGCATATAATGGTAGTAGAAGTATACGCCCACTCATTCTTAACCTTGGCACTAGATGAGGCGAGTGTTCAACATCACGCCCCGGCCGCTTTGACCCGGGAAAGGACCGAGGTACCCATTGAATAGGAGGCTTGTTGGCCCCAGAGCCGGTCTGGAAATGTTGGAGAAGAGAAAACTCTCATGCCCCTGCCGGGATTAGGTGACTACCTAACAGAGTGCAACACGACCCAGCTGGAGGCCTACGTGCCATGATAGCACGAAGGAGCAGACAGGGTACCACTGACAAACCACACAGTGAGATATTGGTGGGTTAAAGAAAGTGACGCAAGTATGTCAGCTTGATCGCCTAGTAAGGATGAGCATAACCCACAGGACCACAATAATTGTTTACAAAGGTTCAAATGAAGGCCTGCTGCCTAAGTCCTGGGTTCTGTCATTGTTAGCATTGTAGGTCTATTCTATACACAAGACGTGATAGCGTATCAGCAAATGATGTTAGGAGCTGCATAACCAGATTTTGATTCACGACAGACATCTGTCTCGCTCCACTCTCTGTGGGGGAGTGTGCTGAAAGATTGAGGACCTACTGCTTGCCGCCAGTCCAGACCGGCTCTGAGCGTATCTATTTGTTATTTCCCTTGAATGGATCAGTCACCTTTTTGTAGTGTCGAAGTTACGAATGCGTGGATTCTTACCTTCGTTTCCGTCATAAACGTAACATCGTGCGCAAGGAAAACTTTATTGTCTGTAGTATGAATTTGGATGCTTTTTAGAGGCGGCTTTATCCTAGCTTAAGGAGTTGAACGTAACGAATTTCAGTCCTCATGACTTTGCTGGCCGAGTTCGAGTAATGTCGTCAGTTACATAAATTTAAGTTCTGACAACGAATCTAATGTGTTCTGGAAGCGGGATATGTCAGTACAATCGTTAGGTTTGTGCTGTGGCTGTAACATTACTGCCTGTCTTGTCAAGCTCCGCACTACTAGTGTCAACACATTTTCAAAACCTGATGGTAATTTAATGGGGGTGAACCTTTATGTTACCAGCATTGAGGGTCCCGCTTGAAAGGTAGAGGTCACCATAAAACAAGCAGGGGGCCTACTGTCCGTCCCCTAGGGAGTGAAGATTCGTAAGACCCCGCCCTCCCAGGGGGCGCTCCACCAATCTGGTTAACCAATAGGAGACCTCTGGCATTGTAACATAGGGCGCTTGAACTCTTGTCTCGTGTATATGTGTACGTAGCTCTGTCTCGCTTCACTCTGTGGGGGGGAAATCTGTGAAAAGCTTGCGGGACCTACTGCTGGTCTCATGCGAGCAAGGGACTTGTTTAAAGCGAGGCAGGGGATCGCTCGCTTTCGCTCAGCTGCGTGCTCAGAGACCGTCAAAGTAATCGGTTCAGAGAAGGACAGAGATGTAAGAAGGGACAAGTTCTCTTCCCTCTCCTCCTTTCTCCTATTCTACTACTGAGGATACCACCACCACCGCCACCCTCTCCAAATCTTCGAGGAGATCCTTCACAAATACTCTTGGGTCCAGCAGTCCACAAACTGCTCTTGGTGTGTGTACACGTTGGTCAAACTCAGTGTCCGCGATCGCCACAGCTTACGTCAGTGTGGCCCGCGTGTAGCACGTTTGAACTTCGGCAGTCTGGGTAACAAAATGATTTGCGCGGATGGATAGGCATTGCTTTCACCCATCTTTACAGATATAAGTGAAGAGTTAACTGAATATGAATGGTGGTTAGTTTGACTTTATACAAATTTATATACTTGGATAAGCCGTGATTTAATTAATTTCCTTGTGACTGGTAAACTTCTGATTGAGACAGTGTGTTTAAAGTGACTCCAATGCGCGGCTAGGAGATGAACGAAGGAGATTAGTTAGTAAGCGGTGTGTGAAAACTGCCGTTGTTGCTACAACTGATGCATGTAAAAACCTGGATTAATGTTTGCTTTAGAGAAGGTCGTAGTAACGTCTTGCATTTGTATTAGTCATAATGTTGTTCAAGGGAAACAGTAGTCGCCTTGAACTGCTGATCGAGAAGATTCAAGCCAACAAGGAGAACCACAACGTCAGCGAACAGGACATTAAAGGTACACCAATTTGTCATAATTTCCGTCAGTCGGACTCATAGTCTATCATTGAGTGTTGAGAGAAATATTTAAACAGCTAGAATAATTGGAATTAGGCGAATGTGTTAAAGGGACCCATTTTTACAGGCTGCACTTCCCCACTACACGGAGAAATTTTGTCTACTCAAATATGTAAGCCTATCACCATTGAAAGTAATTGTTGAGAAGCTCAGTGACTCAAACTCCCCGCCATTTACATTAGCTAAAGATTCACTATCTTGTTCACAAAGCCCGCCTTTAGTCTACTCAACAAATTCCCCTCCTTTTACCGACCCTGAAAGTTGATTATCATGTTCACAGCAGTCCGCTACCGGTCCTGTCTGGAACCAGACTAATTCAGTCCACCATCTAAGCCGCAGTCCTTTATGATCAATTTCAGTAATGCCTATGCAGAAGTTTTCCATGTGGTCTGTTCCTTCTAAGTTTGCCGGTCAAACATTTATATATATCGCTCATATCTACCGTACGTGCATCTATCTCATCCTTCTCGATCTGGTAATAGGTTAAGTGTTTGGTGGAAAGTGAATATTATGAAGCCATTCATTGTGCATTTTTCTCCAGCCTCCTGTCAGTTTCTCTTGGGTCCAAATATTCTCGTTGCCTCCCTGTTCTCATACACATTGAACCTCCTCCTGCCCGTAATGTCAGAGTACAACCTTCAATACTCTGCAAAAAAAATAGGTAAAGGTTTAGCTTAGGCATATTAATAGATGAACAGACAAAAAGATTTTGAATTGAGAGGTGGGAAGGTGAGATGGAATTTAATCTGCCTAATTTTTTTTCGTGAATGTAATTTTGGCTTATTACTCTCGTTGCCAAATGTAGGAACTTTTCCGAGTTTTTGAAGGATGTTAGCGGCTATTATAATTGTGACCTGCTTCCGGATGAGATGTGGACATCATCTCTTTACTTCGTTTTATCTGTGTTTATTTCAATCCTAACTTCCATGTTTTGGGCTCATAGCCCTTCTATTTCTTTTATTTTATAGAATTTTTCTTCGTCCATATATTGATATATTCATGGCAGAAGTTGATGCACCCCATTTATTTCCAATCCCTCTTGGTTCTCTTGAATCTTTCTCAACAGCCTGTACTAAAGCAAAGTAAAAAAAACTGTCCTTTCAGACCATTTTGAATAGGAAACCTACCAGACATGTATATGGATTTTGCTCTATTTTTCTTTTAAACAAATTTTAATTAGCCTAAATATTTTCATAGGTATAGGCGTACCGATTTCAGTGGAACAATACTCGCTAAACATAAGGTAGGACTTTTGTTGGTCTGTGAACAGCTGATATGGTGCCCCATTTTACTCCACTTTTTCCTTCAGAATTTACCGAATGCAACTTTCCAGTGTTAGTTGATCTAGTACATCGCATTCCAAACTGTTGAGTCAGTTTAATTCCGTCTACGCATGGAGTTAACCTTGAGTGAAGAATGTTGAAAAAAATTTTTAGTTCGTCGATAAGAGTAGGCCCGTAGATATTCCTGTACGATTTTACCACTGTGTAGACTATAGAAGTTCAATAATAGCTCCTTCCCCTGTTACAGTAGTTCTTCCTTATTGCAAGTTTCAGAAATAATTAATAGGTTTGTTCTTCTCAGAATGTAACGTTTTATATCCTGCTTGGATAAGCTACTCTGGAATTCACTTCGTACTTAAAGACTTACATTTCCTGACGTTATTAACAGCTAAATGAATTAGGCTTAAATGCTAATGGCTCAGGTACGTAGGCCTATATCAACCTACCAGACTTTGTTAACTACTTAAATTCAATGGCTGAAGGAAATAAATCTTTCAAAGTATTGTGTGAGTCTGCAAGTAGATCACCATTCATATCCTGTAACACACTTTGCAAAGGACCTTTGACATTTACATGACACGATTCACATTGTTTATTTTATTGCACTTATTAACTTTTTCCCACCTTACCTGACGTTTCCGGGCCACAAGTTCGGACTAAGACCTTCACGCATCATCGCGTGATGGCTTTTCGATACATGCGATTAGAATTATGTAGCTGCTGCCTATTAACCTTTTGACCCGTCCTTTTACAACGATCCCCTAACACGAATCACATTGAGAAGCACAACGTGATGCTGTCTGTAATGTCTCTCCCTCTGGCGAAATCAGGGGATTACTTTCAGGTCAAAGGTAGGATGGTGATTGACATTTCCGTGGCTTAAAATTTATTGAACTTCGAATTCTCTATCCCCACACTAAAGATGATTTCCTTTATGTCCTCCGGGTTGGGATGTACGAAGCAAATACACGCAGCTAACAGAATGGTAGAGCTTAACTGGAGGTAGTAGCTCAAATTAGCAGACAAATCCAAACCAACCCTCGTCTTTAAACATGGTTACGTCACGGTATCAGTTCCAGACTGGATAGGTCACAAACAACGGTACTGATGGCACTGAAAATATCCCTAAAAGCATCCTCGCTACACACATTTCGAAAACCGACTCATTTCTCTTGCATTGAAGATGAGGTTTAAAACCAGCGCACTTCAAAATGTAGTGGAGATGAGAGTGTTACATAATATTGCCGCAATGAATCAATCGCCTTCAGAGAACCATAAATTTTAATAGCCCTGTATCGAATGTCTCTGAATGATTTTAAATTACTGTGATAAAAATTATTGTTAGACCAACAAGTTACTGTTTATATCTTCGCGACATTTACAGTGCAGTAAATAGCTGTACGGAGTGTATGTGGCATACATGAAGCAGCACAGGTTTGTGCTGCTGTCCCCAACAGAATGCCGGTATCTAGTTCATGAACATTGCGATTTACTCACTTGATTTAACAACGCATTATCTGTTAATGTTTAACAACTACAATGCAGAAGTTAATTTCGTATGTTCCGTGATAACTCAATTAAAGCACCTGCCTACCCACTGGGCAACAACATTTGCTCCCTGCCACCGACGGGCCGTGGTGCTATGTAATTAAAGGTAGCCTGTCGGAAATGCGAATATTTCATACACACGTCCTGATAATGCGATGTATGAGAACGCATAAGTTTGAAATAAAAAAAATATGCACTCTTTCAAT
Organism: Reticulitermes speratus; assembly: GCA_021186555.1. Taxonomy (NCBI): domain Eukaryota; kingdom Metazoa; phylum Arthropoda; class Insecta; order Blattodea; family Rhinotermitidae; genus Reticulitermes; species Reticulitermes speratus. The sequence goes on along the minus strand of JAJKFL010000001.1, from coordinate 36,558,008 downwards.
ATTGTCTAACCAAAAATAAGGGAATCACTTCCCTAATCATCCAGTAATTTATCAGTTGAAGTTAGTTTCATATTTCTCATAAACACAGTACAGACGTTTTTATGTAGTTGGCCTGCGTACAGTATCTCCTAGCATTGAATATTTGTCAACAACTTTCAAGAGACACGCGAGGTATGTTTGTCAGTTGAAATGATTTGCGATAGTTGTTCAAAACAAATGAAAGAACAAGAACGGGATGGTATACTCCGCTGGAGTACGCAGTTTGAAAATGTATTTTTTGTTTGGCAAACATTGTTAGCCTTGATAGTATTTTGATTCAAATAAATATATGTCACTGCAAATACAATTCTGTAAATCTAATAAAACCAGAGATATTTTTACAATAAATGTTTCGAACAGTCAACAGAACATATATTCATCAAGAACAAGGCTATAGGTTTCGGCTGTAAAAGTGTAGCCATCATCAGGCGTGAACTACAAGATACAAAAAGGGGGGCTTTTACAACTGTAATTAGGTTGGACATCTCTAACCTAATTACTTTTGTAAAATCCCTTTTTTGTATGTCGTAGTTCAGGCCTGATGATGGCTATCCTTTTACAGCCGAAACCTGTAGCATTGTCCTTGATGACTCTGTTGTGTTGAGTGACTGAAAAATTTATTGTATTGAAGAACGCAACAGGGATGTGTCACCTTAAAAAACAGATTTTTTCCTGGTATATTATTCGGTCTGCGTGCAAATATAGACCTACGCTGTATCGAAAACTTTTCACTTAAAATTTTTAGACTTTAGTTAAGCCATTATTTTATATCGGCCATTGATGAGTCTATTCCACAATAAAGGAAAATCAGTTTTAGCGTCATATGAAGTGGAGGCTATTTTTAAAAAATGCAAAAGACATTTGTATTCTCCCATCGACTTAGATATATTGACCCAGGAAGAACAGATTTCATACAGATCCGTCCATTTCGAAAGCTGGATAAACACCACTTACATAACGTCCTTTGTGCAAAGCATGGAATTTATGTCTATAGGTTTAGAGATACTCTCGGATCTGAGCTTGAACGCACGTTCTCTAAATAATGACTCGATGAGTTGCAAGTGTGCTTCAAATTGCGTAACTGCATTTGTGTGTAACTAAGCAGAGGACGCTGCGGAATGACTCGTACGACGAAAGGACTTGCCTACAATTGGTCACCACGATCTTATTTTCTAGTTGCTTCACGTAACACCGATTAGCGTAACTGACATATTGACTACGGTCATTATTTTATGGTTCATACATTTGATGACCTGTTTTATCGTTGTACGTATATCATATAATAGGATTTATTCTTGCTAGTCAGTTCGCTCACTGTCTGGTTTGTGGGTGTTGGTGGAACATCGACTTACAGCACACTTTCCGTTCTAATACCACTTTTGTAGCTTCATGAAAAAATCAGCCAGATAGTATTTACTTATTAATATGCAGGTTGTTGGTAGTATTAGTGCAATTTTAATATTTATTCATGAAAGTTTTAAGTTGGTACATAATAAGGCAAGGGGTGGGGCTGCAGCCCCCCCAAACCCCCCAAAACCGAAATTTGAAAAACAGCTTTTGTAGACACGATATCAAAAGTTTTATGTGATTTACCCTTCAGCCGAAATCAGCCACTGAAATCGGCTGATGACTAGTACATTAGGATTTTGAAAAATAAATGAATAAAATTAAAAGAAACAAGAAGTTTTGACGCTGTGATTAAGACATGGAATATGTAGCTATATTTGTATATATATAAATGCAGTTGCAAACAGTGTTATGTTTCAGTTATAGTTACGACATGATTTTATAATAATTTTTAAAATCAAACAAATTATATATTGCCTCAAAGTCAACCCCCCCCCCCTCCAGTGAAAAAATCTGGGTACACACTTATACTAAGGTTAAACTGTTTAAGTTATTGAATGCCAGTTGACCATTTGAAGACTAAATTTAACCTACTCTGTATTTAGAGATTCAGTTAGTACCTCACAGAAGGCAGTCTAATACTATTAGAATGACCAGCCATAAATACTGTTTAGAGATAATCGCTGTGTATTAAAAGAATAATAATGAGCCCATAAATATAACGTGTGTGCAAACTGGAGAGTTTATAGTGTTGGATCTGGCGTACTTCTAACAACCACTAGAATTTAAAAGAGTTAGGTAATGAGGATGGTGCATTTATAAGAGCGGGAAAGGAAGAAAATATTTTCCAATGGCGCAACAGCCCCTAGTGGGCCAGGGCCTCCTCATCATTCAGGCTGCACGATGACTCTCAGAAACACCAAACTCAGCAGGACTCCTCTGGACGAGTGATCAGCCCGACGCAGAGACCTCTACCAGACAACACACAACATTCAAAAGAGACAGACATCCATGACCCTGGCGGGATTCGAACCCAAAATCCCAGCAAGCGAACGGCCGCAGACCCACTCCTTGGACCGCACGGCCACTAGATCGGCATGAAGAAAACGTAGTCTAACGAATACCTTAAAGGATTTCGGATTGCTTTTGTAATATCAAGTACGAAAATTAACCAAAGCACGAAGTTGTCGGTATTCGTCCCTGTACCTTAATATTAGGCCTATACAGTGGCCCTGCAAGATATGATCACACAGTAATTGTGCTTGAGTTTCTGAGAACTAGATTCCTGTTGTAATGTGTAGGTATTCACGACTTGCCTGCGTTGCATGAGGGGAAGGCCCATGGTATTGACAGACTATTAGTCTAGGAATATTTAAGGTGAGCAGGGACATATATAGTCATGTGACCTTCTGTGGCTGTCGCTGAACCAACCAGTGCCAGTCTGCTGCAGCTGTTGTTAGTGTGTGGAATATATCTCCACGTGTCACTGTAAGCCTCATTTAGGACAGTCGGTGCCCGGGCTGAGATTTCAAACCGGGGATCTCCCGAATACAAGTCTGAATCCTACCTGCTTCACCTCTTCGCTCTTTTCTGCTGCTGTCATCTTCACAGTATAAGACTGCAATCTAAACAATCTCCGTGGTGAAAGTCTCGTACTGAACTAATTAGAATGTTATAAGCTAACTAAACAAATTTCGCCTTAGATTTGCGCTTCATATCTCAAATGTTGAAGGGGGTTTTTGATATAATGATAATTATATGAAATTAAGAAAACTGAGTTAACGAAATTAAGGATGGTGAGTGGGAGGGGATGCAGCTCGCATATTTGAGCAGAGCGACACTCACGATGTTATTTTCTTTCGAAAACTTTAGGAAAAGAAAGAGCTTGAAAGACCAGACTTACAAAAAGGATAATCTTAAAATGGATCTTAAAGAAATTAGCTGGGATGTCGTGGGCGGATTTCATACCGCTCATGATAGGAACAAGTAGCAGGCTTTTAGGGGCGGTATTGAACCTTCGGATTCCATAAAATATGGGGAAATTCTTGACAGAAGATTCAAGTATTTCGCCACAAACGCATTAGCGAGCTTAAGTTCCTATAACTAACCGCGTGGAGCAAAATTGTTCCTGAAGGGATAATAGGTTCTCAGCTTGCTAACAAGTTACGAGATTTGGGGTTGTCACAGCGATGTGTCTGAAAATTCAAGTCCTGTTGGATGAAAGTCACAGACATTTCGAAGCATCGTCTTGCCATCATTTTCAGAGTCAAGTAGTCCAAGACAGGGAAGTTTTCCATCCAGCGTAACATCCCAGAAGACTTGAATCTTCAGCTACATTGCTGTGAGAACTCCAGACCTCCTAAATTATTGACTAAATGAGATCCTACTAGTTTTTCTGGAAGGTTTCTTCTCCATGGTGTTAGTTACTTGGTTGGTTGATTAGTTTAGTTACTTGTTATAGGAATTCAAGGTCAGTAATATGTCTAGTTACGGCAGAAAGGCTTAAAAATATTAATTTAAATAAATTATTCTTGCGCTTGTTCGATGTAGCATTACGTTGGGTCATAGGCGTAATTTGGGGGATGCTGTGGGGGCAAATGTCCCTTCAATATTTCTTTCTTTCTTTCTAACTTGACCCCTTCGTAATTAAAGTTCCTAATATCCATGGCCGACTTCCCCCCCCCCCCCCCGCAATGTTATTAGCCAAGTTACGACTATGCCTTGGACCATCAATGAGATGAAAGCAAGGTCTGAACATTTTAGTTTAGAATAAACATGAAATTTTGCTCCTGGTAGCACGAAAGAAATCTGTTTACATTCCATCTGAGTGACAGCATCCATGTGTGTCTGGCAACAGGATTACGTCCAGTCGAAACGATCGACTGAGGGTGGCAGAAGCAGATGAACTCCTAGCACTTAACTGAAGGTTTCTACCACGTTTCGCTAGCCTGGTTGTGTGCTACAAATAGCTAATCCATACTTATTAATATTTATCGCCGTACAGCAATATTTGTTTATAGGCCTTACTTAAATGTTTATTTAAAGAGGAAAGAGGCGCTAAGCATGTGGGCCTAGATGTAAAGCAAATTATTTTATCCCCAAGACATGTTCATTTTTTTTCAATGTGCCGTATGCCATCACTGAATACTTGCAATGTAACGACAACACAATGATGTTTATTTCACAAGATTTTGGAATTCCAGTACGATTCTAGATGCCCTTCGATATGACAACAATAATTTTCTATACCAGTGATCGCCCTTACTTTCTTTAGTATTGAAAATTATTACAATGTTGACAGTAGTTTCGTACAGTAAATTACATTTAATATTGTTATAGGAATTCACAAAGTAAAATTTAATACATACTTTTAAGAGTGCTACTATAAATATTTTGCTGTACTTAGGGAAGTTATAGATCTGCGTCATTTGAGGTTCTGGCGACGATGCGGTTGAGGGTTGAAGTCCTCTGGAAGCTGACGCTATGTCGTTGGGTAAGTGGTTCCCGGCGTTTCGAAGGATCTTGGCCTTTTTATTCTCAAAGGTTAATCAGTCCAGGGTGAATGGCCTATGTGATTGTAGAAGATGAAGGCGCCACTGTTCTTCTAAACGTCGGAAATCACCTACCAATTGCACAGCGTTACCTCTCCGAAGACTTTGAATTGTCATTTTAAAATTTTGCTTAACTTCAGAATGAATTATGGGAAATGTTTTCATGGGATGGATTATTTGTATTATGAGTCGGTCCTTGTGCATAACCTAATTTGGTTACGTCTGAAGGGGAGGTTAATTGAATGGGATACAGCCAACCTCAAATGCCTGCTGTTTTATGCGCGACAAGATTAACTAGATAAATATATTTGTCGGTGTGGATATTTGTGTGCTGTTGGCCGTGTGATGGTGAATATTTCAAAGTGGCTAATGTGGTGGCCAGCTTTGTGAAAAGGTTATAAAATGAATGACAGTTTGAAATACGTAAATGGGTTGACCTTTAGCCGACACTATAGACTTCTTTGACACGGATCGAGATCAGAGGATTTCACAAACGTTGAGAAATTTTGACCATGTTAAACATTTCGGGAGATGTAAACTAAAGTCATGAAATTGTTCTTCTCTGTCCTTTTATTCCTTTTTGTGCAGTACTTGTACGTGTATGTAGACCTATACCTGTGTTTTTGGTGAAATGTTTTATATTAATGCTTTTATTATCACTTAAAATAATAAGATATATTATCACAAATTTTCGACTTTTAAAAAATATGTCACGATTTTACAAGAGCTGGTTGCACTTGAATGACATAGTTACAAAGAATTGTGTCTTGACTGATTAATAACAATGTCGAGGCTGCTGTTTCAAGGTGCTGGATACAACAGCGGGTTTCTGTAAGCACGATGGCGAACCATATTTCCAGCGAAGAAACTGTCAACTACTCAAGAAACCCTGGACCATGTACCTGATATGTTACTTTTTAAACGGAAAGGAAAACAGCGGTGTCCTGCTGCCTAATACCAGTCATTGTTAACTTTGCAACAGTATGTAGAAAAGTGGCCGTCTTCATGCTCCTGCTACTTTACCCATGAAGAAAGATCGCCCGGCACGAAGTGCTAGAGAGCTTGGTCGAGCTCTGAGGCGGTTGGGCTTAGTAACGGAGAAAAACTTTTCGTCTGTGAGAATCGAAAGCTCGCCTCCTTGTGTAGGCAGTCCCTTTACGAACTGATCTGTCCCTGTCCTCACAATGTTATTTCACACCTATTAGTTAATAACTGTTTTGTCCTACATTTATAAAAGTCTTTAAAACCTGTGTACAGTGGTGATCTCTTCTAATAATATGAAAGAATTGGGAAATTTTATTTCGTGCTGAAAACAATATTTGAACCTGAGATAGCGAAAATAAGGGAACAATGAGTAAATTAGGCGTCAGTAATTACGAGCCCGATAATTTTTACTCTTAGGTGTTTTCAAATTAAGGGGACTGATTTGGGCGAGCTTGTAGTACATATGGAGAGGAGAGAAATGCATACGAAATTTTGACCGGGAACTTGTAGTGAGAAGACACTAAAAATTTGGGTCTAGATGAGGAGAAAGCATTAAAAGTGCATCTCGAATAAATAATTTGGTGTAGAGTTGTGACTTGATTCACCTGGCTCAAGACGGCTTCTAATGGCGGGTAATTGTGAAAATGATAATGAACCCTCGGGTCCATGCAATAAGTTGAATTTCTTGGCTATCTGGGACTATTAGTTTCTGATGAAGGACTTCATTCAGCGGATTTATTAGAATAATTTTATAAGTGCATTGCGTCAATGCATTACATGTCCTGTACTATGGAATCTGTTTTTCTAACAAAATTACTCAAATATAAGAAAACTCTTAGACTTAACGTCTGCTCAGTTGGACAGGAGTTGTAAATATAAAATGTTACACACTCTTCCAATGCCGATGATAATTTCTAGTATATAGACCATGAGAATATGTTAACATTAAATGCAGTCTGTGGATCATAAAGTCGGATGCATTTCGCTTCAGTTCTTGAAATAATTGCCAGCATTTTGAGAGAGGCAATGAAATGTGAAGACTCTTTGTGATGTTGTAAAGTGAATAGAATTATGAATGTAGAATTTATTCCAAGCCAATTCCAACCATGTTTTTTGCACTGTGCAAACACATTCCTCGTATTTACCTCGCAGGCTGTTTCAAGTTGATTAGCATTAATAACAAGATTGACAATGTACGCATGACGTAACATTGTGGCGCGTTCCCGTAATGTTTATACCTCCTTGGCTATCCTAATACCATATCACTCGAAGAGAACGTTTTTGTGACAATTTAATGTTACCGGCAACAACTAAACGCACTTAGTTCTTCATGCAAAGTGCTCGATATTTTTTTTCCCGATTTTAACCAAACTTGGAATTTTTCGACAAATAGTAGCCGTATATGCATAAAAATCCCCCTATAAAATTTCATCTAAATATGTCCCGTGGTAGTCGCGCTGATTCATGCTGACAGACGGATGGACGTGATGAAGGAATTAGGCGCTTCTTGCGACTATGCGAACACTCCTAAAAACAGTCTTTTGGAATTAGCATACGAACAATTATGTATAAGATTCATAGTTTCAGAATTTAATCTGAACTGAGATAGAACAGACATCTAATAATTAGCATACCTAACATTTTGTCAGCTGCTGTCCACATACCGCATGCATATAGCGTAGTGCAGTTTGTTGTCCTCGCTCCTCTTTTCCAGTGAGTCAGTTTCTTGGAAACAGATGGCGGTTACTCAGAAGGCTGTCAAGCATATTGCTCAACTGTGCACCTTCTGGAGGAATGCTGTTATGATGACATGGGATACCGAGGCCCATATTCACAAGACCTACATTCATGTCACGAAAAGCTACGAAACTTGCATTCGGTGTTTCAGGACACTGGGTCTTGTAATTCAGTTTTGATATAATAGCTGTTTGAGATGTTAAATGCCAAAATTATGGATGTCTTACTGGTAGTGCGTGTTCATTGAAATATATGTGCATTACTTTTCGTGATTTGTTATGAGTTTAGCTCTCTGTATACAGCCTTTCAAATACACGATCCACAAAGCTTTGGTACGTGAACCTGAACAGGTGAAGTTGTTTACGGCATAAAGACAAATTATTATTATTATTATTATTTTTATTATTATTTATTTACTGCAATTGGGTTTCACCCGGTGGCAGTAGTCCTTACACTAGTACACACAATACAAATGGACATATAAATATACATAAAATAACAATACAAACAAACTATACACAATACAAAACAAATACACAGAGTAAATACAAGTACACACATTAGAACACCGTACACACATTACAAAAACATCCACACCTTACAAAAGCATCCACTGCTTACAAAAGCATCCACACCTTACAAAACATCCATACCTTACAAATACACCCACATCTTACAAAACACCCATACACATACAAAAAAAATACATACAGTAAATACAATACACATATTAGAACAAATAGGGAGACTAGAGGTATAGCTCCACTCATTCTTATCCTCGATATTAGATGGAGGTGGAGGTTAATTTCACGCCTCAGCCACTTTACCACCGGGAAAGGGCACGGGTACCCATTGATTAGGAGGCTGGGTGGGAACCAGAGCTGGTCTGGACTTTTGGAGAAGAGAAATATCTCTTGCCTCTACCTGCATTCGAAACCCTGACCGTTCAGTCCGTAGCCTAGCCACGATACCAACTAAGCTATCCTGTCTCCAAGTGAACCTGTAGGTAGGGTAAATTGTATTGAAAAAATTTAAATAGACAGAATTTTTTTATGACGACGTCCGTTCCAAATCATAGTTCACAATACCAAACGCAATTTATACAGCTGAAATAAAGGTAAAGCTATCCCATTAGAGGCCTCGGCAGGCCCTTAGGACTCCAGGAGGTTGAGGCTCCTAGAATTCCTAGACAGTCGGCACATGAAGGTGGCAAGGTTTTCAGCCCTACGCACCGGCCGCCTTTAACTCCCAGGAGATATTCCTGGTACTTATTTCTGTTAGAGACTGAGTCGACCTCAGGGCAATAGTACGGCCGGAAGGATTAGGTCAATGAAAAATCCCAATTTCCCCATCGGGAATCGAACCCGCGACCTTCCGGCTTGAAGCGCAATACCCCAACCAACTGCGCCACCGCGTGACCCGTACAATTGAAATATCGTCGTTAATAAATCAGACATTTAATCATGCACTAGAACGACAGTAAAAATAATGAGATGCAAAGCACCTAAGACCGATGCTTTAGACTACTTTTACTGTTGTTACTAAATTCACAAGGGAGTTCGCTGTGTTTTTGTTACGAAATTGTTTGAATACTCCACCACAGGACTGAGCTTATTATGGGCGATAATCCTTTTCACTTCGAAGTCTGTCACCTTAAGCTAATTCACTTCTTTGGACTTATTGCTCAAACTCGGATGTTTTCATTCTAAAAATTATTTTATTACAAGGAACTGGTTAATATTTTAGTTTATTTTATTTTATGGAGAATTTTTTTCAGTAAGCCTACGAAGACTTTCCTGTCAGACCTCAAGGTCTGTCATCTGCGGTGCACTAGACATCTAAACTGATGTCTTTGTTATTTTCATTGATGAGAGTATCTCTAAACATGACGAATCTCCAGCTGTATCAGAAGACTGGCTCGGAACCAGCTTACGGTCATATTTATAAATCTCTTTCTGTTATCTCTTACTCCTTGAAAAGAAATATGCGCTCTTCTGGGATATTACGCAGCGGCGTGTGGTAATTGTTTACTGACGTTTTGGGACAACATATCGGTCCCATCTTCACGGGTCAAGGGTCCGAGTAGGAAAAAATGAAAGCCAGCAACCTGTAACGTAGATTCTATATGGGAAGGTGCGCGCGGGGTAGCAATCAGTAGGCGATGATAGCCAATAAGGTTGAACCAGAGTGAGAGAGGGGTGGATACAGACAACGTAAAGGAGCTAGGGGTACCGAGAATGCAATCAACTAAGGAAGATGGAAAAAACATATATTGAATAGAGTAAGAATAAGGGAGAAAAATATAAAGATAAAGCTAAATAAATAAAATAATACAAATAAAACAAACAGTAAAAATTAAAAATAAACATAAACAAATAATAAGAAAAAATGAAAGGTTCTATGGATGGACATCAATGGGTGTCTACGCCATTTTTGTCTTTGATACGGCCTTCAAATGATAAACATGCTTACTGTTATATTTTAAGTTTTGCTAAATTGGAATATTAAATTGTAAGAAGAAACTTCTGATACTTCCTTCTGTCATGAAGTTAAACAGGGGGCATTGAAATAAACTCACACGAATTCTGTCACATCAATACATGGAGTTCTGCAGCTAGAAACACGCATCAATTTTCCTTATCTCCGGGGAAAGATCTGTTGGTACCCATCGGACCCCAAAGTCTCTATGAAAGTTACGGCTAGGACAAAATTTTCCATTACCTCTATTGGAATCAAACCTCGTCCAAACGCTTCATGCACAAGTACCCTATTGACCTATGACGGCTCCACGTTTTAAACCAAAACTGGTTCAGTTTATTTATTACGAATAGAAAATACGGCCTGTAAATTTTCATTTCTTCAAGATGTGTAGGATTGACTCAAATAATATGCCTGTCGCACGATGAAAAATTATCGCGTCAATTAATCCAAATATAGACCGTTCACGTGTTAGTAAGAGTGGAATTTGGTCTCACACCCTCAGGTAGAAAATGTAGATTGAGGCTGAGAGCAGGGCACTGTTAATGGGGAGAATGTTAGCTTCTCAAGAAAGATTATGCATAAACTCTTAGGCCATTAGACGTGCTCATTTGTGTCCTGTTCATGTCTAGACCTATATGCGTTATCACTGTATCTTTGACGTTACAAGTAATTTCAGTAGTTGATACAACTTTGCTACTAATTACTAATTAAACGTTTCCTAAATTTAACAGAAAATGAGCTTCGCTATGAAATCATAAATATAAGGTGTTCTGCTTGTGACATAGGCTCTGTAATTAGTCCTGCGAGTGTCATTCTCTGACGGCTGTCAATGAGTCAACCCACGCATGAATCTGAATTCAGGACTCGGGCGATGAAATACCAGTAAACAGGTACTTAAAGGCACACGTTTTTTAGGATTTTCAAAGTCGCCATTTAAGTTGAGAACAAATGGGGTCATAAATGCGTAATCCCAAGCTTAGTGCTCCAAATTGTTTGCAGTCGGCACAGAAAGAAAAATGTTCTAGACGACGTTGTAGTGCGAAAGAGATACTCAGTAAAAAAGGTTACAGCTTCAAGTTCTACTTCTGGAATAAAAAAGTTACAAGCTGGATTCGTCTTACGAGCAGAATAGTGTTTGTTACGTGAATCCCAGCCGGATCTTGGTTTGGTTCTGTTTAGTTTAACTTCGTTTATTCCTATCAGCAATAAATTCGAAATCCTCCGTTTTGACAAAACGAGGATTATGCGAAAAACATTAAAGTAAACGTGATTGCAAAATTTATAAAGAAGCTATTTTCCGGACAACGGACACTGTCCAAAGGAAATATGCTTTTGGCAATATAGTTCATTTACACAAACCATATGAAAGAAATAATATGCTAATTTCGTTGACAAAAAAGAGGAATCAGATATTCAGTTTTGCTGCATTTCGAAGTTTTAATGGCGCGCCTTTACTTGCAGATTTGTGTGCTGCTGAATTGTGTCTGGATGGGTGGGGGAAAACGATCATGCACCCCTCTCCCCCCCACCGCCGAAAGAGACTCATTCAACACGAATAAGAGAAATGTTTTTCTTCGAAAAATTTGTGTTTAATTTCTTATTTCTCTTAATTTTGTGATAATACTGTATCTTCATGTGTGACATCCCTTTGTGATAAACAGATCGTGAGAGGAATGGGGGCAATCACAAAAATACTTCGCAATTACTATATAAGTATATGCATATACATAACCAATGCAAATTATAATTTGCACTGATTTTATGTGTGTATATATATTAAATCAATGCAAAGCGTAGTTGTGATTGACTGCCTTTATTCCTCTATTGATAATATTGTAGCCTTTATTTTTAAAATTATATAAGAAATATATATAAATATATATATAAAGAGAAATATATATGGAAATTGAAAGAGGAAGCACTAGATCGACCCTGTGGAGAACTCGCTTTGGAAGAGGCTACGGACCTGTCTTAAGGCAGACTACAGGATGAATGATAAGAGTTGGAAAATATTATTATTTGCCTCTCCGGAAAATGTTACACAGCGGCTGTGACCCTAAGCAACCTTTGTACCAATAATACGTACGTGTATGCCTATATGCAGTAAATGAACGTGGAAGACAACGAGATGTTGAAAGTCAGAATGAAAGCGCTGTGGTAAAATCTTTAGTCTGTTATACAGATGAGAATAACAACAACTTCAAGAGATTTGAAGTGGCACCATTGATGAACGCAGTAGCAAGAAGTATACTCACACTAAAAGGAAAGTCGCAGGACCAACATAGCAAGCAGGGTCGATCCTTACAAGCTTGAGACAAGCCTGTAATTAAACGCCTTCATGAGGACCTAAGCACTTCTTAAAAGGAGAACAAGGTCTTCCTGTTACGCAACGTTTCACCCATGATCCACCCTCATCGCTCCCACATGCAGACATGAGAAACAGTGTCAGTTGAAGAAAACATACATGATACTCCTCGGCGGGAGGGGGGGGGGCAGAAATTGCAAATGAGACGACCACTTGACTTTTAGAACATGTACAAACAAAAAAAGAATACCAGCACGTAATCAAGGCCCCTGATGTTGTTCATTAATAACAACAACTGAAAGAATGTACATGTTGTTATGTCGCCAACAGATGTGCAGTTTCAGAGGACATGTGTATCATCATGTGGCTTCAGCACACAATTTTAGACGCGTTCGCGTCCATGCGGATAGCCTATAAAATCGCTATGTCTATCACGTAACGACTCCAGAATCGCTGAATGGATTTTCATGAAATTTGATACTGGGTTTTACCAAAAATTATCACTTTAATTGTAGTTTAGATCGGACAGTTTAAGTGATATTTTTGCATGAAAACTAACCTGCCATTCTGTGCGAATGAGCTTTCGCATTCTCGTTCTGCACATGGACATAGCTTTACCATCCTTGATGGAAGCATGCAGAGTTCCTATCACGCTTTGGGCTTACAGGTCAGTTATGGGGGAAAGAATTCTTTATGTTACTCGTACCTACATTTCGCGTACGATAGTCCTGAGGGTTTGTGTGTTTCCGCGTATCCTGCCAAGAACACTACAGTTTAGCATAATAGGAACTCCGATTATAACCCCGTTGCTAGGATTTGTAGAGACGAAATCGCCTCCATATTTATGCTGTGTTTACGTTTTCTGACTTCTTCTCACCTTCACTGTGTTTCAGAGGCCACAAATCCTGTCAAAAAGTATAGCAACTGTCATTGGTTCCGCGAATATCGCTTCTTGATCTGTCGAAAAGTACGGATGGTAAAGTAAACCCAAAGAAAGCTCGAAGAGCCAAAACTCATTAAACAATTAACTTTATATTCTGCATACCGTGTGGCTTAAAATGCGTAACTGGAGGAAATTTCATTTCTTACCAACAGCCATTTTCACCTGTTTGTGTTATAAAATCATGGGACACACGCGTTTCGGCACTCATTTGGCACCATTTTCAGTGCCACTAACTAATGTTGCTTACACATGTGTTTGGTACCTTTTAATACGAATAGGCTATTTTGCCTCATAACGTTAAATGTCTAATAACATAAGTAGTGGAAATTGCAAAGCCTAATTAGAACGAGTGGCCGTGCCATGGCTCAGGCGGTTAGTCGCCAGCCTCTCACCGCGGAGGCCCGGGTTCGATCCCAGGTCAGTCCATGTGGGATTTGTGGTGGACAATGTGGCACTGGGACAGGTTTTTCCCCGAGTTTTCGGTTCTCCCTGTCAGTTTCATTCCACCGGTGCTCCATTACACGGAAAAACGAAAAAAACTAATCATCTTCATCACAGTGTTGCACAATAAGCCTCAAGGCTGCGGTGCGTCCATAGCATCTGCTGCGGGGCCCTTCAAAAAAATAGAACGGAAATAATTGCTGTGCGATTGTGTATTGGTGGCAATTGATTTTCTGAGAATCGAACCTGGCACATTTTGAATTTGAATTAGGCGTTCAGCAACACAACGGTGACGTTACGTGAAGTGTGATTATTTAAGCAATATTTTATATGTAAGTATGCCACACCCTCTGCCTCTCCACATGTTACGCAATAACACATTCCAATGGAAGTAAATGAGAATGTGTTGATGAAGGATAGCGAAATGCAAAGTGGACGGCTCGGATCGTGACCTGCTTCAAGGTGCACCTGCTGTCTTAATATTCACCTACATGCAACTGTAGCAGGCTGTAGAACTGGACGTGAAGACTCAGTCATGCAGTTTCTCTGCTCCGTGATCTACGGTCAACAAGGAACATTGAACACCCTGCACGTTACGTACTTCCTTTCCCAACCTTGAAATTTCCGCATTTCTTTGGCGCTGAACAAAATCGGAAGTAATCAGCAGGACTTGACTATGGGCCATGTAGATTTTTCATTTAGAACTTGTGATTGCAACGTTGGCTGCCGACTTAGAAACATGGAGGCTTGTTACAATCACTATCTGTCAGCATAGTTCATTGCAGGTTTGAAAGATGAAAACTCTATACTTACCTTACAGTAGACCGTGACACGTTCCTTCCACATTTTATCCACTTCGTTATTCATCCATTCTTCTAATAGATCCTAAAGGACTTGGGCAGCCAAATAACCCAAGAAACAATTTAACCCTTTAAAGCTTGAAATGCTTCTACGTAGTATTTTAATACTCAATTTCCACGTAACATAAAACACTTTATAAAGAACAGTCAGTGAATGCTGTTTAACTCTCTCACTGTCTTTTCATTCTGTCTGAAGGTAATTCGCTATGTTATAAGATCAGCCAGAAGATCACAACTTTCAAGTAGTGTGGTGTTTCTAGTCTTTGTGAAAACAACCTTCAGTCCACAGAAGAAATAAGAGTCCATGGAGCATTGTTATTGTTGAGAAGCTAACAATTTGTCAGCTAGTCAAAGAAATTCGTCGAAATTCTTGGAACCCAAAGGCGCTCGTTGTTTTTTTTTTTTTTTTTTTTTGGAAAGATAATGCCGCAGTCATGACTGTGAGCCAACTAAATCTGTTTCAAACCATCCGAACCTATTTGTTTATCATCTTTGTGACAGGCTTGTTATAACTTGTCTGCATTTAGGTTTCTAGACGCTATGCAATTTTTCCTTCACTTTGATAGGTGTTACATACCCTGTTTATCTCATTCTCATTAGTCTGTCATCCTCTTAATATTTGGCAAATTTAACTTTAACCAATGAAATTTACGTAATGTTCCCGCAAATGGTCTGCCAACAACAAAGACCCTCTTTCGTTGTTCGACGAATCACAGAAGTTGAAGGCACGTTTGTTAGGGATGTCACTCTGAAGCAGGAATGGGTGATACGACGACGGCAGTAATGGTAAGTCTCGAAACAATTAGAAGGGAGTCGCTCGAGAATTAGTCAAGGAGCAGGAAGTCATAGAGAGTGGACAGACTTCAGAAGATTAAGAAAGCAATCAGGAGACAGAAGTCGAAATAGGGACACAGAATTGGGAGACAGTATTTAGGGTTATTAGGCAAGAGTCAATCAAGAAACGATAGTCGGATTAGGCAGTCAGAGAGACATTGGTCAACATTATATAGTGTAATCACATTACGGATTAATCTGAGAGAATTTAGGTGGGAGAGGCACAGTGCGTTTGGGAGTGAAAGTGTCGGGCAGTGGATCGTGATGTTAAACTTCATGGTTTGTTTTATATGCATTTGCGAGTTTAGATACACTCTACAATACATTTACAGTAATTCAAACGTAGTGATGTGTTGTATAGCCTCCTCTTTACAACGCTGACACCAACGAAGTCGGCGCCCTGGAGTTCCGTTAAAATCCTGAAAGAAACCTCGTGCTTGCCAGTATTAGAGCTAGACCGTACTCCGGATTTCTCATATTCCCACGTAAGGAAATTTAATGTGGGATATCCGGAAAAATCTGTCTCGATGTCTGTGGGTGGCAATGAGGATCCACCGCAGATGGCGAGAGTACTACGCGCAGTGCCTTGGTGACGAGAGACCCAAGTCATATCGTTTTAAAAATCATAGGCTCATAGCACTAGTGCTAAACCAGTTAGCGTGAGGAACCTTTCTTTTTTTTTTTTAACCTTTATTTTCTCCTTCCTCTTATACATCATACCATCCGGCATATTACATATAGATCATACAATTTTACCATTAACCAACTGTTTCGTAATCCTATTCTCGGTACATCCCCCCGACCTATACGTGTAATCATTGACATCTAAGTAGCTGTAGTGAAAAATACTAACTATATCAAAAAACACTACCCACTAATTCTACTAAACTACTTACAGTAAGGCATGTTTAGGTCTTTTATGCATATATTTTTTATACATAGAGTGTAGGTCTGTCAGCTCATATTGACCTATGGCCCCAATGAGGGGGTTAGTGTGTGCTTTACACTGATCGTAAAATCGGGCCGCTATTGCCAGAATATACGTACGAATATAGTCAATGTCCAAAGAGGAGTGTAGTCTACTGATGGGTGTATATTTCCTGTTTAAGTAATAAAAACCGGACATTTTGACCAAGAACAGCCGGACCTCGAGGTGACAACAAACAGATGCTGTCAGGACGGAATAAAATTTGCAACTCTAAAGCAAGCATATTGCAATACGAAATAACAAGTAGTTTTTAGGACTTACCCACTGTAGTTGTCACAGTGTAATTTAACTGGTTTAAATATTCTCTGTGCTCATTGTTGCGTTCTTCATGTTCCGAATACGCATTTTGAATAATGACAGTAAGGTGATAGACTCCAATAAAAGTCTATGCATTTGCAGTGGCATCATGTTTGTATTACAGATATCTGTATTTGTGATTAGTAGAATGAGTCCTGCAGACAACAAGAATCCAGTCGTGTCTTCTCTTAAGTAATTACGTACAGACTCTGTTTATTGCTTTGCGTAGAGAACTACAGAAAGTGTAGTGCATAGGGTAAGAAGAAAAAGGTAAAAACGAATTTGTTCCTGGTGACGGCATGTAGGGGAGCGGAGAGTGGAGATACAACACCGATTATTCTTAGCCTCGGCAGTAGATGGAGTTATGTGGTGATCGCTGTGCCTTGGCTGCGTTACCCACGAGGAAGGAGCCCTCAGTGTCCATTGAGTAGGAGGCCCCAGAACGCGTCTGGGCATTCTGGAGAAGGAAATATTTTTTACAATTTCCGACGTTATAACCACAATTCCTTGGTCTTCCAGCCTGTAGCCTAGTTACTATACCGACTACGCTATCTTGGCCTCGTCCATAACTAAGCAGTTCGAAATCATAGCAAAATAAATTATAATTTTCTGGTTTATTTTATTTCTATTATTCTAGTTCATTACCCCTTCTCCGAACAAGACTTTGGAAATTTACAACCAAAGATAAAATCATATAAATTAAAATATGCAGTATTAAACCACGTACCTTTACTGCATGACTTTATGTCCAATGTTATTGTCGGTTAACACCGAGAGCAGGGCTCTCAAACACCAATGAAGCAATGGCCAAACGGGCCGCATGACATTTTATGCAATGTAGAGGGTAAGTCCTGTATGCAAGATTTGATTTCCTCACAGCACTGTTGCTGAAGATTAAAGGCTTTAGGGATGCGACGCTATGTCTTTGGGTGAGTCTAAAAAGAGTAGCCATGCACGAAGTTAGATTGTGTTATACTCTTTCGACGACACAGCGTCACAACCGAGAAGAACTGAATCTTCGGCAGGATCTTAATTGCAATTAAAATTGGTGTCCTCCTCCTCAGTCCGAGTACGCAGACTAATACTTAAATATGTTCGTTCTTAATATAAACTACTAGTACATGCACTGTCGTGAAGGATGTGTTCCATTCTACCTATTAACATAACGGTGTAAGAAGAAGAGAAAAGAGGAGAATGGATGATGGTGGAGGACAATTAACGCGCTTACTTAAAATTCTTGGCTCAAATTCTTCATTTTCCACTCAGGCGAGTTTTCGCTCGGAGGAGACTAAAGGAAAGGCTCAATTAGCGAACATCCTGTCTCGTGCTGGTGTCACAAGGATGTTATGAGAGTGGCGCTGACTTGCATCGTTTCTTTAACGTCGCTGGCTACACCTCGCCCTGCTGTCTGGTTAGACATTCAGGGAACCGACCTGCCATTTCACACAAAACAGATTATCTAATTGTGGTTGCCTCGTCGGGTTCGATGACTTATGCAGGCTTATCACAGAATGTCACCGGTTTTATAAAGTATGTGTTATATATTAACGTATGCTCAATTGCTCAGATTATACCTAACTGGAGTCTCGCAAATGAAGTTTTAGGCATCATTGAACAAGTATGATTTTTCCAATTCAGGTGGTTATCAACTCTTAAACAAAAGAATTTTGTATTTGCACGCTCCTTTATGTACATCTCGGTATGAGTAGCTACTTGATGCATGCTGTATAGAACTAGCATTTATAAATTGTATTATATTTGTCTTATCTGGATTTAGGGCCAGCTAGTAGCAGTAAATCATCTGTTCGCATCAGATATTACAGCGTTTGTCGCTGAACGGAATTATCAGAATGTTACTAGAAATTATGACACTAGTGTCATCGGCGAATATTGTTGCTTTTGAGAAGGTATTTATTCTTGAAAGAAGGTTTTGTATGATAATTACGAAAAGCAACAGCCCTTGAATTGACCCTTTGGAGAACTCCATGTTTTATTGTTTGTTACTTTATTAGGTAAAGATATTTACATGATCATGAGGTTCTCACTTCCAAGATTCATCTAGATAAGAAGGATGAAATTGGCGGGCGAGGGAGGAAACTTTTGAGATATTGGAAACTCAGACACACGTTTGGTTAGTCGACGTAAAGAAAGAGACCGCTCGGGAGACCTTGCCCTAAATGGAATGATAATATTAAAACGGATCTTGAAGACGTAGGGCTCATGGATGTTGCCTGGTTTCATCTGGCTTAGGATAGGTTCTTGTGGCGAGATGTTTTGAGTATGGTAGTAGACTTTCGGGTTCCATGAAGAGTGATAATAAATTTATTATCAGCTTCTCAATAAGGATCCTGCAATATGCGTTAGTTACAGGCCAAATTGCACACTTAACACTAGGGCGATTCTCTTTTTGGATATCTTGTACCATGTCTGATGCAGTAAGCAAATTGCGACGAAGATAAATACTGTACAGGTGTTTGATCTGCACTGAGAAAGACATTTAATCAAGTACGTCAGTGATTACGGTGAATACTTCGTGTTTCAGGCTGCTTCTCAAATTCAATGCCTTGCGGAATAAGAAGGATTCATGTCAACCATTATTTCTGTTCGTAAGCATAAAGCAGAACAACCCAGCATTACAAACTTTTAGTTTTCTTCAAACCATCTGGTCGAATTTTTTTCTACACTTGAATGTGAATTCATAGCATGTCAACTCCGTATTAGTCTCCAAACATAATCAGTATAGGAGTGTAAACTCTTTCATTCTCTCCATATATGGTATTGTTTCGCAGCTACAGGGCAAGGGGTAGGAGTGGAGGAGGTGGATGTGGAGCCCCTAGCGTAAACCCCCTCTCCCTCCTCATAGCGGCGTGCCACAAGATGGTACTGGTTACCCGTGACATTAGTTGATCTCTGCAAGTCCCCACAATCCATCTCAATTTGCCATCTGGTTGAAAGACACGGAGAGATGAACAGTATAAGATATCTTTCGCCATATACAGAGAAAATAACCCGAAAAGCATCACTGAACGAAAGAGAGCAGCCGTAGAGAAATCGTGAAAGAACAGAGAACGATAAAAGGGAGGGAGTAAGTGTAGAAAAGAAAAATGTGACGCCATTAATCTGCATTACTATACATGCACGTGGCTTGCTCGGGTTTTGGAACAATAATATATATGAAATAGCTTGTGCGAGTTGAGTTCGCCCTTCAGCTATTCATCAAGTTGGCCTTTCACATCATTAATACTGATGCATGGACTGTTCTCTCCGGGCGTGACGCCACAAATGTGTTCTTCCCCTTCCTCTTTGACACCTAACAGGGTATACATACATGATAATGACAGACTCACCTCAGAGTGATCTCTAAATCAAAAGCACTCTTTCAAAACAACCTCAGATTTCTTACAGTCAAAAATTGCTGCTTTGAAACTGAAAGGTTACGAAGTAAAACATGCCTCTTTATTGATGGATTCACTGGAGTGTCGGGGCGTTATGAAATGTGTTTAAGGTACTACAATACAGGAACATTAGTTGGGTATGATATGCATAAAAGATTGTAGTCGGGTAACGGAAACCAAAGAATCCATTTGGGAGACTTGATCTTGGATAGGAGGGTGATGGTAAAATGTATCTTATGGAAACAGAGTAAGAGAGTGTATACACGTATTGGATACATCAGGCCCAGGGTAGGTATCAAATGATACTTTATTAATAAAGAGATAAGCGTGTGGGTTCCATAGAATAGTGCTTTTCAGCCTTCTTTCCCTCGCTTACCACAGCCACGAGCAAAACATTTACGTGAACCACCAGGTACTGCAAATATCAATAATATGCAGTTTGTACTTGTTTAATATAACTTTAAGTGTACTTCATAAATGGGTTTCTTTTTATTTAAATGCATTTAAACAATTTTAGTAATGCGATTAGCACCTTTAATATGGGATTATGGAAAAATGATAATTCCCAAATAACTACTCAGACGAACCTCCGCGTACCACCGGTTGAAGTGCACTGCCATAGAAGGCCGGGCTTATCTTGAACAGCTGAGCGTCTGTTAGCTTCTCAAGGAGAAGAGGGAGACTGCGTCAGTGAGTAAGTTATTTAATTCTGCAGTAGGTCTAAAGTGAAATAGACACGTTTCATAAAGTAAAGAGCTGATTAATTAGTAAGCCCGTGACAACAGTTTTTTTTTTCAATGGCTCGACAGCCCCTTGGGGGCCTAGGCCGCCTCATTTTTCGAGGCTTCACGATGTCACTTTTTAGACACACCACGTTCGGTAGGACTCCTCTGGACAAGGGACCAGCTCGTTGCAGAGACCTCTACCTGACAACACACAACACTCAAAAGAGACAGACATCCATGCCCCCGGTGGGATTTTTTTTTTCCTGTCCGGGGTTTTTTCCCTTTGATCCATTTTTTTACTGTTTAAATCCTTTCGTCCTTCCTATCCATGCTACCGTCCTTACAACAAACACAACACAAACATCCATGCCCCCAGTGGGATTTTTTTTTTTTTTTTTTGCCTTTCCGGGGTTTTTCCCCTTTGATCCATTTTTGTACTGTTTAATCCTTTCGTCTTCATGTCACTTTATGGTCCATATTACCGTCCTTACAACAAACACAACACAAACATCCATGCCCCCGGTGGGATTTTTTTTTTTTTTGCCTGTCCGGGGTTTTTCCCCTTTGATCCATTTTTGTACTGTTTTATATCCTTTTCGTCCTTCATGTCACTTCTTTTTACGTTCCATGCTACCGTCCTTTCAACAAACACAACACAAACATCCATGCCCCCGGTGGGATTCGAACCCACAATCCTAGTAAGCCAGCGGCCGAAGACCCGCGCCTTAGACCGCACGGCCACTGGGATCGGCTTCGAACCCACGATCCCAGTGAGCGAGGGCCTCAGACCCACGCCTTAGACCGCACGCCCACTGGGATCGGCGACAACAGTTACCATTGTAAGCGTAATCACAAACATACTTCAGTACAGCACTTTCTCTGTTGATGCACGCAGAGTGCGATGTAACAAAGGTGACAGAACTGTAACGTTTGTGCTTCTGCGACTGATTAGACACAAATTTTGGCGGTAATTTCAGCAGTCTGCGAGGCTATTGCTGGAACAGAATTCTGTCTAGATCGTGATCCGGTTTTGTCGGTGCACTAATATAAGTGGAGAAGCGACGTTCAAATAGCACGTTGCTTGAAACGGTCCAGACTTACAGAGAATAACGGTAATGCACTTAAGATGGAAGAACTCTATTCTGCGTGATGATTTATGGTGTAGCTTATAGACAGAGTGTATTTTGGAAGGAAATGATGATAAGAAGATATGCGCCTAAGAGAGCTCAAATCAAACAGGATTCGAGAAAGCCTCAGGATTAGGAGCTTTATAATTGATTTATGCTGTTCGCCTAATATTGTAAGGGTAATTGTCCGAAGGTCGAGATGGACCATACATATCGCACTTACAGAGGAAACAAGAAACGCCTGAAGTTGAGTGAACTGTGTTTAAACACATTTAGTTGTGTGTAGATACATAGCGCCGTTGTGTTTAAAGTACCATAGTGGTCAGACACTCACTTCAGATTTGCTCTCCAAGCCAGCCTTTAAATTAATTTACCTATACTTCCAGAGGCGGAATGGACCCACTCAATACAGTGAATACGCGACGGACTGGACGACTGGATTTGACTTCTGACAGGGCATGCATTTTTCTTTTCGCCACATATCCAGACCGCTCTGGGACCCACTTAGCTTCCTATTAAAAGGCTACGGGAGCCTCTTTATCCGAGTGTAAAGTGGCAGGGGTGTGAAACTAACCATTCTCCTCCGTCTACTGCCCAGATTTAAGAATGTGTTGATCTGTTATCTCCACTTCCCCCTACATCTTCATAGCATATTTCTTTACTACGAATAAGGTTAACTTCAGGTTTATACGTGTACTTATTTGCTTAATACTCAACTAATGTATACAAGGTCGCTTTGGATATCGTCAATTTTCAGCCACAGCAGAAAATATTTCAGAACCTGTAACGCATCATTAGTTTTTTTCTCTTCGTTACAGACGCTCTCGGGACCGATCCGGGATCGTCGTGGCGCTCCGAGACTCCAGAAGACCAGACGTCGCCCTCCCCTAGCTCCTGTGCCACCCCCAACTCCGCCACGGACGTGCCCGACGCCGAATTAACCTTCACCGTTGGGGTGACTGAGGGAACGCCTTATGCTTGCCAGTTCTGCGATAAGGCGTTCCCTAGACTCAGTTACCTCAAGAAACATGAACAGGTAAGATTGAATCTCCAGAGATTTGGTTCAGATACCCATAATAGGGCCATTATTTTATCTGGCCACTGTCATTTGTCTCCTCCAGCCACTATGCCAATGCCCGTGTGGGCGAGCCGCTGAGTTAAAACTATATCAGTGAGATAAAATAATGTCCCTCTATTTTCATACCGACAAGCAGGTCGATGCAGAGCCTTGTTCCATACACATAAGAATCAACTTATGAACTTGTGTTGTTTAGTTTCGTTCCCCCCCCCCCCCCACCTCTTGCCCCATGACTCGACAGACCTAGTGGGGCTAGGTCTTATCATTGTTGGGGTTCCGAGGTCACGTTTAGTTTCATTGCCATGTTATTAAGTTTTATACAAATTTACGAAGATGTGTACTTACTTAAACGCAATACTATTATGATCTTCGGCAAAATAGACACATAGTTGCTATTTTTCTGTGTTGTCGCCCTGCTTTTCGAGTATTTTGATCCAATTGTTGCACAGACCCACAGGTTTCTTGTTTCTATTAGAATGCATTTATTAGTTAGGACCTGAAGACGTTTTTGTACCACAAATTTCCGTTAGTAATGCTCATTTCCAGTGCAGTTCCATCAGTGTTGATCCTCCTGCTGTCTGATCCATCTGCTCCTCAAGACCTCAGCATATCTAGCAATTGCTGCCCGCTCGTCAACTGCACTTCTTGGCATTTATTTCAACATTAACGTCCTTCCCTAAACTCTCCTCTGGCTCGTACAATTTTCACTGTACTTAACTTTCATTCTCCCGTTGTTTTCACACACCATTACCACAAACATCGGACCACATATTGTCCTTGTTTAGTGCATTCTATGGCGCACACATGTTACGTTTGTCACAGTAATTTATCACTGCACAAAAGACATTGAAAACTGGGTACGTGAAAACGGTGGAAGGTTTGTATTATTTGTATCCACCAACTTCTTCGATTATGCAAATATCACTTGAAAAGTATATTGAAATTTTGTTTCGTTTCTGAATTTTATTATTAAAGAACTGCGCCCACACATGACGATAATGTGCGAGTTTAGTAGCTTAGACTGTGGCGTCATTACAACGCATTGGGAAGTGAAAATTTGTAGAAGCATGATGAAGTAAATGTATGAATTTTAGTTACACTTACTAGGAGAATTTTCAATTCATGTGTGTATTATTGTGCAACTACCATTTTTATGGCACCATGAAGCTTGAAGGCTGATGTGCACGTCTAAAATTCTATGAGAGAGGGGGAGAGAGAGAGAATGGAGTATAGTATTCGGTTGTGGACTGCTGGAAATAAAATTTACTATAAGTATATTGTAGTAGTAATAATAATAATAGTAGTAGTGGTAGTAGTAGTAGTAGTGGTGGTAGTAGTAGGAGAAGTGGTAGTAGTGGCTGTTTTTGTGACAGTAGCAGTAATAGTTGTAATGGCATTTGTAGTAGTAATTGTAGTAGTAATAGTAGTAGTAGTAGTTTTTGTGACTGTAGCAGTAGTAGTTGTAGTGGCAGTTGTAGTAGTAATTGTAGTATTAGTAGTAGGTCGTCGTCGTGTTAGTAGTAGTAATTGTTGTTGTAGAGGATGAGGGTGAGGAGGAGTGGTGGGAATAGCCTTGTGTAAATATTTAGATTAAACAAGACAACATCAGAGAAATAGTTATATGATAGAGTGCATAACTAATTACGAACCTAGATTATATGCATTATTATGACAAGGGCACAATTGATTTTATTCAATAAAACATGACAACTTTACACGTTTAATACGAGTATTTAAGCCTGGATTTTTACATCTGGTGTGTAAATGGGAAGCCTTAGGATAAATAGAAGGAACAATGAGGACTTGTTGGCTGAGCGTGGGAACTTTACTGTATCACACCGTCAGTTTATCATTCTACTTTACATAGTCTGTACGGTTGACATACATTTACTGAGTAATCCTGGATAGTTACCAATGTTACGTGTTCAACGGTATTATTACAATAATGTTTTCTTCCTTCTCTTACTTACACCTTAGAAATTGTTGGCGTGTCAGAGGGACAGGAAGGACATCTCCACGGCAGACATTGCTTTAAACAGTAACCTCTGTTCTTCCGCCTTGGAAATTAAATGTTCAGATTTTATTCTACAATTTAGAAGCAGAAGGAACGAACGGTGCATGGATAATCTTGTCATATTAAATTGAGAAAAACATAGAACATGTAGTATGGTTAGTTCGTAATAACAGTTAATTGATTAAAAAACTGCTAGATTTGTAATTGCTAAAGAAACCGTTACTGTAACAGTGTTTCTTTTCCAGTACTATTGACAGGCTTCGGATACATTCAAGTACAGGTCGAACTTGCAGTTCATGTTGGGACATACAGCTATTTCTTGGAAGTCTCGCCTATGAAAACACATGGGATATGTCTAGAATTTTCAAAAGTTCATCTCATAGAGTAACAGTAAAATGCATATCTGCGCGCTGCAATAAATAACTCGCTCTGGGTCAAATGAGTATTTATTTACACGTGACAAATCAAATTAATGGAACTACAGTTCATGTTTTCCATTATTTTAACTCGTATTTACCAAAGTTTGCACCAATATTAGGAATGGATAACACATCAATTTTTTTGCATGTTTCTATGCGTATGTGAATCTATGTATGTATGTATGTATGTATGTATGTACGTTTGTTTGTTTGTTCGTATTGGCGTTCAGTGCCATACGCTGTTTGAGTGAAAGAAGGGTCCACAGCTGTCAATGTACAGTGCAGAGTTCAGTGATTTTTCTGCCTGGATGGCGATAGCTATACCTTTGTGTCTTCGGCTGTTAGGGACTGTTAGTCTTCTAAAAACTACTATGTATCCGAGGAAAGATATGGTGGACGACATAAAAAATAAAATGTAAACTTGTATTTCAACATACTGTAATATAACTCTCGACTAGCAGAATAAACAGACCACACACCTGGAATTCAATAAACTGGAATTACGCTCGCAGTGTTTTCCGTGTGAAGAAAACAGATTTATACTTGCATTTGTAGTTGTTATTTTATCATGAATGTGCAGAGGACTGTGTCAACGAGATCAGTGCTTATTACAAAATGAAGTGAAATATTAAAATAAGTTAATTTAGCTGAAAACTTCTTTGTATAATCAGAATAATCTCCTGAAATGAAAATAGATATCCGTCCACGACAAAAAAAAAAACTTAAACGAAAAAAATTAGAATAAAATTTACAAATCTTAAGTCCTACTCCAATTGTATCTTTATTGTGGCAAACTGTGACAGACAAAGAGGAATAATGTAGAGCATGTTAGCTTTTATTGCTTCATAGAGGAGCAAAACGGCGCCACGTCAGAAAATCACCAATACCTTTTGACAGAAGTGGTGACCACTGGGGAAATTGGAACAATTACAGGTAGGGGAAAAGATAGAATCCCGCGAGTACCATAGTGTAGCTGAGGTTATCGGATTTCGGACTCCGGACTGAGTAAGTTAGCTGAGCGCTAAAATTGAATTGCATTCATGAAGTACCCGACTGGAGTCGTGGCTCGTACATTGGCCTATACGCCTAAGATCTTCTTTTGTATACTAAATATTTCCATCCAAATGTATTGACTGTATTTTTAAATAGTCACCATTTATTCCTTCCAAATAATTTCCACCGCATCTTCCTTTATCCGAAGCGAAACATCTCTAATTAATAACGCGTCATATTCTAGGGACCAGTCGTCAAACCTGGGTCGGTCAGTTGCCTACAACAGCGCAAGTGAGTATGTAATGCGATAGACTGATGCGTCAGTGATAATGTGAGGCAGCGCGAATACGAACTCTGTACGTTTGTCTTCACATTTATGGGACGTTGTGAGAGAGAAACAGCTTTATTTCAAAGTATGAAGAGGGATATTTTTAATACGTTATCTGTTCACCCCTCCACGTAAAATGCTTACCTAATGGTAATTTCAAACACGTACATTCCATAGCAGTAAAATTCTAAATGACAGTCTAATTTATTTCCATAATACCATTAATTAATTTTTCTCTTTCTATGTTTTTTTAATAAAAGTGAGTTGTGTATACTCAGCGTAGCATGCATTGGATAATTGGGGTTGACATTAGGTACACAGAACAACATAAACAATTTGATTTGATTTTATTCCATTTGTTTTGCTACTGGTTGACGACTATGAAGGTAGGTGGTAGGGTGACAGTTAATTCACAATTACCATGGGTGACTGTATCTGCAAGCGGTCGTGACATACGCTGAAATTACAGAAGTATTACGCTGGAAATAGAACCACAGACGTGTTATTCATTCTGGGATTGTGTGACATCTTACTTATATAATCATGTGCTTTTTTTAAATATCGTATTAATTTGCTCCGAACCAAACAAATGAGAGACGAATAAATAATCTGTGAATATTTTATCGTTTCACAAATTGATTTAACTATTTTATGGTGTATTCCATCTGTTTTAATGTGCAATTATCTAGAAAAGGGACGAGTGCGACGCAGGCAATAGAACGTTTATGCAACAGCCGCACTGTTGGGTGTATTAAGCTAGCCTTTTACGTCACTTATGATGACATTTGACACAATAGCTCTTATCGTGAGCTGTTTTAATGTTGCCCTAGTTTGAGATGCCTGAAACCGCATGGTAGTTTTAATGGAAGTTTGAAGCTAGAAATATGGACTTCCGTCGATTTATTTTCCGTAGGAAAATAACTTCTTTTCTAGATTTAAATGTTAATTCTGTGTCCCAAAGAGGTCTCCTTTTAAAGTAGTTGTTTTGTGACTGAAGGGAACAAACAATTACTTTCCTGATGGACATATTTCTAAGACGTTTGCTGTTATTTTATTTACCTCTTATTTGTTACTTCACTGCTAGCGGTGACGATGTGACTTCGTCCTACGGGAGAATAAGGATAAGCCGTGGCTTATTTAAGCCTTGGTCTCGTTATGGGGATGATATATATGGAAGAACAATAATTATCAACCTGCCGATCTGTAAACTGAGGTATCTCTGAAACTGAATTTTGATTTTTCATTAAAGTGTAAGAAAATTTGTAACTAAATTCCAGATTTCCATGAAGTACTCAAGAGTCGCATTTATTAAATTATTTATGAAATTTTAAGGGACTGTAACAAGTCGTATTTACTCGTGCAAACATTCTTCCAATTACGGATTTAAAGTCATTTAAAGATTAGTCAAAGCATGTGCCATGTGATACATATAGTCGAGTTGAAGCAGTTTCTTTCCAAAAACAAAAGGCTTATGATTTATATATCTGATCTTTGTTGCACTCATAACTATTGTACTGAGAAACTATAAGTACAGTTTTTGCCTGCTTATTATTTCCCATTTTTTAAATAGAATTTTTCTCTAGCAATTAAGTGTGAAAGCCTTTCAATTTTGACTGCACAGTGTAGGCCCTGCGTATGTACGTATTTATTGTATAGCATCTGCTACCCCATAAACGTAGGTCGAAAATGGTTTGTCTTTAGTCCAAAAGCAGTCATTATTCATGCCACACATTAATGATCAAAGTTTATCTCATTTTGTTATCTGAAATGCATTTCCTTGATCTTGTACAAATTTATGTAGTAACTAAGCCATGTCCATGTAATGGCCGTTTGATGTTATCGCCTTGAAGGATTTAATCTTAGTCACTTTATCAGCAAACAGTCTTGTTTCACTTTAGCACTCAACGACAACTTCTGCAATACGGAAGATAGTTTGTTGTCTGGTCTAGGCTAGACCGTAGGTTGATCTGAGAGAAGAGACAAGACTTGCCTAGCTGATGACTTTGTGGTTTACAAGAACTTAACCCTATTCTGGTCCAGGTTTTTTACCTGCAGACAAACGGACATGTCAACAAATGACATGCGGTTACACAAGTTTCCCATCTCGACGCATGTTGCTGCATTGTCGTGTTGTTAAGTCTCAAGGTTACTGCTTTCATATGCAGTGTCTTAAAACATTGTATTAATAGCCATAAACGCTTCATGTTGATTGAACTTGTCATTCTTCAAGAATTGCCTACTAACTCTTAAACTTTAGAACAGACCTCACTCGGTCCGGCTACGCAATGAGACGAACATTTGCACTTTGCAATAGAATGAGGCTCAAAGACATTGAATAGACATAGGCGTTTCTTAATTCAACTACCCTCTATCTGTGCATTAGTTGTATACCTTCGAGTGACAGAATAATTATAATGTGACAAGGGCGCGGAACGGACTAATCCTGGCCTATTTTAAGGTGTAATTTGTCAGAGAGTCTAAGGGTTTTTAAAGATGTGATGGTGGGCTATGTATAGAGATTGTTCACTGGCTTGGAAAGACGAAGGAATAATTAGAAATAAATTAGGATAATCGGTAGTTCGCGGCAAGCCAGCGGTCTATATAGATCTGTTCGTTATACCGTGAGCAAGGCTGGAAGGACGGGCGTGTCGCATAGCTTCGTCAGACACATTTAGAATTCCTTGTATACTGGATATACTGACTGCACCGAAGAAATTAAAATATATGATTTGAAACTCAGTTTAGAAAAGGTTTACTGAAGTGGAATCAACTACATGTTTCAATTTGGTCATGTACGAAGTGAATCCTGTAACCGATTTAGTTATTGAGAAGAAAAATAACAATACATTTATAGTTAAATAGTGCCGTCTCTAAAATAAATAGCGATAAAGGTTTAGGCTTTCTAAATTTATGTATTATTAAGGATTCTGTCGGTGTATCGAAGTATATTAACGTCAGATGGTGGAGTGATTAGTGAATAGTGAAATGGAAGGGTTGTGGAAGAGAAGCGGATGATGACCCAATTCGCGGTTCACCTACTATGCAGGCGTTTGTCTAGAGGGCCTGAGGAAAACACGAAAACTATCATTTAGGGTAGTACTCATACATGTTCCAGCCAAGATTCGAACCGGGCATCTTCATATACAAGTCGGAAGCTTTACCGTGTGAATCAGCCTTTTCAGTGACCTAGACTTTTATTTTAAAATGTAGATGGTTGTGATCTAGTTCTTGGGATTTTTTTGTTTCTTCTCAATTTGCTCATGCAGGTACCGAGCCAGTGCCTTAAAATAGGCCACAACCACCTATTTTCAAATCTCACAAACTCACCTTTCATGATTATTTTGCCCATCTCGTGCCTTTAAACGACCCAGGAATTAATAAATCAAGAAAGTAGAAGCGCGTAATATTAACAAGCTTATTTATATTCAAATTGTACTTTCAGGAGGTTGAGCAAGGGGGAAGTTGTTGAGGGAAAAGGCTCAGACAACGAACACATGAATTCTGTCTTTTCGGGCAATGACAAAAAAACTATTTTTTTTTTTTTGGTGTTCTGCTTCCAAGTGTACTTCTTAAATATGTTGTACATCACCCAATCCTCTGGCATACTTGCCTGTGCAAAATAGCTAAAGAATTCCGACAAATATTTTCAAGTGTGTTGATACTGGCCGCTCTCGAAACATATCCTTCCAGTAGGGAGCCTTTGTCCAGTTCTCCGCTGGGTCAAGAGGCTGAGTGCCTGAGTAAATCTGCAAGGTAGCATGATGGAAGGCAGCTTTATCGCGACTTGAGGAATGTATACTGGGTGACCAGGAAATCCAAAACCATTATCTCTATTCGGAACGACAGGGTTTATATTCTGAGGTTGACCGCCCAGTTGCGTTAGCAGTTCTCTTTCAATCAGTAGGCACAAAACTAAAACAATGGCAGTAGTGCGAGTTTGTTCACAATTACACAGGGTAAGTAGTATCGAATGAGAAATAACAATGGCCGTTTCTTAATTTGTCTGAGTAACGTTAAATGTAAAGCAATCCCATTACAGGTCTGGACAGGCTCTTAGGGTTCCAGGAGGTTAAGGCTCCCAGGTTTCTAGACAGTCGGCCCATAAAGGTGGTAAGGTTGTCAGCCTTACCCACCGGCCGCCTTTACCCCCCAGGAAATACTCCTGGTACTCATTTCTGTTAGAGGCTGAGTCGACCCCAGGGCCATAGTGGGGCCGAAAACAGTATGTCAAAGAAAAATTCCAATGACACCATCAGGAATCGAACCCGCGACCTTCCGGCTTGTAGCGCAGTGAATTTGTCTGAGAACGCTTTCTTAACTGTATTGTTTATGTGACGTCGAGAGGGAGGATAGTTGTGAATAATGAATCGGAATGGATCTGGAAGGAAACGGTAGTGGCTTATTTCAGCCCTTTGCAAATTCAACTAGACCTAGTCTCCGTTGTTCTGGGTTGTTACCAAGAGTATGTTTGTAGTTTTTTACCGACGTTTCGGGACAGCATATCAGTTCCTTCTTCAGGATCTAAGCAGTCAAAGAAAAAATCTCGCTTAACTAGACATCTCACAATTGCAGCAATAACATTAATAATCTTGTGGACCTTGTTTGGTTATAAGCCTAGTGTGTGAGAACCACCAAATGAAAAATTACAGCGTAATACTCTGAATAAAGAAGAAGCTGGAAGATGGTAATAATCCCTTTTTTAAGGAGTTTCTGTATTTTGGAGATGGTTTTGTAACTTACATGATCCCTTAGTATCTGGTAAAATTCCCCATAGCTGAGGTCGTAGTAGCACTGCAGCAATTAGACTGCTTCGTAAGTTTGCCGACTCGAATTCCTCACAGGCCATGGATGTTTGTGAAATGTTTGACATTGTGTCTTGTTTGCTGCTTTCCTTTCAGTGAAGATGTCTGTGGCTACACAGAAGTTGGCTTGTCAACAAAAATCCCGCCTTTCATCCGATATGAAGATCCATTCCTATGTTCACAGGAGTCCACCGCTGATCTCTTTCCTGAACCAAGCGAATGTCACTGTTTATAACTCATGCAGTCATTTTTCTAACTCTTTGTCTTCCCAGTTTCAGGCTATGAAAATCCGCTGGACCCTTGCAATTATTTTCGCAAAATGAAGTATTCTTTTTCTTTGATTCTTTTATCTGCTACTATTCAGCACATGTAGTAGACTGTAACAGACGGACTGTCGGTTTCTTGTTTGTAATATAGGCCTACATTGTTGTATACGTGTAAATGAAATGTATTTCAGAGCGGATACATGCTGTACGTGTATAGTACACTCCTCTCAAGATTATAAACGGCTTAATTTATTTTCTCGGGATATTCTGTACAAAACAAACTTGTTTCCAGTTGCTTGTTTTTTTTATTTGCAGTAGAAACTTCCTGACTTACGAACACACTTCCTTACATGGGCTTTACGTGAACAAAATTAAAGTTATGCGATGTGCGATGTGACTGACCGTTCACCCTGTACTGTGTTCTGTCTGAATGCTTCAGCGTCTGCAATTCTTGTGTGTACGTTGAGGTGAAGGAAGCTGAACATCTGAAGTGGCTCTTGAGCACTAGCGGATAAATTGCAAATACACATAGGAACCTGTTCGAAAAAGGACTTATGACGTCTTGGTGTCTGTGTACTTTCATGATGCGATGTTGCAGTGAATCTTTTAATATTTAATATGTATTAAGTCGATATGTGTCAAAATAAATTTAAACAATGTATGCTTTAGGTCTACAGATGAGTGATTATACAATTGTAGTACAATGTCCGTACACACACACACATATATATATATATATATGTAAAGTTGTCCTTGTGCATGTTATGATGACTAGGGGGTGGATGTAGAGCTTCACGCATTCTTAACCTCGACATTAGATGGAAATGAGTTGTCAGCTTCACGTCCCGAATGCTTTATTGCTGAAGAAAGAGTTCCGATACCCGTTGAATAGGAGGCTGGGGGGGGGGGGGCGGGGGTACCCAGAGCCGACGTGGACGCTTTGGAGGGAAGACAATATCTTCACTCTGCCGGGAATTGGAAAAGAACCCTCAGTCGTCGAGTCCGTAGCCTGGTCACTGTATCGACTACGCTATACTGTATTGCTGTATATACAGTCGAGCCCGTAGCCTGGTCACTGTATCGACTACGCTATACTGTATTTCTGTATAAACAGTCGAGTCCGTAGCCTGGTCACTGTATCCACTACGCTATACTGTATTGCTGTATAAACAGTCGAGTCCGTAGCCTGGTCACTGTATCGACTACGCTATACTGTATTGCTGTATAAACAGTCCAGTCCGTAGCCTGGTCACTGTATCGACTACGCTATACTGTATTTCTGTATAAACAGTCGAGTCCGTAGCCTGGTCACTGTATCGACTACGCTATACTGTATTTCTGTACAAACAGTCGAGCCCGTAGCCTGGTCACTGTATCGATTACGATATACTGTATTGCTGTATAAACAGTCGAGCCCGTAGCCTGGTCACTGTATCGACTACGCTATACTGTATTTCTGTATAAACAGTCGAGTCCGTAGCCTGGTCACTGTATCGACTACGCTATACTGTATTTCTGTACAAACAGTCGAGCCCGTAGCCTGGTCACTGTATCGATTACGATATACTGTATTGCTGTATAAACAGTCGAGCCCGTAGCCGGGTCACTGTATCGACTACGCTATACTGTATTTCTGTATAAACAGTCGAGCCCGTAACCTGGTCACTGTATCGACTACGCTATACTGTATTGCTGTATAAACAGTCGAGCCCGTAGCCTGGTCACTGTATCGACTACGCTATACTGTATTGCTGTATAAACAGTCGAGCCCGTAGCCTGGTCACTGTATCGACTACGCTATACTGTATTGCTGTATAACCAGTCGAGCCCGTAGCCTGGTCACTGTATCGACTACGCTATACTGTATTGCTGTAAAAACAGTTGAACCCGTAGCCTGGTCACTGTATCGACTACGCTATACTGTATTGCTGTATAAACAGTCGAGCCCGTAGCCTGGTCACTGTATCGACTACGCTATACTGTATTGCTGTATAAACAGTCGAGCCCGTAGCCTGGTCACTGTATCGACTACGCTATACTGTATTGCTGTATAAACAGTCGAGCCCGTAGCCTAGTCACTGTATCGACTACGCTATACTGTATTTCTGTATAAACAGTCGAGCCCGTAGCCTGGTCACTGTATCGACTACGCTATACTGTATTTCTGTATAAACAGTCGAGCCCGTAGCCTGGTCACTGTATCGACTACGCTATACTGTATTTCTGTACAAACAGTCGAGCCCGTAGCCTGGTCACTGTATCGATTACGATATACTGTATTGCTGTATAAACAGTCGAGCCCGTAGCCTGGTCACTGTATCGACTACGCTATACTGTATTTCTGTATAAACAGTCGAGTCCGTAGCCTGGTCACTGTATCGACTACGCTATACTGTATTTCTGTACAAACAGTCGAGCCCGTAGCCTGGTCACTGTATCGATTACGATATACTGTATTGCTGTATAAACAGTCGAGCCCGTAGCCGGGTCACTGTATCGACTACGCTATACTGTATTTCTGTATAAACAGTCGAGCCCGTAGCCTGGTCACTGTATCGACTACGCTATACTGTATTGCTGTATAAACAGTCGAGCCCGTAGCCTGGTCACTGTATCGACTACGCTATACTGTATTGCTGTATAAACAGTCGAGTCCGTAGCCTGGTCACTGTATCGACTACGCTATACTGTATTTCTGTATAAACAGTCGAGTCCGTAGCCTGGTCACTGTATCGACTACGCTATACTGTATTGCTGTATAAACAGTCGAGTCCGTAGCCTGGTCACTGTATCGACTACGCTATACTGTATTGCTGTATAAACAGTCGAGTCCGTAGCCTGGTCACTGTATCGACTACGCTATACTGTATTTCTGTATAAACAGTCGAGCCCGTAGCCTGGTCACTGTATCGACTACGCTATACTGTATTTCTGTATAAACAGTCGAGTCCGTAGCCTGGTCACTGTATCGACTACGCTATACTGTATTTCTGTACAAACAGTCGAGCCCGTAGCCTGGTCACTGTATCGATTACGATATACTGTATTGCTGTATAAACAGTCGAGCCCGTAGCCGGGTCACTGTATCGACTACGCTATACTGTATTTCTGTATAAACAGTCGAGCCCGTAGCCTGGTCACTGTATCGACTACGCTATACTGTATTGCTGTATAAACAGTCGAGCCCGTAGCCTGGTCACTGTATCGACTACGCTATACTGTATTGCTGTATAAACAGTCGAGTCCGTAGCCTGGTCACTGTATCGACTACGCGATACTGTATTTCTGTATAAACAGTCGAGTCCGTAGCCTGGTCACTGTATCGACTACGCTATACTGTATTGCTGTATAAACAGTCGAGTCCGTAGCCTGGTCACTGTATCGACTACGCTATACTGTATTGCTGTATAAACAGTCGAGTCCGTAGCCTGGTCACTGTATCGACTACGCTATACTGTATTTCTGTATAAACAGTCGAGTCCGTAGCCTGGTCACTGTATCGACTACGCTATACTGTATTTCTGTACAAACAGTCGAGCCCGTAGCCTGGTCACTGTATCGATTACGATATACTGTATTGCTGTATAAACAGTCGAGCCCGTAGCCTGGTCACTGTATCGACTACGCTATACTGTATTTCTGTATAAACAGTCGAGTCCGTAGCCTGGTCACTGTATCGACTACGCTATACTGTATTTCTGTACAAACAGTTGAACCCGTAGCCTGGTCACTGTATCGACTACGCTATACTGTATTGCTGTATAAACAGTCGAGCCCGTAGCCTGGTCACTGTATCGACTACGCTATACTGTATTGCTGTATAAACAGTCGAGCCCGTAGCCTGGTCACTGTATCGACTACGCTATACTGTATTGCTGTATAAACAGTCGAGCCCGTAGCCTAGTCACTGTATCGACTACGCTATACTGTATTTCTGTATAAACAGTCGAGCCCGTAGCCTGGTCACTGTATCGACTACGCTATACTGTATTTCTGTATAAACAGTCGAGCCCGTAGCCTGGTCACTGTATCGACTACGCTATACTGTATTTCTGTACAAACAGTCGAGCCCGTAGCCTGGTCACTGTATCGATTACGATATACTGTATTGCTGTATAAACAGTCGAGCCCGTAGCCTGGTCACTGTATCGACTACGCTATACTGTATTTCTGTATAAACAGTCGAGTCCGTAGCCTGGTCACTGTATCGACTACGCTATACTGTATTTCTGTACAAACAGTCGAGCCCGTAGCCTGGTCACTGTATCGATTACGATATACTGTATTGCTGTATAAACAGTCGAGCCCGTAGCCGGGTCACTGTATCGACTACGCTATACTGTATTTCTGTATAAACAGTCGAGCCCGTAGCCTGGTCACTGTATCGACTACGCTATACTGTATTGCTGTATAAACAGTCGAGCCCGTAGCCTGGTCACTGTATCGACTACGCTATACTGTATTGCTGTATAAACAGTCGAGTCCGTAGCCTGGTCACTGTATCGACTACGCTATACTGTATTTCTGTATAAACAGTCGAGTCCGTAGCCTGGTCACTGTATCGACTACGCTATACTGTATTGCTGTATAAACAGTCGAGTCCGTAGCCTGGTCACTGTATCGACTACGCTATACTGTATTGCTGTATAAACAGTCGAGTCCGTAGCCTGGTCACTGTATCGACTACGCTATACTGTATTTCTGTATAAACAGTCGAGCCCGTAGCCTGGTCACTGTATCGACTACGCTATACTGTATTTCTGTATAAACAGTCGAGTCCGTAGCCTGGTCACTGTATCGACTACGCTATACTGTATTTCTGTACAAACAGTCGAGCCCGTAGCCTGGTCACTGTATCGATTACGATATACTGTATTGCTGTATAAACAGTCGAGCCCGTAGCCGGGTCACTGTATCGACTACGCTATACTGTATTTCTGTATAAACAGTCGAGCCCGTAGCCTGGTCACTGTATCGACTACGCTATACTGTATTGCTGTATAAACAGTCGAGCCCGTAGCCTGGTCACTGTATCGACTACGCTATACTGTATTGCTGTATAAACAGTCGAGTCCGTAGCCTGGTCACTGTATCGACTACGCGATACTGTATTTCTGTATAAACAGTCGAGTCCGTAGCCTGGTCACTGTATCGACTACGCTATACTGTATTGCTGTATAAACAGTCGAGTCCGTAGCCTGGTCACTGTATCGACTACGCTATACTGTATTGCTGTATAAACAGTCGAGTCCGTAGCCTGGTCACTGTATCGACTACGCTATACTGTATTTCTGTATAAACAGTCGAGTCCGTAGCCTGGTCACTGTATCGACTACGCTATACTGTATTTCTGTACAAACAGTCGAGCCCGTAGCCTGGTCACTGTATCGATTACGATATACTGTATTGCTGTATAAACAGTCGAGCCCGTAGCCTGGTCACTGTATCGACTACGCTATACTGTATTTCTGTATAAACAGTCGAGTCCGTAGCCTGGTCACTGTATCGACTACGCTATACTGTATTTCTGTACAAACAGTCGAGCCCGTAGCCTGGTCACTGTATCGATTACGATATACTGTATTGCTGTATAAACAGTCGAGCCCGTAGCCGGGTCACTGTATCGACTACGCTATACTGTATTTCTGTATAAACAGTCGAGCCCGTAGCCTGGTCACTGTATCGACTACGCTATACTGTATTGCTGTATAAACAGTCGAGCCCGTAACCTGGTCACTGTATCGACTACGCTATACTGTATTGCTGTATAAACAGTCGAGCCCGTAGCCTGGTCACTGTATCGACTACGTTATACTGTATTGCTGTATAACCAGTCGAGCCCGTAGCCTGGTCACTGTATCGACTACGCTATACTGTATTGCTGTATAAACAGTCGAGCCCGTAACCTGGTCACTGTATCGACTACGCTATACTGTATTGCTGTATAAACAGTCGAGCCCGTAGCCTGGTCACTGTATCGACTACGTTATACTGTATTGCTGTATAACCAGTCGAGCCCGTAGCCTGGTCACTGTATCGACTACGCTATACTGTATTGCTGTAAAAACAGTTGAACCCGTAGCCTGGTCACTGTATCGACTACGCTATACTGTATTGCTGTATAAACAGTCGAGCCCGTAGCCTGGTCACTGTATCGACTACGCTATACTGTATTTCTGTATAAACAGTCGAGCCCGTAGCCTGGTCACTGTATCGACTACGCTATACTGTATTGCTGTATAAACAGTCGAGCCCGTAGCCTGGTCACTGTATCGACTACGCTATACTGTATTGCTGTATAAACAGTCGAGCCCGTAGCCGGGTCACTGTATCGACTACGCTATACTGTATTTCTGTATAAACAGTCGAGCCCGTAGCCTGGTCACTGTATCGACTACGCTATACTGTATTTCTGTATAAACAGTCGAGCCCGTAGCCTGGTCACTGTATCGACTACGCTATACTGTATTGCTGTATAAACAGTCAACTTTTAGCATGTTCCAGCTGAACGTTTCTCCCAGATGGCGTAACGTACGGAACTTGGATTTCCGAGCAGAATTCAAAACCCGCTTTTCTGTTACTTAGATGTATGTTTCCCCATATCTATTAGTACTATTGTTGTTTTATTTTATTTTTGGGAAGAACTTATTTCTTACATGCAGAATTCGTTTACTTTAAATTTGTCCGATGTTATCTGAACAATCTGCATTATCACCATATCGTAATTCTGCTATATATAGTTCTGACGATGGAGTATGACATTTGAAGTCACAGACGTTTTGGACTTTTCCATCGTATGTATTGAAATATAACTCAGTACGTGACGAGGACAAGTTCGGTCCCCGTCTTCAGGCTTGTTTCTTGCAAAACAATTGTCACTACATGTTGATTATTTACACTGTAATTAAGCCCGTAATAACGTCAAGTTAGTAAATACCACATATTCCAGTTACAGTGACCAGTTATGTATTTTGTGTTTGGTGAAATTTGCAAAACCATATTTTCTAAACTGTTTTTGGAATAAAAGGAATTGTGTACAATTGTACACAATTCCTTTAATGTGTTTTGTACTATTGGCCTGAAGATGACCATGTTGACAAATTAAACATATAACCCTTACTAATTGTGTTGGCGGCAATTTTTTTGCTCTTGTTAGGAAGTCATTGTGTCAACTAGAATTTCTTAGACGAAGTTATTATACATGCCCAGTAGTAAACTAAGTTAAAATCCATTCAAGCATTTTCATGTTTTCATATACACGATAACAGATTCATAGGTATGGGAAAGTTAATATACACATTCTTACAACTTCTTTTTTGGAAACTGTCAAATCCCCAGTTCCTGCATTTTAGAAAACACAATACACCTCTATTAAAACAACAAGTTGTTAATATTTTGGCGGTTAATTGTTGCTTATTATGAGGAAAATATAGAATCCGTAAATACACTGTGTGGGAAAGATCCCGATTTTGTCATACTTGGAGCAGGTGGCATATATAATCATCACAGTGCTGTACAGTTTTAATATTGGCTCCGTTTATTTTTTTTTTTTGTGTGTGTGGGAACTGCGAAATAATTTAACACAATATACGTGTCATGGATTAGGTGATAAGTATATGCATTCGTATAAGTTGTTCAGATATGAGTCCGAGGGATCGTGGCATAATTTGTGTTCAACTGCCTATCCTTCTTAGAAAAAAAATTCGGTGAGGTAAAAAGTAGGGCACCAAAATTAAATACATACCCGTATTTGTTCAAAATGTTTAGGATTTCTATGGATAATGGAGGTATGAAGACCTTGGGCCGTAAAGGATATGTTACCTTAAAACATGTAACCTTTCAGTAAGTAGGCTTACTCCATTACACAGATAATAACTTTGTGTCACTCTAACGGCCAATATGCGTCTGTATTGTACGGCCAGTCCTTGTCATCATTCTAGGTGAAAGTCTGCTAAATGGGTCACAAAGACTTATTATGGATGTTTGTCTGTGTCATACTTGGTGTTCCTTCGCACATAAAGAAGTATGCTCAATATTTGTTGCCATCGCAGTGAATGTGAGCAGAAATACATCTGTCCCGGTGACAAATATTTTTTTTCGGTGAAGTTTCCACTCTTTTCTTTGCCAGCATCGTCAAATATGTTGAAACCAGTCTTCATATGTCTGTCTGTTCTATCTGTCTGTCTGACTGTCTGTTCTGTCTGTCTGTCAGTGTCTGCTCGAAAGAGTACGTGTATATACTTCAACTTCCAATGAACACGTTTGTCAACATTCAGGCCAACTTACTGCTGGAAATGTAATCTGGTTACTTATCGAAATTTGAATTTAGTTCTTTGTAGCTTTGAAATTCGGATGAAGAAAACTAAAAGTCATTAAGACTTTGTTTCTGTTGTTGTTGTTGTTGTATTATTCACAGGAATAGCCGAAGAAGCCATGGGTGAAATCAGGTGGCGGAATAGCATAGAATTATAAACATAATGAACGAAGAAGAAGAGGGACATGAAACGGGCTCTGTAAGCTACCTGTCCAGTATTTTCTGTTTTATTAGGAGTTTCATTTATGTTACTTGTGGCTTTCTTCCGCGGGTAGATGATTCTGCCCCCATAGAGGCCAGGGTAGCCCATATTCCTCATATTTCTGGAAACAAATTTCTGTTACCGATCGTGATTATACGACACTAATATGTCGGACTGTCATTCGAAAGTTGCCCGAACTGGCGACTTCAGTTTCTTGTATACGAAATCCTAGATTCTGTACATTTCTGAGTGGTTGCTATGTCTCTCTACAAACAATCACCTAAGCGTGAAAATTCCTGTACATAAATTTTTAACTAAGTAAAATCATGGCGCTGGGTTCTACATGAGCAGTTGATGTCAAAGGTCAAGACTCTTGACCCTTGAAGATGGAAACGATACGTTGTCCCGAAACGTCGGTAATCAATTACCACACGACGCCGCGTAATATCCCAGAAGAGCGCAGATCTTATGAGACGGAGTATGTTTACTGCGCGGTAGGAATTGAATTTGTAAATGTTATTCAGGATAAACTTGTCTGTGAAGTGTTGCAGTATCTACATAGTATGCATGAAATAATATGTACGAGTTAAAACTTAGAAATATGGCAACCCTAAGAATCTTTGAATTATATCCAATAATTCTATTGTATACATAATTTGTACTTCAGAATTTCTTCGCAAAATTAAAATAAAACAATCGTAATACTGATAGGTCTGTACAAGTAGAAATCCAAGCAGTAGTGCTGTAATTTCATTACGAGTTCTACGCGTAATTGCTTCTAGATCGATCGGATCTCGTAATATCAGTTTGTTTTCGGACTTTGCAATTCATGGTGTTGGATTTCGTCAGTGCCTGCATTTGCTGCATGTAGGAGTCGGTCTGCTTTCCGCTTAACGCTGGGAAGTTGAATTCAAGGGAGAAACCCACACTGGGAGAAAGAACCATGGCACTTATTCCAGCAGTTAGACAATTACTGCTGCTAAACACAGTCTCACACACTGAGAATTATTACACAGCATGTGTGTCTTGCGTATAGATACTTTCTAGGTGGAAACCTTAAATCCTGGCAAAGGTTGATTTGGAATTTTCTCTGGCATTTTCACGCGTTATATCCAGTACCGTGTGTCGTGGGAGAGAAATGTGCGGACTTTGTCCCCCGGTCTCATAATCGAAATTTCTGGACGCCATAATGAAGTAACTTTCTGAGAATATTAATTCAAAGGTTTTAGAGGTTTAAAGCACCAACATTTATGAGAAGAATGTAGTTGATTTATAAATGGTAATAAACTTTGTTTTTCGTTGGAGGTTTAGTCCCAGAAGTTTGTTTGCTTTTAAAATTACCTCCCTTAAAATAAATTCTGTATACTTTACTAGCC
Organism: Reticulitermes speratus; assembly: GCA_021186555.1. NCBI lineage: Eukaryota > Metazoa > Arthropoda > Insecta > Blattodea > Rhinotermitidae > Reticulitermes > Reticulitermes speratus. Next base: position 36,516,162 of record JAJKFL010000001.1, on the reverse strand, counting down.
ATTAGGATTCTTAAAATAGGCCTAAACCGAGCAAGGTGGCAAGGAGAGGATGAATCTGACTTATGTTCGGGAACTATCCACTTCGAATTTCTCCTATATAACCTGCAGTTCGTACAGGTTTGTCGTGAATTTTCTTGGTCCCTACGGACAAGCGCTTTCACATGTCTCACCGCAGCATTCTGTCTCATACTCCCTCACAGCAATCATCATGTCAAATCACTCGGTGTTAAATAACTTTGAATGTGGTACGCTGTTATAAAATATCGTGTTGTCAACCGACGAAAACATAGAACATGTCTTTTGTATCAGTTTTATTTTTATTACAGACTTTGACGTGGTTAAGAGGAGCCCTTAACCAGGTCAAGGCAGTCGAAACTGTTATTTATCTTGTGCCGAAGTCTGAGGAATGTACATCGTATCTCCCTTTCTACAGTGTGATGCTTACACACAAAGGCAAATTTACATTTAACTGGCATCTCTCTTGTTTTGCATATGGCCCTCACCAACAGTGCTGGATGAACAGAAGGATATATTCAGTAATGCTGGCCGAAGCCCCTGCAGAATCTTACCATTCAGTGGTTAGTGTGGCAGACAAAATTTCTCACTCATTTCTTGTAAGAAATGTGCAGAAGTGATTACTGTGGCTGTTGTCCTTGTACGTACCAGGTTTGTTGCTACGCATTCATTTATGAATGAGGCCCTGGCACACTCCGTCCTTTTGAGGTGTTTCCGTTTGAAAACAGTTTATGTTCAATGGCTTTATGTTTTATTTGGACAACACGGTTTATTCTGTACATCATAATACGAGAAGGAATTTTACAACAGTGTAGTTAACTGGGAACGAGAGCAGCTTTTAAAATTCCGTCGGCAGATTACAAACACAGTCACTATGACGCACTCTAGAGGACATTGTGCTTACAATAAATACACTGGCTTCTCTACTTTTGAACACCCAGTTGCGAACAGCCCCACACATGAACCCGTACGAACAAATTCATTTATGCACGTTTTAGGGTAGCAGTCGTATGAATAAAATTACTTAAACAGAAAACTGTTTTCTGTAACTGTAGACATAAAGTTCACATTATTTTATTTAAACAGGAGATATGTGATAATATTATATTACACGTATTTGTACAGATTTTGCTATTATATTTCGTTTGTGGCAGAGCATCAGGTTTGTTTCCCACGGAAATCAACCGCTACGTTATGTGAACATGGAGACATTTAAAAATTCAATTTTGACAAACCTGAAAGTTTAGGCGTATCTTCCACTGTAAATTGAAAGAGTCCCGAAACTTTTAAGCGTCACGAAACCAGGCCATTTGGACTGTACCCTTTGATGAACCCCAAAATTCTCTTCTGATAATTTTAATGTGCCTTATATTTAAAGTTGGTTTTGTTTCTAACCCATTGAGCCGAAGCCGCACGTCACGTTTCCAGCCTCTTTCGCTGGACGCATTTCGTTCCGAGGGATTTTAATTAATTTAAACCAGTGAGAGTTACTCAGTGTCCTCTGTGAAAGTTTTGCCAACCAACGGCGAAAGGACCCATTTGGTTGGTTGAAAAATCTCAGAATTCGAAGACACATTTGTCATAAATATGACTTGTGTAACGCGAATACTGATGTGAAGGGAGGGTGTGATTTCTCACAGTTGTCAGTCGTGTCACCCTTACGTCATATACTGATTTCGGTTATTTTTCTTTACCGAGAGCAGGTGCAGACTTAGCAACTCAACCGCCTGCAGTGAGAAAGTGACAGTGTTGTAAAGAACTGTCAATTGTCTGCCCCAGTAATTGTAGTAATTCAATAATATTTCATTGTGACCTCATTAAGTGTCATCCTTACTACAAAACCGTCGAGTACTTTATTGTTGCTGGAGTTCCTCCCATTACTACCCTGAAGAAGGGATCTATGCCTTCATTGTTATGAGCTTAGCGGTGCACCCGACCTCAAATCCTTGGTGCTCATCCCTGGGGTAAGAAATGTAAGGTGAGAAAGTGAATAAAGCTGTGTCGACAGCAGTGGGTCTCGAATGTGGGCTCATTTCGGCGACAGGAAGTTCTGTTCTAAATTATGCGTTCAACACTTTTTTTTAGTAAGAATAGGAATCCACTTACATTACGTCTTGTGCGGAGAAATTTACTCCAAGTTACGAACATACTTTTGAGAAGCGTGTCGTTCTTAAGCAGATGAGCTAGAGTATAACTTTGAAAAATAGAGATATGTTTGTGTGCTGTAGGTTACTTATTATGTTGCTCGGACTTTGATATAGGGCTGCCATCTTAAGTAGAGGTTTAGCTTTACTCTCCGAAATATTAGACACATCGAGCCAAGCGACTAACATCTAGTGCAGTAATTCGCATCTAGTGTTATGACCAAGTTTTTGCCAGGTGTGCCACGAAGCATGGAATACAAGACTGAGTATATAAACTTCATATGCAAATTAAAAATTCGTAAATGAAAACCGATAAAGCTGTTATACATGTGCACATATGCAAAGAAAAGGGTTGGGGGCCCGTGAATCTTCGCTAAACTGAGTGGACACCATTATCTAAAATTTGTAAAAAATAAGTTCTTGTGCGTACGATTTTTAAATTTATATTTTTATCAGGATTTTAATATCATATTGTTTTATGCTATATGTTTATAAATAAATAATACAAAAATCTTTTTGTTCTTAGGAGTGTAGGCCACTTATTCACATACGGAGGTGTGTGGTACCCCTTTCCTCCCTGAGGTCTGTTCCTCTAAGCCAGCCTTTTCCATCCGAATATTAGAAGCCATAATTATGATCTATTTAGTGGAGAAAGTACTGCAAGTAAAGCAAGAAACGAAGAAGCAACGGATTTCCTCCATTAGAACGACTCGCGGACCCTCAAGACATGACATACGTATATGGATGGTTTGTGTGGTCGTAACTTAATGCTCATTTCCTGCGTTTTTATGAAAGTTTCATAATCCCTTCTTGCAATGCAGTGCTTTCGTAACACGAGTCACGTACAGGTTGTTCGCTGTGAAAACTCGGCCTCAGAATTATCTTCCTCAACAAGCTGAAATTTGAGGAAGCACGCTACACGAGGAATAAGTCACATAATTTTCGTACCGGTCCACGTGCTCTGTGACATCACGGTTATGGATGTTGCACTTTTCAACACAAAATGCCGCAGCACTGGTTAAGTGGTCATAGCCCCCTCAGGTCACTCACCTGCGAACTTACAAAACCTTCTTCAATTAAAACAGTGTGTTTCTTTAAAGGTGAATCTTCCATGAGCCACCCTTTAACTCAGACAGCCTTTCCAGATTTATGCATTTTAATTAGTGTTCTATATCTTATACAGCTCTTGAATAACAACGTTTCACAAACATTTTTAAGAGGTGTCCTTTGAATACTAATTTAACCTCACTTTGACCATTACATCGGGCAGGAAAAACGAATTTTATTTTCCAATATAAATAATATAATATATTATATTATTATATTATATTATTATTATTATTACTACTACTTTCATCATTATATACATATATTAAAAACTTTCAGGAACATAATGTAGCTGCTGTTTGTTTAAGACTTAAGAAATATTTTCTTACTTTTATACTCATTAACGGGACAGAATTTGTTGCTGCTGGATCCATTATCTCCAAATTCAGACTTTGAAGACGTTCTATCAGAATCTGTGTAGTTATTTCTGTATCTGATATTACATTTGCCTTAATTATCACATATTCTCATGTGCAGGTATTTAAATATATTGTTCTGAATTTACATAATAATGAGTGTTTTCTGAACTGCTGCTTAATGGGACTCTACTCATTAAATATTTATAGCGTCGAATAATTTGTGACTAATGAAGTGGCAAGGATGTTGAGGGATGCGGTTTTGGCCTGTTTTGAAGTACATCCAGGCATTTGCCTGGAAGGATTGAGACAATAATGAAAACCTCAAAAGAGCTGGTTTCCGGGCCGTGTTTGAAACCGGGTCTTCCTGAAAACGAAGCAGGATTGCTACCAGCTCCGTGCGACATCCGTTGTGCTGTTACAAAGTTACCCTAACAATGGTAAACAAAGCAGTTGCCAGTGGTCACTAATATTCGGAAGAACCAGAGGCCGATTATCCGGAAAATATTGTGGTCTTTTGACACCCGTAATGTTCAACGCCTTCCTGTTTGTTATGCTTGGCTAAATGAGGTGTGGGCAAACATTTCGGAGCATGTAATAGCATAATGCAGTATTACCAAGAAGTGTTCAAACTACGAATATCTGGAGCACTTGACGAACCTCTCTGTGTTTTTCACGCGACTATTATTCCTTTATGAGATGGATTAAACCTGAGCCTCCGCGCCGCCAATGACCCGCTTGTCAAATTTTGTCCATCCATTGCTCATGACTAATGTCTCTTGTTGTTATATCTACTTTTTTGTCGTACTTGCGGTTAATTATTTTAAGGTTTTGTTTAATGTAACCTGTTACGAAATTCGATCCTTCTCCTAGTATGGGGTATCAGTCCATTATATTTCTGTCGTCACAGTATAGCACGGCACACCAGAGTGACATGCGTTTTTGCACCTGCCCTGAGCGTGATAAAACTATTCAGGTAACTCATCCTTTATATGTTATATAAAGTTTTAATATACAGACTGCAGCCTCGGAAATGCAGAAATGAAAAATGTTAGCCTGCAGGCTTAACTTTGAATAGATACGTTAGTATTCCAGACATAAGAAGAAATTCGTTTCTTTGGATATGTTTTCCTTATATTATGACCTTCTTGTTAAATAATATGGCAATTTGAAACAGGGGTGCAGCTGTCAGTCACTTTTCAGAATTCGCACCTTGCATCACTTGTATAGCTTTGCTGTCCGTTCGTCCGTCTCTTTGGCGGCACTAAATCCCTCGTAAAGACTTTATTGAGATGTTAATGCAGTTATTTGTTACACATTTTATTGAAAACGGGACAAATTTATCCAAGTTTTGTCCAAACCTCTCCTCGGACAGACTTTAATTATTTGTTGACACCACTCCAAAATAATGATCTTTACATGCCACAACCAGCGCGAAACGTTTTTATAGGCCGTGGTGTACATTTTTCAAGGACAGCTGGTTGTATGCATTTTGGAGAGATTCCAGCAAGCTAATTGCTTCCAATCTGTCAGCTCGTGTTACTGCTCAATCAACGTCATCATTGTCTTTGTCGAAGTGATACCGCAAGTCTTAAAGTTATAAAAGCTCAGCAATTGACAACGTCTTTCCATAATACACTTACAGATGAAGAAACCGGAACCTTCCGAACGCAAAGAGAGAGTGCCACCATTTGACAGCGACATTCGATCTTATGAACTTCCGTATTAAATGTGCCGTGAATAATACATTTCTAAACACTCGCAATATCTTTAGGATTTTAAAGGTTACTGCAACACGTAGACACTAGCATTCGATAAAGACATTCTACTTCGTAATTTTGCCTAAATTGTGTCGTAAAAGCCTGACGTAGAGCATGCGTAAATTTTGTAGACTTCATGAGTAGACCGGTGGCACATGATCACTTGAAGTATACACAACGGGGAGTCTGAGTAGACCGGTGGCACATGATCACTTGAAGTATACACAACGGGGAGTCTATGAGTAGACCGGTGGCACATGATCACTTGAAGTATACACAACGAGGAGTCTATGAGTAGACCGGTGGCACATGATCACTTGAAGTATACACAACGAGGAGTCTATGAGTAGACCGGTGGCACATGATCACTTGAAGTATACACAACGAGAAGTCTATGAGTACACCGGTGGCACATGATCACTTGAAGTATACACAACGAGGAGTCTATGATTAGACCGGTGGCACATGATCACTTGAAGTATACACAACGAGAAGTCTAGATTGTTTCCCGCAAACACTCACATGCTACAAGGAACGTTTAAAGCGTTTTAAAAGTTTTTTCTCGTCCCTGTATGACACTGTTGCAGAAAAATTGAATTGAAAATAAATCAGTGAATCAGAATCAACAAATGCCACTACGACTGGGGCTCCTGTTCGGCTGCGGTGACATTAATAAATCTGAGTGACTGATCTTGTGACATACTGCATTGGTCTCGGCTAAATCCTTACGTAGCCAAGAACTGGTACACAACCATAATAGTAAAAGAGCTAGCGGTGACGTAAGCGAAATTTCTAAGTGAACTACTAGAACAGCAGCAGACTGTGCAGCAAGTTTTGATGACAGCAACCAAGACTGCCTGTCGCAGTACTCACTGCATTTATCTGTTTCAGTACTGCATTTATTCACTTTTAACACGTAACTGGTTTGGCATGAATGGTGAGGAAAGAAATGTGCTGTGATTACTCGAAAATTAAAAATAGAAATTTTGATAAAGTGTGTTTTTGTCGCATTTTAAGTTGCACTTGTAATAAGGGAGCCTTTGATTAAGATTGCAGCTTATTTTCCTCGTAAATTAATTTCGTTTAATTTCCTGCAATTTACCTTCACCATGTTTATCTCGTGTCGTGTTAGTGCCGTGGACACTGCATTGTTTGTTATGGTGTGTTGTAATTGAAAGAAATGATACCACATACAATACGAGACTGTGTGTAGAACTGTATAAAGCGATGGATACCTACGGTATTATTCTAAGATTAGTAGATAAATATTGAAGTGTCTTAAAAGGAGTATGCTGGATTACGAAGAAAGAAAGTCTTTATCTATTTCAAGGAGTTAGTTAGGATCAGAGTTGTCAATTTCTTTTTCATCGCAATGCATTTTAGAACTGTTTAGAACTAATTGCTGTAGAAATCTCTTCAAATTTTGCCTTGTAAACCAATAGGTCTCCTAAAGTTTCTGATAATAGGCTATAACCACATAGTTTTAAATTAGAAAGTTCTGGTTGGGCAAGTGAAAAATTTCAAGAGCTATTTTAAGTTCTAAATTTGCTGCACAATTTAAATACAGAATAACTACAAATTAGCGGACGATTTCCAGGGCCTGTAACGTTATGTTGAGAACACATACGGTAGACAGGATCTACATAATGAATATAAATATATGTAGTATATATGATAACTACAGGCCCTCCAAATCGTCCGCAAATTTGTAGGCCCCTCTATGTAAGATATCTTACATTTTTGTTTTATTTGGTTGTACAACTCTCGGTAGAAGTAATATGAGATCCCCACAGTGCCTAGCTTTGGCGTACGGCCGAGTAAGCAATGTACAATAAAGCACAGGCTGCATATCCCAGCATCTTCAATATAATTCAGAAGGAGCAAAGGTTTACCTCAACTGCACGTCTGGAGAGAGAACTGGGTGCAGTTCATCGTGTAGTTATGGAGGGCGAAGCACAATGGAGAAAATTTTCTCCCGTTTTTAACATTTAACGTGGCTCAAGTGCCACTTTAGTTACTGATTCTCACTATCATGTTATTAACTGATATAGCGTCAGTGGATAATCTTCGATGACTAATAACTCCGAGCGGAATCCTTCAGAAGCTATCAGTGCCTCAGCTGGTCAAGAAATTTCCCATGTTCTGGAACATGATGGTTATTATCGAGTTTACACGAACGCACCCGCCAATAGAACCTATCTTAAGCTACATAAATCCATCCACATCACACTTAATTTAGTTAAGGTCACTTTTAATATTATACTCGGCTTTGTCTCACCCAGTTAGTCTGGACGGCTAAAGCTGTTGACATATTTTCATAGCACACATGGCATGCTCCCTCTGCCTGTTGATCCTCGTAAAAGAGACAATAAACATAAGTTTATGGGAAGGATAAATCACAAAAGCGTATTGTACAGGAACTGAACCGCCACAAGCATGACGATGGGATGCAGCGTGGAGTGCCATATGTTACGTCTTGAAACGGTCTGAGTAAGCATCGATTTCCTTAACAGACAGGTCTCTTACTGATTACTTTCTTGTTTTTCATATTTGTTGTATATGGAAGCAAACTCCTCTATTTTTGTTTTAAATTTTGTAGCCATACACTTTTCTTTCAAATGTAATGCCGACGGGCTGGTTGACAAGACAGTGAAACACTTCGACACAGATTTGGAGGGAAAGCTATGGAAGTTTATAATGCAGTTACATTTCTCTGTTTTTTACAATTGTAAATGAACTATTTTAGAATAAGGAATTTAATGTTAAGGGTCCCAAAGGGCACAAATATGTTTTGTTTCTCCGACTTTCTTCTACGCAGTAATGAAGAAACCTATTTTGTAAGGAGAAATGCTGGTTGAATGCAATAAAGATAGTTTACAAAAAAAAAATGCTTAATGGAAATGCTGTGCCTTTTCTCTCGCCCTTATGGTTTGTCACCCAAAATATTCAACGACTTTTTGAGGTGTAAAATAAACATCGTCAGTTAAATGTAATTTGGCCAGACCTGTCTAGTATGACCACATCGTGATAAGCAATTCAATCGAACTTTGTCTTTTATATTACAGATATTGTTAAGAAACATAAGTAATGTCTGAAAGCAGTGTGATCAATTTTGTAGCTCTTTGACTGCATTCGCGATAATTTGGCATTAAAGCCTGTGCGTTGTACTTTGATGTACAGGTTTGTATGTAGGCCTGTTCAAGTCTGGAGTACATTATTCTTTTCTGCCCTTGTTTTGTTACGTATCTTAAGATCATCTTGCGCGTGGGAAATTGTTAATGCTTCCTGTGTCAGAATGTGTTCGGCGCCCTATGAGAGCTCTTAAATATACTCGGCAAGTACGTTACGATAAACATTCAAGTGTTCTAGAATTTGACACCATAATGACTGGTAGCAATTGACATGATGTTATGTCCTAGAAGACTTCAATATTCAACACCACTATAACCACAGATTTCCTAAGTTTTGATAAGATAAGGTAGGCACTACATTACTAGGGCCTAATTGTCTCTGTAACACTTAAAAAGCCATTTATAATATTGAATCCACTGAATCCATATTTTTATCTTATGATTGTTTATCATACTTTCACCTGAACGGGTAATTTCTACAGGCATACAATTATTATTACTTATATTATTAATATTATATATTGACGCTAATTTTTATTAAACTTAATTCTTCGTACTTTTGTCCTGGTCAGTATGCAACCGGTTATTTGAAGTCAAGTTCCGAAAAATTTCATATTATATTGATGGCGTGCAAAGCCCACCAAATCTTCCTTTTGTTATGGTTAATAGTAAATATTTGTTTATCAAGGGTGCACAAATCCTGGCTGCCAGGGTCGCCCGGACGACTGAATTTTGTAAGGTGGCTCCCAATATTTGTCGGTCCTCAGTATGGAACTTCCTTCATGTCACCCTTCTGATACCTAGGATTTTCAGATGGCTCCAATATTTTTGGAAAATTTGTGGAACCTTGGTCTTTACAATTCTACTTTCTAAGAGCTTCGCTCAATTGTGGCCACAGACACAGGAGTGTCAAGAGGGTGCATAAAGCAATTAACATATTTGTAATACTAGTACAAGCTTTCTTTTTTCATATAAAACTCAGAATATCTTGTGGTGATGCACACTTTGTAATTCACTACATAAATCTGCTGCGTTATCAGTCTGGAGGCCAAATATTCTGAACATAGATTATTACAGTTTATATCATTCCTTGCAGACTGACACATGTATAGTGCCATAGCGACCTTAATTGCACTCATCACACATCATCTCACACAAATCTCGCCATGTCGAAATTTGGATGGAAGTGAAAAGTTACCGCAGCAGAGAACATGTAATAGAGAAAGAGGTGTAGCAGGCACGACATATTCCGGAGCAAGTACAGTGTACGGACGTGGTCCACCCTTGATACCTCTGCCAAAGTGTATATTCTCATTATCTGATAGTTATGTAACATGCATTACAGCTGTAGCTATGTCCTGGTGGCCGTTTGCTAACTTTATCACTGCAGTTGATGCATTTACTTTAAATATACGTACACTGACAAAACCAGAATGCTTTTCTTAGCATCACCACTTATGCAACAAATCCTAAGATATAACACGTTAACGTCTGATTCTCTGTCATTATGCATATTAACAAGTGGTTATGAATGGAAGCAGAAGATAACAGCAACTTACTGTAATGAAAGGCATGCTTGAATCATTGAAGTCCACCTTTGTTGTAAAAAGTACATAGCTTACCTTAGATAGCATCCATTATTCCATGCTAATCTGTCGATTTTATTATCTTTGTACGTAAAATGTTTCTTTGTTTCAATGTGTTTAACGCGTTGAAATTAGGTATGTTGATGGTTTGTTTTTATAGCTAAAATATTGCACGCGCACATAAACTGCATTCTTTTTTGAATGATCCATAACCGTGCATTGAGCAACTAGATATGATATAAAAACCAACAAATGCATTTGTTGGTTTTGATATCATATCTAACTACTTTCTTTTGATTCTGTTTTCCAAACTCTGTTCTCCTCTAACTCGTCGCACCGCCTCAACTTTGGTCTGCCTCTTTTTCTGTCTCCAGTCCCTCCTGGTTTAGTACAAATGATTTTCCTTGCAGGGTCACTTTCTTCCATCCTCATCACGTGCCCAGCCCATCTAAGTCTCCCAAGCTTAATAAATTTCACAACATGTTCATCATAGAGCTTATATATTTCAGAGGTTTTGCGCCACCTCCAACATCCATTTTGAAGTACTGGGCCAAATATTATCCGTAGAACTTTCCTTTCAAAGGATCTAAGAATATTCTCTCCTTGTTTACCCATAGCCCAAGTCTAGCAGCCATATGTGAGTACTGGCCTAAGTAATGTTTTATAAATGAGGCATTTAACTTTACGTGACAACAGCTTTGAACTAAAATATTTCATTGATCCAAAGTAGCACAAGCGGCGACATTTTACCAATCTATTATTCACTCTACACTTCATGCTCTATAGTTTGAGCTATTGACAGTGTCGCTAAATAAAAGATAAGTAAATAATAGAAACATCATTCTCCACTATAAGCATTGAAAAGTAGTGAAAGATCTAATCGTATTCAGTAGAATATCAAACAGCACGAAGCGTTGTACCACAAATCAGTTTCGTCTAAACGTTAGTGCAGCATCTCGGTGGTTGTTACATTGATATACGGCTCTTGTTCATAGTGACTCAGGTGAGACAATGCTCCGAACATTTGACCCATCGTATACCAGTTGCTCAATTACGCCACTGGACCACAAGAAATAACGCGCGGACAGCAGGTCAACGGCCAGCGATCATATTGCATCCTTACAGTCGCTAGTGTCACCGGGTCGTAACCGACATGCCGCAGGGGGCTATGACCACCGTCAGCAACACGCAAGGGGGGGGGGGGACATCAGTCAGGTGAACTCAGCTAATTTTCTGCTACAAGAAAAAGTGTTGTAACTTCATGCAGTTTAACCTACGCCTCGAATTGTCAAGTGTCGTTGAATGAATCCTGTGTGTTTATTTAACGACATTGTATTACTCCGTCTGTCTGACTATGTACCATTATCCTTGAGGCCGATCTTGCCAAAATATATTGCAAGTTCAAGAAGTAGTCGTTGCAATAAACCTTGGGCAAAGTATGACGATGACCTTTAACCCGTGACATATAAAGATGTGATGTAGCGTGTGTCCTTTACCCGCAGTTCGCAACCAGTTGTTTAGGGTTGTCGTTGTTATTGGATAAATCACTGGGCAAGAACAGCAGAAACTTTCTGTTACTGTATACGTCATAAGCGAAGTAATAAATCAGGGGTGGACAGTAATGCTTTGACATGATTCGGTAGTTTCTGACTTGCTCCATGTTGACTTGCTTACCTTTTTTACAGGCCAGTTTAAGGTGGTCTACAGTAGACATTTCATGTTCCTCCAGTTCTTGATACGTATGTGGCTAGCTATCATCGTGGTTTTTCTCGTTTTCCTAAATGAAAAATAAAGTCAGCCGAATATATTTTTAAAGTGTTTCTGAAGAAGATAGAATTTCTACCATAGAATACATAGAATTAATAACAAATAATAAGCACTTTGCATACTTTAATTACGAATAGTCGCTACACCTGTTGTCTGACTGGATACTAAAGACGGACAGTATCTTCCCACTTTACCTACCACCTTACCGGAACTACTATGGAGTTTCCTTTTCCCAACTCTTCGCCTCCATCCGCCTTCAGTTCTCATTCAGTACCCTATTCTCTCTTGCGACATGTGTGACATTCTCAAAGCTGTTCTGATGAAGATTCTAGTCTTCTGGAACATGACTGCCTGTAGTTTGGTATTGAAGTACCGACGTTTCAGAAGAGCTTGCCGTTTACATCTTCGGAGTAGCCCTGAAATAACTGTATGCAAATCTACACGACGTCATATTCAAGAAAGCCTGGAAACAGTCCTGTTGTTGTCGCTCCATCTCCGAGACTACGAACAACCAACATCGACAGACCTCAGCACGTCTGTCCGAAACAGCGATTGGTGTAGTAATGCCGACTGGAAGGCGGAGGCTCGCTGCTATGTCACCAACGCATCAACTAGCCTACAATATGAGTTCAACAGAAACGTTAATCCTGCGGGGGCAAAGGCGAATATGTCTTTCACGAGAGTCCAAAGTGGAAAATTTATTATTATTATTATTATTATTATTATTATTATTATTATTACTAATGTTATTATTATAAATCTGACTTACTGCTTTTGTTATATTGGGATGTTTGTGTACTTGTGTGTCTTTATTTTATTTTTGTTGTATTTATTTTGTTTTTTTTCTTCGTGTGGTGCAACAGCCCTACTCAGGCCTAGGCCGCCTCGTTGTTGAGACACACCACGTTTGATAGGACTCCTCTGTACGAGGAATCGGCCCGTCGCAGAGATCTCTGCCTGACAACACACTATATTCCCAAGCGACAGACATCCATGTCCCCGGAGGGATTCGAACCCGCAATCCCAACAAGCGAGCAGCCGCAGACCTACGCCTTAGATCTCGCGGCCACGGGTATCGGCGCATTAATGTTGCGCCTGTTTTATAACTGGCAATTGCGCTGTTAAACTAGCACGCTAATAAATGGCAATTGAAATGAATTATTATTAAGAAAACTCTGTTCATTGCTAAAATTATGAGCGTCGGTGATACGTGAGTGAGTACATGATTAGGAAGCATTGATTGAATGATGTTGAGAGGGGTACGCTAAAGTACTCTTAGAGAAACTTGTCCCAATGTCGCTTTGGCCACAACAAATCCATATGGAATGGTCTCCACAGTGAGAGGCCGGCAACTAACAGCCTGAGCCATGGCATGGCCTAGAGTTGCAGTAGAAAATTCGTAATTTTGTGTACAAACATATTAATTAGTGCCATCGTTCGTTAAGTTTGTAATTTCGTAATGTTCTTAATGACATTCATTCATATTCAGACACAGCACAACTGCTTTCTTCACTTCAAAATAACTTGCTTACAAGCTTGTAATGCGTGCGAATTTATAAATTACGCCCCAGAAATTTACTGTAATAACTAATATTATTTTAGGTTAAAACCCGGTATTGCATTAAGCGATAGATAAGCAACGAGCTAGCGGCTGTTTAACCTGATCATGTTGACACGAAAGACGCTTCTTACAGCGTTTATCTCTCCATGTACTCCCGACTTAGAGTGACAGCACCACAGACTACGAACACGAGGCAACTCTGAACGTCTTTAATTAGACCGTGCATGTATGTTTGTGTAATTGCTTAACTACTTAGGCTGCTTTTGTAACTCAGCAGATTATTACGTACATTAATGGGGTATTACAAAACCAGTTTTATCACGAAAAACAACTAATTTAATGTCTTAATGTAATAACAATTATAGCCTATGAAATTTAAAGCTGGTCTATTCATTCAGTTAACAATCATAGACTGTGTTAGCCTAGGAGTCAAATCTTTTTCTTTTTCTTTTTTTTCCTCCAATTGCGCAACAGCCGCTAGTGGGCCAGGGCCTCCTCGTTATCGAGGCTTCATGATCGCACTCAGACACACCACAGTCGGTAGGAATCCTCTGGACGAGTGATCAGCCCGACGCAGGGACCTCTACCTGAAAAACACACAACATTCACAAGAGACAGACATCCATGCCCCTGGCGGGATTCGAACCCATAATCCCAGCAAGCGAACGGCCACAGACCCACGCCTTAGACCACGCGGCCACTGAGATCGACTAAATCGTATGGTTAAAAACGTAAAAGTAGTGTGTGTGTGTGTGTTTTAAGAGAGTCTTGGCCTATCTGGCGTATGATGATTCCTCTTCGTACTCGTATTTACGCTTATGATGACTCGTCTATATCTGGGTTCTGCAAATGTAAATCCGACGGAGAGATGGCACTGTTTTATTTCATATCAGTATATCTGCTCCTGTGCTATTATCGGTACTCTTTTGCCCACTTCTCAACTTCTGTTTACGGTAACGAAGGCAATCATCACTCTTCTTTCGAGATGTAAAGTTTTCAAGACATGCGTAGGCCTACATTATTCCTTGAGTACTTGAGTTGCCATGTTGTCAGACGACTGCACAATATAAAGTCTTATTTATACCAGGTTTCATAGGGTTTATGGGGAACTCAGTTTATGGTAAGTCCTTCTGTTGGGACACATTCTCCAGCGAGACGGCTTGTACTAGTTGATCATGCAGTGTGAAATCGGGAACAACAACGTTTTCGTCTTATAAATCTAGGTATATGTCACAGAAACTTGTTTCACTGAATGTCGTAATGGGACCATGAAAGTAGCTTGTTATCATTGAGATATGGAAACGTGCAGGGAAGTAAAATCTTCATACCACAACCGTCATCAGCATGTCACTGGCTATTGTTTCTTCAGGGCCCGCTACTTTTTACCTTGCCGACAAGCATGTACGTTTGAAGTATGAAAAGACAGTCTTTGTCTGCCCACGAAACACTGTACATCAGACCCCCCTACATTTCTTCACATGTATTTAACCTTTAGCGTCCGGAGTTATTTCTCAGCTTTGCCCTTTAAATCGAGATAAGTAGCCTACTTTACGGCACAATACCTGTGTGATCGGTTCTGCGGCCCCCGCGTTGGCCGTTTAAACTTTAGCGCATTCGTTAGAAAAACTTTAATATTATTTTTTCTTTAAGAGATAAAATGGTTGAATTACATCCATTTTGTAGAAAATGAAACAGGCTTTTAGCAGAGAGTTTTATAAAGTCGGCTTTTATACTTTCTGCCTAAATACACACAATAAAATTCCGTATTCGTATGAATTTACACTTTATGTCGTCTTATTTGGGGCTGTTAGCGACATCTATTATAAAACAGGATTTTAGCAGAGCGCTTTATAAAGTCAACTTGTATCCTTACTGCCTAAATACACACAATAATGTTCCGTATTCGTATGAATTTGCATTTTATGTCGTCATATTTGGGGCTCTACGAAACATCTCTGTAATGAACAGGCGTTTAGCAAGCGCTTTATAAAATGTCAGCTTGTATCCTTACTGATATCTCGTCTCTCCTACTCAATGAACACAGTTTATTTATCTGAAGCACGCACAAACGTAACACTAGCCTCTGCTAGCAGTCTAAACATTGGAAGGTTTTATGGCGTCACTGCAAGAGCATTCCACACCGCTTGTAGCAAAACAGAAGTATATCCTGAAACAGTCTCCAACATCACATACATACTAAACCTATTTTTGAACCTAAAATGAAATATCAGAAGACAAAGAGAAATTCTCGCATTCAAGAAATAATTGAACGTTTTAATTTTCAGACAAATAGCGCTTAAAAATAATATAAAAGGATTTGTTTGGCGTTTTTATTAGAATAATGACAGTAGAGTTATAGTACATTTTTGCACACGAAATTCGTCTGTCAGGAAGGTTGACGTAATATTTCTTCGCGACGAAATTTAACACTGCCTGCGATACGACACTACACAAAAGCTCCTTTATGACTGGTCCAGTTTGTTTTCATTTCTGGAGTCTGTTTGGTTTTGTTTCTCACTAACGCTAACTACACAGTAGGAAACTTGTGTGAATCACTACGCCTATGTCTAGCTCAGCCATATGATATAAAACTCTCGTACACGTGAATCGCGCTTTCACCAAGCGGTTGTTTTCAGTCGACTGAAACCACACGATCTCCACTGCAGTGCAAAACAAGTTACGTAACTTCCTAATGCTACCAGAGCTGATCGCTAAAGCCTCTTCAATGTTACAGACTGAGATCCTTCCTGGGGTAAAGTAGTCGGAGCGTGAAACAAACCAAATATTTCATTTAACGCGAAATGTGGAGGTATACACGTTACCTACATGTATTTAAAGCTGTGGGAGCTATCCCCCGCGGTCATGGGCAGGAAAGGATGACTGACGGTTTAAAGGGCCCTGGCAACTATATGGCACGCACGGACTCTAAAGGTTAATATATAGGGCATGATCCTTCAAGTAGCACAGCGAGGCGGTGGTGTCAACATAAAGAAGCGTTGCGTAAAACATTTTATTGTGCTACGTCCTAGTGAAATGGGCTGGCTGACTTGCGGCATACTTAATGAAGTTGCATTAAGTAATTGGATTACTCACTGTCAATGATAACTAGTTAACTAATCATATGGTACAGAGCCTTCATTGAAATATTGATAATATTATTCATTTGGTCAGGAGGTCTGGTTTTATGGAGTCCTAGGTTTTAAAATGGATTTCACGAAAGTTTATCATTTTCCTGTTTCTTCCTCGCCAGTGATACTCGTGATAAGCAACAACAGGTGGCGGACGTGGGGAGAAACTACGCCTATCACAGTTCTCTCACAAACTGAACATACTTTGCATACGCCTCTAACAATTCTCTCACGAAATAAACTCACTTCACACAGATCTATCACATTTCTCTCACAGACTGTACGTACTTTACACATGCCTGTGACAAGACTAAACATACTTCACGTAGATCTATCACAGTTCTGTCACAGACTGAACGTACTTTACACATGCCTGTGACAAGACTGAACATACTTCACGTAGATCTATCACAGTTCTCTCACAGACTGTACGTACTTAACACATGCCTGTGACAAGACTAAACATACTTCACGTAGATCTATCACAGTTCTGTCACAGACTGAACGTACTTTACACATGCCTGTGACAAGACTAAACATACTTCACGTAGATCTATCACAGTTCTTTCTCAGACTGTACGTACTTTACACATGCCTGTGACAAGCCACTCACAGACTAAACATACTTCACGTAGATCTATCACAGTTCTGTCACAGACTGAACACACTTTGCCTATGCCTATCACAATTCTCTCACGGAATAAACATACTTCATGTAACTCTTTCACAAATTACTCACGGAATAAACATACTACGTACACGCCCATCGAAATTCTGTCACGAATTAAAAATATTTCGTGCAGACTTATCACAAGCATTGCTCAATGTTAACTCATCACAAGTCTCTCCAGCTCTGTTTGTGATGGTAGGCCTTTGCGGAAACAATCAGAATTTAGCAGTAGGCCTATAAGTACACACAACGAGTTCAAAGTGTTGTTGTTGCTGTTGCTGCCTTTAGTTCGAAGACAGAATGAACAATTGACGCAAAAAAGGTTACAACGTGCTTATGTTAATCAGTAAAATAAGTCTGTTATTCTGTTGTATCGTGAACCTTTACACAGTTTGTGCTACTAATAGTGAAACAGCTGGATCGGACGTGGAACAATTATCGTTGAAGCATGCGTAACTAGGTAAAGGTGCAGCTACATAACTTCGTTTTATGTCTGTTCGCCAAATTTCCTTCTTTCATCAAAGGATGAAATAATAACTTATTTCTGCTTTTATATTGTGAATAATGATCATATTGTTTCTTGGTCGTTTCTAACAGAGAGTTACACACTTATGTTCTTAGAGAAATATACATCTTCATTTATATCGTTGTGCTGTATAATAAGTTTTCTTATTATCTGTACTGAGTGTCTGAAACAGTCCTTTTGAAGTCAGTGTTATAGATGTGGTTCTGGTTATTAAGCTTTCACCAATTTCAAGCCTAATCTCTTGATGCAAACATAACACTGGCTCAGGTAGCTGTGTTATTGTCTGCTTTCATTTCTCGTCGCTAGTGAGGTGTGTGCGACAGGTATAACCATCTGGTATTTTCATCACAATCCGACCCTTAATATGCCTACCTAGTAAATGGGAA
The DNA here is from genome assembly GCA_021186555.1 of Reticulitermes speratus. NCBI lineage: Eukaryota > Metazoa > Arthropoda > Insecta > Blattodea > Rhinotermitidae > Reticulitermes > Reticulitermes speratus. The sequence continues at coordinate 36,498,025 of JAJKFL010000001.1, read as the reverse complement.
TGCTCTGTAATTGCATTCACGCTGAATATGAAGTGAACATAAACGTATATCGGGCAGATAGTACTAAAATGCTCGTCTACTTTTGGCCTCCAAGAAATCAAGTTACCACATAGGCGCTTCTCTGTTCCTTTTAGCAGAAAAATAGGTGGTTGGGAATTATATAAAATAACATGGAATCAAAGGCACGAGTGCAGTGATAGAGTTGTATTGCCGTTGGGCCTTATTGTCAGTTGTGATAAGAATTTCGCAACTTCTTTAGAAAATAGGAATGCTAGTTCTTTATTTTCCACTTTTGCACCCGAGACCTTGTTCGAATTTACATCAATCTAGACATTTTGAGTGACCTGTAGACTAAGAAGCTAACTGAATATACAGAGAATTCAATGGGAACCGGAGGCTTGTTTCTTGCTTTGAGTTCCGGAGAAATGTCTCTGCTGCCCTGTCCCTAGTATTGGCTCTACCGGGTCCCTTCCTGCACATGATACTACCGTGTCCCTGCGCCTGGTTGTGGCCTGTCCCTGTACCTGGTTTTACCCTGTCTCTGTGCATGGCTGTACTGTGTCTGGATGTATATGAGATTCACGTCATGATGACCCTGTGTTTCCTTAGTAAGAGCGGTTCGGGGTCAAGAGACTAACTACCTGCTGGACGGTTGTGAAACAAACTGCAGTACACAGGTGGAGCAACCTGACCGAGCGCAGCAGCTCTTCAAGGGCTAAACATATTCAAATAAAATAGAAAAATTGTTCATGGTGATGCACTTCTGTATGTGGTCTCCTGCCGGAATGGATATGCTTCATAACTTCACACACAACCTGCACATGAGGCCAAGATCTGTACAGTTCGCGAACGTCATTTGTTTATAAGAGTGAAGTTCATTAAGCTGTGCCACTATAGGACTGCGGGAGCCGGGATAGCGATGTCATTATACTAAGTTACAGGATGAAAGCCGAGGAATCGTGGTTCGATCCCTGGCAGGGGTAAGAGAGACTATCTTCTCCAAAAGGTCCAAGCCGGCTCTGGGGCCCACCCAGACTCCTAGTCAACGGACACCGGATGTCCTTCTCCTGGAGTAAGGCAATCGGGGCATGAAACTGACCACTAACCTCCAAATAGTGCCGACATTAAGAATGAGAGAAGCCATACCTCAGCTCTCTGTTTTCATGGCGTACACAGGGAAAACAATACTTTATCATGAGCATAAGCTCTCAAGAGCCATCTAAATGATTATAAAACTCTTGTTGTAACATTACTCAGCGTGCCAGTTGCATGGCTAGAGCCATAGCTATTAATGAAGTGTCATTATAAGGTCAGTACATCAGTACGGTTATTTAACAGGATTGTATAAGAACTAGTGACATGTGTTTATACTGGCCCACAGTCGGCGGTACGGGGGTAATATTATCGCACTTAAATTTAGCTACAGCAGGTCTTAACGGAAGTTATTCTGTTCTATGTGCCCCGCGGGGCCCGGACCTTTCTTCGAGCGCACATGTCCGTTAAAACAAGGATGCGGGCGCTCCATTGTCTGTGAGAAATAAAGACATGTGGGCGTCCAAACTTACGACCTTTTGATGGTACGTTGCCGCTTATTGGAATCGCGACGTACATGCTATTCCTATAGTCGAATGGACAAGATGCTAATTTGTGTGTACTGTACATATATAAGAGCAAGAGAACGCTCCACATTAAAATGGACCGCACGGCATGAAATTCTCGACGCCCTGATGTGACACTCATCTTACACATCGGGAGAAATTCGTCGTTGTTAATACTAATTTCTTACATGTTTATGAGGTTAAGGATAGGGTAATTCCATGGAGCTGGGTACTTCACGAGAAGTTGATAGCCTCATAGCTCGTCAAGAAATTCTTTTTCTTTTTTGAGGCCAAAATTTCACAACAGTCTTTGCAAGACCCCCGTATGTCCCTCTTCAGTCAGATGAATCCAGTTTACATCCTCGTGCCTATTTCGATGAAATTCAATTTACTAATTTCGGTATATTTCACTTTTGTTCAGTAATTACAGTCACAAACCACATATATATTTTCGACACATTAGGTTATCGGTTTCAGCTCTATAGAGCCATCATCAGGCCTATACAACAACTATGACAATCAAAGTCTGTACATTTTTCTAAAAGGAATCCCCTTACTTTATACATATAATTGTAAAAAATAAGGGGATTCCTTTTACAAAAATGTATAGACTTTGATTGTCATAGTTGTTGTATAGGCCTGATGATGGCTCTATAGAGCTGAAACCGATAGCCTAATGTGTCGAAAATATATATGTGGTTTGTGACTGTAATTACCGAACAAGAGTGAAATATACGTGCATGTATATACTAACGGGGACGTCATATATTAAGATTACTAATTTCGTGCTATCGACGCCTAGATCTCCGACATCGTCTCCTTTCTGCAGGTTTTCCAATAATATCTGTTTGTATTTCTCATCTCTTCTATGCGTGTTGCATGTCTCGCCTAACTAATGCTGCTTATGTGATCTCCTTAGTAATACCCTTTGTAGAGCTGGCCTATAATGCCCTTTTTTTTGTATGGAATTATTTTCAAAATACTATGTAATTTGGCATAAGATTAGACGTGTTAAATGGGTTACATACGTGTAATTGTATGCATGCGTGTATGTACATAAGCCAACGTGTACGTTGACATTGAAGTCCATACATAGGCTGTGTAAGCCTATGTGGCTCGTACCTTTGTTCGTGTTAAGTGTATGTAGACTGTATATGTGCGTATATTTGTGTGTGTTATGTGTATGTAGATTGAACAAGTACGTACGTATGCCTTTATGTACATGTACGTATATGTAATTTTATTTGAGGTGATTCAGTGCCTTCTGCGATTTCGTGTGATGTAATTGTACCCTAAAACGCAATTTCTTGAAATATTTATTTGATTTATGTGCTATATAAATTACCATCAACAGTTTGTAGTATATGTTATGGGTTACGAAAATAAAAAAAATTATTTACTCTATCAAAAGATCTGAGCACTAGATTAACAGACTAATATAAGTACAGTCTTTAGTCTACTGAGTAGGTCCATTTGGATCTCAGAGCCTGGCAAATTTACCATTCTCGCCATAGAGAAGTCTGACGGCGAAACCAAAGAGACAGTGGAATGAGATCTGCTGTATAATATACCTCCACGTCGCAATCACACTTGTCATCTACGTATCCACGTGACGGATGTGGGGGCGGCTGTGTCGGTAGAACCCTCTACGAGGAAACGTAATTCGAGTTCTACCCCCTCCCTTAAAAAGAGTCACTCAAGGGGTCATGAGATCTATATAAAAATGATTTAATGCTTGGCGGTCCTTTGATGAAAGAAGGGGAAAATATTCTGAGGGTTCAAAGCTCACACCGCAGTTGTGACAAATTGCTGCATGAATTCTATTAACTATTCTAAAAACACTCGCGGCTTTGTCTCACAAATTAACCTTAAATCGACGGTCTAGCCACTGTGTTACACGCACTGTATTGCGTGTTCAAGAAAATCAATATATTGCACTTGAATTCCAGAAGCCCCATTTGTCCGACAGAGAGAAATGTTATATTTATCGCAGCTGTTCAGTTACTGAGATTGTGTGGCGTCGCTATGAGATGAAACATGAATATGAAGCAGTGGAGAAAATTATATTTTTTTATTGAAGGGCCCCGTAGCTGATGCTACGGACGCACCGCGGCCTTGAAGGCTTATTTTGCAAATCTGTGATTAAGATAACAAAGATGATGAAGTTTTTTCTGCTCTTCCATTTTAATGGAGCACCGGTGGAATGAAATTGACAGAGGAAAGTCGAATCCCAGTGCCACTTCTCCACCTCAAATCCCACATGGACCGACCAGGGATCAAACCCGGCCCTCCGCGGTGAGAGGTCGGCGACTAACCACCTGAGCCATGGCACGGCCTCAATAATATTTACAAAGGAAAACCGAAGTACTCGCAGAATACTTGACTCAGTGTCTGAGCTATTCCTTTGACATAAGTGAGTTACATAAAGAATGATAAATAAACAAATAAGCATAAATAAACCCAAGGTAGCAGGATCTGGCTGTATAGGCCCATATATTTCTTAAGACACTGTATTCTTACGTTTTAAGAATTTTGGTTTACCCCATATTTTATAGGAATATGATTTTTCATTATCATTATAACACTAACTTGAATTAATGTCCTACTTCAAAACCCTAATTGTTGATAAGGGGATGGAAAATTTGTGGAGATTTTTATACACTGCGATCTGTACATTCATTTTAATACCTCAATAGAACAAAAGTTTTCTAATAAAGGACAGGTTCACGTACCGAAATATTTAGTTAGAAACGTGTAATGTAATCTGATTTGTGTTAAGTTTGTATGATAAGAGTAGCTTCCTAATGTATCAGGTAACCTTATAGAAGTTAAATAATAGTGGAAAAGTATAAAGTATGCAGAAAGCACCTGGTAATAGGTAATAAACTAATTGTCTTGCAATTAAACAGCGAAGCAGTCATTATTGTATACAAAAAATATTATGTAACTACATGATACCAGTGGCTTAGCTAGGCTTTTGGCGACTGGGCGAGTAATTACAATTGCCACCCCTAACGGAAATTTATTCATTCCCTTGTATGTCTTACGACAGGTCCATAGCCTCTTCCAAAGCGAATTCTCCGCAGAGTGCGATCTAGTGCTTCCACTTTCGATTTCCAGTAGCCTCTTATTTTCTTAAGATCATCCAATAGCTGCTTACGTCTTTTTCCTCGTCTTCCCCTCACTTATATCCTTCCTTTATCTTTCCTTCAATAACGTGTTTTAGAAGGAACTTTCTATGCAAGAAGCGCCCAATCCAATTAGCATTACTTCTTCTTATATTATGTAGATATTCCTGTCCTCTTTGACTCTGTGTGCTACGTAAAACTTAATTTCTCACACGATCGGTCAAATAGATATTCTCCATCCTTTTCCACACCACATTTCAAAACTTTCTAGATTCTTTTGACCTACCTTCCGAAATATTCAAGCTCGAGCACCATACAAAGCTAGGCTCAAAGTGTATCATTTTACTGATTTCTTCCTTAAATTTTAAGTCCAACTTCCTGGTAAAAAGAATCTTGTTGTTGAATGCCTCTTTTGCCATGGCAATCCTGGATTTAATTTCATGTGTACATTTTGCATCATTTGTTATCATGCTACCAAAATAGTTGAAACATTTTATATTCTCACGTTAATGGAAATTATGAACTTAAAATTCACAGTTATTTAATGAATTTCCGTGTATTCGGCTCAGTAATTTAAAATTGGTTGGGAGTGGAAAATCATATATCTTCATTTATAATATTTATTTTGCCGTCCGTTTTGCCGCCCCTTTGACTGTACCGCCCGGGACGGCGGTATAACTCGCTCCACTCCCAACTATGCCCCTGCGTGATACTAAAGCAACTGAACCGAAATACTGGAGTTTATCTTCTAAGAGTTCAGGCGTAGAAGTTGATGTAGGAGTGTCTGTAGGCATTCACCGTCATTATTGTTCATTACCTCTGACTCATTAAAACGTAAGTGTAGACATCTAAATCTGTGGTCTGGGATTAATTTTTGTACAAATTTACTTTATACATCATTATGACACTGGATCCACCCAAATCCAATCCGTCATTTCTATAATGACCTTTTAATCCCTTCAGCCTTGATTTCTTGTGTTGTATTGAGATAGCTCTGTTACATGTCAGTTTAGATTGTATAAACAGAATTTTCTCAGACACTTATTGATTTATTTAATTAACTATAATCTTAATTATGTCGCGTGTTGTGCTATATGTGATTTAAATGTCCCGATTTCGATCCCAAGCTTACATACATACTTCAAAAGGCAAACAAATTAGGAAATGAATGCGTAGCTTAACTATTATGGCGTCTTGTTTCTACTACAAAACTGGTCTTCCAGATAGTTTATGATTTCCTTGTAACCTAACAACAGCGTCACAAGCGACACTCATCTCTGTCACCCTTGACTGTAGCACTGCTCTTAAGATACAGGGAAAACACCAGCTACCTGGAGGGTCAGACTTCAATTTTTGGAATTTCAAAGATACAGAGTGTAATTTTATCCTGAGCTGTAGCTGTTCTTCTTCTGATGACTGACTTGAAGAGTTTCCCTACAGAAATTTGGGCTAAACCTATTTAAATTGAATTTTATTCCTTTCATTTGTTGTTATTCGCGAGTAACCAGTGTAATTAATTCGCATAAATCTATTAATTAACTTCGGTTTTACTTTTTGGAACTCTATCCGGTTGTAGTGAGAACCGAATATCGCAGTTTCTTCACCTGTACTATGTTTAGCTCAGATTTTACATAAATTCAGAGATATTAACGACGAGATTCTAGTGTTTGTGTGTGTGTGCGTGTGCTTGTGTAGCTTATGTTTTGTACTCAAGAACTGGAGACACAAAACATTATTGCTGCGATTGTAGGACCTATATAAATTGTCAATCAGGGAACTTGGATAAAATCGTTTTGTTCCTTCTGATAATTATTCCTGATCGAATGTTATTTTTTTTCTAGAGAACAGCATTTTTTTTTCAAATTTCAATGCTGCTCCGATTAAAATCTGTGCATTATTTAAAACAACTATCTTGGATTCCAAACCTATCATGCTTCAGAAATCATTTGAATCTCAAACACAAAAGATTGTTGACATAAATCGACCATGACGGTCTGACATTCCGAGCTCTTTCGTTGTTTTTGTGCGCATTCGAAATCATGGGGAGAGTCTATCACAATTGCTCCGTCTGTCAGTCCTTCTTTACACGTGAAAAACTGTGCAGTAACTGAACAGATTTTAATCAAATTTGATATTGGAAAGTTTTACTAAAATTCATCGGTGTATTCAAATTTTGACAAAAGCGGGGCAAATGTAACGGACCCTTCACATGAAGGTCAGTATGTGTTTCTGGATGCATTTCGAGTGTCAATCACTAAATAATTATCGAAGGGACATATGTCTAAGTAATGTTATATAGAGAAGCGGAACTCATATTTCGTTTCCACTATATTTTGTTCGTAAATCTTACGGCTTTATATATAATTAAACGAGAATGTCTTAAAACGGCCCTGCTCAGTACCTATTGAATTGGAGTCTGGGTTGTATAAAGTACATAAATTAATTACATATACATTTACGCGTTTATTTTTAGCGTATTGTAGAGCCTTAACGGTATTGGATGACTGTAGTGGATATTTGTAAGGATTTTTAATGACTTAATAATTTATAACTTTTATGTTTTGCTTAAAAATTTGTTATAAATCAAAATAAACAACAAGCCGACTTTTAACCGGACGTACAGAAATTTGACTTTTACTGTAAGAACTGTCATTCATCACTGTCGATTTTCTGACAGCAAAGGCGAATTATCTCGGGGAAGAACAAAATAATAGTGTTAGAGAAGATAAATAAAAAGCGATTCGAGGCGAATCACTTCGGCTCGTGACTGAACGCGCGGTTCGTACCGGCTCTCCAAGATGCTATCAACATGGTATGGGCCACGTAAGGCGGCCGCGGTGTATAACAAAGAATTTTTTAAAGACTTATAAACCTCTTCTATTATCTTGTGTTCAGATCTGAATTCGCAGTGATGCTAGCTGCATTTCAGATAGACTACTTTTTTTCTTTCCAGAATGTTCGTTTTTGGATAGCCGTAACTGGAATGGCATCCAACATTTCTGTGAAATATATTTACATTATCTATTTATCTGAGGCAATACTTTTCTTAAAATTACTTTTTGGAACCGGCTACATCCAAGCACACACGCGCACTCATTCTGGGGGTGTGATTTATGAAGTGCCGCGTTTCCAAACTAGTAATCATCCAGTAATAGCTTTATTTTTACCAACACATGTGTTGGTAAAAATAAAGCTATTACTTAAAGACAAAATGCACGGTGAATATAATGTGAAATTTAGTAATCATTCAGTTTACACATCCTGAGACTGACGCTACAGGGTCTTCACGATGGGCCGAATTTATACCAATATACGACATAACTTTTATTTAGTTAATCATATTACAGGGATAAGACTACAATCAGTTACATTAAGGTTATGAGTAGTGATGCTGGTTATAAATATTTCTACCTCTGGGCTGGACATTATATCGGAACGTACTCAATATGTCCACTGCTAAACCTCAACAACCCCGCATATAACACAAGAAAATTTGTCACACTCCACCTCAAAACATCTACAATAATATTTTCGGTAACTGTGCATCTTGTACTTCTGAGATCTGAATTAGTCTAAGTACGACTACTGTAGACACAATCTTTAAGAAACCCCGCAAACAGTAACAAAAATAATTATTTCCAAGAGCTTGTAGTGATCATATCACCTAGGACAGCGATTATCCTCTAAGGAATCATCTTTAAATCTTGTCTGAGAAAGTTATATGTTATTCCTGTAATAACGCCAAACAATTTTGACAGAGAGACAAGAAACTCACTTCCTTGGAATTCTTTTAACTGCTTCCGTCAAGAGTTATACGGTTTCATTTGTTCTGACTCCTCGTATATGGAATTGACTAAAACAGAACCGGGCTGGACGATCGGGGGATCGAATCCCGGTCGGAGCGAGATTTTCCGCATCCGTCCTGATCGGCCCTGGAGCCCAACCAGCCTCCTGCAAAATGGGTACCGGTCTCTTTCCCGGGTGTAAAGCGGCCGTAGCGTGGCATTGATCACCGACCCCCACCTAGCGCCGAGGTTATAGAAAGAGTAGAGCTATACCTCTACTCCCTCTCTGGACCTTCATGGCCTGTTCCAGAGCGAACTTTTACTAACACAGAACCAGTTTGTTCAAACGTTTGTAACAAAACCGTTACATAACTTCTTCAAGGATCGTCACGAACATTAAAATGCTGTCAGTTATTTCTTTGCACTTGAATATCTCTTTCACGCTTAAAAAATTTCACAACACACGCCCTTTGTTTTGCAGTTTAGGAGCATTCTGCACAACGAATGCTGTCAAACTGAACTCCCAGCATTACCGTACGCAAGTGTGCAATGACCAGGACCAGCTGCCCTAAAACAAATTTTAAACTTGAAGCAGACCTTTTGCGAAAATTATGTACATTAAAGTGTATACGTTAGTCACATGGAAATGTACTATCCATTTTGCCTTACAATCTTAAACGTAAAGAATTCTGATATCTTCAGTTATAAGTCGACAACTTGCATCCTCTATTTACTGAGGGTCTCTTGGAGACGCCAACAGGTAAGATTTCTATTAACAACGAACTGGTTTTGTGGAAGTACTGGCTATTTTTAACGCAGTTTCCGATAGTATCTCTCGGTCTTTCACGACAGCATAAAAACTAGTACTCATGTAAGTAAGGGTAAGAATTCTGAACTGTTTCTTAATGTTTAAGCTCTTGCAACTGAATATCATAATTAAATGTGTTGTATTGTAGACATCTCGGTTGCGATTCGCGGGCCACAGGCTTGCTATTGTGACCTAGGTATTTCGTGGGTTTCCTCGGCCGTGTTAGGATAAACTTTCTGATGCCCGGGTGCACATTAAGAGAGGCCACATCTGGGTGCTTCTACAACCTCTCATTCTAAGCTACTGAGTGTAAAAACTTCGTTGAATAAACTAAACAACCAACAATAAACAGGAATTGCATCTCTCTGTTTACCTCTACGGCGCTACAGGTCAATGCGGCCTAGGGCCTTCCGGTTTCTGGGATTCTTAATCTTGTTTGTGTACATTTAGTTGGAATCCTTGGACGAGAGATCGGCTCATTTGAAGGTTTCTGTCTACAGAGGACAACACCAATACACGCACACACACACAAAACGAACGTCCGTGCCTCGAGTGTGATTCGAACTCACTCTCGTACTGTCCGAGCGGTAAAAGACGCTACACGCATTAGGCAACAGTGTGTACTATGAGCAGCAAAAGCAGGAGTTGGCCCTCATGAGGAAAGTTAGCAAAGTGAAAAACTACTAGCAGCCCCGTCATATCTGTTTCTCCGTCCGTCCATTTGGTCGCGTGGAATAACACGACTCCCACTAGACAGATTTTCATGAAATACCACAAGTTTTAAAGTAGAAAGTTTTTTACGCACACATTTCGTAAAGAGTTCAGAAAAGGTTACTGGGTTAGTAATTTTTACTTACATAAATCAATTTTAGTTGTTAGCTATTAGATAATCATTTTTGCGAATAGTATTAGTTTATTGTAGGGTTGCACACATTTTCCAAAAATCTAGTAGCCACCTCAAATTTTTAGGCGCCAGAAAGGTAACATGAAGCAAGTTCCATACTAAGGACCCACAAATATTAGGGGCTACCGTGCAATTTAGTCGCCCGGGATTTATGCACCCCTGGTTTACATGAAGTGCTACATGCGTTTTTTGCTCGCATTTAGAGCCTAACTCGCTAAATAATTAACTGAGCGGAAAATATTTTGATCTGTGTACTGTGAAGAAACACGAAAAGCAGCTTATGCCTTAAAAGTGTTTTTCCAAAAGTCTGACGATGTGCGAGGTAAAGAAAATAGAGTAAAGGCGCGGGGCTTTTTACGCGCTGAGTACATTTCCCCCCAAGTTGTTTAGCTTTAGGTGATCAATAGTGACGATATGACTCGTGTGAAATTGTGAGGTGGGAGTAAGATTGGCGTCAGCAACCGTAGTTTTACGTTTTGTGTGGCTATAGATCTTTGAAAAGATTGGAACTTTTAGGAACCTACGATATATGTAGAAACGAAAAAGAACGTGGCTGCTACGCGAAATATTCTGTTTCCAGGAAAGTAACTGATGAGTCATTTAACTTGAGGTCCGAAATTTTATTGTCGTCTATTACTAACATATCCACCAGTATAGTTGGTCCGACGTTAAGAAAACACTACTGTTCTTATGGCATTGGAGTTGCCACACGTTTCTAAGCCATTGTCTTCTTAACAAAAATAATACCAGCCATTATCTGTCAGTGCATCCGTAACTTAACTATGATATCACAAGAAATAAAGGCTATTTACAATCGTTTTGGAACCTGCTGCTACTGCCACGTGTTTTAAAGGATAAAAGTGTGAAATAAGAGCTGTTACATTTAGCAAACAGGGCCTTGATATTCTAAAAGATTTATGAATAAAATGACTGCTTTCATTCAAACGAGTAAATTGAACTGCCTTCACTAACACAACATAGATATCATTCCATCACATGACGAAGGGCATGGGAGCCGGAATAGCGTAATCTATATAGTGACTAGGTTACGGGCTGAACGGCCCAGGGTTCGGATCCCGTAAGGTGTAAGATACTTTTCGATTCTCCAAAACCTCCACATCGACTCTGGGGGGGATTACCAAGCCCAGTATTCAATGGATACCGGGGTAAAGCGAGAAGATTGGCCACTCACCTCCATCTAGTGCCGAGGTTAAGAATGAGTGGAGCTATACTTCTACTTTCCCAAGTCTACGTTTTTTTTAAGTCGTGTGCTTATTCCTCTTATGGTTCACATAAAGACGAATACATGGCTTATCATAGAAACATCAGAAAATTATTAATTCCAAACCATGTGGAAGAAGCAGCTGAAGCCTAATTTGAGGTTCCAGACCGGTAATCATCTGGAGGGACTCAGAAAACCACGAAAAACCACACTCAGGATATCCGGTCTCCGGGCTCAGATTTGAACCCGGAACCAGCATAAAAAGAAGGGGTGTCAGTCTCCCAACCGCGACATTCTGTCCCCGCCATATTACAGACGTAACAGCCCGGAACAACAGACGTGTGCCACTGTGGAAGTAACATCCCGTAAAGCCGCACAACCTGCTCTTAACCTCGGAGAGTGGTCAACTTCAGGCCCCGGCCGCTTTACTCCCGTTACCTGCTGAATAGCAGTGTGGCATGTCCCAGATCCAGTTTTGATATTTTGGACAAAAGTTTCTTGCGCCTGTAGGAAATTAACGCCAGAAGAGTTTGAGTGAAGTTCCTTAAAGTTTTTGGACTAAAGTGTTCGTATTTCATCTTCCCTGTGGGCGCTACACGTCTCGTCCTTCTTGTCTGCCTTATTTGACCATTCTAAAATGTTTGGAGATGAGTTAAAACTTTTAAGTTTTTCATTATGTAGTTTTTTCCAACCTCCGATTTGTCCCTCTCTTTAAGCACAAGTATTCCCCCACCCCACCCCCACCCCACCTAGCACCTTGTAGTCAAACACCCTTAAACCTTTGAAGATTAAAATTTATCTACAGTCTCAATTCGTATCTCTCAGAGAGCAGAGTGTGCGTCCATTAGAAAGAACAGTCGATGAATTCTGTACAGGGAAATAATGGATGGTTATTTTGAGAATCATATGGAACGCTGAAAAATAATTTGTGAGCAAAATGTTATGATTTTCTGTCAACAGGCAGAGTCACGCTACGGCTGACAATCGGTTCGTCAGTCAAGTCAGTCAGTCTTGGTGTCGATCCCCTCCTAGGGCTTATGATAAGATTTTTAAAATTATTCAGTGACACCGCTGCCAAGGACCGTGGACAGGGAGGGCGCGGGGATGGGACCGGAGGCGGGGGAGCAGTGCCACTGACCAACTGTTGGGCTGCCGTTAATCTGTAATATATATATATATATATATATATAGAGAGAGAGAGAGAGAGAGAGAGAGAGATTGAGTTTAAGTTCGGACCTCACAGGGAACACAACAACGTGCTTCCATTAGGAAGGCCACTCTGTTAATGTTGTATGGTGACATAATGTATATTTATTGTGATAATCTTATGAAATATATGAATACATGGTGCGGACTAAGTGCGGACTTCTAAGTGTTAAGCCTGGCAATGCATATAGCTGCTACGAGGGTTTAACAGGTTAGTGTATTACCACGGCATATTTTGGATGGCGATGACACGAAATTCCAAAACGTGTGTATGGTGTAATAACAGCCAAGCCCACCGTATTAATTTTCATAGCGCCCACGTACGTGTGTGTATAACAAATACAGTGTTTTTATATTCGTGTTTAGAGATGTATTAAACTGCGGCACTGGAATTCATGAATGATGTTTTAAGATTTACACAGCGCTGAAGTTATATACTGCATAGTCTGCTAGGTGGGTAGCGTTGTTTCTTCCGGCTTCAGGGTAGCTGGCTAGGATTTGCTTATTCCGCCACTGTCTTCTGTGTTTCTGTTTGTAGAATGGATGCATACACATGTAGTTACTCCAATAAATATACAATTAGTACATTATTTGGTGCGTAGTGGCAGGTTTTCCGTTTTAGTAGTCAGTACGAACAGTCGGCTTTACGCAAAAATGTCAGCTTTGTTACTCTTTATTACGCCGAAGGGCAGGCCGGCTGTGGAAAGTTAAGGTTTGTCTGAGTTGTTAGAAACCTGCAACTCACAGGAATTCGTCTGCAAGATCTGATCAGGAATTCTTCATTTTACCACATGCGTACAAAATTGTTCATCCCGTGATTAAGTTTGGGAGGAACCCGCTACCCCATCTTTATGGTAGAATATGGAGTCAAAAATTATCCCCCAAAGTACACTAAATATTACCAGACTATACGGAGTCACATTCCAGACGATAGTAATCTTCATTCATTGCCGTGTGTACATGATTCTTCTGATAGAACGTACCGTGTGTCAGACAAATCTGGTCCACACTCTGACACCATGTTTCTTTACGAAGACTTTTAATATTTTCCTCTCGCCCACCCGTAGGTTATCCAAGCGTTCCCTTCTATTTAGGTTTTCCAATTTTTGGACTATGTAGTCGTCATTTTTTCCATCAGTGCTGCATTGCTCGCCCTTCTCAGACCTCTTGTTGTAATTTTCCTAAGATGAGCAATATATGGTGAAGAGCTCATGACATGAAGCTCCTCTTTATGCAGTTTACTCCAAATATATTTCGCTTCCTCTCTCTTACGTCCAGCTGTGCTCATTGGCACCCATTCCTCAAACACCTTCAATCTGTGCTCTTGGCGTAGGATAAGATACCAAATTTTACAGTCGTACAAAATAACAGATAATATTATTTCGTATTATAATTGTTGTTATATTGTTATTTGTGTTGTTTTTATGTTTTGTTTTTGTGTATTTGCGTTGTAGATTGTCCTGTATTATTTCTGTTCATACTTTATGCTGTTTCTGTTATTAGCCACTTGGCTGTTTACTCGGCACATTAATAAACAAGAATTGAATTGTATTATTATTATCGAGGATGTAAAGAATTTCTACAGTCTGAATCTTACAGTAAAGACTTAAAATTTTTCGGACAACTGAAATTAATGTTTGGACTCTGAATAAAACCTCACAGACACAGAAACTGAAGTTTGGAACCATGCACGCTCTGTGGATTTTATACAGATTGGCGAAACATTGGAATTTCTTGCGTGGTTTCCTATTTTTCCTCCTAATTTGAAAAAGCCAAGGAACTGTTATAACGTGAGAATTAATGATTTCCATTAAAATGAAGTTCCCTTTAGACGTAGGTTTCTTTTGTTGTATCACATTTAGTAAAAATCTAGTTAACTAAGTCTCTTGTACTTTTGGTTGTCAGTTTTGGTCGGTCGATCATGCGAGAAGGTGTGAAAACAGGTGACAACCAATTAGGTGACAAAACCTTCATCACGTCTTCTAATTAGTACCCATAGTCATTAAACACCTGGTCACCGTCAGCGCCACCTCACCTACCGAGGAAGTAGCCAAACCATAACGATCGCGTGTAAGATGCAGGAGGCATTGTAAAACATGTGGTTAATTAAAAGATGCCGTGGGAAATTCCTAGGTACAGTACGTTACAGAATTAAGCACAAGGCAAACCAGGGCCCCACAAAGAGTGAGATGAACGTGACAACAGAGAACGTTCCAAATGTCAGCTACGATTATAGTTACAATATGTGAAGCAACTCCTCCTGTAGCGAATTTCAAAGTTCCGTCTCTTGCTGCTTTGCTCAGCGTAATAATCTCCTGTGCTTCAGGCACAGCCAAGGAGGTTACGGTTGGCTAGTAAACGGTTCGGATGAACAAATCCTAGAGTTTTGCTTTGTAAACCTTTCGGAAAGCGACCGTGGAGATGATGATTGGTTATATTCTTTGTGTAAATTGAATAAAAGAGGCTAAAAGTCATGTCAGTTGTCGGGCTATTTGAAACTTGTGGTCTTAATGGCAGGAAGTTTATGACTTTATTGGTAGCTTCATTTGTTGGCTTGTACCTTAGTTGTTGGTTTGTTAGCTGGGTGGTCTAATTTATAGTGACGTATATGCACACGTCTTAAATATTCGAATAATAACCGCATTTCGTGTGCTAGTACTCGGCTTTATTTTGAGTTCAAATCGTTATTTAGTCCCCAGCTTTTCATATATTATAATATTGAAATGAATTTAATTCACTCCATTTAAATGTCAGTGATTTTAACACGGTACTTCCAGGATGCCTGGACAGAAATTATGCTTTTTGTCCTAGTAGTCAGTCACAATTTGGGTTTAAGTCTTCTTTTATTTCTGGTCTTTTTCGAAGTTTCGTGAATACAAACAGAATCCCAGTCTTTGTGGCATTAAGTAAATACGAGTAGTAGAGTTTTTATACTTGTTAATTTCAAGTTGAAGTATACTTAGGTCATTTGATGATCCCTGTCAACACCATACGTTAGTTTTACACATTAATTCTCTGAATATTATAAGTTTAGGCTAAAGGTTTGCACTGATCTCTCAGTATTTAATTTTTCTCCTGATCTCTCTTCGAATAAAATGTTTTGTACCTGTTCTTCCTATTTGCTCAATCTTGTAGCCCAGTAATGGGGTTTAAGTGCTGTTTTACTTTTAATTAAACACATTCTCCCTCCCATCATTCTCAAAGCTATGGAGGCAGGGTTTTAATTTCGAGCTGTCTTTCCTAATTGTGGGACAATGGCCGTGCCATGGCTCAGGCGGTTAGTCGCCGGTCTCTCACCGCGGAGGCCCGGGTTCAATCCCGGGTCAGTCCATGTGAGATTTGTGGTGGACAAAGTGACACTGGGTCAGGTTTTTCTCCAAGTTGTCGGTTTTCCCCTGTCAATTTCATTCCACTGGTGCTCCATTAATTGTAAAACTTGGTAAAAAAAACTGCTCATCTTCATCACAGGGGTTGCACAAGAAGCCTTAAGGCTGCGGTGCGTCCGTAGCATCTGCTGCGGGGCCCTTTACAATGCAAAACAAAAAAAAACTGTGTGACAATATTAGCCTGAACCGTTGATCTCGACCTGCCCGACTGGCGAGACCCTGCCTGCAACTACGCTACTGTCTGCACGGCTGTCAGCTTCATAATTCCCTCCACCGTGTTTGGTGTATTGCTATCAGTGTTCTTGTTACTTCTTGCAGACGCATAGTGATCAGATGCCGTTCCGCTGCGAGTTCTGCAGTCGGCTTTTTAAACACAAGAGGAGCCGGGACCGTCACATCAAACTGCACACGGGCGACAAGAAATACAGGTGTACACACTGCGAGGCCGCATTTTCCAGGAGGTAAGCACCTAAAGTACCCCCAAGTCAGTTTCTTTGCCTCTTCTTGATCACCTCAGCTGTATTGAATGAATTGATTCAAAGCTGGTAGAGCGAACAGACCACAGCAGTTTATTTCATGCTACTAAAGGGATATAGATTCTCGCAGGGCATGGAAAAATATTTCGAATTCAGCACAAGAAACGTGGCAACATAGCCCCACAAAGAGTGTAGATTTTGCTTTCCTTGCAGTCTTTCCAATCGAAAGGGCTGTGTTTCATTACTCAATATACAAATCTGTCGATGCAAAGCCGCGAGTACACTCAACAGCTGTGACACCACATTGTAATGAATTCACTCCGTGTAAACGTTTTGCATAACAGAGTTCTAGGTCTCACTATTTTCAAGGTCACCTGTCAATTTCTTGTTCGTTTGGCCATTTTTGAAAACCGATACTTCTATATTTGAACGACATATATATTTCGATCAGTACGCCTACTACGGCATAAAATTAAATACACTCGGCTAATCTTAATTTTATTTTGTACTCAAATATAATATTTAATATAATTCCTTTAAACTCTGTTATGGGTGAACTGTGTGAAAAGACAGACAAGACCTTCCAATTATGCACTTTTTAGTCAGTTAAGCTCAGGCTGTATCCAGTAATCTGATGGCACCCTTCTTGCCTTCAAACAAGACACCATACCGTGCTCCTCAACTGTACATTTTAAAATGAATCAGCATTGTTCCATGAATTTCGTAGTAAAATGAAGAACGGAATATATTATTATCGAAATATTTAATGAGTAAGTACTCTAGGCATACAAACAATGTGGGGAACAGGTAAGTGATATATTATTAGGTTATCTGAAGGTGCTGTCTCAACTGCAGAGGCTCTGCAGCATCCAATAAGATGCGATGAATGATGGGAAGGTACAACAAGGATTTGCAAGGAGGAAGTCGTGGCCTATTTTAAGACACTGCTCGGGTATTTACCTGGAGAAACTGATGAAAACCACGAAGATATATAATCCGGCGGAGATGGTAAGGCTTCCAGAATATAAGCTGTAACGTTACCACTACGCCAAAATATGGATTCGGCTTCTAGATATTTGAGAGACTACCTTTTTCTATTTTTGTACTTGAATCCTTTGTGTCGAATTCTCTTTTACCGATTTATTACAAATTTCACGATACTGTGTAAACAGAAGTACAGCGTTTACACATACACACGTTCTAGAAAAAAATGGGCGGATAAAGAGGTCGCTTGACAATTGTCATACTGCGTCGTCCTAGACCAATGTCACCCGAGAAAGAAGCAGTATTTCCTGCACTTGTGTAATTTTCAGATCTCACACGGGCGCAATATATCATTTGGTTTGACAGTATTGTATTTTAGAAATCACACTCGCGAAAGAGCCATCATCCCTTATCTATTTTGGCACATCATATTAAATATCTTCAGTTCTGTTCGAGTATACGGTTTACCTACTTTCAGATTCTTGCATATTTTATGTAATAGGATTAAAAGTAGAAAGATAACATAATATCAATAAAATTACGGACGAACATTGTAGCGTACCAAATGTCGTTGTTAAGTACTTAGCACTTTTACGTGTGTTTTACAATTGGAAGTCCTGTATTAAAATCGTTAACCGAGTGCAGGAATTCGACTTATTTTTAGACACTTCGTAACCGCTTCCTTTCTCATTCTTCCCAGTCTACGCGTAGAGAACAAAAAACTCATTAAGATTTCTTAGTTCCATTACCATAAATCGTGGAAACATCCCGTCATAGTAGGTAAAATATGATTAAATAGTTCACGTGACAAACAAAACACTATTATCAATGGACGGATTTTCCAGAACTTACAAGAAATAAGTAGAAACTTAACCCTTTGAAGACTGATATCGAATTGCAGATATTCCAGTGCGATTTATGTCCGAGACTGTAGAAGGGCTCACTGTAATGTAATAACTGGAGCTAGACGAAAAGCTTTACTCATAATAATGAGCAAAGCCGAGACACAAATGAGAGACATTTAATGTCACAAAATGCGAGTGACGTAGAAGCTTAACAAGAGTACTCAATTAAAGTGGGTTAAAAGAAGATGGAAATTCATGTATATTATGTGTAAAGATTTAGTTCCCATTTCACAAAAAACAAACTCCATTTCCTCTACAAAGACTAGTCACGTAATGTTCTTTAAGGATATAATCGGTATTTGTTGTGAGAATTTCACCAAACACGTAAGTATACTCTCTAGGAAAAATTCAGAGTTTCTTAGTGTTACATATAATTACCATCGGGCTTTAAAGGTTTAATGCACATAAATCACTAACTCTAAGTTCCATCCTGGAAGACAGAAGCAGGGAATAAAATTGTGCATCGGCTTCACATCTGAAGCTTCAGCTATGCGCACTCGGAGGAAACGAACAAACCCAAAGCAACTGGTATCCTGTCAAGCATTCCAGTCGTCAAATCTAATTGACATTATAGATAGGATCTCCTGCTCGCATGATGACCAATCGAAGACTGTCAGACGGTAGTTGTAATGGAATATCAGATGATGGGCTCTGAAATACGATATATTCCCAGACAGATTGTTAATGAAAACGTTTCCTCTGCAAATGCAGTAGCCAGAATTATCTGTCTCTTCACCTCGACAAGAAAGAAATGTATGGTCATCATGAAAGCGTAATCTCTCCCAGAGATCTGCTTTTAGGTGGACTTGAAAGAAATGTTGTGGTATTTATTTCGTATCCCAGGCGAAATAAACACTTAAAGGCAAAGTTGAATGTACTTCCCTAGTTTCTTTAAATATAAATTTAAATTGGCTTAATAGCCTTGTTATAGTCACGTTGCGTTTAGTATTAGAATGCGCTAAGAAAACTAAAGAATAAGTACAATCATGATGTAGCGCCAATAGGCACACGTTAAATTATTTCCCTTTTAATACTCGTTTCTTTTAATATAAGACTATACCCTCATCATATGCATTTCCCTTTATTTTGTGGTTTGATTATAAAATTCGTCCTTTTGTTATTTTATAAATCTTGAAGTATAAGAGCTTAGATGAGGTTCGCGATTTTATATTTTCTTAAATCATTAAAGATTTCACACAAAACCTTCCTCTGGATACGAACCCGGACCAGCTCAATAATTTCCCACCTTCAGAGCATGTTTCCTTGGAAAACGTAATGCTATCCTCTAATGTGCTATCCATTCAAAGAGATCGCTATCCAAAACCTATCTCTACCAAACTCTGCGTGCATTCTTGTCTACTATTCCTTTTTGTCCGGGTTATGTAACCTCCTCAATTTTATTGTCATAGCAATTCTATTTCATATTGAAATTTTTAAACTTCTACCCATTATGTATAATATCTTTACTGCATCCGACTGTCTTTTACACTCGTATATTTTTCTGAAAGCTTGATAAAATGTCTGTAACTTGGAATTTATTTAACGCATGTATTTTAACTTATATGTACAGATCCGCAATATAATTAGCCATAACTACTCTTTCCTTTGTTAACCACCTCCCTGAAGATGGCCATTGTATGTCGAAACATGTAGGAGGAATGTCAATATATTTAAAAATTGTTTTCTTTTATTGTTGTGCAGTTGTTGAAATAATTATAGCCGTGCCATGGCTCAGGCGGTTAGTTGCCGGTCTCTCACCGCGGAGGCCCGGGTTCGATCCCGGGTCAGTCCATGTGGGATTTGTGGTGGACAAAGTGGCACTGGGACAGGTTTTTCTCCGAGTACTTCGGTTTTCCCCTGTCAATTGCATTCCACAGGTGCTCCATTACAAAACAAAAACGAAAAAACTGATCATCTTTATCACAGGTTTGCACAATAAGACTCAAGGCTGCGGTGCTTCCGTAGCATCTGCTGCGGGGCCCTTCACTACAAAAAAAATGTGAACTAGTTTACTACTTGGAATAGGTATAATGTTAAACTGAATAAACTTTTAAATGTAGTTGGGGATTAAACAAAATTGTTAAAAGAGGAATTTTCTTTCGATTTTAGTCAGTATAATAGCCTTAAATGTCACGCAGTAGATTAAATAACTAATTATTGTAAAAATATTGGCATTTTGTTTCTGGTTTCACACTATGCTAGAGGAGGAAAAGATACGCATACTGCCGGTTTGCTCAACCAGCAGGAGTCTGCGAACCAGCGGAATTAGCAGTGTCGGTGGTTTTAACACTTACATTACTCAGTAGTACTGTTATTGCCTTCCTTTGTACCCCCAGGCAAATGCTAGAATATCACCCCTATTATACCTGCACCGCTGCCTTCCCAGTCTGTTCTAATTCATCATTTTGCAGTCATCCTACAGTGTGTCGTAAATTGAACCATAAGTAATTACGTACTGAGTGAAGCTCGCAAAGGTAAATGCAGTACCGGTTGCATGGCTCACATTATACCTTGCAATGTACAGAGTCCGAACAACCTCATTCGTCAGATGGGTAACACGTTCGCTGTCGTGTTTTTATAGCTTCCGCCTTTCCTGTTCCATGACAGTTGTTAACTGTTGCGCAAGACTAACCTCAGCCTACCATTTCTCTGAAGCAAAGTTCATCGGTTGGATTGATGCGTCATGATCCACTTCTTTTGGTACATGGAAGCTACTGCAGTGCGTTTTATTAACCCTAGTTGCACTTGGAACGGTTTATTGTATGTCCTTTCCTGATGTCTCCGAGTTGCTGAAACAGGAGTACAGCCGTGCATAAAAGCTGCAGGTGGAATTAAGATATAAATCGCTAGGGGATCTTTCAAACTGACTTCCTCACACTGGCCAGGGTTCGAACCAGTATTTTATAATAAAGTCTTCCACTTTTCATGTTGTGGAATTTTTTGTTCTCATATGCGTTTCTCAAAGTTTCTCTGACTTCAGTCCTTTCAATGCGAGTATTTAGAATTCAACATGCCATAATTTATTTTAGGTTTGAGGTCTTCACGGCCGTGACAGTACAGAATACTCTTTTATGGGATGTATTGCCGTAGCACCAGAATAATAGCGTAACATTTTGCTTGCAATATCTGATTATATTTGCTTTTAATAAATCATATGTTAATGTCAATACAATTTAACTGCTGCAACGCAAATAATGAATCTGTACGTTGTCCTACACAATTGCCGAGTTGAATAAGCTGCGGTGTGTTACCTTACATGGATCTGTGCCCCTGTAACTATGTAGTTGCGGAGTACCGATTCCTTTATGTTGTTCTACTCTTTCATTTTGCTACACATTTTCTGCCACTACAATCTTCCCTCTTGTCTCCAATGTATTTTTTTCCCTGGTAGCCTTTAGTAGCGGTCGCGTCTTACTGACTTTATTTTTCCGTGTCATATGGTTTTAAACAGGTATTTTTCTGTACCTTTTATCCTTGATACGTTTGTACAGTTTACTACTTTCCTATTGGCCACATTCTTGTCCATACTGAACCATTTGCTACATATTGGTTCTATGTTTCTGAATATTTTATTTATGTACATTTGGCAGCCTCATTTTCTTTCATGATTGGTCTAAGAAAGAACAAGGAAGCAAAGATAAAGCACTATAAATATGAATAAAACTCACGAAAAATTGCATGAAAATAATATTTTTAGAGAAAAACAAAATTCTTTTTATTACTTATATTATAACCTGGCACTTTTCTTAGTTTTCCAAGTCTCTCGGATTCTTCTTTAGCAGATTCATAATTTCAGTTTCGCTTACCATCCAGCTGTAGTTACTTGGGACCTGAGAAGTACTTCTTTCTCGTTCGAGTTTCCTCTTTGTCCTTTACAGGATAATGATACCACTAAAATCCCAAGTGTGAAGTGAAGGGAGTAAGCAGTTAGTCGTCATCCATTTTTCTACAATATAATTATTATTATTATTACTTACTGCAATTGGGTTTTCACCCGGTGGCAGTAGTCCTTACACTAGTACACACAATACAAATGGACATATAAATATACATAAAAGTAACAATACAATACAAACTATACACAATTACAAAACAATACATACAGTAAATACTAGTACACACATTAGAACACCATTCACACATTACAAAAACATCCACTCCTTAACAAAAACATCCACACCTTACAAAAACACCCACACACAATACAAACAAAACACACGCACATTACAAAAAACAACCCCACAAATTAAATAATACAAAAACATCAAAACACACATACTGCAAAAAGAAAGAGTTGTTAAGCCTAACCTAAAACCTAACGTAAATGAATCAGAGTTAAAAGTAATTTCGTATACCAAGCAATGAGTCAAACACTATACAAAAATAAAATCCATGTTTTCAAAAAATGATACACACACATTTCAACTGCACCATCACTTCACTACGCTTATATACACATCACGGCATTGTAGGCTCTGTACTTCTCAGACATCCGACACGGTGCAGCATTAGAGCATCGTACCGGAAACTGAATTACAGTTGTTCCTTTGCGTGACTTCCATTTTGGTGTGCTTTTTTTTTTTTGTAATTTATCTGATGATGCTATCAATAATAACTCAGTGGATTCATAGCGCCAACTAATTAGATGGCTGTCAAAAATTAAATTGAAAGTATACAGAAGAAAGCGATCGTGGTCTAAATTGAGGTACTCTTCCAGTAATTTAGGTGAGGGACTGAGTGAAATTCTGGAAACCTTTAGTTTACTATAGTCGGTATTGCCGACGGAGTTCGAAAATTTTTCCTTCTGTATAGTATAAGTGAGACGCAGTACCGCTTAAGGCAACGTGCCCGGTGACCTTTGTGTTGTTGACAGGTGTTATATAGCCAATATGCCAACTGACAGTGAACACACTGCAGCTGAACTGTGTTAAAATATGTGCATGAATTTTAAAGTACCGGGTTTAGTGGCATGTTGTTCATACGTAGTTTTATGAAAGTCACTTAGTGTCTATAACATTGAATGATATTTGAATCATGTGACAGATGTACGTAATTCCCAAACAGCGATATGAATAAAGAACGCTGTTTCTTCCTTATTCTAACAAGTTTTTAATAACGTAGGAAATAAGATTAATTTGGGAAAGCAAGCAAATATGATAGTTTTTTATTTTACAATGCTGTTACAACTGCTGAGATTAATCAACAAAGTATTTGATTCTGATAAGAGGCCAAAAAATTTGGGAAGGAAATGGAAGAGCTCAGTAACAAACCTCGTGACACAGAAATTCAAAATGAATAAAATGTTGTATTCAAATATTTTCCATAAAAGTTTCAGATTTTTTAAGTTGAATTAAAACGCCCTTCAGTGACGATATTGAAATGTTGTATTCCATGTTGGAATATACGTTACTACAGGGGTCCACAAATCCCTGTCACCAGGTCGCTGTGGCAACTAAATTTTATAAGATGGCGCCTTATATTTGTGGGTCTTCAGTATAGAACTTGCTTAATATGCCCCTCCTGGTGACTAGAATTTTGAGCTTGTTCCGAGGTGTTTGGACCTACTCCATTAGTCATAAAATTGATTGCTGAAGACACAAATTTTGTAGAGGGAGTTTGTCAAGTGACGTAAATGTATTTCATGCAATTAAATGGTTTTGCTATGGTTCTGTCTTCGGTATAACCATTCTACATAATACGACAGAAAATATAAAGAAACTTTCACAGTTTCTGTTATGTGAGATCAGTTCTTGAAGTTTATCAAAGCAAATGCGAGAGCATTGCAAACTACCTGCCGAAGCCACGAATCTCCGAAAAGAAGTTCGGGTTCTTATCGGAAGAAATCAACACTCAAGAGCTCCTTGCTGTGTGAAATTCAGTTTCATTTTCTGTCGCTTCGGATTGCTGCTTAGAATGGACCACATCATTTGTTATGTATAGCTGCAAGGATGTACTACAATGTCCACGCAAGAAGCCTTGTTAGTGGATGTTAGACTGACCACCCACGGACAACGGCCCGTGTATCGTTCAGGACTGGTATTTAGCGGCAAGTCAGTTTACAACAGCCGTCACACTTAACCATTAATTACAAACGAGAAGAGCCTCGAGCTCTACAGGCCACGTGACGTGCTAATTGAAAACAATAGCATGCCACTAAATATAGGTGCCTATCTAGTAATTTAAATTTCCGTAACCCCTTACACATTACATAATACTGCTTTCTCAATATGCGCGGAATGTACAACTTTTTTTGAAAGGGCGATGCGTTTGTCTTCTAGCTTTAGATCTAAAAACGGAGCGATTAAAGTATGCAAGGCTCTGATTTTATCTACTGTTTTTTGTTGGCGTGGGACTTAGTCCCTTGCACTGAATACAGGACACTTATGTAAAGTATGTGAGAACAGGCTGCTTAGGGAAGTATTTGGCCCTAAGGGAGAAGAAATAACACAAAGATGGAAATAATTACATAAGGAGAAATTTAATAAATACACTTCTCACCAAATATTATTAGGCTGACCAAACCGAAGACTGTGGTATGGGCGAGGAGTTTGCACGCGTGGAAACGGCGAGAAAATGCAAACAGTATTTTAGTTAAAAATTAAAAACGGAGATGTCTACTTGGGAAATCTAGGTGTAGATGGGGATAATACTCGTATTAACACAGACTGTAAAGAAACAGGATGAGGTTGTGAACTGGATTTACTTGTATGGCCCAGGATAAGGACTAGTTTCTTGTGCGAATAATAATGAACCATTGGGTTCCATACAAGGAGTGCAGTTTCGTGACTAGTTAGACTATTGTCAGCTTCTGAAGGCGGGACTGCTCCATGGGGCTCTATCCGGCAGAAGTATTTAACGTGGAATGGGGTGGTGGGGTAAAGCTGCCAAATTTCATGAACACCTTAATTGAGTAATTTACGGAGGACTGTTACAACCAAAACTGACTGTGGAACACAAACAGTGTCGTGGCGGATTTAGACTACCGCACCGCTAAATAAATTTTGCCGCTTTTGTACCCTCTAAAATAATGTGGCCGTATTGGAGACGTAGCGATTATGACTTACTTCAAGGCACTAGACAAGTAGTTTCATGGAGAGTCTGAGGAAAAGTATTAGAAATTTTAAGAAGGAAGGAGTGTGCCTGTATCCGCTACTGGAACGAGTAATGCTAAAGCAGTCCATCCAGTCGTAGGTTCGTATGTTTGGATAAACGTAAAGTTGTTCCTGTGCAAGCTATGGAAGCTTGTGGGGAAGTGGAGTTGTAGTTCCACTTATTCTTAATATTGGCACTAGATGGAGGTAAGTGGTCAGCTTCATGCCTCCGGGAGCTTTATATCCAGGTAAATCGCCCCGGTAACCACTGACTGGGAAGCTGGATAGGTCCCAGGGGCGGTACTGAAGCTTTCTGAGTAAGACAAATCTCTTGCAGCTGCCGAGAATTGAACCACAATCGCTCGGTTATACAACCCGTAGCCTATTGACTGCACTACTGCGGCTTCTTGTCTGTGTTTAATCCTGTACTTACGAATTTAAATTCCTTTAACGAACAATCTGCGTGTCTGACAATAGCAAACTCGGTTCCTAGACTTAATGCTTACTATCCTACTGTGCGCGGTCAATGTGAACTGTGGAGTGCTACATACTGCAACGCTCTGCCATCCAGTTTTTCTCTGATGAATTCCTCAACGCTGCTTGTACGGTCGTTTTGTCTGGAAAGGAATATCCATGACCTCAGACACATAAACTACGGTCACGACAGCAGCAGACAGTTAAACACAAAAACTGGAATAGACGATTTCAGAATGTACAATAAACGGCTGTCTTAAAAAGCAAGTACTTAAAACAGGACGTCTGTCATTTTTCCTAACAATTTTCTGGAATTGCTAGCGTCAGTTGCTAGACGAGCTACGCAACATTCCTGTACACAGTGTTGTCACATAGATCACACATCATCGCCCTGCCTTGCCCTCTGTTTACAGTCCTTGCTCTGGGATAAACTCGATTTTCACAAGGTTCATTACGCGTTTGTCCCGTGGCGTGTTTTTATTTGGTTGTTATGTTTTAATTAAAAGCGCGCTTTTATCTGGACATATTCTGCTTTTTCCCGCTTTCACTTTGGTCTGTCTGTTGAAGCAATAGTTGAACTTGTCATTAGGTCTAAGCGTCATATATTTTCAAAATTGACACTAGATGGTGGGCAGTTACCTTACTTTTCCAGCTGCTTTACTTGCGTAGAAATAGTCTCCGGTGTCCTTTCAGCATAAAAAAGAGTGAGCCCCATATTGGGTCTGCATGTATGGCAGCGAAAAATAGTCACTCTTAATGCCGGGAATGCAGTCCACGATTAAGAAGAAGTCCAGGCTTGTCTATTCTTCTGTTACTACATAATTTGTTTTGTACGATTTGGCGTACGGAGCTGGGCACACAGTGATAATGCGTACACTGTTGTTGAGACAACCTTTTCGAATATTGTCAGGGGAATCGGCTATCTAACTGGCGGTGTTCATGATATTTTTGTTTCTTTTTCAACATTTCATGGCATATCCCTGGTTTTTGTTTTTTGTTTTTTTTTTTCCTGTGGCGCAACAGCTCTCCTCGGGCCTAGGCCGCCACATTGTTGAGATTTCAAGATCACACACAGTTAGACACACCACATTCGGTAGGACTCCTCTGAACAAGGGTTCGGGCCGTTGCAGAGCCCTTTACCTGACAACACACAACATATACAGAAGACAGATATCCATGCCCTCGGCTGGATTCGAACCCGCAATCTCAGCAAGGGAGCGGCCGCAGACCTACGCCTTAGACCGCGCGGCTACCCGTAACCCTGGTTAGTGTCTTGAAATAAAAATCAAGACATAAAAGATATTTTATATCTACTTCCGTTGTTTGTTTATTTGTTTGTTGATCCGAGAAGGGACATAAGTGTTCTGAACACAGACCCAAGAAGTCGTATCGAATTGTAAAATGGAAGAAATAAAAGAAATGTCTGCTACTGCCGTTTCTCAGTAGGCTGCTGTTAAGCCCAGGCTGTCACGGTCGCCCAGCGTGCAAACTGGTGGAGGAAACAAGAAACAGACATATTGTTTTTTTGGGGGGGGGGGGGATTTTAGAATGCGACCAAATGGAAGTGAAATAATAAGTATTATATTATTTACTCCTCTAGGGCTCTGACGATGATATATGACTCATTGACATAATCTTTTTTTGAACTCTATCTAAGGGGTCCACTAGAGTGGGTATTTTTCTTACCTGAAGACGGAAGCAGAGGTGGCTTCCGAAAACGTCGTGCTTTATCAATAATTAGACGATGAACAAGTCCAAGAAAAGAATATGTCATTGAGTTATGTTATTTATTTTAATAAGCTATTTAATATCGATGTGCTAACTGCCTTCTGTGTATAGTGTCGATGAAATGTATGGAGTGATTATGAATAACGGTTTGGTAAGAATGCAGAAAGATGCAGATTGTTCTAAGTAAGGTACTGCCTTAGGCCGTGCCATGGCTCAGGCGGTTAGTCGCCGGCCTCTCACCGCGGAGACCCGGGTTCGATGCCGGGTCAGTCCATGTGGGATTTGTGGTGGACAAAGTGGCACTGGGACAGGTTTTTCCACGAGTACTTCGGTTTTCCCCCATCAATTTCATTCCACCGGGGCTCCATTACAAGGAAAAAACGAAAAACTAATAATCATTATCACAGGATTGCACAATAAGCCTCAAGGCTGCGGTGCGTCCATAGTATCTTCTGCGGGGCCCTTCACCACAAAAAAAAAGTACTGACTTTCCACCTGTCTCGATGCGCTAAGGAAAACTTCGAAAGTTTCAGATTATTTGGTTTTGTTGATATTGTACTAGGGATATCTCAAATACGAAGCAAGATTATTAGTTGCTACCGGCGACATTCACGCTGACGTACGAGACTCGCCTCGCTCATTCTGAAACAGCGACAGTTGTGATCAGCTTTACGATCCGGCAGACCGGCAGAAGTCACTCTGCAGAGAACTTTTGGGTGGGCTGTCCGTGCTTTTAAGCTCGACATTGTCTTCCCATCTAAATATACCTTTTATAAGAACAGGCAAAATCGGCTTTTTATACTTTTCCGATCACAAAATGGCGAGGTGGAATTGTTATGACATGCAAATCTTTCACAGAGTCTACAACGTTGTGTATAGGTGACAATGAATAGGACTGCAGCAGAGGAATACCATTTCGTCGTGTGCGGAGCATGACTCAGAACTTTCTGCTAAGTGAATTGAGTCCAACAAAAAAAAAACACTGTGCGTTGTCAGTTATGCTCACCTTTGCAGGTAGCGATAGGAACTAAATGGGTTTTAGGCGTGGTTACACATTGTGTGAAACGTAGAATGTTTTTTAGAAAAGTATTGGATGTGCGTGTTTTATATTTGTATTACAGACATGTATCACCTAAATATTTGTCCGTTAGTCTTTGTGTTCTCATTTGTTCAGAAAATCCCTTCGTTATCTAGGGAATGTTTTGATTTTCCGGGAGAGCTGTTTAGCCAAATTGTAAGTCTCAAAAAGGCAATGAGAAAACGAACATTCTTTTTTCTCAGTGCAGCATCGGGCATTTTATATGAAGACCTACGTACGTTTTATTGTTGCCGGCGACATAAATTTGCCATAAAAGCACTGGTGTGCAACACTCATTATTTTTATATAGTTTACAGTGACACGTAGTTCAACACACAGAGAATGCATCCTTATATTTCCACTGCAACAATGGTCAACGAAACCGCCACAATGTTACGTTATACGTACATTGCCTATCTTCTTTCACATTGTCCATTGTCTTGGGTTTTATACATCACAGTTTTGGAAACTGGGTCTGTTTTCGCCTTCAGTTGGAATATGGGGAGAAGAATCCTAACTTGTAGGCCCGTCTGGAAGATCTAGTTTCTACCATTGGTCACCTCCTCAACCTTAAGAGAAAGACAGGTCTAGTTTTCGAGAAGGTGTGTTATGAAAACCAAGGTGATGGACAGTGCCCAAAAGTTTGTAAAGGTCAGCGCAATATACCATCGTCGGAATGTTTTTGTGATTTAGCGTAGTAAGTCTATATCTTACACAGTTTTGCTTCTGTAAATTTGGCTGTCATGGAGAGCAAAGGAATTTAAAAATTTCAATTGAAACAATTTGAACGTAATATAAAAACTGTATACCCAGCCGCCATTTACTCTTTCTTACGGCTAGGATTGTTTCTGCCATGAGAGAAAAACCTATCATCTATCTTGTTTGTCTGTCTTTTTCACTTTCTTGTTATATGGTAATGGAACTTCATGTAGGTGAGTTGTCGAAATCACTCGATAGTTTTTCTCAACATCCAATCTAATGACAGCTGATATACATCTCTGTCTAGTACAAAATAACCTTTATCGTTGCTGTCAGGTATCAGCTGACTGCTGTGTCACAATCACGAAATGTAAAATAAAATAATGAAAATTTCGTAATGAAATATTAAAATGGCGCCAACATCCACAGTAGGTGCAAGCGACATAAAGACTCTTAGGATAAGGATCTGCAGAAGAGAAGAATGAAGAAAGAGACAGACAGACAGACAGATGAGCACAAAAGAAGGAAGCAACAACGTGTGACTAATGTTCGTGACACAGTGAGCAATTTGTTCCGTGTCTCCGAGCTGAGGCTTGACACAAGGTAGCAAAAACCTCCACTCCTTGTGCTCGTAGTTATGTAGAAATATAAATGTGTATATGAAGTTAGACTAGCAGGGTGTTTCAGTAGGCAGGTGGCCAGAGGATGTCCTGCTGTTACTCTTTTAAAAGAGAACCTATCGTTCTGAGCATGTTCATTGCTAGAATTTACTTAACTAGCACAGTTAACCTGCTCTGTAAGCAAAATGGCACAGTGAAAACTAACGAATGTGTTCTTTTTCTTGCACATTGCTAATGCCTATTTGCGGTTCGTTACGTTGTAGTGACATAATTCAAGACAAGAAGGGGGCCTTTATTCAGAGAAATGTTGTCTCCAAAATTTTACAGACAACAGATTTCCTTAAAATAATTCCATCTAAAATGAAAAGCTATTCAAAATTATAAAGAACAACGTAGTTCAGTGATTTTACCTCAAAATTTCCCTTTTAAAATTCTAATGCCGGGAGGATTACAAGTGTATCCTCGAGGATTCACGACGTTGTCACATACTGTAAGTACTCGTGAATAGGCGTACATCAACAGACAAGAAGAACTTCACATACCGAATTAAACCAATAATCTAATGTCATAAAATTTTAAGAGGAATGTACATACACTGCAGATGTATTTTATTTACAGTTACAGAAGAAATAACAATAATTACAGCTCCTTTAAAGAAATGAAAATCACATTAATTTCGGCGAATGATTGCCACCATTCGATTTGGTACCGTTTATATTTCCGTCATCAACCTAATGTAAAGTTTACAGTGTATGGGAATAAGAGTATAATTATGCCTGTTCTTTTATAAAGGTGTGAATTTTCGTTTCTGAACGTAAGGGAAGGACGTAGAATGCGGATATTTGCTGACTGCTGATCTCACTCGTGAGAATGATGACAGACGAAATTTCAGTCAGATAACCTGAAAGTAAGGAATTACTTGGTAGACCTAAGTGTAGATAGGAAGATAATATTAACACGGTTCTTTAAAAATTGGGGCTGAGAATGTAGATTGGACTCCTGTGTCCCAAGGGAAGTTCTAGTAGCGGGTGCGAACTTTCTTGATTAGGACTCTGCTGCATGAAGTTATTCTTCTTCCTCTTCTTCTTGTCCTTCTCTTCCTCCTCCTCCTACTCCTCCTCAAGCTCTGCAGTCCGTTGTGGACCTTGGCTTCCACTACAATCCCCTTCCACTCCTTCCGGTCTCTGGCCACTGCATGCCAATTTCTTATACCCGTTATCTTCAAATCCTCTTCAACCTCATCAATCCATCCTTTCCGTGGTCTTCCGCTTCTCCTTGTTTCTTCCATTCTGGCTGTCACTACTTTTTGACATTCTTTCTTTATTCATCCTTTCAGTATGTCAATTCCGTCCTTACCTGAGCGATTTTATAAATTTTACGTCTGCCCCGTGTAATATATTCTGTATGTCCTTATTTGTTCTCATCCCCCAGGTTTCTTCTTCTTTTATGTCACCATAAATTTTTATTACAATATTCCTCTCGAATACCCTAAGACCATTCATTTCTTCTGAAGTTATTGTCCAGGCTTCTGCGCCGTAGCTTAGGATGGATCGTATTAACATTTTATAAATTTTTAATTTAGTATTTCGGGACAATATTTTCAACCTGAAATTTCCTTTTGTGCTGAGTATGCGCGGTGTACTTTCATAGTGTTAGGATGAATGTCTGTCCACATTTTATTTCCGTTAGCTAGAACTGATCCCAAGTATGTTAAGCTGTCAACTCCTTTGAATTTAAAATCATGTATTATATGTCTTGGGGACATCTTTTTCCTTATGTAGGAAACATTTTCATGCACTTTTTCTTTTCTTCAGCCTATTTTTGTGCTTTCAGTGCTGCATGAAGTTAGCAATGTTTAAAAATCCATCGCAACGTAAAATACTTGGATTCTGTATTGCATGGAGCCATTGTTATCCAACGTTACAGACAAAGAAAGTTGTAAGACAAAATCAGTAACTTTATGAGGAGTTTAGAATTCAAGAACAGTTAAAGCGTTTAGACAGCCACAAGCAACCGAGGGTCTCTCGAAATATTCTGAAGCTGTAAATTAAAAATATAAAATGTATTCTATACTTTGAAGCTAAATTGAGATTATTCGGCTAATGAATTAATATTCCACTTGGCAATCAAATCGACTATTTTTAAATTACTTGATCTATACGACAGTCACTTGATTGGTTAGAATTTTGTGTTAAGATGGTGTAGCGTGTGTTAGAGTTATAAGTTACCTCCACATGCATATTATCACAGCACTATTTCGAACACATGACAAGGTGCTTTGTGCTTGAGGTTTTGACTGAATTGTGTTCATGAAATTGAAAGTCAGCCCACGTAAGTAATGCGTGTACTTCATCTGTATGAAATGACTGGAAAAGTAAGTTTTTGGGAGAAATATTATTTATCTTAAAGCTTACATTATGGCCTCATCTTGTTCTTGTTTCTATGTAACGTGTAGCAAGATGTAGATGAGTGCGTGTTTGTTTACGTAGAATTTTTTTTGCTTATTGTTTGCTTTTCCGTCAGTAACGAACCTGTGAAAACTGCTGAAAGTGGAGACAGGTGTTGTAAGACATTGTCGTTTTGTCGCTGTACATCGCATCTATTCATCACTGGAGCATGGTCTGTGCAACTTAATCCTCAGAGAAAACTTCTCAGTATGTGGGCGTGTGTTTCAAGTCTCTCCACCCTTAAGGCCCCTCTCCATACATGCTCACATATATTGCGCAATATGATTTCACTAATCTTGTGTCAGTGTATTGTACCTGAATATTGAGGATAGTCGGTCCCTACACGTGCAGTTATACTAAACGTTATGTTCAGTTATGGAGTAAATCTATGTTAGGACGTCACGTGCAGTGGAAAAGATTGAAGTAATAATAGTGACAGTAGTGGCTACCAATGGGCCTGTTCTTCTGTTACAACAACGTCACGAACGTGGTGACAACTTTGGAGTGCAGAGCAGACTATGAATAGCAAAGTATGTTCCGATATACACCTTCACGAACTTTCAGTATCGGCAGAACTTGACCACTGTAACAACTAGCTGAGATTGGACAAGAAGACTTCTGTCGAATAAAGTAGAATATCTAATTAATGAAAGCAGTCCATTTTTATGCGGTGTACGGAGGGTTGGGAGAAACATTCTACCTTGCTCTTCAGGGTAACCATCTACCAGGCTATAATGTTTTATAACTTTCAAACCCAAAATTTGAGATTTTGTGTCTATTCGCCGAACAAAATTGGCTACGTTCACAGACACACAATTAATTTGTATATTGTGCTCAAGTATTTGCAGAACCCTCTCTCAAACTTCAATCTCGAATTCGACTTACGACAGTTGCACAGTATATGCAGTATTAGTTTAATGTATCGTGCGATCAGGACGTTACATATCTGTACTGCGCTGTATAATTGTATGTGTTTGGAAGGGCCTGGACAGAAACAGGAGCAGATAGAAGCTTTGAATTACAAAAGTGTAAAGTCTCTGTACACGTAACGCAACAAATGAAATAGATGGCTATGAAACGGAGGCGAAACTAAAATTATTGCGCCGGACCAAATTCAGATACTGCCGTTTAGGAAGAAGGCAGTCGTCGGCCACCCGCTGTGATAGTTCTGAATGTTGGTGCAACAAAAAACTTCCGACATATTGATCAACATGTTCTCCTTTCCCTCACTTAATTTCGCGTTGATAGAGCGCTCTACAATATGAACGTCCAGTAACTTCTCGCTTTTCTTGTTTAAGGAAATATCGTAATATCTAGGGAGTTGCTCCGATTGCGCTTATAATTTGCCTTACGTAGATGAGAATATTGATATTTAATTTTTATTTGTGGTTAGACTGACGGGAAACACTAGGCTGCATGAAAATGGAATATGGACTCTTCTGTCTACAGAGCATAAAATGGCTTTAAATATTTACTCAGGACT
Organism: Reticulitermes speratus; assembly: GCA_021186555.1. NCBI lineage: Eukaryota > Metazoa > Arthropoda > Insecta > Blattodea > Rhinotermitidae > Reticulitermes > Reticulitermes speratus. The sequence goes on along the minus strand of JAJKFL010000001.1, from coordinate 36,464,003 downwards.
TCGAGGTGTACAAATTGCTTGTTTATTGCAGTGACCATCTGAAGATTCACATGAAGACGCACGACAACCAGAAGCCATTCCAGTGCACAGTGTGCAACAGGGGTTACAACACAGCGGCGGCCCTTACCTCGCACATGCAGAACCACAAGAAAGACCAGCAGCAGCAGCAGCAGCAACAGAATGGCCACAACAACAGCAATAGCAGCCGCGCTAGCAGCAATAACACGCCGAGTCCTGGAGTAGCCTGCCCTTCCTTCCGCTGTCTGCAGTGTGGCGAATCTTTCCGGAAGCCCGAAGAACTGCAGGTGAGATCGCGCTTCCACGGATCCATACGAGGATGATTTACAAGCCTAGACTGATCACAGCCGTAGTCCCCAAATTTGCTACTACGCGGGCGGGCAAGGTGGCAGCGAGTTTTGTCTGATCTTGCTCAGTACAAACTATATTTACGACATAAATTGACACCATTGTGTAGAATTAAAATCGAAGTGTGTCCTGCCACCTTTATTTGGCATAACTAATTCAGACACGGGACGTAAGAAACAAAGTAATAAATATCAACACCAACTGACATATACGAAAGAAGTAATAAAACAGAAAATTTGACAGCTGTTGTAAAACGCACATATAGCACAAAGTGTGATGTTCGGACAGGCGCTTGTAATCCACGGGTCTGTGAATGGGACACACAAGAATAGAGCATCTCCTAACTCTCCATAGCTGTCTCCTCGTATCGTATAACTCTTGTAGAGTTTTAATTTTTTGTTGGAAATTTGAAGGTTATGATAATTGCAATTTTCTACATGTTTTCTCAACAGACAAATCCTATATTCACTAGCTTAGAGGCATATCGGAAGAGCAGGATTAATTTCCTTGCTTGGTAGTTGACATCCCTCTTTTGTTACACTTATGCATTAATCAAAGCAACTAAACTTTGAACTTCTCGTCGCTTACGTGGTGCCTTTTATGTCTGCAAAGTACTGCATCTTATATTGTAGTAATTCAGTTTAATGCAATTCTATATTTATTTATTTACATGTTGACTCAGCAACGTAATGGTCCTTTACGAAGTCAACACGAGTATACAAGAACATAGAACAAAGAACAACGACACAAGGGCAAAGCCCAAGACAGAAAACCAAATAAAATTTATTTAAATTAAAAACGAAAGTTTTAATAAGAAAAAGTGTATGTAATTATAAATAATATAATTAAAGCCATTGACTTTGTGCTGATGCCTTATGAAAGATGAGTAACTTCTGCCAGTGTCTCTAATCCTGAGCAACTGAAAGGTAAGTACAAGAAGAGTGACTAGAAGCAGTGAATAGCCTTTGTTGCAAAGTGTTTGGCACGAAGACGAGTATCGTCTTGATGTGTGCATGACAACAAATGGAGCAAATATGAATTTGACTAGGTTATGAAACGAAACTTCTTTGTTTACTTTTAACAGTGGTGTGCGTTCAGTCCTTTATTTCTTACCAACACTTTTATGTAATAGCTAAAACTTGTAACCAGCCTATAGTCATGGGGTTCCTACGTTAGGTTACCAAACCTTGCGAGATTTGAGTTTCTCACAGCGGTGATAATGAAGATTCAAATACCCTAATGTATGAAGCCATATCGATTGGCGGCAGTTATCGAATTTTCGGCGGAATCTACTGCTGCCATCTTTAGGGAGCAAGTAGTCCTGCAACTACTCATGCACTCGAGATAAAGCAGCAAGCTTCTTCGAAACGTCTGTGGCTGTTACCAATTTATGTGGCATCGTATCTGAGAAGACCTAAATATTTATCAAAATTTACTAGGGAGCGAAAATCTGAGGACACTCCTGTAGCGGCCCAGACGCTCTTGCGTCGACTGTAGTTCGATCTCAGTCGTCGTGATTAATCTTAAAACAAGAACAAGAACAACAACAATAAGTTCAGTAGCTTGTGATAACAAATCACCTGAAGGCGGAAGGAAAACCCTTTCCCGAAGCGTCGCGTGTATTAAGTGACGCAGACTTCAGACTATGAATAATCTAATGATGTAAAGCTAAATATTAATTGGTGTAATCAGTCTTCCGATACCAGTTTCTAGTACGTTCAGTCTTCACCAGCTGCCCACTTTAGTGCAGTGGTTCCCTTTGTCGGCCACTTTCAGCGCCTGATGCAAGTGACGAGACAAACCCGCTTAACTAATGAGCTGAAGAAGTTGCCTATGTAACACGGCTGTGTTTGATTTAGACCAGGCCTGTGGTGCTAGCAACTTCGGCAAAATTTGGTTTGCGTGCGGGCAACATGAAGTTCAATGCACAACATGAAGAAACTTCTAACTACATGTGCAGTTTTACCTGTGTATCTTTCTATACAGCATGTGACAAAGAATTATACTGATAATTACAGGAACAAGGTAGGTAATGTATGTATAACGTAATATTGTGGCGCGTTCGCATAATGATTGTTGCTATGAAAATGCAAAATTACTTTCCCTGTGAATTGTTTTAGCCAACAAGTAGCTGTCAGCAATGTAAAACCGTTGAGTGTTGCCATGGAAATGCAAGAATCGGTTCCCTTTGCACTGTTTTTGAGCTACAAAATATTTCGTACTACTGTCAATAGTATAAAAGTACTTAGCACTTCATGCGAAGTACCCGATATTTCTGTCCGATTTGAAACAAATTTGGGATTTTTCGACAGATTTTCGTGATAGTTACGAATATCAAATTTAGCGTATATCCGTCCAGTGAGAGCCGCACTGACATGTGGACAGACAGACGGACAGACATGACGAAGCTAATAGGCGCTTTTCGCTATTTATGCGAGAGCACCTAAAATTGACCAAAAATTAAATTCACAAACTAGGCTATGTTGTCGCTATTTTAGCACATTTTTATAAAATGGATTAATAGCGTATGATATGTCTCCATATATAAACTGCTCCTTAATTTTCAAAATTGTTCCAGCGTTCTATCTCGGTCTTGCCAGGGAAAGGATAAAAATACATTTTCTCATTTAAAATGTCTACGTGGGCGACGTAACACTATGTCGCGAGTAATATATTGCCTGCGTGCTACGGGTTGGGCGGACCTGACTTAGACTGAGCAGATATAATCTTCTTTATAAAAACAGTTAAATCAACTAAAGCCATTTCCGAAATGGTCTATGCCGTGTGCAGTTAACTAATTTTACGAAAGGTGTATTGCACTCACAAATATATGTCCTAAGATATTCATAGTCACTTGAAGAAAATAAATTATTTTTTGTGTTGAAGGTTTTATAATTTCCTGACCTGTTATACGAAATATATTACTGTTTTTAAAGCGTTTTGTTATCGTCAGTCTTATGTTAATCGAAAGGATTACCGCAGTAACAACGTCTTTTTTTCAAGTCTTTACTTCAGTTTGTATATCACAACACATTTATGGTTGTTTATGTTTTTATGTTTAGAGTCTGGAATTATAGCATATTTTGTGGCTAAATCAGAACCTTGCGTGGAGGACACTTATGGATTCAACACCCAGATCCCGATATATAGGAGCTGACATATTTAGATTATTGAGTTTTTAAGGAGTATTTGGTAATAAAGGTTTTGATAAGGCCTATCGTGAATTGGTGTAAGGGTTGTAGACCTTGCTAACTTATTGTCAAATTCCACACTCATATAATGACATTTCACCTACCCTACTAGTATTAGGGCACATTTGTATAACATGGCCTTATTAAGTAGCCTGAATTGTGAAATTAAACTTCATTACAACTTCAGGTGCGCCTTCGTTTAATCACTCTGATTATTTCAGTGACATAGGGACGATTAGATTACTTATTGTTCATACTTTTGATTCCTAGTACTCATAATAATTTTACTGCCAACCGAAACGAGATCTTGTGGTTTCTAGGGCCATATGATGACGCAGCACAATGTGGAGACAGGTGGTTCACCCCCGGTTCCTATCAGTAGAGGGCTGCTAGGGGGCCTCATGCTGGGGGATTCCCCTCTCGCCAGGTCTCCATCCCGACCATTACCGTTCCCAACCCCAAAACTGGCCTGCATCTACTGCACTAAGGACAGTTTCACCACCATGGAAGCCCTGCAGTTGCACGTCCAGGCAATGCACGGTGAGCATTCCTACAGCTAAACAGAACATGGGATTCAATTCACTGCCAGGCTTATACTTGCAGTGCTTGAAATTGTCTAGTGTGATTTGGGTGTGAGCAGTGTAAGTTTCATGGTAGCAATTCTGTATCATATTAGGTAACTTCACTCCATGTGGATCAGCTTAAAGCTATGATTTTTTATTTTGTAAGCATTAGCAGTGAAAGCAAATAGGGGAATAAATACCGTACTAGTGAATTTCCTATTGAAAATTTAAGGGAAAATTTTAAAGTTTTCTTCTCTAGAAAGACAGACAGTATAGACAGTGCTGTTTAACTTACCTAAACATGTTTTTCACTGCTGTGAATTTTCAATTCATTGATGTAAAAAACGAAACATTTTGAGTTTCTGGGTAAATATTACCATAGACAATTATCAGTCCCACAATGTAATTATTCGGAAAAAATCTGTGGACCATACAACCAGTTACTAGAATCAACGAAAATCCAGATCTTAGTCTGTGCATTCAGTGTCTCTTTCTGGCTCCCAAATACAAATTACAAAATTAAAAATACAAAATGCAGGTTACTTTTGCATCAGCAATTCACATTTCTTTGCTCTTGTTTGCTCTGTATAGGTTCGATACTTAATGGTGAGCTGCGAGAATTTGCCAGTCTCTCACAGCATCAGGCAAGCCCTAGTCCCAGCCTGACACCCCACCGTCTGCTGACCTCACCAAATGAAGGTGGGAGCAGTTCAAGCAATAACCACACCGTGACTTCAACAACCCTTATGCCTTATTCTTGCGACCTGTGCACTATGAGGTTTGGTACCGTCCAAGGTCTTCAGAAACATGCTGTTGCAGTGCATGGGCTGATGAGTCCTAACAACCTGGGGGCTGGAAGCAAGGACCACCATAATGAAGCAGTTGGAGGTACCCCTGGTGCTGGTCTGTTCTGTGTTCAGTGCTCTCTGTCATTTCCATCAGCCCCTTTGTTTGCCGAGCATTATGTGCTGATACATGGATCCAGCAGTGCTGCTGGGGGACTCATGATACCATCTTCTCCAGCACCTGAACAACTGAAACCGACAGATCTTAGCAAGAAGGCACATCGACATTCACAGCACCATGAAGATAGATCACCACCAAAGAGACATAAAGCGTCAGTGGAAACTGCACAGCCACAATCACTTGCTATGTCCGACACTCCAACTTCTGCATCAAGTATGGTACGGCATCATGTTTGCAGTAATACATACACTTATAGAAATTAATTAGCTGAATGTCTTTGCACTTTATATTTAATGTGTTAATCATTTGTCAGTCCAATATTTATCTTCTTAGAAAAAAATTGGGAATATAACAGTAAACAATCACAAAGTGGGAACATACCCACTTAAAATGGCCACGTGATCACTGTGCATTTAAATAAAATTGAGACTCACATCCATCATCTAGTGCTGAGATTAAGAATGAGTGGCATTATAACTACATTCCTGCTATACGCCTTCGAGTTGTGTAGAGGGACAACTTTACCTTTTTAGTAAAACTGATAAGCATTATTTAGGTTTGAATCAATGTATGTAAAATTAAACAAGAAAAAGTAAACAAGAAACTCGTGGTTTAAATACATGAATGCAACATTAAATATTTACCTTACTATGATCTGCAGCTTTGCATTGAGATTTCTTGTGTAACTGATACATATTTAACAAAATAAACATAAAAATTCCAACTGACCTTAAATGAAGCAGCCACCCATCTTTGCGATATGCTAGAAACATAACCTTTATCAGGAACTTTAAGACAAATATTCAATGTTCCCATAAGACATTGTGTGCCTTATATACATACAAAACTAATTCTGCTATTTTTAAATTCATTGGTGATTTCTGTGTAAAAATTTGGAGTTTTTTATATGTTTTAGATACTTATCTACCTGCTAGCATATATATTGGCACAGTTATCAGATTGTCATGAACGAAACATCATGTTCATTAATTACTTATTGACCATCTGAGAACATTGTCACATAATTACTTTGCCAGTTCACATTACATTTACAGATTTTCTGTCATGAGTTTATTACTGTCATGAAATTGAGTATAAACAGTTTGCTTTGTTATTTACCGCCCATTGGATAAATTTATTATGGCTTCCTCTTCTTCGATGGTGAATGCATGCCTGCTACCATTATTTTTATGACTATAATTTTTTGTTTATAACACAATTAAAAGCATAAATTTGGAGGCATAAAATATGGAAACAGAACAATTTTACTCATTGCACAGAAGAAAGGAGATATAGATGTATGAATTTATGCCATTTTAATAATTACGTCCATAAATATGATAATTTAAAAATATTTTTGAGGTCTTGGTGACGTTGCCACTTTGCCTGAACACCACAGAATATAAGATATACAAATAAGGCTCCACACCTTGGCAACAGTTGGAGGTGACTTGTCATCCTCCAGCCGATTTATCCCGTGGAATTAGTTTCCAGTATACACTGGATAGGTAGCTACATGGTTCCTAGAACTGAAGTGCTCGTGGTAGTCCAGTTATTCACTTCTTAAAAAATAATTTTACTGACTGAGCTGTCTGCGGTATCATGCACTTTATGCACTTCATGTCTTTTCTAAGCTTTGAAGATGTCTGTATTCCTTTAATTTAAAGTTATAATTTCTTTATATTTTAATCTGTCAGCAGGTTAATCAGTATGAACATGCAGGCACTCTCCTCTGCAACCAGTGCAGTGCTGCTCTGCCTGACTTTGAATCATTCCGGACACATCTCAAGTCCCACTTAGAGGAGGCAGGTGGACTTCGTGGTTTGCTAGGAGGTGGCAGTGATATAATAGGCTTGTTAACAAACCAAGACAGCCGAGTAAGCAGTTCCAAGAGCCCAGCCTCCACTGGGGCTGTTACATGCCCACACTGTGGTGCTAAGTTCTCTGGTGCAGATGATCACCAAGCCTTTGAACAGCATGTTGCCACACATTTCATGGCCACTGCTACAGAATATGGTTGTCAGAGTTGTCTGAAACTTTTCCCCAAACCTGATGAGCTGCAGAAACATCTGATGGATATCCATGCTCATCATCTTTATCGCTGCTCTTTGTGCAAGGAAATGTTTGACTCTAAAGTTGCAATACAGGTATGTTAAGTAGTGAAAAGATACAGTATGAGAATTTCTATCATAAGTAAAAATGAAATTCTTAGCAGAGTTAAGAGCACAATAGCTTGAGAAACACAGAATTTAATGTAGTTGTGAATATGTCACCTTCCTGCCCTGCATTAAAAGAATGTAGCCAATGTGTGTTTGTGTGTGTGTGTGTATGGTTGTGGGTGGGTGTGTGGGTGTGTGGGTGGGTGTGTGGGTGTGGGTGCGGGTGTGTGCGCGCATGTGTTCATATGTAAACACTCATGCGCGCACACACAAACATTAACATAAATTGAAAATGTTTCAAAACAAAGTGTTGAAATGAATATGTGATGTTATGAGATTGTCAGAATCAAATAAATTATTAGTGATACATTTCTTGATTGTTATATTCAAAGAATAGAAATGTTGAATATTTTATATGTGAGCAATCCAAACAATTCTGTACCTCCCGTTTCTGCTTGTAGGTTCACTTTGCAGTGAAACACAGCAATGAATGTAAGCTGTACAGATGCACTGCATGTCCTTCATCTGGCACAGTGTTTCGTTCAGAGCTGGACTTTGGACTGCATGTACGATCTGCTCATGCTCCTCTTCCCCTGCTCACTGGGGCTGCCAATAAGACCCCAACACAGCATCCCTTCCGCTGCCTCTTTTGTCGACTCAGCTTTGCCACTGAACTTGAAATGCAGTTCCATCTTGCAGCTCATTCAAAACAATTCCACTGTCCACTCTGTCAGGAAGCCTTCCATGTAGAATTCCTGCTGGACAAACACATGCAGACACATCACACCTCTCAGGTATGCTACAACAGCACATCAAAATTTTAAACTGACTTTAAATGGGAAAGATTTTATGCATTGAAGATTAATATCTTCTGAGATGCAGCGCCATGTTAACTTGTAAATATTTACCGACATTTTAAACTATAATGGTGCCTTCAGCTTGAGGGTCAAGTAGGACTGCTTGACCCTCACAGTAACTATTTAGCAGTTAACATGGCATAACATTCCAGAAGATTTAAACTCAAGCAACACTAATCTAAGAACCTCAAATGTCATGTTGTATGCATTTTTATACAAGTGTCATAATTTTAGTATGTGATATGAATGTCATATCTGCTTGTCTACATATTTGATCTTTATGAATTTCAGTTAAATTTAATGTGCATGTTCTACACTAAAATTCGTTTGGATGAATTGTATTTTGATCTGTATCAGTCTACTGAAACTCTGTTTTGCGTGAATTTCGAATCTGACTTTATCAGACTTTTAAAGAAACATTTTTGTCTTATTGACCATAAATATATTTTTAAGAAAAGTAAAAAGAATCACTGTTGTATTATAATTCATGAAAAAGATCTTTGCAACATAAGGAACTTTAACTCTGATAAAATATTTAACTTAATGTGGAGGAAACTTACCTTCACCTGATATACTGTTCAAACAACTCATGAATCCTTGCATCAATCATGATTGTTATTCTTAAGGTTTACGTTAATTTCTGTATACAATCAAGTAAAGATACATTGGGCATATGTTAATTGAGTGGTTTCTATTAGGTGATGAACAGCAATGGAATTAGTTCAGCTGAGAATCTTAGTCAACAACAGAAGTGTCCCAAAAATAAGACATCTGGAGTGACACCTTCATCTACAACACACACCAACAACAATAATTCATCAGGGTCCAGTAACAGCACAAGCCGCAATAGCAACAACAATAATGAAGGCAACAATAGCAAGAAAAGTGACCAAACCAATAATAACTGCTGCTGTGACATCTGTGACCGTTGTGATTTTGGAAGTGAGGCAGAACTTGTAGCTCACCGAAAACTGGTACATCATATCAAATCCGCTACAGGAAAGAATGGTGCTGTGAGTCTTCATTGTGCGTACTGCAGTGAGAATTGTAAATCACGTACTGAACTGGAAAACCACATGAAAACACATTCACAGGGTAGCAGTGGCTCAGGAAAACACAAGTGTAATATATGTGATGAACTGTGTCCCTCAGCTGCTGTACTTGCCGAACACAAACTGACACACTGCAAGGTGATATCAGGGAGCATGTGTACACAGTGTAAGGCTACGCTTGTTAGTGAGGAGCAGTTCTACACACATCTTCAGCAACACAATTCAAACAATAACAACACTAGTGCTCAAGCAAATACAAACAGTGTACACCAACAAGTGGTTTTGCCTACTCCATGTGTTGTCTGCAGGCAAACTCTTATATCTGACATAGAAGTTAGAATGCATGCAAAGTTCCATCTGAAGAACACTGCAGCTCTCACAGCAGAACCCATGTACCAATGCTGCATATGCTTGAAACAGTTTGAAATTCAGAATCTCATTGCTGTGAATGGTAGTAATGGAATTGTGCCAAGCATTCAGGGAGCTACACATCTATGCAAGGACTGCTACCACTGTCACAGTAAAACATCACCATCACAGCAGCAGCAGCAGCACAGTTCTCAACAGCAACAACAGCCACTGGGACATTCAATGCAGCAACAAGAACAAGCTTTCCGTTGTTCAGAGTGCCAAGTGAAGTTTGAGACCAGCGCAGGTCTTGAAGCACATCTGGTGTCTGTCCACAGGAAAACGTACCAATGCATCAAATGCCAAGTAAGGAAACATGTTCTTCTAAGATTTGTAGATATTGCATCATAAACTAGAAACATTTCTTCCCAGTTTACACTGCAGCTATCAGTGATCAAAATCATAAGGTTTTGCTTGCCAGGGATAATATTTAATTCCTCAAGGAGCTGGTAGTTTCAGATATTTTCATTTGAGCAATATTGCACTAGAAAAAAAGACACTTTAGTATATATTTAGAATTTATAAGATACTCAGTGAGTTTTGTGGTGCAAGGGTGTGTAATATTGCATGAAGTTCTTGGTCTAGCAAACTACATGCAGAAAGGAATTTAGTATGAAAACTAAACCACCTCATATTGTTAACTGTGACTTGAGTTCCATACTTTTATGGTTCCAATGCGATATTGTTATGAACTGAATGTGTCTTGTCTGTTCATGGTTCTGTTACAGCTGTTAGTATTATGAATGGTATTGATTAATTTGAATACAACTTCATAGGAACAGCATAACACTGCATGACTGAAAAAGTACTTGACTTAAAATACTTCGGATGGCATTCACTCGATTTTGCCATTGATTTGTACCTAATATCTTGTAATGCTCTGTAATGATTCTCTATGTTATACAAATATCAGCTACCCTTCCATTTTAAATATTTGTCCATATATAACATGTCAACTAACTTTGTGTTTATATCTAGTATTTGAAGAATTTAATAATATTCAGCTTTCTAATTTGTTAGGAATTCAAATTATAATGTAGATCACTTAAAATTATTCATGTTATGACAGAAATAGAATACTCACACATGCATGAGCACTGAATGTTCATGCACACACACACTGTCAGGAAGAATATTTTTTGTTGGATCTCAGTTACTTCTATTATGCATTTAAAATGCTGAGTAATTGAGGTCTGAATTGAAATATAAATATTTCTTTGTGAATCCAGGTGAGTTTTGAGACAGAACGTGAGATACAAATGCATGTGGCTACACACCTCCTAACAGAAGGGAGCAGCCATGAGTGTCACCTGTGTCGTCGGTTGTTAGCTACCCCACTGAAGCTGCAGGCACACCTCATAGAGCACACATTTGCAGGCTGTGGCAGCTTTACCTGCTACCTGTGTAGTGCTGTGTTCACAGCAGCTCAAGGCTTACAGCAGCATATGCTGGAGCATGGCCTGGCTGCAAGACCTTATGACTGTTCAAGATGTAGTCTGCGCTTCTTCTTCCGTGCTGAGTTGGACAACCACAGCTACAACCATCTTGAAGAGGATGCAGTTGCCATGTCAAATTCCTCAGCATTGTTAGATGGAGGAGACATAGCAAGTAAGGTGAGATGATACTGCAGAGCACCTTTGTTCTTCTGTGTATTATGATAAACGTGATTGTGACTGATATTAACTACTAGAGCTGCAATAAATCAGAGCAGTTTTTTGCAAGTGAAGCTATATCTGTGTCTGAGGACCATGCCTATATAATATAAAGGAGTCATGGAATAAAGACTCGAGATATTCTTAGTGTTAGTACTTGATGTTTTTTCCGTCATCTATTTCATGCATCATCAATCTTTATTTCCTGGGGAAGTGCCCATGGTAACCATTGGACAGGTGGGCCTGGGAGTCATAGAATTGAACTCTGATCATACATTCCATAGCCAGTCACATGGTTCATTCAGTGGGCACCACGGTTCTTTTCTGGGGGTAGAGTAGTGGCCTGGAAGTGAAGTTGACAACGTACCTCCATCTGGTGTGAAGGTTAATAATTGGTGCAGCTATACATTTATTTTCCTGTATGCCTTAATGGCACAGAGAAGGACAGCTGTACCTTTACCTTTACCCCTACCATTGAAATTAAAAGGCTGAATGCACAACAAAAATACAGCTCACACTTGTAGCAGTAATTCTCTTCCTCCCACTTCACAGACTGGAAAAGTAGTTTTCATTTTTTATGTGACAGATTTTCCCAGTCTCAAAGTGATAATAAAATATGATTTCTGTTTCATTATACAGGCTGCCTACTATCACCACTTGAACACAAATGGGACATATGACTCTTCAAATCCCGACATGCACTACTATAAGACATTAGTTCAAGAAACTTCAAAACAGCATAAACACAAAACCAATAAAAGTCACAGCAGTAAAGGAGCAGTAGTGTTGAAATGTTTGGAATGTAACAAAGAATTCAGCAGCATTCTAGGTCTTCAGACACATCAGCGGCATCACAAACACACATCAGGCACAAGTAAGAAAGTTTATACTTGTAATGAATGTGGGAAAGAGTTTGGAATGCCAAGAAATCTTAGTGTCCACATGCGGTCACATCATGAAGATCACAGTGGTGAAGAGCGAGCCTCTGAAGACATGAACATTGTTACTGAAGAACATTATCAGTCAGAGGGAAACAGGCCAGGATCTTCTCATGCCTGTTCATTATGTCATAAAGGTTTCCCTGATGCTGACACTCTTGGCACACATATAACATTACAACACTTTCGCTGTCCACAGTGTGGTGAAGCATTTGTACGTCAACGTCACATTACTGATCATATCAGAAAGATGCATTCAGCTAAAGAGGGCCAGTATGTTACTGGAGAGAATGTATCAACAGAAATAAATGAACGTGAGATGAAAGAGGGGCCAGTTATAGTTAAAGAAGAGAATGAAGATGAGAATATTGATGTCTCAGCATTGACACCAACAGCAGATCAACAATATGTTGGCTCCCCTAATCACCATGCTGTCTCAGAACATGGAGAACAATTGGAAAGTTACATAACAAATACAAAAAGCAATGACACATCACACTCACACATTCACAGTCCATCTTCTCCAAATGCTGCACAACAAAGTAATAGTACCAATGATGACAACGATGATGATGAAGATGATGATGTTGTTGATGATGATGATGATGATGATGATGATGAAGAAGAAGAAGGAACAAGCTTGTCTCCAACACCACCAACAGAAGGTGATAATGATCGTTAAGGCTTTAAAATTGTGACATACGTAGGTGCTGGCTTTTCAGATGGCCTATTACATTATAGACTCTATAGCATCCAAAGTGAAAGACTTCCAGGAATTCAAAGGTAAGGATTCAATGAACAGAAAGATTTGCTTTCAGGTTTAACGTTTCACACAACACAAAATGAGTTCTGTATTTGTTTTATTTATTTTTATACTGGTGAACTCAGAAAACATCTCCTTATTTTGATGGGTGTGAAAAATGATACGATGAACAGTAAAATTTCACAAGTACTGTTTGTAAGTTTAGTACAAAATGTGCAGTACATTGTCATCCTAATGGAATTTAGTAACTAACAGGGGAAAGATATGAATGGATGACGGTGTTATCGACTGTCGGAATGGCAGTTATTGTAAATGATTAATCTCAATGAATGGACAAGAGAAATGTTTCCATCCACACTTCCGTGGTGCACTATGTCTGCCTTAACATTTCAGTTTCTGCATTTGTCTGTTCCAATAACTTGATAGGAGTTATTCAACAGAGGGAACAGAAACAGCCAATAGTGACACAGAATTGTTAACATTGCCAAAAAAGAGAGTAATAATTCACAAAGCCAGAGTAAACGCATGGGTATTTAGAATCAAAGACAGGTTCTGTATCTCTTCCTGAATATTATTGTACAACAGTTGTGGGCAAATCACTGTAGGATATGGGCTTGGTGAAGGAAGCTATCTTCTCAGAAATGCACTAGTATGTATATCTTCCCACTGATTGATGTCACTTACATGTTTGGTGTGTGACATCCCGTTGTGTTTTCAGTTTAAGACTAAATAAATTTAAATTAAGTCACCACAACAAAGTTTTGCTGATTGGATAGAAATTCATTTAGTTATTTCCATGTGCTAATTTCTGTAGATTTAAATCCTTCCCATGTATTGAATATTTATATGTGTTTTTATACTTTGTCATTCCATTAGTATTTTATATATGAAAATAAATGGTAGGCATTTTCTCAGCACTTCAATACAGCATACAATGACACAAAACAAAGTATACAAACAGAGAGGAATTTTGTACCTTTCAGAAATTTTTTTTCTAAGCAACAACAAAGAAATATTTGCTGCAATATATATATAAATGTATTTCAGTTCCAAATTGCTGCAGCATCACTGTAATCGTCCACATTTTTCACTAAGTTTATTATTAAACAATATTGGCACAGCTTCCTGATTTTCACTGTACATAATCTACACATCTGTATGACATTTCTTGCAGCTTACACAACAAGAGTTTAGCTTGTAGGATATGTTGAATCACTATGTTGAGAAGAGGGGACTGTTTCACTGTAAATAGAAAATCACTAAATTTGATGAATTTCATGCCTTTTAATTAAATCTTAACTTTCAGTTGGAAATTTACATCACAGGTTTTCTGTACATCATTATAGTCTGCTCCAGCCAATTTATATGTTATCAGGAACAGTAATATTTTGTAATAGTAGGGTTTATATTTCTTTTGAAGTAATTAATCTGAGCTTCTTTAAGTGCTGTCTGCATAACCGCTCCTTTCAGTCCAGTGACTTGCCTTCTACTGTATTATCACATACAGGATAATTTGTCTTACTGGTAACATTATCCAAAAGCTGCAACTTCTCATAATGTATCCATATAATCCAAGTAATTCCAAACCTGTCCCATTAAAAAAATTCACCGACGTGTCTTTGAGGTGACTCTATGTAACATTTCACTACAAATCCAAATATTAATGCATGCACGGGTTTATCGTTCTAACTGTTCAAAGTAAGTGTTTCAAATGGATGACATGTATTACAGCATTATGGGTTGGCCCTACCATATCTACCTTGTAGGTAACTCGCTCAATTTGAAATATGTGGTTACTTCAAGTATCCTTGTTTTTTGTAGACAACTGATTGTCTAGTGAGTTAAGGAAGTTGTTTGGCTCATCTGTTTCATATGGTCAGATGGAATAACATATGTGATGCAAAAAATTTAAACTGTTGGTAGTCTTGGTACTCAGAGTTTTGTGTTACAAATATTTATCCAATGGCTTGAAAGTTGTCATATCAACCTTTGTATCCAAGACCATTTTGTTATGTTATTTTTAATTGTGTTGTGGGAATTACATTTAGGTGCATATAATTACATTGAAAATCAATATATTATTAGTAAATATGTAAATAAAGCCATTACTTAGAAGCACTGATTTCTTAAAAAATGTTCATTAAATTTAGAAAAAGATATATATTACTATATAAAGTATGTGGGGTGGTAAAATATTTAATGTAGGGACCAAAATGGTTAAAGAAGGTAGTGTCTTTGTTATAATTCCTTCTATTTGTAATATTTTGAAGGAACACAGAAAAAATGTGAAGAAATGTTGAAAGTGTTTTCAAATTCATATCTGTGTACATTCCTGTCCTCCGTGGCAATTTAAATTATTTTATTCTTATTGTCATTAATATTGTTATCACAAAAGCGGTTTTGTTTATAGATGAGCAGTTTTTTTGGGAAATACATAATTGTACAAGCAGTTAACATTTGGGGGGGAATCATTTAGAAAACGATGGTACGTTTTATATGTTGGTTATTACCATACCATTGAGGTTGTTGTGTAGTTTTTGAATGGAACTTCCCACCTAATACATAGCACACTCCCTCACACATCACAATATCTCCAGCCTTGATGCAATATGATTGTATGTAGTAGATATTTATATTTACAAAACAACGAGGACTAAATGGGGACAGTTATATTGTTTTAATAAAGGTGAGGAGGTTCCTTAACTTTTGTTTAACTGAAAAGCCAAAGTATAACAATAATAAAGTTTTATGTAAAATGAAAAATGTTAACTTTCGTATTTGTTTTATTACCTCTTCAGACTGTATTCATTCTCCTTCCAAATCCTGAATCACATGCTGCTAATCCGCATGCCTGTATATCTCCTTCTTTGTACTTTGTAATTTCTGAATGATTTTGATGGAAGTGTATTGGGGTAGATCTATTTTTCTCAACATTAACAAGATAAAGGATAATGATCAAGAAATGAGAATTTTAGAAAGGAGATTTCACAGGGGAGTTTCAAAACTGATTAGACCTACTTGAGAGACGCCATCTGAAAATTTCCTACAGTAAAGACAAAGACATATTGCACTCTTAGCCATGTATGCCTCAGAGTACTAGTCGTTCTCTCAAATCTGTGGGGGGCTAAGTACTTTTGACGTGGGTAAGTAGGTAAGTTACATACTACTGAGGTACTAAAAAAAAGCACCATTGAAGTAGGTAAGATAAGTACTGTTAAATTGTGTAAAATAAGTACCGACGATGTAGATAAGTACCGTTGAAGTGGGTAAGATAAGGACCACGTATGTAGATAGGTATTTTGAAGTAGGTAAGATAAGTATTACAGTTGAAGTAAATAAGATGAGAGCTGGACGATTTGTTTGAAATTCGGATGTAATAGCTATATACTTACATATAATTTACGTAGATAAACTTTGTAAGTGATGAACTATATTTTTATACTGCAGTTTATATTATAAAATATATATTTCAGTACTAAAAGTGATGTAGGTTTAGAACTACCTTCCAAACAGCAGACATCCAAAATAAAATGACGTTTATCCACTGATTTGGTTCTGTTATATAACTGTACTCCAAGACAACCAATCTCTATACCATTTAATTAATAATTCAAGAATAAAATGGCACGTTTAACAAATTAATCCTTCTAGATGCCAGTCTTCTAGATACAAGTTTCTTAAGTTGTGTACTTGTGTTTATAGATTGGGTTTATAGATGGCATTCTTATGGCACACGTTTCTCGTAGGTGTAAAGGTAAACGTCAACCCATGACATGCTCATGCAGGCACAGAGGAGAGGCGGAGGTATAGCTCCAACCCATTTGCAACCAGGTAGTAGTAGGTGGGCAGCACCATGCTGCGGCCGCTTTACCCATTGTACAGGAGGCTGACTTGTCCTCGGAGCCGGTCTGGGCGCACGGAAATTCTCGCCCCCACTGGGAATCAGTCCCCGGACCGTCCAGCCCGTAGCAAGTTGCTATGCCTACTACGCCATCCCGACCACCTCCTGTAGGTGTATATCCATGAATTTAATACCGTTGCTATATAATTCTTTTCTTTTCCCCATGTCGTCTACTTAGGGTCATGTTTTGTTAAATTTATTCCTCCATTTACGTATGATTTTAAGACTACATTTTTCAAAACCTTTAAACTAAATTTTGCAGTTTGTTGGGAGGGCATGGTAATTTGTCAGTATCGAGTGTAATACAGACCTGATTTTAAATATTAAAATAAAGTCCAAAATTTAGAAAAATCTGTATAAATCTTTTAAAATTTTCTGGAGACTGCCTCCATCTGTCCATTAATGAATTTGAAAAAAAGAAACTGGATTATTGTGAAGATAATTTTATTTCGTTTCATTTTAAACTATTTTCTTAAACTCTTTCTATAATTTTACAAGTTTAGAAAATTTGGTATTATCGCGAAGCAACTTATTAAATTTCACAATAATATACTCCTATGTTATTGAATCCAGCCAAATGTTGGATCAAACATGAAGACCCACCTGATGTACTGACGGGGTCAGCCTTAACGAACTCCTCACAGATTATATGATTTATGGAATATAGACTGGCAAGTTAAAATTGAAGTAATCGGAGAAAAACGTACATATGCCATGTGGACTTCCCTGGAATTGAATGTGGTTCTCCGATTTAAATAGCTCAAACTATGGCAAGACGTTATCTTTTCAAGCGTGCGTGACAAATCATGAAATTCTACTGCTTATTTCTGTTGTTTCCTTTCACGGTCACGGAATCAGTTTACCTACACATGACTGGGATGGATCTTCGCATGTTTCTGTGTTGCTTTTTTGAAAGTAAAGTTTGTACTTGCCCCTCTGCATATTTGGTTAGTGTTTAGGAAACCCATATGTTTTGAAAGACAAGCTCATTTGTGAAGTTTTCTGAGTATGGTAAAAGTATGATATACTTAGAAGTAGGTTATATTGCATTGAATTGAATTACTTCGAATTGCGTTGTGTAATTAAGGATATCTCTTATTACAGAAGCTCATATGCCTGCATATTCCCGTGCAGAAAGTCCCACATTTTGTAATGTGTTAGAATGAACGAGATATTGGAAGGAAGATGGGTATTGGGACTATCAGATTGTACATATATGTAGATTATAGGCTTGCCGCTGCCGGATGGTGGTTCAGAAGGTCGGAGAGGGACGTAGAAGTAAGCGGGGTGCTATGTAAGCTATTTATTATTAGGGGTTATACCAAGCTTGCATGGATCATAATTAGCTAATGCCCTAAATGGTTTTGGCAATTTGTCCGCCCATTGCCTCTTAGTCGGAAGACCGCACTACGTCGTCAGGTGCTCCGAGATGACGAACCGTACGCACAAGACGGCAGATGGAACAAGTAGTTTCGTGTGCAAAAAAGATGTGTGACCGTATTCTTCAGATTACAGTTCATACAGATTTATAGGCAGTTTCTTATAATTCCCAGTGCGCATGATACACTCCAGATTCTTCTTTGTCTCTAGGAGTAGAATATTCAACACGAACCGAATGTAGGTAGTGAGAGGTTTTAACATTTCAGGGATAGCCAAACGCATGACTGCGGGAACACTGGTGTCCACCAGAAGGGTAAAATATGATAATCTTTTAATTGTTTGCTGTTCTGGGCAAAGTGTCTGGTGACTTCAACTCTATGAACCTTATCCTGTCCAGTGTCAACGGTTTATAAATGTTCATATTATGTTTAGATATCCCATTCATTGAGAGGTTTGGGTGTCAGTAATGGTGATATTTTCCAAAAAATCGTTTCGTATTTATTATGTACTTTTGTAAGGTAGAGTAGGCCTACCAAAATAATGTTTTGTAAAATCTCTTGACGTTACCACCCAAGGCGCAAAGCAATTTTTAATGTAAGTATTTCGGTTCCGATCTCCTTTCTTCCGATTGACGCAGAAAGAAGGTATGCAATATAAATTGTAAGCTTCTTCTAGTTTCCTGTTACGATAGTTTTGCTCGGGGCGGCTGTACCACTCGTCCCACCCTAGCTACGCCCCTGTCAAAGATTACATATGAAAATTCCACATCCCTTCCCCACCCCAGCAAAGTTTTAAAGAGAAAGGAAAGACTTATTACCAGCATTCCAAAGTCTTTTGTTGGGCAAAAAAATTCAAATATAAAATTCAGGATGCATATCTGATAATAAGAGAGTAATTTATCATTTTAAATTAAAATTCCTTCTTTAAATGTTGTTAAATTACACTTAAACGAGTTTTGTAGTTTAAAAAATATTATACTGAGGTTAAACTTTTAAATAAAGTAAAAATTATTTACCAAAAATTAAATTTATTTTTAATTTTTTGTAAAAGTCTTTATTTGTCGTTTTTAGGGACAGGATCTGCCGTTGGTGGCATGTGTTCCATGTGTTGAACGCCACCGACTTGCTGCGTGTAGGCTACAAACTTGCTTCTTCTTTCGCTTTACATATTTCCGTAAGAGAGGTAGCAGCAAGTTTGGTAGGAACGACCTTCATCCATGGTTATGATTTTGCTACAAGTATGTAAAACCGAGAGCGGAAGTAAATTTTGAATTGCGGAAATGTGGTCAGTATAGAGCTTGTGGAAGCTAAAGGACGGATATAAAACAGAAGGAACCCTATAATAGCCTTTCTGCTGACACAGAAGCCAAACCGGAACTTCCTAATGTGAAGGAAAGAGATAATTACTACACCCCCCTCTCGGTAATAAGTGAATGAGAATTCTTGTATTTGTACTTTCCGATCTTACAATATTTGCCGCATCAATATATTTTGGTTTAGCGCATTTGACGGCCATCTGATTAACAAAAATTACAAAAATTGCGGAAACCGGAGTGGACTTGAGGGTAGTGGTATGGATAAAGGAATTTCTCTTAGGACGTTCGCAAAGAGTTAGAGTAGACGGACAACTATCTGAGGATGTCAGAGTAACGTCGGGAGTGCCGCAAGGGAGCGTATTAGGTCCGTTGCTGTTCCTCGCTTATGTTAATGATATTTGGAAAAACATTGAGTCAAATATACGGCTTTTCGCTGATGATTGTATAATATACAGGAGGATAATCGATAGTAGTGACATTGAAAATTTGCAGACAGACTTAAATAGATTAGGGGAATGGGCGGTTGAAAATGAAATGAGGATAAATCCAGGTAAAAGTAAAGCAGTAAGCTTCAATAGAGCTAGGGTGAAAGGTACAGTGAGGTATTGTATTGGGGATCAACTAATTCCAGAGGCAAATAGCTTTAAGTATTTAGGAATAATTATACGCAGCGACCTAAGCTGGGCAGATCATGTAAATTATACACTAAGAAAATCATGGAAGGCTCTTCATTTCGTAATGCGTATACTCAAAAGGGCAAAAAATAATACGAAACGTTTAGCTTATACGGCACTAGTGAGACCGATACTTGAGTATGGAGCGGTGTGTTGGGACCCATACAGAGAAGGTCAGGTAAGCGCTTTGAATCGCGTGCAAAAGAGAGCGGCAAAATTTGCAAATAATACAAATGAATCGGGTTGGGAAACATTGACACAGCGTAGAGCGATAGCCCGAATATGCGCCCTTTTCAAAGCATACACCGGGGGACGGGCTTGGAAAACGATAGGGGATAGACTGCTAAAACCATGCTACCTGGGTAGGGACGATCATAGTCGGAAAATTAGGACTAGGAAACAAAGAACAGATGTAGGTAAATATTCCTTTGTAAATAGGACCATAAAAAACTGGAACCAATTACCTCCAAGCGTACTAGCGACTTTCCCCTGTAAATTAAGCACTTTTAGAAAAAGGGTCAAGAAAGTCATTACAAGCTAAGGGTTTTTAAGTGAGGATTAAATAAGAATAAGGGATGTGAAGTGAAGTGAAGTGGTGTGAAGTGATGTGAAGTGAAGTGCTTTGGTTTCAAAGTGAAGTGAAGTGAAGTGAATTAAGTTCTTGGGAGATATAATTATCATGTACTATGGTCTGACTTTATACTTAGGATATTCTAACGCACTGAAATTAACTAATGTGTGGGTGTTTTTTGTAATGTGCGTGTGTGTGTTTTTTTTTGTATTGTGTATAGGTGTTTTTGTAAGGTGTGGATGTTTTTGTAAGGTGTGGATGTTTTGTAATGTGTGTATGGTGTTCTAATATGTGTACTAGTATTTACTGTATGTATTTTGTTTTGTATGTGTATGGGTGTTTTTGTAAGGTGTGGATGTATTTGTAAGGTATGGTGTTCTGATATGTGTACTTGTATTTACTCTATGTATTTTGTTTTGTATGTGTATGGGTGTGTTTGTAAGGTGTGGATGTATTTGTAAGGTATGGATGTTTTTGTAAGGTGTGGATGCTTTTGTAAGGAGTGGATGCGTTTGTAAGGTGTGGATGTTTTTGTAATGTGTGTACGGTGTTCTAATGTGTGTACTTGTATTTACTGTATGTATTTTTTTTTTGTATGTGTATGGGTGTTTTTGTAAGGTGTGAATGTATTTGTAAGGTGTGGATGTTTTTGTAAGGTGTGGATGCTTTTGTAAGGAGTGGATGCTTTTGTAAGGTGTGGATGTTTTTGTAATGTGTGTACGGTGTTCTAATGTGTGTACTTGTATTTACTGTATGTATTTTTTTTGTATGTGTATGGGTGTTTCTGTAAGGTGTGGATGTATTTGTAAGGTGTGGATGTTTTTGTAAGGTATGGATGCTTTTTTAAGGTGTGGATGTTTTTGCAATGTGTGTTCGATGTTCTAATGTATGTACTTGTATTTACTGTATGTATTTTGTTTTGTAATTGTGTATAGTTTGTTTTGTATTGTTACTTTTATGTATATTGTATGTCCATTTGTATTGTGTGTACTAGTGTAAGGACTACTGCCACCGGGTGAAAACCCAATTGCAGTAAATAATAATAATAATAATAATAACATCACACGCTGTGGTTCCAGGAACTTCATCTACACTCCTGGTGATTTCATGTACACATTTCAGAAAGAAGACCAACAATCACCCTGCTGAGATAACCGTTCATCTTCCATAGATCGTAGTCGTGTCACATAAAATGATTGATTCTTAGGCTATTTAATGACTTTATAGGTTAAATAACGACCAGTATGTTAAAACATGAATGTGAAACGGTGAGGAAGTACGGGTATGAAGGGAGGCGGTCGTAGTCTGTTTCAAAGTACGCTACTGACCCGACATTTGCCTTTAGAGATTACGAAAATCCGCGGAAAACCTCAGTCGTGTTACCCCCTAACCTCTGACAAGGAAACAAAGGGGGGTACCTCCTACCTAAGTGTGGCTTCTTTGTTGCTACTTTATCAACTGATCGGTGTGTGCGTGAGCGCATGTAAGGAATATAAATTACAATTTTCTGTATACATGTAACAATAAAGGCTCAAATTTAAACCTTAAAATGTTATTCTGTGAAGCCTTAACATTATTTACTCGCGTAATGTCTCCCATTTTTATGTGTTTTTACGAAGTGAGAAAGAATTCGTTATGCTGAGACCATGACTTCCTTCCGTCTATCTGTGGCCTAATATCAGAGACTAAAACTTTTATCGGATTTTCGTACAGTATAAATTTCTTATAAAACGTTGTCGAGGAAGCATGAATTTCGGGCGATTCAGCACAGTGAAAATCACACTTCATGTGAGATCGTAAATGAATTTATACCCGTAATTTCCATATTTTCCTGAACGAGATTGGTGCATTCGGTACAGAATATTTCCACCTGATGCCGATTAGCAACAATGAGTTTCATGAAAATCGGTACAACAACGAAAGCCGTACTTTACTCAAGGGAGTAAATGAAATTTTTCCTTCACTTCAAACATTTTCTTCCGCTTTGGATAAAACTGGGTAGAGAAGATCTCTATAAAAA
Source organism: Reticulitermes speratus (assembly GCA_021186555.1). NCBI lineage: Eukaryota > Metazoa > Arthropoda > Insecta > Blattodea > Rhinotermitidae > Reticulitermes > Reticulitermes speratus. Next base: position 36,441,227 of record JAJKFL010000001.1, on the reverse strand, counting down.
CTGAAACTAGGGCCACGGTTATGAATGCATGTATTTATACCTCTACTCCCCATGCGTATTTATGGTGTGGCTCTTGGTTTAGCTCAGGGAGAAATTTATTGTTTCCCTCAGAAATGGGGTATTATGTAGATGGGGACATTATAATAGGAAGTATGGTAGGTTTCACCCTGAAGATATAGGCACAAGTTCCCTCCGACACCTTGATAACCATTTACCAGACTGCACAATGTCATAACACTGAAGAGTTCTACCACTCTTTATCTTGAGGATATTTGTAGTTTATTTAAACATTCTGTCAGAAACTCACGCTACATACCACCTTCTACATGCAGGCTATGTATTTGTAGTTCAGTTAGAAATGCTGTAAGAGAATCATACTCTATGCTGCTGACGTGTGAAACCTTTAATCTAATACATTGGGTTTCTAGTTGACCCTGACAATCAGTGACGGAGCACAATTATTTTCCCGAAAAAACCCTGCACGGTTACTGTAATTCTTGGTGCTAAATGTCCCTAATTACCCATTCCACCTTAGGCGTCCTTTTAGCACCCCTGTTCTAAAGCAACGCCAGTTCCTTAAAACGAGTATAAATTTATGAATCCCTTATTCGTAATGCAGGGATTTCCCTCCCTAAAGCTTAAGTACAGTAGGATAGCACGAGGCTTGTGGGACCTTTCCTAATCTTGACATATCTTACGACCGAGCAAATTGCCATTGCGAAATGATAGATAATACAAGAGGATAAGGTGCGATTACTTTGGTATTCAATAATCAACATCATATTAAATCTAAAATATCAACAAACAACGTACTAAGTCCACGGATTACAAGTTACTCCTGGAACAGAGTAGAGCCACATAAACTCGTTTGTGTAATGGGCCCGCAAACTTGAAACAGAACAAAACACGTGATAGCCTTTGAGTAAAGGATAACTTCCTGCATAGCGTAAGACTTAGACGTGAATATCGATTACATGTCTCACAGCTCATATTGCAAGGTTTGTAACAGATAATATAGAGGCGAATTTCTGGTGACAGCTGAAAATGAAATTGCAGGGGCAGTTTTTGAGTTAACACAACCTAAAGGACGGATTGAAAGGAGACTCGAAAATTGGTTGATGATTCTGAACAGCTGTAGAAGTTTAAACAGAATAAAAGCCACCGGCTTCACAGAGACGAATTCCGTTCCTGATTGTTACCAACATGTTGAAAATATGAAGGACTGTCTCAAAATTCTTCACTGGCCCCTCCTCCCCAATCTAGAGCATTTTCCATTTGTATTGTCTTCAATAAAAAAACATTTTCCTGTCTCCAAAAAAAGATTAATTTGGCCTAACATTTTCTCTCATAAGCATTATTTTCGCCGTCCCTGTCACACGGTCCAAATTTTAGAAGTATGACGATAAATAACGCGTGTAATTATGTCCATTATAACACATTTATTTTTAATTTTTGCTAAATTAACAAACATAACAACATAATATGTTTATCTTTTCCGTAGATCATTTGTAGATTAATAACAATCTTTCTCTCTCTAGTCACAAACAGTTTTTCATTTTCGTCCAGAAGTCATTCTCTTCTGTCAATTCAGATTTGAGATCCGATTAGAACGTGTTTAAGCTTACATATATTGAGGCACCGTCTCATTTTTCTTCTGCCTGTTTTACCACTTTCTACCACATCATTTCCAACCCCGTCCATTAAGATCCCTTCTTTTTCTCTTCGATGATTAAACGAAAAACACATTATGGTCGCACCTTTCATTGTTGCCATGTCTTTCAGTATCTGAACATTTGCCGGATTTGATAAAAGTGAAGATAAGAAGTGGAAGAACTTATCTATTTAATACGAATTTGCACTAAATAAGTCACTTACACTGTCGCTTTCCTTGGGAAAATAATTAGCCTTTACTTCATGGTAATATATTCAAGTCGAAATATTCCGTTTGCAGACAAAAATTATGAGAAGAAACAAATTTTTATTATGCACTAAAGAACGAGGCGGCACATAGACGACACTGTGAAGGCTTTGAAAGCATTTTCATTTATGCTACTTCAAATACAGACTAGTTTCGACAAGTTTTAGCGTTTGTCTACCATGGTGCTCTAGAATATTGTTAGACGACAGAAACTATCGACACAACTTGCGCATGACGCAAAGCGTCTCAACGACTGACCCTTTAAAGCCTGGTGTATTTGTGTATTTGTGAGTTTCATATCATTTTCACAATAAAAAGTAATTTTTTCTCCCTTACAACATTCACCGACTGGTCTTTCTAACGGAAGTACATTGCGTTCTCTGCGAGACATGACATAAGTCTTTATACGTAATGTAGATTCATTCTGGTTTTCAAGGGATTAACTAGCCATTTTCAGGTACCTTTAATGGGTAATAAGTAACTGAGTTGTTACCAAAAGCATATTTTCATAGTTCCCACGTAAAACTCATTCACATGTTCAAATCGTATTACAATCGTGCATATTTTAAAATCACACGTCACATTTAATAGATCGAAGTTTCACTCATTTAGGCGACACAGCAGAGCCTCGGTGTTGGTAAACTTCGATATTCGAGATTTTAAACTTTTGTAATTACACACTTTAATAGCAAGTGTATGTTTATTTAGATATTCAACCACATCGACAAATTATATTTATATACGTTTCTTCTGGCAGCTAGTTTCGGCTCGGGGACTGAGCCATCATCAGGCAATTAACAAAAAAATATTAAAAGGAAGCTCTGTGTATATTACAGGTACGAGATCTTTTTGTATCTTTTTATGGCCTGATAATGGCTCAGTCCCAGAGCTGAAACTAGTTGCCAAAAATCACATGTAAATATAATTTGTTGGTGTGATTGAAGAACTAAATGAACATACACTTGTGATTAATACATCAACTGGGATGTTCTATATTAAGAGCACATTAATACCATTGTTTCAATATTTCGCGACGGGTTACAAAGACTTGGGATGAGACAACGTGTTGGTGTAAATCACCCTCCACTAAGACAAGCTCTGTCTTTAAGTGAGGTTGATTGCTTTCGTGCTTCATGGAATGAGATAATCCTTTAATCATTTTGTGTATTTTTATGCTTCCAAAATATGTGAATTATATTAAAAATAAGTTGTCATGCTTGTTACGCCCCTCTGTTTCATGCCTTTTTGCTTTAACATCCCTTTACATTTCCTCTTAATTTGCGCTCTCTTATTTTCGGTTCAACGCCCCTCGGCTGGCTGTGCTCTTATTACGGTAAACCCTTATTTCTGACAGTTCTATAACTTTGGATTTACGCCTTTGGATTTACGCCTTTTTTATTTATGCCTATTTTTTTTTCAGGATCGCAACTAAGGCATAAAACAAGGCTGGGTGTATGTGTGATTTTGATATTCGTGGCAGTTTTATCGGTTCCAATTAGTCACGAAAATCCAAACTCTACGATATTACAAAAAGTGCACATTTAAGATGATCACTAATTGCTGTTTGTTGTTGTTTTTGTTGTTTTTTATGTTGTTGTTATTTTGTTGATGATAATAATGCTGATGATTTTGATGAGGATGGTGGTGGTGGTGGTGGTGTGGTGGTGGTGCGTTACACAGAACGTTTCAATAACACTGAAAAGTTCGTAAACCCGCGCTGGAATTGTAAATAGGCCTATATGCCTAAACCCCCAAAACTTTTTCAGCCCAAAGTTATAGATGTTAAAGAGATGCCCATTTAAGGTATAGTGTAATACTTTTGTGTGACGCACCTGTAAGCTTGACAAAAATTATTTTATAATAGCTGGTAGCCTAATGTAGAACATCGCTGAAAGAAACTTTCTTTGTTCTAATTTTTGTTTTTTAACATTACTGGTAACACTGAGTATGATTACGAATTCCTTGAACAAATGCAGACATCTAGATAAAAGACAATATTTTTCACACGTTTATCTCCATCCCTTTCTTCAGACTTAATTAAAAGAGAACAGCAAGAACATCGGTAATCACTTTCGTTAAAAACTAACAGTTAACATAAGGCAGTAACGTATTAGGAAAACCAAAACTCTTAAGGAAAAGAGGAAGAGGTGTATTCTTATCGCAGATTCAAATTTCGGTAATAATTTATTGTTGTTTGTTTCTTCTATACATTTTCCTTTGTTACTGCCTGGGAAACAAATGGCTTGTCACACGCTGGGATTGGGTTTTGGGTCGAGAGGAAAATAAAGGTCTTGTATTTGAACTAGAGATAAAGTAGTTGTCTCTTGGGACGATACTCGAGAAAAGCGCACTACAAGCAGACACATACCGACACACATATTCATGGAATCTTTTGTCCTCTGCTCATACTGGATTTATGTCTCCACCATTATTGCCAAAGTCCCTAGTGTCTGCAGCATCCCGTGACAGTTTTGTGTTGGAATCTGCATGAAATAGTATCTGAATGTCGCATTGTTAAAAATATCCCCCGTCACCAAGAGTCCCAAGATTGTCAATGTTACATTGGTGTACAGAGTTGTACAGTACTGTCCTCAGTGTTTCTTCAAATAAGCTTAGTTGCAGGATATAACTTCATCGTAAATGTTATGGAAATTTTATTTCTTGTTATGATTTATTTCATACTTACATGTGGTTTGTTTTCTATAAATTGGGTCTCAAGGGACGTAACGTTTAAGTTAAAAAAATCCTAATATTATAGTACGATTTGTGCTTTCTGTATTTTAGGACTCCTATATCACAGCAAATATAGTCTGTTCGTAGATGGGATAATATTTGTAAGACCGTTAGTACATGAACTATCGTGAATGACGTCAGAGGCGGGCCAGCATGGCGTCACGCAAAGATCGAAATGACCAATCTAGACGCAACAGAGACAGAACATGTGAATCTTTGGAAGGGACCTACGAGACCTTGTTAAATGTAGAGTAAGAAAAGATGGTATACAGACGCATTATAAATTATGGAAAAAGTTTTACTGAATACGAAACATGTCATCAGGATCTCACCTCTGAAAATGTTTTCCTTTAGACGTTGGCAGCATTTGAGTACCCAGCAGACGTAAGGTTGTTGGGAACATGTGGTTGTAAAGTGATTTACAGTGCTAAATTCTATGTTTTGCTACGGAAGTGAAGTACGTATATGAGAAATGGGTAAATCAAAGCGTAACAGAGTGAATTCGAGAGCTGAAAATCCAACCGGTCTTCCCAGCATTCGAGATATTGAACGGAAAGAAAGTGAATTAGGTGATGGCGGTAGTGACCACATGTCCAAACATGAATGCGCTATTCAGGCTGTACTTGAAATGGTACGTTGTTAAGACAGGACCATATGGTCGAACGTTTTAAGTAACTGGGCATTCGTATAAGCATTTATATTCACTGGATGTAAGATGGACGAAGTAACAGGAGGCTGGAGAAAATGGCACATAGTGAGACATGTAAATGTTTTTGTCAGAACTCCAAGGTTTTATGTTTTGTATTTTCATAACGAGGAGTGGCATGATTTCTAATCCTTGTCAGATCTTATTGGGACGTTCAAATGAAGGAGGAGGAGATGGGCATGGCGTGGGAGAAAAGAGAAATGCACACATGATTTTGTTAGGAAAATCAGAAGGAAAGAGACCACTTGGAAGACGCAGGTGTAGATAGGATGAAAATGTTAAGGTCGTTCTTAAGAAATGGAATTTGAGGGTGTCGACTGGATTTATCTGGCCTAGAATAGGAACTACTCATGGTACATAGAAAGTATGAGGTAATCTGAGGTGAATATTTGTAATAAAGGGATGCTAGTGATATGAAGTCATATTTTAAAGTACTTGGTACTTCATGTTGTTTTAATGCTGTGTTTAGTGACGTAATATGAAGGGATATGGCAGCAGGGTATATACCTGTACAGTTAAATTAAGTATAATATTCTCAAGCTGCATGTAAAATGGGATGTATTATTATAGTTAAAATAAGAATCCTAACATTCTGCATGCTACAAGCATCACAGTTTTATTTCATTGTACAGCTGCAGTCTCCAAATGCAGAAAACAAGGTTATTGGCCTGCGGACATTAGCTACAGTGTTTGATGTGCCTGAATCTGTGGAAGATGTTATGAAGCATAAAGTAGTGAAAGTAGCTGCACCACTACTCTTTGACAAGAGTACAGTAGTTAGGAATGCTGCAGCTGGGGCACTCAGGTCAGTATCAACATTTCATTTTATGTGTGTTGATATACTCGTCAGTGCTGCGATATATACTCAGTTTCATGTCAATACAGAACACTTAGTAATCTTCTGGGACATTAACGTTTTACAGATTTTCATTCACTGTCACCTTAAAATGCTTGTTCCTTTACCCTAGCAATATAGTTAAGTGACAATTTTAATGTCAGTATAATATATACCTTCCCTGGCTGTCTTCAGTGCTTGTCACAACTTACACGCTTCAGATTATTAGATCAGGGTTGCTAATACAATACACTCACACAAACTCAAGACTTGTTGCCAAAGATACTTGAAAAAGTACCACCAGGCTTTGATCTTGGGGTCTCACTATGGAGATGGAAGCTTAGTTTATGGCTGCCAGCATGCATGTAAAGCACAAATTGTATTCCAGCAAAGTGGTCTTTCATGTTATCACCAGGGTTAGGCTTTGAGGTTTCACTTTAGTGACAGAAACAATTTACAGTTGCCAATATACATTTTAAGCACAAATTATATTCCATCACAGCATGGCCTTTCATACTAGCATGGTCAGGCTTTTAGGTATTATATTATTTGCAGAAACTCAAGTCACGTAAAAAATAGCCTTAAGCCACATTTTACAGAATTACAGGGTGGGGTCAGACAGAGGGAGAAAGAGATAGGAAATGGGTTTACTGTGCCTGACCTTCCTGGATACCATGCTTGTTTAGCTTAGCAATTATCATGTCACATTAAAAGTCATTATATATGCTGACAGTCTAAGTTGTATATACTGCTAAAGTCGTGGGTTATGATTTGGGGACAAGGCTTGCATGGTGTGAAAACCCATTCAAAATAGTTTCTGTCCGCTTTATTGCATCTCTGCCTGTGGGTGTAGAGGTCTTGGAAGCAGTTTTGGAATGCATCTCTTTAAGTCAAGTGAAGTTCCACTGTTGTCATGGCCTTGACATACTCTGCATTGTTGAAATTGTGAATGTAACATTTTCTTCAGTTGTGCAAACAGAAAAAAAAATGGCATAGGTAATGTCTGGAGAATATGGTAGGCACGGTAGCACAACAGCGTCATGTTTTGTCAGTTCACGCTGAACGTGGTTGGAGTGATGTATCAGAGCATTATCATGGAGTAACATCCAGGAATTAGTACCCACATTAAATTAAATAAATAGACCAACTAATGCACTATTTGACTACTTTAATGTAGTGTCTTTCTTGTACACCCTACACGTCTAGCTGCTTCGGTGGATAGCTTCTCATGGACAATATAGTTCTTGGGCATACCATTCCTTATTAATGGTAACTGCTGCAGGAATAAATTCCTTGAGTATGATACTTCTGCTGTCAAAAAAACGTCTCAGACATCAACTTTCCTGTAGACATTTCATTTTCCGTGGGGATGACGGTGATTTCCACCCAGTCAGCTCAAGCTTGGTTTGTGGATCATGCAGGAAGCATCACGTCTTATCACCAGTGATGATGTTATGCTGGATTGTGGGGTTTTTATTCATAGATGAAATGGATTCTGACAAATCTCCTATCTTTCTCAGCACTGTACTTCTGTGAGGGGACAATGAATCATGTACTGTACACTCCTTTACAGTATCAAATTCTTCCTGAGTATGCCGTGCCTGCCTGCATGTGATGTCTGCACTATTGTGGCAATATCATGGACAGTATGGGTACAATTTGTGTGTACAGTGTGTTGAACTTCACAAACCTTTTCTGTACGTGCTGTTCTTGGATCACTGCTCTGCATGTCATCCTTCTGCAACACCCATTCTGTCTGGAGCCAATGATGCCACTGAAACACAGTGTTATGGCCAAAGCTGTAGTCACCATACACTTTATGTAGCAAATCTAATGTTTCTGAAAGGGATTTTCCCAACTGCTGACAGAACCTGATGTTAGCTTGTTCCAGCTTCAGCATTGCTAATACCGTTTAACAGGCATTGTATTGTGACTAAAGTTTGGTGTTTGCAACTACACTATCTCAGTAAAATTGCTGTAGGATGGCAACCAATACCACACATACACATTTAGCTGCACATAGCATGAGCACCACATGTCAACAAATTCAGGGACTTTGTGACACCAGCAGTATTGTGATTGTATCAGGGATGCCCAAATCCCAGATGCCTGGATTCCTTTGCAACCGAATTTGGTACGGTGGCAATTAATATTGTCAGTGCAATTATTGTAGTTGTTTCTGTGCAGAAATATATACTAGTTCACCAAAAGCCAAAAGCTTGAGATAACAATTAGATTAAGTGATCATTCCAGAACTGTGGATCCTCAGTATGGAACATGCTTCATGTCACCCTTCTGGCATGTAGAATTTGCAGCTGGGGCTAGATTTCTGGAAAATTTCTGGACCTTGGATTATATGAACATTTTGTCAGAAATTCTGCTTCTGTTGCACAAATAATTATTAAGTACATTATGAGTTATTAGTGAAGCATTTTTGACAGAGAATTTCCTTAAGTTTAGAAGCCTTGCAGTGAAACCTCTAGGGTGCAGTTTGTATTGTATTAAGATTCTTGACAAGCATCCTGAGTGGACCTCACTCTATCATCCTTCCAACCTGTCAACATCATGTACTTTACTGCCTTATTACAACAAAGAGTTTCAGCTGCAAGTGTGTTTATTATCTTCGCAGGTGGTTAAAATCCAAGGTTCTTTTGATACAGGGTTCTATTACAGGTCGCTCCCCAGTACCCCTTGTTAGGGGTCTTTGAAAAATTTACATCTTTAGGGCCTCATTTACAGTCTGCTTGTAGCATAACTTTCCAACTGTCCAGCTCTCAAAGGCCTTAACGTGAGAGAGCGCCTCTTTAGAGCAGCTGAGAGAGACTTGCACGAGTTTTACTGTCACGTGTAACCCCAGCTTTAGGGCTTTGCTCATCATATTTAAAGAAGGTGCTGGAAATGATCTGCAGTGCAAGATGTTGCTGTTTCTTGCTGAAAAAAGGCATATATTATTTTATAATCAGACAGGTGTTAAAAAATTGGTGTCATAATTTGTGTTAAGTAATATTTTGAATTTTTGATTGTAGTTGCACTTGTAACACACCACATGCAAATCTTAACATTATGTAAGGGCACTTCATGACTTATGATGGGATTTTCTGCAAATCAGTACCAGTTGTTCTGAGAGTTGACATATCCACAGAGATGAAACCAAAATTAATTGCTCAACAGAATGAATGTGGGGTCAATTGCTCAGGCATATGCACCTTAAAGTACATTCATTTAGTCATTCTGTTGTCTGTCTTACAACAGGTCCATAGCCTCTTCGAAAGCGAGTTCTCCACAAAGTGCGATCTAGTGCTTCCTCTTGCAATTTCCAGTGTCCGCTCTTTTCCTTAAGGCCATCCAGTAGCCTCTTACATCTTCTTCCTCATCTTCCCATCACTTCTATCCTTCACTCTATCTTTCCTTCAATAACGTGTTTTAGAATGTAGTTCCTACGCAAGATGTGACCAATCCAGTTAGCCTTCCTTCTTTTTATTGTTTGTAGGATATTCCTCACCTCCTTGACTCTTTGTAATACTTGTTCATTCCTCACATGATCCATCCAACTGATCTTCTCCATCCTTCTCCTTCACCACATTTCAAAACTTTTCAGGTATATGTTCACAAAATTCAGTTTAGCTTTGTGATCTGTCTCATAGGGATTGTGAAGCACAGTTCTCTTACATGGATGCAAGTGTGACACTCTTATTGCCTTTTGTGGTGATGACAGAAACACCCATTTGCTGTGCATGTCACTCAAAAGATTTTCTTTGAAATACCTCCAGTCTAGCTCCAGTTTCTTCCAGCTCAATTAGCACATATCTTCTGCATGTTCTGTTACTGTCTAGAATGGTACTTGTTGCTTGGCAGATTTTCACAGTGACAACCTATTAAGACATTTTTTTGGAAAAATGCAACAAATTGGGCTTATTAAGTGGGAAAACATCTTAAAAGGGTAAGCCTAACAACATTATTATTTTGTAATTCTGTAACGAAAGTGACATACACTTTGCTAGAATATTGTTTTATATAAATTGTGCATCCAATGACTCATTATCACCATCAAACTGCATTTTAAGTCTTACCTGTTTCTTGAACGCAAGACAACATATATTTTAAGAAGCACAACAGGTTCTTTAACAGCCTGTTTTTGCTGCAACTATTCCATAAAAACTGCTACTGCCTTAGTATATTTTGCTGCTTTTACCTTTTTCCATCTCAGCTGTTCATTTACAGAAAGAGTACTGTATCTCATATTTCAATTGAAACAGAAAATGCCAAGTACTTCAACAACCATCTTATTGATGATGTGCAGCTTTTATTTAATTAACAGCAGCTTACATTTTATGCTAGTTTTCAATGTAGTAATGATGCTGATCATGTGTTCAGTAGTTAATGACTACATAATTTGAAATGAACAGAGAATGTATATCAATTTTGCACACACGTACAGTTACAGTCAAAATGTACTTCTTTAAATGCATGCTTATTTGCATTGTTAAATCCACGTTTGGAAAAAGACGGCAGCACAGTTGGAATATGACGTAATTTCCCACCACAGTTTCCATGGATTAACTTTGGGTTACTTATCTGTACCTCTGACCCTTGGTGGAGATGAACTGAGGGAGTTATTTTGGCACTGCATGTGGGTACAAATGGAATGAATGGCAGCTGGGGACATTGTCTAAGATTCTGATGCAAAATACCTATTAAATTGTAAAAATTCATTGCATCATGAACTTTTCGTGCTTCTTGTGAGGGAAATTCTTTTGAGGGGAAACATATTAAAATCGCATTGTGTATGTTTATCATATGGGAAAATTTTGGTACTAAATAATTCTAACATTTTTGGCAGTGAAACTTTAAGCAGGGTCATATTAAGCAGGTTTCATTGTGTTTGTAAATTGCTGTCCTTCAGGAAACTTTTATCTGAATTGGCAGTAACACTTTTTGTAGCAACTGTATTTAACATACATGTCATACAGAAATCTGCAGAGTGACTGCAGAAGAGTTACAAGGACCTCACAACTTCTCTGATAAGCACTGTGGAATGAGCTGCAATGCGGGCTTGGTGTGTAGTGGTGTATAACGTAAGCAACCTGATGGGGAGTGACTGATGATTGGCGCTGTATTATAATAAAATAAAGATTCTTGTGCAGGTTATTTAAATTATTCATTCATTGAGATCATCTCTCTTTTCCCTGAAGTACATGGAATTCGAACACTCTGAAACAGGATTGTCATATTGAATATTCAAAGTTTCTGCTAAGAAAGTAAAAAAAGTGCTATATTTAGATTACTGAAAAATGGCAAAGCTATTTTTCAGAAATAAATGGTGTCTTCCCTTTAATAATTTCCTTTCATATGCATAAAAGAATGAGGATGCCAAATCGCATACACATGTAAAAAAATTGGCTTACATGGCATCTTTTATCAGAATTTGATATATTGGGGTTGGGTTTTTGGTTTCATTTCATGGTACTTAATTTGACCTCACTGCCTGCCTCAGTTTTAGGTCCCTATAATTAATGACAATTTTTAGGACAACAGTTCTTTATTATCTCCTTCTTTGTTTACCAGGTATTAGGTTCACAAAGCATGCTGGTTTTAGTGAGGTAGTTTGCCTAGATGTTGAGAATAGCTTTACCTGTTACACCAAACTGAGTAGGTTCTGTATTTTCTCCAGGAAAACAGTGTTTTATTGTTTTTGGTAATATTATTTTTAACATGAGGTGTTTTGTAAGTTGAATATTTCTTGACTTGATAATACTTGTACAATGAGATTTTTCATGAATGAACACCAAAGTAAAAGAAATGGTGCTGCCCTGGTTAAGCCAGGTTGACCCATAAAATATAAGGTGACTATTTTCTGCCTCGAGAGCTCACTGCGCAAACATTTTTGACTTTCCGTGATAAATCCCACTTCTTACCGCTTGATCTGTGGTATGTTTCTTTTTTTCATTACTCGTAACAGTGTAGTCTTGACTGTAAACAATTGTGCTGACTTTTTTCACTTTCAGAAAATTCCCATGATAGTGTGAGGTTTTTACTTTTTGTTTTTAGGAATTTGAGTGCATGTGGAAGTTACAAGATTTGTAATTTACTTGTTGAGCAAGATGTGATGACACCACTTGCTGCTTTGCTTCAGGAGGTATGGAATATATGTAACTAAGTCCTTTATCAGTTTTGTTTGTGCATCCAAAGCATGGTCAAAAGTTTTTGTTAGAAATGCATGTGTTAGGTGAAAGGTAAAGTTGCTCTGTGCATGTCATGAAGGCATATAGTGGGAGCAGAGGTATAGCTCCACTAATTCCTAACCTTGGCACTAGATGGATGTGAGTGGTCAACTTCTCACACTGGCTGCTTTACCCGTGGGAAAAGAAGTCACAGTATCCATTGCATGTGAGGCTGGATGGGCTCCAGAACCACTCTGGATGTTTTGGAGAAGAGAAAAATCTTTTGCCCTTGCTGGAATTTGAACCCCAGATTGTCTGGTCCATATCCTAGGCACTATACTGATGACACTATCCAGGCTGTCATCTGTCTTAGGACTTGATACAGTTACAAGTCTAATAATTATGCTGCTTTTGAAACTGGTGTCATAAAGGCAAAACCTTCTCTGGTTTTACATATCATGTTCTTCCCTCCCACCAGTAACTTTGAAGGAATCAATGTGTTACTCATTGTGACACTTGAGATTCTGACAGAGGTGGTGATGAAGATTCAGGTCTTCTGGGATGTTATGCTTTGTCAGCTTGTAAACAGTTACTGTTGTTTTGGTGGAGTGTAATGCCTCCTTACTATTGGTAACTACCAGTTGACACAGCAGAACATCCCAGAAGACTTGAATCATCATGTTGAACTTAATTTTGATATGATCTAGGAGATGAAAGGTTTGATACAGAAATGTTACATGTTATATTTTCATTTTTTATTTAAATTTCATGTGGAAAGATTTCAAAGAATGTTAGTTGCATTTTCGGTGACACCAGAATGTAAATTGTATAGTTACGTTTGTTGATCACATTGGCTGTGCAGATTAAAGGTGTGTATGTTTGTAGGTTGAGCAGGTGATGAGAACAAATTCTACACGCTTGTAATGCTTGCAAAAATTCCCCCCAAGTTTGGGGTTCTGACACGTGCTATTTTTCATGCAAACATTTATGCCCTAAGAATCCTTTAAAGCTATTCCGGGGATTGGGTGAACTTGCAAAATGCATGTTAGAGTGTTCTGAGAAAAAACTGGAGATGTTCTTGAAACATTGGAGGGTTGACTCCTTTCAGATACTGTAAGATAAAAAAGTTCTCCTTAGAACAGGCATGAAGGCCCAGAGGGGAGTAGAGGTATAGCTCTACTCTTTCTTTAACCTCGGCGCTAGATAGTGGTGGGTGGTCAACTCCACGCCCCGATTCAGGTACTGTATTTGATCAATATAATACTGACTCAGATTAAAATTGACTATATCTGTCTTTCTGTTCATTACAAGTACTGAAACACTTGTATTTTAGAATGTGTAAATATGTTTACTATAGCAAATAATCGTACTGTGATTTTTTAAATTACGGTACATATTCTCTGAATATTCCTGTGTAGATGTCAGACTTGCTTTGAACGTTTGACGTATGTGGTTAGAAAATTGTGGGCATGAGTCCAGCTATCAACGGTGGGGGGGGGGGGGGTTCCTTATTTCACTCGTGATATATGCCAAAAATGGAATGTAGAATAGTCCACCACATTGTTTATTCACATGGTCAAACTGGTCAAAACTATTGCGAGTATTTACTTCTTCTTCTTCGATATCGCAGCCTGATTCAGGCCTTGACCACCACATCTCTGTTTCTTCATTGGTTCATATCTAGTGCTCTGGTATTTCAACCTTTGATCCCAAGGATCTGTGTGTCTTGTTCTGTGCTATCCGACAGTCTCATTGAGGGCTTTCCTCTCTTCCTTGTACCTTCTCACTTTGTAGCAGTTAATTTCCTGCAGGGGTTTATATCTTTGATCTTTACAGGTGTCCTAGCTGCCTTAGTTTTCCAACATTTTTCCACTTTTATTATTCTGGTTGCTTATATAACTGAAACAGTTCCTGGTTATACCTGATATGCCATACACCATTGTCATTTTTGGGCCATGTATTTCGTGATAATCATTCTTTTGAGTATCCTCACCCTTTTCTCCTCACTTTTTGCAAATGCCGAAATTTCACTACCGTATAATAGGATGGGTCACATTAAGGGTTTACACAGTTTAGTCTTTGTTTTTGTATTAAGAAGATGTGAATTTAATTGCTTTTTTAAGCCATAACACATATTTGCTGTTATCAATCTGTGGTTTATGTACACTTGTAGGTTATTACTTGTAGCTACCATGTCAAGATATTTAAACTGTGAACTTTTTCAAATTCATATCCATTCACAGACAAATATTGTGTGTTTATACACTTCTTTTTTTACTTCCATATATTTAGTTTTTACTTTCATTTTTTGTTAAGTCACATGCTGTTTGCTGCTTTCTCCAAGTTCACAAATGCCTCTTTGTGATCTATCAGTGATATCAGTGCTGTCAGTGTAAACACTGACAACGTTGGAGGTGCTACTTTGCATTTTTACCCTGCACTTCTCTCTCTGTAGTATATCCTTGGTTAGGTGAATTTCTTTGGAATTTCAAATCCTTCCATTGCTAGAAATAGCTTTTTTCTCCTGTCAGTGTCACATGCTGCTATTACATAATGCGTAAGTGGAATGTACTTATATATTCTTCTCCAAAATTTGCCATAAAGTTTGTATTTGACCTGTGGTTGACTTCCCCACACCAAAGCCACACTAGTAGTTCACAATGTTGTTGTCTGTTTTATGACAGTGACTATGGTAATGATGTATTTGAAAAGGTTTTATAAACTGTTAGGTAATGTTATAGCTCTGTAGTTGTAATTGGTCTCCTTGCTTATGTATTGGGTAGATGGATCCTTCGTTCCATTTGGTGGACATTTTGTTCTGGTGTTCATACTTGACCACTTGCTCTATACAGTTCATCTGTTCATGTACATCCACCATTCATAATACTGATGGTGAATATCACAAGTGGTTTTAAGTTTAGGGATGTCAGAGTACAAGAGCCTGTGTCAGGTTATCCCAGCCTATTTTTAGCCTACTTTTTTCATTAACACCCCCAAAAAAATACTTTTATGATATCACCAGGCTGTTTATGTGTGTGGGTCCCAGTTTCAGTTTTTTAACCACGTGACATTTTGCTATTAGGGGCCACTCCATTGCTATACTGTGTAATTTCCAAAAAACAGTACTAACACTGAGGATGTGCACAATTTTGAGGCTGGAGCAACCCTACACCACTTACTGTAGGATCCTAATGTGATGTATTTTAATACTGCAGCGTGGAAAAATATGTAGCTTTTGTTAAGGTAGTATTTTTGTGGAGTGTAAAATAGGAAAATGGTGATGATGTGAAAATTTTCTGTAGCTTTCAGTCAGATGGTGATAATTGATGAACTGTTGGAAATAAGCACATGTGAAATTGGATCAGACATAGATCATAAAAATAGCTACATGTTATGTATGAAATATAGTTTTAAAGTGAACAGTTACAAACATGGTGATGATGCAAAACTCTGAGGCTGTATCTGACAGATTAAATGTATACAGGAACTGTATTCACATAATAAGTTCTGCACAAAGAGGAAATAGAGTAATAGATGTGTTAGTCTATATATCTGTGCAGCGGGAAAGTAGGCTTTGTGGGGACTTTTTGTTTCATCCGGTATATACAATGTAATTAAACATGGCGTACTGGAAATTGCCAGCTAAGACTTCAGTGTCCATGACATGACAAAATTGGTCCCATTGTTTTCTGAATCAAACTGTTACAGGTTAAACAAAGTAACGTTTGTTTATTATAATGTCCACAGTTATTTTTGTTCAAACTTTGAATTTTGAAGCTCATCTAAATTTCTCCTTACTAAGACTAGCTGGTTAATATGGTTTAGGGAATTAATTGCTGCTTGTTAGAATCATACATAATAGAAGAATGTGTGGTGCGGGTAGTACTCAGAGTTTTTGAATGGTATGGCAGATGGTCTGACAGTAACCACGTGCTTTGATGGTTTGACAAGTTGTCTTTAAGTGTGTCTGTACAGTGTTCCAAACAGGCCTCTACTTTCTGATTGCTTCAGCTGCTGCACTCTATCTTCCCCAAACATAACCCATAATATTAAATTAATTTATTTATTTATTTAGAGAACAGTTTATAGCATAATATTATGAGTACTGTTCTCACCACCCAACAGGCAACTTACTCCGATAAACAGATATTGTATGTTTCAGGATATCAAAACAGCATAGATTGTTCAACTTTTACACAATTTTTAACAACCGACAACCACAATTTTAACTTTTTAACTTTTATTTGTTTTAAAAAGTGTATCTGAACAATTGTAAAGAACTCATATAAATAATTGTGCCAGTTGGTGTAACTAGTGTGCGATTTTAAATAATGTGTCCCTGAAGATGAACTCAGGTTAGGAGTTCAAAACATGTAGGACAGTAAAAGTGCACAATTAATGTGAATGTATTGTACATGTGTCGGACATTAAATATAAAGTTTATAGCAGTTTGCATTAGACCCATCCATATATAATTTCAGGCTTTGCCATAAGCATTTTTCCCCTTTTTATTCACATTTAAAATGTGCAACACTTATCACATAACACTTAGCATGGTTATTATCTTTTTAATTTTATCTGAACAGTATAGACGGTCAGAAACAAATTTTGGTGCTTCTTCATGGGATAGTTGTTTCAGATTTGGAGTATTTAAAACCAAACACATTGATGAGCAAAACTAAAATGAATGTGAATTTTATGTAGAATTCTAGATCTTTTCCCTAACATTCATACAGAAATATGTATAAGAAAGGTACATGCACCTTTACCTCTCAAGGGATGTTGTGAGGATTGATGTCACAGTCAAAACAATGCCAAGCATGCTGGTGGGACTCCTGGAGAAAGAAATCTCAAAACTCATTTCACCTTGTCCCCTGCCCCTAGAATACCAGACTAGATTCCCCTTTGAGTGAAAGAGAGAGAGCCAAAGAAATAGTGCCATGTAATAATGCTTCCAAGATTTATGCAAAGTAAGTAAATGCATCTGCAAAAAGATTTCCTGAGACAGAAGGTAATGAAGATAGGAGGGGTGAAATAGGGTGAAGGTGGAGATAGGACAGAAGGACAAGAGGGTGAGGAAGGAAGTTGGAAAGAAAAGAATTTCTACCCTCTATCTTTACCCTTCTCCTTGTTTCTGTAGTCTCCCATTTTCCTTCATCTTACCTTTGCATATGTAACTTTGGGCCCTCTTGCATTGCTTGAACCTTACCAATCCCCAGCAGTCATTAATGGATGCCCCATGGGACCCCTTGAGATCTGCTCTGCTTAACTTTAATGTGTTGGGAGTTGCTAAGGTCCCATAGCTCTGGGATTAAACTTCCCCTTCCTCCACTCTACTTCCTTGTACCCGTCCCTCTCCTCTCCTCTCACTCTGCTTTACCACTTCTCATCTGTAAAGTCAGGGATGGATTGAAGTAAGTGCTTTAAACTACTTTCCAATTATACTTGTGGTTTCAAGTAAGAATTGCTACCTACCTTGTTTTGGTCAGTACCACTGCTCCATTCGGGAAGTACCAGTATATATAACATTCATTTAATTACTAATTTAGTGAGGGTGGGTTTACATAGAAGGAAGGTCATCAATATGGTATGCCTTTTTTGTTTTTGCAGGCTTGTCCAGCATGCGGATTCATTGTGTGGAAATGAGTCGGCTATAATTAACAGTGCGGGATTTAATAGCTGTCTCAGAAAATTTTAAAACTACTTGTACTAGATGTGAAGCGATGAAGTCTGTTAGTCATAGTTTGTGGCTTACTGTGAATGAAAGGGATATGGAATATTCTCTGGTAACATATTGCACTTTCATTCATGGTGAATTTGAATTGAGACACCGATGAAATAATTGCAGAATGTGAATTTAGGTTTCATCAGCCAGTAAATACAGGAACGGTTGTAGTAACTGTACTGTTTTGCACGAACGATCGGAAACGGTCGAGGTGCAAGGGTCACTGCGATGCTCGCTCGCCCGACTGTGCTTTACTAATCCTACTGTTGCAATAATGTAGGCCGTTGTGCCGCAGCACTGTGCAATGAGGCAGTGGCATGCGTAGAATTTTTGGACCGCTATGCAAAGCAAAGTCCAAGTTCTTGGACTTCTTGACCCTTGAAGATGGGACCGATAGGTCGTACCGAAACGTTGGTACAGAATTACCACTCTACGCTGCGTAATATCACAGAAAAGCGCAAACCTTATATGAGTAATTTTGTTCCCTTTAAATTTGACTTGTAATTTAAATGTAATATAGATCATAGCGTAAATATTTAAGTAATATGCCTACAGGCCTGTATTTTATCTTAAAATATTTTGTATTCACTTCCTCGCTTAGAGCGACACTCGTTTATAACGGCACAATTTATTCGATCCCTTTCATGACGTTATAACCGATTTCGACTGTATTTTGTCCTCTACAAGTTATCTAACAAAACACATTCTCGCAAAGTAAGGTATCGAATTTTGCACTTTGTAACCAGAATTAGTACGTCCTATTATTATGCTACGGTTGACAACGCTGAAGCGCATTCGCGCGAAGTTGAGTGTTTGCGAATACGCTCCAATTCGCCCACGTGGTGGCTGGTGGTCAGTTAGTGTAAGAACAAGAATTTGTTGCGATGGGCGCGTGGGCCTTCTGTTTTTGTGGGCCCCTGTGCTTTGTCTGCTCTTGATTATGGTACCTGCGATCTTGTCATAAGGCGTGAGTTAGTGGTGAGGGCCCATCTTTTCCGTTGGGGGAGAGGTTGCTTATTTCTTTGGGTCCGGAATTGTGTGGGTCCCAGTGCAGTCGTTCATTCCTGCTAGGAATCGAACGCCGGACGTTTATCCGATAGCCAGTAATATAATGAGATGTTCCGGCCCGTGGCTGTATCTGTTTATTGAAATGAAATAACAGAGTTTGAAACGAGTCATTGTTTTATCGCGAGCAGTAATTTAATTGTAGCGATGAGCCGTTTTAGTAAATGTTTACAAACGGGTATTTCGAGTTGTGGAACGCCACAATGGATGCTGCATGCTTATTTCCACTGTTGATATCTTGTATTAGACATTTATGGTCCGAGTCTTTGCAATATTGGACGAATTTAAATCCTCTCCTTTAACTGTGTCCCACTCAAAAGATCACTCAATCGTGTAAGATCACCAAACAGCATTTCATAATAGTAGATTCACTTTTATCTCAGATTGTACGGGTATTACTTTAGAGTATATAGAGAGAGAAAGAAATGGGGAAGGGGGCTGGGTTCCGTAGGGACTGAAGAGCGACAGAAAGATTTAAGGTGGCCCTTGGAAAGGAGGAGGGATGGGAGGACCATAAACTATTGTTACACTGTCATATTTATATCCAGCATGTTCTCCTTCTCTCCTTCTTATAGTACCTGTCTCTGTTACACGTACACTACTGCCCCATCCGTCGACTACCGCTTGCCTTCTGGAGTAGTTCATCTTCTCTCGAGTCCGCGGGATCTGTTCGTGGTGTCTGTCTTTCCCTGTTATCCAAAGGAAATGAGGTGTGATTGGAGTCACCGGCTCATTTCCATTGGCTTTTCCCATGTGGAATACTCGTACCTTCATTCCTTTGCAATACAACTAGAAAATCGAACCCCTTTTTCGACATTTTTATGTCTGTGGGTAGAGTCAACACAGTTTCCTTCCATAAGTACTTTCAATATTTAATGTGGACATTTGGAAACATGTTATGATGCAGTGTATCAGATTATAAATGTAAATAATCAATACATCGCAAGTACGGCAGTTTTCTAATATAGTATTGGGTATGACAGTAATCATAATTGCATAAAGATTAAAATTTACAGCGCTGTAGCTTTATCTGTTGTTGTATGTAGATGTGAAACTTGATCTATCAGCCAGAGGGGAAACATGGATTTAAGGTGTAAAGACTATTCAGACTGAAGACGGAAAAGGCTGCAGAACTAGGAGCTACATAATTTGTGCCCTTCATCAAATATTGGTATGGTAGTCAAAGTCAAGGAGGATTGGTTGGGTGGGACATGTAGTACGCATGGGAGAGGTGAGAAGTGCATACAGAATTTCGATTGGACATTCTGAAGGTAAGAGACCGCTTGTGAGACCTAGGCATAGGTAGGCGGATAGCATTAAATCGGATCTTAAAGAAGTATGATGTAGATTGAATTCGTTTGCTTCAGAATGGGGCCCAGTGACATCCTGTTGTGATTACGGTAATGAACCTTCAGGGTCCATAACAGGTGGGGGATTTCTTATGTAGCTGAATGACTGTTGCTTCTCAAGAAGGCCTCTGCACCGTGGAGTTAATTATTAGAATATGTAGATGATCATTATGTAGTGCGCATGGTGAATGTGATGTAGTTTGTTGCGATTAGAAGGGGTTCGAACTTTTGTATGACATGTGAGATTTGGGGTTTTGGCGGTGGTGAATATGAAGATTATGGCCCCTAGGACGTGACATTGGGTAGTTTGGTAGATGGATGGTTACCAACATTTCGGAGGAACCTGCTGCCTCCATCTTCAGGTTAGAACAGAGACTTGAAAATGGAGGTGGCTCGTCGGCCAGCAGTAAAATCGGAGTCCACAGGTTTCGACTAAACTCACTATATGAAGTGTACGGGAGCATGCGGTGGCGCAGTTGGTTGAGGCAATGCGCTACAAGCTGGAAGGTCGCGGGTTCGATTCCCGATGGTGTCATTGGAGTTTTTCATTCACATAATCCTTCCGGCCGCACAAACAGAAATGAGTACCAGGAATATTTCCTGGGTGGTAAAGGCGGCCGGTGCGTAGGGCTAACAACCTTACTACCTTCATGTGCCGACTGTCTATAAATTTTGGGAGCCTCAACTTCCTGGAACCATCAGGGCGTGTCCAGGCCTGTAATGGGACTGTTTTACCTTCTATATGAAGTGTATGGTCTCATTGAAGCTTGTTTTGGATAATAAAAGGAATCCAAAACCGAGACGGTGGTGGGAATTAATATTGTAATAGATGCTGGAAAATGGCAACTTGTTATGCTAGTCGCGTTGAGCTTTTGACCTCTAATTCGAGAAAGGTGAACTGAAAATTTAGAAGTGTGTGTACATGCGTATTAGGCCTAACTAGGTAATGTTTTCTTTTTGTATCCAGTATGGTGTATGTTTAATTCTCTGTAAAGTAAAGTTCACCCTAGAAGAGGCCATGAAGGCCCAGAGGGGGAGTAGAGGTATAGCTCTACTCTTTCTTTAACCTCGGCACTAGATGCGGGTGGGTAGTCAACACCACTCCCCGGCCGCTTTACCCACGGGAATAACCCGTTTCCCATTGTACAGGAGGGTGGGTGGGTCCCAGGGCCGGTCTGGACGGGTGCTGAAAATCTGGCCCCCACCGGGATTCGATCCCCGGACCCTTCCAGCTCGTAGCGAGTCGCTATACCGGCCCACGTTAAATTCTCTGTAGCATTCGTTATCGTAACGACTAATGATGCATGTGTTGCGGATTCTAAATTGCTTGGGGCGGCGAGAAGCGCGAAAGTACACACGAGCCCTTCCTTTTGCCAGCGCTGGCTCGGGCGGAAGAGTCTGACGCTTCTCCTGTGAAGTTCCGCGTGCCCCTAACACATAAATTCGCTTCATGGCAGGGGTACCGTACGTCCTCTTTTGCCCGGACATGTTCCGTTTTTTTGAAGCATAAAATTTAGGTCCCGGCGGATTTTTAAAAGGCGAAACTTTTTCGGGGTTTAAACCGTCGGTTTTGTCACAAAGAAAAATATTAATAATTCAGGTTTATTAGGCTGATGAGCGAAGAACTGTTCGTCCCAGGGTTCATATGTGCAGAGTAGAAGATTTGAATTTGCATGAAAAATGCACTTCAGGGCTGGATGTAATTCATTATTGCCATTGTACTTTTCAGTCCATGTGTCCTAGTGTTCTGTGTTAATATTACTATGAGTCCTCATTTTCGAATGTCTTGCAGTCATTTCAGTATTGATATTACTGTAAGGACAGTGAACAATAAGGAGTCGTATGGTTGAGTATACGCAGAGAATTCAATGCGGCGGGAGGAGATTAAAATTCACAAAGGCCAACGACAATTGCATTTGGTGGTTTAATAAATACTAATGCAAATGTCATGTTATTGCAACCTTTTACAAAATATTACATTGTTAAGATGTGAAGGAACACACTGTTAATTTGTACATGATGGTACGAAGCGGATGGATTTTAGTTCGATCTGGAAATGTTAGCTCTGCTCTCTTGCTGTGTCAATGTGGTAAAAAATATCTTAGTCATTATGAAAACTGGATCTTGTTCCGTTGTTGTCGATTGTCGGGGTCCCAGCAGTCAACTGACGATAACACTATGCAGAAGGTGGACAGACGTTGTTCTCAAGAAGTCATTATTAATGACCGGCAAGTCATTTGTCGCAGAAAGAGCGGGATATCGTGTTAAGCTATTCCTTTCGCCACCCCTTTCCTACTGTCATTGTTGACTGTGCTTTTAGTATGCAAACGAGTATGAGCGGGGTCAATCGTTGCTTTAATCTCGGGACTTTTCACTTCCTACATCGTATCAACCTGTTATCAATGGTATTTTAAGGACAATAGACAAATATTTGAAAATTTATCTTTTTTTGCTTCAACACAAGTGGTAACACTGCTTCACGGGCGCTGTGTAGGTAACTCAACTGATTCATTAAAGAGAGAGTAGATAATGATGACATTAGACCTTTATTAAAGCCATGTAAGGTTCGTATGCCAATTTCGGTGTCCGCGCGGTCTAAAGCGTACGCCTGCGGCCGATCAATTACTGGATCGCAGGTTCGAATTCTCCTGAGGGAATGGATGCTCGTCTCTTGTGTTTGTTTTGTAGATAGCGGCCTCTGCGACGACCTGAGCACTCGTTCAGAGGTGTACTACAGCGTGTGTGTGTGTGTGTGTGTGTGGATGTGGAAACATTAAGAGTGAGACTGCCTAGGTTCGATATGGGCAGTTGCGCCACGAAAAAAATGTTTCGTATATCTGTAGAACGCCGTAGTTCCTCACTTTACAGGAAGAATGGCGAGTGGGGTTATTTGAGTTAAAATTTATGTGAATGACTACAGAGAGATGAAGTGACAAAAATGGAGAAAATTGCACAATGGAGAAAACCGAAATTTGTTCTTACGTAATGCTGTGACGCTTATTAAAACAAGAAGGGTAAGAATTGCGGTAGGCAGGCTTACATCACACATGGGGGAACGAAATGCATATAGAATTTCAGTGGAAGAGACCACTTTAGCAGACTAGGCATAGATCGGAATGTACGAGTAATATTGAAATTTATCTTAGAAAAATAAGTTCTGAGTATACGGACTGGTGTGAGGCTCTGGATAGAGTGTTTTGCGATCATTGTGATGAACCGTCGAGATCCTTAAGAACACTGAAATCTCTTGAACACGTCGTATCTGTCAAGTGACCAAGGAAGACTTGAATAATGGGTTTAATCGCGTGTATAAAATGCCCCTGAAGTCATATTCGCACCGCGCGTCGTAGTATTGCAGAGTGCGGCTGTCCAGGATTACATTGTTGTGGCATCAGCCTGAAATGTCTCAAAAAAGTTGGAATTAGTAGGCAGAAATAACACATGCGGAACATGCCAGATGTGATGCAGATGCGTAAACAGAACGAGTGAGGGAAATGTCGGTGCTGTACCTGATGTGATGTGATTGCTGTGTCTTGTTATCAAGTAGGCTACTGGGTAATTAAGCTTAGTCGCTGAAGCATAATGGTTGTACAGTTGTGTTGTGCAGGATTTGGCTGTGATTAATTAGTTAGACCATACACTTTGTCCACAGTTTCCAGCCAGCCTTGTCATTTTTTTTTTGTATGGCTCGACAGCCCTATATGGGCCTGGGCCTCCTCGTTTCGTCGAGGTTTCATGGTCACACACATTTGAAACACACCACAGTCGGTAGGACTCCTCTGGACGAGGGACCAGCTCGTCGCAGAGACCTCTACATGACATCACACAACACTCACAAGAGACAGACATCCATGCCCCCGGTGGGATTCGAACCCACGATCCTAGTAAGCGAGCGGCCGAAGACCCACGCCTTAGACCGCACGGCCACTGGGATCGGCAGCCAGCCTTGTCATACCTCCTATTAATCGAAGTGTTCTCTTTTTCTTGTGATCTGATTTTAAAAAAAAAACATTTAGGCGGACTGTAACATAGCTACTTGTAGGTTTTGCTACAGTGATTCTTGCATGCTTCAAGTATATGACGATTGTTTTATTTCATTTATTTGTTGCTCTTTTTTGTGCACAATTAGAAACATGTTGGTGCCAAGTTTCTTCGCAGAGTGACCGGTCACTCAATAGGACAATACAACGACAGGTTAACTTTAATAGACATGGATCCATTCTTCGTGAGCTTTGCATTTGGAGCAGGGATTTATCAAGCGATTTAAACTGATTAGTACTGCAGCGTAAATGGAGATTTGATTCAGGCCCATTTGGGAAGTAGGCCTATTCATAATTGTGGGTGAAGCTATCTGATATAGTTAGAAACATGGTTAAAATCACATTAGCGGTACCAGGGAAAACCGGTTGTTTGTCGTATGGAAAAATATCATATCGACGCATTTCATGGTCATTTATGTTTTAAGTGTTGTTAAATTTGGGTGGTTTCTTCGTGATTCACCCATTGTAAGAGGAAGATTCTTTTTATTTTGAAAATTAACCTCTCCCTTTATTCGTTCGGAGGTCCCATATTGCCGTAGTCCTCAGGGGTAACATGAAACGTGTAATGATACAGCTTTTTGGTAACATGGGAAATGATAGTAAGTGCATTCGTATTGATATGTTTAGTTAGTCCAATCTAGAACTTACGTATTTTGTAGCAACACCAAAACCAGAGGGGGGGGGGGGGCGTAGTTTTTGTGTGTCTTACATTGTTGCGCAGTGCCTGCTATGGCAACTGTGTACCGTGTCTGATTTCATACTTTGCCTGTACCGTACAGGTCCACAGTTGATAAGCTTGCGCTTCGGAATACGTAATGGTCTCTGCCTTCAAATTGCAAAATAAAGTTCATTACTTCCAACTCCTCGTGGACTGATACAGCAGAAAACAGCGTCCATCTCTGCGCCGGTGGGCGTGCGTGCCTGGTGATCGAAATGTCGGTGAATTGTAACCATAACAGTATTGTCTGTGCAAATGTGGTTTACGAGTTGATAGGTCTGCATGAGTTACAGTCTCCGATTCTTTATGTTCGCCCTTGGAATTCCCTTGTGGGCCCTCTTTACGGCGTAAAAGGAGCGCTTTATTTGGAGACCACATCCGTCTTCCCTTCTGTCCTAGTGTCAGCGACTAAGCCGTCTTTCGGATCATCATGAAATTCTGTGTATGTACTCTTAATCAAAAGTTGTCGAGTTTCTTGAAAATCCTCAGTGACAATCATGCTTCACATAAAGGACGTAATTTATTTCTGCCTGTACATCCTACATTTCTTGACCGATCTGGGTGAAATTCGGTATACGAGTAGATCTTCACATAATGCCGGTTAGCAGTTGTAAGTTCCGTGGAAATCGGTGAGTGAAAGGGACAGTTAGTGACATAAATGAAATTTTGCCGTGTTTTCTATATTTTTTCTTCCATTGGAAAGAGCTCGGTTCGGGAGATGTTCACAGAATTTATTGAGCTTTTGTGACTTTCGTGAAAATAGGTGCAATGAAAGTCATACTCCACCAAGGGGCGTAAAAGAATTTGTGTACTTTTCGCACTTATTTTCCGATTTGGGTGAAGTTCGGTTAAAGAGATTGCACATAATGCTGTTGCGCATTTGTGAGTTTCGTGAAAATCGGCAAAGGGGAGATTATACATGTCGTTTGGGCATAAATGAAATTGCAGCGAAACCCTGTGAAATTTTGGCAATAAAGAAAGCCGTAATAAAATCTGTGTACTACGTAGTACGTCACGGAGTATACCATTTGCAATCTTGCTTAAACCGTAGCCTGAATGCCGTTACCTCTCATTTGAGAAGACATGTTGGAGAGCTTTGTTATCGATCTTGAGCATCGTATCGTTATTCTTAACCACTGACAGTGAATTACACTGTATATATCTGCAGCTCCATGGCTATTTATTGTCACTGCGCTACTAGGGGTGTGTAATTTAAGCGCATCACTCATCAGTAATATTGATTCCCAAGGGCTGTAGTTATTGCACTGCGCCCCCCCCCCCCCCCCCACCCGGTATCTATCAGTGTTACAACCGTCCCACTTCTACTCTGCTGCCCGGTATATATGCGTGGGGACGCTGTTGGTAATTTTGCAACCATCACATTAAAGTTAGGTGGGAGGGACATGGGAATGGGGAATTATTAGCAGCCTTTGGTGCCATCCTCTGTCCCCAGTTGTAATCTACCAACTCAAATTGTGATGGGCTTCATTAGTCTGCTCCGAAATGAGACTGACCAGTCCCTAGGGACGGACAGAACAGTGTGAGTGCGATGGAAAATACAGAGAGGCCCAGTACAGCTAGCTGCAAATGAAAATAGGTAGAGATATGCTGTTATGTAGCCCCGTGCTCATATCTGCTGTAACGCAAATGTGACCTGTGAGTTATCTGCAGGTACTCCGTTGTTTTGCTTAATTACAGGGTTGTTCAGGCCTAAAGAGATGTAAAATTAAATGTAATTATGTGTCGTGTCCCAGAGTAGATATGGAAGTGTACAGCCATGTTCCAGCAGGAGTCAAATAGACCTACGTTACTTGTTCCGGAAATGGCCGCGGTCTCGGTTTTGTATAAATATTGTTTATTCTTATCCCATATTTTTGTGTAAGCGTAATGTAAAACTGTTAAAAGTGCCAAGCGATGTTTGTATCGGCGACAAATAGCGGTTGGTGTTCGTGGTATGTATAACGCGGAAACCACGAGTCGTACCAGTATGGTAAGCGTCACCCCCTTGTTATTTTGTCCATAATTTCTTCAGCTTCGCTGTAGAGTGACAGTGTACAGTAGAGTTGGATCTCTGATTTCAGATTCAGACGTTTACGAGCGTGAAGATTAACTGCCATCTGGGATGTGACACCGTATAGTGTGGTAGTGTAAAAGTGTCGACGTTTCAGAGAAACCTGCTTGGGTGAGGGGATGGCGAAGGTTATTCTGATGACTTGGAGTTAGCGTCACATGAAGGCAAATTTAAAGCTTGTCAGGGAAGACGCTGGTAGACGGAACTGGACGAAATTGTATTCTAGACGGAGGGGTCATAATGCCTCCTCCGCCCCACCGTTAACTCATACACATGAGTACACCCGTTTTGATAGGGCCTGAAATTGGAAATTGAAACTTGTGAACAAGTAACTTGTTGTTGCTGCTGCTACAGCTTGCAAAATATGTTCTGTTCGAATTACAGGATGGATGTTCTTATTCACGGAAATAAAAGTCTCTTTGGACGTTATTTACCGGAAAGTATTTTTGGCTCTTTCGCAACGAAACGTTGCCAAAATGTGTCTGCTACCTTTGTTATATCTATCCATTTGTTCGTACGAACCATTAAACCATTGAACGGGTTTTTATGAAATTTTGTCAGGGAGTATTACCAAACTTTGTCTACACATGCCAGTTTTGGTTAAAATCAGACAATAACGTTCTCTTTACATGAAGCTCTCCCTATATGCATTTCTTCGCCGCTTCTGGAGTGTAACACACGGTTTATCGGAGAAAGAAACGTTTTGAATAACAAGGCAAAAGAAACACATTTTATGCCCAATAAATTTGCACTTAAATCATCTCTCAAAATAAATCAAAGGGAACGAATGCGCCAGAATTGTTCTGTTATGCATACGTTTCCTAGCTTGATTGTTCATGGGTTTAAATGAGACCAATGAGACAATAAGTTGTAATCTGTGCTTGTTTTGTGGGCTAATTATTCATGGGGGATGGCTGAATTGTGTTCCTTTTGTAAGTATCAGCATTTAGTTTGATTTAATGAAATATTTCTCTTACTAAATTCTTCTTTTTTGTGTTTTGCATTCTTTGCACGACATGCGTGCAGTGAACTCATAACTGACCGGGCCGTCTTGTCCTTCCCAGTGTTTCGTATGTCAAACTACAGCTTGCATTTCTGTTAAGTTTAGTATGAATCTGTATCATATTTTAACTCGCAAATTTCATTTCAGGTCTTACCAATGAAATTCCACGTCTTGTATATGAATCCCAAATTAAACCTCATTTATTTTCTCAAAAGTGGCTTTCTGTATAAAAATGTTCACAAAATAAAAATATAGAACATATAGCTGTACGTTTATTTCATATGAAACATTTTTCTCGTTGGTGAATGTTTAGCGTAGTATGAAAAAGTATTAACTAACTCCATGGAGCAGAGTCCTTCTTGAGAAGCTAAGAGGTCCTCTGCCAATCAAGAAATTCCCCGCATTTTATGGAACCCGAAGGTTCATTGCCGCATTCACAAGAGCCCGCCACCCGTCCCTATCCTGAGCCGTATAAATCCAGTCCATGCCCCCCCATCCCACTTCTTGAAGATCCATTTTAATATTATCCTCCCATCTACGCCTGGTCTTCCAAGTGGTTCCGTTCCTCAGGTCTCCCCACCAAAATCCTGTACGCACCTCTCCCCTCCCCCACACATGCTACATGCCCCGCCCAACTTATTATTGTTGATTATAAAAAAAGTGTTTTCTGATTTAATATGTAGGATTGCTTTACAACAGTAGATCGGCATTTTGGCTGTACCGGAGCAGACTGGGCATGTGGACCTGTTTGAGAAAACAGAATTACTGTATGTGAGCAAGATTACAAATAGTGACGCAATAAACATATGTTGGACGAAAATAAATGTATATAATTTAAAATAATTCATAATGGCCTTTGTCTGCCTGTCATGCCTTTTAAGGCACCTGCAGTGGCATTAAAGTGTAATTCACTAAACCTATGTATGTGAACAACCATTAGTTAGTGCCCGGAAAAAATATGAAACTTAAAAAAATTACATGGGTTCGAGTTACGGAGTATTTGGGGGGGGGGGGGGTTATTCCACATCCATCTTCTAAACGATAATAAATGGTAAAGGAGAAGCGTGGTTGTGCCTGCGTGTTGCAGACGAAGTAAATATATTGTTCGAAGTATGGAATGCCACAGTGTCCAGAAATGTTGACTAAACAAAAAATATAATTGTATTCTACTCTTGGGAACAACACGTCCATATTTTTCCCTCAAAATCCAGTTCATTTTTCGGCTGTTTCCGTGGCTAACTAACAGTAAGTCGAAACTGATAATTGAAAGTTAAAACGATTCATTAAATGTTAATTTGTTATATTACACCGTATGAAATGCGGCAGCGTGTACGTATTGAAAGGTAGACAAGAACATTTTGTTCAAGTAAAGGATTTAACTTATTTTAGGGAGGTATTCTGTATAGGATAGAAACCAGTAACTTTACGCATTAAATAATACGAAGAATACATAGGTCAACGTTTTAACTGCCGCTGCAGGTTTGTGTTCGCATTGTAAACAAACATCGAGGTCAGTAGAATGTGCACACGCCGAAAGAGCGCCGTTCTACTCTAGTCTGATGTACATTTCTCCACTGTTGTTGGCGAATAGTACCAGATTCCAGATCTACCAATCTCTCACACATGAACGAACGAGATTACACGTGTGAATTCCCCGGCGAAGTGTCGCAGTTTGCTATGCGGATTGAACCCTCAGATCGACTAACATGGTGTGGTTTCCGTTAGCGTGTCCATATTTACTTGTTTCGTGCCCGTAGGGACCATGTAGAATTAATTTATGATGTCATTCGCATCTTTTTTATAGTCATCGATACTAGTATACTGTTCGCTCGTGCCCATTTGTTTACTCCACAGTCCTTGCAGGAAATCGACAGACGTAAAGCTACGTATAACAAGAGTTGGCACGAGTATTTTGCTGATTTACATATCTAATTGGCTTTGATGTGTAATTATTGCTGTTGCATAACTGGTCGAGTAAAGTTGTTTCTACTTCATAATACAGTACGTTTCTTTTATCGCTGACCCGGGCACCGCAGCTGTCACGGGATGTTCCGGTGGATGAAGGCTTCCTATAGAATAAAGCTTCCGTGTTAGACGAGACGATGTTGTGCCTAAATGTATAGCATCACTTATTTAAATCATACAGAATATCTTTTAAAGTATAAACGCCTCTACATCGAGAGTCAACGTATTGATTATGCACAGTAGATAGAAGGTGGTCGCTGTGCTGCGTCGTTTAGTTGAATCAGCCTTTTGGTGTTTAGAGAAACTTAACGACTTCATATAAAAAAAAAAAAAGGGGGGGGGGAATTTCTGTTCATGTAAGTGGCGCCGTTCGAAGTACAAGGCCCTACGAATTGTAGTCGGATAAGCTTGACATGGAATTAATGGTGACAATGGGACCAATCACTGCTTGTTTTTTGCAAGGATGAGGTCGATACAAATGTATATTTGTAAATAAGTTTATCAAGTCTCATGTTTATTACAAAGCGTAATGTGTATAATATTTAGGTCAATCATGTCTCTTGTATGAAGCAGACGAAACCCATAATTACCCTTTCGATCGAAATTCCCAGTCACTGAGCATGAATAGTTACCGCCGCCCTTACGACCGGTACGTCGTGTTAGACGCTATTGAGATGTCGGGGCCCGGGCCCATTTTACAAGAAATGGAATTATTCGTGTCGTTGACGTGAGTCCCAGAAACTTTTTAAGGGCGAAAACCCCTCATATTCAGCAATAAATAAGATTTGATTTTGAACGATTTAGGGCTGTGCGTAACATTTGTGCTTGAATTATGTGTGCTGATTCAGAATTTTCGCTTCCGCGTAAGTTTGCATTCTTTCACCCCCCCCCCCCCCCCCCCCCCCCCCCCCACTCCCCTTATAGCTACCAGTAAACTAGTTAGGCACCCGAGGTCAGCTTAAATTTGCGATTTATCTTTTTATTTCTGAAAGCCATATGGCAAACGAAAAGAGAATTAATTATGGTAATTGCTTTGCAAACAAATGCTTCCCTGATCGATACTTCCGTTTCATTACAGAAGCTCTATTTTCGGGATCAGGAGTTCGCTGTTACGATGTTTCGTTCTGGCACTGTGCTGGTCACAATGACCGACCTGTGAACACATACTGCAAAGTAGGTCTTTAATTAGACTCATTTGTTACCTTTTCCTAGTCCGATGTTTGTATCTGTCTCGAGAACGGAGGTGGAGGTGTCTTGTTTCTTGGCTGTCAGTTCACGCAGTTCCCCTCGGTTAGTTTCTGTTCTCAAACGTCAAGGGACTCGTTAGGAACCGCGTGTTCTGCTCTTCAGCCAAGCGTTAAGGTGCAAAATCAGCAAGAATAAAAGGTATAGACTGCAGATTAGAAATAATGGGATTAGCTGAACTAAAACATTATACCGCGAAATGTTCACGTAGTCGTCCTTCTGCCTATCCCAACCTGCTATCATGTATATGCCCATTTTCCCGTAAGGAGCATAGGTATGTAGACTGAATTGTGTCGTGTGTAAATGTTTCAGGCAGTTGTAATAGATGGCCACATCGATGTTGCGGAATTAAATGGGAATTGAATTGTTCAAAACGGTATAAGGAGATATTGCAGTTGCGAATGTTACTGTTACGTAGCACAAAAACGAAAGATTTTGCGATTTCCATTTGAGATGTTCGTCGATTGAATCTCAGGTACCTGATGTAGGGTTTTCGTTTTGCTGTTTCGACACTCCACGCTGCCGCGGGCTCGTAGATGCCACTTTTGCATAGGTAACACGCCTTGCCCCTGTACTTTAACCCTCTGACTATTGCAACGCCCGAATCAACACGTTTCATTCTAGACTCGGGGGACGAAGATTCATTCTCGTTGTATGCCACAGGCGCTGATTGAGGTTCTCCCCACTTCCTGGAAATCATAGGCTTTAACCAGTTCTTAACCCGTTTCATGAAATGCGGCTCATAATTTATGCCATTAATAATGAAAATTTATTCGTAAATATGACTCTCATAATGTGATTCATAGAGATACATCATGATTGTACCTCCAGGTGTTACGCATAAGCATTTTTATGTTAAAAAATGACGGGATTTTAGGAGCGTTCTCAGCAAGTAGAGTGGACTTGTCCCTGTGCACGCAATGAGGGCGTATGTGGGGAGTTGAGGTATAGCTCCACTCATTCTTAATTTCGGCAGTAGTTGGAGGTGAGCGGTCAAATTCACTCCCCGGCCAGTTTACTCGGGGAAACAGCCTCCGGCACCATCACAGCCCTCACCACCACCATCACCACGACCACCACCACCACCACCACCACGACTACTACTACTACTACTACAGGGTTTAAACTGTTGGCATACAGTCTTCTTAGAATTATTGTTGGCGCAAAACCTAGAAATTTATGTAGAAATCTTTAAGAGATTCGAGATTTTACCCCTTCC
Organism: Reticulitermes speratus; assembly: GCA_021186555.1. Taxonomy (NCBI): domain Eukaryota; kingdom Metazoa; phylum Arthropoda; class Insecta; order Blattodea; family Rhinotermitidae; genus Reticulitermes; species Reticulitermes speratus. Next base: position 36,408,474 of record JAJKFL010000001.1, on the reverse strand, counting down.
ATGTGAGTAGATATTTTCATTAATTACCTTATTTTAAGTAACCAAGAAAGTTTGAAAAAAAAATCAGCTATATGCATTAATACAATTAGTAAATACCATCATCATAGCTGAGTTGCCAACCCTGCATGTTTTCAGGAAAGTATGTATGTAATATTCAATACTTCACCATGTAAACTCATTACCCTGATGAAGGAAATTTGAAGTAGCATCACAAAGATATGTAAATTCATGCTACTTTTACTCTATTGCAGAGTTTATAATATTCCAGATATGACTGATAATCCTATTATCAGGTGTATGTAATGGATTTAGCGTAACATTTGAATACTGTATGTGACGTCGACATAATATTTTTGTGTGGTTCTAGGTTTTTATATCTTGTAGTTTTATGACTTACCTCAAATCCTTTTTCACTTTGACTAAATTTTGGATCTATGGAATGTTTAATATCATTGTGTGTGGTTGTGTGTATGTATGCATATATATATATATATATATATATATATATATATATGTGTGTGTGTGTGTATGTACATATGTATGTATGTAGCCCATGTAATAAATGAATTTAATACAAGTGAATTACTTATTCATACTGCATTCATTGAGGATGATGATGATGAAACCTTAGTGTCCTTGGTGGTAGTTACATTTTTAAGTAACTTATTGATCAGTTTATTTAAACTAATTATGATTAAGAGAATTTACATCACAATAATTAATTTTGTTGCAGTATGCTGCAGGTTGGCAGCCTTCAGAAAATAAATTAGAGGAGGATAAAGTAGATGAAGTGACAGACACCTTCATCCAAGCAGTGCACTTACTGTGGAACTTGTGGTGAGCAACAGTATGTTTGTGCGTGAAGTGATCAGACACTGGTTTGGTGCTTTGGAAGTGGTTAGTTTTGTGGTGGATCCAGTGGAGACATTTTCACGATCTTTTTTTAAATGATGACATGTTGCCTGCAGGTTTCAGGTACAGATATGGTAGGCCTACTTCAGCAGGAGTTAGTACACTATCAAACCACTGACAGTCCTCATTTAACTCTTTGAAGGCTAAAGTCAATCTAAATAAAGTCAAGGTAAACATAACGTTAAAGTCTTCCCAGTGCACGCCATGAAGGTGTATGGGGAGTGGAGGTATACCTCTATGCATTCTTATCAATGATGCTAGATAGAGGTGAGTGGTCAATTGCACACCATGGTCACTTTACCCATGGGGAAAGAGGCCCCAGTACCCATTGAATAGGAGACTAAGTGGTCCCCAGAGCTGGTCTGGACATTTTGTGGAACAGAAAAATCTGTGCCTCCTGCTGGGACACTGTTTATTCTGTGTGAGGTAGGAATGGGATTGTTACAATTCAGATTGATTCTGTTTATTTTAGAAGAATAAAATTAATCTGTGCAAGTTTTGAGTTTGTCACAGCAGTATAGCTGAGGATTCTGTTCTTCTGGGTTATGACACTGCATCATAGGGTAATCAGAGTCTAGCGTTTTGAAGGAATGTACTGCCTTTATCTTTGGAGGGGCAGGTCCCATAGGAATGGACTTCTCAGTGTGAATCTAACTTGTGCCTAATACGTCACAGGGTACAAGTTGTGTCACCATTGCGAAGACGTGTGTGTTAATGTTGTATAAGAAAATAATTTTTGTTTATTCTGAGAGTCACACAGAACACATATACGTACTTTATTAGAAAAGTGAAAAGTTTTTTTTTGAATCTGTTCACATGTAAAGTTGACCACTGATATTGAAATGGTTGGGTGGGATCTCAGCATTGGTATTGAATCTGCAGCAGGAATTTATTTGTGATGAATAAATTGTAAGCATGATGTGAATATTTTTCAAAATAAGATTCTTTGCATTGTCATTGTGATGAAGTTGTGGAAGATGAGATGGGTGGTACATGTGGGGTATGTATGATGGAGAAGAGATGCACAGAGTTTTGGTGGGAAACCTGAAAGAAAGAGACTGTGTGGAAGAACTAAGCAAACATGGGAGGATAATATTAAAATGGATCTTAAAGAGGTAGAATGGGAGTGTGTGCGCTGAATTAATCTGGCTCAGGATAGAGACAAGTGCCAGACTGTTGTGAACATGGTAATGAACATGTGGGTTCCATAAAATATGTAGGATGTCTTGCCTAGCTGAGGAATTCTTAGTTTCACAAAAAGGACTCTCTTCCGTGGGTCAGTTAGACAGTCAGTAAGTTAACTGGTTGGTTAGTTTGTTAGTTAGCACTGAGTTACATAGTAAGTTAGGTAGTGAGTCAGTCAGTCTAGCTTGCATGTATGTTGTTTTGTAACCAGACATATGGACTTAAAGTGATTTATTTTGATAATGTAACCAGTTGCCTTTGAAGTATATGAAAAAAAAACTTGCCATTTTATTCTAATCTGGAAGGCCGAGATAAATATTTATGGGTGACATTGTTTGTTGTTCTTTTTTCCAGTGAAAGTAATAATATAGCATTGAGGTATTTTGACAGTGGAAACTTGCTGCCTGGTCTTGTCAAGTGTCTTGAAGAAGTTGCTGTATTTGGAGTGGACACAGCAATTGCTGTTGGTGAGCAGAAATTTAAATTCATAATTCTACAGTTCTGTGTCACTACACACAAGACTGTTATCGTGAATTAATTAATTGGGAGAGGAACTCTAAGAGAACCAATGCAGTCTGTAGTTGAACAGTTGTACGTCAGTGTCTGTGATGATGAACTTCTGGCTTCAGTATCAACTGGGAATTTTAATGATTACTTGAATGACTGTTACTGTAACATACAGTGTGCTTTTAAGGGTCCTTATTTAGAAGCTGATAGTTACTCAACTGGTCAAGAAATTGGTGTTGTGATTCAGTCAGTATGGTGTTTACACATTGTTTCTTTTACTGTTGTGTTGCAGCTCATTGTCTTCTGGTTGTAACAGAGGATAATCAAACATGTATAGGTAAGCTACAGTGTTACAACTCTCCCCTTCAGAGACTCCTTGACCTTGAGGGAAGTGAATCATCTGTGCTACTTCTCAGAACTCTTGCTTGTGGTGAGTTCATTAAATGTTTCATTTTAAAAGACAGAAATGAGGAGTGAAGTAGAGGTTAGATTTGCCATTGTATAGGATTGTGAACTGAATTTTTGCCTTTTATTTCTACAACAAGCTTTGACAGAAATACGTGTAGTTTAGTGATATGTCTGCAAAATATGATAGCAAACTAAGCTTAACCCTTTGGCACCAAAAGTTGACTACAGTTGAGGCACAGTGTGTGTGGCTAAAATGTCCAAAGTCACGTAACGAAACGTAATGTAATGGTGGCCATTTAAATTCCCAGCTTTTGCTGGGTACACCCTGCATTTAATTCCAGCCCCAAAGGGTTAAGTGGGCCATTTGCCACTCTCAAGTAAAGGGATTCCTTTAATTTTATATTTATACAGGGGAAAACTCAGATCATTTAAAATCCAGTGTAATATTTGCAGTCATGTTGAAATGTATTTGCTCCTGTTTTTTTTAATCTGGAGCTGATAGGTTTTATTAATTAGAAATATCAGCTCTGCATTAACTGTTATCCCTCCACAAGTCCAGGTTTTCTGACATGGCTTTCTGTACATTTTCATTATATTACCATGTTCAGTAATAAATATTGTGTATGTTGCATAAATAACAGTATTTTGAAGTGTTATATACAAGAACTAGTAAATGGTTTACTGTCAGATGAGAAATGAGTGTGGCCCCTATTGTTGCCTTGCTTTCCAAGCCAGGATATGCTGTGAGCTGGTGCCGTGATATGGCTGTCTGGCTGGCAATTTCTAATGCCTTAAACTGAATCAGTTTGCAACTGATAGGCATATTACCTTTTCTTCTTCCCCACACAGAAAAAAGCTCTTGTCTGCTGACTTCTGAATCCCTTCTTCATGTTGCACTCTGAATGAATTTTGCATGGGTTTTGCATTAAGCTGTTTATCTGGGATCATCAGTCAATGACACATTTATTTCATCTGTTCCATACTTTTTGGCAGCATGCCTGTTGTTGGTAGTTCCCACATAATGAACAATGACTGTCTGATAACTTGCATCATAAGTGCATTGCAACCCTTTGGTTCTTAAACATCTAGTAGTTGCTTGTGTCTGCACACAGTATTATTTTTCTTTGGATGCACCAGTGTCTCCATGAAGCATTTTTTGTGTATACACTATTATCACTTTCTCATAGTTACTCAATGCATATTTCAATTAGCACTTGAATTGCAAAGGTGACGAATGGCCCTGAGTTCTAGAAAATAACCATGAATTATGTGACCATATTTGGCATCATTTTCCCATTTACTATTCAGTTCCTGTAACCCATTACCACCCTTATATTATCAAATCTGTAGTCTGAAAATTTTTTATGCCATTATCAGTGTAAAAGAGAAAGCAGATTTAACATTCTTCTGTGATATTGCGTAGATTACTTTGCAGTTTCATTTCTGTTCTTCTAGTGTGTGAGAGATTTTATTTCTGGTATGTCATACTGACAAAATCATTCATTTCCATGAAAAATATACTTGTTGGCAGCATTGATTGATTTGTGTTTGTATGAGCTCTACTTGGCAGTATAATGATGTGCAGACTATTTGTGATTTGGGGATAACAAATGCCAGTGATATATTGAACTTCAGTAATGTGTCAAAAGTGGAAGCCATCTGTTTTGTAACTGGGGAACAGCAAGCACCACCTGATGAATTTAAATATGATGTGTGTACTGTGTATTTTGGGCAGTGTGGGTAGTCCAATTACAACTTACTTTTCTAGGCACTGTGTGTGAGCCATAACCTGATTATAAAGACACAAAATTTGTGGGAAAAAATGCTGTCTGTATTTGAGCCAATACTGTAGTTGCTGAGTAAAATGCGGTAAAATATGTATTTTCTGCAGGACATTTTTCATGAGCAGTACAGTTATGTACAAACTATATTTTTATTTTGTTTGAAGGGAATATCGTGATTATTTGTTGTTGCATGTAGTTACACACTTTTCAGATTAGTAACTTCACTTTATTTATACACAGCTTTAATGATACAGCATTTCCCTTTCAATTTAGAATTTTTAAAGTCATTTTTTATCTGTTGCTAGGTCTGATACTTAACTTGAACTATGGTAAGGTGTTAAATCTGTCACCTACCATCATGACGCAGCTGATGTGCAATCTGTCAACTACCCTGGGTGTTGATCATCGCAAAGCTCTCAACGATTTTACAAGCAACGTGCCCCTTGATGACGCAATTGAAACACGAACTCAGCATGAAAAGGTGTTGAAGTCTGTTACTGCAGTGCAGTATCTCTTAGATGCCCAGAAGATTGCTGTTGAGTTACTGACAAATCTGTGTTCTGGTGATGGTATGTTATGATTCCATTGTAATGAAAAAGATATAAAATAATCTTTTCAATTAAGTGTTGACTTTTAAATGTAATAAATAAATTATTTTAAACACTGACAGCACTGTTGGTAATTTATTTTATTTATATTCATATTTATTTGTTGACTCACATTGTACAGAAGACTGTGTCCACTAACACCACGTTTGTTGCAGAATGCAGCCTTTATAGCTTGTTCTACAAACACTATTATTTAATAAACAGTCCATCAATCTACCAGCCATATTTACATGTACTGAAACATTCCTCAAAGTCTTGTAGTCTAGATATCATAATTTTCAGATTTTTAACATAATCATTACCATCTGTATCAGACAATGTAAAATTTTAATCTCTTTTTTTTTTGTTACTCTGTATTGTGTTTATTATTGTTATGAATAACATTTAAATGTCAGTTTCACTTCATAGTCCTTCTGTCCCATTCTGTAATTCAGTAAATTCATCCATCATACTGCTTTCTGATGTGGTATGTTAGGCTGAACATATGAACTTAACCATAATGAATAATCTACGTTAATTCTTTTCTGTTACAAGTATAAGACTACAAAAAATTAAAAAAAAATTCTCCCTCTTACTTAGAGGTACAATTTAATATCTTTCTGTGTTCTTAAGTTTGCATCTCTAAAATAATGGTGGATCCAACAGTTTCTCATGCATTTGGCAAATTTATGTTATGTATTTCTCTTTGTAAAACAACTGGCATAACAGAGCACTTAATCTGCAGATAAAGTTGTAGTTGTGTTTGTTTCCAGTACTTTTGTTTTCTTGCTTTTTAAGTAGAGCTTTGTACTCTGTGTTTTACTAATGAAAGTGATAGCAAAAGTTAGGCCTTTCTGAAATATTACTGGAAAGGCAGTTCTCATCGTAATTTGGTTTATGTATTTTTACAGATGCTGATGAGGAGGCCATGGATCAAGATTCATCTGACAATAGCAGTGATGATCCATTCAGTGATTCAAGTTTACCTCAGGGGGAAGTCATCTCAACAGCTGAGAAAATCTCTCTCAGTGTTCCTTCAGAGGTTAGCATAGAGAAAGAGATTGTTTGAAAAGTGTAAACCTTGAGGAAACATTGCTGTTTTAGGAAATGTGTTACTGAGGTTGAAGATAAAATCACTGTTTTATAGTTACCATAATCAGCAGTGAATTATTTATTAAAATGCCAAGGTCTGATTTTCAGAACTGTTTATTTTGAAATTTTGATTTCAGTAGTGTATGTACGTTGTGCTGCAGTATGACATTGCTGCACTACGTTTGGTACAAAACTCCTTTGCCAGGTGGAGGTAAAGTAGAATCTGTTGACTTACTTTCATTTATTTCAAAGTCATACTTCGTGATGCTTCGCAAGTACCATCTTATGAAATGAAGTTGTTTGTTGTTGCCTCTGCAATTTGCATTATTTCACGAACTAACAAATATCAGAAGATCACATGTATTCATCAAGCTTCAATGGGGCAGAATTGTTAAATAAACCTATGAGACCTTAAAAAGTGCTCTCAGAGAGGAAACACTTAATCATACTGAAATATTAGATTCATTTGCCATTTAAAAAACTGTTAATGATGTTAGTCAGTCAGGACTTCCATCTAGGAGCCAGAGGGATAAAAATGTGTTATGAAGGAAGGCTTTTTTTTTTTTAATGAAAACAGACACATCGGTATCCTCAACTTTGTTAGTGAGATGGGCATCTCATTAGGATCATGCCAAAGTGTTTTGACACAAGATTTGAACGGGTATTTAATTGCTGCAAATTTTGTGCCTGGTCTGCTACCCAACAAGGAAATATCTCACTCTTTCATTTTATGAGCAGTTTACTTTTCCTTCCCAACCACATTTCAGTTGAAATGATGTGTAGTGATCCAACTTTATGATAAGTATGAAAGACTTTTTTCTTAAATATGTAAGTGAATATCCATAATTTGAGTTTGTAGTTTCATTACTGTACATGTTGAAGCCAGATTGCATGGCTGTGTGTATGGTTTTTTGGGATACTATTGTGAATGTTTGAAACAATACAAAACAGTGTTTTCTTGTTCTGATAGGTTCACGAATTAATCGTGAGTGGTCAGTTAGTGGAGAAGATATGGGAAAAAACTCAGGTACCAGCTAAAAATGTGTGTGATATCTTGAAGAGTAATACTGATGGGAAACATATCTTCAATCAGTAAGTAGATAAACTGCTTCTGTACTTACAGTGTCAAAATCTTTTTGTGTTGCTTTATGGCAACGGCATTGCATTCTATCCCAGAGAAAATACCGTATTTATCTGAATGCAGAACGACTCTAATCTAAGACAGCCCCCACATAAAACACATCTGCCATGGAAAAATGTATTTATCCAAATCTAAGACAACCCCGCAAAAATAAAACGTCAACTAAGAAAAACTATTTTACTATTAATTCCATACACTTAATACACAAAACATGCCAGATTCTATCTACCTCTATCAATCAGTGTCACTGTCTCCATCACTCACTGCTAACATTCTCATCCTCTTCACTGTCATTCCACAACATATCGTGGGTCTCATCCATTGCATTGGATATGCAGCACTTAAAACCCTTCAAAATCACTTTTGGTGATATGCACTGCTATACTGTTATGATTCACATTGACTGCATAATAAATATATATTTCTTGGTTTATAAGCTTACTTGAACCCATGAAGAATTACAATTTTCTCCACAGATGGTGAGTGGTGTTAAGAATTTTAAATACGTGTGTTCTGGAATTTTGATGGTCTGATCAGTCAGAGTTCATGGCTTTTATTATGGTTTTTAATTTGTCGATTGGTCCAGGTTTTATTTTTGAGTCTTGTAGTTAATTTTTAATTTTTCAAGAGCCATTTTCCTGTTACTACCCTTGTACTGGATCTGTCTTCAGGTGCATATGTTGGGAAGTTTACTCTTTGTTTAGTGCCCTATGACTGAGAGTAGCTTGATCTAAGGGGTCCATCAGCTTGGGTGCTTCTTTGCCTGAAGATGGAAACAGAGGCATCTTTAAAACATTAGACAGTAGACCAAGTCCAAAAAAGAAGATTGTGTCAGTTAACTTTAGTCATGCTCTGTTCTCTCATTTATTTACACATGGCCAAGTCCAAAAAGGAAGATTGTGTCAGTTATCTTTAGTCATACTGTGTTCTCTCGTTTATCTACACATGACGATTTGGCAATGTATGCCTTGGTTTGGCTCCACATGGTCCAATTTGGCACTTCATATGCGAATTTAAGACAACCTCACAAATTTAAGCAGCACATTTAAGAAAAAAATCTTGTCTAGCATTCAAGTAAATATGGTATTCATGACCATTTCACAGCGTTATTTTCAGTGATGTTAACGGAGAGAAACCTGTACTGCACTTGTATATACAGTATTTTGAATCATGTTATTCTATGTGCATTATGGAATTTTACGTTGCAACTGTGACAAACATGTAATTAATGTGCACAACTTTTTGGCCAAGAATAATAGAAGAGACAGAAGTTTATTGCAATATACAATAAAACTTGGATTTTACATTTCTGAAGGGACCATTTAAAATAAATGTAAAATCAAGTGTAAAATCAAGAAAAATGAAAATTTCTGTAGCTATTGAAATTAAACACAGAAAATTAATACTGTATTACATTCAAACTGTAATCTAGTTTACTTATTCCTCATGTCCATGCTGAATGCTGCACACCTTGTTCTAAGTGCTACTCTGGGCGGCCATCATGTTGTCATCAACATCAGAGTTTATAAGGTATTTCCTCACAGTGTCGATGCATTTAGTGCTGACAAAAATGTTGCTGGATGTTCACTTTTTCCACCATCCTTCTCTTCCTCAGACACATCAGATGTAAACTTGTTATCCATCTGTTCTAAAGTCTTTGCCTTACACCTACATCATCAGTATCATAAAAGGTAAAAGTTCATCCTAGAACAGGCCGTGAAGGCCCAGAGGGGCAGTAGAGGTGTAGCTCTACTCTTCTTTTAACCTTGCCGTTAGATGGGGGTGGGTGGTCAATGCCACACCTCTACCGCTTTACCACCAGGAAAGACCCAGTACCCATTGTACAGGAGGCTGGGTGGGCCCCAGGGCTGGTCTGGATGGGTGCGGAAGGTCTCGCCCCCACCAGGATTCGATCCCCAGACTGTCCAGCCTGTAGCGAGTCGCTGTACCAACTATGCTATGATATGACTGCTTTGAGCTGACCTGTCTTAAATTAAACCCACATTTCTGAAAACACTTTAGTATTGTCGTATGTGTGACCAGCACCATGATTCTTCAGTAAATGTAGTGCATCCAGAACATTTAACTTCATCATTGCTGTATCATGAAGAAACTTGTGATCAATCATAGAATAGTTTTTCTTACAAGTTGCTTGTAGTAATAATGTTTGAATGACCTGATTATTCCATGGTCAAGTGGTTAAAAAATGCTGGTGCAATTTTGGGAGGGAATAGACTTTCACGTTGGTTAGATGACTTGTGCCTTGGGGATGGGCGCACACTGGTCCATGAAAAGTAAGATCTTTCTGTTTTGGGAACTTGTATTGGCATCTAATGCCCTTAAATAGTCAGTAAAGGTGTCCTCTGTAACTCCAGCTTCTCTGTTTGCTACTTATTTGTTTGGCAGCTTTCTAACCTTTTTAAAGCAACAAGGGCTTTTACTCTTCCCTATAACTAAAGGTGGGAGTTTGTGAGTGCCATTGACATTGCAGGCTAATAAAACCATTGTCCTCTCCTTAGAATTATTTCCACCACTGCAAGGATGCTCTTCCAAACTTAGTGTCTTATTAGATGAAAGCCTGAAGAACAGCTTAGTCTTAGAATGGTAAGTATACATGAAGGCAATAGGAAAGATAGGAAATTATAACTGAAAATTAATCATTTCCTCCTGATTTTCAGTTGAAAGTCGTACAACAAAAGCAACAGGAAAGTTTATCATCAGTTTGAATGTACAATCAAAGAACTGGCTAGAAAATACAGTGCCGTTCTTATAGATGATCTGGTTGAACCAGTACAACCTGTGTAGAATCAAGGTAAACACAGATTCAAGGAATGTAGAATCCAAGTTTTTATTTATGTTATTATGCTTCCTTGAAGCAGCCTTTAACTGCTTGTTTCGTGGCAGTATTGACAACCACTTCCCAGTTGATGCCGTTCAAAACTTTTAATGTTATGTTTTCTGCTATGTGACATGTAATGTTTGTTGTATGTACGTTAAGTATTGTGTCCTTATAGATTGTTTTGTGATTTCAGGTTGTCGACATTGAGATGTCATGCACTTTTATGCCTGAGCAACCTTATAGCTGGTCTTGACATGCAAGACCTGGGTGGTCCCTCTAAGGTTTACACAATGTGGCATGATATTATCAAACTTGCTTTTGAAGAAACAGGTGGGAAATTTTTTGGAATAGCGTTCGGTCCATCTGTCACACTGGGAATGAATATCTGACAAAAATGTATATGGACAGTTTTTCTTTCAGCAAGAACAGTCATTAAAGAATGCAGAAGCAAAGACTATCAGGATTCCAAATTGCAGGGAAAGAAAACGGGGGAATTGTGAAAAATGTTTAATAACCAAACAGTTTTGTTTTGGAATGGACAGTTAATTTTCGGAATGTCTGGGCCTAAAAATGCCAGGAGAATATACATCTCAATATTTCTCTGTTTTCACAGGTTATTGAGTTTATCATAACCTTCTGATACAGCCTGGCATTAACTGGATTAATGACAGTCATTCACATTTTAATGGCAGTGGTGAAAGATAGTCATTTAGTGCAGAATTTATGTGGAATAATATCTAGAAAAGTCAAGGTCAATTTAAAAAAAAATTATAGAAGAACAACATGTAACAAGTTTTTGTATATAATCTGATTTGTGTAGTTATTCAAAAAATATCTGAAGAATATCTGAATGCTTTTGACCAATTCCACATCCTGTTTTGTCTTTGTGACTGTGTATTGGATCTATGGATAGTAAATAAATGATGAATGATGATGACTGTATGTGAGTGGAATTAAACAATAACTCTTTATCAATCCACAATATTTTTATTGTTTGGATTACAACATCCAGCTTTGACTTGCTGAAATTATTAGCTTGTGTACAGCTGGAGTTAGTCATAACTGAAGTTATGGTAAAAGGAACAGGTGATAATGGCAGGAATGCTGGATGTGTGAAGTTACTACACAGAAACAACAAAATCATGTGGAGGGATGTTTTATACACACAGAAATTGGTTTTGTGAATGTACATCACATACGTTTTTCGTATGCTTACCAGATGTTTATCCATTTGAATTTCCTTACTTTTATTAAACTTTTACAAGAATTTTCTATACGTTTTAGAAGGGGGTGACATTAAGCTCCTGGAAGCAGCTACATCTGCACTGAGAGAAGCACTTCATAAACTCACTGAAGTACAGTGTGTTCTACTTGGAGATGTAAAAGACTCAGATTTACAGGTGAGGATGATAAATACATAGTTCTTCATTGTTCATTGTCCATGCAGAGCTCCAGAATATGGCTTAAATACTCTATAGACTCTTAACCAAATGCAATATGCTTCATACATATACTTTTATACTAAAGCTGATCAGTGTGTGGTGAGTGTTCCTAGAGCCTGAGCACCAAATACACAAGGACCAAATATGAATGAATAACAGCTGATGTAAGAGCAGTAGTTTTAGATCTTTTTTTTTTTTTTAATATTTTTCAGGTAATGTTTAGCACTGGACTTCAGTGTCAAGATGCACAAGTCAGAACTAACCTCATCAGGTGTGTTGGCATGTTGGGCATGTTTTTTGGAAAGTCAGCTGCAGATGACAGTCAAAGACAGCTCAAGGTAAGGTAACACTGGTATCTGTGAATCTCAGGGACAGAACCAGAATTTTTGTATGTGGAAGTTTTTACTATCATGTTCAATTTTCTGAGAAACAGATCAACATTACAAACTTTAGGACAAACTTTTTGTATTGTTTGGGACCATGGCCCCATTGTTGGAACACCAATTCATGTACAGTAGTTGCTGTATTTTTGGACCATAAAATGCACCGAGATTTTAGAAGACAAATTGAGGGGGAAAATATGTGCATCTGAAGCTGAAATTCACAAATACTTAACAAAATTGTGGAGTGGTTTGATGTTTCTACTGGTCATTGAATCCCCTGATATCTTCATCACCACTGTCACTGTTTTCTTTACTGTTGTTACTGTCTGAACTTTCACCTTTTTCAAACACTGCATTATGTTCAACACCATCAAAGGCATTATTGATTTAGTGTTTCTTGAAAGACTTTACAGTTGTTCATGCCTGTTCATAAAACTGTTAACACCGTGAAGTTGTCCCACAAACTCAGTGATGGTGTGTGTGTGACCACCCAGCTTTCCACTTCAGAAGTCATCAGTTTTGTAGACACAGAAATTCTAATGATTCTGTGGTCTCTTATCCAGTTCTTAAATTCTGCTTCTGGGTCAGGCCATTTTGCAATGTACTAAGAGAAAGAGTGTTTGTTCATCTGTGTCTTCTTTAACTCTGTGATTTTCTGTGTTGGAGGTGGACCAAAATGCCTTTTGGCTATGCTGTTACCATGCTCTTTTGTTTATGTCCATCACATTTAAATTGAAAGCTACAGTGTACAAAATCCTCATCTTTTTACTATCCATTCTGAGAGCAGATTTATTTTCAATAAGCTCATTATGACTTCTTGGTATGAGCAGCTAGTGAAAGGAACAATACAGCTTTGTTTCGTTCCTCCAGGGATGTGTCATGTGATAACCACTGGTATCTGTCCAGTGAATGTGGGATTGTCAGTTAATGTGACTGTCATATTAATGCACTTTTGGAACATAAGATGCACAATAATTTTATACACTATTTTCCAGGAAAGAGATGTCTTATGGTCTGGAAAATATTGTAACTGCGTTGTAAGAAGTATTGGTGTATTGATGTCATTTACACATACCTTGAGTTCAAAATTGGCTTTTATGCACCATTGAGGAATCCTGAGTCATGTTAGAGCTTTTCGCCACCTTATAGCACTGGAGTCACTTAGTTGCTTTGGACCTCATGAATTATCAGCATGAGTGTTGAATTGATTCTTAATAACACATGATTATATGAGAAACTTCTAACATAACTGCATATAGGTATACATTTACAGCATGTTTTCTTTAACCTTGATTTATTTTAATTTATTGTTGCTGTTGGGATAGCATTCCAGCTTTGTGTGTTCAAATCTTTGACTGAATACCTGCTGTCTTGGCTGAGGTTTCTCCTCATTCTCATCAGTCACTAAGCACATGATAGGATGCTACCTCAAGTTAGACCATGACCATTTTCTTCCACATCCTTGCCTTTCATTTTTCACATATCCAGTCTTCTGATTCATTATTCACTTATCCAGTCATTTGATGCTAATATGTGTTTGTGGATCAGAAAGCAAGTTTACAGTACCCATAAATCAGAGCCAAGATTTTAATAGACGAAACTGGCAGTACACAGTGAAGATGTCACTGGTATGCCATTTTTCACCATAGTAATCTTCACAGTTGAGGCATTTGTCACAGCATGTGATAAGTTTGTCCATCCCAGGTGCATAGAATGATGTCTCTGTTGTGTCAGCCAGTTGATGGTAGCACATTTGACATCTATGTCACCGGTGAAATGATGTGACAAGTGCTCCTTCAAGGTGGGAAACAGCTGTAAATTGCCAGGTACCAAATCTGGAGTTTATGCGGGATGGTCCACTGTTTCTCAACCAAAATGCTGCAACAAGTTTTGAGTCTGCTGTGCTGTGTGCAGCGGATCATTGTTGTGGAGGAGCATTGAACCATTGCTAAGATGGCCAGGACCTTTTCTCCTGAGGGCCTCTCACAAGCTGTTCAGTGTGGCGCAGTACATGTCGGCGTTAACTGTGCATCCGTGTCTCAGGAAGTCCACCAGCAACACACCTGACAAGCAGCAAAGATGGTGGCCAGCACTTAATCAGTAGATGGTGTTACTTTAAACTTCTTTTTGTGGTTTTACATTGTGTTCACCGTGCATCTTGACATTAATTTTCAGTTTTTTTAACCAACGAATGCACTTTTTTATTTCTGTTTAATTTGCCCTACATATGTTTCGGCCATGATTCGGCCATCATCAGGGGTACACTGATAAGTTCACTTCACTTTTTGTGGGTTTGCTGGGGTGTTTCCACTCAGTGGTTGATCGATCACTTACTGCTGGGAAAGGAATGATGGATCAGTGTCTCATATCCAATAAATACTTGTTGCAGGCAGTTATTACCCTCTACTGCATAATGTTTCAGGCCATCATTTCTGCTGCTTCATTGTCATCTGTTAACACATGAGGCACACATCTGGCACAGACATTATAGTACTGTAACACATCCACCATGATATGCTGCCCAGTGCCATAGGATAAACCATGGGCAGATGCCATATACCAGATATTTACATATCCATCCATCTGAATGTGTTTCATGATGCATGCATTGTTGACTTCTGTCATTAAGGAGCTTTGTCATCTGCTTTGATTGTTGTATGTCACATTGTTCCTGCCAGATGCAAATATGCGGCACCTTTTGGCAACCTTGTGCCTGGACATGACACATTTCCATACACTTCCAGAGGCTGTTGATGAATATCAGCTGCCAACACTTTCTATGCTCACAGAAAGCATGTAACTCCTTGGACTTCCAAGTGAGACTAGTTCTCCATGTGGGTCACCACGTTGAACTGCCACACCTGTGCTTCTTGTGTACATAAGCCTGGAGTTACATGACTGTGAAAAGTAGAGCCCTCTATTGTATATATCAGTAGAATCTGAAATTTGTATCTTGAATAATAGAACCTGTAAATTTTTTCATCCACCCATGTAGTCTGATCTACTGACAGCATCATTAATTAAACTTTAAAACACATTAACTTATTTTGAAACTTAAATGTTATTCAGAATTAAATCTTTAATTGTAATTAAAATTGTGAATTCCAGCATTCCTAGTCTTCAGTGATGAAGTTTTTTATTGGCATAATATTCATTATGGTTATGTACGTTATTTGTTTCTTTGTTGGTCAGAATATTGGTAGGTTCCTTCTGGAGGTTTGTAGTCGAGAATCAGAATTGTGGGTTGTGGCTGAAGCTATTGACACAATAATGGATATATTTGGAGAGGATGAAACTGATAATGTGGCAGCAGACATTAAACTTGTAGATAAGCTGCAGGCATTGTTGCCATCACTCAAACAGAAGGTAAGATCATGCTTTGAATAACATAGTAAATGGCTACGTGTACATATACTGATGGCTGTAAGTATAGCACTGTAAGAAAGAGTCATGCAACTTCACATTCTAAGAATGCTTGTATAATAACTGTTTACGCCATACCTTCACATGCGTGATTATTTTTGAAATTGAAGTTTGGAGGAAAAGTGCATTGTTTTATAATCCTCATTAAAACATAGAGAATTTAAGTTAGCGCCATTTTAGGTTTAGAAGCTTGTAATTTACACGTTATCTGTTGATGGCATTAGATTCTTTGATGTGTTATGCATCATAACACACTTCTTTATTGGATTCTAATTAATAAAAAGTGTAAGATGAATATTAAAATGATTTACAAACATGCTTCTCGATTATTAGCAGTTGAAAACACCACCAGCATACACACATTACTTTGGACATCATTTAGTTCTGCTCCTATATATTTCAGTCTAAACTGACCATCTTCAGGGAGACAGTTTTATGGATTCCAAGTGTCATTGCCAAGGCTTTACACTGTATAATACATTGTCACAATATTATAAAATATATACGGTGCAGTTCTATTTTGTTTTCTTTTAGGGGTATAAGGGAGGTTTTATCTGTGTATTCCATTGTGCCATCATGTATTGCCAAGTTGTATCCTTGTGATGTCTTAACATTAGGTGAATGCTGGACACCAATAAATTCAGGTGTGGTTTTGTTCCTTCTAGATGTGGGTCTGTGGTGACGATACAGCTGCATATGCTTGTTTGTTGTGTTTCATTGAGTTACTAGTGGAATGCAACACCAAGCATACACAGTAGTATGGTCACCATAAATTCATATCTGAAAGCAGTAAAACCCACCTAGTGTAAAACACAACAATGGTGGTTCCACTTGGCAGTACATGATGGCAAAATGGAACGGTCAGATGAGATCTGCTCATGCTTATGGAGATTTATAGCATAGTAAATGCAACAGTAATTGAAACACTGGTATATGGATTAGTAAAGTAATATGAGATTTCACTAGTAATGTTAATGTTTATTATTTAATGTGCAATTGAAATAACATTAATAGCTATTGTATACTGCTATATAGACAAAGGATATGGTGTATATAAACATTCTTTTTATGCAAATTATGTTATATATATTTTACAGTATTGTGACGGTGTATTATACAGTGTAAAGCCTTGGCAGTGACACTTGGAGTTTGCAAAATTGTGTCCCTGACCTTGGACTGTCTCTTTTTTAATTAAGCTTTATGTTATAAGTTCTCAGGCTTTCATAGCAGGTGCTTGTCAAATGCTGGTCTTCAGGGTTATTACACCATGTAGGATTATAAGTTTGTTCTCATGTTCTAAGGAATGTGCTGCTTGCTTCTTCGGAGTAAATGAATTAGGTTTATGGCTGTTACCCTGGTTGTCTCGCTCTGAACTCCCATTTTCCTTTCACTTGGTACAAGATTTATCCCCTCTGATTGGCCACAGTCTGTGTGACCTTCATATGTAATTGACACATCTCCTCCTCCTAATCACTTGAACCAATTCACTCACCCTGAAGATTGAGGCAGCATGTCCATCTGAAACATCAGCATAAACTAGTATCCTACATGGTGTAGTAACCCCGAAGATTGTCATTTGAAGCTTCGTGTTAAGTACAGTAAAACCCCAATTTCATGTTCCCGCATTTAGTGAAATCCCGGATTTAGTGATGATTTTTTCATGTCCCGACAATAGCTCCGTATAAACAAGGTACATCCATTTAATGAAAACCTCGATTTAGTGAAATATATTATAATCCCCCAGCAATTAATTAAATAGGGGTTTTACTGTAGTTGTATATTCACAAGGGACTGCTGTTATAATTTGGAATTCTGTCATTCATCTGTCAACCCCATGTGATTATTGCAGACTCTGTCATCTCTTTGCTTTGGTTTTGTTTTCTTGTGGCTTCTGTCATAGTTTTTATTGGCAGTTTTTATGTTCTTATCCTCTGCTGTTAATTTTTGGTGTTAACAGAGTATATAAACTGATGAGAGTTTCTTGTGGTGTCCTGTGATTTGAGGCTAACTCTTTCTAATAGGTCCAAGTGAATAGGAATGTTTTCTCCTTTTGCACCTGATGACAGAAACATCCAGTGCCTAAAGCATTGTGTTTCAGGAAACTCAGTATGGTAGATATTGCCATCTAATGATTTTTAATCTTTGGGTTCCAGTGAGTGTTGCTTGTGGGTAACTGTGATTTTAGTCGGTGGCTGTAATCACTGGTACTATTAGAAAGCTCTGCAAACTGAGGAGAGGAGGGTTATGAGAGAGGTAGTACTTTATTATTCATGGTGAAAATGTATTGTAGCTTGTTGTATGGGATAACTAATGTATTTAGTCATTTTCATCGTTATGCATGATTTTAGTACTGTATTTATTTAGCAATGATGGAAGTAAAAGATCTAACTCCCCAGATATCCGATGTTCTAGTGACTGAATTGTTTTCACCGAGTTGCAGAACCACATTAATTAACATGAACACTGTAGTCAAAATTGAAATAAATTAGGTGTGCTGAGATAACACTACACAGTTTGTCAGGTATAAAAGTGGCAAGTATGGAATTGTACTGTAGTCATAGGTAAACTGAAAGCTAAATGTCTAACAAAGGAGAAGGAAAGACAGAAGATTGACATCACTGTTCTCAGAAAATTCAAGTATACAAATATGATCAGAAAGAAACAAGAATTAAGGGGTTTTCTGCTAGCTATTGCAGTGACTGAAATCACACCAGCATCTGAACAGTTACTGGCTACACAGTGAAACTTTCACAGTGATTCCAATCACTATTACATGGCCGTTAACAGTTCCAATGATTCAGGCCTCTTCACTGCCTGACTGGTTACTGGATAGTCTGTGAAACATAAACAGTGACTTTACTCACTCACTCTTGTTTAAGATATTGAGTAACTGGCAGTGATGGTGAATTATGAGCAACAGTAACAAGATTACTACTGATATATTGCTCACCCTTGCAAGATGATGGGCAATGTCCAAAATAATAACCATGTGTATGGTTTCGTGGAGTTTAATTAAAGTAGTAATTATTGTTACTATGAATTTGTGACTGATGCTTTTACCACATTAAATACACATCAATAAGAACAGTCTTGTACAGTTTAGATATTATGTTTCAAGCAACAAAAGGTACTATCAGTCTCTTGCTAACCAGTAAATGGTGGCTTTCTTTTCATTTTTTGGACATTCTTATTTTAAAGTGGGTTTGTTTTTACTATTTTCATTGTCATTAGGTATTTATAATTACTGGCAGCTACTCTTAAGTGTCTTGTATGTGCTGTGATGTCATTAGCATTCCAGATTTATGGCTAATTCTGTTACTTCTTACTAATGTGCTTGAACGAGCTCTACCCTTCTAAATTATTCTGATGATAGTATGTCACATTTGGAATCATTTATATTATGAACTTTGTGTATGACCCTGTGTTAAAAATGAAAACACCATGTTTCAGGGAAATGTAGTGGTTTTGTTAATACAGGATGATGGACAAAGTCCATACAATAAATGATTCACTCATGAAATAAGCCCTTATGTTGTTTATCATACTTCAGTTGAGGCATACCATAGTTGCTTCTTCATCAACACCAACCAGTGTACAAACCATAATTTCATGTCAAATAAGAAAACTTGTACAACTTCTGATAAACTTATGCTTGGCTATTTTGTACACAGGTGCGTCTTCAAAAGAAGTTTCTAGGTGACCATTATCTAGTGATTACAACAGTCAGTACAAACCTCGGTCGCTTCATCAGATATAAATCAAATCGGGTCTCACTCATTGGTCATATGAATGGTCATGACATGTAAACAGTTGATCAGGTCAAAGTATTGTTTTACTTTTTATTTTTTATGACTATTATATTATGTTTTCATCACATTGTTTAAATATGTTTTTCATGAAACACTTATCATGGTGTGATTTGTGCAGTCTTACAACAGAAGTGTTGCACATTTCTGTTATAACCATTATGTACAGTGGTACATAAAATTCAGGTGTAGCTTTTGTTACTCAATTGAAGGCACGCAGTGTGCTCTCTGATATTTATCATATTGTTCTTGCAAGATAATACTGTAATTCACTTTGCTTGTGGTTAGACCTGTTCATCAATAGACTGTAAAATTATCTTTACAAAGTTGTTTTGCTTGCGACATTTACTTTTGTTTCGAAATGCAAGATCACAATAGGAAAGTTTGATATTGTTGAATTATGATAGAAATGTTTAATTTTTGTAACATGAATGTTTATGATGTGGTATATTACATTATCTGCCATTTCTAATAAAACTACTGGTAAGTTTTGTACCAGTTTGTATGGTAAAATGCAAGATGCAAATCAGAAAGAATCCTCTTGTAATTTTTGTACACAAATATAATTTTCAAAGGCAAAGTCTGCTAAGCTTGAAATGATGTTTTCCAAAAGACCAATTCAAATCTGAACATAAACTAATTTTATAAGAATTTTTTATTTCAAATAAAATGTTGATTGATATGCTGGTCATATTCTTTGTACTAAATACCAGAAACACCTGTGTGCCACCTGATCCCAGTATTTCCTCTTGAGGATTTGTCTGGTGTTCAAGCTACTCCATTATTTCAGATTTTGTGTCTGACTGTGCATGACTGCATAGAGTACCCAAGTATGAGCAGTGTTAAAATCTCATTTGATCCATCACTGTACTGAGTAAGGATATGAGGGAGCAGTTTCCAGCCATATCATGTGGTTTGTTGTACTGAGTGGCAGACAGTCACTGTGTAGCATCACGTCACATTTCCGATTGTCATTTTTGTTTGTTAGATTCTTGTCCAGGACACGTTTAACCCTCATAGGTCTGGAATTAATAAACTGAATTGGTGGATCTCTGCTCATTGGTTGACAGTTTTCTACATGTGCATATTATCCCACAACTTCAGCCTCCTTGATGGAATCAACATGGCAGGCTTTGCTCAATGCTCCTTATCTGATGTGACGCATCACATATACTTTTCTGAAGCAGCTACTTTGTGTAAGTTTTCAAGCTTCCATGGTGGGTATTGCTCAAATTATGTCTGGGTTTTTACACCATACATTATAATGAGTTTGTTCTGATGTTTCAGTGTAACATGCTGGCAGCATCCTCTGGATGACTGAAATTGGTTCAGGTGGATGCTGAAGTGACTGGGAGGAAATTCGTTGATTATATAGAAGGGTTTGAAGAATTTTGCAACTTTGTTGATAGGTGGGAGAGCCATGCAGAATATTTGATTTGGGAACTTCTGTTTTTCCGCACTTATCCAAACCAGCCCTTCGGCCCACCCAGCCTCCTGTACAATGGGCACCAGGTCTCTTTCCTGGGAGTAAAGCAGCCGGGGCTTGGCGTTGACCACCCACTACCATCTAGCGCGGAGGTTAAAGAAAGAGTAGAACTATACCTCTATTCCCCCTCTGGGCCTTCATGGCCTGTTCTAGGGGGAATTTTTCTTTTTTGTATCTCAAACTGAATGTCATTGAATTGTTATCACAACCGCTTCCTTCTACACCTGTCCCAATTCATCATTTCACAATAATCATATAACCTGCACATTTTAAAAGCATTGTTAAATAACTGGAAAATAAATCATATCTTTGGCACAGAGTTTTATCTTCTGTAATCATTATTCAGTGCTTAAAAACAGCCCAAAACAGCCTACAGTCGGTAGATAACATAAAAATTAATGTGGCCTCTTTCTGAGGTACCTGTGGGGGAGATGAATAATGTGCAGAGACGAAATGTCTGACTTTTGTATCACCCTATTGTTCTTGCTGGCAGTTGCCTCCCATTTGTAGGTGGTGTATATGAGATGTAAGAAGTCAGTGATCTGCTGCTAGGTATGCATTGGTGTCATACTCCCTCATTGTCTTCACAGGCATCCTCAAGTATGCAGTGTAACAAGCAAAATGAGAATTTTATCAGAATGTACTGAATTTCGAATACTATATTTTCTAGAATATGATCACATTTGTTGCATATTTTTCTATCATGTCATTTCATTAACCTTGTAAATACCTGGAACGCATACACGAACATGCATAGGAAAATGCCCTTGAAATTAATTTTATGTAGTTAGGCAACAATGAAATTTACTGCATTTATAAGACAGGCTGCATAAGTTCTGTTTTATTTTCCACAAAGTGCCATTTCTTTTGTAATTTTTATTTTTTTTTATTATTATTATTTCTTTTTTAATAATAATAAGTTTTTCATAAACCAGGCACTAAAATTTAAATACCCACCCTCGTAGGATAAAGGTTAAAGGCGTTGCTTTCAGACTGAAGCTGCGCATTCTTCCAAATCATTGGTGTGCATCTTCAAGACTATGTAGGGTCACAACTGAGCAGACCACAATGTGAATGTTATTGAATTATTACATCACCAGCAACAATAACTTAATTTTAGTCACTCTTTATAGCGTACCTTCATATTTGCTATAATTTTCCATGTAAGAAATTTATGTATTGTTTTTACATAATTTTTTCCTTTCTGAAACTACTAACTAACTCCATGGAGCAGAGTCCTTGAGAAGCTAACAGGTTGTCAGCTGGTCAAGAAATTCCCTGCGTTTTATGGAACCAGAAGGTTCATTACCACACTCACAAGAGCCCACTACCTGTCCCTATCCTGATCTATATCAATCCAGTCCATGCCCCACATCCCACTTCTTGAAGATCCATTTTAATATTATCCTCCCATCTATGCCTGGGTCTTCCAAGTGGTCTCCTTCCCTCAGGTCTCCCCACCAAAATCCTGTATGTACCTCTCCCCTCACCCATATGTGTTACATGCCCCACCCACCTCATTCTTCTTGATTTGATCACCCAAATAATATTTGGTGATGAGTACAGATCATTAAGTTCCTCATTATGTAGTCTTCTCCACTCCCCTGTTTTTCTGAAACTACAGGCTAATTAAATAAAAAAAGCTGTTTCAAAGAACTTGATCCATAGTCAATCTTTCTGGTCTTTGATCAACCAGATCTTAGTGTTATTGGTACTGTATATCAATGATGAATCTCCAATTTGACACCTTCCTTGTCCCTTCCATCTCATTTGCTGCAGTACTTTTTCAGGTGGAGCATAGCAGAAGTTTGTATTTTGTAGGTTTTATTGTGTAAGGCACTTTTTGCTTCATGCTTTCAAATTGAGCCACTCTAAGGTGATATGATAGTAATTATCTGAAATATATAAATGTCTGTTGTCTCCTGTAGGAAGAAATGTTATAAGCTGAACTCATTATACTACATATTAAATCTTCAGACTGTATTTGCATTTAGTGCTTCAACTTGTTTGGGAAGATTACTGTGATGTGCAGTGTTTGAATTTTGGAAAAAGCAGCTTTATGCAAATTTTCAATCTTCCAGTGAAGAAAGGCATTACTGAATTCACTAAAATGTTCTCAGGTCAGCAGTTGGGTCAAAATTGTGTACCGTGAAGCTGAAAGTTTTGCATTATCGCATTGTTCATTTTCAAAGTTTATCAGTCACAACCTACCCCAACCTACTTCTTGTTCTGTAACTTTGCATATTTATTGATCATGTAGGGAACGTAACCTATCTGTGTATGTTTAATTGCTTAAGTAAACTACAGGAGTCAAAGTAGGAGGTATAGTAAGTTGCTGTCATGAGACAGAAATTTATTTTTGTCTTCTCTCAACTACCTGTAATGTTCCTCTTGGATCTTCACATGTGGCTGGTTGGTCATACTTCCCTTTGTCATGATGCCTGCAGCTGAACAACAAACAGGTAACAGAAGCAATATTCCTGTGCCCTCTCTTGTCACACCATGGAAGGAGGAAACAAAGTCTCTTCTAATAATGTACATGTTTCAAGGACCTAAGAAGGCCAGTGGCAAACTCTTAAATGATTAGTGTCACAACACGACAAATAGTGGTGGCACCCATTCAACCCAAATTTAATTTACTAGTGTATGTCACATGTGGGGTTACACACAGACTGCCACCTTCTTCCCAAACTGACTGATGCTCTGCTGTTTAGCATAGATATGGCAAAAATGTTCGGAAATGGTACTATTGTTAAGCACTTCATTTATCCAATGTTTGAGATCTCTTATGAAGTCCTTTTTATTTATTTATAATTTTTTCAGAATGTGGCACTTCGGTTTTAGTGCATATTTACCTCCTCTCTTATGTGCCCATACTGGAAATTGGAGACTTCAGTGTAATTTGTAGTATGTATGTATATATATAGCATGTTGAAAATTTATGTTTATTTTGCATTGTTTTATATTATATGCAGATCATTATGTTGCCTTTACTTTAATTGATGATGCAATAGCCTTCAGAGATTATGGAGACTCCGAGCCCTCTTGTAGTAAAGTTTGACACATGTGTGGTGTTTAATTCACAAAGAGATGTTTTGTTCCAAATTTGTATGTATGTGTTATGTCAGCGTGTCAGACTTTTAGGTGTGTTTGCAAAATTTCAAAAAGCAACTATTAGCTTCATCGTGTCTGTGTGTCTGTCCAGTGGATGGATTTTCATGAAATTTGATATTTGAGGATTTTTCAAAAATCTGTCGTGAAAATTCAAAAGAATAACCGGTACTTTGTGTGAAGACCTATGTACATACATGATTATATCTGATTGAATTCTTCTTAGAATGAGAAATGTTTCACACAAAAGTTGTAGAGAAAATCAAAACACGAATTTTATGATCAATAACTTTTTTCCAAAAATGTGCTGTTTATGAGATAATGTGGAAAAATATGGTACAGCCTGACAGGTCACAGATAGCAATATAATATGGCAAATGTGCTTTGCATGCTGGATAGCTAAGGCTACAGACACACACTCAGAATACATAATACTTATTGCTTTTCCACAGCAACAGTGGTTATGCGAATGCTCCTCAACATTATATTGTACATGCATTGCCTGTCTTGTATGTGTATAGCTACAGTAGTCCATCAGTTATGACACTCAAACAGAAGTAAGTAAACATTTTGCATGGCCACTGTGTTGTCTCTTTGCATTTAACAACAAGTGAGTTTGGTGGTAGTTGCAAACTTTTCTAAATTTTATGACTCTGTACTTGTTACTCACACCTATAGGTTCACTTGGCTTCCAATACCAACTTTCGTAAATATCAGTACTATGGATCAGAGGGATCTCATAGTGTTGGGGTAAAACACTAGAATCTTAATTAGAGGGTTCTGACTTTGATGCCCAGTCAGATCTTTATGCACATTTTTCTGTTTACAGATTGGAACCTTCACCCCTGCTAAAGGTAAAACTTGGAAATGTAAACTATTCTGTCCCCCTCATGGTTTGGATTTCATTTTAAGCTGTAGGTTGCTTCTGACCATTACCCTCATGATCACCCTGTCAGTAGGTGTAACAGAATCTGTCAAGTGGGTGCTGCCACCTCAGAAATGGATTTTAAGCTTGTGCATAGTTGGGAAAAGGGCAGAAGTCTCAACACTAACTCTATCAAGAGGCATTAGGTAAACAACATGAGCTGGATTGAGAGTAGTTATTATGTGGGACTTACTGAGTAAGACAGTACATATTAATTGTACGGACATACAGAGTTTGGTCAGCTGATACTAAGATATTGATATGTACATGAAGAGGGGTGAGTTAAAATGATATGTCTTGTATGGAACATGCAGGGTAGGATGGTAGGCTCCATGCTGTGTGGAACATGGTACTGAGTAAGATGGTACTTGTATATTAACACAGCAGTTTGAATCAAAGGACTTGATTTCAAATTTTTTTTGTTTAGAATATTAGTCTGATTGTGCATGAAAATTTTTGAAATTTTGGTGGTCTTTGTCTCTGGGGTTCTCTAAGATGTTTCATTTTCTTAAATTAGTGTCTCAGATTTGAATGATGTTCATAATTTGCTTTCTTCTGTTTTTTTAACTGGCCTATGAGACAAATTTTTTCCTTTGTTAGATGTATGTAACTGCTGTACTTGGAAGATTAGTAGCATGTAGTAATTACTATATGTACCAGTAGTTAGAATGAATTACTGTGTGACAAGAAAACAATATTCTGGTCAAGTAATGAAAAGAGTTCGTTGTTGGCCCTTTCATAAAGTTTAAAATTAATGTACGCAGTTTTGGTTTTACTATCCTCTTAGCTGCCTGACTAGTGATAACTTCTGAATTTGCTTATTCATAAAGACTAGTTATCATTTGCATTGTATGTTGACCTCTCAGCATTTTGAGATCAATCCATTAATGAAAGGATTACGATTTTGTTGTTTGTATTGAGTAATATGTTCAGTGACCCACTGAGTTGTGGAGTACAGTACTGTGTATCGTCTGCTCCTGCGCAGATTTAAATGTGTAATATTTTTTGTGCTTGATTGTTATATAAGAACACTGAATAGGGCATATGTTAAGGACTATTGTCGCATATGCAAGGAACGTGTAGAGTACATTGGCATCTCTAGTTCTCTAGTTTAGAATACTGAAACGTAATCCTTCAGATCCAGTTTTTTTCCAGCATTGTTTAGTTTGAATGATTGTTGTCTTGTGCATTTCTGTACCATGTGGTGTGCTTGGTTTTTTTTATGACACTTCAGAGGAACATACTATATTCATCTTTGGAGTGAATGACTTTGCTTCAGGTGTGTGGTGAAGTGACTGAATTGAAGAAAATGTTTTGGTTGTATGGGAATTCTTGTGGGAATTTTGGCCAATAACGGGTGTGCAAAAGGGAAGAGGGGCTATAACCAACACATTATCTCAACACATTCACTTCATCCATCTGAACAAAATTATGTCAACATGAAGATGGAGGCAGTACATTTCTCGAAAACATTGGAACAAACAGAGCACACTACATGGTATAAAAATTCAAAAGATGACCATCATTTGAACAACAACTGTGGAAACCTGTAAACTTATATTGTAAAATTTTTGAACTGAAAGTCCCTATATGTGAAACACAGAAGACCACAGTATTTTCCTTTCGTTGCTAATGTCATATTTGTATGAGAAATAATGAAAAGTTAGGAGGAGTTAGTCACGTTACTGAGTACAGAGTACCGGTTTGATTCCTGCTCAGGGACCAGTTGTCCTGACTGAAGTTTTCCTATATTTTATTTTGCCTCCAGGTAAATAATGGAACAGTACTTCAGTGAAGTAGGAAATGTCTGCAGAACATAACACTTCTTGTACTGTTCGCTCTGCTATTGTCATATAACTAATATGAGATATACGAGTATTTGAGATTAACAGTATGAAGTCATAATATTACTGTCGAGAAATTAAGAGGTCATTTTATTCGGGAAGTGTTTGCTGCTCCTCGATTCAAACTTGTCTTCTCGTATTCCATCAAAAAGTTAAAGACTAATATACATAATTGTAACTTTATCGTTTTCTGTGCCTGTGAAATTTGTTCTGTCATCTAGAGAGAAGAACAGACTGAGTGCAGACTTGACAGATAGTTTGTACATTGTCGAATGCTTTAGTCTGCCAGACACAGTACTTCGGAAGCTGGATGTATTTCTGTTACCAGGTATAAGTGTTCCTGCCCTTTAGAAAGAGTTAGTCTCAAAAAGACTAGACACTGAAAGAAGTTCGGTTACTGCGAGATTGGATGTTTTTTTTCACAGCGGTGTTGCTGAAGATTTCAGTCTTGTGGGATGTGACGCTGTGTCAGACGAGTAGTTTTCGACGTTTCGAAAGGTGTAGTGCCTTCATCAAGCCGTCAAAGAAGGGTTAATACTATTCTTCTGGACTGCTTCACTCCAAAAATGAAGGCACTATGTTCCTTCGAAACGTCAGGAACTACAAGCCTAACGACAGTGTGTCACGTTTCTGAAGTTAGGCTGCTGGTAATGTAAAATATCATCAGCGGGAGATAACTTGTGCAAGGATTTTTACGAAAGTCCGACAGACGGTTTAGTCACTGATACTAGGTCACAGACAGACGGACGTATGGACATGGTCTCAACATAAGGCTTTTTTTTTACTTCGTAAAAACGCGTTATGTGGATACCAAGAGTTGATACATGTACTTAAGTAATGTAACTGAACATTTTGGTAGCTTTAAATGTAACCACAGTTTTTACCATGTGCCATGTCATTAATAATATTGACAAATAAACAGATGGGCCGTCAATCGTAGCTGTATTTGCAGACTACCTTTCATTGTCCAAAGCGTTTTGGACAATAAACGGAAATACAGCTGTGATTGACGGTCCATTTGTCTGTTCCTATATTACAACGGGATGTCTGGCCTTAAGATTAACAATATTGGAAAAAAATACAGTTGTATGTGTACAGTTGATGGTAATTGTTTTCAGTACTGTCTTGGTGGTTGTTTGATGTATTATATCGTGATGCTTTGAACTCGGATTTCTTCTCCAAATTGGTGTAGAATAGTCTCCTCTCGTATCCTATCAGTACATGTCAAAATTGCTTACCTGCTTACTGTTTCTGTATATGTTAATCCACGTGAAGCTATAGAAAGACCCACTTCATTTTCTCCGTAGGGATATTCGGTGGTTAGAACACGATAGTTCAGGGGCCCATGAATTTTCCAAAAATCTAGGAGCCGCCTCAAATTTCTAGGCGCTAGAAGGGTGACATGAAGCAAGTTCCACATCGAGGGCCCACAAATATTAGGCGTCACCGTACAAAATTCAGTCGCCCGGGACTTGTGCACCCCTGCCGTCGTTCAGTGTCAGTACTTTGAACGGCCTCGTAATAATGACCACCACTTGTTACGCAGACAACATGGCTGGGGGGAAATGCACTCACCCGAAAATGACCTTTGTAAGATGACCTGTTAAGACCCTTCGAACTTTGTCAGGAAATGTATTCAGTGGGATATCTTACTATACGAAGTCAAATATTTTGAGATGCGTATTTCGTATTAAATATCTACTGACTGTTCGGCTGCATCACCAAAATGGGTTTCTTTTCTGTGGACATTGGCCATTATCTGGATCAAAAATGTCTTGGATGCTGTATGTCTCCCTGTCTTGAGTTGAAGGGAAAGGAAACATTGTTACGGAACTCATTGAAGGACATTTTACATTTTTCTAAAGACAAAAGCAAAGTGGAAGTTTGTAAATATTTTACAGCATTATTTGATACGGACAGTGGATATATATATATATAGCAAAACTCGAATGACATTACCGAACACAAAACCACATGTGAAATTTGCTGTCCTCACAGCGGCGATTTTGAAGATCATTTGTATTGTGGGGTGGAACGCTGTGTATCCTGATTGCTATTCGCTAGATTCCACTGCGTCGCGTCTCATAAGACCCCTTAATCAGAATAGTTGGTTTTAGCTTTTCGGAACAGCCAAATCAGTTCAAAGTTGTGTGGGATGTTACGCAGTATACCAGTAAATACCACCGAGGATTTGGAAGAGAACAGCGCCTTTAACTTCAAAATAAAGCCTTCCAAGACCATAAAGAATGAGGCACAACGCTCCTCTGAAACGTCGATGACTTTAGCAGTCGACACGGTGTAACATCCCACAAAACTTGAATCATCATCAGTAGCCTACTGTAAGAGCTTCAGATCTCTCATTAGCTATTTACACCCCGTACTGTCGCAGGCATTGAATATTATTTTTATGGACATTGGAGCTTCGATCTTCGTTTGACTGCATATATTTTAAGCTTTCAATTAAGTGTATATTTCAGTTTTCGGAACAGTTGCACATTTGAGTCAAGATTTAAAATGTTGGAACTATATGAACAAATAAGCATTCGAATTTTAAGTCTAGAACAAGCATATATTTATTATGGCTCAGCTACATGTTTCGGTCCCTGTTTGGGTCGTCGTAAGGCTATTATATAAAACTTATAAAAGTGAATGTAAAAGCATACCCAAATTTTATTTCGTTTATGAGATCTCACAATCTCAAAACATTCGGTATAGTTACTATTCTTATTGATGTATTCATAGTGGCTATTGTGCGTTGTGTTTTTTAAAATCAATTAATAAAATCAAATTGTTAAATCAAAACTTCCAATCTATTGAGGTCCGCTCGTTTTATCGGTCTTGTGGTGTTGTTTATAGTCGTGTGGTTAAAGTTGAACGCGTACGAGGGATATGCATTCCTTTTTGTAGCTGAGTTTCCTGTGTCGAGTGTCAAAGTTTTATGTCTGTTTAGATAAAACTTTCGGACCTCTAAACAATAATAACCTAGAGTGTTGTATTTGAAAACTTTAAGGATTCTAACTTTAAAATTGTGAAGTTATCGAAACAGCTTCGTTTTTTATGTTTTTTCTTCTCTTCTAAGTTTTTAAAATTAGTTTCTTGTTGCGGTAATCAGGTACACTGTAAACAACGTATTTTATCTTTCATGTGTTTTATATTATGTTGGTTATTTATCAGTTTTTAACAGTGTTTGTTTGTTTGTTTGTTGATATACTTTTGATACTGTCTTCTGACATCAATATATTTTGCAAGGATATAAAGTGTTAAATGAGGTGCTGACGTCCATAACAAGTGTCGTGACAATCATTCAGTTCACAAGTTGTCAGAGAAGATAAATACACTTGCAGACATTGCATATTTGGCTACTAAAAAGTAAGCATGTTTATTAATGGAACTCGAGTATATTGTGGACGTTGTATGATGAGAGATAAAACTAACGAAGAACTGGGTAACGAACCGGAACACAGATCAGCTTCACTCGACCTGTCAGACGAAATCATCTTGCAGCCTACGCCGCCGGTACCAATAGCGTATGGGATAATTTCGCTACTAAATCTATTTTGGTTTGTTTATAACTCAGCTGCTTACTAAATTCGTAGGCTCATATGCCAGTCTCAGAACAGAAAATCGGCTGGGACGCAATATACTAACAGCTGTTTTCCGTTCCTATTAGTCTTGTAACTTACAATTTTATTTCATCGCCATGTTGAAATTTCTCAACATACAAAAAGGTTTAGTATAAACTTTACGCTCTCTCGCGTTTCTGTCTGCATAGTTTTCCACTTATTCTCTAGAAGGCAGCATTTATCCTGTTGTAGCTGTTTCTATGAAACATATGTATGATATTTAGGTGCTTGGAAATATTTTTATGGATACGTGCACTTATACTGCACGTAACACGTAAACAAATTAATTGGTTTTAGTTCCCATAGCTTATAGTTATCGACGTTTCAGTAGGAGCTAAATGCACTGACCGGCCTTCTGTGCAGCGTGGACAGTCACTGATATTGACTCGCAATTTGTGATATTATTTTTTTATGATCGTAGAATGTGAATGTTTAAAGAATCACGTGTAAAAGTAATGATTAATGCAGCGGAATCTTGGTGAGCCATGAGATATAATTGCAAGCTGTGAACTGTCACTTTTTGTTGATCAAGTTTTTTTTCAAGAACAAATGAAAGACAAATCGGGTAAGAACGCAAATTCATCAGAGATAATTTGACATTTGCACAATAATGAAAAGCAAATTTTTAATACATTTTAGTTATGTTCAGCAGATTCTTGTTTATGGGGATGGTAATATAATGTTATAAAACAGTGGTCCACGTATCGAAGCTGGCTGTTAAGGACTCTCTCTCCATGATCCATGAAGGTTCGAAAATGAACACGAGAT
Organism: Reticulitermes speratus; assembly: GCA_021186555.1. Lineage (NCBI taxonomy): Eukaryota > Metazoa > Arthropoda > Insecta > Blattodea > Rhinotermitidae > Reticulitermes > Reticulitermes speratus. Next base: position 36,377,208 of record JAJKFL010000001.1, on the reverse strand, counting down.
TCTTATAATGCCATTAAAACATACAAAGTGGTGTTACTTGATTGCATTAAACAAGAACTCGTCACGAATATGTCCGTTGGGTGGTTTGATGAATTTTGTAATCTAAAGTTCGAAACTCATCTCAGTGCAGTACTTAAACATTGTACTACTACCTACAAGAAAACCTACCATACGTCTGTTACAAATATGCGTTGGTTAATGTTATTTAAGAAGATAATAACTGTTTGTTCTCAGGGTCCTATTAACCTCATGGGCACAATTTATTTGTGAAATGCAGAATTGTTGAACGTTAAAGCACGTGAAGTACTGGTTACTACTGTGGTTTAAAGGTTTAAAGTTGACTGGTACGGATGGTTTATGTATTCGTTCATTGTAACTGTAGTTGAGTGTTTTAGACTGCGCAGTCCTAAAGCGAACCTAGGAGTCTGCCCGACTTGACGGAAGGAGCATCATCATCATTCCGCATCAACGAAAGAATTCGCTGTGTACACGTAATGACATAATGACGAAAATTTACATAATTAATAGATGGACATAGATTGTTTATTCAATTCAGCTCGCCATTAGCGCTTTTTATTTAATCCTCCAAAAGCCTAGTCCTTATAATACGCACCGTCAGGTTAAACACTAAAAGAGGGGTGTCCAATCCACGGGCCGCATGCGACCCGCCAGGTCGTGTTACGCGGCCAGCAGTCTCGTTTTGAACTTTATGCAGACTACAAAAGTTGCACAATAATTCAGGCGATTAGGTATGCCATTAATTGTAATTTTTACCCGTATGGCCTGCAAACAAGTTCACAATAACGATTGTGGCCACTTTCCCCAAAAAAAAAAAAACTTTGACACCCCTACACTAACAGCTCTCACTTTTTCCCACATGGGGTATTATAGAATATTCCGTATAATTCTCACAATAAACAACTGTTATTTCCTTATACAGCATTCACCGATTGCTCTTTCTAATGCGAATACACTGTGTTCTTCGTGAGGTACGACCCGAATCTTTATATTTAATGTAGATTCATTTTAATCCAGTCCATAAACAGCATCAAGCAAATCTCTACGCTAGACCAAATCGAGAGTCCACGTGGTGTGCTGACTACTGCCAAGACAGCCGACTGGATCTTACAAGCGGTCTCTGTCCTTCACATTTTCCTAGCTAAACTTTGCACACACTTCTGTCCTGCACGAGCTGCATACCCCACCCTCTCATCTCCATTTTATCATCCTGATAATATGAGAGAGAAACATAATTATGAAGTTGCCCATCACATTTCTTCATACTGCGCTCTGAAACACCATTCTTTTTTTAATGTGAGAGACCAACAGCCGTGCAGAAGATCAGGCAAAATTTCCGAAATGATTGGTAACATATATTCTCAGATTGTGCTCTTAATTTAATAGTGAATGTGGTTTTGGTTTGCTAGTGCTGTTCCCAAATTTTTAAGTTTGTCACATTCTCAAAGGATGTGTTCGATCTCATTAATCTATGATTTTGTCTTGAATTCTGTTTGTAAGACATGAATACATATTTAATTTTCTTTGCATTTACTTCTAGACCACTCCTTTTACTGTTGATTTGTTATAGTTTATGTTTTCTCCTTTATAGTATTTATGTTTTCGCCTAACAAATTAACATCGTCAAAGACCAGAAGCTGACGTGTCCTATTCAAGGCAATGAATACATTCGTAATCAGTTTGAGGCCTCCATCTTTAATTAATCTTATTTGGACTGCATTATTTGTACAGCTTAGAGTGGTAGGATGTGAATGAAAGTGGTTGTGGCCTTTGTAAGGTCCCATCCCGAACTTTTCTGGAAGGATTGAAGAAGACTATGGGAAAATTGTCTCCGAAGTGAGAGTATAGTCTGGGCCCTCCAGAACATGCAACAGGAATGATAAAAATTACACCGCTTTGTTTGATTTTATCGGTCAGGAAACGGCATTATCGAGATCACTGCTCGAAGGCGGGCAGGGATAGCTCACTCGGTATAGTTACTAGGCTTCGAGCGTGACGTCCGAGGAATCATGCTTATATTCCCGGCAGAAGGAACAGATCTTTCTCTTCTGTAAAACGTTCAGACAGGCTGTGGGGCCCACCCAGCATCCTGTTCATTGAATATCGTGGATAAATTGGGCGCGTTGTGAAACTGTTCACTGCCATCTGATGCCGAGGTTAAGATTGAGAGGAGCTGTACCTCCACTCCTCCTTATGCTTTAATGGCATTTACAGGGACAACTTTGTGCCTGCTCCAGGAGTAATTTGTGTCTCCTTATGTCGGACTGAACACCTGGAATGCGCAGATGCTCATGTTTAAGATTTGAGATGAACTTTTGTCCCCAATACAGTTCTTCCTGAACCTTGTATTCAGTAAGACTTGTAATATAAATGTCCCAAGGCTTTTGATAACTTTGTTCAGACCAAACTGTTACCATCTCTTCCAGTCGTAAATACGATGTATAAAACATTTTCTTATTGCACAATATTTATATGTCTCCATCAAGTTTCAAAAGTAATTTAATAGTTTGTGATAAGAGCCAAGGTCTTTCATCAATGACGGGTCAGTATTAATTGGTAGTGGATCATTTCTAGTTGGAACTGTACGCTGGCAGTATTTTCGTAGTAGGCTTATTTCATGTACATACCAACTAATTATAAATGCCAATTTTTGCTCGTTAAGAAGTAATTATTGCACTATTGCGTGGGTTTTAATGTTATGAACAGTGCAAATCAAATTCACGTTTATGTGTCCACTTACCCAAACCTTTTAAAATGAAATTAAGCTTTCCTCAGTTACTTTTGTTTGTAAACCACAATTACAACTTTCGTATGAATTTCATTTTCTTCCATCCTTGCAGCTTTTTCCCACCTTTTTTTATGAGGTTTGATATCCTCTTTGCATCATTAATAACTATATAATTTCGGCAGTTAGCGCATATCAAATAACCAAAGAATAATTCTATCAACATTGTATTTTATAATACTTGGGATATAGTCGTATAATTTTTCCTTTTTTTTATGTGGATGTGAAATTTCATCTTTTACATTGAGGGAGGAACATATGCTGAAGGTGTTTGAGAATAGGGTGCTGAGGAAGATGTTTGGGTCAAGAGAGACGAGGTGACATAATTAGGAGCTTCATGATCTGTAGGCCTACTCCTTACCAAATATTCGGGTGATCAAATCAAGAAGAGTGAGATGGGTGGGGAATGTGGCACTTCTGGGGGAGAGGAGAGGTGCATACAGGGTTTTGGTGGGGAAACCTGAGGGAAGATTTGGAAGACCTAGGCTTACATAGGAGGATGATATTAAAATGAATCAAGAGGGCATGGGCTGGATTGATGTGGCGCAGGATGGGGACAGGTGGCGGGCATGTGTGAACACGGAAATAAAAACCGTCGGGACAAAAAATGAGAGGAACTTCAAGTCGACTAGCTGAGAACCTATTAGTTTGTCAAGGAGGACTCTGCTTCGTGGATTTAGTTAGTTAGTTAGTTAGTTAGTTAATATTACACGCCACCTGTAATGTCATAGATCACTGGTGCGAACATTTTTAACCGCGGGCCACTGAGACACGAATGATTTATCGAAGTTCCACAAAGGGTTTTAAACAATATCTATATCCGGAAACATCGAAATATATTTATTTTGTTCATGTTGTATTTGTATTACGTCTCTCAACCTTCAATAAAGAAAGCACTAATTTACAAAGAAAAATTCTAATACTATTGACAGGATTGTCGGTCTTCAAACTGTCATGTACATACCCATCTGTTTCATGAAAATTCCACAGTTTGAGGTTACTAATATGAAACACATACTGTAGATTTAGTTTTGTATGGGGCTGGTGCTCATTAAAATCTCAAGGAAATAAAGGCTTCACGGGCCACTTAAGGAAAGTGTCGAGGGCCAAAAGAGGCCCGCGGTCCACAGAATGCTCCTCACTCTCATAGAGTATCTCCCGCTGTAGAGCTCAGTAAACACGTTTCAGCATCATTAGCCCTTATATTGCTTTCTGTTGTTTAAACTTTTGGTGCATATGAAATCGTGTACAGTGTTGAATGTCCTTGAGAATTTTATCGAGGTTAGTTGTATAGTGTCATCTGCCATTTTAATCTGTTATGTCTACATTCATTTTTAAACATATTGTTTAAATCCATAAGTAGGATAATTAAGCATTTTTGCTGTTGAAGTTTCAGGTTCATTCGGGTGATGAAATCGAGGAGTATGAGATGAGCGAGACACGTGGCACGTATGCAGAAAGGATAAATACATACAGGGTTCTGGTGGGGAAACCTGAAGGAAATAGACCAACTGAAGGACCTAGGCATAGATGGGAGGTTTGGTATTCAAAAGTGTCTAAAGAGAGAGGTTGGGAGGAAGTGGACAGGATTCATCTGGCTGAGGACGGGTACAAGTGGCGGATTCTTTTACTCACTGTTTTATAAAATGCGGAGCATTTCTTGAGTAGCTGAGAAACTGGTAGCTTCCAAGAAGCACTCTGGTCCTTGGAGTTAGTTGTCTTTATCCACAGTACAAAATAAAACGAGCAATTTGTTTCAGCATACCGTAATTAAGTAGTTCTGATATGTCAAACTCGTATAAAATGCCAACAGAATAATTTCAACGTATTTAGCAGCTATACTGTGCAGGAACTAGCAGTACAAGTCCTGACTTATTTTAACACTTCCAATTACGGAATTCATGTAAATAGCGTAAGGTAGTCACTCAGGGGTCTTGGAAGATAACATTATCTTAACAAGTATACTCACTGAAAGAGACAGACTACAGAACAAGTATACTCACTGAAAGAGATAGACTACAGAACAAGTATACTCACTGAAAGAGACAGACTACAGAACAAATGTACTCACTGAAAGAGACAGACTACAGAACAAGTATACTCACTGAAAGAGACAGACTACAGAACAAGTATACTCACTGAAAGAGACAGACTACAGAACAAGTATACTCACTGAAAGAGACAGACTACAGAACAAGTATACTCACTGAAAGAGACAGACTACAGAACAAGTATACTCGCTGAAAGAGACAGATACAGAACAAGTATACTCACTGAAAGAGACAGACTATAGAAATGAAGGTTAACTGTGAAGGATGTTTGCCAGAATTTATCCACGTGCGCTTCTTTCGCTGTGCGACGTATGTCGAACAATTAGCTGAAAGTGTCAACGACACACAGCTCAGCATCTCTAGAGGTAGTGAATAGTTGTAGTGATCCGTTTGTGTCAGTCCATCCAACATTTTCACCAGGCAAGTACTCCGATACACGGCACTTTTGATATAACCCGCATAATAAACTTCAAGGGGTGTCACTTATGGTGATAGTGGAGGCTGACGTCAGGCCTCCCTTCCCCGCCCAACGCTCAGGAGACCTGTCGTTGAGTGTATCACAGTGCTGCTCTAATGATGCTTCATGAAAATTTTTAATTTCCTGTTTTCGATTTCCTAAAGGGCGAATTTCTTTAGCATTGAATTATTTGTACCAACAAATGCACTAAGACAGTTTTTTCACTGTTTTCTTTTTTATAAGGATGCCCCAATACGCATTTCGGCAATTATTTTGTCATCATCAGGGGTATTTTAAGTGAGTTTTTTACATAGACCAATTCTTTGGTTACGTCATAACAGTGAGTCAGTATTTGTTACCGCATCGTATAAAATTTGTAAAATTAGTGGTATTGTTAAGCTGCTAAAAGTTATTAAATTTTAAAAATTATAAAAATTACAATAAAATCAAGTAGTATATTATACTACCCTCTATAGTATAATTATTAATTAATGGCAGCGTGGTCCTATTTTCAGCATGTGTTCCAGTTATCTGTGTGTTATGGTGTTGGCAGAACCTCCTTCCCTCCTGTCTGTGTGGTGAATGGTATTGATGTATTGTGCATTTGTTGGTACAAATAATTCAATTATAAAAAGATGCACGGTGAATATAAAGTGAAATTCTTTAGCATGTCAAACAAATGTTCCCAGAGATCGCGGTCTGAGCAAAGAAAACAGGTCCTCTCTCATCACACATTAATTTTCAGCACAGTTAAATATTTTCCTATGCGTACCGTGTGGCCTCTAATTATATATTTCTGTTTCATTTTTCCAACCACCTTGTACACTCAATAACCTTGTGTTTCGACGCCTTATGCTCGCATCTTCTTCAGTGATCTATAATTCTCTTTGGGTGTACATATGTAAATGGCCAAACGCATGCAAATCAAACGAGATCTAAAGGTGACTCAAGATTACGCGACTATAAAGCTTCGAAACGCATATTACCTCGAAGTTATTAAGTGTTGAAAGGCGCTTGTAAAAATAAAACAGTAAAGCATTCTTTTACACATGCCACAAATCTTTTGAGTTAACCTTCATTCAGTGTTTTTGTTTTCCAGTATACACAGTTGTAAAGAAAATATAGTCTCCTAAAACTCCGTGATGACGTTCTACATACCGTATGTTTAAAAATTCCTGTCTCAGAACTTTATGTTTCTTCATTACAAAGATCATCTTGTTAGTGCTGCTTAGGAAAAATTATCGCAATTTATTCTGAGATATATAAATTTACCAGCGCAACCTGTTACGCAGTTTCAGTTCTAAAGAAATGGGTGTCTGTTATGAAGACATGATCGCTTTGAATGATAGCATTACGCTACTAATTGCGGAACTGAAAAATAAACGGCTCACGAAATGAGAAATACTGTCGCCTGGGATGTGTCTTTATGTAGTCTGGTTGAGATTTACCCATGTTTTGGAGCAACCTATTTTTTTCGCTCCGACACTTTGCTAATCTCTACCAGACTACACGATCTCCACAGTGACCGTGTTGGGAATCTCAACTATCACATTTCACGAAATGCTTGCAGGCTTGCACTTCGGCGTTAAACCGGTCGCAAATTCAACAAGATATAGGTTCTCTTACTTCCTTGTGTTTGTAACTTTTCACAAAATAGTTCCAAATTTTCTTTGTGAGTGTTTCCATTAGTGTAATATTTTATTATTGAAATGATATCATCTCTTTAAAGAAAACAATAACAAATGTTTGATAACAATTTTATTAACAGATTTTAATTGTCAAAAATTTTAATTTTATTTTATTTCATTTTTCGTTTGTGTAATATTTCTTTTTCCCTCTCTTTATATTATTTTTCTCAATAATTAACAACTTTACATATGTAACAAGTGAGCGAGATTACAGCGGCCGATAAAATATAAAAGAAAGAAAAAGACATCTTGATAAATTTCTGTACGTTAGTTTTAACGTTATTAATAAAGTTATTTTAACTGTTTTAGTATAGTGGCGCAGTTTTTTAAAAGGTGCTTTTCGGGAAAAATGATTAAAGTTGGTACGTTATTAGAAATAATGTGAACCCAATATTATATACGTTGGACATAAAATCAGCCTGGGTATAACACAATATTGTCAAAACGTACCGCCGTTTTCTTAGAAAAAATGTCTGTACAGTTGTTGGGTAGGCACTAAATAAATAATGGAATAATGTGTATTGCTTTTTCTGGTCATCTTCAGCATGGACTACTAGTTCAGTATTCTGACACTCTTCTTATCTTACCCATATGTAGTGGATAGTTGTACATCTCCATAACCCACCCTAATCGAAGTCAAGCAATAGACAATTTCAAAACGTGTGAAAGTTACGTTTTAGCCTACTTTTTTTCTTACGCTAAATAAGTAGGCTTATGACGTTATTATGCTGTTTGTGCGCCCCCCCCCCCCCCATTTGGACTTTTGAATTAGTTTACCAATTTTTATAAAAAATGGCAAATACATACCATCACGTACCACGCCCAAGTTCGAACTTCCTATTTCCATCGAAACTGAAGTTCGTACGACACTAGCGGTACGTAGAGAGGGGTCTCGAAATTGTGCGATAATAGATATTCAAGAAATACGCAGTTTGTCCGAAAGTAATTTGTTGTTAACCTTAAACCGACAATGTGGCCGGAGTGTGGGATAGATATTTAGCTTTCGGTTTGATGACAATAACTAGTGAATTGTTTGGACTTGTTCACAATTTCGTAGTAACGTCGTCGTCGACACCAGCAACAACACCAAACACGTTCACAGTAGCAAGCAACAGAATTCTGCTCCTCACGGATTTGATCTTATGATCCTCTACGCATGAGTCTCGCACGCTAACCCATTATCCAAACTGAATTTCGCTGTTGGTTACCAATTTGTGTGCTACATAAATATTAATTGCAATCAGACATCTGTGCCATAGTAAGGTAGTCAGGCTTGTGATTTGTACCCGAACTCAGTACTAGTTTCTTCTGTTGGCTGCTATTTTTGCCTCTTCTTCGAGCCAGTCAGGCATAAAATTGTCTAGGAACATGGGCCAGTTGATGATTACTATCAGAGTGGTCTGTAAATAGTGAAATAATAAAATGACTCGGAAGAGTACGGACCAGCTACCTTTCTTACTAGAAACAGTCAAACTAAATACGTATTGTTAACCTGTACGTTTGTCATACCAACTTGCTTATGTCTTTCACTATATGTTTTCTTTTAGCGCATGTCCCTTCCGAATTTATTTCCATCTGGTAATGTTCTGTGAATAGTTCTTCGTAATTGTGTTAGGTCAGTATCCCATAATAGCGAAATAGTCACATTTACATCATGGTATATAAGTGACTGGACACTGTTATTTGTCGTTTCCGCCTTTAGTGAAAAAAATAAGCATGAAGATGAGTGATTGCTTGTGTTGTAATTAATTCTCACTCTAATATCCTTGGTAATTAAAATGCGGGACATGGCATTCGATATGAGGTATGAAGAATAGAAATTTACTGCATGTAGTCCTGCTGGGAAATCCTGTTCTGTCCATTAGGCCTGTATAAATGGGAGAGTGAAAATTATCTGTTAAAACGATAATCAGGTATTAGTAAGAACATTTTCACGTTACGTCGTTTACTGCGATGCGAATAGCCTGCAATGTGATCACGATGTCTGGGAGTCTTTGGTCTGAGTTTCTTCGAGCAAAGTCGAAATCATTATCTTCAACCAGGAAGTTTATTCGAGCACTCGCAATTTTATAAAATTCCGTTTGTTTAAATTGTAATAGAAGTAATGATGTGAATGACCCGTTCTTCTCCCTCTTCAGGCCACTTCCTGTTGTAAATTATTGCCAGAAAACAGATTACTATTTCTGTAACATAAAACAAGATCTGTGGAATTAAAGTCATACTCAGAATACGCTAATGAAACCGGTTTTTTGGCACTGGGAAAAGGCTAATTACGTTTTTTAGGCTGAATTTCAGAAGGAGGAGAGTGGGTATAGGAAGCGACGCATAGTATCTATGTACTGTTGCTTGTTAGAAGTGATAGAAAAGTAATGTCATTAGCGTTAATCCCAGTGGCATAGGCTAATGTTAAAATCACTTAAAAGACTCTAAGATGGAATTGATTTCGATTTATAAGTTACAAAATCCCCACGTGTTATTCTAAAGAATTATGTTGTTGTAATTACTTCGTTTATCCATAGGTATTTTTTTTCTCTATGGCTCGACAGCCCTATATGGGCCTGGGCCTCCTCGTTTCGTCGAGGTTTCACGATCACACACATTTGAGACACACCACAGTCGGTAGGACTCCTCTGGACGAGGGACCAGCTCGTCGCAGAGACCTCTACCTGACAACACACAACACTCACAAGAGACAGTCATCCATGCCCCGGTGGAATTCGAAACCACGATCCTAGTAAGCAAGCGGCCGAAGACCCACGCCTTAGACCGCACGGCCACTGGGATCGGCTATCCATAGGTATACACCATTAAATATCAGGAAATGCCCCCTTGTAACGGGGTTGGGTCAGCAAGTCCTATCTCTCAACTGCAAGTGGTGGCCCTGGTAATACGCTCTGAGGTGAGAGCTCAGAGTATAGCTGAGAGAGAAGGACGAAAGGCGAGTTACCGGCGCCTTAAAACGGGAGCATTTGGGCTAAGGAAAGGAAACCCCTGACAGAAAACCAAGGAGGAGGGGGGCCTCTGTAGGTGGGTAAAACCAGCCTCCCTAGGGGAAGGAACCCTGATTACAAACCCGGCCCTCCAGGGTGGGGGTTGAGCATAGGGCCAACAACCCTATCTCGGAAAAAACATGTGTTACGAAACCTCATGATGAGCCTTGGATAGTGGAGGCGAATTGTCGAGGAAGCTAAGGCCCACCCCGGGCTGTGATGCTAAGGGAGAAGAAAAGAAGAAGAAGAAGAAGAAGAATTACTTCGTTTATGCAGTTTCAAATTAGAAATTATAAGGTATTTGTGAAGTGGTTGTTTGGAAACATTAAGAGGAAAAGCTGCCATTTATTAAGGCACTGAGCTTTATTAGGCTGAGGGGCCTGAGTGAATCTTCACACCCTCTCAGAATAGCTGATATCCAGCAAACGACAATACTCGCATAAATTAACTAGTAACACTTATCTTAACATGGACTACGAATTTAAATATGATGGATTGTCTGCATCATATTCTATGCCTTCGTCCTTGGGCGTTCTTTACGAAGCAAAGTAGGAGTACCTTATGTTGAGATCACGTCCGTCCGTCCTTCTGTCTGTGACCTAGTAACAGTGACGAAAGCGTTTGTCAGATTTTCGTGAAATGCGGTATAGGAGTTCTTTACAAAAAGTTGTCGAACAAATATGAGTTTCTCAAAAATTGGCTGAATGACAGTCATGCTTTGCGTAAGATGTACATTATTGTTCTGGTCTACTGCTTTGCACTTTCAGTAATTTTTAAGTAACATGCACATTTCGACGCTACCCTGAGTCGTCGTCACAGTTGATGTGTTGTCTTCGGGTGGCCGTGTCTGTGTGCGAAGTGTCTCGGTGGTTGTGTCTTGTTGCTTGTATATTGTCCTGCTCCGGTTTGCTGTGTGGATTTTGCTTTGTTGTGATGAGTGGATGCGTAGACTGTTTTATGTTCTAAGTTTGTTCCTGAAGGGTGTAAATCATACCCTTACTTTCCATATTTCCAATCGACTTAGGTAAAATTCGGTAGAGAAGATACTCAAGTAATTTCGTTGAGCATTTGTGAGGTTCGTAAAAATCGAGGCAGTGAAAGGTATACTTTACTTAGGAGCGTGAATGAATTTGTGTCGGTACTTTCCACATGTATGGCCCGATCTGGGTGAAATTTAGTATAAGAGGTCTGCGCGTAATGCTGTTGAACCCTTGTGAATTTTCGTGAAAAACAGCGGTACTTATCATATGGATATAAATGAAATTACATTGACGCGTGTACTGTGAAACCATACGGCATTTTCAAAGTAAATATACGCCTTTGTGAAGTCTGTGTACTACGCAGGGAGTACATCATGTGCAGTCTTGCTACTGTGAAGTCTGTGTACTACACAGGGAGTACATCATGTGCAGTCTTGCTACTGTGAAGTCTGTGTACTACACAGGGAGTACATCATGTGCAGTCTTGCTACTGTGAAGTCTGTGTACTACGCAGGAGTACATCATGTGCAGTCTTGCTACTGTGAAGTCTGTGTACTACGCAGGAGTACATCATGTCAGTCTTGCTACTGTGAAGTCTGTGTACTACACAGGAGTACATCATGTGCATCTTGCTACTGTGAAGTCTGTGTACTACATAGGGAGTACATCATGTGCAGTCTTGCTACTGTGAAGTCTGTGTACTACGCAGGGAGTACATCATGTGCAGTCTTGCTACTGTAAAGTCTGTGTACTACGCAGGAGTACATCAGTGCAGTCTTGCTACTGTGAAGTCTGTGTACTACACAGGAGTACATCATGTGCAGTCTTGCTACTGTGAAGTCTGTGTACTACGCAGGGAGTACATCATGTGCAGTCTTGCTACTGTGAAGTCTGTGTACTACACAGGAGTACATCATGTGCAGTCTTGCTACTGTGAAGTCTGTGTACTACGCAGGAGTACATCATGTGCAGTCTTGCTACTGTAAAGTCTGTGTACTACGCAGGGAGTACATCATGTGCAGTCTTGCTACTGTAAAGTCTGTGTACTACGCAGGGAGTACATCATGTGCAGTCTTGCTACTGTGAAGTCTGTGTACTACACAGGGAGTACATCATGTGCAGTCTTGCTACTGTGAAGTCTGTGTACTACACAGGGAGTACATCATGTGCAGTCTTGCTACTGTGAAGTCTGTGTACTACACAGGGAGTACATCATGTGCAGTCTTGCTACTGTAAAGTCTGTGTACTACGCAGGGAGTACATCATGTGCAGTCTTGCTACTGTGAAGTCTGTGTACTACACAGGGAGTACATCATGTGCAGTCTTGCTACTGTGAAGTCTGTGTACTACACAGGGAGTACATCATGTGCAGTCTTGCTACTGTGAAGTCTGTGTACTACATAGGGAGTACATCATGTGCAGTCTTGCTACTGTGAAGTCTGTGTACTACACAGGGAGTACATCATGTGCAGTCTTGCTACTGTGAAGTCTGTGTACTACACAGGGAGTACATCATGTGCAGTCTTGCTACTGTGAAGTCTGTGTACTACACAGGGAGTACATCATGTGCAGTCTTGCTTCTGTGAAGTCTGTGTACTACACAGGGAGTACATCATGTGCAGTCTTGCTACTGTGAAGTCTGTGTACTACACAGGGAGTACATCATGTGCAGTCTTGCTACTGTGAAGTCTGTGTACTACACAGGGAGTACATCATGTGCAGTCTTGCTACTGTGAAGTCTGTGTACTACACAGGGAGTACATCATGTGCAGTCTTGCTACTGTGAAGTCTGTGTACTACACAGGGAGTACATCATGTGCAGTCTTGCTACTGTGAAGTCTGTGTACTACACAGGGAGTACATCATGTGCAGTCTTGCTACTGTGAAGTCTGTGTACTACACAGGGAGTACATCATGTGCAGTCTTGCTACTGTGAAGTCTGTGTACTACATAGGGAGTACATCATGTGCAGTCTTGCTACTGTGAAGTCTGTATACTACACAGGGAGTACATCGTGTGCAGTCTTGTTATTTCTACGCTAATGACGTCAGCAGTAGATAACACTGTGTTTCATGACGAATCTCTTGAATTCGTGGAAAACAGTAATAAATCAGACGTTGCTAAACACGAGCAAGATCCATCTAAAAGTTTCAGTGATAATGACATCAGAGGATCAGAACTTATAGTCAACACAGTCAACATCCGTAAAGGTTATCTCACTGTTATAGTGATGGACCTGTAAGATAGGAGAAACCCTCAGTATAGTAATTTTTTAGCAAGTCATTGACATTTCTGGTGTTCAGAGTGGTAACCAGCCTAACATGTCTCAGGCGGACTACCGACACTGCTCCTATAAGAATTTCCGTGTATTGCATGCACGTTGAGATCACACAAAGCTGCTGTAATTGGTGTTAATTCCTTCTAGTCTATAGTCCGAAACAAATTCACACATGCCAGCGAAATAGATGTACTATAAGATGGTCAGACTCTCTTGAAACGCGTTTCATAAGCTCGTGTTTCAACGTAGTATTGGCAGACCTGACGTAATATGTCATAGACAATATGCGTGGGCTATTTACATTAGAAGAATGCAATAAATAGACATTTATATATCTGAGATTTGATCTGTTCAGTAATGGAGAATGAGACAGACAAGATTGGAAAATAAAAGAAACAGTCGTGTTGTGTATGTATGAACCGCAGTTTTTTTACTCTGAAGGAAGTATGTAAATTACAAGCGTTTATACGTACCTGTATTTATATATAAAAATATAGTCTTCTAATTAAACTAGACACCAGGCATTTTTCGTCCTGTCACAGTCATGGCCCAATTACAGGACCAGTACATTAAAGCCCAGCCGTCGTAAATTTGGAGCTATAGACGGAGAAAATAATTCATATTCTGAAAACACAACACTTGACCAACAGATGTACTCTTATTATACATCTTTGTATTTACAATAGAAAAATGTATAAGAGTGCAGCTGTTGGTCAAGTGTTGTGTGTTCAAATGACAATGCATGGTATGAATGGTATTTTTTTTCCTATGGCTCGACAGCCCTATATGGGCCTGGACCTCCTCGTTTTTCGAGCTTTCGCGATAACATACTTTAGACACACCAAACTCGGTAGGACTCCTCTGGACGAGTAACCAGCCCGTCGCAGAGACCTCTACCTGACAACACAAAACACTCACAAGAGACAGACATCCATGCCCCCGGCGGAATTCGAACCCACAATCCCAACAAGCGAGCGTCCGTAGGCTCACGCCTTAGACCGCGCGGCCACTGGGATCGGCATGAATATTATAGAAATAATATTCTGTCTGTGTGGTTAGTAACTTGATTCTAAGCTTTTGTCGAGCCAGGTAAAGCAGTGAACTAGTTGAAAAATTTGGCGAGGAAAGGCACTGTACAATTCTGTATGGAATACCAGTTTGTCTTTGTAGCACGATTAAATGGGTCTTCTTGAAATGGGTAGGCGGGCGGACTGAAGCACACAGAAGCTACTTCTCCATCATGCTTCCGTTTTATATAAAATACAGCTCAGTTATTTTACTATAGGAATATGGAGTGGCTAAACGAATCCACATAGCACTACGTTAGTTCAAGCAAGGATAATGGTAAGATTATTATAGTCACAACAGTGTTTTAGTTGTGGTCAACGAAGCCTGAGTACCACGTAGGTTTTAATTAGGGTATTCGTCTGCACTGAACGGCCAGCAGCACTTCTGAAAGCTAGGTGAGGAAGCCCGGCTTTCGACATCATGCCAGGTGGTTTCGTTATTTCTCCGTCCTCATGAGATAAGTGGAGTATGGGATTCAAGATAATAATTCTGGTACTTAAATCTTATTTCTAGTGATGAGGTATAAATATGCTCTTCCGTTGTTGTGCTGCAGCGAACGTGACACGAATTACCCCTTTTGTGCCGCTCGTTGTCAATGTTATACGGGTGTGCGGAAGAAGGAACGCTGTTTGACGCGTGGGAGCCTGACTGTATGCAACCACTTGTTGCATGTGCGTTAGCTGGGATGTGTACGTTCCAGGCGTCCTGTTGTTCTTCGACCAGATTTATTTCACTTCTTTTTTATACTTATTAGAACACACCTTATGAAGTGCATATGTGGGTTTCGGCGGTCAGTGAATTGCAGCATGTTAATGCTACTTAAGTGACATGTCTGAGGGTTTTACGGTGGGGAAGAATCGCGTATGGAGTGTCTTATTCCAGCAGATCACAATTGCATAAACAATTTACCAGTAAAATGACTGTCTACGGGCTGAAGCCGAATTTCAGATACCGGTAAGGGTGTTGGGTGTCTGATTTTATGATTTGGTGGCGTTGAGAACAAGGGGTTTAATTTTGACAAAGTTAAATCAGGAGTGTTGCATGAGAAACATGTAATCCACCAAAAAAAAACCTGAATTAATTTTAAAGTTCGTTTTATTTTGTGTTATCGTGGTTTTGTTGACCTCCATAATTTTTAAAAATTATTCATTTACTAAATTTCTTTCCGCTTGTGTTCGCATTGTCTTGCTGTGAATGGCTAGAGTACCTACAGTCCTCAGGAATCGTGATTCGATTCCAGCAGGACCTAGCAGACCGTCTCTTGTGCACACCCAGCCTCCTATCCAGTGGGTAAAAAGAGCTCTTCTTTCTGGGTTTAAAGCCTTGTGGGAGTGAAGCTGATCACTCACCTTTATCTAATCACGAGGCTAAAATGTATGGAGCTATACCTCCACTCACCTTTGTTTCCGTGACATTGTGCTGAATGAAGCACTGAGAAAACTTTACTGCAATGATGTGCGTTAATCTCAGTCGTATACCGTAGAACTCATTGCTTTAATGAGAACAATGTAATAATAATAATTATTATTTTAATAATGGCTTGCTTTTTTCAAAGGAAAGATCCCTAATTACTTTCAAGTTATGACTTCATATATCCTAGTAGTGCTTCAAAAAAATGACGACAAACTCCATTTTTTTAAAGGAGAGAAGTTTTTATCCAGACCTTTTCATGTGAATAACTGCAGGCTTCCTAAACCCAAGCAAACGGCAACAGCAGGAACTGTAACTGTGAACCAGAATTTCAAACCAGTTGTTTTGACTGCATTTTGTATGGCGTATCCAATCAGAGTGACGGCAAAAGAGATGCTCAGGCGTCTACTTCGAATATTGTGCAATTGCCTCTATGAATCCGGAAGTAAGTGGAAATGTACGTAGGTGAGTCAAATGGAAAATTTAGAAAATTGTAGCAGCTAGTTGTCATTTTTAGCCTGTTGCAAAATCTACCATACACAATACGTGCTTCTAATTTTCTGCTGCTGAACACAGTAGGGTTTCGATTTTGTTCGCACTTGTAAGGTTTTCATTTTATTCACACTGTCTATTCATGTATATATATATATATATATATTAATTTAACTTCGTGCTACATTTTGAAGATTAATATTGCATATTGTTATTCATAGGAGGGCTGCAATACTTCCTTATGATGTAAAACAATTATGCGACACACATGAAATGTTGGGACATGGGATGCATGAACTTGTTCCTCTTGCATGGGTTTCGAAAAACACCAGGAATAACTCCCAAAACAAGGAAACCATGTCAAGTCTATATGACACATACTATATATATAGACACATCTTCTTAAAATCTTACTCTTGACACACGCAGCATGCTTATGCATTATCTACACATTCGGGATGCCAAAACACCTTTGCCTGAGAATGAGTCTTCCTTTTCTAAATCCGTCATGAAGCATGTGACTGGGAATATTAAATGTGAAATTTTCCAAGTTAATTGTAGAACAGAACGAAATGTTATTAGATTCATGATACGTATGTCTTCTCTTTGATTTAGTAGGTTTCGTCATGTTTTTATTATTAGTACTCGTACATATGTATATGGACTTATAATGAACCAGGCTGTTTGTTTATCTCATTTTTCAGTTTACTCGTATTGTTTAAATAATCATGTCTACAAGCAAGAGGTCTCTAGCCACGTGACGTAAAGCTAGGCACTATCTCAATGCTTTTTGCTTCTGGTTGGCTATTGAAGTCCTACTTCTGATGATACAGTGGCTGTTTATAACGTAATTATAAGACTGTTATGAAACCAGATATTTTTTTGGAAATAGATGGGATCGAAGTATGTAACACTTCCTATTTGATACGATTGAAGCATTGGGTGCTGAGCAATTGTAGTAAAGATGAAATTCTTGTATATAAGGAAAGTAATGGGCCTATATGCACGATAAAATGGCATTATGTTCCAAAGTAAGAAAATATGAACCTGAATGTAAATTTACACTTCTAATATTCTGTGAGATGAAAACTGAGAAGTTACTATTGCCTCCCAATAAAAGATCAAAGTCGACTAAATGTAAGGAGAACTGCGGAATAACTTTTAATAAAGTTGAATTTATTGTGCGTATCACATATGTAACCTTTATTCCGTCCTGGAAACTAAACTCTATATTGTGTAGCGGCACGTTGATAAGGTTCCAACAGAGAATCTGTTCATTATTCGAGTTAAGAGCTTACGTAATGTATGAACATCTCAAAGGGATAGCGCATTTAAATAAGCATTCGTACATATAAAAGGGTAGAGTTGTCCCTGTACGTACACGCCATGAAGGCATATGGGGGAATGGAGTTATAGCTTCGCCCATTCTTAGACTCTTAGTTTTCATTGTTGGCATCCCGTCGGGCTATGTAATGAAATTTAAGCTATGGGGTTTCCAGTCGGTACAACCTTTTAGCTCCGGTTGCTTTTCCCCCGGTGGAAAAACCCCCTGTGCCCATTGAGTAAGAGACTTAATGGGTCCCAGACTTAGCCTGGACGTTTCGAAGAAAAGCAAAATCTCTAATCTGTGCCGGCAATCTAAGCACATTTCCTCGGTCTTCCAGCCGGACTGTTCTGTACCCATTACTCTATCCATACTACAGTCTTTTTACGATTTTATGAATCTTTCTTTAGTGACGCTTCTTAGCTGACTGACGAGGTATACTTTCACCTTTACGATGCTATGAGCAAAAGTTGGATCACTTTCCAAACGTGAATTCTGTAACACACGGGATTTGAAACGCATGGTCGAGTGTTAGCCTGTCGCGATTCATTAGCGCATTTTCACCGGACTCTTGGTTTCACAGGTTCACATGAGCTGCTACACAAGATAGGCACTTTGGGGTTTCATATGAGTACGAGATCTGAAATCTTGGTTTTTATTATTTTATACATTCTTGAGGTGAAGATGAAGTATTTTATATGTATATCGGTGTGTTTAAATCGGGTTTAGTTTAGGTTTCTTGGCCCCGGTGGGTAACTTAAAACGTATGTCTAGGCCTATTTTTACATTTATTTGGTAAGTGAAATCTCAGCACTCGTTCTGGCAGCAAGTTACGCCCCTTTCTATTATCCTCGAATTGTCTTAGTCATTCTAAAAAGGATTTCATTTCACCCTCTGACCAATCCCTTTCGCAGGTGCACTGCACTTTTGTACCTTCGAAATTCAAAGTGTTTGTGGCTACGTTATCTCCGAATATGTAGCAGCAGAACATTTCTGAAGCACTCTTATGGCAGACTGTCCTCAAATATATGCGAATGTTTAAAAGTCTGACGCAAAAAAAAATAACTAATAAGGTAGCCAAACTCTCATCAGATGATTTATCTCCATCCTCTGTATGGTTTATCTTTTTTTTTCAATAAAACGTCTTTTGTCTCCTCTTAACTATCATTTCTTTAAAAAAAATCCTTATAGATTGGCTTACGTGAACATGTCTAAAGTAAACGCATAACGTCGTAGTACTGAACTTTGGGAATCTGTCTTCAACAGCAGCAACTCTCTTTACGAAGTCGGCACGACTACACAGTTTCCACCATGGATGTATTTGGAACAGATTATATGGAATTTAATTACTTTCAGATATACGTGAATGATAAATAATTGTCCTTAAACTGGTAATCGAGGTATCTTTAAATCAAGTTTTAATTTGGCCTACGTATGATGGCCAAAGGAAGATGTAGCGACTTGTAAGATTTTCATATTTGTCTAGCTATTGTTGGTCGACGCTGGTAATAGAAGTTTGGTTATTTTCTTAATTTTTCGAGCGGCCTCTTGGTACTGAGGCCTCAGGTGAATAATTTCCTGTCTGGTTTAACATTTCAGTTTGGTGACTCGTACTTTGTGAATTCGAAAGTAACTACTCACTTTCCTCATAGTAAGGTCTGTATTCTAAAGTTTAAAACTAATGTCTGTCGTAAGTTCAAAGTCAGTAGCAATGATTGAATTAGGGTATACTTAAAAGAGGAGCGCTGAAGTTGTAATATGTTTAAAGCCTTCCCAGAAACCGTCAAGTAGGAACAAGAGAGCGTGAAATTTGCAGTATTTATCATTTTGAAGTATTTTGGTTGGTGATGATAGAGTGGCTGGTCATTGGCTGTACAGTCTTCTTGACACATTCGTTTCGCGAAGCTGTGATTATTACAAATACCAAGAAGCGTTAGCTTTAGGGCTTTCATATTACCCTAACGGTTTAAATTCTTCTATTAATGGTACTGTGTACAAGTAACAAAGAACATTAATGCCTTGATGTGAGGATTTTGGTTCTGAACAATACTATGAACTTCCTCCGTAATCATCATGCACCCTGATTCTTTACTGTGCTTCCTCGAGAGCCTATATATAACAGTGGTGCACGCGCTGGGTTCTGTCAGTCGTGTGTCGGATTGGTAATAGCTGTGTGCATTTTTTGATAGAAATAATCATTGATATAATGTGCGTGTGTGTGTAGTGTTAATCGATCCAATATTTGTGTTGGCTATATCTGAAACATGAATTTTGGTGTGACAGTGGCGGTTCTTTTGGCCGTCACTGTGTCGTGGGTACTGTCCGGTAAGTTTTCATTATTTATGTATTTATTTATTGCTTATTTAATGAAGATGGCAGCATGTCAGACCATATGGTGTCGAATAGTAGGATCCTTAGCGAATAATTAATTGAGCAGAATGTGGTAGGAAGTGGTCGTGCCGTAACTGAGGTACTAACCCGTAATTTAACTTGAGAGAGTGAGGAAAACCACCAAGAGCGTCAGGGAGGATAGTTGGTATCCCGACCGAGATTAGCACCCGGAACCTCCGAAATACAAGTCAGAAGTATGCAGTTGTTAGGTGAATTCGTTGTTAGTTTTGTGTTGAACACAAAAGTTAACACAACAGTAAGTGAAGAAATGCAGGAGAAATAAATGCTGTAGTAATATTTGAAACAAACAAAAAGTATTATGTCTGTTATAAAACAAATTTAACTATACTTTACTTCAAAACAGATGCTATTGGTACAGGTGTTTAAGAGATTACGAACTGAACGTCGATTCAAATCGATGAGGGAACAACAATAGTTTTATGTGCCACGTATTTACTAAAATAATTTCGTATGTTTCTTGAGTTAGGTAAAATTATGAATGGGGCGTGCTTGGGAACGTGGCTTTCGTGCCATATTCTCACATAGTCCTAGACTTGGAGAAAATAGGAAAGGCGCCAGAATAGCCATTCTTTACACTTACTTTTTATTCTAATTACCTGGAAAATGCAAAACATGTTGTCACTTCCAAAAAAAATTACGCCATATTTATGATAGAACAGACTTTACGTTTATTTAAAGTCTGAAGGAATCGCAGTTTTTATTTATCGACTGGAGATGTGCCTTCTTCCATTTTGTGTTTTTATTTAGTTGTGAAAGATTTTCTGAATGATCCAAAGCTAGAATAATACTTCAGTGAGAGATTATAAACCCACAAATCTATTAACCCGACGAATGAGCCTAATCATTTAAAAATTAAATCCTAAAATTTCACTTGGAATTTATGAATCAAAAGTTATGATAGTATTAACCTTCCATAATCACTGATTGTTGGAAGAGATTTAAAATATATGTTTATGGCGATACATAATAAGATGCTTGTTATTTGTGAAGTCGGAAGTACTGCTACTTAGTTCTGTGTCAAGTCAGTTACGTGCATAAATTTAAACTTTGATTGTGCTCGGAATTTATACAGTTGATTTGCCGCATGAGGAAGAGTAACTTATTTCCCATACTTTATTTGCTTATTGGTTTACTGAGATTAACATTGCTGAGAATTTTATTACATAGGCCTACATATTATGCGTCTCTTATGATGTACAATGTTATTCCGGTCCACTGCCTTGTACTTTATTTTGTTCCTGACATACGCATTTAGACGCTCCCCTGCGTCTCTTCAGACTATACACTGGCGATGACGCAGGGTAGCGTCGAAACGCAAGTCTTAGACAAAAAATATTGTAAGTGCAAGCCAGTGGATCGGAGTAATAGCGAACATAATGCTGAGGATGTTACTTCTGAACAGTAATAAACTGTTCATTATCATACAACAGTAACGGCAGGCAAAAGTGAAGTATAGAGATCTGACATAAAATAGTTTCCAAGCTCTTTTCCCTGTAAAATACGCGTATGCTAGGTTTCGAATCGGAGTTTAATTGGTGAAGGATTGTTTCTTATGCATGTGTGTCTTGCAGTTAAGACCTACACGTTTCAAACAATGATGATGTAATCTCTTTTACACTGTGTTGTTTGTTCTGATGGTGGGGTGAGACTGTCTCCATAGACCTGCGGCCTTTGACGGGCCCATTAGCTATCCCTCTGACGATGTATGAACAAATATTGAGTTTTTGTGAAATGTGAATTAGCAGTGGAAAGTGCTTGGAAAAATTATTTGTCTCAGTACCACTTTTTCCACCACAAACCCCATTTTGACTGCCGTGGGATTCAAAGCGGGCCTCCCCTCTTTATATGATGGCGTTTACAGGGACTATGAGCGAAGGTCACAACACTGAAGTACAGGTACACTACCTCTCCAGCTGTATCCTATAGAAAGCTATAGGCCTAAATATAAGTCTGCAAGAACAACTGACATGGTCAGGACGTTTATACAGTCATACTAACAACGCATAACGTAAGTAAAATGGGTACGAATATTAGACACAAAACACATACACAACTGAAGGGGGTGAAATATATAATATGAATAAATTTGTGTACGTTCCACTTGTTACGGACAAACTAATACAATTTACCCATTATATCAGAATGACCCTTACGTGGTATATATTATGATTCAAAAAATAACATATTAATGTATCTCAGAGTGTCATTTCGTCCTTTATAAATCCTGCAGCCATTAAGGCTACTTTAAAATCCGTAAATAGGAGCTACATAGAAGTGTTTTGAGAATTGTTATTTAGATTAAATCACCAATGAGTTTAAGAACTCAACATGCAGAATGTCCGAAACACGACAGAATTTTAGCCAGTTCTATTCGTCTCCTGTAAGAGATTTTAAATCTAAAATAGTTCTCATACATAACAAAATTAGCGGTAAACTTAATATTATACATCTTCCGTGAAATAATTAATATACAGTAAGATTTATTCAAACTTATTGCACAATTTATACTATACTCGTATACAAGTTATTCCAACATGTTTCGACTAATATATGTAGCCTTCTTCAGGGAGTACAACCAAAGGTCATGTTTTGTAAAAAATATAGTCCGTACTGACCTGTAGTGCTAAATATTGGCATTTTAAGCCATACTCCATGTAAACAATGTCTAAAAATCTAGATCGTACTTCATAGAAAACATTTCATACCTATTATAAAAATTAATGCGTTAATATTTAGG
The DNA here is from genome assembly GCA_021186555.1 of Reticulitermes speratus. Classification (NCBI taxonomy): domain Eukaryota; kingdom Metazoa; phylum Arthropoda; class Insecta; order Blattodea; family Rhinotermitidae; genus Reticulitermes; species Reticulitermes speratus. The sequence goes on along the minus strand of JAJKFL010000001.1, from coordinate 36,354,518 downwards.
TAAATAACCATAGTGTTTTAAAGGATTAAATATGATACCCAATGAAGACCAGAAAGACGGGTCGAAACGTATAATTGTAAAGAAAAAAGCGTGATTTGATTGATCTTTGTACTTCTAAGAATTGGTTCTTAAAAAGTAAAGTATGTATAATAATGAAATTTGTGGAGCGTAAAGAAGAAATTTTAAAAGCTTGATTTTCACTTTTCGAATTTCAATGTGAGCCCCTTTGAGTCGGGAAACAGTTGTTGAAGAGTTACGTTACACGCCAATGAAAACTGGAGGGAGGAGCGTTTACACCATTTTGTTGGGAGGTAGATGTGCTACCGCGCGCTTCTTCAGACTGTGGTATGATGGACAGTCCCATCATGTCGAGCTATGCATTGTCTTTATTGGTCTATTCCATGGAAATCAAGGGCTTATACATCTTTGTCATGGATAAGGCACAGAACTCACTCACTTTTGGGCTGTACCCGGCGTGCTGCAGCCTTCCGTGTGGGTTTTCCAGGCCCTCGACCCACACATTATTACGACTGACAGTTGCTGATGAAGGAAACGTACTTACTGTACACAACGTTGGATACGAATACCCATTTCGTTTTCAACACTCCCCCCCCCCCCCCCCGTCGCCCCAATATAATAACGGGTTTCGAAATGCTCGAACCAAAGTGAGCGAAAGCCTCAGAACTGTCACGCTATACGCACATTTCTGAATGTCTTTGTTCAGCAGTCAACAAGATATATACAAGAATTGTACAAGAAGGGAGACAAAACTAATATGATAAATTATAGGCCTATTTCCTTATTAACTGTTTTTTCTAAAGTATTTGAGAAAGCTATGCACAGTAGATTAAGCCAACATCTACATACTAACAACACGCTGGTCACAGAACAGCAAGGTTTCAGGAAAGGGATATCTACTGAAAATGCTACTTTCAGACTAACAGATAGTGCATTTACATCTATTAACCAAAAAATGCATGTTAGAGGAATATTCTGTGATTTGGCAAAGGCTTTTACTGTGTAAATCATGAAATTTTGTTGGCTAAGTTACATTTCTATGGCATTCGAGGAGTAACTGCAGATTTGTTCAAATCCTATTTGACTAATAGAAGACAGAAAGTAGAAATAAAATCACGTAATGCAACTCAAAACGTTATCTCTCATTGGGGTGCACTGAAACATGGAGTTCCCCAAGGATCAATTCTGGGGCCTTTATTGTTCATAATATACATAAACGACCTTCCTCGGAAAATAAATTCCGTATCAAAACCAATACTTTTTGCTGATGACACTAGTGTCATAATATATTAACAGAAATTGAGGAGATTTCTGTACAGTGGCAAACTTAGTTCTCACTCGTGTGATTGAATGGTTTACTGCTAATAAGTTAGTAATAAATCTTGATAAAACAAATATTATGAAATTTAAAACAAATAATTCCCACACTGTGCATTATGTATTGATTATAGAGGAAAGTATATAGAAGAGACAATAAACGCAAAGTTTCTTGGTTTACAAATTGATAACCACTTAACTTGAAAGAATCATATTGATCAAATGGTTCCTAAGTTAAGTGGAGCATGTTATGCAGTTAACTCTTACACTCTTAAATCAGTTTATTTCGCACACTTTTATTCTATTACAAAGTATGGAATAATTTTTTGGGGTAATTCCTCCAACAGTAAGAAGATATTCACCTTACAAAAGAAAACCATCATAATTATGGTCGGTGCACAACCAAGAACTCCACGCAGAAGTCTGTTTAAAAAATCAGAGATTTTACCTATTCCATGTCAATATATATTTTCATTAATGAACTTTATTTTAAACAATCAAGAACATTTTCAAACAAATTCATCTATACACAGTATAGACACCAGCAATAAGCACCACCTGCATAGACCAAATGCCAACCTATCTTGTTTTCAAAAAAAGTACATTCTATGCCGGTATCAGAATTTTCAACACACTCCCTCTGAGTCTCATAGGTCTTAAGAATGAAAAGACAAAATTTAAAGTAGCATTAAGAAAAGACTTAAATACACACTCCTTTTATTCAGTAGATGAATTTTTTATGTATAAAGATGATTCATAATGAGGTATGTAACACGTTTATAGTGTTCAAATGTAAAATTCTATAGTCTGTATAGCTGTATATTTGTATATTATGACTTATTCCACATCCAGTTGTCACTTCGACAGACGGAATGTATGTATGTATTTATGTATGTATGTAACAATGAACATAACTGAAGTAATGTTAAAGGGGTTTCCATTTTACAGTTTTTGTTATGGCCTAATGATGGCTCTCTTATGACCCGAAACTAGTTGCCAATAAATTGTGTGTTGAACTACGTGTTGAATCTGATTGTAGAATCAAAATATGTACTTATAACTGAAGTAGCCCTATCGAAGTCTCGTGCTCTCGGTAACAGCTAAGGAAGCTTGCTCCAATACGAGTTAATGCATCTGCGTGCATCTAAGTACATAGGCCTACATTTAATTATATATACTTTGATTGAGGTGCTACAACCGTAACTTTATTAAAAGTTTAAACTTCATTCTTTAGTTGCTTTTCTCTGCAAGATTATTTTTGTTTCCAGGGGAGGGCGTTGGGCTCCCTTTTCAGTCAGTGCTCTCGATTGCGTTGCGTGTTGAGTCTTGTAATGGAGTTTCGGCCCACAGGCAGGAATGTGGAAGTCAAATCTCATGATCGATTCACACTCTTATGTTTGTTACAAACACAATAAGTTGGGAAACAAGTTAGGAAATGTAAGCATAACGTAACTGTTTTGGTGCATTTGTTGTGTTTTTGCCTGTAGATTTATACTTCGCTAATGCTTTATTTAGATTATCTAAAACACTAATAAACACATTTTGTATTTGTATTTCCACTTTTTACTTAAATATATCAGTGCTGTAATCATCTGAACTAATAATAAATTTGACTTCATTGATCTTCCCGTGTGTTAGGATGACGCAGTTCTTAATACAAAAATCTGACTCCAATAAATCAAGTTTGGAAATGTACCCATAGCTTGACAATGTTCGGACTTTAACTCACTTCTATTTAACTATCTCGAAAATCCTTAAAACTTGCGGGAACATTTTATTGGATTCAAAATGTGATTTATTTCTCTCTAGAAGTTTGTTGAGAACGTCATTTTTTTTTTCGATTTTCCGCGTCATGCGCAGGATATGCGCGAGAAACGCGTGTCGGTTAACATACTCGGACAGCTGGAGAGTGGCTTCGTCACTGAACACAATTTTGGCTATTAAAAGTTCGTCAGCCTTTTTCAAGTTTTCAAAGAACATCACAGCAAAATGTGTAACAAACTTCTTTGTCTTAGGCTGCTGCATGTTGCAAAAATTAACATTTCGAACTTTTAAATCTCACAGGATTTCGCTTTTCTCTCTCTCTGTAGATTGTGGCATGCTTAATTGCCTTTAACATATTGTCTTGTTCATTTTCTTGGACTGCGAACAAAAGCAGCTCGAATTTAATTAATCTTAACTTCAGTGACTCATCGTTTACCGGGGCTTTCCACTTTACAAATGCAACCGGCCCATTTGAATGGCTTATACCATTAGAAGACGGACATTTTCGTTGGTGGTTCTTCACCAGACTCCGTACGAAATCTCCTTGTTACTTTTAACCACAGATTGGATTCGTAATACCCGAACACACGTTTAGCTTTCTACACTTGATGCCTTTTTCTCACAATCATGGTCTTAGCTCCGCTGGTGGCAAGACTTTGAAACTCAAGTAGCACGATTTCAAAACTTGATATTTAATATACCTGGCTACGTGTAGTTTTGATTCCTATGCTTCTCAGTTAATGAGCAATTTTACATCAAAATCTTCCACATTTTATGTTTTCACTCTGTATATTCACAGGGAAGAAATTACATTTCGATTCGCTTTAAATCTTTAATTTTCAGGACAATATTTTATTTATTGAAATAGTACTTACAAATTATTTTCTGTTATATGTATTAAAATTAAATGAAAACTAACTTTAGTGGGAGAGAAACTGATAAAAGTAATACTCTTAGACTTCTGAATGTGCCAGGGCGTTCTTTGTTGAACTCTGTGTGTGCAGATTTATGTGAATTTAATGTAAATATTCTGTTCATATGAGACAGTTTATTTACTAATGTTCATTGCATCTTTTTACATATTTAAATTAAGGTTAATTTTTACGACTTGTTACACGTATTGTACTGGCACTGTATGAAGTAGGGTTTAATATTAATTAACTGCTTCATTTTGTGTCTTAAATTAAGTGGGTCCTTTCTAACCATGTCTGGCTTGTCATGAGGTTGAAGATGTAGGAGATGACTTCCAGATGTGGGGTATTCCAGATATATTGAATAAGTAGTAGCAATCAGGTGATAAACAGTGATCAGCTTAGAAATTGGGCAGGCACAAACAATGCCTCACATAAAAACTATTTGTTAACAGAATCTTCACAAGGTCCTCAGACTCTGGGGAAATTGTAGAGTAATATTAAAAGAGACCTTGAAGAAATAAGACAGGAAACATGACAGGGATCAGTGGTGGGTTATTTTGAATGTAACATGGAATATTTGGGTTCCATAAAAGACCAGGGATCTCTTGAGTATCTGAATGGCAGTTAGCTCCTTAATAAGGGCTCTACTCTATTGTGAGTTAGTCAGTTAAGAATAACAGCATGACATTTATTCAGGTGGAATGCAATAATTACTATTTCTGATGTTTTACTTACAGATCCTGTACATCACAGAACAGAAGGAAGGTATCGATGTGCCGGGTATTGTAAAGGTAATTGTCGCATTATTTTTTCTGCTAGAAGTACCTATCCTTTTTACTCCTAGCAGCAGTATGAATTGTAGAAGACATAACAATCTTGTAGGTTTGTTGTAAAAAGAACTGAGCAGAAACATTTTAGATGTGCATATGATGTAGTGAAAAATTATTGCCTGTTTTGGAAACTGAGACTGTAAATGTAATCATACATTACCGATTATTATGTGATGTGCACAGCACATTTCAGATAACACTTTGCCACCTTTAAGTACATAATATTATATCACATATTACAACTTTCTGTGAAATTTTGTGAAACATGAAATACAAAGTCTACCAGCTTCTGTTGGTGTTTGTACCATGTACTTTATATTTAATAATATCTTCAGTTGATGGTTATTTATAATACATTACAGTGTATCATAAGGGTTGAAAACATTAAGTGCAAGTCATATTTTGTCATGGGTAAGATGAAAGGTAAAGTCATATCTGTGCTTAATTAAACACAGTGCCTTGAGGGTATAAGGTGGAGTAAAGGTATAGTTCCATGCATTGTTAACTTTAGCACTATATGGAGGTGAGTGGTCAGCCTCATGCTGCAACTGCTTCACCCTGGGAAAAGAGCCTTCAGTACCCATTGAATAAGAGGTTAGGTGAGCCCCCAACCCAGACTGGATGCTTCAGAGAAGAGAAAACTCACTTACCCCTGCCAGGAATCAAACTCATTTCCCACAGTCACCCAGTCAATAGCCTAGTCACTATACTTGTACTGCCTGAGCTGTCCTAGCTCCCTGTATTTTCATAGTCACTTCATCTACTTGATGCTAGATTTTAGCATAAGAATATTAAAACTGTCTCATTCTTTACCTAACTATATGGGTCTGTCTGGTTTTATTGCTGTTTGGCACTATGTGCAAGGAAAACATTTTCAGCATCTTGTTTAAATGTGATATTAAATGCAAGACATCGAACTTAAACGTGTGGAACCCAATTTACAGCAAACAGCAACAAGTGCTGTGCTGCCTGCCATCACTAGTGATATCCCTGTGTAAAATACAGTCTACATGTAGTGAATTGTGGAATCCGAAATTGTAGAACTCATAGTGAATAAGTTCCAAGAAAAGAACAGCATTTTTTTGCGAATACAAGGCTGTTTTGAGACTTTAATTTTCATGTTGGTTTCTGAGCCAAAATCCATGTTGTTGGAGAAGTAACTGGTTGAAAGTTTTGACACGGGTGAAGCAGAACGAATTTCAAACAGTGACAGTGAAAATTTGCAGGATAATCCTGCGATAATTTACGCATAATAATAATAATAATAATAATAATAATAATAATAATAAATGAGAGTGATGTTAATGACAGGTTTTAAATGGGAGAATGTGTCGAGTTATAGGGGCCAGGAGGATGTATTTACAGATAAATGTGGACCACAGGATGCAGAAAAGGGCATGGATTACACTACAAAAATGTTGCAACTATTTTTCAATGAAGATTGGTTCTTATGCAGGACAGTTTATAAAATCGCAGGTTGAAGTATGTTCAAACAAGTTCATTATTGTGGTGCTGGAAACCAGTGACTGAATTAGATTTATGTTATGCTCTGGATCCCTTGTGATAATGAGAATAATGGCCTCTGTTGTGAGTTTTTTGAGGACTGCAAACACCTAATGTTGTTCTCTCAATATAATATTCTTTGGTGATGTTTGTAGTTAACAATAAGAAACTATTTGTAGAAAATTTAGACCTGTATGCAACAAAAACAAGGAATAGCTCGAACTTACATGTCCCTTTATCAAATTTGACAGTTTTTCAAAAAGGCCCGCAGTATTTTGGAATTAAGGTTTATAATAGTCTTCCAGACAATATAAAACTGTTGTCTGGGAACAAAAATCAATTTAAGAAAGTATTACTACAGTTTCTTCATTCACATTCATTTTATGATATAGGTGAATTTCTGAACTACAGGGACAAAGTAATTTGTTAACTGGAATTTACCAATGAAATTACTACTTAGAACTTAATTTTAGATCATTATAATTACATCTGATTAATCAATATTTATTATGGGTTAATTAGAAATTGCTAAAGTACATTCTATCTCATTTTCTGATGCATAAATAGAATTCATAATTATGAATGAGTATATAAAATCATATAGGCATAATGAATAATCCAAAGTACCTACACACTTCTCGTTCAAATTGTAAATATACTTTTCAGTCAATTTCATGTTTGGGTATCTGAATGTGACTTGTGATTATTATCTGTATTATAAAATTGTTTTAGTACAGTTTTGATGTTAGTACTTCTAGTTTTGTAATACTCAGTTCTACCTAATTGTACACATATTTTATATTGTAACACTGGACTATTGTCGATATCCTTGTGGGTTTGTGACCTTTTAATGGATTTATGATATGTAAATAAATGATGATGATGATGATTATTATTATTATCTGGATAACGTAAATTGCATCGTCACATACTGCAAATGTTGCAACACTTGCCTAAAAAATAGAGTGAGATTTGATTCAAACTGTAGAACTTCAGTCACTTCAGTCGAAGCATGCATTTTTTTAAATTTTCAACCTCATCTCAGGTTATTTAAATTAATTTATATCCTCCACTCCTGGCAATTTAAGCTGTAGTTTCCCTTTTTTACCGTCTGATGGGTATTTATTGGAGGTAGCAGAGTGTTTCCCTACACTTTAGAAATAAATTCCTTCACCATTACCAAGTTGAGCAAGACCAGGCAGGTCAAGTGGACCATAACTCAGGTATTAGCCACAGATTATCAATATATTGTGTTATATCTTGTCAGTACCTAGGTTTTCCTTAATATGGAAATAGGCCTACTTGTAGACAGAGTAGTATGACAAACATTAAAATACTTATGGTTTATGCTAATTTTATGCATAATTTTGAGAATGTAGCCACCAAAGCTAAAACTGTACTCACTGATAAAGTGGTGTGACTTGCAGCACTTAAAGGAGTACTTCTTCAGTCTCTTCCATCTTTCCATATTTGTGTGTTATCAAACACATCAGCTTGGAGTATATCACATGACACAGGTTTGGACAGTAGTGCGATGATAGTAAGACTGCATCTTCTTATACATTTCTCATTGTTCTTTCTACTAGTTGCTCCAGTTGTCCAGGGACAGAGATTAGTTTTATGTAATGGGCCCAACAGAATAAATTTTATATTACATTTACCTGATGAGTAAAGTAAAGTAGAGTAAAGTAAAGTCACCTTCCAAAACACTGTGTACCTCTAGTGTACATCAGACAAAGGGCAGTGTCCAATGTACTGTTCTTGTAGTGAATGTCTCTTTTGTTGTAGTCTGAGATGCAGTGATGTGATCTTAAATATATGAACAAAAATACAAAATTGATGATAAATAAACGCAACATTTTCAGACTGTCTTCATAATTTACTTTCCTTATTTCTGTGTGTCAGTATGACATTTAAAATATTGAATCAGTTGTTCAGTGTTCATTATAGTTCATATGAATGTCAAGCATTTTGAGACTAGTGTCTTGTTTACATGCATGTTAATTTCCTACCCTACATGGAATTTCAGATGTTAAAATGCTGAAATATTCGGAATTTTAACATAATGTTGGAAGAACTGAAAATCCTGTACTAGTTGCTTGGTATTGGTCATGATTTGATCATGATGTCGAGTTTCATTGGGTGTATTTTATTGGGTAAAGACAACATCTGATAGTTAAGAACTGTTTGTTCTTTTCTAGGTAGGACCAAATTTAGATATGTTCCAGGAACAACATATGTATATAACTACACAGCAAATACCTTAACGTCTGTTCGAGGGGCCATCAAGGAAAAGTCGCAGCTCCATCTTTCGGCGACTGCAAGTTTTCATGTAGTGTCTGAGTGTGACTTTGTCATGCAGGTAATATATGAGTGTTTTGTTAACTTACAAAATACAGAATATGGTTTAAAACTATGTCAGAATTAGACATGCATGTTTGTGTGTTGATGTTGATATTTATTTAAAATCAGGAATTATTTAGTTTCCAGTGATTCTACAAGTTTATCATTCTTTCATACTTGAAGTTATCCATACTTGTGATCAGTATCTAATCATAAATGTGTAATTATTACTCTGAAGCAGTGGTTCCCAAACCATGCTCCTGTTGAAGACTGGTGTTCTGTCATTGAAATTGAATCATTTTCCCATTCAAAAGAAAAATAAAGTGAACAGGTAGAATGTTCTCAGTTTTACATTTTGCTCATGTTATATTTTATAAACTATGTTTGTGCGACTGGGTGAGTATTACAACATGACCTTCTTTTTTCTGCAGGTAGTATTGATCCTAGTCAAATGATAGCACAGAGTGCATAAATTCTTTGTGACACGAGATACTCCGCAAACTGAAAATATTTGGCAACCACTGCTCTAAATCATTATCCTTTACTTTATTCAGCATGTCTAATTAATGAAAAGGCAATTAGATGAACATTTATGTGTTATTGTTTAAACTCGGTAAAGTGTCTAGGTGTGGTCTGGGATAGCTTAATTAGTATAGCGACTTGCTACAGGCTGGACGGTCCGGGGATCGAATCCCGGTGGAGGTGAGATTTTCTGCACCCGTTCAGACCGGCTGTGGGACCCACCCAGCCTCCTATACATTAGGTACTGGGTCATTCCCAGGAGTAAAGCGGCCAGAGCCTGGCGTTAACCACCCACCCCCATCTAGCACCGAGATTAAAGAAAGAGTAGAGCTATACCTTACTCCCCCTCTGCGCCTTCATGGCATGTTATATGGTGAACTGTACCTTTTTTTTATAGTGTCTAGGCTATCAGGTTACTGAAGAATTTTGTGGTTTGTTTCCTGGAAGGGCAAGAGAGTTTTGTGGTCTCCGAAACGTCCAGACTGGTGCTGGGAATCACCCAGCCTTCTATGTAATGAATGCTGCGGCCTCTTTTCCCAGTATTAAAGCAGTAGGGCCCTGAAAGTGACCACTCACCTCCATCTAGTGCTATGTTAAGAACACATGGAAGTACGAGTATATCTCCACTCCTACATGTACCTTTATGGCATGCACAGAGACAACTTAATCTTTATATTATGTACACAGAGAAGCAAGGATTCCAGCAAGCTGTATCAGTTGCCTGTAAATATTAGAAACAACAGAATACCTGCTACAAGTATGTGTAACAGAATGTGTGTTTTTGCAGTTGGAAAATGTGCAGTTGGCAGACTCCGACCTCAAAAATGCTGAAATTCACAACAGTGTAGTAAGATCAGCACAGTTTGCTGCTGCTCTACAGAAAAGCTCCCTTCACTTCTCATTTCAAGATGGGACAGTGGATGAGCTTTGTCCAGGTGATGACCCATCATGGGTACTTAATATAAAGCGGGGTATCCTGTCAGCATTCCAGAACACCATGCATGATCTGTCTTCAGCTAGGGAGAAGCGTTATGAGGTGAGATAAATTGAAGTATAATTTAGGAAATTAGAAAATATGGATTAATTTAGCTTTAAGTCACTTGATGTTCATTTCCCCTTGCATATCATGTTGCAAAGACTACTTTGAATAGTGTTAACACTTTTTTTTGCACATGCAATAGAAAAAAGCAGTTGGACACCTTATTATTCTCTTATAACCTCCACAGTATGGTGCACTTTCCAACTAGAACCCAAAATAATTCAATTTCTGCAATTGATAACATTTTCATTGATCTTAGCAGAGCTAGAAATTGTACCATAAGTCCTCTAGTTAATGGACTATCTGACAATGATGCCCAGATCATATACATAAATAATATTAACTTGCAAACACAAAACAATTGTCTTCAATCTATAAGAAAATTTAATAAAAACACTGAGAATGAATTTATGATTAAATTAAGTTACGAGACCTGGGACAACGTTTTTGTCAATAAGGGTGTTGACACAATATTTAATTCCTTTCTTAATACTTACCTAAGCATATTCTATTTCAGCTTCCCTATAAGGAAAGTTAAGGCTAAATCCAAAAAGAATCCATGGATAACACATGGTATAAAAATTTCTTGTTGTCATAAAAGAGAACTTTACTTAAATCTTAGAATAGCAATGACCCGAATTTAAAACGTTATTATAAAATATACTGCAGAATTCTGACCAATGTTATTAAAGCTGCGAAAAAACTTTACTATATTAGATTAATTTCGAATTCCAATCACAAAATCAAAACTACATGGAATATTATAAAAGCAGTAACAGGTAAGAAAACCCATAAAGCAGATATTGAGTCCCTGAATATTAAAGGGAAATTAACTGACAATCATCATACGATTGCAAATTTTGTTAATAATTACTTTCTAACAATAGCTGACAAAATTACTACTAATAATATAAATGTAAACAGTATTGCAGAATCGGATAGAAATAATCACTTGAAATATCTATCTCGGTCTTTTACGATTCCTTTCCCTAAAATTAAATTTAACCACACCTCAACTAAAGAAATTGAAAATATTATTACATCTTTAAAACCAAAAAACTGGCATGGATATGATAAAATTTCGGTTAAAATCTTAAAAATAAGCTCTCCTTTCATTATCTCCCCTTTAACTTATATATGTAATAAATCTCTTTCATCAGGTATCTTCCCTACTCGATTAAAATACTCTGAAATAATACCCTTATTTAAAAAGGGAGATAGAACTAATGTGAATAATTACAGACCTATATCATTATTAAAATAATTTTCAAAAATGTTTGAAAAAGTTATTTACGCAAGACTTCACCAACACATAAAGAGTAATAATATATTAGTAAACGAACAGTATGGTTTTAGGAGAAATTCATCTACAGAAAAGGCCACATATAAGTTAATTTATGAAATATTAAATGCACTTAATAACAAAACATTAGTTGGCGGAATATTCTGTGATTTGAAGAAGGCTTTTGATTGTGTTAATTATGATATTTTATTGTCCAAGTTAGAATTTTATGGAATAGTTGGTAAAGCCTATGCATTATTAAAATCTTACCTTACAGGCAGATATCAGAGAGTTTCAACAGATAATTAGCATACTACTTCTGAATGGGACAAAGTTAATAGTGGGGTTCCTCAGGGATCAATACTGGGACCTTTATTGTTTCTTCTTTACATAAACGACATACCAAACATTGTAATTAGTAAATCTAAACCAATTCTTTTTGCTGATGACACTAGCATAATTGTCACCAACCCCAACCCCACATATTATAAAAACAATATTTTTATTTTATTTGAACTTATAAGTGACTGGTTTAAAGCTAACTTATTAATGCTAAATTTTGATAAAACATATTGTCTTCAATTTATGACTAAAAATAGTTCTGCAATCAATATAAATATTGGTTATGATAACAAACAGATTGTTAATTCTACAAATACCAAATTTCTTGGATTAATTACTGATAATATGTTGTTTTGGAAAGGTCACATTGATTGGCTTATGTCTAAATTAAGCACAGCTTAGGAAGTGCATGTGTTTGTGTAGTGTTTACTAGTGTTAATAAACATGCACGGTGAAAATAATATTAAGTAAGCACAGCTTGTTATGTAATCAGGGCTATTAAACCTTATATATCTCAGGAAACATTACGAATGATTTATTTTTCTTATGTCCATTCTGTTATGACTTATGGTATAATTTTCTGGGGCAGTTCTCCTCACAGCATCCACATTTTTAGGCTTCAAAAAAGGATAGTCAGAATTATCACCAATTCTAGAGGCAGAGACTCTTGTAGGGAATTGTTTAGGAATCTGAACATTCTTCCCTTCCCTTATGGTTAATAACAGAGATGAATTTAAATCTAACTCTGAGATTCATGGTGTCAACGCAAGGTATAATGACGATTTCCATTATCCATCATCAAACCTAACAACATTCCAGAAAGGACCACATTGCTTTGGTATCAAGGTGTTCAATAGTCTCCCACCTAGCATTAAAAGTTTAGCTCATGACACAAAACAATTTAGATCAGTTTTAAAAAGTTTTCTTTTGTTAAATTCGTTTTACTGATTGGAAGAATATTTTAATTATAATGAAAATTAAAGATCTTGGTTTATTAATCCCTGACAACTGGTATTATACTCACACATAATTACAGCACTTGTCTTATATATTTGTAATTATTACCATTGATATTATTAAATATTGTTTTAATATGACACTTGCTTGTCATGCATATGTATGTTATACTCTTTATTATATGTGTATTATAAGTGTATTGTGATGAACTCCATATCCGTCAGGTTTCTGCTGTTACCTACAAGGATCTATGGACTGTATAATGAATGAATAAATGAATAAATGTTTGTACCCTACATTAACAGTTACTCTGAGCCTTAGCAAAGGCTTTACTTTTATTCTTACTTCATTGGCTTAATACTGAAATGGTACTTTACGTATAATCATAATCCACCAGCTGAAACTGTGGAATTCTTCAGTTACACTAACCAGTTGAGTGGATTTATTTTCACATTTTGTTGGACCATCCACAGTAGTAAAAATGTTGTAAACGATTTGATATATCTGAATGTTTTTTCTGGTCTGTCTAGTCAACGCTGTATAATTTAATAATCCAGTAGGCTACAACTAAATTTGTTATAAATTCTTAGCTTATTGTAGTGGTTAAATGGCAAATTTAGTGATATGATAATAATCAAGAGCAGAAAGGTATTTGCTCAATGCATTCGATAGCCCTATTCTTTATATTATTTAGTGTAGCGAGCAAGTAACAAAATCTTCATAACTGTCAAGAAACGGTTGATTATCTTGATTTGGTTCACATTGATGTGACCTACAGTAGTACTGTTTTTGCTGCAGAGTACATCAGTCTTCTAAAGAAAGTATGCAACAAGATATAATAAGAAATATTTATATCATGATATAACTAAGCTCTGTAACTCTTCCCTATAATGTCTTCTGAATTACTGAATGTTTAAGAGAATGGATATAATTAATTTAGGTTTTCAAACTTACCGGTACATTTTATTGGCCAAACTGCCCATACATATAGTTTAATGTTCACATTATAATTAGAGTTGAAGTTGATTAAAATGTGTTTAAATGAAACGTGTAGGAATATTCTGATAGGCGAACATATGTGTAATATATTTCCTTTCAGATTTTTATGAAACAAGGGGGTGTTTTGTCACCATTGATTTTTAACTGTGCTTTAGAATGTGCTAGTAGGGATATGCAAGAAAAGCAGGAGAGATTGAAAATGTGACACATCAGCTTCTAATCCACACTGATGGTATTAGTTGTAATGAAACTGGTCTAAAGTAAATGCTGAGGAACCAAAGTGAATGTTCATGCCATTTTCAACAGAGTGTAGGACAAAATTAGAACGTAAATGTAGCTAATAAATCCTTCAAAAATGGACAAAGTTAAGATATTTTGAAGTAACGCTAACAAATCAAGATTTCATTAACAAAGTATTCAAGAGCAGATTAAATTGAGGGAATGTTTGTTACCATTCGGTTCAAAATCTGTTGTCTTCCTGTTTGCTTCTGAGAACATGAAGATTAAAATAAACAAAAGTGTAATTTTGCCACTTGATCTTTCACATGAAGGGAAGAATATGGAGTGAGGGCGTTCTAGAACAGAGTGCTGAGGAGAATGTTTGGACCCAAGTGGGAGAAAGTAATAAAACACTGGAGAAAATTGCATTATGAGGAGCTTAATGATTTTTCTCCTTGTCAGCTACTACTGGGATGATGAAATGAGGGATCATGAGGTGGACAGTGCATGTGGCATACGTGGGAGAGAAGAGAGTGATACAGGGTTTTGGTGGGAAAAGCTGATGGAAGGAGTCCACTTGGAATACCTAGGCATACATGGGAGGATAACATTAAAATGGATCTTAAAGCAATATGATGGGAAGACATGGACTGGATTTATCTGGCTTTAGAACAGGAGAAAGTATTGGGCTCTTGTGAATGCAGTAATAAACCTTTGGAAATGCTATAAAGTGCCAGAACTTTTGATTGACTAAGAACTATTGGCTTCTCAAGAAGTACTCTATTTCATGGAGTTAGGTAGGTAGATTTTTTTTTGTGTGTGTTAGGACAGTAATTCACCTGTGACATAGATTTTGAGTTGAGTAAGTCTTGATGTATTGAAACAGAGTAATTTCTGCAGACAGACATTTCTGGCACCTGTGAAACCAGGTATGATGTGATACTAGAGGAGGATGAAGTGAACAAACCACTCCTTGTTATTGGGAAAATTAAGAACCTTCTGGCTTGTTCACATCGAATGGAACATTTTCTGTCTCTGCAGACTACACCATACACACCACAACCAGGTGTTCAGTCACTGCCTCTTATCAAGTAAGTCAAAGATTAATTTTGTTATATGTCCCTTTATAATTATGCATTATATGAAGCTGTGGTATGAATATGTATAAATCTTATGCCATTGGTACCCACTGTAACTTTACATATGTTGGTATCATACAATCAGTAATAACAACCTGGCAGACGTAAGAATTTGTGGGGTGGAAGTCACACTAGTGCTGCTTCATGTAGGCTCCTGGCATTAAGATAGTGAGTATGTGAAATCTGTCTTCAACCTTTTATTCAATAGTGATATACAGTGAACCAATGGTGCTATAATATATAATTTCGTGTGAAAATAGATTATGAACATACCTAGAAATTAGTTGGTGAGACACAGTTTGTAAGGCAGCAAGTATGAATATAGTGATGGCATGAACTTCTTATGTTACATCTGACAAAATTAATGTAGATTTTGTAGTTATTCATGAAAAGAAATTTACAGTATGTTTGTAACTTATTGATAATTGCAATGAATGAAAGTGTACTTACTTGATTACAATTTAATGCTCTGGCCATTTGCTGTTAATCACATTCATCTAGTAGCTTGCAATTTGTTCTTCTCTTATAATGTTGCACTTCCCAGGCCCGGTATTCTTCACATCACAGCAGTAAGTTTTGTAAGTTTTAAAATTCTCCTTGACTGAAATCATAATAACACTTGATGAAGAATATAAAGTATGAAACTCCTCATTATGCAGTTTCTTCAGCTGTTACTTTCTCTTATATGCAGTTATTCTCATCAGAACCCTGATCTTGAAAACCCATAGCCTATGCTGTTTGCTGAATGGAATATGTATGTATGTGTAAGATATAAAGTAGATCTTGTCAGTTAGAAGAAAGGTATCAAAATATGAGTGAAAAAGTCTACATTCTTGATTAACTTCCAGATGGTATATTGTGTTTCTTTTTTCACATTAAGGAGCCAGCAGCAGGGAAATCAGGTTATTGGAGATGGAATCCTTCGCAAGGCAACTAACAATGAGATTTATACCTTCCGTCCATTTTCTAAGCATAATAGTGGTGCAGTGACTATGGTGCATCAGATGTTGGTTTACAGGACCTCACACAGTGGAGGCACACCACAAGCTGTTGGTAAGGTGGTCACACCTGTCATGGAATTAAATATCTGGATAAATAAAACAATTTTATTTAAAATTCAAATACCATATTTAGTTGCACTGTCCCTCCATAATGTCCCTCAAAAATGTTGATAAAATATGTGGCTCTGATGCTTACATAGTCAGGTTTTGCAGTGTTGCATTCAGCTTCAGTTGTGGTCTACACAAAAATTTTGTGCCAGTTGAAATTTTATCAGTGTTTAACAAGGAATTTTATGGTGGAGTCCATAGGCACATATTGCCACACATTATGTATATCTGTCAGTTGCTTTTCCTGCGAGTATATTCTTAAATTTAAAACATTTATTGACTCCAGATGACGCACCCAAACGACGCACTACCTTGTTGTATGAACATATGGATACAACAAATGATAAAATGGACCGTGAGGATACAGTGATGGAACTACTTAAGGAGTTAGTCTTGAAAACACATCATGGAGTTGAGAGTGATGTACCTTCTGTGTTCTCACACTTAGTAGCAGTGCTCACAACTATGAACTACAATGAACTTGAGAAGGTGTTTAGCTATGCCACTGACAAACAAACTAGGTAAGAAGGAAATGTTGATTTTGTACTGAAATGAATCTAAACATTTTTTGTTTATTTAGATGGTAGACGGAATTGCTTCTGAATGCAGTCAGTGTAATTGTGCTCTCATTCAAATAAAAGTCAAATGTGTCCCTATGCACGTCATGAAGGAATATGGTGGGAATAGAGTATAGCTCCATGCATTCTTAAGCATGGTTCTAGATGGAAGTAAGTGGTCAGCTTCATGTCCCAGCCACTTAACTCCTGGAGAAACAGCCCCTATTGTCCATTAAATTTGAGACTGGGTGGGGCCCAGAGCTGATCTGGATGTTGCTGGAGGAGGAAAAATCTCATGCCCCTTCCAGGAATCGAACCACAATTCCTCAGTCTGTTATCCAGATAATAAGCGTAGAACTGAATTACATACTGTACTTTATTTGAATTCATACCATTTTGTTATATATCGAGACTCTCTACAGACTGGACGGTCTGGGGATCGAATCCCGGTGGGGGCGAGATTTTCTGCATCCATCCATACTGGCTCTGGGGCCCACCCAGCGTCCTGTAAAATGGGTACCGGCTCTCTTTCCCGGGGGTTAAAGCGACCTGGGCGTGGCATTGACCGCCCATTCCCATCTAGCTCCAAGTTTAAAGAAAGTGTAGAGTTATATCTCAACTCCCCCTCTGGGTCTGCCTGGCCTGTGCTAGGGTGAACTTTACCTTTCCATTTGACTATTAACCTCTTAAAGCAGAGTGGTTATTATATTCTGCCCCTTGCATTAACATTTAAAAAAAACTTCATTCTCTCTCAAAGTATATTATTGCTTTTCATATGATGCTCACAGCAACAGTGGTTGTTTTGCTAAATAGCATTAACTGGGTGGTCTGCATAATTGAGATACAGTACATTTACTGTGAGGTAGAAATTTAATCTGTAAATGTAACTCAGATGCATTTCATGATTCACAAGACACCTGAAACAACATCCATAGAACGTGATATATTTCTAGGATTAGCCAGGTTTATGTTGGTTCTAAGATACATACATACATACACATATACATTCACCAATCCAACATCCACGTATGTAGGATTGGATATGGAATTCGTCAAGAGCAGAGTAGATTGCAATATGCAATCGACTCAAAACACTTAGATACAAATGAGATACAAAGTTACATAGAATTAGTAAAACACTATAAATAACAAGAGAATTCATACTCGCTCACTAAGACAAGGTAAATATATGGATTACAATAAATAATAACAAGTCAACATTCAAAATGAAGTAGAATACATACACAGAATACACATATATATTGCTAATAATAATGAACTATAAAAGGAGTGCAACAGCAGTTGAAAAATTATTTGTTGCTGGTTAACTATTATAATCTTTAGAAAGAAATTCGTCAATAGAATAAAAAGCATTCTTAACAAGATAATTCCTTAACATAGTCTTAAAAATAGGTGTATTGTTATGTAGATTTGAAATATTTTATGGAAGATGATTAAATATTTTAACAGATGAATAATATAAACCTCTCCGTATTGTGGAAGATCTCACAGAAGGTATATGCAGTTTATTTCATTGCCTAGTATTCCTGCCATGAACTGAGGTGTTGGTTTGATAGATTTTAGGATTTTTAACTACAAATAACATCAAAACATAGATATACAAACAAGGAACTGTAAGTATATCTAGTTTTTTTAAACCTTCTCTACAAGAACTCGTTGGACCCAGCCTCAGCATAATCCTAATTGCTCTCTTTTGAATTATGAAAACATTTCTCATTGGTGAAGATGAACCCCAGAAAATTGTACCATAATTAATTTGTGATTGGAAATGTGCAAAATGAGCTATTCGTAGTGTTTTTACATTTACAAGATCATTAACACAGGTATATATAGTGGAAACCTGAGGAAGCTGTTGTAGTTTTATGTTACAACACAAAACTAATTTTAAAATACTAGTGCACTATTCTGTATGTAGTTGAGATTAATAACATGAAATCTTTATTATTCTCTGTTTCAGTGTTAATATGTAATGAATAAAACTTTATCATATTCTTTTATGTTAGTTTTGTTAAAATCATAATTCATACAAGAATGTGCCCTCACAAGCAAAAGGTTGGAATATGCTGGTATTAATATATATTTTGAAACAGGTGACATATAAGAATTTTATCAGGTTTTATCCATATGTTATTAACACTTGATACTGGTAAATATATGATGTTATTACTGTTATACTCAACCATATACAGAATAGTTAAATAATATTTTAAACTTGTTACATATCAAAGTGTAAAACCTACAATCACTTCCTGAGATGTGTTTATGTATGTTCTTGATAATGGGCTCCAGACAAGAACATATTAGGCTAATCTGAGATATGCATGAATTTTGTAGATGTTTTAGGTGATAATGAAAGCCCCTAACCAAGTAAATAATACAAACTGTGTTTATCAAGTGGTTGATGGAATTGATAAATGTTTGTTCTAGCTCAGAGTCAATTAGTATGTACGCAAACATTTAAAAATTACTGTTTTTAAATATTTAAGTGTTACTGATGATTGACCAGCTGTCACTTGTTTGGGTTGCTACTTAAAAGGATACGTTTTAAATGAAGACTATTGAGCTTTGAAATTTGACTTGCAGAATTCACATTTTAAAGTGAATGTCAAGATTTTATTTTACTTTCCTCTTGAAACAGGAACAATATGGATGCCAGAAAATTGACTGTCCTTATGGTGGTTCCTAATTTTTCTCAATTTTCATACACAAAAACTAATGTACTCACTTTACTATACTAAATTTGGTTGAATTTTAATATCTTAATACATGAAAATAAGAATTGAAAATGTTTATAATCATGGCAATTGAAAGTGATGTAGAACATGATGGTAACTGTGGTACTTGTATGCTGAGATAAGACACATGAATTATGTTATTTAAAATGATTTTTTGACAGGAAATTCCTCCTGGATGCAATGCCACTTGTTAGAACAGCTGATGGAATCACAATAATGATACACCTCTTCAAGTCTTACGAAATAACGTCTGCTCAAATGGATTCATGGCTCACTTCGCTTGCATTCCAGAAAAAACCCACACTTGATATGATGTCATCAGTATTGGTATGGATAACATGTCTCCAGTAGTATGCTTCTGTGAAGGTTTAAGTCACTGCTTCCCAAACTTTTTCCTTCATTACCCAAAACCGCTTATCATAAAGTCCTTTTTACCCAATGTAGGTAAAACACTAACTGCACAGAAAACATATTTGACAAGTGAAGAGAGATCGGTAAATAATAGGAAGCAAACAATATGTTTGATGCAATGTCTTTGTTTTAAACATCTCTAAACATTTTAGCAGCCACAAAAAATTTGGTAATTATTCAACATGAATATTTCATCACCCAGGTCCCAGCTAATGAGTATAATGCCACTGTTAGACTGTTTTAGAGTATTGGTGCACACTGACTGATCACTTTCTTCAGAGTACTTCTTCTTCTACACTTTACGGTGAATTTTAATGTGTATTCCAAGGTTGTCATTACCCAAAGAAACCCCACTTTTACCCAATTTTGGGTAATTTACCCAGGTTTGGGAAGCACTGGTTTAAGTAATAGCAAGTAGAATATAAAGCAAGTATTATCTTAATACCACCTTCATTGTCACTTACTGCACCTTGTTACTAATGAGTCTATGACAACTGACTCATGGTCATATAACTCTTACATCAGGTTTGTAGAAAATGCCTTTACTTAATTCAGGATGACTGTATCATGGGGGAATTTTATGACATATGGTGTGATGAACAGCAAGAACCAAAGTAGGTTTATATTATATGTAAGATTATCTGGTACATTGATAGTCATGAATAACCAGCAGTAGAGTGTACATAACTCAACAATCAATTAGTCATATATTCATACCCTTAACTTTGTGTGTTCTGAGTAACTGAAAAATTCAGTGTGCTGTGGTATGTTTTGTATGATATCGAGTGAATGTTGAGTTTTCTCTAAACAGTGTTCATAAGTTTTGAAGCCTTCATGGCAAACATGTTCACTCAGTTGCTCTTTGGCTATCAATATGTAATGCGCACACACTTGCACACATGTATCAGTTTGTCAGTCTACTAACCAAGCTCCATTGATTTGCTGATCGACCAGAAACAGTGTCAGATTGGGCAGTCTTCCTTCTTCTTTTGCATGATATTTTGTGACAGCCTGAGCATTGCTCGTTTGTCTGTTGGTAGTGATTCAAACTGAGCCGAACATGCAACCTGACCATTAGACTCATATATCACTCAAGCAGGAGAGGCAGGCCCCAGGAAGATCAGGCAGAACAAGGGGAAGGAGAGCAAGAGAAGGCATAGGAGCATTTCTCAGGTTGAGTTACCACAGGGTATGATGCACAACAAGGAGTGAGGGCCATCCAGACTGACACTACTTCTGGTTGACTGGCGATCCAGTGGAGATTGATTATTAGATTAACACACTGATACACATGACTTGCAGTTTCTCACCACATCAACCCTGATGGCAGAGAGAGAGCAGGTTTCTGTAATGTTGGTTTTTACCCTATAATTTATATGGTTGATAGCCCAAGAACAGTTGGGTTAATATTTATATTTTGAGATGTTTGCCAGAGCCTTTACACAGGTTTAAATTTTTAACCGTGCACACTGGCTTGTTCTCATGTTAACTGAACAAAATTTCATTCTACATTGTTTATATGATTTTAGCCTTTGTTGGATGGAAGTCCAAGTTCTAGTGCATTGCTGGGCACATCTGCTCTAGTCCACAGCTACTGTCAGCAAAACAGGAACTGTCAAGAGATGGACCAAGTACGAGAGATCATGAGAAAGTTTGAGAGTTTTCTTGGGTCTGGTTGCCAGTCTTCTCATCAGGCCAAACAGCAGCTGATCATACTTGCTTTGAAAGCCATTGGTAATGCAGGCATCTTTATTGAGTCTACTGACACTCTCAGGAAATGTATTCAGGTAACTGAAACTTATTTTTCAGAATTTACTGCCATTTAACTTAGTGTAATGTGTAACTATAGAACATACTGATTACAGAGATTGTAATATAGTTGTTTAAATAGCATAAGTGGCATTCTGAGTGTTGAATTTTCTTCAGTGATGATGTATTTTAAGGACTTATACTCACAAGTGGATAATTAATTTTCTGTTTTTATGATTCCTATGTAATTTCTATTAGCAGTCTTCCTATTCTCAGTTCCTGCTCATGATATTTGACATTAATAGTATATGTATAGTATATATACACTGGAAACTTCGTACGGTTGTATTGCTTGCAAAAGATTTGTTATGCAAGTTTTGAAATGATTATGTGGTTAACTCTTAAGTGTTGAATACTAGTCATGATAGCAATAATTAAGCAAGAGGACACACTTTTAACACTTGGCAACAGTCATCTCATCATATGGATTGTCTTATCCCTACATTTATGATCATAAAACTGTGTGTTAATTACCCAGTAGTATACAAAATGCAGTGTGGTACTTCTTTTTAATTTATTGTGTGATAGAATAAAAATGAGTATAATCTGAAGTTCACAGTCATATTTGTTGTGAAATCAGAGTTTATTCAGTTTTAACAAATCATTATGTTTAGACATATCTGTAGATCCGTTGTATAATGATAAACATGTAAAAAGCACCCATGTACCATAACAAAAAGTGACATATCTGTTGTATTATCAGGCAGTGAATCCTATTCAAATACGGCTGGCTGCCATTTCTGCATACCGTCGTTTACCATGCAATGAGAATGTTCAGTCTCACTTCCTGGACCTGTACACAAATAAACATGAAGACACGGAGTTAAGAATTGCAGCATATCTGGCAATCATGCAGTGTCCATCCTCTCATGCAATAAGACGTATCAAAGATACATTGTACAGTGAAGATGTCAACCAAGGTAAAGAAGATAGTGTACAGAGGAAGGCTGTTTTGGTTGCTAGAAATATTTGAAGCCCTGAATTATTTGCCCAACTTCATAAAATTAATTAGATTCTTTATTAAATACATTTTAAATAAATAGGAATCTTGAATTTAATTTAGAAAGTAAATTTAACAAAAAATAATTTATGCTCATAATATGGTTAAAGAAATAGCTTATCACCAGAGAATTAGCTTGCCTTGGAATGTTTACACATACAGGAACAGTTCTTATTTTATGTCTTTTTTCTTTTTTTGTGTAGACTTGAGTAACGAGAAATAACTTGCACTTCTTATTAATTTCGCATTTACTACTTTCCCAGCTCTTTATTTTTTCACATGTTGATTAAAGGAGGAAGAACTCTTACAATTCCACCTGCAACTGGGAGGCAAAGGAAAAGATGTATACCAAGAATGTTCTACCACTGAGAGCCAAATTTCAGTTTTTGCACATTAATATTTATGCCCCCAGATTTCTTTTTTATTATTATTATTATTATTATTTGTATTGTATTTGTATTTATTTATAAGTTCCAGAAATCCAATAAATGGATATAGAACACGTTACAAACTCAAATATAAAAGCATAAAATACATACATTAAATAATCACATCTAAAACAAACAGAATACTAAATACAAACAATATAAACTAGTATTTTTTATTGTAACAGTTATCCAATTACATACTCATCCACAGTATAAAATGAGTGAGTATTTAAAAAATGCCTTAATGCAACCTTAAACTTTTTTAAATTATTAGAGTTATTCTTAATCTCTATGGGTAATTTATTAAATATCTTTATACCCGCATAATAAACTCCTTTCTGATAAATAGTTTTGTAATCTTGAAGAACGCAATTGAAATTATATGACAAGCAACATTAGCAGTATTTAAAGGTATGGTACATGAAATATGTTTTAAAAAGAAGAAAAATTAAGTTAGCACTGATGGAAGCATTAACTTAAAAAGTTTTGTGGATAAAGTTTTCTGATTATTATGTTATTAAAGTAGTTGTGTATTAAATAATTAAATAATAATAATTATTGTTGTATACTTTATTGTAATTCTGGAGAATAGCCTAATAATCTTTCTTTAATTTTGTGTATACAAGGTAGATAGACTATTGTGGTTCGCAAAAATGAATTTCTAGAATAAATTTTTGAATGCTGCCTTCCTGATTGAAATATACGTCATAAATAATAATGCTTGTGAAGCATCAGTTAAAACACATTTATCATTTACATAGTGCTGTTTACATTTCATATTAAATGCTCATTTTGTTTTATGTATACTACATAAACTCAGAAGTTTGTTTCGAGATTATGGTTAGCTGAGACATAAAACTTTGACTGAACTTCTCAAATATTTAGAAAACTAGTAAATGTAAATTTCTCCAAATCTGGATAATTAGGATTTATTCTGTTTCAGTTGCATCATTTGTGTGGACTCATCTCACCAACCTGCAGGAAACATCAAGCATCTGGAAACAGAGTATCAGGGCACTTGTGTCAAATGACTTTCTGCAGAACAAATTCAAGACTGATGCCAGGAAATTTTCACGAAATTATGAAGGCTCTTTCTTCTCTGAGTCCCTGAATGTGGGTGCTGCTGCAGAGAGTAATGTTGTCTTCACTCCACAGTCATATCTTCCTCGTTCTGCAACATTAAATCTCACGTTGGACTTGTTTGGGGAGTCAGTTAATATTTTGGAATTCGGAGCACGTGCAGAAGGTTTTGAAAATATTGTGGAGAACATGTTTGGACCTGAAAGTTACTTTCCTGACAATGCTATGAACAAGATGCTGAAGAAGCTCAAAGATAAACGTGAATCAGATAGTGTAGAAAACAACATCAGTCAACTAGCAGACCAGTTCAATTCAAAGGGAAAATTAGAAAAGGAGCCCTCTGCATCTGTGTACAGTCGTGTGTTTGGTAATGAACTCTACTATACACAGCTGCATGGACTGAAGGAGATGATACACACCATACGTCATGCATCTTCTCTCAGCGTTGTTAAGAACATTATGCAGGAAAGAGATATTGATTTCACGAAGTCTTTAGTACTGATTGATGGATCATATAGCATTCCTACTTGTATTGGTTTCCCCTTGAACTTGGCCCTTAATGGAAGTGCTACTGTGGGCTTGAAGCTACATGGTTATGCAAATGTGAAGGACCTTTTTACCCTCAATTCAGTTGACATAGAAGGTAGTGTGACACCAAGTGCTGCTATTGAATTTGCAGGAACCATGGCTGTGGATGCAACTGTAACAAAAGCAGGTATCAGACTTGTCAATACATTGCACACAAATACATACATCTCTGGGAAAGTGAGAATTCAAGGAGGAGATCTGGTGGACTTGCAGCTGCGTGTGCCTCGCGAGAAAATTGAGTTGCTGGATGTTTCGTCACAGATATTTGTACTGCATCGTGACCACCTGGTTGAAAGCAAAGGTATTGGAGATAATGTGGAAAATTATACAGTATGTTCTACGAATTTTGCAAGTTCCCTAATTGGTATGAAGCCATGCATGGAACTGACTTATGTCAACTCTTCCCTTCACCCCAGTGCTCCTTACTTTCCTCTCACTGGACCATTCAGATTCCACTTAGACATTACCAAGATCGATACTTTTAATGCATATGAATTTATCTTCAAACATCAAAAGAAAATTTCTGCAAGCAAGGGTGGAACATCAATGATCTTCCATTTTGACACTCCTGGATCTAAAGTTGATCGTAAGCTTAGTGCTCAGTATGTGTTAGACTGGACAAATGCAGCTGCAAAAGCAAGCATTATGACTCCCTTCATCAAGGTCACTGCAAGTGGAAAGATGGAGAACTCTGACACTGTAACCTCCTTAGATGCAGTTATAACACTTAACAACCAAGAACTGCTTACAACAAGATTAGGCTGTAAAAGGACTAAAACTGTACATACTGGTCGTTATGAACCCTTCTTTGCACTGTCATATAGGAAGCAACTGATAGCCGACATCACTGGAAAAGTGAACTACATTGAAGGTTTCAAGTACAGTGCCGACTTTGCAATCAAGGGTCTATCAAAGGAACCAATTACATTTTCAGGTAAAGTAGTTATCATTATATTATACTGTTGTGAGTTTACCGTTCAAGAGGATTTTAAAGAGCTGAAACACAAATTAGGTAAAATGAATGTATAAGCCTTTCATTCAGTTAACACATTTCATTCAAAGCACAGGATACATTGACACTTTACTGCATTTAAGGGCTGTGAATTTTGGAATTTATGTACTTGTTATGTTGAAATTGATGATTTTTCATATAAATTTACAGGAAATTTTAACATGAATGAGAACAATTATGACGTGATGGGTGACATAATTTCAAAACCATTGGCCAGTACATTCCACACAAGTTTGCACTTTGCTGAAAATTCTCTGAGTGCTAAAGCAACTGTAACATATAAGAGTGGCCAAAGCCAACCCCATATTTTGGACTTCTCTGCTAAGCTGCAGGACAACTCCAGAGGAACACTAATCAGAGAGGGTGTTTATGTCACACTGCAGGTATGTAGAGCAATACATATTGTATTCCAGCACAAGACATGTAATGTGTCAACGTTCTCAAGTTGTGTGTGTGTGTGTGTGTGTGTGAGCGAGAGAACTAGACAAGCAAGCAGACTGGTTTGTTCAGTTGCATTATAGTAATTTCCAAGACACAATGTCACATTTCTAGCGATGACACATTTCTTGCTGAAAAAATATTGACTTCATTCACAATGTGAACGTGCACACAGAATGTTTTATAATTTTTTTAAGATACACTGCAAATGGTCGTGCTACTTTCAATAGGGACCTGGAGTTAGTATTGTGAAGTGTAGTTGGCTTTATAATTTATAAGTTTTCAAGCTTTTTTACATTAAATCTTTTGTGTGTATTGAGTATGAGTTTTTTAAATATAATCATGCAAACATAAGAAAGTATATATGCAGGAAAAAGACATTATAGATTAAACTATTTATGGAATTTCATTGTAGGTCTAATTTGTTCTAAATTAAAATATTATTTATTTATCTTAGAAATGCTGACTTTGCTAAGTCAACTATACACTGAGCTAGAATTTGATGATGAGCAGGAGTCAAGACATAAGGGGGGAAAAAATGAAAGAAGATATGAAACTGTAACTAAAGTGCTAATAAGAAAATAAATTACAATATGTACAAATGTAAAATACGTTGTTTGTATGGCTGTTTACCACAATTTTCTAAGAAAATCATATTATGCAGATCAAAAATGTAGCAAAGTATGCGTGTCATACAGTACTTCACCTGTCAATGCCAGCCTCTGTGTACAGTACAAACCTTTAATTCTCCACATGCTGTCAGCCTCGGTGCACCATACATTTGTGAATTCATTTGAGGTTACTACAAATTTTAAACTTTTGTGTCCTGGGCAGTAGTTGGAATTTAAATCCCAGAACCTTTGAAGGGTTGCTAGCAGGCACCTTACATACAGGCAATATACTCTGTCTTACATAGTATAGCAGTGAAGTCTTTTTTTGTAAGTGGCCCTGAGTTATTTCTAAGGACCTAATGTAAATTGTTTAGCATCAGCTTATGGATACATTGATGGAAGTATCAAGTCAAACAATGCAGTTATTTAAAAGAGTATTAGTTAGGCAAATTAAATCTAATTGTTTCATTTTACTCTAAGCTGAAATTAAATGGAACCATTCTACACATATATGCATTTGTCATAGTGACAATACATTTAACCGGTTTTGCATTACATTGACTTATCAGTTATTTTTTGTTTCTGTAATCTTAGTTGCAGTATATGTGTTTAACAGATTGCTGTTTTCAAGTACTGGAGGTTAATCTACAGAGTGTTGTGTATTTATTTGGTTATTCTAGGCAGATTCAGAGGCTTAATGAGCCATTTCTTCCAGGTCCTAGCCACTTTAAAATTTATCGTCACCTTATGACCGTTATGTTTGTGCATGCTGTGAATTTAATTAACAGATGTCGCAGTTCCCTCACTACAGTGTTGATGCATTTTGGGAAGTCCAACACAGCAACCATTATTTTGAGAACATTTTCAAACTGGCTGTTGGGAATATAACATGGCAGACACAACAGCTGTACCACTACCAATTAACTGAAGACAACACACATCTGGCTATATTCTGCACGTTGGCCTGTCAAAAATTGGGTGTGGACTACAGTGCGGATGTCCTCTACCAGGTATCTGAATATGCAGAGTTTAGGAAAGTTGAATGGAAAATGTGCTGAAGTATTGAAAGTATTTTACACTAGGATGAGCATATAGTGTAAGTAATGCAGGAGGCATTTAAATGTGTCACTAAATTTGGGAGACTTAAACAGGTGGAAGTGAAGGTTGTATTTCCTGCCCCATAAAAAGTAACATTCTGTAGAAAAAATGTTGTAGAATCTCTTACACCTTTACCATAAATTTCACCTGGTGTTGCATATAATTTTATAGTGTAGTGATTGGCACTCATTTACTCATCAGATGGTTTCAAGTTCAGATGTCAGCCTAGAGCCTGGCTGTGCTGACTGAAGTATTTTTTGTAGTTTTGTAGTTTATAGGGTTATCTAATGATACTCTTGGTATCCAAGAGTGTACAACATTGATGCCAGATGTTCTTCAATACATGGATGTGCAGTTGTAATTTATGGTGACTTACAGCTTAAGGTATTGCATACAATATTAGTGCTACATGGAGCATTTTTATGTAATATACAGTCAAACAGTGACACCTGATATATCACCAGCCTAACTTACTGCCCATGAAAGTCTGTGAACAGAAATCCCTTACTGTACAATATTTTGATTTACTGCCACTCTCAATACACCATGACCCTTGATGTAACACCACCACTTGTGGTGCATATTTATGTGTATATGTGGATATTTATGACTTATAATGTACTTTTCTGACATGTTCTATATCCAGTGGTTTTGTAACCCTTTGGATTTGTAGAATGAAAATGAAATACAAAACAATACAATACAATAAAATACAAACAGATGTGCTTTTCAGGGTT
Source organism: Reticulitermes speratus (assembly GCA_021186555.1). NCBI lineage: Eukaryota > Metazoa > Arthropoda > Insecta > Blattodea > Rhinotermitidae > Reticulitermes > Reticulitermes speratus. The sequence continues at coordinate 36,325,696 of JAJKFL010000001.1, read as the reverse complement.
TCACTATTTGTTTTGAGAGTTCTGATTTTTTAATTGTTTAAAATAATTGTACCTATCAAAGAGAAAGTTAATGAGTCATGTGAAACCGCATCAAAGTAGGCAGGACTCTATGCTCAGATTTTTTATTCTTGTGAACAGCATATGATGTCAATTTTAATGAACGGTTTGTAATGTATATTGAATAGGCTAATGATTTCATGGTGTCTAGGAGATATAGTATTTCTCTTATGAATGCATGAGGGTGGAGGAAAGTCAGAGAACAATTGCTAGGTGCAAAATAGACTACAAAAGCATTCTATGGATCTAAATTTGGCTACTGTGAAGATTTGTGAAATAAAAACTATGTTTGTACTGAAGAATTTTATTTGGACAACTATCATTATTATTTTTCTTCAGAACTTTACACTGTAGAGGGGGTTATCCTATATTAAAAGATCACCATATATAGCGTGTGATAACAATTGGTAAATAGTCATTTATATCAGTGATTCCTCAAACAGCAGGACTTTACTGTCAGCTGAATGAGATTTGAAGTCTCAAAAATAAGAACTTCCATGAATGATTAATACAATACAAAAATGTAAAAACTTCCTTGAAAAAGAAAAAATTTGTTTTTACTGCGGTAGGGCTAAGTTTTTGAGAGAATGGTCAGTGAGATACAAGATACAAAAGGTTGAGAATTATAAATTTAGATGATATTCACCTTCAGACAAAACTTCAGATTTTTTATTTTTTCATTCTGTGCATTATACCGTAATTCAGATTCTTTAATATTAACCAACAAATGCACACAATTGTCATTAGATTCACAATAATATTTTTAAAATGCAGTTTAGTGTTTTAAAAATATTGTTACGAATCTAATGACAATTATTACATTTGTTCATTAATATTACAGAAAAAAACTTTTCATATTATAGAACTCACTTCTCTTAAATGTATTACAGATGTACTGTATGGTCTGGATAGTTTCCAAAACACTTAAATTATCGACATGTATTTGTTATTTTTATGATGTTGCCATATAAAATTATATACGTAACTTCTTGTTTTAAGAATTACCATCAAGATTTTGGAAACAGAATTTATAGTTTCTTTTCCATTTTAGATTCACGTACTCTCTCAATAATTATGTGTTTATGAAAGCTGTGTGCTTATACAAATTTGTATGATAGTACTTTATGATCAGTGTAATGCTTCTGCTCCAGAATGTTACATAGATTCTTGTTAAAAGACATTTATCAATAATATAATTTTATGCTGTTGGAGGGTAGCTGCGAATACATTGAATAAACAGTCGAGGACCGCCGACAAGGGGTGGACCTCCAGCTTGGTGGTTGGGCGAGATGCTAACAACTCCTCACCGTAAAAAATTACCATGTTACGAAACACATCGCAAAGCCTCGGACCTGGACTGTTCTTTGGTACAACTTAACCAACAGAAAAGGGATATGAGATTTGGAACCTGGAATGTGAGGAGACTGTACAGGTCAGGGTCACTTATGACAGTGGCCAGGGAATTAGTGAGGTGTAAATTAGATTTGGTGGGTGTACAGGAGGTTGGGTGGGGCAAAGGAGGCACTGTAAGAGCAGGGGATTATACTTTTCTCTATGGAAAAGGAAATGAAAGTCATCAACTGGGAACAGGTTTTTTTTTTGTACACCAGAGAATAGTATCAACAATTAAGAGAGTAGAGTTTGTTAGTGATAGAATGTCATATATAGTGCTGAGAGGTCGCTGGTGTAATATCATTGTTCTGAATGTGCATGCACAAACTGAGGACAAAAGTGATGACTCAAAGGACAGTTTCTATGAGGAATTAGAACAGGTTTTCGACCATTTTCCTAAGTACCATATAAAAATTCTGTTAGGAGATTTTAATGCAAAATTGGGGAGGGAGGATGCTTTTAAACCGACGATCGGGAATGAGAGTTTACATTACGATAGTAATGATAATGGTGTTAAAGTAGTAAACTTTGCCACATCAGAAGATCTAGTTGTTAAGAGCACGATGTTCCCACACCGAAATATTCATAAATACACCTGGACTTCTCCTGATGGGAAGACTCATAATCATATCGATCACGTATTGATAGATAGGTGAGGGCATTTAATTATACTTAATGTGTGATCTTTCAGGGGAGCTGACTGTGATACTCATCACTATCTGGTGGTTGCAAAAGTTAGGGAAAGACTGGCGGTAAACAAACAAGCAGCACAGAAGTTTGATGCGGAGAGATTTAATCTCAAGAAGCTAAGTGAACTAGAGGTTAGGAAACAGTATCAGATAAAGATCTCACACAGGTTTGCAGAACTTAAATGTTAGCGAGGACATAAATAGGGCTTGGGAAAACATTATAGAGGTATCAAAATCTCAGCTAAAGAGAGTCTAGGGCTGTATGAAAGGAAGCAGCATAAACCATGGTTTGACGAAGAATGTTCAAAATTTTTAGATCAAAGGAAGCAGGCTAAAATGCAGTGGGTACAGAATCCAAACCAAAGTAATGTAGATAATCTGAACAATGTAAGACGTGAAGCTAGTAGACATTTCAGGAACTAAAAAAAGGAATATCTGAAAGCTAAAATTAATGAACTTAAAACAAACAGTAAGAACAAGAATATCAGAGACTTGTATAGGGGCATCAATGACTTTAAGAAAGGTTAGCAGCCTAGAACTAATGGAGTAAAGGATGAGAAAGGTGATCTGTTTGCAGACTCCCACAGTATTTTGGCTAGGTGGAGGAAACATTTCTTTCAGCTATTGAATGTACATGGGGTTAATGAAGTTAGGCAAGCTGAAATACATACAGCAGAGCCACTGGTGCCTGAGCCCAGTGACTCTGAAGTTGAGATGGCTATTTAAAAGCTAAAAAGCACAAATCACCAGGTATTGATCAAATTCCAGTAGAACTGATTAAAGCAGGAGGTAGGACATTTCGTTCTGAGATCCATAAACTTATTAATTCTATTTGCAATAAAGAGGGATTTTCTGAGCAGTGGAAGGAGTCAATCATTGTACCTATTTATAAGAAGGGCGATAAAACAGATTGCAGTAATTATCGAGTCATATTACTTTTGTCAACCACATACAAAATTCTATCCAACATCCTTCTGTCAAGGTTAACTCCTTATGCAGAGGAAATTATTGAGGAGCATCAGTGTAGATTTAGACATAACAGGTCAACTACGGATCATATGTTCTGCATTTGTCAAATACTTGAAATAAAAATGGGAATACAATGAGGCAGTGCATCAGCTATCTGTAGAGTTCAAGAAAGCCTATGATTCAGTTAGGAGGGAGGTCTTGTATAATATTCTCATTGAATTTGGTATCCCCATGAAACTAGTAAGGCTAGTAAAAATGTGTCTAAATGAAACCTATAGCAGAGTCTAGCTAGGCAAACATTTGTCTGACACATTTCCTATTAAGAATGGTTTGAAACAAGGAGATGCTTTATCACCATTGCTTTTCAACTTTGCTTTGGAATATGCCATTAGGAAGGTTCAGGCAAACCAGGAGGGCTCGAAATTAAATGGTATACATCAGCTTCTAGTTTATGCTGATGATGTTAATATATTGGGCAGAAGCGTACATGCTGTAAAGAAAAACACAGAAGATTTAGTAGTCACTAGTAAGGAGATTGGTCTAGAAGTAAATGCTGAGAAAACTAAGTAAATGGTCATGTCTCGAGATCAGAATGCAGGACAAAATTACAACAAAAAGATAGATAATAAAACCTTTTAAAGGGTGGAATAGTTCAAATATTTGGGAACAACCCTAACATATCGAAATTCCATTCAGGAAGAAATTAAGAGCAGTTTGAAGTTGGGGAATGCTTGTTATCATTCAGTGCAGGATCTTCTGTCTTCCAGTTTGCTATCCAAAAATACAAAGATTAAGATATACAGAACTCTAATTCTGCCTGTTGTTTTGTATGGGTGTGAAACTTGGTCTCTCACACTGAGGGAGGAACATAGGCTGAGGGTGTTCGAGAATAGGGTGTTGAGGAGGATATTTGGGCCTAAGAGGGACGAGGTAATAGGGGAGTAGAGAAGACTACATAATGAGTAACTTAATGATCTGTACTCTACACCAAACATTATTTGGGTGATCAAATCAAGAAGAATGAGGTGGGCGGGGCATGTAGCACGTATGGGTGAGGGGAGAAGTGCATACAGGATTTTGGTGGGGATACCTGAGGGAAGGAGACCACTTGGAAGACCCAGGCGTAGATGGGAGGATAATATTAAAATGGATCTTCAAGAAGTGGGATGGGAGGGCATGGACTGGATTGATATGGCTCAGGATAGGGACAGGTGGCGAGCTCTTGTGAATGCGGTAATGAACCTTCGGGTTCCATAAAACGCGAGGAATTTCTTGACTAGCAGACGACCTGTTAGCTTCTCAAGAAGGACTCTGCTCCATGGAGTTAGTTATAATTTTATACTGTACTGAGTATGGAGTCTTACTAGGGGAAATGTGAATCTCTCATTAGCAGAACTAATTTGTTAATAAGGAAAAAGGCAAATTTTATTTTTCTTTGATGTAAACAAAGAAAGAAAATTATGTGCATTTTACTGACCTTGATGATTGTAATAGATCTCAAATGATAACAGATTCCTTTTTCTCACAGCTGCATTTTTGTCTTGTATCATCTTTAACTGCCCTTGCATGATGCCTTCTTCAGAATCAAACACTACATTAGGCTGTAGCAATGGTCATCTTCGATCCTGTCATTATAATCAATGGTAAAGATTAATTACAATAGCATGACTTTTAGGCTATGTCATGAATGTTTCAGATAACTAATGCCACTATATCAAGCCATTTCAAGACAACAGTTACTCCTCGGTATAAATTATTGGTTAGCTTCAATTATTCACATGATTTGAAGGATGAGATTCCTCAACGTGAACTGGATATAGAATTCAGTAGCCCATGGTATGAGACCGGAATGCATGGCACGCTGACTGAGTCAACACCTAGCCGACACAAGATTCAATTGTCAAGTTGGTGGAGGTCACAAACTGATATCCGCAGAGTGAATGTTAGTGGTTTCTATTTGGATGGCAGCAATAAGTTGAAGGTGGATCATCAGCTGGATGTAACACTGGCTGGAGAGCTGAGGGGCAAGCTTGTTGCTGGCCTTACTTCATCCAGTAATTTGAAAAACCAATGGATAAACCTGGAGGTGTACAATAAAACCTACTTGGCAAATGTGACATACATAAAGGACATGTGAGTATAAATTGCAGACTGTATTATTAGATTTATCATATAATAATTATCATCCTGATATTTTTTTATATTACCAGGAAAACCTGCAGGGCCACGAAATTTTAATGGACTGATAGAGATGCAGGAATTGGGAAATATCAGAGAAGGTAAATGTAGAAACCATGTAGCTTGTGTGAACAAGAAACATAGAAGAATGGATAAATACAAAGCAGGACATTAGGAGAAATGTAAAGGTGGAAATACCACAAGAAAAGTTTCCGAAGTTACAGATAAAGTGGTGTGAACATATGTTTTGTCAACAAAAAATATCTTTGTCAGCATAAAATACAAAGATGTTGAATAAATTATATTGAAGAGACCAAGAAATAGGTAGGGGAATCAAGTGTAGGATGATGTACAAATGAAAGTAGGACAACCCTTGATACATATGACTGAAACAGTTACTAGAGGATACAGAGTATTGGAGAAGACTTTGCTATAATTGGAATTGTCCTGGTAGAAACTTTAGTGCATGGGAATGTTATTTAATTGCTAGCCCTTTTGCAAAATTTGACTTTAATTGTTCAAGAATTGAGATTAGTGCTTTTATTCTCTTTTTTTAATTTTGGACTTCTGTGTTGAATAATGCATACATTTAGTTCTGCCTTGAATTTTCCAACTGTTTGCAATAAATGGACTTTATTCTTACAGTGGAACAATTGATTCTATGAAACATTATCAAAATCAGATAATTAGCCTGAAATACAGTTTTATATCGGATGCATTACAGTATGTTTTTAATTCAAATTGTTGCACCAGTTTTAGTTTGCTTTTTAGCTGTCTGTACTAAGTTAACTACATGTGAATGAACTTGTGTATCATAAAAAATCAAAACAAGACTCACTGCTTTGCAGGTCTACAATTCAGTGAAGTCTTATTTGACGTGGAAGTGAGGACTGTATTTTCAAGTTCTGTTTTACGAAAATATGTTTGGTTTGGGTACATTTTGTAACTTGGTGGAGATGCTGCATGTACCAACCACCTCCACTAAGGCATCTATTCAAAGAAATTCATTTCATTTTATTTCATTTCATTTATTTAATCACTCTGTAGATCCTTATGAGTGTTAAACACACCCATAGGATGTAGAGTTAGTCAGACATATACAATATTGTACAATCACTTAGATCCATATAAAAAGATTATGACATACAATATATCCGTAGGTACACTGTCAGAGATATAGCATTATGTATATAATAACCAGTTAACTTCATTTGTACAAAAACAATTAAAGAGCAAAACATATAATACACATTAGGCCATGAGCAACAATACAATATGTATACAGAAACAAGTTGAATACATTTGTACAAGGCAATAAAATGATTAAGACATATAATACACTTTAGGCAATGAAAAACAGTACAATTGACCTCATTTTTGTCAAATCATTATTTATGAACTATTGTAATTAAAGTATTCTTCCAATGAATAAAATGATTGTAGGAGAAGGTATCTCTTTAACGCTGGTTTCAACAGCTCTATTTTATTTGATAGTCTTTTTATGTGTATGGGCAGATGGTTAAATATCTTCATTCCAACAAAATATGCCCCCTCTTTAAACGCTGTCAATCTTGCTGTAGTGAAATGGAGATCAGTATTATGTCTAGTGTTAACGCCATGTATTTCTTGATTGGTTGTGTATAGATTCATATTTCTCACAACAAATAACATTAAAGAGAATATGTATTGAGAGTAAAATGGTAGAATTCCCCAATTTTTGAAAAGTTGTCTACAAGAATCTCTGTATCTAGACCTAGTCATGATTCGAAGTATTCGTTTTTGCATCTCGAAAACACTAATACTATGCGGTGAATTGCCCCATAAAATTATGCCATAGGATAATAATGAATGTACGTAAGCAAAATAAATCATTCTTAGAGTTTCCTCCGTCATAAGGGGCGTAACAATTCTATTAGCGTAGCAAGCAGAGCTCAACTTAGTCAAAACATGTTTAATGTGGCCCTTCCATGACAACTTCTCATCAATGGTCAGCCCTAGAAACTTAATGTTAGTGGTATTAGTAATATGCTTGTTTGCTAATGTAATATTTAAATCAAGCTTCTGACTATTCTTGGTCCGAAATTGTAAAAAATGTGTTTTATCAAAATTTAAATACATCAAATTACTCCTAAACCATTCATTTATGTCATCAAAACAGTATTTACTTCACTCGAGAATTGTACAGGGTTAGAACCAGTAATTATCAAACTAGTATTGTCAGCATATAATACTAATGTCGTATTTTTAGAGGTTACTGAGGGCAAATCCTTTATAAATAATAAAAAAATAAAGGACCAAGAATAGATCCTTGCGGTACACCATGTTTGACTATTTCCCAGTCAGAGTAGCTATTGTTAGAATTATCTTGTATTACAACTCTCTGATATCTCTCTGTGAGGTAGGATTTGATCAAGGCATTAAATTTCCCTACAATTCCATATTGTTCTAATTTGTTCAACAAAATTTTATGATTTACAACATCAAAAGCCTTGCTTAAATCACAGAAGATACCCCCAACTATTTGTTTATTATTAAAGGAGGTTAGTAATTCATGTATTAATGTATAAGATGCTTTGTCAGTAGATGATTCACTTCTAAAACCATATTGTTCCTTTGCAAGTATCTGATTTTGAACCACATGTTGGTACATTCTTGAATAAATAATTTTCTCAAAAACTTTCGAAAAGGATGTTAATAGTAATATTGGTCTAAAATTTGCTATGTTTAGTTTGTCTCCTGTTTTATAAATAGGTTTTACTATCGAGAATTTTAATCTGGATAGAAAAATACCCATTTCAAGGCATTTATTACAAATGTAGGTTAGTGGGGAAACTATAAAGGGAGAACTCCATTTTAAAATTGTAACTGAAATTTCATCATAACCATGATAATTTTTTGTTTTTAATGATTTTATAATCTTACCAATCTCTTGGGTTGATGTATATCCAAATTTGATCCTAGGATATGCAAGTCTAGTATTTCGAGTAATATTTTTTACTGTGTCTCTACTATTTAAATGGGTTATTCTCTCATTTTTATTTGATCCTATTATTTCTTCTGCTATTGATGAGAAATAGTTATTAAAAATACTTGATATTGTTTGTTGATCATCTATTTGTAAGCCATTGTAGTTTATTAAGTGTATTCCTTCTTTTTCTGTTTTTCTACCTGTTTCAGTTTTAACAATATCCCAAATGGTTTTAGTTTTGTTTTTGGAAGTTAAGAGCCTCTTGCTATATTGTTGTTTCTTAGCTTCTTTAATAACTCTTGATAAAATTTTACAGTATAGTTTATAGTAATTTTTAAGTGTATGATCATTACTGTGTTTGCTAATCAAATAGAGCTCTCGCTTGTGATTAAGTGAAATCTTTATGCCTCTAGTCATCCAAGTGTTTTCTTTTTGTTCACTATAATTTTCTTTTTAGTAAAATTTGAATAAAAAATTCTTAGGTATGTGTTATGGAAATTATTAAACATTTTATTTACATCGCTTTCATTAAATATGTCGTCCCAGGTCTCATAACTCAGTTTAATCTTAAAGTCACTTTCGGAGTATTTGTCAAAATTTCTTATGATTTCAGTTTCATTTAATTTTTTATAAGTAAATATATTCTCTAGCCTTATTACCTGGGCATCATGATCTGATAACCCATTTATGATTGGACAAACGGTGTAACTCCCAATATGGGATATATCAATATAAATATTATCAATTGCCGAGGCACATCCATTTGCGATTCTAGTTGGAAATTCTATTGTACTAACTAGATTATAAGTTGCAAGTAAATTATCCAATTGTTGTCTTTTGTTGCAGTTTTCAGCCAGATAGTTTACATTTACATCGCCACATATGATAATATCTATGTTTGATTTACTTAGCTGGTTTAAAATAGTGTCTATGCCTTTTATAAAATGCATAAAATTTCCAGTTGGTGATCTATAAACAGTTAGTATATATGTCATGTTGCGTGATAAATTAATTTTGATAGCACATACCTCAATATCTTGTTCAATACAGAACTCTTGAAAATCGATATCAGTAAATATTAGTGACTCATGTATATAGATGCATGTACCTCCCTTTTTTAGTATTTTTCTACAAAACTTTGCACTAAGAGTATAATGATCTATAAATGAACTTGCAATCTCTTGTTCTGTGTTCACAAAGAATACAACATATACACCGAAATTTGATAAATTTGTACTACTGTGTACCTGAAAGGAAAAACTGTAAAGTCAAATTTACAAATGGTTTTAAAGGTCACACTGTTGTAATATGTTTCAATCAAATGAAACCTCAGACATGGCAGACATGGCATATGTTTGTAGTATGGGATGACGAATAAGTTATATCTTTACATAGAACCATAATACAAAGGTGGTCTTTGGTACACTCTTTGGAAAGCTGAGGGTACTCTTCTTACCTTCTGGTCAGTAAAAATAAAATGCTCTCCACAATAAACCTTCACTAACTGCTCAGATTTGGAGCAGTTTATATTTAATAGTGTGTTATTGATGGGAGGAGCCCGGGATATTGTAGTCAGTATAGTGATGAGCCTATGGGCTGGAAGATGTGGCGTTCGATTCACGGCAGGGGCAAAGGATTTTTATCTTCTGCTAAACGTTCAGGCCGGATCTGGGGCCCACCAAGAGTCCTTTTTTGTGGGTACAGGGGATTATTTCATCTGGGGTAAAGTTGTTGGGGCATGAAGTTGACTACCACCCCAATCAAGTGCTGAGGTAAGAATGAGTGGAGTTATACCTCTATTCCCCCTGTATGTGTGGCATGGACAGAGACGACTTTACCTTTTATGATTATTGGGACCTATACTGAAGAAAGAAATCCTACTTTTATATACCAGTCTCCTCCTGCCAAGGAGTTGATTGGTACAGGCTTGGTGCACACTGGTACAGCATAAGAAACAAGCATAGCTGTGTTAATTAACAACATCTGAGAATATGAATGTAAGAATACATTTTTACAAAATCAAGTTGTTATTATGACTAGCAAAAACTTAATAAGCTCGCTCTTATAAAAGGATGGTAAAAATGGTGAATAAACAAAGTAAACTGTCCATGAAATCTTTCTGCAGTTCAGAAACTTAATCATGCTAATTACATTTGCTTCTCAATGATAACATTTCTGTTGGTTTTAGGTTCGTATGTTTGGACTATTCCAATCTGGAAATAAAATTCTACAAATTTTCCACATTTCTTTCCTTACACTAAAGTGCTACCTCAAGGCACTTAACATCATGTGATATAGAGAACATGAGACTGATGTCTCACAATCAGGATGCAGGACAAAATCACAACATAAAGTTAGATAATAAATCTTTTGAAAGGGTGGAACAGTTCAAATATTTGGGAACAACCCTAACATATCAAAATTCCATTCAGGAAGAAATTAAGAGCAGATTGAAGTCGGGGAATGCTTGTTATCATTCGGTGCAGGATCTTCTCTCTTCCAGTCTGCTATCCAAAAATACCAAGATTAAGATATGCAGAACTATAATTTTGCCTGTTGTTTTGTATGGGTGTGAGACATGGTTTCTCACACTGAGGGAGAAATATAGGCTTAGGGTGTTCGAGAATAGGGTGCTGAGGAGGATATTCGGGCCTAAGAGGGACGAGGTAACAGGGGAGTGCAGAAGGCTACATAACAAGGAACTTAATGATCTGTACTCATCACCAAATATTATTCAGGTAATCAAATCAAGAAGAATGGGGTGGGCGGGCATGTAGCACGTATGGGTGAGGGGAGAAGTGCATACAGGATTTTGGTGGGGAGACCTGAGGGAAGGATACCACTTGGAAGACCCAGGCGTAGATGGGAGGATAATATTAAAATGGATCTTCAAGAAGTGGGATGGAAGGGCATGGACTGGATTGATATGGCTCAGGATAGGAACAGGTGGCGGGCTCTTGTGAGTGCGGTAATGAACCTTCGGGTTCCATAAAACGCGAGGAATTTCTTGACTAGCTGACGACCTGTTGGCTTCTCAAGAAGGACTCTGCTCGACGGAGTTAGTTAGTTAGTTAGTTAGAGACTGATAAAGGGGATAACTGGGGAGTTATAAAGCATGGTGTTCCACAAGGTTCAATTTAGGTCCTCTACTTTTTCTTCTCTATATAAATGATCTATCAAAAACTATTAACAAAAACCTAAACCAATTTTATTTGCAGATGATACTAGTATAATATTTACCAATTCTAATCCCTAAAATTTAAAAAAGTCTATAAAAAGTACATTTGAAATTTTAAATAAGTGGTTCACACCCAATAGACTTTCATTAAACTTTGATAAAACCCATTTTATACATTTTACAAATAAAAATAGTCCTCAAATTGATCTGGCCTTTAGTTATGACAACAAATTAATTTCTAAAGCGTATGATACAAAAGTTCTTGGAATATATGTGGACAGCTCACTATCTTGGAAAATACATATTGAACAAACTATGCCCAAATTTAGTGCAGCTTGTTATGCAATGAGATCAATCAAGCCCCTTGTGTCACAAGAAACATTGAAGACGGTATATACTATGCCTATTTTCATTCCATTATGAACTATGGGATAATATTTTGGGGAAACTCTTCTCACAGTACAAGAATTTTCAAAATACAAAAGAAAATAATCAGAATTATTGCAGGATGCAGAAGCAGAGGCTCATGTAGAGATTTTTTAAGCATTTAAAAATTCTACCTCTTCCATCGCAATACATACTATCACTTCTTCTATTTGTAGTTAACAACAGGGATAAATTCAAATTAAATTCTGATGTCCATAACATAAATACTAGACAAAAATATAACTTCCACCATCCTTCATCAAATTTATCAATATATCAAAAAGGAGTTTACCCATTTGGCATAAAAGTGTTCAACAATATCCCACAGAGCATAAAAAATTTAAGTAATGGCACTAAACAATTTAAGTCAGCGCTAAAGAATTATTTACATGCTCACTCCTTCTACACTATAGATGAATACTTTCATGTAAGTAGGGAATGCTAAACTCAACTCTATTCAGTTTCTAGATAATCATATTGTACAGTATCAGCTCTATGTTAGAGTTTTTTGACCTGTTCTACATCCAAAGGTAATAATCTGTATTCAGATTTATAGAAAGCAAATAAATTCAATTCAATTCAAATAGTACTTCCATCTTGGGGCACTTGCATTCAGACCACTGTTACCCTCTTCAATCTATACCTGTCTCTGCCCCAGTCTGTATTTACGTTAGAATATTATCACATGGCCACAGTTTCTTGAGGTTAGAACAGTTGGTACAAAATCTTCCTCAACAAAGCACATTATAACATAGCATAGTTATATATTTTAATAAGTAAATCATCACAAGTAATTGTTATGAAATGTGACCAACACAGTAGTACTAAATTTTTATTTCCCTATAGTGGCAGGAAATTTCTAATGTACCTATGTACTCTGGCTACCAATAATCCCCACTTGCCCCTACCATAGTTTCTTTGTGACCAAATTTGCAAAGATTTCTCCACTTGTGCAACAAGTTTATCTTGATTGCATCCAAAGTACTGTCTCTTCATGTGCTGATAGTAGACAGGATATAGAGTGACTGAAGAAATTAGGAAGGCAAGATACTACCACTGAGGTACTGTCCAGTATATTGTGAAGCTTTTAATACACAGCCAAACAGAAATCCGTGAGGACATATGGAAAACATGAAAAGATGCCATTTGCAAAGATAACTTCAGTACTTGTTCTGGCCTCGAAAATCATACATGGTAGTAATATTTTACTGATTTAAAAGCTATTTGAATTTTTCCTGTATGTAAACATTCTGCATCAAATGGTAGCAGGCAGTCCCTGAATTTCATCTCCTCTTAATTTATTCATGCATGTCATTTGTCTTAGGAGCCGGAGTAGCATAGTCGGTATAGCGACTAGGCTACGGGCTGGACGGCCCGGGGTTCGAATCCCGGTAGGAGCAAGAGATGTTTGTTTTGTCCAAAACGTCCAGACCGGCTCTGGAGCCTACCCAGCTTCCTATTTAATGGGTACCGATGTTCTTTCCCGGCGGTAAAGTGGCTGAGGCGTGAAGTAAACCACTCATATCCATCTAGTGCTGAGGTTAAGAATGAGTGGAGTTAAACCTCTATTCCTACTATACGCCTTCATGGCGTGGACAGGGGAAGCCTTACCTTTACCTGTGTCTCATTTTCTCTTCATTTTTATCCTTATCAATTCTTATCACGTCAAGAACCTAAATTGTACTTCTGCATCTGTGTAAGAACATATTTCAGTTGTCTGTGTTATCACTGGCTCAGAATAAGCCTTATGTGTTACTTTGCATACTTGTGATAAGTTTCTTTTCTATGTGTTATTTTGAACACCTGATGACAGTGTTTTGTCAGTGTTATTATATGTAGCCATGCAGTTGCAATATCAGCATGTGTTTCCAGCTTTCATTTCTTAGAAGGTACGGTGCAGCTTGCTGAATCAACATATGGTGGCAGTTTGGTTCTCCTGAGCACTTCAATTGAGAAGGGGTTTGCTGTTGACCTGAAACTACGAAAACGACTCACCTTGGCAGCAAAGGTAAAATTATCAGCATTAGTTCCTGATTAATCATTTGAAGTTCTATGACATACGGTGTTTTTATGTTAGAGTAGCTTTTCTTTTTTATTTGGCAAATGTCTATGTACACGTATTTGTAAGAAGGAATGTAACAGTTCTGGTATTTACAATTAACCGTGTATCAGAATATATTTGAGTCTTTAAATTAAATTTCCCATCAATTCAATGTCATTAGTACTTACATTAATATAATTAATACGTACATGGATGGTGGGACACAATGCCAATATATTACAATATTAGTGTTGCAGTGAACTTTTAATTTGTATGCATGATATGTACTGAACAACCACTTTACTTTAAGCTCTTGGAATCTGTATTTTCATTACACAAATTATGCTGTGATTGTTTATAATAAACTAATCCTAAGTAAGTAAGTAAGTAAGTAACGAACTAATATGATGGAGAAAAATTGTTATTGATAAGGCAATGATAATGCTGGTGGACCACACAGTGTTGTCTGTCTGCAGCATCTTATTCAGTATATTCACAAGAACTGTTATATTTGTAGGCCATCTTCTCCATCTGCAACCTGAGTGTGTCCACTCCATGTATGTATGTATGTATGTATGTATGTATGTATGTATGTATGTATGTATGGTGACAGTGGACCCACATAACATAATTTTTCACATTAAAACTTTCCTAAAAATCATGTTTGGGGTTAAATAATATAATTCATGGTTTCACAATGTATCTGTTATGGATTATGCTTATAAAAATTTGTGAAAAGTCCCTAGAACTGAAGTTAAAATTGAATTAAATAATCTTTATATCTCACTATGTAATAAATGCATGTAGCTCTATGTGTTAATATCTGAAATGAAAATAGTGCTTCCAGTTTAAGTGTTTATATAAAATGGCCATTATTACACTCTTCTCATAATAATTTTATGTATGTATTATTGGATTCTCTGGAGAAAGCAAAGCATGAAATTTGAATTTGCCTGTTTATAGTTTTTATAATAATTTCATATGTAGAAATGTCCACTAGAATAGATATATTTCCACGAATGCAGTTACTCTTTTAGGTTACCTGTGCTGATGAGAAACATGGGCTGCAGTTTGAGTTATTCTGGGATAAAGATGCAAACCCAAACAAAAAGATTTCTTTGGTGGCTGAAGCAGTGGGAAACAAAAAGGAAGTTCTGCTGGAGATACCAGGCCGCTACCTTAAAGGAGAGGTTGTCACAGTGTAAGCATCATTGACTTGTAATGAATTTTCAGTAGTTTGTGAATATTACATAAAATTTTAGTGTCATGATTTATAACAAAGAAAATTAGTTTCTTGGCATCTGTTTACTGTTTGAAAAGTCCCTGGGTTGAATGTGCAGGTAGTTACCCAAATGGATTTTATTTTGTTCATAAACAGAAATACTATGACAGTAATTTAAAATAGCCCATAAGCATTCTATTTTATAATTCATAAATTATTATTATTATTATTATTATTATTATTATATCACAACATGGGTTTGAAAATAAACTACAGAAACAAATGTGAGATTTGAAATTCTCACAGCAGGAGCTATTAAGGTGACTCTTAGGATGTGATGTCATGTTGTATGGTAGATAAATTTACATGCTTACTACATTACATGGCATCATATCTTACCTTCAGCAAAGTAGTAGTTATGTAGCAAGGAGGTTAGTACATGGTAACATATTTGAGTAGTATTAGGAAGCCACTTAGTTCAAGTCTTGGTCACAAAAGAAGCTACTTGCCTTAGGATTTCCATAGTTTTCATTAATTCATTCATTCCTTCATACATTTTATTCATCCTTTATGTCAATAGATATGCTGTATATTATATTACAAGAATTCTGATATGTGTTAAGCACACAATGTTAGCTAAATGCATCATACTACAACTGCAGTAATTTTTCTCCATAGATGCACATATGTACTTTGTACATAGTTTCTGTTTCTGTAGGTATATTTTGGGATAGCACCTGCAAGTAGGAAATAGTCACCTCTTAAAAATGATTCCAGTCTCATCATTCATTATTGTCTTCTCATCTGTACTGTTCAAATAATGTTTTAAGTGACCTAAGAATCATCATATTCACAACAAATATCATAAACTGATGTTGCCTGTAATGGGCCAGACATAACGTTCTACTTCTGAGTTGAATCCTTTTAGAAGGGTGAAACAAGTTATGTTGGGTAACATTTGTACACACAAGAAAAGACATATTCAATTCAATTCAATTTATGTAGCATCCATAACTGTTACATAAACAACAATTGGACAAGTCCAGTTAAACAATAGCCAAAATATTACACATCATATAACAATTTAAATATATACAAATACATTTTCGGATAAAAACCAGTCACTTATACCACTAATGCAACTTATACATGATTAAAATAATCTATAGATAATAAAAATCTTGTAAAATTTTTAGGTATGAAAGTGTTGAATAAATTTCAATTTCTAAAAGTTATAAATGCAACTTCATAAAATATAAACAATTTTGTAACCAAACCAAAAAACATACCCATAGAAAACCACTGCATCTTAGTGTAAAAAATCACACTCCAAAAAGACCTTATATATATTACTATGTCTTACCACTAAAAAACTCTTGTTAAGAATAAAAGCAATTTTGTAATAAAAAAATGTTTAATTTATTTTTAAAATCCTTAAAATTCTCTATTCTTTTTATTTCTGTGTGTAGATTGTTGTGTAGTTTTATCCCCATATTTATTATACTCTTTTTACAACGTGAAGTGTTGCATAATTGGACATACAAACCCTGTTTCCCTCTTGTAGTATAATTATGAACATCTAAATATTGGGTCATATGAATACTGCATTACTATAATTTACTCCACCCCAGAATATTATCCCATATCTGAGTATTGATTCGAATTTTGTAAAATATATATTTCTTAAAATAGGTTTACTTACTAAATCGTGCAATGATTTGATCAAATAGAGAACTTTATTCAATTTTTGACATAGGTAGTGTATATGAGTAGACCAACTTAAATTGTCTGTAATTTGAATACCTAGGAATTTTAGATTTGATGTATAGGTTATTTCTTTGTTATTAAAATACAGACTAGGCCTATGAATTCAACTAGATCCATTTCCCTGAAATAATATTGCTTTAGTCTTTCCAGTATTTATTATAAGATTATTAGACAAAACCCAATTTTCTAGTTGTTTCATAACATTTACTATTTGTTCTTGTAGAGATGTGAGATTTTTCTCAATAAGTAGTATATTTGTATCATCAGCGAATAACACAACCTTTGCTTCTTGTACAGCATTTGTGTTCCTGCTATGTATTACATGATTTATTGTGACAGTAAATTTCATGTATTTTCAAATGCTGGCATGAATATACATGGTACATGCAGAAGCTCATGCTTGTACACACACACACACACACACACACACACACACACACACACAAACACACACACACACAAAAGGTCTTATTCACTCACATATGCATAAGAGTGTTCAATACACTTCATTTTGTATGGGTATGTAGAACTGTGCAGCATTGTGGAAGAGAGTCTGTCCCTGCTGACTTGTATTCTGAATGAAGTACAGCTCAAATTATTAAACAACATTTCCACAAGGATGAAATTTTAAAATTTTTTAGTGGAAGTGTTTTATTTTTGTGAAGATTGGCTTTGCTTAAATAAAATTCAAACATGATAACTGTGGTTGGCAGAGCCAGTGGAGTAACGGGCTTTGTAGAGTGGGAAGAACACCACAAGATCTTTGTTAAACTGGAGTGGAATCTAGACGAAGCATATGCTGACATCACAGCAAAACTCCATACTCCCTTTCCTTGGATGAGGTCACTAAGTTTGGTCGGCACCTATAGTCTGCTTCAGAATGATGGCGCCTTAGAGGTATGTACAGCTTACATTAGGAGTAAGTAATGCTAATTGATGTTGTGTGGTCTCTTACACAGATGGAAGGACATAATAACAGGTGTTTGGAAAGTTACTTGAACCTAAGGGGGATGAAGTAAGTGAGCAGTTCAGGATATTAATTAATCAAGAACAAGTGACATAATGTTATTAGGATAGTAAAATAAGGAGGCTGCAATGAGCTGAATATATAAATAGGGTGGCAAATTAAGGAACGAATTCAGAATTTTGGTGGGGAAATTTTTTTGGAAAACAACCAAATGGATGACCAAAAAAAGGAGATGTGCAGATAACATTAGGATGAGTTTAAGATCATTAGCTTCATGGACTTTGTCCATTGTCTGGTGTTTTAAAAGCAATATAAAATAAATTTATTTTTATTACTTTCAAAACACCAGACACTGGACAAAGTCCATGAAGCTAATTATCTTAAATGTAATATACCAAAATCAGAACCTTATTGAATTGTGTTAGGATAGATGTTACAGGAGTGGATTGTAAGACTGGAAAGAGATTGAAATTGGCTAAAGATTATGTCCAAAGGCAGAATTTGGTATTGTGGTGATGAACGTTCAGTTCCTGCTGCTAGTGCGTTAGATTAATTTATGTTTTTTACAATTTACATAAAAAAGAAATGCAGTGTTAATCATTAAAAAAAGGGTTTTCTGTTGGATGGAGAATATATTATTAAATTCAGTTACAATTACTCTGATGCCAGTGGGAGAAATTATTTCATCTCTGTTTGCAATGAGAGAACCAAATTCTAAAATACTTTATTGTTATAATTTCCATACTGGGAGTTAATTAATTAATGCTGCGAAACCATAGCAGCTGGATGGAAGGAAGGGCTTTGCAGTTGTACTAAAACGTGAAATGAAGAGAATGATGGTTGCATGTGAGAAATCCTGTTACTTTACATCGCTGGTCCCCAGCTCAGATACTGGGATATATACAAAATATCTGCATGTCATAATAGAAAAAGCTGCTCAGACAGGTCATAACCTGATGTCTTGTATCCTCATTTCAAAATTCTTCAAGGTGTGCTGCATGTCTCTTTACAAGTTCTGATGACAGGATGTAGATACTTTTCTGCACAAATGTTACATGTTAAATTTATAGACTTATGATCAATTTAAGGACCATACCATCATAATGCACACAATGAACAGTTTTAAAATAAATATTACATGACATGCCTCATATTAGCTGCATGATTTCACTGTATGTTATGAAATAAAATAAGTGGAAGAGAGAGGCTAACAATTCATGATGAAATGACCATAGAGAGAATTACACATGTTGACAATACATTTTTTTCGCAAATGTTATTGTATTAGCTCATGTTAATCACTGTTGTGATTTTCCCATGCTAAATGTTCGCTTGTCTGCCACGTTGATGATATTGCATAGTGATTTGTTTATGAGTATTACTACTTGAGCAAAGTAGCACTTCATGGTGGGCTGAATTAAATCATTTAAGATGTCCAAGTGTTCCTCGTCTGTATGAATGTTCTGATATCACAGCATAAGTAATACACCAAGAAGACTGAATGACTGTGATTTTTATGATAATAATTGATAAATGTGATTAAATATCCAGGTATTACCCCCTGTATGTTGGGCATTTGTTAAATGCTGTAATTTTGGTAAAAATTGAACTACTGTGCAGTCAATCTGAAATGTTGTTCATGAAAAATGTTTCGGAGTATATTTCAGAAAAATGTGCAGTTGGTAATTATCAGAATATTGTAACTGTAATTAATAATTATTATAAGGCAGTAGTGACAAATTACAAAAGAATAGATAGGGGTGGTAATTCTCAGGTTTTATTAGATCTTTTGTATTGCATTATTACACTAGTTTTCCATATTTTTGCAGAGTTTTCATGCGTGCAGGTTGTTTCTGTTATTTGTCTTTGATTTGAACTGCTGCAGTATTGTGCAACCTGTAATTTCTTGGTATATTAATTTGTTTTGATGGTTGATGTTCTGAGCCGTATCTAATTTTTAACTTAAAGTATGTACAGCACTACCTTGCAATGGTGAGAAGTCTGAGAATGGTAATCGTTATACATAAATGACAATGAACAGCAGTTACAAATGGCAAATTGGAAGCACGCACCCTCAGTATTCTTCCGCAGTAAACCACCATGCAAGAACATTCACATGCCAAGAAACCACAATACAGTAACAGTGACGTACATGTGGTTTTACATATGTTAGTTAATAATTTGTGGTGATGTGATGAAGTTACTGCTGAGGAAAACTGATTGTTTTTAGACCATTTAACAACCAGAGCAGTCATCTTCGGAGGAAACTAGGTAGACTGCTGTTGCTATATAGGTAAAGGAGAAGTGGAGGAAAGAGGCCCGCTTCATGTCTCAGCTGCTTTACTTCCAAAGATAGAGCTCTCAGTACCCATTAAACATGAGGCCGGTTAGAACCCATAGTCAGTCTGAATGCTGTGCAGCAAATGGAAAACAATTATTCACAAAATTTTAACTTTACAGGTTTTTGTAATTTGGGAACCACTTCAAAAATCCACAGTTAAGTAAGTTAGATATTGCTATGGAAGGGGAAATCCTTATAAAAAATACATTAGTTTTAGTCAGCTTTGTGTATTCTGATTTTCAAAGAATGGCGTTTGTTGAGTAATATTCTCATAGTTGGGAACCACTACAATATATGTATGAGTAAAACAACAGAAGTTCACCTGTCTGCCTTCTATGTGGTTTGTCTCAGAACTATACGTTCGAGAAGAAAATATTAAACAGCAGTTATTCTTTTGTCAAGGACAGTCACTTAATATAAGGCTGTCATGGCTGAAGTGGGGGAGGGAGAACTTTTCTATCATCTGAATGATGTGTTGTAGAGATCACTTACAGAGGAGAGAAATGAGTAGTTTGGTGAAAATTTTACCGAATAATAAGTAATTAGAAGGATTGAATATTTCTATTCTATTACTGAAAAGTCTTTTGGTGTCATGTGGCATGATCTGCATTGGAATAATATGCTGAAACCACTATAGGCTCTGAGGAACTACTGTCACGTAAAAATGGGAGGAATTTAGAATGTTCCTATTATCTTTGAGGAAAATGGTTAGCAAAACAAAAATTATTCTTTTAATAATGACAGTGTAGAGACTGTTGGAACTACAGAGGCCAAAATGGTTGGGCATAAGTGTCCAGAAGCCCCATTCAACACAGATTGCACGGACACTGTGGATGTAACATATTAACATCATTGCTTTATGTTGCTCATCTCATCCTTCACAGCATAAGCTCACATATAATTTCATTCTGTATGTTATAGTAGTGACAATTTATGGCATAATATTGGTTCTCTCATTGATACTGAAAGTGTGCATTGGTTCTGATTCCTCTAGCAGTGTCAAAAGGTAAATTAACTGTGATTTAAGATGTCAGGTGACAAGTTGTATATCTGCTATACAGGTGTGTGCCCATTTTGCTCTTTAGTTTTCACATTTTACCTGAGCAGATTTATGTACCATAAAAATTGAAAGTGAAATAATATTTTGCATTTCTGTGGTATCTGACTAATACCAAATAGTGGTTACAGTCTAGATCTTGGTTCATCCTTGACTGAAAAAAACTGAGCCTTTTAACTGGTAACCTACCAGAATTTACTGGTGCCTAGCAGTCCATGTTATCATGGCCTTTGTAATACAGGAAATAATCTACTTTCAGCTTTATGGCAACTATTATTTTATTTTGTGATAACAGGTACAGACTTCCTGGCAGGAAGAAAAGCTGAACCTTACGGTAAGTGTGAGGAGGCTCAGTACTGTTTCAAACTTGTGGGGTTGGACAGTGGATGCTCATCTAGAGAGTACTGTTTCTGCAGTCACACATCTTTATTTTGCACTTGACTTCAAATCATGCACAGATAACCAGCTGACTATCAAAATCTTTGCTCTTCTCAACTACAATACTAAACAGTCAACTTTTGAGGCAAATTGGAAATCTGACAAATCAAGTTTATTTGGAGATATACAGTTTTATACTCCTATTCAATATTTAGAATCAGTGAAATATGTGTTGACACTCACAGACAGTTCAGCAGAAACTGCTGGCAGTTTAGAGATGAATTGGTCATTGGAAAATAAAATTGTTGCTGAATTTTTCATAAAGAAAGTTGATGGTGCTGCAGGAGCTTTCCGGATTGCCACTCCATTCAGTGGTTATGAAATTACTTCTGCAGAGTATAATTCTACTGAGTTCCAGAATATAAATGGCACAACATATGTAAGAATGGAAGCTAATGCAGTTTTCAGGGAATATGTAGCCATGTTCAATATTTCAGGGTTGAAATCAAATTCTTCCCTTGGTGGTACGTTGCAATTAAAAACACCATTCACAGATGAATTCAAGATATGTGTACTCCATCAGCTGGAGAGTGGAAAGCTCAATGAAACACTCTTAATAAATCTGGCAGAAGAACAACTCTTGTTTGTGTATGTCATAGGTGAAGTCCATTCACTTTCAAATATGCAACTATCTGCAGGGGTACAAATGCCAAATCAGAATATGAGTATGACAATAGGAAATCATCTTCTACCTAGAAGCTTACAATTTAACTGTGGAGGGAAGTGGAATAATAATAACATAAATATCATAGCTGCTGGCATTTATGAAAATGCTGAAAACATTGTGTCTGTTCATTTTGACATGACTGTAAATAGTTCACCTCTTCTGCAAAATGTGAAGTTAGCATTTCATCATACAAGTTCACTTGGAACATTTCAAACCAGTCTTTACTTGCCAGGAGACATAAGACTGACCAATATTTTCATCGTCAATGATTCACTTAACTGGAAGAACAGATTAAACTTTAAGACACCGATAAACACAGGCTCGTTTGAAAACAGACAGAGTTTTGTGGATGGAGTAAGGTTAGGACATGAAATTATAGCTAACCTAAGTGGTCAACAGGCAAGTGGATTATTTACTCTTCTCAAAGATCCTCGATCATTCGTCATCAGGGAAGCTAAAGCTGTTCTTATTGTACCTTGGACAGATCCTATCACAATTCTATACAAGCTTCCAATTGACAATTCTCACATTAGACCAAGTCTTGTTATGCGGTTCAAGCATACTAAGGAGATAAGATTTGAGACAGACCTCCAATATCAGTTTGGGGAAAGTAGATTAAATATGGAGATAACCTCTCCTTTCTGTGAACCAGTTGTCGTAAATGCTTCCTACAGTTTTGAAGAAGGAAAATGGATGGGGAAGATACTGACACAATGGGGCAGTAAGGAAGCAAGCATAGAGTGTAACTTGAAATATTACTCAGACATGACAAGAGTGTCAGGAAAATTTTTGATTAGACATTCTGACCTAGATGGTGATGTTGCTGGTGGAAGTTTCGGTTATAATATGATTGATCCAGAGATAACAGCTCATGCCCTGGGAACATACAGAGATAAGAAAATGGGTTTTGGATTGTCTTTGATTTTGGGAAAGAATGTATATAAAGGTTCACTTGCTGTGCAAACACCATTTGAGAACTGGGAAAATTTGTCGTTTTCTGGTGAAATAAATATGGCAAAACCAGCCAAACTGGCAGTCATCAGCTTGTCAAAAAACCTTGGAGATATTACAGTGTCTGGTTTGTTGAGCTCAGATATACATTCCTCAAACTTCAGCATAGCCTTAACCAGTCACATCTCTGGCTTTCACAGTATATCTGTCTATGGCAGCTATGATGTTCCCAATTCTAACAACCATGTAATTGAGTTGACTTGTGATAATAATGACAAAAAGATTGAAATTCTTGGTAAACTGCAGTTTAATAATGATTCATTCTTAAATCCAGTTATGGCAGAAATCAGTTTGAAGACTCCGTTTAAAGGGTATGAGACACTGTTAGCTCATTATTCATGTGCTACAAGAGGAAGTGAAATGAACATAGATCTTCAGCTGATTAAAAGTTCCTGGAAGTTTATTATAGAGAGTGAATGTTCATTTCATTCTGGAGAAGGTAATGGCAAGGTGAGGGTAGAACTTCCCTTTGATAATTTGAAGGAACTGTCAGTTTCACTGAGATACGGTTATAGACCCAACACTTTGGAGAGGACAGTCAGCATAGTTATATCCCGTAACCAGTTGGCAGTAGAAATGGCAGGAACATTGCTTATTACTGAAGATGGCTCATTGACAGCAGGGGTAATGGTCAAATCTCCTGAGAATGGTTATAGGCAGTTGAAGTGTAATGTAGTAGTTTCTGCAAAAAATGAGCAACAGAAGAGTATAACACTGACATTCTCAAAAGATAGGGAGGACTATATGGTGACTGGGATATTCACACTGAATACTGAAGCACGACTTGTAATAGTAACACCACTGAAAGGTTATGAAAATATTGAGTCCAGAATTGGTTACCTTAGCAGTGGTGAAGAGGGTGTAAGCTCCAAGATTAAGGTAAAGGTTTATGGTTACTTGGCTATGCCCACTGGCAAGAGTGAATTAAATATAGATTTGAACTTACAAGAAATGAACAGCATTATTTCAGCCACAATTGTGTCACCATTACTGATGATACCACATGTTGAGATTAAGGGAGATTACGATCTGAGGATGTTTCCTGCTTCAGTACATTTTCAAGTAAACATTAATGCAGATAAATTTATGAGCATGCAGGTGACATTGGAGAGAAGCAGTTTGTTTGGTGAAATTATTACTCCCATCAATGGGTATACAGATATAAGTTTGTTTGGATCATTCAGAATTGAGGAAGAGAAGAAACAGATACATTTCAAAGCAAAGGTTGGTAAACATTCATTCCAGTTAGTAAGTGCCATTGTGTTTGGTGTATTGGCTTCTGAAATTCAAGCAGAACTTCTTACAACTTTGCCAGGTATAGAGAGAATCACTTTGCATGGTCAGTATGACTTGTTGCAGAATGAAAAAACTGCAGAACTGACCCTTACTCTGGACCCCAGCAACATATATGAGTTATTCATGTCTGGAAAAGCTGATTCTAAGACTGGGCAAGCCAAGTTTCAAATGAATACTCCAGTACCAGAATTAACGTCTCTGTATTTTGTTGCAAAGTATGACTTAATGCATGACTATAATGTGAATCTCCTAGTGGAAAGTAATGGCATGGAAAATAATTTTGGAGGCCATGTTACATTTACTGATGATGGGAGTGTCATAAGAATTGAAACACCTTTCAAGCATGCTGAAGATATTTTATTGTACAATACATATCAAACTGGAAACAGTGGAAGCTCTGCAAATTTAACAGTTGTGAGGAATGGACATTGGACAATATTGGATTCATCATTTAGGTTTGAAAACAATGTTGCAGTTATTAATGTCAGTACCCCATATGAGACAGTGCGTGAGCTAATTATTACTCTTGACTTGAGTGGAGTGTCAGTGGATGGCAAGGAATCTTCACTGTCTGTATCTGTACTCCAAAACTCCCAACACCTTTTGAAAGCATCTTCACATATTTTCATTGGTTGGAGCAAGGAAATTAATGCCCAGTTTGAACTCAGTTCTCCCCTTCTACCAAACAATTCTAATAATCTCAGCTGTAACTTGTATTTTAGCCCGGTATTTCCTCCTCCTAAGATACAAGTTGTAGTCATGAAAAATGCAATAACTGCTGTTGACTTCAGAAGTGACTTTAATGCAAAATTCTGGGGTTTTACATATGATCTTATGTTAACCACAGAGCATGGAAAACTGCTTTCTTCAATTTACTTTTCTCCAGACGAAAAGTTTGTCAGATTTAATATTGATTTAAAAAAAGCAGACACCTTGGAACAGTATGTAGGTGATTTAAGAATGAATAAAGCCACTGGCATTTTGAGTGCAATTTTCACATCACCCATTGTTGGTTATGAAAAGTTCTCTTTCCAGTGGAAACAAGGATATGATTTTGTAGATACTGAACTAATTACACCATTTAAACGATATGAGAATCACACATTGGCTGCCCATTTTGATGTTAGAGATGTAAATAAGTCTGTGAAACTTTGTTTCAGTAGGAATAATGATATGATTGAAATCGGGACAAGTGTAGAGCATACAAACAGTAGTGATAGATTGAAGTTGCATGTTGTAACACCTTTCATTATGTTCAAGAAATTTGATCTTCATACTCAATACATGAAGTTTGAAACAAAGAAGACAATAGACTTCAATGTAACTGCTAATAACCAACAATTTGAAATGTGTGGAGAATTATTTTCCAAAGGGAATGTATTTGAAGCAAAGTTAGTTGTATCTAGCGCTCTGCAAGCTTTAGAGAAGATAAATGCTCATTTCTTCTATAATGTCACAGAGTCGGTAGCTCTTGAAGGAAAGCTGGACATAGGAGATACGAGTGCTAACATATTGGGTACCATTGATTTCGATTTCTTATGGGGAGAGATGTTAGGAACTGTGAAGAGATGTGGTAAAATAACAGAACACAGGATCATGTGGAGGCTTGAAAATAATTTAACAAAGACAGCTAAAATTACAGTCAGTCATGGTTATGAATTGAATTTTGTGATTGATGCTATTCTAAACATTAGTAGTCTGAAAAATGTTCAGGCTCAGGTGTCATACATGAAACCCATGCACGAAAATCAATCGTATCCATACATTTCCACATACAAGTTACAGTGGAATGTCAGAAACATCATGAGCTTTGATGGTGGGCTCTTTCTAATGCTGCATAACGTGCCCATCTGCAATCTAAATTTCAATTTGGATTTTGGTAACACTACAGAAATTAATATTTTGAGTGCTGATTATTTTGGTTTTTTTAATAATTACAGAATTCACCTCACTTACCAGGTAATGAATAATAGTGGTATAGAATTAACATCTAAAATAAATCTAGCTGGGATAGAGGTATTTACCTCATTAAATTTCATGCCATACAAATCTAAATTCACTGCACAATGTGGTAAAGTCCATTTCTGTCTTAGCTATGATGCAGCTACTGAATATAAAGCACTGGATTTTGAATACCAAGTCAGTCACTATATATATAGCCTAAGCTCAAATTTTACATTGCATAAATTTAATCTTCCGTTAGTGTCCTTTACTCTAAAGACTCCCATTAGACACTATTCTTTCCTTCATGCAAGTAACCAATACAGCATGAGTACAACACATAAGGGATTTAAAATACTGTTACAGAAAGAGGACAGAAGTGGTGAAATCTCATTTTCTGTATGGAAAATCAGAAACAATGTTGGTTTAGAAGGTAACATGTCTCTGCCACTTGAATATCTGAAGAGCTTGTATGGTATAGCCAACATTGATAAGACATCTGGAATTGCAGGCAATGTATATTGCTCGTGGAATTCTACAGAACATTTAGCAGTTAATTTCAAATACGCACCTGACTCTTTGAAAGCTAATATTAACACCACTTTCACTGGTTTAGAGACAGTAAACTTTGAATTCCTCTTGGTAAGAGATTACATTATGACTGTACTTGTTTCTGTTGACTGGGGTGAGAAAACGTTCCTTTTAAATGGAACTGCTGGTTTTAGTAATGGGAGTAAACCTGAATTTATAATATTTTGTCACTCACCATGGACAGATCCTTTTACTCTTTTAGGTAAATATGACAACAGGAAAACCCCGGCAGTTTCTATCATTTTACAGATGGGCACTGAAGTCACAAAATTGGAAGGACAGATAAAATATTCTATGAAAAACTTAAAGTTTGATATGGAGCTTGTTTCTGAGTTTAATGGCAATCAGATGACTGCCAAAGCGGGTTATGATTTTGAATATCCAACTAAACGGACATACTTGGAAGCCAGATTTCTTTCCCTAAATCTTCTTGTCAATGGATCTTTAACTTCAGCAGGACTGGAAGGAAGATTACTTGTCAAAACTCCATTCCGTTTTTTCCGAGAAATTGCTGCTGATGGAATACTTACTTTTGGTCAGTCAGCTACATTTAAGCTGATATGGAATGATAAGGTTTACACCCTGCATGGGGAATATGAAAGCAAGCCTGGACAATTTAATTGCCAATTCACTGTAGTGAGTCCCTACATAGAAGTTGAAGATATTAGATTTGACATGAAATATGATCATAAATCAGCCTATGCCAAACTGCAAAGTTCAAGAGAAGTATTGTACTTGGATCTTTCTTATGATTTTAAAACATACACATATTCCATTGGAGCAACATTGAAAGTGCCTTCTGTTACTCTGTTGAAACATTTGTCCTTTACAGTATCTGTAGATTCTGCAAATCTGACAGCATCTGCAATAGGACAGTGGAGTGCAAGCCAGACAGTGAATATTTCTGCTAGTCTTCTGCCAAGCAATCGGTTTATTAAAGTGGAGACACCATTTGAAGGTTTTAAGAAGATTGTAGCGTCAGGTTCACTTAAGAATGAGGATACTCACCTTGCATTTGTAGGGAAATTGGAAGTGGGTGGTGATAACATTGTTTATGTACGTCACATTACTGGAGAGGGATTTATGCAACACTCCATAATTATTAATATACCAACATATTACAAAATGAATTTCAATATAACTATACAATTTGATGACGCAAGGAACATGTACACAAAACTTACATTTGGAGGAACAAGCACAGAAAACGCTTTCAGTGCTGAAGTTATGTTGAATTTTAAGGATATGTATTTGAAGCTTAATGTCCACCACCCATTGTTGGAGGGTGGTTTGACTTGTAAAACATGGTTGAAAGTGAATGCCAGTCTCCAAATTAGAACCACTAGTTCCATATATAAAATGGAAGGCTCATATGCCCTCTCCAGAAATGATATTTTTATAAAGTGGCATACACAGACACCAAGCTTACAGTCCTCCACAATTCTGGGTGGTTCGTATAAATATGATAGATCTGAATTGAAAACTAAGCTATATTTCAATGAAGACATACTCACAAGTTGTTACAAAATTAACAAGACGTCACTGGCTGCGACTTTTAAACTGAACAGTTCAACTCTACTCAAGATTAAAGATTTTGCTTTGGATGTTGAAGGTTCACATAACCCTAACCTATATGGTTCGGTTTCATATAAATATAATACAAGCTCTGCTGGTGTAGCTATCTACCTAAGCAAAACAGAAGAAACTGCAATTGCACAAGTCACTGTTCATGTACAACCATTACTTGGCCATGTAAATCATACAGTCCAAATTAAATACAATATGAAAAACCCACAGAACTTTTTTGTGTGTAAATATGAGGGTAAAACCATTCATAAGATTTGGATGTCTTATGAGAATAATGATAGTGTCTTTAAAGTGACAGCAGATTCTAGCAGCAGCATTTTCGGCACTCCAAGAGCACTGATGTTACTGAAAAAGAATTGGGAGATGGCACATCTTGAGGTAATGAATGTATTCATTGTTACTTTGAAAACAAAGGAAAATGAGAGATATCTGGTAGTTTCAGCTTCTGGTATGAAGCATGAAGCTTTGTATCACCTTACATTTGAAAATGGCTTTCTTGTAACTCTTGCTTTTGTATCCCCACTGATCTCAAATGGAAAAGTGAATGTGACTGTTGCTGTCAGGAGTGACATTAAGAACATGTCTGTAGACCTGAAGTGGATCACTGAAGTAGATACTTATCATGCTACACTTGAATTCACCAGTGCTGAGGATAGAACAGCTATCAAGGCTGAGATAATTGCCTTGCGGGAGACCATCCTTAGCCTCAATGCTTATATTGTGATGAACAGATACACCATTCAGGCTGAAACATCAATAAATTTCTTGGAAACTCTAAGCATCATAATGCTGAGGCATAAGCGAATGCTACCACTGGACACTGAGCTAAATGTAGTGACTCCCTTTCTCCCAAAAGAGATTATTAGAGTTATTCTGAATACAGATAACAGTTCCCTGATCTTATATGGTAGCCATGGTAACGAGTCATATGGAGAGTCTATTGTGCTGGAAGGAGCCATAAATCACAATGAAAACATGGCATTTTTTAATTTTAAAGCACCAAAATTGTCTCTTATTCAGTATATAGATATACATGGCATCATCAGGCTAGGTGATGAAGGAAGGTATGACTTGGCCTTGTCTACACAGTTCTCATCAAAAATGTTGAAGACAGAATTTTCTGCAAAATTCTGCTTCTCTTCCACTGGAATTGATACAATTGTCGAATTTCTTCCCCCATGGAAAGATGGGGAGAAGTATGGAGCTACAATTTTGATACCATTCATGCTTAGTAACAGTATGAGACCTCAAATTTCCATAAATCTTGGGAATAACAACACATATTCACTGCATGGAACATTTATTAACCTGAAGGATGTCAAGCAAGTAGGCTTTGGAGCTCAGTACAAACTCAGAAAGTTGGGTGGATCATTAAAAATTGAAAATGCTCCTGTTCCTGGTATGCAAGTTCAAGTAGACATTCCACTGGGTGACAACTTTGGTCATTATGTTGTGGGCATAAAGGGCCACAAGGGTAATAATCTGTTAGGCATTGAAAATCTGTTGAACTACACTCTCATTAGTGCTGAATGGGATGGCAAGCAGATTGAAGTCAGATATTCACTGTCCTATACTGGCACCACTGATGCAAATAATCTTCTTGACATTGATCAAAATCTGCAATATACTTTCCTTCTGGAACTCACAACTCCATTTTATGGCTATGAACAAAGTGGACTGAAAATGTATGTTAGTCTGTCATCCTCACAAAACTTGATCATCACCACTATCAACTATCCAGGAGATTCCAAGCCTCTTGGATTTGAGTTGAATTATCAGCTGAAAGGCTATAATGATATAACTCTTGTCAGCCAACTTCATATTCCATTTATATCTGCTCTAGAAGATGTTGCCTTGGTGCTCAGTAATAAGTTTGAAGAAAAACATGGAACATTTAGGACTGCTTTAGGAGGACACTGGAATAAAGAAGAGCTAGCCATCACTTTAGATGGAAAGTCAAAGGAAGAAATATTTTTCAAAGGCTCAGTGACTCTTAAGCTAATTGGACAGACATATGCGCTGGAGGCTAATTATGGGAGTCCACAGAAAGACATGCTTGGACCATATGTCATAAGAGCACAGCTTACCTCTCCATTTGAAGTTCTAAAGAATGCTGAGGCACATATGGAGATTAATGTAATGAAATCTGTTCTTGTAAGTATCACTCAAAATTCTAAGGAACTCCTTGGTTTCCATATTTATAGTTATGACATAACATTCTTTGGACTCAAAATGAAGAGCCCCTGGAGGTCGGCTTATTTTGTATGTTCTTATGATATTGAAAAGGATATCATGATACATACAGAATTGTCTTGGGAATCCAATCCACTGAACAAATCACAGTTTGGTATTTATTTTGCACTGTCATATGGCGGTGATGACAGACGGGCAATATCAGCCAGTTTGAAGCTCCCATCACGTGTTTTGATGTTCAATCTAACCCATCAGGTATCACCTGTGCATATTGAACATGCATGTAGTTTTTCATGGGCAAAAGACCAAATTATTGGCTTCAAAACCGTTTTTAATGTAATTAATTCTTCTGATATTGCTGCTCTTGCTGCTGTGGGCCGCATAGATCTTCCACGCAGGTCATTTGAACTTGGAAGCTATGCAAGTGCAAGGTTCATGGATGATAACTTGAAATATACAGACATAGGAACAGAATTTCTATGGGATGCTCTTGAAGATAGGAACAAGAAGATTGGTATTGCATTCAGGCATTACTCAGCAGGTCTGGAAATTGTATTACAACATGTACTCATGAAGAATGATTTAGTTATTCATATTGAAAAGCATGGCAGATTATCATATGATCATTTACCTTTTACTGTGAGGATTGAAGTTGAATATTCTCCTTTGCCTGAGGAATTAATCACAATGGAAGCACATGTGCAGTATCCTACAAATACAGCTGTAGGGATAAATGTGGGATTTTCATTATGTCATATACCTACGTCCATAGATTTTAAAATTGCTGTAGAGGTAGCACAAACAACAAAAGAAAGCACCGGCAGACTATCTGCAGAGTACTTGAACTCATATACAGGACAGAAACACAGAATAGAGTTTATGGGTAAAATGAACTTGCTACAGCCTGAAATGAAATTTGCCATGAGAACAGCAGAGAATCAACTTGAGGTTTATGGACTATTGAAAACTGGCAGCAGTGGTCATTATGGTGCCTTGGTTGAACTTCTTATGAACCAGAAGGAACCTTTGAGTGTGGAAGCCAGTGTTCATTTGGCAGGACCAAGGGCAGAACTGGAGGCACGCTATGGAAACAGTCGGAGTTACAAGATTTATGTAAAAGTTCCTCATTGTCGTGAGGTTGCACTGGGAGTTAAGCATGTATTTTATGAGACTGAATATGAGGACATTGGGATTATGTTACGATTAAACACAAGTCAGCAGCTGTGGTCAAGGATAAAGTGGCAACCACGAGCACTGACCGAGCTGAAAACTGGCTTCCTGCAGGAATATTCTGATATTACCCATGTGGTTCAAAGCATTGGCAGTGGCTATTCTGAGGCCTTGTTGAAGGACTTTGCATACAAATGCAACACTGTTTACCCAGTGCTTGTGGATATTGTTGATCATATAGTTTCAGCTTCTATGACTGAAGTAAGTGAGATCTACAAGGACTTTCTGGATATGGGGGAAGAAATGAAAAACATGTACAGGAGGAATGACTTCTATCTGCAGGACATTCTGCCATATGTCAGCAAGTTCGTGTAAGTACGAAATTGTCAGGTACAAGTTCTTGATGTAATTTTATTAATCTGAAATTATAACACATCAAATTTTAGAGTAAAATTAATTTAACAAATAGAATACACACCATCAAAGCACACTTCTTAATGTGTAACAATACCTGCTTATTCACAATTCCAACATGTTCTGGTTAACAATTTCACCATTATCAGTGTGACATACACGATACATATATGAAAACTTCTTAAGCACATACAATTGTGTAAGATGTACATCATTTTAAATTAAAATGATACAACTTATGTTCTATATTTAATGCCCCTATGGCAAAAACCTGTTAATACTGTAGTGTAGCTGTACAATTAGTGATTCTTGATGTTTTATGTGCACAAGTTTTCTATTTTACTATAATTCCGAATATTTTATGCATCCATAGCTTCTTAAATTGTTTTATCTTTAACCATGTACATCATTAGATACATTCCATCTAACAAACATCACAGTACAAAAACCCTGTTATATCATTCATCTTGTTTATCACCTACAAGTTTTGGTTGTGACTAGCTTAAGCATGTTTCTTATTTAAAAAATGTTGGAGGCAGAGGAGTTCCTAGACAGTCATGTACAGTGGTAATCCAGTTTGGTCAAAGTGGTCCATAAATATAAATTTAGGCTTCTCTTAATTTAAAATAACACACATAAGTAAAAATTATGACAAGAATATGCATGTCTAAGGTCATAACACACTATCTATTGAAATAGTATTGAATACTGCTAAGTAAATAAATAATAATAAAATTATAATAGCATGATGTCTTATTAAAATATACATTGCTATTTTAACAATGTAACTGAAGCAAACTCTGTAGATTTCATAAATATTTCTGTTGCCACAGAAGTGACACCGTGAAATATGATATGGAGAATAAAATCACAGTTTTCTTAAAATGAGAACCATGATTGCCTCACACATTACTCACACATTATGTAAAGTAAATAATCATACTGCATTCTAACTTCACCGTTTGTAGGTGGTAGGGATGCCTGTGATCAGCAAATATTTTCTGCCTGTCTCAAAAACTAAGACTTGTACATGTGTCCACTACCACCCCATTGTAGTCTTTTGATCACCACTTGGTTCAAATTCCAGTGGACTTCAGTATGAGAGTGGGTATATACTGACAGTTCAGCACATTTCGGTGAAATCTATCCCTTTTATGAAATTTAGTGTGGTACTGGGGCATAATTTATTAATTTATTGTTTCTCTAACAATGCTATCAATAACATTTACTGTATAATGACACTTGCATACTGTAAATATACACTGTAGGTCTGTTGTAGAAATTTCAACACATACATTTTAATAATAGTTTATTTTCCTTATGTTTGCAGGTCATATATTACAGGCAAAGCGTCAGGAATTTGTCATTTGCTGCTGGATGGAATGGAAAGCATATACTTGACAGTAAAGAATTTTGTTGTGTTGACTGTGAATACATTCCAGATTGATTTTTCTCATATTTTCAACATCTTATATGATATTAAGGTAAAAATATTATTACAATATATCTAAAAATTACTTTGTGAGTTGCAGATGAATTTCTTATTGACGTGCACAAATTGGATAAATGAAGGAGCATTTTTCTAGACAAAGGCCTGCACATGCTGTTGGTGGAAGATGACACAATATATTTTGTCCATATTGAGAGATTCTGGGAAGAATTATGTGCTTCTTTTTGTTTGTTTCACTCATCTGTGAGGTGGTTAGTCACGTGTCACACCATGGAGGGCCAGGTTCAGTCCCAGGCCATTCCATATAGGATTTATGGTGAACAAAATGGCCCCAGGACAGGTTTTTCTCCATGTATTTCTGTTTTCCTCTGACATTGTCATTCCATCAATGTTCCACATTCATTCATTCATTCATTCATTCATCTATTACCAACACCATATAATCTTAGAAATTAGAAGTGTCCTTAAATAACACAAACCTTATACCTCCACTCCCCCACATGCCTTCATCGCATGCATAGGGACAACTTCACGGTTTGTACTGTGATTGACATTGAAAACTTCATATAGATAGAAGCTGTCTTATTTTTGAATGAAATGTATTTCTGTATTCAGGTAGTGGCTAACAAAACTGGGATGTATATTGTAAACTTCACTGATGAAGTCAAAAGGCTGCATTCAGCTTCCAAGGAGTACCTGAAGACAAAATTTGAAGCAGCAAGGCTACGAATAATGCAAGCAGAGGAGAACATGAAACATTTGCTGACATATGTAGCAAACTATTTGGCTGACCTTTTTACTAGTTACATCCAATTGCTGGAGCCATATCTGACTAGCATTGAGAATACCTTGGAACTTCTCAGTTGCAGAGTCATAGATTATGAGGACAAAATCAGTGGTAATAATTTTAAATCTAGTTTAATATATAATAGCTTTAAAACAGAATTCCACTAAGGTAAATTAATAAAGGGCGTGCAAATTTCTTATTTTCTTAAAATCAAACTGTCATTTTAAGTGTTGTTTTGCACCGAATTTTAAACTTTCCACCTATTGTAATCCATATTTCGTTATTGCCTCAAGAGGGTTCTAGGAAGTTTTGTTTGTCTGTTTACAAAGTGGCAATAATTTTCTCGAGCCATATTTCAGTTTTCAAATAAAGTAACAGAGTGCAAATGTGGATTTTTATTTCTCCAAATATATTCTACAAATTTCTGTTATTTATTTATTTATTTATTATACATTCCATAGATCCAATTAGGAAATGACCTTGAGATATAGAAATTGTCCATATACAATAGTAAAATATTAAATAATGTGTGTTATGTTACACATACGTCAATTCAAACTATGAAAAGTTTATAACATCTATTAATAATAAATGAGTAATGTAAACAGTCTCATAAAAACATGTAAAGTACCCACCCAAAATCAAAGTTTTCGCATTCATGTAAAGTGATAATCCAGATCTGTCAATCTTTTCCAAAATTACCTGTCTTTACAAACAAAAACAATTTAAAGTTGGCACAATAAAGATTTGTGTACTGATACAGGAGTGAAATATTACATTCATTTTAATGGTGAATTTACTGTGTGTTTGAAACTTCGTAATTACCTTTCATGTCTGTGTCTTTCGATCCTTTCGTAATTTAATTATAATTGTTTACTTATACTTTTTCATGAAATTCAGTAGTGCAATTTGTAAGATAATGTCATATTATATATACTGTCATTGTAATAATGGCCGTTGTACATCCAGAAGAATATCGGTGAGAACTAATAAAACTGTAGTGCATGCATGCATGTTACTTTTGCTCCTAGGAACTTACAAACCAACTCATTGATTTCGGTGAAAGTTGCTAAGATTGTAGCTCTTTCTTCATGGTTTTTAATTCCTTCATCAGTAACACTAATATGACATCTATCCCTATGTCTAAGGTAGGAGCAATGGTGATAATATGTAATATACTGTGGAGTCACAAAATTTTGTGTGGTAATAGATCTACAAGACGTAATTTTTTCTTGTAAAATGATAAATTCACAACATGACAGCTGTTGGATTTATGTTTTGCCACACTAAGTAAAGAGACATAGGAGGTAGGAATTTAAAATTTTGTATAAAGGTAGGTCATAAAGGTACTAACAAATTGTGTATTAATATTACAAACATGACAATGATGCAAAATTGTTTGGCTATGTCTGACAGCATTCACAGTAGTAAGCTATAATAAAAATGGAATGGATAGGGCAGAGCATGCAGGCATTGGTTAAAGTTGCATAATTATTAACTGGTAATTTATACTAAGCTCTGTGTATAGAAAGAAAATTCTGAAGGAAAGCTGGCATCACACATTTTTCCCTGAAATTATTTTCAATACTTTATCAGGTATAATAGTGATATATAATCTGATCTTAGTGTTTATTTTTAACAGAATATATATTTGACGTGGTGGATACTGTACTGGGGGCTGAGGAGGTGAAGGAATTAGCAGTGATGTATAGCAAGTATTCTTCTTGGCTTGAAGAATTACACTTACAGGATTACATTGATCAGGCCACAACAATTTTTGAAAGGTCAGTTATTCATTTATTGTTTAGATATTAAATTAATAAAAACAATTGTCTGGAAAGTGGAGAGCAGATTACAAGTATCCTCTTACATATGTAATAATTGTTTTCAAAAATTGAAAATCTCATTACTTGAAATTTTTTTACTAACAGCAAAATAATGCTACGAATGGCAATGATTTACTTAGAAATTTGTTTTTTACTTTTGTGTTTGAAAAAAGTTAATAAGAAATAGAGGAAAACTTAAATTGCATAAATTGGATTGCAATGTTTTATGCACATCTAATGCACACTTGTCTCATTATGTGTAAGCTTTCTCTAATTTTATAATTGTAAACCTAAGATACTTGGAACAGAAAGCATGCACATGACTGTAATTGATATTGCTTATTGAAAGTTATATCATATAAGTCTGACAACAGTGAAAAAGTAACATTTCTTGTTATATAAAAATGTGAGATGAAATCCAGAATGTAATATATGAGTCCTTGCTTAATATTACTGGATGATGGTAGAAAAGGGTAATTTTGTCATTCTTTTTAATTTCAGCATTCGTGAGCTAATTATGCAAGACATACGTAGGGTGTTTTCCGACTACTTGGAATATCTGAACTACATTATAGATGCCATGGATAATATGTACAGAAATATTAATGCCATGCCTTTAGTTGCATATACTAAATATGCCATGAATATTATTGAGGAGAAGGTAAGGATTTGTGGATATTTATTCTTACTATGGACAGATTGATTCTAATAGAGGATTATGTCAGACTAAATCTCCATTGCAGCTAAGGAATTAAATTAAGAAACAATTATACATTTTGAGGTTTGGTCCTGTGGATTTTGACACACTGAAGTGTCAGTTTCGAAAACAGTTGTATATTAGAAGCAATGTCATCTGTTTAGCAAGAATGACATGATACAAGGCAGTATAACTTGAATATGGCTATATAAACTTGACCTTGAATTTAAAATAATGTTTTCTTAAACCCCAAAACTGCCGAAGCTTTTGCCTTTCCAATTGTCAGTCAGTGTCTGTTGTGAACTCACAATCCATTCATCAAGAACAAAAGATAACAAATCGAAATAATGAACTGCTAATATAAACTGCAAACAGTCACCAACAAATGCACAAACTATCAATAAAGGTATAGATTAACCTTTTATCATAATTAAAACCCTACACATGTTTCGGCTCACGAGGAGCCATCATCAGGGTTACAATAGTGCTTATCAAATGATGGCTCCTCGCAAGCCGAAACATGTGTAGGGTTTTAATTATGATAAAAGGTTAATCTATACCTTTATTGATAGTTT
Source organism: Reticulitermes speratus (assembly GCA_021186555.1). Lineage (NCBI taxonomy): Eukaryota > Metazoa > Arthropoda > Insecta > Blattodea > Rhinotermitidae > Reticulitermes > Reticulitermes speratus. The sequence continues at coordinate 36,287,801 of JAJKFL010000001.1, read as the reverse complement.
GTGCATTTATTGGTGACTGTTTGCAGTTTAAAAATGCACGGTGAGTTAAGACTAAAGTTTGCTAATATAAAGTTTATGTGTGGACACAAAACACACATAGCACATATTTATTAAGAAATGGGATTGTAACCCATTCAGATCATATTTAAAAATGGCTTATAACTCTTGTGAAGGTTTTTGTAATTTCCAGTATATCTGGCAACCTGCATCACACTTCACTCAATCCATTTTGCATGATGGCAGGTGGTGCTGTGCTCGCACGGTTTCAATTTTCCATGTGTGCCTTAACATTAGGTCTTTCCTCACCATATGTAAAGAAGGTGCTGAAAATGGTTTTGTTTGGCTTACAGACATGCGTCACACATAAAAATGCATTGTTAATTGCACGTTGAAATGTTTCTGGTAACATTTAAAACACTACATTCAGAATGCTCTCTTCTATATTTTCTTCAGTGCAAGGATTATTACTACATACTTTGTCCTTTTAACATGCCTCACAAGTAAAAATCGATTGCATGGGTTCAGATTATGTGAACAAGAAAGCCACTGCTTATTATTCTGTCACCAAAAACCATCCACAAACCATGCACGGATTTATGGGTAGTGTGAGCTGTTGCACCGCCTTATTCAAAAGAAAAGGAAAAGGTTCCCTCATAATCAGACAGGTGTTCAAAAAATGGTGTCATAATGGGTGTAACACATCAGTTACATGATCTCAGGAAACAAATGTGACCAATAATCCTAGTTGCCCTCATAGCACACCGCACACCACACACCAAACTTAACATCATGTATGTAATGGCACGTTGTGGTTTATCATGGGATTTTCTGCAGCAGACTTGCTGTTCTAAGAGTTCACTTGTCCACTAAGTTGAGACAAATTTTCACCATTAATAGAACGAATGTGGGGCCTATTTCTCCAGCATGTGCACCAGGAGGGCACCAACTCACAAAATTAAGTCTTGCTTCACCGTATCTGTCGCAGAACTTGTGAACCACATCAAATGACATCTGTCTTAATTGGATGCAGTATTCACTTGTCCTATATGCATTTTATTATTATCCACAACGGAACCTGTTGCTCGAAAACTTTTCATGTTTTGCCAGTTAATATAATGTCCCTGTAGATATCAGTATTATTGCTTTAGTTATATGCCATTAGGAAGGCCCACAAAAACAAACCAAAAGGGTCTAAAATTGAATGGGACATGTCAGCTTCTGGTCTGTCCTGATGAGGTTAATACTTTAAAGGAAAGTCCACAGGCTTCATTAGTTACTAGTAAGGAGGTTGGTTTAGAAGTAAATGCAGTGAAAATGTAGACTATGTTTTGTAATATTTTGTAATGTATGTATGTGGAGCAGTTGACAACCCTAATTATTATCCGAGATTCAGTTACAGCTGAGTGAATATTCATTTACATTGTTACCAGGCCAAGTGGTTTTGGCAGCACTACAAGTTAAGTGATCACATCACGATGCAGGTACACAGCTGGATTGAGAACTTGGACAAGAGTCTACTTAGGTTGTTGAATGCTATTGATATGGATGTAAGGTCTCCAACCAAGAGCCTCACGCCAAGCATAACACTGCATCCTGACATTGGTCTTATTGAGTACAGCCAGAAGTTGCCCATAGAATGGAATGGTTTCAACGAGCTACCTAAGTTTGAGCAGCTGCATTTGTATGAACAAGCCAAGGATCATGCTAATGAGATCGCTAGTCTTGACAAGTAAGTGTATTGATTAGCTACGCATTCAGTCATGTAGTATAACAGTAAATTTGTGACATTCATATAAAATATACCCTTAGTAATTCATCCTATATGTGACCGTAATGTAGGTATGGTGATTAATAAAGCATTTATTGAACTGGAATCTAACCAACTGAGATTAGAGTAATGCAAGTGATCTGTGCCATGACTAAACCTGTACTACAGGGTGGGTGGGAAGTAAGTAGGCATTGAGAAATGGTTATAACCTCTATACCTCCAACACCGTACGTATCGTGTGCCTCGACACTCCGCTTTCGCGAGCAGCCTGACGTGTTGATTTATGCGGGCTGCGGGTGAACATTTCCCGCACCAACGCCACGTTCTCCTCAGATCGGGATGTGGACGGAAGGCCACTTCTCCGTGCGTCCGTAACCGAACCTGTGGACATAAGCTTCGAATGACAGTTCTTGATTTTCTCCGGACGGATTGTGGCATTTCTGCCCTTCACCGTACGCCACCATCTCTGCACAGCAACCACTGAATTCCGCACCTCATAGCGTGCAGCAATCTGCGCTCGCTCCTTAACAGTCAAGCGCCCGGCCATCTTTGTTGCCATTGTGCGTGCTGCCTCTCTCGGCCACTGCCCACACCACCGACGCGCGAATTATGACATCCTATTTCGTGACGTATATGTACACATTATTATCATTATGATTGCATTAATATTACAAAACCTATAGCGATTATTTAATGCCTACTTACTTCCCACCCATTCTGTAGTCCCACAGTGCCTCTTTGTCTCTAGAAATTGAGGGCACTCTGTATTTACATCAGTTATACAGAATAGTTTGGAGGTATTTGGTCCATCACAGCTGCCAAAGGCAGGAATAGGGGTGTAGGAAATGTAATAGGTTACTGCAGGTTAGCTTATCGCAATGACAACTACAGTAAGTACATTCAAGTCAGTCTTTATTTTACATACATACAGACTGGTATTCGAGTCAGTCTTGGTTTACGTATATACAGGTTGGCACGATATAGTACCCAAGTGCGATGTAGCAGCGAATGAATACGGCGCAGCGGCCGTGCTTGTGGGTCCTCAGTAGCCGGCGCCTGGCCACCGTGGTCCCGATCCAAAAGAACCTGCTCGCACGAGGGAGCACAGTGGTTAAGTCTCGGACGTACTCAACTCCAATGAGCATCGGCCAGTAGCCGGTACTGTACTCCAGTGATCATCGGCCGGTGCCCGGGTGCTGCGCGAGTGTAGTGCGCAGTGGCGAGCACGGTAGTGCTGTATCGGTGCAGAGCCGGAAAGCTCTGAGAAGTCTCGCCGGCTGTGCTGTGACCAGTGTAGAGCCGGAGCACTCTGACGAGTCTCGGCGGTAGCAAGCTGAGTAAGATCAGTCACATCTGAGCGCTGGATGCCGATTGATCTCGTCCATGAAACGTTGGAACGTTTGGGCAGCGTTCCTTAAGCCGAAGGACATGAAAGGGAATTAAAAAAGGCCGAAAGGAGTTGTAATTGCACTTTTAGGAACGTCGTCGGGGTGGACGGTGATTTGTTGGTAAGCCCTCACCAGGTCAATTTTGGAAAACATGGTGCAACCCGAAAGGTGATGGGAATAGTCCTGGATATTCCGGATGGGATAACGGTCGGGGATCATGCGGGCGTTTAGGGCTCGGTAGTCTTCACACGGCCGCCAACCGCTGTCTTTCTTGGGAACGAGATGTAAAGCGGATGACCATGGCCCCTCAGCTCGTCGTGCTGTGCCGTCTCGCAGCATGGCGTCGAATTCGGCCTTGTCGACCGCGAGGCGATCTGGAGCAAGGCGGCGTGGGCGACAGGCTACTGGGGGGCCGAGTGTCGTGCGGATGTGGTACCTCGTGTTGTGCCGCACTTCCCGGTGGATCCCGGTTGGCCTGGTCAGCTCCGGAAACTCGGCTAGTAGACAGTCTGTAGTCGTGTCGCTGGCGATGGTCTTCACGCTGGGGACTGACGCTGGTGCGGTGTGGCCTGGGTTGGAGAGTGATGTGACCCCATCCAGCAGGCGGTTGTGTCTACAGTCTACAAGTAGACCATAGTACGACAGCGGTCCACGCCGATTATGGGTAGCTGCACGTCGGCTACCACGAATCGCCACGTGAAGTCGCGCCGCAGTCCCAGGTTCAGACTCTGTGAGATCCATCCATAAGTCGGGATGGTAGTCCCGTTGGCTGCATATAGAGTGTAGTCTGTGCGTTCCCTGCGCCCTGGAAGAAGCTTCCGTGGGAAGACACACAGGTCGGACCCAGTGTCCACCAGATAGCGCTGTTTGCGTACTCGGTCCGTTACGAAGAGGCGGCCCGAATTGGTGGTGCAGACGTTTGCCGCCGTTAACGACTGCTGGTGGAGTTTCCCTGGTGACATGAACACGGGTGGTTGCATTTCCGGGCCTCGTCCCCGAAACGTCTGTGGTACCAGCAGATGTCCTGGCGAATAGGTGAGTTGCTCGGTGCGCTACGGCGGTAGTCACGAGAGTCTGAGCGTCTGCGTGTTTGGGTCGCACGTAAGGCAGCCACTTGGCGCGAGAGTTCCTCCACGAGCTCCCGCAGCCCGCTAGTGTTGTCGGGCTCGGCAGGCGAGACGCTCGCAGTAGTAGGCTGTGGAGTAACCTCGCAAATTCTGTCAGCAAGGTGCGCGGCAGAATCCAAGCTGCCCTCGGTCTGGCGAGCGAGTATGGCCTGGACGTGTGGTGGTAGACGGCTGGCCCAGATAGTGCGCAAGAAGTCATCTGGAACGTCAGGCGCGAGACCCTTGAGGTGCCTGAGGAACTGTGATGGCCTTCGATCGCCCATTTCCTCGTGCGACAGGAATTGTCATGCACGCAGCTCGCGTGAGATGGACAACCGGCTCACCAGCTGTGCCTTCAGCCGGTCGTAGGGCTCGTGTTTTGGTGGGGACGTGATGATGTCCTCTACCTCTGCTGCATGTTGCTGGAGTAGTTACGACACCACATGGTTGAATTTAGTCCTCTGGCGCGTGATGCCTGCCAGGTCGAACTGCGCCTCGGTCTGGGCGAACCACAGGACTGGTCGGTCCGGCCAGAAGGGTGGGAGTCGCACTGCCACTCGGTAGAGTCCAGCTCCCAGTGAGTCGTCCGCAGGCTCCGTCATGTCGTCCGGGAAACAGTCACGTCTCTAGTCGGGGACCACATGTATGTCGTTTGTTCGTTGTGCGTTGGTCGTCGGCGGTCACCAATGTAGGAAATGTAATAGGTTACTGCAGGTTAGCTTATCGCAATGACAACTACTGTAAGTACATTCAAGTCAGTCTTTATTTTACATATATACAGGTGGTATTCGAGTCAGTCTTGATTTACGTATATACAGGTTGGCACGATATAGTACCCAAGTGCGATGTAGCAGCGAATGAATACGGCGCAGCGGCCGTGCTTGTGGGTCCTCAGTAGCCGGCGCCTGGCCACCGTGGTCCCGTCCAAAAGAACCCTGCTCGCACGAGGAAGCAGAGTGGTTAAGTCTCGGACGTACACAACTCCAATGAGCATCGGCCAGTAGCCGGTACTGTACTCCAGTGAGCATCGGCCGGTGGCCGGTGTTGCGCGAGTGTAGTGCGCAGTGGCGAGCACGGTATTGCTGTAACGGTGCAGAGCCGGAAAGCTCTGAGAAGTCTCGGCGGCTGTGCTGTGACCAGTGTAGAGCCTGAGCACTCTGACGAGTCTCGGCGGTAGAAAGCTGAGTAAGATCAGTCAGGTCTAAGCGCCGGATGCCGAGTGAAGAATCCGAACCAAACCAACCAACCAACCAAAGTGATAACTAAGGGCGGAGACTTGCGCGGAGCGCAAGTCGACGTCCCTTGGTCTATTTAGCCATTCCTGCATTTTACCGCATTGCTGGACTCGATAACAGACTCTTATTCTGAACTGGGGATTTTGCTTACGCTAACAAATTTAAGGTCTCGATTAAGTCGGGACCTATCACACCAAAGGCTACAGCTCTAAGAGCGTACAGTTTTCCAAGTGGGGGAATACTTTGGTTGTATGGCTCCCTGGGATTTGAACCCAGAGTGGCATTTTCACAAATAATTTCGCGAAGGATCTAAAACCTACACACGGATAATTTAGTCCTACCGGGGGGGGAGTGCGGGCCGTGCTCCGACTTTGTGTTATACCCTGGCATTCACCTTACAACTGAGGAAAATCACGGAAAACCTCAGTCAGGGTATTCCACGAAAGGCGCCCAGTTTTAGGTGCTAGGCACGATTCAGTGTCGGTTGGCCACTAAGGGCCTCGACATATTTACTAACCTGTCGCCGTAGCTTGCGCTAGGCGACTTGGGTCAGCCCTCGGTCAGCGTAGATATCTGCCGAGTTGCTGAAATAAGGGGTTCCCCACACCAGCTAACCTAGAGTCGAAGCTCTCGGTTAGAACTCTGATGTGATCAGCAAAGAGAGCAACTCCCAAATCCTCGTGAATTTGCACGTTACTCATGTACCAAGGTGCACCAGTAGCAATGCGAAGACACTTGGATTGAATAACCTGCAGCTTTCTGAGGTGGGTGCAGGCCGCAGACCTCCAAATGGGGCACGCATAGTCCATCATGGGCCGTATGAGCTGCTTATACAGCAGAACTCCGTTCCTAATGGACAGACCGCTACTCCTGTGAAGGAGAGAGCTAAGCAGACCCAGTCGTTGACCTTCTTGACCTGGACGATGTGAGGCGACCAGGTCATCCGTGTATCAAGGATCACTCCCAGATAACGGGCTGTGTCTAACCATTGGATTGGCTCTCCTAGGAACTGCACCGGTCGAGGCTTGGAGGACCTCCACCCTGCCTTCGCAAAAAGCATAGCATTGCTCTTCGAGACATTGATGGCGATCCTCCACGCTCTCAACCACCTCTCTAGAACACTGAGGTATGCTTCTAGGTAGCTAACAAGCAGAGAGGGCTGCGGGACGTGGCAATGATTGCCGTGTCATCCGCGTACAATGCCAGCTCGAAGTGGCTGGAAGGGACTGGCATGTCATTGACATATAGACTGAACAAGACAGGAGAGATTAGTCCCCCCTGGGCTACGCCAGCCCGCATGCCACGACGGGTCGATGTGGCCGTTTGGAAGGACGTTTCGAACGTCCAGTTGTGAAGGTAGGAGGATATGGTTTTGACCAGGTAGGAGGGGAAGTTAAGGGCCGTTAGCTTTTAGAGGAGGCCGTCGAACCAAACGGTGTGGAAGGCCTTAGCCACGTCAAGAAAGACTGCGCCTGTTAGCCGCTTCTCGCCAAAGTTTCTGGTCACCCTTTCGATAAGGCGGGCTAGCTGGATGGAGGTGCTATGTTTGGGTCTGAATCCAAACTGCTCATCTCGCAGTAGCCCGCGCCCGCTTACTTCACTTAAGATCCTACTAAGTATGATCTTCTCAAACAACTTGCCAATGGTGTCCAGAAGACTTATGGGAAGATAGGAAGAGGGTAGCGCTGGGTCCTTCCCATGTTTCAGCATGGAGACAATGCGGGCATGCTTCCATACTGATGGGAAGTACTTCGCTAGGAGAGCTGCGTTGAATATGGCAGCGAGGAGAGAGACAGCACGCTGCGGAAGGTGCTTCAGTGCCCTGTTCGGAATACTGTTTGGGCCCGGATCCTTGCTGGCCCTGAGACCCCGGATGGCATCCTGTACCTCCGCGGGGTTGGTTAACTTGGGCTCGCTTGCAGGTGCATAAGAGTATGCTTGCAGCGCCTCGCCAACCATCTCAATAACTGCCGGATCCGACGGGTCGTTTACCGGCTGAAACTGAGCCTCAAGACTGTCCGCCAGGGCTTCGGCTTTCTCAGAGTCTGAGAGAGCAAGCCCGCCCTGCGTGACCAGGGGTGGAGAGGGAGTGGGCACTCTCATCACCCGCTTTGTCATCTTCCACAGCGATTGGTCCTCGGGATCTAGGCTCTCCAGTGTGGCACTCCACTGCTCATTCCGCCACTCGTTTAGCTAGTGGGTCACCGACCGCTGAAGGCGGTTGACCTCAGCTTTTAGAGCAGGGTCCCTAGTGATTTGCCACTGTCTCCTCAACCGGTTTTTCAGGCGTATATCATCCTGAATACGTGCCGGTATTGGGGGCCGTGGGTCGTCACGAGGGCGTCTCCTGGGGGCTGACGCTGCTAGTGCCTCAGTGATAGCGCTGGACACTTCCTCCACACACTTGTCGATTTCCATCCCGCTACGCAGTTTCGGAGTAAACGGAAGGCAGTGAAGAATCCGGGTCTTCGTGGCCTCTTTTATTTGCGGCCACCGCTGGCTGCCTGCTCTGTGATTGGCTGGCACGTCGCCATGGTGGGGAGGTCGACCATCAGACCTCGCGAGCCATCTGCGCGGTCTGCGACCGCTGCTCTGGCAGGAGCCGTTTTGCTTATGTGGGAAGCTCCCACAGGGGATATGATTGTCTTGAGCAAATGGGAGTTAACATTTCCAAGAATGGCCCTTCTTCCAGGCTTCGTTAGTGGGATATGCAGAAATAATGTGGATAGTGACTGTGGTCTGATCTCTGCCTGCTGTTAAGCTGCACTGTGAGTGATGGTATTGAAGTGTTTTTTTTTTTTTTTGGGCGGGGGGGGGGGTGTTTGTGGGCAGACGCCTTTTAGTAGAAAGACTGTTGTGTTCTCAGAGAATGCCTGCTCCCATCTTTCTTCTGGGGAATGGATTAGAAGCTTTGACCATTTACTCAGGGAGAATCCACCTTTGTGTTTCATGCTGTTGGAGTGGAATTCAATCTGTTTTGCTTCCTTATGAGCCAGTCCTGCTTATAAAATATGCATACTTTCTCTACTTCTTACATTTCTAACACATATTAAAACCTGATATATTTAAACTTGAAACTTTCTCATCTTGCTAGTGTTATGTCCGAGTAGACTTCATATCATTGTATAGTATTGTCTGTAGTTCTTTCATTATTATTGCTTACAGGATGTCATACCAATCTCAGGATTTATAAACTGCGTTAAGTGTGATTTGATGTAATTTGTGAAATTTATATTAAGATCTGACCAGCAATGCAGGAAATGAACTTAATCTGTCCCCTTCATTGCAGATATAGGTACTACTTGATGGACACCTTCTATGACATCACCAACAACATCTCTTTAGCATCAGTGTTGCCACCTTTCTCAGCATATGGCATGGTGATTGGCAAATACCACTACATCACTTTTGACAAGAAATTCTACAGCTTCACAGGAACAGAGGAATCTAATTATCTGCTAGCAAATGACTTTGTCACTAACAAATTCACTGTATTTGTTACCTACAGGACCGAGGTATGGGAATTGTGGATATAGTGTGTTATTTATATAATTAATATATGCTGGTTTTCATATTCAGACAGATTAATTTTTTGCTACCTTGTTAAGAAGTATGTTGAATGTATGTTACACATTTCTTTATTATTTAGTTGCATATCAAGACTATAGAAGAACTGTGTCTTAAATAATTGTGTCAGCCTGCCTGTTTCTATTACCATCAAAAGAATACTTGGACAGTGCTTGGAAATAGGCCATAGGCCAGTCACCTCCTTCAGTACATAGTTACCTTCACGATCATCTTCTTTTCTCATTCAGTGCTATATAACCTCTTTATTTGCAGCACAAATCATTGAATAGTATACCACCTATTCAGTCAGTTTATGTAAGTGTCCACTGACAGTGAAAGTTACATACATTCATTCCAGAATGGGTTCAGTATTCGCTGATGTTCTGTATATTTAATCTAGATTAATTCATGTTTCACTTTCTTGCTTGTGTTTTTTATGTCTACATTTTGTATCAGAACAGGGAGATTGTGAAGAAGTCACTGACCATATTAATTGAGGGTCACCACATTGAGATAAGTTCGAACAAACAAGTTACAATTGATGGACGGAGAGTGGAATTACCTATTGCAGTTGGCATTCAAACATGGATTAAGCATACTGGAGAAAGAGTTGTGGTTCATAGTGAACTTGGAGTAGAAGTAGAGTGTAATTTACATTATGATATATGTGCAATTGAACTGTCTGGGTGGTATTTTGGTAAAACTGGTGGAATGCTGGGAACATTTGACTATGAACCGAGCAATGACCTATCCCTTCCAAATGGAACGGCAGCACATACAATAGAAGCATTTGCTGACAGCTGGCATGTTGGATCTGCACAGTCTCAATCTGTGACTCATCCTGCAGTCCATACATACCCATCTACCTTTGAAGAATTGCAAACATCAAATAGTAATCCATGCACAGTATATTTTGAGGACCAGGCATCACCACTTCGTCGATGCTTTTCCCAAGTTGAGACAGGTCCTTTCTACAAGATGTGTCTCTCTGAACTTGCCAGCAGTACAGGAGTATGCACTTCTGTGGCAGCATATATATTCCAATGCAGGAGAACAAATGTGGACATCTGGATGCCCCAGACGTGTGGTGAGTTAGTTACTGAATTGTATGCTAAATAGTAATAGTTTTATAGGTCTGCATGTTTTATAGGTTATTGTGACAATGTGATATATCACCAGGGATTGAAATAGCCATTAATTAATTAATTTAACTATGCAGAAAATGTATTTCATCAGTTGATAAATAATACTTATTTATGATGTATTAACCTTTCGTTGCACCAGTCACAGTAGAACATGGTAACATGAATGTCTCTTTTAACATTTAACATGCCAACGAAGGATAGAGAGATAATTTAAATTGACTGGTTGATAATGCCCAGATAATGACTTTAAAAGCCATAGCAAAGGATCAGTATATTCCTTTCATTTCTGACAACATTCTGTATAAGATTCAAAGTAAATTTGTGTTTAAACAGAACGAAGTTAAATATAAATGTATGTGCCTGGTATGTGTTAAGCACTGAGGGAATTTTTAAATACTAGGGACTTGTTAAGTTTGGATTTGCAGGCTGAAAGTAGCAGTAAATATAATTTCCCCAGTTAATATTATTTTACTGTTGTTGTGAACTGTTATTTAGTTATTCTGATAATTGAATTGCCTTTGGTTTCACATTTTAAAACACAGCTTCATGTGTATTTTATTAATCATATGCTAAAATCATTATGCAAAGGGACACTTGTCTTCAGTTTTTATATTTATCTGTTGTTATAATCTAAATGCATTGATTAAACTGGACATTAAATGCTTATGCAGTGAAGCCTACCTGCAACGGAACCAGGATGAAGTGGAAACTTATCTCTAGAATTAAATTTCTATGGTCCAGAGAATACAGCATAAAGGACAGTACAAAACTACCTATCATAAATGTAAACTGTCCAGTGAAGAAAATGGAAAGCAAGAAGATTTTAACAGAAAATAAACACTTTGGTGCCTATTTTTTGGTTTTCACACAGTAGGAGTAATTTCTAAGTATGAGGGGTACAAACTTGCAAATATCTGTACCAGTCATTCAGGAACATGCAAAAGTGGTTAAAGAAATGGGGAAAAGTAAATTTAAAGCATGTGATTGGTGAGTACAGAGCTTAAGAAAGCGACATTTAGTTACTTTAATTAAGTCTAAGATAAGGCTGGAAATGTCTGTAGCAGACTGAGATCTGCGCTCTTCTGGGATATTACCACATGACGCCACGTAATATCCCAGAAGAGCGCAGATCTCATCAACATCGTGACGGAAACCTGAAATCAAAGTTTGTAGCAGACTGTACCGCCAAACTGTCTTCCACCATGGAAGGATTTGATCCAAAATATATTACAGAGAGACAGAAGTTTTTTTTATATGTTGTAAGACAGAACTCTGTTTGAAAGCTATAAGGTGTGTGTGTGGGAGACTTTTGACAGAGGGCTCCACAGCTTTCCTGTATGGTTTTATAACTGGGTTTATAATGATGGCCATAACACCACGAAGTTTTAAGCACACTAACATAAAACTTTGCAATCTGAAAGTCTAACCAAAAAAGCATGGAGGACTGGTTGTAGCTGCTGTCCAGACAATGGGTGGGATCACTGAGTACCACCACAAAGGAAACTTATAGTGAAAAGACAGTTGATGAGAAAGAAGAGGAAGGATCCTCCCAAGAGCTGCAAGTGGAATTCAACCAAAATTTTATTGTTATGCTCTAAAAATCTAAAAAATCTGGTCATTTTCACTTGTGGTGGTTGCTAGCAGGTTTCTTTTCAAGAAATTATGCAGTAACTTCCACTCAGCTTATTTATTAATTCTTCATCAACTTCATCAAGCGAGATCGTTTGTAATGAGTTTGCTGCATGTACAGAGTGTGCTTGTATAGAGGTGCCTTGAAGTGAAGAGCAGAGTGTACGGGAAGAATGTTCTCGCTGACCAGTGCACTGCTAGGCTGCTATTGCTGTGAACGAGGGCGGAGAGAGAACCGCTAATGGTGTGCAGGTTAAGCGTCGGTCTACCGCTGTTTTCCTTAGACTGTCTGCTTTACTTCATTGGTTGTCTGATCGATTGGCTTACTCCTTTGCTGATGACCGAATGTTGATGATGATGTTTGGCCAACCAACCAACCAAAGTGCTAACTAAGGGCGGAGACTTGCGCGGAGCGCAAGTCGACGTCCCTTGATCTGTTTAGCCATTCCTGCGTTTTACCGCATTGCTGGACTCAATAACAGACTCTTTATTCTGAACTGGGGATTTTGCTTACGCTAACGAATTTAAGGTCTCGATTAAGTCGGGACCTGGCACACCAAAGGCTACAGCTCTAAGAGCGTATAGTTTTTCCAAGTGGGGGGAATACTTTGGTTGGATGGCTCTCTGGGATTTGAACACAGAGTGGCATTTACAGAAATAATTTTGCAAAGGATTCAAAACCTACACACGGATAATTTAGTCCTACGGGGGGGGGGGGGGGGGGGGTGCGGGCCGTGCCCCGACTTGTTTGTTATACCCTGGCATTCACCTTACAACTGAGGAAAATCACGGAAAACCTCAGTCAGGGTATTCGAAACGCACCTAATTTTAGGTGCAGTGTCGGTTGGCCACTAAGGGCCTCGACATATTTACTGACCTGTCCCCGTAGCTTGCGCTAGGCGGCTTGGGTCAGCCCTCGGTCAGCGTAGATATCTGCCGAGTTGCTGGGCTAAGGGGTTCCCCACACCAGCTAACTTAGAGTCCAAGCTCTCGGTTAGAACTCTGATGTGATCAGCAAAGAGAGCAACTCCCAAATCCTCGTGAATTTGCACGCTACTCATGTACCAAGGTGCACCAGTAGCAATGCGAAGACGCTTGGATTCAATAACCTGCAGCTTTCTGAGGTGGGTGCAGGCGCAGACCTCCAAATGGGGCACGCTTAGTCCATCATGGGCCGTATGAGCTGCTTATTGATGATGTTTGAACCAAACCAACCAACCAAAGTGCTAACTAAGGGCGGGGACTTGCGCGGAGCGCAAGTCGACGTCCCTTGATCTGTTTAGCCATTCCTGCGTTTTACCGCATTGCTGGACTCGATAACAGACTCTTTATTCTGAACTGGGGATTTGCTTACGCTAACAAATTTAAGGTCTCGATTAAGTCGGGACCTATCACACCAAAGGCTACAGCTCTAAGAGCGTGTAGTTTTTCTAAGTGGGGGGAATACTTTGGTTGGATGGCTCCCTGGGATTTGAACCCAGAGTGGCATTTTCACAAATCATTTCGCGAAGGATCTAAAACATGCACACGGATAATTTAGTCCTACAGGGGGGGAGGGGGGATGCGGGCCGTGCCCTGACTTGTTTGTTATACCATGGCATTCACCTTACAACTGAGGAAAATCACGGAAAACCTCAGTCAGGGTATTCGAAACGCGCCTAATTTTAGGTGCAGTGTCGGTTGGCCACTAAAGGCTTCAACATATTTACTGACCTGTCCCCGTAGCTTGCGCTAGGCGGCTTGGGTCAGCCCTCGGTCAGCGTAGATATCTGCCGAGTTGCTGGGCTAAGGGGTTCCCCACACCAGCTAACTTAGAGTCGAAGCTCTCGGTTAGAACTCTGATGTGATCAGCAAAGAGAGCAACTCCCAAATCCTCGTGAATTTGCACGCTACTCATGTACCAAGGTGCACCAGTAGCAATGCGAAGACACTTGGATTGAATAACCTGCAGCTTTCTGAGGTGGGTGCAGGCCGCAGACCTCCAAATGGGGCACGCATAGTCCATCATGGGCCGTATGAGCTGCTTATACAGCAGAACTGATGTTCCTGATGGACAGACCGCTTCTCCTGTGAAGGAGAGAGATAAGCAGACCCAGTCGTTGGGCAGCTTTCTTCTTGACCTGGAAGATGTGAGGCGACCAGGTCATCCGTGTATCAAGGATCACTCCCAGATAACGGGCTGTGTCTACCCACTGGATTGGTTCTCCTAGGAACTGCACTGGTCGAGGCTTGGAGGACCTCCACCCTGCCTTCGCAAAAAGCATAGCATTGCTCTTCGAGACATTGATGGCGATTCTCCACGCCTTCAACCACCTCTCTAGATCACTGAGGTACGCTTCTAGGTAGCTAACAAGCAGAGAGGGCTGCGGGACGTGGCAATGATTGCCGTGTCATCCGCGTACAATGCCAGCTCGACGTGGCGGGAAGGGACTGGCATGTCATTGACATATAGACTGAACAAGACAGGAGAGATTAGTCCCCCCTGGGCTACGCCAGCCCGCATGCCACGACGGGTGGATATGGCCGTTTGGAAGGACGCTTCGAACGTCCTGTTGTAAAGGTAGGAGGATATGGTTTTGACCAGGTAGGAGTGGGAGTTAAGGGCCATTAGCTTGAAGAGGAGGCCGTCGACCCAAACAGTGTCGAAGGCCTTAGCCACGTCGAGAAAGACTGCGTCTGTTAGCCGCTTCTCGCCAAAGTTTCTGGTCACCCTTTCGATAAGGCGGGCTAGCTGGATGGAGGTGCTATGTTTGGGTCTGAATCCAAACTGCTCATCTCGCAGGAGCCCGCGCCCGCTTATTTCACTTAAGATCCTACTAAGTAGGATCTTCTCAAACAACTTGTCTATGGTGTCCAGAAGACTTATGGGACGATAGGAAGAGGGTAGCGCTGGGTCCTTCCCAGGTTTCAGCATGGAGACAATGCGGGCATGCTTCCATACTGATGGGAAGTACTGCGCTAGGAGAGCTGCGTTGAATATGGCAGCGAGGAGGGAGACAGCTCGCTGCGGAAGGTGCTTCAGTGCCCTGTTCGGAATACTGTTTGGGCCCGGAGCCTTGCTGACCTTGAGACCCCGGATGGCATCCTGTACCTCCGCGGGGTTGGTTAACTTGGGCTCGCTTGCAGGTGCATAAGAGTATGCTTGCAGCGCCTCGCCAACCATCTCAATAACTGCCGGATCCGACGGGTCGTTTACCGGCTGAAACTGAGCCTCAAGACTGTCCGCCAGGGCTTCGGCTTTCTCAGAGTCTGAGAGAGCAAGCCCGCCCTGCGTGACCAGGGGTGGAGAGGGAGTGGGCACTCTCATCACCCGCTTTGTCATCTTCCACAGCGATTGGTCCTCGGGATCTAGGCTCTCCAGTGTGGCACTCCACTGCTCATTCCGCCACTCGTTTAGCTGGTGGGTCACCGACCGCTGAAGGCGGTTGACCTCAGCTTTTAGAGCAGGGTCCCTAGTGATTTGCCACTGTCTCCTCAACCGGTTTTTCAGGCGTATATCGTCCTGAATACGTGCCGGTATTGGGGGCCGTGGGTCGTCACGAGGGCGTCTCCTGGGGGCTGACGCTGCTAGTGCCTCAGTGATAGCGCTGGACACTTCCTCCACACACGTGTCGATTTCCACCCCACTAAGCAGTTTCGGGGTGGGCGTAAGGCTGTCCTCCAGGCAGGCCTGGAATTTGACCCAGTCGGTCCTTCTGAAGTCCGGGAGGTTAAGAAAGGATGATCGACATCTCGTGTCGATCAGTACAGGCAAGTGATCTGAGCTTAGTGCAAAGCACGTTGTCAGATACACTGGGATTACTAGGTTTTTAGTGATTACTATGTCTAGGACATCAGGGGTAGCAGAGGAGTTATATGGGATAGTGGTGGGTGTTTCCGGCCCATAAATCAAACAGGAATGAACGTTGGCGTAGTCACGCAGGTGCCTGCCCCTTGTCGTGACTAGCCTCGAATTCCAGTCCACGTGCTTGGCGTTTAGGTCCCCCGCCATCAGGACGGGAAGCCCTCCGCTCAGGCATGCAGACAAATCCGCTTCGATTAAGGGCCGGGAGGGTGAAAGGTAAGCCGCTAGGATTTTGACCGTTCCGTTAGCCAACATAACATGTATGGCAGTTGCCTCCAACTGGGTCAGGCCGGGGACGGGTATAGCGTAGTGGTCTATACCTCGGCGGACCAGTATAGCAGTTCCGCCGCCCTCTGTAGGCCGGTCTGTACGGTGGCAAACATAGTTTGCGAGCCGAAAGATTTGCCCTGATCTGAGATGAGTTTCAGTCAGGAGGCATATGTCAACCCCGTGTTTACCAAGGAAGTGATCCAGCTCCATCTTTCTTCCACGCACGCCATCCGCGTTCCAGCAGGCCAGCCGTAGCGCCTTCGCACTGAATGCCTTAGGGTATACTGCCATATTCAGCTACAAATAGGATAGCAATTGCACCGTTCGTGTGGACGCGAGGAGCTGGCGTCCGCTTTGTAAGCGCGGCCTTAGCCTCCTTCCACTTTACACAGCCCCGGTAGTTTGCTGTGTGGTTACCCCCGCAACTGCAGCATTTAAGCTGCTGCCTTGGGGTAGAACACTCCCCGGAGGGGTGCGGTTCCCCACAGGCAATACACCGGGGTGTGTATCCGCAGTTACGCTGCGTGTGGCCGAAGCGTTGGCAGCGCTTACATTGAAGCGGGGCCTTAGGGGCTACGTATGTCTCTACAGAGAATCTTAAGCCGCAGAGTTCGGAGAGGGATCGCACCTTCTGCACCTCTGGGCCTCTAGCCACCGACACCACGAAGTGTGAAGTGGGGGGTCGATCGCGTGCGGCGTCCTGATCGCGGCGCCCAGAGCGGAGCTGCATGACGCCCTGGACACGGATTCCCAGGGCCTCAAGCTCCTCACGGACGACGCTCTCAGGCATCTGTCTGCCTAGATTTTTCACCAGCAGACGTACACAGCGATCCTCTGAGAGAGAGAAAGTGTGAAAGGTCACAACCTTGCTCCCGCCAAGGGATCGGAGGGCACTGACTGTGGCTCTGAATCCGTCGGCAGTACCCGGCACGATCATCAATTTCTCGCCCTTCATCTGGGCGGACAGACTACTGGGGCATGAAATCCGTAACCACGCGAGAAACCCGCGCGTGTCGGTGACTCCTGTTACGAAGACAGGAGTCTTGTTGGGCCGCTCCCCTGCGGGAACGGCCCTGATGATGTTTGTGGAACTGTGCTACCATTTATACCTAGCCAGCACAGGAATGATGTGCTGTGATTGGCTGCTTGACATAGGTGGGTCCCGCCCAGTGCGGGGCGGCTTTCTTGTTGAGGCAAGGGCCGTTTAGCATGTAGCCGTGCTCTCCTCCTGGTGCTGTTGTGGGAAGTGGAGAGTGGCAAGTGTACCGTGCTGTCTAGTGGGAGAGTTCCCACCCATTAAACTGAAATAATTCTGAATTTTATGACATACATTGGTCAGATATTAGCTGAGAGTAATGCCTCTACATTAGACCACTGCTGTATTACTGCAAAAACTAAGTATATATCATGTAACAATATGTCATCCACATGTTCGTCATAAATAAATATAAGGGGTCTGTATCTGTAGAAAATCTTTAATTTAGTAGTAAGTGCTTTTATTAAATAGAAACCTGCCTACAGTGGAAAGAACTCCCAGTCTCTTCAAGTTCCATCATAGACAGGTTTTATTCTACAATTGTAGCTTTTTGTTAGTTTTGTATACTTTCCATATTAAAATATCACATCACAAATCCTTTTCAAAAATACTTCTTACCCCATTGACAAGCTGGTAAGTCTGCCTCACTCTTGTAACTTACTTCACTTGGTAAAGTTATGGCTAGAAGAAGGCTGAGTCTAATAAATGGGCTGGGCAGGACAATGTAGGTTAAAACCATATAGCCAGTAAGGACACACAGGGTTTTCAGGCTAAAATTTCAGACACTGTAGACAGGTCTGAACATTATTTTTGCATTATGTTGTCATGTTTGTCTGACAAGTATATTTATTGGCTTTGCATTTGTACTTGTTTCTAATTTGTTTATTCACCATGTCAATGATATTGTGTGTGTGTGTGTGTGGGCACAAGTACGCATGCATTTACAACGTGTAAAATAATAAGCCTAAGAAAACTGTAACCACTTTTAAGTGCCATACTCCTTTGATTGCAGATGGTAAATATTAATACTTTTTCAGTATGGTCTTGTGTGTGTGTGTGTGTGTCTTGAGCATAACATGTTTTCACTCTTTGAACTTCATTCATTCTGTAGTCTGTCTTACGACAGGTCCGTAGCCTCTTCCAAAGCAAGTTCTCCATAGGGTGCGATCTAGTGCTTCCTCTTTCAATTTCCAGTATCTTTTCTTTTCCTTAAGGTCATCCAGTAGCTGCTTACGTCTTCTCCCTCGTCGTCTCATCATTTCTATCCTTCCTTCTAACTTTTCTTCAATCACGTGTTTCAGAAGGCAGTTCCTACGCAAGATGTGACCAATCCAGTTAGCCTTTCTTCTTTTTATTGTATGTACGATATTCCTCTCCTCCTTGACTCTGTGTAACACTTCTTCATTTCTCATACATTCGGTCCAACTGATCTCCATTCTTCTCCAGCACCACATTTCAAAACTTTCCAGATACTTCTGATCTACTTTCCGAAGTGTCCACATTTCAGCACCATACAAAGCTATGCTCCAACTGTAGCACTTTACTAGTTTCTTCCTTAATATAAGTCCAGTTTGCTGGTGAAAAGAGTCTTCTCCTTGTTGAATGCTGCTTTTGCCATGGAAATTCTGGATTTAATTTCACCTGTACACCTTGCATCATTTGTTATCATGCTACCCAAATAATTGAAATATTCCACATTCTCCAATTGTTTTTGATCTGTCATAATTTTTACTAGGTATGGTTGCCTTGAGATTCTCATTACCTTAGGTTTTTCCACATTCATTTCCATTCCATAGCATCTTCCAATTTCTTTGACCTACCGGAATAAAATTCTTGTGTATTATTTCTTTATTGGTGGTAAGGGCACTATTTTAATAAAACTTTTAATTAATTAATATCATGCAGTATTTAAGATTCATATTTCACTGAAAAATTTAAGTCATGTGCTAGTGAATAAACGTTGATTCTTACAGTGCACTGTCCAACTCTGAATGGCAGTACAATGAATGCCAGTGAACTGGAGGTATATGATGGTGTGGAAGCCCTGTTGGCTGATGTTGTGTTTGTGGTGGAGCAGTCACCCTGCATAAAAAAAGTCAACTTGGCTGAGCTGATGTCAAAGCTAGATGCTTCACTGAAACTTCAAGGACTAAACACCCGTTTTTCTGTGGTGGGCTTCAATGGGAGGAAATTCAGTGAGCCTCATATACACACTTCTAGTGGAGAGACATGGGCCACTGTGCAAGGAACTGAGAAAGCCCTGCGCAGGTAAGGGAGGTCAGGCAGTTTACTGCCCATTCCTGTAACTGTTCATTCTGAACTACTACTACTGCTACTACTACTACTACTACTACTACTATGATGTAGTACTAAGTATGCATTTTGTAACTAGTTCCATGCATGTACTGTATTCCATGAGATCACTGTAAATTACTTCCCTCCCAACTGAATCACAAGTTTTTTTGCAGTCTGTCAAGTAGCTGATGTAATGTCTCCTACTCCTGTATTTTCTCTGGAAGCCCATATTATGGCATTTACCTCATGACACTGGAAATAATTAAGAAAATTAATCAGGAAAATCAGCTCACTGCCAAATATTCAAGCCTTATGAATGCAAGGAACCATTCTGGGGAGGGGGGGGGGGGTGGAATGGGACTTGTTGCTTGATTTCACAGTGCACGAACTGAAAGTCACTGTTGGAACCCTATGATAGATTAACAAATCTGATTTGTGATTATAATTCCAGCATTTCTTTTGCCTTTGTATTTATTATAATTGGTGTTTTTATGCAGATGTTACACAAACGTGATGTGAATATGTGTCCATAACTGAGGAGGGTTGTACTGCAGTGGAGTACACATATGTTCCACGTGCATTCCTCGCAACGCTGCATGTCTGATTGTTCCTGATGTTCATTTCTTGCAGATCTGAATTTGTTATTGCACAAGTGTAATATAAAGCTAATCACACTGCAGGTGTCATGTCACATAACGTTCCCTTGTATTATGTTACATACCACATTGAGGAGGCTTCAAATAAATAAAGGCTGTAGATCTTAATTTCTATATCTTATACCATGGTCCAATCCTTTTGCTGAGCAAATAATTTTTTTAAAGAGATGATGAAGAATGATTTGGGTTTCATTTAAAATGGAAGTGACATTGTTCCACTATGAATAAAAATTAAATTTTCTTTCCAAATTTTACTGTACTTCTCCAATATCAAATTTCATGGACCTCCATTAAGTAGCGTTTGAGAGATGTAACGTGCAAACAAGTATGACCATTCTGTTACTTATTCATTTTGTGTCCTTTGTTTGGAGAATACATGCAATGTAAAAACAATTTTGGAAATGTGGAGTTAGAAATATTCATAGAAAGTTTCTTGCAGTCTGCAGTCTGCCATATCAAAGAGCTCCAGTTCAGGGAACCAGAGTACATTCAGTGCCCTGTGGTATGCTTCTCGCCTGCCATTCAGAGCAACAGCTTCAAAGACTATAGTTCTGCTACAGTGTGCATTATGCCAAGAGATAGAGGATGAGTACAGTAATATGATCAACATGCTGCTGGAAAATGACATCACACTGCACATGCTTCAACCACTTGCCCTCAAAACGCACTCTGGACAGGGCAAGGCCAACAAGGTGTATGGTGTAGACTTCCGTGGGGCATTCAGTGGACGTAATATAAAGAGTCTCATGCCAAGCCTTGCACTTCTGAGACAGGTAATGTAATGTACAGGGTTTGTAATTACCATGTTAGATATCAAATGTGCCAACATATGATGTTGATATATCCTGCTTTATAGGTTACACTGCCAAAAGATATGTGTATTCCTTTGGCATTGGAGACGAATGGTACTCTCTTCAACTTGCATCGTCTCTTACACAATGTCAATGGGACACACAGACTTACTGTTAAGAAGTTCATTGATGTGTGGGCCAGACGAGTCACACTGACTGCCAAACCATCTCCATGCCAGAAATGTAGATGTGTGGCAAACCAAAATGGAGTGGGACAAATAATGTGCTCCAAGTGCCTATCGCCATCTACTGAGCACTTCTTAAAGGTAAAATAACATATCAGTGATCTTCATATTGTTCATTTTGTCATCTTTGAAGTACATGTAACTAAAATGGGTTATGGTATTGAAGTCTTTGGTATAGTAAAATTATATAATGTGCAGAAAAATATAGTCCACTGGAGTATGCATATTGTCCAAATGTAATCTGAGCTATTTTACATACCTTATTGGCCTTGATATGTTTATTGCAGATACAAACTCATTATTGTAATAGTAATCTCACAGCAGATCCCCTATTGCAGTTGGAAAGTATTTTTCCATATGACTAATTAAAAACTGACCAAATTTAAGACTCTTTTTAGATGAATGTTGTAGACTTCATGAGAATTAGAATTTAGTTCAAGCACCAACCTTCTGTACAATCAGCCATTTGAGGCATTTGATAAGGTTCAGTTTCACTGTTTATAACATATATGGCGAAACCTGGATTTTACATTCTTTGAACCCATGCTTTCCTTCATTCTATGCACGTTTTTATTCATCCTACCAAAAGTTCAGTGAGAGGACTCTTACATATTCCCTACATTTATGTTTGTTCTTGCTACCCAGTTCGATGATTATATATTCAAATTGAGCATAAATTGTGTGCATGTACTCAGGTGTTATGAAGTTATCGTCTTAAGACTTGTTTCCTCACAGGAATGGGAAAATATGAACACTGACAACAAAAGAACATGGGCCAGACTGCCTGATGACATCTGATTGTCCTGCATGAAGCAGCTGTCACCTCATTGTAAATAAAAAGAAGCATTCACATCAAAATCATCTTAAGTCCTTGAAGCCTTATTTAAGTCACTTTATTTAAATGTCACATTTCTGACTTCAAATTTAACCATTTTTAATAAATAAAGGAACTTCCATAAAAGTGCCATATTTGTGAAGCACATAGTGATAATTAAAGGGTTGATGTCCATTTTCTAAGTTTTTAATGAGCATAATACTAGTTTATATTTTGTTTCCAAGTAGGGGTATCTGTGCACTGTAATTATGATATGGTATGTATGTATGTATGTATGTATGTATGTATAGCGAGAATGCCACCTGACTAGTTGATAGCTATAACAAGTGGTGGTTATTAATGCCTTAAAATTGCTATTTAAGTTTTTATACTATACTCCCCTCTCTCTCCTATGGCATGTATTAAAACATTATTTTGACAAACAATAGCATTTGAAAACTAATTTCATTTTTCTTAACTATGATTTCACACATCCTGGCAGTGTGGCATTTTGACCCAAATGTTTATCAATTCTGGGCTGAAGGTTGTATGTTTCACTAAGTCTCATACATTCACAGGCACAGGTATGCATATTTATCATGTTGATTTGTAGATATTACATGTTACTATTAAGGTTTAGGGCACGTGGTGGCGCAGTTGGTTGAGGCACTGTGCTACAAGCTGGAAGGTTGCGGGTTTGATTCCTGATGGGGTGACGGATTTTTCATGAACTTAATCCTTCCGGCCGCACTATTGTCCTGGGGTTGGCTCAACCTCTAACAGAACTGAGTACTAGGGATCTCTCCTGGGGGGTAAAGGCGGCCGGTGTGTTGGGCTGACAACCTTACCACCGTCATGTGCTGACTGCCTAGAAATTCTGGGAGCCTCAACCTCCTGCAGCCCTAAAGGCCTGTAATGGAAGAGCTTTACCTTTTACTATCAATGTTTATTAATCAAATATTTAGTAATAGAAACAAATTTACATACTGACAAAAACTATACTGTAAGAAGTGAAATGTGTTCAAGATGGCCCCACCTAAAATGCTCAGTTATGTAACAGTCATACTTTTACAGTCATCCTTAAAGTTGCTGTCCATGTAAGGTACAGCAAAATTCCTTTAATCCATCATCTGATAACCTGGTACTTGAGGACAGTAGTCCCAAGACCGGGTTTCGCTTTTCACCAGAAAAAAGCTACAGCAGCGAAACAGGCAGATCTCAGGGACATGTTCAAAAAGGCCTCCAAGAGTGCCTGTGCATCAGCCACGGGGTATCGCCTTGACCCCTTGTCTACTACTCCATCAACTTCTTCAGCTATGAAGACTCCAGAAAACACAGAAGAGGGTCCTGATGACCCTGAACCAGCAGATGGAGGAGATATCCAAATGGAATACTCCTCTGATTAGTCATGCAGCCCAAGTATTGGGGGGAAAAAAAAAAAAAAAATAAAAAAAAATAAATAAAAACTGTAAGAACTAGGTCAGTATATGTACTGCCTGATAATCCAGAATATCCAATAATCTGGCACTTGTCCAGTCCCATGGATGCTGGGTTAATGAAATTTTACTGTACTTGCTACTCGAGTCCTTGAGATATTTTAAGAGCTTTCTTCTGTATTGATTAAATGTATTCATAAACAAGTGGATTAGATATTACCATTTGTACTTATTAAGCTTGCCACTGGACTCCCTGTGCCACCTGAAACCCATTTACTTGTGTGGAGTCCTTGGTATGTTCCTTCCCGGGTTATCGGAACATGCCCAAAGTCCATTCCAATAACCTCACATGTTACAGACCTACACAGAGTGGCATTTCATGTCCATGACATTGGCATACATAACCAGTTGAGGGTTTCCCCATGACTTGATAATCAGGGGCCACCCTATAATTATTGGTGAAGTTACTCTCAGATCTCGTAACAGGGATCAAGAAAACTGCCTTCTGTCAGAAAGGAATTCACTCCAAAAGAACCCACAATAACTTTTGGTATTTGGTAAGTTTGGGGGCTCCACTGCACCACAGGGTCTGCTGTGCCTTATCTATGCCACTAGTCCATGAAATGCTTTTTGGGAGGAACTTGTTGCATGATTATGTAAAGTGATTTATTAAACCTTTCTTTAACATGTTTAATTACATGGAACACTCATATTAATGTTAACACCATAGGCACTGTGAAACTTATCTTAAATTAGCCCTCAACACACTAATCAACATCTCATAATTGTGGCATATCTCAAAACTTACATCAACATTGAGTCATCAACATGAGAATATTTCCAAAGCCAGAAGAAGCAATGGAAACTGTTGTACCTAGAGCACAGATTATTTCCCTAGGAATACAACTGATCTGCAAACATCCTAGCAGCATGACATCACATTTAATGGTTCCAGTAATACTGGATTGAGTGTACAGCTATGACAGTAGGTGAAATGAAAATTCAGTGTTTCTATGGTCCACTATCTCATATACCAGTAAATATGTTTTATGCATTTTTCTTCATAGACAAATATAACATAATCATATTTGTTTTGAAATAAAATAAAATAGTCTTACAGTTGAGTACATATGGTACCTGCCTGCTTTGGATCACTAAGTAGCTACTGCACCCTCAGACTGCATATTATAAAAGTAACTACCAATTTATTTTTGCATTGTTTGTGAAAAGAAAGAAGTGTATCTTCTCTTTGTCTTCTGACACTTTAACATATTATAACTGATTCGTTTTTCTGTTAATTCCTGAAGATGTCTATTCAAAGCGGCAAGTTTCTTGGGATCCATTAGGAAATGAATCCAAAGCAATCGCTGTTCTTTGAGGAATGGCTTCTGCAAAAAGGATACCTGAAAACAAATTTATTAATACTTTATATATTCATTGTGATTTCTTTTTCAGTCTCTGTTCAGAGTTAGCATTCTAAAGTAGTAAACAACACAAATTAAATTCATGCTTATTTTACACACTGCAGTGCAAGTTCTGTTTTAATAAACCAATGACAAACTTAGAAACATTTACAACAAGATCTAACCAAAATATGCACATTTATGTGGGACACAAACTTTCATTTTGATAGATTTTGGGCTTGATGGCATGGCAGTCACAGAAATAGTGAAAAGGACGGGCAAATCCATTCATGGAATTGAATCTACCACTGCAATTGAGATCCTTGAGGTGCTTTTGTTTTTCCATGACAAATTGTCTGAGAGACTGTTGATATTTTAGAAACACAGACAACAGCAACTTGAGAATAGAAGTATATTATTGCTGCCTCATTTTCAGTTAGAAACACACTACGATCTGCAAAGCTTAAACCCTTATACTTTAACCATAAAAAGACTAAGGATTATTCCTCAGACACTTTCTAGCACATCTGTAACTGACCTGTTTTCCCTTATAATTGTCTTTGATTCGTTTCAGCACTTCTTGGAAAGATTCCAGTAGCTGTTCAGTGTTATTACAACAAGTGGATATCTGCATTAGAAGTAATGGTCTTTTTGTAATTCCAGAACAAAGATATTTCTCTGCTGTTTTAATAGCATTTTCACTGAAATAAAAACATCAGTAGAAGAAAGTCAGTACATTGGTAGAGAATCATAAATAAAATCAAAAGCACACACAGTTTCCATGTAAGAATAACAAAGTCAAAATAACCAGTATTTGGTATGCTTCAACATTGTCATCACTTACTAATAGATAAGAGAAACTACACTGCTGACAGTGAAAGATATATGATAAAACATGACGGATATATACACAAAAGGAAGACAAAATAGGCAATGTACGTATGACATTACAATGTGTCACGTTAGTGTCTGCTTTCTTTAACAAAGGTATCAGTCAAGCCATTTTGCATGAGTGACTCTTGCAGTGGAAAGAGAGATAAATATTAAAAATTTTACCATGGAAATGCAACAGTAAGTTCTTTTTTACTATTGAGCTATGTATGTCGCTGTCAAAAATACAAAATGTACTTAAGTCGTCATGTAAAATGCCTGACATTTCTGTCCAATTTTAATCAAATTTGAACTTTCTGGACTCTTTTTAATAACAGTCCCCCGTATAAAATGTAATGAAAATCTGTCCAGGAGCTGAGATGTTCCATGCAGAGGGACAGACATGACAAAGATATATTTCACTGCATTTTACAATGTCTAGTTTATTCAATTCTCCGATCCCTTGTACTTCTGGCACTTCATATGACACAGGCCACAGATTTATTTATGTGGGTGATATTTTCTAACTGTGCTGCACTAAAGCTACGGCCACTAACAGCAAAACCATCGTAATTTTATTACCTGCACATTATTGGCTTGCATTCTCTTGTAATCTGCACCTTTTATAAAAATCCTACTTTCTGATCCAAACTAAGAAGACATAAAAAATAACTTTTATCTTACTTCTGGATACAAACATTCCTGTGCTTGTCCAACAAACAATTAAACACCTTTTCTTCTTGGCTTGTTATGTCTTTGTTCAGTTTCTTAACATGGAGCATCAATTCATGGATACTTCTAGGAGTATTCACAGAATTTTCATCATAAAACAGTTGCACCACGCATTGAACAAGAGGGTTTTCCATTACCAATGAATTATTGGATTTGTCTTCCCTCAGTTTCTGCATTATTTCCTGAAACAGGATTCAAAGAGTCAGCAACATTCATACCTAACGATTCCAGATATTATAAATATCTAAAGGGCCGTGCCATGGCTCAGGTGATTAGTCATCAGCCTGAAAGTGGAGGCCCACGTTCAATCCCATACCAGTCCATGTGGTATTTGTGGTGGAAAAAGTGGCATTGAGACAGGTTTTTCTCCAAGTACTTCAGTTTTCCCATGTCAGTATCATTCCACTAGTATCCTATGCTCCTTCATTCATCTGTCACTGATGCCATATAATATTAGCATATTAAAAACCTTAAATAAGACACTTAAAATAAATATGTAACATTCAAGCAAAGCATATTGCTTTATGTTGTTCAACAGTGCTTTATCAAGTGCATGGGATTTGTAGATTCAGATGTGGATGTTAATAGGACTGTACAGTGATGATAGTACATCAGGAAAGATGTGAGAGGAAGCAGCCATGGCCTATCTTAAGGTGTGTTGGAGTACTGAAAGGATTGAAGAAAGAAACTGAAACCTCTTGGTGCTGCTTGTGTCTGGCTGACGATTTAACCGAATCTTCCACAACATAACTGTTTTATTTACTTAAGTTTTAATATGGGTTATTAGTAAAGAACAATGAGAACAATTTAAGAAGTGTGTGAATTTCACAACCCAGTTTGAAGGTCATGGGGTTCCAAATTATATGCCACTGCAACGTACTGAAACATAATTTGAATAGAAAAACTTTATGCTTTATAGGCTACATTTTTGTCTTCATTGTGTTATATACACTAAGTAATAGCATACAGAGTTACACAAAGTCTTTTAAAATGCACTTACAAAGTGAGAATAATGGCTACTCTTACCATGCGTGATGTACATTCCAAATACTGCTCTCTTATTTCTTGGTGGCACTGCTGATACAGAGTTGTCATATCAGCTAACTTCTGCCTCTCACAAATCAACAGCAATAGAAGTAGTTCGCTGTCTACTAGTCCAGTTTCTAGGCACCTGGCCAAACATTCAGTCTGCTTTAAAATTGTCTCCAGTTTGCAAAGTTTGTGTTCATTCCTGTACTTCCTTATTTGTAAGACATCCATTTTAACTGCCTCTTCTACAGTTGGCAAAACTTCATTTTCCAACATAAGAGAGACTTGTTTCTTGCCTCCATTCACTTTCTCCTCAAGCAGCAGAGACTGAGTTCTGAAAGCAAGTGATGGAGATGACTATCACTGCAGACAAATTTAATTACAAACATAATCTATTTACATGTTACAATTATTAATAACAAATAATCCTACTCTAATAATGTAGAATCCAGTGTCTACTATAAATGCCACACACACAGAGTTTGCAATCCTGTGAACCATTCTTTTCAACTATGCAGAAATCTCCAAAGTTTACCATGGAGGTCACTGACTGCGAGACACTGTAGCTGTTTCCAACTTCCCATTTTAATCTGTTATCAAATTTGTTCAACTTGCATCTTCTCTATCATTGTGTTTTCATGTCGTAATGAGAATAGCACAGTTTCGTTATATGACAGGATATGGTGCTCAACAACTGCACAGAGTTTGAGAATGTTTAATTTGTTATTTGGATCATCCCCTTGTATAGAATTGAGAAAATCAGTCAAAACAGTTTATAATGTGGCTACATGTTGCAGCTATATATTAAAGCCATCATCAGGCCAAAAATAAGAACATTAAAATATGCAGGAAATATTCAGTTAATGACAGTGCCTTGTAATACCTGAAAAAAAAAATAAGTTGTGTAAACTAACATACCCTCTTATTGATTTTTTGAGAAAATTAATTATTGCTAACATTAATGCAACAGCTCACACCAGTTTGAACTCTAACTCTGTGCAATTCTAAAAACTGAGACATTATAACCCACACAAAAAAAAAAAAAAAAAAAAAGTATCTTGATCCACCATCAACATCACAAACTCTTGGAGAGTAAAATATCACAATCATACAGGGGATTCTTGAAACAGAAATAACTGGAATACTGCAACATTATATGAATCTGCAAGCAATTCCTGTTCGTGTCATCACTCTTTTTTGTTTAAACACTGTGTTTATTACAAAAATGTGGCATATGAAGGGTGTGTTGTATTTTCTTTTGCATGCTGTGCACTCTGAAATTAGTTAAGTCCTTTGTTTGCAGGGGACAAAACAGACTTTTAACAGCAAATAACTTAAGAATATAGCTTTAATATTGTAATATCATCAGTTTCCATAAAAGTTTTATTTCATGTTCTGTTGAAGACACTGATCATTATTCCATGTCAACACTGCCTGCTAATATATGTGTAATCATTGTGACATGTAAAGTTTAAGGGATAATATAGAAACCAGCTTCTTGCAAAATATCAGAATAGAATTGAACCACCCATGATAAGTGGTCATTGTCACCGTGACATGGCACCTCCTCACATTGTGGATGGACAAGATGAGCCCCCAGATGTGGAAGGTACTTGCAAATATATTGCACAGCCAACAATGGGTGGTCCTCCAGCTTGGAGGTTAGGCAAAGTGCTAATAATTCCTCACTGTAAAAACTTAATGTGTTACAAAACATTTCATACAGCCTTGGACTTGGACCAATCCTTTGGAATGACGTAAGCAATGGAAAATGGAAATGAAATTTGGAATGTGGAATATGAGAAGCCTGTATAGGCCAGGATCACTGAAGACAGTGGCTTGAGAATTAGCAGAGTATAGATTAGATTTAGTGGGAGTACCGGTGGTCAGAAGGGTCAAAGGAGGCACTGGATGTGCAGAGGAGTATACTTTCTTTTCTATGGAAAAGGAAATGAAAGTCATCGATCGGGGACAGGATTTTTGTACATAAGAGAATCATATCAGCAGTTAAGAAAGCATTCAAATATCTTGATGCACAGTCTGTTGGTAAGTAAACAAGCAGCACAGAAGTTAGATACAGAAAGATTCAATTG
Organism: Reticulitermes speratus; assembly: GCA_021186555.1. NCBI lineage: Eukaryota > Metazoa > Arthropoda > Insecta > Blattodea > Rhinotermitidae > Reticulitermes > Reticulitermes speratus. Next base: position 36,258,449 of record JAJKFL010000001.1, on the reverse strand, counting down.
AGACAGGGCTTGGGAAAGCATTAAAGAGAATTTTTATATTATTCATACCATGCATTGTCATTGATCAAACACACAATACTCAACCAACAAATGCACTCTTATTGCTTTTTTAGATATCATATATTACAATCTCTGGAAGCTAGTCCAACATGTTTTGATACCCTCTTGGGATAACCATCAGGGACTCTTGTGAGAGTATGAATTACACAAGTACTGTCTTATCCAGCCACATATAAACAACCAATTTCCTTTATACAGTAGACCAGGGATCCACCATGAAAGATCGCCTACAATTGAACCATTTTTTGGACATTTTATATTTTTAGCATATACAGTAAAACCCCTATTTAATGAATTGCTGGGGGGATTAGAATATATTTCATTAAATCGAGGTTTTCATTAAATGGAGGTTTATTATTTAAACGGCGCTATTGTCGGGACATGAAAAAATCATCACTAAATCTGGGATTTCACTAAATGCGGGAACATTAAATCGCGGTTTTACTGTACTTATATTGTTACTTTTGTTTGTGTAATTTATACTCTCACAAGAGTCCCTGATGATCTCAGGAGGGGATCGAAACATGTTGGACTAGCTTACAGATTGTAATATACAATATCTAAAAAAAATAATAAGAGTGCATTTGTTGGGTCAGTATTGTGTGTTTGATTAAAGAGAGTATCAAAATTTCAGGTAAAGAGTCTAGGTCTGTACAAACTTAAGCACCATAAATCATGGTTTGATGAAGAATGTTCACAATTTGTAAATCAAAGGAAGCAGGCTAAACGTGCAGTGGTTACAGGATCCAAGCCAAATTAATGCAGATATCTGAACACTGTAAGACATGAAACCAGCAGGCATTTCAGGCAAAAAAGACAGAATATTGAAAGGTAAAATTAATTAACTAGAAACAAACTGTAATAACAGGAATATTAAGAGACCTGTATACAGGCATAAATGAATTTAAGAATGGTTACCAGCCTATAGCTAACATAATAAAGGATGAGAAGGATGATCTGCTTCCAGATTGCCACAGAATTTTGAAGAGGTGGAAGAATCACTTCTTTCAGTTATTGAATGGACATGGTGTTAATGAAGTTAGGTGGACTGAAATACATAAAGTTGAACCACTGGTGCTCAAGTCTAGTGCTTCAGAGATTGAGATGGCTATTGAAAAACTGAAAAGATATAAATCACCAGGTACTGATCAAATTCCAGCATAATTGATTCAAGCAGGATGTAGGAAATACATTCTGAGACACACGAACTTATTAATTCTACTTGGAATAAGGAAGAATTGCCCCAACAGTGGAAGGAGTCAATTACTGTACCCATTTATAAGAAAGGTGACAAAACAGACTAGCAATTATTGAAGCATATCAGTTACCACCTACACACAATTTTATTCAACACTCTTACAAGGTTAACTCCATATGTATATGATAGTAGTGGGGATCATCAGTGTGTATTTTGTCGTAACAGATCAACTATTAATTGTATAGTCTGCATTTGTTATCAATTATTGAGAAAAAAAAAAAAAGAGAATAAAAGGGGGCAGTGCATCACCTATTTATGGACTCCAAGAAGGCCTGTGATTCACTTAGGAGGGACGTTTTGTGTAATGTCCTCATTGAGTTCAGTATCCCCATGAAACAAGTTAGGTTAATAAAAATGTGTTTAAATGAAAACTATAGTAAATAGACAGGCAAATATTAGTCTGATACATTTCCAGTTAAGAATGGTCTGAAACAAGGAGACACTTTGTCACCATTGCTTTTCAACTTTGCTTTAGAATATACCATTAGGAAGGTTCAAGCATACCAGGGGGGTTTGAAATTGAATGGGACACATCGGCTTCTGCTCTGTGCTGATGATTTCAATTTACTGGGTGAAAACATACATGCTATAAAGAAAAACACAGAAGATTTATTAGTTACTAGTAGGACATTGGTCTAGAAGTAAATGCAGAGTAAACTAAGTACTATATATGCTCATATCTCATGAACAGAATGCAAAACAAAATCATAACACAGGGATAGGTAATAAGTCCTTTGAAAGTGTGGCAAAGTTCAAATACTGGGAAATAACAGCAACATATCAAAATTGCATTCATTAAGTTAGGAGCAGATACAACTCCAGGAATGCCTGCTACCATTTGGTCCAGCATATTTTGTCTTCCCTGTTGCTTTCCAAAAACATAAGAGATTAAAATACACAGAACAATAACGTTGCCTGTTGTTTTATTTGGGTGTGAAGCTTGGACTGAGGATGTTGAAGAATAAGGTGCTGGGGAAGATATTTGAGCCTAAGAGACATGCCATAAGAGAGGACTGGAGGAAATTTAACAGAGGTGCATCATGATTTGTACCCCTCACCAAATATCATTCAGGTGATCAAACCAAGAGGAATGAGATGGGGGGGGGGGGGAGCATGTGGCACATATAGGGGAGAGAAGAGGTGCATACAGGGCTTTGGTAGGGAAACCTGAGGGAAGATTTGGAAGACCTAGGCCCATGTGGGAGGATAATATTAAAACGGATCTTAAAGAAATTGGTTGGGAGGGCATGGACTGGATTGATTTGGCTCAGGATAGGCACAAGTGACTGGCTCTTATGAATGTGGCAATGAACTTCAGATTCCATTAAATGCAAGAAATTTGTTGACTGGCTGAGAAAGTATTAGTTTTTCAAGAAGAGCTCTGCCCGAAGGAGTTAGTTAGAAATGAACCAGAAATCAAAACTGAATAACAAGTTTGAGGAAAGTGCTGCACCCTAATAGCCTGTGTTCTATCAAAAGCCCTGCTCAACAAGAATGAACAAGGAAAAGGCTTAAAACAGAACACTTCCAAAAATATCTGTAGAAAGGCCAATGCAATGTGTAATACACTAACTTTACATACCTAATCTCATTCAATGAAATAGTAGATTTTGAAGTTTGTATATCATTCATTATATCCTTTAGCTTTTCAATGGCTGCTTTTTTTCCTTGATCATTTGCCAACATATACACATACTCCAGCTTCATTTCAGTAAAGCTGAAAAGTAAATATCAATTTATTTTAAATGCATGCAAGTATCTGTCTATTAAGGATGCAATATGTGAACTTGTGGATTTGTAACAATGGAAAACATTTTCATATAAGAATCACAGTACAGTAAAATCTGTCTAAAACAAAACTGAATTTAAAGAGAAATTTGCCTTAATCAGAAAACTTGTGCAGTCCAGAGCATATACAGTGAAAACCAGTTCAAAATCACCTCTAATAACTGGAAATGAAATATAACAATTTAATGTAAATAGTCTTCCCAAATATTTATTTGTCATATAATTTTGTTCTGTCTTATTTCATTATTTAAATTCACAAATAGTTTCAGCTATGGAAAAATGAAAAATTACTTTTGCCACTGGATTTCTTAAGCATTTTGAATTATTTGTTGATAGATACTTTCATCAACAGTATATATAAAACTAAAGCAAATGTAGCCTACATATAACTCAATGGCTCCAACTGTAACATGGCACATTTCCTACAACTTAGCACATAATGCATTTACCTCTCTTCCAATTCCTCCAGATGGTCATCTTCAAATTCATCTCCTGAATATTCATTCTGAAAACAGATTTCATTCTCCTTTCATATTGGCACATATCATAAACAATACAAGTTTTTTATACAACTGTATATGCTGGAACCCAATATAGTGTTTTATTGGCGGTCAAGGACTTCAAAACATAATCAGACAAATGTGTATCAGAAAACACAGTTTCTGCATAAACTTACAATTCAGAAATTTTAAGCAAACCCCCCCCCCCCCCCCCCAAAAAAAAAAAAGTGGATGTAATATGAGTCCTAACTAATGGGAACAAGTCACTGCAAACTTGCACATAGAAGGAAGGTAGTTTCTATTTTTGAAATAATGTATTAAAAATTAGTCCTCATGATGATACAAATGTTACGTTTCATACATAATTATTCTGATGTATTCCGCAGCATTTGTACCTACTGAATGGACTCCCCTTTGTGGGTTCTACTCCTTCCTTTACAACTGTGTATTTTTAAAATTAAAACTATCTACACTCTGTTTTCATGGCATTTACTTTAAAAAGGGCTACAGCATGATTTCTGTTTTCAAAAAACTAATGAGCAACAGTAAACAATAAGTAATTGTTATACCACTATGAGTAATTTGAGGTAGAAGTATGTCCTCCACATCCAACAGAACTGCTGGAATGATGCACAGTACAGTAGATTTCCTGTATGTGGTATTTGTGTTTACATCACATGAACATGAGTCTCTTTGCTTAAAAGTAGAGAGCTGTGTACAAGGAGTTCAACCCAAATTATAGTATTTAAAAAAACAACTCTACTGGCTTATACAAAGTCCAATACCAAATAATGCTACAATAACCACTTCTCAAAATGCAGCCACAGGGCTACCCAGAGTTCTTTCTCGTGCCATGTCCATTACATGTGAGAAAGTCTACGCAGTGTATCATGTACTATTTTGTTAAAATTACATGGTAGCTATACTTCTTCATGTATTACTACCCAGTGCCAATGAGAGTGGGGGGGGGGGGGGGGGGGGTGAAGCCAGTACAAATTACCGGGGCCTGGCAGTCCGGAAGGGGGCCAGGGCCTGACTATGTTGCATATGTTTTTGTCTTTCTTGGTAGTATCATTATTTGTCAGCTGTACAAATTAACCTTTTCAGACCAAGCCCAAGTCACTCTGCAACTGAGAATCAGTCTTTCTGATTTAGTAAAGATTTTTAGCCAGTTTTCACCAGGGCCTAAACCCATTCTCGGCGGCCCTGCTACTACCCTCACCACCACCACTGGTGCTGCTGCTGCTCCCACTAATACTACAGCATACTGTGACATTTTACTATAATTATATTACAACAAAATTATTCATACCCATTCCAAACATTGCTTCATCATCATCTTTATGGCATGATCAAACTGGCAACACTGTTTCTTATACGTTTCTAAGGGCAGTTGACTTATCAACCGAGGAGCAGATTTCTGAAACAAACTCATAAACATTAATGCAAGCAATAACTCAAGTACTCTGTCATCCAGTGAGTTGCTACTCACGATTATGGAAACTTCAAACACATAAAGTGTTACACTTATCCAATCAACCTTTAAACGGCCATGCTGGTATTTAAATTTTAGTGCATGGTTTAAGAAAAATGTATTAATTGAACAGAAAAAAAATTATGACATACACGGCATTTTTTGAAAAAGAAAACAGAGCTTATGCAGCTTTTCTTAAATACTGAGTAACTTTCCTTGTTGCCTAAACATACAAAATGAATTTCTAGGAGTGCTTTCTATCTGATTTCACATATGCGAACACAGGTCATTTAAAGCTTAATGGCCACTCATTTTATGGTTGTAAAATTAGTACCTTTGGTTTCCTTGCATAAGTCACGTATACATTTTAGTTTCAATTTATCCATTATTACATTTACACCAGCAACCTGCTTTGGTTGTGGCACAACTGATGTGATGTGCCTCAGGCTAATACAACTTCCTTGTAAAACCAGATGATTTAACTATAACAACACAGTAGGTCACCACAGGATCTAATGCAATCCACAATACTTATTTCCTTAAAATACACTTTGGACATTATTGTTGCATCCATTGGTCTCCTTCTGTTTGTTGTTTCATCCCACTTACACTCAGGCATTATAAAACCTCAAAGTTATATCATTACAGAAATAAAGGAACTAGATAAATGTAAAGTAAATAATGATTAACTTTAAATAACAATATACTCTGAACTGTAATGCTAGTGTTCCTTTCATATTGCTTTAAAGTAAAAGTCATGCCTGAGGAAGACACAGTAGTGATGAAACATGTTGGGTGCTTGAAAATAAACGTATTAAATGATTTTATGAGGCTGTATTGTTATGGAATAGCTGTATTGGATGGTTTTATTACTGCTTTGTAATTCAAAATATAGTTTGAATGTCTACAAATGTTATGGTATTTCCCATAGATTATAACCTCATTCATGGAACTGTCCTAACAGTCACGAAGAAAGATGCAATGCAATGGGTGGACATTAGTTGTTAGGTAAGATACATTTCCTCAGAAAATTATAGGTATCCTGGCCTTATAGATGGAACAGGCCACAGTGTGTATTAGTGCACACATGATCCCATGATCTGAATTCAGTCACTCAAAGGCTGCCACTTTACAGCAAATCTGTATGACTTTTCTCATCATAAGGAATGTTGGGCTTTGTAACGCTGTTACTTTCAGAACAATCTATGTGTAACGATTTACTAATCTGTACTATTATGCAACTACCCAAAGAGATGGTGTGAATGATTAATACCTTCCACTGAAGTAACTGATGTTTACAGCCAGAAGGAATTCCACGTGATTTATTATAAATTAATAAATAAATATTACCGCATTTTTAAACTCAGCTGGTAACTTTGCAAGACACCGTAGCGATTTAAGCAATTCTTCCTGAGCTGAAGAAACTCTTGACAGAAGTTTAGAGCACTGCTGTTCCTCTGCTATGCAACTGTCATGAGCTGCTTTCTCTTGCTGCTCTAGCTGCTGTATACCAGAACTTACATGCTGCATTTCATCACTGCAATTTAATATACATTCCAAGTAATATATTTACATATCTCTTGGTCCAACTGATATTACATAAAAATTTTAGGTAATTGCATTTTGCCATTATGTAGTTTATCATTTCACATGAGAAGTTAAATATAACTTTCCTACACATCAGACCAAAATTAACAGTCATTGCCTTAAATAAGACAATATGTGAAGTATGGAACAATGCTGGAGTTAACTGACTATATACAGTGATTTCCAAAATAACTGAATATTATGGTCATTTCACACCCACATGATGCAACAGGCAAAATTACAATTCTGTACATTTTAATCTTTATATTAGATAGCAAATGGGAAGACAAGATTCTGGACCAAAATGTAAAAGGCATTCCCAGCATTTAATCTGTTCTTAATGTCTTCATGCATGCAATTTTGGTTCATGCCATCCCAAACACTGGAACTTTACCACATTTTCAAATGATTAATTAGGTATCTGTATCTTGTGAATTTGTCCTATATTCTGTTGATAAGGCATGAACATATACTTAATTTTTGCAGCATGTACTTCTACACCAATCTCCTTAGTAGCAACTAATAAAGGTTTCATGTTTTTCTTTACAGTATTTATGTCCTTGCCCAATAAATTAACATCATCACCACAGACCAGAAGCTGCTATGTCCCATTTAATTCCAGTCCCTCCTAGTTTAACTGGACCTTCCTAATGGAATATTCTACAGTGAAGTTAAAAAGCAGTGGCAATGAAACATTTTGTTATTTCAGACCATTCTGAATAGGAAATGTAACAGACAAATTTTTGCCTATTCAGACTTTATTGTATGTTTTACACAAGCCCATTTAATTAACCTAACCAGTTTCATGGGTATACCAAACTCAATGAGATTATACAAAACCTTCCTCCTAACCAAAACATGGGCTTTGTCAAAGCCTATAAATAGCTTATGTCATGCCTCACAGTATTCCCATTTTTTCTCTGGCATTTGGCAAATGAAAAATATCAGATGTTGAGCTATAAAGTTGAAATCCACACTAATGATCTCAAATAATTTTGTCCACATATACAGCTAACCTTGACAGTAGAATGGATAGAATCTTGCATACAGTTGATAACAGTGATATACCTTCAATAATTACTACAATCTGTTTTATCACCCTTCTTATAAATAAGTAGAGTAATTGTCTTCTTCCACTATGGAGGCAATTCTTTCTTCGAAATAGAATTATTAAGTCTATGGATTTCAGCACATATTGTTCTACATCCTTATTATAACAGTTCTGTTGGAATTTGATCAATACCTACTGATTTATATCTCCTTAACTTTTCAATAGTCATGTCAACCTCAGAGGCATTAGGCTTGGGCACTAGAGGCTCAGCTATATTTCAGTCTGCCTAACATCATTAACCCCATGTACATGCAATGACTGACAGAAGTGGTTCCTTCACCTATCCAAAATACTGTGGGAATCTGCAAGCAGATCACCCTTCTCATTCTCTACTAAACACTTCTAGGCTGGTAACCATTCTTAAATTCATTTATGTCTCTATAGAGGTCACTACTATTCTTGTTCTTACTGGTTGTTTCTGCTCACTTATTTTACCTTTCAAATATTCCCACCTCATTTTTCTGAAATATCTACTAGTTTCACATCTTACATTGTTCAGATCCTGCATTAATTTGGCTTGAATCTTATAACCCTTGTAATTTAGTCTGCTTCCTTTGATCTAAATATTTTGAACATTCTTCATCAAACCATCGTTTATGCCACTTCCATTCATAATGACCTAGACACTCTTCAGCTGTGATTTTGATATTCTCTCTAAAAGTTTCCCAAGCCCTACTGATGTCCCTGCTATCACCAGATTTCTCCAAACCTGAAAACCATTCATAAATAATATAAATAAATAAACACAGCAAAATTCTGTTAATCCAACTCACATGGGACCAGACAGGTGGCAAATTATCGAATATTTTGAATTATCAGAGAGTACCTCTAATGATGTACAGGTAATTTGTAGTTACTACTCCTATACTTGGGGCATACAACCAAACACAGGAGTCTTCCATCCAGATATTGCCTTTATTTGCTGGTTCAGGGTCATGAGGGTCCTCTTCTGTTTTTTCTGGAGTCTTCATAGCTGAAGATGTTGATGAAGAAGGAGACAAGGAGTTTGAAGGTACCACAACGGTTCATGTACAGACACTCTTGGAGGCCTTTCTGAACATTTCCCTGAGACCTGCCTGTTTCATTGATGAAGCTTTTTTCTGTTAAAAAGCAAAGCTTCCAGTCTTGGGACTACTCTCCTCAAGTGCTGAATTATCAGGCTTTCCGAATTATCGTACATTGGATTAAAGGAATTTTGCTGTAAATTAAAACTTCCCAAAAGGTTTATGGCATAGGCTAAAGAAGATTGTGAACTACAAGAACTACAGAAGAACTTACAATTCTAAAAACACATTTCTTAGAGGGAACAGAGATACCACCACTAACAAATAAGTCCTTAGTACAAGGCCTTTGTTGGCCAATTTATTATTTGCAATCAAAACGTGTGAATGTCTCCTAAGAAAAATTATTCATAAATGCTTGTATATGAAGAGAAATGTTTAATTCAAAACATAAATTTCAGGGAACAGTAAGACCACCAATGAATGAGACCTTTGTACAAGATCAATTACTGTTATTTGCCATCAAAGAATCCTGACAGTCTCCTAAGAAAAATTATTCCTAAAATGCTTATGTATGAGTAGAAATGTTTGCTTTCAATGCTGCCCAGCCCTAACAGAAATTGAACATACAATTTACATGCACGTGTGTGTATGTTCAATTTATACAAGAGTTTGCAACTTAAAACACATTGTGTTGAGTTAAATTTTAAACAATTCTGTTTAAGTCAATGTATTGTTGTACAGTGGCACAACATCTGTAACATAACTGAACACAATGCACCTTGTAAAACCTGTTAGTAGACTGTTTACTACAGTAACATTTATAAAATAGATATCATTTAGAATTTTGGTTGTACAAATTTAGTAAAACAGGGAGGAAGGTAGAGACTATAACACAGCCCTTAAATATGATTATGGTCATGTTTTATTACAGGTAATCAAAAGAAAGGCTTTGATTTTCATTTACTTCAAGGTCTTTTGAAGTTGAGTAAGGGTACTGATGTGAGAGTCAGCCATCTCTATTTCTTCAATGATGAAGCAGTTATCTTCAGCTTCAATTTCTTGAAGACTACCAGGGAAAAGATCACTGAATGCATCAAGTTCTTTTGCATGATGAATCTCACCAGCCTCAACCATAGCTTCATACCTGTATAACATAATTAATAGTCACAACTCTATTCTTAATAAAAGTTCACATGCCTGCGTGTGCGTGCGCCCACACACACACATAGTGACAGGATAGCAACTGCTGTGGAATGATCCTGGATTTACAAGTCAACAGCAGCTTGTACTGAGGACAAGAGTGTCATCAAATGTGACTGTACGTAAACAAAAGACAAAGATCCAAGCATCATCGCTAATTCACATAGCAGTTGTCATGCCATTCTTCATGTTTTTCCTAACACACACAACACTGAATGTCATTGTTCACCAGTCAGTATTCGTGCTTTATATTCAGAAGGCAGTGGTTCTGACTCTCAGCCCAAAGGTCACACATCATAAATAGTTTATGTGTTTTGCTAGTTCCTTCAGGCAAATTCCAGGATAGTACCTTAAAATATAGGTTTGTTTGCTGATGACATTAGTGACACAACTTCTAGACAAAATGTTTAGTTTCTCTTCGTTGTCAGACATAGTTCCATCTCATACGACAGACAATAAGTTGCCCCTAAATCTAGATAAGATGAATATAATAAAATTTATAATGAATAATTCTCCACAATATCCATTAAATATTGGCTATAATGACAATATATGTAGAAGAATCTGTAAATACAAAATTTCTTGATTTACAAATTGATGGCCTGCAAAAATCATATTGATCAAATGATTCCAAAATTATATGGAGACAGACAATTTATTTTGCCCATTCTCGATATATAATTGAATATAGAATAATTCTGGGGGTAATTAGTCTTACAGTAAAAAGATATTCACTCTACAACAGAAAATTGTTAGAATTGTTGTAGATGCAAAACCTAGAAAGTCATGTAGATTCCTCTTTAAAAGATTACAGATTTTACCTCTTTCATGCAAATACAAATCTTCCTTAATGAACTTTGCTGTAAATAACCAAGAACAATTTCAAACAAATTCAGCTGTACATAGTATTAACACAAGGCATAAATACCACCTTTATAGACCAGTTGACAAACTCTCAAGCTTTCACAAAGTGTATACTATGCTGGCATCAAAACATTAAATACACACTCCTATTATTCTGTTGAGAAATCTCTAATGTTAAAAAATGACTTATAATCAAAATATCAGGTATATACAATGAACTTGATATAACATCTGAATATTGTGACATACTTTAAATATTTTGTATTTTTATGTATTTATATAACTTATTCCACATCCCATTGTCACTTGACTAAATCTTGGATCTATGGAATGTATAACATGTATGTATATATATATATATATATATATATATGTACATAAGCATTTACTATAAAAACAAGCATGTAAGTATGGCAATTATTGTGACATAATTGTCTTACACTGTAAAACTGTCAAGATATATTATGTATTTAAATTTATATATGTATTTGAAACAAGTGCTGTATATGATCATGACATGTGTATCCTTTGCTTAATCCTGTGAAGGATCTATGGAATGTAAATATATTTTATTCCCTTGATTTTTCCCTTTGTATATTTTTATTTAGTTATACATTAAAGTACAATCAGCTACTGTCCCCATAAAGTTAAAATAAGTACATTTTGACAGGTTAGGTTACTTTAGTTTACATATTTAAGTTGGGGGTGGTAAGTGTAAAGCAAAAATCAACTCTGAAATAAGTATAGTAAGATAAGAAATAGTGTGAAGTGCAGACATGTGATTCAGCCATGTTATATGGTGACCCATTTGTACAGTGTGTCTACACACATACAGTTTTAAAACATATTAATACATGGTTCCATGCTAACCAGCTTATTTTAAACATGGATTAAACGAATATTGTAAAATTTACTCCAACAAATATAGTATGTAATCCATTAACTATCGAATATGATGGTCTTGACCGAGGTGACTAACTTTAAGTTTCTTGGTTTGCATATTGATAATCACCTTAATTGGAGGCGGCATATAGAATGGATACTTCCCAAACTGAGTGCAGCTTGTTACACCATTAGAAAACTCTCTCATGTATTAAATATTGATGTTCTTAAGATTGTTTACTTTGCCAACTTTCATTCTGTGGTTGAATATGGTATTATATTTTGGGGGAATTCCTCCAATATAGGTCATGTATTTTTGCTTCAAAAGAAGGTAATAAGAATTATGGTGGGAGAATCTTCTAGGTGTTTGTGTACGAGTTTGTTTAGGAAACTTAACATTTTAACTCTACCATGTTTATATATTTATTCTTTGATGTTGTTTGTCTTGAAAAATATGGACAATTATCAAACAAACTCATCCATTCATACGATTAATACAAGGTGTAAAAATCAATTACACAGGCCTGTCGCAAATCTGTCGAGTTTTCAAAAGGGAGTTTTTTATTCTGGGTTAAGGATTTTTAATAGTTTACCATCTACAATTTTCGAATGTCAAAACAATAAATCACACTTCAGGCAGCGCTGAGGAAATATCTTGTAGCTCATTGGTTTTACTCACTTAGGTAAAGGTAAAGTTCACCTTAGAACAGGCCATGAAGGCCCAGAGGGTGAGTAGAGGTATAGCTCTACTCTTTCCTTAACATTGGCGCTAGATGGGGGTGGGTGGTCAGCGCCACGCCCTGGCCGCTTTACCCCCGGGAATGACCAGGTACCCATTGTACAGGAGGCTGGGTAGGCCCCAGGGCCGGTCTGCACTGGTGCTGAAAATCTCCACACCAGGATTCGATCCCCGGACCATCCAGCTCGTAGCGAGTCACTATAGTGACTACGCTATCCCAGCCCACGTTTTTACTCACTTAATGAATTTTTTAACACAGCCAAAAAAATTAATAATAATAGTGATCATTCTGTATCGTAAAATATGATGAAAAAATATCAATTTGTGTCTCCGATATGCTTTGTTACTGTTATATTGTGTTTCATGTTTTCATCTTCCATTTAATTATAGTATATTTTGTACTGCATTGGCAAATGATTGTTTGTTGTGTGTTGGTGTCTTTTGTCTGTTTGTGCTTTTGTAGTGCAAGTCTGTATATTGACATGTATCATATTCTGCCATATTAACGGGCTTTGGATCTGTGAAACGTATACGCATGTATGTATGTACATACATATACACATTCATGTGTGGGCTTAATGCACAAATCTGACAGATATTCATGATATATGAAACTTATCTCTACTACTGCAATTGTAGTCAGAAATCTCACAGCCTGCAACAATCGGAAGCTTGTTAATTAAACTTACTCTGATAGTTCTGCAGGTGTCAGAATATTCCTGGCATCTATATGCTGACACAACAGCATCATGAAATCCCGTACATCTATGTCACCAGACAACGAATTATGTACCGACTGATTACAGATTTCATCTATCATTTCCTTCAATATATGCATTAAATCTGGACCTGAATTGCCCGATATTGCTGTAGTTGGCATTACCTAATAGAAATCATACATCATTAACACCACAAAACCTTTCTTTGTGACTGTGTATCGGATTTATGGATTGTAAATAAATGAATAAATGAAAATCATAATTTACTTCTTTTCGAAGGGTTAAAAATTATCTATACACAAAAGACTCATAGAGTGCAATAACTATAACGTTAGTACAAAACACAGTTCAGTAACAAATACAACTGAGTTATTACAAATCCAATCATAATTATTTAACCCACTAAAACTACAGTCGAATTAAACTATCCCCGTATTTTAACAAGCAACCTACGATATACAGGCGAACACGGTAGGACGAACTTCATCAACCACAATCTAAAATTACTGAAGGCTACACAGGTCTTTCTACCAACTGTTATGCAGCAACTGCAGTTGTAACGTGGTACAAAGTATACACTGATTAGCGGACATGAAATTCAAATTCGTACTGTTCACCGGTAACAGCGTTGAAACAAACCTTTTTGTAATCTGTGCTTTTCATGAATAACGTTAAAATATGGCGCGCTTCTTGAATTATCCAAATATTGACCATGCATGAAAAAGAAAAAAAAATCATTTGCAACACAACAAGAAAAATATATGTTTTACACCTAGTTGCTGATATAAACTTAACACAATTTTATTACAGTAACATAGTTTTACTACGGAATTATTTAATAATGTAGCATGATTATTCGAGGACGCTTATGGTATCTGCTGCGGTCTCTTATTAGTATGTAAATAACAGAGAACAACTAAAAAATTGTATAACGGAAAACCATATAAATAACAGGGATAATCATAGTATACAGCATAGCATACAGTCACAGTGAAAGTTTCGAATTACATACAACATCCTATCAGGATATCAAAATGTAACGGGAATGTAATAGGACGTCAACTGTTAATGTCAACACATGCAAGTTTTACTTCAACTACTGCCCAAAGCAATTTTTACGCTCCTACATGTTTCAGTTACGTATTGTAGCTATCATCAGGAAGCCACAGTATTACAAAGACGTAAGCAGTGTATCGTACGTCAGCAAATGGTAAATATGCATTAGCTTTTTGCAACAGTTAATCTATGTACCGTCTCATTCAAAATTATTCACATTAAAATACATGTAAAGTATTTACACATAAAAATGTTCAAATATAAAAGACTGTCTCCAAACAGCTTGCGGTATAAAATATCTCCTGCTTCGATGGAGTAGAGACCAAAGGTGTTGATGCCTTATGTTTACACCATGAGTGATCGGTCTGTACTACATCTGGCTCCCTGTTGATGGCTACAATACGTAGCCGAAACATGTAGGAGAGTGAAAATTGCTTTGTGCAGTAGTTGAAGTAAAACTTTGTGTTGGGAAACTGCACGGAATTTGAGTAACTTTAAGGAAGTTCATGGCAATGTACATGGCAGTTGGAATTGTGTGAAAGGGGGGGGGGGGGGGCGACTGTTCTGGGTGATAATCCGTGGAGTAGTAATTTGTGATCCGTGGTATCCTAACAGTTAGGAGACAAATTGTAATACCTAGTGTTAGTGTATTCCAATTTAGGTATGTGGCGTTTAATTCTATGAGTGTACTATGCGAATAACATAGTTCCTATTGCAAAATGTTTAGTAACAGAAACTCCTTATTTGAAGTCAATTGCGGTGGTTGAGACGCTAGCCGAATCAGATGTCGAAGGTGGTATGGGTGTACGCACGGAACAGAGCTAAAATGTGTGAACGGTTGCGAATGTCATGTAAAGAGACAATGTGTGAATTGTAGAGGTGTAGTAATGTTGGAAGTTCGGAAAATTAGCACGGTACTGGACAGTCGTGACAGCTAGACGCAAGATGACGACAAAGAGGTTTGGTGAAGTAACTCATACAAATTGTTACTATGTATGATCATTACTAACTGCTCATTTTCCAGCCACAAAATTGGCGTTACAAAACATTTGCGTAGAATCTCGGGATGGGTTTGCACATGGTTGTCTTATTTTGTATATATTTCCCCCCCCTTGAGTAGTATAAGACCAGTTAGGTAGGGCGTGTACAAGTATATTCTGACGTTTTCATAATTTGCCAGCAGGTGAGATTCTTAATTTCGCTATGAGAGCGCCTGTACTTGGTGAGCCAAAAGCCCATACCATCTTTCCGCCTACATTTTATGATTCATTTTTCATTCTGGTTGCGGTAGTGAACTGTTAAGAAAACATTAAATGAGTTTAGAATTCAGTTATGATTTTGTACACTGCTACGTTATATAGTGACATGTCATTTCGATTGTAAGGATGTCTGTGTTTGCCTATGTATACAATTAAACAGCGTTGTCAACTTAAGTAACGTCAAAATTTCGTGGTATAACTCTGAATGTGTATTTTGTGTATGCAATATGTTAATGGCATGTTAGTACTTCTGGTACTGCCATAGAAGACTGTATATAACTCTGTAATAACTTTTGTCACATTCAACTGCTTGCCCATTTTTTCTTTATTTAGGTCATATGTGTTTTAAAATAAAACAGTTATTAGAACAAAGTCCACTACACCCTGTGGGTGTTTTTAGTGTGCATTCTTAGAAACTCTGCTTAGGTTACACAGCATATAATATTTAGTTACTGCAGTTTTGTTTCGATATTTTTTAAATTGTATACAGTGTCCTACAATCTATCAGTTTTATTTTTCTTTAAATGGTGGAAATTCCCTATTGAAGATTATCATCTTTTGGGATGTGACACCAAGTAGTCTTGCAGACATTTCTTGACCTTTTGGGGAACATACAGCCCCCTTCTTCAGGGTAGAAGTTTCTTCAATTGTGAAGATGGGCAGATCCCAGTAGATGGTAATCTTCATGTCACCACTGTGAGTACCACAAATCCTGCAGATTCCCCAATATATACAATTTCTTGGATATCTATATACTGTTATTTATAAATTCCTTTTATCAATAGGGATTTCAAATGAACAGAGCACATACATGCTGTTGATATTAATTTATTAAGCAGAACACAAAAATGTAATACTTTTTTTTACTGTATTTTAGATTTGCTCCTGTAGCAGATGCATTTGTTTTCTCTTCAAGTGATATATCAGGGCTTCTGTCTGATAGTGATGAAGATATAATACAGAAGCAAGAACAAAATGTTGCAGGACCTCCAAGGCTAGTGAGTGTTGTCTCTAGTAATTTGCAAATCACTGCAGCTGTCTGCCCTATTATTGATACTCTTTGGACTTAATTACAAATCCAAAGATTATGTATGAGTAATATACTCCTTGAATTACAATTTTTCCAACATATTATTTGAATGTGGAAGTCTGTAATTTAAATTACATGATTGCCATGATAATCTTTTGGGTCTACTCCAGTTTAGGCTGATCACAGTGTATCCAGTGTGCGGTGATGTTGTGGACTTCTGTTGTGGGGTGTGGACAGTTGTGGCTGCACCCCTGTGCAATCTGCCTACGTAATTGACTTCGGTTAGGGTTTTGGCTCTTTGTCTGTTACAATTGGGGCACCTGTCAGAATGCTTTTGGTTGTGTCTTTCTTATACACAGCCCCCACCCCATCTCATCCTGCCCATGTAACTGACTTTGGTTTGCATTTTGGCTGTGTGCCTGTTACAGTCTGGCCTGTTGTAACAGTTTTGTATCTGCATGCATTATAGTGCGAGCTTATTTTGCACCATTCGCGTCACACCTGCCGAAATGGTCCAGCCTCCATCTGTCTGTTCTGCCTACCACAGTCCTCTGAATTACACACCTGCTTCATCTCTATAGAAGATTTTCCCACTGTGGTCAGCTTAAACTGGAGTGGAGCCAATCTTTTTTACAAATGTCATGTTTAAATGTTACCCCTTTCTAATTGCATGACCACAGGATGTTTTTGGCCATTTTTGTGTGTATATGTTGAACTTTCAGTATTAGAGATTATAATCTGTAGTAAATAATTACTTACTACCTGAAGATAAACTCTGTTATATCGGCAGTGAGCCGCAAGTGTTGCTGTTTTGGAAGCTTTATTGTATCAATGTTTGTTACTGTCAACAATCATTTACTGACACATTGTAAGGTGGCATTCACTTTTCTTGTATGCAATATTAGGACACTTCCAGTAGTCAGCTTAGTAATGGTTATTCTGCAATCAGTCAATGAATAACAGCAAATTCGTGGTCTAGCCTACTAACTTGGTATAAATAAAATAGTGTTCTATTCTTTCATTGTTCCTATGGAAGTTCGGCACTTCATTTTTTTGTGCTTTTAGTAATTGCAAAATTCATTGTTATGAAAAAAAGTGTTTTTGCAGTGGAATTTACTCAAATGTTATACAGGTTCGTGGTGATAAAACTGTTGGCCATCTCGGCTCCAGTACCCCACCACATGACGCAAACAATAGTTTTACCAGTGTTACTTCATTGCGATCTGCAACTGTATCTAAGTTGTCAGAACAACAAGATAAACAGCAGAAACCCAAGGACATGAGAAAGGGTTCAAGAAGGAATACAAGAAATAACAAAAAATCACATGGAAGACCAAAAGAACTGAAAATAAATCTGAAAAACATGAACATGACAGCCACATTTTCATCAAATGAGGAAGGGTTAGTGGTCAGTCAAAAAATGAGAAGTAGCACATCTCCAAAGAATGGACATGCTGGTCCAGCAAAGAAGTAAGTATCCATTTTGTATTGGAGATAGGTTTTCAATTTAGAAAAATAATCCAAAGTACCAGACCTACTACAAATTTATTACTGCAACTGTAGAACATTCTGAGTTGACTGACAGTGTAGCACAGATAAACAAGTTGTAAAATGTATGCGTAACAGAGTATGTGCCACGTAAATCTGGTGTGATGGACACAATAACTGAACAGTACCCATACTATGCTGGTATTGTTCTTCCAATCACCACAGTTGCTACATTATCCACCTGCTCTTTGTCATGTTGTGGTTAACATTCCTTAGCAGTACAAATGCCTGGAAAGTCTTTTCCTTTCTTCCATGTACATGTAGCGGCATTGTTCTCAAGAACTGCAGTGTTGCATTCACCACCCAAAGCCATAGAAACTTGAGAGTGATTTTGGTTCTGCATATAATTATATTATAATATGTGTAAATGATGTTAACAATATGAAGACCAGATATATACTATGTGGTAGAGGAGGTGGCTGTATCCCTCCATGGTTGCAAACAGCAAACCCCTTGCTTGGATACAAGCATTTTGTTACTAACTTTCAGTGACATTGCCTCATGTAAATGTTATTTGTAGTACTGTGCTTTAATGGATACTTGTAGCGTCTGTCACTTCCCCTGCATCCTGTTTCATGCTGGAACTTTCTCACCTGCATATGCTGTCAGATGTATCTGGATCAAGCTAACACAGTGCCAGAGCATTGCCTTGTTATTCCCATTAGATTTTCATTTCATAAATGCTGATGTCTGATACACCTACATATTGCATAAAACTGGCGATTTCAAGTAAGACACTGATGAATGTGAGTATTTTAAGTATGCATACACTTTTTATGCAGTGAACACAGCAGGACTGTTCACTCTTAACAGACAGTTATTTAGTTCATTGAGGAGTGAAAAATGTAACTTATACTGAATGAATAAACCATCAGTATTATTAACCTTTATTGTCCTAAGAGACCATATGCTGGTCTCTAAAATGTACTGATGAATGGCTTAGCATGCCATGTGCTAGTCTCTGTGACTTTGCTTGGTAGCAATTTAAATGTCCATGCTAAGGCAGAATAGCTCAGGCCGTCAAGAGATATAGTTGGCATTAACTCCGTCTCCTGAAGCTTAAACCTTTACTTTTCAGTTATTACACACGCTAAAAGATAGTTACACATGTACAGTGTGCATGTACAGGCTTGTGCATGTGTGCAATTTTACATCCAGTATTCAAATGTTATGCAAAATTTATTACATACAGTGAATAATTTGATCATGCTTCAGGTCCAAACTTTTGTCCCAAAACACCAAATTAAAACTATATCAAACACTAATATGACTTACACTGACTTAAGAGTCAGAAGCCTGGACAATGACCACAGAAGAAACTAACTTGCTCAGAATATTTGAACAGAAGATTGTAAGGAAAATATATGGACCTATAAAAGAAGAAGAAAAATGCTGGATAATAAGAACAAAGAAGGAGATAAAGGACATATTATAAGGGGCAGATATTGTAGAATTTACAAAATTCCTCTGGCTAAGATGGTATGGTCATGTTGAAAGAATGTAAACCCAATGAATGCCAAAACAAATGGCAACAGTTACAATGGAAGGAACAAGGAAATGAGGAAGACCGCATAAAAGGTGGAGGGATGTGGTTGAAGAGGATTTAAATATAATGGGATTAAAAAAACAGGCTGGCAGTGGTCAGAGAATGTCGGGAATGGAGGATGATTGTATTGGAAGTCAAGACCCACAGTAGACTGAGGCGCTTGAGAACAAGAATAATAATAATTTGATTATGAGTCATGTCTTAGTATTAGAAATTCCTCAACAGAATAAAAGGAGTGTTTATTTAAGCATCTTCTTAATGGCAATTTAAATCGGTTGGTAGTGTAAAACGATCCCTAACCATTTCCTTCCACTAACTCAAACTCACACCCAAAAATTGTTCTTACACCACTCAGTCAGCAGTGTATAACTCATGCAGTTCATGTAGCTAAATGTAAACAACTGAAACAAATTAAGAGTTGAAATTATCTTTTCAACAGCTTAAGGTTGAAATTATTTTTTCTTGCCAGTTTGAATATGTTTTGAATTGTGTGTTTATAGAAATAATTAAAATTACATGTAACAGTCTCATGATTGCTTGGAATTATTGTTGTCAAACTCTTAATAGCACTGTGGTACTCTACATTGCTCTTAGTGGTGTTTATTCACACTACCATATATGAAGCTCAATTTAATGTCCTGTAATGGTAGTCCACACTGTCTCTTTAATAAATCTTGTGTTGCTTTTGCTGTTGGTTCTGATGATCCTTTTGTGCTTGATCTTAGTGAAGATGTCACATCTGCATGTTTCAGCCCATTACACTGTTGTTTCAGTGTATGTTCCAGTATATCTTTTGAAATGGGTCAGTTTTGATCTTCCTGTTCTAATAACTGTGGTGGGTTTTGGTGTTTGCAGTGGTGAACCATTGTGCTATATTACAAGAAAGATAGTTAAGTACTTGAAATACAACACTGTGATATGCAAATTGTTAATCCTTGGGTCTGAAAGTACACATGCAGGAACTATGTAACTCTTTTATCTTTGCAGTGTTCTTTCTTCATCAGAAGATTCAATTCATATAGTGACTGACAGTGAGGAAGAAGTAATTGAGACACAACCAAATAATAATGCCAGAACACAAAGAACTGTGAGTATTTCTCTGTGTTGGAAGCTATTACAGGAGAGTATGGAGTTTTAATAGACTGCTGAAACTCTGTAAGCATGTCTCATGTTGTGATACTTCTTGAGGTATTTTCACAAAGCAGTTACTGTTGAGGCATCAAAATCACAAATTGTTTTTAATGGGGCTGCAGCACAACACATTCAGTTCAGTTTTATTTCCGTCTAGTTTTTGTCATACATGTGACTATAGACTCGTCAACATTAAATGTGATTACAATAGCTGTACAAAGTCTCAAACCAGCATACTACAAGATATATAGATATATTTGTACAACTAACAATTCAGTTACATAGATATAAATTCATCCACTTAGTAAAATGCATGACATAAAAGAAGTGATTCCAGTTCCCTCTTGAAGGCCCTATAGTTATCCAGTTCCTTTATATAAGTAGGCAGTTTATTATTCAATTTAGTTCTCCTACTTATTACGCCCTTTTTATTTTTGTCAGTCCTTGATGATTGGACGTTGATATCCATCTTCCTTCGTGTATCATACTTATGGACATCAGCATTCAATTCCAAAGACTGACAATATCTTTATATATAGGGTGGGTGGGAAGTAAGTAGGCATTGAGAAATGGTTATAACCTCTATATTTCCAATGCAAAGATAATGAAAATAATTTTTACATGTACCTTTTTAAATGGGAATATGGACGCATAGTTTAAAATTCAATGTAGGCACCGGCGGCATCTGAAGGTAGCGGTCGGCATTCATGGTGTCATGCAGAAGATATGGGCCGAAAACCCTAGTGGCCGTCATTCCACACCACACGGTCACTTTTGGACGATTTTGTTTCTTCTCCACCGTCACTTCGGGATCGTGTGCCGCCCAGTAATGGCAATTATGTCGATTGACGAAACCGCCGATATAGAAAACGGCCTCGTCGCTCCAGAGAATGTTTTCAAACAGTTGTGGCCAATCCTCGTGCGAACCCAGCATCAACTCCCCATATTCCATTCTGCGGTCACATTCTTCAGGTGTCAGCTCCTGCTCGTAATGGGGTTTCCACGGGTGAAAATTCAAGTCTTTCTCTAACACCGTACGTATCGTGTGCCTCGACAGTTATTTAATGCCTACTTATTTCCCACCCACCCTGTATAACATATCACTTCCAATATGTACAGAGAAGCCAGAGTGAGTATATTGTTTTCTTTAAATAACTGTTTACAGGGTGTTCTAGAATTTACTCTGACCATAAATCTTATCATCCTTTTTTGTAGTCTAAATAATTTTGTACTCATAATTCCTCCCAATCCCCTCCAGAATAATATTCCAAATCATAACTGCGACTGGAACTTAGAGAAGTAAATATTACATATCATGTATAGACTCATAATCTTCTTCAAAGACTTGATCATAAAAGCTACCTTACACAGTTTGTTTGCTAACGATTGAAGATGTGTACTCCACTTTAGAGTATTGGCTATGGATAACTTTGTATATTTACTGTCCGTGGGCTAAAATCATTGCTGATTCAGTTTTACATTATTACAACAATCAGAAGGGACAGTGAGCTCATTAACTTGAGTTTTTATGAGGACATGCAATGCATGACTTTTGGAAATGAGTGTGGTTATCTCATCTAATGCAGAGAGAGGGTGGTAAAGATTTGAGATTATGTATGAGTGATGAATTTAACATAGATGGAATCCGTGTATACGTATAAATTAGTTCTGTTAGTGTATTTTACTGTTGCTTTCGGTGATTCTTGTTGTTCACTGAAGTCCTTAAATTGTTCAAACACTTATTTCGTAAGATATCCCTGTCAAGGTCTCAACTGACACTTGTTTTATTTGATGTGTAAAGCACTTTTATACATTTCTAGGAAATAAAAAGGGGTCTGTTGCCAGCTAAAAATAGTCAGCAGTCTGAAGTGAACTCAAATGATCCACAGATTAATACTGTAACATCTGTCCACCATCGTGTGGTGACTAGTACCCCATTGCGAGAAACGGTGAGTCCTGCTAGTGTTACCAGCTTTGTGCCATCCCCAATTACACCAGCCATGCCTCCATCAACAGTCAAGAGAAGGAGAGGAAGAGGTTCACCAGTTGCAGAATCAGAAAAGATGTGAGTAGTACATTATTACCCGTTAAATTTTGAAGTATGCTATTTCTTACTTCGTGGTACCAGTCTTTGTGGTTCCTGAACATTAGTAAATACTCATGCTGTCAACTCTTTGCTATGCATTGTACTACAGGTAATGTGTGGCATGGAGCATGTGTGATGATAAATGAAAGATATCTAGACACATTTTTAATTTGATTACAAATATGATTTTTTCCATCAGTGACATTTGAATTTGGTGTCTGGTGTGTGAGAAAATAACTTAAAATTTGACCATAAGCAATACGAATGTCAAGAGTCTTACACGTATAACTGTGGAAACCAAAGCTAGCAAAGTTCCAAGCATACCAAAATTTAGTGCCTTTGGTATGTGGTGTGTTTGCTTCGTGGAGGCAAATTCATTGTGTCATCCATCAACAAATGTATAAATGATTTTATAGAACAGTGTTTCTGAAGTAATCTAGTGTGTTCAAATGTAAAGTTTCTGTTTGCTGCTTCCTCCCATGTTCCTAATAGAGATCACGTGACAGTATTGTGACATTTACTCCATGTGCTGAGTTTATACCTCATAGAGAATAAACTGTTTTCATTGCATAGACCAGTTGGTTAATGCCGTTTAGGGAAACAGTTTGCATTTAGTCTGAGTATCAAACAGAACCCATAAATACACCCTGTGAAAATAATGCAGAACATTTTAATGTTGAAGCAAGTTGTACATAGTAACCACTGTTTTTGAAGGGTTAAGGCAATGTGTATTTCAGTAGAAGTTTTGGACATTTCTGGAGTTTTGTCATTTACAATATTTTTAAAAATTACGTGAGTGTATTTTAATTCCTTATCACCCTGTTGTTGTATCCCAGTGTCTGTTACTTGAATTACATGAATAGACGTTGACTGAGTCCCAGCACAGTAATTAGGGAACTGTTTGTCATATTGCTTATAGAGTGCAAGTTTTTCAAATATGGACAAATAAATCATCCGTATCCTTGGCATGCAGTAGGTACTTCTGCTTACTGTTGTATATATTTTAGCACGTCAAAGGAAATTACAAATAGTATATTATAGGTAATAGATTTTTTCATTGTTGCTCCTATCCATCTATAGGTAGTTTGTGTTGAATATTAATGCACTTTTTATGCAGAGGTAAGTCCTCCCATATCATTTATAATTACATATGCATATAATTTTTAATTACATATGCATAGATTCAGTGTGGTGATGTGATATTTCTTCAGTTTTAATGCCACTTGAAGACGTTAAGTGTTGTAAGGGAAGTAAATATGTTTAGACTATTAAATTTTAGCATCATGTTGTGTTTGATAAACACATTTAGTGTACAGTATTCACATACCAACTGGAGTTGTATGTAGTCCTATGATAATATTTTACAATTCTGGTTGTTGCATGGAGACCATTTTAATCCACTTGTGTTTAGATTTTTCTTTATCCTGTGTTAGTGTGAGACAGGTATGGTATTGGTTAATGTGAAAGCCGTTTTTGTTGTTATGGTCAGTGAATCACAAAAGGTTGGAAACCACTTACATAACTTGTGCTTCTTTCAAAGTTTCTGTTTGTTTTATTAGACACAGAAGTTTGTAATTTCAGTAGGTAAGTGCTCAGAAAAAGAAAGCAGTAATTAATCTGGAGAATAAAAGCCATGGAGGCTAATGTCTGATAATGCTCACGAACCTACAGATCACGTGGAAGTGTTAATGTAAGACAGAAAATGATGCTTCATTATTGTAGTTTAGAGCCTGAAATTCATACTTCTGCTTTTAGTAGTCACTGTAAAGAACAAAAGGTGATCTGAATTTATCAAAGTGAGAGAGGAAAGAAAAAGAGGATTGAAAATCTGTGCTGCTTAGTAACAGCTTGCATACATACATATGTACGTACGTACATACATATCTACATACGTACGTATGTACACATGTGCACGCACACACACACACCCATCCATCCACCCACCCATGTACATACATACACACGGGCACCTGTGCATACATACATGCCCATGGATCTGTTAGTTTGTCAAAATGATGCGAGGATGTGGAATTAGTCATAATACGTACAAAATATACAAAGTGTGCGAAGTATACAGAATTACTGCAGTGCAAAATACTATAAACATTTATGTACAGTATTATGGATCATCTTTACACATAAAAAATTCATCTATGGAGTAAAAGGAGTGGGTATTTAAGTATCTTCTTGATGCTACTTTAAATTGTGCCTTTTCATTCTTAACACTTGTGGGACTACATGGTGTAGAGTTTGAAAATTATGATGACAACATAGAATGAACTTTTCTGAAAATATGAAAAGTTGGCATTTGGTCTGTGCAGATGGTGCATGTTCCTTGTATTAATACTGTAGACATATGAATTTGAAAATTTTTGATTATATACAGTGAAGTTCATTAATGAAAATATATATTGGCATGGAACAGGTAAAATCTCTGATCTTTAAATAGACTTCTACCTGGAGTTCCTAGGTTGTGCACCAACCATAATTCTGATAATGTGTTTTGTAAAGTAAATATCTTTCCACTGTTGGATGAATTCTCCCCCCCCCCCCCCCCCCCCCCCCCCCCAATATTCCATACTTTACTAAAGAGTGAAAGTATGTGAAATAAATTGATTTGAGAGTGGTAACTAACTACATAACATGCTCCACTTAACTCAGGAATCATTTGATCAGTATGATTCTTCAAATTTAGGTGTTTTTCAATTTGTAAACCAAGAACTTTTGTATTTACCTTCTCTAACTACATAGCTTGAATTTCTGACTTCTGATTTGGATCTTTTTATGCATGATTATCTTGTGTGTACAATGCAGTACCCATTGTGTACAGTTATCTGTGTTCAAAATTAACGTGTTCTACAAGAGGAAAATATTTAGGTCTTCGGGATTTTATTATGTTGTATTTTTGAGAGGTATGCCAGGATATTTCAGTAGATGTTTCTCAAGATCTCATGAGACTCCCAGGTTTGCTTTTGTCTGGGAAGGAATGTAAGAAGTACTGTATTGGTGTGTCATTTAATAGCATGTTGTATTTTCACCAAGCTTATGGAAATAGTCAGGTGGATCTACAGGATGTTAGGGCTGTGCAGATGTAGAATATGTCACTCTGCTGGCACCTTTTTTATATCCACAATTTTGAGAACCTGAAAACTGTTCAACGGTATTTAGATCCTCAATCCACATTCTGAAACAAAAACACATAAGAACTGCTTCTCTGTCTTGCAGGATTGTGTCATCACAGAAAGATTTAGATCAGGCAGCAGTAGTGCCTTGCTCTTATGAAGAAATGGAGGAAAGAGATGATGATTCCAAAAAATGTAGTACAGTGAGTATATTTCAAGTTGAAATAAGCAAGAGTTTTCATTGGGAATCGTACAGAGTGGACCTGTAGTCTGACAAAATGCTTGGATGATCAGATACAGGCGAGAATGTGTTAAGACTGTCACTTGCCTAAGACTCCTGCAAATTACACAAATTCAGCATAGTCTACATATGTAATAACTTGTAAAAAAAAAATTTAAAATAGGACTTTTTGGTCCAACCTTTTTAAGACATTTCCCCACTTACAACAGCTGATTTGTTGGTTGTTGTTGTTGGTTTTTTCTTCTTTTTTTTGTTGTTGTTGCTGTTGTTGATATCTTAAGTGACTTTCATTGTATATACTTCTCAACACAACATTTCTCAGCTGCACTGACCACTGTATATGAGGCACAAGACATAACTCATGTTCCAGTACAGATAAAATGACACAACTCTCAGCCAACCTGTTTTGGCTAAGGGAACTTGTATTTCTGTATGCCTGGAGACACACTCTATTACGGCATTAGTATCCTCTAGTGACTGAAATATAGTAGGTTCCTTCAATAAAGAAAGCAGATGTCAGGAATCTTAGAACATTAAATACTAATCCGCACTGGTTGCAAGTTGAAATAAGTAATCTGACTAAACAAAAATAGCAATAAATTCCCTTGAAAACTGTATTATATACTAATTTCATGAGGAAATAGAATGTACTTAAGTTTCTGTATTGAAGGAAGGCATTATACTTGCTGTGACCAGTGCAGCAAGTTAGCTGAGTAGAATTTGCATAGCATATAGTTTTAGAGACGAAGTGGCACTAGCATGAAACATGCTGTCCAAGGGTAATGTTTTAATGAATTGTAATTCTGTATTTATGTGCTGACATAATGGCCTAGTGGTCAATTGCAAATTCAGCATGACTACACAAAACAACATACAAACAAACGAGAGACAAGTGCAAACACTTTTTTGAATGTATCATGTATTGAACCTGAAAGTTTTGCTGAGTGCTTGTTTGATGTTAGCATGCAGGTTCCTGCAAAGAACAGCTAAAGCTAGCAGATTGTTACACACACGCCTTGTGCCCTCACATACATGCATGCATGTGTGTAAATGATATTTGTACGTGATATAATTTACAAAATCGGTGCATGATTTTACTGAATTGCACCCTCTCATGTGGGTGTTGATTTTCATTTATGCTGTCAAGTTTGCTTCTCATTTGAAGGGAGTGTACATGGCATTTCAATTATTGGCTGTTATGACAGGCATAGTAGTGTATCATTCTGTTACCTGCTTTCTTGGACTCTTTTTTTTTTTTCATTCCGTTCATTATTGTCTGTAAATCTCGTCAAGTCATGTCTCTTTAGTCAAAATAGACTTTTTTTTTTTTGTCTGTAGTTACTTTCAGTTTCTTTTCTTCACTTAGAGTAACAGACCACATTGAGCAATGACACACAGCACTAAAGAACATTTTTTATATATTTGTATCTTTTATATTCAGTCATCTAGGGAAGTACATACTCCTAAGGATTATGAAGGACGTGATGATCAAGAACGTAGTATAATATTCTCATCAGAGAAGCACAGGGAATTAAAATCTGGTGTGCCTGCAAACGTACTTGGAAGATCATCAAACCGGTAGGTTTCAGTCATGTTGTTCCTGTTGTTATCATTGTTATCTACAGTGATCCCTCATCCAGTGTGAGGGGTTAGGGGTTGTGTTCTTGGCATGTTGGGCAAAACTGCATTATGCAGATTTCTTGTAGGAAAAATGGAGTTATGTGAACATGGTTGTTTATACTGTATTTTTGAGACATGTGCCAGGATATAGCAATAGATGACACTAGTTTTGCTTTTGCAAGATCTTATGTGACTCCCATGTTTTCTTTCATCTGCAGAGGAATATAAGAGTTACTGTTTTGGTGTGTTATTTAATAGCTATATCAAACTCTAATCTGACTTACACTGACTTAAGGGTCAGAAGCCTGGACATTGACCACAGAAGAAACTAACTTGCTCAGAATATTTGAACAGAAGATTGTAAGGAAAATATATGGACCTATAAAAGAAGAAGAAAAATGCTGGATAATAAGAACAAAGAAGGAGATACAGGACATATTATAAGGGGCAGATATTGTAGAATTTACAAAATTCCTCTGGCTAAGATGGTATGGTCATGTTGAAAGAATGTAAACCCAATGAATGCCAAAACAAATGGCAACAGTTACAATGGAAGGAACAAGGAAATGAGGAAGACCGCATGAAAGGTGGAGGGATGTGGTTGAAGAGGATTTAAATATAATGGGATTAAAAAAACAGGCTGGCAGTGGTCAGAGAATGTCGGGAATGGAGGATGATTGTATTGGAAGTCAAGACCCACAGTAGACTGAGGCACTTGAGAACAAGAATAATAATAATTTGATTATGAGTCATGTCTTAGTATTAGAAATTTCTCAACAGAATAAAAGGAGTATTTATTTAAGCATCTTCTTAATGGCAGTTTAAATCGGTTGGTAGTGTAAAACAATCCCTAACCATTTCCTTCCACTAACTCAAACTCACACCCAAAAATTGTTCTTACACCACTCAGTCAGTAGTGTATAACTCATGCAGTTCATGTAGCTAAATTTAAACAACTGAAACAAATTAAGAGTTGAAGTTATTTTTTCAACAGCTTAAGGGTGAAATAATTTTTGCTTGCCAGTTTGAATATATTTTGAATTGTGTGTTTATAGAAATAATTAAAATTACATGTAACAGTCTCATGATTGCTTGGAATTATTGTTGTCAAACTCTTAATAGCACTGTGGTACTCTACATTGCTGTTAGTGGTGTTTATTCACAGTACCATATATGAAGCTCAATTTAATGTCCTGTAATGGTAGTCCACACTGTCTCTTTAATAAATCTTGTGTTGCTTTTGCTGTTGGTTCTGATGATCCTTTTGTGTTTGATCTTAGTGAAGATGTCACATCTGCATGTTTCAGCCCATTACACTGTTGTTTCAGTGTATGTTCCAGTATATCTTTTGAAATGGGTCAGTTTTGATCTTCCTGTTCTAATAACTGTGGTGGGTTTTGGTGTTTGCAGTGGTGAACCATTGAGCTATATTACAAGAAAGATAGTTAAGTACTTGAAATACAACACTGTGACATGCAAATTGTTAATCCTTGGGTCTGAAAGTACACATGCAGGAACTATGTAACTCTCTTATCTTTGCAGTGTTCTTTCTTCATCAGAAGATTCAATTCATATAGTGACTGACAGTGAGGAAGAAGTAATTGAGACACAACCAAATAATAATGCCAGAACACAAAGAACTGTGAGTATTTCTCTGTGTTGGAAGCTATTACAGGAGAGTATGGAGTTTTAATAGACTGCTGAAACTCTGTAAGCATGTCTCATGTTGTGATACTTCTTGAGGTATTTTCACAAAGCAGTTACTGTTGAGGCATCAAAATCACAAATTGTTTTTAATTGGGCTGCAGCACAACACATTCAGTTCAGTTTTATTTCCGTCTAGTTTTTGTCATACATGTGACTATAGACTCGTCAACATTAAATGTGATTACAATAGCTGTACAAAGTCTCAAACCAGCATACTACAAGATATATAGATATATTTGTACAACTAACAATTCAGTTACATAGATATAAATTCATCCACTTAGTAAAATGCATGACATAAAAGAAGTGATTCCAGTTCCCTCTTGAAGGCCCTATAGTTATCCAGTTCCTTTATATAACTAGGCAGTTAATTATAGAATATAGTTCCCCTACTTATTACGCCCTTTTTATTTTTGTCAGTCCTTGACAACTGGACGTTGATATCCATCTTCCTTCGTGTATCATACTTATGGACATCAGCGTTCAATTCCAAAGACTGACAATATCTTTATATATAACATATCACTTTCAATATGTACAGAGAAGCCAGAGTGAGTATATTGTTTTCTTTAAATAACTGTTTACAGGGTGTTCTAGAATTTACTCTGACCATAAATCTTATCATCCTTTTTTTGTAGTCTAAATTTTGTACTCATAATTCCTCCCAATCCTCCCCAGAATAATATTCCAAATCATAACTGCGACTGGAACTTAGAGAAGTAAATATTACATATCATGTATAGACTCATAATCTTCTTCAAAGACTTGATCATAAAAGCTACCGTACACAGTTTGTTTGCTAACGATTGAATATGTGTACTCCACTTTAGAGTATTGGCTATGGATAACTTTGTATATTTACTGTCCGTGGCCTAAAATCGCTGCTGAATCAGTTTTACATTATTACAACAATCAGAAGGGACACTGAGCTCATTAACTTGAGTTTTTATGAGGACATGCAATGCATGACTTTTGGAAATGAGTGTGGTTATCTCATCTAATGCAGAGAGCTGCATCAGGTGAGCTGCAGCAAGCCAAGATGAAGCTGCACCCACCTACACAGGCAGGAAATCATATAGGCAAGGTTGAGCTATTGCCCAAAACTAGTGTCTGTTATCACAACAATTGCAAATAATGACTCTTGGCTTCATCACAGCTGTCCATCTGCCAGTCTGCAGGGAACAAGTTGGCTCCCATTGGATGGACGTTTATAGAATTTTGCACTGGGTGCTTTTACTAAGTTCTATCAACCAGAGTCGGATTTGGTTAAAATTGGACAAAATACAGTTGATGACGTAAATATAATGTGGTGCACTTTGCATGCTGGTGAAAGTACAAGCACAGTCAAATATTTAATACATATTCCTTATACTTGACTGTAATAGCATAATAGGGTACCACATGGATGAGATTTGTTGTGGTGTGATGTAATAATCAGTGATGTAGTCCTTGTGTTGTTACATCACATTCATGTGCAATTACTAATTTTTCTTTGTGTGATATATGTGAGATGTAATTAAGGAGAATAAAAATTGTGATCATAATATTTAATATTTGTTGCATATGTCTGGGGTTTCAGAACTTGGTATGTAGGTAGACTGTGAATATACCTATATGTGTTAACATTTTGTTTGTAAGTCAGGTGTTACAAAACATTTCAAGGGGGGTAATGGTTTGAGATTATGTATGAGTGATGAATTTAACATAGATGAAATCAGTGTAGATGTATAAATAATATGTTCTTTGAATAAATTTAACAATAGACCATAATACTACTACTACTACTACTACTACTACTACTACTAATAATAATAAATAATAATAATATAACACCAACAACAGCATTCTGTAATATGTCTGCAATTGTGAACAACAGGAAGTGTCTGACTCCAGTGGATTAAATGGTATTACCAGCTGAGAAGAGTTTGGGATGCAAAGATGTGAATGCACCTTGTTGTTATATTATACAGGCAGTTCTCGTTTAACGTGATTTCATTTTGCGTGATTTCGCTTTAATGTGACTTGAAAATTTACGCCACTCTGAAATTTACGTAATAATTTTCGGTTTAACACAATTTGGCATAGACGATTCGTGGTTGCGCTTATCTTCTGTAGGAGGCTAGCAGGAAGTGACGTCACTGTCACGCCATCAGTCACGTGTAGGGTTGATTACATTCGTGATATAACCACGCGAATCATTTAGTTTCCTCTTCAATAGCATTGGCTCTTCTTACCTATATGAGTGAGAAACAAAGATCTGCATCACCTAGTGCAATCCAAGTGAAAAATTAGCAAAAGACAATCAGTATTGAAGAGAAATTAGACGTAATAAGCCGACTTGAAAAAGGTGAACAAATTGTTGACATATGCCATAATGCTAGACTCGCTCATAGTAGCGTACATACAGTTAGTTACTGATAGAATTAAAGAAAGTGCTAAGTCAGGAAGTAAAGTGTTCATTTGTGTAGCAAGACTACTAGTTATATCGAATGAACCATACCAAAAACTATGGATGTGAGTGTCTTACATTTTTATTGCATTAGAAATAAATAAATATATGTCCAATTTCCTTCAAGTTTTCCCACCAAAACCCTTTGTGCAGTTCTGTCTCATGTGTGCTAAATGTCCCACCCATCTTCTCCTACTCGATTCAATCGTCCTAATAATATTTGGCAATGAGTATAAATCATGAAGTTCCTTATTATGACATTTTCACCAGCCTTCTATCACTTCCTTCCTCTTGGGCCCAGTTATCTTCCTCAGACACTCTCAGCCTATGTTTTTCATTTGATGTGAGAGAACGGTTTTCACACCCATACAAAACAGCAGACAGAATTATAGTTTGGTAAATTGTAGTTTAAGTTGTTAGTTTGCACATGGGAAGACAAAAGATTCTGGGCCAAATGGTAGTAAACATCACTTGAATTTAATCCACTCTTAACTTCCTTATGAACAAAATTGTGATTTGTTGGTGTCATTCACAGATGTTTGTACTATACAATATTTTTAAAGAATTAGGTATCTTACATATGTTGAGATTTCATCCTGCATTCTGGTGACAAGACATAAACTTAGACTTTTCTCTTTGTTTGCTGATTCCTTTCTCGTTATTTATTACTAGACCAACATCCTTACTAATGACTAATGGAGCTTCTCTGTGTTTCTCTATTTTTTTTGCATGATAAAGTAACATTATCATTGTAGGCCAGAGGTGTAAGTGTTTTTGATGATGGTGTATTACAGTGAACATGACTGTTATTTTGGATGCTGCCCATCATTGTCATGGGTTTTTTTCAGACGCATGATAGAAACTGGATCTGTTTTGAAATATTGTGCTTGAAAACCCCAAGACAGTGGACATTGTCCAAAACAGTAGTCATGATCATTAAATATCCTTTCATTTCTTATTCATATTTAATGAACTTACAAATGATATACCACTGTTACGTAAATCAACGTACATGAACCAAGGTTTATGTTCATTTGTAGTTTCATGTTGTGAAATTAATGATGTTGCAAGTTCTTGGATTTGTTGTCTGCTTTTGCATCAGCCCTGGTTTTCCATTTGTCTGTCACTGAGGGTCATATTTGTTGTTTATGTTTCAGTGTAATTTGTTGCCATCAACTTTTGCAAGTATCTGGATAAACCAGTGCACTTAGAATCTTCCATAACTCACTTGACTTTCTTATTACATATTCTGCAACAGAATTGAAATATACGAGGTCTGACACAAAAAAACGAGACTAACCCTATAGCTCTGGAACCAAGAGTAGGGGGATGAAACAAATATACGGCTATGGAACATGATCTGTCCTGTCACAGTGTTACAAGTTTCAGCTCGATCGCTTCACTCAGTACAAGTTGACGCATCTTCAAATATAGGCGTGTTTTTACCCTCGGACGGAAAATGTCGGACTGCAAAAGTGAACGAGTTAACATCAAGTTTCTTGTTAAACTGAAGAAATCTGCGACAGAAACTTTTCAATTATTGACTGAGGCTTATGGTGAAGATTGCATATCTCGTGCACGCGTTTTTGAGTGGCACAAACGATTTTCGGAAGGCAGAGAAAGCGTGAAAGATGATGATCGCCCAGGCCGGCCACGCACAGCTGTTAACGATGACAACATTGAAAAAGTGCGACATGTGATTCGAAAAGACAGAAGGTTGGGTGTTCGAGCAGTAGCTGAGAAAGTTAATTTGGATAGGGAAAGTGTTTGACGAATTCTAACGGAAGAATTGAACATGACAAAGGTTTGTGCGAAAATGGTTCCAAAAATTCTGTCAGATGAACAAAAAGAACGCCGCCAGGAATTGTGTTCGGACCTTTTGCAACGCATTGAGGATGAACCAGATTTGTTGAATTCGGTCATTACTTGTGATGAAACTTGGATATTTACGTATGATCCGGAAACCAAGCGACAATCAATGCAGTGGAAGTCAACATCATCTCCAAGACCAAAAAAAGCACGCATGAGTCGTTCGAAGTTCAAGGCCATGTTGATTGTTTTCTTCGATATCCAGGTATTGTGATGGCAGAGTGGGTACCTAGCGGCCAGTCGGTAAATCAACACTATTACATTGAAGTGTTGACGAAATTACGGGAAAGTGTGAGAAGGAAACGACCGGAATTGTGGCAAAACGGGTGGATTTTGCATCAGGATAACGCGCCAGCCCACAACGCTTTGTCTGTGAAGCAGTTTTTAGCCAATAAAAACATCACTGTGATGGAGCACCCACCTTATTCGCCAGACCTCGCTCCTGTGACTTCTACCTCTTCCCAAAGATCAAGTCGGGCTCAAAGGGACCCATTTTTTATCGGTAGAAGATGTGAAAGTAAAAACTAGGGAGATCCTCAGTAGTCTGACAGAAAATGACATGCAGAATTGCTTTGAACGTTGGCAGCTTCGTATGCAGCTGTGTGTTAACTCAGAAGGAACTACTTTGAAGGCGATCGTAGTTAATTTGCTGAATTTGTCAAACAGAAATAGTTACAGACACAGTCTCGTTTTTTTTGTGTCAGACCTCGTAGATGTAAAATATTGCAACTTATGAAATGCACTAGGCAGATGTTTATCTCTGCAGACTGTATTGCGCTTTTCATTGAGATGTCCTTTAAATAAATTTTCAAGGAACTGGAATTAGTAATCAGTCATTACAGAGCAAACTAATTTTTAAAATGTCATTGTATTTCCTGTAAATACATTTTTTGGTTACTGCACTGTGATTATGTTTGTTTTTGTTGTAGGTTTCTTCTTTGAGTTCTGTTAGTGTATTTTACTGTTGCTTTCTGTGGTTCTTGTTGTTCACTGAAATCCTTAAATTGTTCAAACACTTATTTCCTAAGATATCCCTGTCAAGGTCTCAACTGACACTTGTTTTATTTGATGTGTAAAGCACTTTTATACATTTCTAGGAAACAAAAAGGAGTCTGTTGCCAGCTAAAAATAGTCAGCAGTCTGAAGTGAACTCAAATGATCCACAGATTAATACTGTAACATCTGTCCACCATCGTGTGGTGACTAGTACCCCATTGCGAGAAACGGTGAGTCCTGCTAGTGTTAGCAGCTCTGTGCCATCCCCAATTACACCAGCCATGCCTCCATCAACAGTCAAGACAAGGAGAGGAAGAGGTTCACCAGTTGCAGAATCAGAAAAGATGTGAGTAGTACATTATTACCCGTTAAATTTTGAAGTATGCTATTTCTTACTTCGTGGTAACAGTCTTTGTGGTTCCTGAACATTAGTAAATACTCATGCTGTCAACTCTTTGCTATGCATTGTACTACAGGTAATGTGTGGCATGGAGCATGTGTGATGATAAATGAAAGATATCTAGACACATTTTTAATTTGATTACAAATATGATTTTTTCCATCAGTGACATTTGAATTTGGTGTCTGGTGTGTGAGAAAATAACTTAAATTTGACCATAAGCAGTACGAATGTCAAGAGTCTTACACGTATAACTGTGGAAACTAAAGTTAGCAAAGTTCCAAGCATACCAAAATTTAGTGCCTTTGGTATGTGGTGTGTTTGCTTCGTGGAGGCAAATTCATTGTGTCATCCATCAACAAATGTATAAATGATTTTATAGAACAGTGTTTCTGAAGTAATCTAGTGTGTTCAAATGTAAAGTTTCTGTTTGCTGCTTCCTCCCATGTTCCTAATAGAGATCACGTGACAGTATTGTGACATTTACTCCATGTGCTGAGTTTATACCTCATAGAGAATAAACTGTTTTCATTGCATAGACCAGTTGGTTAATGCCGTTTAGGGAAACAGTTTGCATTTAGTCTGAGTATCAAACAGAACCCATAAATACACCCTGTGAAAATAATGCAGAACATTTTAATGTTGAAGCAAGTTGTACATAGTAACCACTGTTTTTGAAGGGTTAAGGCAATGTGTATTTCAGTAGAAGTTTTGGACATTTCTGGAGTTTTGTCATTTACAATATTTTTAAAAATTACGTGAGTGTATTTTAATTCCTTATCACCCTGTTGTTGTATCCCAGTGTCTGTTACTTGAATTACATGAATAGACGTTGACTGAGTCCCAGCACAGTAATTAGGGAACTGTTTGTCATATTGCTTATAGAGTGCAAGTTTTTCAAATATGGACAAATAAATCATCCGTATCCTTGGCATACAGTAGGTACTTCTGCTTACTGTTGTATATATTTTAGCACGTCAAAGGAAATTACAAATAGTATATTATAGGTAATAGATTTTTTCATTGTTGCTCCTATCCATCTATAGGTAGTTTGTGTTGAATATTAATGCACTTTTTATGCAGAGGTAAGTCCTCCCATATCATTTATAATTACATATGCATATAATTTTTAATTACATATGCATAGATTCAGTGTGGTGATGTGATATTTCTTCAGTTTTAATGCCACTTGAAGACGTTAAGTGTTGTAAGGGAAGTAAATATGTTTAGACTATTAAATTTTAGCATCATGTTGTGTTTGATAAACACATTTAGTGTACAGTATTCACATACCAACTGGAGTTGTATGTAGTCCTATGATAATATTTTACAATTCTGGTTGTTGCATGGAGACCATTTTAATCCACTTGTGTTTAGATTTTTCTTTATCCTGTGTTAGTGTGAGACAGGTATGGTATTGGTTAATGTGAAAGCCGTTTTTGTTGTTATGGTCAGTGAATCACAAAAGGTTGGAAACCACTTACATAACTTGTGCTTCTTTCAAAGTTTCTGTTTGTTTTATTAGACACAGAAGTTTGTAATTTCAGTAGGTAAGTGCTCAGAAAAAGAAAGCAGTAATTAATCTGGAGAATAAAAGCCATGGAGGCTAATGTCTGATAATGCTCACGAACCTACAGATCACGTGGAAGTGTTAATGTAAGACAGAAAATGATGCTTCATTATTGTAGTTTAGAGCCTGAAATTCATACTTCTGCTTTTAGTAGTCACTGTAAAGAACAAAAGGTGATCTGAATTTATCAAAGTGAGAGAGGAAAGAGAAAGAGGATTGAAAATCTGTGCTGCTTAGTAACAGCTTGCATACATACATATGTACGTACGTACATACATATCTACATATGTACGTATGTACACATGTGCACGCACACACACACACCCATCCATCCACCCACCCATGTACATACATACACACGGGCACCTGTGCATACATACATGCCCATGGATCTGTTAGTTTGTCAAAATGATGCGAGGATGTGGAATTAGTCATAATACGTACAAAATATACAAAGTGTGCGAAGTATACAGAATTACTGCAGTGCAAAATACTATAAACATTTTATGTACAGTATTATGGATCATCTTTACACATAAAAAATTCATCTATGGAGTAAAAGGAGTGGGTATTTAAGTATCTTCTTGATGCTACTTTAAATTGTGCCTTTTCATTCTTAACACTTGTGGGACTACATGGTGTAGAGTTTGAAAATTATGATGACAACATAGAATGAACTTTTCTGAAAATATGAAAAGTTGGCATTTGGTCTGTGCAGATGGTGCATGTTCCTTGTATTAATACTGTAGACATATGAATTTGAAAATTTTTGATTATATACAGTGAAGTTCATTAATGAAAATATATATTGGCATGGAACAGGTAAAATCTCTGATCTTTAAATAGACTTCTACCTGGAGTTCCTAGGTTGTGCACCAACCATAATTCTGATAATGTGTTTTGTAAAGTAAATATCTTTCCACTGTTGGATGAATTCTCCCCCCCCCCCCCCCCCCCCCCCCCCCCAATATTCCATACTTTACTAAAGAGTGAAAGTATGTGAAATAAATTGATTTGAGAGTGGTAACTAACTACATAACATGCTCCACTTAACTCAGGAATCATTTGATCAGTATGATTCTTCAAATTTAGGTGTTTTTCAATTTGTAAACCAAGAACTTTTGTATTTACCTTCTCTAACTACATAGCTTGAATTTCTGACTTCTGATTTGGATCTTTTTATGCATGATTATCTTGTGTGTACAATGCAGTACCCATTGTGTACAGTTATCTGTGTTCAAAATTAACGTGTTCTACAAGAGGAAAATATTTAGGTCTTCGGGATTTTATTATGTTGTATTTTTGAGAGGTATGCCAGGATATTTCAGTAGATGTTTCTCAAGATCTCATGAGACTCCCAGGTTTGCTTTTGTCTGGGAAGGAATGTAAGAAGTACTGTATTGGTGTGTCATTTAATAGCATGTTGTATTTTCACCAAGCTTATGGAAATAGTCAGGTGGATCTACAGGATGTTAGGGCTGTGCAGATGTAGAATATGTCACTCTGCTGGCACCTTTTTTATATCCACAATTTTGAGAACCTGAAAACTGTTCAACGGTATTTAGATCCTCAATCCACATTCTGAAACAAAAACACATAAGAACTGCTTCTCTGTCTTGCAGGATTGTGTCATCACAGAAAGATTTAGATCAGGCAGCAGTAGTGCCTTGCTCTTATGAAGAAATGGAGGAAAGATGATGTGATTCCAAAAAATGTAGTACAGTGAGTATATTTCAAGTTGAAATAAGCAAGAGTTTTCATTGGGAATGTACAGAGTGGACCTGTAGTCTGACAAAATGCTTGGATGATCAGATACAGACGAGAATGTGTTAAGACTGTCACTTGCCTAAGACTCCTGCAAATTACACAAATTCAGCATAGTCTACATATGTAATAACTTGTAAAAAAAAAAATTTAAAATAGGACTTTTTGGTCCAACCTTTTTAAGACATTTCCCCACTTACAACAGCTGATTTGTTGGTTGTTGTTGTTGGTTTTTTCTTCTTTTTTTTGTTGTTGTTGCTGTTGTTGATATCTTAAGTGACTTTCATTGTATATACTTCTCAACACAACATTTCTCAGCTGCACTGACCACTGTATATGAGGCACAAGACATAACTCATGTTCCAGTACAGATAAAATGACACAACTCTCAGCCAACCTGTTTTGGCTAAGGGAACTTGTATTTCTGTATGCCTGGAGACACACTCTATTACGGCATTAGTATCCTCTAGTGACTGAAATATAGTAGGTTCCTTCAATAAAGAAAGCAGATGTCAGGAATCTTAGAACATTAAATACTAATCCGCACTGGTTGCAAGTTGAAATAAGTAATCTGACTAAACAAAAATAGCAATAAATTCCCTTGAAAACTGTATTATATACTAATTTCATGAGGAAATAGAATGTACTTAAGTTTCTGTATTGAAGGAAGGCATTATACTTGCTGTGACCAGTGCAGCAAGTTAGCTGAGTAGAATTTGCATAGCATATAGTTTTAGAGACGAAGTGGCACTAGCATGAAACATGCTGTCCAAGGGTAATGTTTTAATGAATTGTAATTCTGTATTTATGTGCTGACATAATGGCCTAGTGGTCAATTGCAAATTCAGCATGACTACACAAAACAACATACAAACAAACGAGAGACAAGTGCAAACACTTTTTTGAATGTATCATGTATTGAACCTGAAAGTTTTGCTGAGTGCTTGTTTGATGTTAGCATGCAGGTTCCTGCAAAGAACAGCTAAAGCTAGCAGATTGTTACACACACGCCTTGTGCCCACACATACATGCATGCATGTGTGTAAATGATATTTGTACGTGATATAATTTACAAAATCGGTGCATGATTTTACTGAATTGCACCCTCTCATGTGGGTGTTGATTTTCATTTATGCTGTCAAGTTTGCTTCTCATTTGAAGGGAGTGTACATGGCATTTCAATTATTGGCTGTTATGACAGGCATAGTAGTGTATCATTCTGTTACCTGCTTTCTTGGACTCTTTTTTTTTTTTTCATTCCGTTCATTATTGTCTGTAAATCTCGTCAAGTCATGTCTCTTTAGTCAAAATAGTCTTTTTTTTTTTTTTTGTCTGTAGTTACTTTCAGTTTCTTTTCTTCACTTAGAGTAACAGACCACATTGAGCAATGACACACAGCACTAAAGAACATTTTTTATATATTTGTATCTTTTATATTCAGTCATCTAGGGAAGTACATACTCCTAAGGATTATGAAGGACGTGATGATCAAGAACGTAGTATAATATTCTCATCAGAGAAGCACAGGGAATTAAAATCTGGTGTGCCTGCAAACGTACTTGGAAGATCATCAAACCGGTAGGTTTCAGTCATGTTGTTCCTGTTGTTATCATTGTTATCTACAGTGATCCCTCATCCAGTGTGAGGGGTTAGGGGTTGTGTTCTTGGCATGTTGGGCAAAACTGCATTATGCAGATTTCTTGTAGGAAAAATGGAGTTATGTGAACATGGTTGTTTATACTGTATTTTTGAGACATGTGCCAGGATATAGCAATAGATGACACTAGTTTTGCTTTTGCAAGATCTTATGTGACTCCCATGTTTTCTTTCATCTGCAGAGGAATATAAGAGTTACTGTTTTGGTGTGTTATTTAATAGCTATATCAAACTCTAATCTGACTTACACTGACTTAAGGGTCAGAAGCCTGGACATTAACCACAGAAGAAACTAACTTGCTCAGAATATTTGAACAGAAGATTGTAAGGAAAATATATGGACCTATAAAAGAAGAAGAAAAATGCTGGATAATAAGAACAAAGAAGGAGATAAAGGACATATTATAAGGGGCAGATATTGTAGAATTTACAAAATTCCTCTGGCTAAGATGGTATGGTCATGTTGAAAGAATGTAAACCCAATGAATGCCAAAACAAATGGCAACAGTTACAATGGAAGGAACAAGGAAATGAGGAAGACCGCATAAAAGGTGGAGGGATGTGGTTGAAGAGGATTTAAATATAATGGGATTAAAAAAACAGGCTGGCAGTGGTCAGAGAATGTCGGGAATGGAGGATGATTGTATTGGAAGTCAAGACCCACAGTAGACTGAGGCACTTGAGAACAAGAATAATAATAATTTGATTATGAGTCATGTCTTAGTATTAGAAATTTCTCAACAGAATAAAAGAAGTATTTATTTAAGCATCTTCTTAATGGCAGTTTAAATCGGTTGGTAGTGTAAAACAATCCCTAACCATTTCCTTCCACTAACTCAAACTCACACCCAAAAATTGTTCTTACACCAGTCTGTGCAGATGTACAATATGTCATTCCCTTGGCACTTTTTTTCTCTTCATCCACAGTTTTGAGAACTAGAAAATTGTCCAAGGGTATTTGGATCTCTAGTCTGCAGTGTGAAACAAAAATACATAAGAACTGCTTCTCTGTCTTGCAGGATTGTATCAGCACAGAAAGATTTAGATCAAGCAGCATTAGTACCTGGCTCTTATGAAGAAATTGAGGAAAGAGTTGATGATTCCAAAAAATGTAGAAGAGTGAGTATATTTCAATTTGAAATAAGCAAGAGTTTTCATTGTCAGTAGTACAGAGTGGATCTGTAATCTTTTCCCTCAGCACAACATTTGCTTTGTTAGCTTTAGTATATGTGAGGGGCGTATCTGCTGAGAATTTAGAGCCATTTTTTCTCCTGCAGTTCATGTTATCTTATTTCATAGAGGAATTTTGAAATGCTTACGGCCATCATCTGAACAGACCTTATGCCTTATCTGCACATTTCGTGGCACATGATGGCACTCTTGCCTTGAAATATTAAGAGATTTTCTTCAAAGACATTCCATTCTCGCATAGACAGTACGTTTTCCTACTCTTCTTTTTTTGTTTTTAATCCCCTGATGAGTGGTGTCAGGATTAACTTGATGTAATGGTAGGAATTTATTTCTTTGAAAAATGTGGTCACTGATATTTGGTGCGCTCTTGCACACCAGACATCATATTTGAAGTGATAGCAAGGTACTTCATGCACTCAATGGGGATTTTATATGTAATTATTGCTGTTTATATTTCTGCTTTATATAAACCGTGCATCTTTGGAGAAAAACACAACTTTATACATTTTATTTTTGTCACCACTGAAACTGTGATTCCATGTTTTGTTTTGCATGTTATTCTTTTACACAGCATTACTGGAATGGGATATTTATTATTCACAGGACTTTCAGTGACTCTTTTGCCGTGACTCATATATACTTTGCAGAAATGTTACACATGAACACTCTTTGCTCAACACGTAACATTTCTCAGCTTCACTGACACAAGACATAACTCATGTTCAAGCACATAAAATGACACAACTCTCAGCCAACTTGTTTTGGCTAAGGGAGCTTGTATTTCTGTATGCCTGGAGACACACTGTATTACGATATTAAAATCGTCTAGTGACTGAAACATGGTAGGTTCCTTCAATAAAGAAAGCAGATGTCAGGAAACTTAGAACATTAAATACTAATCCATACTGGTTGCAAGTTGCAATAAGTAATTGGACTAAACACAAATAACAATAAAGTCCCTTGAGAATTGTATTATGTACTAGTTTCATGAGGAAATACGTGTAGATAAGGAAAAATTTAAATTTAAAATCAGAAATAAAATAGTGTACATAATTGTAATGATTGCAGTTACAACCCTGATTAGTAGTTTTAGTAAATGTGTAGTACACCAGATAATATAAAATCTGATAAAAGGAAACAGTTAATTGATTAAGTATGTCAAGATCTCAACAAACAACAGTAGTATGGGAGACTCTAGATCACCCATTACTAACCTGCAAGCATTGAGGGTCATCACTCTGGTGTTTGGTAGTCCCTATATTAAGAGAATGTCGTGTTTTTCCTTGATGTACCATGTATGGATGTTTTGTTTAATCATTTGCATCATTATTTGCTGGATTAACTGGATGTGCAAAAGGAAGAGTGTATTTAGTCCCAAAATACCAATAATTTCCAGTGGTGCATTTGCTATACGGTGTGATCATATACTTTCCTGGCTGAATTTATTTCTCCATAACAGCAACACTTGACCTTCTAATCAATGTTGTCCCTTTTAAAGTAGTATTCTTGGGACTTTACACAGGAAATCCAGTGATTGCACCATTGGTTAAAGCATTTCTTGATGTGCATTGTTTGAAACTTTGTACATGCGTCCTGTGACTTTGCATGAATCGTGGTGATATCATTAAATCCCCTTTCCTTTGATGCTGTCTTGAGTTTTGGTAAAGGAGAAAAGTAACATTGCACTAAATCTTGTGAGTAGGGAGGGTATGGAATGATATTTTGTTTGTAGCCAGAAATTCACACACAGACAATGCAGAGTGAACAGGTGCATTGTCATGGTGGAGCAACCAATCTGCCAAATTCCACTTTTTTGGTCATTTTACTGTGAACTGACCCAGGTGAAATTCCCAACATGTTAGCAGCTTCACAGATAATAATTCTTCGGTTTTTGAGAAGTTCCTTTACTCCATCCACATTTTCATCCCTTTTGCTCTCTGAATGTCCCAAGCATTTGGCACCTTTGTCAGATATCACAGCACTTTTGAACTTGAAAAACCACTCAAGAAATTGTGCCTTCCAGTTTTATACTCTCCAAAATTTACTTTCAATGTTTTGAAAGTTTCCATAGCATTTTTTTCCCCTTTGAAGCAACATTTGATGCAAAAGTGCTGTTATTTCAAGTCTGCCATATACTGGTAATACTCAAATCATACATGGAATAACACACACTTGTACTTAACAAAATATTACTCAGCAGATTCTACTGTGTCTACATCTAGCTGTAGAATTTTGCATTAGCAGCAGTCATGTCATGGTCAGTCTGGGAACTCGTTTTTTATATATGTTCATCAGTCGAGCACAAAGTGAGTCACATAAGTTGCAGATGTTGATCTAAAGACTATTTGTTTTTCTCACAGACAGTTATATGTAGTTTTTACCTGAGTTGTAAATTCAAAACCACTGTACATGCATGCTGCTATAAAGCATACCAAAAATTCAGTGTGTCAGAAGGCATTACATTAAATGCAGCATGACTGTAGATGTTAACCAACAGTGAACATTGTACAGAAAGTTACATGGTAAAGTAGCATATGTGGTTCAGTACTGTGTTTTAATTGTTATGATTTTGTCTTTGATTGTACATTAAAACAGCCTGTTCAGATAACAGATATATCAACTAATGGCCAGTAAAAGAGTGGGAAGTCTTGTGTGGTGGTGGTGGTGGTAATGGTGGAGGATAAATGGAGACAGTGTGAATTTATGTGACAATTTAGTACTTGCCACCAGAAATTAACTTGTATTTCCAGATCATCCCATAATAAAGGTAATGAAGCACTGTTGAACCAACAGCTTTTTCCAAGAAATTCATAATGATGGATCATGACTATTGCAGTGGCATTATTAATGAAAGTTAACAATATGAATACATCACTTGTGTTGGTATATCATGTAATGAACCTGGAAGTTTTGCTGAGAGTGCTTGTTAGGTTTTAGTTTGCAGGTGACTGCAAAAGAGCAACCAAAGCTACCACATTGTTGTGCACACACCATGTTCTCACACACCTATGCCTGTAAATGTTATTTATACATTATATAGTTTACAAATTGTTACATGATTTTGCTGAATTACACCCTCTCTTTGAGGTGTGAGTCCCTCCCCTTTCCCGGATGGTTTCTACTATGCCTTTCAATGGAAGAGTATGTACATGGCAGTTAAGTTACCAGCTATTATGAATGTTGTGGTAGTGTATTACTCTGTCACCCGCTTTCTTGGAATCTTTTTCAGTCTGTTTGATACTGTGTCTAATTCTATTTAAGTTTTCTCTCTTTCGTGAAATTAGTGCACTTTGTTTGCAGATACTTTCAATTTATGTTCTTTACTTAGACTAATATACATTACACTTATAATTCCAATGAAATGCACATACAGTTAACAAATGTATAATTATATTATCATGTATTCTTACCTACATATTTTGGCTTGGGTTAGCCAT
The DNA here is from genome assembly GCA_021186555.1 of Reticulitermes speratus. NCBI lineage: Eukaryota > Metazoa > Arthropoda > Insecta > Blattodea > Rhinotermitidae > Reticulitermes > Reticulitermes speratus. The sequence continues at coordinate 36,213,585 of JAJKFL010000001.1, read as the reverse complement.
CTTCGGTGAGATCAGACACAGAGGGATGTGTATAAGCACAAAAGTACATCCTTGTCAAATATGTAGCACATATAAGACCTTGCAGCCATGTAACAGCATTTTAAATATTCAAATTTGGATACTGTGTTGGTGATTATATCATAGAAATCTGGATTAAAAATTAATCACATTCACCAACAAATGCAAACAATTGGATTACACACCATACTTAAGTTTTAAAATCTCCTGCATGTTTCGGCGCCGAGGCGCTATCCTCAGGGAGTCTCAGATACAAAGGAGGTGAGTGTGATTGATTGTGGGAATACTGCACAGGATGAGTAATATCAGTCTTCCATTGCAGTTCATATGTGTTGTGCTTTTGCATGAAAACATCTGTTTGTATTATCGATCCTAATGTGGATCTAGTCCCTGTAATCAATAGTATGATATGCACTGTGTAAGAAAGCACTATATATTGTGTACATGCAAAAGTGCAATACATATGAACTGCAGTCAATATTGATAATAATTTTTAATTATTTTTAATATAGATTTCTAAGTATGATGTAATCATCAACACAGTTTCCAGGTTTGTATGATTAAATTGCTCTTATCGTGCTGAAAAATCTTTTATATGTGCTACATAATTGACAATGATATACTTTTGTGTTTATGCACATTCCCTTGTGTCAGAATCTCCTTGAAGTTTGCTAACCCAAGCCAAAACATGTAGGATAGTATATCTGGTAAGATAATATAATTATATATATGTTAACTGTGTGCATTTTGTTGGAATTATAAGTGTAACATCTTTAATGCACGGAATATGAATAATATTAACTAATAGACTATGTTGAGCAACCACACACAACAGTGAGGATTTTTTTTCTATATTTCCATTTTTGTGTTCAGTCTTCTAGGAGACTGTATACTGCTAAGGATTATGAAGCAAGTTTCGATCAGGAAGATAGTGTGATATTCTCAGCAGAAAAGCACAGTGAAATAGAATCTGGTTTATCTGCAAACTTACGTGGAAGATCATCAAATAGGTATGTTGCTGGCATGATGTTCCTGCTATTATCAGCATCATAATATACAGTGGTTCTTCATCCAATGCAGGGGTTAGGAGAAAGTGATCATGATGTGTTGGGCAAAACTGCATTCTGCAAACTTCTTATGGGAAAAATAGAGTTTTGTGAACACAGAATGTGCTTATTGATCCTACTTCCCCCCCCCCCCCCCCCCCAATTTGTTTCCAGTGCATTTTTGGACATTAAACACTCATACACTGCCTGGGTAGCTGATGCTGCCATCTTCCGCAATGGTTGAGTGAGTAATTGCCCAAGATTAATCCACTTGTGTTTCATTTTTGCAGCGTTTGGCAAATTCCTCCCCCCCCCCCCCCCCCCTCATATATTGAATTATTTTCAACCATAGTCAGAAACGCACTGTGCATAACTGTGTTGTGCGGTGGGGGTTAGTGTACTGGCATCTGGCTTAATTGAACAATTGGAGTTTATTCTTTAACAGTTACATTGAACTTATATCCTCTTTTTTATAGCTACAACAGTTTTGAGACTTGGCCAGTCTCCTGTTTAATGTGCATTGTCAATAAAGGCAGCTGGGTCACAAAGCTAACAAGTCGTGTGCATCTGCTGAAATCTTCAACTTGTTGAGATTCTCTTTGCCTCAGTCTTCATGTGCCTTACTACTTTGCAGCCTGACAAACTGTTGGTATTATAGAGATACAAGCCCATTACCATGATAGAAGAGTGCCACTGGGTCCTGCCCTGAACTGATATGACAGTCTGCATCTCAGATCATCCTTCAAGATCAATTTTGATAATGTCCGTCTGTCCATGACTTATAAATGAACCTTCCGTAGAAATTCTGTACAACAGTTGTGTATTTTGTTTTTGTTTCCTGTTAACACATTTATTCTCAAATAATAAAACCAACGAATGCACTATATTGACCACTTTTATTATGGCCTATTTCCCCTCACCCTACACGTGTTTCGGAACTTTAAAGTTCCATCCTCAGGGGTTTGTCGTGTGCTACCAATTATTCACATATTAAAACAAATACACAATATGTACAATAGTCTGTTAAAGTCTTAAAACCACAGGTAAATGAATATTCAGAACCCTTTTAAAAATTGTACGATATGTACGGTAGTCTGTTAGAATCTTAAAATCTCTCTTAAGATTCTAACAGACTACCGTACATATCGTACAATTTTTAAAAGGGTTCTGAATATTCATTTACCTATGGTTTTAAGACTTTAACAGACTATTGTACATATTGTGTATTTGTTTTAATATGTGAATAATTGGTAGCACACGACAAACCCCTGAGGATGGAACTTTAAAGTTCCGAAACACGTGTAGGGTGAGGGGAAATAGGCCATAATAAAAGTGGTCAATATAGTGCATTTGTTGGTTTTATTATTTGATTAAAAAATGCACGGTGGTAATACTGTGACATTTATTCTCATTCATAATATTATTACTGCTGCCACTGCTGGTCAGTGGTTTTAATGCTGTTGCATATTTTCAGGACTGCTCTTTATGAAGCATTTTTAGAGAAGTAATTTGTGAAGTGTTTTTCATGAAACTCCAGCTTTTCACAAGTTATTCCCATGGGTTTGGTGTGTAAACTGTTTCAGTGGTAGATTATTGATGTAAACCAACTGAAGGTCAAACTTATTCTGCCCTCAAGTAGATTTTAAGCTTATTCGTTTTTCCAAGAATGTGTGCAGTGGAAGAATTCTGAATGATGGACACTTGTAGATGATTTAATAAAAAATATACCGTATATAAATGCTGCATTTGCCATGGGAAATCACCTTCTGATATTCTGAGAACTGAATAAGATAGAAACATTTCTCTTACCAATTCTAGAAGTGCTACAGATAAAAAGTTGTAGGCCTTAAGTTCCTGCATATTTTTCTTTGTTTACTATAGAATAATTGTCTTTTTTTAGTGCATACATTGGGTCTGTAATAGGCGTGTTGTGTCTGTATGTTAATGTGCCTGTTTGATGTCCTTAGTTGGTGATGGATTACAATGAAATTTAGCATGATTGATTGTGTGTGCACTGTATGCTGTTAAAGAGAATTTTATTTTGGTAATTATGATCCAATATACTTTTCATGATGCTCATCATGTACCTGTGCCTGTTCTTTCCATACTATATGTTATTAATCCACCTGCTCTGCCAGCCTAGTTATTGGTCAGCACAATAATACTTTTTGTGCAATATATATATATATATATATATATATATATATTTATTTATTTATTTATTTAAACAACAGTGTTTCGGTATTCATATTGAGTAAGGTATGGTACTGTTAATTGGTTGAAGTTGTTCTAGTTGCACTTCGTGATGCTGCTCATCCTACAGTACAAATACAATTGTCAGCATCATTGTTATTACAATATTTCTTTACACAAACCTCCACTGTGTTGTTGTATTTAATAAATATGTTGAATTTTTTGGCACAGTCACAAAATTGCAAAAGCAACTATTAGTTTCATCATGTCTGTCTGTCTGTCCACATGGAACAACTGGACTCCCACTGGATGGATTTTGCTGAAATTTTATGTTTGAGGATTTTTTAACCTCTGTTGAGGAAATTCAAGTTTCATTAGAATATGACAAGATTAACGGGTATTTTACATTAAGACCTGTGTACATTTTGGATAATATCTTGCTGAATTCTTCTTAGAATGAGAATGTTTCAGACAAAAGTTTTAGAAAAACTCAAAATACATTTTATTTTCAATACATTTTTCCTCAAAAATTGTGTTTATGAGATAATGTGGGAAAATATGGTAGAGCCAGACAGGCCACAGGTGGCAATATAATACCAAGCGGAAAAGATGCAGTTTGCATGCCGAATAACTAAGGCAAGAATACAGACACACGCGCATAATATTTAATAGTTATTGCACCTTAGTGACATTATATGTACTTTGTTGTTGTTTTCTTAAAATTGCAGGTTTAAGATAACCACAATGAGCAGAAGTACACGTTACTCGAGAAAATCATCAGGTAGGTGGAAGTAATATATTTATAGATAATTGCTACCCTTGTTGCCTTTGCAACATCCTTTTAAACTTCATAATTGGGCAGTATCACTCGTGCTGTATGCACCAAGTTTAAAGTGTTAGGATTGATTTAAGAACATGGGGGCATGTCACATAATAATTTTCAAAATTTTTCTTGACCTGCTAGCACCATCCTTTTAATTGAAATTCAGGGTCATACTGTACCAAAGGACATTTTTATTAGATGCTTTATGTAATGAGTTTATGTGTTTATTGACAGGATTGAGAAGCAGGAAAACATTTGGAAAGAATCAGATAAAGTTCCATGCAGAAGTACATGCAGAAGAAAGTGCATATGATGGAAGACATTTACCTCCAAACTGCAGTGTGTATTTTTAACACTTCTTATTCTGCAGTAACAGTATAATCACCAAATAATAGTTAGACAATTTACTGCTCGAGTCTCAGTTTTTCTGTATTCCCCAACAGTTTCCACGTCTAGTTGCCAGCAAGTTTCTTTGTTTTCAGTCACTGTCTATAATAGCAAGTATTTATACACAACTCAAGTATTAGAGTACTTGTGCCTAGTTTATTTGTGAAAGAAATGTAGTTTTGAGTGTACATATTTTACACTATTTTTATGAGGCATTCCAATGGAGATAATTTTCTAGAAGATTTTATGCAAATATCCTGGTTTTACACTGCCATATAAAACAGCAGTATACAAAATACTGTAAATGTTTTCTACATCAGGCTTGACAATAAGAAGACATCAGTGCATTGATATCCAGCCTAAACAGGCCATAATTCATATGCTGTACACTAAAGCCTCATCCATTTTTTCCATTGTTTCAATACAGTGAAACCCTCTTAAGACATTTCTGAAAAAAATTCAACAAATTAGGCCTATTAAGTGGGAAAATGTCTTAAAAGGATAAGCCTGAAAACAATATTATTGTGTAATTCTGTATTGAAATTGTTTTGCCCTTTACAGGAATATTATTCTATATAAATTCCATATTCAGTGATTCATTTTCACACCAAATCGTAACTTCTTTAGTGATTTTGAACACAACACAAGATTTATTTAAGACAACTTTTAGATGATGAGCTTGTTTTACCAAGACCCATTGTGTAAGTACTGATTCAATGTTAGTATATTTTGCTGTTTTCATAATTTTTGGGGCTCAGCTGTTTACATACAAGTGGTATACTTCTCATATTTTAAGTTCACAAAGTAGTACAGAATTCTTAAACAAATGTTTGTGTGAGGAAAATTTTAAGTACCATCTACAGGGCTCATAATATCCAACTTTTCTTTGATTGGGAGCGGCTTACATATTGTGCTTGTTTTTCATACACCATGCTGATCATGTGTTCAGTAATTAAGGGCTCTAAAGGACGAAAATTGTACACACATAAGCACCTTCAATTGAACACAAAAAGTACAAATTTTGCACACATAATACTTCATGTTATTGAAATTAAAGGAACAACAGTCACAATCACAGTGCACTCCATTAACCCCTTTCTGATTAGCATTGTAAATTACATGTGGGCCATGGCATTGCATCATGTTGTGTGAAATGTGTGTGTGGATATAGATGGCAGTGCAGTCGGAATGTGACATTATTTCCCGCCCAGTTGTTGCACAGATTAACACTGAGTTACTTATCTCTACCTCTGATCCCTGGTGGAAACAACCTTGGAAATGAATCTGTATGAACTGAGTGTTATATCGTCACTAAACGGCAAAAAATTCAATGAATTGAAAATTATTAATATTTCAATGCAAAAATGTATTAAGTGGGTGAAAAATCCAATGTGTGGTTGTGGAATTTTTGTGCTTCATAGGCAGAAAATTCTTTTAAGCAGGAAACATACTGTGTTTAATCCCATGTTAATGTCATGTTAATCATATGTGAAAATTTTGGTACTTAGTTATTCTGACTTTTTATGTGAGGACGCCTTAAGCGGGTTTTACTGTACTGTCCTACCAGGAGGCAGTACTGGCAGGTAGAGAATGTGAGAAAAAAGAAAGTTCTCATGTGCTCACAAGATTTAAATGGTACCTGAATGATTAAAATTAATTCACCACTTTAAAATATTGCTTGTTTCTTTCAAAAGTTCACAACAAATATTGTGTGTACTATTATAATTTGAAACAAAGTGAGATATTGATAGCGTGACACTATCAAGATGGATGTATAATGAAGTGAACTTGCACTTCTCTAGTTACATTGTCAAACCTGTTCCACCTTTACAGGCTGGGAAAAAAAGTCGTACTAGATCAACAACAGAAAAAACACATTTATTGCACATTTTTCTCCATTGCATTTCATGTGACCTCCTTTATGCAGTCTTTGTTCTGTGTGTAAGAGAACAGTTTTTGTACCTGTACAGAATAGTGTTTAATACAGATTCAAATATCAATTGGGACTTAAACTGAATGTCTTTTCTTTAAGGAGTGGAGGAAAATGCTCAAGACATAGCTGATGATAAAAATAATGTGGGGTCTTCTAATAATGATGAAATTAAACACCAGAATAAGAGAGCCAAAAGGATTCATCAGGAAAAAAAGACATCTAAGATGGAACATAATGAGTTACCAGGTGAGCAAAAGAAGTCTCATGTCAGTGCTGTATCTGAAGGAAAAGCAAAGAAGTAGTGTGTGTGTAAGAGTAAAGTTGGTAACTGATTATCTGTATAAAATAAAGATTTTAAATTATTACGTACTGAAGGTGTGCTCTTAAAAAGTGATGATTGCTGTTTCATGTCACTGTCTGACTGCGCACAGAGCAAACTTTAAAAGGCAGATGATGGACAGTTTTTTGGTAAAGTGGAAGTCCTCTCTTGTAATCAGATGTATATCTCCTTCAGAGTGGTCACATAATGAATGAACACAATGACTGCAGGTATCATACCAGATCTTGAAGTTCTTCTTGTACTACTATTGAATTATTGTTTTTGTTGTTGTTGTTGTTGTTGTCATCATCATTGTTGTCATTGTGTGAATTCACAGGTATTCTGCTAAAAACTTCCTAACTATATGGCATGTGTAAAGTATTACTGCTTTCTGCATTAGAAGATACAGACCAGGGTGAAGATTATGCAGTTTCAAGCCGTCATGTTTTTTTTGGGATAATACACATTGTGGATAATACTTATGGTGCTATATAGACCACATTCAGGTGCCATATTCATTAGCTCTTCTTGTAGGTTTGTATATTTCTGGAGCTTCTGAATGATGGTGCTGAAGAGGTTGTGACTTTTGGGAATTGCTACATTTATTAAATATGCTTCTTTGATTGTTTTGTCAAGCATATCTATATCTGGTCTGTTGTTATGGACAGTTAGATCAGTTGTTATGGACCTGTCATAGTATAGTTTATTATCGTCATCATCATCTGTTATGACCTTTATGCAGGATTTACAGTTATATACCTGAAACAAACTATTTTTGTAGGGTATATAATATTGCAGCTGTTCTGTGGTTGCAATCTGTGGTACATGTAATGTTATTTTCCCATGTGGAATGTTTTGTACTTCAACATTAGTACTTTATCTTCTCAGCTTCTTTGTTGATCATGTTGTTGTTGTTGTTGTTGTTGTTGTTGTTGTGTTGTCGTTGTCGTCATTATTGTTGTTGTTGTTTGGCCTGTAGTAGACTATAATGAATCAAAAGGTGCATCAAACATGTAATACTCTTATGTTCACAATTTTTGCCCATTTAATGGACGTTAAATTGCATGACTGCTTAGGCCTAAAGTCAGAACTACAGTGAGTGTTGTCTCCAAAATTGAATCTTTTTATTTTTTACAAAAAAAAATTGAGACAGTATTGTGTTATACATAAGATGACTCTGCACTCCAACTTTTCATATGACTCCTCTTTTTAAACTTGGGAGGTAGCAGAGAAAATTAAACATGTAATGGGTAATCTGTGAATCTGTCATCCTTGAGCATGAAATTTCTGCATTCACTCACCCAGAATTTTAAGACACTTACAAAATACTGCATTCTTTGATGTTGGTTGTACTTATGGCCTTAGTAGTAAGTGCAGAAATTTCTTTGCTGCCAAAGAATGAAAGAAGTGGTGATGTGCTTTTGGACATGGTTTTTATATTGACCTTGCAGCATCTCCTTGTATCCATTCTGTCCTCCGACTGTTTTCAGGGAAGATGTAGTACAAATGGTTGACAGTCTTGTGAGTCTATTAGAATTTAGATTTGTGTACCTGTTTTTTTGCCTGTACTTAAAACATGTTGACTTTTATGCAAGAAATTTAATTATGCTGCATATATATGGATATCTGAAAATGGGCATTATTGCAACTGATGTCACTTTACAGATTTGAGACGATCAACAAGGCAAAGGGTTAAACCTTTGGAATACTGGAGAGGAGAAAGAATAAAATATAAAATAGGGGCAAACAGGTGCCGTGAAGTGGCAGGCATTGATCCTGGATTTCCTTCTCGCCAGTGGGTTCGTCCTCCTGAACGTCCTGGTAAACAAATATGTTTGATAATATACTGCTAGATATTAGTTATTTTGGAGTATAATGTTTTTAATATAGTTGTTAACATCATATGTATCATAATTATTTGTTGTGTTATAGATCTGTTTCCATAATTGAAATATTTCAGAGATGCTGTAAATTAATTTAATGAAATAAAATACCAGTGAACATAGTTCAACCTTTTGTGTGCTTGAATATCTGCTGCTTGAAAAAATTGCCTTAAATGAGAATCAAGACTGGAATTAGACTTTCCAGTATAAATAAATTACCAATATTTTGCTGCATTCCTTGGATGTTTAGCTTTACAATACCACTTCATTCAGTATCACCAGCAGCTGGGAGGAAGGATGGCATAGTTAGTACAGTGATGAAGCTGTGGACTGGAAAGCTGAGGAATCATACAGTTCCTGGCAAGGTCATAAAGTTTCTCCTCCCAAGCATCCAGACTGGCTCTGGGGCCCACTCACCCTCCTATGCAGTGCGTACTGTGGGCTCTTTGTCCAGGGGTACTGTGATGGATGAAGGTGGAGCATTGATATTGACAGGGGAAACAGAGGTACTTGGAGAAAACCCTGTCCCAGTGCCAGTTTATCCACCACAAATTCCACAAGGACTGGCCTGAGAGGGAATCCGGGTTTCCACAGTGAGGGGCAAGTTACTAACTGCGCATGCCATGGGAGGGCCATGTCAATTGTCACTCTACCACAGTATCATAGTAATTCATCTGTCTTCCAGGAGATGGACAATGGGCCCATCAGAGGCCACAAGTCCATAGAGATGGTCTCACCCCACCATGAGAATTCAAAATAAAAGTGTGTGACATTTCAGTGTCAGATGTCATGAATCTGGGTCAGATGCAGACATGCTGAGATCTGATAACCTCCCAGTGTTCATAGAGAGAAAACAGCTGTTTTTCAGAATACAGACGTAAATCCTAAGAAAGTGCACTAGAAACTGACAGAACAGAATGGGAATTTTACATGTGTAACAGTGTACACATACAACTTGCAGCAGTTTATGAATGCTTATTTAGTTCCAAGCCATGGTAATGGAAGTGAAGTTTGCTAAACCAGTAACACAGCACAACACAGTGGGATGAGTCACCTGAAGATAATGAAGGATGCCTCAGAAATGTTCATATTTTATGTAAACACCATGGTTTATTGCCCAAAGACACTTTATTGAAATACACCACCATGAATGTTTGATGTCTTACACAACTTCTGAATGTGTATGAAATATTTTTGTTTATGCCCATACATGATAACATCATAACACTTTGATACAGTTTCTAAAATGTTCATTATCTCTATAAATTCAACAGTGCATTGCCACTTAAATCAATGCTGTAAGCCAGTTAGACCAGTAGATATGCAAAGATGAATACATGCATGATGAGGAGTGACAGGAGACAGAAATGGCAGGAGGAACTGAGAAAATTGTATGAAAGAATTTTATGTATAGGGTGACTACAGTTATAGCTATAAGAAATAAACAGTGCACGTAGTAAAGTTCTCTTTAGTGGTAAGAAGTCTTGTACTTGATTATGGTTACATTGCCACAACATATTGAGTCAATGGCTTGCTGCACTTCCCCCTATTACTACATGTTTATGTTGTCCCTAGACTGTATTGTGTTCTTTGGAGCAGTTTTTAAGAGGGGACTAGTACATATTTTTAATTTGTGTATTTATTTTGTTCATGGGGTTCATTAAAATGTTTCTTTTCTTTCCTTTAGTTTGTTACGAGAAGAAAAGTGTCCAGTTTCCACAAGAGGATACTAAAGAAACTTATTCAAGAAAATTGGTGTTGGTGCCATATGGGAATGGGAATTGTGAATTAGGTGATTATATTTAGGCCTTCCTATAGCAATCTCAGTAACTTAAGCTTCATGTGTAAGGTCTGCACTTCCTTACATTTAATTTTTTTAATGGTTAATGGACAAAGAAAAGGAGTGGCAAAAGAATTTCCAGATAGAAATTGTTTGCTCATGGGCTGGAAAGGTAATGTAGCATAAAACTGTGTAATTATGAATAATTATTATAATAACTTTTGACATGAATAGGAATGTGGCAGAGCTAGTAGATCTGTTGTAGGACTAACATAGGCTGTAACTGCTTTTGTCTGCATCCTTTTGAAATCACCATTCACAATTGTGTAATACCTCTTCCATTGTTCTGTAACATTTGCACTTGACACAGGATATGTAAATAAACCAGAAAACTTCACCATTGAAAGAACCTAAAAAATCACGTTTGCTGAAATGTTTATTTACTGCTTATTCTCCCCCCTCAGATTGCAGTGCTGTAATATCTTATCATGCACTTGTATGTATCATCTGGTGACCATTTAGCAGTATATCTTACCCTGAAGTTTCCAAACCCCCATTAACATCGTGACGACCTTTTTGAGTGACACACTTAGTGGCCAGAAAAGCCTCTTTAATTGGCAAAAGAATGGTATAACTTAACTAAATCTAGTAATTCGCCCTGTGGTCTTTCACAATGCTGATGAATCGGGTTCATTATTTCAGCTGAAGGGTTACAACTAAGGTGTAGTATTGAAATAATTTTAATGATTTGAAGGATTTCTTTCATACTTTGTATTTTGATTTTCAGAATGTTTCTCAACAGTTCGTATTGATTCAGATGTTGCTGAGTGTCTGGAGGGTAACTTCACTGTTTATACAGGCCTCCAAGTTCCTGGAATGTCAGCTGGATATGTTGAAATAGGTCCCTTTTGTGAATCGTGTTCAGTCATTGATTCAAATTTGGTAAGTAGTGTATTCTCTTCTTCTTGGTGTTTACTTTGCTGTTCTGTGTGCACACGCAAAGGTCGGTACACAAGAAACTTTCTTATAGTCATTCTGGTTCATTGTTTATCTGAAAGTGAAGGAGCATCAAACAGTTTCATCTCACCATTCCCAAGGTAAACATTGTCACACAATGCTACGTTCCAGTCCCTATGTTGGCTGCCAAGTGGCATGGCCATGCAGGAAACTTCTGGAATAACGTGGTGTACATTTTTAATTCTGTATAATATGATAACCCAAATTCTTCAGTAGAGACAAAACATAAGTCACACTGAGGAAGTTTGATAACAGGCAATAGTATTACTGCTTCTGCTTATAAAGATGTGTTCAGCTATAGTGAATATTTTCCTGTATAGGTTTACTTCTCCAAAAATTAACCCTTTGCCATCTCTAATGCAATAGACTGTAATAAAATGAAATTATTTGTGCCATGTTCTATTGAATGCAGTGTATTTAAATTAACTGCTCCAATGTTATCAGGATACAGTGCATTTAAATGCAGCCATGGAGTAATGAGCCCAGATTTGTACAGAATAGGACTTTTTTGACCTAGTAAATCAACTCTGCAAATGTCTAATGTCCCTCTTGTTGGGTAACTCACCTGTTATGGGGAGAGGGCTTGCATGCTTCAAATGATCCTGAGAGCTGTGCCAGCGGTAGCATAACTACTGGCAGGGCCTCCTATGCTGGAGAGGTCGAAGGTGAGAAGCCAGACTAAGAAGTAGCCCACTGACCCCCCAGGTTATCAGGGGTTTGTGATGGGCTGGCAACCCATCCAGTAGAAAAGAAAGAGTTGCTATGTACCTGAGTCAAAAGAATACGCTGAACAGAAACAACTGGAATCGAAAGTGGCTTCGAGAAAAAGGACTCTGCTTATAGATACAGCGAACATTGAAGGATTAACAACAAAGTATGATGAAGTTTTTATGAAACTGGAATGAAGTAATTCGGATATTGCTGTGTTGATAGAAACAAAGAAAAAAGGTACAGGAAGTGAACTAAAAGGTAAATTGATCCACATATGAAGTTGTGTTGGGAAAGACAAGAGCAAAAAGAGGAGTTTCGATTGCTATAAAGAGCAGATGGAAGAAAAATATTATAATGGTGGAAGAAATAAACAAAAGAATCCTGAAGATGATTATAAAGGTGTACAATATAGAATTTGTCATTATAGCAGTATATGTCTAAATGAGGATGCTAAAGACAGAGAAAAGGATGGCTGTTATGACTGCATATGAGAAATAAGTAGGAACATTATATCAGAACAAGAACTAATAATAATAATAGGAGATTTAAGTGCCAAAGTGATAAGCAAAACAAATTATAGAATAGTTGGACAATATGGGGAAAGTGAGCAAAACGATAATGGGGATAGAATAGTTAGAATTGTGCAACAAAGAGGATCTGGCAGTTCTGAACATCTTTTTTAAACATAAACAAATTTATATGTATACATGGGAACAGCATACTAGAAAACTAAAACGTATGTTGGATCTGGTATTAATGAAGCAAAAAAGGATATGTATCATGAAAAACGTTAGGGCATACAGAGGACCAGAATGTGGAACGCATCATTATATGATGGAAGAAAAAGTCATATGCTCCATGCAGAAGAGAAATAAGGAAGGCAAAAATGAATTGGGTAAAGAAATTAAAATCGAAATTCTTAAATATAAACTACATTTGTTTCATGATGAAAGTATCAAACAGTTACATAAAACAAGGGTACAGAACTATATTAAAATATCATATGGAGGAAAGAAAGACATAGACATTTAAAGGGAAGTTTACATAAAGCAGCAATAAAGGTATTAGTGGAAGAAATCGAGGTAGGGGAGAAACAGAGAAAACAACTGTATATAGATGCAGATTTGGAAAAACTAATAAGCAAAAAGAAAAAGCTATACCTAAAGGCTGTGGCCACTAAGTCACAGGAAGATAGAAATGAATATAATATACTAAAAAGGTATAGGTAAAGCTATCCCATTACAGGCCTGGACAGGCCCTTAGGGTTCCAGGAGGTTGAGGCTCCCAGATTTCTAGACAATCGGCACATGAAGGTGGTAAGGTTGTCAGCCCTACGCACCGGCCGCCTTTACCCCAGGAAATATTCCTGGTACTCATTTCTGTTAGAGGTTGAGTCGACCCCAGGGCCATATTGCGACCAAAAGGATTATGTCAATGAAAAATTCCAATGACGTCATCGGGATTCGAACCCGCGACCTTCCGGCTTGTAATGCAGTGCCTCAACCAACGGCGCCACCGCGTGCCCCATAATATACTAAAAAGAAAAGTAAAAGTAGAAATAAGACAAGCTGAAAATAGAGAAAGGAAAAATAAATGCAGTTAATTAGAGAATATGAGAGGATATGCACGATCACTGAAAGCATAGAGACTGATTAAGAATATTAGGCAAAATAAAGGAGCAAATTTAGTAATAAAATTTGTTACATTAGACCAGGGGCAATCTCATAATATGAGGCTGCTACAGGAAAACCAAAAAGAGTACATAGAAACAGACATGATACAAAATGTAGCAGAAGGGAATCAGGTGATAATAAAAGAAGAGGAGGTAGAAAGAGCCTTGAAATATTCAAAAAGCAATAAAGCTCCAAGGCCAGGAGGTATACCAATAGAACTACTCAAATATGGAGGGAAAAATGTAATAACCTTCCTAATGGACAGGTTTAATGAAATGCTAGTGGGAGAAGGTACGACACAAAATGAAATTCCGCATACATATGCTGTATATATAAAAAGGAGATAAAAAGGATTGACAGAGGGATAAGTATTATAAATTATATTGGAGGATTATTTAGTAAGGTAATAAAAAACAAAATAGAGAATATGATAAAAGCAAAGATATCAGAATAACAAGCAGGTTTTATGACAGGGAAGTCTTGTTTAGATACTATGTTTTGTCTCCAACAAATAATAACACAACAAAAAGAAAAGAATAAAGAAACTCATTTGGTTTTTGTGGAGTTGGTAAAGGCATATGACATGGTACACACGAATCTGTTGTGGTCTGTGATCAGAAAAATTGGAATTCCACAGGAAATTGTAGTAGTGATTCAATAAGTGTATGCCAGTAATGAGGCACAAGTCAAAATTGGAAATAGGATATCAACAGGATTTAGAACAACTAAACGATTAATACAGGGGTGTGGATTATCACCATCCTTATTTAAGATTTACTTAGCAAGTGTACTGTATAATTGGAACAAGAAATGCAAAGGTATGGGACTGCCAATAGGGAACCAAACAAGACATCATCATTTTGCAGATGACCAGGTTATTACAGCACAAGATGAGGATGCAGTATATATGGCAAAAGAAATTAATAGAAGAATATCAGAGATGGGGCTTAAATGTAAATATTCCTAAAACAGAGTATTTAAATGTAGGACGTGACATACAAAATATAAAGCACGAGCATAACATTGAAATTAGGACAGTAGATCATGTAAGTACTTAGGATCCATTTTCACAAACTATGGAAAATGCAACAAAGAAGTGTTAAACAGAATTGAGCAAGCCAGAAGCAACAAGAGCACTAAATAGCCTACTCTGGAGTAAATATTTCTGTAAGTACAAAGAAAAAAATATTTTCTGCAGTGATAGAAAGTATTTTAAGTTACAGTTGGGAAATTTGGGTACTGGATTACAAGTTAAAAAAAAACTGTAAAGTACAGAAATGGACTTCTGGAGAAGAACTGCAAGGACCTCCAGATTATTAAAAGTAAGAAGTGAAGTAACACAACACAAACAATTTTGGAAACAAAGGAAAATAATATGCTGAAATGTATGGATGCGTAGTATGCATTGAGGATAACAGATGGCCTAAGCAAATAGTGACGTGGTCACCAGGAGGAAGGCGATGATGACGACGACCTGAAATAACGTGGTAAAAGGAAGCGGAGAAAAAAGGGTGATGAAGCAGAAGAATTCAACGTCTGATGATGCAGTGAACCTGCAACTGTGGTGAAGAGCGACTGAGAGCCAGTAGCTGGTAGACCACTTGAAAACTGGATAGATGGATGGAGGGAAGGAAGGAAGGAAAGAAAGAAAGAAATGTCAAATGTTCAGCCTGTTATTGAAAGTTGTAAAGAATCTGTCAACTTTATTTCCAGGACAAAAACATAATACAAAATGACGATATGTAACAAAAGAAATTAACATAAATGGAAACAATAACTTGTTGGCCAGACAGTTTTGGCCACAAGTGATAATTGTACATTTCAAGACCTGAATAGTACAGTTTCAAGATTCCTGTGTTTGTAAATTTATTTCTTTACTTGCAGGTATTCCATATATTGATTGGCAAACTCACAGTGACTATTCATGAGACTATAAGGAATGTGAGAAAAGGGGAATTTTTCTTTGTGCCTAAAGGTAAGTCCATTTTATACCTATTGAATTTTCATTGTGCTACTTATTAGCTTAGTTGATCACTAGGTTAACGTAGTTGGTATAGCGACTCGCAACGGGCTGGACGGTCTGAAGTTCGAAACCCAGTGGGGACGAACTTTTCTGTACCCATCCACCCAGCCTACTGTACGATGGTTACCAGGTCTCTTTCCCTGGGTAAAGTCGCCCGGGCGTGGTGTTAACCACCCACCCCATCTAGCACCAATGTTAAAGAAAGAGTAGAGCTATACCTCTACTCCCCCTCTGGACCTTCATGGCCTCTTATAGGGTGAACTTTATTAACTTAGTTATGTAATTTGTTACTAGATACATAGCAATCATAATCCAAGGTGTTCATGGGTTGTTTGACTTACGGTGCAACTACAAAGACCAAGACTAGAGGTTTCATTAAAAATGTACATGGTTATTACAGTACCAACAGGCAAATGTCACAGGCAAGGATTATACTAGCACTTAGACAAAATGTGTGTTGTAGGGGAAAGTTGGGAGGTACTGGACACTTAAGCTATTCTGTCAATAATGTTTTTTCAGTAAGATGAAATAACAAATCTCAAACACTATATGAAAATGTATGAGTTTCTTTACTTATAAACGTAAGTTAAACATTACAGTTTTATTTTATGATAAGGAAATAGTAAGGCAAAGACAAGTCTATTTTCGCAGCATGATGAAATATGTCGTGTAGTATTGGACACGGTATTCTTTCAAGTGGCACAGCAGTTAAATGTTAATTTAACTTTGCAAATATCACATTTATAAAAAAGAGGGTTTCCTTTTGTGTCTGCACAGTTTTCATGAGCCCACTTATTACAAAAATTTCATTGTATCCATTCCAAATCAAAAGGGTCACCACAAATGATGCACTCAGTTTCTTTAGGCCCATCTGCCTTTGAGTCTGAGCTTGTAATAGAAATGAGTTTCAGGGATATTTCCTGGGAGTAAAGGCAGCTGGTGTGTAGGGCTGACAACCTTACTGCCTTCATGTGCCGATTGTCTAGAAATTCTGGGAGCCTCAACCTCCTGGAGTCCTAAGGGCCTGTCCAGGCCTGTAATGGGATAGCTGGTATTCGGCCATCTGAGGCAACAGTGATTCAGTCAGAGACTGAAGATGATGTGGCAAACGTTTGTAATGGAGAGAGAGATGTTGATGCAGTGGTACGTTTTTTTGTGACTGCAAGGACTCTGATCCTGCAGTTGCGGGAGAGAGTTCTGGATCAAAGACAGGGGTGCAGTCACCTTTGGCATCAGGAAATGCTGTTTCAGCGTGCTGAGAAGATGAGAAATCTAGAACTGCAAGTGGAAGGAAGTCTAAATCAGAGAAAATCCTACAGTTTAATGTACAAATACCTGTACAAGCATAAGCCTATTGCCCAGGTCTTTAATGTAAGTCACCAACTCTTCTTCTTATTCATCAAAAACGTCTTCTAAATGTACCCATGTCTGGTGCAAGAATCACGTTTTTCCCTTTCTTAAGTTTCATCAACGTGTAGTGCAATGAACTTTTAGGAACTGAATAAGCTTCACTTGCTTGTCTTACTGACATCTCCTTGCTCCGGACATTGTCAGTAGCAGCTTTCATTTGCGCCTCTGTCCAGTGGCCTCGTTTTCTACAGAATTGCCTTTCTTCTCCTCATTTGACTGCCTAGGACCCATAAATAAAAGTAACACAATAATGAAGCATGTGTATTTATTACCACCAGTAACTTAATAACACATGCAGACACGCTGTCTTAAATAACTTATGTTGTCCGATATAACCCGAAAATTTTTGTCCGATGCTAGCCGAAAAACAATGTTACTAACATGTAACTGTCTTGCGTATTGTGTAAAGTTTCCAGCATTATCATTTTAAGAGTTTAAATTTAAGTCCTTAATGTATAAGTAGACACTAAGAAATAATAAATATACTTACTAAAATCCATGCAATTGCTTGCCGAAAATAAGTTACGGAATTCAACAGAGACACAAAACCAACAAAAGTACATGTAACGACCAACCAGTACAATGCAGCAACTCCAAATGACTGATGCTTTCTGCTGCAGGAAACAGCCAACTATTCATGCCCAGTAAGTGCTTTCCTCTACTGTAGATCATGGGAAACTTGCACTGTCCGGTACTACTCGACTTTCCCCTAAGTGAAATAAAGAGCTTTTATACACTGCTCAAAACTGTATCAGCATTGTACCAAAGTCATTGGAACAGATTGTGGAATTATGCAGTGGCTTTCCCTACTGGGAGATGTGATGATGTCCACTAATTTATGTGGCTGTGTGATATAACAGGCTGGACATTACTATTGTTTTATTTGGGATTATGTCCATCTCTTGGTTTTAGAGGTTAGTAGGGGTGTGAATTGAAATGTCATAAAACAACAGGTGTATGTGACATATCTTAAAAACACAACCTCACTATATAGAGGAGAAACATGCACCTGGACATGGTATAATTTATTTCTGTATGAATTTCACTTCTGCTTGACAAATGAATTTTTATAATCAGTGTTACATGTAACAAAATTTGTGATCACTAAATGTAACCCCTGTATTATGAATTCGACTAGTTAAGCAGTTGCTAGTAGCTCACAATGCATCATTCTGGGATCTACACAATCTGCTATCACATCATACCAGGGACTGTTCCTAGAAGTAAGGCAACATAACCACACAACTCCAATTCAAAGTATAAGAATACATAAATTGTAGCCTCCACACCCCTTATACGGCTTCATGGTGTTGTGTTTAAGCATTAAAACACTTTTATATTTACAATAAATGTAGTATAATGAAATATTTGTTGTTAAGTTATTTCAGTTAGTTATTTTATAATAAAGTAACTAATGCTGTAATAGTGTTAGTTACAGTGTAGAACTCTTGAGTAATACTGTTTATATTCCATTCATATTAAGAAGAAATCAGATTCCCAACAGAACAACAAAATCATTATTATAATCTATAAAAATACTGAACAGTTAGTGTGAGAAAGTTTTCAGATATGCTTGTGTGTGTGCGCGCACACACACACACACACACACACACACACAAGGCAGTTCTTGTGTTGCTCAGTTTTGGTTCATGAAAATTTAGATTAAACAGTATGTTAATGTAGGTATGTTCTCAATTTGTGTGGTCCAAAAATTTCGATTTACATGGTTTGAAACGAACCCTCAAAGCATGACATGAGACATCCTGGCACCTCTGTTGATAAAATTCCCACTTTTTAAAAAAACTATGAAGAGGCTCACAACTCATCACCACCTGACATTCCATATTATTGTTGCACCTTGATGAACTGTTTGCCATTCCATTATGTGAAGCAGGCATTATTATTATTCTTCCACGACCTCAAGTGACTTGGAATATAGACTTGCTTTAAACTGATCACACTGCTTTTGAACTTGAAAAACCACTTCTGAAGTTGTGGTATTCCCATTGTCTGCTCTCCAGAGCTACTTCTAACATTTTGAAAGTTTCCATTGCAAATTTTCCCCCCTTTGAAGCAAAATTTTGTAATAGTAGTTACAAGTGGCCTTTCACCCTCCTGTGCCCTCTCCAAACCAAGCACGGGGGAAGGCAGTTAGCAGAGCATGGAGGCCTGGGCAGAGAGTGTGCAGAGAGGTGGCAAGGCCTGTTTTTATATTAAGAAGGGATAGATGAAAGTCTCGCTTTGGCATTATGGTTTTTTGTGGGTGTTTTGTCATATGCATGTTTGGTGGTAGTTGGTCTTGGGATAATATTTTGCAGTAATGGCATTTGGTTTGGTGTTCGCATGAGACAATAAGGTGGCTGCACTGTGCAGGTTTGTGGTTTGTGTTGTATATAACTGACATGAGGCTGTAGAAGTTGAAGAATAGTATCAGATTAAAGTATCAAACAGGTTTACAGCTCCAGAAAGTTTGAATGCCAATGCAGGAATCAGTCAAGCTTATTAGAGAGTATCAAAATATCATCCAAGGAGACATAACAGAACCCATTTCTAAATACTGTGACTTTTTTCAGGCTGTGCAAAACAACCGAATTAGAAAACCTGAAAATCTTAACAACCATCAATGTAGGTAATGAAATGTGTCCCCTGATTTGTGTAATGTTATGTATATTATAGTATCTTCATGTATATACTTGTATGTGCCTATCATAGACATAGGGAACATGCTTCAGCTGCTTGCCTCTTGACAGTATATGTTTTGTTATTTCAGGAGTGTCTCATACATTGAGGAATGATGGTGAAGTGAAGGCGCTTTTAGTGTTCACTAAATATGATGACTAAAAAAAAAGAGAAAACAAAAGTTTTATTTTACTCTGACACATGTAAGACGTTTTTATAAAGGAAATAGAGTGAATGAAAATATGGACTTGTATTTTTATATGAAGTGGAAGTATTGAGGATTAGCAGATTTTATAAAATGTAAGAGGTTCACTTTTGTAAAGTGATGTACCCATTCTCATAATCTTTGTAGAAAAGGAACCTCATATTTACTAGTGTCATTATCCAGGGATTATGTATGAAGCATACATAAAAGCACAGTGATTAAATTCTAGTTTTATCTAAGTATATTTGCGTTGTAACTAAATTGATTAAATTTAATGGTGTTCCTGGTAAAGAGTTAATTGTTTATTGCTTCACCTCACTTTCTTTATTTGAGATATGCATTATTCCTTGGTAAACAATGCCAGCAACATGGCAGTTAGGTACTGGGTGAAAGGTGGAATGTTTTCTCATACTGCTACACATGATTGTCACCAGAGAGAGAGAGAGAAAGTGGCCGGAGGGGGGGGGGGGGTGAATGAAAGCTGCCTCTGTCTGGTAACATTTTGCACAGAATAATGTGCACTGGGAATAACATATACACTGAAAATCCCAAAAATTTAAGTTTTCAGCAACAGCAATGTGAGAACCTGAAAATCTCACATTGAAATCCCCATTTGATATCTCTCGTGGAGGCATCTGAATTTTAATCACTAAATGGACAGAAACCTTAATTGAGGAAATGTAACAATAGATAGTGGGTTTCATAGTACATCAGGGAAAACCTTACATGGGGAAACATTAAATGGTGTTTTCTATGTGAAAAAGTAAACCAGTTTCATATTTCCATGATTTTGATTCCATACTTCAGGAATTTACATACTATGTAAGCACAGTATAAATGCAACCAACATTTTGAGTATGATGACTTACAAATGCTTTATATAGCCATGGATAATGATACTAATTATACTTTTAATTATTGATATTATTAACTAGCTCCATAAGAAAATGGAATTCATGTTTATTTAACACTGGCTACCATGAGAGTTGCCAGTGATCTCATGCCAAGCAGAAGTTAATGGCATGGCAAACAACACAGTATGAGACTAACACTCTGTAACTCTGGGATCAGTATCTGGGTGAAATGGTGGAGTGGATGCTGCCTGAACATGTACCTCAAAAATTCCTACAGTAATTCCCCTTGAAACTGGCAAATTTGTACTTTTTCCCCAGTATATTCCATGTACAGGTTTTGTGCATTTATGATAGTTGTTCCAAAAATAGCTTCAAAAGCTACTTTGTGGTACCATCTTATTGTTCTCAGCACTGTAAAGTAGCTACTCATTTGGTCAGATATATCTGTATGTTGTTTGTGGCAGCTGTAGAGTAAGATTAGAGATGGTTTTATGACATTCTCTCTTTTTCTAGTCCCACCCTACAACCCCTATATCAGTCATCTCTGTTCCCGTGTTACTTCCTTTTCCAACAATCTCTCCTTTTTTCATTTTAGTGTTCTGAAATACATCCAAAGCACACCATTTACATTTTGTCTCAAAGTCCCAACTAAGTGTATTTTGTTCTCTATCAGATACTGAGCAAGATCCAGATTATTGTAAAAATTGTCTGTCACAAGTGTGCAGTCCTCACCAATGCACTCTTTCATCAACGCTTTCACAACCGCGTTACTAACTTTGTTATCATTACCAGTGGCCGCGTCTGTCATTGTACCTCCATAGGCAGTGAAATTGTATGTATATCCTTTGGAATCACATAATTTCAACAGTTTTGTGCCATATTTTGATGACTTACCTGAGATGTATTGCTTAAAAATCAACCATCCTCTAAAGGGGATCATAGTTTCATCTATTGCATTAACTGCACCTGAAGCCTTGAACTTTTTGAAATTTTGTACCAGCAGTGAAATCGGAGGTCAAACCTTGGCTAGTCTATCATCACCAGCAAAGTGCAAAAATCTAGAATATCCTGGAGTCTGTTTCGTCTTATCACTGCAGGTACAAATGTATTACGATAAAGGAAATATCTAGACCATTAGGCTGAGATTTTAGGATACATGGCCAGACCCATGAAAATTATCAGAGCAATAGAGTTCCACATATCCTCCTCTGTGACATAACCCATTTTTGTTTACATTGCTTCACATTCTTATTTGCCTTAATGACAGCAAGATCTACAATCTCTTTATAATACTCGTACCTTTGAAAACGTCCATGGGTGTTACTGCACTTGCGTCAAGATTTCTGCACATGTCTAGTGGTAGTAGTACATGCAAAGGTCTTCAAGTTTTCTCCAGTAACCTTTGACCATGTCATAAACATTTGGTAGCCCACCTGCACGGCTGATTGGATCATTGCCACCTGTTGAAGCAGCCACACTTTTTTCTGCATATGTTTTACAGTTGTTATTGGTTGTTGCTTTCCCTGCTGGTTTTGATTTCTCTCCTTTGACACTTTCCTAGGGGAGGGATACCTTCATCTTCTTGACTTTTGGAGGTTGATTCAATATATTCTGAGCTATTATCATCTTCTGGAGACAGCTCATTATCACTGATTTTGCTACTACTGTGTACACTTGCATTATTATCATTTTCATTATCACTGCTTTGTGTTGAGGCAGTAGTTACTGAAGTTGATGGCTGTTGATCATCCAGAGGAAAATCAAGTTTCCTTTTAATTTTATTGGACTCTTCTTTGTCGAAGAAAGTGTTGACAAGTTCTCTCCACCACTAGCCTCTGAAAGTAGCTTAGCAATTTCATCAACACAGTCTGGGTCTGCAAATAAAATAAAAACTAGACACTGGAGTTACCTTTATGGAATTGGTACACATTGAATTTTGTATATTTTTGCAGCAGAAGTACAAATTGCATTCATTACCAGGTCTGTTAGACAGAACTGTTTACTTACCCGAGCATCCCTAAAAGACCCACGGGGGAAGTCCAAACCTGTCTCAGGAAATGCAGTCACAAACTTCTGTTGGATGTGGTCAGGAAATAAACACTTCACAATAAGGAAACAGCTTATCACTGTGAGGTCACCAGCAGGTCTCAGGGTATGTGCTGAATGATTATCTGCAATTCATATTTTGAGTACTATGACAGTTGCCTGTGGCCTCAGGAAAAAATGCATTCTGTTGACTCCAGAAGTTTTAACCATTAACTAGGTACAAGAGTTAGCCACCAGAGAGCAGTAGTTCCCAAGATATTAGTCTGGTGCCTGTGGATGGACTGCATAAAATGGGCTGGGTGGCCAGCATGCTCAATATGCTGCTAAGTTACTTAAGATTTCTGCAAGTCCTAAATTCTCTATGTGATAATGAAATGCATCTACAAAGTTGGTAGGAAGCTATTCTGATACCACTAAATAAAAAAAGGACAAAAATTCCGCAGAATTATAAGGCTATTATTGTATTAAATTCTGGCTATGAAGTCTATGCCAGTATTGTAAATTATCGCATTGATAAAACTGGGGAAGAAGAAATGGATTCTCCAGGCAAAATGGTGTGATGGTTGTTTCTTCTGTAATACATTGAAAAACACAGATTATTCTATTCAAGCCCATTTGCATATGAACAAAAAAATACTAGAGAAATTGAGATTAAATAGATGTGAAAATTTTCAGCCAACAGAATTTTAATACTGATCTTTGCTATCTGGGAAGGTTATGCTGTGCCTCACCGCCTTTGTTGTTCTACCGAATTGTAGTGGCGCTAGCTGGTTTTGAACTCCATTAGGCACAGCTGTTGTAACTGTTAACACTGTATGATCAGGTACCCACTGTGTCACGGGTCATACTACTGGAACATGATATTGGTACCCTTTCACGGAATTGAACCGCTAATATAGTGGGTAGTGTGCTGTCACCGCTGAATGTTTTTTGCCTACCTAACCAGCACCCATTCAGTAGGTCCCTTCTTGATTCACTTTCTCCTGCCGGTGTATCTCAGGCCCTTGTTTGGAAGGGAAGGGTGTTGGGATTAACTACCTTACTGTAATAACACACATAAAAAAAAACTATGTACATATGTTACAGAGAAACATAGTCATTACATCTGGGAATGGTGATTCTAACCACTGATTCTGCCACTGAGCTGATACACCTCCTGCCCCCTTGGAGAACACAAATGTCCAAAATTCATTTACTATAATATTTGTAATAATTTGGCCTATCTTATTCCTGTTAACTTTCCCAAAACACTTTCATACTTCATTTACTAGTTATCATCACCTCTTACCTTGAATTCAGATGACCCGTATGGCCCAAATTACTGTTATGGCCACATCTGTGTAGTCTGTCCATTGACTGACATAGTCTGTCCTAGCAACAGTTTTACATTGTCCTGACTGACATAGCCTCTTCTAGCAAGAGCTTCTGAACCTCCAAATTATCATTCCCAGGGGTTTTTAAGTTGTAATTCTATTGTGTTCAGAGTTGTACTTCTTAGTTTCAGTAACACTTGTTCATATCACTACATGGTAAGAGTGCTGATCTTAGTCTGTCACAATGAGGTCTGATCTACTTACAATAAGGAGCTACATGTTCTGCTGAATAATAGAATTCTGTAAAACTGCTGTAATAATTAGAGCAGATGGGCAAATTGTGGTCCGTGGTCTGATCTCATAATGCACGGCATTACACTTGTCCTCCTGGCAAAAACTGAAGATTTATAATACAAAATATCTGCCTCGTTTGTGTGTTTGTGCATTCTTATTTGCCGATGAATTACCATGTCCACCCTCAAGCACTGCTGCATCTGTTGTGTGCATCATGCAGTAGGTACCTACGTATCATATGATACAGAAAGTACTTTTCACAGTTTTTGGATGTAATTGTTGCTGTCATGTTTTAATTATGTCTGGAAATGTTGGTGTGTGGGATGAAGAGCCAAAGGATGAACAGAAAAGGAAAGTGATATGTCTGTTTGAAAAGGGGAGGTGTTGGGTAAGTTGGACAGAGGAATGAAAATTGCTGCAGTTGGATACTATTACGGTGTAAATAAATCACCAGTTTGTTTCATCAATAAAATTGAAAACCATGTCAGGGTAAGTGTTATGGTCAGTTGCATCAGGTGTAAAAATTTGCTGTGTAAGTTGAACCCTTCCTCAAGAAGGTCAAAAGGTCCTTGTATGTATGGCTGGAAGACAAAGCACAGGAAGGGCTGTCAGTCAGTGGTGCTCTGGTGAGGGAGAAGGGCATGTGATTATACAGCCACTATGCAGAGTCTGGAAGTGAGTAAGAGTAATGGTGGCTTGATAACTAAGCAACTGAGAAGTCTGCACTCATGTGGCCAGCACTGACTACCTCAAACATTTCAAAAAGGTAATCAAGAAGGACTTCTTACTACAGCAAGTCTTTAACCTTGGTGAGGCAAGACTGAAATGTAAGCACAACCTGGAGGCTGTCATGGCACCATACAAGGAGGCATATAAGGACATGCAGAAAAAGGAAAACCAGTCAAAGATTGGCTCTTTCTACACAGTCTTAAGTCTTCCCCTCTGTCATGCAGTGTGTGATTTGATCACTGTGATTATTATGTAATGCAATCCCTTAAAGGTATAACAAGTGTCAATGTCTTTAGTATGTATTTTGCAAACTCTCATTCACATTTAAGGTACATCATACTTTGGGGGGGGGGGTTGCGTGGTGATGGGGAACGTAACGAAAGAATTGTAAGCTACAAAAAGAAATGATGACATTTATTAGTAATGTAGGGAGAGCTACTTCCTGCAGGGAATTTCTTAAAAACATTAAATATACTCCCAGTGCCATGCATGTATGTATGCTATGGAAATTGTGTGCTACATAAAATTAAACATAAGTAGGTTGGAACAAAACTCAGGCATGATTATAGTACGTATCAAAGTCGGATCTTCAATCACAGTTTTGTAGGACTGAATTTAAAAAAAATTGTAAATAACATGCGGATACAACTGTACAGTATAATTTATCAAGTTATTTGAAGAATGTGAGGAATGTGCAGCTTTTTAGAACAAAACTATAGTCATTTATTGTTAAGTCACCAATTGAATGCACTATTTATTTTAAAAAACACTATATGGTTCCTTAAAATATTTTGGTAAACACCCTACATATGTTTCGGCTTCCTCATGAAGAGGAATATTTGTCTTACAAATTTCTATCATAAAAGGTGTAATTGTATATGAAGACTTATTTTAAATAAATGGAGCCTTTGTAAATCTATAAATGTTGATTACTTAATTAATAATGATCAGAAAAAACAACTATCCTTATTGTTAAATACCTATCATTTATCACATACAGTATATTTTCCTGCAAGAATTCAAAATAATCTAGATACAGCAATTGATAACAATTTTGTAGACCACTTAAGATTAAATTCTTTTATTGTATCTCCCATAGCCAATGGTTTATCAGATCATGATGCTTAATATCTCATATTAAAACACACATCCAGGGGTAAATGTTACTTGTTCAACACATAGAAGAAGATTGATACATACATACATACGTGCAGATGCATTTCATGGATCAAACATCTGTCCTATGATGGTTGAATATGAAACATGTCAAGCTAATATTGATTGCATTACACAACTTCGTGATCAGTCACAAATTGATCAACAACAGGTTTCACAAAATACAATCACAGTAACGACCAACAAGTACAATGTGTATTACTTTGAGTATATGGTATATGAAGGTTGATTTTTGATATGGTTATGCAGTAAGAGATCTTCAAATCATTTATCAGAATAACACATTCAAAAATTTTTAAGTGTAACTAGATGATGGTCCATTCATGTGATAAAAATTATTCCACAGAATAAAATGCATGAGTAAGAACATACCTACCCAAAGCTGACTTAAAAAATCAATTTATCATTTTGGAGTTTAAATATATTTGAAGGTAGACTGTTAAATATCTTTATGGAGGAATAAGCAACACCTTTTAGAATGGAAGAAAGCCTTACTGAGGGTATGTGTAACTGAATTTTGCGTCTTGTATTAATACAGTGCACAGAAGAATTAGTTTGAAATTCATCCAGATTGTTTACAACAATCATCATCAAGGAGAAAATATATAGACTTGGGACCTGTAATATTTCAAGTTTTTTTAAACTAATTTCTACATGAACACCTTGAACCTGTTCCCAACATAATTCTTATTATCTCTTTTTGAATTAAGAATACCTTATGCATAGTAGTTGAATTGCCCCAAAATATTATACCATATTTTATAGAAAGAGTGAAAATGAGTGAAGTATATGATCCACAGTGTCTCTATGTTTAGAATTTGAGGTAGTCTTCTCAGTACAAAATATATGGTGCTCAACTTATTTAGTAAATAGTTTACATGAGTCTTTCATGTAAGTAGACTAATTGTAAGCCTAGAAATTTTATAGCATATAGTATAGTAAACTAATGACACAATCACAATTTTTCAACTATTATTAAAAAATGAAACCTGGGAATGTTTATGTAAATGATGATATTAATGGTATTTTCAATACATTCTTGAATATTTTTTTTAATATTTTTGAAGCTTGTTTTCCTGTTAAATATACAAATTTTAATATCACAAAAATGGCTGCATTATAAAGGATATAAAGATATCTTGTAGACATAAAAGGAGCTTATGTATCCTAGCAGAAAACATATTATACTGTATTTGATACTCTTCAGTTTTGAGAAAAGTGATAAGAGGCAAAAATAAACTATTATAGTCAATTATTAGCTTCATTGGATAATAAAAACTACTACATGGAATATTATAAAAAATGAGGCAGGGAAAGTATGTAATTATACATTAGTAAATCCAGAAAAAGCAGCAAAGCTTTTAATAATTATTTTAACTATAACTGGTAGTCTAAATCTTCATAGTGTTAAGGAAAGTTCTGCTACTTCATTTTGAAGGGATTCTTATCCAAATATTTTCCCAAATATGAAAACAATCCCAATAACAGAAGTGGAAATAATAGGTATAATTAATTCCTTAAAATCTAAAAATTCATTAGGATACAATGAAATATCAAGTAACAGTCTAAAATTATGTGGACCACAAATTAGTAGACCATTATATATTTCTAATATGTTATAGAATGTTAAAAGACAAATTAAAAACACTCCTATACACGTCAATAATAATGTTACTGACAATTATACTCATTTCATGGAACAAGCTTTTGATAACCCTTACCCAAATATAGAACATAAATGTACAACAACAAATTTTACTCTTTTTTTAAATAAACTTGAATCTATTCTTAATCTGTTTTTTAGAAACAATACTAAATTAGTTCTTTGTGGCGATATAAATGTTAATTACCTGACTGATAATAGCAAAAAGAGACAGATGGATATGTTATTAGCTTCATATAATTTATCGAGTACAGTGAATTTTCCAACAAGACTACAAAATAACTCTGCAACTGCAATAGATAACATATTCATTGATGTGTCTTTACAGGAAAATTATGCAATATTTCCTCTATGTAATGGACTTTCTGATCACGATGCTCAGTTAATTGTTTTAACAGATGTCAAAGTTAACGCCAGGAATGTGAGCTTAAAAAAAAAATAAGGAGAATTGATCAGGCTGCTGTGCAGGATTTCCAATACAAGTTGAGTTTTGAAACTTAGGACTCAGTTTTTGGCACCAATGACATAAACATAATGTATAATTCTTTCCTTAATTCATTTCTCAGAATATTTTATTTAAGTTTTCCTTTAAAAGAACTGAAAATTAAATCAAATAACAATTCATGGATTACACCTGGTATAAGTATCTCTTGTAAGCATAAAAGAGATCTTTACTTATTATACAGGAATAGTAATGATGAGGCCTTGAAGAATCACTACATACTGTATTGTAAGATATTAAAAGATGTTATAAGGGAAGCTAAAAAACAGCATTATAATAGACAGGTATTAAATTCCAGTAACAAAATAAGAACTATGTGGGATATTACAAAATCAGTAACAGGGAAGTCAACCAAAATTGATACAATACAGTAATTAAAAGTTAATGGGAATGTTATTAGTAGTAGTCAAGATATAGCAGATTCTTTAAATAACTTTTTCTTATCTGTGGTTGAAAATAATACTTTTAAAATAAATAACAGCCCATTGGATTATTTGCGGCAAGCTTTTCATCATCCCTTTCCAAGTATAAAATATCATGCTGTAACGTCATCTGAGATAACTAAAATCATTAAATAACTAATAACAAAAGGCTCACATGGATATGATGAAATCTCTGTAAAAATATTAAAACTTAGTTCTCCATTTATTATTTCTCCATTAACCTATATTAGTAATAAAATGTTATCCTCTGGTATTTTTCCGGACAGGCTAAAATATGCTGAGATTAAGCCTTTGTTTAAGGATGGTTGTAAAAATGATCCATCTAACTATAGACCAATTTCCCTTTTAACTTCCTTTTCAAAGATTTTTGAGAAGATCATTTGGTCCAGATTAAACCAGCACGTCTATGACAATAATATTCTAGTAAACGAGCAATTTGGTTTCAGACTTCAATCTTCAACTACCAAAGCTTCCTATGTGTTATATAATGAAATCTTAGAAGCATTAAATAAGAAAAAAATTTTAGGTGGAATTTTTTGGACTTAAAAACGGCCTTTGACAGTGTTAATCACAATATTTTACTAAGCAAACTTCGATTCTATGGAATAGGAGGTAAATTTCATGATTTAATTACATCCTATTTGTCAGATAGATATCAGAGAGTTTTAATAGCAAGTACCGACTTGAGTCACATTGGTTGCTCTAATTGGGACATTGTCAGGCATGGAGTCCCTCAGGGGTCTATTCTTGGTCCTCTTCTTTTTCTTTTTTATATAAATGATTTACCTACAATTTTTAATAATTCAGTCAAGTCAGTTTTATTTGCAGATGACACAAGTCTAGTCATTAGTAGTTACAATAATATACAGTATAAAAATGATGTCAATATTGCATTTGCTCGTCTGAATGATTGGTTCAATTCAAACCTATTAACCTTAAATTATAATAAAACCAAACATGTTCAATTTGCAGCAAAGTCCAGTTCTAATAAAGAAACTTCTGTTAGTTATCACAACAACACTATTTTAAGTAGCACAAATGTTAAATTCCTGGGAATAGTAATTGAAAGCTCATGTACTTGGAAAGCTCACACATCCCAACTTTTGCCTAAATTGTGCAAGGCTTGTTATCTATTGAGGGTGATTAAACCCATTATGCCCATTGAGATATTAAAAATAGTATATTACTCCTATTTCCATTCCCTTTTGACCTATGGAATTATTTTTTGGGGCAACTCCTCCTACAGCATACAAATTTTTAGAATTCAAAAGAGAATAATTAGAATTATGAGTGGTTTGAGACCCAGGGATTCTTGTAGGGATGCATTTAGGGTTTGGAGAATTTTGCCATTGCAGTCTCAATACATGTTTTCCTTATTGACATTCATTGTGAATAACAAGGGTTTATATCATACGACATCACAGATACATGGTGTTAACACAAGGCGTAATTTCGATCTTTACCGCCCGCAGACAAATCTAACAACTTATCAGAGAGGACCTTATTATTTTGGTATAAAACTCTTTAATCATCTTCCTTCAAATATAAAAGAGTTAGCCCATAATATTAAACAATTTAGAGCGGCTCTAAGTGCTTTCTTACATTCCAAATCCTTCTACACCTTAGAGGAATATTTTAGCCAGGGATAGCTCCTTGGATAGTCATGACTACATTGTCATATTTTACCTTATTGTCATGTATATATTTTAATATATTGTATTGTTTTATACATGTATTGTAAATGTTATGTAGGTATAATTAATGCATAACAACTAAATTTTATGTGCATGATTTTATTTCCTATTGTATTTATATGCATTGTTTAGATGACGCTTGCCGATTATAGCAAGTTCATGTTGTGTGACAAGTTCTGTATCCAATGGCTTTTGCCTTGTATGGATGTGCTGGAATGTGTAATAAATACAATACAATACAATACAAAAGAAATTGAACAAATTATAAAATCCCTCAAAACAAAAAACTCATATGGTTATGACGAGATATCCACAAAAATCTTGAAGTTAAGTTCCCCTTTCATAAGCTCTCCATTAAATTACATATGTAATAAAATGCTATACCAGGGTGTGTTCCCAGATAGATTAAAATACGCAGTAATAAAACCACTACATAAGAATGGTGACAGATGTGATCTGTCTAACTATAGACCTGTATCACTCTTAACATCATTCTCTAAGATATTTGAAATGGTCATGCAAACAAGGATTTTAAAACATCTCACTAAATATAATATGCTAAGCACTGAACAATATGGTTTCAGAACAGGATTGAAGACAGATAATGCAATTTATAAAGTAACAACTGAGATTTTAGATGCTATGAACAATAAACTACTAGTGGGAGAGATTTTCTGTGACTTAGAGAAGGCGTTTGATTGTGTTGATCATGGGATCCTGTTGTCTAAATTGAAATTTTATGGAATTAATGGCAATGCTCTTGCACTTTATCAATCCTATCTGGATAACAGATATCAAAGAACATCAATATATAATGACAGAGTTAACAGTAACAAAGTCTCAAGCTGGGACAAAATTAGACACAGAGTCCCGCAGGGTTCTGTCTTGGGACCACTGCTTTTTATTCTTTATACAAATGACGTACCTAAAATAATAAATAAAACTTCTACACCTATAATCTTTGCAGATGACACTAGTATTTTGTTTGCTCAATCCAATTTAACAGATTTAAACAAAAACATTCAGAACGTCTTTGAAACTTTAAATAAATGGTTCGGAACAAATCAATTATCTCTAAATTTTAACAAGACACATTATATACACTTTGCAACTAAGAGAAATATATCAACGGACTTAAAAATAGGCTATAACAATAATTTCATAACCAGTACCTCCTACACAAAATTCCTGGGGGTGACGATGGATAAAACTTTGTCTTGGAATAATCATATTGAATTACTCATAAAAAAATTGAGCATGGCTTGTTATATAATTAGAAGTACCAAAGCATACATGTCTGCCTCGTCAATAAAATTAATTTATTATGCCTTCTTTCACTTGGTAATGAGCTACAGAATTATATTCTGGGGAAATTCCCTGCATAGCTCCACAATCTTTCGTTTACAGAAAAAAGCAATTAGAATTATGGAAGGATGTGGGAATAGGGTTTCATGTAGAAACTTATTTAAGAAACTACATATTTTGCCTTTGACATCACAATATCTACTATCTTTATTGATGTTTGTAGTTCAAAACAAAAACCTTTTCATAACAAACATAGAATATCACAATTTAGAAACTAGGCAAAGTAACAACTTATACATTCCCCAAGCAAACCTAACCATTTATCAAAAAAGGAGCTTATTATTCGGGGATAAACATTTTTAATAAATTACCCACGGACATAAAGAATGTCATTGGTAACAAAAAAAAATTCAAAGCTGCTCTGAAAAAATTTTTGTACACAAATTCATTTTATACATTAGAAGAGTACTTTGAACAATCATGACATGCATCAAAATTTCTTATTATATTGGTATTAATTTTAAGGCTCGGTTTTGTACACTATATCAGTATCCCTTGGTTATCTATTACGAACTAATCCTATTTCACTGTAAAACCTGAGGGTTTTTTATGTACTATATTTATATACTTACTATTATTTGTGTTTTATTGTAAGACTCATTCGGTATTATGCTTATTGTGATTATAATGAAAAGTTCTGGTTATATATTACGAACTAATCCCATTTTACTGTATAACCTGAAGGCTTCTTTATGTATTATATTTGTAAACTTACTATTATTGTATTCACTCACTTACTATTATTGTGTTTTATTGTAAGACTCATTCTGTATTATGCTTATTGTTATTATAATGACAAGTTCTGTATCCACCTCGGCGGATATCTGGAATACTGAATAAATGAATGAATAATAAATCTATTTCTGTGGGTATTTTCCCTGATCGTCTTAAATTTGCCGTAGTAAAGCTTCTTTACACAAAAGGAGATAAGTCCAGTGTGACAAATTATAGACCTATTTCATTACTGACAGCAATTTCACAGGTATTTGAGACAGCTATGTATCATAGACTAAATCATCATTTACAGGTTCATAATATTTTGGTATGTTAGCAGTGTGGATTTAGGAAGGGTATGTCAACTGCACCGGTCGAGGCTTGGCGACTAGCCACCCTGCCTTCGCAAAAAGCATTGCGTTGCTCTTGGAGACATTGATGGCGATCCTCCATTCTCTCAGCCACCGCTCTAGGTCGCCAAGATATGATTCGAAGTAGCTAACAAGCAGCACTGGCTTGCGGGACGTGGCAATGATTGCCGTGTCATCCGTGTACAAGGCCAACTCGACATGGCGGGATGGCACCGGCATGTCGTTGACATACTGACTTAACAAAACATGAGACACTAGTCTCCCCTGCTCCACGCCAGCCCTCATGCCACGACGGGTAGATGTGGCCGTTTGGAAGGACGCCTCGAACGTCCGGTTGTGCTGGTAGGAGGATATCATTTATACCAGGTATGAGGGGAAGTTGAGGGCCGTTAGCTTCAAGAAGAGACCATCGACCCATACGGTATCGAAGGCCTTAGCCACGTCGAGAAAAACCGTGCCTGTTAGCCTCTTCTCGCCAAAATTTCTGGTCACCCTTTCAACGAAGCGGGCTAACTGAAGAGAGGTGCTGTGTTTGGGCCTGAATCCTAACTGTTCGTCACGCAGAAGCCCGCGCTCGCGTACTTCACTTAAGATCCTACTGAGTAGGATATTTTCAAACAATTTACCAGTGGTGTCCAGAAGACTTATGGGACGATACGACGAGGGTAGTGGCGGGTCCTTCCCAGGTTTCAGGATGGAGATAAAGCGGGCGTGCTTGCATACTGTTGGGAAGTACTGTGTGAGGAGAGCCACGTTGAATATCGCGACGAGGAAGAATACAGCTCGCTGCGGAAGGTGCTTCAGAGCCCTTTTCGGAATACCGTTTGGTCCCGGCGCCTTGCCGACGTTGAAACCCCGGATGACATCCTGAACCTCCACGGGGTTGGTTAACTTGTGCTCGCTTGCAGGAGCAAAAGAGTATGCTCGCAGCGCCTCGTCAACCATCTCAATAACTGCCGGATCTGACGGGTCGATTACCGTCCGGAACTGAGTCTCAAGACTGTCCGCCAGGGCTTCAGCTTTCTCAGAATCTGAGAGAGCAACTCCGCCCGGCGTGACCAAGGGAGGTGAGATAATGACAACTCTCATCACCCGTCTTGTCATCCTCCACAGCGACTGGTTCTCGGAATCAAGGCTCTCCAGTGTGGCACTCCACTGGTCATTTCTCCACTCGTTTAGCTGGTGGGTCATCGACCGCTGAAGGCGGTTGACCTCAGCTTTCAGAGAAGGGTCCTTAGTGATTTGCCACTGCCTCTTCAGCCGGGTTTTCACGCGTATTTCATCCTGAATACGTGCCGGTAATTGTGGTTGCGGGTTGTCACGGGGGCGACTCTTGGGAGCCGAAGCCGCAAGCGCCTCGACGGTAGCACTGGACATTTCCTCTACACACGTGTCGATTTCCACCTCGTTTCGTAGTTTCGAGATGGACGGAAGTCTGTCTTCCAGGCAGGCCTGGCATTTGACCCAGGCGGTCCTCCTGAAATCGGGGCGGTCCGGGAGATTAAGAAAGGATGATCGACATCTTGTGTCCATCAGTATAGGCAACGGTAACGGCGGCTTCACCCCTGTGCCTGCTTGTAGACGCACGACTTTAGTAGCGAAAAAGCCACTCTGGGTTCAAACCCCAGTGAGCCATCCAGCCAAAGTATCTCCCCCCCCCCCCCGCCCTTAATAAGGAAGACTATACTCTCCTAGAGCGGTAGCCTTTAGCGTACCAATTCCCGGCCCTTAACCGAGACTACAGAACATTAGCAAAAGCGGAATCCCAGTTATACCACGTAGCATAAGGTGTCTGTTATTGAGCCCGGCGAGGCGTTAAAACGCTGGAATGGCTAAACAGACCAAGGGACGTCGACTTGCGCGGGTCCGCGCTTAGTTAGCTCCGTGGTTGGTTGGTTGGTTGGTTGGCCAGTGCTCGCGGCGGTCTGCTACACAAAAGCGCGATAGGTGCCGCTTTGCAGTTGGTGGAATGCTCCCACATATGTATGGAATTGTTAACACGTCGAATCCTTGTTATATGATATATGACAAGTATGATGATTCATACGAACAGGTGGTATATACGGAGATTTTATTGATTTGTCCTACAAATTTTGTCAAGAAGGATGAATAAAAAATGCAATACAAAATACTACATTACTTCGATGCACCAATCTGGCTTTGCTGTTATTGCCGTTGAGAGACTTTTGACTATGCTCTTCTGATTTAAATATGGCTACTGGACCTTTATAGCTATCAACTCGTTTATGTTAATGAAGTATGTTTCAGTTTATGGTTCTTATATTGCTGAAGTGAGCCGTAATATTTTCTGTGCGTTTGTAAACAAAAGTTGCCGAATCGCGCCTAATATCATTGCCATGTTTGTGGGCCTGCGTGCATGCAACGCAGATGATTCTTGGTATGTAACGAAAGACCCATGGTATGTAAAAACTCGATAATGGCTCAACGTAAAGCTTAATACTGTGAGCAATATTTGTCAACACTAACGGACACTACAACCTACGTGCGTTTTTGGGCACGTCTTAATCTTAACACAGCTAGTATGTACGGGAGCGAAAAATGTTTCGAACAAAAGTTATTGATAAAAACGAAGCGCACACTGCGTATGCACCGCACGTTTGCGTCTTACGGTTTTCGAGATAATCTAATAAATTTTTCTCAACACGACAGAATTGTTGACGTGTGCATTTTGCAACATCGTCAAAGAAAACTGCAGTTTTGTGAAGAAATTGTATTTTCTAGGTTACATAGAAGTGAATAGAAACTGGTTAAAAGAGTTTACGTATAGTTACCACAAATCTCACGTTTGGTCTTCAGAAGGAATAGTATGAGTGTTTCAAACATCTCGATACTCTACATTGTGATGTTCGATTCACTGTATTCCATGGTGCGTGTTGCATGGGTCATGGGACACTAGATAATCTGTGGTCATGGAGTACTTTGGCGATTGAATAAACGTTAACTTTTTAACCGACTGAGCTAACTACCCAGCGCCTACTCCACCAATAGATGGTAGCACAGGCTGTGCGTAAGACTTTGGTCGAACAGTCACTGAAGTGACTATGTTTTGGAGTTTCATTCCAAAAGCCTTACAGTCAGTCCAATGATTTTTATAGGTTGACTAGGCAAAATTATCACAACCTTTGATTATACTTTCAGACATGGAGATCCGAACATCATGAATGGAATTTCAGAGGTCTTGTGAAAATGATGTATTGATTGTCTATCTCATTGGTCAGGAGTCTGCATATCAGCCAATAATACAGCTTCGATAGTGTTTAAGAAGATGGCCGCTCTGCCGTCTCCAACTCAGGTAGTGTTGTGGTTCATGTTCACTTGCATATAATTGTGTTATTAATAAAACCGTGAAAAGAAATTGTAAAATTACGAGTGAAACGTGATGGTTATGAGGTTAGACAGGGCTTGCTAGGGGTACAATTTTGAAGTACGTTTAAACTGTACGCTTCAGGTAGATGAACTACAGGTTCATGTGACAGGAGGTGGTGAGAGAGGCCTCATGAATATGAATTTCAGTTATAATGTAATATAACGAGTCCTGCACGCCTTGAGTATGGGGTTGTAACTGTCGAAGAATGTTTTTAGAACAGGAGTAATAGCCTTAGACATCAGGTCAATCAGTCCACACCCTCTACCACTTCTCACTATTAGATTCCTTCAGTTTTTAAATGATAGCATGGTATTGACTAAATTCTGGTACGGCAAGATTTGTGTGAGGCTTTTATTCGGATTCATTCTTTCAGGAAAAGTGTACATCACTATGCACTGTAAATACACAAAGTAGTTTCACAATTTTCTAGCCATGTAAACATGTCAGTGTGATTGTACGCCGTGTATGTAAACGATCGAACACGGTACTGTAAAGTGATCAGAGTGGTGATAAGTTTTAAGTGTGGCCGTCAGTTTTA
The DNA here is from genome assembly GCA_021186555.1 of Reticulitermes speratus. Lineage (NCBI taxonomy): Eukaryota > Metazoa > Arthropoda > Insecta > Blattodea > Rhinotermitidae > Reticulitermes > Reticulitermes speratus. The sequence goes on along the minus strand of JAJKFL010000001.1, from coordinate 36,176,395 downwards.
ATATAACGGACTTACCATTGGCATTCAGTTAGTTCTAATGTGTGATGTATGGTACGGTGCGCGATGGTGTGATGATTGTTTAGTGATTTTATTGTTCTTGATTTCGAATTCGCACATTTTGCAAGCGTAACTGGAATAACTTTGCTTTGTGTAGTCCTCGTGAAATTACAATTTTTGGCAAGTCTGGCAGATGAGGTCAGGCAGGTAGTCCGTCAACCATTTGACAAATTGCTTGATTGTTTAGAAATCTCTTTCATGTACAGCACTGTCACTGGAATTGTATATTTTCACATGACCTAAAATTTAGTAATCTTGCAAATCTACAGTGCTAGTCTACGAGGAAACTGTCTTCTTCTGCAGCATCACATCACAATGAAGTGCGGAACAGACATATTGACAAGAGAACTGGTCATTTAGAAATTTTTCTTGGAAAGCAATGATAATGAAATTGTGTACCTGGCCTTGAAGATTTCTGTGACTACAAGTCAAAGATCACAAGGAAGTTCAGGTTTTCAGCAGACTGTTCACTGTCACATTATCATACAGATGTTTGAGAAGTTTTGTCACATTCCTGCTGGCAGCTGCATTGCATTGTTGTAGCTTCTGTACTGAAACTCACTGTGTCACGATTTCAGTGTGCTGTATTTACTGCCCTATTTTTTTTTTTTTTTTTTAAATATCATAATTAAAATGGAGTGGGCAATTTATGTTTTTCTTCGCTGTAATGTGATTGTGCTCATATAAGAATAAATTAATGGAATGATAATGTAATTTTAAAATACTCATCCAAAATGTGTGCAGATATGTTTGAGTTTTCTGTCTGCTATATGGTAACGGCTTTGTAAGTGGGAAGACATAGGCACAGATGGAAGAATAATATTATTAATATATCATATACAGATGACAAAATAATTTATGATTTAAATCCCATTTATTGAATACAGGCCACAATTAAACTCATTTTCAGACACTGCATCATTGTCATTTATATGTGTGCAGCTGCTGTGACTGCATTCTTGTTGGATGGGGATGTTTATGACATCCATAAAAATAACAAACTCCAAATTTCTGCTACCCCTATGACCCTGAATATGTATATAATCCAAACAATGGTTCCATTCATTCATTGAATTTGTCAGTATTTCCTAATGTAATTTTAGCCAGCATGAGTCATGCATTCAAGTAGGAAAGATGCGACAGAGGAGGAAACCATAGTGTAACATATGTCAGATCTATTGTCAGACCGCTGTGGCCCTGAAGAGAGTGATACTGAAACAGTTTACAGTAATTTACCAACCACTAGTTTGGTAAATGTTTACACTCTTGTTGGTTAGTGTACAGTAGTGTCAGTAAACTTGCACGTACTGACACTAGTGGCAGTGATATCAGTGAACAGTCTGACGTGACACAAGTGCTGGATGTAATACAAATAATAAAACCTGAACATGGAATGATTTTTAGGGAACACAGGATTGAATGTGGTTATGGATGATCGTTCACACATACTCCAGGTTATGATGTCCAGTGCTGTGATTGGAGATGACCTCATTCACCTTTTCACAGAGCAGTGAAATTATGTCATAGAAAGAATGCTGACAAATGGAACATTTCCCCTATATCTCTGCTGTGGATGAACATAATGAATATCGAAGTGAAGAAATGCTTAGGGCGGATAATTTGATGGGCCAAGTTAGAAAGTTATGAAGGATAATGTGAAAGACTACTGATGTACAGATCCAGCTGTAACTGCACCAATATTTTCACAAACAATGAACTGAAAGTGAAGCAAAAGCTGGGTGCATTTCTAATTCGGAAATATTCACAGCAGAGTGGAAGAGGTTGGAGGAAATGGTAACGTCAATGGCAGAAAATAATTTAGGAGTTTATCATCATATGTACCAGAATAAGTTTTACAATACTGTGAAGCTGGGGGAAAATCATGGGTCAAGATTTTATGGCAAGATGAAGGCTAAGATATATATTCAAAAAGATTTGGAGGAGGCAGCAGAAGAAATGAAGAGAAGAGGTTAGTCACCTTTTACAAGAAAAGGTGATGTAATGGTCCATGTATAGAATGACAAGAGACTTGTGTGAATTATACTTGCCATACACCATTCAGAACATGTAAACACATGAAGAAAAGGCTGAAAAACAAGGGAAGAAATAAAGAAGCGAACTTTTTATTAGGTTGTAACCAGCGTGTATAAGGTGTAAATTGTGCAGATCAATACCTCAGTGTTCAGTTGTCAGAAAGAAGTGGTTGAAGAAAGTAGTATTGTTTCTTCTAAATTATGCTTTGTTTGATTTGTTTTTGATGCAAAGAACACAGAATCCAATGAGGTAACAGAAATACAGGATATTTCTTCAAGATGTTGCTAGAGACTGGTTACAGGGTGAAGAGACTTGGCAGTTTCCAGTGGTGGTAACATTTCTGTGCCATCAGAGAAGGAACCTGTACTGAGAGGGCTTTCAGTGGACCTGGCAGGAAGACTATCAGGGAATTCTTCTGGGCACAATTTAGGGGAAGTAGCAGATGGGGGACAGCAGAAAAGAAATGTCCTGGAAGGCAATGTAGGGTCTGTTAACTAAATATTTAATGGACCAAGAAACATTTTGAATGGAAACTGTAGAATCAGTTCTCAAAGTTTGTCTGGTATGCCAAAGAGAACACTGTTCTGGAAACTCAGTTTGGTAGAATTCAAGACAATACAATGTCCAGAAACCCAGTAATCCTGAATGTTTTAGAGAAAAATGAAGATGTATTTTATGTCCCGTATGTTTTTTCTGTAAGTCGTATGGTTATAACAGTGAGGTGTGAAGAAATATGTAGGAATTTTTCAGTTGGTATGATAATAATGGTATATAATTGAAGACATTTACAAAAGTAAGAACAAATAGTCTTACTACTACTTTAGTCAGGGTAAAGTTATATTTATTGTCATTGACTTCATCATTGTCATCAGCAGCAACAGCATTACTATTTTCAAGAAACTGGAAGGGATGTTGTAAGACATTAGAGACATTTTATCCATCGCCTTGTGTAAAACAGAAATTGCTAGTAGATGAAGGGAGTTCCTGCTGTCCACATACAGTACAACTGTGTATGGCTATAGAACTTGGTCCAATGTGTGAGGAGAGAAAGAATACTTATCTGAATTATGAAATCTGATAAGGCTTGCTAATGTGTGACAAGTTACAGCTCTTATCAGTACAGTTAGTTCTGTATGTTGTATCATGGAGCATGTGGCAAACTGCTGACTTGTGCCATTATCCTGGAGATTATAAACTTTCGCTCCAGTGCTATTCACCATCTGGTGAACGTGGAACACCATATGCAGAATTCTTTAATCTCTAATTATTATTAATACATCAATCAACTTATGCACTTAATAAAATACATTCAGAAGCAATTATAAAACTCCTACATATTTTGGTACCGGGGTGTCATCATCAGGGATGATGGCATCTCAGTGGCGAAACATGTAGGGGTTTTATAATTGCTTCTGAATGTATTTTATTAAGTGCATAAGTTGGTTGATGTACTGATTATAAGAATATGCACGGTATGAATAACATAAAAAAATCTTTAATCTCTGCCAACAGCTGGCCACTGTCTTCAAGATGGAAAAGGCATATGACGCTACATGGTAATATGGCATTTTAAGAATCTCCCACTGGTAGAGCACCTTAGGGGTGACCTACTGTTTATCCCTTTTTTTCAGAAGTGTTGCCTCCATGTTCATCTTAGCAGAGTCATGTCTGCATGGCATTTACAAGAGAATGAAGTGCCTTATGGGTAATTTTAAGTTGACCTGCTTTTCTCAGTCACTGCCAGTGACAGAATTGTTATATCTAAGGTGTCTGCCAGATTAGCTGCTTTACTTTACCTGGAGACTGAAGCAGTGCTTGCTTCCAAAATGTTGTACTTCATTAAAAATTAGATGATGGACAAAGTCCAAAGGAAAAAGATTACTTCTGTAAGTCATATACCATCATCAGAGCCCTGAAGAGTTTAATTAAGTTGAACTGGTTTGCAATGTCACGGGAATTGTTGATGTGACTTTTTTGTGGGAGCCTCACATGAGATGAGTTTGTGTTAGATGTGAATGATTGTTAAATGTTGTAAGTTTTATCTGACAGGTTTTGCTGCAGGGGTTGGATGGTGATGCTGAACTTTTATTGTATCCTGATCCATGCTGAGATGCACTGTGGCAGCTTCATATATGGCTCTGCAGTGAAGTCCAATCTATCATAGACCCTGTCAACCACACTGATATTTGTCTTATCATAGTCGTCTTCTGTAGCAACCATCTTGCACTTTCGTACATGCAATCCCAAGAACCTAACACATTCTTTGCAGAGGACTCTTCTTCTTCATAGGTATGTGATGAATTTGACAATGCAGATCCATCATGCATTGTGTGAAGTGATATTTCACCCCACTCACCGTAACAGGAATGAGTTGACTCATGGGTGCACTCTTACACTGCCTTCTTCAACATTTTGATACATGATTGCCACATTTTTGCCAGTGGGCTTTCATTTAGTCTACCCTGACTTATCGTACGGCTAACTGGTGACTTTCAACTCATTGGACACATGAGAGGCAAAACATTACACCGTGACTTATGCTGATGGGTCATTGGTTCAAGGTTTGACTGCTTATTCCTTTGTCTTTGAAGGCCAGACTCAACCAAGATCTAGGTATCTTCTGAGCTCTTCACTTTGGCATGAATCTTGGTGATATTAGGTCATTTTCTCTGGCTTACTGCATGACTTACATAGTCTCCATTTGTACACACCATTCCATCTGGTCATTATGCAGATTTTGTAGCAGGTGTTCCATTGTCTTAAGTCGAGGAGTCAGCTGTGATTTGCACATGGCCTTGCCCAGCAGCAAGGCAGCTGATGTGGCTGCCAAGGAAGCAGCTTTGCATGAAAATGTAGTATCTGCTCTTGCTCATAGTAGTGATGTTCCGCCTCTGTTCTTTGCGCTATTTTAAAATTTAGTAAGATGAAGGTACCCATACACAGGACAAGTTGCAATTTGTGAAGAAATGTGTGCAGGTATGGCAGTTTTCTCCATACTTTATCAGGAAGGAAGATGTCGTACTGATATACTTTTTGATTGGTCCACTTGCCTAACACATAGTCATGAATTGCAGGATGACCTGGCATCTGTTTATGCTTGATGTGGTCAGTCTGTCTACCATATTACATCTACTTGTAGAATGCCCACATTTTGACCAATATCATCTTGTGTTTGATCTTCAGGCCATTCTGCACAACTTCCTCCGAGATGATCATCATAACGTGTTCAGTGGTGGTTTGGTTTTTCTTGGCAGTGTAGGGTTTGCCATGTCTATTTGACTGACGGAATTTTATGTGCTTGTAGAAATTGTTTGACCATTTTATTCATTTTGTTACAGGCCCAAATGGCCATAGATGCTGATGTGTCATGAAACCCACACACATTTGCTTGCTAGCAGGAGGAAGAGATTATTATTTACAATGTCATTACAAGACATGACAAATTGCATAAGTACATTATTGTGTCAACTTTATGTTATGTGTTTTTTAGATCTATAATAAGCATTTTTGTATTTTAGGTGGCTGGAAGCCATAGTGGAATATATGAAGCATATTATCAGCAGGTAAGCAGTCATAATTGCTGACATTCAGTAGGTAGCAAAGATGGTAGTCTGTCATATGGAATATTGATATTTATAAAAACAAACATCTCCTTATCATATAGTTCAATTTTTTTGTGTACCCTGGCTTTCTTACCTTGAAGTGAGTAAATACGTGTGTATGTATGATGTTAGGATTTGCAGGCAGTGGTTTGTTGTCTGGCTTCACATTTAAACATGCAGTAATTGGTGATTGTGAAATCACTGTAGCTTTTCTCTGATATTTAGTGGAAATTAGAACTTTATCTCAGTTCTACAGTCTTCCAGTAAGTTGAGAGCATTTTCATTAAAAAGAAATAAAATTGTTTATTTGTTCCTGTAATGTGTTTGTGACAGTTTTGCTGAGAAGTTAAATAAGTTGACAGCATTAGAGTAGTGTTGAATGTTTATAATTAACCTTAATCCAAGAAAGCACACTGCATCTCCAGTACAAAGATTGATCTGTTAATAGTAATTAGATATATGATGACTATATTCTTTTTTTTGGGGGGGGGGGGGGGAATAAAAATTGAGACCTGTAACTAGACTGTTTGTGCTTGCTGAAGAATACAGTATGGTAATGGGACTGATGGGTGATATACAAATATTTCAGTTAATGTCAGTTGTATTCCTTTAGGGATGACTGCTCTGTCACCAGAATTGTAAAGTTCTGTGCGTTACCAAAGTTTGTTTATGACAATTACGTATGAAATTTGAGGTGATTTTCGTACCACATGGATACAGTACAGTTTTCTGCAGGAAGCCTGTTAAGTAAGATTGATAAAGTAGTTCTCCATCACTGTGCCTTTAATATTGTCAGTGTTCAGATAGTTACACCCTGGTGTATTCCTTCTCATGGTTGGAAGATCATTGGATTAGATCAGCAACTCAAGAATATTTTATTCAGCAAGTAAACATTGAAGTGTTACATGTGTTTAAACATTTAATTGAGGTTAACAGACCTCTAATTAGTGATTTTGTAGACTGGTGTGCTGGATTTTGATTCTTTGGGTGATACATAAGGAATTTTTCTCTTTTCATGGTGTCAGTAATAATTATGGGGTCCATTCTGTCTGATGGGTGTGAGGCCTTCTGTGTGAGGGTAAAGAGAATGAACTGACATTACACCTCCATCTGGTGCCCAGACCCAGAATCCATGTGGCCTTGACCTCTATTCTTCCATGAAAAACTATGATACACATACACAGTTTTTTCTGTCTTGTGTGCACATTTTGTCAGGAAACTTAACCTACAGTGTTGTTGGGTATGTTCTAAGAATGGAGACTTTTTACCTGAGTATATGTTTGACCTGTAATGGTGCATGCATTCAGTATGTTTAACATTCCCACCGTTGTAGATGTAGAATTTACAGTGCTTGAAAATACTTATTTTTGGTTATGTTTAAGATTTATCACAGAAAGGGACATTGGTATTAGAATTAACAGTAAAGCCATTAGAGTTTTACTTATATTCCCTAATGTATGTTGGAAAGATGTAATGTCAGTGCCATTAACCTTCACCTTTTGGCAATGGATTTGGACATTTGAATTTTAGCACACCTTTTATGTAAAATGTGAATATTTTGTGAACCAAAAAGGTTAATTATGAAATACATGGCATTTTGTGGAGGAAAAAAAGCGGAGAGTGTGCTGCATGTCTCAAAAAATTCAGTAAGTATATTTGTTGACTAAATATATAAAGTGTGGTGTCTGGAGGGTAGCGGTACACAGCAGCTAAAGGTTAAGGTACAAAACCTTGCTATTGATTTTTGAAGTTGATAGGGAAGAAATGGGTTTAGCATGACCAATTTTTGTGTTATTCATGTGTTAACAGGTGGACCCAAATAACCAGGGCAGTGTTGGAGCTTTAGATGCTGCTAAGTTTCTAAAAAAGTCTGGTCTCTCAGATGCCATATTGAGTAAAGTGTGGGACCTGTCAGACCCAGCAGGAAAAGGTTACCTGAATAAGGGTGGCTTCTTTGTGGCCTTGAAACTTGTGTCACTTGCACAGACAGGAAAGGAGGTGAACATGGTAAACATAACAGCAGATATACCACCTCCCAAAATGGTAAGTTCCAAGATATTTAAAAAATTCTTAAACATTATTGTCCCCAAATTCAGCAGTTTAGTAGATTTAAGTACTATTTGACAGCCTGAGATAACAAATGGAACATTGTATTGTCATAAAAGATAGTACTGGCAGATTTTTCTGCTTTGACTTTTGTAGCCAGTGAGTAATGAGTCTAGACTTTTGGATTTGTAAACATGATATTGCTGGAAAATATGAACTACACTTCTATGCACTTTTAAATGCGAAACAAAAATATTAATGCAGGAAAAATATTTGTTACAGCATCAGATTCCAGAACAAGCAATCCTTTTTTAAAAAATATGACTCAAAATGAAATTATTTAGAGAAAAGTGTGAAGTTTTGGGTTTGTTGTAATAAACTGTGATTTACCTCATGCATGTTTGGGAAGTAATGTAGTTGATAATCCAGAGCAGTTCATAAGCATGACCTCACCAATTAGGAAAATGACTGCTGATAGTCTGTTTATAATTGTTTCTACACTGTGCAGTACTAAAACGTTTTTATGCTCAGGAAGAAATGATGTCAACCTTTTCATTGAAGACATTCTTAACAGTTGTGAAAGATAGATGAAGACTTACCTCTGTTTGTATTCCATACATTACAGAGATAGAGACATTGCCTGGTCTGATGTCATACCTGATACTTTGTTTATTTCATAATACTATTCAGGTGACTAATGACATTAGGCTTACATGTACAACCAATCAGTTGTACTGTTCTGTTGCTGTAGATGCTTAAAATTTACAGGATATATAAATGGATGGTGTTTACATAGATCCAGCTTATGAACTTCATTGAAATGGTGGTTTGAACAATAGTGTGTACCATTGTCGTAATATATAGATATCAAGCATACACTTAAGTTATCCAATTAGTATCAGGTCAGAGCTTCCGGAACATAGTGTTGCAGAACTGGACATCGCCTAGGTGCTTGTTTTGAGAAGGAAAATATCTTTCAAATCTTTATACACTGATGTACATTCCATGGTAAATACTAACTACACATCATATATCCCCATCAAAATATTATCGGCACTTGCATAATGGAAACACTACATTGAACAGGAGATTGCTTGGTCATTGTGACCTGTTGTACACTTTTATGTAACACAGAAAAGCAGGTTTGTGTGTATTTGTGCTCACCATTTCGTTATAGTAACCCTAAATAGCAAAATATTGCAACTTTCTGTATTTTTGATTATAATACAGCCCCTCCCCCCAATATTATAGCAGCATTAGTTTTGAATGAGTGGCCATGTACTGCTGGAGGTGCTTCTGTTCACTGTCAGTTTCAGCTTATAGCAGTTGCATACAGACTTCAGTATATAGGTAAGTCAGCATGTTAGTTTTTGCCGAGGACATTTAAATTTGAGGTGCAATTACCATTATTGTTGAATATATGGAGCATTTCTCATTTTAGTATGTTGAATTCTGTTATAATGGACAAGGAGTTGAGGATACAGTGATATTTGCTCTATGTAGCTTCTGTTTGTTGCCATTTTGTATTTTTTTTTATCAATGTTTCCTGTATGAAGTTTGTTTTAGATTTGATGTTGATTGAATTGTTTTGTCTTGTCTCAGGGTGATATTCCTCCAGTGATGGCAGTTCATAACAGTGTTATATCTCCCCCACCAATAAACAGCACTCTGATGTCGAGTGACTGGGCTGTGAAACCAGCTGAGAAGACAAAATATGACCAGTTGTTTGACTCTTTGCAACCTCATAATGGCATGATACCTGGGAACAAGGTATGGGAATTGCTGTTTCCTAATGAACTGGTATAATTTTCCTCAGTAGGAAGATGTTTAGAAACATCAGTACGAGGAGCATGTGCGTGTCATCTTCAGTATGCGGCATTGGTTAATGTGTCAGAGGGTGAAATCTAGCTTTCCTTCCTGCTGCTGTCATTGCCATTTCTGTACTCTGTATCTCTTCACCATTGCCATTTCTAGGATATGTATAGTGCAGAGATGGCCAAACCGTGGCTCGCGAGCCACATGCGGCTCTTTGACATATAATGTGCGGCTCGCGGAAATATGTTGGCTGAGCTCCTTTTTTGCATTACAATTCATATAAAAGGTAAATAAGAAATTTTGAAGCTTTATAATTATTTACCGGGTATAAACTGGAAGTCCACTGGATTAAAACGTAAGTTTAATGTTCATGGTGAGTAAATATATTTAAGAATTTTTGTAACAAAATGTGCATTTAAAAATAAAAACGTGTGTGTAATATTTGTTCATGTCTTGCGGCTCTCAAACATCTGAAGTTTATCGTATGTGGCTCTTACATTAAGCAAGTTTGGCCACCCCTGGTATAGTGCTTTAGACAAACATGTCAGGAAGCACTAATGATGCCAGGCAGCCGGGATGGAGTCGTCGGTATAGCGACTTACTGTGAGCTGGATGGTCCAGGGATTGAATCCTGGCGGGGGCATGATTTTCTGTGCCTGTCTGAACTTGACCCGAGGCCCACCCAGTCTCCTCTACAATGAGTACTGGGTCTTTCCAGGCGGTAAAGCAGTCAGGGCGTGGTGCTGGCCACCCACCCCCTCTAGCACCGAGGTTGTGAATGTGTTGGAGCTATACCTCTGCCTCCCATCTGTGCCTTCCTAGGCATGTCATGGGGTGAACTTTACATTTTTACTGATTATGCCTACTTTTGTTTATAAAATTAAATTTCTGTGAAGATGTCTGGAATTATAAATGTATAACTAACTAACCAACCACCTCCGTGGACCAACATTACTCTTGACAAGTTAACGTAATTAATAATTATATATTTTGGAGTTCTGTTTCTGTATATAATATGTAACTACCTGTGATATAGATTTCACTACCAGAAGCTTCACATTTATTAACCATGCATAACATTATTGCAGTGACCCATGCTAGTCCAGCTTGCTAAGCATTGCATTTTTCCAGTACTAATACCATTACCACCAAAGTCTGGCTGCCGGTCTTGTAGCATGGGGAATTTAAATACTTACACCCTCATTATAAAGAGTTATCACCATACCAACCTAACCTATGCTGGTTCATTGGTTTATTAAGCCTCAGTCTGAAATTGACAGATTTTGTTGTGTTGTTATTTTACAACTTACAGACAGTTTACATCAACAAAAACTCAATGTTCTTTGAAGGTGTATTGTATAACATTTCAAGGGCCCATGTGACATGGCAAAGGTAGATCAGGGGTACACTCATTCCAGTTGCCAGTATGCCTGGGCGACTTAGTTTTGTACGGTGACACCTAATATTTGTGGGTCCTCATATGGAACTTGCTTCATGCCACGTTTGAGACACCTAGAATTTTGGAAAATTTGTGCACCTCTGCCGTAGATGTTCACATTGCCACCTTAGTCCATATGGACATTGGTTGAGTGAGGTGACATGTTTCAACAAAATTGTTGATGTGTTCAAAAGTTGTGCAGGTGGGGGGGGGGGGGGGGGGGTGCAGATGAGCATGCATGCACACACACACACAAATATATACATAGTCATGATGACACCACAAGATCCTTATAAAATATTCTAAACATTGTCTTTTTGTGCATACACTGTATTTTTATTGGAACTTGTTTAATGCTTATATGTGTTTAGATGTTTACAGGCAAGTTCTATCTTAGTGTTACCGTATTGGCAAGCAGCAGGAGGCCCCTCATCAGTTGCATGCTAGAAAAATGAGAATGAAATCATGGACTTGTGATTTGATTTGAATATACAGACATACCCTGCAGAATGTCTCCCTGGTTAATGTTTTCCCATAGAATGCCTCTTGGTTTTTAATATCCAAACATCATAGAATGTACATATCCCTCCATACAACATTTTTTGGCCTATGTATATATAGGAAGAATTTGTATTAACATTCCAAACACACAGTACAACATTTTTAACAAAATGATGTGCATGCAAACTGTACATACCTTGATTTCAGGCTTCTGCCACTGAGGATGGGACCGATACGTTGTCCCGAAATGTCGGTAAACATTTACCACACGACACCGCGTAATATCCCAGAAGAGCACAGATCTCACAAACTGTACATGTTACTGCATACAAAGCAACTTTTTGTTAACAACGATATTAATTGTTTAGTGATCAGAAAGTGATGTTTTAAGCATTTTATACCCTAACATGATAGTTTGTTACTTACATATAGGCATTTTACTGTGTTCTAATTACATTTTAGGAAATTGATAGAGGGTTTTGGGTTGACATTGTAACGCATTATAATTTTTCCCATTTAAAATAACAGGAAATAGGCTCCCAGTTAGTGTTTTCATGCAGAACATCTGATTTTCAGGAACATATTAGTGACGTTAAGCGGGATATGCCGTATATTCTCGAATCTAAACCGCACCCGAATCTAATCCGCACCCAGTTTTTGGCGACTTCTTAAACGAAAAAAAGTTAGTTCGCGATTCTAATCCGCACCTTTCCTTCAACCACCCCTTGCCCACGGGGCGACTGATTGAATAATATTGGATGTTACCAATGCGTTAAAATCCGACGCTACGCCTGTGGCCGATGAGTCATACCGATAGAGGCGGGGCCTTTCTCAACAGACGTGCGCAATCTCGTCTGAAGCCAGCTGATCTTTAGTTGTTGAAACGTGGGAGGTGCTTGTTCCAATTTGTCGTGTACCGTAGTTATGGAAGAGGGACACCTGAAATCTAAACGACTCTCATATACGGCAAAGTTCAAACGTGAAGTTATTCGGTGCGCAGAGGAGAATGGAAACCGCAAAGCCGCTGCAATTTTTTGAGTTGATGAAAGCAACGTTCGACTATGGCGGAAACACAAGGCAGCGATCAGCGGGTGTTAGGCGTCACGAAGGAAATTCACTGGACCCAAGAAAGGACGATTTCCTGAAATTGATGATGCAGTCTTCACGTTTTTTCAAGAGAGACGCAAGACTGGACTGTTTGTGAGTTATGATCTACTCGCGAGGAGGCGATAAAGAAGGCCAGATCTTTGAACATTCCTCGAATTATGAGTGATGACGGCGAGTCTGATGAATAATAAATTATAATAATAAATAATAAAATAATAGATTATTGTATTGTATTGTTCTTACGTTGTTTATTAATTACGTTAATTACGTTATTGTTATATTGTACAGCAGCTCAATCATTTTTCCAAAATCCAGCTCTAGACCGCGAATCTAATCCGCACGCGAATCTAATCCGCATCTGATTTTTTAGCCCTCTAAAACTGTAAAAAAAGTGCGGATTAGATTCGAGAATATACGGTGGTTCTACAATGATATTTATAATCTTACAATTATGATTATGACAGTGCACAACATTTACATTGTCCATAATTTGTAAAATTAAAAACCTATGCATATGACATTTAGAATTTATCACATTAGAGTTCTGGTCTAAAGAAATGTTTACAGGCAGCACTGTCTGATTCACAGAAAAATATTTTTAACTTATTCGTATGTACCTTTGCTGTTTGCAGCATATAAAGCAATGTGAATTGTGCTCAGAAACTTGTTAGGAAAGCAAAAGTTTTGGGTATTCTGGTCTGCAGTTTCTTTCCTTTGTAATGAGTTGTCTGTTGAAAACTGATGTTACTAACGCTATGAGAGAAATATTCTTCAAACTGTGCTGAAAGTAGTTTTGCTGTTTTTTTTTATTGTATTGTATTGTATTGCATTGTATTTCATCCATAAATCATTACAGAATGATATTGGACACGTCCAGAGAGTAGTTACAGTAAACAGTATAAGAATTACAGTAAAAGCGAACAAACACGTAAATCTGTTATAATTACATACATGTACAGGACCACACAAGACACTGATTAACATAGTACACAGAAGAAAGCACTGGCAATTACAATACAGAGATACATCTTTAACCCAGTTCCTACAAATTAGGAGTCAACTGTCATAAATTCTTCCACCAAATAAAAACTCTTTCAAGTAGGAAATTTCTAAGTATCTTCTTGAATTTTATTATGGACTTAACACTTTTAATTTCGTTAGGTAGTTTGTTATAAACAAGCAGACCATTGTAAGCAATACTCTGTTAGAATAGTTTGGTGTTGTGGCTTGTTATGAATAAATCTGACTTAGTCCTTGTATCATGCGAAAGAAACATAGAATTTGTTTTGAATTTACTTAAGGACATTTTAATTTTGTTTTCATTATAATAGCCAACCTTTACTGTGTTGTGGATGATGGATTTTTTAACATTTTTAATGTCCTATGAGAATATTTAAAATATTGGGAGTTTCTGCCGAAGTAACACATTGCTGCATTCCAACATTTTAACATTTATTGCTGTGAAAATATAAAAAAATTGTGAGTTGCATTGTCATATCAAATACTGTTGCATAGTTTTGCAGCCATGGTTGTGAGGAAGTAAACTTTTTTTAGAGTGAGAAATACTGCAGACCAGGTCTATTTATGATGATGCCCTTGTTGTATGAAGTGTTGGGAATTGTGTTTTATAATTTTGGAAGTAGGCTTTTTACATAGAGTCATGCACCAAACATTGGCCTGATGTAAGAAAATGTCCCAGCACAGATGTGTTTTCTATAGCCTCTTACACGGAGTATAAACAAAATAAGGTGATCACAGTTTGTGTGTGTGTATGCAATTGTATACAAGTAATAAGAGTTTGTGGATTAACATGGAAACATTTTGTTATAAAAAAAATGAGTTACATTGTATTTTGTTCCTTTTTGCATTTTGGATATATGATGAACCTTATATTTTCAGGTGAAAGGGGTGTTGATGGATTCAAAGTTACCAATAGATACACTCGGTAAAATATGGGATCTAGCAGATGTGGATAAAGATGGAATGCTGGATCGTCATGAATTTATGGTGGTAAGAACTACTGTAGAATTACTTCAATCGTGCAGGTCTCTTCTTAGGCATTCTTTGTGAAGTAAAAAAACAACAACTTATGTGGAAAACACATCTGTCCATCTGTGACCTGGTATCAGCAGCTAAACTATTTGTCAGATTTTCATGAAATGTGGTATCGAGTTTTTTTACAAAAATCTGTCATATGATCATGAGTTTTGTAAAAATCAGCTCTGTGACACTCTTCACTGAAGGGCATAAATGAATTAATGCCTCTGCTTTCCATATTTCTTGACCAATTTGGGTGAGGTGTGATACAGATCATATAATGCCGTCAAGCAGTTGGGAGTTTCGTGAAAATTGGCATAGCAAAAGCCATAGTTTACGTGTGAGTGTAAATGAATTTATGTCTGTTCTTTCAAAACTTATTGTCTGATTTGGATGAAATTCTGTATAAGGGTTCTGTATGTAATGCTGTTGGGCATTTGTGAGGTTTGGGAAAATTGGCACAGGGATGGCCATACTCTTCATATGGCTGTAAATGAAATTATATTTATGTGTAACATGCAACTGTATGACATTTGGAAAGTAAATAATGTCTTGGTAAGGATGTATGCTTTGTTGTGGAGTATGCAATTTGCAGATCTTTACTTAAATAAAGGTCTATACAAAACCTGCTCTGTTTTCTTTTGTAGGCGATGCATCTTGTATATAAGGCACTAGAAAAATACACAATCCCAAATACACTTCCTCCAGAGTTAATGCCTCCTGCAAAAAGAAAGGATGCTGTACGGTCATCAACATTACCAGGGGCAGTTCCTGTACTACCGAATCTTGTAATGGGGATTGATGGCACAAAGGTGAGAGAATAGTGGCACTGTTGTATTCGAACCAAGTCTTTTTGTATGAAACTTTCTGTGTGTCTTGAAGCAGATGTGAAGCTTGTGACCTTATGTTTACTATGATACCTAAAGGTACTTTTGGATCCAAATTTTGCTGATCATTCCTATCATACTTCATAAAAGTGCATTCATGTTGAACATGTCTGGTATTTGTGTATATGTCAGTGGGTGGGAAGATGGATGTCAGCAGAGATAGAGGAGGTGACACCCATGGATAATTTTACTTAGGTGTGACCTGTGTGTTAGAATTATGTGATTAATGATTTTGAATAGAACAATGCCCTGAGTTCATACTACATACGGGATATTTCTGGAAGCAGGAAGATTTTCGGAAGGACCCAATTTATTCAGTATAGTGGCTAGGCCATGGCCTGGATGGTCAAGGAATTTGGGTTCAATCCCCAGCTGGGGCAAGAGATTTTTTCTCTTTTCAGAAATGTCCAGATTGCTGTGGACCGTATCCTGCCTCCTGTTCAATGGGTACTTTGGACACCTGCCATGGGTATAAGGCGGCCGGGCTGTCATGTTGACCACTCACCTCCATGTAGTGCTGATGTTAAGAATATATGAATTTCTTGTTTATGGTGTGGTGCTTGGTTTAATCACAGGGACATTTACTTCCATATTCTGAAATGACTGCAATTTCGTGCCACAGTTTCTGTAATTTTAGATAAAGATATTCCTATTTGATGTTACTCAGTTTGGTAGCAGTACTTGCTGTAACGTTTGTTGTTTGTCATTCATGGTTGAAACATACATTAGAGCACTCAGAGCTGACTCAAAAACACAAAGTTCTTACTGCAGGTAGTGTACAAAACAGTGCAAATGTGAAGAATCATTGCCATTATGCACACAATCTCTGTCACTTTTGTAATTGCCCTTGTTAACTACAGGCACCTGCTGGGTTATGTAAGCCCGGACTTACAGAAACTTGACATTACATATACTCTTCTCTGACATACATGCGAAAGAATTTAGGGTGTTTGAATATTATGTTATGCTTTGAATGTGCGCTTCCATTATCACTTCTCTCTCTCTCTCTCTCTCTTTATATATATTATATATATATATATATATATGAATGGATGTCCAAACTCAAAGATTGTATCTCCCAAACTAAAGTACCCTCCCATAAGAATTTGCAAGACAAAAATTAACTGGAATAGGGCTGCACATCCTCCATTTTTTATTGACTTGTTTACTGTACTAACATTTATTTCTAATGTTTCAACACAATTGCACTTTTGCTGAGTATTTCAGTAGACAGTAACAGGATTAGCAGTATATGTACACACACACACACACACACACACACACACACGCACACGCGCGCGGGTGTGTGTGTAGGCACAGGCTTGGTACACACACATACACCACACAGTATATGTGCATATGTGTGTATACTATCTAAATAAATGAAATTGTATGTTTGGTTGGTAGTGAGTCAAATTCTTACCTATATAAAAGTTGAGTTACACAGTGTGCCCATTAAATAATGAGACTGTTTTTTTTTTTTCTGAGCACCCTGCAAATAGATTAGAAAATAGTGTATTGTTGTGATGGCTAGAGTGTGCTCTTTTCAACGAGCACACACTTATCTCTGTAGCATCAGTAGTTGTCGTTTTATCGCTGTTGAACTAAGCATGTGTTTGTTTTGGGTGTCAAAATTTCAACATGGAGCAACATGCCAGGATTAAATTTTACTTTACATTGGGGGAAAATTTCCATGGAAGTGTACCAAGACCTGAAAAATGTGTGTGGTGATGACTGAGTCGTGCACAGGTGTTCTGATGATCTGCATGTTTTCAAGAAAGCAGGGAGTCGGTGGAGGATGATCCTTGTCCAGGCTGGCCAGTTTCTGCTCAGTCCAATGAAAATGTGGAGAAAGCTCGCACCATTGTTATGCAGGACAGGTCAATAACCACTAAGCTACTCGCTGAATGTCTTAAGAGTCGGTAACGAATTGGCCAGGCAAATTTTGGAAAGAAATTTGCAGAAAAGGAAGATTTGTTTGAGGTTTGTGCCACACTGTGAAGTAGTTTCTTTTTTGCAAATCGATCTGTGTGATCCAGCATCCCCCCTACTCGCCAGATTTGGCACCGGCAGACTTTTTTCTCTTCCCAAAGTTGAAACTGGCCCTAAAAGGAGAGTGTTTCAGGGACATTAATGACATCCAACATGGTGAGACCGAGCAGCTGAAAGGGGTTTCACTGCAGGACTTCCAGCGTGCTTTTGAGGACCTGTATCAATAATCTCAGCATTGTGTGGAGTTGGGGAGCATTATATTGAAAGTTTGTAATGAAAACTTCTAAATGTATTTATTCGTTTTTTCGTAATAAATGCAGTCTCATTATTTAATGGCACACTGCGTATGTAAAGATTTGCAGAACAAAACCTTTGCTTAAATCAGGGAGTATCTGTATAGTCACACAGTGTTTGTAAAAGGAAGCAGATGTAATTAGTGTTATTTTATATCTAATTTTGTGGATATATATGTAACAAATTGCTAACCTTTATTTATGGTACCCATTTTGTTTACTTGCAGCCAGCAATTCCTTCCCTTCCAGTAGCCCATGGATAGTAACTGCTGAAGATAAAACCAAATATGATGTCCTCTTTCATCAGACTGATATTGATAAAGATGGTTATGTTTCTGGTCTTGAAATTAAGGATGTCTTCCTTCGGTCAGGTGTCCCTCAAGCAGTGTTGGCACATATATGGTGAGTTTTATTTACAGTTTTGTAAGTCATAAATGGTGCCAGAGCCTTGCCACTGTCTGCATCATTAGTCTAGGCATATCAGGGTTTGTCATTCTGCACTTTGTTGTTACCATGTGGAGTTGTTAATAGTTAATAATGGGCCCAGACGATGGTGGCAGTGGAAGATATATGTGGATTTTGAGCATCTCATAGCAGTATTGCTGATGATTCAGGGCTTTGGGATGTGACGTTTTGTCATTGGGTGAGTGGTTTTCTGTGTTTTGAAGGAATGTAGTGCCTCTGAAATTCCAGAAACCACTTGCCTGTGGCATGGCATTACATCCCCAAAGACTGAATCCCCAGCAGAATTATATATATATATATATTATATATATATATATACTTCAGTTGGTTTATTGCAGTGTCCCTAGATAGATGCACTATTTTTTTGTTTTTGTAATCGAATTGTAGTGCCAGAACTTTTCAAGTTTGTGGCATTCATATTAATTGAAACTGATTGCAAAATGTTTCTCATGGTCTGTGCATAAACCAGATGCAAAGCCACTCTCAGTTCACGCTGTTTTTGTAATAATATGCCTATGTTTCCCTTAGGTGGCAGAAGAAGACAGTCTGATCTTGAAAGATATATGGAGTCTCTCTGTGTTGGTATATAACTGCTAGATCAGCTTTATGAATAATATGTATGTGTGTGTCACTGGTAGGGTTATGTTTGAAATCTGTAGCTGGATGTGGGAATTGTCTCATTTTTTCATGGAATGTTCTGTGGACATTTTACTAGTTCATGAAAATTATGTTCGCAGTAGAACCTTTCTTAGACATTTTTGAGGACTCCAGCTCTTAAATAACTACAAAAACTTATTAACAACAAAAATCCTTTAGGATTGGGAAATAAAAGTGTAGACATTTGAATGAGATGTTGAAGTATAATCTTCTGGAATTGTACTTTGTAATATTATGCTGGTTCTTCTAAACCAAAATTGAACCTTTAAAATCATCATTGACATTCTTACTTGCTTCTGAGGAGTTCAGTAGTGGATAAATATGCCTACAGAGAATTTTGTCACGTATTCTTTGAAAATTAACCTTGAATCTGCAAAATGGTTAAGAAAGTAATATACTTTCAATAACAAAGCAAGTTTTGAGAAGAAATTTGACAGTTATTTGCTTTCATTGCTTCCATCTGTGTGCAGAGACTAGCAGAAATTTTTAAGTTGATAACTGTACAGATGAACGATGTATTTCATTGGACAGTTTCTGCTAATACAGTTTCCCACAGCCTGGTAATTATCAAGCATAACTCATAGGTTCATGCTTTTGCCATGTTTGTAGAATGTGCAGGTAATGGTTTGTTTTTATATACGTTCTCACATTGAGCTAGTAGTGCAGTGGTAACATTTTGCTGGGTGGAACACTAGATATACATTTTACACAGTTCCCATGTTTTATTTTACATTGTTCAACATTTACATAACTAAGTAGCATATTTTTCAAAATTCTTGGTCACTACATAACATTTAAAGCACTCCCATGAAGTGAGAGTAGTGTTTCTCCTGTCCAGGAAGTTCTTAAAATTGTCACATTAGTATTATCAGTGGTTGGGAAGTAGAGAGAATACATTGTTTATAGAAAATACAACATTGCATAGCCTATAATGACACAGTGCTCATTACACATATTTTATGTATGTATTTCTTAAGATTTTCTTCTTTCAGGACATACCAAGTACAGAATATCTTAGAACTTGGCCATGCAAAATACATGAAATTTAGTTGTGTAACTTATTTACTGAGTCCATTAGCACTAAGGGATTAAACATGTTCTGTAATATAATAAACTCTGTGACACTCATCAGTATTTATTTTTACGATTTCCTGAATGACATTAAAGATTTTGTTTTCTAAGGCATGCAGAGTGCAGACTGTGTCTACACACTATCTGCTGTAGGTTAGAGATGAAATCCATGTTCATGTTGTGGTATAGTGCTCACCGTCATTCTTTTAACAGTTTCTGTACATAACTGAGTCAGATCATATATAGGTATTACAGAATATCATTCCAACTGAAAATACAGTAAAAGTGCATATGCATTGTCATGTGTATTTTAAACTTGTTTTGCTGCAAATTCAAGTTTGTTCTGAACTGAAATGAATGACATGTAAATTGCTGTATGTTCATATACATTTGGATGAATGCAGAGTGTTACATGTTAAACAGCGATAAAATATTATGAATTGCAGGACATTGTGTGACATAAAGCAGAGTGGAAAGCTGAACAGTGAACAGTTTGCTTTGTCTATGTGGCTGATAAACCAGAAACTGCAGGGTATAGATCCTCCACCAGCTCTTACACCTGAAATGGTTCCTCCCAGTTTTCGAACGAAACCACCAGTAGATGGTGTGATAGTAAGTACAACAAAGTTCCTTGCTATTTATTTCTTAGACAAAAGGTTCTGTTCTAGTATTTGATTTTATAGCTCATGAAGGTAGTGTTACAAACTGTATTTGTAGCCTTCTGTTTTCAGTGTTCTGATTTTCTTTGGCCCCTTCCCGTCCCATTTCCCCTGACCAATAAACAGTATTGTCTGAACCGAAATCATAAATAAATCATTGTGTTTCACACTGGGGAGTTTGTTAAGTTTCAATGTGGTTTGTGGTACACATTTCTTTCTCTTTTCCCCATCCATTTTAATTTTGTATTGGCAGCTGATGTTTTGTACAGGATTTTTACTTGGTAGGTAGAACTATTGAGTGAAGATCCTGTACAAAGTATCAGCTGTGAGCTTGTGATATGACACTTGAGAGGTTTTGGTGTTGCAGACAATAGAGCATTGAGCAACAACACAATGAAGCTTTAAATTCAGCAAGAGTTTACGAGTAATTGATGAATTGTAAATGTATGTATATAACATGTGGTATTAGATACAGTGTTGTCTAATACTGTAGCATATTGTCATGTGGCTAATTCTGCTTTCTTTTTGCCTTTGAATGCACGGTAACATACCACTGCAAGTGATCCAGTGATGATAACTATACCAAAAAGCATTATGTGATGATTAAAGTTGAGTGCTGCTCTTCGCATAACTATCAGTCTCACTGTACCAGCCAACTCTTTACCCTGCCAGCAGCTGAGAACAGACAAAAGTAGAACTGTGTATTCAGTCCCTATATATATATATATATATATATATATATATATAGGAATGTGCACACTGGGAAGCCTGTTATACAAATAATACAGGGAATCAAGTTTAGTGAAAATTCAACATTACTGGCTAGCTTATCTTGCTCTGTATGACTCAGTTCCAGTAGTTTGCTCACTGTGCATTCCCTTGCATAACATCGGCTAAAGGTTTGTTTTAAACTGAATACTTTTTTGTTTTTATTAGCCAAATTCACTCGCAGGCTGCACTGAGAAATTCAGTAGGCCAAGGGCTGCTCATCACTGATGTGTATCATCAAATACGCAGAATATGTAGTTACTTTTTTTTTTTTAAATTGTTAATTTTAAAGGTGGGGTGGTTATTATGTTACGGCTGTCTTCAGCATTGCTCATGATTAATACGTTACAGTGTTGGGTAGCATTGGAGACTTGTAGAAATGACACATTTCCTAGGTTGGGATGTTCTAGATTAGAATGATGGTTTAAAACATAGTAGTAGATCTGTCCAGTAAGGAAGTAACTCAACCAAACCTGTCCTCTGTGTACAGTGTTGCAACAGTTATCTCTTTTGGTGATTGCTCTTTTCAGTAAGTTTTTAAGTGAAGTGAAACACTAAATAGAATTATTTCTGCAGTCTTATTTTACAAGGACAGTAGCTATTAAAGCTTCACAATCATTGCATGTAATATTCTAAGTTAGTGTTAATAAATTTGTGTCTTTTTGTTATTGTTTTAGGATATGGCTTCAATATCACACTTTGTGTGTTCTAAATAGGCATGTGATCATTTGTTCCCTCTTACATAAATATGAGTTTCTTTCAACTTATTGTAAGCAGTGTTACGCAGTATTTGTTATCATTACAGTACTTACTCCCAGTGCATAATTACCTGTATATGTTGGAGTCAGAAGGTTGTGGTCTCTTCAAGTTGATGTGATTTTTCACGTCAATATAAATTCTACCACCAGATTGCCTTTCAGTCAGTACTGGATTGATAGTCTTGGTTCCAATTTTCCATTGCACAGGTTTATCAGTATTTAAATTTCTGGAATAAGAGGTCAATGATATGTATGGTTTTATATGATAGTAACCAGGTAGGTTGGAGTTTGCATTCAAGGCACTACAGGGAGGGACATGGTGGGTACCAGGATGCTGCTGTGTTCTGCTGCCTAAAAAGAGACCGTCGGTACAGGAATTTGTCCTAATAGTACATTTGCACTGGGTCAGTGTTTTCAGTTAGATGGATGCCTGGCACACTGTACTGTTTTTCCTCAGCAGAAACAGGGAGTGAAGACCACAAGCAAACTGACACAGGCAGTTGGCATATTTAGTGCTTTGCAGTCTTAATAGGATCACAGATTGTCGTCGGAAAGTTCATGGCCATTATTAGCCAAATAGAAACCGAAGAATGAAATCACAAACCTTGCTTCACTGTTAAAACCCACAATTAAGTAAATGTCATACGTCTTAAGGTTGACTAGCTTCATTAGGAACAATCATGTCATTATTTATTTAGGAGCATCTCATTACAACCTGTAGTAAGAATGTACTCATTTCATGAATTAACATGCTGTCTTATATGACAGTGTCCTTCCACATTGTGCCTTTAGTTGTAACAATCCTTTTGAAAAAATGATATAAAGCCTATCCCACTGTGTCCATTTTCACATGACATTCACTAAATGATTTCTAGTTGTTGCCTAAGATGACTTTATGACAGGAGATCTTCCAGTCAGGTACTGAGTGTCATTTATCATTGGGATAGACAGGCTACTAAAGAATGCTTTGCTGTAGACTTCATACTGTAATGCAAGAAAATGTGTGTAACTCACTTCTGACTATGTAAGAAAAGCAACTTCATTTTGTACCACATGTCATTCAGTAACTTAGGTGACCTTGTAATTCAAATGAACCTTTTATAGTCGCATGATTCTATCTTAATTAGTCTTCATGCCATGTCTGCTAGAGTAAACAAGTGTTTGGTGCGTAGGGCAATTTTTCTGTTGTTTAAAAATGTCCGATTTTCACGAGCAACGTGTGTGTGGCAAATTTGTGTTTTAAATTAGGAAAAACTTTTTCAGACATTTGAAATGTTAAAGCAAGCGTTTGGTAATGAATCCATGAGCCACACTCAAACTTACGAGTGGTACAAACGGTTTAAAGATGGCCAAACTTTGATTGAAGATGACCCACGTTCTGGACGACCTTCCACGTCAAAGATGGCCAACATTCGAAAAAGTTTGTGAAGTCATCCATTCAGATCGACGTTTGACAGTGCAGGAAGTAGCTGATGAAGTTGATGAAGTTGGCATTTCGAAAACCTTGTGTCACGAGATTTTGACTGAAAATTTGGGTATGTAGCGTGTTGCAGCCAAATTTGTGCCACGTCTGCTGACTGACAAGCAAAAACAGAAGCATCTTGAAGTCAGTCAAGAACTTTTTTACTGTGAAAACCCCGATGAAAACTTTTTAAAAAACATAATTACAGGTGACGAGACATGGGTTTACAGCTATGATGTCGAAACAAAAGTCCAGTCTTCACAATGCTCGTGAAAATTGGACATTTTTAAACAACAGAAAAATTTCCCTAAATACCAAACACTTGTTTACTCTAGTGGACACAGCATGAAGACTAAACAAGATAGAATCATGTGACTGGTGTCAGGTGACTCAGGAAGGTCACCACTAGGATGTGCCACTTGCCCGACATGGCTGCACAGTAACGGAGTGCTGTTTTAAAAGTTTGATAATTTTATGGACAGCCCTCATGTTTGTGTAATGTAATGTAATGTATATATGTATCATGTGTGTGTGTGTGTGTGTGTGTGTGTGTGTGTATGCTCTCTCTCTCTCAATAGAATGGAGCCAACTTAATTTGTAAATTTATTTAAGCAAGGTTTTATTTGTATCAGATGCTGTCATTAGGATGTAAGTTTACATACCCAGGGCATCGTATGGTTACTTTGTAAGTATTTGTGTCTTCATATAATGTTGTTCTTTTGATTGGTGGAGGAAGTAGAGGAACACCTTGCAGCGTGGAATATATTCCTGCAGAATTGTTCGCAACTTCCAGAACATTACCTTTCTCATCCAGTACCTCAAATATAGCAGTTCCTGGGCAGGGTTCCTGTTGGCAGTAAAAAGTGTATTGAGTAGGATAATTGTGTACCACAGTAGAATATTTTGATTTTGAATCTGAATTTGTGTACCAAAAGTGTAAGTTTTGTTTACAGTTCATAATTTCAACGTTATCATCTGTCACTGATATTTAAGCAGATGGATCTAATATAGTACAAATCCCCTCTTTCCTCTACATTTACTGTGTTAAAAATTGTAGTATGGCACCAAACATGTGACCATGGTACATTCGCTTGTAACACTTCTCTAACAATAATGGCACCAAGATTGCTTACTCCGTAAAGTAACTTGACTATGGTCCAGATGACTGTGGGGTTTCATTTGCAGCAGGAAGCAAGTGTTTTGCTTTTAACCACCACATTTGGATGAACTATCTAGCTCACTCAGCCTCTTATCCAGTAGCTATCAGGGCTCATTTCCTGTGATTAAACATGTTGGAGCATGAAGCTGATAGCTCATTCTGTCTACATTGCATCTATGCAGAACTTTTGTCTTCATACTACTTACATGCCTTCATAGTTTGGTGCTTACTCACAGAAGCCACATTATTTTTATTAATAGTGTGATGTCCAAATAGTACCTGATATAGCGCAGTCAGTACAGTGACTAGGCCACAGGCGGGACGACCACAGAATTGGGTTTCAATTCTGGGCAAGGGACAAGAGGTTTCCTTTTCTCTAAAGTCTTCTCTGTGTGCGACCTATCAAACCTGCTACCATGTGGATGCTGGGTGCTGTTTTCCTGGGGTAAAGCACCTGGGACATGATGCTGACCACTTACCTCCATTTTTTGCCTAGGTTAAGAATGCTTGAAGAATGTGTTTAGCTATATCTTCCACTCCTTTGTTTGCCCTCATGGTGTGGTGCTTGATTAAGCAACTTTACATTTACAATTGATCACTAATCTTAATTCTGCAGCCTCACTGTTGGCAAGTCATATGACTATTCGGGATTCAGCAGGGTTTCACTAACCATTGATGCAAAGCATCTAGCTTATGTGGTAGTGAATTTGCATTAGAGGATATGCTCTGCTGTTCCCTATATAAATCTGGGTCATAAATCCATATATGCTTGTATGACAGTTGTCACTGAGAAGCATGAGAATACATTGTTTTGAACCTTTCCAAAACTGAATTTTCAGGATGTCATCCATATGCTGCTTATATCACATTGATAGATGTATAGTATGAAATGGACATATGTGGAGTGGTATTTTCAAGAGCGCAGACCTCATTTTATGGGAGAAATACCTCTAAGTAACATTCTCAGTACAGTGAAGCAGTCAGTATGCATACTGCAAGGAAGTGGTTGTTTGTTGCCTGTATCGTCTGTACACTGATATTTAAGAAAGTATGAAATTGAACCTGGCAAAAGGCAAACATTTGTTAAAGTTGATTCTTGTAAAAATAGGACTGCTGTTGTGTTCAATGCAGGTGTGTATACAGAACACACCCTTCATTTAAAAACCTATCTACCTTTATTACCTAGTCCCTGCACATACCTTGCAGAAGGCAACCATAACTTCACTTTTACGTTGGCATATTTTTGGAATTGTTTGCAGCCCTGGTGGTAACAAAGAAGATCGACATGGTATTCCTTTCTGAAATAGTGTCATTATTCTCATAGTTTGCCTTTCTCCTGTTTGAATGGCTTTTGTTGTTGGATTTGATGGTGTAATCTGTGGTGTTGCATTGATAGTTATCAGATTTTCAGTTTCATCTCCTAGCATGTTGGTGACATTGATAGCATTTGATTCTAAGAAACCATCTTGCAGCAGCTTGACTGTGCATATTCCAATCCGTACTCTCTTCCCAACTTCACCACACTTGCTGCAAGGTGACCATGTTTCCCATGCAGTGAACACCAGTAAGTCATAGCCAGGGATGACTTCTGGAGGCTGACTGTGTAGTCCTTTTCGAGCAGTAGGTGGTCTCACCTGTTGGCCAGAATATATTGTGACTGAGACCACATGTGATCACTTTCTGTTTTAGATTAAGATTTGTGTCATGACAAATGCAGCAGAGTTTGAAGAAGTTGTATGTCAGAAATGAGATAATAGTGCGGTGAGTTAATGATGGACTTAGGGACTGCAGGACCTGCAGCAGATTGTCTGATATGTGGCTTTTTAAAACTGTTAATACAATTGAAATGAATACTGATAAGTAGGGTTCGGATGTTCATGACCTAAAAACCCGAGAAATATGCATGCAAATATGCCCCAAAAATAGCTAAATATGACCTAAAAAAGGCAAAATGTGACCTAATTTTTTATGAAAAACTATTTGCTAAAATTAAAAATTGTTTTGTATTTCAGTCATGTTATTTATTTCCATATGCATGTACAACTATTACATTACTTGATTTCCTAGCAATTTTAATCAAAAGCCTCAGTCGCTTTAAGTTGTAAATGCTTCGTGGATCAGCATCAGATGTTGAGAATACGTGTTCCTGTAAAAAGAAGATAAATTTAAAAGAAGAGTCTTTCATGCATATCAAATTCATTAATTACAAATAAATAAATAAACAAATTTTAAAATATTACATACCTTTCTTCATTCTGCTTTCTTGGCAGCATTAAAATATACAACGATGTGCATTTTCAAGGCCTCCAATGAAAATCTTCTTCGATTGTCGCTCAGTATGGTCTTGCAACTTGAGAAGCTCCTTTCGACATCGCACGACGTCACTGGAGCATATTTGAAGAGGGTTAAATGATTGCTGTTTAACGCTGGTTCATCTACTCCCAGTGTAACTTCATTTCTGCTTAGAATGTCGCTTATTTTGCACATTGTTGCATAACCATTGTTTTGACGCAGCACTGATCAGCTCCAAACTTTCATGTAGATCTGTACCATCTGCCTCTAGGCGAGATATTGTAGTTGCTATGCCTCCATAGTTAGATTTTATACAAGCCAGACTTCCTGACAAACTACTGGAAAATAGTTCTTTAACAATTGTGTTAGAAAATGCGTCACTGCTGTCAAAAGTATTAACAGTTTCTTCAATAACTGCGTAGTTTTCGCAGTAGTACTCAGCAGCATCGAGCATGGTACTCCATCGAGTGAGTACCGGCTGAGGAGGAAGAGGCAATGAAGGTGCGAGTTATTTGAATTTCTGCACCCTCAGTGGAGCTTATACGAACATTTTCTTAATGTTCGAGATCACCTTGTTGACTTTAGTATAACTATGTCTAATTTCTTCGGCAACTCTGTGCAGGGCATGAGCCAGACATGTTAAATGGACCATTTTTGGATAAATCATTTTGAGGCCCTTGGCAGCTTTTACCACATACGGTGCAGCGTCTGTTACAAAAAGGAGGATATTGTCTCGCTTAAAGTCACCTTTCCACAAGAGTTTCATGGCGTTATCGAAAAGCACAGCGATAGAGGAGTGGTTTACTGTATCAAGAACTTCGGAATCAAGAAGGCATATGTCACCAGGACGGTCAGCAAAGAGCGTGCCAATAACGACATTCGCTACATATCTGCCGCAGACATCCGTTGTTTCATCAATCGAAACCCAAACCTTATTGTTGCCCACAGTACATCTAATTCTTTTTAGAACATCTTCATAACAGGCAGGTACATAGTTTTGTCATAGTGTTGATTCGTTTGGAATTAAATTAGTTGTGTATTTCTCCAAGAAAGTTTTGAACTGCTCATTGTTCACTTTGTTTAGTGGTATGTTGGCAGACACCATCATTTTACACAGGTCCTTTGAAAATTCCGATGTTTTCTTTGATGGTGAAGGTGTTCAGTGTTATCGAACAGAAGTCGTTGCCTGCTTTGATGACTGGTTTGTCTGCTCAAACTATTTTATGTTTTGCCGTATCACAATGTTGTTGCACATTAAATCGCTTACCAGCTGTAACTTTAACTTCACAAAGGTTACAGAACAGAATTCTTCCATCAGAACTAAAATATTCCTCGCCAAAATCTTAAACGAAAACTCTTAACTTCGCACTTTCAGAACACTTCACTTTCGGCATCTTAACTAACTGAAGGATTCATTGTAAATGCCTGAGAAATGTAGTTACAAGTAAGAAAGGGCATAGGATTAGGGCAACTGCATTCCTACTTTCATAATATTATCCTTAGAAGGGGTGGGGGCTACCTGCATTTAATGTAGCCACCAAGGGTTTAAACATACCGCTACTTCATTGTCTCCTTGTATACATACCAATTACAGCTATGTCAAAATAACAGTGACTCTTTCTTGGAAGTATAATCATCTCAAAATATAATTTTAAAACATGACGCATAAGAATTTTATCCCCAAAATATAACCAAAATATGCATTTTATCCTCAAAATACAACCAAAATATGCATCTTAACCATAAAAAAGGACCAAAACATAAAAATGACCTAAATATGCATTTATATGCAAAATAAATAGTCTGATTGTGATTAGAATAACCCAATAGTTATATTTCACCAACATATGCACTACACTTTATTCATGATATACATACACCCCTACATATGTTTCGGCTAGTCACTAGCCAGCATCAGGGGGTCAAAGTATTCTGATAAAGACTATACATGTATTTAAGGTATTGTACATCCGTGTGATAATAAAATAAGATAAGATAAAAGTATGGTTTACAATAGTTTCAGCTATAACATTATATGGTGTTACACGGGAGGTTAAAATACATATTCGTTGTTTTATTTAAAATTATTGGCAGACGGTCTTGTATGCAGTATCTCAAGGTAGTTGCGGCATTCTATGTTGTGTTGTTGCGTGACGTGTCCTGTGCTCTTCACCGGTTGGTTGAGTACGCAACCAACCGGTGAAGAGCACAGGACACGTCACGCAACAACACAACATAGAATGCCGCAACTACCTTGAGACACTGCATACAAGACCGTCTGCCAATAATTTTAAATAACACAACGAATATGTATTTTAACCTCCCGTGTAACACCATATAATGTTATAGTTGAAACTATTGTAAACCATACTTTTATCTTATCTTATTTTATTATCACACGGATGTACAATACCTTAAATAGATGTATAGTCTTTATCAGAATACTTTGACCCCTGATGATGGCTAGTGACTAGCCGAAACATATGTAGGGGTGTATATCATGAATAAAGTGTAGTGCATGTGTTGGTGAAATATAATTATTGACTAGTAACAGGATGCACGGTGAATTTAATGTGAAATTTAGAATAACCCAATTAGTGTTCAATTTCAGTTTAGAATGAAAATAGAAGCCCGAATAAAAATATGACATGTCATAAACATCTGAACCCTACTGATAAGTGTTATCTTCAAGGAGCCTCAGTATTTTCCAGAAATGTTCCTAAAAGGTCCCAGATTACTGAGCAGGTTGGCATAGTGATAATCCTGTAGACTTGTATTTTATTTTCAAGGAACCTGGTTTGAATGTCAGCCTGACTTCTGGTAACCCTGATTTTGATTTTCCTTGGTCTCTTCAGGAATATGTTGGAATAGTATTTATTAATAAGTCACCAACTAAATGCACTTCTTAATTTAAAGAACACTACAAGGTTTCTTTAAAACGTTAGTTAAAAACCCCTACATATGTTTCGGCTTATTAATAAGCCATCCTCAGGGGGTGTCACAACTGCATTATTTTAAACACACATCCTCATATTAGTTCATTGTGTATGTATATAGTCACTACCATCACTTTAGCTGCCCTGTGACTTTTTTATCGTATATTAGCACGAGTAAAATGCATTTATTAAAAACACATCCTTGTGTTAGTCCACTATGTGTTCCAGTCTTACAGTCTCCAGTTTTACAACATTCATGCTAAATTTCTTGAAAATTGGTCATGTGGTTCAAAAGTTAATTGGGGATGTAAACATGAATACAGACACACAGCATGGCTGTCTCATAAGCCTACTTTGTTCTGTGTTAAGGCTAAACAGGAACTTCAGAATAAGATTTGTAAGTAAATCACCTTTCACCAAACAAACAATATCTCCATTATGCATTAATTTTATACACCATGAAAAGAAGGCATAAACACCTGCCTCCACTGTGGGTTCATTGTCGTTTACAACTTCCAAGAAGTACGGTGCCATCACGGTGTGACCAACCTTGCATAAATATTGGCCAGAGTTTTCTCGTTTAAGATTATACATATGCAAGACTTTGTCTTGTGACAGTAGCACATGGTCACCATACTCAACCACGACCATTCCAGTGGGAGGGATGGAACTGTAGAACCACATCACATTCTCATTTCTGTTCATTGTAGCTGGAGAGATGCATGCTTTGCAGTCCAACCTAAAGAATACCTTTGTTTTGTATGATTTACACAGTCAGTGCATACAGGTTTCAAGAAGTTTCATTACCAAAGTATCACTTATAAAATGTTATCAGTGTTACATTTTATAGTGTTCAGATATGAACAAAATTGTCACCTTACAATAGGAAGTTTGCAGAATTAAACCTCAAGTGGTCATGACTGAAATTTTAGACATTGTCCATCATCTGTGGCTCTGGTTTTTTGACTGGAGATGATGGACAGTGTCCAAAATTTCAGTCACATCTATGACCATCTACTGTTGTCACAATCCTTTAAAGTTTAATTAGATCTCGCATGTTTAAAACTGTGAATGTCTTAAACATCTGTATGAAATATGCATTTCAATATAACTGCAGTCACTAAATGTCCTACAGGCATTGCGTCTTGACTGTGTATTAAAAGTTACACTATAAAACATGAGGAAACTTCACATACCATGTGAAAATTAGTAATTAAACTAAGAAAACTTTGTTTTGCAATAGAAAACAATGAAGTCATTTGTAAATAAAAATATTGTTAAAACCATGTATTTTACATATATGCATTCATCTTTGAAGTATGGTATTTTATTCTGGGGAAACGTTAGAAATCTTAAGAAAGTTTTTAAACAGCAAAAAAATGCAATAAGATTAATAGCTAATATTTCAAGTACAACAAGTTGCAAACCATATTTAAAAAAATTAAAGATTATGACACTGCCATGTATGTATATCTATGAAATTCTTCTATACATTAAAATGTCCTTAAATTAATTCAAAACTAATTCTATGTTTTATTCGCATGATACAAGGACTAAATCAGATTTATTCATTACAAGCCACAACACCAAACTATTCGAACAGAGTACTGCTTACAACGGTGTGCTTGTTTATAACAAACTACCTAGCGAAATTAAAAGTGTTGAGCCCATAATAAAATTCAAGAAGATACTTAGAAATGTCCTACTTGAAAAGACTTTTTATTCGGTGGAAGAATTTATGACAGTTAACTCTTAATTTGTAGGAACTGGGTTAAAGATGTATCTCTGTATGGTAATTGCCAGTGCTTTCTTATGTGTACTATGTTAATCAGTGTCTTGTGTGGTCCTGTACATGTATGTAATTATATCAGATTTACGTGTTTGTTTGCTTTTACTGTAATTCTTATACTGTTTACTGTAACTATTCTCTGGACGTGTCCAATATCATTCTGTAATGATTTCTAGGATGAAATAAAATACAATACAATACAATACAATATTTATGTAATAAAATCAACCATACTGTTCTTCATGAACAGAGCTTTTAATGTGAATGGAAAGTGTTGCATACTAGAAGTATCCATTCTTTGCGTGGGGTGTGGTTGGTTTCCTTGTCAGTATCACGGTATGTAGCTGCTAAAACTTTTAAAAAACAGTAACAACACTGAAATGAAGAAGTTGAAGTTTATTCATGTAGTTAGTTGAAAAGGAGACTGGCACATAAATGGAATGGTATTTTAAAAAAAAGTATATTGTCAACCATTAAAACAGAATTGAAAGTTGTAGTGTTACTTAAACTAAGGAACACAATGGTGACTGAATGTCATTCCATAATATAAGGATGAGAAGAAGTTAAAGTGTGCCTGTATAATGAAAGAGAAAGTGAGAATAAGGGCTCACCCTGCAGCCAAAAGTTTTACCATGATATATATATTTATTGCTGGGCACCATACGTACATGTTAAGAGTTGTCTGCTGTTAAATTTTATATCTTTGGGTGTTGTTTGTTAGATCTGTGGTAGGAAGCAGGAAACAGAGAAGTTATGCACGCACATGCGCATGTGTGCGCCCCCCCCCCCACCACACACACACACACACACACACACACACACTAGGTGTAATTATTTGTTAATGAAATGAAATGTGATTTTATGACAGACATTTTTAATGCACCAAAATAAAATGTAATTTTGTTACCTCACAGAAGAGCCTTCAAACACCATTATAGCTTCTGGCATCACAGATTTTTGTGGTCCCAGTGATTCATATTTCTTTTGCAGGCAAGCATAATATTTTTGCCATAGTTGCTGTATCTCCCATTGAAGTTGAGGGTCGATGCCAGGGTATTCGAGTCCAAATTCTGAAGCGAATACTCCATTTTGTGATTGTGTCTTTTCCTTAAGAAAAGCTTTGAGCTTTTGCTTTATTTCAGTAAAGAGGAATCCATCACATTGTTGGTGTATTAGGACTAATATAATGCAGTAGATAACCTCAAATTTCATAATGCTGAATTAATGGGTAAATAAATTGTCATGAATCATGTGGCTGTGTTACCACTTATAACAGTCCTTACTTACTGAGCGTGATGAATCTCTTAGGCTATTCAAGAACCTAAATTTTGTTGTTTTTCTTATGAATTCACTAATAAGAAACTGTGACTGTAGTAAAGCAGCCAACAGTAATTGTTTAACTAAATAATTTATGGTGTTAAATTAACCTTTGTTTTGCAGTGATTTATTATTATACATTCAGTTGTCACAAACTACGGTTGCTATGGTAATTTTTCTGTGTTCATTAGTTCATTGGCATTTACTCATAAATAGCACTTTGTATGTATATATGTATTTAAAAGTGGAAAATTCTTTGACTTTTAATCTTGAACCCAAAAGACCACTTTAATACAGGAATATGAAATGTTGGAAATGTAAAACATTCTTGTGTCACAAGCATAAAAAATTACATTGTTTAGCACATAAAATTAATGCTAAAAATGAGCTTTCAGTGTCACGTAATTATATTTTGAAGTTCATTATATAGGCCTATTTTATGAATGAAGTAGGACATCTGTATGTTTAGTGATCAGTGGCTGAAAAAATATTACTGTAATAGGAGATAAATTTTACTTCCTCTTTACTTTCTTGTATACAGAATATAACAGTATGGTGTTTACCAGAAGATCCAATTTGTGTGCAAGAGTAACTTATTCCTCAGAAAATGAAACTGGCAAAAAATTGTCAGTTACTTTATTTTAGAGCAGTCTGTCAGCTGCGACCTTTCTCAGAACATTGAACTATTCAGGTGACAAATAATTTTGAATTGCACTTTTGGAACATTGTTATCTTTTTTGTAATAATGATGCAGTTGCTGTATAATCATATATGGCTCATGAGAAACAGTTTAGATTATTCCCAATAACATTGTTGGCTCATTTTACATTTTTTAAAGAATAGTGTTATGTTTCTGAGCTGTGTGACTACTTCATTGTTTATCAGATACTTTCAAAACTGGCAAGAATACTACAGAGCAAAATCCCAGTGGCATGTTTCTTAACTTATTACTTAACAGCAACAGATCTTCTCTTAATTGAACCCCATAGTTAAGAGCCATGTGAATAAAAGTAAAAATTATTTTCATGTTTCATTATTTTTGCACTGCGGTTTTTTTTCTAATTAATATTATGCTGAAATATACCTAAGATAATATTTCAACTTGTGTATTTTATTCATGGATATGGTTGCTGTAAAGTGAGGTGGAACTGATGTCTTAATGATACTGCTTCTTTGCCTTTGCAATGACTACAAATGTAATGAAATGATAATTATTTAAACTTAATGTTATCTTGAAGTTCACAAGCCTAAAACATCAATGATATTGAAAGGTATTTTCTGGGCTGTAATATTTATCATATTCATTTGTGTTGTTCATCTGAATTAACTTGTGCAAGAGTTGATAGTTGCTCTGTTATTAATAGATTCCCTGACTTTTATGGGACCCAAAGGTTCATTACCTTGTTGAGAAGAGCCTGTGGCTTGTGCACAGTGAGTGAGAGGTCCCTTTTGAAGGTCTTGATTGTTGTGCCAGTGTGCTAAACCTATTTTTTGTATCACCCATATTCTGTTTTGTTGAAAGAAATGTACTTCAAACGTTCTTAAAAAAAGAGGTGGAGGACTGCAGCAACCTCATCTGAAAATGGACTAATACTGACAAGTGCAGTTTATTAACCACTTGTAAACAAATGCCATTTTTATGTCTTTTGCTTGCAATAATGAAATGTAGCAATGGAAAGGTTGAAGTCTTCAGTGTGGATTTTGGTCAGGCATTATTGCTTTCTGTTGTTATGGATTCTGGTAAATGTCTTTGTGCAGTGAATATTCTTAACATTTTTGGGTGTTCACCAAAATGTGTTTTTTACACATGGTCACCAAAATGATCAAGGTATTACTTTTCACAATTTGTGTACTGTTTCTGGTGTTACAAAACAAGTGCAAACAATAGAATAAACAAAATGTCCATATATCTTTTTGAACAGAAAGCTCATAGCAGCAGCATATACTTTAATCTTAAGACATCTTGCCCAACCCACACAAAGCTGGAAACTGTGTGTGAGATACCCATTGTAAACAACTGAGGGGTTAAAATATTGTTACAGGCTACATATTTTCATTACAAGTGTGTAAACCAGCATTATAGTTATGGGAATAAATGCAGATGATAAATATGGCATAATGGAATCTGTTACTGGTGTTTGTGGCTAATACCTGCTTTGTGAAGGCCAAATTGTTACAGCTGTAATGATGCTTAATATTAAATGATAATATACTTTTTGTTCCATAGGAAAATAATAGTGCTTCATATTCAAATCCAGAATTAGACATGATTACCAAAGACATTGAAGAACTTGGAAAGGAAAAGCATGTACTAGAGACTGATATAGCACAGAAAGAAGCTGATATTAAAATAAAGAATGGTGAAATAAAGAGTTTGCAGGTAAGTCTTTTATCCTTTCTATTATAATTAAGAGTTTTCTAAATTGGGACATCAGGGTTCTTCATTGGTCTTGTGGACCATTTCATAACAGACATTGTCTTGACCTGCCTTACACTGTATAATACTAACAGTGGTTTAAATGTAGTGTTACTCAATGAAAAAATATTTCTGGTTGTGTGAGGTAAGAGCAGTTTATGGAAGCTCCACTCTAGAGTATTTTTCACACTTATCTTAGTGGCACTTTGAAATATTCTCATCCTTCCTCCATATTTATAACTTAACATACCTTTTTAAGTTTGACTAAAACAGTGACAGCCTGTGACTGACTGGTCATGGACATTGTATTCCAATGAGAATCAACACTGAAATTTCATCTCTTCACCATGAAGGAGTCCAAGAAGTAAAGAATATAATTTGACACTGAAATTGAAATTACAGAATTTTAGTTCATTGGTTATAAAGTATAATTGCAGCTGTGCATATTAATGACAAACTTTAAAAATGAATGGACATAGTATTGAGAGTTGCCAAAAAGAAATATAACGTCACTGGCCTGTGTGTCCTATATTCATATGAAGTGAAACTTCCTTAGATTACTCTTATAAACTTTCCATGATGATAACTTTATATCTTCTTGTCTGGGTATTCAAAACATAACTTTTCCCTTCATATACATTATTCTTCTTGAGTCTAACAGTACACATATTTTTATGTTATGGATTTGGGTGTACCGCAGCTCAAGTAATGTCTCTCTTCTAAAATTGTGTGTAGATGGAATAAGAAGTCAGACAGTTTTAAATATGCATGTGAGATTTGAGTAGAAGAATAAGCCTCATGGGGAAAAAACAGTACAGCATGTAGGGAAAGACAGGACAGGACTACGAGATGAGGCTGAGCCTGTAGGAAACAGTGGTTCTCAAACGTGGGGCTGTGTTGTTGGCAGAGCGTGAATAAGAGTAGAGCAGAATAAGTGGGTGAGAGGTATTAAGACAGAAAAATTAGAGGAAAGGTGAGTGCAAGATAAATACCAAAAAGGGGCAAATGCCAGTGGAGCGTGGGTGGGTGTTGATCAAGAGGAATAAAAAGAAGAAGCCATGGAAGAAGGGTAGTAGGTGGAGCCTGGTTACACATTGTGTATATCTCATTTTGGACCTTAAGAGGGGTTTGCTGTAGGGATGACTTGGAACAAATTTTCAAGTTTTTGTTGCTTATTTGTAGTAGTTGTGTACTTGCTGTGACTATATTTTGTCAGAAATTTATTACATCTTGTGGCTGTACAGAGTGAACTCGATACATTAGCAGCAACACTAAAGCAGCTGGAGAACCAGAAGGGAGAGGCACAAAAGCGCCTGAATGATCTCAAGGGACAGGTAACATACAGAGTTCATACAGTGTGGCACTTGCTTAGTGTGCACTGCCTGGCATTATGTTACTGTTTGATGCTGCATGTACAGTATCGCCATTAAGTTAATTATGAGATGTGTAATCAGTATACTTTATCTTTCTGATGATACAGCTATGACTGTAAAGTTATGGTAGCACTGTGTTTAGCCAATTTTAGGTCAGTGGACATTAATCTGTCCGCATAATTGAGACATTTCTAAGAAAAGAAGTCTTTGGTGCTTATAAAAACAGTGAAATGTAATGGAGTAACATAGTAGCTATATTTTTGTGACAAGTCTTAAAGCCAAGTGTCATGTAGTTACATACTTTTGTTAGTTTGTGTATCACACTTTACGTTATGCAAAATTTCTTGACTGTTGAGAACTCATAGGTGAATAACCATATTCACAAAAGCATGTGATTGGATTCTAGTGAGAGTTTAATACACTTCACATCCTCACATGCTGTTTTTCAACAATCTGTTGTAATATTACCTCTTCATTTATGCATAGGTCTCGCATGTGGTCTCTTCACCCCATACTTTCCATCTAAAATTTTATATGCATTTTGTACCATATCCATTTCTGGTATATGTTCTGCCCATTTTATACTCCTTGATTTAATTACACTAAAATATAACATTACGTTGTCATCCTTTCCACTATTAGGCCTCATGAGACTTGTTATAGATGTTACAAATTATAAACCTTCTATCATTTCAGAGGTATTCCCAAACCATGTTTTGTAGAGTAAATGTAATTTTCAGTGTCCTGCTGTTGCATCTCTTAAGCCAAAACATTTTCCTGAGTTCGCTATTTCAAACTCCCTTAATCAAAATTGAGAATCCAAGTTTCATACCCATAAAAAATAAGAGGTAAAATATAGTTCCATGTACTTCATCTTTACAGTCTTTGGTAAGACTTTGGTAGGTAAAATATTTTGAAGTTAATAGTAAGAAGGCTGAATTGCAATGGTGATATGATCCATGGCAATTGATGCAGATAACCTGAATTTTGGAAGACGTAAAATTAGTTCATGTATCAGGAACAAAAAGCTGGAAGTTTTGAAATGTGAAATTAATGAGCTTGAAACAGGAAGTAAGAACAAGAATATTAGAGAACTTTATAGAGGTATAAATGGATTTAAGAAGGGTTTCCAGCCTATAACTATCTTAGTAAAGATGTGAAGGGTGATCTGCTTGCAGATTCACACGGTATTTTGAGCGGGTGGAAGAATCACTTTTGTCAGTCATTTAATGTACATGGAGTTAGTGATGCTAGGCACACTGAAGTACAAACAGGCAAGCAACTAGTACCATTGAGGTTCAGATGGATGTTGAAAAGTCTAAAAGGTGTAAGTGGCCAGGTACTGATCAAACTCCAGCAGAAGTCAAACAGTACATTCTGAGATACATGAGATTATTAATGCTATTTAGAATAAGGAAGAATTGTCTCATTGGTGAAGGAGCTATTGGCTTCTTAAGAAGGGCTCTACTCCTTGTAGTTAGTTATTTAATGTAATTTAATTTTCTTGTGATTATTTTTATTTCTTACTATTGTTTCCAGATACTGGAACTTTGCCAGTTAATTGTCCTAGTATTTTGATTGTGACACACATTCTGTGTATTTTACATTTATTTCAAGACCAAACTTGCTAACAGGCATCTAATAAATAGAATATGGTGTTTGTTTGTGTTTCATGGGATTTACATTTTTTCCAAATAAAGTAACATCAGATGCTGGTGTATTTTATTCATTTGAAGTCCTTGATGATGATGATGATGATGATGATGGACTTTCGTGACAGTGTATTCGAAAGAACAGTTTAAGTCAGTAACAATGGAGAATTTTCTGTTAGACTGTTCTCCAGAGGAAGTGTCCCATCAGATGAATGTTTATGTATACCAACTCTAATATAGGTTTCATTAAACAGCTTCTTTATTCTCATGAGTTCTCTGGGTGTGCCGATTTGAGTGATTGTGTTGCGTAATGTGTTTTGTAACAGATTCTTGGACTTCTTTCAGCTAACTCCTTAGAGCAGTGTCCTTCAGAAGCTAGTAATCTCTTTGGAAGTCAAAAACTTCCCTGTACTTCATAGAACTCAAAGTTCGTTACTATGTTCACACAGATGCCTGTAATAGGCCTGTACCATCCAATTTTACTCCCATTTCTTTACTGTCTCATGACTACAATATCTGACCAATCTTTTGCATTGAAATCCATACTAATGCTCTCCAGTAATTTCACTAGCATGTGGAGTGAACTCTGATGGAATAATTAAATGCAATCTTTTATGAAGTTTGTGAAAGCAAGGTTTCTCATTAATTACTGGCCATTTTTGTCACCATTTTTGTTAGTAGGTACAGTAACAGGTTATAAATTTAACATTAAAATAGGACACAACAGAAAGATTTCTTTGCATGTGAAAACAGTTACACTGTTACTTCAGTTTCACTGTGGTAATACATAATACCTGTACAAAACGTCTGCTGATCATGTCGGTATCCTTAGGAAAGAGCATGGTGCAAATAGTTAATCGGATAATGTCACATTTTGGGGCTATACCACATTTCATACCTATTATCTATCATACCTTTATACAGTTG
Source organism: Reticulitermes speratus (assembly GCA_021186555.1). Lineage (NCBI taxonomy): Eukaryota > Metazoa > Arthropoda > Insecta > Blattodea > Rhinotermitidae > Reticulitermes > Reticulitermes speratus. Next base: position 36,136,885 of record JAJKFL010000001.1, on the reverse strand, counting down.
TGACAGACACTGAAAATGGTTTTCTTTTAAACTCTTTTGGCTTTTTGATTCTTGGACACTGACAACTGTTTTTACACTTCTTTACACTGTGTTCCATTATAATTAAACTGCAGTTCATAAATTAATTGAAGAAGAGGTGAGTGATTCCTATTCTGGGTACAAAATTGGGATTGAGAACTAAAGATGCCATTGTCTCAAGGCCATCAGGGAATTAATCTTTTAACTTTGCATTATTACAGTTTAAATAAGTGACATCTGTTTAACTCTGGTGTATTCTGTGATAAACAGTGAAATTCATTTTTCTTGGTTTCACTTGTAACTGTAGTGCTTGCAGTGGTTCATTTTTACTCCTTTAAAATTTTAATTATTTTGCTTGGTTTCTAGGTATGTGAATTTGACATTTGTGGGATGTCTGTCACAAAAGTCTGTTTAATAATGCATGTGGTAGGAAAGGAAGTTGTTGTGCCATGTAAAAGTTAAAGTCAGTGATATTTTGCTTGTTCATTTGTTGAATGTAATTGAAAACTTTAATGTCATGACATATAACTTCTTAAGTTGAAACTGGTACTGGAGGAAGTATGTTTATGTAGATAAGCATAAGGAAAATGAAAAGTTTTTTAAATTTGAAGTAATTGTTAACCTAACCCTTGTTTGTCAGCACTCTATATGAGGTTACAACATTTTTTCACATTTTTTGAAAAAGGAATTATGAGAGTAAAAAGGTATATAAAACTGTTAGGTTTAGCACTGAATTAGTTCTCATGAAAAGTTTATGTGGTCTCCAAATTACAGTCATTTAAGAAAGTAATAAAAAAGAGTAGTTTGGTTCCCCTCCAATGTCATGAACTTTGTGTCTAGTTCCATGAAATTCAAAGAGTTAATTCATGATTGCTGCTGGCACATGCGTAGATGGCATGCATGGCTTTTTACAGCTTTTGTAGTTAACTTCTTATGTGAAAATAATTTATCAAGTTTTGTAATGTTGTAAAGTTCATGGATTAAAGCAACACTTTTTTTGCCTGCACTTAAAATTTGGCCATTTCTGGTATAGGCACTCGTTCAAGACATATGTATATTTCATGACATATTTCTGTTACTGGTCGTCTTTTCAGTGAAATCCATTATGGCAACAGAAAATAGGTTAATCAAATCTTCTGAATGTTGCTGGTTGTAATATGGTGTTAAAAGCATGTAACCATATGACATGTACAAGCTTCATTTTGTACTGATATAGTAATATGTATCCTTCAAGTTATTATGTGGACAGTTCTCATGATGTGTGTGTGTGTGTTTGCGTGCGCCGCATGCATTCATGCATTTATGCATGCATGCGGCACACACGTGCACGCAGAGCTTTATGGATATGTTTAACCCTTCAGTGTCACTGCAGTCTAAATTCCAACTACTGCCTAGGATGGAGGGCTTTTAAATTTATAATAACCTTACAAGCATTCTGAATGTATTGTACACCAAGACTGGCAAGAAGTGAATAACTGAGGCTGACATTGAAGGGTTAAATACAACATTGGCTTGTGGTTTCCAGTTTCTTAAACTCTTTCTCCAAAATGGCTTTGTATTGCTGCATTTTATGAAGTGCTGTTATAAAAATAAGCATGATACTGCCTTTTCTTGGAGTGTCTGTGGATGGAGATCACCTGTTTGACATATTTTTAAATTGCCTTTTTTGTTGTAAGACTACAGTGTCAGTCCCTAACACTTGAATTCTGATTGCAGGCTTTTTTATTATCATCCTGTCAAAATTTTACATTGGATTTAACCCAGTCTGCTGTGCCAGTTAACAAGGTGTTTTGCTAGCAGAGAAAATTTAAGTATTCTAATTCAATTAATATAGAGGCATTGAAGTTGTGAATTGGAGAAAGTAACAGTCTTCTTTTTCCCCTATCTTTGGTACAGAATTGAATTACTGTATAGGGTTTTTGTTGCACTAAAAGTTTTAACATCTTGAAAGTGACATGAGTGTAAGCCGCAAGTAATTCAACAAAGAATTTCTGAAAGACTGTGAAAAATCAGTTGAAGGCCATTTACATTGCATTTGAAATCTGAATAATTGTCAGTTAAATGAAAGTGATTGGGGAATGTAACCAGATTTAGGATTGCATCATGTTGTTGATAGTGGAAAGTTTGTTTGAATGACTGGTTTAGAGAAATGGTTATATGAGAAAGAGAAGTCTATAAAATGTTGTTATGCATTTTCCTTACAGAAACATGTTTCTTGTTTAATTTTTTAGGAATTGTTTTTGTTCATTGCTCACTCTAACAGCCTATTTTTGGAACTTTTTTTATTATCTCCGAGGTGTTTTACGTTCTGTAGAAATTCATTAAATGAAGATGATATGCATTATTAGCATAATTATGCAGTTGCAACATGAATGTGTTCCTTCACACTTGGAAACAGCTTTGATTTATTTTGTCATGCTTTTTCATTGTTCTGCTAGACTCTTAACAGTAGTGATAGCTGTGTCTTGCCATCGAAATAAACCAGAGAGCATGTGTTTGTATTGACTTTATGTTTGCTTTTATTCTAATTTTGCGTAGAAATCCTTGGTAGAGAAAGAACTTAATGCCATCAAGTTGGAGTTGGAAGAAGAACAAGTTCAGGTAAATGCACATCAAGCTCAAGCAAACCATATTGTCAGACTTCATGCACTCTAATCAAAGCACAGGCATTTTGTAGTACACTTGTCACTGTTATAAATTTTGGTGCAGTATATTAAGTTATGTTGCATTTATTGCAGTGGTGTTGGTTTCATTGATGGTTTCCATAGTCTATAGAACACCCATATCTTAATATGGTTCTTGTATGATTATTTATGATTATCTGACTGTTTGCATGTACATTTTAATGTGTAATATTATATTGTAGTTTTAAAACTTTCTTTTAGAGGGTCATATTATTTTCAGAAAAACTCAAGACACTCCAGCACTGTAGCAAATGTAAACATTGTATTTTTTGCTGTGTAAATGTTGGTTCCATGACAAAAGCCCACACGACAATTGCGCACAGATAAAACCCCACTGTCATGAATGCTCACAGGAAAAATACCCACACCGATAAATGCTCACACGGATATATGCTCACACGGATGAATGCTCACATGGATTAATGCTCACAAGGATAATTGCTCACAAGGATAAATGCTCACACGGACAAATGCTCACACGGGCGAAAAGTTTGTGTCCAGTGGCCATTCCCTTCATATACAGAACAGAGACATAGCCTGAACGCTAACCTAAGTTTGTGTCCAGTGGCCATTCACTTAATATACAAAACAGAGACATAGCCTGAACGCTAACCTAAGTTTGTGTCCAGTGGCCATTCACTTAATATACAAAACAGAGACATAGCCTACACGCTAACCTAAGTTTGTGTCCAGTGGCCATTCCCTTCTTATACAGAACAGAGACATAGCCTGAACGCTAACCTAAGTTTGTGTCCAGTGGCCATTCACTTAATATACAAAACAGAGACATAGCCTACACGCTAACCGTGTGAGCATTTATCCGTGTGAGCATGTATCAATGTGAGCATTTATCCTTGTGAGCAATTATCCTTGTGAGCATTCATCCGTGTGAGCATATATCCGTGTGAGCATTTATCGGTGTGGGTATTTTTCCTGTGAGCATTCATGACAGTGGGGTTTTATCTGTGCGCAATTGTCGTGTGGGCTTTCGTCGTGTGCGCATTTATCCGGTCACCGTAAATGTTATGTAGGGTAATGGTAGAGCGACTGCGATGGGTGTCATTACAAATGCGTATTTTAATCTTCACTAAAAGTGCAATGTACAATATTACCTTAAGCTCTTGGGCTCTGCCATTGTTTAATGAATTGGACAGAAATCCTGGAAACCTACAACACAAACATGAAATGACCATGATGCTCATATAGCCCCCAGAAGGAAGGGTTGCCCTATCCTCTAGGCACACAGGATTTCCACTGAGGACCTGGAGAATGTCATTTCTTATAACCAGAGTTATAAATTTAACACTTGTATGTCATTAGTAACAAACAAAATAGGATCACAATTAACAAAATACAGTACAGTGTGATATCTGGCACTAGATCTGGAAAGCTGTGTTAACTAGAAATTAACTGACAGGTCATTTGCATTTCACTCTTCCATCGATCAGCACTGTCCAGCCCCAATTCTGAGAATCTGGCCATGAATTATTGGTGTCTGGTTGGGGTTTTAGATTGTGTATATGTTGTGTTATGTAGTGATGGAAAGGGAAGAGGAAAGATGTCAGAGAAAACAGAACACGACAGGATATCAAATGACATGTTAAATGGTTAGGTCTGTCTCTGAGGTTGGTAGGTACACTAAGATCCACATCAGATGTAATGTTGCATTAACTGAAAATTTCAATGTCTGGCAATCCTTTGGTCCTGGAGGTGCTAGATATTTAAACTTTACCATATTCAGATAAAGTCTTGAGCAGTAGTCTTCTATCAGTGAAGAGAACCATTTAAGTTGAACTGGGACCATGTCTGTTCAGTATCCCATAAATCTGTTCAAGTAACAAACAAAAGTGTTAGCTTATAACCAGTAGAGTTCTAGTTGTTGCTGTCATTTGGTAGGAACAAAACCAATGTACAGAAAGTTGAGACTTCCATGTCGAACATAAAGAACTGCAGATTATATCATAAGAATCCATAATACCAATCAGTTCATCCACTAACATGAAACTATAAGAATATGGAAGCGCACACAAACTGTCCCACATAAAATTGCTTTGCATGAAATCCAAAACTCATACCAAAATGCTGTCTTATGTTCCATAATACAACTATAGACTTCCAACAACAGATTAATGTAAAAACCAAAGATACAGTCAAACTCCCAGTTAAATTTCATAGTCCCTTTAAGATAAACAAATGGGGAGAGAAGATAGTTTGTATGTCCAGGCTACTGCATGATGATGTCCGGAGTAGCATCTGTCCTCCCTTCACATTGCAGTCTGACAGTCCACAGAGACTATCCTTCATCTTTCATCGCACCAGGTTTTTTGTTAGTAGATTCCTGTGTTGCATGTTTCCCTTTCACCAGGTCCACAGGTCCTCTGAATTCCATCCAGTGCTCTGCTGTGATACCATGTTTGAATCCTGTGACCCAGCAAAAACTTCCAACTCCATCACCAGTGCTCTTGAGTCATGGAGTCATGAAGCATGGTAGTACTGTCCTAATGAGTCCTGTGACTGCAGTGAACACTGTTAGTATTGTGTCCCAACTGCATATCTGTTGAAGAACTTGGTCTCAGCTGTTAACTTTGATTGAGTCATGTGACTGAGATTAATGTTCCATCAGCCTCTTCTTGCAGCCAACCTGCAGCTCCTAATTTCTGTTAGCCACTATTCATCCTCTCCCTAGAGACTGATGCAGGATGCAGGCATCATGTAGTCACATGCCACACAAACATGACTCCTTTGCAGTCTGCCACCTAGCAGGTGGAGCTGAAACCAGATACATAAAAATGTCCCAAATGCAACTAAATCACAGCCAAAAGTTTCAACATAATGTAATATATAGTGTAATACATACAATTTTATGTGAAGTACTGTATTTGAATTTGCTGTAGCAGAAATGATGGCATTTGTGTTTATTAAAGTAACATGTTTCCTTTAGACATTGGCTTGAATAGGTCTCTGATTTATATTTGGTGGGTTAGTATACAATTCTTAATAATTTCCTGTCTTTTATTCAGCTGCCCTTCCGTCTGCAGTTGTGTTCATAAATCGTGTCATATTTCATAAGCAACAGTATAGGATGGAAGGTTTTGAATTGTGTTTGGTGATAAGTAAATGAGGGATCATTGGTTGTTGTCAGAAAAATTGAATTTTTATGTTAGATATTTGAATCATATGTAGGACCCATAACCTTGCATTTTATGAGAGATCTTGTGTCTGGTGCAGTGAATATTTGATGAATTGACAGTCTGGTAAAATAAAAGTGCAAGTCTGAGGTCTCTGAGTTGTTAACCTGAAACAGCTTGCAAACAGAATACTGTCTCATTGTACAGTAACTAAAAGTATAATAGTCATATTTTTATACAGTATGCATTTATCCAGTTCTGTGGGTGGAAAGAACATGAATTTTCATTGCTTTTGAGGAATTTTGTAATAATTTTCTCATTAATCAGTAACTTGATTTCTTGATTGCAATAGTTAAATGGCATTTGATAACACTGGCTGTAATTACTATCTTACTTTATTAATAATACTGATTATGATGATGTTTGTCAATGTATATGTTGCTGAATTACAACTGACACTGCAAAGTATTGATTCTGTATGTTGGTATAGTGGAGTTGTAACTATTCAGTGATGTAACTCTTCTCTTGCTATCTCACTTTGAATTTAGACTCACTACATAATAAGTAAGGTGAATTACTATTTCTTATTGGCTGTGGGTATGTGCAAGGTTAAGGATTGTATATTTGTTCACCCATGCATGTTATGCCTGTGTACATCTATGTGGTAATGAGGGAATGCTTGTATAAAGAGTTCATTGCCCTGGCTTTTATTAAATGCAGTATTTAGCACAATGAAGTCCTTGCAGAAAGTAGACCATTGAAATATTTTGACTTAGCATCAGTTATGTTCTGTTCAGGTGAAGCTTACTGTAAATATGTTTTTGTATCTTTTATTGTAATTTATAGAAGCAGTTAAATGACATTTGTGCTGCTAGGTTGAAAAGTTGCGACAGCAAGCAGAAGAACAAGAGCAGTCTCTGAAGTCTCAGGAAGATGAATTAAATTCAAAGAAACAAGAGCTAGAGGGCTTGAAACAAGAAGAAGCAAAGCTTGAACAGCAGCAGAGAGACTCACGGGATCAATTAGAGAGCCTTACTAAGAACCTGCAAGATACTCAACTACAAATTAGCCAGGTAATTGGAAAACTTTTAACTGTTTGGGAAGGCATTTTGTTGTGAAGTGTGATTTAGACATAAGTATGTGTGTCACAGTCACTTGTTTGGGCATGGAGTTCCTGTGTAGGTAGTGGTACCATTTGCAAGCTTTCAGCATAATATTTGAAATCAGGGAGCTTGTGTAGCATCCAGCTTGCTGCTTAGTAAATTTAGAACACTGACATAAAAGTCATCTAGCCTCTTACTTTTTGAGAACTAAGATTTGGATATGTTTAGTGTCACTTTTGACTTTAACGCATTGATACCCAGGTACCTCAGCTGCAGACTTTGCTGTGAACCTAGTGCATTTAGTAAAAAATAGGATTTCCATGTGTAAAGTAATTATGTAGTAATTAATTAGTATATGTGTATCTTGATTATTATGATTTGGTGTGCAGTGCAAAGGGACATTCCAGGTGCCCATCAGTAGTATTTTTTTTTTACATTATTTCTTGTAACTACAGCTATTTGTTCTTCTGTAATCCTGTGTTTATGTGGCAAAGTAAACAGAAACTTAATTTCTGTATTTTTTGATAAGCCAAATGCTTGAACAGATGAATGAAATCATACTTAGAGACCAAGGGTATAATAATTTGGTGCCTGATTGGGGTTATTGTACACCTTAGACACAGTGACAGGTGAATATAGGCCAATGGTTGAATGATTAAATTGAATTAATAATAATAATAATAATAATAATAATAATTTGAGTTCAGTTATTACAATGCTTGAGGCTACCTTCCGATTGACACTGGGTTTTATGGTGGTAGCCCATCACCATTTGATACTTATATATTTACACTTCTTTTATTTTATTAGCAATTTATACTGGACTTTGTCTAAATATCTGCCTAAATTTATTATCTGACCTTTATTAGTGCATCTTAATGTTTTCCTGTAGCCCATCTCTTTATTCATATTTAACCAATTTTTATTCAGAAATTTCATTCTCCAATTTCTAGTTTCTAGACAGTCCAGTAATATGTGTTTGACATCCTCGTCACCTAAACATAAGTGACATCCGCCTTTATCTGTGTTTCTTCTTATTCCTTTCAACTTTATACCCCTGCTAGCAACCATGCTATTCCACTTCTTTCTTTTCTCAAACAACATTCTATATATGATCTTTTACCCCAACAGAAGTTCATTCCTTGATGTAGAGGTAATGAGCTGTTCTCTGACATTTTTGCTAAAATATTTTGTCTTTCAGTATCATGACATCTATGTTATTTCCCTCAAGTCACACTCATGTTGCTTCCTCTACACGAATGCTAATCTAATATTATACAGTTTGTCTTTCAACTCTGTAGTCCAACTTCTCACACTCATATTACTCTCCTGCCATTCATAATGTTGTTTTGCCAGATCTTCTATATCCAGATACCAGTACTTTGCAGTCTGTTCCATGCACTTGCCTCTCTTACTCTCTCTGCCAAATTCCATCTCAGCAAGCCCATTGACTGCACAATTCAGTATACCATTAATTTCTTGCAAAATGTACTATTAACCTTATCCAGTTCTTTCCATGCCTCACTGAATCCCCACACCTCAATTCCGTACATAATCTTTGATTCACATAACATTTCATATATATTCTCCAACATTGTATCTTCATATTGGGGTTACTGATATACATTTGTCTATAGCTAGAAGAGCTTGATATCCCTTAGTTTTAGCCAATGTTTTCTGTTTATTCCAACCTCGTACTTTCCGTCACGTCACTCCGAGATAATTAAATTTATCTACTACCTCATTCTTCTGAACTAAATGGAATTGCATGTTGCCTAGAATCCAGTTCTTTCCATGCCTCACTAAATCCCCACACCTCAATTCCGTACATAATCTTTGATTCACATAACATTTCATATATATTCTCCAACATTGTATCTTCATATTGGGGTTACTGATATACATTTGTCTATAGCTAGAAGAGCTTGATATCCCTTAGTTTTAGCCAATGTTTTCTGTTTATTCCAACCTCGTACTTTCCGTCACGTCACTCCGAGATAATTAAATTTATCTACTACCTCATTCTTCTGAACTAAATGGAATTGCATGTTGCCTAGAATCAACATGGGCCAGTGGTCAGGCATGGGTGATAAAAGATTATGTGAGGTAGTAGGGGAGAAAGACAGGTAACATTCTTCTAAACAATGTTATGGGCCTATGCTGCAGTAAAAATGGCATGGTCTGTGTTGTGTTACAGTCATTCTTATTATTATGTTTATTGTCAAAAACAGTTGTTGTATACAAACTGTGATGTAAAAACTAGTATGAATGGTAGGTACAGACTGTACACCTCTGATAGGTAAATGCCAATGGTTAATTTTTTTAAAAAACCTGTAAAGATAAAAAGAACAGACGTGGGTGAAAAATGAGACGAAATACAGTAAAACCTCCATGTTGTGAAAATAAAAGGACACATTTTTAAAGCTGTATTTTTGTACCCTTGAGAACCAAGAATTTTCTTAATGATGTGGCAGGTTTTGTTGCATGAAGGTTTGTTAATATGGGTCGTAGGTATTTCATGTACTTGGTGAGTTTTGTTTTCACATTTTTGTTCCTGTCACTGATCCTGATGTGTTCTTATGTGATGTAACAGTTTTTTTGTTTTAGGATATGAAAGTTTCCTTTGCCTGCAGTGAATATTATAATGAACTTGTAATGAAGATAAACTGGATTAATATTTTTTAACACTGTTATTTGTGATGTGACATTTTGTAGTTTGGTAGGTGATTACTGTCTCCATCTTTCTGGCACTTCTCACCCTTCTCTCCAAAGTGTTGATAACCTTCTAGCAGACTGCATGGCAACACATTCCAGAAGACACCATCATAATATTCACTGCCATGAGAACATCAAATCTCATATGGAGTAGTATCTGCTAAACCTGTCATTTCATTTATGTAGGCAAAAGCAAAAATTACTCACTTACAAGAGCAGCATCGCCAGATGAAAGATGCAGTTTCCGTGTATGATACTGCCATTTCTTCAGGTGATGCATCTGCAATCAGTGACACATCTCTCAATATAAATCCAGAGTTCAGGGATCCTGAGTATGCCAGGATAGCAATGGTTAATGGTGGCAGTCCTGTGGAACACGTAAGTTAAATAGAAGCACTATGCTAACATTGTGAGACTGGTTCCCATACACATCAGAATGTGAGTTGACATTGTTTCTGTTGTACTGTTTGCTTGGTTCTGGATTTGAACCTAAATGTCAGCAGTACAAATATGTGTCATGGTTCAACATGTGTTCAACATACGTAATGGTATCATAATTAGTTGAAATTACGAATAATAAAATGTTAAATTTTTATGCGAGTCACCATTACTTTTCCAGTTTTATATAATGACTTGTAGTAATTAAGTTAATTTACAAAATTCAGGAATCTCAATCATGTAAGGGATGAGGTACAGACTGGTCAGCCAGATTAATTTCATACTAGTAGTATGGGATTTTTTCAACACTTATGTCAAGAACAGCTCTGGACACATCTACAGTGCATCTGCCAATGAATTTTAATGCAGTTGTCACTTCCTGCCTTCCGGTAATGCACCATGATTCAGTGCCAAGTGCTAACAGCAGTTACCACTGAAATTATTTGCACAGTCATGTAAATCTATCAAACATCATTATAAGTACTGGTTGTTGTTGTTGTTGTTGTTGTTGTTGTGTATTCCTAACAGCAGTTGCTGCTGTAATTATTCATACAATAGTGCAGCAGATAGCTCAGTCAGTATAGCCACTTGCTACGGGCTGGACGGTCCGGGGATTGATTCCTGGTGGGGGTGAGATTTTCCACACCCATCCAGACTGGCTCTGGAGCCCACCCAGCCTCCTGTACAATGGGCCGGATCTCTTTCTTGGGGGTAAAGCAGCTGGGGCATGGCATTGACCACCCACCCCCCATCTAGCACCGAGGTTAAAGAAAGAGTAGAGCTATACCTCTACTCCCCCTCTGGGTCTTCATGGCCTGTTCTAAGGCAAAACTTTACCTTAATAGTGCTGCTGTGTCTAACGTGTAAGTACTGGTTGTTGTTATGTGTTGATGTTTGATAAACTGTTAAGAGTGGGTTTTGTGTATGAATTGTATGGAATGTGAAATGTTGTTCTACTTAAAAGTGTTAAGAGGATATCTTGTTGTAAATTTCTTGGACTTGCGCTTCCAAGCAAACAAACACCCATAAGCTTATTAATAAACTCAGGTCTGTTGGGTCACTGGTGGACAAGAAACCTGCTGAAAAATGCAGTGTGCTTACCAGAGAAAAACTAGATGAAGTAGGGACTGGCTTTGAATGCATGCCACAGAAATCACTGAGAAGTCCTACATAAGAGACTGGCATCTTAAAACATATCAGTGTCCAAACTGCGGCCATGGAGAGCAACTCTTATAGTTCATGCTCTGCAACCACATGAAACAGCTAGCAGGATTAATTTCTGAGACTGTGTTTTGCAGCCAGTGCAGGACAGGGAAGGTTAATTTCATTTGACATTCTGGCCCCCCCCCCAGTGAAGTGTTTTGTGGATATGTTTGTCCAAAAAGTAGTAAGTACTGGAATTCTGTTAATTTCTGTTAATTTAGTCTCACCTTGTTGCACCGGCAGCGACTTGGCCACCCTGGGACCGGTTTTCGCCCAGGTAGCCCACCAGCCACATTACATGTCTCTCTCCTCCCTCCCTCATGCTGTTTTGGTTTTTTTCTCCTTATTTGTTTGTTTATTTTTTATTTTTTGTTCTATTTTTATTTTATTTATTCATCATTTATATTTTCCTCCCTTACTCTTTCTTTATTCCATGTATGTTTTTCCATCAGTCTTAGCTGGCTGCACTCTAGGTGCCCCTAAGCTCCTTAACATTGTCTCATCCACCCCTCCCTTATCCCAGTTCAACCCTATTGGCTGTCATCACACTTACTGATTACCACCCCGTGTACACCTTCCCATATAGAATCATGTTACAATTGCTGGCTTTCTTTTCTTCTTGGACTCTTGACCCTTGAAGATGGGACCGATACGTTGTCCCGAAACGTTGATAAACAGTTACCACACGACACCGTGTAATATCACAGAAGAGCACAGACCTCATCCATGAAGTTCCTCATCATGATGCAAAAATTGTCATATGGTGCACAGTGAATTATAAGAATTATTGGGCTATATCTGATGCAGAAACAGTTAATTCTTATGGGTGCATGAGACTAGTACTGACAGAATTCTTTGCACACCTGACAGCAGAGGAATGGTGTATGTGGAAAGTTTTGCTTTGTGGCCATCATGTTTTTCTGGTCTTACCCTGTTATTTATGGGATAGTTTTAAGGACAAGGCATACATATCAAACTGAATCAAGATGAATTAAAGAAAACTTTTGAAGAGAAGTTTTTTTGAGTTCTGTAGAAACAATTTATTTATGTTTCAGCCTTTTTAAGTTGGGGAGGGGGGAAGAGAGAGAGAGCATTTTCAGCATTGTTACAATAGAGGTAACATGATTCTATTGTCTTTATGGTGCAGTGCTTGACTTGCATCAGGAAACTTGCGAAACTTCATGGTGAGCATGCGCTTCCTGCTGGTAGCCAGGGAGTGGCATTTGTTTTTAACTATATTGGTGTACACAGTGTATTTACATATTCAGTGGGAACAAGATGTTTTTTTCCTTACATGTATATGTGGCCAGAGCATGAAGCTGATATCCACCTGTGTTTAGTATCAGCATCAAGACATCATGGAGTGTAACCTCATCCTGTTATATCGCCACTGTAACACAGTGCTGAGCCATTGTAATAATTATCTATATGTTATATTTCTTTTTGTTGTAATATTTGATTTTGTGCTACATTTTTCTCTAACACACAGAAACAAACTTATTGATACACATACATAATCATTTTCACTAAATCAAAGTTTTGAACATTATATATAGCTGTTTAATAAAACAGGATCATGCAAAATAATTGTCCAAATTACACACACACACACACACACACACAAGCACAAACCAACATAGAGTAGCTAGGAACAACAGTAACAAATAGAAATGGTGTGTGTGATTTAATGAATAAAATGGATTTGGAAACTGTTCATTATTATGAAGTCCAGACCCTGTGACCATTCTTGTCTGCTTTCCAAAACAGCTAAAGATTAAGATGTACACAGACCCATGTGTGTATGTACTAACACATGTAGTGAATATTTATGCTGCAGTTTTCAGGATTTTTATTCTGTAACAGAATGAAACAAAATGGAGACAATAGTAAAGTTTACCTGTGTTAGCAGAGTTTCGTATCGGCTCTATTAAGTGCTTTGCAATCTTGCCACACCTGACTGAAGATCTGGAGTTTCAGTTGTATCTGTGATTCTTCACTTCAGATGGTCTGGTTCATTGATTTTTACTGCCTTCATTTGTTTCTCATACTCCTGTAGCTGTAAATAGTGGAGTTACGTTCTTGATATCAGAGTGGCCAACCAAGGTGTTGAACCCTTTTCCACTTCATCATCCTTGGAAACATTAATTTAGACTTTGTGAACAGTCTCTATACATGCTGAAACTTTGTGTGTTACCACAAATGGAAGATGAGAGCATTATCTTAACTTGATGGGGAACCACTTTTCCCATATAGATCAGGGGTTGCAAATAACACAGAGGCCAAACTGGTAATTTTGAAATTCATGGCAGGCTGCATATGGTTTCAAGCAATAAAGAATGTAAGTATTTTCATTAAAATTAAACACACCATGAAGAATAATTCATGTGTTCAATAATAAAATCAAACTATATTTAGTTAGTGAATCTAAAACATGCACGCATGTTTATCACTCTCTGCTGACATATGTTGTACCTCACAATCCAGGGATAGCAAACCTTTTGAGCCTTCAATCCCATAACAGAAACATTTTAAATCAAAAAATTCTTTAAAAGTCACTCAGTTACCCATCTGCACAACTTTATTGGTACTTAGAATTGATTTTTCAGACTATACAAGGCAACACATTTTGACCAAAGGTGGTCATGTTTAGGCAGTCAGGTAATACAAAATGTAAATGAGGTAATTTTTTTGCAATTATTGACATTTTGTATAACCTGAAGGCAGCCAATCTCGGTGGCCACATGGTCTGAGGTGTAGGTCTGTGTAGGTCATTGTAGTGTTCTCTATCCATTGTATTTACATCACTAGCATGTACAGATAACTGACGTAGGCTATTCAGTTTCAGCCCTTCTGTTACACGCTTAAGATTTTTGATCTCACATGATAGAGCAAAGTTAAAAGCAGGCTGGGTAAGGTGCTCGTATATTTCGTATACACACATTTTAAATAACCTAACAGGATATTTGTGTATTTTAAATTCAGTTGACATTCAGACTGGAAAAAGTGTTTGGTCAGGTACAGTGTATGTTGCATTATAAACATAGTTTTACATAACTACTCTTGCAACAGTGCTGATGTAGTATATCAGCTTCAGTGGCTCTTAAGAAACTTCTGGATGCAGCTCACTTTATAGTAAACATTAAAACTGCTATGTTTCAGAATAAGGGGTTCATAGGCAATGAAAGGGACCCATTTAGTGGCTTCAATGGACCAGCAGATGGTGGTGATTCAGACTTTGGTGGCGAGGATATGTTTAGGAATGGTGAGGTGCAATACATTTATTTGGTAGTTGGTGTTGGCTGCTTTCATTCTACCATTGGATATACTGATTGGTTACAATATGCTGCGTGCTTGTCTTTCAGATCCATTTAAGAGTACAAAAACAAACCAACCTGCTGCAGACCCATTTAGCTCGAATGATCCATTCAGTGCTGCCTTTTCATCTAAGTCTTCTGTAAGTACAATTTTTTTTTCTTGAATGTAAGAATATTTTGCTCACCATTTAATCCTTTCACCCTGACACTTTTCAAACAATGACATATCTTGAAGACCAGATATTTTTAAAAATAATCGTACTCAGTTTATAGCCATTAGCAATGAAATATCTGGTGCTAATTTTTTTCTTGCCTGTTCTAATTTACTTGTAATGTTATTTATATAAATTGTTTGGTTATTCTTTCAGGACACATTTACAGCAGATCCCTTCAGTTCATTTGGTGCAACAGCTACGAGTGGTAATTAAATCTGTTTAAATGTTGTTCATTTAATTCCAAACCTGGCTTTAAAGTTTAACCCCTTCTGGGTTCTGATTCAGTGTTCTAGCTATCTTTACATCAGCCTTCTTTATTAGAGGTGGTGTAATACTTTCTGTGAATGGCTACAGTAGAAATTTTGGAGAGGATGAAACAGTCATTGATGTAGTTAAATATGGACACTTCATAGTAATGAAGACTGCAGAAATATTGCACATGCCATTAGTATTAAAGTTTAAGATATGACATCAACACGAAGAAGCTTTGGGTTGCATGATACATGTCCAGAAACGCGAGCCGTAACGTATATGTAAGGAAGGCTGGCCTGAGTAGCCAGAGAAAGAACAGTTTGTGCAGCTGTAAGCTGGATGTACAGGTTATATTCAGGCTTCAACCCATGTGGTAGGTTAGGTTACATTTTGGTAAGGTTATGTTAGGTTAGGTTATATTAAGTCAGGCCATATTCAGTTATGTTGCATTCCTTAAGGTTACCTTGTAAATATGGTCGGCTCATTACTGTATGAAGTAAGTACTTAAAGTAAGGGATGGCTGCACATTATGTTTTAACTGTGGTCGGGACATTATTGCATGAAATAACTAGTTATTGTATGGAATAACTAGTAGCTAAAGTTATTGTTGCTAGTGCAATTATATATTACAGTAGTTAGTTGTAATATATGTCGGATGTATAGTAGATAGGCAGGAAAAAATAATGATGGGTATTAATTTGTATGATGTGTTTAGCCTATCCTCAGAAGCTATTCGTATTATTTATGAACTTTATGTATCATAATGTTAGCAATCTTCAGTAGATGGAACATAAATTATATAATAATTGTATTTATTAGATATGAATAAATTAAGGTATGAACTATGACTAAATTAGTGTACTGGAGATGGTGTATGTTTGGTAGTGGAAACTGAAAGAGTTGTTGAGGGAGTTATCAGAATGATCAGGTATACATAAGAATTGACTTTACATTGAAAGTAATATAAGGAATATCAGTGGCTCATACTGCAGTTGATGGAAGTACTTTGTCATATGTTTTCCTATCACAGAGTTTGTATTGCTCTTTCATTTCATTTGTTACAGCCAAGAATGATCCCTTTGATCCTTTTGGAGATGGTGGAGCAGAGCGATCTGCTTCAAAAACACCTGTGGATGTAAGTTTCTGTGTATATATAGGCTACAAGTATGTTTACGTGCCTTTATATCTTGCACAATGACGGCTAATTATTACATTACAGATACTACTCAGGCCCAGGTTTATACAGATGTTTTTAATTTAAAGTTCATAATTATTTTAGTATATTTTTTTGGCATAAGGATCTTAATGGTTCTTTTGTGTAGTAATATTGAAGTTATTTTTATTCCAGATGTCAGGCAAAGATCCATTTGGGTGTGATCCATTTGCCACCCTTCAACCTGCAAGTAATGGACCTCCACCTCGTCCTGAAAGTCCTAGTCCAGCGTTACCTCCAAAAAAAGCAAACAGGCTCCCCCACGTCCTGCACCTCCACGCCCTCTTCAACAGCCAACGATGCGAGCAGCCCCACTTCCTCCAACACCTAGTCCTGATCCTACAGCAATGAGTGGAGCTGGTGCCAGTAGAGATCCATTCAGCAATCCAGGCACTGAAGTAGATCCATTTGCTGCTGATCCGTTTGGAGGGGGAGGTGGCAGAGTAACTCCAACACCAGCTGCTCAACAAAATGATCCATTTGCAAGCAGTTCAGGTGCATTTGCTGACTTTGCAAATTTTGACAGCAAGGTAAGGCTAGTTTCTTGTACAGTGAAATTGAATTGTGGTCGGCTAATGTTCCCTTTCCTGAATTTCTGTTTTAGAAGTCACAACAGACAGATCTATTTTGAGGCAGTAATTTAGGCATGAATTACCAACTGTGATCTTAACTGTCAAAGGTATTGTCTTTTAATGTGTTCAGTTATTTAATATGATATTCAGAAATGTGAAGTGAAAGTTTATTCTGTGTGGTGAGCAGGATCCTCTTACACTTATCAGCTGTTTTGGAAAGAGTGAAAATCAAAGCTTAAAAAAGAATTCTCTGTCTCTTCTTGTATTTACAGATTATGTATGTAAATACCTGAAATACCTGTATCATCATAACTCTGTGTTCTTAATCTCCCTGTAACTCCTTGCCATGTAGGTTTGCCATTGCATCTTGAGCCAGCTTTCACTGGTCTGTCAGCACGGCCCTTCCATCTCAGCCTAATCTCTGGTAATCTCATAATTAACATTTTACACCACTTACAGTTATCACCAGAATTGCCATTGTGTCCTCCTTAAGTCAGGCCTAGAAACTTTGTTATTAATGCACTCCAGCCTTCAAGTGCCATTGAAGTTTCTGCTATATTGGTCCACCATTTTCCTCAATGATGGCGTAAACTCTGTATTACTCTTTTCCGTAACTGTTTCTGGTTTTGTGTAAGCATTTTTTATTCTCAGTTAATCATATTAGACTGACTAAATAAAGCATTTGGTTCACAGGAGTCAATTGAAGTGAAAATGTAAGTCTTGTTTTGATACAGGATAACTTAAATCCATTTTAAAGTACTGAAACATTTTCTGGTATAATTCAGTAGACTGGCGAATAAGTACAATTTTCGAACCGATCAGTGTTGAATTTTTAGCAGAGATTTTGTTGTAGAAGGGCCTGCAGTAAAAGCATAGATTGTAAAGAGAGTATTGTAAGAGGAAAATATAGATGTTCCGTGAAATACAATCATCAACTTATGACCCCTCATACTTACGCACGTGTTACACTTGATAAGTCCCACGAATGGTTAATGCAATGTGTGTGTGTGTGTGTGTGTGTGTTTGTGAGTTGATGTGTTTTGTTTCTTTGTTTTTGTTTTTGTCAGTTTAGTATGATGCTGCATGCATTATTGTATTTGGTTGTCTGATCCATGCTAACCTTATACTAGTTTACTAGTGGGTAATTAATGTACATGTATGAGTTATTTCTAAATGATGTCATAAACTTACAAACCCATCATTAGAACCCCATTATAAGTTACGGAGTATCTGTATAATCATAAATGTTTTTACAAAATAGGGTGTGAAAATAACTTGACTTGATATGATAAAGGCAGTATAAGCTTGTGAAATCTGTAAACAAAGATAGTGAAACATAATCATCTCAGGTGAAGATTAAGCATATACTCACTGAATACCCTCCAGGCCCCCCCCCCCCTCCCGTGTGTATGTGCTGTATATTTCGTTACTTCATTCTGGTTAATTCCCATTTGTCTGTGTTGTTTTCTTGTGTAGTGTTGCCACCAGAGCCACCTACCTCTCTCCAGTTCATTTTCCTCCAGTCTCATTACCTTGCTGAACCTCCTATGGGATCAGCTGCTGGAATTGGTAAAGTTCTTTTAAATGCAAATAAGTACTAATGCACAGAAGCTTTTAGTAATTTGAAATTATAATGGCAGATACCAAAGAATTATTGTAGTTACCAATGACTGTGTAATGTCATCTGCTGTCCATGAACTACATGTGTACCCAACACCAACACCACCCCCACCCCCACCTCCTCCTTATCATCATTTTGTCATGTATCTTGTGTTTCTGCACAAATTGCACAAAGTTAATGCATGTCCATCAACACACATTATCTCCAAAACTACCTGAGATGCATTTCAGTTAAATTTTATGTTGAGGGTCTACAGTAAATTTCAAGTGTACATTTCTCAGTTTGTTTTATTCCATTGTGAATTAATATTACAGTAAACTCATAGCAGAACTGCGGGATGTTTGGACATAAGAATAATAAGCAAACCAAAAGCCAGAAGCCAGAAGGTCGCGGGTTCGATTCCCGATGGTGTCACTGGAATTTTTCATTGACATAATCCTTTCGGTTGCACTATGTCCCTGGGGTTGACTCAGCCTCTAACAGAAATGAGTACCAGGAATATTTCCTGGGGGGTAAAGGCGGCCAGTGCGTAGGACTGACAGCCTTACCACCTTCATGTGCCAATTGTCTAGAAATGTGGGAGCCTCAACCTCCTGGAACTTTAAGGACCTGTGCAGGCATATAATGGACTTGCTTTACCTTTACCTTCACACACATTATTTTAGTATATCAACCACTAATCTATACACACAGCCTTTTATACACGAATATTAATGTAGTTTTTTGTTGGTAGTGAAATGCTGGAAAGTGTTATGACCATATCAGTTACCTTTGTCATATATATAAATAACATACATAGTGATAATTATATGTATATTGTGTTGTGATGGAAGCTATTTATATTTTTGTTTTATTTCTACTGAATTAGTGCCTATCTCTAGTACCTTTTATCTGTCTTCATTCGGTTTTTGAAGCACGGTTATGCATGATTATTTTTTGATACTTGTAGGTGAAGTAAAGTGTTATTGCACTGAATTTTGCTTTAGTTGTATTTTTTTCCTTTATTATGATTATTTTAGGTTCTACATACCTAATTTGGCACGCCTGCCCACATGCATGTTTGTCCACGCTGCCTGCCTTCGCCTGATTCCAGCCGACGGTAACAGAGAATTACAGAATAATTACTGTTGAAGTTTCCGTTCTCTTTCAGAAGTTTGCAGCTGTGTAACCAGGCTCTCTGCCTTTGCTTTCTTCTTGTATGTTTTTCAGCCTTAAAAACAATTCTGCTCCTCCTCCCCCTTCTTCAGTTTTCTGAAGCAGCAGATGAAGTTTCAAGCCAGACAGTGCCAACAGCCACGAAGGCATCAGCTACCACCAAAGCAACAACACAGCATCCACAACATCTCTACGCTGTCCTGGAATTCACAGAAGACCCTTTTCGAAATTACCGTTACGAGGATCCTTTCAACATATCAGATCCATTTGATGACGAGAGGGATGTTAAATCATCTCCAGCCACTGGTGCCAAGCTTGATCCATTTGGACTTGAAACTGATTCTGGTTTTGCAAGTGAGTTTCCCACCCCAACATCTAAAATGAATGGAGGTGTGTCAACGGACCCATTTGCTGCTGGCCTTGGATTACAAGCTCATACAGACATACCACCTGAGGACCAGCAGCTGGCATGGGCAGCAGCCGAGAGCCTCCAACTGGAGGAGGAGCGTCGCAAGAGACTGGAGCAGGAGCAGGCTGATCTGGAATATGCCTTGGCTCTTAGCAGGGAAGAGAAGAAGTCAAGGAAACAGTTGTGAGGTAACAGGTAGTACATATAATTAGGATAGCAAGACTGAGAACTTGACATATGTAGGCAACACACTGTGATTGATGCATTAGTGCTCAATCTAAAGTATGTTATGTTTTTATTTGAAATTATCAAATAAGTTAAATGTTCTGCTGATTTGAGTTGAGTGCCATGAAGTTTAGAGTTACTGCTGAACTCGAAAATTGGGAACTGTCTGTACTATATATAATACACTGTTTTGTGATATCTCCTCCACTGGACAGTAATTCATAAGAACATAGTATCCAAGGACCTGGGTTTGGTACCTTGTTGAATACTTTTTTATGAGATTATGTTAATTTAATTAGGCATGTAAATTGCCATGTAATGTTAGCATGTTTTGTCCTTCAGAGTATTGAGGAAAGTGAACCATAAAACTTCCCTTTAGAAGTACATTGCTCTCAAGGCCTACATTTGTTAATTGTTCCCACTTACTATCCTTGAAATTAAGTGGTGACATTAACAGTATGGCAGGACAGAAGAATACAGTATTTAGTAATAAAGAGAACTTAATAATGGCACTGCAGATGATTGCCATAAAAATCACAACAAAGACTTTATATATATTTATGTGTTTTTATATATATTATATATATGTATATTGTATGTCAAGAATGTACATTTCTTCTTTGTTCAGTCGTATGTATATACAGATGTTAGGCAGTAATATGGGCATAATAGATATTATTATATGTCAATAACTAGAATAAGTGAGAAGTGAGTATGGAGAATTAGGGACTATTTATGTTTGCAGATTAGTTTGAAATTCATCCTGAAATGGAATGCTTGTGGTAAAACAGCTTCAGCTTGGCACCAAAGATGTAGTTTCTCTGTTCCAAGAACTTACATGCTGTTTCTCAAGGCTTGCAAAGAAAAACTTTACTTGGGAAGAACACTGTTTGTAGTAACTGTATATAAACAAGGAGTCCTTTAAGCATAGTTGAAACTCCTTTAACTGATTGGTTATTATCATTAAGGTTTTACTGTGGCTGGAATCACTTGCAGACTGAGATATTTGGTCTTTTTTGGTGTTTTAAAATATTTGCATTCAAAATTAAGGTGGATAATTTATTTTTTCCTGTTATGAGTCCTGTCTGTAATCCAAGCTTATGATTATTAAGCAGGTATGTTAGGTTGACTGAAGGTATTTTAAGTATCACCTTTTCACTTGTATAACTGCCCAGTGCTCTGTAGTTGGCCTTTGAAGTCATTCACTCTTAGCATTCCCATGTTTCATAATAAGGTGAACTTAAGAAGAAAGTATGCTTCATATATGGGGCAGTAATTTATTTGATCCTTTCACAGGCAGAGCTGAGAGACGGTCACAGTTTGTCAGGCATGTCCTATTGTAAATGGAGATGATCCTACAACTGTTTTACAAGAGTCACCCACAGTTATGATTTTTATGGTTTGATTTAATTGGACATTTTACAGAAAATGCAAATTGTTAATTATTTGAACCATAATTTGAGAGAGATTATGTTTGGCCAGATGCAGTATCACTGAAACTAGTAGACATGCTGGCAACTGATACAACTATCACCAAAAATATGCAATGACACAGAACATGAAATTTGAACATCTTCTTAATATTTGACATCCCCGTTGGTAGTACATGCACAGTATATTTCACTCTTGTTCAGTAATTACAGTTACAACCAACATATATATGTTAGTTGTGACTGTAATTACTGAACAAGAGTGAAATATTCTATTAAACATCCTCATTGTCCACTTCTCCCACCCTTCCGTCACCATAGTTGTGACGTAGTCAGTCTGCTTTTAGTCATGGTGCATTAACAATGGTGCAGGTACCTGATGAATATTCCTGTCTGCCATGCCAGCATAGCAGCACTGCTCTGAAGGACTGTCCTGTGTCATTCACTGTCCACAGTGCACAGAGTTGTCAACTTAAGAGAAAGTAAGGGGAAGTTGGGTTCTTCATATAATAACATTTAAGTATGAGGGGCAGTACAAAAGTAATTCCTCCTATTTTGTTTCTCAGAAACATATGTCATGGGTACATCGTTTACAGGGTTGAGATTATTCTACCACAAAGTCTCGTTTGTTATCAACACACTTTTTCCACCTTTGCATGAGACATTGTGTTTCAACTTGTTGGAGTGCATCCTTCAGGGGGCCAAAAAGATGGCAGTTGGAGGGTGCTAAATTGGGATTGTAGGGAGAATGAGGGAAAACAGTCCACCCCATTGTTGCAGTTGACTCCATTGTGCACAGACTGGTTTGCGGTCTGGTGTTGTCATGCAGGAAGAGGACCAGATTCCTCTTCCTGTTTGGCCGAACCCTTAGAATTTGTTATTTTTAACTTATTTAATTGTGCGGCACACAGTTCACTTGTCATGATGCAGCGGTCATCCTGAAGGAATGCATCAACCTTGTCTTTTGTCTCCGTCATCACTGCCGTGGCTGGTCGGCCACTGCAGGGCCTGTCACCAATGTCCCTCTCACCGCTCTTAAAACAACGGGTCTAGTGTCTAACTGCGCTGACATCTATGGCATCCCTACCATACACCCCTCTAAGATGTCTGTGAATCTATTGGAGTGGAACCTTCTGCAGTAAGAAATTGAATCTTGATTTCAGGCTTTTGCCGCAATGTTGATGAGATCTGCGCTCTTCTGGGATATTACGACGTCACATAATATCCCAGAAGAGCGCAGATCAAATTCAGTCTCCACTCTCTGCCTAGTACGTATGTCCACAATATCCACCATTTTGCACTGCTACTGTGTTGAATGCACGTGACTGACAGGAGCACCGATGATCCTGGTGGAGCGGGACAGTGTCACTTTCCAGTGGGTAAGGCAAGAAATTCTACCCAGTGCCACTTTTAAAAGAAAAAAATAGAAGTAATTATTTTCGTACCAACCTTCATAACATTACCAGTGTGGGTACTAGAGGTGGACAGACTGTGAGGCAAACTCGGTAACTGTGCCCTTCTCTCTTTGTAGCTTACAGGTCAAATACAAAATTTTATATGAACAGCTTTTAGTGTCATTAGCACATATGAATTGTGTTTGTGTTCTCCTCGGTCACTTAGATACTCCCAGCCTCTGACTTCACCTTTCTGTTCTGCATATTTCAGAAAATTGGTCTGGCTCAGGCTATATTGGGATATGCCAAGCCATGGTTTCAGGATTTTAGGGCTTTCCAAGTATATGTCCCCCCCCCTCTATTTTTTCCCCCTGACCTTAGTGGTTCTTGTACTACACCTATTGTTGCTATGAGAATACTTCAAGAAATCCAGATAGAGCTGTGGAGCCCAGCACTGAAATAATTCAGATTTTGTGTGCCATTTAGGCTATACTGCAACCAGTAAAATTTATGTTACTGGAAAGATTAATTATCTCCTTTAACAAACCACTTATTTAAAAGGCAGTCTATGACCCACAGAATAGGAGTAACCAACTTAGGAAAGTGCTAATACTTCATCCTTACTGTTAAAATTCTTGAACCACTTGTCTGCTTTCCATATATAGATGAAGGCTATGTTTGGACAGTAACTGTTATTTCAGAAATTAAGTCATTGCCAGTGAAACAGTGAATTCTGTGTTCATAACATATGCCACAGAAGTCTTCCGACAGGAATTTATTGATAGACCACCACAAGCTAGATCAAATCTCATCAGCAAGTTTGTATTTTTGAGATGGACTGTAGGGCTTGCCACAAGAACATCTTTAGAAACAATGAAAAAGCTGCGATACAGCCATCACATGTATTAATTCCAGGGTGAAAGTTAAGCTAATGTACAAGAGATGCAGACTTTCTATTCACCTGTGTAACTTGTGTGAGCATTGAAAATAGGAAAGAGGGACTAATTTTGGAGGTAAAAATGTGTGTGTGTTTGAGTGTGTTTAATGGTAATTTCTGATTTACTCTCTGTGATACATTCTGTTAATCTTTACCTGCAGAGTGCCCTGTTATTTGTTTTAAAGAAATGCTAAGGTTTGATTCATTGGGTAATTATGCATGATGTAACATATTTACTTAAACTGCAGGTTACCAACAAATAGCCTAGCCTACATTGTGGCCTTACTATTGGAACCACGGAATTTAAGTTATGAGATGGCTTCAAGAATAGCAGTCTGGAAGCGCTACTTTATGTTAAATTCCTTGTTATTTCCATATTCTTATTTCAAGTTAACGATTTTTATGTATATAGAATAAGAAAAGTTGGGGTTCTTGAATCTGAATTGCCCTGATGGGAGATGAAGCTTTCAAATACATTCATGTTACCCATTTTTTTATGCCTAAACCCCACACAGAAGTGTGACAAAATAGTTTGACTGCCAGATGTAATGTAGCAATGCATATAAACTGATCTTTTTCACTGTATATAACAGTTCAATGGCAGCATGAAGTTTTTGTATGAAAGTATAATTGCATTAGCTACTTTTATAGCTGTACAAAATTTTTGTATTTTAAGAACTTTATAGAACAGTTCTCAGAGTGCATTATGTCAAAATGTAGCACATGATACTGCAGGTGTGTACAACTACCTCTTGGCTTGAAGCACTTTCAGAACTGTGGCAATGCTTGCAGGTTTAATAAAGGAACTCTCATAATTACAGTGTTGGCACAATATAAGTACAGGACATTAAAATTTTTAATTGGGTATTCAGTACCTGGAAAAATTAATCACAACGGATGATGGCCTCTGATAGTTAGAAATTTAAACTAGGAAAAGAGTTTTACTGGAATAAAATACAATGTTACTCTGAATTTGATGGTATGTTTCCAGTTCTAGGCCGGGATTCTTAGGTTGCTGTGTTCATTTTCTGTTAGTTGAATCTTGGATTGGCAAGTCCTCTAGGCACGTTGGAAACTGATTTTTTAATATTGTCACAACTAAATACATTCTACTTCTTCTCTTCCTCTTCCTCCTCCTCCAGTTCCTCAATCACTACAGTCCATTGTGAACCTTGGCTTCTAATACAGTCCTCCATTCCTTCTGGTATGTGGCAATTGTATGCCAATTTCTTATTCCTGTTATCCTCAGATCCTCTTCAACCTCTTCAGCCCGTAACTAAATACATTACAATTACATTATAAAGCTGTCAAATAAAACTACAGTGCATATATTATGTAAAAGTATGTGTTTAAAAATAAAATTGCCCAAAAGAGTGTGGAGTAAATATTTGACATAGTAAATAACAGATTTTATAAAATTATCTGTCATCATTTTAAAAATATCAGCATATTGACCAATTTTGAATATAATATACTTTTCTTTATAAGGAAAACCAGCCTAGAGTTAGTCCATTTGTCATATTCCCATCTGACATACCCAAAGTATCAAGCTGCCATTAAGTTGTTTCACACAGGATACATTTTTGTGGAGGCAGGGCCACATTTGTTTGTAGTTGCAGCACAAAGAAACATTTTTTGAAACAAAGTGTCTGAGTCATGAGCAGATTGTATTTGGAATTTGGACAGTTTAAAATAGTGTGGTGGTGAAATAAAATGCGAGATCATAGTTCTGGTTCCACTAAATGCTGCTTATATTGTATTTGTGTATACAGGGAACCAGATAGTTCTGAATTATATCAATTTTTCTGGAAAAGGCATTTCCCTATATCATTGAGTGCAATGACCTTGTGGTTTTAATTGTAAGGTAAGGCCATTTGTCAGTCTCATGATATGTCTCTTACGAAATGAAACAGGTTTGGCTGTATCTGCCTCTGATATAGATTTTATCACTTATAATTTCACACCATTACTGTTGTGTGTATATAACAGAAACGTTAACCATTTGTGGTTTTATTCATTTTTCGATAGCTTATAGATCTTCCAGAATAAGTATTAGGGCTGGTGGAAAATGTGTTCTATATTTTGAAGGCATAAAGTTAAAAACCTGTTGGATGGTAATAATATCCCCTTTGATTAATATCTCTGTAAATTACAATAATATGGTGCTTTTGAGTCAAGAGATCTTGTGGCAAGGTAATGAATACTTAACTGTAAGTTGTATTTTGACATTTCTGTTGGTATGTTAAGTATGTTGTATTGTAGTGTTTACGTTGATAGGCATTGTTAACGAAAGCCTGAAGTCCTCCAGAGACTTGTGTACCTGCAGAAGAAGTGAATGGTGAAATGAAGTAGTTATTAAAGTTTGTCACTTGATGATAGGTCGTGCTGCAGTTTTGATTCGTGTATTTCTTCATGTTATGGGAACTATCTGAAAATGGATTTTCACTGCTCGCATGTTTGTATCTATCTCAAGAGGTCAGTTGACATAAAGAATCAAGAAAATGACAGTTAGTAATGTTGTGCTGTGAAATGGAAATAGATGTGCATGGATTCATTTGTAGTGAAACTTTGTAGCCCGTGTAGACACATTTATTCCTGTAAGAGCATATCACCAAACCAGTAGTGTCACAAATGCTTATACTTTTACCATTCTTTTTTGTACCTCCTAGTTGGTGTGGAGCAATGCCAGTACTCAGGGAGAGAAGCAGTGTTGATACAAAATTACTTCTCTCATATCTTATTAATCTTAGTTAAATTGATTCAGTCCATGTAGGGTACAATCACAGATTCACTTGTTCTGTTTACGACCATTCTAATATAACCAGTTCCTTTATCACATTTTGGGCATAAAATAAAGTGTTATTATTCTTGTCTGAACATAGTGTAAACTGGCATTTTATCCAGTACTAGCCTAGGTCACTGCCCTTCTTGTGTTAAAGATTTTTATGGTTTGGCTACAGATGGTATAAAGCTTAGGAAAAGGAATTGACTTAAAGTCCTAGATTAATGACATGTATTGTTATGATTATCGGTTGGATTTTTTCTGTAATTTAAAGATGTGGTAAGAGGTAATCTTTGTAAGTTATCTGTGAATCAAGCATCAATGACAATACTAAAATTATATTTGCAGCTTTATGGGTATATGGTATGTTTTCTTTTATGTAGAGATATTGATGTTGAATTTTCAGGCTGCAGAATACCAAAGATAAACATTGTACATGTTGTTATAATGATTATAATCTACTTATACAGTATACCTACATGATGTATTTTAATGGGTCACTTTGAGAAAACATCCAAGAATCAGAAAACATATTGATATGAGAGTGTGGTGAAATAAAATACAAGAGACGAAAGCTTGCTGTATTAACATTGACTCATGTTTCATCTCCTAGTAATCTGTGAACACATGATTCAAGTTTATGCTTGTAAATGTGAATTCATTTTAAAGGATTCTGCTGATGCTGTAGTGCAGTAGGTTTGTCCAGTATTTTGGACATTTTTCATTGTCTTAGGTTTATTTATATTGAAACATGAGATCTGTCCCTTCCTTCAGGTGGAAGTGGGGGGGGAAGGAATCTTACTGTGGTGGGCCCCATAATAGAGACACTGTTTTCAACAGGTATACCTGAGTATGATCCCTCCCCTTCCACCTGAAGACACAGATAGATTGGTCTGTGAAACATGGTGTTATAAATAAATTCAAGATGAGTGATGTCCAAAACATTAGTCAAAACTAGTGAATTTGTTTTGTCTGTATGAAAAAATCAAGAAGAAAGGGTTTATAATGTTAGCGCCACAAAGTCACTATAGATATTTCTGTTCCTGAATTGTGTTTTTGAGACAGAAGGAAAATTCATTGTTTGCCATACAAGACATATCTGCATGAATATAGGTTGTTATGCATAAGCCAGCTTTAGTGCTGAAGGTGGAACAATTTCATATTGTAGGTATGGTTAAGCTGCTGTGTACTGGTGACAACTGAGTGCTAAAGATGAAGGAAGATTTTCCTGTGGAGTATGTGTACCTTTCCAGTCAAGTTGGCAGCATGGTTTGACATCTGATATAGCAAGGAAAAATTACACTGCCAATTGCTGTGTATGATTTGTATATTCTGTGAAGGAGGGTCAGAATATTTGAATATGAACCTACAGACTGAGAAGTATTAAGTGCTTAAGTACTATATTTACCCATATTTATCCCACTTTTCTTCACAAACTTCATTTTTCAGGAAAATACTTAAATAGACCAAGTCTGACTTGATGCATGATTATACAGCAACCACCAGTTTTTGGATAATGAATTAGGAAAAAATTCTCATCTTCAGGTAAATATGGTATATCAATGTGTGTCCTATCTCAAAAGGAGTGCACTTTACCTTGGGGACACCACTGTTTGTTTTCGTCAGTACTTGAACTCCTGAGGTGTGAGCAGGAGGCACAAGGGAGCTGTACTTACAGTCTGACTGAGCTTATAAGCTTATATCTCCTGTTAACAATCATAGTTGTATTTATTTATAATTTCGTCATACAAATTAACATGGGGAATTCAGTTGTGAACTCTAACTACATATTACATCAATATTTGAAATTTTATGCTTCCACTTCAAACTAGATATTGCATTATTACTCATTAACAGGGCTCAACAAATCCTGGATGCAGATCACCATGATGCATAGGAATTTTGTGATAGCGCCAGATGTTTTCCAAACCACGCAGTTATTGTTACTTTTATATTTACCTTTGTGTTTTAAAAACTGTAGCTCAATTACTGCACCACAGAACTGTTCATGTCTGGTAGCAAACAGTCTTAACACCAAAATGTTTGCTTAACGGTCCTTTGCATTTGTTTGCATGATGGTGAATGATTGGCGGACATAATGTTTGAAATGCCATTAGGTTGTCCAAAGTTTGGTTTGTGTGACGACTATAAGGTGCACACCAGTCCATATGGATCACCTGCATACCCTGATGGTGAAACATTATATGGCTTCAAGATTCTTGGGCTGGTTCCTGGTCCAAAGAAAATGTTATTATACCCTGTTCAGCAATATTGTATAGTGGTTGTTATATTTCTGAACAAGTAATTGTTCTTAAAAATAAGTTGAATTTGAAAAACATTACTAAAAGTTGTTTATGTGCAGTAGACACCTGTTACAGTTTATGAAAATCAATTGAATCCATTGTGTTTTGAACTTTCACATGTGATGTATGTTTTGAAACTTGCTTTTATGGATTGGTGGATTTCTTCAAGTCATTTACTCTTAAGTGTGTGTAGGCAATAGAGTAAACAACAATATTATTACCAGAGAACAGAGTTATGGCATTGCCCTGATTCCTTTGTAATCAGATGGCACAACAAGATGACATTATATTAAATGTACATATGTTATATTAAAAAACAGTCTTACTCAACACACACACAAGTTTTCTAGGTTACAAGTTTTGGCTTTGTTAACAAGCCATCATCAGACCCTTCCTTGCCATTCTTGGTTAAAATATATATTGGCATTGCAATTGTAAAGTTTCCTATTGAGGTTCATGTTCTTGTGGATGTGAGCCTGACTACTGCTACAATCTTAAGGTGATTCATCCCCATTGTGTTTTATTCAAATTTTATACTAAAAAACAGTCTTACACAACACATACACAACCTAAAGAGGAAGGTTTATAATTGCAATGCCAATATATATTTTAACCCAGAATCGCAAGGGTAAGTTTTGCTGGATGGCTCTTAATAAAAAAAAACCACCTGATGATGGCTTGTTAACAAAGCCAAAACAAATAACCTGGAAAACTTGTATATGTGTTGTGTAAAGCTGTGTTTTTTAACATAACATTTGAATAAAACACGAGAATGAATCACCTTAAGATTAGATATACAGGTTGCATAGTGTCATGTGAAATGTAATTAAAGATCGGACTGATAGATAGACTTCTGCCAATATCCGTGCAAGTATTTTGCACATTTTCCATAATATTTATTATTTTTTATTTCACACACCCTCTCTCTTGGCCATTACTGTGGATTATCAAAAGTACAGGTTGATTGCATACATGTCTGAATTTTGATTTTTATTTTTTTCAAATTTCCTATTCAAAGTCATTCAGTTATTCATAATTTGTATCATAATTGACTTAAAACCTTCAGGTTGATGTAAATTTTTGAATGGGGTTTCATTGGTCATGTGTGACCTAATTGCATATCAGAATATTTTGAGTTCCTTATTTACCTCCAATGTACCCTTAATTTTGTTTTCCAGAATCTTTATATTATCACTGGTGCCTGTATTAAGAAACGTCATTTTCATAGCAAGAGTGATATACAATTTATGCCTGTTTCATTTTTCAATTAAATCACTTTCCATTGTACAAAGGACAGCAACTGATAAAACTTTTCGGAGATATGTAATAGGATTGCTGGACCATTTGCCTTTGATCTAATGTGTCCTCACATATATATAAGTCCACATCTTGTTTAAATCACAAGCCTGGTAAGACAGATTTTTTTCTTGCCTTTTAGTATCTAAAAACATCAGGAATAATACAAAAAAGTTACAGTGTAATACAGTAAAACTCCCAATACTCCAGAATCTGCCGATGTGGCACTCCCGATATTCCAGCATAAAACTTGGCAAGTGCTAGTGAGTGGGCTTCAGTTAAAAAAAAATAGAGATTGATTGAGAGTTGTGGTAGCATAAGCTGAACTGAATGATACCAAGTGGAACTGAGTCAGATGAACACCATCTCACCTAGTCTTAGTCTGTCATTTTCCGTTGTTATGATTGGAAGTGCTGGTATTTAAAATATTCATATCCATCTCACTGTAATAATGGCATAAAAGGGAATGAAGATGCTGGTGGTAGGTAAATGTATGAAAGGATGTAATACTGACACTGACAAAGAAATTAGAGTACCTCCTGACAGTCCAGGACCACCGTGGTCTTGATGGTTCCAGACTATTGAAAGGCTACTGTATGTAACCTACATATCCATATGTTACAGATGAAATAGAAACTCATTTAAAGAGTTTTATGTATATGGAAATGAGAGATTGTCGAATCCAATTTTAACTTGACTTGCAGGTTTACAAATGTGAGGATAGATGAAAATTCGAGTATCTAAGAAGTATATCTGCAAAAGTAAAATACCCTGACACAGAAAATACCATATTTATGAATCATTTAATGCTGTCCCCTGTATGTAAATAAAGTTCCGTGAATTTTTGAGGTGATGACACAAAATTTACCGAGGACGTGTGGATTTAAACACTAAATGTTGTGGATTGACTGATGAAGTAGTATAGTAAATGCAAGAAATTTAGGCCAGTGACATTTCCTTTAGTCCTACGCTCTTACCAAGTCTCTCCCCTCCACCGTCTGAACTCCCATGCTACTCACTGTCATGAACCTTCTGCCTTTGTGACAACCTGTCATATATTTTAAGACATAGCACCCATATTTGTTGGGTCAAACAGCCTCTGTTTTTAACCTCATGTTGTTCTCATTTCACATCTTTGTTTCATAGGTTATATTAAGCAGTATTATACATCGCGAGTTTATCTTACAGGTTGTGTATATTAAAATGTTTGCATTGCATTTTAAATTGAAATTCAACAGACTTAACCACCACTTTACATAGGGACATAAACACTGTTTTAATATTAGATAATTAGGTATTCACCAAATAGAAAACTTTTCAAACAGAAGTTGTGTAAAATAAGATATTTGTGTTGTGTACATTATTTTAAAAAATGTGCTTGTTTAGGTATTTGCATTTTTAGTTATATCATTGCAAATTCAGTAGAGCAGAAACTTTTCAAAAAGTTGTGTGCAGTAATAACAAACACATTTTGTGTCATACTAATTCTGAGTTGTCCATTTTCAAGGAAATCGTAATCATCATCACGACATTCACTTCATCTCCGCTGCTCACTTGAAGTAAATTCGTGATCATTGGTTCAGTTGTATGGTCTTTTGTGCATTATTGCTGAAAATAATCTGTCTCTGGATTTTATTTATGAATGAGATAATTTGCCCATTCTTGTTTACTGTTCAAAGCATACTCTATCAGGTGTTCCAGATCAGTCAATGCAAAAGTTGTATTTTCTCGGGAACCTATGTCTTTACCTGTACCCTGATCACACTCAGTTCACACCTAATAAGACATCGATGGCTAGTGGTCTTTTTCCTTAGTATGACAGAACACAAATTGATATGATTGAAAAGATATGACAAATTCCAGTCAACTTATTTAGTCTTATCATAATTTCAAGCAGAGTCTTGCTATAATTTGATATGTTCTGTACTTCATACATCCTTCTAATAAAGGGGTGCATTAAATTTAAATATTAAGGATGGAATTATGACATGTAATGTTCACAGATGAGAGTGCCTCATCCAAAGTCACAAGGGAAGAACTGCCTGTTTATTGCCATTTTCATTCATCACATTTTCAAGTAATATTAAAAAGTATATGTGCGTGTAAAATTGGTGTATTGTTAACCTTTTTTTAAACCATACCACACATGTTTGATGTTAAGGGGCCATATTTAGATGTTTGCAATAAGTTTATTTATTCTATTATAGGTGCAATTAGGAGCACTCCATTTCATTTCCTAGAGCTTAATCAGTTATGAATACAATTGTTAACTTGAGATTGTATGTTCAGTGCATTGTGCACAGTTCACCCTCCCTTATACTGGTGCCTGTATATGATGTTCATTTTGTGACTGTTAAATCATATGCATAGAACCAATTCATGTTTGTACATAAATATTGCACAATGGCAATTGATCATTTAACAATGTATAAAAGTGTGATTATGTTTTCTGTATAATTCTGAAGAGTTGAAAATAATTGTTAAGGATAAGAAGACTGTAAAGGGACTTCAGTTACAGATAATAAATTGTCATATGACATGAATGCAGAGTGTTTCTTAACCTATAACAGTAAGTACAGAAACCTGTGCAATATATGAAAATGTGGGTGAGGGGTAGCAGGTACAGTTGCCACTGAAATATACCAGCGAGTCTCTGCAAAGCGTACAGGCAGGAGTAATATGTTTCTGTGCATTAGATTGTGTTGAATTTTACAAATACCGTATATTCTCGAATCTAATGCGCACCCTTTTTACAGTTTTAGAGGGCTAAAAAATCAGATGCGTATTAGATTCGCGTGCGGATTAGATTCGCGGTCTAGAGCTGGATTTTGGAAAAATGATTGAGCTGCTGTACGTGCCGTAAGAACAATACAATACAATAATCTATTATTTTATTATTTATTATTATAATAATATAATAATTGGGTCCAGTGAATTTCCTTCGTGACGCCTCACACCCGCTGATCGCTGCCTTGTGTTTCCGCCATAGTCGAACGTTGCTTTCATTAACTCCAAAAATTGCAGCGGCTTTGCGGTTTCCATTCTCCTCTGCGCACCGAATAACTTCACGTTTGAACTTCGCCGTATATGAGAGTCGTTTAGATTTCAGGTGTCCCTCTTCCATAACTACGGTACACGACAAATTGGTACAAGCACCTCCCACGTTTCAACAACTAAAGCTCAGCTGGCTTCAGACGAGATTGCGCACGTCTGTTGAGAAAGGCCCCGCCTCTATCGGTATGACTCATCGGCCAAAGGCATAGCGTCGGATTTTAACGCATTGGTAACATCCAATATTATTCAATCAGTCGCCCCGTGGGCAAGGGGTGGTTGAAGGAAAGGTGCGGATTAGAATCGCGAACTAACTTTTTTTCGTTTAAGAAGTCGCCAAAAACTGGGTGCGCATTAGATTCGAGAATATACGGTATTACAAAACTGTTATATATCTATGTATTATGTTCTTGTTATTGCACTTATAGGCTTGTGTGTACTGATGGTCCATTGCTTTTGGATTTGGTGTTACTGGTGAAGTTTTGAGTCTTGATGGCAATCATCACAGGATGAAAAGGTATGTGGCCTTGTATTCAATTCTGGGGAACACGGGTACTGTCCAAATGCTGTTCCTCGTTGCTGTAGCAATCCAACCATAATTGATAGGTTCTGCCATCTTGGTTGATATTACTTGTCCTATATGTTGAGAACCTTTTTGCTCAATAACTTGTTGTCATGGCTGTATTAATTCCTTTCTCATTACTATTAATTGTGTCTGTTAAATGCTGTTGCTCTTGAAAGACTAGTATTCTTGGTTTTCTCAGAGTAACTGAAGAATGTCTATGAGCATTACAGCTTAGGCCTAAAAACACACAGCATATACTGCATCCCATGTGAGAGCAGTAAGGTGTATTTGGGACAGACAGGCAGTACAATAGAGACAAGGTGCAAGAAACATACAGAGAAATCTGCAGTGGCAGAGCATGTTATGGATATGGGACACTATGAAATTCACCAGTACATGCAGATCAGATAAAGTAGCAAGCTGTATGGCTCACATGGTGCAAGAACCTTCAGAGATCCAGTTACATCCCAACAGTAGAGATGGGGGTTTCATGTTAGATTGATCCTGGCAGGCTGTGATTAATATACTCAAATCAGGGAGTCATCCAGTGAGAATCAATGCCAGGCATGACATCCAGGTGAGTTCTGTCTTCTGCAGGTGTATAATGTGGGAAGGCTGGTTACACTGGTCAACAGTCGAAATGTTTCAGAAACTAAAACAGCAAATCTTTACTAATTTTGGGGTGCTGAGCATGAATATGGTAATTAAAATTGTTAATTGGCTCTACTTTCAAAGATCTGGGATGGGTCCCAATTTGTACACTTTTCCACTGCATTTGGCATCGAGTGGCTTTGAGCAACGATCTGGCAACCCTTAGCCTGAAGTGGATGACACAATAAGCACCCAGGCATTGCTTTAGCCTACTTGCTGTTCATCAAAAACATGAAGTGCGGCGGGCAAAGTGGATGATGCAATGAGCTCCAAGATATTGAAACGACGAACTTGCTGCATTTCAGTCCCTGCCAGGGAGTAGCATCTTACATACTTGTGTTGTTCATTTCAAAAAGCCTTCTTTCACACCGTAAAGTATTTATAATTTATAATTTCTATTATGTTGGTGTAGAGGTGATTTTTTTTCACCATAGACGTGTGCCATAAACCCAATCATCAAGATAGCCTACCACCTTTACTTTGGCTGCCAGACTGGGGACCAGAACAAAGGGTGGGCTCAGCACATATGCTGCAAAAGGTGATCAGTACCTTTTGCCATACACATGGTGTGAAGAGAGTGGATGGAAGGTAACTTTGTCAACTGTAATTATGTTGATGGTCTGGTGACAGCCCTGAATATTAATCATAATCCTGAGGAGTAGAGACTGTTTATAGACTCATTGATGTTAAGTTTATAAAGTTGTTGTGGTCCATAATGGCAAAGTGTTGCTGTCAGATACAGTTGGCTATGCAGTTGATGTAAAGGAATCATATGACAACATGAAGCTTCTCCTAAACTGCTTAGAGTACAAGAAATACCAATGGCAGCTTTGTCGAGACTTGGAGGTTATTGCTTTATTTCTATGACTGCAGCAGGGCTACATGAAGTTTTGCTGTTTGTTGTGTGATTAGGACAGTCTAGCAAAGACTTTCCATTACAAGTAGAGGTACTGGCCTTCCCTATAATCACTGGAACTGGGAACAAAGAATGTACAGCACCTACTGCTGGTATAATCCAAAAATATTTTGCTGCCTCCTTTGCATATCAGACTGGGACTAATGAATTTTGTTAAGGCTATGGATCAGACAGGGCCAGCGTTTAACCTACTTCTCAGTGGTAACGAGAAGAGGGTGTGGAATGATTTCAGGCTTGTAGCAACCAACTTTCTGGGAAATAATGAGGCTGACAACTACAACGAACTTGTGGAAAACCTGTTGTTGTCCTATCAGAAATTAGTCTGCAATATGTCTATAAGGATACATTTTCAAAATTCTCACCAGGATATTTTTCCAGAAAACTGGGGTACTGAGTGATCATGGCGAATGTTTTTATTGTGATATCTCAGGAATGGAGAAGAGATAACATGGCAAATAGAGTTCATCGATATTAGCAGACTTGCTGGATGGTAACGAGATTCTCCTGGCCTTGTGTACAAACGGCAGGCAAAGATGCGGCACATGTAATTAAGGCAAGTCAATCGGTGTACGCTATGTCATAGATACACTGTGTAAGGCATGTACAAGGTAGGTCAGTTAATTTCTGGAAAACTGTAGTCAGTCGAGCCTTTCCAATGCCATTTTCATGTTCAGTGTCCCAAAATCTATGAAGGGGAACACATTTCATCTCTGAAGGAAGAAATAAGTCAAAATTTGTTGTATGGTGTTATTGATTTGTGTCAGAATCCTGATTGGGGATGGAATCAGTCTCTCAAATGTCGTGTTATAAAAGGTTTATTTGAACCACCTGACGTGGCTCTCAGCTGAAGACTATTTAATTGAATTTAGTTTACGTGAGTGCTTCAAGAAGATGTGCATAAAGAATGTCTCCTCATGAATCCTTTCATCCAACTCAGTACAGCATTTTTTTTTTTTCAAAGGTTTGGGATATTTGCAGTGAGGCAAATGTTCTGCATGTTAGTGTGTATTGCTTGCCTACTTACATGTTCACCCATAATGCTTCATTTATATTTTATTAAATACTCTTTCAATGAACCTTCTTTATTTTTTAAAAATAATTGTGTAACTGTATATGAACCTTGCACAAATAACTTCATGAAAGGTTCACTCTGTCTTTCAAGTCTCTGTGAACGCTCGCCACTTTTTGCAGCTCATGTTTTTTCATGGATGAACAATGATGAAAACCTACAGATATTTGTAATGGTATTAATTAATCAGTATTTACTTAAAATTTTTTGAATTAAAGTTTAGAGTGAATGAAGTTGAGAATAGAGTTCAGTACTTCCATATATCCAACATGTCAGCACTTTAAATTGTTCAGTGACTTGTATAGGACAAAGATAAGTTCACAGTTTGTATTGAAGGAACAGTTAGGAACTACATTTCTGTAACTGAAATAGGTAGACTATTGTTTCAGCATCAAGATATTTATATTTACATTCCTATTTCTTAGACCCATCTTCTGCCATACACAGATTAAATATAATAATTGGTCATAGTTAAGATACGGATGCAAATAGCATCTATGTCCAATAGTAACAAGACAAGTTACAAAGAAACACAATACAAACAATGTAACAAATGAGAGATGGAATAGTAATAATTATAAATAAACACACCCAGATTATATATCCACACAGTAAATGTTCAATAATACAAAGAATAGCAATCCATTACCCGTAGATAGGTATAGCAACAATACAGTAAAACCTCGATGCATCGTTTTTCAGGGGGATGGAAAACAAAATCGATACATACAGGAAAACAATAGTACCGGGAAACCATTAAAAATTATAGATAAGAACAATTTAATGATTATTATTACTTCTTGCTGAAAAAATCTTTGACATTTGTTTTGTGCAAACTTTACACCTCAATTCAAAGTATGATTTTTCAAGGCCTAGAACACTTTCACGATCACTGTTACTCATGCTGTGCACATAAAAGAAAGATTTTACTTTCATCAGCGCTTCATGTGTCTCAGCAAAAATTCGGGTTCGTCGTCTTCTTTTTCTCCTCCTCCTTCCCCCTGCACACTCCCGGACGCCAAGAGGCTCTCGCACAGCTCCTGCAATGTTTCTACACCACTGGTTGCCACTTGACTGTCCACAGAGACGTAGTCCTCGAATATATCTTTGTTCATGCCACTGAACTTTTCCCAGTCTTGGCGGAAATCGTCGTAATTGTTGGTCAATACGACGTCACTATCGCCTGAAGATTGTCCCTGCACGTAACCGCTTTCCGAAAACAATTTTCGATTGTCTGCTGGGTTACTTGTTGCAAGGTTGCCACAGTGTAGTACAAAGCTTCCAACATGTTTGTCTTTTTCTTATCTTTGCCTGCATCCATTAATGAGGACAATCTTCAGGAAATAGTAAACACAGTAGCTGGTATCATGATTGAGATACAAACTGCGTACTTGTAAAATACACATCATGGAAAACACCAAGAACATTGGTCATAGTAGCAGGTAACTTGGGTGGATTCTGTGCACACACAAATCATAAAAAGCTACAGAAGCCTCAGTCATCCCAGATTCAATCCCAGGCCAGTCCATATGGGATTTGTGGAGGACAGAGTGGTACTGGGACAGGTTTTGCTCTGAGAACTGTAGTTTTCCCCTGCCAGTATCATTCCATCATTGCTATATACTCACATTTAATTCATCTACCACTGACACCAATCTTCACAGGTGAGAAGATCATTAAAAAGAAGACACTGTCTCCCATCTTGGTCATAATAGTGGATAATGTGACTGGGTACTTCTGAATACAGATTATGAGGTGTTTCTACCACACCAACCTGCTTCATCTACAGTAATAAATCTTGTAGTATCTTATTACACATTACACACAATTGATGTCTGCATTTATCATTGGTATGTAATATGAGTCACATACTTTAGCACATATACAGTAGAACCCTGTTAAAGAAGTCTTTCAAGGGACTAGAGGATTAGGGACTCCTTAAGCGGGAAGACTTATTAAGAGGGAAGCTTATTAAAAGCAATAGGATTTTGGGACTTTAAAAATCAGACTTCTTACAGGGGAAAGCTTCTTATGCGGGGACTTCTTATCCGGGTTCTACTGTACTTTCTAGATAAGAAATATGGTAGACCTGAAGTGCTTTTAAAATTATTTGCCAGTATTTTTTATGCTTTTGGGTATCAGAAAACTATAAATGCTTAATATTGGAACTGAGGAGATGGAACTTGATTGGAAAGCAGTCAAAATCTATATATGCAGTAAGAGCTAGTTTATCCAGCACCTTCAGGACCAAAGGGTAACTGGATATTGCAGTTTTCCAGGTACTGGAACATTATACCTAATGCGTATCTTAATGTGCCCAGGAACCTTATGGGCAGGCATAACCATTTAATTTGTTACTTTATGTACTGCCCTGTTTCCCCCACCACAGTGCCTATTCCCTTTTCATCACTGCTTATGTAACATACATACTTTAACTTTACTTGTTGTTAGAAAAAAATTAACTTTACTTGTTTCTTTCTTTTGTACACTTAACATGTCATCATCCAATACCACCACCACCACAGATGCTGTTGGATCTGTCACCTGCACCCCCCCCCCCCCCCAACTTACTTCCTGTCCTTTGGAAATGATTGGAGAATTTGTATGTGACTTTCAGATTTCTTGAAACATCTGGAAAATGTCTGTTTGCTTGGTACGTATTTTGTTTCTGCTGAAAACTGTAATGCAAAATATGTAAATGCATTACTTCCTGGGCCAAGTAACATGTTGCCTGGCTGTGAAATAGCACAATCATCATCTGCTACACCTACACTGAACCAGGACATGCAGGGCTGCATACTGCCAGTAGATTGAATAGTGAAATGCCATTAGCCTATGGAATTTTTGGGTAGTAGAGCTTTCAGGATCATCTAGGGTTGGATAAACCAGCTCTTATTTTATACTGCTCCAAGAAGACTGAAGTCCTGTATTTTGTGAGGTAACAACATAGGTCTATGCGAAGAAGATGAGGAAACAGTATGCAGTAACGCTAGTGCTAAAAAAAATGTGAAATTGTGAGACTGTTACATTTCAACAATAATAAATTTCAGACATGTTTACTGTTCCACTAAACCAGATCCAACTGTCACAGATTCAAAAGAGGAACACAGACACTGTCATTAAAATGGGGAAGAATATGCATAACCCTTCAAATATTAAAATACTATCCTTTGTTTTGTCTGTGAACTTTTTTGTTCATTATATGGCACCATAGGCATGTGCATGGGGTGTGCTGCATGTGCCCAGGCACACTGTAATGTCTCAAAATTTGGTATTTTGTGTCTCATTTTCTAACTTTGTGTTTTTTAAGTAGAGTTTAATTGTAAATTTAAAAACAGCAGTTAAGTTTCAGTTTCTTCACTTCATTTGGTGCATAAAAACAATGTCTGTTATGACTGAGCATTCAATAAATGTTTTCCTTTAAAAAAAAATGAAAAATAGAACTCCTTTTGTGCACACCCTAATGAAATGTGCTGCACATGCTTATGTACAACACATATTTTAAAATGCATTTACTTCAGTGACAAAATCCCAAAACTTTATTTACCATCCCATAAAAGCAGAAATGGACAGAACTTTCTACCAGACATGGTAGTAGTAATTTAACACTTCACAAGTCACAGCAGCATTTACTGAATGTACAAACTTACCACTGGCAAGAGCATTGAAGTGACAGTTTCTTGGTGAACAACATTAAGTGATATAATTACTGTATATATAAAAATATTGTTTTTGTTTATTTTGGAATGTGTCACATTTTCAAAACATTCATCTCATACAGTCTAAAATGTTTTGTAATTACATTAACATATATATGCAAATTATGAAATATAAGGACATTTAAGATTGATTGAGTTATAATTCCCACGGTTATTACCATGGCTCAACAGCCCTATATGGGCTTGGGCCTCCTCTTTCCGAGGTTACTTGGTCTTGTGCATTTGTAGCAGTGAGGGACCAGCTCACTGGCCGCGCTGTTCGACTCAATCCTGATGTGACTGCCAGAGCCATCTGGCAGTCAGTCAGGAGACTTGGGTGAGAAATGGCCACTTAATTTTGCTTACGAGCATTACTAGTTCTATTCATGCCCGTAAGGTTCTTTTACATGCCGTAAATCTACGACATGGGACCGACGGCTTTACTTCCCCTCCAAAGGTGCTCCGGATTTTTATCACCCTTAAAAATCCATCGACCTCGGTCGGGATCGAACCCGCGAACCTTGGGTCCAGTGGCGAGCACACTAACCACTAGTCCACCGAGGTCGACTTATTACTGTTACTAAAACAAGATAATTCAGACAACAAAATTATTACATATGGACAAAATAATCATAATCATAATCATAATCATGCTGCTCAAACTCTTTTCTTTACACATCCATTCCTCTCCCTCTCCTATTCCTTCCTGTTAGTGGCTGGCTGATAGTTGTCCCACTCCTACAGATAATTTCTCCCACCATCAGATAACCAGAATGTTCGTATGCATTGTCAGAAATGTCATATTGTTATGACTTGGAAAAACCCAGGACACTTGGCATCCCAAACCAAATTTTGCGGGACACTGGGACAGAGCTTTTTAATACCCATAAAACCAGGATGAAGTTTAAAGTGTGTTCCATATTTGGACAGTCCATGTTTTGTACCCAACCATGTACTTGGTACAACAGCACATATCCTATAATAAACCTTTGTGTAATAAGAACATATCAGACAAGTATGACTGAAACTATCATAGCCTGAGTAGTCAGTGTTTCTGTATTATAACTGCTTCTCACCATGACTCTGTTCCCTGCTACGTCATGGCAACTTCTCGTAGTTCCCTCTCTTCTGGTGTTATGGAGCTTGTGTAACTTGATGTTGAGGACAGCAGGCGACGGACTGACGGTTGTCTGTTGCCTCCAATGCTGTTCCCTATGTGCCCATTCTCCCTTAGTGATCCATCAAGTCTTCTTGTTTGAATTACTGCTTGAGAATGGTGTGAGAAGAAACCTCCACAGGAGGATTTCACCTGCACAGAAAGTATGAAAGTACCAGTAGTGTGAGACTGTCTTGTTTCCAAATGGAAAAGTTGCACATATAGGACTGCAGTTTATGTTTCATTTTCAGCAGCTGTTAAACTGTTGCTAACTTTAGCAACATTTAATACAAAGAGAGATTACAAAGAATTACCGTAATTTGGAACTATACTAATATAATTCTATGTCATCATGATTAATCAGTTCTTTAATCACTGAAATTTTCAATCTTTTGTCCTACCATATGCTATGTCAAAATATGAAGATTATAAGGTAGAAAACACTGATCTTGCCTGTTGTTTTGTGTGAGCGTGAAAGTTGGTCTCTCACATTGAAGGAAGCACATAGGCTGAGGGTGTTCAAGAATGTGGTGCTGAGGTATACATTTGGGTCTAAGATGAAGGACGTAAGATAGAGGCTGGAGAAAACCGCTTAATGAAAAGCTTTATGATTTTTATTCCCTGCCACATATTATTAGTGTCATCATATCAAGGAGGATGAGATGAGCAGGATATGTGGCATGCATGGGAGAGAAGAGAAATGCATATGGGGTTGTGGTGGGAAAACCTGAAGGGAAGAGGTGACTTGGAAGACCTGGGCATATAGGGGAAGATGATATTAAAATTGATAAAATAGGATGGACTGGATTTATCTGGCTTAGGATAGGGACCAGTGTCAAGTTCTTGTGAACACAGTAATGAATCTTTGGGTTCCATAAAATGTGGGGAATTTCTTGACTAGCTGAGAAACTAATAGCTTCTCAAGACAAACTCTGCTCCATGGAGGAGTTAGATGGTTTCATATTTTGTGATTTTTATGCTTCTGGCTGCCAACCCTGCAAACGAGGTCACTGGTGACATTCAGCTCCAGGTGGATATTGAATGTTGCACCAAGAACTGCATAAGTAAGAAATGTGTATGATATGAAATACTCTGTATAATGTGGCATTATTATTCTTAGTATAAGACTTTGATTTAATGCAAACGGTCTTGTACTCTTAACTTCGAATACAAATTAAATTAAGTGAAATATATATATCTTGAAGCTTTCACAGTGACTAAATTCAATAAAATCTTCTCAGGCTGACATCCAGAGAAGATTTTATTGAAGTTAAGTATGTCTTCTTAACTAAGATTTGGTTGGCTTTCCCAAGACAGTTTATTGATGAAAATTTTATCAGCATAGTCCTAAAATAGGGCATTATGAAGACAAAGTTATATTTGTGCCAGTGAACTGTACCAGTGAGTTTCATCTGAACAAATAATAAAATTATTTTTACTTAAAATGTAACTGTTAATGGGAGTCATAATCCACATGTTCACATGTGCTATAAAATATTGCATTACTTTATATGACATATGAACATACCCTATATCTAAATACTTCTCATATAGTTTGGTATATTAATAAACAAACCTTCCCTTTTTTGCAGATACACTAGTAAACCACTTTTGTAAACACTCATTCACTTAAGTTTCAGAAGGGACTCTTCATCTTAAACTGTGATCTTAAAAACTCACTGTGAAGATAGCCATGATGGCTCCAATTATGAAGCCCGCTAAAACATCCCACCAGTGATGTCTGTGATCTGTGATACGAGTGAATGAGCAGAGCATGGCCCACATGAGACACAAACACTGCAGCCATGGCACCAACAGGAAGGTGGTATTGCCGGGATCCTGCTCTGTATGAACCACTGCAAACAATGTAAAATTCCAGCCATTTATCCAATCAATGCTGAGATTTTCTTCAGAAATTGTCATGGTAAGTTATAAATTCAGTTTAATTTGTGGGATGGTTAGCTTAAAGTATCAAGAGATAGCTGAATGGGTTTCTCTTCACATATTCCCAAGACAGACAGATGACAAGAACAAGTTTCAGAGTGATACACTGTATCTTGTTCATAACAGCATAGTATGGGAAGTGTTAACTGGCACCTGCTCCACAGCAATGCATTGGAGTTTGAAACTTATTAATTTATTTCTGCATTAGTAGGCCTACAAAGTTAAGAAATACAAAACTTGAGTAAACATTACTGTCCACAGACCAGGAGATGTTCCCTGCAAGGTATGCAAAAGATGTGCATGTACAAGATTTTGTGCTGAATGATAAGTTGCTACTACCCATCCTGAAAGCATTCACACAGTGCACTCACTTCCTTTCACTACCCAAAATTCTTGATATTTTCGGCCTGTGTGTACTACTAGAACAGTCAGTCACTTCTACCAATAGCAATCCAGCAGTCCTCAGCACTGCACCACATATGCTCTTTGTCATCTGCTCTTAACTTGTAGGATACTAATTCGACGGCAGACAAATTAAAGTTCACAAACTTTGAAAGTTAAATGTCCCTGAAGAGACTATTTCCTGTTAAGGATCTCAGAAGACACAGTTTTTGGGTATTATCAAAACATTTAATACAATTCTGAGACTTACCATCATGAAGATTGCTGTGTAGGTTGACACTGATGCATGTCCAGAAGGAAATGACTTAATTGAATCTCTGACCAACCACTGGTTTACATCTGTATTGGTACATTTGTAGTCATTTGGAATGTAATTGGAACTGGAGAGTAAAATAACATACCCCAGATTGGTAGGTGTGTTCATTGAAATGCAGTTCATAATGCAATTAATCATAAAGAGACTTGGTGTGTACAAAATTTCTCACAAAACCTGAGTGACAGGGAAAAACAGCAGGACATCATTCTAATCACTGAGGAGAAAAGTGTGTGTAATATATATACATATAAAAGATGCATGGAAAGATCCTGTGCTCTGACATAAAAATTTGACAGTGACATGTGAAAATCCTCTCAGCATAGTGAATTTAACAACTTTAATAATTTATTTATGCCTTGCTGTCAAAATGATTTTGTAACATCATGTGGGTCCTTCAACACTTAAAGGTTTAATCTTTGTTAAGCTTGTGTTGAGAAGGAAAAACATAAAATGGAAACAAAAGTTTATGAATTTTAAAAGACAGTATTGTATTCACATCTCTGTGCAGTATTCATAATGGAGAATAACATCACTAAACACTACAAAAGAAGGTATGCAATAACCACATTTATGCACGTAACTCGCACCCTCATCCCCATAATCTGCAGTCTTGTTTTACTGTAATTGACAGTATTGCAACTCCTTTTATGTATAGTATCTTCAAAGATTAGTACGTCTAGAATCTATGTTGGAACACGGTGTTATTCCTTACAATGATTCATGTAATTGTGAATTTATAGAATGCTCGAGTTTCTTTCTACACCTAAAAGACAGGCAGAAACTGGTGCTTCAT
Organism: Reticulitermes speratus; assembly: GCA_021186555.1. Taxonomy (NCBI): domain Eukaryota; kingdom Metazoa; phylum Arthropoda; class Insecta; order Blattodea; family Rhinotermitidae; genus Reticulitermes; species Reticulitermes speratus. The sequence goes on along the minus strand of JAJKFL010000001.1, from coordinate 36,091,917 downwards.
TCTCATATATTTTGCAAGTACTCTCAGAATTTAACAGAGTTTATACCTCTCAAATCTAAAATGATCTGATGATGGTAAGATTACTTGGGTTCTAGACTTTGTTAGTATTCTGAATACTGTACTACACAAAAAACAAAGTTCAGAAACCAAGTAATCCTTCCAGTAGATCTGGAAAGTAAAAACATAAAAGTTGCTTCAGCTGGCGTATGATGATCTGTTAAACCTATATTAGAACACTACGACCCTTAAGAATCACTGTAATGTAGTAATTAAGGATTTATTTACCTACATTAAAGCTTAATTAGGATCCTTGATATAATAATTTTCTACTTACGATTGTGTACAGTTTTTAACCAAGTCAGGACGGCAGGTGTCAAGAAAATGTGGTCTGGGCTCACCCACCAGTGACTTGGCAACGTCTGTCACCACAAGAAGCATAACAAGGCCAACAAAGAATTCCCAGTACCAGTAAAGTGCTTGTCTTGCTCCATTCAAACTTCGGTGCTTAGCAGACTTGCTGACGTCATACTCATCAATTGTGTAACAGCAAGATTCAATCACCCATAACTGTCAGGCCAAAATGGATTTGCTTAAATAAAATCCTTTCATTAATCTTAATTGATCTTAATGGTACCTTGTACCTATATTTTACTATTACCTGATTTTCTGCATTGCCCATTATGTGTTGTCTTACAAAAATAGATACAGTGTGCAATTCAGAAGGCAGTGTGGCACTCACTGAAGAAAGTAATATCAGTGTGTCATAAGAGTGTACAGTTTCTACAGTGACACAATTTGAAGGTAACATATTAATATTAATATGTGTATTGTCGCCAAACACAACAAACTTTTATTAAATTCATCAGTGAATGCTACATATTTCAGTTTACAGATTATCATCAGGTAATAAAATACATGATTTAAAACATATGTATGTGTGCATGGAAATGTTTAAAAATCTGAAAGATCTCACAAATTTTTACAAACTTTTCTCAAATCAACATAGCATTAAACTGTATATATCTAATACTTTTCATATATACATTTGTTTGTTAAAAATTTTTTCATGTTCTTCTTAAAATTATTAAAATTGTGTTGATTTTTTCTTGTTTGATTGGCTTGAATATTCAAATTGAAGATAACATCTTGGCATCCTTATAAATAAAGTTCTTATTAGGATGCAATGATATATATAATAACAGTATGGCATTCATTCATTAGATTTGATTTTCTTTCAATGATTTCTTAATGATATTATTTTCTTCTTAACACATCTTGGAGTTGTTATATTATACACAATGATATAAAAAACCTCTGTTTTCTTTTGTCAGACCTAAAGTTTTCACAGCTGCAATTGAAGATTACTGTCTTCTGGTATTTGACACCATGTAGTCTGGTAGACGTATATGGACGTTTCTGAGGAACCTGCTGCCTCAAGTATCAGGGTAAATGAGTAAGCCATATGGAAAAGAAAAGTCGGTGACACAGGATAAGAGAGACAAGTGCTCGGGCTAAGAGCAAACAAGTGCCAACTCCACATCATCAGGGAGGTAAAAGAGACTCAGATACATCCCAAGAACCTGAATTACGAGGATCACTTCTGCCTAAGCAAGCCACAGAAACCTGTCATCTGTTCTCTAAAGGAACATATGGAACCTTCTACCATGGATACACTATGAGTTAGGGTCACTAAACTGGCCCTTACCAGGACTGTTTAACACTTTTTCTTTCAAGTCCTTGGGCATGGTACTTTTCGTCTCAGATCTTTTTCCTTTCTCTTTACTTTTTCTTCCACCTCTTTAAATTTTCTCCACTCCTTCCACTATGAATTTCTCTTTGGTTTACTGTAATATTATTTGTATAATTGTATTTGGTCATCCTTATCTTTATTTCTAGTAATTTTGCTTCCTTTTATTGTATTTTACCTCCTTCACACCCATATTTTCATTCTTCATATCATTTTCGCTTGTTGCTTTTTAAAATTATACTTTTTTATTGATTTTACATACATTTCTTGCCTGCTGTCTTCTTTACAATTGAGTCATATGATTTTAAGTGTGAATGTCATACCATATCAAGTGTTTCTGGACAGTCACTCCAGCGTTTTGATTCATGTTCCATATTTTGTCCATTTACTCTTAAGTGCTGTAGTTGTAATATGCATCACTGATATGCCACATATGGTAACTGACAGCAGATCAATCAACAATGAACACAAGAAAATACCATGAAAATGTCTACTGGTAAAATGACTATTTTCAGTTGATTAAAAAAAAAAATTTCAAAGAATGACAGGTAAAAGGTAAACAAAATTTGCCTCTGTACTTTTAAGCATCACGCCATGCAGATGTTCAGGGGAGTGAAGGAATATCTCAACACATTCTTAATCTTGACAATGAATGTGAGTGGTCAGCTTCACACTTTGTACACTTTATCCTGGGCTAGAGCCCCAGTTACCCATTCAAGAGGAGGATGGGTGGGTCCAACAGCCAGTCAGGATGCCTTGGAATAGACAAAACTCTCTTGCCCCTGTCTAAAATCCAACCCCTATTTTTGAATTGTCCAGCCCATAGGCTAGTCACTATAAATACTGAGCTGTTCTGGCTCCTTATTGTTGTCACAGACAGTCACTTCAACTATTGCATTCCTTTATTATTAGATTTTGGTACAAGACTAATAAAATTGTGGTAATTTTTTGTATCTGTTGTTATTACTATTTGACATTATGTATAAATGTACCCATTAATATCATAATTTTATTACTGATAAAACTGATCACAGCATTTACATTATGTATGAGTTATCTAGGCTGTAGCCTGTCACTGCACTTACTGAGCAATCCTGGCTCTTAAAACCATTAATAGAATTATAATTACAATTATAATAGAAAATAAGAGATAAATGATAGAGGCAGGCAATAAGAGAATTGAAGAATTGAAAGGTGGGGCTTTTAGGTATTCAGTTGCTATTAGATGGTGACAGTACTGGAAAATTCTACAGTATACGTGATTTCTGTATCTTGATATCTTCCTATTCTGACTTCCAACTTACCCCAATTAAAGGAACCAGAAATGTAAAACTGAGTAATACTGTGGCGTTAATGGTGTCGCCTCTGAATTTGTAGGAAATCTTGGGGTCATCACAGTAGAAACCTGTCTGTACAGTTGGGATGAGACCATACTCTATCATGATAAGGCCTGCTGAAACTGTAAAAGAAAATATTGCTGCTGTTATAAAATGCAACTAATCATCAGTGTAACGATAATGTTGTGAAACAGGAAAACCCAAATACTGAAGTAATCCATAAAATCATGATAAAAATCTATGAAATACCCATTTTTAATTTAGTGTGAATCTTAGTTGTGTTTCTGTTTGAAGAAGTATGCCTTCATTGATGTGTGATAGAGGAGAGGAGAAATATTTTTAGCTTTTTCGCTAAAGGAGAAATATGAACTTTAGTTAAATTAAAAAGATTATCCTTCAATTGTATACATTTCTGATGATGGACTTTGTCCAGCCTAAAGTGTTAAAAAAATACAAGAAGTAAACAGAACATTTCAGAAACTGGAACTGTTTCCATCCTCAGATATAAATATGGGGAGGCATGTACTCAGTTGGTCGCATTAGACGGAGTACTCTCAATTTATGGGTGACCTATGTCAGCAAAACTGTCAGGTATATATGTCTAAGATCAGGTTTTAGCAGCAGGATACAACAGAAAATTTTTTTACCATAAAGATTGTGGGAATGGCCATGAAGATGTAGAATCAAGACAGAAAATGAAATTGAAACTGGGTTCTGTCTCGGCTGAAGGTCTTCATGTCCACTCCTACAAATTCTGTTGTAAAAAAAAAAGTGTCTCTTATTTCATGACAAAACCCAATAACATTACAAAACTAGAACAGTCTTCAACACAAAATATAACCTTAGAAGTTCATTCAGACTAGGAAGAGATATACAAAAGATGGCACATTACTCCTATAGCATTTCGTGAAAACATGGCAGATGCTATGCTCGTGAAACACAAATCTCACTAACTGCGCAGCTCCAGGAACATAGGTACAGTCTTAAAGAGTGTCTTCTAGAAAAATCTAAACTAGCCACAAATTCTTATGGAGCTTGGATTTTGCAAACCGAAATTAACAGAAGGTGGCAGAAATACAAGAAATCAGCTCACATGGATTCCCCCAATCAGTAAGGAGGTTAGCAAGTAACAGGAAATGCTGGTAGAATCTGGTACATTACCTTTTTAAATTTAGTTTGTATGTTCCGTATTTCTTGCATGTGCCTCATATGGCAGTGGTTCTCAGACTTTCTGGCTATGGAAGTCCTGAATCACATTTGTCTTGCAGCACCAACCATACCACTACTCCGCACACCATTTAAAGCATCAAGTTCTTTTGGTTATTTTGGGAGTTCAAGGACCATCAAAAAGCTCTCATGACTGTGGTCTGAGATCCCCCCTGTACACTGTATAGCTTACATGTGGATACTGCAGAATATGTAAAGGTGCACAACTGACAAAGAATGCAAGTTTGATAGAGGAGGGACCTGTCCTCTCATCACAGAGGATGCCCCATGATGACTATGGCTGTAATGGTACATGTAAGAATTAAAATACGCATATGGGCTCAAACAGGGACTCGAAGCCAAGACGGACGGACTGACCAACAGTCGCAAAATTACATGGATTTAGATATGGGATGTTCAGAGATTGAGAAGAGCTCTTCCTATCACACTCAACTGAGCAGGTGCCTCCCACCCTTTCACCTGATGACAGAAACTGATGCAGTTTCCGAAACGTCGTGTTTTTTCAGAATACCAGATGATGGGCAAACCTCAGAAACCAAATAATCCTAAGTGTAATATACCATCTTCAGAATCATTTAGAACTGTCCCTTAATTCTTCTTACGTCACTCTGTCTCTTACTATTACTACAAGCATACAGTAGGTACTGTGTCTACTACACACTCTTGTATTGGTAGTACATATTTCAATATGTCGTGTATCTTTCATTTTCTGTCTACGCTCATGTGTTTGTAGTCGTTATTCTTGACTCTAGATAAGAATGCAAATTATTTGTTTGTCCTACTACCAGTCTTTTAATTTAAACACAAGTGATGTATTGGTGTACCTTCGTTGTATCCATTTATTAGGCGCGTTCGCAAAATTTCGAAAATCGACTATTAGCTTCGTCAGTGGACGGATTTTCATGAAATTTTATATTTGAGAATTGTTCGAAAATCTATCGAGAAAATTCAGGTTTCATTAAAATCTGACAAGAATAACGGGTACTTTTACATGAAGACCTATGTATATTTATGATAACATCTCGCTGAATTCTTCTTAGAATGAGAAATGTTTTGGACAAAAGTTGCAGAGAAATTTAAAACACTTATTTTATGTTCAATAACTTTTTTCCGAAAAGCGTGCCGTTTATGAGATACTGTGGAAAAATATGGTACAGCCAGACAGGCCACAGACGGCAACATAATACGGCGCATACGCATTGCATGCTGGATAACTAAGGCTAACAGACACACACTGAGAATAAATAACACATTGCTTTTCCACGGCAACAATGGTTACGCGAACGCGCCTCAATGTTACGTTTATACCTACATTTCCTGTCGTGTGTTACTTTGCTATAGCCTTCTTTGTTTATTACCTGTTACGATCCTTAGGTTTTGTGTGTTTCCCTTGTATTATTTGTAGCTTTTCTAGCTTATTTATTGTCTCGTGTAGTCCGTTTTGCTGATGTGTTGTAATATAAGTGTCAGTTCATAATTTATTCTTATTATTATTTTGGCCATTAGGCTGCTGAGTCAGCAAGTAAGTAAACAAACTGTATGAATTATTATAGATTCTGTACACAGGCGGAAAGGTTTAAATTAAAGAAGACGGCATAAATTATTTCCGGAACGTGGTGTCATTAGCTGCTTACGACTGGCGTATTCAGAAGTGAATTCATAGCACTATTTCGTACTGAGATTATATACTATTCAAAGCATTGCGAGCTTTGGGGTTTTCACAGCGGTGTAAATGAGGATTCCGGTCTTCTTGTATGTGACGCTGTGTCGCTAAGTGAGTTGCTCCTGCCTGACGTTCCCAAGGAAGATGCTGGCCATCGAAGAATGAAGCCAATGCCGTCGGTAGCCACTCAGTCAGTGACGTAGTGTCACATCCCATGCGACCGACATCCCATTGGAAGCAATGTTAGGACAGTTAATTTCTTCGGTTAAAAGAAGAATTATATGTGACCTATTTTAAGGTTGTGCTCTTTAATTCGCCTGTAAGGACAGGAAAACCGTAACAAGTTCAATATATTCGTGCAAAAGACGCAATGTTACTTGCCACACTAAATCGCCACTTTAGGGGAATACCAAACTACCACACTTACAACACCGCATGCAAGTTCCTAACGTCAAGTTAGAAGGCAGAAACCATTGATCTCGCACAGTATCGACAAATATTTCGTTGTAAATTTTCACGATAGCTAAATAGTCGAAACAGTAAGATTCCAAACAACATTTAACATTTTATAGCGTTAGTGACAACGCAAGTTAAATATTAGTCATAATACAAACACACGGAAACATGTCATTGCTTGCGTGATATAGCTCAACTAAAAAAGTGGCAGTAACAGCAAAAACATACCCCCTCCCCAGCTGCAAATGCAGCATGATATACGTGTACTTATTCCAATGTTATGGTAAATCGATCGTGTAACCAGGCCCGTAGCCAGATCCTGAACACAGTGGGTGAAGCAGCTTCCAGTGCGGGTGCATACATCTAACTAACTAACTAACTAACTCCATGGAGCAGAGTCCTTCTTGAGAAGCTAACAGTTCCTCAGCTAGTCAAGAAATTCCCCGCGTTTTATGGAACCCGAAGGTTCATTACCGCACTCACAAGAGCCCGCCACCTGTCCCTATTCTGAGCCATATCAATCCAGTCCATGCCCCCCATCCCACTTCTTGAAGATCTATTTTAATATTATCCTCCCATCTACGCCTGGGTCTTCCAAGTGGTCTCCTTCCCTCAGGTCTCACCACCAAAACCCTGTATGCACCTCTCCCCTCACCCATACATACTACATGCCCCGCCCACCTCATTCTTCTCGATTTGATCACCCGAATAGTATTTGGGTGCATACACCTACATAAGTTTATATACGTAAATAATGCTCTATTATACATATACTGTGTATGTATATTATAAACCTATGCATGAGCGTAAGAAGCGCCTTTGTCACGACCACGAAGTCAACACTTTAATTACATAATGCGCTCCACAACACTGCACAAAACATCTTGCATATACGAGTATAAACATTTTTGAGAATGAATTGTTTCCAACCACGGCGGTTCAATAGAAGCAACGCGTGGATTAGGTAGGGTGAAGCGCCTTTTTTTAGCGGGCTGATCAGCATGTTTGTCTTTGATATTTTGCAAATTCCCAGTGGGTGCATCCACATTTGCACCCACTTGCCCCTCCCCACCCCGTGGCTACAGGCCTGCATGTAACGTAAAAATCGGCATCAACAGAGTCATGGAAGTTGAACAAGGCAAAAGCGTAACAAATGTCGTCGAAGACGGCATTGTGAAGAAATTTCTAGAAGACCGGGACATTCGGTTATGAAGAGTAGGCCACCTCATCACAACTGTACCTGCCAATATGTAACTGGCTAATCAATCGGAAGCAATTTTAATAGAGAACACTTCTGCTTCCTTTGATGTTGTTACCGAAGAACATATCCGACACTTACTGATACGCGCAGGACCACTAGAATAATGTTTTGTTTTCAGAAACGATCTCCTGTCTCTGGACTTTATCCGTCGTCCACTCATAATTGAAACGCAGCCTTTCCTATGCCGGCTCTGCTTCCGAAACGTTGCGTTTTAATTATAAGTCCACGACGGATAAGTACAAAAAGAGGAGATGGTTTCGGAAAAATACATCATCTTCAAAGAAATCTTCTTCTTCTTCTTCTTTAGCACTACAGCCCTTTAAGTTTGGCCTTGGTTTCACTTCTTTGGGCTTCTCAACATTATCATTTTTTACAGGATGCGGTTGTCAGCCTCATGCCCAACCACAAACCTAGAGGGCCAGGCTTTGATTTTGGCGTGTGTTCCGCTAGGGAGGTTAGCAAACTCCTAAGGAGCCCTCCCTACCCCCTCATTGTGGGACACTGTGTGGTTCCTCTGCTCAGACCTGTCCAGCTTGGGTGACCGTACCAGTAGCTCCGCTACCGCCGGCATAGCCCGCACCTTCATTGGAGCACTCAATCCTCCGCGCCCGGTTTAACAAAAACCTTCGAAAACTTTCCCCCCCCCCCCCCTACCAGGGAGAATCGTGAAAACCATACAGAACTGAATATTTCGTCGTTTCCTTTTTTAAGAAACTTTGATCGTTCTCATAGCTAGAAAATGTAGGATAGCGACTTTCTTCAGCTGGTCATTTTGCTTACAGCTTGTAATTTCCAGGCACACTTCCTGCATACAATATCGTGAATTTATTTAATGCACTTACAGCGTCGTTAAATTGGCAACAAATAAATGATTTACTAGTACACAAGTGAATAATTAATTAAGTAAATAAATAAGTAGTCAAACAAGTAGCCGATCCCAGTGGCCGTACGGTCTAAGGCGTGGGTCTGAGGCCGCTCGCTTGCTAGGATTGTGGGTTCGAATCCCACCGGGGGCAATGGATGTCTGTCTCTTGTGAGTGTTGTGTGTTGTCAGGTAGAGGTCTCTGCGACGGGCTGGTCCCTCGTCCAGAGGAGTCCTACCGAGTGTGGTGTGTCTAAAAGTGTGATCGTGAAGCCTCGAAAAATGAGGCGGCCTAGGCCCCCAAGGGGCTGTCGAGCCATTGGAAAAAAAAAAAAGTCAAACAAGTAAGTAGTTAATAAATAAGGTACATTATTTATCGAATGCTCCCCAAAGATGTATGGCCTCAAGTATCTACTTAGTGTTCAAGTTCATAAGAAATTTATTATTAATTTCAATGTTTCTGCTTTCTTATAATGCACAGTACATAATCTTACATAACAGGGCAAGAAGACAATTACACTGGCAAATGGAAGTGTTTTTGCGAATTAAGGATTTAAATTTAACAGGGCAATTATGGCGCATTACATGCACAACTTAGGGTTCTACTGCGGACATTAACTGTGTAACAAACTACCTGGATGCAGTTCACTGCTACCGCGATGTTCTCTCTCGTAGACTCGAACCCTAAATACATTTTATGTGTGCCTAAACCTATAGGCTAACACAGGGAAGTGATTAAAATATACCATGTCAATTGTCTTCCAAATTATCCTCTCTCTTCCGTTACCACATAACGACTGACAATAAATGCAGAAGTATTGCTATTACTTTGAAATTTCTTTTTCCATGATCATCTGACTTTCAAATTGTTGGCTCGTGTCAGCTGTAGAAGTCACTAATAAGATAAGCTTTCGTCTTCAATACATTCTTCTAGGTTGCTACACCATGTAGAATGGTCAACTGGAGGCCTCTGTTGCCAGTGCCTTGCTACTTCTACAAGGCATACTATTTCTGAAGGGATATGTAGTTATTAATGAATTTCGCCAACCACCTTGAGTTGAAGTGACTAGCGTGCAGTTGAACTTGTATTCTTGACAGTCATGTCAGAAAATGCGAATTTCCAGCCTTGAAAATAAGTAATTTCCTCCCTATCTATGGACAAGTAGCGATAATATTAGCTGTCGTAAAATGACGCAGTTTCGGAGGAAAATTCCAACACCTAATTAATTTTGGACCTTAATGTCGTATTTCAGGAGTTTCTATGCTACTGCCATTTTCATAAAGTCTAAAGGAACACGAAACAAACCGAATACTCTGGCCGCGAGACTTAAAGTATCAAGTTAATTACAGGTACATCAGGTTCAAAATACTTTGTCATCAAAGTTTCCTATGTTTTTCAGACCATACTTCTAAATTTAATTTAGAGGAGCCTGTTTGTTCTGTCTTCAGCGCCTTAAAACTTTCAAACCTCATATTATTAAGGCATTTCTAAAACTGCTTATAACTGGGTGGCCACTTAAAATGCCGGACGCCGTTGGAGAGAGGGCCAGTGCATTAAGAGAGACAAGCAGCTGTACATTAAAAAATTAACATTAGTGTCACTTTCTCATGAAAGTGGCACCGAAAAGATTTTCGTAGCGAGATAAAAAAATTGCTCTCCGGATTCTAACAGCTGCCGCGAAATCCGATTAGAGGGTTATGGATTGACACCGTTTGCTGTGTATTTTAACATCTAAAGGTGTGATACTGTATTCATATATGCAGGGGCGTAGTTGGGGAGGGGAGGGCGAGTGGTGCGGCCGCTCCGGGCGGCAGAGACCAAGGGGCGGTAAAAATGAATGTTTTAAATTTTAAAAAATCTGTGCTCAAAATTTTAAATTATTGAGCCATATAAATGAGTTCTGATATTAAAACCAACAAATGTACATAAGTGTATGAAAGTGCATTATACACACTCTATACCTCCTACATGTCTCGGCCACTAATGTGGGCCATCTTCAGGGAGGTGCATTACAAAGAATACTTACACCGAAATATTAAGACCTCAATGGAACCAATGCATAGATATAAAATGTTAGTATTTTATATCTATGCACCTCTCTGAATATGGCCCCATGAGTGGCCGAAACATGTAGGATATATACAGTGTGTATAATACACTTTCATACACTTATGTGCATTTGTTGTTCTTAATATCATGCCTTATTGCTCAATGCACGGTTATGGATCATTTAAAATTCCATATAAATGAATTCAACAAATAACTGTGACTTTTTTTAAAGTTCATAACTTCTGTTACGGCCGGCCATTGTGATTACTCGCCCTGTGCGCACCCCCCCCCCCCCAAAAACCCTAGTTACGCTACTGCATGCATGGACATTGAAAACACAGAAGTCTGTTTTTCACAGAAACTGTTACACTGAGTAAACAGCAGTTGTTTTAGAGGAGGATGCTTAACAGCACTGCATAGACATGGATGCGAAGAACAACTTCATGTTTAAGAGTGTCTCGTACGTAAGTTTGTTATGATGTATTACGCAGTGTTTTGGCTGAAGTACATTAGCAAGACCAGGATAAATACTTCAACCAATAAACTGAAAAGATGGCGTTTTATGAACATCATCTCTTAGTCTGTACGTATTTTTATATTTCAATATCCGACCTTTCGCTAAAACATTTTTCACCCATCAGCTCTACCATGTTAGGTTCTCTACATGACAAAATAACACTCTGCGTTCATTAAAAAGTCTCTTCGGGTCTGCTAATATAGCGCTCCAACACAACACGTCTTATAAGCATACCGGCTTACTGAAAACCTATATCTACAGTACACACTATAAGAAAATTGCGTACACACACATAACTAACTCCATGGAGCAGAGTCCTTCTTGAGAGGCTAGCAGGTCGTGTGCTAGTCAAGAAATTCCCCGCGTTTTATGGAACCCGAAGGTTCATTACCGCACTCACAAGAGCACGCCACCTGTCCCTATCCTGAGCCATATCCATCCAGTCCATGCCCCCATCCCACTTCTTGATGATCCATTTTAATATTATCCTCCCATCTATGCCTGGGTCTTCCAAGTGGTCTCCATCCCTCAGGTCTCCCCACCAAAATCCTGTGTGCACCTCTCCCCTCATCCAAACGTGCTACATGCCCCGCCCACCTCATTCTTCTTGATTTGATCACCCGAATAATATTTGGTGATGAGTACAGATCATTAAGTTCCTCATTATGTAGTCTTCTCCACTCCCCTATTACCTCGACCCTCTTAGGCCCAAATATCCTCCTCAGCACTCTATTCTCGAACACCCTCAGCCTATGTTCCTCCCTCAGTGTGAGAGACCAAGTCTCACACCCATACAAAACAACAGGCAAAATTATAGTTCCGTATATTTTAATCTTTGTATTTTTGGATAGCAAACTGGAAGACAGAAGATCCTGCACCGAATGAGAAAAGCATTCCCCGACTTCAATCTGCTCTTAATTTCTTCCTGAATGGAATTTCGATTTGTTAGGGTTGTTCCCAAATATTTCAACTGTTCCACCCTTTCAAAGGATTTATTATCTATCTTTAAGTTGTGATTTTGTCCTGCATTCTGATTGCGAGACATGACCATGTACTGAGTTCTCTGCATTTACTTCTAGACCAATCTCCTTACTAGCGACTACTAAAGCTTCTGTGTTTTTCTTTACAGCATGTATGCTTCTGCCCAATATATTAACATCATAAGAATAAACTAGAAGCTGATGTATACCATTCAATTTTAAACCCTCCTGGTTCGCCTGAAACCTCCTAATGGCATATCCAAAGCAAAGTTGAAAAGTAATGGCGATAAAGCATCTCCTGTTTCAAACCATTCTTAATAAGAAATGTGTCAGACAAATGTTTGCCTACCCGGACTCTGCTATAGGTTTCATTTAGACACATTTTTACTGGCCTTACTAGTTTCATAGGGATACCAAATTCAATGAGAATATTATACAAGACCTCCCTCCTAACTGAATCATAGGCTTTCTTGAAGTCTATAAATAGCTGATGCACTGCCTCATTGTATTCCCATTTTTTTTTTCAAGTATTTGACGAAAGCAGAATATACGATCAATAGTCGACCTGTTACGTCTAAATCCACACTGATGCTCCCCAATAATTTCCTCTCTATATGGAGTTAACCTTGACAGAAGGATGTTGGACAGAATTTTTGTATGTGGTTGACAAAAGTGATATGCCTCGATAATTACTGCAATCTGTTTTATCGCCCTTCTTATAAATAGGTACAATGATTGACTCCTTCCACTGCTCAGGCAATTCCTCTTTATTCCAAATAGAATTAATAAGTTTATGGATCTCAGAACGAATTGTCCTACCTCCTGCTTTAATCAGTTCTGCTGGAATTTGATCAATACCTGGTGATTTGTGCCTTTTTAACTTTTCAATAGCCATCTCAACCTCAGAGTCACTGGGCTCAGGCACCAGTGGCTCTGCGTACACACACACACATACATACATACACATATATAATTTATAATCATTTTGTGTGACAACAATTGATTGCTTATTCAGTCATTCTCGTCGACTTACTTAAGTACTGGAAAGTCTCGATTATCTGACCTAATCGGGACTGATAGGTGGTCGAATCTTGCGGATTCTACCGTATCCACCAACAGCGAATTTGAATGTGAATTTTTTTGTTTTCTATATTATAAGGGAAGTGATCGTCGTAGTTTTAATGATTCAGTTATAAGAGTCAAGTCTTCTGGAATATGACGCCATGTCTATCTGTAAATAGTTACGGACGTTTCGGTGAATATTTCTACCTCCATCTTCAGGGTCTATGCAGTCTGTTCAGAGGACTGACACAGAATCGGCCTAGTACCTTATCCCAGAAGCCTTGATTCTTCACTAGTACCTCAAATCTCGCAATATTTCTTTATTGTTCACATTATTTCAGCATTGTTGTTACCATACAGGAAGAACCTTTATGGCCCGTGACGAATAACTTCCTGAAGCCTTTAAATTAAAAATTTCTCCGACGTCAAGGAGAGGCATTAGAAAAAGATAACTGAGAGGACCGCATAAAGTAAACTGGCAGGTCGCCTATGGCCCGAGTGTTAGAGACCCCTGAATTCAAGGTATAACATGTACGATAAGGCATGGTTGTAATGGTGGTGTTCTACTAAATCTGCCGCCATTTACAACCCAGCGCTTGAATAATCAGAGGGAGTTTCTAGGGATTGTGAGAGAATATAGAAACAACAAAGATTATGCGGGTAAAAAATTCGTGCATAAAGGTAAAGTTCTTCCTATAACCTGCCATGAAGGCACAGAGGAGGAGTAGAGGTATAGCTCTACTCTTTCTTTAATATCGGCGCTAGATGGGGGTGGGTGATTAATGCCACGCCCCAGCCGCTTTACCCTCGGGAATGACCCGGTACCCATTGCATAGAAGGCTGGGTGGGCCCAGGGTGCGGAAAATCTCGCCCCCACCAGGATTCGATACCCGGACCGTCCAGCCCGTAACGAGTCGCTTTACCGACTATGCTATAATACCCGAATTTTTTAACGCTTTTGATTGAAACAATCAGTTTTACCCTACTTATAAGGCAGCATCAAATGTATGCATCTACCGAACTGAGGGAACGAGCCCAAACTGTTGTGCTATGCGTACATTTCCTAACTTGTTGTTTTGAATAGTTGGCTACAATATGAAATTCTAGGGTAAAGAAAGATCTTGTGATTGTATAACAGTATCGTTGGACCACTGTTCACAAAGTAACGTGGAACAGGTGCAACGACTTTAACCTATTCTGAAAAGCCTGGACAGTTGCTTAGCTCGACTACACTATACACACACACACACCGTGTTTTACTCACTTAATCCTGCCTTATTCCATTTCCCCATCACTGGCGAAGTTGGTCAATACAATCCACAACGCAAGATGGAGAAAGTGTGATTCAAACGTCGTTTCACTGCTAACACATTTCACACAACAGCTGATCCCAGTACTGTTTACGGTTGTGTCGTTATCATGCCATGGTCTCGTCTGACGTGACGTTGTTCACGTGATGTAGACGTCATCAAGGAGAATAAATAAGAACCCACAAAAATCAATTTACTGTGTTGACAAACGGCTGAGTGACCATTATTAGAAACCTCCGTGTTTATGACCCGTAAGCTGTGGTTCAAGAACAACTTGATTTGTCATATTATCTTATCTACTGATGAACTGTGGTGTGATTTTCGTTACGTAGTGTTAGTTGTAGCACATGCGAATTGCATACTGTAACCAGAGCTGCCTGCTTTGTGCACAAGAATTTTTTGTTTCCACGCATTTTCTGGTCAAGTAAAGGTCTTTCAGGAGTATAGTTGCCCCATACTTAAGGTTATCAATTCTGAAAATTAAACTTATTTATATTATCCTGTTTACTTTTATTTTTGTCGACATTGAAAGAAGTGGTTGAACCCTACAAAGCCCAAAATTTGGTGTTTTTTATACAGCACACCTAGCATCGTTAGAAGAGTTCCACGAGGGAGATATGGCCAGAAAATATAGCCTAACTTGACGGGATCAAGAAATACGAATAGGTATTCAGTGGAAAAATCGAGGGAGAAAGATATTAAATTGCATCTTGGGAGAATTAATTTGTAACCCTGTGAAGTAGGCTGAAGTGAATTAAGGCCGTGTCCGGTGCTGCACTTCGATTTTAACGGCGTCAAGTCATCGGTTGCACTACCAAATAATTCATTAATCCTCTCACACAAGGGAGTGTCACGTATTTTGGAAAAGATCTGGCAACCCTAATCGTAAAGGCCCATTTGCTACAGACTTCAATCAGTACATGGTGTCAGCAGTAACGACACAGTTTATCCATTTCCGCATTACAATAAGGAAGCAGTTCTTCCTGTTCCATGCTTATTAACGGAAAATAATATGAATAGACCGGACGTAAGGAAATGGGTGTCTGTGTGCATTAATCTGTGGTCTGTACCCTGCGCAATGACGTAAACACTTTTTGCAGTAATACTTTTACAATATCTCAGCAGATGGCGCACGCGTTCTCATCGGGAAGAGAAGTACAAAATATCGCCAATAGAGAGCGCTTGACGACTACTGAACGTTAACGTCAAGCAGCCGGCTGGGAGTCGCATTCATTCATTCATTCATTCTTACGACAGGTCCGTAGCCTCTTCCAAAACGAGTTTTCTACAGAGTGTGATCTAGTGCTTCCTCTTTCAATTTCCAGAATCTTCTCTTTTCCTTAAGGTCATCCAGTAGCTGCTTACGTCTTCTCCCTCGTCTTCCCGTCATTTCTATCCTTCCCTCTAACTTTCCTTCAATCACATGTTTCAGAAGGCAGTTTCTACGCAAGATGTGACCAATCCAGTTAGCCTTTCTTCTTTTTATTGTATGTAGGATATTCCTCTCCTCCTTGAGTCTGTGTAATACTTCTTCATTTCTCACACAATTGGTCCAACTGATCTTCTCCATTCTTCTCCAGCACCACATTTCAAAACTTTCCAGATACTTCTGATCTACTTTCCGAAGTGTCCACGTTTGAGCACCATACAAAGCTATACTCCAAATGTAGCACTTTACTAGTTTCTTCCTTAAATTTAAGTCCAGTTTGCTGGTGAAAAGAGTCTTCTTCTTGTTGAATGCTGCTTTTGCCATGGCAATTCTGGATTTAATTTCACATGTACACCTTGCATCATTTGTTACCATGCTACCCAAATAATTGAAATATTCCACATTCTCCAATTGTTTTTGATCTATTATAATTTTCATTGGGAATGGTTGCCTTGAGATTCTCATTACCTTAGTTTTTTCCACATTCATTTCCATTCCATAGCGTCTTCCAATTTCAATTAGTCTATCAACCATGCCCTGTAGCACCTTTTCTTCCCTAGCCAGTAGCACAAGGTCATCTGCATATTTCACAGTGTGAATTACTTGTCCTCCTATTTTGAAGTCTTCAAACCCTTCAAGAGCTTCCTTGGTTAGGTACTCACCTTATAAGTTGAACAGAATAGGTGACAAGCAGCAACCTTGTCTAACTCCTCTTCCAATCTTCACACTTCTCATCTCCCCTTGGTCCAGTCATATTTCGACACTCTGTTCCATGTACAATTTGCTGATCAATCTTCTTTTGCGCCAGTCTATCCAAGTTCCTTTTAGGATCTGCATTAATTTGGTCCAGTTGACACGGTCAAATGCCTTCTGCCAGTCTATGAAGCAAGCACACAATTCCTCATCTATGACCAAGGTTCGTTCTGATATTATTCTCAGCATCCCAATTGCATCCCTAGTTCCTTTTCCTCTTCTAAATCCAAACTGATCTTCTCCAAGTTCATCCTCAATTTTCCTTTCAATCCATCTTCTAAGTATCCTCGCTACATCTTTGCTGCATGAGCGATGATGCTGATTGTGTGATGGTCACTGCATTTTGTAGCTTTGGGCTTCTTATTTAAGGCAATCATTGTAACATCAATGAAATCTCTGGGCCACTCTCCAGTTACATACATGCTGTTGATCAGCTGTGTCATTAGTCTGAGACCATCTTCTCCCAACAATTTAGTACATCCCCAGGTACGTCATCATCTCCTTTAGCCTTCTTATCCTTCATCTCCTTGATAGCTTTTTCCACTTCACTTTGCAAAATATAAGAGCCTTTCTCGTCTTCATCTACTTCATCTTCAGGTTCGACTTCTAGGTGTTCTGGTCGATTAGCTCGATCTTAGAGCTCTATGATATAATTCTCCCAAATTTGCAGTACTCGTCTCTGATCTATTATTATATTCCCTTGAGAGTCTTCGATGCTAATGTTTTGAATCTCATGGTTTTCTTTCTAACCTAGTTCCTTTGTCTTCATGTACATTAGATCATAACTTTCTGTTCTTTGAAATTCTATGATCTCATCGCATATGCTGTCCAGATATTCCTTTTTGGCGTTGTCCGTGGCTCTTTTCAATTTGTTCCTCAGTCTTCTGTAGTTCTTCCTTCCTTCTTTGTTGTTGACATTCTTCCATTTCCTTCGTTCATCCAGTTTACTGATCATCTCCTGTGTAATCCATGGCTTTCTTGCTCTCCTCTCGACTTTTCCAACCAAATCACTCATAGTATCTAACACACATTTCTTGCTATTGTTCCACTGCACTTCCACATTCCCACTTTCACATTTGATTGCACCAAGTTTTTCTTCTAGTCTATTGTGTACTACCTGTCCTTGAGCATATAGCTTCTCCAAATCCCATCTTGGTTTTCGCTTGTGGAACCTTATGATTTTCTTCAAACGGTGCAGATTGTTGCAACCAGTAAATTGTGGTCAGAGTCAATATCTGCTCCAGGAATTGTCTGCACATCCTTCACACAGTTCCTGAATCGCTAGTACATAGTCCAATTGATGTCGATTCTTATCCCCTGGTAATTTCCAGGTGTACAATCTTCTTTTAGGTTTTTTGAACCATGTGTTTGTTATAACAAGTCCATTTCTTTCACAGAAGTCAATAAGCATTTGACCTCTCTGATTCCTCCTTCCCAGTCCATATGGTCCAACAGTGTTGTGATGTGCTTTTTTTCCAACCACACTGTTCCAATCTCCCATTATAATCGTATTTGTCGCACCCTTTCCATCCTCTTTAAGAATTTCTTCAATTATATCATACAGCTCTTCCCCTTCGTCATCTTCGTAGTCCGATGTTGGCATGTACACTTGCACTATCAAAATACCTACCGGTTCTGCCTTCAACTTAACAGCAATGAGTCTGTCACTATACACACACTCTTCTTAACAACACTTTTCACTATGCTTTTATGCACTACTATTGCTACGCCTCTATCGGCCCTGTCACCCCCGGAATAGTACACTGTATAATCACCACTTCTTATTTCACCTTGACCCTTCCACCGCACTTCACTAACACCTAGCACAGACATTTAATTCAAAATACTTGCATTTTGTCAGTGATTTATAAAAGCATCCAACACTAGCATTCAGGAATTGAAAATCAACAAGTACTTACACAGCGAATGCGCCGCAACATTTACGCTTTGCCTAGGTCCCTTCTTTTCCCCAATTTCTTTTCTATTATTTTCATCCGCGCAGGCATTTGTCTTGTGAATGTTATTAAATAAGCTCATTGTAAAATGCTAGATTCGAACCTAGTTCTCATTCCTAGAAAGAAATCTACTGCTCTTCAATGCATTTTTCTTTATAATTAAGTTTATGAAAATGAACAAAAAAAGATAGTTCTCCTATTATATTAATTCATATTTTCTCATTAAAATACGTACATAAATTTACATATGACATCTTGATTACAGATCTGTACCATCCCTCATGGACATTCATATAGTTTCGTATTACTGTACGTATAGAAAAGGAGGAACTTATAACAAAATCTGTAACAGAAGTACTACCACACATTTTTAATATGTTATTTTAATATACAATTTACTAATTATCTAATACAGTTTCGGCTTCAATTTTACAGTAAAGCCTGATAAAATTTTAAGATTAAGATCTTGGTCATTTTAATTAATAAAGTAGTGTAAGTAAAAGTTCCACATTTTTAACCTGTGCCTGATAATGGTGTACACATAAGCCGAAATGTGTTGCATGTTTAACAACAAATGTAAAATATAGTTGTGACTGTCGTCAGATTCATCTTTTTACAACGTTCCGGACTGTCACCTGTTCAGGCAAATAAACTGCTAGACTCTTCCTACAACCAGTGATTTGCGATACTAGACAGCTCTTCGGCGAGCTGTGATCCTAATAGGCCTGTGTAGGACAGGCACTTGCCCAGTGTGACAGAATGTCAATGCCGACTCAGGGTCATGAGGTTCGCGCAATTACAGCTCATGCGGTGACGGCAAATTACCCTATCCTCTTCACACACGTTCCCCTGTGAATCGTAGGCAAATTCATAATGAACCGAGTGTTGTAATAGCTTGAGTATCTGAAATCGCGAAGGGCAACACGAAAGCTTCCTTTTAGTACGTCAGTTTGCGTTTCACATTAGCCGCTCGAGGACAGAGGAACGACTTCCTCTTCCTATTTTGTCGATTTATGACACTTACGTTGCCGATCCCAGTGGCCCTGCGGTCTAAGGCGTGGGTCTGCGGCCGCTCGCTTACTAGGATCGTGGGTTTGAATCCTACCGGGGGCATGGATGTCTGTCTCTTGTGAGTGTTGTGTGTTGTCAGGTAGAGGTCTCTGCGACGGGCTGGTCCCTCGTCCAGAGGAGTCCTACCGACTGTGGTGTGTCTCAAATGTGTGTGATCATGAAACCTCGACGAAACGAGGAGGCCCAGGCCCATATAGGGCTGTCGAGCCATAGAAAAAAAAATGACACGTTAGAAACCAGATTATTATTATTATTATTATTAAGTTAATTGCTATTCTCTTAATAAGAAAATAAACCATTACATATTAATTGTTAGTCTTGCAATTTTTATAACTTATTTAATTGATTTCTGATGATGGTTGAAAGAAACAGAAACAAGTTAGACCATCAGTAAAAAATGAAATAATATAGTGTATATTGTTGGTGTATTTTCTTATTGTACTGAAATACGCGCTAAATATATGTCATAAAATTGCTAGTCTGTTATTGTTCTCTCTGTATGGTACAACGCTGAGAAGGAATTTGGTCTTAAGAAAAAAAAAGGACGGAAGAGAAAATAAAAATATTTCGTTTATTTTGTAGCATATTCTTACAGGTAGTTTTTGGGGCGATTAAACAAAACAAGCACGGGACATTTGGCACACAATGAGGAAATGAGGAATTTACACAGACCTACGGTTTTCGAAAATATTTTAAGGTAAGAACCAACTGTGATACGCAGGCGTAGAAGGGAGGATAGTACTAAATTTATTTTGGGGACACAGAATTTGAAGTCATGAAGTGGACTAAACTGGCTAAGAATAGAGTCCAGTGGCGGAATGAACTTTGTAGTACCATAAAAACGGGGAACTTATTTACCATCTCAGTGACTTTTAACTTTCCAATGAAGATTACGCACAGAATATTGGTGAGATTTGAAGTTCATTCAGCGGTTTTGCCGTAGATTTAGGCCTTCTGGGATGTGATGCTGTGTCGTTGGGTTCACGGTTGCGTAGCTGCGAGCCCTCACTGAAGAATATTAGACTGGGTAATTATAAAAACTTCCTTTGTTCCTCATGTCTGAATTAGTCATATCTTATGCTTCAACAGAATTATCCGGATGTAACTGAAGAATTATTCACACGGTTGTTGTCGATACTGTGATGGCTGCCATTGTTATATAGGGTGGAAAAGAAAGCAGTAGGCAGACAGTTGATGATGAATCGCGGTGATGAGGAGAAAGCGGCCGTAGCCTGTTTAAAGATATTCACCTGAGTGGACTGACGAAAGCTACGAATGCCCTCTGTTAGAATGGCAGGTACTCGTCTAGGATTTGAAATTTGGATTTTTCGGAACATGAGGCAGGCGTGATACCTCTAGACGTAACTCGTGGCACTGTTCGCCAATCACTGCGACATTAACCCGCGGTAACGGTCGGTATGGCATTTTAAAGTAATTAGCCACATTCAGATGTGCCCAAGATGGAACCGCGGCGTGGTGTGTTTCTGCTGTAATATGTGTTGTCAAGTTGGGCACAGCACTGGAACAAGCAGAATTTGTAGGTTTCTACAGCATGTAGGAGAGTTGTATTCATTGTATGGAGATGCCGTTGTCACCAACAGGCAGGGCGACAGCTGGCCTACACACGTGGTTGGAGTAGTTTTACATTAACAATGAACACTTGGTGGCAAGACCCGCCCGTCCACCCATCCGCCCGCACAGTTCTCAATGGAAATTAAATCCACCCCAGCCCAAACGTGACAAGGTGCTTTAACACATATCTCAGCTGCTTTACGTACGGTTTAACGGTCGGTAATAAGACATGACAGGAACAGATTGTTGTGTAATTAAAGTCAATGTACGTAATGCCTAAGAAATGTGTCTCCATTTTCATCGGAAGGAAAGGGGCCCTTTTAAAAATAAGAGAAAGTAGAATCTCAGAGAAGGTTCTGAAAATGAAAGTAAAAGAAAATACTAAGAGGAAGACCAAGATTAAATTCGGAACAACGTGCTAGGAAAGCCGTAACGTGGTCCGTGCCATGGCTCAGGCGGTGGTCGCCAGTCTCCCACGGCGGAGGTCCGGGTTCGATCCCGGGCCAGTCCGTATGGGATTTGTTGTGGACAAAGTGGCACTGGGACAGGGTTTTCTCCGAGTACTTAGGTTTTCCCCTGTCAATTTCATTCCACCGGTGCTCCATTAAAATGGAAAAACAGAAAAAACCTCATCATCTTCGTCATAGGGTTGAACAATAAAGCCTTCAAGGCTGCGGTGCGTCCGTAGCATTTGCTGCGGGGCCCTTCATTAAATAATAATGATGATGATGATAATAATAATAAGCCGTAAAGTGGAAAGCAGTAATAACGTGGTAAAATTTTTGACGGAGGGATAGGGAGATAGACTTCATTGCTAGGCAAGCTAAGTAAATATGATAAGGACGAAAGAAGGAAAAGGAACAGGCAGAGAAGGAGGAGAAGGAGAATGAGAAGGATTAGGATGAGGAGGAGAGGAGGAGGAGGAGGAGGAGGAAATGGTAACATCCTGGATGCACGCACGCATGCATTGCAAGCACTGAACACAGGTATCCCCCAAATACGTATATAAGTCCAGAGCACTACCGTTAATCTGCTGTAGAATTATTCACATATGCAGTCGCATAAAGCTTTCCGTATGTCACTTGTTAAGTAGTTTTAAAATGAATAATTTGCTTCCCACCTCTTTCACTATCTAGTAAACCACAGAATCCTAATTCTGAGCCACATTCTTATTCGCGTCGTCCGCTGTGTCTCCTATTTCTGCCAAGCCTCCGAAACCTGTTGTGTCCATCTTCCCCACATGTTGGCCTTTACTGCACAAAGTAGGTGCTTCTTGCGTTACATCTTGCACAACACGTTTTCTCATCCAGTCATTAAACCGTCCCAGTGAGTTAAGACAGGATTACAAAATGAAGTTACTTTTTGTCTTCTGCATTTGGACGAAAGTGAAATATAATGGCAGAGGCACACCTGGGAATACGTGTTGTCCCTATCCTGAGCCAGATGAATCTAGTCCACAAAATTCCATTCTATGCCTGTAAGACACTTTTTAATATTTTCCTCCCATCTACACGTAAATCTTCCAAGTTGTCTCTTTCTTTCAGTTTTCCCCACCAGAACCCTGCGTGAAATTCTCTTCTTCCCAGTTCGTGCCACATGCCCCACCTTCTCATCCTCCTTACGTATTAAAAGTAACATCCGAGGTGATAAAATTAAATTCGATAATAATACCGTATTGTGACAGGACATGTATTAGACAGAAAGCAGAAAGGGGAGGGTGAATTATTCTTCGGGGGAAGGGAACGATCAGACAGAAAGAAGTGTGGGAAGAGGGGGGGGGGCACTCTTCCAAGATTTATAAGCCTCCCGCTGTTCTACCCACGAGCTCCAAACACGGAATATGCTTCCTGCTTAACGAGAATTTTGACACAACTTACCCATCAGCAGGTCTCAGATACTGGACTACCACTTGTTCGTAGCTTGTAATATTATTTCCATATGCAGGTAAAGTCTGGCTTTTTGTCGGTTATTAAAGATGCCATGCGGTTTTTATAAACAACGAATAAGGCGATTACATACGGCGAACTGAAAAACGGACAGAATAGCTTATAATGACCAGCTTTAACGTCTCCTAAAATTCAGCTGGATGGACCGAGGAAAGCCACGAGATAACTTGTCGCAATAGATAGTAAGATAATCTGGCAGAAAAGACTAGGTTAATGAACTTAAGAAAATGCTTTTCTCATACGTGTAAAGTCACATTAAATGATAAGATGAGTGTTCAGGATTTTCCTGCACACTGTGTACGTTTCAGATTCGATCCTAAAACAAAAATATGCGTTTGCTTTACTGAAAGGAGCACTGTTCTTCCGATCGTAACGCTGTATCAGTTTCAAATACCACGTTTCTTAAAACAATTACCGTTAAATATAACTCATAATTCATTCATTCAAACAGCCTGATATTGTTCGAGCCTATAGGCTCATTTTCAACGGTTTCATATTTATTATAATTATGGAGGTTTTATGAAAATTGCTGATAGCATGAGATAATTGATTTTTATTATAAGCGGCTTACATTTAATATTATACTCTATAACAAAACATGCAAACCACGCGAATAAAATTATTACTATTTTGTTAGAGTGATATTGTCAGTTATCTTGCACTTCATACAGATTTTATGGGCGTTATAGACAAAGAAATTATGAAATTACAATCGTTGACAGCCATCAGTAAATTATCACTAATCCTGTAAGTCCTGCAAATTTTATCACTCTTCTTTTGATCATCAATTTAACATAACCACATATTGTGCAGTAGTGCGTAGTGTTATGTAATAATCCTTCACTTGGCTCGGAAAACTGAGGAAATTCACGATATAACTTGGATGTTTTATAACCTGGAGTCGAAACATGTGCTACATGCGGAATGGGAGAGGCGTTTACGCTGAATCAACCCGCTTACTTCTAGCTTATTTTTCTGCACGTCTCGTAAATCTGACACTGTAATATTCCTATGGTTGACAGGAAATATTACGCGATACTTTTCTAGCAAATAAAAGCTTTACATTGTCATTTAATATAGCCCTTTGATTGCTTCTACTTTTATTTTGATACTGTTATTATTTTACGCTTGTATGAAACAGGCATTTGCGATTCTGCTGCATGTCATCCTTTATTCTGTTTCGATTCTCCTGCAGATTCCTTTACTTTCCTGTCGTCACCTTTGGCTTGCAGTATTGATGATTCTCGTTACTAAACTTTTTGGGTCGATCCCTGTGGTCGCGCGGTCTAAGGCATGGGTCTGTGGCCGCTCGCTTGCTGGGATTGAGGGTTCGAATCCCGCCGGGGACATGGATGTCTCTCTCTTGTGAGTGTTGTGTATTTTCAGATAGAGGTCTCTGCGAAGGGCTGATCACTCGTCCAGAGGAGTCCTACCGAGTGTGGTGTGTCTGAGTGAGATCGCGAAGCCTCGACAATAAGGAGACTCTGGCCCACTACAGGCTGTTGCGCCATGGGAAAATTTTTTTATAATTACGAAATATTTACTGCAGCTACCTTAGTAAAATTAGTGAGCCCCTTCTCTTTGTCTGTGCCTTGCCATGTTGCGGCTTATTGGCGATTGGTAGGGGAACACTACTGTACTCAGGAAATGGTGTGTTTGAGCGATTGCCGGGTAAAATGGTGACAGGTTTCCAAGGTCGGCCTCTAAGAGAAAATAATACACTGGTGTCTGCTTTTATATAGACCTACGTTTTTATAAAGGCTTAGTGTTTTGGTACGTTTCTGTTCACTGTCGAGTTGGTATTTTATGGAGAAATCTAACAATGTGATTTTTTGTTACTGTATGGAGGGGCCTGATCACCAGACTGTGTAGTATCGACGTTGACTGAAAGCTGTCGTGGAACGGTGCAGTGTGTTACATTCCAGTGGCCATTATCTAAAACAGATTCATCCCGTTTGCTCGTGCAGAACAATGTACAACGTCACTCACACACACATTTATGAGCCAACTAAGTAAGATACATTCAACAAGCTATCTCTTCTCACTAATGTAAATAAGACTGAGACTCTTGGCACCTACTCTTTCAAGTTACTCTTCTGTATTAAGACAATAATTACGATTGCGTTAGTTGGGAAAATGACATGTTATGAATACTAGTAATGGTACATCACTTGTTATTTGCGAGTATTATTTAGTATATATCGAATATACGTAACAATGATACTGAACGATTTTATTACATTGAAGATAATAATCACCATGAAAGTTCTCCAACTCTTTGTTCACAAGCCCAAAATAATAAAAAAAAACAGATCTAACCGCGAGCTCAGAGGGAAGTCTTTGTACAGTGTCGTCTGCTGGGCTGATTTGAGAAATTTTATGTAAGAATTGTCTTATTTGTATGATAACGCAAAAAAGAGCGGTTTTATGTTTGATCCAATTACTTATAACAGCAGGACAGTTTACGCGGTGGAGCAGTTGGTTGAGGCACTGCTCTACAAGACGGACGGTCGCGGGTTCGATTCCCGATGGCGTCACTGGAATTTTTCATTGACATAATCCTTTCAGTCGCACAATGGCCCTGGGGTCGACTCAGCCTCTAACAGAAATGAGTACCAGGAGTATTTCCTGGGGGTAAAGGCGGCCGGTGCGTAGGACTTACAACCTTACCACCTTCATGTGCTGATTGTCTAGAAATCTGGGAGCCTCAACCTCCTGGAACACTAAAGGCCTGTCCAGGCTTGTAATGGGATTGCTGTTTTTTTAGCAGGAGAGTTTAGGATATGTATTTATTTATTTATTTACAAAACACGAAGAAACAATCGTAAAACTTAAATAAAATGGCACCGCATCCTATGAAGTTAAGTGACCTCAGATTTTCATGTCTTACACAGTTACAACAGTCGTAATGGAAATGTGATATTTATGGCTTTTCATACAGTAGGCCTCTGTACAGTGCAACATTAGCAACACCAGTGTTCATTGACTGTTTCACACTGCATAACGTTATCTGTATCAAGACTTGGCTACTGGCTGAACGACCAACAAATAGTGGTTCGAGATCCGGTAGGGGCGGGACTTTCTTTTCTCCAAAATATCCAAATCGACTTGGGGGCCCACCCAGCCTTCTATTCAATGAGCACAGGGCCTCTTTCCCCGGGAGTAGAGCGGCAGAGGCGTGAGGCTGACCACGGAGGCTCCACTCCGTCTACGTAACTTTATGGCGTGTGCAGGGACAATTTTGCCACATTTTTACTGAAGTTCTATACAGTTACGTTCTTCTTCCGTTAAGTCTGAAAGGAGTGGCTTTGTGTTTGATCTCTGCAGACCGACAGTTTTATCCAGTTTTCTTCAGAATATAAGGATAGTAATTAACGTAATCCTGGTCACTATGCGATTGCGCATTAATTCCTTCGGATTCGTGTTTTGTACTCATT
The DNA here is from genome assembly GCA_021186555.1 of Reticulitermes speratus. NCBI lineage: Eukaryota > Metazoa > Arthropoda > Insecta > Blattodea > Rhinotermitidae > Reticulitermes > Reticulitermes speratus. The sequence goes on along the minus strand of JAJKFL010000001.1, from coordinate 36,065,282 downwards.
CGTAATCTCTTCAAAAGTGGTCAATACAATACTGTAGGCTATACATAAAGATTAAGAGAGTCAAGAAAATTGAATAGTGCGTTTTAGCAACGAGAGAGACGCTGCGAACGTATAAACCTCTTCCGTTTGTTTCTCTGGAGAGAAAACAAAATATGAACTTGATGTCGTTTGCGGTTTTTGAACCTTCTATTTATTTCTACCCACAGAACAGCAATTGTTGGTGCCATATTATGTCCATCGCAGTAAGTAATGAAGTTTCATAATAATGTAATTGCCTGCAAGATTCATATAGGTCTCTGTAAGACTTCATTTACGTAACCGTGTCACGCACAGGTCTGAAACTTTCTTTGGCTAGAAGCAGTTGCGTTTCTTTTTCAATGGCTCGACAGCCCCTTGGGGGCCTAGGCCACCTCATTGTTCGAGGCTTCACGATCACACTTTTGAGACGCACCACACTCGGTAGGACTCCTCTGGACGAGTGACCAGCCCGTCGCAGAGACTTCTACCTGACAACACACAACACTCACAAGAGACAGACATCCATGCCCTAGGCGGGATTCGAACCCACAATCCCAGTAAGCGAACGGCCGCAGACCTGCGCCTTAGACCGCGCGGCCACTGGGATCGGCGAAGCGGTTGCATAGTTACTTTAATCTATTGGAAAGGGCTAATAATATAAGGCAGAGCAGTTAATCTAAATGACCCGTAGGTTTGAGCCAGGACGGCTGTGATAATGCAGGACATCAATTATGGTAATATGCTCATCTTTACAATGTTATTAAATCCGACTTTTTTTGTTGCTCTACATTTTTTGTCACCTCGGACTACAGATGCTCCTACTGAAGCACAGATGTGTTCCTCCTGCAGGTATGAAGGCATTTTGTTTGTGAGGGATGAATTCCTTTGCTAGCAAAAAAAAAAAAGCGTTTTGTACTCCCCCATAAAGGACATTTTGATGACGGTGAGAAGCAACCCTCGGTGTCCGTCGCATGAGTTGCAACAGATGGCAGTCGCTCAGTCTTTCTAATGTTATAAGACACAAGCTTGTAAAACGTAGGCATAGAACATGAAATGTTATTATTCGGGCTATTGTATTTTGTTTCACGAGCCATAACGTTATACGTTATATTTTGCACTTCTTCCGGCAGGAACTTTAGAAATTATAAAATAATGTTTCACCTTCTCTATTTCTTTCCTTTTGAATTCAATGTCGTGCTGGTGGGGTGGGGGGGGGGGGTATAAAAGAAACTATACGTCAGAACCTCACCAACTTATCGCCCCACATACATGAGCTGAGCTTACATGAAAATAGTCCAGTACGGTATAGCGTTGTTTACTAATGTTTTGGCATTCGCCTTTCATTTTATACGTATTTTATCGCACTTGAATAAAAATTATTAGTAAATTTTAAGTAATGCAAACAGTAATAATTAAGGATTTGTAAGGATATATTTAGAAGATAATTAGATAATAATAAACGTCAGTGTTTTAACACAAATAATCTAATTTGGTTTATAAAATGAGGAAGGATTTATTGGGCGATACACGTAGCATGCAGGAAATAATAGCTTCCTACTGAATATTTGGTGGAAGACCTTAAGGAAAGCACTACTTGGGGACCTTGGCATAGGTGCGAGGGTAGTATTAAACTGGATCTTTCTTAAATAGATTATGAATATGTAAAGAGGATTGAAGTGGGTCAAAATATGGTCAAGTTGTTGGAATTTGTGAAACACTACAATTTGTCGTCACGGGTCAGTCGGAATAGTGATTAGGCTGGTAAACCTAGGAGGCAATTCGATGCCTGATGGAAGCAAGATATCTTCTGTTCTCGAAATAACTACCCTGCATCCTCCACTCCGCCACTAGCTTTTCTAGCGTGAAGCTTAATTAAGCACAGGTACAACTTCAACTTTGCTAATCCTGCTACTGCTGCTGTTACTACTACCACTATTACTACTACTGCTGCTACTAATACTAATACTACAAGTTATACAATTCAGAAGCAATTTAAAATTCAGGCAGGAATATTAGAGTCACTCATCTCTTTATAGGCAGCGATAACTGTGAGGCTGCATATGACAGACCAAGTTACTTTCCGTCCCACGAAAACGTCGTAAGATATAATAAGTTTATTTGAAAGAAAGGTACATTGTAATAACTGAAATTTATTACGTATACAGAATATTTACGTTATACGATATTCTGCTGTCATAAATATTACAGAGGACTGAATTATGTGCTAGTTGATCCACACCCTCTTAAAAGGCCAATAGTTGCTGATCAGCCTGACATGCTATGCTTTAACAGCACTAGCTTGTTGAACGGAAGATGCAATCTTGCTTATTCAGAAGACCCAAAATGCGACCTCGAGGCATATTATTAGTGTATCATCAAGTTCCTTGTTCCAAATTTCCCGTAAAAATGCCTTCAACTTTAAACATGTCCAACTCAATAATTTACATCACTCTAAGAAGTCATCTTCTCAGTCACATCGCTAAAGCCCCCACAAAAGTAACTGAATGAACAAGGAACGTTAAATTACAGGAACATGCAAAGAACAAAATTATGATTGCTTACAGTAGGTAATGCCGTCGTCGATTCCCTTCGGCGCCGAAGGAAGACGTTCAACCGCTGTTTTATATACTGTATATGACGTCACGTGTATCATTCTGCACAGTTTTGCCATACGCGTCATTACAGTGATTATCATTAATAGCCTGCACTTCTCTTACTATACAAACAAGACTTCAGATGCACCCAGTATCGTCGGTGTATTCACCCAACACAAGTCATATGACAACATACATGTAAGGACTTCATATTCTAGAATAGAACACATCCCTTTCTGGATATTTGCCTAACACGTCACCCACTTATTCAGTCAAAATTTTTATTGAAGGCAGAGAGTTTTAAAGAACTTACGATACGTTGACTGGATTCGGCCCTCCACCCTGTGAAATCATTACATTAGCCTGTATCATTGAGCACCATCAATCTGCGAATTTCAACTACTGAAGAATCACTCATTTGTCTTAGGAGTAGTAGCTGCGGCATTCACAAATCTATTACGAACCAATTATGTTTTGATTCTCTAATAGTTTTTATGATGTTTGAATCATTAACTAATATTATGTTGAATACTACCCGCAATCTGAAATCTATTTTTTATGCCAGTACACGATGTTTCGGGCGTTGCTTGTATTCCCGTTTTCAGTTATTCTGCTGTCGTTACATCTAGAATAGTTCTATTGTTCTCATGGTGAATATACTGGCCAAGTATCAAACGGTTTCCGGCTCGACCCCAACTATTTCGGTTGATCTAAAAGTAAACAAATCAAAGGAATCAATATAATGAAAATCGATATTCGGAGGATGAGATTACATAAACTCTCGAAGTATCGTGAAGGGTATAATTAAATAAGGCACTGGACAATAACCGTAATAGATCTAATGTTTTACCTCTATGTTATTTATGGATTTATTCTATTGGCTTATCTAAGGAGGTTTTTCAGTGCGCTGGTTATATTGTGTCCCTGAGAAACGATGCAGCAAAGGAGGATGTCGCAGCCCAGTTTAAGGTAATATCCCCGAATTTGTTTGGACAGACTGAAAGACAATACGAAACCTACTAAGAGTATATTTGGTAACGCATCCAAGATTCAAAACAGGGACCTTATAGAAGCGAATCAGAAATGAACATTACAACACCATGAATCCCCGTAGATTTGTATTGAGGCTTGGTTGGTCCATCTTGATCTTATGATGACGGCATTTCTAAGGCAGTCTCTCTTCACTGCATATCACTGAAAATATTCATATATCATCTGTCAAGCCAGTATATCAGAATGAATGTGACATTCATCTTTTTCCTCGGCAGCATTCACTTTCAATTAAAATATTCTCACGTAAAATATTCTCTTTCCACTGATTACATCGTTGACCTCAATGAATTGTTCATAGTTTTTGCATATAAATAAACATGAAGGCGTCTATATTTAAAGTCAAATTTCGCGTCAGATTCCTGCAAATACTCCTGCCATGTAATTATTTATATCTCGCAAGAGGTCATTGGTCTGTCGTGTTTGTCTTCGTTAAAATCTGAAGTGGAATGACAAGTTCAAAAAAAGTGCTCAGTGTATTAACCCTCTCCTGTTATCGTCTACTGGAATCTGGGTCGTTATTTTGTCTAGATGTGCACAGTACTAACAGGCAGTTAGAATCTGAGATGTACCATGTATGTTGTGCGGTTGACCGTATAAGTGTACAGACCGTGAGTCGCATACCACGACTGTAATAACGCATTCGTAACATCCTTCGTCGTGAAAGAGAGACAGAGAGGGAAGCGTTTTCTTTTAAGATGCCAACAATTGATAAAATTCTATAGAGTCGATTGCAGATGAATGAAATATAATTACGGAGCATTGCTGACAGGAGAAAACTGAAGCACTCGGAAAACAATCTCTCCCAGTATCACTTTGTCCACCACAAATCCCACGTGGACTGGCCCGCTATCGAAAGGCGTCTCCCTGGTGAGACGCCGACCACTAATCGGCTGAGCTATGTGTCGGCGATTCAAGTATCTTCGAAACAAGTACGGCTATATTGAAGGAGATTTCTTGATTTACCTCCGTCCCTTACGGAAAATATTGTGTTACAATTAGAAATAGGCTGTAATATCATTACACGGTCTTTAAAATTGATATCTAAATTCATCCTGGGCCCTTACATTGACGCTATATAACGCATGTTTTTGATAAGGTAAATAAGTGGGGCAACAAATAGCAAACGCACACTTGGCTGACTGTACGAAGAAATTTGAGTCACGCCTTCTATAATGACTCGTGCTAACTATGCAGTCTGTTCGGTTATTTCTACAGATATTCCTCCTACGAGGACCACCCTTAATCATCCACGGGCGCCACAACAACGGGTCCCAGAGGCCGTGCTGTGGCCGCTCGATTGCTGGGACTGCAGGTTCAAATCCCACTCAAGGCATGAATGTTCGTGTCTGTGTTTTTTGTGTGATTCCTACAGGGTGTCTGTTTAAATGTGTGTGATCTAGAGACTTCAACAATGAATCGGCCTGGGCCCAAGTTGGGCTATAGCGCCACAGAAAAAAAATGTCAGGATGGGCTTAATAGAGATGGAATTTGAATGTAAATTTGTACGTATGGTGATTGCATTTATTCGTAGACAAGTTTCAAGTTTCAAAGAACAGGCTCAGGTTTTAATTATTTTTATTAATTCTTCGATTTGCCTATTCCCGCTCGCTCTTTGACCATTACGCCTTCTAGATATCTACGCGCTGTCGACTAAGAATTTTTATGTCAATTAAAGGTTATGTCAGTAATTCAAAATATGAAGCGTATAATTATAAGATGATTATTTTCAATAGATGTTTGAATAGAGTTCCACAGTTCATTCCATTGTTTAGCACATGCTAAGTGGATTTTATACAACTACTCATTGAGATTTTGTTTTTTTCTTATAAAGAAATTTGAGTTTCTGATTTAATCTGCATTTAGTGGCTGCGTTTTTAGTGTTTAGGCTTTGTTGATCTTTGCCATTTAATTGATACTAATATACTTGGGTGTCAGCTCGTGGGTCTTACATATTTTATTAAGATATAAAATATATCAGATATAAAATATACAAGATGATTAACTTACAATGAATTGGGAATATTTTAAAAGGAAGCAGTTGTGGTCTAAGTTGAGGTATTATCCCGACATTCGTCTGGAGAAACTGAGGATAACCACGAGGAACCTCGTTCAAAATAGCCTTTAAAAGAGCTGATATTTGAATCTCCCCCCTCGGGATAAGAAGAAGGAGAACTACCCACTTGACCTAGTTATCGGTTGTCATCATTATCACCACCATTATACCACAATTATCATTATCGCTGTTGCATTTAGATGAATGATGCCGTGGTTAGGTTATGAAAATTAAGTGCATGACCTTCAGCTCTTCATGAGACAACCGCTTAATCTTCTTAGGGTTATTGCACGTCGATTTTACGAAGGTCCGTCAGAAAATAAGCATGCAATAGTTACATTTTGGGTTCTTTATTTTCATCTCTAATAAGGACAGTTTAAATGTAAATGTACCGCTATCTCACTAATTTTACACCTAGTCCCACCCATAAGTGAGGCATGTGTTACATCGCGGGATTACGATCCCTGTTGCATGTCGACACAGAAGTCCGTGTCCTGTGTTATCAGCCATCATGTCGCAACTCTTTCCAATTGACCATCATCTTTAAATCTGTGGCCGCTATAATTTTGCTTCAGTGCTGGAAACAAATCATAATCGCTCGGCGGCCAATTCCTCTGATGCAATCACAACCCATGTAGGTTCTTTATTTGCGAAGTTATAGATCATGCAAACATATTTGCTGACCGTCTCGTTCAGTGTTGAGATAACGATGGTTTATGCAAAGAAGAGGCATACAAAACATACCGTACGTACATACGGGGGTGGGTGAATGGTCAACACCACGCCCCGGATGCTTTACCCCAGGGAAATAGATCCGGTACTCATTTCACAGGAGCCTTGGGTGGACCTCGCGGACGGTCTGGACAGGTACGGAAAATCTCGCCTACACCGTGGTTCAAACCCCGGACCGTCCGGCCCGTAGCGAGTCGCTATACCGACTGCGCTATCATGGCAGCTGTAAGATTAATACTTCTGTTTATTTCAGAAGCTTTCCCTGTTAAATATTCATAGACCCTATGTGACCTACTTCATAAGACAACGTTGTAACCTTGTAGGCCTTTTTTATGACATTAAACGTGTAATGCATTCATAAGTACCACACATTTTTTTTTCTTTTTCCAATGGCTCGACAGCCCTAGTGGGCCTAGGCCTCCACATTTTCGAGGCTTCACGATCACACTCAGACACACCACACTTGGTAGGACTCCTCTGGACGAGTGATCAGCCCGTCACAGAGACCTCTACCTGAAACACACACAACACTCACAAGATTCAAGACATTCATGCCCCAGCGGGATTCGAAACGCAATCCCAGCAAGCGAGCAGCCGTAGACCCACGCCTTAGACCGCGCGGCCACTGGGATCGGCACCACACAATTCAGTAGTATTAACTAATACACCAGTAAAGTTATTATCCTGCATTTCTGCTGATCAAGCGTTGTCTAAATGCCCGGTTCTTTCACTGGTACTCAACATATAGCCTACAAACTTTCCGTAGCATTCGTCTGAATAACATCCTATTAGGACACTCCATCTGCTCTGAACTGGCTCCACATTGACAGTCCCTCAGATGTTAAGAGGGGTGGATTCTTTATTTTTCTCTCCCCGGTCGATGAGTGCTCTATGTTTATACTTTTCCTTCTCTGTAATTCCTTTCACCCGCCCTATCCCCAGCATCGCCCGCATAAATCTAGAAGAGATCCGCTTATATTCACCAGACAATCGTCATCGTGGTGAACCTCATCATGATAAGATCCTTCGCCTCTTGAAACCATTGTCTGACTCAACCAAGAAGCATTAGACCTCCAGCAATTGAATTTCAGACGGGACCATCCTGTAATACCAGGAAGACAGGCAGTCTTTCAGCAGGTTGGTGGAATTAAGCTCAAATGTCTTTCGGTATTCTGTGCACTTTGCTCTCGTGTTATATACTTCTTTTCAGAACGACTCAGGATAAAACTTATTTAAGCGCCAACCCAGAGGTAGTGGTAAAATAAAATAACGGAATAATGTAACACTGCAGTGTGAAGTACACTTATATTTTAGTACATTTTTGCAGGCGGCAGAAGTTCCTGATGCCCGTTTGCTGCGGATAATTAATTGTGAACAAAGTAAACTCTACAAAACGTAGATTATGTAGTTAAATATCCTAATGTTAACAACTCTAAGCCGCAGTTCATGCACTTAGAAATGGCAGGTATTATTTATTTATGTGATGAGACATGTTTAAGTGTACGCCTTAAATTCTCTACTTTTAAAGCCTCCCTGTAAGCGGTGTACCCCTTTACAAATCACGGTTCCGAAGATCGAGTTATGGCGGTATAACCCTCCTATATCTCACGCAGACTAAATAATATTATCTGATTTAAGATGATAAAAGTCTTCGAGATAAAACATTCACATATTATGCATGCCACTATAACTAGATAAGGCTATATTTATAAGCGAGCATAGTTATTTTATATTGCATGGTATCTTTTTGACAGTCGCGTATAACGAGTGAAACCGAATCTGTTTTAATAAACTCGTTAGTCACGAATACAACTGCCAGGATGGTGTCTTTGACAATGGCAATCAAAGCTTAAGAAAAAATCGTATTTTCTACATGTCACTGCTAGCATTAATTTCTCCAAAATGAACTGCACAGTTAATTCTAGAAGTAAATACGTGCCTAGCTTCACGGTCGCACTCGTGCAGATGTCTGATCACGTTTCAAGGACCGGTCCTTCCAGCTTCACAATCCGAAGGGAACAACAGGAACTCACAAACCGCTGGACGTCAAACGCATGTCAGGTAGTGTCGTGTTTGCAAGGGAGTTGATGGGGGAAATATGGTCTTGCAATTTTAATTCGCTTATCCTCAGCAATCAACATGCCTGGGTTCTGTTAGGAAACTATTATGCATGTAATATAAATGGCGCTCACAGCCTTTAATTATCATGACAATGCGCTTGTTTTAGTGTCGTTCGCCTACACTGTCCTGGGCCCCGATTATATAGCTACTCTTACGTCTCTGCAGAACTCCCACTACATCTGGCTTTCGAAGTATATCGGACTGAGTGACCAGGACCTGATTGATTCTTGGGCTTGCAAGTTGCCCAAATACTAAAATCATAAGGAGCTATTGAAAAATAAAAATTTTAAATACAAACTAAACGGCAATTCTGAAACTAAACAAACCTGAAGAGATTTAGTGGTATTACCTAGACACCAGATGTGTGAGAATCAGGCACTCCCTGTCAGCGTCTATCCAATACGCTACGGTACTTGGCCAGTGTAAATACTTTTGAAACTTGAAATTTAAGGCCGTGCCATGGCTCAGACAGTGGCCGGCCTCTCACCGCGGAGGCCCGGGTTCGATCCCGGGTCAGTCCATGTAGGATTTGTGGTGGACAAAGTGGTACTGGGACAGGTTTTTCCCCGAGTACTTCGTTTTCCACTGTCAATTTTATTCCACCGGTGCTCCATTAAAAGGAAAAACGAAAAAACTAATCATTTTCATCACAGGGTTGCACAAGAAGCCTCAAGGCTGGCCTTCATTCAAAAAAACTTGAAATTTCCTCTTTGGATATATTTTTTGCTCCGTAGACAGACGGTAACTGTGTGGACATTGAGCAAGATATCCATAGATTATTCAATGTTTGCGAGATTTCGCAGTGAAAACCAAACTTTGATTGACACAATATATTGTGAAACCCTTCAATACTGTCAGTAGGCAGTCAATAATATTTTGCAATACTAATTATTGCGCAATATTATTGACTCTCTAGGGCATTTTTAGTGTGCAGACTTTATCCACTTTTTTTTGTGAAGAAGGGCCCCGCGGTAGATGCTACGGATGCACCGCAGCCTTGAGGCTTATTGTGCAACCCTGTGATGAAGATGATAGTTTCTTCGTTTTTTCCTTCTAATGGAGCACCAGTGGAATGAAATTGACAGGGGAAAACCGTAGTACTAGTAGAAAAACCTGTCCCAGTGCCACTTTGTTCACCACAAATCCCACATGGACTGACACGGGATCGAACCCAAGCCTCCGCGGTGAGAGGCCGGCGACTGCCTGAGCCATGGTACGGCCCTTACCCACTTGTTGGTGTCATGTATTCCCATGATGACATCTGTAATATTTATAGCAATAACTTTGTTTACTCGGCTTTGAAAATGGACTGAGAAGTAAGTATGTCCATGGTTCCCCAGGAACAAACACCTAACCGTTACAACGCCATGACTTAACCGCCAGCGTGTTTATTTCTGAAAACTGGATGTGCTGCAAGATTAGGTTGACACGAACGAGGTGTTTTATACGGCGTATCTTTCTACTTACGTCCTACAACTGGGGATCCTGATAAAGAAACTTTTCTTCTTTTTTCTTCTGTAACGTCTAGCCTGGCTCAGGAGCCCAACGGACTGCTTCCTGAGTGGCAAAAGAGGAAAACCTAACACCCTCCTTCATCGTAATGGGTGGTGCTTAACATCAAAGTCCATTTCCTTTTTAAAGAAAATCAATTATGAACACCGAGGTTGGGAAATACAAACTATTTTATCGTATCTCCAACATTTTTCGGCCAAGCTGGGTCATTATCAAGGAGATCGATAGAAAATGACAAGTGAAAGCAGCAAAGTTCACAAGAATGGTCACGTAAAATGATATACAAATTAATTTAAAGTAACATTTTAAAGTCCATAATTAAACACAAAGTACCTCCTGTCCCAATAATGTGTTAGGATCCTATAAAATACTAAGTGTAATTGCTGCTTCTGAAGGAGATTTGCACAACAGAATATACGCCGTAGTCAAAAAAATAAAAAAAACATCTATCCTAGACCGATCGTCAAGTCAGATGTAATATATTCTAATAATTATTGGGGAAGTGCTTGCTAACACACACATACGCATTAATTTTTTGTGCTGTAACCCCAACGCCGTGCAACAGAATTCGTATGGAATCTGTTGTATATTTTGATGCCATTTCTTTATTTACTGGCAGTCTGGCAGTGGTGTGAATCTGTCAACAATCCTGAGGTAGAAACACAACATTACAGACCAATGTCCTCCTTTCTGGCACAGCAATAATCACAGGTTCACTGCCTATTTTCATATGTGGCGTTTTTCTGTGGTTTTGTGTCTCGCTGCTTTGTCATGGTTTATTGAGATAACGAATGGTGACAAGCAGTGAATAAGAAAGAATGAGTAAGGATGCAATCGCAGTCTTAGCCTGTTTCATATTGCTTTTATAATTTGCCTTTTAGGACTGATTTTATTTTATCAGAGGAGGCGTAATCTGAGCTGAGAAACATCTGAGAGATATACTGTTTAAGTTACGCTGTGGGCTTGGGTTTTATTAAGGCAGTCTTCTTGTTTTGAGAACAAGCAGAGACACTAATTAGGACAGGTAAAAGTAGAACTAGGTTTAGAATAATACCACTGCTAAAAAACTCTATTTTATGCGACCTGAAGCAGCACGAACCACCGCGGATGGAATGAATGATATCTGAAGTTTCTTATAAGAATTTCTGACAAATAAATTGCTTTCTCAGGTCGTTGAGAAACTTAGAGACAAGATATACTTCTGTCCCTCGCGGCTGTTTTCTTTCTACTTTCCTTACACGTCCAGGAGAGAGGAATTTTACCGAGTTGTGACCGGAACTTAAAGTGCCAATTAAATGAAAGTCCGAACACAAAGAAGCGTTAAAGCCGGGAAAATTTTATCTGCTAAACTTTGCCAACATCTCAACGCTTCCTTGGGACATTTCCTTAAATTCATATGTAGGTGTTTCTCATAGAGATGTTATAGTATAACTCTTCGTAAAAAGGTCCATATGTCTTGGGATTTCAGAAAGTTGTAACTGAAGGAACCATCTACATACTTGTATTCAAATGAGGCCTTTTCTCAGTAGCTCCTTCCGACATCAACATACCACTCAACTTTGGTATTTGAAGTACCCTGTCACTGAAATTTTACAGAGTTGTCTCATTTCCTACTACTGTATCCACTACTTATGACGTCTGGAATAAAGCAGCGTTAGAATATCAGTGTGATATTGCTGTTCCTGATGTAGTGGTGAAGTCTGAGCTCATAAATTTGCCACCGTAGTACATTCCATTCGAATTATTGAAGCAGGCGTCGAGCCCAGTGGTAGAGGGCTTAAGCTATGATGTTAGCCACTGAGAAATGTTAATGACTGTACCAACAATCCCATCGTGAACTTCGGCGTATCACCGTTTTCTTGCAATTCTAATTCTGACATAAAATTAAAATCGGAAAACTATAGGGTTGAAAATGAAAAGTGGAATTGAAGGGGAAGACACTTGAAATGATACAGTCCATAGTGGAAGAGACTGCACATAAAACTTGTAGCTGCGTTATTTCTAGTTTATTAAGCTTATATGCAATGTCTGTATATTAATAGTTCGTGATAACCTAGGCCTACGTAAAATTCCCATTTATGTGTGGTCGTGTTTATGAGACATTATGGTAGAAAATTGAGATTGCCTGACAAGGTTTATTGAAAGGGCCCCATATCTAATTTAAAAAGATATTTGTCAGAAGGATTATGTGCTTACAGGCGAACGGACACGCGGCAACGGGACAAGTATAACCTCCACACGAAGCGTTGTTCTTGCTTTGTAAAGCATGCATAAAAATTATACCTCTGAATAAGCAATAAAATTTTAAATTATTTAAATCTCTTTGTCGATGAGAATTATTTCTGAAAGCTGTACTGCGACAAAGCTAACGTAATCTGTCTATCAATCATTATGTTAATAAGGCTATATTATTTGATCTTCAATAAGCCAGACCTTTTAACCCTTGTTAGGAAAATACTTATGCTGCTATTAATTGTAAGTATTTCTTGAATACAATTCTTGTAAAACTTATTCTGTAGTCTTTATATAAGTAACTGCTAATCTTCTAACCCCAAAACGAAAAAATCGAGCAATTATATTCAGTACATTGTAAAGAAAACACCACACGCATATTAGAAGCCCTGCCAAAGAAAGCAAAGAACTTTGTCCCCACGCCACTGATCCCTTTTTCCACCTGGGTCTTACTCTTAAATGTGTGAGCATCCACTGACCCTCTTCTAAACGCAAAAGGTATTGTGTGCCTCTTAGAACAGGAAGAAAGACTTTGCCTGTAAGGAACAATAATTGATGGAGTAGCTTAAAATGACTCAATTTATAGTATTTTTCCCCACCTATTTTCCGTTTTTTTTCCAGAACACAGCTCGTTTGTTTTCTCATGAGCAATTTATGTTGCATCTTCAGAAGGACCCACACAGACGACCCTTGGACTGGCACACACGGGTCTTCTGTTTTTAAGCTCATATATAAATTAGTATTTGACTGGGTGGGTGGTCTGTACTTTACACATGAATAGACGTCTATTTTGGACAAAACTGACAGCAGAACTGCTTGTCTCATGACATTTAACATAAGTTTATTGTAGATGGTTTTCCACTGATAACCATTTACATATATTTTAAAGACTCCTCTTGGATTCTGAAGCGCGACTATAAAAAAGTTTGCATCATATTAGCTGCAACCGGTCTTTTGATATATAAATGTGGTTACCAAGCAGTTCATTTCGGAGACAGGAAAATGTCTACTATTGAGTTCCTTCTTGTACGTAGAAATATATTTACTCTCCAGCTCCTTTTGGACATAGGACTATCGTTACCGTCCACGTCCTTTCTCCTGTTCTAAATACCGGAAATATATCACGCCCATAAACGGTACAAACTAAAGAGAGTGAAATTTGTTTATCCCGCATTTTCTTTAGCAACATTTTCAGTCTAAAGGCATATTTTTTATATTGATATGGTGTCTGAAATTTCTGGTTTTTCAGAGGAAGAATTTCATGTTGTATGAGTTCCTAGAATACCTTGTATATTGTAAACATTGTGTTTTACATTTTATTGTTTGCAGTGTTTGTAAATATGATTTTTTGTTTTGTTTTTTATAATTGCCCACATTAAAATTGCTTTTCGTAAGTCACATCCTACCCCCCTCAGTCGTGCCAGATAAACGAAATTTTACTGTAGACAGCCAGTAGATCCCGACGTCAGGTCGTGACTGAAATCACGGTCGAGATAATTCCCAGTACAGTTGTAGCGAGAAATCAAATTATTATATTTTTACGCCGGAAAGTACCCGAAAAATTTAGTTTAAGTGTCATGATGTTTGTTTAGGGTAGTGTTAAAGAAAACTGGTAGTCCGGTATTAATAAACGTGATTGTCGTTTGGATTGACAGTTTTGATTTTTTTACGAGAACTCGAGTGTTCGAATTACGATCTGGATACCAGCTGCTGTGACCAAGGTGCTTTATGGATTTCCTCAGTTTCTGTGGACAGTCCTACTATATTATCTTACAACAAGACCAAATGATTCCTTCCACTACCCTTTAAGTTCATACTTAATAATAGTCCTGAATTTCGGCGTTACATAATCTGCGCCTACATTTTCATGTAGTAACTACGTGCACTAAAAGCGAATAAACTTTTTACCAGTAACTACTGCTCTTCCTATTGAAGCATTGATGCTTACATTTCGTCGCCATTGTAGTAATAGTTCTGAAACGCACTCTGCCAACAGAAGTAGAAATTTAGAATGGTTAACAAGAAAAAAAAAATTCCCGAATGTAAATTTTATGAAATCTAAAGATGAGATCTGTGAATGAAAGAAGCCACGTGCATGCCTTCAAGCAAGTGACACCTTGAACTTAAAAATTTATTACCATGCATAACGCATAGTTCCTCGTCTCATCTAAAACACAATTTACTTCTGCTCCTGTCGGCGTTCCTCATGGGAAACTCTTCCAAGTTATCACAGCTCAAGACAAAATTCTTGATGGTTATGCATGTAACGAGGAATCGCAAAACACGGTCATGTACTTGTCTGTTTCAGTAAAAAAACTGAAGTGTCAACTAAAAAATTATTTTGTATTTGATCTTTAAATTAAAGATAAAACACGCCTTCTTCTGGTCTATGCTGATGACGTTCATTTTTTGGGCAAAAATCTAAACACCAAAAAAACACACACACAACCTTTGTTAGTCACTACTAAGGAGGTTGCTTTACATTACTTGTTGAGATTGCTAAGTATATGTGTATATTTCGTCAGCAGAAGTCAGAACAAAATCACAACATAAGATAGCTGTTAAATCCCTTTAAATTTTGGGAAAAAGCTGAGAAATCAAAATTGTATTCATGAAGAAATTAAACGCCCATTAAGTTCTGGGATTCCTTGCTACCATTCAGTGTATAATTTTTAACTTCCCGTTTACAATGTGAAAACGTAAAGCTGAAAGTACGTAAAACTCTAATTTTGATTTTTTTTATGTGAGTGTGAAATTGGTCCTTCACACGGAGGGAAAAAAACAGACACAGCGGGTTTTCAAAAATGGAGTGCTGATGAACATATTTGGACTGACGGGGCAGAGCATAAGAGTGGGCTGGACGAAACTAAATAAGGAAATTTGTTATTTCTACTCTACCAAATATGGTACATTAGGGTGATCAGATCAAAGAGGATGAGATGAGCAGGGCATATTAAACGCATGGGAAGAAAATGTGTAACGGATTTTGGTGGAAAACCTGAAGGGGATGGACGACATTGGAGAACTAGTAATATGTAGGAGGTTACTATTAAAAATGAATCTTAAATTATAGGATGGTGTGTGGACTGAATTATCATCTACTTCAGGACCGGGACCAATGGTGGATTAAACTTACGTTTATACATCCCGTTGTGAATTCGTATAAGAAGAAAATAATCCACACTTCTTTGTTAACAACTCAGTCTTTACAAGTACTACAATTGTAGCACAAATTGAAATCTAATTATAAAGATTGAGTTGTGAACGACGAACTGTGCATTATTACCAGCGGTGGGTACTTGTGAAGACGGTAATGAAGCCACGTATTCCATTACGTGCAGGAAAGAGTCATTAACTATTTAAGAATAACTCTGCTCCATGGATTTAGTTGGCTTGCTAGTAATATGGCCTACGTATTACGTATGTTCCATAGAAATTTTGATTCCTGGCAACGTTTAAGACTTGAGGAAAAATGGTTTTCCAGTAAACTAAGCTGATGCACGTAATGAATAAAATTCAGAAATTTTAAGTCGGTTGCTTCCATTTATTTTATTTGAATATTTTATAACACTTAGGCAACTGTAGATGTAAACGGAGATCCAGATAAAAGAGTAAGTCAATGATTGATAATGGTCTATACAAATAATTACATTAAAGAAGCTGGTATCTTGCATAGTTTCGAAGTATTTGTCTTTTATAAACTCAAGACAAGGAATTAAATTGCAGTTCTGCCCTTTTTGTAGATATTTAATAATTATAACTCTTGTCAGATACAATCTCTCAGGCGTATTGGACCACTTCTGAAGAGGTTAAAAATGCATTTATCAGGTCAGTAGAACAAGAGTGTTGCCCAACCTTTTCTCCTTGGAGGAAATCCTAAAATAATTTTTTATATCCCTTTGAACCTCTAGGTATGAAAAACTTTACTGGCAGGAAAGAGTTGTTAGTGGGGAGAAGTGGTGAAGAAGTTCTGTAACAGTACGAAACGAGCACAGACAAAGTACAACTGAATACAATCTTAAATACCTACTGACAGATTGAAACAGAGAATTTGGTAGCGCACGGAGATTACTCTAGTACAGGGGTAACCAAACCGCGGCTCGCGAGCCACATGCGGCTCTTTGACATATAATGTGCGGTTCGCGGAGATATGTTGGCTGAGCTCCTTTTTGCATTACAATTCATATAAAAGGTAAATAAAAAATTCAAGCTTTATAATTATTTGCCGGGTATAAACTGAGAGTCCACTGGATTAAAACGTAAGTTTAATGTTCATGGTGAGTAAATATATTTAAGAATTTAAATCCTAATTTTAATGCTAGATTTGAGTCAGGGATTAAAGAAATTTTGGATTAGCAAAGGATTACAGAGGCACTGTGCTGAACAACACATCAGCCGGAATTTAAGCGACTCACAGCCAAGCTGGAGACTCACAAGATCTCTACTAGCAGTAAATAGCCTTTTATTTTTATTTTTGGCAATCTCATTTAATGTCAATGAAATGCAAATTTGCATATTTTTCTTAGATGTTTCCGTAGTTCATTACCGTACTAAATAAGCTCAATATAGTTAAAAAAATAATCAATCACGATTTTGAAAACATTTGGTATATATGTGTGTACTGTGTGATTATTGAAACTAATACAAATTAACAGTTTAAAAACTACATACATGAATAAATATTATTACGTACACGTATTTCTTAATATTTATATAAAAGTTTTGTAACAAAATGTGCATGTAACAATAAAAACGTGTGTGTAATATTTGTTCATGTCTTGCGGCTCTCAAACATCTGAAGTTTATCGTATGTGGCTCTTACGTTAAGCAAGTTTGGCCACCCCTGCTCTAGTATTCCCACTGGCTGGATAAAAATTGCCGTGATACTTCGCGAAATATTTGGAATTTTTCGCTGTATTTAAACATTCTTATCTGTTTATTTCTCGATTTCTCGCGAAACCTCTAACGATGGTTTGCAGAACACTGGTTGGGAGACACTGCCATAGAGGATCGCAGTGTAAAGCCGACAAACGTTCAGAATTGTGAGAGTGTTAATGTCCGTTTGTGACAGATGTCTCCTGTACTCTACATACATAGAATTCTGAAGAGGTACTACACTTTCTATCAATAAACGATATGACAAGAGAAATTGAAAGTACAGGTAGACTGTAGACTGTAGAAGAGAATGCAAGTGATAGCGTGTCGATAAAAGTTTGGATATGAAAATTTTATGTATTTCATTAATTTTTTATTCATCCTCCTTAGTGCGTACGTTACGTCCAATGCCATAATTTTAACTATTTTCTTTCTCTTATTGTTCTTACTTTGTAAGGAAAAAGAAGGTTATTTCATTGTTATGTACGTCGGTAAGGCCCCTATAAATTATGTGATTGTCAGAAGTAGGATAATTAATCTTTAAGTATAGAGAAAATATACTCTGAAATTAATATTTCAAATTGAGGAAGAATATCTATATTTGTATTATATTCCGTCATAATCATTTCATCTCATTGCATCAGTTGCCTTAAAGCTAAGCACTGAAAGGTCAACTACGTATCATATCACATAAATTTGCGTAATCTGCAAATTATTTTCTAAACAAGTTAGATAAGTATTATACTAAGATAGTTCAAATTTAAACGAGAATTCGTTTCTAAAAAATTTATTCACAATAAAATGGAAAAGTCTTACACACTACTTTTCAATGTGGTCCCTGTTGACTGTCATACACTTGTTCCAACGTTCTGGAAGCTTCTTAATTCCAGTTTCAAAGCAGATTTTCCGTTGCTTGTGTATCCAACTTTGCACAGCTCCAATGACCTCATCATTATTCCGGAATCTCTTGCCTTCTAAAACCCCCTTCATTGGTCCAAACAAATGATAATCAGATGGAGCTAAGTCTGGACTGTACGGTGGATGAGGCAGGACATCCCACTTCAGTTTCATTAGAGTTGTCATCGTTAAACCCGCAGTGTCAGGACGAACGTTGTCCTGGAGGAAGCAAACTGAATCCTGCCTTTTTCTTCGCTTTAAGCGGATTGCCACTTCACTTTTTCATTCAGGAGGGTTCAATAGTACTGCGCATTGATGGTTTTTTGACCAGTGAGAAAGTCCAGGTGAATGTACCATTTGAATCCCAGAACACAGCAGTCGTAATCTTCCCCGCTGAAAAAATTGCTTTCACTTATTTTGGAGGTGGAGAATGGGTGTGTTTGCACTGCTTGCGTGCTCTTTTTGATTCAGGAGTGAAGTAGTGGACCCAGGTCTCATCACAGGTCACAATTGAGTCCAAAAACTTGGCTCCTTCTCTCTCGTATCGTTGCAAAAGTTGAATAACGGCCACTAAACGTCTTTCCCTGTGCTCCGGTGACAGGAGCCGTGGGACCCAATTGCGCTCACTTTACTGACTTTCAACTCGTTGTGCAGAATTTCTTCAACACTACCTACACTAATTCCTACTTCCTGTGACAGTTCAAGAACAGTTATGCGATGATTAGCCCGAATAAGTTCACCAATTTTCAAAACGTTGTCTGGATTGACAGAAGTTCTTGGTCGCCGAGTGTGAGGTTATCCCCAAACTGTGCTTGAAGCCTGGTAAAGATTTCAGAAGGAATGACACCTTCCTTCGTGAGAAATTTGATAATTGTACGCTGCGCAACACTGTTGGGTACTGCTTGCACTGCCATCTTGATTGCACCTGATGGTGTGGGTTGCAAGTTTAAACATGTCATAACTTGTCAACGCAAGCACGTTCATATAAGTTGATTTGTGCTCAAGAGGGAACTAAATTCTCGTTTAAATTAGAACGACCCAAGTATAAGTGATTTTTAGACTTAAGATAATTAAGATAATCATTTTTATTAAAAAGAAAAAAATTCTGAAATTAAGAGTTCAAATTCAAGCAGCATGTCGACATTTTTTATTATATTACATCATAATCATCTTACCGCATTTTACAGATTGCCCCAAATCTAAGTACTGAAAGGTCGACCACGTAACAGATCATAAGTTTGCGTAATATACAAATTATTTTTTAAGGACGTATAAGTGGACAGGTATGTTTTTGTTAATGAAATCACTTCTTTTCTTCTAAAGGTCGATACATTCTGGAAATAAAAACGGACCAAGGCCGGAAGCCGTCCAGTCATCACGTTAATTTCTTTCTTGTTCTTAGTACATTATATAAAATACATTCTGCGTACTTGCGGTTTATTACGGGCCATAAAACGTTTATGGGTACATGATAGTTTGTGTTAATACTGGGTCAGAAGTTCTCGGAAGCTGGGCAGTAGTATGCGTGATTTCAAGCTTCCGCCATTGTGTAAATGAGATCTTCGTTCTTCTGGGATGTTACGCAGAGTTGATTAGTAGTTACCGAAGTTTCGGGGCAACCTACCTCTCCCATCTTCAAGGGTCAAGCAGTCAAAGACGGCTTAACCCACAGTCAAGGACGGCTTGACCCTTGAAAACGGGACCGAAAGATTGTCCCGAAATGTCGGTAACTAACTACGAATTGATGTTGCGTAACATCCGAGAAAAGCAAAAATCTCACGTGGACAGTTGTGTTTAGAACCCTTAAACCACTCTCTCCAGCATATTTGACACACACACACACACACACACACACACACACAGACACAGAAAGACAGACAGACAGACACACACACACACAAACACCTGCTTTCAGGATTTGAACGTGAACGGACCTCCCCCCCAATTACTGAATTTAGAATGAATTGAGCTTTAACGACCCACCTCCACATCCCCATACAAAACTGCTTTTACCCAGTTCGTCTGCACAGTGCTGTACTGACAACACCTTCCTGGAAGATTATGCTTCTATTGTCGGAATACTGTCACTGGATATTTCTTCAACAGAGCAGGAAATATGAGGAAAATCAGTACAGATATAACAGACAAATGGAGGAATATATTTTGCTCCTAATGTTTTGTTTCCTATCATTTAGCAGTAGCCTGATGAAAAGAACCTACGTTTTGGTGAGAGAACTTTGAGTTAATTCAACACCGGAATCTGTTCCGGCGGAATGTGTGCCGGAAGTGGGAATTTCTTTTGAAGGCAACAGATAAATATGGGTGTTCAAATTAGAAGAACAAATAGCCAGTTGTCTGATCTAAAGAAATTCGTAAGGATAAACATGTTGAAATATGTTGGTCCGTAGTACAATAATCTGGTCGTTCAACTTAATGTAAGTCATCCCATTGTGTTTTATGTAAACAGCGTTACTAATGAAAAACCGTCAAAACAACTACTTTATTTCTGATAATTAATTGTAACAAATATTTGTGTTGACAGTTCCTCATTAGTAACATTATTTTAACACTAATTATTTTGCTTTTTAACGCTTGAACTGTTCCTTATATGAATGTTTCTTGTTGTTCTTTTTGGAGGCCTACTGCATGAAATATAAATGATTAATTTTGTGCCACTTAATTGCACCTCTTAAATAGGCTATATTACGCCTGTACATAATCAGATAAGGTGATTCCGAATTATGTATCAGAAAGATATTGGAAAACAGCTGTTATGTTATAATTTAAAGTAGATGCACAAATCCCTGGCGACAGGCCACCCAGACGATTAATTTTTTTTTGCCGTGGCGCCTAATCTTTATGGGTCCTGCGAGTGGACCTTGCTTCGTGTCACGTTTCTGGCGCAAAAAATTTTAAGGTGGCTTCTAGATTTTTGGAAAATTTGCCTACCCCTAGTTTAAAGTGTTCTTACTTTCATTTGTTACACATAACACCTACATTTAAACACTTCGGAGATACCCTATTTGATGTCGGCCCAGTCACCGGGCTCTAACTTAGATTTTCATGTATTTTCCTCACTCTCCGGACAGACAGTGGGGTAGTACCTTTAAACACGACACTGCAACTTGCTTCTGAATCCCTACCATGAAGGGTACTCACGATCGCAATCACGTCTTATTTTAGGCTGTGTAACCTCTTCAACTGAAACAGTTTCTTTAAATTCCCGAATAATAAATTAATCCTAAGATAGAGACGGCGTGTATATTTAATTTTTATTCTCTTGTGGTGAGACTGTATCTCTGTGGAAATTTCGGCTCTAATGGGTCCACTGTCTGTTCTCAGTGTGATGGATGAATGAATATTGCATATCGGTGGAATGACAGTTGATAACTCGACAAAAACCTATCCCAGTGCCATTTTATCCACCATAGTTTAACAACTGACTATCCTGAGACAGAATCCAGACCTCCACACGGTGAGAAGTCGGTGGATAACCTCTTGATGCCACGACCGCGATGTCGTATGTGAGATGACGGGTTTGGTTTGCTATTTAAGCTTTAATAACCGCGCATGTCATTTGCGTCAATTGGCATGATAGGATTATCATACTGGTCTGCGGTGATATAAACGTGATGGAAGGGAAAGTTTTAACTTCTTTTACAGTGGGTCCACTCTGTCAGCATTAGCTTTCGAAGACTGGTAACAGTGAATCTGTATCAGGATAGAGAGTACTTCAGTCCAGACATGATCATAAATTAGCTAATACAAGTTAGATAATAGTTTGTTTTTTAGTTACTTGTGGGATCTTTAAAAGATTATTATCTTGACCGACTTAAACAGACCTTAGTAAAGGTAATGTCGTAATGTGTTATTAATTTAATGTTCCGGCTTGCAAAGAGAAACTAAAATCATAGATTTTTAACTGAGTTATGGGTTTTACAATTCTACTTTATTTTTAACGAACCCGAAACTACGCCTTTATGTGGAACTAAGTAACGATAAACATCAAATCCTTCTCGGATTTTCTTGGGCGGCACAGAGCCTGTTGATTGAGGCAGCGGGATCCTCCGAAACGTCTGTATCTATTGCCAATCAACACAGTGTTGTATCCCAGGATACCTTAATACTCATCAAAACCAGTGCGAGGACTCTATAATCTCGCAGAAAATTCTTAACTCTAAATAACCATCAAAACGCTGCTCACACTTATGCTTGTTATCTTGGGCACAGGAGGCTACTGCTTGCGACCAGCGGAGTTACACGTCGTTGCCCACATCAGTGTAAGTTAGGCATTTAGTAGATAATACTGCTCAGTACCCACACAAAGGCAGGCACGCGTGCAGCGTGAAGGGTTCAAGACTTTTTTTCTTCTTTCTAAGAATTTGTAATAATAATAATAATAATAATTGCAACAAGCAGAGACAATGTCAAGTTGTGTGTTTCCCACCCATCACAGTTACGGTTGCCATGGATGAAAGATGTGTAGCACTACAAAAGACAGTACTCTTATTGCGCTGCGCGATGATGTTTTGTAGCACCAGTCTGAAATTCTGTTACATGTAAAGGAATCAAACTAGGCCCACAAGAGGCGGTTGTGAATGCGGTAATGAACCTTCTGGTTTCTTGGATTTCTTTTGTTAGTTGTAGAATTGAGCTTTCAGTTGACTTGTATTTATTAGATATATCTTAAACGTGCTCTAGTTAGTACATGAATAACATCGTAAACATCATTTATATTATACATTATGTATGAGTAATAATTTGTAATGCGTAAAAGCAAAGTGAAGGCCGCCTCTGCGAAACTCTACTGTCTTCTCAAGTAGCAGTTTCTGCTAAACAAAAAAAAAAAGCACTAGAGCTGAAAGAAATGATTAAGGCTTACAATCATGTATATTCTTTCGGTAGTAGGAGTGAAAACTGATTAAACTGAAATGCAGTGTCCTCCAGTATTTGTTGCAAATACTAAGATAGGTGAGAATTCATGCGTAATTTGTATTGTACCTTGAGAAAATACGTTGTTATTCTCATATGGTTTTGTTTGTGGATAAAAATATTCGCTATTTGCAAGAGGTCTCTGAATATATTCATTGTATAATGCTTCCGTTCTTTAGCAGCACTTTCATGAATTAAGCTTCTGTGCATTGATAAATTCTGTACTTAAATTGTGAAAGAATAAACATGTTACCAATTGAAAATTATGACTTATTAATAGAATGAAGAACGTGTTCATGTTATTGAAAGCGACCTGTATAAGTAATACAGACGAAGCTTTACTCAATGTCCTTAAAGTCTTTACCAAGGCTATTCGGGACAGCCATGATCATCCAGAATGCCAAGGTGCAAAGAAAGCTATGGAAATTCTGTGTAGTGTGGAATGTAGTATACTTTCCAGTCTTCTTAGAATTTTTCCCTGGCGCATATACCTACATATCTTAGTAACGTCCGGTGTCTTTTACTCAAAATTTCTGCAGACTAGCGATAGACAAAGTACAAAAGATTCAAAGCTTTTAAAAGTAACTTACACAAAAAAAACCACATACACGTATTAAGATATCTTATTTAATTTCAATTTGTCTGGTTATCTCATTAATACTGAATACTCAGAAATTTACATAATGCCTACTACGAATCTTTAATTAAATGTTAAAACGAGATAATGCTAATTAATATTATTTAATGAATGCAGTAACAGAGATAATGCC
The DNA here is from genome assembly GCA_021186555.1 of Reticulitermes speratus. Lineage (NCBI taxonomy): Eukaryota > Metazoa > Arthropoda > Insecta > Blattodea > Rhinotermitidae > Reticulitermes > Reticulitermes speratus. The sequence continues at coordinate 36,041,493 of JAJKFL010000001.1, read as the reverse complement.
GTTTACTAATAATTTAATCAACTCTTAGAAAATGGATTGCCTATTACGAATTTTATAATTAAATGTAATGACAGAGGTAATGCCTCTAACTCATCCTGTAATTAAATAATAAGAATTATGAGTGTAGTCGGGCGTTCGGAAACTCGGTAAAGGATTAAGTAAAATGCGTAAGAAAACACTTTCCTCTCACGATTGAATTACACAAACTCGTGTAGTCCCGTTTTTTGAACACGGAAGTAAACTTCTCTTCGGATAGGACATTGAAATCAGGGTAACTGTCAGAAAGAGACGGACTGAGATGGCATTTAAGCTGTTGGGTGTAGGCGGGATCACTTCCGGTCTAACTGGTCACTTAAAATGTTACACACTCGTTGTTGTGATGCTTATCTCATAGCTGTACTGGAAATGCGATATCTTGCTCTAGACGAAGAAAAAGTGTTTTTAAAAGATCATGTCAGTTGTCAGCTGACGAGGAGAACCCGTAACAATCTACTCGAAACCTTACAACCTTAAAGGTAGTCGGAAAAGAAGTGTCTTGTGTTCTATTATTATTGTCAGGATTAATTGTGGATAATTTCCTTAATGGGGTATTGAGAAATTTAACTCTGTTATTTATGAAGACATTTCTGCAATGTTTAAATAATAGTAATAATAATAATAATAATAATAATAATAATAATAATAATAATTTGTACTTCATTGTTTTTGTCTTGTGTTTGTCCTATTTGTTTTGTATGTGTGTGTGTGTGTGTGCGCGCGCTTGCAGGCATGTATACATGTATATATGTATGTATGTATGTATGCATGCGTGTATGTATGTATGCATGCATGTATGTATGTATGCGTGCATGTATGTATACATCTATGTATGTGTGTATGTATGCATGTATGTTTGTACGTATGTGGTATGTATGTACGTATGTACGCTTGTTTGTTTGTTCGAATGCATATTCTTTTTTTTTGTATTAGTGCCCTTGTGTGACTTATTCAGCTGTTGAAGTAGTAGGCCTACTTAAACAAAGTACTAAAGTGAACTCAATTAAGTGAACGAAGCATCCCTTTGCTTCAATCTTTGTGGACTAGAATTGCTTGAGACATTTAGGGCCCACTGTATGGATATTACCAGTAGGGCTTATACGTCAGATTTTGTTACAGTCAGTATTATCATTGGATAACAGGATTGAATTCCCTCCTGCGGCAGAAGTTTTTCTCTTCTCTACTTTGTCCGCACCGACAACCTTATCCAGTGGTTATTGTGGGCTGTTTTTCCGCATAAAAAGCGACCGGGAGGCGGTTGCAACTGGACACCTATATTTAAATTCAGCTGTACTAACTCCACATCCACGTACGTCTTTATGAAGTGTCTCTTACTAAGAATTGGAACAACTTTACTTTTGTAAAGTGAAATTAACCACACAGTCCTTTCGGACGCATTATACCTACAGTCGTTGTGATGCAACTTACTTGTTGGCACATGGAACCTGCCAACCTTACGGAATAACAGATTTATGAGGTCTATTGGCCAGATCGTGAGTTAACCTGCAGTGTGAGATTCCTGGTCTCCTCTCTCTATAAAGAGCTGTTGTGCCAGATACTAAGCACTCGGCGGCTTACGTCTAAGATGACCTGTCATTACTGAAAGCCGCACCTTTAAAAGCACTATATTTTATTACACTTTCTTGTCCCTAACCATTAATTCTCTTGAAACAGATTACTTTCTCACATGCTGTAATCTTTTCTCATTGGAATGTCATGCATCTAACAATTATTAGGTCTTCTGGATTGTAATAAGACCACAAAAGGCATAAACTGATATTCTCTTCTCTTACTGGTGCATATACAATTCATAGCTAGCTCTACTGCTTGACATAATGTTTAGATAAACAAAACTTTCTACCGCGTCTTATGCCAGTGGAACAATTACTGTTTCCCTTTTATAATGTAATTAAGCTTAAACAGACTGGCTAAGTGATGACGATGGATGTGGTAATTGTTAGGATTTACCGCGTAGCAATCGTGGTTCAGGTTAATGTGCCATTGTTGTTAGAAGAACGATGAACAACCTCAGTTATACAATCAGATCCAGTCAAGAGTCGAACCCAGCGTCTCGAGAATATGAAGATTTATTAACAAATAATAAAGCGTTCTGCGGAATGTTTATGTTTTTTCCTTCAATTACATGATTTGTTTCACATTGTGTTCAGTTTCATGTTTATAGTTGAAGCAGGTTTATATCCTTGTTTTCCAGAGACTTTAGAATGTAGCAAGTGTAACACAAGACACTGGTCTGGAATAAGAGTTAAAACTTCTTGTCTGCCACTTTTTATGAGTCTATGTAATGAAAAGTGTTGTGTAAGACAGAGTTTGCCGTCCGAGTCTAGGGTGTGGAGATTCGTTTATTCCGTCATCTTTTGTATTTAATTGTCTTTCTTGTTAGACGATATTAATAAATATGCGTCTTTAACTATATACATTAATGTTATTGTATTCGGTACTTCGATGGAGCGTTCCCAACACGGCGGAGCGCCTGTTAATTTCACTTTGTCCATCTGTCACTCTGTAAGCGTGAATCTTTTTATTACCCGTAATTAAACAATACATAATTTAAAGGCCTCATTGTATGTAAATGCCGATCGAAGTGGACGCGCGTTCTAAGACGTGTGTCTGCGGCCGTTCGCTTGCTGGGATTCTGAATTCGAATCCCACCGGGGGGGGGGGCATGGAGGTCTGTCTGTTGTGAGTGTTGTGTGGTAGAGGTCTCTGATTTAGTCTGATCACTCATCCAGAGGAGTCGTACCGAGTGTGGTGTGTCTGAGTGTGATCGTGAATCTTCGAAGGCTCTGGCACACTAGGGGCTCTTGCGCCATTGGAAAAAATTGTATAAATATAGGCCACACATTTCATTAAACTGTAACTGATCATTTGACAGTAGCCTCTTGTACTCAATCAGAATAGGTAATTCTTCGCGACAGCGAATATAAAGTTACTGTCGTTTGTTATGTGATGCCTGCCAGTCTGGTATAAATTTACAAACATTTCGGAGAAAACTCATGCCTCAGCCTGTAGGATAGAAGATTACTTTGAAGATGGAAACAGCAGATTACTCCAACACATTCATAATTTTCAAGAGAATACGCGGCATCACTCATAAGTAACAGAATTCTTAAAACGTTTAAATTTTTTCAGCATACGATCGAAGTGAAGAAGAAATTTCGTGTCTATTTGTAGGTTGCATAAATGCAGCCCTGATGTGATATTTGTGTAAAGAGTTAAAAGACATTTAACATACTCGCATTTGTCAAGGTTGTTGCTTGCCACTATTTGTAAGAAAGCTTCAAAAGTTAGCATTCACTTGTTGCCAATCTAGAGGCAGTAAGAGAGTGAAGGCCCCAGAATTGTTGTAATTTATACACGCACATGGTAGCGTATTTATTTTAAGGGTAAAATTACAATCTTGACTTCCATTGTTCAGTTTATATTCTCCACCATTCTTTTAAGCTGCTTTGTAAGATAATTTCGTCTAAACACTTTCTCCATATTAAACTAAACTGTTTTCCTAGCAAAAATCTTATAAAAATAGAAAGGCTAAATTTTTCCCTGTGCACGCTATAAAGTTACGTGTTTTATGGACATATGCTTCACGGGGAGGGGAGTTATGGCTCCATTTATTCATAACCTCAACACTAAATGTAGGTGAGCGCTCAGCTTCATGCCCAGACTGCTTTTCCCTGGAGAAAAGCGCCCCCGTACCCTGTGAATAGGAGGCTGGGTGGGCCCCACAGGCGGTCTGCGCGTTTTGCAGAAGAGAAAAATATCTTGCCCTTGCTTACTTGGGATGTAATATGGCAATCATGAACACTTTTGGGCATGCTTTAGCACTGATTAGTGTATAATTCTGGAAATCCGTTGTAGGATAATAACAGATGTTACGGAACATGAAACATTATGTAATATATGTCTTGAAACAGTCCAAATATGGGAAAAGTAGACCGCTGGGGTAGACACTAGAACCACTCAGTGCATATATATATATATATATATGTATATATATAAGTATGCATACAATTCGGTAAGTTTTTGGATGAGAACAGAGCTACGTAGCTGGACATAGACGGGTTGATGAAAATATTTTTCACTGGCAACACTGTAAGTAACAAAATATGCCTTATATTTCAGGTGGTTATTATCACCAGTCTGTACATACTTAACGTAATGAAAAGTTTACATTTGGCATTGAGAGGCAAACTATGGTGTAGCGGTTGGCTTGCTGTAAATATGAACGTGTACGTAGAACCTAATATCTGGGTCCAACTAGCAGTTAAGTCTGAATGTCTCAGATTCTTTCCAAGTCTTTCTATCATTCTTTCTTCCATTTGCTCCTTCATTCCCGCATTCATTCATTCATTCATTCATTCATTTATAGTCAATCGATTATTCATTCATTCAATCATTAATTTCTCTTACTTCAGCCAGCTCAGGTTATAAATCATTCCGGGCTGATACTAGGACTACGGTGTTTCCACGGATCGGAACACGTGTTTTTTTTTCATTTAGTAGGGGAGAGGGGGGATAGTTGGCACACTTTTCACGTTATAATTTTTCACATTTTCCCTGTACATGTTAAGTTGAATATAGCGGCATGTATGGCTAGCAACACTCTTGGGCTACAATCTGACCTACACAAATTTGACGCTATTCATAAGGAATAGGAGGGAGAGGCTTTTGCCCTATCCTCTGCACGTGTGCCAACCTGCCCCACGCACGGGGTAAGTTGGCATATGGTAAAATACGTGGAAAATCAAGATGCCAACTTTTCAAGGCCAAGACATAACAGACAGTGATTAATACAATGTTTTATGGAACAAACGTGTCAGATAGGGGCGCACCAAAGGGGGGGCTACCAGGCTGCAGCACCCCAAACACCCCAAAACTGAAATTTAAAAACACAGATTTTGTGAATGCGATGATATCAAGGGTTTTACGTGATTTACCCTGCAGCCAAATTTAGCCACTGAAATCAGTTGATGACTAGTACATTAGAATTTTGAATAATAAATTAATAAAATTAAAAAACAATAATATAGGACACTGTGATTGAGTCATGGAACATGTAGTTATATTTGTATGTATATAAATGCAGTTGCTGACAGTGTTATGTTATACTCATGACAAGATTTTCATAACACAATTTTTAAAATCAAACACAAATTATATTCAGCCTCAGGGTCAACCCCCCCCCCCCCCACACCCCCAATGAAAAATTATGGTTGCGCACCTGGTATCAGATACAGGTTGTGCGCAACAACGAGGTGTTATTATGGTAATAAAACAGTTGAGAAACAATAGAATTTCGGCCCAAAATTCAATACATTTACTTAAATTGAAAAAGGAAATCAAAAGGAAAGGTAACTCAGTATGGCACAAGCCTACCACCAGCAATTCTAAATAAAGTATCCCAATCCTATGAGACTGGTAATTAAAGCAAACACAGTTGGGAGAGCCATCAGTCCATTACTCAAGTGACCGCAACTTTCATTCTGTGCACTGAATCCACATTTATCTGGATGCGCCAAGATAGTAGAGGTAGGAAGTATCTTCGGAGTCTTCTTCGTCTGTGTCGCCTGCATTTTTGGATTTTTTTAATTTTATTTTTATTTTTGCGTTCTGCTCTTGTAAATCTCTCTTTAGATACGTGACACGCTCCTCTTTCTATTATCTTAGGCCCAGTTCTTCTCTCATTTGCTCCGAGCCTTCTGTTGTACTGGTGTCAAAGCATTTTTGACAGAGGTATCAGCCAAAATGACAGTTATTTTCTTGTTCTTGTTTACATTCTTGCTCTTTTTGCGTACGGTTTAGGAAGGTTTCGAACGTCCTCTGGAGTAGCAGGATGTGTGCAACTTTTGAAGCAGAAGATGATCATTTGGGAGAATCATCAAAATCGCAGGAAGTTCACTGTTGCTACTGGAATCTGCAGCCTCCATAGGAGGGGCAGCTATATCTGCAACGTAATCTTCCATAAATTCCTCATTTTGAAAGATATCGCCGCTGAACAGGTTGTTGCATACATCTGTTATATTACGGATGTTCCTTACATTATATATATATATATTATAGAAATTGAGGCAACGACATTGCATTGATGTAGTACCTTCTGTACTTTGTCCGTATCATCGGACCTTATCACTTGCTTATCAGTACTTTCTCAGCATACGTCTCTTTGTATTCGCTTTGCCCAATGTTTGTAACTGCTTATCTGTTAATCTTCATGGAATTATGGAGCCCACCGTGTGACTCGTTGCAGACGCACAGTCACATATGGAGGAGTAACGACTACTCCTACGCACAGATCACACACAAGCCTGTCTGATAAAACCTCTGACGCCTGAAAGGGCCCATTCCCGATCCTGCCGTTGATCCAGACAGTCTGTATAAGTTGCTGCGAGGCCTTCCCGGCCTGTTTTCTGTAAATATGGCCTATTGTAATTAAAGTGCCTGGAACCTGGTACAACGAGTTTGTTTCAAGCATCCCACACAACCTATACGAACCCTATGCCGGTGGAGCAAATCCACGATACGCCCCACCGGCCTTCTCCGAAATTTCGGGGATACAACAAGGTAAATTCCAGAAAACTGGAATCCTGCTTTGGTATTTGCAGTAAAAAGAAGTCAGGTGCGAAGGTGTGTTGACGACACAAGGATTGTCATGTATTTCACTGTTGTGCCTGTATGGTTAGTTATGCAGGCATCATAAGCTCGGTTCACATACGTGGTAAGCGATCCGTTGACAGACCTGTCAAGAGGCTGGAGTTACGGCTGCAGTGTGGAGGGAAGTTGAGGACAGTCACGCAATTCTGCTTGCAGTAGTCTATTGCCCGTATGGCCAAATGCGAATTATGGTTGTCTAGCAACAGAACTACTGATCTCTCTTTAGAAGGCTTAGCATGTGCCACGAAACGTTTTACATAGCTTACAAAATGCTCCTCCATCATCTACCCAGAGGGATGGACGATATGTTCAATGACAGTGTTGGTGAGGTGGTTTCACCTCACCCTGCCTTACCCTTTTGCAGTATCTTGCCCAAATACGAAAAGAAATCTGAAACCCTTCGCCGCTTTCCTTGTTGACCGTCCACGTTTTCGCAGAGCTCTCACAGCTTGTAGCAATAATCCAGGCGTGTGTTGCTCCTATATGACCTCTTCTTGCAAGTACGCATTATTTAGCTTCTTAAACCGGAAGAAAAAATCACACTGCTAAACAATTAACGAATGAGAATCTGATCGACAGCGGGGCAAGTTGACACAGTGAGCCAACATGCCCCACGTTGAGTGTGCCGACCTGCCCCGTCGCCACCTTCTTATGTTTTGGAGTGTATCATCCTCAAACAAAATGAAAGTCTACAATTCTCTCATTTAGCTGTAACCAAACTTCAAACACAAAACATTTTATAAAGCGATAAAAAATTACTTCCTGCGGTGTACAAAATAAAACACTAAACCACACTTCAGTCATAGCTCACAAAGCGCTGACGCTTGCTGACCGCTCTCAGGAGAAGTCATTGAACAGTAAAAATTGACAGGTGTTGCTATCCTGCGCCATATTTGGGAGTTATGGCCATTTTGCCAACTTACCCCTGTAGCCAACTAGCCCCCCTCTCCCCTACTGTAGAAATTTATATTTCAATTTGTGGGTGTCTTGAAATATCTTTCTGCTAAATCTTAAAGAGTTCCAAGTGGAGTCTTCATTACTTGGCATCCCGTCGTGTTCTACGATGAGATGACTGACATGTTAGGTTTCTTGTCTTCAAAATATTGTTGTGAAGACAAGAAACCTAACATTTAAATTACCTCATTCCAAATGGAGACTTCAATTATTTTATGATATTAATTTATAATCACGTTTTGTCCAGACCTTTGTAGTTAATGCAGTATAGTGTTTCAATCATGTGACAGTAAAGATGGACGTTAAAATAAATATTTGTAAACACACACGCAATGTTTGTCGAAGTCATAGCTACACAACACGGATTGACGAAGAAGAAGCACAGACGATGAACTGAAGAGGGTAAACCAGGACTCACGAAAATACAACGCAAACCAATATCAGCTCCATGAAATACTCGCATGTATTTGTTATCATGTGTTGGACAGTTGCACTAAATGCGGATCTCACGAGTTCTCGAGAGAGACAGTTACGCGTCTCGTCCAGCGCACTGAGCCAGGCCCTCAAGACACAAAGTTTACATAGTTTTTCTACCTTCCCAGTAGAATAAGAGAAACGTACCTTGAAATGGGCTACAAACATTTTCTTCCCTATACCTACCTATTCCTCATTTCATCCAACGTTAAAGGACTTCTGCAGTTGACATAAGGTCACATAACTATCAGAGTTTGTTAAAATGCGGTGACTCATCTTAAAGTAGAACTAGATGGACTAATACCATTGATTCTACACACAGTATTTAACATTGACTAGATAGGTAGTGTTTTTTCAGCTGTTCATAATTTTTCACTACTCTTACTATGCTATGATTGGCATGGCCACATGTGCGGACAGGGAGGAGTTCCCGAAAATTGTGTGAAGTACAGAAGCTGGTATATGGCACAGCTTACCTACAGTTCTTTGTCATGTTATGTATGTAATGAAAGTAGTAATAAAGCTCTCTCCTTTAAAAAAAATTTAACATTGTTTCAAACATATTATTGTTATAACGTGTTCGTTTTGCATGACTCAATGACTTGCGTGGATTTGAGTGAATACTTGTTTATTATTACCAGAGTCATTTTGCAGTCCGGTCACGGACGTGAAAATGACGTGAGGATTGTGACTCATAACGAACAAAGCGCGTGGCCAGATGAACAAATAAATACAAAACTTGCTCACTCCACGGCAGGACATCTGAATCGCGCTTGGACGGCCAATAAATTGACGCCTTATTCGGGCTGAGATGTCTTCTTATATCCTCGTATCTCTCATTTCTTGCATTCATATTTTGAGATCTTGCCTCAAAATGACAAGCGTCCGCATTCCTGCATCTGAATTTAATACGCACATGCTACAATATATAATGCATTCTTCTGCTGACAATATCTGCACCATACGTCTGTATTAGTTGCTTGCTAACACATAAAACCAATCAGTTGACGCAGTATACTGCACATAATGCAAATCCCTAAGCCTAATCCGCCAGAATCCCTTTTAAACACATAGACATGAAATTACTCTTGAGCTGCAAGAAGGAAGAGTTATACTACAAACTGGAATAGACATTTTAAGCTGGTCAGTAGGTAGTATCGCAAAATGTTGGAAACAGAAAATTTATGCGTAACATATTTAAGGCATTATGTCAAAATAAACCGTTATTCTATTTCTTTTTCCCATGGCGCAACAGCCCCTACTTGCCCAGGTCCTCCTCATTATCGAGGCTTCACGATCACAGACACACCACACTCTGTAGGACTCCTCTGGATGAGTGATCAGCCCGACGCAGAGACCTCTATCTGACAGAAACAACACTCACAAGAGACAAAGCTCCATGATCCCCGCGCGATTCGAACTCGCAATTCCAGAAACGAGCGGCCGCAGCAGACCCACTCCTTAGACCGCGCGACCATTGGAATCGACCCGTTATTCCATAAAAGAAAATATTAAACTTGTGTAATTATCACAATGCTACTTGATTTAACCTCAGCTCGCCTTCTTTCATCGTCAGCCCTAATCAAATCTCTGCCTCTTAGAATGAACAAGTTCTTCTAATTAAATTATGTTATAGACCAACTGATGCACTTTTTAAAGCACTTTTTAAAGCACCGTAGTACTCGTCAGCACACAGTACACAGTACACTTCGCTAACCACGCGAAAACATTTCACATGCTTATAATACCACAATACCACAAGCCAGCAGTTCAGCAATTCTAACATCTACAGTGTTTTTATAATTTTATAACTTTTTAATAAATCTTTTTATAAGATTTTAACATATGTTTTATAGTGCCAATGGAATATTTTGGACCATGTGATTGAAGTGACGTAGCTTTTGGCAAAAAAACCCCTGACGATGATCCTTGGATCGAAACACGTGTAGGGGTACTATTTTAACATTTTTAATAAAGCTACTTAAAAAGTGCATCAGTTGGTCTATAACATAATTTAATATGACGAAGATGCACGGTGTCAACAATGTGAAAGTTCTTCTAAATTCTTAATCATACTTCGCTGGATGAATGGCGAAAACATCGCACGTTCTTTAATTGCGGGAGAATAGAGAAAACCCAAAAAGCATGTGCTCCGAGCCGGATTCGAAACTGTAGTCCAAGCGTTAGGGTTGTAAAACACATCGTGCCTACTTAACGGGGCCACAAATGTCAATCACGTATGCCGTCTCCTGTATAAAATTACGATACAAAATTATTTATTTTAAGGTCGAGGAAGTTAAGCGAAACTTTCCAAAATGTGGACAGAACAGAACAAATAGTTACTGATGAATATTTGATGAGTGAAAGTGGGGGTTAAGCCTATCAGCTTAATTAAACGGATCATTTCACAGTCTGCCCGACTCAGTTTCTTTGGCGTATTGCTTGACTGTTAAAAAGTACCGCATTTGTGATTGTAAATATAAATTAAATAAAACGTCATTTATGGCACATAATTCTCATTGCATGGCATATTAAGAAGCACTGAAAATGTAAAATCGATTTATGTTGTTCGTTACGTGGCGTTTTCTAGTCTTGAGGCACTATGATTTGCGTCCTAGGTAGCAGCGCTGACTGGCTGGTTCCTAGCCATCTAAATGTCATATGGCGTGCTTGACCATCGCCATTCATTTTCAACCGTCAAGTTGGCTACGCCCTAGTGTCAATGTCCGAATATACAAAGTGCCCCACAAAGAAATGTATTTAATTAAATATCGTAGCTATAGTGACATACAGAATAAATAAGAACATATTTATTACACGTAGGAAAAACAAAGCAAAATTCATGTGAACATTTGTATAAACAAGGTTCTTGTCTTCACTATGGGATGGGTGTTGAAGAGACAGTCAATGTCTGAGGGTTCCAAGTACTGTACATTTGAAACTGAGAAGTCCTGACTCAGTACATACACGTGTTTCAAGAGATTATAGCTATCCCTGTGCGTTTTGTAGACGTCTTCCAGCCTCGAAATATCTTTTCTTCCGAAGTAAACAAGACAAGGCGACATGATGTTTATTGTACTGTACCGATTACAACCCATTTGTTTACAAATATTTTACTGTATTTATTTAGTGCAATATATTATATTTTAGAAGGAACAAAATTGATTTTTGGGTGGTGAATCATTTTAAACACACAGAATAGCTCCTTGCACGTAAGATCTGTTAGTCTCAAAGCTCTTTAGGCCTACGATACGCAACATGACAAGAAAAATCACGGATAAAATATCTATGCCCGGATAAATCACAACCCCACTTATAAGAATTTACTTACACATGCAATGCCGCATATATATATATGTATATATATATCGTATTTAAGCGTCATTATTTTTTTAAAACTCCTAACAATTGGGAGCAGACTACATGCAGTGAATCAAACAAAAGGGTCAACTTATAGCAGCGAGAGAGTGGATGATGTTAAATACCTGAGCTGAACGCTCATTAATACGGTTCCTTGTAAATGCCTGGAGGAGACGGTATGGGTTAGGAGAATCGGAATCCTCAACAACCAGTTAATGCAAAGACATGTGAGTCTATTACAAACGTATATGGAGACCAGAGGCCTAATTCTGAGTTAGAAAGATAAATTTTATAATTTTGCTTATTGCTATGTGTGATTGTTTCTTTGGTTAGTTTTCAGTCTGAAGAAATTAAGTGATTGTGCACTCTGTATGCTTTAGGTATACTAATCAGCATAATTCCGAGAAGAGAGTGTTTTGCAAATACTTTTAAAGACTGACCTGCGACCAAGCAACACAACAACTAACAAGCCAAAGGCGGAGATTTGCACTTCATGCAGTTCGATCCCTCCCTTCATTCGTTTGGTCATTCCTGCCCAAGGAACTAATCGCTATGCTACGACTCGAAAACCTTACAATTATTATTATTATTATTATTATTATTATTTACTGCAATTGGGTTTTCACCCGGTGGCAGTAGTCCTTACACTAGTACACACAATACAATTGTAAATATAATATACCTACATAAAAGTAACAATACAAAACAAACTATACACAATTACAAAACAAAATACATACAGTAAATACAAGTACACACATTAGAACACCATACACGCATTACAAAAACATCCACACTTTAACAAAAACAGCCACTCCTTAACAAAAACATCCACACCTTACAAAAACACCCACAAATTAAATAATACAAAAAAAAAACAAAACACACATACTGCAAAAAGAAAGAGTAGCTAAGCCTAACCTAAAACCTAACGTAAATGAATCAGAGTTAAAGTAATTTGGTATACCAAGCAAACGGGGATTGTGCGTACGCTGACGGATTTCCTGTCTTAGGTGAGGACTTTGACGTAGGTTCTACTTAGGTCTTCTGCTAATATTGGCATAATGTCCTCCTGGGAAGGAAAAACTCTCGATGATTGGATGTCTGCGAAATGGGGGAAAGTCAGCTTAGCTGAAGGCTGTAGCCGAACATTATTGGAGCATTTATATACTAGTATTGTTGGAGCAGTTCGGCTCTCCCACTCCACTCTTCTAAATATAGCAGGAAGGACAAGGAACCAGGTGTCCCGCGTCAGTTGGCGTTCAGTAAAGGCATGGACTGGACGGATGGTATTGTGTTAACGTTTATATTGTTATAATGGAAATAAAGTTAAAACCTTTGAAAAGAACTGTCCTGTAAATTGATGTATATTAATTTACAAAAAAGTAACCAGCAAAGTTCGGTTACAAGGCATGGATGGCGGGGGGGGGGGGGGGGTTTGAGGGCCGTGGCCCATCTTTTACTTATACCTTTGCCTTCGCATTGTAACTGAGGAAAATTACGAAAACCTAGCCAGTGCTGTCGAAAGGTGTTAGGTACAGTTCGTTCTGTCTACTGTCTGATTAAACTGGCGGTCTTAATAGCGACGTTCTTTAGTGTTTGACACGAGTCATAATAACAGGTCCATTTGAAAGGCAACCATCGAATTGAAATTTTCATTTGAAACAGCACTCATTCTAACAAAATTCGATACATTTTTTAGTTAAACGTAATCCCATAGGCTGCAATTACGACATGAGACATACTGACAAAAACGAAAGTAGTTTCAAATTGTGCTGAAGAAAAAGTGACCTATATTTAAGATATTCATTTCCCCCGGTACAAAAAGAAGTTAAGTGAACATGGCTCCTCCATTTCGAAGGCTACTCAAATTACTTAACATGGGTTGCTTTACTTTATTTTCAATCGCAAAGTTTAAAGACGGTATCGGAATAAGGAAAAGATGAATTTGCCAATTCACTTAAGTATTAAGTCACGAAGGTGTGGGAGATGCAGAGGTAATAAAAATATTTTTCAAAATTCTGTATATTTTTCTATGTTAATTTCTTAAATGCATCGTGTCTTATTCTTCTTATTCTTCTTCAACTGCCTTGGACTAAGCCCTATGGCTTTTTTCAGAATGAATTAAAAAAATACGGATCCCGCAATCCCAGTGTCGAGAGGTCCAAGATCGCTCGTGTTGTGTCACGGATCTTGTAATCGGCGTCTTATCTTATCAGAAATTAAAAACGAGTATAAAGTGTTTATGTTTTTGTTGCTTCTTAATTACACAATAAATATTTCTCCCGACGGAACCTGAGAATGTTAAAAAATTTAACGCCGTCAAAAAACGAGCCTTCTAAGCTACCAAGCAACTCGGTTCTCAGTTTAAATTGGTTTCGTAATACAGTCACGGCAGTAACTTTCATCTTCAATTGTGACAGAGCAGCTGTGCTAACAAATCCAGATTGGCAGCTCTTACTCTTTCCGAAGAGTGCCGGAAATTTCTTTGACGGAATCGGAAAAAAAAAATTAAAATTTTCTCATCTCAACATAGAAAACACTTACTTAATAATATTTCTTTCATTTTAATTTTCCGAGGCTTAATTCGAGCCCAGAAAAATCTTAAAAAGTTTACCACAATAATAACGACCAAACAGTTCATTACAGCCAAAGGGAATAACTCTAAAAGTATTGCAATGAATGTATGTTCTAAAATTTTGAAAGTAAAATTTGGCCAGGATCTGCAGCTGCGGCGCGTGCTATAGATCATTCAGGCGAAATCCGGTGAAACAGTGTAAAAATCGTGAAAGGAATTTACCTTGCAGTGAATTTTGGGGTGTCGAAGATTTCTACAGCACAAACAGGCCTTCCGTTTACTACCTTATTTATTTACATGCCCACTTAAGAGCCTTTTGGTCAATTACAAAGAGAGCACAAATGCACTGAGACAACAAACAGACAAAATCAAGGCAAAAGACGCCAAACCCAAAAATAAAAAAAGACACCACATTATATTAATTTCAATTAAATTCAAAGTCACAAAGAAAGGAAAACGACATTGCACAAGATTCTAATGCGTACATCACAATCCATAGCAAGAGAATTTTTTTTCCATGATGCAATAATCCCTAGTGGGCCAGGGCTTCCTCATTATTGAGGCTTCACGATCACACTCAAACACACCACACTCGGTAGGACTCCTCTGGACGAGTGATCAGCCTAAAGCCGAGACTTCTACCTGACAACACACAACACTCACACGAGACAGACATCCATGCCCACAGCGGAATTCGAACCCAGAATCCCTGCAAGCGAACGGCCGCAGACTCACGTCTTAGACGGCGCGGCCACTGGGATCGGCATAGCAAGGGTATTTCAACATGTAATAAAGTACAATATTAATATAAGATGTAATTTAGGGTGAAACAAATTTTCTCTCAATGTGTGAATAATAATAATAATAATAACAACAATAATATTCGGGTGCATGGTTTGACTGGGGTTCATGGAAATATACAATGCCTTATGGCCCAAAAATAAAACAAATAAAACAATTTAACTTCGAAATTATATGACAATTGACAACTGATCCGTAGCATGCCCATTTTGTAAGACAGCATCCAAGTATGAGCATAATGATGCTGCGTGCACAAATTTGCTACCTAGAACAAATCTACACATATGTTGCCAATCCTGAATAAATATAAATAATCTTATATGTCTTTTTATGTGTAATATTTATGGAAAGGGAAGTCCCATTATTATTATTATTATTATTAGCCACGTGCCAGTCATATAACGGGCAGCCATATTTTAACACTCTATTCGGCAGCCTCATTCAACGCTCCTTTCTTTACAGGACACAGACTCAAGCGTTAATGTCAAATATACTCGTATAAGTGCTGCCATCTGTTTATGCTAGGTTGTATTATATGTGTATGCGCCATGCAACTACTTCTTCAGCCTCAGCCCTGCATCATATTGTCGCGGTTATAAAAACTGTTTCTTAGCCAAGAGCGCGTACTTCACTGAGAACATGTAACCCAGTAACAATTGCTGCCATGGCCACCAGGCCCTAAAAGCGCCCACTTCACAGCGAACACACAAATTAGTAACAGTGTTTTCCATGGTGTGACTCAATCAGTCACTCATTCAGTGCCCTAGAGGCTAGTTACAAAATCAGCACGAACGCACAAAAAAATCACACACACGTACATATATAGATACATGCATATATACATACGTACCTACGTACACACATATATAGGCTACATACATACATACATACATACATACATACAATAAACAAAGGCGAATGACGTGTGGCAGATTGGTGTTAATGTATGCACATGCGTGGATATGAGGGCTGACGGCTGGATTACTAATGTAATACGAGAGATTTAATTTTACTGTAAGGATATTAGCAGGAAAAATGATATGTAATTACTGTTTTGTTGAATGAAGTGCATAATTGTGACGACGATTAACTACTTCGGAAAGAAAACAACATATTAAATTAAATTTACTAATAAATGAAAGAGCTTGTTGCGATTTTCTGGGCTATGACCCTAAGAAAACAATCATAGTTTGGCCATGCATGTGAAAATACTGCTATGGAGAATATTGTGGAACTAAGAGGAAAAAGAAACAGGATGGAGAAAGTCGGAAAATGAACTCCAAGTTTGCTCCCTTAACGAACATATTAGTAAGATATTGAAACCAATGATGATAAGACGCACCTTATTAAAGGATGAATGTGGTAGATGAAAATACAACAAAGTTTTATAGGGGGATTCTGACAGGGAAAGGAAATTTGGGAGACCTAGGCCTAGGTGGAATAATGTTAAAACGCATACTAAAATATGCGCAAGAGTATGCACTGGACTTAAGTGGCTTAGCACAAGGTACAGTGGCGGGATCTTGAGTGTATGGTAATGACATTTCTTGTGCCATGGAAGGAGAGGAATTTCTAGACTGAATGAGCAACTATCATTGGAGTGTCGGTTAAAAAATATGGCCAGTAGTATGAATAAGAATTATATTTGGTTTCTTACTCTAGAAAACCAATTGAATACTCATTTGAAGTAAAACAGGGCGAATATGAGCGGAATAGAGCAATATTAGAGTGGGGTCCGTGGATGTGAACCGCGCGACTGTTGTGAAACCTAATGTTTTCCACGTGTTTAACTTGATGTGCAGAAGGACAGTTTGTTGAGTTGTGGCAGGGAAGACAGGTGTATCATGTGTTTGTTTAAAATCGCCCAATTCAATACTTCTTGCCTGAAAGTGGTCAGTATTTTTCCACCCAAAAGAACAAATTTTCTTTGCGTCTTCACTTTCGCAGCTGTAAAAAATGAGTTCGGACGCCAGACACAAGCCATTGGTTTTAGCATCGACAATGAAGAGCAGAGTAGATCGGCGGCCATTTACTATACCAGTGCCGCTATCAAGTTGACTCGTCAGTCGTTTGACAAATTTCAGTTTCGCTTCTTAACAATTGTATTTTGGAGTAATCTACTGCTCTTGCAGAATAGCTGACGTATCAAGTGTTGCATTCTTCAAAGAACAAGATTGATGCCAATTTTAGAAAACAGAGGTCCACATTTACCGTCTTTGCTCTACATTTAAACGGTAATACTCTAAGATTTCTTACTTAGTAATTGTATGTAATTTTTTAATCTTACTCATACCCAGCGAATAAGGATCTGAAATATATTTATATATTTACATATATTTATAATGCAGTCTAATGTTTCCATACTTCCAGTCAATAATGTGATACTGAATTCGTAGTAAGTACACAATTAAGGAGATAGCTTATGAACTGCCGATTCATTATTTGCCCTTTGATAACAGGAAACAAAAGAACAAAGGCAAAAAATGTCAGTGCAAAATATCATTATGTTCATTTTATCTTCTGTTTGCTTCCACAATATAACGTCTCACATTTTAAGATGTTATGGAGACTGTGAGATAAAGCGATAATTTAATGTGAATTGTAAGGTCTCGGAAGACGAGAAGATAGGTTTCTCTTTTTAGGTACTTTCTTAGGGGAACTTGTGAAACACCTCTACCCTAGAAATAGGAATAATTTACGTTGACTGAAGTCGTAAATAAAACCACGCATTATCTCTATACATAGCAGATAATTACACAAAAAGACTACGTGTAGTGTATGTAGTATACACAAACTGCAGATACTAGTAGGAACAATTTCACAAGATTTTTAACTTTCCTTAAAGTAACTTCTCTGATAGTCGACGTCACACATAGGTCTCTGCAGTTGTTAACTTTTCTCTGAATTCATGACTATTTATTACGAAAAACTACGAAGAAGATAGTTCAGACCACTTCACTTAGCATTATATTTTATATTAGCACACATATTTTGCAATGCGATTTTCGCAATTATTAAGCCTAATTGTTTGCTAAAACTCTCTTATTACACGGCTGTTTTAAGCAACGAATCCCAATAAAAATCATTGCACGCAAACATTATATTTATTTGTGATTTTTGGATTATTAAGAACGTCTAAAATTGTTGTAGATAAACATTTTAGTGTTTAATAAGATACGTATATATATGCGTAATGTGTCAATGTTTCCTACAATGAGTAGGTTTGAGAAAATTGGCATAAACTCATTATCAGCTTCGTTTAGAGTGGGATTTATAATGGACCAACAGGAATGAGAATGGATTTTGCTGTGCAACTTATAGTGTATATATACATGTATATAAATACACACAATTATATAGTGATAGAGTCTATCGAATTAACCACGTGGTTCCCAAGATATACTATACAGGCAAATCGGACTTACGGACCGAAGGACATAATAGTTTTATCCTTTATGAACTTTGGTTTATCATACGTACGCTTGTGTATGTTGCTTTCAAATTCAGGACATTTAATTAATCGAAAACTGACATCTTCCATCTTCGTTTAACCAATTTCGACATGAAATTTGATGTGATACACCGAAGCTTGTCCCTTATTTTTTTTTTCTAACACGATTCTTGTTTCTTTAATTAAGTTTCATATATATATAAGCCTTTGAATTGTTTGCCAGGTTATAGCATACCGAAATTTTCGTGGTTTTACGCAGTTTTACACCCACATTTAGAAACAGAAAATTACTCTGTTACTTCTTCCTCCTCGTCCTTGCTCGGTTCATTACTCTTCCTTCATTGGTTTTACGAAACCCAGCCACGAAACTGTAGTGCTATGAAAACCAACATAGCATTCGATGTCACTGAAGATTTAGTTCGTAATTAGAAAAGCTTTCAAATACTTTCACCCTATAAATTAAATACTTTAGTACCGCATCTGTTGTTTGAATGTCGGCTATCCGAACATCTGTTAAGCCAGATTTCAATCGTCCTCAAAAGACAAGGTCTGAGAGATACGTGCTGATGTTTCAGAAAAATTACCGCCTCCAGCAAGGCTCTTTCACTTGGCTGGCTGACTAACTTGTCTTTCTTAAGCAGTTGACAATGTTCATGTAATTAATCAATTCCCTATTGTTTTTAGGGAAAAGTATCACCGCCGTAATCACACAACTTCGCTGTTGGAACCTAACCGGCCAAACCCAGATCACAAATAGAGTATAATCATGTAAGCTAGACCAAGGTAACTCATTTTTCAATCTCATTGGTTCTTGTTTAGGGGGTACGCGGTGGCACAGTTGGTTGAGGCACTGCGCTACAAGCTGGCAGGTCGCGGGTTTGATTCCCGATGGGGTAATTCGAATTTTTCATTAACTTAATCTTTCCGGCCGCACTATGGCCCTAGGGTCGACTCAGCCTCTAACAGAAATGAGCACCAGGGATATTTCCTGGAGGGGGGATAAAGGCGGCCGGTGCGTAGCTGCGTAGGGCTGACAACCTTAACACCTTCCTGTGCCAATTGCCTAGAAATTCTGGGAGCCTCAACCTCCTGGAACCCTTGGCATTTCCAGGCCTGTAATGGGATAGCTTAGTGGCCATTGTTTACCGAAAACAATTAATAGTCCTTGAATATTAGGTTAATTGAGGCTATCTTACCTGAACCTCCCATTAGAATATCTAGAAGCCATTTCCAGCGAAACTTGCGGCAGGACTCCATTTCTCCCAGACAGGTTTCGGGCGGTGATCTCAATTCCAGCACCGCGTGGTCACCGTGTTTTTGTGAGCCTCCACTCCAGTCCGAAAGAAAAGAAGAAGTGGCTACTGCTGCCGGTTGCTGCGAGAAAATCACCGCGTTTTTCAAACAGAAACATAACACAGACCCTTCTACGCTATTGCTACTACTGAGCCGGCGTCCACAGTCATTGCTGTAGATTCCCCTCTCTCGCTTCATCTGCTCTTGTTCTGCATCTCGTACCTCCCCTCCACTCCCTCTCATTGGTCCTTGCTCGACTAACAACAGATCAACATAGACCTTATGCTTTTTTATACAATGTGTCAGAATCATATCGCCCGGGGGGGGGGGGGGGGGGAGGTTTCATCAATTCTCTTCGAAGGATGGTTATTAACTGCATTTGAACTAAAAGAATTAATAATTACAGTTATCCGGGTTTATGAACATACATTTTCAGACTTCAACTAATACATATACTTGACATTTCCATCGCCTTGTTTTGGATAAAAGCACAACGTTTTGGTTGCTGCCTCTGTTTCCGCAATCTAGTCCAATGGACCTAACAAAGTAGATTTTATACTTTACCCGATGGCGGAAGCATAGTCAGCTTTCGAAACGTTGTACTCTAACCAAAACAAGATGATAGACAATGCCCATTATATGTGCCAGTTTAGTAACACACCTTCATCACAAACTTTAGACTTGTTTAACCTTCTTTTTAAGCCGTGCAGCCTCAATCAACAATGAATGGAAGGAAACAAGTTTGAAACCTGTACAAGACCAAGCAACTTAATGTGTAGCGTTATACAGGATACACAAATTTTCAATTATAAAACACTTTGTTAGTCTTCCTTGAGATAGTAATAACTCTAGTTTTACTGATGTTGAATTTTATGAAATTAGGAGCTCACCAAACCCATATAGATTCAACTTTATACTGTAGCAGAGCAAAGTGTTAGGTGATTTAACGTCACGAAAAATTTTGATATTATCACCGAAAAGAAGCTACATAGAGCGTTTAATTACGTTGCATAAATAATTTATGAATATAGCGAAAAGCAGAGGTTCCAGAACATATCCTTGTGGAATACCAGAAATTATTACAAATGGGGACGGAAAGATTTCAGATATTCGAACAACAGCAACAACAACACTGCTACTACTACTACTACTACTAATACAACTACGACTACCACCAACAACAATAATAAATCCAATTCCTTTGTTATAATGCTTGGTAACAGCAAATAGCCTAGAGTATGCAGGCGTTAATAATTGCAGACGAAATTAAAATTTAAAAACTTAGGCCTAAAACTACCTAAATCTGAAAGTTAACAGTAACAGTAAACTAAATAAGTGATGAGAGGTAATGGTATATTCAAGGAAACCTATTCCTTTTAAACTATCTAAAATTCCACAAATGCTCTTCGCGGCGGTGAAACACCTAGACGAAGGACCAAGTCTTGCAGCTTTACGTACCTTAAAAGTAAAACCTAATATTTCATTAGCGGTACATGGAAACAACAGAACGAAAGTTAGTTTTGCCCTTGAAAATTTTACTAAGGTATAAAGCATTGAACCGTCGTCAACTGGAATAGAGTGTTGTGAAGTTTGACTATGAATTTAAACTCAATCTTGTTTCTGAGGTAAGTCCAACTGAAATATTTAGCAGTAACACCAAGCAACATATTTGTATACTTCCAAGTTTATTAGAATTTACCAAGATAAGTATATTCCAGGAGGCAGAAGCATGTTTAAGCTTAAGTTAATACAGTATGAGATTGGTGGATTGTGGAGGAAGAAAATTCCATGTAATAATGTGAAGAAATTCTAATAACTTTAATGCATGAGAATACATGTAGTCTACATGAGGGTAAAATATACGGTTTACTATACAATATAACAGTAATATATTTGACACATTAGTAACCCTTAGGACGCCATAATAGTTAGAATTGTTAGTTTTACGAGTACAAAATTTATGTTGAAGTTTCACGTACTCTGGGATACGACGCCGTGTCTATTGCTATATATTTACCGACGTTACAGAGGAGCCTGCTGGCTCCATCTTCATGCTTTTATTAGTAGCTACCGACATTTTCGAAAAGAATCCTGTTTCATTTCAGGGTTAAGTGTGTAGCAGTCAAATATATATTATGCTCTTGATCTTCGAGATTTTACTCGGTGTTTCACTACTTTTTATATTTAATGTCGGCTACTCGTGTAATAATTGTTCTTCTTCTAGATGTGCATCAGTTGCTAATACTGTGTTTAGAGGTACTGATATTCTTTTAAATTATTTCCCTTAATCAGGTCTTATTTTACCCGTTATTCCTCTTATTCTTTGAAATGCCTCATCAGGGATATAACTGTGTTTATTATAATTAGCCATACTGTTTTCTTTCGTGTTTGAAATTTATGTGTCCTTTCCATGAATTGCATCGTTTTGTTTGTTTTATTTCTTTATGTGTAGTGTCATTGTCTTGCCTTTGTTTGTACGTTGTTCTGCATATTCATGCTGACATTGTAATAGTCCATAAAGCTGTTGCGTCAGCACTTAGATAAGTAAAGACTTATTATGTGATAGTTACATTACAAATGATCAGAAGGGTGAGGTGTATAGCACACATATGAGTAATCAGTAATGCTTGCTTAATTACTATGGAACATTTGACGGGCAGAGACAACTTGGAAAAAATAGGCTTAGACAAAAGAATAAGAGTGACTTGTATATTAAAGAAACTGGTTATGATTAAATTAACTTGGTTCGCTTGGTTCAAAGTACGACCTAGCAAAGGGCTGTCTTGAACACGTCAGTGAAACTTCGCATTTCATTGAAGACGGGGAAATACTCGCGTAACTGCGCGACTATTAGATTCTGAAAGAGAGCCTGTACACCATGGAGTTAACATTATATGCAGAACACTGGAGCACTTATGTATGAAATGTAAGTTTAAGATGGTTGAAAACGCTGAGATTAAAATTTTGAAGTTGTTTGATAGTCCAAGGTTCACGTACTCTGGGATACGACGCCATGTCTATTACTGTATGTTTACCGACGTTACAGAGGAGCCTGCGGGCTCCATTTTCATGGTCCAAACAGTCAAATTATTTGGACCGCAGTAACTATAGAACAAGCGACGTGGCATCTTATCGCGAAAGACCTGAGTCTTCAAAAACTCCGGTGTGAAGAAATCAAATCTCATGTGTGAAATTATATTGGTTTCAAGGGACATTAACTTTCATATAATTCAATTTTTCAGCCCTTTCAATTTATTTTTGTATACGTGCTGACTCAAATGCCTAATTGTCATTAACAAAATCACCACTATTACACAATAGCATACATATATATATGAAAAAACATGAAAAACAAAGTAAACAAAACAAAAGATAAAAACAATGTAGTACATTTCAGTTAAATAATAAATTTAAGTTAAAATAAGATACACAGTAGTAATATTATTGATTATTATTATATAAAATAACAACAATTTAAATTCGTTAAATATGGAAAATTTGCTCTTATGAATAAGGCAAATAAGATTTTTCGTGAAATGAGTGTTTCATTAATCTGCACTTAATGCCCTTGTACAAAAAACAATGCCTAAGTATTAGTCGATTTTTAAAAGTTTGCGCAAGTTGTTGCTGCTAACTGAATAACGTCTTCAAATGACACTTCCTACCCACCTAATGTTATGTAAACGAGATAAGTCCAGGCAATGACTCCAGAAGTATGCGAGTATTCGAGTATAAGATAAAGGGACAGTGCCGGGGATTTTGTTTCGTGAAGTCTCTTCTCTTATCACTTCTTTTCTAAAAATTGCTCTTTGTCTTAGATTCTGAAAGAGAGCCTGTACATCATGGAGTTAGCAATATATGCAGATCACTGGAGCACTTATGTATGAAATGTAAGTTTAAGATGGTTTAAAACTCTGAGATTAAAATGTTGAAGTCCAGTGTGGTAGAAATAAATAAACTGCCAGTTGAACAAAGAATAGCAGAGGAAATTGTATTTTGTGGACCAATAACGTCTGGCATGCTCTGATGACAAAATGGTAGAGACCAGTAATAGTATAATGGTTTATTTCTTTTGTTTCTCGATTATCAGAGTGATCCTATATTTCAGAATATGATAATGCTAATTGCCGCATTGCAGTTTTAATAGTTTACGGCAGCCACAGTAAATGGGGTAATTTCTATGCCGTACTTTGCAACTGACGATTTCTTTAAGTTCATGGAAACTGACATAAATTTATGCTGCCGCTTTCGCTGCGGAGGTAATCTATGCAGACAGTAAAACAACACAGCAGATATATTAATACACCTGTTAATAATAGTGATGACGGTGATGACGAAAATCAAATAAAATGATGATCATGTCTAATTCCAAAAGACGCATTCATTGCAATGTATATCAACTCTTTCTTTTGGAATTCCAGGAGGTCGAATCATCATGAGACCGTGACTCGGTAATTGCAATAATGTTGATATAAAATTTAGATTTAGTTACTTAAGTGTAGCTATTAATGTTTAGTTTGATTTATCTAGGATATTGGCTGTCACAAATTACCAAGGAGTCTGAATGGACTTGAATTAACTATCTTCATATGTCCAGACATCAACGTCTTTCTTGAGCAGTTATTATGTGCTCAAGAAAGTCCACGCCTTTTATGTAACTCAAGGTTCATTACCACTTTATCTGTCCCATGCTGCAATATTGCTGCATGTTTCATTCTTCCTGGTTTTATCATCCTAATAACATTTGATAAAAAGTACAAACACAGAAGTTCCACATTAATCTCCTTATTTAATTACGTCCATCTTCCTGTCACTCTTAGGTCCAAAAATCTCCTTAATATCCCTTAATCGAATAGCGTCCATCTACAGTATTCCAGTAACGTGAGAGACCGTGATTCACAAGCATGCAAAACAACAGGCTAAATTATATTTCTACATACTTTTATCTTTACTTTTCTAGATAGCAGACGGAAAAACAAATTATGTGAACAGAGTGATAAAAAGCATTTTGACCTTTATTTCCGTGAATTCGATTTTGACCTGGCCGCGTTGTTCCTAAATATTTTAACACTGCCACATTTTAAAATGATTTACAATATATTAGCTATCTTTTTTGTCCTCTACTTTAGTTACAAGACATGAATATATAGAGCTTGCTTGGTTTTCTCTGAATTTGCATATAAATGAAATTCCTTACTAGCGTCTAGGAAGGCGTCTGTCTTTTTCTGTGGGGTGTCTGTTTTCGCTCAGAACAGAACAAAACCCTGAATATTCTAAAACAAAGCTGAAAAGAAATCGCGAAGGCTTCGTTTTTCAGAAGATTCTGAATATGAAAATAGCAGAACGTCCAGACAGGGTAGATTGAGCTGGACTTTGTTTTCGCAAGGTCCAGACTTCAAAACTTGGCCCGGAGACTAGCTTTCCTGATTGAAGCTTTTTAGGTTTTAGTCAGTCTCTTCAGGTACATTCCGAGATTGTACTTCAAATTACGCCTCGGCCGCTTCCTTCCTGGTAATTTTCAAATTATTATTTACTAAACATCGTTATCCGGCACTTATGATTGAATTATTGAAAGTATAATTTAATATACAATAAAGAAAAAAATAAAGGAAATGCGCTACATAAATTTTTACCTTAACGGGTTTTGCAATTCTTTTAATTTAAACACATTTTAAATAGCCTAACTAAGAATTTCCAAAGGTTGGCCAATACAGCATTCAACGATAATGAGGTCCTAACCGATACACAGATCAATGTAAAGTTTTATCATATATTTCATGAAGTCACAGAGGCAGTAAAAGTATAGCTCTACTAAGTCTGAACCTCAGATCTTGATGGAAGTGAGCAACCTTTAATAGGCTGTATTAAAATCTATAAACTGCTGATGTCCTACCCATTTTATTCCCATTTTTCCATTACCTTACCAGTGCTGAATATCAGATCAGCAGCTGATTTATTTGTCGAAATAGGCATTGATGGACCCAATAATTTCGCATATTTAAGGAGCTAGTTTTGAGAGAAGAATGTTGGGCAAAATTTCTTATGCAAATGTGGTTGATAATAGTGATTTAGAGATCTGAGGTTCTTACAGCTCTATTAGTGAAGATTCAAATTCTCTGCCATGTGACGCCGTGTCGATTGGTAAGTCGACAGGGCACCATGTCCCAGAAAGCCTGAATCTTCAACAGAGATTTTCTCTGTAAGTGCTAAAGTCAGTTTTATTGTCCTGTTTATGAGAGGGCGCCGAAGTAAAATAACAGATTCCACTCAGTGCTATGGCAGTCCTTTCTTATTCCGAATGTCTACAACGAATAATTGTGTGGGTCTTGGAACCTAATGTTGTACCTCCTACTGGTATCAATACTGCAGGAAGTTGGTCGACACCTGACCTTTTATATTTCCTTTTTTTTCAGTAGCGTGTTCAAATTGACTTCGAAAAGACTCCGATTGGAATAAACGTGTCTACATCTCACCCTATTCGAAAGGTTCTTGCGTAAAAATCAGGTGCCTAATTATCGTAAAATATTTTTATACTTGTTCTTTCCTTAGTAAAATTTCTTGCCGGTATCTTACAGTACACTGACTCTAGTACCACATTATTGAGTGACCCTTTATATTCAACATTCCTCCTACCATCTTATACATAAACTTTGCAAAAGGAATATGAAATACGAAACTGTGACGAAAAATGAGCCTTGGGTTTGAGTACCGAGCTAAGTTACTCGGCTAGAAGGCGTCGTGTTAATTTAAGTCGAATCTGTTATTTACAGTCAACAAGTACCAGTATTTTGTGTCAGGTTTTATTGTTAATCTGGAAAAATACCAAGTCTTAGGTCACTTATAAACCAATGCATATACTTTAATTTTATTCCAAAACAAAAATTCTTTATTAAATAAATGGACAGTACTTTAGTAGACCTATAATTATCACTCGGCCTATTGAATGCCTGCCAATACTACTTGAACACCCGTCAAGAAGTTCTTACAGTCATATATTATATACACGCAACACAACCCGTAATTTGACTGCCTGATCCTCCAAATACAAATCTAATACACTGGCACTAAGTCCTTTCTTTCAGTTTGCTGAGGCTGTGTTCTTGCAATCTGTCCCGGCCGGTTAACACGTTCATTCTAAAACGGATTATTGTTGCTTCTTTCATGTGTTATAAAATTACGCATCAACAGAAGGGTCTCTGAAATCAAATTCATTCAATGCGGATATTTCGTTGTCATGTTAACTGCACGCAAAAAGTTGAAATCATTCATCCACTGTTGCCTTCTTTTCTTCTTTATCTTGTCCGGACCATTATATTAAAGATTTTTTAACCAGTATTGGGCTACGTCAAATCCTTTTTTATTTGCAAGCCATAAATCCTCGAGGGTGCATTTCTGGGGACAGTCTCCGCATGATAGAAGATGTCCCATATCTTGTACCTCTCCACAGCCACAATACAGGTCGTCGGAATTTGTTTTGCCCCATTTCACCATATTTATTTTTACTGGTGCCACCCCTGTTCTAATGCAGTTAAGAGATTTCCAAGTATTGAAATCAAGGAGGTGGCTACCAGGGCAAATCTGGGTAAGGGGGAAGTCTTCAGGTGGTTCAACTTGCACTGTTCCGAGGAAGCTATTCCGCGATTTTAATCTTCTCTGTGGTGTTCTGGCTCCGTAGAGTGCGTGTCGCTCATCGACAGTTTGCTTGATCTTCTCTATGTTTTCCGCTGCCTTCCGACGAGATGTAGGAGCTGCGAAGCCTGCCGCTCTATAGAGGTTTGGCAATGGCGCTGGTTTCATACATCCTGTCACTATCCTACATGTCTCGTTGAGCGCCAATATCGTAGATTCTAATTTCCTATAGCAGCTACAGCCTTTCAACCTATTACATAGTGATCTTCGACGTTATATAAATCCTGTGAGCGAAAATACGTTGTTAGGTAATGTGGAATTCGATAATGTAGTGAAAACACAGACGGCTGTCCAAAGTGAGGCTTCTGCCGAGAGTGTAATGACTTAAAACTCATTAATGCAAGCCAACTTACATCAGAGTTATTTCAGTTGCATACATGGAAGGCGTTATTGAAGTTTAGTACTTCAGATATCACACTGTCGTCGCATAAGTCAACGCCACTAAAAATATATTGCCATAATTATGACTTAATATGAAATTATCACCTCACATTGCCGCTTATCCCCTTATGATATGTTAGGCTGCATAAGAACTCGCAATAGATTGATGTATTCTTTTATTATACCAACCAAATACATCACACCAATGACACATGAGTAGTACAGACACAATTAAGACGTGTCTCGGTAAAAATATACCATCGTCAGGGAGTAAAGTGTGCCAGTACATTATTTGTGCAAGTGATTTTATCAATCTAGAGACACGAACGACTTTGCCTCCTAGACTTCCACGGCCAGCATAACTGTCGCGTCTATCAAAATTGTGAATTTTCTGAGGCCCTGTGCTTTTTAAGATTGGTTCTCTTTTATGAACACTCGGCTGTTAACTAAATTCCTAGCACCTGAGTTTTAAAGGAGGATGTCACTTTCAATTGTTGGCCATCCGTCTAGTATAAAGAATTTTGTGGGTTTGCTCGTTATTTCCTGAC
This sequence comes from Reticulitermes speratus, assembly GCA_021186555.1. NCBI lineage: Eukaryota > Metazoa > Arthropoda > Insecta > Blattodea > Rhinotermitidae > Reticulitermes > Reticulitermes speratus. The sequence continues at coordinate 36,013,259 of JAJKFL010000001.1, read as the reverse complement.
AAAGGTCAGAATATTATTGAAGTAATCCACGATGGCTCATTCCATAGTCTTTTGTAGTTCGCAGCACATAATCGTCTTTCTGATAACTTTTCGACGCTAAATAACATCTGTATTTGACTCAGATTTATAATGAAAAATATAAGTGTACATATGGAATATTATTATTATTATTATATAACAAAATGGCGGATTGGGTAGAAGCGGATCTAAGACTTGGTCGGGAAATGTCGGTTCGAATCCCGAGCAAGTACTGGCTGTCCTTATATTCCTGACATCTTGAAGAGAGTTGGTGAGGTACTATAAAATTAGCCACAAATACAACTCTATTCAATTCATTATTCACACGCCTCCAAGAGCGACTAATTAAACCCTACATATTCCTAGCATTTAACACTACGGTGAAAAGTCTTCTATAGTTAGTTAGTTACTTCCTGTCCCTCCTTGTGGAGCATAGGGCCTCCTTTCAGAGATTTCTTGGTCTGGAAGTGTGCATTCCGTAGTGGGTGACCAGAGCCATCTAGCAGTCAATCAGGAGACTTGGGTGAGAAATGGCTGCTGAATTCATGCCCGTAAGGCCGGCTACACACGTAACTGCATACTTGAACGGTATGCATGTACACATTTATTGTACAAGTATACATGAGCGTGTGTATGATAATATTGCACAGGTATTTTGACTGTACAAGCGACATGAAAATGTTTGAATTTCTATACTGTATACTTGCACATGCCCTGCATGCACAGGTGTAACTGAACGTGTGTAGTAGAAGCAGAGACTTGTGCAAGTCCGAATCGCATATATATCATATATTGCACGGCATGTTTCAGGAACTATGTAACTTAGTGCTTGTGGTGAAATTATAGTTGATAATTTCAAATCTTCGTAGGTTCATCCCGTTGCAAGAAATCGCAAGGTTGCTGTTAGTCTTTCATGTGGGTTATAACCTCTCTCATGATCGTGTCCTGCTTTCTAATTAAAGGAGTGACAAGTGATAAAAGTTTCAAGTACGTTTCTTCGTCCATTCGCAAGTAATTATGCCAATCACGAGGGTATATTGTCAATTCCTTTAAAAAATTAGTTTCTTTGAGCTAAAACGAAAGCAGCTAAAGCGAGCGCGTCGTCGTCGTCCGTCGACGACATGGTTCAAGCGTAAACTGGCACTGTTCAAGTATACTTGTGCCGTGTGGAGGCTATACGGCCGTCAGGTATACTTGTACAATAAATGTGTACAAGCATACTGTTCAAGTATGCAGTTACGTGTGTAGCCGGCCTAAGGTTCTTTTACATGCCGTAAATCTACGACATGGGACCGACGGCTTTACTTCCCCTCCGAAGGAAGTTGTGCTACGGATTTTTGTCACCCTTAAAAATCCATGGACCTCGGCCGGAATTGAACCCGCGAACCTTGGGTCCAGTGGCGAGCACGCTAACAACTAGTCCACCGAGGGCGACTTGCAGCATCTTAATTTGCCGATAACGTCTATCAATCCGCCCATTAGGAACCTCCCAAATTTACGGAGTGAATATTTATTGCAACTGCGCTTTCATGATATCCCTTTAGGGCTATGATATATACAAACGGTTTAACTGAATTAGTATCTTTTAAATAAGAGAGAGGAGTTGTCAAAACAGGTTAATTCCTATCAGTATTTCAGTCGTACCGATCTAATAGCGAAGGATAACACAGTATTGTGTTATCCTCTGTTAAGTACATAGGCTGCCTCCGAGATACCTTATACCACGATCCACTACATTTATACAACTATACTACAAAGAAGTGCTTATATTTCAATTGTTGAACTTCTTTACATATTTCTACTGTATGCATAGGTGGATAGTTTTTTGTGAGGCGCTACTTTGATTTGATTCCTGAAGATGACCCCTTGGGGATCGAAACAGTAGGAATATTCAATGTGATATTGTTATATAAATATCTACGGAAGAGTATTGTGCATTTTGTTGGTCTGGGTGTTGTGAATCGATCTAAATATCTTGGCTTCCAAAATACAAAATTTTACAAGAAATACTAATACATTTCGAGAACAGAAATAATTAGAAGCCGAAGGAGAATATTCTGTCACGGACTGCATCTGTAAGAGAAAGAGGGAAAAGGAGGATGAGGAGACGAAGCAGAAGGAAAAGGAAAAGACGGCCTTATCTTCTTCCTGTTCCTTCCCACAAGCTCAGCTTATACCACCATTATCTGTATTTATAACAAGGAAGACGGGAGTGGAGTTAAACTCAAGTCATGGATGATGATTAGTGGTCCAAGTTTAATACCTAGGCTAATGCAGAGAAAGCAGTGATTTGTGAGTTTCCAAGTTTAGAAGAGAGAAATATGGTTCCTTTGGGAAATCTGGTAATATTTGTCGTCGTTTTGAGGGGAGATCTTTATAGTTATGAGTAAATGATCCTATTTTAAATAACATGCATCTGAACAGAGAAAAATAAGAATTTTAGCGTACTTTCATTCCTTTAAAACGGTGATAATACTACAAGACACTCGTGTTACGTGTGTGTGTGTGTGCGTGCGAGTTCTTTGTGTGTCTTTATGACTGTGTCCGTCTCCCTTTCAGCTTTTGAACCCGTGGAATGATCTGCACGAAATTCAGTATGGATATTATACCAACCCAAGCAAGCCGAACCTCATAATATTTAATATCCTACAGCTAGTAATAATATGGCTGAAGGACGAACTTATGGGGTGGGAGCGACATTAGTGCCACTTAATTCAAGTTCTTAGAATAATGTGTGTTTCTTTTAGGTATACAACAGGTTTAGAGTTCCCTGAATGTAGCCAGATCCGGTTCCACATTTGAGCTCGAATATGCAGTACGAATGTTAGTCACTCTCTTGCAAAATTCGGCCTTCAAGAGCCAAGAAGTAAATAATTTGGTTTGTTTATACATTTACGGTTTATTTAACGATATGAGTAGCGTAGGTTATCTAACTACCTGGCTCCGGGAGCAGATTCCTTCTTGAGAAGCTAAACTTTTATCAAAGAGCCAAAGAATTCCCCGCATTTTATGGAACGCGAAGTTCTTTACGGTGTTCCCAAGAGTCTGCAGCTTGTACGTATCCTGAGCCAGATCAATCTAGTCCACGCCTCCAAACTTATTCTTTAAAACCTGTTTTAACGTTATACACCCATCTACGCCCAGGTCATCCAAGTGGTCTCCTTCTCTCAGGTTTCCCCGCCAAAACGGTATATGCACTTCTACTCTCCCCCATATGTGCCACATGCTCCGCAAAAATCATTCTTCTTGATTTGATGATCCGAATAATATTTGGTGAGTAGTGCAAATCATGAAGTTTCTCTTTATGCATTTGTCTCCAATCTCCTGTTACATCCTCCCTCTTGGACCCAAATATATTTTTCAGCACCCTATTATCGAACAACCTGAAACTATATTCTTCCGTCAGTGTGAGAGTCTTAAGTTTTAAACCCTATTAAAAACGGGACCTAATAAGTGAGCCGCTGTCGTCACGGCATGGAGCGTCTTTAGGTTGCGGAAGGAGGAATGGCCTCCAATATGGAGGGTAGTTACGAATATATTGAATAAGAAGTAGCGGGCAGCCGACAAGGGGTGAGACTCCATCTTGGGGGTTGGGCGAGGTGCTAGCAACTCCTTGCCGTAAGAACTTACCATGTTACGAATTATTCACAAATTCCTCGAGGGAGAGATGCATACCGGGTATTGGTCGGGAAACCTGAGGGAAAGAGACCACTTGAAAGACCTAGGTGTAGATGGGGGGGATAATATTAAAATTGATTTTCAAGAAGTGGGATGGGGCATGGACAATCCCATGCCCCCATCCCACTTAATGTGTCTCAGGACAGGAAAAGGTGGTCCGTCCTTGTGAATGAGGTAATAAATCTTTGGGTTTTATAAAATGCGAGGAATTTCTTGACTAGCTGAGGACCTGTTAGCTTCTGAGGGACTCTGCTGCATGGAGTTAGTCATCTAGTTAGTTACATGATTAGGAGTTAGTTATAAAACGGCACGATGTCGTCGAAGGTTAAGTTGGTTGGTAAAAAAAAGTGACAGGAAGTGGTCGTGGCCAAACTGAGGCAATATTCAAAGCACTTCCTTCGAGGTACTGAGGAAAACAACACAATATGGGTCTCGATAGTTAGTCTCCGAACCCAGATTTAAGTTCGATACCTCCCGATTTAAACAAGAATATTACTACCTTGTGGCGATGTTTCCACCAACAGTGTACGTAGCTGGTTCTAACTTTTATGAAGGATAAGGTCCTCTCAAACGCGAACTTCTTAAAGTACCATGGTGTTCCGCAGAATGTGGCAAGTTTTCACAAGTTGTCACAGTGACATTCTACAGCAGAAATACTGCTGTTAACGTAAGCACCACTTTTCCGACAGTTACGGAAGTCACAGAAGTTATTTAAGGAGTCAATATTATGGTAACGCCAGTAGGTCTACATCTTGCAAGGAGGCTATTACTGCAGGAAATATGACGGCACCATTGTTTGGTACTGACATTACGTTACTTTAGAAGTTAACATTACGGCCAAATTTTTGTTGCTTACGGTAGTGAAAAGTTCATAAACGAATGGTTGGTTATTTAGAGACACTGAATAAATTTTGGAGGTCATTAGCCCCCCAGTGACACAACGTTAAAGGAAATCGGCAAAGCACTTAAAAATTTGAAGTCATAGACACAAAGAGTGACAGAAACAGAAGTCATAGACACAAAGAGTGACACAGACAGAAGTCATAGACACAAAGAGTGACACAAACAGAAGTCGTAGACACAAATAGTAACACAAACAGAAGTCATAGACACAAAGAGTGACACAAACAGATCAACACAGCTGACATGATGATTACTCGTAGTTAGTGCAACTTAGTGCTTTTATAAATTATAACAATAAACATGTACTGTATAACGTAAACTATCAGTTTGTTAAAATTGTGTACGTAATTATGAATGGCAGCTAACTTCTGAAATTCGAGGTACGGAAATTTATTGTAACTAACCATGTGCTTTACCCTATTAACGGTTTAAAGCCCAATGGTAATTATATCTACACCCATCCCTTGTTTTACACCTTAGTTGCGTTCCTAAAAAACTGAACGCAAATCAAAATGACGTAAATGAAAAATGATATGCACATCAGAAATAAGGGGTTAGCGTAATAGAACGCAGCCAGCCAAAGGGCGTTACACTGAAAATGATAAGGCGCAAATTATGAAGTGGTGTAGATTGGCAAGGGGCGTTAAAGAACAAAAAAGGCTTAAAAGAAACGGGCGTAAAACAACTGCTGGGTGGACTACATGCAAGATTAAGAATTTATACATTTTCCACGGATTGTATTCACGTGTTCGTATGACTTTCACGATGAACAACTATTGTACTCTTATTTCGAAACAGCATTAACCGGCAGATCTTTGTAATTAACACAGAGCTTTTTCGCTGTGAGGCAGGAACTTAGTTTTATGTAGGCTACGGTGTGATTATGTTGAACATCAGACATCAAATGGTTAGCTAACGCATATAACAGTGGGCATTAGCAATGATTGCAGATCCCAGTGGCCGCACGGTCTAAGGAGTGGGTCTACGGCCGCTCTCTTACTGGGATTGTGGGTTTGAATCCCGCCTAGGGCATGGATGTCTGTCTCTTGTGAGTGTTGTGTGTTGTCAGGTAGAGGTCTCTGCGACGAGCTGTCCCTCGTCCAGAGGAGTCCTACCGAGTGTGGTGTGTCTAAAAAGTGTGATCGTGAAGCCTCGAACAATGAGGCGGCCTAGGCCCCCAAGGGGCTGTCGAGCCATTGGGGGGGGGGGGGGGAATTAACAGTGATTAGACTAATCGAAACAACTAATTGCGTTGCTCCATAAGCACATTGTCACAAACACGTCTGTTATTCTAGAACGCGTTTCCAGTCGTGTTAATGAAGCGTTCTGATTATTTCTTGTGCAAATCTATTAGAAGAAGTAATGCAATTTATTTGTACTACGCGGGCAGCATGTATTGACCCAAATGTATTACCCTTGTTTAACCAGTTTTGAATGCCGTATCCTTAAAATCCGACGTCGGCGCCGTGTTAAATTCTTTCATGGTTTTTTTCAGTCACTCCAGTAAACTGTTGGTACAGTACCTCAAATTAGGCCGCGATAGCTTCTTTTCATATCCTTTCTAGTTCAACAGTCATCCTATCATTCGACGTTATAGAGTGTGAGCTACTGAGAGCGTTGTTAAATAAATGATAAATAAATAAGTAGGCCTAAATAATACGGCAATAACTTGTCTCCCAACCTGAGTTCACAATCTTGTGGCACTTTCAAGTTTACGAATATAAACTTCTGATCATGTCCCTTTGCGATCCTACTATCAGATTCGGATCGCGACCAGAGACTAGGAACTGCTTCTCGCAGCCATGTGAATACTGTACGTACTTACAAAATTTGGATGCAGAGAATCCGGCTTGGTGATAGTGTATACTCCTTGTTGGCACGGTGCCATAGTGGTAGTGGAGCTGAACTTAGGTTTATGTTGCATTTCACCTACACCAACTGCTATTAACCTCTACAATGTGCCGTCTATTAAATATAGGACACTCGTTTTCCGTTTGTACCAATGTACACCAAGTGAAAGCCACTGTGTGATGTGTCTGGAGCAACAAGCGGTTTACATAGTCTGTACGTTTCCTCCCACCACTACTGCAGTGTTCATCGACTGTGGATGACTAACTTCGCACTGCCGCTATGAATCACGGTAAAGCCGTGCCTTGTAGCTGGACCTTCTAACTTCTCGCAGGCATGCGGATGTGTAATTCCGCTTCGTGTGCCTCCCAAGGACTTCCGACGCTCTCTGTTGCATTGTGGTCGGCTACTGCAGTGTTTCCCAGATATTATTGCTGCGGAACGCCTCAATTTTGAAAAACTCAGCGGGCCCCAGGCCAATAAAACCTATGTATAAAAATAAAAGGGGTTTAACAGGTTTACGTTCATCTAAAGTCAAAAGAAAGCCTACTTGAAGGCATTGATGTGTACAGTAATCGAACTAAACTCGCTGATTGAATCGATGCTTGTTAGGTATTAATTGGTTTGAGAAAATATTCAGATAATTTCATTGGTTTCTGTGTGTTGATCTGTTACAATACAGTTATCAGCTGCAGTGCTAATCTAGAATATCGCGCAACTAAAGTAACTTCCCATTTCTCTTACCAACATAATGTTACTCAAAAATGAATTTTCGAAATCTGAAATTTGTTGTCAGAGAAGATAGTCGCGGATCCCCTGGTAAGTTTTCGCGGACTCCCAGGGCTCCTTGGAGCACAGTTCTTGAACCACTGGGCTCACTAATACCGTGCAGCACAATTGCTGGGAAGATACTTCCTCGGCTACTCAAGAAATTCCCCGCATTCTATCGAAACCGAAAGTTCATTACCTTCTTCACAAGACCCCACCACTGGTTCCCATCCCCGAGCTATAAGAATCCAGTCCACGCCCTCCCATTACGTTTCTTTAAAATTTTAATTTCAGATACATGTCTTTAAAGAAGTCTATTTCCTTCAGCTTTTCTCACCGAAATTCCTTCTGCGTTATTATCAAAACGCTGTGCTTTGAAGCGTCCTGTTACTTCATACGTGTTAGGGCCAGATATTTTCCTTAGCACGCTCTTCTCGAACCCCTTCAGGTAGTTTAATCTAAAATCACTGCGCATCTTTGACAATCACTATTTAAAACACCAGCTGGATGCACCTTTATTCTAAAAATGTGTAGATCTTTAAAACATTTCAATGAAACCCGACATATGTTTCGGCTCTGTACAGAGCCATCCTCAGAGGTTTTCTTGTCACTAAAACTGCATATAATTTATAATAAAAGCGTCATTTCCTTGGTTCAATGTGTAAGCACAGTTTTTCACTTTCACTGTTACTGTGCACAGTCACTTATGTTTCTTATATTACTAATAATTTAGTATTATCTTAGTATGTGCTGATGCATGGTACTGTTTCTTATTCCGTGAGGTGTGTTTTTGTGGTGTGTGCTGTACCTGGTTGTGTATGAGACATAACGCATTATTTAATTTAACTACTTAATTTCTTCGTGCTTGTAATTTTGAGTTGTTATTGCTCTTTCCCAAATACTGTACTTTAATTCTGTAAGTTACCTTTATGTTGTAATTTTGTCCTGCATTCTGGTGACAAGACAGGAGAATGTACTTAGTTTTCTCTGTATTTACTTCCAGATACAGAATAGTGTACTGGGTAAGAAAGAAGTGGTATAACTTGTGTTATGTCTGCAGTATTGATGCTGTTATTTATAATCCATAGAACTTCGCATTTAAGCCCCACTGTTTTTTACAACATGACCTAGAATTGTAAAGGTAATGATGGAGAAATTGACTAACTGTTTAAAGTCTAGTGGTAAATATCTCTACCACTTACTACAATATGAAGAAACTCTGCATTTTCTGCACAGTAAATTTGTGAGTTTCTTAGGATTCTTACACTGAACACTCATTTTCCTAAACAGCGATAACCGGTTTGTCTTCATAATGTGCACGGACTGTGCTGTCCATGAGGCAAAGGTAAGTTTGTCCCTGTGCACGTCACGAAGATATTAGTGGGAGTGGTAGTACAGCAACACACATTCTTAAACGTGACACTCTGGAGGTGACTGAATCGCTTCACACACTGGCCGCTTCGCATGCGAGAAAAAATCTTTTGGTTTTGAGGGAATCTCTATGAGGTAGAAAATTAAGGTTAGGTGATCATTGCGGATTAAAAAAGCGCCTTATGTGGAGACAACATCCGTCCTTCCGTGACCTAGGATAAGAGGCTAAACAGTGTGTCGGCCCTTCGTGGAATTCGGCATACCAGTTTTTTTTTTTTTTTTTTACAAAAATTGTCAAGCAAGCGTAAGTTGGGTCGGCGCAGTGACAAATGTACTTTACTGGAGGGCGTCAATGAATTTCTACCCGTATTTCCATATTTTTTGTCTAACTTTTTGAAATTGTTTGTGTAATATATCTGCACAAATGCTATTGATAAATTTTGATTTTCAGGAAAATCAGCCTTTAAAGTAACGAAAGCTTGATAAAATCTCTGTACTACGTCATGGACGCACACTATTTGCAATATCTCATATCTGATTTAGATAAGTGGCAGTCTTCAAAAGGCTAATATATTCTATCTTCATCATATAATACAGGTACGCCTGGAAGCATATTAAAACAGGCCACTGAAACTTTCCATCAATCTAATTTTAAATATATAGTGTGATAAATGACGTAAATAAACAAGCCTCCTAACCTTAAGAGACTTAAACTAAAGCAGTGAATCCTATCCTCTCCAACAATATTTTGATGACATAATCTTGGCGAGATAACCAAGAAATTGGATATGAAGAGAATGCCATGACTAAAATTTAAGTTAAATTAGTGTAAGTTTAGTTCTTAACCTTTGGTCTGAATTGTTGTACAAGTAGGAAGTCATGTGAAACCTTATCAGTTGTTTGGATTTTAACGCAGTGTATGAGTCAGTGAATCAGTCAGGCATAATTAAAGAGTTCAAAACAGGTTCTTGGAAGTCTTTTGTGCAACTCACAATATCTTTCTTGCCGTATATTCTTTCCATCTTTTGGAAATTTACAACCCTTGATCAAAGAAACTGACACATGTGTGTGTACGTTAATCCTTCAAAATATGCATTGTCAGATGAGAATGCTTCCCCATTGCTCGTTCGAGATAGTTTACGTGTACTTCCATTAATTAAAAATTCGAAGAACTATTAACTACTCCGTGAAAACAATGACTTTTATCTCACAAGAGGACTCATTTTTCTTGCACAGTCACAGCGGAAGTTTTATTTTGTTCTTAAATCTATAACGTTCAAACACTTGAATTAAATTAAATGCTGAAGCTGCAAGCATTGCCCTTCCTTGCATGTGTAAAGCGAATCGTGTTAAGAGATAATACCTTAGTGTTGTAAACATTCATTGTTACACTTACACATTCTCCCGCGATAATATGCTTACGATATTTCGGCCTCAGGAGCTACACCACCAGGTTTGTCATTGGCATGAAGCTAAGTCCATGGAGCAGAGTTCTGGTTCAGAAGTAAATAATTCCTAAGCTAGTCAAGAAATTCTGCGAATTTTATTAAAAACCGAAGGTTTATTACCGTTTTTACGCGTCTCTATCCTGAGCCAGATCAATCCATGCAACACCCTCCCATTCTACTTCTGTAAAGTCCATTTTAGTATTATCCTCCCATCTACGTCTAGTCCTTCTTCGTGGCCTTTTTCCCTCGGGTTTCCCAACCAAAAACCTGTATGCATCTCTCCTGTCCCATATATACGTGCCACGTGTCCCACTCATCGCCTTTTTTTTTATTTCATCACCCGAATAATAATTGTTGAGGAATATAAGTTTACACAGTTTTCTCCACTTCCCTGTTACGTCGTTCCTCTTAGGCTCAAATATATTCCGCAGCACCCTATTCTCGAACGTCCTCGATCTATGTTCTTCCCTTAATGTGAGAGACGAAGTTCCACAGCCATACAAAATAACAGGAAGAGGAAACAAAATATGCTGGACCGAATGGTAATAGGCATTCTCTGAATTTAGCGGCTCTTAGTTTCTTTATACATGTAATTTTGATCTGTTAGTGTGGGTCCAAGTATTTGAAATTTTCCACATTTTTAAAGGATTTGTTAGCTATGTTTATGGTAAGATTTTGTCGTGCCTTCTGTCCATGAGCTGTGACCATACTCGTATACTTTCAGCATTTACTTTTAGACCGACCTGCATTCTGACGACTGTAATTAGAGCTTCTATGTTCTTCAAAGGAATTACGTTTTAGCCCAGTAAACTAACATCAGAACCGTGTCATGACTCAGGCGGTTAGTCGCCGGTCTTTCACCACGGAGGCTCGGGTTTGATCCCGGATAAATCCATGTGGGATTTGTGGTGGACAAAGTGGCACTGGGACAGGTTTTTTCCCGAGCACTTCGGTCTTCCCTGTCAATTTCATTCCACCGGTGCTCAATTAATTGGAAAAATAAAAAAAACTGATGTCTTTCTCTTCATCTTCATCACAGTGTTGCACAATAAGCTTTAAGGTTGCGGTGCGTCAGTAGCGTCAGCTGCGGGACCCTTCACCACAAAAAAAAAAACTAACATCATCAGTGTAGGTCAAAACCTGATGTGTCCAATTTAATTTCAATCCCTCCTGCCATAGGGGTAACTTTGGAGGTGCAAGGGGATTAGATGTCCCTTAAATGTTTTTTCTACCTAAGAATATTTTTTGGCTACTGAGTTAAAAATATTTTCTGAACTATACTTAGGGAGGTGTAAAGACAGAAAAATGAAAAAAATAACTGCATTTTACGGAAAGCAGAAGAGAGACATGGTCGATTTTGCCCCCAATTTTTATTAGCTAAGTTATGCCCATGCCTCCAGCTTTGCTTGGACTTTCCTGATACCATGCAAAGTTGAAAAGCAATGGCGATAAAGCGTCTCCATATTTCAGACCTTTGTGAACAGCAACTGTATCAGACAAATATTTGCCTAGTAAGGTTTTTACTACAGATTTTATTTAAACAATTCTTGTTAACACAAGTAATTTCATGGGCATAGCAGACTCAGTCAGAACAGTATACGAAATTTGCCTCCTAATAGAATCGTAGGCTTTATTGAAGTCTGTCAATAACTGATGTACTGCTTTATTATATTCTAATTCTATGTGACTATTTAACAAATGCATAATGTATAATCACTGGTTGATCTACGTCGAAATCCCCACTGATGTTCCCCGATAATTGTGTTTACATATTGAATTAACTTTGACAGAAAAATGCTGAATAAAATTTTAATAACCGTGTTATGCCTCAATAACTACTAAAATTAGTTTTATAATCCTTTTCATAAATAGGTACAGTAATAGACTACTTCCACTGTTAAGGCAGTTTCTCCTTGCATTTTCATGGAGAAATCTTTGTACTCAGAACAACATCATGAATATTCTATTTACCAAAAATATTATGGCGAAGCTGTATGAAGGCGGATGAAATTATCCACTTGTGAGAGCTTCTACTCGTAGACCTATGAGAAGGATATCAGGCATAGTAGATTACTTAACCTTCTAAATATTATTATTTAGTTTAGTTTGATTTACTGGTTCTATTCCACTATGTCACTTGTACACACAAAATAAGACAATTTAATATCAGTAACACGCTTGATTTATTATCACCTTCAATACGGTATTTATATAATAAATGACTATATACGTATTTCGGCTTAATGAAGCCATACTGAAGCCTAATTACCGGACACTGTCGTAAATATATAGGTATTTGATGTCAGCTATATTAAGTCAAATATTAAATGTATTCAGTTTAATTACTGTCCATAAGTAAGACTTGCAACCATAAGTGATGTTGAATCCATAGACCATATATTGGTTGCAGTTTACATTGTTGTTGAATAGATCGCCCGTACCACGGATCAGAGATAGTATACACATTGTGTCCATAGCGTCGATCAGGCAGTCATGGGTCAAGTCGTCTGTGATCGGGGTATCACGGATTAGAGCGTTTGTCACAGCAGAGATACTAGATGGTCTGTGCAGCAGAAACACAACTAAAGCAGCATGGTTGGCTGAAGGTGTAAAGTAGTAGTACATGTGTTGTATGTCTTCGTGCACTGCTACATTGGAAAACCAAATTATTGATGTTGATTGTGACAGAAATTTTTAAAAGCATGAATAAGTAGTCAAGAAGTTTCGGACCTCTCCAATTTTAAAAGTCTTACATATATTGAGAGGTTTAATAAGGGATTGCAAAGCCTTAACATTGGTAAGTAGCAGTGATCTAAGTATTGTTTTTTCATATAATTATTTAAAATGCGTCCAATTTTTGCCATGCTGTACGAATTTGCATAAGTAATGGTATTCTGTGGAGTCAGTTGCTGTTGAATTAGTTAATAAACCTATTTGTTTTTACAGGTTGTCATTTGTTGCATGGAAAACAGTGTGTCAGTACAGTGCTTACTACCCATGAATCATTTCATAATCAAATCAACGGTTCAGTAATCGTCAGGAATTGGGATGTGTATGAATTCTGATGTATTTTATTGTTTTAATTATCTGATTTTCTCCGTATATTTTGTTTACCGACGGGTTGTTCCCAAGTTTTGACAGCTGTGCTTTCTTCTATGGACACCATGTTTTCTCATACCACCTCCATATTCTTAACAGTGTTTATGCCGGCTGTTCTTTCATTCAACATGAACAGTAAGACCTTGTTTGTCCCTGACACTTTTATGTGCCTTGTACAGACTCCATGTGTGCACCCTGCCATACTATTGTTACTAAGATTATTCTGCCATGTATTGTGTGCCTATGAAGTAGGGAAATTAGTTGTATTTTACTGGGTACCTGTTCATATGGTGCTGCCTGATAACAAGGCTGCTATTGTAACTGGCAAGGAAGCAGCTTTATGTGGGGATCCATCATCTGACCTAGCTGTAGGCAGAGATGTTTATAGCTATCTTTGTGCTCTTTGTCTACCAGTCAAGAAAAATGGACCCATACACAAGGGAACACATTGTGGGCTGTAAATTCACCTGTGCAGATGTGACTGGGCATGAGGGAAGAAGGTCGTTATCATTGCAATGCTTCAGATCAGACACAGATTTCATATATGGACATATATTTCATGGATAGTGGGTACCTGAGTGTTTGTGTTGCAGTTTACCTGTTAGCATGTCCCATGTTCTGCTTAAATACCAGTTTCGTAGTGAAGAATGTGCCATAGAGCTTTATGGCCCATTGAATGACAACCCAGCAGATGGTCAGTGTAACATTTTGAAACTTTTGGAATTTGTTTCCAGTATAGGGCTTGTGAAACTTACTTTCAGTGTTATTCTGTGAGATTTTAATTTCTTTAGTTTGTGCTGCATAAATATCTATCATTATCATTTTATGTGCACCATTAATAGGACTGTTCTGAAAGGCTCTTATGCAGCCTGTCACTTTTTATCTATGGCTGTATGTATTGTGTAAATTATTCGGCCATTTTGTCCCATATTTTGCAGTCTTGACATTAGGCACATTTGTGTAAGTTGTGAAAAGAATCTTGGCATGTCTGTCCATTCTTCTGCATGTATCAACTCCATCCCACTGGATGGATTTGCATCAAATATGATATTGGTGGCTTTTATAAAAGTGTCATCATCTTGTACCTCATAATTAACCCCCAAGAGGATAATCTTCCTTGGGAAACTGAATTCGGCTGGTGAAGAAATTCCCTGCCTTTTGTGCAACCTGAAGTGTCATTACTGCACTCACAGGAACCCATGACCACATCTTATCCAAAGAATTCTATCCTAATCCATGGCCATCTGCAGAGGTGCACAAACCCCAGGCACCAGGTTGCCATGGTGACTAAAGTTTGTATGGTGGCACTCATTTTTGTGGGGCCATAGTATGGAACTTGCTTCCTGTCAACTGTCTGGCACCTAGAATTCTGGGGTGGCTTCTAGATTTCTGTACCTTGTAAGCCCTCGGCCATCTATAATGTTTTGTAACATGCTTTTATATTTAACAGTGTGTTTTAAGTATAACTTATAAGAATGTGTTTTTTCTAGGTTCATTATGGCATCAAGGCGTTTCAGAATAAGGCCTGTTGCTAATGTGCCTATCAGGCGTGGGAAGGTTTCCACCGAGAATACAGGAACTGATGTAGCAGGTGAAAATGTAGAGAAAGAAGACCTGACACAATCGGACCAGTTAGAAACATCAAATACTCCATCTGTGGAAGAAAATGAAGTACCAACTGTAGGTTCACATAGCACAGAAGAAACAAATAAATCACAAGAAAACATTTCAGATGTGAAGGCTGTAATGGCAGTAAGTAACTCAGTCTCAAGTACAAATAAATCAAATGAGGTTCCACCTGGACTTGTGCGGAAACGTATGAAGCCGGCTGTTAGCATAGGTGCAGTTACAAGAAGACCAAGAGATTCAAGTGTAATGTTAAATGATGATAAAGCAGCTCTTGTTAATTGTAACAGAAATAACCAGGAAGAAAGTGCACAGCAAGACACAGTGAGAAGTGAGAACATTAGTGAGTCAGCCACTATGATATTGCCTTGTTTTCAAAAAGGAAGTAGTGAGGTGCCTTTTTGTGGTGTAAAAGATTGTGGGATTGGGGTTCCAGGAATAACACACATAATACCTACTGGAACAGCCATCCGTCCTCAACATGACAGCAACGTAGGTGTCTCCACACTTGATGTAAAAGGAGAGTCTCCCCAGTCCTTACCTGAACCAAATTTGCCTTCAGAAGGAGCTGGTGATGGGTATAGCAGTGTGTTGCTAAAGCCATCATCTCATGTGAATGTAATTCAAAGTTCTCGTATTTTGGATCCCCATAAGTTTGTGATAGACAGTGCAAGTGAGTCTGATGATTCAAGGAAAACACATTCTTCTGATTCATTATCATTTTGTAATAACAGTGAAAAGGTTGTACCAGAGCATGACAGACCACGACCTGCCCGGCACTGCCCAAGTGTGAATGACAAAAGTGAAGGTCAGAAGCAAGGAAGTGGAGCACATATAAGTGAATCAGAAGAAGAATTAAAGAGCTGTATGTCAGATGCAATTACTCAGTCTCCTTCAGTTAGGAAGACTGTAGAAACATCTAGGGGAAGGTTTGTTCGACCAGCTCCCCGGTTTAGTGAGGCTTCAGTGAGACGTAGTAGTACACAGAGTAATGCCAGTAAATCAGAAGAATTTAGGAAAGGCACTTCTATAGTAACTTCACCTCATAAGAAGCAAGCTGATCTGGTTAGGTAAGATGTAGTGGGAAAGGAAGGGAGTGCGTGCATGAGAGACATCACAGCATTGGTGCACAAAATATATCTCCAGTTATAGTCACTGCAGAATAGAGATATCTATGTATTAATACAGTTGGAAAAATTTCCACTTGTTTTGCAAAGCAGTGATCCTCATTCAGCGCCTCTCCCTCTCCACTAAAACGTCAGTGATTAGCTATAACCTGATTATATTGGTTAGTGTCCGTTGTGTAAAGAACACACACACAAACACAGGGATGCACAAATTTTCCAGAAATATAGGAACCACCTCAAAATTCTAGGCATGAGAGGGGCAACATGAAACAAGTTCCATACTGAGGACCTACAGATGTTAGGTGCCACCATATAAAATTTAGTTGCCACAGCGACCTGGCTCCCAGGATCTGTGCACCACTGTGTGTATGTGTGTGTTTTGTTTCAGGTAACAGTGATTAGATTTAAATCTTGGACATATTGAATACTAACTACTGTATCACCAAGGTGATTTGTTTATGGTTTGTATTTTGTAAACTCTATGTTTTTCCTTGTATTTATTTATTTATTTCCTTGTACTTTTATGGTTGCCAGATAGTAGCCATATAGAACTTAATGTCTGGATTTGAGTGGCATGTCTGACCTCTGCAGTTTATTATGGTATATTCACAGACATTGTTTGGTTACTCCCCACAAAATGAATGGATGCCTATAGGCCTACTTCCATTTTATTTTACTTGATTGATTGATCTTTTTTTTATCAGTGAGGAATCAGTGGTAACACCCAGTGACTCTGGATGCCTTGAAGAGGGAGACAAGACAGGCATTCAACTTCGTCATGCTCCAAGCAGTGGCATGCCACGTTTGGCAAGAGCTCGACGAGAGTTCCTAAATAAATTTAAAAACAGGACACCTGATAGGAGCTGTTTAACAATGTTCGATCTCATATTTTACAACCCGACTACAAATCCAATGAAGTAAGAACTTAACAGCTATTTTTGTGTGTTCTGCATTGTTTACTTGATACTTTTCGATGTCTACTCCGCATTGTATACTATGCTTTGTGATAGATCTGGAATAATTCTTATATTTATTTTAAGTGTGTTCCTGTTATGTTTGAAACCTTTATTTTTGACTTCCTTAATTGCTTGTGTTAAAGAATCTAGTGTACATTCTGAATCAATCACACAAATAAGCCAGAACACTGTTTATCTCAGTAAGGGTAATGATAATTGATTTTTAAATATTTAAATTTACAGACATGCAATTCAAGTGAATGAAAATTCCAAAATTTCTCAGAATCAGGATACCACAGGAAGGTAAGTGTTCAGTTACGTCCATCTCCTTCCCTCTTTGATTCTTTGAATAATGTACGAGATGTATATTGGTTACCTTGAGTGTTTGTTGTATTTTCCATTACCCAAAATTCTGGAATGGATTACTTAAATTATTTTGTTACATTTCATTGACATCAGTGTTCATGTCTGATCAGTTCGCATCACATAGGCGACTGTGGTTAATTGCCACTTGAAGCCAGTTTTTTGCTGCAGTGTTATTATGGTGTTGCTTGAAAATATTGTTATCCTGTCTATTATCAACAGTTCTGGCTTCAGGCAATTGATTATACCAAATCTTTCTTAGCAGTTCCATTGCTTTTTGTATGAAGGTTGTTCAGTAAGTATCTTAGGGTCTGTACCACTCTGAGTGCTGTGCTATGACTCAGGCAGTTAGTTGCTGGGCTTTTGTCTTGGAAACATGGGTTTGATCACATGCCAGTACATGTGGAATTTGTGGTGGACAAAGTAGCATGGGAACAAATTTTTCTATGAGTACTTGGTTCTTCCTTTATCATCATTCCACCCATGCTCTTTACTGATATTTAATTCATTTACCACTGACACTATATACTTTAACAACTGACAGTGTCATTACAGGAAACACTTCTCTTACTTCTGTTACACTCACATTTGTTACATAAAACAGGTGCTCAGTGAAACCTTCATGTACTCTGTGTATTCAACAAAGCAGTTGGAGGCATTTTTCCTTGTGATACACAACCTGTTTAACCTCAGCAGGGAAATAATTAAGTCATGCTTGCTTCCACTGGCACACTTTGGGTTTCACCTCATCATCACGTTACAAGCGTTTTGTGAATGTGTTGCCCTGAGATTTGGGAACTGAGAAGGAAATGCCTTGAACAGCAATTTTCCTACAGACTGCAGGGTATGTCTTGCCATCTACCATTTGGTTCGAACCTTGCGCCTACATATTTACACTTCTCTGAATCACTGAGGAACACTGAAGGGAACCGATTCTGACATCGTGATGTGACTGCTGAGGTGTGCTGATGGGTGCAGATAATAAGCCCTTATTTTGCCTCTGCAGGAGTCATGTCTGGTGTATCGTTAGAGAAATATTGTATTTCACTGGGCAAGTACATGGAGAAATAGGAGGCATGTATGTGTTTGTCATTTTTTTTGTGGTGGACATGTGTGTTGAAGTGAAGGACGATTGTAACACTCGGATTATGCTTACTGGACAGCCTTTGTATTTCTACCCTCATTACAGGGTTATGTACTGACTGCTAAGTATTATTAGTTTAGTTATTATATCGTTGTAATATCCTTAATATTTTTGCTTATACAGTAGAACCCAGATAAGAAGTCCCCACATAAGAAGTTGTCCCCTGTAAGAAGTCTGATTTTTAAAGTCCCGAAATCCTATTGCTTTTAATAAGCTCCCGTCTTAATAAGTCTTCCCACTTAAGGAGTCCCTAATCCTCTGGTCCCTTGAAAGACTTCTTAACAGGGTTCTACTGTATTTAATTTTCCTTTGAGCACAAAAGAACTTCACACTTAAAAATGTTACTGAAAACAAATGCAGTGTACTTAAAACTTCACATCTGCATCAGTTGATAGAGAAACTGTCAATGTTTTGTCTGAAATGACCACAGTAACGTGTGGATTCTTGTGCAATACTGCCACTAGATGCCACTAATTTTGAGCATTGCTGCCCAACAATAAAAATGGGTTTGTATGCTCAGCAGTCAGTGGTACAAAAGTCAGTTACAGCTGTGCAATGTGCACTTCATACACAGTTTCACACCAAACTACATGGACACATTGATTTTTGTTGACTGTGTTGTAAGCAAGTCCAAAAAGTTCTAAGTACACTGCATTTATTTTTTGTACCATTTGCAAAATGTAAAGTTCCTTGCGCTCAGTCTATATTTTTTCCTTTACTCTTCCACAAGATCCCATTTTCATGTCCACTGTATCTTTGTAGTTACTTCGCTTCCTATTGGCTTATTCCATATGTCTCCACCCCCTCCATTTTTATATTTGTTCCTGTTTATTTTGTTTTAGTTCTGATGTATTTAGTTTCTAATGTTTATGTTTGACATTTATATTGTCCTTAACATTTCTCCATTCACTATTCCACAGATGGCTGTTTTCATGTCCACAACATTTCCTGGTTCTCCTTGTTTTCTCCACTTCTCTTGGTTCAACCAGAAATGTACCTTGGCTTACTTACCTTGTACTGTATCCACCATATCCACAATGTTCGTTTCATGTGTGCCTTACTCTTCTACCCAGTTGTAGGATTTGTGCATTTTTACCAGGCTACACTGCATTACATCCCAGAAGATGGTAATTTCCATAGTGCCCACCATGAGAATGTCAGATGTCATGCATATGTGGCATACATCCCCTTTAAGGAGTGAACATACTCCAAATCATAACATACAGCCACCCACATCCTCACATCTTATATCTGTTTAGATTCATTGCAGCTTTATTGGCTGTCTACCCCTAGGTTTCACAAGTGATCTCTTCCGTTCAGTTTTTAGGCATGTTGCAGCCTTGTGGAATGCCTATTTAAATCCCTGTCCCCTGTCTATACATCTGTTTGTAAATATAACAGTTCAATAACAACTGCTGAACAGATCTGCATGAAATTTGATGTTGGATAATTTACAGAAAACAGATAATTGCAGTCTGAATTTTGATTGAACAATTTTAATGACGCCTTTACATGAAAAATTATATGCATTTCTGTGAGCATGACTGTTTGCAATTATGCTCCACACATGTATTCTGTCCCTGCTATCTGCAGATGTGCATTTGCACCTTCAGTGCACATACATGTACTGATCCCTGCTGTGTGTGCATTCATATTCCTGCTCTGTGTACATGCAGTTCACACATGCGTAATTTCTGTTGTCCTGCTGGAATGTAACACTGTGGTTAGGATACAGGGGAAGCATGTAAAGGATCTATTAACTGCCTTTACATTATGATTTTTCTCTGCATTCTGTGGAACATGGTAATATGAGGGGCGCCCAGAAAGTAATGCAACACATTTTTTTTTATTCACAATTGATTTTATTAAAACTTCAAATATGTCACATCATTACATGAATCTTTGGCTACCTAAACCTATTTTTCAACATAGTCTCCTTCTAAATCTTTGGTCTTACGCCACTGAGATGCAAGAGCCTGTGTGCCTTCGAGGTACCACTCTGCAGGTCTCTGTCGCAACCACCTCTTTACTTCAGTAATGACCTCCTCGTCGTCCTCAAACCTCTTTCCGCGGATTGCATCTTTCAAGGGACCGAAAAGATGGTAGTCAGAACGAGCCAGATCAGGGCTATAAGGTGGATGAGACAGGACAGTCCACTGAAGCTTTGTGATGGCCTCTCGGGTACGCAGACTTGTGTGTGGCCTCGCATTGCTGTGGTGAAGAAGCACTTTTGTCACATCTTTATGGGAACGAACCCTCCGGAAACGCTTCTTCAGAGTTTCCCTTGAAAGATGCAATCCACGGAAAGAGGTTTGAGGACGACAAGGAGGTCATTACCGAAGTAAAGAGGTGGTTGCGACAGAGACCTGCAGAGTGGTACCTTGATGGCACACAGGCTCTCGCATCTCAGTGGCGTAAGGCCAAAGATTTAGAAGGAGTCTATGTTGAAAAATAGGTTTAGGTAGCCAAAGATTCATGTAATGATGTGACATATTTGAAGTTTTAATAAAATCAATTGTGAATGAAAAAAGAAATGTGTTGCATTACTTTCTGGGCGCTGTAATAATTTAAAAAAAATATTTCAGTAAAATTGAGGAACGTTTGGCAGAGGAGCAAGTTGATGAACCAATGGTAGAGGAACAAGTTAATGGAGCAGTGGCTGAAGGAGAGAACAATAAGAATGATGAACATGAAGCTGAGGAAGAAGACAACATGGCTATGCCAGTGCCTCAGGTCAAAGTGGGACCAGATGGTCAGATCATCCTTGATGAAAAAAGCTTGGTAGGATAATTTTTGTTGTATTGGTTTACTGTCTGTGGTGTGTCGAAAGTAATGTCCACTGCAGTAGAAGAAATTAAGAGGCACATCCTAATTTACTGATGAGTGTTTGAACATTAGTGTTGTATGCATAGAAGCTCATATGACAAAACCAACAGTGCTCTCATATCTTGTGTAATAAACTGACTCACTCAGTCCGTATTACCTTGAGCACACGTTATAGTTATTTAGCTGATCAATGTATTCCAGTACAGATTCCAGAGGTTCATAAAAATGTTCCTAAACAGTAGGACCCTTTCAGATCTGTTAGAGTTAAGTCCACACTTTTACAGTTACTTGTTTAGGATGTACTTTAATATTCTACGTCCTGCCACGGATAGATATCTCAAGAGGTGTGATCTAGAGGATTATTAAATTGTGTGTTTCTTGTTTCCCCATGCATGCTGCATGGCTTGTAACACACTATTTATAAATATTTGATTTGTGTTCATTTGTGTTGCTGTATGAGGTCTTCTGGGTAATGATCTTGCAACCGTTCTCTCACCTCTCATCTGGTCAGGGTGAACGGGTGCAGTCTTGTAGGCAGTTACCAATAGTTTACGGGAGGTAGCAGCTTCCTCGAATATGCTGGTAACCATCTGCAAGACTGCCCCATCTAGGTAAGATGGCTTTCAGCCTGATTCAGGATGCAGTTTATGACTTCCATCTTATATGTCTCTATGGGGAACTCAGAAATGAAATTTGAGTAGACCCTTTTCACTGCCCTGGTTTCCAAGTCTATATGTGTAGCTCAGACAATAAGTCATGTACACCCATGTGGTGCCTGATACAGGACCCTATCAGTGGAGAGACACTGATAGTTATGTAACTATTGGTGTCACTGTGTTGTTCTGATGTTACTGCTCAGTGGGAGCTGTGATATAATGAACCACAAATCCCTTGAATTTGTATAGAGACGTACACAAACTGTCTAGACTGGCTCTGGGATCCACCAAACTTCTTATTCAGTGGGTAATGGGTGCTCATACCCCAGGGGTAAAGTGACCAGGGCATGAAACTAACCACTCACCTCCATCTACTGCAGAAGTTAAGAATGTTTGGATCTATGTTTTCACTTCCCCATATGTCTGTATGGTGTAGTATATAATTAAAAGGAGGGACAAATGTACTTTTTATTATTTCACTAGGTGTCATTTTTCTTCACTGTGGAGGCATGGGCTCAATTCCAGGCCAGCCCAGGTTGGATTTGTGGTAGACAAATTAGCACTGGAAGAAGTTTTTCACCAAGTACTTCAGATTTTCCCCATCAATATCATTCCACCAATGCTTTATGCTTCTTCATGGAGACTTTTATTCATTCATTTATTTTGATTTCCCCCCTCCCTCATGCTGTTTCGGTTTTTCTTCTCCCAATTTGTTTATTTTTGTTTATTTTTTATTATTTTTAATTTTTATTTTTTGTTTCATTCTTATTTTATTTACTTATCTTTAAATTTTCCTTCCTTTCTTTTACTTTATTCTATATATGTTTTTCCATCAGTCTTAGCTGACTGCACTCTCGGTATCCCTAAGCTCCTTAACATTGTCTCCATGCACCCGTCCCTTACTCTGCTTCAACCCTATAGGCTGTCATCACGCTTACTGATTACCACACGCACGCACATTCCCATATAGAATGTACGTTATAGTTGCCAGCTTTCTTTCCTTCTCGGACCCTTGACCCTTGAAGATGGGACTGATATGTTGTCCCAAAGGGTCGGTAAGCAATTACCACACGGCACCACGTAACATCCCAGAAAAGCGCAGATCTCATTCATTTATTTATTTGTTCATCACCAAAGTTATATAAACTTAGCCGCTGACATTGTCAATACATCACACGCTTAAAAATTATTTTTCTCTGTACACTGAAAATGTTATTGAAGTATTTCTTTGAGTTGCATTTAAATGATGTTCATGTTATTGCTGTAGATAGATGTCATTGTTTATGATCACCAACTTAGAATTTCTTCTAGGTGATAGAAACAACAGGTGCAAGGAAGAGCAGAGAAGACCTTGCTAACTCTGCTGTGATAGTGGACTATGGCACAGGATCTACAGGCTATGGTACTTACAGCAAGAAGCACAGAAAATCCAAGGATTGGTCTAAAGAAGGTCTGTGATAAACCAAACACCTGTACTGCACGTCAGTATTGTATTATACCATTTCTTTATAATATGTATGACTTTGTGAAGGGTATTTTTATCAGACATTTTTGTGTGATGAGAGCAAGGGGGCTGTAACATTAATGGGAATGGGTTTATTGTTTTACTGATGTAATGCATATTAGATGTGTGCGTCCTGTGTGACTTTGTTAACTTCAACATGTCAGTAGAGTATTATTTCTGTTGTGGTTGTTATTATTGAATGCAGAGGTTGGGAACGAGGTTGAGCCTTGAAAGTTTATTACAATTTGCGGTAATTTTCTTCATGACAGTTTGACAATTGTAATAATGCAATTTTATAAATGGAGGTCTGTGAAAGTGGTTTAGGGAATAATGCCTAAAGATGTCACTGAACATTTCCTTGTGACTCGCTGATGCCTTCTGCATTCATCTTTATCATATTTTACTGCTTCCAGTTTGTACTCGTAGCTTATCCTCACTAGCTGTCATGTTAATTTTTAAACTAGTTGAAATATAATAGCAGTACTCTAATTGTGCTTACGTTATGTAACTTTCCATACCCATCTCTGCTCTATTCTTTTGCTACAGTTGGACATATTGAGTACAGCAAAATTCTGATAATCCAACTCGCACGATAACGGACAGGTGCCGAATTGTCAAATATTCTGGATTATCAGCTAGTACCGAGACTGAGCTAAGTTCTTAAAGGTAATTTTTTGTTACTGCTCTTATACTTGTGCTTTACAACTAATCAGAGGAGTATTCTATATGAATATCTTCTTCATCAGCTGATTCAGGGTCATCAGGCCCACTTCTATGTTTTCTGGAGTCTTCATAGCTGAAGAAGTTGATGGCGTAGGAGACAGTGGGTCAGGAGATACCACAATGGTTGACGTGCAGACACTTTTGGAGGCCTTTTTGCACATGTCCCTGATATCTGACAATTTCACTGATGAAAACGTTTTCAGGTAAAAAGCAAAACTCCCATTCATGGGACAGTCTCCTCAAATGCAGGATTGTGAGGATTTCTGAATTATCAGACGTTGGATTAAAGGAATTTTGCTGTATGTGCAATGTGGAAAACTTATTACTTGGTTTATAAAGTTTACACATTTGGTAACAGATAGCGTAACTTATCTTCATGATAAATGTTTCTGCAGTAAAAAAATTGTGACTGATTTCATGTGGAAAACTCTTGTCCCCTTTCTGTTGTGTCTTGACTACAAAACTGAAAGCCTGGGAAAGCTTACTATGGTAGGAATGTCTTGGGTGCATCTGACAGAGATTATTTTTCTCAGAGTTGGTTGAATCTTGAGTCACTTTTCAGTGGAGAAATTAGCCTGTAGCATGAACTTCAGAGCAGTGGTTTGTGATGATAGGTAGATTGCTAGGCTAGACAGAGAAACATACATGGACGTCCATGCTGCAGGTATTACCTGAGCCTGCAGCCCCATTCTCTTATAACTCGTGAGTCTTTAGCCTGGTCTGTGAGATATTGTTTATGATTACACTATTTAAATTTTGTTAGGTGAATATACATTATTTTTTGTGCATGTAGATTTGTTCAGTGGTATTTATGATGGTTGGTGGTGGTGGTGGTGGAGGAGGTAGCAGCCACAGCAATGGTGTTAGTGCTGGCAGTGATGCTGCTGCTGCTAATGATGAAGTAAGGATGAGTCTGTTGTCTGCAGGTGTTATATGTTGTAGAACTTGATGCATTGTTTAAATTCTTACCAGATGTTCTGTGGTTAAATCCAGATACACAAATGTTGTTATGCTGTGATGTTTCTTTTTTCATGCAGCATTTCAGAAGAGAAGTTGTAGAGAGTATGGATTTTGTGTCAGTGCAAGTTCACTGGAATCTGACATATTCAAGAAAATGTTAGCATACAAAGTTATTGGGACCAATCTGTGTTATGACGGACATTATGCGTAAATTTACATTATAATTGTGACGACATGGTGTGGACTTTATATTGCATTATATTCATGTAATTGACCAACTGGTGCCATGCTTCAGCCTTTGGCATAGTACCCATGTGTATGATTTACAGTATCTGTCCATCAATCCATTTTGTTGCTCTGTACTACAGAAACTGATGGTGACAGCAGAGAAGCATACATACGGAAGTTGTTCATATAGGAAGGAGAAACTGAAAAATTGTTAATTTTGCTGTAATGTGTGGCTTTCAGTCCTAACAAATTTGTTTGCCCATTGTGTTCTGTATTTCCTGTCCCTTAACGAAAACCATTATAGATTATTCAGTCATGTTTGGGAGAAAACCCATCAATTAGTGAAAAACCCGAACTGTTTTGAGAAATAGATTTCATACTTGCCATGTTGAATAGAAAATTTTGTGTCTTATTTGCAGAAACCTTAAAGTTCTATAGAGCTCTTCATACAGTAGGTACAGATTTTCTTCTTATGCAGTCCATCTTTCCCAAACGGACAAGGCAAGATTTGAAGACAAAATTCAAGAGGGAGGATCGTACCAATAGATTCTTGGTTGAGAAGGCACTTCGTTGTCCATTAAACTTTGATCTCACAGAGTTAGAGAAAGAGCTGGGTAAGTGAAGTTATGTTATGTTATTTTATTTCATATTGTATATTCTGTTTGAAAATCAGTGGCACACACCATGAATGGCAGGGAAATATAATTTTAATTCTGTCTGGATTGGAATCAGGACATAGAATATAGTGTACCTAGAAATGCATCATACTTTATTCACTTAATTTAAAAATAAAAGCATACAAACTTTATCTCAGTGTTATGAAATTTACCCTAAATTTGAAAATAATGGTGTGAGGGTTCAAGTCTTTGGGGATATGATGCTGTGTCAGTGGGTGAGTGGCTCCCAGCATTTTGAAGGAGCATAGTGCAGTCATCATCAAGGTTCAAGCAATCCAAGAAGGCACTGCATTTATTTGAAACATTGGGAGCCACCCACGCAATGATAGAGTGTTGTCTCCCAGAAGATCTGAATCCTCAGACACAATGCTGTGAGAAGCTCAGATTGCTTTTGTAATCTGCATCATTTCTTGCACAGAAGACTGATTGACACATTTGTAATCTCTTTCCTAGTGAAATAACTGTACATGAATACAGTCTTGTACTTCAGGCCCTTCAGTGGTGGTGTCTTCTTGCCATAACACACTGTTTATAAAGCAGGTACCATAAAAATAAGTCCAGTCCTATTAGGGCAGGGTTGTGGTGGATGCTCCATGCTTCCACTCTATTCTACCCATTTTGGAGGTAAATGAGTACTTAGAAAATATCTCATACTTTTGCAGTAATGCAGTGGTGCTCCATGTTGTAGAAAGTAACACTTTCATTTGTGAATATTTTATCAGTGCATAGCATAATTTTCTTGGTAGTACAAGCAGCAAGCACCAGACTCATGTCGATTCCATCCATAATCCACTCTTTTTCCATATATTTGCAGAGAAAGAAGAAGAGGAAGAGAGGCAGGCACTTCTAACAATGTTCCAGAACAAGTCACATCATAATGTAAAACAGAAAAAAGCTGCCAGTAAGGCCAAAGGCTCTAACCGTGGGAAAGGTATGTTTATCTTTGCTTACTACTTGTATGTAGATTTGCTAGAAGGCTTAAAATATGTAATAAAACATGACCTTCTTAAATGTCAGGTGTTGTATCTCGTGCAATGGATCCTGGAGACACAGGAGTCTTGTCTCAGAAGAAACAAGGAGGTAAGAGAAAGGGCGATGAATTGAATGAGTTGTGTGATAAAGAAAAGGTTAGAGTAAAACAACCTCGCAAAGCTGGCAAAACTCAGCTTCGGAGAGGGAAAAGCTGTTCCTCATCATCAAGTGATGAGAATGAACATGGACTTGAGTACAATTACAATGATGAGCTCAAGTTTGGCACAGACAGTTTTTCAGTTGATGAAAGAAGAGAAGCTGATCACAATGATGAAGCAAGTGATAATGACACGAGAGAGTTGGAGTTCCTTACAAAGCCCCCAAAACCTACAAGGTCTGGTCGTGTCCCGCAGCAAAGGAGACTCAGTCAGATAGGTGATGATATTATTACAGTTACGAAAAAAAGCAGGAGAGAGTCCAACATTTTGGTTAGTACAAAGAATACAGCGAAACCTGTTGCTGACAACCAGCCTCTGGAGGACCTTACAAATGTGGAGCCAGGTTCTCTGGTTGTTCTAGCCACCCAGTCCCCCACCAACCCTGGTCATCATGTGTACAAGGTGTTCATGGTAACTCCAAACCCAGCAGGTTTGCTAAACAGTGCTGTTACGATGCCTCCTGTGACTGTGCCCTTAACTCAAGCATTGTTGCCATCGGTGACAGATAATACACCTAGCAGCCAGCTAAGTGGTGAATCTCAGCCTACTACAGAGTGAAAGAAATTTGCTTATTTACTTACAAATGCTGTACCTTAATGCTGCTTTTTGTGTTATGAACTATAATATAATATATTCTCCAGCCCATGAAATTTACTCTTCCCTGGCACAGGCATGATTTAATGCCGATGCAATTCCACCTGTTTCCCTGGCGTAGGTGTGTTTTAATGCTTTGGCATGTGAGCATACTCTGCTAGCTCCTGCCATGTGATGACTGAACATACGATTATGAAATATTTACTACTGACTGATGAATGTCTAACCTTGAACATGAACGTCTTGTGTAGTGAGCTGCTTCTTATGGGTTCATAGAACAACAACTGATATACCTAATTAATGAGTTTCTAGTATTAGCTCTTTCAAATACTGCATTTATGTTTCACTGCCCCTGCAACTCGGTGACTCAACACAGGTCTACAAATTCATTTCTAACCTCAACAATAGATGGAGGTGAGTCATCAGCCTCACACCCTGGCCACCTTAGGCCCTGAGAAAGAGTCCCCTGTGCCCATTGAGTAGGAGATGGGGTGGGCCTCAGAGGTGGTCTGGAAATTTTGGAGAAGAGATAAATCTCTTTCCCCACCCCCTGGGATTCAAACCTTTGATTGTCCGGCCTGTGGCCTAGTTATTATACTGACCACACTATCCCAGCTGCCCTGCACTAGAATGTAATAACACAAATTTAAAACAATTATGTCATCACTCCTACTTCTTTTTATTCACTGTTAGTATAACCGCTAAGCAGAGTTACTCCCTGAATTTGTATTTCCCCTTTATTTTGGTATTCTTTGTTGAGTTCATTCTCTTGGTGAAGAGAACAGAATGGATAACCAAAAGTACTTGCCACTGATAAAGTGCATGTTATGTTACTGAAGTGTGTATTTGAAAACAGCCTATATTAGTAATACCAAAAGATATGATGCAGCTGTAGTGATATTTTTTGTTTAAAGGAACAACAAAATTTTGGTAGGTGCTTTTGAAAGACATATTACCAGACAAACTTTAAGAACCTTACACTGAAACATGCCAGTGTTGTTGATTATAGAAGTTAAAAGTAGCAAGATGGACCAGTGGGAGATATTTATGCAGAAATTCATTTTGTTCCTGTGATACAGACATTTGTAGTTGAAGTTGGGCCGGTTTCATGATTTTTCTTTAAATAATGTAGTGGACAGAAAATGCATGATAGGATAGCTTCAAAAGTAAAGTCTGACACTGGGGCAGTAAGGTTAAGAGTGAAGGTAAACACTGTACAGTATTTTGTTTTTATAATTCAATTATTTTTGTTACAATCAGGTATTTAATGAAATTATTGTTACCTGAAAGCCCCTTCTTAAAATATTCTGACTTCATGTTTATTTATTGCTATTACATGGTGTCAAATGTTGAGTTTATTTTATGTATTGTTGCATATTGTCTTGTATATATGTAACTTAGTTGAATTCTGAATGTGTTATAAATTACTGCTGTATAAAATACAAGTAGCAAGTTTGTGATTCATTACTGTTTTCATGATTATTGTGGTCCTTTCTGCTTTGGTGGGTTATATTCCCTTGTACAACTAAGAAGTTTTTCACAGAAACCAAATATGTGACGGTTTTGGTAAGAAAAGAAAGTAAGTTGGTCAAAATTATTGTCATGTATTGTGCCCCATTTTATTTGAATCCTTTATTCAAATAAGGTGCTTTTTGCTAAAGATGTGTACCTGAGGATTATGATGAGAAAACAAGAAACTGAACTGGCTAAAATTTAATAAAAATATGAATGCAGTTAGTTACAGAACAAAACTGGTGGATGAGTATTAAGAATACAGAACTCAGGTTTCCCTACTACTGCTAAAATAGTGTCTGTCATAATTACTGATATAGTGCAGTACTGGTATTGAGTTCCATTTTAGTAATTAACAGCTCGTCTTTAATAACACAAATTTTTAATACAAATAAAGGTACAATACACTGTTTCAGACTTAATTGAATTACATATTTGGGCAATTTAAGAAGCCCTAAACTGCCTAAATTATTAGTAAAGGTGATACACCTGTGCTGGCAGAGAGGGGAGGTAGAGGTATAGCTCTAACCCATTCGCGGCCTTGGCATTAGAAGGGGGTCGGCGGTCAACCTGACACCCTGGCTGCTTTACCACTGGAAAAGACCCAGTGTCCATTGTACAGGAGGCTGGGTGGGTGTCAGGTCAAGTCTGGATGGGCACGGAAAGTTTCGCCCCTACTGGGATTCGATCCCCGGACCGTCCAGCCCATAGCCATTCTCTATACCGGCTACACTATCCTGGCCACCAAAATAACGTGTATTGATTTCAATGTATTAGATACTGGTTGACATCCATGTAACAATGAAGGCCTAAAATTACAGAATTTTGATACTGAATTCAAATAAAGTGCCTTCAATGCTCAGTTAAACTTCCTTCTGCTGTAAGTAGGTGACGGGGAAAACTTTGTGGGAAGTACATTTTAATCTGCAAGTACAGTAATTTTCTTATTCACCTTATGTCATCTGCTGCAAAATGATGGTACAAACATAACTTTTTCTGCAGAGGGAAAGACCAGTGCTTTTGTAAACTATGAACTTGTACATTTTCATCAAAGTTATACGTGATTAAAAATGATGCTGAGCTGGTGATCTGGCAGACAGTCACAGATACATTTGGCTATGATTGTATGTTCCACTGTAGTGTTTAGTGTCATAGTGCTGCCTCTCATTTTGTTAATTTTGATAAATTTTTTATTCTCCTTGGTTAGTTTAGTTCTAGTCAGCGTAACCTAGGCAAGGTAGAAACTATACTCTGTTTTTATGAAGTGCTGATAAAGTTAAACTAGAAGAGTACAAACTGTATGTTATTAATATTTACAATATTTGGTGGTATGCGTCAATGTTTTGTTCATGATATTGGTACATGAGGAAAAGAAGTTGCAAAAGCACTGACCTACAAGCCTCCACAATGTAAAAGAATGCATAAAGCTGTAACTTGAAACATTCCCACCGTCATTTACGGAGCTGCACTGAATGGAATGCATCTTATGAGCTTGTGGAAATCTGTGTTGCCAGTAGTGGCGAACAAGTTGCAGGGCAAAACTTGTGTCTTGTCCCACAACATATTTTTGTGCATTAATCTTCATTACATCACCTTTTTTATATTCATTACATATATTCCCACATAAAGCAAATGGTATAGTCCTGCTGCATGCCCTAAAGGCAGAGCGCCATTGATTCTTAACCTCGGCACTAAATGAGGCGAGTGATCATCTTCATGCCCAGTCTCCTTTGCCACTGAGAAAGAGCTTCTGGTACGGTACCCAGTAAATAGGAGGCTTGGTGAGTCCACAGCTGGTCTGAATGCTTTGGAGAGAGGTAGATCTCTTG
Source organism: Reticulitermes speratus (assembly GCA_021186555.1). Lineage (NCBI taxonomy): Eukaryota > Metazoa > Arthropoda > Insecta > Blattodea > Rhinotermitidae > Reticulitermes > Reticulitermes speratus. Next base: position 35,982,211 of record JAJKFL010000001.1, on the reverse strand, counting down.
TTTCTACCAGAAATGGAACAGTGATTCCTCAGACATCAAGCCCATAGCCTAGTCATTACGCAGACTACGCTTTTAAGTGGTAATATTTTTTGCAGACTTCCTATATAATAGCTTATAAACAGGATCTGTAGCAGCAGTAGGGTTATCCCTGGAAACCTGGGTGGCAGTACACCGCGAATTAGCAACGACTGGGCTGATGCACGACATTTTGAGGTTGAAGCCACATGAAATGGCACATGATATAGGATTCTGAAATGATGTACTGTAATAGATCATGTAAAAATGTGCAACTTGTAATGACTTGTTCTCTGTAATATAAAATGACGTGTCAGCTATGCGATAATCTTTTTGGGGTCTCGATTTGGTGGTGATAATGAAAGAAACACTGTGGTCAGGGGTATGAAGTTTAGTATGGTGTTTTTTATAAAGGAAGCAGCCAAGTGTGAAAGAAGTATTAAACTAGGTACATTATTTTGGATGAAACTACCTCATTACTGCTGAATGACAAATTATGGCAGGTCTGTGGAGTCTCTGTAACAATTTGTGCTGAATAGGCAGTGATGCACAATGCTGAAAAATATGCCATCAGTTTTGAGTTTCATTGCATTGATATAAAAGGCCACTGCTGTATAGATCCATAGTACAGACTAAGCGAACACATATTTTCCCTTTACTTCTTATGGTGGGAGGTAATTCTTCCACTCATGCTCATTGATAGTGCCACTGCTTTAAAGAGGAAAATGCCGTTGGCACTACTGAATACCTCAACCCTGTCACACCTGTGCTGCTGTTTGTCATAGGGGTAGGCCTTCAATTTATTCTTGTAATTTTATGAAGTTCAGGTACTGCTGAGGAGATGAGACCTCCAGCAGGTCATCCAGCTTTTTGTGTAGCTCTGTAAATGTTGGTCGATATTTTGATCTTTGTGCCCAGCAAGCCAACATGATATTGTACCTAAAAATGAAGTAATGAATTTGTACAGGACATTCCTCATTTCAGTATTACAGGATTTTAACAGAGCAGACATTAAACAGGAATTATCATGCAGATGAATTCACTTTGGATGAAATATGTTAAATTTTATGTTTAGTGAAAATAAGTTGTGTTACTTTGACAGTATTCCTTGGGGGGGGGGGGGGGGTGATTCTGAACACTTTCCTACTTATTAGAATCTGTTTATGTAAAAGAGTTTTATGCTGTGGGGCCGTACTGGAGCTTTGATTGCATAAGTGATGTGTCAGGAACTATAATGCCATGATACATTAGTTATAAGATGTTGTATAAGTCCTGAAATTTATAGTGCATGGGTATGTACATAGTCAGAATGCAGGTGAAGGTATACTTCTCCTTTTCCCTTAACTTTTAGATCTTTTACAGTCAGCAGGGTAAATCAAAATGTTTCTCAGGTAGTGTTTGACTGTTTGCACTGCTGAATGTAAGAGTGAAACATAAAATATTTGTTTTAGCAATGTTAAGTTGCATATAATATTTGTAACACAAGTTTCACAGAGAAAGAAAGTAAGGTTATTGATATGCAGGCTTTGAAAATTGTCAGAGAAGAATATAGAATTTTAATTGTGAATTTTGACAACAGATTATTAATAAAAATATCAAACAACAGGATTCCAAGGTGGAGGCTTCTGACATTCATAGTAACAGAAACAGAAGAAGAGCTTTTTCCATAAAATACGAACAGAATGTGAAATGTTAAAACTTCCAAATTTAGTAAGCGTATTAAAATGTAAGTGTGATGGGCAATTTGATTGTGACTGAACTAAATGAACTCAACTGGATCTTACAGAGAAAGCATAGCAGAGGGTAGGTAAGTAGTTACCTTTGATGTAGTAGGTTTTGGTTTAGCAAAACAATGCTTCCTTGCGTGAAGCGTAATTTTAATATATTATTGCATGGAAGATGGATTATACGTCAAAATGTTTAAATAAATTATTTAAAAATGAAAGGTAGCCTATAATTAATTACAAAGATATGACAGCAGCATGTTTGTACAGATACAACAAGTCAGTTCATTTTTTAAAGTGCCTCGCAAAAGCAAGGCCAGTTACAGGCAAGAACTGCAGTAAGTTGCCTATAAAACAAGAAAATGCAAACAAACATTAAAGGAGACAAAGTACCATTAAAAATAGAAGAAACAAATACGCAGAACAATAACTTTGACAACTGTCACATGGTGACGGTATCACTCCAGAAGTACACAATACTCGTACAGTAGATCGAAAAGTCAGGCAACACATCTTTAATTATTTATTAATGGCCGATATTCAATGAAATTCAATTGGATTCACAGAAAAAATACAGTTGTGGCTGTACCAACGCATAAACCGCGCAGGTACGTAAAAATACTCTCACCAGGCATCTTCAATATCGACGTGCAAACATGATTTTTTTTACTAGCGCAACAAAGCGTTCGTTGCCGAAAACTGCCTGGCATCTCCACCGTACTTAACTTGTAAGTATGAGTTTATGGATACAATTTCGTATTCGCCAGTGCCAAACAAATGCACAAAATCTCGTCTGGTGAATCGTGTCCGTGACACAGAAAGGGTGCGGGAGAGAAAACGTTCCGGCCGACCTTTCGTGTTAAGTGATGATCATGCGGAGAGTATCCGTCAAACTTTGTTACGCTCTGCCAGAAAGTTACCGAGAAGGCTTTGTAATTGGAGTAGATTATCATACGGAAGTGTACAGAAGGCTGCAAAGTTTTTGAAACTTCATCCGTATCGTGTGCATGTCATGTACGAAGTCGAGGGCCCTGATAGGGAACTACGACTTTAGTACTGCGGTTGGTTAGACACATTTTACCACAGATAACGTTTTTTTCTTTACTGACGAAGCTCGGTTTCACGCTAGTGGGTACATTAATAGCCAAAACAGCAGAATACAGAATGCGGAAAATCCCCATACTCTTCATGAAAGACAATTACGCCGTTTAGAAGTTGGAATATGATGTGATGTCTCTTGACGATTTTGTTCAGAAGACGGTAGCAGCATAGCGTTATCAAGAACTAATTCTGAATTTCATGTCTTTGTTAGGAATTCACGAGTAGGACTGCTGGTTTCTACAAGTTCGGGCTACGACACACGGAGAAAATTTAACAGTACACATTTTGCGTGAATACTTTCGCGATCTCATTATTTGTCGAAACGCTTAGCTCACTCGATCTCCGATCTAATATCACCGGATTGCTGTCTTAGAGGGTTGGGGGAGGGGGGGGGGGGAGTTGAAAGAGAATGTGTACAAAAAAAAAATCCGCACACATTACAGAAATTGAAACAAAATATGCAGCTATGCATTTCAGGCATAACTGAAACTTTTCACCGGGGTGCATCAGATACGAGAAAGAGTGAATGCAAGCATGGCTGAGCGTGGTACATACACATATTTCCAAAACATAGTATAGCATTGTGTTTGTGTTCTGGTTATACTGTATTTTTTTTTACACATAGAACATGTTTAAAAATTGGTTGTTTAACTTTTCGAACACACTATGTCAGGCATTCTGTACGTGATGTTTAAGGACGCGTGATATGCAACAACAAATACAAGAGTACGACCATATCACCACCACCAGTAACAACAACAACAACAACAATGTTCTTTGTGCTAGTTTAACACTCTGACATGTATGTGTGTGTAGGAGAAGATAGCTGCACATGAAAGTATGTGCTGTAGTACATAGTAACCCTGTCCTTAAAATGTGTTTGATTTATATCTTAAAGGTAAAAGGTAAAGTTCTCCCTAGAACGGGCCATGAAGACCCAGAGGGGAGTAGAGGTATAGCTCTACTCTTTCTTTAACCCTGGCACTAGATGAGGGTGGGTGGTCAACTCCACTCCCCGGCCGCTTTACCCCCGGGAAAGAAACCCGGTACCCATTGTATAGGAGGCTGGGTGGGCCCCAGGGCCGGTCTGGACGGCTGCGGAAAATCTCGCGCCCACCGGGATTCGATCCCGGGACCGTCCAGACCGTAGCGAGTCGCTATACTGACTGAGCTATCCCGGCCCACTGATTTATATCTTAGGTGAAATAAACCAGGAAATGCTTTCTGTGATAATATTCATTTTCAGGAAAATTTTAAGTGTTATCTGTTATTTCGGTAGCATTTATTGAGTGGAAAAGGGTCAACAGATCAAATATCGCACTATGTAAAGCCTGATCTCATCCCTTTTCCTCTTAAACTTTCTTCTTAACCACAACGCATCTTTCCATTAGATAAAATGTCGCTCTCATCCCCGCCCTGCTACCCACTGCGAGACCTGTCTATGTATATCGGGTAGCATCTTCCTCCTGACTTACTCATTCCGAAGATTGCTACTGAGCTCTCTGCCGAAATTTTTGAATAATTTTAGCACACGACACAGTTGATACCCGAAAGTCGGAATCACTCCTTATGTCAGAACTTTGTTTAGCACGTTCTTAGATTAAAGGAAATAAAATGGCGTGACATAGGCCTATTACGAAACCGTGTCTTAATTACTTCTAAATACGTGCCGTTTATGTCGTCATATACTAACTCCATGGAACAGAGTCCGTCTTGAGAAACTAATAATTTTTCAACTAGCCAAGAAACTTCCCGCATTTTATGGAACAGGATATTTCGTTATTGTGCTCACATCAGAAGCATCCGCCACTGGTCCCTACTCGGATCCAGATGACTAGTCCACGACCTCTTGTACTATTTCTTTAAATTCTATTTTATTATATACGCCCAGGCCTTCCAAGCGGTCCCTTTTCCTTCATGCTTTGCCACCAAAACCCGCTGTCCAGTGGCGTAGCTAAGTTTTTTGATGCCGCTAACAGAGATGAATGTAAAAAATATCATTTATTGAATTTAATTTTATTTGGCTGTATAATTTGAAAGTTGAGCGCAGAAGTCAATTATTTTCATTCAAAATATTCGTTGGACTCTGCCGCCGGTAGCGAACGTACCTCTCGCCTCGCCCCCCCCCCCCCCCCCCTTCAACCTGAGCCCCTGCCTCTGTGCATTATGTTCCCTCCCATGAGCCCCATACGCCCTGTTTATCTTATCATCATTCATTTGATTATCCTGATAACACTTAGTGAGGATTACAAGTCATGAGCTCCTCATTGTGCGATTTTACCCAGCCTCCTGTTATTTCAGCCCTCTTAGGTCCAAATACCTTCCTCAGCACTATGTTTTCAAATACCCTCAGTCTACGTATTACCCTCCGTATGAGAGACTACATTTACCGCCATATAAAGTAACAGGCAAACTTATGTTTTTTAAAGATTTTAACCTTTACGTTTTTAGATAAGAGATAGGAAGAGTAAAGATTCTGAATGAAACAGTAGCAAGCATCCCTCGGAATTATCTTGCTATTTATTCCTTCGTGAACAAATTTTGATGTCTTGATGTCGTTTACCAAATATCTAAACTTTGCCACATCTTGATAGAACTTATTAGCTCTCATTATGTGTTTTGTCCTGCATCCTCTTTTCGAGACACCTTTTTTTTTTGTTATTCTGATAGAAAATTACACTGAAGACACGTGTAGGGGAGATCGTGAATTTGTTAGTTATAGGAAGTATCGTGCACTTAGCAGATGCAGGGACAATCATGCATTTGGTAGTTATAGAAAATATCGTGCATTTAGTATTTGCGGTAATGCTAACAATGATTATAGCAGGTGTTAAGGAAGACATTAAACAATACACATGAAGAAGTATTGTTACGTACAATTCTTTGCTGCAGTTGGGTGGACACTGCATTCTGTGTCCTTCATCCAGCAACTTGAGCTGTTTGTCTGTGGGGATGCCTGGGTATGGGTTATTCCCAAAAGTGACGATTTCCCATACCAATACTCCAAATGACCATCTGCAGAGAAAATATATCAGTGATGTTGGCAATTAGTGTAATGACTTGGTTCCATGCAGTATTTTAATACGTGAAGCAGCATCTGTACATTACATGAAATATTGGCTTTGGTATCAGCGAGGTTAATTGGTTCTTGCATTCCTGTTATGTCTGATTTTACAGAATTTTCCAGAATGTATACTATTCAATATTTTCGGTTACAGCTTCCTCCTGATTGAACGGTTTTATAAGATTCAATAGAACCTTATGCATTCTTCGTGGGAAGATATAGAACTTCCGCATGTATACCGCATTTCATTTTGTCCGTTGCAACTTACCTTACGGCATTGTTTGTCTTGATCAAATTTTCGGCGAAAAATTTCTACCTGCATCGTGTAAAACCGAAAAGTCAGTAGTTACAAAGCTGTGATAGAAATTCCGTGCTTTAAGGGGGCGGATGGTTTATCACCGTCTTTAAAAAACCTCGCAAGTGAACGTTGCACCAAGTCGAATCCATTCCATTTCCCACTTGGATTTGTTTCGTCTAGATTCATTTTGATACTTCCCTCATCCATTCCTATGTTTCCCAAATGCCTTCCATGCTTTCCCCACTAAAATATTTTTGCACCTCTTGTTTCTGCCTTACGTACATTATATTACGTCTTCTGTTCATCTTGTTCTTCCTACTTTTTTATTTTTATTGAAGGGCCCCGTAGCAGAAGCTACGGACGCACCGCAGCCTTGAAGGCTTATTGTGCAACCCTATGAGGAAGATAATGAGTTTTTTCTCCTTTTCCGTTTTAATGGAGCTCCGGTGGAATGATATTGTCAGGGGAAAACCGAAGTACTCGGGGAAAAACCTGTCCAAGTGCCACCGACCCGGGATCGAACCCGGGCCTCCGCGGTGAGAGGCCGGCGACTAACCGCCTGAGCCATGGCACGGCCCTTCTTCCTACTTTAATCAGTTCATAAATGTTGTGGGTACACTACGTCCATATGTAGTATCTTCCAATATTGCCCAATTTTGTTTAAAATCTGTACAGGGAACACGTCCTAAATTAATAAATTTTAAACCATGAATTTGTGTGAACGCAGCAGTTAAACTTTTCCACGTATCTGGTCAAATGTAAGGCATGTCGATTGTCGCAGATAGGATTATGAATCTTGTTTAGTTTTCGTGTTGTAGGCCCATTTCATGTGTAAAATACCTGTACTTCTCTTTGTGTGTCTATTCGATAGAAAGTTGTGGCAGTAAGTGCATTCCAACGAAGAATAATAAAGTGAACAGTAAAGGAAGTAAACTGTGACTTTGGAATCTCTTGCATCAACAAGGTACTTATTTGATAGTGAATTGTGCAGAGTATTAATAGTGTAGATTACATTAGTACGGGGTCATTACTTTAAATTCCCACAATCATCACTTCCCTTCGGGTCCCATTGACGTATGTTCCGATGTTTCTATCGGAGCGGTTAGGGTGTCTGAGTCATTTGCAGTCGCTGGAGCATCGCGTGTTAATGTATGATACATACGCTAAATATAGATCCTGCAAGATGTGTCGTAAATTCAGGCTAAAGTTTAAAACAGGGCAATTATGTACAATAGGATAAAAATGTTTGGAGCGGCAGATTCTATTCTGGGCAGTAAGAGAACACGCAGAAGATGCATGCTAACGGAAGAAAAACTGGACAAAATTGGTGCTAGACTGGAGACATCTCCAGGCAGCTCATTGAATTGGCTTATGCAGAAAACGGCCATGTCTGCGTTATCAGCACGAAGTGTAAAATAACTGCTGCATTGCGTTCGTATGAGACAGACATTGCTCACACACTCTACGACACATGGTGAAGCAAGGTGAAATGTGAAACTGTACCTTCGTTGGGTGCACGCTAGAGAAATAAAGCGCACACTTGTTCTCGTTAGCGACGAAGCTTTTTTGCGTCTCAGTAGATACGTGAAGTCTCAGAATGACAGATATCGATCTGCATACAGGTACATGTTAATCCACGGGGTGGCTTACACGATGTCAAGGTTGGTGTGTAGTGTGCTATGAGTGCAACTAAGGTTATTGAGTTCGTCTTTTTTTTTTTCCTTTTTTTCTAAGAGACCATAAATTCCCACCGGAATGTTACGTATTCTTTAATCCTTACGGATGACTACAAAACGAATGCCTCTCTTCAACGAGACAGTGCAAGAGCTCACAACGCAGATAACTCTATGCATTGTTGGGAGAGTGTGTACGACAGACTGCTAAATTGTGTTCATTTTCTTAAATATTTACATTCTTAATCTTGCACAAAACTAACTTAATCATGATTCGTCCGACTGGTCTTTTACGTTTTGCTTCTTATGTAACATTCTAGTATTATTTCTTATACAACATATTAGTTTTTACGCATCTGACTGAAAGGACTTACACGTCGCTTTTCGTCGTATACACTTGATTCCGGAGTGATTCAGGAGCCATCCATTTTACAGGCAGTCTCCCAGATCCTTTCCTGTGGTACACATTACTTTCATAGACGTCACGACTCATTCCGAAGTCGGAAATCTTGACAGTTCCGTCGGCACATACCAGAACATTTCTTGCTGCCAGATCCCGGTGCACCACATGGTTGTTTGCCAGATACTCCTAGGGAACACAAGAACAGATCTGTGCTCGAACTGGTTATTTTTTCTTGACTATTCTAAACGAAAATCGGATATATAATTGTCATCACATTAGTATTAATTTCTTCTGCGTTGAGGACTCTATTCCTTTGGGATATGACGCCCTATCACAGGGTAATCAGACCTCTAGACGCTTGCATATGAAGGCACTAACTTCCTTCGAAAGGTCAGGAACTGATTACCCGGTGACGCGGAGTCATATACCGGAAGAACAGAGTCCTCATTCACACCGCCGTGAGGATTTCGTGACTCACAATGTTCTGCATTGCGCAGATTAATTCAGATATCGTGTCACATTGCCTAATTACCCATTTATTTTTTGATTTGTAGAACCTGCGAAAAGCACAACCAGACCCTGTCAGCTGAACTATTTTAACTGCAGCTCCTTTGTGTGATCATTACTTTGAAATTCGGCACGACCAATTCCACATGTTTTCATGTCACCGTATATTATCAACTATCTCACTGACTAAGCAACATCTCAAGTTTATATATTTACTTTAGATAACATGAGTGATCGATATTGTACCAAACTACATGAAAACTGCGTCAGTCTGCCCAATTAGAACCCTTTTTACAGACATTTAGTTACTCTCGTTCGCAGTATGTACATACAAACATTTAAATGCGCCACCCAGTTTAAATCGGGTTTTAGTAATATTGCTTATCTTACACAGGATGAAACGACCGTGGCTTTTATTACAGGGTGCTTTTATAATTGTTTCATGATAAGTAAGAAGATGTCGATGTAACTTCTCCCTCAACAGTCAAGTTGGTCTTTGAACTGCCTGCTTTTTCATTAAAACACTATATTCAACCCTGAAAAATTATTATACAAATGTAATGTTTCATGCCTCCGCATTAACTAAATATCTTAAAAGATGTTCTCTATCAAACATTTTTACTGAAAATGGGATGGCTGAGTTACCCGTCTCTGGAGAATATCATACAGAGTCAGGCATTACTAAGCCCTGTGTGATTAACGACCTGTTATACATATTGTAGTAGGTCACGTAAATAGCTTTGTTTCAGGTACACAGAGGATGAACCTATGTTACGTAAGTGGAGCACGCTTAAAGTTACATATAACTAATATTGTCCCCAAGGAGAGTACTGTATATGCTAGTGTTACGTAGTTGCCTGGTTGTGTCAGTAGTGAAGGTTGAAAGTATGTCTTGAGTGGCATTTGGATCAACGTGGATGAAGTGACACTGAGGTTTGAGAGGTGCCTTAGTCACAGGCAGATGCTTGATGATACACAAGAGATATAAAACAGAAATTTGGCACATCTGTAATTATTGAAAAAACAAAATTCGATGAAACGTTGCATAAACTTATTAGTTACTTATTAATGAGTTTATTACCAACAAATTGCACTTATCCACATACATAGGAGACTACTCTAACATGTTTCGGCTATTTCTTGTAGCCATATTCAGGGAGTACTGATGTACAAAGAGTGGGCCTATATATCCTTTGTACATCAGTATATCAGTACTACCTGAAGATGGCTGTAAGTGATAGTCGAAACATGTTGGAGTAGTCTCCTATATGTGGATCAGTGCAATTTGTTGGCAATAAGACTTACCTATATCTATTGCACGGAAGATGCATAATATCAATATTAGTTATGTCTGTATAACTGATAGGATACGCGCCCACTAATTTTAGATAGACTATTTAGCCTCTTTCCATATGTTATGAGTAAATATGGGTTTGTGGTGTCATGTCTGTCTGCCTACCCACTTGATTGCTTTTAGACCAATAGATGGATTTTCATGAAACTTAGTATGAGCATAATGGCAGTATAAGGCACTCCACTTTTATACTGTTTAATCCCATGTCTTCCCTAATAGCGACTGTGCTACTTTCCTAGGTAGGAGCGATATTAGCACAACTTAACTTAACTGGGGTAATGAGATTTAGCGTTGCAATGGATCGCACAAAATTATTTAACTTTGGTTAACGTAATAATTTTTACAGCAAGGCGACTGCACGAAATATAGGTCTAAATTTAGGTTTCGGTTTAATGTCGAAAATTAACGGACTATTGTAGGTGAACTACTGTATATTCAGATGAATAGAATCACGCATAAATCCTGTGTGAAAGTTTCTCACAATCTAACAATTAGAAACATGGCTGCGGCGCGAAATGTAAAGGTTTCGGTTATGCGACAAATGTAACGCCCTGGGACTCTGTACTAGTGTAAATCACACACAAAAATATAATTGTGTATATCACAGTATTTGTATACTCACTGCTAAAATAGGTCTTACTATGTATAGTATACGGCTACACGCCGTTAACTTATGGTAAATTTATAGTTCATTCCAAACTCTCAGTGTACGTGTAGAAACAAGCGTCGGAATGAAATAAAGCGTTATAAATTTTCTCCAGGATTTCTATATGATTTAAATTATTATGCTTATAGTGCACTTATATTATAAATGCAGTACATTCTGGATTCCTTCTGCTTCCTATGTGATGCACTACATAATTATAAAAACTTTTAGTGAATATTTTACTTTTCTATCGGAAAGAATTAAAAGCAAAAACTAGTTGATCTGCTAGGATAAATTTATTACCTTTTAATGCATTATTAATTTCGCTGCAATTCAGAACAGAGGGGCCCCATTTATTTCGAACTATTTACAGTTCTATCTTACTGGCACCCAGATAACGATATGTCTTGAAAGAGAAAAGATATTTAAAGTCGAGTTAGAAGTTACAAATAGAGTACACACTTCCATTTTTCCTTGAACATTACGCGTGTTTAGTTTGTACAGCACTAAGTCACTGTGTTAGGGTTGGTGATTTATTACGAACTGTCACTTTATCTTTTCACTAGAGACCCCGCTATTTTCGGGAGCACGATAAATTTCTGAAAAAGGAGTAGATTGAAACCTTCGCAGTTATCGATGTTAGTAGCCCTAAATAACAATTTTGAATACATTTTAATGTAATAATTTTCTACTTGTATTTTAAAGTAAATTGAGGATGTTGAATTTATAATGCTAATAAAAGATCAACAGACTCCAGACGTGGGAGTGATTAAGTTTTGTGTTAGTAGGCTACTGTGTTTGTGCATGTGGTATGTATGTTGAGGGAGCACCAACCCACTTATATTCGAAATTCTAAAACCACCTCACGTCCTTTAAGGACATTTAAACTATCCCGGAATTTAAGGAGTCAAGTCTTCTGGAATGTTACGCCATGCCGATTGGTGAACAGTCTTCGTGAACTGCTTGGTCCTGAAGATAAAGGCAGTACGATCCTTCGAAACGTCGGTACCTGTTTACCAATCTAAAGAGCGTGACATCCCAGAAGACTTGAAAATCTTCGTCAGGGCCGCTGTGAGAACGTCAGAGCTTGAGTGTCCCAGAACTTTTAATTCTTCTATCCGAAAAAGTCATTCATAATTTCAGTACTTTTTGTCTTCTATTTGTTACTTTAGGTATTTCCCTGCAGTGTGCACTTAATGGAAATATGTAAAATTATCTATTTTAAAAGTAGTAATATTCCTGTATTTAAAATAACAATGTATTACATGAAAAGTGGGCCCAAAATAAGAGGTACGGTGATATGATTAAGTGAAAGAAGAGAACGGGTTAAATGAACGGGTCGTCAAGGGAACTCGCAAAAAGCGGTCTCGGTAAAGACTCGTGTTGGCCGTCTCCACACAAATATTGAAGTTTTTAGTCACTCCGCAGCCGGACTTGTATTGCTTCGGTATCCTGTTAAAACCCGGAGAGAAGAATTGATTTTAGCTAGATTTCTGATCTTAGCTGTTGCAGATAAGTAGCTGGATTTGCTACAGCAGACACGAAAATTGAGAACAGTAGCTCTGAGAACTTAAATTCAGAAAACCGTAAGTTGGTGTATGTATCATATTACACAAAGTTTGTCTAATTGTATGTTTAGTGTACGGGATAAAAAACAACCTCGGGAATTGATGTAGTCTGAAGTCTGTTAAGTAGAAATTGTGATGTCTGCTATTATTTGGTATGTTATAAACATATGTGAATGTGTAAGAAATGCCTTCCAGTAACTTTACGTAAAATCTGTAGTTATTAAACGTTAGTATGCTGTTTCTGTGAGTTTCAAGAGCCAGATGTTGGTTGTTTCTGTTTTAGACTAATGCATTTTTTCCTGCTGAGTAGTTTTGTAGGAAAAATTTGAAGGCCTATTTTCGGGGCTTATTGCTGGTGGAAGGAAAACATTCTGCTGTAATGAACTGAGCATGGCACAGTTAATTTTTGTATAGGCTGCCTATAACATGCCTAAAAGTTTTGGCTTGAGGGAGTAGGTTTCTTAATGGTAAATTAATTCGATATCCATTGTTTTCAGGACGACGAAATTGAAAGACAGCTGTTGATATAGGTCGACTGATCAGTCAGTAGCCCCGTTTGCTTCGCATGCCCAAATCGTTTTGTAATCAAATGAAGCCCTAAAGCAAGAGTGAATAGTGATGGCTGAACTCTTTGTTTAAACGATGGGCGCGGGATGATACAGTGATGGTAGGTGACAAACGGAAATTTCAGCGAAAAAAAAGTTACCCTTCTTACCGTATAAATATTGAAGTACCTGCCCGGCAGATCAGGGTTTCGCCAGTTGCCGGCCACAGCTCTCATATCTGGTTGTTCCCTTATACTTGTATTCTGTACAGTCGTTTTCAGTGTCATTAAATTTTATTCCTAATAAAGGATATAGGCCTAGATCAGTAAGGCAATATTTATACCAGGACAAACACTGTCTCATTCCACACTGTCTGTTATATGCCTTCCAATTTTTACGTAATCTGTTCAGTTTTAGAAGGGCTTGCACTATGGTTAGTTTTCTTGGGTACTCGTGCCCCCCCCCCCCCACTCCCGTCGCTCTGCCGCCAGTAGCTGAGAATATTGGTTATCGTGCTTAATTAAGTATTATGATTGTGGTGCATGTGCCGTCAGGGAATTTTTATCCGCAAGCCAGCACAATATACTTTTGTAACTGCATTTAGCCTACTTACCATGCCTATTGCACTTTGCCTCGCGAGGGACAGCATGTCTGCCGGCGACAGCTGCTTCTTCTGTTGCTTTGAAATTTCATCAACGCCTACAAGCAATAAAAATATAGATCCAGACTATACATAGGTAACATTAAAATTAATACGATAATCAACCAGCCATTGAAGAAAATAAGGGTGCTTGGATAGGTAAAAGTTAAAGCTGTCACTACACAGGCCTAGACAGGCCCTTAGGGCTCCAGGAGGTTGAGGCTCCCAGGGTTTCTAGACAATCGGCACTTCAAGATGGCAAGGTTGTCAGCCATAAGCACCGGCCGCCTTTGCTCCCCAAGAGGATAATATTATAAGAGAGCGCCATAGTAAGGACCAGGATTTCCATATATATGCACATCTCAAGCATGCGTCTTTCTTTCAAAGCTTATATTTTACATTCAGTAATCTTTTGGTACGTTCCAAAAGCACATACTTAAATTACTTGGTGAACAGTACATCGATTTCTGAAATTGTAAGTTTCCTTTTGCGTATAGGCACATTGCTGGGAGCAGAGTTTTACACATGCGGTTAGGTACGGGTTAGACTAGGTCTAGATTTTTTAAGTTACAGGGATTCCCTTCTGCGTTGTGTCCTTGCGCCTATAGCACTTAAATATGAAATGGATTGTATAAATTGTATAAAGGCATCTTCTCTGAAATGTGCTAATCTCGTCCGGATTGCGAACAGTCAGGGCGGCATTTTTTGTTGTTTTCGTCACAGACTACCCTAGGCGAATGTCAGGATATCTGGAAATAGGCCACGATGTTCTTCTCTTCCATCCTTTCCAGTTCATACACAGTTATCATCTCATTATCTCTTCCGACGCTACATACGCTCTGAAGAAATACACCATATCTGACCGACGAACTAACGAACTTTGAAGAAGGATCACAAGCCTACTTTAGTAAATAGGAGAAAAGACAGTGAACAGTCACAAAATGCCAGCCGTTGTTTAAAATGGTGACCACGACGCAGGAGCCTCAGTGCCATGACCGATCGGACGTTTGTTATGGTGCCTGCAGAACCACTCCCATACAGTGAGACTGAAGAGTGCTGGCAAACCACTGTGTAACACTTTTTATGTCGTTTGTGAAAAGAAACATCCACCAGTAATTGTGATACATGCGAGATTTAAAGTCAACACAATGTGTTTATGAATACTTGAAGTCTTCTGGTACGTGAAGAAATTCTTCTTGGACTTCGTGGCCTCTCAACATGTAGGCAGCAAATTCGTACGAAATGTTGAATATTTCCTAATCGGCACGCTTCCTGCCATCGAATTCTAGAATCTTAATTGGGTTAAATATCAACAGAGAAATCTTTAGTACATTTTGCTGGTAAGAAGCAAGGACCAATGTGAAAAATCATCTATGATTCCTGCCGCAGTTTTAAGGAAATTCATTGCCGGTTATGTCCAGGTCTTCTCGTATGTAGATTGTCCTCCGCCCACGTACGTGGCTTGTCTATTGCGGAAATTTATATTGCCATCCCTTGTGAAGCTGGACTCTTTTGCCACATGGAGTCCTGTTAGGACAAGGGAAGCATCCGTACACCGATAAAACGGAGCCACAGGCAGAATAGAAGTCGGACACGTATGTCAGCTGATGGAGGTGTCTGAACTCTTTGTACTTTGTACGGTGTATGAAAGTAGTTTTTGCTCACATGATGTTCAGTACCGAAGAGTGTGATGCAATCCTAGTGGTTAAAGTGAGGTCGTCTCTCACAATGTCCAAGAGATTTTCGTCTAAAAATGGCATGCCTACACTTTGTGGGCGACCAACATCAACCAATATTCGAAAAAAAGTTCATTGCTTACTGATTTGCTGATCACCTCAAACGAAAATTCTGCGACTTAGCATACGTTTCGCCTTATTGCCTCACTACCGCACCGGAATTCCCGTGCACTGACCTAGGTCAACTTGCAAGTACGCGTATTCATCAAAAGCGTACCATTCCTGAATCGACTGAGACACTTCGGATTGTGTCGCCTTTAGCTATATACTTAAACATCATACTGACTTAACTGATTTTGCAACATCATGTAATCTTGAGACTTTACGCACTATAGCTG
The DNA here is from genome assembly GCA_021186555.1 of Reticulitermes speratus. Taxonomy (NCBI): domain Eukaryota; kingdom Metazoa; phylum Arthropoda; class Insecta; order Blattodea; family Rhinotermitidae; genus Reticulitermes; species Reticulitermes speratus. The sequence goes on along the minus strand of JAJKFL010000001.1, from coordinate 35,966,599 downwards.
TTTACAGAAGCATTTCTGAATCTGTGTTTACTGAAACTGTTTGGCTCATACTTACGTCTTGAGGCGCCTGTATTATGTTGCACCTAATGTCGAAGAGCCTATGTATTTTGCTGCATTGCTGTTTGGAATTTTTGACGGTAGGAATTGAAAGGTATGAAGGTCTCTAGTGGCACAATAGTTGTAGTACCAAGTTGCATTAAAACTCATTGATTGCGAAGTAACTAAGCAGGGAGACACATACGGGCGGACAAACGGACATGATAGATGAGCCTGTCTTTTCTCTTAAAATAAAGAATTACGTAAGCTAGAAAGGTTAACGTTTTTATGCAACATGCGTCTATACCTTCTGGACCCATCTGTAGAAACCTTGATTTCAGGCTTCCGCCGCGATGATAATGCCATCTGCGCTCTTCTGGGATATTACGCGGCGTCGTGTGGTAATTGTCCTACTCGGACTCTTGATCCGTGAAGATGGGACAGATACGTTGTTCCGAAACGTCGGTAAACAATTACCACACGACGCCGCGTAATATCGCAGAAGAGCGCAGATCCCATCTGTAGAATGTTGATGTGAACATTTAATGGAATTGCTCGAGTTCATATCCATTACTTATGAGTGTTAATTTAGTCCGGCACCACTCACCGTTCGCGATCTCATACAGCTGGTTCACCGCCATTCCGGGATACTGCTCATCAGATACGCCGTCACCTGCAGTAAGAAGGCAAATGTTTGATTTTACTTTTTTTTATAGAGTCATTTGAATGCAAAATCAGTTTTAAGTTTTCAGACTGAATTTTTCATGTATTTTTTATCCCCTTGAAGCGTGCTACGTTTCCGGCCCCTGTATTCAGTGAAGAGTACAAGTTGTGAATTTCCCCTCTGCGTAATTTTTTTGCGTTTTTATATTCCTTCTTCCCGTTCGGTCCACTTACTCTCTTTAGCACCTTGTTCTCACATATGATGAAAGAACTCCCTAACTATAAGTACGAGAACTTCAAAACAAGAAAAATCACTTTTGTGAAAATCTGTACTTTTAAATGAAGAAAATATATAGCTATATGTGCAAGAATCTGGGGTCCAGTCCTGTACGTTGAGCGATATCTGATGTCTTTCTGTACATCAGCTTCTTGCATAACATCGAATATGAAGTATGTTCCGTTTTCAACCACGAGTTATTTTCGAGATGTAACGCATAAATTGTCGAGTTTATTACAGACCAACCAAGAAACAAATAAAAGTAGTTGTGCAAATCGTGATACCTATGTAATTATAACTATAAACTATATTTCAATAAAGTTCATAATAAAATGCACCTATAGTCCTTAAATGAATGCTATTCTTTACGTAATAATAGTACACAAAATGTCCCATAGGGGATGACATTAAGAGATGAGTGAACAGCAGAAATCCCTCAAGACTTGCAGTACTTATCAGGTTATGTCAGTCGCCGTCTAGGTGTTTCCGCGTGTGGTTGAGTGCAGTGAAGAGACCAGCAGTGTAAATGGCCGTCAAATGACAAAACATTAGTGAAAGGCTTCTGGTGAATTGGTTGCATTTGAAGGAGGGTTTTAAGGATTAAATTCTGCGTTATTTTTGCATTATAAATAAGCGTGAGTATTTACAACAAATTATTTTCATATTTCAATGGAATTAACCAATTTTATTGCATTATTGTGCCTAGTAGAGACTACATAACTTTTCAGGACAATTTATTTACAGTGATTAGTTTCTAAATGAATAGCAGAATTAAGACCTAGCTATTTTCTATAAAATCTATATGGCGTGTAAAATGAAGTTCCAAATATGAGAGCAAATTAAGCTCGATATGTAACCAATTCTTGATTCACATTTTACATTTAGGACCTTGCCTATAGCAGTTCATTCACACGTCTTAACTTATAAATCTTTCCTTAGACAGTTAAATAATTATTTACAAATTCTTCCCGAAATACCTCAAAATATCTACAATATTAAATAAAATTACGCCCATCTAATTTTAGTATGAAATGCATTCCTTCGAACTCTAAAAGCGAGGGCAACCATATTTACACTTCAGCAATATACAAAATAAGGGAAACTAACTATGGCCTTAACCTAGTGAGTTTAGTCTGCGGCAGGAAAAAACCCATTTCGTCAAGTGCCTCCAAAATGTACGTGGGCTATACGATGAATACAAGAACAGATTCAGAACAAGAGTCTTAATACAAACCCGTTTGCCTTGAAAAATTATTAGAAATGGGACACATTGACTACTGGAAAAGCAGTTTATTTTCAAAAATTAGGGACTTGAAGGAATTTTGAGATGGAATTGTTAATAAATTAGAGATAATAATACGAAATCATTTTGAGCATTGGTAGTCTTGACTGGAAGGATAAATTGTTTACATTGAGTTTTCGTCCCAGTTGATTAAAGTATTTAAGTTTTCTAATTCTGGACTCATTTGATGCATACTTCATAAAAAGGATTCTAGAAGAGTACGTGGTGTTAAAAGCCACGAAACAGAACTTTATTTCGCCCCGCTTTGTAAACGTAAGGTCCCAAATATTCTCCGATATCGCTTACGTATTTAACATCTACTCTGAACCAGCCTGTTAGTAAAGCGTGCTAGGTAACGCTTGCTGTCATATTGACGTTATGCGGCCCTGAATGGAGGCCTTCAGCACAGAGAAATAACACTTGGTGCCGTTTCGAAGAATATGAGTAAAATTTGAATAATATTTCGCAGCAGGCATTAGTATATATGTATAGTAATTTTGTGACTTGTACCCCTTCATCAAATATTTGTGATTAATATGAATAAAATAATTTGGGCATGTTGCATGAGTTGACCAACACCTACAAATAATTTAGTTTAGACAACGTGAACAGAACGTCTCTTGGGATTCCTAAACGTATATGCGAAGATAATATTAAAGTGGTTTATATATAAACAGACTGTGGACGCTTACTGGACTTACTTGGCTCAGGTTAAATCCAGCCATAAGCTTTAGTGAACACGGCAATAGAGTTTGTTTTAGTTTTAGTAGAATTTGATTTATTTGACCAGCTGAAAGGCTATCATTTTTAAGTACAAATATTTCTATGCCCTTAACCATTATAATAACTTTTTTTTCTGGTGGAACACAATATTATACAGCTCGCAGGTCTTAATTTAATACAATGAAGCCATATCGGAAACCCTTAGGCCCGATTCACAATACAGGGACAGTCACGTTCCTGTCAAGATGCAGATAAATGTTTTGCAATCTGGATAGGAGTGTCCACACCAGCAGTCATGTTATAGTCACGAACGTATTCATTTAAATGGAGGCAAAGGATAATTTATCTGTACATGAGTGAATCGCGAGGGCATCATTAGTGTGGACTGTGCCTGACAGGGTAATACCTGGAAGAGGATATAGCACTTGCCTGTATTTTCCATCGATTGAAGCTCAAGGTACTGCACTTCCTCAGACAGCTTTCGTTTGTTGCTACCATTGCAGATTGCAGACATTCTCCCAGTAACTTTTACCGTTTTTTTACATTTCTGAAATAAAATATATGTACACCAAGATTCATCTGTTACTCAAACTGCTTTACTAAAATAGAAATATAAATTCCTCTTTGCCTTAAATTGTTACATGTATAATGGGATAACGGGTTTTTGCCCATTTGTAAAATACACAATATTTTAACTTTAATAGTAAAATTCACCTAGGAAGTGAAAATTATGTTGACCAGAAATACAGCAAATACATCTGGATATATATCTACATATCTACAAGTGTTGGCCATTTGTCTAATTTCGCAAAAATGTTGCGAACTTAAGCAATTATTCACCTTAAACTCTAAAATAATGAAAAATAGTATAGTTCGAGATTTTTGGTACGACATTCCCTGCTGAAAGGCTCTCTGATGCATTTTTCTTTCTTTAGTTTGCACTCGTTGTGGACAGCATACAAGCGTAAGGAGTTAGTTGTGAAAGATAAAGTTGTCCCTTCACACCATAAAACCAAATGTGGGGGTTGAGGTATAGCTCGACTCATTCTTAACCTGGGCACTATTTGGGGTAAGTGGTCAGTTTCACGCACCAGCCGCTTTACTCCCGGGAAAGAGTCCGTGTTACCCTTTGAACAGTAGGCTGGGTGGAGCCTGTCTGGAAGCTTCGGAGAAGAAAAAAATCTTTTGCCTTTGCGTGGAGTTGAAACATGATTCCTTAGACGTGCAGTCCGTATCCCAGACATTATACTGACTGGCTCCACAAGGAATTAATTATAGTCTTTACAAACAGCACCGTTCGTGCTCTTTAATTTAGGGAATTAAATGGGCTCCTAGTCAAGAAATCCTTATTTAACACGCCTTGTAGTATGGGATATCCCCAGGCCATCAGAATATATGAAATTAAAATTTTAATTGTTGTATCAATTTTAATTTTATGTATGTATTATGAGAATGACCACATAGTGGCTGAAACATGTAGCCGCGCATCTATATAACATAATAATTAGTTGTGTTAATGAAAACTGACAACTATTTTTTGATATATACATCACAACGGGATGTCAAGATAAAAATAATGCGGTTTTAAATAGAGATATTGAATGCTGGAAATATATTTCTTACTAGCCACATCCCAGTCGTAATTTATTCTGTTTGGAGAGGTTTAATTTTTATTCGGTGCACATGAGCAATACATTAAGCTGTACGACTGAAAATATTGTTAGTATTGTCATAACGTTCTGCACATTTACTCTGTATTGTACATATTTCATTCTGATGTGAACATCTTCTTTCAAGGGATTAACTTTTAACATTAAGCATTTTCTGACATTGTCTTTGGAGAAGAGAAGGAAGGAAATGCGATGGTAATTTATTCTACTCGGCTCATCTACCGTATGTAAGAGTCATATGTGCTCACACTATTTGGTGTTTACAAATGCTTTAATTTTAGTTATTGATTATATATTGCAGTGGGTGATTTGTATTTGAAATTTTGGTAAAGCAAAGGTAAAACAGTCTCTGTTCACGCCATGGAAGCTTATGGGAAAGAGGAGGCTTAACTACGTTCATTCTTGCACTCTGTAGTAGGAGCAGATGAGTTGCCAGATTCACGCCCCAGCCGCTTTACCATCGGGAAAGGATCCCACACTATACATTCAATAGGAGGCTGGATGATACCCAGTTAAGACACTAAAGAAAAGATCTCTAGGATCTCTATAGAAGCATATATTAAAGAAAAAGTTAAAACCTAAGGTACTAATAACCGGAATGATGTGACATAAATAGTGGATGAAATAGCATTGCATTTCATAAATCGCTTGGTTTATTTTAGTGAAATCACTCATAATAAGTTAGTGAAAATATTATAATCATATTATTATCGATAGTAGCACAAAACCCTTTAAAAATTGAATGGGAATTTGTTGCTGTTCTAAAAATAATTATCGAATGTGGGGCATAAAAACTATTAAGCAAACAATTTACGTGCACGTGTAACGTCTTTTCATATAAAAATTTCGTGAAAAATACCTAACCTCAAGAAAAATCCGATTAATAGGAATAAAAAGTTACGGTACGGAACCACGTTTATCATCAACATCAAACAGCAATTGTCGTCGCATCGAAGGCTTCCAGCTTTTTTTATCGATGTCTGATATTTGAATGAAGCTCAGTTACTCAAATAACATCCTGAAACAAAATAATTTGCCACATTGCACGGTGGAAACAGTTCGATCTCGTCTACACACTGCCCACTGAATTTCTCAGATACCACTATCAGGCTCCTTGTAGACTGCGGTTGAATAGGGCTGGAATTGCATACCAACCATTCATGTTTACGTGGGTGTTAGAACACAGTTCCCCAGTAACCGTAAGAATGTAGGACGTATAACTAGGCACTTGGTCTAGGACTCGTGCTTGGCTGCTCTTTGATCAAGACATTCAGCGACACTGATTGACCTTAGAAGAAACAGTTGTACAAAACTCCCTTGATATAATCCTAACATTAATAAAGAATTATATTGTTTTAATAAAGGATTTTATAATTGTATCTTAAATTATCGCATATGTCATCTTAACACTATGACATTTGTGAAATTTCGTTTTTCCAATTGCCATTTTTTATGAAAGTCTTGGTAATGGACCACCTGCGCCGAAATACTTTGGATATAAGAAGAAAATAGTTGGAATACCCTGTCTCAGTTTATACTGTGTGTTGTCTGTAATAATAATTTGCAAGCTTTTTGGAAAAGTAATCAACTTTAGATAACTTAAATCGAGGTAAAATTTCATTTTTTTAATGTGCGACTAATAATGGATGTTTTATGAAAATCCGTGGATTTGCGCGTTAATACTATGTTGATCCGTTATGTGACTATTTCACTTCTTGATTATAAGCATAGCCTATAATGCAGTATTGGAGAGAGAAATTGGAAAGCCTGAAGGGGATACAGAAGAAACTTCTGGGAAGATTTGGTAATATTTCCTGTATGCGCTTTCATTCGTGTAGAGGCCACGGGACTTCAAAGTTCCTCTTTTCCAATCTGTGTACCTTGGGGCAAACTTTCCACTGGTACAGATTTTCAGTATTCCCGGCAGTGGCAGATAATGTTCTCTGTCACGTCGTCCTTACACCTCTGAGACCAAACCTCTGTCCTGCCCAATCGGTATAGAAAGTTTATACCTAGGGTCAGATCGCCGTAGCATGAAGCTAACAATTTACTTGCATAAACTACTGACAATAACAAAGCATGGAGTCATCCCCCCAGTCACCCATTCGTTTAAATGGCGTGCTGCTTCAATAAGCATATGAAGAACTTTATCGCCATAATGTCTGGTACGTAGAAGCCGTCAAGACATAATCCTCGAACCCATGAGGAAAATTGAGAGGGAGTGGGGGGGGGGGCTGCTGTCTTCTGTCTAAATGTTGTCGATAAAGAACAGAAGGTTGTAACCGCTAGAGAGAGGGAACATTCGAGAATATTCATACGTTACCATGTACAAGCTTGCAATGATAAATAACCAACAACGGAAAATCTGTCAGCATAATATATCTTGAACATGTTCTCGATACGCTTCCCTAGCATAACGCCCAAACCGTTCTAGTAGAAAACAAAACGTCAGTAAAGCCTATATTGATGGCCTGCATTACATCATAATAATCTGGCTATCAAGATGATTAAAAATAATAAAAATGGAAATAATAAGCTTTGATGCGTAGATTTCGACAAAACCTAATAACAGATTTAGTGCCCATGATAATACCTATAATAAAGATAGAATAGTGTTTAATGATGAATTCGCAAACCCAGTTTAAAGTAACGTAGAGTCTGAGGTTTGTATCAAACCAATCAGGTAAACCTCAGAACCAAGTAGAATATCATATATCAAGTATTATATATTAAAGGATTTCCTTGAGATTATATGTAGCCTACATAAACTGTTACTATTTATCATAACATAGTCTTAATTAATCTCTGTACAGGCCTGGACAGGCTCTGAGGTTTCCAGGAAGTTGAGGTTCCCAGAATTCTAGACAATCGGCACATAGAGGTTGTAAGGTTGTCAGCCATACGCATCGGCCGCCTTTACCCCCCACCCCCTCGGCCATATTCCTGGTACTCGTTTTTGTTAGAGGATGAGTCGACCTCAGGGCCATAGTGCGGCCGGAAGGATTATGGCAAGAAAAATTCCAGTGACCATCGGGAATCCAACCCGCGACCTTCCGGTTGCCTCAACCAACTGCGCCACTGCGTGCCCAAAGTTAGGTAGAACTAAAGGTTATACAATCCTCTTGTGCGCCGAGATGTTATTTTGTTGTTTATCGGAGGAAACAATGCATCACTAGTCACAAATATTATTAGTAAAATTAGTTTAGTTAGGGTACATTAATTTTAAATGGGATTTCTATAATTTTTGCTCTCTGCGGAAGCCACGGTGATTTTTCTGAATTAGGTAAGGTTCTGAAGGTCTCTTTTTAAGAGGCGCAGCAGGATTTGAAAGGAATCGTGACGTAGGAGGAAAGTTCGAAACCGATGCGTCTGAAAGGTAGAATGGAGAAGAATAATTAAGATTTAAGTGGATCCTTTTATAACGTTTGGTGACTCAGCCACTTGCGAAAATAGAAAGGGGAGAGAAGATGGAGATTAATTCTTAATTTTTCGATGATGTAATCCAATTCAAACTCTTAGCAAATACAAAAAAGTGTAAATACAGAAGGCTTACTTTAATATAAAGAATTTCAAACTTAGACACTGGAAAAAAACGTGAGGATTTTTGTGACTGTGAAGAAATTGAACTGAAAAATGTTCTATCAGTGGAGATGTCGGTGAGTGGATTATTGCACTGAAACTCGGTTATTCTTAAACCCATCTTGTAGTAAGCGAGAGATAAATAAGCCAACAGTTGAGTGGTTGACAGTAACCTAAGAATGACAAAGATGAATGTTTTAGTAATAAGTACTGCAGCAGGATTTGAAAAATTAACAAAAATGACATTGGTGGAAAGAGATAGTAAGAAATGTGTTTATTTCTTTTGCCAATTTTTTTCAACTCTGCGCGTCTCCCTTTTTTATTAAATGAATTTTGTAATTGAAAAATGTGTGAGTGTTTTCTTAGAATAGGAAGTAAGTACATTTTTTTAATCCGAGTTAAAGTGGCTTCAATAGGAGCAACAGTCAATGGAAGGGAAGGCCGTGGACAATAAAAACAAGTTCCGCGTTCAGGAAACAAAAAACACTGGGCAGGTTTGTTGGAATTATACGTACGTAAGGTTGTTCATTTTTGGCATCTCATAACTAAGCATTTAGAGGACACAGAGAACAATTATCTTGATAAGGAGCTCAAAATTCAAAACTATTTTTACAGATTTTGTGAAAGTGTTATTCAAAACACGACACAGTGCTTTGCGAAAATTTTATTTGCGCATAAGAAAATGACATTGTAATTTACTACTTTAAGGATCATTAAAATAGCTAATAGATTTAAGGCTTTTAAGCCTAAAGATCTTGTAAGTAACAATTAAAAATTTGCGTTCTATGTAACACAGAAAACAAAGTGCGTTCCCTTATAAATTCGAATTGGTTAATTTTTTTTCCTATGGCTCAACAGGCCCTAGGGGGCCTAGGCCTCCTCATTTTTCGAGGTTTCGCGATCACATACTTTAGACACACCACACTTGGTAGGACTCCTCTGGACGAGTAACCAGCCCGTCGCAGAGACCTCTACCTGACAACACACAACTCTCACAAGAGATTGACATCCATGCCACCGGCGGGATTCGAACCCACAATCCCAGCAAGCAAGCGGCCATAGATCCACGCCTTAGAGCGCGCGGCCACTGGGATCGGCTTGGTTAATATAGTTTAAAAAACAATCACTTTATTCTGAGAATCTTACGAAACACACAAATGCAATCTAGTATACTAGTTTAAAGTGATTAAGAGCTTTTAATGTTAAAGAAGGTGTTTCTGCGCTCAGTACGTTAGCGGCAATTTGTCATCATGATTGGATTATACCTAATAATGAGTTGGAAATTGGGGAAAGAAAAGAGTCATGGCGAAATCGTTCAATAGTTACTATTCTAGCACTTCTCTGGAGGGTCTAAAAAAGACAGCGAAAACCTAGGACATTCGGCGCCCCGACTGAGATTCAAACCTTGTACTTCAGAATACATATCGGAAGTGTTACCGGTAAACAATACACTTTAAGGAGAGGTAATGAACAAAATAAAATACATAATTAGGCTCTTTGTCATGTTGCTGGTTTGGGTTATGGCAATTATTCTGAGATACTTGGATATGGAGATAGGATTTGTGGATTGAAACAGCTGCTGCTGCGTTGACGGATGCAATTTTGAAAGTTTTGTAATATGTCTTTCATGTGTAGAAACATAACCTTAATATTTTGTTGTATCAGCCTTAAGTTTCCGAGCTGAAAGCTGTACGTTTGCATGGACGGTTTGATTCAGTACACAAGGCTCAGTTATCCAGTGAAACTGTCTTACGGAATGTGACGCCATTTAGTGTAGTAGAAAATTACCGACGTTTCGGCGAACTCCTGCCGCTATCCTCAGAGTTCAATCTACCTGAAGACGGAGAGCATATTTTTTCGAAACGTTGGTAAATTTCTACTCGCTACACGACTTTATATCCTATAAGAAAATATTATTTCCTGTCACGTCCAGACACTTCGCAGTTTGTGCTCTTTACATAGTATGTATGGGGAGAGTTGATCCAATTAAAGAAGGATTAAGTTTTCGGAACATATAAGAAGAGACTAGAAATTCGCACATTTTGATTGGTAAGCATTCAGGGAAAAACATTTGGGGGACTTTAACGAATAGATAGGAGGATATTATTCCATATTTTGGAAAATCTGCGTGTAGTGTCGTGAACCGTACCGGAATGTCTCAGAAAAGATAGAATCAAGGGCTTTCCCGAAATTGACAGTGAAATCTCAGGTTCCATAAAAAAGTTACCTTCCGCAGGAAGTTCAGGAGGTCCCCTTGCGCGCAATACTCCACCACGAGTTGCAGGCGACCAGCGCGCGTGCAGTAGCCAATGAGCGAGACGATATGCGGGTGACGGCCCACAGACTGCAGCATGTTTATTTCTTGCCTGAACTGCCTCTGGTCATCTGTGCTCGATATCTCTGGTATCACACCACAATGTGCGTTTAATTGATTTGCTGAATCAAAGTCCTTTGCATGTAGGATATGCCTTTTAATTTGTCAAGATTAACACAACACATTTGGCCTATAACGCGAATAACCTTACGATAACATCAAATTCTCTTTTTTTTTTATTTTATTCTAGGTTCACCGTGCATTTTCACTAATCAATGTCTCACCGCCAACTAAATGCACTTTATTTAAAAAAACCAATATGAGGTTTTTTTAAATAAAGTGCATTTAGTTGGTGGTGAGACATTGAAAATTCTCTTTGTTAATAGGACAGTGGCATTTTACATTTTCATTTGACATTTTCGAGAGTGTAGTTACATTCATTCATTCAATCAATCATTAATTTATTCATACGTACGTACGTATTAATGAGAGCGACCGAAATTTCTGATGGGTAACGTTGAATATATTGGTTTCGCTGAATTCCTGTTTCTGAATATTTATTTTCCGGCCAGTAAATTGTCACAATAATCGGAAGTCCCGGAACAAAAAAACTACATTTTCAGTTACAAGTGCGTTGTAAACACAGGCGCCTTATACTTCTGTTTTTTCCCAAACAAGCTAGCTTAAACCTGAGCTAACTCTTTGCCATTTTGAACTCCTTATTTTACTGGCCGTCCGTTTATTACTTACATGAGTTAGATCCTGGGTTGACAAGACATAACAGTGCAGATACTGCGCTGCATAGTCAAAAATGTTATAAGTCATAATTTTGTGATACATTGTTATCGTGTACACCAGTTAACCGGATTACTATAGCAAAAAGTCATCCTTTTTCATGAACTGTTTATTAAGAATCCAACGTTTTTCGGCTTAACAGCCATCTTCAGGGATAAAACCAATATCGTAGAAAAATCCTCAAGGCCATTACGTTTTAAGTAAAGGAGATAGATAGTCTTGCGTATGGAAACTGAACACGCTCACTCGTTGCAGTATAAATATCACACGAAGACGGAATGTGGGATGAGCAAGAACACTGTGTGTCAGCACAAAATGCAGCCTGCAGATTGACACTGTGGAGGAAACCTTCCTCCTCACTACGACGCAGTGCCAACAATACTTCCTTGTTATACAGTTCAGGACACTCAGCTCTAGAGAACTGAATGGCTTTATCTACGGCTTTGCTGAACCCATCAATAGACGATGTATACATAAAGAGATGATACTTCGTAAAGTCGTCTGCAAGGAGATCGATATTATCAACATATGTTTTATTAAATTTTAATTTCAATACTTAATTATTTTACTTAGAGATATTTCATCCCTTTCATCTGTAATAATATAAATATATTTTATCTCCTTTACCTGCTTTTTATATTTGGCTTAAGTAATGACCCTGAAGATCTTCCTACGATGTTGGTGTTAGCCCTGAAGGTGGCTGTTAAACCGAAACATGTTGCATCGTAAATACAGATCTCATGAAGAAAGTCTGCCTTGTTGGTTATATTATTTCATTATAGGCCCTAATTTAGGTCGAGGTGGATAATTACCGTACAGGCTAGGAAGTATAAAGACATATTTTATAGTTTGTTCAATCTGAACTATTCCAAAAATTATTTTAAACAAAGACTATAGATTGCAGCGACGTCAGTACTTCAGATTACTATAATAAAGTAAATTTCACCCTATAACCTGCTATGAAGGCACGGGGGGGGGGGGACTAGAGGTATGCCTCTACTCTTTCTTTTAGCCTCAGCGCTAGAGGGGGATGGGTGGTCAACGCCACGCCCCGGCCGCTTTACCCCCGGGAAAGAAATCCGGTATTTATTTTACAGGAGGCTGGGTGGGCCCCAGGGCCTGTCTGGGCGGGTGCGGAAAATCTCACACCACCGGGATAAGATTCCCGGGTCGTCCAGCCCGTAGCGAGTCGCTATACTGACTACGCTATCCCAGCCTACCAGATTACTATAAAGTAAGTTAAAATTTCAACGGGGAAATATGACAACTCATAAAATGGGTAATTACGGAGGTGAAACATCCGACCGGACATAAACGAATTCCAAACGTTGAAGTTAATTTTATTCACTTCATACTAGGAATCAAATAAATGATTAGTGTGTTCTTCTAATCCATTCGAGGAAATTGCCACTATTTTTGACTACTCACTAAAATTTCGAAGCCTACACCTTACATAACATTAAAAGAAGTAATACAAATCAAATCTTCTGTAGTACATTACAGAATACTTCCGGTTGGGGGTCATTATGCTTTTCCAATGACTCCTTTTGTAGACGTAACTTCAAGTATCTGAGTCGAAAGCACATTAACTGCAGTAGTTATGGCTAATACCTCTTAACATTTTGACGGCCACGTCACGTCGTTTATTGCCTTCTTGAAGCACTCCTTTGCGAACGATGCCAAAGGCTCCCTCTCCCAGCACATCTCCAAGAACTAGATTCTCTGTGGGGATCTCCCACTTGGCATCGAAATACTGTTCGCATTCCACAGAGCTGGAGCATTCTCTTCTTACAGACGGTGTCTGGTACATAGTCTAAAAAAAAAAGAGTGAAAAACTAACCGATCGAGTTTTGGAGTATCTGAAGAATATTTAAGTAACGTCATGCACTGAAGGAGAATATTAATGGAAGAAAAATTGCTTACTTTGATGTTACCTTCAATTGTGATTACGTTTATTTATCAGTGGCTTTATATTACAAGGATCTGTGACACCTGCAAAGTGACTGGACAAAAGCTATTTGATTTCTTTCAGAAATTGGACACTTCTTCTCGTCATTTAATCCTACAGGAGAGTCCCGGTTCCTACTCGGCTCTCAGTCCGCTGGACTTCTTTCTTTGGAAGGGGTGGGAGCGGAGGTGAAAAGGTCAGGTGGCAAACTAACCGCCCATCTTTCTACTACCTATGTTGTGAAATGGTGGGATTTTACTTCCACAAATTCCGTACTTCCTCTAAACCAAGCCCGCCTAACTTGTATCTCACAGGCAATATATTTCCCGCGACACAGCGTTATGTAGCTTGCAGAGTGAAAATTGTAACGAGAAAAAGTATTTTAAACATTTCCTTGGCAAAACCAAGACAGACTGTCGAAGCAGTTTTGAAAACTCATCGGCGGTTTATTTATGGAGATATAAATTAAATTGCTAATTAATTTTGTAAAAATGTGCTAAAAATAGCGACACCGTAGCCTAGGTTGTGAATTGTATTTTTCATAAATTTTTTCTCTTATCAGCATATTTTTATTACGCGTGATTTGTACAAAAATACACAGGCAAAATTATACATATAATCCATATTATAATTGTTCATTCTTCATTCTGTGTATTGAGTTTCATGTTGCCCGCATGCAGAGCAAGTTTTGCAGAAGTTTTCGGCACCATAATGAAGGTTGAGCAGACCTGTTCTAAACCCTTATTAGCCCATATTTACGTACACTTGTTAAGTATCCGACTGAAATCTTCTTTAGCGGTCGCTATGGAAGGGTACGCATATTATTCCACGTGTCTTATATCTGAACTTTTCTCTGAAAATATACATTTATGAATAAAGTATCCCCTCTCTCTTTATTATGAAGTAGCACTTGGAGCTTATGAAAACTCTGCGGTTTTTATTCACAGACTTCCATATTACCTGCGTTTCCAAAACATCAAAGTCTGTGCACACAACTTCTAGCCTTTAGTTACACTCGGAAACTGTAACGTTATTCTGGTGTTTTTCTCTGCAGCAAAATTTCATTTCCCTCACAGATTATGGAAGTTTGTTTTGCAATATTGTAGATAATAAGTAATCACAAAAATATCGTATATGAAGGAGTTACTAACTGTGTACTTAAGCAAACGTGAAATTATTACGAACTCATCAACTCTGGTGAAATCTTCTCGGGCTAAAACCGCGTCAGTTCGGGGTGGAAGTCCAAAGTTTCGAAGATCAGTTCTGTCTCCATCATCAGGGACTTAGTCTGTACTTATAAGAATGATCGCCCGAGATAACCACATTAAGTCGCCGTGAAAACTTCACGCCTTACATCAAATTCTGTTTGTTGTTTTGCCCATGACTAATGTTCACTTCTGCAAATCCTTTTATAACATCAAAATACATGTTGCTTAAAATTTTTTAGATTTTAAGCAACATTACGACCACGGCGAAAGCCTTCAATTACATATCAAAATATATTATTTTTCTGTATATTGATTTTATTTACATAAGACTTTCAGGGAGATTGTGACCTCTCACAGGATGCTTATAACGTTTGAAACATGCAGGAGAAAATATGATGTAAATAATATCAACGCACGACAAAAATGAATTTACTTTGATGGTACAAAAAGACTTTACCAAATTCTATTTATTGTATTTGTGTAATTTCCTCCGTCGCAATATACATATTTACTTACCTCAATATACTGACTTCTCTGCTCGTGACGGAAGCGTTTCCTATTGCGATGAAACAAATAGATACATACACTTGCAACTCCCATGATCACTGCGGGCAGCAGTATAACCAGCAATAAGTCCACTTCATTCCACGAAGTATCTGGGTTAGTAGCAAATAATATTACCAAACGTTATATACAACCCTGCAAAATAACACTTGAAATCTAACCTACTGGCTACATAATAAGTTTGCCTAGTTCTGTCAGGAGTATTACTAATCATTATTAAAGATTACAAACGCTGTAAATCGGCAGTGGTCATAGAAACAACATAGTCTAGTACTTTATAGGCTTTAGGAAAAATTTTACTTAACCTCGGCCTAATTGTATTTCATTTAGTAAAGGAATATTTCGCAGGAGTTAAGTGCCTCCATTTTCAATGTCAGGCAGTCCAAGAAGGTTGTAAATATTCTCATACTGACACAATAACGCCATTTGTCACATAAAACGTTGTATTTGTTAATAATATTTGGAACGAAACAAATGCTTCGTAATTATATGCATACTACCTAGAAGTTACTAAATGTAAGTAGTTAAAATATGTATTAAGGTTTGTAGAAGTGTACTGTGTGGCTTTGAAAGTGACTTTCTGAAATAGCAGTGGCGTTATTGTGGCCGTTTGCTGTATAATATTTTTATCTTACGTCATACAACAAGTGAGGCACTTTTCGATTACGTAGTGTAATTTACAGACCCAGACCTGTCAGTCACATTCTGAATGAGCCAATATGCATCGTTGCACAAATTTAAGAGCGATTCTTTACGTGAAAATAAAGAGAAAATTTGACGTGAACGTGGACCTGGAAAGACCCTACTTTCGACTAACTTTTTCGTAGTTTCGGTCCAGCCGATTTTGCAGCACGAATAGGCATTCTGTCAACGAGTTTTGCATCAAAGTGTATTTGTCCATTCTTTATCTCTTCTCCGCTACTAACAGAAAATACAGGCTTCCTCATTGTTAGAAAAATTATTTTAGAGAAGACACTATTTATCAGAGAAAAATAGTCACTTTACCGATAAGTCTAAGCATCAGCAACTCATAAGCATACTTTTAACGCAAGTCCACTTGGGTTGTACGTAAATTATGTACTTTAATGTAGGACGATCGTCGAGGACGACCGAAACATGTAGCATGCGATGTTAGATTTAATAAATCAAATTCTTTGTGTTTGACGACAAGATATACATTACCACTAATTTGCCACAGCCCAATGGGGTGAATTCCATCAATATGCATTAGTGTGTAGATAGGCATTTTTGGCGAAGATTGTCCATAGTAGCTTGTCACAAAGTCTGCGAGAAATTTACATAAATTTCTTACAAAAGGAGAGGTCTATATTGTTGGGTAATAAACCATTAGCCATTATGGAACGTATACATTCCATGTTTAATACTCTTCACAACATTTAGCCTTACAGCCCAAGAATTCTTGGACGGCATTAACCCTGCGCAATGGCTAAGTCGAGGGAGTCTACTACTGTGTGGTCTCTGCGCTCACCTGATTTCAGTCCGATGGATTTCTACATTTTAGTACAGATCGGTTTCGGAAAGAAAAGAGTTATTAAGTTGGAAAGGTGCCTTTTCCGGCTCTCTGTTCATACGTAATTTTTTCGCTGTTTCATTTTGTAGAACATACGCTTATAATTTCTTCAGACCTTTAAGTCACACGTGGTACAAGAATCTTATGTCAACGCTTACTTTTCCGCTAAATCTTCGATTGACAAATGTCTTTTCAGCTAACTTAAAAATTCAATACTGTATATCACACCTCTCACCTGGATTCGAAGGAGACTTCAATTTCTTGGTGATCGTGACGACTTCGCTGGATCCAGCTGGGGATATCGCAGACACGAACACTTTGTATTGCCAACCCACATCCAACTCAGTAAAACTCACGGACGTCTCGTTCTGTTACATACATAAATATCAGATCGCTCCTTTATAAATTTTTCAGTTCATATTACCCGTAATATATTGAAACAATAATTTAAATGCCACAATACATTAATGTTACAATATTGGAAATGTGGACTGGACTATCTATCTCACTAAGCCTGACTTTATTTACTGTTCAGCATTTTGTGAATACGTGGCGTGAGAATAATTTCACACATTTAAACAATTCTTAAAGAATGAAAATAATTTATTCTGATTTTCGTCAAAGATTTTGAATACCCGGGCATTTCACACAGTTTCCGTAAAAGCACCTTTAGTTGCATGAGTGATGTTCAGTTGCTTATTAATTTCAACCGACGCACTTTCAGGGACGTCTGGTGTGCTGTTGAAACGGCATTGGCATTCTGTTACGCAGATCTTCTAAGTTAGTACACGACTGGTATACCCTAAGTCCTTCACATAGCTCCACGCGAATATGTCCATACCATTTAATTTGGTAACCGCGGCAGCCAAGCAATATGCCACTCTCGAACAAGTCAACGTCCAGGGAAATAAGTTTTAATGTAATGTTTCACAGCAAGAGACCAACGTGAAGTGTCCCCGTTACGCTGCAACGCCCGTGTTCGCTTGCAGTTCCTATACACCTTCACGACCAATGTCTTTTCAATGAGGAAGAAACATCCAGTTTTATGATCGTGTATGTAGCTCCATCATTTTACTTCGGTCAGTCCATCTCATGTTCTCTCATGACACGTGGTTTTTCAGGGCTTATATTATAGTGGTGTGAGGGTTTACCCGGAAAAATAGATGAAATGTTACATCATTCGCAAAAAACACTCTGCAAAACAGCTCTATCTTCGTCTGTTGCGTCCAAAACGTCTACAGAACGATTCAGTCTTTTTAATGTGTCAGTTCTCCTCAATGGCGGCACAATTTGCACATCGTGTGCATACACTTTTAAGACGCATGTGAAGTACTGTGCAGGTGGTTGAGTGTGGAATCTCCTTGTCATTCGTTGATGTATTCGTGACCAAGAAACTATAAGGCATGTTAGAACATACGGTATATAGAAACCGTACTTGTAGGGGTTTCTATCTGCATCGAAAATCACATCTTACCCCATCACAAAAGTCTTCAATATTATACTATTGATGAACCATGCGAAGACTGTGTCAAGGAGAGTTGTAATGAGGAAAACTGAGACCCAAGTGAAGCACTCAAACGGAATGGATAGGATAAAGAAATCGTCAGTCCAGCTTTACAACGAAAAAGAAAAGAGGCTGGGCAGAAGGAGAGACTGAGAAGGGCATCAACATTGAAGTTCCAAGACGTCCAGTCATTGAGAACTGATAGACTACTAGAAAATTTAACATGAAGTTAATCCATATCCCAGACAATAAGAACTTAACATGCGATAAAACCACAAGGAGATGATTCAGTGTCAGAAATTTACAGAATAGCTTACAATGTGAATTCAGGAAATTACATACAAGTAGATAAGAGAGACACGGCAATCCATACGGGCAAGACTGAAGAACATGTACAAACGGGATGAGCGAGTGTAATATTTTGTGGGGAAAATTGGTTTAGGTGTATGAAAGGAAAGCGAAACATGATGATATGTAAGTTAATGTTTAGTACATACGAAAATATTTGCTTTTGTTTTTTGGAATAACGTCGTTTTTCGTCGGTAATACTTGTCAGCACATTCGAAAGACGTACTGCGTGGCGGAGAGACCGAGAGAAGGCTTTGTGGAGGAACAGACGATTGCTTTGTCTTCTCCTGCATGTTATTATATACGTAAATATTTGCATGGCGCCGTGATGGCCTCCACCTCGTGCTTAAATTTCGGGCACTATTAATGATGGTCGTTCTGAAATATATTACGACGAAGTCATCCGCCATCTGGAGGCCTTTCTTCAGAGGACTGGTACTTAAGTGAAGCTTTTGGACACCAGCGTTTTGGTCTTCCTCATCTTCTAATTCCCAGGCCGCTCTGAGCTCTTTAAGGCTGTCCTCAGTTAATTCAGCAGCATGAGGAGAGAACATTTCTTGGCCATCATTATCTTCCACACCTGGGAATACTTCTCTTGGAAATTTACGGGTTCACACGAGTATGTTCCTTACTTCTTTTTGCTGGTTGGGCAGTCATTATTTGCTTCAGGCTATATAGCTTTTTCCAGCAGCCATTCAGAACCGTGGGCTTCAGCTCATCTATGAATATTTTATGTTTAATATGCAGTCAGCTATGCCCTACGATTTCCAGCTTCAACTGACACTAATATGTCTTTCTTAATTGCATCCGAGATACTGCGGAACGTGCGACGAGTCTAGTAGCTCTCTAATGTTGTGATGATTCCCTGCTTGAGCGGCTGCAAGAATCAGTTGGTGATGTTAAGATAGATAGTCAGATTGGGTTTTCGGATAGGCGAGGTCAAGGTTCTGCGGATGTCCTGGGCCATTGTCAAGTTTGAATTTAAATTCTAGCTTATTGGACTCAGATACATTTTTTAAACCAACCTTTACTGGACTGTCCTTCTACTTCACACAACACAACTGACTGGCCTTACACACGAGGCCTTATTCGTCTTTCCGACCAAGGGATCACAACACCTTACACAAGAAAGTTTCGCATTTGATGGTGCATTAGCCTTTACATTTTTTCTCCTCTTTTCTTCACTTTTCTTTACCATGCGAATTGTTTTTAGGCTAAACCACAATGGCGTCCGACAGCAGTCATGTTTATTTCCTCGTCAAACTTATCCAACACCTTCGCTTTTCTAACAGAGACATCACTTTCTTTTTCTTATGTGCTTAGGCTGTTCGTAAGCACGTATGTCATCCTCTCCGGAAACAATTGAAACAGAAGAGAAACAATACATTCTAAAACTGTAAACATTACGGTCGAAATATGCCTGTCTGCGGTATGGCATAATATCTAGGTAGCTACTGGATGAGAAAAGATGCCAGGTGCCCGATATATATATATATAACTCATCAGGTCTACGCAAGCGCAACTGCGAATGAGCGAGGCAAGCACACAACAACGTGCAAGGGTTGATAAAATAATTCTTCGCTTATATATGAAAGAGTGACGCGCATCACTGCAAACGAGGAGGGCCTGCTGTACTGAATTGGCTGAGGAAGAATTTCACCATTACCTGGCGCTCACCAAACCCACTCTGACGGCAAAGACAGAGCAGGTCTCCAAAACTTTGGCTAGTACCCAGTTCTGACGGATGTTGATAGCTCAAGATATTTTAAATATAATACGGATGTCTACACACACAAGTACGCGCGCGCGCGCACACACACACACATACACACACGCACATATATATATATATATGTAACTTAAATACTCGATAAACATCTCAGCTTTAACTTACCCCATCTACATTGCTTTCTTCCAACGTGGAACCCTCGGGTTTTTCTCTAACCAATTTGACCAGGTGATATGAAGGTTGTAGCACCGGCTCCACCCAGGAAACGGTAACGTCGTACTTCGAAGACTTTTTCAGTTTCGCCTCGACTAACACATTCTTTGGCTTTGGTGGGACTGTAATATTTCAAACGTGAACTTATGATACTCACAGCTCCACATTCACATAACAATAGAAACACGGAAACACATAAAATATAAAACAGACAATTAATGATAAACCTAAGAATTTAAGTATATGTATTTAGCAATACGTGGCTTAAAAATTTATAATTAATTAAGGATACATTTAAGATTATAAACTGTTGCGCTTGCGGTTCAGAAATACATTCTCCATATATTTTGTGAAATATGTGAGTGTCTTATTTCGATACCACTGCTTAATGTCTCTTCGCAGTCTCTACTCGTAAGCATTCATGGAGCAGTGCCTAACATCAATTTGGCTTTTATATTACATTATTATCGCAATTTGAATATATACCTCAGGCTAAGTCAATATGAATGAAAGAAAATGAGGTACATCTTGTATTCTCAGTGTGTCTATGTATAAAAATTATAGGTTATAACTACGTGTTTGACAGAGTCGTCATACATTTGTGTGATAACAGGGTAAACACCTGGACTTAAATAACATTATGTAAGTCATAATATTGTTGGAGAAGTCGTGTAGATTGAGTCTAAAAACTTTAATTTTATAATATGCTTTACGAGGATAAAACGCAATAAATTTCATTGCTTTCTTGTAAAAAAATATTCAGTGAAAATGTCTACACACTTTTGCGTAATGCACATTATGCATTTTTATGTAACTTAACAAAATACAGCATACCTATCTTATCACTTGGAAACGGTAATTTTCTTTATACTTTTTATACAGATATCTCGCTCAGGCCACATTAACAACCTTGCATGCAGATATATGCGATGAAGCATTATGACGACAAAATTTAGTAAAATCTTTTTCCAGGCCGAGTGTAGAGTCGCGTGTACCACCTGTGGTGGCTGTCAGCTTAAGACTGCTTCACTGAATTATATGTGGAATTGTGATACGGTTTACTTCGTTACATTTCAAGGCCATGTAAAATCAGAATCGGTCTAATAGCCCTATATATATGTAGTTATATCTTCCCAATAAACAATAATTCTGCATAAATACTGATTTCATAATGCGAAATAAAGACACTGAGATATGTTTAAAGGTTTCATTTGGTTGCAAGGTATAGTGTATTATGTCTTGTCCCAATTTCTTTTATATATGTCGCTGCGACGAAGACTAGAAATGGCCACAGACATTGTCCCCTGTGCATTCGTTCGGCTGGTCCCAATTCACGAAACTCATTTCACGTGTCACGGTAAAGCATACCATGGAAAATGACAATGAAAAATATAAAAATTCCAAGTTCTTATAACTACATACACCATCCTTACACAGAGATAGACTGATAATTAGAAAATCTCCTATGGTTAAGGCACACATGCTCTAAATATTTCGGACGTTCTAAAAATAAAATGATTGTTACTCTAAATACGATAATTAGTTGGAATTTACCCTCTGATTTTTAACTGATCACAATACTCTTTTTTGTGATAATCTCAAATGCATAACCTAAGGAGATACATACCGCATTTTGTAAGGTCATTTGGATAATAGTAGAAACAATCTGGTGTTGAGAAATTTAACCAAGCTTTGTTGCTTTCCCTCGTGTAGTCTTTGCTCTTTCCCATAATGGCGATGGAGTAGTTGGTTCCGAATTTCTGGCTATCCCAAATGTATTCGAACTTCTCTGGCTGACATGTAAGATAATGTATATAATACTAACATACAATTATAGTCCTAGTGCATTAAATATAATAGAATTTATTACCACAAACTTTTGAATATTTTTTTCTGTAATGAGGAGATTACATCTTCCACATCTCCTACACTTAAACTGGCGAAGCCCCCAAAAAGTGTTTATTTTGATTCTACAAGTATTGAGTTTTTATAGCAATAAGATGTGAAACAGCTGTGGCTGTCTTTATGCTTTTATGACGTGAATTTGTAGCCACGTAAGTTAAAGCAGAAGCCTGCAATACTGCTTTCTATTACATACCTCTTCGATGAGAATCTGTTTGGGGTAAAAGGTATCGGAGAAGCACACGACTTCGTAGAAGCATGTCCTGTCTGCGAAGAAAGATATAAACACATTTGAAAAGGTTCTGATCATTTGAAATTATGTACTAATACAATCATGTTCTAAACTGTGTATTATTTTGAATATAAAGCTTTGGTCACCACAAGACTGAATCCCAATAAAACAATGTTCATAAAATGCTGTAATCCAGACTCGCTTCCCGCCAATGTTGCAAGAAACTTTTCATTCAAATATATGGAATATATTTCCCAAGAAAACTAATTTCAACATCCATTCATTCATTCATTCATTCATTCTGTAGTCTGTCTTACGACAGGTCCGTAGCTCCTTCGGAAGCGAGTTCTCCACAGGGTGCGATCTAGTGCTTCCTCTTTCAATTTCCAGTATCTTCTCTTTTCCTTAAGGTCATCCAGTGTCTGTTTACGCCCTCTTTCTCGTCTTCCCGTCATTTCTGTCCTTCCCTCTAACTTTTCTTCAATCGCGTGTTTTAGAAGGCAGTTTCTACGCAAGATGTGACCAATCCAGTTAGCCTTTCTTCTCTTTATTGCATGTAGAATATTCCTCTCCTCCTTGACTCTGTGTAATACTTCTTTATTTCTCACATGATCGGTCCAACTGATCTTCTCCATCCTTCTCCAGTACCACATTTCAAAACTTTCCAGGTATTTCTGATCTACTTTCCTCAGTGTCCACGTTTCAGCACCATACAAAGCTATGCTCCAAATGTAGCTCTTTACTAGTTTCTTCTCTAAATTTAAGTCCAGTTTGCTGGTGAAAAGAGTCTTCTTCTTGTTGAATGCTGTTTTTGCTATGGCAATTCTGGATTTAATTTCACGTGTACATCTTGCATCATTTGTTATCATGCTACCCAAATAATTGAAATATTCCACATTCTCCAATTGTTTTTGATCTATCATAATTTTTATTGGGGATGGTTGCCTTGAGATTCTCATTACCTTAGTTTTCATCACCTGTATTTAATAAACATTTTGCCTATATAATTACAGTATTATGATTTCAAATCCATCGATATGGCTGCTTCCTGTGACAGAAGAATGCATACGTAAATGTACCCATTCTCCATATCTACTTGCTTAAATGATAAAACACGTTTTAATGTTATTGCCGACTTTCTCAGTGTCTTGTGGTTTAGAGGAGTACAAAGAAAATAAGCCTAATTTATCAGACGTCTTTCGGCTTTAGAAAGATAGAAAAACCTGCTTCTGCCAAATGTTGCTATATTTAAACTAAAGAATAGACAGTGTTTCTACCCTTCAGGCATTATCTTTCCAAATATGTTACTGTGTAAGCCTGGAGTTAAGGCTTGTGTTTTTGCGAATTATTAATATGCTAAGAGTACCATTCGTACTCATCCTGCTGATAGAAGAAGGTGCCTTATTACTGTTTTGTGTAATTACGCTAAACATGTTTGTCCACTAAGAAATAACACACTATTTTCTATACACATGTGATTTGAAATTTAAAACTGAAAGAAAGGTAACTCAACATTTTAAATAAAAACATAAATACATTCTTTTAGTCATTTGAATTTATAATCGTAATTTTAATACGAAATTGGTTTGATTGCAGTTTGTTGACGGTTATTTTTGTGATAAATTGTTTACATATCGGTCTTTGAAGTAAAAGGATATGACCTATTTCCGATAGATACAATGTAAAGTGTTCTTGTATGGATAACGTTCCCCTTTTGACAATAAGAAAAAAATATTTTTCCTTTGTCGTTTTGCAAGGTTTGTGTCAGCAATGAATAAACATCATGGCAAATAAAATATCACAAAACACGTTTGTGAAATACCTACATTCCACAATGAAGTGCATTTCCGGTCTTTTTTTATTGCGTCACAGCTCTCTACGTGTCAGTGATTTTCTTTCACATCAATACACTCCTTGCAAAATGCATCAACGAGGTCGCCTTTAGTTGTAAGAATTATTCCTGGTAGTTAAGGAAAATAAATTGCCAAGAGCGTCATTGATTGAAGGCTTTGTTACATGGCAAAAACTCTCGAACCGTCATGCAATGCGAAACTTCTAAGCTGAATATACTCGTACGTCTCTAGTAAACGGGACAAGAAGGCCTTCAGTTAACCTCTTACAATAACCATTTCCATTTCATCGCTATTATAAAATATATGGGTTACGACACACTGATGTTTGCTACCGTAACAATAAATAAGACATTTTTCCCATTAATTTTTCTACCTGATTCTCTCCTAAAGTCACCAGTCCGGACTGTGGATTTTATTACGTTTTTAAAAATTTAGTTCTATTTCCAAATCAACTAAAGAAAACCTGGATGGCATAGGCGGCGCAATGACTAGGCTATATGCTGGAAAACCAGGATTCGTATTTCGATTTCTGGCAGAGACAACAGACTTTCCTCCAAGACATCCAGATCGGCTCTGGGACAACCCTAGCCTCCTCCTATTCAACAAGTATTGAGTAATGGAGCCGAAGTGTAAAGCTGAGAGCTGATCTTCACCTAGTGACGATATTAGGAAAGAGTCGAGATGTGTATTTGCTCCCACTTGTGCCTTTATGGCCAATAAGGGACAACAGTTAAAACGCTAAAGCAAGAGTAATCTTACAGCCCCATACTTCTTGACACGATTTACCGAACTGTGTTAGTACATTGCCACGGAAGGAGCTTGTCTTCTTGCTGCGATCCAGGCGTCTGAGTTATTTTTAAAATATGTTTTTCCATATCGCGTTCTTATTTATACCTCTTAGACGTTATTAGAATTATTACGTCGTCATAACTTAGTAGTAACTTATTTGCTTCGACAAATTTTTCTGTTATATATCGTGCGGGTTGTTTTAAAATTATTTCATAAGGTTGTAGCAAAAGAGCCTTCCTCTGCCGGGAATCTCTTAAGTAAAATATACATACTGAAACGGCTTATATCGAAAATGCTTTTTCCTCGCCACTTTTTTTAAATAAACAATACTGAAATTTTTATCTATTCCTGAAAAGGTTAATGAAAACAGGGTATGGATTGGACAAAGGAAATTTTTAAAAATTTCCTGTAATATATTTTATTACATAACAACTAAGGAGGTCTTCGAACTTTATCTGCTTACTTCCATCTACGCTGCACAACTCCGCCAATGGCTTCCACTTTGCCCCTTTTCTTTAGGTCATGAATTGTTTTGCATTAACCCTCCTCTGTAATTGTTCCCACGACATCCTTATGTCCGCTACTGTAAGTGGCTGCCCCGACGCCCCAATCCGCGACATTGCGCCATCTTAACCAACTCCTGTACTAATCTCAGTGGCACCCTTACGTTTATCCCTCAATAGCTCTCTCCATGCCCCACCAAGTCCCGTCTTACGCCGTCTTATATCAGAAGGCCGAGATAAGCGTCTTCATATGCCGGCCCATAATGCACGTGGTTAGGTGTAAAATAACAGCTGCAGATCGACATATTACTCATAATTTTAATCGAACAATTTTTTTCCCTATGGCTCGACAGCCCCTAGGGCCCCTGGCCTCCTCATTTTTCCGAGGTTTCGCGATCACACACTTTACTTACACACACCACACTCGGTAGGATTCCTCTGAACGAGGGACCAGCTCGTCGCAGAGACCTCTACCTGACAACACACAACACTCACAACAGACAGACATCCATTCCCCGGCGGGATTCGAACCCACAATCCCAGCAAGCGAAGGGCCGTAGACCCATGCCTTAAACCGCGCGGCCACTGGCAACAGCTTTTAATCGAACATAGTGTATATATATATATATATATATATATATATGCCGTCTAAATTCAGTTTGGAAGAAGCATCGCTTATTTGTCGACAAAGACCTTGATGACTCCTGATGGATTATGGAAATACAATCACGGACATTGTCCAAGATTTCGTTTTTACTATCCTGAAATACGGAAGAGTTACATAGAAAGCGTGATAACATATGACGTGTTTTACATTTTTACCTACAGCATTTTTCCAATCCGGTATTTAGTGAGACTAGCAGAAAAAGTACATAAAGAAAAATAGGTCCAGGAATTTTAGTAAAATTCGCTAACATGACATCTGTTCAGTGATAATTGACTTGCTACATGGGACACGTTTTCATACACAATACAGCATATTGCCTTTTACCGTTGCAATCCTAACACGTACTCATATTCGAAAAACGCAAAAAAAAAAACTCTATGTAATAACTCAGCTGAAATGATTTCGGTCAAAATTAAATTCACTTTGAACGTTTATCTAAATGGCGTGAAATATAAGGCGACCCTGTTCTCAGTAATTACCGTAATACTTAAAAAGTAAATTTGTTTCTCTATTTAATAAGTTATCAAGAGATTTTGATATTATTAAAACAACTTTGTATCTTAATAAGCTTTTATATCATTAGTTTGATTTTTTATTAAACTGCCTTTTAGGGGTGAAATCTTGTTCATTGTAATTATGTGCAATATTTCTTATTTTTACTGTTATATATTTTCAATTTTTTAGAGCCCGTATCCTACCAAGGAAGCTATTGGAAGAGTTTGGATACATCAAAATAGGTGGATAAGTAATTCGCACTCTGAAATATTCAGATAATTTTTGTGGTACTGGCTAAGGAAGAAGCGGTTTTACAGGGTATGACTAATAGACTAATTAAAGTTAGAAGACGCTGTAAACAGCCAGGTTCCGTAGTTCAAGTCTCGGACTGAGCTTCAAAGCGCTGGAAGCTAAACTGGTTGTTTGGCTGTTAACCATTTTATGTAATGGCATAAATTAAATCATAAATGCACTATTCAAAATTTGGAATGGGCGGAGGGGTTTAGCAGTTCAAACATCTAATTGATCTTCGCACTTAAGCCTTGTGTGTCATTAAGATGGGTAGAGGTCCAACACACCTCATTTCCCTTAAAGGCTTAAATTCTCTTCCTTGTTATAGCGACAGGTAGTTGTACTCAGTTAAGTTGTTCTTTTTTCGGAACGATATTTTGGACGGGCTTGCCTGCAGACTGGTTGTTTTCTTGACAAAGGAGGCGACATTCCAGAATTCGTGGCACTATAATTTTTGGTTTCACTGAGAAAGTACGGAAACAAACGCGGAGTGCTGAAGTTCACAACATTCATCTTAGGCAATCTTTAAGCTTTCCATGACTGTATTTTATGTAATCGAATTGTGCAAATACTTTCTGTGATTTGTTAATTCATAATTAAACGCAAGCTGCGTGATTGTTATAACACTATAATTGTGACTACCAAAGTGGCTTTATATCCCCCCTATATTCCTTGGGATGGAATCATGCTAACCGACGAGCATTCAGCAGTACTCTAACGGTGAGTCGGGCAGTTCAAAGTGGACGGTTGCAACGCTATGGAATGGCAATAAATGTGGAAAAAACTAAGTTATTGAGAATCCCAAGACAACCACCCATTACACAATATGATAAGTCAAAAACTGGAGAAGGTGGAATATTTAAACTACCTGGGCAGCCTGATAACAAATGTTGCAAGATGCAAAGGTGAAATTAAATCCAGAATTGCAATAGCAAAAGCGGCATTTAACAAGGAGAAGATTCTTTTCAGCAGCAAATTGGAACAAAATTTCAGGAAGAAACAAGTGAAATGCTACCTTTGGAGCATAGTTTTGTATGGTGCTGAATCGTCGACACTTCAGCAGACATACTTTGAAAGTTTTGGAATGTGGTACTGGTGAAGGACGGACAACATAATTTAGGCCAATCGTGTGAAGGAAGAAGTATTACGCAGAGTCAAGGAAGAAAGAAACATCCTTCACACAATAAAAGGAAGGAAGGCTAACTGTATTAATCACATCTTGCGTAGAAACAGCCTTCTAAAACAGTAACTGAAGAAAGGATAGAAAGAAGAGGAGGACGAGGAGAAAACTTAAGCAACTATTGGATGACCTTAAGGAAAATAGAAGATACTGGAACTAGAATAAGGAAGCAATAGACCGCATTCTGTGGAGAAATCGCTTCTGAAAAATCTGTGGACCGCTCGCAAGGCAGACTGAATGTTGGTTCACTAAATTGTGTTCCACTCTTCTGTCGTATTGTGTTTTCTGTTTTTTTATTGCTTTCTATATGTTATTTATCGTGTACTGGTGCCGATTTTGCAATCGACCATTAGGTTGGTGAGGAAGCACAAACAAAAACGGAATCAAACTGAACTGAAGGATGTATTTTCTAGTCTTAACAAAGGATACATTCTGTTAGTTGGCATTGTTTATATAGACACCAATGGTCAACTCTTTAACACAACACTTATTAATTAAAATCCACAATATGCTGCATGTTTCGGCTATGTTAAGCCATCCTCGACTGAATACAGCTACATAAAAAGTGAATGTATTCAACTGTAAACGTAATATTACCGAAAATTGAGATCTCAGTGTTTGTTACTTTAGTTATATTCTATATTTTATAAAAATATTCAAAATAAAGTATTAAAAACATAATTGATAAAGGTGGCTTCTCATATAATGCAATGCAATATTCAAATACAGCAGCCATATTTTAAATTGATAATATATATGAAAATGCTAGGCCTTTTCCTTGAAGATTGAGAAAGGAGACATATAAAACGGAGTTCCATAACCTGTAAAGGGAAGATACAGGGATGATCCGGCTTTAAAAATGGGCTACGTCACGTAGTCTCGGATCTGAAGAATTCGTATACAGGCTTGTCTTGTAGTAGTGGATAAAACTTACCTGGGCTGCGTAAATTAACATATGTATGTCACAGTCAGACAAAGTGTTCCCTCATTGTTATTGTTTCAGAATTTTGTGAAAACAGTACCCCGTCTTCTTACTGTATCACACTGCCTGCAGTAGTTAGAGACATACAATAAGAAGACGATGATTACGCTAGCACATTGACTCAAAAATAGTAATTCTGAAATAAAGGTGTTTCGAATTATAAATCTCCCTAGTTTGAACATACGTGTTGCTGCTAGTCTAGGTGAGTGCGGATTTTAATTGAATTCAGCATAAAAAAAAGCTTTTAAATTTCCTGCCATAAGTGATACCTATATGGCTGCCTGGCAAACTCACAGTCTGGGAGAGCACTGGCGCCACGGGCCACGGATTACTTTGTTGCAATGTGTTGCAAAACGTACATAACTTTTGTTGCAATAATTCTTCCAAACCTACACCAATTCTTCGAAACATACAGAACTGTTGTTTAAACATTTATTTCTGTAAACGTAGAATAAATTGCTACTGCGCAGACAAACACAAAGTAAACAGTTTATCCTTCCGTTCGGCGTCTAAACTAATAAGCCATTGGTGTTGGTCTTGCTATATGAAATATTTCTGTGGAGATAACATGAATACTTATAGAAAATTCTACATTCTTTAGGGATTAGGTCCTGTGGCCTCTTTCAATTTAGAATTATCATTATATTGGCGTATAGTATGATGCTTTGAACTGAGGATAGACCCATCCCAAGCCTCAAACTTACCCAGGGCAAAACAAAAGCAAAAAAGGAAGGCACTCTTACATCATCCATCCTTCGATCGAAATTCCAACCAACGACATACTAAGCTTCTTAAGCCAAGTACCCAGTATGACTGGCACCTTTGAAATGTCTGAAATATGTTTGTGCGGTAGCAAGTACAAACATGGTGGCAGTGCAAAACTTTGAGGTCATATATGACAAATTAAAGAACTAGGCCTTCTTACGGCGTCAGTTCGACAGAGAAACATAATTAAATTGTATTAATTGCTAATGTACAATTCTCCCTTTTCTTAGCACACAGAATGGAGTTGCTGAAGGACGGCATGTACCTTAATTTAGTCTATATCCCGAAAATCTCTTCCAGAAATTAAGTGTTCTTTAATATGACTGTAAAAATACAGTATTTGCCTATCAGCAGATATTTCACCACGTTTCTGAGCATATTCTCAATTATTCTCTTCAATTACGGGTGGAAGCCCTATAACAATACTGAGGTATTTTTAAAAAAAGGTGACATTGAGGAGTTACAGAGGTTTTTGTCTGTAATAAATGTTTAGAAGTTCTTGTAGACAGGAATCACTATGAATGTTTCTCACTGAAGTTACAATAACCCAAAATGAAAAAAAACCTAATGCTGATATGAACAGTCTAAATCAGAGAATTCCATATTGCTGTGCTGGGCAAAGTCTAGACGAAGAGAATATCGAAAAACTTCTTTCAAGGACATTGCGTTTAACAACCTCTCTCTGATATATTTTGCTGAAAAACGTAAATTTGCTACGCAGTAAATAAGTATATATTATTATATTAATAATTGACGACTAGAATCAGAATCAGTAGAAGGCAGCGCGCTTTGAGGCTGTGTAGTTCATTGCCATAAAAGTTGTCTCATTCGCTCCTTCTATTGTCGTCTCCGACTTCTCTTATCGAATTTACTTCATTTTCCTGGCTTATGGCTGCCAATGTCGCCAAGTCCACATATCTGTCTCATTTTCTCAGCACGCACTCCAGCCTACTAATTTAGTACGATTCAATGCAGAACCACGTAATGCAACCTAAAGGTCTCATTAAAATAATATTGGGTTAATGGCGCTGGATATACCAATTGAGAGTCGTAGTCGTTAGCAACATATTTGGCTGCGTCTTCGACAGTCGAAGTCGGAAACAAACTCACTATAAAGTCACACGAAGACCATATTACAGAACATGTTGATCGTCATGCAGTAACGTCAACATTTCTTTGCTATAGTCGACGTTACCGCAATAATATACAGGGCATATATAAATCTAAACTCAATAAAACAAAGTCTGCTTGATTCCGGCAGCTGCAATAGGCCTATCCCTGGGGATTCAGACTTTCTGTGCGACAACAATGCTATGATCAAGGAAATAATAAAAGAAAAAATCTGTACAAGCAAAGCCTAGCGTTATCATTCTTCTCCAGCCATATTCCATTCCCAGAAAATTGGCATTACAATAAACATGTCATATCCGCACTAAATGCAATACCACGTGAAATTTAAAGAAAATAAGTTTATAAATGGTTTAGTTCGTGGCGTAGTAAAAGGGAGTTAACAAGGCTTTTTTACTTCTAAAATGTCATAATCTTACGCTTTCACACTACACGCCTTTACATATTTTTGTTTACGCCCACAAAGAAAATACAGCCTTCCATACGCCTGTTTTCACTAAACACAAAGTTTGCAATTTCACCCAAGTCGGCCAACAAAATTACGGAGTGAAATTCATGTTCAATCCTACGTATAATATGGTTTTCACTGTGACGATCTTCACGGAAGTTACAAACACTCAACAATGATTTGAGCATCTCCTCTGCTAAATTGTATCCATATCTAACTAAAATGTATGAAATATGTGAAAAATTTTATTTAATATTTGAAGTAAGGCGTGGCTTTCACTGCATTTATTTTTACGAGACTCACATTTGCTCAAACCTAATCGGTCGGGATATATGGAAGGTAAGAGATAGAATTTATTTAAGTCCTTAAGTAGAGCATGACTGTCTGTATTGTGATTGCCACCAAACCCATTCTTGCTCGACAACTTTCTGTAAAGAAATATTATACCGAGTTTTATGAAAATCCGACAAATAATTTAGTAGCTGATATTGAGTTACAGAAGATTGAAGGACAGACAGACAAATGCACGTGATTTCCACATAAGGCGTTCCTTCTTTCTGTGTAAAGAAAGCCAACAACCCATGGATAAACTATTAAAATTTATCTATGATCATCATCAGCAGCAGCAGTTGTACAGCCCTTGGTGGGATTTGGCTTCGTTATTTATCATGTAGTGTTATAGTTAAATTAACCCTGCATATTTCGACAAATTAAATTGGAAACTCTAGAGTATTTTGTATATTATCGTAGAATTCCACTATGACATAATTCAATAAAATTTTTTTTGGGCTGACAGGTGGAGGATATTTTCTTGTATCTTATATATGGCTTGTTTTAATAACATATTTCAGTGTAGGTTAAAATTAAACTAAACTATGACTAAAATTGTGAATCCTGTGTAATTAATCCTAAAACCTTAAAAATTCACACTGTGTATTTACCGTTGTTGGTTTCGTAGTAAATCGAAAAATATTGGGTAAGAAATAAAACGTTTTAAAAATAAGTTTTGTGCTTAGGTGGAAAAACAAATTAACCTCTAAAACAGTTTTCTGTAAATCTGGATCCAAGAGCTCAATATATTCAAATTAGTGGGACATAAAACTTTTTCTTCTTCTTCTTCTTTTTTCCTAAACTTAATTTCATTGTCATTACTGCTAGAAAACTTGTTGTTTTTAGAGTGAATTTTTTATATTTTCTTCAGGAAGGCTTTCACAATTCAAGTGTGTTCCTTGTCTGCAAATATTCCAAAGGTAAGTGTTTCGCGATTGTTAATAGGGGTTTCACGAGTTTGGAGAGGAAGTCCACGAAATTAATTAGGGTTCGTGATAACACAAAAGCTGAGAAACACTGGCAAAAAAAATACCTACGGAAAAGCGCATGTCATAAGCATAAGGGTTTACATAACGTTGTTACATTTTGCATGACGCAGTTTGCAACCTTGTAATTACCTAGTGTTATTGGCCTCTCGTACAGTTCATTTTACACAGCATTTTGAGAAACTGGCTCGTTATCAGTATAAAGCAGTGACACGCTCAACCTTGTTGCGCTCCTATATTGCCTCGAATTACAAGTCGGTTAATGGCAAGTCTATTTAGAAAATGTCCAGACAACTTACCCCATGCTGGTTCCCATGAGATTGTAGTATTAACACCGTCCGGTTCAGAAGTCGTGTTTACTATCCTGATGTCACTCACAGGACCAGGGTTGAATGTGTCTGTGAAATCCACAACGCAATTGTTTATTTTGTATAAGGTAATAATAATTTGCTTAAGTGTGGTTTTGTATCTTTCATGCAACCCTCTCTTTCATTGGTGCTGCAGACTGAGTCGAGCTTTGGCCTTGCCAGGTCACTTACGTTTCTATGCTCCTTTTGAAATAGGCGGTGTGAATCAATGCAGATTTCTTTTAAGGTGGCTAACCAATCCGTCGTATAGAATATACTATACATGGCAACAAAGAAGGATGAAGAGAAATATTTATGTGAAAAGAGGTATTTAAACCCGCATTGCCAGAGCTCGAGGAACAACAGATATTTCGTTCTTATTATCGTGCAATCAAAGAGATCGGGATGCTGTTTAATACACATGAAGCTACGCAGAATTCGTGATGGAATATCGAAAACGAGAAATTCATGCTTATAATATTTAATTCTTTAATTTTAATATTCCTTACCGTTCAGTGTTGAGATCCAGTCGCTAGTGGAATTCTCTCCGAGCTGTCCGTCCGGCAAAATGGCCAGCACCCGGAACTGGTAAAGCGTATTTTTTGACAAGTCACGCAGGGTAGCCAATTTCTTCCGTGTCTGAAAAGTTAATACTAGCTCATTATCAGTAGCTTGTTCGACAGCAGTTACATGTTACATGCATGTGACTGACTGATACGTCTTCGGCCTTTTGTTCTACTATGCAGTGACTAGTTTGGTGTAGAGGCAAGGCGGGAAGCAGGCTATCGGATTAAAATCGCAACAGGGTTGCCGGCTATCCTGCAGGAAATTTTCCTTTTTGCCTCAGCATCTACAAGCGAATGCAGAAATTGTGCATGAAATAGGCCAAAACTTCCTCCTTTCTATCCCTTACACGCCACACTCGATTTTGTCCGATTTCATTCGATACTGCTTAACCTTTGCACTTAATACAGTGTCTTTAAAAACACATATCAGTCACCTTCACTACGCAACGCTCCTAAATTCGGCAAGCTCTTTCCTTTAGTAAGACTATAAGGTCTAACTGCTAAAAAAACTGCACATTAACTGACAGAAGAATGTATACGTCAGAAGTTAAAATTATCAGCCTATGCATGTAGTTTGTGTATAATGAGCGACTGTGAGATTTTCAGGTTGTACTCCTGTCACTTTCATTTTACCATAGTTCTGAATATGATTTTTCAGAAACGATAACTCTGATAGTATGCATACTTTATACATATATTATATATATATAGTCGCATTTCCACCTTTATATTTGACCTCTAAAAGCGATTTTTCTGCATACGGTATTGAAACGAGATAAAGCTTAAAACGAAATAAAATTACTCCATATTTTAATCACATTGTCATTTGTATTTGGACACCTTACAATTACGCCAAGGAATATCATAAACCTACCGATCACGGCACCTTCAATGTAATTAGGCCTACATATGCATATTTCTTTCTGGTTATATCATATTTAGGCGCCGTGGAATATGTTAATAAATCGCGTCTTTTAATATTGTGTTTGTGAGCCTCCGCTGGCTTTATATTCTCTGGCTTAAGTATAAGGGCTGCTTTACAAAAATGCACTCCCATGAATTTAAATTATAGATCCATAAGCTAAATTTTATCGATGAGTCGTCTTTATTTACGATTAGAGGAATAATTTTGAGAATTCTATGTTGATTTTGCAAGGATTTTGTCTGTTAGGTTTACTAGGTTACTGGTATTTATAGGTATCTAAAGCCTAGCAGTCACAATATCCTGTAGAATAGTCTTGCCCGCCGGTTCCCGCTTAACAGATTTCAGATTCTTGGACCGATTTATTTTAAACGCGGCGTGTTAGATCGATAATGGAATAATTTTAATAATTGCTTAATTTTAGGGTGTATTAAGGGCAACTTTATATAACGGCCAAAACTAAATTTACGAAGAACCTATTTTGGAGTCCAGTAACATATTTCTGTGGAAGGTCAAATCGGGTTGATAGGGTATGTACTGAATTGTTAAGCGTAAAGCAGATGATTTATAAGTCTTTGTGTCTCACAGATTTCACATCTTTTAATAAAAGCGTAAGTAGCTTATCATAGAAACTGAACGTTACCAAGTATGTGTTAGTGCTTAAACTTCATGTGCTCTAGTTCGTGACTCAGCAGACATTGGAGTTTACTAATATACTTGGTGTTCTGGCCTTTATCCTGTACAGTTTGTGAACTGGCCAAGAATAAGCGTGACCGAATACATTTGTTCTGAATTTCATACAGTATTTTCCGTGATTCGGCAGAAACTGAACGTTGCTAATGATGCATCTATGTTCCGAATCTCATGCAAATTCGTGACTCGGCCGACAGTGAGATTTATCACGTATATATTTTGTGTTTCGATTTTTATGCAGTCTAAACAGTAATTAGGTCCTGAGCGAAACTTACCCAACTACATATTTGTGTTCCGGAGCCTCGGCCAGTTGCATGTACAGATATCAGTGCCTAAATACAAGTATAACATTGATTGAGAGTTTATTTTAAGAGTTTTTTTTTTTACCTAAGAATCTAATTAAACTTTATTCATATCCTTTGGGCGTTTGGACATGTTTAATGGAACTTGGTACAAGACACTAATTTTATACAATTATTATTAAAAATAAAATTACATTAGTAATTTTACAATTGAACATGGAGCTATTGAGTCAGAATGTAGAAAACAATAAAACTAAATTATCATAATCATCATCTTAGCGTGAAGTTTATTTTATATACTTCGTGTAAAATTTCTTATTTTGCTAGGCCTTGTAAGTTATGTGTCAAGTATGATTTTCGCTACAAATAACAATTATTAATAGCGATAGCCCTAACAAATTGGTTTTTAAAATGGAGAGGCAGACTGCTCTGTGATAGACGAACTGAAGTGTTCTATATAATTTACATGATCGTTAGTTTACACAGGGTTTACGTTAATTCGGTTTGCTAATCCACTGCATTCGGAACCTAATTCAATATTTACATATTATTTTAGTTTCTCACATTTCATAGGGCGAATGGGGAGAATATACTTGCGCCATATACTAGTGTCAAGCTGTATATAATGCTGTGTAATGCAGTTTGAGAACCATATCCCTGAAACGCTTACATAAATTGCAATGAGCTTTTTGATTTTTGGTCATATTTTTATGAAGTACCCCATCGTATTCGTGACTGCTATATTAATAGGGAATACGATACGACCAGATAAAACAGTGATCGCGGGGTCCCGGAAGTCTGCACGGCACGTAATTCGGACTGTGGTCATTGCCTTAAGGCGGAAGGGTTCGCACGGAAGCGGCAGTTTTATAGAACGGTGCAAAAGGGCGAGGGGCTGAGAAGAGGGATGTAGCAGTCAGTCTCCACCGGTCGTCAGGGAGCGCGGTATCAACATGCGGGGAAGCCTTTCCTAACTCTTAGTAAAGTTTAAGAACATTTAATAACACTTTAGAACGTGTAATTTATCGTATGGTCTCAGCTAGTGATTACCTGGATGCTCTGTCCAGTGGCAAGTTCTACTGAGCGAGACGCCTGATCATCCTACCTCAGGAAACACTCAAGTATGATATTGCGAATACAACCACCAGAATCTTTCTAAAATAAAATACAGTAGCCACATGCAGTCAATGGAGTATTGTTTAATTGACCGTGATATGCTGTGTATGTTAGTAATAATTAGTAGGTAACTTGTGTCAGATCATTCAATATAGTGCTCCTTTGGGACCTTATAAAAGGAACACAACCAACTCACATCATGACAATAACACCGCTGTGAAAACATCACATCTCGTAATCACCCCAACATTCCCATACATCCTCCAAGCAAAGAGTTTGTAAGAAGTTACTCAGCTAAGTTTAGGTTCTCGAAAGAACGCTATTGAGGGCGAGGAATTGGAACAGACCTCGGCGGCAGCAGTCTATCGAAGGGCAATTTACTTTCTGAGTAAGAGAGAATGTGCTAGTTTTGAGGTTTTCGGAACGGTGTAGCTGAGGATACCGTTCTTCTGGGATATGAGGCCGTGTCACTGGATAATCCGTCCCGGAATTTCGAGACAAAGAAATCCAATGTACATTTCTGCCTTTGAAGATGAGGGCAATACCTTGTCTCGAAACGTCGGGATCCGATTACCCTGTGACGCAACTTCATATTCTCGAAGAAGCGAATTGTCACAGGAGATGTGTTGACAACGATAAGTCGCAAACCAACGACAGACCTCGCTTCCACGGGGCGTGGAATCCCGTAGATAAGGAGTGTGCGACAGGGTGTCAGCTTGCGAGAGGGTGTAGAGTAACGAGTTAACCCCTCTCTAGCATGACAAATGATAGTCAGTTATGGCGGAAGGCACAGCAGTATGACCATCAAGGGACAGACAGTGCTAACCTCAATTTTTCGCAGCACCAGAACGAAGAAATGCAGGTATAAGCTTAGGGCAAGGGCGACAGATAATGAGTGTTATCGGTGGCGTTATCTCCAGGCACCAGTAACATAGCAGAAAAAATATTTTATCTAATTCACTTTGTTTAATCATCAGGGATCATTTCCTTTAGGACCTGGGTGAAATTATAGGCTTCTGCATTTCTCCTGTGCCCTTTGACAAATTTAATGAAACTTGATAAAATTCATTTATAATAAGAATATTTTAATGTGTGAGCTGAAATTACCGTACTTTAATACGTAGGAACTTTACACACAGGGTAAAAGCAATCCCATTACAGGCCGGGACAGGCCATTAAGGTCCCAGGAGGTTGAGGCGCCCAGATTTCTAAACAGTCGGCACATGAAGGTGGTAAGGTTGTCGGCCCTACGCACCTGCCGCCTTTACCTCCCAGGAAATATTCCTGGTTCTCATTTATGTTAGAAGCTGAGTCGGGCCATAGTGCGACCGAAAAGATTATGTCACTGAAAAATTCCAATGACTCCATCGGGTTACACAGAGGGTACAAAAGTGAAATGGGTCGTTTTAAGATTTGGTCAAGGGAATATTTCCACTTCTTGGCTTATTCACCTTTTAAACCCCCACTTGACAAATGAATCTTAAATATTTTTCAATAAAGTGATTCGGTATACCTCGGTTTAAAAGCTTAATTCTTTCCTAGAAAAGTGCAGTTAAAGCGAAAACTTCTACCAGGAAAATAATATTCCATTACTTGCCATGTTATGTACTTTAATTTAATTCCATAAGTCAAAATTTTCTCCCCAAACATACAGCGCTCACCTTAATGCAATTATGACAAAATGAAAGTAAAGATCGGCTGTTTTCTTTAAATGTCATTTTCAGACCTAAGCCTCTACACAAACAATATTTAAATTATTAAAACTTTATGTAAAATACACAAACACTAGATGCCATGCTTACTGTAAATATTAATGTAACACGACAATATTTATTACACGTAAATAAGGTAAATACTGAAGGTTTGGAGTTGTTGGGTTGTCGAGAACCGACGATAGCTGAGAAAAGGAGTTGGCAACAACGATCACTTTGCGAGAGCAAGCAGCTCGTATAAACGAAAATTGACTCTTAAATTGAATAAAGAATTCTTGATTTGTACATTCTGTTAAAAAAATCTCGTACAACGATTGCTTGTTTACAGAGGGATTACTCTACTGAGGAAATAATAATTGTGATGACGCCAGTCATTATTCTGATTCATGGATAATATACGGTACAAAACGTGTAATAATAATAATAATAATAATAATAATAATAATAATAATAATGTCCAATCGAGGGAAAGGAAACAACTACGGCAACAAAGCGGCTGCAAACATACATAAATAAAACAATTTGCTATCACAAATTTGAAAGCAATACACAAGATATAAATTTTCAGCAGCTGAGATAACTTGCATGTCATCATTCAGACCTACCGTGTTCCATGGTCTCCAATCGCTGTCTTCGTCACTGTGCATCAGGAGGACGAAAACTGGCGTGCCTGAACACTCCCACACAACGCTGAGCATAGTTGCCTCTCTACAGTGAAGTTGGGGTGCAGATGGGCCCGGTCCTTCTACTACAGACCTGTGGACTTTCTCACGAGTTCCAAGTACTGTTCTACATATTCACAGAGCACATACAGTGTACCTTGTTTAAACTTTTGTGTGGGAACGTACTTCAAAATATTAGTGAATGTTTGAATTCCAGTAGGGTTTGTTGTGGTCCTTGTGATTTTTTTGCATGGTGAAGGGCCCCGCAGCAGATGCTACGGACGCACCGCAGCCTTAAGGCTTCTTGTGCAACCTCTGTGATGAAGATGAGCAGTTTTTTTTTTACCAAGTTTTACAATTAATGGAGCACCAGTGGAATGAAATTGACAGGGGAAAACCGACAACTCGGAGAAAAACCTGTCCCAGTGCCACTTTGTCCACCACAAATTTCACATGGACTGACCCGGGATCGAACCCGGGCCTCCGCCGTGAGGGGCCAGCGACTAACCGCCTGAGCCATGGCACGGCCTGTTCTTGTGATTTATGTTATAATAAAGTATTTTTTTCAGTAAAAGTCAAAACACGTGACCGAGAAAAGACACAATGAAATTATATAATTGCTTGGAAAACGCGTCTATTCGCGGCTACGCTCATGTTGTGTTATTTGTATAGGTTTAATTCGTATGCATAACATGTATTTTTAAAAGTGTCATTGTATGTAGCCTGGTACGACAGTTCGTATTCTCATCACATCTAAAAGCCGATAAAACACTTAAGACTGAAACTTTATAGGTAAATCGGACGTCATACGTGTTACTGCAGTGAATGGTATCACAGCCCGTCACCCTCCTACCTCAACCACGACAGGTATCAGTTGAACGTACGAGCCTCTTGATCTGTTTACGTAGGCCTACCATCTTCTTCAACGTCTTAACTTGCGTTTGCTGCAAAGCATTACAAATCGACTCTCGCGTATTCCACTCTGGCACATTTTTAGGCCAAGTGTGACCTTCGACTCTTCAAAAACGTGGTAGGCAAAATACCTGCCTTTACATGCTGCAGGCTTTTGACGGCATCCTTTCGGATTATCTGCATAAGACGGCTATCTGGAACTTGTCCTACATCGTGATTCCAGTATCACTCTTCTGTTCGTATCCTTCATATGGTCTGTATGGGATAGGGGGGAGAGAATAGTAGTCCAGAATTTGGTAGGCCTACATGACTGAGCAAGATAGATTACTCCCATAAATTGTGTTTCTGGAATTTTATAGTTTATTTTAGGGTTAAGCATGATACCGCATTAAGTGAATTGGAGAGGGCCGAGGTAGCCGTTGGTGGTACATGTGTATTCATTAATCGGGCGGTTAACCTGTCAAGTGCAGTCAACATTTGCAGAGTCATAAATAACATTTTGACGGAAAACTTGCCATTGACGTAACTGTTATACTGCTTATAACCCTGACCGGGCATTGGACCTGTCCCTAAAGAAGTTAATTTAAAAGTGTTTGTATATGTTTTCCCGAGGTTAATTATTTCCTTGCGCTTCTGGCCTAAACAGAAAGGGGGATTTTTACAACTGTATTGCATGTACTGCGTCCGTATTTTGTTATCTTAAAACCTTTAAAGTGCACTGACTTGCCTGTATTGATTTAGTACTGATTTTTATAGTCTTATATTTTATTTGTTGGTAAGCATATTTATTTTAATTACACGCGTATATGCATAGATCTTGTTTACCTGTACTGTTGCGAAGATCACTCAGGCAAGAACAGCTTTTCAAACAGTCCTTAGAATAATTCTGTAACATGAAACATATTTCCCAAAAGAATGTCAGGAGAGGTGCAATATTTTGTCAGTAGCGAAGAACAGACATAAAAAGAAATTTGGTCAACAGCTTCAGCTCCACTGAACGTCAAAAGACGTCCTCATTTGAAAAAGAATGTAAATTAGCGTGCTGTACAGATCAGTTAAAGTCGTTTGCAATCGAGATGTCCACGGCTCGAGTCCCGGTTGTGTAACTGGGTATACTCTCTTAAGATTTATTTTGGGCGGTGACGCCAACTGACGTTGTCGATGGTTACTCTTGTTTCGAAGGATCACACTGCCTTTGTCTTTATGCGGCATATAAAGGCGTTGTTTTACTCTGAATCGCTGGTAAACACCTACCACTCTACATGACGTCACACACAAAGATACCGCAGGCTTAACTTTCAGCATCGTGAAAAATTCAAATTCCACCTACAATTTACATCCATTACTAGTCCTTTTTCAGGCTAATGCAGAAAAAAATATTTACCTAGAAATTGCGGCGAACATTTTATTTCACTTTTCTAGTTGACCGACAATAGTGTTTCTAAACAATGTGTGTTGAATAAAATCTCCCGTTGATGCAGCAGTTAACCCACGAGTCAACCAACAGATAGATCATACATCTGTTTTCTGTAATTTGTGGGCACTGTGAAGAGAGTTTCTTTGGATTACGTAAGTTTTCACTTTAACAGAGTTTAAATTACTAACCCATTAATAAAAAGAAGTTCTCTGAGTTAGCCATACTAAGTGATCAGTACTTACTTAAAATTGTAGTTTTTAATTTTTTTTCAACAAGATTTTCAAGACGAGTATGAAACGTGCTTATGAACCTCCAGGTCACACTCGAGCTCGCAATTTGAATTCGCTCGGCCTTAAATATGTCCCACTTACTTTCTTGTTCGCCTGCCCGGAAGTAAGCTCGTGACATTGTGAGTAAATTAACACCAGCACTTTCTATGTACTATTGTTTACTATTATGGAGTAATGAATATTAAAACAGATGTTAATAATTTCATTGTCTCTGTGTTTGTGTTCTAGTTAACTGCAGTTCTGCGATACTAAATTTGTTTGCAGAATACTTCCATTCGATATAATTGTCCCAACCTGTACGTCGCAATCCAAATGTGGTCCTGAAGGACATTTTGAGGGGTCGCAAGAACTTTATTAGAATCTTTGATTATGTATAAATATTAACTAACACACGTGGGCTTGCGGTACGAAAGTTAATTCTTATCGAGATTGTATTGTTAGAAGATTGTGTTGTTTTTTGATGCGCAGTTTTCCCAGCTTCGTAACTTATATAACGAAAACCTTTGTTTGGGAATTAACATTTTGTTCTGCATGAGTTTGCACTTGAAAATTTTGAGAACCACTCAAAGAAAATTTTCAAATTTAAAGTTCCTACAAAAACCGCGCACAAAAATACTTTTTAATATATGCTTATGAACGTCAGTGATTATGCTCACAGAACACTTGGTAAAATACGAAACGAGGCACTTCGTAACGTTGTTAAGTTCAATAAGCACTACGATTTCCAGAGCTAGATATATAAAATAATCTGAAAAATAATAGCAAGCCTCTGAAGCATGTATTTATTGTGCATGTTTTACATATAACGACATAGTTTTTGTTGTTGGTACATTAAAATGTATTCCTCCTCTGTTTTTACTTGTTTGCACAAAATTCCTTGCTGCTGGTCTTGTCTGTCTCTCGATCCGCCCTCCTCCAAGTAACATTTCCGCAAACTCCGAAAGCATTTTGATAAAATTTGCACTGGAAATGTAACATATTCCCAAGGATGTATTTAATTTGTTAGCTGTCCAAAGTAATCCATACTCAAAGTTCAAACAAAACCACCTGTAGGGAACACAGTCCTCCGTTACTTTATAGTCACTATGCGGGAAAAAAAATTGCTGCCATCCCTGTAAAACCCTAAGATTCATTTCTCTATTTAAAATATCTTGCCACTGGACCTAACTCAGAGTCAGTTGAAGCAAGTCAACTTATAAATTCTTCTCTAAAATTTATTCTAACAATCTTCGATTTAACATCTTTTCCAAGGCATAACAACCCCAATGGGATAGGCCTCCTTATTACCGAGGCTTCACGATCACATTCAGACATACCACATTCAGAAGGACTCCTCTGGACGAGTGATCAGCCCGACGCAGAGGCTTCTACCTGACAACGCACAACAATTACAAGAAAAAACAACCAAACCCCGGCGGGATTCAAACCCGCA
The DNA here is from genome assembly GCA_021186555.1 of Reticulitermes speratus. NCBI lineage: Eukaryota > Metazoa > Arthropoda > Insecta > Blattodea > Rhinotermitidae > Reticulitermes > Reticulitermes speratus. The sequence continues at coordinate 35,923,293 of JAJKFL010000001.1, read as the reverse complement.
ATGAGCGGCCTCAGACCCATTCCTTAGACCGTGCGGCCACTGGAATCGGCCCTATTTAAATGCAGGTCTTCCAAATTGTCAGTTATCTCCAATTATTTAATGTCAAACTTCATTTTCTCAAAAGTATCTTCGTAAAAATAAATTTCAAAATGTAATGTAACAGAGTCGTCGTGCTCGCCACTGGACCCAAGGTTCGCGGGTTCGATCCCGGCCGAGGTCGATGGATTTTTAAGGGTGATAAAAATCCGTAGTAAAGCCGTCGGTCCCATGTCGGCATGTAAAAGAACCTTACGGGCATGAATTGAGATGTTTCTTAAGCAAAATTCAGCTGCCAAGTCTCCTGGTTGCTGCTAGATGGCTCTGGCAGTCATATCAGGATGAGTAGAACTTGTGCAGTCAGTGGACTGGTCACTCACTACAGAATGCACACCTCCAGACCAAGAAACCTCTGAAAGGAGGCCCTATGCTCCGCAAGGAGCTACAGGAGGAAATCTAACTAACTAATGTAACAGGAATTTGATGTAGGGTGGGGGCAGCAGCGAAGTGAGAAATGTTAATAAAGGGGAAAATTTCTGTTAGCAGTTTAATAATGTGTGTGATTATTGGGTTCTTTTACAGATCTAGACCATTACACTCACAGCAAATGAAGAAATATCTCTCTTTTTCAGTCTCGTACCTCTTCTCTTAAATAGGTGTTTCTTAGATACTAATGCGGCTGCAGGTCTTCAGGTTGTGCGGTGATGCTGAACTTCTATTTTATTGCTTCAGCACAGCGAAAAAGATGCCTTTCATATTTTGATGTTAAACTCCGTTACGTTTGTTACTCGCAAGCCGATTAAATTAAACTCAACGTAACAACTGGAATTTAAATAAAATCCAGTGACTATTTCCATTTTGTTAAAGTATCCGACATATCAAACGTAGACTTATAGGCCTTTTTAATTTATCAGGTGCTTTGATTAGAGGATAATTTATCGTTCTCTTCATTAGGAATTCGTCAGATTCCTCGAAAGGATTTTTTGAATAACAAAGCCCAGGTTCTCACATTTTCTATTAGAATAAAACTTTCTTTCAAAAGGAACATAGGTTCTAACAATATCTGTTAGAGTATATTTTCCCTTAAAACCATGTGGATATTATGGCGATTTAATTTTTTCACGCATATTTCGTTATGTTTTAAATAGACGTAATATTAAACAATCAAGGAAGACATGAGTTTCTTCGGACCTACTACTATTACTAACATTTCTGCTGCTGCCATTACTACTACCACTGTTAATAACTTCCTCCTAAAAGGATCCTGAAGTTTATTCGCCTAACCTTCGAACATCTGTTGCTGATCCATATAAAAATATCACTATGTTATTAAAATTTAAATTTTATTTTCTCATCTAGGTCTACAATTTTGTCCACCTGGTGGTCTCATTTCGCGAGTTACCAGTATTAGGATTTAGCATGAAATTCATGCAATACGTATGCATGCTACTTAACATTTTTTGTTTCTTATTAATTACTCCAAATTACTGGGCAAAGAGTCCTATCAATATTGCTACCACTACTAACACTATCACTTGTACTACCACCTCCACGACAGCATCATCAACAAAAACAATAAAAACAACAAAAACAAAAACTACTACTACTACTACCACTAATAATAATAATAATAATAATAATGCTTGGACATATTATTCGTACTTATAAGCTACCCTCTAAACTACACTTCATTATTTAACATACCATATTTCCTCCTCTGACGTAATATTCTTATGCACTATTTTATTTTTCTTGACTTTACAGTGAACACAAAATCTTATCAGTTTTCATGTAGACATATTTATTTTTAAATTTGTCTGTTTGGTACTTACACATTTCCCTCTGCATTCAATTTCCGAAGAATTTTCAATATGAAGTCCATTAAGACACTGCAAAGAAGACAGACAAATAAGGAAGTAACGAATGATCACATATCGTAGGAGTCACTTCAATATTCAAAGTCGCGACAATTGACTATAATTCTCATACTTGCGTCGGATATTAATATCTGCAAAATTGATATTCAAACTATTATCTGCAAACGTAAATCTACTGCTTTCTCCTTTTATTCAAATTTCTGAACCATCCTGGCCCACATTATTCCTCTTTCTGTTTAATATTATAGTCTAAAATAAATCACTATGTAAATTTTTACGGAATTAATTAACCACTTAAATTTGATGGATTATATATATATTAAATATTATTTTACTCTAGGACAGTATTTCACAAATTGGTTAAACCGAGGAACATTTTTGTACACGGAGTATTTGCGGTAGGCATAAGGAAGTATTACATAAGTAGCTGAAATTTTAGGCTGTGAATGGTTAAGGATAATAATGTCTTAAACAAAAACATGCGATTATTGCACTATGTAATTGCAAATATTTATAAAGAACAGTTACCCTTTTTATATCCGAAAACTATGCTTAAAAAGAAATGTTCGTTACACAACTTTTAATGTGAAGGGTGGTCTTTTCTGCTTTCTTCAAAAATTATGTTTATACTCGTATTTGGCCTGATACTGGAAAACTGATTCCTCACCTTTGGTTCCGCATTTAATCTGTTCATTTGTTTCTTTTTCTATTGCGAAATTCGAAATATATTGACATTATAAGATCACATTTCCATAACAAAAAAACTTGTTTTTAAATTATAAGTATGGTTATTCTACTACTACTACAACAACAACTCAGAAATATTTCAATTAATGTATTTTTGTCACAATAAAAACGAAAATAATTTTAAGTGACATTTACAATACTAATATTTCAGTTCCCCTTTTACATTGCAATGGCTTTTTTTTTGTGGTACAGCGGAAAGCCGTTTGAGAAATTCTGCTCTGGGGAAATATATTCTGTTGATTAAAGTGCAATACACACTATATTTTCGGCGCTTATGCCAGAGTGAGATCATTTCGCAGAAACCATTCCCATGTGCCTGTGTTTCTCTGAATGTGACTAACTAGCTAATAAACTAACACCACGTGGCAGATACTGTATTGAGAATTTAATAATCGCTGAGTTAGTCAAAACATTCTTGGCGTTTTTTGAAAGCCAACGCTTTATTAGTGTTCACAAGTCCGCCACTATTCTGAGCCAAATGAATCTATTTATTTAATATCCATTTTATATTCTACCATCTATGCTTAAGTCTTCCAGGTGGTTCCTTTCTTCAAGGGTTTCCCATAAAACTGCTGCCTACTTTTTCATGCTTGTTACATTCCGCAATCACCTAATCCTTTTTGATTTGATAGTCCCATAGTATTTAGCAAGAAGTTAAACTTGTAAATTTATAATTAGGAAATTTTCTCCATCGCTCTGTTTCCAAATATTTGAATTTTGCCACATTTTCAAGAAATACACCAGCTGTCTTCATGTTGTGAATTATTTCTGCATTATAGTGAGGAAACAATAACATTTACGTAGTTATCTTAGCCCTTTCTTCTAGACCAACCCCCTTACTAGCTTGTAATATTGTTGTCATTTTCTCCTTTGTGGTGCTGTATGTGTTATTATTAATAAAGTAGTACAATCAGCATCGACCACCATTAATGTGTCCCATTCAATATCCGTTCCTCTGGTTTTCTGAACCTTCGGAGAAGAAATGTAAATCTCATGGACATAAAGCATCTTCTTGGCTAAGGTAATTCTGGGTATGAACCGTATAAGACAAATGTTTATCTAGGCGGACTGTGCATTAGGTTTCATTTAAATTTATGTGAATTATGGCTTTTCAAGTTATATGGAAAACTACGTCATTATTTTAAAATATTTAGACCTAAGCCACATACTTTAGAAAACCTAAATAAATTTATATTAACATTACAACAATAAAACTATTAGATGCCATACTATAACTCTGAGGATAAACACATGTAAAAATGCTTTATCTGCCGTGAGAGATTTCTGATTCTGGAAGTCATCTACTACTCGTCAGTACGAATTTTTCATCGATCTAAAATATATAATCATGAAAAATATCGGAGCCTTTTAAAGTTCGGGCTAATATTTATTAATTACCACAAATGGCCTCTAAGGCAACCACACATCAGTTTTTAGAAATTGAGGGTCTATGTGTTTCGAACACGCGTTCACTACTTTATAATGCCTTTCAAGTAAGACAGTCCAAAAAATCTCCTCATGGTTACTGATTGTTGTCTCTAGACCTTACTTTTGACGTAGGGCTGAACCATATTTGTTTTAAATCTTCTCTTTTCCCAAAAGAGCAGGTCACTTTTCCGCCCGCATTTACATATATATTAAGTACCGTCGTTTGGACCTGGAACGTCAGGAGCCTGTATAGGTCAAGGTCACTTATGACAGTGGCCAGGGAATTAGCGAGGTATAAATTATATTTAGTGGGTGTAGCGGAGATTAGGTGGAATAACGGAGGCACAGTAAGAGCAGGGGAGTATACTTTTTTCTACAGAAACGGAAATAAAAGTCATCAATTGGGAACAGGTTTTTTGTACACCAGAGAATAGAATCAGCAATTAAGAGTGTAGAGTTTGTTAGTGATAGGATGTCATGTATAGTGCTGATAGGTCGCTGGTGTAATATTGTTCTGAATGTGCATGCACCAACTGAGGAGAAAAGTGATGACTCAAAGAACAGTTTCTATGAGGAATTAGAACAGGTTTTCGACCATTTTCCTAAGTACCATATGAAAATTCTGTTAGGAGAATTTATTGCAAAATTGGGGAGGGAGGATATTTTCAAAGCGACGATCGGGAGTGAGAGTTTACATGAGGATATTAATTATAATGGTGTTATAGTAGTAAACTTTGCCACATCAAAAGATCTGGTTTTTAAAAACACGATGTTCCCGCACCGGAATATTCATAAATACACCTGGACCTCTCCTGATGGGAAGACTCATAATCAGATCGATCACGTACTGAAAGATTGGAGATGACATTCAAGTATATTCGATGTGCGATCTTTCAGGAGAGCTGACTGTGGTACTGATCACTATCTGGTGGTTGCAAACGTTAGGGAAAGACTGGCGGTAAGCAAACAAGAAGCACAGATGTTTGGTGCGGAGAGATTTAATCTCAAGCAGCTAAGTGAACTAGAGGTTAGGAAACAGTATCAGATAAAGGATAAAGGTAGCAAAGAGTTTTGCAGCTTTTGAGAAATTAAATGTTAGTGAGGACATAAATAGGGCTTGGAAACGTTAAAGGGAGTATCAAAATCTCAGCTAAAGACAGTCTAGGGCCGTATGAAAGGAAACAGCCTAAATCATGGTTTAACGAAGATTGTTCAAAAATTTTAGGTCAAAGGAAGCAGGCTAAAATGCAGTGGTTACAGAATCCAAACCAAAGTAATGCAGATAATCTGAACAATGTAAGACGTGAAGCTAGTAGACATTTCAGGAACAAAAAGAAGGAATATCTGAAAGCTAAAATTAATGAACTAGAAACAAACAGTAAGAACAAGAATATCGGAGACTTTTATAGGGACATCAGTGACTTTAAGAAGGATTACCAGCCTAGAACTAATGCAGTAAAGGACGAGAAGGTGGATATGGTTGCATTTCCCCACAGTATTTTGGCTAGGTGGAAGAAACATTTCTTTCAGCTATTGAATGTACATGGGGTTAATGATGTTAGGCAGACTGAAATACGTACAGCAAAGCCACTAGTGCCTGAGCCTAGTGCCTCTGAGTTTGAGATGGCTACTGAAAAGTTAAGAAAGCACAAATCACCAGGTATTGATCAAATTCCAGCAGAACTGATTAAAGCAGAGGTAGGGCAATTCGGACTGAGATCCATAAACTTATTAATTCTATTTGGAATAAAGAGGAATTGCCTGAGCAGTGGAAGGAGTCAATCATTGTACCTATTTATAAGAAGGGTGATAAAACATATTGCAGTAATTATAGAGGCATATCACTTTTGTCAACCACATACAAAATTCTATCCAACATCCTTCTGTCAAAGTTAACTCCATATGCGGAAGAAATTTTTGGGGAGCATCAGTGTAGATTTAGACGTAACAGGTCGACTACTGATCATATATTCTGCATTCGTCCAATACTTCAGAAAAAATGGGAATAAAATGAGGCAGTGCATCAGCTATTTATAGACTTACAAAACTTCTATGATTCAGTTAGGAGGGAGGTCGTGTATAACATTCTCATTGAGTTTGGTATCCCCATTAAACTAGTAAGGCCAGTAAAAATGTGTCTAAATGAAACCTATAGCAGAGTCCGGGTAGGCAAACATTTGTCGGACACATTTCCTATTAAGAATGATTTGAAACAAGGAGATGCTTTATCACCATTGCTTTTCAACTTTGCTTTGGGATATGCCATTAGGAGGGTTCAGGCAAACCAGGAGGGCTTGAAATTAAATGGTATACATGAGCTTCTAGTTTATGATGATGTTAATATATTGGGCGGATGCATATATGTTTTAAAGAAAAACACAGAATCTTTAGTAGTCGCTAGTAAGGAGATTGATCTAGAAGTAAATGCTGAGAAAACTAAGTACATGGTCATGTCTCGAGATCAGAATGCAGGACAAAATCACAACATAAAGATAGAAAATAAATCCTTTGAAAGGGTGGAACAGTTGAAATATTTGGGAACAGCCCTAACAAATCGAAATTCCATTCAGGAAGAAATTAAGGGAGATTGAAATCGGGCAATGCTTGTTATAATTCGGTGCAGGATCTTCTGTCTTCCAGTTTGCTATCCAAAAATACAAAGATTAAGATATACAGAACTATAATTTTGCCTGTTTTTTGTATGGGTGTGAGACTTGGTCTCTTACACTGAGGGAAGAACATAGGCTGAGGGTATTCGAGAATAGGGTGCTGAGGAGGATATTCAGGCCTAAGAGGGACGAGGTAACAGGGGAGTGTAGAAGACTATATAACGAGGAACTTGATGATCTGTACTCATCACCAAATATTATTCGGGTGATCAAATCAAGAAGAATGAGGTGGGAGGGGCATGTAGCACGTGAGGGGAGAGGTGCATACAGGATTTTGGTGGGGAGACCTGAAGGAAGGAGACCACTTGGAAGACCCAGGCGTAGATGGGAGGATAATATTAAAATGGATCTTCAAGAAGTGGGTGGGTGGACGTGGACTGGTTTGATATGGCTCAGGATAGGGACAGGTGGCGGGCTGTTGTGAATGCGGTAATGAACCTTCGGGTTGCATAAAACGCAGGAAATTTCTTGACTAGCTGAAGACCTGTTAGGTTCTCAAGAAGGACTCTACTCCATGGAGTTAGTTAGTTCCGTCTTTTGGAGACTAAGCATATGATAGAAGACTCTTGGACTGAGCAGAAGCAATAAGTTCTTAAGCTGAGCATTAATAACCTGTTCGTTATTACATGGATGTTTGTATTTACAAGAAAGGAAAGAATTTTCCTTCAGAGCATTTTACTTAAAAAAGTGCAACAACATGACCTTCAATCGTGAAGGTATTTTTTTCGAATTCCGGTTGTGGAATCGATTGTAATCATTCAGGAGTTTCGTGGTTGTATTGGCCCCTGTCATGCAAGTAGCCATATAATGTGTATTGAAGTACTTGGTAATTTCTCCATTTCCGGCTTTCTGTAGAGATTGATTCTCTCTTTTGGTTCGAAAACCTCAGGAGATGTTATGTAAGCTTTGAGAGACACACAACTCCATGCTACAGAGTCCTGCTTTAGAAGCTGATAGTGGCACAGCATGCAACCCGACGGTCATTATCTTACCTTGAGAGACAAGGGGGAATGTTGAATAAAATAAGGCAGAATTATTTAATGAGGCAAATTCTACCTAACAATAAACATACTTTGTCTTCATCACGAAGAACAGCCTCTTAAATGTTGCATACAGAAACAATAGCTGTTTGTTTTGAAAACCATACAAAACATAAATACCTGCTGTGAGCAATGCGTGGAGTTTGAATATTAAATCCTGTGTTACACGTGGCAAACACAGGAACTGAAAGGATTACGGAAAAGTATTGAGATTACAGTAAATCCTCTGTCAAGACCTGTACTGGCTTCCTGATTCAGGATATTGCTATATCAGTTTGGTTTTCAGAGGTACTTTTTACCTCTGTATGTCATAACTCCACACAATATCGTCTTAAATATTTCTCTAAAATAAGGTATATACTTCAAACAATTAACATTTAAAACATTATTAAAATAATCATTCTCCTGTACTCGAAGATTCCACCTACTTTAAATTTCGGGTTAAACACTCTTTAAAATTCAAGAGTTGTATATGGCGTATTTAAAATATAATTTTGTGCGCTCTGAAAGTACGGAGATTTGAAAAAGATGATTTCATAAATATTTATGCTTCCATGTAAGCCTTTCCAGTAGTAAAATTTTTTTGTTGCGAGAAACACCCGCTGCTGATACCTTGGAGTTTATTATTTAATTAAAGGTATATCTGTGATAATTGAGAATGTATCAGGTAACCAGCTTCAAGTAACCTTAAGGCCTAAGTCATTGAAAAGCATTTCAAATAGTATTTGTCATGAAGTATTATTTTATAGGCAATTATTTAATACGGTATGAAAATATAATGCTAGCATAAACTTCAAATTAGAATTATGAATGTCTGAAATTTCAGTACTACGAAATGTTCTAATTTCGCTAAACCACGATAGATCACTTTCCTATTGCTGTATTATGTTCTAATTTCATCCTGTTTAATTTGGCATTAGATGTAACAGAGTTCCGTAAAGTGCATGTAATGAAAACGCAGCTAAGAGTAACATTACAAAATGAGTTGTTATTTTGTTTTCTACGATCAAAGTTATTGATAGACTTCTTTAATTACTGCTGAAGAAAAATCGTCCACATGAAATTACATTTAACTTCCATCTTATATTGTCGTTATAGTAAATAAGTAAATACCTTCAAGTATCAGTACCTGACAAACGTGGGATGAAATTTGTTCCTTTAAAATGCTTAAAACAAAAAATGAGAAATCTTTTTTTAACAAAGAAGGTGTTAAAAGTTGTTTGATGACTGAAGGTAAGAGTCCTAGTTGTTTCGAAGTTACTATCCAAGCGTTAAAATGAGTGAAGTGAGAGAAGCGTAAGAAAAGTGCACAGCTACGATTCGAAGCGCCTACTTGCAGAATACGAAAAATGAGTGCGTTGTTTCAAAAGTTGAAGAGAACAGTATGGTAAACACGTGGTACCTACTTCTGTTATTCTTGTGTTCCTGTCTTGAAGAGGGTCCTCGCTTTCAGACGTTGATCCATTTCTCTCCTCTTCAATCTGGAAAGTAAAACAGCGTGTAAGTTATTGCATGCAAGAGATAGGCGTTACATTGATCAGTATATTTCTTTATAACGCAATTTTCTTTGCTGATTCTATTAATGATTGCATAAAAACCCGACTGGTTGAAATAAAGATAGGACGCCACTGAGTTACGACGAAAGACGTTGGTCGGTTGACGCTTGATGCTTGGTTTCAGCACTTTCTGAAATTCCTGTTTTTATGAATTCTGAATTGAGAGAAATATAAATGAGAAAACATGGTTAAGGAGATGCTAAGAAAAACCACGGAACCCCTATCCATAACATCTGGCTGTAGCGGAAAGAATTTAGAAACATATCCCCGTGCCCTGTTTTTAAACGTTATTTTCCACAGCTTGATGTCAGTGCTAGAACGAAACGGAGTCCAAGTGAAAACATTGTTGCGTAGGACATAGCTTCGATCTAGCAGAGAATCGGAGAAGCAGATACTGGAAAATTAACTGAGGATTTCCGATTAGATACACTTATATTTTAGGTGGTAAAGCAATATTAGAATCCGTATTGCAAGTTAGAATTTACAGCTTCAATAGATTTTACAGATATTCTGCTCTTTTCTTTATAATATGGAAATATCCCAGTCAGGAATTTCCAAAAACTAAAAAACTTTTTCTGTGACAACCACAGCTTCCTTGTCACTTGTAACAATATGTAACCAATAGGTGTACTGCGAACCACAGGTGTGGTTATTAAATTGCTGTTAACTGTTACAATGACACTTTCTTTTAATTATTGAATATTTATTTATTTTCGTTCCGAAAGCATTTATTTATTCAACAGCAGTGGCTTGCGAGATATTTGAATCTGTTTCCATAAAATATGCAATTAAATGTATTATTTGTCCTTTCTGGTACAGTTCTTAGTTCGGGGATACAGAGTGGATTCCGAAGTATGGAGAAACCAGATAATTAACAGTACGAAAATATTGGCAAGGCGAAGGGGAATGTGTTTATTTCTCATCGACAATTAATTTTATGGGAACACTTTTTCTCTGCTTATGTTCTTATTAAAGAAGTATTTTGTCAGTTTTCATCCCATATCGTCTGAATTTGAGTAAGTCGTGCCTGTGGTTAATTGAAAAAAGAGTAGAACCCCAAGAGCTTTTAGAAACTTAAGGACCTCTCCAAACTTTTGTTACGTTTCTTTTAGATATGCGGGATTTTTGTGGTGTTTATACTGTTTACTTCTTCCTTGTTGCTCAACCGGCACAGTGATGAGGCACACGCTGGACGAACGAAAAACACAATTCTGCTCATGGAAGGAGCAAAAACTTTTTGTCTCCCCAGAACCTTCACACGACCCTGGGTTCCAACCAGTTTCCTATTTAGTTAGTACCAATGGCCCATTTCCCAGGATTAAAACGGTCGACGTTTGAGGCTGATCATTCACATTCGTCTAGTGCCGAGGTTCTGAATGTGTGCAGCTATAATTCCAGTGCTCCCCTCATGTGCGCAGGAACACAATTTATCTTCATTGCTTTCTTGTTGCTTTCAGTAACTTCACAAAAATTATACAGGAACATTTTGAGCACTTAACCCGTCGAATTATTCTGTGTGTGTAATTTCAAACAACGTTTTGTACAACCTGAAAACTATAGCTACAAACGAATATAAAACGGACAAATATACTTATGTTGCTTCTTACATCTATATATATGAAAGTGAATGCAATGTTTAAACTACCTTATTTGCCCGAACGCACAACGACCCTAATATAAGGCGACCCCCCCCCAATAAAACGCGTGTACCAAGGAAAAATGTATTTATCCAAATCTAAGACGACCCTCCCAAAATCAAGCGTATGATAAAACATATTTTACTATTAATTTCATACACTTAATACACAAAACATATTATGTTTTATCTTTACCAATCAATGTCACTGTCTTCACCTTCACTGTCAATGCCATCATCTTCCTCACGCTCACTCCTAACATTCCCATCCTCTTCACTGCCATTCCACAACATATCATCATCAGTCTCATCCATTGAATTGGATACACAGCACTTCTTGAAACCCTCACAGTCACTTCTGGTGAGATGTGCTGCCACGCCGTAATGATCCACATTGACTAAATAATACGTTTACACACATTATTTCTTGGTTTATAAACTTACTTGAAACCATGAAGATCCACAATTTTCTCCAGAGATGGTGTTAGTGGTGTTAAGAATTTTAAATATATGTGTTCTGGATTTTTGTTTTGTATCTGTGGTCTGATCAGTCTGAGTTCATGACTCTTTTTATGGTTTTTAAATTGTGGATTGGTCCAGATTTTATTTTTGATTCGCGTAGTTAATTTTTAATATTTCAATAGCCATTTTTCTGTTACTACCCTTCGACTAGATCTGTTCTCAGGTGCATATCTTAACAAGCTGCTGTAAGTGACTAGAAATAGCTCGATATAAGAGGTCCATCAGGTCAGGTGCTTCTTTGCCTGAACAGGAGAGAGCCGGTTTCCGAAACGCCGTAATTTAAAAAATTAGACGATGAACACAGTCCGAAAAAAGAAGATTGTGTTAATTACTTCAGTCGTGCTCTGTTGTTTCTTTTGTTTACACATAACGATTTGTTTGGCGCTTAATAAGCGAATTAAAGACGACCGGGTATATTTAACAGCCAAATTGAAGGAAGAAATCTTGTCTTAAATTCGAGTAAAGAAGATAAGTCTATATATTATTATTGCAAGCCAGAATTATGATGTTGTCTGTGATGGAAATATGTTGATATGTCGGAAATAATTAAAGAATTATAATTCTAGGCGATAGAAGGATAATCCTAGAAGAGGGTACGGTCTGCCTTCTTTAACAAGGCATACATAACAATTCGCGCAGTATCTTGTGACAGAAATAGTATTCAGATATGTCCTCAGAGAGAATCCTGTGCTATACAACCATGGCTATTGCGATGAACAGAGTTGAGGTCAGACGGGGACGGTTGTTAAGCTACCATAAATAATGGTAATGATGATGACACGGTGTTGAGGGCCGTCCCATGGATCAGCCAGTTAGTCGCCGGCATTAAAGCAGAAGCCCGGGTTTAATCAGAGGCCAATTAATTTAGGATCTGTGGTGAAGAAATTGGTAGTCTGTATAATGACAAGGCCATGGACTGGACAACGGAAGAATTGTAGCTCGATTCCCGGCAGGTGCAAGGTATTTTGCTGTTTTCCAAAACGCCCAGACCGGCTCTAGGGCCCACTCCGCTTCCTATTCAATAGTACCGGGGTCATTCTTGCCTTGAGTAAAGCGGGCTGGTCGCGAGTTTTGGCATTTACCCCATCTAATGCCGAGGTTAGAATGATTGGGGCTCTGACTGCACTCCCTCCTATGCCTTAATGGCTTGCACGTGGACACTTTTCCTTTACCTTCGCCCTCTTCGTCCCGACAAACTTTTGGATTGTACATTAAATGAGGATATTGCCCCTTCCGGTTACGTCCTTTTAAAAGCCTTGTTTAGTAATCACTCCATCATTTGGTGCTATATATGTATTCAGCAATTGACAACGTCATGACATAGCAAAGAATAATGCATGAGAATGAAGATAGTCTTTTTATGCAGCCCTAGTAGGCTGTTTATTGGCTGGGAACAACCGAAGTATTCTAAGAAAATTGTACCCCATAGCAGTGTAGGCTACAATTACTATTAAGAACATTATTTATGTAACTGAATGAGCGATTCGTGAATTTGTGCATTTATGGAGATTTTACAGATTACTTCCAAGTAGCCTGATATGTTACCGCAGATCATTCAAGAAGTAGTCTCATTTTCAGACTGCTGGGATATGTGTATGGATGTTGGTGAAATGATGTTGACAGGAGAACCCTGAAGTACTCGGAGTAAAATCTGTCCGAGTGCCAGTTTTTCCACCACAAATCTCACATGGGCGGCCAATAACAGCTTGAGACAGGGCACGGCTCTTCGAAAATTAAAATTTATCTATATTATATAGCCTATAAAAATTTAGATCGTGCCTCACAGAGAAAAGAGTTCACGTCTCTTAAAATCACTTAGTGTTGCATAGGAAAATATCTGTTTATCGTAAAATATCTGTTTATCGTAAAAACCACACGGAACACACAAATACACTGTCTAGACAAAATGCAGGGCTGTCATTATTACAATTTGTGGTACACTTAGAAGTGTTAATTGCAGTAATTGGCATTCCTTTATATTTATAAACCTTCATCAACGCCCTCTTTCGCTTACAAATGTATAAACGTGAAGTTGACTTCTTCCATAGATGAACCACCTAATTTGTGCTCCATACATGATTATGCATATCGTTGTTCTGATAAGTTTTATTTTATTAGTAGCCTCTCTGTGATTTAAAACTTCCGACACATTTATTATTATTATTATTATTATTATTATTATCTTATTTTATAGACTGAAATCAGAGTGTACAAACCTGGTTGGTCAAGCAGAAAGAGGAAACTGAACATCTGTGCTTGTAAGCCTTTAATATTCACTAAAAGTGCCCACAGTTCTAGTCAGACACAGCAATATTTTATTTTATTGCAATATACAATTGCACTCAGTCACAAATATAAAATTACAACAAACGTTTCCGTCGGATATACTCCTTTTACAGTCGAAACACGAAGCGAGAGTTAATGGTAATTAAACAGTGTAATTGTGCCCCATAATATTTTGATAATAATATAAGTTCTCGGTTGTGACAGCAAACGTCTAAAATATTAAAATATAAGAGAAGTGAAATCAGACGTATCGTGCACGCAGAACCCTGCGACTGCCACGTTACGGACAGTATTGTGACGCTATATTCTACATGTGCTAAGTAGGCCCTATACATAGACGAATAAAAACATTTTGAAAGAGAGAAAATGAAGTATTTATCTTTATTTTAAGGAGAAATTTGTCGTAATTGGAGTACGAAAATCGTAGCAGATAATGCTTTTTGCAGGCGCTTGTTCAAATTTGTGACACTCTTATTAACATATGCCAAAAATAAAGCATAAACAAGGGTTACAAAACTGAAACTGGAATAAATTACTTCCTAATGGCGTCGTAATTCAAATGTGACGATTTATTTCTATAGGCTGCACATACACATACATTGCTGTAACCCTTGTTTTCTTTACAGCATTGCGGTGATATTTATTCGGAGAAATTTAGTTACCGTACCGGTTGACGTCAGCGTTGAGAGTCCTTTAATAATTTCAACACCTGCAGGCATTTTGTTATTTATAACAACTTAGTAACGTGTATATATTCAGGTCGTACTTCCACAATACTCGATTCCATTTCTGATTAATCTGTATAAGAGAAATTTTTGCATTCTCTTTTAAAAAGGCAGGCAGAAACAATGTCATATATAATTTTTTTTACTTTGTGTTTACCGTGCATTTTGATATTACTCAACAATAATCCAACAAATGCACTTTATTTCTTAAGCATGTCCAAAAACCCTACATATGTTTCGGCTGCAATAGAGCCATTATCAGGTGTTCAAGGTCACGTTCAATTCAACTTTCACTAATCCATTTGGTATCACTATAGACACACCACAATGTATGTCAAGTTTCTATTAGCGGTTAATAACACTCACTGTTTTCGTTTATACAATCATACAATTTCTTTTAAATGTCTTCGCGTAGGTTGTTTTCATCTTTGAGTTAAAAGCGTAAACAATGATAATACAATGTCATTAAAAGTTGTTAAAAATTATTAAATTGCCGGCAATTGGTTTGCATACAAGTAATGTTGTCCGAGCACTTGATTTAAGCATCATATATTGGGTCCAGATGGATCTAATTAAAATTCGCCGGACATCTTTTGATATAGAGCTTCACCGCCAAATGTAATTGCTTTTGTTACTGTCGGATAGAACACACTTTACAGGCTTTATTTTCTTTCTATGCAATTCATGTAAACAATGCAAAGAAGTAAACGTAAACTCAAATTTATTTACAAATCAAACTAACACACCATCAGCTTTTAAAATTTCTAAAACCCAGTTTGAGACTCTACTGTACGCATAAAAAGAAGGGAACCTCGGATGCGTGGGTGGAAAATTCGTTTCTAACTTTCGTCATGTCAAGGTTGGTGAAATGAGAGCAAAGCGTACAGTTGCTGTGGTCACTTGTCGCTGCAGGAATTCTACTTGTATAGCACAGTGGCGTATTTTATAATTTGTAGGTAATTTTACATATACACAAACTGAACGCCGATAACCCGTACACGATGATTTGTAACCCAATGAATTTAATCTTAACTTTTTAAAAAGACCTTCCAAAATATAAGGTAACAGACTGTCTGATATCGGAAACTTTATTCTTATTTTGATGCATATGTGGCATATGGATAGCAGACTGTGCAGATCAGACCTCCACGTAGTCAACGTTGACATTTACTCATCTGTCCCACCGTGGCACAAATTTCCTTAACCCGGCGTAACTCGGAGCTGACAGCTTATTTCATGACGATGTCTGCGGTAAATCGCTTGCCAGCCAAGTGCTAAAATTATAGAAATCACTGGGTACTAGATAGGGACTGTAAGAAGGTTGGCCCGTAACCACCCAGCCGTACTTCCTTAGCCAGTCCCAGTTCGGTCGGCTGTAGGGGGACTGGTATTGTGGTGCAAAATGACGACGCTTGGAGCAGCAAAACAGGCCCCAAATCTTTTCACAAGCAAACTGGAATTAAATTTAAGGAAGAAACTAGTAAAATGCTACATTTGGAGCATTGCTTTGTATGGTGCTGAAAAGTGGACACTTCGGAAAGTAGATCAGAAGTATCTGGAAAGTTTTGAAATGTGGTGCTGGAGAAGAATGGAGAAGATCAGTTGGACCGATCGTGTGAGAAATGAAGAAGTATTACACAGAGTCAAGGAGGAGAGGAATATCCTACATACAATAAAAAGAAGAAAGGCTAACTGGATTGGTCACATCTTGCGTAGAAACTGCCTTCTGAAACACGTGATTGAAGGAAAGTTAGAAGGAAGGATAGAAATGACGAGACGACGAGGAAGAAGACGTAATCAGCTACTGGATGACCTTAAGGAAAAGAAAAGATACTGGAAATTGAAAGAGGAAGCACTAGATCGCACCCTGTGGAGATCTCGCTTTGGAAGAGGCTACGGACCTGTCATAAGACAGACTACAGAATGAATGAATGAGATATCTAATAAAATGTTTTCGAGGAATCATATAGTATTGCAGTCAGAGTTGTAGAGAGATAATACTGAAATGGCAATAATGTGGAAGAAAGCATTCGCGCCTTTTTTGAGGAAATACTGGGTATTGTACATTCAACGGAATGACCTGGTAAAATTCTAATCACCCTTAAAGCATAGCCTGTGCGTTGCCCGACATATGTTTTTGTAATAAAGGTATTATTCAACCGAAGAGCAGACGGACGTTTTAACACCGTCTTATGCCAGTGAAAACTGAGGAATTATCTCTGTTTTTTATTTTTTTTCCCCAATGGCTCGAAACCCCTTGGGGGTCGATGCCACCTCATTATTCGAGGCTTCACGATCACACTTGAGACACACCACACTCGGTAGGACTCCTCTGGACGAGGGACCAGCTCGTCGCAGAACCTGACTTGTTTTCATTACCTACCATAAATATCACCGTATAAATTTACTTGTACATACAATACATACATACATACATACATCAATTTGGCTCTACCTTATTCTTTTTTGGTAATCAAAATACCCCTTACCCACTACTGTTATCTAATTTAATTCTACAACTAACTCACTCTCTGGTAACACTGAACAGCAGCTTTTAACTATAATCTTTCTTCCTGAATCATATTCGGTGCCATTTACAGATTATTACTCGCAGATTTCGAGTCTGGGCAAAACAATATACTGTATCTCGTACGGCTTGGAGAAATAAACAAATAAAATTTTGAAAGTCTATGAATTCAATCACTGTTATTTAAAATAAGTTTACATAAGTGATATGGACATGTCAATAATAAATATTTTTAAACATTATTAAACATATGACGTAAATTTAAACATGTAAAAAGTTGTTTTTATGTTTATTAGTATGATACTATGTAAGGGAAATGGAAGTATGCATTTATATTTGTGTGTTCAAATTATTTTTCCACTTGATTTCCACTTTACGTATCTGGAACATCTCTTCTAAGCTGCCAGCAGTAACATTATCTTATTGAATCCTACCACCACATTCGATGTTGACGTCTTCAAGGCTGCTGAAAAAAATTCCCCATGATAAAGAAGGAAGTGCATTTGCAGCAAAACATTGTGCCCCGTCATGCTGTATACTTACTGCATTAGCTCGTACAACAGTCTGTGCTTTTGGGCGCTTTGTGTCTGCCCAGAATATTGTCAGAAAATAATCTGATTACTCCTCACGTTCTCTTCACACTTGCTTTTAAGACTTCATAAAAATTCCTCTCATTCCTAAGTTCTTTTACATAATGACCGGCGAAGATGCTTCTTTCACATTTTTATCGCTGATCCGTGGAGACTCCTGTTGAAGATAGCCAAAACACTGTCCATTCCGGTTTGTGGCCTTCGTAGAATCTTTTCATCAGCCCAAGCTTCATGTGAAGTGAGGATATAAATATTCTTATTTGTGTCTACAAGTGGTCACGTGCGATGTTATATTTTCCGTGGAAGAAACCTTTTTCGAGAAGTCCATTCTGTCACAGCGGAGTGGCTACTTCTTGCGTGGGGTTGCCAGCGTCACGGAAACAGCAACACGTTGTGCCAGTAAGGTACACGCCGAGTAGAAGAGTTACGTATGACCATAAAATTTCCACAAATTTACCAACTGTATGTACGTCATTTTACTTCAAGCAATTGAGACGCAATTGCACGTTTTCATGTAGCTGTTTATCTGTTCGTCGTTTATCCACCAGGGATTGGTGATAAATCATTTTTATTCTGGAGTAGAACAGCCTTCAGGTTTAGGTTTGAAAACTCAGTGAAAAATTACGAATCATAACTTTCATATTTATACTATCTCACATCTTATTTCTTTAATATTTTTGTGATGGGCTATATTTCCATTTCTTAAACAGATTACGAAAAGCAGAGCAATTTTTAAAATGTAAGATTCCCGCCGTTTAATCTGGAACGAAGGCGGTTTTCTTTGTACTTAGTTTTAATTCTCGTAAAAAAACACTAAATTCTTCTTTTCTTATTAAGTGTTTTAGTTTAACTTTGTAGGATAAAAGAATATTCTTTTCATCCACCATATCATCAACATCCATTCCTCCTTTATTCGAATGCATTCCTGCTTCATTCTCAAAATACCGTAGCTCTTGTGTCTCTAGTACAGGGAACTCCTCGCTATGTATCACCTCAATGTTGATGGCACGTATTAATTTTTGATACAGCCTCCGTTTCTGTTCCTCCGTATCATGGGAACAGCAAATGGCATAGCATACACATGTTTCATTAATTCGTCCAGGCTCTGATAACCACAACATTCGTTGTACTACAATACATAAGAGGAGCTAATTTTGCATCAAAATATACCTCATGAAACTTCTCTAACCAAGGTTTTATTGCTTTTCCTTAAGACGAGAGAATAAACTGGCCACATGTGTTGCAAAACATCACTGTTTTTAACACACCGTCATCACATATTAAAATAGAGAATTTACAGTGAAATACAAAATATGTAACAGTCGCACAAATAATGGCTAAAAATGTACCTCTTTGAGGTGGTATCACTAGTTAACATCAGAAAGATGGCCTGTAGGTTTATACGCCTCCATTGTTTTCAAGATGGTGTCTTTATGGCCTGGGTTTCCAACGAAACAAATAAACTTCCTGCTACACCGACTAATACCCCACTTAACGAAATGAAACCATTCGCAAAATTTGTTTTGTAACGAAAAATGAGCATCCTGTACTACCAACAGGAAAATGAGTAAGAATAAAATCAATCAGGAATCAGGAATAGAAGTCTACATGGTGCAGTTTATTTTATTAGGAAGAAATATATTTTTTTGTTAGAGAATTGACACCAAGGGTGAAGACTGATACTTCTAAAAACCCACAGTTTTACACAATTATTAGGTAGCTTCACCCACTTCCCATCCAGTGTACACCTCACAATCCATTCCCATTGAAGTCATCGTGTTCGGATAAGACAGGATAAACCGGAAACTTCAGCTGAAGTGGCCGATAATTCTTAAAGTGTCAGTTTGCTCTCCTGTTTTATGAGATTTCGTAAAAGAACACCTTCTCTAATCCGGCATCTGCACAGTTATTACTTGGTCACGGATAGACGACTTTCACGTAAGACATTTGTTTCTCGCAAAGCTTTGTAGAGGCCTTCAGTCTGAAGTGTGGCATGTGAGAACGGGTTTTAGGAGCTGCTGCTGGACATGGCTAGACTAATAACGCGCTATAATTTATCTTTGCAAACCTTGGTTGGAAAACAAGAGAACAAATCCAGTTGAGGCACTTGCTTGCGTATTTGGTTGTATTGGATGACATGTTAAACGATTCTGTGTACGTAGCTTGATAATATTGGTTTTGTGATGACGTCATTGGAAATCGAGAAGTTCTGTCATACACGAAATTAATTTGAAGTCAGCAAAGTGTAGCAGCAGGGAGGTTTAACGTGGCCTTCATAGATGACATTGCTGAAGCAGTGAAGAACAGAGAATCATGGAAGGACTTCGTTCGCACTGTACGCTATGTATTCAGAAAGATAGCCCTGACACCCAAATAGTGGTGCGATGGAAGTACCGTTACCAGTATTGACACTAATGTGGTGAAATTTAGCTCCAGTTTTGGTTTGACCAATTTTATATAATTACAGGCAGATAAAAACTGCACAGTCCTCGTTTTAAGCCCATCATATATACATTAATAATTTGAATTCTTTCAGCATTAATGTTGACTCAGAGGTATTGAAAGACTTGTTTCCTCCGTCACAGCAAAAAATAAGCTTCCATCACAAAAACCAGTTAGTATGTTTATAAGGAATAATCACCATTTATTGTGTTAATCGTAAGAAACACATAAATACACTATGTGAGAGAAATTCAGAGTTTATTAATGTTAAACTAGAGTCGGTGGTAACTTGAGTAACCACAATGCTTTGGAGAGTTAAAATACATTATGCATTTTCACAAAGCCTAAAGGCTTGGTATTTTCTTCATTACTTTCGAAAAGTTTATGACATGACTTACAGCTTACACTGACTCAGGGGTGGCATTTACTTCACTATCAGGTCAGTACTTCTCTTCTGTGGGTTATGTGATTTTCGCAACTCTTTGCGACGGGCGTTAAAGTATATTTTAACTTAAATATAATGGTATTTTGCAATGTTTATAAACAATAAGCTCTTAGTAAAATGTAAATTAGGAACATGATAAGATTGTTTAAATACTTTAATAAATTAATTATCTTCGTAATTAGGAACAAAATTTCAAAAAACTTTCGGACAACAGGGAATGCAGCAGACGGAAAAAGGGAAAGGGAGAAGGAGGCCCCACATATAGTAGGGGAAAGTCACCCAATTTCGCCCTCATTCATAATTCCGCCAAATTCAATACCTGGGAAAGGAGGTGTTGCTCTGTTGTGAAAACTGATGGAAACGTACAGTGTCTTCGAAACGTGTGACGTATTGTGTGAAAGTTTGATGCACGTAATTCGTGTCGTTTCGCATGGTAAAACTTTTCAGATTTTTTGAGTTCCAGATCCTTTAAAGGGCGACTCTTCACCACATCAATATTACATGAATGCATTAGGCTCTATTTAACTGCAAGTAGTGATTCACATTTTAAAAACTACCACGACATGGCTTTATGACTGATTCTGTGGCAAAGAGCTTAAGTTGAATTTAGTGGGTGATAAGCATGCAGTCATTCTTAGCATCAGACAACGCAGTGAAGGTTCTCAAACAAGGAGTCCGATACAAAGAACTGCCTGTGAATCCAATATACTTTTGCAACGTGCCCCTTTGCCCTTCACCAGGCCATCTACAAGTGAAATGAAGGTTATCCTGAGTGCCATCCTCCTTGTCTGTCAGGTTCTATGCCGTGCTTTAGTAACTTTGCTTTGCAAAGCCGTTTCAATGACGCTGTTTTTCAAGGCTGTCGTCAGGTCGGGGTAAAGGGGCGGCAGCTACGGGCCCCACATATTTACATTGTTATATATGATGTATTTCTTGCATAATGACACCTTCAACGCAAAAGAAATAAAAAGTAAATTTGTCCCTGTGTATAACGTGAATGCATAAGGCAGAGTGGATGTATATTTCCACTGATTCTTTACCTCGGCGCTAGATGGAGGTGAGTGATCAGCTTCACGCTCCGGTTTTACCTTCGTGGAAATAGCTCCCGGTACCCATTTAATAGGAAGCTGGGGGGGCCTAAGCCCAGTCTAAACTGTTTGGAATGGAGTAAACCCTCTTGCCTCTACCGCGAATAAAACCGTGGTTCTCCAGCCGAGCAGCCAGCCAGCAGCCTATACTTCTGGATTCAATATTGCGACACTAAAAACTGGGGAAATGCAGGGAAGTTAGAGTCTCAGAGCTGAGTGCCGAATTATAGTCTCCATGTCGACTGAATTCTCTGCTCCGAACGAGTGATTAAGAATTAAAAACTGCAAAAATGGAATATAAATAAAACGATTGTATGCATGGCGTTGACGTTATATTACTGCGTGTACGAAAAAGGGCGTTACACGTCCTCTTGCTTTGTGTGATCTTCGTAGCAGTTATATCATAATTCTTTGTGCCTTAAGCAAAGGTAAAACTATCCCTGTACAGGTCTTGACAGGCCTTTAGGGATCCAGGGGGTTGAGGCTCGCAGAATTTCTAGACAATCAGTACATGAAGGTGGTAAGGTTGTCAGCCCTATGCACCGACCGCCTTTACCCCCAGGAGATACTCCTGGTACTTATTTCTGTTAGAGGCTGAGTCGACCCCAGGGCCATAGTGCGGCCGGAAGGATTAAGTCGATGAAAAATCCAAACGACCCCATGGGGAATCGAACCCGCTACCTTCCTCAACCAACTGCACCACCTCGTACCCCTCATTGTGTCTTATAATTCACGAAATGCTACATTATACGGTTACAATATTGACAATATAATTACATGTAGTAAAATAAATGAGAGCGCATATAGTGCTGGCGAATTGCACTCGTACAGTGGAAAACTAAATGATGTGATTTAACTCGTAAGTGAATTTGCCCCCGATCGCATCTGATAGTGACCTAATAATGGAATTCTTGTTCATATTTAAATGTTCTTCCTTATAATATCAGAAACGAGATAAGCATATATTAATCAATATACAGTTTGGCACCGTTTATATCACACAATTAAACGAGCTGATTATCTGCCCTCTTTTGCTTGCTTCTAGGTCTCACAAATGCTGCTTCGCCTCTAGGGTTGACACTGCTCTTTCTAATGACGGAAGTTTTCCGAAAAGGAAAAAGGGTTAGAAATTACTTCCGAGGAAATGCAAGGGGGATATTTTATCTTAAGAAAAAGCTTTGTCTCAGGATCTAAATTTGAATCCTGGATTTCCAAAACACGAAATTGCCCAAAGCTACAAAATTAAGCGACCATCGCACAATCAGCCTCATCGCACATACAGCAAAGATAGTAGCGAGGATACTTAGAAGAAGGATTGAAAGGAAGACTGAGGATGCCCTTGGAGATCAGTTTGGATTTAGAAGAAGAATTGGAACTAGGGATGCAACTGGTATGCTGAGAATAATATCAGAACGAACCTTGGACATAGATGAGGAATTGTGTGCTTGCTTCTTAAACTGGCAGACGGAATTTGACCGTGTCAATTGGACCACATTAAAGCAGATCCTAAAGGGAACTGGGATAGACTGGCGCGAAAGAGAATTGTACAGTACATTGTACATGGAACAGTGTGTTAAAGTACGACTGGAACAAGGGGAGACGAGAAGTATGAAGATTAGAGAGGAGTTAGACAACGTTTCTGTTTGTCGCCGATTCTGTTCAACTTATACAGAGAGTACCTTACCAAGGAAGCTCTTGAAGGATTTGGAGACTTACAAATAGGAGGACAAGTAAATCGCACTGTGAAATATGCAGATGACCTTGTGCTACTGACTAAGGAAGAAACTGTGCTACAGGGTATGGTTGATAGACTAACTGAAATTGGAAGAAGCTATGGAATGGAAATAAATGTGGAAAAAAACTAAGGGAATGAGAATCTCAAGGGAACCATACTGAATAAAAATTATGGTAGATTAAAAGCAATTGGAAATTGTGGAATATTTCAATTATTTGGGTAGCATGATAGCAAATGATGCAAGGTGTACACGCGAAATTAAACCCAGAATTGCCATGGCAAAAGCATTATTCAACAAGAAGAAGAATTTTTTCACCAGCAAACTGGACTTAAATTTAAGGAAGAAACTAGTAAAGTGCTATATTTGGAGCATACCTTTGTATGGTGCTGAAACGTGGACACTTCGGAAAGTAGATCAGAAGTACGTGGAAAGTTTTGAAATGTGGTGCTGGAGAAGAATGGAGATCAGTTGGACCGATCATGTGAGAAATGAAGAAGTATTACACAGAGTCCAGGAGGAGAGGAATATCCTACATAAAATAAAAAGAAGAAAGGCTAACTGGATTGGTCACATCTTGCGTAGAAACTGCCTTCTGAAACACGTTATTGAAGTAAAGTTAGAGGGAAGGACAGAAATGACGGGAAGACGGGGGAGAAGGCGTAAGCATCTACTGGATGACCTTAAGGAAAAGAGAAGATACTGGAAATTGAAAGAGGAATCACTAGATCGCACCCTATGGAGAACTCGCTTTGGAAGAGGCTACGGACCTGTCGTAAGACAGACTACAGAATGAATGAACTAGGATAATCTATTGTAGTTAAGCGTGATTTTAGACTTCCGCCGCGATATAGATGAGATCTGCGCTCTTCTGGATTATTACGCAGCGTAGAGCGGTGTACCAAAGTTTCTGCTTTCTTCTTGGACTACTTGACCCTTGAAGATGGGACCGAAAGGTTGTCGCGGAACGTCTGTAGAGAATTACCAATCTACGCTCCTTAATATCCCAGAGGAGCGCAGATCTTTTGTATTTAAGATTTTGCTCTAGCAAAGAGCGTCCATTTATTTAATCGGCGGTGCCAAACCTTCTCTTATTACGTTAAAGCACGCCTGCGTTTGTTTCAAATCAAAACTCATTTTTCTTAATTTTATGGAACTAACTGGCGTAAATGACACCTGTCTTGGGTGTAAGCATGTTGTTTTGTAATAGACGGGGATGTACATATTGTCATTATAAATTCTAACCTTTGTAAAACAGTTATATAATTCTAAGATTTCTTTGCTAGTTACCATTATTTGCACGAAATATTTGCTCACTGAGCCGTGTGCCATAAATTGTGAATTAAATATCGTGCTTCTATCCTTAAGTTCAAATATGCGAACGTTTATTTCAAAATATAAAATATTTGTCGTAGTGCGTAATATTATGAATTGCATTCATAAAGATTCTTCTTTTAATCAAGAAAGATTCTGCTTAATTAAAATATTTGGTATATTGCCTTTTTTCGCCGATCCGCGTGGCCGCGCGGTCGAAGGCGTGAATCTACGGCCGCTCGCTTGCTGGGATTGCGGGTTCGAATCCCGCCGGGGGCATGGATGTCTGTCTCTTGAGTGTTGTTTTTTTTTTGCCAGGTAGAGGTCTCTGCGACGGGCAATCACTCGTCCAGAGGAGTCCTACCGACTGTGGTGTGTCTGAGTGTGATGGAGGAACCTTATAGAGGAGGCCTAGGCCCACAATGGCTGTTGAGCTATGGGAAAGAAATGTACTTTTACCTGCTACATTTCATTTGGTTGGTGTTTGGTGGAATTTTTCGTTTTAGGTGCTTATTTCTTTTACATATTCCTCCGCCTTTTTGGTGGTGTGATTGATATGTTCAGTTCATCAGAATAATAGCTGGTGTTGTGAACATGTCAGTCAAAACGAGTGATGTGTATATGAGATCTTTGCTCTTCCAAGATGTTACGCAGCGCTGATTGGTATTTAATTAAGTTGTTAAGTACACTTTACTGTACAGTGAAGTGTACTTAACAAGGTGCCCCTGATGATGGCCGAGTTACGGCCGAAACATATGTAGGGTGTAGTGAACAGAAAATTACGAAAATAAAAAGTGCATTCGTTGGTTGAGGAACTAAAGATTAAAGCATAAGAACATGTTCTGCCGCGCGGTATAGAACTACGGGATTAGGGAAGCAGCGAACGAAAAAGCTTTTACTTCAATCCTTCGTGACGAATGCTAACAATATTTGGATATAGACATGTAAATTATTTATGAAACGTGAATGATTACTTACATGGATTTGGAACATTTTTCTCTTAAGGACAGACAACTATGTACTTGTAAACCGGCTCATTCAAACAGCACACAAGGCCTTAACCTGGAGCCATAAGACTAATTCAAGTGGTCACTTGATATGTGGGTATTCTATCTGCAGCACATACATATGATATATGTTTAGCTTCGTTTTCTATGAAGATCGTAATATATTTAGTCATCTCTCTAATACTAGGATATAAACGTGACTGAATTAAAGGGATAATTATGACTTCATACTCCTGTAAAGTGCCTTTGTTACTTCTTAAAACTCTGCACTTGTGTAAGGTTTAACTTCTATGTCAACACTGTCAACACTTTGCAGTCCAAATTGTAATCGTAAATTATAACACTCTGGTCCAAATTAAGTTTACAGAAAATCTCTAAATTTCGAATTTCAAAAACAGGCATCATATTGCAGGAGCTTAGGAAAAACCAAAGTAAAACATTAGAAAATAACGTGTCGGCTTGGTCTCGACATTTGTCTGGTAGAATGAAAACTGCTGTCGAGCTTAACTCGACATTGGACTAATATGGATTAAGAATTTCCCTGCTAAAACTAAAGTCATTACTTGTTAGGTGTAAAATTATTGTATTACTATTAATATAAGCAATTATTTATAAACACAGGCAGTGCTCATAAACTGATCTGAAATATAAATTGTATTATTGACTAAAAACACATATTTAAAGTCAGCGTTTACTTCTTCAGTATGGGGTGATGCCCAGTTACGGATCTTTTTAAAGATTTATTATATTGGATTCTCCGTGGACATGAAATAGGCTGCCCTGGGAATAACGCGTCACTGTGCCACGCACCCTATTTTAAAGACTCCATCAACGGAATATTTGTGTATAGGAAAACCTCATCAGAATTGAACAGTCTATTCATAACTTGCAGCTTAATTTTACACACTTCTAAGCACTTTATTGTTCCCATTTCGTGTATATGTGGTCTAAATTTCTGATTGTTAATACACACACATTCTCATTGCGGCCTGTTTCTTATTTTTTTTTCTATGGCTGGACAGCCCTATATGGGCCTGGGCCTCCTCTTTTCGTCGAGGGTTCATGTTCACACACATTTGAGACACACCACAGTCGGTAGGACTCCTCTGGATGAGGGACCAGCTCGTCGCAGAGACCTCTACCTGACAACACACAACACTCACAAGAGACAGACATCCATGCCCCCGGTGGGATTCGAACCCACGATCCTAGTAAGCGAGCGGCCCAAGACCCACGCCTTAGACCGCACGGCCACTGGGATCGGCCCTGTTTCTTATTACATTCTGAAAATTTTAGGTCTGCTACATTGATACTGATATACGGGCAGAAAGTGAAGTTTTATTTCATTATAAAACGCTTACAATCCTCGGAATAAAATGTAATTTTAATGTAGGTCATGCGGTCTTTTTTCAACGTGCTGTATTAAACAAGAGGAATGATAAGTGGATGGGCTGCTGGACAGTAAACGCAATCATTTACTACATGTGATCTGTCACGAGGCAACCTTCTTCGCTTTAATAAGGGAGACTAATTGGATCGCAGCGCTAATAACACCAGAACTGCATTGTAACTGAGGAACTGGGTCGTGCTAACACATGTTTTCATGTGAAGCTTGGTAAACAAAAAATAAATTAGCTGCAACGTAAACAGATTGACAGGCAAACAAATACGGATTTTGCATTCCTTTGAGAAAATTATTTAAAAGGGAAATGCATTTACTTTGATGGTGAATAGTTCCATGTTAAAGTCCCATTTCCATCGCTTACTCACATAACATTCTGGAAGTATATGAATTTACCGATGACAATGATACTGTGTTATTAATCCTGTCTAATGTCTGTCTGACGAAACAAAGGAAATGTAGAACGTGCGTAGCCACAACAGAGGCAAATCTGCGGTGACCTACAATTTCCAGACTGCCCTCAAGACCTTCCTCTACTAACATCATATTCGGTGTGGTTGTTCTGAAGTCTGGTCGTCATAAAGGGAGTGAGACCGACAAAAAAGACAAAAATTATTGTTGCCTATTCAATAAAACTAGAATCTTCCACACAAAGATGTACAAAGGCTGCATGGATTTAGTATACCCGGTTTCTGGCATTTTCCATCTCTGGAATTCCAGACAGAACACAACGCTTCGGAAGGTGAATCTCTTTCGGTGTTCAGGTGGAAAGGAGTCGAAACACCTACTTCGATGTATCTAGTGACTACAATAATCTCTTGCCAACAGGTATACGTAGCTGAATAGGTTCCTGCACACTGTTTCACCTGAGGACGGAATCAGCTTCACTTTGCGAAATGCTGTGTTTTCGCGGAGTAGTAGAGAATGGACACAGTCTTGGAAACCAGTATTACTATAGTAGGCCTTCTAAACGTACTAAATTAAGTCAGAAAGTTTTAGAACCGTCTTGATCCCGCAAATAACATCTTGTGCTTTTATATATTTCATATTAGTTTAGGTTTTGTGGGGCATGAAGAACTCGAGATTTAAATGGCATTTTCCCATAAACCAGCGTTTTCCAAACTATGTTCCGCGGAACATGGGTGTTCCGCGAGTTGTGAATAGGTATTTTACGAAAAAATCGAGAAAAAATCATAGGTTTTTATTAGATTTGAATTTAGTATATTTAATCATAATTTAAGCTACCGTTCATATAATAATTTTATAAAAACCATTCGTTTGATTGCTAACATATCTCGTTGCTCTGACTTTTATTTGATAAATGAAGGACCACAAAACATAAGCTTTCCGTAAATATTTACTACGTTAAAAAGTGTTCCGTGGAAAAGCGTTTGGGAAACACTGCCTTAAACATTCTATTTCAAATTTAAATACCACGGATTTCTTTCTCGTAACAGAGGTAGTTTAGGAAATCAGCGTCTTTGTTTCTTACACTTTTCTGTTCTTGACAAGACCTTAAGATGACAACTTCATGTGAACGTATTTTTTTACAATTCCTCTAGTTTACATTACCAATTCAACAGTCAGTTCTTTTGTAATAAAATACAGGTTACAATAAATTAATTCTTATGTACCTTCAAGGTAACATCAACAGCTGAAATAACGAAACATGCGGATAAAATGAATAATTCGTTATTTATCTTTGAGGTAGTACCAAACATTTCTTAACCTGTCGTAGTGGCAACATTAGAATTTGCAAGAACTAAAACGTAGTTAAGTCCTAAATGAACAAGGATATATTTGTCAATTAAGATTGATTGAAGACTGTCATTGATGCTGCATTTCAAACCTAAATGTTGTCCTTTTTTATTTAGGACACGTACCGTTTGCCCAAAACTCCAAACATTTTCTGCCTCTTTTTGTTTGCCGGTACTGCAGCACGCGCAACGAATGTAAGTCTGCTTGTATCACTTCGGAGAGCCCTTAATATTTGCGGACACGCTTACTGCGGTTTTGAAGGACGGATTAACATCTACATTATACTCAAAATTTTTTGCTTGTTTCAACCTTGAATGAGACGCAAATTCTTATAGGTCTTCAACATCAGCATTTTCTTTATCTGTTGGTAAGTACAATAAGTATCCTGCTTCGTAGCGTCTGTTTAAACAATACAACTTTCATTTGTTCTCTGTAGTTCCAGGTGTTTTAGAGTCATACATATCAATTGTCGTAGCACCAAAACAATACGAGTATTTTTTCCGAAATATTTTAAAGAAGAACATGTATTCTGTCCGACTGATTACTGAAGGTGAATGGTAGCTTCCCCCACTTTACTACCTGCGTATCAGACTAGTATATATGAAGTTTCAGTCCCCCCCCCGCCTATTGTATTCCCATCAGTCAATAATAAAATGTTTACCAACTGGTTTTTGGCGTGCTACATTTTAGGGTCTTCAAATCAAGCACGTTTTTACACTTTGTAGTAGAAGTGTCAATAGTATGAAGCCACACAATTTTAACGTGCCAGGTTATCGAAAGCCGGGGACACGAGGTTGGCACTTATGCTTCTTATTCCTAGACCCCCCAATTACTTTTTGGCTCGGTGATAGGGATAAGTTTTCCTGATTTTCCTTATTCCCTCCAGGAAAATTCCGTGATGCTTCTTTAAATTAGGTACTTCCATTTTCCTCC
The DNA here is from genome assembly GCA_021186555.1 of Reticulitermes speratus. Lineage (NCBI taxonomy): Eukaryota > Metazoa > Arthropoda > Insecta > Blattodea > Rhinotermitidae > Reticulitermes > Reticulitermes speratus. The sequence continues at coordinate 35,893,532 of JAJKFL010000001.1, read as the reverse complement.
ATATCCTTTTTCAATTTATTGTGTTTTAATTAATATATTAAAGTCACCGTCGTCTAAGATGTGACGCCGTGTAGTCAGGTGGGTACACGCCAATATTTCCGAGAAACCTGATCTCCATTTTCATAGATAGGTTTCTCCTAAATATCGTTATATTTCCAACGGAATATTTGGCGTCACATCACACAAGCCTGCTAACATGTCTTAAAGCAAGAAACTGTTTTATGTTCCGGCCTATATCTCACATACAATGTTGCAAATAAAAGCCGTCCACTTACGCAAGTATGGGTGTTGACAGAAAATCCGTGTTATTGATATTTCTACAAGTTTTGGTCGCCATGAAAAATCATACTCATTCTGTGGAATTAATAACGCTTACAATAATCTCTTAAGTACCGATTCCTATTTTGTTATGTACGTTGTATATGACAATATTTTAACACACTAATTTTACATCCTATTTTAATTTATAGTAATACTACAGTTCTATAACAGGAATTTGCTTCAGTTACAATCTTTTCCATTATACTTAAACATTCGGAGTTGAGACTTTGTATAAAATCCAAGCTGCGTAATGTGATAATCGCATTTAGTAAATATTTAAAATTTTACAATAATTACTGCAATAACGCTTCTTCATATAAATATATATCGTTCTATAAAGTTTTTAACACGTAACTCACATAAAAAAGATAAATCTGCGTTTAATACGCTACTTTAAACTTTATTAATTCCATTAAAATTTGTGTAAATACTGCGCGATCGGAAAGTAACACAACCCATGTATAAATATTTATTATTGGTTGCAATTGAATGATGTCAATTGGATCCACAGAAAGAATATTTATAACTATGAATATACAAGAGCAAAACCCGCGTAGGTCACGTGATTTTGTACTTGCGCCAGCAGCCTTTTAACTGTCGAAGTGCAAACATGTTTTTTTTTAGTTTAACTTAACCTGAAAGAATGAGTTTTGTGATGCATTTTCCATTTTCCTTTACTCAAGAAGCATAGTTTCAGGTTAGTTTATACATTAATAGATGAAACAGCAGAATACGGAAGGCTGAAAATTCCCATATTTTCCATGGAAAACCGTATCCCCCTTAGAAGTAGGGATATGACGCTATGGTGTTTCTTGATGGAGAATAATCCGTCGCATTTACTTCAGGGAAACGGTAACAGCAGAACGTCACCACGAACTAACTGTGAATCTCATATCCTTTTTGGAGGCTGACGAACAAGCCTGTTGGTTTCAATAAGATGTGGCTATGGCACATACCGCAAATTCAACTTTGCTAAAAATGCTTTTGTCAGCGGAAGATAGAACGTATGGAACGACATAGTTGCGAATGCTGAAATAACGAATGTTACAAACCCCGCAGACGTAAGTATAAAGTGGCTACACCAGTGCAATTTGTGATGAAATGCCAACCTACCAGACCGAAGTGAAACTGTGTTACATGTTTCAAGGGTCAATGCGATATCTCCAGGAATACCTCACCTACGTACAAAACACTCGAGCTCTCCCTGGTTTCACGAGGAGGCCTCTGACCTCATGGGAATAATTAGGCTTATTTATTTATTTATAACAATGCGCGAATTCTTTGGTGATGGTATTATTTATCGAAACGCGTGGCCCCTTTGATCTCCGAACCTAGCACGACCGGATTTCTATCTTGGGGGGGGTTTTGAAACAGAATGTACGAGTATATCAAAAACAACTGGCTCACTTCAGTAGAAATAAAACAAAATATTCAGATATGCATTCCAGGTATCACTGAAGAAATCCTGCACAGAATTGCATCGAACACAAGAAGAAGAGTGAACTAATGCATTCCTGGGCGTGGCGGATATTTCCAGCACTTAATATAACATTATGTTTTTTTTCTGATTTTAATTCCCCCTTTTGGCAGATGGAAGTTTTTTTAAAGAAAAGTTTCCACGGCTTTTCTTTAAGCCTATATGTTCCCTTAGATTGGTCCAGAAGAACTAAACCATGTCGCAATAGAAAGGAGGTTTAATCAACACCCGTATGCGTGTACATAGAAGGTTTTTATTTACAACAGCGTATTACAGAGTTTTGTGGATTCGTACAAGATCAAAATATTTTTCGCTCTCAGCACTATACTTTTTCCCATTGTCTCAAACATTTATCTAAATGAAATTTGAATATTTTAGCAGATCCATTGTCATAACAAAATTATAATACGCCATGATCTTATGTTGACCAGACTTAAGGGAGTTGAAAACCTATTAATTTTGAATAGGAGGGAATAAATATGTCAATCCAGATTTCCAAACCATTTGGCCATCAAATGTTCAAAATGTAGATACATTCTTACTTTTTTTCTTCAATGGCTCGACAGCCCCTTAGGGGCCTATGCCGCATCATTGATCGAGGATTCACGATCACACTTTAGACACACCACACTCGGTAGGACTCCTCTGAACGAGGGACCAGCTCGTCGCAGAGACCTCTGCCTGACTTCACACAACACTCACAAGAGACAGACATCCATGTTCTCGGTGGGATTCGAACCTACAATCCTAGTAAGCCGCAGACCCACGCCTTAGACTGCGCGGCCACTGGGATCGGCACATTCTTACTTGCCTGGAAAAATTATTTGAAAGAACGAGTAATAAATGGATGTGTAAAACTTTTACAACCATTTTGGACAAAACATAATTTCCATATTCGTTTTAGGCACATTTGCAAAATTACAAAAACTACTATTAATGAGATATGCGATCTTGTGCGATATTACGCAGCGTAGAGAGGTAATTCCCTATCCACATTTAGAGACACCCTATCGATAAGTTGTCTTGAAACGTCGTTACAGAATTACCACTCTAAGCTGCGAAATATCCCAGACGAGCGCAGGTCCCAGGTCATGTCTGTCCGTCCACATGGAATAACTCGACTCCCATTGGACAAATTTTCATGAAATTTGATATTTGAAGATTTTTCGAAATTCAGTCGAGAAAATTCAACTTTCATTAAAATCTGACAAGAATATCGTGTACTTTACATGAATACCCACGTTCATTTATGATAATACCTCTCTGAATTCTTCTTACAAGGAGAAATTTTTCAGACAGAAGTTATAGGGAACTCAAAACGCATATTTTATGTTGAATAACTTTTTTTTTCGAAAATCGTACCGTTTACGAGATAATGTAAAAATATGGTAGAGCCAGACGAGCACAAATGACAATATGCACAGCACATGCCCTTCGCATATCGGATAACTAAGGCAAGAATACAGACACATACTCATAATGTGTAATACCTTTGCTTTTCCACGGCAATGGTTACGCCAATGCGCCTGAATGTTACGTTATACTACTGGTTTATAAATTACTTTCATCACGCCTTTTAAGTTTTAAATGGACAGTTTCGCATTTTCCCCCCTGTAACTGTAGTTACCTTAAATAACCTTCCAATTGGCCCACTCTTGGGTGACAAAGAATCACAACTTCCCTGATAACGCATATAGAAAAGCATGAAATTTCTTGGATGGCAACTTGATAGAACAATTTTTTATATTATCTTCACCGTGCATTTTTTAACAGCTCACAAATTACACACCAACGAAATGCACTATATTTTCACTTTTTATTATTTAACCCCTACATTTGTTTCAGCCTTTACAAGGCCATCTTTAGGGGGCTCGTAATCTACAGTTACTTTACATCCATTGTTTAGGTCTGCTATTATGTTATATATCACATGTAATCAAGTTTCATTATCATTTATAGATTACAGTTACTTACAATTTCTGTATTAAAATATATAAAACACAGAATATAAAATCCTTAAATGAGGTTCGCCAATTTTCGTAATAAAATGATAAAATGAAGCTATATGTTTTTTTTTAGGATGTATCTTCTACCATTAGCTTGTTTGTAAATTCTGGCTGTTGGTTCTGTATATATAGTTAATCAGCTAAGTTAATCAGGCCCTGTGAAACAATGATCAGATATCAGCATCGTAGTTGTATTCTATTATTATTTTTTATATATGAAGTTTATGCGAATTTTGTAAGTTATCACTTTGAGTCGGACGACATATGTATGGGTTAAAAAATAAAAGTGAAAATATAGTGCATTTCGTTGGTCTGTAATTTGTGAGTTGATAGAATAAGTTGTAGTATTACCTATAGAACATTTTACATGCAAATATGGAGGCTGCAAAAGAGAATATGTTCTTCTCGAAAGATTCATAACGACAGTGTGTTTTCGGCAATCAAAACAAAGCTGACTTACGTATCAGCAACTACGATAATGCCTACATGCGAATCAGGACAGAATTATAAATCTTGGCCATATGTACTGACCACAATGGCTTTGATGTTAATTTACTGCTAATGCAAATAATCTGGACTCATAATTATGTATTTATTCTTCACATCATTAATCTTTTTTTCTCACCGACTTCAATGTTGTACAGAAATCTCTCTTAAATTGGTTTAAATGCTTTAACTGTTTTCTGCAGTTGCTATTCCCTTTAAGCATAAAATCTTTTATAAAAAACTGCAGTCATATAAGTATTGAATAAAAACTAATTACTCGTATGTTGCACAATTATTCACGCTACCTACAGTCAGACGGTTTTTTCCCTTGCACCTCACTAAACATTAACCATATCCACTGAGGAGTGTTTCAAGTAAAACATACGTAGATTTTACTTACTGTGGCCGATATTTTACATTATATGCAGATTTTTCAAACTTTGATCGGTTTCTGAGTACATGGATAAATGTCCAAATTCAGTTTTATTTGAAACATGGTTGTGTGGGCTCACTTGAGAGTAAAAAGAAAGCCTGACAAAACCAAAGTCGACGTATCTCAGCAAATTTTATTGTAAAACCAAACTTAAATCTGTAACATCCCTTCATTTATTACAGAAATGGAAGATGTCACTGAAAATTGAACGTTCCCAATGTAAATTCATTTTGTGCCCTTACTGCAAAAGCGTATAAAACCAACTGCATAAATAAAATTTAGATGGCCTAAAAACCACTGAATTTTTTAGACCAGTATTTTTATAAATTTTCAGCAGCCAGCATTTCTCAGACAATAAATGGTATGGACGATCAAGATTCGATAACCGGCAGGGAAATTGATTTTACCAGCTCACCACTGCGTCAAGCTACGAGTACATGGGATTAAAAATGCTTGGAAATACAAAATATTCCTTCGCTCCCCAATCCGTCTCCATGGCTTTTATATGTACCACTTGCTGAAACTTAAGAAAGTCTGCATTTTTCCTACGCAGCGTGTATATGTAGGTTTCGTATAATCATCACACTAAACGTCTGTTTTTTTCTAAATAATATTAACCGCTTGATCCTTACACTAGAGGCAGACTGTATTTGCTGTGAGTTGTGTATACACACACACACACACACACACACAATATATATATATATATATATATATATATATATATATATATAATCAGACTTAAAAATGACAAAGTATTTTGTAGTGTCATAAAGGCTGTTATAGGTTACTCATATTCTTCGGTACCTGTAATTTGTATCTTTTCGTGTAGAATTAAATTTATCAGGCTTAGTGAAACCATGCATACGTGAACTGTTTTGGCCTTTGTAAAGCAAAAAGCTATTTTTCCCTGTGCTTGTCATGGAGGCATAAGGCAGGTCAAAGTTGTAGCTCCATTTATTCTTAACCTTTGCACTAGATGGAGGTGAATGGTGACTCTTAGGCCCCGGTTTTACCTCCGGGGAATCAACTGTCATTATTTAAGGCATAGGAGGATGGGTGGATTTTTGAGCCTGTCTTGACAATTTGGCGTACAGAAGAATCTCATGCCCTTGTTAGGAACCGAACCACGATTCTTCCGTCTTTCATCACGTACACTAGTTATTATACTGACTACGCTATTCCAGTTACTTTTGAAAGGTGGACAAATGCATAAGAGACAAGATGACTAACGTTGTCTTTACGTATAATTATTCAATTTTTCACAAGCAAAAATTTTTCATTACAATTACTTCCTTTTACTTTATTCGCTTCTTTCACAGACTGTATTTACCTGTTTCTATTGTACTGTAAATATAGATCTGTCTGTGTAAAATCGAAGTACATTCGGCTTCAATTTGTAATAATCCACTAAGATTATTGCTATAATATTATATTATCAGCCTTCCACCCTTCTAATGTATGAGTGAAATATTTGTACTTTGTGATTTAGACATTATTCTGTTGAAGTTTTTACATTTTTCTTTTAAATTCTCCCAAATATCACTTGCATTCATATTTTTTTCAGAGTTTATATGCTCTGTCTTTTTTACTTTTTTTAAGTTTTTAATATTTTGTGACTCCTTTTCGTGTGTTAATATTAAACACTCGATTCACTTTTTTAAAACAGGAACATTATTGAAGGCTTTACGTCGAAGATGCAGACTATCAAGATTAGAGTCGTATAAGAGTTATGCGATTTATTTACATGCATTGTGAAAATCGACAAAATATGGTAATGGAAGCGTCGCCGGATAAACAGCTGAAAAATGAGACACATTGAAACTGATTTCATATCTCGTATTTGAGTACGAAAAATGACGACTGTCAAAGTCCAGCCACCTCTGACCTTCAGGCAGCAAGCTATTTAAATTTAGAAGTCAAATGGAGAACTTCAAATGATACAAGTGTTATTCTGAATACATATGTATATAATTTCAAGAGGCGGGTAGAGAAGTTTACTGGGGTCATAAGATGACACAAAGTGAGACGTAACAACGTACTGGCAATCTCCTCTTTCGTTATTTGGTGAAAGCATTTATTTACGTTCTGCAGTACGGGACGAGGCTCATGTCTAGAACGGGTGGAAAATGAAGTACATTCTGTAACGTCTGTTCGTTGGACGGTTTGTGGTTTGATTCCGTGTCAGAGAAAGAGATTTTCTCTTCTCAAAAACGTCCACACTGTATCCGGAGCCCACCCACCCTTCTATTCTATACGTACTGGGAGTTTCTTCCACGGGGGTAAATAGACGGGGTGTCAAGCTGACCGCTAGATTCCATCTTTTGCAGACGTTAAGAATAAGTGGAGCCATAACTCCATTTCCCTCGTATGTACCTTCACGGTTTACACAGATACAACTATTTTTATATTCTCATTGTGAGCAAAGGCAACTGATAAATTTTGTCTGAATCCTGAAAACACTTGATTTTAATTCTGGTATCAGAACAGACAAATCAATCCTTCGCATGCCAGAACCAGCCAATAAATCTTTTCCAGTGCCCTGCTTACCGCATTCACATAACTAAAACCGAGTTGCGCAATGTTCCTTTTACTACGAAGCGCGTATTGTGGAATTTCATCGACCTTTGTGGAGTAATTTGCAGCTTAATCCTTCTTTATAAAAGAAACAGAAGGCCGCTGGTGAGATCAGCGTGCTCTCTGTGAGTGTGTCGCAGTTTCTCTCATTTTAAATTTGAAATTCTCGGCCAATTTTCATCAAATTTTGAATAAAGTTTGTCGTTGAAAGACATCCCAACGTCCTGTTTTCTGACTTCTACAAACATTAATAACAAGGCGGGCGCACAAAATTGGGTGACGCAGGAAGTGCTCTATAGATGTCAGTCGTGCGGAAGTTTTCTTTACTTTTCTGGTTTGTGGCTATAATTAATGCTATCCCAGTGGCCGCGCGGTCTAAGGCGTGGGTCTTCGGCCGCTCGCTTACTAGGATCGTGGGTTCGAATCCCACCGGGGGCATGGATATCTGTCTCTTGTGAGTGTTGTGTGCTGTCAGGTAGAGGTCTCTGCGACGAGCTGGTCCCTCGTCCAGAGGAGTCCTACCGACTGTGGTGTGTCTCATATGTGTGTGATCATGAAACCTCGATGACACGAGGAGGCCCAGGCCCATATAGGGCTGTCGAGCCATACCGGGGGGGGGGGGGGGGGGGGAGGGATAATTAATGAAGTCTTCGCGTTAGACATTTGAAATTTGATACTGGCTTAGACCATAGATCATACACATCATGTATAAAGAATTGTTTGTAGGTGAAAAAACTACAAACGGTATCACTATATGAAAGTAGACAAGTCCGTCAAAGCCAAAATTTACCTTTAAGTTCTAAGTTCTTTAGAAAGGCAAATAAAACAATAATGATGTACATAGAAACGTGGAAGTATAAATCCACCCAAAAGGGAAATTAGCTTTTGTGCATTTTGCTTTCAACGTCCTATTGTAGTCTGGTTAGATTTACTGTGCATCTTATTCGAGTCTAAATCAATATTCACGCCAATAGTTACCTTATGGAACTTTAACAGAATTCGACGACGCTTTATATTATATCTGTATTGTGATGTGAAAGTTTGATAAGAGATCTACTTTAATTTAATTTTAAGAATTATATTGTATAAGAGCCGAAATTATCTTCAACACATTTATCTTTCGTTGTTATGTACTGAAGAAAGTTCATATGTGACAATTACATATGTTTTACCATGTTTGCCTCTGAAGCCCATACTAACTACTGAAGAGCCTAAGTACATGACCGGGCGTCTGTCTTAGACAGAAAATTTCCTGAATACAAGTTACGTCTTAAAACATCTGCATCAAACTTGCTGATTTCCAGAACATTCCGTACCTTAAAAGTAATTATTCAAGTGCGCCATATAAAGGGTTGTCCAAATTCCTGCTATTACTCTGCAATCTAGCTAATATCAGCCGAATTTACAACACTTTCGCATATACTTGTCTATGCAGCAGACATAAGTAGGGCTAATTTTTACAAATTTAAGTATTTGTGATTATTACATGTATCGCCAGGGAAAACAACCAAGGCTCTTGCGGTTTTAGGCGCTTTCGCAATATTGCGAAAAGCGACTGTTAGCTCTGTCATGTCTCTCTGTCTGTCTGTCCGTCCGTCCGTCCGTCCGTCCGCATGGAACAACTCGGCTCACATTGGACGGATTTTCATTAAATTTAATATTTGAAGATTTTTCGAAATTCTGACGAGAAAATTCAACATTTATTAAAATCCGACAAGAATAGCGGATACTTTACATAAAGACGTAAGTAAATTTATAATAATATATCTCTGGGTTCTTCTTAGAATGAGAAATATTTTAGACAAAACTTGTATAGAAAATTAAATTCAATAACATTTTTCGACAATCTTCCCTTTTATGATATAATGTGGAAAAATATGGTAGAGTCACACAGGCCACATATGACAATGTGGTGCATGCGCTTTGCATGCTGGATAACTAAGAATACAGATACACACTCAGAATATGTAATAGTTACTGCTTTTCCACGGCAACAATGGTTACGCATACTCGCCTCAATGTGACGTTATACGTACATTGCCTGTCTTGTTCTACATTGAATATTGAAATGTCTCGTATTATTCTCACAATAAATGGCCAATATTTTCCTGTACAGCATTCACCAATTCCTTTCTCTGACGTAAAATCACTGTGTTCTCTGTGAGGTACGAATTGTATCTTCATATATAAATTAAATCCATTTTATTCTTCAAAGATTTAAAGGGAAATTGTCTCTTCTAATCCTACCCGATGCCTTCTCTTGCCAGTTCTTTGTAATGCTATTTATTCCTTTTTTCCCTTAGACTACAATAAATGTTCACGTGTCAAAGTAGATTTGTACTACCTAATATCATAGAGAATGGCAAAATATTTTTACCTTCTCAAAGAAAACAATGATATTAATGCCTTTCCAGTTCTATTTTATAATATGTGATAAAACCAAAAGATTATAATCTTTTGGTTTTTATCTGTCATTATCAATTTTTGCGGCGTCCTGTGAAGTCTGTCGCTGTGTGTCATACAATTGTAAATGAAGTTTAAAATCAGCGCTTTAACAATAAATGGAATTTTTTCAATTATATAAATTAAGACTAAACAAATATAGCGGAACACCTTCGAGCTTCATTCAGTTGGCTTAATGAAACTTATTAGAAAGAGACAGCAGTGTCGCTTTAGATGCCTTGTCAGCTTCATTTTACCCATACTTAATTATCTTATATTTAAACAGTACTCAGAGGACTACGCGCTTATGCAAGCAAATATACGGGGTTAAAAACATGCAATTTAATATTTCTATTACATAACAATAAAAATATCAGAAAATGTATCCTTTGTGTAGTAACCACTTATGTGTACTTTGCATTTGTCTTATTTTATATTTGATTTGATCCTATTTCAATGTTGAGATATTTTACGTTTTTAACATCTGTGAAGGAGTTACTTTGGCATAAAAGATTGAAGATTGGATCTAGAAATATGTAGTTTATTCTTTTGTACCTATCAACAACACAGATTTCTGTGACACTTACAGGATAGTATACGCAGTATACATGGTATATCCCAACTGTTCCCCCACTTGTTAATCCCTTATCTGATAGAGAAAGAGAGTACGAGGGGTTGGAGGAAAGTGTCGAATAGGAACACAAATGATTTCTTACAGTCCTTAGACTGGCAATGGCGCTGCCTTAATCAGAGACCTTAAGAAATTATGGTGCTTAAGGCAACAGCAGGTCTATCTCTCTCTTTCTCCCGTATTTTGCACGTTTTTTAAAAATTAGTGGGCACTTACGTCGCGTTGTATTTGTGACCACTCGTCTTCATATTACTGAGGCTTTGCTCAGGAATATTTGCTTGGAACGTTGTTGTTTTGAGAGATTAAATGTTCTCGCCGTAGCAGCTATGACGAGTACTGTCTTCTAAGATGTGACCGCACGTAGTCTGGTAGAAATGTGCTGGTGTCTAGCAGGTTTTCTCGAAACGTTTTTAAGATTCTACCACACTATAAGGCGTCACATTACACAAGAGTGCAGTCTTCAGTTGGTGTAAATTTTGTGATAACCTTAGTCCCTCCAGTAACGTTCTGTGGTAGTACGGCTACCTAAAAATAGGCCACGATCCTTTAATTGCAATTCTCACTCATCTTTCTTTTGACACGCTTTAAACTGAAGTTGATGAAGCATCTTGAGATTTTAGGCTTTTTTGTCCCTAAATAATAATTTTATCAAAATAATCTTGCCTGTCTAGCCTGTCATTCATGTTCTACACTGTGCGACTCTAACAGTTAGCTGAACAACGAAGTCTGAGGCCCAAAGATGTTATGCGAAATACGCAGGTTGGTGGACCGCAGAGTATATTCGAAGTCCGTACTACGACACTTTCTGAAGCCAAGGGCACATGGACGGGGGCATCTTAATCCTGAATACAATGCTTCTCATTTTCCTAGATGATCTATCCTACTATAAACAGTACTTTCATACGTTGCAGAATCTGTAATTGTGTAATTCGGGTCCCACAATGTACGTGGTCTTGTTACGTTTCTAGAACACGTTTATCAGTTGGTAAGGCCTTTGCGAAAATCAAACAACAAGTATGGCCCTAGCGACTGTTAATATGGGTGTGTGACATGTAGCACCAAGAGGGAAGCGTTTTATAACGTGTGTATCGATCACAGTAACCCCTTTCCAATGCGGTTTTATTGTGCGGGTAAAAATTAACGCGAACGACTGTTCGTGGAGCGCGGGTATTGGTTAAGCGCGGCCTGCAAAACACGCCCTTGTGGCATATAAAAAATTGTCCTACTTTTAAAAAGCTAAAGACGGTTTGCGTTTTCCGTATGTAGATATTTGTTTCTTTTATCCCCAGCATATATATATATATATATATATATACATATATAGCGGTGTAAATTAGTAGCTCAAATCTCATCCCTTGATTCTTCCTCCTTGTCTTTAACTCTATCTCGTCGTGTCACCAAAGTAAATGTTCATTTGCTTTGACTTTGCGCAACCTCATTCCCTCATCCCATTTATCCCATGAAACAAGAGTATTAATTTCTTGTAACATGGATTTACCGAAATAACCTCTTCAGGATTACTTCCCTTGCAGGACGACGGTTTGCCTTATTGAAGCGGATTTTAAGGCTCGATGTAATTCAAGGTTTAAGGTAGACTTGCTTATTTATAACACACTCTACATTTAACTATGCACTCACACCCTTACAACATGAAATTGAAAATATTCGTCTACATGTAGACTGTGTTGGTTTTTGAAATTTTTTTTTACTTCATACATCATGAATCTTCGGTCGTTTCTCGACCGAAGTGTTCGGGGCTCTTAACGTAGCTTATCTAAAGCAGAACGTCACCAGCTGACCATCAATCACAAACGAAAGTGTAAAGTTACATTAGCTGTAACTCGTCTGTAGCAGCTGGCTTGATGTTTTTACCAGAATGTCTCCGCTTATCTCGTGTAGTTCAAGACAGCACGACTGTCATACGCAGCAGCTTAGCAATGCGTTGTCAGAATATGGGCAACAAAACTAACCTTTCACGGGCCTGTGATTTATATCTTTAAATAATTCGTCAATCACTGATCTAATATTCAAGGTGGATAATGATCGTCAATCACAACTAATCTCTTTTTATATATTGTATGGTTTTAATGCAACATGTTTCGGCTCAATAAAGCCATCTTCCAGCAGACAAAACATTAAAGAATTGATTATGTGAGTTACACTATATTGCCGATTCCGGTGGCCGCGCGGTCTAAGGAGTGGGTCTGTGGCCGCTGGCTTCCTGGGATTGAGGGTTCGATTCTCCCCCAGGGCATGGATGTTCGTCTCTTGTGAGTGTTGTGTGTTTTATAGGTAGCGGCCTCTGCGACGAGCTGATCACTCGTCCATAGGAGTCCTACCGAGTGTGGTGTTGTTGAGTGTGATCCCGAAACGTCAACAATGAAGAGGCCTAGACCCACTAGGGCTGTCGAACCCTGAAAAAAATATTAATTGACCCAATCCATGTATATGGTATATCTATCAAACGTATAAATGGATGATATAAAATAATATTTTTCTTCTTCCTATGGCTCGACAGCCCCTTGGGGGCCTAGGCCACCTCATTTTTCGAGGCTTCACGATCACACTTTTTTAGACACACCACACTCGGTAGGACTCCTCTGGACGAGGGACCAGCCCGTCGCAGAGACCTCTACCTGACAACACACAACACTCACAAGAGACAGACATCCATGCCCCCGGTGGGATTTTTTTTAAATAAAAACTTTATTTTCATAAGGCTTAATACTAATACACAGTCAAGGGATTGCACTGTTAACATAACAAGTCCTATGTTTCGCCCATGTTAACTGAGGTTTCTGGAACTACAAAAACGGCTTAACACCACAAACTAAAACTTCTCGTTAATGAGGCGTTTCCTAAAATTGATACTCGCCACAGGGAAATCGAAATCAGTCTTGACTTGCTCGCCAACCGCTTGCCTGCGTAGTTCGTGTGACTATTATTCTGCCACGTTATTGCAGCCAGTACTATAACCTCACATGAGATTACTGCTTAGGCTATACTGAGATGAGTATTTAAGGAGTATCATTAGGCTGCTTGTCGCTGACTGTGTCGTCTCGACTCGTTTCATTCCAACACGTCTAAATAATTGCCGTATACCCTCAATCTCCTATCCCCCCCCCCCCCTGGTACGTCTTCCATCGTGATCTCCTCGAAAAGTCTATATAGTCCTGTATCTCCAAAGTCGGGTGGTTCTTCCTTGTGTGATATACCATGTGACCCAATATTGCGTTTTGTCGTGGCGGTGGCCAGATTTGCATCGCCGGGAAGGGCAGCCACGTGAAAGGTACGTGTTTCGGATCAACGCGCAACATGAGCGCTATCCGTAAGCGTGTCCAGATCCAGATGTCACTTGCACCCGAACACGACATCACCCGATGAAAGGTTGTGTCCGTTTTACCACATGTTATGCACATCGGGGTGTCTCGCAGACGTATGCTGTACAGAAGTGCGTTGGTCGGTATTATGTCATGCACTGCCCGGAACCGCGTTGCGCGAATCGTGGTCGTCAGATATTTCCTGCTGATATTTTGCCATATTCTTCCCCATGGATGTGCGGGTTGCTTACATTGAATTCGCGGTGTCCTTTTCTGTATCTCTGGCATTTCATATGTGAGATGTGTCTCATATATCCGACCTTTGAAAGACCTTTGTGACTCCTCCGTCCTTGTCATTCCTAGATAGGCTCTTCCTTGGAGGAAGGGACGGAAATATTCTAAGGCGGGTGGCAATCGGCATCGGTTTGGGGGATTGGCCTCTTGAACATATCCCTTCCATGTGTTTATCCATTCTGCCGTTACTGTTCCTTGTTTGCGGCATTGTGATATGAGACGTGTTATGAATAGTTTGGAACATTTAGCTTTCACATGTATGAGACCAAGTCCACCCTCTCCTCTGGCGCGAATTCGAACCCACGATCCTAGTAAGCGAGCGGCCGCAGACCCACGCCTTAGACCGCACGGCCACTGGGACCGGCAAAATAATATTACCTTACATAATAAATGCTTTAGTGTCTTATTTGTCTGATGATGGCTTCTTATTGAGCCAAAATATGTTGCATTAATACCATACAGTATACAAAAGAGCTTAATTGTGATTGACGGCTAGTACTCACCTTGTGTATCTTTATTCCAACGGGACGTCCCACATAAAAATGTGGCCTAATATTCTGTCCACACAAGGTGTAGCTTATTCATTGTCCAGGTCGTCTGGTGCAGTAATTATCACAGAGATACTGGAATAAGACTCGCGAGTCCTTTAGTAGATGGAGTTTTCAAGGGAATGAATTACAATAAGCGTTTCTCAGTTTCCTTATTTTCTCGACCATTAATTTCACTATTGTTTTCATTTTTCATTCGTCATCATTATTTGTCTTAAACCGCATAAGGTTCAAACAAAATTTTGTGAAAGTCTGACAGTTCAGAGCTTGAAGAGAGGACGTATGTTTGTGGAGAGTTTAGTCATAACTTATCCCTACTTTCTGGCCACGAAATAAAAAGTTAAGAACCAATGAATATGATAAAATTACTTACGGATATTAGAGAACCTGATTCAGGTAAACAGCTATCCATAGAGAAGGGGAATGATTCATTTAATTTCTTAGGAAATTGACACCACACAATAATTGTGTATTTAATGAAACCAATGCCTTTTTAACATTTTACAAAAACTCAGCATCATGAAAACTGCAAATATTTGGAAGATAAATATATTAAGTGTCGCCAGTGTTGCTTCCACATATAAAGCTCTATACTTTTTATGTTCTTAATATTAATCGAAGGAAATTAAAAATTACGCAGCCTCTGTAGCCCCAATCGTAATATAACTTTCATATTGAATTTCGTAAAAATCGGCCAGTTGATTCAGAAGTTGAAACGAACACACCTATATAGGAAGGATGGTAATATACTAAGCCTACTTTTTTCTGATGAAAAAATATGAGACCAAAACGCAGTAAATCATATACAGTTACAATGTGAAGTCACGAAATGTCGTGGTCGTGTATCTAGCACCCGTATTTCCTTTTGGAAAAGTGCTGCCTTTAAGTCTCAGCCCGGAGGCTGTCTATTCTAATTTAAGTTTCTATTGATTTCCTCAGTACCTAACGACAAATGCTGCGATTGTACGTCAAAGTAGGCCACTTGCATCTCCTTCCGCATTATTTACAATTCATTGCTTACTAACAGAGTAATATACTCGTAACTGAATAGAAGAGGAATGTCGATTATTTTCGTGTGCCTTATTATGTAGGCTGATAATACAACTTAAGAGAGTGAAGACGAACAGAAATATTTTCACATGTACAGGGGTGAAATCAAGATGAAGAACTCCACATAAATAAATATATCGATTTCTTGGGTGTAGTACACCCCAGTATGGTTTTAGAATTTCAATTTGCAATTGTTAGGCGTCAGATAGAAGGCACATTCCCTGCGATTATATACGTGCTTCTGAGCTTTTAGCTAAATGGCTTTGAATAGTAAGCGACAATTCTTGAAATTTATTGCAGACCCGTTGCATATTTTATATAAAATTTGGGCTCATGCCCTGGAGAAAATAGTGAAATACGACTTGTCTATCACAGCGGTAATTAGGGTAAGGAATTTAAGTATTCATTTTCCTTCCTAAAATATCAAATAAGAAAATATTTCAGGATTTTTTCTGTCATCATTTACATAGAAAAGAAGACTTACTTATACTTGTTCAAGCACTGGTATCCAATCCATAGTGGTGACAACAAATGTGTTAATGGAAAGCTTCTAACCAACTTTTCTATATATTCCTACATACACGGTTTTTGTGAAACAACTGTAGGACGATAACGGGATCTAATGACTGTGCACCTTTTTGTCACAAACTTCACTCACAATGAACTCGGTTTCAAAATTACGATCCGAGCTTAGGTGTTCTATCATAAGATGTGAAAATCTTTCGTTTAGAACGCACAAATCGGGGAAATGTTTTATGGTGCTAACAAAATACTTAACCAATTTTATTTCAAATATATCGGCTGAATGGACTTTAATGCATTTCATATTCAGTGAACCCACAACATAAATGTCCACTTCAATTGCTGCAAATTTATAGAGGCTTCACAAAAAGAGACAAAACACTTTTGTATTGGTACATCTGACAAAATTTGTACTGCTTTGAATAAGATAATTAGGCCTACATACAGTGTCGAAACAAAGTTATTACGCCAAAGTGTTCCTATTTTATTGGAAATCACAATTTTTTTAATTGCATGCGTTCATGCGTGCATGCGTGCGTGCTTGCGCGCGCGTTTGCGAAAGGTATTTAGCGTGAGTGAGTGAGTTTTATTGCAGGCACTCACGTAAGCTATTTTGTAAAGCATAAGAAATACATGTCTTTAACTAACTTCCTCCTAACAGAATCATAGGCTTTCTTGAATTTTGTAAATAATAAGAAATACACTTTTACGTCAAATAATTTTATTCGTGTTACATATTTGGTGAAAATATAGTGAGAAAATTATAAAGGTTGTTTATATCAAAGCCACGGAAAACCTTCATTGCAGCCCAGGATTGTTATATCATAGAAATGTTCCTAAATTCAACCAAATTTGTCCACAGAAAGTTTTCGTTAATACAATTAAAGGACACGCAGGCGGACAGCTCTCACCTTATGCCTGCCCACTCATGTTACATGTAACTCCCGGCACTTTTTTAAATACTTAAGAGACTGCCAGAACCCGTGGAAAATCGGTTATATTTTGAGAATTGAGGTTTAGACAGCGGAGAAGTTTTGTGTTATGATTTTCTGGGTTACGACACCATGAGTTCTGGTATGTGGATATCAACATTCGAAAGAAAATTGACTGTCTCCACATTCTCCAGAATAATGGCAACATTGAGTTCTCCAAAACGCTGGTAAATACATACAAGGCTATGCACCTGAATGACCCAGAAAATCAAAATATTGATTGTTGTGGCTTCTTTCTTAAAGTTAGAGTTGTCTTTGCACATGTCATAAACCGCATAGGGAAATGACACTACAGCTCCACTCATTCTTAAACTTGGCACTAGATGGTGGTGAGTTGTCAGTCTCACACCCCGGTTAATTTACCCCTGGGAAAAAACCGTCCTTACCCATTGAATAGGACGGGGGGGGGGAGGTGTGTGCTAGAGAGAGAGTCTGTACGTCCCTCTTTCTTTTCATACATTTCATTCATAATTCTCATTTGTAAAAGCCGTTCAGGAATTAAGACTTGGACGCAAATAAAGTGCAGGAAATGCATAAGCGTAATCTGGTGTTACAGCCACAAGCATAGCTTTCCGAAGGAAACCCAGCCACCAGTATTTTGGATAAAATCACGCTATTTCAGATTGTATATTACTAAGCTTACATACAAATATTTACAACATCGTGCAAACATTTCCTATGTTATTTAAAATTAATTACTTTCTTTGTCAGTTTAAGCAACTGTCACATAAAAATAAGAATAATATTCCCCAGCAGAACATATATAATTTTAATTATTCAATTAAAGATATTCTCATATCTGAAATTTAAAGCACTGATTGTAGGAGAATGGGTATGCATGTAGAGCATTTGTGAAATTTTTGGGTATTGTAGAGGTAACTATGATCGCAAGACATAAAAGTGCTAATGAGAAAACAATTTAACTAGGTGTTGATTCAATCACTACATTCTGTAAGGGCGTATGTTTCACGGTTGCCTTGTTTTATTCTAGCGTAGCGACTTTAACACACATGACTTTCAACGTGGAATTTTCTCATATTAAGCCCCCTTCATACTCCTAGTCTAGCCGAACATTGTACTCATATCTCAAACAAATCACCTCTTAAGTTATGAACGAGGAAATATTCCGAAATTTTATGTTGGACTGAGTGGAGGCGCAGATATTCGTCAGGACAGCCGCTTCTACACCCTAACTGGAACAAAACCTATGACTTCCCAAGCTTCAATTATTTCTGTCCGATTGTGGCATTTATGGCTTTCGCTGCACGAAGAAATGTAATTTGGAGGTTTCGCTTAGACGTTCTCAAAATTTACTTTGACAAATTTATGGACTCTAAAATTACAGTATGTTGAGGTACCACTAACCTTTTAAACCGGAGCCTTATTTAACTTCTTCGACTGTTCTCTCTATGGCCTTTTGTTTCCACAGAAATTTTAAGTAAAATAAACCAATGAGGATTACGTAATATTCACTGAAAAGGATTGGTCAATCAAAGACACGCGATCCTCTTACATTGCCTGGCCAATTACAAATTTTGAAGACATATTTTTCAGGAATGTCTTTTTTGGAACACGCAATAGGTGATGTGACGTAAGACAGTGGCTCGGCTGCCAGAGTGCTGGGCCCTAAGTTAGAAGACAGGATTGGCCATGCTTTGCATGTGTGCATATAACTTCGCCACAGAGGACAGAACGCTTTAGGCTCTGTCGTAAAATTGCGAAAAGCGACTATTAGCTTCGTCATGGCTGTCCGTCCAGCTGTCCGCATGGAACAACTCGGCTCCCACTGGACGGATTTTCATAAAATTTGATATTTGAAGACCTTTCGAAAACCCTTCGAGAAAATTCCATATTCATTAAAATCTGACAAGAAAAACGGGTACTTTGAGTGAAGACCTACGCACATTTATGATATGTCGCTAAATTATTCTTAGAATGAAAAATATTTTAGACAAAAGATGTAAAGAGAGTTAAAGCACTTATTTTTTTTTCAATAACTTTTTTTTCGAAAATCGTGTTATTTATGAGATAATGTGAAAAATGTGGTAGAGCCAGACAAACACAGATGAAAATATCACACGGCGCATGCGCTTTGCATACCGGATAACTAAGATAAGAATACAGACACACACTCATAATATTCAATACTTTTTCTTTTCCACGGCAAAAATGGTTACGCGAACGCTCCTGAATGTTACGTTATACCTACATTGCCTGTCTTGTATTTTGTTAGTGCATAAGGTTCTAACTTTAGACCTATAAGAAACCATTAATAATTCCTTTATGCTACTAAGTTTTTTGTTCCTCCTTCGACCAACATTAACCCGAAATGCTCTATCGCATCTCTTTAAGTCCCTGAAGAGAAATACTGAGCTAGGCTACGCACCTCAACTTCCCATATTTTCGACCTATCATAATTAACTAACAGCTCCCATCTGCGCGATGGGAAGCTGAAGGTGTAAAAGACATGTGTAAGTTGCTTCGGAAGCAGTGAATATTTACAAGGACCCACCGCATACGGCGACACTAGTCCTTATAATGTAAGAACAAAATCTACATGCACATAAAGGTAAAATATTGCAAGAACACACCTCAGACAGCTTAATATATCCTATTTACTGAATGCTATCGGTTTTGTGCCACGGATATCGCATTTTCATACCATCCTAGCTTATAACGAAGCAAAACATTGGCTAGGCCACATATTGACACATTGTCCCTTAATTAATTTTGCTCCACTAAGAAAGGTTTGTTATCATGCACAAAAGGATGAATAATATAAAGATGGCCCGGCTTTATTATTTGTAGTAAGTACTGTGTATGTTACAGTGCAAATTATTTTTGCTGTCGAAATATGACGGATCCGTAATGTCCCTCCTAAACTAATATTCCCTCCTAAATTCTGTCCTTTATGGCTGGCTGCTGCTAGAGGTCATAAGCGTTTAGTGTTCAAAATTAAGCATATCCATTTCTATGTCGTCTGTAGGGGAACATATATGATTGAATGCATTACTGTTTGAATATCTTGCGACCCCACTTCACTGAATAACAGAAAATTATTATAATGAATACATCCAGTTTTATAAACCGAATTTAGTAATGTAATTCAGTGTATGAGGTTATCACGAGAGTGAAAAAGAAGATAGTCATTTTCAAGCATGTGTTTTCTTATGGTCTGCTAAATTGGCACAAACGTAAGGTGCGAACACTTTACTTTCATTTTCACGGTACCAGTCTACACGGCATCGTACCCAGAAGACAATAATCTTAAGAAATATGGTTTTACTTTCAAGCCTTGAATTCACTTGTCTGTTGCAAGCTTAAGTGCTATAATACACAATACAGTTCACTGCAGAGTCACGCACAAGATTAATCATATACAGACGTACGTATTTAAAACACTAAAATTTTATGAAATGTGTGCCAAACAAATAAGTGCAGTCTCCATATACATCGTGTTCCAGAGCACGGCAGCTGTCATGAAAGCTCTATCGTACATGAAGCCTGAAGAGTCGGTTTTTCCCCTGTGGTTCAACTTGCTTTATTTCATACAACGGTTTCCAAGTGCCGATCAGCAGCTTCTAAGCAGAGTTTATACCTTTAGAAAATACTTCTCGACTCCTAACAAAACTCTGTTTTTGGAATGTTAGCATTTTTTCGAAATCTTTTCTTCAATTCTGGCAATGAAAATGGATTGCCCTGCCTTTTATTTTCTCTTTAATTCCACGAACTGTGATAGAATTCTTATAGCCTAATGGTCGGAAATTGTTTTTTTTTTCAAACACGTTGGCCCTGTGATGGTGTGCCTACTCACTACAGAGCAGTCTCCGAAGGTTATGCAAAGGAGCTTCATGAACTGAACATGGGAGTTCGGAGCAAGAGTGTCTGTCATTCTGTCCGTTTACAGTCCTGCTTAATGTAATTCATACCCCATCCGATAAAAACACAAGTTTTTGTATTGTACTTTTCTCCAACCCTGAACCTATCTATCATTGTTGACGTGACCTTTTTTTGTGCAAAACATTTGACAAAGCATTGCAAATGAACTCGTTCTGTTGGACGAAATACATTTTTTTTCAATGGCTCGACATCCCCTTGCGGGCCAAGGCCGCCTCAGTTTTCGAGGCTTCACGATCGTACTTTTAGAAACACCACACTCGGTAGGACTCCTCTGGACGAGGGACCAGCCCGTCGCAGAGACCTCTACCTGACAACACACAACACTCACAAGAGACAGACATCCATGACACCGGCGGGATTCCAACCCACAATCCCAGTAAGCGAGCGGCCACTGGGATCAGCTATGGAATACATTGCTCACACAAACTAACCACACTTCTTTATGACTCACAGCATGACTGAGCGCGCGCCTGAAGTTCCAGTGCTGAAAAGAGGACAGTGTGGGCTGATAACCTTAAGGAAGCCGGCATCGTATTTTCCTACACTTGGGCGCCCGACTGAAAGACGTCGTTGTTGTTTACACCTAACGTCGCGATAGAGGGGTGCGGGTAGCCTAGAAACCCGGCTTCGTATTTGGGAGGGTTTGGTTGGAATGTCGGCCCCAGACATGACTACACTGACCGATGGTTTTCATGGTTTTCATCAGTATCTGTGGTAAATCCCGCGCTGGAAATCCTAATTGGTCACGACCGCTTCTTTCTGCATTCTTTTCAATTTATTATTCACTAACTGCCTTATAATTGGACGCAGTATGAGATGTTGAAAGCATCATTAAGTAAACCACAACTAAATCAAAATTAGCTTCTTTTTTTTCAGGAAACGCAGAGCGAAGGAAAGGTACTTAGATTAGTAACATCCTACAGAGAGTTTTCTAATGTGGGAATAAATACGGCAAAACGGGGGTCGACATCGGTCGCTTTGCAGCAAATGATGTCCGCTCTACGGCGCGCACACCACATTAATACCGCAGGGCTGGCAGCGTCATGAGACTCTGTGCAGCAACATGAGCAACTAAATCGTATTTTAGAGACAGCTTTAGAAGAAAATGTTTTATAGGGAGTTGTGATTGAATATATGTAGGTCTATGTTAACAGAAGATGATGTGCTGGCCTTCCTGCTTTCATGTTTGACAGCCATATTTGTGATTTCCGTCAGCAAGTATCTGAAACACTCAGTCCCTAAGACCTTACGATAGCAATGTCGTGACTGTCGTGTCTTCGCGCCTGTCAAAGTTGACACACCACCTGGACTAACTTCATTAATAACAAAAGCTACTTTATATGTGCATATTTATCCTCACATCAGCTATTGTATATGGTTGGGGTTATTTTATCCAGTCATGTTGAATATATCCTGTGTCACTTCCGAAGTGTATCATGTCAACAATTCCACCGGCTAGGACAAAGGAAAGAACTGTAGGAAAATCGATTACTACAAACACCAAAGCCAAACATTTCCCGCTAACTGGCCTTATAACCCTCCAGAGAAATTAGATTTTAAATGCCCCAAACACAACAGCACGTCACAGTTATCATATTATCGTCTCTCCGTTCCAATAAACCAGTGTAACGTGATACAGTAACATGACTGTCTACAATGAATGCCCAGCCTTCAATTTCCGACACCACGACAACTTGGCTCTAATCAGCCTCCAACTCAGTTTATACAGATGGATGTTTGGAGCTTTGTTTCGATGCCCGAGAGGCTGTTATTGTCTGGTGCTTAGGTACAGGGAAACTTCAATTTATTAATACAAACCGCACTTGATTTACGCCCATTTTACGCCTTTTTTGCTTTAACGCCCCTTGCCAATTTACACCACTTTTAGTTTGCCTTCTCTCATTTCCAGTGTAACGCCCTTTGGCTAGTTTATTTGCATATACTTAGATCTGTTGTTCTTATGGGAATATTATTTTTTATTTGCCCCCACTTTTTCTGGAAGGCAACAAGGGCGTCAAACAAGGCGTATTACGGCCTGTAATTTCTGCGCTCTTATTCGCAGTTTAAAATAAAACAAACAGGTTAGTATAGTGGGATGGGTCTAAGCTTTTGTTCAGGAGGTGCCGGCCGCGGAATTCGAAAAGTTTAGAGACTGTTCTTGGACTTAATCATCCCTCAGTATCTGTAGGCAAATACCGTGATAGTATCTTGAAATAAGCCACGATGGTCTGTGTCCAAATATGTGCCTATGCACCATTCATAATCACTGAACCATCTCATTCAACCGTTGAAAAAGCTTTGTTAAATAAAGTTATAATTACACAATACAAAAGCCACTTAACGTAAAAAATGTACTTCCGGCATATTATAGGGTACTGTTTGATGTGTGTTGCCGTGCGTGCTTGCGCTGCAGTCCTAAGACCCATGAAAACTCGCATTTCGAATAAGAAGTTATTTGTTCGAAGTTTCCTTTCGTGCCTCCAGCCTAGACTTCAACAGCAGTGTCCTAGTCCACTGAGATTCACATCTAATGTCTGTTGGCTGACAATAATACCTTCCACCTTTTGCCTTGGAATGAATAAAATATCAGCATTATTGTTTATTCGGTTTAGATAGTATCAATTAGAACACTTTCCTATTTCTGGTTTTCGATAAAAGATTAGGCAAGAGTGTGTACTGGATTTTCCTGGCTGAGGACACGGAGCAGTACCACCAGGTAGGCTACATGTGAACACAGCAGTGAAAATATAGGTTCCAACAGAGGTAGGAAATTTCTTTATCAGATGAGAGGGCTTTTGTGAACACGGTAATGAACCTTTTGCTTCCATAAATTGCACGGAATTTACTGACTAGCTGAAGGACTCTTAGCTTCTCCAAAAGGACTCTGCTCCACGTAGTTATTTCGTTGGCTGGTTGGTTGGTTGGTTAGTTAGTCAGTCAGTCAGTCAGTCAGTTAGTTAGTTAGTTAGTAGTTAGTTAGTTAGTTAGTTAGTTAGTTAGTTAGTTAGTTAATAGTTAGTCGGTTGGTTGGTAGGTTGGTTGTTTTGTCGGTTGGTTGGTTGTTTTGTCGGTTGGTTGGTTGTTTTGTCGGTTGGTTGGTTGTTTTGTCGGTTGGTTGCTTTGTCGGTTGTTTTGTTACTTGATTGGTTGCTTGGTTGGTTGTTTAATTAGTTGGTTGTTTGGTTAACTGGTTAGTTAGTTTGCTGTTTGGTTAGTTAGTTAGTTAGTTTAGTTAGTTAGTTACGCAGGAGAAGTAACACGGTGTGTATACTGTGTCGTCCAACTCTGAAAATCTAAAGCACAATGGCTCTTAGAATTTAAAAAAAATGCCCCAATATTGTCCCGTATTTTTATCCGTAAAGGAAAACAAATATGTGGTCACTGACAAGCTAGTACGTGAATGACATTTTTCATGTACAGAGTCGAAGTTCACTCTTGTACCGATCCTTAATGGAAGAAGAGATTTCTGAACAGCTGCATAGTGAGTCTGGATTTTGGCGTATCCATTTTCTTAGATTCAAGCGAATTGACGCTCATTAAAATGATCAATAATGTACATATATTTTCTCATAATACGTTACGGCACACATTTATATAGCACTTATTTCTTTTCCTTTCTTTCTGAAGGTAGATTGAGATGTCAGATATATTTTATTGTACCTTTTATGACGAAAAGCGCAGGTAACAATACAAGAACTTTTGTCACTACTTTTTTAGTCTGTTCTTCTGAATTTGTTTTTGCTAGGGTGTAATATAAACAATATATCAGGTTGGCGGAAGCGCTTACTCTTTGTATTGCAAAGCAACTACATCAACAGTTGAAAAAATCGGTACCAAAATCTCGATTTTTTAAGACATACTCCATTTTTTTAAAGTAAGGGACATACATAATTTGCTGAATGCCGTTGTCAATTGTATGGCACTGCTACTTCATATTTGGCTTCCCATGTTATATTCTTTCCCTCTGGACTGTATGTTGTTATTAAGGTTGCCGTCTTCTGGGATGTGACGCCGTGTAGTATGGTAGAAATTTACTGAGGTTTCAGAGGAACGTACTGCAACCATCTTCAGGTTACCATGGCACGTTCCTCTGAAACATAGGCAAACGTCAAATAAATTACACGGCGTCGTATCCAAGAAGACCCTCATCTTCGTAGTCTATCCTGCCTAAGGTATCTCGTGGTTTTCCCTCAGCCACAGGCCGTGTTGCTACAAAAAATGAAACCACGACGGCTTCCACATTCTTTCCAGTTCATTAACCACTAGTCTCCATATTATTCTTTTTTTTTCCAATGGCTCGACAGCCCCTTGGGGGCCTAGGCCGCCTCATTTTTCGAGGCTTTACGATCACACACTTTTTAGACACCCCACACTCAGTAGGACTCATATGGACGAGGGACCAGCTCGTCGCAGAGACCTCTACCTGACAACACACAACACTCACAAGAGACAGACATCCATGCCCTAGGCGGGATTCGAATCCACAATCCCAGCAAGTGAGCGGCCGTAGACCCACGCCTTAGACTGCGCGGCCACTGGAATTGGCTTCATATTATTCTACGCTATATAATCTACTCTTATCTATTCAACGCTTCAGTAAATAAATACTAGAAAAAATGTCGTAACTTAATGTAAAAGGAATGTGTGTTTTAGGAAAATTGCTGTTCCACTGTTCGCTTACCTCCGCCTCGAGTAAAGAATGCCCTTTTATCATATAGTCTATATGGATGTTTTCAGTATTCACTCTTGTCTTCTTTGAGGAATTGCATGTGCGGATTTGGTCTTGGAAGTAACACCATTTTATCTCCGAAGTAATAATATAAAACATCCCTGTTCTCCCCACGGACACTGACGGGCGACAGAGCACACGCTCATTGCCTCTTTGATCCGCGAATCGGTATTCAGATCGGTTTCAAAGCTTTCTTATTCATTGAATTTTCGTTTTCTTACAAAAGTTTTTCTTCTAACACAACAAAAGGACGAATCGTGTATAGTTATTCCACATTACTAAATTCATTTATTTGATGAAATTCCACAAAATTACGCACCGATATATCGAAAACCAAGAAAAACTAGATGCACAATCACTATTAAAAACTTTAATAGTAGTATTACATTAAACCCGACATGTTTCGGTCAGGTACCTGACCATCTTCAGGGGTACACTACATTAAAATACTATGTCCATATGTAAAACACACTTGAAATGTGAGCATATAAAGTCTAGTCGTGTATGATGTTTTTATAAAACACAGTTTTAAAGTCACTAAAAACTTTTATAAACCGTCAACACTTGATATTCCTCACTGGTTCCACCTTTTAATGACTTTATAGCACTGTTTTCGTATACTTCTTATTATGTTCACTATTGCTTCCTGTTTTTTCAACACAATAACGCGTCTCGTAAAGAGTGATATGTGCTGCACCTTGTTACGTAGATTTTATGCGTTTGAAGTCTAGGTTTGTGTGTCGTTGAGTTATTATTGGCGTACTATCATTTCTTATGCGTGGTTTTGCATTGCTTGTCCTGCGTATTTCCTGTTGGGGGATAGGACATCTTATTATCATATAGTGATTATTCTCTGTAACATGAAAGTTTTTAGTGACTTTAAAACTGTGTTTTATAAAAACATCGTACACGACTAGACTTTATATGCTCACATTTCAAGTGTGTTTTACATATGGACATAGCATTTTAATGTAGTATACCCCTGAAGATGGTCAGGTATCTGACCGAAACATGTCGGGTTTAATGTAATACTACTATTAGAGTTTTTAATAGTGATTGTGCATCTAGTTGGTCTTGGTTTTCGATATATACGAGATACACGGTGAAAACAATATTAAATACGCACCGATAATTTAGGCTATTTCGAAAGGGTAGAAGGATATAATATAAAAACACAAGGGAATACTTCGTAAGATAGGAAAACCAATGATACCGGAACATCTTCCCTACTTCTCTTTATATTTGAATTTACTATTATACAGTATTCATGCATTGTGGTATTTCAGATGCACTCCTCTAACTGCTATTTGCTTTTGTCCTCGGTTACGTGAAACTTACTTAAAGGACGCTGTACGTACTTCAGAATATCAATTGTAGCATTATAAAATACGTAATTGAAACACTAAAATTATTCATAAATCAGGCTGCTGTCAAAACCTCTTTTTTTTCCATCTTTGATTACATCGTTAATTGTATTGTCAGCATATTCTGTTATTCATTATCTAAGACAGCAATTACGTGGGGTCTATATAATGTTTGCGATTCAGACTTAAGTCATAAAAATGTAGGTGTGGAGAACTCTTTATAAAAAACGTTACAAACTTCTACACAGTAACAACTAATAATAAGTTAACTAATTAACCAACCAACGCAGTTCAACAGAGTTCTTCTTCAAGAGCTACAATATGCTCGGCTAATCAAAAGTTCCCGAATTTTATAAAACCCGAAAGTTCATTACTGTTTTCACAAGATCGCGCCACTTTTCCCTATCTTAAGCCAAATGAATCCAATCCATGCCCTCCCATTCTATTTGTTGAATTCACATTTTAATATTATACTCCCATCTATGCCAAGTCTTCCAAGTGGTTTCTTAACTTCATCTTTTTCCATCAACAGTCTGTATGCGTTATTTCCCTCCCCTACGTGCCACATGGTACGCCCATCTCATCCTATGAATACAAATTATGAATGTTTTCTTCATGCAATTTTCTTCAATTTCCTGTTATTTCTTCCGTCGTATATCAAAATATTTTCCTTATCACCCGTTTTCGAACACCCTCATTCTACCTTTTTTTCAGTGTGAGAGACCAAAGTTCTAGCCCATATGAAGCAGAAAAAAATTGTAGTCCTATAAATTTTAATATTTATATTTTTGCACAGAAAACGGAAAGACCGAAGATTATGGACTGAATTATAACAGGCATTCCCTGAAATTAAACTGTCCTTAATTTATTCATGCATTCGGATTCGATGAGTTGTTGATGTCCTGAAATAATGGAAATTTGCTACACTTGTAAAGGATTTATTAGTTAACTATGCACAAAAAGCCTATCGAACACAACACATTTATTGCTAGCAAAAATTTATGTACAAACGTCGCTTCGCAGTGGCACGCGAACTCTTACCAGATACAAAACACGACCTTCGTATTTTCAAGCTTCTTTCAGATTTCATAATTTGCAAAATTATTTGACATAAATAAATCTGTTATAAGAAAATGTTTGTTTGGAGTTTCATCTACACACGGATAGACACACCAAAACATACGAAATTCAAAATGCCAGCTTGATACTTACTTCTGCTCAGTGTACTGCATTACTAAATAAAGGCTTCTCTGACAATATCATTCTACTTGGTTTTACGTCTGTATTTTAAAGTATTAAGATTTTAATGTTTATTTGCTCTGATATCACTCTAAGAAGCATTAAACGATACCATTTTCTTTATTGTAAATTGTTATCTACACTTGTAAAAGAGATCTCTTTCCTTTTATCACTACCTTTCTCTTTATACATTTCTGTATTGTCTCGCCTGAAGATGGACCCTTTCACAGTCTCAGAAATGTAGCGAAGTTTCTAGGTAATTTTTAGTTAGAACAAAGATGTTGTGATTCGACTTACTTTTTGCATATTTGATTAATCAACACAAGATGAGCTCTTTAAAGATATGTTAATTGTCTCTGTGACGTAATTTTGTCCTCTTCCATTCTGTTCATGAGATATTAACATGCACTTAACAACCTGACGGAATGCATACCTTTGTGTGGTGAAAGTAACTACAGAATAAAATTTTAGTTTGACACAACTTTATTTATTTATTTTTTTTTTTTTTTGCTTGTCACAAATACACAGAATCCGAGGGGCGACATATTTCGGTTTGTTCACATTAAGATATATTCTGGTCTTGTCCACAAAAATGCTAAAGGATTTTTTTATTCATATTATTTGCGGAAGATTAAAATCTCAAACATATACAGGTTTGTGGTACATATGGGCATGCATAATTTTTTTGTTATTAATTAATAAATTTTTCAGTTGTCTGTTAAAAGTCTGAAAAATTTGACATCCTGGCTGATTATTTGTCTCCTCCTTTTTTCTACTAAAAACCTCTTATAAAACAGTAGTGTCTTCGTGTTATGTGGTATTTGTTTGAGTCTGCTTAACATTAAGATTACTGTGTAAGAATTTAGTTTCAGGGAAGGATAGTGAAGAGCCAACCTTAATAAAATAAAGTTCGAAGGCACACAGCTTCAATCGTGCAAGGTTTTCGGATTAGGAAAATATTTCCTTCACGATATGGTCCTTGTCGTTGGAAGTAGTAAATTATTTTGTCACGTTCCAGGCATCAAGTGCAAATATCAAAGTTCCAGCTAAAATTATAGAGCATGTAGCTTGGTACTTCAAAATATACTTTGGGAAAGTAGCCTAGCTATATTAACGCTGTATGGTTTCGAAATTGGTTTTATTAACATTGCCTCTGCGCTATTCTTTACTGAATTTTATATGTATTCTTAAACTCTAACATTTTAAAAAGACTACAACAAATGCTACATACGACAAAATCACACAGCTTTATAAGTCGTTAATAGACAAAGAGGGCGACAAATATTTAGCCTGTACTTTACATGTTTTAGAAGTCTTTATACCATTTTGAAATGAACTAATTCATAACAACACATCCATATGTCTATTGTTACCACAAACCTGTAACAGTTTTGAGATCTCAATATTCTATACACAGTATGTGTAAAATAAAAAACTGTATTTTGTATTCTTGTAGACCAGACCTTAAGATGGCTTAATGTGAACAAGCCGACACATGTCTGTATAATTCTGTATATTTGTGATACAGATATAAAAATCATGTCATATTGATATTCTATTCTTTAACCACGTACTTAATAATTTAATGTGCCACAGGACTTACCGAGTAACACTGCGCTTCGCACTGTGCTAGTGCTATAAATTCCAACGTTGTAGATGATACCGAATCTTCTGCATTCGTAACTGCGTCCAAGCAGCTAATTACCATTAAAACTGACAGGGTTTTACCCACATGGTTAATTAATCAGTAGAGATCAAACTAAGTAGTTACAACTTATCCCCGTCACAGAATGGATAACATTACCACCTTTAACTCTGTTTTTAATTTGCTTCAACTTGTAAATAATATCGACAATTTTTAGAATGGCCAACGGGTGTCACAGCACGATATGGCCAAATGAGACTGTGCAGGTTCCCGTATGGAGACTTGGTGCGTGAAGCAGAGCGTTGTTAATTATGTTATGTGTGGATACGGTTGCCTGTAAGTGAAACCACCAGCACGAAGCGCGCTAACGATGGTCACTGGCAGAATCCTTGCTGCGTGTTCAGTGTAAGTACGTAGAACTATATCGCGCGCGCGTACTGCTGCCACTGGCAAGCACAGGAGTAGGGGCGGCGGGTGATCGGTGTGGGTTTGCAATAGATCGTGTTATTCCCCTACATGATTTTGTACAATTGAGTTGATTTTATATTATCCCTACCAGATTCTGCGCTTTCATATCTGAATGCTATACTTTGACAGCGGTCTTACAGTAGTTTGAAGGCAGTTTGTTTTTAATTTGAAGTCACAGTGAAACACATTATTATTTAGACGAATGTGAAGAGGTAAACTGACTTTCAATGTACTATTGTCTCATCTCTTTTTTTTGTGACAAATTTTGTATTATAATATTCCGTGAAGTAATTTCCCTGTGTATTTATTTATTTATTTATTTATTTACGGTTCATTTAACGGCTCTATCAATAGCTCAGTCTAGACCTGTATAGCGTCAAGTGCTAAGCCATTTAATGAATAATTAATTGGAATGGGTTTGGAAGGAAGTGGTCATGGCCTAATATGAGATAACATCTCGCACATTTCCTGGAGGAACTGAGAAAAATTATGAAGAATCTGCGAGGATAAAGTCTCTCCAGACCGAGATTTCGAATCTAAACATCGCGAATACGAAGTAGGAGTGCTAAGCCATCAAACGCGACTTTCCGCTCCGTGTGTTTGAGTGGTTAACTTAATTAAGAATGGAGAAATAAAAGCAGAGGCTTATGATTGTAATGAAGATCTACATTTGGCTTTCGCAACGCAAATCAGACTTTTGTAGCCAAATATGCGTTATTGTTACAGCAAAATATTACACGGTTATATGAAAAGTGTACATAGATATTTAAAAGAATTCGATTTTACTGACATGTGTGATTTTGATGAATGCGGGGTTGTTTGGTAAAGATCACTTTGAACACCTAGACGCACATGGGAGGACAATGTTAAAATGGATTTTAAAGAAATGGGTGGAAGGGTGTCTACTGGATTTTTCTGTTTCAGGACTGGATCAGCGGCAGGCTCTTTTGCATAAGGTAATGAAGCCTCGGTTTCCATAAAATACTTCGGATTGTTTTACCAAGCTTAGCGACTCTTACCTTCTAGAGGAGGAGTCTTCTCCTTGGAGTTCAATGATACTTCCAAAGGAATAACTTTTAAAGTTTCAGGACTGCAGAAAAATTGGAAATTCTGGTTGACCCTTATAATTAACAAGAATAAATTTCCATTTCATTATCAACTTTCACGGACAGTGCAGCCCAAGACGAACTTAATGGCGCCACAGACAGGCATGTTGGATCTAATGGGCTCTTTTTACTTCCTTTTAAAAATCTTAAAAGAATAAATAATTGGTTATAAACGTCAGTCTCTCCAGTTTGTCAGCCTGATTATGTCTCTATATGATAGTGTAGTAACTAACAGGGAAGATAGCTTCTAACATTCCCATTTAACAGAGAATGCTCTTTAAGCTTTTAAGATCTGACGCTTAATAAATCACAGATAAAACTTTATTTTATAGCTTCAGTTTTAATGCAAAAACGACACTGTTAATGGGTTTTCCATCAGTATGGCACACAAGGTGGTTATATAAGAACAGACTAATTGAATTCATGTCAAGCAATACGGCGGAACCGGCATATTGATCCAGATCGGTGAAAGATGATGTCGATGAAAGGGACAGAGAAACTCACACATGTGCAAGTGGATTTTACGTCAGGCTTTTGATTTAATTTCATGCTGAATGTATTGTCATAGGTGCTTCCCAAATCCGCGGAACACTTCAAAATGCTACTAAAAACCTATTTGACATCATCTATGGATTGAAGAAAATTGGCGATTTTCAGTGCAAGCAAAAGAAATTGCAAGATGAGATAGAAGATATATGGTGTAAAACTGAAGAGAAGGGAGAGGGAGGATAGTTGGCACACTTTTCACTTTATAATTTTTCACATTTTTTGTGTACTCGTTAAGTTGAATGTAAGGGCACATATGGCTAGTAACACTCTTGGGCTACAATCTGACCTACACACAATTCACGCTGTTCATAAGGAATAGGAGGGAGAGGACTTTTCCCTAACCTCTGCACGTGTGCCAACCTGCCTCGCAGACTGGGCAAGTTGGTATATGGTAAAAATACGTGGAAAATCAAGATGCCAACTTTTCCAAGGTCTGAAAGTAACAGATAATGATTGATATAATGTTTCATGAAACAAATGTGTCAGATACAGGTTGCACACAACAACAGGATGTTATTATGCTAATAAAGTAGTTAAGAAAGAATAAAAAATCGACACAAAATTCAACACATTTAGTTGAATTGAAAAAGGATATTGAAAGGAAAGGTAACTCTCATATACACTAGCCTACCACCAGCAATATACGTTTTCATTCGAAATAAACTGTTCCAGTCCCATCATAGTGGCAACTTAAGCAATCACAGTTGGGAGAGCCATCAGTGCATTCTTCATGTGACCGCAACTTGCAATCTGCGCAGTGAATCCACATTTCTCTGGATGCGCCAAGACAATAGAGGCAGGAAGTATCCTCGGAGCCTTCTTCTTTAGTGTCGCCTGCAGTTTTTATTTTTTTTTTTTTTTTTTGGATTTTTGCTTTCTGCTTTTGTGAATCTCTCTTTAGATATGTGGCACGCTTCTATTTCTTATTTTTTAAGCACAGTTCTTCCCTCGGGTGCTCCGAGCGTTCTTTTGTACTGGGTGTCAAAGCATTTTTGACAGGGGTATCAGTCAGTTTTCTTTTGTTCTTATTTACAGTCTTACTCTCTTTGCGTACGGTTTAGGGAGGTTTCGAACGTCCTCTGGGGTAGCAGGATGTGCTGCCACTTTTGAAGTAGGTGATGATCTTTCGGGAGACTCATCAAAACCGCAGAAAGTTCACTGTTGTTATTGGAAACTGCTGCCTCCATAGGAGGAGCAGCTCTGTCTGCAACGTAAGATTCCATAAATTCTTCGTTTTAAAAATATATCCCCGCTGAATAGATAAATTCCAGAACTCTGGTTATCTGTTTTGGTATTTGGAGGAAAAGGATTCACATACTAAAAGTATGTTAACGACAGAAGGAATGTCATATATTTTCATTGTTGAGCCTGGATTGTAAGTTATGCAGGAATCTGCTTGCAATAGTCTATTGTGTCTATGAACAAATACCAATCGTGGTTTTCTAGCAACAGAACTACTGGTCTCTCTTTCGAAGGCTTAGCACTTGCCACGAAATGTTTTCCATATCTAAAAAAACGCCCCCCCCCCCCGGCATCCACCCAGATCGATGGACAGTGTGTTCAATGACATTGTTGGTAAGGTGTTTTTATGTTACCCCCTCTTCCCCTTTTGCATTATCTTGCCGAAATACGAAATGTAATCTGACAATCCCTCGCCGCGCTCCTTGTTGACCTTCGCACAAGTCTCGCAGTGCGTCCGGGCGTGTATTGCTCCTGTCTGACCTCTTCTTGCAAGTACGCATTATTTAGCTTCTTAAAACGGAGATTAAAAGATCAGATTGGTACAACAATTAACCAGTAAGTTACTAACCGAAAGCTGGCAAGTTGACACACTGAGCCAACAAGCCTCACGTTGCGTGTGCCGACCTGCCCCGCTGCCACCTTTTTTATGTTTTAGACTGCATCTTCCTCAAACACAACGGAAGTCTACAATTCTCTCTAGCTCCAATGTTAGGTAAAAGGGGTACCATTCGTGGATGGTAAAATATCACATGTAGCTGTAACCAAATTTAAACACAAAACATTTTATACAGCGATGGAATAATACTAACTGCAGTGTACAAAATAAAACACCAGACCACGCTTCAGTCACAACTCACAAAGCACTGACGCTTGCTTACCGTTCACAGGAGAAGCTACTGTAGAGTACAAATTGCCAATTGCTGCTATCCTGCGCTGTCAGTGGGTGTTATGGCCCTCGTGCCAACTTACCCCTCTAGCCAACTAGCCCCCCTCACCCCTACTTTTCAAAAGCAGAGTTACGAGAAAGGAACCTTTCCAATAAGGGGCCGCGATTAACGTGGATGACAAAAATTCGCTGTGCCATTACTTGTTTATGAAAATGTTGATAGTATAAAAACGTGTGTTAGCCGACAGATATGCCGACTCTTTTCTCTTGTCACTTGCGAAAAATGATGCCAGCATACAAGGAACATGGAATTCACGGGCATATGGTAGTCGTCAAGATAATTTCGGAACCAACCAATTTTTAAAGCATTAGAATACCTCATCACTAGTGTGACAGAATGAAGACACTACAAGATGTTTCTAAACATGGTAACGTTATTTCAACCTATTTCCCGCCATTATTGTTTCTGTACATGGTTAATTCTCAGCATTGGATAGACTCTAAGCATGTCTCTGAAATTCACAGTCACAAAATACTTTCTGCGGTGGCTCTGACGTCCATTGACAAAGGAGTTTAGAATAGTATGATGCAATTATTGTTGTGTAGTATGATAGCATTAAAACCATTTTCCGCTACCAACGCGGATCAAGACGTACGAACCTCTTAGTGACCGGCATTGCCATGGAAACGTACGTCGACTACACCGCCATCTGCGAAAGTGACATGCGCGACTTAGCCGCTGTGAATCAGGGTCTGTTTTTAAAGCATGCAGCCTGATGACAACATATGGAACTATGTTGCGTGACATCGCTAAAGCAGCCTCCTACCCTGCCTTACCCCCCCCCCCTCCCCCCGCCAAAAAAAACATACTTAAAATCGTAGAAAACTTCGAAATTGTAGTCTTCCGGATTATGAGACCGTGTACTTTTATTGGTGGGTGCCGAGATTTTCTGTCGGAACATATTGCCTCCATCTTCAGATGGCGTGTGAAGATAGACCCAGAGTGCTCCTCCAAAATATCCATAACCATGTAACAGACTATACGGTGTCCTAACCCAGACCGCATTATGAATTCTCACCACTGTGAGCACCACAAAAAATATTAAAAAGAACAAAAGTGTAGATGGAAATGACACGTTGGGAAAACTGAATTACGGGAAGTGCAGTATGTTTTTACAGGCGCAGTGTATTAGTAACATATTCTTTTTCCACCCGTTGTGTACGCTTTGTGTCATATTTTGCCTCTCAAAAAACCGAGGAAACGAGATCTGAAATACTCTAAATACGAGTACGTTATATCTTTACAGACTGTCAAATCTCTCCCTGATATTACAGACTGCTATGTCTGTCTCTTATGACTTTACATCGTAGCAACATTGTAGCCTGTGACAGGTGTTGATTGTATGATTATTGCAGATTTTAAAACTCCCTGGTAACTACATGTACTATCTGCTTCAATACTAAAAACTACACAGCCTATTCATTTATTTCCTGTGCTTGCGACAATAAACAGTGATTATTTCGATAAACAACATAGCCATTTGGCCTTGGTAATGAATTGTAGTGTGTTTACCGTGAGGCAGGAACTGAATTTTCATTTCTTATGTAGATAAATAGAGGACATCAGAACCTTGACGTCCCCCATTGCATTGCACTCGTACGTCGCTTCTCCTCCAGCTGCCAGACAGCTTGGCTGCGGCCAAACTTATTTCACTAAGCAGCTAGCTTAACGTGCGAGCAAACTGCGGAGCTGAAATGAGTTTCTGGAAAAGTACAATGGCACTTGGCATGGAGCACAACACCTGGATTAACTGAAGCCACTAAACATGTTGTCTCTGTCGTTAATAGTGTGAGATTGGAGGCTGTCATGGCGATGGATATGGTGCTTAATATCTCCGTATTTAAGGGCGCTAATTATCATATTTTTTTTTTTTTATTTTTCCAAAAAACAAACCCTATTTTACATTTGTATATTAGGGTTAAAGTTTAACCAATTACATATAATAACAATATTGTTACTTACAATTTTCTATTAATATGTTGTATAAAATTAATGAAATTTTTCTGACAACAGTTTCTACTAAATATATTGTACAGTGGCTTATTGTAACTAATATTACAATTATTTAAGTGCATTTCAAGGGAAAATCTCCTGTGTCCGAATATGGGGCAATCAAATAGTAGATGTTCTACTGTTTGTTCACCTCCACAAGTACATTCATATCCATTCTCTACTTTGATATTAAATCTTCTGAAGTACGAACGAAATTTACCGTGGCCGGATATAAACTGTGTTGTTATAAAATCAGGCATGAATTGTGTACACTTTAGACGGCTGTGTACATCAGGGAAGAAAAGATCTTTTGTGGTTGAGCCATTATTGCCGTTTGTCCACTGTGAGTTCCACGTGTTCATTATTTAAGCTTTATATTCGGTTTTTGCACGAGATAGCGGACATTTTTCATATGCGAAATCTTCCTTGCTGTAGGCTGCTGCTTTCGCCATTTCGTCTGCTCTTTCATTTCCAATAATACCATCATGTCCTTTTACCCATGAAAGGCAAATATGGTTATTATAACCTGAAAGTTCAGTCCTTATTCCGGCAGCTATTGGATTGAGATTGAATTTATCATTGATTGAGAGTAAAGCTGCTTGAGAATCAGAGTGTATATGGGAATTTTTTCTGTTATCTATACACCATTTAACCGCTTGTTGGATGGCATAGAGTTCGGCTTGAAAAACAGTGCACACTGGAGCGAGTCTGTTTGTTGCTGTGAAAACTTCTACATCATTAGCATAGACGACAAAAGCACAGCCTACTATTTCTTCACCATTGTCTCTCTGTGTGCGAGAACCATCTGTGTAGATCTGGTAATCATGTCTCCTGTTGCAAATTGTTTCACTAACAAAATATGGATAATCACGTGGGTGTCCTATTGATAGGAAATGTGTTTTCTTCTCAACCTCTTGCTGAAATATTCGTGGATTAACTTCTGCACCCTTCTTCCTATATGTCAGTTCAGATTGCGCAATGGCTGTTATATATAATGGTGCGATGCCTGCTATAACCAAGGCTGCATCGGTGGAGATTGTTCTGTACGCCCTCGTAATCTGAAGAGCAAAACCACGCTGTACTTTAATCAATTTATTTTGAGCCCATTTTTTATCTAGTACATGTTGGAATGCGGAAACGCAGTACAGTACCATTGGCTCAAAAGCTCCATAATAGATAGTACGCAAAGCGTCTGAATTTATGCCCCATGTGGGTTTTGTGGCTCGTGCTAGGGCCGATTGGAACTGACTTGCTTTTTTAGCCAATATTTCTAGATGAGGTTTGAAAGTCATTTTCTTATCAAGCATTACTCCGAGGTATGAGAACTGGTCCACTGTTTTAATGTCTTCCATATTCATTTGAATTTTTGGTGTGATGATTGTTTTCTTTTTGGTTACCAGCAATGCTATTGTTTTACGTGGATTGAATTGAAGTTTGTTATTACAGCCCCACTTGTATATAGAGTTAAGCGCAGTGTTTGCAGTGTTTTCTAGACCAGTAATTGTATCGGCTTTAATTAATAGAAGGGCATCATCCGCATAAGCCATAATACTACAGTTTTCAGGTAATTGCAGGCATAATAATTCATCATATAGGATTATCCAAAGACCTGGGCTGCAAGATGATCCTTGGGGGCACCCTTTAGACAAGTCTTTTACGATCTTTGAATTCCCTATTGTAAGCTGTGCTTTACGCCTGGAGAAGTAGTTTCGTACCAGCTTGTGTAGATTTCTAGGACACCTTTTCTTCTTTAGCTGCTGCATGATCTTCGGCCACCAGGCATTGTCAAAGGCGCCTGCTATGTCCAAAGATATTAGGATACCTAGTTGCTTGCTACGTAACACCTCTCGAGACCATTCAACCACCTTCAGGACAGAATCTTCAGTTGATTTCTGCGGTGTAAATCATACTGATTTCTATTTAAGAGATTGTTGCTGTGCATGTGGTACATTATTCTATCTATTATAAGTTTCTCCAAGATCTTTCCTAAAACCGGTAAAAGGCAAATGGGCCTGTAAGCATTTGCTGTGAGAGTCTCTTTAGAATGTTGTTTTGGGATTATTTTTACGACGGCAATTTTCCATAGGTCCGGAAAAGTAAAAAGTTCCAGACACTTGTTGTAAATATTGAGGAGGAGAGTCGGGCAGGAGATGTGAACGTTTCTAATAATATTCGCAGATATAGCATCAAGACCCGGAGCTTTCTTGTCATTAAGTTTCTTTACAATATGGTTCACCTCGTCATATGTGAAGGGTAAGTTATCAAGTGTCTGAGGGTCCAAGCTGGATTCGTATCGTATTAGTTTTTGCAA
The DNA here is from genome assembly GCA_021186555.1 of Reticulitermes speratus. Lineage (NCBI taxonomy): Eukaryota > Metazoa > Arthropoda > Insecta > Blattodea > Rhinotermitidae > Reticulitermes > Reticulitermes speratus. The sequence goes on along the minus strand of JAJKFL010000001.1, from coordinate 35,854,941 downwards.
ATTAGTGTCTTCTATATCTGACGGAAAAAACTTTTTCATCAAGACCTTGGCCGTATCCTGTGTGTTTGTTGTATGTCCTTGCTCAGTTTTGACAGATGTGAGAGTTCTATTAAAATTTTGGGGTTTCCGACATATATTATAAATAATTCCCCATGGGTTCTTTGCCGTCTGTGTGGAGCAAAATTCCTTCCATGCTGATGTCTTTACAAGCAGCATTTTATCTTTGTATTTCAATTTTACTTTATTATATGACTCTTCATATTGTATTCTCAACTGTGCACATCGACGTCTTTTAAATCTTCTATAGTTTGCTAAAACCTTTTTTCTCATTATCGTCAGCTCCTCGTTCCACCAATAGTTTTTTACAGGTCTTTGTGACTTCTTAGGTAGATGTCTCTCACATAAGTGGGTTATATTCTCTGTTAGCTGTTCTATAACTTTATTGAGTGTCTCCGAGCTGCTTACGTATTTGACTTGCGTGGCGATTCTTTCTAATTCATTTTTTGCTGCACGTTGAAAATGTTGCCATTTAACATTACTAGTTTTGTATTTACGGGTGATGCTAGTTGTATCTGAGAGATCTGTACAAGATTTAATTCTTATGATTATGAGATTGTGATCTGAAAATGTAGGTAGTTCGCTTACCGTCCACTCTGATATCAATGGCAGAAGCGCGTAACTGCAGATACTCACATCTATAAAACTCTCGGAATGTTGACGAGTAAACGTTGGTTTGTTACCATTGTTTAGAATAATTAAGTTATTGGACACAACAAAATCGAAAAATAGTTTGCCCTTAATGTCGTCAACAGGACTGTTCCAAGCACAATATTTGGCATTTATATCCCCGGTTATGAGCAAACACTTACTTTTCAACTCCGAACAGATAGATTGGAGCTCGTTTAGAACTTGCCTAAAGTCACACTTGGGATCGCAATAAATATTACACACATATATTTCTTGTCCATGAAAGTCAACACAGACAACAACTCTATCTGAGCTACAGAATTGTTCTAATTTCATAACGTTATTACAGTTTGTAACTACAGCAGCGCGTCTTCTTTCACCACCGTCACTGGTATTATTACCTGATACGTAAACGTGATTGTTCAGCCCAAAGCCGTTAACACTGTTCTGACTGGTATTTGGTTCCTGTACACACAGTAGTGTAATTTTCCTGTTTGTTGGCTTTCCAGTATTGAGTCCTGAATTGTGGAGCATTTCTTGTGTTGGTAGTAGAGATTTATGCAGGTTCTGATGGTATATGACCAGCTCAGCCATAATTGATCTTGGACCTTATTATTTCTAATATTTTCTTGAATGCAGGACAGTCGGGTGACGTGGCAGGATGGTCAGTGTTAGTTGGTCTGAAGTGTTTCCTATTGGCTGTTTTATTGTTGTAACTCTTACAGTTGGCACACTCTGTTCTTGTTTTAGGACATTCTCTTATTTCGTGCTCCTCTGCACAGTGGGGGCATTGTTTAGGCGAGTTACAGTCTGCAGAAATGTGCCCGAAAGCAGAGCAGTTATGGCAACGTACCACATGAATATGGTCTTTCACCGGGCAACTGCTGTAGCCGGTGTATAGCTTTCCCCTTTGCATCACTGCCCGGTAGAGCTTAGGCGTCACCTCCATTACTGCATACTGTGTTCTGCCGTTGCGGGAGTGCTTCATAAATCTTTTCACTAACTGTTCCGTGGGATCAGCAAGGCATTGCTTTACAAGGATTCTGCTCTATTATGGCTTCCACCAGCTCTTCTTCAGGAAAGCTTGCTTCAATCCCATGAATAATGATCCGTGGATTCCTTTTCTCTGGTATTTTGGCTATAATGTTGGTACAATTGTTTTGTACTGTTTGAAGGAACTCGCTGCAATCGTCTTTGTTTCTCAGTTCAAATAAAACACTTTTGTTTCTGATCTTTTTAACATTGTTTACACCCACTCGTAATTTATTTCTTGTTGCAGATTGGACAAGTTTTAGGGTTTGTTCACTGTCTGAAACAATATCCGGACTTTTCGGAGACACGATTACTACATTTCTTGTACTTTGCACATCAATTTGTGTAGATCTCCTTTCCTGCAGTACACTGGCATAGGATTGTAGGTTAGGTTCGGCACTTGGAGATGCCTGTGCTTCCAATAGTGTTTTAAAAACCTTCAGACTGTTCCTAATGTTATTGATAAAATGGTTTGGGGACTGCGTACAGAATTTCGGTGAGGAAATCTGTTGGAAAACTTTTATTTTGAAGACCGGCAAAGGATGGGAGGATACATTAGGACAGACTTTAGGGAGATAAGTTCTGAGGATGGCAGATGGATAGAACGAAGTACATCAGGTTCAGTGGATGACATTCCAATTAGCGGTGTTGAATCTTTTAACACCCTTAGTTATTATTATTATTATTATTATTACTGCTTCATCCCCGAGTGTTTACTGTGAGTTAAGAAATTAAGTTTTATACGTTATTTAGACAAATTTCAGCCTTCAAAAGATTAATTTATGAGTCGCATTCAAGTAACACAGTGTCAGAGTTTTACATTCTAAGAAGCTACTAGAAATAAGACTAGAGAAGTGTCGGTTCCCTAACACAATTTTAATTCTACAGAAACTTAGAATCTAGTATCCACCACCGCACGTGTCTCTAGTGACAGGGGTAGGGAGAATGCCCTTGATGACGTACACTTGTTTGTAGGGGAGGAAACACAGTGGCGGATTTTCCCTGCAGGTACTTAATGTACTCAATCTTTCGGTGAAGTGCCTAACTTAGATCTATATGTAATATCACTGCATAAACAAAACTCATTTTTAGGACATCTATAAATCGTTAAGGTTAAACATCAGAGTGAACAGATTAAGTAAAACAACATATTTAAGGCCATAGGAAACAAACAGAAATTAGATAGCGGTAAATTAGAATAAAATATTACATAACTGCGACAAGTAGACTTAACTCGAAGGTTGCTTTAGGTCTTCACACCGCTGCAAAATGGCGTTACACCGAAGGATTACGGGTTCCTGTAAATTAAAACTTAGCCTATTAAACACAAATGAGTAAATAAAATATTACAGTCCTAACAATAAAATAAAGCCATAATAAAACATACTTGTTTCTGAAAACAAAGCTACATATAAGCGTACATATTTTAAAATTGTATTTTTTGGGGTATTTCCAGTCTGTTCTAATTCGAACATCTGTGCCTGGAGACATACGAGGAAATGGACATATTGCTCCATGTGTTCTTAACCTAGATGCTAAGTGTAGATGAGTGATTAGCTTCAATGCCCAAAAGTTTTATGACTGGAGGAAGACTGACTACCTGGTAGAAGCTCGGTGGGTCCCAGAGCAGTCTGGATACTGTGGAGCATAGAGAAAATTCTTGTCCTGCCTTGAATGGAAACCGTATTTCCCGGTCGTGCAGATCTTAACCTAGTCAATATGTTGACTGACGTAACCCGAATCCTCTGCTTATGTTGAACCTCGGCAAGACGATAGAGGGAACGAGGTAATGTTATGCTCTATTATATTATTTTTATGAAGACCCCTTTCTTCATTGGGCACTGGGCCCCAAAATATTTGTTGACGTGACGATGGAAACGCCTCCTTACCCCCTACTGCGACTTGAACTTCGACTACAATCAGCAAAGTTTAGTATTGTATACAGTTTAGCCATTTCTACAGCAGTAAATGTCCAGGCTGTGATATTCTAGGTGCTTGTTAACACCGCGCATTCTTGTATATTGATTGCAATTTTCTGAGGAAGTTTTTGCTTACATCTTCATAGTTTGAGATATATCAACTCTAAAGATGGTAGCAGCTGTTACAGCCTAGAAGCACAACATGAATATATTCTGTGTTTGATGCTCTGGACAGAATTTCCGTTCGGGTAGTTGGCTCGGAATGGTGTACAAAATTTCGTACCGCAGCTTTTGGAAATTAAATTCCGTACAATTAATCGTACGCAAATAAATATTAGTCCTATTTCAGTACATATAGACAACTGTTACTCTGAATAGTGTACAAAAATGAACATGTTTAATAAGACTGAAGTCTTGCAGAATTTTAGGTACGTGACGGCAAGAGCTGCCTGAGGACGAGACGCCTTTTGACTGCTGACCCCAGTCATAATTTGAATAGTCTTAATAGGAAAGCTGTTTCTGTGCATGCCGTAAAGGCGAAGGTAGTAGTGGAGGTATAGCCCCTCTAATTTTAGACCTCGGCTCAAGACTGAAGTGAATGGTCAGCCTCAGGCCCTGAACCCTTTACTTGCAAGGATAGAGCCTCCGGCGGGTGGGCCCCAGGGAGGTTCTGGACGCTGTGCAGAAGAGAAGAACCTCTTAGCCCCATCGGAAACTTAAAAGATATTCCTTAGGTCTAGTCACTATACTGACTGAGCTATCGCGATTCCGCAGTCTTAATATTGTCTGTCGAAATTTTCATGTGGTTTTCTGCTTAAAACTATTTAAGAATTGATGAGATCGCGCTTTTCTGGGATATTACGCGGCGTCGTGTGGTAATTGTTCACCGACGTTGCGGGACAACGTATCGGTCCCATCTTTACGGGCCAACACGCCTACGGATTGCTACCCCGCACTACTTTCCAGAATCTACGTTACAGGTTACTGGCTTTCTTTCTTTCCTACTCGGACTATTGACCCGTGAAGATGGGACCGATACGTTGTCCCGAAACTTCGGTAAACAATTACCACACGACTCCGAGTAATATCCCAGAAAAGCGCAGATCTCATCAACATCGCGATGGAAGCCTGAATTCAAGGGTATGTAAGAATTTATTACGTATTAAAAGCATTAGTCTACCACTTAATTTGTCATTTGGACCTCTAAAACTCTTAGCCGAAAGTTGCGAAATGTTGAGCTGTTTTTAAGTAAATGTATTCAGTTTTCAGTCACGTGTCTTCTTTCAAGACATTCTCAATTTTTTCTTCCATTAGAAAGAGAAGTCACGCGTCGCATTGGATCAGATTAAAATAACATTTTAATCCAAATATTAATCTTGGGACAGTTTGTTTAATAGAAAAAAAAATATTTCAGAATGTGTGGAATATCTGGGAAATTTTCTAATATTTAACATCCTTTGTTTTCGATTTTTAACTGACCAAAATTAACTAGTTTTTATAATCCAACACTGGAGTTCACTGACATTGACACTAGCGACATCTTAGGAAATACATATTATAACATTGATTCCCGCCTAAACCCGGACGTAGGTCCACTGACATTCGTTGAGGATGGACGTGTGCTGGTTTGCTGCCCGCCTGCATGTTGCAACATAGTTTTCTATATGGGAGTAGGACCAGGCCGCCTAGTAAGTTGAAGTTACTACTTAATTCGCCGGTATATATAACTTTATGTTGATTCATTTAAATTAAAAGTAGTTGAAAACCAAATGAGCTTGTTCGCTTGTTGACATAACTACGATTTCGGCACTTTTTCGAAGTTTATAACTGAACATGGAGCAATTTCGTCTTCGTTGTGAAGGTCACCTTACTTTAGCTGCCTTTTTACAGTTACACGTTTCGAGTCAAATGTATTGCAATTCAGGCTTTAATTTGTAATTATTATCAATACAAATGAACGTGAAATATTAGTTCCAAAAGTCAATTCTAACACAGATCTGCATTTTTAATGTTGCAGGATTTAGAACAATTCTTCCTTGATATTTTGTTTTCACCGAGCACAGTTGTGCTGCAGTTTCAGTTGAGAGTGATATTTGTTTGCAGCCCGTTGATTATTTGTACTTTTGATTACTTCATTCAAATCATTTATAAAGAATTTATACTACGTAGGCCTACATGTAACTTACAACCTGTACCAGTGATTTTTATAGGAATTGATGCTCGAAGCATCTGGTAACAACGGTTTGCATTTTTTACTGAAGTTCAGTATTGATATTAAATAAATTTTTCACAATAAATTTCGATAAATGATGGAATTTGTCTAACTATTTGCTATTGACACACACAGTTAAAGTTTTAGATTAATATAAGCGCGGCATGTAGGTAGGCAGCCAAAGGATTGGTTTCGTGTAGCATACAAATTTCGATCTTTATATTTTCGATGGTGTTTTTAGTCGGATAGAAAGATTTCGGGAGTGTTTGTGCGCCGAATATAAAATTTATTGCGTTTCGGCAGTGTTTGTGCACTGAATATAAGAAGTTCTTATGTTTCCGGGAGTGTTAGTGAACCGAATACAAAAAGTTTTATTTCGGGAATGTTTGTGCACCGAATATAAAAATTATTATTTTCTGAAGAGTCTATGAAGTGAATAAAAATTCTTATACCCCGTATTTTTAAAGTATGTTCATAATCACGAATTGTGTTTTCAGTGATTAATTTTCCGAGTGGACCCGTGGAAGCTTAGTGTTTTTTTGGATCTTTTTGTGTCTAATGATGTGTGATTTGAATACGAAAGCAACGATCTCGTAAGTGCTAGTGTTAGTGATAGTGCTGCAATGATAAGTGCAGTGATTTTGTCAACGGTTACAACACTCCACGGATTACAGCAGTATGCATCCGAACAAGGACTTCGAACACAGGACCATCGTCATTGGAGCAACGCGCAGACGGGGACATCGATGGACAACCAAAGGTAGGTCCCATACATCGGGTGCCAACACGACTGTCAGCAACAATCGGTGAGTCATGGACGTCTGCCATTCTTGTACATTGTTAGGGATAGAGAAACAAAAGCACATCGATAACACGTACATCTCACGTGTCGGTAAAAGTCGTCATTGGTCGTCGGAGTTAAGGGTTTTACACAAAGAAAATGTAACTGACCTCATAATTAGTGTTCGAACAAGTGAATATATTAGAGTTAAACTGACGTTGTTAGCTTTGGATAGTCCTGTGACTGGCACCAGACTGTATTACACTAGGCAAGTTTCCTGTTACCGTGTCATATTGCTTTCCTTAGCCTGAGGGCAAACTAATTGAAATGTTGTTTACTAGACTGCGTTTTATTATCTTTGGTAACCGAACTGAACAGAACGTTCTTTGAACACGATGTGTTGGATTTGTAGTTTCAGTATAAGACGCCGTCGACATTTTGTTTCGTTAATGCTACAGAAACACGTTAGTCTTTCGTATTGTTCGAAAAGCAACGTCGAGCAAATGCGTACATTAGGAGCAAAACTGTATATGTTGCAACTATACTATGTCTGTCACTAGCCACCAGGCTTCGTGGCATTAGAGTTGTTACTGCGATGAAGAATATTATTAGTTATTTGTTGTCTGAACACATCAGGCTTCCACTGCTTGTCCAGTTACCAGTTTGATCAACATTACTACAATTTTTTATTTCCTGATTGAAGAAAACATTTTTGAATTGACAACTATTTAAACATACAATAATCGACATTATTTTTAGCATAGACATCAAGGATGGAGGGCGACAACAATTTAAATGTATTACAGGAGGGAAACATTCAGATGGACCACGCCTGTAAGCTCGTTTGATTTCCGCGCTGAAAGAAACTTAATTTCAGGACAATAAATTTACGTTGCTCCTTCAACGCAAGAAGATCAACGAACTTTCATTTTTTTCGGCGAGTAACCAGAACCGACTTGAAATGATAAAATGTTTTTCTTTATACCGTGTTTTCTTCTGCGACCGTCAACGGCATACAGCTGTATTTGAAAATTTATTGCATTATCCTTTTGAAAAAAAGGATTGTAACTGCAATGAACAAATAATATAGAGCATAGACGTAGGTGTAGGAGTGAACGGCGTACTGAAGCCAGAATAATATGTTTAACAAATACCTCGTTGTACCTACAAGAAAATATATCAACATGAAATTCAAGATTACGAACACCAAGGGTAAGTTTCCTGTTTTCACAATGTTCTTAACTACAAACTGTACTTATTAGCGCTTTTACAGTGTTTGGCGCATTCGCATAGTCACGAAAGGCGCCTCTATGTTTTTGTGCTTTTTTTTTTTTTTTTTGTTTATTTCAGGTCCCGCTTATATCCTGTGCTTCACCGTGGCGAGCGGGTGAAACAAGGAACGGTGCATCCCCGAAATATTGCCGTTGTTACATCACAAAACTTTCTGTGCTCTCTTCGGTGCATACAGTTATAATTGCAGGATTATGTATTTGATTTGGCTAAAGTTTTTCGCGACATTTTTTCGTCCAAATGCAAAAATTTGGCATTGGATACATTTAACGTTTACAGCTATTGTAAAAATTTTAAAACTTCAGTATCCATCCAAATATAAAATCGTGGCCCTTATTTTCACAAGGCCTATGTACATTTTTATGGTTTTCCCATAATGATTAGTAAAAGTATGATGAACCGTGTGGCAACTAGAACGTCAATATTTATCGTGTTTTGTGCGCTTTATTTATTCGTCCTGCTCTTTTCGGCGTATCGGCTGTCACATAAGCTTGACTCATTTGAGTAACACTACTACGGCTTCAGATGTTAATTATGTAATGTTTCGCGATTTCGCGAAAGGAGTTTGATCAGATTTTAAGTTTAGAATGTTCATTCAAATGTATCTTAAATGTAATCGCTTAGAATATTTTTATTCAAATACCCACCTTTTTACAGACATTATTAAGTATTTATTTGTACCTTGTTAAAAGGGTAAATTTGTCCCTGTTCATGCCATAAAGGCATACAGGGAGAGAAGAGATATAGCTCAACTCATTCTTAACCTCAACTTTAGGTGAGGTGCGCGCTTAATTTTATGCTCTGGGCGCTCTACCCCCGGGAAAGAACCGCGGTACCCACTAAATAGGATTTTGGGTGGGCCCCGGAGCCAGTTCAGACGTTATGGGAGACGAAAAGCTCCTTTCCGTACTGGGATTTGAACCCCGGACCTCCAATATATATAATATGAGACAGAAGCTCTGGTGATACACGAAATATAAAATTTGTCTGCTTTCCTATAGTTCTTTTACAAGACAAACGTACGAATGTACATGAAAGCACAGCGGAGTAAGAACAGTCCATTTTTGCTGCTATTCATGGGTTCTGTAATAACCATTCATATGAAAATTAAGAATATATTATGGTTTTTCTTCTGTTCGTCCTCGTTTTTAAGATGGTACCGATAAAGGAGTGGGGTGAAATAGTTACCCCACACAATTCCGTTGTGCCCCCCCCCCCCCCCCCCCCCCCCGCTTAGTGTTTTACGTTATAGTACAAGAGTGTTTCGAATGTCTGAGAACGTCCTTGAATTTCACTTCCTCGGACATCTAAGACGGAGAGTAAAGTGTGTGGGACAGGGGACAGAACTTAAACATCCTCTTGCAGGATATCTGCAGGTCTGTATAGCTAAAATGTCTGCTTAACCATAACGTACTAAAATATATCACACTAAATTTCGAAACCTTGTATCAGAGACAAGTATAACGAACACAGATGTTATTACTGTGTTTGTGACGTTGGAAATTAGTTTAGAACACGAATCCGTATTCAGAATTTTATATTATCATCACCGTACATTTTCACTCTATTTTTTAAAAACAACCAACCAATGCACACTAATTGTCACTATTTATTTAGTTAACACTACCCCTACATATGTTTCGATCCTCTTCGGATCATCATCAGGAGGACTTTCTATCAAGCTACACCTTTCACACATCCACAAGTGCATGTGCTATCATTTGCAGTCAAGCTACTATTGGCCCTATTACACTATGCAACCTCTAGGTAAAGGTTATGTTAAAATTGTAAAAACTGAGATACTGTATAAAATTCTAGAAAGTTGAAAGTTTAAAAAATTAAAAGTTTTGTGTCTATATTCACTTTGTTTTTAACATCCGTCATCGTACCAGCTACGCACTTTTATTAACTTGATGTTACGTAGAGTCGTGGTACTTGGATATGGAGGTCACTTTTGAATTACTCTGTTTTGTACTGCTTGTTGGCGTGTTGCGTGTTCGTGTTTATTGGACGTCTAGTGGAGTGTGCTCCAATAGTATGATAGCTTGTGAGATTTTGTCATTTTCAATCTTTCGATTTTTAATAGTGTTTTTGTGATTTTTATGGTTTCTTCTATGGGTATATTAACATATAAGTCTTTTATATCAAATGTGTTTAATCTACTCGTATCTGTGATTTTTAGTTTTGTTAGTTCATTTGCAAGTTGTGTTGAATTGTAGGTTACGAAAGGGGTTTGGTAATAGAAGTTGATATTCAAAAATTTGAAGCAAGTAATTAAACAATTGACATGGTGCCGGTGTGTTCGTTTGCACAGGGAAATGGAGATAAAACCAAGGAAGTTTGAAAAGAATAGACCGGTACTGAAAAAAAATGACATTTGGCCCTAAAGTGTTCAAACTCCAAAAATGCAGCATAAGAGGTTAAAAAATGTTCCCTTCCTTTCAAGGCACTATTGCCAAGCATTTATTTCAAAATGAGAAAGCGAGGGAATGCACCGTTCCTTGGCCAAACAGGATACGTTAGTTGCAAACATTATTTCACGTGTCTTTCTGTGAATGAAAATCCTCGGAATTATATTTCCCCTGGCAAATCCATAATAATCTGTTTAAAAAGCTGCCATTATAGAACCTGATGGCTCATTGCCTTCCCCATCACAGACATTATAAATATTTGGAAATTCGAGGCTGGTGAAAACACTTGCAAAGCAGTATAAGCTAAGTTATAAATTTTGTGGACACTGACAAAGTTTGAGGGCTACTGTCATTAACTTATCAACATCACATGCAATCTCCCTAAGATCAATTTTTGACTTCCTATTTACTTTGAGGTCTTCGCAATGGACATTCTCCCAGTGTTTCTTTTACTAAAATTAGTAAACCTAACACCAAGAGTGGCCTGGATATAAACCATGATTCAGACGCAAATAATTTGTACTCTTCCATAAACGACACGCTTTACGTCCTATATTAATGTCAATTTTATCAAATTTATATTCCTGTTTCTAAGCAACCGGTGCAATTTGGCGCACGTGTAGTTCAACGTTATGTGCATCTACTGACTTCAGATTTACTGAAGAATGTTTAATGCCTTTTTCTAAAATACTGTTGGTTCAAAAATGATCTTGTAGTATAAAGGTACCATGCCATAAAGACGTTTCTAGAAAGAGTCGCCTGAACCTGAGAGCTAAACGGCAGTAAACGAGTGGTGTGAGGCGTGTCAACTGTTTTCCCGAGGACGCGGCACCAGCAAGCACAGATTATCTAGTACCGGCGCTGTGGAGAGGAAAAAATATGTACGGGAATGTCACAGCGATTGCTGTGCCGTCACTGTACTCTCCTATACTAGATAATCTGTGGTACTGTCTGATCCAACCCTGTTTCTGTTATTAACCGCTTCGAATATAATTTGGTAAGCTAAACAGATATTTGTGTATTTTTAAGTTTATACAATAAATGTGTTTTAATGGTTTAAAATTATTGACTTAAAAAATACCATAGGCAGTCTCCTCGTGTAAACTGTGATGTGTGTAGTATTAGGCAAAATTATCTTAGGAATGTTTATGTTCTGTGTTGCGTGGTGTAAATCTGTGGTAATCTGTGGTGTAAATGGAGGAAGCCAGATATGTGTGTTGGTTGTGTACTGTTATTTTAGGACCAGATTATTACTGAAATGTGTTAAATGCAGCAGTGTTTGACGTATAACCCATAAGCTGTATATTACGTGAACGGGAGCGTACATGATAAATACGTAGCAGAATTATTTCATTCTACTTTTATTTAGTGAGTATTTTTAAAATGGTATACCTATTTCTAACCTCAAAGTATGCATTAGTATTCTCAACAAAAATAACCCCCAGTTTTCCGTAGGTTCTGGCCTTAACCAAGCGGTGTGCATAGTGTTATGTAGAATTATGCCCAGCTGTCTTGAGCATCAATGTACTCCTGTGCTTTTGCATTATAAAATCTTCCCTTAAAGATTAAATATTTATGCAGTAACAGTAAACAGTTCTTAATAACATTGAAAGGGATCCTTATGACTCTCTGTTTTTATATTTTCCAATAGCCTTATGCACTGTGTGTTTGGTATATTGACACGGGCATTGTAATGCTTAAACTAGCATCATCTTCTGTGTCCTTTATGCTAATACATTACTAATTACACACAGTGTACTTCTTTGAAGAATTGATTTTACTAGAAAATGTTTAATTTTGTCTGCCAACCTTTGTAGTAGTTTGTTTTGTTTGTAGTATTTACTCTTTTGCATCATTAGTATAGACCAGAAGCTGCTGATTTCCATTTATTACCATTCTTTCCTAATTTTACATGATGTGTTCTGAAGAGAAGTTGAAGAGAAATTGTGATAAAGCAGCTTGTAGTTTATAACCCTGCTGAGTAGGAAGTGCCCCCCACAAGTATGGACTTTACTGTGGGTTTCATTTAAACATATTTTAATTATCCTCACCCATTTAATGGGTATACAAACTCCTTGTTGAACAACACCTTCTGCTGGGCAGAGTCATACCTATCTTGATTTATGTAAATGGCTAATATGTTGTCACATATCATTCCCAATTTTTCTCCAGTATTTCCAGAAGAATGCAAAATATTGTAACAATATTTAATGTATTATCTCAAGAATCCACATCATCTCTATGTAAAGTTAGCAATGAGTGAAGACTGTTGTGTAAAATAAGGTTGATGAGAGTGATATTCCTCGGTAATTACCACTGTCAGGTATTATTACATTTCCTAAATTGACATACAAGGTGATTCCTTTCACTTATGTTACAGTTTTTCTTTATTACAAATACAGTAGCACAGATGATGTTAGTGATGTTGGAACTAACCTGTTACATCTTGTTTAGACTTTTCATGCCATAATTTGATCAATAGTTAGCAGTACACTGCCTGAACTTTCCGCACGTTATCACAAATGTGCATAGTATGGGCATGTGTTTGGAGAATCACAAGTATTGTGTTTTTCTTTTGTTTTGTTAATTCCCAACATTGCAGTCTTCTCATTCCACTGATACGCAACATGAAAAGCTGAGTTTGTGTCCTCTGTACCAGTATTTCAGTTAGAAAACACCTCTTTGCAAAGAAAATATATTATTCTTCAAATAAGGAGTAATAATTTATTTTCAGTGGCACATTGTCTATAAAATCACTCTACTTGTTGGTTTCAGAGCAGCCATTGTAAGTGATGTTACCAAACATTAAAGCATTTTGTATGTAAGTGATGTTATCAGTCATTAAACCATTTTGTAAGTAATTCCATTGAACGAGTTTTTGAGAAGGTAATTAATTATTCAGCTAGTCAAGAAGTTTCCCATGTTTTATGGAACTCAAAGGTTTATTACAGTGTTCACAAAAGCCCACTTGCATTTTGTTGGAAACCAAAACCTGTTTTAAAGTTCACGAGTACTGAAATATAAAACCGTTTTATTAGGGAAGTCGGTATAGTTTAAGCAGATGATTGCTATGCTTGGAGGACTTGCAGCTCCATGTTGTAGTTACATAAGGTGACTTGTGCTTTTATTATTATTGGATAGAAATGTACCAGGAGTATGTGGCCATTGTCATATGGCTATTTTTATTTGTTGGTGTGTGTGTGTGTGGTGCATGCGTGCGCACACTCGCATGCACATGTATGTGGACGCAGGCTTCTGCATGTGGGGTATGAGCGTGTTTGCACGTGATAGAACAGGAGTACATGTGAAAAATGCAAAATATTTTACTTGCTTTTCGTATGCGGGATGCTTGCTAGTAGGTTAGTGTAAGGATTATTAGTAAATTATGGAAAATAATGATATTTACAAGAAATTTGCTTGGCTAGTGTGTGTCATTTCAGGCACACTTTAAAACTGACATAGGTTAACCCACATATTTTATGTTTAACCAAACACCACATGGTGAAATCAAATTTATGTCTTATTAATTTAGAAAATTATTCATTGGGATGTAGTTTCTCACATAGCACTTACCGGAAAGGCGGTGTCTGTATTTTTGTTAGAAAAGACATATGTTATAGTAGTTTTGATCTCTCTACATACTGCAAAGAAAAAACTGTTCAAATATGTGCTATACAATTAACAATAAAGGTTAAATATTTAATCATAATATGTATATATGGAACACCATCAGGGAATTTTTCTCAGTTCTTAAAATTACTGGATATAACTTTAAAAATTTGTACAAACCAAATACAGAGTCTGTCTTATGTGGCGACTTTAATGTAGATTATTTATCTAATAGTGATCGGAAACAGCAGTTATCTCTATTACTAAGTACATATAACATGTTGCATATGGTGAGTTTTCCCACAAGATTACTGAACAGTCTTGGTACAGCCATACATAATATATTTGTAGAAAACTTGAAGTTAAATTTTTGTACTGTTCTACCATTAGTGAATGGTTTATCAGATCATGATGCACAATGCCTTATTTTCAAAAGAACTTTTTACAAAAAAGAAGGTTATGACATATACACACAGAACAAGATTAATCACAAAAGATTCAATTATACAGTTTCAAGAACTGTTATCTAATGAAACCTGGGATAGTATTTACTTAAATAATGATGCCAATGGTATTTTTAATGCTTTCTTGAATACCTTTCTGAACATCTTTGGAGCCAGTTTTCCTATTACGTATATAAATAATGTCAGAAATAATGGCTGGATCACAAAGGGCATTAAGATATCCTGCCGATACAAAAGGAGTTTATACATTCTCAGTAGAAACTGTAATGACTTGAATCTTAAGTTATATTATCAGTATTGTGCTATTATAAGAAAAGTAATCAGAGAGGCAAAAAAGTCATATTACAATCATTTAAGAGACGTATCCAAAAATAAGATGAAAACAACATGGAGCATCATAAAAAATGTAACAGGGAAAGTCCATACTTCAGATAATATGCCTCCCTCATTCAAAATTGGTGACACAGTGGTTCCTACAGATAAAGCAGCTGAAGCTTTGAATAATTATTTTCTCAATATAACTGGAAGTTTAAATGTGCAAAATGTTAAAGATAATTCTCCTATTTCATTTCTAAGGGATTCATTTCCTCCCATTAACATGAGTCCAGTAACAGAAGCAGAAATAAAAGGTATAGTTAGCTCCTTAAAAGCTAAAGATTCCTCAGGTTATGAAGAAATATCGAGTAAAATTTTAAAACCATGTGGGACACAACTTAGCAAACCTTTGTCCTACATTTGCAATAAATCACATTCTATGGGCATTTTTCCTGAATGTCTTAAGCATGCTATTGTGAAGCCCTTGTATACAAAAGGCGACGAATCCAATATGGCTATTATAGACCTATCTCCTTGTTGATGGCATTTTCAAAAGTAATAGAGACAACCCTGTATCACAGATTAAATCATCATCTACAGCTCAACAATATATTAGTGGCTGAAAAATATGGATTCAGGAAAGGACTATCAACCAAAAATCCAGCTTATATGCTTGTAGATAGTGTACTCAGAGCTTGGAATAGCAAATTTCATGTTGGTGGAATCTTTTGTGATCTAGCCAAGGCCTTTGATTGTGTAAATCATGAGATTTTAATAATGAAATTGCAGTATTATGGACTCCAAGAACAAAACATTAATTGGTTTAAATCTTACTTAACTAATAGAAAACAGAGAGTGAAGTTAAATATTAATAATATTCAAGATTGTTTATCTATTTGGGAAACTGTAAAACAAGGAGTCCCTCAGGGGTCTGTTTTGGGTCCATTATTCTTTGTTATGTACATGATTTACCAGTGAGTATAAAACATATTTCAGAGGTTATATTATTTGCTGATGATACAAGTGGCTTAGTAACTGATAGTAATTATGATAAATTTAAACAGAAATCAGATCTTGCATTATCTTGAATAAATAAATGGTTTCAAGCTAATCAGTTTTAAATACTGAAAAAACGAATTTTGTCAAATCTACACCTACAAATTCATTACATGCTCCATTGGCTATTGAATATGCAGATAAATTCATTGAGGAAGCAATTAGTACAAAATTTCTGGGTATGCAAATTGATAATCATCTGAACTGGAAAAATCATATACATAGGCCATTTCAGAAGTTTTGTATATGATTTCATTTTAATAACAAAATACTAGATAAAAATACTATTGATATTCCTGAATGTTTACACATATGACCTCTACTCAATGTAATCACCAGCACTGTCCACACACTTTTCCCATCTATGTGGTAAATGATCAATTGCAGCTCTGTATTCGTCCTTGCTCGGATGCTTTAAAGAGGCAGTGACAGCAGTTTTGATATCGTCTTCCGATTGAAATCGTCTGCCCCGAAGATGTTCTTTCACACGTGAAAACAACCAATAATCACATGGGGCAAGATCTGGAGAGTAGGGAGGATGTGCCAACACCTTCCAGCCCCAACGTTGCACCAGATTTTGCACATCACGATGGCGATGAGGTGTTGCATTGTCCTGGAACAAAATGGCACCACGCTCCAGCAGTTTTGGTTGTTTACGGTGAAGAACCGGCCTCACCATATCCTGCAAGAGTCAGCAGTAATATGGGCCATTGACCGTGGTACCAACTGGCATGGGATGGTCAAGCACAAGCCCATTTCAGCTGAAGAATGTGACACGCATGGCTTTCAGAGCGCCCTGACTGTACCGTGCAATTTCCTTCCTCGGTGACGTTGGGGCGCGTCATTCAGCATTCTGTCGTTTCAGCTGAGGGTCAAGTGAATTCATCCATGACTCGTCAACCATTAAAATGTAATCGAGGAATGCATTGCCTTCTTTTCTCCAACGGTGCAGATGGGTGGTGTGCGAGGAGAACACACACGGCTCTTTGGTTATCGTTGAGCACGTGTGGAGTCCACTTTGCACAAACTTTTCTTTTCCCCAAGCTGTTGGTGAGGATATGGTAAAGACTTGCTGGCAAGATTCCAACTTCTGATAGGGTGAGGCCGGCTCTTCGCCGTAAACAACCAGAACTGCTGGAGCGTGGTGCCATTTTGCTCCAGGACAACACAACACCTCATCGTCATCGTGATGTTCAAAATCTGGTGCAACGTTGGAGCTGGGAGGTGTTGGCATGTCCTCCCTACTCCCCAGATCTCACCCCATGTGATTATTGGTTGTTTTCACATGTGAAAGAACATCTTCGGGGAAAAGGATTTGAAACGGAAGACGATATCAACACTGCTGTCGCTGCCTCTTCAAAGCTTCCGAGCAAGGACGAATACAGAGCTGCAGTTGATCATTTACCACGTAGATGGGAAAAGTGTGCGGACAGTGCTGGTGATTACATTGAGTAGAGGACATATGTGTAAACATTCAGGAATATCAATAGTATTTTTATCTAGTATTTTGTTATTACAATAAAATCATACACAAAACTTCTGAAATAGCCCACATAGATCAGATTCTTCCTAAATTGGGTGCTGCATGTTTTGCAGTCAGGAAATTGTTCCACACACTAAATATAGATGTTCTGAGAATGGTGTACTTTGCATACTTTCATTCTATAATGAAATATGGAATAATTTTCTGGGGAAATTCAACCTATGTATGTCGTGTATTTACATTACAAAAGAGAATAATTAGAATTATGTCTGGTGTAGAAGCTAAAAGCTTATGTAGAAATCTATTTAAGATACTAGACATTTTACCTGTATCATGTCAGTATATTTCTTCTTTGATGATGTTTGTAATAGATAATCAGGAAAATTTTCAAACTAACTTATCTGTACATGGGTTGAATACCAGGAGCAAGAATCAATTGTACTTGCCTATTGTTGTTTCATGTTTTCAAAGGGGTGTTTCCTATTATGCTATGAGGATCTTTAATAGTCTTCCAAATAGTATTAAGAATCTTCGGAATGACAGGGTGAAATTTAAAATTGAGCTACGTATACATCTTATTACACATTCATTTTACTCACTAACAGAATTCTTCTAACATAATACAAATAATGCACATAATTGATGTTTTAATTTCTTAACTTGTATTATATTGTCCAGTTTGACTCTCATGTCTAGTGGGAATATTTTTTTACAGTACGTGTATGTAACTTGTAATAGTTATCATATTCTTTATTTATATTTTACATTTGTTCCTTATGTAATTGTATTTGTATTGTTTCTGTGCTGCGTGTGTGTGCTGTTATTGTGTTTTTGACTTGTTTCATATCCACCTGTCATACAACGGTTTTGTTGGATTTGAGAAATGAATATGTATGCATGCATGTATGTATGTATGTATAGGTATCTGCTTCTCAGCATTTAGTTTTTATAAGCATCAGATCCATCTGTTGTAGAGCTGTAAAGAACATGACTTCAAGATGCAGACACTGTCTTGTATTTCCAGATGTGCAAGATGGCATCGTACAAAGAACCAGGAGGACTGCAGAACAGTGAAGTGAGAACTATTTCACTGGGAATTGAAAGGGAAGCCAAAACAGATCCTGGTAGTGCAGTTGTAGTGGAGGAAATTAATGAAGAAGATTTGGAAATGATTGGTTCAGGTGACTATGTTGAAGCTCACACATTGAATATGGATGATGGGGAAATAAAAGATGATGATTATAAACTGTTAATAGATGAAGATTTTGATTCTGATTCAGACATTGAAGAACAGCAAAGTTTTTCAGAGTGCCTGGAAGATGAAATTGTGACTAAAGAACAAGAAAAAGAACTTACTAATAGGTTTTTGAATGGGGAATTGACATTCAGTGAGTATGCAGCTTTAATGGAAGGAAATGAAGTTGATGATGGTGCTGATGCTCATTGCGTGGCATCAAATACAACATCAGTAGCAGATGTCTTTGAGAAGGAGTTTAAAGAATCTAGCAGGCTGAAGGGAAGAAGGCGGACTGCTAGAGATGGAGTGAGAAAGAGACGGAGGATTCTTCCACCTGCACTTCAGGGATTAATGGGTGAAGCAAACTTGCGTTATGCACGTGGAGAACGGGACACGGCAGTCAAAATGTGCTTGGAAATTATTCGACAAGTTCCTACAGCTCCAGAGCCATTTCAGACATTGGCTGTACTGTATGAGGAGATGGGTGCTCCAGACAAATCATTACAATTTGCTCTCATTGCAGCACATTTAAGCCCTCATGATGCTGAGCAGTGGATCCGCCTGGCAGTAATGTCTGAAGAACAGGGGGATGTGAAGCAAGCTATCACTTGTTATTCCAAGGCTATTGCAGCTGATGTGACCAATGTAGAAGTCCATATGAAAAGAGGAATGTTATTAGAGCAAATTGGGGAGAGAAAGGCTGCTCTCAGGGGGTACCAAAAGCTCTTGTCTGTGCTTTCACCAGAACAAGGATCGGTAATTGTTCAAGTAGCTAAGTTGTTGGCTTGCAAATTTTTTGAAGATCAGGACTTGGCAAAAGCAAAAGAAGCAATGGAAGTTGCATTTAAGAAAGTTCCTCACCTTGTTACTTCAGAAGATGTGAACCTGATGCTGGAACTGTTACTGAATGAGAAGGAGTATACCCGTAGTCTTGAGATTTTGGTCCAGCATTGCGGTATTGAAGTGGAAGCAGAGTCACTGGATGGAAGTGCTGATCAACCATTTATGGTACTGCATTGTACTGTACCAGAATCACTTGCAATTGATCTACATGTGAAACTGACAGTTGTGTTATTTCATTTGAAGGCTTTTCACATGTTAAATATGCTCTTGGAACCACTGGAAGAGAAAGATCCGGAAGAAGCTGGTGACCTGTACTTGGATGTAGCTGAAGCCTTGATGAGTGAAGGGAGACATAAAGATGCCCTAAGACTTCTGGATCCATTGGTGGAAAGTGATAACTACAGTTTGGCTGCAGTGTGGTTGAGGCATGCAGAATGTCTGAAAACTTGTGGACATCTCGACAGAGCAGCAACATCATATGGAACGGTAGTAAACCTGGCTCCCCAGCACTTAGAGGCTCGAATTACACTCTCAGGTCTGTTGAATGACTTAGGACGTGGAGAAGAAGCCTTAGCTGTTCTTACACAGGATGCAGAATCTGAAGTTCTAGAACCTGGACTTTTGTATGAAAAGTGCATGTTGCTGAAGGGAGTAAAGGAATGGACTGAAGAGTTCTTGGCTGTTGGACAGCTGCTTTTGTCAAGGCATTTTGTCCGCATTCGTAACAGAGATGAACTCTATGCTCTTACACGACTGAGACGTTTAGAGAAAAAGAAGGAGGCACTGAAAGAAATCCGCAGTTCTCGGGGAGAACCACAGTTTGATACTGATGTTCCAGATTTTGGAGTAGGCAAGAACTCTCCAACAGTTGAGGAAGAATGGGCGCTATTTCGAGAAATGTGTGAAACGTGCTATAGAACTGAACGATTTGGTTTGCTGCAAAGATTAGCATTCTCCGCAATGGGTTCAAAACTTTTCTATTCTAATCATAAGAGGGCCCTTGAGATGGAGTTTCTGTGCCTACTTGCTTGTTTCTACAATGGTGATGCTTACTATGGTTACAATCTTGCCAGGGATCAACTTTTGAGGGAGATGAAATTGCCACGGATATGGAACTTATTCAACCTCGTTCTACAGCGAGCTGATGATGTTCGTCATAACCGTTTTTTGATGCGTCTTTTGGCTCGGCATCCCAACCATCCTGCCTTGACCCTTCTCCATGCTAACAACTGTCTAGTGGCTGGAACATATAAGTATGCCCTGAGTGAATATGCAGCAACATTCCGTTCCAACCCTAGTGCACTGTCAGCCTTCCTGTTAGGTGTCACACTGTTCCAGATGGCATGCCAGAAGTTTTCAGCTAAAAAACATTCCCTGGTAACACAGGGTCTTGCTTTCATGTGGAAGTATCAGCAGTACAGGGGCGAAGAGGGATATCAGGAAGTACACTACAATATTGGACGGGCCTTCCACCAGTTGGGACTTCTTCCTGCTGCAATATACCACTACAAAGAAGCACTCAACTCCACTTCACCTCTCCTTGAGAAGTATCCACATTTGCTAGACCTGAAGCAAGAAACAGCTTTCAATTTGTACCTTATTTATATGAGCACTGGTGCTTATGACATTGCACGTAGCTATGTTGACAAATACATTGTTATTTGAAATGTTGGTGTCATAATTGCAGTGAATTTGTTATTGCTTATGTATGGTTATGCCAGGTTACCTATGTACAATTAGTCTTCAGTACTGAAATACAGTATATGCAGGTTTGATATTGTTGATAGTTGAATTGATTTCTATTATTCAGTGGTACCTGCAAATTTGTCCATTATATTTCTATCATAGAGTGCAGCATTCTTATCTGCTGTGATAATGTAGGATCATTGAAAGTGATGGACCTAGTTTTGAGCATAACAACTTTTATGAGAAGGGAGATACAGAGGATGAGATTTGTTGTACTATCTTTATCAACTTGTAAGCTTTTCTTAAACATGCACACACTTACTGCATACTGCATGTACATGCATGATGCTTTTTCAGCTGTCATATGCACTACCCCTACCACAGTCACTACAATGACAAGCATGCAAGAGAAAGCACAGTATGTAATTTGGTTGGCCAAAAGCAGTTTCCTTATAACAGTGCATCACAATTTCTGCCATACATGTGGAAGAGATCCTCTGTCAGCAAAGCAATTCAACACTGCTATAATGTGTGGTGTGGCATAATGCATGATCGTGTTAAGGGGGCTTTCTTTTTTTCTGAAAACATTATGACACACGTTTATGACACTGAACAAGAAGAAGTAGAAGGTGAAATTTTGTTTCAACAATATGGTATTCTACCACACTTCTGCCATGAGGTGCAAAATGCCCTGAACATCCAATTTCTTATATAAATGGAATGTATACCGACAAATGCACTAATTAACTTAGTGCATTTGTCGGTATACATTCCATTTATATATTAACAAAATGCACGGTGAACAAAAATCAAATCCTATTTCTTAATCAGTGGATTGGAAGAGATGGACCAATACTGTAGCCCACACAAAGTTGAGACTTCTCACCTCTGGATTTTTTGCAGGAATTTATAAAAAAGTTATGTCATGCGCAAGGGAGAATTAACACAAGTGTAGCAGCAGTCACTCTGGAAGTGCTTCAACAAACATAGCAAGAAATTGAGTGCTGTATAGATGTTAGAAGGTCTGTCAAGGATGCACACATTGAGATCTTCTAGGGTATGTATGAAAACTTTATGAGTTGATGAACATGTTGCAGCAAATCACGTCATTGCTTTTCTTCTCATAAAAGTTATGTCTCAAAACTAGGTCCATCATATTCAACGGCCCTGTACGTTCGGACATTGTGGTTGACATAATTGCGAAGAGTGGACCTCATCAGTTTTCAAGTGTATCATCACATTATTTAGTAACACTGTGTGTGGGTAACATTTTCATGACGGTTAGGAGGAGACATTATAGAATGCTAGTGACATGTAGGATCAGTGTCCCATAAATGAAGTAAAAATTAAGTTGACCTTGTGCATGTCAGGCAGGCATGTTGAGGGACTAGAGTTATAACTCCATGCATTCTTAACGATGGCACTAAATGGACGTTAGTGGCCAACATCATATCCTTATATCCAGTGAAAGAATCCTGGTACCCATTGACTAGGAGGTTCTAGGGTGTCCCATTCACCATGACACTTTCTTTGACAGCATGCCATCAGATTTTAATTGACTGGTGATATTTACATTAATATTGTGTGTTTTGTAATATAACTTAACCCATAGGTCTCATTCCTCTCCATCTTGTTGTCTTCTTAATCTGTGAAATGAAACATGTCTCAAGCAGAACTGTGTTACGATTGTTCAGGTGCATTTGGCTGACAAGAGGATGATGTTATTAAAATTAACAAACTGTACGAAGAAAGAATAGAGCAGCAGCCTGTACTGTATTTGGCAAGTGTTAAAAAAAACTTAATTCAGCCTCATTTGTATATGTGGTAGAATTTCCATTCTTGTAAGTATTCCATCTCTTACATTACCCACTTCAGTCACTTGAAGATCTGTAGGTGGTTGTGACTACTGATCAGTGTGTTGAGTCAGCTTTCAGGGTGAGGCTGGGTACAGGAGTGAAGGTTTCCCTCACTTTTGGCATCTTCCAGGTGAATTATCTGGAGGTTTTCTGGGGGTGGGGGGCTGTATAGATCTGGCAGTGGGTGGGGTGACAACCATGAACCAACGAAAACAGTCTGTTCTTGCTAGTGAGAGAAGGCTGCCATCTGGCAAGAGTCCTTTAGGAGGAAAACTTTGGTTGGATAGATGTCTTGGGGGATTGAACCCACATTTACTGATGGCCTATATGATTTGAAGGGGAGATTACTGCAGCTGAAGGTCTCTGTGGTCTAGGAAAGCAGCAGGCTGTACCCCTTCATTAACTGTACTCTGACTGAGAAAAAGTGATGGAAAACTTCAGTCAGGTTAGCTGATAGGTATTATACACTGTTTAGTCACCTTAGTGACTGGCATGCTGATGTTTGGTTGGCTTTGTTTTTTAAGACAGTGGGTAACTTCAGACAGCCCTTTGTCAGCACAAGTGCTTTCAAAGTCGCTTAACTAAGGGGTTTCCTACATCAGCCAACTTTGAGTTGAAACCTTTGGTCCTTGCTGTGATGTAGTCAGCAAAAAATGGAAGTTCCAAATTCTCATGACCCGGGTTTGTTAGTTACAATGTGAAGACATGACTGCAGGCATTAGACCTCCAGATAGGGCACATAACCCATCATATGACTGATGGGCTCCTTCTTCTTCTTTCTATGGGCCCGTCGGCATTCGCTCCGGATGCACCGCAGCCTTAGGCTTATTGTGCTCACCCTTAGTCTTTCTTTCAGCATTGGTTCATTAGCCCTGTGCTACTAATATAGAGACACAGGTCTTTTAGTGGAGCCAAGCTTATATCTCTTGGTTCAGCGAACATCTTCCCAAAGAGCTTATAACGTTGTCGAGCCAGTGCCTCGCAACCACAAACAATATCGTGCACAGTTTCAGTCTCCAACCCACAAAATCTGCAGGTCGGATCTCCTTCGAAGATGCCCATAATGTTCAAGTGCTTCCTCACAGGTGCATGTCCTGTGAGGAATGCTACTACTGTTCTAAGTTGATTCCTGCTCAATTTAATCAGGCCATCAGCTTTCTTCTTGCATGGTCCATTGATAAAAAGTTTGCCATGTTTGTGACCTGGTATACTGTTCCAGGTAGTTAAATGTTGACACTCAGTCCAGTTCTTGATTGCTTCTCTTGCTGAACACTTTGGTATTCCAAGAGCCGGCTCTGGGCCAAGTAATGGCTTAGACTGATGGGCTGCTTATTAAGCAGTACACTGTGTCTGATGTAAAGGCTGTCTCTTGTATGCCCAGTGTCTGAGCTGCCTTGGAGACTAATCTCACGTTTACCACTTACCCTGCCATTTATTTCTAGTCTGTATGCAGTACAAATGAAGCTACCTGAAGCAGTTTAGTCATACTGTATGGAGTCTACTATTGCTTCTAAAATACCCTTCAAAGATTTGTGCAGTCTGTGTGAGAAAATTAGTAATAGTGCACGTCAAAAGAAGGGAGAATATATGAAAAAGTACATCAGCTACTTCCGTGACTATGCCAAGAAAATGAAGCAACAATCACCATTATTGGTAAGTACCATATTTACAGAGTTTTAAATTTCATATGCTGTGCTTGATGTATCACGGGTTGCAGTATGTATCATATGTTAGTGGTCTGTGGATACACATTGAACTTCTACTGTACTGTTACATGACTGACAGCAGCCAAATCACCAACTTCATCTGCGAGCTGGATATTCATTAACAACTAAACTTGTATCTGTTATTTCAATCTGAGTGCTAGAAGTGATGGCTGTGTGCATGCGAATTTCTCTGGCTGTTGACATTGTTCATAAATATGCAGCATAGTTTGTCCTCTCACATGCAGCAGTTTGGTGTTTTGTTCTTATGTTGTCACAGGTTTTTGCCCCTACTATCCCCCATAACTAAAACTGTGTACATCGTGTCTCATGTTAAGTAATTGCATCTAACCATGTTTTAATGAAGGTTCCACATATTCTTTATAGACATTGTTATTATATATTTACCCATTTACTGGTCCTGCAGAGCCTTGGCATTCTTCCATAAATGGAATTTTCAGAAAATTATATCTTGCCACTCCACAAATAATGTATGTCTATTTGGAACCATTGTTCAATCTTAAGAGCATGTCATGCTGTGAGATTATGTAACCACTTTGAGTAGCAACACAAAGCAACAGTGGCAGCTGTGAAGAGACCAGCGTAATCTCATGGAAATCATCAGCCTCCACAGCCCCCCTGCATTCTACATATCACATACATTTGCTGTTTCAAGGCACACAGTTCACCCTAGCTGTAGAATTTAGACACACAGAGTCCAGTGGCATTTATCAGGACATGTTTCTCCTGGGCTAAATTACTCATGAGTGAACAAAATACATCTTTTATTGTCTAAGTATATCATGAAAGTAGTTATAACCAAGGTATTAATTTTTATGGTTGTTTCAAAAATGGAACTTTTTAATAATTGCATTAGATGATGATAAGAAGTGTCATTTCATATCTTCCCTGCATGTGCAGCTTGCTGAATATTTCAAAGAACAATGCTGCATTGGTTGCTCCTGCACTTCTAAAGTTCTGGAGTGAATAGTTGAGATAGAGTGTATGATCTGTGTATTGCAGAGCTGAATCTGTGATAAAGCTCAGAAGAGGTATCAGTAATACAGTTATGGTTTTTATGTCTTCTTGGCATTGTATTACTCCCTAGGATGACAGTTTCTATCCCATCCTGAGACTACTGCTGCCACAGCTGGACCGAGAACGTGGTGCATATGGCGTGAAGGAACACAACTTAGCCAAGGTTTACATTCGTGTCCTTGGTCTGCCTAAGGAAGGACATGATGCATTGAAACTATTAAATTTTAGGTGGGGTTAAATTATGGAATTTTTTAAAAGATAATGTTACAATACTACTATCATACACATTTTTATGAGATTCGAGGTTTTTACAATAGTGAAAATTAAGATTGTGGTGTTCTGGAATGTGATGCTTGTTGTTCAGTACTTAGGCATTGGCTCCCTTTTGCACTGACGTGGAGGCTGTAACTTTCCCTGAAATTTTGGCATGTACCTCTGAAGCAATAGTAGTGACCAGGTTACTTGCTGTTTGTTGGTACAGGGGTGGAGGTACAAACTGGTAAAGGAGAAGCACCAAGCACTCCTTTCTTTCTTTTTTCTTTCTTTTTTTTCTTTCTTTTTTCTTTCTTTTTTTCTTTCTTTTTTTTCTTTCTTTTTCTTTCTTCTTTTCTTCTCTCTCTCTTCTCTCTCTCTCTCTCTCTTTCTTCTCTCTCTCTTTCCTCTCTCTCTCTCTTCTTCTCTTCTTTTTTTTTTTTTTTTTTTTTTTTTTATTTTTTTTTATTTTTTACAGTGACTGAAGCTGTGAATGTACTCCCAATAGAGTACATGTTTTTGAAAACACAATAATGATGCCTGGCCATGCTGAGGTGAACCTGGCAGTAGCCACACAATGCTGACTGCAGCTGTGTACAGTGTTAGTAGGGAGCTCAGCTAGCAAGTAATCTGGACACTATTATGCATAGCATCATATCTCAGAACACTGCAATCATAATATACATTTTGTTTATCAAATACTGTATCCTTGTTTTATCTGAAAACTATTGTTTGTCACTTCCTGCTGCTACTCTGCCATGCCTATCAGTGGTTGACTGTGTGGGTTACATTCATTTGAAAACCAAGCGAATGGGAAGTGGCAACCAATATTTGTTTGATAAAATAATGACCCTATGTAATTAATGTGAAAATTATTGATAGTTGACAAAGCCAGACCACTTGTCAGAGAACAGCATGGAACAGTTTTATAAGAATATGGTGCCTTAACAGGTAAATGTTGGAAATGTTCATTTGTGTTTGATTTTCATTAGTTTTGAAGTCTGTATAAGAGTACCAGTTGTCATTGCCTGTATGCATTAAAAAAAACTTCACCATGACTGGATGAATTTTCGTGTTTCCTGTACAGATTTTTGTTTTATAGTGTAGTAGGACTTACCAAAACCAAAACACACATTTGCTGCTACTAAGTGCTCCCTCTTTACATGGGGGGGGGGGGAGTCTGTAAGAATATCACATTTGATACACTGAAAAGTGTATTGAGACAAAATGTATAGACATTTCTAAGAGAAGCATGTGATGTTTTATTCTGTATTGTATTATAAGACTTTTTTAAATATTCATCATATTTATAAATATAATAAAACTTTGACACATCTGATTTGTCTGATTGGTACAAGTATACCTTTTCATAATATTGACAGCTGTTAATAATTAGTGGGAATAGTTTTAAGAAACACACATTTCTTATACGTAAGGACTGTATTTTAAAAATACTCATGTGTCTTACAAATAGCAGTATGGTTGCTGTGAAATTGTTTCAAACAGCTACCTGCAGACTGCTAACAAATCACATACACTAGAAAAATTGTGACATACATAATTTGACTCATTAGTTATGAACACACGGATATTTAAATTCATTTTATTCATGTTACCTTATTAGGGCTCCAAAAACTGCAGGCAGTCTTGCGGGTGACTTTGCAGAGGTGGCTTTCTGGGTTCTGAAGAGCCGTTGTCCTGAAGGAGGAAATCTGAATGTGGAACAAGTTAACACACATCTCAATAACATAGCCCTTAAACATGCAGCTCATGACCCAAGTAAGATTTTTCACTTCATTAAAAAGGAAGGGAGGGGTCAGGATGCAAATGCTGTGTGGCTATTAATTGTCATGGGGTATTATATAACTAGGTGTAATGATTATAAGTTTTCAGGCTTTCGTGGCAGGGATTATTCAGACTGTAGTTTGGGTTTAGATACTGTGTAGTTTTGTAGGTTGACACTGATGTTCTGGAGGAGCATGCTGCTTGCATCTTCAGAGTTGAGGGAGTGGTTGTAGTTAATTCTGAACTGAGTAGGGTGAGGGTGTGGTTTGATTATATAGGCAGATTGCAAGGAACGTGGCCAATCAGAATCAATGGAAAGGGGCATGGGGACTGGCACTCAGTCCAGGCCACTAGGAACTGTGGGAAATCGTGAGCAACCAGGACACTATAAACAACCGTTTTCGGTGCCAAGAATGAAAAATTTGCATAAGAGACAGAGATTGTAAAATTAAGAAGTATATGCAGCCTTTTTTTGGGATTGTAGTGAATGAAGCATGGAAATAGGGAAGTGGTAAGGCCTATTTATAAGAGCACAGGTAAGGGAGTGTCACCTCAAGAGGACACAAAAGTATCCTGTCCTTGAAGAAAACCTGCTTTCTGTCCTGCAGGGCTGTGTAATTTGAACATATTCTCTCAGTTCATGTTTTTGAGGTACAGCTTGTTGTGTATTGCTTCCTGTTTAATCTGGTTCCTGCTTTTGGTGTCAGAACTTAGAATACTACAATTCATAGGTGTAATGGAAGTCAATGGCAGAAACTTGTCAGCGATATGGAACCGAGAAAGAACCAATAACACAACACTTACTTACCTTTCAGATTTCCCATTGAATGGTATTAGTAATCGTATGAGAGATTTAGAATAAACTTGGTAGTATTTGTATCTTTATGGAGTGTAGAAGGTAAAAGTAAAGGATACCATATGCATGCCATGAGCGCATATGGGGGAGTGGTACCTTAGTTCTAGATGGACGTGAGTGGTCAACAGTAATTTACACTTTGCTTTTACATGGAACCAAGAAAGAACCAATAATACAACACATACTTATCTTCATATTTCCAATTGAATGGTGTTAGTAATCATATGAGAGATTTAGAATATAACTTGCTACTATTTGTATCTTTATGGAGTGTAGAAGGTAAAGGTAAAGAAATCTCTGTGCATGCCATGAGTGCATATGGGGGAGTGGTACCTGAGTATTAGATGGAGGTGAGTGGTCAACAATAATTTACACTTTGCTTTTACATGACAGCAAAATTACAAGGCTGCCCAGTAATTTTCTCTAATTGGTGTACTCAACTGTTTTCAGCACTACCCCTTCACGGTCCGAAGAAGTGATCAGTATGCCAACATGACTGTCTGCAGCATTCTTTGTCTTCCACAGAAGTTTTGGCTCTTTGAATATCAAAGAACACCTGTACATTAATGCGTTTCGTGCAGCATTTTCTGCAGAGTCTGTTCATAATAGCTTGTGTGTTTCAGAAGCTGCTTTACCAAGCTGGCAGCAGAACTTGATGCAAACTATTTGTTCATTTGATCATTAAAACATCATATAATATGTTGTACATATTGTCACTAATCAGCTTCACATATGCATTCAATGAAACAGGATGGTATATGTGAGGAAATCTACTCGTGGAAATATTCTCTATCACCACCTAGCTGAGAAATGTAATTAGTATTATCATTTGCGCTGTTCCCAGCGCATTCTCATTCATACATTTTTGGCATCACCTCATACTCCCTTTTGCCGTACTCTTATTGTACTATCTTTTACATATGTTTCCAGAATACCAGAAGGGATATTTAGAGGACACATTAAATTTTAACTCCATGTATATCCTTTGTATATCAGTGCTCCCTGAAGATGGTTATAAGAAATAGTCGAAACATGTTGTAGTAGTCTCTTATATATATATGGATAAGTGAAATTTGTTGTGCAGTTTGTTGGGACATTTTTGTGTTTGTTTTTAAAATGAACCCCTATTTTTACAGGAGGAGTTGATGCTGAACTTGTTGCAATGTTGACTTCAATGTCCGCAGATGAACAGAAGTGGTTGATACGCATGTTGCTTAAGGACATGAAATTTGGCTTAGGCCAGAAATTTATTTTTAGTGTTTATCATCCAGATGCCCTAGAGCTTTATGATGTTTCTAACAATCTTCTTAAGGTGCACAATATTTTTAACGAGTATTGTAGTGTGTTTCACATACCAGCTTTTTGTTGATACGTATGTTGTTTAACCCTTTAACGCCGGATTTAAATCCCCCTGTGCAACGGCAGCCTGCCGATGTTTCTAAATTTGGAATGCAATTCTTAACGCTTACTCTTAAAAAAAAAATCATATCTCATACACTTTTCCTTCAAATTTCAGGAAATAAAATTTCGCAGTGTGTTTATGAATTGATCAATTTGGGAAAAAATGTTCACATATTTTTATAATAAATTTAGGCCTGTGAATTGCATGCATTATATAAAATTGAGTGTAAAAATTTTATTACTCACATAATTCTGGCTGCTGCAGACGATCCGTGTCACCTTGGATCACTATTCTATCACAATACAAAATTTTGGTGTTTTACAAGTTAATTTTAGTGTGATAGTCCGCGAAACAAGGCACCACGCACAGGCCGACATTACATTTCGCGCACTTGTACTTTGTTCCCCTTTTTCGCGCTGAGCAAACACGGCAGCAGCGTGTGTTGGATTTTGCTGGCCAGTGTTGGCGGCTGTCGAGTCTTATTACGTTTGTTGCAGCCGCACTTGGCCTTCCAATCAAATTGGGGGGGGGGGGGCGATCTTGGCTTCTTCCAGCTTCTTCAATCAAATTCCTCACAAGGAGAAGTCTGAAATCTCGGTGGGCATATTTAGCCCCACATGAAGATAACAGAATCCAACTGCTGAGTACTGTTAGATCCAGAAGGTGGAAAAACAGTTTCATGGTCCACTTGAAATTACGTTGACTCATCGAATAGCTATTGGCCATACGATCAGAATTGTCGACGTAACCCATGTGCCGGTTATAACGTGCCACGATGTGAGGCTTCACAGGGCAGTTGTTATCACAAAAATTTCCTTCTGCCGGTGGCGGGTCCATGTTAGTCAGCATGTAAACGTCTTGTCTGTCCTTCCAAACTAACACTGTCAAATTTCCCCTGGTCCTCAACCTTATGTCGCCCCTTTTCAGTTTCAGTTTTTTCGGTCCAAAGTCAGGGGGCATGTCTTTTCTGTTGGGCCGTAATGTCCCGCATGAATTTATTTTACGTCTCTCTAAGTCTTCAAAAAGGTCTCAGTGAAACCTAATGCAACGAATATATTGGCTACTTGTATGGTGACAGCAGAACAGATCTACAGCCACAATGTCAATGCTGGGTAAACATCCTGCTATTCAAGGGTGCCCACGACGTTTTTATTATATTTGACATCTGTGTGTTGCACATTACTGCCCCACAATGCCTAAAGAGTGCCCCAGAACTACAAGAGACATGTCTGTGAGCCCCCTGTAGCTGTAAACATGGATTTTCGCGGATATCTCCAGTTTTTGTATAATAATTTCATATGAAAATTTCGCGTTACAGTACACCACTGACAACCTTTCAGCTTGTCAATCAGTATTCGTATCATATCCCACTCTTGTAATTCTAGCTACACTACACTCCAGTTCCAGACATAACCAGAAGCATGCTGTGTTTTGAAACGTTCTTAGTCGCGCCAGAGAATTACGCAATTGAAATGTGTTGACATCTAAAACGGCCTTCTGGAGGGGTTAGAGGGATGGAGGGGGAGTAATTCTCACTCCACAAAGAAGCCCTGACATTCACCAGACCTATCCAGTATAAATCTTTAGCATTACCTGCGATAGGGGTGAAAAAAATGCTTCCAAATTCGACACACTGTTAGCGACCACTATAGTGGATGTTCGGCGCATTGCCACATTTAAAGGGCGACCACTATACTGGACGTTCGGCAGGAAAGGGTTAAGGATGTGAAATTTGGCTTAGGCCAGGTATGTATTCTTAGTGTCTGTCATCCAGTTGTCCTGGAGCTTTGTGAAGTTTCCAACAATCTTCTTTATGTGCATAATATTTGTAATGTATGTTCCATTGTGTTTCACATTGACTTATCATTGATAAAGAGAGCATTATGTTAATCTTAAAATGAAACTGAAACTGTTAACTCCTTTGCTTTTTAACAGACAGTATTGTGATGTTTTAATCTAAATAGCATTCTTCAGTTAGTTTATAGTCCAGGCAGAATTCACATTTTCTGTTGATTAGAAAGGCACTCGTGGGTTCTTTTCACATTCCGTTGTTGCTCTGAAGTCCAACTTAATGCCCATTATTTAGTTTGTTGTTAACAGCACAGCATATAAAATGTTCCATAGTAGGTTTGTTTAGCATTGGAAGATGAGCCACAGATTTGTATTGAACCACCATTAAGTAATTTTTAAGTGATAATAGAGCTAAAATAACCATAATGTTAATTTCTGTAGGTGGAAAATTTTTGCAGGATAAACTCAATCTGCACTGCTGTTGACCTGTCAAGTGTGTTTGACATATTTATAGTAATTTCATAAGCACTTTAATTAGGCTCATGAAATAAAGAATTTCATAGAACCTCCATTAACAGCAAGAAATAAGGAAAATTTTGGAATATTTGATGAGTTTGCTGATATTGTTTCACAGAGTTTGTTGATGTTATTTTTCACATTATAAAGAAATTTATCGTTTAACTCTACACAAACTGGATTTAGTTTGGATTAAAGTTTAGAGACTCTTACTAAACCCACTAAGAGGACACGTAAGTGTGGTCTAGTTGAACAGTTTGGACTGTAGCTCTATATATAACTACAAATCTTTACTTAAAAATGTCTATGTGTATTGATAGATTTTTATGGAATGGAGACTTCTGCGTAAAGTATAGGACCAAAAGAATATAATTTCCCTAATCTTAACTTGCTGACTGGGTCAGAATTTTTCCCATACTCTAGATATGCTTGGATTGGTGTTTAATGACTCAACACCATTTTTGTAGGATATATTTTTTTTATTATTTGTAGGTCAAAAGTGTTACAAAGGAAAATCATAGAACTCCACGACCCCCCCACCATAATTTTCAAAGAAAGGAAATTACCTCCTTGAGATCTGCACTCTTCTGGAATATTAGCGGCGTCATGTGGTAATTGTTTACCAACATTTTGGGACAATGTATCAGTCCCATCTTCAAGGGTCAAGAGTCAAATTGAAGATGGGACCGATACGTTGTCCCGAAACATCGGTAAACAATTACTACACGAAGCCACGTTATATCCCAGAAGAGCGCAGATCTCATCAACATCGCAGTGGAAACCTAAAATCAAAATTAGTTCTTTGTCTAAAATCTACTTCTTACTTCCTGAAGATTACTGTCGTCTGAGATGTAATGCCATTTGTTTGGTAGATAGGTACCAGTGTTTTAGAGGAACATGTTACTGCCCTTTCTTTTGGGGTCAGTTATGTTCATGTGATGTTTGCATTTTCATGCTCCTAACTTACAGTTGAGCTACATATGCGATGCATTTATTTCAGGTGTGCCAGTTGTTACGTGATCCGACAGTCCGTTTGCATGAAGTAGAAGTTTCACTGTTCTCACCTTTTCGACCAATGTTGGCGGAACGTTGTAATGTGCGAACTGTAGAGGAGTCCATGAAGAAGAGTCAGTTTTATTATATAGAAACAAATATGATGGTGAACGGTTTCAGGTGCATGTAGAAAATGGTGTCTTCCGATATTTTTCGAGGTTAGAAACTATCTAGGCTGCATAGCTTACAGCCATTTTCTCTCTTTATTGTCAGAGGAACTGTTTGTTTCTGTTCCTTGTTGAACAACAAAATGGAATTTGTATTGGTGTCATTAGGAAATATTACATGGACCAGAGTCCCTCTCCAGAAGCTAACAACAGTTTAGATAGTCATAAAAGTCCCTACATTTTATGGAACCTGAAGGTTCATTACTGTGTACACAGGATCCTACCACTGGTCGCTGTTCTGAACCAGATGAATCTTCACATTTTTAGACAGCAGATGGGAGGACAAAAGATTCAGTACCGAATGGTAGCAAGCCTTCCCTGAATTTAAATTGCTTTTATTTTCTTCGTGGATGTAACTGTGATATTTTAGTGTTATTCCCATATATTTGAACATGCCACATTTTCAACTTTATTCACACATGCTGCTATTATGTTTTGTTAATCTGTAGAGTAGGAACCAGTTAATAAAATTTAAATTGTATTCTGCAGGAATGGTTATGAGTACACAGATGTGTATGCCACACTTGTGACACCCCATATAGCAAAGCTACTGCGAGCTGATATAAAGAGCTGCATATTGGATGGAGAAATGATGGGCTGGAACCAGAATGCAAAGTGTTATAAATCTAAAGGTAAGAGAGTAGTGATACTTTAAGAAAACTTTGTCAGTCTTTCCATTATATTATTTTTGTTGCCAGTTCTGGCTCCTCTGACTGCAGAACTTCACCATTCTGCCTCTTGAATGTACATACTCTGTAATGTCCATTGCTACCACTTTAGATTACCAGCTTCATCACACTAAATTTTACACTTGACAGTGCTGAAGCCAAAAATTGCTCTTCCACCTTTGGTGATCATCTGACAACCAGTTTTAAGAATCTTATCTATAGTTCTTCCATTTAAGTTTGTTTTTCCAACCACTTTGATAGTAATAAATGCTGCCATTTAGTACCCAGAGACTGGAAGGAGCATAAGTTATAATTTTCCTTGATTTAGTATGCTATAGGTCATTCAAGTAGTGTGTCTCCAGTAGTTTAATTACAGTGGAAAAATTCTGTTGGCTTTTTAAATCACATTTAACCAAAAGCTGTTCCTATCTTTTGCTTCCATTACTCAGTTTTAGTAATCTGTTTCTTTCCATTTTAATACATTTAAGACAGATATAATTCCCTGTATATGGCATTATAGTGAGATCAAACATGCACAGAATTCACCTAATGTAACAAGATGACAGCATAAATGTGAATGTGCACCTCACAAACAAGTTTTCCCCCTTACACATCCCAGGTCATCTGTTTGGAAGAGTCTGGTTTAGCCCACCTTTAATTCTGTATTTTTTTGCCCATTTATGATGAGGTGAAGGGATTAAAGCTTTTGTGTTAGGTATGTATATTTCTATTTAATTTTGGCTCTCAAGGTTTAGCCATGTTGTGTGTTAAAATTACTCAATCGTTTCAGCATACATTGCAGTTGTCATCAGCAGGGTGGAGGAAGCAGGAGGAAAATGCAGTTCTAACATAAAGCCTGAAAGCCATAATTACACATTTGATACAGGCTACAGAATTTGGAGGACAAGAATGTACATTTCTTGTTTGAACAGTAGAAGTACTTTGTAGAAAGATGCAAATGATTCACATTCCTTGTGTTCTTCCACACATTTCAGATCACAGTAAGGAACAGTTCTCTTATGGTACTCTTGATCCTTTAGAAGCCTTCATCTATGCAATATTCCAGTTCAGAATTTTTTAAGTTTGAGAAACACAGCATTGACAACATTTTTTAATGATATGACAGTTTATATGCATGTTGACAAGTGTCATCATTGTCCATGAGTACCTGTACCAGTTTGCACTTCACAAAGTAGCTGTTTTGCAGCATAAATGTAATTTCTGGCATCTGTTCTGGTGGAGAGGTCTACAACAAAGACTTCCTCGATTGCTAGTGTCATCTTCTGTGACTTTTGATAACCTCAGGGCAGAGAGACTGGTGACCTGAGCTTCATACTTTTTAGATATACAGTATAAAACTTACACTTAGAGGGTAATGATCAGCCTTAGCAACAAGTGGTTTCCGCTGAGGAAGGTATAGTGTATATAGAATATGCACAACAAGTTTTTCCCAAAAGGGGAATAATAAGAGGCTGTAATATGTTCACAATTGCACACAATAACAGTGTTCTGGTTCAGTAGGATTCCATCCTATTATCACCCAGGCACATGTCCATTGTGCTAACCCATGAGCTAAATTGCATTTTGTTACTGGATTATAAACTGGCATTAACTAAAGGTAATATTAACAACACAAGATTTGTAGAGCTGAAAGTCTGTGCTGTGTGAAAGTAGGCTTTATGAGTATCTTAACACAGTTTCCATACTGTTGATGTTTGTAGGCAACTGATACTTTAAGTACACAAGACCATCAAACACAGTACTGGTATATAAGTCATTTAGTTAAAAATTTTATAACCCCAGCATGTTTCTACCAACAAGCAATCATCATCATGGGGGTCCATTATCAAAATACTGTATCATTACATGCATTAAAATGGCTAGTTTAGTGCAGATACATTTAACAACTTTTGAGAACAATTGAGAACATGGTACAGTTCTTCCATGTAGTAGAATATCAGTATAATATACAGTAAAACTCCTATTTAATGAATTGCTGGGAGATTAGAATATATTTCACTAAATCAAGGTTTTCATTAAATGGAGGTTTTCAATTAAAATGAGTTAAATTTATCTTTTTTGCTTGTTTATTAGTTCCATTATGGTCTCTATAATAAAAATCCATTTTTCAACTTTGTATGCACAGTACTTATATTAATATTTTTAAAATAAACATTTAGAAACAAATTCCAGTGACAAGCAAGCCTTATTGCTATTGAAAATGAAATTTTTTGTAATGAATCATGATTACAAAAAATAATTTCAAAATTTTAAAAGTATTTTCAAAATTGACATAAATCTTTAAACAATTTTTCATCTCTCCTTTAAAAAGCTTCATCATACAACTTTAAATAGAAAATATTAAAATATATTTGGAATTTTCACATCAAAAAGTATCAAAATTATTAAAAAACCAAGCATACATAGCTATAAGAAAATTATTTACTAAAATAGTCCAGCAAACTTGCTTGCTTCTTCTGGCAGGTGCTCTGAACATTCAGAACTTCTCGCTTTAAAGAATTTACTTTTGATATAGTAGTGCTGTCAACAAGCCTGAACCTCTTCACCAAGTGTGGGAACTGATTCTTCTTCTTGTACTGCCTCTTCTTCTTCTTCCTCTACCTCTTTGGCATCACAGATTTCTTCCATGTCTTGTGGAGGACCAGACGTACTCTCAAGATCATCACACCGCACAAACTCTTCAAAATTTGTGTCCATGTCAGGTGCAATGTTCAACCAATTTTCATGGTCAATCACATCCTTATCTACATCAATTTCCATAGCATTGTTGCAATTGAATGCAGACGGAGAGGGGACAGGCATTATGTCATCAGGATCGAAGTAATGGACTGGCTAAGTGATTACGTCACAGTTTCCCCTACCATTGCTCTTCCGCATACTTTACACTACTTTGTCTCACTTAAACATAGGCAACAGTACCGGGCACTCCTGGACGATCACCCATCCAGGTGCTATCCTGGCCCAACGATGTTCGGTGATCTAACGGGAACTGGTGATTCCATCGTGGCAGGCCATTGCCTCAATGTTTCAAGCATATATCGTAATTTTTACGTACAATATGTATCTTTTGTGATTTTTTTTGCTCATGAAAAAATTTACTAAATCCGGGAAACGTCAAATAACAGTTGAAGTATGAGTACGTAATATTTTTCCACTAAATGTGGGTTTTTCTTTAAATGGGGATTCACTAAATGCGGGAAAATAATACATTGTTTATATGGAGCTATTGTCGGGACATGAAAAAATCATCACTAAATGTGGGAACATTTAATCGGGGTTTTACTGTATGTCATAACCAGAGGTGATTCAGCATGCTGTCCATTCATAGACCAAAATGTTAAAGGCATGTGATATGACTCAGTCTTCAAAGTTTTTGATTTTTACCGTAAGACTGTCATGTATAATCATGGGGTAAGGTAACAAAGATGTGTACTGGTATCTAGCTTATATACCATTGCTGTTTTTGGTTTTGTGCTTTTATCGTCATACTTTATGAGCTTTGCAAAGAAGTGCTCGTATTTTACAAACTATTTCAACATGTTACAAAGAAAAGGGACATAAATAAGGTAAAAAATTCTCTTTAAGAAATAATTTTTAAGTTTTATGTGAAAAGGCATTACAATGTTACTTGTGGTCTAGGTAATGATTTTGATGTCAAGTGCCTGAAGGTTGGAGATGGCATTCGTCCTTGTCTGTGCATCTTTGATATATTGCTGTATAATGGTCAAGTACTCACCAACAAACCACTGTCTGAGCGACTCCATTACCTAGAGAATCTCTTCACACCTTCTGAGGGGTTCATCATGTACACAGAACGTAAGGAAGTGAAGACTGAACAAGAAGTAATAACTGAACTAAACTTGGCCATTGATTGTAGATTAGAAGGAATTGTTCTTAAGGATCCAACATCGGTTTATAAACCTAACACACGAAAAGGAGGCTGGTACAAAATCAAACCAGAGGTGAGTTACCGGTTTTGTAGTGGTCATATGATGTCCCATAAATAATTGCATCAATTCAATTAAAAAAGGTTTGTAGGTTGTCACTAACCTATGAGTGCAGTCATCTTTAGAATACTCATGTTGTCAGTATGTATTAATTCTAGAGTCCCTTCCTTGCCTGGAAACATTACTGGAAGTAATCTTCTGAAAGTTTAAAATTATCCATGTTCCTTGCAGCAAGATATGTCACTAATATATATACCAACAACTGCACTAATATTCAGATACAATGATATACAACATGTGGTAAACCTACATGTTTCAGCCTTTCTTGGCCATCTTCAGGGAGGCATTCAACAAAGTAAAATACATTAACGGATAGTTATAACATAAATGTGCAATAATACAGTTAAAATACAGAATGTTAAAATGGTTAAAAATTTGTAAAAAGTATAGTACAGGATATATATCGTAATAGTTATTATTTGATTTGCAGACAAACATTTATTGCAGAAATTCATTTTCAGGGATATGTCCCTGTGTCTCCTGTGGTTGTCTGTATCACTGTGGATGAATGCACATGCATCCCTCCACAGTGATATAGACAACCACTAAGTATGTGTGCACACTTAATCGTACGTAAATCTTGTAAATGGAAGAGACACTGAAGGTGGCACACAGGAAAGTTTTGAAACACATTTACCGGTGTTAATAAAGTGACATTTTTTGGTGTACAAAGGCTGTTGGTAGTGATCAACAAAGTGCAGTGTAATGAAGTGTGTGAAAAAAGTAATTAAAAACATCAGTGTAAGAAGAACATTTAATTGACTAAATATACATTTGTAATAATAAATTTACATAGTTGGCACAACATCATGTATTTCTTTATTACAGACTTTCCTTTGGCTAGCTAAGTGTTTTGGTGTTATGCCATCATCAAGTTAATGTAATCATTTAAGCAGAAAGTAGCTCACTCACATTGCCAGTAATATCATAACGTCATGTTTACTTGTGTGTTTAGAACTGGTTAAAATGATATAAGAACATAAAATAATGAGGGAAGATATGTTATTGGTCCCCTACTGTCACACATTGTTATAAAAAGTGCATCCTTCATTATTGTTTTAATTTTCAAATATCTTGTGATAGCCTGTCATCAATATGGCATGTATATTTTGGCCATTAATATACAGAACCATATTTTTATTGTATGTAAAATTGTACACTATATCCTCAACCAGCTGTAAGTGAATTTATGTGTCTCATTTATTGATCTGCTATTGTCTTTGCATAGTACACAGATGGGTTAATGGACCATGTGGATCTTATTATTATGGGTGGTTACTTTGGTGAAGGGCGAAGGAAGGGCATCAGTCACTTCCTTGTTGGAGCTGCTGTGCCTCCAGCTGCTGAAGGTAATGTTTATGTAAGTGCATGAATGAGAAAGATTGTGTGAGAGAGAGTAAGTGTATATTAGGGGAATGGGTTACCACACAGTTCTTAAGAAGTTTTGGTCTTGAATAAGTATCTTGTTTCTACTCACAAAAATG
Organism: Reticulitermes speratus; assembly: GCA_021186555.1. NCBI lineage: Eukaryota > Metazoa > Arthropoda > Insecta > Blattodea > Rhinotermitidae > Reticulitermes > Reticulitermes speratus. Next base: position 35,815,317 of record JAJKFL010000001.1, on the reverse strand, counting down.
TTAATCACACATCAGAGTGCCATGGAAAAATAGTAAGAGTCCTGATGCAAGTAGGAAGGTGACAAAACATAGTGTCCTATTCGTGCCTGGGTTGTCATACAGAAGTCATTATGCATCTTCGAGATAAATGACTGTGATTGGACAGTGTTCTGAGCCAAATGTAGCTACTTATGTGCTTACTCTGGAAGGGTGGAATTTGATTAAGTTTAGTTGAGTAATGGTCCCAGACATCAGTTATTCTGTACTCTTCTTCATTATTACAGTCAATCCTTTACATCTGCCGATTTGTTATTCAGGCAAACTTCCAACAATACTGTATCACAAATTTGTTATGCTGGCTTCAGAGCCTCCAGTACGCTGCTGCCACCTCCTTTCACCAGCTACATTTATATTCTTTCAAGTTGAGCCTTGCATGTGAGGACCCACCATGCACAGCCTGAGGCTCAAGCGAGTTGTGCCATTGGTTTCCCAAATAACACTCTGTCTTTATTAGCAAAATAATTATACAGCTATACATTCATGAATGGTTAACCAAAATGTATGTCTGTGGCAGGGATGGTGTCAAAACTTGGTGTGTCATGGCACAGCTCGCATGACAAGGAGCTGTCACATGTAGGTTCTGGTGCTATGGTGTTGCCGTCTTCTTGCCTCTGCCCTGGCATGTTGCAAATTGTCCACATGTCATAGATGTCTGCAGGGCCACATAGTGGTGAGACTGGAAACTGACCCAAAATTCCATGCTGATGTCCCAGAACTTATCACCTTGCTGATCGTAGTAGAGGACTGCCTGGCCATTCTATGGTGGGCTGCATATCATTGTGTATGTTTGGGAAGATGAGGCCATGGTGCTGGTAATAGTAAATGTAGGGTTCTTTGGATATCAAGTTGCTCATCAAGGAAGCTCGTTTGCTGTGCTGCATCTTCACAAACTTTGAAGGTTCTCAGTGTCTAACCCATGTGTGCTACATCCTGGTTCACATCAGTCTGCTTGTGGTTACTGTGTCAGCAACATCTTGCAAATCTTAGTTGTTTTGTCTATATGTCAGTGCCACTGAAACGATAGGCAATTTATATTTGCAGTGTGAATGGAAGAAAGAATATGTCATTCATTTATAAGGTATGTTCATATATTTATCAGAGTCCATGACATTAATTGATAAATTTTGCTGTCTGTGCTCATTGCTGAATCGTATTCACTATGAATATGGATGTATTCCTGTTATGTTTCATTGTTTATATTGCCGCTGATAATGCAGAGCTGGTATTTGTGTTTTGTATCTCGTGAACAGTATGCCCTCCCTATCAGCCACACTTACAATCCTTATGTCATATGGCTTATGTCTAGTAACTATAAAAACAGCTCATCAGAGCCGATATGTGCCAAAAGATGGTTCCATACATGGCACCTAAATCTGAAGAAGCTATATGTAAACTCAGGTGTGGTGCTTGGTAGGAGTGAGTGATCAATTTCATGCTGGTCATAATTAACCGTGGGAAGGATCCCTCAATGTGTATTGTAAAGGTGGGTGTTTGGGTCCCACAGCTATTCACTGTGTGATGTTGTAGATAAATATTTCAAATATCCATGACAGTGAATGAAGGCTGGCAGTTCTGATGTATCCAGTCGTTTTTATTATGAAGTTCTCATGTTCTATGTAACTGATGGCTTTGTAAGTTACTTGGAAGACTGTACAATCCTCATAGTTTCCATGTACTGTCTACAGTGTAAAGTATTTCCAGCTGTGGATTACCTTTCTATTACAGGTAAGGAACCTGTAGAGTTTCATTCTGTCACCCGTGTGGGCTCAGGCTACTCGATGTATGAGTTAACAGAGCTGATTCAAAAACTGTCGCCTCACTGGCAGCAGGTGATACCGGGCCAGTGTCCACCTGGTCTTGTGTGGACCAAAGAAAAACCGGATGTATGGATTGCTCCACAAAATTCCTACATACTAGAGGTATAGTTTCAGTTCTGCATTTTCTGATGGTACTTCAGGATTTGAGTTGCTTAACATTGAAATAAATATAAAAAATGTGAGATGATGTGGCTGGAGATAATGAATGTTGTAATGCTGAAATGATTTGTAATTGTTGAAGTGTCTGTAATATTGCATAAATTGTAATATGCATACATATTTGTATTGAGTTTCAGGTACAGAATTAAATATTGGAAGGTGTTTTATTCTTTAACTGAGTTTCATGAAAATTGAAATCAGAAACCAGTTTAATACAACAGTAAACATCAGATTTCTAGCTCACTCAGGTCAAAAACAAAGAACAAAAGCAAAGCATGTGGCATATTGTCATCAGCTGTGACATGTTGCCTGGACAGTAAAAGGGGTAGGATATTAAACAGTGTAGATGTGCAGTTCTGTCTTTTGTGGGTTTAAAACTGATTCAGTTTACAAAGATGATTTCAAATAAATTACATTTTCATTGTGGTATGTAGCATATCTGATGTTTTGTAGTAATTGTAATAGCATGTTTTGTGTTATTTGCAGATCAAAGCAACAGAGATTGTACCAAGCAATGCATTCAAAGCTGAATTTACGCTTCGATTTCCTAGAGTGGAGAATATTCGTTACGACAAAAGATGGTCTGATTGCATGACTATTACAGAGTTTGACAACTTAAGAAAGGTAGTAGTAATCTAAACCAGATTTTTTACCATATAGGTGTCAGTAGTGAGAGGAAGTGCCCAAACATCAGGCAGAAAATATTTGCATGCATGCATACACATACACATGCGCACACACGTACGTACATTATGCATTCCATAGATCGACAATTTAAAGTGACAGTAGGATGTGGAATAACTTAAAAATACATAAAAATACAAAAATACAAAATATGCAATACAAAGTATTTAAGTATTTTGCATACAATATTTAAGTGTTATACAAAATTTATGTTATATGGCTGATAATTTGATTAGGAGTCATTTTTGAACATTAGGAATTCTTCACCAGAATGAAAGGAGTGTGTACTGAAGTATTTTCCTAAAGCTGATTTAAATTGAGCCTTTATCATTCTTCAGACTTGTGAGTTTGCATGGTCAGCTGTTGAATGTTTTTATGCCACCATACTATGTACTTTTCTGAAAGCTTGAAAGATTGGAATTTGGCCTATGAAGGTGGTATTTATTCCTTGTATTAATAATACTATGTACAATTGAATTTGTTTGAAATTTTTTTTCAGTTATTTACAATGGAGATCATTAATGAAAGTATGTGTTGTTCTGGAAGAGAGAAAATCTGTAATCTCTTAAACATATTTTTATTGTTCCCCAATCTTAGAAAAATTCTGATCATCATCAGATGATTGTATTTTTACTTTTTATTTCCTCTGTGTCAGATAGGATCTGAACTAATTTGCACCTGTTCCTTGACTGCCATAAAAGTGTAACTTATCTGGCAAGATTTTATTATGAGCACTGTCAAACACATTGGCTAAGTCACAAAAAATTGTTCCAACATGCCTCTTTTTGGTTAAGATATATGGTACGCTGTCTGTTAGCTTGTAAGCAGCATTTTCATTAGATATGCCTTTCCTAAAGCCAAATTATTCTGGGACCAATGTTTTATTAATATGTAAATTTTGGCATAACCTATTGTGGATAACCTTTTCAAGTATTTTAGAAAAAGCAGTTAATAGTGAAATAGGCTTATAATTTTTCATGCAAGTTCTGTCTCGTTTTTTATACATTTTCTTTTTACTGTGGAGATTTTTAGACAGGGAAGAGCACTTGTGTTTCATGAGTTATAGATATAGTTTAACAGGTGACAAATGTTTGAGGTGTGCAAGTTTTGAGAATTTTGTATGTTATTTCATCATAACCTGATGAGCTTTTTCATTTGTGGGAATTTATTGTGCTTATTATCTGATTTCCAGTGGTCAGAATAATTTTAAGACCAAGGGAAATCTTCAGAAAATTATTCTTTTAAAAGTAAGGTAGCTTATTCTTTCCCTCTTGATGTATATTTAAATTTTCATTAACTGTCAGAAAGAATTTAGTGAAAGCATCAGCCAAATTTACTGGATCCTTAATATTTTATTGTTTGTAAGTGGAGGAGGGGAGGGGGTGGGACAGCGTGTGTGTGTGTGTGTGTGTGTTCTGTTGAACACACTTTTCCTGTGTGTGTGTGTGTGTGTGGTTTTTTTTATTTTTTTTTTATTACAAAGTTCCATTTTTTATTTTACTGTTGGGTTTTGCTCTAGGTCTACCATAACGTTGCATTTTGGCTTCATTTATAAATTTATTAAGGATTTTACAATTCTTAATGTGACATCCTTTTAATTTGGATCTTAACTGTTTGTGTTGAGGATGTATGAACTCCTTTTATATTTCCAACATACTTTTATGCATTCCATAACCCTGTCATTCGTTCTGTTGGCAATACAATATTTAATATTTCATTGGACTACTGGCTTCAAAAATTTTTAGAAATGGGTACAAAAATGAATTAAACATGTTGTTGGTATCATTATCTGTACAAAATGCTTCCCATGTTTCATTTTCTAGAGTCTGAAAATTCATGGTTGTTTCATTATTTATTACTCCGGGTCTCTGTTTTGAAGTTACTGTGTTTGTTGCTGCATAAATATTATTAATTGTAAGAAACTGGACATCATGGTCTGAGAGGCCATTGACTATAGAGATGCACACAAAATATTATCAATCAATATCAAAGTAATTTTGAATTTATGTTGCAAAACTGACTGTATGTGACAAATTATATGTTTTTAGTAATGAGGTTGGTAGCTTTTTTCGGTAGTTTTCATTGGGATAATCTGTATTTATGTCACCACAAATTATAAACTCAGACTTTGGATTATACAGCCATTTCATAGTACCATCTAAACTCTTTATAAACTGATTAAAATCGCCTGAAGAAGCTCTATGCAAGCTCATATTATTAACTGATATGTTTTAGTTTGAAGTTGAGTTACACAAATATCCAGATCCTTTTGTTTACACTAATGTATATTATTAATTTTGCTGAAATGTTGATCTTTTCTAACAAAAATTTGCACATCTCTTTTCATCAGGTGTTGGCAGAAACTTGATCCTAATATGTAACCATGCAATGTGAAGTGGAGCAGATCCTGTTCTTTATGTGATGTTCACTTAAACACAGTATATGGGGATTTATGCTTCTATTTCAATAGCATTTATTAATTCGTCACTTTTGTATGTTAGTCCCCTGATAGTTTGGTGGCAGATATTTGATGAATTTAGTGGGACTACATTTTTGCTGTGAACTATAGAATCGAAGCATTCAGTATGCTTTAAGCACTTCTGTGCTTTTCATTTGAAGCTAAATTAAGGGAGGCTTTAGCATGGGTAATAACAAGAAACTGCTCACACTTGGCACATGACTGCTGCTTATGCTTTTAGCAATGAGATGCATAAGACCATTACACCAGGACTCTGCCATAATATTTCCTGTGTACCTCAAGATTTGGTATAAAAGAGATCTATCTTCAATGTCTTTATCTGATTTCTGTCTTTGCATTCCTCAGAGTGTTTCCTATAATGTAGTTTCACTCTTGCACATAATCCTCTGGATGGCTCTATGGAAGAGCCCCAGAAAACTAGTTGGGATTGAACTGCTGATAGCTCTTAATAAAGAAAGATGAGTCTGCCATTATTTATATAATTTGAGAGTCAGACTTCTGTAGTAAAAATATAAAAGCCACTAATCAACCACTATGCCGATCCTAGTGGCCACGCGGTCTAAGGCATGGGTCTGTGCTGACTTGCTGGGATTATGGGTTCGAATCCCGCCGGGGGGCATGGATGTCTGTCTCTTGTGGGTGTTGTGTGTTGTCAGGTAGAGGTAGGCTGGGCTGGTCACTCGTCCAGAGGAGTCCTGGTGTGTCTGAGTGTGACTGTGTGAAGCCTCGATAATGAGGAGGCTCTGTCCCACTAGGGGCTGTTGTGCCATGGGGAGGGGTGGAATCAACCACTATATGATCATTATACTTACTGTTCTCAGCTGTTAGGTTCATGCTGGCTCTTAATAGTTATGGTAAAAGAGAATTCATTCTAAGATTACTGAATTTGTTTTTCCGCTAGGTTAATTTTTTAAAAAAAAATCCAGTCTCTTAACTACCCTGTGTAAGACTGTAATTGTATTCTCAGGTTGAAACCATGAAGTAAAATGCATGATATGTGTGACCTGAACCTTATAAAATTGATCCAGAAGTGTGCATAAGGCTGACTAGTGTGGCTTCTACATGTATGGTGATGACACTAATACTCCCTCTGCAGCTTTCTGTGTCTTTGTACATTCCAGTCTTGATGCTTACAGGAAGCATCTGGAAAACTGTACTCTAGACATGTTGATGCCAATGATCATTTGTCTGAATCACTGAAAAATAAGCGAAGGCAACTGACTCGCGTGCCCATTCAAGTAGGGGAAGAGTTTCGTGGTATTGATAGCTCTGAAGTCAGCGTGACATCACACTTGTTACAAGGGAAGGAGTTCTGTGTGCTTACTGCATGGAAAGAACATACAAAGAAAGACATAGAGACCAAAATTGTTCAGAATGGAGGGACAGTTGTACAAAATGCAGGTACTTTTGTTACTGACTGTTTTCTGGTGCTAGTCAAACTTGGCGGAATGCCAGTGCAGTTTCTGGCAGCCATCCCTGTACCCTGACACATGTATGTTACGTAAAACATATTCTCAGGTCCTGTCTGGATACTTATTTACAGTGGTGTAGCCAAGATTTTTGGGCCCTTGTGCAAAGTTTACAGATTGGCCCTGTTGTATCCATGAGGCACATTGCCACTGTTTATAAAATTGTCACAAATGGACTGGTTTTTAAATAACAGCTTGCTTTTAAACCTTGTTTCCGATAATTATATGCAGAATTGTTATTATTATCACATCTGGTACATCAGCAGAGTTTTGGAAAAATGTGCATGAACATATTTGCCACTCCATGCACTACTGGCAGTTACAGTAACTCAGTTTTTGGAAAGTTTGGACTTGTGTGTTTTTTTTTTTTTTTTTTTTTTGGGGGGGGGGGGGGGGGTAAAAACCCCTCAATTAAGTTCTGATTTTTAAAAATCATTTCTTCATTCTTTAGTGTCTGTTTTGGCTGCTTTTTATGTTTGTTCGTCAAAATAGTAAAATTATTTAGCCCAGTTGGACCTGTTATATTCCTCTTGTAGTATTTTATTGAGTAGAATTTACTAAGTTACCTTCTAACAGTAGCCACCATTAACTGAAGCATAAAAAACAACACGAGAACAGTATTGGTAGCTCATAAAATGCACTTGTAAAACAACTGTATTTTTTAAGAAGGAATTCTTAAACTTCTTAATCAACATTTTTTCAGTGAAGCCTTTTCTTAACAAGGGAACAAACTGATCAGGAAACTGGGGAGATAACACTTTTGGATATTTTTGGTTGAGATTGTGAAAAATTTGTCTTACACAGTATGTGGTGGTCTACTTAGCCAGTACAGTTTCAAATTTCCATTTTGGTCTTTTGGTGTTTTAAGTTTTAATTATTGAGTTGCATAAAAATCAGTTAGTAAGATTAAAATTTTTCCATGATTCAGATTTTGAATGTCACACAAATTAATGTCCAGTTGTGTGATGTGGCCAGTATTTTTATCAGTGAGTTTTGGTATGTACAATTGTATGAAAATCGAGGAACTTACATCCTTTTATTTTTTTTTAGGACGCAATGTATTCTGTGTCCTCACTGGAGACTACACACTTCGTGCACGCAACATTGCTTCAGTGAACCAGCATAATATTGCCCGTGTAGACTGGCTGCTACGCTGTATAGCTGCTCATGAGTTATTGCCCTGGACACCTGCTGACCTGTTTCATGCAACACCAACTGTAAAAGAACAGCTGTCAGCTGAGTATGATGAGTTTGGAGACAGCTACACACAACCACTGACTAAAGAGTCATTGACATTTGTGTTGGAAAAAGCTGGATTGAGTGTAGGTAGCACTGTAATCTCAGTGTAACATTTAAATTAGTTCATACAACACAGAACTCTATTTCTCAAAGCATTTTAGTTGCAGAATCCATTTGACCTCAACAAATGCTGAAGGAACCCCAGGCCAAAATGTAAAAGACTTAGATGAAAGTGACATGTAATGTTATTTTACTATACCTTGTCTACCCAAATGCAAGATGACTCTAATCTAAGACCTCCCCCCAATAAAAACACGTCTGCCAAGGGAAAATGTATTTATCCAAATCTAAGATGACCCCCCAAAAATAAAATGTCTGCTAAGAAAAAATATTTTACTATTAATTTCATGCACATTATACACAAAACATGTTATGTTCTATCTTTACCAATCAGTGTCACTGTCTCCATCTTCACTGTCAATGCCTTCATCTTCCTCACACTCACTCCTAACATTCCCATCCTCTTCACTGCCATTCCACAACATATCATCATCAGTCTGATCCATTGCATTGGATATACAGCACTTCTTGAAACCCTCACAGTCACTTCTGGTGAGATGAAATGCCACGCTCTTATGATCCACATTGACTAAATAATACATTTATGTTTCTTGGTTTGTAAACTTACTTGAAATACATGTGTTCTGGATTTTTGTGTTGTGTCTGTGGTCTGATCAGTCTGAGCTCATGGCTCTTTTCATGGTTTTTAATTTGTGGATAAGTCCACGCTTTATTTTTGAGTCTTGTAGTTAATTTTTAATTTTTCAATAGCCATTTTCCTGTTACTACCCTTGGACTAGATCTCTTCTCAGGTGCATATTTTAAAAGTTACTGTTTCTGTGGTGGCCAATGACTGAGAGTAGCTCGATCTAAGAGGTCCACCAGGTTAGGTGCTTCTTTGCCAGAAAATGGAAACGTGCTTAAAAAAATTGGATGATGGACAAAGTTTCAAAAAAGAAGCTTGACAATGGACAAAGTCCCAAAAAAGAAGATTTTGTCAGTTAACTTTAGTTATGCTGTGGTCTCTCTTTTGTCTACACATGATGATTGGCGATGCAGGCCTTGGTTTGGCTCCACATGGTCCGGTTCAGAGTGATCTGGTTCGGCACTTCATATGTGAATTTAAGATGACCTCACCTGTTTAAGCACAAAATTTAAGGAAAAAAACTCGTTTTGCATTTGAGTAAAAACGGTATTTCTTAAATTTCCAAATATAATAGCAAAGGGACCAAAGTTATTAGTGTATGTCAGAAATTGATCTGAGTATTTTCAAGAGATTTGTTATCAGTGTGAGTTGAGGTTCTCACAACATATCAAGTTGGGGTGTGGTACCATGTAATGTGGTAAATGGTACCACCATTTCAGATCAACCTGGTATTGCCACCTATGTCTTCAACCCTCACGGTGTATGCAGCAGGTATCTTTGAAACTTCAGTACACACCCACCACAGTATATGGCATCACATTGCAAAGGATCACTACTTTGATCAATATTTCAAGTTCTCAGAATTACAGGATTGTTAAATCATTAAAAATTTAAGGTTTTGCTCATTGTGATGAAGTGAATTTCACTGGTTGGTTACAGGGAATTTTATTTTATTTTGTTGTGTACTCTACACCAAACCCCCACCATACATGGGGGTTATGTTCTTGAAAAATCCTGCAAAGCATGAAACCATGATGTGCAATTTTAAGACCTTGTGCAGAAAAATGGGGTTAGGGGAGCCAAAGATGCCTGAAAAATGCTAATGTCTAAATTAATGATTAGAAAAGAAGAAAACATTTGTATTTGTGTTTATTAGAATGGCATGTTGTTCCTGGCTGAAAATTTTCAGGGCGTTGGAATGACATAGAGTGTTTGGTGGAGGGGAAGACAGAAGAAGACTTAGGCAAGAAAGAAGTGGACTTCAATTGCTTTGCCTTCTTCTGCATGTCCTTATATACCTTGGATGGTGCCGTGACAGCCTCCATCTCCATCTTCAAACCACACAGAGAAGGCCCTTTCCAGCTTGTCAAGGAAGGGGTCATGCACACTTAAACATGAAATGTTTGCATTTGATGGAGCACTGGCTGTAATGTTTCCCCTGATCTCGTCTTCATTTTCCTGAATCACGAATTTGTTTATATGATAATGGCATCTGACCACAAAAGTGCTCATTTCCCTGTCCCTCAGCATGTACAGCACACTTCCCAGCAAGTTCTAAAAATTATGAAATGCACAGTTGAAATACATTCTGTAACCCAAGTACTGTATCTAGGTAGCAACTGAGTGAGACAGGCAAGTATATTCCTCGACCTGAATACACAAAGATGACCGTGAGTGAATGAGGGACGTGCACTGTCATCAATGAAGGTTGCCATATTCTTCCAAGACTAAATGAAGCCATAATATCGATGAATGAGGAGGGTCTGCTGTATCGTTAAAATAATAAATGGCAGGTATAATGTTTGTATGCCTTAAGTTGTTACATGTGATAATTCTGATTCCTTCAACAGAAGACTGCTGTGAACTTTACTGAAGAAATGTTTGCGGATGTTGAAATGGAATTGATTTCTGGGCTCAGTCCTTACGGCTTCTTCCGTCCATGTCGGGCGTATATGGACAGATATTTCATGGTAGGTTCAGCCCATGTTAGATGTGTGGGCTATGCTGTTTGTTAAAACCATGTTGGACAAATTTCATAACCTAACTTCAGGCAGAAGTTGCAGAGAATAATTAACAAATACAGTGAAATTGTGCTTTAGTTTTCCTACATTTGGTGAAATTTTCATTGCTAGGTGAAGCGCAATATAAACAATGTACTGTGTTTACTTGAGTGGAAGGCAAGGTTTATGTGTGTGCACATGCACACACAGGTGTGGGTGAGAGAGAGAGATATTTGTGATGACCCTATGTATGTAGTGATGTTTCTGTAGTTTTAAGCTGTGTTTCTTACCAGTGCTTCTGCTATTTCATACTTTGAGAGGAGCAAGTAGGAGAAACAGACTTACATTTCGCGTGTGTATATGCACACGTAGTGTATGCACTATGTTGAAATTTTTAGGTTTGTCAATTATGTTTATCCTCATCTTAAATGCTATCGACCAAGAAACATTAAAACTGCTTGGACAGAAATTGGATGAGAAGTGTTAACTGAACTGGAGGATTAAATTTTTTAACTGCATTTGGTCAGGTCCTACATTCTGCCTTGATCTTTGCGTAAAGCAAAAACATTGTATGCACTGTGCAACAACACTCAGGCTCTAAGACCAAAACCAGAAGTGACACAAGTGTGCAGCTGGTATCATAATTCCAGTTGTTTGTAATTATATATATTTGTACATATGTGTCTTTTTCTGTACCTTCCATTATTTGCAGTATTTTTACACCAGATAGCAGTTACATTAAGACACCAATGTTTTTGTCTAATTTGAACATGGATTAATATTAATGACTTGCTGAGGCAGTCTGACAGTCAGTCATCATACAGTCAGTGTTGCATACATGTAGGGTTGGTCTGTTCGTCTCAGTATCCATGCAGTGTGAGCTCAGAAGGTGTGAAGCCTAGGTTTTTGCTTCTGAAGGAATTTTGTAAGTCAGATTTGCATTGAATATCCTCCGTAGAGGTTGGTTTATCTACGATTATGTTTGTGTGGCTGATCACATTCTTCCTACATTTGCTGTGGAAGCATCATAAGCTTACAACATGTGTAATTCCTTACAGTTTGCTTTTACACAGAAGCACTTAGAATGCTTGACAACTGGCACTGATTGTGACATGCTGTTCATGTCATTGCTGAGCATGCCTAAGCTGGAACAGAACATCGCATGTAGTAGTATGTGCAGTTCGTGGTAACTGGTCAACTGCTGTCAGCTCAGAAAATGAGACAAACTTGATTTAAGGGTCTCTTTTTCTTCAAGAGTGGCAGTTTTCTTATATGGAATTTTGATTGGCAGTAAGGAAGAAAGACTGCATAACATAGGGGTCAAGAAACATGATGGACAAGAAGAGGAAACATTTTCATTGTCTGTGAATTCATGTATTTTTTAGCATCATCCTTAGTTTATTTTGAATGTGAATGAACAATACTGCCTTTTTGTTTCAGTTAAATGAACCGTGGTCAGAGACAAGTCTGGCTTTTGATATTGTGGAGCTTGATTTCACTTTCTATGGAGGTCAGATTTCTGTAGATATAAATGATCTGACCACCCATGTGATTGTGCATTCTGAGTGAGTATAATAGTGAATATAGTAACTGATGCATTGAAATTCAGTTACAGTAACCTTTAGCGAACCATGAAAGTGTCACTGAAATTAATCCGTTATCCACCATGTAGGCTGAGTATTACTGGGTGGCCCAAAAGTAGCACTTTAATTTAAAACTCCCTCCATTTTATTGTAATCAGTTTTAAAAAACTGTGGAAACTGGTGATCACCATGTGAATACACAGTTTACATCTCTCATGGATACTCTGGTCAAGGTTACAACACTGCTTACTCATGTACTAAGTGCCCCACACACACACAGAGAGAACCGCTTGCTATAAGTAACTTGTAACCTAACCTAAAATTGTACTGCTCTTTAATGCCCATTTATGTACCAGTGCTCTGTAAACTGCATATTCTGCAAAACTCTGTTGGTATTGAAAATTTCTTATGGTATGCCAAACAGAATGTTGCAGGCACAGTGAAATTCTCATTTATTTATTCTCATTATGGTTTCTGTGGCCTCTAAGTAGCAGCAGTGGACTGATTATACCTTAAGTGGAGGAATTTAACATAAAAGTAAAGTATTTTGGATTGTCCAGTGCACCATTAACCCTCTGTTTCCTGAAAGTACAAATGTACTTACCAAGCAGTGTACTTGTCAAGCAACTCCTCACAAAGACCCATTTTTCCTTTCTGTGGCTAGATTTTTTTATAGCTGAACATGAAAGTAAACAGTTAAATATGAAACTGGCCTGTAGGCCACATCTGTAAATCCCTGAAGCTAGTATCTTCTGCATGTCCTCTTTACGATAAACCTCAGGCACAAAATTGTGTCATTGCCCATGTAATGTTCAAATGGCACTGTAATGCTTTTCAGGTCAAAGGGCAGACTTGATGAGATTAAACGTCTCCAGAAAGATAGAGATCACAAATTCTACATTGTGACTGAGCTTTGGGTTATTGAGTCAGTGAAACTGAAGAGGAGGAAAGATGAGTGTAATTACTTATTGTAATGGTAAGTTTGTCACATTTTTCTGAATACATGTTATTTGTAATTAGGCACATCAGGCTGTTCCAAGTTATGAGCATTAGAGGAATTTCTCTTAAAAGCAACCACATTTTTATAGTGGCAGAAGAGCTTTCTGAGTGTTGTGACCTCATGTTTGCAGAACATTCGGAATGGATGGATAATTTCAGGATTTTAAATAGTATTTAACCCTTCAATGCCATCCTTCATGCTCTGCATTATCTTATGTAGTAGTTCATTCAAACTGCTCTCACATCAACAGTTTCATAGATATTGTTATGTCATTGCATAATGGGTAAAGATGAAAGTATGAGTTTTGTATTGATGTATAAACGTATTTTATATGAAGGCGTATGGAGAAGTGAGATATAGCCCCATGCATCCTAGCACTAGATACAGGTGAGTGTTTAGCATCATTCCCTGGTCTCTTTCCCCAGGGATACAACCCCCAATACCCATTGAATAGGAGGCTTCATGGGCCCTGTAGCCTGTCTGTGCTTTGGAGAAGAGATAAATCACATGCCCCTGCCAGGAATTGAACCACATTTCCTGTCGTGCAACCTGTAGCCTAGTCTGTATACAAGATGCATTATCATGGCTTCCACATGTATTAGTTATTTTACATCACACTGGTAATCTGAAGATTATCATCCAATTTAATAATTTTTCAGGACCTGAGTAACATGATTGCAGTATACAAAAACATAAAATAAGAATCAAGACATAAACACAATTTCAACATGACAATACCTTCAACTTTTCTAGAAAATTTAATTGTGTAAACATGGAATAAGGTGCTGAATCTTTTGACTGGGAAAGCTGAAGGGGGAAGTCATATGTTGGACTGCAGTGTACAAATGGGGTTGGCAGAAAAGAAATTGTTTGATTGCTTGATTATGTATGCCTTCAGATTTCTGTGGGCAGAAAGCAATGCAAACTTCTTTTGTAATGTCATAATGAGTTTGATAACGTGGATTAATGGTTATGACCCGTAAAACAGGCAGCAGTAAACTTTGACAAGAATAAGGGCTAATTTACATGAAAACATATGTACATTTATGATAATATGTTGCTGAATTCTTCTTAGAATGAGAAATGTTTCAGAGAAAAGTTGTAGAGAAAATCAACACATATTTTATGTTCAATACCTCTTTTCTAAAAATCGTGCCATTATGAGATAATATGGAAGAATGTTATAGAACCGGACGGGCCACAGATGACAATATAATACAGCACATGTGCTTGACATGCTGGATAACTAAGGCTACAAACACACACTCAGAATGTGTAATACTTGTTGCGTTTCCATGGCAACATTGGTTACACAAACGCGCCTCAATGTTATATTATACGTACATTGCCTGTCTTGCTAGTACGTCTGTGCACCATGAGGATATTCTGCAAGGTCAGACTGTTGTCCCTTGAAGACTAAAATCTCCCTACATTTTATATAACAATTCAGTTCATACCTTACAGACTACACAGTGTGCTGCCAGTAGAAAGACCAGTTGGTGAATGCTGTATAGGGAAACAATGGCTGTTTATTTTAAGAATTGTACAGAACACATCCACACTGTGTGGCAAAATGCCATGTTTGTAATGATAAGCCTGGTGGTTCATATACTAACAACTAGGCTTCAGCATTTCTATTTATAAATATTGAGATATCTGAAGGCCTGAGAGTCACTGTATTAAGGAAAGTTGGCAGTAGCTCATAATAAGACTACTGCTGACATATGAGATGTAACCTGAGAGGACCTTCCAGAAACAATTGGAGTTGCTCAAATTTACAGTGAGTTCCATGATGTACCATGCCATGCCACAGGTGAACCTGTGACTGAATTCAGAGTAAAGTACTTAACTGTAATTGTTATATTTACAGAAGATATTGAATGAGATATGGATGAAGAAACTAAAACTGTGAAATATAAGTAGGGGAAGGTAGAAATGAAAGGAAATATCTTTTTCAGTATAATTTTCTATAAATACAGCAAAATTTCTTTAATCTGATGTCTCATAAGCCAGACATCCTAATAATCTGGCACTTGAGGAGTCCCAAGACTTGCTTTTTACCAGAAGAAAGTTTTGTCAATGAAACCAGCAGATTTCAGGGACAGGTTCAAAAAGGCCTCCAAGATTGTCAATACATCAACAGTTGTGGTATGTCTTGACCCCTTGTCTCCTATTCCATCAAATTCTTCAGCTATGAAGACTCCAGAAAACACAGAAGAGGACGCTGATGACCTTAGACCTGCAGGCGAAGGTGATATCCGATAGAATACTCCTCTGATTAGTTGTACAGCCCAAGTATAGGAGCAGCAACACAAAATTACCTATAAGAACTTATGTCATTATAGGTACCATCTGATAATTTAGAATATTTGATAATTCAGCACCTATCCAGTCCCTTGCGAGTCACATTGATGAAATTTTGCTGTACTTGTTTTCTGTAAAACTTTATCAAAACTTTTCTGTTAAACAGTTTCCCCTTTGTTTACTGTTCTGCACCAGTTTAATCTCTTATTGCTCACATACTGACATGACACCTGAGAAGCAGACTGAAAGAAAGAGCACAATTCAGTACAGTTTATTTTTGAGTTCCACTCATTAAGTGTACTTGTTAGGCCCTGCTTTGTACTATATATTATGACTACAAAGAGCCTTCATATTGGGGTGGAAAGAAATCCAGTTAATAGTGATGGTTTTGTTGACAGGTGCAGTATCATCCAAATGTTCTTGGGAATCTCCAAGCCTCATCATTCCTCTGCTTGACTGGCACGTCACTGACAGATCTTTTCACACCAGTATTTACTTCTATATGCACTGGATTACTCAGATCTATAGAAAATTGATTGTTGTGAGGGCTGATATCTTGGTAGGAGTTGTCTGCAAGATATGAGAACAAAATTTTGTATTACAATATTGTTTATACACACAGTTACTGTACTGTAGTTTTTTATGACTTGCCATGTTTATTACTTCTAACAAACTAGATTCTTTGAAATATGAAGGCACGATTTCGATTTCGTCTGAGTGAGTAGGTGAGTTGGTTTGGTATTATGTTAATAAAAATACAGTGAGAAAACACATACAGCCACAAGATACACACAATACAGTTAAGTATTATTACAGAAAACCTTAGAAACACAAGTAATTTATTAAAAACAAATATTTTGTTATGCTAAATCTTTGTAAAAATATGTGGCTGACGTTAAATTTTCGCTGGTTAAGTGTCATTTGTTTGAGCATAATGTAACTTCTCTTCGATTATTTCAATTTTTTGTCAGAGTAAACACAACACTTTCCACATGCACTGTTTCTTGTCTCTACAACATGTTTTGGCCGCATATGCTGGCCAACATCAGGTAGAAGTTACAAGATCATAAAATGATAGTATATGTTAAGGTGGAGGCCTCCCCTATCCCCTATCGATCCAGGAACAATTTCTGTTTCATAGAGCCGATGAATGAACCTGAATCGGCTCAGATTTTAAGGTGTTCAGGTCAAATTGGTTGTCATATAGAATGGTACTTAACACTTTCACTGCTGGGTATTTAAATCCCCGAGGGTGTTAAATTGCCAGGGATTTATTGAATGTTAAACAACTAGTGCGTCGTCTTATAAATTATAAAATATAATTGTATATAAAATTATATATAAAATGCATATATTTTTTTCTAGTTGCCAGCTAGGGATTAATAAAGATGTAAAATATGTTTCTTGAAAGAACTTATTGTGTGCGTGGCCTATTTAAGGCAACAGAGCAGAGTAAGTTTTAGATCGACTGAAGTCGATGCTGGCAAATTAAAACATAAATACCGTATATTCTCGAATCTAATGCGCACCCTTTTTACAGTTTTAGAGGGCTAAAAAGTCAGATGCGTATTAGATTCGCGTGCGGATTAGATTCGCGGTCTAGAGCTGGATTTTTGGAAAAATGATTGAGCTGCTGTACGTGCCGTAAGAACAATACAATACAATAATCTATTATTTTATTATTTATTATTATAATTTATTATTCATCAGACTCGCCGTCATCACTCATAACTGAATCGTTATCCGTGCTCTCCACCCAGTCACTATCATCTTTATCTTCAACATCGTCCTCCCATACAATGTCATCGCTGCCTTGTCTTTCCGCCATAGTCGAACGTTGCTTTCATCAACTCCAAAAATTGCAGCGGCTTTGCGGTTTCCATTCTCCTCTGCGCACCGAATAACTTCACGTTTGAACTTCGCCGTATATGAGAGTCGTTTAGATTTCAGGTGTCCCTCTTCCATAACTACGGTACACGACAAATTGGAACAAGCACCTCCCACATTTCAACAACTAAAGCTCAGCTGGCTTCAGACGAGATTGCGCACGTCTGTTGAGAAAGGCCCCGCCTCTATCGGTATGACTCATCGGCCACAGGCGTAGCGTCGGATTTTAACGCATTGGTAACATCCAATATTATTCAATCAGTCGCCCCGTGGGCAAGAGGTGGTTGAAGGAAAGGTGCGGATTAGAATCGCGAACTAACTTTTTTCGTTTAAGAAGTCGCCAAAAACTGGGTGCGTATTAGATTCGGATGCGCATTAGATTCGAGAATATACGGTACTTAAATCGACCGTGGTTGACTTTGGCAGTGAAAGTGTTAATATCTGTGTTTCATGATCTTTATCATGAGGATGCAGAGCATATGTATTTGTACGATTGTTAAAATATCTAATTGCTGTCATCTTCTGGTCTTCGGGATGGCATGAACTGTAAGGAATAATGCAGTCCATTGTGATGGGCTTCCTGTATGTGGAAATTTTGAACTAGTAATCTAGATTGGTAACATACCTCTCTATGGTAATGTCTAAAAAGTTGATGGAATTATTTTTTTCCATTTCCAGAGCGAATTCCATGTCAGGGCATATATTGTTGAACTCATCTAGTACATAATTAACATCTGTGTAAGTTAGATTGTATACTAGCAAAATGTCATCTACGTAACGAAAGTATCCAATTATTTTATGTTTTCTTAGAATTTTGATAACAAAAGTGTATTGTAGATATTGTAATAAATTACTGACACGAAAGAAGAAGTTAGTGCCCCCATGGCAAGGCGTGTTTCTTGTGTGTAATATTTTCCTGTATAGTAAAAATAATAATAATAATAATGTTGTTGTAGAGAAAATACTCGTAAGCAGTGCATGTGAAAAGTGTTGTGTTTACTCTGACAGAAAAATTGAAATAATTGATTGTACACACAAGGGAATGATGATTCAAAAAAAAAAAAAACTCTCTTCGCCAAACTGATGAAAAGAACAGAGGAAAGTAGTGAAGTGCATTGTAATTGTAGAGATAACTGTATCGAGTCCTTACTATCGTAGCATGCTAGCAGATCTCTATCATCTTTCATTGCCACACATTTTCATATCTCATTACTTTGCTTGGTTGTCATATACTGAAGTACAGTGAATTCTCGTTATTGCGTATTTGTAAGAATCTAATTTTATTAATTTAAGTGGTAACTTAAAAATAAATTAATGGTAATAAAATTGTATTTAAGTATAGAAAACTGTGGTCATTGCTGTTTAATGAATTAACATTCTTTGAATATGTTTTGTTGTGTAAATGGTTATCATTTCTTTTCATGTGGTTCACTTATTTTGTTAGATAAAATTTAAATGCAATAAGAGTGTCACAATCAGTAGTATGCTACATTACCTACCTGTCATTGGCAGTAACATACCAGTTTTCAGAATTTTTTGCTTAATAATTACGTCTCCAATATAGTAAAATACTTCAGGCTGGAAAAGATTACCTTATTTGTGTATTTATATGTGTGTGTGATTGTGGTTTCAGGTGGGGAGTGGTAAAACTGTACATTAATTTAAACATTGTGTGTGTGTGTGTATGTATGTGTGTCTTGCTGATTTATAACTTAGCATTCATTAAGTTGTGTTTCTTGGATATTTGTATGTTGTAGTTGGAGTGTACATGGAACAGGAAGCTAGTGAACATACAATTTATTTTAACCCTATATAAAAGTTATGTCCCGAGATTAGAATGCAGGACAAAATCACGACATAAAGATAGATAATAAATCCTTTGAAAGGGTGGAACAGTTCAAATATTTGGGAAGAACCCTAACAAATCAAAATTCCATTCAGGAAGAAATTAAGAGCAGATTGAAGTCGGGGAATGCTTGTTATCATTCGATCTTCCAGTTTGCTATCCAAAAATACAAAGATTAAGATACGCAGAATTATAATTTTGCCTGTTGTTTTATATGGGTATGAAACTTGGTCTCGCACACCGAGGGAGGAACATAGGCTGAGGGTGTTCGAGAATAGGGTGCTGAGGAGGATATTTGGGCCTAAGAGGGACGAGGTAAGAGGGGAGTGGAGAATACTACATAACAAGGAGCTTAATGATCTGTACTCATCATCAAATATTATTTGGGTGATCAAATCAAGAATGAGGTGGGTGGGGCATGTAGCACGTATGGGTGAGGGGAGAGGTGCATACAGGATTTTGGTGGGGAGACCTGAGGGAAGGAGACCACTTGGAAGACCCAAGCATAGATGGGAGGATAATATTAAAATGGATTTTCAAGAAGTGGGTGGGAGGACATGGACTGGATTGGTATGGCTCAGGATAAGGACAGGTGGCGAGCTCTTGTGAATGCGGTAATGAACCTTCAGGTTCCATAAAACGCAGGGAATTGCTTGACTAGCTGAGGACCTGTCAGTCTCAAAAAGGACTCTGCTCCATGGAGTTAGTTAGTTAGTTATCAAAGTTATCAGAAGTACTATCCATTACAAACTAAAACCCAGACCTGTGAAGTTGAGCTTGGAGATGATGTGATTTAGCATGGTCTGATCCAGTACAGTTTTCACTTTGGTTGTTGAATTGATCATGAGGCTACGCTTCAGCCGACTAATCAGAGGTAGAGTATACTCAGATTCATGGAGAGGTGTGTCATCAGAACCAAACTCCTATAACAGAATTCACTTGATTTCATTTGTGTCCAGTCTCTAACCCAATAACCTAGATCTGTATGGAATGAAGTAAAAATTCAATATATACAACCATTTGCAAACAGTAGTACAATTCTGAAAATATAATTACAGCTATACATCTATGTAAAAAATTAAATTCTTGATTTATATGCGAATCAGAATAGGAACTGAACATTTTTTAACGATCAACCAACTCTATGTCCATCAAACACAACTCATATTTGTATCAAGACAAATCCAGCTGCATGTTTCAGCTGTTTAACTAGTATTTGTCAGGCTGTATATATAAGAAAGTAAAAAGATAAAAACTTACAGCTGCAATGAATATTCTGTCAAGGTTGAGATCGCAGTCTTTTTACATGTATGTGTAATATCAACTGTAAAAGTCAAATATAAATGTATAAAAATTACAGTCATAAGATCTGTTTTGTGTGATACACATATAGGTAAAAATGATGGATTGGAGATAGCTGTACATCATATAGGAAAGAATCTTGTTGAACAAAGTAAAACTGAAGGCAGTGCTGAAGCATAAAATAGTCAAATTCTGGGATGTGGCGTGTGTGTGTTACGGAATCGTTATGTATAATTTCCGAACTTTCAATTAAAATGTGAATATTCAGATTACAGTGAATCGATTTATATGTTGAAATGTTGCTTGTAAATATAGGTTGAAGTTTCAAAAGTATAACTGTTTTATAATAAAACTGTTAAAATATTTGATGGCTGTAGTTGGATTCTAGTGTTCAACATGCCACTTGCGCTTCAAATCTTGCTGCCTACTGCACTCTCATAGTATGTTCAGGTGAAAGGAGGGAGTGTATATTTATGCTTCAGCACTGCCTTCAATTTTACTTCATTCAACATGAAATTTTTACCTACATGATGTACAGCTACATCCTAGCCATCATTTTTCCATGTATGTACGAGGTCTGACACAAAAAGAATGAGACTAACCCTATAGCTCTGGAACCAGGAGTGGGGGGATGAAACAAATATACGGCTATGGAACATGATCTGTCCTGTCACAGTGTTACAAGTTCCAGCTCGATCGCTTCACTCAGTACAAGTTGACGCATCTTCAAATATAGGCGTGTTTTTACCCTCGGACGGAAAATGTCGGACTGCAAAAGTGAACAACGAGTTAACATCAAGTTTCTTGTTAAACTGAAGAAATCCGCGACGGAAACTTTTCAATTATTGACTAAGGCTTATGGTGAAGATTGCATATCTCGTGCACGCGTTTTTGAGTAGCACAAACGATTTTCGGAAGGCAGAGAAAGCGTGAAAGATGATGATCGCCCAGGCCGGCCACGCACAGCTGTTAACGATAACAATATTGAAAAAGTGCGACATGTGGTTCGAAAAGACAGAAGGTTGGGTGTTCGAGCAGTAGCTGAGAAAGTTAATTTGGATGGGGAAAGTGTTCGACGAATTCTAATGGAAGAATTGAAGATGACAAAGGTTTGTGCAAAAATGGTTCCAAAAGTTCTGTCAGATGAACAAAAAGAACGCCGCCAGGAATTGTGTTCGGACCTTTTGCAACGCATTGAGGATGAACCAGATTTGTTGAATTCGGTCATTACTTGTGATGAAACTTGGATATTTACATATGATCCAGAAACCAAGCGACAATCAATGCAGTGGAAGTCAACATCATCTCCAAGACCAAAAAAAGCACGCATGAGTCATTCGAAGTTCAAGGCCATGTTGATTGTTTTCTTCGATATCCAGGGTATTGTGATGGCAGAGTGGGTACCTAGTGGCCAGACAGTAAATCAACACTATTACATTGAAGTGTTGACGAAATTACGGGAACGTGTGAGAAGGAAACAACCGGAATTGTGGCAAAACGGGTGGATTTTGCATCAGGATAATGCGCCAGCCCACATCGCTTTGTCTGTGAAGCAGATTTTAGCCAATAAAAACATCACTGTGATGGAGCATCCACCTTATTCGCCAGACCTCGCTCCCTGTGACTTCTACCTCTTCCCAGAGATCAAGTCGGTGCTCAAAGGGACCCATTTTTTATCGGTAGAAGATGTGAAAGTAAAAACAACGGAGATCCTCAACAGTCTGACAGAAAATGACATGCAGAATTGGTTTGAACTTTGGCAGCATCGTATGCAGCTGTGTGTTAACTCAGAAGGGAACTACTTTGAAGGCGATCGTAGTTAATTTGCTGAATTTGTCAAACAGAAATAGTTAGAGACACAGTCTCGTTTTTTTTGTGTCAGACCTCGTATATCACACACAAAGATCTTATAATTTTTATACTTTTGTAGTTGACTTCTACAGCTGATATTAAAATATACATGTAACAAAATTGAGATCTCAACCTGGAGGGACAATAGAGTGCAGCTGTATTTATGTCTTGATATATATATATATATAAGTTGTGGTTGACAGACATATCGTTTATTTAGTGTTAATATTTACAACACAATAGGATGAATCACCTTAAGGTTGAAAATTTTTTTTTGTGGGACTTGACACCATCTCTGATAAAAGTTTTCTAAGTCTAGTGACAGATGTGGACAGAAATAATCACAGAACTTGAATAATCCAGATTAACTGTGTTTGCTGTAAGATTGTGTGACTGCTTGGTTCAGTAATGTCTTCCAAGGAAACATGTTATAAAGTGATTTAGCTTATTAATTATTTATAGATACAAAACTTGTTATTCGTTTGTCACAGATGTACTAATAATAGTAGTAAGCATAGTGTACATGTCAATGCAGAAAGCAGTAAAAGCATATTAGTTTGAATGAAGGTGCTCAGAATTCACCAAACTTTCAGCAAGAATCTCCGTCTTCCTGCATTTGTATATTGAAAGCTACTTAAAGTTCTGATACGGTTCCATTTTTTGTTGCTTGACATTTTCTCGTACCAGTTATTCGTGGACCATTCTATTTATCAGAGTACAAGTGTGTGGATAAACTTCACCAAGGTGACTATTCATTCAGTCCATGCTCTAGCAGAAGCCAGTAACACCTGTTTTCAAGGTACTACTTCGTAAGTTTCAGGCATATAATTTCAATATTTACTGCACTTCACAACAATTTATATTCTGTAATTTGGATGCAGGCATTATATGGAAACATGTACATATAGCAAATGTTAATAAACTATATATGTTTTAACTACAATCGATACACTTACCAGACATTTTCCACTAACACAGTATGCTCTCTTTTCAAGTACTCCACGACTGCAGTCTGTCCCAAATGGAAACCATCCATCTTCTCCATTAACCATGTAAAAACGATGGTTCACTTCATCATCTTGGCAGGCTACGCGACATGGGCGATCAGGATCCTCTGTGTTTAGAAATTGTATATGTACTATCAAATTACATTATTTCTTCATTCTGTTTAGACTCTGATTTAATGTACTTTCAAATACTTTGATACTGTGTTATGATAAATATTAACTTATCTGCAGTACTGTAGACCACATTAATTTCCCCAGGTTCTGTGGCACCATATGTATAAAACATACCCAAGTAACTAACTCCATGCAGTAAAATCATTCTTGAAAAGCCACTAGGTCCTCAGTCAAAAAATTCCACGTGTTTTATGAAACCCAAAGGTTTATTCTTGTATTTACAGGAGTCTGCCACTTGTCCCTGCCCACAGCGAAATCAGTCCAGTCTACGCCTTCCCATCCAGCTTCTTTAAGATCTATTTTAATATTACTCTCCCATCTATGCCTACATCTCTCAAGTGGCATCTTTCCTTCATGTTTCCACACCAAAATCCTGTGTGCATTTCTGTCCTCCTCCATACATGTCACACGTCCTACCTATTTCATCCTTCTTGATTTGATTGCTGTAATAATATTTGGTGGCAAGTACAAATCGCAAAGCTCCATATTATGCAATTTAGCCCAGTCTATTGTTTACTTCCTCCCTCTTAGGCCAAATATCTTGCTCAGCACCTTGCTCTCAAGCATCCTAAGCCTATATTTTTCATTTAATATGAGAGATTAAGTTTTACAATGGTACAAAACGTAAATAATTAATTTTGGGGTTAAAATTTTCATATATTTCATCACTATGAAAATGAACCTGCTTACTAATGTAGTACTTATGATTCAACCAGAAACAGCATGCAATCATGCAAGTATTATTTTAGAAGTATTTATTACCATGTACCAAGACTATAATTTAATTAAAAATTGTATCATCATGGGACACCTTCTCAGTATCCTTCTTTATTATGTATTAAATTTGTACAAGTTTCGGTTTTGGGACCATCGTCAAGGCACTTATATTAGGGTACAACATTCGAAACTACCAAAGGTTTTTACACTGATTGACATACAACAATATTGCACGTAATATAACCGTCAATAGAAATATTCGTTTTCCAGTTTTTCTTATTACTCGTACATGTGCATTCATTTCCATAGATTTTCAATTTTGTCATGAATATGTGTTGCGTATGCTGAATGTTTATTGTTGGCTTGTGTGTATCTGATCTGCTCTGTGTATTGGGTTTTAGTGTCTGACCTGTTTGACAAATATGCCGCTTGCTACAGTCATGACATAGCCTATATATATACCACTGCTATCATAAATGTTGGTTTTATGAATGACTTCTAGTTGTTTATTGATAGAATGATTCTAAATGTTACCTTTGAATCTATTGTCTTTTAAGTATTTTTTCATTTTCCTGGCTTTATGGGAATTATATCAGAATTCTTTTTGTACTTAGTTCATGTACCATGTTTTCCTTATGTGAGGGATATTGTTTTTGCATTTTAATTTTTAGGCGCATTTCCAAATTGTGTATAGTAACTATTAGCTTTGTCATGTATGCCTGCCTGTCTGTCTGCATGGAAGAACTCTGCTCCCACTGGACAGATTTTCACAAAATTTAATATTTGAGGATGTTTCGAAAATTTGCCTAGAAAATTCAAGGTTGATTAAAATCTGACAAGAATAATGGGTACTTTAGATAAAAGACCTATGTGCATTCATGATAATATCTCACAGAACTCTCTTAGAATGAGAACTATTTCAGACAAAAGTTCTAGAGAAAATCAAAACCCACATATGTTCAATAACTTTTCTGAAAATCGTGCCATTTATGTGATAATGTGGAAAAATGTGGTAGAGCCAAACAGGCCACAGATGACAATGTAATACGGTGCCGAAAAGATGTAAGGATATAGACACACGCTCATAATATTTACTACTTATTGCTCTTCCATGGCAACAATGGTTAACACAAACGCACCTCAGTGTTACATTATATGTACATTGCCTGTCTTGTTCTCTCCAGTTGCAGTATTAAGTCTTTAGGGATTTATTAAGTGCAGCCTGTTTTTCAGTTAGAGCTGTTGTACCTTTCGTGTCATGGAATACCTTGATGATGATCTACTACTCCTATTTTAATTCTATTATGAATTATGGGTTAATATTTTGGGGAAATTCCTCATACTGTAATAGTATTTTTTAAATTACAAAAGAGGATTGTTAGAATCGTAATGGGCGCTGGAACCAGAGGTTCTTGTAGAGAACTCTTTAAAATATTAAAAGTTTTACCACTGCAATCTCAGTATATACTGTCGCTTGTACTTTTTGTGGTTAACAATAAAACACATTTTAAGATAAATTCCGAGATACATAGCATCAGTACTAGGAATAACTGCAACCTCTATCCACCCGTGTCACATTTATCGATTTATCAGAATGGACCTTACTATTAAGGCACTAAGGTATATAACAGGCTTCCTTGTGAAATAAAGGATCTATCTCACAATATCAAACAATTTAAATCATCTCTGAAAGGTTGTCTTCATCAACATTAATTTTATACATTAGACGAATATTTTGATTACAAAGAAAATTAATTTGTACGTAATGAACTGTTATTAGACATACCCTGTTTTGTATGAATATTTTACGACATTGTAGATATATGTTTTAATACATATGACGAATTTTATACAAAATGAATTTCTGTTGCTTATTTTATTAAAATTATAGCATAATTAAGGTTGCTGTGGATTTTCTTAAGTTGTTGTAATGTACACATTGTTCTATTAAGAAACCTGATTTGATTTTTGATTCAAGTTTTGTAATGCTGACATTGTTTTGTTCGTGTATTGAATTTGTTTATTTTATGAAACAATATGTGAAAGTTGTATGAGGTCCCATCCTTATGTATACAGTGACTAGTTCTATATTTATCTTGATATAGAACCATTATATGTCGTTATATAATGACAAATTCTACATCCAATGGTTTGTTACCTATTAAGGATCTCTAGAATATATGATAATAAATAAATAAATAAATATTACTTTCTGCAGTATGTAATATTGTTTGCCTTTCATTTTGCTGTATATTTGGAGTTAGTGGGAGGTTACATATATGGTTGTCCTCTGTATATGGTAAGGATTCATGCATTGTTTTTTTGTGTGGGTATTATTTGAGATTATTTTGCTACTGTTACAAATTATGGGGATATAATTTACATATATGGTATATAACTTTATAGTGTTGTCCTGTATACTGTGTTTAACTATGTCATTTGTTCTCAAGATTTGTAAGAATGTTTTGGCTGTCAGTCTGTAAATGGGAGACCCTATAGCTACTCTTGATTAGATTTAGAATAAGATCAATTGAATTGAAAATGTTTTGGTTTTGTGCATTTCTAAGTTATACTAATATTTCTTTTTTGATTGGAATTTCTGTCTTATTGTTGCATAAAGCCATAACCACACTTCACTTTTGCACTTTCAAGCCTCCTAATTTTTTCAGATTCTGATGAATTGCAAAAGTTACATGTTTCCTCTTGACAGCGGTACCTTGGTTACTCATATTGGGATCTTTTGAAGCCATTATAATAGCCTGATGGGCTCAGTAAAGTCCAGATACCACAAGATAACGTCACAGAATCGGTTATCAATGGTAAAACTTCCAGTCACAGATCATACATATTTGGTCTTGGGACTGTTTTCCTCAAGTGCTGAACTATCAGGATTTCTGGATTACTGGTAGCCTGATTAAAGGAATTTTACTGTACTATACTATACTACACTGTGCTCTACTGTACTACACTAGACTAGACTAGACTAGACTTTAAAATTACAAGTTCATTCCAAACATGTGTGGCATTTGAGTAGGTTTTAGTCAATGGATTAAGCAGTTGTACAAAACATTTTTAGTTGCACACAGTTACTTTTAGTGAAAGCTTTTTTATCATAAAATCGCATTGTAAATGTGTTTTAAAATATACATTATATGGAAATTATTATTGTATATCAGTCACTGTAAAATCTGTTATATTTTGCAATCTGGTACTCCAATTTGAGTTCACTGATGATGGCACAAGGCCCATAACATGCACAAAATCCAATATGTAATAATAAGGGTATTAGTAAAATGTGCTATGGTGATATGTTTTTTAATTGAATTACCTGAATATTAAAGGTTTTCTTTATGAACAGGAATAAGTTGTAAATGAACTATAAATAAACAAATGAGGGATATCTTACGAGCAGCAGGTGAAATCTGCATCCCAAACCCAGATAGTCTTCTCACTCTCTCTCTGTACTTGCTGCATACCTTGGTTGCATGCTCAAATGGAGTTTTAAGCCTGCCACATCCCTGGAGACAGCAAGTGACGTGAATACCAAAATCTGTACATTCTTGTGTAGCGTAAAGCACAGCACATTTTTTCTCGCAGATAATTTCTGTAATTCAGACACTTTTTCTGATTCACCAGCCACTGTAAGGGCAGTGCACCAGACAGAAATATTCAAGTCCTCATAGTATCGATATCCTACTGTATCAAAATACGGTGTTACTGTTGATTCCTAGAATTGCAGCGTTATTAGTAATAAAAATATGCACATTCAGTGTCTGAAGTGCATATTGCAGCAAGCACACAAAATTAGTGCAACATGTACCATGTGCTTTTATAATCAACAGTTCTTTTTCTCTGTAAAGTTGTTCAGCAATGGAATGTTTTAGCTTTTCCAAAACATTGTTAAAGTAAGTTAAACTTGGAGCCTAATAAGACATTGAGTGTTAGTTAAATTAAGAACCTAAGCTATTCTCACAAAGTAACCTGTGTTGCCAAATTATTAATCCAGGCTACATTGTGGAGTGTTATTCAGATTTAAATCTACTTAAAATGTGGATTCTTTATTTATGTTCTTATTTATTATTAACGTAATTCTGTAGTTGACCTAGCAGAAAAATATGGAACGTTAAAATTTTATTTTTTGGTTTTTTTATATTAACATGCTCTGACAAAACCTTTGATATAAAGGTAAAAGTAAGGGTAAATTGTCCCTGTACACACAATGAAGGCAAATCGGGGGACTTGAGGTGTAGCTCCATTCATTCTTGACCTCTCACCTCTCACTGGTAACTTTGCCCCAGGGAAAGAGCCCTGATACCCATTCAGTGGGATGCTTGGTGGGCCCCAGAGCCTGTCTGGACTTCTTTGAGAAGCCAAAATCTCTTGTCCCTGCCAGAATTCAGACTCTGGATCTTCCAGCCCCTAGCCTAATCACTATACTGATTACATTGTCTTGGCTGCCCGAATTCCTTTACTTTTAGCAAATATGGCTGTAGATGTGCAGGACTGAAATACATGGGACCAGAGTAGTGGGTTAAGTACAAGGCTTGGAATGTACTGTGGCATGATGTGTGGTCAGGTCACTTTTCCTAAAATTATAGTCTTTTTGTTAAGAGAATTCACTGTTGACACCAAAGCCCATCATTTGACCCAGTCCTGAGCCAGTTCCCTCTTAACTCCTATCCTTACAGTCTACTTCTGTATAATGCATTTTACAAGATTATCATCTCACCTCTCATCTAAGTGGCCATGTTACAAGGAGTTTCCCCACCTAAATTTTGCAGGTAATGCTTGTCCCCATCAGAGCTACTCATATATTTAAACCCCCTTGATTTCGTTTTCCCATCATTAGTAGGTAATATGTATAAAGCACAGTACATCTACCATTCCTCACTGACTTCCTCCCTCTTAAGTCCAATAACTTTGTATTCCATATTCATACCAGCTTATCTGGCTCACACAGTTGGATGCCAGTGATGCTCCCTCCTTCACAGTTGTCCTCCAACTGACACTTCATGTCTTTTGCTACCACGAGCCTAAGACCTCGCCCTGGAGCAAGACAGTTAAAGTGGCAACCACTTGCAGGACTCCATAGTGTTCGAGCCCCAGGTACTTCTCTCCTTTGATCTTTGTTGCGAGAGAAGAGGGATATGTCATGGGACTGAAGCCTGTCCCCTCCTTTCGAAGGCCCAGGACACAGCTCAGGCAGGGTACTGAATACTGCCACATCATAATGATCACAGACAAACTCCTGCAACAAGGATTAGTTTTGAGTTCAGAAAGAAATTAATCCAATTAGCACATACATTAACACACATATGGGAGGAGGTTGTTTTGGCCTGAGAATTGATGGCAGAATGGAGAAACGTGTAATAAAGAGCTTCAAAATTTGTACCTTTTAAGTAATATTGTCAAATGTAGGAGAATGGGATTTTCAGTACAAAAAAGATAAGCATTCAAAATTTTGCTTTGGAAACCATGGGGCCACTTGGGGGGTAGTAAAATGGTAAAAGAAGAAGTTGTTCCTGTACACACCATGAAGGCATATGGGGGAATGGAGGTATAGCTGCATGAATTTTTCATCTTGGTACTAGATGGAGCTGAGTGGTCAACTTCATGCCCCAGCTGCTTTACCCCCAGAGAAAGAGCTCCTGGTACCCACTAAATAGGAGTCTGAATGGGCCTCAGAGTTGGTCTGAGTGCTTTGAGAAGAGGAAAATCTCTTACCACCGCTGGGAATTGAACCAAGGTGCTTCGGTTGTCCATCTCAAGCCTAGTCTCGATCCTGGCTCCAGAAAGTAAAAGGAGGTTATGATTATATGAATTGGATTGAACTAGCTTGGGATGAAGTCCAGTGGCAGGCTTGTGTGAATTGTGTTGTACTTCTGAATTTCATAAAAGTAAGGAATTTCTTGAGCAGATGAATATTGATTGCTTCAGGAATACTGCCATGTTGTTGGTTACATTCATGTTACATTTTATTAAGAATTGCAAGCAGAACAAGGTGTTAATTGGTTCTAAGTTTTATTTTGTGTGTGTGGTGCGTACCTGGATCAAATGCCAGCCTTTGGTCATCCTCTTGACTAAATGTTCTGTTCTCAAGAATGCAAGATTTTTCGTTTCCTTCCCTACTAATTTTATTTATGTCCGTTAGTAATTTGCAATAAATCACATCAATAATTTCTCATCAAAGTTTATAAACAGGTGTTAAAATAATGTTAATACAAAGCCACTTTGTATTTTTATAAAATTCTAGCATGTTAATTTCTTATTGCCCCAAATTATTCACAATCAATACATTTAAGTTTATACTGTATAATCCCTGCAGTTTGTATAGTGTCATTAAACGACCAACGCAAAATGAAGCTTGTGTCCGGTTTCATATCGTCAGTTTTTTTTTTTTCGTTTCTTTTCTATGCCTGTTAAATTGGGTCTCTTATGTAGCTGGAGGGGAAGAACATAAATTTCTTTCCAAAGTGTGATCAGGAAGATATTTTAACATAGGATAGGTGTATAACGGAAGGAAGTACATGAGAAGGAACTTCCTCATTTATGCAGCTTAATGTAGTACTGTTAGGGTAGTCAGACACGTTTACTTTGGGTAAAAACAGGGAATATGAAGAGTGCATACAGAACTATTGTGAGGAAACTGTATGGAAAGCAAGCACTTAGGAAACCAGGAAGAAGATAAAAAGATAATATTTTAAACTGTTGTTAGAAAGTGAGGATATGAATTGGGTCAAGAGCATATTCAAGGGTAGGCTAAAACCTTCAGATCCTGTTACTAGGGGGTCAGTTAACATGTTAAAATTTTTTGTTATTACTGTGGAGTGAAAATGTTCAGTGTAGTACAATGATTAAGGTTCCTGAACAGGTTTTATATTGTACTTTTTATAGTAAGATTTATTTGTTTGGATTTGAATTTTCAGATTTGATTTGTTCTCATATCTGCTCAGTCACTTCATTGGTTATGCAGTAGCAGCCATTATCTGGCTGATTCATATGTACTTAGCTTGTGGATATATCCACTATGTTAGATTGTTGATAAACTTATTAATTCTCTATGTTGGCATCCTTCTGCTGATCCTCTTTCTCTTTGCTAGAGTGGAGCAACATAAAATTACATGGTAGTTAAAAAAGTTAATGCTACCAAACAGGTAGACGGTTAGGTGATCAGGTAACAAGGAAAATACAGCTGCCATAATATCATCAGATTAGCTTAATGTAATCACTGATAACAAAGAAACAGATGTACTAATCTTTTGGAATCAGGTAAGATAGTTACTCAGGACTAGTGATAGGAGAGCACCAAAGTCATGTTGAAAGTTTGGTATATACACATATTGGCTTCAGAAGATTTTCTTGTATGTATAAGTCTAATTTAGATAATATAGTCACTTGACTTACATTTGGATATGTCAACACCAATATTTCAAGGAACCAATTTTTATAGCCATTTAATTTTAAAGTTGAACATGAACTAGAAGCAAGGATTCGTACAAGGCACTCTGTTGATTCATTGTCAACAAGACTTTTTCTTGAGTTACAATTTACGTATGGAGACATGCCTCAGTTACAAGCACATTCACTGCAGAGTCCAGTCTTGGAGGCAAGGGGCAATAGTGGTCAAGGCTTTTTTACAAACTCCAAGCTTAGGCCAGGGGAAGGTTATAATCTGCTGACAGTAAGAGCACATGGGGAAGTACACACTAAGCAGCACTATATAATATCACAGGAATGACAGACCTGAGTTTTCTTGAATGTAGTGATGTGGGAACATTCTTGGTAGAGGAAAGAGGTTACCTTCCACAAATTTCCTACTTGATTGGCATTATACCACAAGGAACACTATTCAGAACAGGTGGTAGCACCAAACACCACTGTGAAAATATCCTGCTCATTGCATGTGGCAGAATGCCGATTATATTGATTACAATTCTCTCTCTTGCATGTTACGTAAGCCTTACCTCACATCTGCCACTGATGCAATACATAGATTTCCCATATCGTGATCGATGACTCTGACAGGATGTGCCATCAGGGAATGTCCATCCTCGACTCTTATATCCTCCACTTCTTTTGTAACACCACACATTGCATGCTTCTTCCACTGAAATGTAGAGAGGGTTTTAACCACTAATAATATTCAGAGGAGGATGTTTGAAGATGTTATAGGAAATCCTAATGGCTGTTGCCTTACTCTTAATGTATGTAATATTTGCACTTCTTCTCCATCCCTGTGGTACTCAGGTTATCCCCCCCCCCCCCCTTTGTTAATACTATGTTCTGTCTTTCTCATTGCATTATCATTCAGGAGACACCCAGTTCTAGCTGAATATTGTTCCCCACTGGCCCCTAACATAAGTTTCCAGGAGTGTCCTGACCAAAGTGTTTATTCTTGACCATTTTTCTCTGCAATTCACTATACAGAAATCACAACACTTTCACTAATGAAGGCCTGTTGTGGCCTATAGTCTCTTCCACATTAATTTATTTGGACTGTTCTTACCAAAAGAAATATTTTTATTCTTGAACGTGTTTGTAATGTACCATTTAATGAATACCATTTATCATTTGTTTTTCTAGTAAATCACCTAGGTATATATAGTATAACATACAGAATAATGTGTAAAGTCTGGTGACCGTGATCATAAATACTTATTACATTCTGTTTTGCTACAAAACAGTCTGATCCAGAACTGTACCTATTATTAACATTAATACCTACATCAAAACCACTCCTTTATTTCTTTACCTATACCTGCTAAGTAGAGGTAACTAACTGAGAGCTAACTGAGGTAGAAATTAAGAATAATGAATTACATGTAATTTATTAATAACTATATGTATTTATATCCAGTACATTAACATCAGCTGGACTTACAGTCTGGCTGAATACTGTGGTGCGGTGTCAGGGAGGTTTAGGTTTTAATCTTGCCCTAGAGATAAGCAATCCAATCTGAGGAAGTTTTGTCACCTTCCATGTGCCCAGGTTTATTTTGAAACAGTACATCCTCCTTAACTCATTATTAGTAAAGTCATATTTACAATTTAACAGCGTATAATCATATACAGTTGGTAAAAAAACTTAATTAACAACTCACAGTCAGAACTTATCCTCTGAAGCCCAGTTCCCAGTAACTCTGTGTCAACTTCTCGAGCCCGAAGACAAATTTGATCAGCAAAATCTCGAATAGTAGTTTGCTGAACATTCCCACATTGCTCAGCAAAACATGTTCGATATCTGTGGTCACTACCTCTGCAGGGCAAACCACCATTTTCAGGTCTGCAAACATCAACTGACAATTAGTCCATACATGAATAACTAACTCCATGGAGCAGAGCAGTTAGTCAAGAAATTTTGAAATTGCTGCTGTCTTATCATGTTATTGTTTTTAGTAGGAAATTAAGAAGGCTAAATGTTATAATGATCATAATTGGTTTAATGAAAATCACCCTTGCTTAAAATCTTTAACAGAAAAGATGGATGGTGAACATGATAATATCTTAAGTATCATTTTTCTTCTGAAATTTCAAACATTTCTGCTGGTTTAGACAATACTGATTGAAGATTCAGGTCTTTTGGTATGTGATGTTGTGTCATTGGGCAAGTAGTTCTCAGTGTTGAGAAGGATCATAGTGCCTTATCTTCATGGGCAAGCAGTCCAAGAAGAAGAATTCTTGGATTGATTAGATATTCCAGTGACTTGAATCATCAACAGTGCTGCTGTGAGAAACTCAAATATCCCAAAATAATGATTGCTTTTATTATGTGAAGAGAAGGGCATGGAATTTTGGTGCAACACCTATATTTTATAGCTCTCAACACAATATAAGAAACCTTAATGTGCATTTTGGTTAAGATAGAAGATAAAACTGTTCCTCTTTCATATCTTGAAGGACATGAAACATATGTACTTAAAATAAAACTAGATGTCCATTACAAAGACAATAATTGATAAGAAATTTGCACTGTGTGAGTAGTGGTATGGATGCAGGTGATAATTACAAAGTACTTTGAGGACCCTTGGTTGGGATATTTCCATTTCTGTTGTGATTTCACATGAGCTTTTCCATTCATATTATTTCACAGCTGCAATTATGACATAATTGTTGGCCGGTGTCCATACAGTCCAGGTGTGATCCACATTTACAAGTGCCATATGTATTATGTTTCCTGTCTTACGAAGATGCTGCTCCATTTGTAACACATCAGCATCTGTATGACATCGACCAGGATAACATAGCTTTTTCCCCGTGTGTTAGTACCAGCTTGACTATTACAGGTACCGAAGAGTAAGAGCATGTCACATGCGTGACTTTTTCATGATCATTTGATCACAGCTGAACCCTGCTGTGCACTTTATGTCTCGAGTAAACAAAGCAGCATGCTTTATTATCTGCTAAGTTAACTCCATTGGATGGTAATGTGCATCTCATTACATTACATTACATTACATTACATTACATTTCATAGATCCATCATGTAGACCAATGGCTCAGGATATGAAATATGTCATTAAAATAATACAGTAGATTCCGGTTAATTGGGACACATCGGGACCAGAACACTTTGGCCCAATTAATCGGCTGCCCCAATTATGCAAAGTTTCATTTAAATAGTTAAAACGATATAACAAGACAAACTAACATTTCACTGAGCAACAATCATTTATTCAAATGAATTACAGAACAAACAATAGCGAAATATGTATTTAATATTTAAATATTATTCATGTTGACCTGTTTCCATTTTCCCTCATTGTCAATATAAACATAGTTAATGACCTGTCCAAGGATACATCTGTTGTCCTTAAAGTCCTCCAATCTAATCCTATTAAAACAAATTAGAGGAAATATTTGATATTTAAACGTTATATAACATTTAATTTATATAACAAACATGTGCATACTTACTTTTCAACTTTTAGTTCCTAATAGTCATTGCTGGAAGAATTTATCCAGTGTACCCTGCCGTGTTCTTTTGATTGATTGTGAGTGAACAAAATCAGCACAGATATCTAGTGCAGACAATGGACTGCCTTCATTGCCTTTCTGCATGAAGTATCATCG
Source organism: Reticulitermes speratus (assembly GCA_021186555.1). NCBI lineage: Eukaryota > Metazoa > Arthropoda > Insecta > Blattodea > Rhinotermitidae > Reticulitermes > Reticulitermes speratus. The sequence goes on along the minus strand of JAJKFL010000001.1, from coordinate 35,779,984 downwards.
TAACTGATCAATAAATTTCCTGGCATCCTATGTAGTCACTCGTTCAAGTTCAGATGTGCCATCTTTATCACTTTCCTCGCTTTCTAATCCTCGTCTTGGTGTTTTGATAGAATGCTTTCAACAATTTCATCCTCACAATCTTCATTTTCATTGTAACATTCAACATTATTGTCGATACCTTCAAATTCTTCATAGTTCCTAACTTTTTTGCACTTCTGAAAAGGCTTCATATTCACTTTTAGCTGTTTCAGGCATCTCCAAGCCTGAATGCTTCAAACCGCAGTGAGAAAAACAGTTCTGAATTGTCTGACTGCCTATTTCTCGCCAAGTATCGGCAACAAACTGTACTGCCTGGAGAAGATTAACCTTTTAACTCACTTCCCTGGCTGTGGAAAACGATGTCAGTAGATTTTCTGCAATTGCATCTAGGATGTGGTTCACCAACTTTCCGCGGTACAACATCTTCAAATTTTTTATGATTCCCATATCCATTGCCTGCACCAGGCAGAAATTCCAGCTGAATGTTTTTCAAACACTCTGAACACTGAGGGTGTGCCGTACAATTGTAAAGAATCAGAAGAACTTTTCTTGATTTCCGCTGTAACTCCACATGCCACCTCGTTAACCATTTCTTAAAAATTTCGGAAGTCATCCATGCATTCTTATTAGCATAGTATTCGACCAGTAAACTGTCCATTTTTAGCCCCTTAAAGCATCGAGGCTTAGCACTTTTCCCAGTAACCAACAGCTTCTTTTTATGAGTTCCTGACATGTTTGAACAGCATAACACAGTTATGTGATCCATTGCTTTCCTAGAACCCAACAATTGTACATGCTTGTAGCATAGAGAACCATCCAGCGTGGCATGATAAAACAGGCCTGTTTCATCAGCACAAAATTTCTGAAGTAATTCGGGTACTTCCTTGGATTTCCATTCTTCTGCACCTACAACATCAGCACTATCTTTTTCACCGTGTGCTTTCTTTAATTTAATATCATGCCTACATTTCCATCGAGACAACCAACCATCTGTTGCTTTAAAATCATCATGACCCAGCTTCTTAGCTAGATCCTCTGAATTCTTTTTTAACATTGGACCACTGACACGCACTCCTCGTCCAGTTATAATGGAGAACCACTGATGTAGGGCATCCTCAACATCAGGATCCTTACCTTCACGCTTCTGTTTTTGGGATGTTCCCTGTTTTCCATCATGTGTCCATTCTTCTCGCAGTTTGTCTTGCTGGTGTATCAAGCTTGCAATCGTAGATTTCGGTACTCCAGTTATCTCTGCCAGACGACAATGACTGGTATTGGGCGAATGGCCTTTGATTTGGTCCAGTAAGGCAATTTTTTTGGCTAGTGACAAATCTTTATGTGGCATCTTGGTAAGAGTCCCAAATTGTATGGAATTAAAATTAAAAACAAAATTATAAAAAATCGGAGCCCTGAAAAATCTCTTCACTTCCTGATTCGGCGCTGGTTCACCATGAAAGATGACGCAAGTGCAAGCAACTGACGCTAGTTAGAAATGTTTGCTCTGAGAAAGCAATGGGCTGTAGGACCTGAGTCGGTGAGACGAGTGATGAGTCATTCACATGCGTCACCTAGAAGAGCTGTGGGAACAAAGTCATAGGAGAAAGAAGAGGCAGAATACGCAAAACCAAGCTTCCTGATGAGCTGATGAGTCGTGTACAAACGTCCACTAGAAGAATGAGGAAGATTCAGAGGGAAAATACGAGTAGTAAGAAGAGGGAGAGTACCAAAACCAGGCTTCCTGCCTGCCACGGATTCTCCTGTCCCAATTAAGCAGCATGCTGTCCCAAATAAACGAAGAAAACCCTGGCAATTTTCTCGATTAGGTTTTGTTCTTTAAGATTTGTCCCATATAAATGGCTGCCCCGATTAACCGATGGCCCAATTAAACAGAATCTACTGTATATGATTGCACAGCAATCGTGTCATATTGGACACACACAATATCACACATAACATAAAATGACACTGGAATACAAAAACATACATACAAATTTGGTGTAATACAAAATAACAAAATGCAACACACTATATGATAAAATAATATAAATATTATACACTCATCGTAAAGCAATATTTTATATGGACACAAAAGACAGACATGTTAGGATTTCATCATTAAAATATAATTAAATATATAATCTAACATCTCAGGACAACCATTGTATAATATTTTTTACTTACATTTTAACAAAGAATTGCACTATGGAAAGCTTGTATGCAAATTTCCTTTCGTCCCAAATATATGTCGTCTTTTGTAATATCCAAGACAGTTGAAATTCTACTAAGTTACTAATTCTATCTGAATAATTAATTCAGGTTTAATTGTTTTGTTTACTGTAATATTAAGAGCTTCACATTCCTTCTGAATCAAAATATAAAAAAGTTTGAAATTTTATAGTAACCAAACTGCAGGTTCATACCATGTATTAGGGAACAAATGATTTGAATACTAAAATGAGAAAAACCTTAAATTGAGGAACATCAAGAGAGTTGTATCACATATTGCATACCTGGGGTTGTTGCATCGTCTTGTTGACACCATGATGCCTGTGCTGCCAGCATGCAGTCGTCCTTCATCACTGTACAGACAGCCTGAGGCACACTCTGAAAATGGTGACCATTCACTCCATGCACCATCCACCCTCTGATTGGATGAATATCCAGCTTGAAATGCTGAAAGTCCTCTCCCCACACACCGACCACTGCGACACCACTGTTAACAATAATATGTCCATAAACTGGTAACTTACAGTGCCAACTTTCATGAATTTATAGTTATGTGCAGAGGCAATTACTTATTATGTGATGCCCATGTAGAAATTACTACCAAACAAGTTTCTTGCTGCTGTTTCTTGTGTTATTTAATTACACATTTGCTCTGATTGTATAGTTGGTGATATATGAATGAATGAATGTGAAACACTGCTGGAATGATACTGACAGGGGAACACCGCAACAATCAGAGAAAAACTTATCCCAGTGCCACTTTGTCCACCACAAATTCCACATGGACTGGTAAGGGATTGAACTCACTCCGTGGTGACAGGCCAGCAACTAACTACCGAAGCCATGACACAGCCCTCATACTGCTGTTCATTCAATGTTTTATGTGTATTCTGAGGGCTACAACTGTGTAAATTTATGGACACATGAAATGTGCAAGAGCACAATGAATGATAAATGCTGGAATGTGTAGTGCATATTAATACTGGACATACAGATGGTGGGTGAGTTGCCTTTGCTACTAAGAACTTGAAGATTATTAAGAACAGTAACTGATATCATAGTATGTCTAAATAATAATTTTTGGTAAAGAGATTTAGAGATGGCTGTGATTAGAAACACTGAAATCTATCACAGTACACATAAGCAAGAAAAGTTAGTTATAGCTGGATGGAGAGTAGAGGTGATTAAATTCCAAGGGACTAAAGATATCAGTCTTAAAGCCAGAAATGGAAAAAATTATCTGGTACTTGCATACTCGTTATGTATTTATCACGTGCCAGAATCATAAGGGAACATGTTCATATGTCATGAATAAATACTGTGCAAACACATCCTAACCTTTGGACATGTGAGCATACTCTGTTGCTTGTGTTCAGTAAAAACATTTTAGGAAATGAGTGCATAGTATAATTGTTATGATGCTTTCATTCCCCTACAAATCTGGTGTTTAAGATAGTTTGTGTTTTCCCCATATCCCTAGCAGCAGCTCTGTGATTGAGGCTCATGGAAATTGTGCATGTATTCAGGAACACACTTAGTTGTTTGTGTAAACTGTATGTTAGATTTGTCTGATTTGAATGAAAATTGAAGTGGCTTGGCTTGACTTTCTATTTTTTAAATCTCCCAGTATCAAATTTTAGGAAAATCCATTCAGTAGTTATTGAGTTGTTACATATATATATATGCACAGTGTACAGAACAGTTCTAATAGGCTGTCCACAGGGATTCAGACAGGTGTAAAAATAACAGTAAACCACTTGACTTCTACAACATTTTTGTCAGACAGTGTGTTTCTTGATCAAAATACAAACTTGTATGGAGCGTGATTGTAATTAGAATCAATTTAAATAGAAATGAAAATTTAGTGCTGTAATTTATGAACGTAAGCCACAGTGGCCCAAGTCCTCTCTCATGTGAAAAGGTTAGTATATTGTTTTTCACGTGTAACTTGCATTTCGCCCACTTGTTTCAATGAAATTGGATTTGAATCATCAATAAAACCTCAAATATATTTTTAAAATTATGGATGCTGTTTAAGGTCATTTTTACCTTGTTGGTTCCACAGAAAGTTCCTTCAAGTGCAGGATGTGAGGTCCAAGTATAACGGTCTCGTTGGCAATGCAGATCACGACAGATGTCATCAAGTAATTGCTGTGTGGAATGGATACTTCCACGGCCATATTTTAGCATACCTGTGAAATAACATAGCTTTGTATCATGTATAGAGCCGAAGACTCATGTATTGGACAGAAAGAGCGAGGAACCTATCAGATTTTTTGTATCGCTGTCTAAAGGGAATGAAAGAGGACTTCATTGTAGACAGACTGGAAGTTTTATGGACTGTAAATAATCTTTTAATCATAGCGGTTTTTATATGACAATGAAGAAAAATGTGAATACTGTGTTTCTTTTCTACAACATATCTGGTAATACAAGATGGGAAAAGGCAATTAAATGCAAATTTTATATTACGGTGCCAGGGATGTCTTCATTATTAACGTGACAAACTTAGGTGGACAACAGAGTCTTTCATGAATGAAAAGAAATTTTCTTTCATAATACATGTACAATCTGTACCTTTTTCTTCTTCTTAGATGGAAATACAGACCAATGTGAACCTTTGCCTACTTAATGGACTTCTCCCAGTCAGCTCTCTTTTTTGACCTCTCTTTCCAGTTTTTAATTTTACATCTATTAAGATTTGTTTGTACACAGCTAATCTTTGTCCAAAATTTTAGAGTATATAATTCTTGCACTGTTTCCAATGGTAGGTTATTAAATTAATATTTTCATCAGTTATAAATTAGGACATGCTGGTAGAAAAACAAGTTTAGCTTCCATTGCACAGTCAGATTTCTTGGAGTACTCTAACAAATTCCACCACATTGAGAAAACTGGATTTTTGGAAGAATTCCCTGCCAGCTTCATTACTGGAGTTGAAATCCAAAGCTTTTACTGTTATCCCGAGCACATCTATTTGACATGGCATATTTATTTTTGAGATTAGATGAGAATTTCTTCAACATAGATGCTGGACCTGTTACTATTTTATATTTGTGATGCAGGAGGAGACATAGTTGGAAGTTTTGTTTTCAATATACCTTCTGTACTTTTTCAAGGAAAGATTTTCTTTGTGCTTGTCTGTCCAGCATGACTGTTCTCTCTTATAACATTTGAACAAATTTACAGATATTAATCAAATACGATGATGAACACTGTGCAACAAGAGTTCTTACCTCTATTTTGTAGTTTCTTGCATCAGCAATACCAACGTGCTTGTCATGTTGGTTTGTGAGGTGAGAGTGACTTAGAACCACTTTGATACAGGGTTCTGAAATTCTGTATCGTAAGAAATTTTTACAAAATGTCCAGCTTTTACTAAAACTTTTTTTAATAACCACATTGTAGCCGCATGAAACCTTTATTTATGCTTTCTTCTGATGGTTATGGAGTTACGCATTTGAAATTTTATACCAAGGCAAATTATGAATGTGTATTAAAACGTATACATGACTGTGTGAAACTTAGGTGCACATGAATGGATCGTTGTTTGCTAAACAATTAATTTATTGTTTCTGCTAGCCTCATGATAGATATTTTAAGCATTTGAAGGAAATAACATTATAACTTCTTACTAGAACGTCTTGTTATATTATGTTGACTTGTACAAGCAAGATACACGGCTGTCACTTGCCAGTTAATAAAGTGCTACTCACACTGCTGGTCTGCATTGAACCTCTCTCCAGGTAATGCTCCTTCAGCGCTGTGGTCCAGCTGTCCACCAGAACTACCATGGTCTAGCAGACACTGTGACTGAGGTGTGCTGGTTACAAAAGAAAAAGTAACACTATTTTATATAAATTAGTCATTTTTGTGCATTGTATGTGCTAAGCACATGAAGTGAACTCATAATGCAAAGGTCATGTTTGCCCATCTGTCTGTATCTTCACTGATTATGATGAGCTCTTTACGAAGTCACCAACTTGTGACACACGCATCAGATACTCACTTTCTTTTTTGGAGAAAAGAAACAGGCTTTTGAGATCACCATTATGTCTATCTGTCCTTCCATTTCAAGTTTTGAATCATTTCATCAGACTTCATGACATTTTGAAAAAAGTTATTTGTTAGGACGCCCCAGAGCCTTGTGTCCTAATTTCCTAGACTTGGTTGTAACATGGTGAATGTGCAAAAATTGTGAGATGGGAGCTACATTATTGCCACTTAATTTTTGGTCCCACAATGCTGTATAGTGACAGACTCTATTGAAATATGCAACTTTTATTTAGGTAGTATTCTTGTTGGGGAGCAGGGCTCAATTCCTGGGAGGGGCAAGTGATTTTTTCTCCTCTCCAGAGTATCCAGAATAGGTTTGGAGCCCACCCATCCTATCCAGTGGGTACCAGGGAATAAGCAGCCGGGATGTGAAGGTGACCATTCACTTTGGAATTTTTCCATATGCCTTCATGGAGAAGTGCTTAATGAAACACAGGAATAACTCATCTTTAATATTTTTATAGACTGTAAATTAACAGGATAGCAGCTGTGCAAAAATATTAAATAGCTTTTGGTTTGAAGGTAATAACTAACGATATATTTGAAGCTATTCATGTGAAATTTGGTACAAAAACGTACCACAAACATTCCAGCTCATTATGTATGAACTGTCTTTGTAAGTCAGCAGTTAGGAAAATGGTGATGATGACAAATTTTGAGATTATGTCTAACAAATTTAACATATACAAATCTGTACTTAAGTACAAAGTTCTTCTCAAAAGTTAAGTAAAATGATGACAATAACAATATTAACAGACATGTAGAACCAGAAATCTATGCAGTAGAAAAGCTGGCATTTGAGTTTTCACAAGTTTTTTTACATTTTGATGTTAAGCATCCCGTTGTGCTAATTTAAAAATAATTGATACTTCTCACCATCAACACAACTTTATTAATGTTAATATTAATTTATCATATTATTTCATGGCAGCATGTTTCGACCATAGTGTGGTTATCTTCAGGGCAACCAACTTCTTGTTACATCTAGAGGCTAGACATCAAGCTACTTATTTTATTACTTCAAGAGACTGATTAAAAAAGAAAGTGATATTTACTCTAGGAACATTTGCAGGTACCGTCGACTGCAGGAAGACCAGGTGATCTTTCCACTTCCCAAGGTTGGTGACATGATGTAACTTCCAGGATCGCACTCATTTTCTGCTAAAGGCCCATCATGGCGCATGCCAAGGCTAAGAATATGAAACAGAACACATTGAAAATTAAATATATATAAAAGGTCATTATCTTAAAAAACTTTATGTAGTTCAGTGTGTAGTAAGACAGAAAAATGCAGCATTCCCAACAATATAGGACCATATATTATTGAGCTCAGGGAACAAATTTATTCAGTGTGTTGCATGTTTCACATTGGCATTTCTGTGGCAAATGTGTCAGCTTTACCCTTAATTCATAACAAAAAGTTAATGTATGTGTTCAAAAAACTTACTTGTGTCCTATTTCATGTGCCACTACATAAACACTCTCAAAGTGTCGACCCTCATTAACAGTGCAACTGCTGGTTTCAGTACACATACCAGCTACAGGAGCCAGACCTGAAAGTATAATTGTGAGGTGTTTGTAATTTTGTCACAGAAACTCCTAAACATGAAATAAAGTAACAAATTTATAACCTGGTATTGCTAGTTTACTATATTTTATTAATTTTAAATGGCATGTATAACGATGGCAACAGGATACTTTTTCAGAAATTAAAGGTGTCAAATAAATGACAGTGAGGAAAGCCAAGAACAAATGGAGAGGCCAAGTGATGGAAGATACACAGAAGAAGAGGATGTAATAAATGGCATAAATACAAGGAAGCAGAAGACTGTTAGAAGATGACCCACAGTGGTGGAAGTGACAGTGGATGGTGAGTTAATCTGGTGCAAAACCAATTTATTTTCCAGTTCAGATATGTGCAAGTAGTTCTCTATGAAGTGTAAAGTGTAACATAGTGCTTTTTTTAAAGGTCTCTGTGTCAGCTGAGTGACATGGATTGTTTTAATGGTCATGCTGCATGTTATAATGCCTGATGTTTTTTCTATGTTTCAGAACCTTAGTATTCAAGCAAAATTTTACAGCTGATATATGATCTTTTGTGGTGAGGAATATACAGCAACTTTAAAGGGAACAATTTTATATTTTACCTTACAAATACGTATTTAATATTAATACCTATACTACTGAATAACTTTGTCAACAACAAATTTTCATCTCAAATAAATAGTGTCACAAGCATTTGGAAATTATGTGTACATAATTATCCTCCAATATGTCACATTTTTTTCACTTCTGTATGATTTTCATGAGTTGTGCTGCAAAGAAGTCTTTTGGAACTTCTACAAAAAGTTATACACTAGCTGCCAAACTTGCTCATTGCATTCAAATTTCTAACCTCCCTTCAACTCATGCAGTGGTCCAAAGAGATGAAAACAGCTGGGAGCCAATCCTGGACTTTCAACAGTATTTTCTCCAAGAATTTCTTAAAGAATGAATTTTTAGCCATGGTACAGATCTTCATGTGTTTGCATCAGTGGCAGCAGTACACAGCGTACGCTCAGTTCATCTAGGCATCATGAAGATCAGGCTTCTGACATTCCCACTGAGGTGTAAAAAATTCAAGTAGCCTACATTATACCGTGAGTAGTGACGAGAGTCTATTCCCTGGTCATTTCAGACATCTATTGGCCGATTGTAAAAACATATATTTCTTGAGCAAGGGGTACTTCACAGAACTCTGCTGAAGTCTCTCCATTGTCATGTTGAACAACTACATAAATATTGCAAATGGTGCACTCCGTGACATAGCACACAGACTTTATCAAAGCATTCTTTACTTTCAAAGTGTCATGACTTTACGGTATACGTTTAAGTGTAATGTCATTTGCGCCAGTAAGAAGGTACGGCCTTACCAGCGCCGATTTTCACGAAACTCATAAATGCTCAACAGCATTATGTGCTGACATCTTATGCTGAAATTTACTCCAATCGAACAATAAATGTGGAAAGTGCAGATAGAAATTTATTTACGGCTCTAAGAGAAGTATGGCTTTCACTGCACCGATTTTCACGAAAGTCACAAATGCTCATCTCGTGTGCCGAATGTTATATAAATGTCGGACGAAAGTGCAGAAAATAGGGCAAGATTTAATTTATGTCCTTAAGGAAAGCATGTCTTTCACTGAACCGATGTTCACGAAACTCACAAATATTCAATGACATCATGTGGATTGATTTTTTGATTGATTGATTGATTTTATTCCATTGGATCCAGTACAGGTTGAAAAACCAAAGGATATAGAATACGTCATACATCTGCCACTATATATGAATACAAAATCACAGTAATTATATAAAAACAGTCCTTTTTATAAACATCATAGTCAAAATTTCACGTTGTATTCACCGTGCATCTTGATAACTAATTGAAAGTTTTAGAAACCAACATATGCACTATATTCTCATAAGTATGTCAATTGCAATGCAACCAGCCAATGCAGATCACAATATAGGACACATAACAACATAATACAGGGTAACTTCAACCTACTCGAGATAACCTGTATACAAAACAAGACTGCCATTAATTTTATAAACAACAATAGATATGTAATTTTTAAAGAAACTTTTAACCTTTTATGAAAACTAGTAAAACACATTCCCTCGGATTTTACATAATTCGACAGCTGGAAGTAATAATACCATAATCCATTGGGAATTAAGATTTATTTTATTCTATGTGGATGTACAAGTTGTTTAAAATTGAACTAACAGATGTAAAGCATATTTACTGTAAGTTTTATAATATGTTATTAAGGTTGCATTCTTGGTATTCTTATAAGCTATATATAAATCTCTTTTATGTCCACATGAAATTCTGATTCCAGGGGTGATCCAAGGAATTTTTGGAGCTATCCTCTTTTTTCTAGTTAGTGGAAAACACGAATAAAATATTCTCAAATAAGTATTAAAAATAAATTAAAAATTTGATTTATATCTTCCCCATCAAAAACTGTATCCCAGGTTCATAGCTTAATTGGACTTGAAAATTCACAATAATATCTTTATTTACTAATCATTTATAGATAATTGGATAATTTTTAGTGTGACATACAGTTACATCTAACGTTAGAAGCTGAGCTTCATGGTCTGATAGTCCGTTATGGAAAGGTTGATTTTTTATGTATCATATTTAACAATATCAAGAAATATATTGTCTATGGCTGTACTTGTCTCTTCAGTGATTCTAGTAGAGAACCTAACAATATTAGTAAGATTATAAGTTGCGAGTAATGCATTCAGTTGTATACCTCTATCAGTGTCTTTTAAAAAATCAATGTTAAAATTGCCACATAAGATGAAGTCCATTCTTGTATTATAAAGAGTGCATAATATAGAATCTAACTGAACAATAAAATTATTGAAATTCCCTAATGGTGATCTGTATACAGTCAAAATACAAAGTTTACTAAAGAATACATCCAATTGGATGGCACATATTTCTATATCCTGATCTATGCAATATCTATCTGAATTTATGACTGAAAAAGTTGTATTTCTATGAATAAGCATACACACTCCACCCTTTAACATATGTTTCCTAAAACAGTATGAGCCTAATTGGTAATTTTCTGTATTCAGTGACTGAATTTCCATCTGAGTTAGGTGATGATCCATCAGGCATAATAATACTGGTAGATTGTATAATAGGTGACACTCTAACTCATCTAATTTGGACCTTACTCCTCTAATATTTTGATGAAATGTGGATAATGATATATTTTCAATTCTTTGGTGTTTACTTTTTAATTTGTTAGAAACAGAGTAAATACTGTAGTTACTAAATTTATTAGTTCTTACTGAAGTACTTATTTCTGGGGCTACTGAGACCATAAAAAATCATCTTTTCTTGTGACTGGGGGTTTTCTTTGTCTATTTGAGGATCTAATTGCATTATCTTTTACAATTTCATTAGGAGAATTACTTCCTTTAGATATACTGTCACAGTCACCAACAACTGTATGCAAATTAGTTTCCTTAATAGAATCACTTTCAGATACTTCTTTTGTCTCATCACTGGCAACTACATAATCATCTCTTATCCAACCTAAACTAATAGGGCTGTTATTCTTCCTTTGTGTTGAGTGAATCAATACCACTAACCGCTTAGAAGTCTCCTCTTTACCACGTCCATTCATGTAACTACCTTGATTAGTATAATATTCCCTGTTAATATCGATATTAAAATTTGTTACTTGACAAAAAGTCTTCACAATCTTGGACAGCTTTCTGTTGAATGTTGCAATTTTATCATTAATACATGAAAAATGTGGCAAATCATGACGATACGGAACACTAATATTATATTAGTATGCCTGTTACTGTCAATAAAATTCACAAGGTGTGTCAATGCCTTCACAGAGTTATTCCTTGCAACATCATTCGAATCGCTCCAGAGAACTAATACATCCTTTTTAGGTGATTATTTTGTAACATTCATTGCTGAGTCAACTAAAATGTCTGTACAAGCTCCATAGTTCACTACCGGTCAAGAAATGTGGAAAATAGAGATATAAATTGTTTATGCCATTAAGGAAAGTTTAACTCTCACTTATTCTGTTTTCATGACACATACGAATACTCAACAACTTATGTGGAAATTTATATGCCGAATTTTACCTAAACCGGTTAAGAAATGTGGAAGATACGGGTATAAATTTATTTATTTCCTTAAAGAGATTTTGACTGTTACTTAGTCCATTTTCAAGAAAATTCACACTTGCTCGACAAATTTTTGTAATAAAATAAAACTACTTTACCGAATTTCATGTTAATCCGCCAAATTGTTCAATCGCTGATACTAAATTACAGGCAGACGGACGGACAGACGGAAGTGGTCTCCACGTGAGGCATTCTTTTGTAACTTCTTAAAGAACGCGTAAAAATAGTTAAATGATACAATTTATACGTGCGCTACCATATCAGTACATATAGCATGCAATATGCTAGTCTCATCACTTCTTTCCATGCGCAACAGTGCAAAGACATTTAATGTACACTCTTTATAACTGCAATAGTATCTGTACATACCAACGACTTGACTGCTCACTTTGCCATTCTTACTAACAACATAGAGATCAAGCCCCGTGAGGATGAGGGCATGGTCCCAGTGCAGAGGGTCAGAGTCTCCTGGGGGATTCTCCCCACGCTGCCAGGTGCAGAAGCTGCTAAGGAAGCGATCAATGTCGTGTGGACGTTGCAGTGATGGTGGGTCCACGTGAAGAATTTCCAGACGTTTGAGAACAAAGTTTACCTGGCGCCCAAGTGAAGGATCGTGGTACAGGAGCTGCACCTGCGAGGCCATGAAAAGTCTGTTAACTGTCCGACTGCTTATTTGGTAATTCTGAATGGCAGTAGCATGTCTGCAGTTTCCTTATGAGTGTTCTGGCAAATAAATTAGTAAGAGCTTCGTTGTAGTAATTGTGGGTAAGCCTGTATGGCACATTCTTTATCACACAGATGTTACTTTTCTAACCAAATAAAAATACAAACATGTTTCCTCCTGTTGCTTCATACAGCCATATAGTCTTAGAGCAGAATGAGATGTTTTAACCTTAAAGGTTAAGTTCACCCTAGAACAGGCCATGAAGGCCCAGAGGGAGATTAGAAGTATAGCTCTACTATTTTTTTAACCGGGCACCAGATAGGGGTCGGTGGTTAACGCCACGTTCCGGCCGCTTTACCCCCGGAAAGAGACCCTGTACCCATTGTATAAGAGACTGGGTGGACCCCAGGACCGGTCGGGACGGGTGCAGAAAATCTCGTCCCCACCGGGATTCGATCCCCGGACCGTCCAGCCCGTAGAGAGTCGCTATACCGACTATGCTATCCCGGCCCACTGTTTTAACCTTAAGGTTGTCCAAATATCGATGGATTGGGCTTTTATGTAGAAGTGATGAATAAAAAATATCAACCCTCCAAAACACGAACAGGTACCAATAGCGCACACATGAAAATTGGGAAAGATTACAGAACAACTGGCGAAGTTTTATGCAGAAAGTAACCACAATAAGTAGTATATAAGATGAGAAGAAGGTCAACTGATGTAGCAAGGAAGGTAGAGGAAGCAGTCAGGTTCACACTCCGGCCGCATTATCCCCAAGGAAAGCGCTTCCTTGTCCATTGGATAGGAGGCTGAGTGGAGCACAGAGCCGAGATGTATGCTTTGCAGACGAGAAAAAGTCTGTGCCTCTGCCAGGAATCAATCCACGATACCTCGGTCTTTATTTATTTGATTTATTCTAGCTCCGTGGAATTGCAAATCGGAATCCGAAAATGTTGGGACACACTGAAGACCCTGTGTGATTAGGCCCTCAAAACAGTTTTCGGATTGAAGGCCGGTTGTTGTGACTGAAGGTTTTCATTATGCCCTCTTCCAACTTCATTATTTACAAACGTCCCCCAATTTGATTTTATGTGTGTAATCTGTGCACTGAAGAAGACGTCAGTGATGTGTGTAGAGTTGCACATTAGAGTATTCAGTCACTTAAGCCGAGCAGATATCCTTCAGTCGGACATGGATGTCAAAAACAGAAATATCCTCTATACCTGCCCTGGGAGAGATATTTAAAAAATACTGAAATAATTGCAGTTGTGTGATAGATTACAGACTTACCGCGTTGATCATGGCGAGCACAACACGCACAAGCTCGCGTTCTGTATCTGCAGGGAAATTGAGAGCCATATGTTGGTACAGGTCCTTATCTATAAACACGGCTGTCTCCACGTGAATGGGCGTTCCTGGAAGCAACACCACCGACCTTTTACCTCTTCCGGGCACGCCACCATCCGTCTTCTTCTAAACAATCGTGACAATGCCTCACGTCTGGAATTGCACTCCACCTATTGTCACCAAATTTCGCTCTGTCCCTTGCAGGCGATAAATCTATTGTGTGAAAATCACTATTGAACTTATGTGATGTCCTTAGCAATCCCGCACTCACATCCTGTTTCAGTGTTAACACGTCAGTCTTCCTTAAATTCACTCCAGCACTTCTGTTTAAATCATATAAAAAGGCTGCAGTAGAATTTCTTGCAATATTGTTTTTACTGCTGTTAGATGTCCTAAAATTATCGAAGGTACTAATAGGGCTATTTGATAGTATGTGGTTTATTTCAGATATACGCGATTCTGAATTTTCATCACGAACTTCTTTATTGACGTAACTACGATGTTGCAACGTACATGATGGCATTTTGTCTTCCCTTGCTTTCAAAGAAGGCGGTACCCACTTCACAATCACGTGAGGTGTACTGGTTGATCGTCGTCGAAACCGACGAGGTAAAGGGTTAATGATGTAGTATTCATTCTTAGGGGATGTGATGATGCCTCTCTGCAAGGAAAGAAAAGAAAATACAGATGTTAAACAAAGCTAAACGTGAGTCAAAGGCTGGTACACAATATGGAATTAATGTAGAATGTGAGAAAATGCATTTATCTGTATTACGTAATAGAGTAGGTCATATCCACACTCAGTGGCGTAAATAACCTCCCCCCTCCCCCCGCACCGAAGCTAAAATCTTGGGCTTCCCTGTAATTATTAGCGAAGTTACGCCCACACCTCGTAACAAGAATCCAATAAAAATTTTATCGTAAAACAGTCAATAATGGAATCCAGTCCGAAAGAACCCACAACAAATTTGGGGGCCCAGGTTGCTGCGGGGTCTGCGTGGACCTTATCTACGCCACTGTCCAGACTACTCAGTAACAAATGTCAGTTAGTTTATTCGTACAAAACTTAACCTATAAGATAAGAAACGCTCATAAGCATTTAATACATGGTCCTGCGATATGCAGTAGGCTACATATCACCGTCAGAAAATGTTTATTCTCCAAATATTAATTTTATCAAATCCCTGATATTTCGGGCTGTTTAGTAACATTGAAGATGTCACAGATCAGTTTCTTGTGTCTTCTCTGTGATCTTAAGAAATTAAATCACTAGAAGCTTGCATTTTGCTATGATGGTTTTCTCTCCATGTGGGAAATCTTAGCATGATTCGTGCATTGAGTGATTTATTTTGCTCTTGAAACCTAATACACTCGATCACTTCTCAGTTTCCCAGATACTGTTATCCTTCAAAACTGTAATTTTTATATTGTTGTGGACGTTCTTTCTAAGAAAAACACGAACTCCATGTGTGAGGCCATGTTTGTCCTTCCGTATGTGACATCGTATCTGGGCCTAAACTGTTGGACAGATTTTTTAATTTGACATTGGAGACTTTCACTAAAATCTGTCGGTCAGTTCCGATTTCCAACCATACTGATCCACAACCAAGCTTATGTGACTTGAGGTCTTAAGTGAAGTTTTTGATCCAATCAGCACTGATATAATATTTGGTGCAATTCGATATATTTAAGTAACGTGTAAAGTTATTGGGCCATTTCGAGTTTTCCCCCATAATGTTTGATCAAATACAAAGTTTATAACTTGATAAATAATCTTTACATATGTACTTATAAAATGGTTGACAAAATATTTTTGACTTTAGTGGGCGATATCTGTGCCTAAATTTAGTCTGTCATTCTGATATTAGCCTTACTGACTGAACACAAGACGTACTCTACAGACGATTATTCATGGACGAAAACTTCATAGAGATTTCAATTTTGTGAGTTACTATGCTATTTAATTTTTTTTTTTTTCGATTTTATCTAAATACGTGTGCTTGGTTAAAATGCCGTTTATAAACTGGCTGCAAGTAAGATTAATAAGCCTCAAATAACGCCGTCGGTAATTTCGTATACTACGTACTGTCTATTACCACTTACCTTGTAACTCACCTTTTATATTTTTAATCCACACCCGTATTCCACACATTCCATATTAATAACTTTAATGTTCACTTCTATTTATTTGTCAGCTAACTCAGTTGCAATTTTTCAATTTCGTGTTATTACTAACCAAACCATCCTGAAGCATATACATATAGAATTTCAATAATAACTTTCACTTAATTGCTGTTTGATGAAATTCTAGCACGCCGTAAAAATTGTTTAAATAAACTTTGCTTTATCAGTGCACTTTAGGTGATAGAAATCTGTTTCGTCAAGCAGATACGTAACATTCTGTGAAGTACGTCACGTTGTTGAAAGATAACAGACCACATATTATCCATTTCGGAGATCGAGTGCTGGAGAAAAGGCAGGCACTCTGTCGTTTATACCAGTGGTATCAACCTTTTTTGTTCGCGTACCCCCAGATATAATTTTTCTTCAACTTTGTACCACCAAAGTTGTTGGTGCATAATTCAAGTTATACATAGTCTATAATCTACATCTAAAATAAGTTAAATAAATTACATCGAAAATAATGTATTAAATAATAAGTTTTAAATGAGAAAAGGAGAGTCAAGCTATTAAATAAAAAATATATTATTGCCTATCATATAAAAATTAATAAAGGAACAAAGGTATATTAGCAAAGCAAAATTATATGCACTATGTGTAATAAAATGAAACTAGCCGCCCAGATAAAAATCGCATAAAGGAAAGAGAGAGAGAAAAAATGGCGCTCCCAAATCGCATGACCTTACGTCCGGATCTCTTGTGGCTAACCCTAAATCTGGCCCTGATTATTCAGTGTTTATCATGAAATAATACATTTATTTTTTTTTTTAATTTTACGTACCTCCTAAGATGTCTTCGCGTACCCCCGGGGGTACGCGTACCCCAGGTTGAATACCACTGGTTTATACTACCACAACAAGCTACGTCAGGAACCACGAAGCCGTTTTCCATAATCTGGGATCGGAAGATGTTACAATGAACTCACAAACCTTGTTTTACTGGCGGATATAGAATAACGTGGCCATTGGTGTAGCCTAGTCTGCATAGTGACTGAACATCTTGTTGGACATCAGAGGAATCGTGGTTCCATTTTTGGCTGGAGCGAGTTTCAAAACGTCCAGATCAGCCCTGGTACGGATCAGAAGGATCAGAGGCCCACCCAGCCTCCTGTTCACTGGGTGCCGGGGATAATGTGACCGGCCTGTAAACCTGGCCACTCAACCCCATGTAGTGCCAGGTTAAAAATGAGTGGAGCCATACCTCCACTTACTCCCCCATAATCCTTTGTGAGGTGCACAGGTAAAACTACTCCCTTACTTTACAGGCCAATATGCGGAAGTATGAAACAGCAATATTCAGTGATTGGTATCTTTTCTGTCGAACTCCATAGCTGTTGTAGCCAGTAAATCGAAACTGTGCTGCATTCCTTAGTGACGGCAGTCTGTGACGGAGAAAGCCAAGGTACTGACTGTCGTCCATTCAGCACCGTGTCGAATTCCCATAACAGTTAGCACCACACCGCGAAAAGTACGTGAATGGCAAACTCGGAAAAATACCGACAATTTTGTGCTTAGACACTGTTCGTGAAATATTATGCGTGAGACCAACAAGTCATTTTCAAAGACGCTGCTAGACTAGGCTGACCATACGTCCCGTTTTGAACGGGACAGCACCTTTTTTTTTTTTTGCTATGTCCCGGCCGTCCCGTCGTTTTAGTAAAAATTCCATTTTTGTCCCGTTTTTTATAAAAACTTTAAAATATGCTTAAATATTGGTCAATCATAACCTATAATCAAGTTTGCATCAATGGCTGCTATTGTAGGTACCAGTCATTCGTTAACCATCGGCAGAGGCGCGTTGATCGAGATCGACAATTGCCCATTGAATAAAGAGTGTAACTTTAAAGTCATTGAAGTATTCAGAGAAAAGAAAAAAATACGTGTTGGCAACACTTGCGCGATTCTGTGAAGAATTATTGTGAGTTCAATATTTTTAGTGTATTAAAACATTTTTTTAAATGTCCCACACTTTATGAATATTCCCCCTCCCGTCCCGTTTTTGTGTCAAGGAATTATGGTCAGCCTATGCTTGACCTACACGAAGATAGCTTTTTTCAAATGCAGTGAACAAGATTCGGTCGTGAAATCTGTGGTCTTCTGGGTTATTACACGACGTCGTGTGGTAATTATTTACCGACGTTTCGGGACAACGTATCGGTCCCATCTTCACGGGTAAAGATTCCGAATAGGAAAGAAAGCCTGTAACAAAGAAACTGCAAGGCACAGCGGGGTAGGGAAACGTGAGATGTGATGACAGCCAATAGGATGAGAGAGGGGTGGGAAGATGGGACCGATACGTTGTCCCGAAACGTCGGTAAATAATGACCACACGACGCCGTGTAATATCCCAGAAGACCACAGATTTCATCAACATCGCGTCGGAAGCCTGAAATCAAGGTTAATACTCGGTCGTCTTTAAACTACATAAATTATCAACATTCTTAGCAAACATCCAAGCATGTGTTTATTCACTACTGTAATATCGTCACCGAGCAGGCACAAATGTTATAATTTTCTATGCGACAAACTGTGACTTATTTTTTCATCGCCATTTATGTGATGTGCAGGAAATAGTATAAACAACTGTTGCAGCGTCGGTAAGTGACACCGAATAAACGGACGAGATGTAACATTATGCACGTGTCCTTAGTGGGTCCGGTGGCTGAAGACAGCAGAACTAAAGAACTGGCCTTACATTTACCGTGATCACGAGACTTACTTTATGTTTATACAATTACAGTTCTATGAATTCATAATATAATACTATTGCTCACATACTTCGACTAATGTTCTATGTTACATGCATATAGCGACCCGGAAAAGCTGTGAAGAGTCGTACAAATTAATTTCTTAATAACTTCACTAATATAGAGGAGAAAATAGAAATGATTAACAAATGTGACACTTGTGTGGACAGCTGTATTTCTAACATGTAATTATAATACAAAACGTCTAAGAAATGTTAACACAATGTATTTGTATGGCTTTATTTTAGTAATAAAGGGTTAATGATGAACTGTAGCCCTTTTGTTCTTAGATTTACACGCTACTGTTGTTTATGTAGATACAGTAGGAGATAAGCTGTTTTAACACTTTACTTGTTTCCGTATCGGGCTTTCTACATGATTCTGTTCATAAAAATGACCAATTGTGTAGTCTTAACAAAAACATGAAGCAGAGCAGTAGTTAGCTGCCTACTCCTGCTCCACAGTTGTTTTATTGTAAATTAATCAACTGCCTAGTTCTGGAACTCTTTAATCCAACAGTATTGCAAACAAATTCATGCAGGTGAAGATATTTGGGCCAAAGAGGGAGCAATTATCAGGGGACTGAAGAAAATTTTATTATTAGGAACTCCATGAAGTGTACCCCTCACCAAGAATTGTTGGTGATGAGATCAAGAAGAAAAAGAGCGGCAGGGCGTGTGACATACCTGCGGAACAGAGAAATGCTTACAGGATTTTGGTGGAGAAGCCTGAATGAACTTGAGCATTTGGAAGACCTAGGCATAGATGGGACTATGTTAGAACTGATCCTAAGAACAAGATGGCAGAACGTGGACTGGATCCATCTGGCTCAGGATAGGGACGCGTGAGTACGGTGATGGACGTTCGGGGTCTCATAAAGTGCGCGGAATTTGTCAAATGTCTTAGAAACTATTAGCTTCTCATGAACGACCCTCTTATATGTAGTTTGTTAGTCCTATTTTAGGTGTCGTATGGAATATTCTTACGGCTAACTTGTCATCACGAAAAAAAATTAAAATCCCCTAAGTTGCTGAATCTAATGTGTAGTTAAATCTAGAGATCTGTGACGATGGTGTGTTATTACACTAGCATTTAATAAATGTCCGTAATTTTCTGTAAAAGAATAATTGAAAAAATTTAAGATCAGATCGCCTCTGTAACTAGTTATCAAGCCGTGTAGATTTATAGCGAACCTGGAGAAAAGGCTGCGTGCATTTTAGACCTCGGCACTGGATGAAAGTGAGTGCTCGCCCTCATGCTTCAGCCGCTTTAATACGGGAAAAAGGATTGCGGTTTCCATTGGATAGGAGACTACGGAGACCCTGAACTCCATGTGTAAGCAGAAGAAAAGAGAAGAACCTCTGCTTTTTCCGGAAATCGAACCTCAACCTTTCGGCCCCTTTTCAGTTACTTGACTGACTGAGGTATTCTTTTTGACCTTTGAGTTATAGACGCCTACAGTGAATATCTAACATTAGAGGTTGTCACTCATTCGGACAAGAATTGATAACTGGCATGCGAACATTCTTGTGAAAGCCGACAACTAGAGGTAGCCTTAATTTAAAGAAAAATAAATTGAAATAAAAGAGTGGTTTACACTTTTTTGTTCTTTAGTGCAACGACCCCAAATAGTGACAGCTCTAGTGCAAGTCACGCTACGAAAAGTGGCGTGTAAATGGGGCTCGTCCAACAGTACTAGTTGTAGTACGTGAATGCTGTGCTCTGCTTCTCTTTTTGCACAACTTAATGGGAATTTTGAAGAATTGGGTGCGGAATTAATAAAGAGCCTATTGGAGTTTAATTTCTTCAGATCAGAAGGTACTTAACGATTCAAGTCTTCTGGGAGTCACACGACTCTTTTCTCCAAGAGGAACGTAAGAACCATAAATCTCCCGTCAGAAGTTAACTTATTTTGTGACTGAAAGCATTTTAAGATCATTTCGTTCTTTTTCCAATGTAACCGGACCGCATCAGATTTTTGCTTAATATATATGATTAATGTTTTTGATTCAAATATTCACATTAATTGCGTGTATTTACTCAATTCTCAGTTTCCTAAATCGGTACATTTTATTCTTTATTGCTTGAAAGCATCTGAAAATTATATCTTTTTAGAACAGCCTACATAAAATTCCAGAATGCACGTGTTTGAATAACGTTATTGTTAATGGTTTCTTTTAAATAATTAATCTTTAGCTGAGCTCTATATAGTTCATCGAACCTATTCCAATTTAGAACTAAATTCTGATACTATGAATTCCTTTTCAGTCGGGGATCGCAAGGCCTTTTCGTACGCCAAACAACACAAACAGAGAAGAAATATGAACACACATCCGAGCCCCGGGTGGAATTTGAACCCATGACCCCAGCTTTCGGACGATCCAAGACGTTAGGCCTGCGTACCTCAAAGCTCCAGATCACCGTGATAAACGAGTAAATACATAAGTCCGTGTACTTAAGCCTTTTAAGGACGACGACGTTCATACACAAAGATTCAGTTCGTGTCTTACAGGGAACACATTCCATGTCCATTATGAAAGTCAAACAATTAGTGTTCTATACAGAAACTGTCAGCATTTATTGCAACAGTCATAAAAACAACCTAAATACTCGTACACTGTGGCAAAAGACAGAATTCCTTGATGCCAAAAAGGACCTACCTGTAATTACCACTAGGATATAAAAAGGTTAGTAATTGTAATGATGGCGATGATGATGATGATGATAATGATAAGGATGATTTAATTCAATTATTTTTATTAAAGTGCTGAATCAACAGCCTAGTTGCCATTGAGGGTAGTGGTGGTTGTGGTGATAATGGTGGTGATGATGATGATAATGATGTTGCTACAGAAAAACAAATATGGCCGCCGTGCACGAAACACCATGCAGTGATGGTGAACTGCGTGTCTGTAGGCAGATATCAAGCATTCTAGGCGCAGAAAGAGTGACCAAATAGACAGAATGAAGAGAGGTATCTACAAATTCAAGTCCTGGGTACAAACTCAACCGTCGATACTAACATTTTAAATTAAAAATAATACAGATAAGAGTCATTACTTTCGTACCGTCCCTGGTAGGCAGTGTGACAACCGGTTACCTGAAGATGGGAAGTAAAATAAACTCCCAATATATGTCTGTCTCAGGCCATGAAAATGTCCAATATACGCCTAAAATAATTTCGGATTAATCTTATCTTATTAAATATATTACTGTAATGCTAAACCTCACATATGATATATGCACTATCCTTCTTTTTCCGACGAAAATTAGTTTAGAATTCTGCCTCCTTCTCTCCAATCGTAATGCTTTTAGATATGTGTTATTGCAGTCAAATCAATCAAAATCTCCTCGCCTTTAGAGTTCCTGACGTCTTGTCCATTCTTCGAGAAGAGATTGTAAGTACGTATGGGGCGAAGCATTAAACGCAAGAAAAAATAACAACTCTCCGACTAATTTGACCGTCTTCCGCGTAAATTACACACGGACTCGTTTAATTATTACAAGGGTTCCGCTAGGAAATATCCTGTGTTTCTCTTAACTTGCTAACAAGGAGTGGAGAATCATTGCACAAGTAGCAACTTAAGCGTATTTCTGAAGGGAAAATATAAACGTAATTTAACGCTTCTAAGAACCATTTCATTACGGCGTAATTATGTCTATGACACGGTACTATTCCAATTTAGCAAGAAGCTTATTAGTTTATTGGCTTTTCTGAGAATAGTTAAGGAAAATTTAATTTAAATCGAAACCAAGGCAGCCTACTGTAATAAGAGCAATCTGAATTTTACAAGAGCAAGTGGGTAATATTAGTGACTTCAACTTTCTTTTCTTTTCCTTTGTGTGTTCAATGTGTTCAGAACACCAATTTGATTACTCAGGTGACAGAGTTTCTGATAGTACGAATGAAAGCTAAAAGTAATGTTAGCCTATATTAGAGTAAAATGTTTCTTCAATGTGAGAACCCATTTGCATCGGTGTCCTATTTATTTCGTTGAAGAGCATGCGAAAGCTAACTGTAAGAATATATTTTGCATTAATTTTTTTTCTCACTACGTTGCCTGGTTTTGTCTACTGTAAAACTAGACAGCTCATTATTCTGTGCCGCTCATATGCCTGCCCTTATGAACTGTGAAAGGAAGCGATCAGGGGTGAACAAATCAGGCTGTTTATTACTTCATCGAATACAAGTAAGATTTAGTTTTAATTACAGCTCGAAATAAATATTCCGTATCGTACGTGGCTCGAATTTTGAAATAACTTTATCGTGTGCCTGGGTCGGACATGATTACTTCAAACCTTCTACGGATTCCATCACTTCTTAATTTTAATTCACAAAAAATAATTCTTTTATCATTGTAACATTTAGCATCCGGTCGCAGACATTTGTAGATGATAACAAATATCAAATGGCATAACGACAAAACTATCCCTGTGCTTAATCAAGCACCACGTCTCAAAGACTTAATGTGAGGCGGCGGTATTGCTTCATACAGTCTGAGCCACAGCACTTTGCCTAGGGGAAAGAGCCCTCTGCGCCCATTGGAAAGATATTGCGTGGGCCCTACAGCCAGTCCAGACCCTGACCCAGTTCCCCATTGAGTACGAGGCTGTGGAAGCCAAAGTCGGTCTGGACGTTATGGAGAAGCAAAATATCGTATATTTGCCGGAAATCAAACACCGGCTCTTCCAGTTATTAGCCTAGTCCATAACTGATGCCATCAATTCTCTACTAAATCACATATATGGGCCACTTTACGATTTGACAGCCGCTTATCTGTAGAACCCATTACTCCTTCAGGCATTCAGTCTATTTGTGAATTTTCTTTTATATCGAGCAATTCCAACTCACGACACTGAATTTGATTTTTTCCGGAATTGATGGTCTCTAATATTGACTAGACACAAGGCTGTTTTCAACACAATAATTAGCTGTTTGTCTCATGCCTTCAAATAAGTAACTATCACATCCTTCTAAACTACGGCATCATTAAACAAATGCCAATTATCAGAACGCACAAAGCAGGCGTATACGTTTCTGGGTATAAACTGACCTCTACGACAGACACAAATACAATTAAGTCCGTGCGCACCGGCCGAAACTTTTGTTGATTTGTAGTCTCCCCAATTGAATTAATTCCGGGAGGGATAAATACTCGTATAATGCTGGTTTCTTCACCCCAAATCACTACCCTGTCACGAATCCTGCCATTTCCCTTGTATTGGCTAATAATTAATATAATTAATAAAAAATCGTAATTTCTATTCAAATGTGTGACTTTGAGTGTCCATAAAATAAACCAAATTTTGGAGCAGACATAATATTGATGAAAAATTTTGTCCATCCCTGTTTTAGATCCAGCAGAGTGGAAAGTTCAACATTCTTAAATCGTAGGCAGATCCTTGTTAAAATAAAACACGCAGGTACATTTATAACTTTCTTTCGTATTATGTTAGTAACTGAAGCGTAGATAATGGTTAGGAACAAAATGGAAAATTGCTTGAAGTGGGGTTTTCCTGAATTTTGTCATTGCAGCTTTCATTTTCGCCGCTGTTGTTTATATTATGTGCCGCTTGTAAATATTTTCTAGTGTTTTACTGTGAAGTGATTTTTTGCGTAACTAACTCCATTGATTACAGTAATTCTTGAAAAGCTGGAAGTTGCTCAGCTAATCAGAAAATCTTCAGCCTCGTATGGAGCCCCTAAGGTTCAAAGAACATACCACTGATCCATGTTCAGAGTCAGATAAATATAATCTACAGCCACATTTCCTCTATCTTGAAGATTGTACTTAAACACATAAATAAAAACTGAATTTCTCTACTTGGTTTCCTTAGGCGTTAGTGTGAAAAGCTGACATAGCTGTCCAAGACATATAAGCACAATAGCGACACTAAGAATTCGAATCTCTTTTCACTGTTTTAGACCAAAAGAAATAAAGGTGTAGTGATTAGAATAATCCTGAAAATTAATATATGAAAATGTCACTGTTTCAAAAGTTTCCTCAATCTCTACGAAGCAGTCTTTCTTTCGTTAATATGAGAATGGGTTATTTCAGAAAAGGCCTGTGCATTTTCTATTTGTTTGCTAAAAATTACATTTCTTTTACAGTAAATCAAAATGGATCATAGGATTCTTTTCTTCTTGGACATGACTTGCTTTAATGGGTTATTGGATCCCGATTTTCGAGGAAACCTAGAGCCCTCATCTTCAAGGTCGATGGTCCCAGACGAATGTTAATGTCCTTGTAGGTCCTATCGACCCTTGCAGATGCGGGCATTACATTCCCTCGAAACTTTGGGATCCGACCATCCATTGACGCAATTCAATCTCCCAGAAGAAAGAAATTCTCAGCTACACCGCTGCAAAAACCTCAAAACTGTCAAAGAAGATTTAATACTTGTGTAATACATCGTAGTAAGCCTATAGTTAAGATCTAGGCTTTATTTTGTCATTGAAACATTTTTGGTATTCTAAGAATGTAAGAAAATGCAATAGAAAGTTCTCACGTTTTGTTATCGCGGACTCTTGTGAAAATGACAGTAAACGTTCTGCTTCCATAAAAGTTGGGGAGACGCTTAAGAAGCTTGCCAGTAAGGACTCTGTCCCATGGAGTTAATTATTTAGTTAGTTAAATAGTTAGTCATTCAGTCAATAAATCAATAATCAATCAGTCAATCCAGAATGAAATCTATGAAAAGACTGACTTCGCAGTAATATATGTATATATATATATATATTATATCGTATTTGTAAATTGTCATAAATTAATATCAGGGCCACTGAGCAAAGTGAAATAGCAAAGAAATTATTTGGGTAAAAGTAATATAATTATGCGGCTGTGTTCTTGAAAAGCTTAAGATTGTCTTAATATTACATCTGTTATGTAATTATGTACGTATTATATACATTCTATTTCTGGATAATGTTTACTTTTATGAAAGTTACATTGCCCTGAAACATGCTAAAATTACTGAGGTTGGACTGCCTGAAAAATAATCTCCCTTGAGTCTTGAGATTTACACGGTGGTGTAATTGAAGCTCCGTTCTTTTGCGATGTGATGCCACGTCACTTGGTAATTGGTTCCAGAGTGACGTGGCCTTTTATATCAAAAGAACGGAGTCCTCAAGGATCTTCCTTATCCCCTCTAACGTAAAATAAACATAAAGATTTTCCTCCCATTATGAAGAAAACTGAATAAAATGCTTAATATAAGAAATTATTATAGTTGAGAAGAAAGAACGAATTTGATTACATCTTTTGATATCTCCGGAATTTGGCGACATATGCAAAATATATTTTGATGCTGGCGGTTAAGATATTGTGTAGTCCAGTAAGTGGGCATCAGCGCTTATAAATAACTGGTTTCCTCCATACCCGACACTGACGATAAAGGCAGTACTTCTCCCGAGACGTTGGTAAGCCTGATCACCTACGAGGTCACATGGTGCCATGACTTAGAAGACCATAATATCAATCTTTATGGCTGTGAAAATTTCAGATCATAAATATTTAAAATACTTTGGCGTCCACTACGCTTTTCTTGGTCATATGTAGTAATAGAACTGACTACTGTTATGTTTTCTTAATGATTTTTATATCTGTATTTGTGGTTAATAACGCTTGCAGTTATTGCGTTTTAACAAGACAAACTAAAAATATTATACACCAGTAGTTTATAGTTATAATTTGCAGTAGCATCGTGAAGATATCTAATTGCACAATTGTAACAACTCATCAACGAGCACGGATTTTTGTCTTAGAAATATTAGTAGCTAACGACAGTTTCATTAGCAAGCTGATAGTTGTACATTTGCTGCACATCATAGATACACCTACAATAGCATTGTAAGATATCACTGTGGCAGTAGAGGAACAGCCGAGTGCTTTATTGCCAAGGCGGTCTAGGTATTTCCTGAAAGAGTTAACCTTCCGAGATAGTGGTGAAAGATAGTGATTTAATTAGAATCTTGTTTTTTCATACGGTTCGGTAAGTTACAGCATGCCCCATCGAGCCTAGCTTTAACTTTGGCATTCACTTATAAGGGTAACAACAAATTGAAATACAATTGAAATTCAAGTACGGGTGTGGTACACTTGAATGAAAGCTGAGGTCATGAAGCGTTCGTATTCACTTCTGCTGTGCACAATGACTTCGCGTATTGTTATCTGAGGAACAAAGATTTGATGCTGGAGGTTGTCGTCACGGATATGCTCTGTGATTTTCCTTCTTTGCTGTACTTCTGTGTGTGTGGTTCACGAACCTCTAGATTTATTCTTAGATTATTTAACTGCGTTTTTCTAATGCAGAAGTTCTATAAAGTCGAAGTATTAAATCTGAGTAGCTGATTTGGAAGACGGCGATCTTAACCTGTGTGACGGTAGGTTCCCACATCACGAAATTCGTCTGGAATAACTGATTGAAAACCGTAAAACTGTCGCTTAGGAAAGCTGATACTCTTACCAAGATTCTAAACTGGCCTTCTTGAGAATTAATCAGTAGCATTGCACTTTAAATCCATCTGCTCTTTAACATGAGGGCAAGCTGTGGACATAAAGTCTTTCCCAAAGACTTTCCGTAGCCACTAGGTCAAAGAAAAATGGGGAGATACTTGCGGAAGGTAGTCTCTGCAAAGAACGAGTAACTAGGAGGATGAATTTGGCGCGAGTAAAACACCACTATGGTCAAGAGGAACGCGGGAGCACTTATGGTGTGTTTGTGTGTGTGTGTGTGTGTGTGTGTGGTACCGCAGAACTTAATTTCCTCTTCTCCGCTGCGTCTAAACCTACGTGAAATGACCGGACTCTGAAGATGGCCACTTACCTGCAGTACTGAAGTTACGAGTATGCGATATTACACATCCAGTCCGCTAAATTCTTTATGCGTGGTGCCTAATAAAATGGACAAGTTATTCCATAATTCTGTTATTATCAAACAGTGTCTCACCATGCCGCCACACAGCGCGACGGCAGCGCGGTTGCCCGCGTCACTGCGGTAGAAGCAGGACTGCTCCGCGAGATGAGGCGACAGCATGTCTGTGCGGTTACTCCAGCGACTGAGTAGCACAAAATGCGGGTCCAGGAGCGCCGGACTGGGACGTAACTGCAGTTCGAACCGACGTCCCAGGGACTGAGCCTCGAAAACCACCGGCATGGCTGACGTCTCGTCGGGTAGCGCCCATCTTTTGCGACGCTTCCTGGGCAGCTGTGGCCACACCACTGCGAATTCTGGTGCTGAAATTGCGGAAACTTTACTTTATCATTAACTCTCGAGATATTTAATATTGGGAGATTTTTTAACACCGGCTGGATATGTAGCCCGGATTTGGTGAGAAGAAATTTGTGATGATTGTAATGGGGAAACGTCTTAGAAAGCAGCCACCACTTGAAAGGCTGGAAAGAAAATGGGAATAAGATACTCAAATTCATCTGTTGAAAACAGGTTTATGATTTGGGACTGGACTGAACTGCACATATTAAGTGAAAAAATATCCTCCTCTTACTGGTGTTTCAGCCTATGATTGTATAACAAGAGAGTTAGTTGAGTAGTAGGTTATTTAACTACGCTGCAGCAATTTAGAATTTATTTAGTGTAGAATGAGATAACAGGATATTATACACAGCGAAGTGGAAAGGACGGAAATAAATTCGTTATGGTCTAATTCAAGGCAGCGTCGTTATGTTAAACTGGGGGATAAAGAATCCGCGGAAAAGCTAGATATTTGGCCTCCCTTCTGGATATCTACGGAACACAAGACACCCGCAGCAACCTGCTAAGCGAGAATTGTAGAAGCAAAGTGAAATAATTTTTTAATTTTATGGGTTAAACGTAAGAGCATTTCTCATTTTGAACCTATAATTTTCTGACAAAACTTTTTTATACCACCATATTATACTAAATTACCTATATGTTGTGTTTTATTACACGTTTCGATCTTTACGATTATCCTCAGTAACACGTAATGAAATTTAATGTATTATTATGTACAAACATTTTGTGAAATAAAATATTATTTCAGGGTAGGAAAATGATCTCCTTTCCAATGAACTTTCCTAGTTCAAATTTCGTATAAAATTGTTTAACTACACAGAACAACTTCGCTTTAAGATAATAGACTGTTCATTGTAAATTGTTCCTTAAACAATAATTTATAAAAAATGTAGTCTTTTGTTAGTTTTCCTTAAGTAATAGTTCATAAAACAAAATTATTCCTTTTCTTGGAAACTGTTTCTTAAGCAATAATTTATTAAAGAAACGTTAATTTATCTTTAATAAAAAGACTGTAAATAACTGCAGATAATGTGCCATTTAATAACGTATGTCTTTATAAAGAGTAGTAAATTAAAATGTACGTATGTATTATAGCGATGAGCCCAGTACAGGTATTAATTTTTATACGACATGAAAACAGAAAGTAAATGTATAATTTGAAATGAACAATACAGATTAAGGCAAAATACACGACACAGTAATAAAAGAAAAAGGAAATACTGTACAATTGAATATGTTAGCAGCGCTAGTCTGATTCGCACGTTATTGGAAGAAGTGTAATGAGTAGGACCGATAGCACGCACACAGCTTGGAGTGAATTTGTTGTGGCATACTATAGAGTGGGATAGGAATCGTGCAAGTGACTTAAAAGGCGATAGTTCTTTAATTGCAGGCTCCTTACTTCAAGGATGTCAATAATGCTGTTTATAATTTATTATATTTTAACACGAAGAAAAGTACAGACATACAGAGGCCAATGTATATAAATAAACCCCCCCTCCCTCCACACACTGATACGCCTAAATGATCGAAAGGCTCTTACGTATTGCATAGATTTTCGAAATTCGCGTAGCGCCCCGCCTTTTCAAATGTAACTTTCTCCTTCACACCCAGCCATTATTAACAACTAACATCATGCCCCTTTTCTGGTTTACACTGTACCAGAGCTCTGGTAGCTATTTTAGTAGCCTGTATATTCATATGTTTAACCATTACAACTGTTTTAGGGGACGTGTTCATAAGTAAGTCAAATTAAGTCATGACATATTAACATTATGCGTGGTTTAGGGGAAATTTCACTAGCTAATTCAGCTTGAGAAAGTTATAAGAGTATGACTATTATAACTAGTTCGGAGGAAATGCTTCTGCCAGAAATTACTTTGCGTTTGATTTGAACTTTAGATTTGTTATTGTGTCATTATATTAATTATTAAATAAGAAGTCACAAGTGTATAACAAAATCTATTGTCAGAATAAAAATATGATCTATTCACGTAAGCTCCGACACGTTTGCATCATTTTAGGCCCATACTCAGAGACGAGTGAAGACTAAAACATAGGACATAAAATATTTACTGCATGCAATAGCACAGAACATTCTTAACTCGAATATTTTTAACAATGGATACATTTAAATTGCTAGGCCTACACATGCAGGCACACATATAGTCCTATCTGTGTTCACGTATGTGAACCCACGTTTATTTATTTATTTATTTATTGGTGCGTTTATATATAAATATTAACAAAATAATAAGGTGGTAAATGAAAATATGCTGAATAAGACATATTTTTATATATTGTAAAAACAGTTGCAATTAATAATTTTCACATGTTCCTGAACATGATCCTAAAAATGGGTCAAAACATGCCTAATATTATGTAAATAGACTTCAGTTTTATTTATAGTAATATGTTTTGTTGTAGTTGATCGTTTTATTTGAAGGTGTAGTTTATTTCTTATATGCCAGGGTAGTTTTACGTTTAGGTATTAGAGGAATTGTTTGTTAATGTCTTAACTATGCCGAATATAGTCGATGCAGCTGGGTTGACTATAAACCACTAATCAGTCTGTAAATATATACTGTAATTGTAATCGCCATTTTAGTGCTAACATTTCTTTATCATTAACATCGCATGCTTCATCATCCTCATCGTCACAGAAATATTCAACAGAACACCGAAGGAGAGAAATATTTATCTCCATTTAACATTGTCATCCTCTACTTAAGACACTGCGTTTAACATCCACGGCGTTTCCAGTGTTGGCTCTCCTTCCAAATAAAATAACAAAATTTGACAAAATAATAACATTAGTTTCAAGATGATAATAAAGTGAATTCTCGAAACGTCTAATAGGCCTACATGGGCAAAATTAAATATCGTATTGGAGTAATTGATCAACTACAAACTTTTAGAAACTTATCAAATCACTTACCTCAAAAAAAAAACAAGGTTTACAATTTGGGGAAAACAGATTTTACCGTAACTCACAATTCAAGATCTAACATTTTATGTTTCGACTGTTTGCACTCCAGCAGTCTAGTTCTTGCTCTTTTAATGTCGAATCAAAACATTTAGAAAAATATTTACATAAT
The DNA here is from genome assembly GCA_021186555.1 of Reticulitermes speratus. NCBI lineage: Eukaryota > Metazoa > Arthropoda > Insecta > Blattodea > Rhinotermitidae > Reticulitermes > Reticulitermes speratus. The sequence goes on along the minus strand of JAJKFL010000001.1, from coordinate 35,748,633 downwards.
ATTATACAGTAAGCTGTTTAGAGAACGTGGTTGCCGCCTAAATGTGTTAATTAACTAATTACGTATTAGAATACTTTCCCAAGGTTGTTATGAAATTCGAGTATTTCCGTAGGGAAAGACTTCTTGTACAACACGCGTTTCTATTTTTTTAATTAGGAAAGCTAAACTAATAACTAAAACAGAAGTTCCTACAAGTATGCTAATTTCTTTCTAGTTAGAGTAGAAAGCATCCGTAACTAAAATGAAAAGGAAGGAAGGTTTTCCTTTAGTCTCTGTGTTATATTCTTTCGTTCCTGGTTTTGAAGTATTTGATTGTGTAATTCCACTGTAATTGTTACACAGTGTAAACGTGGATCTGAAGAAATAAATAAAGGAAAAAATAGATTTATGATATCACCAAGTTATGACTGTGTATGTGCGCGTGTGCGCGTGGGTGTATCAGCGCGCGCGAGCGCGTGGACGCGTGCGCGTGTGATTTTCATAAAACTGTCTGAATATCATGCCATTAGAGGAATTCCAACGACGCACTTACTACTTTCCTACAATCCGCAATGACAATGTAGAGGACGCATGTGATGTGGGAGCAATCCCAGCATCGCCTACGCTCCGGTCCCAAAAGAGTACTAAACATTTTTTTTTCCAATGACTCAACAGCCCCTTGGGGTCCTAGGCCACCTCATTTTTCGAGGCTTCACGATCACACTTTGAGACAAACCACACTCGGTAGGACTCCTCTGGACGAGGGACCAGCCCGTCGCAGAGACCTCTACCTGACAACACACAACACTCACAAGAGATTGACATCCTTACCCTCGGAGGGATTCGAACCCACAATCCCAGTAAGCGAGCAACCGCAGACCTACGCCTTAGACCACGCGGCCACTGGGATCGGCGCGATATATTATACCTTGACAAAATAAGCAATATCTGTTAAATAATTTTTTCTAATTTTATAACGATAATTAATTAAACATTTGAAAAAGGGATAGTAAATCTGTTACGGAAATACATCATAATTATACTTACACATTTTGTATGAAATGTTTGTTTGCAAGTAAACAGTTAACAAAATTAAGACACTTCAAAGCTTTGAATTCATATCCGACAAATTTAACGTACCCAGTTTGCACTTCAGTACTAAGTCCTTCACAAAACTAAAATAAATCAGTAACAATACTAGCTGATATTTAGGACCAGAAATTTATGCAGTTGGGAACTTCACACGTTCTGCTCGGACTTCATGTTAATACTACGTAAATTGTGCCTAAATAAACTCTATGAAGGGTCTTGTAGCAGTGTGGCATTAACTAAACCTTTGAAGCATGAAGTTCATGTGAGTAATATAGAAAACACATCGCGTGTCTATTGCAAAATTCAATCGATTGACGCTTTTTTGTACAGGAAAGTAACTCAGGTATCCTGAGAATCATACGGAACCCAGTCATCATATCTGTAAGCAAATTGCAAATTATTTAATGTTAAAGCAGTTGGTATTTATAGTTACCACTGTGCTACAAACAGCCCAACAGCACATAAAAGCCCTATCCTACAGCCATAATTACTAATGAACCACCAAGCCCTGAGCCCCTGGGGACTCCCTCTTTTTACAGGCAGCTCCAATTAAGTATAAATACAATTAATTTTGCAGGGCTATTTTTTTTCTATTTCGTATCTATCGGTTGTAATGCTTATGTACGTATGGGTGTGTCCATGTCATATCTTTTCTAATTAGACTATTCACTGCACTCTATTAATTAGCCCGATCACCTTTACATTCGCAGATTCAGCCAAATACATGGGTTCTTCCCGACTTGTTTGAAGCAGTTACTGAATTTCAAAACAATGGTATTAAAACTTGTGAACACGAGAGACAGCGAAAATTGAGGTTAACGAACATCTAGACTCTACTGTAGTTACTACTTTTTATAAATAAAATTATTTTGCAATTTAAAATACTGGTAAGGGGTATATGAACACATGTGGCACGTTGAAGGTTCAGGGTATGTGGGAAGAGGTGCGTTAAGGCACTATGGTGTAACGTCTAATCGTGGGAGGGGCCCGAATTCCCAAGTTTCTCCCGCGTCCCAAAAATGTCGCTACGGTAGTGGCGTATCAATATAAAATTTGACATACTTGTAACACAAGGAAATTGTGATTGCTTGTTAAGATCGCACATTTTGAAATTTATTGTGAATAAAACTGTAGGTCAAAATAAGGATTTCTTCCGTTGTTCCTTATATTTCTTATTCATTTGTTTCCCTTTTTAAAGGGACTAATACAGGGGATTGCTGACAAATATCTTCTGTCACCTGTTTTGTTCCTCCTTTAACACACGGTACACAATTATGTACTAATATATGAATAATTGCTTCTTTATTTTTCCTGGCCCATCTTTGTCTTAAAACATTTACTTCTGCACCTGCTAAAGACAAGATTTATTACACAATAATGAAGGTTTGAAAGTTCTTCTGTTCACTCAGATAATATCTTACACACTGCATTCCTACTGGAATGCTCCTGCTGCAATGAGGCTCATTGAGAGCTCATTGAGAGCTCTGCTATGCTATGTAAATTACTCTAATATGCACAATTTAAAATTAATAGTAGTTTACCTAAAATCTTACTTTTAGTGAAAGTAAAGGTAAAGCAATCCCATTACAGGCCTGGAAAAGCCCTTAGGGTTCCAGGATGTTGAGGCTCCCAGATTTCTAGACAATCGGCACATGAAGGTGGTAAGGTTGTCAGCCCTACGCACCGGCCGCCTTTACCCCCCCCCCCCCCCCCCCCCCCCCCAGGAAATATTCCTGGTACTCATTTCTGTTAGAGGCTGAGTCGAACCCAGGGCCGTAGTGCGGCTGGAAGGATTATGTCAATGAATCGAACCCGCTACCTGCCGGCTTGTAGCGCAGTGCCTCAAACAACTACGCCACCGCGTGCCCCCTTTAGTGAAAGTAAAGAGATTAATTCGTTATGAGACGAAAATAAAAATTAAAATATGAGATAGGGCAAGTGGATAAAATTAACCATAGCCTTACCTCATGCATAATCTCAATTTTATAATTAGTGTGTTTTGTTTTGTGTTTAATGTGTAAGCTTATCTGATGTATTTACAGTTCACATGAAGAAATTGCGTTCTGTGACACACACGTGGACACTAATTGATGCGCAAGCTTGCCGTGGCGAGAAAAATTAGTTGGTTTGCTGTTATATAACATTTTTCAGGATAGTGTTACTTTATTTATGCTTGCATCCTTCAGCTGTAGCACGTCAGAAGCATAAAATTATAACAGGGAACGAAACTAGCCATGCAAGTCTGAAAAGTCGCTTTTGTTGGAGATATTAAAAGGGCCATCACTAGCTGTGTGTTTCTTTATTTAGTTTAAGTACGTACAACACACATTTCTGCAGTGTGAAAAACTTTTTTTTCGACACCCTTAAAATTAAGAGTTTTTTTTCGTTTCGATTTGTGGTTCAGCTTATTATCACGTCCGGAACAATGAACTGGTAGTGTGTTAGGTTACGTGTGAAGTTGGTCGCATGCTGTCGCGTGCTACTACAATTACAGTCATGCACCCTAGAGCACGGAGCAAATGAAATGTAATTTGCAAGAAGGCGGATCTGGTAAACCGCTTGCGTCGCCATGTCTGTGGGCAAGGAAACGTAACTGGAAACCTGAATTCCCGTCTAAACAAGTATGAAATATGCATTACAATATAGAAATAATAGGAAATAACTTACAAAAACACCGTGCGAAAATTCGACTTCTAAAAATCTGACTACGAAGAAACACACTGGTGATTAAGAGAACTACGTTTTTCGGTCTCAATACAACGACTTCTGTAGTGCTTTCTGCTGCTACTGATTTGTAGATAGGCCTATATCACAGAAATCTCTAGCTTAATAAAGTGTGAAATAGCCACTGCTGAAACATGGCTCTACATATACAGAGTAAACAATAGAAGGAGTAGCCCTCAAAGTCTAATGCTACTTTCGTCTTTCTAAGTGCAAAGAGATGACTAATACCGTGTGAATCATTAAGCATGAAACTAAAGGCAGCACATAAAAAATGCTGAAATCCTAAAATTAAATACTGTATGCCTGGCAGCTCTAGAATAAAATATGTGTTTTGTGACAGCAGATGACTTTGGAAGTCATATCCTGACCGACATTTAGATCATATTACTTTCACTATATACAGATATAAAATAACCATTAAATATGCGCGGATAAACGCGAGGGGCTTGTCACAAAGCCGCTGCTGTATGGATAAGTCAAAATTTGCTACACAAATTGTGGCGTAAGCAAAAGAATTCCTGTGATTATGTGTATTATTCAGATCAGTATTATTTGGGTAGACAAAGGGTAGCGAATAAACTAACAACTCAAACTGATATAAACTTACCATCAGCGGAAGTTCCCAGCAGTGATGACCACTCTGCTACCGTGAGGAAATCACGTAAATTGGCCTCGTCCACCTGCAAGCAAAAGATAGCCATAAGTATATGCTCATGTCCCACCACATTCAAATAAACCAACCGGAAGTATATGTGTTCATGTCTCTAACACCCAAATAAGTATAACCATAAATATATATTTATGGCCTTTCACCACAATGCACGGTACAGGCGTAACAAATATAAAGAAAAGTGCTTGGATAACTAATATTTTGAAAATGTGGCTAAGTTTACATGTTTAAAAAGTTATTAACAAATTAAAATGAAGTTCACGAATTTAATTAAGAACCCATAAACTAGGATAATGAGGAATATTTCAGCTATTTGGTTAGCATGATAACAAATGATGCAAGATGTACATGTGAAATTATATCCAGGATTGCCGTAGCAAAAGCAGCATTCAACAAGAATAAAACTCTTTTCACCACCAAACTGGACTTAAATTTAAGGAAGAAGCTAGTAAGTAAAGTGCTATATTTGGAGCATAGCTTTGTATGGTGCTGAAAATTCGACACTTCGGAAAGTAGATCAGAAATAACTGGAAAGTTTTGAAATGAGGTGCTGGAGAAGGATGGAGAAGATCAGTTCGACCGATCATGTGGAAAATGAAGAAGTATTACATAGCGTGAAGGAGGAGAGGAATATCCTACATACAATAAAAAGAAGAAAAGCTAATTGGATTGGTCACGTCTTGCGTAGGAACTGCCTTCTAAAACATGTTATTGAAGGAAGGATAGAGGGAAGGATAGAAGTGAAGGAAAAACGAGGAAGAAAACTTAAGCAGATACTGGATGACCTTAAGGAAAAGAGAGGATATTGGAAATTGAAAGAGGAAGCACTAGATCGCACCCTGTGGAGAACTCGCCTTGGAAGAGGCTATGGACCGCTCGTCAGACAGATAACAGAATGAATGAATGAATAAAACCAGGAAATGTTGCTACAAATCTGTTCAAAATCTTTCATCTTCCCATTTATTATTAAAAATTGTATATTAAAATACATGAAACTATAATTTTTTCTCTTTCTCTACACGGGTGTGAAATTTGGGCACTCATTAAGAGAAAATACCTTGAAGTGACGGCGTTTGTGACAATAATTATGAAGTAGCAAGATGGTGGTGCGAGTTCTGTATTCAGAGAATTCATAATCAAAGTAATGATAACCATGAATTTTGTGTAGAAGGGACGTGGTAGGAAGTAATAATGGTCTATTTGAAGGTAATCTCCCTGCATTCGCCAGAAGAAACTAAACAAACCTACGAAATACGTTCATCAGGAAAACTGGTATTAAATTCAGATGATAAAATTCAGACAAGAATAGATGTACTCTGCAATGAACTACAAAAATATTATTAGTTACCTAATACAATCGCTTTGTTTGAGTTTTTAAGCAAATAAAGTAAATATCTTACAAATTATCCATTGACCAGCCTGTATAATTGTTACCACTCACGTTCTTATAAAGCAAATTATTTGTTTTTTATTGTTCTTAAAAAATATCACGTATGACCTGGGACTTGATTTGCCTCAGGAACGCCCTTCCATAACAGGCGATTCCTGACTAGATTGGAGACTACTATCTTTCCAAGCACGACTCTGCTCCATGAACAATGTCAAAATTGCTTCTTGTTAAAAATTGATATTACTTTTGTATTAAGGTAAAATGAATTATTGCATGACAGACTGAAATGGCAAATTCCAAAACAGTCGCAAAGTGTCTACGCCTCAGTCTCTCACCTCACGATTTCAGGTCTCGACCGTGGTTTTGCTACGAGCAGACTTTGCCGCCTTGCGATCTTCGCTTGACATGTTGACCCCGCAATTTTTTCCATCCTTTACATGACAGCCACAGTTGCGTTTCTTGATGTAATGTTGATCATCTGCTTAGATTTCGGCCATTATCTCTTTTATGGTGCTGCCCAAGACTTCATCTGAGAAGACCCGGGTAATTACATCTAAGGAAATCGGCTGTTTCAGCAAAGGTTTCATTTGGAAACAGTGCTGCAGTTGTGGTAATTGCGCGATTCACTTGTTTTTATCTCGAACACTGACATGTGAATATACGCTTTGGATTACTAACTAATGTATATAAATTCTTTGTAACACTTTTAACACGGCGCATAAAATTAACCCATGATATGTTGGTTTATGTGCGTGATTTCGCATAAGTAATCTCTGCAAATTTCAAACGGTTTTGAGAAAATCTCTTCTTACAGCCTACACTAAAATTTACATGGATATTCTACTTTGTTCCCTTCGTTTGAATACAATTTATAATTTACATTGAGCTTAAAATTGAAAGTTTTTTCAACTTTTAAATAATGATTTCTCTAGAAGTTCATACGTACGATAAAGTGTAGATGAGAGTTGAAAGTAATCCTCTCATAAAATGTTTCAGAAACCTTTATTACTTAAAAAAAATAACATATATACAGGTGTGTGTGTGTGTGTGTGTGTGCGCGCGCGCACTCGTGCCCAGCCAATATGCAGGCTGCTGTGTTCTGTAGATTTACTTCTGCATAATTATACTGCAAATATCAAAATCAGCTTCAAAGAAGTACGCAAAGTCTCAAACAAAGCATGTGTAATTTCTGTGAACTATGAATTTAAGCACACGTCTGCCTCCTTGCGGTAATGTTCCTGTATCAAAAGGCTGGAGCACACAGACTGTACTCATGAATCTTCCGATAAGTTACTTAACAGGAGGAAGCCCTCCAACACGCAGCAGTAGCTGATTTCGGCCAGCGATGAAAGAGTATAAACCTATTGTCTGAAGCACAACGAGTAATAGATTGGGTTGACCTCAAACATTTCCGACTTCTGTCCGATTGGTACCCTCTCGAATATTTGGACACAACAGCTATCCTAACCGAAAAGTTTTAAGATTTTTCTCAGTCCCTCCAGAAAAGTAGGAACATTGCTTCCAAACAAGCCACTACCATCTACTATCTCTCCGTTAACGGTGCCAGTAGGCCTACTGGGGCCCCAAATTGTTCTACACGTTACGTCAAATTCAGATTGAACCTATCTCTTTTGTTTTGAGCAAAACCAAAAATTTAAAACTTTGCACTAATTATGACTGACGAATTGCGCGGTCTGGAGCGTGGGTCTGCGGCTGCTCCCTTGCTGGGTTTGCGGGTTCTATTCCCGCTGGGAATATGGATGATTTCTCTCTTTTGAGTGTTGTTTGTTGTCAGGCAGAAGTTTCTGGTTGGGCTGATCACTCGTCCAGTGGAGTTCCACCGAGTGTTGTGTGTCTGAGTGTGATCGTGAAGCCTCGATAATGAGGAGGCCCTGGCCCACTAGGGGCTGTTGCGCAGTGGAAGAAAAAGGACTGACGGCTTTAAATGCCCTAAAATTCAGCAAGTAGGGCCCAAATTGGACACTTAATTTTGCCCAACTGTCGTTGCCGCAGACACACCCCATTCTTAAGCTACGTTGTGACAATTTTGCTTGCGCATTATTTCTTTAGTGTAGGCTGCTACTTTAAATGCCATTCAGTTCTCCGTCCAGAATACGTCTTTAATATTTCTTGTATATTTAGCGTCCCTAAGATTGAAAGGTCAGTAAGCCGCCTGTAGAATGTGTTTTATAATAAATTCCAACCAGATAAACAATTTATTAACTAAGAATAGGAACTATAAAAAATAAGTCGAGAAAGTATTAGAGCGATAAATTTAGGGAGACTGGGGTAATTTTCGTATGTAGCACGCATTACACAGACGAAAATGCCTTCATTATTGTATGGGGAAAGTAAACAGGGTGTGAGGATGTAGGTTAGTTTATGCAACTCGGGATATTATCCAGTGGCGGACTGTAATGAACACAGTAATGACTTTCTGGTTCCACATAAGGAGACGAATTCTTGAACAGTCGAGGGACTGTTAAGAAGAACTCTGTCCAGTAGAGTTATTTTTTCACATTGCGTTCTCTATTTATATTGTAAGTACATACGTAGAAGGTGCCTTATTTTGTTAACAAAACATATCTCTTTTGTTGCAAGAGTTTTTTTTGTAAACTTTCTCCCGAATAAGCAAGTTGTAAGTGGTATGAGTAATTGTGTGACTAAACAAATAAATATTTTAATATTAGAGTAATTTAATTCCAATTATTATCCTTGTCTACTTGCTGTTCTGTTACTTCGATGTAGGTATGAGTGCCGTCTTCAGATTCGAAGTAATGTCCCTTTGGTCATCACACTCAGGGTCAATACAACGTTCTGAAACCCAGTCCTTTATACCTAATACAGTGTATGACTGAAAATTTCTGTCATAACTGGCAATTCTGGACCGGATTCAAAATGAGGGTCGCCTAATCCCGCAACGTTAGAGACTGTGTTTATCATGGAAAAACATTCTTGCCACTTTTTAGGCCTTCTAAGCTTTGCAGTTGTCATCATAATTGTTCTGGGATTTAGCGCCCCATCACTGTGTTACCGTTCAGTGCGACAGCGTGGCTAGCTCGGTGGCGGCGGTGGCACGAGGTCTTATCGTCATTAGGATTATGGCGTGGAGGTAACTCAGCGCCCGCACTCACTGCACCAGTTGTTCCCAATTAAACAAGTAATAACTATGCATACATATTTATTGATTCACTAGTATCGTTGCAGTCTATTACAAATCTTTGCCTTTTAAGTCTATGATTGAGGACGGCACTTGAAAAACTCCCCTCAGCCTCTACTACTCGGTCTTGTACGTCTTCACCTCTCCACTTCTCACAACCGTCTTCCTTCTTTTTCGAAATTCTTCCCCCTTCACGCCAACTTTGCTCTACATTGGCCGAAATATCTTTCAAATCTTTAAGCCTGATTGGCTAAACCCAACAGCTCGCCGGACCGCTCTCATCTCGGTCGTAGACCCCAAGCTCGCAAACAAACGACTATCATGGGGTGGGTTACTATTAACTTTCCCTTATGGAGCACGGGATCCTACAAAGAATCACCGCGACATGTCCCTACCGTCCTTGAAGCGGTAGTCGCCTCTGTCGCTTTCTAAATTTACTTTACTCCCCTAATTTCTCAAGTCGGATGATGTACTCATAAACCCCTATTTGTATGCCAAAATAACTAACTACATCACGTAATCGACATGTCCAGGTTTCGAACCCGAACTGTCGGTTACAACTGGGTGATGTGTACCCGACGTTTTGAGACAGTTTAGTGGTCCCATCATCAAGGGTCGAATGTCCAATGACCCTTGAAGATGAGAGCACTACATTGTATCGAAACGTAGGATACATATCATCCAGTAACGAGGCGCAATATCCCGGAAGAACGAAGACTTTGAAAAGCGTGTTGGATTACCAAAAAATCAGTCTGTGAATTATATCAATGTATCCCGTTTTGGCTATTCTTGTTGGATGCTCGACCCTCGAAAATGGAGGCACTACGTTCCTTCGAAACGTGGGACACAATCACCCAGTGACGCGACCTCTTATCCGAGAAGAACGAAAGACTTCAACTACCGATTTGATTCCCCTTAAATATTTTTTGCTGAAGAGCAAAACCTGTAAAACAGCATAGTGACAACCATTTATGTTAATTATCGTAGCAGCGTAAAAACATAGCGGTTACAACTAACCAGTCTGAACATTTAACACTCCAATTACAATTCAGGATGGATAAAAGGAATAACAAAACTACTTTCTTAAGATTTAGATAGCGTGAGATAATTACAGCGAACAGTCTCTACAGCATGGTTGACTTGTTCAATCAGATCTATCTGCCTTTAAAGCTTTACAGCTCAGAGTCTTCCTTCATCGGGTTTTATAAATCTGTTCGTGGATGTGTGGTAGGACGCCTTGGACGAGGGTTTAACACATCTCAAGGTCTCTACCTACACAGGACAGCAAAAAATCCAAAAAACCCATGCCTCCATGCTGCAAGTGGTGTTCTAACACAAAATCTCTGTATTCAAGCAGCAAAAAACGCGTTAGACCTTTCGGTGACTGTAATCGGCAGGTTCATTAGTTAAGAGAAAATATTGCCTCTTCCCTTCAATGAGCTACGGCCATGGCTTCCTCTAAAATTAGAGACCTCTCTTTTCCCATAAAATGTTTATGAGGGCAAAAGGAATTTATGATGTAAAATATAAGCTGGGAAAAACTATGTGGTACTGCCGGTATCCTTGCTATGCACTCAAACATTCCTAATCCACGTGCCATTATTTAGTAGCGAGAGACTTATTCTTGTGGTGTGCAGAGAAGGGGAGACTATGTATCTGTGGAACTGCAACCTCTGCGCACTGTGCCCCAGTTCACCTGCAAGTTAAATTGCGATCCGGCCTTCGAATTTGGTTATGTACTGCTTTTGCGAGTATAAACACTAGTATTTTTCAGAGCAGAAATTATTTATGACATACATTGGGATTGGCGGAGTTAAGGGGTTTGTAGGAAAGAGAGAGGAAAGAGGGGAGAAGTTTCAAATCTTAAGTCCCACCCCTCTTGATCGGGTATGTGTACAGGTTGTGGAGGTTTTAGTGGTAGCTTTCCTTTGCTGGTCTTCCTTCTCGGCCGTATTACAGTGCCCTGTATTCAGTTATTTTGTGATGCGTGAAGGATGATTTTGGTGCTGTGAGTGGAAATTGGTTTCTGGTTTAATTATTGTTTGTGAATTCTATAAGTCGCCAGAAGAAAGTACTTTATGAATAAAAGTGCGTATTACGATTAACAAGTTCACAACTAAATTCTGTTTTTGTGCAAAAAAAATAGGAATATTTCGAAGTGCTGGTTTTTGAGGATTTCAACAGGGAAATAAATCAGTCTTCTACGCTTTGTTTGTGCGTTACTAATTAGATGTGTCAGAGAAGCAACTGACATCGATATGCATGCCATACCTTGAAGCTTCTTTTCTTAAGGAGGTAAGCAAAATATGTTGTTTTTAAATGAAAGTCAATTTTTCTCTGCATGTTGCCCATTTTCATCGTATTACCGGTAAGGGGAATAGTGGAATAAGTTGCGAGTTGTCAGAGGAATCCAAAGAAAATCTGTCCACAAGTCTGCGCAGATTCCGTTTCTAATATTAGTTTCTTGGTGATGAATTTCTATCAAAATAGCATTGCACAAAATCAACTGCCTGGCCCCTATAATACATTTTATTTTGTACTGTTTCTATACAGACAGCCCCTAACATTTGTGTCCTGTTAATTCCAAAATTATACAATTTTAATACAGTAAAGTCAGAGTACAGAGACAAGGTTAAGAAACAGTATGAGCCCTTTCTCGTTTGACTGTTTAGGTAAAAACATCGACCTTATGTTGTTTCATTTCTATACGATTGTAACTGCATCCTAACCACCCAGCTCACGGTATAAGCTGACTTGTAGTTTCAGGTATGTGCCTGAAATAATTTCCGTGTGTGTGGGGAATATGCTGCCGGGTTACTCGGCTTTATGTTTGAGGCTCACTCAACAGGCTGAGAATCTAGTTGTTCATTTTTCTGTAACCTTTGCTACATTAGGCCTGTCAATTTTTATGGCCTCGAAATCCTTTCAAATAAAAATATGATTTTATTTTGCGACGTGGGTTTTTCTGACTCTCTTCAGGATTGAGGAGGTTGATGATAATGATGATGACGCCTAGTGGGTTATTATTATTATTAAACAACGTATTGTAAATACAGCGACATTATTTTATCTGACCACACCCGTCACTCATTCCTCAGACCAACTTGCAATACGACTTGCAGCGTAGCGCGTGCCAATATTCCAATTTAACTTGAGTTGGGGTCCACGTGTTTTAGATCAATATGCTGCAGTTAATCTTATGCTTTTACTCGCCAGATTTAAAGAAGATGCTGGAAAGCTTTCCTTTTGCTAGCAGACAAGCGTCACGTCTTAACAAACACATTCTCTGTGGCACGTCGAAGTATTGTAATTTAGACGAGTCAACTGCAAGTGACAAGCGTCGCCTGTAAGATAAAATAATGTTCCCATAATTTACCGGTCTGCTTAAATTGACATCGGAAATACACTTCTACACCCCTATATGCAATCGTGACTTCAATGAAGACAGATTTATTTTCTTAACTTTTCTGGAAGAACTTTGAAAGCAATATTCACATGTTATTAATACTATCAGGTAAAGAAGGGGCTTCGGCTGCTCTAAAATAAAGAGATTAGACACCTAATACACTTTTGAAACGTACCAAGCATGTGATAATTCTCTTTTGGAAGTACTGATGACTTGTCGTCTTTGAACACCGCGTCACTTCTAAGATTTTCGTATTAAGGCAGAAGAAGGTGCCTGAAAGGTCGCTGTGTTTGTTATGGTCTCACATTTGTGAGAAACGTGTATGGACAAATTACCTGAAACCGCATTTCACAAGGCTGGTGTATGAAGTCCGTGAGCGGAAACTGGTGATGAACATTGTTATGACGCGAACGTAACAAATGATGAACAGCGTTATGACATGAACGTAACTTGCTACTAGAATCTTATTACTGAGGATATGTCAGCTTATGTTTTAAGACACATAAAAGAAAGGAAGAAGGAAATCTATATGTAAACCATATATGTACCACATCTTGAGGTGTTATTTACACAATGAATATGAAGCAGGCTGATTTTCTTTAGTGTGCCGGCGCATCATAAGAAGATAGCCATCGAAAGTTACGTTCCTGTATTACGGCTCTGAAGAACTCGGATAGAGTAGCCGGTATAGTGACTGGATGATCCGGGCTTCCATTCCCGGCAGCGGCAAGATATTTTTCTCTGCTATGAAACGTCCAGATCAACTCAGGGCCCCACCTGGCCTTCTATTCAATAGGTGCCGTTTTATTTTTACCTGGGACAAAGCGGCCGGAGATAGAATGGTTAGGGTAGCATACGCCTGCTTCAACGTCAGGGCACCACACTGGATGTTGTCGTAACCCAGAAGACTAAAATGTGGATTTTAGATATAAAAAATTGTTTCTTTTACATTTATATATCTGTTTAACTTTGAATAATAATTAAAAATATAGTAATTGGTCTGTAATTGTAAGAGATAAAAATGTAGTGTCGCTCTCAATTAATACTAAAGGTAATTGTTTATATTCGTACATTTAATTGCGTTACGTACACCTTTCCCCTTTCTCTAAGAGCTGTCTTGAGGATCTGACCATCTGTGAAGTGAGTTCGAATAAATAAGTAGGACTAATACCGTGCTGTCCTTTGGTAGCCTATAATGTATGATTGATAGTAACATTTATACAATTTAATGTGCAAAAAAGGCAGTTCACACCAAACGTATTTTGTATCACATATTCAAACACCAACATCGCTTTTGCCATGATTGTTATTATTTCTGTCATTACCCGTTTTTATTGAGAAACTTGGTCGAAAAAATTATTTTTTTTTCGCCCTACTTATTTCAGGGGCACGGCCGGATAAATCTTGTCCGGCCGTGAATTCATGAGTGAATGTTTGAAAACATAAACACTTTCTTCAAATAAGATATTATTACTCTGATATATTACTTATTTTTGCATGTTTAGTTTTGCTGCATAATTCAACGTGTTGTTCTTAAGAGCCAGGATCAAACCTTATCCTTAACGCTCATTGTGCAATAGCTTCAAAAAAAGTACTTATGAATTTACACGAAGTGCTATGTTAGTATGGTTTTCAAGATGTATGTTCTTTGTGGAATGGCCGTCTCCTGCAATTGCACGCTGGAGTGTTTACTAGGGTTGTCTTCTAAAGACTTCTGATGGGCTTCCAGTCTTATCCGTGGTTATTGCTATCATCTTCAATTTCACATTCTTCCTGCATTGTGCTTCAGTGCATAAATGCTTTCATGTTTGTGTACTCAGCTTCATTCTTCAGCACATCTTTGTCGGTTGTTGTTGCTGCTGTTGCTGCTGTTGTTGTTGTTGTCGTCTTTATTGTCGTCGTCGATAATATTGTAATTTAAACCTTCATTTCCAGAGCTACAACCTGATGTTGCAGTACAAAGAGAATGCTCGAGGTCACCGTAGATTCAACTGAACTGGAATGTCAGATTTGCTAATTTGAAATGTTAATAGACTTGAGCTATCTGAACAAATCTCTCGTGAAACAATAACGGTATGTTGGAGTTTATAATCATAGACACTCCTTGCGTAGATTAAGGACAATGTTTTAAAGCAAGACTTAACAGTGTAATTATAATACTTCTCTGATACTTATATCGCTTCCGGTTTATGTTCTTGTGCTATCAGACGGCACTGCCCTGAATGCGAGGGACTCTGACTGTGATAGGCTCCTCAACTCTTATATTAAGCGGCCTGCTGAAAGTACATTGGTTATGCTGTCCATTATGAGGTCCGCTTTTTCTATTAAAACCCTGGTTCTTTTTAGTTTTTTTTTTTTTTGGGGGGGGGGGGGGGTTCGCGGTAAAATGAATAAGATAGTAAAGATCTGTTCTGCTACTATGTCCCATTGTGTGTATCGATCACATTAGTGTGATATTCTATTATGAAAAGTAAATTGAACCATTACAGTTCGATGTGGATACAAATTTTATTAGTGTGTAAGATTATTTTTTTTTCAAATTAGATGTAATAATGAATATTTTATTCTACCCTTGTGCTACGAAGTCAATATTAGTAATATTACTTTATTGGAATTAGTTTCGAGCAGTAGGGAAAATATGTGTTGAGAAAAAATAGCATATTATTATAATTCTTCTCGCTGCAGTCTGTATCATTTAATCACTTTGTCTTCAAGCAAAGCAGACAAAAATTTAAAAAAGGTTAGCTGATCCTAATTCTAAATATCCTGGATTAATTTATCTGTTCTTTTTCTATCCAAAATTAGCTTCAGAACCCAAAATTAGCTTCAGAAGCTTTGGTTATCGAGGTATTTGTTTTGGCAGATCGACCCATGAATTTTTACTACACGGCCAGAATACCCAGAATTTTGTAATGACAACTACTATATTCAGAGCTTCATAAAGCTTCCTTTACGACAAAATGTCGCTACTATTGCCTGTGTCTTACTGCGTGCTTCTCCTGCTATCTTCTATTTACAACTGTGATTGAATTTTCCTCACACTTAATTTTGTAGACTTAATCAGATTTGTCTTCTGTATTGCTAATTTATTTCCTTGACTGTGCTGTTCCATTATTTATAATACGAAAAAGGACTCAGAATTTCAGAGATACTGATTTAGTTTGACGCTGTTAATTATAAAGTTTCATTTCAAATCATCACCGGTGAAACTGTTTTCTGAAAAACAAGGCGAAATATATTTAGTTTTAAAAAAGGAGAAGCTTGAAAATCAAAACAGATGCTGCCTTCTGGACAGTGGTCTCAAAAGCCAATTAATATTCAAGAAACTACTACGTCCTCCTCAACGTACAAATATGCTCAAACGGTTAAAGCCCCGTGGTTATTATACGTATTATCTAGTGTAATATTAAGGAGTTCTGCACTTTGCCCACACAGTGTATTTCTGTGTATCCGAGGACTCTTAAAATAAACACAGATTATTTCCCCAAAACAACATTAAGCGTTATGTTTTTAGCATAAGGAGATAGTTTTTTTCTGTGAGGTGGGAACTTTATCTGTATATATCATGTCATAGACGTAGATAAATATCACTTTAATAATTAATATCTTAAAATTTTAATTATGTTCCTGGTTCCTCGAAAATGTAACCTTCACTATATTTGGGTTATTAGCCCTTCTCAATAGGATAGAAACAATGTACATGTTTAATGATCCGCTGTATAAAATTGCGGGCATATTTTGCAATTAATATTTAGATGCGTATTTTCTTTTCTTAGTACTCCTTGTAATAATTAGTGACGTTATTCTCTGTAAGACATGACGTATGAAGGAAAGCGATATTCCAAATCATGATTACAGGATTTGAGTGCGTAAGGTTGTCTGCCCCTTACACTTTAGGCAGCATACTTTCTGGAATTCTTGAAAGACGTTGCTGTGAAAAAGTGGTGTCTAAAATTAAATGAAAATGACTTTTTTAATACATAAGTTGATACAAGATATTAATATTCTTCAATTTTTGGAGGTACTATTTAACGTTCTCCGTAGAATTGACTATTTTCCATAAACAACCGTGTCTTTATAGGGCAATAGTATTTTAGATATGCATATACATTGTCTTTAAACTAATGCCCAGAAACTTAGAATTTTAGCCATAGAGGTTACGTATAGATTCTTCTTTCTCTTCAGGGTGTGTACTCTATTAAAAGACAGACCGACTCGTCTACATAAGGTACTTTTTTTTTTAAGAGTAGGAAAGAAATTTCTGAGAATTATTTACATGAATTTATAGATTGCAAGTTATAATATTATGATAGGTAATTCTGTCAGTTCTCAGTAAATGTTTTATTGTACTGATAGAATGATTCCTTTATTCCAGTTCTATCATAAATAAATTGTTTCTATTCTATTTTTAGAACCCAGAGTCTCATGGCTGCAACATCTCAAACAATTTCATTCTGTTGTTAGAGGTTCGTTACAGGTAATGAGAACGTGCTCTATGTATTTTACTACGAAAATATCTAATGCCAATGAATACATAGACCTATTTAACATTCTCCAGGGCCATCTGATTTCGGCTGTTTTGACCCTTGAAACTGAAGAACGAATAGCTGACCTTTGCCGCTTGGGCTACGGCAACGCTTCAACCACGTCGGATGTTGAATTTATCTGTCAGATGATTATAATACCATTTACAATTCATTGCGTAGCCATGCATTTCAAACAAATCGATGTCATTGTTTTTGGGCAGGGGTAAACAGTACCGCTAAGCAGGAGTGAAACATTCCTCGCATGTTTCGAATATTCATCAACTTAGTTTCAGCCTGTCCTGCCAGTCTGGTACCTTCACGTTTTGTCATCAAGGAATTTCCTAAGTTTGCAAGAGATTTGTATATTATTTGACCAACATTTTTATGGTTGTGAAAAACGATCTCTTAAATTTGAGGCTGTGGCATAATAACTTGAGTGTGAAAAAAAGTTATTTTAAATGTAAGATGAGAGAAGTAAGCACAAAATACAGTATATTATAAAATTGGCAATTCTGTGTGAAATCTGCAGCTCTCGGCGGCCACTGTGAAGATATGATTCTGAGATATGATGTCCTGCATTATGTTAGGAAAAATATAATGCCTCCACCATCAGCTTAGAAGGGGCTGTTATGTCCTGGTAAATAAAATAGGCTCCTCCAGAAAGGTAAATTTTTAAAAACACAGCATCAAATCCCACAGAATAGCATTCTTCTCAGTAACATTGTCATATGTACAGTGCTCTAGTATTGTTACGAGAGTAAAATCAAAGAAGATGGCAGGTATGTCAGATTACGAGACAAATAAATGTTCACATAATTCATGTGGTGAAATCCTTTTGAAAATTGCTTCTTTGAGGGCAGAGGAGGAGATGAGAAGACAATGTCAATATGGATCATAGAGACGTGGGTTCTGAGGATTGAAGGTGGATTGTTGCGGAGGAGAGTTCTAATTGTGGGTTTGGTATTCTCTTTTATGGTTCGACAGCCTTAGTGGGCCTAGGCCTTGTCGTTGTTGAGGTTCCGAGATCACACTCAGACACACCACAATCGGTCAGACTCCTCTGGGCGAGTGATCTTCCCTTCGCAAAGATTTCTGACAACACACATCATTTAAAAATATACAGACATCCATGCTCCCGACGGAATTTGGAGCCTCAATCCCAGCAAGCTAGCGGCCGCAGATCCCGCGCCTAAGACTGCGAGGCCACCAGAATAGGCGGGTTTTGATAGTAGTTTCTAAATCAGAACCGGGGAGGGACTTCGGAGGCGCCGCGTGTATTTGTGAACGGGAGAGACTGTACGTTCTTACCCGCTGTTTTCATGAAATTCACTTGGAGAATTTGGGAATTACTAGAATGAACTGGAAATTGTGGCCAAAAGAAAGACTCCATCGTGGCGTCTATTTATTGAGATATTCACAAAAACACCAGAAAAAGAAACAAACGTCTCTTAGTACGATGGTATTCTTCGTAGCCTGTCATAAAAAAATTTATATGATGTGCAGCTTTATGTATAATCCCAACAAGGGCAAGAGATTTTTCTCTTCTCCAAAACGTCCTGAGTACCTCTGGGGCCTACGCAGCCTCCTAATTAAAGGGTACCGTTTATTCTTACCCCGGGGGTAAAGTGGTGGGCATGAAGTTGCACACGCACCTCCATCTAGGGCCGAAGTTAAGAATAAGTGGAACTACACCTCCCTTCCCCTTATGTGACATGTACAAGAACAGTTTTTCTTTTATTTATAATGCTATTTTGGTAATTCACGTGGTGATATTTAGACATGTGGCGTGTTTGATAGTGACAAAATATAGAAAGGAGCAAATATTAAAGTAAATAAAATGGAGCTAGACATATTAAGACTTTGTCACTAGATTACATTTCACAAAATCAGCTTCCTCAGTAGCTGTCCATTGAGTGCATAAGCTGCAGACTATATAAATCACTAAGTCTACGCGTCACTAGGGCGCACCATCAAGGTTTCCATTCTTACTCCGTTCTTCAGTACAAGGTTTCGTCAAACAGCCTTCTTTTTCCTTCCGTATTCGCTGCTGCCGGCTGCTCGAAATCTATCTCCGTTTTATTCCTTGGTCCTACGTCCTTCCGCCCTGCATTTTCGAAGCTGTAAAATAGACCTCATGCTCCAATCATCAACGGCAGTTTTCGTACAGAGGTGTTTCTCAAAATTAAACCCCCCTCCCCCCCCCCCCCCCCCCCCGCTCGATTAGAGACAGTATAGTGTTTCTTCCCTTACAAACTGTGTTCTGAGCGTGTATGTCTTTATCCTGTTTATTATGCTCAAACACGACAGAAAACAGCAGGACATAATTACTAAATGTCCATCAAGTATACAAAACCAAGAACAAAAGAGCCAGAGGTGTATAAGGAACATAGTTATAAAAACTGCTGCATTTTACTATTTCGACACGAAATTTGACGAATTTTTAAGGATTTTAGACTCTGTGTTTTTGTACATATTTTAAATACTGATTTTGTAAGTGATAGTAACTTGCATACAAAGATATTGCACAGTATAATGCTAGAATTAACATTGGATGTCGAATGAACGTAGTTTTTGAACCCCCTGAAGATGGTTTTACATAAAACCGAAACATATGTAGGGGTCGATTAATACATAATAAAGGTGAAATTGAGGTGCATTTTGTTCGTTTTTTAACAGTCAATTCGTCCATCTCTATGTGCTGCCTAATGGTAATATTTTGTGTTCTTCTGAGCCCATGGTTATAAACGCTTGTAGTGGAAAGAAAAAGACGTGGTTTGTGTTTCCTAGCTTCACATGTGAAGTAACGTCTTTATAATGCAGTCAACAGAAACTTTTAGCTATGCAGTGTTCGGTAACATATTATTTGTAACCCCATTAAAAATTATTGAGTAATGGGTTAAAACATGTAGTTAATACTTGGTATATTAAAAAATAAACTTATCATTACATTGTTCTTCCAGTTTCTGTTACTTCTTTCTCAGTTCAGAAATACTGTCCTTCGTATAGGCACAGTTCTTTAAAACACACACACACATATATATTTTATATATATATATTGTGTGTGTGTGTGTGTGTGTCTCTTCATAAACCAAAAAGTAACACGAAACTTGACGCGTGATATTTTTTTCTTTATACAGTAACTAATTTTTAGTTAACGGCACACAATCCAACGCAACTTGAATTTTTTTGGAAAAAAAATCCTTTATTTTCAAAATAAAGCTACATATCTCGACCCTTCTTGGGTCATAATCAGGCTATTTACATAAATATAAAGGAACAGGGTTTTATGCAATTGTTTAAATTTCAGTTTAGCACAATTTAAGGTAGTACTACTACTACTAATAATAATAATAATATCAGTTATGTGATCCCACACGGGGAAAAATTAAAATTCTAATAATTGCATGAAATCCTCCTGTATTCTTATACAAACATGTAGCTTTATTCTGAAAATGGAGGGTATTTGTTTTTCCATCTTCTCTTTTCGAATTTCGACTGGTCTACGAACCATCTAGGTAAAGATTTTTTGTTTTTCCTCTGTTTCTTCACGCAATGCCATGGTATCAAAAGTAAGCTGATCGTTTCAAGTCTTCATCTACTTATCAAACATAATCATCTTTACAGCAACTCGGCACTGCATAACCTCTGTGGTTGAAGGATCTTTCTGATACCTGAAAGCCCAAAGATTCGGCTCCGCAGTCTATTTCGCAAACTCGCTTTCGAAAGTCCCAGTTGAATGGTTATAAATATCTTTAAATAGGCCGTGACCATTCTCCTCCACGTACTGTCTTCCCATTTACGCTGACAAACATTATATTATTGGAGGCTACATAACTTAATCAGCTAATAAGAATTGTTAAATAAATCACTAACAAATAATATCTCAAGAAGTGCAATTTATGCCAATAATCTCTGTCTCAGTTCAACCCTCTGTGTATTTTAGAACTTCGTCCTGTGTAAATTCTCCAATAACAAAAATTAAAATGACCCTTAAAAATTTAGTGCATATTATCGCTTCAATGGCTTTCATAAACGCCTGTAAAATTATTTATCTTTATTTATCTTTGGTACAACATTCAGAAATAGAATGCTTATCACTTTACTTTCTTTGAAGGAAAAGAGCAGGGAAGGCTGTCGTTTTTGGTGCTGGACCAGTGATTTGGTTTACATACAAATCCCACATTAAATATTTTATATTCCATACGCCACCCGTCAATACTGCAACAAAATATAAGAAATAAACCTAAATGGGTTTAACGCTCTGTAACGTCCCTGTGGTCCAGTTAGCCGATTGGTCATGCAAGTGACGGTACACTGGTCACCATTAAAATGATCTGTTTGGAACACTGAGTACAATGCATACAGAGATTGATGAATGCACGTCCGGTCCGCCAACAAATGCGTCACTTTTTATAATAAAAATTGACCCTGACTTCAAAACATTGTTATGGGAAAAAATAGGCTACAATAATTCTGTTCGTGCATATGTTACTGTCACCACGCACAGACAATTTTGTTTAGAATTTATGTCCCAACACAGGGGATTCTTTTAAAGACCCTTAAGTGTACTTGTTACATGGGTTCAACAGATAAGCCCTATTTTGAATACGAGTAAAGAAATGGGAAGCAAGCGGAGTAACTGCACTTAATTAATTAATAAAACTGCCGTCAAACACAACTCTATTTACTTGCTAACCTTTTTTTCTTTTTTCTTTTTTTCTTTCAAGGGCTCGACAGCCCCTAGGTGGCCAAGCCGCCTCATTGTTCGAGGCTTCACGATCACACTTTTTAGGCACGCCACACTCGATAGGACTCCTCTGGACGAGGGACCAGCCCGTCGCAGAGACCTCTACCTGACAACACACAACACTCACAACAGACAGATATCCATGCCCCCGGCGGGATTCGAACCCACAATCCCAGTAAGCGAGCGGCCGCGAACCCATGCCTTAGATCGCGCGGCCACTGGGATCGGCACTTGCGGACTTACCTAATGTATATTTCTTCCTTAATATTTTTAAAACCATTTGTGAACCTGAGGATGACGTGAGATAGGTTTAAACATGTATTACTATATAATAAATAGAATTAATTGTTTTTGGACAGATACTGATTTAATTTTTGGCCTATCAACATTTAAATTCACATTTGTATTTGGGTGTTTCCTGTGTTAAATTTCTGGCGGAAAGGCAATGCATGATATTCCCTCCTGCCGTAGCTCGTCGTGGACCCTGTTCATAAGACAAGGTCAACCAGGAATTACCTTCGGCTGTGAGCTATCTACAGAATCCATCATCCTGTGTTCAACAATGCAATTTAAAACCCGTTCCCAAATTTCCATCCAGTTTTTAAAATACACGTTGCGTAAAAATGTACAGTAACTCTGGAAATTTAGGTTATGGGTGAATCAATCACAATGGCTTTGAGTAGAAACGTCACACTCTCAGTTATGACTGTGACAGTAAACAACTATTCTTTGTTAAAATGAAACATAAAATAGTTAGCAGGGCACAACGAAATTAAATGGATCACAAAATCAGAAATAAGGCTAATGTTTGTTTAGCTACGATGGAAGTGAATGGCCTTCATTTTAGGAACTGAATACTTTCACGCTAGATGCATTCGAGTTGTTCCTTAATAATTGGAACCTACTTTAGGGACCGTGTTATGTTTTGGAGATGAACAGTCCAAATAATTTACGAGATTAACGGCAAAACAGGCCTCGCTGGCGCTTGGGAAAACACTTTGAATTTGAAAGATTTCAAATTCTTTTCATTGTCTTTAGAATTTCTTTTCACTATTAGCTACATAATCATAGATTTAGTCTGCATTTTCAGTCATGAAAGTCTACGGGGTCATTAGACGTTTTGAGATCGAAGGATAATGTAGGTCTAGTTGCAATATTTTTCTATCAGTTATATTTAATTTAAAAACCTTTTCTAATTTTGTATGATAGCGAAGAAAGTTTTCTTTTCTTTCCTTTTTTTCGCTGTTCCTTTATTCTTTTTTATTTTCTTTTATCTATTTATTTATTTATTTATTTATAGTTCTGTATTGAAATAAATACATATTTGTGTAAACGAGTGTGCGTGCGCGCATGCTCAGTAGTATAAAGTAATAAAAAGAAAACTAGTACTTTTAAAAAACTGCGAATATGCTACCACCAAGTAATATCATTAGAGGATGAAATAAAGAAGTGTAAGGTGAGCGGACCGTGTGGTAAGCAGGGGGAGATGAGAAATACACATTTTTTTGCAGGGAAAGCTGAGGCGACCTAATTGTAGATGGGAAAAGAATATTAAAATTTTTCATAAAGGAACAACTTCCGAAAGTGTGCTGGATTGAATTTGGATTAGAACATGGTCTAGTAGGGCGTTGTTGTGAACAGGGAATTAATCTTAGTTTTCCATGATAAGGAAGTTTATTGACCACTAACCGATAATCAGTTCTTCAAGGATTAAGCTTCATTTAATTAATTAATTGTTTTAAATATAGAACGTCCCAAATTTGCACGTCCACCTAATTTTTGTGAAATGGTAGTGTTTAATTTTAACTGATTAGAACTCTGGTAAACATCAGCTGACTTTCTGCTATAGAAGGTAATATTTGGATTCTTATTATCTGCTGTTATGCTCATCATCATTTCTTAGCTACTTCCCATTAAGGCCGCGGTACATTTACATGTTGTGCGCATGCTAAAGTCAAGGTGGAAGAAGTCGAACTTAGGGTAAACATTTCTGCCCCGGTTCACACTTGAACTTTGAGTAGTTTTATATTCAAACGACATTCAGCGGGAGAGACCCCATCACAAGCAAGATAATAATAACAGAAGTACAGAACAAATAAACTCGTACAGTTACTCGGTATGCATCGTAAGAAAAATAACAAGCTGTTACAACAAATTAAACAAAGTTATTATAGATAATGGTTGTCTTCAAGCAAGTTATAAAGCCTTCAAACGTCCAGAAGCAAATCAGACTAAGAATAAAGAACACTAGTAATATTTACCCTACTACACGGCTGTGAACACTGGACGCTAAAAGAACAAGACAAATCCAGAATCACAGCAACAGAGATGAAATTTTTCTGAGAAACTAATACATGCTCTTTGACCACCAAACAAGTTACGATAATCTGACGAAACTAAAGTCACAAGCACTTTTGAAAAATATCGCAATTATAACAATAAATGGATACGACATATTAGTAGGATGGACAGAGTCAGACTCCCTCACGCTGTTCTTAAATACCAGCCAGCAGAAAAAAGGAACCCAATACGCCCATTAAAGGGACTTTAGGTTGTAATATTGAGACCGGAACGGGCCACGAGGCCGAAACCTTCGAAAGCATAGTGATAGTGGCGATTGTGATTTCGATTATATATTCCATTGATGTTAATAGGCCATCATATAATCTTTGGTAAATTCACCGTTAAAAGAGTGTCGTATAGACAGGTATAAAATATTAGAAGCTAGAATATTGTTTTACGCCATGTACAACAAATTTTGATCTTCTAATTTTTTTTACATATCTATATCTCTTTTAACCTTGAATTTAACCATAGTTATATGTTTTTCAATTGGATTGATTTTCACACATTATAATTTTAATTGTGTTCTTGTTATTACCACCCTGAAAATGGCCACATGAATGACTGAAACATGTCGGTGGTTACTATGTAATAAAATTGCATTCGTACAATCAATGCATTTGTTGGTCTTTTTTAAATTTTATGCACAGGGGAAATAAATAATTCTTAAATTCGGAAACCCCCTAGATTGAATAAAAATTTAAATTTTTCTCTTAAATTTCCAAATAAAAGTGATTTTTTTGTTACTCGCTTCGTTTTGTACTTCCGTTTAACGATTTCAGTACTACAATAGATGTGAATCTATTAGGATAAAACTACTTTAAGGATTGTTAAAATTGTGATAAAGTGAATTGTTTTTACCTTGCTAACGGCAGTAGCCTACTCATTTATCATTTTCGTGGAGTATGCTGTTACCCGACAAAATACAATTAAGTGTATAAAATCATTACAGTGGTCACTTTTATTGGCGCTATTACCCTGCCCTTCTTCCTGGAATAAGCTGGCATAGAGATCGCACGCACCTTTTTATGTATAATGTATTGGACAACAGAAACTTTGTGGTATACAAATCAAGGTCATAAAAGCTAAATGAATATACAAAACACACTCAACTTGGGCCAACAGTAAATCATGATAAACTGCACTTGTATACTTCCAACAACTGAAGGTTACATCACTTTTCCAGTCACAGTGTCCTTCCCTTCTGGACAGTTGTTTCTGCTTTGTCATTGTCTTTATATCAGAGTTTAAAGAGAAATGTCCTCTGGTCATTTGTTCCGTACTTGCCTTTTATTTTTAACTTAACGTTATAGAAGTGTGCGTGCTTCATAATTCCTTGTGTGCACGGGTTGATATCACGAAATGTGCATAGGGCACAAAACCAGAAATTTCTGCCAAAGAGGGACATATCTTGTGGCCAGGTTCAAAACCTGGGTGTTCCGCCACTGTGCTGTCTACATAGTGTGAGGGAAACAGGAAAATAGTCGGGTGTATTGCTCCGTACCTTAGCAGGAAACAAATAATTATTTCCTTGCTGTATTACAATTAACTTCGGGTACTGGCATGTGTGCGTTCACTGGTTATTGAATAAATCTCCAACCAGATTGAAAAGATGCCTCTGGTTCTATTGCGAAAGCAATAATAGGCCTAAGTGTTTCAGTTTCATGACGTCTTGCACTCCGTCACGGCCTTCAAGGGATTGAGTTAACAAACAGTGTGCTATTGGCTTCTAGTCCATATGCGGAAAAGGGAAGATAGTCTTGTACAACAAATTTACAAAATATCAAAGAAGTATAAGAGAATAGACTATATGAAAAGTGCTGAGACTAAATTATTCACTTCTGTTACATGACAACATTTCTGGAACGCACTTCAAAACCTGAAGACATCCAGTTATAAATCAGCTTGAGGCTAAGGCTTTGCTGAAGGTCTTTCTAACAGAGACAAACCAGTTCCTCGAAGAGGCATAAAACTATAAAGAATTAATTGCTGTCTAATCGAAGGAAACACACAGTGATCGGATGATGATGTGGGCAGGAATATTACGAGCTGTGTGATAGGAGTAGAGGCAGAACTTTATGAATGATGCCTGAACGGTGCAGTAATACGTTCTAACGTAAAGGGTACGCTGTTTAAGAGAGAGAGAATTCTTTTGATGCAAAACGTGTGTTGCTGCTGCTGCTACTACTATTCGTCCTCCTCCTCCTCATACTACTATTATCGCTACTACTCCTGCTACTACTAACTGCAAGCTATTTGAATAATAATAATAATAATAATAATAATAATAATAATCATATTATATTCCATGAACCTAATTCTTCTCCTATACAGCTAAAATTTGGTCTCACGTTCACGATTTCCATTCGCATTGTGTACATGCGAACATTTTACGAAAATTGCTGCTACGCTAATGTAAATGTTACCTTCAGTTTCGCCTATGCTATCCGTTTGTTAAAATCGCAGCATGCTTTTTTACAAATTAATTTTTAGCCTACTTCTTAGATATGTGTTTTTAGCATTAGGATAATTGCAAAGTGCTGAGCTCTGGTTGATCACGTGTAAAACTCATTTTTATGGAACAGCTGCTTTTGAGCGTATTATCATCTTCGCGTCTTTCCTCCAGCATTATGCCCGATATACTATGTGACGTGTATTATTTTCTGCCTTATTCCAAAACAATGTCCATGAACGTCGTTGTGACATTAATATCAAATTCTCAGTCTTCAAGATTATAGAGACTACAAAATTATGATAAACTTCAGTATAGATTTTTACACAATTTTGCACTATACTTTTTTGTTTCGTTCTGTATGATTCTTCTTTTCAAGACTTGCACAATATGTAATCCTGTAATGTACCTCTTTATTATTTCTTTCGACTTAATAATTATTTTTGTTTTTTAGCTTCCTAGAAGATCATTTCAGAATCGTCTTTATGCCTTTCAAAGGTATCGGATCGAAAGTGACTGTAAGCTTCTTATATGGCCTATTATTTAAAAAAGGCAGATAATCCTGTTGTCATTCTACTTTTGGACAAGAAGAAGTATTCCTATAATTCTTTAATATTTATGAAAGTATTTTTCAAATGTGCGTTATGCCTTCACCCAAAGAAATGATCTACGAATTTCAATTAGAATAACATTCAATTTATAGGATTAATTTTATTAAGAAACAAATGTAGCTGTTTATTTACCAACTCATATATCTATCTCCTTATCTGTCTATATCTGTTATATATCTCTGTATACTTCTGTAATCTACCTATCTGTATAAGCTATACAATCTACGAGTATGCCTATTCATCTATGTCTATCTCTGTCTCTATCCATTTTTATTTCTACATATCTGCCTCAGACTAATGCCACCCACGGCCTCTCTTTCCCGGGGTTCTGAATCTTCTGAGAGTTTCAAGGACGCCTTGGACGGGTGATCGGCCCGTCGCAAGGCCAGAGCCTACGCAGCAAAACACAAACACAGAGGAACGCCTATACCCAAGACCAAGTATGATTCGAAGTCACGATTCTTGTATTAGAGCGTTAGAAGATAGAGACCTTAAATCACACGGCCATTGTGGTGAGCCTAAAATATAATAAAAAATTAAATTTCATTCAGTCAATTTGCCATTAGTATACGCATACGTACACACGAAGCCGTTTATGCATTTTTCTGCGATGAACTTATAATATCAGGGAACAAAAGATGAAGGGAATTTCATAGATCAGGCTCTGGCCTAGTTATTGTATTGTAAATATAATAAGCATTTTCAGCGCCTTAGTAAGTACTCAATCTCAAGGTGTTTAACTTATAATTTTATTAATGGAATCCCGGCTTAAATTAACACATACTTCAATATTTCAGTGGTATTGTGGCTTAGATAAAACACCTCAGGACGAAAAAATTAGTCTGACAACGCGGGCTATAACGCATATCTGAATCGTGTAATTCAGAAAACGAAACTGACTCTTAATTTTGGAGCACTGCATTTTTTCAGGTATTGTAGTGTTTCACCCTTCAAATTTTGATTAATATCTCTTGAAAATCGTATAAATATTTATATCGATCTAAATTATTGTTTTCCGGTTTTTGTCAGCGCTGTCCCTGGTTCATTCCCAGGGCAGTCCACGTGGGCTTTATGTTAAACAAAGTTTCCTGGGAAAGGTTCCTCACCAAGAACTTTAGTTGTACAATATAAAATTCATTCCACCAAGGCTCCATATTTATTCGTCTATTATCCGAGGGATAAATAATGGACCAATTACAGGCCACAATTTCAAGAGACGCGGAATCATGTGACCTCAAGAATAAAGAAATTATTACTGCAGGTGTTCAGGCGAAAGTTTAACATGAATTAAAGTCAAATCCGCTTTAAATGTATCCCTTGAAATTTAAAGGTGAATGGTACAATGTATTTCAAATTTAATACTCAGCAATTCCTCGCTGCACATTCAAACTTTTCGGCCAAAATTACGAGCAGGCAGCAGACGACACTCAGTAGATACTGAAACTGACCACAGCTGTGAATCTGAAAACTCCTAACAAATTCTGAGTAGTTATTAAAAGGTGGGTAGAAATGAGACAGGTTAACTCAGAAACAAACAAATATGAGCATAGAGTACTGCCGTATCCATCTATCTGTACGAATAAATATCTCAATCTCCAAGGGAGGATTGCTGTTAAATTTTACATTTGAGGATTAGTAAGATTCTAGAGACTTAATTTTTGTATTTCTGTAAAAATATAGTCATATAGTGGAAAAAATGAGAAGATAAATTATCGCAGAAAGTGTTAATTAAACAAAGCTTCAAAATTTTTCATTCACATTTATTATATACAATATTTAATTTCTTACATCATAAAGAACACAGCCCTCGTCCATTTAAAGCCAAGCTGTTCAGTGCCGTTTACGGACATATTCGGTATTAATTGTAGAACTAATAACAAGCTTACAGTCTAAAGATACTCAGTACTTTTAAAATGCAGCGTATTTCGCAAATTAAATGGAAAGAGTTAATATTAGCCTCGTCATGTCTACCCGTCCGTCTGTCAGCTTGAAATAGTGCAAGTTCCAAATGACGGATTTTCATTACATTTCTTTCGTGGGGATTTTACTAAAATTTTTCGACACATTAAGATGTTTTGACGGAAAATATAACAGACATTTTACATAAAGTCCAATATTTATTTACGGTGTCTGGCCGTAATTGGTCTTTATAAACAAGGCAGACTTCTCTGTGAATTGAAAGCTGAGGCCGAAGAAATATTTTACAATCTGAACCTAACAATCGAACATACTGAATTGTAAATCTCGCCGTTTCCAAGATGAATGTAAGAAATATTTCTCGACGTTTATGAAATATCAATTATGATCTATTGTAAGTCCGTTTCTACGATCAGAGAGACCTTATATTGTGTATTTAATATTGTTTTCACCGTGCATCTCGTATATATAAAAAAAAAAGAACCAACTAGATGCACAATCACTATTAAAAACTTTAATATTAGTATTACATTAAACCCGACATGTTTCGAAACATGTCGGGTTTAATGTAATACTACTATTAAAGTTTTTAATAGTGATTGTGCATCTAGATGGTTCTTTTTTTGATTTGACTTATATTGTGTGTTGTATAAAAGATGGGAAGGCACGTTTTAGATAAACTCATATTCAATGTTTTTCTTAATATAAATACTGATTTGTCATTTACGACTACACACGGAACTACCAAAAGCACAAATATCAATTATCCATGTTAACTATTATCACATGTATCAATGCAAATACCATCTTTGTACAAAGAAGTGTCATTAAGCAATAAAGATATTTTACAAAAAAAAAAACACTAGAGACTGTAACAAAACAAACGCGCCAAAGTATTACGTTCTGTGGGCATTTTCTAAGTTGTTAACATTAAACCTGATAGTACATGTAATAACCACTAGGTTGTAGTGGCAGGCAGTTCTGATAGCTCTAACCCATATTCAATATCTTCATCAAAAGTGACTGTGAGTAGGACAGTGGAGATAATCTCTCACCTCCATGTAGAGCAAGCTCTGAAAAGTAATGTTATTTTACCTTCACATACTCGTAGTATAAGGACAGCACGTTGTTGAAGTCCTACATTTGTCAGAAAGACGTAATTAATAGAGAGTATGCTACAAGGATAAATGGATACTTTTGTTGTACGAGCATGATTAAGGTAAATAATTTATTGCGTTTTCTAATATTTTATCACGAATAGATGAACATGTTAATTTTACCACAGGTCCTCAAGCTGAATATCTCAAATTCAATTTTGAATATTTTTATCTGCTTACCTTATTGAGAAATAAGCTACGGAAAATCGAGAGCAATTTGAACGCCTATGTGGCTCATTGTGAAAGATACGTTTATATTCCGTTACATTTAACAATTCCAAATTTACACATATTGCGCAATAAATAGGTGTCTTATTTTGTAAAACACCCAACATTTTCTTTTCACGAACTTCTTATTCTCCATTTATCAACAAAACCTTAAATAAACATCTACACTCGTGTATGTGTTTATTATTTTAAGACTATTTAAAATATTTATGCAATTCAAATTATTTTATTTACACATTATTTCACATCATTTTTTTTCTTGAGTTGTGAAACCAAGTAGTAATTTTGTTGTATGAATTTTGTATTAAGTGTAGTGATGATTATTTACGTAGATTTAAAACTTGCAATCTTATGAAATTTGGATATGTGAATTGTATGATTTAAACCAAAGACGCTGCTTTTTTATTTCTGACGAATAAGGTCAGATAAATTTCATGAGTTATGTCAGTGAATTATTAGTATAATTCACACTGTTGTTTTATTTTATTATGTTCTTGCTGTTCAAAAACTGGTTTTCCTTGGCGACCACGTAATTGCGAAGGTTCTTGAAACACTTGTGTACGAGTATTTCCGTATTTTATATTACAGTGGGTCATATATAAACGTGTTCTTTAGAGAGACAGTCGTTACTTCTTATTGTAAATAAACCCTGTATAACTTACGTTTAAGGAAAATATTAGGGACAGCACCTTAAAATTAGGAGTAAGAACAGAAAAAATACAAAGCTATAATCTTCCTACATTTTAAAAACAGTGAAAATGGAATAAGAGAAACAAGAAAATTAGTAAAATTTAAGCACCGGAAATAAAACACCTAACAAGCGTCAAGGGGTATATTTTTAGCAGTTGAGACGAAATTATGGTTGGAAATACACGGATCAAGGGAGTAGAAACACTAATTACAGAAACTAACTCCTCTATACAAACCAAAGGTATAGGGTCCTAAGAGTAGACAAGACGGCCAGTAGGTGTGAATTTGAAATAGGCATGAGCCTAGACAGTAGAGGAAGGATAAGACAGAATAAGAAATATGTTGTAACATAGGTCACAAAGTTTCCCTCGACTTTTTATTTTCGTATCTCCTACTGCTTAGTAATCAGTTTGGTTTGCTTAGATTGTTGTAACCTAGAAAGCCTATACAAATGCAAGAATTTCTGACAGTACAGTTTACTTCCCATTTTATTAATGGATTCGTAACAGAAATTATTATATGCCTCAGACAAACTTTTTCTATTTCACTTTAGAAGACTGGTAAAAAGAATACCCGTCTACCTCACTTGTGTTTTGTTGTTATTCACACCACAAATGCTATGAATCTAATACTCTATTGTACTTTTCAATGTCTCACTAGATTCTAGCAAGATGTGCGCTAATAGGCTGTTAATATTCTTGGTATTTTTTATTTTATGATTAGATTTTATAAAACCTTTCCCTTGTGTAGCGTTGTTAAGGGTAATACGATGGTGACACACAAAGTTTTGTAAATTACGTAGTAATTAGCTGTGGTGCATTTTAACATTTAAAACCTAGTGGTAATTGTATGTACCACCTACTCTAATATTAAGATAATCTTCACTTTGCCATGCAGTGTTTACGTGTTATCCATTATTCTGAAATCAAGCCACCATCATTTGCTTGATAGCAGTAACTGCTCTTCCTAGTGATGAGAAACTCTGCTCTCTGTGAGATTCCAAAGGAATTTATATATAATTTGCAGGAAAGTGCGTCGGCAATGTGACAGACTTTTCTCCAAGTACTTCGGTTTTCACTCGTCACT
This sequence comes from Reticulitermes speratus, assembly GCA_021186555.1. Lineage (NCBI taxonomy): Eukaryota > Metazoa > Arthropoda > Insecta > Blattodea > Rhinotermitidae > Reticulitermes > Reticulitermes speratus. The sequence continues at coordinate 35,716,455 of JAJKFL010000001.1, read as the reverse complement.
ATCATTCCACTTATACCAGATACTCATCTTCATTTTCATCAGAAGGACAAGTGGGCGAAGCCTGGAAATCTTCGAACAAAGCTATGTTCTTTCGGATATCGGGTAGCATTGGAGAGAAAAGTACTTTCACATTCTTGGGGGCGTGTCAGTCGTCTAACAATTGAGGTAACTATTCAGGATGCTTTCGATTTCCTAATTCCGTGCTTAGAATCATGAGAATTACAAACTTATTTGGTGACGAAAAATTATCTCTTAGTCTGGTTATTTTACAATTTTGAAATAACAATTGAATATATACAGCGTATATTGTTACACTTTAAGGTAAATCGAATTATAAACACACAGTAGATGCACTTATCAAATATATCATTACTAAATATCAGTGCTCCTACCTACATGACCAATCTACGAGACTCGTATTCTAAACGGTCTATCACTCTTTGTGTACCCAAATCAAGTACAGAACACCAACAGTTTCAACACAACGTATCAACAAATCATACAATCCTTATTTCATCTACCCATTGAATTCAGCCTGAAATTCTAAGCCTTTCTCCGCTTAATTGAGCACTGTCGTGCAAGAAGTAACACAAATAAATATAATAGGCAAAGAAATTCAGTTCTTCTGGGACGTGACTCTGTGCTGCTGGTTGATCCTTCAACCCTTGAAGATAAAGGCACTAAGTTCCTTCGAAACGTCGGGAAACTAACCCAGCGAGGCGGTGTCACGTCCGAGAAGACCTGAATCCTCAACGAAACCGCTGTGGAAAATTCAACACTCCAAAACAGACGAAACAGCTCCTACCTACGATGTGTTTAGGAGATGTGAAGGCAAATTTCTGTATACTCTGTGCCTCAGAATTAGGAGATGCTTTTCGGATGCGAGGTCTTCCCACTTTATCTTGGGCGAAAAGGCCTCCCAGGGTTTCGTCGAAGGGAATCTGGCTCGATTTCGCAGTCTGTTAGGACGTGGTATCGAAAAGAATATTACTGCCTCTGCCGGGATTCGAACCCTTGTCACCTTATCACATGACTGAGCTATTCTGACTTATAAATAAATAAACGTATAACCGAATAAATAAATCAGAAATGAAGTTAATAAATTTCAATTAGCAAATCATTAATTAAGTAAATAAACAAATTAGTACTGACAGAGTGAAATATCTCGAGTGTTACCCTCGTAAGTTTATAGGTCTCAGTACTATGTCACTGAGAAATAACAGCCTGCTAGGCATTCCATTGGAACAACGGGCTTGCAGTGGGCGGGCCTGGCCAGAGTTCAAGGTTTATGTCTTGGTGCCGCATACGATATTGCAACCGTTATGAAATACCTTTCGAAGTAACTGGCAGGACACGTCACTGTATGCTGTGTTGATGTCACTGTATGTTGTGTTTATTACCTGTGCAAGAGGAACTAACTACAAAAAGCGTTACGAAGTTTTTTCTCCTCGGCTTCTGTTTCCTCGTACAGAGAAGGCAGTCTGGAACTGTTTTTCGGTACCCATTACCTTCAACATATTTGAATTAATCTTTTAAATACTTGCGTTGCCAAACACAAACGAAAGTAGAAAAACACCCCTAGAAATTCATTTTATATAATTAGGTAACAAGGAAATTTATGCCTGTCCACAAAAATGCCCTTTGTTTCATAATTGCTTCTTTATATGTTTCAGTAATACGTTTTTCACAAACCACGCGCTAAAATTTTAGTACCCACCTCGGTAGAATAAAAGTTAAACAAATAGAAGAGGTGTTCTGTCCCTTAACTATACATAAATAGATACATGTATGAAAATGAAGAAGGAAGTGTTAAATGGACGAAAGAAAACCAGGAAGGCAAGAAGAGAGACAAAAGAAATAAATAACGTGAAGAATGGTGGAGAGGGAAACGAGAGAGATTCGAAGAAGTAGAGAAAGATACAGGGAGAACATTGCGTATATAATATCAGTTATGTACTTTATAAAACATATAGGCTTTGTCAACAAAACACCTATAAATAATTTTACTTCGCACGGATTACGGCTGTGGTTTACATTTTAGTGTAAGAGATTGTTCCGGAATAAAAAAATTGTGTCCTTAATACAAAAAATAACACATGTTATTACAGTTTTTGGCACAGTTATATGTTATAGGTTAGCGAAAGCATAAATTACCTACTGGAAACAACTATCTTTGTCCTGATGTTGCTCGAAAGATTTGTGGGTACATCATCAACATTATTACCTCGTTACCAAACGCAGTGAGACATAACAGTCTCTCACTGGACAGGACAATGCTAGAATTTATCAGTTGTTAGTTTACACTACGCTAGTCGACAATGTTTTCATCAAGGCCTGAAAAATCTCCCTTTTACCTGATCCCGGTCTGGTTCCTTCAGATACCGCTCAACACTATAATATCAGTAAGTCGGCCTCTGTCACGTGCTAAACATTTCAAGGTCCATTTAAAATGCACGTGACTGTATTGGCGACAGTCGGCGGGTGTACACAATCTTATTAACGGAAAGTTCGACTAATCAATTTAAACAAGTCTTTTTGACTTATGTGACTGGAATTAGATGGTCGGGTCATTTAGCAAGAATGGGAGAGAAGTGAAAACGTTTTAATAAAAGCACCTGAATGAAGAGGCTTTGAAGATCGACGTGTATAGCGAAGCTGGTACTGCAATAGGTCTTGAATATTTAGGATTGGATGCTCTGTACTGGGGTCATCTAGCGGGCTGTTTTAACACATTAACGAGTCTCCGAGTTCCACAAAATGCTGGGAAATTTTATCCGCTGAGCAGCTATTAGCTTCTCGAGAAAAATTCAGCGTTCATGGAGTTAGTTATTCTGTCAATAGATAAATACTTTTTTTCTGGAATCGCTGACAGTAGGAAAAGAGTGAGCTCATGCATACTGAAATATAACAATACGCCTGGTTACAATACGTCTGTATCCTCCAACATTGAAATCAGCATCCATAATATTCGTATTAGTGTTATCTCCCCAGTATCTTATTTGTCTTCAAATTACAGTGATACCTCGGCTAACGAGTGACCCTGCTAACGAATTTTTCGGGTAACGAAGATTTTTTTCGCTGTTTTTCGGACTCGGCTAACGAATGTTTTAGTGGATGCTCGCGCTAACATAAAGCAGCAAACATGAACGGTCGGGCCATTCCAGGAGCTTATCTTTTCCGTCTGTATGTGTGTGACAAAGAAATGAGCTGACCACATCACATAGGGGAGACCCACCAACCCGACTGGGTTGTTTACGTTCGAGATTTTCTATAGAAACCTACGGGAAATCACGTTTCGGCTAACGAAGATTTCGGCTAACGAAGATTTCGGCTAACGAATGTGATTCCGGAACGAATTATCTTCGTTAGCCGAGGTATCACTGTACACATTTTCAATATATTACCTTACCAAAATTCTCTACCGGTAGTTATGTATATATTTGTCTCCACCGTGTGAGTTCCATGTGACGGTCATAACAACCTCTCAAGTTTAAACACTCCCCACAATGCTAAAGACATGATTTATCGTTGTTGACAAGTATCCATCAACTTCAGATCTAAGTCCTGTGTGATTTGTATTATTTATTATTATTATTATTATTATTATTATTATTTTATTATTATTATTAGGCTACTTTTCTTTCTCTAGCTAAATTGTTCTTACAATTTTACTTTTGTCCCGGATTTGCATTTGTCTTGATTTGCTGTAGTTGTATCCACGCACTGTTAAATTTAATTGGCCACTCAGCTGTTCAGTGAACACGTAAATACGTAAACAAATATACATACATATACACGTAGAATTATTACTAGCTACGTGCCATTCATATAAGTGGCCGCCAAAATATTCACGTCTCCATCTGTTCGTGCTATGTTTTAGAATATGCTCTTTGCTGAAATGTTTCTTTGGTCTCAGGGCTTACCTCACAGGGAACCACTATTTGGCTAACTCATGCACGCCAAGGGTATTGCGTATAGCGAGGTTATTATGCATAATTCAGTCTTCTCTGAACATCAGAGGGCGGCATATTACCTTCCAGAAAATTAAGCTACCTATGTTCCGTGACCATATTTCTTTCACTTACCACCGACGCTAATAAATTTTAAGAAGTGACATCTTCATAAAATCAAACACTTCTGTGTTTTTCTAAATCCGGGAAGTCCTATATGGGGCCGTTTGAGAGTTTTTAGCAAAAGGTACCAAATCAGCAAACACATTATGAAGTAGTAGGCCAATACGGCCTAATGGCCTGCTCGCTGCTACAGTTGTGTGACTGACTGACAGCTCTTGTAACTGAACGGAAATTTGTATCATTTCCAAAATAAAGATTTCAACCAAAGGCACGGATAAATGCAGATTTTCCACTTTTTAATACAACACGTCAGGGCTGATATCATGAAAACTAGGAACACATAACAGACTTCGATAATAACCTCCCTGTTTGGAAAAATGACTTTTGGACAATCAGCTTTTTTTTCATAGTTTATTGTCGATTAGTCTGGGTACATATCCATGAATTATTTAACGACTCTGTCAGTATCGTAAAGTCTGTAGTGTCGACAGTAGATCATTAATGAATACTAATTGGGAAAGGAGGAGGAAAGGAACGATAATGTTCTATTACGAGATACTAGTCCGGCATTAGCCTGCAGGAACCGAGGAAAAACACAAAACATTTTAGTAACTATAATTTGTATTCTGGCCTATATTCGAAAGGATATTTTAGAAGACTTACCACCCGAGACAACGTGTTCGGTTATTATAGGCTGTTGAATGTACATTTATAAAATGTACAGCCTAACGTAATTTGAAGTGTACTGGGCATAAAACATGTCCCTCGTTTTGACAAGATCTTTTTACGGCAATTCTTTCGCTTCTGTGAATATTTAATGAACTTTGTTTCAGATAGGAGGAGAAGGACTTGCAAAGTTTGCTCTGTAGTGCGAGTTGTTTTGTGTCCGCTTTTAAACACAATTCTGTAAAATTCTTCACCATTAAATTAAAGGAACAGGCCTATATATAATATGTGATGACACAGTTTAGTGGGAGAATATTTGCAACAACAGATATGTATCTGCAGTAATGAACATTATACCTCACGAAAGAGCAATCTGTCGTGAAACACAATTTTACAGGTGACAAAAAACTTGACCGATCCTCAAAGAGACCAACATTTAAGCATGTTATGTTTTTACGAAAATATAAGGACAAGCAATATTTTGTGGACACAACATTTTGACAGAAAATGTCTTTTTAACCCACCTGTCTAGTAATGCGGGAATATCAGTTTGAAGATTTGTGTGGGTTACGACAAATTTCCGTTTCATGAGCAATAGGCAAATTAGCGAAAACCCTTCCGGCAAATGAATCACGCTTATTACGAATTAAAAAACATATGCCTATTTACAGTCTTGTTACCTTTAGACCGACAACAACTTGATCTATTTTTAGGCAGTAGAGAGACTGATTAACATGTGGTTGATTCATTGCCACAGATTATCAACCGTGAAGTAACTGACAACGGGAAGGATAACCAGGATTTCGATTACCGCAGTGACAAGGATATATCTCATAACCACCTCATCAATACCGGCTCTGGGGCCCACCGAGCTTCATACTTGATAGGTACTGGGGGTCGTTCCTTAAGGTTAAAGCGGTCGAAGCATAAAAGTTCCCCACTTACCTCCAATTAAAGTCCACTGGGAGAGCATGGAACTTTCTTACGTGCCCCCTGTGTGGAGAACCCTCCTGGCACTGTGCTTATAAGCAATAGAAAGGTTATTGAAGTCTTCCTTACCTCTTGTCGATGAGCAAAGGTAGCGGTAGCGCGTAGGGCTCCAAGGTAGAAGCAGACACACAGCAATCGGAATAGCATGACCCTTGATGACCTGAGAGCTCAGCCATCAACTTGCATGTTCAGACCCTCAAGACAGTGGCGAATGTTAGCCCATTGCAAATTTTGGAGCTTCCATAACGTTATTAACACACTTCTGTCAAAACAGCAATGATTTCATTTACAATCGCATTTCATCCCCTTGTTCATATCAGCAGGCGATATTACGCAGCGCTTCTCCTTTCATATATCCTGGAGAGTTGAAAGTGCCACAGGGCACGGCCAGATGATTGTATTATTTATTCGGCAGTTGTAATGTTGGCTATGGTAACACTGTCTTAGGGCATATAAAACTTACTCGAGTTTTTATTAAAAAAATTGAAAGAGCAGCTCCAACTACTGGGGTTGAAATGTCTCTTGCAGCCTTAAGAATATATTACAAATCATACATGAATATTTCCGTCTTCCGTTTATTTCGTCAAATGTGTAAAAGATGAAATAAGTCCAAGTACGAATAAAGCCCCCTTTCAGACATTCGGTCAAGATAGAATGTGATAAAGATGTAGGCACACAAAACAGCAGCACATACAATGCAGAGCAGATGTTACATGGTGTGGATCAAACACGCTGCAAGCATCAAAGTATTTGAAATAATTTTTTAAGGTCTGAATGGAATTATTATTTAAACATTTTAGGAAAAAGTATAGTCAGTACCTAAAAATAATTACAGTTTTCATAAATATACCACATTTTCCAGTGTACTTAAAAGTATTGTCATGCATAGAAATTGTTATTGTTTCTAATCGAGTATATCACAATACACATTTGATCCCACTTTCGTTCAGTTTGTACACATCTGAAGTTCGCCTCACTCCCATAAATGTATTATATTTCACTGTAATATCTGACCTTAAATTTATAGCGTCACTTTATAAGTCTGACTTCATTCGACGTGTATATTTGCATATCGTGGAAGTTTTAGTTTGCAACTTATTCTTCTGACAAGTATTGCACAAAGTTTATATAAAACACACTTTTGGCTTTAAGTTTAAATTCCTATACACTATACACTGAGATACCATTCGTTACTTCGTTAAAAATAAAAATAACAGTTCACGCCCAAATCAAAAAAAGAAGATTCCTTTTGTCACTGCGATAATAGAGATACGAAGTCGATAAATCTCACTACACTTTCAGAATAATGATGACCAACTTATGTGTGAGCCAGTCCGTCACTGCAACGTCCATGTGCTGAGTTTGACAGTTGAGTACTACTCGGCGCACTGCCATCTGAGTTGTGGCAATGGCCCTACTGAGCTTACGTTCTCTTTGTACTGCAGTCATACGGATGACTGGGTAGGTAGGTTGGCATTGGAGCACTGAATCTCGCGCTGGGGTAATTAAACGTCTGGAGAAAGAGGCAAATTATACTTGCTCCACAACTTCCTAAACAAGAGTAGAAAGGAACGTTTGGGTCAGACCCATACAGGGGCTTTTCTACACATAAGTACCAAGATGTGTCTTTTTTAGACTCTGACTGATTACGCCCTTTGCACGTGGCTAGACATTGAAATCGGGAAAAGGGAGATAATTTTAGAAAGAGGGTGTAAATATACTTTGAAGAAAGGTGTTGACTTTGGTTTAAATTAGTCATGCATTAACAATTTAAAAAAACACATTATTTATCAACTTAATTATGGTAAATGCGTTAACAATATGAGAGTAAAATATGAGGAAAGTAAGAAATGAACAAATGTCAAGACCCGTCTTTCTATGTGCACATGAATATCACAAATTAGTCAAAATTGCTACACTAAGGGCTGCTTTTTGCACAATTGTAGGTGTTACTACAGATATTTCTGACCTCACGCACGTTTATGCCTGAAATATCTGCCTTAAAGGCGCCACCGGACCTCGGTAGACAATATTTCTGTAATCTTCTCATATAAAAATCTGTCACTTTCGAGATGACTGGATCGGAGTTCAGCATTATCGTGTGAACATACTGTCCTTTGTATTCTTTCGTGAGAACTTACGATACCTTTTCCTTCTCCGTGACTTTTGTGAGCCTCCTTTGCTTCTTTATACAGTTGGCTGATAGAAAGCGTGGCTGTCACACTTATCTTTCTTTTGTGCATCAGCACCTTGTAAATACTTAGGCAGCACGTAATGATACCAGCAGCAGTATTGTTAATATAGAAACGTCATTTCCTTAGTGGAAGATAACCGATCCCCCCCCCCCTCCCCAATGTAAAGAAGAATAGAACGAGATATACATAATTTGCAGTGGAAAGAAACACAAAGATAGGGTGAAAAGCTTCTGAACAATAAAGGGTGACACAAATGACAAGCAATAGTGTACAAGAATAGAATTGGCCTTCGCTCTTCTGGGATGTTATTCTTTTTCAAAGATGTTCTTCAAAAGCACTGTATTATCCCTTTAAAACTCATAGACACTTGTGTGTGCATGTAACCTTTTACACAAAGTATTAATCTGAATTTTATATGAAGATTCCAATCGCACCTCACAGTAAGCACACAACTTGTCGATAAAGAAAACAATTCAGTTAATGCTCTGGAGGGAAATAATGGCTGTTTCGTTTTTCTGAGAACCATACAAAACACTACATACATTTTGTGGGTAAAATGTACATTTTTGAAAGTTAACCCTGTTGTACAAACAACAACTAAATTAAAAAAATTAGTAAAATGTTGTTTCTACTTCTGTCAAACCAAACCATGTCTCTGTTACAAATATCAGTCATATCATAATAAATGTAAAAAAAATCATTCTTCCCATTCTGAGCATTTTATGACACGCATAAATAATGCATTGCCCAGCGGCAGTTCCTGAGTAAAGTGTCGCTGCTTTGTTATGCTGACGTATTTTACTGAGTTAACAGCTAGCGTCGGTAATCGTCGTTGGGTCAGAACGTAAATTATGATGTCGTAAAGCTATGTGAATGGCCGGTATTTTATCTGTTAAATGGGATGTAGTAATAATAGTTCCGACTTTTAGCTTGTGCGTCTGTATTTGTGATATTACTCTACGGTACCTCGTTCTGTCACCATTGACCTGTGGTCAGTATAATTAGTCAACTAATTTAAGTTACTAATTTAATTTACAAAACGAAAATATTTACATTAACGGATTCACATTTATGTAATAGAAAACATTTAATTGGTTCCAAATGTTTTTTGTGAATTTTCATTCCTTTTGAATCACTTACTTGCAGTTACAATATATGGAATAATGAGCGACATTTCGACGGTTATACCTGCCATATGGCAAACTTATAGCAGTCATCTTCTTATCGATATTATATTCGATACCTAACCCACATCACTGAAATACTGAAGCCAACATCTGTAACATGCTCAGCGAATAGTTCTCTTGAAGAGTTTAACCTCAGCAACTGTAATTCTGAATAATGACGTAACGGAAACCTACTAACAAATTATTCACTAGTCATAAAAACTAAGCTAATACAATATGTATGTTACACATATACAGAATGTTTCAGGGGAAATCTTCCATACTTCGGGAGAACCTTTCTTAGGTTAAATTACATCAATAAGCAAAAACAGCTATATCCGAAGTTAAACGATCACGGAGATAATGGCGAGAGAATTTTTGAAGAATGAGAGCTCTTATACATTTATTGAATACCAAATACACATTAAACCTAGGAGTAATTTGTAGTTCTGGTACGTTAAAACCTGTAAAATCTAAATAGCATATGTTTGACATAAAGCCATTGATTGAGTAAGAAAAACTCGTACTAATTGCGTAAAAACCGTCTTTAAGTTCCAAGTACTTTACGTAGCATACGAGCAGCAACAAGGCTTGGCTTCGGTATCGGCTCAAGGACGGACCTGCGCAGTGTACGGACAAAGCGTGAGCTAAACAGGTGCAGTGCGTGGAACCGCAAGAAGACCAATTGTTCTCGCCTCAATATCTCAGTAAACTTTTAACTTCGGATGTAGGTGTTTTTGGTTATATCAATGTAATTTAACCTAAGGAACCTACTCCCGAAGTATGGCAGATCCCCCTGAAACACCCTGCATATATAAAAAGGCTAGCTGTGCAAAAGACATGTTAATGATCTTAAAATTATTCACTGCTAACCTGTACCTCAGATGCCGTGTTTTAAATAAAACCATGACTTACGCTCACAGGGTTGTCATGTATATCCGTGAGTACATTTTGACAGTTATTACTTGAAAATTGCTAATAAATTTACCTACGTAAGAAAGATACAAATCAAAGTTTATTATAATAAATTCTATGCGCGAAGTACCGAGTCAATGAATGTACAAACAGTTGCAGACATATTTACGACTGCTCTTGAAAACATTACCAAAAATGCGTTAACTGAAAAATTACCGTGCGTCGCTAGTTTCTAAAATTTCTGATTTTACAATTGATCCGTCTAATGTCATTTAGTAAACTTGTGTACGTGATAAATTATCATGGTGTCGGTAAACTGCCTTTTGTCTGGTCAACTTTATGAAGTTGAAATCTCATGTTTTAATACACCTGATGTTCTCCAACCAATTGTGAGGCTTTTCATGTTTTATATGTGCATGTCAGCAACTTATTAAGCAAAAATTTTGTAATTTAGTGATGTGTTCCTCGTTTCTTGATTGCGGATAGTTAGGACTTAAGGGTTCTCAAAAATTGGGACTTGTGTGACGTGGATACTTTTAAACTGTACAAAAAAAATATGTCCCGTTACACATTTTTGTGTTACAACTTTCAAAAGACGTCTCGCAAAATATCATGATTATGTTGTATGTGACACGACGTTAGTTCCCATCTTAAATGTTCACAAACTCGACAAGACCCACGACGATAGAGAAAATGGAAGCTGGGAGCTACCTTCACTTCCAATGAGGCAGTCAACTTCAGCTTGGTGTATTTGTACATTATAGAAAGACGCATATAGGCATTTTGGTGAAACCCTCATCAATAAATGGAAAAGATATATGAGGATGTTTTTCGAACATCATTATTCACATGAAACCCATTAGATAGCAGGAGACAGTGCAGTCTACGATGTGGTGATGCCTCCAAAATTCTCAAATTCGCTGCTGGGGCTGGAACTACATTCTTAGCCTTACGTTTCGTGGTCAAATACGACCGGTCGTACTGACTGACGGAGTGAGGCCAAGAGATGTTTTGCTTAATATCGTCCAGCAACTAAGCAAGCTCGCCAGTCTGTGTCGATTGGGAGCAGCAGATACTTAATGCCTTTAACTGCAAATTTTAATTAACATTTTCAGACTTTTGTGGCGGGAATGTCACATCTTTTGATTCGTCGGTTATTGCGATATGTTGTTCTACAAGAGTGACTTCGAATAGCTTAAGATTTTTAATTCTTCGTGCGTTCGCGGCCAGGAAATATGGATATGTCTTCCTCATATTGTGACAGTCCGAATCAGGTGTATTTTCTAGAGAATATAACAAGTGCTATGTTTCGTTAAAGATGTAAATTTCAAGGTATTCGAAACCGTCATTTTCTCTTTAATTAGCTTATATTAAAGTCCTTTATGAAGAGCAATTTATTTCTTCTGTGACATGTTGTTTCGTATTTTATATTCGGAGTACGATTTTTCGAGGCGACGAACTGTCTCGCCTTAAAGGGTCGATAGGACGTAACAATCCTCGGCTACACGGCTGCGAGAACCTCAAAACTCGCAAGCTATTAAGCCCTTTCTTACTACCTTTTTTAAATTATGCGGGTTGGTTGCTTGTTTAGGAACACTTACAGATCCAACGACAACTTTCACTATTCAGAAAGTGAGACGCAGTCTAAAAGCCCTTAGTCCTTTTTCTGTGAAAAATTACAACTCTTCGACTTATCTTCACAATCTGACTGTAATTTTCGCTTGGTGTGACTATTGCAAATCCTGTGAGCATTGGCTATGACAGACAAGGTCTATTGTTACAAACACTTCATCTGTAATAATTGTTTTACTTTGCCATCGCGGGCGTCACTTGAAAGAGGCAGTTGGATGGAACACACAAGTTAATTGCATGTCTTGTTAAGACACGAAGATTACAAGGCCTCAAATTATAAACTGCAACAAAGCGCAGTGATATAATGCAATTAACTGTACTGCCCATACTGAGAGGTCAGCAGTTCGAATAGTGACCTCAGGTGCTGGTTGCTCTTTCTTGCTTGTTGGTGCTGACGCACTTCTCTCTAGCGCCTAGACGCTGGAAATCAAGTCGGAGAAGGAGAACACGAAAATACTTTGCATCTAGTTATAAAGTAATGACCCCACCCACCCACACACCCACACACCCACACACACGCACACACCTTATCGGCCTGAGATGAGTTCACATACTATTAAAAATCTGACAAAATGTGCAGGGAATGTTATAAGGGAACACACAAGCGGGACGATTGACCTTTTAAATGCAGAGTTAAATTCCAGCTGTAAGTCCCAGCTCACCGAATTTCTCTGCTTGGGTATTTAAATTTTGCGCATGCTTTACAAATACGTTAATATTTCTACAACTAATCGGGATAAATTTATGAAATAAAGGGCACTTTGTGGGGAAGGAAACAGACATTGCTCAGGATACCTTAAAATGCCGTAAATGTCAAATACGAGCAACCCGTTCAAGAGCAAAGGCTCTTAACTGTGTTTGGAGGGTTACCTGCAACCTAGTAAACAGAAATTTTTGCTTTCCCTTCATAGAGCCTCTACTCTGCTGCTTCAGGAACCTAGATTGTTTTATGAAGAACATTCCATTTTCAAAATGCAAGACTAGCCTAACTGCGCAGTGCGTTTTAGCACTTATGCCACTTACGCATTTACTGCCAATGTAGGGCCTACGTTTGGACCTGCTAAGTGTTTACACAATGTTACAACAACCAAAATGTTGCAGAATACTTTAGAGTTGCCATATTGTGCAGACAGAGAAAAAGAGTGCGTTTTCAATGCTGCCAAATGGAGCTCACCTAAAAGTACACGTTAGCAGAGTTCAGCAATATCAGCCGCTCACTCAAAAGTACACATTAACAAAATTAAGGTTAATTATGTGTGAGAAGGTAAAGCATTGTAAGTCTAATCTGGAGGTACTGCACAGAAAACATAACTAATAACAAACACTGCAGAATACAGGACACACCTATGGACAGTACCAATTTCAGGGCCGATTTAAAGCATTTCTGAGTCCAACGCAGAAATAAATTTGGGGCCCTATTTATGAATTTTCCTGAACTGATGATGAAGATAGGGCGTATATACAAAATATATCTGAGACAAAATCTGAAATACAACCAGCCTTTTCTGGCCCTATGCAGTTGCATGGATTGCGATAAATGTAAATCGGCAGTGTTCAAGTGACAATACACGAAGGAGGAACAACGAACAGATAAATAGAAGTAACACTGGAAGGACAGTGAAACGGAAAAGATGAACACGCCCAAAGTGGATATAAAACCACTAGGATATAAGTAAAATTACTTTAGTGAGACAATAAAACAGTTTGTGTCAAATAAACATAAAACTGAAAAAGAAGAATACAATTTATTGCACGAAACTAGCACCTTAACTGTTATTACAGATCGCAAATATAAGAGGAAAAATGGCAGACATCGAGACACTTTAGCAAAGTTCGAAATATAAATTTTAACCTAGGAATCAAAGAATCCCTCAAAGAGAAAGAAAGTCGTAACACATGTTGGATCAGTTCATGCAGAAGGTTAAGTTGTAATGAAATACAAAGAAACTTAATTCCATGTTCTAATAAAAACGGAAACTCTGCATTGTACGTCATCACTTCTTTTCAGCCTAAGTAATTGCGCTGTGAAAGTTGCATCTGGGAAACATCTTTATCCGTTAGTAAGTTTATGAATAATTTCGAGGTTTTCTTTCATCATATTTCCTTACAAATATCTTATTCTGCTGGAACGTAACGAGTTGTGACCTCTGTTTCAAAACTCCTCCTCGATGTCATGGCGATAGGAATGTCGCGTCCTGCAATAGAGTTATCTTCACTGCAGCGTCTCCGGTCCGCACTTTCTATCGGGCTGCTAATCACGAGTTGGTATTCCTTAGCAGCAATTCTGACAGCACCAGCTGGATTAAATCATTTTTGTATTTGCCTATACCCACGCATTTTTCTGTAAATTAACACACAGTAGAATATTTCGTTCCGTACTACTCTAAGAACATAACTCTGAAGTTTCATTGCATTTTAACATGACATGTAGTACAACTTAATATTTTGTATCTGAACAGTTTCCTACTGCAACATGTGTATAATTTGTTGAAAATGAAAGTATTAATATTTTGCCCAGAATGAAAATCTGCTTTTGAATACAAGAATTTTTGTTCCTCGTGTCACCCTGTTGAGCAGTAAACAAATCACACAGTGGCATGAAAGACTTCCGTAAATCGAAAGTACCAGTATTTGTATGGAACGTACTAGTTCAAACCTTTTAAATTATGGGACAGTGACATCATAGGCTTTATCTCGTGTCCCTTTATAGAATTCGCTTGGTGGTTTCCAGGTTAGAGAGCAAATTTTCAGTAAACGTCATTGAAGACTTGAAGATTTTAAAGTCATTAAAAAATTGGGTGCACTTCTCCCACCGTATGTCACGATTTTCATAAGGCTCCACCGAAGCCACATGTATAAATTTGCGAGTATTTTGTTATTTTTGCAAAAAAAAAATCAAGTAGATTAATAAGCTTGAGGCAGTCACTAGTGACGTGCTGTGAACGCTAAAAGCTGGAATCAGGCATGTTAAGGTTTAATAATTTCTTATACATGTTTACAATTTAATGTAAAGTGATACGAAAAAACTCTATATTTGTCTCATTGCTATCATGCATGCTGCAGCATCATCCATTTCATTCTCTTATTTTCATTACAATAATAATATTAGATGAATGGCATAAATTAATTTCTTCATTATGCAATTTTCTCAAGTCCTTTAAAATTTTACTTTATTTTTGCCAAATATTTGGCAAAGTTTATTTTTCAAGTCACTTCTTCCCTTATATTTTCACGTAATTATAATAAAACAGATAACAGTATAATTGTATTTATTTAATTTTTACGCTTTTAGCTATTTTACACAAGAAGGCAAGAAAGAGACTGGATGAATATTACGTTGAATTCGTCGAAATAACAACACAACAGCTTTGTTGCGTTTGGTGCCCAACTCTCGCCTGGGAATCGCTGAGATGTCCTTGCATATCAGTTTTCAAAATAAATTTCCGCCATTTCGTGTGATGCCACCATATTATCATCCAAGCACAGGCCTATATCTCGGAGACTGTAATACGTGACCAGAGACCGGACTATTTATCGCAAATCAACGTGAGTTAACTTCTTGATAATATTACCCTCTAAGTTACAAGTTTCCGAGGCAGTGAAGATGTCATTTATCTATGTTAAATCGACATCAGTAGGCCTACTTATACGTACAATGATGTCTAGTTTGTATTAAAAGCTTTCGTAACTGTACTTTGCGAAGGTAAGAAGCATACGTAATTTAAAAGTTAAAATATTTTTATACTTCTAATTTGATAAAATCTCCGTGACTTTTATTCTTTGCTATTTTAACTGTAAGAGATTCAAACTTTGCAATGTCTAATGACAGGAAACACAAATATTATGTAGTCGGAAAGAAAATTAGAAAGATCAATTCTAAGGTGATATGTTCAATATGCATGAAAATGAAACGTAGCAGCTAAGCTTTGAAGCAGTCTTGTGATAGTTGAAGAAATATGCACAAAACTTACTGAGAAGTTGATATGATTGAAACATTTTGGAAAGACGAAAACACCCTATGAAAAGCAAATACTGTAGCTCTCTAAATGTCCCCGACAACGGATGATTCATTATATTAACATGTTTGGTATTGTCTATTGTCTGAGGTATATTGGTATAGGCCTACATGTGTTTCGAAATTTTAATATACGCCGGTTTTCAGGCCTTATGTTGACATTATACCACATAATTTTCTTATAATTTTTTTATTTTTAACATTTTTGGAACGATTGGGATTGAGTACTAGACTATCACGCTAGTCTAGCGATTTGCTTGCTAGTGCTGGGCTAGTGTTCAAAAGTTTCCAACTTGGATCCAAAGAGTCAACACTACGCTTAAAATTAAAAAGTAATAAAATATTCATCAATATAATGGCAGCAAACTTTATGTTAAACATCCCTTTGTGTTATATTGTATTCTAAAGCATTACATAATAATTTTAAGGCCTTAAATAAATTATTAATAATACATACTTTTATGTTTACTGTATTTATTCCTTTATAATCCTATATAAAACAAATGGGATATTTAACATAAGATTTGCTTTAACTAGTGAAGCAAAAAACATCTGTGAATATGGAAACATAAAGAGGAAAGTATTCAACTGCAACGCTTATATCTGTTTTAAATAAAAACGATTTTAAAAAGATTTCATATGCCAACATCAAAAAATATTTCTCCAGCAGCAAAATACACAAAGACGATAGCCCAAAAACAAAGTATAACGGATGAAATAAGTTTTCACCTATGCCAAAAAACATCTAAATTAAAAATTATATAATCTACATCTATTGTTAGCTTAAATAAATTATTAATAATATATATTAGTTGTGTTGACAGTATTTAATCTTTTATAATAATGGCAGCGATTCACATTAAAAACTTTAGTGGAGCCAACTTTCGAAACGTTATATACGTTACACCAAATAAACCTCAGACAACGGGCAGTGTCCAACACCAAGTCTGCATGTAAAACCAACAACTTTATAACTCTGAAGGAGATTTGCTGAACAGTATTAAGGGCCAAATTAACAGAGCAGCGAAACGCGTGTGTAAAATGTGACTAAGGTTGTGCTGCATTGCACTTAAGTGTCTATAATGGTGGGATACGCCGGATGCGAGCAATTAATTCACACCCAGTCTCCCTTTCTTAGTTCTTTTCTACGGAGCAGAAAATGACATCCGAGTTCCCTAAATAATCGCACAGTAATAAAACACTGCATTGTATTGAGAATTGTACAATGCATAGTGTTTCCTTTGGTGCAGACACACGTACAATGTCACAGCCAATGATAGCACTAATTGTCTGCGTCTTGCTTCAAGACAGTCCAAAAGGAACCAGATAACGCATATTTTGTCCCCAACCCGACTGTCAACGTTAGTTTATAAAAAGCGTAGCGTAACGTGTTGGTTGTTGCAATGACCGCATGACTGCGACCTCACTGTCATGAAACATCAAGGAACAAAAGAAAGTCTTTCCACGCAAGAAAAGTGAATCTTCAGTTTTTCCCTACGAGATCAACAACCCAATGATCTTCATGCTTTGTTTCTTAAGATACGTTGCAGTTTATCCACCATGAAGACCTAACCTTCTCGTATTTACGTGTTACGCTCTCGGGTCGGTACCTTTCTGAAACAATCTGCTTAGATTCTGGTACACGGAGAAGGCTCGGACCGAGTAGACGACGTCTGTAGACGTATTAATAATATTAGTCTTCACATGCTAGAATTGAAGCCTGTACTTTTGGCGGATTTGGTCTCTTCTCTAGACGTTTTCTCTTCCAGACCTTAAGAGACAGTATACTTTTGAATATATGAACTAATTTTCCCGTGTGGTGGCCGGAAATAAGAATAGCCCCAACGTAGGCCAGGCGTGTCTTAGGAGACGACTAAAATTGGTACCAGTGCCTATGGTTATAGCTGGGCCACCCTGCCCCCGGGAATATAAACACGGTGGACTGGTCCTCCAAGTTGGGGGTTGGGTGACAGGTTGACAACCTGTCGCCATAAAAAATGATCCGTTAGTAAACCAACATTAGAAGTGGCGAAGATCCACTTGGAACTTAAGGCCAAATAAAAAGAGAAAATATGACATAATTAGTGCACTTTCCTTCAAAGTAATATCATGCCTTATATGCATGCTTGTCCATGTTGTATTTCATTTTAGGAACATGTGTATTTTGCTGGCAACTATTATTTTTTCCTCTTTTTTGAGAGCGACGGTTTTACCAGCGTATGTACTCTGGAATACTCGTATGACACAGTGCATCTGGTAGAAATATGCCGACCTTTCCTAGGAATGTACCGCATCCACCTTCAGGTTACATAAGCTTACCGTTCCACCCAGAAGATGGTAGCACTTCACAAACCAGAAAAGGCCTACTGTTTATAGTCACCGCTGTAAAGTGTTTGAAATCTCACGAAGTTGAATACGATGTTGCCCGAAATAAAGAGAGTACTGTTGAATCACCCGAATGAGCTACCGAGTCTGGCAGTAGGGTCAATCGCCACAGTTAGTGGAGAGATGGCAGCATGTAAACTGCCTGCGCAAAGCGAGCATTCCATTCGGTATCGTCGCCACGTTTGTTTGCCTTGTATTTCCTTGCCTTCTGCTTTTCACGGATAATCTAGCTCGTTCATGATGTGTTCTTTGAACTGTTGATGTATCCGATAGATGGTAATATGGGTGGTATGAATTAGAAATTAAAGAACATACACGTGTTGGGGCAAAAAGAGATGGCAATAATTCGAGCAGGATTGATATCAGCCCTTTCTAGGTTAGTGAATGATGTTATTGTATATGAAGTTTGAAATTAGTAAAAGGGATATATTTGGAGTTATAATCGATGTGATTATAAAGGTTACCGTCTTCTGGATGTGTATACCGCTTTGTTGCGTAGATAAGTACCAGCGTTTCGGAGGTAGCACGTTCTTCCGAAACGTTGGTAAGTATCTTATTACACTACACGACGTCACATCTCATAGAGGACCCTAATCGTAATAAATATTCTCCACTGGCCGAGTTCTACGCGTTGAAGGCATATTGGTCAGCATGAATATGAGACCGTAGACTCAAATTTATAATGGTGTCCAGTTTAATTTATATTTTGTTAATGATGCATGTTAAAACCAGGAATAGATAAGTAATGTTTATATGAAAGTAGTGTGCTTGCCAGACAAATAACAGACTGGCAGATAAAGGCTAACAAAGATTTCTTATTCATAATCAGATTATAAAACTGAAGCTCTAGACAAAGAAACAGCAAAGAACTTGGCTTTTATTTATCAGAAGATTATATTATTAATCATGAAAAATTTCAGGATAAATAATGTTCTGAAGTAAAATTTTGCCATTATTTGAAATTGATTATTGACTTGCTGTTTGATGAAGGTTTTGATGTTACAATTTCAGGAACGTGACATTGCAAAAAAAAAAAAAAAAACTCTTAAAGGCAAATCCCAGCATCTTTGAATATTTTCCCCTGTGATTTGTTTGCGATCATTGTGAATACTGTTGGCAGTGTAAATTTTTTATTTTGAAATTTGTGTTTGATACAACAGCTGGTTGTAGTGTTTAACTTGGATCTAAGGAAATTCTTGGAAAAATTACTTTATCTCCTACATAATCACCCGTCAAGACTGCTGCTTTCAAAATTTGTCATGGGTTCCCCTGATCGGTAATCTTGTTTCATTGCATAATTCTCATATTGGGACTCAATCTTTGAATTTCCTATCTGCCATACATTCTGCATTACATCTTCTGATGCTGGCAAGAGACTCCTTATTTTGCCAGACTATGCATCTTTTTATTACTTTGGTTAAATGCCTTTTTCTCTCTTCTGTAGTCTCATCATTATCTATTAAGTACTTATGTACTGGACTTTCTTTGTTTAATTTCTGTTTATCCATTGTAAAATATTAATGCTCTCTTTACCAATAATATTGCTCTTATATTATGGTACACCCATAAGTTTATGTTTGCATTTATTGTGTCAAATAATTATATCACTTATATCCAATATTGTCGGTATAATTTTACAGGGAGTGAGTATGGCTAAACAGTGGGAAACAGAAAATTCTTGTTGTAACTATTGATGGTGGTAGATGAATGGAATATAAGTATGGAATATTTATAGAATGGTACTGACTCTGAGACCAAACTTTTCGTAGTGCCACTCTGTCCACCACAGATTGCCACATGCACTGGCCTTGCGTTGAACATAGACCTTTGTGGTGAGAAGTGTTGCCATTAGAATGTACTGACGATATTATAACATGGGAAGTGCAGTTTTAAGTAATGGTGTTTGTCATTCATATATGTGTTATATAAATGTAAATTCTTTTGATTATATTTATGAGTCTGCCATTTTTAGGCACGTTTGCAAAATTGTGAAAAGCGACTATTAACTTTGTCATGTCTATTCGTCTGTCTGTCCGCATGGAAGAACTCAGCTCCCACTGGACAGATTGTTATGAAATTTGATATTTGAGTATTTTCCAAAAATCCGTGGAGAAAATTCAACTTTGATTACAATCTGACAAGAATAATGGGTACTTTACGTGGAGACCTATGTACATTTATGACATCTCGCTAAATTCTTCTTAGAATGAGAAATGTTCTAGACCAAAGTTGCAGAGAAAATCAAAACACACATTTTGTGTTGAATAACTTTTTTTTTTCAAAAATCATGCTGTTTATGAAGTAATGTGGAGAAATATGGTAGAACCACTCAGGCCAGAGATGACAATATAATACGGAGCATGCACATTGCCTGCTGGATAACTAAGGCTACACCCTCAGAATAGGTTCAAATGGTTTACTAAATAGTCAATTGCCGAAATTCATGTGTAACATTGGCAATTAGTTTTTCAGTATATGGAAATTGAATGACATTATTTGAATATGATTTGGATGTACTGAGAAAGTTTATTTTGTTAGTTGGGTGCTGTTCTAGTATGAATCTTAATTGAGGTCATACAGGTAAAGTTGTCCCTGTGCACACCATGAAGGCCTATTGTGCAGTAGAGGTAGAGCTCCACTCATTCTTAACTTTTGCAGTGGATGGAAGTGAGGTGTTAGCTTCATGTCCTCGTTGCTTTGCCCCCCCCCCCCCCCCCCAAAGGGAAAGAGCCCCTGGTACCATTGAGTAGAAGGCTGGATGGGCTTCAGTGCTTGTCTGGATGCTTTTGACAAGAGCAAAATTTGTTGCCCCTGCCAGGAATCAAACCACAATTCCTTGGTTTTCCAGCCCATTGCCAACTGAGTATCAGATAAGATATTTCCCATGACTGTGGTATTTTTAGCATTACACTTCAGAAGCTGCTTTTATGTCCAGGTAAATAAACTTCTGTATATACAGTATTTGACATGGGCTGGGTAATTCTGCACATTACAGTGAAGAGAAAAAGCACAACTTATGCTGAGAATTGAACTGTGATCATTCACACTAGAGTCCATCCATGATTAACTAAGCTCTTGTATCTCATCTTTTTTCAGATTTTTTAATGTTAGTTCATTTATTCTGTTATCCATTTTGTTGTTTTGTTTTCCAGGCTTTGTGTGTCAGATGTCATGAGCAATAACACATCAAGATTAATCAGTACTGGTATCAGTCCACTGTTCTTTAAAGCAACTACATGCCTCTAGTAAGTGTAACTTGTATAAAAATTTCTTGTATCAAAGTACATTTGACTTGATATATTAATACAGCTTTGAACATACAAAATTAAGAATTCTTCCCAGTTCCAGATAGTGCAGCCACACAAGCTATATATTTTGTCTCAAGAATTGTACCTCTACATTGTTTGACATAATTTGGTAAGATGTGTGTCCAAGACAAGGGCACAACATTTCCCCAAAACTTAGGAGCTATATCAAAAATTCAGGTGCCAGAAAGATGGCATGAAGCACATTCCACACTAAGGACCAACAAATATTGGGCACCATGGTACAAAATTTGTTCGCCCACATGGCCTGGGGCCTGGGATTTGTGCATACCAGATGTAAGGCACCACAACTTATTTTGTGGTCCCCATTTATCAGGAAGTGATTCATTGTTTATTCAGAGATCTGAATTTGGCTATGCTGGAAGTCATCTTCTGAGTTATTTTTGTTACAAATAATGTACTTTCCCTAGTCTCCAGAGTAAAAGGTTCACTTTTCCCCCAAAAAAGGGCTACCAAAAGTTGTATGTTCTTATACCCTGAAGGTATAGTGGGTTTTTTCCGAACATTTTTTCCTTAAAATCTGAATTTGTCTTTTATTCTGGTGCATTGTATGGTATGGAAAGTTTGGTGTGCTTTGCTTTTATCATGCTTAATTTATGCTGAGGTATTTACAAGTAGGAGTAGTTGACAAGTGTAAGAATGTGTTGAAAGGAGCATTATTACCTTCATTTATCTGAGTTGTTTCTCTTTACTGTAGTGCAGAACCTTTGAAGAAGAAGAAAAGGATGGACCCTGCCATTATAAAACAAAGAGAAGAACGAAAGAGGAAAAGGCTGGAAAAGCAGATTCGTCGTCTTGAAAGACATGCTAGACAGCTGAAACCTATTGAGGAGCTTGAAGTTCCATTGGAATTCATCGATGGAAAAAAGTAATTTCTGTTTTATGAAAATTTAATACATTAAAGAGATTTCCGAAAGCCAGCCATATAATAACAAGTTAGGAAAGATACACATTGCATAACAATTCAGGCATGTTTGCTCCTTTTTTTTTTTTTTTTTTTAGTCATCTCTGTACAAACAAAGTTTAAATTTTAGTAACATGGCAACTGTAGCAGCACATTGAAGTACATTTTCATTAAATACACACTTACATATGTCTAGACCTATAAATTCTGGTGGGAGACTTCATTTAATTGTTATAGATAACAAGACTTTGGTATTATTCATATGTGTTTGGAAGACCATTGTTGATTCATAGATATGCAAGTTTGGAAACTTTATTTTTCTGGGATATTGTGCTCTGTCACTGGGTGTTTGTTGCCATGTGTTTTGAGACTGTGTAGTGGCCTCCTCTTCAAGGGACAGGCATCCATTGGAAGAATTCCTTACTGGACAGTGATAATGATGTGACAGTCTGTTTTCACTGCTGGTGTATTTAACCTTTAATGGACGAATGGAACCATGTTGGCCTGTCAAATGTACATCCTTTTTTTCCAAAAGTGAAAACATTGTCTTGCACTGGGCATTTAAATTGAATAGTGCTATAGCCACAGCAGAAACCTGGCATTTAATAGGCCATACACTAAAGGTTAATAGTTTTAGCAGGGACACTGTGTCCTAGGGGGCTGTGGGAGCAAAGCTGACTTTATTGGAGATCGAGAAATATATATGTGGTGTTCAAATACTGACAACAAGAAACTAGTAGTAGTGTGTGCTATGCTGTTATGGGACTGATTCAGGGATGTTTGTAGCTAGCCTTCTTAACACATTTTACCCAACATGATGAGCTTGGATAGAATAATACTTGCACAAAATGAAAAGTTGTTTTTAGGATAATGTAAACACTTTTTTTGAGGGCCTGCTGCAGGGATTTCATGTATCATAATTAGGTATAGCCTCTTAAGAGGACATATCACCAGATGGTACTAGTTCCAGTGAAGTAGCTGGATGTGAATTCAAATCTGAATGTGTCTTATGGTTTTAGTAAAATTTCCTTATTTTTGCCTTCTTCAAAGGTTGCAGGAGGATGCATTTCTTAAATGAAAACATGTCATAAATGTAGGAATAGCAAGGAGGAGTGAGGGATGGAAAAAGATAAAAGGCACATTGGAAGAACAGGCAAGACAGAGCATTTTTAATTTCATTTATTTATGAGTAAAAGGTGCTTAACTTTGAACTGAATGATTTGAAACATGTCTCAGAGCAGGGGAAGGAGCTGGAATTGTTACTGATCGTGGCATCAGTGTTTTGAAGTTAAAATTTGTGGAATACAGTTTTCTGGGAATTGATAATGTGTAGTTTGGTAGGTTCATGCCACTGCTGTGAGAATCTGAAGTAAAGGAAAAAAAGTTAAAAGTTGGTGCTTAATGCAGTAGCATTCCATGAAGATGTGTGATGGAATGGAGCTGTAGTTACAAGCACTCTGTACTTTGAAGCACGAGGCAGGTGAATGGTCAGGTTCATGTCTCAGTTGCTGTATGCCTGAGGAAAGAACCCCCAGTATCCTCTTGATATGAGGGTGGGTGGGCCCCAGAGATGATGTATAGGAATGAAACTCTCTTGTCACTGCTGGGAATAAAATCATGATGTTTGTTTCCCAGTCCTTAGCCCAGTCATTGTACTGACTGTGATACCATGACTCTGAGAATGTCAAATTGCACATAGAACTTTGACTCTGAACATTTTGTCTTAGCTGAGTGGTGGCTACACTGCCTCTATTCAGTGCTGCAGTGAATTAGTGGATGTGAATGTACACAAATTGAGGAGAATGTGAAACTGCATTAAATTCACTGGACTGCATGAGCTGCTGCTAATGGAATGATGAAACTGAGGCCTTGTAACTGGTTTTATATTGGATTTGGTATCAGACGTAGCAAATTTGGATAGTATTTTAGTTGAGTGGCATCTTAATAATGCTGTCAGTTTTCAAAGCTAGTGCACACTGTTCTGACAATTCTGATGTCAATCATGGAATCAGAATGCTTCTTCAGCACTCTCTGATTGGTAATGATGTACTTTAAGCATGCTGTGAGACATGACAGGCTTAATGCCGTAGCTCTGATCAGCATCCATAAAGACATAATTTCTGAAATTCCTGAGTTCAGTCAGTGAGTAATTGAACTGTTGGCAAGTAGCCTAATAAGTCAGTGGTCAGAGTTCAGGCACAAATAAGGTAAAGTCTTTAACTTAATAATTTTCTTCCTACATTTGTTTGGGCCAGATTAAAAGTGGCTTGAATGGTTAATGAAAAAAACATTATAGTCTAATGCAAAAATAAAGTTAGGAATTATATTTTGGGGTTGTGAGTAATGGAAATGGAAATTAAGGGGTAGTTAATGGGTGTCAGCTTCAGCTCCCAGCCAGCATCTCCACAGCCTACTATGGACAGAGTTCTGCAATTTCAAGATCAAAATTAAAACAGTAGGAATAAATGGACCTATAACAATCTAAATAAATATTAGTATCTAATATATTATTATTAACCTAAGTCAGTATGCATGCAGGTACTTTGAAATGACTTAAAATTATTAAAAGATATTCTGCTAGTAACCACATAATAATAATGGAGCAAGATCTTACACCAGCCAGTTGCCCTGTTCATGCTGTTAGCCATCACAACACTGAATCTGGCTGTTGTGTGTATATGTTTACATACTATACTTAAATTTTAAGTACAGTATGTAAAACACCTTAAAATTTTTAAGGTGTCTGATGATTTAACACATATTTTAGAGAGCGAATAAGGGAGGTACCAGCCTTGACATGTGAAACAATAGAGGAACGTGCACTCCTGTATAAAGAATGGGCTCGTTACAAGAGGAAGCAGAATGTGAATAATATGCAGATGATTGACAGACTTGTATTTGCACAACAGAAAGCTCTTGATGAGCTTCGTCAGGAATCGGAGGAGCTCTATCAGGCAGCAATACAGGTAATTTGGCCATCAGAAGTGTAAAGTATACTTTTTTAAACTAACTGTGGTGTAAAGATTAAAAAAATAGCTGTGGAATCTTAATGTTGTGTTAGCACCCCTGTCTTTTATGTTGTACCAAGTTCATGCTGTTGGTAATCTTTGAAATCATGTAATGAGGCATGTATTAATTTAATTAAAACTGAAATAGTTGACATCCTGCTAATTTGTGTGAATTCATAATTCTTAAGACAATATTTTAGAGACTTGACAGTAAAAATTCTTATGTAACGTACTGTACCCTGTACTCTGTACTAATATCAGGCTCAACTTGTGGAACTGCTTATATGAGGGCAGTGAACATAACCTCCAGATTTTCATCATGTTGTAAACTTTGCCTCAGTGTACTAGTGGAATGTGTGTTTACACATTTCATAATTATCTTACATGTGTCAAACAACCTTCATTGTAGGAAGTCTATGAACTTTGTTGCCATAATCTACATCAGTCTGGTAGCTGCAAGAATTGTAAGTTACTGCTTGTCGTAATAATCATCAGATCCTGCCCATCCACTTCTCGAGACACGTCAGATATAAAGGTTTATTCAAGCTGCAATGATGTCCTGTAACAGAATATTACACCTCAAGAATTACTTTTTTCCGTTTTCATTTGAGTGTGTTTTACATCTCACATCTACACCAATTCTGAAAATTTGTAATAAGTGATAAGTGGAAATTTTTGTGCAGGAACTTCCTAGCAGTGGAAGTGTGATTTAATGATATATCCTGTGCAAAAGTAAAGGTGAATTTGTCCCTGTACATGCCATGGAGACATACAGAGGAGTGGAGGTGTAGCTTCACTCATTCTTAATCTTGGCACTAGATGGAGGTGAATGGCCAGCTTCACACCCCTGGCTGATTTACTCCATGGGGTAAGTCCCCCCAGTACCTAGTGTGTAGGAGACTGGATGGACTCCAATGACAGTCTGGACTCCTTGGAAAAGAGAAAAATATCTTTCTTCTACTGGGAACCTGGCCACAATTCCTTCATTGTCCATTGTGTAGCCTAGTCATACTATCAACTAAACTGTCCTGCCTCCCTGTCCTGTACATGATATTTCGGTATGGAACTAATTTTAGTGGTGAAGTTCTACTGGATAGTTTCACATGTGACATGCATCAAATATTGACTTGTTGTTGATGCCAGTAATGCTTTGTATTTGGAAGAAACTGGTTCAGATCAATTCAAGGATCCAGCTACCCTGACAGGTTTTATTTTCTTCTCTGCAAATTCAATATTAATAATTATTCTGTTATCTCTGTATCTTGGCAGCAGTGCTATTTATCGAGCCTTGGGTTTGCATTGACAAATTGTATATGCACATTTTCTTCAAATCCTGGCATTGGCACTATAATGTTTTCCTCCAAGCATAATAGCAACTGTCAGAGTGATGGTATCACCCCCCAAACATGATTACGGTTGTCAGTACAATTATGCCCCATATCCTAGTAACAATGCCAGTTTGGGTTTTCCTTCAGCATGATTGGAATAGCCTGTAAGAGGTCAAAAATGTTTTTTAGGGCATGCTATGCATAATTTTGTGAATCTCTCTAAAGAGGACACTTTTTTGTGTGACTTTCTGTGTACAAAGTATCATTTTGTTTAGAGGAATAGTGGGATGAATTGACAAACATTGCCTATTTTATACATATTGTGAAATTTGTAATTTCTGGTTACAGATCAATCCTACACAGCTTCCTTTCACTGTTCGTGGGCCTGTTCAAACACCTCCTATCAAAGGATATGATAGTCCAGATGGGGAATACATTGATGTTTCCAAGAAGTGGTAGTTCAAGCTGTTGTAGAAGTAAGCACTGCCATTGTTTTAGGAATAATAGTAATTAGAGTAAATGAACAACATATAAAATAAACTTGGTTAATTAAAATTATTGATGGTTTTAGTGTTTTGTCATGTTATTTAAAAAAAAAAAAGAACTTTCCTTGAAACACATGTTTAAAGCAGTTTTGTAAAAATGTCGTACAGATGATGTAATCTGTGAATTTTCCATGCAGTGATGCAAGGGAATTTCCAGAATTGACTACATACTTTACGAAAGAGTGAAAGGATGATAGGCTGTCTCGTTGTCACTTCTTTTCTTATGGATAGCACAGGTGATTTATTCATCTGAATTAGTCCTGCTTTCAGTGTTACGAATAACTGTGAACAGGAATTAGTCCTTTATTATGTTCTTATCCTGAACTTTACAGCAGGTGATGTACTGTGGTGAAACTGCTTTGGTGTAAGGCCTTTCACTTATGTGGAACCCTTGTTCCTCTCTTCCCTTCCATATTATGAGGGTCAGGTTAGGCATTTTAGGGGATTCAGCAGTGAAAACTACTAAATTTGCCTTCAACTGCTGTCTGACCATGCAGTCAGTGAGTATGGAATTGGCTACAAGAACTGTTGCTGAGGCTGGTGCGCCTTATGTTGTTGCAGTCTTTAAGGTGTGTGCTCTGTAGTTACTTGTCTGTAAAGTGTAACAAACAAAGGTGATCTTTGTCAGTATGAAAGTGGATAGATACTAGAGAGCTGAGTGCTTTGGCAACACTTCTAAAGGAAGTGGCTCAAGAAAAGATGAGAAATTGTTCAAGACTTGCATAAGGTTGTCTGTTGTCAAGTTTGAATAGCAAGTGGAAGTGGTTGGGTCCAAAATACATGAACATGGAACTGTTGTGAGAAGCCAAGGACAAAATTGGAGCTGACCTTACAGTATATAGTGGGGATAATATTGTCTGTTTTCAGTATTCAGTTAGGAATCTGAAGAATAGAATATGAAGAAATGTATTTCTGTCAGAGGTTGTTTCTGCAGTTCAGGAAGTGTTTGAGCCACATGCTAAGGTGAGATTAATTTTATTAACTGTATTGTAATAAAGGATAACTATTTTTGCACTTTTTATTTTCTTTAGAAATCATTTATTTTAGGACACGATTACACACAAAGCTACTGTAAGAAGTAATGGAAAGAAGTTATATACTAACATTGTTACATAACATGTAGTCTGTTCTCCAGTACCCAGTGTCCATGACATGTTCTTGAACCTTTGTAATCCTGGCTTCTATCATTTGTTAGAAAAGAGTAAGTTAAGTCATTAATGCTGATTGAACTGATGTCATGAAAGTGTACAATAGAATTTTGTTTTGTACGATTTTTGAGGCTTTCAACAGCAGTAAATATTATTATTGTGGTTTTCTGAGTTACAAAGCTGTGTAATTTGGTAGATGGGAATGAATATTTCAGAAAGTTTTGCTGCCTCAATCAGAAGGTGTTTATCCTGAAGTTGTAGATGGCAGGTTCCCCCATAATATGGGTAACCACTCCTGTGAGGTATCAAAACCTAGAGGTCATAGTCTTATATTTATATTGAAGTTAGTATATAATGCTGGACTTACTTAGTTCAAAACATTTGAAAGGCTTATCCCATTTCTTGAGTAAGAAAAGTGTATTGTCCTTCTTCTCTTGTTGAGGTTGATTTTGTGCTGTTATGCCATCCTAATACCCTATGTGGTGTTGTGTGTTCTGGGTGTGATACCTTCTGTAGAAGTGTATATTGGAAGAGGACCACATGATTTGTCTGTGTGTAAAGAATGTGAGATGCCCAGAAATCATTCTGTCACTGAGTGTGCAGGAGAACTTTATTTGTAGACCTACAGCCTCATGTGCCACTCTGTTATAATTACTGGTAGCATCTCCAGTTGTGTGTGCAATTATTTCCTCAGGGTTAACTTTTTGAACTCTCTTGCAATCATAATCCACTGACAATTGGTAATTTGGAAAAATGAACTGCGATATGTTTAGTGTATTCCTAAAATTCATCTTCATTTGGTGTTACATTGTCTACTGCAGTTATTTTATTTCTGTACAGCATCCAAGACACTGTGAGACTTGCTTTCCAAACATTTCTACACATCTCTGAAGTTTGGAGGATTTTTCTGTGAAGAAACGGTGACTGATGCTGTAGAACCATATTTCTCAACTTTTTTTCAGAAGTTGTAGTTACTACCTTTTTCAGTGTAGCCATACTGCTTCCCACCAAATGTGTTTTGTCTGCATCACTGGTACTTCTTCACTGCTGTTATCAATTACATTGTAGCTAGGATGTGCTCAAGCTCCTGAAAAATAATTAACAGTATTGCATCATTTACTTCTTTCTGCAGGTTCCAAAAACAAAAGAAAGTGGAATGGCATAAAAAATGTTGGAAGAATGGTGCAATTTCCTGAATATTTGTTGTGTCATAAATGGCAAACATGCGAGAATAAGGCATCCAACTGAGAGTGGCTCTGAATTTTTTTTGTTACAAAGCAGTATGGAGCATTTTTCTCTGTCCAAGTGTAGATGGAAACTTGTTTGCTGTATACTGATATTGGGTACGGTAGCAGGACACATGATGACTTTGTTTTCTAAAATTGAGCATTTAACATTGCGATGGGAATAACCCACTAAATTTGCCAAGTAACTGTACATCCATAGGTGGTGACACCTTTACTTTAAGAAGAAATTCATTGGAACCACATAGCAACAGTAATTTGCCTATCAAGCACAGCATTCTTGATTACTGTTGGTCAAGTGAAAATGTCTGTGGAATTCTTGCTTCAAGATTTTGTATTTAGAAAGGTCATAAACCAGATACAGTGGACTTATTTGTACAATCTTTTTTTACCGTACATGCTGATGATGCAAAATGTCCAATAATTTGTGTTTTCTACCAGGATGTGTTGATACCGAAGATGACTACACAGATGAATTTACCAAAAATGTGGCAAACTGAAACAAGGGAATTACTGCTTGCCACTCTTTTGTAACAGTCCACTACAGAGCAAATGGACAGTGATGAAATAAATATTGCTGATTATCTCCCTCTCTCTCTCTCTCTCTCTCTCTCTCTCTCTCTCTCTCTCTCTCTCTCTCTCTCTCTCTCTCTCTCTCTCTCTCTCTCTCTCTCTCTCTCTCTCTCCTCTCTCTCTCTCTCTCTCTCTCTCTCTCTCTCTCTTCTCTCTCTCTCTCTCTCTCCCCTCTCTTCTTTTTTTATTTTATTTTTTTTATGGATCCTTTGTCCTGGCAGTAGAATCCAGTATGCACAAAATAATGAAGGCCAGAGTGAAAAATTTAGTAACATCAGACCTTAACTGGAAAGAAAGTTTAATGGGTGCTGGGCACACTTTCCATGGGCATTAAAGTGGCTGGAGCATAAAACTGACCACACACCTCTGTCTAGTGTCAGAGTTAAAAAAGTACTGACAGGGACAGCTTTACCTTTTTTACTTTACTGGCAGAAAATTAGTTTTAAAGTGTTTCAATAGTTACAAAGGAAAGACTGTGGTATTGTGATGTAATGTAAATAGTTTTGTTTTCTCCTAATGGATAAGAGTAACTGATTTCAAGTAAGGAAGTTACTTTACCAGGTTAGGCACCCAGGCATTCAGTTAATTTCACAATTTTAAATTTTCATTGATGTTAATAACTAAATGTATGTAAACTTATTCAGCAAATAAAATGCATACTTCTCACTTTTATTACTGTGAAGTGTACATTATTTCGTGAACAACTAATGATATGTGCATGGTGAGGGGACAGTTCTGGAAAACTGTAAAGGAGTATTCTTTGAATTAAGCAAACTTGCCAAGTTATGTGTAAAATTTCTCCTTGCAGTGAAATCATTCAAAAAGCACCTGCATTTGTAAACCAAGATCCTTCTGAATTGTGAATTGCTTATGCCCATGCTCCACTTTTTGTAGAATAATAATTTTTATTAAGTCTATTCAGTACACGGTCTTTATAGATAAATTAATTTCCTGAACATATCAGGTGTGAAGTGTCAGAATCCGTGTTCTAAAATTGTAATTTGAAATCAAATTTCCACATTATTTTCATTCATCCAACCTCTTATTCCACAATAACTCGTATTGTTCATAAATAGCCAGGAGGTTATTAGAACCTCATCTGGTTGATCTGCATGTTTTGTTTGGTGCTTCAGAAATAGCTGTGAACTGTCTTCACTGAACTTTCTTCCGTAAACTGGGAAACAGCAAGTATTGAGTCTTACAGTGACTGTTGTTACTTCAGCATGCCAATTTCACTTTAGCTGGTTACTAAGACAAACATACTTGCTGTCTGCCCACTTGAAGGCAGTGGAAAAATTTTAGATACCAGGACATTCAGTGCCTAGTTCCATGGTCTGCAGTAATGTGTCATCAGACCCAGGCTTGTATCAGTACTGTGTTTGCCATGTGGCATCTCTATCCTGAAGCTGGAGGCAAGAGTTTCCTCCAAAACACTGGAACCTATCTACCAAAGTACACAGCATTGTATTCAAGAAGACTGCAATATTCAAATTAATCTTGTTTGTGAGGCTAGGGGAACACTTTTACTATGGAGAATATTTGACTATCCACATTTCCATGTGCTCAGAATTTTTCAGTACAGGCAAGAATTTTTGGGCAGTGTATGGGTAACATTACACCTGATAACTAAACTTTCTGATAATAGAACCAAAAAGTTTCACATTGCTAATGCCAAAGCCTGTCATTGGTCATGATTCTGAGCCAGTTCAATCCATGTTCCAAAGAACCCTCCTGATATATTCTTAACTTCTCAATCCTCCAAGTGCTACTGGTATTATAAAGGGCCCTTTATTTTCTGACTCATGTTGTTGGGCACTTCCTGTTGGTGTGCATATTGTGCAAGAGTAGCAGACTCGGTGGCATGCCCACACTTGCCTTATCAAAGACAATGTCTTAAGTCTGTCAACAGTAGACCCCAACTTGTTTGTTTAATGATGAAGCTTGGTTTCGTCTTCAGGGATGTGTGAACTGTCAGAATGACAGGTACTGGTCCGCAGAAAATCCCATATTAATCTACAAAGTGCCATTACATGATACTGAGGTTGGTGTATAGTGTGGTTTTAGTGCAGGAGGTGTCACTGGTCCCATCTCGTTTCTGAGACCATAAATTGCCACTGGTATGTTACATTCTGACATCATTTTGCTATGATGGTGCAAAGTTTAATTAAATTCAGTACATTGTTTACAGAGTGTAAACACTATATAGGAGTTGTCAGGGTACTTACAGGAGATTTTGTTTATGTTAGAAAGAGGCAGATTTTGGATTTTCTGAAATTCATACAACACTTTATGTTCTACTTAATGTCTGTCCTTTCGTACCTGTGTCATCTAAAGATACATCATCAGGAGTATTTTCACAATTTTAAATAGCCCAAGGTCTTACAACTTTATAATCTTATTGCTTGAAGATTGTGTTTTTGTAAGTAAAACATTGGCATTTCCATTAAAGTATCTGTTATTCTAAAAATCATAAATTTATATATGTCGCAGGGTAAAACATACCGCGTTATGTTTTTAAATACATATTTTCTTTCTTTCTTTAAGAAGGCCTGACCCCCATTTTTTTCATCCGCTTTTAAAAACGGTATGGAAAAAAGGGACTGGGGCATTCCCCATTGATTATAGGAAAAGAAGGATCTCATGAAGCATTATTACATTTTTTTAGATTTCTCATCACTGATGCTCGTTTTTGGTGTATTTCTATATGTAAGGAAAGCAAATCACAACTGAGGTGCTTGAATAATGTAGCCTTAGATACTTTTCTTTATATTTTATAATTAAATTACATTGAATATATATGCATTAACATACATTAGTAACAAAATAACATGGATTTACAGTATAAAAGACTTAAAAGCAACAATTGCATTTCTGAAAACACACACAAGAACCTTGTGATGAGACATTACACAGTACCACTGCAGTCTATATACAGCCCAGACAGTTGCACATATACAGCCCCTTTCATTAATTATTCCTTTGAATACTGTAAGATATGGGATTTTTTGATCACAGTGAAGAAAATAGCAGCATAATAGATTATGCATTACAAAATATACTGTCTTGGCAGGGTACTAAGTTCTCACAGTCTTTAAATAATGGCTGTAGCTCATTCTTGTACAGTGCAATTGTTTAACATATTTACCTGACTAGAAGTTGAGAATTGTATACGGATCTGTCATCTGCAAAACGGAGGGTCATCTGATAATGATGCACAAAATTAAAACATGTTCTGTTTAGGCATTTCCCTGAAAATTTAAGATTTTGAAAGTTGGTGGTGCAGGTCTTATTGTGTGCACAGTTATCCTATGTTCAGGTAAACACATTATTTTATGATTTTCGTACTGTGATAACTTTAGCAACATTAGTAACTTTTTTTATAGCAAACTGTATGTACAGAATGGAGCCAGGCATTGAATATATGTAGTGCTATATTGATTGAATTTACTGTTGGTAATTGTAACAAGTTGTCATGAAGCATCCTAAAATGCTTACTGTCACTGCTCATATACATAACTGCAGTATATGTAAGAGAGGTTTACTTAGTCCTAATAATGCTGAGAGATTATGATAAATCAAGTTGCAGTTTATTATGGTGAATTTAGATGCTTTATGCAACAGTATGTTAGTATGTAATACAGCCATATCTGGCTGTACATCCCTGAGTTTGTAGTAACTCCCTGTGTGGGTTAGTAGATATTAACAGTGTGTGACATTGAGTAATTACTGAAATTTTCTTTAAAACTGGTCAACATTAACTGCCACGTTACATAAAAGCATACATACTGTTTGAGATGTATGTGACTAAGTACTGAGTACATCAGGAAATAACTTCAGGCAGATGTGGTAACATCTGATGAGATTAATGTATTATGATAAAAAATTCTTCTTATGGTTTGAGATTGTGACTAATCAGTATTGAAATGGAATTCTGGAGGATTGATATAATTATGTGAAACATACCAAAGTATGATGCGTGCACTTCGTCTGCTGTACTGTATTTGCTGTATTTGTTAAGATTATACAATAGGTTTGTTATATGACTGCACCTCTAATGTTCATATTGGCTTTTTTGGTAGCACAAAACAAACTAAGGTTTAAAACGTTGAAAGACAATAGTTAATATAGTATATAATATAATGTAGTGTAGTATGGAAAGAGTTTTAAACCCTGTAGCAAGTAGAAGGACTTAGAACCATGTAGAGACTTTATGCATGCATGAGCATGTGTGTGTGTGTATGTGGCTGTGACTGTGACTGTTACACCAGTACGCACTCTACTGTATGTGCCATACATAGTAAATATTAAATGGAATATGTATACATTGTTCTTAAAAACCATATCATGGCATATCATATAACACAGGATGATGGCAGGACAGTTGTGGTGCTATGTTTTGTGTTTCCAGAAACTTATGTATAAAATACTTATAGAAGTTACAATGCTTAAATGATTTTTTCATTCATGAGATATAAAGAGAGACTGATAAATTATTCAAAAACAGTTATTGTGAAGCCATATCATTAATGTTATTAAAAGCAAGACAGCACCAAGGCATAATAAAGAGATTTTAAATAAATAAGTACATGTATGAATTGCTACATTTTTGGAACGATAAATAAAACACATGCAGATCTCCCATGGTGCTAAAATATACTATGCATAAGAAATTGTCAGAAAGATGTACAGTCTGACATAATGCTGGTTATGAATAATGTGATATTCATTTTAAATCTGCTCTTACATCTATTTCCACATGCCACCCTTTGTGATTGTTGGGAACCAAGAAATGTATACCGTTGTCGCAAACATACTTGATTCTAAACTCTAACTTGAGTCCCTGTATCACTTTGACAACTTCTGTGACTAGATAGAGAGTCTTTTGCTGGAATGTAACTCTCACACTGTGGGAGATCTGCATGTTGTTGGAGTGTGATTTATTTTCGACATAGTTTTACAGGGACACGTACACTAAAGTGAATCAGTCTGCTGTATGTTGTACAGGAAAATAGCCTGAAATATAGCAACACATACCTCCTTTTAATTCTTAGGAGAAACTTAGAGCCTGCCAGAACAGGTGTGCTAGTTGGTTCCATCACTTTTGCTATTGCCAGATGAGTCTCTCAACAAACCCAAATGAGCCTACTGTGGAACTTACGGAAATTGATAAGTTAGCCGTGACTTCTATGCTGCTGAAATTTTACAACATAATCATCACAGACAGTCAGCAGCTTGTTCAGTTGATTTACTCCTCTTAACTACAAAAACAAATAAAGCATATTTGAAATTTATACTTATTGTAAACACTAACATTTGTAACTAACCATTCTTACATATGACATGTGATATGCCAGACATATTATTTGGACCATTGCATTTGCTTTTATTAAATCAGTCATTGTCAGTGCTGTTTTACATGATGAAATTTAGTCAAATTTAAGTTCACGTTTACAAATGGGACAGTTATCAGAAGCCTTGAGACACTGACGAAGGCAGTCACCATGGAATATGTGATGACAAGGTGTAATACGGGCCAGTCGCATGGGACTTAAACAAACTGCGCACACATCATCAAAAGAAGCTAATTCATCTGATGTAGCATAACGATATTGGTTGAGCACAGCACGCTCATTATTGAGAACTCTCAAACTATTGAGTACCATCTCTTTACTACGTAGGAAGGCATTAAGGTACAGTACTGTGAAAACAAAGCGGTATTGTCCATATACAAAAAGGGGAATTGCAAGAAGTAGGGTTATGGCAATGGTAAATGTTCGGAGTATGACGGGAGCCCAGAGCAACTCCAGAGATTCTAGGATATTGAACTGTAAGTAGAGGAGGAGGGAGGGGAAGAAGTCGACAAAAACCCTCTCGGTGGCCATGTAGTACAACCACGTGATAGCAGTGTATAGTGAGGTAGGATGATAATGTTCCAGTCCCTGTTCCAGCCCAAACACTAGTAGCATGAAAACTACAGTGACAATAAAGGTCACTGCTTTGGTCCACTCCAACACAATCTTTGTTGCTGACATGGCGAGATGTTTGATGTTGGAGTGCTCAGTCATTGTCACATATGGCGACCAGTCCTCTTTTTCGATGAGTTCCTTGATGTATGATACGCAGTATGCGATAACATTGTAGAACATGAGGGAGTAGAGGCAAGTGACTCGCTGTCCAGGCACCAGTACTCGGTCACACAGCATGAAGAAAACCAACTAAACAAGGGAATGAAAAATAGTTTTCATTGAATTTAATAACACTAAAGAAAAGGTTGGTGATTTAAGAGGGACCATTTTTTGTAGCATTTTATTAAGGTGTCTCACGCTGGTAAATAATTGTGAAATGTAAGCAGATTTTAAGGTAGCTACAGATTGAATGGCATCATAACAGTGACTATTAAAAATAATTTAATAACACTAAAGAAAGGGTTGGTGATTTAAGAGGGACCATTTTTTGTAGCATTTTATTAAGGTGTCTCACGCTGGTAAATAATTGTGAAATGTAAGCAACTTTTAACGTAGCCACAGTTTGAATGGCATCAGAATAGTGACTATTAAAAATGCACCTTCACCAAATATTATTAGAATGATTAAATGAGGAGGATGACATGGGTGGGGTATGTAATATGTGTGGGAGGGAGGAGAAATGCATACACAATTTTAGTTAGAGATCTAGACATAGATGGAAGGATAATATTACAATGGATTTTAAAGCACTAGGATGTGAGGATGGGACTGAATTTATCTTTGCTCAACGTAGCGGTCAGGAGCAAATTTTTAGGTTGTTCGCAAGATTGCGAAAGGCAACTATTAGCTTTGTAATGTCTGGCTGTCCATCCATCCACATGGAATAGTTTGGCTCCCACTGGATGGATTTTAATGAAAGTTGATATTTGACTGTTTTTTTCGAAAATGTGTCGAGAAAATTCAAGTTTCATTACAATATGATAAGAATAATGGGTACTTTGCATGAAGACCTATGTACATTTATGATAATAACGCAGAATTTGTAGAATGAGAAATTTTTCAGACAAAGTTGTAGAGGAAATCAAAACACACATTTTATGTTCAATAACTTTTTCTGAAAATTGTGCCATTAATGAGATAATGTTGAAAAATGTGATACAGCCAGACAGGCCAAAGATGACAGTATAATACGGTGCATGCGCTTTGCATGCTGGATAACTAAGGCTACAGACACACACTCAGAATACGTAATACTTATTGCTTTTCTGCGGCAACAGTGGTTACGCGAATGTGCATCAATGTTATACTCTCTGTCTAGATAAAGATAACTAACGGTGATGGTTTTGAAGTTTGACACAAGATAATAAACTTCAGTTGACCAACAAAGTCTCATGCTTCTACTTCTGTTATGCCCTTGCATCATGGAACTGGTTAATTTATGTGTAATATTAATCTTGTGTGGGGTGAGGAAGGAGTTAATATTAGTTCTGGAATAACGTATGTGAGAAAACACCAAGCAGTTTCCTACACAAAACTTAATGTGTGCCACTCAGTCATAACATCACTGAAGCCTTTCTCAAAGGAAACAGAGAATTTTATGCGTACCTGATTTACCATTGTGAAAATATTAGTCATCTTCATGAAGAGCTTCTCAGTTCTGTCCAGGGGAGCATACACACGCCAGGCAAATGCTGTGATGGGTTTTATCATGAAGTCACATTTCTCTGAAATGTAACACACAAAGACCGTCAGTGTTCAGTGAAATGAAAACCAAACAGACAGTATTATTGCTGACAGCAGTACTTCTGAAACTGTGGTTCACAGGCCACATGATCTGCTAACATTTTGTGGGTGGTCTGGGGACACACTATTATTGAATGTAGTCTTTTTTAATTACATCTCTCGTTTGTTTGCATTTTCAGTCAGTGTTCTTTAATGTGATCCATGTAATGTTTTATAAAATTTCTCCAGCACAAATTTTGAAAATAAATGTGGAATGAAATGTTTAGAAAAAAAATTTATCAGGTGACACTTGGAACAGAACCAGATGTGTGTAGTATATTTGAAAATGGCTAAATAAAATGGATTCATAACAAAGTGCAGTAACTGCTTTTATTAAGTCAGTGTAACAAATAGGACAGTCTGTGAGGCCAGGAAGGACAGCTGAGGTGATCTTTGCAATTCAGCAGTTTGTGAAATGCTGGCTTATGGCAACAAGATGTTGCACAAGGTGACTGAAACACTTCAGTTGTCTTCATAAAACAGAGAATGCTGCTGATTTCATAGACCAACAACAATTATATTGAACGGTGAATTGGGTGATGTGTGGGGTGGGAGGGAGGGGTTTGATATGTTTTAAACTGTCTTTGTATTGTTATAGTAGTGCAAGTACAATTGCAAAGAACATGCTAGGATAGCCAGTCGATCAGAATTTAACTTTTTGTCAGGCCAGACACAATATGATACAATTGTGTATACCCTGCTATGCTTAACATACTGATTAGTGTAGAAGGTTCTTGTAAAGATGTTGGTTGGTATGACAGTAACAACGGTGCTACAGGGCATAATTGATAGACTAATTGAAATTGGAAGATGCTATGGAATGGGAATGAATGTGGAAAAAACTAAGATGATGAGAATCTCAAGACAACCATCTCCAGTACAGATTATGATAGATCAAAAACAGCCGGAGAATGTGGAATATTGCAACTTCTTGGGTAACATGATAAAAAATAATGCAAGTTGTACACGTGAAATTAAATCCAGAATTGCCATGGCAAAGGCAGCATTCAACAAGAAGAAGACTCTTTTCACCACCAAATTGGACTTAAATTTGAGGAAGCGACTAGTAAAGTGCTACATTTCAAGTAGATTTGTATGGTGCAGAAACTTGGACACTACGGAAAGTAGATCAGAAATACCTGGAAAGTTTTGAAATGTGGTGCTGGAGAAGGACGGAGAAGATCAGTTGGACTGAGCATGTGAGAAATGAAGAAGTATTACAAAGAGTCAAGGAGGAGAGGAATAGCTTACAAACAATAAACAGAAAGAAGGCTAATTGGATTGGTCACATCTTGCGTAGGAACTGCCTTCTAAAACACGTTATTGAAGGAAAGATAGAGGGAAGGATAGAAGTGAGGCGAAGACGAGGAAGAAGACGTAAGCAGTTACTGGATGACCTTAAGGAAAAGGGAGGATACTGTAAATTAAAAGAGGAAGCACTAGATAGCACTGTGTGGAGAACTCGCTTTAATGAGGCTATGGACCAGTCGTAAGACAAATAACTGTATGAATGAATGAATGAATGATAGTAACAAGATGCAATGAACTTGATTTTTTGTTCACCGTGCATTGTGTTAATATATACATTGAACAATACCGATAAGTGCACTAATTTTTGTAGTATATACACTACACAAACGTCCTACATACGTTTCGGTCACAAGTGACCAGCTTCAGGGGCTCAATAACACTGAGATTTACCTCACTACACTTCACTTGTTCATCCCACTGCACTGTTAACTTGTACTATCTTTTTTCATATCCACTTGGTGTAGGTATTGGTTGTCTTCCGTTTTTACTGGTAGCTGTGATGAGTTTGGTGTGTTGACTTGGTCACGGTCTATTTTGTACTCCGTTTTGCGTCGCTATATATTAGTGTTGACTTTACATAGTTCTCAAAGTTTACTTCACTACACTTCACTTGTTCATCCCACTGCACTGTTAACTTGTACTGTTTTTTTTTCATATCCACTTGGTGTAGGTATTGGTTGTCTTCCGTTTTTACTGGTAGCTGTGATGAGTTTGGTGTGTTGACTTGGTCATGGTCTATTTTGTACTCCGTTTTGCGTCGCTATATATTAGTGTTGACTTTACATAGTTCTCAAAGTAATGCTAACTTTTATTGTACTATCTTTTTTCACTTGGTGTCGATATTGGTTATCTTCCGTTTTCGAAGGTTGCTGTGTAGAGTTGACTTGGTCACTGTGTATTTTTGAACAAGTGAAGTGTAGTGAAGTAAATCTCAGTGTTATTGAGCCCCTGAAGTTGGTCACTTGTGACCGAAACGTACGTAGGGCGTTTGTGTAGTGTATATACTACAAAAATTAGTGCATTTGTCGGTATTGTTCAATATATATATAAGATGCAATGAATATGGAGGGCCCAGGAAAGAGTTAAATCTTGTATGTAAAATATGTTGTGTAAGTGGCAGTTCCCTTTCTGTAATGTTTGTTCAGAAACAGATACGTAATAAAAGCTCGCAGGCTTATTCCTGTGCTTATTGCAGGCGTATTCATTTGGAACAGAAGGCGGTGAGGGGGTGAATGTGAAGAATATTACACATTCTTACACTGAACACTATATTTCACAAAAAGAAGCATTATTAATAAATTTTGAAGAATCCTAATTATATAGAGCGTAATTTGCCCAGATATAACTTTTAGGGCGGTTAATTAAATCACGGGCATATTTCTGCCGAACGTAACGTAACTGGGATTCAAAATCTTAACACTGCTAATCACGGTCATTAGATCCCGGATATAATTCTCAGGCCAGATGTTGGCCATCATGACTGACTGAAATATTTTTCTCAGTTCGTCTTGTTAAATGTTGGGATATCACTTTAAAAGAGACTATCGCCATGTCCTTACCCATTCTTCCAGTAAATTATTTACAATCGTCGACCCAATCAATGATATTATCTTACACAGTTAGTGTTGCTGAACGCATGAAACGAGAGGCAAGCTCGGTTCCTGCGTTATGACTGTATTTTTATTGTTATGTTTGCTCATTTCATCTGTACGGTGCTTTGTCTGTCGACTGCGGGGTGTGCCCCTCCGCACACCTCCAGTATCAGATACACTTTGCACCAGTGTTGAGCATGCTGTGGCCCTCGACCCTTTCCTAAGTTGCCCGTGGAGCCCTTATTTCCTTGAGATTGTAATGAACATCAGTCCAAATAAATTCCACCGGGAATAGGCATAAATGAATCAGTATTACTTCTTACAGAAGCTATACAGTTCATTGTTTTCTAATACAAATATGGATAAAACGAATACAGTTCGCTGTTTCAATATATTAATATTTTAAAAACCCTTTGTGACCCTTCGCCACATCACTCATGTCTGAGTGGCCCGTGGTTAAAAGAGGTTGCTCACCACTGCTCCACGTGTATTTTTTTCGCTTGCTAGACCTATGAAGTGAGTAGTCCAAGTAAACTTCACGAGAAAAAGACGTTATTTGCGACATTATGTGCGTGTTCTGATGTTTGTTATCAACAGTGGTATATTAGACCTGCATCTTTCATATGATGATGGTGGTGGTGATGTTGATGATGACGACGACGACGACAGTGATGATGAAAAGAGAAGAACAAGAAGAGGAAACCGAAGAGGAATCTGTTTACAGTACTGAAGGAAGTAAATTTTAACTTCAAAAAGTTATTCAGTCGAGATGCAACCACGCTTCTGATTACAACACACCAGACTGCAGTCTTTCATGTTGTAGAGATATTATTTATTACGCCACAAGCCTTTTATCATAAAACCACGCCCCAAGCTACATCTGAATAAGACACCTGCATTTCGATACAAGGTAAAGGTGATTCAGTTGCATAACACGTGTCACACTGTATTGTCATGATAACTCCAATGGTATTCTTTTAATGGAAAGTTATTTTTTCTCAAAAGAACGAAAAGGTATAAATTATTTCAATTGCACTACATTACAGAACCGCTCGCCTGCTGTGACAGTGCTCAGGGCTGACACACCTTTTGAACTCAGTACTCTCGTGTCGGTGTTGTCGCACGCACAAGACTTCAAAAATATATGTGATGTTTTGCATGGCTGTCTGTTGAATGTAGGAGTAACATAAATATCGTTTACTTGACGTGCACCGAGTGGGTGCCCGGGTTACCCGATATTCCGATTGTAATTTTTGTGGCATTCGTATTTCCGTCCTGGTGAATGCCAGTAATAATACCTTCTTACAGGCCACAGCTGCCAGCTGCTTTCCGAGTACTTCACAGTCCACCGTTTATTATTATCTGAACGTACCATCTGGCGCTAAGTAATTTCTGCAGTTGATACATCGTCATTAAGTAAATTGGGAACGAAGATTAACGGCGTGGAAAGCGTAGTATGCAATTCAAGCAAATCAGGACCCAAACGACTAAAAGGATATGATCTAGAAGACAGTGGCCTCCTGACCTCGCCACTGCTAGAAGAGCATTACATGGTTGCGTTTTGAAGGGAATTACACCCCACGAAGCGAAGTCGAAGATGTTTTGTTGCTGTGCAAATTGAGCGTGGCTAGTGCAGGCTACAGAATTACTTTGTTAAAATGTTCGTGTGACGGTGAAGTGCGTGTAACAGTGTGACGTATTTCCAGTTGGTTTACTTAATTAATTTTATGGTCATTTAGTTATTAACGACCGTAATTTTAGGGACACAGTGACACAGACACTTGATGACGTGACCTTGTCAGTTTGAAGAGCATAGCTGTTGCTCTCAGCTAAGGAGCGTGGGTGACAATTTGCTGCCTTCAGCGTTTAGAACAACTAAGTAATGGATTATGCACGTGGGTAATTTAACTGAAATTTGACTTGATTTTAAGGGATGTATGAAGCGAGAAATATGTTGGATAAAATGTGAAACATAGAGTCGGGAGGCCACTGGTTCGAAACACGCCTATTCGTGTGTATATATATATATATATATATATATATATGTGTGTGTGTGTGTGTGTGTGTGTGTGTGTGTGTAATACCAACTAATTGCACATGTGAAAATTACAGTGACATTGCATTACAGTACACTAAAATATGTCACCGTCATTTTCGCATTGCAATTAGTTGGTGTTAAATATATACAATATGATTATTGCAAGCAATATGTAAACATTAAATTAGCAAATGCCAAACAGGCAAAAATAACTTGTGCTTATAAAAACAAAAAGGAAAAACTGCTTAAAACAAATGCAGTCATTTGGTTCAAAAGAATGCGTAAAGTTAATAATCTAACACCAATATGAAAATAAATGGTAACAATTAACAACCTCACAATATTGTAATTTGTTGATACACTAATCGTTGATTGTAAATACCAATTCAACTGGGCTGTATATTAATGGTGAGATATACCTACATCAACATAATTCCTTTGTGATAATTGGCTCTCTGAGAATGGCTGTCAACAACCGAAATATGTAGGAGATTAAGCAGCGAGTTAAGCAATGTCACTGTAATTTTCAAATGTGCAGTTAGTTGGTATTAAATATATATACAGTATGATTACTGCACGGAATATGTACAACATTACACTTATTCGTATTTCTCCTGTAGTTAATCACAGCGACGTGCCGTTCACAGGGAAAATTAGACAAATAGTGTCAAAAATGTTAAACCGCTCTCGCTGGAACCATGCAAACAATTCTTAGTGTGGAATACAAGCCGGTATTTAACGTCTCAGCTCCCTTTCTTTGTGGAACAGGACAAGTAGGCTAAATACGTTCTTCAATGTCTTATATTGAAAGCTATCTTACATAGTTTCTCAATTTCTGCATTCCGATAATTA
This sequence comes from Reticulitermes speratus, assembly GCA_021186555.1. Classification (NCBI taxonomy): domain Eukaryota; kingdom Metazoa; phylum Arthropoda; class Insecta; order Blattodea; family Rhinotermitidae; genus Reticulitermes; species Reticulitermes speratus. The sequence continues at coordinate 35,672,801 of JAJKFL010000001.1, read as the reverse complement.
TTTGTGGTTCTTTCGTAGGAACATTTTTAATTGCATGATTAACCTATCTGAACGCCTCGAAAATAGAACATGTGAACGAAAATTAAAGTGCCTTTAACACAACATATAGTTTTATCTGAAATGTACCTAATTTAATTTCCGTGACTTTTTAAACGTTCATAATTCTGTCAACTTTCCTTTGACTTCCGTTATGTCTAGAGATTTTCTACATGAAATAAAGCTGTGTATAATCTTAATATTACACATCTTCGTTCAATTAGTAATATACAGATAAGATTTATTCCAATTTATTGCACACTTTATATCATACACAAGCTACTCCAACATGTTTCCGCTGACATGTGTAGCCATCTTCAGGGAATACACACAAAGGTATGTTTAGTTACAAATATATAACATCGTCGTCAGTCAAGATAAAATGTACATTTCAAAGTTAATTACAGTGTGTTCGTGTGAAATGTACGATGAAGTATGAGATAACAGGACACAACTAGTAAAATTTTTGCATCTAAGCATCTACTTTGCTATATCAGTAGGAAGTCTGAAATAATAGATTTAAAAAGCGTTAAAATCATATTCAAATGCTAACACTTTTTTAAACTTGTATATAGTGTCCAGTGTGCAATAATTTGGAATAAATCTTACCTGTATAAGGCTGTGTATATTCATTAGTTCACTCGGTGACGAAGTGTCATTTGTTCCGGCCTGTCAAAAATTACATTCTGGCATTGGCTGTACCAAATTTAACGGGAATTGGTGGTATATCACCTGGAGAAATATGTTAATTGGGCTGCATATAGGTATGGACAGATGTTGGGCTTAAGGAACGTGAGTAGGTCCGCAAGTAAATGTCGTTACGTAGGTTCAAACAATCCATCACCACAGACATATATAGTTACTTCCTGTGCTTCTGTTGTAAGTGTGCGCAAACAAACAATTCAGTACCCAGGTTGTCTTTGTGACGTAGGTGTTTTTAATTCATGTTGACAACATTAGTTCTTTAACAGTGTGTTTGTGTGACCCAAATACTTAAGACGTCAAGTATTTTGGCTCCATCGCCAAGAAGGAAGGAGGAACCCAGCCTCCAACTGTCGTCACATAAGAGGGGTAGGGGGTAGGCTTCTGTGTAACTTGGTACCGACAGGCCAATTAGACTATCTTGAATGTTATTAAACAAGAGGCTCTTTTGTAGCACAGGGATTGAAGTAATTCATTACATTTTTTTTAAGTCGTCCTCTTCTTCCGGTTTCCCGTTTCAGTGTCGAGGTTGTAATTTCTTTTGATCACACTGAGAGACACACCACAGTCGGTAGGACTCCTCTGGACGAGGGATCGGCTCGTCGCAGAGGCCTCTACCTGACAACAACACACAACACTCACAAGAGACAAACATCCATGCCCCCGGTGGGATTCGAACCCACGATCCTAGCAAGCGAGCGGCCGAAGACCCACGCCTTAGACCGTACGGCCACTGGATCGGCAGTAATTCATTACGTTGACCGCAAATTAGAAGCAGTATTTATTTGAAAGCCGATCTCAGTGGCGGCGCGGTCTAAGACGTGGGTCTGGTCTGCGACCACTCGCTTGCTGGGATTGCAGGTCCGAATCCCGCCTGGGGGCATGGATGTCTGTCTGTTGTGAGTGTTGTATGTTGTCAGGTAGAGGTCTGTGCGTCGGGCTGATTATTCGTCCTGTGCAGTCCTACCGAGTGTGGTGAGTCTGAATGTGATCGTGAAGCCTCGATAATGAGGAGGCCCTGGTCCACAAGGGACTGTTGCGCCATGAATGAAAAAATTATTTGAAAATGTACGGACTCAGAACATCCATAATGCTTCGACATTTACCGCAGACATAATGGATGCCGATGTGCCGGTGTGTCAGAACTTCTGCTTATGATTACCGAATTCTATACAAATTCGTCAAAAGCAATAGTATGTGCCGAAGACTAATGTCGGTTTATTTTCCAGGTAGATCGTTTACTGGAAAATGAATGTTTCTACCAAATCGAAGCGCAGTACGAGTTTAGGTGAGTTTGCCTCTTAGGTTCACTCTTTTTTGAACGTAGAAGATAAAAATTAACACTTTAAAGACTAACACTGAACATTTCGTACCGCGCAGTAAAAACCTTTCTTCTCCTTTATTAAAAACAATTAGTGCTGTATAGTAAAATAATCGCTGTTTCTTCCGAGATTCATACAAAACACACAAATGCACTGTGTGGGCAGAAGGTAGAATTTTTCGAATGTTAAACCTATTGGTATATACAGTAACCACTAAGCTTTCAAGAGTTAATAAAATTTAAAAGAATATTATTGCAAGTGTAAGACATGTAGGCCAACTTAAAGAAGTTCTGTTGTAAGGGAAATGTGATTCTCTCGATTCCATACAGTCGCCAAAAATTCCATCCGACCTCAATTTCCATTTTTATGAGCAATAAGGTCACGTCTTGCAGTCGTTCACAACATATTATATGGTACGCTTGCGAAATCGTACAAATTCTGTTGCGTGGTTTGTAAAGGCACAGAAGTTTGTTGGCGCAAAGCCTTTACAAAGAAAATCTTACGCATTCGCGACTTGGGTGAAGTCACTCAGTAGTCGGTAAGGGAATCTGATGCAGATAAGCTGCCTGGATTCCCGTCGGACTGATTAATTTTACAGCATCCAAAAAACGGCACTCGCATTTCGTGATTTAGTTCTAAGAAGGATGATGCTATAGTCTGTTAATACTACAAGAAACGTTAGAAAATCTGTTCACTTGTTACGCATTCTCTCACTAAGAGTTAGGTCTAATAACGTATTATGCGCGAAGTTCTTGTGTCGGGGATATGCTTTGTCTACCTTCGACACTTCTAAGCAACAGATACGTTATACTTTCTGTCTAATGGACATTCACTGTTTACTAGTAACGCGATGGGCCAGTTTTGAAGATTATTATTATTATTATTATTATTATTATTATTATTATTAATAAGTCAGATGTGATACTTTAGTATATTATTTTAAGGTGTTCTTATTAATTATTTAAGTAATGTATTTGTTTGTTTGTTTATTTGTTTTGGTTGTGTTTGTTTTATTTTTGTTCTGTTTATTGTCCGTTGTTATTTGTGTTTGTATGTTGTGCTGTTTGTGTAATTGGCCATCTGGCTGTTGATTCGGCACATTAATAAACTAGAATTGAATTGAATTATTATTATTATAAGCTATTTGTTCTCCCTCGTGTGTTACACTGGTTAGTTTATAATTACACTGATCAAATTATAATGATGGGTTTACTGATTAATTAGAAATATTGTCAACGATTGTTGCTGAAGACTGGGAAATGTTCGAACATTGGCATTTTCAAGCCCTGTTGTTCTTTGAATGTCGCTGGAGATGCCTTCTTTCAGGATTAGAAATATCAGTATCTTGTGTACGTCGTTCGCACAACACATGTTCTTGACAGCACTGTCGGTATTTTTGTCATTTATTTCATATCATCATCATCGTTATCATCATCCTCAGCTTTTCAGCCGGAACGTTGTCCGTTGCTGCGTAGAGCGGTAGACTGCATTCTTATTTTGCTACTCGCATTATAATAAATTACTACTCTTTAAGCACAGATCGTGTGTGAGAGGGTAGCCTATATTATACTGGACGTCAGAGAAATTTTGATGGTGCGGAATAAATTAATTTTGCTCAGGATGAGATATAGTGGCCGGTCAGTTTTTTTAAGGGCTCCGCACCAGATGCTACGGACGCACCGCAGCGTTGAATCTTATTGTGCAACCCTGTGACGAAGATGATTAGTTTTTTTCGTTTTTCCTTGTAATGGAGCACGGTGGAATGAAATTGACAGGGGAAAACCGATGCACTATGGGAAAAACCTGTCTCAGTGCCACTTTATCCACCACAAATCTCACATGGACTGACCCGGGATCGAACCCGGGACTCCGCGGTGAGAGGTCGGCGACTAACTGCCTGAGCCATGGCACGGCCCGGCCAGGTTGTTAGTTTGTTTACTCAGTAATGTTTTGGGTGAATTTTGTTTAGATAAAACACATAGTTCCAAAATTTATAACTGCTGGAGAACCAAGTTTGTGCAATCGTTTCTTTGTCAAGGACAGACATGGTAAGGAGGGGCGGTTAGGTTAGCTGCCAAAATGACTTCGAGATTAACAGACTGTAATGACACAGGCGGCCGAAAGCGAGTACAGTTTTATTTCAGTGCTGTTTTGTTTTGCTCCTCTGCCATTTATCATATTCTGACATGGAAGTCTTTAGTGCCCCAGTTGTGTGTGTGTGTGTGTGGAGTAACTGTCACTAATTAGCGAACATTTTGTTAGAAGACTCCATTCAGTAGTCGTTGTGTCGAATGTCGAGGCCAGCTCAGTCTTTTACAATAAGAATATTACTTAGGCATTGTTCATCGTCTGAGGTATACTTGATACACATGACGTTTCGGGAAACTGCCTCTGCTTCCATCGTCACGTGAAAATAATTAAAAGGCATTCCTTTTGGGTTTATACGCTGTGCGGTAGATGTATGTTTCGACGTTCCGGAAGAACGTACTGCCTCCTTCTTCAAGGTGACTGAATGTGGTTCAATTGGGTACTGAACCAAATTCAGTCACCCTCAAAATTGAGACAGTGCGTTGCTCCGAAACGTCGGAACACACATCTACCACACGGTTCAGAAAGCCAATCGAAGACTATCAACTAATCAATAATCTTTATATTGTTTTTCCGCGCATTGTCGATAATCAATTCACAACATTCAGACCAACAACATGCACAATACTGTTCTCAGATATTTATATTACAATATCACTTTGAACATTCCTACATGTTTCGATCCCCAAAGGTGTAAAAAGTCAAAGAGTTAAAACAAATTATACAACTATACTACAAAGAATCGCTTACATTTTAACTGTTTTGACGTTTTACACCTTTCTATTTTATGCAGAGGTTGTTGGTTTTGTGCAATGTTGCTTTGATTTGATTCCCTGATGATGATCCCTTGGGGATCGAAACATGTAGGAGTGTCCAAAGTGATATTGTAATATAAATATCTAAGGAATAGTATTGTGCATGTTGTTGGTCTGAATGTTGTGAAACGATAATCAAAAATCGCCTTGAAAACCTAAAAACTTACAACTGAATTTCCTATTTTAATAGTGAACGCAAAGGAAAGGTGTTCGGAAATGAGGTGATCACAGTGGCTGAGTCGCGTACGGAATCACACTGCTCAAACACTGGGGTCGTTTGTTCGAATATTCTTCAAGGCATGGCTACAAGGTCATGTAAGCGGTTTCCCTCCCTAAGTTACACAATGCAAATTGGTAGATTCAAGGAGTCCTGCTAAATGCCTCTACGATTTTTTGTAGAATTATTCTTGAATAGTAACAAGCCGGACCATTGATGGCCGGAGAAATTTATAACACATAAACGTGATCTAAATTATTTATTAATTTGAAGAATGTTTTAAATGCCGTCAATGTCATAGATGTAATATATCCGCCACGACAGTACGCACCTCCCTTTATTAGAAGACATGCACGAAACCAGGACACGGAAACTTTCCTGTTTTTTTTAGTACCTCCAACCGAATTCCTGTGCAGTACCACGAGAGCTTCCACGCCACTGCGTTTGTACTTCATTGAACATTACCGTCCGTTCTTATGGTACGACAAAATTTTGGCGAAATGTTTGTCATCTCTTAGATCTAATCCGCATCTTTCCGTCTAGAATGTGACTGAATGCTTGTAAGAGCAACAACGTAAATGTTTGTTCCTGTAAACCCTTACATTTTGAGTGATTTTTTGTGGTGGTTATTGAAACACGGCAAAAAGTTACTGAAATTGAAGGAGACTGCCAATGCTAACCTCAACCCAAAAGTTGGTTAGGCCAGTTAATTTTGCATGATACGTGGATTTAGTTGCGGTACTTAAAGTCGATTAGTTGATGAATTTATAATCATCTTTTATGAAATAATTACTGGAGACTGTCAGTTTGTCAAATCGTTCATACGCATGCGCGTTTGTGGTCTTCGCCCGGCGTAGCTGAGGACTGTGTTCTTCTGGGATGTGACGCCGCGTCACGGGGTATCTGTTCTTGGCATGCTTCCACGACTTATTGACATCTGAAGATGAGAGCAGTACATTCATTCGAAACGTCGGAATCTGTTTACCCCACAAGGCAGTGTCATATTCCAAAAGAATAGAATCCTCAATTCATTATCAAATAAAAATGCTTAGAACTCCTGGCCACATAACTTATTTTCTGGCCCGAAATTTATTAATGATTACGTGGCTGTAATGCGTTTAAGGATCCATTTATTTCTCTTGGAATTTTCTTTTTCTTGGACTTTCAATGTTCCGTCATTCCATGGAATCACTTGCCAGGATTTATTATTTTTGCCTGCTTGAGGGGCTGGCTCATAAACCCCAAAATTGACTGGAGTTACAACTTATGACAGGACGAAAGGTGGTGATGACAAGAAAGCACACAAACATTTGTGCCTCTCTCGGCAGTATTCCACATCTCGAACTGCAAAACAACTTAAGTGGCAAGGGGCTGGAATTCGACAGATAGGAACACATATTTTTATCAAAGATCAGTTGGTTAGAAGAGTAATACGCACATAAAATTATTGCGTCTTTCCATGTTTCATGTGCGAAGTGATTTATAACTGACAATTACGTTATCTTAATTCTTGCTGTGTTTAGGTTTTGGGGCTTTTGTATTTCTTAGTCTGATCAGTTCGTTGCCAAAACTCTTGTATTCTCTCTGAATTTCTTCAACACCTGTTGCTTGTGCGGCAGTTTGTAGTATAATTCTGTGCCATATCTAACATTATGTCTTGAGCAGTGCAGACAGGACATAGCAGACGACCACATGTGACACCCACGATTTCACATGCATTATTTGCTAACCCGCTGACAGCCCATTCCGTTCAGGATAGGAACAGCCAGGCTGTCCTTAGCAATCTTGTCAAATGGCTGCTGGAAAGTCGGACTTGTCGTACCACATCTTCTTTCAAATAAGATGTCACTTTAATTATCCTTTTATCGCTGTCATGTCTTTCCGACGAACACCCTTCCCTTCACCCTGTTTTCTCGCCCTGCCTGAAATTGTATATGAACCCTGGAGATGTTTCTTGGATCCGTAGTTCATCCTCTTCCCCATAGAGAGCCATTTTCAACAAGGACTACCGACGTGCATCTAGTCAACAATCTAGAGGTATGTTTGGGGGTTCCCTGTTCGATTCCAGAGCTTTGAAAGAGTCGGTCTATTGTAAACTCGATTACAGTAAGATATTTTCCCCGTTCGTGTTTTATCAAGATTAGAGAATCTTATAACCAAATACGTAACATGCTATCTTCCAGACTTCCATTTAGGTGAAGTTAGTTAAAATATAATCTGAAGGCCTAGTTTCCTTGTCGCAATGAAACCTGTCAAAAGTCATCGAGGTCTGTTTTTAATGGACTTTTGTAGTCCAGCAACAGCTGCCCTGCGTTTCTTAGGTAAATGCGTGTGTACGAACTGTTATAAATGAATGGATTCAAGTTTTAAATCATAAATTAGAATTGTCACTTTTAAATTTAATATTTTCGGCTTCTTGTAATGCGGATTTTGGAGTACACAAGACACGGACGACGAGTCTAGTTAACTACAGACTTTTTATTATTTCCGTATGTAGCACAAGTCAGTAGTTAATACTTAGTAATTTAAAACAAGTTGGTGGATTAGCATATTAGAGAAGGACACCCTCGGCAATTCTTTCCTTCATTTGTGTGACAAATAATATGATCTAGTCTGCCAGATGTATATATAATATATATATATTATATATATAAAATATATATATATACTATATATATATATATATATACACTAATTGTACTACGAAACTCAAAACGAAAATGAATTAAATCTTACCTTTGATGTTAGCAATCATTGGTCGGAGTCCATTTACGGAATACTTGTAGTTGGCAGAGATGACCATGGGCAATACGAGGCATGAATATGTGATCCCCATGCTGCTCACCAGCACCGAGGCGTGACCGCGTGCGAAGTAAGGCAGGAGCAGTACCACAGAGAGCAGGCATACTGTAACAATATAGCACGTCACATGTATCGCTGGCAGAACAGTCGCGCTAGTCATGATACTACGTGCATCTCCAGCGTGGCACGTTTGGTTTGTTCGTTCCATAGATAATGAAGCATCGCTGTTTTTATATGCGTAACCACTATTATTCTCTAACAGAAAAGCAAAATATGTGTGTGTGATGTGATTTATGATTTATCTTACGGCACTGTCGGTAACTCGGACCATATAGCGTCGAATGGTGAACGATGAATTCGAAAGGATAAGGAAGGAAGTGGTCTTGGCTTAATTTGAGGTACTGTCGTGTCATTTACCTGTGGGACTGAGGAAGATCAAGAAATAAGTCAGGGTAGCCGGTGTCCCGGCCGAGATTCGAGCAGACGATATTCCGAATGCAAGTCAGAAGTGTTACTACTTTACTTTGATGTGATTATGCCTAATTCAACCCTGGGTTGTTGTGCGATACTATAAAACTTTCGAGGCTATGTAGCATTAAATGAAGTGGGAAGATGATCTTGAATTGTGTAGCCGTAGAGATTTGGGAAGGAGCTAGTGAATGTCTGGAAAGAAAACCGAGTAAGTTGGTAACACGGCTTAGATTCGAACCAAGACACACCCACTTCACAAATCTCCACAATTTTGTGTGATGTCTGAATTATTGTAATTTATGTAGTATTTGTTGTCTTAAAGCGCAAATTTAGATCTATTTTCGTGTTTTCTTGTGCAGCAAGATCCATTACCTTTCTTATGTTTGGTTCCGGCGTAGAGGAGTTGAGAAACTTTGCCCTGGGGGCAGTGTTTGACTTCCTGTCCTCTTTCTGATATCAGAAGGAAAGAAGGATTTTCCATCCCACAAGCTTACTTGCATTACATTTCTTACATATGCTTTCTGAACAACGAGTCTGTTTTCGTGTTAAGCAAAGAGCATATGTACGAGTATGTGTGTGTATGTGTAAATTTACTGGGATTGTTTATAGCCTACGCAGTATACTGACAGTTGGCTGTTTTATACAAGAAAACCGCGACAGACATCCTAAATCTGGGGCGTAGACCCTCTCCCACAACTTGTTTTCTGGTTCACTTACCTCGCTTAAACTTTTTTAGCTACAGTGTCCATCTGGACACCCGCCAAACATATAGTTTATTTTCTTTACATATAAAATTATTTTTGAAGATTCAAGTAGTTTGGGATGTTACGCCCTGTCGGCTGGTAAAGATTTACCAGCCAGACTTGAATCATCAGCAATACCGCTCTAAGAACCATAAATTTCCCAAAATAATGATTGTTCTTTTTTCAAAGCCAGTACGTCAGAGACTTCTAAACTCAGCAGCCTGCAAAACGTATCTTGTGGCGTTGTCTAGCCGATGATTGCTGTAACTTGGTGACCTGATTGCGTAACTACAGTATTGCATTTCGGCGCTGGATCCGGATTTGTTTACGGTAGCGGCTTTTCTGAGTTTTTCTTCTTTATTACATCATACCAGCAGCAGTACTCTGTTGGACATCGTCACAAATCTTCAGGGCGTCACGACTCTGGCTGTTTTTCATTCATCGAGTACGGAAGGAAATTCCCCTGGCGCACAATGTGCCCAGAACGTGGATAACCTCAATACAATTGCAGATCTGAGCATAATTGAAGCGTTGGCTCTGCAGTATGTAATATCGTAGGGCAGAAATCTGGTACGGTGCAAAATTAAGTTTTCTTACCATTCTGGAAATATGGATGTTGCTCAGATGTTAGACAATCCCATACTAGGCCCCTTTAACTTCATGTGCTTTAGTTCTGTACCTTTTACGTCCCGTGACTTTTGTAAATAATTCTAACTATATTTCTATGTGGGCTTGGTTTTTCATTCCGAAGTAATTAGGGAATAGACAGTGTTTGAAAACAAGGTGTTGAGGAATATATATTAACCAATGAAAAATTAAATAAAGAAGAAATGAGGAGAATGCCTAATAGTGAGCGTCACAATTATCCATCTTTACTTAATATTCTTTAGGGTCATTAAATCAAGGAAGATAAGATTGACGGAACATATAGCATGCATGATGAAAATATATTTGGTCAGGAAACCTCGGGCCGTTTGGCTGAAAGGTCATTTTTTTAGAATAGATGTTGGATGAATATGGTGTGAAATTGTGGTACGATTGAGTAGCTCAGGATACACAATAAATTTCGAGGAAAGTTTTTTACTCTGGAGTTTGTGTTTCTATGATAGTTCTTTCCTTATAATTCCTGACTTTGTACGTCTGATTTATTATATTGAGTTGTAGGCTGTGGATCAATTTGTTGCGGCCAGTTGCAATTCCTGACTTACTTTGGTTTCAAAGGTTGCGTAATATTATACAAAGGATGTTGAATAAGTAAAGTTCCCTTGGTCACAAAGTTTAGTGCGAAGTTATTAGAACATTAAATATAATTCATTTATTCCACTGAATTATTATTACTTTCAACATAATTCTCGAACACATGGATGCATTTGTTCCATATTGGGAGGAGTTTCAAAACTCCGTCGCCGTAGAAATCCTGCTCCTACATTTGCAGCAAATCATAAATATCTTTTTCCACTTACTCCCTTTTGTGGGATCGGCTGCCTCCCAAGTGCTGCTTACACAATAATGAGGAAGCGGAAATGGCTCTTCGCGAATGGCTACGGATTTGCATCTGTAGCCTGATTTCTACCGCGACGGCATTTCTAAACCCGTGCCAAGATGTAAAAAGTGCATCAATATGTTGAAAAATAATGATATTTTAGTGGAATAAATGAGGTTTATTTAACATTGTTAATGATTATTAATTTTATTTTTATGGTACGAATAACCCTACTTTTTGCACATCCCAATAACAGAAGAGTAGAACGTACGTCAGACATGTCAGATATGCCTAGGCCCATATCAATACTTGGAAAACCCATACCACGACCGATGCTTACCACAACATTATGTAAAGCTATTCCTGATACAGGCCTGGACAGGCCCTTCGGGCTCCAGGAGGTTGAGGCTCCCAGAATTTCTAGACAATCGGCATATGAAAGTGCAAGGCTGTCAGCCCTACGCACAGACCGCCTTTCTGTATCATTATCATAATTAAGTTTTGTATTGCTCTTGCTAACGTCCATCGTTTGACACTCCATAACCTACAACCATTACGTTAGCTATATAACACAGTATCAGTATATTTCATTTGGTCAAGTAGCATCTATGTAATGCGCTTAAAACAGGATATTCAAAATTTAAAAGTTCCTATATAACGCTCAGTTAATTAACCTTCACATTCCCTCTTGAGAAAGAAATAGTTGCTCATCTGTTAAAAAATTACACTTTTTTTGGTGGAACTATAAGGTTTATTCCCATGTGCTTAAGACCTTACCGCTAGTTTTATGCTGAATCAGATGAATCCAATCTCCATTGTTAAACACTGTTTTCTGGGTCTTCTTTTAATATTATCCCCTTATTTACGCCTGGGTTTTTAAGTGGTCTATTCTTTTCATTTTTTTTTTTAGTGCACAATTTAAAATGTCTTAGATGTGCACGACATGCCCCATCCGTCTCACCGTCCTTAATTTCATGGCATTAATACTGTCTGGTGGAGCTGCTCATTGTGCAGTTTTCTCTGAATTCCTCATACGCTTTCCCTCCTATGTCCAAGTACTTTGCTTAGCAGCCTTGTCTCAAACTGCAGCAGAATAGCGCGTTAAAATGAAAAGACTGTATAGTTTAGTGAAACACAAAACCCCGAATTAATACCACTTCAGTAATTGCACTTTGCAGGCGAACTATCTTAATATTGGCTGTTCTGTCAGTTGATACACGCTGTGCTGTAAAAGATTGCTGTAGTACACAAACATAAGCAAGAACTCTTTCGGTTCTTTGGGTATTGTTTGAAGAACTGCTAGATGCGACTCTGTCTCAACTTTACAGATAACATAGCAAGCGAAATGAGAATATTATGGGGCCGTGCTGTGACTCAGGCCGTCAGTACCCGGTCTGTCCCTGCAGAGGTCCGCGTTCAATCCTATGCCCGTTCATGTAGGTTCGCGTTGGACAAAGTGGCTCTGGGACAGGCTTTTCTCTAAGTACTGCGGTGTACCCCTATCAGTATCAGTCTACTAGTGCCCCATACTTATTCATGTATCCATCACCGACTCTATATAATTTTAGTAATTTGAGAGCGTCGTCAAATAACACACTTAAACATCGAATTTCATAAATAGTAAATAGGTAGGGTCTTAGAAGGAAGCGGTCTAGGTGCTGGAAGAAAAATTCGCCAGAAGACTGAGAAATTTTGTGAAATTCCTCATTTAGTATAGGCGATATCCAGAAGGAGATTGGAACTAGAAACCTTTAGATTACAGTATTTGAACATGGCCGCAACTTTGACCTGCACTGAACAGCCACTGGCACAGTAACCGTCATTTTCTGATTACTGTAAACATTTGTGTCCAGTTTTCACTTAATCATTACCAATTGCCAGATCTGTGACGCCAAAGTCAGTGTAACAGACTGAAGATCGTTGAATAGTAAGTGAGCGACCCCGTGGCTTGCAGTATAATTTTAGCGCCGCGCTGCTTCTACGTCAGCAGTCAGACGATGTAGAAAGGAGCAAGGATCTGCTCGCGCCGCGGTCATTGAGGGCGGCCATATGCGCCGCGCGCCAGACGTCTACCCGAAATATGAAAACATTAATTATAGACAGAACCCCCTTGTTGTTAAAGAAAACAAACAGCGTAGCTTGTTCCAGACACGCGCACTTTGAAACAGCAGTACACAGCCAAGCGCAGAGGTGTAGCGTACTCATGTGGACTGTTATATTTTCCAGATGCGTTTTGTTGCCATTGTGCGTACCTACTGATCGCGGTGTTCATTTGCTGCAAATGCAGGCCCATGTTTGACATCTTTATGCGTTATTTGTCGTGACGGTTTCAGTTTCAATTTAGGAATGTTATGACGGATGGGTAATGCAGCACGGAAGGCGGAAAAGGGAAATTTCTAAAATTTTATTCTGGAAACCTGGAGAGACGAGACCACTTGGGAAATCTAGTCGTAGATGGCTTGAGTATATAAAATTGTTTTATAAGTATAGGATATGAGGGAATGGACGCGATTTCACTGACCGATAGTGGTCCAGTGGCGTAATTTTATGAACACGGCCAAAAAAAACCTTGGGCTTCCCTAAGAGGTGGGCGGTTTCTTGACAAAGGGAAATGAGAAAAACAATGTTAGTTGCAACAAATAGACGTGTATTTGTATGTACTTTATGTCTTCTCCATGCGTGTTAAATGTACCACCCATCTCATCCTCCTTAACTTTGTTACCCCAGTTTCTGTGAAGAATACAGATTATGAGGCTGCTCATTAGGCAGTTCTCTCGAGCCACGTGTTACATTATGCCTTTGTTTTATGCGCAGTGTTTTGGTGGGGAAACCTTAAGGAAGGAGACCACTTGGAAGACTTAGGCATAGACATCAGGGTAATATTTATAGTAAAGAAATAGCATGGGATGGCATGAACTGGATTCATCTGGCTCAGGATAAGAATAAGTGTTGCGTTCTTCTGAATAGGATAATGAACCTTCGAGTTGCATAAAAAGGGGATAATTTCTTGACTAGGTGTGCAACTATTAGCTACACAAGAAGCAGTGCCGGCCTCAGCGGACGCGGGGCCCGATTTCGTTCCTTGTGGCGGGCCCCTAAAAGTTATTGTGCAGAGTAAAAGAGGACTAAGGTTTTGGTATATTATCTTAAGTCGGGATGAATAATTAAAATGGTCCATTTTTTATCATTTTGGAAAATTAGTAATGCGCGAATCCGCCATGAGTTCGGGACCCTTAAGCGCTGGGCTCCATTTCGTCAAATCGATCCAATCGGCGTAAGGCCGGCCCTGCAAGGAAGACCCTGCTCCATGGAGTTAATTAATCAGAAATGAGAGAATTTTAGACACTCCATACACACTGTTTGACTACTGGTTGTTAGGAGGAATCTTGGCGATGGTTTTCATTCCCTCTTGTTGGATGAATGTTGTTCAATAGACACGTTGTGTATCAAACGTATGGTCGTGTGAAGTAAAGAACAGAAGTTACAAATGGATTGTATACAAGGCGTTTGAAACAAAGAACAAGGAAAAGTAAGGGAAAAGTAGTTCCATGCACGGCGTGTAGACATATAGGGCACTAGATGGAAGTTCTTAGCGTCATGCCCCTTTCATTTACCTCAGGGGAAAAGGTCAGCGGGAACCACTCTATAGGAGGCTGGGTAGGTCCCAGAGCCGCTATCGATGTTTTGGAGAAGAACATAAGATTGTGTTAACCACAGGAAGCATAAGTCTAAAGTCTGCAACTGATTTTCAGTCTTGGCGTCGAGCCCCCTCCGTCGTCTGAGGCTTATGAGCCTGACCACTGAAGTCATAGTAGCCTTGTGGGGCGACGGGTGTGTCAAGTGTCCACTGTCTTGGTGTTTGTCAGGTACACATGTTTCAATATGTACGTTTTGAGAGTACTATGTCAGGGGTGCACAAATTCCGGGCGACTAAATTTTATACTGTGGTACGTAATAGTTGTGGGGGAACGTGCTTTGTGCCAGCCTCCTGGCGCCTAGAATTTTGCTGTAACTTCTGAATTTTTCGGAAATTTGTGAAGTAGCATGCACAAAGCCTCTGTCAGTCAGGCGTTTTAAAGCCGATTGTGCCGTTATCCTACGTAGCTTATACTACATACAACTTGAACGGTCATATGCTGTGCTTGATGCCTGCATAATTTTGTGATGAGATCATAACGTACGGAATTTTGAAAGCCGTATGCAAATCGTGGGTCGGGTCTCTTTGGAAAGTTGCCAGTCGTGTGAAGAATCATGTTTTGCAGGCGCTGCGATTTAAAAAAGTAGGTGTGTGTCGCAAATTACCAGGCGGGGCAGGCATAAGTCATTGTAGACCTAATGAATGTTTCATAGAGGAATGTCAACAAAATTTAACTATGAGGGATTTCAGGTTTCCGCCGCATGTAAATGAGATCTGCGCTCTTCTGGGATGTTACGCAGCGTAGATTTGTAGGTAGTTACCGAAGTTTCGGGACAACCTATCGGCCCCTTGAAAATGGAACCGATAGGTTTTCCCGAAACGTCGGTAACTAACTATCGATCAACGCTGCTTAACATCCCAGAAGAGCGAAGAACTCAAAATTTAAAGAAATAATATATAAAAATTAAGTTGAAGCACACAGCATCACCACCGCAAAGACCAAGTGGTTAATGCGGTTTAGCGAAATGATTGCTGTTTATTTTGGAATTCATACGAATTACGTAAATACATTATGTGGGCAAAATATTTCTTTAATGTGCTTTAAATGTTAATGAATTAAGAGGGAGACCACACATGGCCGTAGTGACAGCTTGTATGCCGCCTACGCAGAACGCATCGTGCCCAATGGACATGAATAATTACAAAATCGGACTGTAGTGAAAATGATTTTCTCACCTGTTTGCGCTGTCTTCTCGTCCTGAATGCGCGGGTCTATCTTGGTCGGAGTGTTGATACTCTGCAGCCTGGCTCTCACGCGGGTAATCATGCCCATTCTTCACCAACTGTAAACAGGCAAATCGTGACAAGACGTCAGAATAGGAGAATTTTAACCTGTTTGCATTGTTACAAGAAAATATATCTGTCGATCACTAGACAACAGCACACCTTTACGGGGTTAGTAGGCCCGTTTTAATTTGCTCAACAGTAATGCCTGTTTGATGGCCTGCAAACGTTTGAGTCGCCAGCAGCCCTCTTGTCTGTGCCATTACAAAATATACAAACATGTTTAAAGGTGATTTATTTTTTTAAGAGAAATAAGATTGCCCACAGGATATATTTCTCATTGATGGCGATAACTAACGAGATATTTGAGACAGTGAAATGAAAACTGTATGGGAAATAAGAAAATAAATACAGCAATTACAGACATGGGGACGGTACGAAACTTTGGGGTTGTGGCATACAAATTCAAAACACTTGTGATGAAAATTTTATCATTAAATTAAATAATTATTCACATGTAGCTTTGATAGCCTCTTTATACACACTGAAATTTCTGATCGACAGTGCGCTCTTAACGTTTTTTTTTTTTTGTTAAAATGAGAAATAGTAGAGCTACTGCACTCTAAACGCTGTTGATCAGGAATGGTGAATACCGGGAATGCCAAATAAATAAATGTGTAAATAAATAAACATAGGTCGTGCTTTTTATGTGTGCACTATTCATAATGGCTTTTTATGCCTGAAATGTCTGTATTTAAATAACAATCGCTTTGTATATTGGTATTGTCTTTTTTTGTGGTGAAGCCCCGCAGCAGATGCTACGGACGCACCGCAGCCTTAAGGCTTATTGTGTAACCCTTGTCATGAAGATGAAGAGAAAGATGATTAGTTTTTTTTTATTTTTCCAAGTAATGGAGCACCGGTGGAATGAAATAAACAAGGGAAAAAGTATTATAATTTACTGATATATCGTATTTTGTGCCGGTAGTTAAGCTACCATATCTTTGTTAGTATCTCTTCCATACCACAGCCATTGCATTTAACCACATTTCTCTCGAAGTTCTAAGATATTTCAGCGGGGATCCCATTGTTTGTTTAATTTAAAACAATTTTGATCGAGTGTGGCAACTCCGTTGTCTGCATAATAATCCTCAAATTAAAGGCCACGTTTATGATCTTTGATCCTGTCATTTTTAGTAAATATTTGGACGCATATCCTCTGACTTTTCTACAGCTGCAATACATTCCAATTAATTTTTACTCAGATAATTTCATATTTGTGTTACATCCCAAGATTCTTTTTCTAAGTGTCTTATTTAACAAGGCTGTCAGTTCCTAAGATTCTATATCATCGGTGATAGATAAAATAATATGGCGAATTCGTGGAATGATACTTGTAGGGGCCAACTGAATTTCTCAGAGAAAGCCTGTCCCAGCGTCGCTTTGTCCTCGTGGACTGGCCTGTAAATGAACCCACGACCCCACGGTGAATGGTCGGCTGCTAACCGCCGAAGCCACGGCACGGCCCACAGCAAATTGTTTTTCGATGCCTTAACCGTTTCAATCCCAGTGGTAGGTGACTCTGTGTAACGCCAGGTTTAACAATCAAGAGCTCTGAACTTTGCCCGTACAGTGTATTGTTTGTTCAATGTAATTCTTACAAAACGGCCACTGTTTCCTATGCAACATTAACCAGGTGGTCTTTCTAGAAGAGACACATTGTATTCTCTGTTAGGTACGAAATGAATATATATATATAATGTAGATTAATTTTAGTCTCTAAAGTATTATTGATTAACTCAGCTAAACTACGAGTACTTTGCTTATGTTCTGAATGATAATTTCTCTGTATCGGTTGGTTCAAGTTTGAGTACGTGCCAGGTTATTTGTGGGCAAAGAATATGAAAAGAGGAAGTACTGACAAGTGTTTCCAAGGTTATAGCGCCAAAGTTTTACACCTGGAACGTAACACAATTTGACGCCAGGTTTACTATACAACCAGCCCCCTTCTACAAAAATTAACAAGCACCTGCATACGTTCGGCGAAATACTCCAAGTTCAACAAATACAGAACGCGCATGTCTACCTGCTGTTACAAACACGTATATTTTTACATTATCACTGGCTATGGTAGCTGCAGTTAACAGAAAGTTATAGTGTTAAATTGGAGTTACAGGGGCACGGATTCATGCAAATCATGAAACAAAACTCATTTAATACGTTTCACTTCATTTAATTTTATATTATGTGATAGTATGTTAAAAAGAATAAAATAACTGAGTGATTTAGCATGCTGCATGACGGGGAAATTCGTGTTCTATACAGGTCATTTATTAATGTTAGGTTAATGAAATTCCGGAGGCTGCGATGGGCTGGACATGTGGTTAGAATGGGAAGCACAAGGAATACATACAAAATTTTGTTCGAGAAAACCGTTTGAAAAGTCCACCTTCAAAGCAGAGAAGACTTGAGATAGATTTTAGGAAAATAGACTGAAAGAATTAAAAGTGGATGGAACTCAAGCTTATGTCCAATGTAGAACTTTTGTATTAGCGGTGTCAAATCTCTACAACTCTACGTTCTACAACTGCGGTGTCAGGTGATATACTCCAACTGCGACAGCCCAGTCAAGGACTGAAAGATCTGGGCGCCATGTCTGAATTATCAGGGGCATGTTGGCAATGATAAAGCGGCCTGAACATGCTACTGACTACCTCTTTCCGGCGCTGACATGAGTGCTAGAATTTACAGAGGTTGAACTCGTACATGTCATAGTGCACTGCTTAGGAACAGTGTTACTTTTACCTTTACCTTTACCTTACCTGCAGTATTCTGAAGGTGTGTGCAGTTTGGTACAGTACGAAGATTCAGGACTTCTGGGATGTTACGCCATGTCGACTGGTAAATATTTACTGACATTTCGAAGGATTGTAGTGCCTTTATCTTCAGGGTCTAGCAGTCCTAGAAGAGTCGGCAACTGTTTACCTATCTACACGGCATCACATCCCTGAAGACTTGAATCTTTAGCTGTACAGCCGTGAGAACGTTAAATGTCGCAACGTAGAGTACAAGTCTTTTAATTGGGTGAGTGATACAGACAGAATTACTGCGTAGTTACTGCTTCTTCCGCTTCTTTTGATAAGGTAGTTGCAAGTAACATTTTAAAGCGTGACATTGATCTACCTCACAGAAACATGCTGTTTCCATTACGAACACCCGTCGGTTAATGCTGTTTAGGAAAGTAACTTCTGTTTGTTCTGAGCGTCAGTACGAAACACATAAATACGCTTTGTAATCAAAATTCAGAGCCTTTTAATGTTAAAATAGCTGGCATGCAAAATATCTACTTTGCTTTAAAGGACTAATAATCTGCCTAAAAGGAATTATCTATTAATTGAATAATTCATTTCATTTTAAATTATCCCGCACTTCTGAGGCGCAACACGAGGCATGCCCACACATCTTTTGCAGCCAGAATGTTGATCAAATGCCACGTGCACACGTCAAGGATCCGTTTGGCAAGCCATATAATTTACGAGCTATACGGATTGCTATTTTTCCAGAGACCGTATTGCAATGTTATATTTGTTAAATGGAACGTAGCGTCGCCGTTTTTCTGCGCGCTGCTTGATCTGTGACCAAATCCGTAAATGTAATCACCCTCACGTGGAGTGTATGCTGTATTTTAAGACTACAACTGCAAAGAACTTCGGCATTCAGCTGATTGACCCTGAATGCCTTGTGGTTTACTCGATCTAATAGGTTATTTTCTCCCTAAAGACTTAAAACATTAAAATATAATAATTAGAAAATAATTTATATAATGTTTTATGTGGGTGTGAAACTTGGTCTCATTCTTTAAGGTATGTATCAGGAGAAGGTAATAATGACGGAATATGAGGGTGCAAAAAAACTACATAATATGTTGCATCATAATTTGTACTCTTCACTAAACATTAAAGAGAAAATCAAGGGTTGTATATGCAGTACGCCTGGGGAAAATGAGAAATATGTGCACACGCTAACCCGGAAAGCCTGAAAGGAAGTGCAGCTAGGAAATCGAGGCGTAGATGAGAGAATAATATTACAAGGAATGTTATTGCAACAGGGTGTGAGGATGTAGGCTAGACTCAGAAGACTCAGGATCGAGTCACGTGTCGAGCTGTTGTGAGCACGGCAAGGAACACTTGCATTCCTTCACGAAATGTCTTACCATGCCGAGCGACTGAAAACATGTAACGAATGACTCTTTTTTTAGCTTTTCTTTTTTAAGAAAGAAAGCTTTATTATCGTATTACAGGTACAGAATTTCGTAACATAACCTTTGTTTCAGCCGTTCCATTTACCAGCGTTCATACTTCTCTACATATGCGGAAACTTTTCCCCTGATCACTAAGTATTTACATGACAGTCAACAATTGGTAGAAGTAGTGGAAAATTACATATTAGCATAAAAAACACTACCTAACATCCAGCTCTACTCATAGCATGCAGTGTTTGGGCCGAATTTTTTTTGTAGCTAATTAGTTAACTGAGTATAAGTAAAATTCCAAATGTCTGTGTGCCTTTCTTGTTTTCTGGAATTATTTCGAGTAAATTTAGAGCCCTAGTATGTTGATGTAACCACATTTATATTCTTTTAACAGACTTTTCATGAGTTTCTAATACCAAATATAACACATAAGCGGCACAGGATTTAGAAGTGAAGGGTCGCGACTGATAACACTGGCTTACGAACAGAGTGACTGGCCTCTAAAGCGGCAGGTCAGAGTGTATCGAAACAAATTATCCGCCTTAAGCCACACCCTAAAAGGACTGGCGAACTACCAGAGCCTAGTCGTAAAAGAACTCGCATCATTCTGTTCACATCCTACATCTTCCTGATGACTGAAGTAGGATTTAAGATAGCACATCCACATTGTGGCATCTAACGGGTATTGTCTCGTGTACAGAAACTGCCTGAGATTGGATGGCTGTGCTGGTTTACTGCTTTCCTTAAAACAATAGTTTAAAATAGTTTCGCCTAGTCCATAATGCTTAAGTATACTTATATCCAGAATCATATCCACAAACCTTGCAATATAATTGTGAAACGAAAGCAATTCCATATACTCTGCATTCTCAGAAATAAAATAAGCCTATATATGATAAATTGTACAAAGAGGCGGAACTCCACGTAAAAGCTTTCTTTACGGTCCTAACTACAATAATGTTAATATCGGCATGTGTGTTCGTTGTGTAGTGGAACAAGTGCCTGTCAGCACGCAAGAATGCATGGAAAGAACAAATGACAAGAAATTTGAAAACTTCATGAACCACAGGACGTGTGTTCTTATGATAAATGGAAAACTTTAATTGACAAAAATAAATTCACTCTATGTAAAAAATTAGTGAAATAAAAACACTCATTTAGCTTCCACAATACCAGTGTTACTCACGTTTCATTGATCACAAGCGTAAATAGTTTAACCAAGTCACAGTATAAACTGGTAGCACAGGCACACCAATGTTTCCTGTTCACTGGCTATTTTGAATTTGATTTGTTTTCTTCATGCGTCGCCCTCTGGTAGCAGTGTGGACGCTTCTGAATTCTTTGCGTCCGAGTTAAACGACGCCAAGAATAGCAGGTAGGGAAGCGGAACCAGCCTTCTTCCTGATGAACGTTTGCTACGATCATAAGCCAGTTTCTGTGCATCCCCTGGCACCGGTAGTTACGTCAATGGGAGTAGAAACGCTGGCATCCACTCTGCCAACGCAGCAAGTAAACACATGATGGGTCATCGGGTGCAATTAAAATTTGTCCGTCCAGAAACATCCAGAAATATGTGGGTTGTGTCCGTCGTCATCTCTGAATGTGATTAGTGTCACAAGATGTATCGCACTTCGTCAGTCCTCCGTACACTGCCCACATTATTTTTCCATCCCTTTTAATACGTTTCCTCAAAGTTTGGGCGGCCTATCAAATACGTTGTTTTTTATATTCTTTTATTTGAGGTCTATGATTTAATACGTTTTTGAACTAAAACATATTCACTTACCACCTAATTTTATCATTTAGGATTCTGCGCAAAACTATAAAATTTTGTTCCCCTTTCATGTTTTCGAGCCATACTATCATGTAACATTTAAGCGTTTAAAGTCCACTGCTCACAATGTGCACCGCCTTCTGTAACATAAACAACCCCGCATTTTTTCGCACAGTGCCATTATGTGTTACGTATGATTTGCACACTAAACAGTTATGATTTTCCTCTACATCATTAACTAATTGGTACTTAAAATGGAGGTACAGTCTCTTCTCCTTGATGTAGGCACTGACTTTTTAAATATAATTTAAATAATTTGTAGCCTTTAAATTTTTTGGTTTTGTTCAATCATTCTGCTGTTAATGTTTTCTATTTTACATTTTATTAATCGTCAATTCGAAATGTAATTTTAGTTACTGTACCGACCTGCCTTCTATATGGGGTTGTTATGGGGGTTAAGTTCCAACTACTGCCCAGAAACCGGGAGAGGGTGTTTAAATTTGTAGTACCCTTAAATGCATTCACGACCGTACAGTGCACTGAGGACCAACGCGTACAGAATTAAAGTTCCGTAAAATGCATCGATCTCGGCATTGAAAGGTTAACCGTAACTGTTCAAGCACTTCAAAACCTACAGCCCACTACTTCGAAGTCAGAAACATTTTAGTGCAAAGAGTCTCAACTATCAGATTGAGTTTCTACCCACTGTGTGGTGTAATAAGGCGCACACATGTCTATATATTTCTTGTGAAACTTTATTTGTGATTATGTGAGAAAAACGGATACCTTTAAATAGCGATCTCGTTTTAAAAGTTTGTCATACATGACTAAATTTATGAATATTAATGGAAGAAAGGCTTTTAAAATCATATACAACTCTGAAGAAACAGCATTTTATAACCATACACATCCCTTTTCTTCCTTGTCCATTACTGTCAGAATATGCCAGAGTATTTAATCTTGTTACAGGCTGTCCAGAATATTCGCTGAATTATCACGCATGTCAGTCCAGTACGCACCATTTACTGCAACTGAAAACTGCGTACTGAAATTACGTGTTGTACATTTCACGCAACACCAAATTTATTTATGTGACATGATGACAAAAATTAGCATGTGGTTTTATAAGAAGCACGAAAAACAGATGCGTCATTGCAATATTTATTTTTTGACTCTGTTTACTGTAAGTGTATCAGGTCCTGTGCGTTCTTTCCTGTGTCAGCAATATACGCCTCCGTTAAGGTGCGTCCAGACTTCTCGTGTATGTGCTCGTACTAGTGCTCGTGCTAGTGCTCGTACTAGTACTCGTGCTAGTGCTCATGCTAGTACTCGTAATACTTCCAGTGATTGTTGCTGGCTGACACAGATCTCCCATTAGGTGGCTTCAAATATTTCAATTTTTAAATGCGTCTTGCCGAGTCTGTCTTTGTGGTACGCCTCTCTGCCGAGCCACTGAAGCCCAGGGCTCTGGTGCATCGCGTTGCTTGGGCTCGGGTTCATGAAACCGTCCACATTTACGGAGAAGCGCATGTAGGAGCACGAGCACGAGCCCAAGCACGATTATTCTGGACGTTGCTTTATCATCCTTTCTCCGAGCATTTCAGTCTAAAGAACATAATTGCAACTCAAAACATAATGACTAGTAATCACGATCTCATTAGAAATAAACGTCACCGCTGTTCCAGCCTACTGCCTCTCCCTTGCAATTTTTTCCCCCACTGCGCAAGAGCGCCTATTGGGCCAGGGTCTCCTCATTATCGAGGCTTCATGATCACACTCAGACACACAACACTCGGTAGGAATCCTCTGGACAAGTGATCAGCCCAACTCAGAGACCTCTACCAGACAACAAACAGCACTACCAAGAGACAGACATCCATGCCTCCGGCGGTATTCGAACCCACAATCCCAGCAAGCGAGTGGCCGCAGACCCACGCCTTAAACCGCTCAGCCACTGGGATCGGCTGTCCCTTACAATACTCGTTAATATTATCTTCTAACGATTTTCTACATATACACGTATCCTTATTCTGCCTCTTCCGAATGAATATTTACAAACAAGACTAACGAACTTAACGTTGTATTTACCGTGCATTTTCAAATGAGATACGTTCAATAAACACCAACTAATGCATATAAACTTTTTCACAATAGTTTATTCTTAAATTCCTCTATACGTATTTCGGTGGTTTAAACCACCATCTTCAGGGGGTCGTAGAGATTATTATGCATAGACGTTACAATTATTACATATATGGTTATATTCATATACGTAGGCCAAACTGCCACTAATTTTCTTGCTGACTACAAATTATGTAATCATTTTAGCAACTTTTTAATCCATTTTATAGTAATTTATTTTACATACTGTACGAAGTGGACAATATCAGACCACTCATATTCTACATATATGAATATAACCATATATGTAATAATTGTAACGTCTATGCATAATAATCTCTACGACCCCCTGAAGATGGTGGTTTAAACCACCGAAATACGTATAGGAGAATTTAAGAATAAACTATTGTGAAAAAGTTTATGTACATTAGTTGGTGTTTATTGAACGTAAGACTAACGAGCTTAATCAAGTTCTAAGTAACAGTTTTAAACAGGCTGATCACCCATTGTGTACAGATATTCGTGTTTTGTATGTTATTCCTAGTTGTCATTCTGGAAGCTCTTCTTATTGTTTTCTTCAGTAATTCTAAAGAATTTTATGTGATACTTTAAACAGATCGCCGGCATAGCATAGTTGGTGTAGCGATTCGCTGCGAGCTGGTCAGTCCGGAGATCGAATCCCAGTACCGTCCAGACCGGCCCCGAGGACCACCCAGCCTCTTGTACAATGGGTACCGGGTCTTTCCCAAGGGTAAAGCGACTGGAGCGTGGTGCTGACTACCCACCTCCTTCTAGTGCTCGTGCGAATGGGTTGGAGCTATACCTCCGCCTCCCCTCTGTGCCTGTATAGGCATGACATGAGGTGACCTTTACCTTACCTTAAACAAATCAGCCAGTTTTTTATACTGAACACCATCAGTATTGCTCATGTGCTTAAACATTCCGCCTAGAAGGCATACAGTGTTTGTAAAGCTGTAGACCCAAGCATAATCACCTTCTGCACCTGATGAAGCTGAGTGGTTAGCTTGATGCTTTGGCCATTATATCCCTGGGGAAATTGCCCGCTACTCATTGGATAGAAGTCAGATGGGCCTAAGACATGGAAGTCATGCATGTGATGGCCTGTCAGGAGTCGGTACCCCGTTCGGCCAGCCCGTAACTAGCCACCGTTTTGACGGATCTGTTGCAACTAACCCATACCTTATACAATACTTTAACACTACCTCACACTGTTAATGCAGCAATGCAGTGGTATTATAGAATCACGAAGTCAAATTCAGCACGCGTCGTTACATCTTCGGCTTTTACTGTCCATTCATAAGCAGACACGACATAAAATTCGGCAGAGAGCTAAGAAACGACATACTACGTACAGGTACTGAGCAACTTGCTATGATTCAGCTCGTCTGCATATTTCTATCGCCACACTTGTCTTTAGACTTGCACATTTGAAAGTCATAAGTAAATTGCCTATAGAGTCAATAGGCTTAGTGTGACGTTCTTCTGCTTAATTCATTAATCAATCAAAATCTTGTCCAGAATCTTCTTAAGATATATATGACGCCTAAAGAGAAATAACTGAGCCTAACCCTTCATAATCGCTATTAAGTTTACGTCACATTATTAGTATACGAGGGTGAGTCAAATGAAAACCTTCAAAGGGGTGAAAAAAATCGAGACCCTACTGTCCGCAGCTGCAGGCACAGCAAGTCGTCAGCAAGGGTTAGGAGATTGTACTGTGTAAAGTAGATCGGCAATATGTTGAAAAATAACAAAGTTCTACCGAAACTATCTGCACTAAATTAGCTGTAAAACGTTTTTAAGGTTTTAATCTGACTCACCTACCTATACTGGTTAAATTGCTACAGGCCCTTACCTTAACCACCAATAGAAGTTTTCCTTTCGGAGATACTTCAACATTTTGATCTTAAAGCGGATGGATTACGCGTCTTTTTTGGTTATGATTTATTGTCACTCTTATTTGTGCCCTAGGGTAAACTTAAGCAACGTTTGCCCCTGACTGCCAGCTGTCTGTTGTGCTCGTATTTGTTACTCAAGTGATGAACGAAAGAGTCTGGAATTGCCGATGTTGAATCACAGCACAGAAAAATTATAAAACTTATTCCCTTGGGTCGATTAGTCAGCTTAGTTGCTTCTCTGAGGATGGAAGCAGAGTCAGCTTCCGAAATATCATTCATTGCTTCTGACGACAGGTCCATAGTCTCTTCCAGAGCCAGTTCTCCCGAGCGTGCATTCTAGTGCTTCCTCTTTCAAATTCCAGTATAATCTTTTAGCCTTAAGGTCATCCAATAGCTACTTAGTCTTCTTCTTCGTCTTCTCATCCCTTCTGTCTTTCCTTTAATAACGTGTTTTAGAAGGTAATTCCTACGCAAAATGTGGCCAATCCAGTTAGCCTTTCTTCGTTTTATTGTATGTATGTTCTTTTCTTCCTTCACTCAATTTATTACTTCTTCATTTTTCACATGATCGGTCCAACTGATCTTCTCCATCCTTCTCCAGTACCACATTTCAAAAGTCTTAAATTATCTCTGATCTATTTTTCAAAGTGTCCAGGTTTCAGTATTATACAAAGCTATATCCTCAGTGTCGGGGCGTGGTGCTGACCACCCACCCCCAACTAGCTCCGGGGTCAAGAATGAGTAGAGCTATACCTCTACTCCCCTTTTGGGCCTTCATGGCCTGTTATAGGGAAAAACTTTACTTTACTATACCATCAATGTAGCATTTCCATAGTTTCTTCCCTAAATGTAAGTCCAATTCGCTGGTGAAAAGAGTCTTCTTCTTCATGAATGCTGCTTTTACCATGGCAATCCCGGATTTGATTTCACGTGTACATCTTGCATCACTTGTTGTCGGACTACACAGATAGAGGAAATATTCCACATTCTCCAGTTGGTTTTGATCTATCATATTCTGTACTGGGTGGTTGTCTTGAGATTCTCATTATCTTAGTTTTTTCACATTCATTTCCATTCCATACCCTCTTCCAAATTCAACTAGCATTTCAGACATGCCTTGTAATACCGTTTCTTATTTTCCGACAAGTAATGTGTATTAAGTGTGCCTCAGAGTAACCTAGGATTCTTATAATGCATCAGTAGTCACAAATTATTATTGTAACACGAATAATTTGCATTCACGTTTGGCAGTTTGTGCCGAAATATAAAGCCTTTAACTCGGAACTGAAGTAACAGCGCTGGCAGCGAAGGCAAGCCTAGAATGAGCACCGTTGGACATTCTGACTGAGACAGACTTGAAGGACAATTGAAGAATCTTGTAGACGCTAAAGAAAAGATTGTGTTCTTCAAGAGAAATACTGAAGGAGACAGGACTGTATGAGTAAAATTTTGTTACTTACAAATTACTTTACAACCCATATGCCTACAGTATTCCAAAACGGATGTTGTACAAGACTGTATAGTCACAGTTTTGAAGCATTTATGTAAGTACGAATGAAGTACCATTAATAATATTCTGCCTCGTACATTTGCACTTCGACAGAATGGTGTAGCATGGATAAGCATATTTTCGTTAACTGTTTAAAGTCCAATGGTAACTACATGTATCGCCTACGGTAACATTTTGCCCATAGAGTGTACTTGTGTGTTTATGTTACTCATTATAAATGTTGATTACTTTCCTAAACAGCATTAATCGGGTTTTCTTTGTAAAGAAGACTGCGTGTGTTCTCTTTTGCGTTAGGACCCGAATCTTTATCTAGAATTAGGTGCATTTCAGTCATAAAAACGAGCCTGGGCCAGTTCACGTGGGAGTTTTGGTAGGCAAAGTGGCACTGAGACATGTTTTTATCTGAGCACGTCTGTTTTCCATGTTAGTATCATTCCACCAATGCTCCATACTCGTCTTCATCTTCAGTTAGTCGTTACAGAAGGACAAACGGGCGAAGCCTGGGCATCTTGCAACAAAACGAATGCTCTGCCTGAAATCAGGGAGCATCAAGAAAGAATAGCACGTATTTTCGTTGTCTGGTTAGTGAAAAATAAAAACTGCTCTCGATTGTTTAGCAGAAGTCAGAACATAATGCATTTATTTTTATCTATGTTTTTGAATCCCATGTTACTGAAAGGTGTGGGCGTCTGTGTATGTTAACAAGTTTAGCTTGCCTTCCCTTTGCACTGTAGCACAAACTGAAGGATTCGAAAGTTTTCCGCCAGAACACATTTTCTAAATGTGTTCTCTGAGTTTTTTTAATAACCCAAATACTCTGATGTCGATTTACTGCAAATATAAATGAAGTGCTGAAAAGCTGATCGCACTGCTGGTAGCGTGGAACCATAAACACTTCTCATTACATCGTGTTAAGTATACATCACAATGAAAAACATAACAGATAATAGCCTCCATAGCTTACGTTACGTGCCAGTTTTTGTGTGAAGAACTATTTTGAGAGAAATGATGAAGCACGGATTTAGTAAGTTATGCATGACCAACACGGAAAGAATTCATTGAATTCGCCCATCAGCCGTAAGATAGACACCCCATATCAGGCGTTATCGTAATTTATTAAGCATTTTTGTATATTCAAAATGGAGTCCGACAGACAGAAAAAAAACCTCCCGATTGTGTTTTAATTTTATATACTTTGTGTATAAAGATACAGTAAATACAGACCTTTGGCGTGTTTTGTGTAAGTTAACCTCTATGGCTTTTTTTAATTCTGTGGCTCCTTACATGAAACCCGTAACCCAAACTTAACCCGTTCCGAGAAAATCGAGGTTTCATGCACGGAAAGCGCTACTCTGGAAACAATTACTGCAGGTTGCTGCCACCTGTACTTCACTGTAGGCACTACCTAATATGTTCCTCTTTTGACAGGTGATAGATAATTGGTCAGCAAACACACAGGTAACATTATCTCAATTTTTTCAAATTTGAGGGTTATGGGTTTCATGCACGGAGCCACAAATTCAGATCACTGCAGCTCGGTGAAATTTTCCCGAAACTAATTATTAGTTTCTGAAATAGGTAAAGGGTGCTTGATTATAAAACTGTACAAATAGGCGTATGGCTGTGATGCACGGCTCCTCTAATTCTCATACCGTACTTTTGATGGCGAACGCTGGTGTAAGATATTGCTGTGATGGGTACCTCCCTCATGAACAGATACTTTACGTGGTTAGTTGGCTGATTTAAATTAATAATTTTTGTTAGGAAAGACACATATTTAACACTTGTTTAGTCTTTTCAGTCTGGCAAAGAGCCCTATCCGACTTTGTGTGAATTAACACTTCTGCAGTTGACCCATTTAGAAAAATGTGTTTTTTATTTTGTTATCAAAATGATGTCATAATGACAACACTAAGAAGCATCAACAAACACCCGATATAAAAATCTGGGTCGAATGAAATGTATTTCAAAATATTTCCACTAGTATGTCAAATTTAATCTTGTAATAGGCCTCTAACCAAGGCTACAGGCTTCAGAACTCTATCGGCTCATGTGCTAAATAAAGATGCTGTATTAGAACTTAATCAGTTCCTGTTATTAGTCATTTATTATTATTCATTGCCTACATAACTGACACAGTGTCATTAGTGAGCGTGAATGTAAACCAGTACTATGTGGTATTTTTTTTCCATGGCGCCACAGCCCCTAGTGGGCCTAGGCCGCCTCATTTTTCGAGGCTTCACGATCACACTTTTTAGACACACCACACTTGGTAGGACTCCTCTGGGCGACTGATCAGCCCGACGCAAAAACCTCTACCTAACAACACACAACACTCACATGAGACAGACATCCATGCCCTCGACGGGATTGGAACCCGCAACCCCAGCAAGCGAGAGGCCGCGCGGCCACTGGGATCGGCACACTATGTGGTATATCACGTGAAAATGTGTAAATAACTCTCTATCAAGAAAATCGAAACATTGCAATCTGAGAACACCGAAATCCCCAGCTGCTTCTGTGCCGAGTCGGTTGAGTATTGTTTACAGAATCGTAATCTATTAACCAAGATTCACCTCCTGGTTTGCCAAGTATCCGACTTGCAGGACATTTTTAAATAATCATTCTTGATGAATTTCTTGGTCTTCATTCGGAGTGCTGCATGGCCAGACCAACATAACCTTATAGGTCTAGAAGTTGTCATGGTACCAAAGGAACTGTAGACATCCCCCATTTCTTTTTTGTTACGGTTTGTAATATCATCTTTTCTCCATGTATTTTAATACCTAATCTTTCGGGCTAACATTGAAGTGTTTTCTTTACACTTTGTTTTCAAATACCTGCATATTTATTTTTCTAGTGTTCCTAAGAGCCGATCCCAGTGGCCCTGCGTTCACGTAGAGGTCTCTGCGTCGGGCTGATCACTCGCCCAGAGGAGTCCTACCGAGTGTGGTGTGATCGTGAAGTCTCGATAATGAGAAGGCCCTGGCCTACTAGGGGTTGTTGCGCCATGCAGGGGGGGGGGGGGTATTACCAGGACAAATACAGTGGCGTGTGTTAGGCATAGCATATTAGAATGGAGGAGAAATGAAATGTGTAGAAAATGTTGAGGAAGGAACCGGGTACAAAACGACCATTTGGGAAACCGAGAAGGAGGTAGAGCATAGATTGAAGATGGATCTTGGTGGAAATAAGTTGTGAGGCGGGAACTGGCTCAGGATCTTATAGTAGTATTAGCTTTATTGAAGTTTTGGGTTCCGTTTCCATAGCATTAGCATTTGTGTTTTCGCTGCAGACTAGGAGAAGTCAAACTAACTTCCTGTCTTCCGTCTTAGTACTTTCAGTAGCGGAAAGTGGTTTCAGATCTTTAGAATTTGACGACTCATTTATATTTCTCTCTGCGTTTTTCATTTCTTTTGTCCTCCTTTGTTTCTGCAAATTACCAAGCCTCTAGTCTTGATACTTGTTAAAGTATTTAATACGCAAAAACATTTTAATATCAGTCGTTCTGTTTTACTGTCAACCTAAAAACTTTGTAATAAAAACTGCTGTATTTTGTGCCAGGAAAACATTTACTACGCTCGTTCACTTTACTGTTACGAGTATATGTATTTGTATTACTTTCAACCCAAGCAACTTTGCAATTAACGCTATAAAATTCACTACGAAGAAAATAAGGAAGTTTAACAATTTCGAAAACAAACTCAACAGTATTCCGTTTTGATATTGGCTTCTTGCGGTATTCTGTCTATTTTACTTGTGAACATCGATCAAGAACACTGGACACAGTAAATCGCTTGTGTTCAGTTACAGGTATTAATAAGCTGCAAGTAACCGCATCTTATACGGGGGGTGTGTCTGTTTTTAATATGTACTACTGGTGATTACGGTTTAATTTTAGGCGGTAAGTTCTATTTTTACCAACACTTCGTGGCGCGACGCTCTTGTGACATCACTGTCATCTTGTACCTGATTCACAGCAGGATGTGCAATGCGCACTCTTGGTCATAAGCACGAGACGTCCGTTTCGATTCTACGTATTTGAATACTCACCAAACGAGTCACCAAATATTCTCACTACCAATGATTTTTAAATCAAATACTAACCTAATTTTAAATCTAG
Source organism: Reticulitermes speratus (assembly GCA_021186555.1). Classification (NCBI taxonomy): domain Eukaryota; kingdom Metazoa; phylum Arthropoda; class Insecta; order Blattodea; family Rhinotermitidae; genus Reticulitermes; species Reticulitermes speratus. Next base: position 35,641,502 of record JAJKFL010000001.1, on the reverse strand, counting down.
TGACACTCCTTTCTAACATGACTAATACATTTCCTAAAACACTTTACCTGCGTAATTTTGTGCAAGAAATATAATTCAGGATTTTCCACCTTCAAATTTGGTGAAAATTTTAGACTTGACAAAGAAGTACGCATGTAACTAACTAACTAAAGAACTACATGGAGCAGAGTCCTTGTTGAGACGCTAATAATTTCTCAGCTAGTCAACTTATCCCTATCCTGAGCCAGATCAACCCAGTCCACAACCCCTCTATCCTATTTCTTGAAAATCCATTCTAATAATGTCCTCCCATCTGCGCCTAAGTCAGAACGCATATAAATATACGCAATTACTACGGTGGTTTCAAAATCCGTTCATTGCAGCACCAGACGAATGCTTGACACTGACTTAATACAGGCGAGACCAAGTCCGATGTCTATGATCGTGCGCACATGTTCGCTTTTCTACATAAAGCACGGGTGTAACCAACTACATATATCTACCACGTATTTTACATCATATAACGCAAAATTTTCTTTGTAGACTGTATTTATGGATCGTATTTGCTGCCTGTAATAAAATCATCCAATCTGATTCTGCATGAGATAAAAATTGGATTTTTTTTAAAGTCATTTAGGTACGCTTTGCACTTCGTAGGGCACTTTGTGTTGGGTTTAAAGCACTTTGCAACATCGGAAAGTCTTGGAATTAAAATGAAAGCATGATTTCCAAAATCTATCAATTCCGAAACATGTAGATCCTGATTTTATAGGACAGCCAAGCAGCACAATTTACGTAGGTTTCGGTAGTAATTCCAAATTCTACTTCTGTGTTTTCATTGCTCACAGCAGGTATAGTTATCCATTGTTTTATACTATGATGGACGGGTAACAAAGAACGCATGACCGTTAAAACTTTAATTGTTTTTTTTAATTAGCAGGTTTTGGAAATCAGCCATCCTGGATTCTCTTAGTTGATCGGTTGGTGGATTTCTTTGTTCCCGGGTTGATTAGGTCGATCTATAAACTGCAGTAGTTACATAGCGTCGACTGAAGTATCGTTAATATGTACGATGGGGTAGAATGCAATAGTCTTTATTGGCGTTCATCTGAAAGGACTAAAGAAACCGTAAAAATTCGTAACAGCGACTTTCTGTGGGTTTCCTTGTTTTGGGCTCTGCAGTTATACCCTACATTTAGTGTAATCAAAGAAGTTAATTGGTGCTTATTTGTAACCGCTAAATCTACATAGAAAATATGGCAGTAACACTGACCTTCATAATAGGAGCTGGCTGGAGCCAAGAACAGCTCCGATCAAACTGTGAAGCGAACAGTTCCCACCATACCTGCCAATAATCGAACCACCATAATCTAGTCCGTAGTCAGTTACTTTACTAAGTAGAGCTGTTCCGTTATTATGCAAATATTTTCCGTAATAGTATTCATGTTACAGTGTACTAGATGTTTTCTTCACCTGGACACAGACATATGTTCTAGGTATTTAACATTTCGTGGTCATTTGTATGTAGAGTGAAGGCTTCTTGGTGTAACACCCTGTTGTACAGAGACTATCTTCAGATCCTTAAGAAGAAACTACCTCCTCCATCTTTGGGGTAGTCTGTGATACGATATGGAAAATGTCTCCCCATATTCGTGCTTAACAGGGACAACGGGCTGGTGTCTATGTCGTGGCCTTAAACGTGTCCCATTTTGGTGTAACGTTTCGTATTTTCCCTTCCTCTGGGCTGTGATGTGTGAGGTGAAAGACCGGCCATGAAAAGGGCCGGGAGTTCGCGAAGGAGTTACAGAAGGTGTTTGATCTTCTATGAATGTAGTTCGCATGTGGATTTTTATAAGCTTCGGTGCGCACTAAACGGCTTTAGAGGCTTTGTGCAATATACTCTATCGTTACTTGTTCTTTTAGGCCGGAAAGTTGTGCAGAAGGTTGGATTGGCGTGAATGTCCTGTGTTGGTTATCGACTCGGCGATAAGCTCCGTAAAGACTTGAGTCTTCTTGCTGAGATATGTATTTTGTCAACTCCCGCCGGCACCTCTTATTGAACACAACCGAACGTCACGGTCGAGTAGTAGGCCTATTCCTGTTTCGTATTTTTTAGATCCCGGGTTTAAATCTCGGCCCAGAGACTGACTGGGGTTATTCTGGTTTTCCTCACTCTCTCCAGTGTCTCAATTTACGCCGCGCCTGATTCGCTTCAAGTCCTTTCCAATTCAGTACTCACTAATCATGACACTAGTTAATGCTATCTAGTCTGAGCTACCGACGGCCATTAAATAAATCATAAGTTTAAATAAAATTAATAAAAGAGGGAGTCTGATTTGTATTCGGAAAATGTCTGACTCGACTGCTGGCAGACCCGCTAAGGGTTTGCCATTTGTTTCACTCTTCCACACTGCTCCCGAGACAGGCCGGCCTCAGTCTCTTCCTTAAAGTTCCCGCTTTACAAAATTGTAAGGTGGGTCAACACTCGTAATTTTACTTTCTTAAATGTATGCAACTTTTTAAAGTTATTTATTAATCCAATGAGAGATAGCGACACAGCTCCTGCACTAAACATTTAAGATTCGGGATAGCTCTGTCGGTATAGTGACTGCGCTATGGGCTATGCAATCGAGGAATCGTAGTTCGATACCTGGCAGAGGCAAGAGATGTGTCTCTTCTCCAAAGCATCCAGACTGACTCTGGGGTCTAACCAGTCTCTTTTTCAATGAGTACCGGGGCCCTTTCACGGGAGTAAAGCAGCCGGGGCTTGAAAGAGACCACTCACCTCCATACAGTGCTGAGGTTAACGAAGACTGGCGCTGTACCTCCACTTTTCCATATGCCTTCATGGTGTGCACAGGGACTTTACACTAAACATGTTGATGCTGAGGAAAACACGGAATCTTGTAAAGTGACTTTCTACGAAGAAGTTTAAAGATAGAGTGGTTTAAACCCCTCTATTTGTTATCCATTCCTTCAGGGCCATAAAATGCGCCGTTAAGTTTGTGGACATTCCTATGTTGTTACTTTGGCTTTCACGGCGGTCGAAATTAAGATTGGGGTCGCCTGAATTATGACACGTGCAATTTCGTAAGTGGTTGCCGACATTTAGGAGGCTCTTACGTAACTGCAATTCTTAACCTAGAAGACCTCAGTCTTAAACGTTATTTCGAGTTTGTCTTCAGTCCGATAACCTTTGGTTGCGCGATATATGAATTTACTTTTCATCATTACCCACATAACTAAGCACACGTGTTTTAAAGAGACTGTACTCTTCAAAGCCAAGGAATCTTACTGTTAATTGTGTACGGCAACGGAGGCGGATTACACAGCATTTTATGTGATATTTCTTCGCTTATAAAAATATGCAGTCCGGTACAATGAGCATTGTTTTGACAGTCGGAGGAAGATGTAGCATGCTGGCTCCTGAACAACATCCGGTAGAATTCCGACTGCAATTGTTTGTTCTATTTTGATTATTTTTCTTTGTTTGTGCCCTTTCTGCCCTTCTCTCTTTCTTGCTTGCTTCGTTGTTTTCTTTATTTTCTGTCCCCTTTATTCATTTCTATCTTCTTAACTGGCTGAGGACAGTAACCAGCGAAGATCTGTCGTGAACACAGTGATTACTCTTCGTGTTTCATAGCAAGCAGTTCTTGACTCAGAATTACGATTACTTAAGGATTATTGTATCTCTGAATCAGCAATCTGATCATAATGTATATTTGATTCATCAATCTTTAACTACTTTTATTATGTGTGTAACGTTTTTACTACTTTGTTTATGCAGATTACAGTGTTTTGGGGTATGGATTGGTAATTGGTACCGACGTTTCGGCGGAGCTTACCATCCAATAACGTTTCTTGGTCTACCTGAAGATCGCCACTCAACACAGCGTCATGCCCCAGTAGACTGTAATCACCTTTTGATATACCTCTAATTTTAACGCTCTGTACACACGATGTCCGTGTTTCTTACACAGTTCTCCCAGAAGGAGGAGATATAGACGTAATTATTTTATGGTCCTGCGGGGTGGACTTGCTCAAGTCCAGAGTGACGTCGAAGTGATTCAGATCTGTTGAGGGACGATATGGCGAAGTGAACTCTAATGTGCAACAGTGGATTTTGCATCTATAAGGAAAATATTTGGAGGCTGAGACAGAGTTTACTTCCCCATCTAAATGAAACAAGTTTGCTACTTGTTTTGCTTCTTCTTCGTCTTCTTCTTCTTGTTCTTGTACCAGTACGATTTGGTACGTTATTGTTCTTTGTGCAGTTTACGTAACTGAGTTTGTCTCAGCTGAGCTATTTGCCATTTTGAATACCGAGCTGTTGCGCTAATCGCTGGACCACTGGGTTCCAGGTTCGATTCCAACTCTCGCCATTGTTGTTAAACATTTTTAAAAATAATAAAAATCTGTCAGTTGCTAATCAGTTACTTGAACACATACATTTATTTCAGGATGTATAAATGTCAAAGTTAACGAAGTTTCTTGAAAGCCGTTCATTGGGATAAAATTCGTTAAACAAAAATGAGTTTCTCCTTAGTTTAAATGTAGTAATTATAGCTTCGTTTATTTGAAATAATTCCTACGCATTTATATTATAGTAAAGCAAGTTAAGTACACGCATGTTGTAATAATGCTTGTATTTCGTATAATGAACAGCACTAAGTAAAAAACGCGCAACTCCAAGGCAAAAAAAAAAAGAACACAAATTTAAACAACAAGATGGGAAATATCCGCACAGTGAAACATTTCAGGCGCTTGCGTAGCGGTAGCAACCAGGAAACCTTGGTAACAAAGCAATATAGTAACCGTAGGAACATTGGTAATAAAGGTAACCATGGTCAAGTTAATAACCAAACTGGCCACAAATGTACGTTGGCCTTAATGTTGTGTGTTATTTTTGTCCGATTTTAACCAAGATTGGTACTTGTCGACAATATAAGTAAAAATTCCCAGGAATAATTTTCCCAAAAAAAGAACATCTGGTGGGAGTCGAGTTGTTCCATGCGGCCAGACGGATGGACAGATATGCCGATATGACGAAGCCAACATTCTTATTTGCAGTCGCTTTGCCAGTACACGTACCAACGAAACAGCGCTATTCAGCCTCGACGTGTGATACTGTCACCGGTAGAGCTCGACAACTGAGGCTCTGAAGTTCGGATTTTTATGTCATTTCTTTGGTGAAAATTCATTACATGCATCAGACAGAGGAATTACTTGCAAATACCATAACTCTAAAACCCGTTTATTGAGGGCCCTAAAACAGCAGTAGCTTGTTAACGTCAGTTTAAAGTAGTATTCCGTGAGAATTACCTGTACCAATATGACGGATACTATAGTGGCGTGTTTTATCTCCAGACATGAACTGAATTACGAAAAAGGCCTGTATCACTAATTGTGGAGTCAATAATGTCCCTCTGTTCTTGAACTTTGAAATCGTAACCTTTCACGGCCAGAGTTAATGTCTACAGTTACAGAGTCATAAAACAGGGAAAAGTCCGGGTCAAAGAACGTAGCTACTTTCCAGAAAATGAGACTGTACAATTGCTTTCTTATACTGCTAATGAAGTGGAGTCACTCTGTTGTGTTATGTTATTTACTGTGTTACTTCATAACATTCTATTCACTGTCCTCCAGACATCGAACTCTTTACACATGTCGCCTTATTCCACAGCCGTCGATCCCATCTGGTGAGAAATTGTCAGTTTCCGGACGCCTACTGCAAATACATGTTGTTCTACTTGTATGTAAGTCACTTAAGCTATTAATTTGTTTGTGATACTTTTGATTAATAATAATAATAATAATAATAATAAATAATACGTGAGTAGTTCTTTTAGCAAACGGAACAATATCAAAACCACACTGACCACTTGAAATACTCCACATTTTGCAACTTCTCTTTAATTGTCTCTTATACGAGCATACTTTCACACAGAGCGAGTACTGACTAGTCATTTTCCGTCTAAAATTCAAACTTGTACGAAATTATTTTCGAAGTTCTGTGATGGCGAAGAATAGTAATCTTAATGGAAAAATTGTTCTTTTGTATTCCTTATCTAAATTACAGTTCTGATACTAGGTTTGTTACACACACAGCAAGAAGGCCACATCACCTGAGCATGATTAGCACTTGCGAGGTCAGAATAAAAAACCCTCAAAACTCTGCAATGAAATAAACATGTCATCTTTGTTTAGAACAGTCAATCAGAAGGAAAGTTTGACGTTATGGGATCGTGTAATTGGTGTAAATTATTTAATATCCCCAAGACGAAAGCAGTCCGTTGGATGCAGCTGCGATCGTAACAGTCTTCTACACCATGCCGATCATTGCTCTTTCGAAACCAGGACAACAGCTGTTATGTCGCGCTGCCAATAAACCTCAGTGACCCGGTAACGATATTACGATAGGATAAGAACATGTATTGTGTCGCACTGACAGTCATTTATTCTCGTTTAATTTCTCATACTTACGTTTTTTCACTTTGGTTGCGCAATAAATTTTTCGTCTTGTAGAGTAACAAATTGGCTGAAGGCTTCATTAACTTCACATTGTGCGATATAAAGAAGACACAAAAATTTCGCACTTACTTCTCGCGTCTCTTAACGGTCTGCTGTAGTTAGTCCACACAAGGAAATCAGCACTGTATGACCGTCCACCGTGAACTACCCGGCTCACGGTAGGTTACAGTAGTGGTGTAAGCTCATCGGACAATATGGACCTCTCCCAGGGAATATACGGGGGGTTTGAAGCCACTTTGATAGTCACAATTATAGTTGTGATAATGATAGCACAGTTTGCGTTTAATTATGAACTAACAAGTCACAGCAACAGTTTGCACAATCCAAATACACAAACCACAGTCATGGAACACTGCAAAAAATAAATTTAGATGCTTACATAGCTGATCCCAATTTGTAGCCAGGGGACGAAATGATGCCAGCAGGTCTGTCACGACTGTGAATTTTAAACAGTGAGAACGACGTTCGTTTTATCACTTTTCTTGTTTTCTCTTTAAGGTATTCAAATACACGAGTATACGTAAGTACGGTGAGTCGGTAAGTCACAAATGAATGCAGCGTAATACCTACATAATTTTCTCGCTTACTGTAATTTTGGCTGCTATTGTTGACTTACTCATCCCCTTCCCCATCGTATTTCACTTTTGACAAGTTCATAGAGTGATTTGAAAACCTAGATAATCTATATGAAGGTTGTTTCTGACATTTTTATAGTAAATTTGGAAGTCGACGTTGGTCAACCCTTCCCATTTGTAGGCCTAGAGTTAGACCATTCAGATTCAGTATTACTCACTGACAACGGTCACATAGTGCATAGGTCTAAACTAAAGCCTCCTCTTGTCTTGACGCCAACTTTATCTGCACGTGGTACATACCGTTTCCACAAACGAGCCTGTGGCGACCGAATCATGGCTGTCATTTGGTGCAGAGGAAATACCAATAGCAAAAGTTTACAGTAAGTTAGATTTTAAATTTATTTTTTTTAATTTTTAAATACGTTTATAGTTGCGAATAGTGCTGTTGCGTTGAATTTACACCCAGGGTCCCACCGTTGTTTGGATCTCACTTTACGATATACGTTCGCTCTGTCGGCCGTCGTATTCATTTGCAGTATCATCCCAACTTCCGGAGCAAAACTGGAGCCCCGCTTAGGAGGACGATTATCTAGTCCTAGACTCAATTTCACGACCGCAGAAGCCGGGTAAACTGTAGAAGATATGTGGGCGAAAACAAGTTTGGCTCGCATTCCTTACAGAGTCGCAAAGCTGAGTCCCGAAATGTGAACTGCGGATTTCTGTAATACTATTCTGTACGGTTCTAACGATGGTGTATGAAATATAAATTTAATGAATTTATGGACTTTCTCCGTCTCATATATTAACATTTAACACGCTACGTTTCGGTGGCAGGATCAGTCCGCGTATTCGGGCTTGCATCTTCCAAAACAGATGTTGCTACATAATTATTTACACTGCTTCAACACGGATGACAGTCAAATTAGTAAATACAACATGCAACAAATATTTATACATTCGCTGGAAAAGATCCATAACGTAAATTAATTCAGATGCAGATTTCTGTTTTTGACTTTTCAAGGCGAAGAGAGGGCAGAAGTTTGAAGACTATTCCTGGAGACATAAGCCACGATGACAATAAATCAACCTTCTCCAGCCAGTTGGTATTCCTTATCTACAAAGCACACTGCCACAGAAAACCATGATGTATCGACTTTGGCTTCAGGTTTTATCCTGTATTAGGCGTATATTTATAGTTCAATGGTCCAACGTCTGTCTGCTTCCTGTTGACTATTTGTCAGCTGGTTGTACTCTTCGAGAGGCATGGCTCGGTTTCGATCGAAGTTCGACTTGTGGACTCAGTATTATTATGAAGTGATGAGGCAAGTGGCGGCCATTTTGATGCGGGAAGTATCATGGCAGTTTGAGTTTCCTGTGAATTTAAGGAACAGACTTACTGAGCAGAATTAGTACTGCTAGCCTGTCATCAGAGGAAGAGTAATCACTAGGTTTCAGTTTTTCTTAAGATTATTCTCTTCCCAGAGAAGTGGATAAGAGATGAGTTGTGAGTTTAGTAAGGCTGGGAAGGAAGTGTTCTTGGTTCATTTAAGACCTGTGAGTATCTTGGTCCTCACGCTTTTTCATCAAGATCTTTTTTAGACTATTTGCTTTTGATGAAAATTAAGATATTTTAAATTGCCGTGACTTCGGTAATAGTCACTAAAGCAGATGATTCCAGTGCTGAAACCGTGCCTTGGCTCAGGCGATTGGGCGCCAGCCGGTATCCGTGGAGGCGAGGGTTCGATTGCAGGAGAGTCCATGTAAGATTTATGGTAGACACAGTGGCACTGGAAGATATTTTCCTCCAAGAACTTCAGTTTTCTTCTGTTGGACTCATTCCACCAATGCTCCATACTTGTTCCTTAATCTATCACCGACACCAATTTACAGTCTGCTTGTACAATAGGACAGTAGGTTTTTTTTTAATATTACCGGAACTGCTTGTTATTCATGAAACACAGCCATGACAATATATGTAATTATCACTAATATTTCGACCTGTAAAACTGGTCCTCATCAGTTGGGACCTACATATAAATTTTACAAACTTTTTCTATTGATTTATATAATGTTCCTTCTCCACAGTGAATTCTTGATTCTTGTGTTGCATTCATATTACTTTTATGTTAGCAGTATATTTTGATAACAGTAACTTCCCACTGTTCGGATTTTGGTATGAAAGCTATTTTTACAATTAAATTATTGAATAATTGCAGCTTAAAGGTAAGTGTGAATTATTTACGGTTAAAATAAGTAAAAAGTCTGAGGATAAATGGTATTATTTTTTCTGATTTTTAGTAACCACAGTTCGGTTATTACGCTTGCATTTGATTTATTTATGTATTTACTTATTTTTTTATTTTTGTCTGTCTAGTGACTCGGCTGTAGGTGAGACTTCTAACGAATCGTGTTTAAATTTCCGGCAGAAGCAAGATAGTTTTCTCTTCTCCAAAACGTCCAGACCTACTTTGGGGCCCAACCATCCTCCTATTCAGTGGATACTGGGGGATCTTTCCACGGTGATAAAGTGACCTGGGTGTGAAGCTGACCATTCACCACTGTCTAGTACTGAGGCTAAGAATAAGTGGAGCTATACCTCCACTCCATTTGCCTCCATGACGTGCACAAGGATAACTTTATTTGGTTATATATATATATATAATCACTTGGAAATATCATTGGGCACACACACAATATATATATATATATATATATATATAATCGTTGTGTGTCCAGTGATATTTCCAAGTGATTTTATTTATCATCTGCTATGTTGAATTGTCCAACTTTATCGTGTTATCTCATTTATGAGATCAGTGAAACAGAACACAAATGACAATACATCTGTTGACGTTTCTTCCTGCGTACGGTTGGTTTCCGCTGTGCCGACGTGCCTGAGTTCCGTACACCAGTCGTGACCCAGTGCCAAATATTCTGCCGTAAAAATAACCACAAGTCTTCACTCTTTATCACTTTCTGTTTAGCTGCTTCTCGATTCTGACGTAGCATTTTATCTCACCAGACGGCTTTCCTATAATTTACGAACATTCGTACAACTGAGTCATGCTTATAAATTATATGTCAATAAAAACATAGCTTTCTTTTTTAATTTAATACCAGTCGTCATTTCCATATCACGTAGGAGAATTCCCTGAATCAAAATTTTTACTTTCTTGCGATATTGTAAGTTTGTGCTTGTGTTTGCATGTCCGTCCATGAAGTAGTATGGGGAACTGGAGGTACATATCTACGCATTCTTAACCTCCCAGCTCTACATGGGGTGAGCAACTTCACGATCTGGCTGCTTTACCCTCAGGGAAAGAGCCCTCCGCACCTAATGAGAAAGAGTTTGGGTGGGCCCCGGCGCCGGTGTAAACCCGGGGTTAAAAGAGATAAGTCCATGCCCTTGCCTGGAATCGAATCCTGGTCATTCTACTCGTAGCCAATCACTTTACGACTAAGCTGCCATTTTATTTTTTTCGTAATTTCTGCATATCTGCGTGACTGTCGCTTGGCGACGCGTTTGTCCAGCAATCGAAGTCATGCACGTTGCCCTAGGATTGGCCTTCGTGTGCCAGGTTGAACCTCAGCCGGACTGTCGACTTTCCTCACTCAATTTGTATGTGATTTCCTTCAGTCTCTTCGAATACTTTTAAATAGGTGACAAACACCTCTTTCGCCTACTTATCTTCCCATTTCATTCGATGCTATATACCGCATGTGGTTGATAACAACATCGTTAAATAACCCCAGATTCAGTCACTATCTCTGGTGACACACTCGTCGTGAATTCAAGATTCACTGACAACTTATTTCTATAAAACATACAAGGTACAATGAATTATTAATAAAGTTGTCACAACCAGAGTTATTTCTATTTTCAGACCTCTGCTACATGTTTCGGCTGTATCTTAGCCATCATCAGGCTACCGTCTTTAGATATAAATTAGTAATCGACATGCAGTGCCAACTATCCTGCATTAACTATGGAGTCGAAAGTTTACAATTAGCCCTAGAATTTTAAAATGTATCGTAAAATTTAAACACAAATGGTATTGTTCTAAAATTTTGTTAAAAGTCTCGTCGTTTATCCTTTCCTTTGGTACTTTGCTGCACTCAGTTACTTATTCTGTGTGTTGTCCTACATACATGTTCATAGTTTCTCGATCCATTGTTTTGTAGACTCATCTTAACTATTAATTTTTAACACTTGTTTCCTTGTTACTTCTTAATTATTGCGCTTTTCTGTAATATAAAGACACTTACTGAATTTCTTTGAAGGTTTTTATCTCAAAACTTGCAAATGAATAGGGCTTTTTATCGTGTTATTATTTTTGTTGCTCTGAGTATTGAAAATTATATTTTAGAAACACTCAGTTTTTATATAATTTTATATCGGGTGGAGTAGTGCTTCCTTTCATACTTGTGTTCTACTATATGTAGCATTTATTATACCTAAAATAATATTCAACTTAGTATTTTAATTATGAATCCTATTACTTGCTTGGATGTTGATGTTTCATTAGGTGAACAGTACCGTTGTACAGCATTCGGACATTGCCCATGTCATATAATGGTCACTCCACTGCCATTTTGCCAACAAAATTAAGATATAAATGAATGCTGGACCAACGAATGAAATTCCCTCTTCTGAATACCATCAATGTGTTTGTTGCAGGATCATGAAATTCTGCGCAGTCTTCATTCTGGCCCCTGCTTCTGTGTTTCTGCTGCTCCAAAGGTCAGTGTGGGCAAAGCTTAACTGATAGTAAAGAATGGTTCTTCATTCCAAGCGCTTGCTGCGAGTAATATTTCGGGTTGTCTATAATTATTTTTTGCAGAAATAGGTGCCTCAGTTAAGATTTATCGCAATTTTTAAGAACATCTGGTTAGGTCTTTGAATGGGTCGATATCTGTTTGAAAGAGTTTTTGTGGATATGTAAGTATTCTTGATTAATTTTGAATCTTAAGAAGCCAGATGGCATAATTCATAAAAAAGAAGAAGAAGTAGCAGTAGAAGTAGTAGTAGTAGTAGTAGTAGTAGTAAGAGGACGTAGTGGCGCCAACCTGCTGATCATGTTTTTTATGAGCAGTATCACTCAAAATGCCTCCCGCTTCCGTAAGGACTCCTTTGCCAACAGCTTTTGCGACTGAATACAACATTTAACAAAAAAAGATACTCTAAAACGGAAAAACTATATTGTTACAATTATTATTACACATACGATTTTCTTCATTGTTCAGGACTTAAAATAGAGTAAACCCCTCCACTCCGTCTTCAGTATCTCCTGTGCTTCGGACTGAGCCTGTTGAGCCACCTCTGCTTAAAATAAAAGTACTGTAGGCCCCGTTGTATTCCACATTTATTATCTTTTGAGTTCAGAGAACACGGCTTTAGTTCTCGTGCCGTTTGTCGAATGCTGTTTCTTGTTAACACCAAACAGTGTATGTAGTTCTAGAAGCGGCATGCGACGACGTTTACAGACGGTTCTTTGTTAGTATTCGAGATATGCTTCGTAATACAGGATGTGGTGCTTGTTTGCTCCTACCTCAACCAATGTAAAAACTCTACTGAAGTTGAACTCTAGCGAGAATAAAATGCACTTACCTCTTTATTTATTGTTCTGTTCTTTTCTGCATTTTAGGCTATGGTGTAGATGAGTCTGTTCTATTTCACCTGTTAGACCGTGGGCAGGGTACGCCTGTTTCAAGCTGATCGCTGTTGAGGACTTCGAGGGAAAAACAGAATAGAATAGAATATGTAATGGGTTCGAGCCCTTAAAGGCCCGATGCACGTAGGCCTTTTTAAGGGCTTCGAGGGTAACATTCGGTAGTTCAACAGATGCTCAAATACTCTGTTGTTAATTGTACCAGTCACAATAGCTGCGCGTACTGTCCTCGACCGCTCTAACACTACGTTCGTGAGTTCGATTCTAACTCGAAGCATGAGTGGATGTGTGCCGTATTTTCTCTATTTGTGTTTTCCTGTGTAATGAGAGGAAAAATGTAAGATTAAAATGTACAGAACTATAATTTTTCCTGTTGTTTTATACGGGTGTGAAACTTGGTCTCTTACATTGAGGGAGGAATATAGGCTCAGGGTACTTCAGAATAGGGTATTGAGGAAGATATTTAGTTCTTAGAGGGGCAAGGTAAAAGGAAAATAGAGAAAATTGCATAATGAGGAAGTAAATTATCTGTACTCATAAAATATTGTTCGAGTCATCAAATTAAGAAGAATTATATTGGCGGGGCACGTAGCCGTTCCGCCGCCAAAACCCTTTTGGCGGCGGAACCTTAGAGAAGGATACCACTTGGAAGAAGTAGAAGTAGATGGGAGGATAACATTAAAATGTATATTTAATAAATAGTATGGGGGGCATGGACTGGTTTGATCTGGCCCAGGATAGGGATAGGTGGCAGGCTTTTGTGAACGCGGTGATGAACCTTCGACTTTCATAAAATGTGGGAAATTTCTTGACTAGCTGAGGGCCTGTTAGCTTCTCAAGAAGGACCCTGCGCCTTGGAGGTAGTTGTATAGGGAGGGGTTTACCACTGTGGACGGATGTCTTGTAAGTACAATGCAAAAGCAAATGAACCTACATTCTTCACCCTTACTCATTTTAGATAGCAAGGTCACTTAGATTGGCAAATATCTTGTATGGTAGTGCAATGCGCACCAACTCAAAAAAATAAATTATTCATGGTAAAATCAGGTATACGAACTTACGTTAGTGACAGAACTGTCTGGAGTACAATGAACACCTATGTTTTATAAATGTAACTCAGAGAAAAGAAATGATGCACGAGAAAATCTTAATTATTCATTTTTCTCTCTTGTTTCAGCTGTCAAGCTGGTAGTTTAATTTGTAAACCATGTATGGGCAGCGAATGTGATTTGGAGCCGGATTCTTGCGAGCACGGCATTGAACGTGATTACTGCGGCTGGAAGGTTTGCGCCAAGGTAAATCCTAAGCTGAAGGTTCTGCCTGTAACATTCTTCAAGGGGCATGTTTGTATGAGGAGCATAATGTGAAGAATATTTAATTGTAACTAAGACTACGGCCGTCGGGGGTGACTAGACGGCAGGGCATCCCGCAATGATGCAGTCATAATATTCAATGTCGTTAAGGCCTCAGATCTTAATCATTATTTTCAACTGCCACCTTTTTATTTAGAACATGATACAACCTTCAAACTTTTTCTTTCACGTTAAAAATATTTAGTCCCTCTTGTGGAACAGCACTCCTAATGCAAATATTTGCTTATTTTAATTGTTCTTGGGCACATAACATCGACTGTAAGAAAGATTTTTATTAATGAATTGGGAGGGAGGGATGGAGTGGTCGTGTCATATTTTAATTCAGGCCCACAATTCTACAATTTGTTTGGAGCGACTAAAGCAAACCACTGAAAACCTTGTTCGTGAGGACAGTCGGCCTGCAGTATAAGATTTGAACTCAAGACCTCCCAAAAAAGAAACTGAAGTGCTAATCACAACAGCACGGTCTCCCCGAGGTCCCAGATCTTGTACTTTATATATATATATATATATATATATATATGGCTCGACAGCCTTTATGGGCCTGGGCCTGGGCCTCCTCGTTTCGTCGAGGTTTCATGATCACACATATTTGAGACACACTAGTCGGTAGGACTCCTCTGGACGAGGGACCAGCTCGTCGCAGAGACCTCTACCTGACAACACACAACAGTCACAAGAGACAGACATCCATGCCCCCGGTGGGATTCGAACCCACGATCCCAGTAAGCGAGCGGCCGAAGACCCACGCCTTAGACCGCACGGCCACTGGGATCGGCAGATCTTGTACATACAATGGCAAAAAAGGTACGTGTAAAAGTAATATTGTCGCTGTGCCTAAACACGAGGTCATCGAGGTGCAGAGGAAGTCGAGGTTACACTTGCCCTTCTTTATTTGTTTGTAGTCCATTTAAAGAGGTTGGCAGTAGTTCGGACGACGTAGCGTCGAAAGTGAACGGTGTATTGGAAAGGTACTATCCAGGTATTTTCCTGAAGAAACCTCAGTCAAGATGTCCAGTCTCCGCTTTTGAACCCAGGACCCGAAGCAGGAGTGTTGACTGCAGCGCTCCGTCGTATATGGAGGAGTTCAATGAAACTCACGTGAGACGTCAGCATAGACTCGCTTGCCACCGGTATCACTGGCCAAATGAGCGCCTACCTAACGTTACCACCAATAACAAGGTACCAATACCCGTTGAAGAGGAAGCTGCATGAGGCTCACAGCCGTAATCCTTGCCAGAACCAGCCAATAGAAAAGTTACAGTAGTTCTAAATATATGTTGTACGTCATCGTGTATCTAAAAGATGACATTAAGATAAAATGGCCGTACACAAACAAACAAATCACCGGTAAACAGCACGTTACAGACGTCAGAGGTGTTCTAAAGTTGAGGGGGCGACCTTCGTAGTATACTGTAGGGGAAAGGCGACCGCCTGTGTTACCCCTAACCCACACGTACATTTCGCTGTTCTGTGGCGTATAAGAGTTGGAGTAATATTAACACAAACGTATATATGTGTGTATATATACTCGTATATATCATGAGCTGTATGGCGCTGCAGTCCAGTGCGGACCAGAGCCTCCTGTTTTCAGGTTTCTGAATCGGTTAGTAGATATTTGGTACGACTCCCAAGGGGGATCGACCCGTCACAAGGCCTCCACCTACACAGGCCAACGCAAACGCAGAAAGGCATCAGCTATATACCATGTTGCGCGTGAGATTCATACCCGCAAAGTACTTGGAATTGTATTTGTTATAAGGAGAGATGACAAACTCTCTCTTTCATTCGCATCTCTCTTTTTATTCCATTCATTTCTGCAATGCCGACGGCAGGTGGCATTTCCACTACCGGTGTTCGTTTAGACATGTTCGTATTGTGTGTGTGCGTGCGTGTGCACCTCATCTAGTTCATACTAACAGCGCCACGCGCCACACTGCGGCCAACTAACTGCTATGCAATGTCTCGCATCAGAGCCACTAGCAGTGGCCTACGGACCGAGTTGGCTTAACCTGTAACGTTTCTGGCTTGGTTTCGGGGTGTGTCACAGATTCGATTACCGGTCGGGACATCGGCTATCCTGAGTTGTTTGTGGGCTTCTTTAGCCTCTCCAGGAAAAAATCGTATTATCCGAATTACACCGTGACCTCTTCCTTTCAGGTCATTACCATTTCGTCATTTATCGTTCTACCATTTGACGCTGTATAGTTCGGAACACGGACAGTGTCGTAAAGCAAAAGTATGAGTAAATAACAAATATGTCATATATATATATAATGTTCTAAGAGAAAGCTGCTGGTACCTTAAAATTCACACCAACATTTCCTTCTCCACTTGTCATTTCACCATTCAAAAAAATATCGTTAAATCGCAGAATTAAGGAGTTACTTTTAGTCATAATTTCTGAATCTGTATCACATGTTAGTATTAAATGGCACACACTTACATCAAATGCAGATGTCTGCAACGCAAGGGCCTTTACTTCCACGCTTCCTGTACGCCTTCGTGACCAGGTTTATTTACGGCGGCAACGTACATTTCAGACTTTAATTCCGTGATCTTAATGTCTGACATCTTTTTTTCATGTAGGCAGTTCGGACAGTTCTGTTTGTTTCACCCCATAATATTAGTCATTCAATCACTACAAAACACATAAACATGTGTCTTCGGCGCGCTTCGCACTAGCTCTACGTTAGCAATGGTTTCTGACTGAAACTTTTCGTATTATGAATAATACTCGCCAATTAGCCTCCCACCCATGTCCAGTATATATAATCACCCTACGAACTCCGAAGTAAAGATACTGGAAACAGAAAACGTTAAAAAGAGTACGTTCGTTTTATTATTTTTTTGCATTTGAAAAAAGTACACACCGACAGCCACATGCAACACCACCTAACCTGACACTGTAGACGAGGATACAAATATCATTTTAAGCATAATTCAGCTCCCGGATAAAGAGATATCCGTGTTGGAAGTTTTGCATTGCACTAAGGGACAGCTGTACTATTCGGGAGATTGTTGCGAGGTAAGTTTAAACGGCGATAAACAGAGCGCAGCTTGTGATTTTTTACTGTAGTCTGCTGTTTACAGATCTAACTAATCAAGTTTCACGAACCTAGTTCCCCCCCCCCCCCTAGCGCAACAGCCCCTAGTGGGCCAGGGCCTCCTCATTATCGATGCTTCAAAATCACACTCAGACACACCACACTTGGTAGGAATCCTCTGGATAGGTGATAAGCCCGACGCAGAGACTTGTACCTAACAACACACAACACTCACAAGAGACAGACATCCAATCCCCCAACAGGATTCGACCCCGCAATCCCAGCAAGCAAGCGGCCGCAGACCCACGCCTTAGACCGCGCGGCCACTGGGATCGGCCACGAAACTAGTTAGACTGCTTAATTTGTTGTTTTTAAATAAGGCTTCAAAAGATGGGTCGTGTAAGCAAAGAGTTGCATTTTATTCAGAATGATCTGAAACAAAGAGATGTTTTATCGCCATTAATTTTTAACTTCGTTTTAGAATACCGAATTAGAAATTAGGAGGGTCCATGAAAGTCTGGATGCAAAAGTGTATTTCACTCTTATCAATAGCACAGTCACAACCAACACATAAACCTTCAACACGTAATCACGCTACCGGTTTCAGCTTCAAGGAGCCATTTTTTTTACATGATGAAGGGCCACACAGCAGTTGCTACGGACGAACCACAGCCTTAAGGCTGTTTGTGCAACCCTATGATGAAAATTAAGATGAGCAGTTTTTTACCAAGTTTTACAAGTAATGGAGCACCAGTGGAATGAAATTGACAGGGGAAAACCGACAACTCGGAGAAAAACCTGTCCCAGTGCCACTTTGTCCACCACAAACCCCACATGGACTGACCCAGAATCGAACTTCAAGGAGCCATCATCAGGCCTATGACAGAAACTATTAAAAACAAACCCCATGCATTTTGTAAGAGGAAAACTCCCCCTTTAAAAAGAAGGGGGTGTTGTTTGTGACTGTGCTATTTATAAGAGTGAAATATACTTTTGCATGTACATACCAACAGGGATGTCTAATATTAAAAAAAAAGTCCGGATGGTTTGGAAGTGATTGGAACACGTCTGTTTCTGTGTATACTGGGGGTGGGTAAACGCCATAAAGGAAATCAAAGAAACTCCATTCAGAAGCTAGAAAGGAATAATTATAACTTAAAACCAACAATATTGCACTTATTTTATATATGTATATTGCAACCCTACATATGTTTCGGCTGTAGGGTTGCAATATACATATATAAAATAAGTGCAATATTGTTGGTTTTAAGTTATAATTATCTCAAGCTTTGCACGGTATGTACAACTAGAAAGGAAGTTCGCACAAAAATAAAGGCCGAGAAACCGGAATAAACATATACGTTCATGCCTCGTCGACAGGACAGGAAAAATAATAAATCGTTTAAAAACATGGCAGTCCAAATATTTGGAAACGACATGAACATATAAAAATTGCATTCACGAAGTCGTATACAAGAGCAGATGAAAACTGGAGCAAGCTTGCTGTTATTCAGTTCAGACTCTGTTATCTTCCTGTCTTCTGGCTGAAAGAATAGTGAATGAACTATTCAAACTCGCAGCTGCCGTTGCGTGTTGTTTTGTTTGAGTGTGAGACCGGCGATTAAATGCCAGAGCCATGGCACGGCCTCATTTAATAAATCGCATCTAAACAGTGTTTAAAAATCCAGTTCCCACTTTTCCGAGAACACTGACTACAAATAATACATTTCACAAAATATTATTGTAAAGCAATCACATTACAGGCCTTGACAGGCCCTTAGGGATCCATGAGGATGAGGCTCCCAGATTTTTCAGACAATCGGCACATGAAGGTGGTAAGGTTGTCAGCCCTACGCACCGGCCGCCTTTACCCCCCAGGAAAGATTCCTGGTACTCATTTCTGTTAGAGGCTGAGTCGACCCCAGGGCCATAGTGCGACCGGAACGATTATGTCAATGAAAAATTCCAATTACACCATCGGGAATCGAACCTGCGACGTTCCGGTTTGTAGCGTAGTTCCTCAACCAACTGCGCCACCGCGCGCGCCACAAAATATTATTAACTCTTTGTCAATTCATGTCTTATCTCTGAGAGCAGTGTCAACTACAGTTTTTGAAACAAGCGCCTACCTTCTTTATAAACAACACATTTGCTGTCACTTTAACATGATAAGGAGGGTACGTTAAGCTTTTAAATGAGCGAGTCAGATGCTGCTTAATCTCAATAGTTAATATATATCATTATACTGTGTAATCTCATTCATTCATTCTGTAGTCTGTCTTACGACAGGTCCGTAGCCTCTTCCAAAGCGAGTTCTCCACAGGGTGCGATCTAGTGCTTCCTCTTTCAATTTCCAGTGTCTTTTCTTTTCCTTAAGGTCATCCAGTAGCTGCTTACGTCTTCTCCCTCGTCGTCCCGTCATTTCTATCCTTCCTTCTAACTTTCCTTCAATCACGTGTTTCAGAAGGCAGTTTCTACGCAAGATGTGACCAATCCAGTTAGCCTTTCTTCTTTTTATTGTATGTACGATATTCCTCTCCTCCTTCACTCTGTGTAATACTTCTTCATTTCTCACACGATCGGTCCAACTGATCTTCTCCATTCTTCTCCAGCACCACATTTCAAAACTTTCCAGATACTTCTGATCTACTTTCCGAAGTGTCCACGTTTCAGCACCATACAAAGCTATGCTCCAAATGTAGCACTTTACTAGTTTCTTCCTTAAATTTAATTCCAGTTTGCTGGTGAAAAGATTTTTCTTCTTGTTGAATGCTGTTTTTGCCATGGCAATTCTGGATTTAATTTCACGTGTACACCTTGCATCACTTGTTATCATGTGTGTAATCTAGTGTGAAATTAATTATGTCGCCCAAATTATTGCCTTAATTCCTAAAATAACTGCCAGAATTTGTTTTAAAATGTCGAACTACGTCATTTACTACACGAACCATGTTACGATTTTCTTTTCTTACTTTTGGTAACCCTGGTGTGTGATGCTGGCTTGATAGTAGCGCACTCATGTCACTCTTGAATTATGAATACGTTTTTTTTTAAAGAAGAGCTTTATTACCATTTCATTTTGTATACAAGATTTTCATGTTTACGACTGTACCATGCAACCAGCCGCTACCAGTCCGCCTAGGCCAGAGCCCTGCTTACTCAGTCTTACCCATATCCGGACCATGAACGTGGTGAGTAGTGAAAAAGTTATAAAAGCAGAAAAACACTACCGACCGACCCAATCTAGCTCATAGTAGACAATGCTTTGGTCGTTTATGCTTATATTTCCTGTAGACCTGAGACAAGTCTTGAAGAGTGTAGTTGCCGATGGGCCTGATGAGTGGGTTTGGATGCTCGAGGCAGGCTCCATAAAAGGAGGCTGCCAACCGCCTGCTATATGACTGTATGGTCTCCATCCCTAGGGACGTGAGAAGAGTTATGAATACGTTTGTTTCTGTATTGCAGGGTCCAGGAGAGTACTGCGGTGGGCCATCAGATGTGAGGGGCAAGTGTGGTGAAGGAATGCATTGTGCATGTGGAAAATGCAATGGATGCTCTTTAGCTACTCTTGATTGCTACTTTGGTCTTGATCAACTGCAGTGTCTCTAGCTCGGATCACTGGTCTGATGCAAACACCGCCTGATAGCCACTTAGCAAAACTACTTCGAATGTCTGAGGCTGGTTTTATATGTGATATATTTATTTATTTTGCAGTATTATAGACTTTAGTGATTTTTAAACTCGTGTTATTTATTACAATATTTATAATTTCATGAAAATGTGGTGGCGTGGAGTATGAGGATTACGTCAGTGGCAGCTGTCTGTTTTCCGGTCTAATTGCAAAGAAATTAGTCCAAAACGTAAGGCTGTCTTAAAACAGGTTCTGTTGAATATGTATCGCATTTATTTATTGTTCTATTGATGCATTTTCAACAATTATATTTGTGAAGCAAATACGTTTTGAAAACCTCAGGCTGATAAGAGACCGATGTGTATTGAATTGTTAATGTACATTTATTAGAATATTTGTGTTTCCTCTTATTTTATATCAAAATACTAACTTCAAATGAACACATTGCTTCCATTATGCACTACCAAATAAAGACGTAAACTTATTTTGAAATGGGACAATTTCATTTACAATTTCCATTTTCCGTATTCTAGGAGCAAAGGCATATGAATGCTGCCTTTGTTGCTCCCTACGATCTTTTCACAGTGAGGATGCTCACATCTGTATCGCCAAACGTACTTGTCAACGAGCCTAAACAACACACAGATACAGCATGCGCCACTGTAAGCCACACACGTACGAAAATAGTTTCCTTCGTGAAATGAGTGAATATAGTTTTTTTTTTTGGTAACTTTCTGTTGTTTTTTTCTGACAGTTGAAAGACGTGTTAGAAATTTTCAATGTGGAATCCAGTATTTCCGATAGATAATAAGCACTGAAATTTTAGAGAAAGTAGCCTTTCCATAACGTTGACACACAACACCTTTAATATGCAATGTACTTCTCTCGCATGCTGCTGTGCCGATTCGCCGCCCTTGATAAACTCCGTTGTTCGCGGACTTATATTACCTAATGACGCTGTTTTAATTATCACAGTTACATATAAACAGATGATACTCTAGCGTCAGTGAGGATTTACAAGAAGACTGTTGTGTCGCAAAAGACTGAAGTAGTGTCATGCGTTGTGAAAATAATGGAATTAAACACCAATAGCGTCTCGTTTCTTTACCTGGAATTTTCTGTTAAATCTGGAAGGCGGAACCACCTACCAGACGTTAATGGTCTTCTAATATGAGGAAATGAGACGATTATATTAGGATTCGTATTTCTTGCACCAAAACTCCGCAGGTGACAATACAGCCTTCTGAATATGCCTAAAGCAAGTAACAGCGAAGTACTGGTGTTAATTCCTCTTTCGCTTCGAGGATTCAAGATCGATCACGTTTATAGCGGACCGCGGCTTTCTATCCTGAACGTCTTATACGTGAGTCACGCCTTCTTTCGATTTGACATCGTGAATGTCACTGAAATATGCTGTGGCAGGTGCGAAGCTTACAAACCACTTCTCTCGTTTATA
Source organism: Reticulitermes speratus (assembly GCA_021186555.1). Lineage (NCBI taxonomy): Eukaryota > Metazoa > Arthropoda > Insecta > Blattodea > Rhinotermitidae > Reticulitermes > Reticulitermes speratus. The sequence continues at coordinate 35,619,241 of JAJKFL010000001.1, read as the reverse complement.
CAACTTATGTCACGTAACTTCGATTGGGGTCAAATGTTTTGATGAGGTATGTTGACATGTAAGAAAGCTCCTTGTATTCACATTTTCATTTTGATTACATAGGGGGGAGGGGACAGTATACCAAGGACCCCAAAACAAACAAAGTATATGATCGCCAAACACTGTTTTTGGGCAGTTCTTTTTGTTGTCTAGGTGTGTTACATGTTTGGGCGTAATACTTTAATAAACCGTCATCAGGCAATGATAACATATATATGAGAGGAAAACAATGACAGTGATAAAGGTTAAAATGTTGGTTAAGATATTGGTTTGATGTCTCAATCGATATTAAAAGTTTTCCATGTTCTTAAGACGATTTTTTCGTTAAAACTACAAACTGGGGGAAGCTGTTTGACTCGTTTCAACGATCATTTAACAGTCATTCCGCAAATGTAATAATTCAAAACAGGTCAACATCGTTTAAAAATGGGCACCCACTAGGGACCACAAATAACACTATTAAAATATTGCACACAGCCAAGAAGAGATATCATGCGAATAGCTTCGAAAAGTTTATATTTAACAACGAATTGAAGAACTATAACCAATTGAACGGAAACATAGTGTTTTTCCTAATGCAGTCTTTGACATTCTACCACAGAACGAACAAAACCAGACCGCAGCTAACTACGCCTGTTCCTCCCAGTGCCTCTTACGAGCAGTAATCAACCGCTCTTTCACCTGACAAGAACAGTTGCCTGTACTTCCAGAAAACATACAAGTAAGTAAATATTCCCTACGCTGTTGATTCCAAATAATCTGATTTGTAAACATTCATTGTTTTTATCTGATTCCTTAATATTTCCCCTAAATATGTATAGCTTACAGACAGCAACCCGTTTTGAGTACCAAGTAAAACTGAGAAAGGTGTCCTAAGTAAAAATTCGACAACATTTCTTGCCGAGTCTTACATTGCCCAAAATTACTCTAGGTTAAAAACGTACATTTTTTTAATTTCACATTATATTCACCGTGCATCGTACATTTTTAGTTTAATTTTCTTCTTATATATCCATATACATGTACGTAAGGGTTTTTGGTTTGCACATTTTATCTGATCTTAAGTAATTCATGGCCTTCTATTATGCGTCTCGTTTAAATAGCACACGTTGTTTATTATACTCCACGTAAATGAGGGGTTACAGTCCTAAAGAAATAGTTCACATAATAGTTGTTACTTAGCTGAACTACTGCAAAATTCTAATATATTAATTTAATATATTATTTTTAACGAAATAATCGGCTGAAGGATATGAAAAGCTTTTAATATCTAACTGTAAGAATGAGATCTCAATTCCTTCCTTAACCAATATTTTAACCTTCATAATTTTTATTTATTTTCCGCTCATACATACTTCTTATTAGTATCTTACAATGGCTTATTAAAGTACTGCGCCGAAACATGAGCACACCTTAGACAGTGACAAGAATTATCTAAGAAAACGGTTGTGCTTGACGATCATTCATATTCTTTTTTTCGTTCTAAAACACTACGGAAGTTCCCACCTTAAGATTTAACACAGGTATCCCGTTTTCCTATTGATAGAATGAGAGCAAGTAAAGTTGTCCCTGTGCACGCTATGAAGGCACGTTTGGGAATGGAGGTATAGCTCCACTCACTCTTAATCTCAACACTACATGGGGTGAGCTTCAAGCTGACTGCTTTATCCCTGGCACCCGCTTAATGGTAGGCTTGATGGGGCCAAGAGCCGATCTGGACGCTTTGGAGATGAAAATCTCCTGCTCCTGCCCCTGCCGGGAGTCGAACGATTCTTCGTGCTGTGTTTAGTAGGGGGATTTGTATTGGGTTGAATGGTTGGATTCCTGTGGGCGGTCATGCTGATCCTAGTTCGATTGTGGGCGATAGTCTTCTGTGAAAGAATGCTCAGAAGAATGATGCAAAGAATAGGACTTCTGAGATACTCACTCTACGACTACACTATCCTGACTCCGGATTTAAAGTAGGCTTCCACTTTTGCGGATGTAAGCGACTAATTTTTGTTCATTAGAGATACAAAATGGGACTCCTCAATTAACGTCTATTACAGAACATTTAAAAATATTTATGTGCATACAAATAGAGATAGTGGAAAGTTGACACTTTCTAGAAAATATACAATTATGATCTTTAATACTGCAGAACAAAATCATATAAGCCTACTTCTTATGTTGATTGTGGTATTGACGATCGCGTCGGCGTCTACCGAAGTGCAACCGGCATACTCGTACATCGGACGAATTTCGTTAGCGCGTGTAACAAGTGTCAAAGTGCTCATGGGTTTTGCTATACTGTTTTCATGGTTACCCTCAGGGCTGCAGATTTAATATACACAGCCCAACTAATGGTCACGGTTTCTTCTTCTTCTTCTTCTTTGGCATACGGTCCTTATAGTTTAACCAGTGCCTGCTTCAGAATGACAGCCCATACGGATCTGTCTTCTGCTTTTTTCATCTTTTGACACTCATCGATTTCAGACCATTCTCAATAGAGTCCAACCACCTTAATTTTGGTCTTTCTGCTTTTCTTCTTCCGTCTGGTTTCCCCAGAAATACTTTCTTTACGGTCCTATCATCAGCCATTCTTACCACATGACCAGCCCATTGTAGCCTTCTTACTTTTATTGTTGTTAAAATATTTGGTTTTCTACACATAACCTGCAATTCATCATTAGTTCGAATTCTCCAGCCATTTTGATCTTTTATTGGGCCATATATATTTCTTAGTATTTTCCGCTTCCATGTTTTAAGGGCTGATTTCTTTTGCTCTGTCATTGCCCATGTTTCACAACCATATAGCACTATAGGTTTAATCACTGTAGTATACATTTTCAGTTTTGTCTGTTTTGATATATATCTTGGTTTCATAATTTTTTAGAGAGTCTGGTAAGATCTATTCCCTGCTGTTATTCTTGCTCGGATGGTCACGGTTTACTTTCCCATATTTACCGGATTTAAAATTTACAATAATCACGAAATGGATACTGTTGGCTTCTTCCCGGGTGTAAAGTGGCTGGAGTGTGAAGCTGACCACTCACTTCCCTCTAATGCCGATGTTAAGAGTGAGTGGAGCTACACCTCCACTCCACCATCTGCCTTCATAGCGTGCACAAAGACAACTTTGCCTGTATAATACCTACTATCTGCACACTCCACGACACGAAGCTGCTAAGTGCACAGAATGCCAAGGCCTGAACACAGTCCAGTAACACGGATATACAGGGATTGATATTGTGCAATTGGAAGATCAGAATACTTTGGAGAACTCAGTCCCAAGAAAAAGCGTTTAAGTAGAAGGGGGGGAAGAAAATGTACCCTTTCGTAAAATAATGAGTTGTGTTTATTAAACTCTACATGCTTAGTTTGCTGTCTTTGGAGTTTTAGAAATTCCGTGAACCGTAACCTAATGATAGATCCGACTTAATAATAATAATAATATCATTCATCTCCAGTGCTGTATATTGCTACTAGTAAACAAACTTACAGCAATGGATGTGTGACACTGACGGAGAAATGCAGCAGTATTTAACAATGGCGAAATTTACGTGGTAAAAAGATGGTGGTCCTGGTAATAATGATACGAAGTATCTCAGAACAGCCGATCCCTACCAGAATTCGGACTGCATTATTTAAGGCGCGTTCGCATTCCTGCGGAGCACTTACTAAAATCGCTCCTTTCGTCTGTCTGTCTGTCTGTCTGTCTGTCTGTCTGTCTGTCTGTACAAATTTAATAACACAAAACTCGCTGAAAAAATCTTCATGAAATTTGGTACTGGAAAATTTTATGAAAATTTGTCCAGTCCTTTCAACTTTCGTTTAGATCGGACAGTTTTAATTGCCACTTTATCTTTAGACCTATGTGTACGCGTTCGTGGGTGTATGAGCGTTCATATCTTTGCTCCGCACACGTGCGCTCGCATCTGTACTCCGCTCGCACGTGCAATTTCCCACGATTGTTTGTAGCGCAGTTACTAGGATACAGGAAGACCACAAATTATCTGGAGCGCCAGATTTGTCGAGAAGGGAAAGCACTATGATACTTACGGTGCACGTATATTTCCTAACTTGTTTAACATCAAAACATTGCAGATTCCACTCTCCAATGTTTGGATCCAAGTCTGTCAAACAGAGGCGTTTATTTTCAACAGAAGAGGTCATACAATGTCGGATGATGACAGGATTATGATGGATAGTGATTGGGTTAAGGATTTTTTGCGGCTTGTGTCCTATTTCGAGGTATACTCCAGCATTCACATGTAAGGACTCGAGAAAATCGCAGGTAACCCGACCAAGATCCTGTCAGTATTCCTCTCCACTAAAAGTCAAGAGAGTCCGTGCCTTCCACTGATCGCCGCTTTTCCTGGCACTTTTATGTCAAACATATTTTGTTCGCGTCATTTTCTGTAATTTGTTGTGCGATGCTGTCAGGATCTGCAAATACGTAGCGCCGATGGTGTCATGAATTGGAAAAGAATTGAAAGGAAGCGGTCGTGACCTAATCGAGGTACTATACTGGTTTTGCCTGGAGGTACTGAGTAAAAGCACAAAAATGTCCTACAGGTTACCCGGTGTCCTTTCCGCGATTCGAACTGGACATTTTTTAAATACAAGTCTATCGTTTTATTTCATGATGAACTGTCAAAGAACTCCTTATTCACAGAGGTTGGATATTGGATATAAGCTCGCCAAAATTATAGCGCATACAGAAGTTAAGGGTGACATATATATTAATTTTAACCCCAGGAAAAGAGCCCCCTTACCGATTGTATAGGAGAATGGGTGGGCTCCAGGGCCAATTTAGACATTTTGGAGAACAGAAATATCTCGGTCCTACCGGGAATTGAACAGATTTTTTTAATCTTCCTTATTTTCAATTGCTCTTTAAAAGCATTTTTGAAGTCTAACTCAATTTTGCCCTCTCTTTTAAATCCTGCTCTTATCTAAGCATGATTTCCCTAATACCACCGCACAGGCCTATTCTTGGGCCCGACGTTGGCGTTTGACAAAATTCCCATGACAATCATGAATATACGGCTCTTGTAGAACCAATTATGCAATCGGCAAAGATAAGTAATACAATAATCCATCTGTACACGAACGATTGGTTTAGGCGTTTTCGCTTATACAACACGCACAAATACCTTTTTTTTTTTTCAATTTGCGAAACAGTTTTTACGTATACGAGAGTTCCTTCCTTTCGCCAAACGATAGTTGTTCCCGGTGCCTCTGCTCGGCTGTCGTCGGTTCCCGAAACTTCTGGAATGCGCAGAAAGTCACTGCATCTCTGAGCAGTCTGCGCAGAAGCAGCAGCATCGCAGCGTCTCTCATTGTTCTCGTAGCTATGTTGTGAAGTTCGTTCTTCTCGGTGTCTATCACTTTGTATCGATTAAATCTCAAGGAATGTTTTGGTAACATATTTATAATAGGGATTGTACCTAATATATTCGCATTTCGATAAATCATTAACTATATAACTATTGTTTATGCATAGGTTAACAACTAAGGATGTGATTTAAATAGAGTGATTGAACATTAGTGTTACTGTTTCACACTTAAGCGGGTTCTGTGTTGTATTAAGGTGAACTTTGCATTTTGAGGTAGAAATATTGGACCGCTAGAACAAATTAAAATTTATGACGTTTTATGAGTTTTCGCCTTATGAGAAGTTTTTGAGGAACAAATTAAACTCGTAAGGCGAGGGATCACTGTAATGTGTCAGTACGGTAGTCTACTTTAGTCTACATTATGCTCTTAAATACATTTCCACGACATTTTAGCACTCCATTTACATCCACCTGGAGTAACAAATACATAGATATACCTCTAGGCCAGTGGTTAGCAAAGGTTCGCAGATCCGCGAACATTTCCCAGGGGATCCGTGGGTACATTTCTGTAATGGCTACTTTGAAGTTTACTTATTTTATTAATTAAAGGAATAATGTTTTTTAAAAATAAGCGCGGAACTTCTAATTAAGAAACCCCCTGTACCCACGAAGCGAGAGACAATCATTTTAATTAAGGTCAAATCATGCAATGCATTGTTACGTATGATACTGGTATGTATTAGTATTTATCTAAAATCAGTTCTGAGATTTAATTTTTTAATTTTGGATACCTATCATCCGGACACTCTGTATTTACGTGAGCAAGAATGTGAGGATCCGTGGTTATTTTCCGAAGCCAAAAGGGGTCCACAAGCAAAAATGTTTGGGAAACACTGTTCTAAACGAACAATCCAGCATGTCTGCCCGAGAAAAATTACTGTTTTTCAAGGAAAATTAAACATTAACTTCACAGAAGACTGCGTTTATTTGGTATCAAATATTAACATACAGTTGGCGTAAACAATACATGTAAATAAGATGGAATACGATAAAGCTTACAGACGTGAAGAAATACATTGGTAGTGAAACAGAAATCAATTGATGCGGAAAAGAACTCCATTTATTATGTCTGCTTTATAGCAGTCAGATTGTCCTTAACAGATTATAATTGATTCCAGTTTTTATTTAACAATAAAATGTGTCAGCACTAAAAAATGATACAACGTTGCCCTATTATAAAAATGATAGGATTAACAACGAAGACTGTGTAAAACTGTTACTCTTCTGAACGTTCAAATTTTGTATTAGGTAGAAGATATACGAGAGAACAGGGTAACGCAGGAGCTGTGGAAAACTGAATTGAAATAACAGACACTAAATGTAACATAAATGACAAAAATGCCATCCATCCATATTCATAACCAGATTTTCGTGGATATTTAAACGACATGGTTACTGGATTACACTGATGTGTGGATCACATGGTGAAATGTCACTCCAGCCTCATTGAATCAAATTATGATCTTTTATTAAAAGTCCTTATATTCATCTAAAAGAATTTTTACTATTTGTATTGGAAATACAAATACATGAAACTTTCTGAGTGTCGGTACAAGGAATCAGGATCACACGTTAGGACAAAGATACGAGTATTTGGTGTGTGTTGCAACATGGCGTGTCGACTGGAACACATTTGACCATGTGATTTTCTTTTACATATCATACAATAGTAATGAACGACACATTGAATATGCCACAAAATTATTAGAGCAACATCTGTTTAACTGCATTCTTCATACACAAACACAGAAGTTAAAAACGCCTATGATAGGTGTCACGGTTAAATAAGAGGAAAGGTTTCATGGCTGTATTGTCATATGAAGTCCATCTCAGTGTGGGAACAATGAATTACCAAATATTTCACAGGGAATATTTATGTTGGTACAGCACAACATGTAATGTAAAGTCCTCTGACACCTCGTGACAGCATCACAGTTAAGTTACTTGTAAATTATATCAAAAACGTATTAAATTTAGTGCCCTTACTCTGTAAAATTTCTGGTCCAAAATGACATAAATTATGTGAGATTTGAGGTTCTCACGGTGGTGACTATTGAAGAATGTTGTTTTCCGGGATGAGACGCCGTGTAGCCCGGTATAAATGTACCGATGTTTCCGACGAACCTTCGGCATCCATTTTGAGGGTATTAGATGGAAAAAGGACGTCCCTATAAAACGCCGGTAAATGTTCACCAGATTATACGGCAACACATTCCTAGGACAGCGTTTTGTATTTCACGGATGACAATTTTCGCGTATAAACGCGATCTTACAAACATCACCTGTTTCAGTGCACAGAATATTGCAGATTATAGGCTACAATATAGCTACATAATGTGGGATATCTTTTATAAATCCAGTATCGCTTGCAGTCTATTTTCATAATGATCTATGAGTTCGTAAGAGCGGTAACAGAAATCAGAACTTGGCAGAACTGATTCTCCGATTTGGCCACGGCATTCGCCGCACAAAAACAGACTAGAATTGCTTTTAACGTAGCCTATTACAATAAAATGCACGATCGGTAAATACGCCGTTACTGGTAACAGTTCCGTTGCGTTGAAGTTTTTTCGGTGTTTCATATTTTTCTTCTGCAGTTCAGGACTTCTGACTGCTGTAACACTACGGTACTTGAGCTTGAAAATTTAACTGTAACGAATCCCGTACACTACGCAATAAACGCTAAAACAGATATATAATACTCTATTACCATTGGCGTATTAATTCCTTGCATCGTGAACCTACCTTGCATACATTCATGGAAACGCAAACCTTTCTCGTATATATGGTTTACAAACTAGTAAGACTCAACTGATAATTAACTATTTTTGTCAGGAGTGATGTATTTACGTTTTGTACAAATCACTGTTTCTGATATGTGAAGGGCGCTACAATATTTATAAATCTGCAACATTCTTCAAAATTTAAGGGATATGAAAATGCCTTATAGACCTATTATCCGAACTATCTACATTATTATTAAATTAGGTCCCTTTACAGTGAAAGTACTTTATTCCCTTTGCAGACACTTGACTGTGAGCTAATCGACTACATGCACAGCACATCCATTAATATGAAGGGATCAATGTAATACGTCTTCTGTTCTTTTAAACATTAGAATTTACCACTTACAATTGCCACAGGCCCAGTCATCTGTCGTAAACTGCACTGAAGTGACACACTACATGACCTACTGAACAATGAAGTGACAATGTACCTGAAAATGGTACTGCATGGCAACTGAGACTTTGCATTGGCGTTCCTGACTTAGCAACTAATAACTCAACTACGGAGTAAAACCTCGGACTAAGTATCTTATTTCTTACTTAAGTTAGGCCAGATTTAAAGAAGGACGTTATAAAACGCATCACCATGTTTTAACTTCCATCGCAGAAAAATACACATAGGCCAAATGATGTTAATTTGCAATCCATCTTCACTCAGCGTCATTTAATGAACATATAATGCGACACCCATCTATAGATTGCTGATCATACTTAATATCCCAATAAACATAAGGAAAAAAGCCATAAAATAAAACTGTATGCAAGTTAAAAAAAAAAGATAGGAATTTATATCAAAGTTAGCGCCCCTGCAAAGCCGTCAGGAGTGTTTTTACGTCTGAAGCGTGAATTCAGGTACGTAAATTCAACTCTGACTGAGACAATAACATGATCCCTGCTTCTATACTGCATTCCTGCTGCGCAACACTTAAAATTATGACGGTTCATAAAATTTTGTGGGGACAGATATTTGGGACATGTGTTTTACTGCAGAGGTTAGAGGCCAAATTTAAAAGTGTTACTTCTTTTAACTACTGACTTGCGTGAATGAAAGAATTAAACGGAAGCAACACGATTAGACACAACTCGTAACTTCTTTCAAAACTTAAAGTCACCTTGCAGCTGTCCACCCAGCACATAAATGGTTACCGAAGAAGCTTTGCAGTAATAATTCTCTACACAGAAACACGACAAATCGCTTCGTATTAATTTGAATCAGCCGCCTCACTTGTTCTGTTGCTGCTGATTCCGTGCCTTCACCTCGCGGCGCGCTTGGTAGCCCCGGAAGCCTGCCTGTATTTTGACAGCAGCATTACGTTCGGTCTGTCGTCTCTTTCTCACCAGATAGCCCCTCACACCCGCCTGGATCTTGGTTGCTGATCTTTCTTCTACATCGCTTGCTGGAATTTCATTGGCCTCGCTCTCCTGGTTAGCAGACTGTGGACGCGAACCTTGGCTTCGTGGACCATTCTTATTATCAACGGTATTTTCTCGTAATTGTTTACGAACTTTATAACCTCTGAATCCAGCTTGAATCTTAGATGCAGCTGTGTTAGCTGCCCTTATATCCTGACGCGTTTTGAAACCACGGTAAGACGCCTGTATCTTAGTTGCAGCGTCTGTTGCAGTACCCTCTGCACTCTCGTCCATCTTGGCTTCACCACCTTGGCTCGGTCCCGTCACATCCGTTTCCTGGTTACCAGCTGGTGATTTGACGTCATCGTCTGCATGCTGAGGCGTACTGGACGCGATGACCACGTGACTCTGAGCACCTGATGATTGGACCAGAACCAAGAGTAATAATTAGCATGCACATGTTAGCAAGGCCAGCCAAGTTCGTACCCGTCTAAAAGATGTCCCGCTTACAAACTAGTAGCTGATGAAATGGGAGGCGCGCGACTGTAGTCGATTTCCATGTCAACATAGTATCACGGTCGAATTAGTCTTCTGTGGATTTTTGTACTATGTTCAGCATATTCTGTCAGTTACAGTAATAACGCGCCAACTGTCATTTCTAGATTGTTTTTCCAACTTTGTACATAAATCTTACGACAAGCTCTTGCAATGGGCAACATATTCGCTCCAATTCGCTTAAGACAGAGTCTAAGTACACCTAATGTCACTAAATGTAGGGATAAAGTGTTTATTCTTTATATTGAAGTCGTCTGCAATGTTCTTGGCTTCCGTAATTAATGACGTCAGTCAGTTCTGATACGTAACTTAAAGCAGTCTGTTTTAGGTTTCATATTTTATGCTGTTCATAAATCTTCGCATTTAAAAACTTTCCCGTTTTTCACCAACATTCTATGAAAGGTGTGCGGAACGCTATGTAGCGTCCGAGCAGTTCTGCGGAACAAAGCCTCGATTCAGAAACAAACAAGAACTTTCTTCATACAGACACAAAAATCAATTGATAATTTGTATTTCCGCACAAAAAAGAGGGGTGGGCTTATGAATGATGGTGTAGAGGTAGCCCTGAATTCCACGTTTTGCTTTCTTATTTCTACTGGGCCAAGAGAGGGCCGCGATAGCTCAGTCGGTATAGCGACTCGCTACGAGCTGGACGGTCCGGGGATCGGATCCCGGTAGGGAGCGAAATTTTCAGCACCCGTCCAGACCGGCCCTGGGGCCTACCCAGCCTCCTGGGGGTAAACCGGTCGGGGCGTGGCGTTGACCACCCACCCCCATCTAGCGCCGACGTTAAAGAAAGAGTATAGCTATACCTCTACTCCCCCTCTGGGCCTTCATGGCCTGTTCTAGGGTGAACTTTACCTTTACTGGGCCAAGAGAACCGTACTCTAAAATTATTATACCTTCTGTTTGCAATTCTTCAGATAAACAAGCCGACCATACAGTTCTATGCAGAACCTTCACAGTGGAAGGGATAGCATATGTGAACATGAAAAATGCAAATACCAATTTTCTATCAGGGAAACATGGTTTGTTAACATCTGAGTGCCTCACATCAAGCAGACCGGTAGAAATTCGGTAGGTACCCGGTTAGAATCTCCGCCAGATTACCAGACATTTTGACATTTTTTCGTGGTGTTTCTCTGTGTTTTCAGACTGATGCTCTGGTAGTACGTTCAAACGTACAACATGCATCGTCCAACCCCTTCCGTCCTCACGATTCATCAGCTTCCCATTTCATTCGAGCTACGCAGTTTATGCGGTTTGAACAGCGTCGTTAAATTACTTAATTAAGCTCTAGTTATAACACATGACATTATCCAAGATACTCTTCCGCACACACAGAAAGCGACACGAACACAACTTATAAAAATTATTTATCTGTCACTAATTATGAGTATTATACACAGGTTTTAATGTGGAACTTCCATCTCATTACAGCGCCCACAAATAAAAATCCCCGGCATGTAAAAATGTCCCTGTGCTTCATTAAGCACCACGCTGTGAAGGCACATTAAAAGAAAGAAAGTGACGGAACCCCCTTAGTGTGAAGTGTATTGTTCGTTACCTGAATCATAAATACTGTGGTGTTTGGAGCGTTAAAAATGAGAAATTTAAATAATGTGCCTATTGGCTTCGACATATCTGTCTGTCCGCATGTAACAGTTTGAGACCTGCTGGTTGGATTTTCATGAAATTTGATACTGGTGACTTGAATTGCATTTCTACAGTGCACAACCTTAAACAATTACGAAGATTAATACCAGCTACGGTTAGGGCTACCCAAATACCTTTAATAGTCGTATATATCCAACATGTTGGTTTCAGTTTTTATGACTGAACTTAGGGAGTTTCACTAAAATTTGTGGCACTTCCCAGTTGGGGCTGAAACCAGATAAAACTAACGGATTTTATTTGAAGAACCACACGCGTTACTGCCCGCATCTCGAGTGTAACTCGCTACATACGTTTTTAAACTTTATGTTATATTGACCGTGCATTCTATGGCATTCTGAATGCCGAAATACGTATAGGGGTGAAGTAATAATATTGTAAAAATAAATAACCTCCAATCGCTACATACGTATTGGAACAAAGACTGTTTTGGATAAAAGAAAAACATATTTAATGTTTAATACACTTGTTCCATGCGCTTATGTTTTACCAGATAAACTCAAGTGAGAGAACCGTCCAGAATTATTATGTTGTGCTCATTTACTGACTTGCTAGTTTGATTGCTGATTACTATGAACCTCGAACAGCGCGCTGTTGGAGGTTGATTACATTCAATTACATTGAAACCGCTGCAGCGGTTTCAATGTAATTTTCTACGGAGATTTTATTAGTGGTAGATAACCTTCTTTAGCGGTACTTCCTTAGAACATTCTTGTATCAAATTTGTTTCAGGAAGATGCAGAGTTTGGAAGGGATGGGAGGTAGGTCGAATTTTGAATCATTTTCAACAAAAGGCCTATATGTCTAATACAGCCTACCACTGTTTTACAATCCTTATCAGTGACTTCACACTTCTGCCAGATTTGATGAAAGTCGATTTTATGGTGCTGTAGTACTCACTAAACAACACACAGGTCCCATGAACAGATGAAAACTAACTTTGTAAAACACTGTTTGTTGCGCATACAAAAGCCAGAAACCATATTCATCCCAGATCTGTAATTATCTGAAGTCTCATTCTCATAAAATTTTCGCTGAAAATTAATAAAACTGTAAAGCATCTACCTGTCGTATTTAAGTCAACTCCATACCGAACTACTACTAAATTCAAAGAGTAATAATACCTTTTTAGAACTCTATTCGATGTCTTGTTGTATAGGAAATCAAAAGATGCTGCGTGTTACTTAATGCACCGGAGGCAACTATCGGCTACTACAATATGAAACGCAGCACATCAACACTTGGTCGTTTCCAACTAATATTCAATACGTCACAGTCATGATAACGGTCGTACGTTAATCAGGTTACTTGAACAGAATCGTACACTGTGATAACTTCAAAGCAGCTACAGCGCTTGTAGCCACTGATGTCCTGATTTTCATCTCTCAGTTCTGTTTACTTCAGCGTGTCCTTAAATTTAGAGGCTAATGGTGAAGACAGATTTATACATTCAGCTTAGGAAGAAAGCGAGCTTTATCAGTGTTCAAACACTATTTCAGCAATTCACAGAGGCTACGTAATTAAAGGGGAATTATTCAGTCAGGTGAGGCGGCTTCATTACGACACGATTTACCTTTTACAATCACTGTTGTTTATTTGTACAATTTGTATGCTTCCACTCGGTTCCGAGATTTATTGGCTCTTCAGTTATGTAGCTACGAAGTTTCAGTTTAAAATGTTACATGGTGTCAGATGCAGAGCGATTACTTACGAACTAGGGTAGAGGATTTCTTGGCTTATTTCTAGACAACACTCCCATATTCGCCTCGAGAAACTGAGAAAGAGTGTACAAAATGATAATTTTTTTACCTGGCCGAAATTCGAATCCTGGATCTCCCAAATATAATTCTTAGCGATTTACTGCTGCATTAATGTGCTTAGTACACTCTAGAGCCTGGAACTTGACGAATGTACTTGTGTACGAAAATATATTTTGTTTGGTGACAAGAATGTGAGTGTAATAGCTGTTTTGGAAGGCAAGAAATCATGGCATTTTAAGGCCATTGTTTTCGAATTGAGCAGGAACTGAGAGTATGCTGCCTCTTCTGTACCTGCACGATCACTGGCTCAGAATTCGACCCCACTATTCCCACAGGTCTATTCGAAGAAAAATGTATTTTTTTTAAACTACTCTCCACTGCTTCTTGTGACATGAAATGCAGGAAAAGAAGCTCTTCTCTTATACTCTACGTTTCAGTTCTTAAGGACAGTTGACTGACGTTCGCATTCTGACAGATGTAAAGACTACTCCGATAGAAAGCGAACTGGTTCCGTTCACTACGTTTGCGGCAACTCGACTGACTGACTGACTGACTGACTGATTGACAGTGTCGTTTGGAGTCGACCAACACTCTGTCGTATCGTGAGACTATTCGTCCCACAAGAACAATGTGCCTGTTCTAGGAATCACGTAGAGATACTTATTAAAGGAATATCCACGTGTTTCTAGTACACAGTGTACGTGCATCATGTGTTGTGATGTTTGGTACACAGTGTACGTGCATCATATCGTGCTGTTTGGTACACAGTGTATGTGCATCATGTTGTGATGTTTGGTATACAGTGTATGTGCATCATGTTGTGATATTTGGTACAGAATGTATATGTATCATGTTCTCGTGTTGTCTAATAAAGACGAAGGAATGTGGAGGTGAGTTATAAATTATAAGTCTTCTGTTGTAGACTTGATTATTGACTGAGGTGAAGGCTTATCTGTAGGATAGTTGCATTGAATATGACTGTGGTAGCCCACTGCAGAGGTTTTGTTACTGGCGATGGCCGAGTTTAGGGATATAATGAAATTAAACAATTCTTCTCGCATGTCAGAAATTGTTAGTACGAAGCACTTTGATTTTTAAAATATTCACCTACTAAACAAACGGCAATTTGGAAATAGTTTACGATCCAAAAACATGCGTGCCTTTCTCAATATAACAATAATTTTCATCCTCCGTTTAACCAACTCGATACCACTGCTGGCGATTTTGTTATGCATATACAGGTAGCCCTCGATTTACGCCGGGGATGCGTTCCTGAACGAACCGGCGTAATCGGAATCGGCGTAAATTGAAATGATTTTATAATGTAAATCAATGGCATGCGTTCCCGGCACCCAAACATTGACGACAATTTAATGGCATTGCATTTAAAGCTCTGAAATAACGTAAATATAATAAAGGGAATTTAAAAAATATATTTTGTACACTTACAACCGGCAATGGCGTAATGAAGCAGCGTTAGGTCTCTGATGAAGTCCCTGGTTGAGGATCGTCACGTTTTTTAAAGAAAGCATGCAGTGTGGACTGTCGTGATTTCTTCTTTCTTTCTATCAAAATTTCATAATAAAAATAACCCCGGGACCTCCGCAGAGATTAAATTTGTCCTTTGATAGGTTAAAGCGCCGGGAATGAAATCGCATAAGAGCAAACTCGCATATGCAAAAGTTTACATTTTACAAGCAGCTTTTACCGATTAATCGATCTCATTAGAGCAAATTCGCGTTAACGAAACATACGTAATTGCAGAGATGACTGTATTTATAATCTTTATTCAAAATCAGCGATGTAAGAATTACGATTTAGTATAAGAAGCTCTACGAGAAAAATTCTAAAACGTTATAAATAATAGTAAAATATATTTTTTTCACTTTTTGACCTCCTGGTTTCAAAATCGGCGTTATTCTGAATCGGCGCAAATTGGACCGGCGCAAATCGAGGGCTACCTGTACGCATAAGAGTAACCCCGAATATAAATTCTATTGTGCCAAACACTCCACTGGAAAGTAAAAGATATGTTGTTTGAGGTTAAAGTTATTGTATGGGCCTTGAAAGTGGCGTACTTGCGTCAGTGGCATCCTCTTCTGGTGACGGAGGGAGTAACATCATATCGTGAAACTCTCCAGAATGCCTGATGGGGTCTGGAATGACGTCACTAGACGCTGTAATCGAGCTGGTGCTAGTAGTAGGCATCTGAACAGCGTCCTCCCTTCTCAGACTCCGTCTCATTCGGTATCCGCGATAGTTGGACTGTATCTTAATGGCTGCGTCATCCAGCTCCTGTTGTTGTAAAGTCTCCCACACTCTTCGGTCCTCGTCTTCGTTCGTCAGCCCGTCCAACTGGAGAGAAACAGCGGACCTCGCCACTGAGGGCTTCTGAGCTTTCTCCTCCAGCTGACTGTCTAAAGACAATCTATTCTGTACCTCCGTTCTTCCAACCTTTAAAGTTTCTTCCTGAGGCTGGTAAGTTTCGTCATCTATGGTAATTTGATGCTGTTTCTGAATTTCTGTCTCCAGTGAACCAGATGTATGAACACCTTCATCCTCCACTTCCTGAGACGTAAGAGAGTCTCCAAGGGATTGTTGACTGTCGCCAATTGATGGAGCTGTTGTAGAATTACTCGTCTTCATGTTATGGACGTGACGCCTTGCCAGAAATCCTCGTACCCCAGCCTGAATCTTTGTAGCTGCTGTTGACAGCGAAGAGTCTGCATCCGAGGCGCCATCAGAGGCACCGTCTTGTGTTTCACGGATTTCATCGCACTCTTGTGGCTTCTGCAACTCAGCTAGCTCGTTTTCACCTTCTGGTTGTTTCTCCCCTGTCTGTGGACTCCCGGACACCCTGCCGACTGACGTCTCTTCGTGTGATGCCAACTGCTGAACCGGAGGACCGAACAGGAAGTCATGTGACGTCACTGACGGTGGCACCTGTTTCGTGCAGATGAACGAAAACCCAGTTGTAAATGATTGTTATTTAACTGTTTTATACTACTACGCTTTATTTTAAAAACTAATCATTGTAGGCTATATGAGCAATGTGGACCAAATTTCTTCCTAAAATTCGAGTTAGGCCAAAATACTTTCTGCGATATGAACAGAGTACGCATTCGATGTTTACTTCATAATGACTTCCAGAATGTTGAGAAATTAAGGGTTAGGTAAGGTCTGTGTTCAGTTATTGGTGAAGCATTACTAGGCAGGCTTATATAAATCTCGGAGTACTTAAACACCAGTACAATATATATAAAAATAGTACCAACAAATGCACGCAAGTACATTGAAATTAGTGTACATACACAATGACCTCCTACATGTTTTGGCCAACCATGTGGCCATCTTCAAGGAGGTCAAATACATCGAATGGATACATTAAAGAATATAAAACGAAATTACAGAAGTATCAGAGCCAATCCACAGATATAAAATAATCTTATGAATATGATTATGATTATGAATCAATCCACAGATATAAAATAACAATCTTATGTTTGTTATTTTATATCTGTAGATTGGTTCTGATACTTCTGTAATTTCATTTTATACTCTTTAATGTATCCACCCGTATATATTTAACTCCCTGAAGATGGCCACATGCTTGGCCGAAACCTGTAGGAGGTCATTGTGTATATAAACTAATTTCAATACACTTGTGTTCATTTGTTGATACTATTTTTATATATATTCAATTAGTGCGCGGAATATGGATCATACAAAACCAGTACAATATTTGAAGTGGGCATACAAGCTAGGTTTTGAACCACTTCGTTCTGTTTGTAGACACCACCGTATGTTTGTTTAAATACAGAGAGTGTCTCACAAAACGTCTGTCAAACTTCAGGCAATTGTTATTATTTTTTTATTATTTTCAGCAGAACCTGTTATATCAACGTAAGTTATGATCTCAAGGGTTACGTAATTACGTGTAAAGTACAATGGTAAGTCAGAAAATAACTACGGGGCACGTAACTTAGAAGTTAAAGAACCTACACTGATGATTGTATGAAGGCAATTCGTCGCTGAGCGACCGTGAGCTCTTTCCAGCGATGAAACAAAATCTCGGCTGCCACAAATTTAAGGAGGTTGGCGAGGTAGAAAGAGTTGTGACTCGATGACTGATAACACAAACAACGGACTATATCAACAGGGAATAGAAGCAAGCCCCACGATATGACAAATGCCTCAGTTGTGGCCAGAATATTTGAAACTTCCGTGGGATAGCAGTAGAGGTAATTCTAAATGTTCTCATTAGAACTGTAAATAAATAACCCAAAACATATGAATTGTAAATTTATTTTCTGACCCACCCTCGCAAGTTGCGATATAACGTACGTTTTTACGGGGCTTCGTGTCCGAAATGACCGCTGTATTATTACTATTTAAATAACAATTTTCGAGTCTAAATATTTCTAGCACTTATAAACAATATTTACGTATAATATAAAAATTAACGCTTTTATGTTGAGACGTGATACTCACTTAATAAGGAAAATTCACAATCAAGAAAATGTGCTGGCAGGCAGTCGGTAAATTAACACATTAAACGGGAACAACAAACAAATATATCGATTACAGTTGGAATACAAATTAGGTATATACATTAATAAGAAATATATCCATGAACACAGAGTCAGCATACTGGTGAAACGTTACCTGACCACCAGTTCATAAGTACACAATTACAGAGAGAAAACAGTTGTTATATGATCCTTTTTGTGTTTGGCAAGGCAAGGCTAAAATTGATTACATTAGTAGGCAGTGTAGTCATGAGTCTAAGTACTGGACGACAGAGGCATGATGGTTCGATTCCCAGAAGGGGCAAGAGAATTTTTTCTACTCCAAATTGTCCGGTGAGGCTCTGGGTCCCACACAGACTCCTACACAATAGGAACCAGGGGCGCTTTCCTTGGGGGTTAAGCGACTGGGAGCGTGAAACTGTCGACTCCTCCACATGCCTTCATGGCGTACACAGACTTACTGGATGTAATTTACGTTCCTTATCATATTAATAGCCTTTTATTCTGGGGAGATAACGAAAAAAGGAAATTCACTTTTCAGACAAAATTACAGGTTAAATGATAATAAGGCAGGCAGCTGTTTCAAAGGGCTAACATAGCGTCAATCCAAAAGCAAAAGTGCGTCATGAAGCATCCTGCTTACCTCGTCTTTCTCTGTAGTCTTACTTAAAGCCTGTCTCGTCTGGTAACCTCTAAATGTTGCTTGGATTATTGTAGCAGCTGTGTTCAGCTCCTCAGTCTCGTCCTTAGTTGGCTTTTCCACACCCACATCCTCTGTCACTGGCTTCTCTTCGTCCTTTATTGCCTTGTCCTCCACTACAAGCACTTCCGTTTCCTTGTCACTCCCAGGCTGGTTAGCGGACACTGTCGCACCTAAAGAAGGAATAATATCATCAGTGCGGGCCGGCGCTGAATCCGTAAGCGATTCCACACTTTCCGTTTTTTCTGCTACTGAACTGGATGAGAGTCCTCCTTCTTCTCTGGCTTCTTTCGAAACCTCAAATTTCGCCCCATCAGACGGCAAAGCACTTGGCGTTGTGCTCGTATTTTCCACTTCAACTACAGATTTTCCGTTGTCTGTTTCTTCCTGAATGTTGGCTGTAAGAGCCTCATTTGATGCTTGATTCTCCGTCCTTGCAATTTCTTCTTCTATAGCTGCACTGACGGGTCGCCTATTCGATGCCTGAACGTCTTCTATTAGTTGTGCAGCAACTTCTGTATTTTCATTTCCCACCTCAGTCTCTGTTTGTTCTTCACCTGAAGATTCTTTAACTGGTGCAGAGCTCGTGGGTCTGTATCCTTCGTTTGTTAATTCCGAACCACTTAATGACCTGGTCCCTGTTTGTTCTTCAGAATTTTCTACATTTACTGTTGAATAACTTGCTGATGCATTACCTTCTTCTATCACTGAGCCGGAAACACTATCCTGTCTACTTTGTGATGTTTCTGTAGGACCTGCGTCAACTTCCACAATGCTTGTCGGCCTACTGTCCTGATCTTTGGTTGAACCAGACAGGCCAACTAGTCTGTTTCCCTCTGTGGTTGATTCTGCAGGACCATCCGGTCTACTTTCTTGTTTTGTGGCATTTAGAGCAGTTCCTGGTCCGCTGCTTTCTTCTTTGGCTGGTTCTAGTCTTTCCTCTACCGAGAACCCTTCGGAAATTACTGGCCCACTATCTTCTTCTTTGATGGATTCTGAAACATTAGCTGTCCCGCCTCCTTCCTCTTTCATCACACCTGGAACACCAAGTGGCCTATTCCCTTCCCCCTGCATGAAACGTACCGCACTATGTGGCCTGCTTCGTTTCTCTTCTGTGGTAGATTCAGCTGTAGTAACAGAACTCTTTACTACCGCTTTCGTGGTTTCAGCATCAGTAACTGTGTAGTTTCCTCCTTTGGTAATTGCTGTACTGCTATCACTCCTGTTGCCTTCGTTGGTTAATACTTTACTTTCTCCCAGCTCTCCAGTAAATCCTTGTACTATAGAACTGGCTGGTCTAGTCGTCGATTCTGTTGGAACTGCAGCGCTGACGGGTCGACTTACTTCCTTCTCTGTGCTAATGGTAACACTGACTGATCTGTCTTCAGAGGCTTGTATATTCTCTAAAGTTACTGATTCAATTTCTTTCTTTTTCGCGTCTTCGAAAACACTTTCTGGTCTACTTTCTACTTCTTTCGTAGGCCCTTCAACTCTAACTGGATGTATTTCCTCTTGTTGAACCGAGTCAGAAATTGCCTTGGTTGCTGCAGATTCGTCTGAATTTTCATTCTCTGCAACAGGTCTAGCACTACTTTCTTCGTATTTTTCGGATAATATAATGTTTACTGGTTTTTCTTCATCCACAGTCATTTTTTCTGCAGCACTACTTGATCGACACCCTTCATCTGTGGTTAATTCAATGGCATTAACTGGTAGACTTCCTATGGGGTTTTCTGAGACTTCGGCGTTACTTACTCCAGAATTAACAGGCCCTCTTCCCACTTCTTTAGCAGATTCTGTTGCATCTACTGATTTCCTTTCTTCGCCTTTAGTGGATTCTGTAGCACTAACAGGTCCACTACCTGCAGTTCCTTTAAAATTCTCTGTGATATCACCTGCTGAATTTCTGGAAGGCTTTCACCGACTTTTAATTTATCAGCATTTGGTGGCGGACTGCCTGTAGGTTCTTGTGATATTTTTGTGTCTTCTGTTGCATCATTTCCTTCCTCTTTATTTGAATATGCAGCGCTGAATTGTCGAGTTCCGCCGTCTTTGTTAGATTCCGTAACGTCAACAGGAAGACTTCCTTCAGTTTCTTGAGAGTTAACAGTGGTAATAACAGTTGATAAAATTTCGAGTCTGATTCTATCGTCTTCTAATTCATCGGCTTTAAGTAGCGATTTTCCCGCAGGCCCTTTGGACACTTCTGTGTCTTCTGCTGTAACATTTTCTATTACTTCACCTCCTCTTAAGGCGCTTACTGGCCGACTACTCTTACGATCTTCAAAGACTTGTACGGTATCCTCTATCGAAACTTCAGGCCTACTGACTTCCTCCTTTGTTAATTCTGCGGCACTAACTGGTCGGCTGCTTTCTTCTTTAATTAAAACGGCAACAGGTCGGGTTTCTGAAACTTCAGTGTTATCTGCTTCAGAGCCAGCTGGCATAGTTTCTTCTTCTTTGTCCTCCTTGACAGAAACCGTAGCATTTCCAGGAATCTCAGTACCCTCATTACCACTAACTGGTCCGTCCACATTTTTGCGAACAGTTAATGGAGAACTATTTACTGTCGTAACTTCATTGGCATTAGTGGCGGTATCTGCTTTCTCTTTCGAAGGTGATACTGAACTTGGTGGTCTGCTCGTTTCTTTGTTTGATGCAGTGACACTAAAAGGGCGGTTATCTTTCTGCGATTCTGTGCCTTGCTCCGTAGAGCTCGGAGATCTTCTACTGGAAGATTCCTTACTAATAGGTGACATATATTCCGCGTCTTGCTTTTGTTCAGGTACTGATTCTTCTTTGACTGATGAGGCACTGATAGGGATGGTCCCATCAACGGTGGCGCTTGTTGGCTTTGAGCCGCCGTCCTCATTGACAACTATCTGTGAGGCACTTGTTGGTCTGCTACCCTGTTCTGGATGTCTTCCGATCTGGCAGTGGATAGTTTATCATCAGGCACTAGTTCTCTCAGAACTTCCTCCTTTGATTTAGCGGTGTCTTGTGTAATAGGAGTAGAGACAGACCTGTTCTCTTCCGCTTCCCATGAGGTACCACTTTTTCTACTGGCAGCTTCTACAACAACAGCTTCATCTTCCAACTTCACTGACAGTGGTGACTTTACATCGCCGTCTTCAGTAACATCTGCAGTGTCTGCCTCACTGAGTGCGGGTGCTGGAGAAGCGGAAACACTAGCAATGCCGCTCTGCGTGGCGACCTCACTATCTTCTGAAAGCTCTTGTTTCCCTGTACTGTTAATGTTCACTGCAGCTACAGTGGCAGCGGCGCCTACGACAGCTGCTGTTCCAGTGACAACGGTGGTCAATTTTCCAGCATCGCCATCTTCGGTTTTCACTGTGCCATTCAGCTCTGGTGCGGATTCGTTCGGCTTTTCGGTCAAA
The DNA here is from genome assembly GCA_021186555.1 of Reticulitermes speratus. Lineage (NCBI taxonomy): Eukaryota > Metazoa > Arthropoda > Insecta > Blattodea > Rhinotermitidae > Reticulitermes > Reticulitermes speratus. The sequence goes on along the minus strand of JAJKFL010000001.1, from coordinate 35,597,066 downwards.
TTAACTTCATCTTCGTTTTGTATATCTGTCACGTCCAGTGGTTCTTTCTCTGGTTGGCCAACCACATCTGCAACTTCATCTGTGAGGTCCTGTGGTATGCCTGCCTTTTCTGAGCCATGCGTAGATGATGGTGATAAACCAGCATTATGAGCTGAAACGGAGAAACAAAGACATTAGTATGCGTTTATCATCAAGGGCGGCTGTTAGCAAAGACAGGATTGAAGAGATCGAAAAATTTGGTAGTTTGTTGTGAAGTTATTCAAATGTATAGAAAACAAACTAATAAAACATAATCTATATAATTATAATAATTAAGAAGTAATTTACTGTGTTGCCAAACTTAACAAAACCAATTGATACAACCACATTTCAAATTTATTTCTTTAAGAGAGTACTATAAATCGACATGTTTTGGCAGACGTGTCCCACTTTTAGGGATATCTCAATATAAAAGGTTACTGAAAATTTTCCTTTTTGGGATGAAGCGTATTAAAACATAAAATAATTGTATTTCTTCCTTTAAACATTCGTAGAATATGATCCTAAAGATAAAGTCATTTATAATGGAAAATTCGACGCATGCAGTAGGTATTTCTTATAGCGTTGTTTGCTGACTATTACATTGTGCTGCTGCCCAGTAGCAGTCTTAAGTACCTGGTGATGTTCTTTTCATGCCATGAGCTTGAATTACAAAGTTAAATATGGCCACTTACAGAAGATTTTAAGTTGCATATTAATTGGTGCACTCTCACCTTCATAACCGTAGATTTAAAAACTTTAAAAGAAGAAACATCAGGTTTTATTTTGCTTTAATACTTTATATTCGCAAATGTACAACCTTTAGTAGCTTTTACACATTTATGTACCACTGAAGATGATATAATCATACCGAAACGTAAGTTATATGAACGTTTTAATTCAGTAAATTCAAAAAGTGATTTCTATCAGATGTTAAGTTTGACTTATGAATGAAAGACACAACGGTAATCCTAACGTCTTTAAAACCTTTTCTTTGGCTCTTTACACTGAATGAAATTAGAAATTCCGGCCATATCTGGATTCCATCCATCCAGATTTATATAAAATATAAAGTCAAGCAGATTATGTAACAATATGCTGTTTCATTCTTTTTCTCGCATACATACCATCGCACATTAGGTCTTGTCAACTTTGTCAGACATTACGTATAAACACATGCAAGAAATTATGTTTAAAACCATAATAGATACGAATCTATATAGAACCACAAAACACATATATTTAAAAAAAAGTACCGTTAAATTAACTACTGAACTGTCTATATCTGTATGTTTGTTTTATAGAACAAATATATCGCTGTCAGTGCAGTGGAATGTACTGCAGACATGATCTGACCTATTGGCATATTACCGCTACAAAAGTCGTTATCCACTAGTCATAGGCTACTAACGGTTAACAGTCACTTGTTACACGTCTGAAGTATGCACGTTTTAGTGTTGAAGCAAAACCTGTAACGCTTCTGTAAATGCCTCAACTTATATAAATAAATTCAATATGCGCTCTTTATATGTTTACTTATCGCAAATAAATATGAAATATTAATGCCTGAAATGAGTACCTCCTTTAATTTTAGCAAATTTGAAATCCAGGATGGCACCTACTTGGAATTTCCCTTACCTAGGTAAGGGAAACTCCATTTGGGTGCCATCCTGGATGACTAAGCATTTATGTATTTAACCTAAGTTCATAACTGCTTAGTCGTAAATGTGATTAATATCATACAGTATATTACATTAATTTCTGAATAACATTTAGAAAATGGGCCGATAATTTAATATAAATCTATCAGCATCATTTATGAGTACATAAAACAGACTACGGTCAATGTTGTTATACATTTTAATGATCAATTACTTTACTATTTTATATGATAAATTGTCATGACAGCATTTCATCTGTGTTACTTTCTATCGTAAATTAATGCTCATGCCCCAGCATTGAATCGAGCACTTTGATTTCGCATAACTTATAGACTTGTTTGGCAGCAAAGTGAGAACACAATTTTATCACTGTAATCTCATGAGCTCAGCATTTTATTTCCACAAGTTTGCTATTGAAGTATACCTGTGTTAAACGACTGAAGATATTCATCAAATTGGCATATTAAATTAATAATATTACTATTATACTTTATTACTAAAATACCGAAAATCGGTGTAATGTGGCATACTTTCTTCTCGCTTGGAACTTGTTGCGCATGCGCACATTTCTGCTGTTTCGATATCCGTTCATTGTGGAATACGCAATCGTGTAAATTATTTCAAAGTCTAAGGAATTTAATTCGGAAAGTAATGTTACAGTAGCCCAATTTTAGAAACGTGCACAGAAGTACAACACTCTACAGTTCGTTCAGCTAACAGGACAACATGCCAGCACTATTCATGGCTACGGAGAGTTCTCAGCGACTGACGGTCATGCAACCCAAATAGCACCTCTGCACTGAGGATTGCTTAGCGGCCAGGCTTCAGCACCTTCCACGTTGGCGTCATTTTCAGGAATTCTGTTTGCTTTAACGAATAACATGTTTGTTTTTAACTTAACGACGGCTGTGATGTATAACTGTAAGGTACAAAAATGCAAGAAGAAGGCCCTAAGATTACATTCCAAGAAATTCGAAGAAGCATTTTTCGTGAAATTGCAAATCTTTCATGAAAGAGCAATTTGTCGTAACCCACCTATACACAGTTGTACAGGAGACAGAAAAAAACTTGGCCGATCCTCAATAGACCAACACGTAAGCATGTTATGTTTTTACGAAAATATAAGGAAAAGCAATTTTTTGTGGACACAGTATTTTGACAGAAAGTGTGTTTGTAAACCACCTGTCTAGTAATGCGGGAATCTCAGTTTGACAAATTGTGTGTTACCACAGATTGCCGTTTCATGAGCGATATGTTGCGAACATATCCTGAAACGGAAGCAGATCGTACTATGGGCTGGCCTGAATGTTGCTGAATACAAAGCGTAGCTATCATGTACATTTTCTAGAGCAGGCATGTGCATATTCTAAATGGCTCCGTGTTACTTCTGAAATCACGGCCAGGTTTATCGGCTGTCCTCAGTGAGGTTTTGGTGGTCTTCCTCATAAGTCAGGAAGAGAAACAATCACGTCTGATTTAAACAGTGGCGCTCGGTCATTTACCCTATGAGGTATTTCCAATAATTGAATATAATGAACGCATAATTTTGAGGCCCGAGTACTTCATCTCGGAAATTAATGAAGGGCATGATATGTAATTTGAAAATAAAAGTTGTCAGTGTACTTAATTAAGCACCACCTCATGAAGACAAACGGGGTAATGGAGGTGCGGCTCCACGCATTCTCAACTTCGGCACTAGGTGGAGGCAAGTGGTCAGCTTCGCACCCCCGCCACGTTACGCCCGAGGAAAATCTCCCAGACACCCAGTAAACAGGAGGCTTGGTGACCAATTTGGGCGAAATTTGGTGCAGATCTTCACATAATGCCGTTGAGCAATTGTGGGTTTCGTGAAAATCGTGCAGTTAAAGGAATACTTTATTCGACAGCATAAATAAAATTTTGTCCTTTTTCTGCTCTTTTCTTTGGAGATTAATTAAGGACATTCCCTTGTGTTTTCAACTGACTAATTAATAAGATTACCTTCAAACACAACTACATTTATTTTATAATATTTTTAACAATGAACTACACTTTTTGGCCCAAAAGGGCCATCATCAGACTTTATATAAAAATATAAACGGAAGTTTCGTTTATATTTTAATATAAGTCCTGATGATGGCCCTTTTTGATAGCAAAATGTAGTCTGTTTTTAAGAGACTAGTGTCATACAACAGGGGGCGCGCGGTGGCGTAGTTGGTTGAGGCACTACGCTACAAACCGGAACGTCGCGGGTTCGATTCCCGATGGTGTCACTGGAATTTTTCATTGACATAATCGTTTCGGTCGCACTATGGCCCTGGGGTCGACTCAGCCTCTAACAGAAACGAGTACCAGGAATCTTTCCTGGGGGGTAAAGGCGGCCGGTGCGTAGGGCTGACAACCTTACCACCTTCATATGCCGATTGTCTAAAAACCTGGGAGCATCGACCTCCTGGAGCCCTAAGGGCCTGCCAAGGCCTGTATGGGACCCCCTTTAACTTTTAGTGTCATACAATAAATGTAGTTGTATTTATCGTTAATATTATTAACTAGTCACGTATTATCTACATTTGTCGTCCGATTGGAATAGTACTCGTCACAGGAGATGTCCATAAAGCTGAGTGATTACGACATGCATACAAATGGGCTCAATGGAAGCCATACCTTATTTATGGAGGTAAATGAATTTCTATCCGTAATTTCCACATTTGTTTCCTATATGGGTGAAATTCAATGCAAGAGATATACACATATGTTGTTGAGTGTTTACGAGTTCCGTGCAAATCGGCTCATGGAAAGCCGTACTTTTGGTATGGGCATAAATTAAATTACATTTGCACGCACAACAATTTAGAAGTAACTAACGCCTTGGAAATGTCTGTGTACTCTGTCCCGGATTAAGCCATTTGCAGCCTGCTTTGTGGTTCTGAAAAACTGTACGATCGACAGTGACCTAAACTGGGGGCGACCTGCATGTCACACATCATTATACTCGTGTAATTGCAATACGCTACACAGTGTCGCAAACAATGCACGTGACATTCACTGTCACTCCCCATTTCTGTAAAGTAGACATCAGGCCAAATTTCGAACACTGAGCCGCCTCATTAGTTACGTCTCGGCGAATTTCTTCTTATGACATACAATTAAACAATGCGTAGCCAATTTATGTGATTATATCATAGGGTAAATCATAGCCATGTGCATCTACCGTCATCTGAACCGGGCAAAATATAGTGGTTCGTGTGGAGGACATCTCCCTTGTCTGACAGACATACATTTCCTGCTGCAGTTTGCTTTGAGCAAGGTAGGCAATATAGGTTACGTATAACGTAACACTGAGGCGCTTTCGCGTAACAATTCTTGCCGTGGAAAAGCAATAAGTATTACATATTCTGAGTGTGTGTCTGTAGACTTAGTTATCCAGCATGTAATGCGCATACGCCTTATTATATTGTCATCCGTGGCGTGTCTGGTTCTACCAAAATTTTCCACATTATCTCATAAATGGCACGATTTTCGGAAAAAGGTATTGAATATAAAATGTGTGTTTCGATTTTCTGTACAACTTTGTCTGAAACCTTTCTTATTCTAAAAAAAATTCAGCGAGATACCATACGCTAAATGTACATAGGTCTTCAAGTAATGCACTCCTTATTCTTCTCATATTTTAATGGAACTTGAATTTTCTCGACATATTTTCGAAAAGTACTGAAATATCAAATTTCATAGAAATCCTTCCAGTGGAAGCCGTGTTGTTTCATGCGCACGGACGGACAGACATACATGACGAAGCTAACAGTCGCTTTTCGCAAATATTAGAAAGCGCCTAAAAACAACTCCTGTCTGATTCCACTGGTTTTGCAGTCGAAGGTGACGGCACACTTCGTGTTAGAACTGTTACCTTGAAATTTCCATGTTCTTTTACTAGAATGTTTATGTAGGGAATGTATGCGAAGGTCGAATGCTTTAATTTCGTACAAATATTCTGACTAGATCTATTTCTAGTGCCGTCCCAGATGCTGTCCGTATGCTCTCAGCAAAGAAACAAAGTACGTGATGACGTGAAGAACTTCTCAATCCACTTCGAGGTTTCAGAATGGCTTTGCAAATAATTATCGGCATACAAACAAGTTTATAATTTTAGTGCTTGCGAGGTCAACGTGTTTATTAATTTTGCCAATTCTCATAGCTACTGGTAATAATTTTGTCTACCGCTGCATAATCGTAATTGTTCAGTTTTCTACATTTTTAAGTCGTTCTTTTGTAGGGCACTCATGGAGCAGGACAGTGTTTCTCAAACTGTGAGGTTTAGAAGAGTGTCAGATGGAGCGCGAGGCAGTGCACTGAGTGAAGTTAGTTTTCCATGCAATGTCTGTAAGTAAATATCGTTTAACTTTATCCAGTGTTTCTCTTGCTAAGTTCGAAACATAAACGAAAGAGTATGGCAGATCTTTCGGGTAGTTTTCATTTGTGTCAAAAGGACCGTTAACCATTTGTACGCCGATAGAGTCATAGAGTTGTGTAAATTACAAAAGCTGTTTATTTGTGTGTGTGTGTGTGTGTGTGTGTGTGTATGTATGAAACGTAAAAGGGCATTAGTTCTTCTGTCGATATAATTTTGACATTGAATTATTTCACCCATTTATATCAATTATAGATCTCTACTGACAGCCTTAATTTTATGTCGTATTTTTTCGAGATACTTATGTGACCCAAAGACATTATCCAGCAGCTTCTGGGCTGCGAAGCTTATAAACCTTGTTTTGTTTTCTTCTGCATATCCATGGTAATATTTCCAGTTGAGTGGTATCGACCTTCGAGCAGTACTTCATCAATAAAAGCCCTATTCCAGTATATCTGAACATGGAAAAAGAGAAACAAGTTTTTTTATAACAAAATGTACGTCAAGTTATTATTATTTTTTTCCTATGGCTCGACCGCCCCTAGGGGGCCTAGGCCTCCTCATTTTTCGAGGTTTCGCGATCACACACTTTACACACGCCACACTCGGTAGGACTCCTCTGGACAAGGGACCAGCCCGTCGCAGAGACCTCTACCTGACAACACACAACACTCACAAGAGACAGACATCCATGTCCCCGGCGGGGTATATTTTTTTGGCCTGTCCGGGGTTTTTCCCCTTTGATCCATTTTTGTACTGTTTAAATCCTTTCGTCCTTCATGTCACTTTACGTTCCATACTACCGTCCTTACGACAAACACAACACAAACATCCATGCCCCCGGTGGGATTCAAACCCGCAATCCCAGCAAGCAAGCGACCGTAGACACCCGCCTTAGACCGCGCGGCCACTGGGATTGGCCATGTTATTATACTGTATTTAAATATTAGTAATTGTCTCGAAAACTTTGTTAAAAATAGACCTGTGTGTTAGTCATTTTAATGAAGAGTAGGATGAGGAATTTGAAAGTGCAACTAGATAAAATGACCGAAGAACTGGTTTGAGAAAAGAGACAAACCATAAACTTCCAAGAAAAATATGGGAGGCAACAGTGTCTTATTGATTTCTCAAATGGCATAGAAAGTGGATGGTTTTTAATGTAGGTGCCAGCCACTAGAAGACAGCAGTTTAGATGTACCTATTCTGAGTAGAATTTTAGCTGAACACGTAACATGCATTCAGCATGGCCTACTACACAATTAATTATTGTTAGTAAAGTATTTTTGCCGATCCCATTGGCCGCGAGGTCTAAGGCGTGGGTCTACGGCCGCTCGCTTACTGGGATTGTGGGTTCGAATCCCGCCTAGCGCATTGATGCCTGTCTCTTGCGAGTGTTTTGTGTTGTCAGGTAGAGGTCTCTGCGACGAGCTGGTCCCTCGTCCAGAGGAGTCCTACCGAGTGTGTTGTGTCTAAAAAGTGTGTGATCGTGAAGCCTCGAAAAATGAGGCGGCCTAGGCCCCCAAGGGGCTGTCGAGCCATTGGAAAAAAAAAGTATTTTTAACATCCGCTATGTACGTACCATTACAGACAAGATAAATGTCATTGATGCTGTTAGGTATTCCAAAGGAAAACAGACCGATGTGCACCAAAGACGCAGTTTGATCTGTAAATAAGCTCTACTTCATAACTGCACACACCGTTCTGTATACACAGCCAGGAATGTTTTTAACGTATACGTCACGGTGTGAAGTTTAAAACTGTGATTACTGACCTAGTCTAATAGCAGCTGGGAGTTGTACACAGAGAGATTTACGGGCCCAACCTCATCTATCCTCAAATATAGGTTTTGGACAACATTTACGGCAGCTGCATAATTAATGTGTAAGTTTCGCTGAAAAATGTCAGTCTATCTCAACATAAATTTCGCACACTACCGGATGTAACAATTTAATGTGAAATGCAGGTCTTATTCCAAAATAAAATTAAAATATAACTTCAGACTTAAGAATAATTATGTGAAGGGTAACTCACTATTTAGAAGCAAAATAACCATTAATTAAATCTAAAAATTGTAACAGGCCTAAGAAAGATACTACAACTTTTGTAAGGCACGGACTACCCTTTCATAACTGTCAGACTTTGGGCTTTGTGAAAAATGTAGCCTGAATTATAGGCTGTACTCCAAAATGAAAGAGCAATTAAGACATTAGAGAGGGTTTACAAAACACCTTGGCGGAATTTTAGACTATACAATTTATAGGATGTTGAAGTCGTGAAAAACACCGTCTCCTAAAGAGAGTTTTCTATTATGCTCCACGAAAGAAAACGAAAGTTGGAAATCCAATGAGAATGTGGATGAAATAATTGGAATTTCACGCGTTTGAAGACTGGTACAATAGAATTACTTTTATTTCTTAATGCTCCCCGATTTCCGAAAGGGCATCGCTTTTGTCGGATGTCTCTCAGGTTCGCTTGTTTGTGCTCCTGTAAAGAGTAGCTTTGAAGTAGCTTTGAATACGAAGATGAGTATGGAGCATTGGTGGAATGATACTGAAAGGGTAAAACCGAGTGCAGAGGCCGACGTTTGTCCAAATTATTTTCATTATAGAACTTCAGTTCTTCCCTCACAGTGAACACAGGCCCTGTCCATTATAAAAATCAGTCGGCTAAAGTTGTATAGGGAAAACATCAGCATTTATTGTGAGAATCACACAGAAGCCATACGCTGTGTGGGCAAAATACAGACTTAATGTTATAGCAGCTGGTACTGTGACTGGTCAGTTTGCTAAAATAATATCCTTCAACTGAAGGCTTGAGAAAGCCAAAACCACAAAGGGTTGTAAAGCTAATGAAAGAAGAAGAAGAAGAATATCCTTCAACTAGACGGACAGGACCAAGCATCGTTAGGCACCTTCAGAACAAATTCAAGAACCGATATGTATACATTATGAATTCACTTCACATGCAGGCCAGTGACAGTTTCTATGATGTGGAGTTCACAGGGTCACATCCAGACAGGGTAGCTGGGAACTTGGCTTGACAGCTTAACCGACCATGAGTTATATGAATTGGCGGGTTTGAGATTCGAACATGCTGCCATTGCGAAGGTGGTTTGTTCTGACGCCACAGGAAACATGCAAACGAAATTAGCTTCGGAGTGCAATAGAACAGACTGCTTTAAAACTAAATGTGTGACTCCTTATTAAGTGACCATCGACCAACTTTGGAACAGACCAATCACAAGCTCAAATTGAAATGTGACTTTCGCAGACTGAGAAAATGAAAGATTTTGATAGGAGATGCGACGTTTCCGGAGCGTTGAAACGCTGGATTAAGTAACTTTACACACAGACACGAAGCTACTGCGATATTAAAATTTGACTTTCGCAGATTCAGAAACTGAGAAGGAGATTTTGGTATGAGACGCGACATTTCCGAAAAGCTGACATACTCCTTCACGTAAATTCATAAACTGACACCACGCAATTACACAGTTCAAGCCTACTGCAAATTTTTATTGCGTCGATTTAAAAACTGTCAACAAGGCAGTACGTTGCAATAACATATTTGAATGCAGTTATTTAATAACAATCACATTTAGTCTGAAATTCCGCCGTCCAAAACGCCAGTTAATCGATAATTCAAGTGACAGAAAAGCTGTAGTCTTTCAACTGGGACACTGGATTAGTGAATGTCAAATATCAGTTTTACTACTTAAACCAACAGATACAGCTTATTGGGGAATAACTCTAAAACAGATTTCGGGGTTATTCCCCAATAAAGTGCACGTGTTTTCTTTAAGTGTTAAGATCGTGTAATAAAACATAGGGTGTTTCTTTCCTGCTTGCCGGACCGACGCTCTAGGGAGTTATTATTAGACTTTCTGAAGGTTATTGTCACTGTGATCGTTTGTCAAACTCCCGTCATGGGCTGTTAAACCTCCCCGAGATGCGACGTAAGACGCAAGGCTGGCAGAGCGCCTGGCGGAGCGTTTGGCCGGCGCTTATCGGTCAAGCAAGAAACAAACATTCTATACAAGGTGATATGCAACACCGTAAGTTAGATATCAACTTCAGAGATAACAAATCTCCAAAAAACATCTTGCGCTGACAGGTATATTACCCGAAATACTTCCTTTACTTGCACTTCTGTTAGCGCCTTAATAATACAACTTTCGTCAACGCTGACATATCAAGCTGCATTTCGAGTAAGCGGTAACTAGCCATCAGTCTCACCAAATGGTTATCAGAACAATAGCACAAAAGACAAGGACTGCAGTATATATGCCTGCAGTTGACCAGTGGGATTTAAACGGCTAACGAGAACAGAAGAATCTACAAGACAAAAACTTTGAAGATCATGATTTTTACGAAATAAAATAAAATTCTGCTTCATTCCGTTGGGTTTGTTCTGCTGCTATGAACACGCTGGCATAAAGACTGCGCACCAAACAGTTCACGATACCACCGACTACCCTGACTACAAATCAACTGATACGCATCGGGAATTGTTCTTGAAATTGATGACCGGAATTTTAATATAAGGAATTGACTTCATGTTTTGGTTGCTTTGCTCTCCTCGGATGTTTGTCTTGCAGAGGTCAGAAGTTGCGTTATCTGCTGTGACATCAGTCATGTTTACAACACGTGACACTGAGTGACACTTTGTGATGACACTTGCATTCCAGTTTTAATTGACCAATGCGCGAAGCACATCACATAAGATAGTTAAATTAAAGCTTGATATCTCAACATGCGTACACTATTTATGAGGCGATGTCTAAGAAGATACGAAATCTGCTCTCCGGGCGGTTCTCTTATTGACCAGAGGCACTACTGTTATCCCAAGAAACTGAACCTCAGAAACGGAACGCTCTGAATCCGTCATAGGAGATATATTTTCTAGGAATGCTAGCTGACTTTCAGTTCAGAATGTTTCGTGCCTCCTCTGTTATCTAGAAAACTAAATATTAGCATGCATTTATGTATATATTTATTTATTTAATTAATATTAATTTATTTATACATTTACCGGTTGTTTGCGAAACTTGGTTTCTCACTCAGTGGAATCTTATTGCTGCGGTTTGAGAACACGGTTCTTAGGAGAGTATCTGGACACTTCCTTGTTCCTAAAATGTCTAGTAGTTCTATAGCCTGCATTGTTCAAACTGTCTTCGTCCCTTTGGCTTGAATCAGGCAACCACTGTAGTTTCGCCTGACAAGTTGCGATATTCAGTGTGTTAATTTTGTAACATAGTTTTATCACGGTCAGAATTGCTAGCCTTCCGCCCACCCCTCAAGCCGGAGTTCTGCCTCTTGTCGACAGTCTGCGACTGCTTATGCAGTAAGCTCGCAGCTACCCACCGTATCTTTATCCGCAACTTGAAAACATGCCTTAACATCGTTACAAGACATCTGCTACCATGGAAGCTGGCTCTTTTTCTTTGTCCAATCTTAGGTCGGCATCAATTGCTGCTCAGCTATCCAGATTACGGGGTTAGTGTTAACTTTATCGAGTATTTCAGTTTTATTAAAATTTATGCTCGCAATAAAACAGTTCATTTCATCCAAATCCATCACATTCTTAACATTTCCCCCGCTCCAACCTTCAACCTGACGCCATTGGCCGTATTAGAGTACCGTCGATCGAGAACAGCTTTCTCATTTACAACGTGGAGGAAAATAAAACACTGTGCAGAATAGCCAAGAGTTCTTTAAGGTTTAAAACAAGGAGAACCAAACAAAGTATAACCTGGAGCGGCTTTATAGCCTGAAAAAAAGGAGGATAATTGCACTTAGCATGTTTAGAACGGCTTTAAGATTTTAAACAAAGAGAATAAGCGTGATTTCTTCTTCCACCGCTTGATCCTTGAAGATAGGACCGATAGGTTGTCCCGAAACGTCGGTACCTCACTACCACTATACGCTGCGTAACATCCGAGAAAAGCGAAGATCTGAAAAAGAATAACTTTGAAATCTTGGAACACAGTGGGAATCGGAAATAGTTTGACACAACGCTTCTTCATGTAAAGCATTCGTAAGACAGGTTGTTAAGCAGGTGAAGTGTCCTCAGTATTTCTAATGCATGTCGCCCATTGAGAGCATAACAACAAGTTTGTTGTCACTGTACTTTCACATATTAATATTACTTGCCCTTTCAAATGCAGTTAATAAAATCACTTCCTAATAAGCAGAATTCATAAAGGTGTTGAAAAGCACAGCGTAATTCCTGCTATCGACAGTGATTTCTACATCATACTATTTGCTAACCTGCTGCTTGCTAGCTGTACGCTGAACAAATTGCCGACCCTTCACCGTGCTCTTCGGCACCATAACTGCCCGCATTACATGTCAAATCAAATAAATGGCGTGTGCAGCAACCGACTGCACACTGGTTTGTTCCCTCGTCTTTTAAATGGGAACATGAGCTGAACGTGTCCACGTCGAGATGTAGGCCTAAACCTCTCTCCAGTGTAGCAGCGCGTCATTTTTTATGAAAACTGCTCAACTGCCATCCGCTGTACTGGAACTCCGTTTGTCAGCGTCGAATTAAATTTGTAAATGGAGATTCCGTTCTTGTGGATAAGACGCTGCTTCAGTTGGTTAGTACCGATTACACAGTAGCACAACGTCATGTGCCAGAAGAAGGAAGTCCTCAGTTACACCGCTGAGAAAACCGCAGATCTCGCAAAATTTGGACATACGAACTATGCGACTGTGGCCTGTTTCGAGGTACTATCCTGGAGAAACTAAGAAAGCGTCAGGTCGGAACACGACGGTAAAAAATACCAGAGTTTCAGAGGAGCTGGTTGCCTGAATCTTCAGGGTAGCTCAAGAAGAGTAAAAGGTAGTGTCTCTAAACTACTCTGAACAAGAAGGCAGCCAGCTGCTCCGAAACGCTGGTACCTTATTATACCAATCCATCTCCACAGCATCACATCCCTCAAGACTGGGATCTTTTCCAGCACCGCTAAGATAACCTCAGATCTCGCTCAAGGTAGCCTGTAACCGGACATTCGAACCGGGTACTGTGTGAATGCTTGCGGAAATCTGAACGCCTCGCCTGTTTTATTTTGCTTCCTCATTTATCAAGTTTTCAAATCGTTATTAGTACAAGCACATATCACGAGGTCTCCGTGGCCACAAAACAAGACACAAATACCTCTGAGTCTGGCGAGCAGCTGCAGCGATCGGCATTTCGTGAGGGGCTGAAGGCCGGTTATAAATAAACTGGGGCTGTAACTGATGTGGTGTGGCTGAACCCCCAGAATCTGTGTCGGTAGGAGAATACGATGCATGTCTGATGAAACAGGATCTTCCAGTAGGTGTGTACTTAAAACTACACAGATTATAAACAGAATTATTACTGTCTGCTGGAGAATTAAAAGGTTGACCTGCTGTCACTGTATCCTAGTGTTCCTCAACGGAGGAGCCGCAATAAATTAAATTCAAACAAGCTTTTACACAGCTAAGGACAGCTGAAGAAGTGTAGTGAGAGCAATTAGATATTTTCAGCCATGCTTTATCGTACATCGGCCTGTCAGTTAGTTGTGTTACCTTGCAAATTCATATCATCCCAATACCCTTCATATCTGTCTGCATATGTTATAGATTATTCTTTTTCTAATGCCATTTTAACCCTTTAAAACGAAGCGTAAACGGTTTTATTTAAAGACCCAGTCCGTACCGCCCAGTAAACACTTTTCATCTCTGTTATGAAAATCAATCATTTATGTTATATAGGGCAAAAGTCGCCGTTTCTTCTGAGATAAATACAAAACACATAAACACAGTGTGGGTAAAATGTATAATTTTTTAATGTTAAACCTGTTGGTGCATCAAGTAACCAGTAGGTTTTAAAAGGTTAATCCTAATATTTTGTCTCTCATTCTTTAATTTATTGCTAGTTCCGAAAATCTCGTTAATGTTATAAGTTTTCAGGTTTTCATGGCCGGTGGTACTCATATGATGGTCTTTTGGGTTTTACATCGTGCAGTGTACTAGGTTTGTCCCAACGCTTCGGAGAAATATGCTGCCTCCATCTGCCGGGTACAACACTTTTACGATCCATGATTTGGTGTGCACTGAGGCACTGACAAACACTGCTCTAGTCACCCATTTATTTTCAAATTCCCGGACAAAAGTCATATTGCTACCGAAAGTAGCAAACAGCGGGTACTGGAGATTATATTTTCTGTACGTCGTGTAAATGTAATTCCTAAATTTAAATGTTACGTAATGTACTTTTCCCTTGTCTTTTATACTGTATGTCTTGCTAAGTTATTTGGTGTCAACAATTGGTATTTCTTGTTGTACATGTGTATTCGTGTTCACAAATTCAGTAAAACTTACGTTCCTGGTTTTATGTCAAATCCTTTCGCTTGTACTTATATGTATTCTCATATTCATAATTGTAATAAAGCCATTCTATACCACTGCAGATTTTTTTAACACACCGCCCTTTAAATCACAGACAATTGGAATTACTTATGATAAAACGAATGTGTTCAGGCGGACATACATTCCACCCTATCACTTTATGCACGTTACGAAATATGACACTCTGCACAATATAAATTGCCATTTTCTGCCCTCAGAATGAAAGAGCGAACACTGCCACACTTGTCTCTCATGCTTCATTGCTCAACAAATCAACTGACTGTGAATATCAGTTGCTAAGGTTATTTTTTGAGTGCGCAAATGGACACACACACACACGAGCGCGCGCGCGACAGCTAAGTTCAAAAGTAAAATAAAAATGGTGTCTAAAGTACGTCTAATAATCTTCTACTCGCCAGCCGTCATGCACCAATGTAGTAGAAGGGAAATACAGTTTCTGAGCGCTACATAATTATACAGAGTATATAGATAAATATATCGGTTGTCACCGGCAGAAACAAGAGTATATTTTAACTGCGTTTTCTGCGTTGTGATTCAAGGCCTTAAAATGGTTGAAGTAACGCTCGAAATTTGAATTTATTCTGAAGAAACTTAATTTAAACTACATCTTAACAACCAACTTTCCAAAAATCCATTTTAATGTTACTGTCTAAAATGAGCCTTTCAAGGTGGCCTTCTCCACACCAAAATTTTGAAACACGTTTTTCTTGGTAGATATTTTAGAAGACCAGAAAGGAATTTGTAACTAAAAATGTTACAACAACTAGTTTAAGGTATCAGGCTAATGTAATAAAGAAGAACATCATCTTCTAAATTGAATAAATTGGAAAGGTACTGAAGAATGTTTTCTCCGTTGCATCTTCTCATATGTTACTCGTTTTACAAATTAAAAGTGCGCTCAATTTTGTCAACACATGCTACAGCAAGATATATCAGTGGGAAGTGTGTAGGAAAAGGACAACTTACGTAGACACCTCTTATTGTACTTATCCCTAATAATCAACTACAAACTGAACCTCAGTGCTTCAGTAATTGCCACTCGACTCTCTTGGAATTTGCTTTTTCTCAAGGTGTCTCTGGCGCGATTATGATGCCAGGAATTACATTACTGTTTTCATCGTAATGTGGTTCCAATTATTATCAAAACCAGACTTGAAAAATGAATATCATAAAGACAGGATTTTATTTTATTTTATTGATTGTTATTTTTAATATATCTGCATTTATTTTTTTTTTTAGTTAAATTTAAAAATAATGAACATGCGATCATTGTGAAAGGTCTGTATGCGCATGCAGCAGTCGCGGTTAACACGGCCTCTACATGCCGCCACAGTGCCCTGCTACCTAGGACACGGCGGTCTGTCGGTCTGTGTCTGTTGGTGTGTCGCTGAGCACGTGTCTTCACGTTCTTTGCTAAACATTTCTGTTTAGTTTGTCACGCGACCACTGTTCAACATCTCCAAATAAACCACCTAAAAGTAAGGGTACGTCTGATTTTGGGCCAAGAACGATATGCAGAACATGTGGGTCAAAGCCGCTGTTCTGGTGGGGCACCAAGCCGTTCTACTTTCTGGTGCTCTGTACTACTTGGTCACACTCACGATGCAGATGTGCGGGTTCAGTATATCTGCACTGTGCAGTATATCTGTCTGTACGCCCTGTAACGAGAACATGTGGATAGCTTGGACACATCCTGTACCTGGCTCATCTGAAAAGAGTGGCCGTGACATATTTCAAAGCACTATCCAGGCTCAAAATATTTTTCATATATCACTTTACGACGAGTTCCGCCCTGCCGGCTGGAAGTAACATGCCTTTATCACTAACACTATCTAACACTTCATGCAAAGTTTTGTTCTTAAATATTTTCCGACAGCATCTCAGAGATTTTAGAAGATAATGGTAGCTGTAAACATAGAGAAATAGAGACAACTGCTGAAGAATAGGGGTCACATCAACGCGGAGGCTTGGGCTCAAGGGAAGGTAGTCCATGTGGGATTTATGGTGGACAAAATGGCACTGGGAGATATTCTTAGGTGTTCCCATTCCAGTCAACGTTACATCAATTCCCCATACACAGCCATCATCTCCTAAGTTCAGGCTTAATAAGTGGCTAGTTCCTGGATATATAAGGTATTTAAAATGAACAATGCTAAGTATGGCTTTCGCGCCAAATACGGCTTTATATTTAGAAAATAGCTATAAATCCGGACCAATATTAACGTAACAACTAAAGCAAATAAGAAGCTGGTGTGTAATTAGCAGAAATCGTAAACAATGCATGCAGAAGTCTTTATAAATGAAATCATATCAAAAAATAATAATTAATCCGTAGTTTGCAGCAAAGGACAAATGAGTACTTCGAAAATAGCCTTATATTTATGCCGTACGTGAGAATTTATTATGCATATAGCAACAGCCAGAACAAAGAAAACCCCAGAACCAAAACATCAGAACTTAGGAAAGGTGTTCTGCACAAGTATAACTAAAGTTGAATAGTAAAGCACTATGGGATTTGACTCTGATTGGTAAGACTTCCTGGACTACCAGAAGACAGAGGCGTATGTCTCCTCCAAAAGTCGGTAACTAAATACCAACCGACAAGGCGTTATATCCCACAAAACCTTAACATTCGTCAACAAGGCTGTGAAAACCTCGAATCACGCAGAATAAACGTTACAACGCGGTGAAAATACAATTAGTTCTTTTTTATATAATTTCCGTGTAAAGGGTCACCCTTTACACAGAACTCACTACACACCATACGGGGACAAGACCCATAAGGAATCGAAGATAAATAAGATGTTTGTATACAAAGAAAAACCACAGCGTAGCAACGTACAAATTTTTAACCATATTTAATAAAAACGCAGTAATAAATATTGCTGTTTTATTGTTCTAATATATTATACTTTTAAAAATATTATTTTAATCACACTTTATGTAACCCATACGGTTAACATTAGCTGCAATAATACTCGTACTGTGATATGAATTAATTTTGTAACCTATTATATTTTAGTAAGTTTTAAATCTTGACGCAGACTTCCCTGAGAATGGCGTCAGTGACGCCGAAACATGTAGGAGCGATATGAGATTGTATTTGTACATATCAAGAGGTGCATTTGTTGGTGTCATGAATGAAGAATTTAAAAAAATAGCGTTATACTTGTTACTGGCCTCTACACGTTCCTGCACTTGGCCACTTAATGGGCAAGCTCACGTGAATCGAAAAATTTATTTGATGTTTTGGGACTAAAGGATTCAGATTCATAAATTAATACATGGCAAAAATTGCCTTCATGATGAGGAATTTCAAGAAATTAACCTGTCCTTGCCTGGAAATAAACAAACTTCATCTTTCTGTTCGTTTACATTTCTTAAAACAAGACTAAAATATTTTCATAGTGACCCCATTCGTTACGGAATGTAAAGTTCTGCTGTCTGGTTGTCGATACGATAAATTCTGATTGTATACATTCTAATTTTAAGACGGAAAATTCTGCCAAGAATTGGTTCATATAGCAAAGAATATTCAGTTTGTGAATCACCTCGCACGTCAGTCGTACTCCACAGAATGCGCTTTCCGTCCAAACACAATGGGCTACACTAGTCTTTGATTACACCCGAAGACAAAATAAAATTGTATGCAATAAGCATGAAAATAAGACTTCAACAGCAACACTGATATGTCAGTTATCAGTGTTCTGCCAAGAAATAATTCAAAGCAGTGTAACATTTTTCCTTTTTTTGCAAAACGACATAAATCCTAGAGGAGCTCTGAAACTATTGAAGGTTTCCAAACGCGATAACTAAAACCATAACACAAAAAGACATATTCAATTAGTGGCCCGCGAAATGCAACAGACTGGCTCGCGAAAAGACATAATAAGTGTACGCACTTCTGTTTTTGTTTCAACCCGCGAGGACAGTGTGTTTCGTTTTGAATTCTGTCCGGTTTTGAAGAAAGTAAGGTTGTATTTTACTATAAATGTAATGGATATATATATGTATGTATGTATGCATGCATGTATGTGTGTGTGTAATGTATATGTGTATGTACGTACGTGTGTATGTGTGTGTGTGCGCGCGCATTTATATGTGAATGTGTGTGTATGTATTTGTTTCGAAAATTGCTGTATTTCCTATCTATTAATTCTTCTGTGCTGTGTGTACTGCATTTCTCCTTTATTTGTGTCTGTTTTCTAGGGATTCCTGTCCATTTGTACAACTTAAAATTTTAGTAAACAAGTAACTTTTGGCAACGCGCAGTGCTTACCTCGAACTAGAAGAGCTTGTCGGTGTAGTTGTAATATGTCCCACGTGTCTTACTGTGTAAAAAGATAAAAAGGTAAAGTTTTCTCTATCCATGCCATTCAGGCGTATAGGGGGAGGAGATGCATAATTCCACTAATTTTTAATCTCGGTACCGGATGAAGGTGAATGGTTACCTTAATGCCCCGGCCGCTTCACCCCGGGAAAGGACAACGGTACCCACTGAATAGGAGGCTGGGTGGGCGCCAGAGCCGATCTGGACGTTTTGGAGAAGACAAAAATCTATTGTCCCGGCCGGAATCAGAACCACGGACCGTCCAGCCCTTAGCGTAGGTCGCACTGTTTATACTCCAATAAACATTTATCCCCGATGGTTAAACAATTTTGTCTCCTGGTTCACGATCTAACTTCACAGTCGTTCAGGCGGTTCTGTCTGGTCGCCTGGAAGACTTTTTAAGACATTATCAGAAAATCTGACAACGCACATCTGCTTCTTTTTGCATATGTCTTCATTTGTGCGCCTGCTTTTGACAGTTTGCCTCTCTATTTGAATATCCAGTCAATTAGATTCATGTCATTTTACAGTTATGTCGTCCGTTCATGACCATTATATACCAAGATATCCGAGGATTCGAGAAAACAATACCCAAACCGAAGTAGTTATATGACAGTCTCTGAAACAAACCTAACATCGAATAATCCGATAAATTTTTATAAGAACCACAGGCTTGAAATATAAAGGTACTCTATTCTTAAACTCATGAATAAAATTACACTGAACTGTAATTATAACTTCACTCTTTAGTGACACTACAGAACTACGAATTATAAATGGTCATGCTTTAGTTTCTTTAACCTCCTTTACAAGTTCAACAATTCACACAGTGTGGAAATTTCCTCATCAGCAATCTAAATCTCACCATCAGTGATGTTCTTTTTCAGTTTTTGTCTTGAAGAATGTCTGATCCCCCCTTTATAAAAAGTCTTAAATTTTGTTACTTGTCTTTCTGTGGTTTCTCCTGGAAGCTGTCACAGTGACGGTTAGTGTTAAGAGTCCTTCCAAGGAAGTCTAACCTCAATTGTATTTAAAAATTGTATTCGTACTGCGCAGTAAACACTCCCTGTCCCCGTTATAGAAACCAATAAGTTAATGCTGACCAGAGAAATAATTGCTGTCTTATCTCAAAACCATACAAAACACATAAATGCAATATGTGGGCAGAACGCAGTCTTTTACATTAAACCTAGTTGTATATAAAGCAACCACTAGGCTTTAAAGGATCAAGTAAACTGAAAGCACAGGAATGTCTTCAAAACACAATTATTATCCAAAATCCTCTAAACATTCGACATTTACTATTCACTGCCGTCTGATAAATGTCATTTGAAGTTTATACGACATAAATTTACGAACACGAACTTAATGAAGACAGAATAGCTCAAGAAATTATTTACAAGAGTCATTATTAGAAATAGCAATTGCTTCTACGTATTGTGAAGAATGCAGTCTGTTGTTATTACATTAGGCATTGAAGCACCCGCTGTTTAGATTTGTGCATTTGTGGGCTCCAAAAGCCAGGCCACATAGGTAAGTTATACTTCCAGCATGTGTGATTTACTGCATGTCGCAATAAGTTCCACGCACGAAGTTTAAAATTCCAGTCTCAATCGCAGCAGTGAAGTCACTCAACATACACTCTTTTATTATTGCACACGGTAAGATAACATCGAAGAATGGGTGGCTTTAATTTGTGTTGTGTGTTTGTTCTCTGGTGTAACTCTGAGGCCAGATTAAGACGGTATATTTCCGTCTAATTCTTAGCAAGCATAATTCCTGGAGTTACAGAAAGTAAAGCCAAATACACTATATATACATATATATGTAACGGCCATGATTAGTGGGTCCTTGTCACCACGGCATGGCGCGTCCTCGGGTTGCGGATGGAGGAACGGCCTCCAAATATGGAGGGTAGCTGCGAATATGCAGTCGCGGACAGCCGACAAGGGGTGGTCCTCCAGCTTGGGGGTTGGGCGAGGTGCTAACAACTCCTCACCGTAAAAAATTACCATGTTACGAAACACTATACAGAGCCTCGGACCTGGACTGATTCTTTGATCTGTACTCATCACCAAATATTATTCGGGTGATCAAATCGAGAAGAATGAGGTGGGCGGGGCATGTAGCACGTATGGGTGAGGGGAGAGGTGCATACAGGGTTTTGGTGGGGAGACCTGAGGGAAGGAGACCACTTGGAAGACCGAGGCGTAGATGGGAGGATAATATTAAAATGGATCTTCAAGAAGTGGATGGGGGGCATGGACTGGATTGATATGGATCAGGATAGGAACAGGTGGCGGGCTCATGTGAGTGCGGTAATGAACCTTCGGGTTCCATAAAACGCGGGGAATTTCTTGACTAGCTGACGACCTGTTAGCTTCTCAAGAAGGACTTTGCTCCGTGGAGTTAGTTAGTTATATGTAACGGGGACCGCGTAGTATATACAGTAACTATTCTACTGGTTGCACGACCGGGAATGGTGGTTCGATTCCTGAGAGGCGCAACACATTGTCTCTTCTCCAAAGCATCGTGATCCGCCTCCACTCCGCCACATGTCTTTATGGTGTTCTTACGGTCAAATTTCCTTTGCCTTTGCATGTATACACACACACACACACACACAGCACAACGCAGTCTCTCTTTCTCTCTGTTTCCATATTTACATGGACGAAAAAGTAATAGTAACCTTTTTTCGAAACGTCGGGAACCGATTACCCAGCGACGAAACGTCTATACCATAAAAACGGAATCCTCAACCACACCGCTGTGCAACCTTCGAAACTTGCACATGAAATACTGTTTGCAAGTTACGAATTACACACTTAGTGACGATGCGAATCCGTGAATTTGTAACCGACAGATTCAAACCATACAAAATTCTGCATTTAACCAATTAGTTCGTCACAAATTAAAACAAAAAAACAACATACTATGGCTATATACGTAGGACTATATGTAGACCTATTTATACAATAGGAAAGTATGTTTTATGAGTTGTGCTTGGCAATCATAAAATTCGTAATTCCAGGAATATATATATAGATTGTCCTGAGGTATGTTCAATTTCAATATGCAGGTAGAACTGGAATATATTGCATGCGGTGCGAATTTGTCTTTCAGATTTCTGCCGGCATATCCTAACGCATACAGTGAAAAAGACGAAATTGTGCTCCCTTATGCGCACATAGATAAATTCAAATTCATTTCTTTGAATTTATTTTTCTTTGCTTCCTTTTCGATCCGTCTGTGCATTTGTATCGCTGTTTCTTTTTCCAACGTCGTCAGTACCGCAGTTGTTTATCCTGCACTATTTTAGTACCAGTATACGGCGGTTTTCTCTCAGTGTGTTGTACTCTTTCCCTTTGTTCTGCTAATGTGTACTGCTGTGTGCTACCTAAATGTCACTGTTATATGGGTTTCCCTTATTGTCGTCTCACATTCCGGCACGTCTGTCCGCACAATGTATGCCAGTCGAAGAATCAGCATCGTAGATTTATGTCTTTGTAATACCCTTTGTCTGCTCAACATGCAAACCAGCTATAAATGTCTATTTCCATGGAGCAAAGTCCTTCTTCAGAAGCTAACGGTTACTCACCTAGTCAACAAAACGCGATGCCAAAATCCTCGTTCTGACATACGTGAATCTAGTCCACAGTCTCTACACGTCTTTAAGATCCGCTTTAATATTATCCTCCTATCTACGCTTACGTCTCCCAAGTGGTCTATTCCCTTTACATTTAAGCAAATAAGCTATGAATCAAGTAATCGAATCCATAAATAAATTTTCCAAGAATCTAGAAGATATCTCCGAATTCTAAGCGCCAGAAGGATCACTTTAAGCAATCTGCGTACTGATGATCGACAGATATTAGACGCCACCGTAAAAAAAAATATAGTCGCCACGGCGACCTGGTTCCCGGGATTTGTACACCCCTGCCATAAAAACCCTTTAATTTCTACATACCATTCTCGGAAGTTTTAAATTCCCTGTAGCTTTTTAATGACTCACAGAATGCCATGTAACTGAGAGTTGCAATGTCTGTCGGTCTCTTTTCACACCCGCCCGTCGATGTCATATGTCAAATTTTAATTTTATATCTTTTAGGCTCCCAGTTTCTCCATTCTGGCCAGTAAAATCTTTCGAGCTAATTACACAGCAGCAGAGAAGTCACAATTACAGACACTCCGAGACTCACGCAATTTAATGTTACGTAATTTCAGATTTGCGCATTTTTGAAAAGGTAAAATAAAAGGAAGAATACTGTTGGGTGATAACACAGGCGGCGGGGCGGTCATGCTGCTGCCGATCAGGGTCCAGTATGTTGGAGTTTGGATTTCAAATCTACTCCCTTGTATACATGTATATTTTACCATTTGTATACTCAATTCCGACCTGCGCAAAATTCGACCCCCCCCCCCCTTCCCCGACCTTCCGGAGCGCAGCTATTGCGTAGGTCGGGGAGTGTCCGTAAAATTAAATTTCAAAACTCAACAGTCCGTCAGATTGCACGATGAAGCGCAGAAATACTATGCACAGCCTAAATGTCTTGTGCGATATAAATCTTGCTGACAAGTGGAGAAAAGCGAGGATCTATTACCTGAACATGGACCCCGAGGTCTGCCTACGAAAGGCGGAAGAGTGTCACAAAGAAGTCAGTGGGATATGAAGTGCCTCGACAGAGATTCGAAGTCTGTACGTCTTTAGAGTACAAGTGGGCGCTTTACCACTGTACCAACCCGCTCGGTCAAAACAACCGGGCGTCGAAAATAAATTGAAATACCGGGAATCCGTAACTGTGTTCATCTGATTTATATCCCGCCAATTGGCTGCCTCGTTTCCTTGTTGCCACAGAAAACTAAACCGTCACGACATTACAGCGAATAATATGAGTAAATAACACGCTTACAGATATAGAGCACCAAGGCAGCAAAACAGTAGGGCCTCATTCACTTTTAGGAACATGCGTCAGACCAATTCCAGGTTCGTCTCAGCACTGTCGCCTTTCAGTCCTCTCCTGTTTATATTTTCCCCTCTCGTCGATTATAGTCATATTTTCATTCATTCTTCGAGTTATGCAAGAATATACTATATCCTTTGGACTAGGAAATGAGGCCTCTAGTCGGCCAGTTGTCCTTCCGCCGGATGATGGATGAATAAATGTGGAGCACTGGTGGGATGACACTGGTTGGAGAAAACCGAACCAAGATACTCGGATAAAAAGGCCTCTGGATGACGGAATAGTGGAGAGAAGATAAGAGTGGGATAAAAGACAGTGACCTTCCATGTCGACAACGAAAGACAGGGGTGACACTACAATATATCTTATGAAACATTAATGATCAACACTTCTGAATATACGATAATGTTGTGTATATTACTGACCATACAGGAATCAAAATATATTCTTCAACCAACACATGTTCAAACGAATCGTACGAAGGCACATACTTGTATTATACGTAAACCATACATCGTTAACTGTTATAAAAACGTAAAGGCATAGCGATGTACTATTAATCGTTAACATCCGTGAGAATTGGTTTATAATGTGGAGCAGAATTTTCACCATAACGCCATCAGGTTTTTGACTAACAACTAGGCCTACCCGTGGTGTATGGCGGTACACAATGCGTCTCCAACCCGTGGCCCGCGGACCGCATATTCTGTTATGCCGACCGCGGCCACATTTGTAAATTACGTATATACTACAAAAAATTGGGGCACGCGGTGGCGCAGTTGGTTGAGGCACTGCGCTACAAACCGGAACGTCGCGGGTTCGATTCCCGATGGTGTCACTGGAATGTTCCATTAACATAATCGTTTCGGTCGCACTATGGCCCTGGGGTCGACTCAGCCTCTACCAGAAATGAGTACCAGGAATCTTTCCTGGGGGGTAAAGGCGGCCGGTGCGTAGGACTGACAACCTTACCACCTTCACGTGCCGATTGTCTAAAAACCTGGAGCCTCAACCTCCTGGGACCCTAAGGGCCTGTCAAGGCCTGTAATGGGATTGCTTTTCTTTTTACTACAAAAAATTACACAGTACTGTAGGCAGTTAGGTGTACCACTTGTGATTTTTACACATGCGGCCTGCAGACCAGCCCACAGTAATGGTTTGGCCCTTTGTCAAAACAGGTTCGACTTCCATGCTGTACACAATTTAATCTTCAGTACTGTTTTTATTGTCGGTGGCATCACAATGCTAAATTCTCGACACTCGATCTCTCTCGTACGCAGCTATTAGCATCCCGTGAGAGATAAACTTGTGAGAATGGAATTGACATAGCTACCTGCGCATTCGGAACCATGCGATCTCCATAAAATAACAGGCCTCCAGTTGGCACGCATTGTGGGTTTGAAATTCAGTCATCTGCACGAGGCTGTTTCCTGTCCGACGCCTACTGAGCAGGCAATTATAAACACGCGGGTATTTTGCACGTTCTGTCCAACAAGGACACAGCAAACAGCGGTATGACACTGGGACTGACATGTCTTGGGACTGGCGGAGTGTACTTGCACGTCATCGGTTATGTCTTGTTGAATACGTAACTCCAAACTCAAAGATAATCTTCATAATAATTATGACACAGTTATTTGACATCTCCCATTGTACAAAGCAGCGATTCTGAAGTTCGACCACGTAGGAACAAGCTGTTTTGATTGAGAGTTCAAAAAGGTTAAAATTATCCCAACGTCATGTGTTACCGAGTTGCAGTCCAATTTTACGACTTTATTTTCTCTTCATTTCATAAACTCAGAGCCTCAATTATCTCAATTATTTTCAGTGACCGAAACTCTTGGCACGTTTTCGGATGTCCACATCAAAGGTCACTTACAGCGGAACGTTATCAAAGTAATTCCTTCTTCATGAGTTCGATCACGAAAGCCCACCGACAAAGATGGTTCAAGCAGCGTTGCTTCTGACCTGTATTCTGGGAGTACCTCTTTCGAATTTCGGCCGGGACACCACCTGGCCTGCTGGTTTTCGTGGTTTTCTTCAGTTTCTCAATGCAAATGTCGGGATAATGTGTTAAATTACGCCACAATCGCTTCCTTCCACGTCCTTTCCAATTAATTATTCACTTATCACCCACCTCATTCGACGCTGTGTATGGTGAGATTCTGGCGGCATCATTAAATTACGAACAAAAATCAGCTATAGCCTAATGAAAAGGGATTTGTCCTCATAAAATGAGAAGCATCTTAACCCCCAAAATTTAGAACCTTATGTGATCTTGTAAGTGGGGATCTTCTTCGGAAAATCACAAGCAGCATTTGGTCAGAACGCCATTACACAATCGGAAAATACGCAAAATCTTTCTGTCATTAAATTTAATGGATTCGCCAGGAGGACAAATTAGATATACTATTGTATTCGTAATTTTTACATAAAAACAATTTTTGAGTTCCCTTTCGTATTGCAATCCTATAAGACCCAGATACAGAAAATGTATAAACGAAAATTCTGAAAAACTGTCCTGCGAACACAGCTTCCCGACACTGAGGTTCTCGCCCTAATGTTTACTACATTTATTGACTGGCCAGTTATTATAAATAGCTGTCAGCAGATAACGCTGTTTATCATGTGATGTACCATTCACATAACTTTTAACTAAAACAGCAGAGGTAGGATACAGAAGGCAACTAATTCCAGCCTTTCCGTAAATGAAAACGAGATTGCTATAGCTTAATAATGAGAAATACTGCAACCGGAATTTTTAACTCATTAACCACATGTCGCAGAGCTACCATCCAATTCAGCAATGGATCAGACGATAGAGACGGACAGAAAATTATCTTGAAAATTTGCCTAAAGCCTGACGGCCGATGGTGGGTGATGGATAGAAATTGAAGTACGTACGTAGTCTAATCTAAACTCACCAAACACTTACTGTTTGCAGTGTGTGTATATAAAGCCTGTATCATAACTGCTTCGTCGCAAAATGTATAAACAGGAGATGATTCATGGAACTTTTATTGCTGCGGAAGCTGTGAGTACAGTCCCTTCAAATTCAAATAACATCCAGCTCTACCTTTTCCGCCATATGGTAAAGTACACGCTTTTGCATTTGAAGTATGGATGGTCTCTACAATTATGCCGGTAGGCCTAATGATCCCTCTGACGCGGGTATTTCACATAAATAAACACTGAGTTCTTACCGCGCAGTAAACACTCAGAGCGTCCATTACAAAGACCCAATATGTTCATGCTGCATAGAGAAATAACAGGTGTTTCGTTGTTTCAATCATACGATACGCACAAAGACACCATGTGGCAAAATAATGTTTTTAACGTTCAAACAGGCGATACATATAGTTACCACTCTCCTATAAAGGGTTAATGGAAGGCAGACTGGAAATATGGAGAGTGAGGTAATGACCTTTATCAGATCTCTCGCACAAAATGGTGTTTATATAAATATTTTATTTTCCGCTGCCATCTGCTCGCGACTTAACTGGCTGGCCCACACTTAGCTGTGTGCCACAAATGAACGCTGGATGATCAAGTCAAGAGCAAGTGGGATGTGCATATAGCATTTAATCGCAAACCTTGGTGTAGGTGGGAGGATAATATTAAAATTCGATCTACGTAAATAATGTGTAGACTAACGATGATGATAGAAATAATTTAGCTTAGCACAGGGACCAAAAACGAGATCTCGAGGACACGTTAATAAGCCTTCGGGTTCAATGAAAGGTAAGGCATTTCGTCATTATCTTACTAATAGCTTCTCGAGAAGGACTCTTGTCTGTGAAGTTAGGCACAAACGTGGAATAAATAACACGTCGTTTTCCTCTGTATTCGGGACTTTCCTGGTTCACGTGTCTGCCGGAAGACCTGTATGCTAAACATATTGCAGTTTCCGTAGTTCTTCCAGGCAAATGCCTGGACAGGACAGTAAACTAAAATATTTTGTAACGGTTTATTTCCATGTTTCTGCCTTCTGATTAGTCATGGCCACCCATGACATTATATGGCATCTTTACACAAACCAACAGTCAAACCAATATCCACTAAAGTAATAATGGTGGTGGTGGTGCGTCGTCGTCGTCGTGGTAATGATCATCACAAAGTTGAATTTCAAGCAACAGAATTCAATATTTTCACATCATGTTTGAGATACCGTGTAATATAATACACAATATGTACATTTTGAGCAGATAGGCCATCACTGCTGGGTATGTAACCTACTATAATGTAAAATGTATACGCCCATATTATTTCAGCAACATTTACGAGCGAGTAGCACGTGACCGAGGTCTTGTTCGATCTTACGTCAGTATCTGAACCACTTTATATTGGTGCAAAGGCTATGCAATGTAATGAGTGGATATAAAAATAGCAGGAAGGCAAATAAGTTACTTCATTTCGCGACAAAATGGCATCCATCAGAAACTCCAGCAATATATTTATTAATTTCGAAGCAATTCTGTTCCTTTGATCTTGGCGGGCTGTGACTGCTTATTGCGTCTGTGCTGGATGGAGATAATGCTTTCGATTACCTACGTTTTCAACAAGTACTTAGGACTGGGCATGGCTACCAATACCGCTGGAGAATTGTGGGCATCGGCTCCTCATTTACACGAAACGAAGACGAAGGGTGCGAGTCATAAACCCAATTTTGGCCTTCCAAGTGTCCGCATTCATCTGGTTTCACCATTAAAATTCAGTTTAAATTTATTTTCCCCACTACCATTATAACAGCAGGATGTACTAAATGACCTATCTAAATCAGGATGTATTAAACACCTGTCTTTATCACGTATTCTCTGTATATAGTTTCGTCAACTGCCTACACTTCACCCTTCTTAGATTCAAGTATTTTCCTAAGCACTTTATTTTTTACACAGGGCCTACAGTTCTTTATCAGATGCTGCAAAACCACGTCCCACGGGTGGAGGAAATGACGGCGCTCGAGGCTTCCCACTCTCTAAATACTGTTTTATTTCCCTGTGGCTTATACCGACCAGCCCAAAGAGTGCTTGTATATTTTAAAATAGTAGTAATTATATTTTACAGATACTGTACCCATATCCAGAATTTTGTCATGATAATGACTAACACTTTACTTAGCGCATTTCAATGTGAGTCATCAGTCCACTGACAGGGTCGCACCTGCGCTCTAGATAGCTTCGCAGTCTACGGAATGAAAGACCGGGATTCCATTCTCAGTAAGGGAAATTCCAAACTTTCGATTCGCTGTCTCCTGCACACAGCCTAACCAAAATGTAACGCATCTCTTTTCCCGGGAGTAAAGTTGATCGGAGCGTAATCTTGCCCACCGAGTACCGAGATATGGAACGTGGCAAACGTTAGTCCACCCAAACTGTACGCCTCATGGTGGCTGGATGGTGCAGCGATACTTTTCAAACCTTGTGCAGTATTACTGTATTTTACCCGAAAAATATTTTATTGTTACTTCTCGCCGCTACTCCGCCGCAGACGTGGGCGGTTGGTTCAATGGGGTAAATTAATACGATAAGCAGGCCGACAGGAAGTGACAAACGATGTTTGTCAGATATAATAAGGGTCCAGTATATGGAAGATCCTCGACCGAGTTACCGGCTGTTTTGTCAGGGTCTCGGACTCTCCAGGCAGACACTGGAATGTTACTTCCATACACGCTAGGACTGTATGCTTCCAAACTCTTATTATTTATGATCAATTAACCACCTCAGTCGACGCTTTGTGGCAAAACTTCGCAGCTTAACAAGCGGTGAAAATTATGGTCTATCGTTTATGTTTGACTTTTAATGAAATCAAATCGTTCTTGTTCTTCAGTTTATCATACAGACTGTGAAGCCTGTTATTCCTTAAGTTAATCATTTTGTCTTCTCAAGAGTCTTCCTCGGTCAGCGTCCTTTTGATTCACACTGTAGAATCTGTTTCGGTATCCTTTCGCAGCCATCAGTTAATTAACTGTAACAAATAACTCAGCTCATTCGTATGTAGTACATTTTCACAGCCACTTAACATTCATTCAGTACTATTACTTTCGTCTTCCATCCGGTCACAGTTGTCCAATGTTGGAGGAAGCAACTCTTGATTTACTCTACGTTGCAAATGTTAAGTCTACACCTCAGTACTAAATTCTGTCACTACCAACAGACTGCCTTCTTGATAGAAGGATGTGCAAAGGCATTGGGTCAGTGGTAACCAACCTATGAGCCGCGAACCCCCGGGGGGTGGGGGTGCAGGGTCATTTCAAGGGGGGGGGGGGCGCGAGGTTATTCCACAGGTCCCGGGAATTGACAGAACTTCGCAGCAAGCCCTGCTGTACAGCCAGCCCTTTGTTCTTGTGTTATTATCTATTATTTATTAGTTATATTAGTACAGTATTAGTATTAATGAGCCGATCCAGGTGACCGCGCGGTCTATGGCGTGGGTCTGCAGCCGCTCGCTTGCTGGGATTGCGGTTTCGAATCCCGCGGGGGGCATGAATGTCTGTGTCTTGTGAGTGTTGTTTGCATTAGGTGGAGGTCTCTGCGACTGGCTGATCACTCGTCCGGAGGAGTTCTACCGAGTGTGGCGTGTCTGAGTGTGATCACAAAATCTCAAAGATGAGGATGCCTAGTCCAACTAGGACTGTACAGCCATGAAAAAAAATTGTATGAATGAATAAATGTAAACTAATTTACGCTTCTGAATATATAATAGTTTTCTGGTTATTGTGCATATGCTCAATTAATCTGAAAGTGCAAACATTAATATGTGCCGGCTCGAGACATTTTTTTTAATTAAGAGGGAGTCCTTATACTCGAGACGTTTGGGAACCACGGCGTTTGGTAAGTCCAAGATTTAGATTGTTACTTCACAAAGGCGCTAGTGTGAACCCTAGATCAAATTGTTTTTCTTTAATGGTATAGAGACATGATGGATATTTGGAAATTAGAAAATGTTCAGAAAATTACTACGCGTATGCGGGCGAATTCCGAAATCGGGAGCATACATACGGCTCAAGGACTTCTCACGTGACTCCTACATAATCTTTACACCTGAAATCGCGTCGTTAAATAATCTAAGAATCAATCAGTTTCTACACACCTCGCGCAAGTGCAAAACTTTCATGAAGCTAGTCACATTTAGCGCGCCACTTTATTCTTTGTACACGCTGCGTTTACAGCTTCCACAGTGAAGAATAAAGCGGAAGGTATACGGAAGGAAGCGATAGTGGCCTCATTCAATATAATGTTCATCAATTCCCTGAAGTAACTGAGAAAATCACGGAAAGCTGTGAGGAAAATCGGTGTCCTAGCCGTGATTCAAACTGGGCACCTGCCAATAAGAGTCACAAGCATTACAGCTTCGTCCAGCTTGCTCGGTGCTGTTTGTTGAAGCATTCGGGGTTCAGTTCTCTGTCCTGAGAACCGAACCGTGTTTTCAGCAGTGTACTGATTTGTGCAACAGGACAGGAGGCCCTCTCCTCTCACACAATGGAATTCATCATCCACCCTCACAGACTCGTTTCCCTTCTCTAGCCAGCTCCCCACGCAACTTCTCTGTATTGATTACGCACTCGAGGTAGGCCGCGCACGCACAAACGCACAAACAGGGACTGGGGTATTGGTCCCACGCAATTCAATATCTTCCGCCCTGGTGCATCTCCAATATACAGTTCAAATCAAATCAATAGTCATGAAACTGTACCAAAACAGACTAATATTCAATTTTAAACATGGCTCATTTATATTAGCCTCCTAGTCAGTAAACACCGGGATTTCTTCCCCGGGAGTAAAGCAGCCGGGACCGAGGACAAGAATGAATGAATGAATGGAGCTATACCTCCACTCCCCAGACGCCTTTATGGTGTGTTGTAGAATTGGGTTGCCTGAACACGGAACTACTGTGGAAACAAAGCTGCATATAGTTCAGTGAAGTCAGTTAGAAGTAACTGAGAGATGCAGGCGGAACAGATAATCTATCTGTTCCTACGGTGTTATTTCCACCTTTCTTTTCGTGCAGCTCGACTATCAAACTTCAAAAAGAGAGACGATAATCATATTTATCATCAGATTACCACACTATCTAAATTTCTTTGCGATTTTAAGACCGCTCTGACTTTGGTGTTCATTTCTAGAGATAAAACCTGTTGTTGCAAAGTTTATCAATTACAGTAGATATAAAACTGTGTACTCAGGTATCTGCTATATGTACTTAGGTAAGTATGCAGAAAGCAAAAATTATTTAAAACAGAAGTTGTAGATTATAAGGAAGTCTGGATTTTATTATATTATGTACTATTGTTTGGATGCTGCACCCACAATTTTCAAAAAATTTTAAATTTTGTACTATGTTCCATAGCCTAAAGCAGCATTCAACAAGAAGAAGACTCTTTTCACCATCAAACTGCACTTAAATTTAAGGAAGAAGCTAGTAAAATGCTGCATTTGGAGTATAGCTCTGTATGGTACTGGAACTTCGACACTACAGAAAGTAGATCAGAAATACCTGGGAAGTTTTGAAATGTGGTGCTGGAGAAGGATGGAGAAGATCAGTTGGACCGATCGTGTAAGAAATGAAGAAGTATTACACAGAGTCAAGAAAGAGAGGAATATCCTACATACAATAAAAAGAAGGAAGACGAACTGGATTGGTCACATCTTGCGTAGGAACTGCCTTCTGAAACACGCGACTGAAGGAAAGTTAGAGAGAAGGATAGAAGTGACGGGAAGACGAGGAAGAAGACGTAAGCAGCTACTGGATGACCTTAAGGAAAAGAGAAGATACTGGAAATTGAAAGAGGACGCATTAGATCGCACTGTGTGGAGAACTCGCTTTGGAAAAGGCTACGGACCTGTCGTAAGACAGACTGCAGAGTGAATGAACTCCATGGCTTTAGTCGTTCCACTACACTTTAGCAATAAAGTAAAAAACAAACCTAAAGTTATCTCTGTGGCTTTCGATTCCTGGCAGGAGCAAGGGGTTTTTCTTTTCACCAAAACCTCCAGATCGGCTCTAGGGGCCCAGGCAACTTCCTATTCAGTGGGAACGGGGGGGGGGGTGCGTTTCCTGGGGCTAAAGCAGACGGGGCTTGAAGCTGACCACTTACATTCATCTAGTGCCGAGGTTGAGAATTTGTGAGGTTATACCTCTTTCTTCCCATGGCGCAATAGCCCCTAGTGGGCCAGGGCCTCCTTATTATCGAGGCTTCACGATCACACTCAGACACACCGCACTCGGTAGGACTCCTGACGTTATACCCTTATCCCCATAAATGCCTTCGTGTTCTGCACAGTGACAACTGTACTGTTACCTTCTAAAGTTGTTTCTGTGCTTTTAAAGAGCACACCATAAAGATAAACGTGAAGCTTACAGCATTCTTAACCTCAGTACTTGGCACAGGCGAGTAGCCATCTTCATCTTCTGACAGCTTTGTCTCCGGAAGCGTTGTGGGCGCAGAGCTCACATGCCAATATTAAATTAGCAGGGCAGCTTTCATTGTAGAACCACAATACCAATGTAACATGAGGGCGGATGGATACGACTTCCCTATTATTCTTTACTTATATGCACAATGTCCCCTAATCGTAAACTGTAAATTAATAACAATTTAGTAAATAACTATAAATAACAATAGTAAGTTGTTTTCCGACTTTTAACCCTTTTGGGCGTCTTTAAATCATTGGCACAATATATGTGCAAATAAAGTAATATTTTTACTGATTTAAGGCTTTCACTGTGGTGTACTGTTAATCCTGAAGATGAAAGCAGTATGTTCCTCCGAAACACTGACAAAATATCCCACTTCCACGCGGTGCAAAACGCAGGAAGTGCCATTTATTAACCTTTCAGTGACGCTGTGGTTTAAATTCCAACTACTGCCCAGGACGGAAGGGTATTTTAAGTTTCTTGTACTCTTTAAGAGCTTTCAAGACCTTACGGTCAGCCGTGGCTGGTAGTATGTGAAGAATTAAAGGTACATACAGTGCATCGTGGCCGGCATTTAAGGGTTAAGATGTAAGGATGTGGTACGTAACGCTTTGGAGCGGAGTTATTCCCGAGAGACTGATAACCCCTAAACTTGTCAATATATTCTCCGTCTCTTATTGAACCTGAAGCTTCACTGTCGTGTTCACACAGTGCCACTACTGGGACCTCAAGCCATTTACAAGCCCACACACGCTCTGTGTGACAGCACTTGTAATCTTCCGTAACGACTACATATCACACCCATCTCAATCTCCTTCACATACACCATGTTGATAACATTTCACATATTTCTAATGTCAGTTTCGGTAAACGGGAAAGAAATCGTAATTTGACTGTGGCCCACGCATTACTTGTTCCGCCACTGCAACACTGAAAATTCTCCAGGACGAAAACTTTCTATTTCAATGACAATTTGTCCCGGTTCCTTGAGACGAGAGAGAAAGGTGCCCTTTCAGTGGAAATAACACTGTCTTGAAAATAAATTTGGATTGAAGGGGCTGTTATGGGTATGAGGACGTAGGGTAGTAACATAAGCTTAGTGGTCGCAAATAGGGTGCTGAGGAAGTAACAGACTGCATGATTAGAAGCTGCACACCGAAAATATTCGGGCGATAAAATAAAAAAGAATGAGACAGGAGGTGCGTGTGGCACGTGTGGTGGAGGAGATAATGCATACAGGTTTTTTTTTGGGTAAACCTGAAGTATACCGCTTAGAAGAGCCAGGCAGGGACGGAAGGAGAATATTAAAATGGATCTTAGAGAATTAAAAGGAAGGGCGTGGACTGGATTCAACTGGCTCAGGATAGGGACAAGTGGCGGGCTTTTGTAAACGCGATAATGAACCTACGGGTCCATAAAATGGGGGAATTTTTTGATTAGCTGAGGGGTTTGTCAAGATGGACTGCTCCATGGATAGTACAAATATTCATTCTCAGAAGAATAGAATATTTTTAGACAGGAAATGTCGAAACGGAGCCTTGCCATACGAAAACCCATTGTGTGAGGCCAGGGAAGCTGCTGCATACAACAACGGTTATTGCTTCTCCGTCCTTGGAATTCCTAAGGTTCACGATTGAAACATGGATGGGACGAAAATGCATCACATAGCTATGACGTGGACATGTCATGCTGGTTGCTCGGCATCATCTTTCAGTCTTGGACGTTCTTTCGAACCACTTTAGTAGGAAGTTGTCATCGTTACCATCATCGTCGTCACCGTCATCAGCACGACAATCATGAAATGAGAAGAGTTTATCCTTCACTTCAGTACTCTACAGCGTGGCAATCGTTTTGTGCGCCTTAAATCCCATGCGTAAGAATTAAGCCCAGAAATAGTGCGGCCTAAGGACTGACTGAGAATTACACGTAATAACCGTCACATTGAAAGCACACGCGCCTAAAAATGCAACATGTTTCATAATTACTTATCTAAAAGCGTGGTAAACAGTGATACATAATGTGTCTTTAATAAAGAAAGGGAAAGGCTGTATTTTGAAATCATTTTCTGTCGACGCTTCCACTTTCTTGTTTACGCAGTTTGCACTGAATCACTCGGTTAGAGCTAATGGAGTTAATGGCGTTAGAAGTCTTGGGCTAAGCGAGTGCCAAGATTCAATCAGTGATTCTAAACATAAAATTATCCTGAAAATAGGCGGAAAATATATTTCTTTAGACATGCACTGATTCAAAATTCTACCACCCTTTTCGCATGTTTTGCACAGTATCATATGTTTAAGGGGTACGATATGTACTTTATTTAGGAAAAATACTTTAGTATCTGCCGATATTTATTTTAGTACTAAATGTTATTTTAACAGAGGCAGTTTCAGAAGTTTTCATCTTCTCTCTCAGAGTCTGTCTGCTGTAGAAGAAGTATCTACAACACCGACAAGTATTTAGGCTTATTACAGACCGACTCGCACCTAAATTTAAATGAGTAACCTATATATGTTTTGCACCTTTAAGACTGATCAATGTATCTTCATTGTACTTATCCCATTTCTTAAATTTTATCTAAGGAGGGGCCTTACTGCCGATCCCAGTGGCCGTGCGGTCTAAGGCGTGTGTCTG
Source organism: Reticulitermes speratus (assembly GCA_021186555.1). Taxonomy (NCBI): domain Eukaryota; kingdom Metazoa; phylum Arthropoda; class Insecta; order Blattodea; family Rhinotermitidae; genus Reticulitermes; species Reticulitermes speratus. Next base: position 35,561,268 of record JAJKFL010000001.1, on the reverse strand, counting down.
CGGCCGCTCGCTTACTAGGATTGTGGGTTCGAATCCCACCGGGGGCATGGATGTCTGTCTCTTGTGTGTGTTGTGTGTTGTCAGGTAGAGGTCTCTGCGACGGGCTGGTCCCTCGTCCAGAGGAGTCCTACCGAGTGTGGTGTGTCTAAAAAGTGTGATCGTGAAGCCTCGAAAAATGAGGTGGCCTGGGCCCCCTAGGGGCTGTAGAGCCATAAAGAGAGAGAGAGAGAGAGAGAGAGAGAGGGCCTTAGTGCTTCAGTCACTTTGGTGTTGTAGTCTACTGAGATAATGCAGAAAAAGTGAACTATCCAACCACACCTCTTGCGTTCGAACGACAAAGTTCAACTAACCAAGCCAATCTTTGCAATCTTTCCTCAACCAGTTCAATCCAATCCATATTATCACAAAATATATCATTAAGATACATTGTTATATTATCACTTGCTGTGTTTCTTGGCCTTCCAAATTACCGCTTTTAAAGAGGCGTTTCTGCAGAATCAATTATATTTCTGACAGATAAAAATTCTCTGGTGAGAGTGTCATAACGTTTTTTTCCCATTCTTTGACACTGACTTCACCATCAACTCGAGTACCTACACATTTTACATTTTAATAGCTATGTGCACTAAATATCTTACGTAGCTGAAATAGACTCGTGAAAAATAAATATCAAATTCTTTGTCTTCTACCATTAATTTCCTCGGATTGAAGAATGAAAGCCTAAATGTGTAGATCATGTAGACGTCAGAATTTAAAGTCTCAGAATAACAGCTGAAACAACGACGCCGCTTCATATTCTCCTGAACACGGTAACAGTCTATGTCTCAATTGCTACTTTGCAATCACATCTTCAACTTCAGTATTGTGACAGTGGTTGCTAGAGTAAATATCAGGGGAAAAATCAACCCTTACTCTAACTTCAGAAAGATAATAAATGAGGGAAATATATGTGTTTGTTATTAAAGTTTGTTTTCCATCTACTAACAACTTCCACACATGTTTCTACACAACCACGTTTCAGTAAATGTAATCTTCATTTAGACGGTATTTCAGTCGTCACCCTATCACACTTCACCCGCCCCCGCCATGTCTACCGTACACAGCACTGCTCACTCCGAGGTGAAATTGGCGTTCCTGAAGCTGTGGGAAAGGAATGACACCACCTTGTTCCATACATAGGGCAGGAGATGTGGATAAATCAAGAGTAAAACAGTGGAGGTCGGGACCGTCATCAGACCCATCTCGACAGGAAGGAAGGAAGGAAGGAAGGAAGGCAGTAACAAAGAAATAAATATATGAAGAGAGGGAAAGTGTAAATACAGGATAAAATGATGGTTAAATTAAAAAAATATATATACATATATCCCATAACGAGAAACATTCAGATTTCTTAAGGTAAAAAGTGAAAAAGGTAAAACTGTCCCTGTCCACGTCATGATGGCATATAGGGGCAACAGGGGTAAACTCTACTCATTCTTAACCTCAGCATTAGATGGAGGTCAGTAGTCAACTTCAGGCTCCAGCCGCTTTACCCCCGGGAAAGAAAACTAGTACCCATTTAACAGGAGGCTAGTTGGGTCACAGAGGCGGTCTGGATGTTTTGGAAATGGTAAATGCTTTTGATCCTGCCGGAATTCAAATTCCGGATCGTCGTTGGTGTCATGAAAAAAGTCATTAACAGACATGTTAGCAAAATCACTTTCAGTAGCCAATCGAACTCCATTTTTAGTAATGTAATCATTTTCTTAACAGCCATAACGTGTAATATCTGTTTCTGTACCATAGAACAATGTTTTGACTTGTACGTTAATTGAACTATACGTCGTAAACATATAATTTTCCATACAGAACAAACTCGATCTTCTCTAAATTTAATTAATGTAATTCGTGACGTTTCCCTAGAGACCAGCAACTTATACATATTACAGTTTATCTCATATGATAAAGGTAGGTAAATTAACCATTTCAAGACTGGAGATCATCTAAATTGTATAAAAAATTCAGTTCCTACCTAAACACAATATACGCCGAGTTCATTATAAGTATCAATCAGTTAATTCTGTACACATGAACACTCACTGTGTATTCTGAGAATCATGCCAAACACATAAATACACTCTACAGAAAAACTGCAGATTTTCTTAATGCTACAAAAGGTGGCATATAAAGTTACCGCTGGGTTAAGTATGAATTTCCGAAAACGAGAAATAACGGATACAGAATGTTGATAAGAAAATCGATCGGAAGTAAACACTGGAATATAGATTTAAAAAACACCAAACTGGATCTAAAAGAAATGGGTTATAAATGCGTCAGTGTATTGAAATTACTCCAGATTATGCTCAATCGTGGGACTAAAGGGTATATCTTAATACTCTATTATCAGAAAGACTTCTTTAGCTAATTACCCACAAATGGAGCGTATCATATTATCTGAAATTTAGACAACCATAATCCTGAGAATAATGCTGTAGTGTATTATTAAAATATATTAGGGAACTTGCCCTACATTTCTCCAGAGCGAGCATTTAGAATGCCATTCGTTGGTGAAAATGTGGAATGTAAAAATAAAAAAAATGTGAATTACGACAGCAATTCAGATAGAGTTAAAAGTAGCGTCACAGTTGTTTTCACTGAAACATAGACGATACGACTGCAGGAAACCATGGCATTTTTTTGTGTTTCCCCAAATACAAAAAAAAAAATAACGCGTTTCTCTTGAACTATTTTCTAGTCGTAACTGTACTGTTACGTCTCGTATCTCCACCACTGTCAATAACTATGTGCGTGGCAGTAAATGTATTAAAAAACCATTCGCACTCGCAAACTTGCTCTGTTGGCGGAAGTAACCTGCCTGTGCCGATATCTCTCCAGTTTTATGTGCACGTAAGAATCATGGCGATATTATATTAGTGGAGCTATACAACTGGGGCGTGTTAAACTACGCGACTTTCTCACTGCAGTCGGCGAAGTACCACGAACGTAAATTACGTCATAGCAAGGTCAATATCACACAATTTTCTGGCTGCAATCAGAAGCTACAATTTATCTTCAAACAATAAAAGAAGCCTTGGAGATGGCATGGACTGCGGCACTTCATACACGTATTTAGTGTCATCAAGACAAGTATTCTACGTGAATGATTTGCTCATAATATCCTTCACGAGAGGGAAGCTAACGTTCGCTTCTGCTCAATTTCATTTTTACTATAGTTTAAACTTTCGCGCGACATGATTCATATAGTCTTCTCGGCGCACAGCCGCGTCAACTCGTTGAATACAACGTTTCGGGACTAGCTCCGTCCATCCTCAGGCAAAACTGATTACTACTGAACATTCGCTGAGTCGTGTCTCACCCGATCTGCTTTTTATTTACCCGAGGGTGAGGGACCAAGTTTCACACATGTCACATACAACAGGTAAAACGGTGACACTCAAAACACTTCTTACAATTTAAAAAATTTAATTTGGGTCCACACTGGACAGCCTTGATTACATATAAAACGTGTTTTGCCTAAAGGAATTCGAATTTATGATATCTTGAGCCGGAACTGATGCTTCTGGTAAAGTATTTTGCCTTAAGCAGGCAACAAAATTGTAATCAGGCATTCAAAATATCAAGAGAGAAAGGTATGTCAACAATAAAACAGACTAACATTGAGGGGTGCACAAATTTTATAAAAATGTAGGGACCACGTCAAAATCCTAGGCGCCAGGTGGGTGACAAGAAGCAAGGCTCCCGGGATTTGTGCACCCCTCTCATACATAAAATAAAAAGGCCTAATATCTGGAGTTCTTTTCTGATGTAAGTCAAATTCCGGTGTTTCTCAGTCCTGTCCTAAATCGAAACTAATCGCACTGCCGACGCCATTTCTAAACCGCCCGCCCATTACCGAGACATACAACTTTACACATGTGACATATTTCTACGTCTCAGCAGTAGCCTGTATTCCTTTTCTCGTTAAATTTATTTAAGAGAAACGTTATTACCTTTCTTGCTGTTTTCGTCATTAACACTCTTACAATAATACCAGAATTTCGACCCTCAAATTTTAACATGAAAGTGCTTAAAATCTACAAAACTATCATCATGTAACTTTTGTTCATTGAGATCTTCCTTCTTCTTGGATGTTACGCAGCGTAGATTGGTAGTACATTACCGACGTTTCAGCCAACCTGTCGGTCCCAACTTCAAGGATCAAGCAGTCCAACTTTCTACCAATCTACAGTGCATAACATCACAGAAAAGCAAAGATCTCACTTATACCGCGGCGGAAGCCTGAAATCATGCTTGATCATTTATCGTTAAACGTAGAAAAATGGATACAGGGCAACTGGCCATCTTTTTCTCCTTTCCTCCTCTGATAGAAATGATATTAAGAAGTCTGTACTTCTAAAATATCACTGCCGTGGTATAGAAGACGTGGAAGAAATACAGGTTAATCTCCTTGATGTAGGTATTCGAAAGAATCTTCCCCAACAGGAAGCGAATTTCGCGTTAGTCATAAGCATGTATCATGTTAATGTGTGGCAATAAATGTGACGGACAACGCGGAAGATGACTGTCGATGAACTCAGAATCTTGCGTCTTTTTTCTGCCAAGCTCCCTGCTCTTCGTATACAACATAAAACTGATTTTGTGAGGCGCAGCAATAAACATTCTGTTTACTCAGCGTCCCTACATCCGTATAACATCCAGCAAGGCAATCCATTAAGGATATTTCTAACTATTCACTGCTGATCTATTGTGGACGTGCTAAATAAATAAAACTTGCATATTCACCAGCGTTCGCATAGAAACAAAGAAACTGGTGCTGGCGAGAAGTCGCAGTATTTTGCAGTGCTTGTAAGGGAGACTCAATTCACGAGACTGGCAAATTTGCGGGCGGATAATGATGGGGATAAGACATTTCTCAGCAGTACTACAGCGCGTTGTTAGGTGTACTCTAGGCACTGTGCACAGCATGGCTCAGTTGTGGTCGAATGATCATGGTATATACAACGAATACTGTGACATTTCTTAACTCTCGATGCCCGCAACAGTCAAGTTGGCACAATGCACGGGAATAGGCTCTAAGCCATCCTCGTTGACTTCATTCAGACGCCAAAATTGCAGCTCTGACACGAGAGCCATGGAAAATCTCACGCGATATCGCGAGAGGATTGGAACTATTCCAAACAACGGTCCTCGGAGTACTTCGTCATAATCAGTTGTATCCATTCACTACTCACAGACCGCATATCTTTTTCTAAACCATCATCCTCGAACGATTTGATTTTGAGAGTGGCTACATAAACGCTCTGCAGATGAGCTTGTTAACACAGCAGACTCTGGACATATGAAGCGTGTTTTATGCGAGGATGTGTTCATCGTCCGCAACAGTCACATCTGGGCACGGGACAATCCTTATTATCTAGACGAACGCGTGTATCAAGTCGAATTCAGCGTCAACTTTTGGTCTGGTATTGTAGGGGACACTGCCGTTGGCCCCTGTTTGCTACCATACAGGTTATCTGCTCAACGACACCGTAATTTTCTGGAAACTATTCAACCACGGCTACTTGAAAATGTCTCTGCGCGGCAGAATTTGTGGTTTCAGCACGACTGAGCTCCAGCACGCTATCGGAAAGATTTCCGGCAGTCGTTGAATGCGGCATATCCAGGAAGGTGGAGTGGACGTGGAAGGTCAAACGCGTGACTTCCTCAGTCGCCGGATCTAAATCCGATGTTTTTTTTTTCTGTGGGGCGCCTAAAGGAACACGTTTTCGAAGTCTCTTCCAGGACTATCAAATATCTCGTAGCAAGATTTCATGTAGCTGTGACAGCATATTTAGGCGCGTTCGAGAAAATTCCGCACATCTAAGTGCCGTCTGCTTTGACATGGACGGAGGACGTTTCGAGAACCTTCCGTAACCACGAGGTGCCCATGGTTTCATCATTTAATGCCATGCGCCACTTGACGGTGACACGAATCTCGAAAACTAAACGTCTCGGGCATATCACTGTTTATAAAACACCGACGAAATGCATTTCACTTTATCACTTTTTTATTTCAAAAGATTTATTTATTTAATTTATTTCAATGGGGTCTATTGAAATAAAAAAGTAATAAAAAGTGATAAAGTGAAGTGCATTTCGTCGGTGTTTTATAAACAGTGAATTGTGAAATATGCACGGTGAGACTAATATAAAATGTCTCGGGCATATGTTCTCTAACAATTTCGGCTTACTCTTTAACAAGCAAAATGAGAGATTTTGCGCGAATTTCTTTCATCCCATATATTAAAAAAAGCGTACAGCTGGACCTACATCATGTCCATACCTTCCGATAGACTAGTATATTTAAATATTGTTACCTTATTCATGAAATCTCGTGTTTCTCTAGATTCTGGAAAACGTAAATTATTTGTAGGCCTACATCTATTAAAATTGCGGCGTATACACTCCCTTACTTTTGAATTTTTACGCACGAATCTCTTAAGTAAAGGTTATCACATGCATACACTCACAATATGCTTTTTCCTTGCATCTCGTTAAAAGTAGACCTGCATAATTTCAAAAAGCTTTTCAAATATGTCCCACATCTTGCTGACAGCTTATCAGACGTACGCTACAGACATAATGAGAAATGTATTTTCGGTTACGTACTGGGTTCTTCTTTAATGTGCTGTTATTCAAAACAAGTATCCTATGTAAAATGAAATTACATTTGCTCGAAAGTTACTACGGTAGATCCAAAATACGCTTATCCATAATGTACGATCTAAGTGCCAGCTTTTTGAAAAGGTTAGTCTGTTACTCAAAACAGCCAAGCGTTTCCTGAAACCCAAAGATTATTACATTGAAACTGCGCAAAATCAAAATATATTTGCTAATTTCAAAGCAATTGCCGCTGAACCAGTGTGGCTTGGATTTTAAGTGCTATGTGTGTGTTAGGATTATCAAGTTGCCCTCTGAAGCACGAATTTCATGTAACAGATATTTAAAAATCTGCTTTCTGCCTAACAGTGTACGTTACAAAGTCCAATCGGATTATGCTGTTTGGAGAAACAGTTATAGTTTCTTGTGAAACTCGTGCGTAATACATAAAAACACTGTGGGCAAAATTCAGTGTTTCTTAAACGGAAATCGCGTGGTAAACCTAGTAGCCAATGAGATTTAAAGGGTTACATGATACGTTTCCAAGCAAATAATTTTTATTTTTCATGCTTTGGCCTTTCCAGGCTCTTCTTCGAATTCAATTCATAAGACTGCGCAGCAGACTCTTTAACGACACTGTACCAACGGTGGTGTTTATTTAGCAAGGAAAAGGGTGAATGTCTTCAAACGCGGTGGACTGGGGATTGGATAAGTAGCAGTCATATGAAGAGACTGAAGGCAATCATAAAAGCCTCTGTCAGGGTAGCCGGTGCGCAGGCTGAGGTACGAAAGGAGTACCTCCTAACTGCAAGTCAGTTCCATGACCGTCTCAGGGACCGACACTTACTCTTTCTAACGGTATCACCAGAGTTAAGTTGCCCCTTTTTTACCTGAAGACGGAGGCAGATCCAGCCTCCGAAACGTTGAGTCTTTTAGCCTGAAATGATGGATATGTCCAAAATTACAGTAACGAATAAGATCATATTCCATCGGCAGAATCGTTTAAAGATGAATTAAGATGCTCTGGTTCACAGATTGACAAATTGAAAGTGACTCATAAAACACACCCATGACTGCTACCGGTTCTGTTACTATTACTGGTTCGACGTTTCTGATGTCGAATCACTTTAAATTGATTTTAACTTTTGTCATGCATTATTCAGCATATTGGATGGTTCTCAGTATCTCTTATCTCCTAACTATGTGCACTGATAAACTTATCGCAGACATTCTTGCAAATGATGTCTTTGCTCACTATCTGTAGTGTCAATATTTTTATCTTGCCACATATCTGTCAAAACAAGTGCACTAACACAAAAAATTACGGCATTCGGAAATCACAACAAAGCTCACGTTGTAACTCCAGACAACTCCGTTTTTAGTTTTGCATTTGCATCAGTTTCTATTGCCAGCTGCGTAGATTTCTTATATTACGTTAAGGACTTAGAACTGATAACGAGATACTCCTAATGTGATTTTAATACTGAAGATTAATTAAGTGGCTGATAAGTTAGTTAAGAAAAAATTCGTTTTATCAGATACCACAAGAGACTGTTAATTAACAATGTAATATGCTTGTCACACACACCACTTTAACCAACAAATACACTCTTATTATACCTTGTTATGTTGTACTAGGTACAATAGTCACAGTGAACTAGCCCAACATGTTTCGATCCCTTGTTGGGATCATCATCAGGGACTTTTAGATTATAAATTACACAATTACAAATTAACAATAAAGGTACATATTTAAATTATAAGATATATAAAAGTTAAAATTGTAGGCTATCTCTGTTGGTTCCTGGGTCCACTGTTTACCTGTGGAAGGCTAAGACAGATAGCCTACAATTTTAACTTTTATACATCTTATACTTTTAATATGTACTTTTATTGTTAATTTGTAATTGTGTAATTTATAAACTAAAAGTCCCTGATGATGATCCCAACAAGGGATCGAAACATGTCGGGCTAGTTCACTGTGACTATTGTATAACATAACAAAGTATAATAAGAGTGCATTTGTTGGTTACAGTGGTGTGTGTTCGAATGACAATGCATGGTGTGAATAGTATAAAGTATACCTGTCACAGTTTTCTTATGAAGAGACACAATAAACGTGGCATCCGGGCTTCGAATTCAAGAACTGCTGGGGTTTCCTTGCCAACTTCACGCAATTATAACAAACTTCATAAAATATATATTTACTGAATAACATTACACACCACAACATATATCGACCTACTGCGAGGTTATCAGAGCCTGTACGTTAACAATAAGTTTTATTCATTCACTCATTCATTCGTTCATTCACTCATTCATTCATTCACTCACTAACTCATTCATTCACTCATTCATTCACTCACTCATTCATTCATTCATTCATTCACTCATTCATTCATTTTAATTCTTTATACAAATTCGTCACCGAGTAAATTCGTCATAAACTAATTACAAAATCGCAACTTTCAACAAACATATTCCATGGAGAAGAATCCTTCTTGAAACGCCAGCTGCTGTTCAGTTGCTTTAGAAATTCCCCCTCCTCTTATGGAACTCTATATACCGCCAGTGCTCCTACCTTGAGACAGATGAATTGTCTGGACTCTGCAGTTCTTTCAGTACGCCTTGGTCTTCGAAATAATCTCTTCCCTTCAGAAGTTCGAATTAAAATTCTGGATGCATTTCGTCTCTTCCTATGCGTGCTACATGCCCTACCAATATAAAATTTCCTGTACTTAATCATCCTAGTAATATTTGAGGCACAATTTAAATTACCACTTATTCATTTTGCAGTTTTCTACGCCATCCTATCACTTCCTCCCTCGTTAGGCCCAAATTTAATCCCAGCACCCTGTTCTCAAACACATCCTGTCTAGGATGTGAAGACCAAGTTTCACACCCACACAAAACTAAAACTCCTTCTTAAGAAACTAACAGTACTCAGCTCCATATTAAAAAACGAGAAGAATTACAGTTTTATACACGACTGTAACTTCCAATTAATCAAATCAACGTGTTAACTTTACGTCATCATGTACGACAGCCATTACAGGAAACTGTATAAACGATTGAAGGACGACTTTCGTTACACTGCTTTAAAACATTTCAGTAAAATCGCTAAAAGAAAATGTTTTAACATTTTAAAACCTGAAAAACTTCAGCAGCTACCTCACAGAAAACGTACTGCATCTCAATTATAAATTCCAACCATTATTAATTTTTCCTATATGCGCACGTAGCCCGTAAAATTGTTTCCGATTTTTGAAGACAGTAGTACATATAATATCCGTTGTGCTTTAGATGGTTAACCAAACTCATTTCCTCATCGACTTTTTACGCAGTAATTTTGCTATGAGACTTCGAGGTCAATAAAGTTAACAGAGGAGACTACGGTCTTCTGGGATGTGACGCCGTGTAATTCTCACCACTGCGGGCCGTAATATTAATATTAACCTTCACGATAACCTCAAATCTCACAGGAAAAATTCTGGTTTTTTACCTAAAACGATCTGCAGCTTGTTTTTACACACGACCTACGCCGTTCCTCTATATATATGTATATTTACAGCGACACTTACCTTCTGAATATGAGGTAATACTTAAAAAAAAAGCAGAAGTAAGCCACACGTAAGGTAACAATGTCCCTGTTAATGCATTCAGTACGGAACACATACATGTATGTTTACAACTTAAGTTTTAACATTTCTGCAGCAGAAACGAATGATATGACGTAAATGGTTACAGTATCCTCTAAAAAGCCATCGTTCTATAAATTTACTGTATCTACCGTGTCTGAATACACATTTTTGGAGCACAATGGCGATACCTATTTTAAAATGGAGGGATGCAGGGGGAGGGGTGGAAGTATTCGGTAGTGCTCGAGATGTTAGATCAATTGGCCGGCCAAGGAGTGTCAGTTTACCCATAGTGTGGATCACAGCACACCCAAACCATGCTACTGTAATATCCCCTACCTTCAGACACATTATACGAACCCTTTCTAAAATACGACTGCACACATCCCATGGTGAGAGGGAACACAGCGGCCAGGTCCAAATATAAACTCGCCAAGTTCCTTCACTATTAGCTCGCTATGCCTGCCATTTTCACAATATCCACGTCTCTTGTTAACTTCTTCACTAGACTGATCTGATAGCGTTTCTATCCGTGGCGCCGGCTCTCAAACGTGGTCATAGGTCACTCGAGACGTTACACTTTTATCACCATGACACTGCCACACACACTTTCACGCACTTTGTCAAGCACGCACGCAGGGACTGGACTGTGCAGTGGGCTTGGCTCGCTAGCTCCGAGCAATGTGGTGACGGTCCATGCGCCACCTAGAACTCACTGGCTGGCTGAGTGTTTAACGGCGGTTACGCAGTCAGGAAGGGGCCGGGATAGCGTAGTCGCTATACTGACTGGCTATGGGCTAAGAGGTCCGGGGTTCGTTTCGCTACAGGGGAGAGAGATTTCTGTCTACTCCAAAGCCCCCAGACCGTGTCTGGGGACCACGCAACCACCTATTCAGTGGGTCGGAGAATATTTTCCCTTGGGCAAAGCGGCGGGGACGTGAAGCTATCTAGTGCCGAGCATTCGAATCAGTGGAGCTATGCCCCCACTCCCCATGTGCCTTTATAGCGTCCACAGAGATTAATTTTTACGTTCCCAGCACAGAACAAACTGGTCTTCTGAGAAATATGGATAGGCCTATAGTGTGAGAGAGAGGTAGCCTGCCATGTGGCACAAGATGTAAAAGAAATGGTAAAGATATATGGCACGCCTTTATATGTCTGCACAGCCTTTATGTCATTATTCGAAGAGAGTGGTATGATGTCTTATTGGCGCTGCAGTCAACGTAGTACTACAGTATCATGATTTCAGTGGCTGTTAGAAAAAGTGTGCCATGTGTTTAAAACTGCAGCATTCCCTGTAAGTTTATTTCCGTATCCGCCCAGTGGCCGAGGGTCTAGCGGACTTCTGTTTTACACAGGAGACGTGCGATTTCTATCTGGCAGGGATAAACAATCGCCGTAAGACAGGGAGACTGGAAGTAAGCTGTCATCAAATGACAACTTCTGGGGCTGACAGCCGTTTCAGGAGTTCCAATTAACCGACTTTTCAGAGAGAGATTCCGTCTCCATCATCAGTGTCCTGATATGACTGATGCGAACCGCGTCACAACCCTGATGATGGTGACGGGATCGGTCTCTGAAACTTAGCGTACTTAAAATACCTGACGCGCCTGTCAGCCTGAGAAATTTCTACTGAGTTTTGTCGCCTTGAAAGCTTCAATTTATACACCAAATTCTGTTACGCTTGCCTCACCCGGCTAAGATTCGAACCAGGTACACACCGAATACGTGACGGACGCTATACCACTCTGCTAAACCGCTTTTCGTCATCATGCCATTCCAATTAACATTGTTAACAGACAGATGTTGGAAGTAAATGGTTTATTATTTAATTATTCTACAAAGCATTATCAATTTATGGGTTATGTATCATCTGATGGGAAATTGTGAATGACTGATTAGGGAGTAGTATTAAAGAGGGCTTGTTATAAAGTCATAACCCCTTATGCGGCTGAGTACTCAGGAAGTAATCATCAAAATCTCGGTAACAAAAATCGGACTGTCATTCTTATTCGGATCTGAAACACGTACTGAGAGCCAGGCTCGTTAGTGCTGTGCTAGGTCGGTCGTCCATCCGCCATTACCGTTGCAACGTGTAATGGTAAAGAACGCTTGTAGGCACTATTACGTCCATTAAAACCCTTTTCAGAAAAGTTTTGGGCGGTAGTATAAAGAAAATTCTGTCTCAGTCGGTCCCAAATTTCGTAAGATGAATTACAGAGTTCCGTGCTTACTGCAGGAAGCTGCTGCACCAGTCCCCAGCAGTGACGGCGCTTACAGGCGGATGAGCAGGCAGAAAGACTGTAACTGCGAACGGGTGCAGCAGGTCGGAGCGGCACTGAGACCATTTCTCCGGATCTTGTGATCAACACACAGGGACATCACCTGCCTGTTACAGGCAAACGTACTATTATGCGTTCAGTTCATACACTTGTTAGGCTATGAAGAAAAAAGAATTTTAATTGATGGATGTGAAATTATTGTTGTGGCCTCTTTAATTGCAACAGTTTAGTAACAGGCAGGGCCAGGTGATGATAAAATTTAAAGGCTAAGGATTAGAAAGGAAAACATTCAGCAATCCTATAGAAAAGTTGAAGGACATCTAATTAATAAAATCACTAAAAAAGTTGCAGTATCCTAGCTTTTCAAGGAATAGACGTTCCGATTTCTTGCGGATAAAAATTAATTCTGAAATAGTGACTACTTCATACACTTGCTGTAATTCCTTGTACGGATAAACTGACCCATTAAATGGTTCATATTACAGAAATATGCGGACAAATCCTGAAGTCTTCCGTCACATTTTAGCGTTTTGTGTCAAAGTTAATATGAATCAAAAGAGCTCTGCAATACAATATGGCGGTCCAGTACTAGGGCTCTGACGTTCACCTCATTTATGGACGGAACAGGTTTGAATTAAGATCGCTTTTTCTATTTTCCTTGCAGGAAGGAGTGTACTTCATGGTGTACAAGTATTTGCCAAATATAGGTTTGCATTCCTTTTAGAGGATTGTTTTTAGGGTATGTTGGCTATAGACACTAATGTGTTCCTCAGTTTCCTTCGTCCTATGCATCATGTGGTTTTGTGACAAAAATGAGCAGATCTGAAACAAACAGAAGTTTACTGGCTTCTAACAGCACAAACTTGGCGTGTAGAAATGTAGTCTTTCACCTGTATTTCGTTAAATGTAAACATTAATTTAGTTGTTAAGTCTCAATTAGGTCCTGAACAATTTGCTTTTCAGAAAATCGATAAGAGTGAAAGTTATATTGGACTAATAGTGACCAAAACTGAATTCACCTGACAATTTTGTCTAAGGTCTATTAATAGTTTTGGAGATTAAACGTGTCGGCGGACAGAAAAACAGAAACGGCGGCTTCATAGGGTCTTCACTTTATACACACATGCAAAGAACAAGTAGAAATAACCTTTCACCGCCCACCTAACATTTTTTAAATATTCGTGTAATATTTTCATTGTGTTAATGTGGCGCTGAGGGGTAGTAATCACATCTTGTAGGTCAAAACCTGCGGTGCGCGAAATTCTTAGGGGAAATACAGAGTTACGCGAGCGCGGATGCTTATGGGCCTCGCATCCCTTAAAACACGAATATTTTTGGACGTAAAACCTTACAGAGTGCTTGGGTAGCTGACATTGCCAACTTTCTCGACGGTTGCATGTGTAACCGCCCGCATTTATACACTTTTTCCCCATATATTTAATTATTTTCAATCGCACATAGACAAAAACGCTCTGGGCACAGGCGAGCTAGGCGAAGGCCTACTGCCGTTGTGTAACCTGCTTTTCTTAACGGCCTGACGGGCAAGGTTGTTAAAAAAGATGTGGTAACGTGATAGCAGGCAGGTTTGATATCACAGCACATTCCTTTGTTGTGAAGTAGTGAGTCATTTGAAACAGGAAATCACCTCCTGTCCTGCAACTGATAACAAAATTTGCTGCCACTCAACAACGTGAAAAATGAGGTAGAGTTATTTCCTCCTTCCTACTCTTGGATTTCCTGGCGATAAACTGCAGATCCTTCGGTAAATCCTTCGGCCTATGGCTATAGCAGTTTGCCTTCCGGCAGTAATACTTGTATTAAGTACACGTGTTCGTCCACCCGGAATTCACAGTCAGCGTCAAAACAAACTTTTTATTTTTGTAATTTCTCCCTTGAATAATTGTTTTATATGTGAGTATTTAGATCGCATATTGTACATAAGTCAACGGTAACAGGCAGTTGGGTGAAGTTGTCCATGGCTTACACTTAAGGGTAAAGCCTGTTCGTGTTAGGCCCGGCTAGTGATGTGAGTCTGAGGCGCTATCAACACTGCGTTCTATTAGATTAAACTTGGCGACATGCGCCAGGCACTATTTGGCTCTACATAATGTTGGCCTTAAGGGGAATTAAAACGTATGGAACTTGCACATGGTATAACTCATATAACATCAAAATCAACATAATTTATAGAGTTTATAAGGTGTACGTGTAAAAATACATTTTCCAATCCAAGAAACATGGTCTTTAAAATGAAATACAGTGAAAGAAATGTTTACTGGGGGCACTCATATAAAAGCAATGTCATGTACGAATTGTCACCAAATCTGACCAACGGTTCAAAAGACAAACATAGAGGTCCTGGTAGATCTGCAATTGAAGTGGCCCTTGAAATAAATCAATATGATTAAGACTCACCATTCACGTCGTATCGTTAAGTACACTCCGAATATTTATATAAATATGTCAAAATATCTAAAAGATAAGTTACAACTTCGTGTATGCCCTTATTCGAGTTTCCGTTAAAATAATCCAGAAACAAACCAAGATGGAAATAGTGGCTTTCAAATTGTGGTTGAATTTTATTAAAATCATTACAGTAGCTTGAATTCTGTTACACGCAGACTGAAGAATGTAATTGACAAAGCTAATAGGTGGTTTTTAGAGTAACACATAAACTGTGTATTTGACTTGAACATTTGTACTTGCTTTAACAAAGCTTTTTTTAACCCTATTAGTGTTGAGTGTCCTACCATAATTGTCATTTTCTTACATCTGTGTGGTTATTTAAGAATTTAAATTTGCAGAAACCTAAATATTTTGAGCAAAGTGGTCAAAATTTGACAGGACAGGATTTTTTTTTAGTGCCGCCACACATCGTATTTAGAGCCAGACACCAGTTCCGAGATGATACATCTCGTTCGTAGCAAGGAAATGTTAGGGAAATTCTTACAGCGAAAACAACTTTTCATGTCGTCCAAAAAGCTGCCCTCTGTTGGGAGTGATGACTAAATACAACCATACATGAAGTGTTTCTTTAAATCTCGTACCTCAGGATACTGTCGCTCTTTTCCGTCAGGTACTTACAAGGCAAGCCGAGAACAGGCTTCGTTTATTTTGGCGAAAATGACAAATGGATGTGTTACAGTGTCAGGCATTAAATTTTGCAATGTGAATCAAGGTCTGTGTCATCCTTCCCTGCACTTATAAAGCGGTACGGAACAACGGGTCTCATGCAACAATTTGACAGGCCTGCATTTGGAACACTTTGATTTGAACGATATAAAACGTGTAAGGAAACGGCCTTCTTTGAAAGTCCGGTTAGAATTTAACAAGAAGGGCATGGTATTATGACGTAACATTGTTGCGCTTTCGCGTCACCATTGCTGCTGTGGAAACGAAGTAATGCCTTCCCTTTGTATTTTTTACTTACATGTAGCTGCCAACAATATGAAACCGTTGAGTGTTACCATGGAACTGCAAGAATGGCTTTCTTTTGCACTGTTGTTGAGCTACAAAATATTTCGTACTGCCGCCAACAATATAAACGTAATTTTTTATATTATTCATACCGTGCACTGTCATCAATCAAACACAAAACACTCAATCAACAAATGCACTCTTATTATTATTTTAGATATTATATATTATAATACCTGTAAACCAGTCCAACATGTTTCGATCCCTTCCTGGGATCATCATCAGGGACACTTGTGAGAGTATAAATTACATAAACTAAAAAATTACATAAACTAAAACCAAACTACAATTTTATCCATCTTTTATATATTTTATAGTTTTAACTTGTACTTATATTGTTAGTTTTAGTTTATGTAATTTATACTCGCACAAGTGTCCCTGATGATGATCCCAGGAAGGGATCGAAACATTTTAGACTGGTTTACAGGGATTATATACAGGGCATACACAAAAGAATGGTGCGGTTTCAATAGTGAATACCATTTAAACCGCACCATTCTTTTGTGTATGCCCTGTATAATATCCAAAATAATAATAATAATAGTGTATTTGTTGGTTGAGTGTTTTATGTTTAATACAAACGTACTTAGGTCTTTATGTAAAGTGCCGTGAATTCTTGTCCGATTTTAACCACATCTGGGGCTTCTCGACAGATTTTCGTAAAACTTTCCAATATCAAATTTGACGAAAATTCTTCCAGTGGGAGCCGCGCTGATGCATGCGGACAAACGGACGGACAGACACGATGAAGCTAACAGGGGCATTTCGCTATTTATGGGAACGTGCCTAAAAACTGATAAATTCTAATCAGTCTTCACTCTTACAAGCGTAACATTAAATGATATATTTAAACAAACAAAAAATAATGTTTTAACTATTAAAACAAGAGGAATAGAATGCAAATGAAATATGCATAATCCAGATTCGTAATTTTTAACATTTAGGTACTTCTAGATTTAAGCGCATGAGTTAAGATGAGTCTAAATGTAAGATATTAACTTTTAGGTAAATTTTAACGCAAAAGATACGTAATAACCAAAATCAAAATGAAAATTATATGTAACACAGTACTTTATTTGACGCTTGTTAATACACTGATTCAAATCACATGCACATAGACTTTGTTTTTGTGTGTGCATATGTGTGTGTTATTGTATGTGTACGCTGCTAATCCCGCCACTGTACAGTGAACTGTAAGATACGAAGGTGGGTGGGTTAAGTATACTGCCTTCCTATCCCTTGTCATTTGTTCCTAACAAATAGTGCATATTCACAGACACCGAAGATATGAATGTGGCCAGCTGAAAATAAATCGTGTGTCATATGTCATGTGTTAGAGCAACAAAGAGAGACGTTACCCAAAATTTAGGAAGAGGGAGATGAATAGGCTAGTGACATTGAGGACGTTTCTCTCATTTTGTCTTTCAGCCAGCTTACCAGATCTTATAACCATCTTGTTATGCAAGAAAATTATTTTTGTCGGCAAGTTATGTAACTTTCTGCACAACAGCAGGTATTGTTGTTTGCATATTGTTAAGTGGAAGCAAAACTAGTGTTTTCTTGAAAGAAAGAAACAATTTCCATCTAGGGCTAAAGTTATGAACAAGTGGAACACCTCCACTGGCATAGATAAATACCTCGCAGACCCCGCAGCCCGGAGGGCCCGTTTATCATGGGGCAACCAATTGTACAGAACACTTGAGAGACTTGAGTCGGTTTTTGTGATAGAAGGTAGTATTCTGGAACCCTGTTATGCGATCTGGAAGTAATTTTGCTAATAATTAGGCCTATAGGGGGTTCCGATTATCGAGTAGCGGGGGGGGGGGGGGTGCAGTTTATCCACACCGCTGAGCATCTCCATTTCCCCATATATCTTCGGTGTTTAATTAACCACAGAAATTGCAGAGAAAACTTCACATTTGAGCTCATGTTTGTTTGTTTGTTTTACACTCGTGTTCACGGTTATCTCTTTTGGTTGTACAAGAACTGCATACCCATCTAAAGGAATTACTCTCAGAGCGCTAGCTGAATTACAAAAGTTACTTGGTGGAGTAGCAGTGCTATAGAAAGTTGTCACCGAGTATGGCCAGTAAAGAACACTGGGGAAGTAAGACTGTACAAGTGGTTAACTTGCACTGCATATTGTCTCACATTTAATATGTGGCTAATCTGTTAGTTTTGGCTAAGGGTAGGCTGGTGGTTCAGATATATTGGAAGGGATTGTTGCAAAAAAAGAATACTCCATAAAATAAAAATACACCATTAATAACATTGTATTTCTTAATCCATGACAACCATTTCTAAAATAATGTTAATCTAGCCATTTGCGGAAATGGAATCTCCCAGCATGTGGTGGCTAAGCTACGGGCTGGGCTGCGGAGAGATCCAGGATTGATTTCCTGTAGAAACTGAGGTTTTCTTTCTCCAAAGTGTCCAGACAGTTCTGGGGCCCCGACCAGCTTCCTGTCCAATGGGTTACAGGAATATATTCACTCGGATCTGGGGGTAAGCTTCCGGAGCGTGAAGTTGACTACTCTTCTGCATCTGGTGCCGAGGTTGGTAACGTGAGGCGCGCTATACTTTCATTTCTCATACAACTTAACTTTCTTGAGTTTTACCTTAATGTCCTGAAAATTTCTCAAAGTAAATAACGCGCGGGGCGCGCGTGTGTGTGTGTGTGTGTGTGACAACCTGAGCTTCAGAGAGTGCGTTCGGAGAAAATGTAACGAATCTGCTTATTTATGGGATGATACGTTATTACTGGTCAAAGTGAACGTGAACCGCATTCTTGATTGTATTGGCGTACCAGTGAGTAACAAGAACTGTTTTGTTAGATTATGGAAAGACATAGGGTGAGTAAAGGATTTGTGGCGGAGACTGAAAAATAACAGAAAATCATGAATTGCTATTTGGAAAACTTTCGCGAACAGTTTTTAAGCCTATTTCAATTCAGTTCTGTGGAATTTATTTGCCTAGAGGTAAAGGCGACCGGAAGGCAAAGATGCTTATTATAGGAATACGTTGATGAATGGTTCCGAGTCTTGTGTGAGGGGGCTATTTTTGTATTAATGGTGCTGAAGGTTCGGGTTTTGCTAGCACAGGGTTAGTCTGTCAAAAGGAGGGTAGGGCAGGGATATGCAGACGGCTGATATGGGGAGATTACAGGGAAGTGAAGTGAGGCTACTCGCTTGCATTGCGTGCCGCATGACTCACTCACTCAGGACACACACACAACACACACATACACGCATACTTCCCCTTTCCTTCTTGTTTATGTGCATTACTTTAGCAGCTATAATATTCTCGATTTTTTCCTATTACAAAAGTACTAGCAATAAAATTGCTGTTCACAGATTGCAGTGCCTTCAGTAACCGGTCCATCCATTGCACCGGGCGCATAAGCTGTCAAGAACCTACCGTAAGCTGACTGCGGTAATTTTTCCTGATACATAAAATAACTGTCCTAAATATACAAATGTCGATCCCAGTGGCCGCGCGGTCTAAGGTGTGGGTCTGCGGCCGCTCGGTTGCTGGGATTGTGGGTTCGAATCCCGCCGGGGACATGAATGTCTGTCTCCTGTGAGTGTTGTGTGTTGTCAGGTAGAGATCCATGCGTCGGGTTGATCACTCGTCCAGAGGAGTCCTACCGAATGTGGTGTGTCAGAATGTGATCGTGAAGCCTCGATAAGGAGGAGGCCCTGACCCAGCAGGGATTGTTGCGCCATGCGGGGGGTGGGGGGGAATATTCAAAAGTTTCTGTAATTACATTCGTGTTTGTCGTCTTTCACAAGCAAACGAAACGCGCCCGTAGAATCGTGGGACGCTTGTCTGCTTCCTGACGACGACAAAAAAAAACGGATTTGAAACTAAGAAACATGTACCGAATATTATACACTAACTAGAAAACTGCATGGAGCGAGATCCTTCTGGAGAAGCTAACTTGTCCACAGCTAGTCCAATTCCCAGCGTTTTATGGAACCAGAAGATTGAATACCGTATCTACCAGAACCTGACATTTGTCACTAGCCTGAGCCAAATTAGCTTAAGCCAGTCTACGACAACCCAGCTTATTTCTGTAATATGTATTTTAATTATATCCTCCAACCTACATATTTTCCCATTTTAGTTGATTAAGCCAGGATGTGTTGGGAGAGACTTAATGAGACCACGATTACCTCAGAAGGGCCGTTATTGGGACCTCCCAAACACAGCGCAGGAATGGAGACCATTAGACCTACGTATACTTAGCGCAGGTCGGTGGATTCATTACTAGGTTATTTTATGACACCTCTTCAGCTATATAGGCCATAACATTGAAAGGTATGTGATCATGATTGGTAGGTAGGTAAGGATTTAGAAGGGGACTGTTTTGACCTATTTAAAGTTTTATCTCTGTGTTCTCATGGACAGACCGAAGGAAAATGACAAAGGTTCCTGAGTGGTCGATAAACCTGCCGCTCTTCGAAATAGCTACCTTCCGGGGACATGTCTAGTTTTAACTGCTAGTCAGCCTGCTGTGTAGGTGGGCCTCAAGTTACGCCTGGGACACCGAATGCCTGAACTTGAGATCAGCAGACGTCTTCGGATCGTTGACGAGTAATGTGTGTGGCACATATGTCGTGTAGAACGTTCAAAACCCGAAGCACTGGCAAGTGATAGCAATATAGTTCACCTGACCAACTGCTAGAGTTTGACAATCAGAACCACAACGTTCTTTGAAGATAATGTAAAAGTTCACTTTCGTAACCTCTGTGAACTTTTTCGTAATTTCTTCCTCGGTTCGTGGCAGGTACGGTGTACAGGTCATACATTTGGTCTACGTTTCCGTCTTTTTCTTATACTGAGGATGCTAGGGTATGAGACGTCATTCGATGTGAGATTTGTGACGGATAAACCACTGGCGGGGGGGGGGGGGGGGAGGTCTCGTTATTCCGCGTCCTCGATGGTAGTCCTTCTGAAACTTTTGTTATGCTCAAATACTGCGAAGTTGTACACAGCAGGCCTTCCTATTAAAGAACTGATTTTCGTTGCGTCACACACATAGTTCATGAAAAAACAAGATAGCAATAAAGCTTAATATAAAAAGTGTTTATGTAACATATATGCAGTTGTAGCAAAATCTGAATGTTCTTTTCAACGTTAAACGTGTTATGAAGATAACACAGGCAGTTCAATTCACAAAAGCCTCTCTACTGCACATTATCATTTTACGAAATGAGAGATGAAAGTATATCAAACCTCCGCGTTCCATAAAATACGAGAAATTTCTTAATTAGTTTAACAACTGTGAACTTTAAAAGAGGCACTCTGCTGCATGGAGTTATTTAGAAATAAAACTGCAGAAAGAATGGGGTGAAATGAAACAGATCTCTAATATTTAACGATCGCGTTGCCCTATGTCAATGTCTCAAAACTTCAGCCCCCACCAGGCGCTACCTCCACACACTGCTCTCACCCTCTTGTTTATTCGACATCTTGAATCTATCTCCCCTTGTCAGTACAGATATTCAACAACTGTTCCAGAAAAGGCATAAGCAAACACAGGGGTGGTGTAGCTCCTGCCTAAATATTGACACATAAGGAATTGAACTACATATGTGTTTCTTGATAATTATTATACAGATTTTGAAAACGTATGCCATCTTAACAGCGAATCAGAATACAGCAGAAGAAATTATACCTATAGTGCTACGTAAATATGAGATTCAATGCCCAAGACCTGAACTGTTTCAGAATTAGAAATACCACTAACAGAGGAACCTCTGTCCTTACTGGTCGACTGACATGATTAGTCACGGAATTACAAGCAGTTTCCCCTTTACTTAAACTAGCCTTGGTGACACGTGACAAGAAATGATGAAGTTCAAAGGTAGCGTAAAGGAGACAGTTTCGGAAAGATAACCTCTCTCTTGTATTTCACAATGTGTGATTGCACGTGTTCAGACTTGTCCCAAACGATTTGGAATTCAAATCCTTATCCCTTGTATTAATATTTAATTCTGAAATTTAAAGTCCATTAAAATTTTCTGCCAAGTGTGGAGTTCGATGTAGTGTTACACTGGCAACGAATTAACTGGTAAGAGTTGTGAAATTTTCTAATGTAATGAAATATTGTACTTTAAAAACTTGTGTGCCTTTACTTAACATTTCATTTTCTGAATCAGTTTCATTACTATGAACTCAAGCGTACTTAAGAATTTTTATGACCTCCAAGTAGGATATATATATATATATATATATTTCTTCATCAGAAATTATAAGCATAATCGTAATGTCTCAACACATCATATTTCCCAGGCATATACACAATGGTTCATAAACTGATATAAAGTCGAATCACGGCACGTACAGTGTAGAGTCCAGTTTCGTTTATTGGAAATAAATCTCAGGAAATCTGCAGCATACAAAATATTCAAAGCTTCAGTCTGTAGCTGATGTTGAACCACTACCATTCGTGCCTAGTCATCACATGCATCTGCCCTATACTCTATTTTTATCCACAATGGCGATGAAAATGTAGGGAGAATAGGTACTCCACCTAGGGTCTACAGACGGATTTTCAGATGTCTGAGTACGTTCAGTTGACCTTACTCCTCCCCATTCGTCCTCCCACATAGCTGTTTGTTGGGTCCTACCCCACCTACGTATCATAGTAGAAGTATCCGAATCGACGTATTAGAAAAAAACAAGATAGGAAATGTCTGCAGAGCGAAGAACTTCAGGTACGTCCGCGTAATCATGGCAGCCAAGGACATAGATAACCATGGTAACCATAATAACCATGGCAGCAAAGGTAACAGTAGACCATAGTAACATTGCCAACTTTAGTAGCCAAAGTAACGATGGTAACAAAGTCCCACAGTGACCATACGAAATCTGGTAAACTTGGTAATCAAAGTAATAATAGTAACGCAGGTAGCCAGAGCAAAAACA
Source organism: Reticulitermes speratus (assembly GCA_021186555.1). NCBI lineage: Eukaryota > Metazoa > Arthropoda > Insecta > Blattodea > Rhinotermitidae > Reticulitermes > Reticulitermes speratus. The sequence continues at coordinate 35,538,299 of JAJKFL010000001.1, read as the reverse complement.
GAAGAACTGATAACTAATGTAACCATGGTAAATTCAGTAACAGAATTAGTTACAAATGTACGTCTTCGTGTCAAGAGCCTGTTCTTTTCGTCCAGTTGTAACCAAAATTTAAGTGTGTCGAAAAATTTAGTAAAAACCCCTAATAACAACTTTCACGCAAACCCGTCCGGTGGGAGCCCAGTTGTCCCATATGGGCAGACGCACAGATTGGCTTGACAATCTAATAGTCGCTTTTCACTGTTAGTTCGCGGGCGCTCCAAAATGTGGCACCAGCGGGGCCCTTGATTTTATGAATATCATAGTGACTTTCATGGAAATATGTATTCATTGCAGACTCTTCAACAGGCATAGACACCAAATGAGAGCGGAGATAACTCGCTAGTGACTAGGCTATGGGATGAACTCCCCATGAATCGGAGTTCAATTCCCGGTGGGGGAAGAAATTTATGTTTTCTCCCCAATGTCCAGATCGGCTCTGGGGCTTATCCAACCACCTGCCCAATGAATACCGGGGTAATGTGTCCGGGGCTGACCCACTGAACCCTATCTGGTGCCGAGGTTCACTAAGCATGGCACTGTTTCCATGACGTCATGCTTAGTTACGCTCGGGGACAACACGCATTACGAGATCGATCATTCTGTTACCGCGACTCACCTCCCATGTCCCTCAGTCTGACTAGCGTCTCGAAGTGTTGAGCCGCGAACCAATAGATGTCTCTGGGCTGCTGTCTGAGGACCTCACGTGTTAGGCCCTCGAGTGCTGCGTCCAGTCCTTCTGGCACACTCACTCTCAGAAAAAGAGGTCCTTTAGACGTGAGATTCATGACTGGTGGCTGCAAAAGATCAGAATTAGCATATCGTCATTGCCTGGCGATAATGTCTCAGCCAAGATATGGGATCACATAAATTTATAAAGATAAGAACGTGGAGAACCTACGAGATCCTACCAATGACGAATTCTCCGGTGTTACTAGTATTGCGCCGCCATACTACTGAAATGGAAAAAATAACATTTCTCTATTAAACAAGAGAGAAAACCTGAAAATTCTTTTTTCCGCAAATTATTAATGCGTGTCATACATAATTTGTATTGAGCATCAGCTGACATACGCCTACTAGGCTTGCGGAGTATTTTGTGCCGCGCCTCGCCGATTGAAGCGTTTATGTATATGAGAGCGAGAGAGAGAGACTGATATAGACAGACAGACAGGAGAAGAGAGATAGTGTGTGAGAGAGACGGCAATGTTTTTTATCATCTTCATCAGCACATTTACACTCCCTCCTTCTCCTCCAAGGCATGTGGCCGATAGCACAGATAGACGTCTGGTCGCTAGTGTAAAGCCGGGATTAGACGGCGCGTGGCTCGGATCGTTTTACGTCATAACTGACGTCACTGACAAAGAATCGTATTCAAACGCGCCGTGTAACCGGCCTGACGCGGCGCGGAGTGTGATTGGTGGAGCGAGGCTCGTGGGATCGCCTCAGAGGCGGTTTTCTCACGATCCTCAAAGGGACTCGGCGCAGGCAGCCGTTGCGGCTACACGGCGCTTGCAGTGTACGCGCCAAGCCAGTCTCGTCCAACCTGTATACACTTAGGTCTGGTCTTTGTTTTCTGCTGTCGGGGTGCGCGAAGAGTGAAAGTTTCTGTCCCACAATTGGTATTGGCTAGAATGGAGTGGTCAAACGAGGACATTTTTAAGTTCATAGAACTTTATAAATCGGAACCAGTGATTTGGGACCCAAAGAACGCTTCACATAGTGATCGAAATAAAGTAAATTCTGCGTGGGAAAGAATCAAAGTAGGATTGGAAGAGGCTGGGAAACAGTTTTCTGTGAAACAGCTTAAGACAAAGAAGGATGTTTTGATGGCAACATTCCGGAAGCTGTCACAGAGAGTCAGGCAATCCATGAAGACTGGCAGTGGTACTGATGAAGTGTATAAGTCCGACTGGATTTTTTTTATACGCTTGCAAAGTTCCTCTCTGTTGTCTATGAACCAAGAAAGACAATAAGCTCACAGGTAGGTGAATACATTATTTATTAAATATTTATATAACTGTCTTAATATTATCCATATTATTAATGGGAGTTTGGCTAAAAACAAGGTAAACCACCTTTGTAGGTGTAAATACTTTACATATAATTATACAGAGTGTAAGTGCAGATATTATCAACTTAAAACTAAATTCATTTATTAACTATTGAGATAGTAAAAAAGAAAAAAAGTATTAAGGACTTTGTGTTTCTTTAAATGTAAAGCACTGCATATTAGCAAGTAACGCCACTTTTACACTATATTACGAATATATTACGATTTCCACAAGCCGAGCCGAACCTACCCGAGCAAGGCCGCTGGTCGGCCATTTGCCGAGCTGCGCCGCATCGTGTAGCCAGATTGTCTTTTCTGTTCCGATCTGTTGACCGAGCAAGTGACGTCACGTCACTTGACGAGCCACGCGCCGTCTAATCCCGGCTTAACAAGAGAGAGAAAGAAGACTACAGCGAACGATACCGCTGACGTAATGCGGGAAGCTTGCCTCACTACCCACTGGAAGTGACACAGCACTGAAGGATTTTAGTAGTTTCAAAAATTTTTTTGTACTGCGGAAGCAGGTGTTCCGGGCTGTTGCGCCGTGTGGTTGGGTAATTGCTTCCCGACGTTTCGAAGGAATGTACCGCCTTCTTCTTTAGGCTTATGAGTCCGAGAATTCACTCATAACCCTTATTACGAAGGCGGTAGTTTCTTCGAAACATCGGAAAGAAATCACCCAAACACATGGCGCAACAACCCAGAAGACCTGGTTCCTCAATAAGCACTCAGTAGAAACCTCAAATTATAGTTTTCGTATTGTTAAGAACGTATTTATTCTGATTATTTTATATTCTTCTTTTACTGTCTTTTTTGTTGCCTGATTGATTTTCTATGAACGAATGAAAGGATAGAATTTTTCGTAATATTATACGCATAATAATATTATTATGTAATACTATTAATTAATAATTAACGTGCGATCGGTGGCGCAGTTGTTTGAGGCACTACGCTACAAACCGGAACGTCGCGGGTTCGATTCCCGATGGTGTCATTGGAATTTTTCCTTGACATAATCGCTTCGGTCGACTCAGCCTCTAAAAGAAAGGAGTACCAGGAGTAGTTCTTGTTGATTTTGTATTAAGGTCGATGCCGAACAAATTATGGTTGTCCGTTTTAAACTTGATATATTATTCCATCATTCGTAATTTCTGTTTTGTATTTTGCTTAGGAGTAGATATGAGTCAAGTAATGGCTGTTTACTGATCACTGCAAAAATTAGGACCCAATTAAGTGAAATATTTTAAGAAATTTTAAATAATTTCATTAACTTAAATAAGCACGCTTTTTTTCAAGATAATGACAAGCACATGTTATAAAAATTCAATTTTAAAGTTTACTTGCATATTTTATAATACATCATTTTGTGAGATCTCACAAAAACTTTACGCTTTTGCCTTGTATTAAATGTTTTTATATTATACATCTGATGATGGTCGAACGAACGAAACATGTAGTGTAAGAATAACTGGTGAATACAGGTTGTGTTGAACGGAACATAATAACAAAAACATATCAAGTAAGAATTTTAAACTTCTCTGTTTTGTGGATAATAAAAGAGTTGTGTGTTGATCACATTTACATTACCGATTATTATTATTATTTGTTATCACCTTTATGCAAGGTATTTATGATTATATACCTGAAAGAAACCATGTTTCTAGGGCTATACTGTTGCTGCTGTTCTGTGGTTAAAATTTATGGTACATGTAATGCCATTTCCCATGATACACCCTTTGTACTTTTACATCAGTACTTCCCGATGTATGTGCGTAGTGCCCAGTATGGCTGTTTTCTGTAGTTCCTTAATGTCGTACTTTCCAAACATGTTGCTCAGGCATGTTTTGAATGATTCTGAAGTGGTTCCCGTTGCCCTGTTATTACTGGTATGACTTTTGTTTTTACATTCCACATGCAATGTATTTCTATTGTAAGAACGTCACATTTTAAAATATTTCGGCTTATTTCTTGATCACACTTCTATATCCTGAAATTGCAGTATATATTAACAGATATATATATTTCTTTTCTATGGCTCGACAGCCTTATATGGGCCTGGGCCTCCTCGTTTCGTCGAGGTTTCATGATCACACATATTTGAGACACACCACAGTCGGTAGGACTCCTCTGGACGAGGGACCAGCTCGTCGCAGAGACCTCTACCTGACAACACACAACATCCACAAGAGACAGACATCCATGCCCCCGGTGGTATTCGAACCCACGATCCTAGTAAGCGAGCGGCCGAAGACCCACTCCTTAGACCGCACGGCCACTGGGATCGGCCAGATATATTATTATTATTATTATTATTATTATTATTATTGATTTTTTGTTATTGCTAAGTAGGACAATGCTGTGTGATGGACTTTTAATTACTTGGAGGAGTGATGGAGGGGGTGGAAGGGGGGAGGGGTACAAGGAAGACATTCTCTAACCTTTTGCAGGACGTGACCTCCGGATCAGGATTCCCCACAGCTACGGGCTCTTCTCTATTACTTTCTAGCCGTTTGCTGATCAGCAGAATCAACGTCGGCAACATTTCTGAACTGAAATGGCTGTTTGTATTTGTAGACACGCTGTCTGTGGCTATACCTTCTCTGCTGCTTATGTTCGATATGAGTAATCTTGATCTCATGCCAATTTACTGGATGACCTCCTTTGTGGGCATGTTGGCCCAGCATATTTTTCTTGAAGACGCTGTTCGAGACTGTGCCTCTCTGCCCATAGTTGCAGGACTAAAGTTGTGCTTAGTCCGCCAAAGTAGCTTGTGTCACATTCACAGGTAATATGATAAATCATGCCGTCTGTCGCGGAATGCTTTATCATCAAGAAGCTTTCAGGGCGTGTTTCATTTTGAAGACTGCGCTTAGGTAGGGTTGATGCACAATGCGTTTTAATTTCTTAGAAATACCCTTCTCATGGGACATAAACACTTATTTTTCGAAATAATTCTTATGTTTTTAGATTCATTGCTTCTTTCATACATGGTGGTAAAATAGTATATAAAACTTTCACGTCCATTTTCTTTCGAATCACTGTTTGTGGGTTAAGAATTAGTTTGGTTTGCTGGTCTTAATTTCTACTTATTTCTCTGTATTAGTTTTAGGTCTTCACGGTATTCCCCTAAAGTTTAATATGTTTTCTGTTATCTCGTGCTTACAAACCTTGGCCTTATGTGCATATACAAAGGGAGTTACCTGACGTAGCTTGCACTCTGATTGGGAACGGGCCTTTGTGTCGGACCGAAATGAGCTGACGCCTCCCCCCTCCTTCACCAGAGGATGGGAACAAATCCAATTCCCGAAACATATTTTGAATACAAGACTACGAGCAAAAACCAGAATCTGGCAATCCTAAATATATTGTAATGTTTTATAGATATGTGTTAATATCGATTTTTATTCATTAAATATATACGCTCGTCATAAAGTGAACTAATTTTATGTCAGTGACAATATTACTTCTCTTCTTTACGCTGATATTTCCTTTCTTTATAATTAATTTCATGAAGTTAGGTGTGAATATGTCATTTGTAATTCCTTCTTTCGAACGTGCCTGTGAATATGCGCTCTATATCACAAAAATACAACGGTATGTATGACATTAAATGTGCTGTATAATTTTACAACCTTACAAATTTTCAGCTTCAGTTATCAGAAAAATTACGTACAAAACAGTTGCCTTTCTAGAATTACCATTTAAGTAATTTTCTGGTATATGTGCTCTAGGTCTTATAGAGATAGCTGAAATATTTTGTCTGTATCTGCATATAAAGCTAGATAAAAATAAATAGCATTAAGACAAGCACAAGATGAAGCCTGTAGCTGAAAAAGGCTGTGTTTTCTATGGTTGGTAGAGTCGACAGGCTTTCAAAACTTGCCCCAGAAAAGTTCTTTATAAAAGCATTTGAAATTTTAGACCACTAATACATGCGCTACCTGCACGACAGTCACAAGTACCATAAAATTCATTAATATGCTACATCCATAATGTATTATCTGACGAATAAGCCAGATGTTGAACAGAAAATCTATAGACAAACCCACGCACGCACTCTCGCACATACGCGTTTTCCTTATTATCGGTGCAATTTTTCTCATTAATTCACTTTGCCATTGATCGAGACAAGGGAGCATGCATACATAAGCACATAAAAGGGGTCAGGAACACTATAGTCTATACCAGGAGTTCTCTAGCATTTCCGCTGGATTACCACTAGATGAAACTTAACTATTTCAACGTACCACCATTTTTTGTTTTTAAATAAAGAAGCTGAAATTGGAAAACCGAATAACAGTGGGTATGATTTATATAATGTTGCCAGCACTGTTGCGTATTAGCAAATATATGTGCCATTTGTTTTATTCGTGTTTTAAAATTTTTATCCTTCTTATATTTCGACTTATTATTAAAGCCGTAAACAATGTTTGGCGTAGCAACAGTGTTACGCCTAACACAGTCTGAGAAACCACAGTCTATGCTGTTCTGTTACAGATTTTAGTTCTTTGTTTTAACAACAGAAGTAAATGTAGAATCAGTGATTTGCCTATAGCTTAGGATTTAACAACAGCAACAGTAATACAAATTAATCATCCTGATGCTCAGCATCTGAAACAATGTGATTTTACAGTTCCCGCTACTATTAAGTATAAAATCGAAGTGTCACTTAGCTATGTTCGAACAGGCTAACTGAACTTACCGAAGCAGCTAGCACGATAGAAGCAGACGGAATTCTGTGTCAGACGAAATTTCAGCACTGTGTCTTATTTCCCCTCTTCGGAATTTGTTGTCTGCATCCGTGACTCCGGGCTCACCTGCCAACAAGTCACGAGTGAACTAGCTAAACTTGGTGCGAGTGTCGGCGTATTGATCAGCATTTCAAGTACTCTGGTATACAAAAAAAGATTTAACTAATTCTAGGAATGAGGAAAGCGCAGTGAGCCGGTGATTGAAATTCAGTGGGTATCCGTGACTGGGGAGGAATTGCCAGCAGATGTCCCGAGCAGTTTCCTGTCATCTAGAAATAATAATAGGGATATCCGCTGAATAGGCCGTTGTTCCGTGAGTGCCCTGTGTTTAGTATAAAAAAGCCCCTCACTTCTTCCTCTAAATGGTCGCGTCTTAACTGACGGTTAGAAAACACTATCTAAGGAGTTCAGGACTCAGTCCCATGCCCAGTCCATAAGCTTATGTGATTTGCATTTGGCATAGTGGTAGTAGGGAAAGTTCTGGTTGGCTGCTTTTGTTTACCTTGTCAATCATAATGACACATTCATACCATTCCTAATACCTCAGATAGATTTTATATTATTCGTACTGTACATTTTTTTATTATATAGGTTCTGTCCGACAAACGTACACTTTTGTTTTCTGTTATTCAATACATATATTTCATTGAAGATGGTCCAACATGTTTCGAACCTTATATGAGGTTCATCTTCAGGGACATCTGTTTTAAATTACACCAACCCTTCTTCAAAGGCACATGTTAGGTTATACACTTTAAAATGTTGTCTTTGTTGTCTTGTGGTTACTGAAGTTAATGTTAAAATACTTAAGTTAAAAACAGTTAAATAATAATAATAATAATAATTCATATATCTTAGATACAGATTTTAACTGTTTATAACTTAAGTATTTTAACATTAAATTCAGTAACCACAATACAACAAAGACAACATTTTAAAGTGTATAACCTAACATGTACCTTTGAAGAAGGGCTGGTGTAATTTAAAACAGATGTCCCTGAAGATGAACCTCATATAAGGTTCGAAACATGTTGGACCATCTTCAATGAAATATATGTATTGAATAATAGAAAATAAAAGTGTACATTTGTTGGGTAGAACCTAAATAAATAAAATACCTCAGATAGACTACGCCATTCGGCACGATATTAAAACCTGGGCCCTCAAAAAACATATGAAACTTCAGACTTCACGTATGGCTGGAATTTTGAACTGATTATTTTCTTGTATGTAGCTAACTTTATGGTAAAAGTACTCCCATCAAACCTATTAGTTACTAATCTGATTACAGAAATCCCTGCTTTTATGACACAGAGATTTCAATACCGGATTCACTAGACCAGCGTTTCCCAAACTTTTGATAGCTCCACTTTCCACGCCTCCAACCTCATTCGCACAGCGAGACCACAATGGAATTTTCGGTTAGCACAATTATTTTTTTATAGATATAAAACTCAGAGCTTCGGTTGAAGGTGAAATATCTAAGCCAAAGGTCGGGTAACACGAGGTTCAGTCTTGCCCCTGCTCTGTAGGCTAAAATCTGGAGCGAAAAGAAAGCCGTGTTCTTGGAAAGCTAGTGTGGAGTCTTATGTCAATGGACTCTACTATCAGCGCTGAGAAATAAAGATTAATTATGACAAGATTGAGGCCCTCTATTTTTGTCATAGACGTAGACATTGAAGGGATGGAACATTGCTTTGTAAATTACGTATAATGTCTCGGTGCAATTTTTGATATTATGATCACATAAGAATAATTTACATATAGAAACGATCGAAGCTAAGGCATTGGGAACTTTTATTACAATACATACCTTACTCAAAAGCTAGCGATGAAGCGTTAAAATTTACTTAACTCTTTACAAAGTACTTATTAATTCTGTAGTTACACCTGACCGCTAGGGAATTAGCCGCAAATTGGAAATGCAGCGTCGCGTCACTGGCAATTTTTGAAAGCCATTTGCATATAGCTTTCGAATCACTGAATGTCTGGTATTATGTCACAGAATTATGCAGGCAGCAAGTAAAAATTCTTCCGAATCATGAGCAAGCATTTTTCGCAACATAGGGGAACGCGAAACCCGTCTCAGAAATAATATACTCGTATTTTAACATAAGCTGTGTTCAAGCTTATGACCTTGCAGGTGGCTAATCTTATGCAGTATTTATACATCTTCTTGTATGTGACACATTTTGTTTACTTTTGAAAAAATCGGTATTCTTGCACCGAAACATGCCATCTTATAAGTTTACCTAATACTTGCTAACTGGCAATGTTGTTTTAATTCACATGTTAATTTTCCGTTACAGCATAGTAAACACCACTTAAGATAATGCATAACCTGCCTTAAAACCGTTATATGTACGGTATATGACTATAATCAGATCAATGTGCTGAATATGTTTACGTGACCAGGGATGCACAAACTTTCCAAAAATGAAGGGGCAATCTCAGAATTCTAGGCGCCAGGAGGGTGACATGAAGCAAGTTCCATACTGAGAACCCACAAATATTAGGCACCACTGTACAAAATTTAGTCGCCCGGGCGACCTGGCACCCGAGATTTTTACACTCCTACGCGTGACGAAGACCAACAAATTGTGCAAAGGACAGGCCCGTCATCTGATCACAGAGGGCGCATCATGGAAACGAAGCTGCAAGGAAAAAGACTGAGACTGTGTTGTGTGTTCACGGGACCCAAACCGGATAGAATCGACACCAAGACGAAGCAACCGACTGGCCCTCACTCGTAGGTCACGTGGACTTCCGACTTGGACAGCCTATTGATCTACTCTCTCCTTCCTTTTTACAAAATAGACCTACACGAGGTTTACGTTTGACCGTGGCCATTGTTATGACAGTTCGAGTGACTAAACCTTTTGCGAAAGGAAGCTTGCACAGGAAAAAGTAGTGCAGTAAAATGCAGAACAGAAAAAATTTGTATGTGAAATTTATTATATATTATTTATGAGTAACGTCCCCCTGGTGTATTACTTCGCGTGGTTTTGTAGGAAGGTACAAAAAAACCAACAGCATCCACTTCTCATCCTATCTGTACTTGAATAAGATCCATTTCAATGTTATCCGCTCAACTCCTTTTTGGTATCGCACGTGGGTATTTATCAAGAAGTGTCTCCTTAAAAGTCTGTATTAATTATTTGTCTTCCCATTTCACGCCCACACAAGCAACTTCTACAAATTACTGCAGCATGTTCCTAAGAAACATCGGTAAACTTTTACCATACTCCACATCCTCACATTCCAAGAACACAGTATTCTTCAACAAGCAAATTTGATTGTTTTATGTGTCCTGATCTTGGACGTTAAAATCTTCAAACCGAAAGATAATTGTTTTCACACGAAACAGTGATGCTGTAGGACACATTTTGAAACATTTGCAAGTTACACTAAAATTACTGCAAGTGACAGTTGCGATATACGTTGCTCTTACTGAAATTCATTGCCTGTACTCAGCAACTTCTGCTAAAAACCGTCTTTAAGTTTCCCGCAAACAGAACTGTTAGGTGAAATCACTAGTCACCACAGACAATCTGCTGCTAAGCAACAGAAAAGTACTTAACATCGGTATTGTAACGAGAGCTTTCTTGATACGTGGTAGCACTCGTGTTTTAGATCAACAATTTTATGGTCTATAAATCTCTCCGTGTGTTTTCATGTGACCTTTGAGGATGGCGGCTCACCGAAACATGTAGGATCTTTAATTAACAAATACGTTTTTAATTGTGTACTCTGTAGGTATTTCAAGCAGTATTGTAATAAAATGGTAGCCTTTTTTGACCTTATTAATACGCTTATACAAGCCACTGGAGAAGATGTTTTCTTATACTCCCACAAAAGCATCATACTGCAAACCCTGCAGTTGAAGAAGTGGTCCTCCATTTCGAACCATCAGAAACACTACGCAGTGGTCACACCTGTGGTCACACTTGTCGTCATCACGTTAATGCTGTTCATAGAGGAGAGTTGGCAGCACGCTGTAGTGACGTAAGCAGACAGACACGTTGGCCGACCAATGACGTTGACTGTGTTTTGCATGTATCCATGTTTTGGGTAATCAGTGCTGCTGCAGCATGTGTATTTGCTTTTCTCACCAAAGAAGTAATGTGACCGGCGTAGTTATTTGACTGTTCGGTGAAAGATTTGTAATAATTTGCTGTGTAAAAATGACAAAGAAAAATACAATTGACTATGAAATTCAGGTGCTTGCAATAGGTTGATAACATGTAATAAGTGTAGCAGTGGTGAGATCAAAGTGTGACACATTGAATTGTAGTTCAGATTTATTATAATAAAGCTTGTCAGTGTGGGAAAGTTGCTCCTGTATTATTGTTAGTGCTAGGTATTCTGGACCCATTCACAACCTTTTGCCTTAAGAGACAAAAGGTTGTAAATATCATTTTCATTTTTGATCTCATGAATGTTCACATTCTGTAGAACAGCTTTACAATATTGTGACAACTAGTAATCGTTTTTGAATGTGGTTTTATTCGCAGTTGCCAATCCTAATCTACCTATTCTAACCTAACTATGCTGACTTGTCACTGATTGTAAGTTATATTTATGGTTACAAGCTGAAAATCCAGTTCAATCCAACTTACCCAGGGTAACTAGTTAGTGTGTTTTATAGTTCTATTTATTTTATTTTCATTTACAGCTTCCTTTTGGACCACCTCCTGTGTTACCAGATGTTGAGAAACAGTTGAAAGAATACTTACTGTGCCCTGAACGTCTCCCAATTCATGATTATAAAAAAGCTCAGAAGCACTGGCCCAGAGAGCCAAATCCTGCATCTCTTTATCACTTTGATTTTGCACCTTTGGGAACTACACTGAAGGTTTGTTTGTCCAAAATGGTAATGATGGGTTAAAGCATTGATAAGGGGTGTCTACTCAGCCCACAGAGCTAGCATCTCCACCCACTTATGTTTCAACAGTACATGTAAGTCACATCTAGCTGTGGCAGTGTATGCTGTTCTGTGTCTTTGTAATGTTTGCATTTTGGTTTATTTTCTATGGTGTTGATCTGATTGTGTACAAGAGCCAGAAGTGGTTTTGTAGGTGGATCGAGATCCCACAACAGGGAAACTTCTCCAATTTAGGGAAGTACCTGTAGATGATATTGGCCAGACAGCAAAGAATTCCATGTCTCTGCAGCGTGCTCCTGGACCACCAGATGAAGCAGTAAGAGGCAGCTCTACCAACTATCCATTCTGGCCAGGAGGATTTCCTGAACTGTTACTGCAAGATAAAAATGGTAGTGAAGATACTGAAATAGATTTTATAAACAGTAAGTTCTGTTTTGATAAGCTTTGCTGATCTGATCAGAATTTTAGACACTAAAAATAGGGTTACCATATTTTATATATTATGGACTATGACATTCCTTTTTTTACTGGAGAAGGAAGATTGGACATGATATAGGATGCAACTGAATTTGCTGTAAATCCATGCTGTTTCATTGTGTGCGTATCATTGTTGCATTCCATGTAAGTGATATACTGTAAATGAAAATTATAGTGTGTATCTCAAATATAATTTTTGTCACACCAACAGGCAACAGTGTTCAAAGATTGATGGTGTGGCATGAATGTTATACTTGAATGCTACATGATATGCAAGGTATAAAGTTATATCAAATGTCAGATTGTTGCCCTGATATTTGATAATTAAGTGCAGTTTTCAAGTCAGTAACCAGATTTCATCACTTTCTTTCAGTTGATCATCCAAGCACCATTTTCATTAGAATGCACTTTATTTGTTAGGTACTGGCATTTATTTAAGCAGAATTGTATACAATTATATTCTTAATGTATTAGAGAGTGAAAACTTTACAGTTAATTTAAATCTTGTCATTCTTGCCCTGTATCTTTGCAGAAGCTTTGCTTTCAGTCAGGAGTCCAATGAGAAATACCATGCCCAGTTTTAACCTGTGTCATTGAATTGTTTATTTGCAGATTTATTAACAATACCACCTGGTTTTGAAAGGGGAATTAAATTCAAAGCAGATGGAAGGACACCACTCAAAGAATCTGAAGAGCAGGAACCGCTCAGTTCAGATGGTGAATCTTTGGCCCCTGAAAGAATACTGGAAGAGAAAGTTGAGGCAACAGTTTTGAATCTGATGTCATTAATTAAGCAGGAAGAGGATCATCTTGGATTGTGGCAGGAAGAAACAAAAGAAGATGAAAAGAAGCACACAGGAAAGATTTCATTACAAAATCAAGAAGTGGATATTGATGCAGATGTAGCAGAAATTGTTCCTAAGGTGCATTAAACATTCTTGATAGGAATGATGTTTTGAAACAGTCATGAGGGTAATTCATGGTAGAAATATATTCAGTTTGTGATAGCTAATGTAGGTAGGAGACAGTGTTTCAATTCCTGGCAAGAGCAGGAATTTTTCTCTTTGCCATAGTGTTTACACCAGTGATGCAAAACCTTTCTTAATTGTGGGCCACTCGGACACAAGTGATGTGGCAAAGTTCCACAAAGGGTTGCTTTTTGGCCACTTAAGAAATGGTTGAGAGCACGGGATGCACACTGCTGGATTACAACATCTCTGGTTAATATAGTCCTGCTCATTTGCCTTCATCAGAGATGTAGCAGTTTGAATAGGAAGCTCACCACACAGCACGGCCACTTAGTGTTGAGGTTAAGAATATATGGAGCTTTACCTCCAATTTGCTTAATGTTTTCATTGCCAGGATGAGTAGGCACAGTTACAACTATGCCATTTTGTTGTAATTTGCAAAGTCTTTGCTATTGTGCGCTAGTGGTTGAATTCAGGAATCCCAATAATAGGAGATTGTCAGTAATAGTCATAAATTTTTTCTCTTCTGGCTCCATTTATACTGGTGGAAGTAGTCGCTATGCGTAGCACTGCCAGGCTTGGAATATCTTAGGAAGTGATTTATTTTTTACTTTTGGCATCTCTTTTGGCAAAACGTTCTTGTACTTTAATACAGTAAATAACAAAAATGAAAATAATTCCTTTATTTATCCAGAAGTGCAAGTCTTATAGCTGTTGTGACTATATTAACACTTTAAAACAAAAGATGCCATCAAACTTTGGATACTTAGAACAAAATTGAACTGCATGGAACATGCTTAACCAGTGCAGGGCCTGCTGATGCGCCACTTTGGCTGGTACTATTTTGATTTACGTAACTGTGTGGTTCAGGGATTTTCAATGAGTGAGGTTCCTCAGGTCATAATTACATGGGATGTCATTGTAATGTGAACTGTTGCTTATTTATTTCACTCATGTGTCATCTTTTTTCATCTTAATCCCTGAGCACTTTGATGCATTTGCCCAAGCTTGGCGTATTCCACAGTAATTAGGAAGTCACAGTGGCTGTTCGTTAATGGTTGTGAGTACAAGGACCTGATTCATACCACAGTGGAATTTTTAAATTTATGCCAGGATGGCACAACTGTGTCAAAGGGATCAGGAATTATGTTTAAAAATGTATTGAATTAAATTATGTGCATTTAACATTGTGATTACTGCTGGTTTAATTTCTATGGCCTAGAGAAGCTTAGTTATTGAATATCGTATAGATTGTTTTAACAAGTACTGTGTTTACCCAAATGTAAGATGACCCTGCATGTAAGACATCTTCCCTTTACACTGTTCAAATTTCAGGAAAGTACCTGTACAGAACTTGTTTAACTTTGTGCACAATTATAAGGTGACCATTGTTTGTCAAATGATGTATTCGGAGCAGATTCTCATGATGTATAGTTTGAATTGTGACTAGCAAGAAAAGTATTTTTTTTTTCTCCAACTAGACAACTTATATAATCATGTGGACAGAGTGACAATGTCCTGGGATTTAGTCTAAACTGTTCCTGGGCTAGGCTGTTTTAGGCAAGCAATGTTTATCTTTCAGTTTCTTGTGACCATGACACCCGAGTGTTGTAAGACATCCTAAAGAGAGGCAAAAACCAACATATACATTTGAGTAACAGTACTCTTTGGAAAGACACTTGATGTATGGTCAACAGCTAAGTAAAGTGTGGATGGCTGAACAGAAAACCATGTTATTTCCAGGAACAGTTCATGGATATGGCCTGTGACACAATTTTCCAGGGACAAACAACATGCATTTTACTATTTTAGCATGTCATATATTGTTATTTTAATTGAATTTCAACTTATAATCAAGAAGTTATGCTGCTTTAGATAATTCTACTTTTGGCATAGAACAACACTTTGTAGAGACTGGGAATGTTAGGAGGTTTTATGTGCATTTAAGCAATGTATTAACATACAATTATACTCTGTAATAGATGAGCTGACTTAAGGTAATGGTTTTTAATGTAAAACTTCAGTAATTTCTACTTTGTGTTTTACATGTTCTCCCTGATTATGGCCCAACCTGGCTGAAACGTGTAGGAGGAATATTAAACGTATGGTTGTTTCTCCATAACGTAGTGTGTAGTGTTGGTCTTTACTGTAGGATGTTTGGAGTGTGTTGATGCACATTCCAAAACTATTTTATTTCAGTCTGTTGAGTGTGGTTTTGTAACTAGTATGTCTTTATATTTTATGTGAATTCATAGAGGAAGTTTTCACATTTCATTATATTAATAATTCTTATTATTCTTGATTGTATTTTGAGGCTAAACTTCTCGTAAGTCAATTTTTAAACATAACAGCGTAATTAATAAACACAGGATAAACAACAGATCTGTTCATAAGTGAATGTCTTTTTGTATGTGACACCATGTAATGTGATAGACAGGTAAGAGCCACAGGTTCCTGTGAAGCAGCAGTACGTGGCTAATAACCTACATTGTGTCACATCCCACAGAACTATGATCTTAGCACATACAAAGGTATTTTGTCTGTTCCCAAGCAAAGGAAGCTTTAGTAATCTTTGGATGATCACTGGGTGAAACTTTTTTAGTTATTTATTTATTTGTGTATGTATTTATTTATCATTTATTTGTTTATTCATTTTTCACAGGAAGATATAATTCCTATCTTGAAAATCACAGAGTCTGCTCCTTTGAAGCGTCAAACACGATCACAGTGGGCTGAAGAATTGGATGTGTCTTGTCCCGTATTGGATTTTGAAAAGAAAGTACCAGTAATGGCAAAGACTTGGCCATTTGAACTAGACACTTTTCAGAAAAAGGTTAGTTATCAGCAGTGTTTCTCTTAATGTAGTTTGCATATGATGCATCAGTGTATGTATGTATACTAGAAAGATATTTGGAAGTAGGTAAGTACCACTAATGTAGAATGTGCTCAAAAAGAAATAGTAAATATGTGGCAAAAATTTATAGTCATCCTATACATAAAGGTCAACATTTCAGTACAGCAGTGTTGCAGGGTTTGCTCTCTTGCCCTTACTTTCCTGTACAGTGAACAGCTACTTTAGGTTCAGATATGTGACACATTGTTCTTGTGCAGTTGTCAGGTTTAGTCAGGGCCAGAATTTGTGATGTGATGAATAAATAGAGACAGAACTGCCTCCAGAAGCATGTGGAATACACTTTCTACTGCTATAGTTAGAAAGTGATTATGCACCATTAGAAAAAAAATTTTTTACAGTTCATTTTTCTGTTGCACTGATTTGTATGAAGGTTTTAATTTTAATAAGTGTAATGCAGCTGTAAGTAATATTACCAGTTTAATATTTGTCTTTCAAACGTGGCTTCTTTTGGTTCACATGAACTCGTTTGTAAGTGTTGCACTTTCTTACATAAAATTGTTAATTACATTTCTTAGTTTGCTACATACATTATACAGTTATTTTCTTGATTAATAAAGTTTTATGATCAAGCCGTAAAAGAGTTTTGTCCTTGAAGAAATTGTAAAATTATAGCAAAATTCCTTCAATGTGGCATCTTATAACACAGCATTCCTGATAGCCCTGTGCTTGAAGTGTTGAATGTGCACATAATCCTCAATATTTTTACCAGAAAAAGCTTCCTCAATGAAGCAGGCAGATCTCAGGGACATGTTCAGAAAGGCCTCCAAACGTGTCAACTGTTGTGGTACCTCCTGACCCCTTGTCTCCTACTCCATCCACTTCTTGAACTATGAAGACTCAAGAAAACACAGAAGAGGGATGTGATGACCCTGAACCAGTAGAAGAAGGAGATATCCAAATGGAATACTCCACTGATCAGTTGTGCAGCCCAAGTATAGGATCAGTAACAAAACATTGCCTGTAAGAACTTAGGTCAGTGTAGGTACCATGTGATAATCCAAAATATCTGATAATCCAGCACCCGTGAAATCCCATGAGTGCTGTATTAATGGAATCTGTATGAATAATTTATTTAGTTGAAAGTTGTATGTTTGCTTAGGACTGATCTTCTCTTGATTTACTGCAAATTATTGTTGCTCTTGTCTCTGTTTGATGCAGTCATCTTGCCTGATGCTATGTTGATGTTTGTATATCCTGTACTACACTTTTGAAATATTTTTATGTATAGATACACAAGTTTTGAGGATGCCATGATTTCCAGTTAATGTATGTGCTGAATTTCTGTGTGATTGTTATAAACAGATACAGATATATGATGTTATACTGATATTGAACATTTTTATGTTTCTGATGATATTTGTTCTAAAAGTTCTATATTTCTGAGTTTATAATTATTGTACTTAGTAAACAAAGGTTCTAGAAGTTACTAAGACATCAGGAGCCATGCATCATTGTATTATCATCTAGTGCTGTATGTTTGTTACCATCACAATGCAACATATCAGTTGTTCATAGTAATCAGATATTTGGAGATGTTTTGAATTATCACATATTATAGTCAAGTGGTCCACATCATGTAAACCTTATTAGTAACAGAACACTGCCCGTATATAATAAAACTTGGCTATGTGTCATTATGTAAAAGTTTATACATTTTTATGTACTGAGAACTGTTGAAATTATGTTAAAAATTGTGTAATGAAAAATAACCCTATAGATTAACTACTTTATTATTTAAGAAAATTTGAGTTATGTTTTTAAAAGAATTACATGACTTTAGATTTCTAGTCTGGATGTATGGGTTATGGCTTGGAGTCCTGTGAGTGAGGAAACAAGTAGAGATGACTGACTTGTTATTGTGAAAAAATAATAATGTGCACAAAGATGCATGAGGGATGAACATTTAAGTCTTCTGCAATGTGACCCTGTGTCTTTGGGTAAGTAGTTGCTAATGTTCTGAAAGATCGTGGCACCTTCATCTTCAAGGGTTAAGCATTGCAATAACTCGTAAAGATGAAGATGCCTTGATCCTTCAAAGTACTGGGGGCTACTTAGCCATTGACACAAAATCATGTCCTAAGACGACTTGAATCCTCAACCACACTGCTGTGAGGACCTCAAATCTTGCAATTCATGAGCTTGCAATTCATTGCTTTGTTTCTGAAGGCTTTTACTGTTTTACAGGCAATAATGAAACTGGAAGAGCACTGTAATGTATTTGTAGCTGCTCATACATCTGCTGGTAAAACTGTAGTGGCAGAATATGCCATTGCTCTGTCAAAAAAACATATGACAAAGTAAGTACATAGACTGTGTAACATTACATGTGGACAGTGTAATAATGTCGGTGTTCCACAACATTTGTATTAAGTTATGGCTTGATTTTTTTATCAGATCTCTTAAGTTTTTTTTCCAGTTGCCACACTTGTGGTACATTTTGTTTTTGTAACAGGCTTGTTTCATTCCATTTTAGTCTCAGTTGCAGCCATGCATTTGTTACTGCAGTAAGAGAAAGTGCAAAGAGTCAGTTTCTTTAAAAGAAAGAGTTTTATACCAAAGGTGGCTGAATCTACTGAATAACAGTAAGAAGGAAGTTCAGAGCCAGTGATGTTATAAATTGCTGTTTCTCATCACATCATGTGGACTTCTAATTTCCATGCCTGTGACATATTTTTATTACATGAGTTTTGTTTTTTGTTTTATTCTCAGTGACTGCTTTTATTGTATGCAAGATGAGAAAACTGTGGGTGGTCTGTCTTTCTTCTTTTCTTTATCCTCCTCCTTTTTCATCCTTTTCTTCCCCTTGTCATCCTTCTTGGTTTGGGAAGGTGTTTTTTTTTCTTTCTTTTTTCCCCCCATGAAAGGAGCAATAGGAAGGCCAAGAATTAGAGGTCATGGAACTTTTGGTCCTGCACTTGTTTTGGTTTATTATTATTCCTTCTGGTGGTACTTACAAACTGGTGTCCCAGCAGGAAGTGGCAGAACTTAGGAAATTGCTAAGAAGTGATTATCAGTTAAAAATATTGTATCAGTATGTGTCCATTCATGACATTTACTGAGCTATAAAGATTCAAACATAGGTGATACATGGTGGGCAGAGAATCTTGGCATACACTCAGAAACAGTATTATATTTTCTGGTTGGAGTAATGTAGATGGATAAGTCTACTTGGTTGGAAGATGTACAGGGGGGTGAAGCAGGTCAGTTTGGTGTGTGGCTTTGTGTAGAACAAATTACAGTACTTGATGGACGTAAGGTACGGAATTTGGAACATTAAGTTTGCGAACATTGTTAAGATACATGTGACAAAATCTGTTGCAGTTTCTTGTTGTTTTTGTGCACTGTTAATCAGAAAATAAGAAATGTATGAAGTTTTTGGGAACATGTAATTGAGAATACAGAAATCAAAGGTTTACTGCATTTTAATTTAAAGTAACAGTACAGCACAATTATGTAAACATGCAAGTTATACATTGTCATTTGCCATGTATGGTAGTTTAATTTTGCTGTCTGTTTCAGATCCATTTATACATCTCCAATTAAGGCACTCTCAAATCAGAAGTACCGTGACTTCAAAGAAACTTTTGGAGATGTGGGTCTCATTACTGGAGATTTCCAGATAAACCAGACTGCTCAGTGTCTGATCATGACCACAGAAATTCTTCGCTCCATGCTTTACTGTGGTAGTGAAGTGATCCGCGATCTTGAGTATGTCGTATTTGATGAGGTTCACTACATTAATGATTCAGAGGTGTGTAGATGCAGTCTCTTAGCTGACCGTAATGGTAGTGTTCTGTGCACATTTGACAGTAAAGATGTCAGATTTTATCAGGCTCTTACAATATTATTGGCTTAGAAGTTGTATGCTTGCCATCACTGAGTTTTTAATGTGCCAGAGATGAAACAAACAAGTTCGAGAACAGTGAAGGAACTGGCATTTTGTATAAAGTGTTGTGATAAATTGTAATTAATGCCATGAATATATGTAACTAATCAAGAGAAGCTATTGTATTTTGATACGTTGCACACTTTTATCTACAGTAGAACCCGGATAAGAAGTCCCCGCATAAGAAGTTTTCCCCTGTAAGAAGTCTGATTTTTAAAGTCCTGAAATCCTATTGCTTTTAATAAGCTTCCCTCTTAATAAGTCTTCCCGCTTAAGGAGTCTCCAATCCTCTGGTCCCTTGAAAGACTTCTTAACAGGGTTCTACTGTATTTGGTTCGTAGAGTTAAAGTAGGGCTTGTTAAGAACTCAGTTAGTTGACCTAGAATTTGTTTTAATGCACTTTAAAATATTGATGTTTCAGCAAGATACATTTTGACATGATTGAATTGTCATCAGTTGTGTGACCCCATTTACTGGTTTGCCAATACAGTGACTATTTTCATTGACAAGCTGAACATATAGAGCCATTTGCCTTGATCCCACTGGTCTGTGCCCTGTTGTCTTTTGTTCACTGGCATTGTAAACTACTGGAGTGTTTGTCAGGGTGTAGTGAACACATCTACTAGGATAGTGCACATGGCATGGAAAAATAGTGAATCACACCAGAGCATGAAATGTCCACAACTTATTATGAGTCACATTCTTGGGTATATTTTTGTGTACATCAGTGTTTAGTCTGTCTGATAAAAAAATGCTGATTTCTTATTCAGCATTTTTTCATGTGAGTGTTTTAAGTAACATCCTTAAGCAAGATTGCTAATGTAACTGGACTCCTCCAGAATAGCAGAATTGTGACTCATGGACAAATGTAGGATAGGCATTTGGAACCAAGATGCCTTGGGAATGCATATGGATTGGTTGAAATAGGGCTTAGGAAGCATATGTCACTATTTAATTTAAATAACGTACAAGTTTGTGTTGTGCAGTGCTCCTAGAACTCTATCACTGCACTAAAACAGGCATGCAAGAAC
Organism: Reticulitermes speratus; assembly: GCA_021186555.1. NCBI lineage: Eukaryota > Metazoa > Arthropoda > Insecta > Blattodea > Rhinotermitidae > Reticulitermes > Reticulitermes speratus. The sequence goes on along the minus strand of JAJKFL010000001.1, from coordinate 35,517,298 downwards.
TGATAATGTTGTTATATGCTGGTTAACACTGTATGGTAAACATGTGCACTTATTTCAGAGGGGTCATGTGTGGGAAGAGGTGTTGATTCTGCTCCCAGAGCATGTAAGCATCGTAATGCTTAGTGCAACTGTCCCCAACACCCTGGAGTTTGCTGATTGGGTTGGTCAGACAAAGCAAAAGAAAATGTATGTTATCAGTACATTCAAACGACCGGTCCCCTTACAGCACTTCCTCTACACAGGTTCTGGTGGTAAATCGAGACAAGAACGATTTATTGTAGTGAATGAAGAAGGAGTTTTCATAAGGAAAGGGTAAGAAGGTTCATATTTTTGGCAGTTTGATGTTCTGTAACACAGCAGCTCTGATCATCTGTGGTTTTACAGTTCTTCAAGACACTGGTTGGCAAGCCAAGGCTTTATGGGAAATTATTACTATGCTGCCACCAGCAGCTATATATCTGTTGGTGCAGAAGGTACCATTAAAAACTGGATACATGAAAACCACATAGGTATCACAGCAGGTAGAACTGCTCACAGATTAAAAAGTGTAGTAACAAGGGATTGCTATATATCACTGATTCCATTGCACAAGGTCTTTCTTGAAAAGTATTTGGCTTTTGCTCCATGTTATTTTGAAATCTGAAGGTTCATTACAGTGTTTACAAAAGCTAACCATTGAACCAGTTGGTAGACATAAAAAAATGTTTGAAGTGATGACTTAGATTTCTACGTGTGACTTCATTTGGATGTTTTTTCTACCATGTACGCAGGCTTTCATTACACTTCTGTATTATTGTGTTTGATGTGCCTCCTCATGTGTGTAAAATATTAAATATGAATTCAGGAAACTTCTCTGAACGAGAGACTAATAATAGCGAATGTGATATATAAAAAAATATCTAGAGCCCCAATTCTTTAATGTTCAATTGGAAAATCTGAGACTGATGCACCAATTAATGTATTTATGACTGTTGGTATCTCATATCATATAGCATTGATGGTCAATGAAAATAAAGTACTTTATCTGAAGTACTGATGAAAGAGGGTCACTTAACACATTAGCATAGTACTCTGCTGTTACTCTTTCACTTCTTGATGTGGGGTGGTAGTATGCAACTTAGATTTGTTAAAGAAAATACATAAATTTTATGTCAGATTTTTTAGCATCGGGGTTGGGAACTTACTAGCTGATGCCTTTAGTAAGTTTGGGATTTAGGGATCCAAGTAGTGAAACTGCTACCTGGCACCAGTAGTGGACATCTGTATGATGTTGGATAGGGTCTTCTTTTCCACGTGTCTTGATTTTCTCATCACTTACGACTTTCAGCTGTCATTCGATTGCCACATTCCATTAGCCTAACACATCTGTGACAACACCAGGCACTACTCCATAACCTAAGTCTTCAGTGTTAAGTACAGAAACTGGCAGACTAGTAAAATTGGGTAGTTAGGAAAGGAAATATTAATTAAATGTGGACATGCTGCCTTTTCCAACTAACTGATTTAGTTATATTGTACAGAAACTTCACTACCAACTAGTTGCACAATGTTTATATTTATTATACACTGCTTCTACATGTTTTGGCCATACATTTTGACCATCTTCAGGGAGCTACAAGTTTGGTCAACGTGTACAGCGTATATGGCAAATTGTCATAGATGATTGGCAGACTATATACATATATATATATAATGGGAATACAGTAGTGGCTGTCACTATATAAATCATCAATATATAAATAGTAGCTCCCTGAAGATGGCCACAATGTAATGCCAAAACATGTAGGAGCAGTGTATAATAAATATAAACACCATGCACCTAGTTGGTAGTGAAATTTGTGTGTATTAGACTGTTGCACAGAAGATGTGCAACATCAGATATATTAGTTATATTGTGTTGAATATAGGTATGGTGCCTAAAAAGAGGGAGTATCAAGAAATTTTATCTGGCCAGCATGTGATGGGTATGAGATGGTTTATGTCAAAAGTAGAGTCAGGTGCCCAAAAATGAACAATATAACAGGTAGGACAGGTAGGATGTGAGAATGTTATGTAATAGTGATATAATAGTGCATTCTTTGTAAGTCATAAACGTAAGTTGCTTTTACCGCTTTCAGTTATGATGATGCAGTTGCAGCAAAAGAGGCTTGTTTGAGTACCAAGAAGGGGTATGGTCCCAAAGAAGGAAAGGCACGTTTGACTCCAAAACAAGAAGCAACCATCTGGGTTGGACTTCTGGACCATCTCAAGAAACATGACAAGTTGCCTATTGTAGCCTTCACTCTATCAAGAATTCGCTGTGATCAAAACTCAAGAAGTTTGAGATCTGTTGATTTAACAACAGAAAGCGAGAAGAATTTCATTCTTAAGTTTTTTAACAGAAGTATACAGAACTTAAAAAAACCAGACAGAGGCCTTCCTCAGGTGAACCATACTTTGTGTATATTTTATAGTCGTATATTTTACAGTCACTAATCTTTATCGGTTATAGGTAATAGTTTCCAGTTTATGTTTAATAACTGCAAATGTAATTGGACTTTCAGTTGTATAGAGTAAATATACTTCACTACCCCATGACCTATATTAATATGTGGTAATCAAATATTTAATTAATTTTATTGTTATGGAAAAGTTGGTCGAAGAGACAGTACAGAAAATAGCATGACAGGTTTGGGTGGGTTCATTAAATCTGTTGCTTGTCTGACTTTTAAGTGCAGACTGCAGGAGCATGTGGGCTGTTACTTCCATCTTCTGCTTACACAGTTCACATTGTCTGTTTCTTTTTAAACAGTGGGCTTTGGTGTAATTATGTTTCTTCTGTAAGGTGACAGACAGACTGTTATGTGGTGCTTTCTGCTAGCTGTATGTGAACTGATACACATGTTTGTAGGTAAGATAAAAATGGCAATAATTATGTTGAAAGTATTGTGTGTCATTGCACAAAATCTAGTCGACCAGGTGTCTGGGACTTGTGCACCCCTGGAATATCACCATGATGATCTTGGAAGTGATAAAGATGATATGGAACCAAGATCTAATGAATGTGGTAGAAGGCCTGGTAAAAGTAGTCAGTTTCCTCCATCTGCATATTTAAATCAACTTTGTATGGAAGGGATGACTACTGGTTTAATGAACTGCAGGGTAGTTGGGTAACAGGACGTATTTCCATTTCCTCACATCACATTTACCACCTCAGGTCATTAATAAGATAAGAGAAAGAGACTTGTTTCAAAGTACTGTGCCATATAAATTTGTGGTTTGACTGTACCTAGACCATCTGCATTCTGTTGCTGCTAATATTTTGCAGTGCTGTTGCCATAAGAGCATTGGTCTCTTCCTGGTGTTAGACAAGCTGTAGGTCGTGAGATGACGGTGTTTATTTTATTGACACTGCGTACCACACATTGTGATTGGTTGCTGTGTTATTTCCTTTCTTGTATGCAAACTACCTTAACATAATCATTGTAACAGTGATTTTAATGACATGTGCTTAAAGCATTCTACATTGAGTGCCACTTCTGAGATAATCTTCATAAGTAGCCAGGAATCCCTCTGAGAGCGGTACAAGAGAGTTGCAGAAGTTATGTTATTACCAACAACTGTTGGCCTTAATTTGTTTTAATATCATCTTCTCATCTTCCTCTCTGTCTTCAAGGGACTTACGAGTGCTTATGTTAGCAGGTTCCATAACTATTTAACTGACAGATTTTCGTGTGTTAAAATTTCTGATATTTTATCAGCGCCTTTTGGAATCCTTGCTGGTGTTCATCAGGGCTCTGTATTAGGGCCTTTGCTTTTCAACATATATATAGATGATATATGTAATGTAATAACACATTCAAAATTTCTTCTTTTTGCTGATGATATAAAAATTTTTTGTGTTATTAAGTCATTTGATGATTTTACTCAGTTACAATTAGATATTGATTCCATACAAGGTTGGTGCACTTCTAACTTTATGAATCTCAATATTAGTAAAACTTGAGCTGTTACCTTCTCCAGGAAAACCAACTCTTTTCATGAAATGTAAACTTGGGGATTCTTATATTACACGTACTGATTGTGTTAGGATTTGGGAGGTTTTATTGATTCTAAATTATACTTTCACTCTCATGTTGATTATATTTTTTCTCAATTTATTAAGCTTTTGGGTCTCATTCATAATATTACCTTTTCATTTTCAACTCTTGATAGTTTATTGATTTTATATTTTTCGCTTGTTAGACCTAAATTAGAGTATGCATCTGTAGTATGGAATTCAATTACCTCTACTGATGCTAAAAAACTCAAGCGCATTCAGAGGAACTTTGTAGCACTATGCTATGATCAATTCCTTTCCCCAGACAGTAATGGCTATAGTTATGCTAGTGCTCTTCAAGTACTTAATTTACGTACTTTACATGTAAGAAGACATCAACTTGATGCACTTTTTGTTTTTAATGTTTTTCTTGGGCTCTAAACCTTGTTCATCTACCATGGTCTTTGAGTTCCCACTTGGAACCTCCGAGACTTTCCTTCGTTTCATGTTAAATCGTCCTACAAAAATTGTCCCTTCGCCAGGTGTGCCACTGCGGCAAATTCAGTTTGTAATCAATTGGATGACTTCAGAAGGCAAATTGTCACACTTAGTCAGATGTGATATTATTTTACTACATTACATGGAGTCCTAATTAATTATTTAAGTATTTTTTATTTATTGATTTGTTTTGGTTGTGTCTGTTTCATTTGTGTCCTGTTCATTGTCCATTGTTATTTGTGTTTGTATGTTGTGCTGTTTCTGTAATTTGTCACCTGGCTGTTGACTTGGCACATTAATAAACTTGAATGAATTGAACTGAATTATTATTATATTCAACATACATCTACAATTATTTAAATTTCAAACTGTACAGTTGTACAATTTTTATAAACTTCATAAATCATTTATTCCTGAAGCTGCATATTTTACATGTTATGTACTTTATAGAACACTACATTTGTAAGGTTTGAGATCTCTAACCACCAATGCAGCTGCATACATTTCCTATTTATATTTTCATGATGAGTTTGATGATGATGGCTACCGTCATTAGCTGAAATGTATAGCTTGGTTTTGTCTGTAAAATAAAATTATATTTATACTGAGTATATTTGCATTTCTTGTTATATTGTAAACACAATGGGGATGAATCACCTTAAGAATATCAATATGTCAGAACATTTTGAAGGATTGCTGGAAATTGAATGATATATCTGTTCTTTCACTATAAACTGAAGGTTAGAACACATACCAGGGGTGTCCAGCAGAAAAGTGTAACACTCTGAATACTTGTAATTGGGATAAGCCATAATAATTATGTGGTGGTGGTGGTGGTGGCGGCAGTGGCGGGGGCAGTGGCGTGCTGCCGCTGATGATGATGATGGTGAAACTGATAACCTACACTACCTGATCATTTGTTATGTGCAGGTTATGGAACTAAAAGTTCTGCTTAGGCAAGGAATTGGAGTGCATCACAGTGGGATCCTGCCAATTCTGAAAGAAATAGTGGAGATGTTATTTCAGAAAGGACTGGTTAAGGTATGTGGGACAGCAAATTACTAGTCATATCTTGAAGTTTCAAGTTGACTAGAATTAGTATTGTAAATTTTATTGTCTGACATAAAATATGTGCATTAAAGGAATTAATTTTTTCTTTCTTTTAAATATTTTTGCCTCCATTCTGACACTGTTATAAATTATGAGGAATGGAAACATTACTACACTCTGGAGTATGTATGTATTTTTGGAATTTGTTACTTGTGATGTACATACATTGTTGGCCTTGATGTTTATTTATTATGTTATGAGAGAGAATTAAAATTGGCTTATTCTGATATCATGGTTAGAGTATGTTAAATTATGTTATACGGTACTAGGAAAAGCGCCCATTTTCTTTCCTGTTTTTAAAAGATATGATGCTGAAATAATATGCAGGAACCCATTGCTGCTATCTTCAGGGTCGAAACCATAATCTTCATAGTCACTGTTGTGAGAATCTCAGGTCTCCCAGAACTCATCTAAATATAAAAAAGTTTCTGTGTTTTGAGAGAATGAATCTATATTCCTGTAGCTCCTCTTTGCAACGGAAACTTTTGCCATGGGTGTCAACATGCCTGCCCGTACTGTTGTGTTTGATTCCATTGAGAAATTTGATGGTTGTAAAATGAGAACGCTGTTGCCTGCTGAGTACATCCAGATGGCAGGACGAGCAGGCAGAAGAGGACTTGATGAAACAGGAACTGTTATCATCATGTGCAAGGATCATGTTCCAGATATAAATACACTCATCACTATGATGCTTGGTTAGTTTCTTGAGACTCTTGATAGTATTTGTTATGTGCTTATGAAATAGTTGTATTATTCATCTAATATCTGAGTGTGACATACATATATGTTCTTGAGCATTTGTTTCTATGATCTATGTTACATAATCTCGGAAGTGGGTAGATCATTGCTAAATGACACGTGAAAACACACATGTAAGTAACGAACTTCATAGAGCAGATTCTTGAGTAACTATTAGTTGCTCAGCTAGTGAAAAAATTTCCTGCCTTTTGTGAAACCTGAAGGATCATTGCTGTGTTCACTAGTGCCTGGTCCTGGTCCCTGTCCTGAGCCAGATGAATCCATTTCATGCCATTTTATCTTGTTCCTTAATATCGTTTTTAATATTATCCTATCAGTGTCTAGGTTTTTGCTTGAGGCTGTCTGACCACTGTTTGACCAAAACCCAGTATGCACCTCTCATTTCTTGCCTGCATTTATATGTCTCACCCATCTCATCTTGATTTGACCATCCTAATAATAGCTGGTTGGTTCAAGTGGCTGGCACATGTAATTACAATGTATTAACTGAGGATGGCCAAAGGATTTTTAAAAATAATCTGGATTGTAGAACAAAAGTGGGCAGGACCAGATTTAGGTGGCTCAAAGAAGCAGATGAGGGAGTTAAAAGACAAATGAAAGAGAAGAATTGGCATTTGTCATGAAGGAGGCCAAGGTTCTTAGAGGACTGTAGTACTAAGGAGTAAATAAGTAAATAATATGTGGCAGAGAGTACAAATTATGAAGTTTCTCACTACACAACTTTCTCCATTCTGCTCTTACTTTTCTCCTCTCACCTAATCTCAGTTCCTCTATTAATATAAAGACCAAGTTACATTACTGTATAAAACAATAGGTAAGTCTGTAGTTTTGACAAGACCATCCTTCCTGCTGTCACGTAATATAATGTATGTGCATATTCTGGTAGTATTTATGTTTTCACTGTTAACCCTGTAGCGGTTTTTGATGTGATACCATGCGAGACCTGGAAGGCACCATACTGTTTGTGATGTCTTTTTTTTTTTTAATTTGAATTTTGTTTCCTTTTTCTGTAGTATTTTGATCAAAGGAAGTACTCTTGAAAGCTGCTGCACTCTAGGAGAAGAATTGGAACTGTATGAACAGTTTCTGCCTGCTTTGAGCAGGCAGTGGTTGATAAATCTTTATTTGTATCTAGCATGCTCTGATTTTTATATTGTAGTGAATTTGAAGGACCAGGGGAGTCAGAACAGTGGGAGACATGTCTGCTGTCAGAACAGAAACAGTTACAGGGTCAAGTTAATATCACCAGTGTAGACCAGAACTTTGTGTTTCTAATGGAAAGTTGGAAAGCATTGACAGTGCGGTGTCTCCTTGTTGAGACCATCATGAATGGGAAATGCAGTTCATGTATATGGACTTTAATATTGGCTTTTATTTAAACATGATGTAATGGACCTAACTAGTTTCATGAGAATGTTGTGCAGTACTCCTGTTCTAACTGAATCATGGGGTTTCTGGAATGTGTAAAGAGCTGTTGTACTCTACCATTGTTTTCGGTTTTTTGTGTGGTCTTGTATCTGTAGTATCTGATAGTAATTGATCCATTGCATTGAGATCTGTACTGATGATCTCCAAGAATCTTATCTACTTAATGTAGTTAGAGAAGCATGTTGAGTAACATTTTGTTTGTCAGTAAGAGCAGTATTGTTTTATTTTGCATTCTGCTGTCCTTTGAAACACAGCTGATTTATTACCACCATATATATATATATATATATATTTATTTATTTATTTATTTATTTATTTTTTATTTATTTATTTATTTATAGGGCTATGTAATAAAGACTACAGGTTTTGGCTTGAAAAAGCCATTTCAAGTCAAGAGACTGAATGTGAATTGTCATTAAAGCATTAATATTTTGATTTTCACTTCAGCACCATAGTATTGAAATCAAAACTGATTAGGATTATGCTTTACATTATATTTATGAGATGTGAGAATTACTGGATTATTATAGTTGTAAAAGCTATGCTTGCTCTGTTTGTGGTGTTAATAAAATCATTAAATTGATAAAATTAAGTAGTGTACATTAAAGTGTTGTGTTTATGCTAATCAGTTTCTTTAACATATTAGTGAAATATTGTGGTTTGATATATCAGACTGTCTAATGTAGAACCAGTTTGTTGTGTGTAATCAGTTTCTGTTTTGATGATTGATGATGTGTTTTCACACATTGTTCTTGTGTTTGAAACTTTGATCCATGGGTAATATTATTTCATAAACAACAGGCTCAAGGATTGTTACCTTTTTAACCACCAGACTGATCGCTATCACAATCAGTTCCTATGAAAGATCAAACTTCAGTATGCTTGGTTACTTTTTTCAGATCCAACCCCAAGGCAATTCTTGTCGCTTCCGCTACTACTGAATTTGTATGGTCACAGCTACCGTCCTTAACTGGAGAGCATCTCCTCTATCTGCAGCTTGGGGATATTTGTTTTCAGGGTAGCAAAGGGCCTCCTTAACATGGACACACAAATATATATAAGACTCATTCTTTCAGTTAATGACAGATAAAGAAAATGATATGCATGAATTCTGCAGCAGAACTCTGTTAATTGTTAGCTTTCATTATCATAGCTGTTTAATATCAAGCCTCTTCTTCTGCATACTGTACCTTTATTTATATTATGTATTTATTTACATAGGTAAACCAACAAAGTTGGAATCAAAATTCCGACTTACATATTCAATGATTTTGAACCTGTTTCGAGTTGAGAAGATATCAGTAGAAGGCATGATGTCACATTCATTCTTAGAGCGTGGACACTTACACAATCAGAAAAAATATGAGAAGAATCTGGAAAGTGTGAAAGAAAAGATAAAGGAAATGTCCTTGAACACTCAACAGCATGGATCCCATTGGAAGCCACTTTCAGACTTTTATGACATTGCAGCAGAATATCTGCAACTACGGTCAAATGTGAGATTATGTTGTTTCCTATATATTTTTTATGTTCAAAACAATTTTTGCTTCTCAAAATATATTGTAGGAACGTTTAACTGATAAGATTTTATTATTGAATGTAGCTGAAAAGATATTGAATTGTACTTATACTAGGATTTTGATGTAAGATGGAGGATGAAGGTATATTTTAGGTACAGTTGGATCTTTCTGATCATCCTATACTGCACCTAATTTATTCATCGTATTTAGAGGACAGGCCTTAGTCCTGCTTTGTCTTGAAAGTTATGCAGTCACTAGGTTGATATGGAAATGTTACTCCTCTATGATGATACTACAGTGTCTCTCATGGGAAGTGGTCCTTGCTTATTTTTTTAATATGTTGGGTTTATGATTAAACATTAATTTTGTGTGAAGGGATTATGTTGTTACATATGTTCATGAAATATGTTACAGGAACATGTTTTAACACAACTAAAGTACGTGAAAGAACTGACACCAGGGAGAATACTGTTGGTTAGCCACAAGGAACATGTCAATAAGCTTGGGATCTTGTTGACTGTGGATACAAGCAAGAGAGATTTTAAAGTACTGGTTCTGTGTAGTGATGAGAAAGCTGAAACAAATGGTATTGGTGATGAGATTAATCTTTCTGTTGCATCTGGCAAAGAGAAGCCTGAAGAGCAAAATGAGCATGATCCATTGTGGTATAAGATGCTTGGTCTGGCAAGCAAAAAGAAAATTTTTGTGCCAGATGGAGTAGGTGGGCATACTGTTGTGACACTGACAGCCAGTGATATAGTAGACATTTTGAAGGAAAAGGTCAGTGTAGACACTAATCTGGTGTTTCAGGATTGGGAAAAGAGGCAGATACCCAGGTTCAGGTAAGAGCCATAAATTTAATTTCCCCACTGTTATGGCTTCTGTGTAATTAATTGAAATCTTCACAATGTGATAACTGATATTGTGCAAATAAAGATGGTTATCAAAAACTAAAAACTAAAATTGATTTGTGTTCTGAAAACTTAGTAACCTTTCCTAAAATCTGCATAGAAGAGCATGTGAAAAATCATTTTACATTAAAACTCTAAAATAAGTTGTAAAACTGTCCAGGTGTTCTATGCAGCAGTGGATTATATAATCTGACATATCTGTATTCATGTACACACTTTGTGGTATAATTGCCTTACAAGGTAGTCACATTTATGTGGAAGAGTTTAAATCACTGATTACACAGCTGGTCAGTAATCCACTTGTTGCCTAAATTAGTAGTGTTTTACTATTATCATCTTACATCTTCTTGATTTGTGTAGTTTATATTATTCTGTAGTATACTTGTGTTATTTTGTGGACTTGCATCAATGCGTGGGTGTAGTAATGTTGCATGCCCATATCTTAGACTAAAGCATACAGCATTAAATGTCATAATTAATTAACATCAGCAGATTTAGTGACCATAAATTTGCTGATACAAAGACTGCTACTTCAATTCAGCAGTATGAGTGAATCATGCATTTATCTGTATTCTGTGGACATGTTTTCTTAGTCAAATTTCATTTGTTTCTTTTTCTTAGGAATGATCCACCTGGTCAGACATGCAGTCAGGCTGTTCGAAAGCTGACAGAGTTCACTCAGAATGTGTCATCAGGCATTGTTCCTCTGGAATTTGTGAGCCAAACCAAAGATATACATTTGAAGGACATTGACAGAGTAGAGGATCGAAACAGATTGCGTGTTCTAGAGCAGAAGTTAACTGAGTGCACTGGTACAGATATTGCAAACTTTGAACACCTGGTAATAAATACATCACATATATATATGTACATAAGTTTTTCAACAGATCAGTGACAAAGCACTTCTTAAAGGGAGAAACTTCTTATGGGGGAAATGTAAAAGTTAGGTTATTTTTTGGATGCACTTTTGTGTTTTGGTCTCAAGAGTTGTTTCATAATATTTAAATCATGAAGATCACAAATATATGTAAATAATATATTATCAGCAAAATGTGGATATAGTTACTTCATTGCTAAAGAAAAGTGCATAAAATGCATGTCATAATGGACCACCAACAATATGAGTCCAAAGTCATTTGTTGTTGGCACAGGTGCACTTTCTTCATTTACCTCACTTGTGTCCTTGACCTCAGACCTGTGATTACATAGGTCATCAGTGCTCATTAAAGCACAGCACATCATATAGTGCAACAAGATCTTCAAAAATACTCTTAAAGTTTGAACCTTGCTGAAACAGCTGTATGATATGCTTCAGTTATTAAAAAAAAATTAATAACAAAACTATGGAACCTGAAACAAACAGTTGATAGGTCTGCACAAGCAATAAATTGTTTCACAATTGGTTATTGACTACAGTACAGTTCAGCCACCAAAAAATGAATGAAGGTTAAGCCTTGCCAGCTTATTAAATGAGAAATTTTTGTATACAAAGTAAAAAATGAACTTCTAAGGCAGGAAAACTTTTTACACAAGAATTTCATATGCAGAAGAATCTGAAATTATTTGTAGCATAGTTTTTGACAGGACTTCAGAAATCTAACTTCTTGTGTGGGAAACTTTGTATCCAGGAAACAGGTTCAGATTTGCAGCACAATTTTGTCATCACGTCTCTTGAGTAAATGTTCTTCACTCTGATGAATATATAGATGATAAATACCTCTTCTTGTGGTGCATCTCAGGCACTGTTAAAAGGACAAATTACATATCTCAATCACAAAACAATAAGAATTTTTTGAGATATGACTATATCACAAAAACAACAAATTTTGAAAGAGATACATACATTATATAGATCATAGAAAGCAGGATGTAGAAAAAGTCACAAATTCTCACATTCTAATTCATAGACCTATAGCATGTGTAGACCAATGGAAGTATATTAGAAAGCGTGTGTTCAGGTTGATTTTTTTATTATAAATTGTATCTTATTGGTTGAACAAATATTAATTTCTGCTAATCCCTGTAACTCTGGATATAAGATGCATGCAGAACATTTGTGAAAATAATCATCCATTCCATTATGACTCTTGATGACTGCTGTACCTGAAAGGAAAATATTGTCACTTTCTGGTTTGAGCAGTCTTTGAGTGTTTCTGGTTTCAATCCCTTCATATTAGTGCTTGATTTTCAATTGTTCATGACCATGTTTTGAGTGGGATGGTGCATATTGTTGCATAGCTAATGTGAATGAACCCTTTGAAGCACAGTGCTTACTATGTATGAGCTGCTGAAAGACAAAGTGGTGTAAGTCAGTTGTCCAAGTAAAGTGAGAAGTGTCACAACACTGAGATCTATGAACAGGCAAAATGTGTAAGTCATAGTTACTATTTTACACCTCAGAGCACAGAATGTATCAAGGTATGTGAAGGGTAATCCAATGGTGTTGACAGACAAGGTTATGTAATTTCTCCATATGAAGAAAACCTGACTTAACAGCACTTTGCCTTTTAGGGGTTCAAATATAACTACCTGTTTTAGCATTAAAAATCTGCATTTTGCCCAAAGTATATATGTTATGGGTGGAACAGCATAATTGGAATAGCAACTAGGCTATGAGCTGGACAAGCCAGGGTTAAAATCTCAGCAGGGGTAAGATGTTTTTCTCATCTCTGAAGCATCTGGACTGGCACCGAGGCCCACCAAGCCTCCTATTCAATGGGTACTGGGGTTCTTTGCCAGGGGTAAAGCAGCTGGGGCATGAATTTGACCACTGATCTCCATCTAAGTGCTGCGGTTAAGAATGAGTGGAGCTATTTTTCTATTCCGCCTGTGTGCCTTTCTGGCATGAACAGGGCAACTTTATCTTTATTCTATGATTCTCAGAATAAATATGACAATTTCTGAACATAACATTAACTGTTTGGTCTTTGTGGGAGAGTTGCAGTGTTTTTTTCTGTTAGGTACGAGCTGAATGTTTAAATATTATGTATCTACATTAATTTCAGGCTTCAGAGTGTTAATGGAGAAGTATATTTATAACTGATGCAAGTCATGATTGGATAATGCATAATGTTATCTTTCCCTTTGAGGTAGTAGGCATTGGGAACACTCAATGGCTTAGAGATCTATTATAAAAATTTCTGCATGCTCTTTGTATGAGACCTTTAGCTTGAAATTTTTGTGTTAACTAACAAACACTCCACCACTGAAATCTGAATTAAACATGATGTTTATAGCACTGCTGTGCAATTAAGTCTAAATAAAGTATGGTACCAGAACTAATGAACTCTGTGAAGCGAAAACCTGTGAAGAGTTTCGTTCCTGTAGAGTATCCTGATTGTGCTACTGGTCTCTAAACACAAGAACAGTGGGATGGATATCTTTCCAGTTCAAGTAAATTCTCCTCCTCCTCCTCAAGCATTACGTTCTGTTTTGAACTTTGTGTTCCAATACAATCCTCCTCTATTCCATCTAGTCTGTGGCCACTGTATTCCAATTAGTAAATAACTATTGTTACATTGATAGTAGAAATGAAAAGCAGTGAAATGTAAGGATTGAGGTGTAGTATGTTGTGTGTCAAGCCCTAAAGTAATAAAGCAGGAAGTTGACAGAGGGTAAGATGTGCCATGTACTGCAAATTATTGTAAAGCATGACTGATGTATTTTACTGAAACAAATGTAATGGTTAGTACTTAGATCATTATGGGAAGCTATAGTCAATAACTAAGGAATTCTAAAAGGTTTGGTACGCAATATACAAAACAGGTAGTCTCTGTGCAGATGATTGGGAGTGTACTGTGTAAATATTCTGGAAAAGTGATAAATTATGCTATTTTTTCAGTTTGAAGAAGTATTCAAATACAAGCGGCTAGAAGAGGAGAGGACAAATCTGCAGCACATGAACTCATGCAAAAGCCTGTCATTGTTTAACGACTTTCAGGACAGAGTAGCCATACTTCAAAGACTTGGCTATGTAGACTCAAATAATTCAGGTGAATAAAAAGAGGAGTATAAACATTTTAGTAATTCGTTTTGGAAATTTAAGAACATTGGATTTTTTACATATCAGAAAATATATCTAACTGACCAAATCTCTGGAGCAGAGTCCATCTTGAGAAGCTAATACCGTATATTCTCGAATCTAATCCGCACCCAGTTTTTGGCGACTTCTTAAACGAAAAAAGTTAGTTCGCGATTCTAATCCGCACCTTTCCTTCAACCACCCCTTGCCCACGGGGCGACTGATTGAATAATATTGGATGTTACCAATGCGTTAAAATCCGACGCTACGCCTGTGGCCGATGAGTCATACCGATAGAGGCGGGGCCTTTCTCAACAGACGTGCGCAATCTCGTCTGAAGCCAGCTGATCTTTAGTTGTTGAAACGTGGGAGGTGCTTGTTCCAATTTGTCGTGTACCGTAGTTATGGAAGAGGGACACCTGAAATCTAAACGACTCTCATATACGGCAAAGTTCAAACGTGAAGTTATTCGGTGCGCAGAGGAGAATGGAAACCGCAAAGCCGCTGCAATTTATGGAGTTGATGAAAGCAACGTTCGACTATGGTGGAAACACAAGGCAGCGATGACATTGTATGGGAGGACGATGTTGAAGATAAAGATGATAGTGACTGGGTGGAGAGCACGGATAACGATTCAGTTATGAGTGATGACAGCAAGTCTGATGAATAATAAATTATAATAATAAATAATAAAATAATAGATTATTGTATTGTATTGTTCTTACGTTGTTTATTAATTACGTTAATTACGTTATTGTTATATTGTACAGCAGCTCAATCATTTTTCCAAAATCCAGCTCTAGACCGCGAATCTAATCCGCATCTGATTTTTTAGCCCTCTAAAACTGTAAAAAAGGTGCGGATTAGATTCGAGAATATACGGTATTTCCTCAGTTGGTTGAGAAACTCCTTGCATGTTATGGAACTGGAAGGTGAAAAGACATGAAAAGAGAGAAGTGTTTTGTTTAATAATACTGATTGCCAAGATTGTGTAATATCAGTGGAAGATGAATGAAATACAAGTATGGAGCAATGGTGGAATGATATGGGCGAAGGAAACCAAAGTACTTGGGGGAAAAATCTGTCCCAGTGCCACTTTGTCCACCACAAATCATGTGAAAGTTATCATGCCTAAAACCCATATAACAGGTATGTGCTGTGGCTGCAGTTGGTGAACATGTACCAGGCACTCACAACTCCACTACTGTGTGTTTGTGGCTCTTATACTTTGCACTAACTGATATCATAGGGGTCATATAATGATATTGCAACACACATCCTTCACAGTAGAGTAGGCCAAACACAAGTTGTTAGTTTTTTATATTAGTGTACCTGAGGTTTCTGTTCATCTTGAGTATGATGCTGTATCCCTGGGCAGCAGTCTTGAAACATCAGGAACCAGTCACCAGTGATGCAATGTCATACCCAGAATAATGGCAACCTCAGCATGTGCCCAAGTGCAATGTAATCTGGTATGTGGAGCAGTAGGAAGAAAGTCGGGGAAGAACTGTTTGCTTTCCTTCAAATGCTTCAGTCTACTGATTGTAAGGTTAGCAAGATCTCTTAAATAATACATCAACCAACTTATGTACCTAATAAAATACGATTCATGACAAGTATTAACCTCCTACATGTTTTGGCACCGGGTGTCCATCATTAGTGTGTTCTTTAGAACAAAGGAGTACAAGCCAACCACGCTAATCTAGGTATTGTATTGTCCTTATTGCAATGATTAAAATATTAAAATTAAAAAATACATGAAGCTGATAAGCATAAAATTACAATGTTGTGATATAACTCCCTGATGATGGCACCCTGGTGCCAAAACATGTAGGAGGTTAATACTTGTCATGAATTGTATTTTATTAAGTGCATAGGTTGGTTGGTGTATTAATTGCAAGAATATGCACAGTATGAATAATATAAAATTAAAAAAAAACTGTTATTGGTTATACTATAAATCATCCACTGATGTGAATAATTTTTACTAGTACTACAAGATTCCATTATGTCAAATTTGGTAGATGTACATAATTTTTGCACTGTAAAAATAACACTTTAAGGGCATACCAATAGTCATAGTCTCTACATTAAAGCCACACTTGAAGTTCCTATTTAAAGTCTTCAAAAAACATTTATTTACTTCCTTGAACATTATGTGTGTGATATTCCCATTGTTCCCATATATTTATATGAGACCACAAAATTTATCTCAATTATACATAAATTTCATGGAAGATGTGTAATATTAAATTTATCTCTATTCAGTCCTGTGATAAGATGTCTAGAGGTATGAGATGTTGAGAGTGCAATGAGTATTGGAATGTGGTTCCTCTGAAAATGAATCATGAATATCTGATGCAAGAATGTCCTCCTAACAAGAAACTGTACCAGTGTACGTTGCCAGAACATGTCCTTTCCAGCCATTTTCTCACATTGAAATATGACCATATGACATGGGCAGGCGACGTGATTTTCATTCTGGTGTGAGATGATAAATTTGATTGTCATAGGTTGCACACTGCAGTATTGCCCATCATTTGTTCATATTTCCACTATGCTCATGACTATCGGTATGACCTTTGTATATGTACAGTACTTGTGTTACGTGAACTTAATGTATTTTTCTTCTAATAAGTGACTTCATTTTAATTAATATCCTTGTTTGCTCATTGGTTGTTGTGGTTAACAGTCCAGCTGAAGGGACGAGTTGCATGTGAAATGGGCAGTCGTGAGTTGATGATTACTGAAATGGTACTGCAGTGTGTCCTGGCTGATAAGCAGCCATCTGAGATTGCAGCTCTGCTGTCATGCCTTGTTTTCCAGCAAAGGACACGAGCTAAACCAAAGCTAACAAAGAAACTTGAAGAGGTAAATCATAGTTCTATATCTCCTCTTCCTTATCATCCACTTGATGCAGGCTTACCCAACCTTTTTTTGTTGTGCAGGCAACTTTGTCAACATTGACACTGGGTCTTTATGCAAACAACGTGAAGTTCAGTACACAAAATGCTTGATGCATAAGTGTGTGCGCGTGTGTGTATATACACACGCGCACATACATGTATGTGTGTATATATATGTGTGTGTATACATACATACATACACACATTTCTGTGTGCATATATTCCTGTCACTGTCTGCAATATAAATACAATGACAACAGTATGAAAAATATATAAAAGTGCATTTCAAAACCTAGGGTAGCGTGTCATTTTTGGTACAGTTTTTTTACAAAATGAAGTAGTAATGTAACATTTCTTTCCACAAATAAGAAGCTCATAACATTTCTAAAATATACACCTTTTTTGTAAGGTAAAACCTAAAGTAAAACAAATATAAGCAGATTCAAAGAATAAATATGACTCTGTCATAAAAACATTAACAAGAGAATTCATAGAATAGTTATAAGAACAACGAAAAATGGTAGATTAACGGATGGAAAATGCAGTTATTAAATAATGTTGTGTGCTATTTTATTAAAGAATGCAGTACGAGTACATGTAATGTTTTCTTAGGAAAATGTCTTTACTAAGAAAGTTCTGTAATTTGGTGTGTTACTTGACACCACATCTCTTCAGCTAGATAACTGTAGTTACTCCTGTCTTATTTCTGTAATTGCAGGGTAAATCACAGATTGGTGCAATAGCAAAGTATTTGGAAAACATGGAGAAAGAATATCACTTAGAGCCAGAACATGAACCCAACTTTGGACTAGTGGAAGTTGTATATGACTGGGCTCAAGGAAAGGTAACTTTATTCACATAATTCTGATTGTTTGTAAAGTTTTGTGGTTAAAAGTGTCATAAGCAAGGGAGTCATAGACAGGAAAGTGAATGGCATTGTGCCTATAATTGAGTCTTCACATATTTAATGCATCTTCCTTCAGTTAGAAGGAAAGTAACTAGGCATTCGTCGGGCTGTGCTCAGGTGGTCAGTCTCTGGTTTCTCATTGCAAGGCATGGGTCAGATCCCAGGGCAATCTGTGTGGGATTTGTGCAGGACAAAGTAGTGCTGGGGGATTTTTTGCAACATGTTAAAAGGCCTAAGTGCATTAGGACTCATGAGGGCTCGAACGCACTATCTATTTATTCATTCCTTCATTCATTACTCCACTTTTTAATTTGAAAACCAATCAAACACGTGAGTTCTGCTCATTGTTTCCTCTCCGAATGCAAGTTCTAAAATCTCAAAGATTTCTGCAGTACTTCAGCGTAATTTGAAGAAGAGCTTGATGCTCATGAACTGCTTCTTAAAGTCTGCCATTTTCTGAAGGAGTGGAAGTTCCAGAGGGTACAATACACATTCACACTTCACAAGGCAGTACTTCACAGTGATACATGTTAGCACTTTGAAATCAAAAGCACATGACTGTAGATTCTACACTACTTCCACCTAGCAGACGAGTTCTGTACTCAGTGCAGTCCAGAGACTTGGTGATCACACCTCATGATTGTAGTAATTGACACATAAAAAGGGACATTAATCATTACATAATGTCATGTTATATTCACAGTGCATATTGATAACAAATTAAAAGTTTAAGAAACCAACATATGCACTATATTCTTACAAGTAAGTCAATTACCCCTACATATGTTTCGGCTTCAACAAGCCATCCTCAGGGGGTCAAAGTTCTACATATGCTTGGCATCCATTAGTTCAATTTTAAACACCTCATACATCAACATAAAACAAAATCTTAATTCCCAGTGGATTAGGGTATCACCATTTTCAGCTGTCAAATTATGTAAAATCCAGGGAATGTGTTTTACTAGTCTTTCATGTCATATGTGTAAAAGGTTAAGTTTCCTTAAAATTACATATATATTGTTTATAAATTAATGGCAGTCCTGTTTTTGTATACGGGTTATCCCAAGTAGGTTGAGGGTATCCTGTGGAAATATGAATGGATATCAGTATCAAATTAAATTTTCAGACCAACAATGTGAAAGGATATCAGTATCATTGAAGCATTATGACAAACCCGGTATCACGAAAATTATGTTTGAGAAAGTAGTAGCTATATATTGAGACATATCTGTATTATGTTGCTGCGTGTCCTGTGTTGTGATTTGTACTGGCTGGTTGCGTTGTGATTTGTGTTGGCTGTTTGAGAAAGTAGTAGCTATATATTGAGACATACCTGTATTATGTTGCTGCGTGTCCTGTGTTGTGATTTTACTGGCTGGTTGCGTTGTGATTCGTGTTGGCTGTTTGAGAAAGTATTAGCTATATATTGAGACATACCTGTATTATGTTGCTGCGTGTCCTGTGTTGTGATTTGTACTGGCTGGTTGCGTTGTGATTTGTGTTGACCAACACAAATCACAACGCAACCAGCCAGTACAAATCACAACACAGGACACGCAGCAACATAATACAGGTATGTCTCAATATATAGCTACTACTTTCTCAAACATAATTTTCATGATACTGGGTTTGTCATGAAGCTTCAATGATACTGATATACGTTCATATTTCCACAGGATACCCTCAACCTACTTGGGATAACCCGTATACAAAAACAGGACTGCCATTAATGTATAAACAATATATATGTAATTTTAAGGAAACTTTTAACCTTTTATACATATAACATGAAAGACTAGTAAAACACATTCCCTGGATTTTACATAATTTGACAGCTGAAAGTGGTGATACCCTAATCCATTGGGAATTAAGATTTTGTTTTATGTTGATGTACGAGATGTTTAAAATTGAACTAATGGATGCCAAGCATATGTAGAACTTTGACCCCCTGAGGATGGCT
Source organism: Reticulitermes speratus (assembly GCA_021186555.1). NCBI lineage: Eukaryota > Metazoa > Arthropoda > Insecta > Blattodea > Rhinotermitidae > Reticulitermes > Reticulitermes speratus. The sequence goes on along the minus strand of JAJKFL010000001.1, from coordinate 35,497,260 downwards.
TGTTGAAACCAAAACATATGTAGGGGTAATTGACTTACTTGTAAGAATATAGTGCATATGTTGGTTTCTTAAACTTTTAATTCATTACATAATGTATTTGTAATGACACAGATTATTTACATGTTCATTCTATCAAGTTTAGCCTTCTTGATTTATACTGTAAAGAAAGACCTGTGTTGATGTGTATACGTCCCTGATAACTTTTCAAACTGAAATATCCTTTCATGAAATTGGTTACAAAGTATGGGTCACTGAAAAACAGTTACTTCTTGTGTTTCCTAGTGTCCTCCATCAAAGAACTGTAAGATATTTATCACTTAAACCTCTTACAGAGATATGATGCCATTTCCATCCATTTAGTCATTGTTATGTGTATGGTAAATATGGTTTTACAGCATACAACTTGTGTATTAACTTCAAGACTACTCACCTCCAAAGGTGGTGTGATTTATGTGTGTGTGTATGTGCATATGTATGAGGCATGGACAACTGAAACCTGTTGACAGTGCTGCTGTGGCAGTGTAGATGGTGTGGCTGCACATTTGACTCTGTAAACACACTAGCAGACACTTATAACAATAATTTGAGTTCAGTTCGTACAATTCTTGAGGCTACTTTCCAATTAACACTGGGTCATCACGGTGGTAGCCCATCACCATTTGATACTTATGATATATATATTTACACTTCTTTTGTTTCATTAAACCATTTATACATGAATTTGTCTAAATATCTGCCTAAATTCCATATCTGACAGCAGACACTTATGTGGGCCATGCAGTTGGTGATATTATCGTGCAGCTTCAAGATGGTGTGCCAGGTGTTGAATCTGTCCAGACAAAACCAGAGGGTGGTGATTTGGTTTCTCTGAGTGGAAGAATGTCAGCTTACTGAAATTCATTGGTTGATGTATGCTGTCTATGGTACAATGTGTGTCAAAGACAACAGGGGTGGACTGACTGTGTGTGTTTGAAATAAGCAGGCAGTGAAGAACGGACATGTCAAGAGCAGGATAGGCCGACACTGTTGCTAATCCAGAGAACTTTGCATGAGTGAAGAATGCTGTGGGCAGGGACAGACATCGTATCATTCATTCCCTGTGAATGGACTTTAATGTGAGCATCAGCACTCTGCATGCAGTAACACAGGATCTTGGATATCATAAGGTCTGTTCCCAGTGGGGTCCCACATCTACTGACAGATACACAAAGAGCATCATGTGTCACTATCACTGGAACATTTGCAGTGGTACCATGCTAAGGATGATGTATTTCTGCAGTGGATTGTGGTAGGCAGTTACTTGTAGTGTCACTATGGGAAACCAGCAGCCATGCGATGGAGGCACCCCACTTCACCCCAGTTGAAGAAATCCAAGTCACAAGCATCCACTAAAAAAGTGATGTTGATTGTGTTCTTTGACATCAAGGGACACTTGCTTCTGGACTTCATCTCATAGAGTCTTCAAAGCATGTCTACCAATATCAGGAACAAATATCTGGGAAAACTGTTGGCATCATCCTGCTGCACAATTATGTCCCTCCTGATGGGCCCACTGGACACAATGCAGTGGGAGGTGCCCAAACATTCTGCATACACCCTGCAGTTTTCATGTCTTTGGGCCATTAAAGAAAGCCTTCAAAGGTCATACATTCACATGGGATGACAGCATGCAGGAGGCTGTGGTTAAGGCTGCAGGTCAAGGAATTCTTATAGACTTGATATGCCAGCTTGTCTATCAGTAGGAATCGTGTCTAAATGCATGTGGCGATTCTTTCTAAATGTTGCAATACCTTCACCTGGGGCATTCTGAAATGGGTTTCAGTTGTACATGCCTCATATTTCACAGGCTTGTGACACATATTAAATTTGACTTTCAGTGCTTATTGAATCAGAATGCACAGTACATAAAACATGCAATGAACTTCTTCATCCTCATTCTCCTCCTCTTCCTCCCAAGCTTTTGGTACTGTATTGCTTGTTCTGAAGGAAAGATATTACTGCATTCTTTGTCTTTTTAGGTAAGTTTTGTGGTATGTATGGTGGATTTCCTTTAAAGACAGGACTGGGTGTTATGGTTTTTTGGAATCCTATCATTATAACCAATTTAGTAATGACAGTGTTATGTTTTATCAGCAGATTCATATCATTCATTGTTTGGAAATTACAAGAGTGAATTTTTGCAACAAAAGCTTTAAAATAATGAAACATATTTTGAATCTGTTGGATGAATACTGATACACCACAGGACATGCTGTGTGTATACAGATGACCAAAATATTATGTCTCTGAAATAGACACTGATACTTAGATTACTTTATACTCTTAAAATGTAAAGCTTGGAACATAATGTGTGAAGTTTGTCTGATGTATGCATATGTACTTGCAGCCTTTTTGTGAGATAATGAACTTGACTGATGTCCAGGAAGGCATCATTGTGAGATGTATCCAACAGCTAAATGAAACATTACGTGACGTGAAGAATGCTGCTCACCTAATTGGAGATCCAATACTTAAACAGAAAATGCAGGAAGCATCAGATGCTATCAAGAGAGACATTGTTTTTGCAGCTAGTCTCTATACAAGTGAAGACAATCCTAAACTAAAGCAGATATTAGAAGACGAAAGACTGCTGCCAGTTGGTGATGAGTGAAACTAGGAAGATCCACCAGATGATACATTAACAGCTACTGCTCATAACTGAAGCTGAACACACAATATTAAAACCTGGGAGTGAAAGAAATATTCAGATGTAGTATTAGTGTATTATTAAATGGCATAAAAGCTGTATATTGTGTTTTTAAATAAAATATTATATAATGGCTTGTGTTCCTTTTGTGAGCTGTTCATACAATTCATAACAACTTTTGCATTTCTTAAAACCCTGCTGTATTATAATGCAGATTATATGCTAGTTTATTAAAAAAAGACATTTCAGTGTGGGATTGAATATATGTAAAGATGTATGATGGAAAATATAGGGAAGGAAAAAAGTACATTACATTATTCCTACATGAAAAATACATCTACTAAAAAAACAGCTGTCAAAGCATGCTGACATAGCAAGAATACCATTCAGGGAGTGGAGTTCACCTGTGTCTGGCAAATGGTTGTCCCATGTTTCTCACCATTATTCAGTCACTAACAGTGAAGGAAAATCCTTTCCAGGTCTAATTAATTTCATGTCACACAGTCCTTCTTGATAAACGAACTGTTGCTGGCTATTCTTTACATTAACCTTTGACAGAACTTTAAGGTTTATTACCATGTTTACAAAAGCCTCCCTACATGAGGTCTTTGTACCATTTCATTATGGTTAGTGATTTTACAGTAAGGTGTCAGCTTCTATCCAACCCTTATGCTGGTGCACCACACATTGTTGGGTACCTGTGATTGCTTACTCAGTACATTTGCAGCAGTCTCTTCCACCTGCGACTCAAGTATGTGCCACGCCATGCTGATGAAGGACCCAATCTTCTTGGCCTTTCTGGTTCACTATACATTATCTTATAATGCTAAATAGCTGGTGCAGTTAACACAGTATAATTAAACAATGTACAAACCAAACTGTTCCACTATGGACAAGGTGATTTGTCTCCTTGTCACTGTTCAACATATGCAGTGCTCTTAACGATAAATGTCACTGGCTGTCTGAGCTTCACTTCGGTGCCTTTATATCGTGGGCATATGCTGTGTGAGGAAACAATTATATGCCTAAATAATGAGTTTTGTGGAAAGCTTAATAAAAAGTTGAGAAATGTTTTTCCTATAGACTTTACAAGAGTGAAAATCAACACACACCAACAAAACATGCCTATCTTCAAGTTATGGACTGGGTTATTTCAAGTACAAGTGGTATATCAGTCTGGACCATTATGTTGCTGATTGTTTTATACATACACACAGTACATTTCCTTCCAGCATGAAGTTAATAGACTTTAAGCCCATGTCGCCTACTTCCCTCCCTTCAAAAAGGTTGCTTCCCCTCACCCAAAGGAGCACAGTATGTGTGTGTGCATACATATCTTCATTCAATACAGAAAATGGAGCATCATTATACACAGTGGGATGACAGGCATCACATGACTAATGTCAGGTCCATATTTTACGTGATTTGTAATGAAACAAATTTTAAAGTAAAAGCCTGATTCAAATTTAATGGTTTATTCACACATACATGTCTAATCACAGAACCAGACACAGAACCTCAACTTCCATTACACATGACAGTATTATTTTAAACTGACCATACCAGTAGTGGGTGAATTTGTGGGAAGATCAACATTCTCACAGTGCTCTTTGCTCACTACCTGCCATTTGTCCCTGTCCTTTGCTCACTTCACTGATACACATCCACTGGCTTTCGTTATTCTCTCGCCAAAGGCTCACTTTATTATCACCACCAGAAACTGCCAAGATGTTCCCAGTGAGGGACCAACTCACATTCCAAACGACATCATCAAATGTATGTAGGACTGTTGGTGACCAGGTGATATTATCATCACTTGACCATATGATAACACGCCTGTCCTGAGAACAACTGGCAATGATGCTACGTGGTAGACCAATAGATGGAGCCCAGGCCACATCACGTACCCAATCTGAATGGACTTCTAGCTTGGCTTCTTCAATCCAACGATCCCCTTCCTCCTTCCAAATCTTCACCAAATTATCGCATCCACCTGTGACAAGCCTCTTTACTATGGCAGGTGATCTACTTCCAGCAGATGCATTAAAAGCTGGATTAGGCGATGTGGCAGGGCACCAGCTAATAGCATTGCACCCAATTGTATGAGCATTTGGAATCTTTTTTGCATCCCAGTTTCCAGTGTCTGGATTATTGGAAAGAACGGACAAGGAACCGTCTGAACTTCCACATGCCAACATGAGGCCGAATTCGTGGGGGCCCATGCCACAGAGTTCACCGAGGAATCGTGGCTACTATATTCATATAACTTCACCCATTCTCCTACTTCTTTCCAAATAATTACTTTTCGATCATAGGAGCATGACGCCAACAAATTCCCGTATTTTGGATGTGCCCAAGCTACTTGCCATACTGGCCCATAGTGTCCTTTCAAGTCTGCAGTCAAAGTTTGTGTTCCGTTCTTAATGTCATAAATTTTCACCGAGTGATCTGACGAACATGTTGCCAAGCGAAGACCATAATAATCCATTTCTGCATCATGTATCATGTCTTCGTGACCTGTGTCCACGGTGTTTAGTACGGAAACCATTCTAGTGCTTTACCTGCGTGCAGCGAATATAAACCTTTACTGTTACTTGTGCAAAATTACCAACACATTTCACCACATGCAGCTCGTACCTCCACTACTGTGTCAACGTGGAACAACTCATGTATGCACCGTTATAAATTTCTCTTCCTGTAAAACGTCAGCGCAATGAAATGTGTAAATAACAGGGAACTATAATGCTATTATTGCTGTTATTGTTGTTTATAAACTTATCTTGAAATAAACTTTAACATATTAATATTTATAAATAGTAACACGTATTAGTGTTGAGACCCACGCCTCAGGGGTATATTCCTGTTAGAACTAGTGGCTACTATGGAAATATCACGAATCACAAGCTACGTAAGTCACGTGGTACTGTCAAAAAAAATAATTGGCTAGATTTTAGTTGGTTTCGCGGGTGTGTGCAACATGTGTATGAAGGGGTTTGTACGTTCAGTGTGATTAAATGGTCATATAATGGTTCTGCAGAATAGTGGTAAATATCGCCCAGAAAAGAAAGAGGCTTCGAAAAGTTTTACAGGATCTAGGTGAGTCTTAATATTTATTAATAATAAATAAGTGAAAGAATCATGTGTGGGCTCAATTATGCCAGTGTCAGTGACGACTAGAGTGTGTAGTGATCGAAAGTACGAAGAATTAGGAATAAAACCCATATTCGGTGACGCATTAGGGGGCTTGTTAGAACAATTATTTTAGCATTAGTAACATAGTAAACCCCAAATTCAGGATTGTTTATAAGCGGTCGCCGTATTGTAAAGTTCTTCGAAGGGTTTAATGTACTGTACAAATAGAAATATCGGTCAGGGTTCAGCTTTTCTGTCACATCGTACGGTTGTTGCAGCTCTTGGTCACTCCAGGTCACCAAAATTTAAAAAAAGAAACACTGATCTGCGTGACCTAATGGTTCACTGCAAGATCATGTGCTCTTAGTTGTATTATAGATCAGTGAAGTCATAATATTTTGTGTTAGGTTTAACAGCCTTAAATGGAATCCAAATTTAGTAATAAGTTTGGGGGTTTGGGTTGTTAATATAGTTGTTATGTGAGATCTAGTGAGCACCAGTAACAGGAATATGTGAACACCATACTGTAAAGTCGTCCTCTTTAACTGAAAAAACTTATGAACGGAAAACGAGGTAGTATACTTCCTGATTTTATATCACTGAAACTTTGGATGTTCATAACATAATACATAGTGAAAAGACTGTGAAATTGTTTCAGAGAAGAGACATCAGAACTTCGTCTTCGAGAATTGCTTGAGAATGATGCTATTGATTCAAAATATGGCTTTGAGAGGGTGGCAGATCATCATGAACGGACAGGATATCTTATTAATATGCATACTGTATGTAATGTATATATGTTGTATCTTCTTTAGTAAGTAGTTACTTGCAGTGAGCTATGATTCTTGTGTACAAATGGAGCAACCTGTCATAGAAATGATAAGACACATTATCATGCTTCTTCGCTTGGAAGTCATTGTTCATTTCTGAAGAAACAGAATGCCTCAACTTCACACAACCTACTACAAGGTTACTCAAACTTTTAAGTAATCAATATAGTTTTAGCTTTATTTAAAAATCTCTGACAGCCCTAGCATATCAGAACTGAGTTCCTCTTGGCCATGAACTTTGGTATTTAAGTTATTTCATTGGTGGCTGATATCACAAACTGTAATGCCTAGAAATGTTATGCTCTTTCAAAACAGCAGTACTTTAAACACAAAGCTCTCCCATGTGGAATCACAAAAATATTCATCTGTTCACTTCTAAAAAATTCTGTACTCAGAAACCACTACCCTTTTTCGGTAAAGACATTACATAAAGTGCATCTGTTTAATGTAGCCCAGTGTGCTTTAATTATAGATAACCCAAAACAACTAGTATTGGAAAAACACACTCAATACTTACATTTAGAACACTACATGCCAAAGAACAGAATCTGAAAAAACTTCCTAAATAGTGATATTTTTGTGTGACAAGGAACTGTTGCAGTTCAGTCTATTACAGTTGGCATGAAACTTTACCACAGGAACACTATCAATTGTATAATAAATACAACATAAACTTTTCATTATTGTGGGCTGATTGATACTTGACATATACATTATAACTCATATTTCAAAGCATTGCCAAACTCACATCTGTTCTGACAGAAACTTTGAAGATTAGTGCCAGCACTAAGTACTGAATTCTGTTGGAGAAATGACAAACAAATCGCTCCCCTTCCCCAAAAACTAGGTAGCATATGTAGAATAGTAATATTTGTGACTGCTGTTTGCAATTACATGCTGCTTTGGGGTGACTGATCACTGTCTCACTTAGGGTTGCCAGGTTTTCCTTAAAAAAAAAAAAAAAAAGGAAGGTTTTTGTTGACAAAATTAGTTTTAGAAAATACAAGAAAATTCAAATTGTCTGATATTTTAATTGTACTTGTCTTGACATTTTGCCCTTTTTAACAATTGTTTATCCTGTTTTACATACTGAAGGAACTCTTTACATGTAAAAGAGAAATTCATTGCAATCTGCAACTCTGCCTCAATTAATTCTCAGTGACTTCTGTTTCTGACATCTGTCCACTTCAATTTCATTAACAAAAACACCCTTTCTACTACAGCATTTGAGCCAGGAATACTTAACAAATATCCTACTATTCTACTGATATTGGGTAAATTTTCTTTAGGAACTTTGGAAAAAAAGTCAAGCCACTTGTGCACATCACTTCCCATACACTTAACACTTTCCAGCAACTTCAACCTATTCTCACAAAACTCTTCACACAACTCATCCAGATTTACACATTCTTCGAGTTCAAAAATATCAATTGCTGTTTCAAAATCTTGATACTTAAAATCTTCTGTTTCCAGAGAATAGTTTATTAACTTAGGACACTTATTTTTCTCACTGAAGTCATAGTTTTTTTCTAGGTATTGCAATAGATTTGAATAAAAATCACAACAGTCATCAACAGTCTTTTTCTGTTTGCACTGGGGTAACTTTTTCAAAAATTGCTTTGCTGAATTTCCAAAGTATTGATCCTGGATTCTTTGATTTATTTTATTTCTGATCATTGTCATTCATTTGCTCTTAAGAGCAGGCCAGTTTTGAAGTAATATTTTGACAGCTGGAGTTAAAGACAACCATCTCATTAGTACAATGCATACCAATTCAGACCAGTCCAGCTCCACAAAGTCAAAGAGATTCTAAGTTTTTCCTTCTCTTAGCTGATACAGAAAAAAAATTGTAAGTTTTCAGTACAAAGTTTTCTATATCTACATCAAAACTGTCACAAGCATATTTCATGGCATTATGCAATATATGGTTAGCACAATTAGCTTTAACAATATCGGCATTACTTGCCCTTAACAACTGAAAAACAGAGTGATATTTTCCAAAATTTACATTTGCAGTATCAGCAGTGTTCACAGAAATATATTTTGGGTTAAGGTGAAAAGCCTCAAGCTTTTCTAACAACATTTCAGATATAGAAATAGCTGTTTCATCAGCCCTTTCAACAACACCTAACAATTTATTTTCTATACCTTTAGTAGGATAAAAGTATCTAATGCATATGGGATAAAGCTTTCTGTTGCCCTTGTTTGAAGAATCTGTAGCAACACAAAAGAACTGACTGCATTTAGTTGGATCATTAAGAATGTCCACAAAGTCTTCTACACTTTTAGGAGCTAGAACATTTTTAACTAACAGTTCTGATTTTGTTCTTCCACAACACAATTTTGTTGCAATATCAGAATCATGGAATAAGGATGATGCCAGTTTGTTACCACAGTCCAAACTATTATAACTAGGATTATGTTTCACATTGTGGTATATTAACCCTAGTTCACATGCTGTCACACTGTCTTATTTTGGTTTTTTCACGCTAACAAAATAGCTTGATAACTTGTTTACTCCCACATTTCCCTTTTCTTTTTGCTGATGCCCTTTGTATTGTGCATGCTGCTTAATGCCGAATTGACCACCATGACTGAGAAAAATTCTTGTTGCACAATTTGCAGTAGGCACGATCCTCTGAAGAAGCTGGAGCCACCCATGCAAAAGTTTCTTCCCACTTCTTTAAGTAGACTTGCTTATACTGCAATTTCTTCTTTTTCTTGGGAGGAGTGTTAGGAGGTCTAATGGACTGTGATTCTTCACTCATTCTATCAAAAATTATTCAATTGCAATCTGAAAATAATAATAATAATAAAAATAAAAAATTGTAATAGTAATAGTTGTACAAATATCAAATATTGTCTGTCAGCTTAACAATGTATTTCAAAGGTGGAGAGAATTAAATTAGCAGTATATAATAACTTGTTAGTCTTACCTCATCAACAAATAATCCAAAGCCAATGTCTCTCCTAGGATCTTGCTGTCAATCTTCTCAATTTGAGAAAGAAAGAACTATTAAGAAGAAATAATGTGCACAAGTGTTTTTATATTTAATAATACCAATAATAGCGCACAATGTACATTAAATTTCTATAAAGTTCAGTATTCCTCACTATAACTTATTAACAACTTCACATTTCAACACGTGATAAACTACATTGCATCCTTCTCCCACATGATGGACAATGAAATTGAAAGAACAATATGTTCCGCGGCTTCTTCCTTCTTCCGCCTTTCTCATGGTAGGCAACTGTTGAAAAAACGTTGTTGCCAACAGTTTTTGAATAGTTGCAGCGTTATCTAATGTTTGTGTTCGCAACCAACTTTCCACTATATTTACCGGGATGTTTGAAACATGATTTTCATCGTAAAAAGAAAAAAAATTAAGAAACCTACTTGCAGGCAAATTAAAAATGTGAACAGTAAAATCAACCAAAAAAAACGTAAAGCTTACAGGAAAAACGTAGGACCTGGCAACCCTAGTCCCACTAAAACAGTGAAGGGTCTTAGCCACCTGTTTTCAGTGACTTGTTGAAACCACAACCCTACCAGTTAATGAATTCACTACTCAGTAAAATCAAATTGATTGAAACTACAAAATTAAACAAATAATTTGATCCTGAATTGTGGGGCCTGGAGTGTTGGTCCCAGTTTGCCATACCATAGAAACAGTCTTCGTTTTAAGTTACTGGTGTGTTAAAAGGCCAAATGAAGAGGTGCTGTGGGCCATATTTGACCAAATAGCCATAGGCTGACACACATTACCTACAAGTTCTGCTTTTCTGTGTCACTTTCTGCTGGTTGCTGCTTCATCTATCAAATGGAACACTTTCCACATTCCACCGAATGGTGAGCTTCTATTGTAAGTATCAGCAGGCTTCATCAGATAGGCACTCTTCTTGAGGATGGTGACAGTAAGGATTCTGAAAACAGTGGCAATGCATCCGACATCTGCACGGTACCATTACCCAGAAACGTGATTTATTAAAGCCCAGAGTAATTTGATGTATGGGACTGTGTAATTACATTTGAAATGCAGAATTTTCAAGCGGAAATTGTTCAGTTTTTCAGAACTGTAGTGTGTAGAAAATATGTGATCGACCTCAGCTTTTGGCTGCAATGATCCCTCAGGAGCTTGAGAATTTGTCTCATTTTTCTGGATTGTTCTGAATGAAATAAACTTTTTTAAATCATTTTAATGTATGACACACTGTCTAGAAGTTGTTCCTTTAATTTTGGTTCCAACCATACTCCATATTTTTACTGTTTTTTATGATAACATGTAATTTATATTTAATGAGGTGTATGGAAAAATTGATGTTGGTACTGTTCCATAGCCTCATCGGTGCCAGAATTCACGATTCTGTGCAGTGTAGAATCTTTACAGTCTATACGCTTGCAACAGTGGATTTTTATCTGTAATAAATGAGCATCTAGGCTAACGAAGTGTATGCAGTCATGTGAGTTGTGTGTTTATACAAATACAAAAATGTTGTTTTGTAGACTGAAGTACTGGATGAAGATAAACGACTTGTCAGTGCTGTGGACTATTACTTCATCCAGGAGGATGGCAGCAGATTCAAAGTGTCATATCCATATAAGCCATATTTTTACATCCTTACTAGAAAAGAGTGTATACAGGAAGTGTCAGCTTTTCTTACAAAGAAATTCAGTGGCTCACTGGCTAAGGTGGAAGTAGTGACAAAAGAAGATTTGGATTTGGTATGTTACCCCTATGCAGCTACTTGTCTTACAAAAAAATATTGGTTATTTTTTAACATTTTGGCACTTCGTTATTGTTGCTGTTACTGCTGCTGTTGTCATCTCCATCACTCTCATTGTTGCTGCTGTCATCATCGTCATTACTCGTCATTGCTGCTGCTTCTGCCGCCGGCTGTGGCGTTGGCATTGGAGCGGGTACCAATATGTGTCCCTCTGTGACACTATTTTAAATTTGTCTTCTGCTTTATGGAGGGATCTAATACAAAGTGACTTATTTGCCTAGCATATGGGAGTCTTTTCAATTCTGTGTGTACCAGGATATTGAAAGACTGTTTATGATTGAACATGTTAATATAATCATAACCTACATACCTTAGTGTATGGTCTGGTATTCACATTTAATGTAATGAAAATGAAATTGAATGGCTTGTAGTCTGTTGCTGGGTCATAGTTCATTCATTGTTATTCTGTATCCATTCATGTAATGAGATGAAACATGGTGGAGACTGCAGAGCTGTGACTTGAGTTTGTGTCAATAAGAATGAAAGCTGAAAGACTAACCTTGGTTCTGCTATGACAGGCCAGCCATGTTGGCATGCTGTTTATGTTTGATATGTATGGTGGCAACCGTAACTTGAGTTTCTGTCCCTAAAAGAAACCCAAAAGCCTAACCTCGGTGGTATTATGAGATGCTAGCATTGCTGGAATACTTTGTGTTTGAAATGTATGCTGGCAAGCATAAATTGAGGTTTGGTCACTGAAATGGGCATGAAGACCTGAGTCTCTCTCTCTCCCTCTCTCTGTTTTAAGTCCTGAATACCTGTACTAAATGAAACATCGAAATGAAACCTGAAAGCCTGATCTTGGTGGAATAATTTTTTTCGGGAGGGGGTGGGGGGAGAAGTTTGGCCAGAGTGTCTGTCAGTCAAATGAAACATCAAATTCAAACTGGGGTGGTAATATGAAAGGCCATCCCTGCTGGAATATGCTTAGTGTTGTAAATGTACATTGGCAATGACAAATTGAGTTTCTGTGACAAAAATGAACCTCAAAGTTTAGCATTTGTGGATTAAATATTTTTTATGTTTTTCTGTTTCTTGACTACCATGACTTGAGTATTTGTGACTGTTGTGTTTGCAGTCCTGATCTAATATCATATCAAACATATAAGATGCCAGAAGTTTTTGAGACAGCCAAGAAGGCATATTTCCTACTTCACCATTTTTATTACAATTATTGCTTTGGGTAAAGAAATAACAGTATTTTGAAATGCCTGTGAGTAAAATGTTGTGTCTTACATGATTAAAAAGTCATGTTCCTGCACTGTGTCATTTTGTTGTATGGCTAAGAAATGTAGAAGAAAAGAGGAAATTTGTAAACAAATTAGATGTAATTGTATTTTCCAGTAGTTTAACAATTTTGGAACTGCAGTTATTTTATGTCATGAAAGCAGCAGTAAACTCCATTATTACAAAGTATGTCACCAAAAGAAGTGTTGGGCCTTAGTTTAACATGTGTCATTTGAAGAATTTGAATTACAGTAGATTCCGGTTAATTGGGACACATCAAGACTAGAACACTTTGGCCCAATTAAGTGGCTGCCCCAATTATGCGAAGTTTCATGTAAATAGTTAAAAATATATAAAAAGACAAACTAACATGTCACATTTCACTAAAAAATCAGCACAGACATTTAGTGCAGGCAATGGACTGCCTTCATTGCCTTCCTGCATGAAGTATCATTGTAACCGATCAATAAAGTTCCTGGCATCCTGTGTAGTCACTCGTTCAAGTTCAGATGTGTCATCTTTATCACTTTCCTCATCTTGGTGTTTTGATAGAATGCTTTCAACTATTTCATCCTCACAATTTTCATTTTCATTGTAACATTCAACATTATTGTCGATACTTTCAAATTCTTCATAGTTCCTAACTTTTTGCATGTCTGAAATGGCTTCATATTCACTTTTAGCTGTTTCAGGCATCTCCAAGCCTGAAAGCTTCAAACCGCAGTGAGAAAAACAGTTCTGAATTGTCTTACTGCCTATTTCTCGCCAACTATCGGCAACAGACTGTACTGCCTGGAAAAGGTTAACCTTTGAACTCACTTCCTTGGCTGTGGAAAATTATGTCAGTAGACTTTCTGCGGTACTTCTTCAAATTTTTTATGATTAACATATCCATTGCCTGCACCAAGGATGTAGTGTTGACAGGCAGAAATTCCAGCTGGATGTTTTTCAAACACTCTGAACACTGAGGGTGTACCGCACAATTGTCAATAATCAGAGGAACTTTTCTTGATTTCCGCTGTAACTCCACATCCCATCTCATTAACCATTTCTTAAAAATTTCAGAAGTCATCCATGCATTCTTATTAGCATAGTATTCGACCGGTAAACTATCCATTTTTAGCCCCTTAAAGCATCGAGGCTCAGCACTTTTCCCAATAACCAACAGCTTCTTTTTGTCAGTTCCTGACATGTTAGAACAGCATAACACAGTTATGCGATCCATTGCTTTCTTAGAACCCAACAATTTTACATGCTTGTAGCATAGAGAACCATCCGGTGTGGCATGATAAAACAGGCCTGTTTCATCAGCATTGTAGATATCATCTGCACAAAATTTCTGAAGTAATTTGGGTACTTTCTTGGATTTCCACCGTTTCTCCTGTCCCAATTAAACGGCATGCTGTTACAAATAAGCAAAGAAAACCCTGGCAATTTTCTCGATTAGGGTTTGTTCTTTAAGATTTGTCCCATATAAACGGCTGCCCCGATTAGCTGATGGCCCAATTAACCGGAATCTACTGTATTAAAGTGTAGAATTTGACGGAAGTGTTATATATTTACAGCCTAATCACCTGATTGGCTTAAAGCAACACTATCTGAGACTGTCATTTCTTACAATAACGGATCTGTTGAAAGTACGCCGTGAGGTGAAGCCTGCTGTCAAAAAGAATCGTGAACAACTGAAACATAATAATTTCTACACGGAAATGCTTACAACAGCTCTTGCTTCAAAAGAAGATAGTGGTACTACTAGGAAAACTGCTGACCAGATGGAGAACATAATTGATATGAGGTACCAGAGGAAACATGATGTATTAATTATATACGTATCTGTAGATGATGTCTGTTCTTAAGTAAATTATTTTCTAGTTTTACATTTCTGACATGTTTCATTAGCACCTTCCTCTTGTGATTCAATATGTTCCAGCTTCCAATTAATTTACATTACTGTGTTTTTTATTTCAGTATATGATCCTAGACAGCAGGAATGGTTTTACTGTGCTCAAATGAGTGTAAAAAAGCTTCTCAGAATTTGAAAAATTGAAGAATTTACAGCATGTTCATTGTTAGTACTATGTGGGAGAAACAAATTTAATTGAATGCAGAGAAATATAAATTATACCTTATAATTTCTTTGCCTCATTTCTTACAGAGAATATGATGTGCCTTATCACGTGCGAGTGTCCATTGATATGAAGATATTCTGTGGGTCATGGTATTCTGTCCGGACCCGAGGGAATGATGTACCTCTCATAACAAAGAGAGATGACCTGATAGAACGTCCTGATCCTATTGTCTTAGCATTTGACATAGAAACAACTAAACTACCCCTAAAATTCCCTGATGCTAATACGGATCAGATCATGATGATTTCCTACATGATTGATGGTCAGGTAAGTTGAAGCTTTAGTGAAAATATGTTATTGTTATTTATCTTTATAGTTGTTTTACCCTGCAAGTGTCAGCTCTAATTTACTATTGTGCCAAGTCAAAACACTGGAAAATTCAGACCCAACATAAAGATAGGCCTTTGCTATACTTTTCAAGTTGCAGAGACTTACCATACATAGTTTTGAAGATAATGAGTTGTACTTTGTTTTAGTATTTAAGTTTTAATGACTGAAAACCATTCAAGTGAAATAAATTGAACACTGTATAAACAATAGGCCTTTATTATTGATAATATTTTGGACATCCCTTTGAAAAACTATGTATGACCTGAAATTCAAAATATACAAAACATTTCTTACTCTATTAGCAATGTCTGTGCACGATTTCAGTAAAAAATATTTGTTAATAGTGACATGGCAGGTTTATGTCTTTTTAGCATGCAGTGGTGAATCACCTGAATTGTCAGGTTTCATGTGGCCAGTGTAAGACGATGAATCACAACAGAAACACAATAGTTTTTAATTTCATATTATCAGTGTCAGTGGGCCGGGATAGCGTAGTTGGTATACCGACTCGCTATGGGCTGGATGGTCCAGGGATCGAATCCCGGTGGGGGCAAGATTTTTCGCAGCCATCCAGACCGGCCCTGGGGCCCACCCAGCCTCCCATACAATGGGTACCGGGTCTCTTTCCCAGGGGTAAAGCGGCCGGGGCGTGGAGTTGACCACCCACCCTCATCTAGTGCCAGGGTTAAAGAAAGAGTAGAGCTATACCTCTACTCCCCCTCTGGGCCTTCGTGGCCTGTTCTAGGGAAAACTTTACCTTCATTATCAGTGTCACATTGTTCACTATTACTAAGATCGCTTCACAACATTTTCACCATCATTTGCTATAATTTTTTTATAGTTACCATTTTAGGTTGTCTTATTTGATGGGTAAATAACATGTTAAAAGTCATTATGAACCGTGAGTGTATAAAAATAGTTTGAAGTCCTTCTTGACTACATAGTGTGTGCTTCAAATGCCAGCAGATATCACGTGCTGTCAGATATAGCAATTTTTGCGAAGATCAAAATTTTCAACCTGGACACCACAGAAAGTCTCATAAAATTCAAATTTTTACCATTAAGCATTTATGGAGTTGAAAGGGTATAGGATTTTCAGTACAGTAAAATATGAAAATTAGATTTATTGTGAAATTAAAAAGAAATAGTTGAACAATCGTCATAATCATTCACTGTTGCATCACTTCAATTTAAAGATTGTAATATTCATGAACTTTTTGTAATGTATTCTATTACTGTTGCAGTCCATTTGGAATTCTTTTACTGCAAATGAAGAACGGTATTATTGAACACTTTGTTTATTTTTAGTGCAATTTTTTCCACTTTTACGACATACACTTGCAAAAAACACTTTTTTTTTTTTTCACTCTGTTGACCTGTCTTTATGCAAAATCTGAAGATCACCTCTAATGGTTATTGAAATTTGATACTGTGGAGATATGAAAAACATCGGCATATTTCAATGTTAAAGTCAGACAGCAGTGGTCATTTTAGTTGAAGCCTGCATGCACTTCTGCACACACCTTAAATGTAACTTTACTAGGTACTGAGTAAAAATGCTTTGAACGAAAGTTGTTGGCAATTTTTAATGTACTTGTTTTTAAACAAAAGAGAGCAATCATGCCAAATTGTTATACTGTGCGTAAATTTTGTAACTGGTTTTATGTTACTTTGAATTAAATCCTGTTTTGTAATGAATTGAAGTTCCCTGGTTGTTATAATTTCTGATTATAACACTGCAGCTTGAAATGATAAATAACCCATAATCTTAAATAGTAAAAGCTGCTTCATATTAGCTTAAGAGAAGAGTACTCTTACATTTAAGACATTATGTATATTAATGTAAAGAATGTGTATATTTTTTATGTCTGTTAGTTGGTAAGGAAATATATAAATCTGTGAAAAGTATCTTAATATATTTGGGTTACAAGCCAACTTTTAATTTTTAAACTTTGGAAGGAAACTACTCTTATTGCTGTAACCACCTGATACAAAACTGAAACGTGTTCTGAAGAATAAATGTATACATGACATATGTTTCTTAATAATACTAATTGTGGTTAAACATACACTGCTAGCCATTTTTGTATTGGTTCATCTGTTTCAGGGTTTCTTGATAACAAATCGTGAAATAATCTCTGCTGAAATTGAGGATTTTGAGTACACCCCTAAACCTGAATATGAAGGTGTGTTTACAGTGTTCAATGAACCAGATGAAGTGAGCTTGCTACAAAGGTTCTTTGATCACATTCTTGATGTTAAACCCCACATCTTTGTTACTTACAATGGTGACTTCTTTGACTGGCCTTTTATTGAGGCACGAGCAGCAGTGCATGATCTGGACATGAAGCAGCAGATAGGATTTTCTCGGAACAGAGATGGGGTATATGCCTGCAGGTCAGCCATGCACATGGACTGCTTATGGTAAGTTTGTCTTCCTTTTTTGACATTTATATATTGAAATCTGAAGATCTGTCCATTGTGCATTGAGATTTTTAGCATCACATTTTTGTCATTACAATAATACATAATTAAATTATGATGTCCATATATACTATGAAAATATATTGTCTTTGGTGAGATATGACTATGCAGTCTTCGATCTGTATGTAAATTAATACAGCAAAATTTAATTTAATCCAATGTCTGATAACCTGGAAATCCTGATAATTCACACTTGAGGAGAGTAGTCCCAAGGCTGGAAGTTTTGCTTGTTACTAGAACAGGCTTTATCAGTGAAACAGATAGATCTCAGTAACATGTTCAACAAGGCCTCCAAGAGTGAGATCTTCATTCTTCTATGCTGCTATGCAGCGTTGATTGGTAGTTAGTTACTGACGTTTTGGGTCAAGCAGTCCAAGCAGAATTCTTCTTGGACTTCATGACCCTTGAAGATGGGACCAATAGGTTGTCCCGAAACGTCAGTAACTAAGTACCAATCAATGCTGCATAACATTCCAGAAGAGCAAAGATCTCATTTACTTTTCCTGAAATCATGCCTGCAAAAGTATCTGTACATCAGCCATTGTGGTATCTCCTGACCACTTGTCTCCAACATCATCAACCTCTTCAGCTATGAAGACTCCAGAAAACACAGAGAGGGCCTTGATGACCCTGAACTGGCAAATGAAGGGGATATCCAGATGGAATGCTCCTCTGATTAGTTTACAGCCCAAGTACATGAGCAGTAAGAAAAAATTACCTGTAACAGCTTAGGTCAGTATAGGTACTGTCTGATAATCCAGAATATTCGATAGTTCGGCACCTGTCTGGTCCCATGTGAGTCAGATTAATGGAATGTTTCTGTATTTGAATCTGTGATTTAATAAAAGCATGAATAAAAACTATTCTAAATTTTTACCTGAACTCTAAATTTTCATCACTTGGAAATATAAAATTTTAAAGACCCTCGTACTGTGGGTAAGGCAGCTGGAATTCATCTTCAGGATGAAGACATTGTTGAAAAAACAATGCTTGACCACCTGGGAACCATGACAGTAGTGCCACACATGGTTATGAATGGTTAAGTAATGGGCCTTGGATGGAATTATATGTCTGTGTCAGATACTTAAATTCAGGTTGATTACCTAATATGTTACATTGCAGTTGGGTGAAGCGAGACTCATATCTTCCTGTGGGGTCACAGAACTTGAAAGCTGTAGCAAAGGCTAAGTTGTGTTATGATCCAGTGGAGCTTGATCCTGAAGAAATGTGTCGACTAGCATCTGAACAGCCACAAGTGCTATCAAACTACTCAGTGTCAGATGCTGTTGCCACCTATTATCTTTATATGAAGTATGTTCATCCATTCATCTTTGCGCTTTGTACCATCATTCCTACGGAACCAGATGAGGTATGTTTGTGCTTATATGGATTTGTGAAACAAGTTTGTTTTTGTATTGAGATGTTATACTTGTTTGTCAAACAGTTATTATTTGTATAATGGTAGCAGTAAGTGTCAGTTACATATTTTGATTACCACTGTTTATCATTACGAGCTACAAGAGGCTGTAAAATTTTGCTACGGAGGTAAGTTAATATTAAGTGATATAAAGTGTGCAGGAAATTTGAACATTTTATTCTTCTCATTCTTCAGTTTATTCTAATATTACAGTAAAATCTGATTACCCTCTTGGCTTATGTATAAAGTTTTGTGGATATGGTTAGGACTGTTCTATAACAACTCTGCTTATGAAATCTAAATAAATCACAGTGGGGTTAGTCATCAAAGCTTCTTGTGTGTGCAGAGATTACTTGATGTTACAACTACAGATTTGTAATATGCTGCATTGCAATTTATGTTACTGTGTTGTAATATTTTTCTTTATGGTTTATAATTTGAATACACTATTGTAGGTGCTAAGGAAAGGTTCAGGAACCCTTTGTGAAGCCTTGCTAATGGTGGAAGCTTTCCATGCACGCATCATCTTTCCCAATAAACAGGAGTCAGAACTTAACAAGATGACAAGTGATGGGCATGTTCTAGACCAGGAGACATATGTTGGAGGTCATGTTGAGGCTTTGGAATCTGGAGTATTTCGGGCAGACATTCCATGTCGCTTCAGGCTGGTAAATAAGAGAACTGTACTAAAGAAATAATTTTATTATGAGATTACAAGATGAATCCATTTCGCAGTAGAAAATTTTAAGAAAATTTGTTTTATTGCTCCTCCAGATAAAAATTCTGGGTTAATTTGTCTTGCATGAACATAACTTGTTTTACCCAGTCATTTTATTGTTGCTCATTTTTATGCAAGTTTTAAGGTTTTTGCAATGGCGTAGCTGAGAATTCCAGCCTTCTTAGACAAGACACTGCATCAGAGGATAATCAGATGCTGACATTTTGAAGCACCATACTGCCTTCATGTCATGATCTGAATACCCCATGACATAGCATCTTATTCCAGAAGAATGGAATTGTCTGCCAGTTTTTAGTAAGCAGAATTCTTTTTTGGTAAGACCTTCACCATGCTGTCTGTGTATCTGTCTGTGTTCCACAATTTTATTTTTTGAAGCAACTGAACATGTTTTCTTGAACTTTGTATAAACCTTATGCCATTGGAGACAACTTCGTCATACCTTTCAGCTTACCACATTGGAAGGTAATAACAACATGATGGACACATGGCCTTGTGATGTAGCAGTGAGTGGTGCTTAATTTGTGATATTGAAATGCTGTGTATTGATAAAGTTTACAAAAATGTACTGTATTTGTTGGGGTAATTGTTTTTTAGAATGTAATATAATTACAGAAAAGTTTCTTTAGCTTTTGGTTTCGTGGTGACAACTTATGAACTACAGGAACTAGGAATGTAGAGTTTGGTATGGAGATCATAAACATACCTACAAATTGTGTGTGAAATATTACTTGAAACTTAAGAGTTATAAATGTGGCAGTGGTATGATGTTTTGATGTTAAATCTGATTAACTGGACATAAAAGAGTCTGTATATAGGTAATAATTTATTCACGGAAGTAGAATAAAATAAAGTCACAATAATACTAATGTATCTAAAACTAGAAATGTGTGCAGTAGGAAAGCAGGTTTTTTTCAGTTTTGTTTGGAACTTATTGCCTTTTCAAAAATTTATTGTATAGACATTTGCAAGTATTTCATGCCACATTTTATTGATAATTAAACTGACTGGTTTGTGTGCTGACTTTTCTTTCTTTCTTTTCTTTTCTTATTCCCAGGTTCCTGAAGCATTTGACAAACTGATATCTGGAGTGGAGCATGCAATGAGCCATGCTATTGAGCAGGAAGAAAAGATCCCACTGAGCATGGTAACCAACTTCAATGATGTTGTGGCTGACATAAAATGTAAACTTACATTACTTCGTGACAACCCCCACTGCAGTGAGAGGCCTATCATCTACCACTTGGATGTTGGTAGGAGAGAGTCTAGTGAAATAGCATCAGCTGTGAATGCAAAGTAGCCAGTGAAATAATGCAAACAGGAAAGGTTTATGTAAATACCTAAACTGATTTACTTGACAAAATTTTAACATATTAAGTGCAGTTTTGATAATGGACCATTCTTTGGGTGGTGATGTGGAAAAGAAATATGTGTAGCATATACCAGGTGTATTACATATATTTGGTGCTATAATTTGAGTAACTGAAAGAAACAGCATTAATCACTCAGTACTCAGTTCAGTCAGTATTGAGAGGAACATGAAGGTCAGGAAGAATGGTTTGTTTACTGTTTCAGGTGCTATGTATCCCAACATTATCTTGACAAATCGCTTGCAGCCATCTGCAATGGTAGATGAGACAACCTGTGCTGCATGTGACTTCAACAAACCTGGTGCTACATGCCAGCGCAGTATGGCTTGGATGTGGAGAGGAGAATACAGTGAGTACAGTTGATAGGTGAATTTGACTGATGGACATTTTACTGTATCTGGTTCTTTTTGTAAAGAGAAATGAACTTAATGCATTGTTTACAAACCCATGATGCAAAATGAAATGTTTTTGGAATAATTCACTGTGGTGTCGTGACGACTCACTTCACTGCTTACAGTACTGTGTTCCCTTCCCTACACAACTTTTAAAGTCATTTCAAGGGTCAACACATAATTAAAATCTTGGATAGAGTCTAGCCAGTTATGTTCCACAAACCCATAAATTAGTTGCCTTTCCTTCGTCCCCTAAGACAAAACCCAGCTGTTCCTGTTTTTTTGTACGCCTTTGAGATGACTGGAATTCTGTACTGTGAAACCAAAGGGGTAGAGTAGGAGAATGGTATAGTTTAGTTTCTTGATCATATTACTACACACTTTTGTCTGGGTGCTTGTAGAGTGAAGGCTGGTCAGACAAACGTCTGACAGTTGTAGTGTTTCATACATATATTAAATAAACTTATTCTGTTCTGTAGTGAGTAATTGCTCTTTGTGGTTGCTAACCCACGATTGCCATTTATGCCATCTGATCATTTCCTGAATAAAAAGCTGACCGCTCGGCTAATACATTCAGCAGTACCCACCAACATCTGGGGTCACGACAGTGGCAGTAGTTTTATCCAGTTTGCAAAATGAGCAACTACCTGAATAACCATATAATTTGTAGGTCCTCTTACGGCCTGCTGGATTCCAGGGAGTGACTTTTTCATTGTTTTATATTTTAACCAAACATAAATTTGGTAAACAGTGTATCATTTGTGAGGATTATTGTTCTCACAGGGGTATTAAAGATTCAGCATTTGTGGGACATGGCACTGTGTCATCTGGTGAATAGTTACTGACATTTGGAGGAGCTTGCTGTCTTCAAACGCAGGGTCCATGCAGTCTCTTGTTTTTCTCTGAAATTATGTTCGTAACTGCCGTATTTACCAATCAACATGGCACAATATCCCAGAGGACTTGAATCCTCAGTTTATCATTTAGTTCATCATCATTATCTTCATCACACAGTATCAGATTGACAAGGATTTAACAGACTTTGTCAGTAGTAATACTACCACCTTTATTTTTGTTTCCATGGCTGTAACAAATATTGATGGTCCACATTTTTGTTGATTTTATAACCAAAAATCCTAAAGAATGTGCAACTTCAAAATAATTCCTCAGATGAATTAAACACAACAGCATGTGATATGTTTTAGAACAAAACAAATGTAAGTGTATGTGCATCTTATCCATAGATCAGTAGCAAAGTAGAGGATGTACTCTGTTTTTACTTTACTTCCATTGGCTCAAACATGTATGTGCTTACTAATAAGCATATTTCCTTTTATCCCTACTTGGCTGTGACATTTCAATTTTAAACAGTGCCTGCCAGCCGAAATGAGTTCCAGCGCATTCAACAGCAGTTAGAAACTGAGAAGTTCCCACCCTTGTTTCCTGGTGGACCCAACAGGGCATTCCATGAAATGAGTCGAGAAGATCAAGCAACTTATGAGAAGAAACGTTTGTCTGAGTACTGTCGGAAAGCATACAAGAAGGTTCATGTGACACGGACAGAAGAGCGATACACCACCATTTGTCAGAAAGAGAACAGTTTCTATGTTGATACTGTTCGTGCATTTAGGGACCGGCGCTATGAATACAAAGGCTTATCTAAGGTATGATTTATTATTTTCACATTTGGCAGTATGTATTATGTTGATTAAAGAACATTTATTGTGTGTACTGCATAGAGTTTTGTCCAATGATTTAATGTTAGTAATGCTGTGCAACTCATTTTATATAGGCTTAATGCAGGGTGTGTTGACTGTCTTGTTTTCACTTCATTGGCTGAGATTATTTCTCCTTAAGAAGTAAACAGAGGTGAGACAAAATATGAGCAGAGAAACATGACTCTTATTGTAAGCCAGTGTGCATTATTTTGCAAAATTGCTCTGAAAATGGATACTTGACTCTTAGAGTCAAGGCAGTTTCTCATAAGAATGAGGGGAATGAGCATTGAGGAAGAGTATGATTATAAACATGAATGTGTTTTGCTTTGAAACTAACCTTGTGTCACTAAAAACCTGGAAATAAATTGACTCTTTTAAATCTAAATTATCAGGTACGTTGTGGTTTCTTTATGGCAGCCCAGCATGTAGTTTTGTGTTAATCTTACAAGGACTTGTTGAAAAATCAGATGTAGAGTTTGTGTGAGGTGGAAAGAGTCCCAGTTACTAAGCACATCTCATAAAGATGCATGGTAGATGGAGGTAAAGTTCCAGCTATTTTTAGCACTGGATGGAGATTAATGGTCAGCTCCATGCATCAGCTACTTTTTCCTCAAGGAAATATGTATGGTGAAATGTCACCAAAGTAGCCTCATTAAGTTTCTTAACACACAAGTGAAAAAAAGTAATTTCTTGCAGCTTTGCCAGTCACAGATTTTGAGAATCTGTGATTTTGCCAACTGCAAAGTTCAAGTATCTACAGTTTTTAATTTGCAACTAGTTTTGCTAACTGTGGTGTTTTGTCCTATGTATTCCCTGTTTTTAATTTGTGTACACACAGAATTGGTGGTTTCTCTACCAACATCCACATTTGTTGGGAGTAGGGCTGTAAACCAGTTTTCTGGCTTTCAGAGTACCATTGTCATGTATTGTCTTGCAACATTTTGCTATTTTGGTTTTAAATGTTGGTATGCATTTTGTGACCTGAAGTTTAGGTGTTGATGATTATTAAGAGTGGCCACATTTCCCCTAACTGTAGACTCTACATAGGACCTTGAGCTTGTCAACTTATGACTTAGCCAATCATTGTGTTTTTCAAGAAAATAACCTGCAATCGGCAAGGTATTGTTCCATTTCATTTCCTTTATTGTTGCTATTAAAGGAAAACTGAATTTTCAAGTAGTGCATTTGTCTAAAGTAAGCTAAAGTTGCTAAACATACCGTATATTCTCGAATCTAAACCGCACCAGAATCTAATCCGCACCCAGTTTTTGGCGACATCTTAAACGAAAAAAAGTTAGTTCGCGATTCTAATCCGCACCTTTCCTTCAACCACCCCTTGCCCACGGGGCGACTGATTGAATAATATTGGATGTTACCAATGCGTTAAAATCCAACGCTACGCCTGTGGCCGATGAGTCATACCGATAGAGGCGGAGTCTTTCTCAACAGACGTGCGCAATCTCGTCTGAAGCCAGCTGATCTTTAGTTGTTGAAACGTGGGAGGTGCTTGTTCCAATTTGTCGTGTACCGTAGTTATGGAAGAGGGACACCTGAAATCTAAACGACTCTCATATACGGCAAAGTTCAAACGTGAAGTTATTCAGTGCGCAGAGGAGAATGGAAACCGCAAAGCCGCTGCAATTTTTGGAGTTGATGAAAGCAACGTTCGACTATGGCGGAAACACAAGGCAGCGATCAGTGGGTGTGAGGCGTCACGAAGGAAATTCACTGGACCCAAGAAAGGACGATTTCCTGAAATTGATGATGCAGTCTTCACGTTTTTTCAAGAGAGACGCAAGACTGGACTGTTTGTGAGTTATGATCTACTCGCGAGGAGGCGATAAAGAAGGCCAGATCTTTGAACATTCCTCGAATTATGAGTGATGACGGCGAGTCTGATGAATAATAAATTATAATAATAAATAATAAAATAATAGATTATTGTATTGTATTGTTCTTACGTTGTTTATTAATTACGTTAATTACGTTATTGTTATATTGTACAGCAGCTCAATCATTTTTCCAAAATCCAGCTCTAGACCGCGAATCTAATCCGCACGCGAATCTAATTCGCATCTGGTTTTTTAGCCCTCTAAAACTGTAAAAAAAGTGCGGATTAGATTCGAGAATATACGGTATTTACCAAAAAACTGTTTGAATCAAAATTCTGTGTGTATTTCTCCAGGTGGCAAAGAAGCAAGTGGCACAAGCTGTGGCAAAAGGAGATGCTGGTGAAATCAAATCAGCAAAGAATAGAGAAGTTTTGTATGATTCCCTGCAGCTGGCTCATAAGTGCATTCTAAATTCTTTTTATGGATATGTCATGAGGAAGGGGTGAGTAAAGAATGTGAATTAATTCAGATGTGTTTCTGTAGTACAGTTTCTTTAATCAAATCTGTGTGGAAGCAAACAGAATTTTCAAGTTGCAGAAAATCTCATACAGATTTACACACAGTGATCATTAGGCCTATGTATTTTATTTTCAACAGTAGTAATGGCATGTATAGGGTATGTCCATGAAGTCATTTGCTAAGGAGCACACTTCTCCTTTAGTACTTGACATTTATATTGACATTTCGATGTGCTAATTGCATCCAACTGAGGTTTTCTTCTTCTTCGTGTTCTCTCCTTTTGTTCCAATGTGGAACATAAGGCCTTTGTGAAGCTGTTCCATTTGGTTCTATCTAAGGCTAGTCCTTTTGCCTCTTTCCAGCTTATTCCGACCTTCTGCCCTTCCCTTTCTGTTGTTCTTTTCCAGGTTGTTCTTGGCCTACCCCTCTTCCTGGTGCCCTGAGGGTTCCAGTCCAGTGCGTGTCTTTCTATTGCATCGTGTGGTCTACGTAATGTATGGCCAATTCAACTCCATTTTCTTTCCTTTATTTGTTGTTCGATGGGTGTTTGTTTCATTCACTGCCATAATTCCTCATTTGGAATTTTGTCCAGCCATATTTAAGTTTATTTATACCAACTACTGCACACCAATTACATATATTCATTCTATATACTCTTACATATTTCGGCTGACATTGTCAGCCATCATCAGGGAGTCATTCTCTGTAGACTCACACAATATGCAGTACAGAGATATCACATAGTGAATAACTTCAGGCACCATAGCCAGGGGTCTCCACCCCACAAAACTGCAAGTTGTCGTGAGACAGACAATTACATACATGTTTTATATATAAATATTTTATGTACCAACACACTGGGTTTTATTGTATTTTATAACTACAGCTGTAATATATGTATATATTTTACCATTCTGTGACATGCTGCATACTGCATGAGTCTATAGAGACTCACTCCCTGATGATGGCTGAGAATGTCAGCCAAAACATGTAGGAGTATATAGAATGAATACATGAAATTGGTGTGCAGTAGTTGGTATAAATAAACTTATATTTGTCCAACCATTTGATGTTTAAAATACATTGTAGGCGCCGGTTTACAAACACTTGAAGTGAATTACTTATCTGTTTAGTTATTTTCCACGTTTCACACCCATACAATAGGGCTGACTTAACATTTGTATTAAACAACCAAATTTTATTTCTAAGATATTTTTGTTCCTCCAAACTGGGTACAACTGCACGAAGGCCACATTTGCCTTCTTGATATGATTATGGACATCCTCTAGGGCTCAACCATCTGTAGTAACTGTGCTGCCAAGATACGTAAAAGATTTAACCTGTTCCACCTCTCTACCATTTACTGTCAGTGCCAGATCTGTACTAGGGTTGACTCTCATTTCCTTAGTTTTAAATTCATTTATTGTAAGTCCCACCTTTGCTGGCTCCATTTCAATTTCTCCAACTTGGCTTTTATATCACTCCATCTTTGCACAAGTAAACAAATGTCATCAGCAAAGTCAAGATCTTCTAACCTTTCTGTCATTCTCCATTGTAGTCCTCTCTTTCTGCCTTTTCTGACTTTGTTAATGACATTACCCAGCACTAAAAGAAATAGGGTTGGAGATAATATACAACCCTGTCTGATTCCTGTTGTTGCTTCAGAAGAATCAGTCAACTTTCCTTCGTGTACCACACGACATTTAAATCCTTCATATGAGCTTCTGATCATGCTTACAATCTTCTTTGGTACCTTATATTCTTCCATAACTTGCCATATAACATCCCTAGCTAATGAATCAAAGGCCTTTTAGAAGTCCACAAATGTAAGATAGTCTGTGCCTTTCCATTCATTACTTTGCTCTAATATAATTATAAGTGTATTAATAAGATCAGTGCAGCTTCATCTTTTCTTAAAACCCACTTGTTCTTTCCTTAGCTGGGACTCCAATACCGTCTCTATTCTATTCAAAATAACTCTTGCCATTACTTTACTTGGTATAGAGAGTAATGTTATTCCTCTCCAGTTATCACATTTTGAGGTGTCACCTTTCTTTGGCAGCTTTACTATTAAACCTTCCTTCCAGTCATCTGGTATCCACTCAGGTTTTGGTGTCTACATTTTGTTATATTGAATTTGGATTTAAATTTGTGTGCCTTGTGATCTCCAATGTTTGGGTACAGGCATGCTGATTATATGTCTTCCAGTGCAATTCTATAATAAGCAGGTCCTTATGTTTGTTTGTGTGTGTGTGTGTGTGTGTGTGTGTGTGTGTGTGTGTGTACATAGTTAAATGAAGTTGAGCTGCTATGACATGTTTGTTGTCGTCATTGTGATTCTGAATTTTCATTCCTGTTTTCAGAGCTGTAAAAACAGCTGATTGAATGATGATAGAGGACAAGTCTCTTTTGTGTGGCTATGCTCGGTGTCTGTTATGACTGCCACTGATTAATTAATTATACGTTTTATTTAAGTTCACATTGCTTGAAGGAAGTAATTTGCAGAGCTGTCATAATTACTTCGGTGAACTCCAGATAATATTGTGTAACATTTTTTATGCGCCACAACTGTCCATTTACTAGGCATATATGATATATATGTATGTATATTTCAGGAGTTCGCTCAACTGTCACCTTTAACTGGTGGATTGTCATAATGACAGTTATGTTTCCTTAGTTTTAATTTTTTATGGCAGCAGTAGTTGGGATCATGCGTGCTAAGCACTAGACTATAATGCTCATCGTACAAGGATTCTGTATTCAGTCCTGACTGTTGCCACTGATGTTGTATTTTTAGGTTTAAGTAGGTAATGGGGAGTTTCAGTGTAGACAAAATCCCCATTCAACCAATGCAGAATTTTATCACAATTTATGCTCTGACCAGCTGAATAAATATAAACAAAGAATATGATGCCATATGCTTTTTTGTGTTACATATCTGTATTGTTTCACATGACTCAAGGCAAGTCTGTGATATGTACAGAGTTACAGACCTATCACAGCACACCTTTGTCAGTCTGTTCTGGTCAAGACTTGAGACAAGTGATATAACACTCCAGCTTCACAATTCTTTTGACGTTCATTGCTTTCGACTCTGGCTGACTCTTGGTAATTATGTGGTGAACTGATGAATATCCACAATGGAAAGTAGGCTTTCTTGTTGGTAGAAAATACAGAGGTGTGCCCAGTCACAGAACTTCCTCATCTGGGGATTCAAATAGTAATAACTCAAAACTGAAATTAAAACCAACTTGATGTACCTTCACTATTAAAAATTTTAATAGTAGATTAATTAACTCTTAATTAACCCGACATGTTTCGGTCAGGTACCTGACCATCTTCAGGGGTTTACTACATTTAGTTGCGTAGTCCATATGTTAAACATACACAAGACATGATCCCACAAGGTCTCGTCGCATATAAAGTTTTCACAAATCACTAAAAGTCACTAAAACTCGTTTAAAGAACTCTTAAAAAAAACTTAAAAACAGTCAACACCTGCAATCTTGCAATAGTTCCACCTTTGCAAAACTTATAGCACTGTTGTTGCACAATACTTTGTCATAATCACCCACGCGTCCTGCATTTTCTATCGGAGTATGTCACGTAGAGAAGCTGTGTAGTGTATCTTCCACTGTAGATCTGCTATGATCTGATATTATGTCTGCGCGTTAGTATTGGTTTATTGTTATTTTCATATGCATGGTTTTGCATTGCCGTTTTTTGTTTCCTGTTACGTGGACTGTGTTTTATGCGTGTTTGGGGTGTATCGGTTGCTTGCTGTCGGTCCAACTACGCAACTAAATGTAGTAAACCCCTGAAGATGGTCAGGTACCTGACCGAAACATGTCGGGTTAATTAAGAGTTAATTAATCTACTATTACAATTTTTAATAGTGAAGGTGCATGAAGTTGGTTTTAATTTCAATTTTAATGTATACAAGATGCACGGTGAATACAATATTAAGTAATAACTCATTTGACATGATGTTACATGGAAGATGAGTTGAATCTCCATGTGATTAGTTATCTTCCTTGAATGTATCACAACAATAAACCAATTAAACTGGCATTGTATTCTGTTTTGAGTCTGTTAGCATACTAAGGGGGTTTGGACACAGAGGCTGGTTTTTGTCACCCTTTACCCAATCTGTAATATAAGAAGTAAAATGACTTTCACATGAAGAGGAAATCCATGAAACATGATGTTTGTAATGAAGGGAACTTGGTTTTAAGTTTGTAATAAGGAAATTAATTACCATCGATTATACAAGAATACCACATTCAAAGTCACTCATGAAATTTAAACTCAAGTCTAAAATTTTTTGCTGTAATTTAATTGTGTGTGTGAAAGTTTGTGTAGTGTATGGTGGGGTATATGTTATCCACATTTAGTAGAATCACTCACTGTCTTTAATTTTTTATTTATGGTACATGGCAGTGCTCGCTGGCATAGCATGGAAATGGCAGGGATAGTGTGCTATACTGGTGCTGCCATCATCACTAAGGCTCGTGAGATAATTGAACAAGTCGGTAGACCATTAGAACTGGATACAGATGGCATCTGGTGTGTGCTGCCAGCATCATTCCCCGAGAACTATGTTATAAAGAGTACACATCCCAAAAAACCCAAAGTGGAGATCTCCTATACCAATGCAGTTCTCAACTCCATGGTAAAGGTAAGTGTATAACAAGACAGGCAGTGAACATATAATGTAACATCGTGGCATGTTCACATAATGTTTATACTTCCTCGGCTATCCTAACAGCATGATACAATTTCATCAGAGTGCTTTTATGGCAATTTAATGCCGCCAGAAACAATGAAATGTACTTAGGTCTTCAAGTAATGTGCCAATTTTTTGCCTGATTTTAACCAAATTTGGGTTTTCTCGACAGATTTTCATAGAAGTCCCTAAAATAAAATTTCACAGAAATCCATCCAGTGGGCACTGTGCTGATACATGCAGACAGATGGGTGGACTAACAGCCTCATGCCATTTCACAGAAGTCCCCAATATCAAATTTCATGGAAATCCATCCAGTAGGAGCCGCACTGATACATGTGGACAGACAGGCAGACATGATGAAGCTAATAGGCACTTTTCATGACTATGTAGATTCTCCTAAAAAGTGTTCCCCTTTGTCCTCTGCTCATTTGTGTCCCGATATTTCTTGCATACCATTTGTCTGTTAAACTTATACTTGGATGCAAGTAGTTAATCTTGTACTTATAATAGTAAAATGGATGCCCCACATATGAATCCAGTCGCCTTTAGTTTATGAGTTGCCATAAAGAACCAACATGTCCTGTGATCACTTCAATTTTTTCACATAATTAGGTTTTAATATTAACCTTTAAACGACCAACAATTGCATATGTGAACGCAGAATGTTTAGGCAGCCATACCAACATCTGCATATGTGAACACACATGTTGCAATGCTGGAAAATCCTTTTCTTTGTCTTTGTCTGTATATCCTGGCATACAGAGTGAACTATTAGACTTCTGCCTTTCGACAGCTCTGTGTAGGGTTACCCAGATATAAACAGAGGCAACAAACTGTAATACAAACTACTTTGTCTGACATAGCTTGCATTCCAATAACAGAGCCCTTCTGTCAGCTTACAAACACATTGGATTTCACGTCTCAAACACGTGCAATTTATGTGGGCAGTAGGGCAAAGGCAGACGAAAGGAAAATTTTACATACTCAGTATGCACAGGCATGCAGAAGAGACAGGCTTCGGAAGCCTTGAGCAAGAGGGCTCGCCTACTGAATCCAAATCAGATATCAGAGCTGATTATGGACAGGGACAGCAATGAGTCCCAATGTGACATGGTTGCTACAGAGGACGAGGAATGTTGTGAAGAAGTTTTAATGGAACCACTTCTACGATTGCAGAGCGAGTATACAGTGTGTTCCAGTGCTCAGGCTCCACTCAGCCTGGTTGCAGCCAGTACGTCTGAAGATGATGATGTCCAGAGTGGACCAGATCCACAGACACAACAACCACCAAAATTGCAGTGAACACTGCTTTCTCACCTTCAGAAGTGTGTAGTACACACATTTACACTTTGTCCAAGAGGCAAGAATGACAGTGAACCACCACACATCAGAGACGGCTCTACTCCACTTAGCATTGTCACATTGTCACATAACATTGTCAGAACTTTTCAATGACTTGACAAAGAAAAAAATTGTTGTGGAACTGTCAGGCTAAACAGGAAGGGCATGCCACAGGACCTAAGATGCAAGACAAACTCAGATGGGGGGACATTCTAGTAAGGACCTAGGACGACTTGACAACAATACAGGGGATGGACAACAGAGACTTCTGCATGCTGACTAGCATTCACAGTCCACCACAAGAAGGAAATTTCCACGATGAACAGGGCACTGCAATAAAACCGGAAATTGTAGTGGATTGTAACCGTCACATGGGTTATGTGGATAAGGGTGACAGAATGGCCAATAGTCACTCAATCAGCTGTCAGACATGTAAGTGGATGAAAAAACTGTTTTTCCATCTGTTTGATCTGGCTGTTGTGAACAGTTACATCCTCTTTTCTTCGTATGGTGGGAAGAAATTTTCACAGAGATTTTTAACTCGCCCTTCTGAGGAACATGCTGGCAGTGGGTGGACAAGAATGGCAGCTAGAGAGACCTGTAGGGAGAACACCCACTGCTCCTTCGAACATCGACAGACTGGATACCAGCTTCAATAAGCACTGGCCTGGTTCATCCAAGTCGGGAATGCTGTCGTGTGTGCTCTGCGAGAGGTGTGACACGAAAAGTACATGTGAAATGTCTCAAGTGTGATGTGGCCTTATGTTTCGATCAAATGTGCTTTGTGGGTTATCACACAAAGACACAACTGTAGAACTTCTTCATGTGCAACTTCCATACACAAATTTGAAGCCTGGAACCAAAATGTATGTAAAAGAAAGTTGGTTTTTACAAATTTCTGGATATTTATTTTCTGTACTTAGGCAGTAAGGGTACGTACAGCATTTTTAAAGACATGCTGTACAGTCTGTGTTTCATTTCCCACAAATTGGTGTTTAATGCAGAAATTTATCACTTTTCGTCCAAAAAAATTATTTTTTGTGAAGCTTGCACTAAAAATTAAATACCCGCTGCAAAAACTCGGTAGCACTGGACCCAGGTTTGGGCATTTAATTTGGTCCTTTAAAGGTTAAGAGGTGAAAACGGATTATGATTAAAACAGTTTAAAAAATATTACAAGGTTCACTCATATATTTTTGAAGCATTATGCAAGATACATTATTAAAGTGGAAAGACCTATATTGCCATCTACCTAGTTTAATGGGTTAGAGTCCTTCTTTTGAAACTGAGAATTGCTCCACTGCTTAAGGTATTCCTTGCCTTTTATGGAACCTGGAAGTTTATTACTGTGTTCACAAGGGCCCACTTGGCCCTTATTCTAAGCCAGAAGAAGCCACTGCACCGTAATGTTCTGTTTCCTTAAGATCCATTTCAATATTCGTCCATGTATGCCTGGGTAACCTAAGTTATATAGTCCCTTTACATTTTTATAATAATAAAAATTCAAACACTGTTTTGAGCATGACATCAGTTCTTGTCCTTAGGCTAAAAATGTGTTCAAACCCTACTCAATTCTTCCTGACAGGCACAGCTACTCTCAACCTCCCTCTGGGCTGGAGGTTGAGGGTAGCTTCGCCTGTCAGGCCCAACTGAGCAGGTTTTGACCATGTTTTTAGCATGAGAAGGGGGACTGATCCTGTCCCCATAACAAACATAATCTTTGTTCATATTTATTATCACATTTTATGACACAAGGTGATGGCTGAAGTGCATAAATTAAATGATTATAAGTAAAAATATGACTTAAGAATTACTGAATCTTATGACTTAAATTTTATTGGATTATAAATTTGCATTACCTGAATGTGACATTATCCTCCCAAGGCTGCTATGTTGTTGATTTTTTTATTATAATTGACTTTTGGTGACAGTATTTTCTCATATGTTTCATTTTGGGACCATCCATTAGGGGCAGAAATAGAGAGAGAGAGAGAGAGAGAGTTGTGTTAGGATTACGTTGTGGTTGCATGAGACTGGACTCCATCTGCATCAGTCTTGAGAGTGTACAAGTTTGAGAGACGAGGAGTTGCTGTCAGAGAAATGCTTTGAGAGGAATTAGAGGAGTTGCTGTCAGAGGAGAGACTTGACAAAGAGGAGATTCTGTCAGGACTCGCAAGGATAGAGAGAGAGAAATTGGCTGACAGGGTCAATATATTTGTCTTCACCACCATATTCAGACTGATTTTGGTGCCATCACAGCTTCTTATCCAAGAGACTATTTCCCAGGGGTAAAGTGTCACTGACCTCTCACCCCGGTCTAAGTGCCAAGATCAAAAATGGCTGGGATCTCAAGTATGCCCCCCTGAATATCTTCATGCCTTGGTGCTTATGCACAGAATGAACTTTATAATTTCATGCTGAATTGTTGTCCCGCGTTTTGTATGAGTTAAATGCGTAAAGAAACTGTTGTTACAAATCTAATAACATATTTACCTGAACATAAGATGAGAAGTTTCTCATAATTTATCATCTGAAAATTATGGGGCGGGTGGGGGGGGGGGGGGCAGCACCGCATGATTATGTACAAAGTTATTCACATTATATATAGATGTTTACCAGAAACTTGAAGATTGTTAACTAGGGTCATCTTATCTTCTGGAAAGCACAACAGTTATTTCCTTATTCCTTTTCAGGATCATTTTACTAACCATCAGTACCATGAGCTGGTGGATCCAGAGACACTGACATACACACAACGTAGTGAGAACTCAATTTTCTTTGAAGTAGATGGTCCATATCTGGCAATGGTGTTGCCAGCTTCAAAAGAGGAAGGCAAGAAGCTGAAGAAGCGTTATGCTGTCTTCAATCATGATGGAAGTCTAGCAGAACTGAAAGGGTGGGTGGTGTCTACTGTATATATGATTGAATTTTTTGTAACTTTCTGTATATTTTATACTATGTGTGTATAGTTGATTGATGTTTACTTATCCAATAATACCTATCTGTATTTCATATTGTACTTGAAAGCAGGGTTATCAAACTGCAGATGTGATTCCTTATACTAATATTTTCCCACCTGTAACTACAGTTACCACAAGTGATCTTTCCACTGATGCACTGTTGTGTATATAACTCCTGATGAACACTTGAAATTATGATTTCACTAAATGGGATTTATAAACACCAGGATGCATGCAGGTATTCAGTTATTACATTCGTACATGTTTATTATACATGCAGTATTGTGAAGGTGAATAAGTTGTGCAAAATTAATGACAATGGAAGGAAAAATTGAGGAAAGAAAAGCATGGAAGGTATGTAGTGCAGTACGATCACTCACGGTGTATCAAAACCTTGGATTTCTGCTCCACCAAAAACAGGAGATATCTAATACTGCAAGATGTTTGGAGACAGCATTTTACATTCTTACATTTTACGTTTTAATGCTTCACTTGTATTTTAATCTGAATAATTTTTAGTAATAGTGTACGTCAATTGACTGTTGTATAATGCTGATGTATATATGTTTACCATTTACTGACATATGATATGCTGCTTGTGTGTGTAATATTATAGCTCCCTGATGATGGCTACAATAGGTGACCGAAACATGTAGGAGTGCAAAAACTAGCTTTGTGCAATAGTTGGAAATAAAACTAGTGTATGGAAGGTCATATTTATCACATGTCATGAGCATCTCTGTGGTAAGAATTGTTGTGTCCCTCTCTGATAAGTGTGTCATTTGGTGACTAATTTGAAGATTTCATGATTGTTGAAGGAAACAATAACGCATTCAATTTATTCTTCCAAGGGACTCTCTTTGTACAGTATTTCTCCTCGGTCTTCTGCACATGCATGCAGTATCCTGCCATATCGTCAGGTGTGACAGCATCTAGAGGCTGTTACATTATGCTTTTAAGTTTGAACAGCAGCAAAGCATCTGTTTTATTATATTCATGTATCAGGTGCTTTATTTTCCTACAAACCAACTCTGTATTATCCATGTAATAAATGAAGGAAGGTTATTCTATCACTGTGTGTCCATGTACCTCCAAAATTTTGTGCGTACAGCAGCATTTCTGTCGTGATTTTTACTCCTGAGTTAGATGAGATAGTTCTGCTTTCCACAAACATTCATTGGATGGTATTGTGTTTGCTTTCAACCAGGCAGTTATTTTCCTTTTTGCATGAAATTGGTTGGGGTTTGTTTTTCTTGGATGGAGTTATGTGGTGCATTATTCATCATTACTGCTGACTGGAGGTAAGTTGGGTAGAACATTTTTATACGAGGTACCACTATATTTGATATGTACTGTACATGACAATTCAAAAGGAGTTGTCTCTACTGTCATTCTTATGTGCTTAATCATTAATACTGGCAGATATTTTATTTCTTTTCCCATTCCTATGAGTTATAATTGACCACATGTGTAATATGAGTTAGATTAAAGCAGCCATTCCTTGGCTGCCACAGTGGTTGGTGTAATATCCTAGTAAAAACCATAAATTTGTCAGTATAGTAACAACCAGTTACCTGAACATGAAGATATTAAAGAGCTCTGTCAGCTGCTGGCTGGAATGCATTCTGTCAGGCCTTATTTTTGCATAAGTGCATATATTTAATGTATACTTTTTGTGAGGGTGTAGAACCAATACAGACACTAGAGGCTGCAATTATTGTATGCCTCTAATAACACACTGCTAATTATTTTGCATTTTCCAACTTGAATATAATCATTATTGCCAATTAGCCATGTAACTTATATACCCCACATATTGTTTGTTTGGGGGGGGGGGGGTGCAGGTAAGTGGAGTTAGTGCCTTGGTTAGTAAAATCATGCATTTATGTGAGTTTTCCAACTACCTTTAATTCATGTATACAGATGTAACTTTACGTTATATGCTGAATGTTTGACCATTCTCAAAACCAATCAGTAAGGCAGTGACTTTTGTAGTAATATATTAATGAAAGTTTGCTAAGGGAGTTTTGAATAAGGAAGAAGTCATTCCAGCTTTCATAAATATGTGAGTTGAAACTGAAACTGAGGACCTGCCAAGGTGTAACTAAAGGTGAATTTTTTGTTGAGCCTAAGCATTATTTTATTTAGCATGTAGCGGTATGGAGCTAGAGTTCCCATACATTCATAACCTTAGGACTGGGTGGAGGAGATTCATGGTGGCCTTCTTGCTCAGGCTGCTTTATGCCCAGAGATGGAACATCTGTTATCCACTAAACAGTGGTTAGGTGGGTCCATATAAGCATATTTTTGGTTTCCATTGATTGTTTGGACTTAACAGGTATTCTGTGTTATTCGTGCGAACATATGTTACAGCTTTGAAGTTAAGCGCCGAGGAGAGTTGCAACTAATCAAGATCTTCCAGTCATCTGTGTTTGAGGCATTCCTAAAGGGTAATACATTGGAGACTTGCTATGAGTCTGTTGCGAAAGTGGCTGATTACTGGCTTGATGTTCTGTATAGTAAGGTGAGTGTCTCAAGATGTGTCTTAGCTTTTGTTTTACTGTGTATAGTATATGTCATACTGGACAGCCAGATTTCAGAATTGTCAAGTCCACCAATAAGTGGTACAAATTCATAAATTATTATATCTGTGAAACAAGACTTTTGTGAGCAGTTTGCATTCTGTTACAATTTTAAAATATTTGTTCTAAGGCATGTGCTTTGCTTGAGTTTTAATTGTAAGAATAGTGATAACTGATGTAATAACTTACATGATATTCTTTAGCTTATGAGAATGAACCACTTCTACAACCCACCTACTAGGAGTGTACCTTAAATTCCAGGACTAAGTTTTGTCTAGGACTTAGGAGTAAAATATGAGACTAAACACATTCCATCTTGGATCTAGTAGCAGGTTATACATTTCAGCCTTCAGTCCCCTTATTGTCATTTGGAGTGACACTGAAGTAGGCAGATATGCAGAGGTGCAGAGGAACTTAGTGAATAGGATGGAGATTTTTGGAACACAGATATCAAATATCTTGGCTATTTGATGCTCCCATGTAATATAAACCATGCCTCTTGCAAGTAAAGCGCACATTCCTGATCAACAAAATCCATTGGTTGCTGATTGTATAAACCACCTGCATTACCATCCAGCTTCTTGCTTCCCAGTGAGGAGAAAAGAGTGCTTTCATGGCTGTATCTTTGAATGGCCATAGTTCTAAAAATTCTTGTTGCTCTGTGAGCAGAGACTTTTGACACTCCCCTTTGAAAAGCCAACAGGCACAATGTTTTTTTGGGGGTTTGCTTGCATTTCAGTGCCATTGTCATGAAATTTATGTTCAGTTAGAACATGACTTTTCATATTTTATTGCTGTGTATCACTGGACTTGATCAGATTTTTACATTATTCCACATAATTCTTTCACACAGGATATTTTGTACAAATGGTGACATTTTTCCAAGACACATGCTTTGCAGAACTACTACACTGAACACCCTGTGTTCAACTAAGTACTGTTCATAAGCACACTGAGTCCCCCTGCAGTCTGCAACTAATAAGGACGATTAAGTCCCGTTGGTTTTACATTCACAGTAACATATTACTGGCATGCAGAGAGAGACATGGTAACATGTGTTTCAAAAGATATAATTTGATATGTGATGAAACAAAGATGCAGTCTGTGCATTGGTTGCGTAGCGAAACTTGCCACCCATATAGGTACATGAATTTCTCTGGCTTCGTAGTGTATTTGTAATGAAAACATTAGAAAATAATTGTGTATTTCCTTATAGAGTGACACACTTTATATTGTCTTATTGCACTCTTGAAATACATTTTGTTTTAATATCTGTAGGCTTGCAATATGCCAGATTCAGAGCTGTTTGAGTTAATCTCAGAAAACCGCTCGATGTCCCGCAAGCTGGAGGATTATGGTGGGCAGAAGTCTACTTCAATATCTACTGCAAAGCGTCTAGCAGAGTTTCTAGGAGATCAGATGGTGAAAGATGCAGGTCTTGCTTGCAGATTTATTATATCGAAGAAACCAGAGGGAGCACCTGTCACTGAAAGGTACTTTTTCAAAAAACCTTCTCCCTTACTTTTCACAATTTTTTTTCTTTTGTTACCTTTTTCTGGCTTCCTTCTAACCATCCCAACCACTCTGCCTCTTCCTCACAGTTCCATGTGGTGGCTGACTTAGTGCTTTTATTTGTTTTGTTTTTGTTTCAAATGGAGTGGTTGGGTTACACAGTTTGTTTTAATGTTTTTTTACTTTTCCTACCATAGGGCCATCCCACTGGCCATTTTCCAGTCAGAGCCTAGCATAAAGCGGCATTACCTGCGAAAGTGGCTTAAGGATTCATCCCTTGGTGATGTAGACATCCGCCAAGTGTTGGACTGGGACTACTACATTGAGAGACTGGGTGGTGCCATTCAAAAAATTATCACTATACCAGCTGCTATGCAAGGGGTTAGTAGCAAGGACATGTCTATATTAAGTGCCATCAGACAGAGTAAAACCTGGTTAACGTATCTTTTTAGGGAACCTCATAGAAGGGAAAGTAAAAATGAATTTTTTTACCCTTTCTCTTTTTTATGTATTATTTAAGGTTGCATGTGTTTATATTTTTATTTAAC
Organism: Reticulitermes speratus; assembly: GCA_021186555.1. Classification (NCBI taxonomy): domain Eukaryota; kingdom Metazoa; phylum Arthropoda; class Insecta; order Blattodea; family Rhinotermitidae; genus Reticulitermes; species Reticulitermes speratus. Next base: position 35,458,001 of record JAJKFL010000001.1, on the reverse strand, counting down.
ACGACATAAAAGACTAAAGCATAGTATTTTAACAGTAAGACTTATTACACACAAAGGGTACACATGACTCAGTCGCAGTTTTATACACATAATTCATCAAAAATGATAATTATGTACACAAAATGTCCATCAACATTCTTTTAACAATTTGATAGTTTCAAAGTATTGATTGTTTAACTTTCTTACATATTTATTCATATGCAAAAAGTGACCATAAGAACTGAATTGATTGTTTCAGTATACTGCGGATCACTAGAGAAAGATAACTTCAATGAGTGATGGATGTGTTATTAAGAAAAATCATGTAGCCAGAATGATATATCACTGATGTGTATTTGGACTTTTTCCTTCATCACTTAGTATACAAATGAGATGTTTCAAAAGCAGACTGCTTTCGTCTTCAGGTGAACTACAAACTTAAGAATATGTAACAATCTAAAATAACCAAAAACTACAAATTCATATGTGAGGTAGTGTGATATTGTTTGTGTCCAATATGACACGATTGCTGTACAATCATATATTCTTATAATGACATGTTTTATATCCTGAGCTGATGGGCTACATGATGGATCTATGAAATGCATGTAGTGTAATGTAACAACTCAATCAGCAACCTCTATTGGGCTGTTACCACCTCACGTTTTAATTTACTGGAAAAATTTTTATTTTGTTGCTTGTTCAGGTCCTGTGATTTTGATTTTTAATAAGGAAAATTCATTTCATTTTTATTACAGTTTTAGATTGAGTTTTCTACACACTATTATTATATTTAGACGTCTGGATTATTTTGTCTCTTACATATGAATTTGTAGGTTTTTGGTTCTTTTGGATTGTTACGTATTCTTAATTTTGTAGTTCACCTGAAGGCGAAAGCAGTCTGGTTTTGAAATGTCGTGTTTGTATACTAAGTGACAATGGAAAAAGTCCAAATACACATCACTGATATATCACATGTAACACCATTGTCTAAGAATTACAGTGTACATGTAGCCAGAAGTTTATGCATTCTGTTTTTAGATAATGCATCAAAAATGTATTTAGAACTTGGAAGTGTGTTGGTCATTGTTGACTTTCCAGTTTTATTTGTGAGCAAATCATCATTTTGGACTTTGATGATTTGGAAATCCTTAGTGTGAAGTATTAACAAATTCTAGATATCTATTTGTTTAGTGTAATGTAGTTACTGTGAATTGTCACTGGATTAAAGTTTAAATGGTTTACTAATTGGACAATATACATGCTAATATATTGATGGTTTGAAGTTATTTGTGTTGAAATATATGAATGAATTTTATACATATATTTTGATCTGTCTAAATAATATATCACTAGGTTAAACCAGGAGTGCTCAGATTTTTAAAAAATCTAGGAGCCACCTCAAAATTCAAGGTGCCAAATGGGTGACATGAAGCAAATTCCTTACTGAGGATCCACAAATATTGGTCACCACTGAATAAAGTTATTTGCCTGGGTGACCTGGCGTCTGGGATTTGTGCATTCCTGGGTTAAACAAGTTATGTCTCACACTTCTCTTTTCTAGTCTGCCACAAATTTCCATTTGCGAATTAAATATTTGTCTTCCTTACAGCTAGCAAATCCTGTGCCTAGGGTGAGACATCCTGATTGGCTCCACAAGAAAATGCTAGAGAAGAATGACACATTGAAACAAAGGAGGATTAATGAAATATTTACTGTGAAACCTAAAACCCCAGAGCCACAGATTGATGTAAGTTTCACACAACTGCAGGAATTGTAAATGTGCTGGATTTGTGCTATAATGCAGAATTCAGAACAACTTGGTTATGCTTTTGATCCCAGTAGTTTGTCTGTTGACTCCCTCTTTAGAAAGAATCTTGTAACATAGTCATACTTGTATATTACCACTTGTTTTTTTATGCCATGTAATAATAATCATCATCATCACTGAAAGCTTGTATCCTTTTAAATTTGTGGCTCCCCATTTCAGGTTCTTCCATACTTCTTTACCTCTTTCAATGTGTATCCAACAATTATATTGAACTTCTCATATGCTTGATTCTTTTAGATAGTAGAGAATATCACTGCACATAGAAATACAAAACCTTTTCATTGACTTACAGAAAACATGAGCAGTACAACTTGAACACAAAAAGAAATCACTCAGTGTACTTGTTGAGCTTGTAATACCTCTCTCATATTTGTCATTTGGTTGAAATACACTGCTAACTCAGTACAAATTTATTTTGTAATACACATTTAAATGTTATCATATTTTATCAAAGCTTTCCTTGTTTTTCTCTGATGTTTTTGCCAGGGTTACAAGGTCCAGCTGTACGGATGACAGAAGTTATAGGCTTCATATGTCTAACTTGTACAGATAATACTGTGTCTAGGTGAACTGTTGAATACCATAATATTTTGCAGTCATGAATAGGGCCTTGATTAGCTTACACTTTCATTGAATTGACTCTGCTGTTGCTCTGAAAGCAACAAACAATGAACTGAGTAGGGTACTTTAGGTGAGGTCAGATCGCTGTCAGAACATCCTCTGACGTGTGCGTGCTATGTTGTGCCACAGAAGGTAGTTCTGCAGCGAGTGGGTCAAGCATATGAATCGGCAAAAATTGGGCTTTTCATGGCCGTGACTATGAAGACTGCATTCTTCTAGGATGATGTCATGTAGATCTGTAGGTAGGTACCAGCATTCAAATTCATCATGACCAAATTATTTAAATATGTTAGATAATAGCCTTGTTTGTGAGTTGAATATTTATAAATGGGGGATGTCTGTACAGTGGTATGGTTTAGTTAACACACTTCTTGTGAAGGTTGTTAGATTTTATTACAGTGGGAGTTGCATTCTTGTTAATTTTCAGCCTGAAACAGATTTATTTGCAACACAGTCAGTGCTGCAAGCCGAACCAGGTGACATTGAAGATATTGCTGGAAGACAGGATCATGGAGGTACAGGTGGACGGCCTGTGGCCAGTGTCACTAAGAGGAAACGTATGCCTTCTGGTACCATCAGCTCTCCTACACAGTCTAGCACACTAACGCACAACTGGAGGGATGTGCTAGGTCCTCCTCCTTCACTTGGTAACACCAAGGTTTGTAGCAGTTTGACTTTGTAATGGTAATATTCAAGTGTCTGCAGTTTATTTACGATGTTAAGGATGAGAATATCAATGACAGGATTGCCAATTTACTTTAACAGGGTTAATAATATAAAACCCATATCTACATTAACATTCTTAACCACTGAGAAGAGCCACAACAACATTTTTATTCACTTGCATGGTGTTTATTTAGACAAACAGGACTTGCATGGGTGAGGATTTGCAGGAGGCAGAAAAAAAATGATGTAATAGAAGCTTCGTAATTTGTACTTCTTACGAAATGTTATTAGGATGATTGTAAAATCATGAACGATGAGATGGGTTGGGTGTGTGATACTCATGGGAGAGTTGAAAAATGCAATGTAAGTAGGTGTTGTCATCATTGTCATTGTCATCCTCCTCCTATATTATTATTATTATTTATTTATTTTTCTATTGGTTATGATGTGCACTATCTTGTGCACCTGGACGTTTTCCATCCTCCTTTTGTTGCTGAATTAATGTTGCCTACTAGAAGGTCAAATTCATTGTCTAATATCTCTTTCAGAAAGTATTCTTCTGGGAATTACTTAATGTTATATAACACTCTGTCTACCTACGATTGGTCTTCTCACTATAATGAAACCACTGTTGACGCTGCTGTCGATAGACTCACTGTTGCTGTTACTCATGTAATTGAAAAGGCTATTCCTACTGGGTGCATTAAGAGATGCAAATTCCCCGTATGGTTTTCCAATGAATTAAAATTTTATATTAGAAAAAAGAATTATTTCTACAGGCATTTTAAGAAATATAAGTCTAATTACTTCTATGACAAATTTTCTGCATACCATAGGCTTATCAAATCTACCATAAACTCTGACAAGCTTTAGTGGCTTAAAAGTATTGATAATAACCTCAAGACAAATCCTGTGCATTTTTGGAAATATGTTTCTTCATTCAGGAAAAGTGACAACATTTCAATCGATCTTGAGGTTAATGGAAATCATCTGTCCCAACCACGAGAAGTTGCTGAGGCTTTTGTTGACTACTTTAAAAGTGTCTTCAATAAACCCTACCTACGTGACTCTTCTACTGCTTCTCAGTCCTCTGATTCCTTATCTTTAGCACCAGTCTCTGACTCCGACGTTTTCAAGGCTATCAAGCGCTTACGACCTTCAAAATCTGTTGGAATTATCAACATACCTGTATTTATAATAAAGGGTTGTTCGGATATTTTTGTACCTGTTCTTAAATTTATTTTCAACCGTAGCTTATGTCAGCGAAGTTACCCTACCCTTTGGAAACAGACTGCTGTTATCCCTGTTTTCAAAAAAGGAAACAGAGCTTCAGTGAATAATTACAGGCATATTTCTATACTTAATACATTTTCCAAAATATTTGAATTTGTCATCCATGAACAGGTTTCTCACTATGTTAAGTCCAAATTTAATCTCTTGCAGCACGGCTTTATGAAACCCAAATCCACTGCTACAAATCTTATTGCCTATCTGGACTTTATCGCTCCGCTGGTTTATTCCCAGAGACAGGTCGATTCTATTTATTTTGACTTCAGCAACGCGTTTGATCTAGTTTTGCATGAGATGGTACTTCGAAAATTATGTGACTTCGGACTGTCTGCCGGTTACGTTAGCTGGTTCCGTAGTTACTTGACCAGCAGAACATTTCTGTCCGTTACTGTGGAGCGCTTTCTTCGTCGTATGAAGTGTTATCTGGTGTGCCACAAAGATCCGTTCTGGGACCACTCCTTTTCAACATTTTTATCAACAATCTGTGTGGTGTGGTCAAGTATTCAAATTGTCTTCTCTTTGCGGATGACATCAAAATTTTTCGTGAAGTAAAGTCCCCTCGTGACAGTCTGTTACTACAATCTGATATAAATTATGTTCGTGGATGGTGCATCTCTAATTTTATGAAGCTCAACTTCAACATGACTAGAATTATCTCATTTTCTAGGAAAACTAACTTGCTCCTTTTTGATTACAAATTATGTGAATCCTTCATTACTCGGACTGAATGCATCAAAGATCTGGGAGTGCAAATTGACTCCAAGCTGCACTTTCACAATCACGTGGATTATATTTTCTCTCAAACAATTAGGTTGCTGGGGTTATTAGGTCAGTAACTTTTTCCTTTTCCTCTCTGCAGAGCCTCTTGATGCTATATTGCACATTAGTTAGGCCTAAGTTAGAATATGCCTCTGTTGCGTGGAATTCCATTACTTCTACTAATGCCAGTGAGCTTTAGCGCATCCAGCGGAAGTTTGTATCTCTTTGTCATCGTCGCTTTTTAAGTCACTTGCCCTACAGTTATGCTAATGTTTTAAATTACTTGAAATGTCATACTTTAAGTGATCGTAGGTGCCACTTAGACGCCCTTTTTTTACTTAATGTTTACAATGGTTCAAAATTTTGCCCTATCCTTTTGGAAACTGTCGGCCTTCGTGTGCCAAATCGAAATTTTAGAGCTTTTAAACTGTTTCATGTTAACTTAAACCGTCGCAACTGCCCTTCCGCTAGATGCACTTCTGCGGTTAATGCCATCAGTAGGTATACTTGTATATTCAATGGTAGGTCTGTTTTGATTAATGACTTGTTTTCAATGTAAATCTTGAATTCGATGCTGTAGTTCGGTCACTGCGACATTTTTAAAACAAGTCATCTATGTTCTATCAGGGTATTGGATTCTGCTCCAGTACTTTTTTTATATTGTTTTACTTCATATTTGTTTTGTTTGTTTAGTGTTTTGTCTTGTATATTTGTACTGTTTTGTATTTTATTTGTGCTTTTGTGCTGGCTTTGTATTTGGCACTTGTGCTCTTAAGTCTGCACGTTAATAAATACCAATTGAATTGAATTATTATTATTATATCTTGTCTATGTTGTTGTTGTTGTTGTTGTTGTTGTTATTATTATTATTATTATTATATCTGCATGTTTGTCACGATGAGCCACTATTATATTTATGCTGTACTCCATCAAAATATGGTAACCACAGAAACCAAACAAACCAATGCTTGATGCTGAACTGTTTCTTCATCTTCAACTCATACCTCACAGAGAACAAACTTTGTCTCAGTTACAATAACTATTGTTTAGGCACAGAGTATACCTCACAGAGAACATAGAAACCTCTGTGATAACCATAATTGCAATGGTAACTGTGGCAACCAGGTTGTGACTTACTCAAAGGGCATTGTACATGGTAGGTAGGTAGGTTGGTATGTATGTATCACATACCACATTATTTTAGCAGTGTTCTGTATGGCTGTGCCACTTGACAATCGACATCAGGAATGGAATGCAGCACTACTGTATGGTAACACTGTCACTTGGGGAGTGGAATCACATGGCTGTCTATGGGCTCCTTCACTCTCAGCTGGACAGTGGACTGAAAGTGGCTGCAAGGAAGTTTCTGGCAAACAGACTTTTGCACCGTGTTAAAGTTTTGTTTCATGCTTGGGAAAACACCATGACAGTCATGATCTCTTGAAGAGCTGGGCACTCTTGCTGCATTGTATGAAAATGTTTCCTGTTGGATGAATGCCATTTTTGATGGGTGGGAGGATGACAGTGGTGTACCAGCAACTGCAGCAGATGAGAGACACATGGAGCTTGCTCAAGGAAAACTGTAGCATGATGGCCATGATTATTGTACCAGAAGTGGGAATATCCATTAGGTGCACCTAAGGAAGATAAATGCCTGCGCCAAGTGATTCCACATGTGGTGAGTGAAGATCAGCGTGTCAGATGTATGCTGTTGTCCACTTCACATTTCCAGTGATTGAGGAGGTAGGGAGAAGCATTCCTTTCCCATATTTTGACAGTGAATGAGTCATGGATGCACTCATGTCCAGAACTGAAGCATCAAAGTGCAGAATGTTGTTCAGTGGTGTCACAACACATTTTCTCCTCTGAAGGACTTTCATGTTTTTTTGCAGCAAAATGAGATTTTATGCAGAATATACATGGATGATGAGTAATTTGAAGAATAAATATGTGTTAGTGAAGTGCCTGTATTAGAGCCAGAAAATATGATTTTAATTTGAAGATAAAACTGCCCATGGTAGGACAATGTAAGGAAGGAAGAATATTTTAACTTGCACAACAGGTGTATGTTTGATCACGCTGCAGCCTTCACATTGGCTTGATATTATTCCTCCTAGTGTGTTAGATTTGTTGCATCTTCTTGATGTAATGGTTAGATTTGTTGCATCTTCTTTATGTAGCGGTTAGATTTGTTGCATCTTCTTTATGTAGTGGTTAGATTTGTTGCATCTTCTTTATGTAGCGGTTAGATTTGTTGCATCTTCTTTATGTAGTGGTTAGATTTGTTGCATCTTCTTGATGTAACATCTGATGTCCATATGTAATTTGTTATCAAGCTCTTCTCACTCACCAGTTAATGTGTAATTACAGGAATCTCGCTTGGCTTGGCTGCAGTATCATAAAAAGAAATGGGCTCTTCAAGCTAAACAACGGTCAGAAAGAAACAGTTTTGTGAAACGTGCTCGTGTTGGAGATTCAGTTGAAGGATGTGGACAGGCTGGAGGTATTCAAAGTGTGGGAAGGAACCCAGCGGCTGGCACTCTTGGAGGATTCTTGCGTCGTGCACAGCAAACACTCCTGGACACGCCATGGCAAATCATACAGGTAGCAATAGTGGGCAGTCAGTATTTTAAGGTGTAATGTAATGACTTGTTATATGTAATTTATGACATTTGTATTTGTATCAGTGTTTCTTGCATCAGTTATTTCTGTTACTAATGTATAGCATTTTGTTTCAGCTTTCAGATACAAATAAACCAGGAGTATTTAAAGTCTGGGCTTTGGTGGGGCAGGAACTCCATAATATCCGATTGGTTGTGCCACGGATTTTCTATGTAAACCAGCGCTTTCCTCGCCCAGAGCCAAACGAAGATGAAGCTGCACTGTGGAGGAAGTGCAGTCGCATTCTGCCTCGCTCTCACCATGTGTTCAACTTATATGAATACACAGTGCCTGAGGATTTGTATCGGGAGCATAGTCAGTGAGTGTAGAAAGTATCTTAGTTAAACACACTTTTGGCTGCGGAGTGGATAGTTTAAATGATACAAAGAGGAAAATAAAGGAAATTGAAATTAATATGTTCCGTTGTATTGTACCTAGGATAGAGTAGCGTAACTAACCAGTCCTCACCCCCCCTCCTTCCTCAGCCAGCTTCATAATCAGACCCCTCTAATAATTAGTGAAGTTACTCCTAGATCTCAGAACAGGGATCCAGATATATTTCCTTGTATTAGACAAATGGTATCCAGTCTGAAGGGAGCCACAACAAATTTTATTAGAGGCAGGTCTCGTTTTACGCGATTTCGTTTTGCGTGATTTAGCTTTAACGTGACTTGAAAATTTACACCGCTTTTTGAATTTACGTGATAATTTTCGGTTTAACGCGATTTGGCATAGACGATCCGTGGCCGCACTTATCTTCTGTAGGAGGCTAGCAGGAAGTGATGTCACTGTCACACCATCAGTCACGTGTGTGGATTGATTACGTTGGTGATATAATCATGCGAATCATTTAGTTTCCTCTTCAGCAGCATTTGCTTTTCTTACCGACATGAGTGAGAAACATAATTCTACATCATCTAGTGTAATCCAAGTGAAAAATCGGTGAAAGACGATCGGTATTGAAGAGAAATTAGACGTAATAAGCCGACTTGAGAAAGGTGAATGAATTGTTGACATATGCCATAATGTTAGACTCGCTCATAATAGCGTACATACAATTTGTGGAAATGCTAATAGAATTAAAGAAAGTGCTAAGTCAGGAACTAAAGTGTTTGTTTGTGTAACAAGACTACCACAGTCCTATCGGAATGAACCGTACCAAAAACTATGGATGTGAGTCTCTTACATTTTTATTGCATTAGAAATAAATAAATAAATAAATATATTGTATAGAAATGTATGTATACTGTATATAAATGTATATATTGCATATACAGTACATATATACTCTACATGTCCGTATGTCCACTAGTGGTATGGTCATACACTATATAGGATGCGGTTTCAGTCCCTAACCCCCAGGCAATACACCGTTTTAAATGGGAATTTTATGTTCGATTTGCGTGATTTCGATTTGCGCCACGTTTTTCAGGAACATAACCCTGGCGTAAAATGAGAACTGCCTGTATTCTGTACACTTGGTGCCCCCTACCGACTCATGGGCCCTCCACACTGCAGGGTCTGTGGAGGCCTTATCTGTGCCACTACTAAGGTCCTTGCATGAATATTCTGATTTTTCTTATTGTAAGTTCTTCAGATGCTTCATGTTGTGCTAGACCTTTGGATTGCTGTGGTAAGTGTAGTAGTCAGTATTCTGTTGTTTTAATTCCAAATGTGTAATTTGTGCATAAACTGTGTGTTACAAATTCCATTATTTGGCATGAATTTAGAAGTGCATTTTGCATCATATTACAGTCTGGGCACTTGTTCTGTCACGTAGCGCACCTTTGATAGAATTTTAAAATGCCTGACATGCTTTTATTATGGTGTTTCTTTCTGCTTTTCTAAAAATAAACATTCTCCCATACTATACTGATCAATTTATTCCTCCTTTTGTGGACTTACTTGCACCTGTTTGTGCAGCAAGATGCTGGCCAGTGAGCAGCATTTCTCAATTAAGAGAACCACATGCTACCAAACATGCATTTTTGTTCCAAGTTGTCTCAGATGTAAAAGTCACATACATTACACTTTTTACAGTAATAGGAAATTTATTTTTATTGAAAGAATATTCAGTTGACAGGTGACTTAAATAACACATCAATTTCATCAAATGATGAACTATATTACAAAGCTAAGACAGGGTTTTAATTGCTAGCCTCCAATTAGGCAGAGGAAGTCAACTACTATGCAACTCTCTTAAGAATGTGGTACCTTAATTTATGAGACTATTATAAGTCACATGATTAATTTGTTTTTATTTTTTTCAGGGAGTTAACTGCAGACTTGTCAATGCCTGACATAGAAGGCATTTATGAAACCCAGGTGTCACTGGAGTTTCGTGCTTTACTTCGTTTAGGATGTCTGTGCTGTGTGCAGCGCAATGAGGCTCGGCGATTGGCAGCAACAGGCTTGCGGGATGGTACTAATACTTTCTTCATGCATCAGTTAAAGTTTCTGAGCCTGGCACACCATCCATACCTACAGTCACAGACAGGAACACTCCGGCATTTATATATCTATCACAACCGTGCTCCTACTGGACACCGTGCCATGTTTGGTCTGTTCCTGACACCAAGCAAGCGTGTTGTTGTGTTTGTGTTGGATACAGTTCGCACCAACCAGATGCCTAATATGGCAAATATGTATAACAATGAGCACAGTGAGAAGTAAGTGTTATATTTGTAAATAATGTGACAGTACATGGATATAACAATAAGTGATGTTCTTCTGTCAGTGGAATGAATCATATATAATATGCTTAGCCAACTGATAGCAGTTTGTGGGTTTTTGTATGCAGGCTTTGAATGCTCTGCACAAAGGACACATGAATTCTTTGTGAAGCACCAAAAATCTGCAGCATTGACTAAGGCAGAGTAAAAGGTTTTTGTCTTTGAATGGAAAATCCTAACATGTTTTTATACTTAATGTGCAGCTTTATTTTCCTTCTCAGTTTCTGTTTTCATTCCTCTATCACTGTGTTCTAACAAACACCATACTAATGGAAGTGATGGTAGTGCAATATCACTTGTACCGAAGCCTGACACTGGACATATTACTGAGGTAGTTCATGCACCTCACATTTTCAGAACTGTTCCTCTGAGTTCCATCTTAATCTTATCCTGTCATCTCCTTTCTGATCATTCAAGTGGATGTTTCTGCACCAATATGTACACACACACACACACACACACAGAGTTATTCATAATTCCCTGACATATTTCATAAAATCTGTACCCTTGAGTGGCAGGAAGGATTGTAACATGCGACCTACAAATGGAAAGAGGAACTTTTTTTTTTATTACACACAAATCATAAATGCTCTATGTGTCTGCCCTTTGTGACACAGCAGATGTCAAGCCAATAATCCGTTTGTGCCCATACCTGCTGCAGCATGTCACGATCAATTTCTGAGGTGGCAGCGATGATTCGTCTTCGCAGTTCAGGCAGATCCTGTGGTAGAGACAGCTTCCTTAACATATCCCCATAAGAAAAAATCACATGGTATTAGGTCAGGTGATGTTGGTGGCCAGTGAAGCAGCACCTGCTCTGCTGCAGCGGGTATGGGCGGAAATGGATAATCGGCTTGACGTCTGCTGTGTCACAAAGGGCAGACACATAGAGCATTTGTGAGGTATGCAAAAAGAACTTGGACAGTTTCTCTTTCCATCTGTAGGTTGCATGTTACAATCCTTTCCGCCATTCAAGTGTACCAGTTTTATGAAAAATGTCAGGGAGTTATAATTAATCCTGTATGTGTGTATATAAATAAATAAATGTATATGTATATATGCAGTCCTCATTTTCCCCATCCTACCCTACACCCACCCATCTTTGTAAAAGTGTTGTATTTTGACTGATGTGTATTTATAATCCAGTACTTGTATTTGCATATTCATTAACTAACTAGTGGTTTTTCAATCAGTTTCATAGTTTAATGTTCCATACATTGGCCCTTCAGAGCAATTGACATCATTATTTAAGGGATTTTCAGACTCCTTATTTTATATTGTTCATACCGTGCATTTTCATTCGCTCAAACATTTCTTAAACCAACAAATGCACACTTTTTATTTATTATACAACATAATTTTTTTTACAGTAAAATCAGTCCAACATGTTTCGGATCCCTATCCTGGGACCATCATCAGGGTCCCGTATCGTGAATCACACAAAATCACAAATCAAGAAATAATGGTACATATTAAAAGTTCAAAAGGTAAAATGTAGGCTATGTCAGTTGTTTGTGGGTCCACTGTGTATCAGAAGTTGTGTCTACTTATGATATACAGTGGACCCACAAAAACAACTGACATAGCCTACATTTTACCTTTTGAACTTTTAATATGTACCATTATTTCTTGATTTGTGATTTTGTGTGATTGACGATATTGGTCCCTGATGATGGTCCCAGAACAGGGATCTGAAACATGTTGGACTGATTTTACTGTAAAAAATAATATTGTGTAATAAATAAAAAGTGTGCGTTTGTTGGTTTAAGAAATGTGTAACTCCTTATTTTGTTGCATAATACATGCATATTTCCAAAATTGCATCACTGTTAATGTTGGAGAGTGGTTTATGTGAGGATATATGAATATGTACAAACATGAAAAATATTGTTGTGTATTTAAACTACTTGAAAAGTGAAATGTTTTCTCCATAAAACTGGGTATGATTGTGTACTGAGTATCCTGGGATGTTCATAATAGAAGGTTTATATTAATCACGGTAATAATTTATGCAGCTTTTAATTATATTTTTGAATTGTGTTTATTGTTCATGCTTAACTGTACCACGTTAATATGTGCACTATGTTAATGCGTAGGATAAAAAGGGGAAAATCTGAAGATTCACTGCCTCCCAAAAATCTTACATTTGAAGTTCGAGTTGAAACAGATGCACGACAAGTATACAGACTTATCCAGAGGGCTCTGCAAGACTACAAGGATGAAAAGCGGGGTCCCACATTGCTGTCTATACAGTCCCCTCTTGGTGAGTAGGTTTCACTGAGGACCAAGAATTTTAGTTTTATGAGCATGTTAACCTTTAGCTTATGGAGTTATTTTCTCGAGTTGCCCTTTAAATCGAGATAAGGGGCCTACTTTACGGCACAAGCCCTGCGTGAGCGAGTGTGCTGTCCCCGCGTGGGCCCTTTAAGTTTTTGCGCTTTCGTTAAAAAAAATTAATATTATTTGATCCAGAAGAGATAAATAAATAGAATTGCTTCCATTTTGTAGAAAATGAAAGAGGCTTTTATCTGAGCGCTTTATAAAGTCAGCTTGTATCATTTCTGCCTAAATACACACAATAAAGTTCCGTATTCGTATGAATTTACAGTTTATGTCGTCTTATTTGGGGATGTTAGCGACATCTATTATGAAACAGGCTTTTAGCAGAGCGATTTATAAAGTCAACTTGTATCCTTACTGCCTAAATACACACAATAATGTTCCGTATTTGTATGAATTTGCAGTTTATGTCGTCATATTTGGGGCTGTTCGAGACATCTCTGTTATGAAACAGGCGTTTAGCAAGCGCTTTATAAAATGTCAGCTTGTATCCTTACTGATATCTCGTCTCTCCTACTCAATGAACACAGTTTATTTATCTGAAGCATGCACAGACGTAACACTAGCCTCTGCTAGCAGTCTAAACATTGGAAGGTTTTTAGGCGTCACTCATTGCAGGAGCATTCCACACCGCTTATAGCAAAACAGAAGTATATCCTGAAACAGTCTCCAACATCACAGACATACTAAACCTATTTTTGAACCTAAAATGAAATATCAGAAGACAAAGAGAAATTCTCGCATTCAAGAAATAATTGAACGTTTTAATTTTCAGACAAATAGCGCTTAAAAATAATATAAAAGGATTTGTTTGGCGTTTTTATTAGAATAATGACAGTAGAGTTATAGTACATTTTTGCACACGAAATTCTTCGTGAGGAAGGTTGACGTAATATTTCTTCGGAATGAAATAGTACTCTCTCTGCCTGCGATAATAACACAAGGGTCCTTTGTGACTAGTCCAGTATGTTTTCATTTCCTCTGGAGCTAACTACACATTAAAAAAATTTCAGATTCATGAACCATACACATTGAGCTTTAGCATCTGAACTACAAGTCTCTGTGTGAACCGCACTTTCCCCATGACGGTGTCACGAGTTTTTTTTTCTCACTAACGCTAACTACACAGTAGGAAACTTGTGTGAATCACTACGCCTATGTCTAGCTCAGCCATATGATATAAAACTCTCGTACAAGTGAATCGCTCTTTCACCAAGCGGTCGTTTTCAGTCGACTGAAAGCAAACCAACTCCACTGCAGTGCAAAACAAGTGACGTAACTTCCTTATGCTTCCAGAGCAGATCGATAAAGGCTCTTCAATGTTACTACGTGCGTTCTTTCCTGGGGTAAAGTGGTCGGAACGTGAAGCAGGTCAAAAAAATCCTCTTAACGTGGAGGAGATTGGAGATATACACTTTGCCTACCTGAATCAGGGCGTAGGCAGCAAAGTAGAGTGGGGGATTTAAATACCTTCTGGGTCATATATGATACGCACGGAAGCGTAAGGTTAATGCTGTATTTACAAAATTAGTTTCTTTTATGTCAGCCATTGAATTTGAGAAAGTGACAAATTTAAATTATGTGTGTTCATATAAATGTCATGTCTAAAGTAAGAGAGGGACTCTCATTAAAAATTTCTGGAAGGCAAAAGGGCAATGCACAGAGACTGTTGATATAGAGTAAGGAAACATTAGGAGCAGCCATGATGGTGTTTGATGTTGATACTGTGTTCAGGATATTAAGGAAATTGTTTGCATAACAAAGTAGAAGGTTTCAGGTATGATTTGGAGATGTTTGTCTGTTGTATATTTTGGTATTTCAGGAAGCTACAAAGACTGATCAGGCATCTTAGAATGGAAAACATATGTTCTTTGTAGCAATTTCTTGGAGTACAAAATATAATTTTTAAACACAGATGAACATAAAAATTTCTGATTTTGATATTGGTCACTCCATGCAACATATTATATTTCTTATTATTAAAAAAACCAACTACTTGCACATACACAGCATATAATATATGTATATAATCATATGTATATATCTTGTATGCTTTGTATGTGCAAGTAGTTGGTTTTTTAATAATAAGAAATAAACATTTCTGATTTTCCAATCAATTCAAGTTATTTATTTTGCTTTTGCCAGATTTGCAGACTCTGAGCTCACTGATGCCTGGTCTAGGAGAATTCCCTCTTGTTCCAATCCATGTTCAGGATGCAGAAGGTGTCTGGGACCTAAACTGGCAGCGAACTGGGGCTCGCAACATGTTGCGGCATTACCTGAACAGTGAGACCATCCTTGAACTCACTGCAGAGCAAGCTCGCTACTTCCACGTTCCACTAGGAAATCTCCCAGCTGACCCAACTATTTTTGCTGCTGATCTCTTCTATGCCCGGCATCTTACGAAACACAACTTCCTTCTCTGGTGTTCACCAACTGAACGCCCAGATCTGGGAGGAAGGGAAGCAGATGACAATAGGTTGGTTAAACCTTTTCACTTAACATACAGCATTGTCATGGTGATTCTATTGAAAATAACTGGAGTTTGTGCCAGTCACGAGAAAGAAAGAAAGAAAGAGTGAATGAACAAACAAATGAATAAATGAAATAGTATCTACCTAGTTGAAGCAAGCAGTGAAAGCAGTACATCTGAAGTGATTTTTGGCTTATAGTTACAGAGCTATGTTGGTGAACATTTTGTAAATCAGTGTCCAGTATGAATTACAGTAAAGATTATGAAATCTGGCACCTGGAATCAAAGGGATGCTGGATATTGTTATTTCTAGTTATTAGAACTGTGTACCTAACATGTACCATGCTGTACCTAGCAACCTCATGGACTGACCTAACCATTTAATTTGCCACTTGATATCCTAACCTGTTATCACTACCACACTTTCTGCTCCCTTTTCATCACTACTTACTTAGCATGATGAACATACAATCTAAAAAGAACCTACAAGACACCAATAATTTATGGCAAAACTCTTGGAATCGCTGCTGGTAGAAGAATAGTGAAATATAATGGGCCTCTTAATCAGTTTCCAGATAATAGAGCTTTCCATATCATCTTTTGCTGGATATTGCAGCTTTTACTGTATTTCCTCATGTTTTTTTTCATGTAATGTGACAGAAAGTATGTCATGATTAATTTCTTCATCACATGTAACTGTTACAATAGTTATACAAACAAAAATTTGCAATTATAAAGAATCATACTTATTGTCACAGGCTATTGACAGAGTGTGAAGAGAGTACAAGCGTTGTAACAAATAACCCAGGCTGCTACTCAACTGTCTGTATTGAATTGAACATTGATGGGTTAGCAGTCAACACACTGTTGCAGTCTCATCATGTCAATGATATTGAAGGTAATATAAAGTAGCTACTGATTGGTATATACAGTAACACCTTCAAATTTCAAGGTGGTGGGGGGGGGGGGGAATCTGTAGTGTGTTTCAACTTGTTTACATGCACAAATTATCATTGGATAGTGTAGTCGTAGTACATCATTTGACCACGAAATGGCCCTAGTCGTGCATGCCTGCGAAAAACTGCTGGGTCTTTGTTAAGTCTAGTGGTTGAAGCGCATGGACAAGAGTTGCAAAATGGAAGGTGATATCATGGGCAGAGATGAACCACGTGGTTCCTGTGGAAAGAAGGTGTTAAACTGTCAGATATTTATCGTCAGTTATCTGAAATTTGTGGAGAGAAAGCACTTGCACACAGGAGTGTGTTCAACTCGGCATGTAGCTTCAGCAGTGACAAGGAAACTGTGGGCGTCTGTCCATGAGTGGTATCGCAACACCCCTAAAGAATGGTTCTGTGAAGCCATCCTGAAGCTCCCAAGAAGGTGGCAGTAATCTATAACCTAGGAGGGGAATATGTTGAGCTAGTATTTGTTTAGTATTCAGCCTAAGGGTGATAAAATTGCTGCAAATGTTTTGAGTCCAAATCATTTCCAAATGCCCCTCGTACAATCTTTGTCTACAAATTATAGCCTCTGTCATAAGCAGGCGGTATTGAAGACACATATCTATATTGTGGAGACTCAAAATGGTCCAAGGAGATATTTTAAGACCAGTGTCTTCAGCAGAGTTCATAAAGCCTGTTAGTAATAGTTCTAGGCAGTGAAAATTGCATTGTATTGTGGGCAGTGTTTTTCTAGAGAGCCTTGTTCAGGCTGTGGATTATAATTCATGCACCACTGGCTTATATGCCTGTTGCACAGTGTGCCTGGTCATTCACCCTAAGGAATTAAACATATATTGAGGGTTTCTGAAAACGGACTAAGTAATAAAGTTTGGAAAATACTGTAGAATGAGGAACATCATAATTTGTACTCTTCACCAAGTATTATTGGGATGATCCAATGTGGGAGGATGAGATGGGTGGAACATGTAGCTTGTATTAATATGTGAGAAATGTGTATAAAATTTTTGGTGGAAAACCTGAAGGGAAGAGACTGCTTGGGAGACATAGGTGTAGGTGGGATGGTAAGTACTGTACTACATTAAGATGAATCTTAAAGAAGGCATGTGAGGATATGGAGTGGATTCATCTGGCTTAGGATATGGTCCACTGGCAGGATCTTGGGAACAATAATGAACCTCTGGTTCTGTAAAGTGTGGGTAATTTCTTGATCAGATGTGTGACTTAGCTTCTCAAGTGGGAAACTGCTTCATGGAGTTAGATGGGACCACAGTTTCATCTGGTTACAGCAGAAGTTTTTATTTACATGTATAAATTGTATTTCGTATTTATTGCTGTACGTGTTTTGTGGTATTTGATTCACTTCTATTGAAAGGTAAGAAATACCATTGTTTCTTTATGCAGGTACTAGTTCCAGTGTGTCTTTTGATACCATTCCACAGGCTTCTCTGGAGGACATGATGGGAGGACAGGGCACTGTTCTACCAAGTTACGATGAGACTGCACTGTGCAGTGGAGCATTCAAGGTTCTCCGCTCCATGGTGAGCGCCTGGCTGCGGGATGTCTCTGTGTATAAGAATGTGTTTGCAGACTTCCAGATCCTTCATTTTTACAGGTCTTTAACTATTTTTTAATGCTACTGAACAGATCTCAACACATCCTAGGCATCATTTTCCCATCATGCCATCCAAGTAACACAGTGAATATTTAGCATAATTATGTTAATCCATTTGTTGGACATTTTGAGGTGACGTAAACAAATATGTTTGTAAATGCATCTTTGTCGCTGCTCAGCATTGCCTACACTTGCGATAAGTTTACATTTAAAAGCTCATAGACAATATGAAAAGTTGATAAAGTAATGCAATCACATTACCCTGATGATGGAGATGGAGTTGGTCTCCGAAACATTGGAGTTTATTAATCATTTGACGTGGATGTCTGCCCGAGAACACTTTATCAAGTTCTGTTGCCGATGAAAACCTCAAGACAAATATGAAAAGTTGATCGCAAAGAAATCCCTATTTAATTTTCCTCCAAAATGACAAACACAGTTGATGTAATTCTTAATTAGAAGAAATTTAACTGTAACATAATTGAATTTTGACCACACAAATTGGACATTAAGTAAGGGAAAGCCTTAAATTGAAGAACACTTAAGTGGATTTTACTGCTTATAATAAAGCAGTTTTGTATAACCATATTCCTATGTTTGTTGTAATGACATATTTAATGATGATTTCCATTTGCTCTAGATGGTTGCGGTCTCCCAGTTCTCTATTATATGACCCTGCTCTTAGAAGAACTCTGCACAATCTCATGAAAAAATTATTTATGCAGGTAGGTAATTGGTCCATCTTGCAATTATTTGCTCAATATTGCTTAAGAAAAAGTTTTAGACTAGAAATGTCTCTCTCTTCGTTACAGAATTGATGTGATCTGTCAGAATTTACAAGGATTACAGCTTTTTATGCAGAGTGTTTGAATCTGAATGAATAAATATAAGTGTCTCTTGTTGATCATCTCAGAAATGTGGACATTACAGTGAGAAGCATTTTGCTACTGTAAATTATAGGATGGTGGTTGGCAGAGGGGACCTGCATTTTGACATGGACTCTGAACCACCTTGAGTCTTTTTTATGCAAGGCTTTTTCGTGTTTTAGATCTTCATAAGGTGTTTCCTGATGTGATTTATGGTAATACTTTCATGTTTGTAGCTCACAGTATTAGTATTATACTCGTGGGAGGGTGATTATTGAAAGAATGAAAAACTTTCAGAAGTGTTTTTCCCTAGCCCTGTTTCTTTATTACAAAATTTTAGTCCTCCATTATTAACCCATACCATGGAACAGATTTTATTGGGTTTATGATCAGTTTATATTTTTGGTTATACTGAGTGATCTCAGTCCAGGCCCTAGCTCAGGGGTTTCTGACCTTTTTGGCTGAAACCCAGATTAAGTTGGAGAGTAAGCTTCAGGACCCACAATTCAATTTTCAATTAATAAGGTATTTTCTTTTAATTACTCTACTCTTGTGTACACATTAAGTATATTATTGTTATTAAAAATAAATTATGAATAGGAAATTCGGTACTTGTAAAATATAATAACATTAAAATACTATTAGTAGTTAGTTATTAGTTGGTAGTACATGTACTTTTGCAAAAGCACAAATATTAGAAGAACAGCACAAAATTATGAGCATATGAATGTGGTTCTTGACTTTGCATAAGCTTAGAAAGTTTTTCAGTGGATGGCCATATATTTTAAAGGTTGCATCCTAAGTTATGCTCTGGTTGCCTTCAGCCTTAAACCTTAGTTTTTGGAATGGCAACTGCCAAAGACACTGCTTCACACAAGTAGGTTAGTAGGTTACAAATGGTAGTAAAACTTTCAGATTCTCATTTTCCAGAACTGGTTTTTCCTTCTTTATGTTGATCCAGAATGCAGTCAGTGATTCTGTTTGGGTTTTTTTTTTATTTTTTTTTTTTATTCATTTATTTATATATATTTTTTTTTTTTTATTTTTTATTTATTGTAGCACAGTGTTTCTTCATTTTGGTTCCTGATAGGCTGCCCTTGGATGGCCAGCAATGCTTGAAATGTGATCAGTTGAATCTTTGACATCAATGTTAAATGGGCTGCACACCCAGCTTAATTAGTCATTTCCTCCAGGATGTAGTGGTTGAAGTCAAGAGCTAGTTCTTCCACATGTTTCACCATAACATTTTTATGTCAAAATATTCGACATTTTAATCTTCTGAAAGCAACTTTAATTCCAAGAAAGAAGCAACTGTCCCTTTTTCCACTTTCCTCTTCAACAGTACTAGCTCTTATTTGAAAGCTGTCATTTTCTCTGTTTTAGGGCTACAGAGGAATGCAGACTTGCCAGGAATGCATTTGGAAAATACAGTAGAACCCTGTTAAGAAGTCTTTCAAGGGACCAGAGGATTAGGGACTCCTTAAGCAGGAAGACTTATTAAGAGGGAAGCTTATTAAAAGCAATAGGATTTTGGGACTTTAAAAATCAGACTTCTTACAGGGGAAAACTTCTTATCCAGGTTCTACTGTATGTGTGTTCCACTGGAGTACACTTTTCCACTTTTTTATGTGTGTCTGTGTGTGTGTGTGTGTGTGTGAGTGAGTGATATGTCTTATGTGTTCACAGCTTGTTGCAGAATTTAAAAGATTGGGGTCTGTCATTGTTTATGCTAACTTTAACAAGATAATCATTTGCACTAAGAAGCACACCATTGGGGATGCAATTGGCTACATTGAATTTGTAGTGCAGAGCATTCGCAACAAAGAACTGTTTCATGGGATTGACATCTCATACCTGCAGTGCTGGGAATACCTCATGTGGCTGGACCCAGTAAGTAGATAGCACTTGGTAGTTGCTCATAACTTCTTGTGCCCAATATACAGGCAAAGGCTTTCTGTCATGAATACTTCAGATCATATGCATATGACAGACGCATGCAGGTGAGCCATTTAAATGGCTGCAAAATTTACCACTTTGAGGTTGATCAAGTTTGAATGCGGAAATTGCCACACTGTATGGACATATGCAAACAGAGAGTTAAAAATATAAACTTAATATTATTCATTCCGTACATTTTTTCTCTATGTTTATAGTCCGACAAATGTACAATTTAATCACATTAATTGTGTAATTTCACTGTCCTACATGTTTCGAACCCTTAATTTGGGTTCATCCTCAGGGACTTATCATCTCAAATCACACACTATTTACACCAACTGGTACAATTGTTTACTTAGTAAAACATGAATTCTTTACATTTGTGCATATACACTGGTTAAAAGGTGAAAATTGTAGTTGTTGGTTGTTGCAAGTCTTACATTGGTTAAAATGTTAAAAGTTGAATAAAAGTTTGTGAAACATTAAATGAAAATGCACGGTGAAAATAATATAAAAAATAATGTGATTAAATTGTACATTTGAAGGACTATAAATATAGTTAAAAATATCTGTAGCCTTTAAAGTGTCCTTTGTTCCTTTGGATTGATATGTGGTAGCAAAATATAAGAATGTTGTTCCTACTTATTATTGGGCTTATGTTATGTACACTGTCAACTAGGTTGTGTAGGACCCAAATAACAGGAAGTGTGGACGTGGGTAGGAAGCAATAAAATGTACACATATGAACACGAATTAAATCATGTAAAAAGAAACAGTGAAGTTGTCGCTTTCCATGCCACGAGGGCATATAGAGGGAGCAGACGTATAGTTCCACTGATTCTTTACCTCAGCACTAGATGGGGTGAGTGGTGAACTTCATGCCTCAGCTGCTTTATTCCTGAAAAGAACCCAGGTACCCATTGAATAGGAAGCTGGATGGGCTTAAGAGCCAAGCTGGATGGACAGGAGAAAATTCTTGCCCCTGCCGGGATTTTAATCTTGGACCCTTCATCCTGTAGCTAGTCACTGTATTGAAAACGTTAACCCAGCCCCTGTTTAAATAATGTATGCAAACTTTAATAATTTCCTGTGGCTCAAAAGACCAGAACAGTCAACTGATGAAATAGAACAGACCATGCCTCAGCCCATTATTTGACCAAGTAATTTTAAGTGACTAAAACCCTCATAAGACATGAAAAAAATTTGCCTGTGTGTGCGTGCATACACGTGTGTGTGTACAAATAGGTAGTTAAAAAGTAAGGTTCCCTATTTTTTTATTCAAATAAAATAACAACATACAGAGTAACTCATAGGGCTGAGATACAGTCTCATATTAACCTTAAGTCTCCACATAGTCACCAAGTCCGTGTAGCCACTTATCATAACTGTATCTCAATTTTTCAATTCCTTCAGAGAGAAAAAAAGTCTTGGGCACATAAACATTTCTTGACTTCATTTTGGACATCTTCATTGGAGTGGAAGTGCTGACCTCTGAGGTGCTTCTCCATTTTTGGGAACAGATGGAAGTCTGACGGTGATAATCAGGACTGTGTGTTGGATGTGGAAGAATTTCCCAGCCCCAGGAGGTCAAGAGATGCATGGTTCCAGCAGCACTGCGAGGTCGAGCATTGTTGTGCAAAAGAAGAACTTCCTTTGGTCAACATACTTGTCTCTTTTGCCAGATAGCCTCCTTGAGTCTGTTTAGAGATTCCTGATAAGCAGCTGCATTTATTGTTGAACCGAGAGGTGTGAAACCAACCAACATAACACCGTAAACATCACAGAAAACAGTAGCCATCACTTTCCCTGGAGAATGCACTGTCTTGATTTTTTTTGGGGGGGGGGGGGTGACTGGAGAGTGAGGATGCTTCCAGGTCATTGATTCAGCTTTGCTCTCTGGGGTGTAGTGGAACACCCAAGTCTCATCTCCTGTCACAATTCTGCTTAAGAATGCTTCACCATGCTCTTTGTAACACTGAAGAAGCATCAGGGACCATCCCATGCATGTGTTTTTGTGTTTGTCAGTCAGTTGACAGGGAACCCACCTGGACCAAAGTTTTCTGTTACTGCTATATGGTGGTGAGCATATGTACTAACTGAACCTATGCTTGCCAACTCAATGCAGGAGTGCTTCCAGCAGGAATAAAATAGGGAACCTTAGTTTTTGAATTGCCTAGTGACATAATTCACCCTAACATAAATTTCTGCTTTTGTAAGCCCATTGTTTTTAGTGTAGGGTTAACTTTATTTTTGGATGGTTGTTAGTGATTGTGGTAATGTGGCTAAGATTTTATGTGCTCAGCTTGGACTCTGCATGCAAAGTTTGTGCTGTATCAAATACAGATTCTTCTTCTTGAAACATATGTTTGTGTTTTTGCATGAAGTCAAATCATGGAGGAGTGCAGGGTAAGCTGCCAGCTGGTCTGACTGAGGTAGGTGTTGAACAAGGGGTTAGTACTCCCAAGAAGCACAGTGAAGAGGAAACTGAGGATGATGATGAACAGGAAAATGATGAGGACATATGCAATGAGGAGGAAGATGAAGGGGTAAATGAACATTATTATGAATCTAAGTGTGTTACCTCAATAATTAACAAATTTTATATTCAATTGAATGGCAGCGATAAATAGGAATATTTGTTTAAAAATTTGGAACTGTATAGGGAATGTTTTTTGTGCTTCTATACCTGTAATTAGTACATAAATATTTGGTAAAGTGTAAATAATGTCATTATGTTTCAGTATAATGAAGAAACTCCCATAGAAGCACATCTGTTGCCAGCAGTCATAAAAGTAGCTTGTTGAAGGTTTTTCTTCTCTTGGTTATTATATCAGTAACATGGCAAACCACCACTTGGTGATTGCTGGCCTCATGATAGGGCACTGTATTCAGGAAGCACAGAACCGTTCTATCAATATAACTGCATGCAGAGTACAGCCTTTGAAGTAATTTTATGTATTTTTTGCACCCTCAAGAGCATGAATCTTAAGTTCATTATGTACTATATACTCATATAACTCAAACAGTGGAACCCTTTATGCCTTTATCATCCACACATCCACTGTGACATCTGGTGAGACCCAGTATGATTGAATTACCCACTGGCAAATGAATACCAGAAGTATGTTGAAAATAGGGTTTAGTAACTTTCTAATGATGATGCAATAGTCTGCCTCATTATTTAATTATGATGCCCCTGTAAAGATATGTTACGAAAGGTATGATACATGCCATATACCATTCCATAAATCTGATCTTAGGATTGCAACACATTCAAAAATTAAGGAACATCAACAACCATAGTATACTTTGAAGCCTAGGCATGGAGTACTAACATATATTTCCAAATAATATTTTCATTTTAAGCATTCTTCTCTTTGGTTTAGTGCTAACAAAGATGTTAGACATGGATTCATATTTCACTGATGTGTCGTGATAAAATTACCTTAAAAACAGAATCATGACTCATAAGATATTGAACTGGATAGAGCCTTGTGAGTACGATGATAGTACTAAAAAAATGTCACATTGTAGCAATCAGTGCTTTCAAAATGTGTTACTCTCAACATAAATCTATAAATATGTGAATGAATATTGAGATATGCTATGCTTGCTGATAATTGATTTCCCAAAAGGTACCAAATTGTGTCAGTTGTTGCAGTTATATTTTTACCAGGTTTTTCTTCATTGCTGAATAGAAGATCATGCCTTATCTTGTAATGTAAACAAGGGTAACCTTGTAAAATGTATAAGTACATTTTACAGTTTTACATTATAGCTTAGATATGAACTTTGCTATCAGTTTATGTGTTTAATTGCGTCATTGTGCCACTGAACATAGAACTGTGCGTAATATTGTAGCCAGCTATAACGATGAACTGGAATGTGGTGGAGCATCTGCGTGATGTTGGTGGATGTCGTGAATACTTCAGCGCTGTGATTGCTGGTTACATCAGTGCTGTCTACCAACACTTGCAACATGTAGAACAGCCCCGGACTCCTGTGAGACACCGCCGACTTGGCAGTCAGAGCCAAGTCATTTCTGAGCCTCTTGGTATTGGTCGCTTTGCAACAACTGCTGAGTATGCAAAGCAACTTATTAATGGAAAATGGCTCAGAAGTTATACAAGTGAGTGAATAAACGCTTTTGAAGTTCCCTCTGGTAGGACTGGCTGCATTTTGTACTTTATTTCCTTCAGTACATTACTGAAAATATAGAACTATCTTCTTTGCATAGCACAATACATTGAAGCCATGTAGGGAGCATTGAAGTAAAGTTAGTGAGTGGTCTGCTTTAACACTGAGGTGCATTGCCACTGTGCCTGCCACCCCAGAGAGTCCCACAGTTCCTGTTGCATAGCAGGAGATTTGGCACCATCCCAAGACATTTTCAGCCATCTTAGCCAAGAAATTCTGTCCCATTTGTAGCCATGTGGGATTCAGTGACTGAAATCAAGTTGTAAAATTTAATATCAATTTTAAAAAACCAGTGTGACATCATTATTCAGATGTGTGGAAAATATCTGTGCTGTGGGCCATGATGGACAGAATTATGTTATCAAGAGTACAGTGTCACTTTAAAGCCTGAAACAGTCAGTGATCTTAACATTCTGATTAAGTAATAATTCTGAATGACAACACAACTGCTGTATTTAATTGTAGGATGTAATTTTTAAGTGCATGTTGGTATGTTTTAGGATTACACAAACCATACACGAGAAGGCCCTGAAGCAAGCAAAAATTCTCATTAAGGAGAGGAATGAAGATCAGTTTCCTTGGGTAGAAGGTTCACGTATGGACATAGACAAGGTGTCCCTTGAATTTGTCAAGACTGTGTGCAAGGTACTGCATTTTGGTAAATTTGGTAACTTTAAGGTGTAAGAGCATGGGGTGATGGAGTTTGAGGTTACTCAGGAGTATGTTACACCTTCAAATAACTATGCTATATAATAGGTCTCTGTCCAGGTACTCACAATACTACTTTTAAAAACAAATGCTGTATTACTCTGAAGGAGACATCTGGTTTGAATCTTAGCTGGAGGGCAGGTTATCCTATTACAGACCAAGTGATAGTTTCCTGTGTCTTGTGTGAAATGTTTGGAAAGCATGCACAATCTGTGCTTGTTTTCTGAATGAAAAGTCAGACTGTTTCTTTTTTTGTTCTCTGTCTCTCTTTTATTTACTCATTTTTCTCTCTCCCTCTGAGAAATCCAAAGTATTGAACACAGCTAAATAAAGTTATTTAAAAATGTTAATGATTGGGGATATTGATCCTTTGCTACTTAACATTTTTCTATCAAATCTCTTGTGTATTTTATATGAATGATGTTGTGGCAGTAAGTACTATAAAGCTAGATTGTTGGAATGACACAGAAAACTACAAAAGCTCTTCAGAGCATGTTTTCTAGCATGAAACCTATCATTCAGCTTGTAAGTTACAATTTATTACATTTACATGAATTTCATCACATTTCTCCCGTGAATATTTATGCAGGTGTTGTCACTGGACTCAAGTGTGCAAGATGATGTAACAAAGGTTCGGCGGAACATGTTACGACTTATCAGTGTTGGAGATTTTAGTGATGAAGCTGTGTGGCATGATCCTTGTGTTTCCTTTGTGTTGCCTGAAGTAATCTGCAAGGCCTGTAACCATTGTCGAGACATAGATCTGTGTAAGGACAATTACAGAACTGCTGAGAATGACAGGTGAGGCACTGGTTAGTATTATGGAATGCTGATGGAGGAAGCTTAGTAAGGAAGATTGCATTAAAGTGCAACAAAATAATGGCACTGCAGATACAAAAGGCTGCAATAAAGCACTCTTAACTAATTTATTGAGGTGTTTTAGGTGAAAATTTTCCAAACAAACCAATTTTTTCTCTTCTGTTCTTTCCAAGACAGTTTCCCACCTTAACTGTCAAATGTTGAATTTTTCTCTTGGTTAACTTGATGCTGCTATTTTCTTCAAAAACAGCTGTATCTGTTGCGTGCACACACACACACATATTTGATTGAGATCTGATGACATGTAAGATGTTAAGACAGTGAAAAGGTATAAACAGGCACACCTACCCATTCACTGCTTGTTCTTAGTGCTACTGACCAAATATCTTCTCTTTCCAGTCCTGTCTGGCAGTGCCCTCTCTGCCAGACCAGTTATGATAACAGTGAGATAGAGTACCTCCTGCTAGACATAATGCACAGGAAAGCCATGGCTTATACACTACAGGATTTGCAGTGTAAGAAATGTCTGCAGGTGAGTCTTGTTAGTGCACCATTGATCTTGTATATTATAAACACCATTAAACTGTGTAATTTGTACATATAAAAATATCATGTGACTGAGCATTCTGTTTTAGATGACTAGGTTTTATGTATGATAATACATTACTGTAAGGAATTTTATGCAATTTGCAACTCCTGTGAATTGCCTGTTAAATTCACTCTGTCCATCTGCCTGAATGCATGAAACAACATTAGAAATGCTAAATGGATTTTCATGAAATTTGAAATTGGGAAGTTTTAATAAAAATTGGCCAACATAGTTGTGGTTAAAGTGGGACTGTATGATGACCTGCCTTCATGTCTACACATATCTGGAGCATCAGTTACTAAGCAGGTATTGGAGTGAAAATGTTTCAAACTGAATCTGGTGCGAAAGTTGAAACAAACATTTTGTGTCCAGTATCCATCCATCCCCCCCCCCCATAAATCTTAGTTTTCAAGATAGTAAAATAAAAGGGATAATATGTGTACACATTCAGCACTTAGCAGTAGTCTTCATGACATAGGCAAAGATTATTGAGCACTCAGCAATGGTTTTCTGAACACACCTGACGATTACTGAATTCTCTTGGTTTTGATGGTAAATAAAGCTTCCCCCCACCTTGCTTTATTCATCGGCACACATGACTATGTACTGGAATAGAATATACTGTATTTATGCAAATATAAATAAGAATTTTTTTCTAATTGATCATCTGACAAATGGGTGCAGACTGTGCTGAAATCAACTAGTTTTGCTCTTTTAATGTAATGCTCAATTAAAACTTTGAGGCATATATTGAAAGGTGAAATGATCCCTGTGCATGCCAGGCAGGCATATGGGGTAGTGGAGGTATAACCCCACTCAAGGGCTTAACTTTGGCAATGGATGGAGGTAAGCAATCTGTTTCATGTCTCTGCTGCTTGACCCCTGAGGAGTGAGCCACAGTACCCATGAAACAGGGGGCTGGGTGGGCCCCAGAGTTGGTCTGGACACTTTGGAGTAGAGAAAAACTTCTTGGTCCTGCAGGGAATTGAACCACTATTAGGCATATATTAAACACATTATATGTTTACTTCTGTTGTAGTGAGTGCAGTAACAGTGTACAGTGAAGCTTTGATATTGGTTGCTTATTTACTCAGAGTACAGTTCTGACTTCTTGTCAGTTTGAATCAGTATAAACTGACAGTGAATGGTTGCAGAGTGACTTTAATGTTTGTTTCTAAGGCAAGAGTTTATCATAGTCTTTATTCTTCAGTTTATCTAAAATAAGGCACTGCTGGACTTACAGAATATCACTTCACTTTTTTACATTAATTACATTTTCTTACAAGTAATTTGAAGAGCATGGATGTTGTCATTCATATCATTTCATCTGCAGAACGTGCTTGTTAAGAACTTAACAACCTTGTTTATTTCTGGTATCAGGATGACTACAAAATGCAAGACATTTTTCTGGAAAATTCCATTTATAATTAGCATTATAAAACTAATATTTTACATCTACCACTTGAAAGTGAAGATATGTTATGGGTTGCATAGAGTATAACTAAAATATGATTTGGCATGAGAAACTAACATACAATTAGGTGATCTTGTCCCCATTTTGACTAGTATGTGAAGGAATGAAGAGCCTATTTATTTGTACTACAAAATAGGGGAGCAGTATGAGTAATTACATGGTGACAATTCATTTAAGAATAAAAGATTTAACATTTTGGTGATGTCTATTCAAGAGTCCCAAAATGCACATGTGGTACAGTTTTTATTGTACAACTAACAAATGACTTGTAATTATAAACAGTTTTATGTACAGTAGTGTCTCTTTAGTAGTGTGACTAAATATAGTGGCACATAAGTACATTCATTCGAGTCGTCGTCATTAAGTTGTATAATTTCTGAAGATTAAAATGTGTTATCCACAATAATTGTCAAAATTTTTCCAAGTGTAAGTTACACAGATACCTGATGACATATTCCCACATATCTATGTGGTGTCAGAAAACTTTAACAGATATACAGAAGTAAATTTTCAATTTAGACATCCCATTGTGATATTCCTGAGGAAGGTATCATATATCCAACAATCACAACACACTTGTCTAGTTCGATATTATTCATATATACAGCATGTTTTGGCCACCTGATGATGGCCCCTGTGGCCAAAACATGTTATATATATAAATAATATAGAACTAAACAAGTGTGCTGTGATCGTTGGATATATGATACCTTCCTCAGATTTAAGGACACTTGTTCCTCTTTTTACATATATGCAAGTTCCAGGCAACTGATAGCATATAATTTGTTTTTAATAACTGTTAATAACAGTGTGTTACTGTTTTATTATTTCATACTGTTTAGTTTCTCACATTTTAAAAAGTAATTTGAAAATTTAAATACAGGAAGCCGTGTTCGTATGTATGTGTACACAAAGTGCTTTTTAACTGGCAAAAGAGTGCCATTACTTGTAAAGTGAAATGGACAACTTTTAGCATACTTTAATTCCCTTGAGAAAAAAAAAGGTGTCCATACTGTTTGCTATTGCGTATTGCCAGAAAAAATCATTTTGTGTGTGTGATGTGCATGTATGTTGTAAGAGTAATTAGATTCCATTGTGTACATACATCATGCATAAAGCATTTATAACTATTTTATGTATTATTCTCAGATTAAACTGGAGAACATGACACAATTCTGCAGCTGTGCTGGAGACTTCCAAACACTTATATCAAGAAAGGACTTGGCAGTTTATCTGAAGACATTCCGTGGCATTGCACAGCATTTCAAAATGCCATTACTTCTGGAAACTGTTGAATTCAATATACAGATGAATCCAAGTTTAATTACATGATACAGAATATACTGTACTAAATGTATTATTTGTTGAAAGAATGGCCTACTGGTAAATTCTGCAATATTTCTGAAGTACTATCTTTCAACAGGAAGTATTTTTAGTGAGGAAACTTGAAAGCACTCTTCTTGTCAGCTGACCTACTATGATTAGTGTGCTTGCACATGTGGTACTTTTGTGGTAAAGCTCTTGCTTCAGATTTTAGACTTTATGTAGAATGGTTTGTGACCAGTCCTGTTTGCAAAGGACAGTACATATTGAAGCTGGTCAGAAATTTGCACCTTGGCCTTGTAGCTTCAATGCCTAGATTAACCCTTTGGCACTGAACATTACACATACACACATATATATATAACATGCAGTGTGATGCCCAAAATGCTGCATGTTGTATATTTGTAGCTGCTCTTATGTAGTCCCCATTTAAATTCTGGTCTTCTGCAGATCACTACAGGCATTTAATTCTGGCTTTCCATTCCATTCATTTTGACAATGGAGGCATGTAAACTTCTATCCTCCATTGGCTCTTTTTGTAATTAAATTAGTTTCTTGAGATGACAATGTGGTATGTGGAACTCTAGCCCACTGGCTTCACGGCTGTGTCCACAGGTAGAAGAATATAAATATAACTCCTAGTACAGATATTACATTTTATTAGAAATTAACTATTTACATACAGTAAAGCAATTTGACAACTACTTTATGAAATAACATACATAGCCAGGTCTAATTACTTTTCCAGATTAATAGGATCAATCTCTGGTTCTGAAACAGATACAAAGAAGACTTATGTTTCACTATGGAATATGTAACCTCATAAAATTTAAAAAGCTTGTACAGCAATTACTTTGTTTCTTCAGAAGCATCATAAATGTGAATAGCACTGTATGAGTGGTAACTAATCAAGTTAATTAATTGGAAAAAAGTATGAGTCATGAATGTGGTGTTAATTTATTACTGTGGTCCCCAAATTTTCATGATAATAGCCCACACTGACAATGAGACACTAGTGTGTAGTACTTAGTTTTCTCTGTGTTTACATGTAAACCAGCCTCCTCATTGGTGTCTTAATACAGCTTTTGTGCTCGTTAGTGTATTTGTTTTCATCCAATAAAATTATCAGTGCAGACCATAAGTTGATGTATCCCATTTAATTTCAGTCCTTGCTGGTTTTCTTGTACCTTACTAATGGCACATTTTTGAGAAAATTAAACAGCACCAATAAGGCACCTTGTTTCAGACTATTCTGCACAGAAAATTCATCTGACATATGTTAACATATAAGAGACTTCTACAGGGTTCAATTTAAGGCAATTTTAATTAGCGTAACTAGTTCATGGGTATACCCACAAGAACAACATTTGAGAAAATACAAAGGCAACAAATAACATATGCAAGTATTATATTTGGAAATGAACATCTTATGCATACTGACTCTGCCACTGCCTCTGATTATTTACAAGCAACATACAAGTTAAAAACATGAATTTTTCTGAATATTTTATCAACCTTTCACTGCCATATATCTGCAATTTATGCTGCACTCTTTGAGTAACCAATCATGTCCAACTTTTGTAATGGTTAAAATGACTTTTGTGTGTATCTTGACACAGTGATTACAAATCACAGGAATTCTTGTTAACTTGCATTTTGGGTAACAGGGACTGATGATGGAGGAATCCATCACAGCAGTTACTATTTTACTAAAAGGTTTCAGTCTGTTGGGGTTTCAATGTTCATGTGTATTTGGCATTCAGAGCCCAGTATAAAGCAGATGTCATGGAGTAATTTGTTAAAAAGCAATTATTCCCAGTAAAATTATTTGATGCAACTGCATTAACTGTTAACAATTTTGGTAAAACATTAACTGTCTTGCAGAGTGATAGATTACATTACTCACTGATATAAGAATGGCAATAATTATTATGAGTTTTACAGCAACTAGTATAGAGTATCAAATTCTCCCATTTATTTACCTTTAAATTTAAATGCGGGGAACTGTGTCATGTCAACACCTTCGCCGCCACCATATTGTTTTGCCACCTTTTCTAATTCTGCAGCCAAGTCTCTTTCAATTTCAGGTGTTGGCTCAACAAGCTTTCCTCCTGCAGCACTAAAACCAACATTTGAAGAAACATATGAATTCAATGTCCAACTCACGAAAACACAAAGGCAGCCAAATGAAGAATAAGCAAGACAGAAACTACCATTCTGATATCACTATTGGGCAATTAAGTATCCTTTCCTTCTATTTATTCCAGCCTTTCTTCCCTCTGATGTTCAGAGGACTTCATGCAAACAGTACTACAGATGAACTTGATAATAAATCAGACACTGCAATAGAAAATTCATACACTGCAAATGTCTCATTGATCTTTACATTGTCTCTGTTACTATCATATGATGAAGGAATGATTATGAGGGGAGTGGAGGTAATATTTCACGCATTTTCAACTTCAGCACTGATAAACGTGCACGGCTAGTTTCACACTTCAGCAGCTTTACCCTAAGAGATAGAGCAGCAATTAGCCATTGGATACGATTTTGGTGGTACACAACTGGTGTGGATGTGGTGGCAAGAATCTTTGCCACTGCTAAGAACTGAACACTAGTCATCCAGCTCAGAGTCCTTTACTGACTATCCTATGCCAGAACAATCAGCAACCAAAACATGCACATGGAAATCCAGAAGCTACCCTTGTACTACAGAATCTCTGTAGATATAAATATGCTTAGTATGATTTTTTTTTTGGGGGGGGGGGGGGGGGGGGGGCATTTACATGACCATGCTTCTTTAACATGTGTGTAGCTTCATTACCTGCTTTTCTTAGCATATTCACGGATCTTATCAATAAACAGTTGTTGAATTGGGTCTGTTGCTTTTTGTAAGACTGGAGCACATATTCCAATATTGCGTCTCAGGATCACATGAACCTGCTTCCCATTCATTAGAAGGTGAGAAACCAGCATTCTGCAGTATATTAAATAATACCTGTAATGAAAATTTTAAATTGAGATTTGAGGTTCTTGTGGCAGTGACTATCAACTTAGTGTGATGCCTTGCAATTAAGTATGCAGAGTGATGAACAATTTAGTGTCTTTAACTTCAGGATCTTAATCCTGGGGTCATCCCCAGTCCAAAATATCAAACATAAGTAAAATTCTGAATGATTACAGATTTATCATCTGGATGTTAAAAAAGTAGGAATACATGAACTAGTACCTACACTTTTTATTGCAAAATTTACAATAACTGCTTCAAATGACCACCCTCATCAAGTGCACCTCCACACTTTAGCCATGTAGTGAAAATATGTCTTTATCGTAATTTCTCTGGTCAGTGAGTCAGTTGTGGTCGACTGCAGCACTGGTCACCCATGTCGGCTGCACACTTAACTCATATTTTTATCTATGGCACAAGACATACCAGGTGTACCAGCAAAAAATCAACACACCAGATGCATAGCTAATCCGTGTGCAGGACAATCCCAATGTACTGATGTGAGCTACATGCTTCACAGATGTGCCAGAATGTGTGATTTTGAACATTCATTGTAAATTAAACAATAAAAGCCTCAGAACTGGACGAATGTTTATATGGCATTTATGACTGGGAATGACTTCGGGAATAGGCTCCTGAAGTTCAGACATCAAGTCATAAAGCACTCGGTATATGCAACGCCGTTACGGAGTCTTCAATGGCATGTTCGTAACCTTGGTTGAAAGATGAAAGCTTCCAACACTGGTTACTTTCAGGAAACACTAAAATGCTTAATATGTACCTATATATGAAGACTATGTACTGGCTTAAAACTGGCCGCATCTCTTTACCCCCGTAAATCTATATTTCATACATTTGCATGAATGTGTTCAAAATTTTAACCATGCTTTTAAAGTGTTGAAATTCTGCGAATACGTATCTAAATAGAACATGCCAATGCCTCATATGACGAAATGACTATCTTCTAAAATGTATTTTACTGCAGACATGCAAGCAGTGCAAAAAGATTATACATAACCATTACTTTGTTAAAATATTTCACCTTTCCCTGCTCTACAATCAGCTGCTGAATCCAATATGGCGGCACAATATCCGGATGTCGAGATTACTTAGTAGAAACTATGTCTATTTCCATATACAGATCACTCTTAAGGTATAAATTAAGTTTACCTATAAAGCAGTAATTATGATATTCACAAAAATATTTGGTATTATGTTCCACAAAGGTCGAGCTTGAATAACAACTGATTTTAACTTGATCCATTTTACTAAACGAACTCCATTCATACGTCACACACAGCATGGGACGTCTGACCAATCGTATGCGATGTTTTTATTCATTCATTCATTGGTTTCGGCAGCCATAATCGTACGCCTTTATGTTGTGAACATACTATCCTGAGCGTGTGTGTGAGTGTGTTGTGGTTTTGCTGTCGTTCTGTTTATAATAGCATTAAAAGTTGTGCATTCTCATAGAATAGAATCAACGAAAGTGAAAACAAGGTTTGCTTACTTTTAATACACAAATTGGCGAGGTGAGTACCAAGAATTGGGTGTATAATTATATTGTAAAAATGTTTTTGTAACAGAGTGTATTACAAATGAAGTTGGAGGGCAATTCCAATTTAAGTTTGTTACACGAAGGATATGCGACGTGCTCTGGATGGGAGAGATATTGGCGCGCTGCTTTACGGAGTTGGTAAATGAATAGTTAAGTTGTGCAATATACAGAAATAATGTTCATTGCCGTGGCATGCAAACAAATGACAATCTACAATGCATTATCTCTTATGTTTTTCTTGCATAGTAGGACCGCAATACTGCGGTTTTCGTCTGATATGTCCAGTTGGGCTCATTTCCATCCACCACAAATACACCGTTCTTGGGCATGTCGTCCAGATTGCATGAATTAATTTCGAAAGTCTGTTATTTCAAGACGATCTTAATGTGTTTCTTTCTGCGTTTTATGGAAACGCTTTGTAGGTTGATAGGGAACCAATCCAGACAGTTCAGGGCATCCAACCCCACAGTTGGTCTTGCGCCTAGCACATGTTATTGTAAAAGATTGATCAGGTGGACCTGCATTAGAGACGTGGTCGGAGCAGAAAAGGTTGAAAGCTGCATTCACTCGAAATTTGCCTGGAGTGAAGGAAATGTTTTAGTATGCTCGACTCGAGACATGCGATCAGGTATCGTTTTGGGACAGGACTCCGTCTGCCAGCGGTGTTCTGTAAACGGTCTGCGAACCAAACTTAACCGACGTGGGGGGGGGGGGGGGGCGGGATTTTACGTACTGAACGGTTACGGATTTTAGGGAGTGCTGCTAAAATGAACTAAGTTGTGATGTCAGTGTGCATTATGTCTTTTGCCCCTCGAAAGTGCTGAGTTCCCAAATGTAGCTTTAATTACACAGTTTCAGTCTCACACGGAATTGAAAGGGAGAACACTGGCCGCAGTACGTAATACATGTGCCCCCCTGCTTACAAGCATTCGACTTACGAACTCTTGAAAGATACGATCAGACCTGTCTATGTTCACTTGCCTGTTCCACAGGAGGCTATACAACTTCTAGTGGCATTGCTTGTGCCCGAAAGCCATAACCTAATAGTATGCGATGACGTATACTGCAGTACATTGCAGACGTGCACAGATTTTCCAAAAATCTTGGAGCCACCTCAAAATTCTAGGCGCCAAGACGGTGACATGAAGCAAGTTCCATACTGAGACCCACAAATATTAGGCGCCCGGCCGACCGTGCACCCAGGATTTGTGCACCCCTGTTGCATTGTACTGTAGTGCTCTGTTCCGTACTATACGGTACTGTAAGATACAGGCCTTCTATGCTGTATGTGTATTATGTATCCTCTTTTATTTTTACATGTTTGGTATCGACGGGGGTGAAGTTGGACTTAACGAACAAATCTGCTTACGAACAAACTTCTGGAATCTCACTCCCTCCCTCCCTCTTTCTTTTAAGCTGAACCTAATTGGGACAACTCAGCTCAGTGTTTTGGAAATTATTTAGAAGTTATTTTCTCTAAATAAACGAGTGCTGTGCAAACACTGCACGATTTCTTCTGTACAGTATTGTATTAGTTTCTGTAATACATAACGTATAGGGTATCTTACGAATGTCTGTAGCGTTTATTCAATAACCTACACTGCATTATGAAGTTAATGCTTAACAAGGTATGCTGATGTATATTTAAGACCTTAACTGAGGCCTTGAAACGAGATGAAACGAACGCAGCTTAATAATACTCATGCCAATACTGGCGTAACGTATCGTAAAGGTTAATTTGGGCTCTTTAGTAAAATGACTCATAAAATGAATTAAAGCGAATAGAACTTGTACATGATAGGCTTAATGCCAGTGTTTGTGAGAAAATAAGTTTACAGTCCATATATTTTGGGTTATTTATTTTGAGGTCTAATAAAAACAGTTCACTTTAGTTGTACTGCCATTCCTCTGCATTTCCACATAGTCCCCGCTATAGGTGAGACATTTATTCTGTAGTGGGAAGAGCTTTTCTGTTCCGTGTTCTTACGAGTATAAGGCCATGGCCTGTGTTATCAGTCATTGTGTCATAATTGTACCCACCTTACGATCATCTTTAAATCTGAGGCTGCCAAGATGTTGCTTCAGCGCTGGAAATGGATGACAGTCCGTACTGTTGTCTATAAAAATGTTCAACAGAAGTAATTTTTGTGACAAGTGGAAGAAAATTTCATGTACTGAACATAGAATGAAACTAGAAAATATTTTGTGTAGGTTATGCTTATATGTTACAGTGAATGACCATCGACGCCAGTATAACTGCCTGCTTTCTTTCCTACAATAATCGAATAACTGCGTTTGCCTGAAAAACGGTTTAGTTTTCTGTTGTTCACGTTCTTTGGTCCCGGCTGTGACTTGTGCGAGTGAGTACACGCAAAACAGTGGTCTGTGTTGGTGATATATACGACTTTCTTTGTAGGACACCATTTTATTCGAGATTCGAGGTTGCTGAAGATTTAAACTTTTGGGATGTTACGGAGTGTTGATTAACTGCTTACCAGTCGACACGGCGTGACATCCCACAGGACTTGAATGAATCAATATTTCATTCGTTAAAAGTTTGTGTTCTGTAAGTATGGTGAATAAATTAGTTGTGGATATGTTTTACTTTTGATGTGATTATGTCAACTTCATACCCAGGCAGATAACTGCACATCTTCCCTTCATGAATCATTCGTTTAAAACAGAGGTAGTTCTCTGTGCCCATTTAGAAGAAAGTCGTATGTTTCAGTTTTTGCGTTTCCATCATGCTGGACGTAGGGGTGAAATATTAATGCCATTTGTTTTACTTACAATGATAGTATTCATAAAAGCACGTGTCTAATGAATTTCTCCTCATTTGTGATATAAGCTGAGCATTCGGCATTTTTTTTTTAATTCAGAACAATCAAGAGACGTTCGCTGTTTTGAAGCTTGCGTGACTAACATGAATTCACGGATGACGAAATCTTTCGTTGCTTGGACGCTGCATGTCATTACAATAAATGAAATAAATTATGTTCATCTTAAGTTCTTATAGCCTCATTCTGTAAATGATTTTAAAGGATTTATCAGTCGGGGTAATTCAGTCACTAACGTAACTATCGCTGGGTGACTGGGGACGACCGGGATTTTATGCTTGGCAGGGACGTAAGTTTGTCTCTTCGCCACAACTTTTCCAGATTTTCTCTTGGGCTTATTGGATTTTGAAACTAAAGTGATCGGGGCGTGAATCGACCATGCACTTCTATTTTCTGCTGAGATTAAGAATATGTGGAGCTTTATCTACACGATCCCATACGTCTTGCGCGTCCATGTTTACACCCGTATTTATGTTCGTATTCCTAAAGACTAGATGTGAATATATCGATTCTGCCTTACAGAAATTCACGGACTGAGAGTGGCGGCAGCTTGCATCGTGTTTAACCATGCCTTAATTAAATAAGTCTATTTATTCAGGAACGTCTCGCATAAACGTATCAAAGTGATTTGCTATAGCGGCGAATTGTCTGGACGGGGGAACCCTGGAATTGTAAGCTTGCTCTTCAGTCCTAGAACGTGTCCAAAAATAAGATCCAAAGTAACAGCACACCTGTGACTGTGATGGAAAGCCTATAACGAGTCGTGCGGAGTCAATTATTCCTGGTTTATCCTTGTGGCTTGTTATGTATAAGCGTGTTTCAGAATAGCTTATGTAGGGTCCGTGTTTTATCTGACAACTATAGTTTGTCACTTAGCACCGCTACTCCGCCGCGCGTGTGGTCGGTCAGTCGAGTCGGCTACGTTAATATGATAAACGAGCCGAAAGGAAGTGGTAACCGATACGTAGTTGTCCAGTAAAGAATGACCCTATATTCCATCGTCTGTTCTGCTTTTCATTCTTAACCTCCTGAGAAGTAACACCTTTACGCCAGGAAGAGATCGATTGTCGGTTCTAGAGGTAAAGTTGTCGCTGGGCTTAATTAAGCACAGAGCCATGAGGAAGTACGCGGCAGTCAAAGTAGTGTACTCATATATTCATACGTTCTTAACCTCCTTGTGCATGGATGTGAGGTTAGTGTCACTCGATGGCCCATTTTAACCGAGAGCAAGAGTCCCGGGGCCAATTGAGTAGGTTAAACTCGGCAATATGTGAAGTAACTTTCAAAACCTTTTCTGCTTCCTTACATGTTTCCTTTCGTCAGAGAAACTCCCCAAGTGTTCTGTCAAGTGATCACGTATTAGTGAAGGCTTCTGCACATATGAAAGGTCAGTGTCGGAACTTGGTACCTAAAGAAGACAGAATTCTAATGTACTGCAGTAGAGCTATTTCGACGAACAGTATCTTGTCCATGTGCTTGTGTATGTCTTCAGTATGCAGCTACTGGTGGGTCAGCTTGCGGAGTTCGCTACTGATGCTTCCAATAAGGATCGTTCATGTTAAGTCCCCCCTCTGGATGAACTCATCTATTACAGTGTTCACACTACGCACTAGTATCCTTTAGTGCATGGTTAGACAAACTAGAGCCATTTATCATAGAGCGTAAAAAGTATTTTAATCAGAAAATAGATAAGAATTGGGGTTTCGTCGGCGGTCCTCAGTAAATTGTGTGTTTTTACTATTTTAATATGTACTGAACGTCGCGGTCAAGTAGTTAAGTCTCCCGCTCCGTGTTCTGGAGGTTCCGAGTTGAAACCTCGGCCTGGAAAACAGCTAACTCGAATAAGGATTTCCGTAGTTTTCCTGCAGTCTATTCAAGCAAATATCGGCATAGTACCTTAAACTATATTTTATGTTATTCCGTACATTGATAATGACTACGTTATAACAACTAACCAACAAATGCACAATCTTTGTATTTACACAGTTATATTACATTAAAACATGTAGGAGTTTTCAGTGTTTTAATGTAATATAACCGTGTAAATACAAAGATTGTGCAGTTGTTGTTTAATTATTATAAATTACCTTAAACTAGGTCACATGCCTCCTTCCAAATCTTTTCCGTTTAATCATTGGCCAGTCATCCGATCATTGGATGCCACGCGTTCCTAACTTTACCAACCGAAAGCGTGCTTAAAGTAGCAAGCATAGAAATATTGAAGTTTAAATGTCATACTGTTGTGTTAATTTAAGCGGCCAACAAGCAGCTAGCTAGCCCGAGAAGACTATATTGAATCATGTCGCCGCGAAAGTTTTAAAACTTATAACTTAGCTTTGCTTGTTGATTGAAAAATTACAATGTTTTCCCTACTACATACAATTGGATATAAGAGGGTTTGGTGGGGCCCTTTACGACTTCGCTTTAGTGCTTGTCATAACATTTTAGAACACCAATCAGACTTTCGGACATCACGTCGAATTTAATAATTCTGTTTTTCTCTAGCAAGCATGTATATTGCTTGCGAATAATTGATAATAGCTGTGTAACACCATTTTCTTTGAATCTGTGTTCCTGCGGTCAGTTCCATGTACGCCTATCCGGCCATAAAATACGTGATTATCCACCGCTGCTTTGGTGTGTGGATCATCTCACCCCCCCTGGACCATTATACAGTCGCATTCAAGTTTACGACTGGTGATGGAGACAAATGTAATAATAATAATAATAATAATAATAATAATAATTGCGCGTTGTGTAATATTTAAAAATTGTTATTTACCCACAGTCCCAGGGCTAGTAAGCCAGCAAAATAGTAAATTAGCAATATCATACAAAGAATTGTTGCTGGTACTGGACACGTTACATACAGGGTAATTCATGACTTCTTGACGTTTATACTACAGGAGCTTATTCCTGAGGTAATTTACAATCAGATAGCTGTGTCACGTAACTCCACTTCTCAAGCGTGGATGATTTATCGTTACCTGAATGTTAAAAAGAGATAAAGTACTTGCATAAAGCTTTTATTGCTGAATTTGCAGCAGAAGTTCAAGATCACCACCCTCAGCCTCAGCATACATCTTGGCACGTCCGTGAATCGAGCGTATAGCTAGTGTCAGTTCATTGGAATTGTCTTTTACACGAATTGTGACATCCAAAATGCGATGGATCAGTGCCTCTGTTGCTTCTGTACTTGCAACACGACGGAGCCCACCTCGTTTTGGTCGTCACCTGAAAATGTGTCTCGATCATTGCTTCCCTTGTCGGTGGATTGGTCGTAGTGGTTCCCAGTATTCGGCATCCATATCTTCAGACCTCAGACATCTGGGTTTTAATCTGTGGAGACACATGAAAGCTGTAATGAAGTGACAGAAAGTGGAAACACGAGGTGCATTTTTGCGGCGTATTTTGGACTTTGCAACCCCTATAAAGGACAATCCTAATAAACTGACACGAGTTACATGCTCGATTCACGTACGTCATTCATCGAGTCTGCTTGTGGCCACTTTGAACATTTATTGTAAATTTTGCAATAACTCTGTTATGTAAGTACCTGTTTATTTTTATTTTCTTATTATTGTCATTTTAACATTAAGGGAATAATAAATCTGTAACCCTTGACAGTCCGACCTCCTGATATATGTGTATGACAGTTCTGACTGTGAATGATCTCAGAAATAAGAACCTGAAGTTACGAAATTCCTGGAGATCTGAAGTTACGTTGAGAATTACGCTCTATAAAGTGGTAACTTACGGACATGTAACCCAAAGATGGCAGTCATTTCTCGAGCATGGGAACATTGTTTTCACAATAGTATCGTGTGTGGAGCCACACAGAACAATTAATGCAGATAGCACTGATACCTTCAAATGGTGATTTTTATGGTATTGAGGTACAGGGGCGTCACTCAGACGTTCATTCTACGTGTGACATAATTAGGTTGTTCGAGCAGTTAGTATGCAGAGGCTTAAACCAGCGCTCAGTTGTCGCGATAAGGATCGTGTAAAGGGAGATGGCCTCTGTGCTGTTACCCGACCCTTATTCAACCGACGGGGTTTTCGTTTCGTGGGAAAATACATTTCCTCCCGTCTCGTCCTTTTGTTAGTAACAAAGCTTCATTTCATCGTTTTAAACTGCAATTTTTTCTTCTCCTCCTGATTATGCTACTGCTGCTACTATTACTACTACTACTTACACACTCGGTATTTGTTTCAGTGGTGTTTCCTGTTCCGTAAAAATGTTTTCATGTGTGGGCCGGGATAGCGTAGTCGGTATAGCGACTAGCTGCGGGCTAGACGGTCCGAGGATCGAATCCCGGTGGGGGCGAGATTTTCCGCACCCTGGGGCCTACCCAGCTCCCTGTACAGTGGGCACCGGGTAATTGCTGGGGCTAAAGCGGCCGGGACGTGGAGTTGACCCAACCCCATCTAACGCCGAGTTTAAAGAAAGAGTATAGCTATACCTGTACTCCCGTCTGGGCCCTTTTGGTCTGTTATAGGGTAAATATTATCTTTTACCTTTTAAAAATGTATTCATAATCTACATACCTACAACCGAACGTCGACGTACGGGTATTTATTAACACTTGAAGTCGCAGGCTCCGACTCGAGATGAGAGTAACCGACGGAGGTTTTCTGCCTTTTTTTTCCCCCTCAACCTTTCCAGACACTTGCTTGGATAGTACCTTAAAATAGAACTGGAATGCTTCCTTCCACATACTTCCCAATTAGTCATTCGAAAATCATTCTACGATGTGACGCTATACAACACATGCAGTTGATAACGCGTCATTAGATTATCCTGGAAGTCAAATAATGAACTGAGTCCTTCATCTTAATTGGTTTGGATGACATATTACCAGTAGGTCTATACAGTCTGCATATAGTCCATACGTTTTCGTTCCTCATCAGTCTTTCCATAGCACGCGTGGGAGAAATGAGAGATGATAAATACGTACAGAATTTTAGTCGGTAAACTTGAAAGAAAAATCATTTGCTTGATTTGGGTGTAAATGGTAGGATAATAGCACCTGGATCTTAAAGAAACAAGGTATGAGGATGTGTACTGGATTTGGTGGCGGGCTGTTGTGAATATGGTAATGAACCACCGGCTTCTATAAAAGGTGGGAAATTGTTGATTAGATGAGCGACTGTTAGCTTCTCACTGCGGGCTGTGCACTTTACAGTTCGTTTATCAGTCTGTTGAGGCAAGTGACGAAATTGCCCAGTTGTGTGAATTCATAAGTATTTAAATTAAGTTATAGACCAACTGATGCACTTTTTAAAGCACTTTTTAAGTAGCTTTATTAAAAAGCTACTTAAAAAGTGCTTTAAAAAGTGCATCAGTTGGTCTATAACTTAATTTAATATGACGAAGATGCCACGGTGTCAACAATGTGAAATTCATAAGTATTTGTTGGAATTTCATGAAATAATACTGGGACGTAGAAGTGAATGTGCACTTATACTTGTGCACCGGCTTGAAGCTGAGATGCCAGGTTCACGCTCCTGCTACCATTTTCTCGTGGGAAAGCGCTTTGGTACTCACTGAATAGGAGATTGGCTGAATTGCGAGCTGTTACGAAAGATTCAGGCCATCATAAAAGTTCGCATACGCCACTGACGGAAATCGAACCCTGCCGAACCGCTCAGGTGGTTTCAGGTGGCTTCCATATAGCTCTCTGAAATTTAGATTTTGCTAGCTGACAGACCGGATAATTAACATCCATCACAGATATAATTTCTTCACACGCACCGCTCAAGTGGAGAGTGTCACTGTCAGATAATTCATGGATCAGCATTTGTAGCTTTCGATAAGAGTAAAATAAGCAGTTGTGGTGAAGGGCTCCGCAGCAGAAGCTACGGACGCACCGCAGACTTGAGGCTTATTGTGCAATCCTGTGATGAAGATGATTTTTTCCTTTTTCCGTGTGATGAAGCACC
This sequence comes from Reticulitermes speratus, assembly GCA_021186555.1. Lineage (NCBI taxonomy): Eukaryota > Metazoa > Arthropoda > Insecta > Blattodea > Rhinotermitidae > Reticulitermes > Reticulitermes speratus. The sequence continues at coordinate 35,414,810 of JAJKFL010000001.1, read as the reverse complement.
GGTGGAATGAAATTGACAGGGAAAACCGAAGTACTTGGGGAAAAACCTGTCCAAGTGCCACTTTGTCCACCACAAATCCCACATGGACTGACCCGGGATCGAACCCGGGCCTCCGTGTTGAGAGGCTGGCGACTAACCGCCTGAGCCATGGCACGGCCAAAATAAGCAGTTAATGTGTAATGAATTTAGCATCGTTGGTGGCATAATTTAGCTGTTCTGTCGGATCCTGTTGTTTGTTCCATTTTCTTTGACCAGGTTCTCAAAATGTCATTCAGTATCGCCAGTAACATCGGGTATTCACCGAAGAGATAGTTTTCATTCTCAGGCTGGAGTACTCAGACCAATTTTAATATTATATTTCCATCTAGACCTTTCCTCTTCAGGGTTTCTGACTAAAATTTCGTATACACACATTTCTCAGCTCTTCCATGAATGCTGATGTCGTGTCCATTTCATCCTCCCTGATACCGTATACACCAAACCCTAAAACTTGAGCCAGAATAGCTTCAGTGTCTGTTCCGGGCAGGGCTGGAAATCTCTTCGCCACCACCTCTTCCAAGCTCTGTGACCTTCCCAGTCTTCTGTTGCTGGATTGCTGGAATATTTTCTCGGTGATGCAGCGGCCGGAGTGTCAAGTCGAAAAAATCACGTGCATCTCTTGCCAACAATGCGTTGTGATTTACCTCCATGCCCCCGAACAAGCTCCTTACAGGACAACTTCGTTACTTGCAGTTACTGATATTATGAAGGTTCTCTGCAGTGTTCTAGCCTTAACATCGGATGACCGTCTCGGGAGTTGATCGACATGCGAATTCGAGGGGGTGAGCCGGTTCTTAATTACGTCACTGATACAGATGAGTAAACAAACACCTTAAACTTGGGTTCTGTTTACAGTGTGGTACTAATAAAAAAGGCGTAGGAAAGAAGTAGCGTAATCTACTTGTACCGATAACTGGGATTTCCAGGCACCGATAGGCAGAGGAGACGTTTGGTCATTGGCACCAAGGGCATACTTCTGCAGGATGGCATATGCGGTTCAGGCCTCCCTCCTCGCCCGAAATTCCCGTGACGTCATAAAATGTTCCCTGTGACAAAATTCAGTACCTGGCGAATTGTTTGTCGTGAAGGGGAAAATATCTGGTCCCTGTCACCGTCGTTATTGTTTTGTGATAGCTTAGTCAGTATAATGACTAGGCTAAGAGGCTGGACGACCGAGGAATTGTGGTTCGATTCCCGGCAGGGGCAAGAGTTAATCGTTATATCCTATACTTCCAGTGTTACATAACACAATGAATGTATAGTTTCTCCTGTAGCACGCATATAGGAGCGTGAAGGTTAAGCTCGGAACTAGCTGGAAGTTAATAGTGAGATTCACTTTCTGACCGCTTTACCTCCGGGAACGAACGCTCGGTTATCACTTCGACAGGACAGGCTGGATATGTCCCATAGCGTTTGGAAAAGATGGCAATTTATGCAATATTACTGTCCCTGCCGGCAGTCGAACGCCGTTCAACCGTTAGTTACATCCCCTTGATGTGACGTGAACGATGAATAAATACGGCTGCTGCCGTCAGCTTGATGTGAGAAACTCTACGGCGTTATGCAGGTATAAAACAGACCCTTACTCTTTTGTTGTGTGAAGGAGAAGGTGTATTCTCCATTGTCCTGTAGACAGTCTCCACTTTATTATTATACTGCCTGTCAGTTGTTATCTTGCCTCGACAATCGGTACACCTTGTAAACCCTCGTGCAACCTGTTGAATGCCCCCTGCAGTCTATAAAGTAGAGGGGAGCAACACAGTAGCTGCCTCTGTCGCACTGTCCACACGTCATGCCTGCATTGCTGGTGAAGCTGTTTGGAATTTGCATGGACTGTCAGCGTACTTCAGAGCCTTTCAGATCACTGTATGCTGTGGAAATGAGACTACAAATTACAGTAGCGAGAATAGCCATGTAATTGGTTTCAGTGCGTAGCCTTTTTCTGCAGAGCAAATTGTGGCTTTTTATGACGCTGCTGCCCCAATCGATCTGCTGCTTCTTTGCTATAGACTTTTCCACATTTCTTGAAACAGCGGTGTTACAACTGGCGGTTCACTTATTGCAATACAATAATGTGGACAAACACTGGGAGGAATTCGAACCCACACTTCCTTCCTACGGGAGGACCTTGGAATCGGAGTTCAGTAAAACGGCCAGTCCTTGTGAGATTTGTATTTTGTAACTTATGGTCTTCTAATCCAGGGGTGCACATATTTTTTGCAAATGTAGGAGCTACCTCAAAATTGTAGGCGCCAGAAGGGTGGCGTGGAGCAAGTTCCAACCTGAGGATCTACAAATATGGCGCGCCGCTGTACAAAATTTAGTCGCCACGGCGACGTTGAATCCGGGATTTGTGCACCCGTCATTTAGTGCTTGCACCCAGAATGGCAAATCTCCTTGCTGGCTGATTAAGTCTGAACACAGCAGGCGTAATTCTTCGGCCCGAATTGGCACCAGTAATCGCAGAGATTATGACTGACACAAAAAATTCCTCAGACTTTTCCAAACTTATCTTTCTTTCACGTTAATTTGTTATCTTTCTTGCTTCTGTTGGTAATTTCTTTCTCAGGGAGCTGGATAGCCTTTCTACGGACTGGACGATCCGGGGTTCAATCGTGGCAGGGGCAAGAGATTTTTCTCTTGTGCGAGATGTTCAGATTAAGAATGAGTAGAGCTGTGCCTCTGCTTCCCTGTATGCCTTCAGGGGACAGTTTTACTGACCTTTTAATTGCCTTCTCAAGCCAGTGAAGATTGTTTTCCCAATGATGATGATGATGATGATAGATGAAATAGGATGGAGCAGGTGTCCCGGTACCGCATCCTTCAGTCAAGAAAAAAAAAATCATGTATGAATATTATTACTGTCAAAAGGACTACGAACTAAGAACGAATCTACAGGACCACATGTATATTGTACTTGAAAATATAAACGTAGCAATCAGAACATTTCATATGCACATATATACATTCTCTAGGTACAAATGCATACATATCAGCGGCTGTCTCTGTGTGAAGCCTTACAAATACATATGCTATTGAATTATGGAGTGATGCTCTGCGACGGTTAGTGGTCTTGCTTGCTGTTCAACTGCGAGGCCGGCTATTCTGAGATTTTTCGTGGGCTTCCTCAGTCTTTGTAAAGAAATACTGCAGTGACGACATCCCGTATCGATCCAAATTCATAATTTATTTCTGTCCCCGAATTTACGCTTTACAACCTACGGAGTTGTGAAATGTCGTAGAGTAAACCTAAGTTTAAATCTTAGATTCATACCGTTGTATCATTGATATTAATTCAGACTGTAGTTGTTTATGCAGAGTAAACCTTTGTATTTTGAAACGTCTCATAAATTCACCTTGAAATGGTAAGAATTTTCCATGGAAGTTTGGGAGTCTTGCACTGAAGTGTTCGGCAGTATCACAGGATATCTCTCATTTTTTACCTCTGTGTTATTATGTATGAATTTCACATAAGAATATGGGCATCCTTGGTGCCTTATTGTCTTAAGAAAGGACTCAAGGCTGAGATACAAAAAAAAGTGACCGTTGGGGATGGATGTAGCGTGGCAACGTTGCATCTCCCTTTGCTGCAGCTGGCAAGCAGTGGGAGGCTGTGCTTGTCTTCGGTGCGTGTGCACTCCCTCCCTCGCAGTCCGCCGGAGGAACTGGAGTGGCAGTTTTAGAAGGGCGTGGCGATGTGAGGGCAATGTGAATCAGTTGTGACCAGTCTGAATGACACTCAGAAATCGCAAAGAAATCGTGCCGAAATTCCCATCCGCCTGCGGCGCATGCGCCTCTAGATATCTCTGTCGTTATTTTTGGTAGGATCCAAACCGCAGGGTTATATCAAAGCGCTTGTCTAAGGAGCAGTCGCCTTGCCTCTGTAGCTTATGTAGGAGCACGTTCGATATACAGCAGACACAAGCATCACGATTTCAAGGTTTTCTTCGTTCTTCACCGTCCCAGCAAGACCTGTAAGAGGATGCTAAAGACTGGAAAAGTAATAAGATGGCCTGTCCCATCTTCGCTGTAATTGCCAGCACCCGTAATATAGGAGTATGTCCAAGTGAATTTTGTTTAATTATTTTCGTTTCTCTTTACGAGTATGCACTTTTTAAAGGAATGTCTGAACCCTAAAACCACTATAAAATTACACCTAGACGGAAACTTTGGTTTTAAAAGTGAAATTGAACGTGAAAGACACTGGACTTAGGTTTATCGTATGCGAGAGTCCGAATGTGCTGTAGAAAATCGAAAGGCGTTTGCTTCGGGCGAGGTACCGGTGTTTCCTCAGTGGGGTGAATACTAGTTTGAACAACCAGACCAACCAGAATAAGTGCCTGACGACTTACATCAGATCAAAGACGTGCAAAAATACTTCCGTTGTTTTGCTGTGGCACAGAAACACAGCAGATATCACAGGATCTTTCGCGATTATTGAACAGTCGAGATGCGTGCGTTAAGATTCCAGCAATAGTACAGCGTTCATATCATTGCAAGCGGCAAATGCAACGTTCCCAGACGCTGCCACTATTGTCAGTGCGGTAAGCCAGTGCACTGCCATTAAAGTACATACATTGCGCGTTCTTGGGTGCGTTCGTATAGTCGCGAAAAGCGCCTATTGACTTCATCATGTCCGTCCGTCTGTCCGCATGTATCAGCGTGGCTCCCATTGGACAGATTTTTTATATTGGAGACTTTTTTTGAAAATCGGGCGAGAATATCGGGCAATTTACGTAAAGACCTAAGGAAGTTTCATTGTTGCCGGCGATATTAAATCGCCATAAAAGCGCTCTGTTCGAGTGAAATGGTATCATGCTATTGGGATAGCCGAGGAGGTGGCAACATTACGCGAACGCGCCACATTGTTACGGTATTGTACATTGCCTTTGTTTTTTTTTTTAGACCTCCCTCTGTGTTAATGTAATATTATAAGTTAGTAAATGATTACCGTAAATACAACTGTTTATTGGTGTTACTAACAGATCAAATTGTAGGGCAACATGTTTCGACCAATATTAGGTAATCCTCAGGCCATTTCATAGCCATTAAAATAAATTACAATTGCATATTGATCTATATGTAAGTGGAATGAGGTCTCGGTCCATTGGTTTGAGACTGGATTGAGATCTCGGTCTACTTACATATACATCAGTATTCTATTGTAATTTATTTTTATGTTTTGAAATGGCCTGAAGATGACCTAATATTGGTCGAAACATGTTGCCCTACAATTTGATCTGTTAGTAATACCATTAAATAGTTGTGTTGACGGTAATGAAGTGTTCTCGTTAGTACGTGCATTCCATGTCTCCGAAAAACAAATCCGAACGGTAGATACTGGCATACAAGGAAGATGATCTGTTGAATCAGAATCTAGCGGCACCTGTTCGCCACAGTGACGAAGAGCTCGCGGCAAGGTTTGTGAGACAGATGGGTCCATCTGGAGGCAGGTCAAGGACACACAGCTTGTCACCCGGACCGTGCAGCACCATGATGAGAAGCTTAGCTTGCAATATGCGCGCTTCGTGGTATGAACTTCGAAGTAATCCGGCGTGCTCATGATTGCGCATCTGGTCGCCAGCCTTGTGTGTCCACGAAACGGAATTTTCATTCTCGACTACAGAACGTCTGTTTTATCGCTTGGCGGCTGTTGCTGGATGTCCTGGTGGATGCAGGCTCTCTTTGCGAGAAGGCTCCGGTGTTGAGAGAGACAATAATTTAGACTCACTGTATGAGTAGTACAAGCACGTTTGGAACTTGGAACTACACCCGCAGTCTTTCGGACCTCAAATTGATCAATTCCTGTCTCTTCCCAGTCCTCGCCCATTCGCGTTTATTTTAGCATGTTGAGCCACGGGCTTTCAAGCCTTTAAGATCGCGCCTCCCTTTTTCAAAAGCTTTCCTTATACCATGATTGCCAGACTGTGATCCTCGATGCTCAAGATCCTCCAGAGGGATTTGCAAATTTCCCAGTGACATGTTTTAATTTTAAAAATTTCTGAATAAGTGACATTTCGTCCTCTAGAAGGACGAATTTGCGTAAATTGTACGTCACACTGAATTGGCATTACCGCTAATAAACTGTACTTAACAAATCTTCTGATAGAGTATTGCTTCAGAAAGTACTTTTTTCCCCATGGCGCAACAGCCCCTAGACGCGCCACACTCGGTACGACTCCTCTGGATGAGTGATCAGCCCGACACAGAGAGACCTCTACCTGACAACACACAACATTCACAAGAGACAGATATCCATGCCCTCGGCGGGTTTCGAACCCCTCAATCCCAGCAAGCAAGCGGCCGCAGACGCACGCCTTAGACCGCACGGTCACTGGGATCTGCTCAGAAAAGATTATGCAAACAAGTTATTGAAATTATGATTCGTAAACAAGTCGCAATAAACTGCTTCAAACCAAGAATCACTTCATGTACGCAATGTTGCAATGTATCCGATCAGATTTGGTTTTACAATAACATAAACGTGATCCCACAACATTTGTTTTTCGTACAGACTACGTCAAGTTTCAACTGAAGTCATAAACAATCAAGGTAACATGCATTAACCTTTTTTTACTGTTACCACTCCAAATCTGTCATCTACATGTTTCGATCCTTATTCGATCATCTTCAAGGTGAAACAGCTTATGAATACGGAAGTCATTGTCAGGCCTAACAACGACTTTTGCATTCATCAGTTGTTTCTCCTTGAAGATATCGACTAAGGATAGAAATGTGTAGGATATGGATTTGGAGTTCTGACAATAAAAAAAGGATTAAAGTGTTACCTTGGTGGTTTATTCTTTCTACTGTACGATTTGAAATGAATCATTTTGAGATTATGTAAAGTTTATTTTGAGGCGAAAAGGGTTCCGCAGCAAAAGAAAAAAGAAATTGGGAAACATCTGCACTGTACAGTCGTTCATTATTTCTGAACCTCATTTATACCACTGGCTGTCCAAGGAGAATGGGCAACATTGTATTTTATGAGACCTCATGGAAACTGGCTTCATATGTACAACAATTATCATCTGAGCCTTGTGCCGACACACTGACTATCCTGACTTACGTTTGTTAGGTTTCTCGTATTTTTTTTTCTCAGTAGCTCCAAGAAAATATGCGATGGTACCTCAGGTTAGACCGCGACTGTTTCCAAGTCGTTGGTCCTTAATTATCCGACCATTCTACATTGTGTAACTGAGTTACACGCTGCGTTCTTAAGTAAAGCACAAACAAACACGTAGACTTCAGTGATTGGAAGTAGTTAGTGGTACCGTCTACAGAATTTGCTGTAGTTTTGTAAGTATATCTCTACATTAACCAGCTACGTGTTCCAACCGACACGCGGTCGTCTTCAGGCACTACGCTTTACAAGATGGTAGTTGATGTTGCCAACATATTCTTGTTTTTCGGAGACTGAGATCTCAGTCTTTACATAAATGCATACAGTTATATGTGGGCAAAATTAACAACCATCTTGTAAAGTTTACAGCCTGAAGATGATCGTATGTTGGTTCAAACATGTAGCTGGTTAATGTAAGTACGTACTTACCAAACTATAATTAAAGTTGCGTAGAAAGTACTATTAAATACTTTGAATCGGTGAAATCTGTAAATACAACGGGATGCACAACATCAAAGACATACGTAGAAGCTAACAGTCGCTCAGCTTGTCAAAAATGATCCCTGGCCGCCCCCCACCTCCAGTTGTCGTGCTTTCAAGAAGCCGCTGCTGGTCTCTGTTTTGAGTCAGGTGAATCCAGTCCACACCTTCACAACCTCTTTCTTTGAGATTTTTCTTCGGAGCAGTTCTGTCCTCTCACTGCACTTGTCCTTACTCACTTGCCCGACGCCATGAAGATGTGCACGCAAATCACAAACCGCGTCTACATACCCCCCGCCCCCCAAAAAAAGATTGAGACAGAGAATAAAAAAAAACGGAAAACTGCTGATGTTTGAAACCGTGCTTGGAAAAACCTCGACTGGCGAGGCATTGTAATATACAGAGTGTCTGTGGAGGCTGATGTCGATACACATTGTGTCTGCACTGAAACCCATCATTACTAACACAACTCCAGAACGCACAGAACCCTTATTATGCCGACACAGAACCATTTCCGCTGGCATATAACTTGAATCCCAGAGCAGCCGGTTCAGTGTGCTAATTGTCCAGTCTTGGAAATAGACTGCTGTCTACCGTATCTGTTGCTGACAATTTTAAAACGTTTATCATTCCTCATAACGCCATAACTTAACATTGTTTTAAAGGACAAAGAACTCCCTACCACAACCTTGTATTTGATTTTCCTCACTTATAAGACCTGATGAGCGATTTTTTGGTCTTTATTCGTCCCAAACCTTAAGGTTTTTGTCGTTTCTGTTCGACCCATGGTTAATTTATCTGCTGTAATCCGGTTTTTCTCGATGGTTTCTTTTGTCCGTTTGAATTTTCAACAGAGCTTGTATGTCTGTGGATGCTAATTGCGTTCGACCTATTTCGATGCGAATATTAACAGTTTAGTATTAAATGTGCCCAGTTTTAAAGTAAAGTAGCCACATATGGTTTTCATCAGTAGTTCATCTTACCACTAGCCACGCACTGCAGAGGTATCTACGCAACACCAAACTACAGTGCACTGTCATCGGTAGTTTTTCATTCGTGTGAGGAATAGGTTGGTTTGCTTCATTTTAATCATTGCTACATGTCCTATAAATGGGCCGGGATAGTGTAGTCGGTATAGCGACTCGCTACGGGCTGGACGGTCCGGGGATCGAATCCCGGTGGGGGCGAGATTTTTCGCAGCCGTCCAGACCGGCCCTGGGGCCCACCCAGCCTCCTGTACAATGGGGACCGGGTCTCTTTCCCCGGGGTAAAGCGGCCGGGGCGTGGAGTTGACCACCCACCCTCATCTAGCGCCGAGGTTAAGAAAGAGTAGAGCTATACCTCTACTCCCCCTCTGGGCCTTCATGGCCTGTTATAGGGTGAACTTTACTTTTTACATGTCCTATAAAAAACAGTCCAAACGACTTTACATTGAGTTTTACTGGCCTAGCAAGTTTCGTCTAAATCCAACCTTAGTTTTTCATTTAAAATATTTTGTTGCAGTAATACAGCGGATATAGAAATTGTAAAATGCTTAGTGTGAATTAGTTATGCCAACTTTTATAGTTAGTACTAAAACATTAGCTTTGATGTTAATGGGGACCTAGATATTGAATCCGTCACCAACAGAGTGTTTGTTCTGCAGTGTGATCACAGTCCCAAATATTTCAGAGTGGCGTTGAACACGTATTGAAGTTTTTTTCCCTGTAAGGTGTTAATACGGTTGCATTTCCTGATGAAAATTCTAAGAGTGCATATTGAATTACGAACGTTGGTGTGACACTCTCCAAGAGCTAGGAAATGGAAATGACTGTGTATCCTGAATTGATCCCCTAGATGGCTTTGCTCTTAACAGACGATCTTTCCCTTTGCACATACATCGTGCGTACTATTATTATGCCTGAGGTATATTTTATATACAGACGTTTCGGTAGTTAGCTTCCCTCCCGTCTTCAGGGAATAGGGTCAATTCACAGTAATCGTGTGGGCTATATGATGACATGTTTTTGTAAAATACGTCAGTGTAATGACAACCGTTTATCCGAGGGCGGGAGTAGGAGGGCCATCTCCAGAAGCGCAGCGTAGGCCTATATGAAGTTTGTTAATGGATATTGTCCACCATAATGCAATCATACCTGTCTTAAACGGAACCTGGGCGTGACGGAAATCTGTCTTTGGCGGAAAACTTTTACAGTGACGAGGACCCAGACTTCAAGCACCTGTATTAAAAGGAACCTGTCTGCAGCGAAGAAAAAAATTCGGTCCCTTGCGGTTCTGTTATAGGAAAGTTTCACAGTACTAGTTTAAGGAATGAACCTCTGTCGCTAACATTTAAGAATCACTGTTACAAGCCTCATTCCAATTTATTTCGAAAACATTAGGTTGTTATTCTGAAGGTCGCTGTGTGATGCCATGATGGCTCTTTAAGACGTTAAGAAAATAACATTTGATACAAAATTTGTTGGTAGGCTTTCAGTCTTTCACCATATAAAATGTTACACGCTTGGTTATTGGGTTCATCAGATGCTATCAGGCATTCTACGACAAATCTTACATCTTCACGGTGAAACAGCCCAAGAACTGTGAATCGTCTAGGATTGCTTGACCCTTACGATGAAGGTACTGCTATCATTCGAAACATCCCTAACTATTTAACAATGGACATGGCGTGACATCCAAGAAGACTTGAATCTTCGAGACCAGGGTGTTTAATTGGAGGTACCAACTGAACTTTTACATACCCTTTAGATAAAATTGGAATTACCGTAGGTTGAGAGTAAAAACTTGGACGATCTACGTAGATATGAAAGGTGAAGAGACAGGCACATTGCGTGATTTGAGGCTTCCACAGCGTTGCTGATGAAGATTGAAGCCTTCTGGGATATGGCGTCGTGTCGATTGGTAGTTCCCGACGTTTCGGAGGAGCTCGCTGCATCTGTCTAATCATCCCGAAGATTGAGGCAGCATGTTTTTCCGAAACGTATATAACTGATTACCAGTCGACACGGCGTCATATTCCAGGCGACTTTAATCATCAGTTAGACACATGTTTATGTACGTGTCAGTGTCTTATTAACCGCGAAGAGATGTAGGCAGTAGGCCTGCCTACTTTAAGTAGCCGCACGAGTATTTGAATCTTTGTTAGATGTCTTCTGGCACAGAAGATAAGATAATCCTGGTTGTTATCTTTTTTTTTTCCAAAGTTCCCTTCAGTCATAGCTTCTACTTGGTGAGGTTTGTGCTTTGTGAACACGGCCGCTAATATGGATCTCATTTCGTCAGAATTCAGTGAAGGTAAACCGATGTTGTGAATTATTGCGCTTCAGGTTTGAAAGTTGGGTGTCCGTCTGAAGGAAGAATATAAATTGTGCTTGGAACTGCTGAGAAGAAATGAATAAGGGACTGGATAAAATTACGTAGGCCTGAGATTCAGAAGTTCTGCCCTCCTTATAATGTTGTCAGGAATATTACATAAAGAATTGTGGGATGGGTGAGGCAAGTAGCTTGCGTGAAAAGGATTAGATATACTTGCCGAATTATGGTGGGGATTCTCAAGGAGAAGACCCCTAGGAGACGCAGGGTTACAAGGAGTGGTACTTTGCAATCCACTTTACATAAATAAGGTGTGCGAAAGTTAACCGGTTTCGAATGGATTAGGGGTCAGTGGCATGCTTGTATCATCGAACACTTTAATTTTTGGGTTCTATATTAAATGGAAGATGAGATCTTCGCTCTTTTGCGATGTTACGTAGCGTAGATTGGTATTTAGTTCCCGACGTTTCGGGACAACCTATTGATACCCTCTTAAAGTGTCAAGCAGTCAAGAATGGAAAGATAAATTCTTAATCGTATGAATCATCAGCAATTCTAACAACGATTCTGTAGCATGGAATGACTGTTGATTGAAACTACTGTGAACTGCTCTTTTGCATCTCTTATATCAAGGAACCTGTTCAGCTGTTCAAGGAACCTGTATTTACGAACATGGTAGTGTCTTTCACATTAATGACAATTGAAAAGCGCATGCGAAGCTTCCGGCTGGTGTAGTAAATATGAAGATCTTTGTCATCTGGAATGTGAAAGTGTTTAAACGTAGGTAGGAACTTACGTTTCGCAGGAACCTGTTGCCTCCATCTTCAGGAGACTCTAATATCTCAGTAGATCTCAGTATCTCTTCGTAGTTACCGCCGTGGTAACCTCAAATTTCACATTACGTAAATAGTTCATGCATATAGCTATATATATATAATTATATCAATATTCTAATGGATATTGATGGAATAGATGGCAGTTTCTTGTAAGTGGCGATTTGAGTGTGGGCGCGTAACGACGCTCTGTTGACTGTATAAGGGTATAAGGTACGTAATGTGAAAAGACGTTTCACGATGATAACAAGTGGTGAGCCAGGAATAATGTGGGAGGAAGCTCGCACAGTCTGCTGCAAGATAACATTCTGGCATTTTGCCGCACTGACTGGGAAAGTGACAGAGATCTGTCACAGCAGCCAGAAATTCCTTCCAAATGCGGAGGAGGGAAACATTTTATTCATACTAAATATTTTGGCGTGCTTACTAAATTTGAACAGTGGTACTTCTGGACTATATAGACGAATCTTAACAGGGCATAATTCGACATATTTTGAGACAAGAGTAATTTAAGTCGAGTCACAGGATGTCTAAAAATACGTACCCACTTGTACATGCGCAAATACGTGCTAAGTTTTATCTATATCATTCCGTTGTGTTTATAGAACGCTCAGTAATAAACGTTTAATATTCCGTGCAATACAACCACGTGTCTTTATTTAAGAACAGCTACATGTTTCGGTCTTAACAGACCATCATCACGCTTTCAATACGGTGTTTGAAAAACAAGATAAAAATGTAATACATATGGAGTCATGTCTATTACATTTATATCACAGTTTTACCTTCTTTTTAAAACATTGTATTAGACTTATGATGGTCTGTTAAGACCGAAACAAGTAGCTGTGTTTAACTCTTCAAAGGCGAAACATATCTGTTAAAGTACTCGGTGCATACCGCGCAGTAAACACTCTCCACCACCGCTAGGATTTAAAAAGGTTAAATATAGACAAATAGTTGTGTTGGACGGAATATTACAGGTTTATTACTGAACATGAGCAATGATTGATATAAACGTTTTATTTGGCATATAAGGACGCGATAGTTCTGTGTATACACGTTTCAGTCTCGCAGATGTCCATGTTGCTCCTCATCAACACTCGGTCATTATTGACACGGACTAGAAACTCAAGTACAGCATTCTTCTCTGGGAAAGCAGTGTAGTTTCATGTCTTAAGAGTACTCAACGTTTATCTGCTTTATCCTTCAGGTTACGCTACAGGTGACATTCAACTAGGAATACCGGTACCCGACATTTCTTCTCTGTCATATCCATTTTCACCACGTTCCACCTGGTCTCTGGCTTTGCATGGAACTATGTAGCTGTGCGTGAAGTCTGTGGACGCATCTTCTCTTTACACACGCATTAAACACCTGCGTACCACTAATCAAGTCCCTCACGGCAGCTATCATGGGAGCTTTATGGCATGGAAAGCCTGCACGCGCTGGAAACTTCCAGTCCATTTTCCCCCTGCATTCAACGTGACCTGAGAGCCTCGAACTGCCGACCTATAGCTTCTAAGCATACCTCACATATTCTGAAAACATTCTCGACACACCACGGAGCTGTTTTTGTCTTGAAATATTACCAGTTTCTCGTGAAGTATTATATTTCAGTTCTTGCAAAGTATGGATTTTTCATGTCAAATCTATTTTTCAGTGTCTCCCAGAAATAATAATCACACGATTTCGTTTCTGGAGATTAGGAAGCCACAGTCCGTGAGCAATTTCTGTTTATTCCAAAAGCACGGTGTCCGTGATCTTGCGAGCAGTCGCTGCACATCAGAATCCGAATTGCGGGTCATGCAGAGGAACTTCATTAACTGCATGGGGATTTTCGGAACACCAACATCTGTTTCTCATTTATAAAACCAAGATAAGTACATGAAACATACAGACTACAGTCTCTTGTTTACTCCACGTTTCGGCGGAACTCCGCCATCTTCAGTGAGTATATTCACCAATATTTAAAACTCACTAGAGTATAATACAATAATAATACATATAGCATCATAGTGATTTCTGCAACTGAATTAAAAAATCTAAGATCTCCTGAAATGCTGGTATATCGTTGTGGGTTTCGCTATTGCATACAAACATCTAACCGGATTGTTGATCCATTACGGATCTTGTCCCTGTGTTGTGTGTCGTTGAATTCTGTGTAGGAGGTAACTTGTTACAGGTTCCGACGAAACATGTAGGAGTGAACAAGTGATTTATTGTTGTATATGTTGGATGTGCAAATGTTGGTTTTATAAATGAGAAATTTAGTCACAATGTACGGAATGAATAATGTTAAAAAACCCAACATGTGTTATTCTATTTACAGTCCCATTTTAATTTAAACCATGGCTCATGTGAGAAAAACACGAGTTCCGGATCAAGAAATTTATTGGTTATTGATCCTTGAAACCATGTACAATGTCGGCTTTTTCCTCCGCAGTCTGAGCTGTACGGCACTATCACAGTCATTCCCCCAAGTTACGTCGTAGTCGGTTCCGAGACCGGCGACATTAGTCGAGACGACGTGAGACACATTTTCCCATAAATGTAATGTTAAAGTGGGCACGGCGGTTACAATCTATTATAACCAAGAAAAAAGATATTTATACAGATGAAAAATTGACAAAAAATATGAGATGACAAACAAATGACAGTTTAAGGAGAAGGCATTTCGTCTTTGAACTGTAGGCGGGTCATCTGGATCATCGTATCCAGTGTCCAACAATGCAAGTGGCGATGCACGAGTGCCTGAAGATGACTTGAAGAAATCAAGCACTGAAGTTTGGCAAGACAAAGACATCTTCTCCCTCAGAATCTCCTCATAGGAAGCGTCCTCATAATTCCTTGTCTAGTTGTTGCTGTTGGCTGTTCGTTCAAAGCACTGTCCTTTAACACCTCGATGCCAGCTTCAGTGAGTCCAGCCAGGCCCTTCAGTAAACTTTGAAACCGTCGTGATTCTCTCCTTAGGCTGTCTGGGTCTGGCTCCGGTCTGGGGGCAAACGATGTAAGTCAAGACGACGTCAATCTGGGGATGACTGTATACGGTCATAGTTTTAAAAGTTTTGTTGTCCTGCGAGCTGAGGATTTTGACACTCCACTTCGAACAGTCAACCGGTGCAACGATTGCATTTTGTTAAGCTTTGAAGCAGTCGTTCGAAATTTTTCCACCATTCTGTATGTTGTTCGTTTACATGATACATAATTTGAGAAAGTATTTCGAATGAACACTCCTTGTTCGGTTGAATACATTTTTCACACACACTGTCCACTCGCCAGCTGTCTGTTAACTCGTAACAGAAGCTTGAGCGCGTGTCTCAGGTTCAGTGCTGATAAACGGGGAGAGCGTGTCGTTTGAGTTTCTTAAGCAAGGCAGCGTCGTTAGGTACCTACGACAGGAACACGATTAGTTGTACTCTCAGGATATTTGTATTAAACTGTGTAATTATATATTTTTTAGACTCCCAAGCTGTATGTGTATGGTACGTATTATCTTACGTATTCTTAGCAGATTCTAAGCTTTTACCGCAAAAAATCACAATTCCGCTTTATGTGGGACACTTGTGGTAGCAGCGATAACAGCCACGTTTTATTAGTACTTCGGGTGCTTGCTAACCTCGGCTTTTCATCTGTATTCAACTTTACAAACCACGGTAGCTGGTTTATGTATCCGTGGTTTTTAATGTGTACAGAAAGTCGATGGCTTCGGCACAAGGAGATCCACATTTGCAGGGAAGGGGGCTGTACTGACATCCGAAACCAGTTTTTTGACTTCTAGATTACCATTGTGGTGCCTCATTATGTGACAGTTTTTGGATTTGGTATCTAATGCACGTATATGTACGTATGGTTTAGTTGATTTCAGGCACATTTTTTAACGGGCGTTAAGAGACCTTCGCCTGATGAGTACGGACAGCTAGCACGGTTTCCCTAACCCCTCTTTCTTTCCAGCCGCGGTGCTGAAACGTAACCCCGCGATTGGCGAGAGATTTCTGTGGTATGCCCATTGTCGACTTGCCTGTTTTAAGGTACCGAAGAACGCTGAGAAACAAGCAAGACCAGAAAGGCGTACTTGTGTTCGTCGGACATGTTGTATGTTCTTCAAATGAGCGTTCACGGGATTGAATTCTGCGCTGACCTTCCTGTTTGTTTTTACAGATAGAATTCTGTTCTTGGAAAGCTTATCGTGCTGTATAAACACTGCTAGTCGAACTTCGTCTTTGCTTGTTTATCTTTAAATGCACACCATATTGAAAGTTCTACTAAATATTACGGATTTTAGCAAAATCTACGGTGATGTAGGTTGTTTTTCGTAAGTACTAAACTTTCACAGAATGAAGCGTTTTTCCCTCAAGAAAAATAGATTTCTACTTCAGCTTCATGCGAAGTTGAAACGACATGGACAAGACTAAATCTGTCAAACAATTTTTATGAAACATTATAACCAGCATTTATTACTTCCATTTTATGCGTGCGTTTATTAAATCTGAGCAAAAAGTATATGCAAATTAAGTAACCTACGTGTTATTTCATCTCGTACGAGGTAACCCACTTTAATAGCCTACAATCGCATTAACGTTATCTCGCATTGATTATTGTGCAACTTCCTTCTGAGAAAGAACTAATCCAACCTCTCGAGAGATTATAATCCTTGTGCAAGGTCATATTTGGAGTATGGAAACTTCAGAGTGAATGGGGCAATAGTATTTCCCCCGGTATTAGCATATACACGCACAAGGAGACTAAATCGTCGCCACAATGGTCTGCCATTTCCATTGCGTTACCAATTCGTTGACCAGTGTAGTTTTGTATGCGGTGGGCAGAGTTGCGTGTCTGTGATTTCATTTCGCGGAGTGTTTTAACGAGATGGTACAACATTACTGCATACTGGTTTGTGACGCCGTGAAGAAATTTATGGATGTGGAGCAGCGTTGCTCTTGTACCCTGAAGATGGAAGCAGTTCGTTCTTCTGAGGCACTGTTAATTTCAACCACACTACACGGCGTCACATTCCTGAAGACAATCTTCATAGTTACTGCCGTGGACCTTTATCTCGCCCAGTTGATAGCAGATATATTTTATCACACAAATTCATAAATCATATGTATAGGTGATATGCATATTTTCCTGCAGCTATTCATCTTTCATGTATATACGTTGTCTGACATTTCCTTTCGCGTTTCTAGATATTAATGCAGAGTTGGGCTGAAACCGGAATCTGACTTCTTAAATACATTTTGAATTAGGCCAAGTGCAAAGTCTTCGTGAAGTTACGTGCAAGATTACTGTTGAAAATTAACATCTGTACCAGACATACCAGTAACAGGTTCACCACATCACGTGCTTGACACTGGCTCAGCACCATCCGATCTTGGGGATATACAGTATCAATCAAATGCATGCCCACAAAAATTGGAACTGTTCCAGCACCGTGACGCCATTGCACCTGTAAATAACCCTATAAAAGACGAGAGCTTCATGATGTTTACAGTAAGTGAATCTGTGATAATGGCGACAGCAGTCACAGACGTTCAGAACAAGACAGTGGCGTCATGCGACAACATAAAAAGTAAAGCAAAGTTCACCCTGTAACCTGCCATGAAGGCACAGAGGGGGAGTAGAGGTATAGCTCTAGTCTTTCTTTAACCTCGGCTCTAGATAGGGTGGGTAGTTAACGCCACGCCCCGACCGCTTTACCCCCGGGAATGACCCGGTACCCATTTTATAGGAGGCTGAGTGGGCCCCAGGGCCGGTCTGGACGGTTGCTGAAAATCTCGCCGCCATCGGGAGTCGATCCCCTGACCGTCCAGCCCTTTAGCGAATCTTTATACCGACTACGCTATCCCGGGCCACGGCGACGACATAATCGTGTCACAATGTCCTACGAACATTTGTTCCAGTGAAAATTTAAAAATTTGTAATTGTGTGTTACAGTACTCACATTTTGTAATTTATAGCAAGTACACCGCAGTTTGCCATTTGGTCCAAACTAGGACTGATGACAGAAAATTGCCGAAACATGTAGGGGAGCTAGTAAGCGTTCGCATGAATACACACATATAGGGGCATATTAAGTAAGACTGAGGGAATAAACTTTGGAAATGGCTCATTAAATACAGAATGGGGCAAAAATGTTGAATAAACCACATATGTGAATCGCGGTTACTCAGAAGGGCATTCTTGTATTCAGAAGGCAGTAATGTGGTTTAATACGTAACGTGACTACAGTTTTGCCGCTGTTCATCCCTCCTCTTGTTTAATACGTAACGTGACTACAGTTTTGCCGCTGTTCATCCCTCCTCTTGTTTAATACGTAACGTGACTACAGTTTTGCCGCTGTTCATCCCTCCTCTTGTCCGTCGGCACTGGTTTTCGCTTAAGAATTTCTCAGTCATATTCTGTAGAGACAAGGAAGAAGTCTCTTTTGTTGGTGCTACTGTGTATTTCAATCGTATACACCAGTAGTTACTGATTCTTGTAGCACTTTTTTTATTTCCACTACATGTTTCGGTACCATCACGCCATGTTCAGGTGAAATGTCTCCCACTTTTTTTATAGCTGCACTGCATTCACAGTTACCATTAACATTACAATTAAAAATTGAAACAGTATCAAATTTTTTAGCCGGACCTCTTCTACCTGCTTATTGTAGGTGTAGACGGGTTATTGTTGCACCTGATCAATCACACTCAATGACACACACTCGATAGGGCTCCCCTGACGGAGGGGTCTGCCCGTCGCAGAGGCCTCTATGTGCACAATACGCAACATTCACAAGAGACAAACATCCATACCCCCGGTGGGATTCGAATCCGCAATCCCAGCAAGCGGTCGGCCGCAGACCCGCACCTTAGACCGCGCGGCCACCGGGATCGGCTCAGTATCAACATACCAATATAAAATGAAGAAAAGGTAGAATTGTCTTGGAATTAAATTTAAATTAAAGGTGATTGTGTTCTGGTGTATTACGTCTTAACATTGTGTTCTTACTCTTTCGTATTTTTTTTTAAGTGGCCCTATTCATTTATTTACATTTAAAGCTTTTCGCGTGACGATAGGCAGCGCAGCGATCGCCGCTGTTGTATTTTCCGTGAGTGGGGGTCCGTGCGTTTTACGTCGATGTATTGCAGTTAGTATTAGGTTTCTACTTATCATTTTCGAAGATTACGGAAATGCTTTCCTTCGACTCGCAGACGGACTTCACATGTGATAAACACGATAGTCATTGCACGTCAAAGTTCTGCTCGTGAAGTTGAAAACACTACGTTCTGAAAGCTTTCTTTCGAACTGCCTTTAGTGCAACGATTATTGCTCTACACTTTATCCCTTAACATTTGCCGCGAGTAAACATCGCATGGGTTTAGATTTGACGAAGCGGCCACAGTCGCCTGTTTTTTTTTTATTCTGTCAGCCAAAAGCACTCTGCAACACATCGAGTGTAATTGCAGATCGTACCATCGTAGTACAGGTGGTGTCAGAATGTATGTGACATATTGATGTGAATTTGTGGTCTCTGAAAAGTACTGGCCAAAGAATCCTGATGCGATTTTTGCTTGTGAAGCATGTTGAAGGATACAGTGTCTAATAATAGTCTCACTGAGGACAGTCTGAAAGAAAGCATTCAGAATGATACGTTGTTCTATGGCGATATGATTTTTAATTAAATGATATGTTGTGTTATGATGGTATGATGCTTAATTAAAAGCTTAGCACACGGTAAATAATGAATACGTTTAACTACACACAGTATTGTTTTCGGTGTGAGCTGTGGCGCAGCCTTGCTAAAAAGAAAAAACATAGGTTCTCTCGTAATCGGACAGTTGTTCAAAAAGTAGTGTACTTCATGTGTAATTTGCCACGTATTTTAATTATGTGCAGAGCATAAATAAATGACCTTCCAACTCCGTGTGCTTAATTGCTTCTTTTGAGAGTAACTTAGTCTCTTCAAACATTGAAAGAAGAAAGTATTAGAGCCATCAGATGAACCATGCATTTTTGTTTATGTTCCAGTAGCCTAACTGGCCACTGTTGTAAATTTCTGTATTTAGTACCCGTCTGTGCTACGAGGCCGAGCAACTGTTTTAGCTCCATCGTTTAATAGACATGTGTGGTATGCATTATTTGAACATTGCGCAGGAATGGTTTTGGTACATTACCGTCATTTGAGAACCTTGTGGTATGTGCTTCCTCTTGCAACACTGTGACTCGTGCACAGCACAAGAAATTCATACACAGCACCGTATACAAACGTTATACTGCTGTGCTACAATACCTGGTCTGTGCGTAAAATACAGGACGGCTATTCATGAAGCGTACGAAATCTGTGTAATAAAACTATATACTGAGCGTGGAACAGGGAAGGAAATAGAGCTTCCTCCATTATAACAGAGATAATACTCTTCTTTTATTGTGGAGGTCTACTGTTAAATAACTTATGTCACGTGTTTCATATCGGTATATTTCTTGCCTCTCCACCGCCCCCATGGTGCAACAGCCCCAAGTGGGCCAGGGCCTCTTCGTTATCGACGCTTCACGATAACACTCAGACACACCACACTCGGTAGGACTCCTCTGGACGAATGATCAGTCCGACGCAGAGGCCTCTACCTAACAACACACAACACCAAGGAACAGACATCCATGCCCCCGGCGGGATTCGAACCCACAATCCCAGCAAGCTAGCGGCCGCAAACCCGCACCTTAGACCGCGCGGCCACTGGGATCGGCTATTTCTTGCCTTGGCGAACAAAAATTTGTGTGATTTTCTCCACAGAAAATCATTAATCGTCACGAATTACTGACACTGAGGCGCACTTTATCGGTGTACGTCAGGGTTCTCTGGGCCGTTCAGGGCAACGACATAGGGTTGACCAGCAAGAGGAAGCAAACGGACCGTGTTCATTTGTCACCATTCCTGCCACCGCCGCGCCTTTTCGAATGTAACGTTAGAACACGGAAAATATCAAACACGGCTTCTTACCTTCCGAAGCGTGTTGAATAATTTGAAGTCTGTTGAAAGTGGCATAATATATGTGGATGTGAAACGTGGTTTCTTACGTTGGGACCAGGATTCAAGTTTCCTCCCATTTAAGCACCACGGCATGAAGATTTAAGGGGGAGTGGAGTTCTAGCTGTATGTATTCTTCACATCGGCATTAGACTAAGCTGATAAGTCAGCTTAACTCTTCGGACGTTTAATTACCTGGATAATCCCGTGTCCATTCAGTAGGAAAATGGTTTGGCCCCAAAACCAATCTGCATATATAACAAAGAGGAAAGTCCCTGGCCCTGTCGAGGATGAGAGCTACCGTATATTCTCGAATCTAATCCGCACCCAGTTTTTGGCAACTTCTTAAACGAAAAAAAGTTAGTTCGCGATTCTAATCCGCACCTTTCCTTCAACCACCCCTTGCCCACGGGGCGACTGATTGAATAATATTGGATGTTACCAATGCGTTAAAATCCGACGCTACGCCTGTGGCCGATGAGTCATACCGATAGAGGCGGGGCCTTTCTCAACAGACGTGCGCAATCTCGTCTGAAGCCAGCTGAGCCTTAGTTGTTGAAACGTGGGAGGTGCTTGTTCCAATTTGTCGTGTACCGTAGTTATGGAAGAGGGACACCTGAAATCTAAACGACTCTCATATACGGCAAAGTTCAAACGTGAAGTTATTCGGTGCGCAGAGGAGAATGGAAACCGCAAAGCCGCTGCAATTTTTGGAGTTGATGAAAGCAACGTTCGACTATGGCGGAAACACAAGGCAGCGATCAGCGGGTGTGAGGCGTCACGAAGGAAATTCACTGGACCCAATTATTATATTATTATAATAATAAATAATAAAATAATATATTATTGTATTGTATTGTTCTTACGGCACGTAAAGCAGCTCAATCATTTTTCCAAAATCCAGCTCTAGACCGCGAATCTAATCCGCACGCGAATCTAATCCGCATCTGATTTTTTAGCCCTCTAAAACTGTAAAAAGGGTGCGGATTAGATTCGAGAATATACGGTGTATTAGTGTTTGAAAACAGTGTTCGTAAAGGTATTTGGTTATAAGAGGATGAGTTAAGAAGGGAGTAGAGGATTGATATGGATTAAGAGGGACCTTGTTGATTCAGGTAGGCCACTTACTACTTTTAGAGTAATGAATATGGGACCATTGCTACTGACTGAATGTGAGGCTTGTACGGGGCAGACGAGAATTCAAAATCTTAGAGGGGAAACCTGTTGAAAGGCGGTCACTTGTAAGACCACGAAAATGACTGGATGCTATAGATTAGGACAATACAATTTGGTGCATGATTTTAGGCTTTCGCCGCGTTGTAAATGAGATTTTCTCCTTTCTGGGATGTTACACTTAAGTTCGCAGCTGCGTACCTAAGTGTTCCCTGCATTCTTCTTGGACTGCGTGACCCATGAAGATGGGACCGATAGTTTGTCCCGAAAGGTCGGTAACTAACTATCAATCTACGCTGCGTAACATCTCAGAAGAGTAAAGGTTTCGATACATTTTGGTGTTTGACGTCGGGTTAAACTTTATCGTTGTCGTGTTACTGGTAAATTTTAACCTGAACAGTGCAGAACCTTCAGGTTCTACCACTGGAGTGTCTGTATATTCCAATATACGATTTTGTAAATTGACACACTTATTCACTGAAGAAGATACGAGGCCAACTACAGGGCAGCTAACCATACTGACGCCTGTACAATGCCGTATTTAGAGGGCAGTTTACGGATTTATCACCTGCTCCCCTCTTGGTGAAATAGGCCTATGTGGGACGACATAAGGATACCTGTCTTTCAACAAAAGCTAGATACACAAGAAAGATACGGTGAAGAGGTACACTTCATAGCTGATAACGCAAATGTATGCAATAAAATGCAGGCGATTTGTGTTAATTTTTCAAAAGAGCCCCCGTAAGAAATTCCAGAAGTACGCTTACCATGTCATGTTTCCTGTGTTTTTTAACATGGTTTCTAAGAGCAAGTAAAGACTGCAAAATGGGTAAATACTTCAGTTAGCCTTTTCCTTACAACACGTGTCTCAGAAATAACCTTATCAGAAGATGTCTGTCGAGACGATGTTTTGGCGAAATAATTGCTGATGATAATGATTCACAAAGCTATTATTTTTTCTCGTGTTATGCGTGGGTGTGATATGTGGTCTATCGCATTAAGTACCAAGAGTTGAGTGTGTTCGAGAATAGAGGAGCATATATTAACCTAAGAGTTAGGCAATAACAGGGGACTAGAGAGAATTGCATAATGTTGTATCTAAAAAGCTTGTGGTTTTCACAGTTGTTACTGGCATGATAGAGTCTGGGACATGCAGCGAACATGGGGGAGATGAGATATGCCTGCAAAATTTTATTCTGTAAGCTTTCAGGGAAAAGACCACTTTTCAATATCTAGATGTAGATGTGAGTATAATAATAAAATTAATAAATAAATTCGGTGTGAATGTGTGGACTAGATTATTGTGGTGCAGGATAGGGATAAGTGGGGGGGGGGCGTTAATAGGATGATCATTGTTTTGGTTTCATAAAATGAGGTGAATTTATTGATAAGCTGAGCGACTATTGTTTTCTAGAGGAGGAGTCTGCTTCTTATGGTTAATAATGCCACTGATGTCATGTGACGGAAGTCTCCCAGCCATTCAAGGAGACAGTTTCGACGTTGGATTATGAATGATCATTATTTATTTATGTATTTATTTATGTATTTATTTATTTTAACACCGTACCATTGAGAATGGGTTTGCCGGTCGTGATCTCTTGGGGAAGACTATTGGAGGCTTTAAAATGCGAACCGAAAAAGTCGGTAATGCGTAGATGTCGAAGAGAGTATGAGGTGTTAAACTTGGCGTAAATGTACCGAACCCTATGTCAGTAAAGCCTATAAATTGGTACCTTGTAAGGCCTCTTCAAATCTGTTGTTAAGAATAGGTCTATGATCGTCCAATTAAACATAAATAAGGTAATTTTCTTGTAGTAACCATAGTCTTGTAGTCCGCATTACCCAAACTGCAGATAAACCATAGTCCGAAACAAATATACATTTTTAACGCTGGAAATCAAGCAGAAATATTGTGAAGACAAAAAGAGCGGATTTCGCTGGGACGTGTAGCTGTCTTTGTGTAAGTACAAGACGTGAAGTACGAAGAGAAGGTGGTGCGTCCGTAAGGATGCTTCGTCTTCCACACTACAAGACCGATTTAGATGAAATTTGGTGTTACGGTCCACACTAAAGTTTGGCTTTTTAATTTAGTTTTGGTTTGCGTCGGTCCAGAGTAACCCGTAATTTACTTGAAGCTCGAATCGAACCTTAATCGATATTTCTCCCCAACCTCTTCAGTGTACAAAAGGAACGAACACTGGCACGGTAAATACAGATATCAATTAAACTGACAACGCTGATTTGAAACATTTTTCATTGGTGAATATTTAAGAAAGAACATAGACAGTAATATCTGACGGCATACAATGTGATGGATAGTGCGATTAGGTCAGCAGCAAATGAACCGCCAAGTCCAAAGCAAGATGAAATTATCGCACAGTAGATTCTCGATGTTCGGGGTTCATTGGTACCGACAAACCTGTCATGAATGTGGGAATTCATTTTCGGTGCAAAACGCATACTTAGTTGTAAGAACTTATGAAATACCTGTAATACAAATGTACAATTACGACAGGAAGTAATACAGAAAGCATTGTACGCCGGCATTATGGAGCACGAAAGCAGTCAGTCTCACTTAATGCAAGGCACAGCTAAACTGAGCCGAGAGTGATTTGCGCAGCTTTAAGAGAGTGGTGGGAGCCGACTCGCCATGCTCGTGATCTCATCCCAGTTGGTCGGAACCAGTCACGAAAGGTCGAAACGATGGTATTAAAATGGGTGATCACGGAAGGTCGAAATCCCGAATATCCGAGGAGTACCAAATTCGAGACTCGACTGTTTGTACGTTCCGTTGAAGCAATCTCTTTTTTGTAAAAGTACATAGGTGGTGTTTAAAATCTGACGGTGAATAATGGATAATCACCCCGCTACCTCAAGTGCAGAAATCAATTTTAAGGACTAAAGTTGCGTTACACGGGTAATTTTCCGATTTTTCTTCCGCTGGGTGTTATGGATGAGAGTTCATTATGAAATTGAATGTTTGGTAACTGGGCTGTAGATTTTTATGTTTTTCTGTGTCTCAGTCCTTTATCAGGACCTTGAATGGTTGTGTGTTGCGCTTCTCATCTCTTTTCTTCATTACCATCTCATCTAGACGCGCGCGCTTCGTAATCTCGTTAGGGTGTGGGACGTAACAAAAAGAATACAATAAACGTGTGGGTTTAGTGTGCCGTGTGCACAGAAAAAGTGTGAAAGTGGCATTTTTAGACAACACAGTAATCTAAATTTGTGTAACCTCGTAGAAATTAAATATATTGTAGTATTGCATTACAGTAACCTGTAAGCCTGCATAGTCAGTTGACTGACACCCCGTTACACGCAGTTCAATTCTCGGCAGAGGCCGCGATTATTTTGCGAACTTTGAAGTTTTCGTAGCCGTGTAGCTGAGGATTCCGTTCTGCTGCTTTATGACGCCGCCTCTGTGGGTAATCAGTTTTCGACGTTTCGAGGCAACGAACTGGCCTGAAGTGTCGAAGTGTCCTCGAAACGTGGGGCACCGACTACCCAGTCACGCGGCGTCATACCCCAGAAGAACTGTTTCTCGGGGATTTTGCCTTTCGCTGCAGCGTCCAGACTTGTTCTGGGACTCACCCAAGCATCTAACTAGTGGTTACCGGGCGATATCCCAGAGCAGTGGTATTCAACCTATTTTGTTCGCGTACCCCCAGATATAATTTCTCTTCGACTTTGTACCCCCAAAGCTGTTGGTGCATAATTCAAGTTATACGTAGTCTATAATCTACATCTAAAACAAGTTAAATAAATTACATCCTAAATAATATATTAAATAATAAGTTTTAAATGAGAACAAGGAGAGTCAATCTATTAAATAACAAATATATTATATGCACTATGTGGAATAAAATGAAACTAGCCGCCCAGATAAGAATCGCATAAATGAGAGAGAGAGAGAGAGAGAGAGAGAGAGAGAGAAAATGGCGCTCCCGAATCGCATGCCCTTATGTCCGGGTCTCTTGGGCTAACCCTAAATTTGGCCCTGATTATTCAGTGTTTATCATGAAATAATATATATTTTTTAATTTTACGTACCCCCTAAGATGTCTTCGCGTACCCCCGGGGGTACGCATACCCAGGTTGAATATCACTGTCCCAGAGGGTAAAAACTGCAGCCGGCCATTCATTTTCACCTAGTACCGAAGTTTTATGGCCGTGTTGGCTTTAATTGCCACCAGCATATAAGGCTTCAGGAATATCGACGGCGCTGTCATATCGGAATCGTGATTATGTAAATCAAACAGCCGTCCAATTTGTGGATACCGCCTGTGATTCTACATTCAAGAATTCACAACGTAAATGTTAATTAATTACAACAATGCTCTCAAGGCAGCAAGGCAAGCGAAGTGATTCTCTTTATAGAAAGAAGCCCACGTTGTGTCAAGCAGTAGATATTCTGGAACAGTAATTAAATTAGACAACTGCATTCTTGGGCTAGTCAAACATTACTCTTGCAGGAAGAGGACGACGCTCCTGGGGTTCTGATCTTTGACAGGTATATGGATATACTATAGAGTAAAACCACGTATTATCAGTCGTGCATTTTAAATGTCTCAGTAATACACAGTCCAGTAAAATGGCTGGCTGTGGGCTGGACGATCGGGTTTCGTGACAGAAGAGAGGTTTTTCTCTTCGCCATGTCCAGGTCGGCTCTTCGTCCCACCCAACCTCGTATCCAGTTGGCAAAGCGGCAGGAGCGAGGAGATGACCACTGACCCCAATCTGTTGCTGAGGCGACGAATGTTGTAACTGCTGTCTTCGTACGCGTTCGTGGTGTTTAGACACAGACAGCGTGAAGAGCTAGACTGTGGACAGACAGACAGGCACGAGGTTTGCGTAAGGACCTGAGAATACCGCATACTACTGTAGTAGATCTCTAGAACGCTTGAATTCCGTATGTCCCGCCTCGTAAGACGCTACAAGCGATAAAACGCGTCCTATAATTAGCAAGGTATTTTTTAGGACTTAATAGCCTGCTTACGTAATAATTCCTGTGGTAAGACGCAGGGTGACCTTTGGGGACATTTTTCGGGGGGAGGGGCGGGGGACGTCTTATGAGGCGGGGTATACGATATTTATTGTAAATGTAGGTTTTCAGACAGAGTTCAACCTGTTATGCAAAAGGGAGTCTTGGCGTGTCAGTAATGAGTTATGTGCATTTCAAATACACTTTCGTACGTCCTAAATACTATAAGCGGCTTGCATGAACATAGATTCTCTTTGGGAGGAAGGTCTTAACGCGTGTGAGATATGAGGCTGTGACCGTAGTGTTGATAACGACTGGTCCTCTGGGATGTGACGCAGTGTCAATTGGTAGATAGTTGCATGTCGGAGAGAAATTGCTGCCTCTGTTTTCAGGGCAGTACAAAGAGAGGATGATGGATGCAGCACGCTTCTCCTCAACGTTGGTCACGATGTAACAATTGACACCGTGTCATATGCCACAAGACTCGAATCTTCGGTCCTACATATGTTTTCACCAGTGCCCATGATAAATTTGTAGGCCTGCTGCCACTTGTTACTAAGCAATGTGTATGGCTACACTACAATCTAGGGCTGTCAACATACTGAGGTGTTTCATTGTGTTTTCAGCTGTCCCAGCCATGGACTTCGACTCGCTGTACAGCGACTACAATTTTGACGACCAGGACTTCTACGCCGCTGTGAGCCCCCACAATAACGACTCTAGAAATAAGATGGTAAGTCTTAAACTGCTGTTTGTGATCTCGAACATTCCCCTAAACAATAGTTTTGTGAGCTCTAACCGGTGTTAATTATCCAGCAAACCCGGAATTTTCTAAATCATTCGGAACCCTAAAATGTGCTATGCGAACGACAGGCACTTTTGGTATTCAGTTCTGAAATTTTAACTGATAACATGAATTAGGCTGTGAAAAACGTACTTGTTGCCAGGCTTGACTAGCCTACACAAGACAAGGGAAATTCAGGCTGGTATGCTGAAGTGACCTTTTCAGTCATATAAATAGTACATATACAGCTTTCAACCCGATGTGAACCAGAAAGAGGCACATTTTCGTTGGTGAGCTTTCAAAACACATTATCCGCAAGATTCCTCGCCTGATTGCGATGTACTACGCCATTTATCATGGGAAGATTTTCTTAAGTCTTGGTCATTTAAGGTTAGGTATGTGAATGCAGAGGATGCATTTATGGTCCGTTTTAAAGTACTGTAGAACCCCAACATTTGTCTAGAGGGACTGGGGAAAAACCAGGAATATAGGATAATAGCAGGAAGATCGGTTACCTGGCAAATGGGAGTGCTAGTGACGCCAGGTGAGTTTTAATTGGTATAAGAGAGGCTTACTGTGGATACCGTCAAATTGTGTGAAGAGAAAGACAATGGAAACACTGGATCAATCGGGAAAGCCTTCGAGAAGCAGAACAGTAAAACAGTGTAAATGCTGTGTGTAGGTACAGTGCTGTAATTGCTCTGGTATCTCTAGAGAGTAGAGGAACTACTGCCGACTGGAACTAGCCATCAGTTCTTCACGTTTTGACAGTTTCATCCAATTTTTCATCCAGTAGCAATATTGAGGTTCTGTATTTACAGTCAGAAAATTTAGGTTTTTAGTGCGCAGTTATTATATAATTATGCCTATCACATATATATACACTATATATATATATATATATATATAAGATATAAGAGAGAGAGAGAGAGAGAGAGAGAGAGAGAAATGAATGTGTGGGTAAACTTTGTTGACTTATTTATTTATTTATTCGTTGATGGACCACGATAACGCTCAAGTGTTGGTACATACAGATGACAATAAAACAGCATGCCTGACTCAATACAGTTATGGTGGTGGTTTTACGTTGGATTCTCATAAGCTCGATGCTGCCCCTAGCAGAGCTGGAAATCTATCAGGAGCGGTCTAGTTGACGTAGGTGTATGGGACTTCCTTATTTTTAAAGTACCGCGGTGTCTGGCCGATAACATATCCAACCCATACTCACCTCGGCATCTCTGGGGTTACTTCATCTTCCAGTGACCAGGAAACCTGTCATTGAGTACACCGTGAAAGATATTGCTATAATGAGGGAGTGCTTCATCTTCCTGGAAATTGTTGTCTTCTTGTAACTCTATAGAGGCGAAATTTCCCATCATCTGAAGTTAGATCAGAGGTGAAACTTGATCACTTGGCCCCCGAAATCACCAGATTTCACTCTTACTGCACGTTTATTGTGGGAGTATGCCTTAAGTGCCGTGTACCGGGCAGATGGCCAACTCAGCTGCTCCAGAGATGCCGAGGTGAGTATGGGCTGAAATTGGTTGTCGGCTAGACGTGTCGTGCCACGAAAGGAGGGCACGTAGAAATTTAGTGACAAACTTTTGAGTTAACCTTCAATTTAATGTGTTTTTTTTTCAGTATGTAGAATGAATAAATATAGCCTCCTGAAACCCCAGAGTGACTTTCTGGATATTCTGTATTTAGTTTGATTTTCTTACGTCTGTAAGCCTGTTTATTGCCCTGGTTGGGAGCCACAGGAAAGCGTAGTCAGCACAGGGGCTGGACAACCGAGGAATAGTGGTTTTAATACCGGCAGGGTGAAGAGATGTTTCTCAACTTTAAAGCATCCAGACCGGCTGTTGGTCCCACCCAGCCCCCTGTTCAATGGGAACCGTGGGCTCTTTCCCCGAGGGTAATGCTGCTAGGGCGTGAAGCTGACTGCTCACCTCGATCTAGTTTCGAGGTTAGAATGAGTGGAGCTGTACCTCCACTCCCACATGTACCTTCATAACGTTCACAGACAGCTTTACTTTTCTTCATTTCTCTGGTTGTTGTGTATTTATTTACTTCGCTGTCCTGCTAATTAAATCGTATACCTACAGTCAGCATCCACAGTTGGGAAATCAGAGATACAGAGAGAGGTGGGAGGATAATATTAAAAATTATGTTACAGAAATGGTATGAGTTCGCAAACTACATGCACTCTTTTATTAGTAAGTTTCAGTGGCGAGCTCTTTTGAACACAATGATGAACTTTCCAGTTTATAATAGGCTGGGCATTTTTTGGCCAGATGGACGACTGTTAGTTCCTCGACAAGGATTCTGCTGTATGGAGTTAACCTGATGACCTTTCATGTTAATTTCATATGCGGCACAGATCCACGCCATCCGACGACTCACTCTTGCTTTGGATTTCAACAAATAAAAACATTTGTTCTCTAATTGTGTTTGGACATTCTCTGCTACTTAGTTTAAGAACACTTCAACATTACATGATTCAAAGTAAACAGCGATTATTTCCCTAAACACCATTAACCGGTCGGTCTTCGTAAAATGGGACGGAATTGTTTTCTGTAAGGTACGAACTAAGCTGTCAAATATTCTTGTCATGAATTTCACCCTTAGAAGGGTAAATAACATCGCACACCACAGTGATATTTTAGAGATGTTTAGTTTTATTCAAATGTAATTGTAAACTCAAAACTAAATGGGCCTACGAGTTCGACTGTGGTTCTACATGCGAAACGCCATTGTCATTTGTATGACTATAACAGATGACATACCGAGGTGATAAAGGCAGACACGTAAGCTGGAGTAAGTGCAGAATTTCCTGTAGTTGTACGGACAGACATCCTGTAGTTGTACGGGCAGACATTCTGTAGTTGTACGGGCAGACATCCTGTAGTTGTACGGACAGACATCCTGTAGTTGTACGGGCAGACATCCTGTCGATATTCATTCTCCTTATAGACGTGATGTAACATACTAGGCCTGATGACCATGCAAACGTCTCTTGATAAGGATGTGAGTAACAAATTGTCATAATAATAAATTCGCAGGTCTCTAGTAATTTGTTTACCTCAACAATTCTATTGACATAGAAACCTGTTATTTAAGAATTGTTTTTCTAGGAAAGCACTGTCAGTGTTGTTTACCTTTACATGCTCCATTTTCTTACTGCACTACTCAAAGGTTAACCCGTACACAAAAAAAGTTTAATTTACAGCAAAAATGGGTATCTGTATATTAACCACGCGGGAGTCTTTTCTGCATAGTGTGGCTGTGTTACGATGTTAATGCGTGTTTATAATTTAATTGAATTTATTGAAATTGAAATAACGTTTATATGTATAACAGTTGTTTTCATGTTTTTCATGAGTGTGTTGTTATAGTGTTATTGTGCACTGTAGCGTATAAATGTTTTTCTTTCAAAGACTGGTCTCAGTTGAATATAGAAGATTTTTATTTTATGCAGTATTGCTGAAGAAGTAAGGGGAACTAACTAACTAACTGACGAACTCCATGGAGCAGAGTCCTTCTTGAGTAGCTAACAGGTCGTCAGCTAGTCAAAGTCCCCGCGTTTTATGGAACCCGAAGGTTCATTAGCGCATTCATAAGAGCCCGCCACCTGTCCCTATCCTGAGTCATATCAATCCAGGCCACGCCATCCCATCCCACTTCTTGAAGATCCATTTTAATATTATCCTCCCATCTACGTCTGGGTCTTCCAAGTGGTCTCCTTCCCTCAGGTCTCCCCACGAAAACCCTGTATGCACCTCTTCCCTCACCCATACGTTCTACATGCCCCGCCCACCTCATTCTTCTTGATTTTATCACCCGAATAATATTTGGTGATGAGTACAGCTCATTAGGTTCCTCGTTATGTAGTCTTCTCCACTCCCCTGTTACCTCGTCCCTCTTAGGCCCAAATATCCTCCTCAGCACCCTGTTCTCGAACACTCTCAGCCTATGTTCCTCCCTCAGTGTGAGAGACCAAGTTTCACACCCATACAAAACAACAGGCAAAATTATAGTTCTGTATATCTTAATCTTTGTATTTTTGGATAGCAAACTGGAAGACAGAAGATCCTGCATGGAATGATAACAAGCATTCCCCAGCTTCAGTCTGCTCTTAATTTCTTCCTGAATGGAATTTCGATTTGTTAGGGTTGTTCCCAAATATTTGAACTATTCCACCCTTTTAAAGGATTTATTATTATCTTTATGTTGTGAGTTTGCCCTGCATTCTGATCTCGAGACATGACCATGTACTTAGTTTTCTCAGCATTTACTTCTACACCAATCTCCTTTCTAGCGACTACTAAAGCTTCTGTGTTTTCTTTATATCATGTACGCTTCCACCCAATATATTAACATCATCAGCATAAACTAGAAGCTGATGTATACCATTCAATTTTAAACCCTCCTGGATTGCCTGAACCCTCCTAATGGCATATTCCAAAGCAAAGTTGAAAAGCAATGGCGATAAAACATCTCCTTGTTTCAAACCATTCTTAATAGGAAATGTGTCAGACAAATGTTTGCCTACCCGGACTCTGCTGTAGGTTTCTTTTAGACACATTTTTACTAGCCTTACTAGTTTCATGGGGATACCAAACTCAATGAGAATATTATACAAGACCTCCCTGGGGAACATGAATTAAAAGTAAAGGCGTTTTGGTAGGTTATGTGATAACGTTTTTGTGACCTACGTTTAAGCTTACAGATGTTCACTGAGGGCACAGCGAGTAGCCCGGCACATGTCACATCTGTATTCAAGTTCAGTCCACACATTTGTAAGCATGGCGGGAGTAACCGTAGCCGCAGCAGCTCGTGTCCTGCCAGCAAGTTCCGGTCAAGCGGTGGGCAGTGGTGGAATGCAAACAGCATCCTTTATGTACCCACTGAAGGATTAAGTGATGTAAGGCCAGGGGCCGATTAGACGTTCTGGAGAATAGAAAAATCTGTTGCTCATGCCAGGAATCGAACCACGATCCCTCGGTCGTCCAGCCCGAAGAATCATCACAAAACGACATAAGGTTTTCACAGCGGTGCTTCTTGGACTGCTTGACCCTGAAGATTAAGTCACTACAATTGTTCGAAACATTGTTATATATTTACCAGTCAACACGGCGTAACGTCCCAGGAGAGTTGAATCCTCAGCAATCACAATGCTTTGCAGGTCAGTTTGTTTGTACCGTGCGAGGCCCACTGCCCAGATGCTACGACAGTTTGTCAGTGATGTAAGCAGTAGAGCACCCAAACTGTAAGAAACTTGGCACCTTGGAAGGGTTCATGAATGGCTCCTTAGCCAGATCAGGTTTCTACAAATTTAAGACATTTAGGTGAGTGACCACGTGAGACAGAAGGTAGGCAGGCTGTTGTAACAGAAGACGTTACTCGAAGGATGTTCGGTTCGTTGTGAGGGGTGCAGCTTCCTGTTCCGGTTCGCTGATCTCATTATTATAACGAGCGGATGTGACGTGATTGCTGGGTTACAACAGGTGAAGCGGGTCTGAGGGTGATGCAAGGGGACAAAATGATCAGCCTGACTACTTTTAAGTAACTCCTGATATGATACATCACCAGTATTTGACCACGCGACTACCACGTATTTGCAACATGTAAACTCACGCTTGATTTTAGAAGTTCCTACTTGGCGTACGCTTTTCTAATAGAATATCTAAGTTTTTGTCGGGAGGGATGGTTTAAGATACTACCACAAATGTATTCTTAATATATACATACACAAATTGACTGTGCCTGCTCCATGTTTTGACTTCCTCGTCACCTAGTCCTCCCTTCGTGTTGCATGAAAAGGTGTAGGGCGTACCCCTTTCCCTCTTTACAGTTCGTTTCCGATGGATAACTGGGAAAGACGGAGTGTGTTAGCGCGCTTCATATGAATTTCAGGTGAATGGGTTGGAGATTACACTCTTGAGAGTAGTTCTAATGTCTGGAAAAAGGTAGACTTTGGTTACGGAAAGGCTTTATTGAATGTAAATAATTTCTCACATGCTATGGTGCTTGTCCAGGGGTACTGGCTCTGTGTATATATTGAATTCAGATCTTATGGCCCTGTGTAATTCCTACCGACGAACTGATCGTATAGCAAGTACCACATAAATTGGCCGCGCTGTGCGCGAGACAAGGATGAAATTAATGACAGAGTGTACAGATGTGACCGGAGATACTAGCGATCGAAAAAAGACAATAACACAATATTCACGCGCGCTGTTATCACTGAAATGTAGAATCAAAATGCTTGTAAAGTTCACCCTGTAACCTGCAGTGCAGGCACAGAGGAAGAGTTGAGGTATATCTCTACTCTTTCTTTAACCTCGGCGCTAATTGGGAGTGGGTAGTTAACGCCACGCCCCAGCCGCTTTACCCCCGAGAATAACCCGGTACCTTTTGTATAGGAGGCTGCAAAATGTTTGTATAGAAGCATAATACAGGGGGGGGGGGGGAGGAAGAGAGCATGACAAAGCCAACACGTTTGTGTAGTCCGTCACTAGTGGCCATACCTGGAAGCTCATTTTTAACGTACTGTATGTGGAATCCGTCTTCCTCTGAGTTACCTCGGAGTTGGCAGTGGCTCATTGTGGGCTGTGAATGGCACCGTGCAGTCCTCCAGAGCAGTGCTGTCGCGCCGACATTGTATGTGGAGAAAGGCTCACCAGGCATTTGCCATGCTGAATACACTGAATGGCAAAACATGCCAACTTTTGTTGTAGTAACTGTGCAACGCAATGCGTTGTGTTAAGGAGCTGTGTCGCTGCTTGCATTTCATTGCGCCGCCCGATAGCATAAGCGGTGCTGCATGCGTGATAGGCTGCGTCACGGCATCTCCGCATGATACAGCACAGTGTGTGTTCTGGCATGCAGAAATCTCTTAACATGTACAACGGAAGTTTCGTCGCAGATATCCGGAAAAGCAAGATTCCACCTAATGACAACAGCTCGGAAGTTGCTTCAGCAGTTCAATATATGCAGTGTTCGGGAACGTGAATCACTCGAAGACCCAGCACCACGGCATGTAGCCTAGAATGCATCAGACAGGGGGTTTCTCTTCGAGGCCCCATGTAATCCGTGCGACAGACGAGTTGGGTACTCCAGGTTCATGAAGTATGGTACATGACGTTTTCTGCACAAACTCGTTCGCTTTCGTGCGCGTAAAATACTACTCGTACAACATCAACGGGGCGTGACGTTGACCACCCATCCCATCTAGCGCCGAGGTCAGGACAGGATAGACCTACTTGTATTTTTGTAGTCCCTCTTTCTGCCTTCATGGCATGTTACAGGGAGAACTTTACCTTCCCCTTACACAAGAGATTAAACCGGCGGGTCATCAGAAATGTGTAACCTTTGAAACACGTGTCTTGGACCATAATGATGAATCTCTCAATCGCATTGCCTTTACAGACGGGGTCACTTTCAACATATCCGGCACAGGGAACCGCCACATCTGCAAAATCTGGGGATGTGAAAGGCGTCACGTCACGTAACACGTACACGACAGTGTAAAACTGAGTGTGTGGTGTGGACTCGCGTGTAGCAAAGTCACTGGTGTGTGTGTGTGTGTGTGTGTGCCGATAATTTACGTGGGACGTAATGGGAAATATAACCTCAGACTCAAAGGCAGCGACAGTCTCATTTTTCAGCATTATGGTACATCACCACATTTCTGCCATATAGTGTGTACTTTTCTGTATGCCCACTTTCCGTGTCGGTGCATAG
The DNA here is from genome assembly GCA_021186555.1 of Reticulitermes speratus. Taxonomy (NCBI): domain Eukaryota; kingdom Metazoa; phylum Arthropoda; class Insecta; order Blattodea; family Rhinotermitidae; genus Reticulitermes; species Reticulitermes speratus. The sequence continues at coordinate 35,379,332 of JAJKFL010000001.1, read as the reverse complement.
GGAGAGCTGGGCCCATGGCATGGCTCTTTCTGTGGTACTGTGTGAAAGACATTGTGCCGAAGGCGATGATTGATACCTTACGGAACTACCGCTCAGGCATGCCCATAGCCAGACCACGGACACAGTGGGTGCAGCGGCTTCCAGTGTGGGTGAATATATGTACATATCTTTATGTACGTATATAACGATCTGTTATACGTATGCATAAGCGTGAAAAGCACCTTTGTCAGGACCACAAAACCAAAACGTTAATTGCGCAACGCGCTCTGTAGCATTACACAAAACATCTCACATATACATACATTTTTCATAACGAGCGAGAGTACATATCACAGTAGTGTGCTTTGTGGATTATGTGTGGCAGCAGCTTTCCCAGCTGCAGCCGAAGGTGCCAGACACATGCCACAATACTCGTACGTAGGAGAGTCACGATGTTAGTGGAAGCTTTTGGACCATTGCAGTCGTTAGGGTTCCCCGAAGTGGAATGCCCTATAGCGCTAACCAACGCACTTACGCTTTCCCTATAGTACTCTGGAATGATATCACATTCCTTACGTGTGAAACTATTACGTATCTGTCGTTTGCTGCTCGCGCTCTCTGCCAGTCGCACCTGTGACTTTTTTCATGGATCGGCTTTGTGATATTCTCGTCACGGACCTCACTTTTGATCAGCATGCTTGTCTTTGATATTTTGCAAATTCATAGTGGGTGCAGCCAGATTTGCAGTGGATGCAGTACACCCACTTGCACCTGCTTGGCTACGGGCCTGCGCTCAGGCCCACAGCGGCAGTAGCAACAGCGGGCCCTTCGTTGGTAACCGGAATGTATATGGAACACGTTTATCAGTTTGACGTTTATCGTGCTGTTATTGGAGCCGGTGTTGAGTTCTACTGATGTGTAATTATTTTACCGGTGTTACATATTGCCATTTTGAGTTGCTTTCAATCATTCATAATAAAAAATCTATGCAGTATTGAATTTGACTGTTTGATGTTAAACTTGATGTGCTGTGTAATTGTTTCTTTGTGTGCGTTTTTCTATGTCAGTATGTATTACGTTACCAAACCCTCGATGTCTGCCTTAGGACATTCTGTATCGTTAACACCCTGTGGCTACCTGTAAGAGTAGACTGTATTGTAATTGGGATATTGAAGATGGAGTACTGTGGACTGTCCATTTATCGTGTTTTGCATCGCGACAGATTTATTTCACGGAAGTTACGTAGAATTCTTTGTTGTTCGGCCATTCCTCTCACCTCCCGTTCTCTCTGTGTGTCTTTGTCTGGTTCTTGCATTTAAAATGGCAGTCCGTGGGGTTTTTCCGTATTTTGTGATACTGAACAAATTCTAAATCCTGTCTTCAGTCGCTTTCATTTTTTTTACTTCTACATATTTTGTCGTGGAATACTGTTGAATAATAAGAAATAAGGATGATTAAGCGCATATACATCTTGAGAAGAAAAAACTTTGGTAACGTACCAGTGATGACGTTCAAATTCATCTTAGATGAAATATTTGAGAAGATATGTTGGAATAAGGTCGTTTGGCCGGCTTTTGTGTTGGTAATGAGCCTATGACGTACATAACGAAACGGGTTTTTATTTCTCCAGTTCACTAGCAGTGCCATGGATTTATGCCATTCGGGGTGTCATGCTTTTCAGTCAAGGTTTTATCTCAGTAATACTGACAGGTCCTTAATTGTTTTGTTGGGCATATTTTGTAGAGTAGCACTTACAACAAGATGCATGAGTTTATGTTTTTAGCTTGTGTGTTATGAATCTTATCATTTAATACAGTTTCACATTGACAACGTTTTAATAACAACCTGCTTCCGATTACTGACTGTGCATAGCATATTTTTATCGTCACGGTATTTACATTGTTAGTACAATTCATCACTGTATTACTAGACACCTGTACATACATTAGGGTTGTCGATAACTCGTGCATATCGATCAGTCGCTCAAATTCAAGCTACCTTATCGGAGTTGTTTGCAGTCGCACAGCTGTGGCTGCTAACGCCGTCTGCCGGGTATGATGAACTCACTATTAAACCCTGCTCTGCATACAGGCTACTCGTATGTCGGCAGGTGGTACATGCACTTGCGGCGAATTGAGAGCATTGCTATTCCGAATTTCCGAATAAAACTTCCCGTGTTGTTCCGATGATAAAATACCAGCATTTGTGTGCTCATTTAAGATGGCGTGGAGAATTAGAGAAACTCTCCTAGCATGATGGTATAATGGTAACTCTGTAGTTGTATTCGGGAGATGCTGTTTTTTTTTTGTCGGCTGGGATACACGACAAACTTCAGGATAGCTGGTCTTCTTGCTGAGATCCGTACTGTCAACCTCCCGAACACGAAGCTGGAGAGCTATCTCGATACCGACGTAACTCGCTGTTCACCCGCACCCGTAACTTAAGCTGCAATATGCACTCCACATGGCTGAAAATCAGTCAACTGGTGTAGTGATGGGACGCACAGACACATCGTGATTTCAAACGTTTTAGGAACCAAAGTGGGCGTACAGTGGGGTCGCGACTGAACTCGGAGTTGGAAACCGTTTCATCAGAGGGACACAGAATTTTGTTGTTCGGTATTTGACCTCTCTTCGAAAAAAGACGGATGTTAAATGAAATATGAATGTGTATGACGTGAAAGGATTGTAGATATACGCTATTTTTTTCTTCTGAAAATCTTTTAGACCGCCTCTGGGCCCCATCCAGCCTTCTGCTTAAGTGGTAACGTGGGTCTTTCCGGGGGGTAAAGCGGCCGGGTTGTGATGTTGACCACTCACCTCCGTCTAGTGCCGAGGTTGGAATGAGTAGAACTGTACCTCTACTCCCCCTATATGTCTTCATAGTGTTCACAGCGACAACGTTACCTTTATCTTTACATGTATTTGAGGACATGTCTACAGGTGTAGGGGGTCCTTGTCACTACGACTTGGCGCGGTTTCAGGTTGTGGATGAAGGAGACGGGTAAAGTAAAGTAAAGTTCTCCCTAGAACAGGTCACGAAGGCCCAGAGGGGGAGTAGAGGTATAGCTCTACTCTTTCTTTAACCCTGGCACTAAATGGGGGTGGGTGGTCAACTCCACGCCCCGACCGCTTTACCCCCGGGAAAGAGACCCGGTACCAATTGTATAGGAGACTGGGTGGGTCCCAGGGCCGGTCGGGACGGCTGCGAAAAATCTCGCTCCTACCGGGATTTTTTTTTTTTTTACTAATTCCTGGGTTTTCCCCTTTTGATCCATTTTTGTTCTGTATTAATCCTTTTTCGTCCTTTCATGTCACTTACGGTCCACAACCGTCTTTTTACAACACAACACAAACATCCATGCCCCCGGTGGGATTTTTTTTTTTTTTTTTGCCTGTCCGGGGTTTTTCCCCTTTGATCCATTTTTGTACTGTTTAATCCTTTCGTCCTTCATGTCACTTTACGGTCCATATTACCGTCCTTACAACAAACACAACACAAACATCCATGCCCCCGGTGGGATTTTTTTTTTTTTTTTTTTGCCTGTCCGGGGTTTTTCCCCTTTGATCCATTTTTGTACTGTTTAATCCTTTGGTCCTTCATGTCACTTTACGGTCCATATTACCGTCCTTACAACAAACACAACACAAACATCCATGCCCCCGGTGGGATTCGAACCCACGATGCCAGTAAGCGAGCGGCCGCAGACCCACGCCTTAGACCGCACGGCCACTGGGATCGGCATTCGAACCCACGATCCTAGTAAGCGAGCGGCCGAAGACCCACGCCTTAGACCGCACGGCCACTTGGATCGGCGATTCGATCCCCGGACCGTCCAGCCCGTAGCGAGTCGCTATACCGACTACGCTATCCCGGCCCGGAGGAGACGGGTAGCTGCTATTATGTTGGATAATGTTGTTAAATAGCCACATACATAGATAGATTGATAGGTAGAGATTTTGGATTAATTGATTGATTGGTTGACATACAACAGACAGGGAGTGACCCTCCAGACTGGGGACTAGACGAAGGACTAACAACTCCTTACCGTAAAAAAGCAGCATGTTGCGAAATGTTGCTCAGGGTCTCTGACGTGGAGAGGTTTTTGGCACTCCATGCGGAACGGAAATTGGATTTTAAAGTTTAACTTCAAATGTCCAGAGTCTCCACAGATCAGGCCACTTGAAATCAGTTCAAGGAAAATCAGCAAAATACAAATTAAATTTAATGGAAGGACCTGAGGTCAGGTGGAAGAAGGCTGGCACTGGACCAACAGACGATTACGCATTCTCCTGTAAAAATCGGAATGTCAGTAATCAGTTAGTGATATTATGCTTCGTACAGAAGAGAACCATGCCAGTAGTTAGCGGTAGGATGATACTATTCAGAACGTGCATTCCGAAACGAAGGGTAGATCGATAGTAAAAAGGACAGATTCGTGAAGGAGAGCAGGTATTTGATCAGTTTGGCAAGTACCACGTGCCCACTTCATTAGATATTAACGCAAAATGTTCAAACCGACAGTTGGGCACCGGAGTTTCGACGAAAATAATGACGATGATGATGTGAAAGTAGTATATTTGCCACATCCACAAATGGAATTGCCAAGATTACAATGTTCCAACGTAGAAACATGCACACAAACACACTTGAACTTCTCCTGATCGGAAGACAGACTGATCTGGTCTTGAGACACCGGAGATTCAAGTGTGATTGATATGTGATTTTTCGGAGAAGCTGATAGTGACACTGACCACTATCAGGTGGTTAAGAAGAGATGCAGGGAGCAAATGGAACAGCGCATAAGGTGTGATATGGAGGAATTCGATTGGAAGTAGCTAAACGACTTGGAAGTTCAGGAACGGTATCAGATTAAAGTCCCAAACGAGTATATAACTTTGGAGAAAGCCAAAATAATGGAGGTGATCTGAACACTGTAAGACGGTAAACTAGTAGATATGTCATAGACGGAAAAGACCAATATCTGGAAGACAAAGTGAGTGAATTTGAAACCAACAGTATGAACAAGAATATCTGCGAACTGTTTAGAGTCGTACGTGAATGCAAGAAGTGTTACTAAACTAGAAGTCACTTTGTAAAAGATAAGAAGAAGGGCGATCTGCTGGGATGTTCACGTAATACTCGTATTTTGTATAGCCACGGAGAGCTTCTTGTCTCAGCCATATTGAATGGCCATGATGTTATTGAAGGTGGGCTCAGTGCCTTTGAGTTGAGATTGTTGTTGAAAAATTGTATAAAGGTATAAAACGCCAGGTATTGATTACATTTTGGCAGAATTTGGCCAAGTAGGAGGTGAAACCTTACGTTTTACGATTTATAAACTTCGTATTTCTATTTGGAATAAAGAGGAATTTCAGTGGAAGGGGTGTATTATTGTACCTGCTTACAAGATAGTGATGAAACTTGTTGTAAAGTCACTTATCAGCTTCATACAGAATTTTATTCAAATTCCTTCCTTCAAGGTTAACTTACTATGAGCGCACAAATGTTGAAAATTGCGTAATGGGGAGTGTCATGATTTTTATGCCTCATGACGCATTTGTATTTTATTCAAATCAAGCGTGGTGAGATGGACGGAGCATATTTCATGCATAGAAGATAAGAGAAATGCATACGGGCTTTTGTTAGGAAGACCTGAAGGATAAATCACACTTGGAAGACCGAAGTGTTGATGTGGTGACAACATTGGCATGGATCTTAAAGACATAAACCTGGAGGGTACGGGCTGGACTAATCTGCCTGGGACAGGAACCAGTAGCAAGCCGTTTCGCGCACGGTAACAAACCTGGTCCCGTCGCATAGACGGCCGAGAATTTCTTGATTAGTAGGCTACTGGTGGAATACGGTGAAGGACATACCAGTTCAACTGATGCGTGATCCAGTATGCAAACACAAAAATACGCCGAGACGCACTAGACCTCAATACATAATTAGAAGTACAATTATTATAACCCTCAAGAGGCATTCGGACGTCATGAAACATCACGAACGCAACACAGTATACTGTACACTTCGCAAGAGAATCAGAATAAGAAAAAATGTTACGTTTACGTATGCATATGGTGATCAAATTTGTATAGTGGCAGTGGTGTATGGATCAATATAGTGTGATGATTTCACTAGTAAATATATATCGACTTTTCAACGACAGGAAGTTCAAATAACAATGACTTTGACAGCATGAATCTCCAGAAATAAACAAAACTAGAGGTAAAGAAAATACAGAGCACACTATCCTAATTATTACATCAACCAACAAACGCACTTGATAAAATACATTTCATAATAATTATTAAACTCCTACACGTTTCCGCACCGAGGTGCCATCCTCAGGGAGTTTTAGAACAAAGGAATATAAGCCCAGCACGTTACACTAGGTATACACTGCCCGTATTGGAATGTTTATAATGTTAAAATTCTAAAATATATAAAAAGCTGATGAGCAAAAATTTGCAGTATTGTGATATTAAAATTACATGATAATGAGCAGTTCCAAGAATAAGTCCATGGTTGTGTATGATCTGTACGGAGTATGCATACAAACATCTGTCTCGTTCTTGTGTGATCTGAAGGGATATCGTCCTGTAAATATGTTAGCAAAATTAATTTTAGATAAATGAGTATAAATATTATTTACAGAAGATGAATTTGTGACAATATAAATATAATATGTGACAATATAGTAATGTAAAACACCATCTTAAATTTAGGATAGACATAATCTTAACGTTTTGTGTGAAGTATATATACATCTTTTATCCTTTTATGGTTGTGTATTGCATACAGTATAACACTGCGTAATTCTTGGCGGTACCACTTGGCGACTTGGAAACGTCGCCCTGATGATGATCTGTATTGATCGAAATATGCTGGTGGTTTAGTAAAAGGTATTAAATTTACTTTGGTTGTGTTCTTTTATGTATAGTACCTGAAGTTCAAGGTGATGGAGTGAATTATTTTCATTTCTTTATTATTTGAGAGAAAATTAGCTTTTCAGGGATCCTGCTTCATGGAGTAGTTCTTATTAAATTGAAGTTGTATTCGGTTTTGAATCTTGTCCTTTAGCAGACCATAAATAAATCTGTATTTAAATTTGAAGTATGAAAAGTTCCCAGTCCTTTTTTTTTTTACCGAATTACCTTGTTCTTTATAGACATGCATTCCATCTTCGTCACGACGCGCAAATTTTTAATTTTTATTGAAGTTATTTAATCCAACCTCCTGTAGAAAATATTAAATACGCTACATAAATATATGAACCTTTGGTTGTATATGCTAAACCGTACATTAGAGAGGCATTTGTTACACCCACACACTGCAGACGTATGGAATATCCGAAACAAGACAGCGTGCACGCCATTTATGTGTCGAACCCTTCCCACTTCTGCTTATTTGTGGAGAAATTGTAACTTTGCCCCAACAAATGACGTTCAATTCTTGTGTGATAAATTGTTTGGTCAATTGTCTCAGTCTCCCATTTGGATAAACACTTGTCATTTTTCTCGTTCGTAATGGCTGTTTTGTTTCTCACAAAACATATGAAAAAAAAATTGTATGTTAGTGTAGATAGATCCAGTTCTGTGTATACAAACACAGCACTTTGAGCCGTCAACTGGATATCTATTTGATGGACGATTGTGCTCCTGCAAATAATATAAAATGCTGTCAGGAATAGTCAAGTTGTGTTATACATCAGTTTCCTGGATAAGTGTCACGCGTCGTTTCATGATTGCTGTACTCTTATGGCCTTCTAAATTCAGTTTGCAGTTCGGTTCATTCACTGTCCTCTGCGAAGCTACTGAGAAAGTTGGAAGAGTCCTTTTCAAATCTTCGCCGAAAATTAGCTTTTGCTGTTTCTCTCAAACCTTCCCAGATGAGTACGGGAAAGTGACTCACGCTCATGTTACGTGAACGTGTTCCTGTCTCATTCGACGCGAAATAACGTGTGCAGTTCAAACAGCATCTGTTAAATAATCACCGTACATTGAACTCCCGCTTAACTGGCGTAAACGGGACGGAGCGTTAGGGTGGTTAGTGGAACAGTTCATTAGCAACTAAAACAGTTACAGAATGTAGTACGATATGAAGTATCCTGTCATCATTGACATGTCAGTATAGCAGTAATTTGCTAATTACAGATATACTGTACGGTGGGGACCGGGATAGAGTAGTCGGTATATTGACTGGGCTACGGGCTGAACGTCCGACGAATTGTAGTTAGATTCCCGTCAGGGAAGACGTTTCTCTTCTCCAAAACGTCCAGACCGGCGCTGGGCCCCACCCAACCTCCTGTTCAGTGTGTTCTGGGGGCACTCTCCTCGCTGTTAAAGCGACTGAGGCCTGAAGCCGAGCACTTACATCCATTTTGTGCTGAAGTTAAAAATGGGTGGAGCTATACCTCTGTTGCCCCGCCTGCCGTCGTGTCGTGCGTAAGGACAGCCGTACCTTTATATCATAAAATAATAGTCTTCAAATTTCTGTATAACAACGTAGCTTGTTACCAGTTTATTACATCAGTCATTATTTTCGTCATTTTGTTTTCAATCAAGACGGTTAAGTCAGAAAGCCGGTTAAGGTAGGCTGATGAAGTGTGTGTCCACTATTCTCATTATATAGAGTGTTTTTTTCTACTTGACCGATAAGCGCCGGCCCGACGCGACGCTGGCGGAGCGTTGGGCCGGTGCTTGTCGGTCAAGCAGGAAAAAAAACCACCCTATACTAAACCGACAACTTTTGAATCTAGAGAGAACACCGAAACTAACTTAACGTAAGTACTTGATGTAGTGGGCCTATTCCATTATAGGCCTGAACATGCGATAATTTTTCTTACTTAACGATGCTATATCAGTTGCAGACGTTATTTAGCCTACAGTTTATTGATAGCTTTATTAGACAGCTGAACTTGAAAGGACGGAGTGTGTAGCGGTAGACCATACGGTTCTGGTACCATCACTACCTCAGTCGCATTACGCGGTTGCCCGTCGGAGACTAAATCTGTCCTTTAGTGCTGAGGGAACCCTTCCGAGTGCAACGTTGCTTGTCTTGTGAAACAGACCACAGTGGATGGACAGGGTCATTCCTGGCTAGTCGAGAAATTCTGCCTCCTTCATGTAACCCACAGATCATTGCCGTTTAAGCGAGGGCCCCTACGTCTGCACTCCTAGTACAGTAAATTGAGATACGTGGAAAATAAATTTTGTTCAAGGGAATTTAAAGGTTGCTTGACGACTTCACGTTAGAAACGAAAACAAATAGCGGTGGCCTAATTTCGTAACAGCTTGTGGCATTTTATGATCGGGTTTCAGAGGTAGTAAAGGCAAAGCGGACTCTGTTCACGCAATGAAGGCGTATATGGGGTGGAGATAAGCTGCACTCATTACCCTCGAAACTAGATGGAGATGAGTGGTTAGCCTCAAGCTCCAGCCACTTGACCCTCGGGGAAAGAACCCCCGTTACCCTTCAAATAGGAGGCTGGTTGGGCCCCAGAGCCGGTCACGTCGTCTTTTTTAACACAAGAGAAAATCCCTTGCCCCTGCCGAGATTCGAACCCCGGATCGTCCAGCCCGTAGACTATTCACCATACGGATTACAGTATCCCGGCTCCTTTAGAGATGTCTCTGATTTATATCGTGATACAGAAGACAAGATTTTATTAACATATTGAACACATCTTTAAACTAAATGCTCCTTTATGAGACTTGAGATTCTCAAAGCATGGCCTCTTAAATTGCGGTCTTGTGGAATGTGACGCCGTGTAGTTTAGTAGATACGGACCAACATTTCTGAGGAACCTGCTTCCATATTCGGGGTAGCAGGGGAGGTGCCAGCATTTCGTAGGAACTTACGCTTTCGATCTTCAGCTCTGCCTATGGACATTGCAAGTTCCTACGAAACGTTGATACCTATCTACCAAACTACATGGTGTCACATTCCAGAAGACCGTGATCTTATCAGTTCTTTCTATGTAATTTTTTTTGTAGGCGTGTGAAGGAGTACGTACATTTACTGTACTCAGTTCTGCCTATAGGTTGATACAGCGAGACTTAACAAAGAAGAAAGTGCAGATAAATAGTACACTTTACTTCTGTAGGCCTCATAAAGCCCATTGGCTTGATGCCAGCCCAGGCGTAATAATATTACCACTTTGCAGTACACAGCTGCCAGAGTCACGTTAGAAGCAGAGTGGTTTTCAGTGAACGCAAAAAACCTTTTAACCCTTTGAAGACTGAAATTCATGTAAATTGTACAGTAATCTCTCGATATGCTAGCAGTCGGTTTACGACGTCTCGTCTTACGAGAGGCACAAGTTGATACTCGTTTTTCAATTTGCTAGATGATTTTCGCTTGTACGCGCTCCTTCCTGTTGCAAAGCGATCGTTTCCGGTGCCTCTTCTCTGCTGTTGTCAGTTCTCGAATTTTCTCGATTGCGCAGAACGTCACGGTACCTCTAAGCAGTCTGCGCAGAAGCAGCAGCATCGCAGCGTCTCTCATTGTTCTCGTAGCTTTGTTGTGAAGTTCGGGCATCTCAGTGTTATTCATTTTTGCATTCTTTAAATCTCAAAGTAATTGTTGTGTGTTAGTGTGTATAACAAAGACGATACCTAATTTTTATGCATTTTCCGTGCAACTTTAATGCTGTAACTGTTGTTTATGCACGGGTTAACCTAGACTAATATTTTTTTTAATACAGTAATCGTTCGTGGTTTTTTTTTTCTTATGTACCATTCTGCGATGTACGTATTAAGGCGAACTTTGTCTGAGGAGAAATTTTTCCACGTTTGTACTTTTAAAGTTTATGACGTCGGAAGTAATGGGAAAATAGTGTTCGCTTTACGAGTCTTGGTCTTAGGAGCAATTTTTGAGGAATGGATATAGGTTGTAAGCTCAGGTAGTACTGTAGGTAGAACTTTAGTTCGTAGTTCACAGAGAACAGAAGCCATGTCAGCTATAGAATAGCAGTGAGTTATTGATGCTTAAGTAAAAGTGATGTTTATTGTGGTGGGCCGGGATAGCGTAGTCGGTATAGCGACTTGCTACGAGCTGGACGGTCCGGGGATCGAATCCCGGTGGGGGCGAGGTTTTCAGCACCCGTCCAGACCGGCCCTGGGGCCTACCCAGCCTCCTGTACAATGGGTACTGGGTCATTTCCGGGGGTAAAGTGGCCGGGGCGTGGCGTTGACCACCCACCCCCATCTTGCACCGAGGTTAAAGAAAGAGTAAAGCTATACCTCTATTCCCCCTCTGGGCCTTCATGGCCTGTTCTAGGGTGAAATTTACTTTTAATGTTTATTGTGAGGATTATAACAAACGTATAAATGCGCATTGTGGCATAATGCAGCGTTTTATAATGTTACGGCTGTGAGTGCTTGTAGTTACCACCGGATTTTGGAAGGTTAACAGATGATCTTGTTAAGTTGTTAACGTGTAGATATGGAAAATGACGCATCGAAGTGATGCCTCAGTATGCGGTAACTGATGCTCAGACGCCTATGCACGGCAGGAAACACGCTGCCATTTCATGCACTCATTCACAACAAAGATTAGGTTGTGGTTAGGTTGCAATTCTAATAGTGTGATACGCCTCCGACTGACGTTCATAGCAAAATCCCTCAGGTACGAAATTTGTCGTTGCTGATAACAAATTTACGCAAGTTCTGCAACCTTTCTTCGAAACACGATACGACCATTCTGCCGGCTTCCCTTCAGATTCCTCGTCCATCCACCCACCACTCTAGCCATCCTCTCACATTTATACGCCTACAAATGCATCCATCGCGAATTCACCCACACACCTACCTGATTACCCACCCAACCATCCATCTTCCAAAGAACTCTCTCATACGTCCACACATTCTTCCATTTACCCCATATATGCACCTTTCCTCCGGCCACTCATGTGTCTTTCGCATCCAAACACGTACCTACACATCCATTCCATCCATCCATACATACGAGTACATACATACACACATACATACATACATACATACATACATATATACTTACATAACATACGCACGTACACACAAACTTACATACATTTATACGTACATACATATATACTTACATAACATACGCACGTACACACAAACTTACATACATTTATACGTACATACATACATCCTCCCATACATACATATATACTTACATAACATACGCACGTACACACAAACTTACATACATTTATACGTACATACATACGTACATATATGCGTAATCATCCATCCATCCAGTCATCCAGTGTTCCGTTCTATTTATCCCTTTTTACGTCAATGGTCAGTTGGAAATTATTTGTGAGTATAAATGTAAATGGCCGATCCCAGTGGCGGCGCGGTCTAAGGCGTGGGTCTACGGCCGCTCGCTTACTGGGATTGTGGGTTCGAATCCCGCCTAGGGCATGGATGTCTGTCTCTTGTGAGTGTTGTGTGTTGTCAGGTAGAGGTCTCTGCGACGAGCTGGTCCCTCGTCCAGAGTAGTCCTACCGAGTGTGGTGTGTCTAAAGTGTGATCGTGAAGCCTCTAAAACTGATGCGGCCTAGGCCCCCAAGGGGCTGTCGAGCCATTGGGAGATAAATGTAAATGAAAAATGCAAAAATTGAACTTGGTGTTAATATAAATACTAATTTTATTCGTTAATTACATTATACATTACGGACCACCGGTTGCCGATTAACGGTGTGTTTGAACGCTTTTCATGAACTGCATTAAGAGAGCGTCTACTGGCGCGCAACTACGGAGCTAGGCCTGTGTGCGTTCTGCTAACAAATTGACGGGCACGTAAGCTGTCTAATAAATTGCCCAGCCATGTCGTTTATTATGAATCCTTCCTACCGAGATTGTCTTCTCGGATGATATGCAGCTTGTCACGGTGATTTCAGTCCCTGCAGGTAAACGTCGGGGCCTTAGCCTACCACAGGTAAGGCCACAGTGGCTTCATAGAGCTGCTGTGTCGGTTGATTGTACCTGCTGGCTGTTCGTAACCGTGGCCAGAACACCCTACATGACCAGAATGCTACTCATGTTATTTAGAAAATGAAATAGGCGATTATATAACATGTAACAGTTTAATGAACTGAACGTCTTAACATTGACAGTGTGTAAGGTACCATGGATACAAGAAGGTTGTTTTGGTAAATCAATTGTAACCTGGTACATGAGACAGCAGCTGATTCGTGGGTTCTCATGTTTGTAGTCGGTTACAAGGTTTGTTTTAGGGTTACTGTTGGTGATGGTAGTATAGTATGTTATATGTTTGTGAATTAGTAAACTAGTAACAGTCCGCGTGTGTGTTTTTCCTTGTGAATCCCAGGAAAAGAAAAGTTTATTCTAGAATGCCGCCCTTTTTACCGTATATTGACAAGATTGTATTTGAATGTCGATATTATAAGTGTACAAATATTTGTATCTGAATAGACTATACAATGAGCGAAGGCCAATACGTCCCTCCCATCGGCTTGTCAGAAGTAGCTAGTTTACCTGTGTGAATTGTGCTCCATGCCTTGCACCTGTGTTTGTTGATTAGTGACCGATTTACTTATTGATACTCGAGTATTTTTCCTTCTCTTACAACTCCTCCTCCTGGTGTGGGTTGCTGAAGAAACTGGTCATTTAGTTCTTCTTCACAGGTCACTGCTAACTGACATTTTCTGTGGCTCCTTCAGGGACGTGCATCAAATGAATACAAAGTTGCAGTTTGTTTGTGGTCAACTGCAGGTAATAGGTACTGTGTGACCTTCATAGATGTCATTCGGCATAAAATTGTGTGTAAATAGATTTGTCTTTCTGCTGGTTTAATATTGGAAGAAAGCTGTTTTTTTTTTAAGTTGTGATCTTGGAGTAGTGGTTGTCGCGATTTTGGTAGTAATGGAATTGGTGGTACTAGTTGTGGTAGTAATAATAGTGTTAGTAGTAGTAAATAGAACGTTGCGATTCCCACTCAGTGTCGGGAGTTCGGGGTCGTGCAGTTCATATTGCGGCCTGGAGACCGTATATATCCTTCCGAGGCTTTTCATCGTTCTTTTCAGTCCCTCCAAGCAAATGTTGGGATAGTGGCTCAGGAGAGGCAACTATCGCTTCCTTGCACGTCTTGCCCATTGATTATGCGCTAATGACTTGTTCTGTTATCATACACTATATAGTCTGATATACTGACAGCGTCGTTAAATGTAATAATAATAATAATAATAATAATAATAATAATATATACGTCAGTGGTAATTGACCAGACATGTACAATTAACAAAATATTACACTCCCAGTATCATTACAAACCTAAGTATATAACACAAAATGAAAGGTATTGGAGCACAGGTATGAGCACCGATAATAATAAATCGTAATATCTTGATTATAATTAAGCAAAACAGAGGAAGCGTGGTGGATGCGCAAGGCAGCGGTGTGAAGGCTGTCTAGAGCACGTGCTGCTTTAAAATTACGAAGTCGTTGCTGGCCAGTGCGAAGTTTTTACACCTAATTATGAAAATTGCTTCCCGGGGGTAAAGCGGCCGGGGCGTGGCGTTGACCACCCACCCACATCAAGCGCCGAGGTTAAAGAAAGAGTAGAGCTATACTTCTACTCCCCCTCTGTTCCTTCATGGCCTGTTCTAGGGTGAACTTTTAATTATGAAAATTGCGATTATGTTTGCAGTTTTTCGTGTATGTGAAGTAATTACAGTGATGTAACTGATGCACAGATAACATTTTTAAAACTAGGCCTTCTTACCTTTAGTGCAGCACTGCCTAAATGCGAAATCACCGTTGTATAGTTGAATGTTACAGGAAGTATTTCTTTCTAGGGGTGATTAGTAAAGCACGATACACTGGCCGTAGGTTGCAAGTGTATTATGGAGATACCTCTTGTCCGGTCATTTGGTGGCGATACCAAGGCAAGACACGGAAAACTATCGGGACGTCCGGTAACCCGGCTGAGTTTCGAACTGGCTACTTCACGAATACAAGTACAGAGCTTTATTTTCACGCCGATCTGCACGGTGCACACACGCCCATACACATGCATGCACACAGGCTGCATAGACACACAAAATAGAAAAAGAACATTCTCTTACGTACGCACATACATACATACATACATACATACACACACGTACATACGTACGTACATACATACATACATGCATCAAGAACTCCCGCCATACGAAAGCTATCTTTGTCTCGTAAGTAGCTTTGGATCATTTATTTCAGAGTAAATGTAAAGAAATTATCATATTCATGTACAAACAATCATAATTCATGATGATACCGGCATGTGTCCTGTGCTACCGTAGGATCTGGAACGCCATTAGACAGACCGCCAAGGTTACTGCTGTGGAGAGGCATTTACCTCATCTGATTCGCGATCCATACAAGAATGCAACTGCACGTAAACTTTTAATAACAAGTTGCGTAAGCCTTAGACATCGTAGTGGAACACCGGTGTAAGTCACACTGCGGCCAAGGAGCAAGCGTTAGTGTCAGTAACGACAATGTGTAAAAGGAATGAACGTCTGGTACGATGGGATGGCTTTTGGTTCGGCTGCGCGAGATCTTACAAAAGTAAGGCAAGGTATAGGTACTGTTGTTCCTCCACTTGAAAGTGTATAGGGCACGTGAAGTTGAAGCTTCACGTGGGACAGAAATGAGTGGCTAGCTTCAAGCTCCTGCTAAAAGTAAACATTGCTTTTGAAGTATAGAATGGGTAAGTTGAAATTTACAGATTTTATAATTATATTGCAGTACCATCGTCCGATTGTTGTACAAATAATTGGAAACTGACGCCTTTAGCTTCTATGTGAATGGAAAGAAGGTAACACATCTTGAAAACATCAATTAAAAATGTTTCAAGTTTTATGAACAGTGCCATGAAGAAGTTACAGTCATTGTTTTCCCCTATAAATACATACTTTGGTGAAGTTCTAATACCCATGTGCTGTAATAACCTTATGCACTAGCCTTGAATACAAGCAAAACAATGAACAGCATGTAGCAGAATGAGATATGAACTCCCGTGTTTATATTTTAAACTCAGGTATTTGGGTACTTTGCAAAACACTAACAAGCACTTCTGAAAAACAAAATCAAAATGTATGTACGGGTCAACTGCCACGTCTTAATGTTACATTTTAAAATACGGTATTTGCTTATTATATATTTATATTTGTCACAAAATTTAGCACCCTGTTTGAAGTGGTGTGTCACACTCATCTTAGGCATTTGCATGGGCGTAATGTTGGTGTTATTGCTGTTGAAAATTAGAAGTGACGAAGGTGTAATAGTCTCGAGTGGAATGATATCCGTACCAAGTTTTGTGAAAATGTGGTGATTTGAAAGTTGTTTCGGGAAAACGCAGATATGTATTGTGAAAACAAACCTATGTTTATATAATGTTTCATAACCAACTAAATGCACATTCTCTTGACACTATTTTTATATAGTTACTAAATACCCCTACATATGTTTCAGTCTATTTACAGACCATCATCAGGGGGTTATAAACTACTCTTATTACACATCCATATGTTTTGATTTTTAAAGCTACTATACAGTGTTTTACATTTTACAATTTTAAACATATATCCATTTTTAAAAGGATATTACAACCTACTAAAAGACTAAGGTGATCTGACTGTATATGACAATGAACTGAACATATGGATGTGTAATAAGAGTAGTTTATAACCCCTGATGATGGTCTGTAAATAGACTGAAACATATGTAGGGGTATTTAGTAACTATATAAAAATAGTGTCAAGAGAATGTGCATTTTGTTGGTTAATGAAACATTGAATAAAAATGCACGGTGAAAATAATATAAAGTCTATGTTTATATGTCTTGAAGTCTTCACTGTGACAAAATTCAGTAAAATCCGAGGCTGACAGCTGCGTCAGATGGTTCAGTTAATGTAGTGCATGCTTTCCAGTGCTTATAACAATTCCAAGACACTAATTAGTCCAGGCCTGTATTGCAGTGATTGAAAATAACTCACGTTTTCTTTATCGCTTGGTCTGTGACTTTAGAATGAATGCGAACCAACTCCGGACAGGCAATGATGAAATGCGTATTGACTGAGTCAGTAGAACAGAGAGAGTATTCTTCCACTGATAAAATTTTGACTGTCACAGTCGAAATTTATAACGACATCGGTTTATGCGACGCATTGTCTATGGCGTAAAATATTCTTTGGTATCAACTAATTCCTCATAAGCCACGTATTTTTCTGCCTTCCTTAATACGACATTCATAAGAGCACATAACGCTTGTATGGGGTCACTGTCGTCAATCTTCGGCTCCAACATAATTTTCCAAGAATCGGACTATTTTGAGAGTTCAACCACCGCCTCGTCCTTGAGAAGGCCAACTCTGCACATTCGGGTAAGGACAGGCACTCCATGCCTGGACAAAGACAGTATTAACAGTAATTCACTTTGTAGCATAAAGGTCCCATTCCGTTATCTACATGGCTACAGTCATGAACACAAGGAGGGTTTTGAGCGTCGGAAGTTAACGTGATACGAGATAAAGCAGATGTGCCAATTCTAACTGTGAGTGAGGCGGTCGAAGTCATCAGAGTTGCGACCCGCTTCTACGAAGCTAGGAGAGAACAGCAGAATTGTGGCACACGTCGTGGGCATTGAAGAACATTTAGAAAATCAGTGTTCGGCAGGCCACAGAAAGTAGATGAAAGTCGGGACCGACTTAAGACTGACTTTGTGTTGTGAGTGCCTGCAGGATGTTACTGCATGTACTGTACATACGTCTAGTGAATTGTCTTACTGTAAACCTACAGGTCTCTGTAAACTTAGAACTATAGTATATTTTGTTTTTTCTAAATTTTAATTGTAATTTAAATTTAAAATCGGTGTGAAAAATTAAGTGATGTGTCTACAGGCCTGTATTTTGTCTTGAAATATTTTTCCTTCCCTGTTATATCATACTGCTCGACTGGAAGCAAACATACCATTTAGTCCCTTTCATGACATTATAACCGAGCTGGACTGTATTTTGTCAAAATGGTGGTCACTTGTAACGTACTAGAACCGTCGACTTCATATGAAGCTGGCTTTCCATTTATACGGATAAACGTGGTTGAGTGTTCGTCATTCACAACATGCTACCGGTGTCGTTAACTAAACCGAGGAAAGTACGAGTTATCTCGCCTGATGCCGTGCCCGGTTTTATGACATCGCAGACATCATTTACTCTGCATAAAAGCAGTGTAGCACACCGGCATTTTTATACGAGAGACATGGCGTTGTTCAATCGGACTTATAGTCTATTAAAAAACTTGGGCTGAAGTCGATTAACTAACGCGTTATATTGTGTGGCAGTTACAAGATAAGCGGGCCAGTTTTGTAAGATGGGTGAAAACGTTCAGCGACTAGCTCAGGACGATTACAGAATAAGATGTAAGTTGATTGGTTGAATTGAGTATTGACGTATGTAAAGTCGACTCACCTGCAATGGTTGTGTTTTATTGCTTCATTCATTCTGTAGTCTGTCTTATGACAGGTCCATAGCCTCTTCCAAAACGAGTTCTCCACAGGGTGCGATCTAGTGCTTCCTCTTTCAATTTCCAGTATCTTCTCTTTACCTTAAGGTTATCCAGTAGCTGCTTACGCCTTCTTCCTCGTCTTCCCGTCATTTATATCCATCCTTCAAACTTTCCTTCAATCACGTGTTTTAGAAGACAGTTTTTACGCAAGATGTGACCAATCCAGTTAGCCTTTCTTCTTTCTTGTTGAATGCTGCTTTTGCCATGGCAATTCTGGTTTTAATTTCACGTGTGCACTGCATCATTTGTTATCATGCTACCCAAATAACTGAAATATTCCACATTATCCATTTGTTTTTTATCTATCATAATTTTTATTGGTTATGATTGCCTTGAGATTCTCATTACCTTAGTTTTTTTCCACATTCATTTCCATTCCATAGCGTCTTCCAAATTCAATTAGTCTATCAATCATGTCCTGTAGCACCGTTTCTTCCTTGGCCAGTAGCACAGGGTCATCTGCATATTTCACAGTGCGAATTACTTGTCCTCCTATTTCGAAGCCTCCAAACCATTCAAGAGCTTCCTTGGTAACGTACTCGCTGTATAAGTTGAACAGAATCGGCGACAAGCAGCAACCTTGTCTAACTCCTCTTCCAATCTTCACACTTTTCGTCTCCCCTTGGTCCAGTCGTATTTTGACACTCTGTTCCATGTACAATTTGCTGATCAATCTTCTTTCGCGCCAGTCTATCCCAGTTCCTTTTAGGATCTGCATTAATTTGGCCCAGCTGACACGGTCAAATGCCTTCTGCCAGTCTATGAAGCAAGCACACAATTCCTCATCTATGTCCAAGGTTCGTTCTGATATTATTCTCAGCATCCCAATTGCATCCCTAGTTCCTTTTCCTCTTCTAAATCCAAACTGATCTTCTCCAAGCGCATCCTCAGTCTTCCTTTCAATCCCTCTTCTAGTTTTATTGCTAACAAACTAAATAAAGTGGCTCAAACCTTCACAAGACTGGAAAGGGTGCACTTCATAATACAGTACACAGAATTACCAGAGACGTTCTTTATTTATAGTTTTAGTTTGCTTGAAATGAGAATAATGACATGAAAATCGTGAATTTTCATGTAGAATTTCAGTAAAATCTGCAGACGCCATAGGTGTAGTACATGGAAGTCTATGTACGGCTTAATGGAAGCTAGATTTCATTATGAATTAGTGTGGCAGAAATTTGAAAATGCCAAGCTACTTTTAGTATATGTTTTCCCATACCAAATTTCAACGAAATCTGTGAAACGGTTTATGGGTTACGTGGGAAAGACCATTTGTGTCCTTGTGTAGACTAGGTTTAATTATTATTCAGTACGGTTGAAAGTCTGAATTGCTGGAACACTTTCGGGGGAAGTCTGAGGACAAGTTTGTAGGGTTTATGAAAAGCCCAATCTATAGCCGTGTGTAAACTACATTTTATTATGAAATTATATGTTTCAAAATGGGAATTGGCCAACAACTCTTGGTGTAAGCTGTCCTTGCCTAATTTCAGTAAAATATTTTGGACTATGCATGGGGTTCATGGAAAAGTCAGTTTATGGCCTTACATGAACTAGGTTTATTATGGGTCAATATGGCTGAAAATCGGAATTTGAGAACAACTTTTTTTACTGGACGTCTCTGATATCGATGTTGAACAGTTCACAGGCTACGTAAAGAAATACTTTCATGGTTTGACGCAAACTTGGGTTTATTATGACTTACTATGCCTGGAAATTAGAATCGCCAATACCGTTTGATGGAAGCCTTTCATATCGAACTTCAACCAGGTAGGTAAAATGGTGTACGGGATAAATGAAGTACAATTACAGGCTTCCGTAGAGTACGCGTTATTACTAATTGATATGGCTGAAAACTGGAATTACGCAACGACATTTTATGATAATCTCGCCTGTCGAGTTTCAAAAAGGTCTGTGAGGCAGTGTATGCGATACGTGGAAAAGTGCATTTATAGACGTAGCTATTTCCGTGTTTGTTAGTATTATACCTATAGCGAAGTCGGTATAGTGGCCAGGCTACGGGCTGGACAATGCGGGATTTGAATCCCGGCAGAGGAAAGAGATTTTTCCTTCAAAACGTCCGCACTGGTTCTGGGGTTCACCCAGTTCAATGGGTACGGGGGGTTTTACCTCGGTGATAAAGCGGCTGGGATCTGAGGCTGACCATTCATTTTCATCTAGTGCCAAAGTTAAGAATGAGTGGAATTATATCTCCACTTGCTGGAAAAAGCATGGCATATACAAGTGTTAAATGCTGCTGGAAATTGGAATTTCTTTACAAGATTTAGTGAAAGTCTGTAATTTCAAGTTTTTGAATGTCATTCCGCCGGTGTAGGTGCGCATACTAGATCACGGACAGACGGACATACGGACATGACCTCCACATAAGGCGTTCCTTTTCACTTTTGTAAAGAACTCGTAGAAACTGAACTAAAGTTGCCATACATTTTTATTGACGTGGGGATATTACATGTGGAGAATTAGCCCTTTCAGTATTACCAAATTATGAAGGTATGAGCTTGGCCTGATGAAAGGCTCGACAAATCCTAGTAGCCAGTATACCGCCCGATATTTGAACCGAACACATCAGACATATGCCGCACTTTCACGCGTCTCATATGATGAGTCGGCTGAGTGAAAGGAAATGTCCAACTTTTGTGTTCAGTTTAAGCTGAGACGTGTGAAAACCGATCATTTTTACTGAATACTGCCAACTACGCAGTGTGTTTTGTGTAATAGTAATGCAAGCTGCAGAGGATCTCATTATTGTAACACGCGTGAAGAAATAGCACCAAGGCCATCCATCACCGCTTCTTATACTGCATATGCTGATGAATCTCGTTCAGTTCTTTTCAATTATTTATGTTTCATTACCTGCCCGAATCCAGAGAGTGGACGTCGGCTGTTATTTTTAGAAGCAACTTAATTTTAACGTATTGTTGTCACTAGCTTTATTTACATCATTCGAGGTTGGAATATGCTTGTTGCAGCTCGCCGAGACTTATCGTCGTTGGTCACAAGGGAAAATCCTTAACTACTCTCCGTATAACGTCGCGAGAGAAATGAACGTTATCACTTACGGAAGTTATATTCGTTTATATTCCAATGAATATACATATCCGAACATTGCATTGTAGTACAGAAACTTTTATTACACATTTTACCTATCAAAAGAATTACGTTTGTGGAGATGCATTTCGTGGAGCTGCTGAATGTGACGTTGCCAAAAAGTCAGTTTATCTGTCACTGTTAAGAAATGTTCTGAACTTCTTAGTGGAGTATACTATGTGGTTGCAGTGTTTGCAAGTATTTCAGCATGATCGAAGATTCAAGTATTTTTATACATTTAAATGTTATTTCCGGTTCTGTAAATTGTATTCCCCCATTTGTCCACTGTGACAGCAGAATATACCGAGTTGTCATTGTATGACGCTGCGTAAGCGCTAAACTAGTCTAGACTGGCTCGCTTTTCGCAGCGTCATAATTTGAAAACCCCGTATTACATCATGGCCTACGTACACTATTACACGCAATGCATTACTCGTGGAAAGACTACCGCAATTTGTCATTTCAGGGTTTCACGCCGGCGGCCGTGGAGAATACTCTGCTGGAATATGGCGCCGTGTAGCCTAGTAGATATGTACTGACATTTCAGATCATCGGGGTGATGATGGAGGCAACACGTCCCTCTGAAAAGTCGATGCGTAACTACCAGACTACACGATGTCATTTTTCAGAATACATTAATGATCTTTCACGATTTGTCTTAGTTCTTGAGAAAAGGTGGAAGATATCTTTCAGCTAAACAATAGCAGCTTTGCATGTGTATAATTCTGTGATTGCAGCAGAAAGACCTAACTTAAGCTTCTTACTTGTTAATAATAGTTACCGGTGTACATTTTCTTTAGTTTTAAAGGAGTAAACGTGAAAAGGTATTTATACCCGGTCTTATTGATGTCATTTATAATCTAACATCTTATGCAGCAACACAGTAAACCTGACCCTGAAGATTAAGGCACTACGATCCTTCAAAACGTCGGAAACTTCTCCGAACGAAACACTGTTACATCTCGGAAGGCTACAGTCTTGAGGAACACCACCCTGAGAACCTGGAATGTGGCATACCTTAGATACCTTCACATACGTTAACAGCGAAGCATCGTCTCCAGACTTTTTGTAGAAACTTTTTTCAGTAGAGTGTGAATGATACTGTGTCTTTGTTTTGCGTAAGGAAATTTATCTCTGGAATCTTATGCGTTGAAAGACAACTTTTATCAGTTTAGAGGCGTTGCAAATTGTTGTAAACACGGTACTGAACCTTCGGCGGAATTGGTGGAATTTTCTGAGTGCCTGAATAACCAATAAGTTCTCACAAATTACTGTGCTTCATGGAGTCAGTTCATTTAGGCGCGTTCGCATAGTCGCGAAAAGCGCCTGATAGCTTCATCATGTCCATTTGTCCGCCTGTCTGCCTGTCCGTCCTCATGTATCAGCCCGGCACCCACTGGACGGATTTCTATGAAATTTGATATTGGGGGCTTCATGAAAATTGTTGAGAAAAAACAGATTTGGTTAAAGTCGAACAAAAATGTCGGGCAGTTTATATGAATACCTAAGTAATTACGTTGTGTTGTTGCTGGTGACATAAATTCACCATAATAGCATTGTTGTGCAACACTCAGTATTTTTATATAGCTCAACAATACACATAGAACGCATTTTTGTGTTTCCGTTGCAACAATGGTTACGCAAAGGAGCCACAATGTTACGTTGTACGTACATTGCCCGTCTTGGTTTTAGTTTAGTTAATTTATAGGCTAAGTAAGAGACTCTCTGATGTTTGTCTGTTGTGAGTGTTGTGTGTTGTCAGGTAGACGTCTCTGCGACGGGCTGGTCACTCGTCCAGAGGAGTCCTACCGAGTTTGGTGTGTCTAAAAAGTGTGATCGTGAAGCGTCGAAAAATGAGGCGGCCTTGGCCCTCAAGGGGCTGTTGAGCCATTGAAAAGAGAGAGAGAGAGAGAGACTCTGACTCGTGATGATAAATACCTAGATGGTAGAATGCATTATGCAGTGTGTTTATGCAGATGAACAGTAATTTATTTCAAATGAACCGTACTAATTCAAGCACTCGTAAGTGATCATTAAACAAAAATGGCCAAAGAAAATTAAATCCTATTACTGGGCATGGACGGGCGATGATACGCACACGCTGCGTAAACTGTGTAGATGGCAGAGGAGCTGCAGTTCGGCTAGTAGCGAAAATTAAGTATATTATCGGAAGAGGTGTATTCATTAGTTTAATTTGTTAACAAGGAAACTCGTTAATCGAACGTTAATGAATCGAGGATGTAGTCCGCTTGCCTGCAAAAGATAAACTATTTAACAACGGTCGTTGCTTCATTATATGATATTTTCATGACATTATTACTCTTACACAGGAATTTACGTAGATGTTACTGAATAGTTCTACATATTTTTTCCTGAATGGGTAATGTCCCTCTGTTGAATTTCTGAGGTTTGCTGTCATTAATGTTCTGCTTCTGCAGTCAGCTAAACAAGCAGTTACCGTGCCTTTAGCTGGGCACTCGACACGCCCGTCACTAGTCCTTCCGCTGCTGCGAAATGCTGGTTGTTATTTGTGACTGGTTGCTGTGAATTTGCGTGACGGCGATATGCACATGTTTTTCTTTTTCACAACCGCAGTTCAGTGCCCCAACTGTTCGGTTCGTCTGCCTTAAGAACCACGTAAAAAGTGTAGAATTATTCTTTTGAATTCTAAATGATGCAAGGGAATATTCGAAGACATTTCATCCAGTTCTGTTTGTCGAACGATATTTTCTCAAATGTTCTTTTCGTTTGTTGCTGCTGCTGCTGCTCTTGTTGTTGTTGTTGTTGTTCGCAAATTCGTAGTTCAGTTTCTTTCGATCATATGTAATTGTCCACTGCAATGTGAGCCAAATTATTTTTCGTCCAACGAGCTAGTGTCGTTCCCACCATGATGTCCAGTATCCTTTCGTCCCTTTGTGTTTTCCCCGTTAATGTGTCCAGTTTTTAAACTACAACATGCTGTAAGTTATACCGCCCGGTCGGACGGTCATGAAATTGTGTGTAACATACTTTGCTAAGAATTGTTTCCTACGTTAAGTGTTAATTGCTTGCATTGCCGTAGATTACGAGAGGTTGTAACGCAATGAATGAGTGAATGAACGAAAGAAGGAAGGAGTGAATCAGTCAGTGGGAACTTACAGAGCTTTTTGTGTGATATACATGTTCATTATTTATTTTGGGCCTGGTGCTTTTATTAGCCTACTTTCCTTATGAAAGGGGGAAAAAAAGCTGTGTGTGTGTGTGTGTGTGTGTCCATCCATTTAAACTTTGAACCAGTTTACTGATTTTATCTAAAGTTAGTATATCATTATTCCACAGAGACGTTGCGGACCCAAGTACTTGTGGCGCGCTATTGAGAAATATACAAGATTGTAAATGTAGTATTTTTGTAGAATGTAAAACAACACATTACGTTCCTTAAAATATTTTCTTTCGCTTTCGGTTTGTTGGCGGTAGCTAATGATCCACGAGTCAGGCATGCCAAATCTGGTATGGAGGTAAATCATAAAAACACCTACACACATGCGTAGTATTATTTATAAGTTACATCACAGCTATGGCGAAGATGCAAAAATTGGAGGTTATGTCCTACGCATTTAACTTAAACAGAACTAGTACTTGAGTTGTAAATTGCCAACAGAAATAAAATAAAATTGTAACAATAATAATGGCAAGGTAGATATGTTGGACCAGAAAGCTGTGTAACAGGAAAGTGTAGTGGTACGTAAGATTTGTCGTCGAAATTCCCTTGTTTTTCACATTGTTAATTCTCGTTAGCCTTCTTAATGCTAAATTACAGTAGATCGTGGCCTATGCGAAGGTACTAGCCTGGTATTTATCTGTAGGGACTGATGGACATTACAATAAAAGTCAATCGAGCCCGTATGCCGGCCGAGATGCGAATCGAGGCCTCATGAATATGAAGTACAGCAGTCCGCACGACTCTGCGAGCTAGGTGTCTGACGAATGGAAGGGTACAGGTGGAGGGAATGGTGTGCTAGTTACTAGACCTGTTTGGTTCATGAGGGTAAATACGATTATGTCTGGTCTGATGTTTTCGGATAAGGCCGTATTTACCTTATCTGAAACGGAGCACATTCAAGGTCAAGTTTGCAGATTCGCGCCAACTACTGTAAAACCAAGCTGTGGATTTAAGGATAGACATATGGAGGATTTCCCAGTCCTGTGCTGCAACTGAACATTCGTAGGGTATCTGTAGAGGGAAATTTTAATAAACTGTTTCATTCTTGAATTTCCGTTGGTACGGTGTCTTCCGTGCAGCCTTACAACATACTCGTGTGTTTCTTGGTTGTTTAACTTAATAATTCTGTCGATGTAGTGAATACAGTGCCGGAGTTTCTCCACTTACTTGCGCAATATGATACGAGTAATTCCATTGAAATGCTAATTGAATATAATGCGCTTCTCTGTAATCTATTACACATGTAGGCTGTAGTTCTCTACCGGACGGTGGAATTGCCGCTCAGTCGCGCTGGTGCTGTGGTGTGTTCTAACAGCTATCAGACTGCATGGCTATTGGGGTTTTAAGCTGGTTTCAGTGGGCAAAATTGGCCTTATAGTTCAGTGCCTTCAGTACTTGTGTATTTCCGCTAACTTCTGAAAAAAAAATAGACAAAACCATGTAGGTCTATGATAACAATAAATTAGAAACGAGAATCGGAGACAAATCACAATGCAACTACACATAATAGGCTGTATCATTTTATAATGTTTAAAAATTTAAGGCATCGAAATATAATTTCTAAGAGAAGTGATATTCGTAGTAAAATTAAGAGAAGAATTAGTTCTGGAGATAATTATTTATGTTAATTTCGATTGTTTTTTAATCCCGCCAGCTTTGCAAAAGGTTGAGTATCAGGATCTACAAGACGATAATTTGGCAGTTCTGTATGGCTGTGAAAGGTGGTCACTTCCATTGAGGCAAACTCTTGGACCTAATATTGATGCTTTGAGCATTTTATGTTATTAAACAACGCAGTACCTGAGAATAAGCGGGCCGGGACAGCTCAGTCGGTATAGCGACTCGCTACGGGCTGGACAGTCCGGGGATCGAATTCCGGTGGGATCGAGATTTTCCGCATCCGTCCAGATTGGCCCTAGGGCCCACCCAGTCTCCTGTATAAGGGGTACCGTGTCTCTTTCCCGGGGTAAAGCGGCCGGGGCGTGGCGTTGCCCCCCTCCACGCCATCTAGTGCCGAGCTTAAGGAAGTAGAGCTATACCTCGACTCCCCCTTTGGGCCTTCATGGCTTGTCCTAGGGTGAACTTTGCCTTTACCTTTATTTGAGAATAAATCGCCTTGTACTGTTATGTTATGGAAATCTAGGAACTTCGATGGACTGGAAATTTGGCTAGGACGGAGGGCCTTACATTCAGAATTTTGATGGGGAAACCTCTCTAGAAACGTTCATATGAAAGAAAAGAAGTTGAAAGAATACCATGAAGAGATACTAGGGAGCTAGGTGTGTAAATGGAATTAGCTTAGAATAGTGATAAGTGCCGGATTTTAGGAGGTTAGCGGTGTTGAACCTTGTGGTACTGCTACCATGTTAGCGGTTAGGTAGGCACGTGGGTAGGGTTGATGTCGGAGGTTACGCCGATGTCACGTTTCTTTCGTTGTCTTCAAGGGTTTTAGGAATGGACATGACTGCAGCTAGGTGACGGCAGTGAAGAACGAAAACAAGGGCGTAAGAGTTTTGCAACTCCGTCGACCCGCTGTAAACTAGGCTTTCCATCCGTTAAGCCAGCCTCGTAGGCCGTATGATAACCGCCTCATACATATCGGGAACAGGGCATAACTGGAGAGTGGTTCGGTGGTTGTGATTCCACTATACAGTGTCTGTAACGTAGGACAGTCTCGTTTATGTCCCGACCCTGTAGTATGTTTTCTAAGGGGAAGAATGCTCGTTTTCAGTTGAAACTATGGCCTTCTTTAATTCCATTTTTAATATATTCGTCTGCCGTTCATCACCGAAACATGAGCCACTGATATGAGCCTATATCTAAAGTTTGCAAGGCTAATGTTGCTATTTAGCATCGTGAATTTTGTCCTCGATTCATCGTGCCTTGGGATAGTTTCTCCTGTCCCTACCTTTTACTGTATAAGCAAGCACACGTATCTCTTTTAACCTCATACATTTTTCTGTCCGTAAGTTCGTAGAGTTGTTATATTGTTACGCAGAGTCAATACGTCGCTTACTGTATAAACAAGTACATGTATCTGTTGTAACGCCATAAACCCTTCTGTCTCCCAGTTCGTACATCTGTTTTATTGTCAGAAATGGCATGGAAAATTTCTCCAGTCTGTTGACCAAGGTCCACGACTAGATTTTAATATCACTTATTTTATGCACAAAGTGTTCGTTCTCTGTGTTTACTTCAAATACATATGCATCCTTCACTAAGACTTCTTGAAGATTAACTGTAACAGGCCTAAGCAAAGTCAGCTTAGGTTGGGTTGGTCGTTCCAAACACCTGACGCCTCTCATGTAATTTGTGACCCTTGTGGTATAGGTAAGGGCCCTGTCATTCGTTCAACAGTACGTATCTGTACGATACAAGCAGCTCTCTGCTGCATTCTAGAGGGTTCGCATTATATGATGCTGCTTGGAGTGGTTTTCAAACGCCCATCCTGAAATTTGCGCGGAAGGCGCTCCAGTTTAGTCGTTTGTAGTTATCAGCATCACGCAAGTCGCGGTACGTTTATGCAGCAACGTGAGAACGATACGAGAGACACTGTGGACACGTTAAGAGACGACGACAATTGTTTACTGCGGCGCGGCACATCTCAGACCGGCGTCTACGCTGAACTAGTGTAGGCCGGCTCGCTTCTGCAAGCGTGTTTGCTGCGTCATTATTTGAAAACCTCGTATGTCGTGACTGTTGCTGACTACTGCAGTTCGTTCTGTCCACTTATGTCTGTAATATATTCCCTACCACATAGACGCTTTTCTGTGTCGCTGTGGGAAAATATGTTTTTTTAAACGAATTCTGTGATTTGTTGCATTTTAAAGTATTGCTCAACCTAAGTTTATTATTCTTGTTTTTTGTATAGAATAGAACATAATATTTGTTAAATAAATGAACGTTTAAATTTGAATTCGTGAAAAGATATACCGTGAATGGATGGCGCAACTTTCGCCTGCTAGAAACGTTACTGAAACCTTGGAGCCCTTTGTATATTGATGAATTGGCAGATTATTTAAAAACTGTATGTATGTGTCAGAGATTTTGCAACATCAAATGTGATATAGACGTTATTAGGGTACGTTATTGGAAACAATGAATTCAGAAGGACTGCGAGAAGCCGGTGACCTGTTTGCAGACATTGATACTGCATCTGTCACAAATAATGGGTGAAAATGTTTGAGATATAAGCTGTATGTCGTAATAAAATGTATGCACGCCTAAGCCAGTCTGTCATTTACTAACTCCTCACACTATTACGTTTTCTCATTCTCAGAAAAAGGGTAACTTACAATTCAGGTCGCTCAGATTTCGACCTTTGTCATTCGTATAGCTTCTAAAAACACGGTTCAACGCATCCTTTCAGAAGCTGCGTCTATATCCTTCCTCGGATGAAGAGGTGGGGAGGTACCTACTCAGTTGGGCCCCTTAGGTAGAGCTATTCTCAGTGTCTGACCCAGAGACTGAGAATAGCCATATCTAAGAGGCCCATCTGAGTGAGTACCTACCCAAAGGTTTACCTAACGACGGAAATGCATGCAGTTTCCGAATTAAGTTTTTGTACTTTCAAACACTGATCGATATACAAATCCAAAAACGTTGTGCTTCTGTATCTGATGCACCATCGTCAGAAGGCTATAGAATTGACTTCTACCGGAGGTTGATGCAGCTACGTTGGAAGGTGCAGTGGGCCGTTAGGGTCAAACCGAAACAACATTCACATCATTTGGGGCAAACTTCCAATACGAAATGTGATCCAGTTTAAGGATTCACGTTGTCTGAAATGTGACTGTGTCGTTGGGTAAGTGGATGGCGACATTTTGAAGTATTGTGATGCTTTGATATTCAAGCATCAGGCAGTCCAAGAAGAAGAGCGAAGTTAATTTTACTCTTAAACATGTTCAAAAACTTAATCGGTAAACATTTGGCGGTAATGAATTCTTTTTGGTAAAATGTTCTTGTGTAGAATGCACGTACTTCATCGTTCCGTGACGTGAGCGTGACCGTTGATATATGCAGATGCATTTAAATCAGTCAAAGAAATGTTTTCCCTAACCGTGATCTGACCGTGAGCGTACCTGTAGTGTGAGCCAAGGTGAAGTATCACGTCGATTGGAGACCGTCCACCTACATGGAGAATGGGTATCAAAACATGTCTGTCATTTACCGACTGTCATTATCCATGGTAGATATATTCCTAAAAATGATCCTCCTCAAGTTTCGAACGGCGCGCTGAGCTGCAGATGGTAAGTCCAGTTGCATGCGGTTTGCGCCTTGATCCACCTGCGGCTAGAACAGGTTCTGTGTATTTATAGGCCGTCATTCCGATTCCACTTTTGCTTTTGATTGCTTGTTACTAGTTACTGCTGTTACATCCACACAGACTCGTTTTTCTTACGTGACTTGCTGTCGAGGTACGTCGTCCCGCTGCTTTGTGTTCAGTTCCGATTTTTCGCAGTCATTTGAAGCAGGATCGACGCCAGGAACGGCAGTTGGAAAGTTGCTTGGCCCTGTGGTTCGCGGTGTGCCGGCGGTAGAGTTCCTTCAGAACTCGCGTAATACCTCGTGTATAGCTTTACACCAAGCAGGTCCATGTCTTGTCGTCACTCATTTGTGCCTTTGTTCTCGTTGTTGCCATATTCTCATAGGCAACACTCTGAACAATTTTTGGTATGTGCCTACCGAAAATTGAGGTTTCACGTCATACACATTGCAATTTGTTACTGAAAATTAATTAAACGAGAAATTAAGTTGTGAGAAGTTCGTCGGGCCATCGTGTGCTTGTCACAGACAGACATTTTTCAGACGTTTGATGCAGGCTCAGTCTGTGACATAACGAACCCACAGTCGTTTACAGGTGGCTTTGTGCAGTGAAATGATAGGGACTTCGTTGTATGTGTAGCAATGACAAGTAAAAAATATTTGTTCCACCGCTTGTTAGGATTTGTTGGAATGGATAAGCTGAGTTAGGATTTTAAAAAGTGCGGATAGGTTCCAGTTTTAAATTGGCTCGCATTTATAAAAAAAAATAATGCACCGAATATTTTAAGACAATTATCTATGAATTATAAGTATAGTTGTCTTGATAATGTTTTAGGTCTCGTATTTCTGAGAGCCGTGTGTTCGAGTCTGTGCTGTTGGGGATGGTCATTGCTGTGCTTGCGATGTGATTGGAATTCAGGAATTAAAGTACTGAATATCATCCGTGACTTCCTTCAGTGCATTCTGTCGGATTCTTGGCGATGCCGTCCATTAGTCTCATACCCCAAGGACTGAGGTATTTGGTTCAAATTTCGGTCTAGACGTGCTGTTTTGACGGATGCTTGTTTTAGTTCTTTTAATTCCACCAGATGAACACCAAGAAAGTATTTTAATACACTTAGTGGCCTCTTTCACCCCTCCTGAATCGACATAAACAACAGCGTATAAGAAAGGGATTGCTAGCTAGACGAGTTTCGGGAGCCGTTCATTAAAAAGCAACAGCAAGAGCCATGTATTTGATCACGAAGTCAAACGTACTGCAGCAACACTGATCGCTGTCTGAGAAAACGTAGCCAGCGCTTTTCTGCCATTTTCACAGGCATCTTGCGCGAGTCCCATGCGTGACTTGCTGGAGCCGTGTTGTGGCCACTCCTGCTATAGGGAATTCCAGGCTTATTCCTTCTTCGTGGGCGTTGGCCTTGCCGTCTTTTGCTTGGTCGGCCAATGTTTCTTCTGCCGGTTGGAATGTATTCATATACTAGCTTGGGAATGCGCGTATCTTTCGTCGTTAATATATGTTATGTTCATTTGCCTCTATAATCCACAGTAACTTCATTTAAATTGTATAGGCCTATGTTTACTTTCGTTTCTTAATGTGTTTTATGGTCATATAACCTAATCCTGCAACTGACTTCAAACATTTCATCTTCGCTGTCAGAATTTTTCTTTCACGCGGTTACGTTAAAGTCCAGTGCCCGATACTAATCTCTTTTGGATGTGTAATAATGTGAACATTGATACGACATGGTAAACGACTTACACAAAGCATGCCTTGTCAGATATGTCATTTGAAAACTTCGTCTGGGCTGTGATTTATGCTCCAAGCTTTGTTGACATCGCTGAATGTTACTACATTTCTTAATGAGACTAGTTTTCGTAATGCCCAATTGATAATAATTTTTGTGGTTTTATTCAGTTTCAACTAATGCCCGGTTAGTCCCTTGAAAGAGGCCACGATTTTCTCCTTCGAAAACTTTGCCTTCTTCCCATCTCGCCGTTGTCAAATAACGTAGGAATCGAACAGGATTTTCGACTTAAAGAGATGCACATGTTACTGTTCGTCGTGGAATCGAAGTATCACTAATGAACGAGGTTATTTCAGCTGCGTGCAGCACCGAATGGTAAGGGTGATGTACTGTGAATTTTCAGTTGATAAAGAATGTGAGAGGAAACTTTTGTGACCTCTTTAATGTAATATCTCGATATTTGTGTGGGGAAACTGAGGAAAACAATGAAAACCCTATCAGCGTAGCCGGCCTTTGTGTCAGTATACCACGATGTTGAGGGAATGAAGTGGAATAATGCAGATTTGTTTTCATGGTTTTTTGTTTGCTTTTAACTGTTTCAGCTCATTAGGAAGGCCTAATTAATCATTTGTTCCGATCTCGAGCACTCTCGTTGAATAGCATGTTTACTGTTTGATTTGTGTGGATCAGAATTTTCTTTTGCGACTGTAACTGCTTTCGACCGAGCGGGTTAACACAATCGTAATGCGTCTGACTCGCATTCATGATGTAACCGTTTCGAATTTTAACTGCGTATTCCAGTTTAATGGTTTTAATTGGGTTTCTCAGCTGGACGCTGGACGGAACCCGAAGAAGGTTGAGACAGATTGTTCTAAAACCCGTCTTTATTTATCCATAATAATCCTAATGCCAACGTTACATAAGCCTAGTACTTGAACACAGCAAACTGAAGTGACCGACAGGTTTGTCGTGCATCATTATCGGTGTAGTGGTTAGTAGGCTTACTATTCCTTGGTATCTGGGAGGTTCTGAGTTCAGGTAGCCTTTGAGACAGGCTTTGCACATGGACATTCTCGTGAGTTTTGTTAGCCCCTGCAATCGGCGCCATTGGCTCAAGCGTCCTCATCTTGTTATCCGACGCAATACAGCCTATTCAGCTGAAGAAGCTTTGTTAAGCGGACAGTAAACAAATAATCCCAGTAGTGACTGCAAACGTAGTTTGGTGCAGAAAGTCTGTTTTGGTCATAGGTGTAACTTGGCTAATATCACTGGGGGGGGGGGGGGGGCTAAATCGACCATGGGTATTAGGAACTTTAATTTACGAAGGAATCAAGAGAGGAAGATGGGGAAGATTCGTTTGAACCAATCCTTAATATACATACATTCATTTCCCCCAGTGTCACCCCAAATACACACATTCTTGACTGACTAAATTATTCTTAGGCAGAAGAAATATTGGGGGGGGGGCACTTGTCCTCCTTGCCCCCCCCCCCCCCCCCCCCAAGGTACGCCTATGGTTTTGGGTTTTCCAATAAGGTTGTATGATATTGTGCCTCGGGATGTACAGAAGGCAGGGAAGTACTGGTTGACAAACGCAGGCGAGTTAGCAACCCGCCAGTTCCATCTCTTGTGTCGTCATCCAGCTTCATGCTGCCGGCATGTCTATTTTCTTCTTTGCCCCACCATGTCTCCTTTTTCATCTTAATGTGTGTCTCCCGCCCCCTCGTAAGTTTCATTCACGGCGCTCCTCCATTCAGCACCAGCCGCAGCACAGTAGCCTGTTTGGTTTTATAGCGCTAGCAAGTGTGTTACGTGATGTGCTACTAACCGTAGTGAAAACATATCTCTCTCTTTCCGTGGCACGAATGGCAACATAGCCTGAACAGCTAGTATAGTGTAGAGCAGGTATATTGTAGTATGTGAACGGTATTGTTGTCACCCGTCATGTGGACAGTGGTGCGAACGAAGGGGAGTGGAGATGGATGAGACAAAGCAGTCAGGTGGAATCTTGTCGCCTGTACAAGAAGAAAAATAGAGGTAACACTTTCATTTTTGCGTCCGTATATTTGATTTCTTTCTATGCGTCCCTCCCACGTTGACGTCCGCAGTAGCTCGACATCTCTTTCAATGCTTTCTGTATTCAGCTACGTGCTGGACGATGCGGGGTTCGATTCCCGGCAGAGGGCAGTGTATTTTTCTCGTCCAAAACGTCCAGACCGACTCAGGGCTTCACTCAGACCTCCTGTTTAGTGGGTGCTAGGGATTTTCTCCCAGGGATAAAGCGGTCAGAGTGTGTAGATGACCACTTACATCGATCTGGTGCCCAGGTTAAGAATAAGTGGAGCTATACATCTTCTCCTCCGCTATGCAGTATACCTTCAGGGCGTACAAAGGGACAGCTTTACGTACATTTGTATTCCGTAATGTAAGTATAATTTGTCATTGTCTTATTGTTGACGATTTTAAGGGCACTGAAAGTAGTTCGTAAGGAAATACGTTGTGAAGATGTGAAGTGGTATGTAATTGTGGGTTTTTATAAAGGCGGTGCTGAAACTTCACGTTCCGCTAAAGCTGGCAGCTTTTGATCAGCTGAGTATCAGTAATTATCAGCTTTTCCAGGACGTGTACTGTGTACTGTGGAATTAATGGATTTGTTAGTTGGTTGACTGAATGATTCGTTGATCGGTTGGATAACAATCATCACAATCATCCTTTGGTGCTTTGTTGATTGGTTGTTCGTGTTGGTATCTGCATGGCATGTGATCTCAAGCTAGTTGGGAAATGAAGTGCATGGCTGCAGTAATGTTTTGTGTGTAATCACGATTTGCACAGTGATACCACATTACTGGTGTACAGATGTCTGGGTACGGCATTCAGATTATAATGCGTTAACAAGGTGTTTTGTTCCTGCCAGCCGGCGTGATCCTGTTGCTGTTGCCATGATGTACAGGTTGCGCGGATGATGTGATCAAACGTACAAGGTCGTCCACTGCTTGCCGGTAAAAACAGGATTAGATTCGTCTTATCAGCGGTAGAGTCTCCTTAATTAGTCGACACGTCATGATTTCCACTAATAATCGTTTCCCGACCTTTCTTGTACTCTTAGGCGTATCCCTTCATTTACAATCGAATGCTGACGTTTGTTACTAGTTTGTAGATTCTCCGTTTGTACATTTGAGTCATTTTCGTTACAGCCTCGCTACCATTGTCCCCCCACCCCCTCCCCAATGTCGTCTTAGAAACTTTCCACGATAAGCATTCTTTGCTGCATATGTTTACGGTTCAGCGAGGATTTCATAAGGGTGATATATTAGGCCTACTATCAATAATATTTTTATAGGCGATGCTCCAAAAATACGGTCACCCACTGCTTACGGCGCGAGTTGACAGAGATGGGGTCGAGTACAAAAATGTGTGTGTGTGCGTGCGTGCGCTCGTGCGCGGTGTAAGGCCTATCGCTTTCTGTTATTGGCTACTTTTTGAAGTGGCTAATACTGTAGATCGGAAATGTACTTCAGGCGCAGTGGTCATGGGTGTTCAAAAGCGTTTATTGGCTTCGGGAAATACCGTTGCCACTGTTTGTAAAAACAATCTTGGGAATTAACGCTCAAGAATATTCTTTTTCCGTGTGCTGTGTAAGATTCGATTTTTCGTATAGTTTGTAGCGATTATATTTTCTGTTCAATATTCTACGTATTTTCCTGCGTATGAATATATGTTCTTTTTTTTAAACATGTGCAAATAGAATTAATCAAATACGTCACTGTAAGACTATGTGTTCGTTAATAAGCCTATATTTTTCATGGCTACGTGTTTTGATGGGTTTAGCGTCGTTAAAAACCATGCTGATATAAAGCCATAAGTTCCGTAGACTATGTCTGCAAGGCTTTATCAACCTACAGCGTCTAATATTTTGCTGTGAGTCCAGTCTGGTTTGATTAAGATTTACACCACTGTGTAAATGTGGTGGTTTAAAATATTCTGTGAATTTGACTGTAAAAGTGAACAGGCTTAGACGAGTTCAGCGCTTACGTCAGGCTTGTCCAGCGTCATATAATGAAAACCCTATATATGTTGAACTAGTAAGTTAAAATTTACTAGTTTTTTTTTTTTTTGCCGCAGCAGTGCACGGATTGACTGTTACAACTCCTAGAGCTTAATCTTTTCACCTTTACGATGTTTATATAATATCTTAAACTCGTACACGCACTTAACACCCCTCTGCCATGGCTCAGACGCTTAGTGGCCAGCCTCTCACCGCGGAGGCCCGGGTGCCTTCCAGGCCAGTGCATGTGGGATTTATGATGGACAGAGCGACATTGAAAGAGGTTTTTCTCAGCGTACTTTAGTATTCCCTTGTCAATATCATTCCACCAGTGGCTCATAGACATTCATTCATTTATCACCGACGCTGTATATTTGGCAGTGTCGTTAAATAACACAGTTAACGAAAGCTAACATGCTTTAAGTTTTCATGGTGCGCAACAGACACATTCTAAGCTTCTCCATAACATTATTAGATTCTGTTACGTGAAGCGTCTGTCCATTTTAGGCGCCATCTCAAAGGGAATAGTGACAACTAGCCTCGACATGTCCGTCCGTCTGTTCGCATGGAACAACGCGACTCCAACCTGACGGTTTCATTTTTAGGATTTTTAATAAAACTTGTTGACACATTCCGATGTTGGTTGCAACCAGACACTTTACATAAACATCTGTGTACTTTATGTGATGGGTCTTTATAGTGGACACAGACTGTCTTCTCTATGAGGTACGAATTGAGGCTTGAGAAACAAATGACGATCTAAACGTTAGCCTTTTAGGAGAACAGTGCAGTAAATAGATATGTCGTTCTTCGTGAGATAAGCACAGGAAACGCGATATTTCGCCGTGTACAAGAATTAAGGAAGAGCCAGAGAGGCCGAAGAAACATTTGCCCATCTAAACATATCATACCACGCTAAAAAGAAAATAAAGTAGTGATTTTATTTAGACGCGTTGGACGTATTTATGAACAGTAGGAACAATAGGAATAATAGGCACAATAATAGCGAAGTCTTCAGGAGTGTTACCTTCGGCGGATATTTCCTAACCTGTTTATGAAACTTCGTTGGACCGGACAGGCCGGTTGTGCTACAGAGTTTGCTTTTGTGTAAGAGATGGTTAGATATAGTCGTGTTATGAGAGAGATATGTCTAACCTTTAATTCACAGCCCGAGCCGTTAGCAGTGAAACTATTAATATGATGATTCGGTAACAAGTTTCTCTTCTAAACTGTAACGATTCACTTTTAGTTCCAAGCACGAGACTTCTGGTATACCGTGCTCATGTCTTGTCTGCATTACTGCTCGGTACCGAATACTGTCGTCAAGTGATCTATAACCCTTTCGAATCCAGAGAACACAATTGTGCAAGCCAGAACATTATTTCTTGTCGCGTCTTAACATTTAGGCCTTTGATTTACGTAAGTCACGAATATGTCTGAAATTACTGTTGGTGTTATTTTCACTCATAAATGGGCGTGGAGGAAAAGAGAAAAGAAAAATAAATTAAAAGAGGAGGAGGAGACGTAGGAGTGAAACTGCAGGAAGATGAAAATAAGAGGGAGAAGGAAGAAAGCATAAGCTTTGAAAGAGGTAGGTATCTTACTTCGTGAGTCTGAAAGTGATAAATTGGTCTGGTTAGGGATAATGCACAGGGACCTGAGTAAAACAGTTGTTCCGCTTTCAGTCATAATAGTGTAGTTTTTGGCTATTGCGTTTTAGATAGGCCAAAATCTAAAATTCGTCTATATTTTTGAATGGAGGGAATTTATTTTCCAGAAATCTGTGTGTCAGTCAGTCAATTCCGTCAGGCAGTCAATTCCGTTATTAAGTTTCGGACATACTTTTATGAACACTCCTCTTTGGACATTTTATGAATCTCAGTGCGAACAGTATGAGGTACTTCTTTTTCTCTTAATCCAGCGATCTGGGCACTTCACCAAAACACTGCAAAGCTTGCTGTCACTTTACTGGGTTTCCCTCTTGAAAATTCGTGCCTTGTGTAGCAAGAAGGATCCGTGGTAGCTCAACGAGATTTGGATGAGAGACGTGCCGTAGTTGTGGTATGGCGGTATCTACGGGATGGAGACCTGAGGTCAGGTTATGATTCCCGTTAGGGGCAAGAAAATTGTCTTTTCTACACGGATTCAAAACCGGCAGAGGGGCCCACACAACCTCCTATTCAATGGGTATCGGGGCTCTTTTCCCGGGTCAAACACGGCTAGAGCGCGAAGCCAACCACTCGCTTCCATCTAGTGTTGGGCTTAATGTGTGAAGCTATACTTCCCTTCTGTCGCACTTCTTCTTGGCGTGCTGTTTAATTAAGCAGAGCAATAACTTTACCCTCGCATACTGTGGAAGTTCTCTTTATTACTACTTTCCGAAGAATGCGCTATAGGTTATGGGATCCATCCAACCTCCATGCCAGTGCCCGGGCGGCCTTGTTATTGTGGAGGGATTCGGATGACGAGGCTGACCGCTCATCTTCTTCTTATTGTTGGTATAGAATTTGCGGGTGTTCGATACCACGCTATGTGCATCACGTAATTGCGTGGTGCCTAGAATCGAAAGTTACTTTCAGCAGCTCTACTTGGGTTTGAGTTTCAACTTGCTGCTCAACTCAAACTCGAAGCTGGCGCCGGCTGATAATGGTGGTCACTTGATGAACTTGACTCTGAGGAAAGGTAAAGGTAAAGCAATCCATGTACAGGTCTGGACAGGCCCTGACGGTTCCAGGAGGGTGAGGCTCCCAGATTACCAGACAATCGGCACATGTAGGTGTCAAGGCTGTCAGCCTTACGAACCGGCCGCCTTTACCGCCCAGGAAATATTTTTGCTACTCATTTCTGTTAGAGGTTGAGTCGATCCCAGGATTAAGTCAATGGAAAATTCCAGTGACACCATCGGGAATCCAGCCCGCGACCTTCCGGCTTGTAGCGCGTGTCGAGGAAAGGACTTAAATGAAATAGCATTATTAAAATGGGATGTTGAAGTATGTAAAGATACGAACTGAATTGAACTGGCCCAGGTTATGTTCTAATGGCTGGCGTTTGTGGTGACGATATTGAATGTTCGGGATACATAATACGTATCTGCTTGCAGCCCGACGAAGGTCCTTACCATGAGGTTGGTTGGGTGCTTGAGTGTAATGAAAGAACAGATCCATTTTGATGGACCCAGAATTTAGGATCACAAGTGGCACCGTTAATCGCGCTTTGCTGGGCAGGTAGCTACAGGAAAGCATAATGTAAACACGACATTGGAATTGGCACAACTGCAAGGACTGCTGCTAGACCGTGTTTAGTTGTTAACAACATAGGATGTGTATACGTCTTGCTGTTCCTGGATTTTATATTTGATATTGATTGACCTACAGGAAGCCAATTGTTTATTGGCTGTTTCCAATCGCATTTGAAATGCTATCATAATAAACATATCATACGTATTAAATAATCAAGTACGCCTAGAAAAATTACAGATTTGTCAGAGAGTGACGTGTCGGCACCGAATGTGCCTTTACACATTGGTTAGTGCGGCGGCCACTGCAATTGAAGCTTGGGATGATTCCCTCCGTTGTTGCCAAATCTACACTGCCGCAGGTATAGCTGCGAACTAAGGCAGCGGGTAACAGTAATGAATATAACTAGAAGCAACAACGTTCAGAGTAACTATCTATTTATTTATTTATTTTAGGTGTCAACTTACACTTCTCACACCTGCTTTTTTCACTCTTGTCTCCCAACTGAGAAAACGCAACGGACGGAACTAATTAGGCACTGTGAGACGAGCAATGCCGTTTGTTGGGGAGCAGAGCCTAGGCCTTGCTACATGGATCCCATGTATGGCAACGTGCATTTTACGTAAGGCTTCAATTCCTGTGGCCGTGGCTAGAGTGTGCTGTATTATGTGGCGAGGTGACAGGTTACAGTGCAGTCGTTTTTTAGTGACAGTGCAGGGGTTGTGAGAGGAAAGTGGCGCCTTGTTGCGTGCCTGGCAGACAGGGAAACTAT
The DNA here is from genome assembly GCA_021186555.1 of Reticulitermes speratus. Lineage (NCBI taxonomy): Eukaryota > Metazoa > Arthropoda > Insecta > Blattodea > Rhinotermitidae > Reticulitermes > Reticulitermes speratus. Next base: position 35,339,415 of record JAJKFL010000001.1, on the reverse strand, counting down.
GAAAATCTTAAAGATATTCATCTTTGTCCGGATTCAAACCTGGACACTCTCAGACACGAAACTGCTCGCAGTTTCAAATGTTCCGTCATATCCCAAAAGACTCGAATCTTTATCAGCACCGCTATGAGAACCTCAGATCTCGCGCGGAACCTTTTAATTGCCAGTACTGTATTTTTCAATAAAGAAGGCTCCTGGTACCCAAGCCCCACTATGGGCGATAATTTTTACGTTTCAAGATAAAAACGTAAGATTGAATTTGATACTGTATTTTTATTTAACCTTCCACCATACGTTCAATTTTAGAAACACTCTGAATTGTTTTATGTTGTTTATAAAAAATACGCTGGTAAACTGTACGGTTTCCTAAAGAGAGAAGGAGTTTTTATTTTCATATTATGATCTTCTGGGTTGTGACGTCGTTTAGTCTGGTAGGTGGGTACCCCGAATATGGATGCAGTATGCTCCATCTGTACCCAGCACCAGACTACACGGTTTCATAACCCAGAAGACCACAATATGAGTCTTCAGCACCGTGAAACCCTCAGACCTCAAACAAAGTCCTGGTCACCACCAGTCTGATTTAATGTAACTTTTCGGGCAAAACCCTTTACTTTGCAAAGCGCCCTTAACTTGTTTACGTGTTTGCGTGATCATTTGTACCCCAGTATTGCTTCAGATCAGTCATCCCATATCACTTTTATCGTGCATAATGCGCAACTCCGAAATAAAAGGCGGACATCGAATTTGGTTTTGTTGTTCTACACTTTGGTAGATTCAGCACCTCTGTCTTTCGCAAGATCGTTTTGTAAAGGCTAAGGATGATGGAGTTGCAGTTGGTGAAAGTTCCAAGAGGCGGGCCTGCTGGTAATGATGTATTTTTAAGTTAGAAGAGCAGGTACTTGCGGGAGCTGGTGACACTTAATTAGCTGCTGCAAGAAGTTACGGTAATATATTAGCCCTGGCTGCTACTAAGAAGGCAGCAACGTACATATGGTGTTCTGTATGGTCTCAGATTAGTGCAAGACCAAGACGTGGGCAGATATATCCGCCTATTGTTACAGAAATAGGATATGCTGGGGATTGTGTAACACTTCACATATGCAATAGTAATTGTGCTTAAGATAAGGAAGGTAAAGTTGTCCCTCTCCACGCCGTGAAGGCTTATGTGGGAAGGAGAGCTTGTAGCTCCACACAATTTTTAACCTAACTACTGGTTGGAGATGAGTGGTTAACTTGACGCCCCGGCCGCTTTGCGCCCGGGAAAGAGTCCCGATACCCATTCAGTTGGAGGCTGGGTGCGCTTAGGAGCCGGTCTGGACGTTTTTGGAGTAGGGAAAAATCTATCACCCTTGCCGGGAATCGAACACTGGTAATGCAGTCCGTAGGCTAGTCTCTATACCGATTACGCTATTCCGGCGGTATTTTTCCATAAATAAAAGTAGGCCCAGGTGTTTTTACTTCTTTGTCTTTTGGGATAGTCGCACTTCTGAGGGGGGAATGACACCATCAAATGCCCTCGATTTTGGATTCTTTTTTGGAAGAGATAATTTAACGTAAATTTCTACCGATTGCGCATGAATAGTATTTGTGTTCAGTACTATAACATTCTAGGTATACGCTTAGGGCTGGATGGTCCGGGGTTCGAACCCCGGTGGGGGCTAAATTTTCCGGACTCACCCAGACCGGCCTCGAGACCCACCCAGCCAGCCTCCCGTAGAATGGGTACCTCCCTCTTTCCCCGGGTAAAGTGTCCGGGGCGTAGCGCTGACTACCCACCCCTTTCTAGGCGCCGGGGTCTAGTATGGGTAGAGGTAGTTTTGCCTCTCTGCCGTGTCCTGCGTGGCATGTAACGGGACAGGCATTACCCTTTACCTTTAATGTTAAATTCTGTTGTGTCAACAGTTCTCAGGCCTTGGATTTTGCGCAGTGACCATCACTTTTGCCGTGTTTATTGGCAGAGCTTGAATGTGGAGTCAGTTGCATGAGTCATAATGTTGTTCATATTTTATACAATGAATTTACGAATATTAAAGGCAGGAGTTCCAAGTTCAGACCTAACATTTAATTGGTTCTTTGTAGGGCTGAAATAGCTTAATTCAAATTAAATCTGCTAAGAGTAAGCAATAATTTGAAGAGAAGAGACCACTTGGATAGCTTAAAACTAAGTGACAGGATCGTATTCAATGGATTTAAATAAATAGGTCTGGAGGGCGTGGAGAGTTTATGATGCTTCGGGTTCCATGGAAGGCGGGAAATATGGTGACTGGGTGAGGAATTTTTAGTCTCAAGAAGGACTTTGTTACGTAGCGTAGGTTAATTGGTGAGTTAGATGGCGGCACGCACTACTTTATGCACTGGTTTCCCGTGCTAGGATTATAAACGCAGGTTTACATCCTTGAAGAAGTCTGCGGCGTGTTGAAATTGCAGATTGGACTGATTATTGCGGTCGGCCGTATATGTGACCCACGCTTGACTTCTGCTGACGTTAAGACGCTGATTTGCTGTCTGGCACACGCAACCGTAATAAGACCCTTGCGTCTGTAAGGTGGTTTGTGGACAGTTGCGAACATGGCCGAGGATGTTATGGCTTGTTTGTCCGATTCAGTTTTCAAATCTGAACCCAAATTTCGGAGATGGGATTTTTTCCCCTCGAGAAAACCTAAATTCAGTGGAAGTACTTGGATGTTATCGATGTAAGTAACTACAAGATTACGATTCCGATATTCTGGGGCGTGACGCCGTGTGTTTTCGTAGATGTCAACTTTTGGGAGAACACTGCTGCTTCTGTCTTCAGGGTAGCAATCATATATATATATATATATATATATAGCTGCAAGTTCGTGCTAAACACCCTTCGTTATCTATCAAACTGCTCGGCCTTACGTCACACAAGAGCGTAATGTTGATACCGCTGAAATAGCCTTTATACGAAGAACAAGCTTATTGTTTGTTATGACACTAACATTTCTCAGGGTAATTGTTCTGTTTAAGGAATTACTGTGTTGCGAGATATAGATCATGGCATTGAATCTATAATTACCTGACTGTGTTGTATTGTCTGTATATTATGTATGTTTGCGGATTTCGTGAATGATTGTATGTGTATTCTGTGTATTATTTATCTTTTGTTGCGTAATGGGTACATTTCGCCCTTTATCGGGCGTTTTCAAACTGGTGTATTGAATGAGGTAGGAAAACAAAGGTAATGTTACTGTCACTACATATCGTTGCTTTTGTTAGGTTGTTAGGTTGTATTTTAAACGGAACCTTTCGTGGTTTAATTTTCAATTTTGTCGTATGTAACGGGAGCACAGTGACTTTTCATTTTCAGTTACAAAATGGACGCTCAACGAATGGTGTGATTCCCCTTTTCAGTGCGTTTCGATTGTATGTAGGCCTACACGTAAGCCCGTACATTTTGTATCTTTATTCAGTTGGTGTGGTAGGAGACATTAAAGGCTGTAATACGCACGTGACTTGTTGCGCCTGTGAACCGTCAAATTCGTGGTTCGATTCCCGGCAGAGACAAGGTTTTTTTTTCTACTCTAGAGCGTCCAGACCGGCTGTGGGACCCACCTAGCCTCCTGTTCAATGGGTACCGGAGTGTGAAACGCCCATTTGTCTGCATCTAGTTCCGAGGTTGCAATTACCACGCGTTCTTCTTTCTGCTCATTTATTTTTTTTTTAATCTGAAGGAGTATACTTTGTCGCTTACTTGCTGAGTTGTAGGTGCCTCAGTAATTGCTGGTATTGCCGTTGTTCGTGTTAATAATAATAATAATCACCAGTGACCAGTACGTTCGTCTGTTTACCAGATTTAACAGTTTTCATCTTCCATTAATCTTTCTAGAAGCCATGCGTATCTGTGCAGTATTTAATCCAAACAATTGCACATGTAACCATAAATAACCATTCGTTATGTATGATGTTACTCGTACATGCTTCGGCCTCTACAGGCCATCCACAGGGAGGTCATTTACAAAGGAATACAGTTATACAAATGCTGTCGAAGATATCCTTATAGGATGTAGAGTTAAAATACAATGTTATCAGTTAAAATATTGCTAAATGTAAAATGTAGACTAATTACAGGCATTTTTACATTTATTGATAATTTTATGTTTAGTTGCAGACGAACATCAGCAGACAATTCATGGATATAATTCCCTGAGAATGAAGATGGCAGTAGTGACGTAGATGTTTGCAACAAAAGATAAAATTATCAAGAAATGTAAAAATACCTGTAATTAATCTACATCTTGCACAATTAGCAGTATTTTAATTGATAACATTGTATTTTAACTCCATATGTGCACATCTTTGGCAAAATTTGTTATCACTTTTTTCCTTTATAAATGACCTCGCTGAGGATGGTCTGTAGAGACCGAAACATGCAGGCGTAGCGTCACGAAATAATAAATGGTTATTTGTAGTTACATGTGCAATTTGTTGCATTATATACTGTACAGTCAATCATGCACGGAATATGGATAACGTTGAATGCCTATCTCTTAGTGGAAACTGTAATGGTGCTTATGAAATTTTTGTAAATAGTAGAACGGAATCACGCGAAGTGTAATATAAACGTTGGTATTGTCCAGAAACCGGTCTCGTGAGACCATCGTAACGAACCGTCTGATCGAGTAACAGGACAGGCGGACGACTGGCACACCATCATCACTACCAATTGATGTGTGTAATGAATAAGCGTCATAAGGGACGAGCTGTGAATTTTATACGTTCTCTTACGGTTGTCTTAAGATTCTCGTACTGCCGAATTTTGATGCTTGCTATGTCGTGTTAATAAATCTGAATTAACATTGCTGATGATGAAGTCTGGAAGAGTAGGAGCCCTGTTATTACTTTGTTAATTGTCCGAAGCTTGGAACAAAATAGGTGGACAGTTCCGTACTTATTTCCGTCATGATTGTGGAACAGCTGGTATCTTAGACGCATCTGAAGTATGAAAATTTTGTTTCGTGAGAACATTTTATTATTTGGATAGTGAAGTATTATTACACGTAGAGAGAGATTATAAATGTGGGAAATTGTAAGAAGGGTACTAATACAAAATGAACGCGGGCTTTAATGCTGTAGCACCGTCTGTACTGACATAAGAGTGTGAATTTTTGACAGTGTGTAACGGAACCAGAAGCTAGATAAAACACATAAAACAATAGACCGTCAATCACGAATCTTAAGATTATATCTTCTAGTCAATCTTTCTTAAGCAGTCTTTACAAAAATATAAATAGAAGAGTCTGTAATAACAAATAATATTTGCGATTGATGGTCTATTATTTTCCTTGTTTTCTCTGTCTCTCAACACAACGGGATGTCCCATCTCAAGCGAACCAAAAGATACTGAAATTTAATTTTAACAATTTGACAGACGAATTGTCGTTTGAGTAAACGAACGGCTTTGAAGTGAGGCGGTGAACAAACATTCACCTTCACAGGATTCAAACTGTTGTGCACCGTAGTATATGTGGCTGTTATTTTGCTCATATCCGTCGTTTCGGGCTAATCACCCACACCTTTCGTAGAACTGATGTATCCTTCTTGAGGTGGAAAGGGGAGAGGGATAACCTGCTGGGGTGGGCCCTTTACGAAAGAGCCAGTCCCTATCCGCGGACGTAAACCTGCCATACTCCTCAATAAGCATATTAACCCCCCCCCCCCCCCCCCCCCCCCCGGGACTAAAGAGTGACGGTGGGAGGACCAGCGACGAGGATTTAGTGACTGATGAATCACGGTATGTTACAGGCCAGTGTATGTGGGAAAGAACGCATTGATTTTCAAGTAAGATAATGTGGCTCAGATGTATAATGAACGAAAATGTGAAATGAACGGGCTTTTCTTCCTTTAGTTTCAGAAGTCTCGAGTCCGAAATATTTATGGTTCTTACCATAGAACATTTTGGGTGGTTTGTGTTTATCGTGCATTTCGAATGAAGGCAAGAAAGACTATTAAGCCCTAATGGATGTAGATTTACTTGCTAATAAGGGCTACGGGCGTTGAATTAGACGAATAGATTTATGACCCTCTTCCATCAGACTGTAGTGCTGAACCCTCACAGCGTGAGAAATACGGACCGTGATGCTCGCTTGTTCTCGGGTTACTCGTTACGTAATAGCTTCATTGTGTTAACAGTTGTCGCCCCGAACTACAGTATTATTTAAATTAGCCAAACTCCCCGCTTACTTACACGGTTTTCAGTGTTGAGTACGTAATAACAGGTTGTTCTTGGGGGTTTTCAATACAACCCTCATAATCCTTCCTCCCTTGTGCCCGCGTCTTTCAATGTATGTCGTTTCACTTGAAGTTACGGAAGTACTGTGTACCTGAACAGCGAAGGTTTGTACCCATGCAAACGCACTGCGGCAGATTGTTTGGTTTTACAGCTAATTTCGCTCTTTGTGTTGCGGATTCCGTACCTCGTATGAAAAGACATGAAGATGTTGATTGCTTACTTTACATGGTTTTAAAATAAATGTTCTATGATTAAACCATCTAAGGCCCTTTCAGTCGCACAACTGGTTTGTGAATCTACAGTTGATTTTAATTGTTGTCACTTTGTCAAACTGGTCTGTCTGTGTTAAATCCGTCTGTGCTGCTGTACGAGGCGAATTCCGTGGATCAGAATCCTTCGTAAGAAGCTGATGGTCACTTAGCTAGTCAAGAATTTCTCCACGTTTTGTGGAACCTGGAGGTTGTTACCATGTTCACAGAACACAGCTACTACACCCTATCCTGAGCCAGTTGAATTCATACCTATTTTTGAAGACTCATTTTAATGTTATTCTCCCATCTACGCCTAGATCTACCAGGCAGTCTGTTCGTTTTTGAGTTTTCAGTCTAAAAACCTCGCATTAATTTTTCTTTCCCCGCATGAATCATCTCATCCTTGGTGATTTGGATGCCTTGATAATATCTATCTGATGATGAATGTGCTTACATATGATGAAGCTCTCTGTTATATTGCTCATATTATTCCCTATTCCTCTCTTCGTTCTGTCCAAATGTGCTTCTCACCACGTTATCACATACCCCCAATCTGTGTTACTTCCTTTAATGTTAGACATTCTTTTACACCCATATAAAATAACACGTAAAGCTATAGTTTTTTAGATTTTATGTTGCCGTGAAGGTTACAAGAAAGTAAATGTTGTTCCCAGGATTTAATTTGCTGTTAATTGCTTCGTGAATGTGATTTTAATTTGTTACTGTCCTTCCGAAAAATGTGAACGCCCCGCCACGTTTCGAACATTATTTAGGTTTTTCCATCATGCGTATTTATATGAGGTTACTATATTCTGCATTCTGTTGAAGACACATGGGCATTAGCCAGATGGGAACCTCGTAGCTTGTTTCCTGAACAGTCTCATCCTTGTTCTTATTCTTATTCTGTGGCTCCACTATCCAAGAAGGATAAGCGCCACGCTAGACCAGTCTCATTACTAGCGTTTAACACACGTTGTGCTTGTTTTCAATATTATTCGGGTGATCAATCAATCAATCAAGAAGAATGAGGTGGGCGGGGCATGTAGCACGTATGGGTGAGGGGAGAGGTGCATACAGGATTTTGGTGGGGAGACCTGAGGGAAGGAGACCACTTGGAAGATCCAGGCGTAAATGGGAGGATACTGTTAATATGGATCTTCAAGAAGTGGGATGGGGGGGGCATGGATTGGATTGATATGGCTCAGGATAGGGACAGTTGGCGGGCTATTGTGAGTGCGGTAATGAACCTTCGGGTTCCATAAAACGCGGGGAATTTCTTGACTAGCTGAGGACCTGTTAGCTTCTCAAGAAGGACTCGGCTCCATGGAATCTGTATTTCACTGTAATAGACGTACACTCCTAAGCACAGTTGGTGACGAAATCGTTTGTAAGTTATGCGATCTTAGAAAGAACCCCATAACGAACCTCACTTTTTGATACGGTTCTTCATCCCAGTTTCCATCGGTTTTCTTTTCATCCTGTATCTGGGACTCCGGTCAGAGAAGAACTGAAATACATTATGTAAGCATATGTAATCTGCTTATTCAAGGCGCGTGGAGTGGTCGTAAACAGACAAGATTGGGGCACTAGGCTACTGTGACAGTCACATTGAGCTAACAGTTTGAGCAAAGGTTCTTCGAAATTCTGAAGGCTAGTTATCGGCAGCCTTCATGACAACAATTGTATCACTGTACGCCTGCTGCTTTTCGTTTCGGCTTTACTGATTTTTAGGTACGTTTGCAAAATTGCGAAAAGCGACGATTTATAAGCTTCGTCATGTCTGTCCGCACGGAATAATTCGGCTCCTACTGCACGGATTTTCATGAAATTTGATATTTGAGGATTTCTCAAAGATCTGTCGAGAAAATTCAAGCTTTATTAAAATCTGACAAGAGTAACGGGTGCTTTACATGAAGACCTATGCACATTATTATAATATCTCGCTTAATTCTTAGAATGAGACATTTTTTAGACAAAAGTTGTGGACAAAATCAAAACACGTATTTTATATTAATAAATTTTTTCCGAAAGTCGTGACTTTTGTGGAAAAATATAGTAGAGTCAGACAGGACACCGATGACAATTTAATGCTGCGCAGAAAAGATACACTTTGCATGCCAGGTAATTGAGGCAAGAATACAGACACACGCTCATAATATTTGATACTTATTGCTTTTTCACGGCAACAATAGTTACCCGAACGAGCCTCAGTGTTATGTTATACGTACATTGTCTGTCTTGTTTTTCTGTCGAGAGAAACAGAAAATTTGCGAACCGCTTGTTTGTGCGAACTTGCAAAGCTTGCAGTGTAAGTCTGCATGGGCCTGGTTAGGTAGCACAGCTAATGTTCGGTTTAGGCGTGGTTCAAATGACAACCAATCAAATGTTATACACGTATAAAACATTTCGGATTTACTCGGGCCATTTTTTTTTTTCGGTGTGGCATGTAGGCTGTTCGTATTTGCTTTTGTCTTATTCTCGTAACACATAAAATAACAAAATTACTGTGCGTTGCTAAGTGTCCACTGGGTTACGATGGAACTGCACGTCCACATAATGCGATGAGTTGAGAATTCATTTAAAGAATGAGCTTGGCTTCTGTCGGTCCCGGAAACGAACCCAGACTTGATTTGCTCGGGCATTTTCGTACCTGCCCCCTCCCACGAATTATTCCACATGACACCATACACATTTGGCGTCCGATAACAATATACCGTTCCTCAGTTAGTAGTAGTAGTAGTAGTAGTAGTAGTAGTAGTTAGTAGTAGTAGTCCTAGAACGTGTTAAGTAATTCATGCAAGTATTGCTGGCATTTATGCGTTAAAAGAAACGTGTGTTAATGATACGGTAGTCAGAGCAGTACTAAATAGAGCGGATTTCTTTCGGGCTACTATGACTGGCAGTCGGGCTTCTGTCGGGTACGGGTAACGTATTTGAAAGTACACTTCCGGCCCGTACAGATCTGTAGCTTGCAGCCAGAGAAGGTCAGTATTGTATTGCTATCTTCGCTGCATTTGAGGTTTTTGAATAGGTTTTCTCGCAGCAGTAGTTGAGGTATCCGTTCTTTTAGGATATGTTGCCAGCACAGTGGTCTGGGTACTTCTGGAACCAACTGCCCACTGACCGGTGTGTCTCAGACGATCGGACACATTCACTGCACGTGCAGGTACTGTACTGCGTGAGTGGATTTCACATATGGGCTGGAAACTTAGAATTGGCTGTGTGAGACTTGAAAGAGTATTGCTTTCTGGAAGATAGGAATGTCCACGCCTACCAGACTGCACGGTGTCACATCATAGAATGCAGTTATATTCGCAGAACTTACTCTGATTGTGTTCCAGTCGTGTTGGTTTACAATGTGACCTCCAAGCAAGAGGAATTGTAATCCCTTCCCTATGAGTGCTTCCAGTTAATAGAAACTAAATTCCAGTCCTGCTGTGGGGCTTAAAGAGCGGGGTGAATGATGACGTGGAGCCCTCAGAGGTGGAGACACAACAGCTTTGATGTCTCACAGAATCTGAATAAATTTTATTTTGTACCTGTTTTTACCGTTAAAAATATCTGCTTCAGAAGCACCACTGTTTGGATTTCAACTGGTTTAAGGTAATTTATGTTTGAAACTAATCTAAAAAGTATTGTGTTGCCTTCCCTTTGTGTTGGAGACTGAAGAGAAACACTTGGCATTTCTTGTCCTTAATTGAGACTATAAAATTACGGACTATTTCTGTTCTTGAATGAACAGAGACGCACATGGTTTTACATTGCATATTATCATATGCCAGCAAGCAGGCGCAGAAAACGTGGATACTGGGAGACAGGACTGCTTCCGCACAGGTAGATGTGCCGATAACCACGGAGCTGAATGCTCATCTTTCTGGCTACAGGATGGGCGAACAATTTGTCTGTGGGTCGATCTTGTTAACGAGCAGAATATAATCTTCATTCAGTGAAATACTATACCCACTGGTCTGCAGTTTCAGCGTATGTAATAGTCAGATTTAAGCTTATTTATCCCCTCCCTAAACAAATGGTTTGGAGGAGTGTGATGTATTCCAGAAATACTGTACCGATGTTCTGACGTTCAGGGCTATTTATATCCCGTCTGATCAGTGAGTGCACTTTTACTTGAGGGCGCTAGTGTTTGTTTTTATCGGCACTTGGTCTGTTGAGGGGTGAGGGGAAGGCAGTGGAGAGCTGTATGTATAGTCTGACCAAGTCCAAGCTTATCAGCTTACGTCACCTTTCATCAAATCAAATTCAATTCAAATATTTAATATTTGGGCGAAATTGTTCAGAATCCGACACCAGTTTTCTTTGCAGTACGCAGCATTTATGTCTTGTTCTACAAACAGTATTTTTAACACCCAGTTCCTCAGTCTACCACCCATATGCGCCAATATTGAAAATATCTCTCCAAGTCTTATAAACAAAATATAATTTCAAATGTTATTACGTAATCACAGTCCATATCTTTATAGCTATTTTCTTTGTTAGGTTGTATTCCATTCTCCTAATCTCCTTAATAAAACTTTATTCTCGTCCAGTTCATATATTAGTTCATGTGCCTGATTGTAAAATTCAATAAGCTATTTTCCACTCCCATGTTACCTACATAATATTATACGAGTAAATATTAAAACCCATCCCATCCTACTTATACCTAATGTAGCTGTACATTATTTGGTATATATTTTGTTTGCAACGGATGTAGAGAGAGAATGAGATTGCTAGTCCTCAGTTACGGGCGGTTCGAAGCCATCTGTAGAGAACAGAATCAAAGTCAAGTGTAGTACACACATGTTCTTCGCGTCCGTACTGTCATAAAACTTGCAAAAAGTTTTTCCTGCAAGAAACTGTCACGGCAGGACATAAGTTCAGCTCTCCAGAAAACTTTGAAAAGTTCGAATCTCCGCTGCGAGCTACTGCCAAAGGAACTAACAGTGACGCTTGATTGATCCCTAAAATTAATTGTGACAAGTTGAAGTACCCATAATTGACCAAAGGGTGTAAGGGCCTCTAAGCCTCGAACGCAAGGCGCCACAAAGTTTCTTGTACGGACCAGTGAGAGTTCGACGCCCTCATCCAAGTTTACACTTTAGCAGTATGAAGGAATCAATCAGAATCAGTTAGATTCGTGTGACTGTCACGGTGAATTATTCTCTCGAGATAGTTTACGACTGACAGGACGATTGGTTTTTTGGAAGTGTGCTAGCGGTCGAAAGTAACAGGCAAATGTTCATGTGATTAATTGAAACAACCGCCTACACCAAAACAGCAAGCTGGACTCCACTGTCAAATATGCGTAATAAAAGGGAATTCAGTTTTAACCAACATAAACTAGATTTACTAAATGCACACCGCATCCGGAAGGGACCTCCCCAACAAAGAGCTAGACGAAGGCGGAAAACCTTACCGAGGCGGTGAGTGTGTGTACTAAAATTTACTATGTTCCGCGTTATTACGTTTATCCTTATAAAATAATATGATATAATCTTCTTCTTCTTCTCTTGCACTACAGCCCTTGGTGGGCTTTGGCATCCCGAACAATACGTCCCCATCTCTTCCTATCTTGAGCTACATTCTTCCAGTTGCGCACTTTCATCTTTCTCATATCTTCCTCTATCGCATCAATCCACCTTACCCTTGGTCTTCCTTTAGGTCTTGTTCCCCACAATTTCTGGTTTAATATCAAATGTGGCAATCTATCCTCTCCCATTCTGACCACAAGTCCCGCCCATCTTAACCGTTGTGATTTAATATATCTCACAACGTGCTCATGATGGATCAATTCTTCTAACTCCGCATTATATCTAATTCTATACGATCCATCATTGTTCTTTAGGGGACCAAAATTTTTTTCGTAGAATCTTTCTTTCAAAGCACATTAACTTGCTTTCTATTTGAGATGTGAGTTTCCAAGATTCTGCCCCATAAGTTATTACCGGTCTAATAAGTGTCCTGTACAGTCTTAACTTTGTGGTCCTGGAGAGAATTTTAGATTTAAACAGTTATATATGTGCATAATATTCCCTGTTTCCAGCTTGGATCGTGTGTTTAACAGTCTCCTCTTCCTCTAAGTTGTTTTGTATGAGAGCTCCTAGGAATATGACATAATATAGGCGTAATAACGGAACCTACATTTTCCGTACTTTCAACTACGTCAATTTGTTTGTTTGTTTCTTTCTTTCTTTCTCAGTCTGGCCTCTTTTCTACCTACTTATTGTAGGTGTAGAGGGTTATTGTTGCACCTGATCACACTCAATGACACACACACACTCGGTAGGACTCCTCTGGACGAGGGATAGGCCCGTCACAGAGACCTCTACCTGATAACACACAACACTCACAAGAGACAGACATCCAAGCCCCCGGCGGAATTCGAACCCGCAATCCCATCAAGCGAGCGGCCGCAGACCTACGCCTGAGACCGTGTGGCCACCGGGATCGGCTGTCAATTACGAAAACGGGTCACCAAACCCAGGCCCGCTCAGCCGGTAGCTCGCGGACAACACATTGCGCACAGAGACATTTGAAATTAGAAAACTTCTTCTAACCGTTTCGCTGCCAAAGCCGAGATAGTACGCGGAAGCAATTTTGAAAACTAATTAATTTTGTAAAAATGCGATACCTTAGCCTAGGTTGTGAATTTAATTTTTATAAATTTTTCTTATTATTATCAGTATATTTTTATTGCACATGATGTATAGAAAAGTACACACTAAAATTATACTTTATTCATTTTGTGTATTGAATTTTATGTTGCGCGCATGCATATTGAATTTTGCCTAAATTGCTCGCACGGCATAAAAGGTTGATCAGGCCCGCGTTAGACCGATGCAGAAACAATGAGCTGAGGGTTTCTGGACAGAACGCGACAAACGTGTTTGCAGTATCTTAATGCAATTAGCGCTTATTGTGCTTCTTTAGCGGTAGCGATCGGTGATTGAGAAACACTTCTGATTAATGCATCTCTTTTTGAGATCTGAGTTTCTCACGGCGGTGACTGCAAAAAATACCTTCTTATGGGATGTAACGCCATGTAGTCTGGGAGAAATTCACGGACAATTTTAGGAACCTGGTGCTTGGTTTTTGGGGTAGAAGACCTCTCTTCAGTCTTGTGCTATGAAGATGGAGGCAGCAGATTTCTCAGAAACGTTGCTAAGTTTCTTCCCTCCATATCGGCGGCGCAGTGAGTAGTGTGTCTATTGTTCGCGACTCTTGGCCAATGATTATGTGGTGCTGCGGGCTAAGTGACCGCCTGCCAGCCCTTTACAACTCCGCCAAAAAATACTCCTATGTTCCCCGTCTCCAAGTTTAGAATTCTGTACCCTTTCAGTGCAACAAGTGACCAAGTCCACGTATTGTTCTGTATGGTTATGCAACACCGCTGGGGGCTACTAAATATAACGATACTTTCTGTTCAGTGAAATGCAATTGTTCTTCAGTTACGAAGAAAGAGTTCCTAAATGAGGCATACAAACACTTAAGTAAAGCACTGAGATCTCAATCCTAACGCAACTGTGTACTTAATTTCTTTCTTGTGTGCCAGCCTGATGATGACCATATATGGCTGAAACATGTAGCTGACTTGAACTAAATATATGCTGATTTGAATCAAATATATTGGTTGTGTTTGGCTGAATTTCTTATATATCCTAGATTATTTAAAAACACATGGGGGATTAATTGCCTAAAAATTAAAAAAAAAATCCCGTGTCACATTAATTCAAAACACAATATGGCGCTAAGAATATTAAATGCCACACCACGAAAGTGCCTATTCCTGTGTTGCGTGACCGTCGACTAATCAGTAACGTGTCCTCGCACGCAGTCATTTACCCCATTACACGGAGAGAGCTGGGAAGCATATAGTACTGAAGTTAAAATAAGTAACAGTAAAGTAAAGTAGTTATGAATTCTGAGTCTATGAGAATGAAAGGCTTGTTAGTGTAATGAATTTATTACTGAAGTGAATAATAATTTTACAATTTTACCTTGAATATAAAATAAATTTTAATTAAACAAGTGACATTTGTTTGTAAACATCTGGGTAAACAAGTTTGCAATGCCCGTAAGTGAAGTGTGCCTTTCACTGCATCGATTTTCACGAAATTAACGCTTGCTCAACTGCATTGCATGGAGGTCTTCTATACAGAGCTTTATACAAACTCTGACGAAAAATATAAAAATTACGGGCAAACTGTCTTTGACGCCTTTAAGTAAAGTATGAATCACTGTGGCGATTTTCACGAAACTCATATTTACTCGACAGCTGTTGAAAGGACTTCTGTACTGAGCTTCATGAAAAGCCGAAAACTGTGTAGTCGCTGACAGTAGGTTAACGAGACGGACGGATGGACATGGACATGGACATCAGGGGTTCTGTTTTATTTCGCAGAAAACGCCTAAAATTTGGAAGTTTTATTTAGGTTTATACGAACTGTTCTTACAGTACCTGTATTCGTTCTTTCAATGCTGAAACGTTTTTATTGGCTCGCCTTGCGCTGGAACTTTAACTTCGGATGAACTGTCTTTGAGTTCCAGAAACTTCGAGACTACCAGTGATATTTCATTCCGAACAACAGTTATTCGATGACATCGTCACTGGCCCGCATCCATTAGCACACAAGAGTGCATACATTGAAGATTTAATTGAAGATCTGTGAACTTGTGAACTAAGTTATGTTTCAGCGTTCGATTGAAGTTCGCCACAGACCTCTCCTTCTGAGCCATATATTAATTTTTGTGCTATACTCCACCGGAGAGGGATATCCTACATAAAATAAATAGAAGGAAGGCTAACTGGATTGGTCACATCTTGCATAGGACCTGCCTTCTAAACCGCGTTATTGAAGGAAAGATAGAGGGAAGGATAGAAGTGACGATAATACGAGGAATAGACGTAAGCAGTTACTGAATGACCGTAAGGAGAAGAGAGGATACTGAAAATTGAAAGAAGAAATGCTAGATCGCACTCTGTGGAGAACTTGCTTTGGAAGAGGCTATGGACCTATCGTAAGACAGAATACAGAATGAATGAGTCCACCGGATTGGACAACAGATGTTGGAAAACGTTAACTGCTTTCCTTTAGAGGTGGGTAAACTTTACTACAAAATCTGAAAATTCAGGTTTTGTGTGTGTGTGTTTTGAGTGAGTGAGTTAGTGGATGAGTGAGTGAGGTGGGTGGGTGAGTGAGTGAGTGAGATGAGTGAGTGAGTGAGTGAGTGGGTGAGTGAGTGAGTGAGTGGATGAATGAGTGATTGGGTGAGACGACAAGATATCCACAGACACAGGGAAAGTGTAAGCATACGCACAAACATTTCACATTAAGGTCTGAAAATGAATGAACTCCATTCTAATGTTTCGTTGAAAGTTAACAGTAAATGAGCTTCTGTGCATGTCTTATAATTCCTCATACTTGATTACGTAGCTTTAGTAGAGAAACAGAACTATTTTGCGGCGCGTATTACGTAGGTATGTCATTTACTGGAACAGACACACAGACGTGCTGGTTGGACTGTAGGTGATGGCGGGGTCATCGTCTGTGAACTTTGAATTACGGCTGTGTGAAAAATTCGAAGAAATCTGATATTGTTGAAGATTGAACCGATGTTTCGAAGGAAGGCACCACGATCCTTGAACGTCGGTAACTGTTTACCAGAAGACACAGAGTAGCATCCAAGAAGACTGGAATCTGCTGTGGGAACCTTAGGTCTTCCAAAACGAGAATCGTCCAATGCGTGAATTTCGTAGTGCTATCCGTTTTTGCATGATAGGTACTTCGCACTGAACAAACCAATCTGGCGAGAGATAGGCACATTTTCTGGTTAGCGAGAGATGGGCACATGTACTGGTTAGCGAGAGATGGGCATGTACTGTTAGCGAGATGGGCACATGTACTGGTTAGCGAGAGATGGGCACATGTACTGGTTAGCGAGAGATGGGCAATGTATGGTAGAGAGAGATGGGCACATGTAGGTTAGCGTGAGAGGAGAGTAGGAGATAACTGCTCCAGACTGCACATGTGATCCATCCGTTGATTACCAAAATTAATAATTTGTTATTGTGTGGTATTTGTTGGAGCACATATTTCCTGGTCGATGTCAGAATGCTTCTTTTGCATGCTACCGTCGCCGCGTCGCCATACTTTCATCAACAGATGGCACCAGATGCGCCTACTCAGTGACATTTTCCTCATACAATTCACGGAAAAGTCGACAAGTCTTTGATCAGATTGTATTCAATAAATTGTCTATACCTACGACGAGCATCGCCGCCGGATTACTGGTGCGTCCCACGAGTGAATTCTTCCAGCGAAAAACTAAGCATACAGAGCTTCAAAAATAATACTTCCAAAATATTTTAAAACTGTATATACACGCTCTTCGAAATAAATACGTTAAAAATAAAATTGCTGTCATATATATTAGAACGTATTTAATTTATATTTGATATATTAGAACGTATCTTCTTAACATCAGTTTAGGAGATTTCGTATTCTACGAAGTCTCCTAAACTCGTATTCATGAAATAGGATCGGGTAAGTCAGCGGTACTTAATTTAACACTTAATTTAATTTAATTTAATTTAAAATTAAATTAATTAATTTAATTTTACTTAATTTAATTTCCGCTAAGAGACATTTTATTCCTTGGTATCTTGAAGTGGGAAAATATAATAATGATTATAAGATGCTGGGTTTGAGAGACCATCCACTATCGAATTTTTGTTATGTTAAAAGTTTGTTTTGCTTTTCTGACTTAGTGGCTAGCAACGTTCAAATAAGCTTTTTCACGGCGACTTTTATTTTCGTAAACACCGTAGTAACAGAGTTTCTGTTTTAACTGGCGAAAATACCTGTATATTATCACTTTGTAAAACGAGAGTAAAGAAAAGCAACCGAACACAAAATGTCTGAGAGTGATTTGGTGAGTTTGGCTCTGCTGATTGTTATTAAACGCTATGTCAGTTCACTAGGCCGAGTGTTGGTGGCAGATAAAATCCAAGTGCGTTAACTGTAACCATCGTGACAGTTTTATTTTTAATTGTTTGCCGTGACCTAGAATGGCTGCAATAAAGAAAAGAAAAGTTGTTATTGGAATCTTCTTACATTTTAGAGCAGGTGGACGGAATAGAGCCTCTGTATTTATAATAAAGAGGCTGCTGTTTTCGTCCCGTGTGATATCAGTGTGTCTGTTTTAAAAGAGTGCAGGATTAGGAGAGATTACGGAACAAAGCACGCATCACATTTTAATGGTATACGGGGCCACTTAAGAAGGGGCAAAGAAACTCAGCTTCATAACAGTTTTTTTTTTAACAGCAGCTTCTATTCAAATGTAAACCTTACGATTAGGCACTGCAGTACACGATAGTTACGTGATTAGCAAAACATATGAAATCTTATTAGTTGCGGGGAGTTAAAGATACAGGCAGTTGCGGATGTTGAATTTCCCGATAAAAACACAAGTTCACAGCTGGAAGAAGAATCGAGGAACTTGCACACAGGAGTAAATGAAGATTAGAAACGATAGCCTTCACTTTTCGGTGGTTTCATACAGAAGTGAAGGAAAGTACCAACCTGGCTGACACACTGCAACTTGCTGTTCGCGATCGCTCACTATAACCGAGTATCTGCCTTAATGCAATTAGAGGGACTGCTACATGTGCAGATTTATGCAAAGAAGTCAAGAAGGTGCTGCACAGTTTGGATATCGCAGTGCAGAACTATGGGGTGCTGCGTGTGGTCAGGAGGAACGGTGGTGTGTCTCAACTTGTTACAGAGGACGAGAAGAATAGTATGAATCGCGACTTCAGTAATTCTTGACACATCAAGAAAATTTGTGTGTAATATCCCTCAACATGGGGTTTGTTGTTACAGTGGTTTCAAAATTCATTAATTGTATTTTGTCAAAATTGGTATCATCGTCAGTATAAATACTTTTAGTATTACGGAACCAGAGTAATTTACACGTGCTGCAGAGTTGCGGTTGGATGCTTGAGACCGTGTAACTACGACTTTGAGGTCAGAATTTGAATTATTGCTGGAAGTGGCGGGAAAACCTGATCCTCGGCATTGTGATCACGACTGGATGCTCATTGTTTTGATTTGCATGGGCGTCATCACCGAACACATGAATCAACTGATTATCAACCTGACAAGGAACGAATCACCACGTCAGTGTGATGTATGGAGACGATGTATTCGCGATCTGATGCCGACTCTGTTCGACACCTTGACTTTTGTTTCAAATCACATGCTGGTAAGTTTCCAGTGTACAGTGACCATGCACAGTGACTAACAAATATTCTCCGAAGCACATAGTGCTTTGGATTATTTTTCCAAAAATGAAAGTTTTCAAAAGTAGGCCCTAAGTCTAGAGGTGGACTCGACTTTGAAAGACTGGAAAGCTGTCTCCGAGCTGCTGCTTTACACATACCGTTGTCCATATGTTGAGAATTGGTGGCAAAAAAACGGTGGCAAGCTTCTCACTGTCATTCTTCCATCCTCCATAAGTAAATTCTGTGTTCTAGAAATATTAATATTTGTCATTATATTGACACTAGTAATCCTTGCTGCTTAATGGCCCCATGTGAAAGTTGTTAAACGAATTTGGCTTTCATTGTTACTACTTGGCTTACTGCCCACCCAATGTTTTAGGTTTTTAAATTGGCCCTTGTGCCAGAAAGGTTGCTGTTCCACTGGTCTAGAACGTTGTGAAATGCATTTAATGTTTTTAAATTTAATTTAGAGCCAAAATGTGATTCTGTTAATTTAGAACACACCTAGCGCGAAAAGTAAGCGAGTGTTTTGCTGTGTGGTTCCTCTGAAGTTTTCACCTCACATTGTGGTGTAGTGTTCGCCCATAACTCTTTTCAGCCTAATACATATCTGCCTGCTGCTGCGATCTAGGGGTTCATTCGTTACACATTTTTCGCTCTAGACGGTCAGTTTACCCAAGTAAGTGTGCCGTATATAAGTAATTTTTCCTCACGTTTGGTTGCTCAGCTTGCCGTCCTAACAGATACTGCGTCATACATTACAGCATTCTTCTTCATAAATTCAAGTAGGAAATGTAGCTACGTATTTTGGTTAATTGTGTCGTCCTAACCTAAATATAATTATTACTCCTTCATGTTATGACCGTTTGTGTTCATCATCAGCTTCAGAACAAGCAGATGGCGTGCCTTTCAGTTCCTACCACACACCCTGACAGACTGGTACTGTTGTCTGTTATGATTCATGCCGCGAGCTAACTAAAGCTACAGTATTGGTATGGACGTTTAAATTCTGAACTGTTTAATCAGAGTCTTGTTCTCAGCACTTTATACTTGGTCAATACACTTATTTTTATTACGTTTGTTATTGTGCTGTTTCTTACAGGTACCATTATTAGACTTAGTGGTTCGTAAATTCGGTGACTTTTTCTAGTTTCATTTCAATGTCTTTTTTTCGCAGTATCTAATAGACCTCTATGACCTGTAACGACATATTATTTGAGGCGGAGATAAAAAAAATTGCAGCTTGCATGTCTTTATCTAATCTGCCATTCACTGAGCATTTCAACTGATAGATCTTTAATGGCAAATGCAATGGCCAGAAACAGAGTTCGTTCAACTTTATGTCCTAAGTTTCGGATAAATAGTGACTTCTGGACATGTACTGACTGTACCATAAAGCATTCGCTAAGGAACGTCAACAAATGAGTGGTTTTAAGAACATTGATGGAGTAATAGGACTTGGATTATGACGAAAAGATTCGCGATAACGCACAAAGTGAGTGGTTTGAAGAACTAGGTGTAGATGAAAAGGATAACACCAAGTAGATTTAGAGAAATAGCTTCCGAAATATTAGTCTTAGATGCAAGAAGTTACAACTCTTTATTCATAATCCTTCTGTATCTTATCATTATCTCTTCTCACGCCACTAGACGTCACCATTTTATTTGACGTAGTGTCATCAAGTAAGTCATGAAATCAACAACAATCCAGAATGATTGAGTAACTGAGTACAACTCTCAGGAACATTTTACAGTATTTAATTATACATTATAATTGCAGTATTCAGCTAGTTGATGCCTAGATTGATAAAAGCAATATAGGTTGGTGGTAATATATATTTAATATAGACATTTTAAGAAAAAGTAACAAAAATTAATAAATATTCAACGTAAGCGTGTCTGGTTTGTAGCAGTGTTCTGGTATGATACGAAATGATAGTTCTCTGGGGTACTGGTACAGCTACTTTTCTTAGGGGGATAGGGAGATTTTTAAAACTATGGGTTTGTATGCCGTCACGTCCCTGTCTCTCAGGGACCGTCCTCAGACCACAACGAATTCTTTTCTCACCTGTACTATACAATTAAAATTTCACCAACAGTGCACTATCAGTGTAACAAGAAAAGACGAAAATAGGACACCTTGGTGGGTCCTTGCAAAGTTCTTACTTCCCTCATGAGGTAGGGACTTACGAGATTTTCCGTTTGCAACTGACCGTGTTTGAGATTGGTCACAATTATTTTGAAATTGTATCAGCTTTATATTTAATTGCCATTCTGATGTTAATAGTTGCCTTCGAAATTCTTACGCTAAAATAGTTACTAATCATTTCCTTGTTAAATTTTTTTATGGAAGATAAGTACTTTCATACGTACGAATGTATGTATATATATATGTGTGTATATATATATATATTTATATGTGTATTATATATATATATATATATATATTTCTGTGACAGTTTAAAGTTGTCTTTGCCTGCAATTTACAAATCATTGTTTATAATTTCTAAAGATGATTATATACGTTTCGTTTCACTGATTACGCTAAATAATAAATATCTTACTTTAATAACAAGAGAGAATAATGTGTATAAAGGGGATACATCGTTAACATTGACAGATGTTTTGAACTCTATGTTGTTACGGACATTCAGCTGTAATATTGATACTTGTGGGGAACATCTGCGTGATTGCATTCCGAACTTAAATCTATTTTGACTGATTTCAGAAGAATGATTTAATGGAGGTAGTGGATCTATTTGTTTGTTGTGAAGAAGTGCCCTAGTTTGTCTTCGTGCAGCGTGTGTTTGTGTCTTATGAATGAACGTGAAGGCCAGGCGGTAACAGCGTATGCTCGTCTGGTCCAGGATAAGTGGGCTGCGGCGTGTGGGATGTGGCGGGATGCCAGTGCATGGATACTAGCAATTGAAGTGAAGAAGTCAAACGTTCGCACTTGTGTGTGTAGCCACGGCGTTCTTTGCAGAATGAACATGAATTGAACACATGTAGAGGATGTCATCACCGGAAATACTATGGAATTTCGATGATATTTGGTATTTAGTTTTGTCGGGGTAATTTAATATTTCTGTAAATCGAAGTATCTTCAGCATCGTGCTTACGAAGTTTCGCACTTGGCTTAATATATTGGGTCTGGAGACAAACGACGTAAGTGCGGAGCAACGTAAATCGGGGGATGACTGTACACATATCCTATACATTCTGTGCCTTTATGCCAATTAATAAACATTCTTCATATTGTTTTTGCTCACACTTGGGCAAAATACAGACTGAATTGTTTCTTTGGACTTTGTTCATCGTCTAGTACGCAATTGAAAACAGCACGATTTGGGAGCCGGCTGTGTTGCTGTCCTCATGCGCAAACGTAATCTGTTGGACCCATTAAATAGAGCTACTCTCAGTCACGGGGCCTAGCTCTGTCTAATGGGTCCACTGTTAGTTACTCGTTAGAGAAAAGTAAGTAAACTGTCGCACGTCTCATGAAGCTTATTTTCCGAGCATTCGATAAATACTTGCATCAAAATCAAGCTGTGTACTCTTCGTATCGATGAGACCCAATAGTGGCTGCACAGCCATCCAGTTGATGCAATGCTATTTAAAGACGCACTTCGTAACTACAGATGGAAATCATCCGTACGTATTTTACATAAATCTATTACGTAACCCTGATGTTTTTTTTTTAGTCTGTGGTGGTAAACATGTGACAAAAACTAGGCTAGCAAACTGGTATAATTGTAGCAAAACTGCAATTTCGCCTGGTTTGCTGTTCACTTATTTCGTCATGTACACTCTTTAGCAATTAAAGCAGTCGGATCATGTGCTTCATCCGCAGGGCGCACTTAGTCGTCCAATTATATTTGCAAAAAAAAAGTGTCAATCTGTTTCCCCATTATCCCCCATCTTTACACTAAGCTTAAGTTTCGGTTGGCTCTGCCTTTCCAGCTTGGTCAACTGGTTGTCCCCCCCCTCCCGTCCTTGAAATGATCGGTTGTACACGTATATGTCGTTGGATGCAGCAAGAAGCTTGGCCTTCAAACTTTTCGTATTTCATGAAGAGGAAATTTTGGAGGTCAGTCTTTTTGCATCCACCTATGAGTTTGATAAGAGAGCCTTCTGTGCATCTTTCCGTCTTGCGTAGCTTGTTCGTCCATCTTGATTCAACGTGTTTGTTGTCGCCGCCCGCCCGCATGTAACAACTCGATAAACGCTGAACGGATTTCTTGAAACTGTTTGTGTTTCGGCGTTCGACGTAATTAAAGAAAAGTGAGCGTACGTGCCGACATTTTTACGCTATGCCTACATTTCGTAAATTACTTGTATCTTTCGGGCCGGGATAGCTCAGTCAGTGTAGCGACTCGCTACGGGCTGGACGGTCCTGGGATCGAATCCTGGTGGGGGCGAGATTTTTCGCAGCCGTCCAGACCGGCGCTGCGGCCCACCCAGCCTCCTATACAATGGGTACCGGGTCTCTTTCCCGGGGGTAAAGCGGCCGGGGCGTGGAGTTGACCACCAACCCCCATCTAGTGCCAGGGTTAAAGAAAGAGTAGAGCTATATCTCTACTCCCCCTCTGGGCCTTCGTGGCCTGTTCAGGGAGAACTACCTTTACCTTACCTTTTATCTTTCGTGGCCGCTTGCTTGTTCGTCTGGCTGTCTTGAGTAGAGCGTTGTCCGTCCTCTTTGATTTGCTTCTCCGCGCGTTTTGAGTGGCAGCTCATCGCTTCTCATACTTGAGTGAGCAGTTGTATGTGCACGGATATTGGAAACGATATGAGGTGTCTTGATCTGCCTGTTCGTGCGTCGCGTGATGTATGTAGCCTACGTAATATCTGCGTTGCCAGTTGTGTATGTCCATCATGAATGACCGGTCGCAGATGTCGCCAAGCGCTGGATGGCTGTTTGTAAGACTGTCCGTGTTCAGTGGCCTTGTATTCGTCAGATGTTCGAGTTCTTGGATATAATAAAACTACCCGTGCTGAGTCGCCTCAGATTTGAATGGCTGCTTCTTAGACTGGTCCGTGTTGAGTGGTCTGCTCTAAGGCTTGTGGCTGAATATAAAACTATCCGTATTAAGTTCCCAGTTTATAAAGCTTGAGTCGCTGTTTGTACGACCGACCGTCTGTAGTGTCCGGCTGTACATCTGTCTGTAAGGCTTGAATGGTTGTTTGTGCGACTGTTCGTCTGTAGTGTCCGGTCGTACATCTGTCTGTAAGGCTTGAATGGCTGTTCGTGCGACTGTTCGTCTGTAGTGTCCGGCTGTACATCTGTAAGGCTTGAGTGACTGTTCGTCTGTAGTGTCCGGCTGTATATCTGTCTGTAAGGCTTGGTGCCGTGTGTGACTGTTCGTCTGTAGTGTCCGGCTGTACATCTGTCTGTAAGGCTCGTGTGACTGTTCGTCTGTAGTGTCCGGCTGTACATCTGCAAGGCTTGAGTGGCAGCTTGGACGAAGGTCTTGATTGTCCGGTTGTGCGTCTGTTTCAGGCTCATTAAATGTATGACCATTTGGAGTGGCCAGTTGTAAAACTGTCCGAGTGTCTACGAGTGTCCGTCTGGAGTGGGCCGGGTGCACATGTGTTTGTACGGCTTCAGCGTCTGGTTGGTAGACCGCCCGTGTCATTGTTTGGTTACAAATCTGCCTATAAGGCATGAGTGGCTGGCTGGGTGTATGACTTTCGTCTGAAATGGCAGGTTTTCCGTCAGCCTTGAGTGGTTGGTTTTCCATTAATTAATTCAGACTGCCTCGTTCGTCTGCCTTTGTGTCTACTAGCAAGTACTGTCTATCCTACATGGATGTGTAGACAAGCTGAATGACGTCACAGTTTGATGAAGACGAATTGTCTGCTGGCTCTACTCCATCCACTTGGCTCCATACTTTTTCAGAAAATCGAATGGTATGAGGGACCACACAAGTTGTTTGTGAAACTTAAAATGTGTGTATTTTCAGTACCGGGTAGTTCGTATTTTGTCGAGTTCGATACTTGCAGATTAAGCACACAGTTATTTTTCTATATTCATATAGTAGGTAGTCTTTTTTCGTTTTGTGTTAATTATTGAACTAAGCTGTAGTATTAATACCATATAACGCACAGTAGCGCCTATCTCCTTTTGAACTCAAGCTTACAGAACGGCAGTTGATATGGATTTTGTGTAGCATTATTATCTGATCTGTCTTTGCCACCTGTCGGGGTAACACTTTCATCTCATGGTAATTATGCAGATACAGTTGTCACAAATGTGAATATAATGCTTATTCGTCGGGATGAGATTAATTTTTAAGAAGCAAAGCTTCATCATATTTTTACTGTTCCAAGTTAGGTTAACTGGAGAAAGTGATGAATTCGCTTCTCACTTAGTCAACATCGTTGACGTGATGCTGAGTTTTTGCTGAATTCCTTCGTTATCATAAGGGAAACTTTACTTGGAGAGCAAAATACCTTTTTCGGCTGTATCTCGGCTTCCATTGGAGGGATTTTCCTGAAGCTGCATACCTCGCACTCACCACGCATGCCTTACAAATTTTGTAAGTGTGGTTGCGATCGGTCAATAATTAAGGGCACTTTACTTGGATAACGAATTACATTTTCGACTGTATCTTGGCTTCCGTTGGAGAGATTCTCCTGAAACTTCATACCTCGAACTTTCCACGCATGCGCTACACGCGGTGTAATTTTGTTGGCATCGGTAAATACTTAATTTAATTGGTTAATTGAAATTAAGAAACTCAAGGCTTATTCTGAGGGCAATCAATTATAGGCTATGATGCTCACGAAAACATGGAGAAAAATTAAACAAATTAAAAAATTAAAAATTTTATTTTATGTACTGCGGCAGTAAATCACTACGATGTGATAATTAGCTATTATTTTGGATGTATGTTGAAAAAGTTAGAAAGTAAAATTGGGTTTATGTTAATTGCGTAGTAGAAACTGTGTATTTCAGAACTGTAACTTCAAATTTGAATCATATTATTTGTTACATTTATATAATATTGTGCTGCTACGGAATGGATTGCCGGATCCTGTGTGGAAGCGAGAAAAATATATAATTTTGGCGAGTAAACCTTTCGAAAGCCGAGAGGTAACCACAGAATACTAGACCATGAAAATTTACAATAGGGTAGTAAATTGGAGGATGGGAGCTGGATTTGAATAGGTGAGGACTGCACTTTATTTTACGCATCTGTAAATAGGCCTACCTCGGAGCATATTGCCTCGGTTGATCTGGATGGTAGCGAGTAATGAATTGAAAGTGCTGCGGAAGGAAACATTTGTTACCTAGTTAGAGGGAGGTTTCTATCCCGGAATTTGCCTGGAGGGACTGAGGGAAATCGTGAAAAACCATCCAATCGGGCACCTCCTGACCAGAAGTCACAGGTGTTGCCGCGTGAGCCAAGTTGTTCATTACCGAATATACGTATCCTCATCACTGTGCTGGAAACTAAACATCCCTCGAAGTTTCGACTGTGTTGTCTTCCACTTTTAGGCTGTAGCATTGTTTGTTCCGCATGACAATTTTTTTAGAGATGATAACCTTGCTCAAACATCGATAACTTTAGGTCTGCCAGCACTCGGGAGACCCGCATTCGATTTTCGGCTCTACGCATGTCGACCTGACAGATTGTAATATTTTTCTTCAGTTATACGAAGAAAATACTGTTGTGGTATCCTGAAATAACCTGAAATGTCTTTCGTCCACATAATACACAGATTATACGCCTTTTGATGCTATATACGCTAATCTGTGCAACCGAGATTGGGTGGTTAAAATAACGAAACAGACATTCTTTGAGGTAAAATATACCCACGTGAGTCTCATTTTCTCACAGCGGTGTTGATGAAGACTCAAGTCTTATTAGATATGTCGCCGTGCCGACTGGTTGACAGTTACACACATTTCGGAGGAAATTGTTGCCTCCATCGTCAGGTTTTAATTTCTTGAAGAGTTACTACTTAGACCCAGAAGCTGTAGGCAGCAGGCTCCTCCGAAACGTTGGCAGGTATTTACCAATCGATACAACGTCATATCCTAGAAAGTCACCAAATTTTCTGACATTATAGAACATTGTTTCTCAGACTTTTGATATTACGGGCCAGTAAATATGTTCAAGAACTTCTACAGATTGGTGCGTACGTTCAAATCGCTACGGACCGCTGCGTGTGTTAAAAATTCTACGGATCGTTGCCGACTAAATCTGCTTCTTAGTGTACTGAACCTCGTTGCGTGACAGACATGCACCATCACAACAAAATACACCTAAACTTGTAATAATTTAACAAGACAGGCAATGTACGTATAAACGTAACATTGAGGCGCGTTCGCGTAACCATTGTTGTCGTGGAAAATCAAAAAGTACTGCATATTCTAGTGTGTGTCTTTGGCCTTATGCAGCATGCAAGCGCATGCGCCGTATTGTATTATCTGGCCTTCCTGGCTCTACCATATTTTTCCACATTATCTCGTAAACGGCACGATTTTTGGGAAAAAAGTTATTTGGACATAAAATGTGTGTTTTGATTTTCTCTACAACTTTTGTCTGAAAAATTTCTCATACTAAGAAGTAAGAGAGATATTGTCGTAAA
The DNA here is from genome assembly GCA_021186555.1 of Reticulitermes speratus. NCBI lineage: Eukaryota > Metazoa > Arthropoda > Insecta > Blattodea > Rhinotermitidae > Reticulitermes > Reticulitermes speratus. The sequence goes on along the minus strand of JAJKFL010000001.1, from coordinate 35,312,036 downwards.
CGTACATAGGTCTTCACGTAAAGTACCCGTCATTCTTGTCAGATTTTAATGAATCTTGAATTTTCTCGACGGATTTTCGAAAAAATATTTCAATATCAAATTTTATGAAAACCCTTCCAGTGGGGGCCAAGTTGTTCCATGCGGACGGACGGACAGACAGACAGAGACAGACATGACGAAGCTAATAGTCGCTTTTCGCAATTTTGCGAACGCACCTAAAACGATGTAACGCTTGGCAAGTTTGAACTAAATTTGGTTGTTTCACAGTGTTAAACAATCGTATTATGAAAATACATCATGTGCCTACCCTGTTTGTTCTAATTCGTCGCCGACAGATGATTACATGTGCACGGACCTCAAACTGTGGGCTGCCCACAGTTTGCCAGCGACAGCCAGAAGACTACACAAGAGGCGTGAAGTGTGTAAGACCGCATGGCATGTCTTAACCGTGAGTCACGAGAGTGAACTGATTGGCTCACTCGAACTGTAACAATTAATGTGTACGTCATCTCTCGTTACACCTCCTGTTATTCCCAATTACATCTCCTCTACACTGGAAGATAAGATTGTCCTTTCGACGAATCGCAATTTTATCCTTTATCCTGTGCGTTGTTTCCGCACAGTTGTATCGCTTTATTGCCTTTTATTGTATGTTCTTAGCATATAAGCAATAAGGAGTGTTGCTATAGCAACAGACCAATGGAATGATTATTAAATTCCGTCTTGCCTGTTGATATAGCAGCTCCTTTCTCCAAGAAAGGACAGCAAACCAATAATAACTACGTTTATATGCCAGACTCGGTTTCAAACGTGTCAAGAGTACTTTGCCGGTGAAGGGACAGTATCCTGTATGTCCATCACAGTGGTAGTCACATAAGTCTGTTTAAAATGCTCACTCGTTGAAGGATTTCCGAAATCCTTGGATACGTTCCTCAGCCATTTTCATCCACATTCCATACTTGTGTCGGTGTTCCGGGTGTCCGCTTTGTAAGAGACTTATTTCCCCCGTCCTGAATTCTGTGCGTGTTTCTTGCTGTCACTTCCAAGGCATATGGTAGGCCCAGTGTAGTTGGCTTAATTTTGTACTCAAAGAGCCATTGAAGTTTCCAGTTAAGTAATATCCAAAGCCTTCATAATTCTTGACTCGTTTATCACGATGCGTTTCTGAGCATTTTGTTGTCAAACACTTGAAATTTATGCCCTTTCCCCTGAAGTAAGAGGCCATATTTCGTGTCATATGACAAACTTATGTTTTCACGTTTTTTACGAGTATTTTAGTACGGTATCATGTTATCCTGCAAAATATAGAATGGGCACTAGGACGCTTAACATACTAGACCTGGATTGTGTGTTTTGGTGATGGGCGGCTGACCAACACACGTGAGAATTATCAAAGGGAGAACGCTGTAACGACGGCTGAGGGAAATACGGATGCGTAATTTTACATGCTTAGTTATCGTTATGCCATTGCAGCCAAACAACAGTCGAATAAAGGTAAAAAAGCTTTTCACTGAACTTTATTGCTGCTGTGGTATCACTTGTATTAATCGCCTCTTTGTGGATTTTTGATTGATGATATTGTGTGCCTATGTTTTCAGCGCCAGTTGGTTGGTCGCCACTGGCAAAGACGTTTAAATCTGAACGATTCCAAAACTTTACGCTAGCTCGCCTCCTTTTCCAAATAAAGTTACCACGTATAATATCGCCATGTCGTCCCGTTATTGTGCTGAACATGAACAAGAATAATAATATAGACGTATTGTATTCAGAATTTGTGTTATGGGATGCGTCGAAGTACTTGTATCTCCTCGAAGCATATGCCTTAACGCGTGGTTCTTAATTAAGCACTCGTTTTATTGTACCTTAAATAGTTCTGTTGTAGTTTCTGAGGTTTTTGTCTCGGTGATTGTGATGTCAACAACAAAGTTTCGCCGTTTTTAGGGCTGGAAATTTAAGGGTCGTCTTCTCTCTCTCTCTCTCTCTCTCTCTCTCTCTCTCTGTCTTCTCTCTCTCCATCTACAAAATGTATGTTCTTTGGAATGCGGTGTTAGATTAAAATTTTCATAGTTTTTCATCTTTTCTTTCCATGAACACAGCCACGATACCGCTTAATGCCCTGTATGCATTGCATTTTGTGCGAAGAGTTTGGTTTCGTTATTATTCATTGTTAATATTAATGCCACGCGAGAAACAAGAAAATCTCGACTACGTCAGACTCTGTTGCAGATGGTCTGTTTGATTCCTTTAATATAGTGCACTACCAAATAAGGCTTGAAGCATGTAGGATATTGAGGTACATAATGCATGCACATAAGCTTCTTTTAATATGTGTAATGACACGAAGAGTGAAGCTTTAATGTCGTTCATTTTATTTATTCATTATGTAGGTTGCTTTTGACTTTCGGTAGTGTGAATGTGGATCCAGTAACAGCGAATGATTACGTACGAATTTACGAGTAATTGTTGTTTACTACAAGAGAAGAATTCCCCATAGTCTTAGGTGGGTTTTGTGTTTTTAGTTCACATGATTTCACGTGATTTTTGTTCCAAATAATGGATATACTTTTAAAACTACTTCTGTTGATCATCAGTGTTTTCCTATAAATCATCAGTTGTACTTTGTTTGTACGGGAGCCACAGACATCAGCATTCATGAACTGAAAATCTAAGAGGCAGTAACAGAGCTCATGCGTCAGACATGTTACCCTACGAACTTGTTCAACAATGACTCGAGCATTGGATCTTGTCACTACCGGAACAACAGCAGACAGCTCTGGTTTCGCACCAACATAAGTTTAAAGTTGATTTTAAAGATTCTTATGGCAGAACTTGATACAATACCAAGACTTTGAAAACGTTATAAATTGTACATCCGGAGAATAAGGTCAGGAATTATTAATTTTCTTCATTTGAGAGAGTGGATGGCAACATGAAGCAGACGGGCGTTATGCTGTTATGATTTCGGAAAGTTTCTTTAGAGCAGGGTTACAACTGAAGGTAATTTACAGATTTTAAAAGAGATTCAGGATATTTAAATATTCAGAATCTCCTGACTGTTGATGGTGTTAGAACGAAACAAAAGGTAAAATACTACAGGCTGTGAGCGAAATATCGTTCTTTTAACTTTGAGACAGGTAGTGTACATAGCTACTACTGTGCTTAACATCGTTGTATGCGCTATAGATGTTTCAGTGTTTTGTTTTCCATTGATGTACGGCAGTGGTATTCAAACTGTGTTCCGTGGAACCCTAGGATTTTGCGGACGACTTAGAGATTGCGAGCACATTTCCTGTATAATGAAAGTTCCAGATATAATTTTCGTAATCTTTAATTGTACGTTTTATTTTTCTCCCAGTCCTTATGCATGGTCGGCAGTGGGTTTTATTTTCGATGTAAATCACCAACACGAAAATTGTGTTTATCAAGAATTCCCTTTAGTATTTTCTGTTTGTAAATAGAAGTTTATGTTTTAAAGTTTATATTTCACTCTTGCACCCAGAAGTACAATTTTACTTTACAGGGCTTCCACGAAATTTCAGATTTAGTTATGTTCCACATATATTAAAAGTTAGAAGTCAACTGCTGTCGAGTCTAGACGAAATCAAAAAAAAAATAGCGCGTGACGTAGTAGAACGTGTTCGTCTTCTGTCCATTTGATGGTCTCCTGTGTTCCGTGTTGCAGAAGCTAGAGCCTGATACCGCCATGCCGGCCATTAAGCAGGAGCAACCTGATGACTCCTGCGTGCCAGCAGGTGGAGTTCGATGCCTGGGCTCCATGCAGAAAGTGCCCTCTCTCAGCGACTTGTCAGACCCCGAGAGTTCATTAGGTGAGTACTCAGTATGATTTATTGCATCAGATTTCCCGAAACGGGAGTTAACACGTGAAGCAGCGTCGACCTGAAGTCATGGGCAATTTTCCTGCTGTTCCTCGGCCGCATATCTACGCATTTGCTGTAGGGAAGGATGGTTTCTGAAATACTTTATGGGATTTCCTCGCAGGTTACTGTGTATCTCGCGCCCCTACTTTGTTCACGAGGGCAAGTTCAACGCCAGCATTTACCACCACTTCCCTTCAGTTTCTACTATGACTTTCAAACCAGTCTCCCTTGTGATGTGGAGACTCACGTCGTGGATGTCTTCGCCTGGGCCATCAGATGGAAAAAGGGTTTCAGACTTTTTAGACTTAGCACCTGAACGTCGATCACTTACAAATTCCATAGGTATTAAAGCCTAAAAGTAATTTCCAGATGTCCTCTCTGATAACTGAATCGAGAAGCTTGAGTAATTACTATTACAAGTCAAAACGTGTCACGTATATCCTCACAACCATCTGTTCTCCAGGGTGATTTCCCAGATACCCTTCTGGACTTCCTGCTGTTAGTCAAAATTTACCTTCTAACTGTCTCAACCCGAAAAGGTAGAACAACTAACATTTGTCGAAATCCATTAGGTGCACGCAAAGTGAATGGCAATTTTCAGGACAGGAGACTATACGTAATTCATGTTGCCATTTTTTAGTACAAGTTTTAAATGTCGACCTGGGCCGCTCGACCGTTCCACTTGCTCTTAATGAGGATGCTGGTGATTATGCTGTTAGGCGACCCGCCTCCAGCCAGCAGTGGCGTGTATTTCCTTGCAAAATGTGCACCACTACATACTGTTTACTCCAGAACAATCCTCAGTGCTTCACAAAGAGAAGTGTCGAGAACTGTCAACGGTTTGTTCTTTTAACACCGTCTGAAACCTTAAAGATTAATATTTTGCATAATGGTTTCTCTGTGCGTGTGAAGCGTGGTCTCTCACCTTCGGGAACAACATGGATAGGGGTTTTGTGAGTGCAGCGCGTTGAGGACGTTTGGTCATAAAAGAGAGAGAGTAATATGAGCCTGGATAAATATTATTAGGATGATCAACCAGGGACGATGAGAGGAGCGGGGAATATAGCGCGCATGGAAGACAAGAAAAATACTTCCAAAACTTTTTTCAGGAAACCTGGATGGAAGAGACTGTTTTGGAAACGCAGATCTATATGGGAGAATAGTGTATGGAATGATCTTAATGTGTAGGTTGGGAAGGCATGTATCGGATTGGCATGAATCAGAGTAGTGATGAGTGGTGGGGCTGTTCTGCACACGGTAACATTTGGGCTCCACAGAAGCCGGGGATCTTCTTGGTCAGTCGAAGGAATATTAGCTTCTCAAGGACATTGCTGCATGGAGTGAATTATTTCCATATTTAATGTGTTGCTGTTAAATTCTTTCTAGTCCCCCCCCCCCCTAACCCGACATAACAGGTTGTAGCGGACCATTTTAATGCATTCGGTTTGACCGTTAAACGCCTGTGTCACATATGACGTAGTTGGAAATATTCCAAGAAATAACCTTTCCCTTGTGCACATGGTGTTGCTACTTCACCCATCTATCTAACTTTCCGTTCAGAATTTTACAAGAGCATACGTGTTACATTAATAAGCGCCCAATTAATTTGTATGTTTATTTGGACGAAAACAGACAAAAATAAGATTGAAAATTTTGTTATAACTTTTAGTGTAATTTCTTCCCAATTCTTCTACACAACTGAAGATCATTCGTGTCTCCTTTCTTCAAATTTTTTCTTGTTCTGTCTTTAAATGTTTTGTACGTACCGTGTTTTGGATATCCACGCTGCACATTATCAAAGCTCTGTACATTTAATTTGTGTTAATTGTTGTTAGTTTTTCATTACCACACCGTCACAATTTATTATTATGCAGTGAATTTTACATTCATTGTTTTCTTCTTTTCGCATGTAATTACACTTTTCAGTTGTCAGTATCTTTAAAACTATTTCTGCTGTCTCTGCCTCAGGAATTTTCGCAAGTGTACATATAATAAATTGTTTGAGAATGTTTCAAAATGTAAGTCATCGCGATCCGCAGCATGTCTAGAAGACGGCTCTGGTGTCCGCTACTCTTTTGGCGTTTCTTAGCAGAGGGATGTCTCTGAGAGGCATACACGTACACACGAGTTGTAAGATATACTCCGGTGTATTTTCCAGGATATTTCTTGCCATGTTCCTTTGAAAGGGTGGAGCAGTTCAAATATTTGGGAACAACACTATTAAATAAAAATTGCATTCATGAAGAAATTAAGAGCAGATTGAACGCAGGGAATGCTTGCTGTCATTCGGTGCCGAATCTTTTGTTTTCCAGTTTACTATCCAAAACATATTAAGATTGAAATATGCATAACTATAATTTTGCCTGCTGTTTTGTATGGATGTAAAACTTGGTCTCTCACATTGAGGGAGGAACATGGGCTGAGGTTGTCGAGAATAGGGTGCTGAGGAAGCTAATTGGACTTAAGTGGGACGAGGTAACAAGGGAGTAGAGAAGACAACATAATGATGAGCTTTCTGATCAGTACTCCTTGCCAAATTTTCGAGTGATCAAATCAAGAAGAATGAGAGGGGCGGGAATGAAAAACGTATGGGGGAGAGGTTTGGTGCATACAGGGTTTGGTGGGGAAACCCGAGGGGAACAGACCACTTGGAAGACCTGGGCATAGATTGAAGGATGATATTAAAATAGATCTTCAAGAAGTGGATGGGGGCATGGACTGGATTGATCTGGCTCAGGATATTGACAGGCGGAGGGGGGGCTCTTATGAAAGCGGTACTGAACCTTCGGGTTCCATAAAATGCGGGTAATTTCTTGGCTATCTGAGGACCTTTTAGCTTCTCAAGAAGGTCTCTGCTCCATGGAGTCAGTTATTCCTTGTCATATTGTGTACTGGATTGGTGTGGTCGTTGTATGCAGATACGTGCGAATTGTCACAAAGCGAAAGTACCGCTCTGCAAACAGTGAAAGAGTATGTTCTTGTAGGCTTTCGGGGTGGATAGTGCTCACGTGATGCTAGCTTGAGTGTTGCCATCGCACAGGCCAGCAGCTGACGCCTCCGCTTGGATGTAATTCCGTCACATGGAATATAGAGTCAGCACGTACCTCTGAAACGTCCGTGGCAACCGACGATCCTACGCAGTGTCAAAACCCGATAAATATTCCACGTGGATATGTTCATTGTATTTCGCTAAATATTGACCAGGTGGAAAAATATTTGCATTCAAACTTACAGGCTGAATTCGATCTGTGTTCTTTTATCGTGTACCAAATGTTTGCACGATGTGCGGTTTTTAAGTGATCTGTACCTTTACGTAAAGGTTATGTTAGGTGTACAGGTGTGTGGGAGGAAACTAAATTTGCCCAAACATTTTGTATATGCACTCTCAGTCAATAGTTGCGGACAGCAGGGGGGCACAAGGTAACTACCCTTCGTAGCTACTTGCTAAAAAGAACATACGGTAAACCTGGGCCTGGGTTGGCCAGACTTTTGGACTCGGTGATTTACTCTAAAGACAGAAACTGTTTCGCGACCTGCCTTAGTACATAATGTATTAATATTAGGTCAACTAGGCAAATAAATGTAAAATAGCGTAATAACATCAAACATATAAAAGTACAATTGTTACATTTATTAAAAATTTATCTTTTCAAACTAAAACAATTTACCATAATTAAAAGGTGTATTTCATTAACCTTCCTATTGCGAGGTTCATGCATGACGCTGCGTATCTTCCGATAACTAAAAGACGCTTCATAATTACTTAGGTACAACTGTAGCAGTATTTTAAATGTTCATCATCCAGACGGCTTCGGTATCTTGATTTAATTATCTTCATCTGGGAGAAGGCTTCTTCACAGAGGTAGGTTGGTCCAATAAATGCTGTCAAACTAAGAGCTATTTATCGTACTGAGGCGGCAAATAAATTTTGACAGAGACCAAGAGGTGGCGGTGATCGACCAAACACCCGGCCGCGATGGACTGGTAGATCGCGATCGACTGTTTGGCCACCTCTGGCCTACGCTGTATGTTACACACAGGTAATAACCAGTAAAGAAAGGCATAGATGCTGGCTGCTCTGATCATTTTAACAAGTATGTGCGAGGCAGCCAGTCTGTTTTCTTCTCAATTGAAATTAGCAGATCCATGTTTTTTACCGGCGCAGTAAGAACAGGCTGTAATTAGGCTTTCAGAACTGTGGTTACCGCTACACAGATACGCGCCCCTCGCATAGGTACAGCGATCTTGTTTTCATGTTAGTTAACGTAGCTGCTCTAAATGAAATTGTTCACTGATTTGAGTTAATTGTTACAGTACTCTCTTCGCGTTTCATTTTTTAGGTTGTCTGCCCAGTGTGTTCAAAATAAAGTAACTTTTTTTTTGTTTTGTTTCTGAGGAACATTATAAATGGTATACGAAATTAATATTTTGCCACTGTATGTTTTAGCTTTGAAAAATGTACTGACGAATATAGACATTGCGTTCTGCAGTACAGATTGTCCCGTATAATTCCTGGTTAATTCGTTGATGTACGAATTGTATCTAATTGCTTTCTCCCTGAAGATGGCGACAGAAAGTTCCTTCGAAACGTCGGAAATTATTTACCAAACGACACAGCTTCATGTCGCATAACACTCACAGAAAACAGTTTACACCTTACAGTGATTAGTCGGTTAATGTTGTTGACTGAAATAATTATTGTTTGTTTTGATATATGTTCTGTACCTGTAAATACTTTCTGTGGGAAATGTGCAGAGGTTTTGAATGTTGAAGCAGGTGGTACATATAGTTAACTACTCCATTTTAAAAAGTTGATATAGTGTAGGAGCCTCCTGTTGGTACATTTTCTGTGCCAGCTATTGTACGCCACTAGTGTGACACATTATTTCGGTTCTATTCCACTTTGTGCGATGCCATATGTCGTTAACGTTGAGTGAGGGAATGAGAGAGTAATTGATTGAAGAACCATTTAGATATGTTATTTAAACTGCGGGGGTTAGTGCTGAATGAGATGAGTCAGTCATCATGATTTGAAAGTAGGTAAGGATTTGGAAAGAAGAAGTCATGTTATTGGTTGCATTACATAAAAAGCGGACTTTTCCCAGCAACTGATTCTTCTTAGACTGCCCTGAAGATGGAGGTAGTGAGCTCATCAAAAACGATCGGCAACAAACTACCAATGAAGGCTGCCATGTTCATCAGTATCACTGTGAAAACGTTGGATCCCACATCCATAGGCGTTGTTTCAGTTGGAGGATGATCAGAATGGTTGTATTACTATGTACAGTGCTTATACAGTACTGGTAATCTGAATATCTCGATCTGATATTGCAGTAAATTTCCATACCGTTTTGCGCAGTACGTCAAGGGACTTGAACACGTGCATCCTTCGATCCGTTTATTGCCTCTTTTTAACGACATGCATGTAATATCAGGTGTTGAATATGAGTATCTGGTGATTGCGTGAGAGGTGTATTTGAAAATACCTCTGCAACTTCATTGCGTCCTATGACACTGCGGTTGATCAGAAGCATTTTATTAATCTTGCAAACATCCATCATTGTTCTTCAACTGAACGCTATGCAGGAGATTCAGTTTGATATTAAAATGCACGGTACGTACAACATAAAAAGTCTATGCAGGAGATTTCATCTAATCCAGAGGTCTAGAATGCATGTAACCTTACCTTCCTACGCCTATATGGTATGAGCACAGGTGTAACTTACCATTTCCTTCCTTATCCATACTAATTCACCATGTTCAGTTATCCCATAATTTGACTGTGTTTGACGTAGGCCTATACAGTGATTAAAAACCCCCAGTCAAATACCAGGCTTAGTGCCTCGATTAGATCACGACAGCCTCCTTCTAAATTCTTGCCCATTCATCAGTCATCCTGCCATCGACGCTGTGTAGCCTGAGATACTGACATTTTAAAATAAACCACACAAACTGATTAAGCCGTATTAATTAAATTAATAAAAGCCATCTCGAAAACGAGGCATCCGTGGCCCGAGATTCGAATATAAAAGCCAATTATCCCATTTGGGAATGCCTGTAATTATCTAATTAAGCTGAACGATGGTCTGGTGCTGCGCTCAAGCGGATGGTGGCTGACACTTGCCAGGTTGCCGTTATGCAATTTTTATCGAAAACGTATTTGCATGTTCGGTGCCACAATAAAACATTATGTCTACCAGTTCTGATACAACAAATTACAACTCATCAGTTTTTGTATTTTTTTTAAATGCGTTATTGCGTTTTATTTACATTCTATAAATATGACTTTTATAGAAACTGTAGGGCCCGTGCCAAGGTTCAAAGGTGAGTCGTCTAATTTCGGCAGTTGAAAGTGTCATTCAGTAACACTTCAAGAAACTGTAGGCCTATGCAGAGTGGCCCAAATGTCAGTTAACACTTTAGTAAAATATAAACTGAAGTACGTTTAACCGACGTTTGGGCCATTCTTTATCTTACAGGTGTGCAGTCTGTTAGTAAGTTGTGAAGTTTCCGTCGGGAGGGGAGGGGGGTTTGATACGCGTTGACAGGCAAGAAAAAGTATGAAAAGAAACTAGGAGTTGAAGATAATGACGGATGGTTAGAAGCATGGCAGCTGTGTGCATCATAAATAGACCTATATGGCCCCAGCTACTCAGATTTCACTGTGAGGCCTATATGGCCCCAGATACTCAGATTTCACTGTGAGGCCTATATGGCCCCAGATACTCAGATTTCACTGTGAGGCCTATATGGCCCCAGATACTCAGATTTCACTGTGAGGCCTATATGGCCCCAGATACTCTTATGTCACTGTGAGGCCTATATGGCCCCAGATACTCAGATGTCACTGTGAGGCCTATATGGCCCCAGATACTCAGATGTCACTGTGAGGCCTATATGGCCCCAGATACTCAGATGTCACTGTGAGGCCTATATGGCCCCAGATACTCAGATTTCACTGTGAGGCCTATATGGCCCCAGATACTCAGATTTCACTGTGAGGCCTATATGGCCCCAGATACTCTTATGTCACTGTGAGGCCTATATGGCCCCAGATACTCAGATGTCACTGTGAGGCCTATATGGCCCCAGCTACTCAGATTTCACTGTGAGGCCTATATGGCCTCAGTTACTCAGATTTCACTGTGAGGCCTATATGGCCCCAGATACTCAGATTTCACTGTGAGGCCTATATGGCCCCAGATACTCAGATTTCACTGTGAGGCCTATATGGCCTCAGTTACTCAGATTTCACTGTGAGGCCTATATGGCCCCAGATACTCAGATTTCACTGTGAGGCCTATATGGCCCCAGCTACTCAGATTTCACTGTGAGGCCTATAGGGCCCCAGATACTCAGATGTCACTGTGAGGCCTATATGGCCCCAGATACTCAGATGTCACTGTGAGGCCTATATGGCCCCAGATACTCAGATTTCACTGTGAGGCCTATATGGCCCCAGATACTCAGATTTCACTGTGAGGCCTATATGGCCCCAGATACTCTTATGTCACTGTGAGGCCTATATGGCCCCAGATACTCAGATGTCACTGTGAGGCCTATATGGCCCCAGCTACTCAGATTTCACTGTGAGGCCTATATGGCCTCAGTTACTCAGATTTCACTGTGAGGCCTATAGGGCCCCAGATACTCAGATTTCACTGTGAGGCCTATATGGCCCCAGATACTCAGATTTCACTGTGAGGCCTATATGGCCTCAGTTACTCAGATTTCACTGTGAGGCCTATATGGCCCCAGATACTCAGATTTCACTGTGAGGCCTATATGGCCCCAGCTACTCAGATTTCACTGTGAGGCCTATAGGGCCCCAGATACTCAGATTTCACTGTGAGGCCTATATGGCCTCAGTTACTCAGATTTCACTGTGAGGCCTATATGGCCCCAGATACTCAGATTTCACTGTGTGGCCTATATGGCCCCAGATACTCAGATGTCACTGTGAGGCCTATATGGCCCCAGATACTCGGATTTCACTGTGAGGCCTATATGGACCCAGATACTCAGATTTCACTGTGAGGCCTATATGGCCTCAGTTACTCAGATTTCACTGTGAGGCCTATATGGCCCCAGATACTCAGATTTCACTGTGAGGCCTATATGGCCTCAGTTATTCAGATTTCACTGTGAGGCCTATATGGCCCCAGATACTCAGATTTCACTGTGAGGCCTATATGGCCCCAGATACTCAGATTTCACTGTCTTGTAGTTCATTTAGCGGCGTTTATTTGTTACAAATCGATCAGTTACTAACTCATTTGTTCAGAACAGCACATTCCTTTTAATCTTCTTGCATCGCAGTTTGTGAGAAACGGAGTTTTAGTGTTGGATGCTTGCAAACTATGAAGTAGGACTACATCTTGTTGTGCCTTGGTGGCCCTATCCTGCTCCTGCTGCATCTTTAATGTATTTATTGATGTTCATTAATACTTTTTAGAAAACACCCGCTTTGTGTCAGCACGAATTTCGGTTTCAAGTCTTTTCTCATATTGGCGATAAGAACTTGCCTTGTCGTGATTTCGATAGTGCAGGTTATGCAGTAAATCTTTAGAATTGTGTTTTGGTGGTTGTCGGTTTAGATGTCAACTTCAGATTACCGACGGTTTTCCAGACTGAGGTTTTTGGTTGTTTCCATCACTCGCTCCAGAAAAATGCCAGGTAGTACATGAAATATGGCTATGGCCGTCTTGTAACAAATTCGTACGAACCTTCGAAGGTGAAACACTTTGTTAGAACATGAAACTAAATCTACCTAACTATACTTTGCACTTCTCTTCTTGAACCGGTTTTAGACGTGAAGATTCATGTCTTGTGCGGTATTACGCCGTGTCGATTGGTAAGTAGTTACCGACGTTCTGAAGAAGGCTAGTGCTTTCGAAACGTCAGTAACGGTCTACCAGTCGACACGGTATCATATCTCAGAAGACTTGAACCTTCGTCAGCACTGTTGTGAGAGCTTCAGATCGGGCTTTAGACCTGTTTGCGACTCCTTTTGAGACCGAACTGTCTGTTGTTCTGTAGATGTCCTACAATTCTCCTTCATACGGCCGAGGATTGGTCACTGACTTCCATATCCTACACCACGTACCCTCATTATATGTGTCTGAGACAGTTTTGTTTCGATATGTGTTCATTCAAAATTTTTATTATGAAGTTTATTTCTAATATAACAATTCACAGTCATGTTCCGTCTATTCGAACTCGTTATTTATCATAAATTTCTAATTTATTTCAGTTTGTGGTTATGGATTTGCCCTCCAGTCTCATACCTCAAGGTTCATGGCCCCATCATTCTCTTGCGATTTCAAATTCGAAGTTCAGTCAGTTCTGCTCGTACGCGTGTTTTGTAACGCGAATTGACTATAATGCGATTGATGAGTGGGTGAATGCTGTTTGTACAACGCGAACTTTCGCATACGTGTGTTGGCTGTTACGCGATTTCAGCGACCACTGTGAAGACGTAAGGTTGGATGACGGGCCAAAGTTTTTCGGATCTGACCCTATTTTTATTACGCTGTTTTCTATAGCGCGAGGTGTCACAAGAACGCAACTATCGCGTTATAGCAGAACTGATTATAGTAGATTTGACTACATTCACGAGTAGTGATTATCCGTGGAGCACAGATTTGGACACATTAACCTGATAGCTGTAATTAATTCAAAATTCTGTTTATTATCAAGTACCCTGTCGGTAGTTGTGGCCATGTTACGCTGTGGACGATCGATGGTCCGAGATTGTTTCGTGTCTTACCTTAAGGGGTGGTCACGTGGCATTGGAGTTCTGTTTTATTGTTAATCAAATCTCGCGTGTCAAATTGTAATCTAAGAGAGGTCGCTGCCATTCGCAATCACATTATTCGTGACCTGTTTTTCTTCATTGTCACAATACATGCCACCAGATTGTTAGGATCTAACATTTTCGGTTTTAATTAGCCACCCATTACGTTAGGGGATGGGATACTTTTTACCGTATTAATTGTAATCCATTTACCGTAATTAACGATTTGAAGACTAATATTGTGAGCGACAGAGATCGTCTTAAATGGTGATTGAAGAAGGGATGTCAGTTTTCGTCCACGGTCAGTCGAAGGTTTCAAAATCATAACTGTTTTCGTCCACGATAAAAGCAGGTAGTTCTCAAGCTAGTCGAAGGGTATATCCGTTTTCGTCCACAGCTATTGTTCATGAAATCTGTGGTCTTCTGGGTAATTACACGGCGTCGTGTGGTTACCACACGACGCCGTGTAATTACCAAGAAGACCACAGATTTAATCAACATCGCGGCGGAAGCCTGAACTCAAAGCTATTGTTCATGTTTGTATCCCCGTCAACGGTGCCGATCTCAGTGGCCGCACGGTCTAAGGTGTGGGTCTGCGGCCGCTCGCTTGCTGGGATTGCGGCTTCAAATTCCGCCGGGGGCATGAATGTCTTATGTGAGTGTTGTGTGTTGTGTAGTTAGCGGTCTCTGCGTCGGGCTGATCACTCGTCGAGGGGAGTCCTACCGAGTGTGGTGTGTCTGAATGTGATCGTGAAGCCTCGACAATGAGGAGGCCTTGGCCCACTATGGGCTGTCGCGCCATGGTATAAATTTCCCCTTCAATTAAAACAATACCAAGGTGTCCTGGTAAGCGGTTGCGAAATCATACTTGGTCATCTTGAATGACGTAACCTTTGCTTTCATCCCTTTTCACCAAAATGTATAGCCAATTAGTTTCGATTAACATGTTACTTTTTTCTTTAGCCCATCAAGTTCGATTACTGTTTCTAATTGATCCCTGCTCTTACCTTCCCCGTTCACAGTTTCTAGCTCTCATTGTTCTTATTCTGAGAGCGATATGCAGATAGGTAAAAGGCTCAGCTGGCCCGTAACTTGTTCGTGCACTGTGTCGTAGGTGTTCTGACGTCACCACTTCATGTCCCGGTCTGGGCGCCAACGAGATCACTGCTATCTCGTAATATTTAACTAACTGGATATTTTGTCAGCAGTAGTGTGAAGTTGACAACGAACGCCTGTGGGTCTTTTCACTCACACTTGTCGACATACTTTTACCATCCTCATCCCGACATCAGTTGATTGATAATTAAGTTAACATAACATCGAAATATGATTTACGTAGAATTATGAAGTGTTCATTTGCTTGCTACAGTGACTAACCAAAGAAGCCACTTTGCTAAGGGATTGGTAGAAGATTTAATTTTAAAATATGAAAGAGGAGAAATTTCTAGGTTAGAATTTGTTTCTAAACTTCGTTACAGATACAGAAAATGACATGTAATATAAGTATGAACAAACTGTGATAAAACGAATAATTAAGCGCCTGATGTAATTATGCTTAAATTAATAATTTCGTTAAAAGAAGGCAGAGTTCATTGATCATTTTTAAAGATACACTACTCGACCATATTATAATAAATTTTATTCAAAGTAATATGAAATGAAATATGCCTTCTATTATTTAGGAACATTATAACAGACTTACTACTTAAACATAAAACCCGTCAAATGTCGCCCATCAAGATTGATGCACTGATGCACCGGTTCAAAACACTTTCCATTACGCGAAGTAAACATGGCCGATGGGATGGCATTGACTTCATCGGGAATTCTCTGTTTGAGGTTATGTAAGTCTGCCGGACGTGCTTACAAAACTTTGCTTTACAAGTAGTCCCACGAAAAGAAATCACAAGCCGACAGATCGGGCGAACGGGCTGGCCAAGAAATGTCACCATAGCGGGAGATTATGCGATGTTCAAACATAGTTCTTGAGGTGTTCTTCGACTGCCGAGCAGTATGTGCTGTTGCTCCGTCTTGTTGGAACCAGAAGGTGGCAATGTCCATATCACGACGGCGTAACTGTGGAAGCAAGAACTCACCACCATATGCACATACCGGTCTGATGTCACAGTAACCTCGTTGCCAGTTTCATCCTCGGAAAAATAAGGACCAATGATACCGAACGCTAATATCCCAGACCGTACTGTTCCTCTGATGTGAAGTGGTTTCACATGCAATTCATTCGGATTAGCTGCACTCCTGTTTCTTTTATTCACACAGCCAGGCACTTCAAAGTGAGCTTTATCTGACATTATCACTTGACGAATAACATCTGAATGTTCATTCACTAAGGTAACAAATTGCTCACAAAATGCACTTCTTGAAGCAAAATCACGGTCTGACAGTTCTCGCACAATGTGTAATTGGTAGGGATGAAATAGTAAACCACAATGAAGTATCCGTCAGAGCGATCTGCTCGACATGTTGAGGGCAACTGAATGTCTGCGTGCTGATCGTCTGGTGCTACGACCGATAGCGACTCGTGCTCTTTCAATGTTTTCTGATGTCCGCACAGTTCTGACTCTGCCTTCAGGTTTTTTATTTGTTGAAGAAACCGTGGTTCGAAACTTCTGTGCCCATTTCTTGAAGGTGTTGCTATCAGGAACCGTTCCATGTCTCCCAGTGTTAAAATGTCGTCTGAATATTTGTTGCGTTGGTATCACAGATTTTTTGAAAAACGTCTCTACGGCAAACGCACGGTGTACAGCCGATCACTGATCCATGTTTACTAAATGGCGTCCCTAGCTGAACTCGATAACACAATTAGTTCAATTCCCTCTCCGGGGCCACCAGATTACTACGTAAATCAAAATGATGAATGAATCGTGCCCCATCCTGTATTTTAGTGCTTGTTGTAATCATACTTATTTAAGAATTTCATTAAACTAAGACTACATTGCTTGATAACAAATTGTTATATTATTTTGCACATTGTTTTAATAAAAGATTTCTCATTAAATTAGGTCAACATTATTTCAAACAATCTTGTGCCACCCGAAACAAATGTCTTCCGCAACTGTCTTATGCTCATTTACGAGTTATGAGCCGTGGACGAAAAAGGATGTATACCTGTTGGTAGGGGACGAAGACGGATATTTTTCCTCCAGAATGGTAGGGGATTAACCGTGGACGAAAACTGACATGCCCGTGGACGAAAACTGACATGCCCATTGAAGAGTAGAAGAAAGGGAAAAAACAAGGGAGATGTGAGGGACACGTTCACTTGGCGGGAAAAGGTGCATCACTATTTTATAAGGTTCCCAGGCTTGGCCTTCTAGTCCTTTAGATATGAATAGCATAAAAATTAAAATTAAGACCTCAGAGTGGTGACAGTAGTGGCTTCAAATAAGGGCCGCGGAATTTTGATTACTGGTGAATGCTAAAGCGCGTAATTTGGAAAATTAATTTGACTTTAAAGCAAGGGGTTAATTTTGATAATTTAAATCGGGACCACTGCATGAGATACATGCAGTAGCAACTTGGAGTCTTGGGAAAATTTCAGCATTTGCTTGAAGAAAGAGGAAAACCGAGAAGACGTATGTAGATGTGGCCGGTCTCAGGACCTTCCGGATGCATACTGACTTCAGGCAGCAGTCCGGGAGAGAAAGGATGGAAATCTGACGTTTCCGTCACATTTCGAAGACTAAAATTAAGTAGTTTTTTTTAGATATGTAATTTTTAAAGAAACTTTTAACCTTTTATGAAAGACTAGTGAAACACATCCCCTGGATTTTATATAATTCGACAGCTGGACGTAATGATACCATAATGCATTGGGTATCAAGATCTTATTTTATTCTTTGTGGATGTAAGAGGTGTTTAAAAATTGAACTAATGGATGTAAAGCATATGTAAAACGCTGACCCTCTGAGGATGGCTTGTTAACGGCCGAAACATGTAGAGGTAATTGACTTACTTATGAGAATATAGTGCATATGTTGGTGTCTAAAACTTTTAATTAGTTATCAAGATGCACGGTGAACATAAAGTGGGAAAAACTAAAATTAAGGTTCTCTGTATATATGTATACACAGATTATTCCTCACAGAACGCACAGTTTATTTCCTTTAGAAAAACAATCAGTGAATACTGTATAATGGCTGTTTGTTATGAGACGCATATGGAACGCGTAGGATAAATACATCGCGTGGGGCAAAATGCGGAGATGGTGTTAAACCTGGCGGTACGTGTGCTAACCACTATACTTCAGGAGGTTTAATCCTTTAGAAACTAATATTGAATTCTGGCTGATAAATAAATTAACTCTGTGGTAATGTAGCCAGATGATTGAATACGGCTAATGTATGAGGCGCGAGTGAATTCCAGAACAGATGTTGTGGCTTCCGAATTGTTTTGAAATGGAATAATGTGCTTACTTTGCGGCGTGCACTTAACACTAGTAAGTAAATATGTATCTATTTTGCGCTCAGAAAATTCCTGGTGACTCTCTGGCGAACTCTTTTTATCTGGGTCATCTACACAATTTCAGTTAAGACACCCGTAATACCTTCTGGATTTAGGGCTGACAAGTTTAAGTGTCTATACAGATGATAACGAAACAGCCTTAGACTCACGCCATGTTTACCAAGCATCTGATCTAGACTTCAGGTAGTTTTGTTTTTTTATCTTAGTATAATTTTGGCCTATATTTTATATCATCTTTAGCTGGTTGTTATAGGCCTACCTTTTAAATTAACATATTTTAGTTAATTTTTTTCCAAGATTTATATTTAGGCTATATTAATTTGTAATATTTTGCCAAGAGTTCGAAAGCAAAATGTCAGAAAAAAATGTTTTGTCCTATGCTGAAGCAAGTAACTGTTCTGTTCAGGATATTTCATGATTAGGAAGGTCCTGATGTATTCAGATTGCCAACTATTGCTAAGTCTGTTGTGAGAGTGAGAATTGGTCCAGAATCGCATCAAGTGACGCTGTTGATCCTTCGCGTTCTTCTATGAGGGTAGTAATTTGCTATTCATTTATAGGAATTTTATGTATTGTAACATTATTATGACTCATTATCATCCATTTCATATTTACGTACGATTTAAGTTCATTGAGCACAGGTTAACCAAATGCGAGGTTTATTAGTGCCAGCCGTCTCTACGCCAACAAGGCAGTCGTAACCACAGGTTTAAACACAGCACATCTTACAGCCTATTGTAGTACAAGTATATTTGTTGTAACAGTCTCCGTTTGACGGTTGCAAGTTACGGGTTTTCACCACCATAGTCACAAAAACCTGCTGTTTACCACCGAATCCTGAGCTAATTTAGTACAGTGCAGATCCTCAGGACGAGATTAAAATTTAACCATAGAATTCAAGAGAGCAGTGAAATATATCTTCTATACAAATTCTGACTTGTAGTTGTTTAATGTTTATTTTCACACAACTCACTTTTCACGTAATATCTTTATGATTCATATTTGTCTTGCCACACATCGTACTGTAGTAATGGAGCATAGGCCTAATTAACATCACGGTATAAGCGAAAATGAAGATGGATGTGGCCTTGCATAATATCTGCTCTGTAGAGTGCAGACAAGAGTTCGCTTTACCGATGCTGATGAGTTGATGACAGCCATGCTCTATGTGCGTATTGTTCTGTAGGCGATGAGGAGAGGAAGCTTATTTTTTCGTCATGTGTATCGGGTGACACATGACATGGGACTTATTCCTGTAGGCATTCCCAACCGCAAATGTCATAAACATTGTTCTGATTTTGAAGGGCTGCGGGTTTATCATTACTTGAATGAGGGAGAAAATACATTAAGCTTTTATTGCTGTATTTGCGGTAGATGTTCAACAATGGCTATCATCAGCCTCAGTACAGATCCTTGTACGTCTTTGAGTCGATCGCGTTGCTCTCATCAGTTCATTAGGATTGTCCTGTTGTGCACGGGCTGCATGGTTGCATCATCCAAAATGCAACAGACATTTCAGCTCATGTTTCCAGTATTTACAATTACACCAAATATTTCATGTACCCCCACCCACCCACCCACAAAGATATTTGTGGGGGGGGGGGGGTGTTCCGATCTGGAGATCTTGGTGGCCAGTGTTGTGGGCCACTAGACCATCCCTGTTGATCGATCCATGGACCAAGAAAGCGATGGTCGAGACACGTCTCACTTCAAGGTTAAAATGGAGAGATACAAACACTCGGCTGCTAGTTACTAATAACTGCCAGTTCGTTTCGAGGTTACGCATGCGTATGCCAACACGCATTGCAGCGAACAGCATATAGCTCTGTAAGCTCCGAGAATGGGACGTCATATTGATATGATATACCTGACAGTGAATGACATCCTTGGTTTAGACATGAAGTTGTGAGTCACTGTGTAAATATAACGTACACTTTGTATGCAAAGTCTTATTATGGAACTGGGTCGTAACTCTGGCACTTCTTGTTTACTTTTTGTTGCCCATGTGTCTTGTATTGGACACAAGTAAAATGCGATCGTATTGTAGTTTAATTTTGAATGTGATAGACTGGAAGGAAAGCGAACTAAAGAAAACAGAACTGTGTTTTTATAAGTTTATAGTAAATCTATTAATGTTTTCTTATCATCTTTGCATACAGTGGATCAACTGAACGTCTGTTTTGTCTTAGAAGCTACACAACCAATTTTGATTATTTAAGGCAGAGGGTTCATCGAAACTTGCCAGCAGTCCAATGTACGTGTAGCTTAAATCGAACTTTCAAGGGTATTCATTTCTCAGGTAAGTGGTTGATGCAAATTAGAGATCGTGCATTACAATGTGAACATCGCGTGTCGGGCGGCTTCGGGTTCAGAGAAATCGACCCTTCAGCAAGGTTCTCTCTCATCTGTTGTACAGTCCGTGTAACATGGGGAGAAAATCAACACAGATCGTCACATTCAAGTCAAAACTGAAAGAATTTCCAAGGCCTTGTACAGTAGTCCCACATCATCCGTCCCCATGTCCTGTAGTTCGGCTGTAACTAAGCAGCGACTTTACATAAAAGCAGGCAATAGAATGCGTATTTTGGTCGTCAGTAAGTCCTTTGTATCAGATAATCTGAAGACATCGTACGAACAACTGTGACTTTGTTATCACTTTTGTGATGAAATATTTTGTGTTTGATGTATAATCAAGAAGTAGATATAAAAGTTAGTTTACGCTCTAAAGTAAAAGGGCTGGACTGTTTGATGCTAAAGATGCGATATTTACGGTCTTAATGTTGTTCTGTAGTGGAGCCGACATGTGTCAATGATGTGAAATTCGACATAAGGTCACTGCGAGCGCGTATACACAAGGCACAGCGCTCCACACAACTTAACCTCTGCACTAGATGAAGGTTAATGGTCAGCTTCTTTGTTTTTCCGCCTTTTTCCCAATGAGATTGCTCGTCTGGCCATCGGATAGCATTCGCTTGAGCGGATCGCAGAAAATCATGAATCTGTTAGGACAAGCGGTGATCGAGTCGCCAAGCTGTTGTCTCGAATGCAAGTGCAGAGCATTACTGCTACGCCAGCTTACTCGATGTTCTGCACAGACGAAACGATTCGAGACTGCAGAGCAACGTGGCTACAGCATTTCGAGAGATGGAGGGAAGGTTATTGAAACTTGCAATTAAAACGAGGGATATAGGAACTTAGAACGGTCAAGAAAGATATAACAATCGAGGTGTAATTTACACTGAAGAAAGTATAAAGACTGTGATTAAGCTTAACTATATGTAAGGATTCATTTCGAACGGCACAAGAAACAGGCTCCGTCTGGATTACAAAAACGTAGCAGCCAATGCTATGTAGGGAATTTATTTCTGTTTGTTCTGAATACCACAAAATACCCATAATTGCACTCTGTGGGCATAAAGTAGAATTTTTTAGTGATGAGCCTGGTGGTACATACTGTAACTAGCAGGCTTTTTACGAGCGGTTGATAGCGTTGTTTATTGTGATAGTCCATTGTCCTTCAAAATAGTGGTATAAGAACTTGCATAGTTCTAACATGTTCAAATGCAGTTATTCGCTCAATAATGGTAACTCCTATCCAACATTTTACTTGTAAGGAACGCGATTTATTGCGTTTTTTGATGTTTTATTCAACAAAGCTGTCGATTGCTGAGGTCGATTTATTTTGGTTAGCGTTGTACACGTTATTGTGTGTATTCAGTTCAGAATTTTTTTTAAATAACCGTGAATTATTCAAAATATGATTGTGTCTACCATGAAATTGAGATGTTGCAGCTTTTTAAACCTTAAGTTTCGTTTTGAGTGATTTAATGGCGGTGTTGAGCAGATAATGAGTGCCAATAAAACTCACTTCCCAAATTTAATCAAATGGTTCTGTAGAAGTGAATAAGATGCACAGAAATAATTTCAGAATTATTGTGGCCATTATCATAATTACTGTTATTTTCCTTTATTTTGCTTTCATATAGTAAAGCTTTACTACAGTGTTTGGCAACACGTGATCCGCCGGACTTGGGCGGTGCGGTGGCTCGCTAGTGAATTCCGCTAAAGACAAACGAAGTATCCTGTATTGAGTCTGTTATTAAAACGCATCATTATATCACTTTAAATCACTTGTACGAGTTTCAGAAAGTTCCAGTATTTCGATTTATCGCCACTCCCGATATAACGCCACAAAGCGCGGTGAACGAAAGGTGTTGGGGGGGGGGGGGGGTGTGACTGTACTATGCCTTCATGGGTAACATTTTCTCCATCAGCGGTGTAATTGTTATGACAGTATGATTTGGTCACGGGGCCTCATTTGTGACAACTGAGAACACCGTGTGAGGTTTAGGGTGGTGTGAAAGACGCTAAAAGAACCGTGTCACTTGAAGATGTCCAGATTCCCATGGAAGGACTGGAAAGAAGCATTCCATAAGGAGAATCGGCTGCAATCGGAATTTGAAACGAGTACCCTTCCCCGAATACTGGCTCCAAACTGTACGTTCTATATGTACCGCAGTGCTAGACGCAGTTGTTTTATTTAGGCGTTCTTTACATCTGAGTGCCGCACATAAATCTGAAATACGAACACTTAACCCTGATTGTTTGTTTGGGAAACGGAAGTTCCCATCCAAGGTAATGCCGTCGTGCGAGATTTGAGATTTTCATAGTGGTGGTGTTGAAGATTCAGGTCTTCTGATATGTTACGCAGTGCCGACTGGTAAACCGACCAATCTGCACGGCGTAACATCCCAGAAGACTTGTCTTCATAATGCCATTATGTTGTCTAGAATTAGTGAGGCTGGCTAGCTCAGTCTAGTGTACGACTTGTTTTTGTTCATGTTATCCGTACCTGCACCAAGGGCAAAGTCCATGTGTGGCCTAACAGAGTGTCTTCGCTTCTTTGCAGTTGGCGCCTGGCGTGTTAGATTGCAAGAGTTTAGCGAAATAAGAAGCTGGCAGGACACCGGAAACTGTCACTGATGATAGTTCCGCTATGAAGCGCCTAATACTGACAATGTCAGTACCGGGATTATTAGTTTGACTTGTACTCAGGAAGCCTAGAGTCGGATTTTGGGTGTTTGTCAACAACTTTCCAACCCATTAAAGGTCTTTCTGTAACATGCCATGCAGGCACAGACAGGGGAGTAGAGGTATAGATAGCTGTACTCATTCTTAACTCGGCACTAGAGCGGGGTGGGTGCTCATTGCCACGCCTAGGCTGCTTCACCCCCTCGAAAGCACAGATTATCTAGTATACTCGAAAGAGCCCCGTTACCCATTGTACAGGAGGCTGGGTGGGCCGCAGGGTGGGTCTGGAAGAGTGTGGAGAAAAGAAAATCTCTTGCCCCCTTACAAGCCAATGATATGTATACCACCTGGTTTTCCGTTCGTAACTGTACCTGTTGCTGTCACTATCCGTTTATGGACGTCATTTGATTCACAGTGAAAGCAAATCCTTAGTGGTTAGGACCAATAACCACACAGACAGGAGGGAAGGAGGTCCTACCAACAACATAACACACAGATAACTGGAATACACGCTGAAAATAGGACCACGCTGCCATTAATTATTAATTATACTATAGAGGGTAGTATAATATACTACTTGATTTTATTGTAATTTTAAAATTTAATAACTTTTAGCAGCTTAACAACACCACTAATTATACAAAATTTTATACGATGTGGTAACAAATACTGACTCACTCTTATGACGTAACCAAAGAATTGGTCTATGTAAAAACTCACTTATAATACCCCCTGATGATGACAAAATAATTGCCGAAATGCGTATTGGGGCATCCTTATAATAAAGAAAACAGTGAAAAAACTGTCTTAGTGCATTTGTCAATTATAAAAAGATGCACGGTGAATGTAAAGTGAAGTTTACTCAAACAATATATTCAACAAAACTAGTAACAAACGGAAATGAAATAAAAATGTTAATATTCCCAAATACCGAAAGCTTTTCATGCTGCTAGTGAAACATCGTGTTACAAATTACAAATTACAATACTGTCTGTACAGGATATAAAAGGTCTGTGTCAGTTCAGACTTTCTCATCAGATTATGCCTGATCTGATTGATCTTAGAATAGATGTAACGGAAATTAACATTGTATTTACCGTGCATTTTCAAATGAGATATGTTCAATAAACACCAACTAATGCACATAAACTTTTTTCACAATAGTTTATTCTTAAAATACCCCTATACGTAAAGTTGCTAGTCTTGCTGACTACAAATTATGTAATCATTTTAGCAACTTTTTAATCCATTTTATAGTAATTTATTTTATTTTACATACTGTACAAAGTGGACAATATCAGATTACTCATATTCTACATATATGAATATAACCATATATATATATATAATAACTGTAAGGTCTATGCATAATAATCTATACGACCTCCTGAAGATGGTGGTTTAACCCACCGAAATACGTATAGGGGTATTTTAAGAATAAACTATTGTGAAAAAAAGTTTATTGCATTAGTTGGTGTTTATTGAACAGATGTAACGGAAAGTTAGTCACTTGAACGTGGGAAGGACTGACTGCCGCCAACTTAAGGCTGTTATATTTTTTGTTGCCTGTACTGAGTACATAGTCCTTATGATTTTGTGTGCCTTTTGCATGCTACCTACATAAATGCATTATAAATTGATACAGATAAATACTGAATTTTGAAAGCCGTATGCAGATCGAGAACCGATGACCGTTTTGGATAAGGAACAATGATGTGAAGGCTCTTGCTGTGCAGACTCTGAATACATGCAGCATCACACACCTGAATTATAAGCAATTTCGAAACAGTCGTATGACCTGTCTCTCAATTATACTGCAGATCAGGCAATGCAAAGTCAACTACAATGTTAATACTGAATAATTTAATCGTAATGCTATCGAAAACGTTAAACTACCCATTCAGCATTACTCGTCAAATGTACCGACCCGTGTGTTTCGGAAATAATAACAATGTCATCTTGCCAGTAGGACAGTTACTGGAGGATCTCAGTGCAGGCCAAATGAGGACTGCAGAATACACATGCACGTGTGGGTGTAGGGAGCATTCATGGACATTTGCAAGCAAAAATACCGCGATTGATTTATTACACGTGATTTTTGTTTCGTTCGATCTTGTAATATTTTTATAGAAGGTTCCACAATGGCGAGCTGGAAGTACGATTTTACTATCGAATTTACCAGCCCCAGACTCTTCCGAAGGAAGGTTTTAGTTGAAATACGGAATCCAAAAGCGACCATTCTCATTCTAGCTAATGATTGCAGCATGTGATTTGATTCTTGTTCACTACTGTATGTTACATTTGTGATTATTCTGGAGTATTTTCATGTAAGTTATAGTACATTTACATAGTAAAAGACCGTTTGGTATTGTATTAAATTCCAAAAATCCTGTCATACGTATGAAATATTATAACCATGGTTATTTTCCGGAAAGTCTGTACTTCCCCCCCCCCCCCCCCCCCCCCCGATGGATCGACAGCCCCTTGGGGGCCTAGGCCGCCTCATTTTTCGAGGCTTCACGATCACACACTTTGTAGACACGTCACACTTGGTAGGACTCCTTTGTACGAGGACATGTAATGACATGTTACATGGCGAAATACATTTGAGAGAAAATCGGAATGTTTTATGAGAGTTTTGGGGCAGGTTTCTTTCAGCAGTAGTAAAGTTGACACGGGTCTTTGTTCATTCCGAAACGCTTGTAGCCAAACCCTTGTTCTGTCGTGTAAAACCATTCGTCTTATTTCAGTTTTATTTTCATATATATATATATATATATATATATATATATGCAGTCCCTTCACTGTGAAATCTGCCAGTGCCTTATATCGAAGCTTTAGGGACTACAGGCACTATACGCAGCTAACTGGCACAGCTTGAGGCACACAGCATCGTGATCTAACAAGGATCTTTGATTTAAGAAAACTGGGCTAAAATACCCTCCCTTTAACGTTAACACGAAAAATATAATTCTGGCTAGCGAATCAGTCTAATAGTTCATTCGTTATTCACGTCAGTATGTTCTACACAGCTCATGTGAGCGTCATGCACATCACCACAGCCTCTCAAGAAATATCACATTTTGTTCCTGTGCTTCAAGCATAAATCAATGAGCAAAAAGTTTATAATTTTGCCGTCTGCTGTTGTACTGATTAGAATCCCTGTCTGTTGTGTGTGACATTAAATAATTGTATTTTGTTTTAGTACTAATATATATCTACAATAAATATTTGAGAGCAAAATACTGCGTCTGCAAAGTCTGTGATTCCAACAGTACAATGCTAATAATAATTACGGCACACACTGCAGTAGGACAGTAAATAGACGTCATGTTACTTTCGAAATTACAGACATTTTTGTTATTATGGTAGCTAACAAGATATCTTGAAATTGTGTACATGTTTTCATCTTGGTAGCTAGCAAGATATCGTGAAATTACGAGTGGGTGACATTTCTGGTTACTGCTTTATGAGACGTGTTTTGATGACGTCATATAGGGGAGAATGGCTTGCGGACATTTCGGAGAAACTGCCAGTCGCCATCTTCAGAGTGAAGTGACGAGGAGCCGACCTAGACCTATACGAGGTTTATCAAACGGAAACATAAGATATTCGCTATGGACTGATCGTCTGCTGTCACCTACTGCACAACTGACACCTTATCCGAAGTAACCCAGACACTCCTCAAAGATAGGAGAATAACTTTGCAGTTCAAATGCCTAATTTTCTGTGCTCACAAGAACATTATCAACTAAATTGTTACAGTATGTAGAAATAAACGCTGTAGAATAGTTATACCTACCTTGCACGTCGCAGTACTTTCGACACTTCAGCAGCTGTCTCGGGGGACATGCTGCTATGGCCGTCGGTCTGGCAGAGAGTGTCCGCTGTCTTCTTGTTAAATATCTGTGGTTTAAAGGATAAATTAATGTTAGTTTATTGTCTATGTGTATATATATATATATTAACTCTTAGAACACACACAACATGCCTCCCCTCCCTCCACCATAATGACATAATGTTGAAAATAATTTGGGTCACGATAAGGCCCATTTGGAAGAGCGACAAAAAAAATCCCAAGAACTAAGCTTTCAAGAGCTAATCGTGACAAATGCTAACGTATTTGACATAAAGTGGAAAGCATTTCAATTTGTGTTTGCATGAGCGTCGTGTACCAGACACTGGAAACAACAGATCAGTTAGTTCTTCCTTTCAGGCTGTAATGTTCCCTGTTTTGTATCTCCAGGATTTGTCGATAATTTCAGTCTGGCTCCTCCTATCCTTTTTTCCTTTGCTCTATTGAATATTTGTAACAAGTTTTTCTGATTTTAATTGTTCCTTCCACCTCCGAAATCTCAACTAGGAAGCCCAATTTCTATCCCAGGATAGACCTATGGAATTTATGGTCAGCACTATGGCACTGAAATAGGTTTTTCTCCGAGTACTTTAAGTCCCCTCGTCAGTCTATTTCCACCAATGTTCTATGTTGTTACTTCATTTACCACCGAAATTATATAACCTTAGCAATTGATAGCGACATTAAAAAACACGTCTGTCTGTCTCTCTAACACCACAATATTTTACTTCCTATCCACTGCACAATTTTGTAAATTATGTGCCTGTTTATAAATCAATAACGAATCCCATCTATTTGCAACGACATTTTTCGATTCGAATTTTTAAAAATGTTTATTTTCTTCTGTAATAATTTCAACGTTCTTAGCACGCTTGTCAATATTCGCTAAATACATCAGCTTAGGGTTTCAAGTTTGAAAATAAATGCAGTTTCACCTCAAGGCCTCCTATGCTCCTTTATGGCGTGGTTCGTAAGCACAGAAGCGAATCGTATACATCGCATTATTAATGAAAATTAAAACGCAGAATATATTCCAATGACTATAAAATTTGTTGAAACGCCAGAATATAAATTCTTCTGTGTTCAGAAAATTCCATTATATATGACATCCCTCATTTTAAGTATCTCTGTACTTTTTAATTACTTCGTTGTGAAATATTTTTTTTTATTTGCTTCGTTACTTGGTCCTTCTCCCTTTGTTTATTAACTGTCAAATTCATACAACGTTGATATTTGTAGGAAAAGATGATTTATAAATCGCAAGGAATGTAAGGAAAAGTGATTTTTGTCCATCTTAAGTCTTAAGGCAATCTTGAAAAGAAACGAGGAGTTAGTGGGTTTAATTAATTTATCCTTCGCAGTTCAAATATAGCCTCCTTTTTTGCACTTAACGTTCCTGTAAAATCCTGTTATAAATTTGGCTGTTTGTGTCCCAATACATGCAAGAAATTGCAAAACACCGTAAAAATTATACAGTATGTAATTCAAGGACTGGCCTTGGAATTTGATCTTTATGAAGATGGAGGGGGGCAAATTCTTTGTTAAAACACTTAGGCTTATATTCTTAGCTTCTCCTTAAGCCCATTCACTACGGACAGTAAACTCCGAACTGAGTGAAGCATGTCTCAGGTTCATTAACAGTTAACTATAAAACTGTTAAGGTAGAATGTTATGTGAAAGTCTCTACTTCCTCATATTTTTCTCCTCAGGACAGGATCCACAAAGTT
The DNA here is from genome assembly GCA_021186555.1 of Reticulitermes speratus. NCBI lineage: Eukaryota > Metazoa > Arthropoda > Insecta > Blattodea > Rhinotermitidae > Reticulitermes > Reticulitermes speratus. Next base: position 35,283,266 of record JAJKFL010000001.1, on the reverse strand, counting down.
TCAAATGACAAACTAATTCCGTATGGCTGACAGAATAGAATGCCAGTAACCATGCTGAAGTACACAGCCGCCTGCTAAGGACTCTTGTAAGGTATTCCTTGAAAGTTTGGTAGTTACTGAACCGGTCAAGTAATTCTCTGCTGCTTTGAAACACTAAGGTTTATTAATAACTTCATAAATTCCTGCGCTTGGACGCCATTTTGAGCCCGTTCTCAAGCTCACTTATCTAACATTCCTTCTAATATTATCCTCCCATAGATATCTAGGTTTCCCAAATCGTCTTCCCCATTAGAGGTTTCTGAATAAAACTGTTCTACACTTTTCTCATTTTTTACGTTTGTATAATTTAGGCAAAGTCGTCCATAATCTAAGATTCTGTTCTTGAGGAATGTGATGCTGTGTCGTTGGGCATGGTTCCCGACGTTTAGAAGAAACCTGCTACCTCCTTCTTCATGAAGACGAAGGCACTATTTTTTTCGAAACGTCGGGAAGGACTCACCCAATGACACAGTGTCACGCCCCAGAAGACCTGAGTCCTTAGTAACACTGTTGTGAGAACATCACACGTCTCAGCATTCCATTCTCCTTACACACTTAACCAAAAACAATGTCACATGAAAAGCACAACGTATTATTTAGTTCCTATTGTTATATCAGCTTTTTTGTTGCTTGCTGCTTCTTAGGCCCAAGTAATCTCCCGTAAACTTTATTCTCAAATGCGCGCTATCCGTTGTAATCACCCAAGAGGGAGACAAATTGGGATTTCACGTTCTGTTGGCGGTAGATGTTAAGAGTAGGGCCCTCTGGGATGTAATACTGTGAGGTTTGGAGAAAGGTACTGAGAGCACATGGCGTCATATTCCAAAATATCATAATTGTGAGCGACCAAGTTCCACGCATCAATAAAAAACGAACGAAATCAGAATTTTGTCTTAAAGGCTTCATATATTACAGAGGGAGGTACGCCAACACAGTGCACCACAAAAAGCATATTTATTCTAGGTCCGAGATCGTACAAATACATTACACGTTTTGGCTGCCCGCGATCATCAGGTATCGTACAGCCTTGTAGGAAAGATTTTTAAAGAACATAAAACCAGTTACGTTGAAACAAAATTTAAAATATAAACTTTAAAAGTGTATAAAGAAAGTCACATATAAGTTACATACATTTACTCGTATATTTAAATTTTCTGACGATGATGGCGTCTAGCAGAATCATGTCATGTAAGATCTCGGATTTAGAATAAATCTAATATTTATGGTGTACTTTGTTGGTAATTTTTATCTTTTACACCTGTACGGTCGTGATGTGCCACAAAATATATCGAAATGTGTTTATTCAGCAGCAGCGTAAAGACTACTCTTGCGATGTTTGATTTATAAATAATAATTTGCTCAGGTGGTACGTCTATGAACTGCACAGTATGTACTGCAGAGACTGCAGTGCCAGCGTTTGTTTTATTTGATGACACGATAAGCTTGGCACGAAACACAATAACAATATTGCTAGAGCGGACTGATGTAAGATAGCATTTTTTATCATACTGATCTGTTCTGAAGCAAGTAAAGCCCGTTTCTATTTACGACACGTAAGGAAAGAGAGGAGAGAGAGAGAGAATGATTTATTGTTTTATTCTTACGTAGAAGTGGAATATTTTAAGAGATTGTGGGGTTGTTGTATGTAGATGTAGACCGAAGACTCACTCAAATGTGAAAAAAATCCAAACAATCAGCTGAAAGCTAGAGTAAAATCAGGTACAAAACATGCTGGTAATGCTTATCGTAATAAGTCGTATTTGAAACCTGCCTTATGGTAATAGTAATCCAGGGTGGAATTCATACTCTGTATTCTGCCAGACAAGTATCCCTTCCAACTGCAGACTCGATCCACCAGCGTCTTTGGGCGAAAAGCGTTGATGATTCCACTCATCCTGAAAGATTGACATGTGTCAGCACTCCTGCTTTAAATACATATGAAGGAGGCGTAAACTATGAGCATTATGAGGTGGTCAGTTTGACTACGTACATTTTGTAGACCTAAAAAGCGTGAAATTATCTGATATTCTGTTGTCTGCAGTTGAGATTATGTCTGTAATTCTCGGAGGCGGACTCTGTATCCGTCTTCAGGAAGAGGAAGTACCTACTCATTCGGTCCATAAACCGAGCCAGCTTGAAACCTCTGCACACTGTTTCTGTAGATTGCATTATTAGTCTGCACATCTCCAACACATTCTTGAAGAAATAAAGTTTCTGAGTTGGCCTTGCTGTGTGTGTATTCGTTTGTGTCTGTGTATGTGCGTATGTGTATGTGTGTGTGTACACTAAGTTCATGCAGCAGTCCATTGCGAGAAGCTTATATTTCCTGAAGTTGTCAATGAATTTACCTTCTACATAACCCGAATTTCACTGTCGTGCAAAAGAGCCCACTAATAGACCCTTGCCAGAACCGTCTGAAACTAGTGAACACATAACTCCTTATTTATTTAAACAAAACTTTAATATCATTGTCACATTTACGCGTGAATCTTACAAGTTGCTGTTTCCTGTGGATTTTGTCTAAAAAGTCATAGTGCATTGTTATATAGAAAACATGCCAATATAAAATAAATTTGTTCTAACTCAACATAACTGCGTTAAGGTATGTTTGACTAGCATTCTAAGTATAAATCTGAAACCCATAACGTAGTCACAAAGGCAGAGGATATAAAAACTAACTCCATGGAGCAGAGTCCTTCTTGAGAAGCTAGCAGGTCGTCGGCTAGTCAAGAAATTCCCCGCGTTTTATGGAACCCGAAAGTTCATTACCGCACTCACAAGAGCCCGCCACCTGTCCCTATCCTGAGATATAAAAACACGTGATAAAATTATCCGTTAACACTGAGTTTCATTTCCATTAGAAAACTTATTAAATGACTGCGCCTACGTTTTACAGTTATACACTGATATGCTCGTTACACACACGTTAATGCGGCGAAGTTAAATTGTAATTGTTTATCCACATCTATTTTACATTATGTAGCATATGGTATTCGATTTAAATGTCAGATTCTGTGTATACAATATCTCATATTATAGGTTGCGGTAGCCAGCTGCTTGGAGCATGACAATGACAGTTCTTCTGTAAGAGCGAATCTGTTATAAGAATCTAAAAATTTACTCTTGTCTGCGAAGCTATTTTTAGCCAACAATATGTGCCTACAGAATTATGTCAAACATTATAAATCTCAATGTGTTTGCCCGTTCATTAAGCCAAGCGTATAACAAGCAGGTCTATATTTGATATTTCGTGCAATCACACATGAAAGCAAACGAAGTCTTAACACCAGTTGCCTTCCTTTGTCCTTGTTTGTGTGTGTGTGTGTGAAACAGAAAGGTCACAGGTTTTTAGTGTTCAGTCTTAAATGCCGGTCCTAAAATTGCACTTCTTGTCACATGTACACTATAACCACACAGCCTTCGTCTTGTGAGTCAAAATACATTCTGATTACCTCTATTCCACGTCCAGAACCCCACACTTTTTATCTAATTTTGTCTATTATTTTCCATAGAATTTGCCTTACCTTCTTGGTTCCATATAACAAAATGTAATAAGTTAATATTCTTGATTTAATATCGCTGCCGTACGGAGTAGTGTGTACCACATTCGCTACCAATTCAAAATGGTGTTCGATACATGTAGAAACGATTTGATTGGCGAATCGAATTTGTATCGTTCAAATGCAAGTTCGCGTCTCGCTTCCGCAGTTTAGTTCATTTAGTTCTTTCATAATATTTTTTAAGTTCATAATTTTTTCTAATTATTCTGTTTGTTTTCCAGTATGTAACAGCACACTCTCCATACGGTGTCATGTTTGCAGATTGATCCTCGTAAGAAGGGGCGTGCACGATTGAGTCTTCTCAGATTCGTTTCAAACTTGGGAGAATAAAGACCTTTTGACAAAGCAAAATGACCAAGCACGAATACCCCACACTCAAAAATTTCAGACAAAATCGACAGAGAAATTTTCTCTATTCCTGACCACTCTCTTCTGTCCATTATATGCTACACTTCTCCGTGGCCTAGGGGTTAATTTGTAATTAGAAAGTTGCGAGTTCGTGTGTCGTTGCAACCTTTTTAAGACGCGTTCGCAAAACTACGAAAAGCGGCTATTAGTTTCGTCATGTCCGTCTGTCTGTCTGGCCGTCCGCCCGCCCGTCTACCCGTCCGCATGGAACAACACGGCTCCCACTGGATGGATTTTCATGAAATTTGATATTTGAATATTTTTCGGAAATCTGTTGAGAAAATTGAAGCTTTATTAAAATCTGACAAGAATAACTTGAAGAGCTCTACACTTTTATAATATAATCTCGCTGAATTTTTCTTAAAATGAGAAATGTTTCAGACAAAAGTTGTAGAGGAAGTCAAAACACAATTTTATATTCATAATTTTTTCCGAAAATCGTGCCGTTTATGGAATAATGTGGAAAAATATGGTACAGTCGGACAGGCCACAGACGACAAACAAAAGTAAACAACTTCAAAAATTTACAGAAATAAAGATTCGGATTTGTTATTGTTGCAACACACAGATCGACAGAGAATCTCTGAAAGTTTGTGACGAGCCGTAGAGGCGCACCATAAGTCACAGGCAGCCAGCAGCCAGTGATTCGATATTCCGTTGCTTCGCAGACCTTGGCAGCTACGTCTGTGGTCACTGATGTCACTGCTTTAGTGATCCAGGGTTCCAGTTCAGCGACGTTTCTTGGCAGTGGTGGCTCAAACAGCAAGTCACATGGTGTTAGGTCTAGTGACCTGGGGGCCAGGATCACCAATTGTCATTGTCGTTGGTAGCATGCCTCATGCGTCTGTGTGCTACTGGGCTGTTCTGACGTTCTTGCACCGTCAGAAGAAAGTGAGGAGGTGCAGCGTCTTGCTGGCACATGACCTCACCGGAATCTGTATGAAGTTAAGGCATAAGCCAGTTAATAAACCTGTCCAGTTAAGTTTTCCTATTCATTCATTTTCTGGGGGAGAAAGAGAAAATGCCATAAATTCTGCGATGTGAAATGGCACAAGACGCATCATTTTTCGGAGCACCTTTCATGCTCGATGACTTTGTGTGGATTGTGAGAAGCCTAGGCATGAACATTTTGGCGGTTGACTTTACGCTCAGTTGAATTGTGGCCTCATCACTGGAAACCAACCGTGCTGCCAGAAAATTTCTTTTGAAACTCGCAGGAGAACTCTCATGGCTTGCGTTTTTCATTCATTCTTAGTGCATGAACGAACTGCAGTGTGTAAGCTTTCAAAAGCAAGGCTTCCGGACAACACGCCAGATCAAATTCAAGTCGTGACTAAGCCAGTAAGTTGATTTTTGTGGGCTACGCTGATAGGCTTCCCTTTCAGTTTACACTGTGTCATCAGTTGTGCGTGGATGACCTGGATGTTCTCCCTTGCAGATACAACCTTTGTTTTCAAACTGCCTACACGAGGTGTAAATTGATTTACGTTGTGGAGGGTCCTTTCTGTGGCGTCACTGAATCACGCACTGCACACTTGAAAGTGAATTTGTGTTCGCCAACACGACAACACAAACTGCTTTCTCCTGGGGTGAAGCCATTTCTGAATATGCGCCTTTGGACGATGGAAACGGAATTACTTTCCTACGATGACTGAAAGAAATCATTCCGAGTTTATCTCTTGATCGGTATACATATGAATGTATTGTCACATGCATGCTTAATGTTTCACGAGCATCTGGAAGTGTTTACTTCGTTTTGAATTGTTCTGTATATCACATGCTCCTTAAGTGACCTCGTTTCACTCATAACCTACCTTGTTTCAGGGTAACGCGATCAATGTTTCATGATAACAACTCTGCAGTATTCCCGCCACAACACGGCGTTTTAACTAATAACAAGCATACCATATATTAAGAGACCACGTCAACTCTTAGTGCTTCTACACGTTTAAGCCAACTGAGTAACTCAAGCTTAAAGAGACTTTTCTGAAATGATCAGATGGCTCTTATGAAAGCCAGTGGCCCGCCACATAATGCATCATTGTATCCTGAGCAAGTTGAACCCAAGCCGCAGTTTTACAGTTTAATTCTGAAACTTAAATTGTACAGGGTGTGGCAGCGTTAATTAATCATTTTGATTAACGTAGTACTCGGGCAACCCGGACCCATCATGGAAACCTAAATTCGCTATAGGTTCAGCTGGGGACGCCATTTAATAAAAAGATGGATCTGAGGTCGGCTGTCCTCCGTGCTTCCGCCTTAGAGACTTTTCTAAACATAACGACGTCTATAGTGACATTTCTTGGCCACACCGTTCGCCCGATCTGTCGGCTTGTGATTTCTTTTTATGGGGCTGTTTGAAAATAAGTGTCTCAGGCACGTTCGGCAGACGTACACAATCTCAAACTAAGAATTTCTGAAGAAAGAAATGCCATATAACCTGTCATTTCCGCGTAATGGAAAGTGTTAGGAACCGAGTTCATCGGTGCATCAACCTTGGTAGACGATATCTGACGGGTGTTGTTTTTAAGAGTAACATTGTTGTAATGTTCCTCAATAATCGCAAACATTTGTCCTTCCATTCACATTACTTTTAATTAAATTTTAATAAACTGTTGTCGACTAGTGTATCTTTAACGATGCTGAGTGAACGCTGCACCACTCTGTACTAGTGTCCTCGCATCTAAGACTGGATTTTCCGAGTGACCTTTTTTTCATCAAAGTTTTGGAATCAGAATTCTGTATGTATTTATAATTTATCGTAAGTGAGGCGCATATCTTTCCCATCTCATCGTTAGTCATTTAATCTTCTTAATAATATTAGTTGTGGAATATTAATTATGAAGCTATTCGTTGTGTAATCTTCTCCAGTTCTTAATTGCATCATCTCTGTTATCTGTTGTCATTCTTTCCTTAGGATGAGAGACGAAGTTTCATTTCAGTAGGTGTATAATACGACAGGTAGCGGAGGCCCGGGTTCGATCCCGAGTCAGTCCATGTGGGATTTGTGGTGGACAAAGTGGCACTGGGACAGGTTTTTCCCCCGAGTACTTCGGGTTTTCCCTGTCATTTTCATTCCACCGGTGCTCCATTACTTGGAAAAATGAAAAAAAAAAAACTGGTCATCTTTCTCTTTATCTTCATCACAAGGGTTGTACAATAAACCTTAAGGCTGCGGAGCGTCTGTAGCATCTGCTGCGGGGCCCTTCTAAAAAAACAACAGGTGGGTCCAAGGTTATAGGTTTGCACTGTATTTTCATATTTAAGTCTGTAGCTATGGGCACAGGGAGGTAATTATGAACTGAATGATGACGCGCATATCTAGACATTAATCGGGAAATATTAAGATACAGTGTGTACTGTGAAGGCAGATGAGTTATAAAGTGTCGCTCAGTTATGCTGGTCTTGACGAGAGTACATCAGCAGTGACAGTCCTGTTGCATTTGGAGTTTTGAAAGGTTGGCAGTGTGCGGTGAACTGGGGGGGGGGGGCGTGGTGGAGGAGTTCATTGCGTCTTTCAAAGTATTATTCTCTGGAAGGACGATGAAGATAAACTGATTTTTAAGATACCTGGGTACCTTTCGAATGAAACGCTTGTGCCTTACCGCATGAACTGAAATTTGCCTTTGATTTTTTCTTCCATGTATCACAACCGGTATGTCACACTTTTGTCCAAACATTCTCTGAGGTTGCGTCTTCATCCGATGTTGACGTAGATAGTATGGGCATTAGAACTATCCTAGATTCGGTGTTCCACACACACTTCCGGTATCATCACGCCAGTACGAGATTCAAACTTACCAACGTAATACTTCAGTAGGAGCTATTTTCCGCCGTAGAACTAGTTTACTTCCTAAATTCCTATGAGGTACCGGTGAAACAGCTGGCCAGCGACGGCTGTGTTACTGACACAGTAATAGGGGGAAGAGAGGTGACAGGAGCCAATTATATTTTTGAAATATTAACAGAACTATCACATGCTTTGTTGTTTCTCCCGTGATTACTCATAGCGGATGTGGTTTCATGTTTTTTCCTCCTGGAGGCCGTTTCTAACAATATTACTTAAGATACAAATATGTTATTAATTTGTTGAAGGTTGGTGTTAATTCCGAATAATTGAAATGGTCGACAACAGGAGCTTCATACGCGAGATGTCGTTGAACACACGGGACTTTCATTCCACGGAGTTGCCTACTCGAAGTGTCACGTACCTTCAAAGCTGTTTTAGACGAAGTCTAGCAATGTCATTTTTATTGAACACTAAATGAGTTTTGTAGTTAATTTAGGTATTGGTGTAAGTTTTTAGTTTATTTAATGACATTTGTATTACCTATAACGATAAATGAAATAATAAGCGAAGGGTGCGTTGGTGAGGATGTTATTTTAAGGTATTATCCTCCTATTTTGCCGAAAGTTGTTGAGGAAAGTTACAAAAGACCGTAGGAGAACTGACAGCCCAAAAAGTGAGCCATTGACCTCCCAAATAAGAAGCAGGATTTCCGACTACTTGGCCGCGACTTCAGTCTTGAGGTAATTACAGTAAAGTAAAAGATAGAAGACAGAAAATATTGACACGAATAGTGCTTGGATGTCCGTTGGTTCCCATTTTATTTCTGCTTGGTGGTTCTTTGCGAATTTTGGCCGTGATCATTGTCCGGAGACCTTGACGCGGTCAGCTGTTTGTCCTTCACAACACCACAGTACGTGCTGCTTGCATAATCTATGGGACTGAAGCGCGCCATCATCCTAGGAGGTCGATGTTGTGATACTTTCCTGCTACTCTGTCCGACAAGTAAGTACTTCATGAGTTCTGCTCGGATTTGGCAAGGCCAGACGATCAAACTGGTATCCACGGAATGCTCAGTCGTGTGGTCCGGTGTTATTATTCGGATTCAGTTTTTGTGAATTAGGTGCTCTGGTTTGTTATAATTCGGAAATAACTTCAACAGCAATCTTTCTTTTTCTCTCTCTCTCCCCCTCTCTCTCTCTCTCTTTTTTTTTCCCCCTTGTGTTGCGTCACGCTATCGCAAAACCTTTGTCTACACAGGACAACACAGCGCAGGGATAGGGGACTCATATCCATACCCTGAGTGGGATACGAACCCGATAGAGCCGAGGGATCGAGTGGTCCAATACCGTACACGCCTTACATTCCGCTCTTTCGGCTTTTTCTACTCATAATTCACAGTTGTTTATATAATGGCCTTTACTTGTTTATCTTCTTATATTTTCACGGATTACGTACCCTGGCCTGTTCAGACTCCGTCACTTTTGTAGAAATTCTGTTACCGTGCTTTTAGACAATTATTCTACTATCACAATACAACAGTAGAGCATCTTGAGGTAATGGTCATCACTTGGTGTTGGGGAGACCCCCTAGTCTTACTCAGAGACATGATTGTGAGGTTTTGTGTAGCTTTTCGTAACTTCTCAAGTAAAGTGTTCGAGTGGTACCATAATACTCGTTATTTCCAACTCATAATTCACAATCGTGATCCCATTTCCTATTTTTAGAGCCAGAATAGCGTAGTCAGTTGTATAGTGACTAGGCTACGGGTTGAAAGATTCTGGGTGCGATTCGTGGCAGGGGCAAGTGTTTTTACTCTTCTCCAAAACATCCAGACCTGCTCCGTGGCCCACCCAACCTCCTTTTCAGTGGGTATCAGGGTTCTTTCTCCCGGTATAAAACGACCAGAGCGTGAAGCTGGTCACTTTCCTCCATCTACTGACAAGGTTAAGAATGAGTGGAGCCATACCTTTTCTCTCCCATATGCCCTTATGGCGTTTACAGGCACAACTATAACTTTTGCCTACACTTAGAAACACAAGGTGCTGATAGTACCGACCTCGATTAACAAGAAGTTGACACGGGCAGATATTCATAACTTGAGGGCATTTGATCCCGCATCCCCAGCGTTCTCGCGTCTAGGTCTTTGTATGTCACCTCATCCCGTCTAATTAGTATTAATAATAAGGGTAATGTATGTCAAGTTGCCCACTTGTAACATTCAGACACATGACGTAATTATTAAAACAATGGTAATAACATTATTACATGTATATCACTACTGCCCTCTGATAACATATTTCTTACTCTTATTTACAATTCCAGAGTCAGATGTGGATGAAAACTGCTGTTTTTTTTTTGCCATTTTAATTATTTAAATACGAATTTTTCCATCAGATGTAACTGAAGAATAATTACATAGATTCCGCTTCATAGTTTGATATTCGCTAGTAAGCAATGACAATGTTTGTATGATGCTGCAATCCACTTCTTACACGCCAACAGCAACTCTCATTTTGATGCTGCTGGTTACTGCAGCGACAACACGTTACGTGCCATCAGGTCACTACGTGGTGGTACGCAAAGCGAAGGTAGAAGTATGTCTGATTGGTGGGTGTGCACACCCTGTATTTTAATTTAGAGTGTAAAATATATTACAGTCGAACTCGGTTATAACGTCATGAAAGGGACTGAATATTTTGTGTCGTTATAAACGAGTGTCGTTATAACCGAGGGATGTAATGTTATGGTTAACAGTGAGGAATTAGTTGGTACCACAGAATATCTGACGCAATAGACGAGGTGTCGCATAAACCAATGTCGTTATAACCGGTTTCGAATTGTAATTTAAAATTACTTGCAATTAAATTTAAAACACGGTTTTTATAACATCATGTACTTGTAATTATTTAAGCGCCTTTAGATGCTGGACATGATGTCCAGAGTCAAGGTATAGTGGAGACCTTCACAGTATAAGTCAGTATGCAATCCGCGCTGTAGTTTTACATGTAGCTAGACTGACATCTTTTTTTTCCACTAAACATGTTCTTGTTAAAATTTCAGTTGTTTAATATACTATTGTGTACAGTGGCGATAAAGCAGTGTTTATGTTTCCATCGTGAATATCAGCGCCATCGCTAGCTTGATGTTGCTTTTGGGAAACTTTAAAATATTGTCGCCTCGGGATAACCCCACGCATTGTTCAATTAAATGCTGTTGCTAGGGACTAGATGGACAGATGCGTTTTATTCCTGTAAACAACACTTTTAAAAGAAATGAAATAATGTTTTGGAATCCTAAACAAAAATAAATTCCAAGCTGCTGATGGTAACAATTATTTCCACCGGAAGTCCTCCGAGTTGGGACGCCCCTGAGAGTGACTAGGATCTCTTCAGTTGGCGTAACTGCATAAAACATCTGTAATTAATTGGACGGCGCTATGGTATGGAAATGAATGTGGAAAAAACTAAGGTAATGAGAATCTCAAGGCAACCGTACCCAATAAAAATTATGATAGATCAAAAGCAATTCGAGAATGTGGAATATTTAAATTATTTGGGTAGCATGATAACGATTGATGCAAGGTGTACACGTGATATTAAATCCAAAATTGCCATGGCAAAAACAGCATTCAACAAGAAGATGACGCTTTTCACCAGCAAACTGGACTTAAATTTAAGGAAGAAACTAGTAAAGTGCTACATTTGGAGCGTAGCTTTGTATGGTGCTGAAACGTGGACACTTCGGAAGGCAGATCAGAAGTATCTGGAAAGTTTTGAAATGTGGTGCTGGAGAAGAATGGAGAAGATCAGTTGGACCGATCATGTGAGAAATGAAGAATTATTACACAGAGTCAAGGAGGAGAGGATTATCCTTCATGCAGTAAAAAGAAGAAAGGCTAACTGGACTGGTCACATCTTGCATAGAAACTTCCTTCTAAAACACGTGATTGAAGGAAAGTTAGAGGGAAGGACAGAAATGACGGTAAGACGAGGAAGAAGGCATAAGCAGCTACTGGTTGACCTTAAGGAAAAGAGAAGATACTGGAAATTGAAAGAGGAAGCACTAGATCGGACCCTGCGGAGAACTCGCTTTGGAAGAGGCTACGGACCTGCCGTAAGACAGACTACAAAATGAATGAATTAAAACTAGCATATATGTGCCTGTATTTTTTTTTCATTGCTCGACAGCCCTTGTGGGCATAGGCCTCCTCATTGTCGAGGTTTCGCCCGCGGGCCGCACTTGTATATGCATGTATCAAAAGGTGGGATTGAATTAACTGGAACGCCCTTATTTACAAACAAGACATGACATTTGTGTTATTGCTGTTTATTAAAGTTGCCGTATTATGTTCTGTAGACCTGTATGTTACGTTTGTTAAATTGCATTACTGAAGCTATTCAGGTGACAGGGCAGCAAATACTTTCCTCGAGGGCCGCATGTTGGCCAGCGCTGTTTTAAATAATGATGGCAGTGTAGTGGGCCCGGTGATTTTCTTCGTGGTGTACAACGGTGAAACAACCTTTCACAGTGCTCGTGTCCCTTTAACGTAGATTGTGAGTACCTACCAAACGTGGAGTTGCATTGGCTGATTCCTGAACAAGTGACCTATATTCCAGCCTTGAACTTCGGAGAATACTTATTGCGTTGTGGCTTTAACTATTAATCAGTTCTTGTATTACACTTCGTACCGGACTGGAGACATGCCGTCAGAAGAATAAAGGTAGATTAGAAGAAATGGATATACTTGATCTCTTTGAAATGCGGGAGATAGAACTTTCCGTGGTTGTTTGGCATCTTAACGACAGACTCTTTCAATTATTATACAACGTTTATTTGGATTTAAGCTCTGAAGTTTGCACAGAATATTTTCGTAGTTAGGGACAAACTTTTTGAAGATGTCAATCGTTTGGGATATGACGCCGTATGTATTTCGGAGAAGCCACCATCATCAGGATAGTCCAAGGAAAGTACTCCGTCTTCAGGGTAGTCGAAGAAGAGTGCTTACTTTTCTTTGACTGTCCCGAAAATGGAGTTTGAAAGCGTCTATGAAACGTTAGTTCCTACATATTAAGCTGCACGGCCGTTAGGCACCAGAAGACTGGACTCTTCATCAACACCGCTGTGAAACCTCAAGTGTTGCAAACATTTTTTCCTGTTCTCAAGTTTGGCGAGCTTGTATTGTTCCAGTATTTATGTGTACCAGCTAAGATGCCTCTAGGGCCTTTTATTTACCCAAAGTAAAAATTATTTCTTTTCACACGTTGTAAACGGGCACTAAACCGTTGTCGATGGGAATTCTTTTTTTGTTCATTAAGTGCACAGTAGGTATAACCTCATATAATAAACTGACCGCTATGCAAAATTGATTACACGCATTGAGTGCACCTTGGGCTGATGACTTGTTATTATTTTGTTTGTCTTCGTGTACTTCATAACTTTGTTACTGCAGTGGTTGAAAACTCCCTGGTTAGTTTAACAACAGTATTAGTTGTTACGTAACTGACTGCATTAAGCAAAGTATTTTTGAGAAGCTAGTGGTTCGTCATCTAATCTCCCCCGTTTTTGGAAGTGAAAGATTTAATACTGTGTTCACGATAGCCACCAGAGAACCTTACCCAGAGCTAGGCGAATTAAGTCCATAGCGTATAATAATAATAATTATTATTATTGCTGTTATTACTACTACTACTACTACTACTACTACCACAGCTACTGCTGCTATTAATGGGAGGATATATATTCTTTTGACAAGAATAGCTCCTATTGTTTGTTTCGATGATGGCAGGATGTACACAGTGATTCATGTTTTCTCCCCTGTCGACACGTACATCTTTCAGTATACCATACAACATACTGATCAGTCCGGACAGTGACAGTAAAAGTGGCGCCTTGCATGCATACATGCACGCACAATGGAGGAGTTCTTGTCAACTAAAGCCCCCAACAAGATTTGCTTATAAACCACTTAAGATTAGTTTTAATTGTTTTAACCGTTCCGTATTAAAGAACATGGTAACCTCCGGAAATATTTTGATATGTCAACGACAACTTATTATATAACTTGGTACATTAAATTTATGGGGTTTCTCGTTACAGACTGAAGAAGGGTTGTGCATGTATTGAAGCATGCCGGGTGTAGCCTTTGGGAAGCAGAAAGTGGCATTCCAGCTCCTGCAGCTTGTATTACTTTTTAACAGCTTTCATGCTACAAACGAGATGAAAACGCCGTAAAATATAACATTTGTTCTCTGACTTCCCTTATTATGAAAATAAACTTGAACACATTGAACCACATTCTGAGGGAGCTTAATCCACACTTCATCTTCAAGTCCATATTTCTAACACCCATTTAATCCTCCAATCTACACGTCAGGGTAGCAAACTATGTTTCATTCGCATGTCAGCTGAGCTAATAATATTTGTCTCGTCATTGGCAAAATTTCGTTCTCGGACTCATTTTGTAACTAAGCTTATTTATGCATGTCCTTTCCGTTGCATGGGGTGGATGAACCTTCTAGACAAAAGCCTGGTCTTTGGCGTCACTTTAACACGTTCGCTTGTTGTAACTCACTTTGCTGATTTACTCAAATTCGCCATGATCAGACTTGCTACATTGGATAACTGTTATATTCCTTTATGACAAGCCGCACCTGATGTTTAAGCTTTCTGAGAATATGGACGCTTTCAACTGCATAAAGGAAACTACCGACTTTATAATAAGGACTGACTGCAAGAAATAGAACAAACACATGGATGTTTGTAATTTCCTTCTCCGCTGCTTCAAATCTTGATTCGTGTGGCAACTGATACTGTATATATAGAAGTGTTGAAGTTTAAAAAATAAACTGAACTTGGCAGTGAAAACTGTTACTTTAATTCCAAGAGTTTAAACTGCTGACTGACACAGGCTAGTTTGTAAAAAAAAGAAGGAATGGTTTTATCGTTTGAAATCTGCCACAATTGGGCATAGATGTAATCACTTTAAACTCTTTGGGTAGGAATCCATATATCTGCATGATTTTAACAGTCTTGAATTGAATTTCTTTCATGTGCATGGGATATTTAAGGAGATTTTAGGAATACGACGTTATTTCTATACCGAACGTATCCGTCTAGTGGGTAACACTGTTTCTTCATATACCGGAGGTTCCAGTTCAAATCTGTGATCGGAGACCTGTTGTCCTGAGTTAGAGTTTTCGTGGTTTTTCTTCATTTCCTAGCGACAAATGCCGGGGCAGTACCTATGATTAGTTCGTAACCGCTTTCAGCTACAGCATTTTCAGTACATTCACTAATCGTCCTAAATCCTACTCTATAGGCTGTAACGTGAACTTTTGGCAGCTTCGATGCCCGAGCCAGAAATAAATATAAATATGTGGGCGTTTGTTTACATTACAAATTTATTGTAGGACTGTGAATGGTAAGAAACTTCATTTTAAAGCAAAACTTTAAAGTTCTAGTTATTTTTAGAACTGTCCAACAGGCTTATGGTTTGAACTTCTGCAGTAATTAATAGTAAATTTCCCTTTTTACAGTTAATGAAATGCTGCAAAATGCAGTATACAAACACAGTCGAACTCGGTTATAACGTCATGAAAGGAACTGGATATTTTGTGTCGTTATAAACGAGTGTTGTTCTAACCGAGGAGTATAATGTTATGGTTAACAGCGAGGAATTCATTGGTACCACAGGAAATCTGACGTTATAGACGAGGTGTCGCTTAAACTGATGTCGTTATAACCGTGTTCGACTGTATGTTTGTATCTAACGTCACTAAGTAGTTATTATTCCTGTTTGGGTTACAGAGTTCCTGTTTCGAATTGTAGCTGGTAGAGTGACTATTTAAACTGAAGTGTTCGTTATTTTTCTCTTTCTCCCCAAACAAATGTCGGAATAGTGTCCCAAGTGGTTCGCAGTTGCTTCGTTTTGTTAGCCAATTCAGAAGTGATAACACTGTTTTTATCGCCGAATTGAGCAGTGTAGAGCGGGCGGCATCGGCTGTCTCTATGAAGGAACGAAGTAGCCCATCCTACGGCGAGCAGTTCGACGATAAAAAAATAAGCCCTGTGGTTCCGTTACGTCCCAGTCAGTGCTGTGTAGGCCCTAACCTCTGCACGTAATCCCCCTTGAAAGCCTAGTGGTTAATATATGTACTACCAGATTTAACACCAAATAGTCTGCATTTTGCCTACACAGTGTATATGTTCCATATGATTTATAGGATGAACAACCATTATTTTTCTATACAGCATTCGCAGTTTGGTCTTTCTTAATGGAAGCACACTGTTGTCTGTGAGGTACGAACTAAATCTTCGTATGTAATGTAGAGTTATTTTAGTCTTCAAAGGGCTAAGCAGCACTAACGAAAAAACTACATAGGCCTTCGTGTGCTTCCTGTCTGAAATTTGAGCTTTAGGGAAATAATTTATTTGAATTTTAACACATATTGGTTCATTAGAGCAGGTGACACAGATCGGTAATTAATTGGACAGCATTGTTAAGTGGGGTGAGTGTCGACGGTGTGCATATGATAGGCGACGTAGCAGTGGTGCGAAGTTTTGGTTATACTGTATTTTATGTCATGTACGGATTTGCATACAGTGAGTTGTTTTGCTGAATTAAAAAACGAGCTGCATGTACAAAGCAACCGTGGACAACGGAAATTTGATTTTTTCCACTGTAGTTAAGCATCAGTTTTTAATTCAGAGAAGCTGGAGAAACATTGTATCAGCATATCTCATTGTATTGCAAAGCTAAACCATTGGATTGGATAATGCAGCCAGCCGTTGGCTTATTGAGAATGCAGTAAGGGTGCACTGGTGGCATGCCAACACACACACACACACACAACTTTGTTGACGACAAAGGACAGTTGAACGCCGCCCCTTTGTTCGGTCAATCATGAATGTTGTCTGGCCACAAATTGCAGTCTCTTCAGCTTGATGTTACTCAAAGTAGTCTGAAAACGACTAGTACAGTTTGAAATTTGCGCAATCATATCACGTAATGATAGGCTTACATAATGAATAGTTCTGTAAAACAGTTCGTTTTAAATACATCATTGGCAATAGAAGTCCCATGAAGTTGAGTAATTCTGTAAAGAAAATGTCTGCAAATTCGCAAACATGAAACAAATCATTCACCGAGGTTCAATATTTATGAACCTTTGCCCCACGTTACTCATACGCGTTAATGGCGTGGTAATCGGCGAATGTTGAACAGATAGGCCTACCTTCACTGACAAACAGTAGTCTTGGTACAGTTTGTATGGTCAGACCGTGTCCAGGGTAAGTGAAGCGCAGTTCCTTGTATTAACATTGATTAGAGTAAGTGAGATTTTGAGGTTCGTACGGCGATGACTGTGAAGATTACTGCGTTGTAGGATGTGATGTTTCGGAGGAACCTGCGGCTGCCTTCATCCTTAAGTTCCTCCAAAGTTTCCCTCGAAGTCAGGGGTAGCAAATTCCTGTGAAATGTTGGTCGATATCTGCCGCATTACACAGCGCCACATCCTAGCAAATCCTTCCACGGGGACTTTTTTTTATCTGACGTCACGCGCTAACTCTACACTCAGACCCTTTCGCGTGACGGCTGGCAGCGCATTTATCGCCGTCATTCCAATTTGCCCTAAGTGGGAGTCCACGCGATTTGGTTCAGCTTATTGCAGTTAAAATTAGGTTTCTACTAAGGATATTTAAAGATGGTGCTGGAAATGATTTCTTTCGGCTCGCAGACACGTGTCACACCTTAATATCACGTTTTTCATTGCACCCCTAAGTTTTCGCTGGTGAAATTTAAAACGCTCTATTCTGAATGCTTTTTTCAGATCGCTTTCAGGACTTTTCACCATACAGTTTATTCTAAGTATGTATTTTATTTTAACATTGTTGGTGACGACGGTTGTGTTCAAACTTAGGACGTTTTCAATTCTAGACTAGTACTCGTAACTGATAAATGTTGCTTATGTGATACGTACATCAGTCGGCGGCAGTGTCCATTGGTGAAGCGCATAAACCAACGTCAGATACCTTCAGACACAGCAGTGATGATGTTACCGATACAAGTGGGCACACGAATGGATGAGAACTAAGTCCCTTGTATTACGCTGTCAAGCGATAATAAAGATGACATGATATGATGGTTGGTATGGGGAAATCAGATGTTGAGGAACGCCTACCCCAATGCATCTTTGTCAGGCACTAATCCACAGGGACTCTGCTGAGACAGCCGTCGTAATCCTTTGAGGCGCTGTAGTATCTGTATATGTGTACAATCTGCTTTAACATCAAATAATCTGCTATTTTTCCACATCATGTATTATGTGTTTTGTACGATTCTGACTAAACACGCTTTATTTCCGTAAGCAGCATTAACAAATTGGTCTTTGTAATGGAGAAGCATTGTTTTTCCTGTGAGGTAAGAACTGTATTTTCAAAACAGCATTTAGATGAACGTCATGCTTCAAGGGGTTAAGCCGCTCACGACATGGCAGCACGCAGGCATGCAGCAGAACTGATACTGTGATTCAGGAGTTTCGCACAGGATTCCAACTGCTATACAGGCCGCAAGACGAGCTGTTTGTCTCTGGTTGGTGGGAGAATCTGAGCGTAAGAAGACACGATAGAAAAAGTGGTACTGTTTTTGTTATTGTACGGTTTTGTCTGCGAGCGCCATCTGGCGTATCAACATTGTAACATTCTCGTACACAACCGCACCTCACTTTTCTGCAAACAAGCGTTGAATCTTTCAAAAGGGAAACACCTTATTCTTCATCACCGCAACTCAAGCCTTGACCTGGGCTAGGTGTGTGTGTGTGGGGGGAGGGGGTGTGTTTATTGATTCTGGTCTGTAATTTTTATGTTTAAGGTTGGATTGTTTCCAGAAATTTTATTCGGCTAGTATAGGCCAGATCTTCGTTCGGGATATGTACATAGCTGTTCTGAGAATTCAGTGTAACTTAGACGGACCCATATTCGATTTTTGTTACGTGAAATGTAATCTTTGTCTTCAAATGCCATATTTTTGGTAGAATGACTAATGATTTATTTATTAATGTGCATCGTGGAATTCACTTGACATTTTCCGTCTGTCTGCAGGTTTATTTATGGAGATCAAAGATTTTTAAACTCCAGTTCTTTATGCATGCGTGTCCTTAGGCCTATGAGCCTTTGAAAACTTAAATTTCCGACGTTTAGGCTGTATTTTCGCTCTTTGTTAGTAACTGTTATTCTTGAATGTGGTTTTATTAATGATTCAGCACTGGAATGAAAACAGTGCTGCGGTGACTTAAGATCACAGTTTTCTGCAATGTGACACCATGGAGTCTGGTAGAAATTCACCGAGTTTTGCGGAATCTGCAGCCTCCATATTCTGGGTTGTGTCCCGAAGGTGGAAGCAGCAAATCTCTTCGAACCCTCGCTAAATTTCTATCAGACTACATAGTATCATATTCCTGAAGATGGTAATCTTCAATTAAGGAGTTTGTTAAAAGTAAATAGAAAACATGACGCTATCATGTATTTCGTATGTAATATAAAATGAAAACTTCAGTTACCATTAAACGTTATATCCGTACGCCTTTCAGTTCGTATTGGCATTGTGTTTTAATAATGCATATTTGACGAACTCTTCTTATTGTGAAATCTGTCGTGTCCCCCCCCCCCCCCCCCCCTATAAAATTGAAAGTTGAAATGTTTTGGGTATAGTTCCCGACGTTTAGAAGGCACGACGATCCTCCGAAACGTCGGGAACTATTTAGCTAACAGCACAGCGTAACATCCCGTAAGTCTTCGAAGCTTCACTTACACTGCTTTAAGGTCAGACCTTGGTGAATGATGTTTTCTGAATGAAGTATACTGCAGCTGTCGTTTATAAGTATGGCCACCAGGTAGCGAGGTAATCGCTATGAACGTCGAAGAGTTTCGATATTTTACCGTGCTGCGCGGCGCTTGTATCGCTGTAAGTTCCCGAGGCTGTTAGAGGAGGGAGCCACTGCTGGCTCTCCCAACGTGTTATTGGAAATTCAGTAAACAGTGCGATATCACGGATGATGGAAATGAAAACGTACTACAAATTTGTACTCAGAATACTGGCTTGGTATTGCACCAACATTAGACTGTTTTCAATTATTGCCTCGCATTGCAGTATGTCTGTTTGTATTTAGGTGGTGCCCTGTTCAAATCTCGGCTGTGACACAGAACATATTGACTGAAGTTATTCCAAGTTTTCTTCAGTGTTTCAAAAAAAGTTCGAAATATGACCTTGAATTAGGCCAAAACCGCTTATACTTTGTGTCTCATTTTCAAGGCATTACTACGTCACACGTGTGTGGCTTGATATGCTTCTGTCCTAAGGTGATGGGCATGATATTGTGTACGAAGGCTCTCTCAAACGGATTTCGAAAACTGAACATTTGTAGTACGCCTACAAAGTTCCCACGTTACCCTTTACAACAATCAACATGCCAGGGAATCGGAATATTATGTAAATTGCAGAAACGTGTTAAGGCGTGCTACAGTAATATATCCGATTTGTGTAAAATTAAGTTTCCAGAATATTATAAAGAGGAGATGCGAATTTGAGCTTCAGAATTATTATTTGTTCAGTTCCGGCTACGTGCTCTGGCTTGTTCCAGTTCGAAATTCGTCCTCAAACAGTGGATCCTTCGGGAATTTCATAGAAATTAGATATCGTTCTGTACTACACAGAACAAGACATACATGGTAATGCAAACATAGGCCCATATCGTACCTGCTCGATTAGCCCGAAACAGTACGCGCGTGGCTTTAAGCTACCATGGACGCTGTGTATTCAAGAGACGGAGAGCGTCGCTAAATAACCACAAAATATGTAGGGTATGACTTCTGATATTCTACCAGATTCACCATTCCATACCAGTGTAATGGAAGATATATATTTTCATCTCATTGCTCTTCTTTCCTTAAACCCAGTTACCTACAAGTAACGTTTTATGACATTTTCCAGCTAGGCTGTTAACTCTGTATTCCCATGTATCGTCATCCCATAAAGGTAGCATTCAGACACATGGGAGTCAACACTAAAACTTTTCATTATATACCGTTCAGTAGGTTTAGTATTTTATGTACAAGCATATTCTTATAGTACGTATCAGCATCGAGCCTTCTTTCCAAATCTGAATCGTCTACATTAATGTTAAGATTTTTGACAACGTAAGAGTAAAATTACCCATAGGACTAAAAGTATCGAGGTCCTATTAGGATACTAGACCTATACACGTATCCCAGTTGGTCATAACAGAAACAAAGGTAGTGGTGTCCGAATGTATGTCATTAAGGCATGTGGGGCGTGCAGGTATAGATCGAAGACTCGAGTCTTGGGATGTGACGCCGTGTCATTGGGCGAGTAGATGCCGACGTTTGAAGGATTCTGGTGCCTTCATCATCAGGATCAGGAGGTCTGAGCCGTCACAGAAGACTTTAGTCTTCACTATCACCGCTGTGAGAAACTCAAAACTCGCAAAGTATAGCTCTACTCATTTTTAAACTCGGCACTACATGGAGGTGAGTGGCCAGCTTCACGCTTCGGCCGCTTTACCCCCCCCCCCCCCCCTCCCCTGGGAAGAACTGTCGGTATCTATTGAATAGGGGACTGGATGAGCTCCAAAGCCGGTCTGGACGCTTCGGAGAAGATCATTTCTGGCCCCTGCGATTCCTCGGTTGTTCACAGTGCCGCCGAGAGGGCGGGGATGCCAGTACAAATGACCGGGGCCCGGCGGTCCGGAAGGGGGCCCGAGGCCTGACAATGTTGCATATGTTTTTGTATTTATCGGTTTGTATTATTATTTGTCCACTGTACAAATTAACCCTTTCAGCCCAAGCCAAAGTCACTCTGCGACTGAGAGTGAGTCTTTCTGATTTAGTGTAAAAATTTTTAGCCGGTCCGTCCTTTCTGGGGGGGGGGGGGGGGGGGAGATTTTTTTTTAGCCGGGCCCCGAACCCGCTGTCGGCGGCCCTGGTCGTTCAGCCCGTAGGCTAGTCACTGTATGTTACAAATATTGTGACACTGCCCTCTTTTGCGGTAGGCATTTACTCCTGTTTTCTGGTGACAGGTTGCGATGACATAGACACAGTGCAGTACAATGTAACGGTCGGGATCGAACCCGTTACTATGGAATATTAACCTTGCAAAATGACTGCTACAAAATCAAGTCAGTAAACATTCTGTCATTGTAGTGGCACCTAATCACCTTCACTGGAGTTGCAGTGTGTATCTTAAATGTGTTTCGCACCCTGAACAACATACGAGTATAATGTAACTAACTCTAAGATGTCCTGCTAACAGTGTAAGTTTATGACCCTTATACAGTCATGTTATAACGAATGGAACTGGGAAGAATATTTCAAAACCAGACCCAACCATTCCAGAATTACGATCAAACACAGGGAAATGTATTACTTGATACATTTTTTCGTATTATTTTATTACATGTAATGTATTAAGCGAATAAAGTATGACGTAAAAGAGGTGTGCACGACCCTGCTGTGTACTTACGCCAATTATGTGTAGAAAGTGTGCGTGTGTGACCGGTGTTCGGTCTCAAAACAGGTCCAGAGACGAGGCTGGGTGGGGCAGGGGCCTCCAGGGCACCTTCCTATTTTTAATTACTTGCAAAAAAGAAACAAGTTTTCATGCGCGGGAGCAGGAAACGTGTATACGATTAGGCAACCTGTTCTGAACCGGCTAACAGGAGCAGCAGCCTTGTAAACTGTTTATGATCATTCAGTTCCCACGGTGTCAGTCCAATTGGCATGCGTGCTGATTTCTACAGCGTGTTTCCTCTCAGCATTGGGTTCAGTTACCGATGGCTGCTCTGAAGCATTGGACTAGCCATCTGAAATGGTTTCTTAATCATTGCCTCTTTCTCGAGCCATAAAGATGTTTTGCTTCCGGGGTTTCTATTCAATGGACATGCATTGAGACTTACTGGACGTTGATTCAGCAGCGAGCAAGTTGGCTCAATCGTACGCCTCTGATTTGTGTTTGGAATATGCCCAGTTCGAATCTCGTCCGGGGCACCGATTATATCGACTGAGGTTTTTTAAGTTTTCCTCAGTCCCTCCAGGAAATTTTCGGGATTGTAAGTCAAATTAGGCCATGACCACTTCTCTCCACACCGTAACCAACTCATTATTTACTGTCCTCCGGTCAGGGGTGTGGCTACGGGGAGGTGCGAGTGGTGTCGCCGCCCCACGCGGCAGAGTGCAAGGGGCGGCAGAGTGCAAGGGCAGCAAAGTGAGTGAAAAAATAAATATTATAAATGAAGAAACTTGTTGTTCTGCGCTAAAAAAAACTCTTAGTTTATTGAGCCAAATGCAAGTAAATTCAATAAATAATTGTGACTTTTTTTTAAAGTGCATAATTTTGGCCAATTGTGATTGCTTGCCCCGGCGCCTAAAACACCTACCTGCGCCACTGCCTCCAGTCATTGAGTGTTATTTGCGTTACTGACGTCGTTAAACAGACTACTGTGGAACTAAACTTAGCCTAAGATGGAAAACTCTTGATGAATGATTTTCTTTTGTTTTCTCCCTTTCTCCACCTCAAGCGAACGAAGAAAGGAGTGGCAAAGAAGAACAGGAAGAAAAATAAAGAAGAGTTGCCGAGGATTTCTGTATTAAATTCTATTTGTTTTTGACGACGGTATGTTGCATTTAGCACTTCTTAGTTCTTAGCCTTGGAACATTCAAACAAAGCCATACTCTTTAGTAATTCAAGGAGCATTTGGACATAAAAGTATTTTCACATTGTTTTCAGTGGCATATCCGTTGGCATTTAACGAAGAGTTTGACAGGTACCATCTCTAGCTACAGGTGACCCTTTTTTGATCGACTGTTACATTACAGTCCATGAGGAACGCTTCTGGATGACGATTTCATTGAATATGCACGCTGTGAGCTTGAGAAGTTCTGGGAAGACAGTTTGATAAAGTGGACGTAATAATAATCGTCTAGAGGCACCTTTTTTTCGGCGAAGAAACATTGTTGTTTCCATCATTACGTACTATTTGATCTGAATTTATTTCCATTGTGCTCTTTAGTCGCAAGCTAAATTTTTTCAACACAGAACACGGCCTGCTTCAAATGACGTAAAGACATATTGATACAATAAACAATGCTGCCATCTGTCTTTCTCCGGCAAAGGTAGACACTTTAATAACTGCATCATGCATTCAACTGCCGGTTATTGGTGTCGTAATATTTTCTTTCCATGGGAACGAATGACAAAAACACAATGCCCTGCTTGGTCTAATTATATAATGATGACTGGTGCTGCAAAGGTTTCAGTGGAAGTTATTACCAGTATTCCACACTGTGTTACAACCGAAAGTACTCAACATTGCTGCTCTGTGTGTTGAGTTAGCCTCAGATGTTACACAATTTCTGGTGAATATGAATGTTTTATGTCACTTTTCTACCCGGGCTGGCTATTGCGAAGAAATCAGTTCGCTCCCTGCAGCAAGAAACTGGATTGTTGTTGTTGCCGAGGAAATTACAGGCTGAGTCATGGTACACATTGACCTCGCAGCAGCACTTGTTAGTGCTAAAGTGACGTAGGTCAAGTGCTGGTTACATGTTTCCCGGGTCCCACTGGACGGATTTTCATGAAGTTTTATATTTGGGAATTTTTCGAAACTCTGTCGACAAAACTCAAGTGTCATTAAAATCTGATGAAAATAGCGGGTGCTTTACATGAAGACCTACGTACATTTATGATAATATCTCGCTGCATTCTTCTCAGAATGAAAATGTTTCAGACAAAAGATGCAGAGAAAATCAAAACACACATTTTATTTCCAATAACGTTTTTCCGAAAATCGTGCTGTTTTTTAGATAATGTGGGATAATATGGTGGAGACGGACAGGCCACGGATGGCATTGTAATACGGCACATGCGCTTTGAATGCTGGTTAACTAAGGATACACACACACACACACACACACAGAATATGTAATACTTATTGCTTTTCCACGGCAACGATGGTTACGCGAACGCGCCTCAATGTTACGTTTATACGTACATTGCCTGTTTTGTGTTGCTACAGATTGGTGTTTACTGTGACAGTCATAAGAACCACGTGAAGTGCAGTGTGCGGAAAGATGCAGAGTTTCATAATGTTACAGCAGGTTGTACTCGTACATGTAGTTACCACTGGGCTCTAAGCGGTTAAGTAGGAAGAAAGTACAATATGCAAGCAACGGACGGTACACATACGTACTCGTACATTCGTACAGCCTGTGGTACCCTGAACGTCTGAAGTGCAATTAACCGCACGTCAGACAAAACAAATCAGAACTCTGTGATGGAAAATGACACATAGAGCTGGCCATGTGGAAAAACAGCACATTTAAGCGTCTGCCCTTGAGCCTTATTGACTGTCATAGCAAACGGGGTTTTGGTCGGACATTGTCTTCTGTACAGTCTGAAGGGAATGACAGAAGCTGATGGACATAACTGAATCATGGATATAAAGTTATTTTTTTTCCTAGAGCCATTAACTTCCGCTGGTATGCAGTGCTCGTGCAAGCCTCTTACGATCATGTGCTGCCACCACCGGAGGCCAAGGGAAGCTAACATAATTCATGCATAATTTATAATAATTCACCAACATATGCAAATCTTTCTATTTACACAGTTATATTGCATTAAAACATTAAAACTCCTACATGTTTTGATCTCTGTAGGATCGCCATCAGAGAGTCTATACATCAAATGATCTTGTGTAAGACATTAAATAACTAATTTACAAATTGTTAACTCCTGATGTCTTGTACGTCATGTAGAAGAATTGAGAAGTAAATTATAGGCTGCTCCGTGTAGATCAGATGTATATAAAAGAATATGGAACTTTGTTAGACAGTGTTTTGGGGTAGCATGTGTGTACGATATTTTATGCATGTCTAATGGCTTCCGGTAGAGGAAGCACTATTAATTTTTAACCTTAGCTTTTGTTGGAAAAATTTTTTTGAGAAGGAATTAATGAAAACAAAGTACCTTGCCATCAATGCCGAATCATAAGCTTTAACAATGTATTGTCTTGAAAAGATCCGTACGGTAGTTCAGTAGATCATGATGTCGCAGACACCTTACCGTATTATATATGGTTTCCAGATGAGAAAGAAATCGGACTTTCAAGGAATAGAAGTTTTTGTGATTTACTTTGTATCAGGCAATAAAATAACATGCAGTTCTACAATTCACGCAATTCCAAGGGATGATAGAGTGTTGTTAAATAACCTGTGTAGACCGTAAAACGGATTTATCCAGAAAGCCAAATCAAGGGATTTGCCGGTTGTCGGAGGAGCCAGAGAGGCATTTGAGCCACTTTTGCTCTAACGAAGAATGGTGCTGGTTTTGTTTTTCAGGTACAGTAATTCGTTACCTCCGGTAACCACTTTTTGTTGTACAGCACTCAGCAGATATGTTGAACATGAGATGTATTTGGATAAACCGGCTGCGTGGCTGAAGATGTCATTTACTAAATGAATTCAAGTGTTAACTGAATTTCCCAGTGTGGGGTTAATGTCACATACACCTTCACCGGAAGTTTCGGTTGATTAAGTATCATTTCTGCTTTGTATTTGGGACTCCCCGGTGCAAATATCGGCCTGCAAAGTGGGTATCCTGATTGAGGTTTCTCTTATTTTCCTCAGTCCCTCTGCACAAGTATCGGGTTAATGCCTCAAATTAGGTCACAATTCCTTTCCGTTCATTATTCACTAATCATCTATAGTCATTTGACCCAGTAGTCTAGCCTTAGTACAGGTAGTGTCGCTAAATAAACTGGAAACCAGTCTAAGTACACGTAAACAAACAGATGTAAATGTGAAATCTTCAGTTCAAGACACTGCTGTCGTTTTTAATAAGTTAATTTGATTTTTATGCTATTTCACGACGCTGTTTCAACTAATATAAGTTGAAGTGGACTCGTGGTCTAAGTAAATTGCATGTTCCCGTATGTGTCACTTCTGCTATGATTAGTGACGCAGGTACAGGTTTTAATCAGCAGTTATTGTATTTGCACTAGAAACGTTTCTGGTAAGAATGAGGAATTGTGGTTTGGAAAATTAAATGACTAATGGTAGACCGAATTTTAAAACTAGTTTCGAATCTTAAACTCTCCCAGACTTCTGACTACATAACTTGATAAATATAATGTTTATGGTAAATATATTTTTTTATTGCTGATCCCAGTGGCCGCGTGGTCTAAGGCGTGGGACTGCGGCCGCTCGCTTGCTGGCATTATGGGTTCGAATCCCGCCGGGGGCATGGATATCTGTCTCTTGTGAGTGTTGTGTGTTGTCAGGTAGAGGTCTCTCTGTCGAGCTGATCACTCGTCCAGAGGAGTCCTACCGAGTGTGGTGTGTCTGAGTGTGATCGTGAAGCCTCGGTAATGAGGACGCCCTGGCCCACTAGGGGCTGTTGCGCCATGGAAAAAATATATATATATTATTTCTAGTTTTGATGAAGTAGGTTTACTTAAAAGTTTCGAATTTTCAAAAAATTATTTATTACTTGTGTTTTGTGTGTGTGTGTGTGTGTGTGTGTGGACCTGCTGCGTATTTCTCCTATGCATAGAAAAATTCTGTGTTTGAGTCTGACAGCTTAGTTAGAATTTTTTTAACTTTGTTGCCCGAAGAAGAGTGCAGAGCATAAAATGAAAAGCGTTGTTGCCAATTGCTGTTGTGCGTCATGCGGTGTTTATAGTACTGTAATAGTTTCAGGTGTGCTGCTGTGGCTAGCCTTATTCTTATTTGAGGCAGTGAATCCTTGCAATACGCCTTGGGACTCGGATGATGGATCATCCCATTGAAAGTTCTTTGTTCCGTTATAGAAACTTGCAGGGCGACAAAGAAATAGGTGCACGGATAAACACTGATTCCCTTAGCGACATTCGAACGCGTGGCTCAGGCGCGAGCCGTCTACAGCGCGTGGTCACCTGCATCAGTAAGCTGTTGTCATTGCTGCTAGAGCTGTTTATGGGGTGCACTGTTACAAATGCAGCCTACACGGACTGCAGTCACTTATTCATATCGGTAAGGCTACTGCCCCCATGTCAATCCGTATGTGATTTGTGGCGGACAAAGTGGCACTGAAACAGGTTTTCTTCCAAGCTGTTCGGTTCTCCCCCCCCCCCCCCCCCCCCCCCAACCCCCGATCATTGTCCGTCATCTGTCACTAGGAGAGTGGACAAAAGGCCCGTTACAGGCCACACAGTTCGAAGAGACACTCTCTCACCTCACTGCAAGAGAATTAAAAGATCAGTACCGGTCGAGTGTTGTTTAACTAAACAGTATCCTCTGCCCGGACAATTATGAGTCATTCCAGTTGCTGTTGGTTTTCAGCTGTCATACATGACTGGCGAATTCCGGTTTGACTTCTGAGACTATCTGTTCAGATATTTGGTAGGTTCCTTGGACGAGGGATCTTTCCGTCGCAAGGCAGGGAAACAACACTGGTGATATTTAGGCTGCGTACTTGCCTGCAGAAGGATTCGATCTCGTGATCCCAGTGTTGCAGCAGTACAAGGCTGTAAAAATATACGTACCTTAGACTGCTTGGTCTCTGCGGTCAGATTTAGTATCTTGTTGCTCCTGCTTTTATTTCGAAATCAGCAACAGAGCTGGAGGAATGATAGTTGTTTGTAGCTGTAGCAGGTAACGAGACCCAATCCGTCACCCTAACATCTGTTGTTGTTGTTGTTGTTGTTATGCTGTACGAGCTGGCGGTTCAAGATCTGGCTTGAACTCACTTTGCTTCCTTCTCCGTTATGCTGAATCTGTCCTTGTATGCAGCTTTGACGCTTTAACATTAAACCAGTTCTATCAACCTCTTTCGATGCTCTTATAAGCCACGCGTTGTTCTGGAAGTTGTGTATGGATAAAAACGTAATAGCGTTGATGACTGGTAGAAACAAATGTGTTTGTTGAAGCAACGAATGACAGCGAAATTTGTAGAACAAAAAAGGAATGTTGAACCATTTGCTATGAGAATGAAACAAAAAAGGGAAGTAAGGTTGAATGAACTGCATGACCAGTTTTTGTGTCAAGTTTTTTTTGTGACAAACTTTCATTCACAAATTAATGTTGTAGTAATAGTAGTTTGACACTCTTTTATTGAATGGATCGGAGAGGAGGCAGTGGAGGCGTGACAGCTTTGGTCGTTAGTCAGTAGTAATCCACTTACAAGTGGGGATTTGTTCTGCAGTTTGGAGCACATGTATTTTCCAGATGCTTTTCTTTATGTTCCAAAAATATACAGATTAAGATATACATGACTATAATTTTGCTTGTTTTGTATGGGTGTGAAACTTGGTCTCTCACATTGAAGGAGGAACATAGGCTGATGGCATTCGAGAATAGGGTGCTGAGGAAGATATTTGCGCCTAGGAGGGACGAGGTGACATGGGAGTGGAGAAGACTATATAACGAGGAGCTTAAGGATGTGTAATTCTCACCAAGTATTATTCGAGTGATAAACTAAAGAAGAATCAGATGGGCGGGACATGTGGCACGTATAGGAGACAAGAGAGGTGCATACAGGGATTTTGTGGGGAAACCTGAGGGAAAGAGACCACTTGGAAGACCTAGACGTACATCGGAGTACTATATCAAAATGGATCTTCAAGTAGTGGAATGGGGAGGCATGGACTGGATTGATCTGGCTCAGGATGGGGACAGGTGGCGAGCGCTTGTGAGTGCAGTATTGAACCTTCGGGTTCCGTAAAATGCGGGGAATTACTTGACGAGCTGAGGACCTGTTAGCTTCTCAGGAAGGATTCTGCTCCATGGAGTTAGTCTGTTAGTTTTTCTCTTTTGCCTCTTATGCCTTACGTTATTCGTCTTGATACCCCTTTCTTCTTCGTCTTTTTCATTGGTCAATACAGTCCAGTGCGGTACAGGGCATCCCATTTTGTGGGTTCGTAAATCTGTCTAAAGACATTTGTTAAGACTCCTTCGACGGAGTATTCGTCCGTCGCACGGCCTCCCTACAGAGTGATACACACGCAGATACCGGACACATCCATCGATGTCCCGAGTGGATATGAACTCACGATCCCAGTGTCCGAGCGAGTGAAGTCCATGCGTGTCAAAGTACCGCACTGCACTGTGGTCGTCCTTGGTGTTCCTTGACAGCTAGGCACTTCATGAAGCAACAAGCATACTGTGCGATGAGTAGTGTCTTTTGTAATGTGATGCCGTGTAGTCTTGCAGAAATTGTCAGTGTTTCGAAGGAGCCCCATACTTCCGTTTCCAGGATGAATGGAGTTGTTTCTTCCGAAACGTTGTTAAATTTATACCAAGCTGTACCATGTTGCAACTTCATAGTCGCTGCCTTTAGAACCTCGGATTCCACAGATGATTTCGACTTTCATTCGGTAACTTGTCACAGCCCTGGATTTCAACTGAACGGACAGACGTTCCACTGCCGTTAAAATATGCTGTTGGGGGAATGTTTGGAGCAAAGGTACGTGAAGAAATTTGGGTGGAAGGGTGAAGACAGTTACGTGACGAGGTTGTTCACGATGTAAGTGGTTACAGTTGCTGTTCGTTAGGGTACGCAATAAGAAGGATGGATTGAGCATGCCATGTAGTACGCATGAGGGATATATGAAATGCAGCTAATGTCTAGATTGAAACACCTCGAGGTAAAGAGACCACATGTTAAATCTAGAAGTAGATGTGATGAAGAATGTTGTTAGCGAAGTGTGATATGAGGCTCCAGTGGTGAGCTTTTGTGACGAAAGTGATTAATCTTGGGTTCTAAAATAGTAAGACATTTTTTAATCAGGTGAATATGTTTGTTTAATTTTTTTATTAATCAGCTAATCGTAGTGTTGGTTAGTTAGGGCTCATATTTCGGATTTCCAAGTAAGATTATCTTCCACTTCAGTAGCCATTTTGGTAGGCCCTGTGGTGTGTAGTAATAGGATACAATTTGAAATTATTCCTTAGGATATATTCCGTAACACATACTTTATGAAACTGAATTTTAAAATTCTCACGGTGGTGTTATATTGCATTTATGTCTCTTTGGGATTTTATGGTTAAAACGACTTCTAGCTTTCGTTCCATTTGCTGGACAATTGTAGTCCTTACCAGAAAGGAATAACAGATGAAACCTTTCCAATTTAGTATATTTTTTCGAGATTGTAAATAAATCACGTACCGGGCGAGGCAGCGTGTTCGTGCTGCAGACACATGAATGCAGGTACATTGTGAAGTTTATCAGAACCCTGGTCACGGAGGTCCGGAGACCCCATGAACGAAGTAGTAGCCACAAGATGGGTGTCAACTGGATAGTTTGTGTACGTTGCTGCACTTCCGGTGATGCCGTGGGCGAGGAACATCGCCTCGATAGCTCTGTAGATGCTGACATCTGTTGGATAAGATGAGAAGTGGGTTAACGTCGAAGAAGTCTCTCTGACTGAATCGCTAGATACAGGATTTGACGTACACGTGTAATTGTGTACGTCATTGTTTTTAACTTTTCGCCGTTTCACCGTACTAAGGAGCTTATGTAAGGCACCAACTTAGTCCATGTATCCACCGATGTTATGTATTGTGACACAGGTGTTTCGGCCCCACTGAGTCATCATCAGTGTCGTCGCACAGATAAAAGGTAAAGTTCACCCTAGACCAGGCCATGAAGGCCCAGAGGCGGAGTAGAGGCACAGCTCTACTCTTGCATTAATTTCGACACTGGATGTAGGTGGTCAACTCCACGCCCCGGCCGCTTTAACCCCGGGAAAGAGACCAGATACCCATTGTATAGGAGGCTGGGTGGGCCCCAGGGCCCCTCTGGTTGGGTGCGGAAAATCTCGCCCCCACTAGGATTCGACCCCCGGACCGTCCAGCCCCGTTGCGAGTCGCTATACCGCTATCCCGGCCCACGTCGTCGCACAGATATTATGTGAAAATTCTGCCAGTATTAACAGTATTAAAAATTTACTTCAAAATGAATTTATCATATGTTATTCAGTAATAATAAATTTAAAATTGGCAGAATTTTCGTGGACCTTTTGTGCGACGACACTGATAGTGGGTCAGTAGAACCAGAACACATAGGCCTATGTCGTGATATGACTTTGGTGAATGAAATACGTTAAGTTGGTGTACTGTATGTCAATGTAACTGACATGAGGCCATACGGTATGTGAAGTACCGAGTCTTACTTAAGGAAGCTGGACCAGCAATTAACAAATCAGTAAAGGTTGTGCCTCACAATGAGGTACACAGAATTACCAACAGCGTTCTTTAACGTTCATTAAGCTTGCTTAAAATTGGAATGATGAACTGCAAATTAATTAGTATCACATATCGAATATCAGTAAAGTATGTGGAAGGTTTATAAGCTGCATGGAAGAGTTTACTAATGGCCTCACAAGCTTTACTCTTCCATAATAACATTTCAACAAAAGCTGTGGACCTCTTACGGTGTAGCCTGCATGGAGTATCCTGTCTACGGCCTTAAGTAACCTACGCTTTATTATGGATTGAAAAATGTGACTTAAAATCGGCTCAGCAACGTGCAGCAAAACTCCCATTATCTAATTAGAAAAAAAAATGTCGGTTTCTTCGCTGTCACCATGGACTTGAGGGAAAACTTGAGTGCCGACACCAGAACTGAAGACAAAATCATAATATAAAGTTAGCCTAACGTGTGAGGGCGACAGTAAAAAACGTAAAGTTCACTTAGCGTACGTAGAAGTTGAGGGAAGTTTGTTTTCTCGGAATGCTTACTTGCCTTTCAACTGAGAGTATTTTGTCTTCCGATGTGGTATTTAAAAACCCGCAGATTAACATAGCTTACATAGGCATACTGCTGTTCGTTTACATGTATAGAGCTGTGATCACAGCGCAGTGTCGCGTGAGGCGAGGTATGGTAGGAGTCGTGCGTGCACTGCGCTTCCTGCGTTGTGCGTTGCGATCGCATTCAGAACATTTAATTATCTATTTAACGCAAAGTACGGATATCTTAATAATAGCTGTAAGAATTAAAACCATTCACAGTTATCAGGGCAATAGGCTGAAAACAAGTTGATCGGCTATAGGCCTAAGTATTTTGCAATAATCCTGTTACGTATTTTCTCTATTATTAACAGTCAACCGTTTTAATGACCGGCTAATTGGAAATATTTATATACTTATTTTAAAAGATTTGTTTTCCCCCAGACTGAAATGACCATTTGGTATGACGCAAGTTGGCAGTACAATTAGGTCATCATTTACGGCTTCTCATTACTTTATGATAAGCCTGCGTACTTAAATAGGAACTTAATTTATCCAAACAAGGTGTTGGGTGTCTTTAGTGTCTTATATTTTATTCCGATGAATGAGTTTGTGATATCCCACACACTATTCAAATTTTTGCGTTTGAGCCCCTTCGAACTGACACTGTTTTGGATAGCAGACTTGTACATCTTGCTGAGGTATGGTAGGCGTAGGCATGTATGGTTTTACCTTGAGACGACGACTAGCGTCGAGCATGGGAAATTTAGGTTCTCACAGCGTTGCTGTGGAAAACTGCATTCTTCTGGTACATTGCGCCGTGTGGTTGGTATTCATGTCAGTCGACATGGCGTCATATACCAGAAAACTGGAGTCTCCAGGATGCAGCGTAATAATGGTGTGAAAACAAACGATTATTGCAAACCTTTTACAGAATAAGAAGTAGGCTACACCCGACATGTTAACGCCCACGGTCTTTTACCAGCGAATCAGTTTTTCCGAAGGAAAATGATGGTAAACCTGGACACTTGGAGTGTAGGCCTGGTTTATTTTTGCTTCGAAAGGGGATCGACATCAAGCGCCGGCGCTAAAAATCATAACGACCGTGGGCTAAGAGAATAGAGTATTGTGGAGTTGTGGAACCACCATTGTTACTCATAGGGTTTCCGGAACCAGTAGAGGTGTGTGACTCTTGAGACGTGTGACTGTCGCATGGCGTATGAATACGAATTACTGTCTGATGTAATACCAGTTAGTAATACACGTTGTCTGCAGAGCATACATTTATGCGATTCTAAAATAAACACTGTGATGTAGCTACTGAAAGCGTATTCGAGCAAGGTATAAGCCAGGCCATATATGGCTGTCGTCAGCAGTCTTTATTTGGTTGGAACCTCCGATTGGAATGTGAAGAGTTGAAACATCTCCATATTTCCTACTAATATAAAGCCTGTTTCATCTCGAGCTGTGATTTCAAGAGATAACCTGTCAAATTGTTCGTATATGCAAGCATTGTAGCCCGAGAGGGATGGCGTGACATCACGTTGTCACTGAATATTTACGCCATAAAACTGAAAGGTTTTTAAGAGGCAGCTGACAAATATTGGGGATTCCGAGCTTGTGGGATGTGACTGTGCGTCGCTGGACATGTGATTGCAGACGTTTCGAAAGAACGTGTGACCTTTATCTTCAGGGGTTCAAGGTCCATTCTTCATGGACGCAGCGTTACGTCCGCTGTCACACTGCTATGAAAACTTCAAAACTCGCTTCATAGATGTTATCGGCAAAGTACGACGCTGAAATGCAGCCAGAAGCATAGTCACGCTGAGTTTCATTAATATTTGGGGGGGGGGGGGGCCAGCAAAGCTCATAAACATCACAAAAGTGCTGCAAACGTTTCAGGCTTGTATCTTTATTTTTTGATAAGTTATGGCTGCCGCAGACAGACAGACTTTTTTATTATACTGTATAGAAGATATTTCAGATAATGGTATTACAGTGTTGTCAGCTGACAGTGGAAACTACATGGTGGCAACCTTCGTCTGATTTACAGTGGTTGGACTGCTGTCCTGTTCCTACTTCAGTCAAACGTTACGTTTGTTGCCATTTCTTCCTCTTCCACATGGACGGCAATCCAAAATGGATTTTGATAATCTTTTCTTGTGGTCCTCTGTCCAAATGTTCTGTTCACATCTTTCGGTGTGAGCTTATTTTGAATTTGTAACAGATATAAGCTGACGTTCTCTAATAGCAGCAACCTGCTTTCTGTACGAACCAGAAGAGCTTACATTCCTCGGCACTTTTTGAAAGTTCGGTGTCAGAAGTTTGTGCCCTACTTTCGTCTGTCTTTGTTAGAAACCAACAATTCAAGACACATTTCTTGTGGGATGAATTGGATGAAAAGAGGCAGACTGCTTAAGTGTTTCAATATAGTGTTTTTCTGTGATAATGCTAGGCCACAAAGTGTATCACAAAGGTCGTAACAAATTTTGGATGGACAGTGTTGCCACGCTACCGTCATAACCTCGCAATATCAGCTTATCCCCTGTTTGGTCCCTAAAAACAGCCTGCGAGGACACCATTAAGCCAGTGACGCGGCGCTGCAGAACGCCCTGCGCCAGTGGCTGCAGAGGAGGGCGAGCAACTTGTGCCGGCCGCGAATACTCGTACATGCTCTCGTTCAAAGGTGAAAGGTGTCTGTCGACAAAGATGGAGACTACACTGAAAAGTAACTGTGCCTTCAGCAATGTTGCGGTGAAGTGCTTTGAAATGTTCACATGTCCAACTTGGAAATATCATGAAGTGAAAAAGAGGAGGCATTACTTTCTGACTGTCCCTTGTAGGTACTGCTAACAATGCCTTTGATTTTTTACAATTCTCTGTATACATAAGATACAGGCAGTACATTCAGGTTGTTCAGATAACAGTGTAGACTTAACATTGTCCGATGTGGGGCTCCAGTTTCGTTTCACGTGGAAATAAGACTTGACACTTCCGCGTTTCAATACTACTTTGTAACAGGTATTCGAAATAGGTTACAAAATATCGTGGCTACAATATAGACCTGCTTTTGTTATGCGATCGGTATGTAATGATCCTGTGTAAAGGTTTCATGCGTATTACTGAAACCAGTCAACCTTCGTTTCAGTCAAAAATGAATGGAAAGTTTCTGGAACGGGTAATGGAAGGTTGGCAACTCTGAAGCAGTTGCGCATAGCAGACTTTTTGACACCACGTAGCAGACTTTTTAACACCACGTAGCAGACTTTTTGACACCACGTAGCAGACTTTTTAACACCACGTAGCAGACTTTTTAACACCACGTAGCAGACTTTTTGACACCACGTAGCAGACTTTTTAACACCACGTAGCAGACTTTTTAACACCACGTAGCAGACTTTTTGACACCACGTAGCAGACTTTTTAACACCACGTAGCAGACTTTTTAACACCACGTAGCAGACTTTTTAAACACACGTACGACTTTTAACACGTACAGACTTTTTAACACCACGTAGCAGACTTTTTAACACCACGTAGCAGACTTTTTGGCACTACGTAGCAGACTTTTTAACACCACGTAGCAGACTTTTTAACACCACGTAGCAGACTTTTTAGCACCACGTAGCAGACTTTTTAGCACCACGTAGCAGACTTTTTAACACCACGTAGCAGACTTTTTAACACCACGTAGCAGACTTTTTAGCACCACGTAGCAGACTTTTTAACACCACGTAGCAGACTTTTTAACACCACGTAGCAGACTTTTTAACACCACGTTTCGCAACGATTTAATCTACTTGGTGGATGATTCACATTCTCGCTGTAAGACCAGCCGTTCATCCAGGCGATCCTGGAAGGTTTCATATTGTCATTCAAGGCAGACAAGTCACGAGTTGTCTGCGTATGCACACATCATTCTACGGTTAATATTAAGATTATGGAGGTAACGTTCCTTACGTTTAAAAAGTTTCGCAGGGAAGATTTGCCAGTAGACTGGTGTAGGGTGTTGAAAGTAAAGCTGAGTGAAAGAAAACAGACTGAATGTTAGCACGCGTTTAACTGTGTTTCCGTGTCACAAAATGTACGGTGCCACTACAGGAACTGAAGGTCCCTGCGGCGATATGTTGCAGTCCTAAGGCCAGTGCAAATTGAATGCCTTGATGAGCCAGCCGTAATTAATTGAATATAGGTACCTGTTGTTGTGGAACACCCTCTGTGCATGACATGCAGACGGAGATCTTCCTCTGGTAAACAACCTGAAAGTCTCTCACTCGATTTATTATGTAATACAGTAAGACCTTAATTGCCTATTCGAAAGCGACAATCCATTTCTGTCTTCCTGCTTGCATGGCATGAGAAGTATAGCTGCCTGTGAATACCTTATCCACAATGCGGCTTGTTGTTTCAAGAAATCTTTGAGCTCACCAGGTCATTAGTTTTAAAATTGAATTTGACGGTATTCTGATGTTCAGAGAGGTGGCATTATAGGTTATTTGTAAAACGTTGAGTTTCATGGTGAACTAATGGTAGCCTTTATTTTAACTAACATTTTAGGAACTATTTAGTGTTCTTTTTAATAAACAAGTGCATTTCGTTGGTGTAAGTGATATTAATGGTAGCCTGTTATAACATTTTCTTTGAATGTCTGCATCTTAGTATGGAAAGTAGCCAGGCTTTAGCCTAACTTTATATGCTGTAGCGTATCTTTATATCGGTGCAGTGGAATATTTTCTTGTTCTGTGTTGCTCTTACGAAATTGACCGTTCTGATTTTATCGACACCTGTAATCAGTAGGAAACGCTATTTCGATTTCCGCCAGGTCGACAATTTTAGTTCAATATCTCCACGTAAATGTAGTGCGGATAGCCACAGCAGATGGTGTGTTGTGTTACTGTGTTCAGGGAATACAAAATGCCCTTCCTAACCACAGAACGTACAAACGACCGGCAGGCATATTTCATTGCAGTTCATCTTTAGACAACAGGAAGACACGACTGAACACGGAATAAATGCTTAAGTGTCACGGTCAACAGAAAAGTCTTTATTGATTGATATATTTATAGTTTTAGCTACAAGTTTCGGCTATTTTTGTGAGGCATGTTCAGGTTAGTATGAATGAATGTATTTAGGAGCAGTGTGCTGTGTGCAACGCAATTATATACTATCCTGGGATCACTAGATTCATTCTATGGGGTATAAAGATATAAGTATTTCAAATAATGTCCTTGTCTCCATTTAAATTAACATTAAATTCTCTGCTATAATATCCGTTAATGTGTGTGTTAACTGTTGAAACAGGTGAAGACGTAAAATTCTTATTACATGTTTGTAACAATATTTATTCCCAAGGAAGAAGACCGAACTTCGCGGTCGATGTTTTGGCACTTGGCGTGGTTGTGAGTTTTATCCCACCTTGGAGGTGGCTGTTTGATATATTTCTTGATTTCCACACTCTCCTAGGAACGTTACGGGATATTACCCCAACTTTAGCTTACTTCTGCTCCCTTTCTAATTTATTAGTGTACATTTTTGTTTGAACTTGAGCTGTGTTCCTCTAACCGAAGTACTGGAGTTTCTCTAATGATGGACTGAAATATGCTGTTCATATATCATAATAAGAGGTAAAGCAACCCCATTACAGGCCTAGACAGGCCCTGAGGGGTCCAGGAGTTTGAGGCTCCCAGATTTGTAGACAATCGGCACATGAAGGTGGTAAGGTTGTCAGCCCTACGCACCGGCCGCCTTTACCCCCAGGAAATATTTCTGGTACTCATTTCTGTTAGAGGCTGAGTCGACCCCAGGGCCATAGTGCGACCGAAACGATTATGTCAAGGAATTAATTCCAATGACACCATCGGGAATCGAACCCGCGACGTTCCGGTTTGTAGCGTAGTGCCTCAACCAACTACGCCACCGGCGCCCCCATATATCATAATAATTTTACTTAATTCTCGGATAAAGACTTACAGACCCCAAGTAAGATGAAGGCATCTCTTTTAGGCCTTTGTGATATTCAAGTTTTGAACATTTGATTGAAGTTCTGTCACGTGTGACGTCACCGTTTTGGTTTATGTGGGAAGCAATGAGTACAAAATTATGTTACGAATGAAACACATGTAGACTAAAGAAAAGAGTGCGCTGTTGTCCTGGTGATTCATATGACAGGTGCTAGTAGATGTTTCATCTTGTAGCGTTCTCTTTTTAGTATTAGAATAATGAAGCAATAACAATAAAAGATTCGCTCCGCACTGTCTCCATGGTTCGCTGCACGTTTCCCACGGCACGAATGAGGGGGTGCGTTAATGTTTCACAGAAGTGGAGCTTTAGTGTGAGGTAATGTAACGGTAACATCGATCTGCACGTAGTGATAATGATATTTGTGTGAGATGATAATAAACATTTGTTTTGTATTATAAACTACGTACTTTATATTTCGAGGGGTGGATTTTGTTCTGACTACCTGTTACAGGGTTTCAAGTACATTCTTCTTTCGAGTTGTAGTAATAGTAATGTTCTAATTCAAGGGTGAACAAAGGCGACGCGGGATAATATTCACATATTGATAACAGGATCCTCTGTTAGTACTTGTACCTTCTCTTATACCGTAAATAAAAGTATCTCATTTATTATCGCTAGTAAAAGTATGTTAATACATCTGATAGTATTGATGGTAACTTGTGAAGGTTTCTGGCGACGGCGCGGAAATGTTTTGTTGCGAAGAGTAAAAATACCCGAGAATAATGGTGAATTGTGGGTGATTGAGTCAGTGTGTTAGCAGTGAGGCTACTTCTGTTGATCAGTCAGTGTATTAGCAGTGAGGCTACTTCTGTTGATCAGTCAGTGTATTAGCAGTGAGGCTACTTCTGTTGATCAGTCAGTGTATTAGCAGTGAGGCTACTTCTGTTGATCAGTCAGTGTATTAGCAGTGAGGCTACTTCTGTTGATCAGTCAGTGTATTAGCAGTGAGGCTACTTCTGTTGATCAGTCAGTGTATTAGCAGTGAGGCTACTTCTGTTGATCAGTCAGTGTATTAGCAGTGAGGCTACTTCTGTTGGTCAGTGTATTAGCAGTGAGGCTACTTCTGTTGATCAGTCAGTGTATTAGCAGTGAGGCTACTTCTGTTGATCAGTCAGTGTATTAGCAGTGAGGCTACTTCTGTTGATCA
The DNA here is from genome assembly GCA_021186555.1 of Reticulitermes speratus. Lineage (NCBI taxonomy): Eukaryota > Metazoa > Arthropoda > Insecta > Blattodea > Rhinotermitidae > Reticulitermes > Reticulitermes speratus. Next base: position 35,243,530 of record JAJKFL010000001.1, on the reverse strand, counting down.
GTCAGTGTATTAGCAGTGAGGCTACTTCTGTTGATCAGTCAGTGTATTAGCAGTGAGGCTACTTCTGTTGATCAGTCAGTGTATTAGCAGTGAGGCTACTTCTGTTGATCAGTCAGTGTATTAGCAGTGAGGCTACTTCTGTTGATCAGTCAGTGTATTAGCAGTGAGGCTACTTCTGTTGATCAGTCGTGTATTAGCAGTGAGGCTACTTCTGTTGATCAGTCAGTGTATTAGCAGTGAGGCTACTTCTGTTGATCAGTCAGTGTATTAGCAGTGAGGCTACTTCATGTGTGATTCAGTCAGGTGTATTAGCATGTGAGGCTACTTCTGTTGACAGTCAGTGTATTAGCAGTGAGGCTACTTCTGTTGATCAGTCAGTGTATTAGCAGTGAGGCTACTTCTGTTGATCAGTCAGTGTATTAGCAGTGAGGCTACTTCTGTTGATCAGTCAGTGTATTATGCAGTGAGGCTACTTCTGTTGATCAGTCAGTGTATTAGCAGTGAGGCTACTTCTGTTGATCAGTCAGTGTATTAGCAGTGAGGCTACTTCTGTTGATCAGTCAGTGTATTAGCAGTGAGGCTACTTCTGTTGATCAGTCAGTGTATTAGCAGTGAGGCTACTTCTGTTGATCAGTCAGTGTATTAGCAGTGAGGCTACTTCTGTTGATCAGTCAGTGTATTAGCAGTGAGGCTACTTCTGTTGATCAGTCAGTGTATTAGCAGTGAGGCTACTTCTGTTGATCAGTCAGTGTATTAGCAGTGAGGCTACTTCTGTTGATCAGTCAGTGTATTAGCAGTGAGGCTACTCTCTGTTGATCAGTCGGTGTATTAGCAGTGAGGCTACTTCTGTTGATCAGTCGGTGTATTAGCAGTGAGGCTACTTCTGTTGATCAGTCAGTGTATTAGCAGTGAGGCTACTTCTGTTGATCAGTCAGTGTATTAGCAGTGAGGCTACTTCTGTTGATCAGTCAGTGTATTAGCAGTGAGGCTACTTCTGTTGATCAGTCAGTGTATTAGCAGTGAGGCTACTTCTGTTGATCAGTCAGTGTATTAGCAGTGAGGCTACTTCTGTTGATCAGTCAGTGTATTAGCAGTGAGGCTACTTCTGTTGATCAGTCAGTGTATTAGCAGTGAGGCTACTTCTGTTGCAGTCAGTGTATTAGCAGTGAGGCTACTTCTGTTGATCAGTCGTGTATTAGCAGTGAGGCTACTTCTGTTGATCAGTCGGTGTATTAGCAGTGAGGCTACTTCTGTTGATCAGTCAGGTGTATTAGCAGTGAGGCTACTTCTGTTGATCAGGCAGTGTATTAGCAGTGAGGCTACTTCTGTTGATCAGTCAGTGTATTAGCAGTGAGGCTACTTCTGTTGATCAGTCAGTGTATTAGCATGAGCTACTTCTGTTGGTCAGTGTTATTAGCAGTGAGGCTACTTCTGTTGATCAGTCAGTGTATTAGCAGTGAGGCTACTTCTGTTGACCAGTCAGTGTATTAGCAGTGAGGCTACTTCAGGTGATTCAGTCGGTGTATTAGCAGTGAGGCTACTTCTGTTGACCAGTCAGTGTATTAGCAGTGATGCTACTTCTGTTGATCAGTCAGTGTATTAGCAGTGAGGCTACCTCTGTTGATCAGTCTGTATTAGCAGTGAGGCTACTTCTGTTGATCAGTCAGTGTATTATCAGTGAGGCTCTTCTGTTGATCAGTCAGTGTATTAGCAGTGAGGCTACTTCTGTTGATCAGTCAGTGTATTAGCAGTGAGGCTACTTCTGTTGATCAGTCAGTGTATTAGCAGTGAGGCTACTTCTGTTGGTCAGTGTATTAGCAGTGAGGCTACTTCTGTTGATCAGTCAGTGTATTAGCAGTGAGGCTACTTCTGTTGATCAGTCAGTGTATTAGCAGTGAGGCTACTTCTGTTGACCAGTCAGTGTATTAGCAGTGAGGCTACTTCAGGTGATTCAGTCGGTGTATTAGCAGTGAGGCTACTTCTGTTGACCAGTCAGTGTATTAGCAGTGAGGCTACTTCAGGTGATTCAGTCAGTGTATTAGCAGTGAGGCTACTGTTTGCCGCTTTCAAGTATTTACAATGCATTCAGTTTTCTGCTTCCGTATTTGTCCCACTTGTATAGTGTCGTGATTTGTGTTGTGGTTTGTTTGGTCGCCGTGTTGTTACGTACACACACACACACACGATAATATGCACTGGCAATGGAGTGGGTGGGAGTCATAATAAAAGAGTACATGGTGGGGGGCAGGAGGGCGGGGGGGGGGCGTGGGATACGGCGTCTTGCTCAGTTCATTGCCCGTCATGTCAAACCAGGGTCCGCAGCCCGATATTACTCTATGAATGAAGCAGTCGACGGAGGGGACAGAAGGGATGTTGATGGCGGGAAGACAGCTGAATGGTAGAGATTGGAGTCTACAGTAGTCGAGCATGAATGCATTTAAAATTGAATTATGTTATGCGGGTAGTATTATGTTTTGTGACGTGTAAAATGTGCAGTGAAGAAGAGAACGTAGAAACAACTGGATGACCTTTACTCTGAGTTTTTTGACGTCATCAGCCCACAACTAAATATTGCATTCTACACGTCATTGTAAATTACGGACAGTGTAATCCATGTGTGTTTCATTATATTTTGATTGTACTTGTTCTAACATACACAAAAGTATTAATAAGATAATAGTTTCTGTGTATGAAGACGTGAAGCATGTAAATGCTTGGTGATGGCCAATAAATCAATGGTCGAGACGTATAGCCATAGGCATAACTTGGGGGGGGGGGGGGGAGGGCTGGGGGCAAGTGCTCCTCCATTTTTTTTTTTGCTACTAAGTTGAAGAGGAGCAAATAAAAACACGTGGTTGAGAGTCAGGGAAAGGGATGTATGTACGAGTATATTAAGGACTGGTTCAAAACAATCTTCCCCTTATTTCTAACGTGACTACTTCCTAAATTGAAGTTCCTAATGCCCATGGTCGATTTGCCCCCCCCCCCTCCTAATGCTATTAGCTAAGTTACGCCTATGCATATAACAAAATATAATCAAATATAATAATTTTTTGTTTAATTTGCATTTGTGATGCAGTATTTCGTTATGTTGATTAGTGTCTTCTGTGGTGTGATGCCGTGTGAACTGGTAGCTGGTTATGTTTCGGAGGAACCTACTGCTCCACCCTCACGGTAGAAAAATTATTCTTATACCCGTGAAGGTTGTGTTGACGACGTCACATAGTCTTATAATAGTGTAATGTACCACAAGATGACGCTCAAGTAGTCGTACAACGTGTGATTTGGAAGGCCTGTCTGTAATGGAGCTGTGTTACTGAAACTTTCTTCAGGATTCTTCTGTCCCCTATCATTCAACGATTTCTATTTGAGATTAGCGTGCTGGCTTTATTACAAAAATGTGTGTGGGATCTATTAGTTTGTATGAATCCTGTGCTTAAGTGTCTAGCTGTAGGACTTGGAACAAAAACGAGGGTTTATCTGAGGAAAGTTTTGAACTCTTCGAAGTAAATGTAAACCCTAAGACGGTTCGCATCTGATGCAGATTTGATTTATTGACACTGGTGTATTGCCAGATTAGTGACGTTGTAGCCTGGGCTGTATACGTAGTGGGATGTGAGAAACTGGGACTGTTTTGGATCTTGTGCTGCGTCGAGAATACAGAACGTTGTGACGTTTCGGAGGACATCCTGCTTCTTTCTTCAGGATCCTTTCTTGACATAGTGCTACAGATTCAGATTTTTCAACGAATATGCACTGCATTGAAAACTTCGACATGAAATTGAAGTTCGTGTGGACTGTAGAGTCCACCGGCCAGAAGAAAATCGCTGTGAAGAATGCGATGAATGCTCTTGCGCAAGATTTTCTGCCGAGTTAACGACATGCTACTTAGTCGCTCCCACCGATATCAGCCTTATATTCCATCCTAGGGGCCGGGATAGCTCGGTCGGTATAGCGACTGGCTACGGGCTGGACGGTCCGGGGATCGAATCCCGGTGGGGGCGAGATTTTTCGCAGCCGTCCAGACCGGCCTGGGGCCTACCCAGCCTCCTGTACAATGGGTACCGGGTCTCTTTTCCGGGGGTAAAGCGGCCGGGGCGTGGAGTTGACCACCCATCCTCATCTAGCGCCGAGGTTAAAGAAAGAGTAGAACTATACCTCTACTCCCCCTCAGGGCCTTCGTGGCCTGTTCTAGGGAGAACTTTACCTTTTTTTTTATTCCATCCTAGAGTCAATACTCCCCCGCACCGCACCAGAGCAGCCCAACCCCGCACGGATTTTCTCCTGGTTGGTGGACAGTACGCCTCACCTTGCGTGGTAACTGAAGCTTCATTACCTGTTCGCAAGGTCCCGCCACGCTGGACTTTATCCGGAGCCATTTGATTCCACTTAACACTCCCACACCTTGTTGTTTTAAGATGCATTTTAATATTATTATTCCTAAAGTAGCGTGCTGGTTTCTTTCACGTTCACGCGTTTTTAGCCTTGCGCCCAGCGCCCACACTGGAAGAGCACCTGTTGTCGCTCAACTCGTTGTGCAGAATTTCTTCAACACTACCTACACTAATTCCTACTTCCTGTGACAGTTCAAGAACAGTTATGCGACGATTAGCCCAAATAAGTTCACCAATTTTCAAAACGTTGTCTGGATTGACAGAAGTTCTTGGTCGCCGAGCGTGGGGTTCATTTTCAACACGGTCTCGTCCTTCTAGAAATGATTTCGCCCAACTGAACACCCTTGGCTGTGACAAACATTCATCCCCAAACTGTGCTTGAAGCCTGGTAAAGATTTCAGAAGGAATGACCTTTGATAACTATACGCTGCGCAACACTGCTGGGTTCTTCTTGTTCTGCCATCTTGATTGCACCTGAAGGTTGAGGCGGAGAGGGATCCGACTACTGCGGGTTGCAAGTTTAAACATGTCATAACTTGTCAGCGCAAGCACGGTCATACAAGTTGATATGTGCTCAAAGGGAACTAAATTCTCGTTTAAATTTGAACGACCCACGTATTATGATTATTATGATTATACACGTAATTGTAGGCTCTAATTGTGTGGTTAATCATCTATAGGCCTTTAATTGTTCTTCAGACCGGTTTGGCAGGTGTGCAGTTCTGTACAGCTTATTAGTCCTCTATTTTTACGTTCTGTTGTTTGATAACAATTACGGGCGTGGATTCTTTATTTAAGAACGAGCTCAGGAGTTTCGTGCACTGCTCTGTGTGTCACCCTGTTCCGACGTAAGGCCCAGCCTTCCGTTACGCAACGGAGGCTAGAAAATGACGGTGACAAAATATGTCCTTGAACAACCTCCACAGATCAGTGAGGTGTATGAAAAAGTGTGTTTCAGACTTATATTTTTACTAACTAGAATGCCATGACCTTATTTATTTCATTTTAGACCAATGAATTTTGTTTGTTTATTTGGTGACTTGAATCAGCAACTTCAAAACACAAAATTTCAGTGGATAACAGTTCACCACTGTCGTTGCGGATTTCTGATTTAAATTCAGCTTTAATTTTGCGGCCATATTTAAATCTTTTGTGGAAACAGCATTATGGGACTGTTTGTTTATCCTTTTTCTAGACATTTGTAATTTCCAAAAGATTAGTTGCAACGTTTTATTCATGAATAATATTTCTCTGCCATATGGAAACTTATATTGGTCCGCTTTTCGTCAGAATTGATTTTCATTACTTTCTCAAGTTGCAAGAGCAGAAACAAAAAACACGTCTAACAATTATGTCAGTCAGAAGTAGAATTTGATGAGCCCCGCACCATGAAACTTATAAGCAGCGATACTTACTTCCACCACAGTAAGTGCTAGATGTGTAAGTCGACTGAATTTGAGCGCTAACTCTTTTTGACTGTGGTTCGAGCTCCGTTGCTACGCCATCAGGGGGAAATTCTACAAGAAACTGAGAGTCCGCGTGACGTATTATGGTGTACTCTTTTCCGTTTAGCCCTTTATTGCAACTGAAGGCCTCTGTGGGGAGAGAGAATGAGTCTTTCTTCATTTCCTACACCTTACATTCGGACTGTATTATTTGTATTCGTTTGCTTGTTATTCGTGTTGCTCAGCAGATTATAACACAGTTCATTTTGACCCAATTTGTATAACAGCACCACAATATCGTCTTGAAATACGATGTGTTGTAACTGGTCCAGGTTTCTCAATATGCAACATCATTTTGATATTAGGTTCTGAACAACTATTGGCCTTGTGACACTGCTGTTGGTTTGTCTTAGTTTTTGCCCGACGTGGCGATAGAGACTTACTCAAAAAACATTGAACGCGGCATGGTTCAGAGATTAGCAACACTGGTTTATATCTGGAGTTCGCATCTCGATCCGTAAATGGGCTATGCTTCCGTCCCATTCCTCTTCCTGATTCATCACTTATAATCTTGTTGTAACATGACGACTCAGTTATTTCATAAAACTAACAACTTGCACATACACATACATACATACACATATACATGACGTCAGTCCTGTCATACATGTTTCGGCGGCCGACCGCTATCTTCAGGGAGCCACACCAATATTTAAAACATAATGAATTAAGATACAGTTTGTAGTGTTAAAGCACGTAGTATCATAATAAAATCTGTCTTGTTAAAATATAGAGGTCTAAAAATGCAGAAAAATGTGGTGTGTATGGTATGCTTAATATTTTTTTTTCCTATGGCTCGACAGCCTTTTATGGGCTTGGGCCTCCTCGTTTCGTCGAGGTTTCATGATCACACACATTTGTGACACACCACAGTCGGTAGGACTCCTCTGGACGACGGACCAGCTCGTCGCAGAGACCTCTACCTGACAACACACAACACTCACAAGAGACAGACATCCATGCCCCTGGCGGGATTTTTTTTTTTCTGTCCGGGGTTTATCCATTTTTGTACTGTTTAAATCCTTTTCGTCCTTTATGTCACTTTACGGTCCATATTACCGTCCCTACAACAAACACAACACAAACATCATGCCCCCGGTGGGATTCGAACCCACGATCCTAGTAAGCGAGCGGCCGAAGACCCACGCCTTAGACCGCACGGCCACTGGGATCGGCTTAAAGTTAGCTGTCTAGTGCCTTATCCACTAGACCACGAGGCTTGCTCTGGATTCGAACCCACGATCCTAGTAAGCGAGTGGCCGAAGACCCACGCCTTAGGCCGCACGGCCACTGGGATTGGCATGCTTAATATTAATACAGAATATGTTTCATGGTGCCCGTTAGCATCTTTTCTAATCCTAATTTTAAGCATATTTGTGATGACAAACATGTTGACACTTGCTGAAGTCAAGTCCTGTTCGTATAATGCACATATGTAGTACAGTGGCATGCGCGTGATATAATGTTCCAATTACTGTGCACTGCTTGTGGCACACGAACAGCTGTAGTAGTCCATATGATCCGTTATGGCTCTTGTCCCTGTGTTGTGCTGGTTTGGGTGTACGATGCCGGGGCTAACAGTGCACAACATTAATCGAATAATTGGAATTTTATGTCACTCGCATCTGCATTATACGAACAGGACTTGACATCAGCGCGTGTCAACATGTTATTGTGACAAATAGGCTAAACATTAGGATTAGAAAGATGCTAACAGGGCAGCATGAAACGTATAATAATGTACTAATATTAAGCACACCATACAGACCACATCTTTCTGTATTTTTAGACCTGCATATTTTAACAAGGCTGCGATTTTATTATGATACTCTTTGTTTTAACACTACAAACTGTATCATAATTCACTAAAATCGTGTGGCTTTCTGAAGATGGCGGTAGGCCGCCGACACATGTAGGAGAGGATTGACATCATGTACATGTGTTTGTATGGGCAAGTTGTTGGTTTTATGAATTGGATAATACCTCATTGCACGGTATGAATAACTTTAAAATGACGATTCATTATCTGGGCAGTCGATAAAGCGTTGTTAAATAAAACAATCAAGAACAGTAAAACTGGTAATCATTCAGATTTTGTTGGAATGAAGTTCTCATTCTTGGTAATGTGCTGACAAATGCAAATGCAACAATGTGCAGATGAGAAATGTAGGGTGGCGCAAAGAGAAAGCTGGCCGCTTGCGAGTGGATTGTGCTGTAACTCGAACTGTACTTTACATTAGCATCGAACCTAACCACCTTGATGTGGGCTGCCACTTAGTCCTGTTCAGTTGCCGGCAATTCACAAGCGTCTACACATGGCAATTGACCCTTACAGCAAAATTGTGAGACTTACACTATAAAATAAATTAGTTTGTGCTCCACCCACTTTCAGAAACGCTCTTGCTGACTCTGGTATCAGATGTGTCTATAGACAAGTGTTCCCTTGATTATCAATGGGCGGAAGGTCCGTTGCACTGCACTTCAGCACCTTCAAGGCCTTGGGTAATAAAGGGATACCTTCGTCTATTTTTAAACAAAGATTGTTGCCATCAAGTGTAGCCTGCAGTCAACAGGATACGAGTTTCTTGCAGACGTGCTTCGTACACATTTGAAAACGAGACTCAGGAGCGCGCTGTCTGCGTGATAATACAGTCAATATGCATCCAGCTCTTTGATTAACTTTCACAGCTGAGAACTTGAACTTGAGAGTACAGTCCTTGGTCTGACAGCATCTGGACATAATTCTGTCCGTCGTCACCTGTTTCGTTTGAGACTGAGTACGGTTGCTGTGATTTTTCAGTCACAGCTGCCGGCCTACAAGATTTGCTGACTGTAATGAATACGCCAGTGTCGACTGAGAAGTGCCTGTTTGAATGGAACACCATCGTGGCTGGTAGTCGGTGGTAATTTCTGGATTTAAAGACTTAGTATTCTGCATTTCTACACCGTGTAGGGTTGTAAGTCTGTTCAGATGTTTCGGAGGAACGTGCTGCCTCCATCTTCATGGTGACTGAGGTAGGTTAAGGTGGACACTGAAGCAATTGGGAGGAGGAAATGGATTTATTGTGTAGGAAGTTTGCAAGGATAGTAGGCAGAAAGTAACCAAATTTAGTCGTCGTGAAGAGAGGAAGCACGTTTATCCAAAACGTCCGAAAAAGTTTATGATGCTACACGGGGTAATAACCCAGGAGACTGTCATCTGAGGTGCGTCCGCGGTCTTATAGTATCGTGATTGTCTGAACATGGGTTTGGTTTGGTAGACAACTCTGGAGTACGTGAGGTAGGGAAACTATGGGACAGCTGACAACTTGCATAAACTTGTTGACTACGGTCCGCTTCAGCAGAGCGAGGCGACTAAGGCAAGAACGAGATTAGAAGAGAGGGAAAGTGCGAAGATGCAAGGATTGAGATCGGCAGTACGAACGGTTGATCACGTGAGCGAGTGAGTAGTTTTGAGCCGGATACCGCTAATGATTAGGCTTATACAATGCGAAATATTGCATTACGTTTTTTAATGAGTAACCGAACATCCTTTATATAAATTATATAAAACGGAGATGAAGGCAGGTAATTACGCAGTGCGATGACCCATGTTCCGGATCACTTTCCCACGTTCGCATGAATGGAGTAAGAGTGGGGAGGATGCTGCGGGCCACAGGACTAGATGATGAATGAAGCAGGTCGGCCGGCAGTCGCGTGGCCCTCCATGACGTAGCAACCTGCCTCCAACAATTACTCATTCCGCAAACATTAGTTCCTGCTTTATCTCCTTTGTTCCAGGTTCAGGTACCAGTCAAGTCGTTGTTGTGAAATAAGATTTATAGGTTCCACAGTCAAGGAAATGTATACCTAATTCTTTTTTTAGGTGCGTCTCCGCGATGTGCTAATTAAAATTGGCGTGTTTGGTGTGCAAAAAGTGAAAAGACACATTTGAAATGCGTTTTAATTGTTATATTAGGAGTCTTCAGTTTTTACCTTTTTATTACCGTATCTCATTTTATGGCGCTGTATCATTGTTTAAGTTACGTAACGCCAATTGAGGTAGGGATAAGTGACTGGTAAATTACAAGAGACGTTACAGGAAAGGTCGTGGTCTGTTTTCTTAATGTGTTATTTTGGCACATGGACGGTTGGACTAAGACAAACTACGTAGATATTAAACGACAGTAGCAGATTCCTGGCCGGTATTCGAACTGAGTACCTCGCAAGCACTAGTCAGGTGTGCTACCGCTACGTAATTTTGCTGGGTTAATTTCAACTTTACCAGTCTGAAGAACAGGCCAGTAATTTCAGTGAGGTTTACTACCGATACACCCATGCTAACTAGAAAGCATCAAAGTTTCAGAATTAAAAACAACTGTGTAGCATTACGACGAGTATTGATCAGTGTCGAAACGAAAGTCAGCTCCCTGAAGAGCGTCACGAGATCTGCATGCCCGTAACTCCAGCAACAGTGTCTGCGCCATTAGACTTCTTTCATATTCCAGTTTATATCCCCACCACATTTCCTCAAAATCCATTTTTATTTTCAGCTATAAATATTTGAAAATTAAAATGTACTTCAGCCTTCGAATTTTGGTTTCTGTCTTAGGTCTTCAGCGTAATAGCAATTAAGTATTGCTGCCCGCTGTGTTATGTTGCTTTGGAGTTTTTTTTTGTAATAACTGGAAGTAATAAATAATTTGTGCTCTTGGAGTTCCGAAAATGTACATAGACCTCTCCACCAGAAGCTGGATTTTTGTTTCTTCTTATTTTGCTATTACGTTACTTTCTTTGTAAGTGTCTTTTTTTTGGTGAAGGGCCCGCAACAGATGTACGGACGCACCGCAGCCTTGAGGCTTATTGTGAAATCCTTGTGATGAAGATGATTAGTTTTTGTTTTTCCGTGTAATGGAGCACCGGTTGAATGTAATTGACAGGGGAAAACCGACGTACTAGGGGAAAAACCTGTCCCAGTGCCACTTTGTCTACCACAAATCCCACATGGACTGACCCCGGGATCGAACCCGGGCCTCCGCGGTGAGAGGCCGGCTACTAACCGCCTGAGCTATGGCACGGCCCTTTGTAAGAGTTACTGTCTGTAAGAAAACCAAAACTGACAAAGGGTCCTAGCTGATATTAGTAATGTTGTATCCTCAGCATTTCCGTTAGCTGGGTATGGAATTTTCAGACAGTAGGTCTGTTGTGCCTACCGTTGTTTTAAGAGCTGTAGCCAGTGACCGAGAGGTTCTGACTCCTGGTATGAAATGTGTAACTGCTTTATTAAAATTGTTTTCATATTTTCAAGGTTTTATAAACTGTAGTGGGCCGTCCTACGACATGTTTATAAACGTGCCCTCAAGCTGAAGTGATGACGAAAGTGACACGAAGGTACGTTGGCTGGCCCTCGTATCTTGCGGCAAGGTTGATGAATCCTGAGGCCGTGGAATTAACCCAAAGGAGCGTAAGAAACCTCGAGTAACCTGTCTTTCGAGGGGGCATCGAACCACAGTCTTTCTTATTGCGAATTAGGGCTGTCTGGATCAGTTAAACGAACTGTATTTCGCTGCAGGTGTTGGCATGCATGTGGGAGTAGTGAACTTAAATGCATCATTTTCTTTCTTTCCCCCTTTCTTTATATCCCTTTCTTTCCTTCTTTTTTCCTTCTATTTTGTGGCAGATTTTGATGGTGTTGCTTTCCATGATCGAAGAAAAACAAGAATGCGAAGACGTAATTTTGTGGTTTAATATGTGAACATCTGTAAGATTGTACGACGCATAACCAACTTTCCGTGGAGGCCCGGGTTAAATCCCAGAGCGGTTCACTTGGGATTTGTGGTAGACAAAATAGCAACGGGACGGGTTTTGCTCCTAGTATTTCTGTTTCCCCAGGCAGCATTCTGCCAGTGCTCCGTATTCACAGCGAGTCGCCTATCATCGACGGGGTATAGTCTAGGTGACGTTAATATATCACATAAGATGATTGCCCTCCTAAGTCTTTAATTCAGTACTCGTACCATCGAAGAGTATTTTGAGTGCAAACTGTAGATTTATGTTTTATAAATCAGTGTCTTGTAAGATGAACCAATTGAGTAATTTATAAAAGTACGTTTTTAGCTTCATTTAATATGCGGGTTTTATTGGGCAGACGCGGTTTAAAATTAAGTTTCTCCTACCACTTCTAGTGCAGATTCCCCGTTGTAGTTCATCGAAATTCATTGACTAGTTTTGGAGACTAAACATAGAATTGAGCGGACATAGCATCCCTATTATGCCTTCATTTTACGTAACGAAAAGAGGAAAGTAAATTAAATAAATGACTTTTATATTTTTATAGTTATTAAGCTTACATATCTTCATGTATAAATCAACTGTTACGTGCTGCATTTATTGCCACGAATCTCCGTGCTTAGGCCTGCTTTCAGGATGGCGTGTCAGGAAACCGCTCACTATCGCATGGCGTAATTTTTCGGAATTTCATTTTTAAATACCATTCTTCTTAGGATTATTTATTGTTCTTGTTTTTATTCTCAATATGTCCATTACCATCATCATAATCTTCATTATTACGCTACCGGCCTGTTTGATCTCGACTTTAACCATTTTAAAACGCGATATGACTCATAGTATGCGGGGTCACCCAACCGCCAAGACCGCTACTGTCACATGTCAACACACTGCAGGTGACTCGAAAAAGGCATGCGTTCATTTGGAAGCCGATTTTTAGGCGAAACTTTATAAATGAAAGTGAATTTTACACTGATCCAAAGTTAGTGGCCTAAATAGAGATACGATGACTCGTTAACAATCCTATATGGGCTTGTATATAGGTAAAGGTAAAGCAACCCCATTACAGGCCTAGACAGGCCCTGAGGGGTCCAGGAGGTTGAGGCTCCCAGATTTGTAGACAATCGGCACATGAAGGTGGTAAGGTTGTCAGCCCTACGCACCGGCCGCCTTTACCCCCCAGGAAATATTCCTGGTATCATTTCTGTTAGAGGCTGAGTCGACCCCAGGGCCATAGTGCGACCGAAACGATTATGTCAAGGAATTAATTCCAGTGACACCATCGGGAATCGAACCCACGACGTTCCGGTTTGTAGCGTAGTGCCTGAACCAACTGCGCCATGCGCACCCCATGGGCTTGTATATAAGTAACAGTAAATGCACAACATTGTGTGCATAAATATAAAGTTTTATGTTATTCATACCGTACTTTTTGTGATTATTTAGGTTCTATCCGACAAATGTACACTTTTGTTTTTATTTCATGTACATTTGTCGATGGAACCTAAATAAATATAAAGTTGTCGTTGTGCACACCATGAAAGCATGTGGGGTGTTGGTAGGCCTTGGCTCCACTCATTCTTAACCTCGAAGCTAGAAGTTGTGTTTGTGTTTGTGTGTACAAGAATCTACGTGTCTGTTGATTGTCCACGAGTGCTGGCTCATTCAATGAGCGAAGTGGTCCAGCAAGGGCCAGAATAAACACTTGTTCTTATACTGAGCACGTACTGAAGTAGGAATTGTCCGATAAGTATAGAGATTGTAAATACTTCTCGAGTAATTGATACCGGATGTTGATGGAAGTGACAGTGGAATACTCTGCGCAACATTTCGAGTATCATGTCCAAGGACCTGATTATTATAGGACAATTTAAAACTTAGAGAAATTTAGATTACTCTCTTGGGTTCACATATCTTAGACATAAATTTGTCCTCAGTAACGTCGCTATCCATAACAGTTCCTTGTCCCGTCAGACTACGTGTATAACGTGTGTGAAGGACTTTTCGTCTGAAGGTAAAGCTGCCGGAGCATGACGCTGAATACATATACTGCAGAAGATAAGGTTTTTGTGTCCTTGTCACCTATAAGTAATTTATGTCATATGCCGGGCACACAGACATACACCCATAAGGTATGGCCGTTGCCTTGTCACCTATAAGGTATATGCCGGGCACACAGACATATCCATACTTGCCTTGTCACCTATAAGGTATATGCCGGGCACACAGACATACCCCATACTTGCCTTGTCACCTATAAGGTATATGCCGGACCACAACATGGTACATACACATCCATACTTGCCTTGTCACCTATATAGGTATATGCCGGACACACAGACATACCCATACTTGCCTTTACCTTTGTTTTCATTTTATACGTCGTTTAAAGTGGTTAGAAATTATTATTGGAAACGTTCTGAGGACATCATCCAGTAGGTTACGAAGTTACTTGTCTGAGTTGTGTTGCTCTTTAGAAACATTGCAGTATGAAACACTGCAGTAACACCAGAATGGTAAACAGCAATAAGTGATGTAATGTTTGAGACCTATATCCTATTCGTGACTGGTGGGAATTATGAATTTAACCGAAAGCCCAGTATTTAAAATTCACCTAAGTAATGTATATGTATATTCTGTTTATTTCACAGAATACACGAAGTGTCCATTACAATAACAAGCTGATTGTTGCTGTGTCGCGAAGTAGTCACTCTTTGGTCTTAGAATTGTAAATACGTTACGTGTACGATTTACATAGTTATGCTAATTCGTGGTGACAGAGGCCTGCACTGAAACATGCTAGGGCAGTATGTTTTTACACTGGGTAGTGCATCGTAGTAGTGCTGCAGCTATACAACTATTTTTGGACCGTCCTCCCATCACCAGGTTGCAGGCTGTGATGGTTTCACCAGCAAAGTTTACGTCTGACCATCAGTCGAACTTAGCACCGCAGACCACACCCTACTTACTCCACCATTGATGATGTGATAACGAATGGGTTTTGACTTCTCGAATTACTTTGCTTGACAGCTTCTTTTGCCGAACCGAGTGGGGTTGTGTGTACATGGGGCGTACGGGGTATCTGCCTAACAATATTGATAAAGAAAAGGTAAATATGTCCCTCTACACGCCATGAAGACGTGCAGGGGGGAGTAGAGGTATAGCCGTACTCACTCTTAACCTCGGCACGAAATAGTGGTTAGTGGTCAACTTCACGCCCCAGCCACTTAACTCTCGGGAAATAACCCCAGTACCCACTGAATAGGGGGATGGGTGGGCTACAGAATCTGTCTGGTCGTTTTGGAGCACAGAAAAATCTTTTGTCCCTACCGGGATTCCAACCACGATCATCCAGCCATAGCCTAGTCCCTGTACCGACTACAGCAGTACTTGTGTGTTCAGCAAGCCGACAAAAATGCGATCTTGCCAACTGGTTGTTCTAAGCCAGTGTCTGAGCGGAACACTTGGCTCAACTAGGCATAGATAGGGAGGAGGAGAGTATTAAATAGTCCTAAAGAAACAGACTGTGTGGCTGATTCAGCTGGCTGAGCATAGAGTTTATTGGCGGGCTGTTAGAACGTAGCTGTAGAACGTAGGGCCCCAAACAAAATGGGGTTTGTTGGACCAGCTAAGTGATTATCAGCTTCTCATAAAGGACGGTGCTCCGTGCAGTTAGTGCATTAGTGGCCTTCGTTATCTTAAAACGTCAGCCAACAACAAAGTGAAGCTGTTGTTAACGATTTCTTGGGCCGCTTATTTCGTTTCTTTATTTGACGATGTTGTATCATATGTAGAAGTTAAGCAGCATCGAACATTTTGTGGTATGTACATCAGATAGTGGGGATATCTGAACGATTGGATGATGCAAGAAACACTAAGAAAATATTCCAAGCCAACTTACACAAAAAACGACCTAAGGGAAGACCCAAGGCTAGAAGGAAAGATGGATGGAGGAGAGCAGCTAGGGAGGCGCTTATCCTGCTCGGACAATGAAGCCACAGAAGAAGACATCAGATAGTGAGCATGGAGATGTGTGGGCATGTTATCTGTGGCTGCAGAAAAATCGGTCCGCTGTTGTACTGCAGACTGCAACAAGCCACGAATACTTTCGCACGCAGGTGTGGACGTATTGTGGCCAGTAGGCTACTAGAACCTACTGGACGTAGCTTCAAAGTGCAGGGTACCTATTCTACAGGCGAATAAAATGTGTTCGGTCCACTGCGCTACAAGCCAGAAGGTCGCGGGTTCTATTCCCGAGGGGGTCATTGGAATTTTTCATTGATTTAATTCTTCCGGCCGTACTATGGCCGTGGGGTCGACACAGCCTCTAACAGAAATGAGTACCAGGAGTATCTCCTGGGGGGAGGGGTAAAGACGGCCGGTGCGTAGGGCTGAAAACCTTTACACCTTCATGTGCCCATTGTCTAGAAGTTTATATTTTCCATTCCTTGTCATATAACTTGATTTTTTACTATTAACTGACATGCACACAATTGTTATAGATTTACAATTATATTTTTAAAAACTACACTCCTACGTGTTTCGGACCTTAACTGGTCCATCATCAGGGTGTATATCAATTGTTGCATAAACAATTACTTAATATTTTGGTCTCTTGTATATGTAGAACTGATGGTAATTCTGCGTGTAGTGAGTATGTGTAGCGGACAGAACTGTTACACTGTAAATTGAAGCAGCGTCTGGATATGATTGAGGGGTTAATGGTACCGTGAACACCTCCAACTATAACTCAACTATAAATAGGTTGGTTAGTTGCAAAAGGGCGTATGTCCACGTATCAACCCCAGGACTCAGTCACTCTTTTCCATTTAACCGATTCAAACGTAATGATGATACTGAAGTGACGTAGTAGCCAATGCCTGTTTTATGAAAACGCCTTATGCCATGTGAAAGTGAGATTAGCATGAATATGAGAGAGGCTTTAAGACACCCGTCATCAGCCATCCACACTGATAAGTTACACCAACACTGACTTGCCTGTACCATATTGCCACAAAAGATTACTGCCACAAGCGGTGGTGGTGTTGTGTGAGGAACCGGATATCCTGTGTGAGGCTCTTCGTACATTGTTGGTCTTCTGAAGATAGTGCTAGGATGATAAATTTAAATAGACCATGATCATATCTTCAGTTATTTTCCTTTAACTGTACGTACATGGTACTCCAATTTCACAGTGTGATTGATAGAGTGTCGTTAAATAATGCAGCAACAAGGCGTTCTAGTGGGTAGTGCTCTGAAGTAACTAACTTCATTGAAGAGAGAGGGAGACTGGTCGTCGTTCAGCTGCTTAAGACAGAGATTCCCAAACTTCCACGAGATGTGAATAGGTGTTCCGTGAAAAAATTGAGAAACAAAAAACGATCTTAGATGTTTTGTTAAATTTGAATTTAGCACATTGGTCATAGTTTAAGACACTGTTCATATAAGAATTTTATAAGAACCTTTCATTTGGTTCCTAACAGATCTCCATGCGCTGACTTTTATTTGGTAAATGAGGGACCGTAAAACATGCGTGTTCTGTAAATATTTACTAAGTTAAAATTGTTTCGTGACCAAAAAAGTTTGGGAAACGTTGGCTTAAGAAATCCTTGCCTTATTGATTCCGGAAATTCATTTACCGTGAGGGCGCGTCGCAGCAATCTGCCCCAATCCAGTCGAATGCACATCTTCAAACCCCATTTTTTAATACAACTTAAACTTAAGATATTATAAGATTCCTTGCCTAGGGTGCCTCAGGAAAACTACGAAGAACCTACAGAGAGGATCCCAAACAAGACCTGCTCTGTGAAGCACTACGAGTATTATATGCGTGTTATATGTACTATGCTGTATAAATAAAGAAGTGGAGGTATGGCTCCCCTCATTCTTAACCTCGGTACTAGATGGAGGTGAGTGGTCAACTTCACTCCCCGGTCACTTAACGACAGGGTTAGAGGCCAAGTTACCCACTGAATAGGAGGGTGGGTTGGCCTTAGAGCCGGTCTGGACGCTTTGGAGAAGAGAAGAAACTTGTCCTCATCAGAAATAGAAGGCCGATTCCTCGGTCATGTAACCAACACCTTATGCCAGAGGTGGCCACATAGTCGATCGTGATCTACCTGTCGATCGCGCCCAGTTGTTTGGTTGATCGCGGCCGCTTTTTGGTCTCTATCAAAATTTATTTTCCGCCTCAGTACAAACAGTAGCTCTTCGTTTGACAGTATTTTTAGGACCAACCTACCTCTGCGAAGAAGCCTTCTCCCAGTTGAAGATAATTAAATCAAGATACCGAAGGTGTTTGATCGATGGACATCTAAAATACTCACAAGTGCATATATATTCAGTTATCAATCACACAGAAGAGCAAGCTAACTGTAAACGTTTTCTGGCGATTAGTTTCGGCTCTAAGATCGAGCCATCATCAGACCATTACACAAGAACATAAAGGCAGAGAACTCTGCAAGACATGGGTGGAGATCTTTCCTTTCACACCAGTAATACATTGTACATGTATCTCTATATAAAACGTGTAAAATTTTTACATAAAACCTAAGCAAAAAAATAGAAATTGTATAGTTGTAATATATATATTAAAAGTTTATGAATATAATGTTATATCAATAAATTAATAAGTTAAAGTGTCAACTGTGAGGTTCTAAGTGTATCTAAGCAGTACTTCATTCGTATGTAATACGCTCTCGATACCATCTGGTTTGTTGGCGGAAGAATATGTCACGTGCGATTTTCTTTTGTAAGTCTTTAAGGCCTTAAAGTACGTAGGTTCATGTAAGGTGCCTGTAATTCATGTCAGATTTTGATCAAACTTGCTTTCTGTCGATAGATATTCGAAAAGTCCTGAAATATCAAATTTAATCAAAATGCGTCCAGTGGGGGCCGAATTATTCCATGCGGACAGACGGAGGGACAGACAGACAGGAATGACGAAGCTAATAGTCACTTTTCGCAATTTTGCGAACGCGCCTAATAAACGGAAACCAGACCGTAGTGGGTGAAACTTCTTGTTTGTGCGAGGTACAAAATAAAGCTAAGTATCTGCATTATGTCACCGGCACCTGTGTTTTTGCCCTCCTTGTTCCATTCACTCTTCGGCACATCATTTGGTGTCACCAGAAACTGCAGGGCATTTTCTTTCAGCTCGACAAATACACACACACACACACTCACACACACACACACACACTCTCTCTCTCTCTCTCTCTTCTCACACTCTCTCTCTCTCACACTCTCTCTCTCTCTCTCTCTCTCTCACACACACTTTCTCTCTCACACACACACTCACACACACTCTCTCTCACACACACTCGCGCACACACACACACACACACACACAAAACGACTGATCAATCCCATGACGGAAGATGCAGGATTAAAATCTAAAGGTTCTAATTCTTTCCATGTAACGGTACAGTGAACCTTACCGGCAGTGAAGATGTCAGGATGTAAGGTGGCCTTTATAACAAGTCCTCACTCACTCGTGCGGCGATTCCTCACGAACATCCGTTTGTCGCGCAGCCCAGGCCGTCATTTACATAGCGAACCTGGGCAGCGTTTTGTTGTTATTTCGTTATGATTTGTCCCTGATTTATTATTACTTTGTACACTTGAAAGCATATTTTTAGAAGTAAATTAGGAGAAATTTCCAACTTGTATTGAATCTGCAAGTCCATTGCTTTGTTTTCAAGACTCCACCATTGCACCCTATCGTGACTCAGTTGAATAAGTCCAGTCCCCTTCCGATTAAGATGTACTGCAGGCCTGTGTATTTCTGATCTTCCCCGACGCGTGCTACATTTCCAATTTATCGCACCCCCCTTAACACTGATCACGCTAATAATAACCCTGTTTGATAAATGGTACGAGCTATCAAGCGCCCCATTATGTAATTTTCTCCGTCCCTTGTTTACTCACCCCTGTCTTAGGTTCAAATATTTTCCTCGACGTTTCGATCTGAAGAACCTGCAGTCTGTGTCCTTTCCTGAGCATAAACGACTAATTTTCACACCAGGGGTCCAGATATCTGAGAGCCATTTGAGGCACTTAGGGGCCGGAAGGATGACATGAAGCAAGTTCTACACCGATGACAGTTGTGGAGTGACCTGAGAACTTCACTGTTAACTGGCAATTTGTTTTCGGTGCATGTCAACTGATACACATTCCTATATGCAAAGGGGGGGGGGGGACCTGAGCATTTATGCTGAAAATATTAGGCGCCATTTACAAAATGTATTCGCCTGGTATTTGTGCACCCTGTTCAAAACCATACAAATGGGGTGAAAGAGCAGTCTTGTAAGCTATGGGTTTTAATATTCATGTTTGTGTATGTTGGCGTACGGAAGATACAAGTTTCTAAACGGAATGGCAAAATTCGTACACCAAATATAATCTGCTCTTAATTTCGTCGTGACTGCGATTTTGATTTGTTACTGTGGTTCGTAAATATTTGTAAATCGCCAAAACTTTGAAGGGTTTATTAGCTTGTCTTTATATAACTGAACTTATTATGACATCATCCTGCTATCCAGTGATGCGTGAATGCAGGCCAGTAGACATACATAGTTTCCTGTGCGCTAAATTGTGTTTAGACCAAATTTCTTATTAGTGTCTGTTACAGTGTTTCCTTTGACATGTTTTCACCCACTAAATTATCACCATTCTCAGAGTCCAGAAGCTGATTTGTTCTTATATTTCCCATCCCTCGGGATTTCTTTGTGCCTGACGTTAAAACCGCTTTCCTGTATCTTCATATCCTTTGGGTGTTTATTGACACACCATTCTATGTTACCCATTTTCGTTTGTAGTGATATCTCCGTTTGCCGACTGTAACGTGTATTTATTCCCTGCTGTATATATTTACCTCGTATTTTGAACTTTTAAAACTGTAATAGAACTCTTCGCTCTACTTATTTTTTTTTTTAAATATTAGCTCTTAATAATTTTGTTTTTCTTGGCCTAATTTCCATATCCATGAAACATCCGGTAACTTCCATAACTTTGTCAGTTGGTTGAGGCACTGCTGTACAAGGCAGAAGGTCGCGGGTTCGATTCCCGATGGGGTCCTTGAAATTTTTCATTGACTCAATCCTCCCGGCCTCACTATGGCCCTGGGGTCGACTCAACCTCTAACAGAAATGAGTACCAGGGATATCTCCTGGGGGTAAAGGCGACCGATGCGTGGGACTGACACCCTTACCACTTTCATGTGCCGATTGTCTAGAAAGTCTGGAAGCCTCAGCTTCCTGGAGCCATAAGGGCCTGTCCTGGCCTGTAATGGGATAGTTTTAGCCATAACTTTTCAAATTTTCATACTGTATTTGTAGTTTTTTTCACTTTAATATTTGGTTATCATGTTTTTTTACATTTTATTCGATTGGAATAGCTCAGTCGGTATAGTGACTGTGCTAAGGGCTGAACGTCCAAGGAATTGTGGTTCTATTCCCAGCGAGGACAAGAGGTCCATCTCTTCTCCAAAACGTCCACACTAGCTCTGGACCCCATTCAACCTCCTATTTAGTGGATTCAGGAGGCTCTTCCCCAGGTAGTAAAGCGACCGGGGCGTGAGGCTGACTACTCATCCCCATCTGGCGCCGAGGTTAATAATGAGTGCGACTGTCCATACATCCCACTCGGTCTATGCCTTGTAGGTATACACAGGGGCAACTTTACTTGTACCTTTGTATTTTATTCGGTTTCCTTATAAGTTAAATGAAAGTACTATTAAAATTGTAACTTTATCCCTTTAGTCAACTATGAATACAAATTTTCAAGCTAGTTTTAATGACTTTTATTTTGTAAGCCTTAACTGTTGAAATGTATGGATACCGAGAGTGTTTGATTGATAGGAGTGAGCCGGAATTTTTCAGCGTTTCCACCCGTTCGTCATTTTTATAATGAGTGCTCATTGTTGAAGGAATCAAGCAATGTAATAGGTGCCAAGAATACCGGGGCACGCGGTGGCGCAGTTGGTTGAGGCACTGCGCTACAAACCGGAACGTCGCGGGTTCCCGATGGTGTCACTGGAATTTTTCACTGACATAATCGTTTCGGTCGCACTATGGACCTGGGGTCGTCTCAGCCTCTAACAGAAATGTGTACCAGGAATCTTTCCTGGGGGGTAAAGGCGGCCGGTGCGTAGGGCTGACAACCTTACCACCTTCATGTGCCGATTGTCTAAAAACCTGGGAACCTCGACCTCCTGGAGCCCTAAGGGCCTGCCTCAGGCCTGTATGGGACTGCTTTACCTTGCCAAGAATATCACACGATACTCGTATGTAGCTGGTCTGTAATCAGTTGCGTGTGAAGTTCCCAAGTGTGTGAACGCTGTGTGGCAGATACCAGCCTGATAGTAGTAATATGATGTCTCAAGGAATGTACGGCAATTATGTGCCAGAAGTAATATGACGTCTCAAGGAATGTACGGCAATTATGTGCCAGTAGTAATATGACGTCTCAAGGAATGTACGGAAATTATGTGCCAGTAGTAATATGACATCTCAAGGAATGTGCAGCAATTATGTGCCAGTAGTAATATGACGTCTCAAGGAATGTACAGCAATTATGTGCCAGTAGTAATATGACGTCTCAAGGAATGTACAGCAATTATGTGCCAGTAGTAATATGACGTCTCAAGGAATGTGCAGCAATTATGTGCCAGTAATAATATGACGTCTCAAGGAATATATAGCAATTATGTGCCAGTAGTAATATGACGTCTCAAGAAATGTGCAGCAATTATGTGCCAGTAATAATATGACGTCTCAAGGAATATATAGCAATTATGTGCCAGTAGTAATATGACGTCTCAAGAAATGTGCAGCAATTATGCGCCAGTAATAATATGACGTCTCAAGGAATGTACATCAATTATGTGCCCACGTCGATAGATTAATAGTCTGGAACTGATAACTGGAGCACTCTCCCATGCTCTGCAGTAGCTGTTTATTTATTATTTTTTTTTTTTCCAATGGCTCGACAGCCCCTTGGGGGCCTAGGCCGCCTCATTTTTCGAGGCTTCACGATCACACTTTAGACACACCACACTCGGTAGGACTTCTCTGGACGAGGGACCAGCCCCTCGCAGAGACCTCTACCTGACAGCACACAACACTCACAAGAGACAGACAACCATGCCTCCGGCGGGATTCGAACCCACAATCCCAGTAAGCGAGCGGCCGGCTGTGTTTATACGTTTGTATATTATCGTGATGGCATATAGCCTTATCGCATGCCGGTTTGGTTAGACTCGAAGCAGAGTAATATTTTATGTTGTATGCTGGACAAATCCTTTTTGTAGTCTGTCGATTACTAGCTGCATGGAATTTCATTAGCAAGACACATCTTCACCCTTTGATGACGGCATTCATGTAAATTACTCGTAAAACTGCAGTGCATGTCTCACCGGGGAGATAATCTGTCCCTATTACGCAGAAGGACCAGTTTGTTAATGCTGTGTAGGAAAGACTGTGCTGTTTATTGTGAAACCCATACGTAGCGTAAGTGCACTGTGGTCAAAATGTAGCGTCTCTTAATTTTACAGGTGTGCCACTGGGCTTTAAGGGTTAAAGGGACGATAGTGGTTCCGGTGTTGTGGTGGAAATGTGAGACAGCATGTGCTGGGGTCCATGGTGGACGTGGGCCTGTGAGCTTCGGAGTTTTAAAACGGCCTGTAGCATGACGGTATTCCTCTGGCGTTACAACTGGTCCTGATCAGGGAGGACAGGGAGGTCGTCAACTTGAATTTGCTCCATGTGGACGAAAAATAAAACAGAGATTCATATTCCCTTTTCTACAATCAGGGCTTATCAACGTCGTGCAAACGAACAATAAACTGCTGATACTGATCGATTCTCGGTTTATTTAACCACGCTTTTTCAGTTTCGTAAATAGGCTGTAATGTAACATTGAATGCCGGAGTGGTTATAAATTATGAGCTGGAAATATTGTGGAGGGAACAGGTCGTAGCCTGTTTTAAAGATTTGCCGAAAGGAACAGAAAATCTAATCCAGGGCCTCCTGATTAATAAAATTAGCAGGAGTCCTAACCATTCGCCTCGTCTACATGAATATGAATGTTTATTATTTGAGACAATATTCCATTCTTCACCTGCTACTCTGTAAAACACCCTGCTATTATTAGGCAGTAAAAACGCCGTATTTAGCATATCCGTGTTATGAGAACCCTCGTTTTGATTAGCTATGTTCACGTTCATTCTGCTGCACCATGGGACAAAGCCCTGTAACCACATCCTGAACAGAAGAGATGGTGAAGAAACCGAAAAATAACAGTCTAGCTGGTGGTAATAAAACAGTACTGGAATTCGAAATGAATAAGTGTCAACCTCTGCCAGGGGCCAAACCCACCAGGAAGAGCGGCCATGACTTCCTGGGCGATAAGTGGAAGCGCTGTGATTGGAGAAGAGGTGCCGTGGGTATCAGTGCACCAACATCGCCTGCGGTCTGTTAGTTTCCTGTACAATCTGCACCAACGTCTCGGGAGAGGTCCGTTGAATGAGGAACACTTGAGCACTGGGTGTTGGTAGTCGTTTTTCAAAGTATTGACACTTGCTTTACTATGAAGTACCGTCCAGTTGCTTCCTTGCTGTCTTAATGTTAAAATGCTGCAATGTGATGTTTCCTATGATTGCCACTGTTTTGAACCTCGGAGCATCTTCACTTTTGATCATTTGTTTATAAAGAGTAAAACATGTTAACGATTTTAATGCTCGAACTTTTGACGCTGTCTTAAAAACTCAATAGCCGAAACTCGTAAAACAATACAGATGCCCTACCTGTCGTGGTTCCTGTGTTTGTCACAATTGCATCTCTGTCCTTAGCCTCCCACATTCTTCAAAGCAGAAGAGAAACTTGCAACATAAGCAAGGGGACTGCCGGGTGTGTTGAGATGTCCAGTCAACAACACTGATAAATTTTAACCACGCTATTATACTGTCTGTCACATGAAACGGTACTTTAAGATATTCATACATCATCAAATTCAATTCATAGAAAACATTTCAGGCCACACACTACTTCAGACAGAGGTAAAGTTATACAGACCATAAAGGCCCAGTGTGGGAGTAGAGGTATAGCTCTACTGTTTCTTTAACTTCGGCGCTAGATGGGGGTGGGTGGTTAACGCCATGCCCTGGTCGTTTTACCCCGGGGAGAGAGACCCGGTACCCATTTTATAGGATGCTGGGTGGGCCTCGGGGCCGGTCTGGACGGGTGCGGAAAGTTTCGTCCTCACGGGGTTCGAACCCGTGACCGTCCAGCCCGTAGTGAGTCACTATACCGACTATGCCAGAGCTTTTCAAACGGTGGTATGCGTACCACTGGTGGTACGCGGACGGTCGCCGGTTGGTACGTGAAAAATTTAGGTATTATTTTTTTTAGTAATCGGAAATTAGAAACGTAAAATACGCTATTAAACTGGTTTTAAATGTGTTGAACTGTAGAGAAAAACGTTTGTAAAGTGTATATCAAGATACTGTTTCATTGTTCGAATATAAGTACAGACTGTCCTCTGTCGTCTGATCGCTTTAAATTAGAAAAGTAGCAACAGCGAATTTTGAAGTTCCCACAGCGTTGTTGTTTCGCTGGTTGACAGGTTTGAAGACTTCAAACCTGCCAATAAGCGGAACATCCCGGAAAACTAGTATCCTGAAAGTAGGCATTAATATTTGCAGTACCTGGTGGTTCGCGTACGTGTTTTGTGTTGTAGCAGTGGTACGTGAGGAAAAAGTTGAAAGGCACTGGACTGTGCTATCTCGGCTGCCACATTAGACATAGGCTCTTCTTAAATAGTGTCAAGTACCCAAAATATTTTTTCCTCAACATTAATTTTCCGTATCTTTAAAGTACAATACTTCCTTATTGCTTTATAGGTATACATGAACTTCTGAGGAAGTGCAATTTGTCCGCTACTTTTAATGACTTGAAACTGAATTCCGCGTGTGTTTTTAAAAAAATGCATGCCTTGGTACAGGCGTCCCCGCTTTTCGACGATCCGCGCTTTCGACCCTTTTCAATTATAACCAGAACCCATATATTCGACGCGTGGTCCGCTCTTTCGACCTATTTCGTCATGTTTCCACGACCTTCCACACACTTGCGCTGCTTTTTCTCTCAATCGACTCGGCGCCATCTTTTCGTTCAGTCTGTGTATAGAAGTTTGTGTATATAATATATATATATATATGTACGAGGGCTAGTCAAAAAAGATTGAGAATGAATTTATTACTCAGGAAATACGTTAGGCAGAGTCCAACTTGATATGGTCTTTTTCAAAGTAGTCCCAATCGAGCTGTATGCACTTGGTCCAACGTGTCTACCAGTCCTGGAAGACGTGCTGGAACCCATTTTTTGACATCGTCTTCAGAACCGCCTCCGCCCTCTTCAGAACGGCCGTTGAGGAGTCGAAACGCTGGCCCCGCAGCTCCGATTTCAGGCGAGGAAACAGAAAAAAGTCACACGGAGCAAGGCCCGGGCTGTACGGAGGGTGCGGCACACATTCGATGTTTTTTCGGGCTAAATATTGGGCAACAACGTTCGAAACGTGAGGGCGTGCATTATCGTGGTGTAGGCGCCAACGAGATGGATGCAGCTCAGGGCGTTTTCGTCGGATGTTTTCGGCCAGGGTCTTCAAAACTGTCACTGCCCGAAAAAACATCGAATGTGTGCCGCACCCTCCGTACCGCCCGGACCTTGCTCCGTGTGACTTTTTTCTGTTTCCTCGCCTGAAATCGGAGCTGCGGGGCCAGCGTTTCGACTCCTCAACGGCCGTTCTGAAGAGGGCGGAGGCGGTTCTGAAGACGATGTCAAAAATGGGTTCCAGCACGTCTTCCAGGACTGGTAGACACGTTGGACCAAGTGCATACAGCTCGATGGGGACTACTTTGAAAAAGACCATATCAAGTTGGACTCTGCCTAACGTATTTGCTGAGTAATAAATTCATTCTCAATCTTTTTTGACTAGCCCTCGTATAGTGTGTTATTTAGCTTTCGCACGCATTCGCAAGTGATATATAGTGCGTTATTTACGTTTTTCGGCGGCCAAAATGCATTTGCAAACTAAAAAGACACTGGGTTCCGCATTTCGACGATTTCCGATTTTCGACATTGCTCTGGTCCCTAACCTGTCGAATAAGCGGGGGACGCCTGTACTTGAAACAGATCTCAGCGCAGTAAGAATTATTTTAAGAATATTAATGGGTTTAACTTGACCACAGCTTAGCAGAGTAGGCCTGCATGCTATCGGCCTTGAGGACCTTGCCCTTCTTTAAATATTTGGGGTATAAACGACAAAAAGTGTGTGGCATGTAACTCGGGTAATGTGAGAATTAAAAATTAAACCTTCGCATAAAGATTTTTTGAGCGAGATAGTTGGAAATCACGGTATGTTTATATTGTCGGGAATTTTACGAAAAAAAAAACTTTGGACAGGACATAGACTTCTCGCTTTATTAACCTTACGTCACAGAGAATAAATTCCTTCTCCATTGGAAAGACCAGTCCATTAATGCCGCTCAGGGAAGTAATGGCAGTGTGTTGTGAGAATCACGCGAAATGCATAAATACAGTGCGTAAACAAAATACCGATTTTCTTAACGTTCTACCAGGTGGTGTATATACCTAGAATTTGGGCTTAAATGGTTAACGAATTTCACGTTTTAAAAGCAATCATGTCGGTTTTAAAAACGGCTGACTGGAGTAGGCCTACTGACATTCTCATACCTCCTTTGCTGTCCCAAATATTTACGCTTGATCTCAAATATTTAGAAAGGATTGGTATATTGAGTGATGCTGTCTTATGGGGTGTGACGCCATGTAGTCTGGTAGAGACTGACCACAACACAGAATACAATGCCCTGTGAGAACCTTAGGTCAGGTATGCACAAATTTTCCAAAAGTCTAGGAGTCGCCTCCAAATTCAAGGCGCCAGAATAGTGACATGAAATAAGTTCCATACTGAGACCCACAAATATTTGGCGCCATCGTACAAAATCTGGTAGGTCAACATCGTCCACCTCGTTTAGCTATCGTATGCCTTTTTAGTGCACTTTTCTGTTACTGCCACGCGGGAAGGTAACTGGAAGTCCATTTTCGTCCATCAGTAATGCGTCGATATGAGCTGTGTCATTCGAGTGTATACTCTCTACCAACCCGGGCAGGATGAGGTGGCCACGGACGACTGTCGCTTGTTTGTGTCGAAAATTTTCGTGGAGAATGTGGAGAAACTGATAATTTGCGCGTCAACAGTACGGACTGTTGTGGATATTTATTGTGAACTCCACCACTTCAACTAAACAATCGCATTTTGAGTGCCATAATCTTTATTCGTTCGCCCTTATTGTCACTATGTATGAGGTTATGGACGTGCGGTGTAGGCTACTGTTCAAGACCGGGGACGTGCCCCTACGATATCGGCAACTGCTCTAACACAACTGTACAACGGGTGTGTCTGTCTTTACTTTCTGGTGAGATGCCCGCGCGCGATCCCGACTAGTCGGCCTCTCACCGCGGCGACCCGCGTGCGGTCCTAGCCCAGTCCATGTGAGATTTGTGGTGGAAAAAAGTGGCACTGGGTCAGATTTTTCTCTGAGTACATATTTCGGTTTTCCCCTGTCGGTATTATTTGACCAGTGCTCCATACACATCTGCTACTCTTTATCAGAGGAGGAGCGTGCGACGCTTCGGAACTTCCAAACAAAGTAGGCTAACGCTGTTTCTGATATCTGGGAACACTGGACACTAAAGTACTTCGGCGTTGCTTTGCATTCGGTTCATGATCACATCTTTTCTTTCTTTATCGTGTCCGGACCATTAAATTAAAGATTTTTTGCCCAGTATTGGGCCACGTCAAATCCTTTTTTATTTGCAAGCCATAAATCCTCGAGGGTGCATTTCTGGGGGCAGTCCCTGCATGATAGGAGATGTCCCATATCTTGTACCTCTCCACAGCCACAATACAGGTCGTCGGAGTATGTTTTGCCCCATTTAACCATATTTGTTTTTACTGGTGCCACCCCTGTTCTAATGCGGTTAAGAGATTTCCAAGTATTGAAATCAAGGAGGTGGCCACCAGGGCAAATCTGGGTAAGGGGGAAGTCTTCAGGTGGTTCAACTTGCACTGTCCCGAGGAAGCTATTCCGCGATTTTAATCTTCTCTGTGGTGTTCTGGCTCCGTAGAGTGCGTGTCGCTCATCGACAGTTTGCTTGATCTTCTCTATGTGTTCCGCTGCCTTCCGATGAGATGTAGGAGATGCGAAGCCTGCCGATCTATAGAGGTTTGGCAATGGCGTTGGTTTCATACATCTCATGATCACTGATTTGCCTGGTGTCTGTAGAAACCAGTAGACCATTTTCATAT
This sequence comes from Reticulitermes speratus, assembly GCA_021186555.1. Classification (NCBI taxonomy): domain Eukaryota; kingdom Metazoa; phylum Arthropoda; class Insecta; order Blattodea; family Rhinotermitidae; genus Reticulitermes; species Reticulitermes speratus. The sequence continues at coordinate 35,214,480 of JAJKFL010000001.1, read as the reverse complement.
ATTGCAAGGAAAATAATCTACGGTTATTTCTATAAGTGGCTGCATAACTTTAAAATAACAATTAAAATTGTGATTAATAATGAAAAATTCCGATCTTTAGAGATATGACTCCTTGCAGACTGGCTTAGCACCGACGTTTTGGAGGAGCTTTCTGGACTCTCCGGAAGATGGAGACTCTCCGGAAGATGGAGGCAGCAAGCGCCCCCCAGAGCGTATGTAATACAGTAATTCACACGGCCTCACATGGAGAACACTGGACGGTTTATAGATACCGCTGTGAGAACCTGCAACCTCTCACAATTTTTACTATGTACGTGTAGGCGTCTGCGAAAGGGCGCAGAAGGAACCGATATGTCCTCTGATCTGCCATTTTGCGACGCTGCTTCAGTTATTGAGATCAAGACCGAATGAGATACGGCAAGATGATTATGGATGGTTTGTCGCGGATGTTGTGGGTGTGGTGTTATTGCAGGTGGCTGCTGTATCGGCATTTTCTTGACGGTACTGAAGTGTAAGTTAGGATAGCCGACCTTGCCCAGGATTCGAATTAGTCACCTCGTTATGCTCGTCATGCTTGTTGCTGTCATACATTACGTTTGTTAACCGATCTGTCTGACAGTCCCGTCCGTCTAGTCCCTGTGTGTAATATGAATCCGTTTAAACACAGGTCGTAAAAGTGGCTGTGTGAAATTATGTTCTTCTAAATAATTAAGACATGGAGACGGCACAAAAGAGAATTTAGTGTGTTTTATTCTTCACTGCTTCTCCTTCACATCCTCCTCCTGTTTAGGAGCATTCGCAAAATTGCGAAAATCGGCTATTCGCTTCGTCATGTCTGTCTGTCCGTCCGTCCTCATGGAACAAATCGGTCCCACTGGACGGATTTTCATGAAATGTGATGTTTGAGTATTTTCTGAAAATCTGTCGAGAAAATTCAAGTTCCATTAAAATCGGACAAGAATAACAGGTACTTTACCTGACCACCTATGCACATTTACAATATCTCGTTCAGTTCTTAGAATGAGAAATGTTTCAGACAAAAGTTTTAGAGAAAATCAGAACACACATTTTATATTCAATAACTTTTCCGTCAGTTGTGCCGTTTATGAGATAATGTGGAAAATTTTGTAGAACCAGACAGGCCACAGATGACAATATAATAAAGCGCCTGCGAATTACATGCTGGATAACTACGTCTACAGACACACACTCAGAATATGTAATACTTATTGCTTTTCCACGGCAACAATGGTTAGGCGAACGCGCCTCATGTTGCTACTTCATTTCACTGATACACATACTTGTGCGTTTAGGGTGCGAAAGGAGTATCACACGTGCCAATTAGACAAAACCTCTCGGCTGCAGGTAACCTAAAGGATTTGTGAACGGGTGAAAATAGTGTTGTGGGAACATTTACGATATAGTAGGACTTCCAGTAATATTTTTATTAATAAGAATAATTTTTTAAACATCTTGTATTGAATTTTATGTTATTCATACCGTACATTTTTTGATTATTTTGGTTTTATCCAACAAATGTACAATTTTATTTTCTATTATTCAATACATATATTTCATTGAAGATGGTCCAAAATGTTTTGAACCTTATATGAGGTTCATCTTCAGGGACATCTGTTTTAAATTACACCAGCCCTTCTTCAAAGGTACATGTTAGGTTATACACTTTAAAATGTTGTCTTTGAGTATTGTTTCAACCATCCACAAGCGAACATACAACCTGATATATAGTAACCAAGACGACAAGGACAACATTTTAAAGTGTATAACTTAACAGGTACCTTTGAAGAAGGGCTGGTATAGTTTAAAACAGATGTCCCTGAAGATGAAACTCATATAAAAGGTTCGAAACATGTAGGACCATCTTCAATGAAATATATGTATTGAATAACAGAAAATGAAATTGTACATTTGTTGGGTAGAACCAAAATAATCTTGTATTGAATATTTTCTTCTTTGTTGCTTTGGTTTGCTGCAACTTTCTTGCTGATGATCCGCGTTTTAACCGGATGTATAATATTGTTCGTTGGAACTTAGCTCGGCTGTGGTTTTGATAATGGAACCACAAGAGTTACGTGATAAGACATTACAAGGAATCAGAAAGGGAGAATGCACAGTCTGCTGGAGTGTTAGAATCTTACAGCAGTTCAAAGGAGTCCGGGAGGAAGGTCAAGAACGCAGAGTTCCCGGAGGAAGACATGCTTGGAGCGAAGAGAGTGGGATGTACAGACAGCTGATCACGCACATCAGGTAGTTAGTGGGAGACTAGGGTTTTAACATACAGGCTCATTTTACATGAGGGTTGGTTTTTATATAGCATGTTCTAAGTGTGTTATTTGTATTTCGCTTTCTGTGTTAACAGGCCCTGTGCTAATGATAGACTTAGGATACTCTCTTATAAACAACTTGGAATACATTTTTGTGAATTGGCCAGTGCTGTCCTTCAGCCATGAAGATGATGCTTTTGTATTTCCTTCTGCCGATATGGAAGGTTTCGGTCATTTGGAACATATATTTTGTGTTTACTTTACGACCGTATCAGTGTCTCAGACTGTGTGGCATCAATTATAGGGTGACTGGTGAATGATGAATGGGGAAGTGTTTGGAAGGAAGCTGTCGTGGCCTAATGGAAGTTACATCTTGGCATTTACCTGGATGGACTGGGGCAGACTACATAAATCTGAAGCTATGTAGCCAGTGTATCGGCAGAGATTCGAGCGGGGCACTCCGCTGATACAAGTGTGTATGTTACGGCTACGGCAGCCTGCGCGGTTGATCGTGTCTACTCGTAGAGGTGTGTGTTTAAACCTTGACACTCGGAAGGATGCAGAATCCCCTGAATTTGGTGACAGAGCAGTTGTAGGATGTCAGAAGAATGAAATAAACGCCATATGGTATTGGCCATGTCATTCCTGTGTTTGGTGTCCGAACACTGGCAGGTTCCTGGTTAAGCTCAGATTAAACTTTTGTTCAATAACTGAAGGTAATGTGTATACGATTTGTAACGAAAATGTGTTTTACAGCAGAACCTTAGGATTAAATTGAGTTGTCCTTCGAACTGTCACCAGCAATGCTAAAAGGCATGAAGGTACCGAAACCTTTACCGTGGTAGTATTTTCTTGTTAAATTGTGAACGATTGCCGTCTATTTAGGGAAAGCAGTTGTTTTAATCACATGCAGGAGAGCATCTCAGTAAACATCCAGTAGTTAAAAATAACCAACAAGTGCTCCTGTGCGATTGTATTACAGATGTGCCCTTCTTTCTTACGTGACGGCTGTTCGCTGTTTGACTAAGCCACTAAGCTTATAAAGTGCTTTCTGAATCGAACAGGCAGTGTGTGGAGTGCAGGGTGATAGAAGAGGGCTGAACAACACTTTAGATTAATAACCTTCGCGTTTATTCATTGGTATATTGATTCACAACCTATCCTGAGACAGTTGCATCCACTGCACACCATCCCATACCATTTCCTTAATATTATGTTTCTATCTGTTCGTAGGTCTCAAAAGTTAATCTTTTCCCTTCAGTTTTTCCTTCTAGATGTTGTATACATTTCCCGTTTTCCGTATTCTCCTGTATTTGATCATTCTAATAGGAGTTCTATGGAGTGAAGAGTACAAGCTAGAAAACTTCGCCATAAAATCTTGTAACGATTTTCATAGTACTCACCAGGGTATGGGAGTTTGGGGGCTTTGTTTCAGTTATTCCGTGCAAGCCAAAAACTTTAGAATACGTCATACCTATTTTCTGCCTACTCTTGTGCATTTATAAGTTTCTTAGCGTCATAGTAAAGAGACAAGTAAAAGGAAAAAACATAATCGACAATGCAAACTCCTATAATTCATATTTTAAGTCACTTAGTGGCATTAAACTTTGGTTGTGGGTGTAGAAAGTAATGTCATAGCTTGCGTAGACAGTGTAGTATCGGTATTCAAGGAATGTAGATTTCTTGCTTCCTCGCTTTTGCACAAATATCTAACGTCAACATTTAATGTGCTTGAGTTCTGCCACGGTTTAATGCTAGCGGCATGATAAAGCAGAAAGGACATTATATACACAATAAATTACGAAAAAGCATACATTTCTGTCGGCTTCTTCTGAGTTTACTTGTTAAGAAAATAACGGGTCAAATGTTTGAGTAATAACATCTCTGTTATTTATTTGAAATAACTTATTTGTAGTTTATATGTGTCATATTATTTGATCATATTTACACTGGCGAAGCAAACAGGATATAAGCCACATAATTCTATAAACAAGAAGCTGATTTGATCCGCACGTCTGTTCGTGTGGCTGTGTTATTTCTAGCCGTGTTGTCTGCACAGCCAAGGTCTTCTGCTGAATACGAGCGGACACGGCTTGGAGACACCGACGTTATGAACAAGTCGAGCCTTCCTGCGTGGTTTGTGCGTATATTTGAGAAGAGTTTTGTGGTTACAAGTACAACGTTTTAGTTAAAATCCATTCGCATGCGAGTGAAAAGTGAAGGGGTCTACATCCGAGTCCTCCTAGATCACAGATAAACTGGACAAGACGAGGCTTCTTTTTTGTCCTCTGCTGTTAACTGCGTATCTGACTCCTTTCAGCCAGAGTTCTTCTAAGGAAGCTGATGTCGCAGAGCGGGTCAAGGTTTACAAAGCCTGCCAATCCTTCCAATCCTGAGCCACATGAATCCAGTCTACACCCTCATGTTATATTTCTTCAAGATCCATTATAATGTTACCGTACACTTGATGATCCATCCACTCCGTATGTCCACAAACACTAGTCAATAAAACTTGAACCTGAAGTTGTATGTATGTCTACCAGTTTCCTGTCCACTGTCGTCACTGTAGAACGCCTGTTGAAATCGCGGTGTCCTGCTGTCAGTCCTTACGCATGAAATAACTTGACAAAGGCTGATCTGATTACGCCTTGTAGAATTTTGCGAAAGGTTGTCGACCTGTTTCAATTTCCATTTAGATGGGAAATTCTTAATGAGCACTTGACAAGAAGACCTTACTGCTTTTCTTTTCTCATGACCATACGCATTCCAGTTCTACGCGTGCGCAATGCATGTGCACCACTATATGCATGTGTGCAGTTCCTTTCATGCTTTTAATCCATACGGACATTAGAAACATAAAAATTAGACTTTATGTCATTTAAATTCACTGTGCCGAAAATGTAAATCTTGTGATCCATATAAGTTGTGTTTTTTCATTATCTTAAGAAAAGGGCTAAAACAGCTAAATAGGAACGGATGTCGATTGTAGCGCTGTTGCTATGATTTGTGTTGAATAATGGGCCATAATGGGGTAAAATGGACAATGATGCCACACTTTTAATGGGCTAGGTTTTCTACAAATATAAACATCTACATGAGTTATGTCGGAGTTTGAAATATGTGTGGTGGGGAATCTGCTACATGACAGACAGTTCTTTCGTAGAAAATATAACTGCGTTTACTTGCAGCAATAAAAGTTGCGAAAGTATGAAAAGGGGCGTCTTTGGCAGATGCAGTGGTCAAAGATGCCCCTTATGTAATGCAGCGCAATGTAATACAACTGCAATAAATAAAATTGTAATCAACTAAAATTATTAGTGCTGTGTTCCTAAGTTTTACAAGATTTTCCGAACGTTTCTAACGTCCGTATCAAACGCAGCCTTGGGATGAAACTGTGCGGTTTCCATGCAGCCAGCTACTCTTCACAGACAGAGCAACATGGCTGTACTCTTTCAAAGCTTGAAAATGTCCTCTCATAATGTCGTGGATGTTTGCTAGTGTGAGGATGTGACCAAAACGCGCAGTCATTGTTTCTTGCAAATTCCAGCATCTGCAATGCATTGTATTGACATGCTTGCCCACCTAATATCAACAATATTTTATCTTAAGTTTTCTATGCAACAGAGTGTTCTTACAGTCAAGTTATAACTCAGCCTGAGTACATGTAAGATAATGGTTCGTAATCACCGTAGATCCCACTGGCATTCCATCAACACGTTCTGGCTTACTGTATATGCCTTTGAAAATACCAAGAAGTGGTAGGAAATTCTTTAGTCCTTGGTTAACGTATCGATGAAAATACAATACAGTTTGATCTTTGAGTAAAAATCAACCAAATCAGTTATAATTCCAGTGGAGCATCTTTACCTATCTTCCAGTTGGGCGCCTTATCCAAATGAGGAGCAAAGATGCCCCAGATGATCATGTGACCTCGGCTTGGCTGGCTGAAGTTTGTACCGGCATGGAATGGTGCAGAAAAGTCCACCCGTCTTTCGTGCAGACTCCAGTTACAATTACTTTATACACAAGCACACGGAAAACTTAAACTCTATCTCCCTGAAATGTAGACGTTTACAAATCACGCTACTTACTTTACAAAAGAGTATCAAAGCTTTGAGAAATAAACAGTGGCTACGACTTGCACATTTCCAGGCTCACTAACGGAAGACCTTCCTTCTGTGTAAAAACAGGTGTTCCTTCCTATCGCTAAAGTTTCGGAGAAACCAATGTGGGGCGTCTTTGCTCAGTGAGGAAACCGTTGCCCATTTCACCCAGTTGCACTATTCTTTCATTTTTTTACCATCATAGAATTTAACGCCCCATTCCTTTCAATGTTTTTGGTCAGTCATGGTGCAGAGAGTGATAATGCATTGAGAACGGTGAGATGTGGTACACAAGTGGGTTTAGACTTCCGAATTCTAACCAAGAAGAGTGGTCTAAGAGGTGAGATTGGCTTCACCACGAACAATGTACGTAGGGCGCATCTAACTGGGTTTCACGTGCAAGAGAAGCATGTAGCATGTTCGACTGCCACTTTGAACTCGGCACTTTCTGTATTGTCTTGTGAAGGTCACGAGGATATTGAAAACCAACATTGTCATAAAACCGGGAAATTTATCTCTGTAGCTGCACTGACCAGTGGACGCAGGGCCTCCGGTTTTCCGGGTTTCTGGATCTTGCATGGTAGGGCTCGTTGGGCCAGAGTTAGGCCCGTCAGAACGTTGCTACACACAGCAGTGCAGATACACATGTACGGCCCGACTGCTATTCAAACCCACGATACCAGCGTGCGAGCCGTGGGGAAAAGTAAGAGCCTTGGACCGCGCGAGGACTGTTATCGGCACCTGAACTTTAACTCTTATAGAAGCCCGTAATTAGAAATCAGCCCGTGCTACTGCAGTCCAGTTTACTCTGTGACAACATTAGAACCATTTTAATATTATCTTCCCATGTCGGTGTCTGCTGTTTTCATGTAGGATTCCTTACCAAATTTTACTGTCTATCTATCGTTTCACATTCTGAATTGAGTAAGCACATCATATTATCGTGCTCTGATTAATTACATTCAGTAGAGTCCTTGAGAATGTAATAGTCGCCCCCAGCTTTTTATGGAACCCGCAAGTTCATGGCCATGTTCACAAGGCACATTCAGTGAACTTCATTCGTTGCATGTCACCATGCCCTGTTTCTCTAAGCTTCCTTATCATACGGACACATTTACTCCTAGGCCTTCTCTTCAGTTTTAAAGTTTTGTACGCATTTCACAGATCTCCCGTCCGTGTTTCGTGTCTCGTGTCTCGCCCATCACGTCATAACACATTAGGCGAATTGAATGAATAACGAAGCTCCTCGTCGTATAATGTGCTTCATTCCCTGCTTTGCTTATTTTGTGCCTCTGAGGCTGAAATTCGGTACGTGTAGATAAGTCTATAAGCCGGTTAGGATTAGCACGTTGTAATTTGCGTATTATATGCGGTATTAGTAACTGGACTGTGGCCGTGCGGTCTAAGGCGTGGGTCTTCGGCCGCTCGCTTACTAGGATCGTGGGTTCGAATCCCACCGGGGGCATGGATGTCTGTCTCTTGTGTGTGTTGTGTGTTGTCAGGTAGAGGTCTCTGCGAGGAGCTGGTCCCTCGTCCAGAGGAGTCCTACCGACTGTGGTGTGTCTAAAAAGTGTGTGACCATGAAACCTCGACGAAACGAGGAGGCCCAGGCCCATATAAGGCTGTCGAGCCATACAAAAAAAAAAAAATTAGTAACTGGACTTTTTCCATCCCTATTAAACAACGAAGTGAATGCTCATTTTATTTTATTGGCCTTACAATGGGGTTGATGGCTTTCGATTTACTTTTATAGGATACCACTTTTTCTATTTGAGTGCAATATGACTTGCCGAGTTGCTGTTTAATCTTTATGCGACTGAAGTATTGTTTTAACTTTACGCCTTAAACACAGGTCAAGTCCTCCCTGGATTTTATATAATTCACCTTTATTTACTGTTTCTTTCTCTTTTCAGGTGAGTGTTGTTACCATTATACCTGTGATGGTGGCCACATTGCTTTCAAGGTAAGCACTTACAAGGAGAAAACAGAATTAAGCCTGGTCACAGTACAATTAGGGTAACGTAACGTACCTTATGGATGATTTGTTTGTAGCATTTTACTATATTCTTGTGACTGATGCTCTCACCCAAAACGCTTTCCATGTATCCACCTGCCCAGAAACAGTTTTTGTCAGGTGTCCGCAATTTTTTTAAAGAATTGTGGAGCCACGTCAAAACTCTAGGCGCCAGAAGGATGACAAAAACAAGTTCCATGCGGAGGACCCACATGTAGCAGGCAATAAGGTAAAGTTCTCCCTAGAAGAGGCCATGAAGGCCTGGCACTAGATGGGGGTGGGTGGTAAACTCCACGCCCCGGCCGCTTTACCCCTAGGAAAGAGACCCGGTACCCATTGTATTGGAGGCTGGGTGGGACCCAGGGCTGGTCTGGACGGCTGCGAAAAATCTCGCCCCCACCGGGATTCGATCCCGGACCGTCCAGCCCGTAGCGAGTCACTATACCGACTACGATATCCCGGCCCACTATAGTAGGCAATACCGTACAGAAATTTGTCGCCCGGGATTTGAGCATTTGATTTTTGTCAATATGGTGCAATGGTAGGCGTATTGTTTTACACGAATTGATGTAGTTAAACTGAGATTGAGCTAGGGAATATTATTTAAATTGAGTATTGAAATGTATTCTGATCAAAGTCATTCTACATTTGTGTGTTTGTAATGTGGCAGTAGAATGTGTGTGGATATTGATTTATACCAGGTTGCTATCTTATGTATCTGTTTCATGTAGACGACAGTCTGTTTAGCAGTCTCGTGCCGTTTTCGGGTTTAAACCGTGTGGGATTAATCTCAGTTGAGACTGTTGAAGAGTTTAAATTAAGCTAGTAATACTACCATAAAAGTAGTCGTAACATCTTAATTAGTACATACAATACTTAGTGCAGCTTGCATCCCCGACTTTATCCCTCCTTGTTAACCCTTTAGAGTCTGACTTAATGCGCTTTGTCAAATGTGGTAATGGTTTGAACTTATTAGTGGATTTTGGCGGGTTTATTCTACAGTTCATAAGGCTAATTTCAAAAGGAGAATTGCACAGGCTAATAGGCAAACAGAACTGGAGGGGTAGTCCCTCCCACCGTAAAGCGCACAATTCGTTCTTCCGTAGACAATTTAGATGCTGCAAACAGTAGGCTACTGTGCGTTATTTGCAGTTCTGTCAGCGATGTTACTGAAGATTCAAGTCGTCTGGGATGTGATGCTGTGTCACAGGACGGGTAGTTTCCGACGTTTCGGAGGATTGTAGTGTCTTAGGGCCTTCTTGAACTGCTTCGCCCTGAAGACGAAGGCACTGCGATCATTCAAAACGTCGGAAACTACGCGCTAAGCGACACATCCCAGACGACTTCAGAATCTGCAACTCATGGTACTACCTGAAATGTACGTAATTAACGTGAAATGTTGTGCACGTAGTTCATGTAAACTACGTGCACAACATTTGTTGTTATTGCTTAACTGTGTAAGTTGGAATGTACGTAATTAACGTGCAATGTTGTGGACGTAGTTCCACGTAATTATAGAAACTGAAGAACAGAACATGCTGAAGAGCTAAATAGTGCATTCGATAACTGTAAAAATAGATGATTACAAAGAAAAATGATTAAGTCTTCTGAACAGGTGGACAGTGTCAGACTCAAAAACGTTAGGCTACATTTGAGATCATTCAGATGAAGTCTGACGTTGCGGTACCTAAGCAGCAGAAAAATACGTCACATGATTAGCGTACAGGCTGTACAGTACGTAGGCCTGTAGTACGAGTAGTTTGGCCGGCAAAGAAGAAAAACATTTCTTTCTTAGTCTGTCTTTGACTTTTCCATTTACGCTACTGTAATCTCTTTACCCGGAGGCAAGAGGAGGCCGGGCCCATATAGGGCTGTTGAGCCATGGTTATTATTATATTATTATTATATTATATCTTTACCCACTCATTTTAATACACTTGATGGCAGTAAGTGCAACGTACACACCGTACGATAACAAACACTGCCGGCTCAAGAAGGCTGTAAGGCTAGTGTCCAGACACCATTACTTGACGCAAATGTTGTGAACGGTAATGCCTATCTCTGATCTACTATCGGAAGAATATTATGAGAATCTACTGGACAAGTAGTGCCTTGAATTCAAAGTAAAATAATCACAATCAAATTTCATAGTTGTTGTTGTTAACGTTATGGGAGTATCATCTTTTTTTTTTGTAGAAGGCGGTTTCCATGATGAAGCAAAATGTGACAAGTAAATTGAATTCTCGTGTTTGTATTGGTACCTTGTAATGGTCTTTTTTTTCCAATGGCTCGACAGCCCCTTGGGGGCCTAGGCCGCCTCATTTTTCGAGGCTTCACGATCACACACTTTTTAGACACACCACACTCGGTAGGACTCCTCTGAACGAGGGACCAGCTCGTCGCAGAGACCTCTACCTGGCAACACACAACACTCACAAGAGACAGACATCCATGCCCTAGGCGGGATTCGAACCCACAATCCTAGTACGCGAGAGGCCGTAGACCCACGCCTTAGACCGCGCGGCCACTGGGATCGGCTGTAATGGTCATTGCGTGGTCAAAAAGATGTTGATAATTTAAATTACGCTTACATCAACCATAGTCCGGGCCATTGAAAGGCAGTGTGTTTTGAATTGGTCAAACAAATACGTGAATAACTATAGGTAGGCGTAACTGTACACGAGCACTGTGTGCCAATTGTCCTTCGTTGGCAGCTTGTAGTTACGTATTTCAGGCTTCCGCCGCGGTGTAAATGATATCTTCGCTCTTCTGGGATGTTACGCATCGTAGATTGGTAGTTAGTGAGCGACGTATTGGGACAACCTATCAGTCCCATCTTCAAGGGTCAAGCAGCCCAGAAGATGGGACTGATAAGTTATCCCGAAACGTCAGTAACTAACTACCAATCTACGCTGCGTAACATGCCAGAAGAGCGAACACATCAGCTTGTAGTTGTTTGTAGACATGATTTTGACATCCATTTATTGCTTTTTGGGCGGTTTTTTTTATGTCAGCTGTATTATATGCACTGTATCAGCCCTTTCCTCGCTGATTTTAAGTCACGGCATCGTAATATAGGCCTAATTCCATGACGTATGATTACCTACTTTCCTTCTTAAAAATGAAAAGTTTGGTATTTTGAGAGCACTGTCCCCTAGATATGTATGTGTTTTGTTTATGTGTTCCTGCATTGCAACTTTTGAAATAGGTGACCGATTTGCATGAAACTTGGTGCAAATAGTATGCCATTAGAGGACACTCCCAGCCTGTACTCTTCTTTACGTAGAGACTACTGCTGAAGACGAAGTTTCAGAATGCTTCTCGAAACCTGAAGTGCTGTAATTTACTATGCGTTATTTTGTTAAAAGACCGCTTCGTTGTTTTCCTTTGAGCTACGTAAAATGGCCTTCATTGTGACAGGCTGGAGGACAGTAATGAGTCACGCTGGTGTGAGGGGGGGGGGAAAGAAACTAAAATACACTGTCCATTTTTCCCTAATATACTCATTTCGTTTCGTAACCAACTGAGGACATTATTTCAATTCTCAATACAGTCTTACGAATGTCCATGTCATACTGCCCAAACCGGATATGAAGTCACATTAACAGTTGCAATTTTAGATGACTAAAGGCGCCACAATATCAAGGTTACAAAAAAAATTAACGGATAACATAGTAACACGACGATGACATAACAGAAGTTGCGTCGCTAACAGACACAAGAGTATCTGCATCTCTGTAAAGGGTTAGAGCTGGAGTCAGGTCGTACTCTTAGTTCACAGTCGAAACTTCTCAGAAGGCTTCTGAAGTAGTTGCAGGTTGGTATAGCAATGCTCTGGAAGCATATCGCCAGAGTGAAAACAGAAGCCCCGGGATTTCTTCCAGACTTGCAAACTGTTACTCAAACTCAAACAGCTTTGTGACGTATTAAATTGGTAACAGTTTATTTGCAAACTTGGGAATACAAATCCATTGCTCGTTTTCGGCTTTAATTTAAAAAGTAACTGATTTGACCTATAGACACGAAAATCATCATTCAAAACACGCAAAGATATATGTGATCCTGTGTACATTCATCGAACGCACTGCGGTGTGTAGTGTATTGTACTACACTGACCTGGGTTTCATTCACGAGAATAGCAGGGATATTTCCGTTTGCGACAGCATCCATATAATGTTTTGGGCTGCTCAGCCTCCTATGATATAGGTAAACAAGAACCAGAGGCTCGTTCTGCAGGGTTGAAGCGACTGGGGGTTGTGAAGCTGCCCACTCACCTGCAATTAGTGCTGAGACTAAGAACGTGTGGATATCGGCTGTATTTCTCCCCAGCTGTCTTTGGGGCGCCGTGCGTAATTAAGCACAGGTAGAACGCTACTTTATTTTTAATCGGAAATGTTACCTTTCCAGTTTCAACTTAAAAACATGTGGATCTTTAGTATTTGCTTGTGATCTCTCTGCTTCTGTTCAAAAAAACCTCGCGGCTTAGTCACGAGGAATTACAAAATAAACCCTACGTTTTAAAATTACTTGTACAGTAGCGAAATTAGATTATCATAGTTAACACGTTGTCATTAACAACGCTAGCCATTGCAGACCAATCACTAACTCAGCTGACTCAAAATAGGGTACGGCCGTTTCGACTTTACAGTTACAACCGGACCGCCGTCTGCTCACCAGCACAGGTTGCATACCCCAAGTCCTGACTGGAAACTCTAAGTAGGAAGAACACAGGAAACATTCATATGTCGAATTCATTGGCTTTTGTTGTTGGAACATCATCAAGTTTCAGGTGGAAGAAACAAATGTCGTTAGTAAGACAACACACACATAAATAAAAGAGTGAGAGGTCACTGGGAAGTACGGCGCTGTGCTGCTAGGTGCCGTTAGCATCATCAGCTGGTGCACCTCAGTGGCCGAGGAACGAAGCACAAAAAGTGACAGAAGCAATAGGAGATCATGTTTGTTGCGCCCCAGTGTTGAGACTTGCGTCGGGACAGTAGCTGCTCTTCTGATCAGGTTTTGGTACTGTGGAGCTGGGAGGCTGACACAGTTCATGGTGGTCAGCGAAGGAAATATGGGAATTCACCTAAAGAGTCGAGTCGTGGTGTTGTGGGTTTCATTCACTCTCTGTAATCGGATGATCCTGAGCTCGCATTTCAGTCCGGAGACCTGCTCTCTGAGTTAAGCATTTCGATGGGTTTCCTCATTGCCTGCAGGAAAATTCTGGGTAGTAGGCCTTCACCAGCGACGATGCCGTTTCTTTGCTCCAACTTCCCAGGTCGTTACAATCAGCAGCCTCTCTTTGGACACTGTAACATACAGCTGATAGAACGTCTCTAAATTAACCAAGAAATAAAAAGGAAGTCCTATTTTTGACGTGATAGTCATTTTGGAGTTATACTTATGGATTTATGTTGGAGCACAATATAGTGGATGCTACAAAACTCTGGCGCAGTGCAGAGAACGAAATTTCAATGAGGCGTGTCATTGAACCATCACCTTTCTTTGTCCTCATTTACGACCCACGTAACCTTCCGTGCCACGTGGTCAATATGATCATAACCGTGGTATTAATAAGAACGCCTAAGAAGTTACAAGATGAGCAATGTCGCCTGAACAGAAATCAAGACACGTCAGCCATCGGACAAACGTGGGATTTGTTTCTGTTAGGTACCTTGAAAGGGCGAAACTATGTATATGCGGGTGTAAAAATATTTCTTGTTTGCGGGGGGGGGGGGGGGGGCATCCATTGTTTTGCTGCCTATTGTGATTAATTTTTTATGACGTTTAGTAGGGTCTAGACATTTGTACGTTGATTTGTCACATTCTCACCTGAGAGAGGACTTTATTTCTCCCCATTGGCCTTGTGCAGCCAGAAGTTCTGTGAATAGGGTTGTATTACATACATAACATATGTATATTTGTTTAGTTGGGTGGAAAACGTACATATTTTGTGCTATTTTAACTACGATTATTGGCATTTCCTCTGCGGTTCAGTTAGCCGGGGGAATGTAGGCGAACTACGGGAGGTGCAGAGCTCAGTTCGAACAGCATGTATCGTTATCAAACATAAGAGTTTTGGTTGTTCTTGGAATCAGACTTACGGATTCCAGGGTCCTGTTAACCATTTCGGTTGGGTCGTGACTTTACCCAAAAATCCAAAACACAACATACTATCGAAATCAGACGCTATGAGGCAAGTGCGCACACAACAAGGAAGTTTTAAGGACATTTACAGTTGTGAAAAGTGGGATAATAGAAAACTGACAGTTGAAAATTGTACATGTGACCCGGTAGTTAACATTCTGGCAGCACACCTCAGCTGTTAATTCAAGGCTTGTGTTTATGAATCATTCGTGTCATGCCAGGTTCTAGCAACGTGTCATGCCAGGTTCTAGCAACGTGTCATGCAAGGTTCTAGCAACGTGTCATGCCAGGTTCTAGCAACGTGTCATACAAGGTTCTAGCAACGTGTCATGCCAGGTTCTAGCAACGTGTCATACAAGGTTCTAGCAACGTGTCATGCCAGGTTCTAGCAATGTGTCATGCCAGGTTCTAGCAACGTGTCATGCCAGGTTCTAGCAACGTGTCATACAAGGTTCTAGCAACGTGTCATGCCAGGTTCTAGCAATGTGTCATGCCAGGTTCTAGCAACGTGTCATGCCAGGTTCTAGCAACGTGTCCCAAAAAGAGAATCGTTAGTGGTATGCATGTAAGAATGTAACGGAAAATTTGATTTATTTACTTCAGAATTGATGTGACTAAGGAACTCTGTGGAAGAGTCAGTCAGTCAGTCAGTCAGTCAGTCTTGAGAAGCTGACATTACTTTATAGTGGTCAATAAATGCACAATATTTTATGGAACCCGGAGGTTAATTTTTTAACATTTGCGTATCAAATATTCTATAAACATGGAACATCATAAAATACATTAGACAGTGAATTTACACATCGTATCAAGCTTTAAGATCTTGGCACCGTATACGACCATTGACCAAATTTAAAATCTAACAATGCAAATGGAGGCAGAGGATTAGCAAAATGTGTTTTACGTTTTCACCTGTTTTGCAAAGGAGAGTGGCTGTATGTTTTAATCTTGGCCTCCATATTGTGATTAGGCCTGTACCTTAAACCGGGCTCAAATACGAGTCGTAGACATTGCAGGGTGAGAAGGTGGTTCACTCCGCTTTACCTTCCGTAAGAAGGAACATTGGGACACGGCTGCTTAATATTTCCTGTTCGAGATGGAGTGAATTGCGCGGCGAGATGAGATGAAGTGTATGGACGAGAGAGGAGAAAGGAAACCAAAGTAGGCCTAGCAAGTTGGTGCGGGGGGAGGGGGAATGAGAGTAGGGGAATGGAGGGTTTAGTGACACCTTGAGGAAGTAGTCGCCGGGTACAGAGCCTGCGGCCATGTAGTTCAAGTCCATTCATGAATGAAACGAGTTGTTGGGCGCGATGTTGCCAGAAAGTGCGGGTCACCATCGCCAATTGGTGTGTGAAATGGCCAGCTTCTTAAAAAAGGTCGACATGTGAATTGCCGCAGTAAAAGCGGTTTTTGTTTTGGTGTAGTAAGGATCTTTGAATAAGGACAAATAAACCTATGTTGAATGGAGCCCGAGTAGCGTAGTTGTATCGTGATTAGGCTACGGACTGGACGGTCGAGAGCTCGTGGTTCGATTCCTGGCAGGAGAAAGATGTTCTCTTCTCCAGAACGTCCAGACCGATTGTGAGGCCCACCCAGACGCCTGTTCAAAGTGTACTGGTGGTTCTTTCCCCTGGTTTAAAGCGGCCGGCGTGTGAAGTTTACCACCTATCTCCACATAGTGCCGAGGTTAAGAATATGTGGATCTCTACGTCCATGTGCCTTCATGACATGCAAAGAGTCACCTTTGCTGCTGTGAAATGCGGAGGAACCATGATAATGATGTGCAGTCTCCGGATCAAGGCACGAACCTGCGACCACAGGAACGCTAAGCATTCAACCGCTACGTTCGGTGCCCCACTTTTAGGTAGTGGATAAGACCGTTTCGTTTCTCATTACGACAAATGCTAATGACAAGTAAACATACTCCCGATTGTTTTTACGATTAGGCCTAATGCCCGTCAACACACATAGTTGAGGTCATCTAATTCCCCGTTACACGAACCTCAAGTGTAAAGGCATGCATTCGAGAGCCCAGACAACTCTGTTTTTGTAACTTTGAAATTACAGGCTCGGTCAAATTTATCTTCCCCTGTCAGGTGTTTTATTATAGGGGCGGGAGGTAATCCTGAATTTGATTGTTGGTTTGGAACTAATTTTTGTTTATCTCCAAGTTAATTGACGGCATTACGAGGAATAAGACGCAACAAATTACAAACAACTCGACGCAGAGTATCCCATAGAAGTACAAAAAAAAATAACATTAAATTTTTTGGCAACAGAACTGATATTATGAAGTTTCCCCTCGTATACGTTCTTCTTTATTGAAGTCTGTGATCAGACATGTTAAAATGGTGAGGTAATATATTGACGCGCTTTGCATTCGCTTTATGTTTCCTCCACTCCGGCTGCGTTGTATCAAAGGCGTTTTGTCCATTTTAATAACTCCAGACTTGTTTGCTTTTCAACACATTTATTGAATGGAGTAAAATATCAGCAGAAGGATCTGCGATGGAGAATAGATGCGTTGTATATGTCTGTTTTTACAGTTGGGTTTGCAGTGTGAATTTCAGTTTTACTGAAAGTACCTTAAGCCAAAAGTTCTAATAGTAGACTGAGCTGCTGTTTAAAGATTTCTACACTAGTACGTACCCAGCTACAATCTAGGGCAAGTCATCCTTTAGACCGCGGCATTTATTCACAGTCACAGCCCCCTGAAAAAAAAACAACTTAGAAACAATGTTGAAGTTATGACATCGTGTTTCTTACGTGAATTCACGCGATGAATCAGGTATGGCTTCATAAGTCCTACTTTTTATGTACATACAAAACGAATACTCTCTTTTGAACACTGTACAATATTATTGTACTAAACTAACTGAAACAAGTTAATAATTTCGTCAGTGAGTTGTGTGTTGTTTTGAGAACACTAATGATGTAGGTCTAATTACTGTCGGTAACGTTTAGAGTGCCGATCCCAGTGGCCGCGCGGTCTAAGGCGTGGGTCTGCAGTCGCTCGCTTACTGGGATTGTGGGTTCGAATCCCGTTAGGGCATGGATGTCTGTCTCTTGTGAGTGTTGTGTGTTGTCAGGTAGAGGTCTCTGCGACGAGCTGGTCCCTCGTCCAGAGGAGTCCTACCGAGTGTGGTGTGTCTCAACTGTGTGATCGTGAAGCCTCGAAGAATGAGGCGGCCTAGGCCCCCAAGGGGCTGTCGAGCCATGGGAAAAATATTTAGAGTAGGCTGCCAGTTCAAATAGAACTTTCTTCTGTCGAATTAGGAACAAATTAAGTGCTGCCGTTTTAGAAATAAGTTGAAATAGGTTGGTGACTTTCTGAGGATCGATTCCCGATACGAAGAGGGACTTTTTTTACACCCGCTGTTGGCTGCACCCACCTTTCTCTGTAAAAGAGGCTCTGGAGGTTCTTTCCACGGGGTTAAAGCGGCCAGACCATAGTTATGACCACTCACCTCAGTCTTGAAGAGATTTGCCTTTTTGCAGATGCCTTCCTGGCACCGACAACTTTAACATTAGCAATTTATTCCTTTACATTCCAGCTTACTGAAGTCAAAAACAGGTGATACACGTAGGCCCAGGAACTGTTAGTGTCTTATAGAAACTTAAGTATTCCACTAACAGTTCAATATAAAATGAGCTCATTTCTCTGCGTTAAATTATCAGTTTGATTATTTGACATTTAAAATTCGTAATTTCTGTCCAGTCCATGGAATCCATATAATTTTCGCTGCTTCTCAAATCTGTATCTTGCCAGCGTTTGTAGAAGGTTATGAACGAGGCTACAGTGCGGAAGAATGTCACTGTGCCATTCACTCCACCGTGCTGTTCATCGTTACCGTGACAGAGCTGCAGTAACAGATCTTATAATAGCGTGCCAATTGGGAACTTTGATGATCGTAAGAACCATATGTGTTGGCCATTGTGACAAGTAAGTTAAAATTAGCGGAAGAGATACAAGTCCAGGAGCTGAACAATTCTTGTTGTCTGCTGTCGATGTGAACCTGCAATTAATGACAGGATGTGACGTAGTTCCTAACAACTGACTGTCCACTACCGTGGCAAACATCTTGGAGCATAACGGGGGTATATGCAGCACTCTTGTTTTTCAGGTTCTCAAAATACTTCCTCCTCTCCGTTTTCAAGAACTGTAGCCCAAACTGTTAATACATCCTCATGGGTGTTTTTCGCGAGTTCAGTACGTCTTAACCGAATATTTCTGAGTTCAGTTTATAAAATGGTTTTATCAGATATCTCCAGTTACGTTGTCGTTACGTTATCCAGTGATATGATGAATGGATATAGCTAATGCTGAAAACACGCCGTTTGGATCTCAACTGGGCGCAGGTTTGTTACTTGTTCGAATGAAAACATTTTTGGACGCTGATAAATTTTATATTAGTCTCACCATGCATATTTCACAGTTCACTGTTTATAAAACACCGACAAAATTCACTTCACTTTTGCTTTTTTATTACATATTAATAAACCCCTACATATGTTTCGGTTTATGCAAAAACCATCATCAGGGGGGGTTCAAAACTACATACATTCTACATCCAATGTCATTTCTGCCCTTATAGTTGTGCAATATCTCAGTATGCAAGTGACATTCACTTATAAAATTAAAGTTTAAAACGTATATGAAAGCACCGAGTATAAAATCGTTAAAAATTCGTTAAAATTCATGTTGAAATGGTAAAATGCAGCAGTATGGGTCACTGTGTTACATCTATATCTTTGGTTGTTATTTGTTCTTGGTTTTGTATATTATGCCGTGCTGTTGTCTGTTGGCTGTGTCTCATGTTGCAGTGTGTACTGTAGGGGTCTATTAATAGGTATTAAAAAGTAAAAGTGAAGTGCATTTTGTCGGTGTTTTATAAACAGTGAATTTTTGGACGGTTTAACAATGTTAATGTGGATTTTTGTATCACCTTGCGTATTGGCTGTGTGTTCGGCGTGTTTGAACTTTCTAGTTCAGTAAGGCTCAAATGATAACTGGAGAAAAATGTTCATGAAAAGCATTAGATAAATTGTGCACTACGACAAAGATGTAAATTGCCGTTAATGTGAATGTTTCTGGAATAAATGGAAGCCTTATTTAGTTAACCCTGGTCTGAGCAGTGGCCATGATACGGATTGGAAGACAAAATTTTTTCTAAATGATATGATTCAGTTGCTGCCGCACAGACAGCGCTCTAGTAGATGTTTACTACTTATTATGAGAATCATACGAGGCACGTAAACTGTGTGGATAAAATGTAGGTTTTAAATGTTACAGAAGGTGGTGCCTATAGTTACCGCTAGGCTATTTACGTTTAATGTTTTAGTCGACCGTCCGTGTAATGTCACAGTTTTGTCATAGCCTTCAATGTTGAGTTGTAAGTGTGAACACATGCTCAGTCTATGCTTCATGCTTTCACACACGGACATATAGATGCTTTTTCAAATTACACTACCACGACGTGTTGGAGATAAATGGGTCTATAGTCGTGGCACTTGAGCAGACAGGATAATAAAAATGTTAAGGATGCCTTGCAAATATAAAGTACGGTGTGAGATGTAGAAGATACGAGCCATGAGGTCCTTAATTGGTGTTGATGAATATTCGAGTGTTCTAGGATATGACACCTTGTAGATTGGTAAATAGTTTCCAGCGTTTTGGGAGGGTTTGCTTCTTGTTATTTCGACTGGACCATGTAGGCGTAATATCCCAAGTCGTCTAGAAGAAGAAGAAGAAGAAGAAGAAGAAGAAGGTGTGTGATTTCAAGCTTCAGCCGCGATGTAGATTAGATATGCGCCCTTCTGGGATATTACGCAGCGTTTCGGGACAACGTATCGGTCCCATCTTCAAGGGTCAAGAAGTCCAAGACTTCTTGACCCTGAACCAATCGACGCTGCGTAATACCCCAGAAGAACACAGATCTCATCAACATCGCGACGGAAGCCTGAAATCACGGATAGTACACCTCTGTGGGGAGGCTACTCCTTTTCTTCTTGGACTTCTTGACCGTTGAAGATGGGACCGATATGTTGTCCCGAAACGTCGGTAAAGGATTACCACTCGACGCTACGTTGGATCCCAGAAGAGCGCAGATCTCAAGAAGAAGGTGGATTATGGGCAATACTCCATTATTTAATGTTACGACGGACAGTTTGTTCTTTGACATGTGTTCTGTTGTCGGCAGCAGTGCTCACCGTAATACCGGCTGGTCATCGTGGTTACGCAACGTCCTGCACTAACTTGGCAACAATCCTGGTCCAATGCTTAGGAGATAAAAAGACGCCGGACTGTAGTAGCTACGTGCAGATTGTAACGCAGGAAACGTGACCAGCTGCGCGAGCGAGCAGAAGACTTTCATTCATAAAACTGCATCGCCCGGAGTCGTGCGGAAATGAGGCTGTTGTCCCACGCCTGATTAGAGGCGCAGCAAGCGTGCAGCACAACATACCTCGCTGAAGCACATCACACATCTCAGTGCATGTAACGGGGAATGACGAAAGAGGTGTCAACAAATTTTTGGTTCTAAACCCACAACGAAAATTACAACGTAGGATAGCTGTCTAGGCAGCGTGTAATGAAATAGACCTTAGAAGAAACGGCTGCGAGGTTTTGAACTGGATCTAACTGCCTCAGAATATGGTCCGATTGCGGGCTTTTGTGAACACCTTCAGAAAACGTAACGATTTTTAAAAAGCATGAATATTCTACTTGTTACTGTTCTGAACGACATTGTCCGTTATATTCGTAAAGTATACGCCGTTTGTATCCTTGGAATAAGAACAGATTTGTTAAAAATTTATTTAGGCGAATTTCACTTTTAAAAGAATTGTGCCTCACAGTGAGTTTTTGCATAACTCCACGCAGAAAAGTCCTGTAGAAGCTAACAGTCAGCTGCTCAAAATTTTTAGAGCGCGAAGGTTTAGGCGTGTTCATAACACCTCACATCTGGACCATATCCTGAGCCAGATGAATCCAGTCTAGACTCTCCAAACCTAATTCTTCCAAACAATTTCAGCGTCATCACCGTGCCTATGAAACGGAAGTTTTATGTTCTAATTAGGCTTATCCATGGCTGTCACATTTTGACGCATGGCGGTGGGTCTTGTCAAACTTACGACCTT
The DNA here is from genome assembly GCA_021186555.1 of Reticulitermes speratus. Lineage (NCBI taxonomy): Eukaryota > Metazoa > Arthropoda > Insecta > Blattodea > Rhinotermitidae > Reticulitermes > Reticulitermes speratus. The sequence continues at coordinate 35,192,794 of JAJKFL010000001.1, read as the reverse complement.
ACTGTTATTGAGAAGGGGCACAGGTACTAATGTAAGAATCATGAAATGGATGTTGTAATTTTTGTACTGTGGGAAAAATGAACATGTTAATTAATTGTAATTAGTTTTCCTAATTTCACATTTGTTGTTAGTTATTGGACTTAAATCTGTGATGCATGTTTTAGAACCTTGTTGAAGACTTCAATAACTGCGTATGAAGAGACACCGTTACGGCACACATGTCTGTTTATAATGTCACTTAATGTGTCTCCTACATTGTCAGGAGACACCGTTACGGCACACATGTCTGTTTATAATGTCACTTAATGTGTCTCCTACATTGTCAGGAGACACCGTTACGGCACACATGTCTGTTTATAATGTCACTTAATGTGTCTCCTACATTGTCAGGAGACACCGTTACGGCACACATGTCAGTTTTATAATGAGTCAATTGAAGTAAATTACTGTTCCTGAGACGTATACTGTCTATTCGTACTTTAAATGTCTAAAACGAATATTTTATTTTCCATTTGATCTAGGTCTTGCATGTGATAGGTTTATACCCTGTGTTGCGTAGAATAGGGCAGCCTACATTTCCAGGAGACAGACCTTCGTGCAAAATTGTTGTTGGTGGTGGTGGTGTGGTGGTGGTGGTGGTGGTAGTTTGTGGTGGTGGTGCGGTGGTGGTGGTGGCGGCAGCGGCAGCATTATTAGACCTATTATTATTATTATTATTATTAGTAGTAGTAGTAGTAGTAGTAGCAATAGTAGCAGCAGCAGCAACGTAACAATACTGATGTCAAGAAAATAGCCCGGCATTAATTACAACAAACTGAAAGTTCTCTCCCTGGCTTGATGCGTTTTGAACCCAATGACCTAGATCCAAGCGGTTATACGGTACGTTTGTATTTTCTCTACCGCCTTTTAAGCCAACCTGTACCACAATGCTGACTAAACAAATGGAAAAGTTTTTAGCTAATAATACTGAACTTCCTGTGCTAATGGCGTAGTTCCCTTTGCAACGTTTTAGTTTACAGTGCAGAATACTTTACTGCAGATGTGTTTGCTTTAGCCAGACAAAAGTTCAGTTCATCATGCAGCCATTCTGGTACTGGTGGAAACAAAAGGACTTAATTTTATATGTTATAATTATTATTATATATGCTTTTTGTGGTATAGTTATGCTATGTGTGAGAGAAACTTACTCGTCCTGTGGGCCTATATTAATAGTTGAACCGCTGACCTGAATTATGCTATCATCCAATACGAAATAGGCAAGCATTTAGGGAAGTTTGGGTTCAATTTCCGCAATAGGAATTTTTGGTTTAAATGTCTTAGAGACAAAATAATGGATAACAGAAAACTCTTCAGATAGTGTATAGACCAGATGGCCAAGCGAGACATTTTAATAGGACGTTTTATATTAAATCGTGTCTTTATCGTTTTTCTAAATTTTTTCCCTCCTACGTCGTGAAATGAAGCCCTGCTCTGGTTACAAACCGATAGCCTCTACTCTGTGTAGACTTACATCTACTGGAGTCAGGAAACTTATCTTGTTTATTTGAAAATGATGCCTGAGTGTAGAATAAATATGCCTGGTTAGACCAATGTTAATGGCGATTTGAGTTAGGCCCTTAGTACTGCAAGTTACTGTTTGTTAAATGGAAGTAAATATTATTTGTAAGCTGATATGTTTTATGTAGACGACCCTGGATTAGGCCTCAAAAGTTAAATGGCATAAAGTAGATCATAAAGTAAATTACGTGCAGTGTGACGTTCGTAAATTTTCGGTCACATTAGGCTTACGCAGTGCGATTCTGCAGTGTAATACTTTTTCGGTTCTTTGTGAGCAAGGTGCTGTGCAGTTTGTGTTGCATACGTCATGAAGTGTGACTCAACACTTCTCTCGAAAAGTCCTTATCTCCTCCCCCTCCTCCTTAAATTTATTCTTCGCTTCATCACTTCCCCCACTTCTTTTTTGTGCCATGAACTAATTTATTCACAATCTCTAATGATTGGTTGCGTCAACACAGACAGGCTCGTAATCTTAGGACGTTTGCGGGTTGATTTCCCTACGTCTGAAAACTCTGGAATATTTTCTTCGTTCTTTCTGCGGTTTGTTGAAAATATCTGATGGTGAAGGGACCAACATTTATGGCACTTGTGAGTCCGTGTCCCGAAACATGATTTTTTTCCCCCAAAACAAAACCACGTGTAAAGGCTGAGGTGTAATAGGCCTATACAGGAAAAACAGCTACTGTACAACATACTTCTATAACCCATGTAAAATATGTTATTACTTTACTTTTAAGAATTTGGTGTTTTTACATAAACTTGGATTTTCAGAATTGGCATAATTTTTCTTCAAAAGAATTTCTCCAACTATCACCTCTCTGTATATACGTATAAAACAAGGCTCTAAATATCCACATATATTCAAGCTAGGAACAGGTGCACACAGGCCAAACTGTTAGTGGAAATGTACTGTACAGCTCTCAGCACCAGCTTCCTTCGTTTTAACATAATTTCTGTAGTAGTGATCTTGAAATCTCTAATTGAATGCGTTTGAAGCTTTAAGCAGATCGATTTCCTTTTGTAGGCTACACTGCACATACACATCGTGTTTTTATTCCACGTGTTACATCGTGACATCTGAAATAAACCAACGTCACGCGTGCCAAGTACTCGTAGGCCTATCACCTACTCGGCGATATTAGGAACATTGCACGGTTTCAACGTAGCGGCTGCCAGGAATAAACATTTTGAAGATTGAATTTGTTTGGAAAGTTAGGCAGTGTCGTTGGGTAAATAATTCCATACGTTTCGAAGGATTTTTGTACGTTCTTTCTCAGGGCCAAGCAGTCCAAGAAGACGACACAGTGCAACATCCCTGAGTCTCCGAGACTCCTGGAACACCGCTGTGAGAACCTCAAATCTCGCAAAGAAGTTTTGATTAACGATTCAAACCAGCATGAATGGATTACATGTTACATGCATCACAAAGCGTGAACTGTACGATTTCAATTATCACTGTTTTCTAAGTGTTATAATAGCGTCAAAGCGCCACGGATTTTATATCCATGTCATTAATAATTCAACATAAACTTAGTGATCGTTAATCAGGAGTAAAGCTTTGGCCTTGACAGTGTTGGTGGGGGTCCTTTATCTCGGGCCAAAACTTGCAGTGAAAACGTATAGATACTGTCAAAAAGTAAGTACATATCACTTCATACTGGTCGCCATTTGTCAGTCGTTTAGTGTGTAACAAGCCTAGAGTGAGATTTATGTACAGCTGAAACCAGATAGAACACAACAGAAAATTCTCGCTCGCACAATAGAATTAACTCGCCATCACAAGACACGACTGCACTTCACTCCGCTATACATTGGTTACTGGTGATCAGTATCTAACGGCCTGACTTTCCCTGCGAAACTACTACAAAGGCCAAAGTTGTATTCCTAAGTAACCAATACCTGACACTCTCTCTGCTGAATGTGAAACGTCGTGGTAATGAACTGTCCGTGTAGACGTCTCCTAATGCCGTCATGCTGGCCATCCTGGCCATGATAACAAGTTCGTGCCGTTAGGTATAGGCAGCAGGGCAGTTATGATTGCCTGAACTGCGGGGCCTGTAATTACAGGACATTAGTCTTGTTGCAAATGTAATATGGCGAAACGTATAACGGTATGTCCGTATTTTTCTTTCGTTATCTTCTCTAAAACAGTCTCAGGCCTACTTAATATCGCTTCGGAGAAAAGCATCTACCGCTGACTGTTGGCTGCGGGAAGGCGAAAGTTTCCCAACTGAGGTTGCACGACTTCTGATCACCTGTGTTGAATTAACTGAGTCTGTGCACGTAAGTACATGTCTGCGCTCTTCTGGGATATTACGCGGAGTCGTGTGTTAATTGTTTACCGACGTTTCGGGACATGGTATCGGTCCCATCTTCACGGGTCAAGAGTCCGTGAAGATGGGACCGATACATTGTCCCGAAACGTCGGTAAACAATTAACACACGACACCGCGTAATATCCCAGAAGAGCGCAGATCTCGTCAACATCGCGGCGGAAGCCTGAAATCAAGACACGTAACTACAGTGAAAAGTAATAAAATTTATTTTATGGTAGGCCAGTAATTTGCAGTCAGTTCCCAGATGACGGGGACGGAGATGGTGCTTGAAACGTCGGTTTACGCGCCATTCAACCACCTGAAGCGGCTGCTAGCTCGAGAATATTTTATTGAATTTAGTCGCCGTGAATGCTTTAAATTTTATATCAGCAATTTACAGCTTGAAAGAACGAAACGCATTTGTAACATACGTGTTTGCATTTCCGTTCCTGCATACAAGGACACATACCACATATCATCCAAAGTGGCATCTGGTTTAATGCTGTTTAAGGACACAGTCATCTTTTAACTCTGAGTGTCAAATGCTATGCCCTACCCACTGCCAGAGAACAAATATGCTGCATAAATCACAAATTTCGTGGCAGGAATCGGCGAAACTACAGACACCTGCGTGAAAATAATCGGCTTCCACTGCAAACAGTGGCAGCGACGCGAACAATACACGGTGTGTTATCTGAACAAATATAATCGTAACTGGATATCTCGTATCACGATTTGTTTGGGTAGACAGTAACAGTTTCTGAAGTTACGAAGCTTCGAGTGAGAAATTATATTGTTACTGATGAATTAAAATTAAAACCAACTTGATGCTCACTTTGATGTTTATATATGTAGGTTGCAATTTTTCGGCTCGACTTATCTTGTTAAACCATATGGCCGCATTTGTCTTCTGTAGTTTTACTTTGATGTTGCGATGTTTGTAAATTTGGCTTGCTTGTTGGGCGTCGATGTATTTAATATTGTATTCACCGTGCATCTTGTATAAATTAAAATTGAAACCAACTTGATGCGATGATACTGATGATTTTGGAAGACTGTTGGTAGCTGTTTTCATGGTTCTGTTATGGGACAGTAGGGAGGGGCGGAGAGGAAGCGAAAAAAAAAATTATGGAGATTGGAATCAGGTACTCTTGAGTGTGAGGTACAAGTACTAATCGCTAAGGCGCACCGCGACGTTCCATATACTAAAACGAATTAGCATATGAGAACGCAATGCAGATGGTAACTGTTTCCTTATTTTAATGTATAGGTGTAATGGATGGAACAAGTCAAACAAATACTGAGGGCCATGCCATGCGTCACATGACAGTGGCCGGATTTTCAACACGGAGGCCCTGGTTCAGTGCAAAGCCAGTCGACGTGTGATCTGTAGTGGACAAATTGGCACTGGAACTGCTTTACCCCTGCCAGTATTCCACGATTGCTCTATATTGATTCGTGTGTGCCAGCGAGGCTATAATATCTTAGCAACTGCCAGCGTCGTTAAATAACGCGTTAAAACAAGTGCTGGAAGTTTGCTGATTTCAAAGAAACAGCGTTTAGTATAGGCCCGTTAGCTCCGTAATTTGCACCTGCATGTTTTGTACTTTTTTAAACGTTAAAGTCGCGATGACTTGTGGTGAAGCAGAGGGGACTGGAGAGGAAGCGGTCCATGACACGTGCCAGTGTAACTGCCGGAATTAGCTTGGAAGGATTTTGGGACCATAACGAAAACGCTGGGTGTTAAACTTCGATAATCGAGCCAAATAAATGTCTAATATAACTAAGCAGTAGTAGTGCTTGAACGATGTAGTCTGTTTATCCTACGGTTATTTTGTTGTGAACCAACTACTAAGACTGTACTGCAGTGTTGACAGATGTCAAGAGATGACAGGTAAAGCCGCACACAATGAAACAATGCAGAGGGCGGGTGCACCCGAGGTACCGCCCATTGTCGCACAGTGGCTGAGAATAGGCAAGGCACGCCCCTAGAAGTGCTGACCTTTCTGACCGGTCCAGTCACATCCGGGATTTTATACACTTCAAAGTTGATTATTCAGACAAGCAAGAATCTTCCAATGTATTTATGTTTTCCAAGGGCAGTTTTACCTTCACAGAATTTGATGCCGTCTGAAACGGAGGTGCTTATCATCTTTGCTTTTCATCTTTGCTTTAGAAGACGCAATTAGGAAGGTCCAACAAAATCTTGAGGAACTGGCACTGAACGTTCGACATCGTTCAGGCACAGTATATAGGCCTGTATTGATGACGTTAAAATCATGAAAAAAAAATTGACTGAATGTATAGTACGGTGGTAGGCCTAAAGAGATTTGAAGCAAACGTCATTAAAATACGTCATCGCCAGAATGGGATGGGGAGGTGGTCGAGAGGGAAATACTGTTTTATCTCATCGTTTCGTGTTCAGCATATGAAGAACTGTAATCAGTAACACTACTCAGTTTCACCTGATGCTTAATGTGGTTGTGACACTTCGTGCCCCGTTCTACAAGCACAGTGCCTTCACGTGTGTTAGTAGGAAGCGCTAGTAATGCGAGTGAATTTAGACCTAAAACTAAGGACTGGTGACATTACGTAGTCCTCATGAGCACCTTCATAATTTGTAGGCAGTCCTCTTTACCGATAAAACCTACCCTTCTTATTGTGAAGGTGATCAAATATTAGGAGCATCAGATTGGCGAAATTGTAGTACGCATGGAAGAAAAGAGAAATTCATACAACTTTTAGTCTGAAAACGTGAAGAGAGGCGTAGACGTATGATGGCAGGATAATATTAAAGAAATGGGTTATGCAGATGTGGACTGGAATCAGCTGGACCAAGGTTGGGTTCACTGGCGGTTCCTGTGAACATGTTAAACAATTTTTTTTTGAAAAAAAAAACAACCAACCAATGCACATTAAATGTCACTATTTGTTTAGTTGACACTACCCCTACATATGTTTCGATCCTTATCGGATCATCATCAGGAGGACTTTCTATCAAGCTACACCTTTCACACATCCACAAGTTCATGTGCTATCGTTTGCAGTCAAGCTACTATTGTCCCTGTTACACTATGCAACCTTTAGGTAAAGGTTATGTTAAAATTGTAAAAACTGAGATACTGTATAAAATTCTAAAAAGTTGAAAGGTTACAAAGTTAAAAGTTTTTTATCTTTTTTGTCTTTAACTTTTTAACCTTTTTTAACCTTTAAACTTTCTAGAATTTTATACAGTATCTCAGTTTTTAAAATTTTAATATAACCTTTTCCTAGAGGTTGCATAGTGTAACAGGGCCAATAGTAGCTTGACTGCAAACGATAGCACATGAACTTGTGGATGTGTGAAAGGTGTAGCTTGATAGAAAGTCCTCCTGATGATGATCCGACAAGGATCGAAACATATGTAGTGGTAGTGTCAGCTAAATAAATAGTGACATTTAGTGTGCATTGGTTGGTTATTTTTAAAAAAATTGAGTGAAAATGTACGGTGATGATAATCTAAAAACGTTAAACAAAATTTCACTGGGGCTGTCTGTTCCCTGAGTGCTTTGTTTATAAATACTACCTGTGGCAGTCGTGTCGTCACACTAAGAACAGTCCTTAGCATGGAATCATGTTTGTGAAGGTTTTATTTTAACACAGCGATGTGCAGTAATCAATGAAGTAGCGTTGATATGGCGGCTCGTGTATTTCCATTTCCGCTTGATGATTACCAAAAATGGTCGAAAACCTTAGGTCAAGTACATGTTTTACTGTAAAACACCGGGTTATAAAATTGAGTGTTTGTGTTGCTGGGTTTGTTAATAATTAGTAATTTCGTCTGTAGGCTTAGCTGTCAAGATAAAGACGAAGTTCTTAATTTTTTGTTCAAGGTAGGTCTATGATGGATTGAAAATATCGTAGTTAGTAGGTGTGTTGATTGAGTGCAGCCAGAGGAAGTGGTTTTCCTGCCTTAGGGTTTGACAGGTTGGCTACCTAATGAAGTTACACTTGTCTTACACAGTTGGATATTGTGCTGGTATTTTGTGCCAGCTAGGAAGTGGGTGAATACTTGAGTGTATGGGTTGGCATCATAATCAGCTGATCAAGCCGACTGCAACGTGGAGGTTGTCCAAATATTTTGTATTTCGAAATAACATTGCAGTAGGCTAAATGACAGTAGGCCTATCTGCCTGTCTGTCTGTCGCTATATCCGTCTGTCTGTATGTCCGTCCGTCTGTCCATCTATCCGTTTGTCTACCAGTCTGTCTTTCTCTACTACGTGGCTCTTAGGCCATTGCGGACAAGGCCCCTTGCTTTCCGGGTTTGCACATTAAATTACAGGAGAAGGACAAAAACTTCGAAGGACCTTTTTAAGGGATTTCAGAGTCCGGCCGATCAAATCCTTGAGGGACCGAACACTTAGAAATTACGTGTAACGGAACGTGAATTAGAACAGACATTGGTGTACTCTTCATTGCGATTGTTTCCCCCGATGCACCAAGCCTCGCTGCTAAACTGTGCGTTGTACGGACGACAGTTGCAGCCGAGAGCCGTCTGTCGACACACCTGCCTCAGTTCCCACGCCGCGCGGTTTAATTGCTGTAGCAACCATTGTCTCACCTGGTTGTAACAGATGAACGATGACAGGCGATAGTGCACGGGGTTCAGCTGGAAGCTTTACATGTTAAATTAAATTCGATGAAACAGTGAACCCTGGACACCTGCAAAGCATTCGTTACATTATTGTGCAGGCTGCCGATGGTGGCAATTAAGACCTGTTGGATGAAAACATAAACAGGCACACTGCAGACAAAACAGAAGCTCCATTATAAATGATGTTGGTCTAGAAATAAACCCATAAAATAAATATAAGCCTACGTCATTCATGTCTCGTCACCAAAATGCAGGACAAAGTCATTAAGCATAGGCCTTTAACATGCGCAGATCTTTCGCAAACATGGTAGAGTTCAAGTATTTTGGAGCGATAGTAATATAATCCAATGTTACTGTCAAACAAGAGGCCACATTAAGTTCGGACAATGAGCGCTTATCATCATTCAGTTGAAGTGTTTTACTTCCTATCATCTGTCTAGAACCGTAATGATTAAAATACATATCAGGCCTACAAAAGTGTAAATTGACTTGCTTTTATAGCGTATCTGATATTAATGCAAGATCATGGACTGAACTTTTGTGGGCAGGTTGTTGTGGAGAATGTATATAGACGAGAAGGAAGAAGCGTCATGAGGCTGGGCAAAAGTATTTGGTGAGAGGCACATAATTTGTGTTCCTCGGCAATTATTAATTTTTGGGTAATAAAGTCAAGGAGGCTGAGATGGGCGAAGGTGTAGAACACAGAGGAATACGGGCATACAGGATTTTAGTTGGAAACGTGATAGGATGAGACAATGTGGGAGACGCCGGTGTAGATGAAGCAAATTAGTAGTAATAATATGGCTAGGAGGTGGGGATGTAAGTGTTTTGACGGGATTAGTGTAGCTCAGGAAGGATTCTGCTATGTGGATTTCATGAGCTTGTCGTTTCTTCTTGAAGCTTCACGGATTAAGCTCTGGAGCATTCTTCCTCATACTATATCTTGTTTTTTTCTCAGGACTTCAGGTACGGCATTTGACAAGTCTGGCCTGGCATCCACCCGCCTGGCCGGGGTGAAAGATGGAGTCCATATGTTTGGTGGGAGCATTCAATGAGGATGATTTCCATTTTGCTTCCGATGACAGGATGATAGCGAATGTTACTATTATGTCCGGTAGAGTGAGCCCTCAGATTAAGGTGGAATCCAAACCACTGTAGGGGGCTGATAATATCTCGGTTCGAAAAGATTTGACTCTGTCAGAGGTCAGCGCTGAAGGCAAGGGAAGGCTTGCGGAGGAACCGGCACTGGACTCCGCTGGTGTCGGTTTTTAGATCTTAAACAATTTCTGCGGTAGGGTAGAGTTCCGTGTAACGGGGATTAGACAATCACAAGGCTGCTGCAGCCACAAGATGGCACTGAACATCAAACTGAAACACGGGAACTGATCGAAACATTAACGTGTGTAGCAGGATTCAGCCCACTTGTGGCCTGATATCTTGGTAGGCTTTGCCAGTGGAAAGCGAATTATTGTCTACTGCTTTAGTAGCAACGGCGTGGGCCAGGCCAGCCTGTATGTAAATGCTACGTGTTGACTTGCACCTGGTCGACACTGCCAAGTTCCCACGGGATACTGCCCATCTTACTCGTCCATTATTAACATTTGCTGCATGACAGAACTCGGAATGCGACGGGCACTCGAGCGACTCATGAGTGCTAGGCCTTCCCTACTCTTCATTAACTAACATGTCGGCTACGAACTCAAGGACATAGGCCTAATACAGGTACATCGGTAACAAAGAAGTGTTAAGAGCACTGTCGACTGACGTTCATTTTAGAGATCCGAAGGATTGCACCTCGGAGGTTTATATACCCAGCACAGGCATCGTTAGTATATTCGTGCCTTTTGCATACTGTTTGTTGGTTTATCGAATCGGAAGCGGCAAAGAGGGAGAGCTGGGCAGGGCATGTAGGACGCACATTATACATACTCTTAGTTAGAAAACCTTTAAGAGGAGAGAGCATTTCGTAGACTTCGCCGAAGATGGGAGGACAGTATTGAAATGGGTCTTAAAGAAATAGGACGTGGCGATGTGTGCTTGTGGTAGGTTCCAGTGGCTGGGTGACATGGTGTTGAGCCTTCTGATTCTGTAAAGGGCGGCCAAATTATTAGTTAGCTGAGGGACAGGTTCTTAACAAGGCCTTTGCACCACTGAGTTAGGTTTGAGAATGTTGAATGTTGTTAGGACGGCTTCCGCCTCAGAAGTTGCCTCTGTTGCCGCGGTTGGTTTGAAGATGGCACAGGTTGAAGGCTACCGCTGTCCCGGTTTCAAATAATTTAACGGTGCAAAAATAATATTTAGGGCGTAGAGATAAGTTGTAAGGGAACAGAGAAAATTGCGTAATGAGAATTGTGTTAGTTGTTGTTATAGCGTTTATGTAAGTTGTATGCATTTATAAACTTAATATTATTCATTCCGTACATTTTAACTTAATATTTAAAGTCCGACAAATGTACAATTTAATCACATTATTTGTGTATTTTCACTGTCCTACATGTTTCGAACCCTTAATTTGGGTTCATCTTCAGGGACACATTATCTAAAATCGCACACTAGTTACACCAACTGGCACAATTGTTTACATGAATTCTTTACAATTGTTCACATACACTGTTTAAAACAAATAAAAGTTAAAAATTGTGGTTGTTGGTTGTTTCAGTCTTACATTGGTTAAAAATTGTATAAAAGAACAATCTATGCTGTTTTGATATCCTGAAACATACAATATCTGTTTATCGGAGTAAGTTGCCTGTTGGGTTTGAGAACAGTACATATGCATTTGTTGGTATATATGGATGATTATAGTCACAATGCACGGAACAAATAGTATTAAAATAGACTAATTTATTTTAGATACATTGGGCCCTGTAATTTCTACATAAAACATCTTTTAAACTGTGTTTATATCAATATGTCTAAAGGAGAATAATTTCTTAGTCTGTGGCCTGCAGGTTGGCTTTGGTCTTTTTGTATTTCAGTTCGGGCACATTCGATTTGTATCTCCGGGAAATTAACGTCACTGACAGTACAGCAGACTGTTGGAATCGGCAAAGAACGCTTTTGATTGTAGCCTACATGCTTTCCTTAGTATGTAGGAAGTGTGCCTAATTTCGCACCCATTTTGATAAAGGCCAACTTCCAAGGGTGCTGTGTCATGAAAATGAAGATTATCGGTATGAACACGTTCCTGGCTGAGAGTAGTTTCATACTCATTATGGTAATTTTTAATTTTTTTGTTTTCCATTTTATCAGTTTTTAAGGATTAAAGAAAAACGTTTGGTGCGCGCAATTAGGAATACTGTATTCCCAATTTTGCCCACGTAGCCTGTTCCAGAAAAAACGACCTGAAATCTGCCTCAATTAAGACAGGTTTCCTACAACTTCAGATATTGACTAATTTTTCAGGATTCTCTTCCTTACTGTTAACTTTGTCTTTTGAGTTTTGATTTTGGCATTTCACATATTTCTGAAGCTCGCAGTAAAGGCATTTCCTTGTTCCTAACGGCCGTTATTACCCTCATCATATTGTCCTTCTTCCATGTGTTGTGTTTCTTTGGACCCATCTGTAACAAATTCGGCTTTATCGAAGGGAGATACAAATACCTGACGCGACATTAGGGCAACACTTGGTGGGCGAAATTAGGCACATATGTCATGTAATATGGCGGGCTTTTGCGGGTGAACAATGCAAATGCATGCAGCATAAGAACGAAACTACAGTGTCTTTAGAGCTTATCAGTAGTATAAACTTATTTTCACTACATACCTTTCACATTCAGAATGCTCAATAAACAGAACGCTGTGCGAAATATTTCAAGACGAGAAATAACTGTAAACCAGTGCACAACCACTATCCACACTTCCTGTCGGTCAGCTGACACACAAGATGTCGCGTACATCTGAAGGTAAAATTTCCACCAATTGTGGAAAGAGTTCAGCACTTAGCATCAAAAATACTTCGGTGTGCGAAAGTAGGCGTACGTGCAAAAGTAGGCACACTTAACCTGATACTTTTAACTGTTCGTTATTTCGTCGATTTGGAATGGATAGTCTACATATTGATAGAAACTACGAAGTTATTTTAGCTTTAGGCCTACATTGTTTCTGTTTGGGGATGCGACCTGTTTTGCATTCTTTCCGTATGCATACATAGTTCCCTACAGTAGATCGATGGCGAGTGGAATTTTAGGGCAGTTTTGATGTTTTGAATTTTTACCACGCTACAAGCCCTGCTGAGCAGTATGATCGCTATTACGAACACCTGCACACTGAAGCTTTTGGTTTCTGATTCCGCGGCTCTGTACGCGCCGTCGAGCAATTTCACGTGTGATCACACGTGTTCCTACTCTCACCTTAAAAAAAATTAAAGAGAAACACTTTTAAGCCTAATGGATTTCTGTAGTCTCATGAAAGCAGTTTTTATTACAGGTGGTTTTCCAGCTGGTAGTTTGTGCACTGTTTTGCATGTTAATTTCTTAAGCAAGTGGAGTTGTCATTTTTGTCCCTTATGACACGTGACTCTAGTGCTTGGTGACACTCATTGTTACCAGGGCCCGTTAATGGATATTTCCCGTCGTCCCTCCATGCCGGCCAGATTATTTTCGTCAGACTTTGTGAACACCAGACATATTTTGTCTCATCTTCCTTACTCCGTGGTTGAGTTGTGAGCGTCCTGCTTCGTCTTTGGAGGCCGCAGAGTTGATTCCCGATCGATCTAGAGTCGGCTATCCTGGGCAATTTATTTTTTTTTAAGTTTTCCACAGTCCCTTGAGTGAAATGTGGGATATGACTTACATTAAAACAGGCCACGATACCGTCACGCCCCTCAAGGTAACACGCACAGTCATCCCACTGTAGGCCTAATGTAGGCCTGTAATATGAATCTGCTTGCAGGAAGGTAAAGGTAAAGATCTCCCTAGAACAGGCCACGAAGGCCCAGAGGGGGAGTAGAGGTATAGCTCTACCCTTTCTTTAACCCTGGCACTAGATGAGGGTGGGTGGTCAACTCCACGCCCCGACCGCTTTACCCCCGGGAAGGAGACCCGGTACCCATTGTATAGGAGGCCGGTCTGGACGGGTGCGAAAAATCTCGTCCCCATCGGGATTCGATCCACGGACCGTCCAGCCCGTAGCGAGTGGCTATACAGACTACGCTAAGCTTCATTAAATGCATTACACATCTGGAGACTGACATTCTTCGAAGTAAGAACGTGGTCCATGTAAACGTTCAGTTCGTACCTCACAGAGAACACCGTGCGTGTCCATTATGTTGCCGTGTAGGCAAATGATCACTTGTGAAAACTCACAGGAAACACGTAGTTAGATTTATCTATAAAATTGTGTGGAAACGTACTGAGTTTCTTAACATCACAGCAGGTGATATAGGCCTATACGTATACATATATATATATATATATATATATATATATATATATATTGTCTCCACTGGACTTGGCATGGTTAAGAAAGACTGAATTTTATCTTGAAAATTAAATAGATTTAGTGTTCTCAGTGAAAGACTTTGACGCTTTTACACTAAGTGTAACGCATGAGTCTGTTGGTAACGAAGTGTGCAGTTGTGGTGCTCTGTCAGTAGCAAATACGAGTAATATAGCGTGATAGACAGGGCCTATTGTTGTGTGTTAGTTACAAAAAGGGACAGTAATTTACACGGTTTGATTAAGTTATGTAACGACAACTTTTCATTTGCGTAAGCTATATATTGAAAATCACGAGTATGAATGACCGAACTGTAAATAATGAAAAATGAAGCGGTAGTTGCGTATTTTTGTAGACGGACTGAGGAAATACGTGAAAAATATAAGTATAATAAAGGTACCCTTTCGCGAATACAAACATCGAACCCGGAACTTCCCGTATATAAGGTAGCACAGAAGCACTAGTCAGGCCACCGTGGAACAGCTCACCCCGGTGGTCTGGCATGCGCATGGTGGTGATTTAGTTACATATGTGTGTGTTCGGGGTACAGTCATTGTGTGCCAGTAAGAGCAGGATCGTGTGCAGTGCCAGAAGCTGTCACTCACTTCGTACCGCTACAGTGATCCCTCGTCCAAGGCGGTGACTGATCATGGCGTGGTGGGCAAAGTCGCGTTGCACAATTCCTTATTTGAAAAATAGGGTTACGTGAACGCGGTGGCTTACGGCTTCGTTCCCTGTCGGTTAAAATACATACATTTTTGGATCAGGCCGTGCCATGGCTCAGGCGGTTAGCCGCCGGACTCCCACCGCGGAGGCCCGGGTTCGATCCCGGGTTAGTCCATGTGGAATTTGTGGCGGACAAAGTGGCACTGGGACAGGTTTTCCCCTGTCAATTTCATCCCACCGGTGCTCCATTACTTGGAAAAATAAAAAAAAATCATCTTTCTCTTCATCTTCATCACAGGCTTGCACAATAAGCCTCAAAGCTGCGGTGCGTCCGTGGTGTCTGCTGCGGGGCCCTTCTCCCCACATTTTTGGATATTAAATATTTACTCTTACCCTCCGCTTCTGCGGCCGTTGAGTGGGTAACCGTCCCCCTTTAACCGCGGGTGTTTAAATTTGTCAGCGTCCGGCAGTCCCCCCCACCCCCCATATGTATTTAATTATTTTCAACTGCGCTGGGTAAACCTCGTTAGGTGAGGGGTTACTGTATTTGCGTTACTTGTTTCATTCTGAAACATCCTCTTAATGTTAGCCCAATAGACAGTGCATATTAGTCTCTTGAAGACAGAAAACAAACTTTGGACTCTGCTGTTACGTGAGAGTACTTTGAAGATATTTCATCGTTTGGAATTATTATTCTCATCTTACTGAGCGATACATAACCTCCTGAAGTTGATACGGAATCGCTGAATACACGTACCAATAATACATAATACATAATGGTTGTTTGTGAAGTGTCCTATAATTTTATAAAGACAAAGTGCGTGAATATTGTTCAGAGTGGCCTGGACAGGACTCAGGGTTTCTGTTGACTTCGAAATACTAATCAGTGTATCGGTACTTTATCACATTTACAACTTTCACCCAAATTTTATTGGCTTTGTAAGAAAGTGTACCATTTCCTGTTTCAGAATTGTTCCAGGTTACCGATATGGCCTGTTTTCCATCCCCCAGTCATATCCTCTAACCTCGATTGCATGCTGGTGGGCTATGTATGGAATTGTTTGTTTTTCGCTACTGCTTGTAAGTGTTAAGTGAAGTAGGATGTTGGGGTGCAGGATCACACAGGAAGCAGATGTCGTAACGAAGAAAAAAACTTTTGATCTTGCGTTTCTAGGTACGCCTGTAGATTCCTACGAGTATATGAAGGAGAGTAGAATTGCTGAAATTTTGGGGCCTGTAGGGATGTGTTAGGTTTTAACATGAAAAGTTGGTGATTGGAGGGAAATCTCGCTCTTGTTTTTGACGCGTTAGAACATTTATGCTTCAAACAGATATAGCAATTGTAAGCCTGTTCAAATCTTACTTGTAACTTGGCCTGTCTGTACTAGTAATATGATGTGTGGGTATTTTTCTCGTTTCTTTCGATGTTAGAAACCCATAGCCATGGGCAGTTTTCCGCTTTCCGATTCGTCGGTTTTATTTACAGCCCATTTATTACCTTTCAGGCGTTGTGATGTTGTAAGTACTGGAGTAATAAATTAGGGAAATTCAGTACGTTTTGAAATATTATTAAAAGTTAAACTGTAATTTTAGAAATAATTAAGGGGTAAGTTTATTTAAGCGGTGTGTGAAGGCATTTGAATCTTACTTAGAAGGTAGATTACCCCGTTAAAATTCCCGCTGGGGGCATAATGAACTTCCAAGGACTTACTCATCCTCTCTAGACAAATATTTACACAACAAGCTAACTCTAACACTACGCAAGCCTTTCATTCTAAGATCCTACACAGTTCTTACTATTTGTCAAGTAGGCCTACATATCACATGCTTTAACGTTAAAATACTTTGCATTTTGTCCACAGTGTAGGCCTATACTGATAGTTTTCTTACGATTCCCAGAATAGGCACAAAATTTTTCTAAAAACAGCGTTAACTGATAGGTGTTTGTAATGGGGCGTAGTGTGTTTTCTATGAAGTAGGAACTGGCTTTTTAAATATTATTTAGATGAATTTCAGGCTTCAATGATTAATTATAGTTGTATAATATAGTTAAACGCTGTGTAGCCTAATCTGTATGATACAGGCCCACCAGCAATTAAGAGTAAGCCTATTATAGCGTATTGAAGACTAATAAATTCATAGCTCAGTATACAGTATATAATTTCTTAAATTGTACACACTCTGAAACTCAGTGTCTTCAGAACGTGGAAGGAGTATATTGGTTTCAAGTGTTGAAATGTTTTAGAATTATTTTATTGACTGTAATTACAAACGCGTTGAAGGCTTGATGTCTCAAGTCACGAACCCTTATTGCGAGCGTCCAGATTTAAATTAACTTGACAGTACTGCGGCTTGACAGTCTTTGGCACGTTGAAATTGATTTTCTTTAATTGCTCGGCAGAAATGAAAATCGTCTTACGACTTCATCAGTATTGCTTTTACTGTATTTCGTGGCCTGTTCGGTTGTTAATAAGAAGAGAGTTGAGACTCACCATAAATTGCTGGTAGCTGTGGACAGAACGTTGGACGAAATGATTAAGCTTAGCCCTAACTTCTATGAGAGTATTCACGCACCTGAATGACTGTAAAATTACTTACGCCGCAGGAAACCCAATTAAGATATTAAAGAGCACTTCGAATTCTGAGTACTGAGCCCAGATCAGCTCCAGCGTTGTGGGAAATCGAGCAGACAGGATCTGTAGTAGCCTAGCTGCTTGTGATTCTCAGCTCAAAAACTTGTTCGCCATTACCTTTAAATGTTAATTGTTTTAATTCGTAGGATCAGGCCAAGGACCTCATGGCCAAAAATCGTCATCGTCACAAGTTTTGTTTGGAACTGGGCGTCTTAACGTTGCTGTTTTTTTCGTGTAGCATCCAAATACGTTAGGATATGATTATGCATTTTCTGTAGGCAAAGAGAGAAAGGGAGATAAATCTTAACACATATCATCGTCTCTGTTGTCCTAGTTATGGTTGGAGATATCGTAGCCATTATATGAACATATATCTCGTCAACACTGTTGTCGTAGTCATGGTAGGAAATATCCCAGCAGATATCTGAACATATCTCATCGTCACTGTTGTGGTCATGGAAGGAAATATCCCAGCAGATATCTGAACATATCTCATCGTTACTGTTTTGGTCATGGTAGGAAATATCCCAGCAGGTATCTCATCGTCACTGTTTTGGTCATGGTAGGAAATGTCCCAGCATATATCTGAACATATCTCATCGTCACTGTTGTGGTCATGGTAGGAAATATCCCAGCAGGTATCTCATCGTCACTGTTGTGGTCATGGTAGGAAATATCCCAGCAGGTATCTCATCGTCACTGTTGTGGTCATGGTAGGAAATATCCCAGCAGGTATCTCATCGTCACTGTTGTGGTCATGGTAGGAAATATCCCAGCAGGTATCTCATCGTCACTGTTGTGGTCATGGTAGGAAATATTCCAGCACATATTTGAACATATCGTCTCTGTTTTGTTCATTGCAGGAAATATCCCAGCAGGTATCTCATCGTCACTGTTGTGGTCATGGTAGGAAATATCCCAGCACATATTTGAACATATCGTCTCTGTTTTGTTCATTGCAGGAAATATCCCAGCAGGTATCTCATCGTCACTGTTGTGGTCATGGTAGGAAATATCCCAGCACATATTTGAACATATCGTCTCTGTTTTGTTCATTGCAGGAAATATCCCAGCAGGTATCTCATCGTCACTGTTGTGGTCATGGTAGGAAATATCCCAGCACATATTTGAACATATCGTCTCTGTTTTGATCATTGTAGGAAATATCCTAGCCATGTCTGAACATACGCCTCACCATCTCTGTTGTCGTGGTCATGAATGGAGATATCATAGCCGATATCTGAACATATCTCATCACTACTGTTGTCATAGTCATGGTCGGAATTATTCCAGCCGACATCTGAACGTATATCTCATCATTACTGTTGTCTTGGTCATGGTAGGAGATATCCCGGCAGATACTGGAATATGTTATCATCGTTCTTATTTTGGTCGTCGACTTCTTATTTTTTGTATTTCAAGTATGACTGTGCTTCGATGTGTTTTTTTCCTGTGGGCCTTGCTTTATAAACGTATATTGCAAGCAGTGTACATGGTCTGATTTTTAACGATTGATTCTTCAAGCAATGCAGGGTCTGTAGAGTTGATTTCAAAACTTGCGCAAAATGTGGATTCAAATGCAGAGATTTTTGGTTACTTAAATGCGTAACGAGCTTACACAGTGATAATAATGTGCATTGTTTATTGAAGTTAGAGGCCTAAGTGTAAAGGGTTAGTCTTGTAGCGTACTGCGATACAATCCAGCAAATGGTAGGAATACTGTACTGCAGTCTAAATGAATTAATCACACAATAGGAGAGGAAGTGTGTGTGTTCTCCCGTCATTCCCTTTATTTCGTATTAGGAAATACCTAACAGATTTAGATGAAATTTAATGTTGTGGGTTTACGCTAATAGCCATCGGTCGAATTAGTGTAAATATTGGTTTGTAGCGGTCCAAATTAAGCCCAGCTTACATGAAGTTCGGTTGCAGTTTCACTGATTTTCGCAAAATCCTCAAACTTTCACGGGATCTTCGTGGGCCTGGATCTCATTGAGACATTATTGAAATAAAATTAAGATATTTTTAAATTGTTCAACGAAAGTGACAAATACAGTTTATGATTGTTGCACATTGTAATATCTCCAGAGCGATTAGCTTTTCATCAGTGGAGATACAGGGACGTATGCAATAAATTAGCGTTAAGACAAATGATGTATACAAAACTGTAGGAAACACACTTAGAAGTTTTTGTGTCCTCAAAGTTGTGGAACGTCCTGTCATGCCTATCGTAGGTCCTTAGGCCTACCGATAAACACCTCACGTACCTGTCATATAGGCCTACTCGCGAACTGTTGCTGTAGTCAGTAGTAGTGGCATTGTCGAATAATTCAGATGTCAAGAATGGTTGCATTTACGTTGAATGGGGTTTTTCTGCGCCGTCTGCGGTTCGAGTGTGAGGTGGGGTCTGCATTTCATTGAGGGCGGAGGCTTTGTTCAGAACGGTGAACTCCTCCCACACAACAAAATTAACTTTTTATTTTACTTTCCACGTGTTTTCTGTCGGCCACCAAACACATTCTAGGAAACTGAATTTGTTTCCGCCCTGTTTGAGCAAATAGTTTGTTGGACACACACTGCACTATGTCTGCTCTAACGGACAGATAGTAGGTTGGACACACACTGCAGTATGTCTGCTCTAACGGACAGATAGTATGTTGGACACACACTGCACTATGTCTGCTCTAACGGACAGATAGTATGTTGGACACACAGTGCAGTATGTCTGCTCTAACGGACAGATAGTAGGTTGGATACACACTGCACTATGTCTGCTCTAACGGACAGATAGTATGTTGGACACACACTGCACTATGTCTGCTCTAACGGACAGATAGAACCGGTAAATGTCTGAGAATGTTACTTGTTTAGAATATCATTAAGACGGAAATACATTAACCCAAATTCCTGAACTTCATCACACCCTCTTCTACATGTTGTACTCGTTAAGGGAATGCATATCAGGGGACGTTTGTAAGCTTTAGCTTCGCAATGTTACCTTTTTCAAACCGAGATACATATTTTCTAATCAACCGCGTCTAATTGTTTCCTTCTGGAAACGATCATTTTAACAGTGGAATTTGAGAATTGTCACAAATATTTTTACTCATAAATCTTTGTGTGGTCTACGGAATAATCAGCAGATACAGAGGTCCTTCAGTTACATGTTTTCCAGTTCAGTTAACTGCTTTGTTTTCGTTTGCTTAGAAAAATGCATCTTAATGTGATACAAGTAACATCACTAACACAGGATTGGAATTTCTTCATAACCCTTTGAAGACTAAATCTGATGCTGAAGTACTTTTCTTTCCAATGCTTCCCGATAACCGAAGTGTCTCTGCCTTCTTTGAAGGTCCCCAGACTTCGCTGGCTTGTCCTCCTGATAAGTGAGATTCATGTTCATCCACATTTTAGGCATAATTCCATCAATTAAAGTACCTACATGATAACTTTTACTTGACATACCAACGGTCTTCATTAAGTAAACGTTTTTATCAATAGTAATCGTCAAACTAAACTATACCCCCACCCGCAATGAATTGTACTTTAAACCAAGGAGAAAATTTTTTACCTACTTTACGTCGTTCGTTACTTGGAAATTCCCAGTTTCATTGTTTTTGTCTGGTATGGCTTTGTTGCTCTTGGTGTGTTTGTTTGTTATTTTGTAACCTACAAAATAACTTTATTTTATTACTGTGTATGCTTCTGTGATTGCTGCCGCCATCTGTAAAAAATACCTGGGAACAAAAGTTAGTGGCGTTTTTTAAATCAAATAAAAACACTTTATGCACCTGCAATAAACTGTAATCTCGGTAAAGAATTGGGAATTTAATCTGTTTCTTTATGATACAATCGTGACATGGCATGTCAGTTGTAATTAAATGACAGTACCGTCCTTCCTGCTTTCCATTTCGTGCCCCTGTTTTTAATGTATGAAATGTGCTTTGTTGCCATTTGTTGCACGCAGTTTATATTTAATCTGTGGACGTCCACATGGTGTTATGACCGGACCGCGCAGTAAACACACATAATAACATGTCCCGTCTATCGCCAAGGGCGTTGGGTGGCGTGAGACGCAGCAGAACACAAACTTGGACATGGTTACGTCACTGACACGAGGGCTCTATAGACCTGCCTGGAAACGTAATGGGGTGTTGAACTGTCCAATTTATTTCTCTACGCCGCCTGCTTAATTTCTTGCTTATTATTTGCATAGCATCGAGTAGTTGGATGATAAGTAGATGATGATTGGGAATTATTTGGAATGAAATGGTTATGGCCTGATCTAGGTACTATCCCAGATTTTGCCAAGAGGGACCGAGACAAAACCGATAAAAACACCACAGGCCAATTTACATGTCGATAACCGAAGCGGGAACCACCCTTACACAAGTCTAGAACATAAGAGCTGCACTAGCCTGGTGGATCTCGACTTACTTACATCGCTGATATTCAGAATAGAACATTGACTCTTTTGATTGAAGAAGTCTGTTAAATTAATAATACCACATTTCTTTTTAAACGACACAAGATTTATATAGACCTTAAATAAGGGAGCGTTTTTGATGCTACAAAATTGTAGTCGGAACCCGTAAAGAGAAGAGAGCACGTCGAACAGACTTATGGGAAAATAATACTAAACGGATCTTAAACAAATAAGGTAAGTGAGTGATGGCTGTATTTATGTGACTTAAGGTACGAACACTGATCGTCTCTTGTGAACACGGTACTAAGTTTTGGGTTTCCTTAAAATGCGAGGAATTTGTTGACTAGCTAAGCGACTGGGAACTTTTAACGAAGACTCTGTTGCATGAAGTTAAAGCCTAGTTTTTGTACGTTATAAACTGAACTTCTGAATAAATGTTTTGTTGACATTTCTTAGTTTGTAGTCTGTTGCGAAAGATGAAGAGGCATAAAACTTGTAGAGCGTGAAGCTGCCCTCTTACCCCCACATAGCATGTAGTCAGTCATATGCTTGTATTCAATCGCACAGACATGATGCAGCCTGTACGATCCTATTAAGATTTAAAAATACTGAACAGCTTCTCTGCAATACTTTGCCTGCTGCACTTACCGACCTGTACGTCAGGCTAAACAGTCACTAAACCTGTGCTACCAAAAGGCAGGGAGTTTCAATTACCAGCAGTGTGACATACGGAAGGGTCACTTTTTTCACAAATTGCCATACTCATTGCCATATGGGACCTGCCGTTGAATTCGTGGTGTGTGGCTTGTGACGTCCGTCGAGAGGCGGCAGATTTCTGTTTCTGCATGCCTGTGGGCGGGGTTGAGCGCTGGACGTGCAGTGATGAAAAGAACAGCACTGTGGACAACAAAGAGGATGTGTGCCAACAGGTGGCTGGTGGGTCATTGATGTGTTGTGCAGCTACTTTGTGCCCACTGTCATGTTCCGATCGTGTGTTTTGCTCGAGTGAATGTTCCGTCACCATGTTGAGTATCGAACTTCGGTTCCAATAGGGCTGATATTCTGAACCTCCAGATACGGCACTGAATCTTTCAAAGTGTAAACAGAACTTGGATTCATGTCCTTCTTTATCTGTACAGATTTTATGAAGTACTATTATTGCTGCGGCCGCGCGGTCTAAGGCGTGGGTCTGCTGCCGTTCTCTTGCTGGCTTTGTGGGTTCGAATCCCCCCGGAGGAAGGATGTCTGTCTCTTGGGAGTGTTGTGTGTTGTCAGGTTGAGGTCTCTGCGTCCGGCTGGTTACTCTTGTCCAGAGGAGCCCTACCGGGTGTGGTATGTCTGAGTGTGATCGTGAAGCCTCGATAATGAAGAGGCCCTGGCCCACTAGGGGCTGTTGCGCCATTGGGGGGGGGGGGCGATTACTGCTGTACTACTAATAATAAGTGATAAAAGAAGGAAAAATCTTTGCGTAAACCATGTATCATGAAGTGGTAAGGGTAAAAACTTCTTACTTGTAGGCCTCGGCGATCTACAGAGCTTCACTGTCCGGCCGATTTATCATCTGTTGGCTGGGAGACTGGATAGATGAGTGGCGCTCATTGCCGGTCTAAACGTGATGGCGAAGAAAGAAACCGATTGTCTCTTATTATTATTAGTGTTATTTTTGTTATCCTCACCACTGTAATCGTGACTGACATTACTTTACCGAGATGCTACTTTATAATTTAAACATTAAACGCAACTGCTGTCGTCGGCCAAATACCAGCCTTCCTATTTCCAAAGAGGCATCAATATGCCGTGCTGAAATTACAATTTTCGCTTGATGTAAAAGCTGCCGGGGTGTGTAACTGTGAACACGTGAAACTTTACTGCGTGGCACTTGCACACGGAATAACGTGAGGAAGAACAGTGCCCTGTAATTGTTCACTCTGCGCTGCTTATTTAGATCGTATTATATTTATCTTATTGTATTTGAAATAAGATCAGATAGGTGTGCAATACAAACACGTCGTTGTAGAACTAGGCCTACTTCTGCTAAAAGTGTGGTGGTGCTGTTCGTGGGGTGGCAGGTATGGTGGTTAATGGTGATGGTGGCTGCATTGGTGGGGGTGGTGGTGGTGGTAGTAGTAGTAGTAGTAGTAGTAGTAGTAGTAGTAGTAGTAGGCTTAGCAGTAACCGGAGTGATTCCACAGTCCATCGACACCAACTCACAAGGAAATATTAATGTTCAGTGTAAATCTGTCATTTCCTTCGGCGCCTATCAACAGTTTCCAATTCTACGGTGGGAAGCCAACACGAACCATGGCAAGCTACGCTGAAGTCTCAAGTTGGTTGCGCTTTGCTTTGTGTGTCGCTGAATGCACTTGGAGTTCACAGGGGGTGAAAGTGGAGGGTTCAAATTAATTCCCCGCACCTGTGTTCTTTTGTTGGTTCCCTACAGTTGGCAGCAAAAGGACACTTTGCTGATGTACACCCTTCATCAAAATACTCGTATATGAAGCCAAAATCGTGCCGCAATTTCACATGGGACGGATTTGTTTTAGTAAATGTTACGATTCTTTTTATGTTACGGATAAAATTGTCTTCAAAATGTCGAACCGCACATCGGTCAAAATTCTGTGGAGCCTTGTCTTTACGCATCTTGTTTCGAACTTTTTATTTTCTTTACTTTAAATTATACACGCGATCCAACTAGAAGGCATACCAACCCGTTCACAGAAACTGGAGTTCAGTATCTTTATGTTCACATATTCTGTCCACGTTCCCAGTTAATAGAAGAAGAGAGGCAACATTGGATATTAAATTCACGCGCGAATGTTGGCCTTGACTGGTTGTATGGCCTCAATTGTTACGTAATGCACGTGACCGAAACCACACAACTTACAGATGTAGTGTTTGAGTATTGTTCGTGCGTGTTTAACTGGATTATTCTGAATAAATGCAGATCGATGTGACCAGTGGTATAGGGCCAAATTTTATCTTGATGATGTCTGTGTTGCTGAATGTTCGGCTGTGCTAACCAGACAAGTTGTATAAAATATGAGGACTTGATTTCATGAATAATGCGAGTTATTAGGAATTGTCCCGTTTTACGTGAGGCGGCTTTGCTGGTTTATACTGTAGGGCTGATGTGACAGGTTGCCCAAATCAAGGACCGTTGCGATGTAGATGCGCCTGCGATCATTCGGTCCTTTTTATAGGTATTACACACTTCCAGAGTTTACTGAAACAGTTATACTAGCTAGGCGCATAATTCCAGTCTTTAGCCACTGTATTCCAATTCCTTATGCCCAGTATCTTCAAATCCTCTTCAACCTCATCAGTCCATCTTTTCCGTGGTCTACTTCTTTTCCCTGTTCTTTTCATTCTAGCAGTCACTATTTGTTTTGGCATTCGTTTTTCATCCTTTCACTGTCACTACCGTCGTAATCTAGGTGATTTTATATATTTTACAGTGCGTGACCCTTGTAATATAGCCTGTATCTCCTTATTTGTTCTTATTCTCCGGCTTTCTTCTTCTTTTTTGTGGGACCGTAAAGTTTTCTTACAATCATCCGTTTGAGTATTCCAAGAGCATTCATGAGACCTGAGTAGTTCTAAGGAAATTATCGGGCCTATTTCAAGGTATGTTACTACTCGACATTTTTCTGGTGCCACTGAGGGAAATCGCTAAGAGCTCACTAGGTCCATAACCAGTAACTGGCTAGATTTGTACCAGTTACCCGTATTTTCAAGTAAAAAGCGGAAAGTAACCGGTTTACCAGTCTTTTCGGGCATTGAACTTGAGCGACAGAGGAAAATCACGAAACGTTCCTTTCGCAAGCCTAGGCGCGAACTTGATAACTTTCCAACACAAGCCTGGAACTTTATCGCTATGAAAAGCTGAGGAAACATTTGGCTTATGGGCTGAAAGAGTATCTGTCGCACTCCCAGACCAGGATTGTAGGCCTAACTGGCTGCCACTGCAGTACGTGTCTGTGGATTTACTGATGCACAGGCCTCCTGGAGCGTTGGGTTGCATGACAGGAAAAGCATGAGAAGTTCAGTAGGCTTGTAACTGGGAAACCTGTCAGGCTTCGGACAAGGTGTGCCATCTCACGAATCGGATAATAAGATTTGCCGCTACCATAATCTTCACGGCCATTCGGCTTGAAGAGCTGAGGAAAACAACGAAAAGGAAAGCCAAGTTCACGCATCGAGATTCGATCGCGTGCGTCTAGAACAGACGAAGTCAGCACTAACCTCCTCGGTTAGAAAAAAAACGTGTAATTGTGCCTAATTTTATCGGGATTCGTTGCAAACTTCTATTTCTGGTCATGAGGTGAAATATTTTGTGTGACTGTACTTCCCCATGCTGGCAGTTAAGGGCGGCTTCTCTTTGGTCTGATTGTTACCTCAACCTCCGTTTCTGTGAACCACGTGTCTACTGTTATCACGTGTATCAACCCTCCACAAATCCATCTCATGATATTAAATCTGCCCCTTGAGGTTATGCAGGGGGACTGGAAGCTCCTTATTAGGCGCAGAACACCGCCTTGGGTGTCAATTATTTCACTTTAATCTGACACACTCTGTGTGCCGCGTATTCGGCAGGACCAACAGGTTGGGCGAGGTCACGGGCAGATGAAACGCCGGAGTCTATTACTGCCAGGGGGGTGAAGTAATTAAAACTCAAAAGTACTTGCGTGAGACTGTCGAGTAGGGACTTATCTCTTGAATACAAGACTAGACCAGTAGCCTACATGCCCAACAGTAGGTAGACTTGGAAGTTCCAACTCTCACAGTAATTCCAAGGATAAACAGCCGGCCAGTTTTGTCTAGGGCCGTTTAGGGCTGATGTCGGTAATGCGTTCTGCTTTGCCTTCGTACCCACTACACAAGAGCCGGGTTAACATAGTCAGGGTTCTGACTGTGCTTCTGACTGAACGATGGGGGAAAAGTGGTTCGATTCTCGTTAGGAGTAAAAGACTTTTCTCCTCCGTGAGGCGCCCAACCAGCTTCCGTCTTTCCATGGGGGTAAAGCGGCCGGGGTGTGAAGCTAACCACTCAAATTCATCTAGTTTCGAGGTGAAGAGTGAATGGACCTTTACTTCCACTCGTACATTTTCCTTTATAGCGTGCACACGGACAACTATTATTATTATTATTATTATTATTATTAATAGTAGTAGTAGTAGTAGTAGCTTTTGTAAGTAATAATAATATTTCGCCAGCGATTTAATGGCATTCATGTTCCTTTTAATGCGTAATACTTTCTCTACTATAATATAAGTATTTTATTACGCTTATTAGGTGAATAGTTCTGTCACGACCGCCATTTTTGTACGTCGTTAAATAAACCGCACTGAGTCTCAACAAAGAAAGCAGTGCTGCAGAAGTGTTAGGTACGGTCCACATTGCATGCACGGACACCCTTCGGTCCACAGTCTGTATTGGCTATGTGTGTTCCAGACCCAGCAGGTAAACAACGGCTGCGTGTCGTGGCCGGCGTGTCTGTGTCGTTACAAGTCTTTGTGTTTATCGTTTAGTGGCCTGTTTTGTGAACGTTTTGACCCGTGTCCAAAATTTGTGTATGCTTACCAGTACAACTGTCGCAATATTTTAAGTCCTAAGTGCTCCTGTAAAACGACTGAAGTAACTAATTAGTGTTCCAAAACGTAATGGCCGAAGCTTTACGACAGAAGCTGTAAATTATTTAAAGTGTTTATACATCAGCTTGCTTGCTGGGATTGCGGGTTCGAATCCCGCCGGGGGCATGGATGTCTCTTTGTTCCGAGTGTTGTGTGTTGTCAGGTAGAGGTCTTTGCGTCGTCCGGAGGAGTCCTACCGAGTGTGGTGTGTCTGAGTGTGATCGCGAAGCCTGGATAATGAGAAGGCTTGGGCCCACCAGGGGCTGTTGCGCCATGAAAAAAGAACTTACTTTGCAATGCAGTTTGTTAAATTGCGAAGGAGGTTTATATGCATTTTCTTTTGCCTGTACGTACTGGGTTACAACTAATTATAATTCATAAAATTACTAAATCGATGGTGAATGCTGATGTAACATAAATTAACCCGAACCGACGTAGGCATCGACGATGACTAGGACTTCTACTTCCTGTCGGAATCTGGCACTGCCATTTCGCCACTAGCCTTGAAGTTTGAGACGCACGGTGCAATGCATTTGAAGCTGAGTCAGTTGTGTGGGCACACTTTATCTGCCTTAGTAGCAGATAGCTAATGAATCCCACAGGCATTATTCCTCATCCTCGTAATTCAGACTCTTATTTGTGTTGGGAACAAATTAATGAAGTCATTTGACAATAGCCAGCCACACCGTTGCCTGGCGACGGGCGTTGACTGACTCTCTCTCTCTCTTCTTATTTGTAAAACCACTCAAGTTCGTCTTTCGACAAGACCGCTCTACCCATTTCGCATACTACTTGGAATCTTAGTCCTTCTGTAAGTAGCTGTTACATTGATATTAATTACGGGTAATGTTGGCTTTTTAAGTACAGTCGCTTGGGCTATAACGCGATAGTTGCGTTCTTGTGAGACCTCGCGTTGTAGAAAGTTACGTAATAAAATAAGAGGGCTTATGGAATAAATAGGGTCAGATCCACCTTATGTCTTCGACACTGGTCGCTGAAAATTGCATGATAGCCAAAATGAGTATGCGAAAGTTATACAAACTATTTTTCAGTCACGTAATAGCCAGTTCCCTTTAACGAAACACGCCTAATAGCAGAACTGGCTGTATACTGACGAATATAATAATAATAATAATAATAATAATAATAATAATAATAATATAATATAATAATAATACTACGAGATCAAGTGCGGACCATTCTTACGATAGCCTGACATTGATCATGTGTATAGCCCTATGCATCTGTAGGCCTGACACTGTTTTAACTCTCAAGTAATAAAATTCGAATTTTCGGCTTTACCCTAAAACCTACCACTGGACACGATCTAGAAACATTTGCATCCCGCTCTCACGTATACTCCCATTCTTAGATGTATTTTGATTGTAGACCTTCGTGTTTTTGGCTTGATCGCTTTCGTAGCTTTCCCCGACTTTTCCCCATCAATATTGTCACGAATTTGTCTTTTTCCATCCTAGCATCATGATCTCATTTTGATTTCCATGTTGACACACTGTGCCCTTACAGCTTGCCTCTCAGTAATGCCCTCTAAAAACGGACTATTTTCGTCCGTTGAAATTATTTGAACGTGAAGTAACAGTTCACACTTATCAAGTTGTTCCTCACATCATTATAAATCAGTCAGTCAGTTAGTCAATCAAAGTGAAGTAAAAAGTAGAAGTGGTGTTTAGTTTACTGGAAGCATGCTACATTCTTTCCAGTGCACTTAAAAGGAACTTGAAACACACGTTGCACTTACGAAGTCCATTGAAGATATATTCAAAGGAGCCGAATTTACGAATCTTGACTAGTGTGAACAAGGCTTTTTGTGGACTAGAAATTGATGATGATGTATATTGTTCTCAAATACCAAAAGTGAAGCCTCTTTCTAAAGCAGTACAGCTGTTAATTTCACAGTCTATTATGCACTCCTTAAGTCTACTGTGGTGCTGCTGCACTCATTGTTCCTCTCTGGTTTGAATAAATCTGAGGGTAAGTTGGTAAGCGTGTCACGTGTGCTTCTGACCGAAGGAGAGCCTGCGGAGCCGGTCGTGTATAGCATTGTTTGTGAATGAACCTTATAATGTAAACGCTTACAAAGAAACAACTGTGTGTTTTTTGTGGGATATTTGCAAGATGTCGACAGTGAAAGACAGAAGAGAACGTACTTGCTGGGATGGGTAAATTCTCCACACTTCGAAAGTATCTGTTCTCACAGGCCTGAAAATTCCAATGTGTTTACGTTGAAACAGTATTTTCTGCAGGCATAGTTTTGTTTTGTGAGTTATTTGTACGAAGTGCATAAAATGAAAGCATAATGAGGAGACCATGTCCGTCCTTTCGCAGGTAACAGAATTAAATTAAATTTGAGTGGCGTACGTGGGCCGGAATAGCTCAGTCGGTATAGCGACTCGCTACTGGCTGGACGGTGGGGGCGAGCTTTTCCGCAGCCGTCCAGACCGGCCCTGGGGCCCACCCAGCCTCCTATACAATGTGTACCGGATCTCTTTCCCGGGGGTAAAGCGGCCGGGGCGTGGAGTTGACCACCCACCCTCATCTAGTGCCAGGTTACAGAAATAATAGAGCTATACCTCTACTCTCCCTCTGGCCACTATGGCCCGTTCTAGGGAGAACTTTACTTTACTTTTTGAGTGGCGTACAACATAAATTATAAAGTTCGCCCTAGAACAGGCCATTAAGGCCCAGATGGGGAGTAGAGGTATAGCTCTACTCTTTCTTTAACCTCGGCGCTAGATGGGGGTGGGTGGTCAACGCCACGCCCCAGCCGCTATACCCCCGGTAATGACCCGGTACCCATTGTACAGGAGACTGGGTAGGCCCCAGGGCCGGTCTGGACGGGTGCTGAAAATGTCGCCCCTACCGGGATTCGATCCCCGGACCGTCCAGCTCGTAGCGAGTCGCTATACCGACTACCCTATCCCGGACCACACAGCATAAATTGTAAGACTAATTTAGTATTGGTCTAAATCCGTTTCCTATTATATGTCAGTGTGAGATTTAATTCCATACATTTTCATGGAAAATGCACTTCATATGCCGTACAAGATATCTTTCGGTCGCCAGGACTTAAAATATACATTTTGTTGAACTCTGAAACGTTTAGCTTGTTAGAGATATTGACGAAATGCGGACAAAATAGTGTACCTCGATTCATAACTGGATTTGTCAGCACCAGACGTCTATAGGTCTGTGTCAAACTACGTTATGAAAGCCGTATTTTCACTCCTCAGTCTGTATACTGATTAGGCTATCGGCTGGAAGGCCGAGGAATTGTGGTTGGACTCTCGGCATGCGCAGTAAATTTGTCTCTTTGCCTGAAGTTCCAGATCAGTTCTGGGGCCCACCCAGCCTCCTGTTTAAAGGCTAACGGACGCACTTCTCAGGGGGGTTCAGTGACCGGGACATGAAGTTGATCACTCAATTTCATCTAGTGACGAGGTTAATAATTAGTGGAGCTGTACCTCCACTCCCTCATATAACTTCATTTCTTGTGTAGGAAAAACTTTACGTTTATACCAGAAGACCGAAGAAATGAAGGGAATGTTTCCTGTCTGTAATAATGTGCTAGTATATACGTATTAAGGCTCCAGAGTAATTAAAATTTAACTAATTCACTTCCAAGTCGCTACGTTTTATATTGACAGGAATCAATTCTTGCAGAATAAACAAATACCGTTCTTAGGGTTTACAATGGTTTTGGTTTTATCACTAGCTCAAATGCCTTCCATCATGTGGGCTCCAATTCGATTCCATGTCAAACTGTGTTAATAAAGTACAGGTAAATAGGCAAATGTGGTGACGTTAATCACACTTTGAACTTTGCGTGTCTGAATTAGATAATAATCTTAAGTACAGATGAAGGTAAATTGGTCCTTCTGCTTAAATATCGCCGCACAGAAACGCGTTGGGAACGTAGAAGCAACGCTGTACACTCTCGTAACTTCGGCATTAGGTGATCAGCTTCACGCTTTGCCAGTCCAGGTATTCTTTTATTCACATCATACAGTGCTTCTCGTGATGGGAGTGCAGCGTAAATGACAAGTGTAAAAACATTGGCCAGTCTTCTAAAATCAGTCTTACGAAGCCTACGGCGCACCGCTCTCCGATGGACAAGGTAGATCTGAGACCTTAGACCCTAGCATCAACTTTGATGGCCCAGAGAGTCTCGTCTGCAGAGTTTAGATCGGTTGTAGGGCACATCTAGTCTCCTAGAGTTACTGGAGGCATTTTCTTCAGGGGTGAATGGCCGCAGCGTTAAGCTGAACGGTCACGCCTATCTGATTCTAAGTTTAAGAATGCTTGGAGCTTTACCTCCACTCCCCCGATCTTCAAGACAGTGCTTAAGCAAAGTACAGGCTTTCTGTACGGTAAGGGAAGATGGAATGATTTTGTAGTGTGTTTGTCTCGTTGCAAGGGAACAGAACCATTGCAAAACCATACGATGCCCTGTAATTGCGTATGGCAGAGTATCAGATTTACCCGAGAGGTCATGGAAATACAGTTTCTCCTTTAAGAGAACAGGCGCTTCTCCAATACCATATAGTTCCATTGCGTTTCTTTATTTGTGGATTGTTTAACGACTGTGTCAGTAGCTCAGATTCTGTATATCGTGGAATGGTAAGATGATTGCCGGTAATAGAGGAATGTGGAAGGGGACGTTGCATCGTAATATGAAACAGTTTTTCCATCCCGAAATTGACCTGGGGGCCTGAGAGGGACTACACAGCTCTTCCGGATAGCAGTTTTGCTGTCCGAGATTTGAACCAGGTGCCTCCAAATACAAATCAGGAATGCTAACCACGACTTGCAGTACGGCCGTTTCTGACATAACGTGAAAGGTGCGTTCTTGTGAGACCTCGCCTTATAGATAATCGCGTAATAAAAATAGTAGCAGTTACGGCGCGATATCTTCACACTGGTCGCTGAAATCTCGAACAAGCCAATACACGTATGCGAAAGTTGGCGTTATACAAACACCGTTCACCTATATCAATCGCGTTGTAGCCAGTTCGCGTTAACGACACATGCGGAATATGAGAACTGACTGTACCATGTAGTTGTCGAAGATAATAAATCATGTACCAGGTCTTCATCATTGTTACAGACTGTACGTATCACTTCCTGTCCTGGTGCGGATATGCCGACAGACAATGAGGAATTCTTGAAACAGGATCCAGGACACCCGATCTGAAGGGTGGCTTGCACACGTGCCCTGGCCTGAGGGTTGATATTAGCATAGTAACCCTCATTGCAACTGGAGGGAGGGCGTGGTGGAACTTCCTGTCCTCATATTGTTCATTGTGCAGCACGGCAGTCTTAAGATGCACCCCCCCCCCCCTTTCCCGCCTCAAACTCCTTCCAGAAATAATGTCTGGCTCATGTTGCGTTCATTCTATTTACACCGATTATTTTAGCCTACAGATTGCCTTACCTTTTCTGTTTTTTGTAACACACGTACATGCTCAAGTTGACATCTGCCTCCAGAGGACAGTGATTTTGTTCATGAACATATCTCATGTGTTCTATTTGTTTGGAATTGTGTTTTGTAAGGCTAACAAATAGGAGTAAGGAACTTAATGAATACGACAGAGACAGTATCGAACCCGTATTAGACTGTTTTGTACCGTTCTGAGGAATTTTTTTAGTGCAAATTATCCGTATAGTCGCTTCTTTAAATACTTTTATACGGGACGAAAGCAATAATGCTGAATTGCGCAGTACCTACGGGTGCGCCACTAGACATTGTTATGCCCCTATCGCGCTGATCAGAGCTGATATAAAACTTGTACTGCTGTTGGATCTGTTCATGCCATGCTGCCATAGAAGTGTTCAGGTGTTTGAATGTTTTAGCGGTTACCGTTATCACATATTGCGCAGTCGTCATGTTGGTATGATCAATTATCTTAATAAACAGTTTAATGTAAACGGATATCTCCAAAGATGCACAATTAAACAGGACATTTCCGGCCTTCCGTTTGAGTGACTAATATTATCTCATTTCCTAACTTCGCATCGCCTCAAGGCTGATAACAGGGAATTCAAATAGCGAGAATGGTCGTAGATATGTGTTTCTGGCCAGTACACAAAAAAACGGTCAGTTAGTGCGCACAGGCACATGTAGCTCGCGTGTTATGTTCCGTCAGAAGTTTGAAAAGGTATTTCCATGTCACGATTCTGCTGCGACACTTGGGGAACTGCGACTAAGACGGGTGAGATGAGCTGCAGACTTATTAACACAGTCGGCATCTGAACTTCGACAAAGGGAAATCTCTTTAGCTCAATCGCTTAGTAGCTCCTTGGCACAATGCCGCACAAACTAAGCGTCCAGCGTGTTCAAAGTTACTTCAGGTACTGTGTGTGACTTTACTAGATGAGTCTTCCCTTGCTGAGGACTGCTACATATCATTCACACAGTAGAATCAGATAATGCCTTTTGCTGGAGATTAAACCGCAACTGACTCAGTACTTCAGTATCGTCGATGGAATGCATTGTCGTAAAGTTAACTTAGTGACAGAAGTCGGCTGGTTGCTGTTGAAATCATTGTAGCAGATGCCAGGATAGATATGGCAGTCAGAATCAGAATAATCAAATTGGTATCGAATCTTGCCTGATTGATTCGGCCAAATATTTTAGTGAAGTACTAACACGAAACACTGACAAATTTTTCGGTTTTATAAATCGGTGGAATGTACAATTGGTAGAGTTATTGCATATTCTGGAACTCCGGTTCCCTTTTGTATAGGCGACGTTTTGAGCGACAAAGTTATTTTTCTCGGGGTTGGTTTTCAAAATATTTGCTTGCCTATTTGGTCACCCTTTGGCTAACTCCTTGTCACAAACAGATAGATCAGAAATATTTGTACCACCACATTCCAAGATAACCATTGAAAGTCTTGTTCCCATTTGTGCCATTTGATAATTGGCTACATACGTTGCTTCAGAAATGCACCTGCTGAATTATACAGGATTCTGAGGGTGGTATAGACCAATTGCACTTACAATTACTCGGTTTATAGATTTAGTCCGTTGTCAACGACTCCAAAGAGAACATGTCTCGAATTACAAGACGACAATACGATGGACAAAGTTTACGAACCGCGTAGTCCGAAACGTGCGTCGTTGTTGAATATGCACAATTGTTGCAACATTATTACCAGACCATCAATATTAAAATCCGTGTTTCATGAATATATAATTTTTTAGGGCAAGAAGGCCTTATACCGGGTAATGAATTACATAATTTCCATAATCGTGTCATAGGCTAAATGTAGTTTCAGCGACTTTGCTACATCGGGGTCTGTCGGCCACTTACATTTTCAATATTCAGTCCCATCCACAAACCTTTTGAAGGAATGTGACCTTGGATTGTATCCTATAGAATTCGTTATTCTTTTATTATTATTCACCTTACATGGTACCTGCTGTGACGTCACACAGTGTCCATCTAACTTTTTTTTTGTCTCTCTGCCCAAACTTATTAGACGTGGTGCTGCTGGGTCTGATACTTATGAATGGTCTTGTTTCAGATCCGTTGGTTACCTTGACCTACTACTAGTCATGTTTGGTCATATACCATTAATTATGTTCGGTTATTATCAAAAGTATGTTTATCTAATGTTGATTTCAGGCTTCCGCCGCGATGTTAATGAGATCTGCGCTCTTCTGGGATATTATACGGCGTCGTGTGGCAATTGTTTACTGATACGTTGTCCCGAAATGTCCGTAAACAATTACCACACGACGCCGTGTAATGTCCCAGAAGAGCGCAGATCTTATCTAATGTTAATTTTGAACTCTGTATTTCAATGCATTTTATATTTGCGGCGCATAGACAAGTGAGAATTAGGCGTATACTTAAATAAAAAATATTTAAAGTAGCAACGAGGTGAGCATTATTTTTTTTTTGTAAATAAAACTGCATTCGAAAACTGAATTAGACCAATTCTGAAAATTAGTTTTTGGATTAAAATCTGAGCTGAAAGTTTCATATTCAGAAAATTTGTAGTTGCATTAAATTTAATTTGTTGTTTTTATATCTGCATTTTCAAGTGTAAACTTTAACATGTTCGTGACAAATCTCGCCCTGGCGCATTGCTTACAACAGACATCAGTGCGCGAAATTACTCGTCTGAAAAAGACGACTAAAAGGTAAAGCAATCCCATTACAGGCCTTGACAGGCTCTTAGGGTCCCAGGAGGTTGAGGCTCCCAGGTTTTTATACAATCGGCACATGAAGGTGGTAAGGTTGTCAGCCCTACGCACCGGCCGCCTTTACCCTGGTACTCATTTCTGTTAGAGGCTGAGTCGACCCCAGGGCCATAGTGGGACCGAAACGATTATGTAAATGAAAATTTCCAGTGACACCATCGGGAATCGAACCCGCGATGTTCCGGTTTGTAGCGCAGTGCCTCAACCAACTGCGCCACCGCGTGCCCTATCTGAAAAAGACGACTACGTTAGTTTATGTAAACGTTGGCCTATAGCGTATTAACTGTTATGGCTGTATACAGTATCATTGTGTACTTTAGAGAGGAGGCATTCGTGCACAAAGTGAAGATCGTAAGATTTCAGTGAAGAGATTGAAACTGCGAAGTTCGTAAACACGAATGTTTTATGACAGTAGACTGTACAAAGTAAATGATTTGAGTTTCTTAATGATTATTAATGACTGAGGAACGTTTGTGCAGTATTTCCGTATGGTTATGTAACTGTATTCATTTAGAACGTGCATTAAGGTCCTGTTTGTGTTTTGCCATTCTGGCAAGCTATTAAGAGTCGGGCAATGCCACTTTATGTCTGTCTTACAGCCTTCGTATGAAAGAGCAGTAACTGCTGGCTAAACCAATTTTCCTCCAATTTGCAAGCCGTGGCTGTTTGGAACTTTATTTCGAAACGTAGAATGTGTTAAATTTGATAGATTGCTCTCGCTTGCGTCATCTACTTCGGATTTCACGCGCGCTCTCACCGAAATACTCACTGCAGTATTGCAAGACAGACAAATAATAGAAGTGAGCAGGTTTTTGTTTCACCGCTGTGTGATTAGAATCGCTCTGCGATGCTCGTTTGTCTACCCCTCCTGCAAGGGAACGAGGAGGGAGCCTATTGTTATAATCGTTGACGTAATGTTGGGTTCTGCGAGGGTAATTTATTTATCCTGTGTGCCTTCTAGGTTGAAAGGGCGGGAGGGATATTCAATGAGAAACAATTTCGAGGTCAAAGGAAGAAGGAATGTTATGATTGTTACAATAAATTAAATTGATAATGCACAGTTTGGAATACATATTTGAACACGCCCTTTGAAACAGTTGTAGCAAAATTATTTTAAAATGACGCAGGTCTGTTTAGACCTGTAATAGTTTATGTGGTCACCGAGAGAAGTGGGCTCAGTTGGGAATTGGTTTTATTTTCGGCCCAAAATCGTCCACGGTAGTTTATCCTTAGAACGACTCAGTAATTTAGATCAAAATGACAGCTTCAATTATACAAGTACGTGTTTTGTGTTAGATGCAACCGCACAGTGGCTGCACATTAAGGATGCTTGATTGCTACAGGATATTTGCACCGCTAAACACAGCATTTCTACACAAACTAGGTGACTTCCTCGACTGGGCAGTTAATCTGTTGCATGCAAGGCCCACACCACCCTGCACAAACTTTTTATATTCAGGTCTGCATGTACTTATGCATCGAACAGTGATTTTTGACGAATGTGTTTTTAACTTGGAATATTTTTGCAGGTCGTTCGTTTTGACGTGTTTGATTCACATCACTAAACAGTTGTAAAGAGTCATTAATCACTTTATTTACGTAATTTGTAAGTCAAAATCTAGAATTTAATTTCCACTCCTTGTCTACAGCCTATAGGTAGACGTGTACTGGTCGGCATTCCGTTAAGCAGAAAGTGTCATTTTATGTAGACCTACTGCCCTGTTGCAGGAACAACTTTTGAGTATGTAGAGTTAATTAACAGTGGCCTGTCCTCCAATGTTGCGGTCACCGTGGACATGTTACAGACCCCTTACTTGTGCTACATGGAGACTGTCTTTCCATCCGAACACATACGAAGGAGTTCCTCTACTTTGCTTTCATGCCACTGTCACACTGTTATTCGTGTTTGTACTCTTCTATTGCATACCTCGTCGCCCAAGTTGGTTGAAGCGTTCCCCCTTCTGACTTGCATTTGAGAGGTGGCCACGTCGCCTGTCAGCTGCAATACTGACTATCCTGACTAAAGTTTATTATGAATTTCATCAGTCGTTTCAGACAAATACCGGTACACTACCTTAAATTAGGCCACTGCTTATTCGACGCCCGTTGCTATTCATTATTCACTAGGTATCGTAACACTTGACGCTATATCTATAGCCTACTTTGAGCTACTGACGCCGCTGTTAAATAGACAATAAATAGGCCCATGTCACGAAATTGTGTCATGCGGGTTTGCTAGACCAGTTGTTTGAACACTTATTCCTAGAGCAGCAGAGAGTGGAAAAGTAACACAAATAGAGTCACCTCCTGAAGTTACGTCGTAGGTGATTCCGAGACCGGCGAAGTCAGTCGAGACGACGGAAATGGAGATAGATTTTCGCACAAACGCAATGTTAACATGGGTAGAGTGATTCTAGATAATCTATTTTGACCAAGAAGAAATACTCATACTTTGAAAAATTTACAAAAGATGCGAAATGATAATTTAAGGAGAAGGCACTTGCTCTTGAATTGTAAGCATGTCATTTTGATCATCAGGCCAACAATACAAGTGGCGATGCAAGATTTCCTGAAGATGTTTTGCAGAAATAAAGCACTGAAGTCTGGCGAGACAAAGACCTTTTCTTCTCCTTCAGGATCTTCTCATAGCAATCATCTTCATAATTTCTTGCCTAGTTGTTGCTGCTCGCTGCTCTTTCGCATCAGTATTCCTCAAACACATTGATGCCAGTTTCAATGAGTCCAATTCCCTTAGTCAACTTTGAAACCGTCATGGTCCTCTCCTTAGGCTAAGTCCCAGGTTCCCCAGCTTCTTCAAGTGCGCTTTGCTTCTGGATTTCAACATATTCGAGCATGAGATCCTGATCATGGTCGTTGAGCAAATCGAAGACATCTTCAGCACTGTACTTACGAATTTGCGCGTTGGTTTCATATACTGGGTCTGGAAGCAAACGTCGTAAGTCGGGGGATGGCTGTTACTAGTTGATAGGCCTACATCTAGAGACATGCTTTACTTTGTCATTGACAATAGACCGCGGGGCTATATAGGAGCCATCACATCCGCTGAAGTGGCATTAATTGTAACGTAGAGTACTGCGTTCCTTTTTGCAGCGAGTCGCCTGTTGCACAAGTGCAATATAGGTACTCCTTGTACTTTAAAAAGAGTATTTTTACGGTCGGACTGCTCGCCGTAGAGCGGACGACATCGTTACTGCATAGGGCCCCTGATGCCTCCCGCTCTGCATTGTTCGGTCCGGCGATAAAGAGATACTGTGTGTAACAAGCCAAGGAAAATCAAGGATTCAGCAGGCTGGATAGCGAACTGATGTGATATGTCTGGTAGTGTGTTATGATAAAGTTATCCCTGCGCTTACTTAAGTGCCGTGCCATAAGAAAATGTGGATGAGTGGAGGAATAGCTCCACTCATGCTTAAGGTTAACACTAGACTGAAGTCAACGGCCACGGTTGGAAACAATTCGACCAACTACATGTAGGGGAAATTGCATCAATGGCAGACAGTAGAACAGCTATCAGCGTAAGAGAATTGAACGTGTGTCTGTAATGCAATGTACACATTGCAATAGCGGAACTGTTTCATTATGCTATACTGCTCTCGCCGACTATGCTAATGCCTATGAATGCGAAGTGCCATTTTAATTGCGTTAGTATGGCGTCGTGTTTTTTTTACTATGTTTCTTTTTTATTTTATAAATGGATGGCACCTGCACGCACTGTCTCCCCCTTTACTTGTTATTTTCGTGAAACAGAATTTTCCCATCTATGTTAAGTATTTAGAACAGTCTAACAGTTGGTGTTGTCATACCATCTATATGCTGCGTGCTTTTCTTTTTTGTACTTACAACCGGAAACGGCGGTTGATTGGTTGCTTGATGAAGCCGTGAGACTTCCGTTTCACCTGTGACTTGTGAACCACAGCTGGCAATGCACAAATGTAGCTCAGGTGATCGAAGGCACATTTGAATTAGTGCCTCATATCTTCGTGTGCAAATATTCCAAGTAGAAAAGGCGCTGCATGCGAAGTGTGTCGAAAACACAAACATTTAAGACGTTTAAAACGTATTTATGTGCAAATAAACTTTTTAAATCTGTCAAAAAACTCGTCCATCTGTTGTCATTGTAACTGCAGGCAAAATATTTGGGACTCTTGTTACTGGCACATGAAAAGTAAGATACGAAAGTAGCCGAAGTCGTCTTTATCTTCATAAAGATGCCAACAAAATACATATTTTATTACCTTATTAATAATAAATATAATAGGGAAGATAGGACAGTATTACAATTGATCCTGGAGAAGTAGAGTGTCAGATTTTGGACTTGATTCTTCTGAAGCAGGACAGGTTCCAGTGGCGAGTTCTTGGGAACGGTATAATAAGCCGTAGGATTGCTTGAAGTGCTGAGTGAATACTTCTCAAGAAGGACTGCTGTATGCAGTTAGGACGTCAGACATTTTGAGGCACCAAGTTGCAAAAAGAATATTCAATTAATTTTTTCTCTCCATTTAGTAGACTTGATTAAAGCATTGCTTTGCCTGATATTTGTTTATTGATGTATACAATTTGGCTTAGATGTTAGTAGCACGAGATGTTTTGGGAGACTATCGTGCAGTGAGTCTTGACAAACTGAAGTGATTCCTTCATAATGCGTTTAACTAAAAATGTGCTAATGCTCTCGTAACATGCTAATGCTCCTTCTTTGAACCATTCGATCCGGCAAAGCATTCCGATCATTCTGGCACAAAAATGATAGAGCTTTAATACTTTTTTGGTATTTGCGAACAGAAATTTAATACAAATTTACATAAATTGTTGGGGCTTTATATGTTCCTAGTAAGTTTAGTTTAGACTTTAAAAATGTGATACTTCTGTTTGTCGCAATTGTTCTTAATCTACATCTGATAAGGTAGTGTATAGAATTTTAGTAGGCACTGTGGGAACCGTTTGTACAGACGGTTTCCGTTGGTTTGACATCTGTTGCTTCTGACTGGCCCGAGAGTCACATTTTCGCCGTATTACAGAGAAACCTTGCAACTCGTGGCTAGTGATGCACGGGTAGTTTGGTGTAAAGGGACAAAGCATAGGGAGACAGCATTTAGAGGAATAGCATATTACAGTGACATGCACATAGAGCGATACTCATGTAGCAGGAACAGTACTGACTGGCGGCGGACATCTGTTACCGTCCGCTCGTGTGGACCGAAACACGTCGCCGTTGATTGACTTGATGCGGAATTGTGAAGGAAGTTTTGTGCGGAAATAGTTAATTTGTTGCTGATGGATAAACAGATTTACGTGTAGCTGTCTTATTGTATTTTATTAACCCAACTAAATACACATACAAATATACACAATAATGGGTCTATAGTCTTTTATCACTCCAACATTTTGCGGCACTATTGTGCTATCCTTAGGGAGTTCTTACACCAAGTTTTAAAACTAGCTAAAATATGATAGATAACATTCGTAATATTTGCAGTTATTTCAGCTTGCAAATTGAACTTGTGCATTTAGTTGGTTTAGTAAAAGAAAATAAGTTGATTACAGTGCACGGAGTAAGTAATTTCAAAATAATTA
This sequence comes from Reticulitermes speratus, assembly GCA_021186555.1. Lineage (NCBI taxonomy): Eukaryota > Metazoa > Arthropoda > Insecta > Blattodea > Rhinotermitidae > Reticulitermes > Reticulitermes speratus. The sequence goes on along the minus strand of JAJKFL010000001.1, from coordinate 35,151,671 downwards.
CGCATAGCTGTTTGTTTTTATATTCCTCGGGGTATTAGGCTTAACACCTTTCTAATATTTAAGTAAATATGATCGTATCTCTTCTACGCATTCGTGTTAGCCATCATGAAGTTGTCAAGGTAGTAGGGGTGCCAACAGAATGTTTGCTGCGCCTTGCTTCACTGTTTGTAATAAAGTACAAGTCAGTGTCATGAAATCTAATTGCCTACACGAAACTTTTTCTCACACAGAAGCGTCAAGTTCATTTTAGCGTGGATTTTATTTTATCCGAAATGGGCATGCGTTGGATTAATGGTTTCAAGTAGGCAAAGTCTGTTGAGAGTTGAATGCTGGACTGGGTGTTTAATTTGCCGAGTTCCCAAGATACCTTGGTTTCATGTTTTGCTTCGTCTGTAGTGCAGTTTTCATATAGAATGTGTTAATATTTGGTAGCATTAGTCTCGATATTTATTTCTTACACATCTTTTAGTGGGCTTCCAGAAGTATTAGGAATGAAACGGTGCTAGTTGAATTTTTTTTTTTTTTTTTTAGAATAGCGTAAGATAGTAAATATGTGTTCGACCGTAAATCCTGTCGGTGAAAGTCTTGCAAATACGGGTTTCTTTTTTAGTTACTAAAGTTGCAAATTAATGACTCTTTCTAAAAAGTCATTGCTGAGACCTGGTTGCTGAAGATAATAGGCTGATAGGTTTATTTGGACTTAACGAGAAACAGAGTTACAGAAGCATGGGGAAAATTGCGCACTGAAGACCTTTATAATTTGTACTCTTCACCTAGTAGATTTTTATTGGGTTGAACAAATACAGGGGGTTAGATGAGCGGGACTTACAGGCCGGACGGCGGAGATGAGAAATACATTGCTACTTTGGTCGGATAACCTGAACGGAAGCGATCACTACAGAGACATAGTGGCATGAGTAGATTGAAAGGCAGTATGAACATCGATCTTCAAGTAGTAGGGTGTGAGGCCTTGGACTGGATTTAAGTGGCTCAGGATAGGGTCGAATAGCGGGCTGTTGTGAACACTGTGATGAAGCTCCAGATTCCATAACGTGTGGGAAATCTCTTGACTAACTGAGAGACCATCAGCTTCTCATGTGGAAGAATGGTCCATGGCGTTAGTTAATTAAAGAATCGTTCTAGTTAATATCTGGAAAATACTATGTTAATTCTCAAATTTTAGTTCGTATTTTCGGAAGAAAACTTTATGAAAATCGAAGTAGATTTGGTCCGGCAAGAGGACGCTTATGTAGCATGTTTTAGTAACCTACAAATACGAATGAAGATGAGTGACCCGTGAAATTAAATGGCTGTGGTCACTTCACACTGTTTGTTATATGCCACAATGTCCTGAGCAGAGGCACTTTTCAAGGTTTTTTTTTTTTGTTTGCAAGTAAATGCAGTGCCCAGTATGTTTCCAAACGTCCCTACAGTTGGTAACAGATATTATCCACTCATCAATGCATGAATATGAACCCAGTGGCATGTTATGTTCATGCTGATCAGAAATAAACGTTTTTTTTTGTGTACTGCTTTTCGTATTTGATAACAGTAAATGCACAAACATCTTCATCACAAAGCTCTGCTTGAAACAGGTGGATGACCTGTGAAGACTACTGGCTGGATCTGTCGAGGGATTTCGCACAAACAGTCGTGATGTTCACTTTAGATATGTGACCTCCTCGTGTGCATTGAACACATGCTGTATACTGATGTATCAATATTACATTGGAACATGTGCTCATCTGCACTGAACCCGCTGTTACACTACGTGTCATTAGACAGGCTACCTCGTTCATATTCGTAGTTCTACAGACTGTAATTACGTTCTTGGCAGGGCAAACCCTTCTGCCATTCTTGTGTATGTTGTGCTTTGGAACTTTATGAAACACTTGTGCAGTGTGCAGGTTTTTGTTTCGACTTTTGGGTGAGTTATCGGCTAACCTGGCAGACGTTTAAGTGTATTTTTTTCATGCCGCCAAAGTGATGGAGTAGAAAGCAATCCAGAAATTGCTGGTATCTGTACCTATTTCCAGGTCCTTACATGCTCGCGTTAACTATCACCTTTCGACCCAGTTCAGCGCTGTAAAATAGTTAAGTTTAAATTTCGTCATAAAGTAACTTAAGTTGCAATACTTTTGAGTTTCCAATTAATGAAGATCTATGACCTTTTCCGATTTGACCTGTTCGAATTGCAGTGTTTTCCTTGTCCTTTTTATATGCCTACAGTTTCCGGCTCTCAATTGCAAGGACAATATCAAACACATATATTCCTACTGGCGATATTGCGTTGTTAGACGCGTTTGCAAAATTGCAAAAAGCTACTATTAGCTTCGTCATGTCTGTCCGTCCGTCTGTCCCTCCGCATGGAACAGCTCGGCTCCCACTGTATGGATTTTCATGACATTTGATATTTGAGTATGTTTCGTAAATCTGTCGAGAAAATTCAAGTGTCATTAAAATCTGACAAGAATGACGGTTACTTTACATGAAGAGCTATGTACATTTATGATAATATCTCGCTGAATTATTCTTAGAATGAGAAGTGTTTCTGACAGATGTTGCAGACAAACTCGAAACACGCATTTTATGTTCTGTAACTTTTTCTTTTTAAAAAATCGTGCCGTTTATGTGATAATGTGGAAAAATATGTTAGAGCCAGACATTCCACAGATGAAAATACGTATAATAGGGAGCATGCGCATTGCATGCTGGATAACTAAGGCTACAGACACACACTCAGAATATGTAATACTCGTACTTATAGCTTTTCCACGACAACAGTGGTTACGCGAACGCGCCTCAATGTTACGTTACACGTACATTGCCTCTCTTGTGTGATCTTAAACTAAGAACATTCGGACGTGTCAGAGTCAGTGCCATCGAGTGTTTTCACCAGTACGCTTGACAGTGCTGTGTTCGAATTCCATGTAGGTTGAACGTAATGGAAATTTCCCAGGCGTCTACTCGTTAGTTATACGTGCATCGAATAACATTCCAGAAAGTCAACATCCCCAAAACATTGCGTTGGTTGACATCATTGCTAGTAGGCGGGAACACAAATGGTGACTTGAGGTGCGACAGTCGTCGTTGCAGTGATGCAATGCTACGTAATTCGGACGCAAGTAATGCAATTCGGTTTCACGTATCTTAACCATAGGTGGCCAGAGGAGCGGTCCAAGCCACACTTCACGCTGCATACTAATATAGGAAAGCTAGGCCTATGTTATTCGGATAAGCCCCATCCTGAAATTTGCGATATGACCGATTATTTACGTACGTTTTTTTCTTTCATGTAATGTAAATTATTTTATTTTTCTAAATTATAATTAGGCTACTATATGTATATAGTTTACATCTTCCAAGAACCACAAACGCTAATATGGCATGCATGCCACGCAGTTTGTCTGGTTAGATTCACAGAACTGACATCAACTCCCACTTCGCCCTCTGTGTAAGCCTAAGCAGAGAAGGTCTGGGATTTGAACCCAATATTTTCTGTTCTAAGGCTCTGCAATATTTATTTATGTTTGAGTTGTGAAGGCCAGGATAACGTAGACAGTATATTGCCGAAACTATGGGCTGGTCGACCGGGGAACCGTGGTTCAATAGGCGGCAGAGCGAAGCAATTTTTTCCTTTACCACGGCATCCATGATAGATCGTGAGGCCCAATCAGCCTCCTATTAAATGGGCACCGGGGGCTCTGCCCCCGTGATTAAAGTGCCTTCGTATAGAGCGGATGTTAAGCACGAATGGAGCTGTACCTCACTCCTCCATATGCCTTCATGACGTATACAGAGACAACTTTACTTTTACGAGATCTGAGATTCTCACAGAGCTGTTTCTGGAGACCAAGTCGTGTGGGGTGTCATGCCATGTCTGCTGTCAAATACTTGTAGTTACGAACTATTTACCAAGCGACACAGCGTAACATCTCAGAAGACTTCAATCTTCAACTTTTCTTTTACTTTACTTTACTTTACTTTATTGCTTGAGTTCTACAATTTCGCTTTCCTGGTAACGTTGTTACAGTGATTTAATTACGACAGTTAGGCCTAATGGTGATATTTACAAGGTCCCAAGTGTAGCTCCAACGATAAAGGTAAAATTGTCCCTTTCCACGCTATGAAGGCATGTAGGGAGAGTAGAGGAAAGCTCCACTCTTTCCTAACCTCGGTGCTATATGGAGGCAAGTGGTCAGCATCACACTCCGGCCACTTTACCCGCGGTGAAGAACCATTGTACCTATTGAATAAGAGTCCTGGCGTGCCCCAGAGCGTTTGAATGAAGGAAAAATTCCTTGGCCCTACCGGGAATCGAAATCCACACTGCTCAGCCCGTAGCTGGTCGTTGTACAGACTGTATTTTAGCGCCCTAGGGCTAACGCTAAATCCGTAGGTCGATACAGTATTCGTTTGAAAGGCTCAATGGAACAGACGGTTTGGCGACGAGGAGTGCATGTGAGGTTAATTGGAATTGATGTTGTGTCTTGTAGAATAGCAACGCGAAGTGAATTTCCTCAAATAATTGTCCAGTGACTTTTTTTGTGTTTAGAGGATGAACTATAGGTTTTCCTATCTACAAAAGGAGTTGCTTGACCAGATGCATAACTGTCAGCTCCAAAGGGAGACAGTAACTTATTCTCAAAAGGTTTGTGACAGCGGTTAGATATCTTTAGCAATTGTCTGAAGCACGTTTGATATGCAAACCGTTTCGGGAGTTTGATCTACTTCCGTTTTCAGGTGATTTCTATTATGATGACAGATTTTTATGTTGAAGTTACTGGCGACGACTGGTATCGAACGCGTGTCGGTCTAGTGGTTAGCGTATTAGGCCAGTATTGAGTCCTGGGTTCGTTCCGAAGCGTTGCAAATACACTGTACTGTCGATTATCCGTGCATAAACGTAAGTTGTTAATGCCTAATGACGAAGGTGGGCAGTAACGTGATTTAGTGAGTGCTTGAACAGCATCCTAAATACAGGCGAAAAATACGGAGTATTTATCTAAACAGTAAGCGTCTACTGGTGTGCTATGTAAGTGTTATGCGTATAATAAATACATTCCAGATTTTTTGTTCGTGGCTCAATAATGTATATGTTTTGGATTATCTTTGTTTCTCGATTATCCGTGCACCCCCTCCCCACCGTTACTCTGTATCATCGAGAGTACAGTGTAATTAAAAACTGAAAATCCGTTAGTGTAGTTAGGTATAACCGAAGGTTTAGTACAGACAACTCAAACAGTACAGTGTAATTAAAAACTGAAAATCCGTTAGTGTAGTTAGGTATAACCGAAGGTTTAGTACAGACAACTCAAACGGTACAGTGTAATTAAAACCTGAAAATCCGTTAGTGTAGTTAGGTATAACCGAAGGTTTAGTACAGACAACTCAAACAGTACAGTGTAATTAAAAACTGAAAATCCGTTAGTGTAGTTAGGTATAACCGAAGGTTTAGTACAGACAACTCAAACAGTACAGTGTAATTAAAAACTGAAAATCCGTTAGTGTAGTTAGGTATAACCGAAGGTTTAGTACAGACAACTCAAACAGTACAGTGTAATTAAAAACTGAAAATCCGTTAGTGTAGTTAGGTATAACCGAAGGTTTAGTACAGACAACTCAAACAGTACAGTGTAATTAAAAACTGAAAATCCGTTATTGTAGTTAGGTATAACCGAAGGTTTAGTACAGACAACTCAAACAGTACAGTGTAATTAACAACTGAAAATCCGTTAGTGTAGTTAGGTATAACCGAAGGTTTAGTACAGACAACTCAAACGGTACAGTGTAATTAAAACCTGAAAATCCGTTAGTGTAGTTAGGTATAACCGAAGGTTTAGTACAGACAACTCAAACAGTACAGTGTAATTAAAAACTGAAAATCCGTTAGTGTAGTTAGGTATAACCGAAGGTTTAGTACAGACAACTCAAACAGTACAGTGTAATTAAAAACTGAAAATCCGTTATTTTAGTTAGGTATAACCGAAGGTTTAGTACAGACAACTCAAACAGTACAGTGTAATTAACAACTGAAAATCCGTTAGTGTAGTTAGGTATAACCGAAGGTTTAGTACAGACAACTCAAACGGTACAGTGTAATTAAAACCTGAAAATCCGTTAGTGTAGTTAGGTATAACCGAAGGTTTAGTACAGACAACTCAAACAGTACAGTGTAATTAAAAACTGAAAATCCGTTAGTGTAGTTAGGTATAACCGAAGGTTTAGTACAGACAACTCAAACAGTACAGTGTAATTAAAAACTGAAAATCCGTTATTGTAGTTAGGTATAACCGAAGGTTTAGTCCAGGCAACTCAAACAGTACAGTGTAATTAACAACTGAAAATCCGTTAGTGTAGTTAGGTATAAACCGAAGGTTTAGTACAGACAACTCAAACAGTACAGTGTAATTAAAAACTGAAAATCCGTTAGTGTAGTTAGGTATAACCGAAGGTTTAGTACAGACAACTCAAACAGTACAGTGTAATTAAAAACTGAAAATCCGTTAGTGTAGTTAGGTATAACCGAAGGTTTAGTACAGACAACTCAAACAGTACAGTGTAATTAAAAACTGAAAATCCGTTATTGTAGTTAGGTATAACCGAAGGTTTAGTACAGACAACTCAAACAGTACAGTGTAATTAACAACTGAAAATCCGTTAGTGTAGTTAGGTATAACCGAAGGTTTAGTACAGACAACTCAAACGGTACAGTGTAATTAAAACCTGAAAATCCGTTAGTGTAGTTAGGTATAACCGAAGGTTTAGTACAGACAACTCAAACAGTACAGTGTAATTAAAAACTGAAAATCCGTTAGTGTAGTTAGGTATAACCGAAGGTTTAGTACAGACAACTCAAACAGTACAGTGTAATTAAAAACTGAAAATCCGTTATTTTAGTTAGGTATAACCGAAGGTTTAGTACAGACAACTCAAACAGTACAGTGTAATTAACAACTGAAAATCCGTTAGTGTAGTTAGGTATAACCGAAGGTTTAGTACAGACAACTCAAACGGTACAGTGTAATTAAAACCTGAAAATCCGTTAGTGTAGTTAGGTATAACCGAAGGTTTAGTACAGACAACTCAAACAGTACAGTGTAATTAAAACTGAAAATCCGTTAGTGTAGTTAGGTATAACCGAAGGTTTAGTACAGACAACTCAAACAGTACAGTGTAATTAAAAACTGAAAATCCGTTATTGTAGTTAGGTATAACCGAAGGTTTAGTCCAGGCAACTCAAACAGTACAGTGTAATTAACAACTGAAAATCCGTTAGTGTAGTTAGGTATAACCGAAGGTTTAGTACAGACAACTCAAACAGTACAGTGTAATTAAAACCTGAAAATCCGTTAGTGTAGTTAGGTATAACCGAAGGTTTAGTACAGACAACTCAAACAGTACAGTGTAATTAAAAACTGAAAATCCGTTAGTGTAGAGAGGTATAACCGAAGGTTTAGTACAGACAACTCAAACTCAAGAACGTTTGTAACTGCAGTCTAAGGTGTCTTCTGGTCTATAACCACCAGGCGGTTGTCGAGTGACGTGTGCGTGTTTCCGGTGGTTGTGAGCTGACCTAGACTGAAAGGGAGGTGAGACTTCCGGCCAACGAACAGCCGGCTGAAGAAAAGTATTCTTGTTTAGTAAATATGGGCACTTAATGTGGATTGCGGGCCAGTGTTGCAGCTTAAAGAGCATTAGAGAAAGTTTTGGGTTTAAACCTACCGAACTTTCATTCATCAGACGCTCATGGTTGAAAGGTTACCAAATGTGCTGTAAGTCCTCGGGAATGCATGTAGTTCCCAGATACTGAGTAGATTTGTAATTTTAGTGAAGTTTTGATGTTCTGAATAACCTCTACTCCATTCATACGTAATGTAAAAGAATAAACAATTGTGAGAGAAGTCCAGAAGTCACGTAAATTCTGGAGGTGTAGTCTGTGGTTAGGACTTACGATAAACTTGTGTACATTTTTGGATCCCATCTTTACAGACATTTCCTTGGATTTCGTCGGGTATTCCATTTTGGATGTGGGGCTATTTTTGTAAAGTAGGATACGGTCGTTCCTTACTAAAGTATCTATACTACATAATTAATAATTCTCAAATATGCTTTGCTGGTAAGTAACATATTCAGTCAATGAAACCTCGAATACAGTTTTCAAGCTACGAACGAATTAAGATAACAGTTCATCATGCTCTCAACGGCCCCAGTGTTTGATAATATAGGTGTAATATAAATTGACTCTAACGCCATTGCTTGACAGTTCACCCAACAATAAAGGCCCTTGAGCAGTTAAAAATTGTGAGTTCCTTGGAAGTAATGGTAAAGTGACATTTACTGGGTATAACATTGCAAACCAGTTTTCATGCCTACATAAAGTAAGTATACGGGTCACATGTGTGTTACTAAGCTAACGTTAATATCGCAGAAGAGGAAGAAAGGTGCAAGATGACGTTACATAAGCTAAGGAGGGCCACTTGGTATGAGAAATATAGGAATATAAACATTTAAGAAACTTAGTGAATCGGTATGGTAAGAGATTTTTAAAATACAAAACTTACAATCATCATCATCATCGGCACTACATCCCTAAATGGGCCCTGGCCTCTTCTAGGATCCTTCGCCACCCATCTCTATCCTTTGCTTCTATCCTGCGATTTCTAACACTCACCTGTCTCATGTTATTATTTACAGCATTAATCCACCTTACTTTGGGCCTTCCTACCCTTCTTTTTCCTTCTGGGACATAATTCATAAAACGTTTTGGCATTCCACTATCAGCCATCCTGATTATATACATACAAGTTATATTGAGGTTACGCATTGCTAGTTGCGGACTATCGTAATGCCGGCGCTGTTTACGTGTCGGGCAGCACAGAACAAGTGTGGCAGGATGTACATTAATATTGTCCATTTAATGGATGTGCATAAATTAGTGAATGCATGCTTGCAGATGAGACCTGCATTACACCTGAGTAACATATTGCTTATGTGTGTACAGGAAATACTCCTTCCCTTGCCCCCTCACCTTCCGTCGCGCCCTATATAATAACTTACTTAGTGTTGTCGCCCCCCCCCCCTCCCCGCAAAAAAAAAAACTCGTTTGCTTCGTTGCTGTGTGTTCATTTTCACTTAGACTGTTGGCCCAGTGGTGCCAGTGAATGTTATGCGGCGGAGACGTAATTGACCCGCTGTGAATTTTTGTGTCCATGAACCATAAAGCTCTAATGAAAGAAGACTTAAAAATTACACAGTGGTCTGTATAGCAGGGTAGAGGCGTCAGAGAAATTTTGCTTCTTGGGCGGATGGAGGAAAGTAGGGATCATTCCCACTCATTGCGCTCTTCTACTCTGAAAATGGAAACCACGACCTCCTTCAAAATGTTGATAACCGTCTACGACGCTACTCGGCGTCACATCCAAGAAGATTGTAATCTTGTTGCTTACCGCCATATAACCTCTAATCTCACTGCGTTTGTAGCACTGTCTTCAGTGTTGAAGGCAAGAAACCGATGCTCGCCCAGCATACCTATATCCGTCACATTATTAAAACAATTCTTGGCAAGTATGCCCGATTATTACAGCGTTGTTGAATAGGTAACCACTCGGTGAGTGCGCAGATGGCATCTGTAATGACGCTAGTGAACACGGAATAGTCAGTACGCTACGGTGTCCTCTTGCTTGCAAGACTCTACGAGCTCTTACTATGTCATCGATGGCTATTTACAATGAGGATGTGTCATTTAATGTTACAAAGATATATGCCGCTACCGACCTTTAGTTTGTAATATAAGCACTTTAAGTTGCATGTAATTTCTTTCCCATTTGGAAGATCCGGTTCTGAATTGTAGAAATCTTTGCTTGTTTTAAACACAATTGAATAGAGTGACTGAAAGTCGTAAAATCTATAAGTCCGGCTTCTGTATGTTTGGCCATGGACCAAGTACGAAATTTGAGAAATAAGTATGAAGTTTTGGTCTGCAAAGCTGAAGGGAAGAGACCTAGGGAGACCCAGGTGTGGATGGGAGAATGATATGGATCTGGAAGAAAGGGATGGTATGTGTTGGATTCATCTGACGCAGGAGAATGAACAGTGGCGGGCTCTTGCGATCGTGGTAATGAACAATCGAGTTCCATGAACGGTGGGTGGTGGGGATGGGGATTTCTTGACTATCTGAGTAACTATTGACTTCTCAAGAAGGAGTCTTGTTTAGGAAGTTACTTCTCTACATAGCCTATACATTCTTGTTACTTCAAAGTAGACGTCCTTCATATGAAGTCTTCAGTTTATTTGGTAGCACTGTTCTTCTTGCTATGTTCTTCCATATCCAGCTGTGCCTGGCTTCGTTCTTGAAAACCAGAACTGATTTTATAGGAAAGAATTGTAATTTGAATCCAAAATTGTTGAAAGTTTTAAATGCCGATTAATGTTTAATCTACTAAATAATTGCCTCTGCCGATCGCAGTAGCCGCGCTGTTCAAACATCATGCCGTATTAAGTTGCTGGTACACTTGGATTGCGTTTCGAATCCTGTTCATGTCATATACAGTATGCTTTCCTGATGTTTCTGTATGCCCCCGTCGAAGAGCCTTGTTCCTTCGTTCTATGAATCTTGCCGCTTTTGTCATAAGGTATTTTTTATGAGGGAGCACTAGCCAGGAATGAACAATAAATCAGAGAAGAAGAATACAATTTAACTGAGGACCTGTTGTGACCCAGGCTTTGTGTTCGTTGCAGGTACTTTGCTTACTTCCTTCATATGCCTTGAAATTCAAATTCCTCATCTCCTTGCGGCATCTAACCTCGACAAATTAGCTACAAAGGAAATCATTTTTTATAAACAACGAAGTGTAAATTCTGTTTTGGGAGTGTTTATCCTAGTAAGTTGATTAAATTGCTTATTTAATGTTAATTTACTGAATATAGCCCCAGTTTTGTGGTAGGTGCTTGAACACCGTTTCCGGTTCGGTGCCTCACAAACCTCAGCACCTTATTACTGCTTAGAAGTGTCGTGTCGACGTGCCATTGTATTGATCACGCGACAGTAAGCTGATATTTTACAAGTGTTCCGTTTGAAACACGATCCCCGTCTGATACCATCTACCTTTTGTATTCTTAAAGTGCAGGTAAACAGTTTACTAATCCTGTCCATTTCCACAGAAATGTTACTCATTTGCTGGAGTGGGGTGGGTCTGAGTAAGGGCCAGCTCCTAATATAAATTCTTCTGCCGTGGCGCCGACTTGTCATTTTGCAGGCGTTGTTCCCCCATCTCACCGAGATGTGTATCGGAAACATAAGGTGCCGTGGGAAGCGTATTACTTTGATGCTTGATTAGACACGTTGTTGTTACTAAGGGCCACACATTAAGCTACACTTAGTTTTGAGTGTTGAAAGTATTTGTTTATTTTTCATTACTTCCGCTGCGGTTTAGGCCTATAGTCCAGTGTTTCTCAGCCTTTTTGAGCCGCGACTCAGATTAGGCCAACGGCTTTGTCTTGCGATCCCCAAGAGTTAGAAATAAAGATACGTGTAAAATAAAAAAAAACGTGAATCAGCATAACGAATGTGACATTCTGGGATTCGTTGAAATGAATATAAACGTATATGTTGTAAGATCAGCATGCAAATACTTGTTTCGTGACCCACTCAGAATACCTTCGCAACCCAAATTTGGTTTGCGACCCATAGGTTGAGAAACGCTGCTATAGATGTAAGCTGCAACTTACGTAAATCCGAGATTATAGTCGTCTGATTTATTGCGCCATTTATTCTGTATATAATTATCAACATTTCGGAGGAACCTGCTGCCTTCATCTTCAGGGTTGTCTGGAGAAGGGGGCATTCAGGAATTCCACATTAGACGGTGCCGAAACTGAGACAAATTTCACTGCTGTGGAAACGACACATCACGTATGCCAACATAGATCTTGATTGGCCTTGAACTTTTTTAAATGCATTTCTTATTGCCCCTAATTAACAAGTAGAACCTACATGCGAGATTTGAGGCTCTGACGGTGGTGTTGCTGCAGGTGCAAGTCTTCTGGCAGGTGACACTGTGTCGTTCAGCGAGCAGCTCCCCGCGTCTCAGAGGATCGTTGTGCCTTCGAAACTCCTCGAACTCGCTCAACGACACTGAATGACACACTGTAAGACTTGTGTTTTTATAATATACATGTTACTTTTGTTATCAGCGAGATGCGGCTGTTTGTGCTTCATTTCGCCCCCTTCCTGATTCAGTTACGGCTGTGTTTAGTAGAAATTGGTTGGCAAGGCTTTATGGAATTTGATATGAACAATCCACATACCTTTCAGGTCCCAGAGATCAACAGGACCAGACTTTAGGTGAGCTTCGAATGCAGCACTAGAGGGACTCAAAGGACTGGGATTGGGTTTCTCGTCATTTCTGTCAGTTTATCTGTGCTGAGGACTTGGCTTCCTTTTACTAACGAGTGTAATTAAAAGCGTCTGATTGCTGTACACTACTGCTCCGTGATTATCCCTGTGTATCGCGACATAACTTTCATATTTCAATGCATCTTACAGAAAGTTGCTCCTGTAATCTCAGCACAAACATAATTGGTCGCTGTGGCCAGTTAATCATTGCAATACTGGCCTGTTCTTACCTGTCAAAGGTGGAAGTCTTTGATAGATACTTGGGTTATTTAAAGGTGCTATATCAACTGCATAGCCAGTGTAGCTTTGAGTGAATGAGGATTCAGGTCTTCTGGGATATGACGCTATGTCGATGGCTGAGTGGTTTCCAGTAGTCAAAGGAACGTCAAACACTTCACGTGAACCATGTGACGACGAAAGCAGTTTGCTTTCGAAATGTCGTGTTGTATGTTTTATACTTAGTGACGATGTAAATAGATCTAATAAATATAAGTGATGTTTCGCAAGCGAATATTTTCTTTGTTATGTCTGTCTGTCTGTCTGTCCGCCCGCCAACATGGAACAACTCGGCTCCCACTGGACGGATTTTCATGAAATTTTATATTTGAGGATTTTTCGAAATTCAAGTTATATTAAAATCTGACAAGAATAACGAGTATTTTATATGAAGACCTATGTACATTTATGATAATATCTTATCTCGCTTAATTCTTCGTAGAATGGGAAGTGTTTCAGACTAGAGAAAATCAAAACACACATTTTATTTTCAAAATTATTTACCGAAAATCGTGCCATTTATGAGGTAATGTGGAAACTTTTGGTAGACCCAGACACGCCACAGATGACAGTATAATAAGGCGCATGCGCTTTGCATGCGTGATAACTAAGTCAAGAATGCAGACACACTGAGAATAGTTAATAATTATTACTCTTCCATGGCAACAATGGTTACGCGAACGCACCTCAATGTTACATTATACGTACATTGCCTGCCTTTTTATTTATGAGGTTTTGTTCTGTAAGAACAATGTACTACATTGCAGCATAGCGTCCATTATCCAAACATCATGTGAAAATAACTCCAGGCTTCTGACATCTTGAAACTGGATAAAATTTCTTGCATTTCTGCACATGTAGCGGTTAGCACTCTTACTTCGTATCTCGGACGTCCCAGTTTCAATTCAAGCCGTCGAGCTCAGCTGTCACATGTTTATTGTGGGTTTCTCCAGTCGCTCAAGATGACTGCTGTGATATTTAAAACTGATCCACATCCTTTACAGTTCTTTATGTATTATAACTTTCCTCTTCGAGGCGAAGAAAAATTTCCGAACATATCTCTTATTTGCTGTATTCTACTCTTTCTTTATGGAGTTTATATGTAGGTCTTTGTGTCTGTCGAACCCATCGAAGTCTTTAAGACTGCGTGTTTGAATACCGCTGAGAGCATGGACGTTTTTTCTAGATTTGTTGTGTGGCTGTTCTAAGTAGAAGACTTACAATTGTCTGATCACTCGTCCTTTAGATCCTACACTCTTTCTGATGCAAGACCATGACTCGATATACTGAGTTTTAGTAACAACAAATTATTGAATTGACCCTTTAAGCCTGGGTAATGAGTGTTATTAAACCTGGTTGTCGGCTTTACAAAGGACATTTGACGTGTGTGAGTACATGGTTTATTTATAACACTTCGGTTACGAACAGAAGTTAAACCCGTACATCCCTCAGGTAGGCCGGCGAGTTGAACCCGGTGGAGCATGGTTCCGGGCTGCTAGCGGCGACCTGACCTTTCTGCCCGCTCTCCAGCCACTGTGGCGTGACTGTACAACCCCACCCAGCACAGCAAGCTGTGTTTGTTGTAAGCATCGTTAAACGCTCTTGTATTAACTAGCATGCTGTATGTAACTGACGAAAAGCAAAGGACGTGATTGCGGACAAGCGCACTCTGGTATCACACAGTGAAAACCAGAGTTCTCCCAGTCTTCATTTGGACTCTTTTTTTTTTTCGACTACACGTTGCCGTGAGGTACATTTGTGAAGGCATCTGAACAGTCCTCTTGTAATGTTGCAATACTTGTAACAATGTGGCATGAACGTGCCGGTCAGGGAGCAGCAATGACATTTTTTACGGGAAACATTCAGTTACTGCAAAGTATGTTGTGTTTAAAGTTTAATTACTGAAGGAAGTTCAGGCGTTTAAGTAGGCCTGTCCTAGGAATCCCGTCTCCCACAAGACCTAATCCTCGATTACACGGCTGTGAAAACCCCAGAACTCGCGTAGGCCTGCTACTGATACGACTAGCAAATACATTGAATTTAAGGAACGCTTGTGACGATAAACAGAATGTTTAAACAAGCTGGCCTAAGGAGTGACACGAATGTGAAATTCGTTGCGGTGATTGTACTTCTACACTTTTGGATGTAATAAAGACGAATCAACGTGTTATTAGGCCTATAGCTAAAGCAAATGGAGTAGACACAGCTGAAAATAAGGTTTGTGGATGGTAACAGTTAAAGGTAAAGTTAACCGCTTTACACCTGGGAAGGAGACCCGGTACCCATTGTCTAGTAGGCTGGGTGGGCCGCATGGCCGGTCTGGACAGGTGCGAAAATTTTCGCCCCTACCGGGATTTGATCCCCGGACCTTCCAGCCCGTAGCAAGTCGGGTTTATGAAGGATCTAAAATTATATTTTCTTATTAAACTGATATGTAAGACGCGTCATGAAAATATGTGACTTCAGTCGGAACATACTGCGCTTAATCTTCTGGCTCAATCTCGTGTACGGATAATAGCTGATCAATTTTCATAAAACTTACTATGAACGGTTCCATTCTGTCTTAGCACTTCCCAACTCGTTATCAACTAACAAACTACCTCCGTGGAACAAAGTTCTTTTTGGGAAGCTAACAGTTTCTCAGCCAGTCAAGATATTCCCCGGATATTATGAAACCCGAAGTTTCATCATCGCTTTCACAAGAGCTGCCACTTGCCAATATCCTGAGCCAGATTATTCCAGTTCACGACCTTCCAGCCGATTTATTTAAGATCAGTTTTAAATCCCCATTTACGTATAGGTCTTCCAAGTGGTCTCTTTCCTTCAGTTTTCCACACCAAAACACCGCATAAATTTATTATCTTCTCTGTACGTGCCAAATGCCCTGTCCATTGCATTCTCCGTAACATGATCATCCGGATAATACATGGTGTGGAGTACAAATCATGAAGCTAATTATTATGCAGTTTTTTCCCAGTGTCCTGTTACGTCCTCCTTCTTAGGCTCAAATACCTTCCTCGACACACTGTTCTTGAACACCCTCAGCCTGTATTCTTGTTTTAATGTAAGGGCCCAAGTTTGACTCTCACACAAAACAAGAGTCTTGAGTACAAAAGATCCTGTTCGTGATTGATTTTCATTGCCTTTGCCCTAGAGAAAAAATTGCGTTTTCCTATTCTCCTTCAGTGCGGCTCTTCTCCCATCTGACCTGTACTGCCAATAAATGTATCGCTAATGCTTTTGCAACTGTCCTTAGTGACCCGGACCAGCAGAGACCTTTCAACTTCCAAGTTCGAAATCTTATGTCCATTTTTCATTGCTTAGATCTTTCCACAGGATCTAAGTTTCAGGCCCTGTGCGCCATTTTGTTACGTGTTAATATTGTAGGGTGAGGATTTGTTAGCCCTTCGCCCACCTCCTAAGCTGGAGAGTTACCCCTTGTCGGCTGTTGTAGACTGCTTCAGTATAGTCGTAGCTACCCTTTGCATCTGGAAGCCGTGTCCTCCATCTCTAGTCTGAGGACACGCCATACCATGGTGACGGGAACCCACTTTTCATGGTATCGTTGACGATACGAGTGGGTTCTGTGACCTTAATTTCATTGCGCTATGGTGACTTTTACGTCTACTTGATCGTAGTGTCCAGCTTTTAAAATATGATTTATTTGAGCTTTGTTTTATAAAGGATTAAGAAACCGACTTCTTGCACGTACGAGAAGGGTGGACGCCGTCAATACAGAAGTCCGTCACTGGACACTGTCTTGAGCTACTTCCGTCAGTGTCTCATTCTTGCAATATATCTCCATAATATTGTCTTCCCATATTATTCTCGGCCTTCCAAGTTACCGCTTTCCAAGAGGATTCCCCTCGGGGTATACGTACGAGCAGTGCCAGCCCTAGCAAACGCGGGGCCCGATTGCGATGTTTGTGGCGGGCCCCTAAAAGTTATTGTGCAGAGCAAAAAAAGGACTAACATTTTGGCACGTTATAAAATCAGTCCGAGAGGTTTGTGTGATATCACACTGCCTATTTTTAAAAATTACTAATGCGCGGATCCACAATGAGCGCGGGCCCCCCTTAAGCTTGGGGCCCGATTGCGTCAAATCGGTCCACTCGGCCTAAGGCCGGCCCTGAATATGAGGATATGTGTCTCTGTCTCTGTCGTGCAAGTTTCGTGAAACCTACAGGCCACCGTAACCTCTTTAATTTCACTACCCTAACCCTAGTTAGATGATGAAAACTAAGTACCTTCTTATATATTGTCCAAATCAATAGGAGTTACACTGATTGAGGAACAAATACCATTCTGGCTTTTTCTGGCCTCGAGTAGGGCAATTTTACCAAGGGCCACTAAGTTTTATTTGCCGTAATGAATGGTGGATATGCTGTGGAATTGGAACACGCGTCCTTCATGATTATGCCAATTGAAGGTGTTGGTTATGGTTGTTGGTCATTACGTACAGGCGGCGGCGGGGTGCGAGAAATGCTTAGGGTTATTTATGCCGAGCAGCCTGATCCTGGCAGCAGACCGTGCACTACATTGACAGACGTCATTACCGGATGCGAAAGCAAAGGGAAAGCTATTTTCAGGGAGTCATGCAGAACGGGTCACCTGATTCGCGTGGCAGGGTGATTGCGTATCTCTCTAAAACTGCAAGCACTTGGTGCATTACATACGTATCGATTGTAATACGCACGCAGGCAGCTTTTTCAAAATTGTTTCTTGTTTGTTTATTTACCAGTAGTATCCCTCCTTTTATCTGAAAACATAAATAACAAAAACGTAGAACGACACTATTCTGCCTTTATTTTAAACTTGGTATCACTTTGTGAAGGGGGCCCGCCCAACCAGCTCACTGGCAGCGCGTTGCCTTCTGATACATTTGTAATGAGAAAATATATTTTAACCCTTTCCCTGGTAAATCCGAGATAGAGTGCCGAAGCAGTTTTAAAAACTTATGAGTTGTTTATTTATAGAGCCATACGTTACATTACTAATCCATTTTGTAAAAATGTGCTGCAGGTAGCTACTTCTTAGCCAAGACTGTGAATTGCATTTCTATACACTTTTCGGAATATTGTTATCAGTATATTTTATTGCACATGAAGTATCGAAAAATGCACAAGTAAAATTATGCATGTACATATAATTATTCAGTCTTCATTCTGTGTGTTGAATTTAATGTTGCCCGCACAGAGACAAAATTTTTCCGAAGTTCCCGCACCGCGTAAATGGTTAAGCAGGCCTGCAGCAGGGGCGTCACATAGATTTAAGCTATTTGGGGAAGAAGAAGAGAAAAAAGGTGTTGAGGAAAACTTTTGAGTCTAGGTTGTCGGGCTTTCACGGCAGGCAATGTTCAGATGATCTGACACCGTGTACCAGCTTAGTATCTTACACAGTGTCGGTACCAGCTTAGTATCGTACACACTGTCGGTACCAGCTTAGTATCTTACACAGTGTCGGTACCAGCTTAGTATCTTACAGTGTCGGTACCAGCTTAGTATCTTACACAGTGTCGGTACGCACAAGAATATAATCTTAAATTGTTTTGACATGAGATTGAAGAGATAACAAATTATTGGGGAAGGCTGCATAAGTAGGCGATGTCGTGGTTTGTAGACTGCCCTGGACCAAATAATGTTAGGAAGGTGAAATAAATGAGAGTGAGATGGCGAGGGATATGTATTGCAAGTGTGTTAGCGATGAATAATGTTTACAAAGCTCAGGACAGGAACGAGTAGCAGGTTCTAGTGAACACGACAGTCGACCTTGGTTTGTACAAGAGGCAGGGAATTTCTTGGCCAACAGATTGATTATTAACTAGTGAAGCCGGACTTTGCTCCTTGTAGTTAGTTACTTAGCGGTAGTCCTATGATTCTGCAGGCATCAATTATACTTGGCTTTCTGACACTTGCAGCAGTGATTAAACATTCCATTTTGGACGAACATGATCTTCTATCGTCCGCAGTTTTGTGTGTGATATCCTCTGTATGAACCGATACCCCGCGCAGGAATTGCCACCGCGTGTCTGCCATATTACGTAATTCAGAATCAGAGGTGCCATCTTATGATAACGTAATATTGATCTGCTTGTTCTAAGATGATGCCATCATCTGTAGTCTGTGATGGTGAGGGAATTTTGCTCTTGGAATATTTGTCTTTATAAACTATACCTACCTGAAGATTTCGGTATAGCAGTTGGTTGAGGCACTGCGCTACAAGCCGGAAGGTCGCGGGTTCGATTCCCGATGGAGTCATTGGGATTTTTCATTGACTTAATCCTTCCGGCCACACTATGGCCGTGGGATCGACTCAGCCTCTAACAGAAATGAGTACCAGGGCTGTCTCCTAGGGAGTAAATGCGGCCAGTGCGTAGGGCTGAATTCTGGGAGCCTGAACCTCCTGGAGCCCCAAGGGCCTGTCCAGGCCTGTACAGGGATTGCATTACCTTTACTTAGTTATTACAACGAGTTGGGCGAAGGGCGGTGATTTTTTACCACCATTACGTTTAAACTGGCTTTGGATCTCATCCAGTATTCTATCTAATGGATAGCGGGGTCTCTTTCCTCTGTGGTTAAGCGGTCGAAGCCTGAAGCTGTCCAGGCACACATGCATCTAATCCCCACGCTTTCGCGGCCTGATGCATGAGTCTAGAGGAGACAGTAGGCCTACTTCTGTCTTTTATCATGTGTGTGTGTGTGTGTGTGTGTGTAAATACAATACGAAACTCCTGACGGTTTCTGGATGCATTCGACTGCACTACGAAGTGTTGTGGCTGACGTCTTGTTTCCCCTCGGGCGTTCCAGCCGACCCTGCATGCCCTGACTGTAAGAAGCTGATTAAACCAGTTTTACAGTTAATTGATCTGTAATAATGTTTAGACATCCGGTCTAATTGTGGAGTGGAGAAGAAAAAGGAGCGTTTCAGTCTTTGATGGTGAAACACAAACTCTATCATTTTAGTACTGGTTCCCTTTACATTCTGATTACCAGCGCGTTCCCCTACCTCCGAACCGGTTGGTTGATTCGCTGGAGGTTGGCTGAGATTTTGAAACGGTAACATTGCAAATATGAAGCCTGTACGCGGAAATAGCATGCAACTTTGCATAAGTTAGTGAGGCCAGCATTTTATGGGAACCTACATCAGCATATTCATAATATTCTGTGTGTTGTCTATAATAATAGTCCTGCATTGAGCTATTGTATGGAAATTAAAACGGTGCCAGTTTCTGATAGGAAGCTTTTGTTTTATCAAGTGGTTTGATTTAAATCGCCCAGCGACCCGTCATTATGACTTTTCTTCACTTAGGCCAACGTAAACGTCACAGGGTGCACCTAAATGTTGTTGTCTCATGTGAACAGACTTCAGTCGCAAGGAACATGAAGTATCCTATAAGTCAAATTAATTGTTCTATATGAGTTTCTGCTTAATACGTGGGAACAGGAGGGACATGGATACGTACTTTTGCAGTTAATGGATGACGTGTGTAAGGGTCAGTTGGCAGAGTCGTAACGCGCCGGGCTATCATTTTGGAAGTACCTGGTTCGGATTCCGTCGGAAATGCGGCAGTTTTAACAGATCTTACAGAAAAATACCCAAATAATACCATAAGTATAGACTCCTAAACCTGCCGTCCCCGTATTTATCATTAGTAGTCACTATGCCCTTGTCATGACGCGCTGTGTAAGCTCAGAAGTTGGTACACCGTCATGAAACAAGTGATGTAATCATGATCTGTAAGAATAGAGTCCAGAGTATAATTAGATCATAAGGTTTGAAAATCGAATTTCGAAATTTGGCTACCGTCTTTATTGCTTTTCTTCATTTCCTAATGGTTTAGAGACAAGGATTTGTTACCACCTCGAATGGTGTCAGTTTTAGTCTCTCGTTGAATTTTAACTTGCAATTTAAAGTTTATTTCATATCAGATCTGTGGCTGTATTCTAACGTAACTTTGTGAAGAGCTTGCAGCCTGTTCCTCCAAATGGTTAAGTGTATGATAGGTCTGACATCTCATGCACCTGGATGGGAGGCCAGTCATCTTTCATAAATACTTGATATTGTGTGTGTTTTTAAAAATATACTGCTCAAACGTACATGTTAGGCTGTTCTCATTTATATTTTGCATTTCAAGTAATAGATAGGACGTGAACATCATCTTAATGCTTCAGGTATCTTCTTTATTTACCATGTAGATACCGTATCTCAACTACATCCTGCACAGTAAGTTGTCTGTTACAGCCCTAAACCCTGAGCTTGCGCAGAAGATCCACTCGCAGTTGGACGGTCGAGGGGACAGTACTGGTAGTATGCAGTTTCGATAGCTGTTGTAAGAAAGAGATGCAGCCTTCCTCTACCGCGCCATTAATGCAGTACGCATAACACGAGTTCAGCCTAAGCTGAGAATTGCCACAACTCACTGCCCTCGATGTAAAAGCAATCCCATTACAGGCCCTTAGGGTTCCAGGAGGTTGAGGCTCCCAGATTTCTAGACAATCGGCACGTGAAGGTGGTAAGGTTGTTAGCCCTACGCACCGGCTGCCTTTACCCCTCAGGAAAGATTCCTGGTACTCATTTCTGTTAGAGGCTGAATCGACCCCAGGGCCATAGTGCGACCGAAACGATTATGTCAAAGAAAAATTCCAGTGACACCATCGGGAATCGAACCCGCGACGTTCCGGCTTGTAGCGCAGTGCCACCGCGTGCCCCCCTGCCCTCGATGTACCAGTACTGTATCCTGCATAGGTAAAATCGATGTTAAATATCTGATTTCTGTGTGCCATAGGAACTTGAGAAATCGGTACAAACAGAAAGATTTCCTCCGATATTTTCCTTTGTCACTTTTATTTCCACATTTTCTGACGTTTCATTATTATCAGCATAATATGTGATACCAAAATGAAGTTAGTAGCTGTAGTATATTTGAAACTGTGCTTGTCACCGCTTAATTTTTTAATTAGTTCAGGTACTTTGTTGACATCCTGTGCTGCGAAACTAGAAAATTCCCATCATGTTTCGTTATTTGCTTCCTTTAGAGTCCCTAAAGATGTAATGAGGCTTAGTGTTGTATATATTAAACATTGGTTATAGTCCAGAGAGTTAAATTTCAACACTTCGTCGTTGTGAACCGCATGTCCTTTTGAAACACCGTACATTTCTGAAGCAAACCTTTTTATAAGTATTTGAGCTGGGTCGCAGAGGTGTAAGTAGCGTATAGCTTTGAAAGCAGGATATCTGTTGGTCTGCGAATGCGAGATCATTGTTGAATTATGCACTACAGGTACTAGCGAAGACGATGCAAGTTGGTTATTGGAATATAAGTGCTAGAGAAAGTGTTTAGATAGGCCAGAGATTGATTTTTATGAGAAAATGATGTAGTTGTACTACATGCTAAACAAGACCGCACGGTATTTATATTTATACTGGAAATGGGCTGCCGTGTGACGGAGTTGACATAATGCACGCTAATGCAATCCATCATTCGTCACGAAGTTCTTGATTCTTGATGACATATGAAGTTATCACAACGCTGGTTATTAAATTATTATTGTCTTCTAAACACACTTAAAACCCGTCTTTTTTTTTTTCCTGGGAAAAGTGAAACACATCTCATAAAAAAATAACACTTAGCTTTCTTTGTTCAGTAAATCTTTTATTACAATATTTTCGTGAATGTTTTTTTCATCTGACAAAAGTTTTCCTTGATAATGCATGTCGTCAAAATTTCGTGATGGCTTCCTCTTGTAAGCGCAACGTAAATGTGACTCGCGTACGGTCGTGAAAAAGAATTTGGAGACACTCGAATGAAGCGTTTTGTGAATTATAGTTCGTTAAATAAAATGATAAATTTCCTTTCAACGTTTTGTAAGATGACCATAGACGGGGCGATATGTAACGATACGTTGTCTATCGATAATAATCGATATTTGATAACGCATCTCATGAATCAGAATTCGTGTTTGACTTTAGTTGTTCAATAATTCTGTTATTACAATATTTTTCGCATATGTTTATTAACCAAGCTATCGTAACCGTGCAAACCCGATAACCATGGAAAAGAAGTAAGCGTTAATCCTATCTGTCCGATTGCTATCTGTTGGTGGCAACGCGGTAACCATGACAACGAAATTTGAAGTCGCTCAGTCACGTGACACCCAGGCACTGTAATAACTAACTAATTAATTCCATGGAGCAGAGTCCTTCTTGAGAAGCTAACAGGTCCTCATCTAGTCAAGAAATTCCCCGCATTTTATGGAACCCGAAGGTTCATTACCGCATTCACAAGAGCCCGCCACCTGTCCCTATCTTGAGCCATATCAATCCAGTCCATGCCCCCCATCCCACTTCTTGAAGATCCATTTTAATATTATCCTCCCATCTACGTCTGGGTCTTCCAAGTGGACTCCTTCACTCAGGTCTCCCCACCAAAATCTTGTATGCACCTCTCCCCTTCCCCATACGTGCTATGTGCCCCGCCCACCTCATTCTTCTTGATTTGATCACCCGAATAATATTTGGTGATGAGTACAGATCATTAAGTTCCTCGTTATGTCCAGGTACTGTAATGGCCGTAGGGATTTTGAGGGGCGATGATATTGGCACAATTTAGACGTGGTAAATTTTGTCATATTCTGCGTACGGTGGAAGATCATAATCACATTCGAAGTGAAAGTAGTCATGAATATGTTTGAGAGCCCCAAATTTTGTACGGCATTAAAGAGCATACGCTAATGAGCAAATAAATTGTTTCAACACCATATATTTACAACTCGAGCGAGACTGAAATCCCGAATCCTGTCTAAGACTGCGTACCTGACCAGCTGTGACCCTTTTATACCATTTGCGTCTTTGAAATGGAGGAACAACGCAACGCGGTATGCAGGTAAGTAAATCGGAAGATTTGCAGATTCGAACGCAGGACCTTTCATGCTGTGTAATTCATTTTGTGGGCGTTCATGCGGCATGGAGCGCCGTTAAAACAAATGAAAGACTCTTGTGAGAGAACAGAGGCCCTCAAGGGTCCTTAATCTCGGGCCGGATGTGCCCTGAGTTGCCGTCGCATTGTCGGCGTCTAATTAAGGAGCGTTGCTGTGTGCTCTGGTAAATTAACCCCCTTACCTTGGGGGGTTTCCTCATTCACGTCACCCCACACGACTTAATTAGACCTACTCGACGGTATCAAGGAAAAGTATATTTTCGTTTGATCTCTGGCAATCGACACACCGCAGTCCGCCATTCAACTATATCAGTGACCCGCGGGCCCTCGCCGTCTATTAGCTACGACAAGCAGCTCATTTCCTTCTGATTCAGCTTCTGGTATGAACAAGAAGTGTAATTCGCAAAAGAAACGCTGTTCTTTTGGAGAAGTTTCGTGAGTCAGTGGATCAGATCACGTGTCGAGCCACGCTCAGCAGCTCCGATTGGCTCAGTCGATTCAAATTACGCACAAGAATGCCACATGTCAACAAAATGCGGGAAAAGGATGTTTACCTGATTTACAGTAGAAGATCGTGATTGCTTTAGCTGGAAACGTACACCCAATAATCCACATTCTAGTTAGTAGTAGTAGTAGTAGTAGTCAGAATTAAGCGTCGGCTACACAAGGAGCTGAGTTGTCTCCTTCACTTTACGGCCGCTTTAACTCCTGATGGCTGTTACGTAGGGACTTGGTTGGCCACACAACCTAAATGTATGTGGCGGTAGTGAGGACGGTAATTTTCTAGCCGTGGCCATAATTGTCTGTATTGGTCCCGGCCAGGAAAGACGGCACTTAAACTTGTCTAAGCGAGCTGCTACTACTATTACTACTACTACTACTACTACTACTACTACTAGGAGGTGCCACAGTGACGATTGGATTCGTATCAAAAGTTTTGCTCCTCCTACACATCTGCTTTCTGTAACAATTCTTCGTAATTTTGAGCCCAGGCCAAGAGAAGCCCCTCTTCACTGCGCGATGAGTCATTAATTGCCCCCCCCCCCCCCCACGTTTGATGACAGCCCCTACATCTCGTCGTGCAGCACCACAAAGTAACTGTGTCCATATGTCCGCGCCTGGTAACGCATCTCCAGATGGAGTGGGAAGGTGTCCTTGTCACCTTAAATCCAATCGCGAAACGTGTAAAGATCGTGCGAACACTGTGAAATAATATTTATTTTCAGATTTCTTTAGATCAGCGTAGTGCTCTAAAAATACACGTGGCAGAATGACTTTTCAGTAGCACTTGTAAGAAGCTTTGTTTTCTGTTACACTGTTGTCCAATTACTGTCTTATTATTAGTGTTATATTTAATTATACCTGTATACGTTACATTTGTCTTATGTAACTTATGTTCTGTCATCGTTACCACGTTTGTAACATTTGATTTACAAGCAGTATTTCATACAAATTTGTAGTCATGTTTATGGTCTATATCTTATCAATTTCCAGTGCCAGCGATTCGTCAATTATCACCACCAGACAGAAGGGTTAATAAAATGTTTTCATGACAGCCATTTTTATTGTACAATAAAATAAATATTGGCCTGTGGAAAGTTAGTATTTTTTCAATATCCTTTACAGTACGTCACTTCAGAACCCAGTAGTAAGTAGGGGTAATGTCACTCCCGCCCTAGAAGTTTGGCGAATGCGTCACGTTATTGATTGTAGAAAGTTAGAAGTTTGACGCTGGGATGTCCTTTGTTGGCAAAATGCTTACATAAATTTTGGTATAAGGCGATCAGTTTGTTCAGAAGATGAAAGGGGGAATGCTTGGTGCCCTGATATGCCTACTCCCCTCTCCTCTTTTTGGGAAGGTAAGGATGTTAAGGACGGTTGAAAGAAAGAAAGCTAGAAAAGGACAGGAGGGAAAAGAACACAAAGATAAAAGGATTTGGGAAAATAGGTGAATGAAAACAGAAGATGCGAGAGATGTAGGGGGGGGGGGGGGTGAAGGAGAGAGAAAGATAAAAAATTATTTTGTTACGCCGTGTCAGTAGATCAGAAAGTCGTGAGTCCGCGTAAACGGACTTCATGCTCAGTCCAGTGAAATTAGTCGCTGTTATCATCGTACGAAAGTGACACATTAACATAAACTATGTCTGTGGCTGTCATTAAGATCTTATGTTTTTGTTCATTCTTTAGTTAACGAGATGTAAGAAAGAAATATATATATATGACTGTGCAATGGTTTATGTACCGTGAATTTTGTCGGAACGGTAATTGTAACGAGTGGCATAGTTAGGTTTTTGACGCCGGGGGTGAGCGACAACACTGGCCCCCCCTGACAGAAATTACTAATTAAAAAAAAATTACATTTATTTGTTGAATCTCTTTTTATTTGTTTCAGTAACTTAAAACTTGTTGAGCTCATTTAATGTATTTATTTTGCCGCCGCGTGCACTTTGCTGCTCGGCGAAACCGCAACACTCTTCCCACTTGTAACTGTAACTGCAGTAAATCAACATGAAGGTGAACGTGGTGTTCAGAATGGCAACTGACGCGCGCAAAATACACGTGTAGTGTACTCTTTCACCAATCTTTTACTCTAATTGCTGATTTTATCGTGAAATATATTACTGTGAAGTGATTTTTATGTACGATGCCAACACTTCACAGCTATATGCCTACAGTTGTCAGAAGGCCTACCAAATCTCCTACATAACCTCTTTCTGCCGAGTTGTTTTCATTGATGTTTCTAGCACCCATCCTTATCTTATAAGTATGGGAAATTAAACATAAAGGAGAAAAACACTTTCCAGGCCGTCCTGGGTTTTACGCAGATTCAGTAAAGTTCACTGGATTTTGCTGCTTTTTGGTGAAAACTGTCTCCTTTTGACATAAAGAACACACACTTCATGGTCTCTTGTGCTGGCTGTGCAGATACCTTGATGAAATCGCTAACTTTAAGTCTGGTAATTGTTACAGAGCAGAAGTGTGGGTGAGTGTACCTGAATTACCGTGCGGAAGATTCAGGTTGTCCCTGAGTTACTACTCAACTTGATTATGCATGCCTCACTGGCCTTCATGCTCATTTGCTGCAAATATATTACTAATTTACCTACACAAACACAGTGCTGCAAAACTGCTACTATAACGTGGCTTGATTCATACCATAGAAGGCCTAACCTGTAACATAATCGGGCCTAAGGTAAGAAGTATGTCTCCTTGCATTTCCTTCAACATTTATCATATCTACAAAGTTTCATATTAAAATTCCAGATCTCGTGTTACGTCATGTGGCATTTTGTACGACGAGCCACTTTTTTTAACAAAATAAATCAAGTGGTGTCTGTACTTTACATAAAGAGGTAGTTGTATGTGGTGTTAAATCTATGTAAATAAAGATCAATTTCACCGTACTCCCTTTTCTTTAAACACTTTATACCAAATGTAATTAAATGTAGTTCACAAGTTTCGACAATGAAGCGTGGGTATAGACAGACACGGCTCTCCAGAACCTGTGGGGCCTATGCCTTTATTTTATGCACCGTATACAGGACGCGTATTAGACATAGAGTAACAAATTTTGTATTGTAACTTGACAAAATGGGTTAATTTCCGTCTGTGCTGAGGTACGTGTATCACGTCATGAAGACGTGTACAGAGCGTGGAGGTAAATCTCCACGCATTCTAGATCTCGGCTCCAAACTGTTCTCAGCTTGTCGGTGCCGTAGACAGGGTCTAAATCAGGGCAAACAAAATGAACGCCTTCCTGTTTTTCCACAATAATACTTCAGACGCCAAGATGGCAGAAAATTCATTTATGGGCCCAGATAACTACATTTGAATAGGAAACCTTTCAGTTTTTAAAGCAGCTGCACAGAGGACCTTTGCCGCAAGCACGCTGCCGCGCAAGTAACAAGGTTAGAACGGCTTTCGCTGCATCGTAGGGGGGGGGGGTGGGGGGGGGGGGGGTGCCCTGGAACTCAGAAACAGGCTCCCTCGTGCCTAGTTGTAGTAGGTTGAGTGGTTTAATTGCTGTTCTCTGAAATACATGTGACAGTGGGTTGATTCATTATATGAAAATTATGTTGGAACATGTCCATTGTTTGAGGTGTATTTTGTGTGCATGACGTCAGGGTAGTTGGCTGTACTGCAGGATCACAAAGAAACTGAAGGAATCGAAGTATGAAGGGTCAAGTCTTTGGGTTGTTACTTAGTGTTGGCTGATGAGCGGCAACATCCCAGAACACTTGAATCTTCATCAGTACCGTTGTGAAAACCTCAGATCTCACACGAGCCAGTATATCAGAGCGGTCGAAGAGACATCAACCACAAGAAGCATTGGGAAAGGGCTCTGTAAGGTTCCCTTCGGCACCCAACTATACTTCCAGTGACAATGACAACAGTATAGTACAACCAGTGATAATGGCAATAAAACAGTGACGACGGCAGCAACCATGTCTGGTCCACCCGGTGGTTACTCGTTAAGTATTCTGGTATAGTATTCAGAATGGTCCAAGTTCAGTTCCGACTTATTTAAAAAAAGAAACTCTGATGACTGACGATACTCCCTCGAATTTGACCATGGCGGTTTTCTCCCTAGTTGTTTCCAGCTCAATGGGCATTATTAACCCCTCATATCATTTGACGCTGTAAAACCTCTGCAGTTGATCCACCGCCATTAAACAACATACCATGTTCCCATCCATCTGTTTAAGTGCGTGGCCACATGGAAAGTTTTCAATAACACTGCTGTAGCCGCAAGAGGCCCACGCGTTGAGGAACATGCTTCGTGCTGTCGGCTCGTGTGCCATGGTGCGCACAGAGAAGAACGAAGGCGGACTTTGTAATGAAATGAAGCTCCAGTAATTAAGGGTTTCTCTTGTTTTCTGATGTACACGATTAACGAGATTATGTGCCTCGTCTCTCTGTCATAGGGTTTGTTGCTGCAAATTGCGTTACGCACAGGATGCTTCTTCTCTCTCGCTTCATTACAGACAGGAGCAGAGACTGAATCCCCCACTTTCATGTCGAATGGGCATTGTTTTGGCGTGGTTCTTGGTCACGCTGAAATCTACAGTCCAAATAATGATTCAGCACATGTGTCATTTTGTCTGGCTGCACGAGGTAAGGCGAGTATTGTCGTTTATGGCTCGAACACTAGGGTCGTGTTTTCGAATCCCATTTGGGGAACGGATCTGTTACTCGGTTTTTTCTTTGTCTGTGATAACCTGGACAGGCGGCGGCCTTACGACCCGGCCGATTCCCTGCCCAAGGAGTCCTACCCGATGACTGTAAATAAGATTCAGAAACGTACCAGGAAAACATGAGGACTTGGACCGCATTGGACTTGGCATTGAATGGAATAGCGTAGGTCATCCATTACATAGGCCTATATCACACCAGAATGTGTGGTATAGGTCGAGGTGGTTATTTTCCGTAATACATGACGTTTATACACTGTTGGGACATTCACTTTACAGCCAAATTTTGGTTTCAGCCGTAACTGTTAGTAGTATATTCAAGTCTTCTGGTATATGGCGCCTTGTCAGTTGGTAAATAGCTACCGACATTTCGGAAGAGATTTCTCCGTCTATATTCATGGACTACATAGCCGCCAATGTGAGAACCTCAACTGTCAGTGTCAGTAGTATCTAATCTTTCTTTCCTTTCTGCCTAGAACGGACTTGCAGTTGATTATGAAGAATATATCTACAGCGAACTTCTAACGGATTGATTGACTGATTACGAATCGAGATTGGATTAGGCCTCGAAGAGTAGTATCAGTTTTCTTTCTTCCAGATTCTACAACTAAGCTTTTATTTACATTCCTAATTCGTCTAAAGTTGAAAGAATTTCAAGAAAATTTGCAGTGTTATGCAGTAGCAGATTTTTTTATTGGTACATGTGACAGCAAGTATGATGATATTTTATTTAGGCGGCCATACTTCGATGCCCTGTTCACTTATTAATGTTTTAAAAAGTAAACTCATTTACAATTCCACTCCTGATAATGTCAGTTAACGGATATCCAGTAGGTTAATCGGAGACTACGTAGTATTTGATTTTTTTTTCATCGTGTAAAGGTCAGTCCTTCAGCCAAACGGGTTTCTGCGGATAGTGCTATCCGCTGTCTGATGATAGGACCGCAAAGAAAATATTTATGGGGAAACCAAATGGAAGAAGAAAAGCAGAAAGACCAAAACTAAGGTGGGTGGACTGTATTGAGAATGATCTGAAATCGATGGGTGTCAAAAGATGGAGGAAGTGAGCAGAAGACAGATCCTTATGGGCTGTCATTCTGAAGGAGTTACTGGTTAAACTATAAGGACCTAATGCCAATTAAGGAGGAGCAGAAGTGTTGTCTGCAGGACTACTGATATTTTAGCACTAATTGTATTTCATTAAAGGACATAATCACATCTTATGATACCATAAAAAAAGATTGTCGTATAAAATTATATTTTTTTTAGGTCTTATATCATTTTTCTTATTGTGTAGTTTATTTTATTTTCTTTCTTATTTATTATTATCAGTTTGTTCCTTTGATGTGTTGTATTGTCAGTGTTTGCTTGGAAGTGTCTTCTTGCTGTTTGCAAACTTATAATGATTATTGTTATTATATAAGATTACAAGTTAAAGATGTCCCCCTGCTGAATCTCAACATCTCAACGCCTTGGGAGGACACTTGGGAGTGTGGAGCGTTTGATCTCGGCACTAGATGGATGCAAATGGCCAGCTGCATGACCTGGCCGCATCAGTGTGGGCCATCAGAATGCATGAACTTTACTCTACTGGCCACACCGTGAAAGCGTATGGGAGCGTGGGTGAAGGGCTTGAAGCTCCATGGATTTTTAACTTCGGCCCTAGTTTGGGGTGGAGTGGAATGAACTTAAAGCTCCGGGCGTTTTACTACCGGCCCGTGAGGGTTATTATATTCTGCTAACTGCGCTGTGAAAACGTTGTATTATATGGAGTACTGAGTTAATATAGGCTACGTCAGTAATTCTGCCTGTTCTCTTACCGGTCGTTTTCTCAAAAATCTGGTGTCCTACGAACCTAGAAACGATATAGTGTCATTTGAAAGGACACGTGTTCACGATGGGATTAATAAATTATGCCAATTGAAATGAAACAACCTCGCACCTACTGTGTGACAGGCTTTAGACAACAGATTTTGTCGCTCAGGGTCATACTTTATGAGACTAAGTGCCTATTGAAAGGCTCCACTGAGTACAGTACAGAGATTCATTGGACGTTCGAGCCGATTAGTGGTCTACTTAACAGAAAGGTTATGCAGAATCGATCGGGAAACTGTCGCAGTGCACGGGTCGGGAGCAACGCCGACTCCTTGAATTCTTATTTCTAAAACCAACGATTCTGTTATTTTCGCCGCAAGAAATGCATTTTTAGAGCTATGTACATTTTTAGGGGATGTCAGTTTTCGTCCACGGTCAGTCGAAGGTTTCAAAATCATATCCGTTTTCGTCTACGAGAAAATCAGGTAGCTCTCAAGCCAGTCGAAGGGTATATCCGTTTTCGTCCACAGCTATTGTTCATGTTTGTATCCCCGTCAACGGTGCCGATCCCAGTGGACGCACGGTCTAAGGTGTGGGTCTGCGGCCGCTCGCTTGCTGGGATTGCGGCTTCGAATTCCGCCGGGGGCATGGATGTCTGTCTTTTGTGAGTGTTGTGTGTTGTGTAGGTAGCGGTCTCTGCGTCGGACTGATCACTCGTCCAGAGGAGTCCTACCGAGTGTGGTGTGTCTGAGTGTGATCGTGAAGCCTCGACAATGAGGAGGCATTGGCCCACTATGGGCTCTCGCGCCATGGAATAAAATATCCCCTTCAATTAAAACAATACCAAGGTGTCCTGGTATGCGGTTGCGAAATCGTACTTGGTCATCTTGAATGACGTAACCTTTGTTTTTACCACTGTCCACCAAAATGTATAGCCAATTAGTTTCGATTAACATGTTACTTCTTTCTTTAGCCAATCAAGTTCGATTACTGTTTCTAATTGATCCCTGCTCTTACCTTCTCCGTTCACAGTTTGTAGCTCTCATTGTTCTTATTCTGAGAGCGATATGCAGATAGGTAAGAGGATTAGCTGGCCCTTCTCTTGTTCATGCACTTTGTCGTAAGTGTTCTGACGTCACCACTTCATGTCCCAGTCTGGGCGCCAACGAGATCACTGCTTTCTCGTAATATTTAACTAACTGGATATTTTGTCAGCAGTAGTCTGAAGTTGACAACGAACGCCTGTGAGTCTTTTCACTCTCACTTGTCGACATACTTTTACCATCCTCACCCCGACATCAGTTGATTGATAATTAAGTTAACAGAACATCGAAATATGATTTACGTAGAATTATGAAGTGTTCATTTGCTTGCTACAGTGACTAACCAAAGAAGCCACGTTGCTAAGGGATTGGTAGAAGATTTAATTGTAAAATATGAAAGAGGGGAAATTTCTAGGTTAGAATTTGTTTCTATACTTCGTTACAGATACAGAAAATGACATGTAATATAAGTATGAACAAACTGTGATAAAACGAATAACTCAGCGCCTGATGTAATTATGCTTAAATTAATAATTTCGTTAAAAGAAGGCAGAGTTCAGTGATCATTTTTAAAGATACACTACTCGACCATATTATAATAAATTTTATTCAAAGTAATGTGAAATGAAATATGCCTTCTATTATTTAGGAACATTATAACAGACTTACTACTTAAACATAAAACCCGTCAAATGTCGCCCATCAAGATTGATGCACTGATGCACCGGTTCAAAACACTTTCCATTACGCGAAGTAAACATGGCCGATGGGATGGCATTGACTTCATCGGGAATTCTCTGTTTGAGGTTATGTAAGTCTGCCGGACGTGCTTACAAAACTTTGCTTTACAAGTAGTCCCACGAAAAGAAATCACAAGCCGACAGATCGGGCGAACGGGCTGGCCAAGAAATGTCACCATAGCGGGAGATTATGCGATGTTCAAACATAGTTCTTGAGGTGTTCTTCGGCTGCCGAGCAGTATGTGCTGTTGCTCCGTCTTGTTGGAACCAGAAGGTGGCAATGTCCATATCACGACGGCGTAACTGTGGAAGCAAGAACTCACCACCATAATGCACATACCGGTCTGATGTCACAGTAACCTCGTTGCCAGTTTCATCCTCGGAAAAATAAGGACCAATGATACCGAACGCTAATATCCCAGACCGTACTGTTCCTCTGATGTGAAGTGGTTTCACATGCAATTCATTCGGATTAGCTGCACTCCTGTTTCTTTTATTCACACAGCCAGGCACTTCAAAGTGAGCTTTATCTGACATTATCACTTGACGAATAACATCTGAATGTTCGCTCACTAAGGTAACAAATTGCTCACAAAATGCACTTTTTGAAGCAAACTCACGGTCTGACAGTTCTCGCACAATGTGTAATTGGTAGGGATGAAATAGTAAACCACAATGAAGTATCCGTCAGAGCGATCTGCTCGATATGTTGAGGGCAACTGAATGTCTGCGTGCTGATCGTTTGGGGCTACGACCGATAGCGGCTCGTGCTGTTCCAATGTTTTCCGGTGTTCGAAACTTGTGCCCATTTCTTGAAGGTGTTACGATCAGGAACCGTTCCGTGTCTCCCAGTGTTAAAATGTCGTCTGAATATTTGTTGCGTTAGTATCACAGAGTTTTTGAAAAACGTCTCTACGGCGAACGCACGGTGTACAGCCGATCACTGATCCATGTTTACTAAATGGCGTCCCTAGCTGAACTCGATAACACAATTAGTTCAATCTCCTCTCCGGGGCTACCAGATTACTACGTAAATCAAAATGATGAATGAATTGTGCCCCATTCTGTATTTTAGTGCTTGTTGTAATTATACTTATTTAAGAATTTCATTAAACTAAGGGTACATTGCTTGATAACAAATTGTTATATTATTTTGCACATTGTTTTAATAAAGGATTTCTCATTAAATTAGGTTAACTTTGTTTTAAACAATCTTCTGCCACCCGAAACAAATGTCTTCATCAACTGCCTTGTGCTCATTTACGAGTTATGAGCCGTGGACGAAAACGGATATTACCTTTTTCCTCCAGAATGGTAGGGGATTAACCGTGGACGAAAACTGACATGCCCCATTTTTTAGCGCTGTGTTACTCATTAACCTTTCAGTGTACTATACTAATCATTAATGGAATTTTTATTTTCGAGATTTACGATATTAACTGAAGTGCTGAGCAAAACAGGAAATTTGACGAAAGCCGAGTCTGACTTGCCTGAATTCAGACTAAATTCCGGTGCCCTCAGACTAAATTCCGGTGCCCAGGATGATGCCATTTCTGCGCACCAGTGCAGTCATCATATCGTTGCCGTAACGATGTGTTTGTGCGTGCTGTCGTGCTCTGGCCGGTAGAGGCATCATGGATGAATCATCATAGATTGCGCGGCGTAATGGCGTAGGCGTAGGTTACGATCGTGACGTTAGACATGCATTATCGTGATGAAACGTGATGCTGCGAAGTCTGTTTAAAAGAAAGGAACGAAATTAAAATATCGCTAACACAAAATTACAAACAGCTAGTACGGTTTTGTAATGTTATTTTTATTATGAGAGCCTGTTTACACAGATTTTTCCCTTTTGGTGCTTTTAATTGTATGTAGCGTGAAGAAACCTTGAATTTAACCGTCACGGGTGTCTCCCTTGCCTGCTGAAATCACGTCGTCATGAAGCTAGAACGTTAGAATACTTGGAAGTCTTCAGATTTTGAAACACGTATTATGGACACGCCACGAGAAGGCACGGAATGTATGTGGACGGGACGGGAGGGTAACTTAGGCGCTTGAGCACAATGCTGGTACTGAACAAATTCCTGTGTCACAGACATTTATCTCTGAGTTCTTTCTGCTATAGCGGAGCTAAGTGGGCTGATACAGCGCAGCTTAAATTTCTTTCCGCCCCGCCTATCCGGCTCGACTTCTCATAGCGTGCCCATAATACAACGTGCGAATGATATTGTCAGCTGGATTGAACAAATTTTATGGAAGTGATCTAAGTAGATGAAGGGCAAAGTATCGTGGCCATTGCTATTTTTGATTGAAGCTCTCTGACTCTTTGTTACATTTTTAGATATTTCTCGTTAAAGTACACGTACAGTTCATAGTTACTGACCAAAATCCAAAACAATGTTGTGAATCGTTGCTGTCGTATTATATGCTGCAAGTACGATTTTATATTATATAATCCTCAAAAGAATCGTAACTAACTAAATGGAACAGAGTCCTCCTTGATAGGCTAATAGTTGCAGTGAAGAAGTTACCAGAATTGTTTGGAACTCAAAGGTTTATTTAATGGCCACAAGAGCTCGCCACTACTGACAATTCTGAACGTAATGAATCCAGTCAACACCAATTCTATTTTTTGAATCTGTTTTAATATTATCCTCCCGTCTGTGCCTAAAGCTTGCAATCAGTCTCTTCCCTTCAGGTTTTCGGACCGATTTCTGAGCCGAATACGAGACAGGAGTGCTATCCACCTGCCGCGATATTCGGTCATAGGACCATGCGAGGAACAAGCGTGGCCCACAAGTCTTACCAGTGCTGTGTGGGAAGGACTTGCTACTCGTACTTTGGCCCTGACGGGGACGGTAATTCCGCCGATACAGTAATCCCTCGTTACATGAGCAGTCGGTTTACTAGTCTTTGCTTATGTGATGTGCACAAATTAAGAACCTTTTCTTGTTTCAATTTGTGAGGCAATTTTCGCTTATACGAGTTTTTTTTTCTTTTCTTCTCAAACCAGTCGTTGTCATGGGCGCCTCTTGTCGGCTGTCGTCGGTTCCCGAATCTTCTGGAACGCACAGAATGTCACTGCATCCCTGAGCGGTCTGCGCAGAAGCAGCAGCATCCAGCATCTCTCATTATTCTCGTAGCTTTGTTGTGAAGTTCGCTGTTGGTGTTAATCATTTCGTGTCAATTAAATCTTGCGGAATCTTTGTACATTGTATTTATAGTGAGGATGGTGTATAATTTGTATGCACTTTCTGTACAGTTTTAATGGTGTATGTGCTGTTTATGCGTAGGCTAAGGGCTAAGGAATGTTTAAATGTAGTAATTATCCATCCATCTTATTTTTCTCATACTTGGGTAACGTTATGTGATGTGTCAAGGTGAACTTTGTATGTTTCGAGAGAAACTTTTTTATCTCTGGAACGACTTAAAATTTATAGCGTTGGCAAGGATAAAGAAATTGTTTTAGCTGTCTTTGCCTTACGAGCGGTTTTCGAGGAATCAGTTAAGCTCGTAAAACAGAGAGATCTGTGCATTATTTTATATTTATGATTTTATTGTTATTCCTTGTCACAGTGCGATCCCCCAGACGACAGTGCAATGACGAGACTTATTTCTCCGACCCCTCTTGATAAAATTAGTATTTAACGAACAAAAATGTGTGTTCAAGGCTGGCGATAATAAAAGCTGTTCTCGATTGCCTGAAAGTGTTTTCCTGTAGCAGGCACCTGTTTTATGTTTTTTTATTAACCTTGAAAAGAAAAGCGGACTGTCAGGTTGTGTTACTTTCCTAGAATTACACTACACAATACTGGCTTTGTTCAGAGCGTCTAATTATTTTGATGAACTGAGTGAATCAATCTGCATGACAAACAGACGGTCGGTGTATTGCATTATGTCGCTGTTGTGTTTTAGGGAAGATTCGAATCCCACTTGGGTCATGGATGTGCGTGTAGGTTTCCCTGTAACTTGTAGACGTAGCGGTAATCTGAGCCTTCATCGAACGTGTTAACCTGTGTGATGGTGCAGTACCTAGAAGTTCCTGGGAAGAGCCGACGAAAAACATAGGAATTTTATTATAAATAAGTAATCAGTATTTGATGGGAAATAATAAAAAGTGTGATACTGTGTGCTGCGCGTGGTAATTGTTGTGTACGAGACACGTGCACGTCGTATGACGGATCGCTATAATCTCTGACGTCACTCACAAACCAAGCTGTATCGTAACCTTGGTTGTCCTGCTGAAATCCGTCTCAATGATAAGTCCTTCTTCGCCCTCGGCCCCTATCTTACCGAGAACTCACGTGCTAACCATGGCAATATGCCATAATATATTCGCGCGTTACTTCATGGCTTCTGTCATCGGTCGTTTCTTTGTCATTAGAGCAAACGAAGCGTTAATCGTATCTATGGGGGTGCTGCTATCTGGTGGCGCTATGTTGTAGCATATGCTGGACGCCGAACTGTTTCTTCGTCCTTAGCACGTGCCTTACAGAGAATATACCTACGCTATCTGTTGTTTCTTCAGTCCCAGGTCGCACCTCATAGAGAGCATGCCAATCTAGTAACCATGGCAACCGGGGTTTGCCTCATGCCAATGGTGTAACTCACACTCAGTGTGTATTATGCATAGGGTGATAAATCATAGAACTGCCTTTTCACGGTGGTTAGTGTTTGCTTTTATGCACCTCTCGAAACTAAATTTATCAAGACGACTTATAAATCTTGCATTCTGTAGAACTATATGCCGAGTTTGATGTTACGTCTGTGGCACATATTTGGCGTCGATTGTAAGATGATTTACGGAGGATAATTTGTAAATGATTGGGAAGGAAGCGATCGTGGCCTATTAGAGGTAATACGCGTTCGAACAAACAATTCCGACATTTGTGCTGTAAGAAAAGGTATATATGAAATGAGAAACATTTTCTTTTTCTTCGAAGTACACTCCCGTGACTGTAACGCACTCTTTACAGCATTCTAAAAGTCTCACAAAACAGTCATCGAAGGCTTCCAGAGGAACTGCATTTTATTTGGCGGTTTTGTTCTTAATGTCTTCGACGTCCTGAAATATTTTTTGAAGGCGGTCTTCGTTTTAGGGAATAGAAGAAAGTCGGCTGGCGCGAGGCCAGGTTGAACGGGTGGCTAGTTGATCACCATGCCGCGATTCGCCAGGAAGCGCTTCATTATCGCCGCAAAACGACCTCATCCGCGAGACTGTGTGGTACAGATTTCGGGCACGTCTTCCTCCTTCACAGATTTTCGTGAAGAATCCGACGAATCGTCTTCCTGTTTATGTGCAGTTGACCGTCTAGCAATTTCAGGATTATCCGACGGTCTTTGACCACCAATTCACGACTTTTTCACTTGCTTCTGGATGTGAAGCTGTTGGTGGTCGCTTACTCTTTGGATCATCTTCAGGGTGTTCAGGCCCCTCCTCTTTGACGATGATGACGACGACAGCGGCGACAACAACAACAACAACAACAACTACTACTACTACTACTACTACTACTACTACTACTTACGCCCGGGGCTGCTACGGATGAACTGATTCAGCTATAACTTTGTTTTCCTGGCGGTCATAACATGAACCAACTGTTACCACCTACAATAAGTTCGTGTCACACCATACTTGCGCGATTTCATAAATCCCAGAACGGTATTGGTCTACCAGGTATTCCGGAATTTGCTTTAAGATACTGAGGGAATCTACGAAAGCCCGGTTAGCGTAACCAATGTCCCGGTGTCCTGCCGAATACTAGCCAGGTTTAAAATTCAAAAATTCAACATTCTGCCCACATAGTTCATTTATGTGTTTTATATGGATCTCAGAAGATACAATAATTATTTCCCTGCATCCTTAACTGATTCGTTTTTGTAACCGAGACGGAGTGTGTTTACTGCGCGGTACGAAATGACACTTTAAAACTAAGTCAAGTTAAGTTTTGTATTTGAAAGTTTACTGACCATGTATAATGCATGCTACTTCATTTTATAATTCCCTTGTATAAATAATTTACCCCCTTATCTTCATTTTTCCTTTTCCCCTACTTGCTCCAGAGCGTGAATATGTATACAATACGTATTCATTAATTTTGATTCAGGTTATTAAAGTAACTGAATATCGAAATTGCTGGCAAACGTATTCTATTTCGTTTGCGTTCATATCTGAAATTTTTGTGTACACAAAACGATTTCCTTTCCCCACTGTTCTCAAGACACTAGGATAGTCCGTCGCTCGTGTTTCAGTTGTGACCAGTGCAACTTAATTGCGATCGTCTGCATTATACCAAAGGCGGCGATACCTTTCGTGTCATAGTCTAGAACAAACGGCATGTACGCATATTACTCTGCTTTTTTTTTATAGCGTCTGCACATCTGAGAGAAATCTTACGTTCGTTATTGGTTTCGGCATTTCTATTTTCTCATTTTAAACGTATTGATTTTTTCCTTCACTAACAGTTACTATTTTTAAGAGCTGCTGTCTTTGGATAACGCTTGTGGTTTTCTTGGATGTGCTTCAAGATACAGCGACACGTATCTTACTTGCTGATTTCCCACAGTGATGGAATTAAGGTATAAACAAGGCAGGCAAATATACGTATAACTTGTTCGCATATCCGTTGTTGCCGTGGAAAAGCAATAAGTAGGCTATTACATATTATGAATGTGTGTCTGTAGCCCCAGTTATCCAGCATGTAATGCGCATGCGCCCCATTTTATTGTCATCTGTGGCCTGTCTGGCTGTACCATATTGTTTCACATTATCTCATAAACGGCACGACTATCGGGAAATAATTATCGAACATAAAATATGTGCCTTGCTTTTATCTTCAACTTTTGTCTGAAACATTTCTCATTCTAAGAATAATTAAGAGAGATATTATCATAAATGCATATAGGTCTTCATGTAAAGTAACCGTTATTCTTGTCATATTTAACCCAAACTTGAATTTTCTCGACAGATTTTCGAAAAATCCTCAAATGCCAAATTTAATGAAAATCCGTCTAGTGGGAGCCGAGTTGTTCTATGTGGACAGATAGACAGACGGAAGGACAGATATGACGAAGCTAATAGTCGCTTTTCACAATTTTGCGAACGCGTCTAGAAAGCGGTATGTTGTTGAATCTGCGGATCGCATCACGGTACTGATGCTGGGTTCGTTATTCTATTTTTTCCCACTTCTTATAATGTCGGGTGCGTTTTATGGCAAACCGCTATCTTCTGTTTATGAGCTCTTGATGGAAGAATTGCCTCAGCAATGAAAAGCATTGCGTAAGTTATGCCCCCCGAGAAAGAAATGTACACGCCTGTGTTTTTCATATAAATATTGTTTTAAAGAAATTTTAAGAAATGCCATTTATGCAGCTAATTTCGGAAATTTAGTTTTTATAGTCCTGTTTATTATTTATTTACGAAATTGGGATTTAGACCATATACACTCACTGCTCCCTAGGGCTGAGCCTTTCTTGAGAACATAGCAGTCGCTGGGCTATTCAACAGATTCCTCGCCTTTAATGGAACCCGCAGTTCCATTGCCGGGTTCATAAGTCATTGTTTGACTCTATTTTATGTCATATGAATCCAGTCCTCCCTACTATCCCGTTTCTTTATGGTCCGTATTAATATTATCCGTCCCTCTAGTCTTAGGTCTTCTAATTGCACTGTTTCTTTTTGGTTTTCCGACCGAAATTTGCAATGCACTTCACATTTTTTCCATAGTGTGTCCATGCAGTTGCTTCTACAGTAACTACCTACCCATTAGGAACGGCAAGAATTTGTTAACGCCGTGAAATTTTTAGTTACTTGTGGGTGGTCGGATGAGGTTTTTTTATGGTACAGAAAAGAGGGCTGTAAGGGAGAACAATGTATGTGTGAGTTCGCATATTATAAAATGGTGCTGGTGGAGTATTGAAATGTGGGAACTACAAGTGCTGAAGAATGAATTCTGAGAAACGATACACAGGTCTTTTGTGTCGCGTTCAGAAACTTCTTGCATTGAAGTCCAGTGTTGTTACTCCAGGATTACGTGGTGCTTGCTTCGCTTGTTTGTTTTAGGCGTACCTCTGTGCATTGCACTTCAGGACAGTCCATGCACTTTGCTCTTTCGTAGCTTTCGTCCCTAGTGTGTCTTACACGTTGTCATTTCTCTATTTTCATTCCGCTGGTGGTGGGGTGAGTTGTGTAAGTAGCTCGGGCAAAGGAGTTCTAGGACGGTTTACTCGAGAATTGGGTCATTTTCGGGTCCTGCACTATTCTGTGTTGAGCGTAGTGAGGGAGCTGATAGTTAGAACGAAAGTTATATTATGCATAATGAGAATTAGATTTATGTGTTGAAACTTCTTTGAACATAAAAGCGATCCCTTAAAAAAGTGCTTTTTAAATTTTTTCGTCTGTGGAACCGTTTTTGAGACTGAAATATTTCTCGGAACCCCACCCCTGTTTTTGAGTTGGCAACATAGGGAAAGTAACAAAAAAATTTATACCTAGTTTTTTTTTTCCATGTAGACAAAGAAAATAATCAAACTTTACTGTCGGTTTAATCAATCAGTAAAAATTGTGTGTTAATTTCTCAGGTGTCGCCCTCGGTGGACTAGTGGTTAGCGTGCTCGCCACTGGGCCCAAGGTTTGCGGGTTCGATCCCGATGGATTTTTAAGGGTGATAAAAATCCGGAGCACCACTTCCTTCGGAGGGGAAGTAAAGCCGTCGGTCCCATGTCGTAGATTTACGGCATGTAAAAGAACCCTACGGGCATGAATAGAACTAGTAGTGCCCGTCGGCAAAATTCAGCGGCCATTTCTCACCCAAGTCTCCTGACTGCCTGCCAGATGGCTCTGGCAAGTCACATCAGGATTGAGTGGAACTTGTGCGGTCAGTGGGCTGGTCACCCGCTACATCAACGCACATGACCATAGAAACCTCCGAAAGGAGACCCCCAATGCTCCGCGATTGGAGCGACATGGGGACTAACTAACTAACTAATTTCTCAGTGTGAAGGCTGACGCTGATTTGATGAATACATCAAATTTAAGTCTGGTATAATGGGGGACAGTTGCAATCTGAGATCTGCCTCAGCGTCCAGCTTATTTCTGTTTATATCTTTTGTCATACTGTATCGCGAAAATGCAGATTCACACAGGTAAGTGGTTCGAAACGGCAGCAGTTTTGTAATGTTCTGACGTTATGCACCTGTTTTCTTCCCGAAGTATTCCCGGTCAAAATGTAATATACTTGTTTTTAAACATTGCCTCTTTCGTAATTTAATGTTGATGTAGGAATAAGTCTCTAAAAGTAGGAACGACAACATACAAAATGCCCAAACTTTTATCAGCGCTTCGCGGAACCCAGGGTCCCGAGGAACCCACTTCGCAAAACATTGCCTTAGAAGACCGTGAGAGATATGACTGGATGGGATTAAGATGGAAATAGTGGACTTTAATGGTTCAGAATCATGACAATTATCGGTAGTGAACCTTCGACTACTACTGCCAGAGAGTCTGTCATTTTATGGCCCAATAAATTCTTAGATACCTGCACACAATTTGTAGGCGCATCAGCAATTTCGAGAAGCAGTTTCATAAATGGCAGTTACACTTCACTGAAATACAAGAGGTGTAGGATTTTATAGACCTATTTTGGTGTACTTTTTTTTGGCAATGTTAATGTTTTTAATGTTTAATATCAGTTTTCATAAAATATTTGAACTTCGTAGTTCTAGGAAGTATTTGAGGTACTCATGTTGCCGTTTTGTATTTGAGGGCGATTTCCTTCTTCCAAAAGCAAAGTGGCCAAAATTCTCGCCCTTAAATCACATGCTTGAAGTATCGAGTGTGTTTTTCCACGTGCAGTACCCAGAAATAAGACAGAATTAAACTTCTCTTTGAAGAACACAAGCAGATTTCTGAAAGATTGATGGGCGGAATTGAGGAATTAATTGCATGTTCTTACCAGTTTCTTTCTCAACATCTCATTCATATGAATGAAAATACTGACCTCGCGTCAACACTCAAGGCTCACTGTTTCACGCTTTTAACCAATCTGGAATCGTCAGATTTGCTCTTTGCTACTTTTAGCTACGTCCCATCGTAAACCAAGGATTGCGATCAACTTGTCTTCCTTCCACTCTCCCGAATAGAGGATGTGCACTGAAAGGCATCTTATTTTTAAGTGGGTTTGGTGTTTCGGAATAACAGTATTGATCTGGGATAGCTTGGTCATTAAGATGACTGGCTGCGAGAGGCGTGGGTTCGATTCTCATCGGGGACAGGTCTCATTCTTCCTTAATTGTTCTGACCTACTTTATTCGTACCTTAGGCTTTTTTTCTCGAGAGTAAAGCGTCCGGAACGCAAAGCTGACTACTCACCTTTAACTAGTGTCACGATCAGTGCGAGGAACTTTACCTCCAGTCCCCATAAACTCTCATGACATACTGCTTAGACACAAGATATCTTTACGTTTCTGTTCCTTTTTTCAAAGCGCTTCTTATCTTGTTTTGCTAGTTTATCCGTCTGTTTACATTCAAGAGTTTCTTTCGGAATGAATTTCCACGAAATCTGTTTTTATACTTAACGGTAATTCATTCAATATAGCTAGGTAAGCGGCTTCGACTCCTTTTGTACTGTATTGCATATGTGGCCAAACAGTCTAGCGGCCAGTTGTTTGGTCGTTCGCGGTCGCTTTTTGGTCTCTATCAAAATTTATTTTCCGCCTCAGTACAAACAGTAGCTCTTCGTTAGACAGCATTTTAAGGACCAACCTACCTCTGCGAAGAAGCCTTCTCCCAGACGAAGATAATTAAATCAAGATACCGAAGCCGTCTGGCCGATGAATTTAAAATACTGCCTTCACTTGCGCCTAAGTAATTAT
Source organism: Reticulitermes speratus (assembly GCA_021186555.1). Lineage (NCBI taxonomy): Eukaryota > Metazoa > Arthropoda > Insecta > Blattodea > Rhinotermitidae > Reticulitermes > Reticulitermes speratus. Next base: position 35,108,400 of record JAJKFL010000001.1, on the reverse strand, counting down.
GAATCGTCTTTCAGTTGTCGGAAGATACGCAGTGTCATGCATCAACCTCGCAATGGGAAGGTTAATGAAAAACACCTTTTAATTATGGTAAATTGTTTTAGTTTGAAAAGATCAGTATTTAATAAATGGAACAATTGTGCTTTTATATGTTTGATGTTATTACGCTATTTTACATTTATTTGCCTAGGTGATCTAATATTAATACATTATGTACTGTGGTAGATCGTGAAAGTTTATCTGTCTGTAGAGTTGATCACTGAGTCCCAACGTCTGGCCACCTATGCTCTATTGCATTCTATTACTGCAAGTGCTCGTAGGCACCCACCAAATATCCGCTACGCAGATGACGATGTCAAAGCACGCTACAGATTTGAGTAGGCCTGCACACGTTTCTCAGAACATTGTTACTATCATTCATTCATTCATTGAGAATAAGTACCTCATAGCGAGAAATTTACTGTTCACATCTTCTTTACCGCTTCTGTTTGTGTGTAATGCCACTGAAATTGAATGTTTAGCAACAGTCTCTTCACCCTTTGAAATCAATGAGCATTGCTTCGTTTGAAGGTTCTCCGCCTTCGCCTGCTTGTTCTTATAGGAACAGTATTAATTTGAAGACGGGTGTGGAGTGTTGGTGGAATGATACTGACGAGGAAAGCCTGAGTATTCCGCGAATAAACCTGTACCATTGCCATTTTGATCACCCCATATCTCACATGGACTGGGCCGGAATCGAATTTGGGTCTCCGCGATGAAAGGCCTCACACTAACCACCTATGCCATAGCAAGGCGTGTATGTCTGCATTATATGTAAAGACTCAGAGTGTACCTTTCAGAAAACATTGTATGCTGTCATTAAAGAGACCAGCCGGTGGGTGCTGTATGTGGGGAAGTGATACCTGTTCATTGTAAGCCTCATGTGGAACACTTATATGGCTTAAACTCATCTGCTTCAAGAACCATGTCTGCTGTAATGTAGCTCCTTTCCTACGAGGGAATAATTAAATGTTGAATGAATAGCTTATTAGTCTGTGGTTTGTGCCAGTATATATTGATATCACTTTAAGTTTGATTTTTTTCAGCAGAACTTACGTAAATTTTCGAAATTAATTTTGTATTTTTAGCTTCTGGAAGCAAATGGACGCCAATATGCAGACACGTTGCACTGCAGCTAGAAATTTGTTGCTTTCTCTCCTCACTACCCTAATCTACTTTAATTGCCTACGTTCCATATTTGCTATGTGAAAGTGACATGCTGAAGTCAGAACTGTAAATCTATTACCAAACGATATCTGTTTTGTCATACACATTTTTTACATATGAGTAGTTTGTGATTAAATTGACCAACTTGGTCAGGTAGACGCTGAAGTGTCTTCTCTTCTACATGCACTTCATTCCCTCAACCCGGACGATGGAGGCTTCACGTTTCTCAGAATGATCAGCGTCAACCTACGAACCTACACTGTGTCAAACTGCAGGAGACATCATCAGAACAGCGACTGTCGCGAAAGCCTGACGACATTTAAATTTATCATCTTTGTCTTCTCTTTATCTTACAGCAGTTCCTAGACTGCAAGTTTCTCAAGTGCTGTTTACGAAGTAAAGGGAACCGTTTTTGTGAAAACCGCGCCTGCCCGTCCTTTTATTTGTGACCTAGTATCAACGACTCAACCGTTTGTCGAATTTTCTTCAATTTCCATATTCGGTTCAACAAGTTGTAAATGAAAAGTGAATTTCATGAAAATCGGCTCGGTGGCAGTCATACTTTGCTTATGGCCATAAACGAACTTGTACCCGCGCTTTCCATATTTCGTGACCGATATGTGTGTGAAATTCGGCATAAGAGATCTACACGTACTGTCGTTGGGAATGCATGAGTTTCGTGAAAATCGAATTCATACAGCGGAAGTTTCTGACCCTTTTTTATATAAGCTATGCTAATGCGCTGTAGCTCTGAATTTGACATAATTTACAAGAGAGAAGGCTTAAACTGGACGCAGTATTTTTAATTTGCGTTTTTAATGGTTTTGTCCATCCTCTTTGGACATCAGAGGTCTTCGCGAGTTCCTGCTCGGAATATCGGAGACTTCTGCGTTTCGTGTTAGCGCGTTCTGTAGAAGTTGTCCTTCTGCCCGATGAGCATGAGTGACAGATCTAGTTTGTAGAGCTGTAGATATCTATCTATACAAGACGTGCTGTTACACTTAATCAGATTTTACATTAACTGCTGTAGTTGTATCATCAATTTGATTGATGTGTTAGTGACGTAACTGCATCATTTTGGTTCGTGTCACTGTTCCTTTGTCATTGTTCTCTGCGTGTTTATTTGTGCTGATTCTGTTATTGGATGCTACGCTGTTGACTCAGCACTTCAGTACATAGTAATTGACTACTACTAATAATAATAATAATGTTTACCTTTCTTCTTACGAATGAATCTGATTGATGTGCAAAAGACAATAATTGCGTTACATGTTATTTACATCTGCAGTAATTTTGAATTAAACATGTTACATTAGGATATGCAAAATGAAAGTATATTTATTTTAGTGGAGTAGGGCCTGTTGGCGTTGAGAGTTGCCTGGTGTCGAGATGATGTCTGTTCGTTCACTCTATAATGTTTGTATCTGAATGCAAATGTTCTTCAGTAGCTCTTTGGTAATTCTTTAGGATGATTTCAGTGGATGACTGAAATAGCAGAACTGCGGGTTGTTCGGTTTTGGCGTCACGTTTGTTTTATTTTTTCTGACAGTTTGTGGGCTTGTTTGGTTATTTTTGCTTTGTACTCTTTGTGTACGTTATTTCGGGGGAAGATAAATTAATATTAAGGGTTTTCTTACTACGTTTCTACCTGGATTCTTATGATTGATTTTATCTTCATCAATATGGGCTGTGACATGGCTCAGGCGGTAAGTCACCGGCCTCTCACCGCGGAGGCCCGGGTTCGATCCCGGGGTCAGTCCATGTGGGACTTGTGGTGGACAAACTGGCACTGGGACAGGTTTTTCCCCGAGTACTTCGGTTTCCCTCTGTCATTTTCATTCCACCGGTGCTCCATTATACGGAAAAAGGAAAAAAAAACTAATCATATTCTTCACAGGGTTGCACAATAAGCCTCAAGGCTGCGGTGCGTACGTAGCATCTGCTGCGGGGACCTTCACAAAAAAATCATCATCAATATCGTCGTCGTCGACATCCGTCTGCAGGCTCCCGGAGTAACTAAATGTGTGCCGCTCGCCTAATGCTCGGCAGCCCTGTGCCTTTGTAAGACCTAACACTGTGGTTTCAGTTGCACTTTTCCTTTAGAAGTGCTTGTGATAAAGGACACTTCATATTTTCAGATTCTGAGTCCTCGTAATCGTGGGAAAACCCCCAACTTCTGATAGAATGCATGCGATTGCAATTCTAAGAACCGTATGGTTTCCCACTGTAAAAGTGCTTGTCGCTCTGTCAGTATATCCCAATATAAATGTTAAACATGCCGTGTGTTTTTCCGCAAATAGTTCACCGCTCTGTCTTATCAATAGGGCGGAGGACAGCGATAACCTGAACGCAAGTTTCTTCTCGCAATGTAACATTGCTCGGTTTCTGTACTGAGTAAACTAATTCTATACGAAAAATGGCTTAATTGAACATAGAAGGAAATATTGACACATTTTTCAGTTTTGGTAAATCCGGCTTCCGAACTTAAACGCCGTCGATGAGTTACGGTTGATGACCATTAAGTATAAGTTATAAAAATATTAGTTGGATGTAGTGGTTCTTGCCTGCATTATTAATCTCTTTGTCACTGTATGTACGTATGTGTGTGCATGTATGTATGTATGTATGCATTTACGTTGTTGTATACACAGAAAGCGCGGGAGAGTTTCTTGCGCTGGGTTTGTTGCTGGATTGTTCAGGTATTTCCTGCAAGAGTGCGAGAAATGGTAGTGCTTGTTACTGGTCCTGCAGCACCGAGGGCTCTGACGTCATTAGAATGGCTGATAAGCCACATGTTTCCAGGAAGAGAGGGGAATGCAATTCCTTGATGTTTCTTGTGTGGATGTTTTGTTTAACCATGTGCCTAAAAGGGGCCCTAAATTCTACCTGACACTAGATGTTAACTGACTACTAACATTGTACAGAAAATCATGCAGCAAAGGTACTTAGTTTAATACTGTATTTTAATTTTTATGATTTTGTTTTTGGTTATAAAGTAACAACAGCCCGTTCGGAGAAAGGGCAACTCAGCTAGTTCGGTATAACAATACGGTCGTCATGAATTTACTTCTTAGTTTTGTGTAACGTCCTTCGGCTACAGACCTGATATGGCATCGGGTTAGAGAACAATGGGTGATCATTAACAAGCTGGGAAATGTGTGACAGGGGATGTTGTTTGGTAATTGGTCTGAAAAGAATGAGGAAAACTCGAATGGCAGGAGGGTCGTACCATGTAGGCGAAGATAAAGTCGAAGGCGTATGTGTTTATTGTTTAAAGAGGCGTTTGTGCTTCCGTTCTTATCAAATAGACAAACGTGTTGTTATTTTGGCAGCACTCGGCTTGTAGCTTCGTCTTGCAAAAGAGAGATTGTGCGCTTGCTTATCTGTAACGGACTGTTGGTTGTACAGATAATAGCAGACAGTTGGCTGCTTGCTTTTGGCGCGCGATCGAAAGACCGTTCGTGGTACCTGTCCTGTCTTCAGCACAGTGCTGTAGCAATGAGATATTTAATATATTGTCTATAACTCAAAATACGGGAATCCTTCATATCAGACATGGTACAGTTCATAACACTTGTTTTTCTTGGAAGGCTGGAATCTTTAATAATAGAGTTGTGAGCAGTTCAATCTCGTGATGTAAGATTCATTTGCTGCCAGGCTTCTATAGCCATTCGGTTGTTTGCTGATTAATAATTAGGTAATTTATTTAAGTATGTAGAGAACATAGTGTCGGATGAGACGGATTGATGAGTATTTAGGTTGAAGAAGTACAGACTTGGACGACAGACCAGATACTCGCCTGGAGGATGATCAGGATTGTGTAAAACCAGGGAGGATAGCCGTTACCTGGCAGAGATTCTAGCCGGATGCCCGCTGAGTACAAGACCGCTACATAGATCTCGTTATTAGCTTGGAGTAGTGTAGGCTTTATTCTTTAGCGAGGGCGTTTTGGACTGTTGCCACCCAGTTGCACTCAGTTTTGCACGTCACATATCAGGACTCTCACCGTAAGTGAATTGGTTTTTACACGGTGACAGAGCTCCCAGACTTGGGGCAGAGGGGTTCTGGAGAGGAGTGGGATGATTACGAGAAACGAGAAAAGCATTCTTTAGGCGAAATTGACAGCCGTGAAACCAGCAAGGCTGCATGTTATACGCTGCAGCCGCTGAGGTTGCGACGCCGGCTGTTGAGGCGTTCCGAATGCGGAGAGCAGTTCCGCGGAAACTGTACAGAGTCTTGGAATGTGCCTAGCCTGCCTCATTTAAAATCAATAAGTACTTAACATTTTTCATCAAGTTCTCATAACTTTCAGTATAGAGGCATGTAATCTGTTGAGTTGCAACAGTGTCTTAAATAATCTACTAATCAGTTCGAGACAATTGTTTCTACCGTCGCTGTCTGCTCCAAAGAAAAGAAGCAATATGAATTTACATGTGAACAAACGAAGCTTACTTTTATCCGGGCACCATCAGTCCAGATCCAAATACCTTTCTTCATAGAATAAATTTAGGCCTACCGTCAAGGTTTCACATAAATCTATGTGTTATTTTTGAGGTTACTGTTGAATTAAGTTATCGCGAGGAATTCCCCTTTGCGTGGCCATTATCGTAGCGCGTTATGTGAATACTCTGACGCGTGAAGTTCTTCTTAACATGCCCTTTTGCGGTGCGGTTAACAGGAGTTTGTGCCCTGCATGTCAGGCGAAATTTCCTTATGACTTGCGAGTGGAGATTTGTATCTGTCGACGTTCATTGTGTTGTTTTTAGTTTTAAGAATATTAAAAATATAGTCAGCCGTCCTAACTTGATACAGTTACATGAAGTATAGAGCTTTCTTTCTTGTCAGATTTGAAGCTTTAGCACGAATAAAGGCAGTGAAAATCCGCTCGGGTGATTAGCCATGGCAGTGTTGGTGCGGCTAATCGTCGGAGAGAATGCTCGTGATTTTATCCCTTGTATTTCTCGTAGGGCCAGTTATTTTAATGAAAGGGTGATTAAGATTAATATGGCTCTGTCATTAGACTGTGAGAGACTATTTTGAATGTGAAATGCATGCATATATTCCTTGCAGACTCAGTTACAAAAATAAAATGTTAAATATGGTTTGGTGCATGAAATACTCGTAGAATGTAGCATGAGGCAAGAAGAGATCGTTTTAAACAATGCTAGAAAAATAACGAAGAAAAATGTCAAGATAAAATGTGGGCATAAGCTGAAATATCTATACAGTGTAGAATGTCACCGAGTTCACTGGAGAGAACTTTGTGGTAAGATTTATTAGCTGAGTCAGGAATACAGTTCATAAGGTGCTGCGCCCGATAACACCAGGGGTTTTTCAGTGCGCAGCCCATTAAACAATTTCGCTATTCTGCTTACTCTAATGCAGTAGTTTTTACAACCATCATAATATCTCCTCTTCTAATTTTCTCGTGTGGTGCTCCAACTTACGTCAAACCTTATATAAAATATTCCTAAATTTTTCAGGCCGGTAGTTTTGGTGCGCCTCACAATTTTCTTAAATGCTGTCTTCATTTGTGTATAACCACTTCTTTTTTTACATAATTTTCTCCATCTTTGCGTTTTTCTGCAATTAAGAGGTATATGAATGACATTCTCCTCACCTCGGCCTAAGAGGCGTGTTCCCCTGAGGTCGCCCACCCCTCAGCCCCCTCAATTTCAAAGTTCCCGTTCGCAACAAAGCTAACGCACTCCTCTCATTCCTATGACGCTGTACTACATATTCTTCCCTACGCCCTCCAACCTTGACATTGCAGTAATTAACCAACGAACTTTTACCTCTAATTTTTGCTAAGGCCGCCTGCCTCTCTATGTCTGTGCATCTGACTTTGATCATTTTGTTTATTTCCTTTTATTTCTTCCATACGGATTACGGCAAATAGACGCCATTCTAAATAATCCATTCTAGCTTCCTCTTTCAACGATTTGGCCCAACTATAAAATTTCATTTTCTGTCTCTCTCTTCCACTCGTAACAGACCCTTACCCCTCTGCCTAACCCTGCCCCAATACTGTACTTAGCTACCAGAAATAATAACATCGTTCCTCTCCCACTTTCTCTGCCCATCTCCAGTTCGGCTACTCTGTGGCGCACCTTTTTTTTCAGTGGCTCGACAGCCCCTTGGGGGCCTAGGTCGCCTCATTTTTCGAGGCTTCACGATCACACTTTTTAGACACGCCACATTCGGTAGGACTCCTCTGGACGAGTGACCAGCCCGTCGCAGAAACCTCTACCTGACAACACACAACACTCACAAGAGACAAACATCCATGCCCCCGGTGGGATTCGAACCCCCAATACTAGTAAGCGAGCGGCCGCAGACCCACGCCTTAGACCGCGCGGCCACTGGGATTGGCGTGGGCACCTTAATATTCCTAATTTTTTTTTCAAAACTCCCATGTGCACTGTCAATTTCTTCGGAGCCCTCCTCTGTGCCTCACATTTCTGCTCCGTATAGCTGTATCGATTCGCATATGGTCTCTTAAATATTTTGTAAAATCCTGAGCTTCATGTTCTGTGTCCTTGCTTGGCATTTATTTATTCCTATCAAAGTCTAATTGCCTTTGGCCTTGATGAGGATTCTTTTGTGTTTCTCCGACCCCCTGACCTATCGAGGGTAATTCCGAGATAGGAGATTGCACTCACCACCTGCATTTGTTTTTCTTGTATATACCAGCTTTCTTGTTTCTTTAATTAACCCCCTCTTTTAAAAACTATTATTTTGGACTTTTTCAAGTTGGATTTCAGGGTTCCATTTAGTACAATGTGGAGGGACGTGTAGTCTTCCAAATCTGAAGTGGACTCATCTAAAGGCATTAGAAGATTAATCCACTAGGTCGGTCAGTAGGAAGCTGAATTGTCAACTGTTTATATTACAGAGCATTTATAAAGCGTCTTCTTACTGCAGTTCCGGAGGTATACGTTGGAATCTCATAGTGACGTGGCCATCCTCAGTTCTTCCAGGGTAGTCCAAAGATATTATCTTGCAGCAGCCCACCACTGCATCACTTGAGATTCCTTTCATATGGACCATTCGCCGCTGCGTCAGACTATTTATGCATCGTCACTAATGTCACAGTCTATATTCATAATGATGCATTCCAGCACCATCCTGTGTTCATTGTGGCCACTTTTCATTAATTTTCCAAACATGAGTTTTCCAAGACGCGTCAGAGCCAGGCTATTTATGGGCGGTGTTCGTTCAATGTCATCCATTATTTACGAATGTTGTATCCAGTTTTCTTTAAAATCTTATGCATTGTTGATTACATTAGCCATAAACATGTTTAACTTTTGTCGTCTGTCCGTGTTCCGGTAATCGTCTTTGTATGTATGTGCTCGAAGAAAGAGTCTTGAACTAAGTGCTTGAACAAACAAACGTAGGGCTTATAGCCTAAACCAGTTGCCATAGGCCATTGTTTCCTGGCGTCTTTGTGCAATTCTTAGGAAACTCGGAACTGGCACTGTCGCTCTGCACATGTGTAGCTTGTCCTTCGTCGTTCTTCTTGATGCCGGCGTAGATTTGTTTCCATGTCGGTAATTTGAGGGCTGTTCCAGGAACATAGCTAGTTATTGCGTTGCTTATCTCAAGTGAATAACCTAGCAACACAGGCAACGTAGTTATCAGCTACGAGGCCCACACCTTTGGAGCAAGTGGGCGAGGTCTGGGGTTTGTCACTTCTAGATTTGTATGACCCGGGCAGATTTTCTGTCGGGTTCCTTGTGACATTCAGGACTCCAGTCATGTTCTGGAGGAAAAAGAAGCGTTATTACGACATTTAATATCGCGTATTTGTGATGTAGGTTGTAGAAGTACGCTACTGAAGATATACGCTACCTAACTTTAAAGGGAATAGAATTTGAGGGATTCAAACTGAATGTTGGGAGGAAAAACAAGTAAACACTCGTCTTCAAACACATCATATGTTCGAACGGGACATACAATATTTACAGCTCCCAAAAAGCGATTAACGAATAGGAAAAGTGAGTACATTTCATAAGGAGATTTTTAGTTCAACTGTTCACTAACGAACCAATCAAAAAACTTCATGATGCGCTTGCTCTCCTGAGCAACTGATAGTTGTTTATCTGGTCCGTAGGTTTCGTCTTTGTTCCGAGTCTAACAGCCTTTGTAACTTTCATCTAGAAACCTCTCCTGTTCAGACCAGTACAGTAGCAGAGACCTGTGTAGTTGTGATAATATAATATTAAAATGGATGTTCAAAAAGTGGGATGGGGATGCATGGACTGGATTGCTCTTGCTCAGGACAGGGGCAGGTAGCGGGCTCTTGTGAATGCGGTAATGGACCTTCGGGTTCCATAAAACGCGGGGAATTTTTTGAGTAGCTGCGGACCTGTTAGCTTCTCAGGAAGGACCCTGGCCCATGGAGTCAGTTATTATTTTCAAACTAATGTAAAGGTCTTCTAAAGTGAACGCTTTCCATGGGGGAGATTCATCCGAAACCTTGATACTTACATACTGTACACGGCGTCATGTACCAGAGGACTAGAATTTCCATCACAACAACTGCGAAAACATCAAATCCCTTATGCATGTATTTTTTCATCATTCGTCTTTCATATTCCGCACGTGTCATGTGATGGGAAGACACCTCTGCGATTTGAACTTGAAACTGGGTCGGTATCCGGATGCTAAAAGTGGTGAAGTTTTGCTGTTCTGTATACTGTTTATACGTGGTCTGTGCAGTTAGCCTGTCTGCGAAACCATTATGTTCTTCGTTGTAAGCTATCTGTTGTCTGTGGATATCGACAGGAACCGACCCTCATTTTTGGCATTTAATGCCAGTAACTGTGACGGAGGGTCAAGATGTGCCCTTGTCCAGGACGTCCCAAGTCCTGTCCAGAAATGATAAGGACAGTTCTCAGCTGATATTTCTCCAACAGTAACAAAAGGCACGGTAGGTTTCTACACAGCAGAGCGAGTGACATATCGCTTCCGGTTATGGCGTCGTGGAGAGTGTGGGACAGGGAGGGAGGAGGGGAACTTAACGGACTGACACGCGTGCCGCAGTGAGTGACACTTGTCAATCTTAGCCGGAAACCTGTGGGGAATTTCATGAATTTCGTATTGTAGGTACACATTCGTATCATGTTTACGGATTATAGATTTTATTAGAACTTACGTCCGATAGAAGTTAATGTACTTTTAACTTGGTGGCGTAGGAAAGTTCTGTACTCAGATGTTGAGAAATTCATCCCCCCCACCTTCTCCAGCACATATTTCACGAGGCCATGAAGTCAAATACAAACGTTCCGAGTTCCAACACATGTGTCAGAATTGTAGAACGTAATGCGATAGTTGCCGATCCCAGTGGCCGCGCGGTCTAAAGCATGGGTCTGCGACCGTTCGCTTGCTGGGATTGCGGGTTCGAATCCCGCCGGGGGCATGAATGCCTGTCTGTTGTGAGTGTTGTCAGGTAGAAGTCTGTGCGTCGGGCTGATCATTTGTCCAGAGGAGTCGTAGCGAGTGTGGTGTGTCTGAGTGTGATCGTGAAGCCTCGATAACGAAGAGGCCCTGGCCAACTAGGGGCTTTTGCGCCATTTAAAAAAAAATGCGATATTTCTGGTCATCGTTCGTTTCCGCTAATGAGTCGGAACGTGCGCTGTCTGGTGCCTCAAATAAGTTTTCATTATCATTATCGCATTGCATTTTAACGGGATATAAATTTGGGGAAGAGCCCTTGATATTGTGCCACGGGCAGATTTTGACTCATGAAAGCGATGTAGGCTTGTGGTTGAGTGCATGATACGAAGTACATGTGTTTCCTGTAATATGTTGTCACGAATTGGGGTGTTCATTGCCGTACCTAAATTTGTGTTGTGAACCAATATATATATATATATATATATATAATTCGTCACGATCGTATGTGTTCGATAAAAGACAGGGCATTTCAGTATAATTAGTGATTATAATCAACTGGTAGGTTCTCAAAAAGGAGTGTGTCTTGGAATTCGTTAAATATGTGTAGGAATTTAAAAGTTATGTCCATGGCCGTCATATTGCCTAAGAGCAATGGAAATAGAACTCCGCAGAATGAGACAGTCCTGTTTGTACTGCCGCAGGCGTATGCCCACCGCTCAAGGCTAGACCCCACTTCTTGTCTTCGTCACTTCACTCTCTCTTTCTCCGCCTCTCCTTCATTTGACAAAAAAACTTCTAGCCTCGCTGACGGGTGTCCGAATTGGGTTTCCGGTCTCCAAGAAGGAGGGAGTAGGGGGAGCCCACCCCCGCGACTTCCGGTCGGTGTTCACCCCAATGGCATGGAACAGTTCCCCCACATTCTGCAGGGTGCATGCAGGAGTGGATGAGCTTTGTAGGTCAGAATTACTGCTGACGTAATTTTGTGGCCGGAATAGGCCTGTAGAGAGCTTGTCATGATAGCAAAGTAATTAAGAAAGAGCTGTTGTTAGTATTACGAATCATAATGCGTTGGAATTCACAATAAAAACCGGCGTATTCGCCAAAATGGTTATTAACTGAGGTCATTGGTGTTATCTACAGTGTTAGTGTCATATAAGGCAGGACAAGAGCCATGTTTGTTATTGCTGAAACTTTCATGTGAAAGCGAGAAAACAGTTCGAATCCCCTCTCACTCACACCCTGGTACTTGAAACTCGTCTTGCTTCCATTCTTTCTGGAAGTATTTAGAATATTCTCAACTATTGTTACGCGACTTTGTCGTCTCTATAAGTTAAATATCACAGGCACGAAAATTTGACGTCAGTCTGTGATCCTTTAAGTGCAAGTAACTGGTGCTGTAGCAGAGGTAATGAGAATGGAGCTTAAGGGAGCACTTATAAATTTTATATTGCTTTCACCGTGCATTTTCACTTATTATTCAGTTAACCAACAAATGCACAAACATAAACTACTTTATAGTTTTTATTAGTATCGAAACAACACGGTACGTCATTCATGCAAAACTAAAAATTAATATTAATCTGTTTATACACTATGATGAATAATCGATACAGATAGAATATTTTCTAACTATATATATTTTTATTTATATTACAGCTTATAATCAACAACAAATACAATACCATGATTCTGTGCATCAAGTGACACACGCTGCTATTTTGACTTTAACTTATATGATAAAATTATAAGTTTTACACTTTTACATATTTTACAAATTCAAATGTTTTATAACTTATTACTGAGACAAGTGTGCTCTTCGGGCCCTTTTAATATGCGATGTGAAGTGTAGTAGCTTGTTACCCCCCTGAAGATGGTCTACGGACCGAAACACGTGTAGGGGAATGCATCGATATTAATAAAAACTATAAAGTAGTTTATGTTTGTGCATTTGTTGGTTAACTGAATAATATTAAGGGAGCAGTTTACTGCGACCTCGTGTGTTCAGTGGCGCTTGAGGATAGTGAGGCCAAAGGCCTCCCGATTTCGTGTTCTGAATCTTTATAGACGTTCTGTGGGACACCTCAAACGGAGGATCGGCCCGTCGTAACACAACTTGAACACAGAAGAAACGCAGATATGTGTACGTATAGGTTGTGATATATGGGCCGGGATGGCATAGTCGGTATAGCGACTGGCTACGGGCTGGACGGTCCGCGGATCGAATGCCGTTGGGGATGAGATTTTCCGCAGCCGTCCAGCCCGACCCTGGGGCCCACCCAGCCTTCTGTACAATGGGTACCGGGTCTCTTTCCTGGTGGTAAAGCGGCCGGGGCGTGGCGTTGACCACCCACCCCCATCTACTGCCGAAGGTTAAAGAAAGAGTAGAGCTATACGGCTACTCTGCCTCTGGGCCCTCACGGCCTGTTCTAGGGTGAGCTTGTTTTTATAGGTTCCAATGTGAAAGGGATTCGAGTTACGATCCCAGTGTCTGTGCGGTAGAAGGCAGTGCGCGTAATCATGCCTTAGATCGCGCGACAATAATGAAGTGTTGGGACACGATGTACAGGGTGTCCCAAAACTCCAAGTTACGTACTGAAATTAAAGAACGGGAACTACAAATTATATCGGTGAATCTGAGATTCTTAGTGCTGTGACTATGAAGCTACTGCCTTATGGAAAGCAACTCCGTGTAGTATGGTAGGAGAATATCGACGTTTTATAGGAGCCGGCTGCGTCCTTGTTTAGGGTAGATGGTGATGGAGGCATCTGGATCCTCTGAAATGTCGGTACACTTTTACCAAACTACACGACCCCACTTCGAAGACACGGGAATCCAGTTAGGCCAGTATCATGTTGAAACTGTAAACCACCACCACTGGATGAGGTGGATCCAGACTTTCGAATGGGACATTGTCTCTGGAGGCAAACGGCCTATATATGTGCATTAAACAGTGAAATACGAAAGCAGTGCGCGGGGAAATGTTAACACATCCAGTTATCTTGTGATATTATTATTTTTTTATTATTATTATTTACTGCAATTGGGTTTTCACCCGGTGGCAGTAGTCCTTACACTAGTACACACAATACAAATGGACATATAATATACATAAAAATAACAATACAAAACAAACTATACACAATTACAAAACAAAATACATACATTAAATACAAGTACACACATTAGAACACCATACACGCATTACAAAAACATCCACACCTTAACAAAAACATCCACTCCTTAACAAAAACATCCACACATTACAAAAACATCCACACCTTACAACAACATCCACTCCTTAACAATAACATCCACACCTTACAAAAACACCCACACACAATACAAAAAAACACACACGCACATTACAAAAAACACCCACACAATTAAATAATACAAAAACAACAAAACACACATACTGCAAAAAGAAAGAGTTGCTAAGCCTAACCTAAAACCTAACGTAAATGAATCAGAGTTAAAGTAATTTGGCATTCGAAGCAATGAGTCAACCATGCTATACAAAAATAAAATTCCATGTTTTGAAAAAGTGATACACTCTCATTTTAACAGGACCTTCACTTCACTACGATTATATACACGTCACGGCATTCCCCGTTTTGCGTCCCTTTACTTCACTTCACTTCACTTCACTTCACTGCATTATTAGATGGTTTTCCCCACCCTCTATACCCTTCACTTCACTTCACATATCACTTTCCTAACCCTCTTCCTAAAAATACTCGGCTTACAAGGGAAAGTCCCTAAAGCATCTGCAGGTAGTTTGTTCCAGATTTGGATGGTCCTATTTACAAAGGAAAATTTCCCGATATCCGTCCTTTGCTTCCTGTTCCTAATTTTCCGATTATGATCAACCCTGCTCAGATAGTGTGGCCTTTGTAGTCTGTCACCTATAGCCTTCCAAGCCCGTTCGCCAGTGTAATATCTTTAATATTAAAGCGAAACTTATTGCTGGGTGGGTTTCGTAACATGTTGTGTAACGTTTTTGAAGATAATTACACACTGGCTATTAGTTCTGATTGTTGAACTGGTTCTCTCCGATTAACAACTCCTTAACCGTTCCTTTTGTATTATTGCTTCCCTAATGTATCGGTAATAAGGTTCATGGATGTAGAAGTATTGTGAATAAGGATATAGTATTGAACTGTCTTGAAGAAGTATGTTTTAACCCCAGGTTGTGGCGTTTAACGAATGTGCAGTCAGTCATCACACGTGAACAAAATTGTGCGTGGGCTAGATGTCGATTTACAAAAACAAGTGCATGTAGGGTCTATTGGACGATGGAGCATTCGGGTTCTACATAGTCTATATAATAACTTACATTGGTTGTAGACATCTAGCCTGTGTACAGCTGCGGTTGGTACGTTGGTTTGTGAGGATGGTGCTATTGAAGTTCTTCTGTACAAAGTCTCCGTGAAACTGTGTAGGCCTGAAGGCTTCGTTTTAGTTGGTTTTTTTTTTTGCCTAGTTGCATTGTAATCTTGTTGCCCTCCATTTTACGTCGCCCTCGTGTTTATGTACTTTAACGATTTTCGCAGGAAATGCCGAATGTAATGTTCTGTACTTTTAAATGTCATAAAACATGAAATTTGTAACCTGCTGGCCTGACCTTCAGCTTAAATGTTGTGTAAATAATAGTTAATGTACTGTGTAAAGTATTGTTAATAATGATCATGGTGTGCGGATTTTAAAAGTGAAATTAACAGAGTGTTTTGTCTATAATAATTTTTGGATACTCATCCAAAAGACAGAGTTGTTTCACAAACTGGAAGAGAGTGAATGAGGCGAGGGTTGGGTATTATAGAAATTAGTAGATTCACAATAACATTTATTCTCAGATTCTAGAGTTAACATTTGTATAGCCAAAAACAACATCGTGAATGCGGCGTACGTGTGAAATGTTTCGCAGGTTTAACATGTTTGTAAAAAGAGATAAATGGATAGAGGTTATGGTAGACATGAAATTCTGGTGAACAAAAATAAAGGCCCCGTGAACAAAATATATTTACAGTGGGCATAGAACTGTTATCCAGTGGACAAAGTAAGTGTAGATGATCCAGACAATGTAACCGCTGTGCTTACGCGGCGGCAAGAAGGCGTATATAGACGAGAAGAGAAAGCCGACGTTTTTTGGGAGCGTTAGCTGAACTAAATTGTAATGGCTGATGTTACACTGCATCAGTTGTTCAGTATTCTGCATCGTGTGCCCACTTAACTCCATGGAGTAGAATTGCACATCTAGTCAAGAAATTGGCCACATTTTATGGTACCGGAAATTTCATTATCCATGTTCACAAGAGCCTTCTCCTGATTCCTATTTTGAGCCAAATAAATTCAGTCAAAGCCCTATCCTTCCATTCCTTTAAGATTCCTGTAATATTTTTCTCCCAGCTACACACACGTCTTCTAAGTGGACTCTTTGTTTCAGATTTACCTACGAAAATTTTCTGTGCATTTCTCTTCTCTTTCATGCATGACACATGTCCCGCTCATCTTACACTCATTGACCTTGTTAGGTTATAAATTAATGGATGCTGGAGAGAAGTAGGGATGTCACGTTTTCCTATGTCCAGACACCACTTACCGGTCACTTTCATGTTCTTACCATGATACTTGGGGGAATATGGATATGAATACATAATGGATTCGAACCCTACTAGGTCACGATGCACGTAGCCAACTCGGGAGAAAAAATTCCTGGTGCCAATTGATAGGAGGCTTCGTGGGCCCCAAGTTCATCTGTTTGTTATGTGGGAGGAGAATAACCCTGCCCCCATCGGGGATCGAACCTCAGTTTTTCAGTCTTATCCGCCATTTTACTGAGTATTGAACCTTCTTAAAGGACTGAGAAACGGAAAGAAAGTCAACTTAGACCAGTCGGAGCTAGAGGAAGTCGAAGCTGGAGCCGCGTTTTTACATCTTCAAGTCTTGTATGACATCTATTACGTATGTTGTTTCCGCAGCCTTACAATCGTGCTGATCAGTGAGTCTTTTGACGACGTTTAGGAGAAAAAAAGTTTTTTTTTTCCGGCACGTAGCAGCTGACGCCATTAACAATTCCAGCAAGACGTTTAATGTATTATAATCGTATAATGCTCTACATGTATTCACTTCCATTGATTGTGAGAGTAGATGATGGGTAGGAAGTGAAAGAAATCACCTTCACTGCCGTAGTTTTTACTCCGTATTCCGCCAATTTGTGGCCGCTAGCTATAGGGAACACGAGTTTTCATTTCGTTTTTATATAATGTCTTGTTTAATTATGAAATTCACTTCATTCTCGTACTGTCTGTATAGGGGCCCGAGTAACAGCCTGTGAAGTGGTATTAAGTTGTGACTGCTTCTCTCTTGGGTTTCTGAACTAAATTCTCAGTTCAGAGCTAACTAGCATAAATGCGATTTGTTATGATATTTCAACCCCCAGTCTATGGGCTGGACGATAGGAAACATGTCTCGATATCCAGCGGGGCAATAGGTTTTAATATTCTCCAGTGCGACTAGACCGCCCGTAGCTGTGTAATCCACCAAGTCTCCTGTTCAGTGTAGCTATCGGGGGATCTTTCCTCGGTGGTAAAGCGACCGGGGCGTGAAGCTGACCACTCACAATCCATCCAGTCAGTGTTAGCGGTCCCAGCACCATGTGTATTGTCCTCTGATGACATGTATACTTTCTACTCAAAGTAGTGAATCTAATCTTACTTTACTTCCATCAGTCTAATCTTCATTGTCGAGGTTAGGAATGATTGGAGCTATATCTCCACTCTCCCATATAAGTTCATGGCATGCACGTACAAGTAAGGTATGTACAAACACTTCCTTACCAATTTGTCATTGGCGGTTATCATTCCACTCTATGCCATACATCTGTAAGTTATGTTGTGCGTCTCGGCCTCTCGTTCGTCTTTGGCAAGGCGTTGTTGATGGAATGAAGAAACAAAGAAGAAAGTCCGAAATGCGGGATTGATGACTGTGTTTATATTACAGTAGGTATGTGTTTTGGAGACTACGTTTTTTGTACTTTCGCTTCAGTTGTATTATGCCTGCTTGTGTTCTATGTAATGAACTGTGTGATTCTCCTGATTTAGTCTCGGCAGCTGCTACTGTGTGAGAGCTCGGTTAGTTGCTTAGGATCGCTTGGTTCCCGGACTCTGTCCATCGTCTCGTATTCAAAAAAAAGAACACAACTTTTCGGAAAATATGTCTGTTACCATCTTCATGTTTAAGGGGGTTAAGGAGGCACCTATTCCGTTGGGTGTGACACAAATGACTGCTCTCATTTGCTGGGCCCGCTGGAGTAGTTATTTTTGTTAGATCTTTCACCTGACGACGGGAACAAATTGCGTCCAAAAAGTGTTTCTCCTTTAATGCGTAGAACTGACATTGTTTCGGCTTGCTGATTGGCCGTTAATAATTCTGCTTCAAAAGTGGTTTCCTAGGTTTTCAGTAAGACAGTTTTATTTTTCGATTGCGCACTACATATACTTTCTTCTCTGTTTATTTTTCTGTTACGTATTTCTTCCATTCGTACTCTTCTTTCAGCTCACACGGTTTAAGGCCTTGTTCTTCAGTTTTCATGTCTGGCCTGTTCCGTGTCAGAGTTAATTCTGAAACATTGAATACTTTATATATGTGGTGGGGGACCCTTGGGCATGCGACGGTTGAGGGCTCGCTTGTAGCAGTAGCTCGTCCGAGACAGTGGAACACAACACATAACATACCATGCCTACACCCTGCACCCATGTCCCCCGAGCGGGGTCGAGCACGTGACCCCAGTGTTCGAGCAGTTCGTTGTGACGCTGTCATTGCGACAGACGGTTACCAAGTCAGCATCTTAATTGCTCCACATCGTAGCTCATGTAAGATGTGTAAGACTAACGGTTTAAACTTACGCCTATATTTTATGTAAATTCGAGTGGCTAGGTCTTGTATCGATTCACTTTTCGCTTACTCCATTAAGGGAGAAATTTGGGACGAAACAAGGCCCTTAGTTTGAGGGGCATGACCCCGAGTTTTGCCTGGATGAACTGACGTAAAGTTCTTTCTGTGCACGCCATGAAGGCGTATGGAGATAGTAGAGCTATAGCTCCACTCATTCTTAACCTCGGTACTAATTGGAAGTGGGATGTCATCGTTACAAGGGTGGTTGGGCCGCAGGTTTGGTCTGAACGTTATGGAGAAAAGAAAGTCTCTTGCTTATGCCGGGAATCGAACCTGCATTTCTGGGTCGTCCAGCCCGTAGCCCAGTCCGTATATCGACTGCGCTACCCAGGCTCCAGAGTGAGTGAGGGAAATTATGAAAAAGCGTGATCAGGTTTGCATTCTGCTTCCGGAGTCGAGGTGGGGTACCTCCGGTATGCGAATGAGCAAATACGACTGTCGTCTGGAAGGCAGACGACGAAACGGCATTCCTTGCTTAGTGCCTGATGACTTGTGTTTTGACGACGGCGAGGATTCATACCGTGGTGTTCCGGGTTATGGCTGTAGTCTGGCAGGTGGTTGGCATTGTTTCGGGGAACATATTGCTTCCTTCTTCAGGGTAGGCTTCTGCTCTGCAGTAATAGGCAGTACCTGCCTAGACGTTGGTAACCTCCTACCACACTACACTTGTGTCATAGCACTAAAGACTGTATGGGCTTTCCATGCTTGTTGTCTTAGTGACGGAATGGATTTAGAGGCAGAAGTTACGTCATTCGATCAGTTGAATTCTCTACGTGTTTAGCGAGAACACTGTATGCAGCATACAGCAAAGTTTTCGTGCAACTTTCGGTGTCATTGCGAGATTAGTACGGGCCGTAATGCAGATTGCATCACATAGCCTGACTTCCTATGAAGTATTTATTACCGTGCTGACTGCTGGTTTTAAAAGTTATAAAGTGACCGCCAGGTGCTTTATTGAGTGGGACGAACCCCACCGGACGCAGGTCATCTCCCTGGTTCTCACGCCTCCTCTCTCCGATCTCTCCCTTCCTCGTGTCATATACTTCAAAGGAGTAGTGGCACAAGAGACTGCGCTACTTACGGACTAGAAAACAGAACGGGCGCAGCAGTCTTCCCTAGCTGTGTCAATTGCAGGTTTGAAGTACGTATTTCGGCCGGCCTCGATATGTGGTTTTATGTATCCACGGTTTTGAATTTGAACCAGCAGCAGGATTTGGGCTGAAATGGTCAAGCGAATTAGTCCAAATCTTCGCACCGTATTCGCTTGTATATAAAAGTGATTTTCATATTACCTTTTTTTTTTTTTTGTTTGTTGTTTGGTAGATTCCAGCCCGTGACATTATAATTTGCCTGCGACTATTTATTCGACATATTTTGAGCTCTATTACATATCTGGATTCTACCAGTGTGACTAGCAAATTAATATAAGGTCTATTCATACGAAATACAGCAGAACCCGGTTATAACGACATCGGTTTATGCAACACCTCGTATATAGCGTCAGATACTCTGTGGTACAAATTTTTTCCTAACTGTTGACCATAACATTATACTCCTTGGTTATAACAACACTCGTTTATAACGACACAAAATATTCAGTCCCTTTCATTACGTTATAACCGAGTTCGGCTGTAGTTCAGAGTATGAAAACCAGTAGGCTGTTTTCCATACTGAATGGCAGGAGTCTGGATTTCTTGCTGAGTAAGTAGTTGCACCGGCTATATTACGTAGATCATAGGTGTAATTTAGCTAATAGCATTGGGGGGCTCAAAATCGACCTTGGGTATTAGGAACTTTAATTTACAAAGCAGTCAGACGCGGGCTTTCCATTTTTTTCCTGTCTTTACATCACCCAAATAATCGTTTAGAAAACATTTCTATTTTTTATTTGCCCCTCTTCACCTGAGTAGCCAAAATAACTATTCTTAGGTACACAAAATGTCGGGAGGGTATGTTCCCCATTGCACCCCCCAAGTTACGTCTACGGCCAGCGTATGTGGCTGACCAGAACTTTAAGGTGTTGATATCCACACAATAAACTGTCACATCTTCAGGCAGCACAGAAGTGTGAGCCTTACAGTTTGCACCAGCAAGATACACGCAGCTAAAACACCCGACATTCGTAAATACAACGTCAGGGCACCGGCAGTATGTCTTCCCACAAATATAGCTAGTAATCTAATTAAAAGTCTGAGTAACAAATTATAATACAATCATATTCCTATCGAGAAGCTTAATGCGAATATTTAAGTTAGATGTTACTAGAACGCTGTATTTTTCAACTAGGTAAGGCCTGCTTCGACAAATTCCCACTCATTACTTTGTTATATTCATATTTTACTTTTTTCTGAAATGTTGGTGCAGCGTCATTAAATAACCGAATACGCTGCTGCTAAGACTACTACTACTACTGTAGTACTGCTACTAATACTACTGATGGTGATGCTGATGCTTCATGGCCAGGTCTAGGTGCAGTTAGTTCTAAGGCAACCGGTACTACTAGGACTTCATTTACGGTGTAAATACGAAATTCGTCTAGAAATCTGCAAGCCATTCGCTGTGCGTTTAGTAGCCATTTCCGTTGGTAATCTCGAAGCGTTTTCTGAGTGAAGGCTATATCTCAGTTCGGCCTATCAGCATCGTTCCTCACCAATTTCCAGCGAGTATAATTTTCGTCCTTGTTGAAACCTTCTTTTCCTAGCTTGAGTCTCCTTTAATTATAATTTCTGATGAAATAATGTGTGCCTTAGAGTGTTACATAAAAGTTTCAAATTCAGAGTTTTGTCTGGTGTGTGTGTGTGTGTGTGTGTGTGCGCGCGCGCGAGTTTTGTTTGTGCCAGTTTTCCATTTAGCATCTTGTTATACTCTTGGATGTGTGTAAAATGATGGTTTGTTGAAGGGCGCGGGGGTAAAAGGAAGATGAAAAAGTGAACCCTGTAAGAAAACCGGGTTCCCCCGAGGGCGAGACCTAGCGGAACTGTATAGTAGAGACCCTGTGACGAGGCTATTCATTCATAAACTGGCAGAGTGTGTAGTAGTCCGACTTGAAAGTAGCTGGGAGTTGTTGGTGTTGCCTGACGGTGCTTGTGGCGGGGGTTGGAGGGAGGGGAAGAGGGTGTAGCTGCTCTGGCATGGGCTGTAAGCCATCATTAGTCTTGTACCGAGGTCTGCTCCGTGCAGATTACAGGGGTGATTCTGGGCGCAGGACCCATGGTCAACAGGTGTCAACCATGTCTCAGTGCCGTCATCTGTCGGTCGTCTTCATCATTACAGTGACAAGCAGAATGCCGCCACAGTAAACGTGAACTCTGCGATTCATTGAGCGTTTTTACCCATTTACTCCACGAGCCGAAGTGTGGTCAGCATGGGATAAAGCGATAAACGAATGTATGGTATGTTGTTTTCGGACTATTACGTGCAGACACTCTGTAAGGACGTTTAAACTAACGGCGAATGTGTTTTATTTATGGTGGTGTGCTTTCCTGTTTGACTGTGTGACTGAAGTTACATGTTGAACAATCTTCTCGTTGATGTAGGCGTATATTGCGTTGAATTTTAGCTGCAGTGTTAGAATGTGATAATAAACAACCTGAAAACAAGATTCTGTTTCCACGATCTCAGTGTTAATAATTGAAATTATCTGTGATCTCCATGTGTTTGTCTTCATCAGATCTCAGTCACCGAGCCAGTAATTGAATATTTACTGTCATGGTTAACGTTTTTTTTGTTAAAAGTGGTTGTTGTTGTTTTTGTTGACGAGACACAATGAAGAGTAGCTGCGATGGAAAGTGTTTGATATCGTAAGACAGTGTTATTTCTTCTAGTCACCAATATCACCGCTACACATGTATATAGACTGGGAAAGTTACTCCGTTATGGGAATTAAGACGATGAAGTCGTTCAGTAGACCTAGAGGTGAGTGTTAACTGTACGCCTTATGTTTCAGCTGTGTTACTTAATCGTCTCAGTACTATGATTCATGGCTAATGGAGGCAGTTGTGGATTGCGCTATGTGAAGTGTGAATGAGTTTAATTCAATGGGCACGGTGAGCTATTTCCCGGGGGTAAGACGGCCTGGGCGTGAAGCTGACAACTCATCTCCATCTCGTGTCACCGTTAAGACTGGACGGAGCTGTATCTCCAATCCCCCGCGCCTTCGTGTCTTGCATAGCGACGGCTTTACCTTGTACGTTTACCAAGACAGCCACAGCGCATCCGTCTCGTTGCTTAGTATTCCGATTGTTAAAATAAGATACCTCTGCACCGCACAGTTAGGCCTATATTCTGATGAAGTAGAAGGTCGCCAGGCAGAGTCGTACAAATCCATCATCATCACAGCATATCTCAGCTAAATCGGTACAATCATTTGAGAGGTCTTCCAAGCTATAACTCTTAAGCCGTTATTACAATATTATGTTATTCATACAGTGCATAGTCTTGTAATTAATACAACAACCAACTTATGCACCTAATAAAATACATTTAGAAGCAAGTATAAAACTCCTTTGTTTTGAATAACTTCCTGATGATGGCACCCCGGTGCCGAAACATGTAGGAGTTTTATAATTGCTTCTAAATGTGTTTTATTAAGTGCATAAGTTGGTTGATGTATTAATTAAATATTAATTAAAAACTTAAGCTGACTAGTTTTTCGCTTCATACAAATTACCCGATAAAATGTTAGCAGATAAGGCGAAAACTTCTAATTTGTAATTACGTTATATTACGTTATTCGCCGAACAAACGTACTAAAATCTTAACGGCCGGACCCGTCGTGGAGCATCGCAGAGTTCGACGGCGTGTTTCAGGCGGCAGTGTGGGGCTCAGCTCGTGCCTCTCGATGGGTGCTTGTCAGATCAGCAGTGCATTGAATTCTGGTACGAACAGCTAGTTATGTGAGGATATCATTTTACTTTCGCCATTTACTGAATTCTGCACCCAGACCGGCCTACATAGCTTACATGGAAGTGAATTCTTTGCAACGTTTATCACTGACGCTGTAACTTCAGATTGCTAGTACTATAAGACTGAAAGATATGAGAGGACGTCGATACTAACTGAGGAGGAAGTAGGCGTGGTCTGTTTAACGTATTCCTAGGAAATCTTCCGATGTGACTGAGTAGGGCTGAATGTATGTACAGTCGGCTCCAGCTGCGATTTCAACTTTATGTCCCCCGTTTTTGGACAAGTCAGATCAAGTACATAACATTCAACCGCGGACAGAATTTCTGTAAATTTATGAGTGTCTACTGTATCTCCAAAACCCTCACCCCCCCCCCCCCCCCGATCCCCCAAAGGCCTAGGGTACGTTGGTATTTTTATTATAACCTCACCGTCTTATTTCTTCTTGCAAAATATTATTCTGTTAGCAGAATATTTCGTTTGTTTCTATGGAATATGCAGAAGACTACAAACAGGAGAAGCACCAGTCTGCCTCGTTCTTAGTCAGTTATACGTGCCCGGATTGTGTGCGATATAGAGACGGTGCGTTTATGTTGTCTCCCCATTAAATCTGGAAAAACTAACGGATAAGATATACACAGTTTTGTGAAACTTAGTATGAATTTCTTGATGACATTGGAAACCAGCAACATTTAAAATCAAATATTTATTTGTTGAGGCTCGAGTAATTTTTCTTTGGATGTTTCTCCAGACACCAGGTTGTTATCAGTACACATCCATTGTGTTTACTTACTGATATCTGTCGTTTGTCTTATGCTATTTATTCTATACGTATAAAGTTCTCTTGTAATCTGTATTGCTATATAAAATAAAGCGTCTCTACCATGCTTCTTCTCCTTTCTCCTCTAAACTGTGAAATTTTTGTTTTTCACTTAGTTTCTCCGTTTGCGTTTCGTCTTACATAAAATTGTTCGTAGTTGTTAGGGTTCCATATTACCGTGCAACAACTAGTTACAGTCGAACTCGGTTATAACGTCATGAAAGGGACTGAATATTTTGTGCCGTTATAAACGAGTGTCGTTATAACCGAGGAGTATAATGTCATGGTTAAGAGTGACGAATTCGTACCACAGAAAATCTGACTCTATAGGCGAGGTGTCGTATAAGCCTATGTCGTTATAACGGGGTTCAACTGTGTTTCTTTGTACACTGTTTCTTCGTTTTTTAAACCATTTATTGTTGAGAATCGTTTTTGTCCCTCTTTGTGTCTCTACTTTCAGCAGTATGTGTACCCCTTTCTAGCCTTTCTACTCTTCATACCTCTCAATTTCCAGATTCCCAATTTAAATCATACTGTCTCATGTATCTCATTCAGAAAAATGTACAACAAAGTATATACATTTCTTTCTCGTACTCTTTCTTCACATCGCGTTATGGAACTAAAGATCTGTTTTCTCTCATTTTCCCCGTACTTATCTGTCTTTGCATGTAATTGCATCCAGTTCCAATTATTTGGCATATTGCTTTGATATCGCACTAACTTGTGTACTCTATATTGTTACTGTCAACGTGACGATTGTGCTTGTGCCCGCTCCTGTGTTAACGGCAGTACCGGTGCCACCACTAAGCATACTGTTTTAGGATTTTGAAATGGTGTAGACTTACGTGAAAGTCTGTCTGGGGATTTATCTTAAATATGGCGAAAATGCGAAACTTCTGTGACATACAGGGCAAATTTAAAGTAGTATTATGTAGGCCAACAAGTGGAAATGAGGCCGTTAAACTTTGTAAGTATTATTTTATACCTCTTGCTAGCCACACCATGAGGCCTAGATCAGTGGTATTCAACCTGGGGTACGCGTACCCCCGGGGGTACGCGAAGACATCTTAGGGGGTACGTAAAATTAAAAAAATATATTATTTCATGATAAACACTGAATAATCAGGGCCAGATTTAGGGTTAGCCACAAGAGACCCGGACATAAGGACATGCGATTTGGGAGCGCCATTTTTTTTCTCTTTCTCCTTTATGCGATTCTTATCTGGGCGGCTAGTTTCATTTTATTCCACATAGTGCATATAATATAGTTATTTAATAGCTTGATTCTCCTTTTTCTCATTTAAAACTTATTATTTAATACATTATTTTGGATGTAATTTATTTAACTTATTTCAGATGTAGATTATAGACTATGTATAACTTGAATTATGCACCAACAACTTTAGGGGTACAAAGTTGAAGAGAAATTATATCTGGGGGTACCGAACAAAAAAAGGTTGAATTCCACTGGCCTAGATTAAAGTACGTTGGTACGAAGGAATGCAGGCGTCGTTCAGTGCTTCCCAGTATTTGG
Source organism: Reticulitermes speratus (assembly GCA_021186555.1). Taxonomy (NCBI): domain Eukaryota; kingdom Metazoa; phylum Arthropoda; class Insecta; order Blattodea; family Rhinotermitidae; genus Reticulitermes; species Reticulitermes speratus. The sequence goes on along the minus strand of JAJKFL010000001.1, from coordinate 35,082,585 downwards.
TGAATGATAGACCTACCTACTGCAGGTTTTCGTACTAAGGCTTTGCCATTAGAAGTGCTTATGTAGGCTTCATTGAATTTTTGTATTGATACTTCAGAGTTCGATGAGAGAAATGAGGCATGTCTATTCCTAAAATCCAGAATGTTTCTAAATACGGGGGCCTTATATAAATTATTCAAGTGCCTCGCAGTCACCAGGTGACAAACCATGTCATCTCTGTACACTGAATGTATTGCGTTTTGATTCACATGACTTGTACATTGTACAAGAGAACTTTTAATTGTGATTACGTTTACAAGGATTGCGAACAGTGCCTGAATTGTGTAAAAGAACGGAATTTGTCTGTAGCAGCTATCAAGAGCCACAAATAGCTACATTAAAATATCTTCGTAATTCGATCGTTTGATCTGCCGAATACTGAAATTTGTTTACAGCAATATCAAAAGTTTTAAATTAAAGATGAAGACATTAATTGAGGCAAATACCTCAACTCTCCGCTACATCCTAATAACGGTGCCAACATAAACGTCAGACGGAAATAGTTGAAGCCTATTTTGACGTGAAATTATGAAGACATTTCGTGTAAATTCAACCTCCCTCTCACTGTTGCTAACAGGAGATATCCGAACATTGCTGATAAGAAAGCTTTGTACACACCACAAATCAGGCAAGTATGCAGGTACCAACAAATGCCAGAGAGTAATGTGCATGAGAGGTCCTGATGTCAGGGAACCTTCTGACATGCAATGGTTCGTCTTGCGTTCTATAAGGAGATACTGGTTACAACTCTTCTAAGCACGCACTCACCAACGCAGGCACCACGCTCGCACGCACATTTGTACGTGCTGCGCACGTCAAATTACCCCTTCCATATAATTTCTTAGTTAATACTAGCCTGTATACTAGTATAAATACTTTACTTAATTTACTCTTTACAACTTTGATGCTGTACATCCCGTTGTGTTTGGAGTTCAAATTGTTTGAAGTAATGAGTATTACTTTGTACTTTTTACAACGCTTTGGGCGAGAGACAAATAGCCGTTTCAAAGTATCCTACCCGTCTAAGACAACACAGCAGAATATACATTTAGGCCTGTGTATTTTTCAAGGTTAGAACCCACGATATCAGAAGTTCGCTGTAATATTAGTCCATGTGATTTGCCTGTTAACCACATATTTTGGAAGTCGTCGCTTAAATTATTTTTCTCGCCTCAAGTTTGATAGACAAGAACAGTAATCCGCTAGTTTGTTAAGTTTTGGATGAAGTTGAGTTCTTTGTTAATGGAAGAGATATATGCAGCCCAACATTGACTCCGATTTGGTACGAAGAAACACTTACGGAGGAAAGGTATGAGTACAAATTGCTGCATAATTTCTTAGAAATCACCATTCCCTTCCGTACTTTCCTGTCTGCCATTTTGTACCTTTCGGCACCATATGAGTACCAGATGAAATACTTAGGATTAGAATGTAGGGGCTACTCATTTCTTTAAAGAAGTGGAATTAGAAGTGGATGTATATGTACTACTACTACTACTACTAATACTGGTACTAGTAGTCGTAGCAGTGGCAATAGTGATAATGGTGGTAGTAGTATACGTAGTAGCAGCAGTGTTAATAACGACTACTATATCAGTGATGTCACTTAATGTTGTTCCTCTGTCATTAGCCGTGGTGCTTCAGATCGAAAGAAGTCTCTGTTTAAGTACCTTCTAACGTATTGCTAATGAGCCATCAGAAGCTTTTAAGTATTTGAAGGTGACTGTGAGTTGAGCTACACTAAAACTTTACCGTTAAATGTCAAGTTCGTACTTACTGTAGACAGAGACGTCGAGAGACGCTTACAGTTACGGCGACAGGACCAAAATACCCGCAAATTCATGCAACATGTAACTATTTTATACAACTCTGTATCTCTTGGTCATATAAAAAATTAGGGGAATGAAGAGGTTATGTAGTTGTGAACAGATAGGCCTAACATTGTAAGTCACTACGGTTTATTTAACGATGCAGCCCGAAACTATATAGCGTCACGTAGTAGGATAGTGATGGAATAAGGAATTACATAGCATGTGAAGGGAATTCATAATGGCTTAATTTGAACATCTAGTATTCCGATATTTATTTGCCTGAAAGGACTGAGGAAAACAAAACAAAAGAAACCTGAGGATAGTCGGGAGTTCTAGCCGAGACACGAGTACACATGAGTACACAGCAGAAGCGTTACTGCTTGAGCCATGCAGCTTTAATTTTTAACGGGACAAAGCTCTTGTGTCATTTCTGATACTAAGCAGACACAAACGCTGATCCAGTTACTTTGTATCTAGTGTTTGTAGGTAAAAGTAAAGGGTAAAGTATGTGACTGAGTAGAGGTATAGCTTCACTCATTCGTAAGTTCGGCACTGGGTGGAGGTGAGTGGTCAGCTTCACGCTTCCGCTGCTTTAACCCCGGGCAAAGGGTGCCCGGTACCCATTGAATACGAGGCGGGGTGAGCCCCATAGCCGGTCTGGATGTGGCGGAGAAGAGAAAAATCTCTTGCCTTTGTCGGGAATGGACTCACGCAGCTTGTAGCCTAGTCTCTGTACCGACCACGCCGTTCCGGCTTTGCAGGCCTCTAGGCCAAAATGTGAAGTGGTTACTGTTGCGTTTAATTTCACTGTGTACTTCTAAAAGCAATCCTATGTTACACCGACTTCACTTTAATCCTGTTCAGTTCAGTTCTCAGATTCTGACAGACAAAAAGTTGAACATACATTCGGGCTTTTAGATCCTGACAGATAAAAGGCTGAACTTACACTGTGGCTAAGTCCAGGTCTTCCGTTAGAACAAACAGTTCAGAAGCGTTAAGTACTGGAACAAAATACAGTTGCCTGTATTAAAGAATGTGATTACACCGAATAGTTAAGAAGTTTTTTTTTTAATTTTCGGAAGATGTGGAAATACTCGGTTCCCATAGGCTACAGGCATTAAATAATAAAGACAGTTTTATTCAACACAAATGTATTTTATTATAAAAACTATTTGCCTTTATAAAATGCTACATGTTTGGATCCTTAAGGTTTATAATCAGCTGCGACTAAATGGAAAGAAAGGCAGTCAAATACCTTACATGCAGAAGCCAAATTCATCATGCTGTGCAGTGAATTCGTGGCGAATTCGTTTAGTCGTCATACAGAGACTGGCATCCGATTGTCTATTTGTGGTTATTTTTTAAAATTCGACAGCATTTGTGACGCAACGTAACTTGATTTGGTCTACCGCGTTGTAAAAAAAGACGTGGAATTACTTCTGCGCTTACGGGCTGCGCGAAGATTAAGCAGACTTTGGCAGAATGGAGGTAGAAGCCATGCATTTTAAACGTCGGCATTAGATGGAGGTGATTGGTATCATTTTGTGGGTTTAATCATCATTTCCAACGAAATGGTATTTTTTTAAGTCGTATATTACAGAGAATACTAAGTATACAGGGTGCAAAGAAATTCGCGCATAAGCTTTCCGTAGTGTGTTGCCTCGTTAGAAGGATAAATTTCAAATATTACACAAGGTACGTCCTGAGAGTCACCATCAAATGCCGTCGCACACTTCTCAGCAGTGTTTTTCGTCAGAACGCTGTAGCACCTTGTTGTGTGTACTGACCCATACACAGTGCAGAGCAGGGTTCACATGATGATGGAATACACACACGACGAATAGTGTGACATGCTCTTAACCCACGGTACCCGTAGTACTCGATTTGGCACTCATGCACGGAAATATGCGCTACGTTAGCAGACGTTAATGTATTTAGACGAGTGCTGCAGCGTCTCCGTGAGACATGAAAACTCTGTACTTGTGAGTACGGGTTACCGACGGACTGGGCGTACAGTAGCCAATATTGGTGCCATAATTGCAGCTGTGGAACGAGAGCTGTGTTGAAACTCACGTGATATCCTGCGGGAATTTGGATTATTCCAATCGAGGGTCCTCGATATACTTCTTGGCGATTAATTGAATCGATACAACCACTCGCGCAACACGCATCTGTTTTCAGACGGTTGCACTCTTTATTTATTATACGTGTACCTGTGAGGCATCCATCGTTTGATCATTAGGTATCTTTTGCGTTTGACGGTGACGTATCTCGAAAATTAAACGTCTCAGGACATGAGTTGTGTAACATTTTCGACGTACGTTTTGGCAGGGAATCACACTGTGGAGAGCTTGTTTCCAAATTTCTTTCCTCCGTATAATTTTGCAAGAAGGAATTGTACTTCTATATTGAAAAGTTTATCTTGTGGTATGGGCCGTACTGTTCCTAACGGGTAAGTCAGAATTCTCATCGACCTTCAACGCAATCTTGCAGATGACCTCTGTCGAAGCAACGTAAGTTATAACAGAGGTAATTCAACTGTTATCGATAAATTGTGTTGCTTCTAGACGCTCCCTTATCTACACTGCATGCGACAACTGTACAAATAATACATCTTTGTATTTCGCACGCAATATCGAGTGGCTTATGTGCTGAATCGCATGAAAGACGTTTATAATTCGGCAAGCAGTGTTTGTTTTTAATCATGAGATGAAATTTCGAAACTTTTGTTGTTTAGTGTATATGTAATGTAGAACAAATTAGTTCTCAAATAGCAGCAGCAAAGAGCGTCTGGATAGGCTGTAGGAAGGTTCCACAGTTTAACTGGAGTGGTTGGTAACGACCAGTACTGCCAGTTTATAGCATTTTTCGTCTGAAAAATTTGATTCGATCTCAAATGGAAGGTCTTCTGTATGATTATCAAGGATTTATCTCACTGCTGTCTAACCATTTTAATAATACTGGCAGCAGAAATCATGTTGGAAGTTGCAGTTTAGGAACAGGACATGTCCACTTGAAATTGGTATATGGGGCAGACTAATTGTTGGCGAGTTAACAAGACGTATACAGCGTATAAACGTACAAAGCGGAAACTGGGTGCTGTACTGTCATATTTATATACTGGCATATGTTTTGGAAAATCTTAATTTTATGCAACTGAAAATCTATAGAATGGGGAAAGCGTTCTGGAATTTAAGATATCACCATAAATTATGTGTATATCATACATACATACATACACAAATCAATGTGACAGGACTAGGTTCTCTAAAAGTATATATGAGCCCCTAGAATCCTCTACATATAGAAGGCCAAAGCTTGCTATTTTGTTTTTATGTTAGCAACCAGAGTTGGTGGCGGTTATGGATAGGAGCAGAATATTGTAGCAGTACTGATTAATGGTTTCTCGAGTCGATACTGTAGCGTCCACCTTCCTTGGAAAAAAAAAAAGCATTACATCGCTAGACATCAGCATTGCTCAGTGCGTAGGCATATTGTTAGTCCAGAAGTTAGTATCTTGCTAGGCCTGTGGTTAGGATTATCTGTCTTTCCATATATTCGCAGGTTATTGAGAAAGTTCGTTTGTATAGGCAAAGAATGTAACAAATATTTTCTCCGTAGATTTGTGTCCCAAATTCAATTGTGTTTTTGATAACCGCGATAGTTTTCCTGAAATTTCAACAGGCTGTGTGTTATCTTCTGCTATAATCTCGGAAGAGACAACAGTTTGTAACGTTTTTGTACAGTGAGCTAATTTAACGTTGCGTGACTGTGTGACTCATTCTGTTAATTGTTAATCACAGTTTGTTGTTACGTTTCAAAAAGAGGAATCTGAGCGACGTTGGAAGCTGTGGTAAGTCGTGAATCACGTGACATGTTCTGATCTGCCCAGAGCGCAAAACTGTATGCATTATTAATATGTCAGTGCCACTCTCTTGCTGATTGATCGTCCTAATCGCTCATGCTGTTTGTCGGATCTTACTTCATGAAGAAGTTGGCGATTTTGTTCTTCACTGGCCTACACGGTGCAGGTGAGCGCAACTACGTATCCTGAAAGTAATATCCCACATGCATGTACAGGGTGTGTTGTCTGGCTACAAACATCACTTAAGCACTGTCAACATATTTGACTGAAGGATGAAATGTATCATGGAGTGACTTCATTGGTCACATCTGATGTTTTAAGTTCAAGGATATATGTGCTGCATGAAATCAACAACCTCACTAGCATGCGAGTGAGTGATAGGTTTGTTTAAGGACACTTTTGTCATCAGGATAAATATGTAGTGTCAGGTGTGAATGATGAATTAGAAAAGATATGGAAGTAAGCAAAGGCGGAATACTTTTAAATAGTCGACAATATTTACTTTTGTCTCGAGAGAATGAGAAAAACACAGGATAACGGTCAGGGCAGCAAATCTTGGGGTTAAATATGAAAGAGGGACCTTTCGAATGGGAACGCTCAACCACGAGATGTATTAATGTGTGAGGAATGGGAAAGCTGGTGATTCCGATAATGAGTAAAAAAGAATTGCTGGTTGAAATTTATAAGGCCTACATGAATAATGGGGGGGCAGACATGGTGGTGGTGGTGGCGGCGGTGGTGGTCGTACGTTGTAGTAGCGTTAGTGATGTAGTAGTAGCGGTGGTAGTAGTAGTAGGCTGCTAGGACAGTAGCAGTAGCAGCAGTAGTAGTAATGGTAGTGGTAGTTTTAACACTAGAAGCAGTCGCAATACTGCGAAGTGGAGCAGTTCTAATACACAGTCTTTAATACTTTCGCTTTGGCATACTGTTAGGAAGGAAATGTTGTAAACTCAGATATTGACATACGTGATTTTGTAGTAACTTCACCAATTGAGTTTAGATGCGCAGTGAACATGACGCCTGTTAGTAGACCAATCACAATTATTGGACAGATCATTGGGTACGTTATGTCCAGAACAAGTTGCATTCATATCTGTGTGACAGTATACGAGTGAGCGGTCCCTTCTGTTTTGTTTAACAATAAATTTGTCTCAACTAAGCATGAATGTCTTAGAGCCGACAACACTGTTTCTTACCTGTTCTCTAACGTGACATGAATTCTGAAAGACTGTCGAATGATGTGTCGCCATGTTTGGTAATGCACGTGCTGCCACCTTGTATGGCGCTATGCTATTTAGACGTGCAAACAACGCGTCTCACTGTTCCAGCTGTGTGCTGCTTCGTGGAGTCAAATTCACAGCAAAATTACAATCCAGTATTCTGATCTAGAAACTGCAACTTAAAGCCAGATTCTGTGACATAAAGCCAATGATATGGTTTAGTATGTCAACACAAATGTAAACTTTCCATACCCGTAAATAAATGTAGGTGGGCTGATGAGGTTGAAGAGGGTCTGAAGATAGTGAGAATAAGAAATTGGTATACAGTGGCCGGAGACCGGAAGGAATGGAAGAGGATTTTATTGGGGGCCAGGGTCCACAGCGGACTGTAGTACGTGAGGAGGAGGAGGAGAAATAAATGTAGGCTCATTAAAAAATGTACAAATTAAATGAAAGGCATTAGAAGTACCAATGTACACGTTTTGACCAACTTCTTTGTCTCGATATTCCATCCTTACCACTAACAGGACAAGGTTTGTTTGGTGAGATCATGTTCAATCAGTGGCAGTGGAGGAACAGTACAATATCTGACAGGGAGAATTTTTTGCAATGCAACTTTGGACTTGGATATCAAATAGAATACAGTAGTCATAAGGTCAACTGTGTGGACAGGAATTATACGTTTTTGTCAGTATATGATTTGGAAAAATGTTCACTTATGATCTGCTTCAAGGTGCTACCCGATTTTTCTTGAAGTAGCATTAGTAGACATTGGCGGCAGAAAACGATTTGTTAGTGCGGAAGAAAGCTTAGTGATTGGGATGCTGTGAAAGAAATAGCACATATACGCCATGTATGTGGTATATATTCGTGGATATGTGCTATTTCTGTTGTGTGTATAATATATCAGATAATCAAGTAGACATAGGCCTATGTCACTTGATTATTTGAGAATTAAAACAAATTTGTTGATGAGTCCCTTGTTTTGTTTCACAGAAGTGTGCAATGCTGTCGTGAGTTTTCCCATTGAGAGCCGCATGAACGCCTGTCGTTTCTTTCATTGGACAGCCTCATAATCTGAGCCACACACTTAGAATGTTGGTGGAGATTTCTGTAAGCTGTGTTGGCCTATCTATTTTTCCTAGAAGCATTTCAATTTTTTTGTACTTTCAGTGGAGTGGTTTTTGGAAAAGAGTCAGTTTAATTTCGCAAGTGTCCTTGTCAAGTTTTTCCTCGGATTGTGTAATCCTGTCGTTTTAATTAACTGAAGCGTCAGAGCAACACGCGAATTCGACAGCATGTGCCAGTAGCGCATTTCTTTTTCTCTTACACATGTTGAATGACAGTTGCGTTTATCGGATGCCAGTTGTTGCAAAGTTTTTCCTGTATGTTGTCTATATTGTACTTGAGTGAAGCGAGAGTTCTCTAATGCCAGAGATTCGGTGGGAGTATGAAACCTTTACATACAGAGGTACTGAGCGATTAAATTGGTGGCTTCCTTGCTCGTTCGCTGGCTGATGGATCGACCGACCGATCAACCGACGATCAACGAACGCAGTCTGACTTGACCGATCGATTCCGTGGTACAAGTTTCTTCTGAGCGGTAGACATTTATCGGATTGCTAAATCTCGCAAGAATCATCACCTTCCTTACAGAAGTCGTTCACAGGCATCTGTTTACCACCCCAGCAACACATTTTACTGAGCGATGACAGAACCTCCACCATCACACATTGATCCCCGGCTAGCCTTCCAAGTGATATCTAATGACAGTCCGTAAGACTGTAGTTAGTACTTACTTTACAGTTCATAGTTTTCTTTATTGCCGGAACTTTTAAAACTTGGTCCGCTACGAAAACTGATAAGTTATACTAATATACTGCAGTGACAGAAATTGCGCAAATTGAATAATAAATGTCACGTGAGAACTGAAGTTTCCTGTTGTGGCGTATGACATCATGTAGTAACCAACACTTTGGAAGAACATTTTGCCTCCAATTCAGGACTGTACTGGCTTCGTACCGTGACTGTTGTGTAGCATGCTCACTTTGGTATCAGATATTGTCATTATTAGCAGTTTTGCCAACTGAGAGTAGCCGTTCCGTGCAGCACTTGGAGGTCACCACGTCATGTCTTGTCAAGAGGATGGGGGCCTCAGATACACGTAAATTATTGTCATCTCATTGAAGAGCATGTCACGTGCCTGCGTAATCCTCACGCCCACCGCCCATGACGTTTCGCTGTCGATATGGTTCTGGATTGTAAAATTTCAACAATCGGAATTGTCTTCTAAATCTTCAGCAAGGTGGGGAAAAACGCCGTAAGGTTAACAGACATAATGAGTATCCCAAGTACATCAAATTGTATAGTTAAATCAACTAATTCAACAACTGTGTTGAGCAGAGTTGTTCTTGACAAGCTGATAATTGAATAGGCGATCAGAAAACTCCCTGTCTTTGTGTACTACTGTGTTCGGGAGAGCCCGCCAGTAGTGCAAACCCTGAGGTAGTTGAATCCAGCCTACTAGCGCACATCACATTTCTGTAATATGACATTAAGAGTATCCTTTCTTCTCTAGTGTTGTCCCTTCTCTTCGTGGCTTCCGAATAAACTGTACCAATTTTGCGTTTCTGCCACGCGTTCTGTATGTTTTGCCCATCTTATTCTCCGTCTAGGCATCTTCATGGTGTTATCTTCTGTTCTTCCTTCCCGACTGACTGACTGACAACCAACCAACCATCCCAACTAACCGCGAACAAATTTACGCATCAGACACAAGCTATCTATCCGGCCCTCTCAGTTCTTTTGCGTTTTCATGTTTATCTCACTGACGTTAGCTGTGAATTTTGATGAACATTTAAGGCACGCACCCTGATAGACATGAAGGTAGACTGTGATGAGTGATAATTAAGAACAGACCTTTTTGAAGATTTTAATTAGCCGTTACATTCACATCGTTGCTCAACATTCCGTCCTGCTTTGTCGTCTTTTAAGCACATAATATTGACTTGAACAAAACCAGAAAGCGACCTTCATGTCATAATGGTGTGAAGTTGAAGTTATTAATGAAGATTGTAGATTATTCGGGCCATTTTAGGATGTGGGTTGAAGTTATTTGGCTGTAAATAAGACGTATGGTTGCTGTAGCAAGCAAAGTGTCATTAATTGTTTCCACATTTGCCCAGTGTAAGCCGGACTTCATTGCACAGATTATGTAATTTGAACGTGGCCCATCGGTTCCCTTCAAACACGCTACTTTGTATTTCTAAAAAGGTGTTTGAAGATGAAGAATGGATCTGCTTCAGCTGAACTTCAAGGCGGACTGTACGTCGCTTGCTTCTTGCTGCATATTAATTGTGTCTGTTGCTGTGTGATTGCCATAAGGACAGTCATGATGTAACCTAGACTGCTTAGTGTGATTAGACACTGATCTGTAGAATCTTTAGTTGTAGGAGTCTAACATTCTCAGCACTTCGTGGTTTTCCTCAGTCACTGGTATTGTGTGTGTCATGTTTGTGTACGTTACCAATCAACATCTATATTTCTTCGCGCCTGGAAGCTGTAACGTATTTTAGCAGCCAGCAGCTGGCCTTTTACTGAAGCACCTGCTCGTGTCTTCAAGAACATGCACAAGCTTCTAGTAGGCCGTGACATACAGCCAACTGACTCAACACTAATCAAGAACGCCATTGTTGGAGTGAATCACCAATTGTCTGCCTTGTTTATATGTACTGGAGGACACAGTCCTCACGTTGAATCCTGTCTGGCCGTCAGGTATATTGCCATTCGTTTGCTTCAAGGCTTAGGGAGGTAGTGACTGATAACCGGACAATTCTGTTTTGATGAGTGGCGTTGAGGAAGCCATGTTCTCTTAGGCCCTACCTGCCATTTGTGGCGTGGATATAGCTACTGCATGTAATGGACCGTTAAAAATTTGAATTAACATGACTTAAATGTTTGTAGCTCTTATTATCAATTGTTAATCACCTTTGTGCAACGGATTACAAGTATATGTCTGAAACAAACCATATTTCTAGGGTACAGAGTGTTGCAGCTATTCTGTAGTTACAATTTATGGTACATATAATGCTGTTTCTCATGTTGAATAATTTGTACTTTTACATTAGTACTTTCCGAAGTACGTGTGCAGTGCCCAATATGGCTGTTTTCTGTAGTTCCTTGATTTCGTGCTTACCCGATATGTTGCTCAGGTTCATTATTATTATTATTATTATTAGTAATAGTAATGGTAATAGTATCTCCATGACACGGGGTGTATTATTAAACAGATTAAGACATTCCTTGTATTCACTGAACCAGAATGTTCACGAAGTGAGTCGCAGGATCGTGTTTTGAACTCGTTCGGTCCACGTATATTAACGAATTCATTTATCTTAAGATTTATTGCAGTAGTATACTGTTGTCTATGTCTAGGTGTCAGAAGTTGTCCCTTTTTCCTGGAGTTTTGCATTTAACACATTATGTGCAATTTCTATTGTTTGTTTTTACAGTACTGTTGGCTTTAACAGATAATCTAATTATCCTGCTGAGGGTACTGAAGTGTCGGCCTTGTAGATTGCTGCTTGAAACTGTAGCATGCATACAGACAGACAGGCAGTAAGGTACTGTGTGTTTCTTCAAGTTTATCTCATTATGCCTAGAGTAACAGCGCACTGTCCCTGCACCATCCCTGTAATACTTGCATATTTTGAAGTAAAAGTAAGAACACATTTACCGATATCTGCCTCCATAATTTAACCATGAAGATAACAAAACGATATGCACACAAATTTCGGGTTGTCACAAGCGTTTGTTTTTTTTTTAAATTTGGTCAAAGTTTTTAGAGGTTCTTAATTGTTGCAGTAAATTGCTAACGGTCTGTGTCTAGCTGTGTCGGTTATTTCTTTTTAAACTTTTATTACGTTAGTTGTGGCTTTTGGAGAGTCGAAAAAATAACAAGATGTGTTACTGAATAAAGAGTGACCGGGGGGGGGGGGGGGGGCGTTATAGAATAGGGCAGCTGGATAGCACGTGCCATGCGACAAGTGAAGGGGGTGAGGGGATATTCACCTGGACTTTGCCGCACCTCAAGATATATATATATATATATGTATGTTATAATGATATAGTATCATACATTAACATTTTGTAGGGTAGGGTGGGGGGATGTGTCCATATTCCATCTGTGCAGTGAAATTCCCAGACTTCATAACGCCAGCCGTCTTGTTGCTTATGGGGGTTATCAAAGTGGTGGCCCCTCCTTCAGTGTTGTTTTTAATCCTATGAAACAAGTAGACTTCTGCTGGCAGATGGATATTTGTACCTACTTTTGCCTTTCTGTAAGGGTAAAGCTGTGACGCTTAAACGTGTTATAGGTGGATTTGGTGTGAACGTGGATGGTAGAAACACTTTACTCTGATTTATTTTTTCGGAAATTTTTTACTTTAGCGGGAAAATAATAAAACACTAAATTCTCTTTATATTGTAAAACTCAATGAATGTATCACAAACTAAGCGCAAAGACTCTGACGTCTGAAGTCTGTATTTGATTTGATGTACAATGACACTACGTCTCTCAGGCAATGGGCAGGCAGAATATGGCCCACAAGACATTCAGCTTAATTAGTGCGCCTTTCTGATCTTTTCTGTTAATAACCTTGAGAACGTCTTTGCATCGGACACTATCATCGGTATGGACTGCATATGTACGGTGCCATGTGCCAGTTACTGTGTCGAATTTATGTAAGGTCCATTTTTGTCATTCTCCCACTAATGTGACCAATGTTTGTACGCTGTGTAAATTGCGACACTACCTAGCGGATCCATCTTACAGTGCTGGCCATTTTTTGTTATTCCGACTTTTGCTTTGTAAAAGATATCATGACATGTATGTGAGTGGCGTCCTTTTTGGCTTTACGTGACTCGTCCTATTTAGTGGGGGGTCATTCATAGGAAGTATTCCACAGTACAGTGAGGTAAGCTAGGAGTTCTTTGACTGCTTGACCGCTGTGTTGTCCCGAAACGTCGGTATCCATCTACCAACCTATGTCGCGCAACGTCCCAGAAGAGTTAATACCACAAGCTAGGAATTGTTTCGGCAAGTTACTGAATTTTGTCGGATATTGTAACAAGCCTTTGGACGTATTTTGTGCTGGTCTGCCTTAAAAGTTCCAGTCGATATGTATCAAGTCAGGCGGTTAGATATTTTTTTTATATTGGGGACGCGGCCTTTTCATTGGTTGTAAACAAGGAAGAACTTCGCTGTCCAGATGTTGCTGTAGGCTTCGTCGTTGGTAGTTCTGTCTGCCATAGTTATCAGCCTCTTTGTTTGCGAAACCTACCTTTTAGTTCAGGAGCTTGGAATAACTGTAACTGTAACTCGCGGTCCGCACGGGGATATTTCCAAAGTGGTCGCTAGGACGGCCTGTGTTTCCGTTGCCACAAGTATGTTACGTAGCTGTCACGTAGTTTCACTGAATGAACGTACGCCGTAGGCCTAACGAAGTGCATGAACAGAGCTGTTTTTTTTAAGAACGTAGTTGTCCCTCAACTAGTCATGAAATGTCTTGCCCTTTTTGTTATCGTGTAAATACAGCCCGCTGCTGCCCTTTCATGAGCCGGATAAATACATTTCACATCCTCAAACCTCGTTTCCGTTTTTAGGCGCGTTCACGAAGGTGCGAAAAGCGACTGTTAGCTTCGTCATTTCTCTGTCTGCCTGCCTGTCAGTCCGCATGGAACGGCTCGGCTTTCGCTGGACGGATTTTCGCGAAGCTTTTCGTTTCTTGGGTTTAAATCCCCCTTCTACCTCCGAGCTGCGGACTAGCGTTCATGTAGATCAGTGTCAAGTTCCTTCACCCATACCGTAGTGAGCACGTGTCTTAATGACATTCCGACAGTGTGGAATCTATCTCTGTTTCAGTCATCATGTTCTGATATAAACCTACATTAGTGACAACTGCGACAAGATTTTAATAGAGGTCTGTAGGCTGAAGTTAGTATGTGATAATGGAGTCGGAGGAAGTACTGAAACGTCCGTCCTTTATTGAAAATATGAGCGTCTTCGGTGTCCGTAGTATTTCAGATTTTGTAATTTATGAACTGGCTCAGACAGTGTAGAATTGGATTTTGAAGTGACGGAGAACCTTCGTTTTCCGAAAGGTAGAGAATTTTTGATCGGTAGAATATCTTATGGCTGCTGAGAGTAAGGCCTTGTACTTGCGAGTACAATGCCGTTTCTCGAATTATGGACATTACGTTGGAACTGTGTCGTTAATGTTCTTTAAATGACATACAACGAGCATTGTGCTGGTCTGTAATAATGCCTCCACGGAGGACATGTTTCTTTATTTCATCAATGAGAAGCGAATCCATTCATGAATGCAACCTTAACACAGGTAGTTACGTATGAACACGGCGGTAAAGACGATGTCCGCCTCTGCTTGAGTGTATTATTGCCATCATTATGGTTTCTATTCCTATAATTTCTTCTGGGAATATGTAACCTTCTTAAAGAACTATAACCGTGTTTCTCAATCCGGGGTCCGCAAGTTGAGCAGATTATGTTAAGTAGAACGTACAGATTTTTCCCCTCAGATCTTTCCCATTTTTAGTGTTATATTACTGCTGTGAAAATGATTGTTTTGTAATAAATTTCTGCCTTGACTTAATATACTCGTAGGCTATATATTTCTTAGTTGTAAATATTCCAACTTTTTAAGTGTTACCGCGAGTTGTGCCTAAGGGGCCCACGAGTTGAGATTATTATGGGGAGGGCGTCCGCAGGATCAGTGAGACTTTGTAAGGGTCCGCGGTATCAGGGAAGTGAAGAAACAGCGGTGTACGAGGTCGGAATATGAGAGCTGGTGGGATGAAACGTGATTAAATAACCCAGTGTTTTGGCATTAGAAGAAAAAATACTGTGAGCATTTTGGGAGAGAAAAGTAGGTCTATCGTTGTCGTTCTTTAATATTGCCTCGTCATATGCCTCTACGTTTTGAGGCATTATATGTTCGGCTCGCCTGGTTTCTTGCGAGAGCTTCGATCACGGACGTAGCTAACGGCAATAAAACTAAGATTTATATATCGACAGTTATTCCTTGAGGAAGGACAAGATATATTGGTTGTACGTTTTGCATAAATTTTGTTTTTAAACCTGTCTTATTTACGTAATTACTTCTGGTCACTAGTGCCTGTAATGTTTGGGCTCTTTTTCTCGCAAATGGACTAAATTTAGTGAAAAACAGTGGAGCCGACTTAGAGGAACTGCTGACGACTCTGTTCTTCTGGGATATGAAGCCGCGTCACTGGGTAATCGTTAACCGACATTTCGAAGGAACACAGCGCCCTCATCTTCAAGGTTCCGTTGGACCTCAAAACCCTTGAAGATCAGGGCACTGTTTACCTTCGAAACGTCCGAAACCTATCACTCATTGACGTGGCGTCACATCCCATAAGAACGCAATCGTCAACACATCGCAATGAAAACCTCAGTACGCGCATAAATGAAGCACGTTCTTATATTCCTGTCGTTTGGACATCTAGTTTGTGTCCGGGGGCGTGAAGCTGACCACTCTCCTCCATCAAGTCCGATGCGAAGATTAAGAATGTGTGGATCTGAAATCCACTCCCCGTGTATGACTTCATGGCACGCACAGGGACAGTTGTAAACTTGTGTGACAACGATCTGTGACGACGACCGTCTTCTGGGATACGACGCTGCGCCGGTTCGCCCACCTCCCAGCATCTCGTCACCTTTCACAGTAGCGGCCTCTAGCAGGGTTGCAGCCTACGCTCCTTCGCTGCACACACGTTGTGGCTCAGGAGCATAAGCCCCTCCTTCTTCTAGGGAATATTTACGGGGGAGGATAGGTTGCAACACTAGGACGCGTTCGTCCCAGTAAGACAAATCACTAGTGAGGTGGACGCCACTTTGTTGGTCGTCTCGATTATAACTCGACTTGCGGTATCGAGCACTTGGGAGTCTCTCGGGTTGACTCTTAAAGTATATGTTACGAGAGCGCAGATAAATTCTCGTGTGTCTTTATAAAAAACGAAGAGCCAAGTGTCCTTTCATCCCGGAAAATCTTTCGACGCTTCTCCCAAAAATCGCCGTACATTCAGAACCACAAATAACGAGTCCGATTGGTCGTTGAAAAGCCCTGAAATCGAATGTTCATCATTCCACCCCCCTGTCCTGTCGCTCCTTGCGGAGCATAGGGCCTCTTCTCAGAGGTTACTGTGGTCTGTAAGTGTGCATTAAGTAGTGAGTGACCAGCTCACTGACTGCACAATTTCTACTCAATCCCGATGTGACTGCCAGAGTAATCTAGCAGTCGGTCAGGAGACTTGGGTGAGAAAGTGTCGCTGAATTTTGCTTACGAAACATCTCTATTCATGCCTGTAAGTTTCTTTTACATGCCGTAAATCTACGACATGGGACCAACGGCTTTACTTCCCCTCCGAAGGAAGTTGTGCTACGGATTTTATCAACCTTAAAAATCCATCCACCTCGGCCGGGATTGAACCCGCAGACCTTGGGTCCAGTGGCGAGCATGCTAACCACTAGGGCGACAAATCGAATGTTATTCTGGGCAAAATAACTAGTTTGAATTCTATTGGTTGTTCCAAAATTTATTCTTGTGTACATCGTTTTTCTCTCGAAATTTCTACAACCGAAAATTAGCATAAGGTTCTCATCAGCACAGGCCTCCGTTAATCCATTTCTGTCTTTCGGAGTCACGAACTCTCCAGACGAAGAGGCGCCTTGCCGTCAGCTCTGCCCGATGTTCCCACGCCAGCTTCTGGAATTTTCCACGTATAAAATTTAAACAAAATCAAATTAACTAAAACAGGCAGAAGCACGCTATACAACGGCACTAACTACACGTCTCTTATACGTAACTAGATTAACATGCCGGTTAGCTGCCTATCTCAGGATCGAACCAAGTACGGGCTGTCTCAACGTCGTGTGTCCTGGTGGATGTGTACCAGCGTTTTAGTGTAACGACCGTAAACCACTGACACAAATACGAAGAACAGCTCAGATGAAAATTTGCAGATTTATATAAACCCGGAAATGAAACGAAGGCTCCCTACTTAAAGTTGTTTTAATAGGTACGGAGAAGTGTGGTATTGATAAAGGGAACAAACACTTGAACCAGGCCGTAAATCATTGCGGTAGCATTTCCTGTATTCGATGCAAAATGTTTCAAAACCATAGGTTGCCAACCTTTTCGAGTATGAGGATTTGTGCATACTAATAGTTTTATTTGTAGGCCCCGTTAACTGAGCAAATGCATAATAACAAAGAACTATTACAATTTCGTAAGCGTTGTGGCCAAATTCGTATTTTATTTATCACAAACGTAATATCATAGTGGGATTTTCGCTCTTCTGGGCTGTTGCGCGGCATAGGTTGGTATCTGCTACCGACGTTTCAGGACAACATATCGGTCCTATCTTCAACGTTCAAGCATTTAAAGAAGAACTGGGGATGCTTTAGGGACAGTGCTGTCGACCCCACTGTGTGAGGACATCAGTGACGTAAGCTATATGACGCTGTGTCTTTGGCAAGTAGTCTCCGACGTTTCGAAGGATCGACATGCTTTCATCTTCAGGACCAAACATTCCAAGAAGAAAAAGATTTGAATCCCTGAAAGGAAATTAATACAAACTACATGTCCCTACATGCACAGGTTTATCAAGTATTTTACATAAAGCTTCATACTTTCACCATTAACTCTTTTTTTTAAATGGATTATTATTTACAAGTGTCGACCTCGGTGGACTAGTGGTTAGCGTGCTCGCCACTGGACCCAAGGTTCGCGGGTTCGATCCCGACCGAGGTCGATGGATTTTTAAGGGTGATACAAATCCGGAGCACCACTTCCTTCGGAGGGGAAGTAAAGCCGTCGGTCCCATGTCGTAGATTTACGGCATTTAAAAGAACCTTACGGGCATGAATAGAAATGTTTCGTAAGCTAAATTCAAAGCCTCCATTTCTCACCCAAGTCTCCTGACTGCCTGCCAGATGGCTCTGGCGGTCACATCAGGATCGATAGAACAGTAGCGCGGCCAGTTGGCCAGTCATCAACTGCCACGAATGCGCACGACCCAGTAACCTCGGAAAGAGGAGGCAAGAGGAGGCCCGAGCCCATATAGGGCTGTTGAGCCATGGTTATTATTATTATTATTATTATTATATTTTTACAAGTCTGCAGTTACAGACATGACGATGCATACATTCGAGGTTATATCTGACAAACTTCACGAATCTCTTCTTAAAGTTACAAGTTCTTTCACAAAGGAAAATACGACAGTGTATCGTGTTCAAGTCGAAATTCATGCAACGGGAAAGTAGGATTTATGACTTCTGCTCTGAACTCTTTGTGCTTTTATTTTGTTTTATCCTTCAAGCCAAGTCCCTATGTCGTCGTCTACTGTTTCTGCTTTTCCTAACCATTAGCCTCTTATTTATCAGTGTGTGTTTATCCGTTCCTACTTTGCCTAGCCGATTTTGTCCAGCCTTAATTATCTCATTCTTGTCTTCATGTAAATTTGTCACTGTCCTGTCTCCTTCATCTCGGTCTCGTTAGTCCTCTTCTCTTGATCTCATATTTTCTTCGTTCGCTCCGTTTAATTCCTCTGTTTATTGCTTACCTCATCGCTTCTCACTATATTTTCACTTTCTGTACTCATTTTGTTCTTCTATTAGGAATGTTTCCTACACGTTTGTCTCTGCAGATTGTTTCTCCTTGTCCACCTGCTGCTGTCAAACGTCTTCTTCTTCTCATCGTCATCGTCATCATCATCATCACGAGATTTATGACACGCTTCCGTACACACGTTTGACCGTTTCTTTGTTATATTTGTTGGCATCTTTCTGTTACTTTTGGTATATTTTTTATATCTTTATGTTATTTTTGTAATTTTTTTTACATTTTTCTGTTACTATTTTATATTTTTCTTGTTCAGCTGCATCAGCAGCCCTTCAGCAGATGTTTACGAAAGAAACCAGAGCGAGATAAACCTTCTTACATTTATAATGCGTGGGCTACATATTTTAGTATCAATGTTTTTCTTTGTAAGAATAAATCATGCATCCACCGACAAGGAATCAAACTTGAGGACGTTTCTACAAACACTGTTGCTAGTTGAAGTGACGCCACTACAGAACGACTTCAGTACTCTAATGGAAGAAATCGCACACTGTGGAATTTCTAATTAGACAAATTACTTAATTGAAATTCGTACGTCCCTATGTTTTAGTTCCTCTTGTGTTCTTTATTGAATTTATCGAGACAAAGCAAAACAATCTGGGTTCTGTAAAATTCTCCACTGGAAGCACCTGGCTATCCAGCAATTATCCTAGTTCGTCATCTCTCGACGAAACAAAGGCTGTGTACAGCGAACCCTTGAGTAGCGGCCTCATACGTCCGAAATTGCACGTCACCTGCTCTTACTGCAGTAGTTGTGATTTCAGGCTACAAGAAACAGAAGCACCATTTCTCTGACGTTTGTGTTGGTTGTTCCTTCCCTACATTATGGCGATTGAAATGTCGATAAGAAGAGCGTGACCCTGACTGAGAGGTTTTCTTTCGCTTTCTTAGTTTTGCTAGTCAAATTGTTGGTTGGTTTCATGTAAACATTCAATGGCGGCTTCCTTTCTTGTTCTACCATGTCAACGTTCACAATGTCCCCACCATCTAACTGTGTATAAATTTCGCAGCTTTTAAAGCGCAGGTAGATGGCTTATTTTGTGGTGCTGTCTCAACGTTTAGTCTCAACAGGATTCAAAACTACGAAACTCCACGGCACAGCCGATCCCAGTCTTCAATTGTAACCGGATTGAACCACACTTTCTTCGTTTTTTGCGTCTTTGCACGTAAAGTGAACGGATGTTCTACTCTGAAAGTTGTCAAACAAAGTACAGTGTTTGTGTTGATCCACTATAATCCGTACTTCCATGAATCCGATTCTAACGAGGCTTTGCCTGATGCCTTAAATGCTCAGGTATTGTGAGGTGGCTGTCGATTCTTTGTGTGTGTTTGTGTGTGCGTGCGCACGCGCGCACTGCTGCTGTGTTCAGATTGCTGCATTTCTTTAGTTGTATTAGCGTCTTTACTGGCTGAAGTGTTCTGTCGTGTTGATGTGTTTATCGGTTTTGTGAGCGTCTATTATTGCCGAAGTGTTTACATTTGGTTAATTCGGTTTTGTAAGCGCCTGTACTGCCTGAAGTGTTCGTATCTGAAGGAGTTGCTGTGTGACGGATCGGTGCACTTAAAAATTGTTTCCATGTCTGCGTAGTGAGTCAAGGACAGAAAACGTGGATGCAGCACAAAAGAAGGCACTGGCTCGCAGTGTAATAACGTTAATAACAGGTGCCGTGTCTTAACATGGGTCAGCCACCCACACCTGCTCCCTATTCTCTTATATTCATGAGTTTCAGCATGCAACCGGGGTGAAATGGGCTGTCCAGACAGATACTTTCCCACACAAACTCTGAAATTCCTCCAGAACTAAAGACCTAATTCATTTTTGGAACTTATTTTCCATTATACGCCGTAGCTAGCTAGATTAAATTGTCGAACTGCACACGTGTTCGCTAAAGTCAGTTGTTTTTAACCTTTCTAATCTCAATCGCAACAACTGCCCACACTTTGCCGCTAAGGTACGTAACTTCTTTGCGTAAAATGTACACCTTACCATTCAATGATATACTGTGCGCTGAGCACATCTGTGGAAAATGCCTCCCTGATGAGGGCTACGATGGTTAGCCGAAATATTTAGGAGTACATAGAATTATTGTGCAGTAGTTGGTAATAATAATAAAAAAACCTTATTTGTGTAACTGTTTACGCTTTATCATAGTAGCTGAGCAACTAATTTGTGTAAAAATAGGCTGTACTTTCCACTGCAGTAGCAGACATGCCGAAGTTTTGACCGTTCCTAACATTGGTAAGTATGTTTGATTAGGCCGTGCCATGACTCAGGCGGTTAGTCGCCGGCCTCTCATCGCGGAGGCCGGGGTTCGATCCCTTAGCCGATCCCAGTGGCCGTGCGGTCTAAGGCGTGGGTCTTCGCCGCTCGCTTACTAGGATCGTGGGTTCGAATCCCACCGGGGGCATGGATGTTTGTGTTGTGTTGTAATAAGGACAGTAGTATGAAGACGAAAAAAAAAAAGGATTACACAGTACAAAAAATGGATCAAAGGGGAAAACCCCAGGAATAACAAAAAAAAAAATCCCGGTCATTCATGTGGGATTTATGTGGACGAAGTGGCACTGGAACAGGTTTTCCCCCCCGAGTACTTCGGTTTTCCCCTGTCATTTTAATTCCACCTGTGCTCCATTACTTGGAAAAACGAAAAAAAAAAACTAATCATCTTCATCACAGGGTTGCACAATAAACCTCTAGGCTGCGGTGCGTCCGTAGCGTCTGCTGCGGGGCCCTTCACCACAAAAAAAAGTATATTTGATTAACTCCTGTATTACGTGTAATTTGGCACTGGCTTGTCTGCACCACGTCTCGGTAGAATTTAATCGGGTTCGTGAATTGTGGATATAAACTACTTTACGTACAAATCAAGGAAAACTTAACTGAGTTTTTCAAAGACGACTCATTGTGAATGGGATTAAATTGTGATCCAGAACTGATAACATTCCTTCTGGTTGAATGGTCTTGGCCTTTCGACTTTTTGGCGTTGACTCATCTTTGTGTTCCGAAGTAAAGCCCAATAAAATCTAGTGTGGCCTAAAGTAATGAACACACTGGAGTTAAGTAAAGCAATACCATTACAGGCCTGGACAGGCCATTAGGGTTCCAGGAGGTTGAGGTTCCCAGATTTTTAGACAATGGGACGTGAAGATGGTAAGGTTGTCAGCCCTACGCACCGGCCGCCTTAACCCCCCAGGAAGTACTCCTGGTACTCATTTCTCTTAGAGGCCGAGTCGACCCAAGAGCCATAGTGCAACCGAAAGGATTATGTCGATGAAAAATTCCAGTGACACAATCGCGAAACGAACCCGCGACCTTCCGGCTTGTAGCGCAGTGCCTCAACCAACTGCGCCACCGCGTGACTTATCTTTGTGTTCCGAGGTAAAGCCCAATAAAATGTAGTGTGGCATAAAATGATGAACACACTGGAGTTAAGTATATATTTTATTAGTTCATGAGCCACACTCAACAAATTCTGTTATACATTTTTTACTTGGCAACTAGTTTATGCTTAGTAAAGAGCCATCATCAGGCCATTAGCAAAAACTATAAAAATGGAAAACCTGTTTTTGTTAATGGCCTGATGATGGCTCTTTACTGAGCCGAAACTAGTTGCCAAGTAAAGACTTGTATAAGACAGTTTGAGTGTGACTGATGAGCTAATAAAATATACACTTGATAATTACACCAAGGGGATGTTCTACATTAAGACACTGGAATTACCCACTGAAACCGAAATACGTTTTTCAGTTTCCTTAGGTGTGCAATATAAAGATGACGTCGCTGTCATAATGTAGAACATGATACATCCCCGTCTGTCATGTGAACATTTACGAATACTATCTCTCTCATTCAACACTGCGTGACTTAACACACCTCGACGTCGTGGTTTAGTGTTTGGAGTTTCTCCTTATTTGATGTTTCCCTGTTTCGAGTCTCAACTTTAAGATTGTCTATCTTGAAGTATGATTCTTTTGGCTTCTCACAGGACTCAGAAAAATAGAGCTGCGTTATTTTAAAATTTTTTAACGAGCGTTTCTTCCAATTTCCTTTCCAAATCAATAATTAACTAATCCAGCCAGTCAGTTCTACATAACCTGTTCTGCTGGGGAGCACTGTTAAATGAAACGAAAAGCACATTGACGCCGACTTAAATCGCCGTGTCACTATACTTACTCCACGGAAAGAAGTCCGAACGTTTATTCCCTTCACGTCTCCCTCAAGCTGTTAGCTTCCCCCTCCTCCATACTCCTATATATCTGTCTTCAGTCGTGTTGTCATGTTGTGCACAGGAGTGTTGATCGTGATAACCACTTGACCACTTGCGCCCTGTAAAAGTGTTTAGGTCTGGTTAACATAGGTCAGAGGGGACTGAAGGGGGGCATGACAGTGGGTAGAGGGACGAAGTCAAGATTGCCAGTATCCCCTCCATCTGTGGGACCTGTTTCCGTGATTTCAGTGTAGTCTTTGCAGTCAGGTGATTCATAAACTGGCCGGAATGAACAGCGAAGTAGTCTATCTTTTAATGCAGTGCAAGGGATTGTAATGTCAAAATTGTTTCTGTGATAAGGAAACACATTTTAGGGACATTATACGAGACCCCAGGTGCGCACCCAGAATTTTTCGCTTGGTGGGGTGGGGGGGAGCTGACCCTGAGTCTGTATATAATTTATGTTTGATTTTTAAAAATTGTTATAAAAATCATGTCGTAAGTACGAGTATAACATAACACTGTTTGCAACTGAATGTATACTCGTATACATACAAATATAACTACGTGTTCCATGACTCAATCACAGTGTCCTATCTTCTTGTTTTTTTAATTTTATTGATTTTATTAATTTGTTTCTCAAAATTCTAATGTACCGGTTATAAGCCGATTTTAGTGGCTGATTGCGGCTGAAGTGTGAGTCACGTAAAACTTGATATCATATCTACAAAATCTGTGTTTTTTAAATTTCGGTTTTGGGGAGTTTGGGGGCGCTGCAGTCCGGCAGCCCCCCCCCCCCCCCCCGCTTGGATGTGCCCCTGCGAAGCCCTTTTTGTTATATTTTAAAGAAAATTTTCACACTTGTGTCTTTAGAATAGTTGAAACGAACCTTCTCTTTCATTGTAGAATTGTCGAATAATATTTTCTGCATTAGAATTGTGGCTGCTCAGCTCCAGTAACTCCTGTTGTAACAAAACTTGTTGACATATCTACAATATAAATTGAATGCGTGGTATTGTTTTATTTCCGCTGGTTTCTCTAATTTCTTTCAATTATTTTGTTATCGTGTTTTTATCTCCCGCCGCCAATTTAATTTACGAAATGCCACTTGAATATCGCCTTACTATTCACTTAGCCTATACGCTGGAACACGACAGTTGACTTATTTAATGGCAGTTTCCTTGGCATTCTGTCTGACGACCATCCTGTTGCTTTTGTTCCAGATATACCGACTCAGGTGCCGCCACTTACTCCCGGCACCAACAAGAAAATGACAGAGGCGCTGAAGGCGTCTTTTGCTTCGTGGGAGAAAGAACAGTTAAGGCTAAACATTGTCAAAGGTAGGTTTATGATATTAACCCTTCTAACACGATGATTTTTAAATTTCAGCTACATTTTGAGACGGATTCTTTCATCGTTACGTAAAACTAGGTGTTGAGTGTACAGTTTTATTGTGCTAGCTACAGGTGTGTTGTGTCTACAGTATGGTGGATAGTAATTAAGCGTGAGATTCTCACGGCGGTGTATATTAAGATGAAGGTCTTCGGGGCGGTAACGCCGGCTTGTTTGGCAGGTATTTGCCAACGTTTCTGAGGCACCTGCTGCCTCCGACTTTAGAAGCGAAGATGGAGGCAGCAGCCTCCTCCGAAATGTCTGTTCTCTGTACTGAACTACGTGGCATTACATCCCAACAGACCATAATTTTGAGGAGAATAATGATTGTGTCTCTTTAGCGTCGTACGCGTATTATTCCAGTAGATTCGGTTTTCATTCATAAGTTACTCTTTGTAACTAACCTTGACTCCAGTGCCTAATTTATTAATTAGCTTGGTAACTGTTAGTATCATACCCTGGCTGCGTGGCTATAAGGACGCGAGATTTAATTTTAGTATTGCGAGTATAATATTACCTTACTTGAGGATGGGCAGAGTATAAAGTATACTCGTCTGTTACGTAATACGCTGTGCCATTTAAATTTCAAGGTATATTCAATGGAAAGTGTGGTGGAATATTGATAAATAAGAGTATATCTTTAGGTGATGAAGTCAAGGAAACGGAGACTGGAGCAACATGTAGCACGCCACGGAAGACGAGGAATGCATTCAGAACTTCAGTCGGAAAATTATCAGTGACAACTTTGAGAGACCTAGTTATAGATGGGAGGACACTATTAAAGTTTATGTTGAAAACTGTGATGGGAAAACGTGACTAGATTCAGTTAACTATGTGTAGGATATCGTAGGGGCTGTTGTGAACACGGTATTGCACCTGTGGGGTCCATAAATCTGCGTCTGTCGGTTTCTCGAAAAGTACTGTGCTTCATGGAGTCTGTCCTTTGAATAAGCGTGCGAACTTCCCATTAGTGTGTCTTAAACCGTCGTGCAAGAGTGTGCAGCCTTTGACAAAACGAGACTTTGATAGGACTGATGTTGGATTAGCACGGTGACGTTGGGTGCTCTGTGTAGATTTAATGCACCAAACTGGTTTTCATTTTTATGCTAGAGTGACCGCTAGATATTAGAAAGGTTCAGTGTCATCTAACTCTGTTTCAAGGTCATAGTTACTTAACACCGTGAATTTACGTACAGTAATTAGTACAGACATACCACTTGTCTTTATTTTCTTGTGTTTTATGACTTTTGCCTTGTAACCAACCCACTGGAATCAAACACGTAGCAATCAAACTTGGTACGTATTGTTGTGCTCCACGATTGCGTCATTTACCTTGTTCATGAGATGTCAGGGTTATGGACAGTATGGGGTATTCGTAGGTATGCTTTTAAAATGCTGTTCTGGGTATTTAATTCGAATTTGTGTCTATAAAAAATGTTCGGGATAAGATTTATGGGTCTTAATTTAATTAGCTTTATATTATACGCAATTCGCATTTTTTAGTATGAACATTTCTTGAGAAAGTGTGTGAGGTCTTATAATATTCATGTGAAGTTGGGTGTAGTCCATACCTTTGTTGGATTCTTATGAAACCAAATTAAATTTATCCTACACCTTTCGGTGTAAGTACCCCAGTACCAGTTTTTTTTTTATTGAAATCACTCAATGTTTCTTGGGATGAAATATGCGAATATATGGTCGGACGCGGTTCCCTTGCGTGCTGTGAGTGCGTGCGTGCGTGCATGCTGTGCAAGGATCTCTGCATTTGGATACAACGCCGTAACGGCTTTGTGATTCTTGTCTTTTGCAAAATGCGAGGAGATCTCCTTGAAAAATACCGTTAGGTTTATTTTCACGTGTATGTAAGAGATTAAGGCGCTGCATGCTTTGATCAAGCATACGGTACTCGTGCGAAACCCTGGATGTGTACCGCAAACTGGTCTTATTAAAATTTAGTGCCTGTAGTATATACTTGCCGGCAACGCAAGTTAGCCAAAGAAGTTGCCGCTGTGTCGCGGCGAACTTGCTCAGAAAGCTCCAGAAGTTGCGTTTTCGCAATTATCATAGTCATTATTGTATTGTTTGTTGGTGTTATTAAGTTTTGAGTTCAGACAGAATAAGGCGGAGCTATCAAATTACGTCTTTGAGGAGCGTATGGCAATGAGTACATGGATTCATGAAAGAATAAACCCCGGGGACCTGGGAAGACAGTAGTACCGGGAGACGACTCTGAAACCAGGTTATAAAAGTCGTGCCTCAGAGATTATATTACCATGGGTAGAAAGGTGTTATTAATAACGAATAATTAACAAGTGGCCACATAGTTTCATTTCAGCGACTACTGGTGGTAATGCTACTTATCGCGCACTCTGTAGTACGAAGCAGAAATTTATGATTTTGTATGCCTCTTATTAGAGTATCCCGATCCCGGTGGCCGTGCCTTCTAAAGCGTAGGTCTGCAGCCACTCGATTGCTGGGATCGCGGATTCGAATCCCACTGAGGGTACGGATGTTTGTCTGTTGTGTGTTGTGTAGGTAGCGGTGTCCACGACAGCTGATCACTCGTTCAGAGGAGTTCTACCGGGTGTGCGTGTCTAATTGTGTGTGATCTAGACACCTCAAAACGAGGCGGCGTAGGCCCGAGTTAGGCTGTTGCGTCACAGGAAAGAAAATCAGATTGGCGGTAGGGATTGCAATACCAAAGGATTCTCACACTGTCAGTTCTGACCTCGATACAGCTGTGAGGATGTCATTCGGTTTGCTGGCGAGTGCCGTCTAGCAAGACTGCAAGTTCTGTGGTTGACTCTGCACCCGGCTTTTGGACCTGCTTTGTCGCGCACAAGAGCACGAGACACAGAGCCAAACCAAAAACAATAAAGACCACGAAGAGAGGAGGCTGATTTTTCCCTGTGTCAACATTATAATGCATAAAACGCATATAAGGTTGTTTCCGTCTGATGGCATATTTTATCTGTGAAAGTACTTACAAATTTTGTTTAAATTTCTTGTTGGCAGTTGCACTAAAATTGATAGCGAAATTCATTTTAGTTGATAGCAGTGCCATACTAACCTGTGCCGTTCATGAAGATCAACTTCAATGTCATAAATTGTTTTAAAAAACGCCTCACGGTAAAGAAAGTTAGGACATGAAATAACCAAGACCGGCAATGTACGTGTAACATAACATTGTGGTGCTTTCGCCTTACCATTGTTTCAATGGAAACGCAGCAATGCGTTGTGTGTATTGTTGAGCTGTATGTCACTGTCAGCATTATGGTAATATTTAGTACAGCAATACGTTATGGCTAATTTATGTCCTCGGCAGCAATGAAACGTACTTGGGTCTTCACGTAAAGTGCCTGATACTTGTGTCCGATTTTAACCAAAACTGGAGTTTAGCGACGGATTCTCATAAAAGTCTCCAGTATTAAATTTCACGTAAATCCGTCCAGTGGGAGCACGCTGAGACATGCGGACAGACAGACGGACATGACGAAGCTAATAGGCGCTTTTGCGACTATGCGAACGCGCTTAAAAAGGGGCTAGAACTTACTGTTATAAGACCATTTGTACGGAACATTTTTCGGTATGCTGTGCACTTACGTGAAGACGAGGAACGTTTTATAATTGCCCAGTATGTTGTGTAGAGTGGTTTGCTGAACAAAAGAGGTTCTGTCTGCATTAATTGAACATCCAGGCGGATATGTTGCGCCGTATTGTAACACATTTCAGATATCTTCGCCAGTCGGTAGTGAATTTTACATCTTAGGCCAATGTCTACAAGTATGTGAGGAGAACTTATTTTTTACTGATTTAATGAATTTGAGGGGAGGTAGTTTCTGAAGAGCAAGCCTGTTAAATAAACTGACGAAAAGAGGCATCGAATGCGGACTTCTACTATGCTTTCTCATCTTTCCATCCAGCCGTGAGCAGTCATATCTTCATACTCCGTCGACTGTGAGGCCAAGTGTATATTGCATATGTTTTAAAATAACTGAATTTATGATAACACACATAACCGGAACTTTTAAAAATGCAATAAGAAGGCGGTTTGTTGATGTGTCGCAGGAGACTTTGAGTCTACCAAGACACACAGCACAAGGGGTGCGTTGTTAACCGACTTCCTGGCCACTAGACTGGCAGACTCCAGTATGACGTGACACTTCGCAGACACCAAGTCGTGCATGACTCACATACTTTATAGGCTTCAGAATGTTTGTCGTGTCAGCGAAATAGGCTAGAATAGTCATACAAGTCGGATTAGGCATGTGTTTGGTGTGATTGGAAGTGCGAACTTCGGGGTGGTGCTGAAAGTTACCAGCGTGCGGTCGAATTGTGTACGTCACAGCCGGTTTCCATACTGATTGACGTAATCGTGTTCACTTTTTTTACATTGCATTCCATTTCTATGTAAAAGTCACTGTCAGAAAAGTCTCGATGTGAGTGTTAAGGTTGCTTTTGAAATATCTTACAGACAGATAATGTCAGTAGCCGTGTATACATGCATGCCTGGAGTAGTTTGCTTTGTCATTTAGTTTAAGAAGACTGTGTCGGTTGGTAGAAGATAAAGGCAGCTAAGAAGAAATTTATTCGCTGAAGGTTTGATAAATTTGTAACATTACATGAGTTTGTCATAAATACATGTTGATACGACAATAAATATCTTATGAACTTTTTATGTGTAAGGCGCGTTTTTAAGCGCGTTCGCAAAATTGCGAAAAAGCGACTATTAGCTTCGTCATGTCTGTCTGTCCGTCCGCATGGAACAACTTGGCTCCCACTGGACGAATTTTCATTAAATTTGATATTTAAGCAATTTTTCTGAAATCTGTCGAGAAAGTTCAAGTTGGATAAAATCTGTACAAGAATAGCGGGTACTTTACATGAAGGCCTTTGTACATTTATGAGAATATCTCACTGAATTCTTCTATAAAGATAAAGTTTTCAGACAAAGTTGTAGAGCAAATCAAAACATAACTTTATATTCGGTAACCTTTTTCCGAAAATCGTGCCGTTTGTGAGATAATGTGGAAAAACATGGTAGAGCCGGGCAGTCTACAGATGACAGTATAATAAGGCGCATGCGCTTTGCATGCTGGATAACTAATTCTTCTGACACACACTCAGAACATGTAATAGTTACTGCTTTTACACGGCAACAATGGTTACGCGAACGCGCCTCAATGTTACGTTTATACATATATTACCTGTCTTGTTATTTCTGTATTTTGCTGTCGTTTTCTAAAGAGATGCAGCATTATTAAATGAAAGTGCCAGGATTGGTGAATTCTTGGTGCGGTGAATTTGCCATGCCACTGTGTATTAGCACGTTGCTTGCATCTGTCTGCAAGCCATGTACTCTGCCAGTTGATGGAAAATGCACATCGCTTGCTTGCCAGCCTGCCTCAACCTCGCAGAAAACATATTTTTAATGTAATCAGTTTTATTAAGTTTATTTGCATAACACAGCTAACCAAACCATGTGTGCATAACACCACTTTATAATATACTACATGCTGAGCTAATTTCGGAATGTGTATGAAGTAATGTCCATACCACACCAGGCTTCGTCTTCCTGCGGCGAATTTAATCAGAATGGTAGTCGTACTCGTTTAGGCTTCGGTATGGTTATTCAGCAGACGACTTGAAATCATGGAAAGGAATGCCCTACTTGAGTAGGGTATTAGAATTGTTGGTGGCATGCGATGGCGCAGTTGGTTAAGGCACAGCGCTACAAGCCGGAAGGGCGCGGGTTCGAATTCCGGATTAGGTCATTGAGGTTTTTCATTAACTTAATCCTTCCGGCCGCACAATGGCCCTGTTTTCGACTCAGCCGGTGATAGAAATGAGTATCAGGGATATCTCCTGAGGGGGGGGGGGTAAAGGTGGCCAGTTCATAGGGCTGACAACCTTGCCACCTTCATCTGCCGATTGTCTAGAAATTCTTAACCTCCTGGAGCCCTCAGGGCCTGTCCAGGCCTGTACAGGGATAGCTTTACCTCCGCTATTAAAATTGTTGAGAAACTGTGTAAATCGTCATTATCCCTACCGCCATCTTAACCTATTTTTCTCGCCTCCCCTCTCTTCTTCGTTTGCAGTTTGTGGCGTAGGCAGTATTTCCTGTTCCGGCTTCACTGTTACATTGTTCTTTTCCTTGGACTTTCATATTCGTCATATTTAAAGTCAGTTTGAGAAATCCTGTTGCCAGCCGTTCCTTTGTTGCTGTATGTGTAATCTGTTAGGGTCTATCAGTGATTCGTTTATTTCTTCGCTTATTATTTTCCGTGTATTGCACACAGCAATGCACGAAAGACGTTCGCGTAACATTTTAATTCTGCATCGTTCGTTTTACCCTTAAGCATTCTCTCTACGATTCTACACGTGGGTTCGAAGTTGGGCATTTTGGTTGAATGATCATATTCATGAGTAATACCGTACCCTAAACACTTGACATGTGTCATAGCTTCTGTAAGACTACCAGTACTAAAGACGACGGGTAACAGATGTCAACATGTTTCTTGTTTATTTGCTTTAGTTTGGTCGTTGGCCGTAAAGGGATTTCGGACGTTATCTGAAAGACCATTTTGATTAATGTATGGTATGTCATAAGCTGTTGTTCAGTGAAGTAAGAAATGTGTCTTGTCTGTAGGCCCAATGATGTGATTGTCCTCTGGTCAGGTGCAAAATGTAACATGCAGAAAACTTTTGACGCCATTTTTGTGCTTCCTTGTGAATTCCTACGTTCAGGCTGTGTTTACCTACCTGGACCTGTACTTTTGTGTAAGCCCAAACGAAATAGAAGGGTAAGCTTGTTTACTCTTAGATTAATAGCTATCTATAAAGTATAAATTTAGGCCTTTGTTTTTTTTAAGAACAGAGGGTTAGGTTTTATGTAACTCATTGCAAATAGTGTTTTTAAGTAAGTGCAGTTATTAGTGTCATTTATTATAAAGCAGGCCTAATACAACAGCTAATTGTTGTTCGTATAAAGAAAGAATGTTCTATGTGTCCGTTTTGTTACTTTCGTATTTGCACTTCTATTTTAATTTACAAGGGGACCATAAAATAAATATAGAATGCGCTTATTTTAAGTTATTTATTTCCTACTCTGATAAGAAGAGTTTAGACGTAATTGTGCTGCTATCCCACTATATTTCCACATCGTCTTCGTGGAATGAGCCTTTCTCTTCCGTGTTGACAGAAGTCCGTGGCATGTGTTATCAGCCATCGTGTCTCAAGTGTTGTCATTTCGCGCTCACCTTTAAATTTGTGTCTGTCAAGATTTTGCCTCAGGGTTGGAAGCAGGTGTTCATCGCTCGGCGATGAATTTCCCTGACACAGCCACAAAGAGGAAAGAATTTTACTCTCGAAAGTGTACGCCACGTAAACTTATTTCTGACCGAATCTCGTACAATGTACAAATGCGAGGTCTCCTCAGATGAGAACCAGACTCTTTCTTCATTCAAGATAAGGCCTGAATAGACCAGCCTTATAGTGCGAAAACTATTACTGTGGGACTCTTTCCTCCATAGACTCACAGATAAAATTGGGTTATATTCCGGAGTATTTTTTATTGGCACACCTGGTAATTGTAGTATATTATGGTTATTTGAAAATGAAGATGCCCAAGATGGAGGCGACGTAACGGAACGAACAGCAAATAGAACTTTGGGGGCACAGTATGAAAGTAGGTGATGTTTCTAGAATTAAAACTGCATGAACACCACGTCGGCCGTACGTATAATTTTAATTTAGTTCTCACGGTTTCCAGTTTGTCAGGTTTTCGCACATCGTCTTCTTTTCGCGAAATAGTCAAGCCAAAATCACGTCGGTAAAGCAAAGTAGGATGTCGAGGAAACGTGCGGTTACTAGTGCCCTGTTTGCGAGCTAATTTTGCACTCACGACCAGCTAGGATGCGCCCTTCTTACGCTGGCAGTGATGTTAGGAAGTGTAGCAGTTAGCGAAGATGACCTTTATGAATCGAGACAAACTGGTTTGTAATCCGGACATTACCCCCCGTCGCCCTGGTTGGCTCATTTCCGATCAGTACATCGATACTTGGTTGTTAATATGTTTCCTCGAAGGGTTATTACATGTTACACAAAGTAACTGGCAAGTAACTGTTTTAACGGAATTCTTGTCACCTGTACGCCAATAAAACTCATTCCTAGGCGAGTTCTTAAAAGTTGCGAAGAGCTAGTGTTAGAAATGTGTTTGATCTGTCACGACGCGGTCTTGTATATGGATTTTACGGATGTGCAGTATTCCGTGGTTTAGTTTATGCCTGTCCATGAATTCTAGTTACACAGTGTTATGTGGCTGTTACTTTTCCGTAAGTACTGTTGTATGACCAAAGTGAAGGTAATGACCTAGGCGTGTTTGGGAGGATATGTGTCTCAGAAATTTGGCGGATGGTTGCGGTTAAGGTGAAGTCGCCCCTGTGCTTAATCAATCACACCATGAAGACATACGGGGATGGAGAAAGTGAGCGGTCAGATTCATGCCCCGGCCTTCCTATCCGTGGGGTAAAAGCTTCCTGTGCTCATCGGACACGAGGCAGTGTGAGCCTCGTAGCCAGTCTGGAAGCTGTGGAAAACATAAACATCTTTTTCGCCTTGCTGTGAATGGAATCCAGCACGTGGCTTAGTCACTGCCTAGAGTAGGGACCAGTGACGGGCTGTTGGGACCGCGATACGAAACGTGATATTGTGCAATCTCTTGACCAGCTGAGCGACTAGCAGCCCCTCAACCATGACCATGTCCCTTGGGAGTTTCGTAGTTTCGTAGTTAACTTAATTAATCGCTGCTTTAGAAGTGTTGGTTTGCAGTGGCCAGTAGACATACAGTTACAGGTTTCTCTTTCTCCTACCTAGTAGATACTGCTGGCATGACGCGATGCAGGTAGAATGAACGTCGGCAAGGAAAAGACGGCCGAGGCAAATAAAGATGTGCAACTTGAAAATCGTTCTGCAAACCGACTGAGCGGACGGGCGCCTGCCAACTGTTGCTCCCCCTCAACTTGTTGCTCCCCTCCTTTACAGCGTGTTACTGATTAACGACCCTCACTACAATATATTTCAGAAAACGTCAGTTATTTGCCCGGTCTGTATGGGGGTAACATACAAGGGTGGCTGAAGAGACCAGCAGTGTGAGTGAACAACTGCGCAAGTGGTCTTCTTTCCAGCGAATGGGGGCTGAAATTCCATTAAATCGGTGGGCATTATTCTATGTCATTATTTATCGGTTTTTCCCATGACGCAACAGCCCCAAGTGGGCCAGGGGCTCATTATCGAGGCTTCGCGGTCACACTCAGACACACCACACTCGGTAGGACTCCTCTGGACGAGTGATCAGTCCGACGCAGATACCTCTACCTGACAATACACAACTCTCACAAGAGACAGACATCCATGCCTCCGGCGGGATTGGAACCCGCAATCCCAGCAAGCGAAAGGCCTCAGACCTACGCCTTAGACCGCGCGGCCACTGGGATCGGCCATTATTTGTCATTACCAAATGTTTTTAAGAACTGAACATTCAACATTGCTCTTCCGAGGTCCTGAGATTGGACACGACCTTGAGCCATTTGCGTCCGTCTCACATCCTTACAGCCTAGTTCCTCGACCATCTTCAAGTTATCGTACCATCTTTGTCTCTTTTGCACTATTCGCTTTCCGAGAAGCGTCCTCACCACAAGTACGTGTGTAAATGTTGTCTCCTCTGTCCGAGCTGTCAGTTCAGCCCATCATGATTTCTCTTTTCACTGCCATATGTATATACTAGACCTACTATGTGGCCGCTATAAACACGAGTCCTTGGATATACTAAACACCTCTCTCAGCATTTTGCGTTCAGGTGCGTGTATTAATTAACTTAAGGGAGATTTCAGGCTTCCGCCGCGATTTTGAGTCCGAGGACTCTTGGCTCGTGAAGATGGGACAGATACGTTGTTCCGAAACGTCGGTAAACAATTACCATACGACGCCGCGTAATATCCCAGAAGAGCGCAGATCTCATCTCAATTTAAGGGAGGGTCGGGTAAGAGTCCGCAGCTTGTAAGAGTGCGCAGTGCCAATTTCTCGAAACCAGCGATAGGTAGCAGCACAGTGCACGCCGTGGCAGTTACCGCAACTACTACAGGCAGTGGAGCAAAAGACTCAAGAGACGTGTGACACTTGTGTTCAACGTGAGTGGCATTTA
This sequence comes from Reticulitermes speratus, assembly GCA_021186555.1. Lineage (NCBI taxonomy): Eukaryota > Metazoa > Arthropoda > Insecta > Blattodea > Rhinotermitidae > Reticulitermes > Reticulitermes speratus. The sequence goes on along the minus strand of JAJKFL010000001.1, from coordinate 35,048,129 downwards.
TCAGTTTTGGTTACAAAAACTCTAACTCTTTTGTGCGACGAAGTAAGAATTTTCTTCTGAAAAACTTCCGGACTAAAGGTAAGCCATGTCTTATAAAATCCTAGTAATCAAATCATTATTTGGCTACTTACTCAAACACACAATCTAACAAACATGGTGGTTATAGGAAAATATTATAAAAGTGAGCTTGTCGTCTAAGAGTGTGTGCACTCTTAGACGAACCACATTCACATGAACTACAAAGATATCGTATTCTTATTTTTTAAAGTACGGTTTTCATATTTTGAACAGTGTTTTTCTCTGTGAGAGGCAACGGGCAAGGACAAGAGGAAGACAGACAGGTCGTTAAAGTTCACGACCGAAGTCATGTATAATGTTAACCGACGTCCACGCGCTGGAGAAAGTAAGAGGTCAATCGTTGAAGACTTGGGAGTACCTGAATCAACCCTGAGAAAGAGGTCGAAGTTGTGGACAGTACCGACTTCTCTAGGTCGCTTCAAGGCTACATTTTCCAATGAGGAAGAGAAAGAGTTAGCTGATTATTGCAGAGATTTAGACGCCCGATTCTGTGGTGTAACTATTAGAATGCTAAAAGAATTAAGACTTTGAGTACGCTGACCGTAACGGTATTGATCACAGATCTAACAAAGAAAACGAGAATGCTGGAAAAGATTGGGTGATGAGCTATTGCAGAAGACAAAATTTATCAATTAGATTGCCCGAGAAATGCAGCCTGGGGAGAACTATAGGCTTCAATGAAGTTCAAGTAATCAATTTTTTGATAATTTACGTGCTGCATTTGAAAAGCACAACTTCCCTCCGAACAGAATTTTCAACATGGATGAAAGTGGCATCAGCGCTGTTCCCAACAAGTTGCCCAATGTGACTGCAGGAAAAGGAAAAAGAATAATGGGCAACATTGTGTCTGCAGATCGCGGACTTCTGGTCACTGCTGTGTTGTTTCAGGCCTTCAGGCGATGATATTCCTCCTTAAAAGAATCTGTCACGAACTGTGTTCTGAAGCTCCAGTCGGAACTGTATCTTTGATATCTGACACGGGATATATGAATACAGATCTCTTCGTGCAATGGCTGCAGCATTTTCAGAACCACGTCAAGGCCACGGAAACTGATCCGGTGCTACTTATCTGGATAACCACTTCCCATTGCACCGTAGGAGCCATTATGTTCTGTAGAAATAATCACATAACTTTGTTAAGCATTCCTCCTCATGGATCACGCAAGATCCAGTCTCTTGACTATGGATTTTTTGGGCCCCTGAAATTGGCTTATCCGCAAGAATGTGATGCTTTTCTCGTAATTCATGGAAACCAGTCGATAACACAAAAAAATATAGCTGGCGTATTTAAGAGAGCTTACGTCCGGGAGGCCACGCTTGACAAAGCGGAGAACAGCTTCAGGGCCTGCGGAATTTATCTCTTTAACCCTCATGTGATCTCACCTGAAGATTTCGGCCCTGCACAAGTTTAATTTCTTCCAAACATAGAAGCAAAGGACACGATTGGTGCAACAGTTGTGCAACAACGTGATGAGGCGTCGCCAAAACCGTCAACTTCAGCCAGTGATGCTGCGCAGTGAGATGTACTTGCCTCTGACACATCAAGAGAAAAGCCAGCATCAAGAACCTACGCGTCCTTTTCAAAATTTCAAAGTTTATCCAACAATGATACGCTCTGTGCCACAAGCAACGGTGAGCAATCAACGAAACAGGAAAGCAAAAAATAGTGACATCTTTTGAAGTTCTCCATATAGAAACTCATTACAAGAGAAACTTCGAGAGAAGGCTACTGAAGATGGGGAGAGGAAAGAAAAATGTGAACGGACAGCTGTAAGACGAAAGCTGGTCGACAAAGCTGTTGTCTATGTCTAACATCATATGTCCAATATGTGGAGAGGAATATTAAGATCCACCAGAAGAACACTCGATACAGTGTCACAGATGTAAGGAATGGTGGCATGAAGCTTGTACAGCTTACAAATCAGGCCAGTTTGCGTGTGATTACTGTTCTACTTAAGAATCTACGTAAATTATTGTCACTTTCCTGATGCGCACTCTTACCCGACTCGTCGGGTAAGAGTGCGCATTTCCCATTTCTTGAAATATATTTTGTAACTCAAAATGTATTCAGTAAAATATCAGTTGGTGTTCTAATAATGTAAGTCAATGCTTCAGCCATTCTGCATTCCTTAAATAAACTACTTCCTACGAATCGTTTCCGAGATTTTAAAAAAGTAAATCAGGTGCGTACTCTTACCAGATTTCCCCTTATTTATTATTTGCGTATTTAACAGGGGTTTTAATAGCATAGATGCATAACATTGAATGCCAAGATGTTTAGTGATAGTGAACTGAATAGGATGAATGGCGGCCTAATTTTATGTAATTCCAACTTGCCACCCCGGGTTGACTTAGAGGGGCCAAGGGAAAGAACCAGATTCTTCAGTTAGGATATCCGATCTCTGGACTGACATTTGAAACCTTGATCAGTTGAAGCAAGAGGGGTTAGTTTTCTTGGACAGGGTTATTTTTAACAGTTTTTCTTTGAAATTTCAAAGGACATTATGCTACTTGATTATATTTTTATCTGCTGTGATTTTTTATTTTCTCTCCCTTTTTAATTCATTGTCATTTTTTTTATTCTTTCCAACACCAAAAGCAAAGAACCAAACAAGGAAAACTATGTGTCAGTAACTAAGGTAAATTCTACAGTCACTTTTTGAGGGAGTAATGCATTTGAATGTATTAACTTTGGATTACAGTACATAAACCAGAATATTTTATAATTTGAATTACCAAGATTTTGTTTGACGAAAGCAGGGGTCTTGCTGATGGATAACCTCCCATCTCCATGTCCTAACTCGTTTTTGCAGTATTAACCCTTTGGAGACTAAAATTAATCTACATTCTATAGGCCTATAAAGATTCAGTTTGTACGTAACAGAGAACACACTGCGCCTCCATTAGAAAGACCAGTCCATGAATGCTGCGTAGGGAAGCAATGGTTTATTGTGATTATCATAGCACATGACAGTGCATGAACAAAAGCAGAGTTTGTGGGGATAAACCTGGTGGCACATGTAATCTTACTAAAGGGTTAATTAGATGAGTAAATTTTAAGTTTCTTGTGACCAATATTCCTTCTTCTGAAGGGCATTTAGGTTATCGTGATGGACAGCATACATATGCCGGGCGAAGAACGCGTCTCAACATCGTCACTAACCGGACTGAATTCTTTCGAGGGCCGCATTCGGTCTACAGTATTTTGAACGGAATCAAAATTGCTAGTCCAAGAGCCATCTTCATGCACAGAGTCTACAAAGATACGCAGTAGGAAGAGTAATAAAATGGCGGGGGTACAGCAGGGTTTGCAGTCGAACGAGGTGCTGTTGTCACCAGTAACCGAGTGTCAAGCGCAAATCCTTGTTCATTTACGTTCACAGAGCTGCCTCGCGACGGGACAACGCCTTGTACACAGCTCAGTAATTACCTACGTAAGATGCAGGAGCATTTGGTGACTGTTGCCAGTATAATGATAGCTGGTCCCGTCAACCATCTCCAGAGGACGCAGTGCCCCGTGGACCACGTTCACAGAGGTTTAAGCCCGCAAGTTCACACGATTACGGAGCACTTCTGAGTAAGAGACTGGCGCCTAGCGTTCACAGCACGTCCTGATGGTACTCACACTTGAGGAGTAAATTCTGCAAGCTATTAACAGTAGTGGTTTGGTGTTCTCTGAGTAGGGGTAGGCCTACACGTATGTTAACAACGAATTATGTACGATTTTGTATGAAACCTAATTGGCTTCGATGCGTATTTAGGATCTATTAGGCATCGAACATGTTATTAACATGTATATTTCCATGAGGTCTAGACTACACTGTACGTCATGCAACAATTAGGAACAGTAGGTTGTGTCTTGTGACTTAGGTACTATCTATACAGGCCAGTGCGACCCAAATTTACATTTGCAAATTTTAACTTCACCTATAGATTCCCGATGTTAATTTATATAAAAATACGAGTGCTTTCGTGTCTACAACTAACTTAAGACTGTAGCCTGAAGGAGAAGAACACACGAACTTCGCATTTTACATTCTTTGTAATTTGCACTTTCGACAGAGACCGTTCAAAAGTTAACCAGGTGTGGCGTGAATATAACAATTTAATTTTGTGTAAAGATATTTACAGTGATCATAGACAATTGGTCTTTCCGGATGCAGAGGTATACAGCATCGACATATGAACGTGTCAGTGTGCGCGTGCGTTTCTGTGCGTGCGCACGCGCTTTCTCCACGTATATCTTAGTCCAAGCAATGTAGCGTACAAATTCGCTGGTATTTTTTTTTTTTTTTCGTGAGAACAGTATGAATGTCATTGGATGTCACTCGCCACTACACTGTTCGATCTTTGCCATCAAGACACGATCACACACACACACGAGCACAAGCCCACCTTCCCTCACAAACGTACCTACGGTAAGTAGCGAGGTAAAATTGTGTCTACGCCTAAGCACCAATCCACAAAGGCACGACAAAGCATGCGGAGATAAAGCCTAATACATTCTTAACCTGGGGACTAAATGGAAATGAAATGTCGAATTCACGCTCCGACTGCTTCACCTCTTGAGTGGACAGTCCACTCTTACATTCATAACTAGAGTTAATTCAGAATTTGCGGCCTACCTGAACTACGAACAGCACGTTCAGGCCTGTAACAGTTCCGCGCTATTAGCAATAACAAAGCCGGGCCACGTAGCCACCAACCGACCGGATGCTGGACGAGCTAGTGCTATCTCATCATCGCCTGTTGGGGCGGGTGCTGTCCGTTCCTCCTGTGCGACTCCCAATATAGGGTGGAGTCCTCTCGATACGGTCCAGCGGCACTCACCTCATCATAATTTCGGGTGACGAACTTTGCTTTTACTAAGGGATCACAGTCGGCAATATTTTATCCAAATTTACGACTGCGTTCTCATGCTGTCACAAATAATGCACTGTGGTCTGTTTGCGCGCCAAATTAAAGGGACTGGCAGCAACTGCGGCTGCAGCGCGCGGTGCAAGTGTCGCAATACTGTCTTCCAGCAGGTCCGCGGAAACTGACAGGAGCGTTGCATGACCGTGTGTCGTTAAATTTTCAGTCTCTCATACATAGTTTAGAGACAGTGTCTGATCGTTAGCAGATTACCTTAACTTCTGTGGAAAGGGCGAAGGAAATGAATGTGTTGGGGTCTCTATAAACTCCCTCCCGCCCCCCGACAAGTGTGCTGTGATTAATCCTACTTAATTTATCACTTAACTGCCCTATAAGTGAGTGGCGTTTGATCAAGGCACGTGGGTTTCACACTATATTCGGTTTAATGCACGTTCTTGAGAAAACCAGAGGGTTGAAATATATTTCGTTGTTACAGTTCTTCTGCTTGTGGCTTTGACCGTAATGTTTATCCATGAAGTTTGTTTTCGATCGAATAACAAAATAACTGTTTAGCAGTTGCTGAACTACGGATTTTTTCTCTCGACGTTTGCCCACTCCTGATACAAGAGAAGTGCAGACAAGTACGATTTGAGGCTTGCACGGCGGTGACTGTAAAGTTCGCTCTCTTCTGGGTTGTGGAACAGTATTCCGACGTTTCAGAAGATTCTGCTGCCTTCATCACATTCCCTGATGTTGGCGACAGCAGGAGTTTCTGTCACCGGTGCGTGAGGCAGAGAACGTTACCGCCGGAACCTTCGTGCGTTTGTGCGTTTACAAAGGCCAATAGGTAAATTATAGCAGTAGGGTCGTTGGGCTGCATGGTACTGAAACCGCTGCATTGTCCCAGTATCCCAGCTAGCCTTTTTGAATTTAAATTGCTACATTTCATAAACTCTTCTTATGTTCGGTTAAAGCATGAATCAGATCAGAGGCTCAACGACCATGTGGTCGCGTGTCAAGTGTTAGTGTCACTGCTCTGTGCCAACTGCATTCTAATTATCCTGAGCGGATGCTACACACATTCAGGCGAGGACGTTTTGTGAAGCAATCGCAGCAACTCAACTGCAGTAAGATATGTGACAATGATAGCTCAGCGTTTTGGAAGTGAGAGCACAGATTTGGTTGATTTTACCATCCAGATTTCAAGGATGAGGCCCTGTAGCCTTTGACGTTTGAAAATTAACTTCTGAAGTAATGGATCCCTTGTAAAAGGTACAGGCGTCCCTGTACAGGCCTGGACAGGCCCTTAGGGCTCCAGGAGGTTGTGGCCCACAGAATTTCAAGACAATCGGCACATGAAGGTGCCCCCCCCCCCCCCCAAGGATATATCCCTGCTACTCATTTCGGTTAGAGGCTGAGTCGACCCCAGGGCCATAGTGCGGCCAGAAGGATTAAGTCAATGAAAAAAGTGGATCCCTTGTTGACATTTGATAGCACGGGTTCTTGAACAGGTATCAGTTTGAGATCTGTGCTCTTCTGGGATATTACGCGGCGTCGTGTGGTAATTGTTCACCGACGTTTCGGGACAACATATCGGTCCCATCTTTACGGGTCAAGAGTCCGAGTAGGGCTCTTGACCCGTAAAGATGGGACCGATACGTTGTCCCGAAACGTCGGTGAACAATTACCACACGACGCCGCGTAATATCCCAGAAGAGCGCAGATCTCATCAACATCGCGGCGGAAGCCTGAAATCAAGGTATCAGTTTGTCGCAAGGTGTCACTCCGAAAACCACGGTAGTATGTGTAGACATATCTATAACCTAGGCGGTGTTCGAATCAACCATCCCACACGAGCAATTGTTAAAGCTTGCAACCATTTCACTTGTTCAGATATTTTTTTTCCCCTGGGTGGATAGGAACATAACTTTATATTTAAGTTGGTAAACGTTTACAAATTCAAGTATTTTATCATGTTGTGGGCCTAGCCACGTGCTGGACAACGGAATTGTGGTTCGATTCCCGGCAGGAGCAAGATATTTTTCTTTTCTTCATAGTGTCCAGACCGGCTGTTAGGCCCACCCAACTTCCCATTCATTGGGCGCCGGCGATAAAGTGGCCGGGGGCGTGAAGCTGTACGCTCACCTCCACCTAGTTCCAAGGTTAAGAATGAGTGTAACTATATCTGCATTCCTCCACATGATTTAATGACGTGCACAGGGGAAAATTTACCTTTATCTGTACGTTACGTTAAGTGCCCCAGTTTAAATAGTACCCTCGCATCAAATTATAGCGAGCTAGCGACACAAATTATAAATAATAATTCGGGTTACTGTTTAAATGTTTACTAACTATATTTATAAATACATTGAGTGAAAGTACGGTTTGTCGAATTACTGTCACTAAGTATTTGTCACTCACTGCAGCAGTATGAACCGTCGTTCCCAGGAGCTCCCCCTCATATGGGGAACTGCCGCACCACCTGCAGTCCGCTGTGTGATAATTAGTCATTAGACGTGAACTGACATTGTTGTGCTACGCTTGTCGGAATGCTAAACTCTTACTGGTCATATTTTTAAGAATAACTTAAAACTGTGACGTACCTTTTGTTGCCCTTGATTTAGACTTTATGAGCTTTTGTTTACATCAAAACTTTTTCTTTATTTGTATATGACAGTAGAACAGTAGGTTAGGTAAATCATGTTTGCCCATTGTTTTCTCTAAGGAAGAAACATAAATTACAGGAAAGCCTACTGACAATCACGGTGCTGAATAGGCCTGTATGTTGAAGTCTAATACAGGCGAACTGAATAGGGAGGTAACGTAACATGGAACATTAGTGTCTGCTTTTGTTATTAAGGCAGTTAAATAATCGAAATTTAATTACAATGCGACTTGTAGACGGCAAAGCGCATGCAAGAGTCTAGTACAAAATAGTGATGGGGAAACTTCTAGGACTACCTTACTGAGAAGGAGACTGGAGTGTATTATTAAAATGGGACTTAAATAAAAGCGTGTTAATAAAGAGATTACTGAGAAATGGTTCAGTGTGGTGATCTGTAATGTCCGTTCTGAACCTCCGTATTACGGCTGTGCCAGTGCCACAGAAGTGACTGGTTCGATTCATCTGATTCGGCTTTCATGGACTAAGCCTGCTGACCTGTTTCGAATCACATTTAATTTTAGGACGGGAGATGAGCCTGTCGCAGGGACCCTATCTCTACACAAACATCCGCACTTGTGCCCATGCCTCGAGAAGAGAGGAACAAATGGAGCCCAGTCTTCTATTGGTCCATGACCGTGCATAAACTAGACCGCGGCGGCCATTTGTTACGAACTTCAGGCTACATATGAGAATTGTATGGCGGGCGTGTCCTAATAATGATTCGACGAAATTCATCCTGCGTAGTGGCCCTGCTGCGAGACTAAAGGGAAGTATTTGACTTTGCACCACGTCCTGCTGTAGAAGGCTGGAATTTATAACTTTATACACTTTCAGGGAAAAACAGGGGGTAGATAAGTAAACTTAGTTGCGAAACACGCTGTAGTGAGATAGCACAGTATGAATGCAGGACTGATTGTTGTCGTGTCATAGGAACGCTGCTACATTGTTGGTGAGTGGCGCCGACTTGCGCACGTGACATGCATGTCCATCAGGAACTGCAACTAAATTACATTCATTTTCTCCCCCTCCCTTTCTCTCTCTTATTCTAACGTACAAGATAACACTCCGAAGGCCATGTCTAGTTCAAGGGAAAGAGAAATGCCGGTGCTGCAGAATTCCGTTTAAACGTTCAGTACTTGCGGGTCGCCTGTTTATGTAGAATGAAGTCAGGCCTTCAGTACTTCGTACCGAATGGCTTAGAAGACTCAAGTCAGTGATGTAGGGATCTCTCTGAAAAGCTGATAGTTTCTGTGCTGCTCAAGATGTTCCCCGAAGACAGGAATCCCAAACACGTTTAGGTATCGAAAGCATGTCGTCCAGTCCATGGTCAGTCCCAGTACTGGCAACAATTGTGGCATCTTTCCATTTTAATTATGGCCGTGAAATTTTAAAGCGTACAGACCTGTGCAGTTTTCTTAACCTATGTTGTTTCTCCCCGTAGACAGGAAAATAGCACGGCAGATACTCGAAGAACAGCGTATATTCTCAACAGTGGCGTGCGATTTTAGCCTGAAGTAGTTGAGGACCCGTTACATTCATGAAGTTAACCTTTGTCAGCTGCCTTGATTTTTAACTTCCCGTACACATTATATGTCGTTGCTATGTAGTTTCCACATTTCTTGTTACTTTTCTTGTCTGATATTTCAGTGCATCACCTTGAAATGTCCTACTATTTCTATTTGCATCTCATTAAGTTAACATGAAACGTAAAGATTGGTTTCTTTCAGAACCCCTTTGCTTTCTTAAGAGTCCAGATTAATTGACAGTATTTCCGCCCCACAGCCCTTTCCGCTGCTGCCAACAAATTATTCCGTTGAAGTTTATATTAGCTTATTGTTATGAGGCCGCATTGTAAATCAGCTTTCAGTTCAAACGTGCAAGGTGAGATGTTGGTAAGTTTACATAATGACTTATTCAAATTTCAGTTAAACTAGAATCGTTGTGTATAATATATAGCGTAATTAATTTTTAAGACTGCATTTTGTGACCGAAAATTTCTGCTGTAGATGGGGCCCACTTGGAAAAAAAAAATACACAGCTCTTGGACAATGTCATTAATAGGTTTCGAACTATGTTGATTGCAGACTTGAAGATGAGAGAGGGCTGGTCACTGAGGGACAGTTTATAAATAGTCACTTTTCAATGTAAATGCAGCAGACTGTTTGTACATGTTGTGTGTGACGTAACCAGACAATTAACTTGAGAGAGCGTTCTTGAAAGTGACGTGTAATTTGTGTGGCACGCAATTAGAGAATCCTCAGTTCCACTTTCCACTAATTACGTTACATTAGGTTACGTTACAGTTGTACACAGTTACGTAATAATTGACATCAAAATGACAATATAAAAAAGAAATATGTTGCCTCTTTATTTAAAATGACATACAGACTTGTTTTTCAAGCTAGAGCGGAAAATATTCTGATCTTTCTCATTATACAGGTTCTTTCACAGGCCACATTCCATGTACTGCTGCATAGCCCGTTCTGATCTTTCTCATTCTAGAGGGTTCTTTCACAGGTCCATCTATTCTCAGTATATCTACCTGCATATATGCCTGTTCTGATCTTTCTCCTTCTAAAGGGTTCTTTCACAGGCCACATTCCATATACTCCTGCATAGCCTGTTCTGATCTTTCTCATTCTACAGGGTTCTTTCGCAGGCCACATTCCATATACTCCTACATAGCCTGTTCTGATCTTTCTCATTCTACAGGGTTCTTTCACAGGCCACATTCCATATACTCCTCATAGCCTGTTCTGATCTTTCTCATTCTACAGGGTTCTTTCCAGGCCACATTCCATATACTCCTGCATAGCCTGTTCTGATCTTTCTCTTCTACAGGTTCTTTCCAGGCCCCATTCCATGTACTCCTGCATAGCCTGTTCTGATCTTTTCATTCTAAGGTTCTTTCACAGGCACATTCCATGTACTCCTGCATAGCCTGTTCTGATCTTTTCATTCTACAGGTTCTTTCACAGGCCACATTCCATGTACTCGCTGCATAGCCTGTTTTGATCTTCTCATTCTACAGGGTTCTTTCACAGGCCACATTCCATATATCCTGCATAGCCTGTTCTGTTTATCTTTCTCATTCTACAGGGTTCTTTCACAGGCCACATTCCATGTATTGCTGCATAGTCTGTTCTGATCTTTCTATTCTACAGGGTTCTTTCGCAGGCCACATTCCTATGATATTAGCTAAGATCCTGATCGATATTCTGTTCCATTTACATCTTTTATTCGGTAAGTACTCCATTGAACAGTGTCCTTCTTGATAAGCTTATAGTTGCGTCGAGGTTAAAAATTTTATCACCCTTTATGGAACCCAGAACTTCGTTACTATGCTCGCAAGAGCTCGCCTCTGAGCATAAGGTACACGAATGTCCACGCCCGCCCGTCCTGTTTTAAGGTCCGTTTAAATATCCTACCATCTACGTCTGTGTGCCAATTGACTTTTTCCCTTCAGATTTTCTGACATATTTTCCATATCCTCATATGTGTTTTATATGCCCATCTCATCTCATGTTCCTTGATTTGATTGTCCTAATAATAATTTGTGGCCGATCCCAGTGGCCGTGCGGTCTAAGGCGTGGGTCTTCGGCCGCTCGCTTACTAGGATCGTGGGTTCGAATCCCACCGGGGGCATGGATGTCTGTCTGTTGTGAGTGTTGTGTGATGTCAGGTAGAGGTCTCTGCGACGAGCTGGTCCCTCGTCCAGAGGAGTCCTACCGACTGTGGTGTGTCTCAAATGTGTGTGACCATGAAACCTCGACGAAACGAGGAGGCCCAGGCCCATATAAGGCTGTTGAGCCATACAAAAAAAAAAATAATAATTTGTGAATTCCGTATACTCTGTTGCAATTAAATTGTATTGCCATTATTGTTGTCAGTCGCCGCTGTTCGTTGCTTTGTTGCATGTAAATGTTATGTGTTAATGCAGTAAGATATGTAGGTCTATCCACATTCCATCTGCAGCCTGGCAACTTGCAGACAGCAGTGCTCTTTCGGATATCGGGGAGCACTGGATGGAAAAGTACTTTCACGTTGTTTCTTATCTTTATGAAGTGTAAACATGGGTCTGGCTGTTTCTTTTAGTATGAAATATTTAGGTGTAATCAGGATTGCTAATTACGCCGTGTGTGCCCACAGAGGAATCAGTCTTACGAGACTTGGGGTTTGCAGCGCTGCTGGGATGTGACGCTGTGTGGGGAGTAGTTTCCGACGTTTCGGAGGATCTTAGTGTCTTCATATTCATGGTCAAATATTCTCCCTCAATGACAGCATCACGTCCTAGAAGACTTGAACCCTCACAAATATTCTTTTAAACTGCACATTAGATTAGACTCTGAGGACCCATGTTTAACCTTCTGTTATCTCGAGGAGGCTGCTACAAAAGTAAATGGTCAAAATGAGTTTTACTCCCAAAACGTGCTTTTCAGTGCAAATATAGACACGGCAAGATCACCAAAACAAGGAGGGCGTGACGGCTAAGGAGTCTTCAATCTAGGCAAATCACTAGCGTGGGGGGTGCATGGAACAGAGATTTTGTTCTTTTAGATTTCGTTTAAAACTCTCTGCTACGTGCTGGCACTTCATTCATCACACCTGTTTCTCATTTCTGAACAAGTGAAGATATTCGAGCCAGATCAACGAATAAAGAGACGTTAAACTGGTGTGACAATAAGACGTCACGTGACTGTTGTGTTGACATAATTCATTCAGTTTCTGTGTGTGTTTGCGTCTTGGCTTTCTGTGTATACACATTCACATGAGTGTTTGGGCTGTGTCAACAGCTTTTTGTGACCGCCGCCAAGTGTACACACCGATTATTGTTCGGAACCATTTCTTTTTGTCCCCCCTCTCTTCTCTGTACCCTGTTTACTTTGCTGGCGGTACTCCCCCCCCCCCCCACCAGACCACAGAGGTCGCTTCAAACACTTCACTCACACTTGCTAACAAAAAGTCCACTTCAGCCTTAACAAGTTGTAAAGATATTCGTTTATATCACACGAGAGGACAGAGGATGATCCAGATGGACCCAGTGAACGTGGTTGCTTGTCAACGTTTCTCTCTCACGTCTCGGAGACTTTTAATTGCCTTTTGACAAGACTGAATATTTTTATTGTTTCATGCGCAGTGTAACGCCATTTATTAAACTGCGTATGATGTAGGCCTGTAATGTTCGTGGAATAAGTGGGAGAAGTATTTGGAAGCGAACTGTCATAAAGGTAAAGCTAAAATTTTCCCTGTGCACGCTATGAAGGCGTAGACTGAATGTAGGTTTAGGTCTACTAATTCTAAACCTCAGCACTAGATGGAGGTGTGTGGGCAGCTGTACGCTCCGGACACTTTACCCCGGGAGTCGAAACACAGCACCAATGGACTGGGGGGCTGCGTGGGCCCCATAGTCAGTGTGAACGTTTAGGAACAGTGAAGAATTTTTCCCATCCCGGGAACTGAACCACGAATCTTCGGTTGTTCAGCCCGTAGCTCATTCACTAAACTTACTACGCCTTTTAAAGGTAGGCCTGAGCCTACAGGCCCAACTTTTGCCTGGAGCGAGTGAATAAAACCGGAAAGAATGTATAGAGAGGCCTGTGTCCTGCCAGTGTTCGGATCTAGTAGTTTGTGATGCAAGTAGAGTGTTACCGTTGCGGCAGCTTTCAGGGTTCACCATACCCCCGGGAAAAGTATTATTTAATGCATCGTAGACATGTAATGTGAATTCCCGCATCTAGCAAACTGTACACGACGCCTGTAGGAAGAAACTGCATACTGAAAGTATTTCCTTTTTGTTACCAGTGTTGAGCTGTAGGCTGGAGCAGTTCTAACTGCCTCTGCGATAACCCAATTTTATTTCAGGTAAGGGTCGTAGTGTATTCCCACCTAGTTTGAGACAGTCTTTTAGGTTCTTCACTTTCCCTGTTCCACCTGAAGACAGAGGCAGATCAGCCTCCGAAGCGTTATGGGTATTCTTTTTAGCCTCAGACGATGGACAGTATCCAAAATTTTAGTCACGACTATATGAAGTTCCACCGTTTCAGTGCATTTAGTTTCTAGAATAACCCGGATAAAGAGCAGTAGCTTTCTTTTTCGGTATTGTAATATAAATAGGCCAGTGTAATCTAGAATTTCACGTACTGTCACCATTAACCGTCGAAGGCGGTGGACAAAACGTGCTGTTCTTAAGGACCCTTTTTGTGGGTGAAATGCTGCGTTATATAACGTAACAGCAAGCATTAGTCATAATTACCATTGTCCTATAAACGGTTAAATTGAGTAATAACGTGTTGGAATCTTGTCCTTCTTAAATTCCCGTAAATCCTTTCAGCAGTGTTTAAATTATACAATTTTAAGGCAATTTTCAGCAATAAGAAGACTTTTCTGCAGAGTATTCCAGGGTTTTTAACCCTATTTTAAACAGTTTGATCAGTACATTCAATAACTCAGATCTTGAGGATATTCCGGTCTTCTGAGATGGCACGCTGCGCGTTGGGTTTGTGGTTCCAGACATTTTGAAGGAACATACTGCCTTCATTATGAAGGGTCAAGTGGACCAAGAAGAAAGTAACGCTAGACAGTGAAGCCAATACGTTTGTTCTAAACGTCGGAAACCACTCATCCCACAACTCAGCGTCACTTCCCAAGCGATGGGAATCCTCAAGTCACACCGCTGTGAATACCTCAAGACTCGCAACTGGGACGCTGTTTGTAAGTTATGGTAGGCCTGTATTTAGTGTTGGGGTTGGTTAAATATATTAGCACAGTTTTATCACACTGGAACATTAAAGTTTCTTAAAATACGTGCTGCAGTGGGATGTGTGTATATTCCGTATTGCTTCTGACGTCCTGCACTTTTCATGCAACTGGACGCCTAACCTTTGTAGAATGGCGCTAGTAAGTGTATTTCTCCACGTAATATGTTAGAATATGCGATTATTGGAGAAATAATCCGTAAGTATATCATTCTCCATCCAGTTTACCTCATGTGTATTTTAATGAAACCGAAAGGGGGGGGGGGGAAGGAAAAAAACAGTAAACAAATGTGTCGTACAGAGTACGTAATTCATTGGTGCACAAAGTTTCCAAAAATCTACGAACCATTTTAAAATTTTAGGCGCCAGAAAGGTAACACGAAGCAGTTTCCATGCTGAGGACCCACAAATATTAGGCGGTACCGTACAAGATTAGTCTCCGGGCTAGGTGCCCGGGATTCTTGCACCCCTGGTCTGATTATTAGGCGGAGAGACATTTTATGCTATGAAACTGCTATAGCAGGGGTTCACAAATCCCGGGCGCCAGACCGCCGTGGCCACTAAGTTTTGTGCGGTGGCGTCAAATATTTGTGGGTGCTCAGTATGGAACTTGCTTCGTAACACTCTTCTGGTGCCTGGAATTTTGAGACGGCTCCTAGGTTTTTGGAAATTTTGTGCACCCTGGAATGTGGTATTGGATTTTAACAGAGTTAATAGTTGGGGCCTAGATTTGAGAAAATAATTCATAAATTTGAATCTTTCAGAATTAACCCACTTTGCAACTGACAGAGGATAAACACTTTAGTCTGTCTCCTTAGTGGTAGTCAGATGACTGTGAAGACGATAGACGTTTTCGTGACAAAATAATTAATTTAAGCAGCCAATTCCATTGGCAGCATATGGTTGCACGTTTTCACATTTGGTTTTGTTAAATCTGTATGATCGTGATTTCTCTCATATGTTAGGCAGCAATGAATTATGTTTAACTTGGGTAGAGGAAGTTACCAGTTACTTCTTGAGCTCATCGTACAATTATTATGATATGTAAGATAATATTTTAGATGTTATGAGACTGATAATAAAAACATGAAGCTTTTATTTTAGAAAAGGTAGTAACAGTGTTAGGATGTCAAGGAAAGTGCGACTGCCTGGAGCTGCACCTATTTCGTAACCGCTCCCATGGCGTGGCACCATCTTCAGCCCGTCTTTATGGTTCGTAGAATCGAGGAGGCCGTGAGGCGGAACGTGTGACGTCACAATAAAAATATGGTCTTCTCCTTTGTGGAGTAATATTGGTGTGGGTGAGAGAATTCTGCTAATTCTTACTGTAACGGTAAATTCCGAACACGTGATGGATCCGTTTGCTGTTAAGAATAACATCCTCCCACATCAAATGCTGTTTCACAGTTGAATACATTTTGTTTGCTACAGTGGAGTTAAGTACCGTAGAACAAATGATTTGTTTTAGCTTGTGTTCCTCATATACTTACTTACCGTACCAAACTTGACATAAAACTTGATGGCAAACTACGTCCATGTGGTCTTATTTATTCTAGTGAGCCAATTTCAAAATGAGTATTCAGACGCTGCAGATATAAGTTACAATAGTCGCATGTCCATTTGTTTGTTCAAGCGTTGGTTTTTTGGTTGCCAGTAATAGACCGATAGGTCTTATTAAATACTGGGCTGCCTTACGACGTTCAAAACTTGAAGAAAACATTGCCTAACTTTAATTCACCACACATAGTGAATGGACCTCTGTGACGTAATTTTGTGCCTCCGTGGGTAAGGCCTGATTGGGAGGTTGGCTCCGTTGTGACTACATTTGCCCAAACGCACTTATGAATAAGAGTATGGTTTTAACAAATTTTGTTAAAGCATTTAGCCCTTTTTAAAAACTTTTTAAAAGTAATGTACTTGAGGGCGTTAAACTTACCAACATTTAGAACACTAAGCACACAAACTGATAGGTACTCCTCGACTGTAGGCCTATTCATATATTTTCAGTACACTCATTTTATAAATATTTTTTTAAATGTTAAATGTTTTGGGTGTTTATTTATTGCAAATAAAAATCTGTTGTACCATTTCTAACATTTGTTGCAAACAAAATTTATAAAACGAAGTTTTCGTAGAATGACCCTTTTAATGAATAAGCCCAAACGGTTTAATGGGTGTAAATATTACCTGGAATGATAATGGGCCTATGAAGACGTCTGATGCGAGATGCACATATAGACGCGTATGTAATCTACTCGTAAATCAAGTTATTCTGCTTGCCCTTGTATTTATTTAAATATTAGACTGGTTGGAAAAATATTTCGTATGAAATTTGTGGACTTTAATCACACACACACAACAGGATTCTACACGTGCGTCTATTGTGAAAAGTTTTATAATCATTAGATTTGACTTTATTTAAAGTAGGGGTTAGTATCGACCAGGATAGACCGAAGTGAAGTTCTGTCGATAACCTATGTGTACACCCTTATGACAAATTTAATAGGAATTCTTTGAGTAATTTTATAATAATATGGACAGACACAGGGACAACCCATTTTTCATGCGTTCATTTTATGTTGTTCACATCAAATGAGCATAAGTTAAAAAAATACCGCCCGTGTTTGCACTTGTTCAGTTGAGACGTTTTGGTTAAGGAAACAAACGTTGCTTTTTTGTGTGTGTCCCAGTTTATTTTATCCCCATTCTCAAAGAATATGCTTAGCAGTACTGAGTGACCCTGAGGATACAACTGTGGATTTACAGAAGCATGTCTACCAACCGTCCCATAATAGCTGCGGTTTTTAGTAGAGCTGTCGTGGCGATGAATGACAACGCCAAGTATGTTGCAAGTGGCACTCTAAGCAACACCTTCAGAACACTATGCTATCATTTAACGCGAAAAGCTAGTTAAGTGTCAGCGGTCTGTGTTCTTAGGCGCCACACCTTCGCAAGTAGCCTATTGTAGTCTATTTCGCCCATTTTCAATAAAGGTGCATACCCACCAACAAGGTCGATTCGAGCCGAGCGAGTCCGATCAGACACTCGAGTCTGGTGGGGTGCATACCGACAGAATCGAGTCCAATCCGAAATCAGTAAGTTATTAGTAATGTTTTAACAGTGCACAAGATCTCTACAGCGATGAAAATGTTAACCTGCTTCTTTTGCACGCAATTATGTGGGGAAGGAGGTTACCTCGAAAGAGACGAAACATCTGTGCTTGCACCCAATAAACTTGCAAAAACTGGAATTCGGAATATTTAGCCCATCTCCTGTGCAGTTCTTACCAAACGCTGGTTATGCAGTTTCTGTTTCTATGTTCACAATGAGAGGCAGCATAGATTGACTTGTGGTCCTGAACTGAGAAAATCAACTTCTATACGTTCATTTCCCAACGCAAAATAGCAGCCGTCACACCCGAGCATTGGAGTCCGGCTGACCAAAATGATACATGAGACACCAAGACCAGTGTTCCCTCTAAGCTGCGCGGGTGCGCTGCCGCGCAGTAACTGAAATGCTGCCGCGCCACTGAATTGTTGCCGCGCAGCTGGAATTTTCTTATTATGCATAATATATTACAAAAAAAACGTTCAAAGTGCCGCGCAGTCGTCAGGTCGTGTAAAAATTTTCTGCTCAGAGCAGTAGCAGGTCTGCGCAGCTGTAAAAAATATAGAGGGAACATTGCTCAAAGACTTGACTCGGCAAGACTCGTGGGACTCGACTTGATTCGACTCGACTGTGCTGATGAGTGCGCATTCCCGCGGCTGCCGTTATTAGTAAGCCAAATAGTCTCTGCCGCGTCTTTGCGACTCTAATTGGACTCGACTAGACTCATTTGGTGGATACGCACCCTAAGGGTAGTGATATTTCTTACAATAGCTAATGAGATGAATCTTACCGAAGTGACTGGTACAAAAGTACAATGACAAGGATACGTTGGATATTGTCTGTTGTCTGAGTCGTACTTGACACAAGGCTACACGACAGTTGGGAAACCGACTGGATTATTGAAGCGAACAGAATAGGTTTAATAATGTTATTTTTATCTAATGACGGAAGCGGGCCCATCTCCCGAAACGTCGCGTGTATTAAGTATGCCACTGGAAATGTAAGATGTCCAGCAGAATATTCTTATAATGAACTAACCGCTCTCGCAGACCGTTGGAGTATCAGCAGCAGTAACAGTTCTGTTTTAGGATGTATTCGACAGCTATCCGATTCGAATATCGCGTGTTGTGGGTACTCTCATTCCCTCCAGCAAAATTCCACGGGGCTGCTGTTGTAACTGCAATGATCTGCTTTTTTGCATGCACGCACCACCCATTTCGAATGTACACTAGATAACTGGCTATTGTGAAGTTTGTTGGATGTTCTTTAATGTCACGAAACGTCTGCCGGCATAGTAGTCAGGCCACGACCGTCTCCGTCCAGGCCCGTACCTGTTCGCCATTCATGATGATCCATCCATCTCACTTGTCCTGTGACGTTGAAAAACTGTCGTTAAATATATAACCTAATCAGTCAGTCATTAACGCGGGAGAATTTCGAGTTGAGGCAGTGTCAGTAGCCTATTACAAATTTGGTGGGGAGGAGATTGGTGAAGAATTGCGAAAATTTGGTAGACATTTATTATAAAGTAAAAAATGAAGTGTGCTGTTGACATAAACGTTCGTCCCTCCGTTTACATATATATACACACATATCCATGGCGCAACCGCCCTAGTGGGCCAGGGCCTCCTCATTATCGAAGCTTCGTGATCGCACTAAGACACACCACACTCGGTAGGACTCCTCTGGACGAGTGATTGGCCCGTCGGTGAGACCTCTACCTGACAACATACAACACTCACAAGAGACAGACATCCATGCCTCCGGTGGGATTCGAACCCACAATCCCAGCAAGCAAACGGCCGCAGACCCACTCCTTAGACCGCGCGGCCGCTTTCGTTGACTGTTTCATAACTAAGTTCTGTCTAAAATAACTTATTTTGTTATCGTATTTCTGAGGCATTTAACCGCGTGTGTGTGGAGATATATTTCTTGTGCCGTTTTTGGACTTTATTTTCGCAAGTGTCACCATGCAGTGTACACACAGTGCCAGTCTCACTTTGTGAGGCCTTTCTGCATGGAAGAACATAAATAAAAACGAAAAAAAAAATGTTATCGATTAGACACTAGATTTAAGGGTTTGGGGCCGTAATCTCGGCCCTTGCTGTACTAAGGAGATCGAAGCCCACAGTGAAGATTGATGGTATGTTCTTACATGAATCACACCACAATTTCTTTGCGCCTGTAATGTTGTTCGTA
Organism: Reticulitermes speratus; assembly: GCA_021186555.1. Lineage (NCBI taxonomy): Eukaryota > Metazoa > Arthropoda > Insecta > Blattodea > Rhinotermitidae > Reticulitermes > Reticulitermes speratus. The sequence goes on along the minus strand of JAJKFL010000001.1, from coordinate 35,028,470 downwards.
ATTTATTGTAGTCTACTGTCACCTACAGTCCACAGAAGAATGTCATAAATAAATTAAACAAAGAAATGACTGTAACTTTAGCAAGTCTCCCACATTTATTCATGCATATTTAGTAGGCTTACATACGACATGAAGCTAGTAATGGTTCTTGTGCTGATGTTGAAATGTTCTACTTTGTGACGCAGCAATGTCATTATCTGCATAGTGACTGGTTCTGTGCAGATGGATATTGCTCGGCATTGTTTGTGCTCCTGGACCATGATTGGATGCGTTTTGTGAAGCGTCCAATTAAAAGCCAGGCCGCCCCCTCTCACAGTGCTGACTGGTTAGGTGATCCTATTGTAATCCAACCTCATTCAACGCTTGCAATTAATTACCAGCAGGGGTGTGTGACGGCTTGGCAGTCGCAGCGTTTAATGCAACATCTTGCGGTTAATCGAGCGCAGAATCCATTGCTCTTACGTCTGTGTTCTAACGCGCTGTCTTCTTGGCTTTTATGTCGCATCTACTGCTGTATCTGCCTGTGCACACATCTGTTGCATTTGGGACCACATGTACAGGGACGTAGTCACATCTACTGCTGTATCTGCCTGTGCACACATCTGTTGCATTTGGGACCACATGTACAGGGACGTAGTCACATCTACTGCTGTATCTGCCTGTGCACACATCTGTTGCATTTGGGACCACATGTAACAGGGACGTATGCATTTTTCAGCGCCATATCTTACATTTTATTTACGTTATCTCCAACGTGAGTTATAATTTTGCATGGGGCTGTCCAGCTTGATGTTCATTCTGGGTAACCACCCGTCTTGAGATTTTTATGGTTTTCCCCAGTCTCTCCAGCAGGTCTGTAGTACTTTAAAATAAGCTATGCCCCACTTAACCGCATGTCTGTTAGATTATAGAAGAAACATTCATCTTGTGAGTTAAAAGATTCATACAAGACAGGCAATGCAAGTATAAACGTAACATTGAGGCGCGTTCGCGTAACCATTGTTAGCGTGGAAAAGCAATAAGTATTACATATTCTGAGTGTTTGTCTGTGGCCTTAGTTATCCAGCATGCAAAGCGCATGCTCCTTATTATATTGTCGTCTTTGGCCTGTTCGGCTCTACCATGTTTTTCCACATTATCTCACGAACGGCACGGTTTTTGGAAAAAAAGTTATTGAATATAAAAATGTGTTTTGATTTTCTCTACAGCTTTTGACTGAGACGTTTCTCATTTTACGAATAATTCAGCGAGATACTATCATAAATGTACATAGGTCTTCATGTAAAAGTACCCGTTATTCTTGTCAGATTTTAATCAAACGTGAATTGTCTCGACAGATTTTCGAAAAATTCTCAAATATCAAATTTAATGAAAATTCGTCCAGTGGGAGCCGAGTTCCATGTGGACGGACAGACAGACAGACGAAGCTAACAGTCGCTTTTCGCAATCTTGCGAACGCGCCTAACAACTAAACCACAAAATCTATGTCATATTTGATAATTACAGTTACGTACGTCACTCCTTGTTACAGGACAACGGGACAGGACGCGTCGCCATTTCGAAATTGCTTCCAGTTAAAATAACTGTGTACAGTCGCCACTTCTCAAACATTACTAACTGTTCTCTTCAGTTGCAAATCGAAAAATTGTAAGTCTACTAGTGAAATATGTGCTATAGGCTATTGTGAGAACAGCTAGCAGTTCCCTTGTATTGAAAGTAGAAAAATTTTAAGGCTGCAGGTAAAATTTGTATTCTGAGAATAGTACTTATTTGCAAACCAAATTATGGCACGCAGTCCTTTATGAGTGAATAGTGATCGTTCACCCAAATACTTGTACATTCAAGTACTTTACCGCTACAGAAACCTGCTTGGCTTATCCACTCGAATTATCCTTCATCCCAATCAAGCTATAACTGTACAGCCCTTCACATTTAATGTATCTTCTGAAAGAAAGGGAGATGATGTAGGTTTTTCAAATTCACTCCAACTGTGAAACTGGAACAGGCTTAAAGTAGGTACACTCTTAAAACAAAGTTGGGCCTTGGAACTTTTTTGAGCTTGCTTTAAACTAATACTGGCTCTCACAAAATCTCCGCCAGTATGGGGTATTTTCCCGCCAACCCTCTGAAACATTTCTGTACCCCAAGTGGTATAGGCCTAATAGGCCTATGTAAGGCATGTTAAAGTAGCTAAACCTGTATACTGTGGTTCCTGTTTCCAATCTCGGCCGGATTGCCTGCTTTTCTGTTTCGTTATTTTATTCCTTCGAAATCCTTATATTCTCGCCATTCATAATTGCCTTCCTCTCCCAATTTACTCTTTGCTGGCCTAAACTCCAAAGAATCAACACAAGAGTTTTGTGAACCATAGTTTATTTAGTGATTCGGTCTAAAGGAACTGTCTGAAAAGGTACGAACACTTTGCTATTAACCTGTGCCGAAGCACATCCCCTCTGTAGCACCCCTGATGTCCGCATAACTGCGGTTTCCAGGGACTGCACTTCATTGTTTATGCCTGTATTGTCCCATTTCTCGGGCCACCTATTGCCCCCGATTTGATCAGCGTCTCCATGACTACACCATTGCTCGCTACAATGATATCGTCTATATTAAAAATGCCACAGCAGCGTGGAAACGAACGAGGGCTCTTATTTTGTATGAATCAAAATGAATTCAGCCATTGATGGTTAATGTCACTAACGAGGGTGGGATTTCGGCAGGAATTACTCGCCACTGGAAGTGCATAAAGGTGACATTAAAATGCCTTTCAAAAGACCAGCTCTGTAATTATAAATTCGCTCTATACATTTCTTTCATTTTCGCCCCTTCCGATCTTAACAATGAATGGTTCTAATAAAAGTAGGTAGAGTTGTGTGCTTGTTGACTTTATGTAAAAGATCCCAACCTAATTAAAGTATTTTTTGTAGACATCATCCTATGCACTCAATACATACAACACCACACATTTCATATTTACGCTTCTGAAATACCTGATAAGTTCGTTGTAATTTCCTTTAGTCGGTAGACCTCTGTGTTGAAGTTCCTGCACTGTTGAGATGCACACTTATGAATGTGGAGACGAGAACTTAAATTCACACCGCAGACAATGTGACGCACCTAGTCATGTGATAGGCCCACGATCTTCTCTGACCCATCGTCCACAGAACGTATACAGATTTCCCCATAGAAGACGATAAATAGCGATGAAGCAGGAATGTATTTTTAAACAGTAAGATTTTGTCTTACAGTAGCATATGAAGGAGAAAATGGTTGTCATTCACTTGGGCTGTGCATAAATTCTTTGAGAATTTTCTTATTTTTATAAGGAAAGACAGACTTGAAGGAGGAAAAAGTGTCGGGTTTTTATAAAATTACTCCCATCAGTAACATGCTTAGTCTGTCAGTGTGGTTACGCGGCGTTAGGACGCTAGCGTGCCAAAATTAAGGTGGTTAGGCTGTACTGAGAATGATCTGAAATCGATGGGTGGCAAGTTGGAGGAAGAAAGCAGAAGACAGATCTGTATGGGCTACCATTCTGAAGGAAGCACTGGTTAAATTATAAGGACCTTACGACAATGAAGAAGAGGAACGCTAGCGTCCTTGAGTGTGTGGTCCTGAAATTCACATTGTAATAGATCTTCGAAAAACATAATATTTGTATGGAATGTACGTCAACAACTTGATGGTCACGCGAAATCCATATTTGGCTTTCCGTTTAATGGTCTTCTGCAGTCAGAGTGGAGGGAGTGCTAGCATAGGATGCAGTTTTTATTATCTGTAATACCTGTAATCACGTGACTAGTAGGAAGACCGTAAAGTCTGACGAGACTCGCACCGAAGATCGTTATGTAAAATGACAGAAACTTCATAGAACTAACTCACTTATAAAAGTAATGCAGCTGATGTGTGAGACAGAATTATAATCAACTTGCGATGTATAATTTTCCTGTGTCTGAATACTAACTAACTACATGAAGCAAGAGTCCTTCTTGAGAAGCGAACAGACCCTCAGATAGTCAAGAAATTCCGGCGCATTTTATGGAACCCGAAGGTTCATTACCACTTTTTACAAGAGCTCGCCACTTGCCCCTCTCCTGAGCGCGTCTAAATAGTAGTAAATTAATATGCGAATTTATTTCGGCACTGCCGTATTTATTTTTTAAGACAGTTGTAGTTTAGATCCACTTTTTGGCAATTTAGTGAGACATTAATATAAATATATTTAGGTATACTATTTAAGCGCAAAAAGAAACTAGATATTCGATACGGGCTTTAGAATATGCTAGGTTGTGTGTTTCACCTCTGAATGACCGAAGCACTGAAGAGAGTGACGCAACTATAATGACTGTTATCATGTTTGCAGATCCGAGGCAGTGGAATGAGACGAACGTGGCGCACTGGCTGTGCTGGGCAGTCAGGGAGTTCTCGTTTGAGGGCGCTACAATGCATCAGTTCCACATGAAAGGAAAGGACATCTGTGCCATGGGCAAGGAGGCTTTCATAGCACGTGCTCCGCCTTATATGGGAGACATCTTGTGGGAGCACCTGGAGATGCTGCAGAAAGGTCGGTGGGAGTGTAGAGGATAGACGGACAGACAGTTGTTCCCAGACTTGGTCCCTAGTGAAGCCCGTTTCTTAAAATTTTAAATGGGTGTTCCAAAACCACCCATTTTTCTTACAGTTTATAGGCCTACTTTGTGTGTTCTTCTTTTAGTCTGCCCCGTGGAGTTCGCCTATTTCCTTGCCCCCGAAATATTTCACGGTTTTTATAAATTGTTGCCCTTCAAAATGAAAAATAAAGGTCGTGCAATTAGTGAGTATAGGCCTGACCTCGCATATGCAGTTTGAACAGACCACAAAGATATTCACGTAGCTAGAATAACACCGCCAGAATAAGCGATAGTCGATTTCACAATTTGGTTGATACATTCTCCATTGTGCTCCATTCCGATGAATCTCAACTGCACTTGTTACCAAGTAACTAATTCCATGGATGATAAAAATTGGAGGAATGAATCATTTCTCGGCTGATCAGGAAATTCCCTGCCTCCTATGCAACCGACTACTGTACCCTAGTCTGAACCAGATGATTCCAATAAAACACCCTCACAACTTATTCGAGGTCTAGTTTAATATTATCCTCACATATGTGTATAATATACTTTTTTCCTCCCCAATGGATTCTTCCCTTCGCAGTTTCAGACTAAAATTGTGTTTAATTTTCTTATATTTCCCTTGCGTGCTGCAGTTTCTCCATCTCACTATCCTGGATTTTTCCGCCCTAATAATATCCGGAGAAGAGAACAAATCATCGATTTCTTTGTTGTGTGAGCGGTAAACGTGCATCGTTACGATTACCTGTGACCCCTTCCTTCGCAGTCGGGTCCCCGAACAAAGTCTGGGAGCTACTGGTGTAAAGGTAGGTGTCAGCTTTAACTAGGTGCTGAGCATTCGGCTAGGCGGCAGAAGCTAAGACAGGCTGCACCTTTTAAATATGCAACGGTTATATCAATGGAGTGGTCATTGTCATCGGATAACTATGCTTGCGAGACTGGTTGAAAGCCGTATTCTTCGTGGACCTGGTGGGGAAAGCCTTACCACCCGGCTGCAAGACATCCAGTCTTGTCTACAGACACTCGCCGAAGTAACGCTGTTTCAACTTGCGTAATTTCAGACTTGGGCTATTTTAAAAAAGGTAGGAAGAACTGAAGTAATAACATTTTTGAAACACGCGCCGAATTTTTGTTGTGGAAATGAAAGCGCAACGAGACGAAGTGGCGGAAGAATACTGCCGGGCGATAACACAGGCGGCGAGGCGGTCATGCTGAGGCCGATCAGGTTCCAGTGTGTTGGAGTTTGGATTTTAACGTGACACCTTTGTATATACATGTTTTGACTTGTGCAAAATTCGACTTGCGTCCGAATTTCGGAACGTAACCACTGTGTAAGTTGGGGTGTGTATGTAAATGCAGGAGAGAGAGAGGAGAGAGAGAGAGAGAGAGAGAGAGAGAGAGAGAGAGAGGGGGGGGGGGGGGGGGGGGAGTTGCAAGGGCGGGATGAATTAAAGGGGAAACATGTTTGGTACAGTCAACATGCACCCTAAGCTGGTACCTGTAAGTGATCCAAATTTTGAATTCTCGTTGCCTGGTCATAACCATCATGAACTATTCAGTATTAGGTGTAATTGCTTCTTCTCTATTGACTGATGGACTTCTGAAGGCGGATGATTGTGTCCCCCACTGCCAACGGCGTCGGTTGTACGTATTTCGGTGCCCCCTCTGCTCGTCACCATCCACCTTCAGTATTCAGTCAGACGAGTATAGACGTTTTCTCTATCTTGCTTTGGTCAAAGAGAATCTGTTCACCCAAAGTGGTTTGTATTTAATTTCCTGTACTGATGTTCTATTGCCCTGGAAGTTACTCCTAGATTTTAATCGGGTATAGTGTATTTGCTCAGCCACTACTCAGGCCGTCTACGTACTGCAGAACATTGCACTGAAATAAAGGTTAGGTAACAAAACTTTTCTGTCATAAATTTCCACGCACTCACATTTTGTGACATCACAGCTATCTATCTGATAACTTACTTCAGCCCATACATGCCTCGTCATCCAAAGACATCTCTCCAACCCATGCCCAGGAAACCTGTCGAACACGAATAAAGTTTGTGATATGGCGGTTTTCCATCTTGCAGAAAATTTCAATTTTGTTTCCTTGTCACTCCAGAAAGGTGAATTTTGCAGGTTCTTAAGATAGATGTAAGAGAGATCCGAATACTTGGCTGCCGAGATCACCTACCTTAAGGCGCAACGATGTGTTTTTGTGGAGGTTATGTCAAACTTGCTGTATATGTGGTTGCTCTGGGAAGGTGGCAGATTAACGTAAGAAGGATTGAAACAGCCGGATCAGTGCAGCTGTTCCAGATTTACCGAGGTGTGTATGGGTTGCAATCAGTGGTCCGCTAGACATGTGTTGTGCCGTGAAAAGAACACACAGTACGTCGAATTTTTATGAAATACATTTTTAAGTTTATCTTCATTTATGTGTTTTGTTTTCTTCAATACGTAGAGCAATGGTTAAGAAAGGACATCCTTGTAAAGCTTCGGAAATCCTTTGTGTTCGGTGTGTAGTTGTGTTCACTGTGTTTAATGGTTTTATGGTTATGGTTATCAGTTTCACTGATAACCAGTTCTACAGTAGTGCACGTTTTGTTGGTGATCTGGTCTTGTAAATTTATGCCCAGTAAAGGAGAAACCTCACTCATGTTGCTGCCACTCTATTTGTGACCCTTCTTTAAAAATATTCGGGCTTTGGCATTTTATTTCAGAATTCCTTTTGCAGTGTTACATATTCTGGTTCCCGGTTGTAATAAATTTATTTGCTGGCATTACTGTTAATGGCCTAAGATTACCTAATTTTTGTATGATTTTTATTTAATTAGATAATACTTTGTGTGATCTGGTGTGTCTTTCATTTAAAACATTTTGCTTTATCTTTTTGGGTGCAAAGTCCATTTAAATGTTACGATATTCAGCAGCAGCCGAGGTTTCTTAGCATCAAAGTCTTATAAATAGCGATCTCTGCTTTTGCTTAATAAAGTAACAAGTAAGGAGAGGAGAATGTAGGAGCTAAGTAACGTGAACTGAAGCAGTGGGATCGACGCAGCCACGGCCTTCTTTTTCACATATTATCCGCCATTCTGATGTATGTTCTGTGGAAAATTAAGAACACGTCAGTTAAAATAACCGGGGTCGTGTGTGAGAGTCGAACTTGAGATCTCCCGACAAAACGAAATAGAGATGATGCCACTACAACGCGGCTTTTGTTTCGTCACATGGGAAGTAGTAGTTAATGACAGTAATTATTTGCATGCAGTCATACTGTGCCGTAAAGATAGCTATCTGTTCGCTACAGAATCTTCTTTGAATAGGTGATAGTTAGCTGGCCAAGAATCCCTTGTTTTTATGGAAGCCGAGGGCCCATTCCTGTTCACAGAGTATGACACAGGACTACGAAGTTCACGAAATTGTGGTTGAAAATTTGTGTGTAAAGTTATGTTTATTGCATCTACACTTCAGGACTCCCATTTTTCTGGGACACGACGCCGCGTCACTGGGTAACTGGTTCCTGACGTTTCGACGAACAGTGTCTTGATGTATAAGGGTCGGTAGACTCTTGAATATGAAGGTACTATGTTCTTCGAAACGCCGGGAAACAATTACCCAGTGACGCGGCGTCATTTGCCAGAACAGAATGTTGAATATGGAGGGCACTGTGTTCTTTAGAGACGTCGGAAACCAATTACCCAGAGACGCTGCATTATATCCCAGAAGAATCGAGTCCTCAACCACACTGGCGTGAGAACCTCAAGTTTTGCTACTGTACTTAGTTCAGTGTTCCAGAAGGAAATTCCAGGTTGGCAATGAGTGAAGGCGACGGCTAACCGTGTGATGTTTTTAATTCTGTAAATAATCCTTATTTCTGTGTACATCAACTGGTACAGACTTGGACGGCGGGCAGCAGTATTCGTGTTGCTAGAATTACCAGAAGTGTTTATTTTCTTTGAAATTTACACGTCGATAGTAGAAATATTCATGAAATAATCTCTTGTTCTCTCAAACTCTTATGCCAGAGGCACAAGTTTCTTTGTGAGACCGCGCGTTACGTCACTCGGCGCACTTAATATTTGTATCACCGGTGTGGACTTGCGCAATTGACATCTCGTTCGGGTTTCATGACGGAAGTTCTTTTGAACCTCCTCAGTGGCTCCCTTGTAACGAAGTGCAACATTTTTCCGCATTCTTGTGTGAAACTCATTACCTCCCCTCCTCGAACCCTTCGTTAACTTCACGCAGTTGTCTCAGACTCGTTAAATAACCATGTGTCAATCATTATTATTATCAGAACTTTACCTGCATTTTTATCTTCAACCGAATTTCCAAATTTATGGCAGACACTTAGTATATTGATTATTTAAAAACTATGTGAAGCTTTATAATGGGCCTAATTTTTCATTTCGATAACACTTAACCTATATGTGTGTGTGTGGTGTGACGTGTTTTGGTCTGCTTAACGAAGCTGTTTCAGGTGTGTACGTTATGTCTCGTTCAACGGTACGATGACAGTGAGTGATGACCTGGAAACGATAAGGAAGAAATCGGGCCTGGTCTGTGTTTGTTAAGGCACTGGACTGTGTTTCTCTGGAGGGCTTGAAGAAAACCACGTATATGTTTGCGACTTAAACACCATCGTAACACATAAAAAGCGAAGGGCTCTTTATTGTAATAGGACTACGAATTGTCGGTTTATTTTCCGTTAATCGAATGTAACGAAAGTGCTAATACATGCAACAGAGTTTAGACCGGCAACAGAAGTTACGCTTTTGTTAGATCAAAACCAATCGGTCGCTCACGCGGTCGTTTGCCTTGGTGACTGAATAGATTGAGGCGGATCGCACGGTCTGCGAACCGGCGACATATCTTTCAAACGTCTGCCTTGTCAGCTGTATATGCTTGTAATGAAAGTGAGTTATAAACAAGGCAGCCGTTGGTTGCCCAAACTAAATGCTGACGGATTATTTTGTTTGTCGTTGTGCAACATATTATTCCATTATTCTTCAGTGGCGCATGCAGTTCAGTGCAGCGCAAGGCCTCCCACATTCTGGGTCTCTAAGGGTGAGGACACAAGTAATGCAGGATAGGGATTGACGGAGGAGAGCAACTGGGGAGGCGCTTGTTCATCTTGGATAGTGGAGCCACAGAAAAAAGAAAAGAAGAGGTCACTACGACCCGATACAAGAAGTCGCGACGACCAGTCTAGTGCCGCTGCATTTATGTCAACACGGACGTCTTTAACCTATACTTTTTACACATCTTCCTCATACAACGTTCCGTTTAATATCCTGATATGTATACAGCCTTATAGCCTCTAAAGTTCTGTTCGTATGAAACCCGCTTTGAAATATTTTTACGTAGTCTGCATAATTGATGTTGGACAAAATTTACAGACTTTTTCCCCGTTTGTTGGGACATTTCGGTGGCAGAATATTTAAGTGCAGTAGGGACATTCCGCTTTGTCACTGCAGTTAGAATTAGAATTGGAATTGTAAATTACATTCCACAGATCCTTTATAGTGGAAGGACGTAGAGCATGTCATAGTACCAATATAATACAAAACAAGTACGATGTGCCTCGTTTGTACAGTCATTTTGTTTGAAATGTTCTCACGTTGCCTGAAAGGAAAAACAATAATGATAGTAGGCATTCACTGGCAAGAAGAAGTACCCTGAATTATCAGTTGCAGGCTACGTTGTATCAATTTCATCGATTGTTATGCGATCGTATTTTTATTTATGGTTCTTGTACACAAATGGTAACAACATGGCGGGTGCGCGAACAAACTTGCTTTGGTGCCAGAATAGTAACTGACAGATCATTGTAACTGAAGTCCGTATGGTGACACATAAAGATATGTATGTGTGCCTATTGAAGCTATCCCCATTACAGGCCTGGACAGGCCCTTACGGCTCCAGGAGGTTGAGGCTCGCAGAATTTCTAGGCAATCAGTTAGTGCCTTTACCCACAAGAGATAACCCTGGTACTATTTTTGTTAGCCGGAAGGTCGCGGGTTCGATTCCCGATGGTGTCATTGGAATTTTTCATTGACATAATCCTTTCGGTCCCACTATGGCCCTGGGATCGACTCAGCCTCGAAAAAATGTGAGTACCAGGAATATTTCCTGGGGGGTAAAGGCGGCCGGTGCGTAAGGCTGACAACCTTGCCACCTTGATTTGCCGATTGTCTAGAAATCTGGGAGCCTCAGCCTCCTGGAACCCTAAGGGCCTGTCCAGGCCTGTAATGGAATTTATTTACTGAATTCTGTTGGAGGCTAAGTCGACCCCAGGGCAAATGACACCATCAGGAATCGAACCCGCGACCTTTCGGCGTGTAGCGCAGTGCCTCAACCAACTGCGCCACCGTGTACCCCATATACCTATTAGAACGAGCAGAATAAAGACACTACATAGAGGCCTAATATTTTCAACGCTTGTGTGATGCAGATTGTGAGTGTAGTGAACCAACCTGTGGCTGATTACTGGCGTGTGAACCTGCATGATGCCGCGTGTTGAAAGTATATATAAAACACACCACAGTATGAAACCAAGGTCGAGGGGACAGTAGAAGTGTTTCATTGTCCATCATGGCCGCTGAATATTCACAACGGGACAAGCGAGGCGAGACGCAGATGATGCGCTGACTTCATGGCAGTTGTACGTACAGACTGGTGGAGCTAGTGTGAGTTGCTGCCGCACATTTTATGAGTTGGCACCGTGTTAAAATGTAGCGGCCATTACATTGATCGGATAAGAGCACGTTTTGATTCCGTACCGTATATTACAATGGGTCCCATTCCCATGTGCACATTCGTAACAAAACGAGGTCGAATCATTATCGTTATTGTTATTGTTACTGTTATTGTTGTTTGGTATTATTGTTGGCCACCTGAAGAACTCAGCCAGTAAAGTGACTGACTACGGACTGGAAGTCGGGGATCGAATCCCAGTATGGGCGAGAATTTTTTCTCCGCCACTACCATTTCAACTTACCCTCTCTTCCACTGGGTATTGGGAGTTCCTACGCCGTCTATAAACTTTCGGGAGGGTGAGCCCGAACACACATCTCCATCTAAGTGCAGAGGTCAAGAATGCGTGAAGCATTGCCTCATTCCCTTACACTTCATGGCGTTGTTCTTGGGTACAGGGACTTTATTATTAGAAATTATGACACGTCCACGGAGCGTAACACTTTTGGCGCCTCCGGGCTGTTATTGTGGCTATTATTATTATTATTATTATATTATTATTATTATTATTATTATTATGGTTCGTAATACTGCAGTGGAAACGCAGTCACTGCCTTCTTTTCTTTTTCGCGCCTGTTGATGTGTTGTGTTTAGGTCGTCGACTGTTCCTCCGGCCTCATGGCTGTGCCGTATTTCGTCTTCATTATCATGAAGTTGAATACGGCCGAGGTTTGAACTGTTTCTTTTAAAGCTCAGGATGTTCTTGGTCTTTCCATCTTTGCCCAGGTCCCATTTACTGCCCCCCCCCCCCCCCTCCTGCCCACGTTTGCTGTTATTAGGCTAGCTTCCTTAGACGATTTATGTCTTCGTTCCAGGCGATCGCTGCAACTGGTCTGTTGCGAATGTTAGACTTTTTTGGCATTCCAATAGTGTAGGGCTCGTAAAAATCTGAGTTTTTCCACCTGTAGTTTTAGGGCATCTATTTTTTGTAGTCCGTATCTCTCTGCCCTAACTTAATAAAACTGCTTTGGAAGTGATATTATGTAGGCTACTCATAAATCTGTATATATTGTGCTACATTTCCCAAAATTACATTTTATTTTTTCACCCATGTTATTATGTCTTTGTAAGGTTATTTTTATGTTAAATTTCACAAACAATTAAAGTAAAGAGACTTGCTCTATAATTTTACATTCGATTGCTGTTTTAGCCCCTTGTGTGCTTTACCACATACACTTATTGTTGTTTTGAAAGGAGATATTTTCAATTCATATTTCTTAATGATTTTGCTTGATCCGTTTACTGCAATTTGTAGCTTATTTCTTGTACTTTTGTGGTAGAAAGCGAAACATCGGGGTTTCTTCTACTTAACTCGTAAAGGGCGAGATATTTTTATTTCCTGTAAGCTGTGTGTCTCGTAAGTGGTTGTAGTGTTTTTAGATCGTCAGTTGTTTCTTCGGCCTCAGTATGCACCTCACAGAAGACAGTGTCTCCTTTATAAAGACCATTGACATATATGGACGTTAATCTTTAAGTAAGGATGTCAACCTGGTGGGACTCGCGTTGTTGCATGCGGACAGACGGACGGACATGACGAGGCTGTTAGTCGCTGTTCGGTTTCCGAGAGCGCCTAGATATTATTGTTATTGTAGTTATTGTTGTTATTAATATTGCGATAATTATAGTTCAGCTTGCAAGAACATGTCGTATAGCTTTTGCAAAACTTTATTGTAATATCACGAAAGGTAAAATAAGGCTAGCTTGTCGGATGACCATTCAGCTGTGTACTCGTAAGCGTGTGGGGATGGAATGTTGCATTAATTTCGGATACTGTATTTCCGTATTTTAAGCAGTCTGTACCAGGACCGCCACTTTGTACACGTTGTAACACGATTACCTGCTTATACCGACAAGTGTGATGACTGTCATGTGTATTTAATGCAGCTGCTGCTGGCAGTGCGATGCAGTGCAGTTCCGAAATGCAGACCTCAGCCTATTTGCGTCGGCGTGGAATAAGTTCGGTATTGGAATTCGATGCAGTTTCGGCTGTGTGCCATTTATCTTGAAAGGTTTTCTGGATTTAGCCAAAATGCAGCGTAGATTGAGAAGTTAACGTGGCAACACTGATAAGAAATAACTTGACACTTGTTCTCTCCAGGTGAATAATTTACCTGCAATATGTTATTTGACCTCTACCCCGCAGCCAGCAGCTTGCATTACAATGGAGCTCATTACCAAAGCGTCTTTATATCGATTTCGCTATTGTTTATAAACCTACCACCTTTCCCACGAACTCCAGTTCTGTTAATTTGAATAATGATTGTATTAACGGCGTCCGTATCTTCAATGGTGGATCGGAATCATGACTTACAGGCGATTTGTTGCCGGGGGGGGGGGGGGGGGGGGGAGATAGAAACGGTACAAAAGTTTGTGAAAATGGCGAGAAGGCACTCACTCTGTCATTGATGTGAAAGATTCTAATTGCATTTCAACCGAATTTATTTCTTTTATTAAAAAAAAATATGCTTATAGCATCATGTAAATACGCCTACTTTTTGTCTTTCCATCTGAATTAATTTTGTACCAGTTGACGATGTTTGTAAGCAACAGCCCCTTTTATGTCATATACCGTGTGCCCAAAATGGCGTCAGAATGTGTTTAACATATCGGTTTGAATTGATGGTGTCGGAAAATAAATGGGCTGAATGACCCTATTGGCACTAATAGCACACCACACGCCATTATTAACATTATGAAGATGCCCTTTGTGGATTAGCATGGGATTATCAGCAGACTAAGACCCGTTGGTCTGATTGTTTGCGTCTCAACTGAGAATAAAGGAAGTTTCATCGCTAAACGCAACGAGTAGGTACCCGTTCACAAAATTAATTCTTGTAGGCGCTGTATTTAGTATATATCATACACAAACACGCGATGCTCCAGTGGGATTCCCCTTACGATTGTTGATACATACAGACCTGACGTCTCTCCTTTAACGCGTTTGTGGGCGAGCCGGTCAGTGGGCCAGATCTTATACGTTAAGCGAGCCGACAGGAAGGTACTAGCGATAGGCCTATATATCAGTTAAAATGATGTCCCTATATATTCTTCCAACATATCGGATATTTTGTGTCCATTTTCTCTTATAGGCCTAATTGATATTAAGTTGCTTATCTTGTAGTTTGCTGTTATGTAACGAATGTCAGGAATCACAATTGAATTAATTAAAAATACACAACAAGAAGTAAGAGGACATGTGAATGGTTCTTCAGTTACATTGTCTTTCTTTTTCATTGGTTTCACATAATGTTCATTTCTGAGTAGTATTTCAACTAGGTGTATATTTAGACGAAGTTAAATATACGTGGTTTAATAAGATGAACATTTTATAAATATTGCTTATATTTAACGCTGAAGGGGCTACCACCGTCACAACCCGAGGTTAATTGGAATATAGTCAAACTAAGGATGAACTTAATAATAATAATAATAATAATAATAATAATAATAATACGTTTTAGGTCACTTGGTAGATGTTTGGTGAGTGGTGTGTGTGTTGTTCCTAAGTGGACTGACATTCATACTCAGTCCGAGGCTACAAAGGATTAAATAATAAACACAATTGAACATTTACTTAACTAATGAAAACGAGAGCCATCATAATAGATTTGTCAGTATTTAATTTTTTATTAACCTAGTTTTATTCCTAATACACACGCTCCCGCACGTAGGACACTTGTACGGTATATGTAATAGCGAACTATAAGGTAATTTAATATCAAATATATGTGAGAGAAAATAGAGGTGAAAAGTCCGATATGTTGTAAGAACATTTCAACATGTGTTATTGTATTGCTATTTTCAGTGTATGATTCTGATACTTCACCGAAAAGCATACGTATCGACAAACTTTTAAAGTATCAGTAAAAGAGCCTCGTTTATCCTCTTTGGACGACCTGAATATGGCGCAATTTGCAATAGTAATTGTGTACTATAAGTAGGCTTCTATACTCGTGGTTGGAAAATATAGTGAAATGGTGCTGTGTAAACGTTATGTGACGTTATGTGAAGAAGATGGTGGCCTGATTTGCACACAATCGTACAGAAGTAATAAAATTAAAATGTCATGCCATTTAAGGCAAACTTTTTTTTTAACTTTTAATTTAACTACAAATAAGACACTAGAACCAGCATTTATTTCTGAAGTATAAGGTAGCTGATGGGTCTTAGAGAATACGTAACATTTATTGAGGTAACTTTCTTAGTCGAATGCAAATTAACTGAACAACAGTAGCGTGTAAATGTACTGCTTTGTTAACCTTTTTCATTTGCCGCCTGAAACTGCTGAAGCAGTGGAGGAAATGTGTGAATGGAGTTGGATCTAGTTATGATCTAACTACAAATTGTCGATGGGCCATTTTCTTACAGGCCTATAGGTATTACAATTTACAAGAATGACGCTGGGCGAAACATGTGGCTTAGGTGTGTAGTCCTGCTTGCCTAACGAAACTGCGTGATGTCTATCTGGGAAGCGTATCGCGGCGGAAAGTTGAAATTATGTAAACAAATCAATGAATCGTTTAATAATTAGTGTTCTATTTTTACTTCCTGCTAGTTTTGCCATGCAGATTGAAATGTATGTATAAATTAGACGTAATTTATTCGCAGAATATTTGATAATGTTCATCTTCCGTACAGCAGTCTAATACTCATAAATTTACTACCAACTACTTGCACAGTGGGGCATGCGGTGGCGCAGTTGGTTGAGGCACTGCGCTACAAGCCGGAAGGTCGCGGGTTCGATTCCCGATGGTGTCATTGGAATTTTTCATTGACATAATCCTTTCGCTCGCACTATGGCCCAGGGGTCGACTCAGCCTCTAACAAAAATGAGTAGCAGGAATATTTCCTGGGGGGGTAACGGTGGCAACTTTACCAACTTCATGTGCCGATTGTCTAGAAATCTCAATCTCCTGGAACCCTAAGGGCCTGTCCAGGCCTGTAATGGGATTGCTTTACCTTTGCTTGCACTTACTTGCACAGTGTCTTATACAAAGCTCCGAAATGTACGAGCTCTTAGTATAATATAAAACATTGTGCGAGTAGTTGGTAGTACATTTGTGTGTATTGTTCACAGAAGTTCTAGTTTTCGAGCTGGGTTTTGTACTTGTCTGTTCAGGTTGCTTCTTGAGAACTTCGCCACACTTTTTCGGTCTAAAGAAGTGGAATCACGAATATGCTATAAGAGTACATTTCTGGTTATTAGGCGAACAGCTGTCGTGTGGACAGAAAGGTCCTCGACCTACGGAATGAAAAATGTCCTCATTTAATTTCCTTAGAAGATCTTATTTCAGTGCTGTTGCTGTATATTTTGTCTCTTGAAGTTTTGTGGGGACAGGTGTAGGGTAGGGACTTGTAGAATTAAATAGGAAATTAAAAAGCAGATTATTGGCGTGGTTCTAAGTACACACCTGCATGCATTCATGAGGCTTGTGAAACTGAAATAATAGGTCATCGTCTGTCTTTAATTTTGAAACTAGGGACATCGCCACAGAAGAGAGAAGGTGAGATAAATGCGTCTGCATAATGCCTTGACATTCGTACATGGACCGCTGTGTGGGAATGTTATAGGTTTCAGCCTAGCAACTAAGGGAGAAAGGGAAGTGTGCATTGGGTAAAAGTAATTTTAGCTTACAGTTTTTATCCTGGAAATAGATGAATTTGTGTGTTTTAACAAATGGACACGTCTGTCTTGAATGCTTAGTGTACTTTTTTCTTAATTACAATGATTGTGTTTAGGCTTAAGACTGCTCCGTACGGTTTGCCATACGTAATGATGTCATGTCTCATTTGATTGATAATGTGTTTATGACACGAGTATGGAATCGCATGCATGTTATAAACAGATGATCATCATTTCGTAGTCTGTCTTGCGACAGGTCAGTAGCCTCTTCCCAAAGCGCCCACAGAGTGGGATCTAGTGCTTCCTCGTTCAAGTTCCAGTGTCTTCTCTTTCCTGTAAGGTCATCCAGTAACTGCTTTCGTCTTCTTTCTCGTCTTGCCGTCCCTTCTATCTTTCCTTCAATTAGATGTTTTAGAAGGCAGTTCCTGCGCAAGATGTAACCAATCCAGTTAGCCTTTCCTCGTTTTATTTGATGGAGGATGTTCCTGCCTCGAAACTTTAAAAAATATTTGGTTTCAGAATGTCTGTATTTGTTAAGCCACTGTTTGTAGTAATCAATGATTTTCATAATATTCATCATTTCAATTTTATGTTGCAACTAGACCACTCTAAAACGGAAATAGAGGATGGAATTACAATTTCAGTTGTATAAAGGAAGGACATTGTCAGTGGAAGTGAAAAAAAAGTGATGGAAAGACTCTATGAGATAAGAATGCAGACTGCCAAAGGTGTTGCTTCGGTGAGTTGCTGGATGTATATACACAAAGGAGACTGTCATTGTGAGTTGGAGTTTGAACCGAAATTAATAATAAAATCAATTTGGGAGGTAAGATTTGAGGGCACCGTTTATGAGAAGACTGAGTAAGGCATTAGCAGAGACTGGAGATATCAAATTCCTTAACAAGCCTGTTTGTGCCGTTGCTTTGATATAGAAGTACTGGCAAAAGACATGAGGTAGGTGGACAGATCATATGTGAGGGGGAGCGAATCGGCCTGCAGGAGACAAAGTTTTGGAGTTAATGGCGTTGTTATTACGCCTACAGGTAATATAATACCTTTGAGTTTGTGCCTACCAAACAGCCCACTTCTTGCTTGAGAGGCTTGTGAGTAAATTTGTTTCAGATATATCCTTATAGTTTTAAAGCAGCGGCAGTATATTACAAATACTTACAGCGCCAATACGTGAACTGATGAGTACAACTGATGGGATGCGCTTGATTTTACTTGAAAGAGTCAGATGTGATGTAAGCTTCTGTACTTTAAATCCGGCACAAAAATGAAATATCTGTCAAGCATTATCAAGTATGCTTGGTGTTGTCGCTGAGCGCCGTAGTTCCGCGTGGATGGTTAATACTCGGGACTGTCAGTAAAAGAGTTAAAATGTGAAGGTGCAATATTACGGACTTCTCAAGGCATTAAAATTTGAGTTAAAATTGTTTTTAGATCGTACACATTCGACATATAAGAAAACTTGGAACGAATAGATATCTTACATAACAATTTTTTAAAGTGTTTATTTAATATAAACATTTACTTCCGTATTATGAAACAGACTGTACTACATCAGTAGCGTATGCACAGACGTCCGGTCAATCCGGAGCGACATTTAACTGAGTGTTTACATTTCCTGAGTGTAGATCTTAGCACATGATCCTGTAGGCTTTTAAACTGCCGCTCCACCCTCCGCCCGTATGAGAGTTATAATTAGCTGATGGTGAATAAAGTGACATGTCCTCGTCCTGAAATAATCCGTTTGGAATCGTAGACACGAGCATCGATCCCTGGGCTTGTGGGTTGGCAGACAATCGTGCCGCGACGCTTCCACTGTGTGCGTGTGGCGTGCAATTAAGACTCCGGTCACCCTGGCGGTGCCGCAGTTGTAACAATGACAACAAGGGTTGTACAGTCCTCGTTAGTCAGTGACCCACACCGGCAGGCTTAAAATACACAGACCAGAAGGTCTCAGTGTCAGTGCGTCTAACTTGGCCCATATTCGACGTAAGGACTATCCGCCCTTCCTCCCCTATCATTTTCAGCCCACCGTAAATACTCATTCATCTCGGTCGACTATAAATAAACTCTGCAGCAGATGTAACGTCATATCCAGCTACAGACCTCACACCAGATCGAAAATTATATGACACAAGAATTATAGATTCTATAGGGTACTGACGATGGCGTGTGACATTTGAACTCATAGACTTTTTTGGACTTTTTCCATCGTATGTTTTGAAATGTAATGTACTGCGTTTTGGGGACAGGATCGGTCCCGTCTTCAGGCTTGCTTCTTCGGAAACAAATGTTACTACATGATGATAATTTATGCTGTAATTAAAACTGGATTACTAATTTGACGTTAATCCGGGTTTAATTAGTGTAAATAATTATCATGTAGTGACAATTGTTTTGGAAGAAGCAAGCCTGAAGATGGGGACCGATGCAGTCTCAGGAACGCAGTGTGTTATATTTCAATACATACGATGGAAAAGACCAAAACGTCTGTGACTTCAAGAATTACATATCTTATTAACAAGTAAGCTAATATTATATTCTTCTTTTTATGTTACTGCTTGTATCATGTTTGTGCGAGTCAATCAGTAACATTAAAACAGGCCTTCTCAACATAATAAAATTGAGTCGTTATTAACACCATTCAAGCCGTCTGCATATTTTGACCCTCACGGCTCATTTTCAGGCGGTACCTCGAGAATCAGACACGATGTTTTTACACAGACAATAACAAGGCATGCTTAAAGTCATATTACGTTGCTCGTTTGCTGTAACTAACGACATCCAGCTTCCTTATTACTTCATTCAAACAATAATACACGAAACGCTGCAGAAGACCGGCTGTAGTAGAATATTAAACATTACATTTTATATGAAAGAATATATTAATACCATTATATTTGATAAACTGTGGCCATACGGGATTGGTAATTCGTTCTTAAAATGTTTGTTTATTCCCTTGTTCGTTGACACGTATCCACGTCTGCTGAAGCCCCAAAATTTTATTTTATTTTATTTTAGCTGCTGCTTTAGTTTCAGTAACAAAATTCGTTGTAGGCCTACATATTGGTGTTATGTTTACATGGTTTGTTCGATGTTATTGAATGCAGAATTGATTAACGGTATGCAAAGTACTGTTATATTATGGAGCCATAATTATATCTGTGTAATAGATTTTAATGTCGATCCCCTCTGTACCAAATTTCATCCATGTCTTTTAAGCAATATGTGAAAAGAAACAAGCACGCGAACAGACTGGCGTTGTGCGGAGAACTCATACAGAGTCAAGACAGCCATTGAATGATTTGTAAAGCGTCAGCAGCTTACCTACATACTTGTTTGTTGTAGCATGTGCTGGTATATCTAGCGTATTTGAAATACAGTACTCATTTTATAAGTACATTCGAAACCCCGGTATACACCACCCTCGCTTAGCGTCCGTGAAAAGCTGTGAACAGATATTTCCAGTAATACAGTACAGTACTGTACTGTACTGTACTCGTACAGTACTTCGATTTACCGCAACCCTTCCTGTACCGACACAAAATGCAGTGAACAAACAGTAACGCTGTATCAGGGTGTGACTGTACTTTATTTTCACACCGTACATATGTTCAATTTGACGAACTCTTTTATAATATCAAAGTACCCAAGCTAGGCCGTGCCATGGCTTAGGCGGTTAGTCGCCGGCCTCTCACGCGGAGGCTCGGGTTCGATCCCGGGTCAGTCCATGTGGGTTTGTGGAGGACAAAGTGGCACTGGGACAGTTTTTTCCCCGAGTACTTTGGTTTTCCCCTGTCAATTTCATTCCACCGGTGCTCCATTACACGGAAAAACAGAAAAAAAAACACCTATCATCATCTTCATCACAGAGTTGCACAATACGCCTGAAGGCTGCGGTGCGTCCGTAGCATCTGCTGCGGGACCATTCACCACAAAAATGTACCCAAGCTTGTGTACTTTGATGGTATAGGATTTTGCCAAATAATATTTATGTTTATGAAAACCCACTGTGTGACATAGCGTGAATTATAAACAGCAATTTTAGTGTAATTTCTTATGAGTTGCACTGTATTGTGTCTACAGCGGACAAGGCCACGCTTTATGTAGGACTTTCCAGCACGCTAAATAGGCAGCATACATATCTCAGGTATGTGCTGATGTGTTGCAGTCACCTCGCTGCCAGATCTGAACTATAGGCTGTCTTACTTTCATATGATGCATTCGTTGTGTTTCAAGCAGTTAACTGTAATATACTGTACGTCGAAACAACTTAAAAAAAAAACTAATATATGTGAAAATTGGCATTGAAATTTAAAATGTTTTGTTTAATTTTTGAACTTAATATTGTGCGCATGGCTTGCATTGATTATTTTTATATGATGAATCTGTACGACAGCACGTCTTATAGTGAAGTCGGCGTAGAATATCTTCAGTTATGTAGATCCACCACATATGTTCTGTAGGTACTATCATACTAAAGCTGAGTCAGTTTTGGTAATACAAATGAGTTTGATTTGAGTGTCGTATAAATTAGGTGTTGTGTTTTACCGACAAAAATATAAATCAAATTCGCTCGACAACTCTCCGCGCAGACCCGCGAAATTCATTCACTAAGTGCGGAGTCTACCAGGCTTACGGACAGACACGAGATTCTTTAAAGCATTTCCGTGCACATTGCACAGAAGGGTCATATAAATTACTTTGTTTGAAGTGAAAGTTTCCTTAAACGACACTGATTTGTGCTTTTGCTACCGAAATCTCAGGCTTAAATTTTCAGCCAGCATCAAGTTCTGAAAACTGGGTTTTGAAGTTTAGCTTAATTTTTAAGAATGAATATTTGGGCCGATGTAGGCGAAGATGCGTGTTTTGCTTACACGCATGGAAGAAGCGAATTTATTTATGTTTCTGGACTTTTGTCTATGACATATAGTTCTGTTTTGTATTACAGCCTGCGCTCCATCGTCACACTTGTATATGAACATATCTACGTTAACTTGTTCACAAAAGACTATACCAACTGATAGACATACACGATAAAGTAATTACCCTCACAGCGGATATTCAATCTGGTGATTTCACCTTCCTACCATGTTTGGAGACCTTTTTGTACACATTCCACATGTTCGCTGAACCGTATGTTGGGGGAGGGGGCGTTGTGTCCTTTATTTCCGGTGTGTACCGGATGTAGCCCTCTGTGGGTCCTCAGCATCATCACGGCTCGACTGTTGTGTGTGAGTGCTCACTGGTCCAGCTGCGACATGATTTCCACAGGTAACGTAACTGCAACGAGAAAGAAGTGGTGTTTTGTTAGGGGAATCTTAATGCAACGATGAGTTTGTCGTAAAGATTTGTCGCTGGCAAGTCAGGATCAGTTGTAAGCACAGTTCGGGCATCTTTAAGCTTTAAGTGGGTTCAGTTTGAATGCTGAATTGCATTTTAGAAGACTAACAGTGAGTGCAATTGTTTTGCGTCACGTGTGCACTGTAGTCATGTATGTTGGTGTGTGTTTATGCTAGTGTATGCTAGTGTTACCGATTGTTAGTTTCTGTCAGGGCGCTGTCTCATCGTATAGTTATATAGCTTCTATCGGGATGGTTATAGCGAATGGTGAATGGGGAATTACAGTAGTCCCTCGGTAATCCGGATCCCCAGATAATCCGTACAGTTTTGGGCCAATTACAACCCTGTCTTTTTTTCCCCTGTGATCCGGACAATGACCGGATCACAGGGGGGAAATCTGAGGCAATCCGTACTCCGAGACTGGGCGTGGGTGAAGCGGGAAGAGCCAGCCAGTCTCTAACTCCTCAGCAGTAAGAACGTTATCTCTCACATGCCGTACCTGTCTTTCTCTCTTAATTGGCTATTGTAGTGAAATGATAGCGACAAAAGTCCCATTATTATTATTATTATTATATAATATATATTATATAATATAATTTCAGAGATTTTAAACTGTTTCATGTTAACTTAAACCGTCGCAACTGCCCTTCCGCTAGATGCGCTTCCGCGGCTAATGCCATCAGTAGGGATACTTGTATATTCAATGGTAGGTCTGTTTTGATTAATGACTTGTTATCAATGTAAATATTGAATTCGATGCTGTAGTTCGGTCACTGCGACATTTTTAAAACAAGTCATCTATGTTCTGTCAGGGTATTGGATTCTGCTCCAGTACTTCTTTTATATTGTTTTACTTCATATTTGTTTGTTTCTTTAGTGTTTTGTCTTGTGTATTTGTACTGTTTTGTATTTCATTTGTGCTTTTGTGCTGGCTTTGTAATTGGCACTTGTGCTGTTAAGTCTGCACGTTAATAAATACCCATTGAATTGAATTGAATTGAATTATTATTTACTGTTATGTGCAGTATTTAGGCACTAAGGAGGTATACTTTAGCTTTGAGTTATGATTTTTTGTGTTACCTGTACCACGGAGTTTCCCCTCGGCGATCCGGATTCCCGGGTAATCCGAACCACCCCTCCCCCTATATATTCCGGATGACTGAGGAACTACTGTATTCTATCTGATGGGCAAAGTGGCACTGGGGCAGGGTTTTCTCCGAGCGCTTCTGTTTCACTGTGTCAGTATAATCCCACCAATGCCCCATACTCATTTCATTCGTCTACCATCATCGCTATATAATCTTAGCAATTGGCATAGTCTTTAAATAAAGCACTTTCCCTCTCTCCTTTATCTTCCTCTACGTTAATGGAACCAGTCGTGGCCTATCTTAAGATTCGTCTGTTCTTATTTTCTGAAAGTTTATGTTCCTTTACTGTTACACATGTACTGATAATTTTAAAACACGTATTGTTTTTTATTGGTTGACCTGCTTTATTAAAACTCTTGAATCTTGCCCACGGTATTTTATGGGATTCATGTGCGCTTCGGAATAAATAGCGATTATTTCCTTAAACAGCCTTAACTGATTGGTCTGTGTGTTGGAGAGACTGTGTTTTATGAGGTGGGAACTGAAATTTTAAACATCATTCAGTTTAATTTCAGGCTTCTGATTGTGAATATGAATAAACTTATAACATACAGGCCTGTAGTACGTATACTGAATACATTTTTACTCCTGTGCTTTGGTACAGCTGTATATACGTAATTATGTGAGCGTTCATTAAATCAGAGGAATACTTTCTCTTACAACTGAAAGACTGCCACCTGTTGCGCCTGGAAGAACGCTACACTGCACGTCAACACTTGACACAGGATTGCCAGTGTGTTCTTAACCAAGGAGTTTTAAGTGAACACATCGTTTCTTCAGAAATACTGTATGGAGGTCAGTTCTCGAAGCGAAAGCGAATGTTAACTAATATGGAATTTTTGTATCATATTTTTATAATCGGAGATAAGAATTTTATTATATGAATTTTCTGGAAATATTTTCTCTTTGTATAATCGTACAAAAAGGCAAAATGGGCGTCTAGGGGCCTATGTATGAGCGGGTATTTCAGGTCAGTGTCTAGTTACGTCAAGACCTCTTGTTATCATTAAATTAAGCACAGTTGTTGAGATACATGCACTGTTGCATTTGACCATAACTATCTTAATGTCAGCACTGAATTCTCGTACGAGCTTGTGACACCATAATGGAGGCACGTTTAACCGGTTCTTAGGACAGCCGGATGAGTAGCAGACTCATGATGTTCGGTAATACCGCTAATGTAATGAGCTGAGAAGAAAATTATTTTACGGCGTATTGCTTTGTTTCATTCTGAAAGTTCAGATGGAAATAACAAAGTTGTAAGGTAGTTGACAGCGAATAAAATACGGACAGTGTATGCCTACTTTCTGAATACAGGTAGTACTTGATGTTGTGCTGAAATTGTGTTTTTCTTTCATTTCCATTTTAGTTCAGTAGGTAACGGTTGAGATTGAAAATATTCAAAGAAGATATTTTTAACCTTTATCCTAAACATCCCGTTGGGCTAATATATAAAGTGTAAAGAAATAAACCGTCAATTACAACAAAACTTTTTATTTATTTTTAAGAGACTTAGTGTATTTTATAACATGTTTCGGTCAACTTGGCCATCTTCAGGTAAACAGCTGTGCATGAAATACGTGGGAGGAAATTATAAATATAAAGGATTGTAAAAAGAAATGAGAGCTCTTTTTTTTACATAAAATGGTAGTAACATAACCATACTTATTACTACTATTTTATGTAAAAAATTAGATCTCATTTCTGTTTATAATTAATTATGTTGATATTTTCCTCTCGCGTATCTCGTACACAGTTGTATTACCTGAAGATGGCCAAGTTCGCCGAAACACGTTATAAAATACACTAAGTCTCTGAAAAAATAAAAACTTTTGTTGTGATTGACGGGGTATTTCTTTTCACTTTTAAGCTACTGTTAACTACGGAAGATAGGCGCAAGCTTTTTTCAAAAGTCGGCTCTTGTGTTGTGGACCTCCATTCCCGAGTGTCCGTAGTCTCGCTGTAGTAACTAGTGGAGGGAATTGGGATGGTGTTGAACGGTGTAATATGTGTGAATCTGTCAAATTGAGTTTCAGCACACAGGCGTTTGGGCGCCTGAAGAGGAATACGACAGACAAATTAAATCTACAAACTACGACCACTGCTGTGCTTGTAAATGTCTAGTACTCAGTTCTGAATATTACTAGAGATTATTGTTGTTGTTGTTGTTTGTCCCTGTTGCTCCAACGCGGAGCATAGGGGCCTCATTTCGGAGGTTTCTATGGTCATGTGCGTTGACGTAGTGAGTGACCAGCCCACTGACCGCACAAGTTCTACTCAATCCTGATGTGACTGCCAGAGCCATCTGGCAGGCAGTCAGGAGACTTGGGTGAGAAATGGCTGCTGAATTTTGCTTACGAAACATTACTAGAGATTATAACAACTGCTTATGGACTGTCCTGTTGTACATAGGTCTGCGCTGACGTAATCTGTAGTATACAGATCTCTCATGACACACATTGGCGTATTGTGACCTATACCGGACTGCGGGAGTCACTACTTGTTAAGTTGTAACTGATGGGTTGTGCTGTTTATGTATCACAACGGGCTGTCATCGATAGAGATATACGTGTAAACGTATACTGGACTTATGACGTGCATATAGTGTCCTGACATACATCAGATGTTCAGATGTACACCGGGTTGCCTTGACACGTGTTGGGCTGCCCAAACTCACACTGTCCTGACGTACATTTGACTTACCTGGCGTATAATGGGCTGTCTTAATACGCGCTGGGCTGCGTGACGCTTACTGGGCGGGCCTGACATGCGAGCTCCCCTGGCGTGCAATGGACTGTCCTGATTTGGGCTGTCCTGATGTTCCCTTCGCATCCCTGTTGTATATTGGGCTGTCCTGAAGTACACTGGTCTATCCTCATATTTGGCTCCCCTGACTTTCCGTCGGTAGCCCTGTTGCACGTTGGGCTGCTCTGGAATACGTTAGGCTCCCCTCGCTTGCACTGGATTGCCCTGGCGTATATTGGACTGTCTCGGCCTTCACTGGACTGCCGTGGCGTATATTGTGGCACTCGGCTGAAGCAGTTAAGGAACGTAACGCACGGTCATTGCTCTGCATCAAGTCTCCCTGAACAGAAAGTCTGAGTGGGAGGCGATCAGATGAACATATTGGATTGCACACAAGTATCCTGCAGTAATGGAGAAACGTACACTAGTATGTGAATAATAAGTGTTATGTAACTGCCCTTATACTTCGGGATCCCATTCGTCCTGGGTTTTTTTCCGGGAAAGTCCCGGTTTTATGGGCTTTAAAGAACTCTGTCCCGGCGTCCCGCAAAATCCGGTTTGGGAAGCCAAATATCCTGGGTTTTTTCAAGTCATAAACTACGACATTCTGACAAATGTACGTATGCTTCGACCTTCCCACGGTGGGAGAGACGTCTATAGGAGTAGGACAGCCATCAGCCGGCCACTAACGGGAAGGACTAAGGAGGGAGAGCAAGATGTGTGTATATAGTCTGGACTGAGACTGCGAAGAATGAGGAACGGATGGTAAAGGTAAAGGTAAGTTCTCCCTAGAACAGACCGTGGAGGCCCAGAGGGGGAGTAGAGGTATGGCTCTACTCTTTCTTTAACCTCGGCGCTAGATGGGTCGGTGGTTAACGCCACGCCCCGGTCGCTTTACCACCGGGAATGACCCGGTACCCATTGTACAGGAGGCTGGGTAGGCCCCAGGGCCGGTCTGGACGGGTGCTGAAAATCTCGCCCCCACCGGGATTCGCTCCCCGGACCGTCCAGCTCGTAGCGAGTCGCTTACCGACTGAGCTATCCCGGCCCACGAGGAACGGATGTGTAAAGAAAAACCAGCAATTGAACTGGGTGAGTTAATTTCTGGTATCTGTACGTGCTACTCGTAATTTTTTTTTTTCTGAGATATCTCGTTTTAGTAATATTTATGAACTGCTTTGCTTTTTTAATTGTGTGACGGGTCAAACATTAAATCATTGCACTGTATAGCAAAAAAAAAAAAATAAGAAACAAACAAATAAAACTGACGATGTTAGACTTACAAATAGGATTAAAATGGCACTGCAACCAAGGTGTTAGAAATGGCGTGCCATGGCTCAGGCGGTTAGTCGCCGGCCTCCCACCGCGGAGGCCTGGGTTCGATCCTGGGTCATTCCATGTGGTTTTGTGGTGGATAAAGTGGCACTGGGACAGGTTTTTTCCCGAGTACTTCGGTTTTCCCCTGTCAATTTCATTCCACCGGTGCTCCATTACTTGAAAAAATGACAAAACTGATCACCTTTCTCTTCATCTTCATCACAAGGGTTGCCAATAAGGCTGAAGGCTGCGGTGCGTCCGTAGCTTCTGCTGCGGGGCCCTTCTCCACAAAAAAAAAGAGTCTTAGAAACGAGCGAATATAGAAACCGAAAAGAAAATTGACCCTTGGATGCCAAATAAAATGGAGTTTCTTAACGAGCTTCACAGAGAGAACTCTTGACTCCGTACTGTTAGTGTACCAGATGCTAAACGTTGGTTTATCCTCATCATCTCAAGATAAAGCATGACATGTACCGTCATTACACTAGGCTGCATTGTATCTGATTACTTTTAATTTTGTCAACCTGTTCCGTTTTCCTGGAACATAATGTTTTCGACGACCAGAAGACTATGTGGCCGTTACTTGCTGAACTGTAACTGCACTGTTATTACTGGTAATTAAGCACTTGGTACGCAGTACACGGCATTTTATGAGGTTCCTGTGTCACGTCCTTTGTATGATATTTTTGTCCTCTTTGTTAATTTCTTCATATTCTTGAAAAGTACTTGCAGATTTTACGTTTGGTGTAGGAACACTTATGTATTCTGCACAGTGTTTAAAGGGATATTATTTGTTAAAAACCAAAAACCGGGACACTGAATGACATTTAGATGGCCGCGTGGGAAAATAAGACAAAATTCTTAACCCGTCAGTCTTTAAAAAGAGAAGAGTAATTTATTAATATTACTGCAACGAAAAACTAGTATAAACAATTATGACCTGCAGATACGAACAATGAAAATATAATAATAATAATAAACTCATTCAGATCACTTATTGATATTTCTTTCCATATTCGTTCCTCAAATTTTGCATTCTCAGTGTGGACTCTATAATCACTAATCTACGTATCTTCGTCTCCCTCTCCTATTCGTTCCTCTTAGTGAATGGGCGGTGGCTCTCCTACTCCTATAGACGTTTTCTCCCACTGTGAGAAAGTCAAAATGTTCCTACGAATTGTCATAAATGTCTTATTTTTATGACCTTGAGATACCCGAGACATTTGGCCCCCGAACGAATTTTGCGGGACACCGGGACAGAGATCTTTAAGATTCATTAAACCGGCACTGTCCCGGGAAAGCCGGGACGAATGGGATCCCTATTAATATGTGTCAGCTGTCCAAGCCAGTCTCAGGACAGTACATATTATCTTCCCAGTCCCAGTACGTAGGCATTATGACGTTTTTATCTGCCGCTAAGTAACCCCACTCACTGATACAGCGTCATTAAATACCCTCCTACAGAAACAACCAACAGAATAGAGGGGAACAAACGTGAATGGACATGTGATTGATTCTTGTGCTATTCAATGGTGTTGTAAAGTTTGTGTGGGTTATTTAGCATCGAATATTAAGATGTTGATGAAAGACGAATTGGAAAGAATGAAAGCACTGTGCTAGCCTACCGTATGTCTGAAGATATTGAGGAAATCGACAGGAACTCTTATTCAAGTCTTGCGAACCCCGGACCAAGATTCGAACCCAAGATCACCGCATGCAAAACAGAAATACAATTAATGAAGCTCGTGTTTCGGTACCCGCCTAGTGTGGCGTCGTCTGTTTGGTGTGACCAGTTCCAGGCGTCCTGTGTTTTAACATTTGTTTCAGCACTCATGTGGAAGACTGTCAGTTCATAATGCGTTAGCCTAATCTATATCCGTACTGGATTTGATGGCTAGCCCCCTGTGTGACATTTATATATCCGAGGTTTATAGAGCAGCTTGGTATACAGGAGGAGTAATATTCGGAAGATACGCTGTTCGAATTTCGTCCGGATTGTTTAGCGGCTACTGTGACGTATGCGTGGTTTTCTTCATTCTTCCCGTACGCGTGACTAATGCCTAGAAATGCACCACGGCAACTTTATACCTAAGGCTAAGACATGCGAGGGTTTTTCTGCATTTCATGCACACACGGCAGAAATACGCTTATGTGGTCTTAACCTGTTTCTTATTTACTGTCTACATTAGATCATACACCAGTCTCATTAGATATGTGACCTCTTGAGTAGAAACAGCGTTGCTGAATAGCCTACAGATAAATCGATTCTTAGGTTTCTTTGCTGCTGGAGTAGTAGGCCTATATGAAACAGTGGCCACCTTCGTGCATCGTGCCAGTGTCTACTTGCTGTCGCCGTAACGTGCGAACAGCTTCCAGGACGCCAACAGTGATGTTGCTGTATTTCATAGATACTGTTGTGTTCTTTCGGAGTAGTTATTCTTTATGTGGCCGTGCCATAGTTCAGGCGGTTTGTCGCCGGGCTCTCCCCTCGGATGTCTGGATTCGATACCAGGCCATTCGATGTGGAATTTGTGGTAGACAAAGTGGCATTGTACGAGGATTTTGTCTAAGACGGTTTTCTCCTATCAGTATCATTCCACTAATGCTACATACTCATATTTCATTCATGTACGCTAGGCGCCAAATATATCGTCTAGTGTACCTGACAGTTGACCGTCTTTCAAACCATTCATTCTGCGTGCCCATAGGTCTAACAGCAGGTGAAGCGCCCATTGGCATTGCATTCTGGGTACTTACCACGTAAGTTAACCCCGAGTGATTTCAGGCTTCCGCCGCGGTGTAAATAAAATCTGACCAAGACTGCTTGACCCTTGAATATGGGACCGACAGGTTGTCCCGAAAGGCCGGTAAGAAACTACCATTCTACGCTGCGTAAAATCCCAAAAGAGTGCAGATCTCATTTAACCCGCGTTTACTGTGTGACTCGCTAAGCTGGCCAGAAGGTTACCGCTTCTTATGGAACCTGAATTATTTTTTACTCTGCTCGCTAGACCCCGCTATCGGTCACCTAAGTCGAGTTTACACACTGTGTGTTTAGGACTTATCTTAGTGTCATCCTCCCATATGAGCGCAAGGCTTCTAAGTGTCTTTTCTTAAGGGTTTTCGGCTGTAATTATATATGGTTTTTTTATCTTTCCATTGCATGCTGCGTGTCTCCGTCACAGGGACTTTTATTTTTTACTTGAAATGTTGCCAAATTCTTTCCTGCGGCCTAAAACTTTCTTAGTGCGTAGGAAGTATGGCTTACGTTACGTTTTGAAATTTCGTTTAATATCTTCTTGTACAAAAAAAAAATACAACGCTTTGCAAATAGGCTTTTGCTGAACCTCATTAAATTAAAATAGTCAGGCCACCAGTGGTTAAGCTACCTGCCTTTACAGTTTGTTGACATATTGTCGAATATAACTTTTAAGTTACTTACGGATCTCTCTGTAAAATCGTTTTGATACGCCGTACCACGTGCTACATTCCCAGTTCTGCATACCACTACAGAGCGTGTGCTCACATTTCGTTCCGTGAAGAGGTTGTACCTGTCGCTTCTGTTCACATTCTGTCACGGTCACAGTCACTTAATCTGACACAAAAACTGGTTATAATATCCGAAAGAACGTCTCGCACACACACACTGGACATCATCAGACGCTGTTGTGCGCCAAAACTCCAACGCTGCTGGACTAAATCTGGGTTCGCAGCGTAGCCCCTCCCTTGGTAAGGCCCCCCTCATATCCTGGTAAAGCGTATTATAATAGAAAACGTTTTCATCCAGGAAGGGGATGTAGAGTGTCCGGGAAGGGAATCAATGCGGCGACATCCCCTGTGTATTGGCCAGCCAGGATATCCTGATTCCTCTTGTAACAAACAAGCCAATAGCTTTTAATCGTCAATGCCAAACAGTTCCAATATTGTAGTGAAATTGTAATGAGAGGAAATTTGACAATAACATGGAGGTCTTACTTCCGGCACCACTATCACCTGCCCACATTGGATGCAAATGAATGGAAGAAGTATGGATTGTGTGTTTCCAATATGTCCAGTTCCTGTCGCAGGCAGTGTTTATACTTCACTGAATGAAACACTAGTAGTTACACCTTACCAAGGGAGGGGCTTCAAGAGAATAATTACGAAACAAGTGTACCTGCGTTTTGAAGGGATTGTTGGCGTTCATGTATTTGCTGCGTGCGCAATGATTATGAAACACATCTGGGCCTTCAGAAAACCCACCTGCTTTCGAAATGTATGCAAATCGTAAAGTTTGGCACTTTTGTCTGATAAGTACGTTGACAAAGTTTTAAATTTGCCAGTTCTCAGATGATGATAATTTTTGCGATGTTGTATGTTTGTCAGTGTCACAAATACCAACACAGGAATAATTTTAGACTCGTACTGGCTTTATCCCGAGAAAGAAATCCGGTACCCATTGTACAGGAGGCTGGATGGGCCCCAGGGCCGGTCTGGACGGATACGGAAAATCTCGCCCCCCACCGGAGTTCGAACCCGGATCGTTCAGCCCGTAGTGAGTCACACCGGCTACGCTATCCCAGCTGCCCATAATACACATGTGTAGAAATAAATTACAATTTGAACTTTGTATACATCATCGTATTATCCACAGCCCTTGCGTTATGCTTACTTTAATAGGCCAGTATATCTACGTGAATAAATGGACTTGAGAGCAGCGTGCATTTAAAGAATTCAATCCAGGTAGGTTCTAGAGCGGGAAGATTTTTACACTAGAGTCTCATGAAGTTCAGTTACCAGTGGGTTGTCGGAAAGAATAAGCAAAAGGATTCTGACGTGTTACAGAATAAACTGAACCTCCTGCCCAGCCAAGTTGGGTGCTGTGAATGGAGCGAATTCATGGTCCTCACTGCAGTGTTGCTGAAGGCTCAACTCTTCTGGGATGTTACGCGCTGTAGACAGGCACACTGTTACAGACATCTCGAAGGATCGTAGCGCCTTCATCTTCAGGGTAAAGTATTCCAAGACTAGGCGCTACGATTCGAAACGTCGGTGACTATTCAACAGTTGACACGGAATGCACGTCCCAGAAGACTTGAATCTTCGGTGTGCAGTTCTGTCGTATGTCAGTACGTGCCAGCGAATGTGCTCTAGCGCAGTTACTGGGGGATGGGCGACGATGGGACTTCTGTGAAATCCATAATGATCTGGGACAAGCCATGTATTGTGAGAAATTCTTGTCCTATTAGTGATTTATCTACAGCAGTTTACACATGGGTTGCCTAGCGACTGAATCTGAATCCTCGTGTTCTGAAGCCCTTCTCTGAAATGTGGCATAGGACGTAGGAGTATTTACTGTGAGACGTGATGTGACTGCTGTTTCAGACGTGGAAAAGGAAAGAGCGGCCCTCGAAAACGTGCCACCAAACCTCTACGAGTCGGTGTGCGTGCCAGATCTTAGCGAGTTCCTGGGTGGCTACCACCCTCTGACAGGCGGAGACCAGAAGGTGGCCAACACTGGTACAAGCAGTGGCGGTGGCCATCCGCCCAGTGCTGTTACTCCTACACCTGCCAGCAACGCGTCTGCTTATCTGCATGATGGTAAGTACCTGTACCTGCTGTCAGATGTTTCATACTCTGGAACTGTAAAAGCTAACAAGGCATACCAAACGAAAACATCTAAAGGGTAAGTGAGTTGTTATTACTATAATGTCACCGAATAGTAGGAAAGTTATACAGTTGATAAGTATGGGCATATGTATAGTTGCGACATGCTTAATTGTTAAGTTTATTGGTGACTGAACCCATAAAGCGGTGTTTTCAAACGTTCGATGGTCTACCCTCACACAAGAACTATACCTTCCAATAGACCCTACCGCCGATCACACGGTCTAAGTCATACATATAGTGGGATTATGGGTTCTAACCCCGCTCAGACACATAATATATGTGTGAGCGTGTTTCTGTATTGTGTTGTCCCGTGTACGTGGAGGTCTTGCGATGGCTTGTGCCCCCTCAAAAAGAGCCCCACCAACTGTCTACGGATATTCTGCTTTCGTAACTAATTCTGAATGGGAATAGGACAGAGGGTGTAACTCCCAGATGCTGTGTAAGGACTGTTGGCTGCTGCAAACGAAGGAGAAGAGGAATAAGCGTTTAACGTTTTGAAGACTAAAATGACTCCAGATTACCTTATATTTAAAAATTCAGTTCGTACGTCGCATAGAACAGATTGTCTCCATTTAAGATCGATCAGTTAATGGCGTTTGTGAAAATAATCTGTGTTTATCGTGAGGATTGTACTGATCACATAAATGCAGTGTTTGAAGAAAATAAAAGAAGCACTGAGTGTTAAACCTCGTGGTACATGTACTGAACACTGAGCTTTAAAATCTTAAGTTACAACTACCATAGCGTATAAACCGCTGATAAGCATGTCTGTAGGCACGGGTATCCGTAATTATTTGATTTACAATTAAATTCACAAGGCAGTTCAAGCTTTCGTTGCTTCACCCCCCCTATCCCCGCCCCCCACGAATTATAAACGGTAGTCATAAGTGTCTTCACCAAACGCCGAAGAAGAATATTCTCGAAGTTACGGCCCTACGATATACTCAACGACTGTGACTTGAGGACGAGTAATGCATTAACGGTTTAACGGACACAGTAACATGTTTAAGTGTAACTGAAATGGGCCTGTTAACGACTAATTACAAACACAGCGCAACTGCTTCTTTTCTTAATCACTGTCCAAAGAGGCACGCCTGCCAGTTAGAAAACAAATGCCCTGAAGAATTGAGTTCTTAATGACAAATATGATTGTTGAAAGAGGTACACAAGTTTGGGATGCTGAATATTAAGACCTTTCCAGTTTCCACTGTAAAGCCTAGTCCGATCATCGCTGTTTGTCCCTTGCTTTGAGTAATCTGCCATTTCTGTCCGTGTTAAAGCTATTGCATTTATTCAGTTAACTTACCAGCGAAGCTAAATTATAGAATGTGCAGCATTATCAGGATATCGGGTAACTGAAAGAGCCCTTTTTGTGTATGTTAATAAGTGGAATGTACTAGAGAAATTTTTAGTGATTTAAATTCTAAAATTTGCTGTTGTGTAGAATCAGGTTTATCAACAAAGCGTTTTTAACATTCTTGCTTGGAGATGTATGAGTGAAGTAGGACCCATTCGAAGTAGAAATTACTGTCTTTTGCTGTGACCCTGTGTGATAATGTGGATATTTTGGCCATGTTTGTTGCTTTCCATCATTGTCATCTTTGTGTACTCTTGTTCGTGACTATTTGTACATAAATAGTACCGAAATCAGTGTAACAAACCTATAACATATCGGCAGAAGGTAGGCCCTAGGCCAAAGACACACTCCATGCCCCATTGGTATTGTATGTATTCTTATTGCAGATATAAGTTCTGTTTTTGAGGCTGCATAATACCACAGAATCGAAACTGAATAGAATCACGTATTGTAATGCTGACAAAGGAAATGAAGGGTAACGTCGCTGCAAAGGGAACAACTCGTTTTCCTCTTGAATCTCGTTAAACATGTTTTAAATAAGAGATCAGCAGTTTGCTATGCTCCATTTATTAAGTCACTTACTACAAATTTTTCTTTCAACGAATCTTCTTTTCAAATAACACATATTTTTATTTAAGAATGACGGGAAGTTGGACTGTAATTGACCGCGTCCTTTCAAATGCAAGTTTATCATCATAATCAGCCTTACATTTTACATATGATGTGTTTTTATGGCTCGACAGCCCCTTGGGGGCGTAGGCCGCCTCATTTTTCGAGGCTTTCACGATCACACTTTTTAGACACCACAGTCGGTAGGACGCCTCTGGACGAGGGACCAGCTCGTCGCAGAGACATGATGGTATACCTATAAATAATAACAATAACAATAATAAAGATAGCAATAACAATAATAATAAAAGTGACACAAATAAGGACTTTATTGGCCTCAAATATTTTCCATAAATAGGGATCATTTTGAGTCCCATATTTGTAACAGTTTAGTGTTTACTAAAGTTGTAAGCCACATGCTTGGAACTCCTTTGTTCTCGCATTCAGACGCATCTTTGTAAGAAGTGGGGAATCCACAAACGTGAAAATAAGTTTCTTTTTTTCGAAACAAAGGTAAGTGGATAGCTCCTTTGTTGATAGCAATCCACACATATAATTAGTAGCAGTTGTAGGTAAAACAATTAAAAGAGAAGAGCCTAGTTGTGTTTTACGGTTACATGTTCTGAAAGTTTTTATTTGTTACGTAAATCTAGGCTTGGAAACGTGTTTGAAGCAGTTTGAGGAGAGATTAACATCTCTGTTCTCATAGTGACATTATGTAACTGGTCTGTGAAAGTTATTTGTGGGCGAAGTTTAATTTCGCTTGTTAAATGAAGTTTGATT
Source organism: Reticulitermes speratus (assembly GCA_021186555.1). NCBI lineage: Eukaryota > Metazoa > Arthropoda > Insecta > Blattodea > Rhinotermitidae > Reticulitermes > Reticulitermes speratus. The sequence goes on along the minus strand of JAJKFL010000001.1, from coordinate 34,992,524 downwards.
GGTTGTAATTGAAACTTCTTACCAAGGTTTAGAAACGTTAAATTCACAGCTTTTGTATGAAGTCATATTACGCTACGTTTGACACCCATATTGAAAAACAAGTAATATTTGAGTCTGAGTTCTTGATTCTGAACCGATAGTGAACAATCATTCTTCGAATTTAACATTTTTAACTTCTCGTTGAATGTAATTTGATTTATTAGTGGTTTATCGAAACGAAAACTGAACCGTTCTTTGCACATAGGCATGTTTTGTGAGTTTCTGTGAATTTACATTGCATTAATTGTAACTGGTAGCATGTCTGGTAATAAAGATCCTGGCCCTCAGGGTTTGGAGATTTTTTACAAATAATTTTTTTAAATACGGATTGTCTGGGGCGTATGTAGGATTGTATTTCTGAATCTCAGGTCGCGATTAAAATGTGGGCCATGAGTTTCCTCAGGAGATTAACGAAACAAGGCCAGAACAATTTTTAAAATTATTTTTAGTCTTGAAAAATCCCTGAAAATTCGTACCCCAGGAACGGAATTTCCCGGTCTCGTCCAATTATGGTCCCAACAGACAATGTTTCGGAACTGCTGTGATTGCAAATTAAGTACATGTAGTTTTTGTAATAATATTTTCTTGAGCGGAACGGTTAAAAGCAATAATGAGGTAACAGGATGTCCCCGCAGAAGGATTTTCCTTTTCCTGAAATAAACCACGATATCCTGGATTTACTACGCGCTTGTCAACTTGTGTTTCATCTTCTCTTGCATGAACGTGGATTCTCATTAAACCGATTTCAAAACGAAACATTTTAAATTCACTCTGTGACTCAGTTACCTGTATTGTTGTTATGACAAAGACGTTCCTGTATCGTGTTATAACTGTTCGTAATATAACGCCATCAAAATGTAAGAATATACTTTACGCATTTTGATATGAACTTTTATTTGCACTGACGTCTGTGCGTTATGATCAGATGTGTGAGGAGAAAGTCGGGCGATCCGAACGTCAGGAGGTTGGGTGCTGATTAAGTTAACGCTAAATATATGTTTCGATGCTTAAGCACTGCGTCGGTTACGCATATAAGAGATATTCACTGGTTAGTGATTAGTGGTCAGGATCACGCTACGGCCGTTTGGTTTGGGGGGAAAGAATACCGATACCTATTGCATATGAACTGGAAAGAGTTGGTCTGGAAGCGACTGCGAAGACAAAAATCCAGCTCCTTGTAGGAACGAAACACCGGCCATGCGACCCATACGTAGCCTGTCTGTTCTTTACACAGCGTCCTATCGTAGCTCGTAACGTGAAATGAGGTATAGATACAGTTATGACTTCTCGGTGCTCTGTGTCACATATTGATGCAAACCTTAATCAATTATCGCCATGAAAATTGTCAGTAAATCTTCAGATTCTCATTGTTTCTACTTTTCGCAGTTTATTTATTTATTTATTTACTTACTTAAACTTTTGCTTTTTTAAGTAAACTGTTCTCAAATAGCCTTATGCAATTTGATGGGCGTGGCTACGGCTGTTATTCTGTTACTGAAGTTGACATATAAACGTAACTTACGTTGTTGTTGTTGTTCTAGATATACTAATGACAACCGAAGATAGGTCTACATACTTGCAGGATTACATAACCCTGTGCGCAGTGGTTATGCTTGCACTGCACTTCTGTGGCCTTGTTGGCCTTCGTCTGCGATCGGATAACGAATTCTCAATATGCGTTAAGGGCGTACACATTTTCCCGATTTTAGAATAGCCAGACAGTTATGTGGCCGCCATATTGTTTTATTGATTGATGCATTTAAAATGATTGGCATTAGCATCGTTATCAAACAACACTTTAATGAAAATTGTTTAAAAATAGTTCACCACTTTTTTCACAAGAGGTACATGAATTATACACTTCACTGTAAGGCTCTGTTTCTTTCTTCCTTTCGTAATAATTGTTACCAACATTGCCGCTGCAGCTGTTGAAAGATCCACCCTGTAAAAGATGAAGTGAGCTGGATGTATAAACATATGTTGCTGTGCCCGGTAGCTGAAATAGGAGAAGTGTAAGTTTGGATGTGATGAATTCAGTTAGGAGAATGTCACTGAGAGTTATTTGAGAGTCGTCATCAGCCTGGTGCAAGTATTAACGTCTGTATTCAGCATTCACCCTGCCTTTGTTACGACATGCCGTCCTGAGTTCAGAACACTGCAGCACCGTGGGCAGTATAATTTTTGAAATTGCTAGTGTTCTTACGTTCTGACAGGACACTTGTGAGTTGTGTCGGCCACAGTCGCTTCCTCCGCACCATTCGTAGTCATGCTGCTGCTGTATAAAATATCTGCAATTAATACAGAAACATTCAGATACATCCCAGTGTCAGGTTCTTGTTTAATTAGACGTTCATATCAGGAACCAGTTTCTGCTCTTCGCCAGTTAAAACCCAGTGGTCTCTATATCACTTGCTGTAATATTAAGAAACTGAATTTTACCCAACATTGTGCGACATTTGAGGTTATCACAGCGGCGTAGTTGAATTCTTCGACGTAATGCCACGTCGTTGGATGAGTGGTTCCCGACGTTTCGAAGGATCGTGGCACCTTCATCTTTGGGGATTAAGCAATCTTCTTTGCGTCAAAGGTTAAGCAGTCTTTTTTGCGTCAAGGGTAAAGCGGGTTTCTTTGCGTCAAGGGTTAACAAGTCTTTTCTGACTGCTTAACCATTGAAGATAAAGACGCCACAATCCTTAGAAACGTCGGAAACCACTTACCCACCGACGCAGCGTCACATCGCAGAAGACTTGAATCCTCACATGTTGACGTTTGTTTCGTAAGATGCTCACAGCAAGCAGCGATTGCTTCCCTAAACCGCGATCACTTATTGGTTCTTATAATGGACACGGAGCGTGTTCTCTGTGATTTACGAACTGAGGTATCATATACAATGTATACGAACGCCAGTCTTAAAAGTATTGGTTATCATCCGCAATAACCGGCTATGTGCTACAGTTCAGTAATATTAAATTTTTGCACGGTTCTTATAGCGTTCATTTCAGATCCAGTGATCACATGACAGTATTTAAAATTAAGTGGTTCGCGACTCGCAAGTGTCGCTAAGGAGCCACATTTATAGATCGGAATTTTGCCATTTCTGAGACACAGATCTTCAACTCACAGGGTGCTTTACGCAACTCCGTTATCTCGTGTCCGGTTCGACTTCATCATACGCCGTCACCCAAGAGGGTTCGGCCCGGTCGTAGCGTTCCAGGCACGGAAGTGCCGTCTTCAACATAATAGTGAAAGTTTTCCTTCTGATTCAGAAGACTTATGGTTCAGTCCGACTGCCCACAACACATGTTCCTTCCTACCGCCAGCCGTTCCGGATTGTTCAGTGTACGGTGTGCCGAGCCTGTGCGTCCGCATTAAGCCAGCTCTCAGCCGAACTGCTCCGTGCGCCAAGCGGCCAGTGCATGCAAGCTGTTGCTCTTTTTTTATTGACAGCAGTGGTTTTCACTGGCAAACTGAGTTGCGTTTAGTTTGGACTAAGTATCTTCTGGTACGTGTCTTTAAGAATGTAGGCAGTGTCTGTGCAAATGTGAATTTTGTTCATCGAATGGGCAAGTCCGTGTCTGATGGCAGTTGCTATTGTGTGATTAAGATCTACATATTGCTTGTCTAGGCAATCGGAACTCTTTGATAAGGAAGTTGGGGACACTGTGTCCTTGGATCTGAGTTTCAAACCCCGTCGAAGATATTACATGTTTAATTTTAAAATGTATTGTTTCTATACGACATTCCAACAACTGGTATGTGTTAATAACAAGTAACTAGGTGTTCATGAATTCAGTGTTAGAGTATATCGTTGGAAGTCTATTCTTCGTTAAAAAGAAGTGCATGAGGGATATATTTCTCCTGTCGTTATTGCAGTATAGGGTCGCAGGGATACTTTTCTCCCCTCGATATTACAGCGCATCTTGCAGGAAGACTCAGAGGGGGAATAACGTAGACAGCTGGAAAAGACGCAGGATAAGTGTTAGGTGACGTCAGTGGTGCGATTTCCAAGTGTGGGACGTGAAGTCAGAACTTGGCGGAACGGTAAAGGTCAGAATATTTTGAGTCAGAGCGGTGAGCACTGGACACATCTTGCAGGAAGACGTCGACAGCTGGAAAAGAAGCAGGATATTAGCGTTTGGTGACATCAGTGAAATATTTCGCTGAACAGAAGTGAGCGCTGTACAGCAGCGATTGACGTCTGTTATTAGTATCCACATTCCGTGTACAGCGAGTGAGGTTTGTGTGTTCCGTGTTTGAAAAACTTGTGTGTACTCGCACTTCATGAATCCTGTGGGCGCTGGCTTTGTTCTTCACACACAGCGGCGGCAATGATGATTTGGAAAGGTAGAGTGGACTGATGATTTTATGGTTAAGAAAAGGGTAAATACCATGTAAATTAGAAATTTACAAGAGGGCCTTAAAAGTAACTGTTCTTTTCTAAGTAAATGGGCCTGTGTTAAGGCAGTTTTAAGTTATAGATAATTCCACGAGTTTCGTTTTGTAAAATGCTAATCTTAACTTATTGCTCTGAGAGAGTAGAGATTACTGAAAGAACTGTTTGGTCCTACGGCAGAAATTACATAAAGGAGATCTCTTGCCATTACTGAGAGTATTTTAAGTCTTGGCGACTAAACAGTCGCGAGGAACAAAATACTGTGGGAGAAGACGAAGACTTCGGTGGGATAATACCAGTAGGTATTCAGATGAATCATATGGAACTCTGTTGTAATAATGTAGACTGGGATGATTAGGATACTGTTTGGTGAATGCATTTGTTTTTGTGATAATAAAGTTTCGAGTTCTGTGGCGTCGATTAACATTGTATATGTATTGTACGAGTGCGCTAGCTTCGCTGTCGATGGCTCGCAGGGTACTGGACCTCTCGAACTTCTGTATCGCGTTTCGAATCTCCCTCGATTAATGACGGTTGCCCACGTTTTATTGCTTTGTATAAACATTGCGATGATTTGGTCCTCCATACAGTAAGTCTAATGGGTTTCTTTAGTAGAGGTTTAGAATACTTAGTGTAGGGTGGACTATGACTCCTGTAAGTCTTCATTGTCAAAAAGGCCTACATAAATTTGGTTCTTGAGTTATTAGCCATGAATTTTGAAATAGGGAGGTTCAGTGCTTGGAGTGAAATCAGAGGAGGACACATAAACTAAGGAGATAAGTTTATAGATTTCCTAGTTGATTGTTGCATCCTTGGAGGTGGCTTTTTTGAAGGTGGCATCCAACCCAGCATTAAACATGAAAAGACGGGGAACCATGAAAAATCTCAGGGCGTTATTTAAAAACATTGTCTACACAATTAAAGACTAGAGCATTGGTTCCAAAGTGCTCCTCGGATCCCAACGAATCTGCGACCGGTTCCCAGAGGATCCGTGGATACATTCTGTAATGGCTACTTTGAAGTTTACTTATTTTTAATTAAAGGGGTTATATTTTGATAAGAATAGTGGCAGAATTTCTTTATTGGCTGTGCATGTATTTTATATGGTCGTTGGTGTAGCTTATTAAGAATCCCCCTGTACCCACGAAGCGAGCGACAATCAGTTTAAGTAAGGTAAAATCATGAAATGCATTGCTTCGTATGCTACAGGTACGTATTCTCGCATTTAAAATCAGTTCTGATATATAAATACTAATTTTGGATACCTCTCATCCGGACACACTCTATTTACGTCAGAAGTTTGCGAAACACTGGACTAGAGCATTATTGCTACAACATGCCGTGTTAAGACTAAGAGTATGACTGCTACAATAACATGCAGTGTAAGACTAGAGCATATGTGCGTGTACTATAATTTGAAGGCTCTGCAAAGTTTCGGAGTGTTGAAATAGAGCGCAGGGCTATTGTAAGAGGTTCACAGTGTAAACCCTTTTAGCTTTAGTCTCACTATTCCCACTACATCGTCTGCATAATTGACCCATAAAAGACAGCTTAATTGTTTCTCTCGGAGAAGAGGTGCAAGATTACTAATTTTTGTTGATGCCTCAAGTTCGTAGGCTAATTCACCAAACAAGGCGCAACAACGGAAAACAAAGGAACTTCCCGTCGTGAAGGAGTTGCGATTACCAGCCCCGAGGGGAGTTACTGTAGCGGATAGATGTGAGAGGGACAGAGTAGGTCTTATGCGTGCAGTTTATTTCCTATCAAGTGTGGGCCTTAGATTACATCGCTTATATCTAGAAATAGACTACTACTGCTACAAGTACACTACTACTAATAATAATAATAGTTATTATAATTATAGTTGTAACGTCTTGAAGAACAACCAGAGCAAGTGCCGAAGATGTAGGCCTACACATTACCCTTAAGTAACAGACTGTGTTGTAGGTGGGTGCTCGTCACTGGGCTTAGCTATCACTGAGTACACAAGCAGAAGTGACGATGTGGACAGGCAAACCATCAGCAATTAGCACTCGAGTACACACTCCAGAGAGGACTGTACCTTCGACATCACGAATATTTACTACATATCACCGTGGAAAACCAGCAAGTAACATGAGAGATTTGAGGTTCTCTTGACGATGATTATGCAGGATACTGTTCACTGGTGTGTGACGCCGTGTAATGTGGTGCGGTTTATCTGCGTTCGGAAGATCATACTGTCTCCATCTTCAAGGTAGAAAATGGAGGAAGCGGGTTTCTCCGAAATGTTGGAAAACTTCTTCCAGACTACACGGCGTCACATTACCTACATCCTGTGTCTCTATTAATGAACCGATTGTTAATTGGGAGTGAAAAATTAATACATTTGGTAAAGACTTCCATCCTGAATTCTCTACAGAACTTCTAAACGCATTAAAACTGGTTACGCACGTGTCTCATTGAGACACGGAAAAACACAAAATTCATTTGGTGCCAACTAATACATACAGATGGATTGTGGCGGTTACGTAACACACATCTTGATATCAAAAATACAGAACAACAGATATGTAGCTTGTCAGCAGAGTTATACTTACCGCTTAGTCCTTGAAGTGTGACATCCAACCAATGGACATGAGTGCAGTAGCCTAAGCAAGAATCTGCGTTTTGTACTGGGATGGATTTTCGTACACTGTTACAGGAAACAGCCACGTTATGGGCAGTGCACATCTCAAGAAAGATTCCACAGTCTGAGGCTTGAAATCATGGAATAATGACAAAGATATTAGGCCGAAATTAGATAATATAACAGTGAATGTTGATTACGACAGCAACAACAGAAGATGTAATTAGAGTGACAGAAGGAAATATCGCCTGGCGTCACTCATATCGACAGGTAGTCACGTGACTGGCACGTCACTTAGTTCATGAATTAGTAATTGTCATCGTGACAAAAAATAATTACAAACGATTTCTAGATTATTGTAGAAACAACGATGATTAATAGATGAACATTAACAACATAGTATTTCAATGAAACAAAGGGCCCTTGCCTTAACATGATGAACAAAAAAGGTTAGTCTACGCGTGGTTTAACGTGTAGTATGAAACATTACGAAGGAGAAGAATTCCGGTGAAAGGCGTGCTGCTTTTACAGACTTGGACTTCAAATTTTATAAGTTTATACAATCTGTTATGACTCGCAGGTCTGTCATTCGTTTTTATGCGCGTTCGCAAAATTGCTAAAAGCGACTGTTAGCTTCGTCATGTCGTCATGTCCACATGGAATAGCGGCTCTCACTGGACAGATTTTCATGAAATTTGATATTTGAGTATTTTTCGAAAAACTCGACAAAATTCAAGTTTGATTAAAATCTGACAAGAATAGCGGGTACTTTACATGAAGACGTATGTGCATTTATGGTAATATATCGCTCAGTTCTACTTAGAATGAGAAATGTTTCACACGAAATTTGTAGATAAAATCAGAACACACATTTTATGTTCCATAACTTTTTCCCGAAAATCGTGCCGTTTATGAGATAATGTGGTAAAATGTGATAGATCGAGACAGGTCACATATGACAATATAGTACGACGCATGCGCTTTGCATGTCGGATAATTAAGGCTACAGACACACACTCATAATATTTAATACTTATTGCTTTTTCACGGTAGCAGTGATTTCCTGAACTCGCCTCAGTGTTTCGGTATGCTTACATTGCCTGTTTTGTACATTATGGTTACTACTGCTATGGCAGTGGAATTAATAGACTTGACGCGAACAAAGCAATTATTTTAAGAATGTGTGTTTCATATAAAGGAAAAACTCTTCTGCCTTTCCGTTTCTTTCCGTCCTGTTTATGTGGCGATTGCGTCATCGCTAGGCATCAAAATAGTTTAGTGCTTAATGCACAAAATGACGTATTTCACGGTTTCTCGAACTGTGGTACGCGTACCACTACTGCTACGCCAACCATTGTTTACTGGTACGCCTTCTTAATTTAAGAAAATTCGAAATAAAAAAGGGATAAAAATTTTGAAAAACTAAATAGTACCTAAGCCACATATATTTGCTAATACGTAGCTTTGTTGACAACATTATATAACTCATACCCGCTGTCAGTAAGTCTATAAAATTTTAGCTTTTTTATTGGAATACAAAAAAAAATATTGTTTGTACACTGACATTGTTAAATTTCATTTAGTTGTACGCTAGCGAAAAGGTTTGAGAACTCCTGATCTGTTTGATATTATTAAGCCGTATCCCCTTAACGATAATCCAGTATACGAAAGATAGGAGTTTGGAGATGCTCACAGTAGCGTTGCTGAATAATCCAAGGTTTTTTTGGGGATGTTATGCTCTGCTGTTGGGTGAGTAGCTCCAGGCGTTTCGAAGGAACTAAGGTAATTTGAAACGTCGGGAACTATTTACAGAATGATACAGCATAGCGTGCCAAAATACGGAAAGTCTTTACTATAAAGAATGTGTGATGTCGCATGGTCGTGGGACCTGAATTTAGTGCCGTGTAAGGTAACCATTGGTTTCTTACAATATCCCATTCAAACTTTTATGTGCCAGTTGAGAGGTCAAAGTTTGCTGTTATTGTTTACATTATTTATGGAGTTTATTGAAGTTGCGTGTAGCAGATCAATTTGATATGCATCGAGTAAGAGTATATGAAAGTTGAGCGGAATAACTATGATTTTTCTGGTTTTATTACAATAAAAACGTGAAAGATGACTCTTTACTTTAGCCAATACTCTGTACGATTGTACCTTTTGAGTACTCTTCCGTGAACAGTTATCAGTACTTCAGTATGATATTGAGAAAAGTAGCCTATTTACATGTAGCAGTTAGTAGGCCTACTGATTCGCACTCGGTAGGTCTGGGCGCTTAGTTGGCCTTATTCATTTACTTCGCCTCAACGCTTTCATTTTCATCCCTCATATCCGTGCTGCATAAACATTTAACCTAAATTCAGGAACGCGTAACAATTAGCAAGCAACTGGATACACATACAATGAACTTCCACTCTCTCTTTCTAACTCATGTATGTGACGTTAGGCAACGAAGAGGAGTAAATAACTTCCTGTAAAGTGTATAAGTGCTGTATTTAGATTAAAACTGAAATTGGAGGGACCGCATTGCTGTTGGTCTTCAGTTGGTGTGTTGAAAACCGTGAAAGACGGAACCGTTTGTATTCACAGGACTTCGGATCTCGGTGCAAGTGTGCAGGGGGCGAATGAGGCAGCTGTCCCGGGCACATGTCATAGAGGGACGTAACGACCACAGTGACTTTTGTCTAAATATAATAAAAAGCCAAATTTTCCGTTGCTTGCGGGCGATAGGGCTAATTCTAAAGATCGGCCTTTTTACTTGGCAGGAAATGTATTGCTCTTTCTCTTGTTTCTAATTTCTACAAAGTACAGCGGGAGCTTGGTGCGCCGAGTGGTGAATGTGACGGAAGGTTTGAAAACTCGGGGTAGACCCTTCCATGCTGATTTTCCTTACAAAACATGGCGCGCTTTTTTCTACCTGTATATCTTTAAGAATTTTATACACTTATTATTCTGTGATGAAACAAATCAAGGTAAAGGTGGACTGGACAAGGGGATGAGGGAGCGGACAAAATGCAGAATTTTGTTGGGTAGCCTCTTGCAAAACGGTCGCTTGGCTGACAAGAGACTGGAGACTTTGGCGTTGGAGGATGTCGAACCTTCGGATTCTGCTAATACAATGATCCTTTTAATGGTCAAAAAAACAGAAACTTGCATGTAGTAAGAAACGGCACGAGAAGCAGGCCGAAGTATATTTGTCGGAATGTCTCAGGATTGATACTGAGGGAGATGTCTCATTTGTACTGCTGAAAGAACTTAATGGCCATCAGCACTCTGTAGGCCTACAGAGCTGGGCATGGTTTTGTCGCCTCATCTCATGCTAAAGAGTGCCGTAAGAATTCTGGGTGCAATGTTGTAGGAAGTGCGTCTACATCACACCTTGTAAGCACCACGGATGTACCTTGCTCCCTCGTGTCTTCATTTTTACGCTTTCTAACTATTGTTATAATAGGCTTTACCCCTTGTTACTTTCGGTTTGCGTTACGTAACTTCATAATGGGCGAAATGTTGCGTTTCCGCAAACCAACACAATAAATACTTAGCTCCAACCAATGGAACGTTAGTTGGGTGTCTAGCTCTGGATGTAATATATTCTGACTGCAATTATTTAAAACTACGGACCAAAGTAAGCGAAACCGCTGGCCACCTGCCTTCTTTCCATGAAAGGAATTGGTGGGGAGAGAATTCAGTTTCTCAAGGAACAATGCATGCGTTCACTGATACTGTAAAAGTAATTATAAATCTTGTCATCGACTACGAGAATGGGAGAATATTGCTCGTGAAGATTGATAACATGCATGGAAAGTGAAAGGATGCGGTAATTGTGAATCAGGTGCCCATGCCACATTCCGGTGTTAACGATGTGTAGAGAGAGACTGTACCGGCATGTACTGTTGTCATAGGTTTCGAAATTACACATCGTTTGTCTCGAGAAACTTGGTATTTCTCTGCAGATTTTAAGAACCTGCATCCGACTAAGTTAACCTTTTAAAGCCTAGCGGTTACTGCATGTACCATCAGGTTTAACGTTCAGGCCGTCTACGGTTTTGTCCATAGGGTGCATTTATGTGCGTCGTATGTATCTCAGAACAAACAGCGACTTTTGCCCTGTACAACATTAACGGACTGGTTTTTATAACCGAGATGGAGAGTGTTTACTGTGCGATACGAACTGGGTCTTTAAATAAATCAAATTACGTTTCGGCCTCTCACCGCGGAGGCCTCGGTTCGATTCCAGGTCAGTCCTTGCGAGATCTGTGTGCACAAAGTAGCACTGGGACAGGTTTTCCTCCTAGTAGTTCGGTTTTATCCCTGTCAGTACCATTCCACCAGTGCTCCATACACGTCTTTATCTACACGTTGCTCTTACCAGAAGGACAAATGGGCGAAGCCTGGGAACCTTCCGAAAGGCAATGCTCTTTCGGAAATGAGGAAGCATTGGATAGAAAGGCGCCTTCACTTTTCTCGTCCCTAAAGGGTTAATAAGTAAATACGTTTCATTGTGGAGCAGAGACCTGTTTTGAGGAGCTGAGAGTTACTAAGCTAGTCAAAATTGAATGCGAAAGTTGATTAGCATGTTCACAAGAACTCGTCACTGTATCCTTTCCTGAGCCACTTGAGCGCCTTTTATATCCCCTTGCGTGCTTCACGTTTTGCCCATTTTTTCCCTTCTGTACTTGATCGCCTGAATAATGTTTAATGGAGAGTCTGTCATTGACGCAGTTCCTCATTCTGAAAATTCTCCTTTTTTGTTACATTTTCTCTTAGATCAAACCCTTCTTGAGCACCTTGTCCTTATTTTCAGAACAAAAGGAAGAAGGGCATGTAAAGGCCATAGAGAAATAGCGATATCAGTTAAAAATCACAGTAGGTGGAGTAGGAACAGCCAAATAATTGATGATCATTATGATTATGGTGATGTGAAAATATTAATGGGTGACGATGACTTGGATGTTAGGGTGAACATTAATACGAAGATACCAGTGAATACAGTGGTGGTGGTGATGGCGGTGTGGTGTTGATGATGATGGTGGTGATGGTGATGGTTTACGTGTTACATTTCTGTGATATTAAGAACACGGTGCGTCCGCGAAGTCACTGGCATGCTGCTATGCTAGTGGAATTAATTTATCCTAGTTATGTAGACAGCACGGAAGGTTACTAACTTTGTCTGTATGACGTATTTGTCTTCAATAACTAGCATAGCAGAAAAAATGTTTTTAATATCGGTACTCACAAAACTTCCGCATAAAACATGAACATTATTCTTCGAAGTGCCACTCATTAAGTGCCCACTTGCTAGTACTGTATTTTGTACTTTGAAATCTGCTATCAGAACAAGCACACGCAAGTAAACCGTAAGTGATCCAGGTGCAAGAACTTGTGGTTGTTGTTTAGTATATGTTTACCACATACTTTGACCCCGTTTCTATTCACGCTACAGACGACATTCTGAGTGGGGAAACCGTCGATAAATTACCAATCACGCCAGCAAAGAAGCCCACGCCTGCCTGCGGAATTGTCTTTTTTTCCTGGTTCCTATTGTTTTCCTGCGGCTCGATAAGGCGTGAAAATGGGGGGGGGGGGTATGACAAATCATGCGTCAGGAACTGATAATAAACCCACGCACTTCCGTGTATAGTGCGTCGTGAGACGCAGCTGGTCTGATTTTGGTCCCGCATGAGATGTTACGTTTCGTGCCTCATTTTTACAAGACAGTGGCAATGAGTATGTAATTTGTACTTTTGCGTGTTGTGTGCACAAATGAACGCATATTGGGAAAGGCTGACCTGTCCGTGTGCAAGCTGTTTGATTAATTACAGCGATATTTCGTGTTATAGGTTTATACTGACAGTTGCTGGTGAGTGTGTTGGTCAGTTGCCATCCCCCATTTTGTACGAAACCCACACTAAACTCCGTAGCAAGTTTCTGAAGCGGTTCATCGTACAGAAAGTTGGTAGACAACACAGTCTTGTGGCTCGTAAGCAGCTACTGTATGACCTTAAGGAAAAGAGAAGATCCTGGAATTTGAAAGAGGAAGCACTAGATCGCACTCTCTGGAGCACTCGCTTTGTAACAGGCTTTGGACCTGTCGCAACACAGGCTACGTAGTGAATGAATGAATAAATGAATGAGCGAACGGTCTACAAAGTGGATGTGGCCAGTATATGTGAAGTATAGATATATCACACTGTGCAGACTACAGTATTTGTGCTGTAATTAGCCATGAAACATTCGATTTCTATTGGCAAGAATAAATTTTAGTGAGAGATTTGAGATTCTTGCAGTGGTGCTGATGAAGATACAAGTCTTCTGGGTTGTCGCCATGTGGGTGAAGCTTGCTGCCTCCATCTTCAGCGTAGTTCAAGAAGATGGCTGTCCTGAAGGTAGACACAGCAAGCCCCTCTGAAACGCCGCTACACACACACACACACCACACACCACACACACATATACATATAAAACGTAAAGGTAAATTTCTCCCTAGAACAGGCCACGAAGGCCCAGAGGGGGAGTAGAGGTATAGCTCTACTCTTTCTTGAACGTCGGTGCTAGATGGGGGTGGGTGGTTAACTCCACGCCCCGGCCGCTTTACCCCCGGGAAAGGGACCCGGTACCCATGTATAGGAGGCTGGGTGGGCCCCAGGGCCGGTCTGGGCGGCTGCGAAAAATCTCGCCCCCACCGGGATTCGATCCCCGGACCGTCCAGCCCGTAGCGAGTCGCTATTCCCGACTACGCTATTCCGGCCAATATATATATATATATCAGTACACATGGTGTCATACACTAAAAAGACTGGAATCTTCAGTAAATTTGTGTCTGCGGTGAATAATTATAAATGTCGAGGTAGGCTGTGTCCAGTTTTGAAGACCGCTTTGGAAATGTGTTTTTCTTTCAGTCTGTGTTTTAGTCTTTTCGTTGTAACGTAGTAGTCTAAGTAACGTGCTGCTGAACTGTGTGGTCCTGCTTGCTGTTACGTCACGCATGTGACAGCTAGCCCGTTAATTAATTAACAGCTACAATAGTAACAATAAAGTGGAACTGAATAACTGGCAGCGCCAGATTTTTTGACAAATTTTTATCTTAGTACATAGGAAATCGTCCATAAAGATAAATTAAGATTAGTTGAGCCTTCCGCGAAGAGTTCAGGCAAATGTGACATTTCGGACAGCGGCATTCAGGCACGCAGTCACGCATGGTTTCGCAAAATCATATAATTTAAACCGGAGGTGGGTGGGTGAAGTCCTTCTGCCGGTGGTTTAATACGTAAGCGTCAGATGGAATGATGATACTGGAAAACATTGCTTGTTTGTTTATTGATGGCTGTGTGTCTTACCGCGCAACTTTCGTACTTCTTAAAATATGACCGTGGGCTGTTTAACGACGTTTATTCGCCCGTGGAGTTTACATATCTTATTCTCCAACAAATATTAGAATCGTGAAATTATGCAGGATGAGCTGGACAGAACATGTAGCCCGCATGGATGAGTCAATAAATGCATGGCAAATTTGGATCGGGAAACTTGAGAGGAAGAGGCTACTTGAGACATCTTGGTTTATGCATAATATTAAAATGGATGATTAAAAAATAGAGCACGAGGATCTTGTAGTAATTCATCTTCTTCGGTGCGGTAATGCACGTTTGTGTTCCATAGCGAGAGCTTATCGACTAATCAAGCGACTACGTTTATCCTCTACAGACGTCTCATTTTCTCCCCTTATATGTCTACTTTCAGTTTTCCTCTCAGATTTAGCAGCCTTTCTTCCACCAAGCCGGTAATTAATTTGGAAGTATTTCAGTGTCTTTTCGTTTTCTGCGCCGTGTAACGCACCACTACACTGTGCAGAAACCATCATGTAATCTACAGCTGCCGAGCTTATAAGTTACACCTTATTCTGTTCGTTTGAACGCGTCTTCTCTGTCATAGAAACTAATTTATACCACTGCGTCTTGGTGTCGATATTAATTTCTTGTATTTAATCCATACGGTGCAAAGATTATGTTCAGTAGACTTTTTTCCCGTCATACTTGCTGGTGTGAGAAGTATAGGCCTATTTCCCCCTTAGGTGTTCTCGTTATATTGCCTGGGAGTTGTAAAAACCAACTTTGTATTATTGTGAACTCAAATTAAATAAACGCGATCTGGCCTCTAAATGGTTAAAATCTTGGCAAAGATTTATACTTTCAGTCTTGAGGTAAATATGCATACTCCTAGCAGGCATATTAATTTACCTTCAGGTAATTATGCATACCCCTAGCAGGCATATTAATTTACCTTCAGGTAAATATGCATACCCCTAGCAGACATATTAATTTACCTTCAGGTAAATATGCATACCCCTAGCAGTCATATTAATTTACCTTCAGGTAAATATGCATACCCCTAGCAGGCATATTAATTTGCCTTCAGGTAAATATGCATACCCCTAGCAGACATTAATTTACCTTCAGGTAAATATGCATACCCCTAGCAGGCATATTAATTTACCTTCAATCTCGTCGGTTATAACATGGAAGCAGTTCTTCGCTTCCATTATCACCATCTCAGACCATATATCTTTGAATGGTATACTGCTAAATGATGAATTACAAAGGATCTGGAAGGAACTGGTTGTAGCCTAATCGATTTAATGTCCCTACGTTTATTTGGAGGGACCGAGGTAAAAGGTACAGATAAAACTGCCCTGTGCATGCCATGGAGATATATGGGGGGATTGGAGGTATATTCCAGGCATACGTAACGTAGTCAATAGAAGGTCATTGAGTTGTCAGCTTCACGCCCCGGTCGCTTTATCCGGAGAATACCATTAAGTAAGAAGATGGATGGGTCCCAGAGCCGGTGTGTACGCTTCGGAGAAGAGGCATACGTATCTCGTGCCCCAGCCAGGAATTGTACTACGATTGCACGGTCTTCCGGCACGTCGCCTGGTCACTATACCGACTAGGGTGGACGAAAGAGAATCCCGAAAAACCGTAGTCAGGATAGCCATTGTTTCGGCAGAGATTCTAATAATGCACCTAAGTTCAAGTGTTGGGTGCTACAGCAGTTGTTACGTTGTGGCTGTCAGACTGTAGTCTTCAAGGGTTCAGACTGGGCGCGGTTTAATCGCCGGCCACTCACCGCCTTCAGTCTCAGGCCAGTCCATGTTTAAGTTGTGGTGGACGAAGTGTTACTGGGACAGGGTTTTTTTTACGAGTACTTTAGTATTTTCTGTGAACATCATTTCACCACCAATGCTTCATATGCATTTATACTTCTCTGCCCCAACACCATGTAACCTTAGCAACTGACAGCGTCGTTATAGAACGCGCAGTGGGTTGAGACCGGCGTCGCTGTACTGCGCTGCACCTTCAGGAATAAATGCCAACTCGTAACTTTATTGTGTCTACTCTTTTCCGCTGCAAGTGTCTCCTAAAGTCACATTGGCTTTATCTAATCTGAGTGTGTGCAGTTAGCTGCTTGAATTGTTGTGTCCCTAATTATCAACGGTTTCCAGAGAGTGGCTGACGATAATATGTTGTGGTGGTGGTCGTTGTAGTATTGTGATATTGTCTGGCGTGATTATGACACCAAATGTGGCGCGCAGAGTGCCATACCAATTAGTGACACCACACCACACCACACCCCGCACCCCACCGACGTGCTAGCTTTTGATATGAATGTTATCTTGTGCCGGTCCGCAGTGTTCGGAGCGGAAGACCGACCTAACACGCAAATTGGAACGGATATTAATTGCAGACGTATAAATTATATTGTTTGTTTTGATACCAAGTTTCTCGGATAATCAATATATCTGCATGTGTTGTGACCTATAAAAGAAATTATACGGATAAAAGAATCTTATCAGTATTGGTGCTTTCGTATTGACAGAGACATGTGTATTTGGCTGCTAACCGTTCGAAATCCAGTGGTTACCGTGTGTACCACGTGCCGTAACCGTAAGAAAATTTGTATTTTGCCACACACACACACACACGCACGCACTGTGAGCCCGTTCGTTTGTTTCGTGTGATTCACACAATAAATACCGATTTTTCCCCCAAACAAAGTTAACTGATTGCGTTTTATAGTGGAAACGGACTGTGTTATCTGTAAAGCAGGAAGTGAATTTTTGTGCACGTATATAATTTAGGCGATGAAGAAGTATTACATAAAGTTAAGGAGAAAGGAACGTCTTACATACAATAAAACGAAGAAACGCTAACTGGATTGGTCACACCTTGCGTAGGAACTGCCTTGTAAAACACGCTTGTCGAAGGAAAGATAGAAGGGAGGAGAAGACGAGGAAGAAGAGTTAAGCAGCTGCTGGTTGACCTTAATGAAAAGAGAAAATACTGGAATTTGAAAGCGGAGCCCTAGATCGCATTGTTTGGAAAACTCGCTTTTTTAAGGGGTTATGGACCTCTCGCAAGACAGACTACGAAATGAATGAATGTATGAATGAATGAATGATTTAGGTGAATGTCAATCTAGACAGGCTTAGCGATTATTACCTAGGGGTTTTCCCAATGTGTCTCGACACAGCTGGCATAGGTAGCGCTTCCTGCACCTTGTTCCCGCTCGTACACTCATTAATTCTTATACGCATGCATGCATACATGCATAACTTAAATATACAATTTTCACGAATAGATGAATACCTACGTACACAAGCCCACATACATACGCATTTATTCATACTTTACTTAATTTACACAGGCTACTTAAGTAGCTCGCCAGCAGCAGCTGTTGAGTCGCCATTATTGGCCTGCCTGCTCAAAGGACAAGAATCGCTTGACGCACACATTTCCATTACTGGAATGCATATTGTCTTGTTGTTAATCGCAATGTATGCAGTTTCAACAGTTCATATGGGTAACTAACCAAATAACCAGCAGAGCCCAATAACGAAGTAACTCACGTTTGATATAATGAGCCTATTGTCGGATCAGAAATGAATTCGCAGACTTCGACCCACGGTGTGATAGCGTGCTGCATGTTTAGGACTGTCACAGACTGCTGGGTTAGTGCGGTGCAGTGGTGGATTATCTAAAACATCTGTGGTTAGGTGGTGGTATTGTGGGTTACTGCAACCGTGTAGGGTCATTAGTCGTTTCCAGCGTTTCAGAGGAACGTGCTGCCTCAATCTTCGTGTGACTGAATGTGGCTGAGGCGGATACTGAGGTGATAGGAGGAGATGGGTCGGTTGTGTAGGGATGTTGCAAGGATTGTAGTCAGTCCGTGGTTCTGATTGGCCACAGTCCTTGCAAGCTTCCCGTACAGGAAACGATCACTTCAGTATCTAGCTGAACCTAGTTCACTCACGGTGAAGCTGAAGGCAACACGTTTCTCCGAAACGTCGGAATCAACTTATCATTCTACAGTGAATATATTTATGTATAGTGATAGTCCTAATTTTAGACCTATGTGCGACCAGTGGGGTGAAAGTGCTTTCGTAGTCTCAGTGGGGAAACGCCAGATTCTTCGTAAAATCCTGTCCATTTTGAAAGGGCCTTCACGTACGTTTTGAGAAGGGAATTAGGACGTGTTTTAAAATGCGGTACAAGCTGTTGACTTTATCCTGAAGTCCGCCCACCAGGATGTGCGGACATGAACAGGCCGAATGCTGTTGTGGGGAGCAAAATGGAGCAGCCAAGATAATGTAGTGGTTAATTGTATCGCGTTGCGCGGTAGGCTTGTCGTTATTGTTAGTAGGCCCTACTTATCTACACGATGCCGCTATCAGCTTACTACCTGACGCCTGTGCTAGGCTACGGAACATAGCGTAGGCCTACATGCGTGGTACATTGTGACTAAATTCTCTTGCTTTGATTTCTTTTATGTGGATTATTTTTTGCCGCTTTTATAGGAGACACGTTAAGGTTAACTAACAGTTTGGTGGCGGATTCCCGCGGTTCAACAGTGCTGATATCAAAGCCCGCCATTGGACACGATACTAAGCTAGTCCCACGGAATGCCCGCCCTCACAACGCATCTCCCTAGGCTAATCACATTTTCCTTCAATCTACAACTCATATCCTAAGTGGTCCATTCTTCAGAGACACCCTCACTAAAATCCCTGTATGGTCCGAGCCGTCGTGACGTCCTACATTTCGCTAATACAACAAAATGCTGGGCTAACGGGACCTGTGTAATTCACAGGATTCCCTGTCGTGTAGTGTCCTACATTGCTGACTTATGTCATTTCAGCCTTCTTATATATATATTGAATGTTATTCCTTCTTCACAATTTTGTAGGGTTACGATATTAGCATTGCCGAAGACAGCTAGTTAAAAATAAGGAATGATGGTCCTAATATATTTTTTCATACCAAACTCGCTGAATTAATATGCATAAATGGGCTTATTGATATCTGTAACTGAATTAGGGGACGATCCTTTACAGACAATTCACTAATAAATGAACAGGCCGCAATGAAATTACACCTTGTTTAAAGTATATTAGACAGTACTCGTGGGTAGGACAAAATGCTGTCATAGCTGACATCAGTTGTGACGGCAAAGCGAAGTAACTCGAAAGATACAAAAGTGGAAAGGAGTAAATAAATCGAAATGTAGCGAAGCTAATCACAGTATATAAGTCTATAATAGTGTGTAGCTATAAACATTTTTCCTGTCCGCTCCCCACATTCCGCTGGCTACACATACGTGTATAAGTACGGACTATAACATATTGTCTACCCAGACCGAAAGGTAGCGTCTTTGCATCGCGATGCTACAAGTCGTAACCTGTTCTAAGGTGCCTCTGCATTTTGAGCAGTTCCAGCTGAGTCCATTCGAAACTTGCAAGGTAGTCACAGTGAAAACCAACCTACTCGCATGTAAACATGATTTTATGAAGTTAGAAATCCGACCCTCCGTTACGTTCCTTACGTCATAAGGGAATGGGCCAAACGTGATTCGTGAAGGGATGTTGGCTGTATATGGTGCTATTGCTTCTTCCGAATGGGAAGTGAAATACTGAGGTACAGCATCCATTGAATATAACTCTTGCTTTGGAAGGCCAGCTATATTGCTGTAGAAATGTGCCAGGGAGTTAAAGATATGGCCACACAGGACAGGCGTTTGAATGTGCGAGCCATTACCCGAGAACGAATTTGGTGGAACGTCAGTTTTGGCCATCCTCCATGAGTGCCGCCTGTTGTCGAATGTCAGTTATCGCTACATTCCGAGAATGTTATAAACAGAATTTTGGGCTGTACGAAACGGACCCAGAATTGTTTTTCTTGAGAATCGTTACAGGTTACGAGACGTAGATCCATCACTGGGATCCTGAAACAAGACAGGAGTCAATCACAATAGTCAGTTGGAAAGAACATGTCCAAAGTGTTCAGGGATGTGGAGGGAAGTTTGCTTGTAAACTGTATGACACACAAGACGACAGTCACTGGGGATGCTGCTGTGCTGCATGATTTAAAGGTGGTGATCAGTAAAGGACGAATAGGAAAGGTGACGTGGATGCCCTGCATCTTCACAGCAATGCTCCTGTACACAAATGACGAAAAGCAATCGCTGCTGTAAGGGACTGTGGTTTTGAGGAATGAGCTATTTACACTTCAGTCCGCACCGTGCGCTAGCGATTGTTGCTGTTGTGACACATGAAGATATGTGTAAGTGGACGTCGGTTTTCAATCAATGATACATTTAAAGACGTGGTTTGTCGGTGGCTTTTGGACCACAACAAAGGCTTGTGTCTTCCAGTGGCTTTTTCTGTACCCGCTGAATGGAGCAAGTACTCTGAACTCAAGAGTTTCAACATTGGGAAAGAGTAAAAAAAAAAAAAAAATGATTCTACCTCTACTAATGCGTGGCTATGTAGATTTTAACTACTATATATGTATATAATGTCTTTGTATATAGAAAATTATTTTAAATGCCAGTTAAATATTGTGAGTGGGTATTTTGTTTGGTCTACCAGTTACGAGTATTTTATAAGATGAGCCAATTTTAGGAAGAACGTGGGGCCCGATTCGAGCTGTATGTAATGTTTGGGTGTTGGTGTGGCAATGAACAAAATTAATTTCTGCCAACAGCTGCGTCAGGAGCTTTGCTTATCTGACCGGTCTTTGTTATTTAGACCTGTGTCCGAGTGAATGATTTGAAAGCTGCAGTCACAAATATGCGGCACCATAAGCCCGTTATGTGTTAAACGCTTCTGTTCCATGAAATCCACATGTGTGTCGCCTGCTGGAGCTGTATTCTATCCTGTTTTGATTTCGGTACGGAGCATAGCTGAATGACATGGATTGTTGTTTTCCTTTCCTCGCCTTACGAAAGTGTCCATGTCATAATTACCTATAAGTGGTACACGAGCGTGGAGCGTTTTTGTGTGTGTATGATTGTCGGTCATGCAACTGACTTAAGTGTTCAGGCGACTGGAGTGAATTTGTCGTTTGTCACGCCTTCGTTCAACAACGTTGTATTTCCTCCCAAGTCAGTGAAACGTCTTTGCGTATTGAACCAGTGTATTAATTTCTCTGCGCATTCAGTGTTCACGCCATACGTGCTTGCGTGTGCGGACATAATAAGGTGTAAGTTGTGAGGATATTAACGACCAACAAAGCGGGAAGTAAGAAGGAGCTCAACAAAGCCACAGTTTTTAATCCCGATAAGCCTAGCTTCTCAGAGGCGCCGTTGCAGAGTTTTCATTTTTTTTATTGGTGGTGGTTCACTTACTAAATAGGGATCGGTTGGCCGGATTTGATACCCGGCGGTTATTTCTTCTAATATTTCATACGTACTGAACGTCTTCTTTCCGGTGGGTACGATAGGTCTTTCTTTGAGGGCAGTGTTGCCTAGAACATGAAACTAGTCACCCATAGACAATGTTTTTCACCAACTAAATGCACTTGTTATAAAAACACTAAAATATTCTAAAACTGTTTGGTGAAAAACATTGTCTATACTCGAAAAATGCACGGTGAAAATAGAATAAAGTTAGTCATCCATGTTTATTTATTCCCGAAAATAAGAGTTACTGGAAGTGTACGTGTATCACCACGTCCCATATGCCCCCATGGAATGGTATTACAATACGGGGACTTCATTATATACCCATACGTACGTCTCTGCATGCTGCCATGAGATGGTATTAAAATACGGGGAATTCCTTATATACCCGTACGTGTGTGTCTGCATACCGCCGTGAAGGACGAAAGAAAGAACGAGGGGAAGTAAAGAACCAAACAAACAGACTCACAAGGAAACGAAGAAACTGCTGGCAAAAGGCCTGTTGTTCAACAATCACGTCCCGTTCGTCGTTCAACTCCTCCACACAACCCCCCCCCCCCCCCCCGAACCCCACTCTCCGAAACATGAGATTGTATGCTGCAAAGAGCTGCAGTACCGACGCACCACTCTTGTAAGAAGTGCACTAAATTGCTTCATTGGTCCTTACCTTATACAAGGATTTCTTTTTGCTTTCCGGAAGTGACGACACGATGATGCCCAGCTGCTAGTAGATGAACACGTGGACCAGTCATTCAAACGCACTTCATTCATAGCTGTTCGCTCACATTACTGGAGGGTTGTTTATTCGCTCCCTGCTGTGATGGGCTTGATATGAATGCTACCCTCTTTATCATGATCTCAGTGCTTGGAATGTGTTCTTTCTTATAAATGTCACCCACAATGTGATGTCTTCATTTGTTCGTATCATTTTCGACAGCTATGAAGTCATTTATATGATGATCTTAAACGAAGAGATTGTTCAGTCGAAAGTAGGACAGAAGTCTAGGCCTAAATCTTTTCTGGTTTTGGAATCATTCTGTCTGTGTTTCAATAAAAGCAAAGGATTTGCATTTCTATACATTATCTTCTAAATGTATTACAAACCTCAGTTGTTTAAACACAGGGCACACTATTCTGTATATTCTTAGTTGGTTTAATTATATTTTCAAATGAAGATGGCCGATCCCGGTGGCCGCGCGGTCTAAGGCTTAGGTCTGCGGCCGCTCGCTTGCTGGGATTCCGGCTTCGAATCCCGTCGGTGGCATGATGTGTGTCTCCTGTGAATGTTGTGTGCTGTCAGGTATACATCTCTGCGACGGGCCGATCCCTCGTCCAGAGGAGTCCTATAGAGTGTGGTGTATGTCATAGAGTGTGATCAAGTGCAACAATAGCCCTTTACACCTGCATTGAGTAGGTCGAAGAGGTCAGACTAAGAAAGAAAGAAAGAAAGAAATGAAGATGTATATCGTACAATGAAATGGATACATAAACGTGAGTAGTGAGTGTAGGTAAGGATTTGGGAGGAGGAGGTCGTGGCTCTTGTCAAGGAACTCTCCTGACGTTCACCTGAGGAGGCTGAGGAAAACAGTGGAACGATATAACAGTATGAGGTAGGCATACTGACGTTCGAACCGGTACATCTTGAATGGCCACCGGGATAGCGTTGTCGGTATAGCGACTCGCTATGGGCTGGACTGTCCAGGGATCGGGTCCCGGTTGGGGGCGAAATTTTCCATGCCCGTCCAGACCGGCTCCGATGCCCACCCAGCGTCCTGTGAAATGGGTACCGGGTCTTTCAAGGGGGTAAAGCGGCCGGGACGTGGTGCTGACCACCCACCTCCTTCTAGCACCGAGGTTGCGAATGATTCAAAAATTTCATGATTTTAGAACAGACTACTTTTTCGTAACCAGCTGGTTTCCGTTAATGGTTAGCAATTACTAAACTTTTAAATATAACTGACGTGGTTAATATCTAGTAGTAGCGGACAACCTAAAAAATACATCAGCACTTGAGGATTCTCGAGTGATTTAAGCTTGTTATAACGCGAACTTACGGTAACGTACTGGTCGTGCAGCCGGATTCACAGGTAACATTTTCGAGTTCGTGCAATATGGACAGTCGTGGCACAGCCATGAACCATGTATCGTAGACTCCATACGTGGAAGAGCTGCTCAAAGCGTGGTAGGCTAGTACAGACCAATGAACATATAAAGGCTTACACGGAAAGGTAGAAATCAATTTTCAGACCTGACCTACCGCATGACATCGAAGTCACTATGACTCGTGTCAGGTATGTGTGTGAGCGTAATAGACTGTGTGCGCCGTTGAACAGTTCATATGAATGTCAAATCTGACGATTATTAGGCACACGCGTTCTGTTGCTTGATGTCGTTTTCGAGGCAGTGTAATGCAGTTCGCCAATAAATTCCTTGAAAGTAACATTGTCCATTGTTTGACTGTTACCACAGGACTTAACTCCAGTTCTGATAAGATATTATTGCAGTGATGCCATTCTGAAGTTACGAGCGGCAGGTGGAGGCCTGCTGTGCATAAAGCTGATTAACGAATGCCACTGTGCAAAGTTGCTTGGCTATAAATCGCCTGACATTCTTTCGGAAAGTACGTTGTTCAGATATCGGACGAGCCGGTAAGTATCATTGCTGCGATTTTCGGTGGGTTTCTTCGGTCCTTCAAGACGAAAACCAGATTGTACTCTGACACACGCCACGATCGTCTCTCTCTCTCTCTCTCTCTCTCATTTGTTCCAGTTCACCGGACATAGGCTTATTCATTCTTTCATGTCTGGCGTCATCGACAAACCTGCGACCAATAGAGTGTCATTAAATAATGTTAGGTTCAGCTAGTCTGACATGTGGCCTTTTTTATATGGAGAAGGGCCCCGCAACAGTTGCTACGGACGCACGGCAGCCTTAAGGCTTATTGTGCAACTCTGTGATGAAGATAATTAGTTTTTTCCGTTTTTCCGTGTAATGAATGGAGAACCAGTGGAATGAAATTGACAGGGGAAAACCGAAGTACTCGGGGAAAAACCTGTCCCAATGCCACTTTGTCCACCACAAATCCTACATGGACTGACCCTGGATCGAACCCGGGCGTCCGCGGTGAGAGGCCGGCGACTAAGCGCCTGAGGCATGGCACGGCCGACATGTGGCGTTAGTTACTTCGAGAGCATGAATTCTTAATAGCCAATGTAATCGGTTGTTCTGGAAGTCCCTTATGGTTAGACACATTATTAGGCAGACTGTAGTATGGAGCTGGGAGAAATAATTGTTCATAGACAGGCCTCTTTCAGTAGTTGAATTTATATTAGCGACAGTGTGTAAAAACTGGCAATTAGAATGACTTGTCAAGGGGGCTATTGTTTTCGAATAGTGAAACGTAAAGTGGAGATGAGAAACACACTGGAACTTTTGGTCAGAAACTTGAAGGGTAGCGTTTGCAGTAAAGACCTAGACAAGGATGAGAGGATAAGTGGATTTTAAAGAAATAAGGTATAAGTATGTTGACTGAACTCATTGGGCTGAGGATAGGGGACCATTGGTTAGCTGTTGTGAATACGTTGAGTTCTTGTCCAGCTTAGTTATTAGCTTTCAAAGAAGGACTTTACTCCAAGAAGTTGTATGCAAAATTATTATTAGGTCGCTTGGTGACGCAGTATCAACTGACGATGTTATCTCTCTTCCGAGATATTAGTAGCAAAGGAAACGATGTGTCTTGGCACGCAGGTCTGCTCTCCCCATACATTTCATACGCAACAGTCGGGCCTACTTTTGTACTGAAGGTCCAAGAACTGGTCGAAATGTGGTGTGTATATATGCATAGCAATCCAGTAATACATGTATTAATTCCTAGAAGCCTCATCGCACGTGACCCAGTTGTTTGCTCGACACCCTGTCGCCTACTTTGATGAACATCTGTATGAACAGTTTTATGTTAAGTTCTGCTTCGGATTCGCGAGTCTTTTGACCGGAAGTGACAGGAGTGGGGTGGGTCATATATACAGATCCTAGCACTTCTTTGTTGGAGTTTCCGGTTGGCGAAGGAAAACTAAACGTTCCCCCCACCACCCGCCTTCATCGTGTTTGTTGACACAACGGTATGCGGGATTGCCTGCACTCCAGGATGATGCCGTGCTATTCCAGTAGTCTCCGCGTTAGAAAGAACTATAAAATGGTGCGTAATAGCTGTGCCCTGGTGTCCCTCGAGTTGGGAGAACGAAAGAAGAAGGTATGTAGCGAGCCTGGTTTCGCCTGGGTACGTCGTACGTGTTACAGAGATGTGTTCGAGAGATTCATGGGTCAAACCTTATTTTCTCTTTGTCTGAAGTCCCGGGTTCGAATATCTGATATCCTGATCGTATACCTCTTCGTTTCAAGGCGCGTTCGCAAAATAGTTTCTATAAGCCAATATTAGTCTCGTCATGTCTGTCTGTCCGTCCGTCGGCACGGAACAACTCGGCTTCCACTGGAATTTCACGTAGGTTTTCTATTACTAAAATCTATCTGTAATATTCAATTTTGGTTACAATTGGACAAAAATAACAGTCACTTTACATGAAGAAACATGTACATTTATTCCATTGGTCCTTGTAATGGGGGCAGTGTTATGTAAGGTACGAGCTGAGGCCGAAGAAACAGTTGAAGTCCTAAACATAAAATTCGGTCATGATCGAATCTAAATCGGTTCAACAAAGCAGAGCAGAGCATAGCAGAATAGACTTGTGAGCATACGGACAGACTGTAGGAAGAGTGACAGAAAGTAGACGCCAGAAGTGTTACGTCTGCGTACATTTACGAACTTGTTCTCGTATCCTCCAGGCGAATTCTCATATTGTGTCGTGACAGTCACAACTGCCACCGACACTGTAATTCGTCTTTCACTTTCCCCGTCCTATCACTCTACGCTGCATTAACTCTGCAGTTAATAAAGTGTATTTAAATCAGTAACATGAACCTCTTCCGACACTTCACGTGTAATCACTTCTCGGTACATCATTACTGTTAATGGCCACAAGCTACTTATTTAAAACTGTTTAACGACATCGTGGCAACTGCTGAAGATACTATCACATTCCTGAATCACCAAGACAGTGAACGAACCTGAGGAAGCCGACGCATTTAAAACACTGACACATTACCGAATCGTGGCACTCCTGGTTGCAGATTTATGTGCACACAAATTGTGCAGTAAGGAAAGAAACATAATTTATTTCATCTAGACCGCCATCTGTCTTAACGCTTAATGCATGTTTGTTTCATGTTGCGTATCAATGCGTACGATCTGAACGTTGCTAACATGGGAAAAGATCTGTCTGGGAAATGTTTGGTTTTTAGGTTATTTAATGACGAAGATTCAACTACTATAAGAAGTGAGATTCGAGGTTCTGTGACTGAAGATAACGGTCTTGTGTAATGGGCTGTCGTGTGGCATGGTTGGTGAATCCACCTGGTCCATTGGTGGAGGCAGCAGCTTCCGCTAAAACTTTGGTACATGGGTACCGGATTCCACGACGTCACATCCCAGAAGATTTGGGTTCCAAGTATAAGGAATCAAGTCACAATTGTTAGCCAAAAATTTCAATATCTGCTACGAATCAATAATATAACAATCAGTAAGGCACGAGTGCTCGAGTTCCGGTGTACCCCTGACAGGTATTTTTCTGTCATTTCCGCCAAGGACGGAAGACCAACGCAACTGTCAGAATTCACACATAGGGCCATGATCAGTCGATGGAATCGACAGCATGACGGCCACTACAAACGAGAACGATGTAGGCCTATGTGCCGTGCAATTTATATCTCGTAAATCATGATCAAGAAAATGACCAAGCAAGTTGGTAATGTTAGAATTAACTGCCGACGTACGTACGTTTTAGTAAATGGGAATAACACAAGGGTGCTTTGGTGTTCAAGTTTACAGACAGACGAGAACTACTTATGTGATGTTGTTAGACATCCCGATTTCAGGTACAGTAAGCCGCAAGGAAAACGTCCATGTGTTCAAGGTCGCCTCATTATTGCTGCTGTTCAAGAATTGTAAATGCTTTCCGTACTCAAAATAAAAAAAAAATATATCATAGCGTCCTGAACATATTGTTTTGTGTTGTTTATGAATTCCCTCTTAATCGTGTTAAATAGAAAATTATTGAAGTCTGGAGGAGCATTGTAGCACATCAAATTCCAGTATTATTGCAATTTCAGGCTATTCATTTGTCCAGAACTGTTTGTTACACTGAAAGTCTTTGTGTTTTCGTTGTCATAATGATAAGTGGAAGTTGTTGTTCTTGTGAGAAACCGTCAGTTTTGGGACAGAAACACGTGCTACGATGAGAGCGACATGAAGACATGATTTGCATCGTCCCGTCTTCATATTTAGCAGCATTTACAATTCATTGTAGTGAATATTTTTGTGCACCTTATATACAAGTTATATTTCTGTTGCTGAATGTAAATGAAATTCATCTAAATTTAATTTTCATGTATGTTAGCGTTACGAACGTAAAACCTAAGTCGATCTGTTTTAATCAATTCTAATTCATTTATCAAAATATACCTTTTGTTTGTTTTTGTTTTATGTATCTAGGACATTTCATTTACAATTAAATTTATTTTAGACACCCTGTGGGCAACGTAAGGAATTCAGAAAGTAGCAGGTGTAATTACAATTAAGGACGTTGGAGGTAATGAACGTTGTGTATTGCAACATCACTTCGGTCTGCGTTTGTTTATGATATACACGTGCTTGTATAGGCTACTCAGTCCTCTCCTTTTTCGCTTCTATGTCGTGGAGCGCATCTGTGGCCTGTCGGCTTCCCATCTCTTTACGTATTAAGAACAAGAAGCATAGGAATAATATTTTAATTCTTGCAAGGTACGGCCAGTGATGAGACTGTCGTCCTATTGTTCCTGTCGAGCTTCTCTCTGCCGTCTTCTTGTCACGTAGGTTGGGTTTTGCCCAGCACTTTATTAATACGGCAGTCACTGAGGACTTCGCATGTAAACCTGCCGTGTAATCCTCCCAAGGCAATGAGTCCCTGCCACCGCTCGGCCACCTCCCCGTGCGAGCCTCTGGACATGGACGTACCTGGCGTGGATCGTCTGTAAGGAGACATGACGCAATTTTGTACGCCTACTTGGCCCTTTTTGTATAAAATCAGGACTACAATCACACACCTCAGATTAATACTCGTGTGTTGGTGAGCCTCAGGAGGGTCTCGAACCAAGACTGACTGGCTGAATGACCGTCAGTCGTCGTGTGACTAACTCTGATTCGGATGAAGTTAAAACACGAACCGTGAGACCGCTGATTTTAAGTAACCCAAAGTTATGCAGCTATGCTTGCATAAAAACCACCACAGACAATAAACTGATGCCCTTTCCTCGTTGTTTTGGTTGTACCAAATAACCCGTTCAGATTTGAGTTTCTTTGTGACATTTCGTAACCCCATAGTTTTTAAGGTAAGCAATCTGTCATGTAGGCTATATTGAGGCGATACGATTTAATTCTGCCTGAAGGCTGGCGGCACAAAACTGATTTTAATGGGAATTAATTCGTTGCATTCCAGCATTCACTGTGTCAAGTCTTGAGGTCTGCACGGCGCTATGGTTAGGGAATCTGTTTTTCTGGTATATGACGCTGCGTCACTGGGTGATCTGTTCCCGAAGTTTCGAAGGAATATAGTGCCTTCGAAACGTCGCGAATCGATTACCCAGTGACGTGGGATCATATACCAGAAAAAACGGCTTCACGAAAAATGGCTCTACTTTTTGCCGGAATTACTCTGAATTCTGATTTCGTGTTGGCAGTGTTTGCGGTGCAGGGTAAGCTGTGACGCAGCTGGTTGAGGCACTGGGCTACAAGCCTGAAGGTTGCCGGTCCGATTCCCGATTTTTAATTGACTTCATCCTTCCGGTTGCACTATGGCCCAGGGGTCGACTCAGCCTTTAACAGAAATGAGTACCAGAGGTATCTCCTGGGGTTAAAGGCGGCCGCTGCGTAGGGCGGACAATCTTGCCACCACACAATTTAAAATTTGTTAAGCGCAGATTTTTTATTTAAAATATTTTTCACCGCCCCTTGGATTGTGCCACTCAGGGCGGCCGCACCCCGCCCCCCTCCAGCTACGCTCTTGAGCGTTGCTGTGATTAACGAAACATTGGTAATACTGGCGGTATGTTTGGTGCTCATGTGAAATATGCGATGAATACAAAATTTTTGTCGGTAAACGCCAGGGTAAGACGTCACATGGAGGATAATATTAAAACGTGGATGAAACAAATATGATGCGAGGGTGTAAGACTGGATTTTAGGTAACATGTGAGGATGCGATTGGATTGAACCAGCCCGAGGATATGATCAAATTAGGAATATGCGAATGTATTGAACGTTCGGTTTTTCACAGAAGCAAGGCGTTTCATGGCCAGAAGAATGACCGTGAGTGCGCACAATGGAATATGTTGTGGCACGAGTGGGTAAAGAGCCAAGTATAATTTTTTCTATTTAGTTTCGATATGAAAATTTTGTTCTCCTGACCGTTGCATGTCACTTTGAAATTAAGAGGGTCAGAAAGTACTGCACAGAGCGCGGGTACTTGTTTCTTTTTCCTTCCAATTAAAAGCGACGAGAACCAGGTGGTGACTAACCATGAGGCATAGGATAACAGCATTATGACTGTTTGATGAAGCCGCCGCTAGCGCTGGGGTAGCGGCGAGCGCTCGTGTGGCCAACCGCGACGAGTACATACAGTTGACGAGTGTCTGTGGTGCGCGATGGTCCTTCAGGTGTTGGATCTAGTCAACTCGGCGCACGAGGCCTTCTACGGGGATTGCCCCGCTACGTCATTCTCCATAGACAGCAGCAGCGTTGCAAATACTTCCACATTGTTATCAGGTAACAAGCTGTGTCCTATTATTTTAGTGGGATACTGTCCGTGAAAGTCTCCTACGTGTTTTCTATGACAAGGAATTCAATTATTTATATACTGAAGAACGCAGCGACATCGCAAGCAGCTATTGATGATAGCAAATGCAGTTTTAATACTCGTAGTACAGATAGCAGCACCATCGGCAGTATATTGCAATTCATATAGGCTAGTGACACTTGTCATTATAGGTTAAAATTGTGTGATTTGTGTCTAGGTTATTGTTTTATGTGACAGTAAATTGTTCATTTGATGTGAAGATTATTTGCTCTGCTTACGATTTATGTGAACAGTCGCCATAGCCCAAATATCATTACTATATTCAGAAATAAATTTGATACGGAAAAGTGCATAGTAATAGAAGGTTTTGCTTTTGTGAAACACCTGTGCAGTTGAAGTAGGCGTATGCATTAAGGAAAGTGTTGTTTGTCGTCTGCTATGTAATGTTGTTACACTACAGGCAGTAATTTTTCACAGCAAGTATAGGAGATTTTCGTATGTATACTGTTATTAATTTTTTTGCGTCTTGAATTCCAGTAGGGGAAACAAATTGAGCTTATTTGTTTATGCGAACTGTCGTCACATTGTGAATTGTCTAAACTGTTTCTTTTTTTCAGTGTTTAAGATTTTTTGTGATTAGGCTGCACATTATTTTCAGTTGATAAACGACCATGTTCTCCACTGCTTTGCTTTTACATAACTTTTTTTCTCTCAATTACTGTAACTAAATACCTAACGAAGATATTAAATTGAAGTGAGGATGCATGAGTGTTAACACAGTGTCTAACATAATTTAGGTCAGATGTGGCGACACATTGCAACAAGACTTCCTGTAGATCTGCGGTTCTTTATCTTACGGGTTTTTTGAGCGGAAGTTTACCAAAACTTCCTGCGTGTGGCGTGTTTGTGGCTTAACACGTATTTCTTCACGACTTGCTGATATTTCACAGGCAACATCAGACTAGGCCTATTTGTGGAAACCAACTTTCTTACACACATTAGAAGCCGTTTCTATAGAATTATGCTGTAGTTGTATATCGCTTTGTTCATCGTTATCTTCGTCATGTCATCATATGTCTGCACAGTCACCAAACAGGCTGTTGTGGCGGTAACATTCTAGATGCTTTCGGGAGGTGCCGTGTTCGAGTGTTGTTCCGGACACCGGCTGTCCTAAGCGAGGTTTCTCGAGTATTTTCTCAGTCCCTAACATACAAATGCTGGGACATAGGCTGCCTCAGTCAGGCTTCGACCGCTTCCAAATCCTTTTAGATTTATCATTCATGTCATTGTGTCATCGACGCTAGATATTGACTGCGTCGTAAAATAAACCACAAAAAGTGTACATATATATCGTCATCATCAGCAGCAGCAGCACGGCCATTATATGTTCTTTCCATACTACGCAGTACATGTTTAATTAGTACAGAAGTAATAAAGGCAGCCGGGATAGTGTAGTCGGTATAGTGACTCGGTACGGGCTTGACGGTCCGGGGATCGAATCCCAGTAGAGGCTAGTTTTTCCTTGCCCGTCCAGACTGGCCCCGATGCCCACCCGGCCTCCTATACAATGGGTACCGTGTGTTTCCCGGGGTAAAGCGGCCGTAGCATGGTGCTGACCTGTCACTCCCTTCTAGCGCCGAGGTTGCGAATGGGTTGGAGACGCAGGTCCGCCTCCCCTGTGTCTGCATAGGCATGTGATTGGGTGACCTCATGTCATGTCAGGTTTCTTATATTTTTAAATATTTTCAGTCGGGAAGTTAATCAAAGCAATAGGGTGCATTTGTCTTAGTCTCGCTTTGGCCCCATATCAGAATTCATCTTTGTCATACGTCCTACGTTACTACGTGTATGGGATGTGCCTGTTTCGAAATTTGGGTGCATATGACCATTTCGATGAGTTGCTGTTTTGTCCAGGTTGAGAAGGTTGCCGTAGTCTCTTCACTGATTCCATAAACGAGCGTCACATTGCCGGGTAATGGGACATGCAGGCAGTAAATAAATGATGAAGCAAAGCTGACTTCTTATTGTCAATTAGCGTTTCTTTATGCAGCTCATAAAATCGTCTGGTACGTCACTGATAACGAATGGTCGCACTTTAAGGCTCAATTTCTCGGGGCTTAGAATATTAATCTATTGCTTTTCCAAATGTTTAGGCCCTAGCTTTTTTTTATATAAATGATAAGATATTCTTGAACGTGCAAGCGTGATGTCAAACGGACACTTTGATGCCAGTTTGCGTATGCAATTGGCGCGCAGTTGTGACGTACCCCACCCTTCCCCACACCACCCGCGGCACTCGCACATGAAAATCAGTGCCCCCCTCTCTTGGTTTCTCTGACCCCCAGGACGTTATTTTTAGGTGTGTGTGTGTGTGTGTGTGTATACCCTACTTCACGGCATGCGCCACTTTGAACTGAATCGTTTTTTGAAAATTTGTTGCTTGTTCATGGCCATAGGGCTAAGTAAAAGAATTTGTAACGAAGTGCATTTATATTTAGGCTGACTTGAGGTTTAGCGTGTGTTACGTGCAGCGAAGTTAATGACGGCGATGACATCATAAGCGGTCATCAGCTGCCTCGTCGAGAAAGCATTCATCCATGACCAGTTAATAATAATAATAATTATTATTATTATTATAATAAATGCGAGCCTGTGATACGTAACGCAGTTTCTCCATATACTGGAGATAGCTTACGCCCTATGCTGCTGTCTTCTCGGCAGCACAGCCATATCAAGATGGAACGGATTGCACGACTTACTGCATTGTCTTTCCACGAAGCTTCAAACCTCATGTGCCTGTGGTTCATGTAGGCTGTTTGCCTACGCTTAGGCCTTAGCTGCCTTGTACAGTTTTGAAATACAATAATAAGTACATAATAATAGTATGTGGCACATTATTATTATTATTATATATTATTATTAATTTACAATTTGTACCTCCAGTACCCTTTGCACATGTACGAAGGAAGTTCAATGAGTAAGGTTCCGCACGTCATAAAAATTAAATGAGATGTCCACACAACGGTCAATGTAGCTCGTTGATTCCACGAAGTATCGTTACATTTCAACGTAACCTTCGAGCACATCCATATATTTAGCCCATCTTGGAAGCAGTCTAAAATTCCATTCCGGTAGAAACGGGACCATTGCATTCGTGACCATTCACGAGTAGCCATTTCCACCTCCTCATTATTGTGGAAACAGGTTATGCGTGTCTTATCTTCCCTGTGCTCGCTGTATGTCTTTCCCGTTTCGTCCTCTTTCATCTGTCGCCCTATAATTAAGTGTA
The DNA here is from genome assembly GCA_021186555.1 of Reticulitermes speratus. NCBI lineage: Eukaryota > Metazoa > Arthropoda > Insecta > Blattodea > Rhinotermitidae > Reticulitermes > Reticulitermes speratus. Next base: position 34,958,523 of record JAJKFL010000001.1, on the reverse strand, counting down.
GAAAAGGTCTACATATGAAGTTCCTCGCTGCCCTCTTGTTATATCCTCTTCCAAATATTCTCAACACTTTATCAGTATACCTCAACCTATGTTTTTTTCCACTTTAGGTTAGGTAAGCTACGTAGTTCATGGTTGATATAGAGGCAACTTAATATCAAATATGAAGATTGAAGTAGAGATGACAGACACTTTCGTAGCCAATTCTAAGATGGGTCAGACTCTTGAAAGGAACCTTATTCGAGGATGGTGTCCATGTATGCCGTGGAAAATTCTTACGACTTTTATGGCCTAAGTAAGAACGGTAAAACAGGCAAATGTGCCCTACAAGATCAACATTCCATGTCAAGGCGTGGACACGTAGACCCAGAATATTCGTATAACCTGACCTCAGCACGATGTTGGGTCGTACCTTAAGCCAATGGTACATCCTGATAACCTACGACAGACTCCCTGATACTCGCTGGACAAAAGACAGTCTCAGATCCGGAGTCGTCGTTGTGGTGAACAGCATTATCCCTGCCCTTGATCGGAATTGAACCTGAGTCATCGAGCTGACAGTTTCTCAATTTATGAATCTATCCAGGCTCAAACCAACTTAGAACCCTTTTACAAAATGAAATGTTAAGAATTGCGTTTGTAGCCGCTGCAGGTCGGCAGTCTGACGTCACGAAATGCTGGCCGACTCTCACTTTGTGTGCAGGAGGCGGCGCGTGAAGTCGGCTGGCTGGCGGCAGGCAGCTGGACACCGAACAGTACGTCCGCACCTGTTGTTACCGCGCACCTGCTGCTCTGCGTGATTTTGCCCCGGTCACTCCAACTCGGGAATAATGCGTTTCTGCGAGTCTAGCGCGTACAGGGATTTGCCAGATACAACCTAAGATGGTTGCATTGCGACCGTGTTTCTAACTGCTGACGTATAGAATATGTTTGATACGCAATTTGTAGTTAGGCCTTCGGCTCCAGATACTTTGTGGTTTCTCCGTTTCCTAGTATCAGCGCTGCAATCGATCGTAATAGGAACTGCATGCCGATTGTAGCGCTGTTAGGTTTTGCGGAGGGGCGAATGTGTCGTTATACCTATACGTATTTTTTAAATTCTGCCATTCTCAATAGGCCTTCATAGTGAAGTCGTTGCAGTGTCGCTTTCATGGTTTCATTTTAGCACGCCGTCGGTGACTGAGACTGTTCTGTTGCGTTGTTAGGATGATTGATGAATGGCGAAGTGTAACGTATGTGCAAGGAGGCGGTCGTGGCCTAATCGAGGTAGTGTCAGTCAGGATATCGGCGGAGATACAAACTAGAAACCTGAATACAAGTCTAGAGCGTGTCCGGTGTGCCAACCCGTTCGTCCAAGCTTTCATTAGAACCTGATAAATGCCCGGAAGTTTATAAGAAATGCCTCGCCTTGTATGGAACCTGTAGGTTCGTAACCATGTTCATATGAATCTCTACTGGACCCCCATTGTGAGCCAGCTGAAACCATTGAACATCGATCACACATCCATATTTAGAGTTTATTTTCTTACCAAACTGTCATACGGATTTCTCACACTATCCATGTGTGTTGCAATCCCGGTCATATAATCGCCTTTAATTCGAACCGTGAAATTGTCAATCCGAGTCACACGCGTAGCCACTGTACAGGTGCAGTTCTTACATGTTAGTTACGGCGTGAGCCCGCATCAGACATACTGACGGGCTGGCTGCAGAAAGCAACGTCCAAACACTGCGACTGGGGACGGCACTGTCCCCATTCGTACCCATTCACACCTTATGTTTCTAATAATGTTATCATATCACGTGTCCTGCAAGTTGCTACTTCTCCACCAAAGCTCTCTATGTCGACGCACTTCTTATCACTTTCAGGTTAATATTTTCCTTATTTAATGACGTTTTTGAACTGCTTAGATTATGCAGCGTTGAGGAATCATATAATTTGTGACCGATGAAATGGAGAGGATGTGAAAGAGCGGCCGTAGTCTGAAAACTAATTAAGAATCACAGCTTTCATGGCAGAGTGTCGAACCTGGGACCTCCCTAACACAACGCAAAGGTGCCGAATACTCTGCCTTGGCATGGACTGTTCATTCGTCTGAGGTAACTACACATCATGAGAATTGGTATGTGTAGCGTCTTTACTTGGCTGTTCCAACAGTTCTGCATTGTTTGCCGCAGAAAAAATTCCCATGGATGGTGGAGATGATGGCGCCTCTTTCTTGCCATTGTTGTGTTCCTATCCTTGTCCCTGTGGCTTGAGTCATGCAGTCCAAAGCACTCGCCCTGGCGAAGCTTATCACATGGCTATGACTGCCAGCATTTCTCTGAACAGAACGGCTAGACTAGGGGAGAATACAGGGCAGTACGCTGTAGGGGAAGCGTAAGAGCATACGAACCTGTTCGGGTAGTATTATAAACAAATAGGCTGTTACAGGTAGGCCTAAATTCTGTAATAGTCAAGGCGCAGACATGGAAAGGAACACAAGCGTATGATTTTCTGAAAAATTAGGCCGTACATTGTGGATTCCGTTCTGCTGGGATATGACCTTGCATCACTGAGTGGTCGAATCCCGACGTTTCGAGGTGACATAGTGTCCTCAGCGTCAAGGATCGAAATGTCAGATTTTGACCCTCGACCGAGTGACGCATCGTCGCCTCTGCAAAGGCGTCAAAACTCGGAAGTAATGACCTGCTGGTTCCGTCCGCTTCACGACAGTTTTCAAGGTTAGAGAGGCCAGTTGCTGGAGGTAGGGGGATCCCAATTAGAACCAGTGAATCAGTGAGTGCTGCTGGACTCCATCGTCCTTAATGCAGGTCCGCAGATTGGTGCGGTGGAAGGGTGAGAAAGGATTGTGACTCTTTTGAACAACCATCAGAATACCTGACTTAAACTTTGAAAATTACAATCTTCTGGAATATTACGTTGTGTTGATTGGTAATTTCGTACCGACATTTCACAGGAGCTTACTGCCTTCATCTTCAGGATATCCCAAGAATAAGCTGCTTGGAAGAATTGATTGTATTGTATAGGGACCTGCTGCTTGCTTATATAGAGTGAACGAAAAATACACAGCCACACCTACAGAAGGTGAATCTACACCATCGTGCAAGGAAAAGATGTGTTAAGAACATAGGCCGTCTGAAGCATGGTTTCCGAATTACGGCCTCCTGACGATTAAAGAAAATACTCATTGTACACCTTGAGCTACAACTCAGGACGTTGCAGGTCTGGACAGTGATTGCATGACTCGCTGGAAAATTCCAGGTGTCGTACTAATCATCTCAAATCCACTGTGTATTCGTTGTTGCAAGTCCTGGACGTCACTGACTTCTGTAGCATAAACGGTAGACTTCAGATGTCAGTAGAGATAGAAATATGAGGGATTTAAATCAGGAGAACAGGCAGACCATGCTATTGGTCCATTTCGTCCTATCCATTCTGCCGGAAACATTTTGTTCAAGAATTCCCGAACTGCACGAAAAAAATGTGGTGGGGCATCATCATGCTTGAACCATAGGACCCTAGTAGTCTGCAGATCCACATCTTGCAACAGCCCTGGAAGGAAATTTCGTAGAAAATCGTTCTAAACTGCCCCAGTCAGACGTAGTGGAAGGAAGTAGGGTCCCAGTAGTCTGCTGTAGTGCCTGAATGGAAACTCGAGGTAGACACTTTGAGCATTTTCTTTAATCATCAAGATGCCGCAACTCGGAAACCATGCTTCAGAAGGCCTCTGCTCATACAACATCTTTTTCTTGTACTGTGGTGTAGATTCACCTTCAATATCGTCTTCTCGGGCGCACAGCCGCGTCAACTCGTTTAAATACAACGTTTCGGGAAGACTACTCGTATATTGAATCATGTCGCCGCGAAAGTTTTAAAACTTATATTAGATTCACCTTCTTTAGGTTTGGCCGTGCATTTTTTTCGTTCATCCTGTCTAATGTAACCAATTCTCCAGAGGAGTTTATTCTTCTGGGACTTCCCTGAAGATAGAGTTAGGAAGTTCCTCCGAAACGTCGGTAAAAATTCCCAACCAACGCGGCATTATATTCCAGAAGACTGCATTCTTCATGAGCAGTGCTGTAGAAACCTCAAATGACACTTTGAAGACAGAAACAAAATAAATGGCACAAATTCTATGGTAGTAAAGTCGGACACCACTGACACCAAAGTCCACTATTGGATCTGTTCATCAGCTGTTTCAGTTCAGATCTGAACGCGGGAACTCTCGCGAACGAAGCAGGGGTGCTTATTTCTCGTCGGTTTATGCGAATTAGGTCCTCTGGCCTGTTCATATTCAGAATAATTTTGAAACTATGAATTTATTTTGTACATTGGTAGGACGGCTTGGACGAGGGATCGGCCAATCGCAAAGTATAGGACAGCACAAACAAACAAAACACCAAAATACATTTATGCGCTGAGTGGTTTTCGAATTCAGTATTACAGTAATCACTCATGTAGGCCTATAGCAACATATGCTCATAATAGAAATTAAAAAGTCATACAATAGGTTGTACCCCCCCCCCCCCCCCCCGACATGTTTCAGAAATTAAATCGCCATCCTCCGGGACATCAAATTCGCCGAAACATGTAGGAGGGCCCAAGCTTAAGTATGACTTTTAATTTCTGTTACGTGCATGTGTTGGTATATGTGAGTGATAACGGACGCAATGCACCGAGTGAATAATATTAGATTTCACAATTACAGGTTTTGACGGTCACAGACAATACGCGACCTAGACCGCGCAGGCTCTGTGATCGACATTATTGTTCATTTCTTATATTAATTGACGGAGCTGTTTATACCAACGATAACCATACTGTCGAAAGACATAATGACTGTGAAAGAAGAATGTAGGAAGGAAAGGCTGTTACGTAATTTAAGGTAGGATAGGTCTATTGTATCAGCAGGTGCCTATAAGGTCTGAATAAAATAACAAACATTTCACGTAGAATAGCCAAGTTCCGTACAGAGACTCGAAACCGAGACGTTACAATGCAAAGTAGTAGTGGTAGTAAGTTAGGCTGACGGTAAGTTAACAGCCTCGCAGTAGCGCATCTACGTATGGTTTAATAGTCGGTGACGTTACAGAAAGACGATACCATATATATATATATATATATATATATATATAGCATTTTAGATACACCCTGTATATATATACAGGGTGTATATACATTGTACGTCCTGTATACATATATAGAGTGTATCTAAAATACTTGGACAAATTTCAGGAGTAAGTTCCCCACACCAAAAGAAGGGAAAGAGTTTGTGTCAGTATATGTCCGCAAACACTATTTTTGAGGTAGAGCCCAATAACGCGTTGACCTTAGTCGTTTAGATTTTTATCTGTGTGGGGACACTTAGAAACCTTAATGTTGTATACACTAGGGTTCACCGACGCATTTTTTGTGCCTGTCAAACCATTCGCAACCGCCTCTGGTTTTTTGAAAGAGCGAGACAGCCCACGATCAGACGTGTCCATGCGTGCATTGATTCAGGTGGAGGACGTTTTGAGCATCTGTTGTGAACTGTGACTTGATAAACAATAAATCAACAGTTATTTAACCGGGACCGTGTACTGTAAATGTATTATTATGTCAGTTGCAAATAAAGTATTACACAGGTAAGGTATTTTTTTGTTGAATGAATCTTAAAATAGAACTCAAAAACCACTGATTTCCGGACGTATGTTTATGTGACCGTTTTTCTTTATTTTGATGTGAAGAACTCGCTTTTGCAATTTGTCCAGGCATTTTAGATACATCTTGTATACAAAGTAAATTTCATGTGTAGACTTGCAGTTAATCTGTCCTGCTGACATAAGCCTAACACCCTTCTCTTCGTTACGAAATTTTCTGTTTTTGAATAAGGTATGTGCGTATATTTCAGCCCTCTTCCTAACACTGTGATGAACGTTTGACGAGGTGTTAAGATTGAGTTAAGCCCTTTTTCTAGGAAATACGTACCTATGAATGTTGCTCTTGCGCGGATTGAGTTAGTCACTGTTCCACGTTTCTGGAATCCAATAAGAGCGAAGGCAGGCGTCGAACATCAGGTAGCGGCAGCGGCGCTGCTCTGTAGGGAAGTGGACGCGTCTTGTTTGCCCCATCTCTGCATGCAAATCTAATACAAGGCAATTGGGTTGCAAGTGTTCTGTAGTATTTCCTCTCGAATCACTCTGCTGCCGTCACTTGTTTATTCGGTTTGTGAGTATGTGTGTAGGCCTATATCGCTTTGGAGTGTTTTTATTCCATTTACTTCTGCCGTAGAATTTGTGAGGCTTGCTGAATTCAAGAATATACGTCCTTCAAATTTTCTGATCTGATCGTCAGTTTCCTGTGATTGCGATTTCTATTTTCGCCTTAGACGAAGACTGATTGCGTTTTTTTTTTGTAAATGGCTGCCAGATCCAGTAGGCCTGCAATTACAACTGGCATGTCACTCTTCACATTGGCACGCTTTAGTTATAGGCTTACAACAGTGATTCAAATGGGAACCGTACTTGGAAATGATAATAATGATAATATTAATGGTAATAATAATAATGGTAATAATAATTCTCGTTTATTAACGTGCTAGCTTAACAGCACAACGACCTGTTACGAAATGAGCACCACAAACACACAACACAGTAATAATAATAATAATAATAATAATAAATTTAGTAGTTGGCGGTAGACATTTTGATGTTGGTTCGTAAACCTGACAATTTTGAAATTATAACGTGCTTGGGTCTGCTGTGTTGACTTTAAATTTATTTATGTAGGATGTAGAAAAAATAGCGGGTTGGTCGCAGAATTTCGCATTCGAGTATCGTTTGTTAGTAAATTTGACTTGTTAATGTTGTTTCTCTAAGTAAGACACAACGTTATTTTGAAATAAGCATTATCGTTATAGGTCTGCTGTTCTTACCTAAACATCAGCCATATAGGCCTGCTGTTCTTACCTAAACCTCAGCCATATAGGCCTGCTGTTCTCACCTAAACATCAGCCTTTTAGGCCTGCTGTTCTCACTTAAACATCAGCCTTGTAGGCCTGCTGTTCTTACCTATCATCAGCCTTGTAGGTCTGCTGTTTTCACCTAAACATCAGCCTTGTAGGCCTGCTGTTCTTACCTATCATCAGCCTTGTAGGTCTGCTGTTTTCACCTAAACATCAGCCTTGTAGGCCTGCTGTTCTTACCTATCATCAGCCTTGTAGGTCTGCTGTTTTCACCTAAACATCAGCCTTGTAGGCCTGCTGTTCTTACCTATCATCAGCCTTGTAGGTCTGCTGTTTTCACCTAAACATCAGCCTTGTAGGCCTGCCGTTCTTTCCTCAATGTTATTAAACGCTTCAGATTAATTAATGTTTTTTAACTTAACGAAATTCATTTAAATGTCCGATTTTATTCATTATTTATGCAATTTAAGGCAGGCTTGTTTTCCAGTATTTTAGTAACCAGTTTTTCACTAGGTCCACGTTGGGTTCCCTTTTTATATACTTTCTCTGTTGAAGTTGGATTGTGCTGTGCTGGTGGGTAGCAGTAGAGGAGATGTAATTCAAATACATTCTTACCCATGCCTGTATGACGAATTCTGCAGCATGAAAAAGAAATGATTTTAACTTGAATAATCCATAAGCGACATTCCTCATGTACCAAGTTCGGACCCTTAATTAGGTGTAAAAAGTAACGAAAGAAATGTGGGGAACTGACATTATAGTCTAAACCTAAAGATTAGGATTCTTATTCTTCCTCTTCTTAGAACTCAATGATATGTTTCAGAAGCTTATTACAATGTCCAGAGTTATAGAATTGGTCTTACCAAAGCACACTGCTTTTAGGTTTCGCTGTTTTGTTGTAATTTTTAATTTAAAAGTTGCAAATATTTTATAAATAAATAATTTATTGCTGTAATAATTTGGAGTCATTTGGTATTTGAACTGGAAGAGCTGACAAATCCCATAGGTGCCTGTGACTTGTAATATTAAATCACATTTTACTAGGTGTGCACTCGATGAAGTTGAAAAGTTGTTAAATGACAGCATGACAGAATAAGTGGTGGAAATACCTCGGGAGAACGTCTATCGGCAAATGTGTGTGCTGCAATACCGACGGAAGCATAAGTGTCCCTTGACTGATAGGAAATGAAGTTGTAACTTATGTACAATTTAGATGACTTATTGTTAAAGGGCTTGAGACTAGACACACATAGGCCGTACAAAATATTGTAGGGAGGAATGTAGCTAGCTTGGGAACGCATGCGTTTATTAATATTAAAGCTAATCTTATATAAATAGGAGTCTGATGTGAACTGAGTTTGTCTGGATCAGAGCATAACGTAGGCTGCTGGAATTTTGTGAAGGCGGCAGTGAAGGACTGGCGTATATGAAACTGAGTACGTTTGTTGGCTAACAGTGCGCCTGTCAGCTTCCCAAGAAAGACTTCTCCTTGACATTCGTTGTAAGACAAGATATTTCTTCGAATTTACTTGTAGCATCTGAAAATTAGTAGCTTATAGGCTGCTGTCGTTTTATAATCGTCGCATGGAATTCTTTTTGCAGAACTGTCTGCTTTTAGTATGGTAGTCGTTGGTTTATGAACACTCACTGTAATGCTGTGCATCATTTGTGTTTCATAAAGCAATGTGGGCTGCTTTTTATGGTACGCCAAATGAAGGGTACAACAGTGGGCCCTTAACATGGTTGTGTAGACTGTGTTTGTAAGTAGGACCTGCTTGCTGATATGAAATACATTATGGATAGGTTATACCTAATTATATGCCTACCTGTTTATTGCAGGGCCGTTTTAATGAATGATTCGACATGAAAATTGAACAGAAATTTTTCCACAATAAGATTTTCGAGAACAGTTACAAGGTAAAGGCAAAGTTGTCCCTGTGCACGCCCTGAAGGTATAACCTGTAGGGGGAGTACAGGTATAGCTCTAGTAATTCTGATTCTCCGCATTAAATGGAGCTGTTTGGTCAGCTTCATGCCTCGGCCGCTTAACCCCTGGGAAGAACCGTCGGTAAGCATTGAGTAGGATTTTGAGAACACATTATTGTATTTTTATATTATCTTTTGTGAGACATTATTGTATATTCGTTTAAATGTACTAGGTACACGTTTCTTATAAATAGACGTGTTGACTAACCTTCGTTATCAGCTGCACTGTTTTTCATTTAACGAAGCGCATTCTCTGTTGCTGTCTCGAACAAACCGGGGGAGAAAACCGATTATGCTGTGACACCAATTGTAGACTACGCGGATGTATTACAAAACCGTTCTGCAGTTTCTTTATAATCTGTGAGTTTTATAGAGGGAGTGATTACAGTTATCAAGTGCATTAGAAGAAGAATGAGTATGTGAACTACACTGCTGAAGTGCTATGGGCCTTCATGTAAGTTTCCCAACACACATTCCTACTGTGCCACAACCCAGCTGAAGTGCTATGGGCCTTCATGTATGTTTCCCAACAAACGTTCCTGCTGTGCCACAACACTGCTGAAGTGCTATGGGCCTTCATGTAAGTTTCCCAACACACATTCCTACTGTGCCACAACCCTGCTTAAGTGCTATGGGCCTTCATGTAAGTTTCCCAACACACATTCCTACTGTGCCACAACCCAGCTGAAGTGCTATGGGCCTTCATGTATGTTTCCCAACAAACGTTCCTGCAGTGCCACAACACTGCTGAAGTGCTATGGGCCTTCATGTAAGTTTCCCAACACACATTCCTAATGTGCCACAACCCAGCTGAAGTGCTATGGGCCTTCATGTATGTTTCCCAACAAACGTTCCTGCTGTGCCACAACACTGCTGAAGTGCTATGGGCCTTCATGTAAGTTTCCCAACACACATTCCTACTGTGCCACAACCCAGCTGAAGTGCTATGGGCCTTCATGTATGTTTCCCAACAAACGTTCCTGCTGTGCCACAACACTGCTGAAGTGCTATGGTCCTTCATGTAAGTTTCCCAACACACATTCCTACTGTGCCACAACCCTGCTTAAGTGCTATGTGCCTTCATGTATGTTTCCCAACAAACGTTCCTGCTGTGCCACAACACTGCTGAAGTGCTATGGGCCTTCATGTAAGTTTCCCAACACACATTCCTACTGTGCCACAACCCTGCTTAAGTGCTATGGGCCTTCATGTAAGTTTCCCAACACACAATCCTACTGTGCCACAACCCAGCTGAAGTGCTAGGGCCTTCATGTATGTTTCCCAACAAACGTTCCTGCTGTGCCACAACACTGCTGAAGTGCTGTGGGCCTTCATGTAAGTTTCCCAACACACATTCCTACTGTGCCACAACCCAGCTGAATTGCTATGGGCCTTCATGTATGTTTCCCATCAAACGTTCCTGCTGTGCCACAACACTGCTGAAGTGCTATGGGCCTTCATGTAAGTTTCCCAACACACATTCCTACTGTGCCACAACCCAGCTGAAGTGCTATGGGTCTTCATGTATGTTTCCCAACAAACGTTCCTGCTGTGCCACAACACTGCTGAAGTGCTATGGGCCTTCATGTAAGTTTCCCAACACACATTCCTACTGTGCCACAACCCAGCTGAAGTGCTATGGGCTTTCATGTATGTTTCCCAACAAACGTTCCTGCTGTGCCACAACACTGCTGAAGTGCTATGGGCCTTCATGTAAGTTTCCCAACACACATTCCTACTGTGCCACAACCCAGCTGAAGTGCTATTGGCCATCATGTATGTTTCCCAACAAACGTTCCTGCTGTGCCACAACACTGCTGAAGTGCTATGGGCCTTCATGTAAGTTTCCCAACACACATTCCTACTGTGCTACAGCCCAGCTGAAGTGCTATGGGCCTTCATGTATGTTTCTCAACAAACGTTCCTGCTGTGCCACAACACTGCTGAAGTGCTATGGGCCTTCATGTAAGTTTCCCAACACACATTTCTACTGTGCCACAACCCTGCTGAAGTGCTATGGGCCTTCATGTATGTTTCCCAACAAACGTTCCTGCTGTACCACAACACTGCTGAAGTGCTATGGGCATTTATGTATGTTTCCCAACAAACATTCCTGCTGTGCCACAACACTGCTGAAGTGCTATGGGCATTTATGTATGTTTCCCAACAAACGTTCCTGCTGTGCCACAACACTGCTGAAGTGCTGTAGGCCTTCATGTATGTTTCCCAACAAATATTTCTGCTGTGCCACAACACTGCTGAAGTGCTATGGTCCTTCATGTATGTTTCCCAACAAACATTCCTACTGTGCCACAACCCAGCTGAAGTGATATGGGCCTTCATGTATGTTTCCCAACAAACGTTCCTGCTGTACCACAACACTGCTGAAGTGCTATGGGCATTAATGTATGTTTCCCAACAAACATTCCTGCTGTGCCACAACACTGCTGAAGTGCTATGGGCCTTTATGTTTGTTTCCCAACACACATTCCTACTGTGCCACAACACTGCTGAAATGGTATGGGCCTTCATGTATGTTTCCCAACAAACATTTATACTGTGCCACAACCCTGCTGAAGTGCTATGGGCCTTCATATATGTTTCCCAATACACATTCCTACTGTGCCACAACACTGCTGAAGTGCTGTAGGCCTTCATGTATGTTTCCCAACAAATATTTCTGCTGTGCCACAACACTGCTGAAGTGCTATGGGCCTTCATGTATGTTTCCCAACAAACATTCCTACTGTGCCACAACCCAGCTGAAGTGATATGGGCCTTCATGTATGTTTCCCAACACACATTCCTACTGTGCCGCAACACTGCTGAAGTGGTATGGGCCTTCATGTATGTTTCCCAACAAACATTTCTGCTGTGCCACAACCCTGCTGAAGTGCTATGGGCCTTCATGCATGTTTCCCAACACACATTTCTGCTGTGCCACAACCCTGCTGAAGTGCTATGGGCCTTCATGTATGTTTCCCAACACACATTCCTACTGTGCCACGACACTGCTGAAGTGGTATGGGCCTTCATGCATGTTTCCCAACAAATATTTCTGCTGTGCCACAACACTGCTGAAGTGCTATGGGCCTTCATGTATGTTTCCCAACACACATTCCTACTGTGCCACGACACTGCTGAAGTGGTATGGGCCTTCATGCATGTTTCCCAACAAACATTTCTGCTGTGCCACAACCCTGCTGAAGTGCTATGGGCCTTCATGTATGTTTCCCAATACACATTCCTACTGTGCCACAACACTGCTGAAATGCTGTGGGCCTGCATGTATACTTCCTACGTTACGTAGAGCCCATACAAAATCTGCGCGTATTATCCGGTAAATAAATTTTAGTCTTCTGTGCGGTGACTTTTCATGGTCATGAAAATGCACATTGTCATACGAACGGTCGTTATGCCTGCAGATTTTGTCATTTGGTTACAGACGTTCTCATAATTTCGGAATTTTGCTGAACATTTAGGAGAATGGAACTTCACGGACACATCAGCTGAGTTGAACAATGCACCCATAACCTCACATTCTTCTGTAATAGTCTATAGGTTTCGAATCTCAGACAGGCTTCTTTTCTGTGCTTTTTTGTAGCGGTATTATTGTATAGAAATTATGACAGTTTTAAATTGATCTCTTCATTAGAGTACAGGCGTATTGTTTCGACACAGGATCTTAAAATTGTGGCAGGTAGTATATTACCTATTAGGCTAAGAGAAGGTTTACTGTCAGTTCACAGCGTGTATGCGAATTATATTTGTCTTTAATTATGACAAAGGCATGTGTATGAATTGCATCGTCTGAAATATTAACACACGTTTAGATGCGAGATTTGAGATTCTCTTAGCGGTGTTGAAGATCCACGGCTTTTGGGTTATGGCGTAGTTTCGATTGGTAAATAGTTATCGACGTGTCGCAGGATCTTGCTGCCTCCATCTTCAAGGCATTTTAAGGGCATTTTTGGACTACTTGGACCCTGGACATGGAGGCAATAAGCTCCCGCGAATCGTTGGTAACCATTTACCAATAGAGACGATTGTCATACCGGAATACTTGGATCTTCATACTTCCGGTACTCTTCGACAGTTATATTGATGTTCGTCGTGATGGTACTCCTCAGTAACTATTTCGTGTAGAGACGCTGACCTTACCATATTTGTTTTCCAAATTTTTGTTCTAAATTGTCGTTTGAAGCTGAAAATATTTTGTGCGTGTATTTTGAAGCGAACCAATTTCCTAATTTACTGGAATACAAATTATAGGCCTATCGCTGCATCAGAATCATCTATCTTTCACACCCCCACCAAGCTCCCCGGTCAGTTGTCGACCTGTATTTCGGAGTTGGTCCATCTCAAAATGTATCCGAATACCGTATCAGTAACATTGTGCACCATTTGTTTTTTATTAAGCGACGTTGTTTCATCGACAGAGATTATGATCTAGCTGTAATCTCCAAGGAGATGGAATGTTCATACATAATTAGTTGATAAGGGTGTGGAAGAAGGATCTTGGCTTATTTCAAGACATTATAGCCTATCTACCGCCAAGTTTTGATGAAACTGATGAACACGTTGAAAATCGTCAGGACACTTGGAAACCTCATTGAGATTTGGATACTCTGGAATAGCTACAAGTCTAAGAGTCGCCATCACGCTAACCTACCAACATTTTTGGTATCACAGCTGAGGAAAATACAGACAGCGAAACATCAGGTCGTATGTCTCACACGCAGTTGTGCATAACCTGCAAGTGGCTTATGACGGCCTCAGCTAAGTAATTATTAGGGTTCGGATGTTCATGACCTAACAAACCGAGAAATATGCATGCAAATATGCCTCAAAAATGGCTAAATATGACCTAAAAAGGCAAATTATGACCTATTTTTTTATGAAAATTATTTGCTAAAATTAAAAATTGTTTTGTATTTCAATCACGTTATTTATTTCCATATGCATGTGCAACTATTACATTACTTGGATTTCCTAGCAATTTTAATCAAAAGCCTCAGTCGCTTTAAGTTGTAAATGCCTCGTTTTGGATCAGCATCAGATGTTGAGAATACGTGTTCCTATAAAAAGAAGATAAATTTAAAAGAAGAGCCTTTCATGCATATCAAATTCATTAATTACAAATAAATAAACAAATTTCAAAATATTACATACCTTTCTTCATTCTGCTTTCTTGGCAGCATTACAATATACAACGATGTGCATTTCTTCGCCTCCAATGAAAATCTTCTTCGATTGTCACTCAATATGGTCTTGTAAATTGAGAAGCTCCTTTCGACATCGCACGACGTCACCGGAGCATATTTGAAGAGGGTTAAATCATTGCTGTTTAACGCTGGTTCATCTACTCCCAGTGTAGCTTCATTTCCCCTTAGAATGTCGCTTATTATGCACATTGTCGCATAACCATCGTTTCGACGCAGCACTGTATTAAGTTTTGATTTCACAGCATCACCTATTTTGCCTGTTGCTCGCCCTATATCGCACCTTACTCCCTTGATCATCTCCAAACTTTCTTGTAGATCTGTACCAACTGCCTCTAGGCGAGAAATTGTAGTTGCTATGCCTCCATAGTTAGATTTCATATAAGCCAGACTTCCTGACAAACTACTGGAAAATAGTTCTTTAACAACTGTGACAGAAAATGCGTCACTGCTGTCAAAAGTATTAAAAATTTCTTCAATAACTGCGTAGTTTTCGCAGTAGTACTCAGCAGCATCGAGCCAGGTACCCATCGAGTGAGTACCGGCTGAGGAGGAAGAGGCAATGAAGGTGCGAGTTGTTTGAATTTCTGCACCCTCACTGGAGCTTTAACGAACATTTTCTTAACGTTCGAGATCAACTTGTCGACTTCAGTATAACTACGTCTAATTTCTACGGCAACTCTGTGCAGGGCATGAGCCAGACATGTTAAATGGACCATTTTTGGATAAAGCATTTTGAGGCCCTTGGCAGCTTTTACCATATACGGTGCAGCGTCCGTTACAAAAAGGATATTGTCTCGCTTAACGTCACCTTTCCACAAGAGTTTCATGGCGTTATCGAAAAGGACAGCGATAGAGGAGTGGTTTACTGTATCAAGAACTTAGGAATCAAGAAGGAATATGTCACCAGGACGGTCAGCAAAGAGCGTGCCAATAACGACATTCGCTACATATCTGCCGCAGACAATCATTTCATCAATTGAAACCCAAATATTATTGTCGCCCACAGTACATCTAATTCTTTTTATAACATCTTCATAACAGGCAGGTACATAGTTTTTTCGTAGTGTTGATTCGTCTGAAATTAAATGAGTCGTGTATTTCTCCAAGAAAGTTTTGAACTGCTCATTGTTCACTTTGTTTAGTGGTATGTTGGTAGACACCATCATTTCACACAGGTCCTTTGAAAATTCCGATGTTTTGTTTGATGGTGAAAGTGTTATCGAACAGAAGTCGTTGCCTGCTTTGATGACTGGTTTCTCTGCTCAAACTATTTTTATGTTTTGCCGTATCACAATGTTGTTGCACATTAAATCGCTTACCAGCTGTAACTTTAACTTCACAAAGTTTACAGAACAGAATTCTTCCATCAGAACAAAATTTTCCTCGCCAAAATCTTTAACGAAACCTCTGAACTTCGCACTTTCAGAACACTTCACTTTCGGCATCTTAACTGAAGGATTCCTTGTAAATGCCTGAGAAATGTAGTTACAAGTAAGAAAGGCTATAGGATTAGGGCAACTGCATTCCTACTTCCATAATATTATCCTTAGAAGGGTTGGGGGCTACCTGAATTTAATGTAGCCACCAAGGGTTGAAACATACCGCTACTTCATTGTCTCCTTGTATACATACCAATTACAGCTATGTCGAAATAACAGTGACTCTTTCTTGGAAGTATCGTCATCTCAAAATATAATTTTAAAACATGACGCATAAGAATTTTATCCCCAAAAATAACCAAAATATGAATTTTGTCCTCAAAATACAACCAAAATATGCATCTTAACTACAGATATGACCGAAAACATAAAAAATGACCTAAATATGCATTTATATGCAAAATAAATAGTCTGATTGTGATTAGAATAACCAATTAGTGTTCAATTTCAGTTTAGAATGAAAATAGAAGCCTGAATAAAAATATGACATGTCATAAACATCCGAACCCTAGTAGTTATATTACGTAACGTTTTTGCTGTTATTATAGTGAGGCCTACATCGGGCAATCCATGTGCGATTTGTGGTGGATGAAGTGGCACTGGAATGGATTTTTTCCCCCTAGTTCTTCGACTTCTTTTCCCGGTTTTCACCCCATAAATGTTCATTTTACATACTCATATTCATCTACCATCAGCGTTATGTAGTCCAGGTGCGTACAACGTCGCAAAACGAACTGTAGACTAAACCGTCTTTTATAGGAGTCCAGTGGAGTCTGTCTGCGATGCAGTTGCAGACTGATTTCTGTTCGATATAGCTAGTGATATTGCTCAGTGTCTGCACACGCCTTGTGTTACATTAGGGTACCTGCACGTACGGCAGCTGTGTCGAATGTCGGGCTTAAATTTGTCTGTTTAGTTTCAGATAAATTCGATAAGTCAGTAAAATTACAAGAACACAAGACATTTGAATACTAAAGCAGACGATTTTCTGTAAACTGTGTTTCTGCTTCTCCGTTTTCACCGTATGACTTTTTCGTTCAACAGAGGTAATTTTTAGGTTGGCTATAGTTGGTTTTTAAAGACGGGTTTCTAGTTTATAGACATTTTTGAGTTAGTTTTTATTATTGTTACTTCGAGCAGAAGTATGGAAATGGTGCGTGGTTTGTTACATGAAGCATCGTACGCACTGTGTGTGTGGTGTGTGTGTGTGTGTGTGTGTGTGTGCAGGTGTTACCGGCGCCCACCTGTCGTTTCCCACTGTGGCCTCCATGAGGGCAGCTCGCCCGCAATGTACTGGCATGTATCCACGGCAAATCATTGAACACGTCTAACGTAGAAACGACACCGCTATTAATTAACCCCCTCCCCCCGTTCCCTCATCCCCCAACCTGGTGGTATCCTGCGTTCTTTCCTTTGCGCAGTCGTGAGTTTGAAACTATCTTGTGAGTATGGTGCAAAACGGTCTTGTAACTCCACTACTTCCATGCAGTAGTTCTGAGTTCATGATACTGAACCATGCATAGCAGTCTACCCCATGCCAGCTTAATTACCCAATTAAGTTTGCGGTAATTGCTGCTGGTTTGTTGATTCAGTATCAGACGATTGAAACACGAACTCTTTCCTTCTTGTCTTGTTTGTAATCTCTTTTTCCTTCTTCACTTCTTCATTTCGTTGCTTGTTTCGTTCCTTCATACAGTATCTTATCCGCGCGCTCGCGTGTGTACGATTATGTAACGGAATTACTTTTTGAAACATTTGGTTACTTTTAAAATATTTTAACTCGACATGAATGTCATGACTGCGACGGCTGTCTTGACTTCGTACGTGTGTGATTCCCTACGATCTGTCTGCTACCAGTACTGCGATCATGCGAAGTGCTGAAATACTGCGTGAGCCATATGAACCCATTCACTGAGGAGTTCTGAAGTGTTGAAAGGCCTGGTCTTCTCGGCCGTTAGAAAATAGCATGTCTTTGTGATGCTTTTTCAGTTGAATGTAAAATGAAAATATTTTGACGGGTAGAAATGTAAATTTACAGTCCCGCCGGGATTTGCTGGGCTCTGGTCCCACCTGCGTGTGATGTAGCACTACTTTGAGCATCGTATGACAGTAGCTACCTGCAGACGAAGTGCAGGCAGTAACATCTGTTGCAACAGACAGTAGCTACCTGCAGACGAAGTGCAGGCAGTAACGTCTGTTGCAACAGACAGTAGCTACCTGCAGACGAAGTGCAGGCAGTAACATCTGTTGCAACAGACAGTAGCTACCTGCAGACGAAGTGCAGGCAGTAACGTCTGTTGCAACAGACAGTAGCTACCTGCAGACGAAGTGCAGGCAGTAACGTCTGTTGCAACAGACAGTAGCTACCTGCAGACGAAGTGCAGGCAGTAACATCTGTTGCAACAGAACAAGCGAGTGAAGCTTCACTGGCAACACACACAGCCAGCACCTGAGTTTCGGCCAGTGGTGTTCTGAGGCTCACGGCGCTAAACGTTGATACGAGGACTCGACTGTTACACTTCATATTTTGTAATGATTTTGTACGATGTGTGGTTTAAATTATAAGCGTCCCGATGGCGCCATTTTTAGGCCACGTATGAAAACTTTGAGTCGACCTCGGTGGACTAGTGGTTAGCGTGCTCGCCACTGGACCCAAGGTTCGCGGGTTCGATCCCGACCGAGGTCGATGGATTTTTAAGGATGATAAAAATCCGGAGCACCACTTCCTTCGGAGGGGAAGTAAAGCCGTCGGTCCCATGTCGTAGATTTACGGCATGTAAAAGAACCTTACGGGCATGAATAAAAATGTTGCGTAAGCCAAATTGCCTCCATTTCTCATCCAAGTCTCCTGACTGCCTGCCAGATGGCTCTGGCGTGCACATCAGGATCGATAGAACACTAAGCGCGGCTAGCTCGCCGGTCACCAGCTGCCATGAATGCGCATGACTTAGTAACCTCGACAAGAGGAGGCAAGAGGAGGCCCAGGCCCATACAGGGCTGTTGAGCCAAGAATTAATTATTAATGAAAACTTTGAAGGGTTTGAAATATGTAGCCGACATATTGAGCGGAACAATGACCTATTGGCAGGTCTGCGTTAGACCGAGATGGCATAGGTATAGATGCTTCATTATAGGCCTATGTCCACCTGATTTCTCTGTAAGGCTTAGTCATTAATTCTTCACTGACAGAATCCGATTTGGTGCTATAAGACGTTTGTTCCGAGTTTCTAGATTTCGAAACCTAGATATGAGGCCGGCAGTGGCCGAATGCTGTTGGCCCGTAGACTTTGTTTCAACGTAAGACAAGGTATTCTAGTTTACTCACGGAATGCTCTATAGTGGCACAGTTGTAGGTGTAGTGGGGGACAAGATTTGACCTCAGAGGTCAAGGGTGAGGAACCTCGCGGGTCATTGCTGTCAGTATTGTTCACCGCGGTTCTCACAGCTGAAGTTTCGTGTAGTAGTGAAGTAAGTCCGTTTCCGGTTCTCTCCGTAACTGAACTAACGAAGATGGCGGACTGACTGACACTGACATGCCATTGGAGTTGCAGCGGAACGGTGGATACGTTGCGAAATAAAGGCCGGATTATTATCAGATCTTTCGTTATTCGCCCTGTTCGATTAAGGACGTAAATGGTGTTTTATTGCCCCTAGTTGTTTCAGCTTCAGTTGCTTGTTGTAGTTAGTCGGACGGACACCAAGTGAAGATGATATAAAAGAGAATATGGAACTGTGACAATTCCATATTCTTTTATATACATCTGATCTAGACGGAGCAGCCTACAATTTACTTCTGACTTCTTCTACATGACGTACAAGACATCAGGAGTTAACAACTTGTAAATTAGTTAATGTTTTGTACAAGATCATTTGATATACGGATCGTCTGATGATGATTCCACAGGGATGGATTTGAATGCACTTGTGGAAGTGAACAAACAGTAGAACATCTACTAGTTGATTGCCCAATATTCGGAAGTAGGAGATATTGCCTTGAAATGCACTTAAACAAATGTAATATTAGTTACCATAAGCCACTCTATTAAATCAAAGTAATAAAGAAAGACTGGACATTTTTGAACGAAGAATTTTACGTAAGATATATGGACCAGTCAGAGATCAACATGACGAATGGAGAATAAGATGGAACCACGAATTGTACCAACTATACAAAGATCTTCCCATCTCAACTTATGCAAGAATACAGCGATTACAGTGGTATGGACATGTTATGAGGATGGGGGAGGAACGTCTAGTAAATAGACTGTTTAAAAGGATGCCCTTAGGAACAAGACCAAAAGGAAGACCCAAGACAAGATGGAAGGACCAAGTGCATACTGACATGAAGGAGCTGAAGATCCAGTATACCCCAGATATGGCAGCAATGGAAGAAGCAGCTATATCGGGTCCAAGGACCAGTGGAGTCTGTAGAGCCATCGAAGAAGTAGATAAGCCACTCTACAAGATATTTAGTAGAAACTCGTTGTCAAAAAGATTTCATTAATTTTATTCACCATATCAATAGAAAATCGTAATTAACAATATTGTTATTATATTATATGTTACTTTGTTAAACTTTAACCCTAATATACTCATGTAAAATAGGGTTTGCATTCTGGAAAAAAAAAGTAATATAACTGTGTAGATACAAGATTGTGCATTTGTTGGTGATAATTAGTCATTATCAGTGACGGAGTGAGTAACAGAATAGTGTTTACGTGCCGACATAGACATAGTCATGCCAACAAATGAAGCTGCTCTTGGATAGACTGCGGCATCTCACAAGCAATGTTACGTGCATAATAACCTATACGTTATAGGTGCTTTGACGAGAAGCTTTGAAACAGGTTTAGAGAAGTAAAACTGTTCAGTAGAAGACACTCATATTGTAGTAACTAACCTTACGTTGAGAAATACTTCGTATAAATACGGCTGTAGTATGCCCAGCCTGTGTCAGAGGGACTCAGCCTTCTTTCCTGTGTCGACAACCGTGATGCAGCTGAGGACTCGGGAAGTTTATGACGACGATGATGGCGATGGTGATGGTGGTGATGGTGATTATGATAACAGTAACAGCAGCAGTAACTTACTCCATGCAGAAGTGCTCAGCTGGTCCGGAAATTCTTTGTCATGGAAACTGAAAGTTTATCATCGTGTTTATAACACCACCACCGGTCCATGCCCTGCATCAGATGAATCCAGTCAGACTCGTCACATCCTACTTTTGCAAGTCCATGTTAATATTATCGTCTCATTGACACGTTGCCCGCTTGTCCTCTCTTCCCTCCAGGTCTCCGACTCGACGGGTCACTGCATTTGTTTATCGCTACCGGCCATTTCGACGGCTTTGTTTGATTACCCTCATGATGATAAATTCTTATAGAGTAGACAGTCAAATTAAGGAGCTCCTGATTAACTGCATGCAATTTGTTTCGAGCTGCCGCTGTAACAGTCATTAGGCCTTTATGTCGCTGAGGTTAGACGGGCGCATCTTTACGTTAGAAATAAATATCACGAAATTCAGACCTTTGTGCAGTACTTAGGCCCATATTTTTTAGGCACAGGCTTGCTGGTGTAGAATTTATCAAGTTTACTTGCGCGAGCAAATGTGACCAGTTTGTATTTCACGAGCAGTTTCTAGGCCAGGTTCTTTTGAAGGGAGGACATTCAAGGATAGGCCTGTAGTGTGTCAGAATGGCTTCTGATGAACATTGTTGAGCGTTATTACCTTTATACTACGGAATGCACGTCGTTTGGGAACGGATGGATTTGTTGGTTCACATACTGTCAGACAGCAGTAGCCAACTGTAGGACCTGTCGCAGTCACGAGACCAGAAGAACAACAGGCCTAAGGTAGTTACGGTAGTGGAATGGTAAGATAAAGTAACACACGTGGTATAGACATCTTCTTCTAAGGGATTTGTCAGCAGTTAATAGGTCGGCTCTTCGTTGGGTTAAAATTAGAACGGATGTGGAAGAAACTGATAGGTTAGGCCTACTGATGGTACTTATTCTTTTTTTTTTCCATTGGCTCGACAGCCATAGTGGACCTAGGCCTCCTCATTGTCGAGGCTTCGCGATCACTCTCAGGCAGACACACACTCACATTCGGTAGGACTCCCCCGGACGAGTGATGAGCCCGTCGCAGAGACC
The DNA here is from genome assembly GCA_021186555.1 of Reticulitermes speratus. NCBI lineage: Eukaryota > Metazoa > Arthropoda > Insecta > Blattodea > Rhinotermitidae > Reticulitermes > Reticulitermes speratus. Next base: position 34,936,773 of record JAJKFL010000001.1, on the reverse strand, counting down.
TCTACCTGACAACCCACAACACTCACAAGAGACAGACATCCATGTCCCCGGTGGGATTCGAACCCACAATCCCAGCAAACGAGCTGGCCGCAGACTCACTCCTTAGACCGCGCGGCTAGTCGGATCGGCACTGATATACTCCGAAACAAAATTTGTCTGTATGCATGGCTTATCGTAACTTATCTGCTGGGTCGGAATGATAAGGGACCATGCACTCATATAATGAGCTGGAATGAATGTTGGAAAGAATCAAATTTGTGTCCGTGTGTGATACTAAGTACTCCTCAATCTGCAGGTACTTCCTAATTCAACTTCATTTTAATTTTGTTGAGCGTCCAATTGTCAGAAATCTTGAGGATGAACAACGAAGACTTCTGCTCCTCCGCCTTCTTTCTCTTCATCTGTAATTTATTTACATCACTCACGTCATGGGAAATGTTTTCTCGGTCGCCTGCCTGCCCGCCCGCCCGCCTGTTCAGCGTCGTCAGTCATGGGTGTGTTTTGTGTATCTGAAGCATTCTTTGTTTGAGCGCCATCGCGTTGCGTTCATAGAAATTGTCTTTGTAAAGAACTCACCGTTGAAGAGGCCGCTGTGTTCAGACATGGAAATCTCGTGTCGTATAAAAATAAACATTTTAATGCAGAGTCAGCTGTGGTTTCAATGTGTGCTTCCTATTTACCAGTTCTGATTCACGATGTCACTCGTGACTTGTAGGCCTAACTTTTTAGGTCTCTAAATTAGTGAGTCCCGGTCATATAGGACCACTATCCTCTATCAGCTTCATTAGACCTGTTTGCTTACACCGTCCCTTCTTCGGCCCACCGCCTTCTGCTTCCCTTCCTTTTATAGTTCGAAGCAAGTTTTTGGATTCAAGCCCATTTACTTCTGAGGTCGTCTCAAACGAGGCTCGAGGGACTGAAACATATTCGGTATAACTATATGTTTCATTTGCAGAAAATGTTAACTGTTTAATTCAAGTGACCGAACGAGGCCCTGCCATGGCTGAGGCGGTTAGTCGCCGGCCTCTCACCACGGAGGCCCGGGTTCGATCCCAGGTCAAGTCCATGTGAGATTTGTGGTGGACAAAGTGGCAGGTTTTTCTCCGAGTTGTCGGTTTTTCCCCTGTCGATTTCATTCCACTGGTGCTCCATTAATTGTAAAAATTGGTAAAATACTGCTCATCCTCATCATCTTCATTGGGGTTGCACAAAAAGCCTTAAGGCTGTGGTGCGATGGCCCTTCATCACAAACGGAAAAAAAAAAGTGACCGAACGTAGCAGTACCTCTACTCCCCCTCTGGGCCTTCATGGCATGTTACAGGGTGATCTTTTACTTTTTACTTTGAACATCGCTTTATTTATACCCAGGGACAGTCTTTAGTTTATGTTTATTGTTATATTTGTTATGTATCATGTCTGTTTTGTGTTGATGTTTCCAAACTTTATGCAGTTTTACATTTAATTAAAATACCCATGAATAGCGCTTTACATTGAAACTTCATACTTTGCTTTCGCTGTACAGTTTTGGGAATTCGTATTATAAAACAAGTCACTGAAAGTCTACCTGTGATGTTTTACCAGTCTGAACTCGCCACTGGTATCAAGCATCGGATAATACGCTGACGGCCGTTAACAATGGAACCCATCTTGCTGACTCCATATCAGTAGCCTGTTCAACTAATACTGTGGGCCTCCTGGTAACGGCTAATATAAGACGCGAAAACATCTAAAACCAATAATGAGTAGGCCTATGCCTATTCCAGCAGGCTTTGAATGGTCTGATGATAAAAGACAGTATCAGACGTTGGCCACCTTACTGATGACAAACCTACAGTAACCGATCCCTCTGAAGTGTTCGTGAATGCTAGTAGTCTGGCCTATAAAATTTCCTATTGGACGAGATGCTACTGGTATCAGACAGACATGTCAGCAGTCAGCAGACGCTCGGCGTGTGTCTGCTACAGGTGTGGATGGCCAGCACGCGCCTGATGCAGCAGGTGGTAACCATGGCGATACCGCGCGCCTTCCACCTGGTGCCACTCCATTCCACTGCAGAATCCACAGTTATTACTACACGTGATAAGTTACTTTCAGTAATGTTCACAGACACAATTTTGTGTTCGTAATGTGTTAGGGGCCCCCGGGAGGGGGGGGATAGCTGAAATAAATGGTTTTAAAAATATTTATGACACCCAACACAAAAGGGTTTTCGGAGGGAAAGTTTCGAGTAAATGTGTGTTCAAAGCGCCTAGTAATAAAGTGATGGTAGGTGTTATCGCATTTAAGTGACAGACTTACACCGAACCTGCTTACACTGGCCTAGCTATATGTCGTTGTGTTGAAACGAACGTGACTCCTGAGATCACTTGCAGGCTGGATAAGAAAGGAAAGAAGAAAGGCCTAATTCGACAGAGAATAATTACAAATGTTTAAATTTAGTGATGACGTAGGTTAATTTATAGACTGTCTACGGAAGTGTTAGCTTTAGAACGACTGTTCTCTGTGAAGTTAGATCATATGGGCCTAGACTGGGAAACTGAGGCTAGTTTTACAGTGTGTGTGTGTGTGTGTTTGTGACATATCACGCATCCTGTTCCAGTAACAGGGATACTGTTGATGCAGCATAGTTATGTTTTGTAGAAAGATAACAAAATGTAGTAAGATGAAGTAGAAGACGATGAAACCGGACTAAATGTGATAGCAGACAAAAACATTGGATGTGAAGTGAATGTAGTTTACGAGCCCCCTGAAGATGGCCTTGTAAAGGCCGAAACATATGTAGGGGTTGAAGAATAAAGAATATAAAGTGAAAATATAGTGCATTTCGTTGGTGTATAATTTTGTGAATTGTAAAAAATGCACGGTGAAAATAATTTTAAAAATAGTAAGGTTGCCATCGTTGAACCGGCGTAATCGATTGACCACCGCAATTGTTTCAAATACTGTGGATAGCGCGGTTACCGATAGGTTAGATTTGCGAAATTTGTTTAAGTGATAGAGAACAGAGTAAGGCATTTAACCTTTAAAAACGAAACGTGTTTTTATATAAGGACTCAGTGCGTACCGCGCTGTAAACACTCCCACCTCTGTTATACAAAACCAATTTGTTAATGTTGTATAAGGCGAAAGTCGCTGTTTGTTCTGAGATCCGTACGCAACACACAAACGTAATGTGAGCACCATTAGAATTTTCTATTACCGTATTGAAATTGCTTACAACCATCAGGCGCAGACTTGAAGTTGTACAACAATGCTGAACACTGACCTAGTACTCAATAAAACGCAAGGCATGTTCTTCCACATAGGCTAATCATTAAACGGTATATCCTGTTATTAAGGCTAATTCCTTGTATAATGCAAACTTCCTGTGTGATTACTGACCCTTTAGGAGAGTGCTTTATCTCAGTGTCCATCATCCTCTGAATATTACGCGATAAGTCAGAGTAATTTCAGTTTCGGAACTCTTAATGCAGACACTAGGGACCGCGAACAGAAATAGGAGTACAGGCTACAGGGCATTCTGGTAATCGCACCTCGACTTAGTAGGCCTATATGCCCAGGATAGGGACAGGTGGCGGGCTCTTGTGAGTGCGGTAATGAACCTTCGGGTTCCATAAAACGCGGGGAATTTCTTGACTAGCTGACGACCTGTTAGCTTCTCAAGAAGGACTCTGCTCCGTGGAGTTAGTTATGCCTGTCCCTATTCTTAGTTCGTACGCAAGGAATAAATGGCTATCATAACAGGAAGTCTGCCACACACACACCATTCGTCATTATTGTGAGAGGAAGTTCATTACTGGTTCCAATTTCTGTACACGAGTAACCGTTACCAACGTAGGGTCTAGTTCATGTTCTTAGCTCAGTTCATTCATTAGTTGGGCCTGTAAGGCGGGGAAGTAAACAGGGGACGTAAGTGATGGTCGTAGTGTTTTCGACGCATTGTTTTATGCTTCGCAACAAATACATGTTAAAGAATTTATAATTTTTCGAAAACTTCTATCCACATGAAATTAATTGTCACTGTCATCGCTCCTGCGTCAGAAGTTGTCACACAACCCACGTTGGTACTGTTCGTGGCACGGAGTTAAGTGAAGTGACTCCAGTGCCATTGGGCTCGTGGCCTACAGAGTGTCATGAAAATTCGTCGACTATTTTAAGAAATTACTTATACGTGGGCCAGGGACTCAGCTCACGTCTGCCACAAGCCTTAGTTCCCTTTAAGAGAAAGAGATAAAGGTGAGAACAGATCACAGTACAGTATGCCTAAGCTGTAGGCGTAGGCCGTGTCTTCAAGTTGCGACTTTTCAGGCCGCCTGCGCCTGCTTCGGATAGGCCTAGCTACTGTCCTCAAGCCCAGGGACCATGTTGCTGCAGAGTGCGTATGTGAAATTAGCGTAGTGTTGCAATCGTGGTCTGTTAGGCTGGTTACGTATCAGAGAGCTCGCAAAGACAGCGTTTTGTTTGTTTGTTGCATTTGCGGTTACCGCCGTGTAAACTTTGTCACTGCCCTCCTGCGGTTACACTTAGTAATATGGTGCACGGTTTGTCGCAGATATTCTTTTGTATTAACGCAGTTTTATCTCCTACGCATTTAAGACTGGAACGATCTTTCATTAAACTGTAATTCCTTACGCTGTCGCCCTCGGTGGACTAGTGGTTAGCGTGCTCAATCCCGGCCGAGGTCGATGGATTTTTAAGGGTGATAAAAATCCGTAGCACAACTTCCTTCGGAGGGGAAGTAAAGCCGTCGGTCCCATGTCGTAGATTTACGGCATGTAAAAGAACCTTACGGGCATGAATATAGATGTTTCGTAAGCAAAATTCAGCGTCTATTTCTCACCCAAGTCTCCTGATTGACTGCTAGATGGCTCTGGCAGTCATATCAGGATGAGTAGAACTTGTGCAGTCAGTGGACTGGTCACTCACTACGGAATGCACACCTCCAGACCAAGAAACCTCTGAAAGGAAGCCCTATGCTACGCAAGGAGCGACAGGAGGAAATAATAAATCTAAATAAAATTCCTTACGCACAAACAGAATTGCTGTTTTAAAGGTCTTAGCTTTACTGCAACGACAAGTCCATTAGGCCCTGGATATTGTTTTAATGACGTGCTTCCATTTGTAGTCGTATTACGGCCTAATTGTGACTGTGTAGTGCTGTGTTAGTTAAGGACTGCTTGTATTAAAGGACCGAATTTCCATATGTTACAAGCTCTTTAAATCGATGCATTTGTTCGGCCGTGAGGGAGAAAGAAGGGATTGGGAGCCAATTGTTCATAGGACCTGACGAGGGTCTTTGTGATTAGCGATGTTTATCAAACATTAGGCCTATTTGAATGATAAAATGAAGGTGGACGAGAGGGACGGGGTATGTAGGCTATCACGCAAGGGTAATATGAGAAATTCGTACAGAATTTTTGTTGGGAAATTAAATGGAGAAGACAACTTGGAAGATCTAAGCGTAAATGGGAGTGTGCTATTTGCGCGGGTATTACAGCTAGGTCTTGTCGGTGTATAGATGTGGAGATGTACGGTGGATTCATTTGTCTATGGATTTCCCCAACTTATGATTGAGTGGGCCTAAAATTAAAATCATTCCCTTGGCCGAAGCATCAATTTGGGAGCCACAGCCCGTTAGAGATGTGCTGCTAAAGTTTCGCACATTCGACAGCAGATGGAGGTAATGGCAGGTTCACTCTCGGCCGCTGAGTCGTCAGTTATCAGTGAATAATGGCATTGAGCCCAGAGCAGTGCTGGACACGGAGCGTTGGTAACACTGCGGGTAGTCGAATGCCAGTCGTAGTCAGTGAAGTGCCCCGTCTCAGCATACGGCTGATCACACAACTGAAAATAATTATTGTTCTGCCCCGACATTTGTCTGAGTCCTGCAGGAATGTAATTGTTTTGTACTAACTGAATTCAAGAGTTGGGAAAGGACGTAACATTGTACATCGAACATTGCATAAAGGGGCGTCTTTGCTTTCATCTGCATTTCGCGAAATGTTAACCCTGATCTATTTCAATGAATAAATTTGGGTCCACAACTTTTTTGTAAAATTCTCGCCTCCCGATAAGTGTTGAAGTAGTGTTATGACAAACTAGCCATAAGATGATGATACGAAAACATTAACATGTATATCAGCGGCACGATTTTCTGGTAAATATTCCTCTATTTCTATAATATGTAATGACATCGAATTCTTGTCATTGACTTTTAAAAGAACATCCGAATTAATCTGGCAATGGGTTAGTGTGTGTGAATGCAAAATTACGAACCGAGGACTAATACAATCCCATGGAATTGGCCAATGCTACAGTGTGTGGGGCATTGGCTCATGCTAGAAGTTAATGCCTTTCATCTAGGCTGTGGATTCCTCTCGTAAGCAAGTGCCACGTTAAATCACAGTGTAAACAAATAGCCCGTGAATGTGGACGTGGGCAGTGGGTTGCGTTGCAGAGCGAGAGGCTGGGAGGGCGTGGAACTCCCCTTCTCCTGAAATCTGAGGCTGTCCAGTAGAGCAGAGAATAGCCGTGATTGGTCGAGTAGTCAAAAGAGGAGGCTCCGCAGTCTACCAATCATGGGAGTTCATCCCACTCACAAAGATGATGTTCAGAGATTGTGCAACAGCGGTATGTTATTGTTGTCTCTCTGTGAGCACAATGGAGTATAGCAGTCCAAGCATAAGGTGATTCATATTTCTGTACACTACAGCAGCAAGGCTGTTCAACTAGCGGTTTAAGTGTATCAGGTCGGATTAGTATTGTGCAGTGGCTGTGTTCGATACTGTTGGAACACACCATTAGCGCTGCTGCTGCCGATTAACCTCGTGTAGTCTGGTAAATATACAGCGACGTTTCAGAGGAACCTACTGCCGCCATTGTGATTTACTATGATTGTGGAGACAACATGATCGTCTGGAGCTTCTGTACACTGCCTGTATGACAGTACTCAGAGTTAAATCCATAACACAACAATGTTGAGAGACAAACGTAGGTGTAATGGAAAAACTTTATTTTAATCCCCCTTTTAACGGACATTTCCGCCATGACTTCCTTGTTCTAGAATTAGGCAGTGTAGGCCTAATGGAGACGTTGAGAGCCTCGTAAAACTCGTGAACACTTGGTACAATCATTTCAAATACAGTGGCACGCAAACCTAGAATACTAAAAATGTAGCCTGGCTAACTGCAGACGTTGCTACCGTACGCTACCTTTGTTAGCTGTTTTGTGTGGTCTGGTCTCTAAACCCGAGGGGAGAAAATAGGAGGAGGATCTTGTAGTGGTGCATATGTCCGTTTGTTTATACGTAATTCAGACATTTAGTAAATGAAGTAACAAAATACGTAGCATCTGGGCAAAACCCTAATGGTCTATGATATACCAAAAACTCCGATATGTTTTGTTTCTCAAAGAACTCTTTTTAAGGAATCATAACAGTCATTGAGAGAAACATACATAAAATTGTGTGCATGCTTGTGTATGAATGCATCATGCGGACACAGCAGTATTATAATTACTGCAGTGTAGATGGGATAGCCAGTTGATTTTGGCCAAGTATCAGTATTTAAACGCCGATCCCAGTGGCCGTGCGGTCTAAGGCGTGGGTCTTCGGCCGCTCGCTTACTAGGATCGTGGGTTCGAATCCCATCGGGGGCATGGATGTCTGTCTCTTGTGAGTGTTGTGTGATGTCAAGTAGAGGTCTCTGCGACGGCTGGTCCCTCGTCCAGAGGAGTCCTACCGACTGTGGTGTGTCTAATGTGTGTGACCATGAAACCTCGACGAGGAGGCCCAGGCCCATATAAGGCTGTCGAGCCATACAACAACAAAAAAACACCGGTATTTAAACTACATACAGGATGTATATACAAACTCATTATCTTTGACCACATTTGTGCTATATTACATGTTTAAAAATATTTACCATGGTACGATTTAAAATGACAAGTCAGAACTAAATTAAATACATATTTAAAAGTTTGCATTCAAACATATATTGATTATAAATTACTGAATAATGTTGTCCAGCCCTTACAGATATGCGGTGGAAGCAGTAAACTGTCTGAGCAGAGACACGGCGCTGGTTGCTTTATTAAATGCTTGATATAGGAGGAGAATTTTTGAATGTAAGAAAGAGGAAGTTCCTGGTCGCTAGAGAAAATTGCGTAATGACAGCATCATAATTCGTAAGAGTACACTTGGGCCGAATGTAACGTAGTGTTGTGTTAATGTGCAAATCATTGAAGGGGATGAGGTGTTGGACCATGTAGCACGTATGGTGGAGAAGAAGGAAGCATAGGCTCCATGGACTTACGTTGTTATAATAGCTGAAAGGGAACTATCTTCCATTTGGGAGATCTATATTTCGGGACTCAGCTTTGGGCCCTGTCAGCTGTGGACTATAGCGGAAACGGAGCCGCAGAGCTCAGTGCGAACTGTAAGCAGGCCTGTTAACAGACGGGACGGTGACAGAGCCCTTGAAATGGAAGACGGATCTTAAAGAAGCGGAATGTGGAGCGTGGACTTGGTTCAGGCTACAGGGTTCAGTGTCGCGCTCTTGTGGAAATTAAATGCAACTTCGCGTTCTGTAAAAGGCGGTGAATTTCTTGACCAGCTGACGGAGTATAGCCTTGGTTTTGGGGTTTGTTGTTCGGTCTGGAATCCACTACTGATTAAGTCACAGGCCTACGTACATGACTGGATCGTTGGAGCCCCGTTTGTGAGAACAGTATATGGGTGGGGTGGCAAGCGGAGAGACTGTGGCCTTCCGTCTTACACGCCTGTTGCAGGGATGAAGTCCACTCCTTATCCTGAAATTCCCGCTAGTGAATGTAGACCTATAGGCCTGTAGCTTAAAATAAATGTAAACAATGTAGGCCTAATCCTATTTGGCCGTGGCGTAGGCCTATAGGTCTACTGATGTAGCTCAGAGCTTCGTAGTGCTTAATCGTAGATTCAGTTTTATGTTGGCTAACTTCCCGGACAGTCTGTTCTCATAGACGCCGAGGTATGCCTAGGGCCCTCAAACCAAAATGTGCTGGTGATTAGTTCTAACAAGTTGGGAAATGTCCGCATAGCGTAACGCTTCCTGCCTGTTCACCGCTGGTGCCCCAGTTATTTCACGGAAAATGCAGACAGTGCCATTACACGTTTTGCACAGCGCACTGTAACTTTGCAATAGATTTACAGCTTGCTGCTGTTCGACTGTGGTGATCGCGTGTAATTTAGTCGCATTGATGGTAGGCCTACTTGGAAATGAACAGGGAATTTACGAATTTTATTCTAAGTTCACCGTGCATTTTTTCACTAATTAATGTCTGATCACCAACTAAATGCACTTTATTTAAAAAACCAAAATTAGGTTTCTTTAAAACGTTTAAAACCCCTACATATGTTTCGGCTTTTGTGTGACACCCCCTGAAGATGGCTTTCTAGAAGCCGAAACATATGTAGGGGTTTTAAACGTTTTAAAGAAATCTAATTTTGGTTTTTTTAAATAAAGTGCATTTAGTTGGTGATCAGACATTAATTAGGGAATTTTACGTTTGGGTTTTGTGTCATAACTGTAGAGCGAACCTACAAGGCCATGTTGTAATACAGCACTATTAAAATGATAGAAAATACCACTATCCAATACAGTCTAAACCAGGGGTGCACAAGGTCTCGGAAAATCCAAGAGCCACCTCAAAATTGTGGGTGCCAGAAGGGTGACATGAAGTAATTTCCATACAGAAGATGCACACATATTAAGTGCCAACGGCGGGGGGGGATTAGTCGCCACGGCGACCTGGCGCCGGAGATTTCTGCACCCCTGCTCTAAACGTAGTCACAATATCCCCCCTTTTTTTCTGGCGAGATATGTTTTAGAATGTTATGTTTGGATCGTTAACTCTTGCTCCAGTCAGTCTGGCTGTCTGTGCTGTATTTCTTGTAGTCCTGCTTATGTCGTTAACGGCGAGATAGTATGAAAAATATACTGGGTTTTCACCTAAAGTACCTGTCATCTTTGTTAGGTTTTAATGAAAGTCGAATGTATCGGAAAATTGTGGTAAAAATTTTCAATGTAAATTTTCACGAAAATCGTTCGGAGGTAGCCGCTTTCCATGCGGACAGGCAGATGGACGGACAGACTGACGTGACGAAGCTACCAGTCGCGATTTGCAATTGCTTCGCGAAAGCAGTTTCTGCGAATTGGATGCTAACTAGATAAGTGCGTAGGCCTATCGTTTGTCCTTACTGTTCCGCGTTCCCCTGTAGGGTTTATTGGCACGAGCTGCCTCCTCGCGGGTCGTAGCTTTTATCTCCGTCTGTCAGCATGAGCTTACCAATATTGACTGGTGGCATTCCAGCGCTTGTGTATTGACAGGCCTGTCTGTCCATGTAGTGTACACGCCTGCACCTGTATGTCGTTGTATGGCTTGTACATTCACGCGCTTTCAGAATGCAGACAATTCTACACTAACTAACTAACTCACTAACTAACTAACTCCATGGAGCAGAGTCCTTCTTGAGAAGCTGGCAGGTCGTCAGCTAGTCAAAAAATTCCCCGCGTTTTATGGAACCCGATGGTTCATTACCGCACTCACAAGAGCCCGCCACCTGTCCCTATCCTGAGGCATATGAATCCAGTCCATGCCCCCATCCCACTTTTTGAATATCCATTTTAATATTATCCTCCCATCTACGCCTGGGTCTTCCAAGTGGTCTCCTTCCCTCAGGTCTCCCCACCAAAATCCTGTATGCACCTCTCCCCTCACCCATACGTGCTACAAGACAATTCTACACACTTGTAACAAACTGAAAATTTATTTCCTAAAACTTAAAGAAAGAGAGTTTTAGATAGGCTTGTGAGTACGAAAATAAATTGCTTAACTTCTTTTAAAGAGTTAGAGGTGGATGACAGTTTTTCTGCTGTTTCTTAATCACGATGCTTGTACCAGTGACTGGAGGGTTGGACTACGTAGAAGTGTTTTATCTTTTCCATTCGATAAAAGCTCTAATGGTTTGCTTTAAAACAGCTGTCTGTACTTTGTGCTAAGCTTAGCTTAGAGTCTGTGGACCTCCGCCGTCATGTTCCTTAGCTTCGTATTTGCCACTTCAGGCAAACTGTGCGATTCGCCACTCAACTAGAGTTCCCAGCGCGTTCGCGCAGTCGTCGTTGAACAGAGAAAGACAGTAGGACCAACAGCACTGTTAATTACTGCCTGGCCGTACGGTTCTATTTCCCCATCGTCTGACTACTAGCCGCGATTAGCCACTGACTAGGTTCACTTCGGAAAACAGACGGAAATAAATTGAAAGTTCTGAAGTGTGGTTCTGGAGAAGGACGGAGAAGATCAGTTGGACTAAGCATGTGAGAAATGAAAATTAGAATACGTAGAGTCAAGGAAGAAAGGAACATTCTACTTACAGTAAAACGGAGGAAGGCGAACTGGATTGGTCACATCTTGCGTAGGAACTGCGTTCTAGAACACATTATTGAAGGAAAGATAGAAGGGAGAGAAAACGAGGAAGAAGACGTAAGCAGCTACTGGATAATCTTGAGAAAAAGCGAATATACCGGAATTTGAAGGAGGCAGCACTATACCGCACTCTGTGGGGAGCTCGCTATGGTAGAGGCGATGGACCTGTCGCAACACAGACTACGCAGTGAATGTAGGCCTACACGCAGAGGAGGAAGTTGCATACATTCGTAACCTCGAAATTAAGAGAAATTCGCCGTAGTTCCAGTAGTTAGGCCTGTAGCTAGTCCAGTAAGCTCAGGATTTTGCAAGTCCATGGGCATTTGAAGTGGATTGAATAGGCTCGAGAAGCGGGCTTCTTATATATAGATTGCCTGCAAACGTAACCGGCTGCATAACTGTCAGCTTTTCTGGGAAACCCCTGGACAAATGAGTTTCGGTTTGTGGAGAATCACAAAGCCAGTACAGTACTGGTTGTATTTCTACGCAGTGGACACTTTCATAAAAATATTAGACCCTTATCTGCGGTCATTTCAGGCATAAATTGTTAAATGTTTCGGCTATTCATAAAAGAAAGGCAGAAAATGACCATTGCGTTTTGCCGTCTTCAGAAGTCATTCCTTCACTTTCTAAACTAGTGCCCGTTATGTGATAAGGAAACGAAGTGTCTTGCCAAAGCCTTTGTGCAGGATGTCCCATCCAGCCGTGGGCGTTGCAACTGCCTGAGTGAGTCACCGATGTCAGTGCGCTGGAGGAAGGTTGTGTTAGGAGACTTACCGGGCGTAACCAAAGCTCAACAGGGGTGTATGTTCCAACATTATTTGTAATTATCAGAGATGATGTGGTGACAAAGATCGTCATGTTTTAATACAGGCCTAGAAATGGAGAGAGAGAGAACAAAGAACTGTGTAATGCAGATAGTTCGGAATCAGGACAAAACGCAGTCATATGTCGGATCCCAGTGATTTATGTATTTGTCTGATTCAAGAGAGTTAATTACGGATGAATCATACGTTAGAGGCCAGTGTTTAAAAATGTATTTAGAAAAAAGGTCCTTCAAAAGTTGTATCATACTAGGTCTGCTTTCTACCAGCTGAAGTAGGCCTAAAAGAAAACAGTTTTATGATTTGGCAAGTGGTGTAAGAAGACACAAAACGAGTCACTTTTAACTGGATAACCTATAAGTATTTCCTGTAATGTGGATTCGCCGTGGAATCGCAAGACCCTTAGTTCTCAAATCCTCGTCCTTTTGCTATTGACTGTGCATGATTTTGATCCCGTGTTAAAGACAAACACGTTCCCCTTACCACGTGGGCTCGCTCACTTCAAATGTAGAATCTGTAAGCAAGGAACGTTAGGGCTATACAAAGTACAGTATGGGTTCCCGTTTCACTTGTAGATTTATGTTGTATTCCGACCAAGGCGAATGTCACGATAAACGGAACTATTTATTCAACAGAGACGCTTTCCGCGACGTCATTCTACAGCGATGTCACAGGCTAGATAACCACTGACCTTGGTCGGGGCATAGACCTAGCTAATAGCATAGATCTGAGAAGCTCCTGTGAATGTGAGAGACTGCAGTAACGAATTGTTTAAAGTAATTAATATTGCCGTCTACGGAACGTAATTACAGTTAGGTCAGTATGTAGGCCTATTCATCCGATCCCGGTGGCCGCGCGGTAGAAGGCGTGGGTCTGCGGCCGCTCGCCTGTTTGCGTTGCGGGTTCGAATCCCGCCGGGGACATTGATGTCTTTCTTTTGTGAGTATTGTGTTTTGTCACGTAGAGGTGTCTGCGTCGGGCTGATCACTCGTCCGGGGGGATTCCTACCAAGTATGTGTGTGTCATTGAGTGTGATCAAGTGCAACAATAGCCCTCTGCACGTGCAGTGAGTAGGTAGACGAGGTCAGAATAAGAAAGAAAGAAAGAAAGAAAGAAAGAAAGAAAGAAAGAAAAGAATATTCACATTAAACAGGCTTTTCTTGAAAAAGAATACCCTCGTCCTGCTCATGTTTCGAATACTAATTTATACGTCTAACACCAAGTAAGTGAACACAACATCACTTTATTCCGTTTTATTACACAAGCTATACTTTTTCTCACACGATTTATCAATGATATACTTTTCAGATCATGCAACACACGATTTTATACATAGACTTCGTTTGTAGTCAGCATTATTGCTATCATCTAGAAGGAATCTTTGGAGACTTTTATCTGTTTAATATTTACTTCCTTTTATAAGATTTTAAGTCATTTATATTTGTATGCATTTGTGTAAAGATCGAGATATCAATGTCCACAAACAAGAATACGTGTATGTTGGCAGAGAACGAAGGTACTGTGAAAAGTGTAGAGCCTGAAGATGACGGCACGTCGGTTGAAACGTGTAGCTGGTTAATGTTTATATGTGCCTACGAGCTACAAAATATTTCGTCCTGCTGTCAACAGTAATAAGTATTAAATATTATTAGTGTGTGTTTGTATTGCTTCGTTAGTTATCCAGCATGCAAATCGCATCTTTTCTGCACCGTATTATGTTGCCATCTGTGGCCTGTGTGACTGTACCATATTTTTCCACATTATCTCATAAACGGCACGATTTTCGTTAAAAAGGTATCGAACATAAATGTGTGTTGATGTCCATAAAGCTAATAATTTCAAAACCCTCACTTTCAGTTTAGAACATGCAGTCTTATGTTCACTATCCATCTGCGTTGTTTCGCTTTAATGTCGTAGGCGTACCTAATAGGCAAATTAATTTTATTTAACATCGTTCCTGTGCCATGTAGGCACAACATAGTTTGGAGCTGTAAATGCACCCGAGGATGGAGCAAATTATTTAGTGCCCGCTTGTCCCATGAAACAGGCCTGTACGTCGCCGTTTGTACCAACATAGCCATATTTTACCAGGAGACTGTGGGTCTACTTAAAACGGGGATGCAGCATAGGCCTAATATTCAAGAAGCGGCTGCTGTCTAGCCACGTCCGTCTAGGTCTACATCCACGATAGCTGTTAGAGGCTACTGAACCAATTGCTGTTATTCCTTGTAGGCCTTATTCTTCCGCCTGTAATCATGGTTAGGCCTATATGTCATGTATCCCTTTGTTTCAGCAGGCTACAGCCACCTGCGGAGTCCCGCAGTGTGCGGCACAACCCGCGATACCGCGGCGGAATGCGGTCGTGATGAGGCGTCACCTCCTCCTGCTGCCCCGCCAACAGCAGGCTTCATCCACCTCCGGAGCCCCGTGTACCAGCTCAAAGAAAGTAAGACATCGTGATTGTTTCAGAAATATAAACATTCTTCCAGAGGCGGAACTGGCCATGTATTTGGCACCAGCTCTATAAAGCCCGTCCAAGGCGTGGATTAAAAAAATTATAGCGTCGGGTTAACTCCACGAAGGATTGCTTACTAAGTAGTCCCAATGAAATCACTGAGTTTCTTTGACAGTCGCACGTAAGTGGTGTGTAGACCCTAAACATTTTTCATTTCGAGTAAAGTGACAAAAATTAAGTTTGTCCTGCACTGTCTCTGTCTCGAGGTTTCGATACTTAGGCCCACATGGAGCGATGGTCATCTGCAACTTGACCCTTTAAAATAAATTTTGAGGCGTCCGCTGTACAATATTTATTGAACTGTTTCTAAGTAAGCTAAGTTAGCCCTGTATTAAATAATTTTCGATACAGAGTGTGCGTGCTTCTGTGTGTGTGTGTTTAACTTTAGGCTGGCGTTGTGGTTGAGACGTAGAAAAGAGACAGAAAACTGTCTATGTCTTTGGTCGTAACTTCCCGTAAACTTCCTAAAAGATCGAAAAGCGCGCGAATGTAGGCTCATGCACGGTTATTTTTCGGGAATGACGTGGAGATAATAAGCACGCTGCCTACTTACGTATCAGTTGGGTTCAACTGTAAGCATTGCGTGTAGTGCAGACGTTCCCATGAGAAGCCTACACACGTGAATGTATGCTTGCAGGTGGCTACAGTCAATTGGGGGACGCCACCATGCAGCAGCTGGGTGGCGGGGGTGACCTGGCCGGCGGGTCAGCGGGGAACGACGACCAACCATCTGCCGGTGGTGCAGTGAGCTACAGTACCGTGACGCCCCAACACCAGGGGCAGCACTACGAGCCTCCAGATCACGAATACCACTCTTTGGATAGTGGGAATCACCACCCGAACCCCTACATCGACAGCTCCCCGGAATTCTACTCGGCACCCCCACCCTCCTCGCTCTTGGACACCAAGTATCAGCCACACTACGCCAAGAACTACCCGCGCGGTAAGTAATTTCAGTGCACATATCTGCAACTGCCGAACTAACTTCGTGGGTCAGAGCCTTTCCTCAGAAGCTGACAGACCTAATGCCGTCCCCACCGCTTAGAGATACGAAGGTCCATTACCGTGGTCACAGAAACCCACCACTGAACTGAGCTCGGTAAATCCACTCACCTTGCTTCTACCCTATTTCTCCCAGTTCTATTGTAATATTATCATATTTTCTATATCTGATCTCGCAAGTGTTTTTCCCCCCCTTCAGGATTTCAGATCAAAGTTTTGTAGGCATTTCTCAAGGCCGCCATTCGTGTTGCATGTCCCGCTCACCTCAGTAAGGTTTGGAGAAGGGTACAAACGATGATTCTTATTGTGTACGGCCTGCATGCAGTTTTGACAGTCGTCGTTACTTGCGCCGTTATGCGTCCAGTTCTGTGCAGCCTTTAACGAAACTTTTGCATATAGAATTTCGTTAACCGTTATATCGGTCCAGTATCCGAGTTGAACTGGACATATTTTGCCGTTGAACCAGGCCCAGTGTCGAGCCCTAATCGACACATTATTTTAGAGTGTTTTATGTTGATTTTCCCTAAGTTTTTGCTACCTAGTGGCTACTTTAAACTTTCAAGACTAGATGTTTTCTGAAAAAATTAATTTGGACCAGACTGTTGGAATTCACAAGAATAATTTTGACTGCAAAGGGTTAGTACTTTTTTCGAGAATACCTTCTTTATGGGTGTCCGTTTCTCCTTCCCCACATCCGGTGTAAATGGCGCATCCCCATTTACATAAACCAATACACCATGTCTCACAAATAAGGTCCCCCGTGAAAGAAAGAACGCAAGTTAAACTGAAGACTATACTTCAGCCCTGAAGTAGGAATAATAGACTATACTAGGCTTATACATAAATAATGTTTTCTTAAAGTAAAGTAAAAAAGTAAAGTTGTCCCTGTCCACACCATGAAGGCATATAGAGGGGAGTAGAGGTATATCTCCACCTATTCTTAACCTCAATGCTAGATGAAGGTCAACTTCACGACCTGTTCACTTTACCTTTTGGAAAGAACCCCGGTACCCATCGAGTAGGAGCCTGGATTGGCCCCAGGTCCAGTCTGGACGTTTTGGACCGTAGGAACATCTCTTGCTCCTACCGGGATTCGAAGCTCGGACCGTTCAGCCCGTAGCCTAGTCACTATACCGACTACGCTATCCCTAAATGAAAATCGTAAAGACGATACGCTGTTTTCATAACGTGCCCTGACGTTAAATCGTAGCGGTAGTACTTGGAAGGTGGGGAGAGGAGGGGTGTGGACACTTTTACCACAGTCCTTCATTCCACTCTGATAGGGCACACAATATTCGCAGATGCAACATGTTCTTACACATTCTATTGCTCTGTGAATCGCGTCTTTCCTGGAGTTTGCAGAGAAAATGGGGGGCGAGCCAGTTGGTGTAGCTGTAGCGCCCTGTTGCTATTCAGTGTGGATCTCGGTCAACTTATCAGATGTCTTGCTCGACCTGTCAACCCACCATTCATGATCTTGCTTCCATCTCATTCAACGCTGAAGGCGTGCAACCAGTGTAGTTGAAACAAGTCTTAAATACCTCAAGAATAAATTAACAGAGTTCTGGCTGTAAGCAAAAGATCAGTGCAAGCAACAGTAGGCTTGCCTTAGAAAACTAGAGCTGATTTTTCTTTGTGTGTCTGTTGGGGGGCGGCTGTGAAGTTGCAAATAATTTTGGGTTCCACTCCGTGTTTGTTTTTCTGGCAGTGATGCTTTGATGACCACGCAGGACTGTGTACTTGTCATTGGCCTGTCTTTTAAGTGCTGTCCCTTTTACTGTAGCGACGATACATAGCAGAGTGGCCACCTCGACAAGCCTCGCCAGCTGCACTTTAGCAAGCCAATTAAGCAAGAGCCAATGTCTTCATGTAGCAAGTCAAACGTACGGTAGCAGCAGTGGTCACTGACTGCCTGAAAGAAAGCAGCCAGTGTCATAAGGATCTACTCTATTAATCCAATAATCGAATAAAATATCTTTCCTTGTCTAAGTGCTTCTTATTTGTGTTCACACAAGTACACCAGGTTAGCGTCAGTTAGTTAAGAATCTACTTCCTTTAGAAAATCTTCGGAAACGCCGTTCACGGTCAGCTTCGTCTGCATTTAAACTACCAGAATACTTTTTTTTTTGCAGCCAAGTTGTGAGAACCGAACCAATGACGCGCGGACCGGCGTTGTGGCCACGCCTGTTACTTAGCCTGTGCAACTCAGAAAGCAAAGTTAAAAGAAATGCAATAAGACGTCTAGGATGAAATACAGAAGAAACTAGCAATGCTCACAGTCTGTTGGTTGAAATATCTGACCCTTTTTAGGGGCGTTCGTAAAATTGCGAAAAGCGACTGTTAACTTCGTCATGTCTGTCTGGCTGTCCGCATGGAACAACTCGCCTCCCACGAGACGGATTTTCATGAAATATTATATTTTAGGATTTTTCGAAAATTTGTCGAGAAAATTCAGGTTTCATTAAAATCCGAGGAGAATAACGGGTACGACTTTACATTAAGAGCTATGTACATTTATGATATCTCGCTGAATTCTTATTAGAATGAGAAATGTTTCAGACAAAACTTGTAGAGAAAATCGAAACACGCGTTTTATGTTGAATAACTTTTTTACGAAAATCGTACCGTTTATGAGATAATGTGGAAAAATGCGGTCGAGCCCTGCAGGCTACAGGTGATAACATTATTCGGCGCAGGAAATATGCGCTTTCAATGCCCGATAACTAAGGCAAGACTACAGACACACATACAATGTAATACTTATTGCTTTTACACTGCAACAGTGGTTATGCGAAAGCGTCTATGTTCCGTTATACTTTAATTGCCTTTCTTGTTAGACTTATGCGTAGATTGGAGATCATTAAAGCAGATTTTTAAGAGATGGGATGAGGCTATGAATTGTATTAATCTGGCTCATGAAAAAAACGAGTTACGGGACCTTGTGTAGTTAATGAACCGTCGGTTTCTATAAAAGGCTGCTAATTTCTTCACCATCTCAGCAGTTATTAGCTTCTATAGAAGTAGGCATACTTTGCTGCATGGAACTAAAGGTAGAGGTACTGTAATTTAAGAAAGAAACAATTATGTTCAAAACAAGGAGGCACTATGCTTGAATACCTGAAAGGCGTATAGAGGGCATGAAGGTGCAGCAGCTTAGTTCAGTACACTCACCAGTCTAATTTACGTGTTAGTGTGAAGGTTCTCAGAGAGATTTAGAAGTCGTTACGCAGTGCTGGTAACCGTTTACCATTGGACACGGTTTAAGAGTCCAGAAGACTTGAATGTTAACAGATAATTGGTAAGAGTTGGAACAGCGAAGGCCTATCATATGAACTGCTGACATCACAGTGAGTAAAACAATGCAGTTGTTTTGATGAACGTGAACCACTGATTGAGGCAGCCTGTAGCTTGACGTGCTGCATAAGTGACAGCCCCTCGTGCCCAGCTCGCGAAGGTCACTAACATGTCCATTGTAATTCACTTTGATAACGAGAGCTGTCGACCTCAAAGCATATCGCAGTACAGCAGGGCTACTGTGCTGGCATCTGCTGCTTGCTAGTCGTACTGAAGTAAAGGCGCATTACCATTTAGACCTTACGGATCAGGGACTGTGAACTTTCTTAAGGCCGCGTGCCGAAACTTCTGGAAGAAAAAAAGTTACTTTAGATTCATGAACAAAATATTTAAAAGCCTTTGAAAAATTTTATTCTTGGATTGGTAATGTATTTTAAATGATTAATTGCCAAGTTCGTGAGAGAGTTTTGCTGTTGACTGTTAGCTGTTGGTGCCGTTACATAAACATAATTGACCCTTCTCAAAGCTACCCAAACAATAGTGCTGTCACCTTTAAATCTGTTTGTAAAATTGGATTTCATGTTAGCCAGTGCGGGAAACAAACTTTCGTGAGTGTATATAAAAAGCTGTTAAGAACGCCAGTGCCGTAAAGTATAACATGTTGGCAGAGAGCTGCAAGCTTTTGTTACTTTATCTTGTACTTAGCAGTTGTTTGAGGTTAACGTGCTTCTGAAAGGCAGCGTTCCATTTCATCAGCGCAGCGCACTAAATTGGGCTACCTTGACATCCAGTTAATTCTACTTCACAGTTAGTTACATCCATCGGCGTAACTTGGCTAATAACACGGGGGGGGGGGGGGCAAAATCAACCATGCCTATTAGGAACCTTACGAAGTAATCAAGTTTGAAAGAGGAGGAAGATAGGTTTGAACCATTCCTTAATATAAATACACCCTTTTCCCCCACTCTCCCTTAATTTTTTATTTGCTTCTCTTCAACTCAGTATCCAAAAAAAACTATTCTTAGGTAGAAAAAATATTGGGCGTGGGGTACATTTGCCCCCCCCCCCCCCCCCCCCCCCAAAGGTACGCCTGTGGTTACATCAGTTCAGTCACACTTCGAGCTGCACGTTTTACAGTGTTTCAGCTTCATAACGATTATGGAAACGGTTGTTATTTTATTGAGATGCTGTTAGTCCAGAAATTACAAGGAAAACGTTCCTTTTAGTGCTGTAATGAGAGTATCTGAGAAAGCTTTCAAATCTTGCATATCTGAGCTTTGAATGATTTTAAAGACCATTCAGTTGCTTTTCAGTCAAGGAAAATACTCTACTGTAGACCAGCGACTGCTCACATCGTGTTGATGTAGGCTATTTTGAGTTTCTTTTCAGGTGCTGTAATGATAGTAAACATGACGTATGTTGGCTTCCTTAAACCTTGCAGTTTACACACAGATCAGTCGTGTGAGCTCACAAGGCAGTGAATAAAAGAGCTTCAAGTTATTGTCTAAACATTTCCAACAATATGTACCATACACTTTATTCATTAAATGTATGGTGCATATTGTTGGAAATTTTTGCTCAGTAACTTTGTAATAAGATGCACGATATAATAAAAATGTGAAAAAAGCTTCAAGTTTGGCGTTTGTAGGCCTACAGTGTTAGAATACATAAAAAACTTCGCGTATACCAGAAAGCCGTTGGGTGTGGTCGGATTGCCCATGATGTTATTGCTTTCTTTCCACCAAAACATTTTGATTTCGTTCAGACCCTCGACACAGTTCTTAAGCTCGCACCCACGACTAAGCCAACGAGCCCTTTTGTAGGTACATAATGAACCTGCCATACGCTGAATCAACCCCAGTCAGAAACAGATCTATTTTGTTGAAGGCGGATGAAGCAATGAAGTTAACTCCTGAAGTCACAGTTTTCATGTTGTCTTCCATGTGACCGAGACAGTAACTGAATGGCCGACGTGTTTTGTAGATGATGATGTAATTTTTAGTTAACTGTCTCCACCACTGTATCGCATAAATAAATATATCGGTGCCCACAGAATGGAGAGTCACATAGATACATATTGCACATACCTGGAAGGTTGATTTCGAATGTCCTGAAAAAAGCAGCCATGGACTTTCGACAAAGAATGGTCCACAAGCTTGGGTGCTGACAGGCCGAACAATCCCTGCGTGAATATTGCGAAGTGTTATACAGAGCCTTGGACTTCACGGGGTGTTATGGACATGATGATGGGCGTTCGGGTTTCATAGAAGGCGGGGAATTTCTTGGACAACTGGCCGCTTCATGAGCGAGTTTCTCGTTGAGTCGAGGCATGTAAGTCTGCTGAGGTTTTGGAAAACATCGGTGTGAAAATGTCGAGCTCTGTCCTTGTACATTTAGTTCTGATATAAAGCGGTAGTTGCGTTCTTGTGAGACCTCACGTTACAGAAAACTGCGTAATAAGAATAGGGTCAGGTCAGGAAAAAATTTGGCCCGTCATCCAACCTCTCATCTTCATAACGGTCTCTGAAATCGCGTAACAGCCAACACGCGTATACGAAAGTTTGCGTTATACAAACAGCTTTCACCTCTTCATCAATCGCGTTATAGACAGTTCGCGTTAACGAAACACACATAAGTGGTGCTAAGCTGCACCTACTGCATGGTTTATTTCTGATATAAGCATGCATGTTAAGGTGACAAAAGTGTGAACCCCTTTGAAGTACGTACTCCTGTATGACTTCCAATGTAATCTTTGGTGCTGAGCCTGATATGGGAAGCAGGTCTAAGCGAAAACTATCTTCTGCAAGTTGTTGCATTTCTCTCGCTATGTAGTCGATGTAGCTAAGAGTTACATGGCTGTTCAACCCTGAGAAATACAATAACAGGCGAACAGTTCCCACGGTCATCTGAATGAATGCGTGGAAGTTTCAGAACCGTAGCATATATTTGCGTGTATTGAATGCCCGCATGACTTGACGACTTCTGACCTCGAGAAGTGATGACCTTTCCGTGTTGTTTGTTGTCACGTGATAGTGTGAAATGGAGTACACGACGAGGCGAAGGAATGCAAATGTGATGCGGATGTTCTCGATACGTAATTGCTGTTGTCAGCTTAATACCATTTTGCTTTTCAAAAAGCTATTTGCATTTGTGTATTCTTGTCTCTTTGATTGAAGATTGTTGTTTGGTTTGGAGCTGTAACAATACCATTTATACTTCCGACAAAGATTAAGTTTTCATTTGTTCAGCTGCATTTTGTAATAAAGTGCTTTTTATTTTGTACTTAGCGACACTGTCAGTATCTTGTGTACGTAGCTTCGGTGGAAGATGGATTGCAGGTGGAATGGAGGATTCGTGAATGATGTTTGTCAGGGGAAACCGAAGTGCTAGGACGGAAGTCTGTCTTGGTGCCACTTCGCCCACCAGAAATCGCGTAAAGAAGGTTTAGGCTACGCATATTAAGTTCACTTCCATCCGGTGCCATGCGCTGCACTGGACGTCCCCGCCTCCCATACGTCTTCGAGACACAGATGTAATATCTTTCACTTCATCTGTGCGTTTATTGAGGCTGCCAACGCACAGGGATTGAAGACCTTCCTAATCTTTTCTCAGTACAGAAATGAACTGTTGCCATCATCTTAGTAATGTAGCCGCTGGGGTAGTGTTGCTTCAACCCACCCAAACATCGAGTTCTGGTGGTTAGCCGCCTTGTTTTGTTCTCCTTAGGACCTGGGTTCGAATCACAGTCCGCTGATAGGCCTTCTTGGCTACTGGTTATGGTTTCTCACTTTTTCTTTTCCTAGTGGACTCAACAGCCCCTAATGGGCGAGGAGCTCCTCATTATCGAGGCTTCCCGATCACACTCAGACACACCACACTCGGTAGGACTCCTTTGGACGAGTGATCAGCCCGACGCAGAGACCTCTACCTGACAACACACAACACTCACAAGAGACAGACATCCATGCCCTCGGTGGGATTCGAACCCACAATCCCAGCAAGCGAGCGGCCGTAGACCCACGCCTTAGACCACCCGTCGACTGGGATCGGCTGGTTTCTCACATTGCTGTAAGGAAAATACAGGGACAGTACCTTAAGGCCCGGTGCACACATCCGTTTTTCTAACGTGCGGTGACGCTGCGTTGCCGTAATTACGGTGTGGGATACACTGAAGTCAGTTGGGTAGTGCACACATACCTCCGTCGACGTTGTGTCACCGTACGTCCATCTATTGCGTTGGTTTGAATGAGTTGCTACGGCCCCGCAGCGGCAACGCAGCGTCACCGCATGTTAGAAAAACGGATGTGTGCACCGGGCCTAAAATGAACCGCGGCACGGCGCAGTTAGTGAACAAGTAGCTAACGTATCGAGCGTTATGTTATGGTATTTTTTTTCTGCATGGAGAGAATTGAATTTGTGACTTTCGAAAATCCGGGCCATGTTACTGTGACACAGAAACGCTAACTCGGCAGCGAACACAACTTGTACGTGAAATTGCCTGCTATGCTGATAGAAGGTAATTATTGTAAGTTACGGCTTTCTTAGTCAAAGAAGCATTAACCTTCGCTGTTATTGTATAGTGGCTGTGACAAAGGAACAAAACGAACCGACAAACATTTCAGCTTCGTTGTTTTTGTTGTTTTCAAGCCGTATTCTAGTAGCCTATCTGCTTGTTTTCGTAATACCTTTAAATAAATCACGACATGTCGTGACATATCAAGGCCTCGCGGAGACGTTACGAACTCCGACAGTTTTCATTTGACTGACGTATTAATCATTTCATGTCCCTGACTGCTCAGTATATTTTTCTCAACATTCTTTCGTTAAACTGGGTCCTGTCCTACTGAAGGCACTACTCTTATCTTTTGTTTTTTCTCTCTCCCTGCACGAGTTCGGCCCAAGCCTGTTTAAACTCATTTCCACATGTTTCAGTTTCCTGTTGTATTTCTGCTTGTCTAACATTTCGATTTGTAGGCCTGCTGAAGAGCGAGGTGCTGGAGGGCCGCTCCAACACCCAGCGAGGTGCTGGAGGGCCGCTCCAACACTCAGCGAGGTGCTGGAGGGCCGCTCCAACACCCACCCACTCTTATATTCAATGGATACCGAGGATAAATCGGCTGGGGTATGAAACTGACCACTGCATCCCTATCTACTGCCGAAGTTAAGAATTCGTGAGCTATACCTCCACTCCATATGTCTTTATAGTCGGCACAGAGACATCCTTGCCTTTACCTTCCACTTCCGCAAGATCTCCCACGGGATCTCTTGCCAGATGTTCCGACTGAAACCTTGTACGCGCCTCTCATGCTTTACGTAGCATGTTTCGCCCATGTCTTTCTTCTTTGTTTGGTTACCTTAATGATATTAACCTCTCTTCTTAACATACGTTCAGTGGCGCTTGTCCTCTTCTGTGGAGTTCTCACGGTTACAGCGTTGGTTGGTACTGCTGATCGTAACAAGTTAAAAGACTTTAATTGGGGGGGGGAGGGGGGGGGCCTGACGTGATGCTCGTACTGAATTTCATGAAGCCAGTTAATTTATGTTACAGAATGTGTAGATTCAATACTTCTGGTAGGGCACGGGCGGATACCAGCCTGCACACGCAGCTGGTTTCTGTCGATGCCTTCGAAATCGTAGCAAGAACTGACATAACTGCTAGTACTTCATACACTTTGAATGTGTCCTTGTCATTGTAATGTTCTACTGCTACTACTACTACTACTATACTACTACTACTACTACTACTACTACAGCATGACAGCCCAATTTCGGACCCTATCCTCCTCAGTTTTTCTTCCCCACATTTTCCGGTCTAATGCGAATCTTTTCCATCCTGCGATCCCTAGCAGTTTTCTGGCATCTCTGGTCACCAGGTCTATCCACCTGTCCTTTGCCTTTCCTACTGGTCGACTACCGTATATTTTTCCTTCTCTGAGTTTCCCTGGTGTTCTTAATTCATTTATCCTGCAGATGTGTCATTTTAATGTCCTAATTATATCTATTCCTTGATGTCGTTGAGTTCCATCACTCGCCAAATGCAATTAAAATGTAAAACATATTTAATAATTCAAGAAGTGGATTCGAAATCACACTAAGTTATATTGCTGGTTTATACAGGGTGTACCAAAGCTGATTACAAATTAATGTGTCGCTGTAGACCCAGAAAAGTCTCTTGTGGTATACTCCGTTGCAGCAAATATGTATATTAATTAAAATACTGCGCCCGTTGCATGTGCTTTCTGAGTATTTCAAACTGCGCTAAGCTATGATGTATTGCTGTGTGGAATGTATTGGAAGTGTTCTTCGCACGGGAGCTGTTGCTTGCAAGTAACATATGCAAGAACACCTCCTAGAAATATAAAACCTATGGCCTATTAAACACCACATTAAGGGTATTTTAAAGTTTCTTTAAAGTTACGAGTATTTTAAAGTTATCCATTCCGTGCATTTTAGAACAATGTATTCAGTTTATTGTACCAACCAAATGCCCATTATTACATTCTTAGGTGGTAACTGATTTATCGTACAGATCTTATTGAACCAAATCGCTGCATTGGTTTCAAGTAATTTCTGCTTGGCATTTTTGAAGTTGTTAAACATCTTTGCTTGTTGGCCATCAATTATTTTAAAGTTACCCAGTCCGTGAATTTTTTAGAACATTGTATTCAGTTTATTTTACCAACCAAATGCACGTTATTAACAGAGTAAGCGGTTTAATTATTATATAAGCGTATTACCGTTACCAATTGCCCTGTTGGTCAAGTCAGTGACTATGACACGTTATAGCACTAATGTTGCAGAACATACACAAAGCTGTTAAATGAGATAACGGTAGAGGATCGCAGAAATGACCTAAGTGTCCGACTTCATTCCTGAAGACGTACTCCAACTTCAGGAGTCTGATTACTTTCATTCTTTACGCTGTGTGCTTTGTTAAAGACTCTCCTTTTGCGGTACTTCAAGGATGAGGCTCTGTGTTCGTAGTCACTGCCGCGGGAGTCTCACGTCTCACCCTGATGCCTTACTTTATTGTCACAATAAAGTGCGAAAGAATTCCAGTATTCTTGTCTTTTTTGAGTAGGACATATTTCAATAATGGAGAGAAGAGGACAGTCAATCACATCTGTGTTTGTGAAACATTACAGATTGACACAATGTGACATGTTTCGGCCTTTGTAGGAAGCCGTCGTCAGGGATTTTAAAATACTTAAAAGAAGAATGTTTACATACAACGCATTGAAAATATTTTTTTCGTAGACGCTTTCGCTAAATTGCGAAAAGCGACTGTTAGTTTTGTCATGTCTTGTCTGTCCGTCCGCATGAAACAACTCGGCTCCCACTGGACGGATTTTCATGACATTTCATATGTTAGGATTTTTCGAAAATCTATTAAGAAAATTCAAGTTTCATTAAAATCTGACAAGATTAACGGGTACTTTACATGAAGACCTATGTACATTTACGATAGATCCTCGTTGAATTCTTCTTAGAATGAGAAATGTTTCAGACAGAAGTTGCAGAGAAAATCAAAATATGTTTTATGTTCAATAACTTCTTTCCGAAAATCGTGCCGTTTATGAGTTGATGTGGAAAAATATGGTAGAGCCAGACAGGCCACGTATGACAATGTGGTGCATGCGCTTTGCATGCTGGATAACTAAGAATATAGACACACACTCAGAATATGTAATACTTATTGTTTTTCGACGGCAACAATGATTACGTTATACGTACGTCGCCTGTCCTGTTACGTAGATGATACCTGAACTTTACAATACTGTACATGTCGTAAAATCCGAAACAAACTGAAGATAAAAAGGAAAATATTCCACTAAAATTATTAAAGTCGTTATCAAGTACGTCAAATTGAATGAAAGAGTCTTCTTTATAATTTTAAAAATATATTTTCCTTGTTTATCTTAATTGCTTTAGGCTTTTACAACATGTACAACACTGTAGAGATCTCAACTACGTAAAAAAAAAAAAAAGAAATATTTTCAATGTGTTGTATGTGAGCATTCTTTAAGTATGCCTGATGATGGCTTTCTATAAAAACCGAAGCATGTCCATTGTATCATTCTGTAATGTTTCACAAGCATACTCGTACCTGTAATTGTGTTCGAGTGTCCTCTCCTCTCCATTATTGCTTATGTGACACGTGAAGATAAGGACATAGTTCCTTACTGATGTTGAAACTAAAGTGGACTATTTTACTTGAAATTATTTTTAAAACAGAATGTACAGTAAAATACATGTCAGCCGTGACCCTGCAGTTTTGTGTTCCGTGCTGTGCATGAAGTTTATGAGAGGCATCTGACTTTTCAGTGACCTCAGTCTTTCCACGTACTTGTTCTAGATATTTTCAGTAGCCATGTTCAACAGTTGAGAGCATTTTATTGCTTCGTACAAAGTTTATGAGGTCAACAATAAGGTACAATTTTTCTTCTGGGTATGAGATTTGTGATCCTCATCTCGACATTCTTCTTGGAGAAACCCCAAGAAAAATTTATTAGAGCAGAGCACACATTACTGGAGCCTCTTTCGGACTGATTTTCTGTCCAGATATAAATGATTACTTTTT
Source organism: Reticulitermes speratus (assembly GCA_021186555.1). NCBI lineage: Eukaryota > Metazoa > Arthropoda > Insecta > Blattodea > Rhinotermitidae > Reticulitermes > Reticulitermes speratus. The sequence goes on along the minus strand of JAJKFL010000001.1, from coordinate 34,909,097 downwards.
AGGTTGTCTGATCTTTACTGTGAGTTCCAATGTCCGACTGTGAGTCCATATGTGACGCAGTGACCCACTGGAGGTTTATTTTCATACGTATCGAAGAAACAGAGGCGATTCCGTGATTTTGGGCAATTAGCTGGTGTAATTTGTATGCACGAAGCCTATGCACCCAGTGTTTAGTTCTTATAGTTTCTCTTGTACCTATGTTGTACTTACAATGTAAATTTTTAAATTATTTCCAAAAACGACAGATGTCAGTATGGGGGTCTGTAAAACACAATTTAAAAATGTAGAATAGGGGGCACAAAATAATAGTTGAAGTAAGCAAGCCGCTTGCTACTAACGCCTTTTGTCTGTTGCCGACATTCCTAATGCGCATGCGCCATGACCTAACTTCGTTTGAGATAAATTATACACTGATTTCGAACATTTTAGAAAACTTCCCCTATTTCACCTTTCTGAACTTGGAAGCTGTTGTTCACATGGGCCTAATAGAGGCTAAAAAAATGTCTTCAGATCAGACATTAACTTAAAACCTGGTAAAACTGCCCTGGCGCAGTTTGCATCCACCTCTTCTTTTGTACTTTTTTCCCCTTTCTGCTTTCGAATAGGAACGTTTGTTTAAACGTTTTGTTAGGGCATTCTGTCGAACCTTGGAAATGTCACAAAAATCCACGCTGAATTCTGATGAATTGCCCGTATAGCTGTCTTTTATCTCCTCGCGAAAATTTTAGAATCCTGTCTTTCGAACAACTTGGCATGAATGATACCACAGAGTAATTCAGGCAGTCACTCTCGACAGGTGGCTAGCTCCTGCCTGCTAGATCCCCGGGTGTGGTGGTGTCGTACTGTGCGGTACCAGCCAGACCCTTAGTGGAGGCAGGCGACTGGAAACTTGGAGACTGGCTATTAGTTGTGAGGCTTTCTGTCTCGCTGACTGGAATAACGACTTGGCAGTATCTGCCTTCTTCAGAATCATTTCGGTTCCTCGAAATGTTCCCCTCATAGGCTACTGATGATGTAGGATGTTGAACACAGTTCATTAGTAGTGCCTCGCATTAAACGTGTAGGCTAGCTGCTTGCGAGTGTACCAGATTACAGATCTGTAATGAGGTGTACAGGCACGTGCAAAATGAGTTTATGGCTGGCAAGAATAGTAAAGTTTTGAAGTTACTTTGAAGATGTCCCTGTGGCCAGGGCCGGTTTAAGGCTGTCGCAGTCTTTGCGGCTGAATATGGCTGCAGGGGAGGAAGCGGGGGGGGGGGGGGGTGCAGCTGTTTGTATGCACATTCTTGCATTGCTCTATTTTCACAGTCAGTTGAGAACTATGCGTACGTAGGGCCCCCAGATTTGCTTTAATTGCGTGCTGAAATGTATGAAACAGCCCTTGCCCGTGCTTAAACACGTTGTAGGAGGAGTGGAGGCAGCTCCTCTTATTCTGGACCTCGACATTAGGTGGAGGTGAAGAGGAGAGTAGTCAGATACACGCTTCAGCCGCTTCGTCTCCGGGACAAAAGTTCTTATGCATTGTGAGCCTGTATGAGGCAGGATGTGCTCCGTGGTGCCGAAGAGAAATACCCATTCTTCTGCAGAGAATCGAACCCTGGTAATCCAATTTGTAGCCAGTTACTGTACTGACTACTCCGATGGCGAAATGATACCACCTTAATTTAAATTATAATAAAGTAAAAGGAAATTAGATTATTTCAGTATAGCCTATTGGTGTGTTAACTATTTGTCGAACGAAATTTGAGTCACATATAAAAATTCATTTTTTACCCCACAGTAGTCTCCGCTACAAAGACCAGTCGGTAATTTTGTTTAGGGAAATAATCACAGTTAATTTTGAGAATCATTCAAAACATATAAAATAGGAAGATGCGGAATTCTTGAATATTAACGCTGAGGCCTGGGTCTGCGGCCCGTCGCTTGCTGGGATTACGGGTTCGAATCCCGTCAGGGGCATGGATGTCTGTCTCTTGTGAGTGTTGAATGTTGTCAGGTGGAGGTCCAGAAGAGGCCTAGGCCCACTAGGGCTGTCAAGCCATGGGAGGGGGGAACTTTAAAGTCTTGTGGTTACTTTATATACCACCATGTTTAACATCCAGAAATCCTACGATCCGCCCAGAGTGCATTTATGTGTTCAAACGGCAGTAACTGACTGGTTTTTTTATAACCGAGACGGAGAGTGTTTACTGCGCGGTTCGAACTAAATATTTGAATACAATTAATGTTTATTTTTCTCTTTAATGGGCTACTGTAGGTGGCAAAATATAGTAACAACTGTTTTGTGAAGGTTTAACGTCAATGTGAACAATATCAATGCTTCGGTTGGGATTTTCTGTTGCTTCAACGTACCGATATGTATCTCGATAGTTTCCATTTTGAATGTCAACAATTCTACATTGAAATGTTGTCTACAGTAAAAGACAAATTACCTCAAGTTGGTCATGCAGTCTGTGTTGTTTCCTTTGGCCCTAGTTACGTAATAAATATTCTTCTTGTCTGTGTTCATTAAAGTCTAGAAACTTGACACACCCAGTACATTAAGATCGGCGTGATTTCTCGGCTTCTATCGGCACAGTGCATTCAGTTTTCCTCTTTGAAGGGTGTTCTTGCCACTGTTTGTTAATTGACACTGTCCTTCTCTTGCAGGTCGTTATTCCCACGATGCCTACAGTGATGCCTACAGTTCTCCCTATGACTCTTCGCCGTTTCAGACCGTTCCGAACAGCGCAGCCGACCACTGGGCCTCCGGCCCCGATATGGGGCAGGGAGCCCCGCATCCTCACCCAGCGTTCTTGCATTCGGGCCCAGGCAGGGATGCTCTTGGCCATGCGGTTACTCCGAACGGTGATGCCAAGCCAGTGCTCCCGGCGTCCATGCTTGCCGGATACTCAGGTACCTGAAGACATTAGCCATACGGTTTTTGTTCACAGTAATAGTGCAAAATTGAAATAATTCTGATGCTGGCTCTCGTGTCCACCTAGCTGCCTACCCACTGGGTATCTCAGTAAATCCTGGAACCAAAAACTGGCCTCCATGTACTGATCCTACATGCTTTACCTCCACGTCCTCTGTACCCTTAATAACCTGTTGTTAAATACAGTTAAACCTTTACTTTACCTGTTATATAAAAACCCTTTAGTCGTATACTGGTTTAGAGATGAGTATTTCCAATCCGTCTGCTGTATCAAAGAATGTATGGCGAAGTCCGTAATTTCTGCAAGTCAACAAGTATAGTTTGGGTTGCCTGCAAATCGAATGGAGGGATGTGTAATGCTAACAGAACGGTGGTGAGGAATGGTGTTGGTCATTTGAAAGGTCGACAAGGAAAGTGCAAGGGTCTTAGGTAGAAGGGATGTGAGAATGAGAGAACTTTGATATTAGCTTTGTAAAGGAAGTTTTGAGTTTTTTGCGATGTCATTATTTTAGACGCCGACCAGTAACGTATTATCTTTCGTAATTATATAATTCTCTTGATATTTGCATTTTTTGCCCATAATAAACGCCATCACAATCGTCTAGTCTTGTTATAAATGCGTAGCTGTGAAACTGAGCATAAAACAAACATGACGCGGCCAAAAAGATAGCTTACCAACGCGATGGAGGGAACGAGCTGAAGAATAGCCCTGTGAAGAGCTTCTATTTTGTTTAATAATACAGAGTTTACGCATAACAGAACAACTGTCTCGTAATTTTGTGTGAATACTTGCACACAAACATCGCAACAGCACTGGACCGCAGACGACATATTGTAGTGCTACCCAGTACCGCAGACGACATATTGTAGTGCTACCCAGTACCGCAGACGACATATTGTAGTGCTACCCAGTACCGCAGACGACATATTGTAGTGCTACCCAGCACCGCAGACGACACATTGTAGTGCTACCAGTACCGCAGACGACACATTGTAGTGCTACCAGTACCGCAGACGACACATTGTAGTGCTACCCAGCACCGCAGACGACACATTGTAGTGCTACCCAGCACCGCAGACGACACATTGTAGTGCTACCCAGTACCGCAGACGACACATTGTAGTGCTACCCAGTACCGCAGACGACACATTGTAGTGCTACCCAGTACCGCGGACGACACATTATAGTGCTACCCAGTACCGCAGAATTGCCGTGCCGGAGCTCAGGCAGGTATTTCTCCGAGTTCTTCAGTTTGCCCCCAGCAATCATGATTTCAGTGGTGCTTCATATCCATGCATCATCATGATTATCATCATCATCATCATCAGGTGATGGTGCAGAAGACACACGTGAGGCCACAGTGTCAGTGTTGTCAGTTTCAGCTACTACCATTAATAGTACAGAAAATGATGTGACATTTCCTTCGTTCTGCCTGCAGGTCTTAACGAATATGGAATAACGAATGGTAAGCTGAAGTTGTTGGCTTTAAATTCCTTTAATGCTGAATGACCGGTTGTCATTTACGGAATCTAGCCAATTACTGAGGCCACCTCCATAACCCGCAGTCCCCCAGGTTTCTGTTTCCCTGTTCTGGTACTAAATACGCCTCCTAGTCGCTAACTGTCGGTGTCTTCATTCTAAATTGCTTTCTCTCTGTCGTTTTATGTGTAGCCTCTAATTTCACGCTTTCCTGTAGAGCCAGCCCGTTGCTGATTTGACAGCCCCGTAGTATGGTACATTATCTGGGAGACATCCGGTTCCAATATCTGCCGGGTTACCGGCTGTGACGACCACAGTTTCTCAGTCTCCAAGCAAGTGCCGTCCATTAGGTCGTACCTTGAAATTAGTCATGACCGCCTCCTTCCTTACTTGCCTTTATGATCTTATCATGGCATTAGACATTGTGTGGACCTAAACTGTGCAGTTGAAAGAATGTCATTAAATAACCAGTGAATAAGTCCCTGAATTCCATTTGGTGTCGTTGAATTACAGTCATGGCCACTCCACTCTGTACGTTACGAAATAACGCGAGAAGTTCAGAAGTTCTGATTGGAACTCCTGTCTTGATTCGATGTACAAAGTTGGAAAAGCACATTATGTTTTTCTCGTAACAGCGCAATTCTGAAACTGAATAGTGAAGTACGTATTCTGTCATACTGTGTTGGGCACCGAAGACCCACAGTTTCGGCAAGTTACGAAGTATGAACCACATGTAACTCAGGTTCACCCAGTCGTTGGGATTCTTTTGTCATGCTGCATGACGTGTTCCGGGAAAGTCCTGGCTTGACTTGGGAACCCCGCGTGCAAGTGCAATATGTTTTGGTGTCATTTTATCTTGCCCATACCACATGGCTTTGACGGGACAACTTTTTTTGGAATGGCCATTACCCTCTCTATAACTTGCGACATTCATTGACCAGTCACATAGGCGTTTCGACGCTTAAATTCGCGTCGTTCTCAGTGACTGATATGTTAACTAGAATATCATAGTCAGCGAGGATGACGCGAACTTAAGCGTCGAAATGTGTAAGACTGTAAGTGATTATTAAAAGGTGTAGGACGGCTGTTGGTCATTATAGTAAAGGTGTTCTGATTCCAGCTGAAATTCATGTTGCATGCGGAGGATACTGTCTTTCTCACAAACCGTGACTGAACATTACTCTAGCCAAAATTTAACGATGCATTTATTAGTTTGTTTCGATGGTTATTTAAAAACTCCTTATCAGGAACACAGATTCACAGGGTGATGGTTATGCATGAATTAAGAAGAATTTTGACGGAGACAGCTGTAGCTAAGGCACTTTCGTGAGACTTGGGAAAGTCACGCAGACTTATTGTAGAAAAACCGCTTTTCGGGCCGAGATTTGAATCCATGTGTTCCGGTATAGGAAGCGGGTGTACCAGTGATTATCACGTCTCCCGCTCAGCACGTATATTGAGTGATGCGTATTTCGTATTGTACCGTGATAATGGTCGGACTCGTGTATTGCTTGTGGTTAGTTTATTTCCGTAATATGTGCAGAGATACGTTTAAAGCGATTTTTTTCTTCTCCAAAACTCCCAGACCGGTTCTGGGACCCATCCAGACTCCTATACGATGAGTACGGGGGGCTCTTGCCTCATTGGTAAGGCTTACGGGCCGTGAAGCTGACCATTCACCTCTATTTAAAGCCAAGCTTAAGAATGCGTGGAGCCGTTCCACTACTCCGCACATGCCTTGAATGGCGTACACAGGGACTTCACCTTCTTAGGCGTTCTTTACAAAGTAAAAAAAGAACACCATGTTTTGAGCCTCCGTCCTTCCGGCACCTAGTATAGGCGACTAAATCGTTTGTCGGATTTTCATGAAATTCGGCATGAGAGTTCTTTACAAGAAGTGACTGGGCAAGCATGAGTTTTGTGAACATCAGTTCAATGACAGCCATACGTTACTTAGAAGTGTGATTGAATTTCTGCCTATACTCTCTACATGTATTGGCCGATTTGGGTGAAACTCGATGTAGAGTCTACAGGTAATGCCGTTGAGCAGCAGTTTTAAGTTTCGTGAAAATCGATGCCATGGAAGTCATACTTCACTTAGGGACGTAAATGAAAATTTCTCCCGTTTTCTACATTTTCGTCCGACCTGGATACAGTTCGGTGCAGGCGATGTCTGTAAAATGTGTTGAGTTATCTTGAGTTTCGTGAAAATCGGCGCATAGAACGACATACTTTAGTTACGGGCGTAGATGAGTTTATACCCGCGCTTTCCACATTTATTGTCCAATTTGACTGATATTCAGTAAGAGATCTGGACGCAATGCATCTGGGCATTTGTGAGTTTCGTGGAATTGGCGCAAGGAAGGCCGTCGTTTACTGATGGGCGTGAATGAAATTACGTTTACGCGTGAACCGTCAAATGTTGTGACATTTTGAAAGGAAGGAACGCCTTGGTGAAGTCTGTGTACTAGGTCACGGAATAAACCATCTGTAATCTTTGGTGTCTTACACCTAAGGCATGACGACCATTCACAGGGCGCAAAGAAAGATTTCTGTGCAGAATCTGTGCAATGAATTGTAATTTATTTTGGTGCTTACCCTTCCCGCTTTACACCAAAAATGATTGCTACACTGATGGTAAGTACACACTAATGGTGAAGCAATTTATATCCATTATTGTTTTCTGTATAGGCCAGTCCTGTCAACGTAAAATCAAAATGTAGCCAAAATTATTGCAGCCAGACATGCCTTTAGTTCTGAGGCTCATTTGGTCTAATTTATGTTCCTTTGCACAGTGTGCATGGAATGAATATTCAGTAAAAAAAGTCATATCAGGTTATCCACCAGTCAAGTGTGTGTATTTAATCTCCGCAGCTACTTATAAAAGTTTTCAGGTTGTATGGCAGGTGGATATAGATATTTTGGAAGAAAATGCTGCGTTCTTGTTTAGGGTTGGATGAAGTCCAATCTGACTTAGCTTTACAGCAATTTCTCACATTTTCTCTTCCTCTATTCTACATCCTTTTCTCTTTCCCTGGTTCCTCGCGTTTCTTGTTAACTGTTCTTACGGACCCACACTGGGCTGTATCCCATCTCCCCCTCCCAATGTATGATTTGCCACCCTCTTTGCAACCCAAATATATAACTCAGCTAGATTATAATGTAATTACTTCAGTGTCAACTTGAACCTAATTCTTCACCCTGAAGATGGAGCCAGCATGTTCCTTAGAAACTTTGGTATCAACCACCAGGATTCACGGCATCACAATTGGTGAAAGTTTTTATGTTAGTTTCATTTTGGTTTGTGTCAGTTCAGTGTAATGCTTACTGTCTACTGTGCTCAAATTTTACTTACTATGTTTCTCAACAAGAGTATATTAGATCTGCGTTTTTCTGGGATATTACGCAGCGTCGTGTGGTAATTGTTTACCGATGTTTCGGGACAACGTATCGGTCCCATCTTCAGGGGTCAAGTGTTCGAGAAGAAAAGAAAGCCGGCAAACTGTAATGTAGATTTTATATGGGAAAGTGCGCGCGGGGTGGTAATCAGTAAGCGCGATGACAGCCAATAGGGTTGAACCAGTGTACGGGAAGGGTGGTTGGAGACAACGTTAAGGAACTATGGGTACCGAGAGTTCAGTCAGCTAAGACTGATGGAAAGACATATATGGAATAAAGTAAGAGCAAGGGAGGAAAATATAAAGATAAATAAATAAATAAAATAAGCAAAAAATGAAACTTAAAAATAAATAAACAAATGAGGAGAAGAAAATCCCAAAACAGCGTGACGGAGGGTGGGAGAGAGACACGTAAAGTGGCTGGTGCGATACCTAGGCGAAAACCGGTCCCAGGGCGGCCAAGTCACTGCCTAGTGCAGGAAGATGAGAGTAATGGGAGAAAAATGTAGGGAATGCAGCAATAACAAGGAAGGGAAATATACCAAATAAACGAATGTGTAAATGAAAAAATAAATATAAATAAGTAATTAAATAAATGAAAGTAATAAAAATAAAAATAGGAAAAAAGAGGTACTCCTAGCTCCTTAACGTTGTCCCCATCCACCCCTCCCTTACCCTGGTTCAACCCTATTGGCTGTCATCACGCTTACTCATTACCACCCCGCGCACACCTTCCCATATAGAATGTACTTTACAGTTTGACGGCCTTCTTTTATTTCGGACTCTTGACCCTTGAAAATGAGACCGATACGTTGTCCCGAAACGTCGGTAAACAATTACCACACAACGCCGCGTAATATCCCAGAAGAACGCAGATCTCATCAACGTCGCGGTGGAAGCCAGAAATCAAGAGTATATTATACAAATAGCCAATATGTGTTTGGATCTCATGAAGGCTTTGTGTAACTTTTACATTGAACTTTTGTTCATATGATATGTGTTTAATGAAATGGAGTAAAATTCATGTACACTTTTAAGTATTATAGTATCACTTGTTGATTAGCCTTGTATTCATAGAGATTGAACATTAATAGGTCCATCAATAATATACAGTTTGTAATAAATGAATAACTGGAAAAGGTGTGTACTGAAATTGGCATATACCCTTCACCTCCTGTGTTGTGGAACAGGGCAACTGTTAAAAATTACTGAATTGAATATACATAACACCCATGAAACAGCAATTTGTCTTAACCCACACAATTCGTTGAACTGAGATTCCTGCATTGCTAGACAGTTGGGTTACCAACACACCTTCTGTCAAAATATTGTGTCCACAAAAAATTGTTTGTCCTTATATTATCGTAAAAACATAATATGCTTAAGTGTTGGTCTGTTGAGGATCCATCAAGTTTTTTCTCTCACCTGTAAAATTATGTATCAGTGGGGTATGACAGATTGCTGTTTCGTTAGTGATATATGGGTAGGGGTCTGACTGTGTAAATTATTTGTTTGTTTACCTGGCTTGTTTATGAAGGTCAGAACTCATTCTTTTCTTACAAATATGGTTAACCTTGGTCTCAAACCTAAAGTAATACCTTGCTCAGAGTCTTTAAATCAATGGCAAACAAGTGTGTCTAGGAATCCTGATAAAATTTGCTCAAACTATGATCATGCTCATATTTTCAATTTACTCGGACTGTATGTGGCATTTTCTTTTCTTACAGCTACAAAGTACTTATTGGTATGTGCTGCTTCTTATACTGAAATGTTATTTCTGCCCTTGGAAATGTATGTGGCCTGAGTACTAATTTGAGTAGGTGCTGGACCGTGTTTCACAGGGTCAGGTCCAATTCAGCTGTGGCAGTTCCTGCTGGAGCTACTTACAGACAAATCGTGCCAGGGTTTTATCTCCTGGACAGGTGATGGCTGGGAGTTCAAACTGACAGATCCTGATGAGGTGGCACGCCGCTGGGGGATCCGCAAGAACAAGCCCAAAATGAACTATGAGAAACTGAGCCGTGGATTGCGATACTACTATGACAAGAACATCATTCATAAGACGGCTGGAAAGCGCTATGTGTACCGTTTTGTGTGTGATCTGCAAAGTTTGATGGGGTGAGTATTTTAGTGACAGTACTTTCATAACATATGGACTTCAAAATTTTGTGGTAAGTACTAATTGTAAAAATGTAAATTGCATCACTTATGATTCATTCTGTACTCATAGTGCACTGATTTTTTTGTCAGGGGGTGCAGGAATGAATGAAAACAGATGTGAAGAGTCAAATATGATGGAGGACTACATACAAACATATGTCTTTGGCTTTGTACATTTGAAGCAACTAGTAGTAATGTGCATCAGGCTGTCATTTTTAAACACCATTATGAGCATGGGAAGAGCATTATTGCAAGGTCACATTGTTCTTGTCTTCTTCACTAAGTAACACCCTGTCATTTTACAGGTTAACTCCAGAGGAGATTCATGCAATGGTGGAGTTCAAACCAGAAAAGAAGGATGATGACTGAATGCATTGTGCTAATTTGCTGTCAGATGATTGCAACAACCTCCAGACATAAGCAACTCATCTGTTACCACCGTGTACTCATGTAGCTTGTTGTCTGTGGTAAGACAGACAGGTCTGGACACAGCCACAAAATAACTATAACAATCTGTACATATTTTGTAAGCAATCACATTATCTGTCTGTGTGGACAGGAATTTCTAAATAACATTTACAAAAATACAATAAATTAGCACCTGACCAAGTGTCATACCTCATACTTGTATCAAGGAGATACAAAGTTTAGTCACCATTTCATTTAATTTGAAACAAGTCATCTTCTACACATGGATATGTGCTGTAGGATTCTTTGTGAGTGATAAAGGACTGACAAGTCGACAGTTTAAAATGCTCTCTGTTGAAACATTTGGAAGGAGCATCCTTTCAGTAACCAAGCTTGTATATCAAGTCTTGGTCATGGACAGCAGTTGCACTCTTGTTCTTGTTTTTGAAGGATGAAAAGAAAAACTGTTTACAGGTGTTGGCATTGTTAAATGTTTTGAATCTATGGTCACAAATGTTCTAACATTCATATTTTTCTCATGTTTTGCCTTACCTGCAGGCAACATAGGAGAAGATATTGATAATATATTTGAAATACATTAGTGTACACAGCTGACAAAAGAAGAAAGTGCCTTGTAAATAACGTATACCATTTTGTCCCAGTAAAGTTGCGGGATATCTAACATGAATATTATTTGTGATTTTATGATACTAAATATAATGATGTCACCTTTTTTAGTTTTAAACTGTGTTTTCTTATGTAAGAGTGTAATATAATATTATAATTATGTATGATATACAATTGTTGTGACTGTATGGAAAAAGGAAGAAAGAAAGAAAGAAAGAAAGAAAGAAAGAAAGAATTTGTTTGGTATTTTTCTCTGTTTTACAGCTATTGCTGACAGTCTGTTTCAAAGATATGTAACCTATCTTAACAGTTTTATATCAAGTGTAATTTTTTTTCCAAAATGTTTATATAAGTACTGTTTTTATATGATATAACTATGTGGAAAAGCAAACCCAAAAATGTGTATTGGTCCATGTGCTATTAGGTGTAGACCTCATGTTTTGTAATTGGACCACACTTAGGAACATGCTATATACAGGGTGGTTCATGAGTTGTGGACATTACTATAAGAGATGATTTCCTAGGTCTTTGTGATAAAAAAAATCATATCAACATGGATCCTGTTACCAATGGTTATGGTGCTGTGTGCATTTTTTAATTTTCATACATGTGCTCCTGTGAACCACACGTCACACCTCATGGAGTCTGTTATATGCTACATGACCTGGAACAGCCTTTGTTTCTGCCACTGAAAGATGGGTGACATAAGCACATTTCAGGCTTATCTCCAGCACCTCCATACGTGCTACTCACAGCTGAACAGTGAGGTCTGTTGCATTTGAGGGTGGAATTTTTGAAAGTCCGCTTTGAGCTCGGGTCAGTGTAAAGTAAAGCAGTTCCTTACATGAAGTTAAATTTAGATTTAAATTTATCAGGTAATATGTTTATTTTATTCCATATATTTTCAGTAATTGGTACCTTGTATTCTAAGTTTCAAGTGGCCATAACCATTGGAAATTGGACACACGTTTATACAAACTTTTTGATCACAAAGACCTAGGAAATCATCTCTTGCAGTAATGTCCACAACTCATAAATCATCCTGTATATGGACATAATACTCCATATTAGCTATTGTTTCTGGTATTGGATTAGAGGTTTGTCTTATTTCTTGGATAGCATTTATGTAAAAAGTGCAGTTCCATAAACTATCCTCAAAAGGTTAAGTATCTTATCACCAGATACCAGTGACTGTATTCATTCATAAAGCCTTGTGCACAAAATGTAAATCACGGTAACATCAGTGTGATGCTCAAAGTAAACTACAGTGCCTCAGTCATTCTCTTTACATCTCGTATTACAGAAAAAGAATCCTTCCACATCATAGACAATCAGCACTCTAACTACATCCGGCTGATGACAGGAGTATAATTTGTGAATATTCTGAACATGTGGTCATCTTAATTGATGAAACTGGAACTGATCATACAGATTAGTGTGTTTTGTAGATAAATAATTATATGATCATGTTACATAGATGTATACTGTGTCTCATGACATATGTAAGTGTTTGTCATAGTAATTCCCAATATACATATTGTCAATTGTGCTGTGCGTGTGTTAAAACATATCACATGTCCAAATTATTAAGAGTACCAAAAACAATTTCAAGTTTGCAGTCAAGCAGAAAGTTTCCTCTATACTCCTGTATTCTTCTATAGTTTTTTGTGCAGATGGCACTAAGTCGACTGCAGAAATTATGGAAGGTCATAGTTTTATAAGAAAGCTTCAGTACCTCTTTACTGACTTTTATACTCTGTTTCCTTAAAAGCTCTATTTTTCAGTCTTATCTTTCAGAACAAACAGTCACTCTGTCTCACTGAAAAAGTTGAGTTTAGTAACTGATGTGATTTTCAATAAGATAAAATATTCAGTAAAGAAGTTTTGAAATGCTTGTATGAAATGTGACTTTGTTTGTTGACAGCAATAACCTGTACAAAATCTTATCCTCGTGACTGCCATTAAGAGGTGGAAGAATCTCAAACTGTAGCCATCCCAACATTTGGAACAGCAGCACAGTCAAATCAAGTTTTAGGGTGGAATTAGGACAAATTGCACAGCTAAAATGATGGAAGTTGTGAATTTTGAATTCTGATGACTGACATCCATTGCAAATTAAACTTGATTTTAGGGGTGGAGTATCACGAAAGTCTCTGTTGGTTGCATCTATAAGAAACCACTGTGGTACATACAGTAAAAGCTGTGATATTCAGCACTGGATGATCTGGGAAGCTCTGTTAACTGGAAATTAGCTATTCACTGTTCCATCTACTGGCAGCACCCAGCAGCGATTCCAAGAGTTTGGCCAGTAATTATTGGTGTCCTGTAGGTATTTTTGGATTATATGTGTACTGTGTTATGTGAGTAATGATGAAGAGGGAAAGAAAGTGTGGCACAGAAAACAGGACCTGATATCAAATGACAAATTAAATGGTTAGGTCTGTCCATGAGGTTGCGAGGTACAGCAAGATATGCATTGCATATAAAAAATTAATATCCAGAAAATTATGATATCCAGCATCCCTTTGGTCCTGGAGGTGTTGAATGTTGCAACTTTTATTATGTACTAAAAAAACCAATTAGTATTTCATACAAAATTTAGCATACAAGGCCTTCTGTCAGTATATTTATCTGTATGATCAGACATTTTTTCATGTTAATGATTGAAAGATATGCTTTTAGTTCCAAGACATGGCTGAGGAACTTGTGCTAGTAATCAGAAGTTTTAAGAGCTAAAAGCAAATGAAAAATTTTACAATCTGTATATAGTTACAAGAATCTTGACACTGGAATCCGTGCTAATAAGGACAAGGCAATATATAATTATGAGAATCAAGAGTGCTGGCAGTAATTTTTGCAAGGTGGAGCACTTCACTTATATGAAAAGTGACCAGATTTTGTAATGGTTAATGCTCAACAAGATAGTAGCATAGTTGTCATATAATTACAATCATCAATTAATCCTTTGACTAAAACTCTAGGAATTGTATGAATTTTTTTTCTTTTGGTAGATATTTTTATGTTTGATTTAGTAAATTATCAAATGTCAAAATCCCGAGGTGCTGCAAGTGCATCACCTTGCACATCACTGCCAACAACCATGATGAGAATTAATAAATTCTTGCACCAACTTGAATTTATCTTTTGTTACTATTGTACACTTTCCATTAAAATATAAATTTTACAGCTCTGTGTTCTACATCATGTTTGACAAGCAGAATGGAAACTTGTGGAAAAGTGATGGAATTTTAAAATGACCCATTTAAAACTTGGCTAACATTATCCATTTTTCTACCTGTGGTGTTATCATTAGAAAGTCCATGCAACATTACTGATGTGCAGTGTAACACACACATTTTATTTTGTATGTCACCGTATATTTTGATACGAGATCATCGTCAGATAATACACAGCTGATTTTTTATACGGAAAGCTGGTTTAGTATTCAGCCTCTGAACCAGCTTAGTGGCATAGTGGACTGTTAACATAGAGTATAAACCAAAGTGCATGTGGGTTACAGTATGTGATTGAAGGTCATGTACATTTAATAAAGACAGATACACATGGTGATTCATATAGAACTGAAACCTAAGTATTTTCCTATAGATCACATGGAATTAGCTGGCACGTTGTGTCCACCAAATTTTTCCTGTATTCTGTCTGTCACACAGTGTGAATTGGTAACCCAGTAGTTTGCACGAGAAGCACACACTCCTGTAGTGTGTATGACTTGATGCAGCAACTGTATGACAGTGATGGACTCCTTCCACCTAGCATGAACGAGGCAAATGACTCATGGCTGGACTTGGCATGAAATGCCTAGGAATTTGCAAGTAGTTGGAAGGTAATGAATGGTGCTGTTTGTGATCTGCAGTTAAATATATCAGTTTCATTCTATATGAATCACCCTGTATGATGGCTTTCTTCACCTAATTTTACATTATTTACACCGGTATTTATTATCATGCTGACTGTTTTTGGGACTCATTATATGTGACTGTACCTTGATCCCTTGTCCAGTGTGACCATGGCATGTTGGGCAAAACCACATTCTGCAAACTTCTTATGGGAAAAGTAGATATAAGTAGGTGTGGATGCATATGGACACTGCCTCTCTGTCTTCCCCCCCCCCCCCCCCCCCCCCCCCCCCCCCCCTCCCCAACCAAATTATTTAAACTACATATATTTCTAGACATTAAATATTTCCACAGTGTCTGGGTAGCGAGTGCTGCCACTTCTGCAGTAGTTGATTAACTGCTCATATTTGTCCATGTGTATTTACATTTTTCAGCATCAGCAAATACTTTTCTTCCCCCGACTTATTTCTTTATTATCAACTGTGAATAGTCAAAACCATGCTGGGCAGAACCACACTGGACAAGGGGTTACTGTATGTTTTGTCTTCAACTATTGTTGAGCTAGAAATCTTACCGTAAGTGTTAAAGCAGTTTGACCTTTTCGTGTCTCTTAATTTACTGTTAGCTTTGGCCTGGCAGGACATGTCGTAGATTTACGGCATGTAAAAGAACCTTACGGGCATGAATAGAAATGTTTCGTAAGCTAAATTCAAAGCCTCCATTTCTCACCCAAGTCTCCTGACTGCCTGCCAGATGGCTCTGGCGGACACATCAGGATCGATAGAACAGTAGCGCGGCCAGTTGGCCAGTCACCAACTGCCACGAATACGCACGACTTAGTAACCTCGGAAAGAGGAGGCCTGAGCCCATATAGGGCTGTTGAGTCATGGTTATTATTATTATATAATGGCCTGGCAGGAAGAATATCTGGAAGACTGATACATATTGTAATGATTTTTGCAGTATATCAGATTAGCAGTTACTAACTGGCATGTTGATGAATATGAGTTTCAGTTGATTGTAGTCTGCTGCATATGGAAGGGGTAGGAGCTAATGTGTTTGTCTCAGCCTATGTGTCTTTTAAGCTGGTACTAGCATCCTCAAAATAATAAATTGAATAGAAATTTACTGCTATGAACATGCTGCACATTCTGAGTGTTTACCATGTTTATAGGTGCACAGGCTTTTGTAAGTGTTCACCATTCTTCTCCCCTTGTGAACTACTTTCACTGTTTCCTTACAGTATTTAATTTCATTATAAGCATAGTGTGTCCACAATATGTGTAGCATACTTGATGTGCCCATGTCGAACCTTGTATCCCACTTATGGTCTTCATATCTAATCCTTTGTTTTCTTACCATTTGTCATACCAGACTTTATTGCAATTGCAAATTGGTTTATTCAGGCCATTTTTTGTACTCATCTGTTCCTGCCTTATGTTTTTTTAATTATGTAATGCATTGTTTACTTTAACAGCCATGTTTACATTAGTGCCTTTACAAATAATCATTATTGTTCTTGTGAAACTGTACCTGACACACATGCAATTGAGGTTTGTACATTACATTAACTTTCCACTGTGACATTGATTATGGACATTGAATATTGAACTCATAGTCCATAGGAGATAGTTGTGAGTCGTACATCAGAACGAAGTAACACAGGAAAATTATGCATACATCAGGATGTCAGTAATATCGGTAGTTTAAGGAACTACTGAATGAGGTGCAAGTGAATAAACCATTGCACACCGAACTACCATACTTTGATTGGTATAAATTTCACCTCATTACCCAAACAAACTTACATAAAAGCTACATGGGTTACTTATGTGCTGTCACTCATTGATGTACTGCCACTTGTAATGGCAGCCTCCAGTTTATAAGATGTATACTGCAGTGGGTACAGGTTGAAGCCAGAATTCTTAATACTTTTTATAATACAGGTATTGCATCTGCAGGTGTTTATTCAGTTCCTGCTTCGTTGTGTGCACTGCAGATGAGGGGAAGTTTTGTTAATGTTTTTATTCATGTACTGAGAAAAGCTTCAGTATAAACATGATGATTGGTATTACTGGAAGTGTAATTTTCTTGAACCTTTATTGATTATGTGTTGGGCTGTTATAACATTGAATATGTATGCTGCAAGTGGCTGAATGCTGCAGTTTTTCATTAATAATACCATTACACCAAAGTTAAAATCCAGCCAGTAGCTCCATAATGCTGGTGGATTTTAAATAATGATGATGAATGTTACGTGGTTTGTGTCAAAGATTGTATTTTTATCATTTTTACTGTAAGACCTTTCATTTTAATACCATAAAGTTCTATCAGTAATTGCAAGAAAGCTGTGTGATATTGCATATCTGTGTGTAAGGAACACAATTCAGAGCAGGTCAGAATCTTGATAGAAAATGCCAAGAATTCTGTACTTGCTATTGAAGTGAAAGAGTTCATTTGAATTTGCTCATTCCACGTAGTTTTGAAAATGCCCTACACGAGTGCAAGATCTTGAAGTAAAATGGGCAGAGCTGGTGTAATATAAGGACTGAAATGAGATCTTGATATAAAAGGTCTCAATAAAGAAGTGGCAGTATGTCAAATGTGCACTGTGTGTCTGTTGTACTGCTGCCACCACCAAGAGGTAAACTCGGTATCAGAATATCCATTGCACTAAACTTTTACAAAAAGCAGCCAGTACTGTGACATGACTGAATTGGGAATTTGTATCAGGAACAGGAGAGCCTATACCAGAATCATAAACCAGTAAAATCTCTGCCATATTATGAATTAAAGTAGTTCTTTAAATGCAACCTTGTCTTTGTGAAGGAGCCTACATGGTAGCTTTGCACTGTTAGTCACCGTTGATGTTACATATTTTAATAAAATGAGATAAGCATAAGTACCAATGGGCCTGTAGAAAAGATCTGAAGACTTCCACTTTCAGCATTGGCTGCTTTCATTGTGTATCTGTGCAATTAATTTTGAGCTACAGCTCTATCAGAGATGTGAACTGCTATAACAAACCATATGTGGAAATAACATTTCAGTGTTTCAGGATGTAAGGTATTTATTCAAAATTTATCTTGATCTATATCTGAATGAAAAGATTACTTATTATTTTCTTACTGACAGAAAATTAAATGTCGCCTATGTATAAGAGTGTGACAACAAAATTACATTACCTAGTTGGAGGGAAATCCATAATTTCAACTCACAATTGTATCACAGAGCTGTCATGACGGTTTTCTGTTGTATGAACTTGTGCCTGCCACAATCTATAAAAAGGTGCAATCAGTATTTTAGGCATCAGACATTCATTTTATTTTGCAGTAAATACCAAACTGAAATCACAGTTCTGGAACACTGGTTATTATTCGTGTGGGTATAACACTTGAAAATTTTTAGAATTCTCTTCATGATGCTTTAATTTAGGTGCATGATTTTATTGACATATTTATATTAAATCTGTCAACTTTATAGTTGACACAGACTATCCAGTGCACAGATAAATGTGGATAGGAGATACTGATGCCTGCATTAGTGAGAAAGGTAAATCATGAAAATAATGTTGAGACTCATGTGAGATAGTTTTTCTTGTGTGCCACACATGACCAGGATTGCGACTGGAGACATCATGGAAGGCCAAATTATGAGAAGAATTGGTCCTATTTAGGTGTGCGATTTAATCTTAAGTGTGTTGGACATAATCATTGTAGACTGCCTAGATTTATGCAATCAAATTTATGCAGTGAGCTTATCATTATGGCTCCTAAATCTGTTACATTTGTGTCAAATACATATAGTTAATAATTTAAACAGATATGACAGATAAAATATATGTATAGTAAGTAATGAGGTCAGCATTGGTATAGCATATACTGGGCTTCGTTGAATTTGTTCACAACTTTGGGTGAAATTATGTCATTGGTTCGCAGACTCAGTACTCGTATCCCACATAACATTCAAGTAACTGGAATATTTGTTGGCCAATGTTTATAGAGACAGTATTTCCAGTATCTATATAGTAACTCGTTAGTTGAATTTGAATAGTCTAAAGATTGTTATATTTAATGCTACTGTCATCCTGTAAACACCAGGTTCTTAAACTGACATAGTAGGGTACAGTGTACCTTCATGCACTCCTAAGAAGCTCCATGCTCTGGTCCCATTCACTCCAGTTTCAAATATTGTGTACACTGGATAGGTAATGTTGCTGCCAAGGATCAAATTCCAGGTGTCCAATATATGAGAGTTGGCTTTAATAAATCTAAATGACCGAAATTATGTGTCTGACAAGCACTGAGAAAATGATACACATATTCACAAAGCTTTGTAAGGGGTGCACTTAGAAAGTTTGGGAACCAATGAAAAATTGTGCATAAAACCTCAAAATATAAATTACTCTTTTAAAACTGAATACAAGATCGTGAATACATACTGCTGTATATTTGGAAAGGTACATTAATGAATACCTTCGCAGTACATGTGTCCATATTTTTTGACCAGGAGACGACGATTGATGAGACTAGAAGAAGGGG
Source organism: Reticulitermes speratus (assembly GCA_021186555.1). Classification (NCBI taxonomy): domain Eukaryota; kingdom Metazoa; phylum Arthropoda; class Insecta; order Blattodea; family Rhinotermitidae; genus Reticulitermes; species Reticulitermes speratus. The sequence goes on along the minus strand of JAJKFL010000001.1, from coordinate 34,889,709 downwards.
TGTAGCTTTGCTGGGCGACATAGAATACAAAGCTATACTTTCGTAGCTTTCGTAAATTTGTATCAGTTTCTGAGATTAAACTGAACTTTCAAAAGAATTTTTGAGTTACAATGTGTATATTTTTGTAACAAATTAATGAGAACATGACACAAACTCAAACTGAGGTTTTAAACTAAGTCAGTATTTAAGTAACAAGAGTTTTTATTAAACCTTAATGTGATTTTTTTAAAAAAGTAAATGTTATTTGTATGAGTGAAGGAGTTATGTTAACTGTGTGTGAAATCTACATTTTGACACCAAAGGAAAAAAAGAAAACCTAGTAATATTGGAGCATTTGACTATGATGATGAATATGTAATATTTGAATGAATGGTTGTTTCCTGTTTGATTGAAAGTTAATTAATTCTAATGGGTCTGCATTGTATATCGCAAATATATTATGGTTAGAAAAGGGCACATGATAAATAAAGTTATTACCCATGAGACAACATCAGCTCTGTACTTACGGGATAAAGAGCATAAATAAAGTTGAGATCCTAGATTTGGTTGTTTTACTGGTTTATCAGTAATTATCAACTTCGTACTGCTCCTAAGAAGAGGAAATACATTTAAAATGTAGGTAGCAGCAACTGTTGAGATAAAATAATTTTGAAAATTATTTCTGTTAACTGCTTTCAAAACTGTTAATGTCTCATCTATTTTCTACAGTGCCAGTAATGCAGGCAGATGAAATACTATTCTCTGTGGTTGTGAAACATGATCTCTTACTGTAATAAAAGAACATAAATTGATAATCTTCATAACTACCAACCAATGAACTAGATACAATACATGTATAATGTATATTAAAGACCCCTACATATGTTTCGACAACAAGTTGTCATCCTCGGGGGGGGGGGGGTTCATCACAAAGGAATACAAGAACATTACCTCAATTTACACGTTTGAAAGATCAAACATTAAAAACCTAAAACATACAAAAGCCACAGTCATAGTTTACAATAGTGCAATGTTAAAATATTAAAAGTGGTAAAACAATATACTTCTGGTGTTTGTAGTAGTTTTAGGTCATGTGGACTGTTCACAAAAGCATCTGCATCGATCAATCACACATGCTGCAACAGGACGAGATCTATTTTTGATCGATCCAGATGCTTGTGTGCAGAGTCCACATGACCTAAAACTACCACAAACACCAGAAGTGTATTGTTTTACCACTTTTAATATTTTAACATTGCATTATAGTAAACTATGACTGTGGCTTTTTTGTGTTTTAGGTTTTTAATGTTTGATCTTTACAACGTATAAATTGATGTGATGTTCTTGTATTCCTTTGTGATGATCCCCCCAAGGATGAGAACTTGTTGTCGAAACATATGTAGGAGTCTTTAATATACATTATGTATGTATTTTATCTAGTGCATTGGTTGGTTGTTATGAAGATTGTGACAAGATGCACGGTGTATATAATATAAATTGATAATGTCTGACCATAAAGCTAAGCAGCATATTTTGGCTAAGTGAGAACAAAGAAGTGGAAAATGGAGAATATTGTGCAATGAGGACCTGATCTGTGCTCTACTCTTAGTATTGTTGAACTAACTGTATCATTATTTTGTATGTTGAGACCGGGAAACCCTTCATGTCCTCAGTCTTGAAGTACTTCACATCCTCAGAACATGTTTCTCTTATGGCCTCTCTTCATGCCGTCTCCTTCCAGATCTTCCAGACAACTGAAATTTTGTATTTACTTCTAGTTTTGATCATCACATATCCTGCCCACTGTAACCTCCTTGATTTCACTACCAGAATACCACTGAATTTCTTATTTTGCAAGATCCTCTATTTAGTTAATCTCTTTCAGATCCAAATAATTTTATCAGCAGTTTTTCAAAGTACTTGGAAATTTATGTTGTTCCATTAGCATTCAAGCCCATGTTTCAGAACCTGCAAAAGACTGGTAAAATTATTTTCTTTAGTGTTTTGGAAACTAGATGAGGCATACATTTTTATAACTGGATACTAACAAGCATTGCCTCAACATACACTTTTATTTATTTCATTGTAAACCTCACTTGTGTTTGTTGTTCAATTCTGAAATGTTGAAACATTCTTGACTGATTTATCAGCCATAATATTATGACTGTTGCACATTCTAGGTCATGACATGCTCATATACTTTGTTTTATATAAAAATTATTGAGACCAATTGTTTTACTGCTTGTAAAAGAATTTCAGCATTATTCTTCATGGTATTTATGTTTTCGTCTAATAAATCGTCTACTTCAGCTTGTATAAGTACATGACTTAGGTAGTTTCCTGGTGGCATATCATGCAGAAAACTTCGAAGTATCCCCTCTTTTAACCCTCTGTGAGTGGCAAATGTAGGGATATAAGCAACACAGAATTATGTTGGAGAAATCTTTTGAAGAGTGGTTACTTGAAGAGCCTAGACAGGAGGTAAATACGAGTACAGTAGAATCTTGATCTAAGGGTTCTCAACTTAAGATTTTCCTTGAGTTTAATTTTTTATGGTCCTGGCCAAATTTCCATATAAATAATGTATAGTTTTTCTTGATATGAAGTTCTTCTCACATTTAAGACATGAAAATTCGGTCCCTACACCATTTTGGAGTCTCAATTTGGGGTTTTTGTTTACAGCGTTTGAGTTTGAGTTAAATAACACCACGATTTTGCACAGTGGAAATGACGTCAGAATCGATTGCAAACTTTCGCAGTAGTTTACTATCAATTCTCAAAAGACATGGAGACTCAGAGGAATGTAACAAGGAGGCTGGAGTGTAAAACTGGAGGAAGCTAATGTAAAAACCCACTGATCAGGTTTTCAGATGCTGTGAATGCAGATGAAACCATTAAGACAATGGCCACCATGACTACCGAGGTACTCTGTCAGTCAGTGACTAGTGGAAATGGTAAATAAAGTGATGGCAGTGATGATGAGGCAGATGAGGAACCTCCAGTTTCTACATTTCGTGAGGCAGTATCAAGTTTTGAAATACTTTTTCTCCTACAAGATTGATCGTGCTAGTGTGAGTGGACTTGAACATTCTGAAATAAAACTGCTTCATTTAACATTTGGAGACAGACAGCTGTTCTTCTCTCATCGCACCTGACCAACAAAACGAATATCACTCCTTGATTATTTTAAAAATTAATACAGTGAAACCTCTATCCATCGTTCCCGTTACCGTCGTTCGCCCGCATGTATCGTCTGCCTTATTTGGTCCCGAAATTAGCCCCATATAAATAACACTATTTTTTCCCGCCTCCATTGTTCCTCGAACTGTCGTTTTCCCGCACCAATAGTTGAAAAATCACGGTCCTAACGCAACTTTTCCCGCACTGATAGTTTTTTTTTTAATTTGAAGCGATGGTTTAGCGAGGTTTAAGGACCGGCATGGCCTAGTATACAAGAAGTTAATCGGAGAAAGTGCGGCAGTGGACAGCGAAAGCACGGAAGCGTGACTGGAAAGACTGCCATCTTTGTTGGAGGGCTACGAACAACGTGATATTTACAACGCGGATGAGACGGGGCTCTTCTACGACGTGCTTCCTGATAGAACCTTGGCTCTCAAAGGAGAGTCTTGTCATGGAGGGAAAAACTGTAAAGACAGACTTACTGTTTTACTTTGTGTTAACAGTGATGGAGCTGACTAACAAGTGCCGATTGTTATCGGAAAATCTCCGAAACCGCGATGTTTCAAGAATGTAAAAAAATTACCCACCAAGTACCACGCGAACAATAAAGCGTGGATGACCACAGACATTTTTTCTTCATTTCTGCGTTCATTAGACGCAAGTATGGGTGCACAAAACAGGAACATTCTCCTCTTTGTGGACAATTGTGCCGCACATCCAAAGGATACATCGTTTCTAAGAAATGTAAAAGTCATACGGTACCCGGCAAATTGTACAAGTGTGCTCCAGCCCCGTGATTTAGGGGCAATAAACTGTTATAAGCAGCTTTATAGAAAACGCCTCGTGGAAACAGCTGTTTGCTTAATGGATGCAGGCAAAGATACGAAAAAGAAGATAAACGTGTTGGAAGCTTTGCACTACACTGTGGCAGCCTTGCAAGAAGTAACCCAGCAGACAATCGAAAATTGTTTTCGGAAAGCTGGTTACGTGCAGGGACAATCTTCAGGCGATAGTGACGTCGTATTGACCAACGATGACGACGATTTCCGCCAAGACTGGGAAAAGTTCAGTGGCATGAACAAAGATAAATTCGAGGACTACGTCTCTGTGGACAGTCACGTGGCAACCTGTGGTGTAGAAGCAGTGCAGGAGCTGTGCGTGAGCCTCGTGACGTCCGGGAGTGTGGAGCGGGAAGAAGGAGAAGAAGAAGCTGGCGAGCTTTGCTGAGACGCATGAAGCGCTGATGGAAGTAAGATCTTTCTTTTATGCGCACAGCACGAGTGACAGTGGTCGTGAAAGTGTTCTAGGCCTTGAAAAATCGTACTTTGAATTGAGGAGGAGTAAAGTTTGCTCAAAACAAACGTCAATGAAAGATTTTCTCAGCAAGAAGTAATAATTATCATTAAATTGTTCGTATGTATAATTTTTAATGGTTTCCCGGTACTATCATTTCCCGCATGTATCGTTCAAATTTTCCGTCCCCTGAAAAACGATGGATAGAGTTTCACTGTATTCCAGGTACATTTGCATGCAGCTCATTTTGTGTTCACTCTTTACTCTGTAGTGTGTGACTGTACAAACTTATGGAACTGTACCGAGATTTACTGTCAATGTAAATAGCTAGCACATTATTCAAAACAACAAGAGTGTATGATGGATTAATATTTCATTACATAGGAAAAAGTACAATAGATAAATCATAATAGATGTGCGCGGAAAAGTATCAACACGATAAGAAGTGGCAGCAGGTACCTAACCCAGAGTGCTTTTAATATCAAGTATCATAAAATTTAGTATACAACACTCTTTACAATGACAGTGACAACAACAAAATACTACAGTTTATTATCAAATCATAATAAATTACAAAATTGTTAAAAACCAGACTAATATATTTCAGTAGTCTCTAATATGAAACATATTAATATGTTAGTAATTTAATTTAATTTAAATTCAGTTCAATACTATGTATATTTGACTCTCAATTAATAACATACATGTATAACATACTGCAGTTCGTAGTTTTGTGTAGTATGTATATTCGTGGCCTGATGATGACCTAGGAGGGTTGAAACATGTAGCCTAGGAGGGATAAAATTGTATTTTATAAGAGCACATAAGTTTAGGTGCAACATTCAGTGTTGTGTGGAGATGGTACATCTTTGTGTTGTTTATCCGACTGCATTTATACATAGACAATAACAGTTGAGCACAACACGTATATTTAGAAACCTCAGCTACATGTTTTGGCTTTTCTTATAAGCCAAAACATGCAGATGAGGTTGTTAAGTATACAAACTGTTCTCAGCTGTTACTGTTATTGTTTATTGTAAATGGTACAAAAATCAGTTTATTCAAATACCACAACTCGAGACTAAAATATCGTATTTCAGAATATTTAATGTTTATTTTTTAATAGATGTTTGTGAGGCCTAACTGTGAGTGCCCCATTGTTTTTGATATTGCTTTATTCATGCTGTCCTTAAAATTATATTACAACTTGGTTCAAAATGTAAATATTATATTATACTGTATTCTGTGTATAAATCCAGTAGAGAAATTACATTATTCACACTGCAAACAAAATGGTATAATGTCACCTTGTGTGAAATTGAAATGAAGAAGACAGGAATGGAAGGACAGAGCAGGTGTTAAAGGACATGACATAATTCAAAGGCCCATATAAAAGAACAGAAGACTGTACTGACACCAAGATGTGAGTAGTGACCCCATAATGAACATTTACTGTACATATACACTTAACACAGTAGTACATAATGATTCATAGACATTAATTCATGCAATGAATGTTTATTCCAGTGAAATGTCAATAAATCGAGAAGTCTGAGCTATCTGGAGGAGCTTCTCCTTACTGTCAGAAAATTGTGTCAGGTATTCCAATTCAAGAGGATGCAAGTGTCCTGTTATAACAAGGGAGTGGAGTGGCGGACCCAGATCAGCGTCCTTCATCTCTTGCAGCGTGCAGGCCAGTATCTTTTGGGTATCAGAACCAACACGTGCCAGCCCCACACAAAGGGTGGTACTGGTGTATGCTGCAAAACATGTTATGATAGAAACCACAAATTAATGGACAAATATGCACATATAAATGAATGCTGGCTTAACAGAAGTGTGTGCACACAATTTTGCTTCTGCTAGGATACTTATACACTAAGGGTTGTTTTTGATCATCCAGTACATTCTGCCGTCTATTAAGTAGAACTAATTCATTTCATACACTCCTTAGCTTTTACATTTATGGAATGATCATCATTAATACATCCTGCAGTCTTGACAGCTTGAAGGTAATGTGGTAATTTTTACTGTTGAAGAATATTGTGACATTCTTTCCAAGTTAGAATTGAGGGATGAAGAGAGTAACTGTACTAAACATAAATACTGAATTTTCATTATCTTTATTCAAACTGTAGTATATGTAATGACTCGAGGATTATGGGAATAATTCAGTATAGTTAAAGCATATAGTGTATTTGGCCCAGGCAGGACAGAAAGGTCCATACACATACAAACAGGATACACCACACATATACATGTTACCTAATTCTTTTGCTGTTACCTGCATTAAAACATGTTAGTTGGGCTGGGAACAAGGCAAATCATCTGTGCTCACCATACATAAGCTAGGAAGGCAATTCTGGGGAAGGTGCTGAGACACTTGTAATCTTCAAATCTGTGGTCTTCTGGGTAATTACACGGCGTCGTGTGGTAAATAATTACCACACGGCGCGTGTAATTACCCAGAAGACCACAGATTTCATCAACATCGCGGCGGAAGCCTGAAATCAAGGTTAGTCTTGTAATCTTGTTCGAGCCACTATCCTGAGATCATTAAAACATTTATTAGTGGAGAGGGGCTATGTTTCCCCCTTCCAAGATATAACAACTGTAGTTTGTTTGTTCCCCTGTCACAGTTCACTGTTGTCAAAATTCAGTTTTTGATGCATGGAATTCGAATGAGACAGTCTACTTTTATTTTTGCTGTCTTGTGCATGGGTCCAAAACATAACGGACACTGCATGAAAATAACGGATGCCAGTGTTCTATGCATGTGCAGAAGAGTGATGCAAATGCTCATGTGTGCAGAAATACAGGCAGGACTTCATGTTAAGTAGTACCTAACTAAAACTGTCTGATCTGAAAGGAAACTGAAAAGGCTCAACACTTTTTCATAAAACTCCCAAAAAAACAATTTCATGAAAATCCATTGAGTGGTTCTAAAGATGTTTCAAACTTAGAGCTGGACAAACAGAGCAATTTTAATAACGTGCATAAAAATGGCAGAAGCAGGAAGTTCTGCAGCCATAATCTGAAACACACACACACACACACACACACACACACACATAAAGAGAGAGGGAGAGTGAGAGGGATGTGGAGCTCCCAGAAGAACAGAAGCATCAATGTTGTGGTTGAATTGGTAGCACTCTGTTTTGTATTTGGGAGGTCCTGGGTCCAATCTCACCACAGATGCCAGCCATCCTGACTGCTTTTTGTGGTTTTCCCCAGCCCCTTCAGACAAATATCAGGATAATATCTCAAATCAGGTCATGATTACCTCCTCCTACATCCTTTCAAATTCATTACTTACTGTCCTACCATTCAGTAATGTACAGTCTGTGCAACTGACAGCATCTCTAAATAAATCAAACTATATAGAATAAAACCAAAAATAATAAGTCTGACATTAACATACTTTTGAAACATGTGCATAATTTATGTGACAAGAGAGACACATGATATTCCAGCAAAGTTACAAATAGGTGGGGAAGCCCCTCTCAAAAGTTGAGGGGTGGACACACTTAGGACATCTTGGGAATGGAGACAGCTCTGTATGGGGAATCAGTAAGAAGATGTCTGGCTAGAAAAAACTGAAGTTTAACTCATAATGAGACAAGTACTGTATATTGTGGATAAAACACAGCTAGTTTGTAACATACCCAATTCCTCATGATCTCCGTGTTTTCTTCCAATGATTTCTAGTAGTTGTTCAGCTGCTTCACTGACAGACATAAAGCGAGGAGGTTGGTATTCCTTTCTCTTTTTTGTTAGACTTTCCAATGTTGGCTCCTTAACATGTATATCTATAAAATATATGTAAGTGCGGTTCTGATTGTAATATCCATAAAAAATAATTCACTAATTTTCAATGCAAGTAACCACCCCCAAAACTGAATCTTCAGTGCAATTTAATTCTCCATAATAAATGCCTACAAACGGGAAGTACAGTAAAATGTTCAACAGCAGTCAACAGACCAAAATTTCTCAGCTGTCTTGTACAAAATGGGTTTAAGAACTTACTTACACTGGTTCAGTCAGGGGCACATAAAGGGGGGAAGGGGTTCTCGGGCTTCAGCCTCCCCCCTACCCAATTCAAAATTTGAAAAACACAGATTTTATAGACACAATCATATCAAACATTTTATGTGATTTACCCTTAAGCCAAAATCAACCACTGAAATTGGCTGAAGATTAATGCATTAGAATTTTTAAAAATAAAATAGAAAAACTTAGGATGTCTTAGATGAAATTAAAAAATGCACGAAGATTAGATCCTGTGATTTAAATTAGGTGAGTAAGTCACAGGGACAGGTGGCGGGTTCTTGTGAGTGCGGTAATGAACCTTCGGGTTCCATAAAACGTGGGGAATTTCTTGACTAGCTGACGACCTGTTAGCTTCTCAAGAAGGACTCTGATCCATGGAGTTAGTTAGTTAGTTAGTCACGGAACTCATGTAGTTATGTGTTTATATGTTCATAAATAAAGTTTAAAACAGTGTTATGTTACAGTTGTACTTACAAGATCATCTTTTATAACATGATTTTTAAAATCAAACATAAATTATATATAGCCTCAGGGTCAGCACCCCCCTCTCCCCCCACCATCATTGAAAAATTCTGGGTGCGCATCTGGGTTCAATTGTTGTTTGTTTATCAGTTTATGCCTTTAACAGTATCAATACTTGCACACAAAATGGGAAGCATTAGTGCATGCCAGTACAAAATGTACATTTTTATAATGGATTCCTAGCATGCAATAAGAACTCTTGGAAGCAGGTGCGCATCCCCAGAATTTTTCCTGGAGGGGGGGGGGGGGGGGGGCTGACCCTGAGGCTATGTATAATTTATGTTTGATTTTAAAAATTATGTTACAAAAATCATGTTTAAGTACAACATAACACTGTCTGCAACTGCATTTATATACATACGAATCTAACTACATATTCCATGACTCAATCACAGTGTCCTACATTCCTGTTTTTTTTTTAAATGTTATTAATTTATTTTTCAAAATTCTAATGTACTAGTCATCAGCCAATTTCAGTGGCTGACTTTGGCTGAAGGGGAAATCATGTAAAACATTTGATATCATAGTATCTACAAAATCTGTGTTTTTTAAATTTTGGGTTTTGGGGGGGGGGGGGGCTGCAGTCCGGCAGCCCCCCGTCCCCCCCTTGGGTGCGCCCCTGCTTGTAAGTGACAGTGAAATGAATGGAAACCCTTGTTCGGTATTTTCTCTTTCTCACACATACAATTCTGGTTTCAAACATGAAAGAGAATCAAATGATGTAGTGAAAGACCAAACTAATGATAACTTACCTAGAAGGCATAATGTGTGCAAACCACGCCTCCTGTTGCCAAAAATTCTGTCATAGAAACTGTCAGGCTGCCATGATTCAGTCCAATATGGAACAGAGACTGTCTCTCCAAAATTGTAAAGCTGTCAGCAACATTAAGAGGAAGCTCCAGATAAACCCCTGTTCTGAACTATGTATAATAATCCAAATGTCAAAATACCATTTTGGTTTTAAATTGTTTGCTGGTTACTGTATAAACATACTAAACTGTCATATTAACTAACCTGAAGCCCACAACATCCAACAGCATTCATTATTGATGCATTGTGAATAATCTTGCAATTGATGTTTGCTTTTCTGGCACGAAGAACTAGGTCCGTATGTGTTGTTGCACCAAATGGATCCCCTACGACCAGAAGTGCTACATCTTTTGAACCTGCATCTTGAAGAATTTCATCTGCTCCTTGTTCAATGAGATCACGATCTGCTATGATTAGGCTACGCCCATAGAATTGTTCCTGTGTTTTAAATGTCTGCATATTATTGAAATTCATACTTGTATTCAGAGTTGGAGCTTTTGTGTAAGTACTACATGTATAGGCTAATACAGGTAAAGTTTCATTCTCTACTTCCGTATCCTTCTGCTCAATTGTTTTCCACAAAGGGCACTTGCCTTATAAACAAGGAAAATGAAGGCATTAAGAATTCTATATAATGATGTTTTACTTTCTTATTCATTAGCACTGCTAAAATACCACATTTCATAACCGACACAATGCAAAATTCGGCTTGTACTGTCATTTATCTAAGCTGACGACATAAGTGACATCTGAGGTTCTCACTGTGGTGTTGATGACACCTCAGGTTGGTTGCTGTTTACCAGTCGATAGGATCCCAGACAGCCTGATCCAGTGTAACACAACAAAATGAAACCATACCTAACCCAGAAGGTACATTATGCGTTAACAATGTGACCGGAAACACAGCGTGGAGGACGATCCATACGTTTGGCATTTTAACTATACTTTTTACATAACCTGAAAAACGTAAACATAACCTTACCAGCACTTCTTTACCAACTGTTAAAATGGATGTATACGCTTCCAAGTAAACTCTTTCAGCTTTTTTCACAATTTCTAACCCTCTGACAGTGATATCTTCAGCTCCTCCAAGCCCTAACCCTATTACATAAAACATGTTTATGTATAACTTCACTTTGCGTTTATTAAACCTACATTGCCTATTGCTGCCATCTGTAAATATATTTAGTGACCTTGATTTGAGGGGAGCTCCATGCAGCGGTTAAACAATTGACGGATGAAATTTTTGATTGGACGAGGCGTTTACATGTGAACCAATAGCGGGAGAAAGTTTGTACTCCGTAAAGTACTAATCTTTTTCGAAATCTCAGTTTCAATCTGTGGTATTTACGTTTAACTGTGTGCTAGGTATGCTATGGAGAAATTAGGATTGTGCTGGTAAATGAAACATGTTTATCTCTGATGTGGCAGGAAGTAATAAAGAAGAATTACATAATGTGATTATATATGACTTACGACATATAGGAGTAAAGCATAGAATTAAGAAGTCCGCCAACAAGCAACATTCACAGGTGAGATGGCAATTGTAGACGATAGGTTCTGCCATTACTTTGCCTCTTTGTTTTCGAATAAGGTTTTAAAAATTGTAATCCATCTTCCAGCACATTAAACATGGTAATTCAGAGAAGACGAAAGTATTTAGGGTGCCACTTCTTCATCTTGACCATGAAGCTGTATTGCTAAAGAGTGGAACTGCTGTTGAAGTGCCATGTTTTGTTGCGAGAGCCTGTTCATACATAAAACAACACTTAGGAACGGAAGGGATTTTTCGCAAAGCTGGCTCTACTTCACGACAGAAAGAGTTGAAGGTAGAGTATATGTGAAGAATATGTAATTTGCTTAATGTGGTCATTTGTTGCAAGCATGAAATCTGATTACTATGTGTAGAACAGTGATTCAGCATTTTGCTGACATTTTGCTTTGCTGGTTCAAATCTGGAACCTTTTATTTTAGATCAATGTGTCCTTTTGTAGCCTAATCATTTGACCCATGTCACAGATTTCAGTAAAACATGTAGACATTGAAGTGGTCAGTGTAGGAATGCTGAAGACATATATCTCTGTGAAAATTATGATACCATTTTTCTTCTAAGGGGATTATAAAATATTTTAAAAAGTTGAATACAAAGGCTAATATACTGCTTAAATTTGTTGCTGTTCTATGCTGTGTACCTCTAATGGTGTCCCTGAGCATGGTAACTGTCACGAGAGCTTTATCACCTAAGATGTGTGTATCTGCTGGGGTGTTCGTTTCTTCCCTACAGTTCAACTTACCTAATTTCATAGAAGTCTTGAAGTGCTGACCTCCAGCTTCTAAGCAAGCCTACCACTTTCTGAAAATATTTATTGACGTGTGACAGAGTTCTTGTGTTCAAATGTTTGAATATTATATGTTAGTTCTTGCAAAGAGTGTGGATTGTTCAAATGAACTGTTTCAGTGACCCCCACAAATAATAATTGTGTGGATTAATATCTGGAGATGTAGGCAGCCACAGTTCACAAGTTATTTATTATTTCTTAGAAAAACATGGGCCATGATTTTGCATGCACTTATTGCACATGACATGAGGTCATGCAAAGGAACTTCATGAACAGCATGGAAATATTTGGAACACCAGTGTCTGTTATTCTGGCTGTTTAGATTCACATGTAATATAAACCACGCTTTGTCTGAGAAAAACGTGAGTTTATGTGGATAAGGTAAAACATAGAAGCCTTCAAAATTGTTTTGTCCCTGCCACAGTTTCTGCAAGAATCGAGTTATATCTTTACTGGCGTGATCCAATTGGTTTGTAGTCAGTGAGTTTTAAATTTTGTAGAACTAAGCTCATAAAAATTGTAACAAATAACAAGCCAGTAACTAGTTTGCATATGACCTGTTACAATCAGCATATACAGTATTCCTTGGTCTACAGATTTCAGTGGTTTTGATCACTTAAATTGCGAAGTTATATTGACTTTATTCTGCTTAAGTTATGCACAGCATGTTTTGCAGTAAGTTGTATCATATTTGAAGATAGTAAATAATTACTGAAAACACTACACTAGTTGTATATGTATTTGCACTGGGCCATGGTTTAGGGTTACTTGTCTGGTGGTAGTAAAATATTCCTCTTGTGAAAGAAATTTATCAGAACCATGGCATGTGGATTAGGCATCATGAAGCTGACCACTCAACTGTATCTAGTGCTGAGGTTAAGAATTAGTGGAGCCATACCTCCACTCCCCCATGTGCTTTGTGGTGTGCACAGGGATAACATTATCTTTCATCTTTACCTGTACCAAGGCAAATGGATTTGGTGATGCTTTTATGACTTCCTCCATTGTATCTGTTTACTCTTGCTCTTACCTTACCTTACCATCCAGCTCTACAGCCCTTAATGGGCTTTGGCTTCCTCCACTATAGCACCATTTTCAGGGCTAGTTGCTTCGGCAGGTGAGTTGTTACACACTCCTTAGCGGATTCCGACTTCCATGGCCACCGTCCTACCGAGGCTTTAGTGTCGTTTTCTGAACAAAATTTGTTTTATGTGATAAGGGTGTTAACCTTATGCACAACCCCCAACCTGGAGGACCAGGGTGCTTCTCTTAGTCTGGTACCTACCCTTTGACCTGTCCGGCTTGGGAGGCCCTACCAGTAGCTACGCTACCACCGGCATAGCTCTCTGGGTCATTGGTACGCACAAACCCCACCACCACGACCAGGTGGAAGCACCATCGGTGGGGTACTCTTGCTTTGCAATAATAAATCTGCATTCAACCTATCTTCCTCATGGGATTTTAATGCTACATTCACGTCATGTTTTGCAATATCTGCAAAACCAGCATCTGTTGTAACTGCCACAATGTCTTGGTGAACTTTCTGTGTGGTTTCTTTATACTCTGGCCATATATTTTCTTAAATTCTGTTCATAGTTGGCTCACCCCCATCACTTGACTTGGCAGTGTTATTGCATTAATCCCAAACTGTAGGTGTGTCTTCCATCATTTACCTTAATGAGTTTTTGAAAATGGAGAGTGAGAGCTTTAGACACAACAGAATGGGCATCTGTTGTGAGGGAAGCTAACGCCACACTTAAGGGGCCATAGCGGTAAAGAAGAAGAAGAATTCTTGAAAATATTTTACATAAATATTTCTATTGAAATTATGAATAATCTAATGTCTTGAGCCATTGTTTAGAGCAAGGAAGTAGTGTTTTATGGATGTACTCATTCTTACATTATTTTGGAAATCATATAAGTTCAGTGGGTGACTTTGTGCATTGTATAAGTGGAGCAATGCCTTGTTGGAAATATTACACTTGGCACAGTAACTTTCAACTGTGGGCTAAAAGTAAGTGATAAATGAGAACTGCAAAGTGCTGAGGCATCCAAGCTTTCATATTTGAGTGCCAAATCACATGTAAATTAGGCTTGGCATGGCCTTTAGAGCCCTAGGATGCTTGTTACGACACATTCAATTTATTAACTCTTTTGAATACTATGCAGGCATCCCTGGATTGTGGTAAGAAGTTTGGACCTGAACATCATGTAATTGATGTAGCAAACATTTTGAAAATGTTCTTCAGGGAGCTGCCCGAGCCACTTATACCTCATGCTTACCATGATGTGCTGCTGAAGTAAGTATTCAGCAAGTTGGAATTTTTTCTGTGACTCTCGTTCATTTAAAGATCTCTCAAATTGATATTTATGAAATATAACAATCATCATTATACAGAGTGTTTTGATGAATATGGAACCTGCTTGTAGAATCTATAGTAACAGGCTGCATTACTGTGTATAACATAACTTAGTGCTTATTAAAGCAGTGCTAGAAATAACCTCATTCAAACCTGAGATATGCTTGACACCTGGTGTAAGAATCTTGGTGTGTAGGTCTCTGAGATACTTACTAAAGAGCTACTGTCATCTAGGGTAGGTAGGAAAAACTTCATTAAACAGGGAAACTGGCAGCTCCAAGATAAGATGCTTGAAGCTCAACATTACAAGGTATCAAACTTTCTTACTGGTACTGTCAGTATTTGCTGGGGAAAGAATTTGAATAAAAAAATATATCATTACATAAATTTATCTGCTAAACCCCTGATATGCCACTCAGTCCTCTGCAGGTACAATTTGGGAATCACTGAAATAATGTTTGCTATTACATTTGGGGATGTCCTGTCCAGTTTTTACCAGGCCTTCAGTGTTCAGTCTGTGGCATTCAAGATAATGTAAAATTTCTTGCAAAACGCTCTTGTGTTTAAATTTGGGTATAATTTATGAAATAATATTACAAAATAGTGTGAGATATGGACCACTTTTGTTTAGAGTATTAATCTCTTTAGAATTGCCGTAGAATTTTTGGGGTTTCAAAATATGCACAGAATAATAAGTTATATTTTTATATGTGAAATGATAAAAGTACTTTAGAGGGGAAGAATAAGAATTAATTTGATAAAAATTTGTAATTGGGTTGGAGGAAGTGCTGTGATTCTACCTATCTACCGCATGGTGCAAGGCCTACCTCCTAAATTACAGCTGCACTGGCAACAGGGCTGGAAGTGTATGGGAGCACAAGAGTCCAAATCATAGCACTTGTCAACCAGTAGAAACAGAATATTAATACACAGGCATAGATCAGTAATACAAACAAAACATTTTCACTGGTCTGCATATATTCAGAAGAAGGAATTTGATTGTCTAAGAGTTTACAATGTAACTTACACCATAATCATAAAAACAATACAAATTGTATGCTAACAAGGATACACTGACTTCTGTCCTTGACCAAAGTGTGATACTCTTCCTGCAGTAACAATAAGAAAACCACAACTTTATCTGACTGTACTCCCCACCCCTCCAAACACACTCACAGAAAGAAAGCAAGAAAAAGGAAAAATGAACAAAGGAGGAAAAAAACAAGAAGTAGGAACTGTCCTCAAAAGGGGAACGTGCAAGGTACTACTGGATGAGCTAAAACTAAACTAAAACTCAGAAGTGCTTCCCAGCTAACACAAAATGGGGACACTGACCCTGGACGGTTAGCAAAACTTTAAATTTCAAAGTAGTGGCTTACACTGAATTTAAAAGACACCTGTGTGCTGCACTGTAGCCTGGGTCAGAGTAAGGTAAATGGGACAAGCAGTGGTCTGCATTGGCCAAAGAGGGGGAATATAGATTGGAGAGAGGGAATGGTGGTTGTGCTTATTCCAGTCACCTCACAACACAGTACTGCAGCTCCTATTTGATAGGAGTACATTGTGCTCTTGTGAATGTATATGTAAATACTGTACGTCATGGGCATATCATAATGGTTGCGAGAATTTATTTCTGTCTAAATTCTTTCCTTGATAATTCAGTTTGTACAAACCAACATCTGAAATCTTATTCTTTTCGAAAAATTATTCTTTAGTTTTACTTATACTGCTTTTAGAACAGCCATTTGACATGACTCACCCACACAGGTAAGTATACTAAAGGCTGTCCCATTACATGCCAAGCAGGCACAGAGCATAGGTACAGGTATAGCTTTACCCATACTCAACCCTAGCGCTAGAAGGAGGTGGGTGGTCAGTGTCACGTCCCGGCGCTTTACCTTTGGAACAGAGATGCCATGCTCATTGTACAGGAGGCTGGGTGGGCCTTGGGGGTTGGCCTGGATAAGCCTGGAAAATCTCATTCCCACCGGGGTTTGAACCCCTGACCGTCCAGCTTGTAGCAAATTGCTTACTGACTACACTATGCTGGTCTCAGTCTTTATGTTATTTTAATGTAAGAAATCCCTGTTGGCTTATCGATCATAAGTATATATTTTATTTAATTCTACAATCGGACCCAAAAAGTCGTTCAATTGAACGACTTGTTGGGTCTGATTTTAGAATTAAATAAAATATATATCTTTGTGTTATTATTTTAAAATCAGTTTCTTCTGGATGCAAATGAAGTGGGTGTAACTTACATGTATCATGGTTATGCAAATGGAAAAGGCCGCAAAATGTTACAATTATTCTAAAATAAATACAGCTCTGTTTTCTATATCCTGGTTTAGATATGAATTTATTGCATTATTGTCCTTCAGCAAGCACAGTTACTTATTTAACTGTTATTATCTACTGCATGTTTTGGCTTAAATGTGTCATCATTGGGTGTGTGATTCATCTAAGGAGTTGTGATTACACCAATCTGGGGTGTAATGCACACACAAAGACGTGCAATTATATATTTTTTGTGGCCCCCCTCTAGAACAGTTTGTTTTAAAATATTGGCACACATAAAGCCCTGACATCACATTCTTTTGTAAGGCCTCTAGAACATTGTTTCAATGTTTCTGTTAGTTGAGTAGACACTGCTAAACATAGTATAAAATTTCTTCCTTCAGGTTTTCCTTAATCTGACTTTTGTTGTCATTACTGCTAAGAACAATGTTCTTCTAATAAAATTTTACATTGACATAATTAAGGTTTTTACAGTTTAAGTATGGTTTTTACTGGTAACTATTCCATCTTTAAATGTTACTGCAGGTTGTGCCTTAGCGGTCTGTGGTACATACCGGAAAGTTTCAGAAACTTTCTCTTTAAATGTTACTTCAAGTTGTACCTTAGGGGTCTGTGGTGTGTACCAGAACATTTCAGAAACTTTCTCTGGGACATACATCTCTCGCCACACTCTGGGAACCACTGTTCGATATTAACAGTTTGTTTTGTATGTATATGTATATATATATATATTATATACTTTTTTTGCAGATGTTTACTGTTACAAGATAAGAAAATAGAAGGAATACTTTTAACATGTCTGCTGATACCAACTGTACACATAAACACATTGGCATATTTGATGCAGGTGAAAACTTAAAATTACTTTTAATTTGTAATATTTTGATTTATCTTGTTAATTATTATATAATTCTGTTATTATGCATTTGTTACAAAATCGAAAAGTATGCCATATATGGAGGTAACGTCTGTCCATCTGTGCTTTTCATATGACCTATGAACTGTTTCACAGATCTTGTTGAAATTGGTTATTGTGCATTATTATGCTATTGTAATATGAATGTGATTACTTTATTTAATAAATTTAGTTTTTTGTTGAACTGCAATTTATGAGCTGGCCACATGTAAGTTTAATAATCTGCGAAGATTGGTGTTGCATATTTTGTATATAGTGTTATGTTGTTTACTCTTTCTTGAGCATGTGATGTGGGTATGTAAGTCTGCATGTTCACAAGCCCACTTGTCTGTTAACAATCATTCACCAATATGAAAATGATCCATTACACCTCATGCCTCCAAAACTTGCAGGTTGAGGATGGTTATGTTCTGTAGTAACAGGAGGTGAGGAGTGCAGTTTTAGGAGTATATCAGAACATGACAAGCATTTCTTTTGACTAGAAGTCACAGGATATGTAGGTGATCTGTGGGGATTTATCTGCACCTTCTCATCAGCACACAAGTCACAGTTTGCTGCACCTAATGCAATTAAAATTAAATGTTCTCGAACCGTTTTCCGTAATGCATACAAGCACATATGACAACCAGACAAAGATTTTAGTTGATGTGATATATTCCAGACTTCTTTCCTTCAGCTTATTTGTAGTTAAAAACACAACATTTCAGAAAATGGCTATGTATCTCTCTTCAGATAGAAACCCAAAATTAGGAAACCTTCTGTATAGATTAGCTCAGTACACTGGAGCCAACAGAGTGGATTTCAAAATTGTTCTGTTTTACCTGATGAGGAAGCAGGATTAGCTTCAGAAAAGGTTGCTTGTGAAAGATAAGTTGAATTTAATGGACTCAACAAAGCAGAGTTTGTAATTAATCATTTGTGCCTGATTGAAGCAAAGCCAGCTTCCAAAATTTGTATTTTGTGTACCAAGACCTGAAAAATGTGTATGGTGATGACTGACTGAGTCATGCACAAGTCTTCCAATGGTTCGCCCATTTTCAAGAACACAGGGAGTTGCTGGAGGGTAATCCTGGCTGGCTAGTTTCCACTGGGTTCAATGAAAATGTGGAGAAAGCTAGGCTACTTGCTGAACATCTTGGAGCCAGTAAGGAAGTGGCCAGGCAAATTTTGGAAAGAGATTTGCAGAAAAGGAAGATTTGTTTGAGGTTTGTGCCTCACAATGAAGCAGTTTCTTGTTTCCAAATCGATCTGTGTGATCTAGCATCTCCCCTACTCGCCAGATTTGGCACTGGCAGACTTTTTTCTCTTCCTCAAGGTGAAACTGGCCCTGAAAGGAAGGTGTTTCAGTGACACTAGTGACATCTAACTCGGTGTGACCGAGCAACTGAAAGGGGTTTCATTGCAGGACTTCCAGCGCACTTTCAAGAACCTGTATAAATGATCTCAGAGTTATGTGGAGTTGGGGGGCGATTACATTGAAAGTTTGTAATAAAAACTTCTAAATATATTGATTTTTAAAAAGTAATTAAGGCTTCTGGTCTTCTGGCATGGTACACCATGTAGTGGGTAACTAAGCATATTCCAGTGTTCTGAAGGAATGTAGCATATTCACCTTTGAGTGCTGGTAGGTCTGCACCTACCAACCCCGATTAATGTAAACTAAGACAGAATGGAAATATTTTAATAATCTAAAGACTTAAAGTCATATTTACAACAGTATGCCTCTTTGCTTTTTGAGTGACGGGTAAAGACAGAGAAAAATTACGTCCTGCTTTTATTACTGCAGTTTTCTGATCAGTGGTGACTGAATTACTTGTATAGATTGTTGATATTTGTTGGTTATGAGCTGGGATAACACAGTCAGTTAAGTGACTGATCATGGGATATATAACCCAAGAAGGGCAGAAAATGTTTTAACTTTCAGATTTTTTAAAAATATATGTGCGTATCCATTTCTTACCTCATAGATTTCATTATTTATCTTGTGAGATTTGCTGTTATGCCATTATCTACACAAAATTTCATCAGCTATTTCCTGACTGCCATTGCCCTGTTATTTAAGGTCCCACAGGTATAGTATATCTTTTATGGAACATTATCAATAAGCTGCATTTGTCTTTGTTTTTCCTGATTCGGTTAAAGGCCTATTGATGAATTGAAAGAGTTGATGAAACTGAATGAATATCATGTCATGTTAGGACACTCCAATTGCCACTTTCACCATGCCATCAATAGCAGTAACATAGCCTTGATGGAAACTTGAGACAAGGACAATGTTAGCCCCATTCACAGTAAAGTACCAGAGTTTTTAATTTTAAACAATCTTTGGAAAGTATGAAACTAATTCAGATACTCCTTTTAGGAAAATGTAAAACAGGATGTGGTGGTCACATGACCTGTTTTGGTTTGGTAGTAGTAGCTGTAACTTGATATTTATCATGTTTTAAGCTCCTTTGATGATTTTGTCTTGATTTCTTGCACTTAGTTCACATAAGTTATAATATCTTATAAAACTAACAAAGGTTCAAGTTTGGGTTTCTCATGTGCTTTTTGCTTTTTATTTGATGTATAGAAGAAAGTTTTGTATGAAATGTTTCCCATTTGGGAATAAATTACAGAGAAATTATAAATTGTTCTTAAACTTACAAGAGAAAAGAAAATTTTGAACATTTAAACTAATAATAAGAGAATATACATTTTTAATTTTCATGTAATAGAATCTTTCTAAGAACTGAACTATCCGTTAATCTCTTGAGATAATGTCAGAACAAAATCGGACATCTTTGTTATGAATTTTACTTGTCCAATAGTGTGATGTGGCATTATTATTGACACGAAATGTGCATGTATTTTCTTCACATTCTTTGCAGTTCCTCCTGGAGGTGGCATCCCATTCTGACACAAACAAGATGGATGTAAAGAATTTGGCAATTGTAATTGCTCCTTCAGTTATGCCTGTAGAAGAGAGAATTGTTGTCTCTGGCACATCTAGGCTCAGTCATCATGTACAAGTTGTTGAAGTGCGTACTCAGATGTATTACTGATGGGGAATTGCTTACATATATTATTGGATAGTATTTAAGATGGCCGCCAGTTGCTTCAAATGCTGCTGGTCCATGAAGAATATAAGCTTTTATCAAATTTGTCATAGCTAATGCTTCAGGCTTTCCCATTTCCTGTGCGGCTTCCTCCTTGCTGTGTGGTAAATTAAAACAATAATTTTGTTCAACACTTGTTTAAATCAAGTATTGCTGATGTTGCATCGGAGGGTTTTGATTCTTCTCATGAATGCATGTGCGTCACTTTACTTAGTGTATTTTTCTATTCTTTATTTTTCTACTTCTCTCAGTTCCTGACAACCTAACATGGGCTGATCACCATCAGCTAGGCCTGGTATTATTGTAGAAGATTACAAGCATTGTCATTGAATGACAGTTGATTTGTGAACACATTGATATGTTTTCAATTTTGGTTTTGTCATTGAATAATCAAGACTGCAATATTTTGGACAACATGCTCAGTAGTGACCATAGTGAGTAAATGCAGTTTTAACAGTATATATTTTGATATGAACTGCGTATATGAAGTGTGATTCTGCTAGAAACTGGTGGAGCAAATTTCATGCTAAATATTTCAGGGTCATATTCACAAGCACAACAGTCCAAATTTGGATGCACTCAAATGTATGTATTTACTTACATAATTTATGCACCCCTACTTTTAGACAATATATTTTGATAAAAGTTAAGTATCATGCTTTTGCCTGTCTCTTGAAATACAGTCACAGGGTTCACCTGATGTCCATGGCCACATAGTTTTGCATACACAGTCAGGGCATGAGGAAAAGACAGAGACGCTAAAAGCACACGGTACAACTTGCACTCACTGGCATTCATACACATTTTGCTGCTGGCTTGTGCACTGTATATGTTATCGGTATAAGGTAATGCTGAATTGTGGCTGAAGTAATTAGGTTCTCATAATTATCACAGAAAACAAAGTTGAATGTGATACAGTAACAGAGTATGAAGAACTTTTAATTACATTTTTTGTGAAAATTGTGCATTGTAAAAATTCTATCAAGGGGAATTTTTATCTTAATGTTTATCAAGGAATCACATTTTGGAGTTGCAGATTTAAATGTTTTTGCTGCAATGCTACATTGCATTCACATTTTCCACAAACGTGCCGAAATTTAATAAACAGCCCCAAATTGTTTTGTAGAAGGGTGTATAAAATATGCAAGCAAATACAGTATTTATTGATTTATATGGCTGTTTTGCCAAATCTTGTGTGTAAAGTCAACTTTGTATATGACAGATTTTTTAGGCATGTTCTTGTAAAAAGTTTTAAAAGGAACTGAATTTAATGTAATGATTCACCTACAGTTTGCTTAGGATTTAAACTTAAATTTAAATTTAAAGTTTAAAGGTTTTTCAGATCATCCAAGACATCTTTCAAGGATTATATATCCTGATGTAACCCTACTGGGAGGGTTTGCATGATGCACACCCATGTTGCTGAAAGTGTTGTGTAGATATGATCAGTGGCAGTGTGAACATTATGTAAGAGATAGTTGTAGTACAATTTCTAATGTATTTTTTATGTAGCTACTCATACGTAATGCTGATAAAATTGGAAATTTGCCGGAGAATGTGTATGAGAAGTTGGTGGCAACAAACAGCTCTGCTCCTTTGTTATCAAATGATGAACAAGATAGTGATTTATCAAGGCAGAGCAAGAAAAAGAAGAAAAGGAGAAGTGGATCATTAACACGTATGTTCTATTTCTTGTTACTTTTCAGTTTACTGATATCTATTCAGATATACTGTTTGTTGCATTGGTACAAACTTAGGGTGGGAAGAAGTATTAAAGAAACATACAGTACATTTGATGTTGGTTGTTTTTGGCTGAAGGTGCTTTGTGAAAGTGGGCTGCACTACCGATGTTTCAGAGATCCTTGTTGTGTCTTTTTGCCTGAAGGTGAAATGCTTATGCCATGGTCCTTACCAGTACTTGTACATGTCAGCTGAACAATACCCAGTGTGATGTCTGGGAAGTGTGATTGGAAGATGTGAGCCTATGGGAATTGGTGTATGAAAAATAACCTACAGCAACTACAGTGCACATGTAACCTTTACGTTATGTATACAATAACTGAAATTTTTACGTATCACTACTTTGGAATAGACAAATGTATAGATTCCTATGCACAATAATACGAGTCATAAGAGTTCAGCAACCTTGACTGAAATACAGGGTGTTCCAATGCAAGAAAGCTGTCTTTGAAGTTTTGACATAACCCAAAAAGAAAATTTACTTCTTACTTTGTGAGGAAAATTCAACGTAATATCAACTAAGGTTACATCGAATATTGCCGGTTACGTGGACCATGTCCGCTACACACTCCATGAATATCAAAGAAATCTCTTCCATCTAAATACTCAGTAATTGTTTTAACCAGTTTTAACTACTATTGTATGTGTCTTAATATTAATCCTTTGTAGGGAATAATAGTGAATTAATGCATTTTTGATGATTTAACTGTGAAGGGGAGGCTTCCACCTCAATACTTTTCTATTTATCTTATTGTGATTCTACCCGATGATGGCCGAAACGTGTTGTAGAGGATTAATGAATGCATAGTGTTTAAAGTGTTGTGTTTGTTCTGATAATAAAAACAGATGTCAACGTATGAAAAATATTTATACAAAATCAAGAATGAATTGTTAACAGCAAATAGAGAATTTGTGAAAATGATGGTCTGTCTGCATCTCTAAAGTACATATTCACCCTTAACACTTGTAAAAGTGGCTGTTTAGTTTCCTTATCTCTCTTGCCAGCGGTGCATATTAGATTTCCCATGTTTACTTACGAATGTCCTAAATGGCAGATGAATAAGCTTGCAGAACTAAGTTTCCAGCCTTAACATTTCAAAGAACCAGCAACTTCTGGTTGTTTTACTCCAGAGAACATTTTTATTTGTATCCACTTTTTATTTACCCTTCTGTAATAACATTTAAGAAATTAAAACTTTGATTAGTTCTTCCCAAGCAGAAACTGGATACATCTGAAGTCAGTTCTCACCACACATATAGAAACTAGATGTATCCAAAAAATGTACCAAAGTCTCAGTTTACTGCTGTTTTTGTTCCACATTACTGGATAGTGTGCTTTTGTGAAGGTCCATACCAATCTCCCTTCAAATTATGTCTTTATACCAGTGGGTACTATACCTCATCACAGCTGGCTGATGAGCTGCCAGTTATGCGCATTGTACCAACTGGTACAATAATACAACTGAAAAAGAAGTGCCTGGAAATCTAAAAGAGAATAAGATTGGCAAAATGAGACAAGGGGTTGCACTTTTCATTCAAGTGCAATGAAAAACTTGTAGCTTGTCACACTGCTCAGTCCTTTTCACATGGGGACTAGAAATGGGATGACACAATTTCCCTCTAAATATCCACATAAACTTTCTTTAATGAAACTTATTGTAGTGTTAGACTACACACGTGTGGGAGGGGTTGATCATTGTCAGCACTACATTCCCACATATGTGTTTGTGAGGAGTACAAGGCAGTGGTAGAGGAAAATTTTGCGACTGCTGCAAGTGAGTATATTGAATTCATACATACTCTAAGTCTTTGTTTGAGAATTATACAGTAAGAGAATTATATCTTACAAGAAGTTAAGGCAGAGTTTTGGTGAATCCTTAATACATGAAGGAAATGGAAAAATAGAAGGCAGAGCTTTTGGTAGCCCATGTAATGAAAGG
This sequence comes from Reticulitermes speratus, assembly GCA_021186555.1. Classification (NCBI taxonomy): domain Eukaryota; kingdom Metazoa; phylum Arthropoda; class Insecta; order Blattodea; family Rhinotermitidae; genus Reticulitermes; species Reticulitermes speratus. The sequence goes on along the minus strand of JAJKFL010000001.1, from coordinate 34,865,184 downwards.
TTAAATGTTGAACTTCATGTCAGTGACAGGAATTAAAAATTGTCATCACCTGTGTTGTGTGCAAAGTAAATAAATTGCAGAAACAGACAATACATTACTGTAAGACATTCAGTGAAAAGCCATTTTTACAGCTAAACAAGTGTTTTTACTGTAGGCCTACCACTCAGTTAGAACGTCTCAAAAGTAATTGTAAGGAGTTTATAAATAAATACCACAGTGAGTCCCAGAAGAGAAGTATGATGTGATGAACTGTATGTTTGTGCTTGCTGTAACAAAGAGGTGAGAATTCTTTCCTGAATTTAATGGGTACTCAGAATTTTTGTGTTTGTTTATAAGTGTTGACTTGTAACAGAGCAGTGAGGTGTGTAGGAGTTCTGACTTTTGAAGAAGCAGTAACGCTGTTGGAAATTAGTCAACTGTAGTGAGGTGCATGTGCAGTGAGACATGACATTTGTTTCAAGAGGGACTATAATTTACAGATATTGCATTATGTGATCATATGATTTTGTTATTGATAAAGGGAACAGCTACAAGGTAGAACACAATATTCACATATTATCTCCTACGTTTATTGATTTTGAATAGTTAATATTTTTACAAAAATGTTCACCTTGCATTAAAATAATTGCTTGGGAAAGGTTAATTTGTATGGAATGTGCTGAGAGAAGTGCTTTTTTTTCTAATGAGTTCAATAGACACGTGACAGATCAGTGTTAAAATTAAATTTTGAGATTAATAATACATGGTGTTTCAAAAAGCATTGACTTAAATAGTGATTCACTTATAAACATTTTTGTTCTGCAGTCAGTATTTTATAGTCTGTTATGTGAGAGGTTGATACACCTGCATCCAGGCCACAACTTTCCTTCTTCCTCCAGTCTCACATTTGCAGCCATTTCAATGTTTATTGAGGATTCAAATTCCAATGCCAGTAAACTGATAATTTTTTTACATCACTCTGTATAAGCAGTTGCTTTAGGGGGATATACTTGTTAAAAAATCTTTTCTGTACACTGATCAGGAAATGGAATGTAACTGCCTGCTTAGAATTATGAATAACAATTCTGATAGTGTTATGTCTTTGCTTTATGTTATGCTGTCACAGGTGTGTTGAATGGATTGAAGAAAATAGTTGGGAAGGGAACTCCAGAAGTAGATGAGAATCATCTTATTACATCCACACCTGATTTTTCAACCCCATGTGTTAAGTCGGGCAAGAAACGGAAGGCTTCTGAAGGAGCCAGTGGATTTTCAAGCAAGAAAAAGTTTGTACATGTTTATTTGTTTGTATCATGGCTGCAAATTAGTGTTGGCTTTGCATTTGTAAATATGATTTTCTGTATGTGTATGTTATTGATTATGCTGATGCTTTTGTGAACCAGTGCTTCAAAATGAGCAAGGTTGCAGCAGTATAAGATTTTGTCCAGTCCTGTTTTGTATTCTTCCATCTGTAGTACATTTTGTCACTAAAAACAAAATATGTGATACAGCGACAAAATATGGCATATATTCCATAGTCAATGAAGAATAGTTGTTCAGACATCATAATGACTTTTAGCAGATTAAGAGACATGGAAGGCAGTCAAATGAAATTCAGTATTTTGTACTTTGCTATTAATCTTCTGCTTTTATTTTTAGTCTGTCATATCAGTGCTGTGTTGTTTCTTACTTTGCATGTTTGTGTGTCCCGTCCCGTCACTGTAACAGACCATGCTCTCTCTCCCCCTCCACCCCCTCCCACTCCCTTTTCCTCTGTGGAAGTTTTTGATATGAAGGTGAGTGCATAAATGTGTTGTCAGAAAACAGAAATACTGTTGGTGGTTTCTTTCACATGAAGGTTCATAATATAGGAGTTGTTGCAATTTTTTGGGCATGTTTATTAAGGAAATTTGTTACCTCCAGCTGTTTTGTGAGAAAGTGGTAAAAATTGTGAATGCACTACCAAAGGTTTTTCTTACTTTGCGCTAGAGTTTCAGATTGAGTTACCTGACTGCTTTCAGTCACAGTAAGGGCATGCAGTCATGTGCAGTCACGGACTGTATAGGTTACCAATGGTCACAATTGTGTAAAGTTTTGTGATGGTCATTAATTGTTATGTAATATTGCCTTACATGTTATCCATTGCCTTGACTCTGGTATGTGTAAGATTCCAAGAGTAGAATATTCTTTTATCTTCAGAAGTTCTGTTTTAATTGGCTGATGGGTGAGTTTTGTTTCTTGTGCTTATGGCCATGACATTTCAACAAGCAAGGAAACTTGATAAAATAAAATAAATTAACAGAGCAGTGATAGTGTACCAACTGATATCTTTGTTTAATTCCATCTTTCAGACATTGTTAGCGCTTGATCTGAAAATATGACGGGTACAGAACTTCATTCATATGCATGCCTGACATTGGAACTAAATATGCCTGTCTGCTGGAAATCAGCTACATGTGATTTGTTCGTTTTTTCAAGCATTTTACTTGATGTGTCTTGCATGCTTTGTGTGATGAGGTTGTATATGAGTATGCATGTCGGTGTTCCAGGCAAGATGTTTTGGAAATGCTCCCCCAGAGTGTAGCACTAGCCAACATTCCTTACACTCCTTCCAGGTCCATGGCACATGACTTTTATATTTCTTCTCCAGTTTGTTCACATCCAAAGTAAGTAGCTCTGGAGCACTTGTCGCACGTTTTCATGTCGCATGACTTTGTCTCTGTCCATGGTACACAAATTTTCAAGTGATGTTTTAAACATATTGCATTAATTTGTTTCTTGTTTTGATTTACAAAGACATAAGTTAAATCTTTTCATGTAACTGTCATACCCTTATCACTGCTGTATTTATTCAATCTGTTGATGGATGCTAGAACTTTTGTAGTGTCAACATTAAGTAAGAAATCTAAAAGTTATTTTAGATTTCAGGTTTGTATGGTAGTATTAATTGGCCTGCTTTCAGTAATGATTGTTATAGCTATAGTTTAGTTTTGGATATAATATTTTTTATCCAAAGACTTTTTCCGTTTATTGTAATGGAAGTAACTGCCTGGGAGTTATGCGTGGTATTTCTGGTCCCTCATTGCAATGATTTCAATTTTCCATGCATTCATTTTTAAATTGTGGATGTTTGTTGATTATTTAAGAAATGCTAAACCTTTCAGTGTCTGTTATACTCTAAAGTGGCTGCATGAGTATTGGGTATATGAGTTTCAGAATATTTGCACTTCTGAAATTTTTCTCTGTAGGTGTATCATGATCCAGACTCCTGTCAATGAATACCATATTTACCCAAGTGTAAGACAATTTTTTCCTAGTTCATTATCCGAAAAATGGGCCATTAGCTTGTAATTGTGCACATAAATGTGTTCTGTATATGTATATTACTCAGAACTGAAGAATGTGAAGGGGATTGTCTTATATGCAGGGTCATCTTTTACTCAGGTAAATACAGTACATTCTGCAAGAGAGTTATATCATAAAATACCCATGCAATTCAATGCCTAAGTGGAATTTTGTCCTGAACACACAAATTTCACAAATCTGTATGCAATGGGCGGCTGCTTAAGAGCTCTCTTGAAACTTAATACAGTATTTGACATTTATTATCCACTTTCTTATGTGCTGTTTTTCAATAAGTGTTGTTCCAAAATGTGTTGAAGTACATAAGTATTGATTCAGTGAGAAATCTGTATTGGATGACAGTTTCAGAATCAGTACTCGGCATTTACACTAAATATTTTTGTATTTGTAATTTACCTCATTAATCTGTCAAATTCTTGAATCAGTTTGCTTGAAGCTCTTTTGCTTTCCCATTAACATTATATTCAAAGTGAAATGTTTTAAGTGTTTACTGCACTATGCACAAACACATACAGTGTTATGTGTCACTAAAAACAATTGTATTTTTCATCCACAGTCCTAGTAGTAAGTCGAAGAGTCCTCAGTCAGCAAAGCACAGACACAGGAGATTCTTCACATCAAAGTTACATACTGAAAGGTAAAAGGCTTTTAGTTAACTTTCAAAACTGTGTGAATTACTATTGCTACTGCTCCTGACTTTGAGGTAATCAAAATCTAAACATTTCTTTGCAGTGGGATAAGCAAAATTAATGGGAAAGAAACGCAGAGTAGCTGTAAGAAGACCCAACGGGGTGTTGGAAGTTGGTCTGGGAAGAAGCAAGTAAGAAAGCATAGAATTTTTCATTCGAAGTTCTACTGATCTGTGTGAAGAAGAGAGAATCCAACCTTCCCTGTACAGTTTCATGTTTTCAAACTGTTAAATTATTTACTGCTCAGAAATGACACAAGTTACAAGAATATGAGCAGTCCTGTTTTAAATGTCTGCTTTCCAAGTACCAGTGTACACATTGTGCATTGCTTCTGGGATGTTCTTCATAATTACAGGGAACGTTGTTCTATTTTCTCTGTATTCAGTACCTTTAGACGATACCTGTAACATACGGTCCAAACACTCTGACAACTCCGTAGCACTCATAATGCTGCTGCATAAAAGACTGACTAAAAGAGTTTACCCCGAAGACATAGCATTTTAATTAAGAAAAAACTGTTTTCACAACAGCAGTTACATACAGTTGCAGTGAAACTTGTTTAAGGTGACACCTTAAGACACTTTACTCTTTGGACACTGGAATAATTTAGTACTGAAATTCTCCTATGTGATTTAACATGTACATTGCCCTTGTATTATGTTTTTCATGAAGAGGGTTTCTTGCCTAAAAAGCATGAAAAGTTTATGATGCAACAAACTTTTTGTCCCTTTGATATGTGTTTCACATCAAAATCCTGAGACACACTATACTTGTCTTTTGACTTGTGTTTGTCATATTGGTGAGTAAGTGGACAGTGTTTGTGAAGCCTGTTAGTGAATAATATCAGCAGCATTTACAGGAACATTTTCCATTTTCATAAAAATACCCAACACGATACACTATGTTTCGGAAGAAAACTGCTTCCTTCGTCAGGTGAGTGGTTTAACCTGAAGAAGGAACCAGTTTGCTTCCGAAACGTAGTGTATTGTGTTGAGTATTTTTATGACAATGGAAAAAATTCTTGTAAATGTTGCTGATATTACTCATGTACAACCATTGTCAAAAGTCTATATGTTACAAGCCTGTTAGTGTTTGAGACTAATCATTGTTACTAGGTTTATAACATTGTTATGTGAATATAAGCCTCTGTCAGCAATTTTTGCATTAATGCTATCAACTGGTAAGAGAATTTAGGTACAAAATATTGTTAATGGATTTAAGAAAACAAAATCTGAGTGATGGAACCTCATGGTGCATGGGCAATCTACAATGTGAACAAGCATGGATTTACCTGAGCATGTTGTGACTGTGTAGCTTTTAGTTTAATTTCAGTAATTTGAAGTGTTCTGTGTGCAGAAATTCTATACAACTTGGGTTCACTTCATTTTGCATATGTGTGTACAGTTTTTGTCCAGTAGAGTGATCAATTAGGAGCTAGGATGGTGTAATTAGTACAGTGATTAAGCTATGGACTGGACGATTCAGTGTTTGATTCCTGGCAAGGGCAAGATATTTTTTCCTTCTCCAAAATGTGTGGACCAGCTCTGATCCTCATCCAGCCTCCAATTGGTACCAGGGCCTTTTTCCTCAGGGTTAAAGTGGCCAGAACATGAAGGTGACTACTCAACTTCCATCTAGTGTCAAGGTTAATGAATGGAGGTGTACCTCTGTTCTTCCTATGTGCACAGGGACAACCTTAGCTCTACTTTAGAGCAAGAAGCAGCACAAAATGTAAGCTGCTCTCAATGCAACAAGAATTTGGCAATAGAAACAAAGTGGGTGCTACTCCAAATGTTCCCTGCACCAGAATGGGACATTATTCAGTTTTCCAAAAATTTGTAAAGGTATATCACTGTATAACATTTTTGTATCATGTTGCATTTTGAAGTAATACTGTACGTTTTGATCTGTTAATACAACTTTGTTACATGTATATTAAGATTGTAATGATGTACAGGTAGCCCTCGATTTACGCCGGGGATGCGTTCCTGGATGAACCAGCGTAATTGGAATCGGCGTAAATTGAAACAATTTTATAATGTAAATCAATGGGAAGTCAATGGCATGCGTTCCCGTCACCCAAACATTGACGAGTAATATAATGGCACTGCATTTAAAGCTCTGAAATAACGTAAATTTAATAAAAGGAATTTAAAAAATATATTTTGTACACTTACAACTGGCAATGGCGTATTGAAGCAGCGTTAGTTCTCTGGCGAAGTCCCTGGTTGAGGATCATCACGTTTTTTAAAGAAAGCATGCAGTGTGGACTGTCGTGATTTCTTCTTTCTTTCTATCCAAATTTCATGATAAGGCCTCATGGATGCCATAACGCTCCTCTTCTCTGTAGCATTCCGCTCCCAGTCGTCAATCTCGCGGAGCTCATCAGTGAGTTTATCTATGTCTGAGGGGATATGCTGGAGATCGCTTGTCTTTATTTCACATAGAGGAAGTTCTTCTTCCTCTCTTTCCTCCTCTTCCTTTTGGCCCAGTTGTGCGGCCAATTCTTCCAAGTCTGCATTGAAAAGAGGCTGCCCATGGCTTTCCAAAAGTTCTGTTACATCTTCATCTGTCACTTCGTCCAAGCCCACCTCTTGTGCTAGTCTTCTTACGTCATCTATGACATTCTCCACTGGTTGGAATCCTGCGAAGAAAACAAATTCTGGCAGAAGTTTGTCCCACACTCCATTCAAACAATTCACTGATACTTCCTCCCAGGATGCGTTGATGTTATTAATGCCCCTCAAAATGTCGAATGAGCACCAATAATCCTTAGTTTACACTTTACAAGCAACTTTTACCGATTAATCGATCTCATTAGAGCAAATTCGCGTTAACGAAACATACGTAATTGCAGAGATGACTGTATTTATAATTTTTATTCAAAATCAGCGATGTAAGAATTACGATTTAGTATAAGAAGCAGTATGAGAAAAATTGTAAAACGTTATAAATAATAGTAAAATATATTTTTTTCACTTTTTGACCTCCTGTTTCAAAATCAGCGTTATTCTGAATTGGTGCAAATTGGACTGGCGCAAATCGAGGGCTACCTGTATAACTACTCATTCTTAACCTCGGTGCTAGAGGGAGGTGGATGGTCAGTGCCATGCTCCAGCCTCTTTACCCCTGGGGACCAGCCCCCATTACCCATATTAGTCACTGGTAAATAAAAATTTTTACAACTTTGCAGTAGCTGTTTTTATGAGTCACAGTTGTAAACATTTTCTTTACTGGGATATGTAATACCATATTAAAAGAAATATTGTTCTTTGCAAGCTGACTGCTAAATGCATATTTATCTGTGCATGCTTCTTTGATTTCCAAGTGTATGTAGTAGCTATCATAGTAATTCTTTCCATCAGTTCATGTTAGGTAGTTGATTGTCCGTGAAAGACCATATTATTACTTTTGGTATGTGTGGTGTTCTGTGAAATATATGTGTTTTTCATCACATACTGTTGCGCTGTTATTTTTTATGAGATTAGAGGAATGCCCAACAGTGTGCAATTCATGACATTGAATGTGGATCATTTACAGGTGCTTTAATTTAGATGCTGCCTATAGAAAAGCGTCAAACTGTTGCAGATGGTTGTGGTTACACTTTGAACTCCTGAAATGCATGTTGCATGGCAAAATTTTGAGATACAGAACATAATTTTTGAATAACATACAGCACAGGGGTGCACAAATCCCTCATGCCAGTTTGCCTGGGTGACTGTGTATGGTGACATGTAATATTTGTGGGTTGTCATTATGGACCTTGCTTCTTGTCACCCTTCTGGCACCTAGAATTTTGAGATGGATTCTAGATTTTTGGAAAATTTGTGGACCCCTGATATAGCTTACATTTTATTTTTTCTTTTTTTTCTGATTGATTTAGAATTCTTTCACAAATATCAAATTTACAGCGTGAACTCATTTTTCAGAAACCTGAGGAATTGGCTCTTATGTGTAATCCATTTGGTTCAGACACAAGCTGCCATATGGATCATGTAAGTCAAGGAAGCTCCCTAGAGCGGAGCTGGAGTGAAGGCCCTTGGGGCAGGAAGAAACACTTAAACCTTTCAGATATTCCAGTATTTTCACCCTCCATTGGGGCTGGTGTTGATATCACTAGTGATGGGGAATTGGTCCAAGTGGAAAACTCGTGTAATACATTCATTCAGGAAACTCAGACCAATCTGTCTGACGTTGTTGTTCATGTACAAGAGCAAGATCATGCTGAGGAAGAATTTGTTCGTATTCCAAAGAGTGAATATGAAGCCATTAAGAACAGAGTATCTGCCATAGAGAACAGAATATCACAAGAGTTTGGGAACATAATATCTACCACTGACACTGACTCAAGTGTTCCTCCTCCATCAACTGTACCCTCTAGCACTGAAGTCAGTAGTAATGCAGAATCAGTTCAAACTGCATATGAAATAACATTAGTTGAATCTGAGAAATTAGGTGAATTGTCAGCAGATCACCTTGCCAGGCGACTAAACAGAGAACTGCAGATTCGCCGCAGTCTGGAGAGTAAGGTTATAAGATCACCAAGTGCACGAAAAATTGGCACCATTAGACGCAGGTCGAAGGAAAATGCAAGATCTGTGTTCAGAATGTCATCAGAGAACAAAGAGATAGCAAGAAACTTGTCATGGCACTTGGCTGTGCGACCCAACCTTTCTCAGATCAGCCATTCCTGTCCACGTAGTAATTTAAAGAGGGGTCGTCCCAACACAGTATACACAGGCTTGCCCCAGCCAAGTCCTGGAAATACTGTCAACATGGAGAACAAAAGAATGATGCTCAAGTATCTGCATATTTCCTCTGAGGATAAGAATAAAGAGACATTGCAGAATTACCAGTCCAGTCTCCTGGCTGATGACATGATGAACATGACAGACTTGGCACAGCATCTTGATTTGTGTAGGGCATCAGATGGTCCCATGACAAGAAATAAAGCTCGGAGGGCGTCTTCATTTCATGGTTCTGAATGGGCATTCAGAAATCAGGGCTTCAGAAGTGATTCTTTGAAAGGTGTTGTGAAATCCAGCAGTCATCATGATATTGCTGAAACCACAATTCACAACCCACTCAGCTTGGATACAAATGCTAATGTTGATAGAGCAGAACGAGAGGAAAATGAAGACTGGAAAACAGCAGACATCTTCTTCACCAGTGACCAAAACATTGAGGAAGAAGCTCCTGTTACAGGCAGAGCTTCTGTAGCAAAATTAAGAACCCAGAATGCAGGTATGGTGTTGGAAAGAATGAAGTTATTTGATGCCAAGGCAAACTGCAGTTTGCATCATCATGAGAAAGAGAAATCTGTGACTGATTCTAAAACAAAAAAAGCTGTCCATGTTCCAAATGTATATGCATGTCACACAGATGTATCTCAGTCTCTAAGAATCCAGTGTTCCAGAAGTGCCCCAACCAAGAAACACAGCATCTGTAGTTCAAGCCATAGCAAGTCTGCTCCAAAGATTCAGTCTCTGTTGGTACCAAAGTCTCGTGTAGTTGATATGCTTGATACTTTTAAAGATAGTCCCAAGAAAATTGGGACCCCTAGACGAAAGCACAGGATGAAAAGTCCAAATGGTTCCCACCACAAACAAAAGTTTAAAGTAATGAAGTCACCATCTAGGGTAGACCCAACATCAGTCGACAGTCCAGCATCAACAGTCCATAGAAAACACAACAGCATGAAGTTGGCACGTGACAGAGTTTGTACAAACGTTAAAGCAAATCTTACAGTTCCGATTAATTGGTTAAGTACAGAGAAGGAGAATGTGCTGTCTCCTGATACATACTTGCAGCCAAATTTGAGCTCTCAGAGTGGAAAAGATTTGAAAGAAGAACCTCAGTTTCAGTACTCCTCTCAAGCTTCTGTGCCTGACACATTCAAAGAAATGTGTTCCCCTGCTGTGTGTAAGACATCTGTGTCTGCTTTGAAAGACTGCAACAGGATTGAAGTCAGCAGTCAGATTCCTCATTTGTGCAGTAAAGACCCATCAGTGATGGCTTGTTCAGGGTACAGAACACCAAGGGAGACACCATATATTAAGCAAGCATTGTTCACCAAAGTCACCAGGTCAGTTCTGTAAAACACCACAGAGCAGTGCACTGCCTGCTGACAGAAGTGGTCATCATTACCGAACCCCAATGAAAGCTGTGGCTGTTTTTGGCTCTGGAACTCCTATTGGATCTCGTATAAGACAGAGTCCCAGACTTCTAGCTCTCAAATCACGAAATATCCCATAGATCAAAAACATTGAGAGATAATTATATTCATGTGTCACCTAAGGTTCCAGTTTTTAGTACTTTTTTATCTTTTTAATGAATAAAACATGGATAGTTTTAAGGAATGTATATGTCTTGTTCAAAGTGCCATTTTTATTGTGTGGAATTGCTCAGTTATAGAACTTTTTATCATTGTGACCAGTAGCTCAGTAGTGTCTAATTTATATACAGACACTTACTAATGCTGTGTAATTCTGGCACTGATTAACAGTTGTTGATCTCTGAACATAATGAAGGGTATTTTGCTGCTCTTATGTTGCTGGACATTTATTTTTGGGTATTATTGAACTCTTTAAGTATGAAATTTTTAAATGCAAAGGACGACCTTAGTATACATATCTTGTATGTTGGGATGGTCATAGCTTTGTAACTATTGTTGTAAATAAGCATTATACACAAACATCAACAAATGTATTTTTTTTTATCTTAAATTTTATCAGCAAATAATTTGGCCTCTTAGTATTTTGATTCATTCCAAGCCTATGTCACTGGCAGTAAATAAAAAGACCTGCTTTTGGTGTGTTATTTTTTCATCAGTGCATTCTCATATGAATTTTTTAGATTAGTGTTCAGAAGCCTAAACTGGTAGCAGTATGTTAATCTAATTAAATAATACCCATTGGCTTGTGAAGTACTTATTGTAACTGGTTTACATATTCAAAAAGAACAAGTTGACAGTGTTCTTATGCTACAGTGTATAATGTCTTGATGCTTCCAACTCACTACATTGTGAGCCACAAGTGTTTGATCTTCTGTATATGGTACAATGTTTATGCATGTCTATATCCCATCCCTTCTGTTATATGGGAAATGTTGCAGTAAATGCTTGCAAGGGATTGAAACCTTTTAGTGATATTATGATGCCTGTTTTAGTGTAATGACTTCCAGTGCATAATTATTATAAGGATGTAAAGAGTTAAATATCACAGATCTTGCAAGCAGTTAATTTTTTTAATAAGGTACACTGTCTAAAACTTTGTACCATAGCTTCTAGTATACAGGCAAACCCTGATACAGTGCTCCTCCCATATCACCACCCTCACTTAGCATTCACGAAAGTCTGCATTACTATTCAATATAGTCTTCTCGGGCGCACAGCCGCGTCAATTCGTTTGAATACAAACGAATTGACGCGGCTGTGCGCCCGAGAAGACTATATTGAATCATGTCGCCGCGGAAGTTTTAAAACTTATATCTGCATTACTATGTTTACATTGAAGTACCCTTGGTATAGTGCCAACCCTGCTAGCTGCTATTTGCCAAAGACTTTGGTGATAGAAGTGTGCCCATAAACATTAAATAATGCCTGATATAACACCATCTTGCTGTACATTTTTCATTTTGCATGTACTGTACTGTACAGGTAAATTTCTTGATATTTTTGTCATTGTGTAAGAACCACATATGAGTATGAAAGTGGCTGAGGGAAGGTGCGGTGTTATGTTTCCCGTTGTTTACCCTTGGTACAGAAAACCAGGGTGAATGTGGATCCCCCATTTTAAGGAACAGTATGTAACACTGAACACAACCTAAGTCTTACAGTATAGAGTTACACTGTAAACCTCTAATTTCAGAACTGTACTGACCATCTGAAATAAAAATGATTTGAAAATTGTCAAAATTCTTCCAAGAATTTCACTAAACAACTTTCTTTTCAAATCTTGCAGAGGTCTTCAAAAAATAAGGGATTGGTTGTACATTGACATAGAGTTTGGAAAGTGTTTTGATTTACCACTACTGTCAATATACCACCACAAATTGTGGTGAAGAACAGTGATGCTATGTTAGGGTTTGAGTGTATACAGTATGTGTATTTTTATCTGCGACTGTCATTTGGAATCTCGATATGAAGCGTGATACATACTATTCTGGCCTAATTCTGCATCATCTGTACTTACTAATTGTGCAATTTTTAATGGAAGCTGTTAGTTTAAAGAGTCTGTAGCAAAGCAGATTCATGTAAAAAATATTTTGATTGATATTTTATTTTATGGACATATTCAATAAAATAATGTCTAAATGAAGATGCATTTCACATTTTATTAACTGTTTTTACAATAGAAATACGTGAAGTCCACTATACACATTCTGAAGAAAACAACTTCATTAAGTTCCTATGGTTTTTCTAACGTTTATGATGGGGATGGTTATTGTTATGTACACGTAACTACAGTTTGTACTTATGTGGTTTCCTTTCACACATAGGATGAAGGACTACATTTTATATACATATTTGTATGTGCTATACAGGGATAACTACTGTTTTTTAAAGCAGCAAAATTTTTAATTCAGCCTTTTTACAAATTGTACTTTTAAATTCGTATTCTTCCTGTATGGTTCGCTTGGAAACATGAACAGGCTAACATAGGAAGTAGCAACAAAGATGATAATCCGCCCTTTAAAAGGCAAAGCTCGTACAAATGACATATAGAATGTAGTTCCTATCTCACAGAAAACACAAAACATGCAAGTTTTGAAGTTCATTTGGGTAATGCACATTCAGGAACATCATCGTTGTTTCTTCTGAAACTCTGGGTGAAGTATTGAGTTATTTTACTCTAAACTGGATGATATATGTATCACAACCCATTAAAGGTTAACTAACAAAATTGTACCACCTTCTTGAAATGCAATTAATATTCAAATTTCATAAATGATGACAAAATATCAACGAGATGTCAGGTTATTTCCATACAAATTATGTGAATTTCTTCCAGCAAGTGAGTGAATGTATGTTGGATTTTATAAATGAATATAATATGTACTTAGACATCTAAATGTAGTGAAGTGGGCAACAACCATCTGAGTGCATTTGTTTTAAAAATCAAGATCAGTATTTGAAGTACAACATTTTCATTACTGAAATATGTTTATCTATGCTAAATAAAATACAAACATGTATAAGTTTATGTACATCAAGTTAATTTGTTAGTGTTTAATTGTCTCTACTATTAATGGTCTCAGCTAGAGCTGTCCCTAGTTAAAAAAAACTTCCCAGTGCATTCTATTATTTGTTTCCACTCTTTGGTTATCCAGTATTCCATAATGTACAACTTTTAATTGCTTCAGATAAGTGACATTCTACTGTATCCCCTTGCAGGATTCTTATTTATCTGTCTGTTATTAATTTGAAAACTATGTGTGTGAAACTTGATTCTTGGCTCTTAGATAATTCAAATCACACTAAATATTCTACCACTTCTGGCTATTAGAACATCAGATATGTTTTTTCATGAAATGTTTTGCCTATGCAGCCATTCAGTGATGGACTGTGGACAGACTACAAATATTGTAATGGTTGTGCCTTGCATGTATTTTCATCTACTATTAACATTCCAAGAAATTTCACAGTATTGGGAGTGCTCTGTCCTAGAAAGGGATTATAGGATGTGTCACTTTCACTTGTACATTCTGACTTTTTTCACTGGTGTATAGATACTCTTTCATGTTTGTTGTCTTTGGGCAAGATTATGTGTTGGGATAACAAGGTGATTTTGTAAAACTGTATCGTGTACAAATAACACAAGAAAATATGAAGATACTCCTTATTTAGAACTACAGAAGTTGGATAACCATGGATTTAACTTTTACTGATGAAGTTGAATATTAATTGCTGGCAAAATTAAGCCGAGGCAGATAGGCAATCAGTTCATAGATTAACTGTGTAATGTTTCACTGAATGTTCATGACGGCACGTTATTCTTAACGTGAATATTAGAACTATATTTGTCTAATGCCTTTTTTAATTAAATGCAACAAACTGCCTGTCAGTCCATTTTAAAAACAAGTTTTATGACAATTTACACTAATTTAAAGTTCAGTATTTTATGCAGTATGAAATTTATGCTTCTTGATAGTGAAAAATAGTATTAAATGACAAGTTCTAACTCATTATCATTAATGGTAGCATTTGTTGCTGTAATGTAAAGTGTCTTCTCTTCAGAAGCTTGAAGATGGTTATGGATTTCTGATATAATTGAATCCTCAAAACTGGTTGCCATTCTTAGTGTTGGTTCATTCACAAACAACTCATAGATGTCAAATGGTGAGAGGGCTCCCTGAAACCAGTAATAAGTGAGGTTACAATAATAAAAACTGTTTACATTGTAAGATCAAAATTATGTCAGTTTTAACACACTCTTCTCTTTAAGGGACAAGTAGGCTTACAAGATCACTGCTACATGTTTGTACCCCCATTTCAGCTTTTGAACTAGCTGACTAATATTCATGAAATTAGTGTGAACAATATGACACTGGAGGTCACCTGCATACATATTTTTAATTCAGTACAGTCAGTAATAACAACACAGCAGACGTGAGAACTTTTGGGGTGGAAGTAATACCAAAACTACCTAATTTAAGATCCTGAAATAATGCAGAATATTTAATACATCCAACATATGCACTTAATAAAATAAAATTCATGACAGATATTTAACTCCATGTTTTGGCATCCGGGTGCCGAAACTTGTAGGAGTTTACTACTTGTCATGAATTTTATTTTAATAAGTGCATATATTGGTTGATGTATTAATTGTAAGAATATGAATGGTATGAGTAACAAAAAATGCAGAAGAGATTGTAGAATAACATACATAACAGCAATAATGAACTATTAAAGCTAGGCATGTGTAATTTGTCATGGAAATAGGTCATAAATGTACCTATACATCTTATATGGGATACTGACAACATTGTATAAATGGAGACAGGAGAACTCTGACAAACGTAATGTAGACAGGGTATGATGTTTCAAGTCATCGGGGATTTTATACCACATTAATGGTAAATGGATACAGGTGTTTTCAAAGCACTATGATTCTTCAAAACTTTGATAACTACTTACTAGTTGATGAGACTGGCCTTGGGGTCCACCCAGCCTCCTGTAAAATGGGTACCAGGTCTCTTTCCCAGGAGTCATGCGGCTGGGGCATGACATTGACCACCGACCCCCATCTAGTACCAAGGTTAAGGAAAGAGTAGAGCTATACCTCTACTCCACCTTTGGGCCTTCAGTGCCTGTTCTTGGGTGAACATTACCTTTTTTACTTCACTAGTTGATGCAGCATAACATCCCAGAAGTCTTACACTCTGGCAACAGTGTTGTGAGGACTTCAGCTCTCATATAGACAGAATATGTTTTTAGGTAATGAGTTCATCAATAAATAAAACTATAATAATAATAATAATAGTGACAAAGTAGTAGTAGTAGTAGTAGTAACAGCAGCAGCAGCAGCTCTGTAGGACTAGAAATCTACATAACAGGAAAGTAGGCTTTATGACACACTTTATATGACCTTCACCGTGCATTTTAACCTCACTGTATATTAAGCCAACGAAATGCATCTTCACTTCACTTCACAACTCGCGATAACACAGAGTACACAACAGCAAAAACAAGAAACTTCAAATGATGCAAAACCATGAAAAAATAATACAAGCCAATTGTGATACCCAGGTTGACGATTTTAACTTTTAAACATTGACGAGCTTTCAAAGTCTTATATACAGTGTGTTTTTATATATGCACAATATACGTTAAATAAGTGATTTTAGAAAGTGTTTTTATACAGTGATCATAACTCTCATAAACACTGAACTATAATGAATGTGATGATATAATGAACTTATGGATGTGAATTAAATGTAGTTTGAATCCCCTGATGATGGTCTAGGCAGACTGAAACATATGTAGGGAAAAGGTATATATTACTATTAAAATTGATAGTGAAGGTGCATTTCGTTGGTTTAATATACAGTAGGCTTTATGAGTTTTCCTCAAAATTCCCTGTTACCTTTGAATTGTCACTGTTAATGCTGTCTGTATCATCACTGCTTTCAAAAATGCCAGAATCGTTGATCTCATTGCCAGATTTCAATTTAGAGCAGTTGCAGCAAACAAGTTTGCTTGATGAACGGTTAGCTCCAGCATGAATTTCAGCCCTGTTTCTCTGCCACACAGGATGGTCTGGCCGCAGTGACATCACCTGTCATAAATAGATGTGTCATTCAGTATGTTGGTGATTCTCAAAGGGTTTGTGATGTGTTCATGCATTACACTTCAGATGATGAAGTGTCTAGTATAATTCTGGCAAACTTCTAGTCCTGTACACAGTCTCTGCCTTTTAGAATGTAGAAAACTTTTGTGCTCAAATTATGTCAAGTAGAAAGGACATACAGGTATGTCACTTCCTACATTCTGTTAACTGTTCTTATACTCAGATGGAAGGATGGTGATTGTGTCACTGCTCAGCATAAAGCATTCACTTTTAAATCTCTCACAGTGTCACAGTGATATTATAAAATGCAATGTACTACTTGTTCACTAGCTGTAACTTTGTGACACCAGTTTCTCATAAGTGGAAGTGCGAGTAGTTGTCGAGCAAAACACATGTTATATACAGTCAGCTATAGTTTTGAGAGACTTTTTATTATCCTATGAAAGTATTAGAGAACGCTTTTAATGTTGTGTGTCTAAGTAGAAGCACTAGCATATTTGTTATTATTTAAACAGTTCTTGTATAATACAGTTCTTCAGGGATGGAACTGTAATGTTATAGCTGGAATGACCTTACTGTAAGGGCATAATTATTCTAGCTAGCTACTCCTATTACAGAGGAGGTCTAAGGGGGTTTAGATTAGTAGTAGTGCAGAATCAATTATCTTCCTTTTTTTTTTTTTACAGATAATGGCAACTTTTTTCAGGGTCCCATGTGACTTTACCATTCATTATCACTTGTATTTGATGATTCATATTCTCAATATGTCATAGCATACCATGAAATAACTACATAATGTCATTCTTTGTCAAAACCAAAGTAAAGGAAACTGTACACACTATGGCAGTACCAATATTGGTTTTGTCTGGTGAGACTAACTAAATAAGAAAATCTTGTTGTAGGGTCTTTAGACTGGACTACTTAATCATAGAGCTTCGAGGATTATTTAATCAAATTAAGAACATAATATAGAAAATTTCGTGTATGTTTTGTCATATCCCAAGTGAAAGCTTATAGCCTGAAGTTGAATGTCAAAAATGCTGAACTTAGTCCAGTATTTAATACTATGATATTCCAGCTGGACTTTGTTCATTGTCTGAGTCCAATACTGCAACGTAAATGTTAATATGCGTTTGTTCTACATCAAAATAATTTTCTGTGTGCAGTGGCTAAAGAGCACAAGTTACTGCCTCCAATGTTAAAGGAAGTAAACTCCTCAGTGCCCACGCGGTCTAAGGCGTGGGTCAGTGGCCGTTCGCTTGCTGGGATTGTGGGTTTGAATCCCACCGGGGTCATGGATGTCTGTCTCTTGTGAGTGTTGTGTGTTGTCAGGTAGAGGTCTCTGCGTCTCGCTGATCACTTGTCCAGAGGAGTCCTACCAAATGTGATGTGTCTGAGTGTGATCATGAAGCCTCGATAATGAGGAGGCCCTGGCCCACTAGGGGCTGTTGTGCCACTGGAAAAAAGAAACTCTTCAGTACATACCTTTTCACAGCAGGCTCTGCTGACAATGCCACGATAGCCTATAACCTTCCAGAGAACTTCTCTGCTTGTAAGCAACTCTTGGTAATGCTGCTGCCATTCTAATCCTAACGCCCAAATATACAGCTCCAACTTGATGTCTTCTTCATCTTCTTCCAAGTCATGAGCGAGGAATCTGGCAGTTCCCACAAAAAATTAAATTTCAATGAGTAGCCAAGTAATAGAACAGTTTCTTAAAGCCTGTATGTATTTTCCACTTCTTTCTTTCTTCGGTACACACAACATGATCAGGTTTGTTTTCCCAAATGCAGTACACCTGTTGTATGACATCAATTTCTGCATTATGCAGTGCACATTAAAATTTGTGTAAGCAGTACAAATTCTATGCATACTGCTTTAAGAAGCTTTTGGGGATTACAACAGTTTATGTGTAAGGTTGAAGAAATTTTCCACCTTTGCTACAGATGGTACAAACGTGAACCAATTTATTATATGCTGCCGATATTAGAGTAAGAATTGTGCATAGACGATGTTCAGATTGTGTTTAAATAATACAGGGATATTAAGACTCCTGTTTGTGCTGTTTGTTATGAGCTGAGATAGCTGAATTAGGAAAGTACTTTGTTACAGGCTAGCCAACCAGGTTCAATTCATGGCAGGGGCAGGAATATTTCTCTTTGCTTCTTTATCCAGACAAACTAAAGCATACCCAGCCTCTTATCCAAAATATAATGGGGGTAAAGGGGTTGGAAGCTGAAGCTGATCATTCACCTCTTGCTAGTGCTGAGTTTACCTCTACTTCTTCCTACATCTTCATAGCTTCATGCTTAAGCACAGCTACAACTTTAGAATGTTAATAGGGCTGTGACTTTTGTATATTGTTAAGTGAGGGTGTTAAGCTGAATAGGCAGTGTAAACATACTGCACTTTGAAGCCAGCAGTTCTCAAGATATTTTTCTTATATCCAAAAAAAAAAAGCTTTTCCACAAAATTAATTGTACTGTGCTATGGACTGTCAGAGTAGGACTGAAAGAACGTTAGTGTTTAATGTTATTAAATGCATAGTGGTTACTTTTGTGTTTGTCAGGTTGATGACAAAGAAGTAAATATCTGATTGATCTATGTATACCACCTACTGCTGATACTCTTAGTTGAGTCCTGATGTTCAAGTTGATAATTTTAATGTTATTTATCCACATTAAGTGTCGCATTTTCTGCTGTGTCAACTTTATACTACTAAACTTTGAATGCTGTTACAAAACACTAGAAGATTTGATGAGCTGGCATTTTCCCATTCTTACAAACATGTCATAATGACTACTAGGCACTGCTCCTGGTATAACAGAGCATGCTGAAATGAAAAGGGCCTTGCCTCTTCCTACGTAATAAAGTCACTTTTAAAATTTAACTATTTTCTGAAAACTGGGCTTAACCATTAACCAGTTCTTTCAGGTATATTATTGTGATTTGCATTTTAGGTGCATTTTGTCTATTTGTTGTTTATGTTCGGAGTTAACTCATTACTTTAATTTGTATTTGGTGGATAATTCTCCCCTTTTCTTTTGCAAGTTCCTCTACAGCATTTCAGAGTCATATTTTGCACAAGCTATCTTTAGTCATATGTATGCAAGTAGTTTTAGCTGTTACCTTCTAAGAGACCTTGCTTTTGTCTGTGTTCATACTTGATCTGTATTCAGAGTACTTAAGTATCAGCAGGAGGAAGATGAGTATGGATTATATATTCAATATAATTTAGTCCAGGTACTGTGAATCTTTTCTTTATAATATGCCACAATGGAAGTTTAAGAAAACATTTTTTTTAAAGTTAATATCAGTATCCATTCAGTAATTAATACAGGTTTACCTATAATGCCAATTATCTGTTATCAGAGAGAGAGAGACATTTTCGTTTTTTAAATCTTGCTTGTAAAGGACTGGGATTTTTTCTATCGCCTTGACAAAGTAGTGGAAAATTTGAGCAGTTGCAAATGTATGATCTCAATATTTATATAAGTGTACTAAATTCAAAATATTGTACAAAATGGTTTCCATTTAAAATATATTTAATATTAGAACTTTATTTAATATACTATATTTTTGGGCACTTTGTCAATGGTGTTACATACTGGTACATAACATTATTTACATATTGTGTAACACTTACAATGCAACAAAGAAATTGTAGCGTGTAAACTCCTGTGGTGCATACTGTGCTCGTTTGAAATATGTGAACACCATGGCCAAGAGGTACTTATCAGCAAGCTGTGAACAGGCATCTGTCTTGAAGAATTCCTGGATTACTGCATCTTCATCTTGAAACAGATTAATACATAAATCAGTATGCAAGTTATTTTTCATAACATGTAGAAACCCCATTTACCTTAGATCCTGATTCACTGTATCCAGTTCCTACCATTTTGAGCTTTTGATTTAATTTGTGCAGCTCATATTTAAACTCATTTTACAGGTAATAATAGCAGAATATTATACCAGGTGTGTAGTGAGGAACTTGGCCTACTACACATTTTCATCCTTTGACAGTTTTGAAAGAATAATAACTCTATTGAGTACTACAGGTATTTTTATCAGTTTCATGGCCATTGTGGAATGTGTGTAATTACTTAGTAGTTTAAAATTAATGTCCACAAAAGCATACATTTTTTGGAAATATTACATTTGACATTATACATGCAAGGTACCAAGAAGCTGTAAAAACGTATCCATGTCGCCTTCCTGGACTATCACTGAACTGACACTCTTTTTTGATGGAAAATTAAACAGCCTTTGTGATGTCCAGCCATTACATCCGTTTTTGGATACATAAACATCATTTGCGATGTCCTTTGGAGACATACATTCCATACTGTTCCTTTTGGGCATTTTCTGATATCAGTAATAATATTTACACCTGTGAAAAGGAAGGCAGTATTTACTACCAATTGTATTGTACCGTCTTATTCTAAAAACACTAAAAAGTTTAACCAGGTGCGCCGTATATAAAAGACAAATTAACGTAGGATGAACAACAATAAATATGAAAGCATGTTCATCATACTTATGTCAAAATAATGTACATAGACGCAGTTCAACTTTATTGTAGAAAATACATTGAAAACGCAATATTATATTTTCTAAGACAAAAGTGCCATGTTTAAGCGCCTACGTTTTCAATATACGTACTGACTTTCTTGCTAGTAGCTTCAAGTTTAAATTTTCTTGGCGCGTAATCGTACAACTTGCAATTTAGACACGTACTCGTTTAGTACAACACTTTTCTACTGAGGGCAGCAGTAGTTCGATGAAGTTTGGTGGTGTGAGAGGGAGAAGTAAGAAGACAGTTGACGAAATTGCGAAATGCGTGCGGCAGGAATTACATTAATTAGTTTAGCATTAACTACTGCAGTAATTGGAAATGCATACTATCAAAAGAAGCAGTTCTACCCATCAGTCGTGTATATTACAAAATCAAATCCGAGTATGGCGGTAGGTACTAAGGCAGAACTTGACATTTTATACACGCTTTCACCAGACTTATTAGTAATTAGTTTATATAGTTTAGTTGTCATTGCAACAATTACTTCGTCTATTCGGCTTGTATGGGGAGCCACAACCTTTTTTCGTTCCACATAAAAGGAAGCTCATGTTTCGTCATAGGTGTGCTGGTGCATTAAGGAAGGCTGGAAAGATTGACGTGCATGTTCATGATGATGAGTACATTAATGTCTGGATGATATATGTGTATGCGCATATCGTAATATGTTTTTAGCTGCTGGGTAAAGGAAACGTGTCAAGTGTTCTCGTTTTGCGAAGTTACACATGCAGCTTAAAGTTGATTCCCCCACAACAACTTGAGCATGCAAGTATGACAGGTAAAGCCCCTGTACACTCCATGAAGGCACGTAGGGAAAGTAGATTGTAGCTCCACTTGTTCTTAATCTTGGCATTAGATGGAGGTGAGTGGCTAGCATCACGTCCCGGCCGCTTTACCCTCAGGAAAGAACCCAGGTACCCATTAAACAGAGGAGGCTAGTTGGGCCTCAGAACTGATCTGGGTGTTTTGGAGAAGAGAAAGTTTTCATACTCCTGCCGGGATTCGAACCCCAGACCGCCAGACCATAGTCTAGTTTCTATACTGACTGTGCTAATTACTGGATGGTTGTAAATAGTAACATGTGTTAAAGTGACATAACCTAACTTAACCTGTTATATTTATGTCACATGACATGAGCTTGAAAGTATTGCTGGATGATTGCAAATGCCAGCATTAATTAAAGTAACATAATCTGACCAATCATATTTTAATCACCTAGTAATATGTGCAGGCATGCATCCAGTGATGTGATGGGAGGTAGCAAGTGCTCTGTACTTTCACACACATGTGACTTTCAGATGTGTGCTAAATGTAGGAAGACTGCTGTAAGATTATGTTAGATTTGATGATGCTTTTAATGATGGAGTCATTTAAATGGAATTAACAATATCTTACAAGTTTTCGTGTTTGCTGTGCTTGCATAGGTTTAATGCGTGCTTTGACCATTTAACTTCCATATCCTCAATCCCATTAACCCATGGCCCTAATATAGAGTTGTTATTTTATCTGACAACTATTAGTTGAAACTTCTTGTTGCCTTGATTATCGTATTCATGCAGTCTACTCAGCCAACCACCCACATGTATTTACGGCAGAGTGGTGGTGGGAAATGACCAACGATAGTTGTCGGTAAAGTAGGGACCATGTATGATGTGTACATTTATGAATACCAGTACCACCATCCAGACTGTCATTTCCGACCTGTAGGTTGTTCCAGATTGTGGACAAGTTTTGTTAAGTAATACATGTAATTAGTGCACCAACCTAGAATGAAGGAGATACATAATTCCTGTCCAAGACTTAACTGCTTACATTTCTTCATTGGATAAAACTTCAAAATACCCCTGTTTCGTTAACAAAAGAAAACTTTTTGAGTGAACATGCTCATGTAATCATTCTGCTCTACTTGCTCCATTCTTCCATGTTGCTTCTTGGAGAATTCATCGTGCCATATTGCATCAGGGGTGACAGTACACATACAGACGCCCTAGTCACAGTTATCAACATAGATAAGACTACACAAAATGTAATCCGTGAAGGGTAGGCTTTGAGTTTTTATAGTAGGCCTATTGACAGACAGTGAAGTTATACATATGGGACATACATAAAAGTTAGGTTTTGTGGTGACAGGAACTGCAGCCATGGCTGCTGTTAGCGAAGACACAATTATATATATATATATATAATATATATATGTGTGTGTGTGTGATCTATCAAGGTTTGGCATTTGGTTTTAATATTAGTGACAGAGACTTAATGTACATTGGCAACTATCACATATGTTAAGTTACTGTCTGTGTTGGCACCTCACATGTGTTATGGTTTCCATTATATCAGCTGCAAAAATGTAGCAACTCACAAACAAAGGTACGTGTTTCGATTACACTACAGTTCTTGCTTATAAACATAGCTTCTGTTACTGGAATAAAAATGTTTTGAGGTGTTGGTGAATAAGGAGTAGTAAACAGGCAAGTATTACAAAGGATATAAGGGTCTTTCCTAGGTTATGTTGGTGCCATAATCAGAGTATGATAAACATTTAAAAAGCTGTAGAATTGAAAAAGAACATCCACATTATTATAGC
This sequence comes from Reticulitermes speratus, assembly GCA_021186555.1. Taxonomy (NCBI): domain Eukaryota; kingdom Metazoa; phylum Arthropoda; class Insecta; order Blattodea; family Rhinotermitidae; genus Reticulitermes; species Reticulitermes speratus. The sequence goes on along the minus strand of JAJKFL010000001.1, from coordinate 34,841,703 downwards.
TTTGTAAATTGTCCAGTTTCTTTTCATGCGTGATATATGATGTGGGATTTTTATTGTTTTGATATTATACATGGAGTACTACCTTGTCTGATTCCTGGTTATTGTGGGGTGAGTCCCCCTGTAATATGTACGGTGCTGTAAAAATTTATGTGAAGTGCAAATTTTGCAGACATTTTGATGGAAGATGGTGTAATGCCAGTGCATGTGATATGGACTCACAGACGTGTCACCATATTGTTAAGTTGTGTGGTACTTTTGTGGGCTGTATAAAAGAAAGATGGGGGGAATACACAAGAGAGAAACTCTAATATATTACATAAGTGTACATGTGAAGAAAATTGTAGTTCACTGTTTCCTCTGCATTGTATTATTGATATGCTTTTTAGGTACTGCAAGTACTTAGATCAGAATTGTTTACATAATACTCTCTGCCAGATATTATTCAGTATTTTATATATATATATATATATATATATATATATGTATATTGCGCCGATCCCAGTGGCCGTGCGGTCTAAGGCGTGGGTCTTCGGCCGCTCGCTTACTGGGATCGTGGGTTCGAATCCCACCAGGGGCATGGATGTCTGTCTCTTGTGAGTGTTGTGTGTTGTCATGTAGAGATCTCTGCGACGAGCTGGTCCCTCGTCCAGAGGAGTCCTACCGACTGTGGTGTGTCTAAAAAGTGTGTGACCATGAAACCTCGACGAAACGAGGAGGCCCAGGCCCATATAGGGCTGTCGAGCCATACACACACACACACACACACACACACAAAAAATAAATAAAAAATTATATATATATATATTGATGCAGAAAGGTGAAAGTGCAAATGTTCTTTGTCACAGGTAACAGTATTATGTAAACCATCATTGCTACCATTTACTTCAGAATATTTTGTTTTTCTTTCTCCTATGTGAAAACATGAAAGTTTATGTATAAAAAGAATATAATTTTTCTTGCTGTTATGTGTGGGTGTGAGTTGATATGTCATCTTGGGAAAAGACCATTGATTTAAGGGGCTTGACGACAGAATGATGGGCAGAATTTGTGTTCCTAGGTGAGAGAAAGTAACAGGAGACTTTAAGAAAATTACACAGTTAAGAGTTTTGTCTGTACACTTTACCAAATATTATAAGGGTGATGAAGGCAAGGAGGGTGGCATGGGTGGGCATGTAGCATACATGGGGGAGATGAGAAATGCATGCATAATTTTTGGCAAAATGCATAAAGGGAAGAGGTTACTTAGTTGACAGAGGCATACGAGGGCTGTCCAAAAAGTATCCGACTATATTTTTTCCCGCGGTAAGTAATGGCGAAAGGGTGGGGAAACTGAGCGTAGTGGTAGAAGGGACTTTCATTCGCATGCGTGATTTTTTGCTGCCTCACAACACCGCCGGATGCGTCTGTCGCTGCCAGATAGCGAAGTGGTGTAACACGTGTTCGTCGCATTCTCGTTTCGCTCAAGATGACAGAATGTTTGGAGAAGCGATACTGCATCAAGTTTTGTCAGAAACTTGGGGATACCCAAGCGGAAACAATCCGCAAAATTCAGCAGGCTTTCGGTGATGATGCAATGGGGGTCACTCAAATTAAAGAGTGGTTCAACCGCTTTAAAGATGGCCGCATGTCGGCGGACAGTGACCAGCGTTCCGGGAGATCGTCAACGAGCCGAAATGCTGATGTCATTGACAAAGTGCGGACATTGATCATGGAGGACCGTCGTTTGACCGTCCGGGAAATTGCTGATGAGGTTGGGATCAGCAGAGGTTCCGCAAACACGATTTTAACTGAGGATGTGGGCATGCGAAGAGTGGCGGAAAAATTTGTGCCCAAGCTGCTTTCGCCGGAGCAGCAACAACTCCGCCTTGAGGTCGCGCAGGACATGCTGGAGTGCGCCAACAGGGATCCTGAGTTCCTCAAGACTGTGATCACTGGTGACGAGTCGTGGGTGTACGGATATGACCCGGAAACCAAGGTCCAGTCGTCACAATGGAAGCATCCAACATCCCCGAGGCCCAAAAAAGCACGACACGTTCGGAGCAATGTGAAGGTGATACTGACTGTTTTCTTCGATTACCGGGGTGTTGTGCATCATGAGTACGCACCACTAGGCCAAACTGTTAATAAGGAGTACTACCAAGAAGTCCTCCGTCATCTTCGTGATGCAGTTCGGAGCAAGAGACCGGAGCTGTGGGACGCACGCAACTGGCAGCTGCATCATGACAATGCCCCAGCTCATTCATCACACCTGATCCATGGTTTCCTGGCTAAGCACGGCATTCCGCAGGTTCGCCAGGCTCCCTACTCTCCTGACATGGCTCCTTGTGATTTCTGGCTGTTCCCGAGATTGAAGACACCTCTAAAAGGCTCCCGTTTTGACAGCCGCGAGGACATCATACAGAACGCGACGGCGCAGCTGCACACCATTCCAAAACAAGCCTTCCAGAATTGCTTCCAGCAATGGAAGGACCGCTGGGCTAAGTGTGTGGAGTCACAAGGGGCCTACTTTGAAGGGGATTAGGTATTGTAACCACCCAGATACAAAACTTTTTTTTCCCGGCCCAAGGTCGGATACTTTTTGGACAGACCTCGTAGATGTGAGTAAATAATGAAACAGGTGTCAGAGAAACAAGATGTATGGAGATGTTTCATCTGTATCAGGATAGGGTTTTGTGTGGGTTTCTTGTGTACATATTAATGAATTATAAATTCCACAAAAACAGGGAATTTGTTAGCATCTTATGAAGCATCTTAAAAAGGCCTCTGCTACATATAGTCTGCTTTTTATTTTAGATATGTGTGTGTGTATTTTTGTCACATGTTTCCGTTTTGCAGGTAATATATATCCAGGCATTCATATTGGTAATATTGATGGGAAAACTGATGAGGAAGGTGTTTTTTGGACAGTTGAGAGCTGCAGAATTTGAGGTATTGTATCTCTCACAATCATCATATTGAAGACTGTAGGAATGCACACAGAGGAAGGAGGTTAAAAATCAGACAGAAATATAAACCAGTTTCTTAATAGTAAACACACACACTTTAGCAAATTGTTAAATGTAAATTTTGTATGCTTTTTGCATTCTTCCGTTTGTTGAAAGCACAAGGAAGTGTCTTATTTTGTTACACTCTCTCAACCATTAGCAGTGTTGGGAGAAGAAGAGAGTGGCTGAATTCATACATTCCTTTTGCCATTGAATTGAACCCAAAAATTATTGCTTATGAAATACATGTATATTTCCTTGCACTCTGTTTAATTTACATACAGAGAATCTGAAAAGAAAGAAAAGTGACATTACTAGACACTCTTCGTAAGTGAAAGAATTTGTCATGAAGTGTCTGAGGAAGTGTAAATCATTGGAAGGAGTTGTTTTATTATTGGTTTACACAGGCAGCTTCTTTGTTATCAGTGACAGCTGAAGGGTGTGTGCAGTATGTATGGGAGGTAGTAACATTTAAAAGGCCCTCCACATGCTCAGTTTTTATTCTGGCTTTAGTGTGCAAACTGAGGTTTGCATAGTTAAGCTGGAAGGAAAGTTGGAATCCATGGATGTAGTACTAGTCCAAAGGGCCCACCTCACACTTAGGTTTTACTCCGGCTTAACTGTGCAAACCAAGTTTGCACAGTTAAGCCATGAGGGAAGTCGTAACGTGTGGATGTAATACAACACTTTTGAAGCCTGAAGTTTACCTAAATTATAGATAAAGTTTAATTTGTACCTCAGATTAAATACACTTTATCTCCATATCAAAGACCACTGGTTACCTGTTCCACATCTCTGCTCTTGGATTGACTGAAGTTTCTTGTTCCCTTTAAGCAAATTCTGAGATATTGCTTTAAAATGGGCCATTACTGCTGTGATTGGTATCCTTCCCAGTTTGTAATTTATAATCATTGGTAATTTCTCAGACCATAAAACATTTAAGCTTAAAACCAAGAAGCAGCAATTATGAAAAACAACATTGTGTTACTTTCAAAGCTTTGTGAAAGATTTTACTGATGTAAGTAGTATTTATTATGGAACAAGGGTTGGTATGTTTAGTGGGTATTTACGTAGGATGCAGTTATGTCCACAGAAAAGTAAATCCTGGAAGGCTTGTTTCCCATCCCACTTTCTTTTCGACTGATTTTGCTTCTTGAGTGAGGCATACCTGGGGAAGTTTCAAAGTGGAAGCAGTTACAAAATTAAAATAGTAAGTGCTGGGAAGGTTTCAGATATACTCGGTGGGGTACATCTCATGTAAATTCCCAAGGTTGAGGAATGGGATCAAACTGTTTGGTGTGTTATGTCATGAAGGTGGTGTATATCCTGCAGGTATGCTGTATCATGCAGTCATGTTGTATCACATAGATGTGTTATATCATGCAGTTATTTTCTTTTTTCATATTGCAGCATCTCATGGAACGATCATGGTATGCAGTTACTGAAACATGCCTGGCTTTTACTGTTTTTCGAGATGATTTCAGTCCAAAATTTGTTGCACTTTTCACTGTCCTTCTGTTCTTGAAGTCTTTCCACTGGCTAGCAGAGGACAGAGTAGATTTTGTAAGTACAGTCTGTAGTCTTTGTTGTGTGTTATTGTATATTAGTTAAATCTAATTTAAAATAGACTGTCCACTAACATCAGGTTTTTGTAGTATGCAGCACGTATGTATCTAGTTTGAATAACAATATCCATCACCAGACAATACACTCTTATCGCAATAATTATATCCACTCCTCCTCCACTCCTAATATAACATTTCTGTTTTTTTCTCCCCCTTTACATCTCACCTTCTGTAAGAATTTTCCCAAATTCTTACTTCAGCGGTACTAGCACAGATTGTTGTTCTGTTGTACACTGCCTCTTCGTTAATATTGAGGCATTTCCTGCTTTGCTTCTAAGTATCTCCACATTCCAGACGCTGACCTTCATTAGACCTGCCATACTTTTGTAGTCATACGTGGAACCAGTTCTTCTCCTACTGTTTCCTCTTCTGTGATTCTTCAGTCTTTAAACACCACCTCCCCTGGTTATACTGCTGTGCTTGCATTTCTGTTGTTGAAGCAGCTGGTGAACAGATAATCTGCCACTCCATATGATTGACCTGCTTCTTCACATCCACACTGACAGACTTCCTATGCTGCCCTGTATATGATGTGTAGGGATGCACAAATTTTCTGAAAAACTAGGAGCCACCTCAGAAGTCTTGGTGCCAGAAGGGTGACATGCAGCAAGTTACATACTGAGGATCCACAAATATTAGATGCTGTGGTACAAAATTTAGTCATCAGGGCCACCTGGCACCTGGGATTTGTGCACCTCTGATGCAGTGTTCATCTCACTTCCCCCATCCCTCTGTACTGTTTATATCACCACTCTTGTGCTCCCCTTTCCCCATATAGCTTCATATACCCTCTTTGTACTGTAGGGTATGAGCCCACTCCTGATCTTCCTCATTTTCAAGGAGAAGTCTTTATGACTGCTAACCTTTAAGCCTGATAAATTTTTAATATTTGTCAGCACTTCTGACCTCACAGCAAAAGAGGTCAATTTCAACAGTGTAGACTGTTGCCTCCTTTTTCCCAGTCTAGCTGTTTGGTCAGTGCTGCTATCTGAGATCTCCAACCTCATTGACTCTTTCAGAAACTTTAACATAATTTTTTTTTGTACCAAAATCAAAATTTTTTCTTTGTTTGGTCTTCTCACAGCCAGTCTACTTTACCAGCCACCACTTGCTTCTTTTCTTCCCACTTACTGGTTGTTTAGTGTGCTTGTACTCTATATTTGCTCAATTTGGTGTGGTACCCAGTTACTTGAATTTTGCATGTAGTTCCTTGGTTCCAGTCTTCATTTCTGGTTTCTCTTGGTTGTGGGACTCAAGTGGCTCTTTAATCACTATACTTTCTTTCTCTGTCTCTCTCTTCCCCCCACCCCCACCACGATTTTATCACATGTTTAATATTTGTAATTCATCTCCTGTTCCTGCTTTATCTCCATTCCTCCTTCCCCTGGCCCAAAAACCAGCTTTGCCTTCTTACGCAGTCAGCCTCACACCTCTGTGATGTGTGGTTCAATATACACTTCATTGTTAATGTGGCAGTTATGACCTGGTAAATTTCACTGCCATCCATTCTTTCACTGCTTTGAAAGCGCGTCAACCTTCCACTGTTGCTAAGACTCAACTGACTCCATAGCCTTTGTACAATAGAAGACATTCCTTTTGCCTGGAGTTTGCAGTCGGACATCAGTTTACAGTAATAATATCACTCTACCAATCAGGAATAACTAAATACTTTAAAACACTGTTTGACAGGGTTCTGAATATGTAGGTAAAGAAATTAGGTGTGAGGAACACCTTCCTTCCATAACTGGTATAACAAGTGCCTGTTAATAAAGAAGCATTAATAAGCATTATGAATAAGGATTATTAAGTCTTTACTACTTTTTGTTTTCAGATGGAAAGAAGCCCTGTCATATCATGGTTGTTTCACATACGGGTTCTGTGTAAGTCTTTTGAAAATAATACTGAAGCATTGTGTTTGGTTGACATGACCATGGGGACTATTTTTGTCTAGGTATTAAATACAGAGGTGCACAACATATGACACGTTTTTTGTATGCTGCTGCAGAGCATCTTACTGCTTCTCTTAGACGTAGAATATGCCAGAAAGTAACAGATGTATTCCATTTTCCTGAATGTTCCTATAATGCTTGTAAGTTATGACTGTTTTAGTGTGGTTGCAGTATCTGTTTTATATAAGGTGAAGACATTAAAATCAGATAATTTCAAACAGGATACAAGTTTATGAAATTTCAGACTGAAGGCTGTGTGGAATGTACAACAGAATTTTCGTAAGGTTGTGTTATAATTGCAGATACAGGGCAGTAGATTTATTATGTCCCTGAGCTTTGGAGCATGTAATGGTAATGGTCTTGGCTTGTGAATGTGTGCTAGCCAACATATCATTCTGTTATCAGTTCTCCATTCTGTGCCAAGCTAGGGGCTCGTAGTCATCTTTTGTTAATCAGAAGTATAGATGATCTGAATGTGCATGTGTAGTGCATTCACCTGAACAGAATGTTCATTTGTAATACTTCAGCAAAGTACGCATCATGAAAAAAATGTTGCCAAGAAAAATACCCACCCCAGCAGTGCCATGTAAGAGAGTGGTGTGCAGAATAGCAGAAAAATGTTGAATGACAGGTTCAGTGCTTGACAAAAATAAAGTATGAAAATGTCAATGTTTTAACTGAAGAGAAATTAGATGGCATTGTAGCTGATATGGAAGCAGGCCCCAGAAAGTCTGTGCATCTGTTTGCACTAGAGCTGTACAAGAACTCTTTCCTCCGTACAGGGAGAAAGAAGCTGGTACTGCAGATGGTTTGAAGTGGCGATGGCTGACCAATTTCTTGATCCAGAACTCAAGGTTTTCTTGGATGAGCCATGGTTTACATTAAGTGACAATGTAAACAGATACTGGTATTACAAACTCCCCATGCAGTTCATGAAGTTCCATTGTATGACCTTGAAGTCAGAATTATGCTACTTCATGTAGGACATTGCCACAGCCTACACAGAAATTTTCTCAGTGACTGCACTAGGAGATGTATTCGGTGAATGGTTGATAATTTGTGGATTGCAGCCTTCCAGATCTCCAGATTTGAATCTTTCACATTCTTTTCAAGAACTGAAAGATAGTGTTATAAGAGGTTACTAGTAATTCAAAACAAACTCCATTGTGTGTCGAGAAGTATTTTCAGAAGATGTGAGGCCTTAGGATCTGGAGGTCAGTATGTCAAGACTGTTACGTAAAGTAAGGTAAGTTGAACTGCAGGGGAAAGTCAGGCTAATTTCTCAGAAGATGTAGGTTTACCATGCAGCGATACTTCTGTGGTAGCTTTGATGCTCGAGGACATAACTAAATACACTCCGTGCACAGTAAGTTCTCTGTTAACATATTCACTGCTGGGTATTTAATTGCCAGGGATTTATTGAATGTTAAACAACCAGTGCGTCGTCTTATAAAAAAAATTAATTACAAGGAAACTGTAGGAGATAAAAATTTGAAATTTTGAACATACCTTTAGTAATGCTTCAGAGTGTGATATCGTGTGTAGCAGTCTTCTGGATGGAGAGGAGCACCACAATGAGCGCAAACAAATCTTGTTTCTTTCTTGATATTTTTCCGTATACACACTCGACTTCTTTGTGTAGATGTCTAGTCTTTCTTTGTAGGAGGGACATGCATGAGTTTATGGTTTTTCATTTTTCCATCAAGTCTGCCAGGTGGGTTACTTTTTGGGGCTCGTTTCGGTGGAGTTGGTGTAGGCGTTCTGCTCGAGTCTTGTGACTCGTCTGATGGTGATGATGATGATGCTGATGATGATGATGATGATGGTGGTGGTGTTGATACATCTTCTCTTGTGTGTATAAGATTTTCACTGACATCCACTAAGTAATCGGAATGATTTGTGGGAATTAGGGTTGGATTTTGTAAATACAACATAACTATTGAAAAGTGCACATTGGAGAATGTAGAAAAAGACTTTCTTAGGCCATTTTACAGTTTTACGGATGAAGGAGTAATAGGCAAGGTATTGGTCAGCTGTATCAACACCATGCATGTGTGTGTTGTAATTACTATGCATTTAGGTTTTTTCTTTGTGACGCCAGTATGTCTGCTCATGTCATCTACCACAGCTGCTGTGTGAAGCGTTGAAATCATGTTTACGAGTCTCTTATCTTGGTGTGAGACCAATAGTACGTCCCGTTTCTTAAGAAAAGTAACCTCACCTTTCTTAAACTTTTTTGCCTCTTCTATCATGTCCTTGGGCAAACCACAATTTACTCTAATTGTGCCACACACTTGAATTGATTTCTGAAGCAGTTCCTCAGCCAGGCGAACACTATTATAATAATAATCTTGATACTGATGGTAACCCTTCCCTTCATAAGGCTCTAGTAGAAGACACTGTTTCAGTCAAAGGTCCGCATTTGCCATCATATATCTGCATGTTGCAAATATAGCCTGACATACTTTCACATACCATCCGTACCAGAATACCATACTTTGTTATTTTACTGGGGTTGTATATGCGAAAATGCAAATGACCCCGCCAACCAAGCATGCCTTCAGAAAGTGAAATCTGTCTCTCAGGAATATAATTAGATTTGAAATCATTGACTACAGTGTCTAATATTGGTTGAGTTTTGTACAGATGGTCTTCATTTGATCCTATTGCAATATTGTTGTTGAAGTGTAGGCATCGGTGGATAATTTGAAATCTGTTCCTAGACATCGTTTGTGAAAAAATGGGTGTTAGTAAAATGCCTCTTGTTGACCAGTACCATTCTAATTTTGGTTTTCGAATTACACCTGTAAGGAACATCAAACCAAGACATTTCTTCATTTCATATATTGTCACAGGTTTCCATTGTTCACTACATGCATGTTTTGTAACGGGTCATGGCATTGTCGCGATCTGTTGTTGTGCGTACAAATTTGTCTGGTTGACAACAATGTGAATGAGTTCTGGAGTGATGTAATTATCAACATATTCCATCATATCTGTTCCATTTTGAACAGCAAATTGTACTGCTGGATTTCCTGTGAAGAGTGGAATACTTGGTTGACAGTCTTTTTTACAAAACCCATCTACACTAGGGCCCAGATCCGAGTCTGAAATGTTGTTCTCATCATCACTGCCCTCACTACTCAATATTTCTGGGACACAATCTTTGTCTGAATCACTGTCATTCGCAAGTTCCTCATCAATAGAAGCCACTGTATATGCTTCAATTCTAAGCAATTTTATTTTCCTAGTAGCCATATTGTACTTTATGTATAAATAAACTCTCAACCAACATCACAGAAAGGAAATACTCTGCTGACTGCAGCCTCAAAAATCACTTGCTTAGCTTGAGACTGAACATAAATGTTGTGATATATTTATGATATTTTTCTACCCTAATGTACGTGACAAAATGCATATATTTTTTCCAGTTACATCGGGGATTAATAAAGATGTGAAATATGTTTCCTGACAGAAATTGTTGTGTGCATGGCCTGTTTAAGGCAAAAGAGCAGAGTAAACTTTAGATCGACTAAAGTCGATGCTGGCAATTTAAAATGTAAATAATGAAATCGACCAAGGTCAACTTTGACAGTGAATGTGTTAACATGCCAAATATATGTACAAGGGATGTTACTGAATAGATATGTGACATTTTTGCTGGATAAGTATAGTGAGCAATTAAGAATGCTGAAATAATGTAGTAAAATATTTATAATTTAATGGAAAAGATTAATGAAAACATGGTTGAACTTATTCTAGCAACACAAAGTAGGACAGTGATTTTTGTTACTCCCTTTTCAGCAAATGTGTGCTGTACTCATACATTTCTGTAGTCTTGAATACCTTGCATGAAATTGTTGGTTTCATAATTGTTGTGTTTTAGAGTGTTGGTATGTTCAATTTTAAGGTGCATTTGTGTGGGAAAACTGAGGATAACCATGACAGTTGGGTATCTGATCTTGACTGACCCTCAGAAGCTGAAGTGGCTGCAGTGTTGGTATTAGTGGTAGCAGGGAGTGAAAGTACCAAGACAGGATAGTCTATAAAAGCATGCTGTTTGAACCAGATTTCATGAATCACTGTGCTTATGTCTGTAACACATGTCATTGAACTGGGATGGACAAACATTTACTGCTTGTTACTATTCTACCTGGAAGTTTTGTTCCTTGATATGTATAAGTTTATTTGTTCCCTCAATATAGTGATATAAAAACTGGTGGATTGTGCTTGTGAAAAGGATGAAGGATTATTTTATTTTAATTATTTTAATCTTTGTTATTATTCTTAACAGCTCTTTTTAATCATACGCTGCTGTCAGATTGAATGATTTGACCAGCATAAAAATGAAATCAAATAGTCATAGGTATGTAGTTAGTGTATACCTGTACAGCCGGCTAAGAAAGAAAGATGTGGTAAAGTAAGGGTGGTGAAATTATACTATATGACAATAATTTCCTCCTTGAAAGTGGAATTATTAATAGAGGGAATTATACGATTAAGTGGAGAGTTTTTACCTTATGATCTTAGCTAATAGATATGGGGTCAATCCAGCAAAATACTGTTTTGGTGATCATGTATGATTTTTTTTCTAGCTTTGCTCACCATGCTTGGTGCTCTTGACCTGAATTTTGTGGGCCATGCTTACCAATCTACAATCACAAAGGGTGCATCAGTGCAACTGGTATTTGGATTTGAATATGCTATCCTTCTTACCATTATCATTAATATCACCATCAAATATGGACTCCACACCATTGATTTGAACAGTGAGAATCCATGGGATAACAAGGCTGTATTTCTTTTGTACACTGAGTTGGTCATGGGTGAGTCATGTGTCATATAACACAGTATATATTGCAGATTATTTTAGTCTGTTGATACCTGAGGAATTATGGATATGTATCAGATCTACCACTTTATTATGAGTCAGATTCCTGTGAAGTCTGATGTTAGCAGGTTACTTGCTTCTACCTGGAAAACTAGCCATAAACCCATGTTGGCTCAGACCAATGCGTTCTTATTTTTAGAACAGTGGATGTGCCTAAGCATGTGATTTTTATTTCATTGTGTAATAACATGAAGTATAGGGTTGGACAGATGTTAACAGTCAGAACAAAAAAAAATTCTCTTGTTTTTAATGAAGTGTCCTCACATGATTAGAAATTTGGAGTGAGGTGCACAGTTAGTCCTTGGAGAATAATGGGGCCATATTTGTATTAAACAGTGAACTGCAAACGTTTTCTAAGATTACTCCTGACACCCTTTTTGATTACTTGACTTAGAGTGAAAGAAGTATTGATATTTCATCCAGGACAGTGCTATGAAATTATACATTATGATTATGATGATTCATCTGTAAGCATGTCTGCAGACAGTAAGAGAACCATGCAAGGAAATAACATCACAGTTTGCCACAATATTATGTTGTATAATCCTGTAGTCTTATGAGCTTTTGACATGTTCATGGATGTATTAATTGGATCATGTTTACATTTTATAGAATTAGTTTTAATTGTTATGTCATAAAAGTAGTTGCATTGCATTGTCAATCTTCAGTAAGCACACTGCATGTAAATGACACAATCATGTTGAATTGGGAACTGACACCTATAGTACTGATTTACTAATACAGTGTTCAACTTAATGCAGCACCTGCTTATAGAATGTACATTAACAATCTGAAATATATAATATGACTGACTACAAGTTAACCCTTATTGTTCAAGTATTGAGTTAAATTCGACAGCACTTTTCCACTGTTAACAGGTCCAATATCGAGCTCAAATCAAAATGTCATTTTACAGTGTCTTATGTTGGTTTTCCACAAGCTTCTGTTATCTAGTGACTCCTTTTGAACTTTGAATGTTAGAGATTTTCTGGAAAATTAATTTGGACCAGACTGTTGGAATTCACAAGAATAGTATAGACTGCAAAGGGTTAAAGCCTGCTTTAACCCTTTGCAGGAGGGTAATGTCCTACAACTCTTCGACATACTTGACACCTGCTGAACATATTAAAAACTGTTTGAAATTTTTGCCTAGAAATTGCTAGAAAATATACACTACTTCACAAAATCGCACTCTTGCAACACATTCTGCCTCCTGAAGGTTTTGCATGACTGTATGTTACTGTTGTTCAAAACACAGCAATTTGTGGCTCCATGAACAGATGACTTTGATGTGCCGGTTTTCTGACACAACTTTCTTAAGGATTTTCATGAAGGTGCTGTCCATTGTGGTTCATTACCATCTAGCAAGGAACCTATTGTTCGAAATTTGTTCACTAGTCAATATATTGTTGATTTTGAGGTAACTGCAACACTGGAAAACCAGTTTTTGAATTTGCTGCCATACTTTTTATATGATTTCTTTCTTACATGGGATTCCACAGTAAAAACCCCTCTGTGTTGGATGCTATTTCATATTTACAAGAGACAGCAGCAGTTTACATCTGTTGCACTTATTTTACAAAACTGAACTGGTTTGAAATCTTGTTAATATGTGTGAATAAGAATTAAGGCAATGGTGTGTAAGGGAACACATTGTGATAAAGGTATTAGTAATGAGTCATATGCAGTACAATATCCTAGCCAATGGCATGGGTTCTGCATTGAAATGGATTGCCCGTGTAACTTGATCCAAAAATGTTATGACATTTCACTCTGTTATATGTGGCATAGTGTTGTATTATATCCTAATCCATAATTTAGTAATGATTTTGTTGCAGGTTTCTTCAAAGTCTTTTTGTACATTGCTTTTGTTGCCATCATGGTGCGAATTTACACGTTACCATTGTTTGCATTTAGGCCGATGTACTACACAATGAGGTAAGCACCTTTTGATGCGTGATTAAAGTAGCTGTATTTAAATCTAATAAATATATTTTTTGTCCAGATCATTGTTGCCATAAAAATTGATGACAACATTTGAATTTAACATTTTATTAGAGGTATGACAGAGATTCTTCAGTGGAAATTGGCATCTCATTAATGCAGTGTCTATTACAGGCAGATTTTATTGCATATTGCAGAATTTTCAGCAGCATATGCTGCTGTGGTAACATGAACCAGCCCTATCAGTCTTGTTTTATCTTATTGTTATGATGCTTGTAAACAACATGTATTGTGTGGTGACAGCAGTAAATTTTTTTCCTATAAATTTATAGTATTTATTATGACAGTGCATTTTTATTACTGACTTTTAATAACACAGAAGGCTGATCAGTTTAAAGAAAAGCATGTCTGTGCCATGAGAACATTTTGACTGAATGTATGTAGGCATAATTCCTGATTAATTTGAGGCTTTCATCCAGATGTTTTATATAGAATGTGCAATACACCCTTCATACAGCAAAATAGATCATGTGTGGGTACTAATAGGTTAAAATGCATACATTCAAAAGTGCAGTAGGTAGGCAGAAAGTGCTGAGAGTTTACAGATTGTATGTTAGGGCAGATATTCAGCATGTGGGTGTATATGTGTGTTCTGTGCATGTGTGTGTGAAATTCTTTTAAGTTATAGCTGAAATTTCATGTTGTGTTTAATTTGTATTGTAACAAACTGTGAACATTATTTGTTTGCTAAACATGTAGAGAAATGACAGGTTAGCTTAACAGCACTGTAAATTAACCCTTTGTTGCCAGGATGAAATGCCCAGTGCACTCTGCAATAAACTGGGATTTAAATGGTCTGCCCTATCACTTTGCATGTTACTGGCCAATGCCTGTTGTAGACCTTTGGCTTTCTCAGCATTACACTTGCACAGCTGTAGTCGTCCTTTGGTGCCAGAGGGTTAGTAATGAATGCAAGGAGTAATGCGGCAAAACTTTGATGACATGCAGTAGAACAAACCATTCACACATAGTTTTGCACTAATAGTAGTGGTACTGCAGAGTATCATACTTGAACATGCTGTTAGTTTGTATGGTACTTAAACTTTTGGTATAGTAATACTGTGATATTTCCCAGTAACATATACTCTTGGAAAAGACTCTGGTTATTGTGTTTAGATCATCAAAGCAAATTTTTGGTGCATATGGATTTGTCACAAGTAACTAATCCAAGAAAATTGTTTGTGGTTTATGCTATATATCATTGAAGCTGATGTGAGTTTTGATTTCTGATAAGGTTTTATATTTATTAATTGTCACATGCACATTTTACAGAACTTCTTGTGGATACTACATGTATTTATTTGTATTTGTTTCATGTATACGTACGGGTTTGTGACAGTGAAGTTATTGTGTTTTTCAGGTCATTTAAAAAAGCATTCAATGATGTGATCTTATCTCGCCGTGCAATCCGAAACATGAACACACTTTATCCAGATGCTACTCCAGAAGAGTTGGCTGCTGCAGATAATGTATGCATAATCTGCAGAGAGGAAATGGTTACAGGTAAGCAGAGTATTTGCATTGCTGCATCAAATTTATTATACTACTAAGGGCCACCAGAACATTTGTGGGCTGCAGATGCTTTCTAGTCCTAAAAATACTGATGAATTGTATTTGCATTATCAGTCGCATGAACACACAGATTCTGGTAGTGTAGAGAGGAAAGCAGAAGTTGATAATTTTGTGTTACCAATACAAGAAAACAAGGAAGTGACAGAGCTTTGTTTTATGAGTTTGTCCAGGATTAATTAAGAGGTATTTGTGAAAAGTGATGCTGTCCTTGTGCCTGAACACTGCACCTTGTAGGCATGTAGGAAGTGAGGCTAAAGCATTGTGCATTACTCTATATCATTAGACTGATGTGAGTATTACAGTTGTTTTACCACTGGAGAAAATGTACCAAGTATCCATGTATATATGCTGTTCGTTGTTGCATGCTGGTAATTATGAAGAGCTTGATTCTCATGTAAGAAAATATCTAAGTTGCAGTGTATTACCATGACGTTCGGTTTCCTGTATGTTGTGCAAGGGAGAGAACTGGAACAAACTGCTCCAGTCTGAAATAAAAAATTCTGTTACACCTCTGTGGTATATCCATGACTCAAGTCAGTATCCAAAATCCATTTAATTTCCAGAATATATTCTGCCTAAGGAAGGATATATTCTAAAAATACAAATCTAAAAAGCACTCTGTGGCTTGGATTTAATTTAATGTCCATTGAATAAATCTGTCCGATGTCAGGAAAGTGAATAGCCGTGGGCTGGAACTGCAGTTCAGTCTGTGGAGAATGCTGGGATTTCTGTCTTAGCCACTGTGTCTTGGACTGGTTCTGAGGATTATCCTGCTTATCCATTGTTATGGAGCAATTTTTCCAGATGTTAAGTACTACAGCCTGAAGCTGACCATGCACCTTTATTTAAAGCTGAAGTCTGGACTGAAATGTGCTTTACATGCACACAGTCCATAAGCCTCAGTTTCATGGCCCTTGAATACAGTGACAGTTTCACCTTATTGTGTCCTCTCTGTTTTCACAGACAGGTTTATGGAATGAGAAGCATTGGAAATAGTGATTATTGTGTTCATTGACATTTTACAGAATGTTTGGTCTTCAGTCAGATAGTAGGATGTAGGTGAAATTTTTGTGCAAATATATAGGGGATGAAGATGGCCCACCCCTTCCTGCCGTGGATCACTAATGCTTGTGGAAGTTGGGGCGGCAGTAACACACAGAGTACACGACACAATCAACAAAACATTAACATAACAGTTTAATAAGGAACATAATAAGTACAATCAATAGAGAACATTAGAAACAATAACAGCGGCTGCTACTTACAATTCTTTCAAAAACTCAAACCAGACCTGCCCGTCACACATAATAAATTAAACGCAAATACCTGGGTGACACTGCCCTGGCTGGCCAACTGAAAAGGAATTTAGTTACAAAAGCCAAACTGAATTTTAGCCACCCAGGCCAACTGCCAGGGACAAAGTGGTTTCAGGGTGGAAGCACAGGAAATGGTCTTGGGATAGGCAAGTGGAGAGAAGGATGGAGAGGGAAAGGAAGTACTACATACCTCAGAAACCAGCTCTAACAGTGGTCCAGCACAAAGATTTGTAAATTATTTGCTGGTTTGTACCCCACGGTTTTGCACATTTGACTTCTAGAGTAGCTTGACACCATTACCTGAGAAGACAGAAACAAAATGTATTTGACAAGAATTATTTCCAGTCTCTTTGTCATGTGTGAGAATGTACAGAATTAAAACTGAGATTTTATAGTAAGTGTGTCAGTATGATAGATAACATGCCATTGACTTAAGCAGAAATTATGAAAAAAATAATAATAATAAAACTTTGATGCTAAATATTTTGCATTAGTTTGATTTATATATTGCAGTAAAGAACATTGTTGTTGCTTAAAAGTTTTTGGGTTGTAGCCCGGCGTCAATTTTTGGTGTATAACCAATGTTTCGGGAACACAAGAGGTTGAAGTTCTATCCACAAAATCTGGATATTTGGACCACCTGATCATGGAGGCCGTTGAGGTGAACCTGCACCCTAATAACATCAACAGGGAAGATGGATTGATACTTAACGGAGCATGGAAACCCATCATACAACTCCTGAAAGAAAACAGCGACTCTCCTTCTCTGCCACTCAATTCCACCAGTGAATACTTGGCACCGGTTTTTAGAATTTGGCTCCACTTCCTCCCGTCATGGACATTTTTTCTCCGAGGCTACAGCCATCAACCATATGTATATACTCCCACCACTTCTTACCCATTGTTGCCATCCCAGTCTCTGTCAAAACACCACACCTCCCCCTTCTTCCTGATTGGCTCGTCTATTCAGTACTACCCATTGGACCCCACTCCTATATAAACACACGTTCCTTACCTCCTGGCATCCTATTTACCTAAGACCCTGAAGATGGGACAAACAAGTGTTTCCGAAACGTTGGTTATACACCAAAAATTGACGCCGGGCTACAACCCAAAAACTTTTAAGCAACATTACGACCATGGCGGAAGCCTTCAATTACATATAAGAACATTGTTTTTCTAAATTCATCGCTTTATGAATTTACTTTGAACATGTTACTGAGTTGCAATATTTACTGATGATTGTAGCATCAAAGAAGCTCCCATGTAACCATATTTTTCATACATCATGCCTTCGGTCATGGTTCCAACGTCAGCAAACCTGTCCCACATGCAGGTTGAATATTTTGAGGACGCCTACAACAAATGTGCAAAATCCTGCTACTCCTCAAGTAGGTCAACCTCAAGGCCAGCAGCCTCAGGGTGCTCCTGCAGCAGGACTACCTGAACCACCTGGTGAGAAAACAATCAGCTTGAATAATTAATATTAATATAATAATAATAATAATAATAATAATAAAGGGTGACCGTGAACTGCCTTGTACAAGCCATTTTACTACTATTCATGAAAAGTATCTGCTGTTGTCTAAAGAATTGACAGAATTCATGTATTATGTATTTTAAGCCTGTCTAATTTACGATCTGTACTGCTCTTGATATTTTCCCACGCGTGTCGACCAATATTCTTCCTGCCTCCATTGTATTTCAAAATCTATTCAGTTACATTTTTCTTATTTTAGTTCTTTTGAATGATAATGGATGGCAGGAGGTGGTTTTTTACTGTACTTTATTTATATGATTTTAAGAAGGTAAAAGTTGGAGTTTTTGGCTGAAAAGGGATGGTGAGGATGTAGGAATTTTGATAAAGTTGGTGACACGGGAAATGTTAAATGTTAAAGTTTTCCCCAGGAAATGTTATGTTCCTGAGAGTTGGCTTTTAATAGGTGAAATAATGCTATACATCACTGGTTTTACCTTAGTGTGAAGTTGGATGATTTCAGTGTATTTCAGAGCACAAATATCAACATGTTAACCAAAAATGACCCATGTCCCTTCATGGTTAAAACTATACGTGTGATTTCATTGTGAAATGTGTACCATCTCGCAAAGATCAGCTTGTAGAGCTGTGAGCATGCGGTTGTTGGTTAGTATGAGGCCAGATGTAACACAATCATTTGTCAGGAAATCATCTTATCATGGACTGTTTAGTCAGAAAGGGAAAAGACCATATTATGTGACCAGATAATGTATGGTTTGTGGTATATTGAGTATTTGTTTCCGTTGATAATGGTGGGTGGTTGAGTTCTCAAACTGAGTTTGAAATTCAGCACAAGAAGGTTTACTAGATCACCTGTTTTTATTTAAGGGTGAGAAAAAGTGGTTGTGTTGTGCAGTGTAATTGTTCGTTGAATTGTTATAGTGACAGATGTTAGTTGCCTGATTTATGAATATAAGATATCCAGAATTCCAGTTTGATACTGTGAAATTACAAATGGAACAGAAACTGCCAGTAGCAGTAGTTTATTCTCACAGTATGAAGGTATCTGAGATATAAAAATACATTGAACATTGTGTGAAAGCGACACTGAAGCTAATTCTGTACCAGTTGACATGTGAAAGGTAGTTGAAGTTTTAGAAGAAATATGCAGTTTGATCCGGTTTTGGTTGTTCTCGTGCCTACCAAGTCCCTATTCTTAGCTTTTGACAGCAAATATACCATTCCTTACCATCTGCAGAAATCAGATTTATAGTATTTTCAGTCAACACATTGTTAGCTTCAGAACAGCATAATTTAGCTTTTAGTGGTATATGACCTGTTTATGGTCATTGGACCTGAAATTTAGATTTATATTTAGCTCTTCTGTCAGAGTGCCACATGAAGGGTATTTTGGACTGGATTTTGAGGCGTTAATAACTAGTTGATTTACAGCTGGTGTAAATCCTTTCCAACCACTGCTTGGAGCGGCAGGTGTATTTCCTGGACCGTTTCCCTTTTGGCAGCCATTCCAGCACCCGTTCCAGCAGCCACCTGCTGCAGGACCTGCAGGAAATAATCCACAGCAGGCAGGAGACGCTTCCCAACAGTCACATTCTAGAGGTATGTCCAGTTCTGGTATAGACATACTGAACTTTCAGAGAGTTGTTTTATTAACAGTGATGCAGGTTCACATGCACTGCTGTCTTTTAGCCTAATAGTAGTAAGTATGATTAGATTAATGTTAAAAATAGCTTGCTAAAACTTAAATCTTATTTATTTCTTTATTTATGTATTGTGTACAAGATAGTGGCTTTGTTGTTACAATAAAACTTCATCACATATTTCACATTTGACTTCTTATTTATATTTATTTAGAGCAAGGTTTGATGGAAGATTGCTTTGAGTTAAAAATTAAGTTTGAAAATGTTTTTTTGTTGATTCAGGCCCAGATGGCAGCACTTCACCTGCCCCAGGCATGGCTGGTAGTGGGATGTCGGCGTCAACATCATCTCAGTCACCTAGCTCTTCCACTTCCACCTCAACATCCACCTCTGCGCCCGCATCTTCTCAGTTTACCCCACTACCTCCCCAACCACCATTACAGCCTGGAACAAATGTGCCATTCTTCTGTCCTCCATTTCCATTCATGCCTTTCAGTAAGTATTTATACAAGGGTCTGTCATTTTTCTTTGGCAGTTCTGTGTAATTTTCTGTGTGTGTTTTGTCCTCATGAAATCGTAGCCAAATCCATTAGTACATCTTCAGAATTGGCTGCAAACATGCATACTGTATGTACACTTTCAACATCCTGCCAAGCGATACCCTAGTCTCTAAATTGTAGTTAAGTCTGTTTTGGTGATCCATATGCTGGTTGCTGTCTGTTTACTCAGCAGTGTGTTGCAGGAAGCATAGCAAAATAAATATTTCCTGCTACTTACTTGTTTGGCATGGTGTTTTATGGTTTCAAGAAGTCACATCACTCATTGCTGTCACATTGCGGCCTGGATTTTATGTGATAATTTTCCAAATACTTAACCAGTAGGGAATATGATGTCACACTTCTTATGCTGTGTTTGTACTCTTTCTCATTCCTTGTGTGGTACAAGTGTAGCAATACAGTATGGAGGATGAAAATAGTAATTTGCTCATAACAGAGTGACTTGTATCTTTGAAAGAAATTGTCTATCCAGTGGTCAGCATGTTGTACACTGCTAGCCATTGCAGCCAAGTTCTGTGTGAGGACAAGCAAAAGTGTGCGAGAGATATTTTGATGTCAGTGGAAATCAGGAGGTGGAAGCTGTTTAGAACCTTTAAGTCTATGAAGTGAAAAAATAATTTTGTCCGCTACACTTCCCTGTCTGGCATTGTATGAAGTAGCTGTTTACCATCTTGTCTTCTGTCAGCATACACTTTATGTCTGTCATAGTCCTGTATAATTATTGGTGTTTCGTGGTTAAACAATACAGCTCTGGGATTGATGCTATGAGAACAAATACACATGATGTAGAAGAAAATTGTTTTATTTTCCTTCAAAGTAGTTACCTTGACTACAGCACACTTCAAATCTTTCTAAAAGTTAAAAGTCATCAAAGGCTGCTGAAGAAACTTCACTTAATTTGGTTGTTACATTTGTTTTGAAGTTCTTGACATTTTGAAAGCATTTTCCTTTGAGGGCGGCTTTCTTTTAGCGCAGGAGTGTCCAACCGTTTGGGCAAAGAGCCATGACCATTATTGTGGGCTGGTTTTTATGCCACACTTGTAAAAATCACAGTAAGTGTAATAGCTAACGACCTAAATTAGTGTGTAGTTTTTTACAGTATGTATATAAAGTGTGGCCGCAGGCTGCATGACACAACCTGGCAGGCTGCAGGTTGGGCGTCCATGCTTTAGGGAATAGGAAAAAGTTGGCTCACGTGAGGTCAGGTGAGTAAGGTGGATGGCTGATGACCATGACGTAAGTCGCCAGGAAGCACATCATTCTGATGACAGAACAAGGTCATGTGTCAGACTCTGTGGAACAATCTTCGTGCAAATCATCCTCTTTCACTGATCTTCCCACATACATAATTTTCTCATGGAAGATGTAGTGTCCTGTAGATTGTTGTCATTCATCTCTTGTTGCCAGATGTGTTGTTGAATCATGTAATGGGCAACATTTAAAGTGTTACAGGAAGGTGAAGCTGTAATTGGTATTTGAGGGACTCAAAAAAGTTCTGCAGATTATCAGAAGTCTACTATATATGTAATTAAAATATAATTAAACATGCTGCTATAACCATTGCTTTATTAGATGTAAACTTTCCTTCTGAGACAATTAAAAGGGACTGAAGGCTCCATAATTATTATGCTACATGTAAATTCCCATATTCATCCAGATTTTAGGTGGATTCATTCTAAAACTAGAATGGAGCATACCTTCATTTGAGTATTTGAAATTACTTACTGATTATTATGTTCTGAACAGTACCGCCACCAATGCCACCAGCCAATTTCACAGGCCTATCAACAGAAGAGCTGCAGAGGATGGAAGGCATAACAAGAGAGAGCGTGGAGGCACGACTACAGTGTCTTCGCAACATCCAGCTCCTTTTGGATGCCTCAGTTACGCTGATGTTACAGTACTCAGCTGCAGCTGCTTCAGCATCTGCTTCTTCAAGGTAGAGTGTAATAGTGACAGCCAGTAGAAATAACAGTAAAGCTTCTGTCAAGAACCCTCCTCAGAGAGAACTAGGGAACTGTTTGAAGTGGGAACCAGTTTTGAGAATGGACTCTTTACAGGATGATGTCACTTGAGGGGACATCTCTTCAAATCAAGAGAAGCAAATGGTGCCTGAAAGTTGCAATAACAAGAAACAGGCTTGTACATCCATTGTATCTGTGAGGCTTTAGCTGATTTAAGTTTGTGTCACTTGGAAACCCATGTTATGAAACCAAGTGACTGTGTTGGAGCTCCATTGAACAAGGCACTTTGTTTTGTAAGAGGTCAGGTCTGCTAGAGGACCAATGTGGGAAAAAGATTCAATCGCCATAGTGCAAAGGTCATTTAATGCCCACCCCCATTAAATCTAATTATATATATTTATAAGTAAATAAAAAAATAAGAAACTGACAGGTTTCTGAAGGTATAAGATTTGGACTTGTTAATTAGTAGATGTGCTGCAACAAAAACGGTTTAATCCTATTAGACAGGTGTAGTTCACAAGACAGCTCAGTGTTTGTAAGATTAGAAGATTTGTTATTTTTAATATTCTAAGTGATACTGTGACCTCTGATTACAAGTGGTATAAATAATGTGATTATGTTCTGTTATAGTATGGCTGCAACATCAGTTGCCACAGCAGGTTCACAAAATGTAACACATCACCCACATCTGCAGCACCTTCAACATATCCAGCATCTGAATCTGCTTCTTCTAGTCTCAGGTAACTTCATAATTAGGTCCCTGGGAAACAAGTAATGGCCAGATTATACACGGCAACTTAGAGTTCGGGCTGTTGGCCCTGTCCCACAGTACTGCTCCAGTCAAGCTAAACATGACGTTGTGTAACATACTGTGTTTGCCCAGCTACGACATGGTTTGTTTACTTGTGTATGTACAGGTAGTTCTCATTTTATGCCAGGGTTACGTTCCTGACAAATGTCGCGCAAACTGAACACAAAAGTCCCATTTCAAACATTGTATTTCCTGGGGGTTAGGGGACTGACAACCTCATCCTATATAGTGTATGCCTATACCACTAGTGGACGTATGGACCTGTAGAGTATATGTGTACTGTATATACAGCATATATACATTTCTATACAGTATACATACATTTCTATACAATAATATTTATTTATTTCTATGCACTAAAAATGTAAGAGGCTCACATCCATAGTTCTTTGGTACGGTTTATTCGGATGGGACTGTGGTAGTCTTGCTACACAAACAAACACTTTAGTTCCTGACTTAGCACTTTCTTTAATTCTATCACCATTATCACAAATTGTATGTATGCTACTATCAGCGAGTCTAATATTATGGCATATATCAACAATTCTTTCACCTTTTCAAGTCAGCTTATTACGTCTAATTTCTCTTCAGTACCGATTGTCTTTCGCCGATTTTTGACATGGATTGCTCTAGGTGATGCAGATTTACGTTTCTCACTCATATTGGTAAGAAAAGCAAATGCTGTTGAAGAGGAAACTAAATGATCCGCATGATTATATCACCAACGTAATCAATCCATACACATGACTGATGGCATGACAGTGACGTCACTTCCTGCTAGCCTCTTACAGAAGATAAATGTGACCACGGATCGTCTATGCCAAATCATGTTGAACCGAAAATTATCGCATAAATTTAATAAGCGCGCCCATGGATCGTCTATGCCAAATTGTGTTAAACCAAAAGTTATCGTGTAAATTTGAAAAGTGGTGTAAATTTTCAAGTCGTGTTAAAGCAAAATTGCGCAAAACAAAATCGCGTAAAACGAAAACTACCTGTATTCAAAGCAGTGAACTGTTAATATATTTGTGAATGAAGCCAGGAAGGGAGTGGGGATAGGGGTGGGGGCATGATTTAACAGTTTCTGGGCAAGTAGACATGATACTTGTGTCATATCTCAAAGTTAGGGGAAAGTTGGGTAGTACCGGACAGTGCAAGTTTCCCATGATCTACGGTGGAGGGAAGCACTTACCGAGTATGAATAGTTGGCTGTTTCCTGTGGTAGAAAACGTCAGTCATTTGGAGTTGCGTTTTACTGGTTGATCATTGCACGTAATTTTGTGGGTTTTGTGTGTCTGTTGAACTCCGTAACTTATTTTTGGCAATTGATTGCATGGATTTCAGTGAGTATATTTATTATTTCTTACTGTCTACTTATACAGTAAGGACTTAAATTTAAACTCTTAAAATGCCAATGCTGGAAACTTTACACAACTTGCACGATGGATACATGTTAGTCACGCTGTTTTTCGTCTAGTATCGGACAAATATTTTCGGGTTGTATCGGACAACATACGTAAAGTTATTTAAGGCAGTGCATCTATATATAGTATTAAGTTAAGTTACTTGTGGTAATAAATATACATATTTCATTGTTGTGTTACTTTTATTTATGGGCCCTAGGCAGCCACAATAAAATGGAGAAGAAAGGTACTACTACAGGAAGACGAGGCTGCTGGACAGAGGCGCAAATGAAAGCTGCTACTGATAATGTCTGAAGCAAGGAGATATCAAACGAGCAAGTGAAACTTATTCAGTTCCTAAAAGTTCATAGCGTGACAGATTGATGAAACTTAACAAAGGGAAAAATGTGATACTTGTGCCAGGCATGGGTACATTCAGAAGGACATTTTCTGATGAACAAGAAGAAGAGTTGGTGGCTTACATTAAAGACCTGGACAGTAGGCTTATGCTTGTACATGTTATTTGTCTGTTAAGTCTTGGGATTTTCTCCTATTTAGACTTCCTTCCACTTGTGGAGCTAGATTTCTCAGATTCTCAGCTCACTGGAACTGCATTTCCTGATGCCAAAGGGGACTGCACCCCTGTCTTTGATCCAGAACTCTCTCCTGCAACTAGTAGATCAGAGTTGTTGCAGTCACCAGAAAACCTACCCATTGCATCAACATCTCAGTCTCCATTGCAAATGTTCACTGCATCATCCTTACAGTCTCTGACTGAACCACTCTTGCCTCAGACAGACCTACTAAACAGAACACCAAAACACTGCAATTTGCATCAGTTAGCCAGAGCATTAACTGAATCATCAAGACAGATACCACCTGCGTCCTACAAAAAACATTGATTACAAGCGATGTTAAACAAAATTTCTCCTGTTCCTCATGAAGCCGAATGCAGGTTAACAGTAAGAAAACGTTGCAGTGATAGAAGCGAGATCCTGACTTCAAGCCCTTTCAAAATCAAGTTAGAAAAAAAAAAGACAGACAAAGGTAGACAAGGCTGACCAGCAGAGAAAGAGGAAAGAAACTCGTGGAAAAAATTTTTCCAACAAATCACAGAAGACAAAAGTCACAATACCAGTAAAAGACGACTGCAATGCAGTGCTCAAGTGGATTCAAAGGTAGATTAACTACCCCATTACAGGCCTCAACAGGCCCTTAGTGTTGTAAAAGGTTGAGGCTCCCAGAATTTGTAGACAGTTGGCACATGAAGGCGGTAAGGTTGTCAGCCCTATGTACTGGTCGTGTTTACCCCCCAGCACATACTCCTGGTACTCATTTCTGTTAGAAGCTGAGATTCAAAGGTAGATAGTGCTAAATAAACTGAGTGCATCCTTTGTGGTGAATCTTTTGATGAGGAATGGATACAATGCAATTTTTGTAATAAGTGGACTCGTGGAAACTGCGCAGACACAGAAGGAAACACTCTTCTTCTTCTTCTTTTTATATATATATATATATATAAAAGAAGAAATATATATATATAAGATATATATCTAATATATATATGAATATATATATTATATATATATATTATATATATATATATAAATAATGTGATATTTGCAAAGCTAACATTAAAATTTAACTGCTGTGCCATTTGAAAGAATATCATGTCCGATACTACACGACATATTTCATCATGCTGCAAAAATAGGCTTGTCTCTGCCTTACTATTTCCTTATGAAATAAAACTGTAGAACTTAACTTAGGTTTATAAGTAAAGAAACTCATAAATTTTCGTACAGTGTTTGAGATTTGTTATTTCATCTTCCAAACAAAAAATTATCGACAGAATACCTTAATTGTCCGGTACTACCCGACTTTCCCCTATATCAATGTATAAATGGTATTTAAAAACAGTAATTATTGGATGTTACCAGGAGTGCCATGCTTGCACACAGTTGTATCTTTGGAGCCATGTGAGCAGTATTTTATATTGATCCAGCAGCAAACATGAATTCGTGTATCGAATATCTTTGCTAACTCTCAATCAAAGAAAATGATGCTTGAAGTAGGAATATTCTTTATGTATCCACAAATATAAAGATATACTCCATAGGTACACAGGTTTGGAGGTATACTGCAGTTGCCAGATGTCACCTAATTTTTGATGATTTCTAACTTAATTTTTGTTTGTTTTTACTGCATATTTGACAATAGTGACGTTATAGTGGGAAGGTCATGTCTGGCTGTCTGGTTTTTGAATTGATTTAGATGAAATTTGCTGCAAGGGGTTCTGCACTGGAAGTAGTCAAGCACACTAGTTTTAGTCTATGTCAGATCAACGTATTCAGTATGTTCAATTTGAACATTAAATAAGAAAGAGTCATTATACAAAAGGTTGATACATAACCTTGGAATATGGACATAGTAAAGTTTGCAATTATCATATGAGACACTTTTTAGTCTTGTGTATATTTAGTGAAGTACAGTACATACAAATATGCAGTGTTTTATGTCTAATGTGATTTCATTTGCAAGAATACTTTTGTATCTGCAGTAAATGGAACATTAAGGCTATTGAAGTTTGTGAATCACAGACATTGCATTTGGTACTTCCAGTCAGAATACACCTCCCACTGTTGTTTTGTTTAGAAACAAGTTTTTTTTTCTCTAGAGAGAAACTCAGCATGGCTCAACATTTTTGTTGTTTGCTCTTTCTTTATTGTTGGCATTCTTATGTGATGTTTATTATGAACAAACACAAAGTGTGTCTTTTATTAGATTAATGGAATGCTGTTTAATGGGTTGATGCTAGCATATCTGCTCTGGGCCTGTCCAATAGGAATGAAAGTAGTGAAGGTGCTGTTGGTTTCACACCTGAAGCAGTTGCTTCCTCATCAGTCAGTCAGGGATCCACCTCTACACTTACCGAAGAACAGGATGAAATCAGACGAAGAAGAATTGAAAAGTTCAGCCAGGTGCAAGGTTCAGATTGAGGAAGAAGGTGATATGTCTTTCAAGCACTAAAACTTCATACCTATAGTATGGCTTGGTCTAAATAAGATGTAAAAAACTGTTGAATTTTTTAAATTTTGTGCTGACATTCAATATTTGGAGAAATTACATGAATTGGATCTAAAGCTAAATGTGTTAGTTCCACCTAAATCTGGTCATACCCATGAATCCTTACCATATATTAATTTTGTTTGGAAATATTACAAAATATTCAAAGAAAGTGATTATTTTATGCATATAGATGTAGAATAATATATGGCAAATAATATTCTATGTTATTTTCATATACTAAGTGTTTACATACGTTGGCACATAATGGTTATTAGTGACTTATTCTAAAAGGAATATCTGTTTATTATTAAACATATGATGCAGCAATATACAGGTGTTTCAAAAGTAGCTTTACTGGGTTGGGGGGGTGGGGGTGGAAAGAAAAGCGAAACAGAGAGAGAGAGAGAGGAGAAAAGAAACATGTCTAAAGAAATGTAAGAGTACCGTATTACAACAGTTATTTGAAATGTCTGCCATTTTGTTTGATACACCTTTCACACCTTCCTCAGCTTTTTGGAAAAAATCATGCTTCATTATGCCCCACACAGAAAAATCATATCATGAGATTTCATGATTGTATCACACTGTCCTATTCACTCTGGTAAGTGGTTATTGACAAAATCTAGAACTTGTATGCCGTTACACAGAGGAGCCCGGTCTTGCTGCCAGTTGATGGATTCAGCGTTTTCCTACAATGGCTATTTTCTAACTCAGGTAAAACAATATCAAGTAAAATTTCATGGTATGTTACTACAGTAAGGTCATGCGATGCTACCATGCCAAATTCCTGTCCAGTTGGTTAGACCAGGAACATTTTAATTCCTCCTCTATGACTTTTTACAAGGCTGAGTTGATGTGGTAAACACAGGTATGCTTATTAATTCTGTCATTAAGTTTGAACAAAGCTTCATATCTCCATACAATTCAATGAGGAAAGCTGCATTCAGCCTCACAACTAATTACAAATCATTTTGCTAGTTGTACTCTACAATCAAGATCATCTTCTCATAGTGCTTGTAAAAGATGAGGGTGGCATGGTTGCAGTTATAATGCTTTTGACATTTGATAAACACTGGTAGGAGAAACATCAAACTCCGCAGATATCTTCTGGATAGATCTTGTAGGGCTTTGAACATAGCTTGGGCAACGGGTTCAATTTTTCTCAGCTAACGAAATTCAAGGTCTTACACTCCTCAGCAAATCATGCATGCTTCTGTTAATCTGAAATTATTTATTTAAGTTGTGGATTATGTGCTGGGTTGGCACAGGATTATCAGGAAATGTTTCTGCAAACATTTTAAGCACGTGTGTACTGTGTTTGTTTTCCACCTATATTGTAAGAGAAATGCTCTGTTCTGTTGTTAGTTTACAACTCATTAACCCTTTAACGCCGGATTTAAATGCCCCCGAGCAACAGCGCCCTGCCGAGGTTTTTAAATATGGATTTCTGTTCTTAACGCTTACTCTTAGAAAAAAAATCATATCTCATACACCTTTGCATCAAATTTGAGGAAATAAAATTTCGTAGTGTGTTTATGAATTGATTAATTCGGAAAAAAATGTTCACATATTTTTATAATAAATTTAGGCCTGTGAATTGCATGCATTATATAAAATCGAGTGTAAATATTTTATTACTCGCATATTTCTGGCAGCTGCAGACGATCCGTGGCACCTTGGATCACTATTCTATCACAATAGGTAATTTTGGTGTTTTACACTTTCACTTTTGTGTGAAAGTCCGCGAAACAAGGCACCACGCACAGGCCGACATTACATTTGGCGCACTTATATGTGGTTCCCTTTCTGACGCCACGCGCTGAACAAACACGGCAGCGTATTTTGTTTGATTTTGCTGGCCAATGTTGGTGATGACGGCTGCCTAGTCTCATAACGTTTGTTGCAGCCACACTTGGCCTTCCAACCAAACTGGGGGTGGGGCGATCTTGGCTTCTTCCAGCTTCTTCAATCAAATTCCTCACCAGGAGAAGTCTGAAATCTCTGTGGGCATATTTAGCCCCACATGAAGATAACAGAATCCAACTGTTGAGTACTGTTAGATCCAGAAGGTGGAAAAACAGTTTCATGGTCCACTTGAAATTACGTCGACTCATCGAATAGCTGTTGGCCATACGATCAGAATTGTCGACGTAACCCATGTGCCGGTTATACCGTGCCACGATGTGAGGCTTCACAGGGCGGTTGTTGTCACAAACATTTCCTTCTGCCGGTGGCGGGTCCATGTTAGTTAGCATGTAAACGTCTCGTCTGTCCTTCCAAACTAACGCTGTCAAATTTCCCCTGGTCCTTACCCTTACGTCGCCCCTTTTCAGTTTCAGTTTTTTCGGTCCAAAGTCAGGGGGCATGTCTTTCCTGTTAGGTCGTACTGTCCGGCATGAATTTATTTTACGTCTCTCTAAGTCGTCAAAAAGTCTCGGTGCCACTTCACAAAGACTGTTGTGTGTTACTGGGCACAGCTGTAGAAACCTAATGCCACGAATATATCGGCTACTTGTATGGTGAGAGCAAAACAGATCTAAAGCCACAATGTCAATGCTAGGTAAACATCCTGCTATTCAAGGGTGCCCACGACGTTTTTATTATATTTGACGTCTGTGTGTTGCACATTACTGCCCCACAACGCCTAAAGAGTGCCCCAGAACTACAAGAGACACATCTGTGAGCCCCCTGTAGCTGTAAACATGGATTTTCGCGGATATCTCCAGTTTTTGTGTAATAATTTCATCTGAAAATTACGCATTACATTACGCCACTGACAACCTTTCAGCTCATCAATCAGTATTCGTATCATAGTCCACTTTTTTAATTCTAGCTGCACTACACTCCAGTTCCAGACATAAACAAAAGCATGCTGTGTTTTGAAACGTTCTTAGTCACGCCAGAGAATTACTCACTTGAAATGTGTTGACATCTAAAACGGCCTTCTGGAGGGGATAGAGGGATGGAGGGGGAGTAATTCTCACTCCACAAAGAAGCCCTGACATTCACCAGACCTACCGCATATAAATCTTTAGCATTACCTGCGATAGGGGTGAGAAAAATGCTTCCAAATTCGACACACTGCTGGCGACCACTATAGTGGTTGTTCGGCGTCCTGCCATTTTTAAAGGGCGACCACTATAGTGGTCGTTCGGCAGTAAAGGGTTAATGCAACACACTACCAAATACCTGCAGGAGTGGAATTCCGGGCCGCGCTGCTGAAATGCACAGAAACAAAAGGAAAGCATTCAGAAACATGTTCTGACAGGTTTAAACTGGTTTTGTATGGATTATAGTTGTAACAAAGTGGCATTAAAATTTTCTTCTTGGTAAAGGGAGTTTTGGAACAAACATGGGCGCACACACACACACACACACACAAACACACTTCTTGGATAGATGTTCTATATAGTGAAATCCTGATTTAATGTTCTGCATTTGATGAAATATGATATTTAGTGAATTTTGATTAAGTATGTACCTTGCATTTGTGAGATTTTAGGTTCACATAGCAGTGTTGCTGTAGGTCCAAGTCTTCTGGGATGTGATGCTGTTTTGTTTGGTTAGTAGTTCCTGATGCCTGGAAGGATCATAGTGCCTTCATATTCAGGTTCTAGCAGTCCAGGCCAAGTCTCAACCCTGAAGATAAAGTATTACAATCCTTTGGAAGGCTAAGAACTACTCATTCAACAACTCGTCACATCCCAAAAGACTTGAATCTTCAACACAGTAGTGTGAGGAATTTTTTACCTTCTAGAACTCGTACTTTAATATAGCGTGATTTTGTTGAAACTACAATTGATACCAACATATTCTTGGCTGGAAATTGTAACTGCACAACTATAGTCTTTGGTGAATAATGTCACATATTGAATACTCACCAAAATCATGCTGCTGGTGACATCATAGAAACTATGGATGAGTGGCACAGATAGTCCCTGACTTATGTAAGAGTTCATTTCAACAAACTGTATAGTTTGACTGCCTGTATGATGGAAATTACTGTAAGTATGTACATTTGTCATAAAACTGCATTTACCCATAACATGGGAATTATTATTTTCCTAATGCATCTGAAAAATGGGGGATCACTTTATGATTTTGCACAAAGTTAAGTGTTCTGTGTAGGTATTTCTGTAAAAAGTGAATATTATGAAGGGCGGCGGGGAGGTTGTCTTATTATGCAGAGATGTCTTACATTCAGGTAAATATGGTATACACTGATGGTGTACTGTAAATGGTAAAAATAATTTAGTGTTGACATGTATGTAACACACCTTCCTTTGCAGTGGTAGCTTCTTAAAAGAAGTTCATCTGCCTGCAACAGAAATACCCAGTGCTACTTAGTTTTTATTTTTGTTTTTTTTTTTATTTTGATTTGCATAAGTTGGATTTTGCATAACCAGAAGAGGACCTATAGTTGCTTAATTTTTTAACTGGGGTTCCTTTATTGTTTATCATTAATTATTTTATAAGTTACTTGATATTACTGATTATGTGATTGTATTTATTTGTGTAGAAACTTGTTCAGTGTTTATTTCAGATACCATTAAGTATTTTTGAAATTTATTTAACATTACTGGTTATGTAATTGTATATATTTGTGTATAAACTGTTTTGCTGTACTTACATAAATTATTTTACCATACTTGTATGTAGTAAGTTGTATAAGATGAACAGTTTCTTGATGTAATATTCCATAACCCCCATTTAATGAAAACCTTGATTTACTATAAGAAAGTCATTACCTCAGAGATTTGTTTAACCCTTTGCACTCACTTTTTCCAGTTCTGTGCAAGCCAGCCAGCTCAAGTTATTCTTCCATGCATTTAGACTACTTGTATTCTTTCATCGAAACTTTGAAATTGCTATACAAATGGACACATAAAGGAGTTTATTACTTACATAGTCAATGTGTATGCTAAGAGTTAGCATGTTAAATTGTGCAGGATGACTCTCATCTTACTGGATAGCCTCAATTCATTCCTAAGTGGTGGCAGTTTTGGGTGTTTTCTTCCAGAAATGCTGAGGCCAGTGAAATGTAAATGAAGTTTTTGTGATTATTGAGTGATGCCCAATTTATTTATTTACTCATTTATGCTGTCACACACCTTAAGTGCAGTTCACTTTTACTTCTCTCGAGCGGAGTTTTTTGTAATGCTCCCTCGGGTGTAGTTATGGGTGACAGGGATATGTTTACAGAAGTACAACATCTCCCTGTGTTATCCCTTGGTCTTCTGATCACTGTAGACTGCACATGTTTTGCACATTTGCCTTAATATTTTTATAACAGAATGAAATATGTTATTCAGCCTTTTTTAATTTCTGCTTGTTGGCCTGCCACACCTTACAGCATTTATTTCATAATTCTCCAGACAGCAGCTGCACTAATTTCTTTGCAGTTAAGGCACTTCATTGGTTTCAGATTTTGCTCTTCTTGCTGGAGAATACAAATTATGAAATTGTTCAGAGCAGGTATCACCAGCATCAAGAAGAATATTTTCCAGCTACCACTAACACATTTTTCTTGTGCAGGCATAGCTGACTAATGACCAGTTTGGTGAGCAGCATCCATACTGTGTAGTCACAGATGACTTCCTGAAAGTGCCACCTATCAAACATTCTTTGCAGTGTATGTTGGTGTCTGTGGCTAGCATCATGACTAACCTCTTGTGACTCCAAATGTATGTTTCTGGATGCAGTGATGTCACGCTTTTTCACTTTGAGTTTCTTTGCTTGTTCTGGAAGACTTTGTATCAGCCTGTAGTTTTAGAGTTGTGTGTGTTTTTTCATCTTTGGTAGCGGATGTGTCAGAACATAACTTGTATACTGTCAGTGTACGAATGATGCCCTGATCTACTTGAACAAGTTAGAAGCACTTCACACAGCTGCGACACAGCTCAGCATGAAAAGGGAGATTGGGGCTTATAAGACTCTCCATAGTTGGTTTCCCATAATATGGGACAGTTTGTGAAATATAGCCCATTTTGCAGTCTTCCAATACATAAACATGAGGCGACATTTAGTTAGTTTAATGGGATTTTACACTTTTAATGCTATGCATCCTTTGTAGCCTGCTGTATTCGTGTCTGTGTTGCAATATGTCAGTTTGGCATGTAAACCTCACAGAGTTTTCTGTATGTGTATTAAATCACATATTTGATTTTCCTCCCATGACGTCTGACACCCCAATTTTTTTTTTTTTTGGAGGTGGTTGACTTTCATGTAACATCCAAAACATTTGTTGGAATTCATTTGGGCCCTGGGGGAGGGGGGTGCTGGACTTTTGAAGAATGGCAATTGGTGGATCCATTTTTGGGATCTGTAATGCTGGGTTCTGCCTGTAGGGTTCAAACCCACATTCAGTAATACACCAAGAAATTCAGTGAATTCTGGAATGTTCATGTGAGTTCATGAAGGTAGACTGTTGCTGAAGAGGTGTGTACATTTTTATTTTCTCCCTCGCACATATGTTGCTCTCATTGACCATTGTTAGCAGTGTGTCAGTAAAATACAAGTAAAAATGTCTTGTATGGATATGTGATTATTAAGTGCTATCCAGCTTGTTGAACAATAACTGAATTTTATAAAGGCTGTACTGTATCTATGGAAATATTCATGCCATCCATTGTTCCCCATGGTGCCTCCATCTTTATCTCTGTTGTTGCTTTCAGCACTACCACTGACACTGACACTGACACTGACACTGTCACTGTCACTTTTGCTGTTACTGTATTTGTCACTTTTACAATGTTCTCAATCTCCATCATTCCTGTTGTTTAGGATATCTGGTATCTTGGGGGCTGCATGCATGCTTAGGGCTTGAAGATTACATCTTCACTGTTTACAAACAGAGGGCAGTGTGATGCCATGTAGCAGGGCCATGTATGTGGGGTACCTGTGGGCCCTGAGGAAGCTGTACATTTTTGCAGAAAAAATAATTTGTGTTACTTTAAGAAAATTATTTGAGCTACCAGACCTGAAGACAGGGTTCATACATCCAGCTACTAGATGACAGATACACAGATTTACAGCAACAGAAATTTGAGCTAGATTTTGAAGATTAAATAATTTCAGAACCATTCTGACAAGTGACAGTGTATAGAACTCATGGGTTAATTATGGATTTCACTGTATGGATTGCTGAGAGAAGTGTGCTACATAATCAGAGAAAGGACTGATATTGTTGCAATACAGTGCTGGGAAAATACTCGTTGAATTTGGAAAAATTGTCCTATGCAAAACTTTAGTTACATCTGAAACGTGTGTTAGAATATCAGGTCTACAAGGAATACATGAAACATTCATAATATATGAAGGACAGTTACATAAGTATAGTTTGTAAGAACCGTACGTTTAGGAAACAACACAGCTATGATGGGTATAAAATTAAAAAGTAATAAAGGACTTCATATTATTATATATTACCCTTTATTATCTGGAATTCAGGGATTTAAATTCCTACTTCTGTCATACCAGTGGCCAGATTTTACCTTGCGGGACCATTGGTATTGAAAAACTGCAGTTCTATCCTGCTGGAACTGTACACATGCACTCTCACATGGTGCACAGACAATATTTGATCCTTTGTTTGCAGTGTTTGAAATTGTCAGCTTTGAAGTTTTGAAAGATTATGCAAGTCATGTTTTTTTTATGTAATTCAAGAATAGTTGATAGTATACGTGGTACTGTGAGGGCTAATACAACATAGCTACAGAATGTTCGCACATTTTGGATTTGGGAACTTAGCAGCTAAAAAATACACATATAGAAACAGAAAGGATTGTCTTTGTTGCAGAGCTGTTGTCTCGTGTGTTACTGCTTTAACAAACAAGTGTTGATATTCCCAGTCCTGAAATGGTGCAAGGTGGGGAAATTTAAAGTTCACAACTATTCTGCTGCATTCATATGTAGTGTTTGTGTAACACAAAGTTGGCCTGGTGCACAGGTTTCCCCATACATGTCCCATCATTTGCAGTACTAGTATTAGGCACTGGCAGAAACCACAGTTTAAGTAGACAACAATATGTGCAGTTAAAGAAGCAATATTTCTGAAGCTGCAAAATCAACTGCTGTGCAGATAAGTGTATGGATGTGACGTGAGAAAACAGAGGTAAATTGATTCATTTCATAAAAATTTTACTGTACAGTGTGATGCTCACAGTGCCAAATGTGGACTTGTGGTGATGGCCAATTATGGCTGCTGTTATGCCACCCTTTAAATTGCAGTCTGCTGCTGGCTGCTGGAGAGCACACTAGGCATTTAATTCTTGCACCAAAGGGTTAAGTAGCTGACAGTGGAAGGCATCTTTGCGCATACCATGGATAAAATTAATTACTGCACACAGTGCCACAGTCAAGAATGATTCTTTGCCCCTGAATTGCTTCGGGTCAGATATTCACTGTTTCTTTTGAAGGTTTAGTGTATACCATAAGCTTTCTGTTTGACATTCACTGCAGTTATGAAACTCATATTGTAGTTGAACAGATACAAGGTGTATAATGAAGCCACCATCAAGAAATAATTCTGAGCTGAAAGGAAGTTATGGCAAGACTGTACCATATTACGTCTTTCAGTTATCTTCATGCTCATCAAATCAGAATGGTTTTCTTTCTATAAAGTGGTATCTGACTGTGTAATGCGTTGACCATAGTAACATATTCAGTATGAGTCACTTTTGGGTTGTGTGTCAGTTTTATGTAAAGACTTCAATTTTAACGCTGAATTATATTAGTAATTGTACAGCTGAAAATTTGGCACTGAGTGATGTTTGATAGTACGTACTGTAATTTCGTATATGGGTTATGGAGGCTTTTTGATTTTGGTTACCACATCTTGTTATGACAACAGGTTCTTTTCTTGGAGTGGAGCTATAGTGCAGATGAACTGCTCATTGTAAAGCTCACGTAACATTTTTGTTACATGATCGTGAATGGTATAGATCTTATTGTTTGGTGTATAGGGGCAACAGCAGAGGCAGTGGTTTGTGTAAATACCTCTGATGTGCCTGTCCATTGTGCTGTTAATATTAGTGTGTTTTATGTCACATTTACACACTTTATGCCAAATATTTGTTCTCCTGTTGTAAGGAAAGAGACTGATAATCAAAGTATTGTCTCCCAATGTTTTTGAAATGTTAGAAAGTGTAGCAGTTTTCCTTTCCTGCTCTCCCCCTTCCCCCTCACTTCACAGAACTCCATACTGTTGGTTGCTGGTGGCATCAGGCAATTTCAGATGCTATTGTTTCAAAAGTGAAATATTTCTGTCACCATCAGTTTATGCAGTTTTAAATTATATCCTGCATAAAGTAGCAGTTAGTAATATCAAAATTCTGAAGACATTGTGTGCTTGTTCTTTAGTGTCAGAACACTGAAGATGTTCTGCATTGAATGGCTAGTGCACATGTACCATACTTCCACAATTATTTCTGATAACTGACTCATTCTGTGTGTGAGAATTGTATTGCATGCTGAAGAATGATTGGCTGATAAGTGGCAGAAGCGTTTTGTGATTTTATATTGAAAATGGAGAATGTACAAATATTTGCCGAGGCCATAATAAACTTGCACTAACTCAACATTAGTTTTTGTTGTCTTAAAAAGACTGCTGTAGGTTGAAAGACGCCAAAGTTCCCTTGTGAAGTACTGATGTTAGTTGAAGTTGGATATGTTACTAAGCTTTTAATAGTGCAGAAGACGTTGACATAAGTACCTCTTGTGCATTGAAGAATTCTTGATCTCATGAATATGCTGGTCCCAGTCATTTCATCCTACTTCTAAATATTGAAGCTCTTGTAATCGTAAAACTACTGCACACGAAGTGCGTAGCATGTCCCTAATCACCATTTAAAATGTTTATTATGAATTTGGTATACTTCCTGTTTTGATGATCTCATTTTCTTCCCTGTCAGTGGTAGGCCAGTTCATGTCCTGATGGAGGGATGCACAGGGGTCTACTAAAGTTTTCTCTGCTTTCTCATATTTTGTCCTACTGTTTTCATGTGCTGTCTGTAACTTTCGATGCTTGGTCCTCTTCACTTAGTCCCCTTGCATGCTAAACACTTACACCATCTTTCCGTCATTCTCTGTATCAAAACATATCTGTGGACTTGCCATGTCTGACAGTGTTGAGCACAAGAATTTTTCCTTTTCATTTTCCTTTTGTTGTGTTTAAAGCCCTGTTTATTTATTGAAGTCTTTGTCACCACAGGGATGTTTGCTTTCTCTGTGGTTCTATCCCATGGTTTTGGCTTGCTTTCGAACTTGTGTGGGAGTACAAAATTGATGGTCTCATAGGTCTCTGTTTGCAGACTGCATTGGGCTGCATGCAGCATATGGGTGACAAACTGCAGATTATTCTGAGAGCAGCACTTGCACCAATTGTGCACTAATTGTGAATGGTCACTGACAAAGTGACTTCATGGAACATAGTCCTTCTTTTGAAGCTAGCAGTTGCCCAGATAGTTGAAGCATTCCCTGCATTTTGTAGAACATGAGGGCTCAACCATGTGAATCTGGTCCACACCATCCCAGCCTATTTTTTTTAACATTGATTTTAGTATGCTTCTCGCATGTGTGTCTAGGTCTTCTAAGTGGTCTGTTTACTTCACATTTCCACAACAAAACAATATATATTTCTCATCTCTCCAGTGCCTGCCACATGCCCTGCCCAACTTATCTTCCTTGGTTTGGTCACTCAGTTTTTTAATGAAGTTTACAAATCATGAAGCTTCTCATCATGCAGTTATTTCTCCAATCTCCTATCACCTCCTCTGCTGGAGGTCTGAATGTTTTCCTCAGCATCCTGTTCTGGAGGAACATGCACAGTCTGTGTTTGTTTCTCAGTTTGAGAGGCATTTCACACCCATACAAAAGAACAGAAAAAAATTATAGTTTTGTATGTTTTAGTCATTTATGTTTCTATATAACAGACTGGAACATGAAAGACTCTGAAGCAAATGGCAGCAAACATTCCCCACATTTAATCTGCACCTTATTTCTTCATGAATATGAGTTTCATTTGATTATGTAGCTTCTGTTGGTACCAACCCAGGTCTAAATTTTGCTGATAAGGAAACCCATGCTTCTGTTGCTATAGTAATGTTAGCAATATAGGCAGTCTTAATGCAGCACTACTGTAGTGGCATGTAGCAACAGAAGGACTGAATTGCTTAGGTTTGTTGTACAAGAAACAGGTAATGCTATGCGGTTCTTTCAATGTCTCTGTTATAAGATCATTACTAGTGATAATACTAAATAACACTTTGGTATGGGTTTCAAATTAACTGATTTGTGCCAAATATCTTAAATGGAACTTGTTAGCTGTGTTGAGATGCAACACTTATTTGCATTCATTGACGAACAGGTACACGTCTTGATGTCCACAAATTGTTACCAGTTCTGTAAAAGAAACAAATGCTCTCTCATTAGAGAAACCTGCCTACTGCAATGTTATTTTGCCATTTCCATATACAAGTAATTGTACTTATTTAAAAAATAGTTTTTATGTAAAAAAGGAGAGTTGAGCATGTGACTCCTGTTGGACCTAAGAGAGTGGTTTTTATGTTACATTTAAGGCGTGTGTTACCTGTTTGTGTAGGTCTGCATGATACTGATTATTCAGCCAGCTGTTTGTTGCATGTCTAATCACATGAGCAGAGAAGGTGGTTTCTCCCTGAGCCTGTCATTCCCACTCAAAGAATGCAAGAAGGCTCTTTTGGAGGACAAGCCGTGATCTGGCTTTCCTCTTCCGTGACACGTAACAGAACTCTTTTCAGAATCTCCTGCTATGTCATAGTTATCCACACATTTCTCCTGTCCTGCAGTGGATGGGATTTTCAGGAGCTACAGCTCCCATTGACTTCTGTTTGTAGGCGCGTTTGCAAAATTTTGAAAAACGACTGTTACCTTCGTCATGTCTGTCCGTCCGTCCGCATGGAACAACTCGCCTCCCACTGGACGGATTTTTATGAAATTTTATGTTGGAGTGTTTTTCGAAAATCTGTCGAAAATTTCATTAAAATCTGACAAGAATAACGGTTACTTTTCATGAAGACATCTGTACATTTATGATAATATCTCGCTCGGTTCTTCTTAGAATGAGAAATGTTTCAGACAAAAGTTGTAGAGTATCAAAACACACATTTTATGTTCAAAAACTTTTTCCCGAAAATCGCGCCGTTTATGAGATAATGTGGAAAAATATGGTACAGCCAGAGAGGTGACACATGACTATAACGCTGCGTAGAAAAGATGCGCTTTGCATGCCCGCATAACTACGGCAAGAATACAGACACACCCATTATTAAAGAAGGCCATGAGTAAACGAATATTCTTCTGTTTCAGCGCAGGGTTCGTAAGTACGAGAGTGCAAATTAGTTGGAATATAATGTATTTTAAAAACTGGTACGTACAATTTGCATAATTCTGTTGGCTGCTAATTTAAATTGTGAGTTAACAACTATAAAGTATAATTTATATAAGACTATGGTCGAATGTGGTTAGTGTATGTAATTTTATTAATCATCTCGATGTTATTAGGAAATGAACACGGAATGGTTCCAGTTAGTTGGAAATTTTGTATCGATTACTCAAGCTCTAGACAAGGAGACAGAGAGATCGAATATGAAAATACCTACAAATTATCTGCGAAATATTGCTTGTAACCCAGCAATTCCAAAATATTTCAACGGGGTTAAACTTTTGAGGTTAGAATGATATATGTAAAACACACACACATAATCAACGTGGACGTAGAAATAATATTAATAGGAACGCAGGCTTCAGTTTTTACATGGAGTTTGGTGTTGTTCTTATTATATAATGATATGTGATCTGTCACAGTAATGTAATAATGCAGTCTTTTTACTGTGTCACGTTCGCATGTAGATTGTTCTCACAAGCTGACTGCATCATCTAGTTCTTTCCGATTCGTTTCAAACTTTGTGAGGAAAAAGAATTGCTGACCAAAAAAAAGACCAATCAGTATGAGTTATAGTATCATTAATATCAGTGCATTGGTTCTGTTAGTTCTCCGTGGTTTAGGGGGTCAGGTGGCGGAGTTGTAGCCAGAAGGTTGCGAGTTCGCGTCTTGCCTTCGCCTTTTTTCATTTACTGCTCTCATACTTTTTAAATTTACAATTTTTCTTATTAATATATAATTGTTCTTATTATTCCATTTTCCATTATGTAACAACACAGTCTTCGTCCTGTCACGTTCGTTTGCAGATTGATTCTCGTAACAAGGGGCGTGCACGATCGAGTCTTCTCAGATTCGTTTCAAATTTTGTGAGAATAAAGGCTTTTTGACAAAACAAAATGACGGAGCAGTACCACCCCACACTCAAAACCTGCAGACAAAATCGACAGAGAAGTTTTCTCTATTTCTAACCACTGTCTTCTGCCCATTACATCCTACACTTCTCCGTGGCCTAGGGATTAGGGATTAGAAGGTTGCGAGTTCGATTGTTGCCGCTACCTTTTTGGCGCGTTCGCAAAATTGCAAAAAAGCGACTGTTAGCTTCGTCCTGTCTGTCTGTCCGCTCATCCCTCTGTCCGCATGAAACAACTCGGCTACCACTGGACGGATTTTCATGAAATTTGACATTTGATTATTTTTCGAAAATCTGTCGAGGAAATTCAAGTTTCATTAAAATCTGACAAGAATAACGGCTACATTAAATGAAGACGTATGTACATTTATGATAGTATCTCGCTGAATTCTTCTTAGAATGAGAAATATTTCAGACAAAACTTGCAGAGAAAATCAAAACACATTTTATGTCCAATAACTGTTTTCCGAAAATGGTTCCGTTTATGAGATAATGTGGAAAAATTGGTAGAGCCAGACAGGCATCATATATGACAATATAATATGGTGTATGCGCGTTGCATGCTGGATAACTAAGGCTACAAACACACACACACACAGCAGATATGTAATACTTATTGCTTTTCCACGGCAACAATGGTTAAGCGAAAGCGCCTCAATGTTACGTTTATACGTACCTTTCCTGTCTTGTTCCTCCTCCCTCGCTTATTTAATCGGCTTTGTTCCTAGCTGTAAACATTTCTACCCTGAAGGTGGAGGTAGTTTGTTTCTGTGAAATGTTGGTAACCGTATGTCAGAGTGTATCCCGTCATGACCCGTAAGACCAGAATATGAAGCAGAAAGAAGTTACCTAGTGGAAATGTTCATTAATTAGTTTTACTTCTATTTAAACAGCTGTTTTTGTTTTACTGTGAAATAGAAGTATTCTGCTTTGAATAAACGGTTGTCCTGTAAATATTTAAGAATGTAATCGTGACAGTTTGAGGTAACTCGAAGCAGATAATAAGGACACTTCTAAAAATGGTAAAGAAATTTGTAGGCTTCCATATCAGACTTGCCCGCTTTAACCCTTTGAAGCACAAATGTCGTGTAAGAATACTTAGTTTCTACGGCACGGAAAACACGCAATCCCCATTACCGAGACCAATCGGCTAATGCTGTATAGGGAAATAGTCGCTGTATATTGTGAGATTCATGAAACACACAAATATACTCTGGGTATAATGCAGTTTTTGTGTTAAAGCAGGTGTTTACACGTGCTTTAAAGGGTTAAACTATGTACGTAAGCAGAACTTCTGCTTTTGTCGATTTTAATATTCAAGAGTCCTTTTCTAAGGCTGAGAAGAAGAAGAAGAAATAATTGAATAATTTTGAGTTTGAGCATGTAAAATAAGCCGGGAGATCGGAAATACAATAAAAGCTATGTATATGTATGTATGTATGTACGTACGTATGTATCTATGTACGAATGTATGAATGTATATATATATGCATATATACATATATGTATGTATATGTGTGTATGTATGTAAGTATGGACGTACGAATATATGTACGTACGTAGGATATATGTTTGTATGTATGTGTGGATGTTATATGTATGTGTGTTTGTATGTATGTATGTATGTATGTACGTATGTATATATATACGTATGTACGTATGTATGTATGTATGTATGTAGGTGTCCTATGTATCTACGTATGTTTGTATGCATGTGTGTGTTTTATGATAGCGTGATTAAAGAACCATAACCAGATGAAGAAGACGTTGGCAGCTTCAAGGCTTCTCCTAGTTCTGGTGACAGTGCTTACTTGATTGGTTGTCAAACGGCACTGACTGAAATGTAGCTTGCTTTGAGGTTTTCATGGCGGTAACCGTGACAGTTGATCCCTTCTGCGATATGAGGCCGTGTGTCTGGATTTCATCATTTGTTTACCGCGATTATGGAACCAGCAGGAATTTCCGCCACGTCCGTATATATCTACCAGGCTACATGGTGTTACATTCCAGGAGATAGGAACTGAATGAATAACCATACGGAAATTCTGTGATCATTTTTCAGCATTTACAAAACTCTACTTGGATTGGCACGGAACGTTCACTGTGCAGAATGGAGGCTGAACGAAAGGAACGCAATGTTAAACACTTAGTACAGTGCGTGCCTTGAGGCAGGAAGGACCAGGCAGGAGTTCGATGCGGCACGGATAATAACGCCGAAGGTACGATGAGAGTAGTAGGTCAAAATATATCGTAAGAATGTGATGAAAAATAAGAGAGAATAGTAGTAATGACTGATGACTGATAACTGATAACTGCGTGTTAAGTAATCAGAACTTCTCGAAGGTGATTAAGAAATATCTACAAATACACAAAATTACAACACATACTATCTGGCACAACACTTAGAATGTGGCATTATTAATATACGTAATTATGATGCAAATAGACGAATAAAACAAATTATTTAATTTATTATAATAATAGTACGCTCTTATTTTAATACTTACGTGGAATATAACCTGACGTATTGGAAGAGTACATGAATTAAAACACTCTAGTATATCAAACAGATATACAAGAATGGTATATTTTGAATTTTTTCATTGATTGATTTTTATTTTTAGTTATATATCATTTTTAATTCAAAGTAAAAAAGAATTAAAAACACGTGTGAATTTGGCCGCTGATTTCAGTTATCGTCAGATCTTGTATGTAATTGTATCATTTATATTTAACCGTAACACGCAGGATTGTTGATGTAATAATATAATTGTTAACTAGGATCTAATTCAAAGGAGAGCCTGTAATATCAACAAATGGCGTTTGGTGTGATGAAGTGAAATCCTCCTCCTGATGGCCAATTGGACCGGACCTGGTATAGGTGAAAATACAACTTTGAATATAAATGTTTGTCTGCGCAGTTTTTGCAGTTACTCAAACGGCTCTTGTGCAGTAAAATGTTGCTCTGCGTTGAAGTAAATCATCCGAATGTACGAAAGCACTATGTCACGTAAATTTGTTACTGTAACCGCAGATAACTATTTTGATAGTCCTGACACGCGATTTTTTAACCCGCTACATATGCCCTCGAGCTGTAACGCCACCTGACATCAATTGCTGTAGAGACGTCGAGATGCTTTGCTTCTTTTTTTTTTTAAGGGACTACAGATTTTTTTATTTGTTATTTCATTTTTACAAAGAAAAGTCACAAAATGTTTCCTGTAACCAATTTAGCTAACTTGTGGGTGAAACAAAAGTTAAAGAGAGGGAAATACAAGTAACATTAGTGACAAAAGAACTGCGAAAGCGCCTAAAAAAGAAAGTACTATTATTTTTTCGACAG
Organism: Reticulitermes speratus; assembly: GCA_021186555.1. NCBI lineage: Eukaryota > Metazoa > Arthropoda > Insecta > Blattodea > Rhinotermitidae > Reticulitermes > Reticulitermes speratus. The sequence goes on along the minus strand of JAJKFL010000001.1, from coordinate 34,797,746 downwards.
ATACCGGAGTCTGTCTGGCGCCCTGTTCGGCTACACGCTCTGAGAAAGGGTTCAGACACTTAACAATCTCCATAAAGATCATAGTTTTTAAGGTAGTAAACATTATCATATTGTCAGTAAAGCATAAAGCAGTATTGGCATTGACACTTCTAAAACCTCATGTTTGTGTGTATATTTTGACGTGATAATATATATATATATATATATATATATATATATCAAAACAAAACAATTACTCTGTAAACGATAAGAAATCGCAGTATATTTCACTCTTGTTCAGTAATTACAGTCACAACCAACACATATTTTCGACGCACCAGGCTACCGGTTTCAGCTCTATACAGCCATCATCAGGCCTATACAATAACTATGAAAATCAAACTCTATACATTTTGTATAAGGAATCCCCTTATTTTGTACAATTATATGTAGGAAAATGGAGGAAGGGGGGGAGGTTGCCTAAGAAAGGGTATGTCTTAACAATGTGAATATAAAAGATATAAAATATAAAATATAGAGCATATGAACATAAAACTTGAATATAGACGTGTATAAAAATATATAAAACTATATAAAATGGCTTCTGACCGTAAGATACGCAGTGCTAGTGTAAGAAGGCCAGTGTTATTCCTGTACTTTTACGTACGGTTCTTTGTGCGACCGGATAGACTGGTCTTGCAGGAAGGTTGGTTGTATAGACTACTAGTGGTATCTTGTGTGTTATCCACGCGTGTACAATTTTCTAGGTTTTATTTTGTGTGGATACCTATAAAATGCAAAGATGATATTCACTAATTAGTGATGTAATGAGACTGTGTGTTAAACAGGTAATCAAATAATTTTTGTAAAATGGTACTGACAGGAGTTTTACGTAAGGCACTATTCTCACTGGTCCTTGTGCTGCTGTCAACAGCACTGCTATGTTTACGGTCGACTGTCATGCTACGTCTTACGGCCACGCCTTATATAGGAGTAGGGACATTAGTCAAATGACCTCTTGTTATGATCGTACCAAATATTTTGCTGCATGTAATTCTATGTTTATCATTTAAGTGGTTATTTTTCATTAAGATAAGATCGGTTTTCCAAATATGGGGGTTGTATTCCTTCTATTCCTCGTTCTTCATTTTAAAGTCCCGCGGCTTACCTCAGTAGCCCTGAAAAACATTGCTTTACGATTTGATGTAAAATTTACTCTCCAAATAACAGTATTTTTGTAAGCAGAACATTCAACTCCCCATTATTTAAAAGCACACACCGTACATGACGAAAGCGAAGCGCTTTGTAAACACGCAGAAAAAACCTAGCATGTGGAGAAATACGATTAATTAAAATTGTTTTAAAACTTGCAGCTTTTAGGTGTATGAACAATACAGTTATGAGAGTACGACGGAGTGGCCACGAACAGAGGACCAATTTAATGCAATAAAACTTTTTAACATTTGTCTATGCTATTTCTGTGTGTATATAGAGCACCATAAAGGAGTATAGGGGATACGGAGATAAAATTTCACGAATCTCTCTCCTCGGCACAACACTGAGGTGAATGATTAGCTTTACTTTTTGATGGTTGTGCCTCCCGATTCTGGGTGGGTCTCGGGGCCGATCTGGCTGTAGTGGTAGGAAGAAAGTTTTCTGCCTCTAATGGTAATCGAACTCCCGCCGCCAGTCTGAAAGCAGTAAGTTTATAATAATAAACATCACCAAATTACAGAGGTTTATTGTACAATTCACCAGGGCCAAATTGCCAGACACACATGTCGTATTTACTTCACGATTTCTGAAGTCAATATTAAAAACAAGCAGCCTTTTGTGGTCAGTTTACGATGGCTGTAGAATATTACCACGGAAACACGTGTCATGAAAGTGAAGTAAAATCCATCTTAGAGTACCGCTATTAGTACGTGACAATTAACAATAATAGATAATAGCATTTCCTGCATTAGAAACTTAAAGTTGTTTTGTATTGTATTCGCTACTACGTGTAGGCCGTCACTTCTCAAAACGTACTGAAATTGGAAATTCTACTTTTTCTGAAGCACCGCTTTTCACGCATTCGTTGCATTTACATAATAAACAATGCCATTTTAGGTGACACTTTAACAAAGCCTGCATCAGAACAGCGCATCTCCCCTTTTTTGATCCACGTTATGTCTCTTATGTAACGAGGAACTGTTTATTAACTCCATTTTGTTTCAGTATAATTGCTTTTTTTGAGTAAATCTACATTTGTGTCTGTTTCAGACGTTTTAATGGAATTGGTCCTTGGACTGTAGCTTTTGCAACTAGAACTTCTGACACTGTATGTACTTTATTCTTTTCTTATTCCTATCACCATCACCGTTATTAGTCGCGTGCTGAATCGAAAGCTTATAGATTGTACTTTGTTTAATTTTGATTCTAAACGGCGAAACTGCCCTTCCGCTAGTTGCTCTTCGACGGATAATGTCATCAGTAAAGATACTGGCATATTCAATGGAAGGTCTGTTTTGCTTGATCATTTGTTAAACTAATTATGCTAACTAAAGGTACTAGAGCCGATCCCAATGGCCGCGCCTGGGTCTACGGCCGTTCGCTTGCTGGGATTGTGGGTTCGAATCCCGCCTAGGGCATGGATGTCTGTCTCTTGTGAGTGTTGTGTGTTATCAGGTAGAGGTCTCTGCGACGAGCTGGTCCCTCGTCCAGAGGAGTCCTACTGACTGTGGTGTGTCTAAACAGCGTGTGATCTTGAAGCCTCGAAAAATGAGGCAGCCTAGGCCCCCAAGGGGTTGTCGAGCCATTGAAAAAAAGAAGTACCAGAACTGCGTTGTGTTTGTATTGTTATTTCCTTTGCGTTTTATTATTTTTCATTCTTTATATTTGTTGTTAGTCATTTTGTGTCTTTTCGCTGATGTTTCTGTTGTCCTTGTAATTGGCCTTTTGCCTGTTGTGTCAGCACTTTAATAAAAAATAATAATAATTATTAACTGATTTTGTGGTGTAATTCTTGGGGTTATGATTAAAATTAAAGTAATTATTAAATATTACTGCCAAGACACACCTTAGTGCTGCAGCCATAGGTTTACCTATGCTTTATATGGGCCCGAATGTTGGAGGTTAAAGACAGAATTGGTTTAAATTAGAAGAATAGAGACGGCAGAGAGCAGCTGGAGGCTGCAGAATGGCGGGCCACAAACGTGTAGTGACGGAGAAATGGAAATTACACGTATCAATATAGTAAAAAAAAACTATGAGAAGATGGCAGGAAAATTTGGAAAGAATGCCTGGAAACGAAATTCCGAAGCTGCTGTTTTAACATAAACCAAAGTGCAGAAGATGCCAGGGAAGCCTGAAGCTAGTAGAGACCAAGAGCTTAGTTCGTGGTAGTGGTGATTATTATTGTTTGCAGGTACGACTGGAGCTAAGTCACAATTCCAGCAGCCGAAGACTGCCGTTGTCAAGTGGCGCTGACCACTGTGCTACGTACTGTGACGGGAACTTGAAGCATGTACACTTTAGACATACGACTTGAGGTCAGTAGGTCTGCGTGCATTAAGTTGACCTACTTGAGGTCAGTAGGTCTGCGTGCATTAAGTTGACCTACTCTATGTCACAGACCCTTCAAAGCCGCTTTCGCGTCAGTGCGAAGAACGTGTTTGTCTGACCGTCCGTCGCTCAGCAGGTAAGCAGCACTGATGTTAGCGAAATTTGATACTGGAAAATTTTATGAGACATTTTCAACGTATTTGAATTTTATTTAACGACCAATTTTCACGAAGACATACGTGCATTTCTGTATGCATGTCACCCTTAAATTGCTATTTATTTTTCAGAGCCAAAGTATTTCGAACAAAATTCGTAGAGAAGAATAGAGCATACGTTTTACCTGCAGTATTTGTTCCGCAAGTCTAAAGCGATACCGCTTGCTGTTCCATTCTTTCTATTCTGTTGAGGAGTCAACATGATCTGCTGACCGTATCTATCCTCGCACATGAAAACTTAAATAAAAAAAGAATATCTTGACAGCAATCTTCATATAAATTCTTCATTGTGTTTTATTGCTTTGAAATGAGATTAGTTTTGTTCCTTTTATGTACTGCTATATTACAATACGACTTTGAAGCATCTAAAAAGTCATACATATATTTACTATTCTTTTAATATATGTTATGACTGGATATTTTAGTTTAATATCAGTTGTTTATTCATTCAGCATAAATCATTATTTTATTATCCAGTTCGAATAGACATAAACAACACTGAATAGTTGTACGTGAATTTGATATTTATTTATTTTAATCCTATATCTAATGATAATATTGATTAAAACCTATTCAGTTTAGTCAGGAACTACACTTGTATGGGTCTTAAAGTGAACAAATTTTATGTCTGTTAGAGTACATCACCTCTTTTTCTCATATTGACTATAATTCCTTATCTTATAGTTAATACTAAAAGCGCGGATGTTTTTATGTTATTCATAATTCCTTCTGCAGAGCGTGCCTGATGTAACATGCATTTAGAGTATTGTGTATTATATATGTCAGTCGTTTTAGCAATTAGCCAAATTTATGACATATATACTCTCTGGCCAGGGTAGAAATTGAGTTATATGTCGTAACTGTGGACATTCCCGGGAATCACTTGAAAACACACACACTGGGTTGTCAGGCGTGGAGGAGCGCGGCAGCAAACTTTGTCCCTAAATTCGTTATTAACTGCCCACTTACTCACCCGGACCAGTAGGTGAGAATGGGAACGAGAGGTTGTTAGTGCGGAACTATTTAAATTTATAACTTAATCAGAATTTGTGACTTGCGCCTTCCTCTAATTGCAGCATATCAGTTAATTATGTACGCTAGTGATCTATCTTTGTGGGCCGGGATAGCGTAGTCACTATGGCGACTCGCTACGGGCTGGACGGTCCGGGGGATCGAATCCCGATGGTGACGATATTTTCCCCGCCCGTCCAGATTGGCCCTGGGGCCCACCCAGCGTCCTGTAAAATGGGTACTTTTTCTCTTTCCCGGTTGTAAAGCGGCCGGGGTGTGGCGTTGACGATCCACCCCATCTAGCGCCGAGGTTAAAGAAAGAGTAGAGCTATACCTCTACTCCCCTTCTTGGCCTCCATGGTCTGTTCTAGGATAAATTTTACGTTTTAGTGATCGATGTTTGCACATGATTTTGTTAGGCCTAGGTGTGCAGTACCTGAAAATTCCCAAATATACACTCGACGATATTTTATGCAATACCATGTCAGTTAATTAGAATGGTTAAATAATTATCTGCATTTTCGTATTATTACTGCGTGGCTCATTTACCTGCTACAATGAAATGACCCTAAAGATAGACGCGTAAACACTGTACTGGCCTCTCGTTATTTCTTTGACGACAGTGATTGTGTAGTCGGTATAGAGACTCGCTACCAGCTAGACAGTCCGGGTTTTGAACCCTTATAGGGACAATAAATTTATATCCTCCACACCGACCGGCCTGGGGGTGCAACTAGTTTCCTGTGCAATGGGTACCGGGGCTGTTTTCTGCGGGTAAAGTCGCCGGGCCTTGGAGTTAACCCACCCCCATCTAGGGCCAAGATTAAGAATGAGTAGAGCTATACCTCTCCTCCCCTTCTGTGTTTGCATGGCTTGTTACAGGGAGAGCTTTACCTTTACCGATGGTTCTTTACTTAAGGTGAAGCTGACCATTCACTTCCATTTGGTGCCGAGGATAGAAATTTTGTAACCATATGTCCACTGTTTCATACTTTTTAATGGCGTGTGCTTACTGACGGACAGAGAGAGATTTTCGTGGCGAGGTGTCCAATTAAGTACACGCACAACTTCATGTTAAAATGCGTTACATGTTTCGAAAATATCTTTCGCTACAAACAAATTCAGAATACACGTTACGAGATGCTGGCCTTGTTACTGTCTCAGAATTTCTCATGGTTACCAGCCGGTATTGCTAGTGATTTATGTTATGGTGAAAGAAGTGCTCGTGACGTACAATGCAAATTTAAGTCTTAAAGATTTCTGGCGCTAGTAGATATGTTTTTCGCTAGTAATGTGGATAAGCCTGTTACTCCGTCACTTTCGTTTATATTTTATTCCACAGAGGGATCCTCATGTGGTGAGCCATCTGTAGGAGGTAGTCTCTACCACTGCTCCAATGTTAGAGACTATATAATAATATAATCAAACCCTAACCCTTTTATTTAATATCAGGTTTCCTTTTCTAGTTCATTGACTTGCTTTGTCATCATTTTCGTTTTGTTGAATCGAGATTATTTTTGTTATGTGTTAATATAAGTACTTAAGGCCATTAAAGAACTAATTGATTGGTTATTCTTTCCCTGTTACACCTGAAAATGAAAACAGACCCAGTTGTAGAAACGTTGTGAGATAAAAGATAATAGAAGAATATGGATAATATTCACAACGCTAATCAAGCATATTACATTATAAAAGGTTTCAGGTAGAATAAATATAATTTTTTGTAACAAATTCTATTGAGAATTTAAACTACTCTTGCCCTTCATGTTTATATACTTGGAAACAAAGTTTAATTTAATTTACAGTGTTGTTCTTCACTTATCGTGCGCTCAATGCGATGCTGATTATTGCTGTTGTAGTCATTATTTGGCAAAGTTAAGCGCGTTTGTGTAGTCGCAAAAAGCCTCCATTAGCTTTGTCATGTCCGTCTGTCCTTCGGCCTGTCCGTCTGCTCGTATGTATCAGCACCGGCTCGTATGTATCAGCACGGCTCCAACTGGACGGATTTCCGTGAAACTTGATATTGGGAATTTCTATAAAAAACTGTTGAACCCCAAATTAGGATAAAATAGCTAAAAAAGTATCGGGCATCCTACATGAAGACCTAAGTACGTTCTATTATTTCCGGTGACATTAAATCGCCATAAAAGCGCTCTTTTCGAGTCAAATGATACCAGGCTTTAGGATGGTCGAGGAAGTATAAATATTATTCGAAGGCGCCACGATGTCACGTTATATGCGAATTGCCTGTCTTTTTTAAATATATTAATGTCTTCGTACTTGTTTAAGCAGTGACGTTTTTAAATAACGTAGTTATTTTTTATCTGAAGAATTTTCCAAAGATTGTGTTAGCTTAAAGGGGAGGGGAAAGAAGAGATGAAGAGATGTCTACGATTGTTACTAGAACCTCAGGGCTAGTCCTGGGTTTTTACCAACTGTCGATGAGCGACACGCACTCTACGGAGCCAGAACACCACAGAGAAGATTAAAATCGCGGAATAGCTTCCTCGGAACAGTGCAAGTTGAACCACCTGAAGACTTCCCCCTTACCCAGATTTGCCCTGGTAACCACCTCCTTGATTTCAATACTTGGAAATCTCTTAACCGCATTAGAACAGGGGTGGCACCAGTAAAAACAAATACGGTGAAATGGGCCAAAACAAACTCCGACGACCTGTATTGTGGCCGTGGAGAGGTACAAGATGTGGGACATCTCCTATCATGCAGGGACTGCCCCCAGAAATGCACCCTCGAGGATTTATGGTTTGCAAATAAAAAAGGATTTGACGTAGCCCAATACTGGGCAAAAACTCTTTAATTTAATGGTCCGGACACGATAAAGAAAGAGAAGACCAGCTACTCGTGGAATATCTCCCGTTAGTTTGTCGGTACTTATTCAATGCTTTACCGGTAACAGGTTATGTAAAGATAACATACGTGTTACCAACAGACTGAATGACAGGGATAGAGTAAATGAAAAGGGGAATACGATGAGCTTCAAAAGCCTTCTTGGTATCCGTTTAAAATTCAGATTCAAGTGCGACTGACGAGCCTTTCCATTTACCACAAGTCTATTGGATTAAAATAACTAACTGACTGACTGACTGACGGACTGACTGAATGACCAACTGACTAACTAACTGACTGACTGACTAACTCCATGGTGCAGAGTCCTTCCTGAGAAGCTAACAGTTCCTCAGCTAGTCAAGAAATGCCCCGCATTTTACCGAACCCGAGAGTTCATTGCCGCTTTTAAAAGAGCCCGCCACCTGTCCCTATCCTGAGACACATCAATCCAGTCCCTGCCCCCATTCCACTTTTTGAAGATCCATTTAATATTATCCTCCCATCTACGCCTAGGTCTATCGGATTAAAATAGCTTTTATCAAATAAATTATACTATATGCTTCGGGACATTGATATTCATAATGGCATACGGCAAGGTTCCTTGATTGAGTTTACGGAAATTGAATTTTTTTCCCTTCTTCGCCTTGCAGTCCTGAATGGATTCAGTGCCAGGTCGAGAAATCAGAAAGACTAATTCAGTATTTTAGTATGGTCGGCGAAGTGATTCACTTACGCTCCATACTTAGGTAGAACGAAGGGAAACTCGTCAATGCATTTGATTTTCTCCTTATGCCTTGATTTAAGTCGATTGCTTCAAGCACGTGCCATGGCTTCGGCGGATCATTGTCGGCGTCTCACGACGGAGGCCTGGGCTCCGTCTGAGGCTAGTCCGTGTGGAATTTCTATTGGAGAAAGTGGCAGTGGAATAGGTTGTCTTCGTAGTACTTTGGTTTTTCCCTGTTAGTATAATTCTATCAGTGTTCCACAAACATATTTTCTTCATCTACCGCCGATGATATATAATCTGAAAACTGAAAACGTCGTTAAATAAAACACTTCGCCAAATTCAGTTAGGTATTTCAGTACTGTATAGCAGTAACGCACTGTTGAATTCCTGGCAAGTTGATAACCGCCAACACGTGCCCTGAAAAAAATTTCCATGGCCAATTTTGAAGTGAGAAATATGTTCTGTGGCCACCTAATTTATAAGACGTAGACAACTAAGTTTTATAAGCGCTAAAAATTGCATGCAAACTTTCTTGTTAATTTGAAAGTTGAGGTAATGGCTTCACGCCTTAGGAACACTTTTTCTTATAGGTTTGTAAAATACTTTGTTTATTCTACATTCCTAAAATGTTAAGCCATAAAACGAATGATCAGTCTTTTGTTACAAATCCGTATTAGAGGAACATACTGTGGAAATGATTGTTTTTCGCATGCAGTGTGAGTTCGGATACACTAAACTTATTATCAGAGCCTGGTCACAATAATGCGTGCAGTTTCAATTAACTTTGAAGCGTTGTGAATAATGTGGATTATATCTACTTACAAAACAATTCCACGTGCTATGACTTCTGCATTTTAGAGTATTTTGAATTTTTAGTGACCAGCCAACAAACTGATTTTTGATCAGACGTTTCACATTTTAGACGATTTTGCATCGATACAACTAATGATAATGCAAGCTAGCCAGTGAAAAAGGAAGTGTACAATCAAACTCTGCTTAGGGCGGGAAATTTGTTCAAGGAAAGGACAGCATTAAATGAAGTCTCTGTTATATTTTATGTAGGTCTCTGTAGACATATGACTGACAGCGTTAGTGATTATCTGTTATGTTTCTCATTACCCGTTTTGTGTGTATTGAGAACTTTCACAGATAAACATATTACACTGTAGTCATATTTGGTGGCAAGAAACTTTGTGACAAACTTGCAGGGTTTTTAAAGCAATTCTGTGACCTACAAAGTGAAGCCAGCAGAAAGTATAAATTAATAATTGTAAAATTTAATATTCCGATGTACAAGGAGTCTCTTATTAAGAGCAAGTAACCGTCATACGAAAACAGATTACTTTGACAGTTTTTTCCAATTTTATGACTTCGTAATGCCTTTTGGTATATTTGTTCTTGCGTCATGTAAGAACAATTTTTAAAACCACGTAGGTAAGATAGCTATACACAAGAGTAATGTTAATGATATCAGGGAAAGGATTCGATATGTCTGTGAATTCAGCTTATCGATATACGAGTATGACAAAATTTCTTGGTAGCACAAAGTTTTATTCTTGTTTATACGAATTGTACTGAAAACAGGAAATGCGCCGCGACGCTTGAGGTCTTCACAGCGATGTTGATAAAAATTAGAGTTTTGTGGAATGTGGCGCCTGTCTGTTAGTAAATATTCCTGTCATTCAGCAGCAATTTCCTTCGAAACGCCGGTAACTACAATCGATACGGCATCGTATCACAGAAAACTTGAATCTTCAAGAACTCTCTGCAGTGTGGAACATAGTGGGAGAGGTTTCAGTTGTTTATTATAAAAAAGAGATGAATAAATGGCCTTAACCCTTGTGTCATAAAAATAAAGGCAATGCGCAGTGTTTAAAACTTCAATTCAGGATTTGAGAAATCTTAAAAAATCCGTTAAAGCAATTGCGTATCTATATAATTATCTCCGATATAAATTGAAAAATCTGGGCGAAATAAAGCTGGTCTGTTTGAAGAGAAAGTTGGAGGGTGTAGAAGGAACTTGTCGTGACATATATAGACCACTGTACCAAGAGAGATAATGATGAACACCACGAAAGACTTCAGAATTGCTGATCACCATGCTGAGATTCTAACCTGGAACCCCCAAAGCACTGTCTACTCGTGTGACCTTCATAGATCATCCATCGAACACACACAGTAGGCCTACTAAAAGAAGGAACACTCGCGTAATACGCCCTGTTCCGTGTCCGCCACTGGAACCGTGTCAGAAGAAAAGTGCCAATTCTGCGTAAGGTGGAAGATGTCGAGCTTTCGATTTCAGCACAAAAAAATTGTGGATGAGGTGTACCTGCTGCAGTTGTTAGAATTCTAAGACGTGCCATTATTTCGGTATTCCTTTTTGAATGAGTTTGTAACCATTCACGTTCCTGAACGAGGCTATGTAAGAATTGTCTGTCTTTCCATCCGTATAACATGTTTCATCAGCACAATTTAAACCAATTGATGGAATTTTATGAAACTTGGTAGCATATCATGGAAATATAGGTCACATAATTTCTGTGCTTCGTATATGTGATTGACTGTCCATATGTTTATTTATATACAACTTATGTTCGAAAATTTGATTTAATTTGATTAATATTTAAAGAAACACACATACAGATTTTAAAGAGTTGTCCAAAAGTCAGTTAATCGGTGAGCAAAGTGTACAGGAAAATACGTTGTAAATTTCTTTACTAGTTACTGAATTCACAAAAATTGTTCGAAATGAGATCCTCACTATTCACTGCACAACTCATAGCTAGCCCTGTGTTACCGTTCTAAGGTTTCACTGGCCTCGGTAAGCCTTCCTGACCTATGCAGCACATGATTTAATTTCGGTTCAAACACTTTGCACCACATGAATAACGTATGTAACTCTAATGACCATCAGTTTTGCAAAGTGTCTATAGAAGAGTAATATTAACGTTTTCGACTATGGAATGTCCCTTTCGAATTATTAGCATTCATTCATATTTGGAGGTCTTGGGTTCGAATTTTTTTCTGGAAACTTAGTAACATATCTGAGTTCTGTCGTGGTTTTTAGCGAACCCCCCTCCCCCCGTACAAAAATACTAATAATAGCTTCAAACAGATTGCGAATGCTTCTTTATTTCTCCTTACCAATTCTGTATTCAAAAATTACCTTTTAATTTTATGGTGCATGAATTATGCGGTTGAAAAATGTCGCTATATAAACCACTAATTATTAGTCAGTACCAGACACGGTGCAGTGCGTTAGTTTCCAAAGCCCTACAATTCAAATTACGGATGTAAGAGGAAGGTAATTTTGACGAAATCTTGCAGGCCTCCTTCTTAAGAACAAAATATAAGATTCTGGAAAGTTATGGATTAGAAAATATTAGAATTTAACAAAATTGTACATGATTGCAAATGATATACTCCGTGACGGAGTAAGCAGACTTTAAAGGCGTTCTTTACTTTCTCGACACCTTACGGTTTCAGGGTACAGAAATAAACATAATTTCATATACGCCTTAAGAAAGTTATGACCTTCCATGCGCCAATTTTCAGGAAACGTGCAAATGCTCAACAGCATTGCGTTCAAATACCTTGTACAGAATTTCATCTGAACTTGATAAAAATGTGGATAGTACAGATAGAAATTTATTTACGTCTCCGCAAGTGACGTACTGCTTTTAATGAGCCTATTTTCACTAAAATTACAGCCATTTATTACAAAATTTTTGTAGACATTTCTAATATCGAATTCTTTCCAAATCGGAGAAAAATCCTACATAAGAGCATAAAATGTTTCTGCGTCATATGTACAGCATGGCTTTCACTGGAAGAATTTTTAAAGAACTTCGCAACTCGTCAAAGGTATTGCATACGGATATTTAACATCCAATTGCATCTTAAATCGAACGAAGATTTAGAAAGTAATGTCAAAATTTGTCTTACGATCCGAAGTAAAATATGACTGATTGCACTGAATTTCATGAAACTCATAATCACTGGATGGCATGACGTTGAGATTTTCTATACCGCATGTCATCCCAATGGGTCAAGAAATATGGAAATTACATGTAGAAATTTATTTAAGCCCTTATCTACGTGTGAAGCGTGACCCTCACTGCTCCGGTTTTCACGAAAGTCGCGCTTGATTGACAACATTTTTAACGAAATCCAGCAACGGAATTTCACGGAAATCCAACAAAAGTCTTGGTTGCTGATACTGCGTCACGGACGGACGTCGTCTCCACCTAAGGCGTTCTTTTTTTTACTTCGTAAAAAACGCCTTAAAGCATCTTTAAGTTGTACGCAACATTTGAGAATGTGTGGTTGAGCGACTGATTTTCTACCCTAAACTCTCGTTACATGCTGAGGTGAGTCAATTCACATAGGCCTAACTGTTAAGTCATCGCTGTGAAGAACGTGAATCACACGAGATTTGAGGTTTTTACAGCCGGTGTTGCTAAAGATTCAAGTTTTTTTTTGCGACGTGATGCCATGTCTACTGGTAAATAGTTACCGACGTTCCGGAGGATCAAGCAGCCCAAAAAGTCTATGCATGTGCTTAATACCAAAGACGAAGGCAATACGACCCTTGGAATGTCAGTAACTATTTACGAGTCGATATGGCGTCACATTTCAGAAAATCTGTTTTTTAGTATGAGGCGTTTTTTATGGCCTAATAAAACACAGATTCATTCGAACATCAGCAACCACTTGTTTGTATTTTATGGTCGGATAAAACTGAAGATTTATTCGAATATCAGCAGTAAACAGTAAAGTATATATATATATATTTTATGGATGAATAGAACTAGTAGTTACCCTAACATCAACAACAGCCTCCAGACTCCTCTCGACAAGAAAAGGGGACTTTTGGATGTGCAAAGGAAGAGATCCCTGAATTGAAACTGTTTATTGATTACAAATAAATGAAAGAAAACAAAAGAAGCATAAAGGCTGAAGTAAATATATTGCGCAACCTTGTTCAGCCACAACACAAAGAAAATGTCAGGAATAAATACATAAAAGACTAAAGACAAATTTATTTAAAATTATATGGGCATTTAAAAACAGAAAGAACAACATAAAAAAGTTATTTTGCACGACTTCGTAGAAAGATGGGCATACAGAACGAAATATAATGGGGAATGTAATACATTTTAACACGCATAAGGGAAGTGTAACTACGTTTAACACAATCTATAATACTGCCATAAACATCGTAGAGCAACCCAGAACGATAAATACAGATTTAGCAAAAAATGGGGTTTAATAAAAATGCGATTTAGTTAAAGGATTCGATACACCATGCACTGGAATAGCGAAGCATCTGTAGGTCTGAACCCCTTACACAGCAACAGCTCACCACATGCGTGAGTTACGTTGTCGAATATGAAGCGCTATTGGAAAGACTAAGGTGTTACGGGAAATTTTGTATTAGGGATAACGCAGTAGCTGTTAACACTGAGTAAAGCCTGTTTCTTTACTAAACACAAAAAATATCGCTAGAGATGAAAGATTATAAATAACAAGAACGATTTAAATAAAGAAAATGGTGTCAAAACCGTAATATTTTCATGTTGATAAACTGTGTCACCTACGTTTCAAAACCTTGTCACATGATTTCCCCACATATCTCTCAAAAATACTTTTAAATTTGACAACACCCTGTTGTGTTATTTTACAAGTCGCTGGTTACGGCGTAATGTGAATATTTTACAGCGTTTGGAAAGAAACCACCATAACAATTACGTATATTGCATAAATTATTCCGGAGACGTACTGCATTTGCAAAGGAAAAATTACTGTACAGGATCAGCCACTGGAATTCTAATGGACGAAGGTCCAGCCTTTTCCATTCGAAGTAAATCCAATCATCTGGGCATGCTTTTTGATGGTTGAAGAGACCACAATATGCACTGCGCATATTTCTGCCGAAATATTTGTAATCTGAATATTTTAAATAGGTCTCGCTAACGGTTTCAATATGTGCAAATAATTTCATAAAATAAAGAAATCCACTGCCATGTTTGGTGAAAGTTCTTTTCTGGGCCTGAAAATTATGGACGTTTTGCCTATTTAGCTTTTCAATTATGTGGGAAGCAAATTATATAAAGTCAGGTTCTTGGGGAATTGAACTCGAAGTTCATTGAAAATTAATAACGTATGATACAGAGAGTATCGTTTAAAACCATAAATATATAGTAAAATACGATATCTGCTATGCACTCACGGTGGCCTCAATAAAATTCTATAATAGTTTGGCACGAGAAGTTGGTCATATAATCTACTCAACTGCGTGTAATTTTTATTGCTGTGTAGTTCAGTTGAGGAACAGAGTTGCCGTAAAACAACTGACATCCAATGTGTACGCTCATAGAACCGCACTGTAAGCCTTAAGCCACCTTCTTGCTGAGAAAACATTTCAGTCTACACTACATTCTTTTGTTTTCGTGTGATTTTTCTTCGAAAATACAATAAATGATCTGGATTACTGAAAATTTCTAAACATTATCGAAATAGTCCTACACGTAATTACTCCACTTCTGTTTATTTTCTCGGGGGGGGGGGGGGGTGGCGGTTTATAAAAGACGAAATTATTTTCCGGCCGCTATGTACAGAATTTTGGCATTTGTAACTGGCATTTTTGTGTTGCGCTTTTGAGAATAGTTTCCATTTTAATTCATTAGAAGTAGCCTGAAGAAGAAATCCTCACGGCCGTAGGAAAAATTCAAGAAATAATTTCTGGTATCTTCACATAGAGTTGTCATATTAATTAATACCTCCAGGCGTAAATATTCATAGTGTCTCCTTCTTTTCGGTTTCTGGTTAGTGCGATTAACACTTCCTATTGAAAAAGTCAGATATATATAATTTGTGAGAGAGGAGTAACAAACCAGGATGGAGAGAAATGCGAGAGAAAACATGCCTTATCAAGATTCCTGAGAGCAAGTCTCAAGTTTCATGAATGATGTCGCGCTATAGGAACTGCACGTATCCGTGATAACAAGTCTCAAGTTTCATGAATGATGAAGCGCTATAGGAACTGCACGTATCCGTGATAGCAAGTCTCAAGTTTCATGAATGGTGTCGCGCTATAGGAACTGCACGTATCCGTGATAGCAAGTCTCAAGTTTCATGAATGGTGTCGCGCTATAGGGACTGCACGTATCCGTGATAGCAAGTCTCAAGTTTCATGAATGGTGTCGCGCTATAGGAACTGCACGTATCCGTGATAGCAAGTCTCAAGTTTCATGAATGGTGTCGCGCTATAGGAACTGCACGTATCCGTGATAGCAATTCTTAATTTTCATGAATGGTGTCGCGCGACAGGAACTGCACGTATCCGTGATAGCAAGTCTCAAGTTTCATGAATGTTTTCGCGCTATAGGAACTGCACGTATCCGTGATAGCAAGTCTCAAGTTTCATGAATGGTGTCGCGCTATAGGAACTGCACGTATCCGTGATAGCAAGTCTCAAGTTTCATGAATGTTTTCGCGCTATAGTAACTGAACGTATCCGTGATAGCAAGTCTCAAGTTTCATGAATGTTTTCGCGCTATAGTAACTGAACGTATCCGTGATAGCAAGTCTCAAGTTTCATGAATGCTGTCGCGCTATAAGAACCGCACGTATCCGTGATAGCAAGTCTCAAGTTTCATGAATGGTGTCGCGCTATAGGAACTGCACGTATCCGTGATATCAAGTCTCAAGTTTCATGAATGGTGTCGCGCTAGAGTAACTGCATGTAGTAACTGAAAGCTCCACAGCACGTTCTTGAAAATAAGAGGTCCAAGATATTTTCATATGCCAGGAAATAGCAGAAAATAACCAATCATTCAAGCAAGATGGTGTTGAAAAAAGAGTTAAAATTCTTGAAGTTTTGGTTGTCACGTCGCTGCTGCCATCTGGCAGGCTGTTCAGATGTGGTTCCACTTGAGTTAGATGGAAAAACTTACATTTATATTTAATAATACAGACTCCAGAGATTTTAATTAAAATGTTAGGAAATACTGTGTGACTGCCCTGGAGGTTAAAGTAGAGAGTGAGCGCGAAGGGGTTTCTAGAGAAATGAGGCACAACTTCAAGCTTTCTTCCATTTGAGTCACCTGCTAGTAGATGTTGAACTTCGGTTCAAAATGGCCTCTGGGCGAAGTTTCATCTGAGCCACAACCTTTTCAGTGACAACGTGCTTATAAAACCGTCTGATTAATTGACACTTATTTTAAATTCTTTCTTCCCAATCTTTATTTATTTATTCTTTACTTTCTTTATTATTTCTTTTTCCGTATTTCGTACAGAAATGCGTCCGCAGAATAAACGAAATCTAGACAAATTTTTTTGTTCTCTTTGATAAGGAAGTTTTCACTATCTGTCCGAACACGTCAGAAGGTTATAACAATGCTTCCCGGTGGGGCCAAAACTGACTTTCCACATCCGTCCAAACCGGCCCTAGGGTCCACCTAGCCTCCTATATAATATGTGCCGTGTTATTCCCAGGGGTAAAGCGGCCGGGGCACGCACATATCGCGTCGAGGTTAAAAAAGAGTAGAGCTATACCTCTACTCTACTCTTTTTTAACCTCGACGCGATATGTGCCTTCATGGCCCGTTCTAGGGTTACCTTTACCTTTTGCCTTTATACACTTACATTTATGGCAAGTGGAACTTGAATTTCGAAAAGTCGTGTTCTCAAACCATTTAAATACAGAAGTAGATGAATGAAAAAAATTCCTCATTGAAACAACCAAAAACATAATCTATTTTAAGCTAAACTGAAACTGCCATATTTAAGCTGAAGAGCAATTCAACGTATTTAGAGGAAAGATATCCGTGGCATTTTCGGCGAGTTCGCAAATAAAAAATTGCAGGATGACTGTTATTGTACCTTCAGCACGTCTGCCTGCGTATATCAACTCGAGAGGGATGGAAAGGTTCATGATATTTGATGTTGAGTTTCATTCCAAATTTGGTTAAAATCGGACAACAATAACAGATATTATATATAAAGACCTACATAATTTTATGCACACATCTCGAATGTAAATCGCTAAATAGTTATTGAAAGTAAATTTCTTCCAATAGAAGCCGTAGAGAAAAATGGAGCACAAGTTTCATGTTCAGTACACTTCTCTTGCAAGTCTTTGAGGTAATTAGCAAAAGGATGTGAAGATGGCAGTAGTGTTACACTGTGCAAGCATCTGCAGCCCTGAAATAAATCTTCAAAAGCGGATCTGCCCGAAAAAAAATCCCTTATATTTGATCGTGTAGTCTTGACAATTAAAACGGTACATACTTACATTCGTGATTTGAATGCTTCGTACAAAATTCGAGGTACGAAATTCATTAAATTCCTTCAAGCATCCTCTAATTATATAACACATGAAATAAGCCATAAACCATGTACTCACCTATCTGATCTTATAAGGTGGGCCTTCTTGATTTGAAACTTAGCTGTCTTCTGTGTATTTCCACTAAACTAAATCACATATATGGACATGCGGTTAGTTAAAAAGGTATCCACCAAGTCAAAATGTAATTCTCCAGGTGAATAGCTTTGACTTGAGAAACCTAAGCTTAGAGGAAAGACTGGTTTCTACGGGAAGTATAAGAAACACTCTAACCTCTATTGGATCCTAAGGGAGTTAGTAGCAACAATGTAAACTCTTATTATACAAGGTGGGAATCGACCCAGTGACGTGCCTTTCGATATCGCGGATGGAGCTAACATCAACGTAATTCGCTTTTGTATTTCCCTTTTGAATGTCATTCTTAATTTCACTGAAGTTAATTTACAGTCTGCCAACAATTCGTTTTCTCGAATGGATCACACACTTATCTCTGGACACCACTTTCCTTGAGTTTCTGCTGCAGATTTCCAAACACTGTAGACATGTGGTAGTGGAATAACGCGTCGCAAATATCCTAGAAGAGAACTGTCAGTCACATTGATGGACACTGCGCGCGCGGTCTTGCTGCTGCATGTTGGAAATGTATTCCGAAATATGCTGAACACGTCCAATGCGTACACGCATGTGATATGTTTAGCAACGTAAAACATTTCTCACGATTGAAAACAGCTATGGAATTGGAATATTTTTATAAGCCTAAACTCTGTTAAAGAAGGATTCCTTTTAGGCATTTTTTTTGCGTGGTGAAGGGCCCCGCAGCAGATGTTACGGACGCACAGCAGCCTTAAGGCTTCTTGTGCAACCCCTGTGATGAAGATGAGCAGTTTTTTTTACCAAGTTTTACAATTAATGGAGCACCAGTGGAATGAAATTGACAGGGGAAAACCGACAACTCGGAGAAAAACCTGTCCCAGTGCCACCTTGTCCACCACAAATCTCACATGGACTGACCCTGGATCGAACCCGGGCCTCCACGGTGAGAGGCCGGCGACTAACCGCCTGAGCCATGGCACGGCCTTAGGCCTATTAGAATATAAAAGTATAGTTTCAGAAAGTTATTAACCTCTTAGGAACTATGCTGATTTTGGGCGCCAAATCTCAGTTATTTATCATTGCCCTTTAATTCATGCCTATGTAAGAAGATTGCAGCTATGCACCATTTTCGTGGAGGCCAGTGCCCTTACAAAGTCAAAACAAACGTGTTGGTGCATAAGCAGAAATGTACGAGTATATTGTAAAAGGACAAATGGAAATACAAGAAGAATTTCTTGAAGGATTCGGTAGGCATTGCTACATACATATTTTTAAAATATCTGTGCTTTACTTGTTGGAAAGTAATACAAAATTATTTCTAATTATTTAGTAACTGGTAGAATAAAGATATCGAAAGGAAAGGTAAATGGTTCCCTGTCCTTAATTAAGTACCATGTTATGAAGACTATGGGCAATTAAAGTGCATTCCCTCTTTTTTAATCACGGCATTAAATGGACGTGATAGGCCAGATTCACCTTTTGGCTTTCTGTACTGTTAGATGGGAATATGACTGGCTTCGAAAACGAAATTAAAGTGGGAGCGAAGAGAAAAATCACAGCTTCTGACAGGAATCGAACACATGTCATTCAGCCCGTGTCCAGTCAGTACTGAGTATTTGGCAGAATATGGGGAATGTTAAAAAATTAAATTTCCTGTTAACAATTGTTTAAAAACATGATTGTGCATGACTTACTTACAGTTAAAATATATGTTTTATGTAGACGTACCCCAAGTCTTGTGCATGTGATGGGAATGTGTATCTTTACTTAGTTTATCAGATATGCAGTTATTAAAATAATCTACAAATGCGAATACAAGGGCTGCTGTGTTAATTATTGCTACATGTAATTCCGCATTATTTATTTTAACATATTAGGCCAATTGGCTACACGTGCACACAGCTTTTCGTTGTATATAACCTACCTGTATTTTAGAGAAGCAGATGTATGTGTAGGAACATTTCTTGTAGTGTAAACGTGTAACAAAGCAAACAAATTATTTCTTTAACGAAAAATTATGATACATTTGTATCTACTGTGCCAATTGGAAAAAAAATTCAGGTAGGCGCAGACTGCTGGTCAAATAAAAAAGTGGCATTATATAATCATGTGGAAAAATTAACTAACGCATTTTTCGAAAATGTTAAAGGGAATACGGCTTCATTTTTTTGAAATTGGTAGTGTGAATTTCGACGGAGCAGGCCACCTGCTGATGAGATATTATGCATTTGTCAATTACTGGAGAGGAAATGTGAATGAATGTAGTGGAGTACGCACATTATTCATAGACTTTAAGACAGAGGGTGAGTCAATTAGGAGAGAAGAACTGCCGCCTACAAATTGTCACTGAATTATGTAAACTAATCAAACAACTTCGGGCAGTTAAATGTGTTGTGTTTAACGACGTTGTCAATTGCTAGAATTATATAGTGTCAGTGGTAGATGAATAAAATATGAATATGGCATGATAATGACAGCGAGAAGCCGCAGTACTTGGGTAAAAACCTGTCCCAGTAACACTTTGTTCACTACAAATCCCATATGGACTAGGTTGGAATCGAATCCGAGCCTTCCGCCCTTCCGCTATATTAGGTGGCACGTAAAGAATGAAAAAAACTCCACTGCTGCAGGTTTTTATTTTATCGGAAAATGGAAATGTTTTCGGCAAGGAAAGAATTCTGCATTCATTTAGATGGCTCTGCTAAAACATTGCCTTTTTGTTAGTTGGACGTTGCTGCAGCTCTGTCACTGAATATGGTTCACACGTCTTAAAGGATTCCTGCTTTCTACGATATCCTCTTCGGATTTTATCGATTTTAAAATAATTTTTTACCATTCCTTCTGTCTATATAATGTAATGCTAACGCATTTCTCAAAGGCAGTAAGTTTCACCACATCATCCATATGAGGAAGTGTCAGTCTGTTATTTGGTAGACAATAAAAGCAAAAATAGAGCAAAGGGAGCAGAATTCATTAGCTGATAGCAATTTGTGTGACATGATAATCGCTAGCAGTCAAAGGGACATATCGATGAAAGGAAAGAAGAATACAATAATGGCACTAGGCTGTATTGTCGTTGTTCATCATGAAGGTACATACATCCATGCAGGCACTGAAGCTTGCTCGTTTTATACCATTGCGTGTGTAGATTAGAACTGGATACTCAGACATGCGATCTGCTAAACTTTAATAGGCCTGCGCCAAATTCGCTTCCCACGAAAGTTCTGTGAAGGAGTTTTTTCTTTCATATATTTGCATATAACATAAAATTTTCGTAAGCATAATGAACTTTCGCAACAATAAAATCTGCTCAGTTTGTGCTTATCATCAAGCACTACTCACAGTCTCACCCTCTTTTCTAATAGCCAGTTATGGTATTAGGTTTTATGCCCTCCTCGCCGGGATAGCGTAGTCGATATAGCGGTTAGCTACTGGCTGTTCGGTCTAGGGTTTGAATCTCGGCAAGGGGTTTTCTCTTGTCTAAAACCGCCCAGACCGACTCTGGGCCCACCCAAGCATCCTATGCAGTGGGAACCGGGGTTCCTTCCCGATGGTAAAGCGACCGGTGTGAAAAGTTGAACACTCACCCTTATCTAGTGCCGAGGCTAAGAATAGGCGGAGCTCTACCTCTCCTCCCATTTCTCCACGCTTTCTAAATTTCGAATAGCACATTTTTAATTATTATTTTATGTAAACCGGATAAAAACCGAAATATCCAGGTTATTTCCTCATTTTTGGAATCTCAGACCGAGGTTTGAACTACGGACCTCGGCGGGGTACAACGTTCAATTTCGAAATGAAACTTTATTATATGGTGCTACGTTGTCACAGCAACACATTATTTCTGTTAATGTGCCGTAGAATGGATGAGGAAAATATACCTTTCACACGTTCGAAGATGAATGTTTTATTGAACGATTGTAGAACCCAGCCGTGTGTTTCATCAGGGTTCCGCAAATTTGTTGTCAGTTTAATTGAATACGAGATCCCGCGGGCTGTGAGCACCAACACAGACGTTTAGCCGTGCAGATGAAGAATTCGCTTCATAATTGCAACTTCCTCCTTTTAATCCCTGCGGCAATTCACATCCACAGACTGTATCCAAATACAGTTCTCAATTATTTACGTTTGATTTAACGGAGTAATGCCATTATAATTCCACCTTTCACAACTGAAATATCTTCAATTGCAATTAGCTGTGCCCGTAAATTTGTTTTCACGTTTAACAGCAACGGGAGTCCTTAACAAACATGCAAGCTTAGCTTGCTAAGTATCGAATTCTGCATGCAGTTTCAGTTATGACACTTTATGAGCAGGTTTATTTGATGTGAGCTATCTGGTTATTGCAGTTGTGTGACACAGCTTAGCTTAAAGACTTTAAATAGCCTGGAGCTATTTTACAGAGCACATAATTTTAATCATCATGAATTAGTAGAGAGCAGTTTGAAATTTAAAAGAGAAAATTTGACAGATTAAATGTCGTGTTATGGTTTAAACAAATAACCCATCAATTGACTGACTGTTACGTATTATGTCCCCTGAATGATAATGGGAAATTGTGGTTTCACTGAATATGCACGCCATGTTCTGGAAAATGACAGCTGAATAGAAAAAACAGCCCATATCCTCCCATTGTATTTTTAGGATCCATTTTTAATAACGTATATCCTCTCATGCACGCCTAGGTCTTGCAAGTGGTCGCTTTCCTTCTCCCCGTTACACTCCACATGCCCCGCCCATCCCATCCCATCCGGCTTGATTTTATAACCCCAATGGTATTTGGTGCGCAGTAATCTTATGTAAGTCTTCAATATGCAATTTTCTCCTGCCTTCTCTTACTTCTTTCTTCTTAGGCCCAAATATCTTCTTCAGCACCCTATCCTCAAAAACAGTCTGTGTTCTTTCAGTGTGAGAGACCAAATTGTACACCGGTATAATAGAACAGTAACCATTGTAATTATATTCATTAAGTACTTACTGATATATTGGTTGAGGAACTACGCTACAAACCGGAACTTCGCGGGTTCGATTCCCGATGGTGTCATTGGAATTAATTCCTTGACATAATCATTTCGGTCGCACTATGGCCCTGGGGTCGACTCAGCCTCTAACAGAAATGAGTATCAGGAATATTTCCTGGGGGGGTAAAGGTGGCCGGTGCGTAGGGCTGACAACCTTACCACCTTCATGTGCCGATTGTCTACAAATCTGGGAGCCTCAACCTCCTGGAACCCTAAGGGCCTGTCCAGGCCTAAAATGGGATTGCTTTACCTTTTGCTTTACTTACTGATATATAGTGTGTTACGGTATTGTCCTAAAATTTTTTGGATGAATTGAGAAAAAGGAAGAAAAACGTCGACTAGGATAGACGGTTTCCAACTTGCTACTCTCTTGCGTGAAGCAGGACCGCTCATCCTAACTCGACAGATGGAATGTCTGTAGATGGTTTGTAAGTTCAAATTTAAATATCACTGATTATAATCATATGATAGATTACAGCTAATATGCAGTTTTATATTACATAAATATATCGTACTTTTGACACCGTGCATCTTCGTCATATTAAATTAAGTTTCAGACCAACTGATGCACACTAAAACCACTTTTATTGTGGCTTTATTATAATTATAATAATTATAATAATAATATTATAATAATTTATTATAATAAAGCTACAATAAAAGTGGTTTTAGTGTGCATCAGTTGGTCTGAAACTTAATTTAATAAATATATCGGTTTAGAGTCCATAGTAAGGGTTATGGCCACCCCTGGTTTCCAACTGTTATGTCATGTCACAGAATCTAAAGTGATGGAGACAGACTTTCCATGGCAGGAAAGAGCTTCAGATATCATTCAGGCTGCTGTTATCTCGAGTTACAGAAGACAGGGTTCTATAAAACCAGAGACGAATGTCTGGTTCAGTACATTTCTCATAAACATAATTCTGCTTTTCGCAATATTTATATTCGATTCGAAGTATAAGCATACTCTGACATCAGTTATGGGCACGTATGTTCCTGAAGACCACGGTGGCACTCAAAACCTCCTAAGACGAAAATTTGTTTTTTGCTTTGAATTTTAAAGGCAGGCTAATATGCTTCATGTGATGTGCCTCAATGGAAAATTTAATATGTTTGAATACACTTATTTATTGGAAGTGAGTAAATTCAAATATAAATACCACATGAAGGAAGTGTCTTCCGTTTTAATATACCAAATTTAAAAAATAATATTTTGCATTCGAAAAATGTAGGTGTGTGTGTGTGTTTGTATGTATGTATGCATGTATGCTTGTATGCATGTATGTAATGTATGTACGTACTTGCGCTTTTTAACCTACGTCCGTCCTAAAAAGGAGTAAAAATGTTTGGTCATTTGACTGCTATACTGGATGTGTGTTTTTTTGTTGTTCCCCCATTTCGACTTTGGTACTATCTGACCTATTTTCAGGAAATGCCGTGTCAGCATTGTCATTAGACCTACAGGACACTCCAACACCATACTCTGTAGTTTCCTACAGTCTCTAACCAAAACACAGCAGATACGCGAAATTGTGAGGCGGATTCAACGCCTGCGCCTCTCACTTCAGGGCATTTGAAAGCTGTATGGTAACAGAGCTTATAAAAATACTTAATGTTTGTGAAGGTAATATTTTTAGCAATGCGGAATACAATATGGCGGCCGTGCAAACATTTTATTTATCTTTGGGTTTGGTAAAGGTAAAGTTCACCCTAGAACAGGCCATGAAGGCCTAGAGGAGGAGTAGAGGTATATCTCTACTCTTTCTTTAACCTGGGTTTGACCCTAATGAATAATGAGCTGGCCGATCTAGGCTGTGAAATTTGGTAAACGGCTCATTAAGACATTATTGTATAATATGTAAAATGTTGTGTGTACGTCATTAAGTAAACATGACATGATGTCATATTTCAGTTTGTATTTGACAAGTGTAACGTATACGATGTCTGTACTTAAGTAGTAGCTTCTACAGAAAATGCAACAAATAAACGTCTTCATTCATTCATTCTGTAGTCTGTCTTACGACAGGTCCGTAGCCTCTTCCAAAGCGAGTTCTCCACAGGGTGCGATCTAGTGCTTCCTCTTTCAATTTCCAGTATCTTTTCTTTTCCTTAAGGTCATCCAGTAGCTGCTTACGTCTTCTCCCTCGTCGTCCCGTCATTTCTATCCTTCCTTCTAACTTTCCTTCAATCACGTGTTTCAGAAGACAGTTTCTACGCAAGATGTGACCAATCCAGTTAGCCTTTCTTCTTTTTATTGTATGTAGTATATTCCTCTCCTCCTTGACTCTGTGCAATACCTCTTCATTTCTCACACGATCGGTCCAACTGATCTTCTCCATTCTTCTCCAGCACCACATTTCAAAACTTTCCAGATACTTCTGATCTACTTTCCGGAGTGTCCACGTTTCAGCACCATACAAAGCTATGCTCCAAATGTAGCACTTTACTAGTTTCTTCCTTAAATTTAATTCCAGTTTGCTGGTGAAAAGATTTTTCTTCTTGTTGAATGCTGTTTTTGCCATGGCAATTCTGGATTTAATTTCACGTGTACAACTTGCATCACTTGTTATCATGCTACCCAAATAATTGAAATATTCCACATTCTCCAATTGTTTTTGATCTATCATAATTTTCATTGGGGATGGTTGCCTTGAGATTTTCATTACTTTAGTTTTTCCCACATTCATTTCCATTCATAAACGTCTTAGTACCAATAAATTGGTGTAAGTAGAAATCCGTACAATAGGAAAGTAGGCTTTGATTCGTGCTTGGCATTCCTTGCCCAGTTAAAATTTTGAACAAATTGTTTCATTATCCCGTCTGTTTTTAATTGTAAAAGAGTGTAGGACTAAGAGTATACCATCAGTAATGCCCAAAAGAGTAAGGACAGCTTGTAACTGAATGATTAAAATTAGGTACTTGCTTACGCACTTATTATTTTGTTGGGGGTAGTAAAATTTCCATGTTCGTCTCTTGTGTTTATTGTGTGCTGTGTAGATAGCGGCCTCTGCGACGAGTTGGTTACTCGTTCAGGAAAGTCCTACCGAGTGTGTGTGTGTGTCCAATTGTGTGTGATCTAGAAACTTCAAGAATGAGGCAGCCTAGGCCCGATTTGGGCTGTTGTACCACAGAAGAAAAGCTCCATGAAGTCAGCAGTTCAGACGTTTTGTAATTAGAAATTTCGTAAAATCTATCTCCTTACGTCCAAGGCCTAGGGTTCTTCTTGCAAAATAACAGTCGCGCTCATGTATGCAAGGAGTATCTCACACTTTCTGCAAACCAAAGAGTTTATTGAAGTCTCCGACCTAAGCCACATGCATCCGTTCCACACCGTGACAGATTAGTGATCTAGGAAACTACAGTGGGTTGGGTATGCAGATAGAACAGGAAAGACGAAGATGTACACAGAATTTTGGTGGTCAAATATTTGGACAAACGTCCACTTAGAAGATCGAGGAGATGATAGGATAATATTAAAATGTCATTGTGAGCATGTTATGAGATTCGAATTTGGATGTAATTGGGCCTGGATCGCATTCAGTGGCGGGCTTTGAGATTAGCGATTTTGAGCCTTCGGTTTCTGATGGTATATATTTGGCTACCACTGTAATAATATTTTCAACGTCACTTCCTTAGCTTACATTAATGAGCTGATGTTTAATGAACGTTAATTTTAGAATGTGGTTGGAGTAGGATCATGAATGGAACATTTCTCTCAATCGTAGATGCTAATTTTTAATTTCTGACATTGAGGGGTTTAAACTTTTAAATTCTAATTTAACCGCTTGCCTGTTCGTTTCACTTGGCTACTTTGATGAAAAAAAAGTGCAAGCGGCTTATATAGAAAAATGCATAAACCGAAGACGCGTAAATCAGGATATACGAGCATTTCGTGAGCATTCGTGTTCATTCGTGTTCATCCCTGTTCCCTTAGCTGTGAGTAATACACGTGGCTGCAAGGTGATGAAAATAGAGAGTCTCTGTGGGAGGGTCAGGCGTCACATCTCATTCAGGTAGCTTATGTCTCGTGCTGAAGAAGGCATGACTATACTAATGACAGCTTCGATCCTGGAGGTCTAGCTCCCTTCTACACATCTTCACACAGCCAGTAATGCCACTCCTTTGCGGTCAACTTCAATCTTGTTCCACGCGTCTTACAGACCTGCAGTAGTGGGTGGAACATAATGTAAAGACCCAGATGTTGCCTTAGAGACTTCTCAGACATCTCGCAGTGTAAATTTTGTACAAGTACTGAAGGAGATACGAGTGGAAATTGAAATTCAGGCAATATATTTACATAGTCATTCACGTGTATTTACTAATACATAACACGTAGACTGTAATAAACAAGTCGAAATGTTTTGCAGTTAAGGATAACACACATAAGTGAGATGATTCTGAATTCAGGATATTCCTTTGACTATCCTAAAAATAGGCAAAGTATACTTGTCTGAAACACTGAAGCCAATAATATACTTATCTGCACGGTGTCATATCCTGGATGACGGGAATTTTTGTCAGCACCATTACGAAAACATTATATCTTGCAACATACAGTTGGTGATGAAATTAGAAGACTGAATATATGTAGGACATACTTATTATTCGTTTACAGAACTGTTACCATCACGCGTGGTTTCGATGTGACAGATCAAGTACTGATCATTTATTCCGTATTCGTCAAACACTTGATATATACGGGAAGGGAATGGGCAGTGCATTAGCTCTATGTAGAGCTCAAGAGAGCCTATTATTCATTCAGAAGGGTGGGTATTCTTACTGAGTTTGGTACACCCATGACATTAGTTAGGATAGGCTAATTGAAGTGTGTCTGAATGCAACATATATTGGAGTCCGGGTGTACTAACATCTGTCAGATACATTTTATATCTAGAAGGTCTGAAAAAAAGGAAGTGTTTAATCGTCATTGGTTTACGTCCTTCTTTTAAGGTACACATAACTGTTAGGATGGTCAAATCATACCAGGGGGATTCAAATTGAAAAGGGCACATCAGCTTCTTGCCTGTGCTGTTGATAATAATATATTGTGTGAAAGCGTACATAATGTAAAGAAAATTAGAGAAGCTTTATTAGTCTCCAGTAAGGAGAATGATCTAGAAGTAAATGCAGAGGAAGCTAGGTATATGTTTTTACCTCGTCAACAGAAAGTAGGAAAATATTATAACATAAAGATAGCTAATAAAATATTTGAAAATATGTCGAAAATTATTTGTATGGTTGGAAATAACAATGACAAATGGAATTACATCCATGAAGAAATTAAGACAAGATTTTAAACTCAGCGAAAGCCTGCTACAATTCAGTCAAAAATCTTTTGTCTTTTGGTTTGCTGTCTAATAATACACAGATTAAAGAGATAGAACTATAACTTTGCCTGTTGCTTTACATGATTATGAATCTTGGTCAGGAAGGAACATACGTTCGCATATGCGAACGCACGTAAAAGCACCCGTAGAAATTACTTTTATATATGTAAGCAGAAACCAAATTTACTGCATTTTTAAGGCATGCTGCAAAATCTTTATTCTATTTTCCACAAAATGCCGTTTATTTCATAATTGTATTTTTTCTGCGTGATTTGAGACTACCACTGCAATATGGATGAGATCGGCGCTCTTCTGGGATATTAGGCAGCATAGAGTGGTAATTTTGTACCGACGTTTCGGAACAACCTATCGGTTCTATCTTCAAGGTTCAAGAAGTCCTTTTTCTTGGACTTCTGCCGCAATGTGGATGAGATCGGCGCTCTTCTGGGATATTAGGCAGTGTAGAATGTTAATTATGTACCGACGTTTCGGGATAACCTATCGGTTCTATCTTCAAGGATCACGAAGACCTTATTCTAGGACTTCTTGACCCTTGAAGATGGGACCGATAGGTTGTGCCGAAACGTAAGTATAGAATTATTACTCTACGCTGCGTAATATCCTAGAAGAGCGCAGATCTTATCTTTTTCTATTAAAATAATTCTTATGTTTTCCATAAACCATGCGCTAAAATTTAAATACCAACTCGGTCATTTAAAGGTGAATGTCGCATTATAACTAAACCAGGAGTCGTAGTTATCTGTGGCTTGTGTTGTTTGATCGTGTCACGCATTACTCTTACTGATGTTTTACGTACACTCATTACGTCTTGAAGGAAGTTTCAGCAAGCCCGGAAATTCATTACCAGGTTGAGCACAGATTTCTACTTGACAGTGCTCAGTGCTCGTATTTTGAGCTGGGTGAAACCGCTTGCCACATTCACAACCCATTTCTGTAAAGATACTCATACATTTTGACATTATATCTATGTATTTCAAGTCGTCCGTTCCTTTCAAACTTCCCAACTAAAACAATGTCTGCCTTTTCAGGTCCTTATTTATTCTACATGTATACATTTTCACCCTACTTAATTTGATCACCACAGTAAATATTTAATGAAGAATACAAGTTCTGTATCTCATTATTTTATTGTTACTTCCTCTCTTTGGTTCTAGTATTGTCGTCAACATAAATTTACAAAAGTGTCAAATCTGTGTCATATTAGGATGAGGACACAATTCGACCCAATATAACAATAATTCGCCCTCCGCCTTGTCATCAGCAGTAGATTTCGTGCATCTGCGATCTTCCATTTTGTACCGTGACTTTTTGTGTCGTTGTTTGTACTCACATTTTCTGTCAATTTTGCTGCGTTTTTTGAGTTTGGTGAAATAATAGGTAAATTAGTTCTGTTATGATTGAGCGCTAAGAATGGCCACGGTCCTACTAACACCAATTTGCAGCACGGCCTTGATGTTTCCAGCTGCGGTTTCGGCAGTTGGCATTATGAACGCAGTCAGCTACCCCCGCAGTTGGCGAGGGATCGCTTTACTGTTTAGCCTACTAACGACACTACATAGAGTACGCCACAACCGATCGTCCTATACTGTTGCTTAGCAAGCCTGACGTTAATAGAAGGAAGTTGTATGCGGATAGAATTTATTTAAAGTGTCTCATAATCTTCATGAGGATGTGAAGTCAACTCACTCTCACCCACTCGGTCGGTCACACACCCAAACCACTCACGCTCGCTCGCTCACACGCAATTGCGGAGCTTGGCATGGCGATCTGAACAATAGGAACGCTATAACCATCGACGCCGCTCTTGTTTGAGCGATGCTGTGAGGCAGGCTGTTTGCTGTGAACTCAGCCTACACCGTACAGTGGTTACAGAGTGATCGAGTAGCCACGTCAGACACACTCGGTTCAACGTTCCTGCTAGCGAGCTTTTCACGTTTGTTGAGTTAATAGACATTCTATAGCAGTTGATGATGACAGCAGGCAAACGCGGAAGATATCCAAAAATGGTGTATACTACAATAATCAATGCTGTAACAACAAACTGTGGCTTTGTGTCTGACTTTCTGTAACCAGATATTCAGACTTATGTTGCAATTCAATATGCAAGCAGTGGGATCTTGAAATTGGAATAATGAGTTCTGATACCACAGAGCCTCTGTAGAAGAAGGGGACAGAAAATATGGTAGGGAGTGGGAAGTACACGTGTATATTATTTGCGTCGTTACGGTGGAAGGCTAAATGATCAAAAACAGCCATCACGAATTCCTCCAGAATGGAAGCTATATGCTTTACTGGTTCAGTCTCACCCACACTTGCTCGGTATTCAGTACGGTAGGTCTCGTCGGATGTTGATGAAAGTGAACTTCAGTTACAAGCAGTTTCATGTTTTGTGCTTAATAGCCTAGTGTAGAGGAGGCTGTGTTGGATACAGGAGGAGAGAGAAACTTGTAAAAAATTTGGAAATAGACCACTTTTCAGACAGAGACTTAAATTGGAACTTATTAAGACTGGTCTCTGGTAAATAAGTGATAAGGGTATGCAGTAGCATGGCTAGGTTTTTGCCGCCTGGGGCGAGTAATCACAATGACCAAACCTAACAGAAATTATGAACTTTAAAAAAGTCACAGATATTTATTGAATGTATTTTTATTTAGCTCAATAATTTAAGGGTTGCTGAGTGCATAAAATCATGTTTTCAGTTAAAATATTCATTTTGTTGCCTCCTTTTACCGGCTCTTGGACTCTACCACTCGGAGCAGCCTCACAACTCGCCCCCCCCCCTCCCTAGCTACGCTCCCGAGAAGTGACTCAGGATAGGGTTCGGTGGGGAAATTTTGTGATGACGATTTTGTACCTTCGAGTTCCGTGACAAGGGTAATTTATGGAGAAACTGAGCGTACTACTTCAAACTCTCCATTCTGCATTAAGGTTTATGTGCCTACAGACCTGGTCAACTGGCCGGAATAATATCGGTTTATTGGGAATAAGAAATGGAATGAATAAGCACTAATTCAGTAACTAATGTAATCAGTAAAAACGAATTCTTACTTATTCTTTCTTTCTCCGTCCATTGTATTATTTAATAATTCTGTAAGATCCTCAGAAGTTACGCAGTTTCGGATACGAAATATAAGACATTAGTTGTCTATACGACTGGCTGATTAAAATTTGGTTTGGCTTATTTTATACAATAAAATGGGACCGTCATATGGCGGGATGACATAATATTCATGCCATAATCCGTGTCCTTTCAAAGGTTTACACAACACTATCAGATTTGTACCTATATTATCTACAAAGTTACATGTGATTATAGCTTATTTTTTTATCGGATGTCTACACAGTTAGTTCCAACTACCGGACCACTGTCATCTGGTTTTATTATCGTAAATAATTCATATTATTATTTGACTACTGCCATCTGGTGGTGTAAATAAAAAATAATGAGCCTTATAACGTGGTATTGTTTTGTTAATACCTGGACAAATAAATACACCCCTTTTCTCTTGGAAAGATTTTGGTTTTATTTATCACAACGTACCCCGTAATCATTTTAAAACCATTTTAAAAATTTCAGATACATTTATTTATTTTATGATGAGTTATGGCTGCCACAGACAGACACAGACACACAAATTATATATATATATATATAGTGGTACTGGGTAAGAAACGTCTGTAGAAAAAGGGTAAGTCTTGGTTTGCACTCGATTGACTTTGTGTTGCAAATTATTCTTGTTCCTCTAAGTCAGTAGCAGTTATTTAAGACTGACGAATCCTCAGGGAAACTCTCATTATTGCTATTATCTTCCAAACCATTCACGGCCCACATGTAACTGAGGAAGTATACTCCTGCCAAAAGGTACTCATTTCACAATAATTACCTCAGCACTGCGGACTTAGTTCATGTAAGCGCGGTCTACAGGTTTCTAGGTCACTTCGATAATTCTTCCAGTGCGACTAGTTGTCGTTTTCCTTTGAGCAAGTCCAATAGCAGAATTGATGGCATCAATAGCGTCAGCTGCTATTTCGTCATCACTGCATTCCCACCCATTAAAAGCGTGTGAAAGATTCAAAAGTGCATTAGATATAACGAAAGACGCACAATATATAAGTTTCGGCTACAGAGCAGAAAATGGAAGCGACTTCTCGGACGTATAGTTTCATTCAGGCCGTCGTGATAGCAGCGTAGTGGGTCATGTCAATGTGCATCCCTCATCCCTCTGCCTGTCACCACCAATAGCAGTCCTCCTATGTCGAAGACGGGGGACTTACATCAGGTCTGCCTGAAGTCAAGGAACGTAATCTCATCTGTTTCGTTATCCAATGATCGTGGTGGACAGCGAAGCATAAAATTGCTGACCCATAAATCTCCATGACTGATCGCGTTACAGGGGTCATTTGCGGACTCTTTATAGAGCAACTTCATAATTCTGTTATCACCTGCAATGAAACTTTTATATTTATGTAAATATGAACTGTTTTGCTGGTAATGTACTTTCAAAATCTCTAGAACCTGCTCAAAAATTAAAGTTTATCAAGTCACGTGTCTTTTAACATTTAAGTAGAAAACACCTTTTAGAAGTTATAGATTCTCTAACTCTGGCGAATCGAACAGGGTTTTGATTATTATAGCGAAGGAGAAGGTGTGGAATAGCCCAAGGTGCTTCATGATGAGGCGCAGGTCAGACGTCTGAGAACGATGACTCCTTCGGAACTGAGATCGTCCTTGGTCAGGACTTCATCATCAGCGTCAGTCTCTGCCGTGTATTGCTTCAGGATCGGTATCGGCGCATACGAACCTTCAGGGGGCTTCTCTTTCCGGACTTGCACGACCTCGATAAATACTTTCTTGTCGATCACGATTTTATTCCTGAAATGGAGACGGCTGTCGAAAATATTTTTTCTGTCGGGGCTGGATTGGAGACATTTTATATAGCCTAATGTTGTTCTAGTGTCTTCTGTAACTGTGAGTCCCTAGAATGAGGAAACCCAGAGATTCTCTTGTACTGGGGTGATCTGGTAGTTAGAGGTACCAGGATTGAATGCCTGCTCCTTAAGGATTGTAGGTATATGCCGTAGAACGTGTTTTCGAAGTTGATAAAAGTACGCCTACGTCAGCCATTGTGAAGGCACTTTTTCGGATTGCGCTGTCACCTTCAGGTCGTTTAAATACAAAAAAGCAGAATTACAATTGAAACATCAGTTAAGGGTCAGATTGAGAGCTCAATCTTTAGTGCTATAAAATGCATGTTAATAACATTTTTTAAAAACAAATAAAATATGTTTAGCACTTAGTAATAAAAAGTTTCGGCATTGCTGCTCATAATTAGTAACTACTTTATAATTCATGCAACATAAAGGGGTGACCAAAATAAATGTATACTGTTGTCAGCAAGCTTTTTATCTTTCGACACGCGCTGCACCAAGTTTTCAATTTAAATGTTTTCTTAATTTTTCTGTACATGTTCCGTTTTTTTGTCAGTGTTAATCTACCTTTTGTAAATCTTAAATTTTCGTTAAAAATATTTGCATATCAAAGTGTTTTGCAATAAGGCAGCACGAGAAATATCCGTAAAGTAGTTCGGCAGGTGCAGGAGTAATACAGGGCGAAATTCGTTCTTTTACCGTGACTGATATACCATACATGGGTGAAATTAAATAAGATTTTTTTAATCACGTGTTGAAAAAGTTACTGGTGATAGAGGCAAAGCAGCATCAATTATGTAACTGATATCGAATCAGCGGCAAATTTTTCACAGGACGTAGAACGGAACTGACATTATTGGAAATGTCACAACTTTCTGAAATTCCTAACCGTATATTAATTATAGCACAGCTAATTAATTACTGATATTATGTGGAATGTAATTTAGTGACGATTCTCTGAATGCATATGACAATACTTAATTAGTATCTAATTATACGAATATAATATTCCCCATTGTGCACTGTCTGCAGGTGTATTTGACATTCAGAATTTTGGGAGATGTGCTTAAGTGGAAGAGAAATTATAGTACTTGACAGGCTTTAACTTTGTTATTTTTAACAATAATGACAACGGTTGGGAATCGATATGGGACAATCGTAGTACTGTACTAGTAAACCTATGAATTACTGCTCTTGAGTGTGCAGTTTATTACAGGAGAAGGAGCGTACAAAAGGTGAGTTATCTGTATGGACAGTGATACGTTGTAGGAGTTCATAGAGGGATATTTGTTACCAGACCTTAAGTAGTGCTCAGCTCCTCTCCATAGGCTATGTGGCGTCCCAGTGTCTTTTTTTTTTCCAATGGCTCGACAGCCTCTTGGGGGGCCTAGGCCGCCTCATTTTTCGAGGCCTCACGATCACACTTTTTAGACACACCACACTCGGTAGGACTCCTCTGCACGAGGTACCAGCCCGTCGCAGAGACCTCTACCTGACGACACACAACACTCACAAGAGACAGACATCCATGCCCCCGGTGGGATTCGAACCCACAATCCTAGTAAGCGAGCGGCCGCAGACCCACGCCTTAGACCGCGCGGCCCCCAGTGTCTTTACTGCATGAAATAATTCTCTTCCTTGGAGTTAGTTAATTAGTTATGGACCCACAGACAGTTTTATCTCCTTAAGTAAAATGTACCTTCTAATAAATAATGAATTTTATTTATTTATTTATTAGCTTAGAAAAAAAGGAGGCTATACTTTTTTTTCCGTGGTGAAGGGCCCCGCAGCAGATGCTACGGACGCACCGCAGCCTTAAGGCTTCTTGTGCAACCCCAGGCTATACTTTGCTTAGCACCTAAAAATGTATAGAATATTATAAATGAAATATTGAAATGTCACACTAATGACTACTAGAATATTCAGAGTGCATTGATAATAACAGTCTGTAAGTCACATAAACTGTACATAAGTACTAACTAGAAAGTATGTAAATAAGAACGAATCTTGCTGTAAATATACCGGGGAATTAAAAAAGAAACACACTTGTACGTTTATGAAGCAGTAAACATGCATGTGATGAAATTCTTATGTACCAATCGATAAATAAACTCATTTTTTTAAGTTTCCACCCTAAATGAATGTTGTGAAAATAGCTTCTGCACAGGAATAAGCATTTTGTGTTATACATTTTGCAAAGGGAAAGTTACGACTTTGAAACTTGAGTTTCGCAGACGAAATGTAAAGGCCGACAACAAAGCAAGTCAATTTACGTCTGGTGTAAGCAAATGAAAACAAAAGCTGAGATCTGAGCTCTTCTGGGATGGGACCGATAGGTTGCCCCGAAACGTCGGTACAGAATTACCACTCAAAGCTGCGTAATATTCCAGAAGAGCGCAGATGTCATCTACATCGCGGCGGAAGCCTGAAATCACGAAAACAAAAGCTGTACATGGTACGGGTAGAGTACAGGTCACCCACACATCACTATGAACAGTGCAACGTGTAAGTGAGTGAAGTCTTACCGCGCAGCGCACGTCAGTAACTTTAAGGAGGAAACCGTGACTTGACTTTCCTAAAGAAAATATTTGCCGTGTTCTTCGGAATCGGTTGATTTTTAAATCTGACAAAATGCAGTCAGTACAGGCATTAAAACCGAAAGACAGACGCTAATGATACGACTTCTTGTGAGTTGCAAGAGAAACTAAAGTATCCTGGTGTGGCAGCATGGATTGTTTTCGGCGAGGAGACCACATTTCACTTGAGCGGCAAAATCAAACGTCACTGCCTTCGCGTTTGATAGTCTCACAATATTCACCGAGGCACCAATCGTGAACGACACTATCACAACGAGAATGTGTTTATGCCGCTTTAGTACACAAATTTCATGACCGTATTCCCTTTAAAAGGGAAATCAACCACTGGAACTTGAAAGAAAATGACGCATCTAAATTGAGTGTATTTGACACTTATTTCTTCTAGGCAATGATACAAACCTTGGGGCCATGGTGGGACAGATTATTAAATCTCTGATGTGAGCCACTAGTTACCCATGTACCGTGCACACCTCAAAGTCAGGATAAAGTTATGGGCATCCGAGTTTTTTACGTTAAATTTTGAAACTATTTTGTATTCGAGCCGAATGGGAGCATGTCTTTGTGTGTACTTTAAGCCACTGCCCTGGCGTATAGGGTCCTTGAATTGTCTTTGGAAGACCCAACCTCCTTTAGGATAAACGTCTTCCGAGGCAAGGATGGAAAAGACAATTTTCTCGTTAATAATCAGGATTTTTAACCATTCGGGATATGACCCGAACATGAAAAATGTGTAGGCCTACACAATTTTGGATAGCAAATTTCAAGAGAAAAGATACCTTGATGTAACCAGACTTTCATGAAGAGATAATATGAAGTGTCCATTTTATTGTGCCCTGTGAGTGGCCGCTGTCATAGAATGTCCCGGCGGATGCGGGCTTTCTATGCGATAAAACTGCCTTGCTCTTGGATAAGATAAAAGGGACACCCTCTATTAAAATTGGTTTTGTAGAAATAAGGTATTGAGGTGTAAAATTGATTCAGCCGACTAGACTAGGGTTCAAGGGCATGCTTTCGTGCTCATGGTGATGAAGGCTCCAAAACCGCGAGAGCAAGAAATTACCAGGTTTCAAAGAATACTGCTCGATGGAGTTAGAAGTATAATATTAGTGTATGAAATTTGACTCTTCTGTGATGCTACGCCAGGTCTTTTCTTCAATTGCTTTCGCCTGAAATTGGTGGCACTAGAATTTTTCAAAACGTCGGTAGCTATTTACCCGTCGACATGTCGTCACATCCCCGAGGACTTCAATTTTCAATAACACCACTGTGAGAACCATAAGTATCGCATTAACCTAAAAGGTTTTGACATTTGCAAGCTTTTCTAGGCAACAACGAAACTCAGTGAGTCCACTAATGGGAAATATGGTTCTGTAAAAGGAAGCAGCGATTCGGAGCACTTTTAATTATGTGTCATATCAAATATTAACGAAATCTTCGAATATGCTCGCTTTGCATAGCTTCAAACATCCTATTACCTTTAAGAATTCATAAGAGAAACTACGTATGTAGGTGCGTAAGAGCTTTGTGTTTTGTTGCCCCGTGTGCAGCTTTGTAGAGCTTCATTATCTTTCCCGTCTCATGAGCAGCAGTAGTGAAACTTTTATGAAAAGTGCAGGTAAGGCTGATTAATTCGCCCGCAAGTTAACATTAACATCTTAATAATTTCTCATGTACAGGGCAGAACAAAGTTTGCTTATCACAGCGAGGGAACTTAAAACGTAACTTGGAAGACCCGCATGTCTTGACGTCCTCGTAAGTCAAGGACTTGAATCTGGACACATTAATTTACAAACTATGCAGTGAGACATTCTTTATTGATAAGATGATCTGTTCAGATAACCAAGAATTTTTCTGTGTTTGTGTAACATAAGCATTCATCACTCTGTTCAAAGAGGTAAACCACACGGTCCTGTCCTAAGTCAGTCGAACCTGGTTCACATACTGCTGTATTTCTAAGAATTCATTTTAATATTAGCCTTCCATGTACGCAGTAATATCCTTCGAAGTTTTCTACCAAAATGTTCTAATGAATTCTCACTTTTTTTGTCAGTGTAAGTGAAAAGTACATATTATGAAGCACATTACCAGAGTTAGGTTACTCTATCTAGCCCTTTGTTTAAATTATCTGTCTATAATCGCACATAACACGTCGTTGAGGATGTGCTATATAAATGTCAATTTAAGTACATTAGCCCACGAAAATTTGCTTTCTGTTTAGAGACTGAAGTACCCAGATTATGCTGTTTTTCCAACAATTGCAAAGAGGAAATTAAACCATTCCTTACAAGTTTTTTTAATACTTTGATTGTTTTCTGTCTCTTGTGACTTCACGAAGGCTATATTGTAACACGAAGTGAGGAGAAAGTTTGTTTCACACAACCGCAGATAGCACGTGTGTTACTGCCAGTAAATGTGGAGTGCATTTACTGCTTTTGTTGAATTTCTCAAAACATGTGTATCTATTTGTCAAAGTATGTGTTTTGACAAATAAGATATGCTGATTTACTTAACATTACAGGCACTGTCATCTGTGAATATTTCCCATCAAGAAATCAAATATGGTTTACGTTCTACAATTGAATCCTGGAAACGTTTTGTCCTGTTCTGTGTTTTTCTTAAATTAAACTGTGTTTTATTCTGCCATGCCTTCCTTGGACGCAACAAATAACATGAAAATTTAAGGCAGATTTTGCGTCCGTACGCGTGCACATTACGGACAGAATTTCGATGAAATTTTTATATTTGTGGGACAAATTTAGTACAGAAGTAACTCGTTCAACATTAGACTATACCAGGGCACTGATCTGTTTGAATTGTGTTTTCTCAGGTTTGTAGTAGCCGGTTTCTTAGAGGGCTCTATATGTGGGATTTGTGTTGGGCTGTTACTGGAACAGTTTTCTCTCCGAGTGCTTCCGTTTTCCGCCCTCAGTATCATTTCACCATTGCTACGTACGTATTCTTATTAATCTGCCATCGGCACTATAGTCTCAGATATTGAATGACTGGCTGACGAACTAGCTAGCTATCTAACTAGCTAACCAACCAACCAACCAACCAACCAACAACTTCAAGGGCCAGAAACTTCTTGAAAAGCTTACTGTTTCTCAGCCAGTCAAGAAACTCCCCGCATTTTATGGAAACCAAAGTTTAATTATAATGTTCACAAGGGCCAGCCACTTCTCTCTATCCTGAAGTAGATCATGAGAATCTAGGTCCCTATCCTATTTCTTGAAGATAAATTTTAATATTATCTTCCTATCTACAGCTAGGTCTTCTATGTGGTCTGTTTTCTCTGTACGCACCTGCCCTCTCCCCCATGTGTGCCACATGCCCCACCCTTCTCATTCTTCTTGATTTTGTCACGCTAATGATGTTTGGCGAGGAATACGGGTCATGAAGCTCCTCGTTATGCAGACTCCTCAGTCGCCTGTTACCTCTTGTCTTTTAGGCCCAAATATCTTCAGAAGCACCCTATTCTCAAACTCCCTCATCCTCTGCTCCTCTCTGAATGTCAGAGACGAAATTTTACACCCATACAAAACAATTAAAAGATATATACGTCTGTATGTTTCAGTCTTTATATTTTTGGGTAGCAAACTGGGAGACAAGAAATTCTGGGCCAAATGGTAGCAGAGATTCCCTGAATTTAGTGTGCTCCTAATTTTTTCATGAGTACAATTTTTATTTTTTAAATTTGTGCCCAAATATTAGAACTGTGCCACAGTTTTGAAGGATCTAATACCTATTCTTATGTCGTGATTTTGTCCCGAATTCTGATTGCGAGACGTGAACATGCACTCAGGTTCTGAGATATTGACATCATCTCTATGGAGAACAAGAAGGATATTTGAAAGAATTTGATATTTATGATAATTTGTGTCTCTATGACTTTCAGTCCAGTTCAGTAATTTGCTTATGTGCAATTCCCCATCTTATCATTTTGTTAATATTTCCTTAAACTACTAACCAGCTTCAATTCAATAATTCTCATTATGTATGTCTGACTGAGGTAGCACCTTCTATATATGGGGTGCATTTGCAAATGTGTTGAAAATTTTAGTAAAATAAAGGTGTTCTGTACATGCAATGGAGACATGTGGGGGAGTGGAATTAGAGCTCTACTCATTCTAACCTCGACACTACATGCTCTGTCCGGTGACTCATTTTAAAGCGTCATTTCAGAATTCTTCTGGAGCCATTGAGGACGTCCACGAAAGGCGCCAGCAGTATAGCCAGGCCTCTCGGCTGACATTCGATTCCGGGATCTTCATATACAAAGCAAGGCTGCTAACCACTCAACACTCAACTGTAGTTTTATTTTGAGTGTATTATCATAAATACTATATCTCCTATGAAGGAAATGCTAATAAAATATGCAGTTTCTAGATTTTAATTTTAGCACATTGATGACCGTAAATATCCAGTGCAGGTGAGCCAACTTGAAGAAAATAAGCCATTAAGTACGAAGATACAGCCTATGTATTTATTTCTGACACAAATAGTGGGGGGACTATTGCATTATAGATTAGAGTTTGGAATTAAGGGTGTACAGCTGCAACGCCAGTTTTAGTGGTAATTGCGACGTTGCTTGTGGTGCGTGCAGCAACTGCGTACAGTCAGGTATAGCACTGTTTTCCGTGCACATCGGAACGAAGTTACTAAGTATACATTAGAACATATTTCAAGACGTTCCTGTTAGATGATGAAGTTTTGGTTGCTGATAGCGAAGTGTTCATGTATCAACGCTGGAGTTCCACCGTGACGGGATGTGCTGAGGAAATTACGTTTTAATATGCCGAGGCAGGTCAGACACCGTGCAACTTGCTTAAACTTGGGTCTGATGCAAGGACACACGTTCCTCGTCAACACGTTACTTGTGTAATATGTTTATGCGAAATGTGAAGGAGAGGATTGTAGCAGAGCCCTTGGATATAAACAAGGCCAAAAGGAAACAGAATTTAATTACTGTGGTTACGTTACAGAACCTAACACAGTGGCGACAACAGATGGCTGTGGAAAATTTCATAATGAGGAACTACTTAGATTTTACTGTTCGTCAGATGCCTTTATGTTTATAAAATCAGAGAACATTACACGGTCGGACATGTAACACGTGTGGGTAGATAAAATATTTTGGTTAGAGAATCTGCGTGGAAGAGACCACTTGGGAAACTTAGACTTGAATGGGAGAACATTATTAAAGTGGATCTTGAGAAAATAGCACGTGAAGGTGTGGACTTGATT
The DNA here is from genome assembly GCA_021186555.1 of Reticulitermes speratus. Classification (NCBI taxonomy): domain Eukaryota; kingdom Metazoa; phylum Arthropoda; class Insecta; order Blattodea; family Rhinotermitidae; genus Reticulitermes; species Reticulitermes speratus. The sequence continues at coordinate 34,756,840 of JAJKFL010000001.1, read as the reverse complement.
CTTTTGGCTGAGGACAGAACCCAGTGTCAGGCTGTTATGAACACCGTATTAATATTCGAGTTTCATCAGAGGCTCAGAATTCCTGGTATGGCCATTAAATTTTCAATCAGCAAGATTCTCCATGGAGTTAGCTTTCATAGCTACATAAATCTAGTTCGTTATATCTAAGTGTTCAATCAAATATTCCATCCATTAATATGTGTGATGAAATTTTGGCATGAAGTTTCGTATTTTATTCAAGGACGTTATTTCCATGATATAGGTCATGTAACGTCAGAAGAACATACACGTGAATGGCTAATTTTGCCATGCCACCTTGCTTGAACTATTATTCAATCATGCACTTGAAGGAACAGAGCAAAACGGTGTAAAATTCTATTCATAAAACGTAGTCCCTGGACTGAGGTTGGATTCCAGAGCCTTTTAAACAGGCAGCACAAGTGCTATCCTCTTATGTTGCGCAACTTGGTGGTCGTTGTAAATATCCCGCTATTTTATGTGGTATTTCCTGAAGACAATATGGCTGCCTGAATAATTTCAGGTAGATCTAGACAACTCTAAATTGCCTCCACTCACATTTGTGAGGCATTCGAAAATTCGTTACTAGTTTTTTCGACTTTCAATGTGGACGTAAGTTTGTATTTATAACTGTGAAAGGCGACATTTATTTCATTTTGAAAGAATTCGAATATTTGTAATGCATGAACCGAAGGCCGCAAATGATTGTGCTAAACTTGTTTCTGGTAGCAAAAACACATACAGCACAGAACCACACGAAATTCGTCCCCAGATTTGATAAGTAAACTTACGAATATTAAGCCAAAATTGAAAATTGCAAATAGGGGCATAGTAGGTTTTAACGTCATTTTTATTCATTTGAAACGTGATTCTTTTCTAAACATATGAAATTAAATAGTATATTGGTCCAATTTCCTTTCCTGACATTTACTTATTTTTATCATCACTCGTTTGCGGTATAGTTTTTAGCGTAGTGGAAAAGACATTTGTTAGGGTTTCCTCAAAAATATTCTAAGTACAAAAGGGTTTCGTGGCCAAATTAAATTGGGAAACAGAGATTTGAACAAAAAACTGTACTTCACTGATCTCGTTCTCATATCTTCACTTTTAGGCGGCATGATTAAGCAATATGTATATATTTTTTTTCAATGGCTCGACAGCCCTTTGGGGGTCTAGGCCGCCTCATTTCGAGGCTTCACAATCACACTTTAGACACACCACAATCGGTAGGACTCCTCTGGACGAGTGATCAGCCCGACGCAGAAACCTCTACCTGACAACACACAACACTCACAAGAGACAGACATCCATGGACCCGGCGGGATTCGAACCCACAATCCCAGCAAGCGAGCGGCCGCAGACCCAAGCCTTAAACCGCGCGGCCACTGGGATCGACGAATATGTTCATTGCATTACCTAATTTTATTTTATCATTTGAGTTGTAAATCATACAGATGCATCCTAAGTTTTCAAGTTTGCTATAATAGAACCCTCCGTAGTAAAAGGCTTTCAAATTGTTGGCAAAAGTGGAACAAACTCTGTGTAGCCATTTGAGTTAAGGAATATTTGTGTCATAAGCAGACACAAAGCATTTGGTCGTAATTAAATTCCTGATGACATAATTCAGACTGCCATTGCCACAGGTTGCTGAACAATAGACACTGGAATAAAATCTCAAAGGATTAGGTTGCATGGACTCTTCTTTTGCATGTATTTGATTGGGGTGGAGTGGATACTATGGGACAGGGGTCTGTTTGCTGATTGGTACAGGAACAGTTCAATAGACGACCCGTCGATCTGGAACGAAATGAGAATAAAAGAATGAGGTCATGTTTCAAGGTAGAAGTCACTATGGTCTAACTACATCAAAGATGGTTTTGAGACAATAAACATTAATTTGGAGAAAATTATATTATTTAGAAGTATATACAGGTCCAAACACTGATGTGACCCTGAAACTACAATACACATCCTAGCAGATCATATAATTATTAGCTTAATAAGAGAAGAATCTGACTAGCAAGTGAATAAGTTAATGCTAAAATGTCAGTTAATGTTTTGTTTTCAATAACACTAGCGATATGCAATTATCCAGACATGAGAGTAATAAGGGCTAAATTGATTACAATGTGATATTAATTACTCGTAATTCGTAATTACGTGACATATAACTATGATAATATAAAAATAATTGTATTAGATAAGGCCATGCTTTCTAATGCCGATCCCAGTGGCCGCGCGGTCTAAGGCGTGGGTCTACGGCCGTTCGCTTACTGGGATTGTGGGTTCGAATCCCGCCTAGGGCATTGATGTCTGTCTCTTGTGAGTGTTGTGTGTTGTCAGGTAGAGGTCTCTGCGACGAGCTGGTCCCTCGTCCAGAGGAGTCCTACCGAGAGTGGTGTGTCTAAAGTGTGTGACCGTGAAGCCTCGAAAAGTGAGGCAGCCTAGTCCCCCAAGGGGCTGTCGAGCCATAGGAAAAAAATGCTTTCTAATACGATTTTACTCTGTTCGAACAGAGGTTAACAAGATGCAAGACCTCATTCCTTGCTGATAAGACGAACCGTTCGTCATGGCTAGCAGGGAATTGGAGTTGAGTTCTTTCCTGTGCAGAGGGTCACAGCACAGAGCAGATTAACGGTACGTGCAGTACACTTCTTGCAGCATCTACTAAGTAGGCTGAAAACAGATAGATATTATTGTAGTTGCGTCACTGTTAGCGGCGCGATAATGGTCTTAATTGGAACAGGATATCCCATAGGGACTCCAGAGTTTGAAGTCGCAATAAGTACGATTTTAGGGCTACACCTTCGTCCTTTCACAGACTTCCTTGCCTTGTGATCTGTCATATAAAATAGCAGACCGAGATACAGATCATTGATGTTTTTGTGAGAAAGAAAGTCTGCCGTACTCACCCCGCTGACAGACAGCAGGTAAAGTTTAAAATGCCCCTTGTTTGCGCATTAAAATATAAACATGTTTTTTAATATTGTTCTTTTATGTTTTGATAACATTGTCGGCAAAAACAACAAATGAGGTCTATTTTTACCGAGTTTTGAGTTTATAATATTCATGTAATGCGTCACCGGAAAGTGTGGCATATGTCGCGACGTGTTTCGGCGGATGCGATCAAGCTGCCGCGCTCGGGTGCCTACTAATGATACACTCTTTATTAATGCCAGTCACATATTGGTTTACATTTTATAACCAGAATCTTACTTCCTGACTATGATTCCATTCTCTTCCCAAATTTATTGCAAGCTTATTTTCGTGCTCCAATCACAGAAGTCTGTACTTGTTTGAATTAGGCTACAACTACAGCCCAATACATTGTCACTGCATAAAGAAATGCCATTATTATCTATATACACGTATTAGTTACTGAATCATGAAAAGTATTTGTATAAAGTAACGAAGAAGAAAATTTAAAGAAAGCATTTTATATAGGAACAATTTGTACATAGTACAAGCAGCCTTATGCAAACGGGCATCTTAGTGCAGTTCGAAGGGATTTTGGAAGCCTGCAATATCGGTAAACTAGTCTGCATAACTTAAGTTTTCTGATATTGAAAGACGCTGTCAATTTCTGAGGTCATGTAGTGTCGGTGACAGATGAGTGGATGGGTACGGAACATTGGTGGAATGATGGTGACAGGAGGGAGACGAAGTACTCGGAGAGAGACCTATGTCAGTGTCACATAATTTCTTAACTGTTCGTTGATGATCCCTGTGTAAGTCGCGTTTTATAATAGGCCGAAACACGTCGTAGTGTAAAATGAGAATAAAAGTTATTCTTGAATTTCTGTTATTCGAAACGTATAATTAACTCGATTTAGCAATTAGACCACTAGTGCTAACCCTTAAGGGACAGCACAAAGACTTTCCAGTAAGCTTCCATTCTTATTAAACCCAGTGCTTCTTAAGCGAAAACACAATTACGTATTAATAATGAAATAATTAGGCGACATGAAGCTGGCGGAGTGTAAGTTTGAGAATCGTGTTTTATTTAACGTCACACGATCCCCGGTATCGAGGGTTCCTGCTCCTTGTCTGCTAATTAGAAGATCGATATGGACAAAACATCAGCAGACAGAAGAGGCTCATTTCCCTCTATACTGATAACTGCTGCAAGAAGGGGGATGTTATTTTGTGATTGCAATGGAATGTTGTGAGTCTTAAAGCTTCGGCTAAAGCATGTTGTGTTTCTTGCCTTCTCATCATAATTATCGCGGGCACCACTGCTGCTGCCATAACCACAGCCACAACCGCCGCCACCACCACCACCACCACCACCACCACCGCCACCACCACCACCACCATCATAACCACTGTGTATAATACCTGTACCTTTCTTATATTTTCTGGGTCTTGCAACTGCTTTTGATGTTATCATGTTGCTCTATTGTAACAAATTTAAACATTTATTTCATATTTAACTCTTTTCTTATGTTGCGATTCTTTATCCTGGGGAGCCCGGATAGTGCAGTTGGTGTAGTGACTAGGCTAAGGACTGGATGATCCGAGGTTGGATTCTCTTATCTAAAACGTCCAGAATTGCTCTGGAACTCACTTAGCCTCGCATTCAAAGGGTATCGGGATCCTTTCTCCAGGGTAAAGCAGCCGGGACGTGAAGTTGACCACCCAAATTCATTCAGTGCCGAACTTAAGAATGGGCGTAGTATAGGAAGAACTTTACAATTACATTTATTTTTACTTCTTTTCTCCTTTTTCACTTTCTTAGAGCTGAATTTACATTTAATTTAATTTAATTGTTTGGTCTTCCACAGAAGCATATGTGTGTAACATTGCATTACTATAAAATTTTATGGAGGTCTACCTTCTTATTTTGTAATACGCGTATGTTTCAAAATAACATAGGCTGCCTTATTTAACGTGTGAACTGACGCAGTAACACACGCTGCCTAACTCCAAGTATTCAGGGCAAACTTTATATATTTGAAAAGAAAGGGTGCAATAAACAACATTGAGACTATAGATAAATCCGCCACAACCTTGTCTATAATTTAGAAAGGTGGAGGAAAATAATGCATGAGGCGTGGGGTAAAATGCAAGCCTTTGCTAGTGTCAAAACTGTCATCCGCGTCATTAGACGTACCTGAAATAAAATAATTTTTAAAAGACTTTGCTTTATAAACTTTCAAAATTACAATATCAAAAGGATAACTTGTTACAAGTGCCTATAGAAATGTAAAAATATTATGCTCAGTACTATAAATGTGAGGTATAATTTTGTTGATCATATTAAATGCACTGAAGGAAAAATATATGTGAAAATTTAATGTAAAGGGAAACGAGATATTGAAAGATATTTGAAGAGACGTCTGGATAAAAAATATTGAATCTGTAGATAATTTTTGCTATAGATATACTTCATAAATATTTTTCTCGTTTCTTGCAAGATGTGTTTTCTAGAAAGGTGGTGCCTCGCTAGCCCAGACATTGTAAAGCTGGGAGTCTCTAGTCCTTTCTTTCCCGGACTGCTACCATTTCTTTCCCGCCAGTAATAAGATAACACTCTTGTTAGGTCGCTTAGGCATTCAATTATCATGCCTCTGGGTGTTTGAATTGGGATTAATATCCTGTGATAAAAGTGCGGAGACAAGCGTATTATGTCTTTCCCTCTCTGAGCCGCTCTGTTCTATCACACTGCAATAAGGCAAACACTTGTCACTATTTAACCTGTTAACGAAACGTGGACTATCATGGACTATCTTCATTGAAGTTACATTACGCAAGGAGCGTTAAGGACGAGAGCACTGAAACGAAGTTTTACATAGCAAAGGAATAGTGTTTATGGTATTGCATTGTGATACAATACAGTGAAGCAGCACCATGGAAATGACTTCAATTGAAAGCAGATAAGCCGAATTATCGTCAAATATGAACTGGTCTTTCATATTATTAAAGACACCATAACCTCTTTTACTTAAAAATTATAAGTTCGTATAAAATATTTTGTATTCAGTGGATTCAAACACTGAAGATCTGTTTGCTTTCTTTTAATGTTGGCATGTGAATACTGTGACTTCAAAGCTCTGGCATCTCTTGTGGCGAGAGTACTTTCTTTTACTTCCCTTCCAGAACATTGTTTGACTTTCTTGCCCAATGTGTACGTAAATCAAAAGAAGTGTTGCTTCGCCAGGCTCTCTACCTCCCCCCCCCCCCAACACCTAGACAGCCCATTAGTCTTTTTGTTTCCTTCCAGTTTTACAAGCGTACATTTTATCCAAGAATGTACGCGAATATGTTCTGCCTCACTTTTTTCCCACGTCTGATCACCACCTTTCATTTTTGTACGAAATATAGGAAAGAGTCGTAAAAACCTTGGCTATGACAGGGACGGAACTTCGTTACGTAGAGAGAGACTCTGCTACTGCACACCCAGAATCTTCTCTAATGAAGTCAAATCGGCTCTCTGGGTTTCAACTTTGTCAAAAACCTTAAGAAGTAAGAAATGGCATCGGCCGATATTTGGACCTCTCTAATTGTAACGAATAAGATGGAACAGACGATGTCATAGTTTTGCGATGCGACCCCTCTGCCTAAATACAATATATGGTGAAATTTGCTTTCTCTAGCGTGTAGATTCTCAAATTTTTCGAAACCATGGAAAATAACATCGGATTCTCCAAAGATCTGTTTCCACCCTCTACGAGTATGTTAAACACTGTACTGCACAACTGATAGTCCACAGATCTGTTATTATGGCAGGCCTTAGCATAATTATGTATGTTATAGTGATCAATTAGAACACGTATTCAACCTACATAAACCATAGAAATCATTCGCAAATCAGAATTATATACGAGATCATATGCAATAATTTGAATTTAATATATGTTTCTTTCGAGTGTCTGGGTTTTAACGTATGTTCTTCCAATTTCTCGGAGATCAGACTCAAAATTCTGCAACTTATTGGTCGGTCAGGTTATTGAAATCCGAAAAGGAAGAAAGGGAAACAAGTTGTTATATTCAGCACTGACAGTTTGGTTGCAAAACGGAAACGAAAACTAAACATATTTGGTTGTAAAATAGGCGTTATTTAGCGATATTAAATGAAACTCTGCCATACTACGTGGTGTTCCGTTCTCGAGGACAACATTCTTCGAGGCACATTCTGCGATTTTTAGGCGCGTTCGTAAAATTGCGAAAAGCGACTTTTAGGTTCGTCATGTCTGTCTCTCCGTCTGTCCGTCTGTCCGCATGGAACAACTAGGTTCCCACTGGACGGATTTTCATGAAATCTGATATTTGAGTATTTTTCGAAAATCTGTCGAGAAAGTACAAGTTTCATTAATATCCGAGAAGAATAACGGGTACTTTACATGAAGACCTCTGTATATTTATGATAATATCTTGCTCGATTCTTCATAGAGTGAGAAATGTTTCAGACGAAGTTGTAGAGAGAATGAAAATGCATATTTTGTGTTAAATTGTTTTCCGAAAATTGTGCGTTTTTGTGAGATAACGTGGAAAAATATGGTACAGCCGAATGGGCCACAGATGACAATGTATACTAATGTGGCGCATGCGCTTTGCATGCTGAATAACTAAGAATAGATACACACTTTCATAATATGTAATACGTATTGTTTTTCCACGACAACAACGGTTATGCCCAAGCACCTCAATATTACGTTTACACTTACATTGCCTGTCTTGTTAAAAATATTTCTATAGAACATGTAATCATTTGCAAATATATGTCTATCTGTCCTTCAGGCTGTCCATATATCATGCCTTTCTAAGGACAGGTTTTAACTTGGAATTAGGACATGAAACTCCATATAAATACTGGCTTTTCTTAGGGTAACAACAGATCGAATATTCCGGAAATTTACGTTGCCCGAAATTCTGGGTCAGTATATTGGAATTGAATATATGCCACAGTACCCATCTTCTGAAAGTATGTGAGCAGGACAGCTAGCTATGAGCAATGGAATAAGCTGAGCCATGCAGTAATGCTTCTCACTTGTGCTAGGAGATGCCCAGTTCGAATATGTTTGGGAATGCAGACTATCTTTACTGAGGATTTGCGTGGCTTCCGTCCGCTTTTCCAGACAAATTCCGGACGGTTCCTTCATTAGGCACGACTGCTTTTCCCGTATATTTTGTAATTCGCTATTCGGTAATCAACTTATTTTTCTTCGCTATGCATTCTGAGATAAAGGACAACATTTTTGAGTAAACCAGAAAGAAATTAGTAAGTAACAAAGAACAAAATAATTTTCCATCAGCCTTTTTCAGGCAAAGTAATTAAATTTTAAATTTGTAATATTGCACAACGTATGTTAAAAATATACGAGAGATATTCTTCTTTTAAAGCCGATCCCAGTGGCCGTGCGGTCTAAGGCGTGGGTCTTCGGCCGCTCGCTTACTGGGATCGTGGGTTCGAATCCCATGGATGTTTGTGTTGTGTTTGTTGTAAGGACGGTAGCATGGAACGTAAAGTGACAGGAAGGACGAAAAGGATTTAAACAGCACAAAAATGGATCAAAGGGGAAAAACCCCGGACAGGCAAAAAAAAAAAAAAACAAATTCCACCGGGGGCATGGATGTCTGTCTCTTGTGAGTGTTGTGTGTTGTCAGGTAGAGGTCTCTGCGACGAGCTGGTCCCTCGTCCAGAGGAGTCCTACCGAGTGTGGTGTGTCTCAAATATGTGTGATCATGAAACCTCGACGAAACGAGGAGGCCCAGGCCCATATAAGGCTGTCGAGCCATACAAAAAAAGTCTTCTTTTAAATACTAAGACGAACGGAAGAATTAAAAGGGAATGTTTTTGTTTGCATCTTCCACAAAATAAAGAAATCATGAATTTGTAAAATGTTTCACATATTAACTGGCAGATACGTGCACAGGGACTATAAGCATTTATGAATAATGAGACTGACGTACGCAGGAGCGAAAGTATTTCTTATATTATTTTCAAAAATAATTGAATTTTGTAGCAGCTACATTGGACCTCACTTGTGCATAAGAAAAGTATCTTTAAAAAATTGATTGAGTGTGCGACGAAAAAAAAAAACTTTATGTTAATGTCAAGGAAGAGGTAGTTATGCAAATAATTGAATTTGTAACAACAAAAAAGCCGCCTTCTAAATTCCTGCTTACAAAAATACCTGTTTCTTCAGTCAGATTGAAAATGGAAACGAAAACCTCTTGTTCCTCTGACGGGGGTGGGGCTAAAAAGAAAGTGGGTGAGGTGGCCACAATATCTTCCACGAAACACGTTTTAACTGTAAGTCCGCAAAGTGTCTATAAGATGATTCTAGAGAATTCTGACGACGGTATATAGCGATAGACCTTGTCCATCTTCAGAGTTTATAAAAAACAAAACATTTCAAAGTCTAAATCTCTCTCCGTTTTCAGGTTGGAGGATAGAAAGAATCCTACATTTTGGGGCCCTTAGAAAGAAATAGCCTCTATGATCATTAGAGAGACTAATTATTTATTATACACCTAGTCGATGAAAAATGTTCAAGACATCAACAGATGTATTATAATATTATTGTGTTAGCTGTTCTGAATAAGGATAGAGCTTAGTCAGTAGTACAGAACACTGCTAAGATACCCATTCAGAAATGCATTCCCATTTTAATGTTTTATTCAAAGGAAAGGAACGCATTAGCTTTTGCTCACTTAATTTGTTGGTTTATTACCGTCTGCTTTGTCATTATTCCATTAAGCATTCTACACAGCGAGATATGAGATTGTTAAAGCGGTATTTATGAAGATTCCTGTCTCATGAGATATGACACCGTTTAGATTGGTGTATGCTTACAAACATTTTCCGTGAACTAAGATGAAGATGGAGGTATCAAATTCCTCCAAAACGTTGGCACCTGTATATCAATTTACACGATGTCATATCCCAGAAGACTGTAATCATAATTCTATATCTCGTTCCACATTTTTATTGCCCAAGTTCAGTAACATAAGATTCAGATCATAGTTGTACCTGCCTATGGAGAATGCTGAGTTCCTATACCTTTCATACCAATACAATGAATATCGTCGCCATCTGATTTTTTGCAGAATAGCGCGCGCTCTTCTGCAGGAAACGACGAGGATTAAACCGCTTTGAAGTTGAAACAAAGCAGGGGTAGATCTTGCTGACCCTTTAAGCTTTAAGGCTCCGTGTGACGTTTTGTTTCCGAGTGTTAAAGTCGATTGAACTAATTCTCCACTCGGCCGCTAGTAATCCGGGGGACTGCAAAACGACTGCTTTTTCTCTGATCCTACTCAAAGTCAGTCGGTTTCTGCTGCTGTGATTTCACCTTTTTCATGCCGTGAACGAGATACCTCGCTTACCAAAGTAACCTTCTTATTCTATTAAGGAAATTTATGTTAATATAAGTGAGAGGAAATCAGTGTACCGCCTGCTTGGAATTTCTTTAAAATTACAATTATTCCTTATCGCAATTTTGTTGCGTTTAAACAGCATTGCATGGTCTGAAACTTATTGGAGACTACAGGAATTAGCGATAAAAATAAGTATCAAACATATTCACTTGGTACAGTTCCAGGTTTTTTAAGTTTCCAGATTTAAAATAATAATAACTTTAAAAACTTGAACTTTATCAACTATTCCACTCTTTGAGCTCATGTGACCTCATAGACTTTTTGGACTTTTTCCATCTTATGTACTGAAATATAATACACTACGTTTCGAGGCAGGTTCTGTCCACGTCTTCAGGTTTGTTACCCGTCCACTCATTTGTATGTGTCTTTCCAGGCTATTGTAGTGGAACGTGTACAAAACTAGTGGAAGACTTTTATATTAGTTACTTTACTGAGAGCGCTTGAGTATTAGGGGTCGTACGCAATCTGCACGCTGATCGTTGGTCTTCTAACGGTCACGAGGTAATATAACACACACGAATATTTTGAGTATGTCAAAAATGCAATTTGGTAATGACACTTCTAGATATTTTCGGTTTTATTAAGCTATGTGTGACTCGACGTGCGCTGGCAGTTTGTGCAATGAAAGGCTTGATCACTTGGTCATAGGCACATCATCTGCTTTGTCACATTTACAGTATTGCTCGTCAGAAAGAAATAGGAGTTTATGCGCTTCTAATCCTTCAATGTGAAATAAGATTTAAATATTAAAAAGGAAGAATGATGTTTGATTTGATTGTAGGTGAATGTTGGCTTTTCGGAATACCGAAACAGATGTCTCTCGCACTCCAAAAAAAGCTAATTTAAAAATGGGTCGCAAAATTTCCTTAAAATTCGAATTTGTTAAACTTCCTCACTGTCTAACATTTCAAAATCTCTAGGAAGCGTAAAGTGTGTCGGGCTTGTTTGCATGAATTCTATTGGCGAAAAATGACAAAACACTGCATTTTCTGTAACATATTTTTTTTTTGGCATATGGGAATATTTAGGCTAGCCGTCATATGGCTGTCTTGTTTACACCAAAACTCGGTGTAAACAAAAAATTACGACGTGAAAGGCGCCAGTATCTATGTCGCAAGGCCTAACAATCTTTCGACCAAAGTTCGGAATGTTTCACTATAAAAGCTTCCAAACGCCCGAAAGTTAATTTTTAATATTGGTGCATTGTGACCTAACTAATTTTATATACCAACAAATGCACATAACATGTGTACAATATTTCATACGAGTACATTTTATGTGCATTTGTTGGTGTATGTATAATTAATTATAGCCCGAAAATTAATTCAGTTGGCGTACAAACAACCAGGATTATGCCGATTACATACTTTGCCTCACATTTCAATAAAATCGGCCGCGGCTTCCAATCCCAGATTGGATTGTTAAAGTACGGTACTATAGGCCTGAGTGTGCAAATAACATTCAGTCCAATACAGAAGTATTCACTTACGTCTGAGGTGAAATTATTCAGAGGCGCAACGAAAGCAAATACAAGATCGGTGAATGCAGTTTTTAAAGCAGTTATTTCACATTTTGAACTAGTCACTTTTCCTTTATCCCTTCTAAATAATATTGAATTAGGTAAGATCGATATAGCAGATGTGTGCCGGAATTGGGTTCCATATTTCAACGCTGATATTTATTGTGTTCTGTTTCTACAAATACTTCAATGGTTGCCTGCGATCTTGTGAGAATTATTTTTTCTACGTTTACATCTGTCCATGATTCACCCATCAATTCTAATGTCACAGTAAGCAGAGGAATATAGAGTGTTTAACGAAACACTAAATCATGACACGTACGAAATTTGAAGGGAAAATTCTGTCATATTTTGTACTTTGTTTTCTATAAGTTTACTACCGTTAATACGTCAGTGGTCGGCATCATCTCAGTTTATTTAACAACAATTTGCCCAAAGAAACGAATTATATGGCATCGATCGAATGGAGGGATGACTTTGGCTGGTAAATAAGGGAAAACAAGGAAGCAAAGGATAAGGGCCTGTTTTAAGAAAATATGTTATCTCAGTACCTGTTTAGAGACTGAGGAAAATCATGATAAACTCAGTGAAGTTTGCTGTTCTGTTTCCCACTATAAAGAATGAATGTTGCTTGCTGTTCCAACATGTTCCTGATAATTCCGAGGAAAAAATATGGAACCCCTCAGGCAGCCGGTTTTTAGGCCCAGATTAGATTTTGGTATTTGAATGTGAAATAGGATTGTGACATTCATTAATGGCCCTTATTGTGTAAAATAGAGAAGCACGTTTTATGAGACGTTTTACTTTGATAAAATATAAATGCGTGTAATTTTGCATGATGTAGCTTATAATTTGTGTATGATATTTTGGTTTCGGAGGGAGGAGTTCTGTCTGCTTCGAGTTAGTACTCATTATGTGTGGCGCCCCGTGTTTGGGGAATCACTAGCATTCGAAGTAATACGTCGTTCATTAGATAATCTGTCTTGAGACAGGTCCATAGCCACTTCCAAAGCGACTTCTCCACACAGAGAGCGATCTAGTGCTCCTTTTTTCAAGTTCCAAAATATTCTCTCTCTCTTAAGGTCATTCAGTAGCTGCTTACGTCTTCTTTCTCGTCTTTCCGTCCCTTATATTATTCCTTCTCTCTTTCCTTCAATAACTTTTTTTTAGACGGGAGTTCCTAAGCAAGATGCGACCGATCCAGTTAGTCTTCCTTTCTTACATTCTATGTAGGATATTCCTTTCCTCATTGGCTCTATATAATACTTTATTTTCCACAAGATCGCTCCGAATAAATTCCATGGAATTTAAGATTTTTCAGAATATTGTCATTACCTTTTTATTTATCTCTCTCCAGCTTTCATCTTCCAGCTTCTGGCTCAGTATCCCTTATTGTCGGTATGAATATAAAAAAAAGTACTATTCCATGAATTTTGTTCCTAAACAAGGAACCTAGTTAATTATTGTTCACTTTATCCCTTACAGTTTTGTAATATAATTTAATTAGCGAGCGTTTGTTTACATGTACCGACACAGGGTCTATATTCTGGCGTCCACTGTACGGGAAATTTACGAGGTGTCTGTTTGCAGCATGTATTTTGCCTCTGTTTGCCTCAGTGTTTATGTTTCCAGGTTCAGGACGACATGCAGTTTGTAAATGTTTCGAAGGTATGTTACGTTTGGAATCAGATAGATTCAGCCCTAGTGGGCAGGATTAATAAAACACTTTTCATTTCATTTTGCTATCTGTGTGCCTCTTTTTAGAGATCCAAAATGCGGGGTTTTAAATATTGACATCGCGAAAGCAATTTGACAATTTTCACTACTACTACTATACGACTACTAAAACTACTGCTACTACTACTGCTATTACTCCTGGGAGAATAATAAGTTGGAAGTTAGAAAATGAGTTTCCTCGCTACTTGACCCACTGAATTAGTACTCCCTTATTTGTTTGACAAGGTAAGCATACACTTTATTCCGTCATGTTTATTAATAGAGTACGTTAGAGTGAAAAGTTCCTACCCTTTCTGTATAATATCTTTGTTAAATGAATAAATGTGGAATAATTAGCACAAACAAATCTTTTTTTCATGGAAACGAGAGTTAGTCACTACACTTCCTGGGACAGGAAGAAAGGGAAACCTAAAGCTTTTATGCAGTGATGTATTTGGCTCAGGACTTCATTTTGTCATTTCTTCACTTAGTAGACATTGTGTTGTAATGACATTTCGGTTGTCAGTTGATTCTTTTCATGGGAAAAATGTCGTGACCTTCTCTTATCCTTTTAACTATAACACGTGACTTTAACATTATTTTCCTTAACACCATAGGACTCTTTTCTCTTCATAGTTAAAGCCTTATTTTGATGATACGCCCTTTATTTAGGGAGAATATGCTTGTAATATTTCTGTTTGATGAGAGAATTATTAATGGTCTTTCGAGTTTATTTGTAATATATTTTTACCACATCATCTATATAATTTCCGTATTTCGCAGTAAATGCCACATAGCAGTTCTAAATGAAATTACGTCCTTCCTCAAACAAACTCATTTAAAATTTTCCTCGTATATGGTTTAAACAATGCATAGCTTCTGTATAGGATGCAGCCTCCTCCATCTTCATTGTGCCGGACAGCACAACTGAAATCTCTTGAACGTTGGTGTCTTCTGCGTTGTGACGCCTTATCTAATTGACCCTTTGTCTGTTTTCTTGGTGTCCTTGACATTGAAGATGAAGGCGTTACGAGATTTCGAAACGTCGATAATTATTTAAGAGTTGACAGGGCATAACGTCGCTGAAGAAGTCAATATTCATCAGTACCGCTGTGAGAACCTCAAATCCTGAATGTCTGTTCTGAAGTTCACATCAGAATCATGTACAGGGTATACACAAAAGAATGGTGCGGTTTCAAAAGTGAATAAAAAATTTATGTCTCACATCACACGGGCACAACATACACCGTCAGCGGCGGCAACTGTCCAAGTTTCTCATTTGGTAATTACAATCCTTCAATGTTTGCACCCTGGGTCACACGATACACATCCACACGGTAATCAAATCTTGTTCTTCCACAGCGCTGGATCGGACGTGCTGCTGCAAATGGAGACAAGAACCTTCTCCCTTGGCCACCCCGTTCGCCAGATCTTACACCGTGCGATTTCTTTCTTTGGGGGTTCGTTAAAGACAGCGTTTATGTACCACCATTGCCCACGTCCATCCATGAAATTCGTGATCGGATAACGCATGCACTACAGGCCATTACAGCGGACATGCTACACCGGGTCTGGGATGAGTTTGATTACCGTGTGGATGTGTGTCGTGTGACCCAGGGTGCAAGTATTGAAAGATTGTAATTACCAAATGAGAAACTTGGACAGTTGCCGCCGCTGATGGTGTATGTTATGCCCATGTAAGGTGAGAAATAAATTTGTTATTCACTTTTGAAATCGCACCATTCTTTTGTGTATGCCCTGTATATTGTATTCACGATTATATTTTTTAATTTTGAAGTTTCCACGTAGAACTAAATATTGTAATATCTTGATGTGTACTTGACTGTACGTATATTCATCTTCGATTTATGTAACAGCAGTAGTTTTATAAAATTTGTCTTTGAAATATTATATTGTTTAACTTACGCTTATTTCAAGGAGAATTTGCAGGTTGTAATACGTCATATAGACACGAGAAGCCAAAAGAAAATACTGATTTCTTCGTTGAATATTTAATATATTTATGGAGAAAAGAAAACCTATCCGAAATTACTCTTTATATTAGTGACATCTGAGTTGAGTTTCAATGTAATAGTGACTTCCCCTGCTCGCCTGCAACATCACAACACCACACACTGCACCATTGTGCTTAAACATGTAGCGGATAAGGCGTTTTTAGCGCGAATATTTACAAATATATTGTGACTAAAAATTAGGATATTAATACATTATTAAAATATGACACACAAATACTAACGATAGTTAGCATTTTGCCGTAGCAATCTGCATGTGATGCTCAGTTGTAGGCCATGAAAAATTAATACGCATGCTTTAAGCAAGTCGGCATCTGACACAAGCCTCTTACTAATTGTTATTCTACATTTCCATAACGATGATTATGGGTAAGAGAATACCAACACAAACAATTTCATGGTTTTGAATACCAATAGGCTACAAGGAACTGTGGAAACTATGTGTGTATCACTGTGCCTCATATTGAAATTCCCTAACGTATATACCGTGAGTTAACCTGTGCACACATCAGAGCTTAAACATTTAAACACCTATGAACGAAGTTGACCGGCAGGCAAGCAAGCGGCCATGTAACTCGATATGTAGATGGGTAGGCAGGCGTGCATTCCATTAGATAGATGGGTAAACGGATGGATGAACCTGAAATACGTATTTGATTTGACGTCGATCTTAGAGTCGTCGTGCGTTGCTAAATGACGCCATCAAAACTTTGTTCTGTATTAACGACTTTAGATCGGATATTGGAGCGATGTGCCTGGTGTTTAGTACTAAGGGAATGTCATTACAAGTAATCGTGCCGCCATTTTTCAAAACGTTCTGCGTACTTTCATATCTTTTGGTTCTTTATCGCGATAAGCCACTATACCAACGTATTACGACTACTTTTTCTGACTCTGCTGTGAACTTCTTGTATTATAAGACGAACAAATTTGCCTGAACTCATGCTCTACATTATTCCTTGTAAGAGAACATGAATAACTGGTTGCAGAAAGCGCTTAGATTACGGAGCATCGGTCGATGGTTTTCGTTGTCGAGTCATAAGGACTGTATATACAGACGCTATGTATTTGCGCTCCGAAGTCAAGTCAGTTCTCGACACAGTATATATATATATATATATATATATATATGTAAGCAGATAAAACAAAAGACCGTCAGTCACAAATATTTTAGACAATTTGATGTTAATGTAAAAAATTCTAACTTTGAGATCCTATTTCTCTCTAACTAACAGTGCTTTTCTTTATATAAAGGGCTTACCTCTCACACTTTTGATACTCTTGCTTCGTGATGGCTTTAAGAAAAAAAAGCCGGAATATTGATCACAGTTTAGACATTAAGACGGCGTTTAAAGAGTTATTTATGGTTGACGGTCTATTGGTTCATTAGCCTATTAACTCGAGAACACTATGTCCCAACATATTTGTAAAAACAACTTCTTTCCGAATTAGGGAAAGCTTTATCCTTTAAATGATGGTGGTTATTATTTGGTATTGAAGGAAGTTCGCTATATTCCCCGCACACTCTATATGGTTCGTATATGTCTAAGAATTATTGTGTCTCTAAACACTATTAAATAATTGGTCTTTGTAATGAAGACGCATACTTTTTCTGTGATCTAGGAACTGAATATTTATAAATTATGAGCGTGCTTGTCGTCAACAATAAAGAATTAACAAATATAGACTAGTAAATTATATTTTATTCGCAATCAAGAAAAGAATATAAAAATCATAGAGTAAAAACCGCAGACCCACAGAACTTTTCTTTTATTTATGTGAACAACATTCTCGGTTAAAACAGGCTCATCGTTTAAATTTGGTGCCTGACTTGCTCTTTGTTTGATGCAGGTTTTTAAAATATTACTACTTAGGGCGCTTGGCCTGTCACTATATAAATATTCGTGAGAGGAAACTGGCTTTTGAAGAGCAGTCTGAGGATTTTCTCGTATTTGCCTCCGATTTGTTTATGGTCATTGTGAACGCTGGTGTTACTGTAAACTGCCCCATTTTCAGTTGAAGTGACAGTTAAATATATTTCTCTCGGAGCCAAATTCATTCTGGGAAGAATGGGTTCATCCCCTACGAAGGTGCCTGTTAAAATTGTTACCTTTAAAGAATGTTTTTGCACTTCCTTGGTAAGTAATTTTTTTTTGGAGAAGGGCCCCGCAGCAGATGCTACGGGGGCACCGCAGCCTTGAGGCTTATTGTGCAACCCTGTGATGAAGATAAGGAAAGGAATGATTAGTCTTTTTTTCATTTTTCCAAGTAATACGAACCGGTGGAATGAAACTGACAGGGGAAAACCGAAGTGCTTGGGAAAAAACCTGTCCCAGTGCCACTGTGTCCACCACAAATCCCTCATGGATTGACTCGGGATCTAACCCGGGCCTCCGCGGTGTGATAAGGAATTTTGTTCTGTTGCATTGACCAACTTCACCGTTGCTTCCTCCTTCAAATTCAATCCATCTTGTGGCATTCCCAATATTGTTTGCACAGGCAGAAACACTATTGCATTGCACATTTTGTGGTTCATAAGAAACTATTGAAACTGAACTTTGCATAACTTTTTAAAAACACCAGATAATCGATTATGAATCTCACTGTCGTTTCACTCTGCGTATTGTTCTTCCTCTTTTTAAACTTCGTTTTCTTCCTTTTATTTTTCAGCATCATCTATTAAGTATTAAGTATTGGTCAATTCCTATTTTAAACTTCAACATTTCACTATGAAAATATTAATGCTCTCTTTATATACGTTTACTTAAACAGGGAATAAGAGGAGTAAACAATAAAAAATCTATCGTAACCATGGAAACCGTAGTGTAGATTGAGTTTTGCACGCAGCACGGACTTGGCTTTATATATAAGATTTTTACGTATTTCTGGCTTCAAATGGTAAAAAAGTTACTTCTGTGTTAGCTTAGTGACCACACCACATGAATGAGAGGTTATAATTTAAAGTATAATTTAAAACATCAAAGCCTGTTGCACAGAATTAGATACTGAAATTCTACTGAAGTCCCTTCGTTTTGAATTGGGAGGAAATGCTACAAGGACTGAGCGAATGTTTATATACATTATTTTACAAAATGAAAGATCTATTCCTGTAACATCCTCGTACAGAAATTTTACAGTTCACTCTTAACAAAATCCACCCTATCTCCGAATGTAACTACAGATTTCCGGCGTCAAATCCAGCGTTGTAATAGGAAGATTTGGTGTTCTAAACATAGGCCTAAACGATCTACTTTCTATAATTTTTAATTTTAATGTAAGGTCCAAGGAATTTTATCATTAGGGTGTCTGGATCTTGTTTTACTTAATGATGCTTTCTCAGCCTTTCTTGTTTAAATCGTCGAATAGGAAATGTTATGGCGCTTATGAATGACATTTTTGTAGCCTACTTCATAGGTAGGTCACGAAATTTGCGTTGAGGGATTTAGGAAAGTAGAACAAATTTGTCATGACAGACTGCATTTCAGCCAATCTTGAATTTTGAAAAATTAATTATTAATTGTGAATTTTAAAAGTAATAACACCATTTTTATTAGTATTATCCAGCTCTTAAATTCACCTGTTTCAGTGTAACTTAATCAAAGTAATATTAAATTAAGTTATAAACAAACCGATGCACACTAAAACTACTTTTTAAGTAGCTTTATTATAAAATTGTTAAAATTGTGCCCTACACGTGTTTCGATCCTAGGATCATCGTCAGGGGGTTTATTGCTAAAAGCTACAGTCACTCAACATATGATTAAAATATTCTATCTGCACTTTGAAACATGACGATGAATCCTAGGATCGAAACACGTGTAGGGTACAATTTTAACAATCTTATAAAAGCTAACTTAAAAAGTGGTTTTAGTGTGCATCGGTTGGTTTATAACTTAATTTAATATGACGAAGATGCACGGTGTCAACAGTGTGAAAGTTAATCAAAGTGTTTCAAGCATTAAAACTTTTATTCAACTATTTAAATTAACCATAACAGACAGAGATAATGTGGAAGATATAATTAAAGATAATGTATTAACGAGACCCTAAGCATGTTGGAAACGGATGAGTTTATAAAAGAACTACATTTGTAATAGTGGATGTAACAGCAGTCTGATTGAAATTGTCCAGTGTTGTTCTTTGTATCTGACACTTTGAATGAACCTTTATCTCCTTGAGTAACGGTACCGCTTCCTTAAACTCTGCTATGTTTGAGAAACGGAACAATCTGGCTCACGCATCACCTCATTAAGGAACCAACTTTTTGGCTGTACAACGCCAAATCGAAGAACTGTGCACCATGACCAAACGTAGAACCGCAAATGCAAAAGCACTAGCTCGCACCTATGTTGTGGTGACGCTGCCGTTTCCTTACCATCGTATTACTCAGATGTGCCTGCTTGCGGCTTCTGTTTGTTCCCAAAATAACAATTCTTCGAAAGGTCATATAAGCAGACGAGATGACAACGCATTGCTGTGCCATTCCTAAACACAGTGTTAACTTGGTGGTTCGTGACGCGCTCTGAAATGTTACGGGAGAGCTAGGGTAAGTGTGCTGGGTTCGAAGGAACCGACGTGATGGATTATGCCATCCAGATATTAAATAATAAGTTTTACGATGACATCATACCTTGTTAAAAAAACACACACTTTCTCTTATATGTATTTTGTTGGAGTTGTCTCTAACAGTTTACCCAAGGAACATGTTGATTAATTCCGAAAAAAGAAATACATCAACAGGATGTTCTGTAAACGTAAAACAGAAAGTTGTAATGAGGTAATTGAAAATAACGCAGAAATTGATTTAACGGAAAATAATACGCTGTCACTAGGGCATAAAAGATTGACAGTATTGGATAAGGATTCTTTATAAGGATAGATAGGCAAAGAGAGGGACATATAAGTGATCTGTACATTTCTTTCGATTCCAAGTTGTTTAATAAACAGAAGAGTAACATGGAAATGGTCTTGTAAGTTTGGAGGGAGCACTGTAATGTCTGCTGCAAGACACGGTTTACAACACATCATCATTGCTAGAATTTTGTGTCGTCCTGTATTCATTATGTGAGCGAAGCTCAGCGTGCGAGGCAGCCAGGCCTATTAAACCAAAGTATTAATAATGCTGTATATTTAAAGTACTGTCGCTTCTGTAGGGAATGCGGCCGAAAACCGGCGTTGCTAGGAAACGAGTACGATATTAGACGCTGACGAATACCTCACTGCCACAAAGCAGTTTGGGGCATGTAAATAAATTCTAGGGATTCGCTTCTCCGTGCGCAGCTTTTGTCGTCTTGCTTTCTTCAATTCTGAAGATAGTTGTGTCAGTGGACAATAAAACCTGCGATATTTACCCCTGCTCATATACAAGGAAGTACAATGAATTGCTGAAAATTTAATTTTGTGTGTTTTATGTCTGGGTTGATGATTTTTATCTACCAAGCTTGTGCAGCACACATTAAGTAAGACCTTATGTTCAGTTTCCACACGTCAAAGGCAGTTCTTTGGTTTTGGGACTATTACCCAGTAGGTGTAATATAAACTTACTGGTGGTGGTACATAGCAGCAGCAGCTGTTGTGAATACGGTAATGAAATTTTGGGTTCCATACGGTGGAGAAGTTTCGTCCTGCTGAGCAACTATTTACTTTTGAAGAAGTACTGTGCTGCATCGAGTTACACTAATGGCACTCACCGGTGAATCGGTTACGGTACTGTGACAAAAGTAGAGAATATTTTATCTTACCATACAAATGTCAATTTAACCCAACCACATTTATTCCGATATAATGATATATAAGTTACGCGGAATTCATCATTCTGTAGTCTGTCTTACGACAGGTCCGTAGTTTCTTCCAAAGCGAGTTCTCCATAGGGTGCGATCTAGTGCTTCCTCTTTCAATTTCCAGTATCTTCTCTTTTCCTTAAGGTTATCCAGTAGCTGCTTACGTCTTCTCCCTCGTCTTCCCGTCATTTCTATCCTTCCTTCTAACTTTCCTTCAATCACGTGTTTTGGAAGGCAGTTTCTACGCAAGATGTAACCAATCAAATTAGCCTTTCTTCTTTGTATTGTATGTAGGATATTCCTCTCCTCCTTGACTCGTGTAATACTTCTTCATTTCTCACACAATCGGTCCAACTGATCTTCTCCATTCTTCTACAACACCACATCTCAAAACTTTCCAGGTATTTCTGATCTACTTTCCGAAGTGTCCACGTTTCTGCACCATACAAAGCAATGCTGCAAATGTAGCATATTACTAGTTTCTTTCTTAAATTTAAGTCCAGTTTGCTGGTGAAAAGAAAACACTATTTATTTTAAATGCATGTGAATTACGGCGTCTTGGATTATGCAGCGGAATTGAAGCAGGTATAGGAACTCGAAGTGAACACATGCAAGGCAATTTATGTCAGTAACTGTCACACTGAGGCATAAGATGGAATGAAGGTGCTTGGATTTGATTGTGTGCTTCTCTGATTTAAAAAGGAGTGGTAAATAATACTTACTTTTTATGGTTCGATAGCCCAAGTGTTTCTACGCCTCCTCCTTTTCGACGTTTTGAGATCACCCGCAGACACACCGCACTCGGTAGGACGCCTCTGGACGTGTGATCTGCCCGTCGCAGAGATTTATACCTGACGACACACAACACTAAAAAAAGACAGACATCCATGCCACCGGCGGAATTCGAACCCGCAATCCCAGAAAGCGAGCGACCGCAGACCCACTCCTTAGACCGCGTGGCCACCAGGATCGGCAAATAATACGTATTACACTGTGAAAAGATTTCGGGTTCCACGAATTAGCCATTTTCAACTGACATGGATACAGACACATGTATTTTTGGGTCTTGGAAGTGTTAAGCGACTTAGAATTACAACACAGTAGAGTAAAATAATATAAATGGAATGAAATATATTTTATGATACAGAGCATAAAAATAAAACTTAAATTCAGTTCTTAACTTATTTACATGCTGACCAAATGACCAGATTCAAAAACAGCAAAAGGATACATCGAATTAAGACAAAAGCGAAGCCAGGAGAAAAGAGAGGAAACAAATAATACAAACAATTTAATTACAAGGTCAAACTTTAACCAAAGAAATAGAAAACAGCACGATTTTAATTAGTACATCGTAATCCCATGATAAGGCTACGTAGGTCTAATAGTTAATATAGTACCATACTAATGGTAGACGAGTGGTAATAATGGAATATATTAATAATAAAAGTAATGACAATAATAGTAATAATAGTAATAATAATAGCAATACTTAATGACATAACTTGACCAGGCCTTGTGTAAAATATGCATGCATTGTGTAGTGAATTAAATACAATAATAACAAGAAAGCAGAGACAATTATTTAACCGATAGGACGAAAAAGGGTCTAAGAAAAATAACAGCAAAACAACAACCAAATTCTTTGTAAATTTTAATTAGCGTAATTAAGTTAATGAATATTTAAGAAAAATCAATTTTTCTCTGAGTAAGCCAGAATATTTACTGGTGGAATTAGCAGCTAATGCGCATTAGCAGAAGGACAGTTGCGAAGTTTGTTATCAACACAGTAAAATCTCTGAGATTTCAAATCAACACAGGAAAGACGACACTTCCCAAAATAATTTAATTGAGCTGTTAATTATGAGTGATTAGTTAAAATAATTAATTTGCTAGAGTTCTTTGAAGTAAAAGTGCAAGCTGTAGAAATCTAAGGATAAAATAAGAAGTTAAAGTAAAAAGTTAATTGTAACGACAAACTAAATAGGGTTACATATATTGATTATGTATGTGAGTGTAGCCTTATTTATCCAGTATGCAATGCGCATGCGCCGTGTTATATTGTCATCTGTGGCCTGTCTGGCTCTACCGTATTTTTCCACATTATCTCATAAACAGCACGATTTTCGGAAAAAAAATTTACTGAATATAAAATGTGTGGTTTGATTTTCTCTACAATTTTCTTCTGAAACATTTCTCATCATAAGAAGAATTCATCGAGATATTGTCATAAGTGTACGTAGGTCTTCATGTAAAGTACTCGTTATTCTTGTCAGATTTTAAAGGCACATGAATTTTCTTGACAGATTTTCGAAAAATACTCAAATATCAAATGGAAATCCGTCCAGTGGGAGCCGAGTTGTTCCATGCGGAAGGAGAGACACACGGACGGACGGACGGACGGACGGATAGACAGACGTGATGAAGCTAATAGTCACTTTTCGCAATTTTGCGCAATGCACCTAAGAACTGAAGATTCTAATCTTCTGGGATATTACGCCTTGTCGACTGTTAAATAGTTTACTGCTGTTTCGAAGGAGTGTTGTCTTCGAAATGTCGGTAACTATTTACCTGTCGACAGAGGGTAACATCCCACAACACTTATCGCTGTCAGGACAAATCTCGTAAAGGAAGAAACTGTGCTTTAGGTAAATACTGGGATTGCTAAAACATTTAGATATTGGCAGATGCTGTTCGTAGCAGTGGACAATCTATCCGGATGTCTCAGTATCGAGACGTTACCTGTACTTACACTGAAATTGGAAAAGTGGCAGACTGAATAAATCGGATGTAGCATAAACTTGCGAGCTTGTATGATATTAACAGTTTATTAGAAACTTCAAAATTAAGGCAAACTTTGACTGAACTCAAACGATGCCATCTTTCAGAAATATTGTTTTCGAAATAAAAATTATATAGAACAAAACGACAAAACCCGAAAGCACTTCATTGCATGAGGATATGTGTAGTCCATGCAACGATGAAAATACGTTTTACCGTCTCTCATAACACCGATAGCTGTTTCACAATCAATACGCACGAGGTAATAAATGAAATAGATATCCTACGGTCAAATTCACGAATGGAATTAATACGAACATTGGATTTAACGATGTTAATTTTTGTATCATTTTCAATACACCACTTCTGCTCCGAGTGGGCATCAGACTGTGTGTATTTACAATTTTCAACAGGCGGTAAGAAATAAAACATTTTTAGATCATCACTAAAAACAGAAAGCTGTTAGAACGAATTTTGGGACAGAGGTGGTTGTCGAAACATGTGGAAAAAAGGGGTCTCAAGATATAGCCTTTTGGAACCCTGGAAAGCGCAAGAGACGAGAAAGTAAACTTCGTAAAATGCGGATAGCAAGATGTATGTGATAAGTAATTTGGTACCAAGTAATATAATGTAATTAGAGTACAAAATAACTAAGGTTGTGGAAGAGAAGTATCTGATGGACTGAGCAACAAACTTTCAATTCGATTAATGAGGTAATAGTAAAGTATCAGAATAATAGTGGTATAATAACATATAAATAAAATAGTAATAATGATTCAAATGAAGTAATAATTATAATAACCAGCATCAGGACCACATAATTAATTTTTAAAGAAATGGAAATGGGCAGTTTTAATCATGGATTACTCTTCTAAACCTAGCTGTTACGTTGTTTACATTACACATTGCATTTATTCGTTTTGTCTGGATCCGAAAACAAATAGCAAATGTTTGCTTGTACAGAATTTTAACTGATTGGTTTTTATAACGGAGATAGAGGGTGTTTACTGCGCGGTGCGACTGGGCCTTTAAAAGAACACCACTTTTCGTTCTTAATGTTTAAGCTCAACGTCTTGAGGAGACTGAGGAAAATAACGAGAAACCTGCTTTCATATTCGACGACTCTCCAAAGTTGAGTAATTTTGACGACATTTGGTTTTAACGACATTCCTCAGCGTGGAAGCATAAGAAACGTAAGTGAAATTGTACCTGCGTAATTCACTGTATATAGGCCTATTTATGTTTATCTTGGTTCTGCTCGCTTTGTCGCACACGAAGTATTGGTATTAGGCTCTACCTTATGATATTCATAAGCATTTAATACTTTTAAAATATTATTGTTCTGAGTAACTGTCATTTTAATTTGCACGTATTCTTTCTGTTGACACGCTTAAAGTCTCTTTTCTACGATTCCTGCAGTAGTGCAAAAATAAATGTATTTGTAACGCCAAGAAGATTCTGTGGTCTTTGCCTGAAATATTTGGGTATTTACCGTCACTAAGTCTTGCTTGATGCTGACACATGATGAATGGGAGCGCTAAGTTACATGCAGCAAGTGGAAATTAAAAATGTCACTCCACTTTGTGTGAAAAATTGTGACCAGTTTTAACATTTTATTTGCAGACTAGAAGGCTATATGTGAGTAAGATTTTACCAAGAACTGAGGGCATACTTGAATGGAGGTCGTGTTTGTATGTACCTGAGGTGTGATATCTTACTAAATGACTGGCTGTGGGCTGGGCTGCCGGTTGGACTGTTTGAATTCCTTTATTTAACAACCCGTCTTCAATACCACTTTGACACACTCACATATCGAATGAGTATATTACAGGGAGTAAAATGGCCGGAGCCTGAAGCTGATTACTGAATTTTATCTCGTATCGACGTCTCCAGTACCTTAAGCCTTACGCCTAAACCCCAAACACGTATCTTTACTATAAGACCCTATCTGCAATTTATGAACACAAATTCCAATGACAAAAACAAAACCTATTCTTCAAATCAAGGCACGTGACCCGTTTACTTCAAATACCTGTCGTTTTTCAGAATTTCACACTCCATTACTTTACCTTTGCTGTCTGCAACAGGAGAAATACATCTTCATCTTTCTGTGAATGCTGTACCTAATCGATTTCTAGATAGAAAGGCCATTCATGTACTTGGCCTTATTCTTGTGTTTAAAGAAGAAGGCGAAATAAAGACGGCTTGGAACCCCGAGGGAGACGGTGATGTTGCTAAAGTTTTCGCATGAAACTTACTATCCTAAAACTTTGTACGGCATTTCTTAGCAATGTCTTACGGCTTGTCTACACATTGCAAATATCCGCCATGCTGCAGCCATTGCTTGATGTAATTAAACACATTCAACATTACGTGCAGTACTAACCTGTGCGAAATTTTATGGCCCTTGGTCTTCCATTTTAAAAATACTCTGTAACTTTACTAAGACTACTAAGCCACCTGAAGCACTTTGTATTCGTCATGCTGTTGTAGTAATTTGTGGATTCTGCGGCAAGATGTGTGCAGCAGCTGTAACAAAGGCTGACTGACTCTTTCGGTTTCATTACCATAACGCAACTCCCATTCTCCTCCTTCAACGAACACAATTATAGTAGGATATATGTACTGCCAGTGGATAGTCTGTTCTGCATTTCTTGTAGGGAAGCGTGCTAAGAATGCCTTTAATTTCTGGGTCCCTATACTTTTGTTCATAATGTAGTGGCCACTGTGCACAACGGACAACAAACTACTTTACCTTAGAAATTTTATCTTTCTCCTATTCTGCGCGATAAATGGATGGACGTAGATTTGGTTCCGCCCTCCCTCAGCAATGAGAAATATTATACTCGTACAAGGTGTAGGCATATGGGGAAGTGGAGGTATAGCTACATCCATTCTTAACCTTGGAACTACATGGAGGTGAGTGATCAGTTTCGCGCCATCCCACTTTACTGCCCGGAAAAGGAAGTTCCGTACGCATAGATTAGGAGACTGTGTGAGCTGCACAATCGGTCGAGACACTTGGAAGAGGAGAAAATTCTTTTAGCTTTGCCGGGATTCGAACAAGGATTTCTTGGTTGCCCAGACATATGTCTGGTCACTATATCGACCGCGGTACTGTGTGTAAGACTAACGTAGGGCGCCGACATGCAATTTTTCAGTTCTGCAATCTTTTGATTCCTAGATGCCGTGCCCCGCTCACATATGCAATCAAAAGATCGGCCGACTGACGTAGCCGCACACAAGCGATAGATTCCGATTCAGTTCCAACATGGACTTCGTGGAAGTGGCTTGTATCTGTGCCCTCGAAATTTCGAGGAGAAGAAAACTGAAGAATAAAAGACGATTTTGGGTGCATCCACTAACAACTCAACGCTTTTTAAAAATTGTTTTAAATATTTTTGTTAAATTCACAGGTTTAGGGGACATCGGAGGATAAAATCAATTAATTTATAGTAATAAAAGTTTATTAGCAGACATAAAATTAAAAAAGAAATTAACTTACCTTGTTCTAAGAGCAAAGACATGTTGCTTGCTTTAGTTATAAGAAGAGACGGTTTTGTTTCATGTGAGCGGACGTCCATTGGATCCTGTTGTTTACAAAACGATTGCGCAATCAGACGATTCCTATTGGTTTGTGGAAAATTAGAAACTAAACAGTTGGCAGACTAAACGGTTGCAAGTCGGCGGAGTCCCATTTAACTCTTCGGTTGTTATTCATGCAATCAAACCATTGCGCAACTAAAAATTGCTTGTCGGCGCCCTACCCAAGAGTATATTATCGAATACGTACAAATGTGCACGTGTCTTACATTATTTAACACTTTAAATCACAAGACGTATTGCATGTACGACCTGATTATAATTAAAAATCGCTGCGTTTTCCTAGCAAGTATTATTCATATGTTTATTATGATTTTTAGAATAGTTATTTATTTTGCCAAGAACATTAATTATTGTTTCTTTGTAACGGAGACGCAGTTTTGTGTAGAGAAAAATTGAATTTCTAAATATTATTTAGACATATTTCTTTCTTTAAAACTTCTACATCTATATATGCTTGTGTTTAGGAAAGATGAGAAATGCTAATTACGCAGATAAAACACAACATTAACCCTTTCACGCCCCGTTGTTACTTTATGCACCACCAGGTTTAATATCCAAAAATTCTACGTCCTGCTACAGAGTGTTATTTATGCGTTGTGTATGGATCTCAGAACAAAGACCAGTCATTTCCAAATGCAACATTAACTGGTTGGTTTTCATAACCGAGAAAGAGTCTGTTTACTGCAAGGTACGCACTGGATCTTAAACGTTAATATTAGTCTTTAAAGTGTTAAGTAGGGTTAATCAAACTTCTTCCGGATCTTTTGCCACTCTTTCCATAAATGCTTTATAAATTTTACAATACTAAGTATGCTTAAATAATCAACACAGTGCGTCTGGGCCCTGCTTGAGATTTTTAAGTGTTACTCACTCTTCGAGACAAAATATATTACACTGGTGCTATTTCACCACCATGGTACCATTTCTTGAAAGCTAAGCGCTAGATTTCTTTAGAATTTTGGCACATGTTTGAGACAAATCTATAGTGTTGTTAGATACTTAATATGCAGGTTATGTATAAGCTTCTAGGACTATAGAGCCTTAATTTGTTGTTAGTGTGTGTACCGTTAAGCTTATCTGAATTTACTCGTCTTTGATTTGCCCGTTTTCTTATAAGCATGCCTTTAATTTTTCGGTTCATATCTTATGTTCTGTGTACCTGCGTAAACGCAGTTGGTCTTGCAACTTGCGTCTACCCCTGATTGATTTCAGAAAGAGCAAGAGAGAGAAGGGTGATAAGTTACAAGGAGAAAGTTTGACTCCCTCAACCTCAGAAAGTATTGTTGTTGAGTCAGAATGAAATGTGAAATATTGTAAAGTCTCTGTAGCAGTGTGCTTGCTGTTCCTCTTCTCAAATTTTCAGAGCGTCCCTACGTTTTCTGAAACCGGTAATTTCGTGGCTCAGTTCGTCAGGGCAATGAGGAAGAAACCTTTGAAACGTCGGATAACCATGGTGTCAACACAAATCAGAATATTTAAGCACGCCTGACAAGAACAACTTGATGTATGGAGTTATGGCTAGATCCAACGAAAATTCTCTAAGAATGCAAGAACAATGTTGAACACATGAACCCTTTGAAGGCTAACGCTCATGTACATGATAGGCCTACTAATAAACCAGTTTCTACCTCACAAAAAACACTTGTAATCTCTATTACAAAGACAAATCTGCTGATGTTATCTAGGAAAATATTTGATGTTTATTGTGAACATCATGCAAGATACGTGACTGCAGCCTTTTGCGAAGTACAGTGTTTCTTAATGCGCTATATTTATTGTTCTGCGACGTTTTCATTAAGTGACCTTGTTTAGACACAATCGAAGAAGTTTTACTTGCTATCAGTGTCATTTTATATTGGGTAAAATCTAACAAACATTAAATTCGCCAGACATCTCCGTCTAGACACTTAATATGGTAGAACTAAAATCATTCATTGTGGAGGTTAAATATGCGAGCTGACTGGAAGAAACGACACCTTCATTCTGCCTTCATTTTATGCAAGGAAATCCAAGCGAATCTGGCAAGGTAGGATTGTAAATCGCCTTGTAGTCTGATATATGTAATGATGTGAGATTTCTATGTCATACAAAGTGCTTGGCTTATTCCACCGAAACGTCCAGACGTCTTCAGTGACTACCTAAGGCTCTTTCCCCATGAGTAAAACAACCGGAGTCTGAAGTTTTCCACTCACATCTATCTAGTACCGAGTTAGTGGAGCTATAATTCTATTACCCTATATGCCTTTATGTCGTGCGCATGGACAACTTTACCTTTTACGTTGACTTCTCTACTCAGATTATTCGTGTCAGTTCTCTACCTTGTAGATTACATGCACGTCAGGATTTACAAGTTGAGTTCAGAGGTGAGAAGTGAAGGTCAGGTTATACCCACGTGTAAGTAACATCTGTGTATACTGAGTTCAAGGGGATGCCTTTGGATCATGCAGCCCAGTGAAGGCTAACATTTTACGTGGAACCATAAATGAACGTTTCGAACTTTTTACACGGAGTGTCAGGTCACGTGGACGTGGTATAAGTAGTAGTGTTACTAAGCACAGGGTCTGTATTTACATATGAATTCTCTCCACAGGCCTTAATATGTTTCTCCTATTTGTAAGATATAATCAAATCGAAAGAGCTGTGGGGAAGGAAAGAATATAAGGTCACAGGCACGCTGTAAATAAATGGAGGAAAACTAGATTCTCGCGGGGAATAACAAAAGATATATGAACTTCTCAATTTCTAATAGAGCACGAGTCACATCCAGGCAGCAGCCACTTACCTGGAGTTGGCTTCGGGGAATTAAAAACGTCATGGGACCCACCAAATACTCGGCGAATGAGGACTCGGAACAAGGAGAAACCCTCATGGGATCTCGGCCAGGAATCAGGACTCCTCTTTTATTCTTAACTGTTAAGCCTTCTTGTGACGCTTATGCTCCAACTGATGAATACTAGTCATTAGTACATGACTATGTTGCCAACGTCTGAAATGAGAACACGTTTCAGTGAGCCTCTGTGCTAACTAAAGGAAAAAAATTAATGCAAATTTGTTACAAAATTGACTTTGATCCGATGGTTGCAATTAAAAAAGCAATAACTAAATTAATAGGCTTCTAAAACACCGTAAAATTCGAAGTCTGACCTCACAGAAACTTCGGGGAAAGATCCAGTTTGATGAACGCATTCAGTAAAAACCTTTCCCATTATTATTATTTTGATTATTAATTGAATACAAATACAGTATATATTAATTTTACTTGATAACAGTGATTGACAGTGTGATTTAACTTCGCCTAATAACTTGACAAAATACGTTTTCTTACGGATTAATAAATAATACGTGTGGTGGTAACAATTTTCAATTCTTCCTGTCACAAGTGCTGTAGATTTTCATTTTTTTTCTCAAAAATTACAGGAATTTCCGACTGAGAACATGATCTGTGACGTAATTCTTTGGGAGTGCCGCTGAGCAAAGAGGACGACAGGATTTGTCTGATGTACGACCGAGTAATGTTTGTTCACGGAAAAAATATAGGAAAAAATTAGTTCGTTATTTTATGATTTCCAACTGAATCAGTTCCGTTCCAGACCGATGAATTTTGAAGCCAATCAGTGTCTTTATTACGTTACCGAAAGCCAATTAAAACAACCGATGTGAACTGTATTAAAACTTCTGATAACTGGGTTAATTACTTTGGTATGTTACGTAGCTGAAATTTAGGCTTAAGAGCCGCGAATGTAATTACATATAAGTCGATCGAATCATACAACCAGCTCAATTTTGTGATTCGTGATTAATATACTCAATTGTTTTTGCAATTCACAGCAGTCAGTTGTGTCCGCATTTGTTTCAAACACTTTCCTTGTATAATTTTGAGGGACTTTAATGATACTATAGACCTATGATCATAGTCATCACTGAAGGTTTGGACTTTGTCCAATTTTCCCTTTCCATTTGAATATGGAGGCAGGTAAAACCTGCAAAACGTTGTGGACTTTCAGCTGAAAATCTCTAAATTTTAGTTGTGACTACAATTAATTTTATAATTCTGCAAAACTACTTCAGCCTAGCGAAATAAACTTCACTGTTTTCTCGTATGCAGCTCTCTCTTGTACTCGCCCACTCGCTCAGATAACTCACTGCACTCAGTTGAAATACATCTCGCCAAATAACTCGTTGCACTTAATGCAAATATATCTCATTCAAATAACTCATTGCATTTAATTCAAATATGTCTCATTCAGATAACCCATTGCATTTAATTAAAACATGTCTCACTCAGATAACCCATTGCATTTAATTCAAATATGTCTCACTCAGATAACCCATTGCATTTAATTGAAATATGTCTCACTCAGATAACCCATTGCATTTAATTCAAATATGTCTCAAATATGTGTGCTTGCTTCATAGACTGGCAGAAGGCATTTGACCGTGTCAACTGGACCAAATTAATGCAAATCCTAAAAGGAATTGGGATAGACTGGCGCGAAAGAAGATTGATCAGCAAATTGTACATGGAACAGAGGGTCAAAATACGACTGGACCAAGGGGAGACGAGAAGTGTGAAGATTGGAAGAGGAGTTAGACAAGGTTGCTCCTTGTCACCGATTCTGTTCAACTTATACAGCGAGTACCTTACCAAGGAAGCTCTTGAAGGGTTTGGAGACTTCAAAATAGGAGGACAAGTAATTCACACTGTGAAATATGCAGATGACCTTGTGCTACTGGCTAGGGAAGAAAAGGTGCTACAGGGCATGATTGATAGACTAATTGAAATTGGAAGACGCTATGGAATGGAAATGAATGTTGCAAAAACTAAAGTAATGAAAATCTCAAGGCAACCATCCCCAATGAAAATTATGATAGATCAAAAACAAGTGGAGAATGTGGAATATTTCAATTATTTGGGTAGCATCATAACAAGTGATGCAAGGTGTACACGTGAAATTAAATCCAGAATTGCTATGGCAAAAGCAGCATTCAACAAGAAGAAGAATATTTTCACCAGCAAACTGGACTTAAATTTAAGGAAGAAACTAGTAAAGTGCTACATTTGGAGCATAGCTTTGTATGGTGCTGAAACGTGGACACTTCGGAAAGTAGATCAGAAGTATCTGGAAAGTTTTGAAATGTGGTGCTGGAGAAGAATGGAGAAGATCAGTTGGACCGATCGTGTGAGAAATGAAGAAGTATTACACAGAGTCAAGGAGGAGAGGAACATCCTACATACAATAAAAAGAAGAAAGGCTAACTGGATTGGTCACATCTTGCGTAGAAACTGCCTTCTGAAACACGTGATTGAAGGAAAGTTAGAAGGAAGGATAGAAATGACGGGACGACGAGGGAGAAGACGTAAGCAGCTACTGGATGACCTTAAGGAAAAGAAAAGATACTGGAAATTGAAAGAGGAAGCACTAGATCGCACCCTGTGGAAAACTCGCTTTGGAAGAGGCTACGGACCTGTCGTAAGACAGACTACAGAATGAATGAATGTCTCACTCAGATAACCCATTGCATTTAATTCAAATATGTCTCACTCAGATAATTAATTGCATTTAATTCAAATATGTCTCACTCAGATAACCCATTGCATTCAATTCAAGTATGTCTCACTCAGATAACCCATTGCATTTAATTCAAATATGTCTCACTCAAATAATCATTTGAGTGAGACATATTTGAATTAAATGCAATGGGTTATCTGAGTGAGACATATTTGAATTAAATGCAATGAATTATAATTCATTGCAATTTAATTCAAATATGTCTCACTCAATATATCATTGCATTTAATATCAAATATGTCTCACTCAGATAACTCATTGCTTTAATTCAAATATGTCTCACTCAGATAACCCATTGCATTTAATTAAAATATGTCTCACTCAGATAACCCATTGCATTTAATTCAAATATGTCTCACTCAGATAATTCATTGCACTCAATTGAAATTCATCTCACTCAAAAAACTCATTGCACTCAGTTCAAGTACATCTCGCTCAGATAACTCGCCTCAATATAAATTAATATATTCACTCACTCAAAAACCTCATTGCGCTAATTTCAATTAATATGATTCATTTAACTCAACTAAAATGAAATTCAAGCACTCTTTCACTGAGGTCGCTAACTCAAGAACTACATTAATTAACTAACCTCATCATCATCATCATCATCATCATCATCATCACGTAGTCTGTCTTACGAAAGGTCCATAGCCTTTTTTCTCTAGAGAGTGCGATCTAGCAACATTATCTGTAAATATCCTAACTTTACATTAACTCTGCGCTGTACATTCTAATAGAAAATAAATTTTATTCTGTTCCGCCGTAAACTTGTATCAAAGTTCGCTGAACTTTCTCCGTCTAAAAAGGTAAACAAGAGGACAGAAGCAAGTTGTTACTATGACATTATAAGTAGTAATTCTTCCGATTTTGCAGGAAAATTCTGCCCTATTTGTTAGTTTCCCTAACAGTAATCCCACACAATAAATAGTGACAAGGAAGTTTAATTTCGAGGCAAGTATTTAGAATTTACGACAAATAAGAGATTTTGATCTGCTTGACGAAAAGTGAAGGATTTTATAAACCATTTTATATGAATAAGCGTGGGAAGGATAAATTCAAAACGCCCAGTGTGTACAAGAGTAACGCAATGCGTACAGATTGAAAATGTTATACCTTCTGTACAGAGTTTGAGGAAAACCTGTTAATTTTTTTTACGCAGACACACACACACACATACTCAAGAATGACGACAGTAGAATCCTATCTTGTCACGCAAAGGAAGTGGCCAAGGCATTTAAATTATCCGCAAACTTAATGAAACTCTGGAATTTATAAGTATGAAACTACACAGTGAAAGAATTTGCTTTGACTTTTATGGATCACGTAGTGTAATCCGAATGCACACCAAAGGGTGCATATATTTTTAAATAATGTCTAGACTACGTATGGGATTGGAAAAATTTGTTGGAACCTGCCTGTAACTTGTGCCATGTATGTGACTACTATGCAGAAGTTTTAGGTTATAACAACGTCAGATTTTGCATTACATTTGACTTTTTCATCTTCATAAATGTTTAGACTTACCTCACGAAGTAATAATGCAAATTAATACATTTGTATTTTCTCGTTATCATTTCCTCATTATAGCAGACAAGTAGCAATAGGAAGAAATGGGTACATTATTAGATATGTCCAGATGTTTGTGACGGTGGACAAGGTCTAATGTAATGCCAAAAATGGGTCTTTTTAGGCTAAACATTTCGCATCTTCTTCACATTTACAGGAAACCTTTAATAAATTCTTTCTATCAGTTCCCTTAGGTGCTTGCTTTGAATTTAACGGGATCAGTACAGTATTTCAGTAAATAGTAATGACCTCCTCACAACATGTTTCGCCTTCCAGTTTTTAAACATTTCCTGGTATAATATTGGACAATAATAAACGAGACATCTCCAGGTCCCTTGAAGTCCTCATGGAATAATAAAACTGACCACACTGCCAGTGGCCACGTTTTTTCATACAAAACCAATCAGTGAGATTTCCATTGTCCTCTAAAAATTATTAATTTGAACAGAATTCATATATTGCTCTGGATGTTTATTGTAATGTGCTCCAGTCAGCTGTTTTGATATATTATCGTAATTATATAAAATGCCAAATAGAGCCTGGAAGAATAAGCGAGTGAAACAGGGGCGAAAATTGAAGTATCTGGGATCTTAAAATACTAATTTATATGAGCATAAATTAATGCGAGTTTTAGGCTTTGCGCGGCGGTGTAATTTAGGTCTCCGTTTTTCTGGGACATGTCGTCGCGTCACTTAATTGTCTCATCTTCTGGGTTCGAAACCTCGAGTTCTATTTGAACATTTCGACTCTTGAAAATGAGAATAATACGTCGTCACGGAACGTCGGGTAACACTTAGGCTAAATAGTGACGCGGTTTCACATAGCATAAGAACGGAGACAACTGTGATTAAGTTACAGACGTCTTCGTTCATCCGAACACTCAAAAATAAACATGAAATACGCACTTTTTCCTGTTTTTCTGTATGGATGTTAAATGTGGTCATTTACCCGCGAAAATATATTGAGGATTTATGAGAAGAAAGTATTTAAGGAATATAAATGAATCTTAAAGGAATGAGAATATATGAGTACCAGATTTATGTGAGTGGAATAGGAACCAGTGACGGGCTTTTTTAACACTGCACTCAGCCTTAGGACTGCAGAGAGGCCCGAAGTTTCATGACTGGCTTAGTTCCTCGTAACTTCTCGAGAATGATTCCGCTGTCTGAAATTTGTTATTCACTTTGCAGTAGGCACGTTTTCAGGCTCTCACTGCGGGGGTTGCTCAGATTGTAGTTTTCCGGGTTATTACACCGTGTGGGATATGTGTTTATTCCTCCGAAACTTAAGAATTGCTTTAGAATTACGAGAAAGTTGAAGTCGGGTATTGGGATTACAAGTATTTCAGAACATTTTATCTTTCATACACCTTTCTAACACTGTAAATTAAAAAACCTTGTGGCGGTTATTTTACTTGTTATTGAGGCGTACAAGCGTATACACGATGCTTTATACATCTTAGATTTGAATTTAGAAATTTTTGCCTTTATTTCTCCTGGAGAAATGGGCATTCAGCTTAGTTCCTCACTGAGGGAAGACAGAGACTGGTGTGATGAGAAAGGTTTGCTATCTTTCGAGCATAACAGAAAAAATAACAGCCTTTTTATATTTTTGTAAGAGCTTCGCTTAATGGTGACCTTATTGGCCGAAATATGTAGCGAATTTTTGAAAAAAAAACAGACTTGTTTTTATAATAAAATGTAGTTGTTTTTGACTGGATTTTTTAACATTAATCGTGTACAAATTTAAGATTGTATTTACCACAATACAATGGTTCCACATTTGATACCTTGTAACCTGATAAGCAGAAACCCACTTGAGAAAGATATTGGTTGTTAATTTTAATTCACTTCATCCACATCTTTATGAAATGCAGACTAACCTTTACAGAAGTACAGCACATGCGTAACTATGAGAAAGGCAGGAGTGCGAAACGTAACGTGAGAAGCAAGTAAGTTTACAGTACATTTATCGAATCCACTGATTCATTCACCGTATACGTTCTGTATATCACATCCCGCATGTTTTTACTTCTGGTGTAAGCTATGATTATTTTTTAGTGCAAACTGCTAAGTTTTTTCATTTAATGGGTAATAAACACGTGGTTTAACTTGGTGTCATGTATCGTCTTTGAATTAATATCATAGGCAGTTGGTATTTGTCTCTCTTCCTTCCTGTATTGGACTGTATCTTTTAACTTGTATCTGGTTTTATATGTATTTCCCATAGTTTCAGAACATTTTTACCTTGGTCCGAGCGTGACGTCTCTATTGTAAACAGACAAGTCCCTGGCTTACTTCCCCGAGATTAAATCAAAATTCCGCACTGCAAGTCTGGCAACTCTGCTTGGGAATTAGTGGTAAATTTTGACCCCAAGGCGGGAATTGGAAGAACGGTGACCATTTTTTGTCCTTTGCTTCCGTTCCTTCTAGCTGTCAGAATTCAATGTGTTACCATAAAAAAGAAAACAGTTCATCAACTCTCGGTAATAATATTCAAGTGTTCTAATGTTACACCGTTTCTATGTGCCGTCATCTTCAGGGTCATGAAGTCCGAGACTGACACCATTCTTGGAAGATGATGGAACTACGCTTCTTCGATACGTCGGTAAAAATTTACCGGTAGACGTGGCGTAACATCCTAGTGGACTTGAACTTTCGATATCGCTGTGTTTCGTATCTTGCAAGTCAAGGTCAGTATGTTACAAATCAGAAGCGATAGCTAATTAGTATTAATTGTCATTGTGAGTGCTTAGTTCATTGCACACATATGGCCTGAAATCGTTTCGTTTGTACCTCCCTCATCTATTACCTTTTGGTCAGCGGATAGGAAGGCATTTATGTATACTAAGTTGGTTGTTACATAAAAAATGGAATATGAGACACTTGTGATAGATCAATCAGAGATCATTAGTATTAAACAAGTGGCTAACCATCTTCGCTACAAAAGCAACGATCTAACTTTGCCTGCTGACGCTATTTCGCTTGCAATTGAAGTCTTTAGCAGAATGAATTCAAATCTGCCTACCGCTGGATCTGATTTTGAACCTAGAGAAATTCAGGGAAAATTCTATAAAGTGAGTACACTCCTTAAAGTAATTTCAGAGCCAAGGAGTTATTTAGCATCTAAGTGTAAATATGAATGTAATTTAAATTTGAAATTAAAACCAACTTGATGCACCCTCACTATTAAAAAACTTTAATAGTAGATTAATTAACTCTTAATTAACCCGACATGTTTCGGTCAGGTACCTGACCATCTTCAGGGGTTTTTACTACATTTAGTTGCGTAGTCCATATGATTAACATACACAAGACAGCAAGCAACCGATACACCCAAACACGCATAAAAAACACAGTCCACGTAACAGGAAACATAAAAAACGGCAATGTAAAACCATGCTTATGAAAACAATACGCCAATAATAAAGAGCAGACATAACATCAGATCATAGCAGATCTACAGTGGAAGGTACATTACACAGCTTCCACGAGACATACTGCGATATGAAATGCAGGACGCGTGGGTGAATATGACAAAATATTGTGTAATAACAGTGCTACAAGTTTTGTAAAGGTGAAACTATTTGCAGGACTGCAGGTGTTGACTGTTTTTTAAGAGTTTTTTAAACGAGTTTTAGTGATATTTAGTGATTTGTGAAAACTTTATATGTGACGAGACCTTGTGGGATCATGTCTTGTGTATGTTAATCATATGGACTACGCAACTAAATGTAGTAAAAACCCCTGAAGATGGTCAGGTACCTGACCGAAACATGCCGGGTTAATTAAGAGTTAATTAATCTACTATTAAAGTTTTTTAATAGTGAAGGTGCATCAAGTTGGTTTTAATTTCAATTTTAATTTATACAAGATGCACGGTGAATACAATATTAAATAAAATGAGTGTAATTTATTTCCACCCACCAGAATTTCTTCAGAAGAAATGGTGTATATATACTTCTGTGCCTGGACGACATATAACATTGCAAATCGCAATGTACTCACTGCCACATTATCAGGATTATCCCGTTAAAGTTATCAATTCCATATCCTGTGCACGTTGATTCCGTATCATCGTCACTATTGATCTGCATACCGGTAACCCCTGGGAGGACCTGATGACCTCAACTGATCCTAGCAGAGACGTAACGAAGCCACCTCAGTCCTATCTTTACATCCTGTACCGTAATAATCACGGCGATCGGCTCTAAAATGTAGGCGTGCAGGAAGTTGTGACTCTAATGGCAGTATTGCAGTCTTTAATGAGCTTTGCTATTCGGTTAAAGTATATTGTTTTCACCACATTTCCTTCTGCCTGCCAGCCGCATCAATTATGGAATAAAAACCAACGTTTTTGGAACCTGCTCCTTCCCCAGCCTCGAGGTCGATGTGGTGAGACCTGCAGTTGGCGACTTGCAACTTGTTGATATGATACGAAAGCAGTGTTTGTGTATCCAGTTTGATGTTTTTGATGCAATCTGCCTTACAGTTTCTGCTATCAGAACTCTGTTGTTTATGGGAGCACCTTGGTATATTCTCGATTTTAACAGAAGCATTAATTTCATAGAGTCGCATAGGAGAGGCTCAGTGTAAAATGTGGCAAATTGCTCCTGCTTTTTTTCTGTGTTGTTCGGCTTTGGTAATTGTCGTCCTGTGAGATTCGAATGCCTTTGCCGGATCCAGATTTTGTACGGAGTAAAGGCTGTGTATTTGAGAATGTCTAATCAGATGTTAGTAACACCAGTGGTTTGTGTACTCCATGTTTTGTTGTAAATAGAAGAATTAAATAATATAATTATTTCTTTATAATTATAATAAATTACGTAAAGGTGAAAGTATAGTCACTTCCCGAAACGTTGCATGAATACTTATTGTAAATAGTAAAATTAAGTAATATAAATATTTGTGTATCATTAGAATAGATTACGTAAATATGAGGAAGAATCACTTCCCGAAACGTCGGATGAATCAAGTGTACCTATGACAATGGGGAAGCTCTAACTTACAGAAGTTCTGATGTATCAAATAGGCAAATGTAGACATTATTTACGTAAAAATTGTCACTTTTTTAGTAACTTAGAATGCAGCTCAGAAGTAGCCTGGAAATTTCTCTTCACGTTCCATGTATTTCGATGTGTATAATGTGAAATGGCATACATATAGATTGAAATGAAGCAACTGAGAAATGTCCTACACACAGATTGAAATGAAACGGTGCCCGCGGCGTAATATCGCATCACAGATAGGACTTGATTACTGGGACCAGCTGCACATGGGCTTTATTCATTTGTAAACACTCACACACGCCCGAACTTCATTTGAATTAATTAGTCTACCTGCAAAATGAACTGTAACTGGAATACGCACCGACGGAGACACAGACAATCCTTTCAGTTTCGAAATAAATAGCACATACTTTGCTGTGATATTCTGATACTTGTGACAACTGCAGTTCCGTACAAAGAACAGGGAATGTCACGGTCGAATGATTACTACTGCTTCCTCGTGTCCGGAAGGATCCAGTTTAAATTTCTGATGCCGGCTAGCCGGAATGAGAATTCTTGTAATTGTCCTCATTCCGTCCAGGCAAATAAAAGGACAGTACCCGAATTAGGCCACCGCATCCTTTCACATTATTTTGAATTGATTGTACATTAATTATCCTGCCATTCGACAACACTGTATATTCTGAGCTACTGACAGCATTGTTAAAGTAAGCGATATATAAAGTAAAATACAAGATTATGATTATTGACTGAAGTGATTTACCTGTATTAAAAGGTAAAGTTCACCCTAGAACAGGCCATAAAGGCCCAGAGGGGGAGTAGAGGTATAGCTCTACTCTTTTCTTAACCTCGGCGCTAGATGGGGGTGGGTGGTCAAGGCCACGCCCCGGCCGCTTTACCCCCGGGAATGACCCGGTACCCATTGTAGATTTACCTGTATTAGCAAGCGGTTTCTATTTTATAGACGTTTTCATATCTGCTATTAACCTATTAGGATTGAAATTATAATTGTTGTTGTGTCTGGGATATTTTTGATTTACGCAACGATGAAAAGTTTCTCTTTAATTTCTAGTTCTGTATTTCAATCAAAGCCGTGATTTTCATTCATTTTCCATTAAAACAAAAAACACATTGACAATGAGATATAAACTTCTATCTATTAACTAGCTCCTTACCATCCAATGAGTCAATTATCGTAATATTTCCAAGAACAAATATAAGAGACTTTAATTAATATTCCAGGGTATCATCTTTCAAAGTGCATTTATCTTAAGTTTTGAAGAATAATTTACTTTTTTATCAATCTATTATTGTCTGCTGTTTTTCTCTTTCTTAGAGACGTATCTATGTTTAAAGTGTCGAAGGTGTTCTCGTTAATTACGTAAAAACATATACGTAGCATTTATTGTAGTTGAAATCAAGTTACGTGGAATATCCAGAACCACATTTCTTTAGATCTCTGGCCTTTGAGACCAATGTTCCGTCATTTTGTCATCCATTGTTCAAATCCAGATATACTGCGAGCAATTTCGTCGTCGTTTTGGGTCCCATGCATTTTCCCAGAGTTTAATAGACTTTGTTTAATTAATAGTCAAATGAAAATTATGTGATTCGAAAGAGGTCACGTGCATTTGAAAACATTTTTTGGGAAAATTATCCAACTCAAAAATAATAATTGATTATAAATATTAAAGACTGGGAAGATTTAATTTTAAGGTTCTGTCTTGAATATTGAGGCCAAACCCCGAGTAAAGTCAAGCAGTTTCTGATTACAGAGTTTAGTCGATGGCTATTTCGATTACAACTTAGATGCTTCAGGTGTGATTTTTTTTATTATACGAGTTCAAAAATATTCAACGTAAAGCGGGATTGAAGTGGATCCGAATTATCTGTTAACAATAGTACTGGGTGGTCGTGCATAGTTCATAATGCACGCATGGAACTGAGACTGAGTATAGATACTTTATAATATTAATGCAATAGCAATTGATGCGTCTCTTTAGAGGAAGTGAATTAAAACCGGAATAAAAATAGCATCAATTGATACAAAAAGGCCTCGATGTAAACATTCCAAGTAACGAATCAATAGCCGCAACAGAACAAATGGGCTAATGACAAAAAACCAAATAGAAGAACAGGGTTGAAATTTACTTATACTACAACTATTACAAATATTATTACGTCAGAATTATTTCAAGTGTGACAATAAAGTATTTAAAACAAATCAGGGTACAAGTATGGGGTCACTCTTACCTAACAGAGTGTACCTCTTGCAAAAATAGACCGACTACTTTTTTTTTTTTTGGCGGAGAGCGAACGCTGTATGTAAAAGAAAATCATCAAGGAAAATGGATGAGAAGATGGCCAATTCCGTCACTGACCTTATCCGTTAGACAGATATCTTCCGGTGGCATCGCGTGTAGTACCAAAACAGAGAAGTGCATAACAAAGGAGCTTCTGGCATAAGAAACAAAATGTAACATATGCAGTGGAGATATTCAATGAAATGTTGACTGGCAGAAAGCATGCAGTCAGTAGTGCATGGACTTAGTTCATATTGAGAATTCCTTGGCGTCTTCATGAACTTGTTTATTGATATTCACCTTTCTGTGGTAATTATCAACATCACTCAATTCATTAAACAGATTTTATTCCTGTCGGCAATGTATATTTGCCAAAAACTCAGTTAAACCTTTTATGAAGATGTACACTAAAACGCTGTACATTTGTTCTTTTTCTTACTGAATTTAAAAAAAGTTGTTGGAAATGAGATTCTGCATGTTCAGTGCACTATTCTCGACATTGTGGTGGAGTTTAGAAACCGGCTAGCATAATTCTGTGTTGGCGTCGAAGTTCAGTACGAGAGAATATTTTCGATTAGCTGACATTTGGTCCATTTTCTATATCGTCTAGGCGTTGTTCAGAATGCCTCATTTGTAAGCGTACCTCTAACGTATTCGCACTTGGGAGTATGAATAATCTGACTGTGTCTTTCTAGAGGCAGTTTGATTTTGCTGTCTTCTTAGCAATGGATTTTCCAACTGACAATTTACTCTCTGACAGACAGACAGACACATACACACACACACACGCGCCATACAAAATAAAGATTTCACCCATATTCGTAAATCCCATTAAACGATATTGTCTGACTAATGTAGCTACGTGCCTAAGTAACAGATTAACCCATCCAATACAATTTACATCTATTTTACTTACAACTCTCAGTGCTCGACATATTTCGAAATTGGAAGTTCATTGTCAGCGGCTCCACACTACTCGAATACGTATATGAATGTGAAATTACGTAATGGAAATAACAACTGAACATATTCAATTGCATCTCATGTACAGAGAGCTATTTTTCACGCGAAACTGTTTGCCGTACAATGAACGACCGGTTTGCTGCATAGCGACTAATGACGCCGCCCGCTCTGCAGTTGACAGTCTCTCATAAAAGCACACCCGGTATAACGGCGGCAGCTGGCGCAAGATTTGACGAAAAACTGAAATTTATAAGTGCATACATTAAAATAAATGTTTGCGTGATATCAATATCATTTACTAAAGTGGTCTTTCTTAAATTGAACGTGCAATAGAAGTGTGTCTATCCTAAGACGTGTGTCTATTTCTTCACACTTTCTCTTCCTCTGTATCTTCTGTGGTATGTGTAAATTATTCGTTTTCTATCTCACCCACTTTAATGCATTTTTCATTCAGTCTTTTCCTTTTTCCCCGCAGTTGTTTTATTGTTAACTTTCAATGGACCATCACTGCACATAGCTGAATTATATAAAGAAAATGAATAACGGGGATAGATTTCGAATTGAGACCTACAAAACAGGCAGTGGGCATGCTAATGATATGCCACAACGCTGGCGGTTGGTTGGATTATGAGAAGCTAATCGATGCACCACTACGTAGTCACTTTGAAATTAAGCTACCGTTTGTTATGACGCGAGGAAGTGCTGCCATCTGCACAACTTCGAAATTACACGTCGTCTTTTCAATTTTATGGAGCTTAACGACCACTTTTCTACCGTAAGAAGATAATGGATGTCCAGATGGAGGGTAATCATGGCTGAAGTGTGTATTCCATAACGCTTACTCTACAGTACTTTAAATTCGGTGGTAAATGTTTCCTATTGTTATGGTTGGGAAGTGCTTTAATGTTAACACTCTATTCGCGTGGGACCCGGTTTGACTTTCAGCAGACTATTCTCAATATTCCATTTCTTTTAGTCTTTACACTCGAATACCGTCACTATATATTCAAATATGGCTATCCCAGTGGCCGCGCGGTCTAAGGCGTGGGTCTGCGGCCGCTCGCTTACTGGGATTGTGGGTTCGAATCCCCCCGGGGACATGGATGTCTATCTCTTGTGAGTGTTTGTGTGTTGTCAGGTAGAGGTCTCTGCAACGGGCTGGTCCCTCGTCCAGAGGAGTCCTACCGAGTGCGGTGTGTCTAAAAAGTGTGTGATCGTGAAGCCTCGAAAAAATGAAGCGGCCTAGGCCCCCAAGGGGCTGTCGAGCCATTGAGAAAAAATAGT
This sequence comes from Reticulitermes speratus, assembly GCA_021186555.1. Classification (NCBI taxonomy): domain Eukaryota; kingdom Metazoa; phylum Arthropoda; class Insecta; order Blattodea; family Rhinotermitidae; genus Reticulitermes; species Reticulitermes speratus. The sequence continues at coordinate 34,712,310 of JAJKFL010000001.1, read as the reverse complement.
AATATTCAAATATGCCTCGACATTTTAATTTCCAATTAATAGATTCAGTTGATTATGTTTTCATCTATCTTCTGATCAGTATGTTTTATTTCGAATATTTACTTGACCGTTTAAATGAAATAATGCATCATCTGTAAAATAAGATAGCCAATGATCGACTTCACCATACACACTGATTTATAGAACCAGTTACTGAACCGCACTCTCGCAACATATTCTAATATTTCTTCTGAAAGAACACGCTGTGATTGCTGTCGCTTCTTCACTAATAAACAACCTATTTGAAATTTGTTTAGCGCTAGATGTATTGTTGATTTCGAAGGAAATAAAACAATGGGAAACCAGGTTACTAATTCTCTACGGTACATTTTATAGGATTTCTTCGTTATACACCTTTCCACATGATACATTCTGAATTACAATATATTTCACATTCACGAACCACGATTAACTTCCGCCGCGCAGAGCTTAGGATCTTGTGAAATGGAACTATTTTGACATCTTATCTGCATGTGTGAATGAGCCTTTAGCCGAGGATTTGGTTTTCCTGGAATATAATGCTACGTCACTTGGTAACCGCTCAGGACGAATTCTCGGTAATCTGGACCTCGATTACTCTGTGACGCAGCGCCATAACCCAGAAGAAGGGTACTTCAACCACACGGCCGTGGAAACCTCTAACTCGCACAAACCTTAGCTGATATGAGTACAAAAACGCGCGGCGATTAAATTACGCACAAATGATTTAGATAAGTCAATATTCTAGCCGCTTGTGTGGGTTCTGTACTGAATTGGATTCCCCGCACAATGACATCTATTAATAAAGATATCCATTACGTTTTAATTTTTAGGATTTTTAGGAGATGTTCGAGGATGCTTGGTACACCTATAATTTATTTCAGAATTTTTTGTATTCTCGTCTTATCTAAAACACAATGTTTACAGGAAAATTAAAAATTAACACAACAGTATCTTTGTTTTATAATTACCTTCGTTGTGAATTAATATTAACATGTTCTGTCATTGTAGGGGAAAACATTGATTGAGGGGTCGTGTTTGAAGAAAGTACTGACGTGAAAATTTAGACCTTAGAGACAGGAGCGAAAAAGTGAAAGGGGAAATATTACGTTAGAATCTTCGATGTCTTAAGGTGAGAAAATAAAGGAAGCTGCTATGGACGGGGCATGAAACACGCATAGATGGAAAGAGAAGTGCGTATAAAGTTTCAACTGGACAATCTGAAGATAGGAAAACGCTGAGTAGAGATGGTCATAAGTGCAAGATTTAAAGCGACCATCCACTGGAAAAGAATAACACTTTTTACTGCACCTCAGTGTTTATAGTCTTGTATTATTTTTTTACTTATTTTATGTAAGTTATTCATAAACACAGCTACGTATTTCTATTCAAGATTTATTGATCTGGTTTGTATTTAGACGATTGAATGCGTAAAATGGCACAAGACTGCAGAAAATATTTTAAAATGAGCTTAGCCACTGTATTTTCATTAATATTCCAGCGCTTGCTTTGCTGTTTGCCAAGTTGGTTCCTACTTCAGTTTTTGTCTTATTACGTAAAAACTTTACTTAAACTTCGGTGGTAGAAATGCCACATGTTTCTTTCTCCTAGAAAGCAGGGTGTTTCTGTATAATCCCTGTAGGCTTTCCTACCGGTGAACTGTCAAGCTGCACTTGGATGTAAGGAACTTAAAGCCCTCAGTTTAGCCGAAATCGATATATGTTTGAGGCAAAGCCGTAATACTGACTTTTTGAGCGTGCGTGCTTCGTTCTGTACTACGCTAATGAAAACCATAACCACTACAGGTTATATGCTAATTTCCGAATACCTCCCACTCCGAAGTTTTAATATTCCTCTTCATTTATTATAAGCTACTCTTCTTGATTTCCTTGACATAATCGTTTCGGTCGCACTATGACCCTGGGGTCGACTCAGCCTCTAACAGAAATGAGTACCAGGAATCTTTCCTGGGGGGTAAAGGCGGCCGGTGCGTAGGGCTGACAACCTCACCACCTTCATGTGACGATTGTGTAGAAATCTGGTAGCCTCAACCTCCTGGAACCCTAAGGGTCTGTCCAGGCCTGTATGGGATTGCTTTACCTTTTTTTTTACTCTTCTTGATGTCTACAATTTTGCCTCAGAATGTATTTTTATCTTTGTGTGTACTCGTGCATACAAATACAATACGAAGCTAAAGAACTTGCTATCATCACGGATCACATCAACTACGTTATTCAGTTCCTCAACAAAATCGTGCCCCCAATTACGCGGATACAACCGCGAACTAATAATGAGCCGTTCTAAATATGGCTTATGCGTAAAATGACAATACGCCATCAGTAGAATTGGGCAGATGTATATAAAAAAATACAGAGGCTATTCCGACCAAACGCATAAACAATTATTACTCTCGCAGTTACACCTAAAGCATCATACACTGCCTTTTCCGATTAGGGTTTAAAATGTTACACTGTATTTTTCAACTCTATGAAGTGTTTTAATCACAGTTTGCATGTGCATAATCCAGTAGCAGGAACTCGCAACCCAGCGTCAAGATATGTAATTTGATACGTGGTCCACTTACAGAACAGTGTGGTTGAAATATGATTCATTCAGCAGTAGCAAGATAAGCAATACACTATAACGTAGCACTGTGCGTGTTCGCGTAATGCTTATAACCTCCTCGTCTGTACCAACATCCTGACACCATTTCACTCAAAAACAGCACTTTTGTGGCGATTTAATGCCACCGGCAGCAATAAAACGTACTTATTTCTTCATGTTGAGTGCCCGATTTTAACCAAATTTGGATTTTAACTACAGACTTTCATAAAAGCCTCCAATACAAAATTTCACTGAAATCCGTCCAGCGCGAGCCTCGCTAATATATGCGGACAGAAAATCAGTACAAATTAAAAATTCTACAATATTTATATTTGTCTCTGTGATATTGTGTTCTGCAGTTTCTCCCCTGATGTTAAGAAAACGCAAAATATTCCTCATGAAACATTTCAGTTAACATAATTATCATGCTGTTCTTTCGTATGTCTTATAGTTTAACTGTGAAGCAGAAAAAGAGTTATATTCAAATGAAATTCGAAATTAAATATTAATGTATTCCTGTTTCGAATACAACTTTCTCCAGTATCAAACCCGTAATGTTTAGCGTGTCAGAATTAAAGTAATAGAACATGGTTGCTGCTGGCGTGTCTGTAATATGAAATGGAAATAATAACTGCATAGCTCATCGTGTCGTGCATGGTACCGAATTTGTGGCTTCCGAATAGAAAGCAAATGATGTAAGGGGCAGCCACTACGCTAGGAACAACATAAGGCATGTTTATGAAGTAACTAATATTGCTTCATAATTTTTTGTTGGTATTTTGAATGCAACATATGCGTTATAAAATTAATGACAAGAAATATAGTTAATTACATGTATTTCAAATAACTGTGGTTTCAGTTTAGCTGACAGTGCTTGGTGGGTAGGCAAAGTGCTCAGTTTTCCACAGTGGCCTTCAAGTTTAAGATTTATAGGACTTATAAATTTCCTTGAGCTGTAAAATACCTATTTGATTTTTAAAGTAAGTCCTTGAAAATTTATCAGGAAACAGAGTTTGCGTGTCTGTGAATGAAATGCAAATTTGTGTCGGTAGATTTGCTGTCCTACAAAACATATGAAGCCAAAATACGCTGTCACAACTTGCATGTGTTAACTATGTGGGTACTGAAATGATTACATTCGGCAACAGTCGTCTACTTTCGGCAAATTTCGGTAGCCAACTACTCTGTCACCCAACCCAAAACCTAACGTTCCCGGACACAACGAGCGGCGACGCAGACATCCGCCAGTTAGCTTCCGACTAGGAACACGTGTGGTTGTGCGCGTTGCAGCAGAGCGCCGTTACAATACGAGGGGTTGTTTCCCATTTGTCAGTGCGCGTATTTATTGTCTGTACGTGTGATGTGTTTACGAGTGGTTCTCACAGAGTTTTTATAATTCTCTAACGTGTCGTGGATGTTATTCAAGCAGATCTTTTAACGTTTATCCTTGCAATAGAAGATTTTTTAGTGTTTTTATTACTAAGAATTCTTTTATCGTTCTCACACTGTACCGGGAAAAGTCTGAACAATTTTCGGTGTCATGTTCCTGCCGTTGTATTTTTGTCATTTGCTTTTGTGGCCGGTGCACACATTTGGAGTACTACATGAAGAAATAGGTGAGTGGCTACTGATGTTGGTGTGGAGTGAAAGGTATATGTAAAGTTGTCCATGTGCCTAAGAACTTTAGGAGAGTTGAGGCGAAGTTCTGTGAATTCTAAACGTGAGAAATAGAGGAAAGTGGCCAATTTGACGCTGTGTCGGCTTTCGCCCAAGGGGATGCTCTCCTGTATTTTACTGCATAGGAAGGTGGGTGGGGGTCATGTGATCTAGACGTCCTGGTTGTGACGAATCATTGCATTTGATGGAAACAGAATCTTGGTCATCCAACCCACAGGCAGTAACTCTTAATTAATTGCTACTTGGTGGTCTGGAGTAATAACGCTTGGTGTGATATTTATGTCTATATTCTCAAGCCACACAAACCACTAATTTGTAGGGAGTTATATTGTGTAACTAACTTAACTGTAGTTCATATTGCAGCGATTTGACTACATGCTATTTGACAACATTCCCAGCCACACAGCCTATGGATAATACATTAGATTTACACTTTCCAGTGTTCTATAAGCAGTAGAAGGTCTTTGCGAGGTTTCAGGCATGCTCCACTGTGTAGATGAGGCCCTTGCTCTTCTGGGTTGTTACACAGCGTATGTTGGTAGTTGTTTACCGACGTTTTGGGGCAGTCTATCGGTCACGAAACTTCGGTAAACAACTACAAACTTACGCTGCATAACAACCCAGAAGAGTGAGGAATTTAGTAAAGGTTCTTATGAGGAAGTAAATAAGCTATTTTCGACATGCATACCCTTCATATAACATTGTCGTTAATGAGATCTGCACTCTTCTGGGATTTTACGCAGTGTAAAATGGTAGTTTCTTACCGACGTTTTGGGAAACCCTTCTTAGACTGCTTGGCCATTGAAGATGGGACCGGTAGGTTGTCCCGAAACGTCGGTACGGAAATACCATTCTACGCTGCGTAAAATCCCAAAAGAGCGCAGATCTCATTTACATTGCGGCGGAAGCTAGAAATCACGCCTTGTCGTTAATGTTCGTCATGACTGTACTTTTGCTCGCGTTGTATCCAGAGTACGGCGACCTCTCTTGGAGGTGTTGGTTCTGGTGCGGCATTTGACGTAATGGAGCAGAGATAGAAGATGCGTCCGTAACTCGACACGGGAAACTGCTACAATCTGGATGAATATAGTTTTAGACATTTATTTAGACTGTCTAGAAAAGGGATTTAATTTATGTTCAGATGGACTTACAAATTTATTTTCATTGCGTTCCGAACTCGAGCCTCTTTGCAATGGATTTCCTAAGCAGAAGGTGCAGCATGTGCTGTGCGTCTGCCGGAACATTGGTCTAATTGACACACACGTGTGCAGTATTGGCCTGTCTTACTCTGTAAAGTATCGCACATAAGCGCTCCACACAGTAGAGTTTCTCAACCGGTGTGCCTCGAGATTTGAACTGTCGACACAGTCTGTTCTTACAACGATGATAAACACGTATGTTACGACAGGAAATATTGTTTAGCCCTGTTTTTTATGTGATTGGTCTGTGCTGACATTTTATTTTAAGTTGCTGTTTTATAAACTTTTTTCACAGCACATATAGTATAACGCATTACAGGCCGCATATTTGCCCTCAAGGAAAGTATTTGGGCCCTCGTTCACCTGAATAGTTTCAATAATACAATTTAACAAACTTAATAAATGGCAACTTTAATAAATAGCAATAAAACAGATGTCATGTTTGTAAATAACGGCGTTCTTGTTAATTCAATCCCCCCCCCCTTCGATATATGTGTACACAAGTGCGACCCTCGGGCGAGTCCTTATGATTTGTGTGGCCCTCCTGTGGTTTTAAGAGGGCTAGCCCTGCACTATACGGATCCAAGAGTCACCGTTTTCTTACGTTACCTCATATTATTTTACATTGTAAGTGTTCATTTGTTAAATATTATACTCATACGAATTTTAATGGAAAGTTAAAAATGTTACGTGAATGCAAACCGTCATGAAGAGGTATGGGAATTAATACCTACATAATTTGTGCATGCGCGCGCATGTCAACACACACACACACACACACACACAAAGGCAAACACAAATGCATAATTTGTAAAATATGTGACTGGATGTGTCTGAACTAATTGTATATTTCAGTGTAAACCATAAGGAGAATGTTGAAAAAGACAAGATCTAAGGATTTTACAGCGGTATTGATGAAGAATCCATGCTTCTGTGTTGTTACGTCGAGCCGAATGGTAAATGGTTACAAACGTTCCAGAGAAACATCTGTAACTATCGGTCAGTGTCAAGAATACAGTACTATTCCTCGAATGCTTAACCCTGAAGGTAAAGGGTAAAGCAATCCCATTACAGGCCTGGACAGGCCCTTAGGGTTTCAGGAGGTTGAGGCTCCCAGATTTCTAGACAATCGGCACATGAAGGTGGTAAGGTTGTCAGCCCTACGCACCGGCCGCCTTTACCCCCCAGGAAAGATTCCTGGTACTCATTTCTGTTGGAGACTGAGTCGACCCCAGGGCCATAGTGCGACCGAAAGGATTATGTCAATGAAAAATTGCAATGACACCATCGGGAATAGAACCCGCGACCTTCCGGCTTGTAGCGCAGTGCCTCAACCAACTGCGCCACCGGGTACCCCCTGCTTAACCGTGAAGTTGTAGGAAGTATGCTCCTCCGAAACGTCGGTAACTGGGCTTAATATCCCAGAAGAGTCGTATCTTAATGCTAAGGAATTTTCTTTATAACATAAAGTAATAGCGTAAAAGACCAACCTTGAGTTTCCCTGCGGTACATGGCCGGGTTTAAAGAACATTTACCAGATAATGTGATTATGCCGTGATGCCCTCTGGTTATGCAAAATTTTAAGTTAACCTACGACGAGGTGGACATGAACATGCCTTTTTGATCCCATTTAAAATCTATTCGCGAGCTTTGGTTGAACGTAGATATCAGTTGTGCGTGGTAGAACGACTTTTGACTTATTTTTTTAGTTGTTATTTCACTTCCGGTTGATATAGGCAAAGGTGCGGGTTTGTATGAAAAACACTGCAGGCACGAAAACCCTTCTAAATAATGGAACAGCTATAAAATAGAGTTACCACATATTCATGTGCTCTTATTTGAGTTTTATTCACAGTCGCTTGATGGAACACACGCTATTTTAACAGTTCCTTTCTTCTTCCCTGAAATTTTGTTTTATAATCCAAACCAACACATTATAACTTAACCTGCATCAACTTCTCACTGTATGGTAAAGTTTAGTTTTACCTGCAAGGCAAGACACATCCACGTCGTCATCCATATGTATGAAGAAGAATAGGCAAATAATCACAGATTTATTTTTGAAATGATCTTACATGCAAGTGGTATATGAAAATATACAGCTTTCACTATGAAGTTCAGGAGTTAGTGGCTTTATATTGTTTTGGTTCGTTGTAGTAAGATTTTATAGCTTTCGTAACAGACGCATTATACTTCACGAATCTCTGTTCATGCGGGGCAACTTGGCCCCTCTGTATCTTATGCGGGCGTATGCATGTTTTCGTTGCCTTTTGAGTAGGCTATTCAAATTTCTTTATTTCTTTATAAGATTTAATTTTGTATTATACCGACAACAGAAGGCGTCACGTGAAAAGTTTGTCCATATGAATGCAGGACAAAGTTATGATACGAAGATGCATGGATTTGATGAATCCCCCGAAAATGTGAGGAAGTTGAACCTTTGGGAAGGACAGTGACAAGTGAAGGTTTTATTCAAAAAAAGGGGGGGACAGAAAGATTCGAATGTTGTGGGATATTGCGCTATGTCGACTGGTAAATACTTAACCAATGTTTCGGAGTACAGTGCTGCCTCCGTCTTTAGGGTTTAGCATCAAAGGCCAGTAGAGTTGTGGGAACCACGCAGAAGCGTACTGTATACTGTTTCTGGACTTCTAGATCATAAAGGTGTGAAAACTACGGTCCTTCGAGATGTAGGAAACTTTTTACCAGTCGACACTGCCTAACATCCTGGAGGATTTGAATCCTTACAAATCATGCTATGAGAATTCAAGCCTAGCAAATTACACGGAGATTAAGTACAAGGAATACATGTTATTGTTAACCTTTAGTTGTGTGTATGTTATCTTCCTATATCCATTATCAAAACGGAAGACGAAAGTATAAAAAAGTTTATCACCTGTTTTAATGTATGAGTGCGAATCTCCGTCTCCGAACCTAAGGGAGGAGTGCAATTTGTTTTGCTTACGTACAGAGTGCCCAGTTTTCCCCAGCTTTCTGTGGAAGCTGGGGAAAACTACATAATTAACAGCTTAATACACCCAGCCCTTGTTTTACGCCTAGTTGCCTTCCTGAAAAAGTAGGCGTAAATAAAAAGGCGTAAATAAAAAATGATATTTGCACAAGAAATCAGTGGTTAGCGTAATGGAACGCAGGTAGCCAAAGGGCGTTAACGGAAAAGGAGAAAGCGCAGATTAAGGAGGGGTGTAAATTGGCAAGGGGCGTTAAAGCAAAAAGGCTTAAAACAAGGGCATGGTTTATAGTGTTAGGGTTATAAATTCAAGGAACATAAGACGGCAGTTTACGGGTATGAACCAATCGCAAAAGCGGAGAGAAATTGTTGATTGTGTAAAGCTGGAGGATATAGAACTTCTGGGAGCTTTATATTATATATACCGTGCATTCTAATAATTAATTATTTTATTCCAACAAATGCACTACACTATTTTAGTGTTTTATTGAAAACTGTGAACTCTCGACGACACCCCTGAGGATGGCACAGGGAGTGCCGAAACATATCTAGGGACAAGAAAACACTAACATAGTGTAGTGCATTTGTTAGAATAAAATAATTAATTAACTTCTGGGAGATTTAGGCGAAGAGGGGAATGATATTAAGAGGAAAGTTACAGTAACACAGCGTGACAATGTGGTCTTGATTAATCAGATTGACGATAGGAAATAGTGCCCAGCACTTCTGGGTGTGGTAATGAATCTTCGAGCTTCTTAAAAGGCTGGTAATTTCATGAGAGACGAGTGACGACTACTGACGTCTTAATGAGGACTTTCTTTTGTGAGATTAGTAACTGGTTAACTAAAATAAATGCTTTTATTAATACGTGATTCCTTGATATTACACGCTGTTTTTGTGACACATTTTGAGCATCACAGACAAATAGTAATGTGACATTGATTGCACATTTTTTAAATAGTAGACTACCAAACTGACGTAGAATTCCAGTGTCACCTCTCTGTTTTGTGTACATTAATTTGTATGGTAATTTTTCAAAACTGTTCAACCGAGTTGCATTTGACGCTGTTGTTGATACAAAATCTTGTAGGGCGAAATTACATTTTGCTCCTGTCGTGGCCCAATACTCCCTGCCATAGTGTAATTCTATACGAAGCACTTATTTTTATTTGTTTTCTCCAAAACTGTAATATAAGCAATTTGAACACTGGATAATATAAATCCATCTCTGTGACGTAAAAGTGACCAGTGAGGACTTATGAATAAGGTAATGAATGTTCGGGTTTCATAACTGACGGGGAATTTCTTGACTGGTTTAACGACTGTTACTTTCTGAAGACGAACTCTGATTCAGGGAGTTACATGTAAGTTCTGTGCCTGCATGAAAGCGTAACTAATGTGACTGTAACAAAATGAGGATAATATTTATGATTGTAAGTTTAAAGATTACTCGTTATTAATATTTACTTCAAAAGTACAAGTTTGTGTGCAAAGTGCAATGCTTATGTACACATGATGCAAAATGTAATAACCCCTTTTCCTTCCTCATTAATTAACGTAAAATCAATGGGACAGCCCCAAATATCATTTAAGAGTTAAGGATGAATTTGAAGTTAAAGCTGCTTTTCTGCACGCTGTGAAGTTGTATGGGGGACTGGAGATATATCTCCATTTATCTCCACTCATTCTTAACCTCAGAACTTGAGGTGAGTGGCCAGCTTTACCCCCAGCTGTTACACACCCGGCGCAAAAGCCCCTGTATTCTTTGGCTAGATGAACGGGTGGAACCCAAATGCAATCTGGACGGTTTGGAGAGTGTACAAATTTCTACTAAAGGACCAAGGATTTCTCGGACATCCTGGCTAACAACGAAGGATGGACGAAAGAGGAGTTATATCTTGCAAGCTGCACTGCATTAGGCAGCTGTTGCAATGTCCAGGCAAGGACACTAATGTCCTTTGTCTGAATGACTCTCCATATGGCTACACCATTAGCAGAACAGCCCATAAGTGGATACTGCAAAGGCCGATGAGCAGAAACCTGTATGGGCGTAATGAGTGGACGGCGAATGTCTTAGGCAGCACAAACTTGTCCTATTTTATATTGAGCTGGTTGGTCGGGCTTTTATTTGCATGGAATTCCGTTTGAATGTAGGACATTATACCAGGTACCCTGACTCGGATATTATGTGCTCTTTGTCAGCTATTTTTCATGAATACTTTGATAGTGCATTGAAAATGTCTTTCCGTACCCTTTCTGAATTACAGTACTTAATTATGGCCGCATATTTGACACTGGACTCCTGCATTTTATAAAACACCCTCAAATGCCTATGAAGAATAAGACATGTTTGTGATTATACACATTGAAATTTTGATAGACATGCAGTAGGAGCAGGTAAATTGAATTTCAGTAAAACAACATTGATGCATTTTCTTTATATGTGACATTAAAAGTTTGTATGGAATCTAGTGTAATTTATGTGAAAATAAGAAAAAACACCTGCCTTTTCCCCTCTAGCTTGTGTCACATTAAATTTATAAGCATAACTTGTCACTTCGAATTACGTTGTTTAAGTTAAGGGATAAAGCCTGAGAACGTAACAAAACACCAGAACGTAGCGTACATTATGTGCATTCTACAGGTCCTCTCTTAAATTTCAGCTGGCTTTAGCCAGTTCTGACTGATGTCTTGCGTGATACTTCAGTTTATAATTATGCTACAGTAGTGCCCTATAGTAGGACATAACCGCTTCCTTCCTTGTCTGGCCATATTTATCATTCATAATCTTCATCTGGATCAGTGATCTTTATATTTTAATTGCATTAGAATATGACTCCGTATTATATTATTCCGACATAAATAAACAAAAGGTAATCTGTTGTAACCTAACTAGGTAAGTGAGAATGCAATCAGGGTACACAATATTGTAATAATAAATATCTGAATCAGGAAACTCAGGCAGTGATTTCATGCCGAGCTTAGAAATATTGTCATCTCTTCACATTTAAAAAAAGCGTCAAATATCAAGGTACATAGAATAACAATTCTGCCAAAATGAATATGCAAGTCATATTATGCCTCTAGTCGAAAGTTATAAATGTAGTTAAGGTGGGTTAAATACGTATCTGGAATGGAAAAATAAAAAAAAATAACTTAGAATTTTGATAATGAGTATTCTGGAAAAACGAGGACCGAAAGGGAAAATAGAGGATTCAGTAACAGGCGGAAGGTCATAAGAACTGGAGGTGACTGAAAATCGTATCAAATTGTTTGGGTTTGAAATAGCAGTATTAAAACTTCAGGGTTGGCTGCCAGAGATGCAGTAATGTCTGCACTTCAATGTTTAATTTTTATGTACTTCTGTAATCATGCTGTTTATGTTTGTTTAAGTTGTTGACAGCGGACGTGTTCTGTAATGTGCATCATAAAGATAGAACAAACTTAGTAGCAAACAAACTTTAGTGTATCTTCTCACTTTACATACACGATGTGTAGTATTCATAAAGCATATGAGCAAGATTGGAGGGCCAGGCCTTTAGCTATTCCTGGGTGAGACCTAAATAAAACTTCACAAGTGAGAAAGTTGGTGTAAATTAATGTAAGACACTGTATTATTTGTATCGGATATGTGAAGAATTATTCAAGAGACTGCGGTGACTAGATGGTGATTTATACACTTGCAGGCAGAAAGATGTTTGTGCTTGTGCATTATGTATTACGCATGAAGCAGCGTCACGAAAGTGAACCGCGTAGACCAGTTGGTTATTAAATGTGATTTGCCTGATTCTGCACTGACATGTGACATGCCGGGCTTCGGTGACAGTAATAATACGATAAGAGGCTTAATGTTCTCACAACGTCGATGGCGATTTAAGTCCTCCGGGACATGACGCCGTGTCAATTGATATATAAGTACTAACGTTCTGGAAGAGTTTTTTTCACCGTGTTCAGGGTAGTTCACGACACGAAAAATTAATATTAGAGAAGTTTCTTAAAGATATAGACTTCAGACTACTTTAATGCAGGGCGGAGCAGTCCAAACCAGCCTATATTTTAAAATTTAGACCGCTTCAGTGACCATGCGGTATGAGAGATGTTAGATCAAATTTGATGAAATGAACCTGACAGCTGGTCGAAAAATATTAAATTGTTATCGGAAAACGCGAAGAGAAGAGACGACTTCATAGACCTAGGCGTAGATGGAGCATAATATTAAAACCGATTTTCAAGAAAGGGGGCTTGCGTTGTGGACTGGATTTAATTCGCTCTGAATACAGTCCTGAGGCGGGTTTATGAGCGAAGAGGCTACTGTTTAGACGTAGACGTAGATGGAGGATAATATTAAAATAGATCTTTAAGAAAGATCGTGTATGCCATGGACCGCACTTAATTGGCTCCTGATGCAGTCCAGAGGTGCATTCATATTAACACGGTCATAAACATTCGAATTAAAAAAACTGTGATTTCTTTACCCATTGTACAAGTGTCATTTTCTCAATACTGTGCTCCATGAAGTTAGTTCCAGTTGAGATGAGCAGTAACTCTGACCTCCTTCCGATTGGAAGGGAAGTTTACTTAGGAAGCACCTTGTATCCGTAGGGATGAAGCAAGTAAATTGGGTGCTTGAAAGTAAATAAAGGGTCACATAAAGCGGAAATTCTCGAATAAAGTATATTTATATGTGGATCCTTGTATTCTTGGATTGGTACTGTGGAGTATTAAATTCGTGAATGGAATAGACAAAAGCATTACTCATTCAATGAAATGATACATAAGGTTCAGCACGTATATACAATATTTGCTCTGTTAATACCTAGGGAGAGATACAGCACGTGTACAAATATACGCATTTATACCGCTCGAGATAAAATGGCATGGAAGGGGAAGATGCTAATCGAATTTAAAATGTTACTCACGGTTTTGTCGGCATATTTTTGAGTAGCTGAGCGACTGTTAGCTTTTCAAGAAGATCTCTGCTCCATGGAGTAAATTCTATTTGATTCCTTCTGTAGTTAATGATGTTTTTCAGCTGCGTGTTATATAGTGTCTAATGATTCTAAATGGTCTAGGAGGACGCCGTCTTGGCCTATTTTAAGCCAGCACATCAGAGTGTTGCCAGTTACTCGCAATTTAATTTCTTTTTATTAGCGTTGATAATATAACTTAAGTTTCCATTGAAACAAATAGCATTGACGTATATAAATCGACAGTTTGTCCTTTTGATATTTCTTGTGTTAGTACCTCGCGTTGTTATAGAAAGGCACATTTAATCGTCAGTTTAAGTTAAACCAACTGTGCATTCATTGGTTTAACTTAAACTTATGACAAAATGCACGGTCCATATAATATAAAAACATTTAATCGTCGCCTGAATATTTCTTCAGTTTCTTCATCATCACTTCCCTAATGCCCATTTTAACATAGTACAATAACTTCGTTCTACCTTCCTTTCGACATTCCCATAATTTATTACCTCTTTAGTGGACAAACCGCTGTTTAATTACTCAAAAAGTAAAAATTACTTAGTCTTGTTCTTCCGCCTAATTAATATATCATAAAAGTGCCCAGGGGAAATAAAGATGAAATTCAAGGAATTCTTTAATTAATATACTGAATGAAGATGAGTAATTAGAGTCATGTTCCAGCCACCTTACCCCGCCTTGAAAAAGTCACTAATACCAACTAGACAAAAGCTGAGTTCGCCCCAGAGCCCTCTTAGACGTATCCGTGAAGAGAAACCTTCTCTTTCCACAAATCGAGTTTTCGTCGACCGCCATAACTTTCCGATTCAGCTATCCTTATTCTTGTCAGATTATACACGGTAACAATTATATGCATATATACGTGCACTGAAGATCCTGATTTATACAGCCCGTTAGACTGTTTACTGTAAAATCTTACTTTTAGTTGATCAGCCAACATGGAGGCCACTAATAAATTTTGGACTGCATGGTCTCTGAAGATGGAATTAGAAAGCGCCTTCAAAACTTGAGAACTAATTGGTTTCTGGACTTTGTCCATCGTCCGGAAATCTAAAATAACGACGTTTCGGAAGCTGGATCTTATTCCGTTTTCAGGCGAAGGGGGAGGGAGACACCTATTCTGTTGGGTTCCTTAGACCGAGCTAACCTCAATCACTGGACAACTTAAGCCGGTTAAACCACAGCTATATGAGTACCTGAGGCCAGGATATGTCAGAGGAAGGTAACAGATCAATAAGCATTAAAAAATTGTCGTATACAAGAACAGACGTGGAACCAAGATAGAATAGGAGGTAAACATTCTTTGACGTCTTCAAAACGTCCGTATCTATTTGCTAGTTGGCAAGGAGTTATGTTCCAGAAGATCTGAATCCTTTAGAACCTGAGTTTTCAAATTCTTATACACGGGTGTCCGTATTTTGTTCACGATGTTATGGGATGAATTTGGAAAAATCTCTTGGCTGACAAAACAATGTTAATAGACTGAACTACAGGCACTCTCCAAGTTGGCTGATTCCTGACCACGTGACTTGTAGTTAGATGTTACCGTGTTCAATTCTCGACCGTGGCACAAGATATTGTGAATAAGATATTCGTGATTTTCTTCCTTCATTGCAGACGTGGGAGGCTGACTCTCGAATTCTTCCCTTCCAGTAAATACAATTATGCTCTTATTCCGTGTCGTCGTAGTAATGTATTGATTTCATATAGTGCTTAGAAACTGAATTAAAAGGGAAGCTACTGGTAGAAGAGGGTGCAAGGAAGTATTAAACACGCAGGGTAATTTGTCAACCTCATGTAACTGCGAATTCCTTAACAAAAGTCTCTTATTGTTACATGGAACAGGTTAGTTCAGCGTGTTGAGAAACAAACTTCTGTTCGGTTTATCGATTCTTACGTTATTTATTTAACAGTGCTGTTAAAACCGTAGCGTCGAGTTACATGGGGAGAATACCATGAATGATGAAGAAGTGACGATTTGAGAAAAAACGGCCACTTCCTATTTTCCAGCACTATCGGCATTTGTCTGGAGAAGAACTAAGTAAATAGGGGAGAGGGGAAATAGTTGGCACACTTTTCACGTTATATTTTTCGCTTTTTTTGTGTACTCTTTAAGTTGAATGTAAGGGCACATATTGCTAGTAACACTCTTGGGCTACCTACACACAATTTACGCTTTTCATAAGGAATAGGAGGGAGAGGCTTTTTCCCTAACTTCTGCACGTGTGCCAACCTGCCTCGCAGACTGGGCAAGTTGGTATATGGTAAAAAATACGTGGAAAATAAAAGATGCCAACTTTTCCAAGGTCTAAAAGTAACAGACAATGATTGATATAATGTTTCATGAAACAAATGTGTCAGATACAGGTTGTACACAACAATATGGTGTTATTGTGCTAATAAAGTACTACGTAGTTAAGAAAGAATAAAAAATCGACACAAAATTCAACACATTTAGTTAAATTGAAAAAGGATATTGAAAGGAAAGGTAACTTCATATGACACTAGTCTACCACCAGCAATATACGTTTTCGTTTGAAATAAAGTGTTCTAGTCCCATCATAGTGGCAACTTAAGCAAACACAGTTGGGAGAGCCATCAGTGCATTCTTCATGTGACCGCAACTTGCAATTTGCGCAGTGAATCCACATTTCTCTGGATGCGCCAAGACAATAGAGGCAGGAAGTATCCTCGGAGTCTTCTTCTTTAGTGTCGCCTGCAGTTTTGGATTTTTTGGATTTTCGCTTTATGCTTTCGTGAATCTCTCTTTAGATATGTGGCACGCTTCTCTTTCTTATTTTTTAAGCACAGTTCTTCCCTCGGGTGCTCCGAGCTTTCTTTTGTACTGGGTGTCAAAGCATTTTTGACAGAGGTATCAGTCAATTTTCATTTGTTCTTATTTACATTCTTACTCTTTTTGCACCCGTCCAGACTGGCCCTGGGGCCTACCCAGACTCCTGTACAATGGTTACCCGGTCATTCCCAGGTAAAGCGGCGTTGACATCTAGCACCGAGGTTAAAGAAAGAGTAGAGCTACACCTCTATTCCCTCTCTGGGCCTATATGGCCTATTCTAGGGTGAACTTTACCTTTACTTTTTTGCGTACGGTTTAGGAAGGTTTCGAACGTCCTCTGGAGTAGCAGGATGTGCTGCCACTTTTGAAGTAGGTGATGATCTTTCGGGAGAATAATCAAAATCGCAGAACGTTTACTGTTGCTGTTGGAAACTGCTGCCTCCATAGGAGGAGCAGCTCTGTCTGCAACGTAAGCTTCCATAAATTCTTCGTTTTAAAAACATATCCCCGCTGAACAATAAATTCCAGAAATTTGGAAATCTGTTTTGGTATTTGGAGGGAAACCATGATAAGTGGGTCCCTGTCACCACGGCATGGCGCATCCTCGGGTTGCGGATGGAGGAACAGCCACCAGATATGGAGGGTAGCTGCGAATACATTAAAGAAGCAGTCGCGGGCAGCCGACAAGGGGTGGTCCTCCAGCTTTGGGGTTGGGCGAGGTGCTAACAACTCTTCACCCAGATCAATGGACCGTGTGTTCAATTACATTGTTGGTAAGGTGTTTTTTTATGTTACCCCCTCTTCCCCTTTTGCATTATCTTGCCAAAATACGAAAAGAAATCTGACAATCCTACGCCGCGCTCCTTGTTGACCTTCCATGTTTTCGCACAGCTCTCGCAGTGCGTCAGGACGTGTGTTGCTCCTATCTGACCTCTTCTTGCAAGTACGCATTATTTAGCTTCTTAAAACGGAGATTGAAAGATCAGATTGGTAAAAGAATTAACCAGTAAGTTACTAACCGAAAGCTGGCAAGTTGACACACTGAGCCAACAAGCCTCACGTTGCGTGTGCCGACCTGCCCCGTTGCCATTTTTTTTTATGTTTTAGACTGCATCATCCGCAAACACAACGGAAGTCTACGATTCTCTCTAGCTCCAATGTTAGCCAAAAGGGGTACCATTTGTGGGCGGTACAATATCACATGTAGCTGTAACCAAATTTAAACACAAAACATTTTATACAGCGATGGAGTAATACTGCATGCGGTGTACAAAATAAAACACCAGACCACGCTTCAGTCACAGCTCACAAAGCACTGACGCTTGCTGACCGTTCACAGGAGAAGCTACTGTAGATTACAAATTGCCAATTACTGCTATCCTGCGCTGTCAGTGGGTGTTATGGCTCTTGTGCCAACTTACTCCTGTAGCCAAATAGCCCCCCTCTCCCCTACATGAGAAACCGTATTTGGGCTAGCCAGTAAAGCTGTGAACTACGTCCCGAATGTAATAAGTCTGGACTATTCTTAAAGCAATCAGCTAGGTGATCGTCCTGATTAGTCTGGTTTAGTAATCCAATTCATCGTAATTTGGAGGTGCTTCCTTAGGGTTCTTGAGAAAATTCTTGGAAGGTAATAATTCCATTCAACCGGCAATAGATCACCACAAACCTCACCCTTCTATGTTCCCAGTTCTCAAAATTGTGTGGTAAATGTTGGCTTCTATAAACTTTATAACAAAGAAGGGTAGTTTAGCGGTAAATCTTCTGAGAAACTCAGAAGAATCCTGAATGTATTCTGCGTCCAAATATACCTTTCGTATTATTTCATAGCTCTACTCGGATCTCCAACTTCCATACGTACCCAGTACGTTCACTCAAGCGGTAACTCGGGTGTCTTCTATTGTGAAGTGCTTAGGCCGCGTCTTCGGCAATATCTACTGAAAATTCTACTGGTTCTCTCCACTTTCCGCAGGCGAATGGCTGGCCAGAATTATTGAATAAGCCGTGACCGATTCCTACCCAGCCGTTTCTATTTCAGCACATACACATCCTTTATAATTCTATATATAAGGCGGTCTTAAATGAATCACGAGGAGGTACATTGTAACAGTATAATACAGATCACTGTCGTTTCTATTCCTGCTGAAGGCCGACTAACTCGGCAAGTTTTGAGGTTTTAACGGAGACGTGGTTGTGGATTCTGTTCTGGGATAAGACGTCGCGTCAGTGGATAATCGGTTCCCGACGTTTCGAAGGAACTTATTGCCTTCGTCTTGAAGGGTCATTCTTCTCGAACCTTTATACCCTTGGAGATAAACTCACCGTGTTTCCTTCAAAACGTCGGAAACTGATTATCTAATGACGTGGCGTCGTATACCAGCAGAAAGGAATTCTAAACCTGACGACGTTTTCGTAGATTTCCTCAGTACATTCCGGAGAATATGAGGCAGTACTTTAAAATTATCTGCACTCATCCTTCCTAATACTTCCCAGTTTATCGCGTTTTACCACCATCAGCACTTGATGCAGTGCGTTTTATAACCTACTGGTCAATCATCCAACACAAATATATTTCCGACTTTCAGAATGGCTGCGATTATCGCATAAAATTTTATTATTATTTTTCATTGGGCCTTGAAGCTAAGAAGTGAAGACTTAAAGTGTGTAAAGCAATGAACGCTCCTTACCTGTCGTCAGTATCGTCGCAAGTTTGTGTTAGGGTGAACGTACCCTAGACTAAAGTTCCAAGATCACTAACTCGGCACGAAGTACATTTTCGCCTGTAATAAACTGGGGGGATGGAGTTTAGTCGCAGAGCGGTAACGTCTGGGGCTGGAATGTTAGAGGTTGTTACTTTATTGATGCTTTTAAAGCAAAGCTCAGAATATTCCGATACTTTTTTTTTAATAACATAAGTATCTTAATTCCTTGCTGTAAGAATTAGCAAAATATTATGAAACCCCGTGATGTATACAAGATTGTTCTTTTTGACAATGTGGTAATTTAAGGCATAATGGGAAAACGATATCTGCCAGTACATATATATATATATATATTTATATACACGTGTTTAAACTCTGGAAATTTTTGCAAGATTTCGATGACATTTCGCAGTGGTGGGTCTGAACTGAAATCTATCGTGCAAATCTAATTGTAGTCTTTGTCGGATTAAAATAATGTTGAATGAAAAGTCATAATATTTCAGTTTGCATTGTATAATTTCTTTACTCACGTGCGTAGTCAAATTTTATAACAATCTGATTTTACAGCGTTATAGCGCCATGTTTCAACATAATGGCCATGATTAGATTATTCCTCATATATTATGGCTATAAACTACGAACTTGAACCTAGAAATAATACTGTTCATCTATTTTATAGACTGAATATATGAGAAATAGTCTGAGAATTATCAATGTGTCGATATGTCTGTATAATATTGTAAGATCAGAAGGTAATAAAATAACTGTGTAGAGATAATGAATAATATTGATAAAATTTTTAATTTTTATCAAAACGTCTAAGGTGAAAGTTAAAGTTTACCCTAGAACAGGCCATGAAGACCCAGAGGGAGAGCAGAGGTATAGCACTACTCTTTCTTTAACATCACCGCTAGATGGGTGTGGGTGGTTAACGCCACGCCCCGGCCGCTTTACCTCCGCGAAAGACTCTGTACCCATTGTACAGAGGAGGCTGGATGGGCTACAGGGCCGGTCTGGACGGGTGCGGAAAATCTCGCCCCACCGGAAGCACGTAGCGAGTCGCTATAGCGACTACGCTATCCGGCCTACTATCAAAGCTCCTTATTCTATAAAATATTGGCACATAACTGAATATGACTTAGACTAGTCCGTGAATTTATTATTTATTTATTTATTTATTGATAATTATTTAACCATCAATCGGTAAGTCATGTGGCATCGATTGATTAGGGAACCATGAGTGTACTGGAAGGGACGCGATCATGACCTAATTTTACATCCTGTCTCGACATTTACCTGGAGGGGCTGTGGAGAACCACGAAAAACCGCGAGAGTAACTGATCTCAGTTCCAAGATTTGAATCCGGGACCTCCCGAACATGAAGGACAATTGTCACTCAATCGACCTCGAGTTTCTAGTTCTGGGTCTGCGATACTTATTGTGAATAGTAAACAAGTTCCCGAGAGTCTTTCTCGGACATTTTTTCTCCTATTTAATTGAAGACGTTAACAGCATTATTCTTTATCTGCGAGTAATGAAATTGGCTGAGGCAGTTTCTGTCCGTTTGCGGGAAGTGAATTGAGCCGTTGGAGTTTTATGCTGTTGTGAAATGAATGCAATTCACCAACATTTTTCTACACAAAGTAAGGTCGATACAGGATTTTGTATTGAAGTGGAGGAAATGCAATTTGTGTTTACTGGAATGACGATTGTATTAGAATGAAAGCACGGATCAAGTATTTTTTTATATTATTAATAGAACACTCTTCAGAGTTTCTGTAGGGTTTGTAATATCTCAAAATGTGTCTTTCAAAACTGAGTTAGTTTATTAAAGTATGGTTTTAGGTACTGATATATTGTGTACATGAAACTAAGAGGACTGCAAAATAAACAAGGTTTCCTAGGTCATAAAAATGAAAATGAAATGAAAGTCTTCATAATCTTAAATGCAGCTTATTTTGTCCACTGAATTATTATTGTTTTTCAACATAATCCCGGAGGACATGGAAGCATTTTTTCCATTTTGGCACTAGTTAAAATTTCCGTCGCGGTAGTAATTGGGCTCTTGACTGGCTATGAGACGGTGGTGCAACATATTGTTATGAGACGGTGTTGCAACATATTGCTATGAGACGGTGGTGCAACGTATTGCTATGAGACTGTTGCAACGTATTGCTATGAGACTGTTGCAACGTATTGCTATGAGACTGTGTTGCAACGTATTGCTATGAGACTGTGGTGCAGCATATTGCTCCTCAAAGAAAACAAGATTCAGCGCGACTTGAGACACTGAAGCAGCACTTGGGAGGTTGGTGATTGCACAGTAATAAGGAAGTAGAAATGGCTGCTCGTGAATGGTTGCGAATGCAAGTGCCCGATTTCTGCCTCGACGAAGTTAAACTCTTGCCAGAATTGAACAAATGCATCATTGTGCTCTGCGATTTTACTAAATGTAATGATAGCTTAGTGGAAGAAATGAGCTATGTTTAACGTTGTAATGACTTGATTTTTATGGCCTGTGGAACCTAAAGCGCTGAAAGTCTGTCGAATATTACATGCTTGACAATAGCGTGAGAACGTTACACGTGTTTTAAAATAATAGGTACTTGCCATAAACAATAACTACGGACATATCCATTGTGAAGTGTTTGTACAGTGGCGTTATTTTTAATTTTCTTAGGAAGCCAATATTAGGTATGCGACTGGCCACATGGTCAATAATTCTTTGTTAATCTCTTTTGAACAAAAGGATATTCCACGATTTCATTTGTGGGTAGGAAACATGCATTGACGTTTTAATACACAAGCTATTCCTCGGCACACCACCACCGCTATTTTGGACAAAGGCAGAAAAAACCTTTTCTTTTTATCGAAAGTCACACTTCTGTTTTGTACATGGTTATAAAACTCCTTATACTAAAAGTTACAGATTTAACAAATATCTTGATGCTGCATAAAAAATTTTCTTCCCTTTCACATTTTTGTCTAGCTTGCGAATTAGCAAATAGACCTAAATTTATACTGCCCATGTTTTTAAATGCACTGTGTTTGATACAAGAAACTAAAAAAAAATGTTCACTTTGTGTGGAATACCCTGTTGAAAAAAGGCTTCAATTGCCATTCTTTCCGATTTAACCATTAAGAGGATGGATAATAGATTACTAAAGGCTGTCAAACAAATTATCCCGTAATTTGAACCTGTGGCATTTTTCATCATTCTAAATCCTTCTGGACACCAACAAATTACCATTTACGTGCATACTGAATTTCAGATCTTAATGCCATTTAGAAGTGAATAAAAAATATCGCTTTCGTTCAAGGAATGGTCTTAGGTTCTTACATCGTGTAAGATTGTTCAGTGACCGTGAACATGGATGCAGCATATTTCTACGAAACGTCGGAACAAAGTTATCATCCTACTAGTTATAAGGACCTAAATGCCACTGTTTGAAGAACATCTGCCGTGAATTCGTGAAAACATATAATTTATGCGTAGAAATTGCAATTAGATGAACCAAACTGCTGACAGAATTGGCGCGAAGCGTTCCTTTTGCTGCACACTGGCAAATAAATATACCTTTTGTACGAAGAAGCCAATGCTCAATTGGAAATATCCAGTGTATAATATGAAGAGGGTTAATAGAGTTTAATGGTATCCAAGTAGTGTCTCGATATTCCGTTGTCGTCTGATGATGAAAAATTCAGGCGATGGTCAGTGTAAAAATGCGTAGAAGACATATGTATTGAATTTCGGTGTACATGCTGTTTTTGTACTTGAGGTATCTGCTGCATTTTACGTCTGTCATCCATTTTAGTCTCCTATAAGTTACAACTATTAAGAATATGATTGTAAGGGACTGAAACGTTGAGATATGCACCCTTAGTAGAACCTAGATCAAGGATATTTGAGAACAGTGTTCTGAAGAGAATATTTGGAAATAAAGAGGGGAAAACTGTAGGAGATTGGAAAGTATTTCACAGTGGATAAATTCAAATTCTGAACACACGTCACTATATGCTATTAGGTGAAGTATTAAGGGATTATTTGGGCGAAGCATGCATCACGCATGGAAGAGATGAGAATTTGAGATGAATATTTAATAAACAATCTGATGGAAAGAAGCCACTTGGATGACCTAGTCGTAGTTGGGAATGCGACTTTAAAGTATATATTAAATAAACAAGTTTTAGGGTGCGAGATTTGAGGTTCTCGCAGCGGCTTTTCTGAAGATTCAAGTTTTCTGGTATATTCATTCGAAACATCAGTGGCTATTACCAGATGACAGGACGTAATATTCCAGAACACTTGACTCTTAAAATGTTCGGGTTCTTGACTGGATTCATCTTTCTCAATGTAGGGCCCAGGGTTGGAATATTATGAAAAGAAACTTCTCTTTAAATAAAAGTCGGAAATTCTTGACTGGCTGAGAAACTATCAGCTCCTCAATGACTTTGCTCCGACTGTGGTTAGTGGGGTTTGTATTTCGATTGATATATGCCTAAGTAAAAGTAACCTTAAATAGGCACTGGACATGAGTGACCTATGACTGAGTTTTCGATTAAAGTCTGATTATTCATCAAGATTAAGTTATGTGCCCAGTACAATATTTTTTAATTGTGTATTACTACACTCAAAGGAAATCTATCAATTATAAAAATAACCACAGTTAAAGTGAGATTGACAGGAGACAAGAAAAATTTTTAATTTTGTTTGCAATGTGCACCAGAAGTCTGAACAAATTTACGTTTTCTCGATTCTACTTTCTGTTTCTGTCGTCATCTCTCTCCTTTTTATCAGACGGTCTTAGCAGTAATTACAACGTCATTAATCACTCGGTCGAGCAGTCACTGTACCGTTAAAAATAAATACATCTGTTTTTTTCAAGTTGTGAAGTCGTTCATTTGGCGAAATTTTTTATAAACTAGTTATGTACGGAGTATTGTACGTGTCATTTATTTTAATTCTCTTGTAACACCAACTCCATTTCAGACTCAGGTCTGTATTTCGATGTGATTATTTTTAAAAAGTAATAAGTAATTTAATTGAGGTAACGTTGGCTAATTTTACAATAAAATTCAGATTTGTATTAGGTTTAATTTTTGTAAAGTAGCATAACACTGTGCTTCTCAGCAGGTTATGATCTGCTACCTGCTATACTCCTCCACTGCCCTGCTTATGGAAAGAATCGCGATCCTGTGCTCTCGTGAAAATACGCGAACTGGACACCGACAGACGCAAATTTTATTCTATTTCTATTATTATTCTATTCCGATCGCTGAGTTTTTCTGTTGCTCAGACACTGTGATCCTGAGTTCTACTTTCGTTACGGACTTCTATATTTGTCCACGTACTTTTCTATTCTCCTATGTCGACTTAATGTTGATATAGGCTTGAAATAATCACATAAAAGAAGAATTTGTTGTTTGTTTGAGATTAGACATGCATTAAAGAAGGTACATGCTAGCGTTATGATCTGTCGAAAGGGCAGTGAAGGGAGCGGAAGAGATGCCTGCCATCTACTTGTACGTGTTTATGCGAATTTCTTATTGCCCACCTGATTCATTTAATGTCTCACGGGCCGCTACTGCTCGTATGAGGTTCAACTAAAATTAACATAACTTCTTGCTGATAAGAGCAACAACAAGAACGACAGTAAAAATGTTGCAGATTTTAGGAAGTGTTTACATTACTGTTTTCGACACCGTAGCCATTAAATTTCTATGTTACATGTTTAAATATATTTGTTAATTATGGTAGGAGTATACTTTGACTAGAGGAGGAATTAAACGGATATAGCGTAGAATTACAAATGAAACGCAATTTGTGAGCCTATATGATTTAAAAACCGACCCCAGTGGCCGCGCAGTCTAAGGCGCGGGTCTGCGGCCGCTTGCTTGCTAGGGTTGCTTGATCGAATCCCGCCGGGCGTATGGATATCTATCTCTTGTCAGTGTTGTGTGTTGTCAGGTAGAGGTCCCTGCGACGGGCTGATCACTCGTCCGGAGGATTCGTACCGAATGTAGTGTGTCAGTGTTATCGAGGAACCTCATAACAGGAGGCTTAGGCCCACTAGGGCTGTCGAGCCATGAGAAAAAATATGGTTTAAGAATACATAATTCAAGTAGAGAACAACCAGGCCTGGGCAAGGGAAAATAGTAGGCGGATGTAAAGGTAAGTGCCAGTAGGTAAAAGCGAAGGAGACGAAGAAGGGTATGACATAGTAACGAAGCCTGAATCGTAGTGAGCGACTGGACAACTGTGATAGCCAGAATGGGGAGATTGTAGTGCAAGTCTGCATGCCAACATTTTCCGAATGCCTTCTTTGGTGGTTTACATTCCTCATTGCTCTTAATTCACAAACGAGAGTCCTTTTGAATCTAATAGTCGCCAAGCTTGTATAGTAATTCCCTACCATTTACGAAACTCGGAAGTTTCATTTCCGCTTGCATAAGGTCACACCACAGATCCCTGATCTCTTCTAGATAAATTTAATCTATAGATCATTACCCTCTTTCTTGAACAACTTTTTTTTTTACCAAACGTTGCGGCGTGTAATTTTATATGACGAGACTTTTGGGTTTGATGCAAAGGAGAGGTTAACGCGAAAGAAGTCCAGCTAAAGTCAAATTCACCAAGCAAATTTTGGTTTCGACCCTCTGCACATAATTCCTTTGAAATTCTTTAATTTGTTTAAGAGATTAAATTCCGAAAAGAGAAACTTTAACTCGTCTTAATGACCTTGTTTCGTGCACTTCGTGAAGAAATTCATGAATTTCTGATTGTACGAAACGCCGTAAGTGGCAAGGATGTCAGGAAGAATGAAATTTTTATTTTCTCAATACTGCCAGCTTGATCATTGTGAGATTAGTTCTTACAGCGGTTTTATTAACGAGTCAATTCTTGTAGGATATTACACCGTGCAGGTGAATAAATATTTCCCGAAGTTTTGAAGACTCTTAGCGTCTTCATCATCAGGCACTACAGTCTTTCTAAACGACAGGAAATATTTAGCACTGCTTAACCCTGAAGATAAAGGCAGTACGATTCTTCATGGCCTCAGGAACTATTCACACAACGACAGCGTAACATCCCAGAAGACTTGTACATTTTCTGTTACACATGTACCGGCACTAAATCACAAGTCATTAGAACGGGCTCCACCCAGGCTAGCTGTTTTGTTTGTCTTTGTGTTCTCATCCGTCTAGTTTTGTTTGCCACATCTCTCTTTCTCTTCTGCTCGTGTTTTCTGTAATGCCTAGTCTTGTAATTTATCACATTCGCTTTAATTTACTCCTATTTATCACCGGTTCAGTGGCGTCACTTTATTTCAGCTTATATTCTTCTTCAGTTCTAGTCTAGTTTGTTTTCCTGTGGTTTAATTTTGAATGGAAATTTAAAATTACACGTAACTGTATGTATTGTGGTCACTAGTTAATTAAAATTATATTTAACGTTTACAGTGAGAATAATTTTCTTGAATAGTTGTTTCATGGTAGCAAAAGGGCGTGGGTTCATATTCTAACTAAACACCTTTATACAGAAATTTAAACTAACACATTCATGACTTTCAAGTGTTACTGTGTCTTAGTAACATGTAATTATTTAGAGTGTAGTGACATAGCAATGTGCAGTGAACGAGAGGTAGTCCAGTCTAGCACACATTCAAAATAATCGCTCTGCTTTTTTTTATCTACGAGATGAATATGAATATTAACCCTTTGGCGCCAAACGACGTTGACGCTGCGTCGCACTGTGCTGGGTTCAATTTCCGAACGACGCAGCATATGCGTTGACTAATATGGCCGTTCTTGTACAGACCTGTTGGAGTTTTTTCCTTTTAATTTTGATTTTTTTGGGTAAGAGTTCGCATAAAAAAAAAGTAAGTCCTGTAACTTCAAACCAGGGATTTTGGAAACTGGACAAAGAATTTAATTCAAGCGGCATAGAGCCACTTTTTGCGCATGGTACTACAGATGTACAATAGATTGACAAGTGGTATAATATCATAGAGTAAGGCATAGGAGTCTCAAAATGTACATTCGACCACTGTATTACCATTATTAATTTATTACGTGATATTTCCACGACCAGGCCACTGATTAATAAAATTAACACAAAATATCAACATTTCTAGCTCACCACTAAATCCTGTTTTCAGTCACACTTTTCGTTCCGTCCAAACAAAAGTGTAAAATATTATGTGTACTTCATTAAAGAAAGAGTGTTTGGCTAAGAGGCTATGCAGAATGAAGCTTGCCACAATCGTAACAGAGGAATGTTGGGAAATACACATCAGACTGATGACGAACGGCCCTCTCTGAACGAATGATTTACAGACTGATGACGAACTGCCTTCTCTCAATGACTGATTCACAGACTGATGACGAACGGCCCTGTCTCTATGGCTGATTCACTTTAATTACTCTCACTGCTCTTTTGAAGCTCTAACTTTGACAGATGATACAGAGTAATTAAACAGTAAGACCCTAAATCTTACTGTTTAATCGTTAGGTGTATAATACTATTTTTCGACACGTATTTTTATAATTGTACCATTCAATTCAGTCCTAAAAAATGTGAAGGCTTCAGAAGTGAGTTCACGGTTTCGGAATAACTGAAAGTTATTGTTTACAGCAGTGTTTATCAGCTGGTGGTACGCTACCCCAGCCCGTTATGTATATATATGTATATATGTACATATATATAGTATATGGGCAGTTGCGTATACATGTATATATATAAATATAACGTGTAGGAGTAACGTACCACCGGCTGGTAAACATGAACCGTGCAACCATAATTATTCATAAAAAAATTTTACGTATAAATTATTTTTTCTTTTGTTACCACTTACTGACAAAGCCCTGACAAAGCCGTTTTGAATTCTTAAGTCTTTGGAACACATTTCTACGATAATATTCCTTTTTCTTTCTCATTTGCAGCCCTTAATGGTGTAGCCGTTTCTTATCTTTTGTCTCGTATCTTCTCCCACGAAATATTTTCAATTTGAGTTTCATGGAATGTAATAGTATTAGAACAACATAATCAAATAACCATCTAATATGTGACCATGTGTACTAAATTTTATCGAAATCCGCTCAGTACGTGCTGAAATGAAATATACTAAACTACAGTACATTTATTCGTATTTTACACATTTCATGCATATTATAAACCTTCTATTAACAGATATATACACATACTAATTATAAGATTAATATATTGCGAAAATTGCTGTTTGGGAATTTTTTTACTACATTACGGACTACGCCCTTTCCTACACGGTAACACAAGCCTCTACGTTTCTATAGGTTGGGTAAATAAAAACAATATCTCACAATAAATATTCCGCACATGAAGCCAGTAAATAAATTAATAATAAGAAAATAAAAAATGCTGTGGTATGTAGTTCACTATAAATATACAGGAAAGCACAATGTGAGGCAATTAACTAAATGTAACCATCGCGCTAGGATGAACAATTCTGCCGTTTACTCTGCCATATTTCGACGCGCTGCTATAGAAAAGTAATTAAATATAATTTACATAATAATATCATCACTTTAATTTAATTATGAAATCGCCTAATTGAAAAACAAAATACGAGAAAATAATTTCGACAGCAGCCACATTCCTTTTTCCGCTAGCTTATCCAGTTCATTGATGTGATTCTAGAATTCAGGTTTTTTTTTTTTTTTTTTTTATAGATAACCGCAGCAGACAAATGGTGGTTTCTAAAATATTTGCGATATTACCTCTACGATTCTATTATGATGGTTCTATATGATATAACGATAAATATGGATGCAAAACTTAATGTCTTTTTCGACTGCATGCATACGGACACCTCGCTACAGAGGCCATTCATTGCAGTAAGTTAGTAAGTACACAATTTAGCAAGCTATTTCTCTGCGTAAGGTCCATAAACATAATTCCTCTCCGTTTTAAATGTTTCGTCTTATTCGCTTTGTTTCCTTCGCAACTTTTTAACTTTTTAACTTTGAAAATTTTTATTCGCTCTTATAACAATCTTCATGCAAATTCCACATTCATAGTTGAAATAGTTAATTTCTCCGCTGCCAGAATTTGCCACGTACGAACGTCTCTCGTCCAATACGCAAAACAGAGAAAGAACATCTGCATAGTTTTGTAGATTTTGCAACGGCATAGATGAGGACTCGTTTTTTGGGATATGACGCAGCGTCTGTGGGTAATCCTCACCTTCTAGGGTCGACAGTTCCTAGTCGTATCAACCCTTGAAGATGCATTACCTCGAAACGTCGGGATCCGATTATCCACTGATGCAGCGCCATATCCCAAAAGAAGAGAACACTCAAAAGCATATTTCCCTTACGTGTCAGACATAATATCGATAGGTTGATCGTATAGATCAGTGGTTCCCAAAGTGGGCGGTACCGCCCCCTGGGGGGCGGTGGGATTACCGAGGTGAGCGCTAATAGGTACGAGAGGTGGAAGGGATCGCTGTTATTATCACAGGGGGGCGCTAGTAGACAAGTAGTGCATTTATTTTTATAATAAAATTCAAATAAAGTAATTTTTGTGTTAAAATAAAAAATGAACGAAATTTCTTAGTATTTTAATTTATGAATCTTATTCAAGAACATATTATTTTTAATAAACTATTGCTAAATGAATTATTGTTAATCATAAAAAATATAATAAATTCTAATTTATTAATTAACACATAAAATATTAAGTTCAACTCTTATAATTTAATTTAAACGATTTTTTAAATATGAAATAAAAGTGGAAACAAAAGCGCATTTATGTTTTTTAAAAAAGGTAGGGGGGCGCTGTGGGTGTGTTTATGGAACCAAGGGTCGGTGAACCGAAAAAGTTTGGGAACCACTGGTATAGATGATAGTGCATGAAAATGAGTAAGGTATGTTACTCTAATGGAATGGAGTTCACTTGAAGTTACAAGAGAATCCGACACTTGGTTCATAATTTTAATGAGTAAAACACACACAGCCACAACAACGTATAAGCTTATGGTGACAACAAGCTTGTATTTCCCTATCAAAGTAGGAAAGTAAGCGCACATGACCTTCCCTTTCTACGCTAGGAATAAGAAATGAATTAAAACCCATCTCCAACCTTGGTGTAAGACGTCACTTGCAGCCTCTGTGGTGTTTGCTTGATAATTTACACAAATTAAATTGTTCACTTACACGCACGCGTTTTACATAAGAAAGCTAGAAATGAATAAGGATGGGAGGGGTTTCAACTAAAAGAAATGAGTCTATAGTATAAAGCCAAGGAATTTTAGAAAGATTTGCTGAATCGCTGTTTACGAGCCTACAGGCACACGAAACTATCCCGCAACAACTACGCATGTTACGGGAGCTTTCGATGTTCTCAGTCGTTCCTTTGTCAGAGTGCTGGCTAGAAGCCAGTAGCCGGAAGGTCCTGCGACCAGCCATCATGACACAGGTTTTCTTCTGCCTTCAAGCAAATGCTTAGATGGTTACAAAGCTCCAAGCTGCTGTTGCATGCTTCTCATGCAGCCCGCCCCATTTAAAATCATACAAAGTAACCCCTTGCTTTAAAAACCTCCAAATTATCTTTCAAAATTGTGCACTTTAGCATTAACAGGTAAATAAAACCCCTTCGGCCATTATTTCAGGCAGCTACGTCACATGTTTATTTGCATGATACTCCTAAAATAAAGACGAGCGAACGAAGCCTGAGACGTTCCTCAGCCCCCCCCCCCCAGTTAAAGTGTCTCACCCTTCTCCCTTATTTCCTCTTTCGTTTATTCTTAATTTTATCTGACGTTTTTCTGCCTCTATCTTTGGCAGTCTTCAAAATGTTAAAGCGTGTTTTTCCACGTCAACAATAGGACGAAATGAGAGTTCCATCACTGTGTGGCTACCTAAAACAATATATAACCAAATCCTCCTACATTCTTCTCAAGTTATTGCTCACATTCCTTCTCACTTCCCATGTCATATAACCTATAATGAAAAAATCTTTAAATAACTCAGGAATCAATCGATAGTTAGATTCTACCACGCGTCTATTTCTGCACTTCCAGGACAAATATGTCAGTTTCATAAAAATTAAGTAATTTGCATTGGCAAATTCCGCGAAAGATAACTGAACAAGTTTCTAATACAACCGTAACAGAAGAAATTAATTTTCGTTCAAATTGTGTTTGTTTCTAATTTAAAATCACAGTAAACGTAAATGCTAAATTTAGCTGTTTCATTGTCTTTTATTAGCAAGCAGAAATTAATCTTAAATATGTTACATTTTTCTAAGAAAGTAGCTTAAAAAGAAGTTCTTGTTTTAAAATCTGGCCTATCGAAAGCAATACAAAAATTCATCCCTTCATCAGTACTGTTCAGATATCCGATCACATGTCCTCTGATTGCCGGCCACAACTTGTGAGGTATCCGTTCTTGTGAGACATGACGCCCCTCACTGGCCAATTGGTTCCCTACGTTGTGTGACCGCTTATTTGCCCTGAAACGTGTGCAATCAGTTGCTCAGT
The DNA here is from genome assembly GCA_021186555.1 of Reticulitermes speratus. Taxonomy (NCBI): domain Eukaryota; kingdom Metazoa; phylum Arthropoda; class Insecta; order Blattodea; family Rhinotermitidae; genus Reticulitermes; species Reticulitermes speratus. The sequence continues at coordinate 34,680,845 of JAJKFL010000001.1, read as the reverse complement.
AATGCGGCGTCTTATCCCAAAAGACCGGATACCTCATCCATACTGCTGCGAAAACCTAACAATTCTCAAGGTAGATAAAAAACGCTATTTTCTGTTACAAAGTTCATAAAATCCAAGACTTTGTACTTTTTTACATAATTCAAATATCTGTAACGTATGTGTTGACAGAAACCTGTCTTGATTGTCATAACACCGGTATAGCATTCTTTATTTTTGGGTTAACAGGTGGATGGCAGGAGAGAGTTCTATCTCCCTCTGTCCTACAAAATCCTTATTTTTCTGAATGTACAACGGCAGGAACAACGTGGAACTCGCCGGGATCTAACGACTTGTGTTCAAATTAAACCTAAGTCTCCTGTTCAGCAGACCATTTTAATTAAACCTTGTTCCAGGGATTTACCCAATGTTCTAGTTTATGATTATAAATTTCACTTTTGTTTGTGTACACAAAGCTGCATTGCGTCTCACTAGTTTAATTACCAGATTTCCAAAGAGAATAACGCTCTAATAATATAATTTTAAAAATCCCCGTGATGTCTAAAACAGTCGGTAGTTAATCTGATTTCATGCTTATCATCAATTTCTCTCCACTTGTATGTAATATATAGTTGAAGGGGTGGAAACCGATGTCATGCAGGCCGCTAAATTAGCCGAGATTAAACGAAAAGTCAACTAAAGAGTAGGAAATATACATACATAATCGTGTTGTGTGTACGAGTATGTAAACATAAATGACTACCTTAGTAGCAGTCTATAGGCCTTCCAGTTGGTAAACAAAGGAAATCGATATTTTTGAAACTTCTAAAGAGCAGGTACAAGCTCCACATTTATAAATTACAGTTTTATATTATTATTACTTATTTTTATTATTATTACACAGCTTATAAGCATTAATACGTACCTTCAAAAATTACCTAGATCAGATATGATTCCGAAATATTCCACTCTAAAAGTCTGTTTCTATATTTTAAGAAGCAGTTGGACCTTGACATATGCAGTTCATTTCATGCTGCTATCTGAAGTTTCCCGGAACTGCAAGCAGATGGTTTCCGTTGCTAGTGAGGTCTCGGCTGTCGCACTCATACTTAAGTCTGCATTTCCTTTTATTTACTGAAAATGTACTTTTCTTTTAGTGGGAAGCTTATAATAATATAAAACACTTAAGTTTATAAAATGAGTAACTTCAGGCTTAATCGCAACGTTTCGAGCTTTAAAATTTCATCTACAATTTCACCGCGGAGGATCGGGTTTCATCCCAGTTCAGCCCATGTAGGATCAGTAGTGAAAAAGTGGCGCTGGGGGATAATCTTTTCCGCGTGCTTCGGCCTTCACTTCTCAGTATCTTTTCACCATTGTTTCACAATCATTCGTCTGTCGCCGACGCTACGTAATATTAGCAATTGACAGCGGCGGTAAACAAACACACTCCTAATTGCATTGTTAGTGGAAAGCCACAGCAACCTTGCGGCGCAATAGCAGTCACGTACAAGCATGCCGACTGCACCTTTGGTCTTGAAGATTTTCCGGCTCACTGATCAGTAAAACACGGTGGGCTTCCGAGTAACAACAGGATATACTCGTATTTCTGATACAATACATACAGCCTTTAATGCTAGCTATTAGCAGCACCTATATATGTGTTCACTTAGCACGCAACAACACATTCATAGGGATACCAATGTCGAGTGACGTAATTATTACTCATACTTTAAACATCAACAATTAAAATGTTTGCACGAGGACATACGATAAAATATCTTGTCAGACAGAGGCTGCATGGTATTCCTGAGGGATGAGTAATCGACCCTTCCTCGTCACTTCGTTCTTAAAAACCTCTCATTTTGCAGAAACTATGCACACGGCGTAACATACAAATTTCTATATTTCTGTCTTATAAGTATTCAATAAAGCGAGGCAGAACACCGTGGATGCTAATTCAGTTTCGTCTGTAGATTAAACTTGAAACAACAGATAAGCGTATGAAATAACTGAACATTACGAATAATTTCTTATGAAAAGTCTCACTTAACAGTTCTGCGCAATGTGTCTAACTAAAATGGGATTTGGAAACTTGATTCTTATTTCCTTGTTCTGAAGAGTACCAACACAGAAGTCACACAAATTATCATTTAACCTCTTAAAGACCAGTGGTTACTGTACATACCTCCACGTTTAGCATTACATTTCCACATTTTGCCCACAGACTCTGTTTCTATATTTAATATGTATCTCAGACCAAAGAGTAGTTATTTGCTTGCGCAGGTTTAACTGATTGATTCTTATAATGGAAACGGAGTGTGTTTTTGTCTGCGATGCGAGCTCAGTATCGAAATATAATTCAGGATAATTGTCATCCTTAAAGAGGATAAGAAACACTGGTGTCACAAAATCCGTTTTTTGTAATGTGTTTGTTACTTGTTAAATGAATGGTTTTGTTTAAACAAATCCAACAATAGACTAATAAACGTGACCTAATTTTAATTTTCTGATAATGGGTATCGAACGAGTGAAGCTTAAAGTGTAAAATTTGTTACAATTTTAAGTTGCAGACAAAAGCAAAATTTGAAAGAAAATTACATTATTGTACTATAGTTATGTGATGAATTTGTTCAGGAAGGTTTCGCTGAAATTGTCACGGTATAATCTACGCAACATACTTTGATAGTGACACATTTATCTCGCAGGTGAGGAAGCAGGTAAGTGGTAGGGTCTAGTGATGTGTTAAACATCGCCTTATTTAAAGGCGCTTTCTTCCTCTTTCACTGGCTGTGTGATATGAATGACGTAATGACAGATGAATGAATTAACAGACACGCGTAAAGACTGAGTCACTGTCCCTGTATACGTCTGGAGCTACTGATGGATACCAAGAGGAACTTTATAATCTGATTTAATATATTGAACCAACTCATTTTGTACATAGATGTTTGCCATCGTAGCTGCGCGCTTTACGCGGATAATTTGTTGCCACTTAGGTTCTGTTCATTTATGTAAGGACGTAGTATCCAAGGGGTGGGGAAAGAGAAACGCGCTCTGAATATGTTATTAGAGAACCACTGAATAATTTAGGAATCTTTATACTTTGTTAATTTATTTCTGATACAAATAAATTGTCGAATTAAAACTGGAATTTTAGTGAGTAAATGAATTATCTTGCGAACAGTAAGGCTTGGAGAGGCTGTGAAAGATATTCCTATGAAACTCGATACACTTTCGACATTATTACGAAAGTTTTCCTTCTGCATGTTTAAATATTCGCTATATCCAAAGCGTTTAAAATAAATATATCATAATTAAAAGTGGTCTATAATTTTATTTTAACTTATTAAATTAGAGAAATAATTTTTAGTATAGGCCGCCCAGTATCAAATTTCATCGAGATCCGTCCATTAGTTATGTGGCCAAACACGTGCACGACCTTTCTACCTTGTTTTCACTTTGTACTTTGTGCAATATAAAGCACAGCAATTTGTTTTGTGTATTTTCATGTTGCTTCATTATCCCAGATCTACCGACTGGGTTTCTAAAGATATTAATTTTCATAATCCAGGCGATTTGGGCTCACTCATGATAAAGAATCAAACAGTTTAGTGTTTCATCGCGGTATAATGGTCTAACGTTAATGAGTTTACATCCTTCCGTAATTTTGTAAGCTCAAAGTAACAAGTTATGTTTTACAAAATTAAACTTCCAAATTTTGTAATCCTTTTTACCTCTGACGGTTCACGTTTCGGCCATGTATTCAGCAGAGTAAAGGACGGCTTTTGTGAATCATAAGCAAAGCATCTCTCAACCCATGAGGTATACAAGGTGTTTTACTTTTTCTGCGATTCCCAGCCTTTTGTACTTCACGACCGGTAAAACTGCCGTGGATTTTCGAAGGACCCGTCCATGTCTGTCGTACATAGGCCTACAAGTTTGGATTCAATAATCAGAACTGAAAAACATTGTGTATAGGTATCGCCTGGGGTTGATATATAGGCGATGAAATATGTAGAGTTCGTGAGTGGTGTTAGTAAAACTGATTGTTTGCGTTATCATTGGATGGTGTTCTATTATTGGATATACAGGACGTATCTAAAATTCTTGGACAGACTTCAAGAGTAAGTTCTTCAAATCAAAACGACAAAAGTTTAGAGAAACGTGTGATCGGAAATGAGTGGTTTTTGAGTTTAATTGAAATATTACATTCAACAATAAATACCTTAACTGTGTAATATTTTACTTACATCTGACCTAATACATTAACAATTCACGTTCCAAATTTAATAACTGTTGAGTCATTTTTTTTATCAAGTCACAGTTCCCATCATTGCTCTAAATGTCTTCCACCTGAATCAGTGCATGCATGGACACGTCTCATCATGGACTTTCCCATCCATTCAAATGTCCCGGGGCAGTTGCGAATGAATTGACCGGGATAAAAGATGCGTTGGTGACGTTTCTCTTCATTTCCAATTGGAGCTGAGTTCGCTGGGGTTTTTAATTGTTTCCACAGAAAAAATCTAAAAGATTGATTTCGGGCGAACGTGGGGCTGTAACTTGAAAAGTGTTTGCGGACACACATTTCTATGAATTTTTACCCTTGTTTGGTGTGGGGAACTCACCCCTGAAATTTGTCCAAGCATTTTAGGTACACGCGTTATAGATGTATAGCGGTATGGACAAGAATCTTTTATAAATCCAGGTTTTTATTGCCACAACTAGAACAAGTTTATTTTCAGTATAAAAATGAAGGCCTCTTGTATGATACTATACTTGGTTCTGATAGACTTCAGGGCATTAAAAAAAAACAAAGCCGTTACCCTAGGAAATTCTTCAATCTATGAATTCAGAGGATAATTTCTAACACAGCAAGATTTAATTCTAAGACTTGTAAGTAATGAGTTCAGTAATCTAAGGTTCCGTCCCTTAGAACTTTACTAAGGTCATAGGTACAGTACATAACGCTATACGTTTCGATACGGTTGTATCATCTTTAGGCGTGCCTACAAGGCTACTGTTTTGCCACGCCTTAAAAACTGGTAAGGAAATAAATTTATAAATGTCTGGGTTCTAAGAACTGTGCATAAAGGGGGAAGTGATGCATATTTAAACTCAAGGAGTAGTTGGCGTCGCTTCTGGTAATTTGTGAGCATGCGGGTTCTAGAGTTTTTAGAAGTCAAATATTTGTTACATTTTTTTCTAAACAGTTTTTAATACATTGAAAAAGTAATAACCTTGAACCACGAAGATGATTTTATCATGTGGAAAAGGGTAGCGTTATGTATTGCAAAGATTGTTTTAGTAAAGATGTATTGTTTTCGAAAATGTATTGAAAAGGTAAAGTACAACACGACGCAAAATACTCAGTAAGTAATGAAATTTCGTATACTAAATATTATACATGTTCCGTGCAGTTGTTTTATAATGTAAGGTTTTATTACCAACTACTGCACAATATACTCCTACATGTTTCGGCTGACTATGTCAGCCATCCATTACCATTCAGAGACACGATGTACGCTGCTTATGTCTATGTACGATGCTCCCTGGTTATGGCTGAGATAGCCGAAACATGTAGGAGTGGATAAACGTATTGGCAGTAGTTGGTAGTAAAAACGTACATAGTGGAATTTCAATTTGCAACTGACATACCACCCACATTGAACGTCCTAATTTAACAAATATGCCCGAAGAGATATAATTTTTTCGCCACCTCCCTTAGCGGAAGGATTATAATAGTCACTTGAGAGCGATAGAATAGATTTAGAATATTTTTTTCTGAAATATTGCCGCTGATATGCGAACGTAAATGTTAGACTGTTGATATTGTTTTATTGTAATCGATATTGCAATACTGCAGGTATAGAAGCGCCTGTACCTTGCTGTTTGTTACTTAAGGATGTGTGTTTGAAGAATGATACGAGTACAATGACTAGTTCTGACGCCGCAATTTTCTTTATAATTTATAAATTAGAGTACGGTCTGACGTAACGTAATCACTGTCTAACATCCTGGAGTCAGTTTTCAGTACCGGCCACTTAAATGTTAAGCATGCTTTAATAAAACTATTCGGTTTCTACCTCACAGAGATCAGTCTATGTCACCCTCCATCATAAAGACCGGTGAGTTAATTATGTTTAGGAAAATAGTCGCTGTTTATTAAGAATTTTAAAATATTGAACATGGTGTACATATGATAACCAGGCATAAACTGTATCTTCATTGCAATTATATTCAAGCCGTCACAAGTTTGAGCTTGTAACCATTAAATTTAAACTTCAATTAGTATGAAGGTAAGAATGTGTGTTTCACCTTTACTTTCTGGAATTATTCTTGGGGAAAAATAGCTAAACAAATCGCACGTCTTTGGCTCTGTAGTTAATCCATATGTGCTTTGCTGTAAATTTTAACATCTCCCTATAGGGATGTTTATTTAATATAGGTACTTAATTCTGCATAAAACAGATGTTTTGATCGTGGATTTCTGGTAACATGACAGCGTACTGAGGATTCCGTGGGGCTGACTAAGAAATCCCTTAACTCTTCAGAATTAGAGGGTTGGTTTGTCGAGAATTGCAAAAGGTGTAGTTTACTGGGCATTAAAATTTATACTGGCAAAGGAAATTTACCTGCGAGAAGGTGAAGAATTCTTAAATATGTGCAGTATGATTTTAGCTAGCGAGATGTCTGAAATCATGTAAACCACGTTCGAAATTTTCGGGTAGTACCTCCAAGAAAACATCGCTTCTAAGTTGATGGGAGCAAGGAAATTTAGTTCTGTTTATTTTCGGAATTAATCGAAAATTGAGGCTCCAAGTACTTTTTGGTATGCTTCATGGTGACTGTCTGTTGAAGGAGACGGTGTATATCTAATATGGAATATAGTGTTACAACTTTAGTTATTTATTCGTAATTTGCTTTCAAACGGGTGTTTGACCTTACGACGAACACAAAACATTGCGAAACGAATTTGGGGGAAAACGTGAAGTGTTTGTGCAGAGATGTCGGAAGTCCTTAAAAAAGTGAAACTACATTTTAAACGTTTACATTATGGAGGATTGGCATGTTTGAAGGAGGGCGGGAGGTGACTGCATATTATGCTCCTAATCCCAAAATATTACATCTGTGTTTTCGTGTGTGATTATCTCATTACTTTCAATGAAGTGTGTAGCTTATTCTGACAAATATCGTGTAACCATAATATCCGTGAAATATCTTTAAATTACATACAAGTTATACGAAATTTAATCAGTAGTCTGTAAGTTTATAATGTACATTTACATTGTTAAGTAGTGCATCCGACAAAACTTAGACTACGGATCAACTCGGAACACCGTAATTGTGTTCAGTTGGAATTGGAGCAGGTCTGTTTAGCAGTAAGGAAATTAAGCATCGGGTTAGCCTGAAGCCGGTGTGGCTTATATAGCTTTGGACAAATGGTATATGTAAAACGTTGTACAAGAAGTGGTTCATGAATGCAGTAGTTCGGGAACTTCATCAAGGCCGTCTGTAAAACCACAGTACGAGCTATTCACTGTAAATCGGTACTGGTCTGCAGTCCACTAAATAGAGGTCGCTCCTGTGTCTAAAGCAAGAGCTTCGAATTTTGATCTTGAGAATCTTGGCATTGTATTATTGAACGCTTAACAAATTACGGCCAAATACAGCTCAGAGTTCTCTTGACGTGTGACATCCCGTTGTGTCTCAGTGATATAAATAAAGAAATGAATATTAGTCTCAACACAACCGTATGTTTATTAGACGATAGAGTCCATCTGTCTAATTGAGCTACATGTTTCGACCTAAATAGTCCATCTATAGGCTCCTAACCAAGATTAAAGGACATCATGAGGACAATACACGTATAAGTAACCTTTTTCAAGACGATTCATCCCCTTTGTATTTTAGATAACAGAATCACAGTAGATTCAGTCGAACACAATTCATTTATTCGTATTACCTCAGCATGTTTTGACCCAAGTGCTATCAGGTTGGCAAGAATGGAAGATTAAATACACATTTTTGATGCGATCTTCATTTCCATTCAAAACTATGTATTTAATCTTCCATTCTTGCCAACCTGATAAAGGCCCATTGGGCCAAATATTTTGTTGAGGTAATACTGAATAAATGGATTGTGTTGGACTGAATCTATTACGATTCTTGTATAAGTAATCGTCTGGCAATCATAATGTTTATGAGATATATAGAAGTAAGATAAAATAGAACAGTATATGTCAATCGGACGTTTTACATCAAGCGTTTAAAAGTAGTATATTTCATTTCTCAATCTGAAACCGTTACATCAGTATCAGTCCAATTGCTTTCGTAGAAAAACGTAATTTATCATTTTAATTTTGGTATCAAAATTCCTTTTTCTTCTTACGTTTTCAGTAAGTGGAATACACAGATATGATGATTTGTTTCGTTCCTGGTTGCAGCATTATTACGTTAACCGACGCTACACTTCTCCATTCTATGTAGTCCAAGGGTGACCTACATACAGTGGAGAAGTGTGTAAGTCAGGCGAATGAAGTCAGTACTTTTGTGTTAGAAGCCTTTGAAAAGTCTGTGGGCTCGGAACAGGTCGATTAATTTGCAAGACTGATTTAAAAGACTCTGACGTGTGTCTGACATGACAGGTTAAACATCCTTGACTTCCATTCGTTGCTGAAACCTTCTTCTTCTTCGTATACATAAACTTCGTACAGTGATGTTTAGTTAGGCTGTAATTGTTAGCTTTACATTAATTAATAAACATGGAATTATGTATCTGAGTCGGTGGTACGAAAATGTTTGTTTTCGCTCTTTTTGAAATCTTTTTATAGGAACAGACTCTTGAGGCTTTTTCTGAGGATCGGTAAATGAAGTGGCCATCCGATAAGGCGAAGTTTGTGCAGTTACCTTGAGGCAGGTTACGGATTTGCCCCTCCTCTTTACTGATAATTTTATCTCCGTTATTTTGACGCCACTTTATCCAGCAGTTGATGGCTTACCGTATCGTTCCACGACCTAAGATTGAATTGCCCTTTAGGTTTCTTTCCGGAGCATTCTGGGGCCGTGCCTCTTATGTAAGGGAAAACATAGAAAATTCTTTCCCATCTGACTCATGTACTGAAAAAGAATAGCTGGGATATTTTAAACGTAATCGCCATTTTATGTGCGAAGAATTTGTTGTGTTAAAAGGATATTTTGTCAACATTACATAGATAATAACATTTCGTGTGGAGCAGAAGTTCTGACTCTTCCCTTTACCGATTCAACGCCCCATCTTCCAAAAAACTGTCTTACTAAATGCGCATGCCTTTTGTACGTTACGTTGTCCTTTATTTGATAGCTGTGCTTGTTAATTCGAAATACACGTATAACGAGGTTTTTATATGTGGCATTTACTTCTCAGATCGGACTTTATTCTATAATCACCGTGCATTTTTCACAATTATTGTTAAGTCACCAACTGAATGCACTATTTATTTTAAAAAACACTCTATGGTTTCTTAAAATATTTTAGTAAAACCCTACATATGTTTCGACTTCCTCAAGTTTTCTGACACCCCTGAGGATGGCTTCACGAGGAAGCCGAAACATATGTAGTGTTTTACTAAAATATTTTAAGAAACCATATAGTGTTTTTTAAAATAAATAGTGCATTCAGTAGGTGACTTAACAATAATTCTCAGATCGGATTCGAAAGTGCATGCAATGAGTAAAGCTGCTGTAGGTGAAAGTTAATAGAGGCCGGTGTTACGTCGTGGGTCTCTGACTTGGATCGCTTTTAGATCACCTGGATATGTATATATATCTGAATGTTTACTTTATGTCTTATCCTTTCTAAGCATACTGCTGTCTGAAATGGGGTATTGTACTAACTCCTGATAATGGAGATAGCGATAGATAGTTATGTACCTTTAGTGGAAGGATCATTGGCAGGAACAAACGAGGTACATACACCTCCCAGCTTATGTAAGCCGTGACTTGCGTAAACGTGACTTTACGTATACTTTCCATAAAACTATTTACATTATTTTCATTGACTTATTTGCTCTATCCACCATTATTTTTAAGGGTTTAACACAATTGCCCTTTGCTTAGTATCTCAGTCATAGGATTTACAGTACACACACGTATGCTGGATAAACAAATAAAGCTGTATGCTTGGTGGTTGGTGAGTTGACTTGCAACATACGTCAAATTAGAGTTACGTAAAGATTTCAGTGACGGAACGCTTAACTTAAGTCAGGAGTGTCTGTATGGGACGAAGTAGGCCTGCTTGTCCCTGTCTCAATTCGTCTACCGGAAATTCCACGTGAACTGCTTGAGGATTTGAAACCAGTTCTTTGCGTTGAAAATCTCGACGTAATGTTGTAAGAAATAGCAAGCTGTATCAAAGTGCAAATATTGTCGATGTAATTGGCCAGAATATTTAGCATATATCATTTATAAACGAGGTAGTTCGACCGTCCGATGATAATTACCAGTGTGTACAAACAAGATTCATAAACCCGGAAAATGGGAGGTCAGGACCGCCAGAGCAGTGCTTACTAAGCGGAGGTCCGTTGACAGCCACCGGTTCTCTGTTTATTGTAAGTTTATCCAAAACAGACAACATTAATACACACATTTTACTACAGCTGAAAAATGGTAAGTTATTTTGTACTGAGTGACCTTGTTTCTTCTTTGCTTTTGCAAAAGAAGGAGATCGTTTTTAAAGTATCGCTTTTTTTTCTTTCCCCTCTGACCCTTAATGGTCTGGCTGAGGGAGCAACGAGAAAGTAAACAAGGCATTTTTAAATTTATTCCTTACAAAACATGGAATAACTGCGTAACTGAAATCAATAACATACCGACTTGCACACAAATATTTGTGTAGTGTGTGTACTGTGATATTAATTGAAGTTACGGAGCTGCTGTGTCGGTCGCTGCGTCCATTGGAAGTGCGGAGGCAGATCCATGTTACAAACACAAAGACCAGCAGTGGCGACATCACATTTTGTGGACCCGGAATGAATGTTCAGTGTGTGTTATTACAGCGTGTCTTCAGTGTTGATACCCCGTCAGGCCATTTTGTTTTACTATAAATTAGTATTTTATGACGTGTTAGTAATGATTAGAGTTGTAGATAAAATTTAAATTGAACAATGCGATGTGGATAAAATATCGATATTCAGGAAATTTACTCTTTACTTACTAATCCGCAGTTTAGAAACGCTCAGAACTGCTGAGCTAAAGTATAATGTTTTTTTACGACGATTCTCAAATATCTCACCAGTTTAAGAAGGAGCTTTAATTCTGTCTCAGCGTGAGGTGACTAAAGGAAACGAAAAATCATCTCCAAATACTGTGACAAAAGCGCTCAGCCAGTGGAGAACTTTTTTAAATTGTAAAGATTAATAATAATAATAATAATAATAACCATGGCTCGACAGCCCTATATGGGCTTGGGCCTCCTCTTTCCGAGGTTACTTGGTCTTGTGCATTTGTGGCAATGGGTGGCGCTGTTCGATTCAATCCTGACTGACTGCCAGAGCCATCTGGCAGTCAGTCAGGAGACTTGGGTGAGAAATGCCGCTGAATTTTGCTTACGAGCATTACTAGTTCTATTCATGCCCGTAAGGTTCTTTTACATGCCGTAAATCTACGACATGGGACCGACGGCTTTACTTCACCCTTAAAAATCCATCGACCTCGGTCGGGAACGAACCCCGAACCTTGGGTCCAGTGACGAGCACGCTAACCACTAGTCCACCGAGGTCGACAAATTGTAAAGATTAGTGCAATCAAACTTGATGCGGGCAAGTTTCAGTTTGGATTGAGACTTAATTCGCCTGCGCCTCCCTGGTAATTGGACTTGGAATGTTTTGTCTTCATCCTACACGAGGCACACATCGTCACGCGCTTGGGATTAACGACAACTACGGATTAGGCACACTGCTGTGTTTTCGGTAGTTGTGTTCCATGCAAATGAGAAGATGGCGCTGAATAGAGACTTATACCCTTTCATCGGTTTTGGAGCTGTGAATTCACGAGTAAAATAAGCACCAATTTACCTTCCCTCCAGTATTTCAATTGCTTGCTTTGTCAGAAGTGTAAAGAAGGTAAATAATATTACCATGCCTTGGAGACAAATAAGTGGTGTGGAGGTGAAGCTCCACATACCTTGAGCCGATGCGTTAATTGGAGGTGACTGATTAGCTTTACGCTACTCAACTTCTTATCGGCGGAATGAGACTGTCGGGACTCATTGAGTAGCAGACATATTTACTCTGAAACACTTCTGTAAAAGGGTGTGAAGAGAAAGATGGGAAGTCCCTACCAGGAATCTGAACCTCGCCTTGTAGCTGCTTCACTGATGAGGTAGCGTACCGACACTCATGGGGGTGAATTTCATAAAGGAAGGTGACACTCGGCTTTTCTGTGTATTTGCAGCGGTGAATTTGAGGTTTCCCTTTTTGTGGGATATGATGCTACCTCCCTGGGTATTCGGTTTCCAGTTTTCTGAGGCAGCGTAGTGATCTCATCTCCAAGGCTCGAAATGTCCAATTGTCCAATCTTGTTGGACATTTAGAGCCTTGGAGATGAGACCAATTCCTTTCCTTGAAACGTCCGGGAACGAATATTCAGTGACGCGGCGTGATATCTTAGCCTACATCCTTTATCAAAGGGAAAAGGTAGACGTGAGATTACCATATTGTTTTAATATACCACGTAAATAAATAAATAAATAAATATGAAATGTGTCTGTGCTTATGGGTGCACATGCGTGTCCTCATTGCCACTTTTGCCCTGGTTGACCAATTTCCACTAAATTTGGTACTAGCATTATGTCAGTAGAGGACACCTCAACTTCATACTTTACACTCGCAATTATTGTTCTAACCAATATTAAAAGTATGGCGAACTCGCGAATTTGTAAGGCTTAAGCAACACTAGCGACATTTGTGTTCCGGTTCTGAAGTGATGTGTAATAAATATGCCTTGACAATGTATGAATAATTGTTAAGGTTAACCGTTTGTGGAATGTAAAATAACAACATGACGGTTGCGTGAAAATTGTCTTTATCTTTTGCTTCATGACGGCAACTAATAAATGACTGCAGCTAGACAGGGAATGTTTGGTGGGAAATTAGACCGTAAACGTACGTACAAACTTGTACAGAATATTATTTGTAAGTTGACAAACAAAAGCACTGGGAAAGTGCCAGTCTGTAAGTTTGTATCTGAAAAAATAAATACAGAGAATTTATAGTTAGTCATAAATTGTCCACTGAAATAAAATAACAATAATATATCATATTAATTGATGTGTGTCATTATAGATCAATGCAGAAAGAAAGCACCATTTGTTAGCATTGCTCGGGACTCATTGTTATTAACACGACTTTGATGGACGTAGGGTTAATGGGAATTTAAGAAATAGTGTGGATTAGAATGATGTGTCATGGCCACGCCTGGACAGTACAAACTAAGAAAGTCGCTTAAATGACTGACGTTACAATCCAGATTGTAAAAAGATCACTCTTGAATAACAGAGTGGTCAAGCAGTGCTAAGCTTTCAGTTCTTTCTTTCACTTTAAACCAAAACCAAAGTTGATATAAAATGGTTTATTGAAAGCGGAGCTAAATATGTCGAGGGTTATACGTGGTTCGCCCTTTTCTGGACTTCTTGCAAAGAAAGAATAGAAATGTAGCCTATGTGTTTTGTGGGTATTTCTGATATGACGGTAAGACGTATGAACAGTGCTCAGTAGACCTCATAGTTAGCAGAAGTATGTTAACGAGCTCCACATCATAGCTGCACTGTTATCATTAGGGAACTTGGCTGCTGTGCGAGTGAACCTAAGTGGCTTCCTAGTAGCATCTCCTGCGGGTAGTTGTAGTTTATGTGCAGTTGCGCAGGCATTACGAGGCCGGAACTCCATTTGCACTAACTGTGTGGTCGTCCGCGACGTTATTTGTTCTTTCCTTTAACTGCCCGTTCTTTTGTTCAAATGCTATTTGTATGTGGGTAAAAAATAGATTGCTTGAAGCCTTTGTCTAGCTTAACGGAAACAAGTCCGGAACGCGTAATTTTAGCGCAGAATAGATAGGTGGAGTAACATGTTGTGGCACCTAAAAGAACAAACCATAAACAAAACAAAGAAATTCTTATGATTTTGCATATCTCTTTGGACTTTGTGTTTGTTTATTGCAGAGATTAAAAATGTTTCTCCGTGGGTAATTACACTACAGACTCCATACTGCATTGTCGTAAATTAGATGCCGTTATGCTTTTAAATACTTGTGTAGCCTTATTCGATGCTGATTCCAGTGACTGCGCGGTCTAAGGCGTGGGTCTACGGCCGCTCGCTTACTGGAATTGTGGGTTCGAACTCTGCCTAGGGCATGGGTGTCTGTCTCTTGTGAGTGTTGTGTGTTGTCGGGTAGAGGTCTCTGCGACGGGCTGGTCTCTCGTCCAGAGGAGTCCTACCGAGTGTGGTGTGTCTAAAGTGTGATTGTGAAGCCTCGAAAAATGAGGCGGCCTAGGCCCCCAAGGGGCTGTCGAGCCATTAAAAAAAAAAAGAAAAAATCCTTATTCGATTTCGAAATATGTTCCGAATACATCTAGTGTTTTTTTGTTACGTGCCATTGCTTTCTGTGGTAAACTTTTATTATTGGAAATATTATAAAACTCGATTTCAGTGTCATATACAGAAAGAGACATGACGTCTTTTTTATGCGCTAATTTTATGCACTTTATTCAAAGAATTATTTGCATTATAATCTCTTACGACCAGGTTCATTTATGTCAATTGTAGCAGCGGCATTTGTAGGATGTACATTACTTACGTCACGCTCGATAATTGGAATTACGAGCCTTGTTTGAAATGAAGTGGCACAAACGATACAAATTTATGATAGAACTCCGTCACGTGTCCGTGTAACTGCTGGGAAAGGAAGGGGGGGGGGGGGTCGAGCTGGAGAAATATAGAGGCGTTATTTTATGCAATAACTATTACTTTCTATAATTTTATTACAGTAAGCCAGCTTGTAACTTGACACTCGCGTTATAAACGGTACATTTTAATTATAACATAATTAAGAATTGCAATAACATTGCGACCAATTTTATTTATAAATATAAAAATGAACACAGTTCAGTCTTAATAAATTAATAACCAACTGATACACAATTGAACCACTTTTATTGTAGCGTCTATATTATTATACGCCCCTACATACGTTTCGGACCTCAGTCCATCCTCAGGGGGTCTCGTTCGTAAAGCTACTAAATCAAATACATGTTGTCTTCTTCTTGTAGAGATGTTTCAGTTCAAGGTTGATCCGGTGTTTGACTGCTATTTGTTTGGTGCTGTAGTTCCTCTTGTTGTGGGTGTAGGGGCGTATAATAATATAGACGCTACAATAAAGTGGTTCAATTGTGTATCAGTTGGTTATAAATTTATTAATTCATAAAGATGCACGGTGATACTAATATGAAATTGACAGTTCAGTCTGTCAAGCTTATACCGCACCAGCGAAGAATAAATATTTTTTGCTGCTCTTGTCTTGTAATTAATTTATTTTTCATATGGATATTTGTTGGCGCATGTTATACACCTACATACCAAGCAATCTAATTTGTCGTGCCACGTTGCGCACGCGTGCCGTAGCTTCGTCATCCATGGTGTACACTGTGTTGAATTTATTCAGCGTATAGTATTTGTAGACTTTTCAGTAATCTTCCTAACGAGACAGAAAGTTTAGCTGTAGGTATTTTTAAATTTGACATGCATGTAGTTTCGCCTTTGTCTACGAGTGCACATAAGCCGTGCGCAAATACATACTTCAGCTAGGGTAGTCACTGACTGGGCTACGGGCTAGATGTTTGGGGTTTGATTCACGGTAGTTGGCGGAAATTTTCGTCACCTTGTCAAGACCGGGTCTGGAGTCCACCCCAATTTTTGTTTGGCAACAAAACAGCCCCAGTGTAAAGCTGATTAATTTCGTCGGGTGCTAAGTTAAGAATAATGGAGTTAAACGCCTACTCCGCAATACGCTTTCTTGATAAAAGCCTTATTTAACAAGCGGAACTAATTTGCTGTTAACGATTTAAAAATAATTGCTTTGCGCTCTGTTCATGTCTGTTGAACCACGAAAAAAGTGTTGAAAACGGTAAAAGAATTAACCGTATTCACACACTATTGTGTTTTAGGGTTCGTGAGTTTTAAATTGTAATTGTCTAGAAAGTGGTATGAGTTCTAAAATGGCGGTGTAGTGTCGCATTTGTTTTTATTTTCTTCTGCATTAAATTTAATCTGTTCACTCATTTATCCCGGGAGTTTTGTAATTGTTAATCCCTTATACTTTTTATGTGTTAGCTTCAGTTCACAGGCTGTAATTGTTTTCTGGATAAAAAAGTAGCACTTTATTTCGTTTAAGTGTTCTCAGACCTGCTTCTCGTGTTCTAATTTAATAAAACTCCGCTTTATTTCTTACGCTTCAGTGAGAAAGCAATACTCGTATTTCTCGCTGCAATGTCTTATACAATGCTGTACAGACGCTGATCAACTCGAGCATATCCCACTTTGCAGAAGACTGGTTTTCTATCGCGGCAGAAACTAATTTGGTGTCTGTGTTAACAAATGGAAATAGTTCCCTAAACTGAAGCTAGAAAACTCTTTTAAACAGAAATGTATGTATGTGTTCGTGAATATGACTGTTTTCTGAGACGTGATACAGTATAATCTGGTAGCAATATACGAACCATTCGGAGAAACTTTCTGCTTCGTTCTTCTACCCTGAAGAAGGGAGCCTTAAGATACTCCAGACCTTTATACCTTTCTATGATACTTCACTGTGTCACATCGCAGAAGACAGTAACTTTTTACATTTTTTTTGTTACATGTATGGCGGCATCATCTCCTTATTTCTCCTCCGTAAAAGAGAAACGTTATAACGAAACAGGTGTTAGAATGGTAGGCGGTGAACAGCAAATAGTTTTTAATATTATTATGTAAAAATTGCTTATTACTCTTCTTGGCACTATGTGTTCTAAAACAATTCGTAAAGCGTGGAAGGAAGAAAGGTTTGAGAGACGGGAATGCTGAGCAGGATAGTGTGAATTAGCGGTCATGTGGTCATGCGGTCATTTGGTCGACAGAATTGGACCTTTATAATGAAGTGTAAACTTTCACACTGAACTTGCCATTGCTTAATATAACCTTCGAATAACCGCAGTAGCACAGTACATTATAGAAATTCTCGTTATTTTTATTCCAGACAAAGTATGAATTGCTTTACATTCCAGGTAGAATATACAAAACAAGTTTTGCCACTTGTCTTGTAAGGATGCTAAATGTTGTTAGCAAGCCGCTTAGGCACATACAGTGTCACAGCGTAACGTTAAACATGGCTACGTAACTGCAGAATAGTTGAGATTTTTACACATGATGATATGCGCTTGTTACTAAAAGAAATAAGCAATTGAAGCGTGGCAAATATTTTTTTGGCCACTTCGTCTAACGGAGGCCGGCTATTGGACATGTATATGTATCTCACTATGTTTGCATGTTACGTCTTTCTCACGCCTTACATTTCACGGGCTTTCACCACTGGCAAAGTGATTTTCGGAACGGCGCCATCTGAAGGATAAAGTCGTTACTGCACTGTTTGAAAGGTGAACTGGAGAATAGTAAAGGGATGCAGTTTTAAAATAAGGAAGTAATGATTTTCCCTTGAATTTAAACGAGTTCTTTCGATAGCCCAGAACAAATCATGCAGCAAAGAATGTGAATTCTCTCTAAACGGCTAAAATAATATTGTGTTGCTTCAAAATTGTGTAAATATTTCTGGACACCAATTTTTGCTTAGATGATAATCTTGTAGGTTATTACATTGTGTAGGATTGTAAGTTTGCTCCAGCGTTTCGGAGAAAACTGTTAACTCCATATTCAGGGTGAATGAATGAGGTTCACTTGACTGCTGAACTTATTGATAGGAGGAAATATGTCGATTACGTAGGAAGCTTGCAACGATTGTTACAAATCAGAGCTACCGAGAGGGAAGTGGGAATAATTAGGTTGGTGGATAGATTCATAGATAGTTACATATACAAAGAGATAAGGCAGATAATTTTGAGTTCAATTTCCATTGGTTCTGTACAACATCCATCCCCTGTTCCCTTTCCAGACTCTTTTCTTGCATCCTTATTATGTGAATGACACACTACGGCCTCCCAATCACTTTGTCAGCCACCTGAAACCAATTGAGCCATCGAAGCAGTAATGTCGGAACAAATTGTATAATGACCTAGAAGAATACAATTCCGGTAACACCCGCCTTGCAAGTCTGAAGGCCTACTTCGCTTACAGAAATTGTTCGACATGTGTCTCGTCATTTAAACGCGGCGAAAAGGCAGGAATTTTGGTACTACCGCCTAATTAGGGCACACAGTTGAGGCCTATTTAAAAGTCAAGTAATCTTGTATTGTAGCTCCTTAAACAAGTCAATCGAAAGGTATTTCAGTTTAAACTCGTGGATCCGAATTAAGTGTACGTTCTATACTGCACACAGTTACACATACTAAGGAAACTTCTTTTGAGAAATTGAAAAGAAAATTAGATTTGAAACGAAATTAGTTCATTAAATACGAACGAAATTGAAAAAGTTTTCTGATGAAGAGAAATGCCTACAGAATGTCATTATTATTCGCAAGAGGAGCTATTTCTAAAGACAATTAAATCCCAGTTGGGTCTGCTTAGCTAATCATTAAATAATTTTATGGTACTGGCTCTCTTTATCATTTGATAGACAGCTTTTCGAATTCTTCGTTGTTATGCAATCCGCCGTTTACCACCGTTATCGCAGAACACCCAGTCAATCATTTTCTGTAGGAAGCAAGTACTTCCCCTTTTGTGCCGGAAGATGGTAATAGGTGTGTTAATTTTATGTGAAACTGGCCTAACTCTGCGGGTAATATTAAACAGAAGGGGTCAATATTATGAATGTTGGGTTTCTGTGCTCTTTCTCAAAGAAACTGCGACAATCTACTGTTAGCTTCATCTCGTTCGTCATTTTTTCCGTCCGTTCGTCCGTCCGTCTGCTCGCATTGAACAACTTCGCTGCCGTTGGAGATGGTTGGTGAAATTTTATATTGACAATTTTTAGTAAAATTTCGACCAAATTCACTTTTGCTTAAAATATAATAATACAACAGATATTTTACATGAAGTCTTACGTAGTTTTATGATAATATCTCGCCGAATTATCTTTGGTTTGAAAACAAACTTCCGAAGAAATTGCGGAGGAAAGCAAAACATTTTATGTCGGATACATTTTTCTGAAAATTGTGCCATTTACGAGATAACCACGAGTAAGGCGGAGCCAGGCAGGCAGAAGAAATAGTTGACGATCAGAACATAATGTGGCGCCGCATATATGTGATTTGTGTGCCGGGCCCTTAAGGCAAAAGTATACAGTCTGAACTGCTTTCAGACGTACAAAAATCGATACATAACGCAAGAATTTTCAGAGCTAGCTTCTTAGTCACATTGAATGTGTACACTAGGTCATGAAAGGGCGAACAGTCTCTTGTATCGGTGCATTATCTCCATTCTGTTAATGCTGGTACAAAAGAGAAAAGTCAGTGAATAAAGAAAGTGGCTTTAGTTGGAACAGAATTTATTGTTAAAAAAGGCATTTAAAATTAAGAGACTTGGGGAAGTAAAAACTAAGAAGACAAATCATGACACAAAAATCCGAACAAGTTTCAGTGTTACGTTATACATATGTTTCCTTTCCTGTTTAATAATACAAGTGAGGCACGCAACTGGAATTTGTACTTTAGTCTGAAATATATTCGTCATCTTATTTCATAATTAACGCACTGTATGGATGACAGTTTCTGTAAGAAGCATCTGCTTAAGAAAATTACAGTTTATGGAACCGGACATGTCATTACAGTGTTTACAAAAGCCTAGAGCTGAGTCCCACCCCGAGGCAGTGGAATCCAGTCCACAAACTGAAACCCGACTCCCTAAGACTGCTCTTGATATTGTCTTTCAATCTATCTGTTCCTAGCTTTCCCAAATGACCATGCCTTCAAAGTTTTTATACACGACAAAATGGAAATGATACGTGAGAAGAACCTGGTGTTTGTCGATGTAGTATGAGATACTTACATAATTCAGTTGTTGCCTTCTTGTGCACATATTTGCATATTTACACACGGTTGGCGTGTTTGGATATATGATAGCCAAAGGCACGACGGCACATTTGCTGCCTTCACGGAAGAGAGTTATGTGCCAAATTGTTTGTTGTATGGGGGATCCAAAGGGAGTCGTTCCTTAGTTTAGTGTATTACATGTTACAGCTACATCGAGGGAAATGCATAAAGATATTAGTTATTGCAATTATGTGAAGGTGTTGAGAGAATGTTTTGACCTACGGAAGAAGAAGTAAAAGGGGGCCGTAGAACATAACATAATGAAGAAATTTATGATTTTTCACTATTTCAGTCTTTACGGAATAAACACAACGCTATTTTCATGCTCGATTTTATTATTCTACAACATGTTTCGGCCATGTTCGCTGGGTTTCATCAAGTAGAAACAAAATCATAAAAGAAAAGTATACGTTGAGGTGGAGGCCTCCCCTTTACAGATAAAAACTGTAATTACAAAATTATAAAATTATGAAGACATATAATCACTTATTATTCCCTCTAAGGAATCATATACTTTAATGCATATTTTCTCGTAGTCAAAGTCGCCCAAGTATAGCCATTAAAATATACTCGTATATGGATGGAAGAGGTCTCTTATATTTTTACTGAGGAAGAGTGAGTGGTGGATCAGTTCGACAGCGCGTATGCAGTCTTTTTATAGACGTTATATTTTACGAACGGTGTAGTAGCTTCTGTTGAAAGGGACATTCCTAGAAGACTTCTTTTTGATGGAACATTCTTTGTAAGTTTTACAGCTGTATGGTACTTTTAATACATAAGCTAGTATTTATTTACTCGTCACAGATAGTAAAGAATAAGATGCAGTGTTATGTATGTATATAGCGTACAGGATTGCGTGCGCGCTTGTAGGTGTTTTTTGTTTCGAGCTCAGTCCACTTATGCGGCCGAAACATGTTGTGGGATAATAAAAATAAAATGAAAATAGTGTTACGTTTATTCTGTAAATATTGAAATATTGATTATATATGCGCACAACGGGATGATGATTCCAAACTTTATGACTTTTATTCAGGAGCAAATGTTTTTAGGACGATTAAATCAAGGTGTAAATGGCCGGGCATGTGACAGTTGCGCAGTTATAGTTGTAAAACTTTAAAGAATGGGAGTGTTTTGGTCAAGTAGGCATAAATGGAAGGGTGATACTGAAAGGGGGGAATTTTTTGGTTAGCTGAGAGACTACGAATTTCTCATGGACTCTGCTGTCTGAAGTTACGTCTTTAATTCACTTGCTTGTTAGACGCGATAAAGCAGCTCTCGTCTCTTTTTTCACGGTCTTGAGTTTCGAAAAATATTTTAATTTCTATTTACTCTATTGTCTTTTTTCTCCTCTTCTAGAGACCACAGTACTTGAAAGCCAATATGGCTTTTGTAAAACTAAGAATTTGAGGATATTATGGCGCCTGTAAACATTTGTTTTATTTATGATTTTGGATTGTTTTCCTACTTATCTTCGCAGTTAATAACACATCTTTTCTGTTCGGCACTCAGGATTTCTTTATGTGATTTCTTTCAGTAAAAGGATCCTTGGAGAATGTCAGTAATAAGACTAATAGTATCCATATACACTTATCACAATAATTGTCTTATTAATTTCACGTAATATATTTTCCAACAATTTGTATGTTATAGTAATACAATTTATGTTAGATATCACGGAAATTAATTTAATTCATATTGAGATTCATATTGAAAGAAACAATATTTCATAAATATACACTTAGGCCAACATAGATGACACGTGCCTTAACATGAAGTTTTTCTTGCATCATAATGCACATCAAGTGCTTTTCCTGTCTAAGTTGTCATCACTGACAAAAAATGGTGTGTCCTGTGACTTCTCCTGATTATTCGGTATTATCCTGCGAGTCATAACTATTAATTTATTTATTTGGCATTTCTGACTTAAGATATGCTTTTATTTTTATTGTTACATATATCAACAAATATAAACCATTCAACTAAGATAGACGTTAGGCAATACTGCATATATCGTGTATCCATTTATGAGACTGTGTGAAGTAATGTGTAAAGCTAAGGTAAGGCGAATCGTGCTTGTGCTGATTTACGTTCCACGTGGAACGTGTGCGGGAGTGGAGGTGTGACTGTTTGCTTTCCTAACTTCGGCACTAGGCGGAAGTGAGTGGAGGGATTGACACCTTAGCCATTTCATCTCCAGAGATTGAAACACCTTTAGCCATCAGGAGGTTGTATGGGCCGCAAGTCGGTCTGGACAGGGAGGCCAAAGGAAAGGTGTTCCTGCTGCTGTCGGGCATCGAACTCCATTCGTCTACTTCGTAGTCTAGTTACTGTAATCGCGGTTTGTGTCGTAATATGGAACTCTATGTCTGTTCGTATAAAATTTTTTGGAGTGAATTTTGTGTGTGTTAATAAGGAATATTTCCACGTTCAGGTTTATAAAATTCTTTGAAATCGCTGTTAGGGACTCATTTGAACTGACTCCCTAGAGGCGATCATAAGATGTGTTCGTTGCTGGATTTGATGTACTCACTCTTATGACAGAAAATTTCTACGTTACCGGAGCAGACGCCGTATAATCTGGTAGATAATTACTAACTTTGCTCCAAAATGTTGGTGGATATCTTCCAATGTATACGGAGTTACATCCCAAAAGACAGCGATTTTCTTGCATAAATTATTTTAAAAGATTGCTTTCTTAAAACTAGCCGTTTCGAATCGCCATCAAGGCAGGAATTGAAACTTTGTATATGCTCATAAATACCTGAGACTTATTTTCATACAAATAAGGTAAGAAGTTTTTATCGATCCAGTGTTTCCATCAAACGTGAGAATAGAAAAGTTTGTAAATGCATTTTAGAGGCAGTTCTAATGCTTCAACCACTCGAAAGGTAAAACGGGTCGGATTGTTTTTAAAACGCAAGTTTCTGACGTCAGTTTAAGTTAAAAAATATGAAACAAAAAAGCCCCGAAAAAAAAGGAAGTATATGCAAAGTTTTGAGGGGATAAAATATAAGTTAGGAAGAGAAAATGAACTCCTAAGTTGAAAATATTTTTCTTGGAGTTGCGGGACGCAGAAGTAATAAGGCGCAGGGAATCACCCAGCAGAGAACACTGAGTGTAGCGGACAAATTTTGTAAGATCGTTGGCATGACTTTTAATTTCTACGAATATGATATTAACTTTGAAATGTTTTATACATTATATAAATGTATTTTCATGTACTTTAACGACTGGACTGGTAATGATTTGTCACTTCATGTATGTTGGTACACATATGGTCATCACCAGTGTGAGTAGGACTTGTGTCAGAAAAAGGGCAGTATTTTTTTGTGAATTATTTGGGCTAATGCAGGTGTTAAAAATGGCTTTAAAGTTTTACTGGTCTGTGGTTTTGATGTTAGTTTCATTCCGTATAGTAATCGTTGTTTTTGTTAAGTTATATATGCTGTATTTCTAGGTTTGTTTGAACCTCCCTTAAGACCTTCTTGAATTTGTTTTCTTTCCCACATTTTCTTGAGAAATATTTTTTTCCTTGTTCAATAAATTTTATTTCACTCGCCTCTATCAATGAGCACACGTTTGTTTCGTATTTGTAGTGTTTGTACAAAGAACTTTAGGTATTTATCGAATTCCTTTCTCTAGTTACGTAAGGTCGATATTTGGTCGTTATTCTGGTACATTATTTGCGATGGACAGATTAAAGTCATAGGCGGAGAATGCAGCAGTGATAGGAGGCTTGTAAAACACGTAAAGGTTTCGGTTGAAAAACGTGAAGGAAAGAGACTATGTAGATCAGGAGTGGTTGCGTGGGTAATATTAAAATGGAATTAAAACAAACGATGGAGATTAAATTTGATTGACTCAGGATAGAGACCAGCAGCAGGATTTGTGAAAACGGTAATGAAATTCGTGATTCCACAAAGTGGGGGGATTTATTGACTAAGTGAAGGAATGTTAATGTTCCTGCGACGACTCTTCACCTTGCAGTTACTGTGTGTGCAAAACATTTTCATCATGTACCGAAAATATAGACCTGGCTACAAGAAGAGTTAATTTTTTGCTTCGCCATTCATGTCCGTGTGTCTATAAGCATGCATCAACTCGGGTCACACTGGACGGACTTTCGTGATATTTGATATTGAAGACTTTTATTAAAATCTGTCGAAAAAATCCAAATTTGGTTGAAATTGGACAAATGTATGGGGAATATTGATTCAATAAAATTTATGACAAATTTCTACATTTCTCCTTATTACGATAACTACTTTGTAGCCGGTTTATTCGAAGATGCATATTTGTTGTCAGTTGTCTTTATTGCTGTTTTTGGTAATCGTGATATTTTAGAATTCCTCACAGGCATGTCTTGTTACAATACCTTAAAAGAAAGTAGTGAAAACATATTTTCTACTACGACAATTACTTGTCAGCTTAGGTCAAAATGTTTGCCGTGTCATTGTGTTAAGGCGTACGACTCTGTGAATCGCTTATATGTCCTCGTTTTAAAAAAATTCCTTCTTACGCCTACTGTCGCATCACAAGCCGGGTTGGAACATACGATGTGTCACGTTTGATTGCGGAACTGTTCTTTGTAAGTATTTGGAAGAATTTCGCTTAATAATGCTTGGTTTGTATTTCTTTAGGTGTTCCTATTTTGTTTTAAGTGCACGCTGACTTTCTTACTGTTAGTTTCTTTCGTCAGATGTGGGGAGTAAGAAATAGTTATAAATATAGAACAGAAATTTGCGGTTTATTTTCTGTTTCAACGTGCAGTATTTAAGTAAAGTGTAGAGAAGTTCGTAGATAAATTGCTGCTGAGGTTAGGTTTTAGCATGTAGTGGTCATGAATTCATTACTCTAAGTGCTATTCAAATTTTGTTGCACGAACGAGGAGAGCAATAAATTCTGTTAACCTTAAGAGTAATGGTGAACCTCGTTGTTTATGTAAAACAGGATATGTATTCAGTAGACGGCTGTTCATTTAACGTGCATGGAACTGTGAACGTAATGGAACAAAGTGAAGTCCGTGGCCTGAAATGTTCGCTTAAACGAGATAGAAGTGTCAGTGTAGATATTGTGTTGATGGGATTGAGGGAAGCTGGAACTTTTCGGAATTCGAGCGGAATCGATTTGTATTTCAAATATTTTTAAAATAAGAATATCAAGGTGTGTGAAACATTCTTTTAATCTAGGAGTATGTTAATTGAAAGACGGGATATTAAATTACGTAATTTTCCGTAAGGATTTAGACGTGCAAAAGGCACGCAATTTGTCCGAAAAGGAACAAATTTCAGTTATGTTCATGATGAAATTGACACCAGACGAGATGAGATTATCATGAAACACGCATGGGGGAGACTATTGTATATGTTTATATATATTTTGTAGTTTTATACATGTATTTATATATTTTATATTTTTATATATTTATATACGTAGGCTTAAATAAAGAGTCCACAGACGACTGATGTGTCATCACAGGTGTTGTCATTAGATAAAGCAGTGAAACTGAAATGCAATTATTTGCCACATTTTATCGTATTTTCATTTTCTATTCTTGACAAAAGCCGATCCCAGTGGCCGTGCGGTCTAAGGCGTGGGCCTGCGGCCGCTCGCTTGCTAGGATTGTGGGTTGGAATCCCACCGGGGGCATGGATGTCTGTCTCTTGTGAGTGTTGTGTGTTGTCAAGTAGAGGTCTCTGCGACGGGCTGATCCCTCGTCCAGAGGAGTCCTACCGAGTGTGGTGTGTCTAAAAAGCGTCATCGTAAAGCCTCGAAAAATGAGGAGGCCTAGGCCTCCAAGGGGCTGTCGAGCCTTTGGAAAAAAAAAATTCTTGACAAAAAAAAATAACGACAAATTCATAGGCTATTTTAAATTGAGTAAATTTCTTGACGAAATTAAACAGCACTGGTATTTCTACCATTTGCCCCTTGGCATATCTGGTTACATATGCAAGCAAATTACTGCTTAGAGACAGTGCCAAAATTTACAGAATTCTCTGCTAAAAAAGAATAAAATTTCTCCAATAATTGCTTCGTACTTCACGAGGACGGAGCATGGAGAAGCTTAGCGCACACATCTGAAATTTCTCCCATTTCGCTCCCAGGCTCTATTATTAGGTCTTTTGACCATCGCCTATCGATTATCGACAATTCCCACACCATTTGCCGATAAGCTGGTCTAATCACCTACAAATACTCTTAAAGCCAGTGAAATAGAAACATCATTGTGCTGTACGTGAGGGTCCTGTCAGCTAGATAGCAAAGTATCACGTAAATTATAGAAAACTCTCGCTTTTATTTAAGCTGCTTGGTTTTTCTGTAAAATTATTATTAAACAACATTTTATTATCACGTGAATAAATAAATCAAAGCCAAACAACGTACACATGCTGTAAAATTAAAAACCTTTATTTTCTTTGATATATGTTTCGACCTCTTACGAGCTTATCTTCAGGGAGCCTTGTTCCTAAAACCTAGGTGTAAAGTACCGTGGCTTACATAGAAGTTTATAATAGCTAGCTACTTGTATATTAATGAGTACCAAAACATTTACATTAATATACACATATCTATTAATGTACACACATTCTGAGACCAAGGTGTAGGATTACTGTAAATTATAACGCGTGCTTTAGATTCATTATGAAGTAACAGAAGGTCATAGCCTCTTGAATCACTTTAAATTAAAATTAAAATTTAAATTCTGTAACAGACACATGAGTCTGACAATAGGTGATTTTAAATTTTAAAGCTTCGACAGCGTCACATGCTTGGGATCAGTTGTGAACAATGAAAATAAAATGTGGACATTTACTCCAAAATCTAGAGAGCATACCACGCATACCTAGCACACATGAAACTCGTCAGGTCTAAAGTCCTCTCCCGAAATATATAAAACTCTAACACCACATATGCTCACCTATGTGTCTGAACCTTGGACAACGACCACGTAAGAAACAAACGCGCTCAGATTATTTGAAAGAGAGATTGTAAGGAAAATATGGACCAGTAAAAGAAGAACGCTGGACAATAAGAACAACCAAGGAGATAAAGTATATATTAGAAGGGGAAGATATTGTAAAATTTATAAAATTTCTCTGACTAGGATGTTATGGTCATGTTTAAAGACTGCAAAACCAAAGAATACCAAACAAATTGCAACAGCTACAATAGAAGGAACAAGAAAAGAGGAAGACCACGCAAAAGATGGAAGGACGAGGTTAAAGAGGACTTATACATAATGGGAATAAAAACAGACAGTTAATGGCCCGAGACCGTCGGTAATGGAGGAAGATTTGATTGGAAGCCAAGTTCCACAACGGAGGAACAGGAGGGGGAGGAGGAGGACGAGGAAGAGGAAGAGAAGAAGAAGAAGAATTTAAGAAGAAGAGGCTACTAGACATTGGAAATATATGTTGTGTATATGTTCAGGCATATGCATAGTCATACTGCTATTTGAAAAATTATGCTCTTGGGAAGGATACAGTGTCAGACAATTGTTCTGTTATAAATTATTCAGAAATGCACAGTAATTGCTGCTGGTAGTGTGTTAAAGGAAATATTTATAAAATCTGTTCCTATTAAATTTCCTCTAGACTAACTTCCAAAAGTGACAGACAGATATATAAAACAGGAGGTCTTGTATTTTTGTGACTTTGTCTTTCTGATGACATTTGCAAGGAATGAATCCCTAAAGTATCTTGATTACTTTTTTACACAAGGACTATGTAGATCATTGTCCATTGCATGAGGCATTGTTCACTTACATGAAATTTCGGATGTGTTTCTAAAATTCCGGTTGAAAACAGCAGTTCTTACTCATGTATCCGAAAAGTGATTAAATTTCAGTGGAGGGAGAGCAACAAGAAATATTAACGTCAGCTGTAGTCCAGTAAGCCGTCCATTGTGTATGGCCTGATGAGAAGCAGGATCTGTAACACGAGGGACGACCAAACAGTTTTTTGTGAACTATTATTCCGGCTCTTGGTTCTATGCTAATGGATGCTGTGATGGTTTTTAGATACTGATAAATGATGAGAAGATAACCCGTTCTATGTTATGCTTGGCGTTATTTCGATGACGAATGAAATATTCTTTTCGGTACGGATTCGATCCCAAACATTTTAAGAAATGCGACCTCGCTGTGGCTGACTTGTAATGTTCTTTGATCGTCTCAGTTCGCACTTACAAATCTCTGTATCTGAGAGGTAAAGGAACCTGGCAGAATGAACCGATGTTGATATTTATGGGACTGTTGGATGTTATATTTCACTTTATGAAATTCTATTTTGCGAGATCTGAGGTTCTCACAGCGGAGTTGATGCATATTCTAGCCTCATGGCATACGACGCGGCGTTGATTGGTAAATAGTTACATTTTTGAGGAGAGTAGTGTGTCTATCGTCCTAGAAAACTTGAATCTTCAAGTTATATTTTCTTTGGCCGTTATATGTAACTTGCATCTACAAATTACATTTTCTTCAACCAATATGTGTGGTTTTATGATTTTGCAGTCTTTTTATTTAGATAAACTATCACGTAATTTTTCGTTTTTTAAATCAAAATGTGGTCGCAGTAAGTAGTAATAAGAATATAACGAAAAAAATATTTTTGTAACTTAGAACTGATAAAGGTACCGGACATACAAAGCAGGAAGAACGTGATACTGTGCGGTAGCGTCCGAATTCTTTATGAGCGGAATAGGTACAAAAACGACTATCTTTTAAATAAACAACATTACTTTTGATGTGGTGACAGTCTGTGTTAAAGGAGTGGACTTGAGTTGGAGGATTGCATTTACTTGGCACAGGCTACAAACTCAATACAGAATAATATATCATCTGGTATATGTAATGTTATTCAGTTGAATTTTGTAGGATAGTAGCAGGTTCCTGCGAGCACTGTAATAAAAACTTCGGGATTGGGAAAAGACGGACACTTTTTTTGACTAGTTGAGCGACGGTTAGCTTCTGAAGAGGACTCTGCTCCACACAGCTATGTATAGGTTTATAAATTGTGTTTTTGTATTGAATGACAAAATATCTAACATTGAATTCTTGTTGATAAGCATGGAACATCCCATTTTATAACTGATCGTGACCTTGATGTTGAATTACCTTAGTTTATTCTCAATAGGATAGTCATAAGATATTCAACAGATGAACGCAGGAAAACGCAGGAATTCTGCCTCAGAAGAGTAATGACATTTGGCCGCTCTCTGTTACCAAATATTGTTTCAGGTTACGTAAAACGTAATGTGGCGAAGCTGATCGGTGTTTGTGTTACTTGTACATAAAGAGGTTACAGCCGTGTAATACATTTCAGCCTCCGATTGTACGATATTTTTATTGCCATAATGTCTCCAATGCCGTGACTTCCTTAACTTACGTGTAAGCTACTCACACTATTGCTGCTCTCATGTAGATGGATCAGAGGCGTGCAAGTCAATAAATGACCTTAATCTGTATGAAGTGGGGAAGGAATCCACTAGTACTTCGAATATACTGCACAGTTTAAATATTTGAAGAGAAAAGTAGCAAATTAAATTTGCATTGGTGAAGAAATTAATAGCGGAGTTTTGTTCGTACTTTTTTCTTCCTTATTTATTTTGGGAGCTCGTACAATTCAGAACCTTTTGTCTTCTCATCAAATTTAGAACAGAATTTCTCGACTGGTTGAACGACACTGACTGCGTTAAGAGGAAGCTGTTCTGTGGAATTTCTTAGTTTCCTAAAGATTATAAATTGAACCTTTGTGTTACATGATTATGAAACTTTATCTTTCGCGTTAAGGAATGACTGTAGATCGAGGGCTTCAGAGAACGAACTGAAGAATGTATTTGACCTACGTTACTTGAAATAACATACGATATAAAGAACTGTATGTTCAGCACATGATATCATGCTTTCAGTAGATATTACTATCGCGGCAACATGAAAGACTATGAGAAACCCCGAGATATTTAGCACACACAGAGAATTGAAAAAGGCCAGAAGCTTAGTAGGATAAAGTGAAGGAAAGAAAGCATTTGACGTACTGGATATAGATGAGAAGACAATATTAAAGTGGATCGTAAAGTTTTAACGCTGTAAATGGTTAATATACATAAGTAGCAATAATAAAATAATGAATTTTTAATAAACGTCTCTGTTAAATATCACATATGTGTTATTTAATATCAATTTGGAAAACGTTTCGGCACCAACTTCCGTCTTCAAGAGAGTATCATTTCTAAAATTTATTGAGATAGCACTGCATATCTTGTGTTACTCCGTCGCACCAAGCGCAAAACATTGTAACACCTAAGAATACAAGTTTTCTTAACATATACCAGAGCAAACGAGCAATAGAATGCAGCGGATACAACCACTTTTAACAGTGCAATTAGTGTGGACCATCTCTACACGGAAAAATTGGGCTCCATAATAACTACGTAAATGCTATCACACGAGTTAAATCGTACGTAAAGGTAAAGGTAAAGCAATCCCATTACAGGCCTGGACAGACCCTTAGGGTTCCAGGAGGTTGAGGCTCCCAGATTTCTAGACAATCGGCACATGAAGGTGGGCATAATAAACCTAACCAGATTGATTTTTATCTATTTATTCTTTTAAATTTGTTTCGTAATATTTTTGTCCAGTTTAAGATCTGCATTGATACGTCCGTAGTTATTAGGAAGGACGTTGGCCCAATTGTAACAGCCGCTGCGAATTAGTGATGCAGAATAACGTCCAAATGTTTTCCAAATCTGAAAGGAGCAGGAATGAAGCCTCTGCCCATACAAATGGCGCTGAAGCACGCAAATACCGAATTAGATTTCTTGTTATTAAATTAAGCATCTCGAAACAAAAGGATGTTACATCGTATTATGTTTTGTAATATTTACCTCGTTGGCGAAGCAGGATGCTAAGACTTGTGAACACAACATCTGTTGCATTATGTAATAAACAGTGCATAGTTGCTTCGAGACAAAGGATACTTGTACGTAAGTGGCTTTAATAACAGCTAGACAGAGGTAACCAAATGAAAGAGGGGTACAGGGGAATTTCATATTCTGGAAGGTACTGATTTTGTTTGCCGATCCCAGTGGCCGTGCGGTCTAAGACGTGGGTCTTCGGCCGCTCGTTTACTAGGATCGTGGGTTCGAATCCCACCGGGGGCATGGATGTCTGTCTCTTGTGAGTGTTGTGTGTTGTCAGGTAGAGGTCTCTGCGACGAGCTGGTCCCTCGTCCAGAGGAGTCCTACCGACTGTGGTGTGTCTCAAATGTGACCATGAAACCTCGACGAAACGAGGAGGCCCAGGCCCATATAGGGCTGTCGAGCCATAGAAAAAAAAACGATTTTGTTTAGATGAGTAATTTGTGCGGGATGTGTGTGAGGCAATCAGTTTGTTAAATATGAATTAATAACAATGTTTTCTTTTTTCGTGATATTTTTTTCTCATTTTATATTCTTCTGACTTGCCTCGTTAACATTTCCCATAAACGTGGCAGAATTAAGACTCATTATAATGGAGTTTCCTTATTCCAGAAGAAATTACGCACTGCAGAAACGCTGTAACCTGTTACGTATGCTTTAATGTGTGAATGTAATTGAGGGATCTGAAGTTGCCCGTCTGATATTGTTTAACTGTTGTTACATGTTCTGTTGCGGAGTGCAGAAAATACATTTTAACGCCAGTACTGACACGAGAGGAATAATGTAATAAATAAGCGATCTAAGTGACTGCTTCAAAATAAAGTGAATATAAAATAACAGGAATTTGTGGACACTTATATCCCCATATTTTGACAAAACTGAAAATTGAATAAAGTTAAAATCTTTTATTTCCAAAAGGGTCTAATTTTATCGCAACCCTACATCAAAGAATGGACATTCGAAAATGCTCTACTGTGAAAAAATGAGATTTCAGGTTTCGAAATTGAAATTTCATAGAAAAAAATCTGTGTAACTACATGACCTTGTACATTTCCAGATAAAATATAGTACCTTTTTGAAGACTTTGACAAAAGAAGTAATGGAAGAACAATTACAACAATGACAAAGAGAACAGCACATCCACTAGTATGCTCTTTTCGCATTTATCCACACATATGACGAGGTATATGCTATGAATAACATTTGTGTAAGCTTATTCGTGACAGTTATTTACGACTGACAATACACGAAGCAATGGTGGAACCGAAGGTTAGCAAGACCGCACCTACGAAGCTTCCTATTTCTTGATAGTGGTGTTTTATCATACGAAGTTTAATGGTTGGAGGCACTTGGAATGAGGCAGATTATTTCCTTACATAATTGCATTGATTGTAACTTTAACATTTATGCAGTATTTATACCGTCTTACATCAACTAGAAAGAAGAAGCGGCATTTAATTCGTAACTTAGGCAATGGTCGCATTTAGTCTCTCACTAGAGGATCTTTTTGTAAACACATACGAGTATCTCCACATGAAGGCGAGTGTAAATAGTACCTACATATTTTAAGAGATGCTTCTTACACTGTACGTCTGAACGCAGGCCTTGTGGCTCTTCTTTATTTCTAATTGACAGTCCGAATCGATAAAAGTATGCTGTCTAGTCACTGCTCTCCACTAAACTACTTCTCATTTGTGAGAGCCACATGTTTGTGGCAGTACTCTCTTCAGTTATTGTACATGCAAGCTGTGGGGCGTGTCTGTACAATGCACAACTCTCAGCTAACCTCTTGAATGGGAATGTTGCGAGCAAAAGCATTCCATGTCCTTCACATTTGAAATTAGGCCCACTCGTAATCTACATTCTTCTATTTGCATACATTATTTATCATCACTCAATGCGCTAGTTGTTATGAAACCTACCAGAAGAACGGGTTTGTCGTATTTATATTATCGGTATTTCTTGCGACTTTTTTGTACAAATTAAGAGCTTGTTTGCCGTGCACTGAGAGCATCGAATGAAAATATAATTGGAAGACTGCCTTTTTTTCTCATGTTTAAACTCAAGAATTTTCAGTGGATTTTATTAAATCTAATATTATGTATATATAGCAACAATTGCATGACGTGGTGTAATTCTGACTACTATATGTTCAATATTCGCACTTCTACACACGTAGCTTAAATACCATGCTGTGAAAACGCATAAGGAAGAGAGGTACAGCTCGAACGCCGCTGCATGCATTTTTAACATGGAAGTAGGCGGAGTTTCACCTCATTCAGACAAGAGTTCTTATTTCCTATATGTAGGACGCAAGGTGCGACCCAGAGTTGGCGTGGGAACAATAGTGAAGATAAAATTCTCTGTAAATGCCAGGAATTGAATCCCAGTCATCCAACACTTAGGTCAGTCGCTGTAATGACTGAACCAGTTTCGGGAATGCAGTAACTTACTTCCGGTCACAAGCCATATAATAAAAATGTGGACGTTCAGTGATAGAAATCAGAATGGATTCCTCGATTGTCATTGTTAGATACGGCGATACTTGTCCTTTGCTACGTTCTCGCAAGAAGGTGGTAATGGGAACATGTCTACGCCTGAATTACTACTGCAGTAAGTGCATCGTCATTAAATTCTGTGTGATGGGGAGGGGTATCCGGTCTCTGAATTTATCGATCCAGTCCAGTAATTGCAACCTACATGTTTGCCAAAACAGTGTTGGACTCTCACCCATTTATGCCGCATCAACCTCAAAACTACCCAAGATCTCTACTTGATATGTTCGCACCAACCCGCGGTCTTGAACCGAAATGAATCATACAGAGCTTCTCACTAATTTCTGCTCTCAGCACGGCAGCTGTCGCGGCAGTTTGATCGCATACAAATCCTGCCTCGGCGGTGCTTTCAGAGTCTCTATTTCCTTTGCAGTTCAACTTAGCTTTTTTTTCGTAGAAGACTCTCGAAGTGCCAACCTCCAGCTTCTGTGCCGGCCTCGCATTTTCTGAAAATGTTTTGTGCCATACACGGAACTAATGTCTTGAAATATTGGCAATTTCTGTTTGAATATTTACTGTCAGTTTTTGCAAAGAATGTTGCATGTCGTACTTTTCTCTTCTCTTGTTAATTTCCTGAACAGTGGTTGAAGGATTCATTTAACATAACAGTCGGAATTTGTTTCTTTGACACTCACGGGCCCTATGATTTCGCGCGCACCAGTAGCACTTCACGGTGACGTAAAGGAAACTTTACGAAATGCATCGGGATTTTTGTAACACAACATCTGTTATTTTGGCCGTGTACCCTCCTACTTGGTGTCAGCCATGCGTCACCCAAAAAATGTAAGTTTTTATTTCTGTTTTTGTGGACCAACTGACACTGCTGTTCGATATTTTTCCATTATTCTGTACGTTCTTTGTAGGGCAGTTTTGTCGCAGGAAGATTTTTACAGAACTTTCAGCTACGTTTGTTTCATGACATATACATTCCTAGCAATTGTATTGTAAAGAGACAGACACTCGTTGCTCGAAATAAAACATACCTCCGATACAGTTTCCTCCTCTACATGAGCGACATTACAAAACTCGGATAAAAGTGTCAATTGACAGCGTAGCTAACATGACGCAGGAGAAAGCCGACTCGCCTTGCATTACGGGCCTTCTGTTTCTCAATGATCGGTAAGATGATTGGAGATGTGCTCTGTGGTATTTCATAAATTCAGCCTTATATTACGAAACGTATGATTGGTTGGTGACGTCTCTGTTGACTCTGCTGTCAGCTCATAAATCCAACTCCGTGGAGGAGAATGCTTTCTGAGAAGCTGACATTCGCTCAGCTGATTAACTTCCCGAAATTTTATAGAACTTGATACTTTATTGCCGTGATACAGTACTTATCTTTCATCATGATACAGTTTTTGTACGATTTATAGAAACGAGCGTGACATGCGGCTGTTTTATAAGGACCATATTAAAAGACTGTCCAGTTATATGGGATTTTTGGAAATATGTAGTTAGACACAGGAAGTTTAAAATATAAATAAACTCTCTTATGAGCATAGTCTTTTTGAAATTTCAACTGCACTGTGGAGTGGAGTTCTTCTATTGCGATTAAGGGTTAACTATATTTATCTAGTCAAGAACTTATCGCCTTTTCGGAATCCGAAAATCCACTGTCGTTTCTACAAGAAAGTTCTGCCGATCTTTGTTCTTAACTAGTTTGAACTAGTCCATATTATCATTTCCTATTTTTCTGTGATCCATTTTTAATACTACACATCTTTCTATGGCAAGGTGCTTCAATTTTATAATTTTATGTTTTCAGAGTAGAATTTTGTGCATATGTCTTGTCTATCCCAAACTGTTTAAAATTCATAGACATTTTCTAATCTCATTGGAGGCTGTATACTGTGTAATTGAAGTACATCGCTATGTGACTTAATAACCAACAATAATAATTTTGTGTTTGATATCATGGCAAAAACATACTTGTACTTTGCCGGTTAATAATTCTGACTTTTATTAGGGAGATATTTATGCCTCAAGACAATTTCCTTACCGGCTGAGCGACAGTCATCTTCCGAAAACTGACACTCTTCCATGGTGTTGGTTAATTGTTGTGTTTTAATTTGTTATATTTACTGAATTTGTTTACGCATTATGTAATTTATGTATGATTTTTGATAAGAATGACATTAATTGTTCAGTATTTTGCTTACTAGTAGGGTGCTATACTACCGAAGTAATCATTTCCTTGAATGTAACAAAATATATGATGTGTCTGAAGCGAAATATTCAGTGACGTATCAAAATTTAGTGTGGTGTGGGGCGGTGCATTCATTGCACTTCAATTAAAGTCTAAAACTGAACTAAAAGCTGTTCATCATCGAAATTAGTTACTGGTGACGGCGGTTGGATTCAAAGCAAATCTATTTCATTCAACCCAGACCTAAAACAAACAGAATAATATGAAAGCTGATCGCTCTGGATACTTGTGCTAGACAATGATATCACGATTTGACTGTGTGTAGATCTAAAGAAAATGAGAATAAAAACGAGTCAGTCTACCTGTATACACAGGATAACTTTAAACTGATAAGAAGATGCTCATTGCGTTATAGGTTTCGAAAGGTGTATGCAAGCTCTCCTGGTGACCAGCTTGTAGTTCAGGACAAGTGCTCAATTCTTCCTTCATTCATTCTGTAGTCTGTCTTACGACAGGTCCGTAGCCTCTTCCAAAGCGAGTTCTCCACAGGGTGCGATCTAGTGCTTCCTCTTTCAATTTCCAGTATCTTTTCTTTTCCTTAAGGTCATCCAGTAGCTGCTTACGTCTTCTCCCTCGTCGTCCCGTCATTTCTATCCTTCCTTCTAACTTTCCTTCAATCACGTGTTTCAGAAGGCAGTTTCTACGCAAGATGTGACCAATCCAGTTAGCCTTTCTTCTTTTTATTGTATGTAGTATATTCCTCTCCTCCTTGACTCTGTGTAATACTTCTTCATTTCTCACACGATCGGTCCAACTGATCTTCTCCATTCTTCTCCAGCACCACATTTCAAAACTTTCCAGATACTTCTGATCTACTTTCCGAAGTGTCCACGTTTCAGCACCATACAAAGCTATGCTCCAAATGTAGCACTTTACTAGTTTCTTCCTTAAATTTAATTCCAGTTTGCTGGTGAAAAGATTTTTCTTCTTGTTGAATGCTGTTTTTGCCATGGCAATTCTGGATTTAATTTCACGTGTACACCTTGCATCACTTGTTATCATGCTACCCAAATAATTGAAATATTCCACATTCTCCAATTGTTTTTGATCTATCATAATTTTCATTGGGGATGGTTGCCTTGAGATTTTCATTACTTTAGTTTTTCCCACATTCATTTCCATTCCATAGCGTCTTCCAATTTCAATTAGTCTATCAATCATGCCCTGTAGCACGTTTTCTTCTCTAGCCAGTAGCACAAGGTCATCTGCATATTTCACAGTGCGAATTACTTGTCCTCCTATTTTGAAGTCTCCAAACCCTTCAAGAGCTTCCTTGGTAAGGTACTCGCTGTATAAGTTGAACAGAATCGGTGACAAACAGCAACCTTGTCTAACTCCTCTTCCAATCTTCACACTTCTCGTCTCCCCTTGGTCCAGTCGTATTTTGACACTTTGTTCCATGTACAATTTGCTGACTAATCTTCTTTCGCGCCAGTCTATCCCAATTCCTTTTAGGATTTGCATTAATTTGGTCCAGTTGACACGGTCAAATGCCTTCTGCCAGTCTATGAAGCAAGCACACAATTCCTCATCTATGACCAAGGTTCGTTCTGATATTATTCTCAGCATCCCAATTGCATCCCTAGTTCCTTTTCCTCTTCTAAATCCAAACTGATCTTCTCCAAGTGCATCTTCAATTTTCCTCTCAATTCTTCTTCTAAGTATCCTCGCTACTATCTTTGCTGCATGTGCGATGATGCTGATTGTGCGATGGTCGCTGCATTTTGTAGCTTTGGGCTTCTTCTTTAAGGCAATCATTGTAACTTCAATAAAATCTCTGGGCCATTCTCCAGTTACATACATGCTGTTGATCATTTGTGTCATTAGCCTTAGACCACCTTCTCCCAACAATTTGAGTACATCCCCAGGTACATCATCATCTCCTGTAGCCTTCTTATCCCTCATCTCCTTGATAGCTTTTTCAACTTCACTTTGCAAAATATAAGGGCCTTTCTCGTCTTCATCTACTTCATCTTCAGGTTCGACGTCTAGATGTTCTGGTCGATTAGCTCGATCGTAGAGCTCTGTGATATAATTCTCCCAAATTTGCAATACTCGTCTCTGATTTATTATTATATTGCCTTGAGAGTCTTCGATGCCAATGTTTTGAATCCCATGGTTTTCTTTCCAACCTAGTTCCTTTGTCTTCATGTACATTAAATCATAACGTCCTATTCTTTGAAATTCTATGATCTCGTCGCATATGCTCTCCAGATATTCCTTCTTGGCGTTGTCCGTGGCTCTTTTCAATTCGTTCCTCAGTCTTCTGTAGTTCTTCCTTCCTTCTTCATTGTTGACATTCTTCCATTTCCTTCGTTCATCCATTTTACTGATCATCTCCTGTGTAATCCATGGCTTTCTTGCTCTCCTCTCGACTTTTCCAACCAAACCACTCATAGTATCTAACACACATTTCTTGATATTGTTCCACTGCACTTCCACATTCCCACTTTCACATTTGATTGCACCAAGCTGTTCTTCTAGTCTATCGTGTACTACCTGTCGTTGAGCATATAGCTTCTCCAAATCCCATCTTGGTTTTCTCTTGTGGAACCTCATGATCTTCTTCAATCTGGTGCAGATCTTTGCAACCAGTAAATTGTGGTCAGAGTCAATATCTGCTCCAGGCAGTGTCTGCACATCCTTCACACTGTTCCTGAATCGCTGTTTCACTAGTACATAGTCCAGCTGATATCGATTCCTATCTCCTGGTGATTTCCACGTGTACAATCTTCTTTTAGGTTTTTTGAACCATGTGTTTGTTATAACAAGTCCATTTCTTTCACAGAAGTCAATAAGCATTTGACCTCTCTGATTCCTCCTTCCCAGTCCATATGGTCCAACAGTGTTGTGATGTGCTTTATCTCCAACCACACTGTTCCAATCTCCCATTATAATCGTGTTTGTCGCGCCCTTTCCATCCTCTTCAAGAATTTCTTCAATTATATCATACAACTCTTCCACTTTGTCATCTTCATAGTCCGATGTTGGCATGTACACTTGCACTATCAAAATACTTACCGGTTCTGCCTGCAATTTAATAGCAATGATTCTGTCACTATACACACTCTTCTTAACAACACTTTTCACTATGCTTTTATGCACTACTATAGCTACGCCTCTTTCAGCACTGTCACCCCCGGAATAATACACTGTATAATCACCACTTTTTATTTCACCTTGACCCTTCCACCGCACTTCACTAACACCTAGCACAGACACTGCGTTCTTCTGCATCTCTTTCTTCAAATTTTCGAGTTTTCCTCCTTGATTCAAGGTCCTTACGTTCCAAGTGCCTATCTTGAAGCTGTTATGTTCATTCTGTGTCTTCTGCTGTTGTCTGTAGTCATTACCGCGTGGTGTCTCCCCTAGAAACACTCCCCCCCGGAGATCCGAATGGGGGAGTAGTTTACCTCCGGATCGTTTTGTCTCCAGAGGAAGCATCTCGCATTTGGCATTTGTCTCTGTTTCTGGAAGAGACTATCCAGGAAAAGTAATAATGTGGTAGTTTTTCCATTTGCTTTCCACATCGCAGTACAGCAGCCGTTCAGACCACTCTGGTCACGCCTGTTGCTACACGATCATGAACCATCTCGAGCATCATTTGCTCTGTGCTTCATGTCGCTACTGATGTCGCTGCTTCCGGCATCGGGGGAGTTTTTATTCGGTTTCCCATCTCCTAGGCATCTCTCTTCGTCTGGCTCCTACCCTTTTGATCTGTCCGGCTTGGGAGACCCTACTGGTAGCAATGCTACCGCCGGCTTAGCTCTCAGGGTCACTGGAACTCACAAGCCCCTCTACCACGGCAAGGTGAAGATACCAACAAAGGGGAATTCTTCCTTAATCTTAAAAAAATAAATTTATTATTTAGGAAGTTTATTGCTCCGCACTTGTGTGAAACTTAGTGAGGCGAAAATGATGATGTGATGATAAATTTTACTGATTTGTCAACTGTACAATCTATTCACCTATACTGATTACCTGTTGTCGCTAGAATTTTAGTTAACCTCATTATTTGAACAAGAGATCCAAAAAGACCGTAGTCTAAATAACAAGCCAAAGAACTAAGTAACCAACTCCATGCAAAAATCCTTCTGTGTACATCAATATTTCCTGAACCAGTCAAGAAAATCCCATCATCGTATGAGACTAGAAGGTTCATGACCGTGTGAAGAAGAGCTGGCCCATTTCCTTATCGCGAGTCACACGAACCCAGTCCCACACTCCCAGTGTATTTCTTAAAGATCCATTTCAATATTGTCCTTCTACGCCTTGTCTTTCCAAGTAGTTTCCTTCCTTCATGTTTTCACGACGAAACACTGAATGCATTTCAGAAGAGACTAATATCAGGCATTATGTCTGATATTAGGGGTCCTGAACGCCAACAGAACACTGTCTTCTGGGAAGAGACGCCCTGCAACGTTGTAGAAATGCACGAACGTTTCAGGCCTACACTTGCTGCCTGAAACTTCAGTGTCTCTCTACCCGAAATGGAGGTACCATGTTTTTCAGAAGCGTCGGTAAATTTATGTTTCACGTGACAGAGTCATATCCAGAAAGATAGTATTCTGCATAGATACTGTCGTGAGAAGCTCATATCTTACATAAAGTAAATAAAGTTATAATTTTTTCCTTCAGGTCAATCTCTCTGAGCAATATTTTGTTTTTATCCATGTTTGCAATCCTGAAAACTTCTTGCCTGACGCTCTACTTTGTAGTCGACAGGTGCCTGCTTTTACTAGTGTGTGTGTGTCCAAGGTGTAGGTATAATAGCATTACATACAAGGCGAAAACTAGTTTATCCATTTGAAAACTTGTTTCATTGTTGTGGCCCGGTTTTCAAAATACAAAGTTCAAGGTATTTTTGCATTTCCTAAATAAAATTCAGGATATAGTGTCTTCGATTTGCACAACTTCGTTTAGAGTAAAACTAATTCTTTTGACAATTTACAATTAAAAATGTTGTGGATCGTTAAAACTGTGTCGGATGTTTAGCTGTAAAAGAATGGAATTAGCGCTGTAAGAAGTATCTAAGAGATACGTCTATTTGTCTCTGAACGGGCCCAGTACACTGACTTGTGTTATGACGTATAGGGCGGGGTTGATATAAAAAGCAACTTCCAATACTGACGTAACTACTGTCATTGGGCAAAACTACTTTTTAAGCCTCTTTCTTTTACCTCCAAAGTGTCTTAGAAGTGAACGTAGACTCTTAAAGTCGTTTAAGTCGACTAAGTGTTTGAAAGCATTTTAGATGAACAACTAAGGCAAGGAAAGCGCGTTTAAAAAGGGGGATGGACGAAGCACAAAAGAGTGGGAAGAAATGTCTTGCCATTAAAGAGCCTTGGTTTGCATAGTGAAACACTTCATGAATTGTTAATCATTGTCGACGTTGCGTTAGTACAAGCCCCGGCTTTGTGGTATGTGTGACAAGATAAGTTAAACAGGTGTGTCTAGGCGAACCGAGGGAACAAATTTTAACTTACGAGAAAGTCAGAATGGCTCTTACGTGTGATAGTTTTTTTCATATTCCGAAACGATTTCTCTTATTCATCATTCGATTTCAGTTGCTTTAAATAGGCATTACTGCTGACCCCTTCTGCAACTTACACATACGTTCACAGGCTTATAATGGCGCTTGTTACATCATAATTCACTTATTATGATTTCGTAGGCCTATACACTGTCTCGTTCCGAGGCCTCACCTCACTCTGAAAGCAAAAGAGTTTCTTCTACGTCGGGGGTGTAGAAGGTAAGGCCTGCGATAGAAAGGACCCAACAATATTGATCGTAATAACACGGCCTCCTATAAGGTTCTACTTTCTTCTGGTTTATGCTGTCGTTGTATGGGCGATTACAGAAATAAAATAAAGGCGAACCTAGAAGACATCTTATTGGTCTAGACGTAAAAATAGATGAATTAATGGGTTTGTATTATAACGTTTCTTGGTCTGGATGCAGGACAAAAGCGTGATAAAGGGCGATTA
The DNA here is from genome assembly GCA_021186555.1 of Reticulitermes speratus. NCBI lineage: Eukaryota > Metazoa > Arthropoda > Insecta > Blattodea > Rhinotermitidae > Reticulitermes > Reticulitermes speratus. The sequence continues at coordinate 34,638,992 of JAJKFL010000001.1, read as the reverse complement.
AAAGTCATCTTCATTCCTTTAAAAACATATTTTAAATAAAGTGAGAACTCAACGATAGTGAAATTATATGGAGAAATAAGAAGCAGTCTCAAGTTCTGTCATTTGCCAGATTTTCATGTGAGCCCCACTGGCAATTGCGTACACGTCGAAACGATAATATATGTCTTTAATATTTTCATGTTCAGTGATTCACAAACTATTCGAATGCGCACTAGAGAGGGAGTAGACATTCTCTAACTTATTTCCTCAAATCAATCTGAAGGATTTAGATCAGGGGATCAAGTATAGGGTGTTTTTCCCTACTTGACCGATAAGCGCCGGCCTGAAACTCTAGTGAGTTTTATTAGACTTCTACAGGTTATTATCACTGCGATCGTTTATCTAGCTCCCATCACCGACTGTTAAACCTCCCCGACACGCTGCGTACGACGCAACGCTGGCAGAGCGTCGGGCGGAACTTTGGGCCAGCAGTTATCCGTCAAGCAGGAAAAAACACCCTGTACTTGAAATAAGACTGATTATAGTTGTGACGTGTGTTGAAACACCAGACGGGTTCACACTGAAAACAGAAGTGACAACCAAAACTTTGAGATATTGCTTTATGCTCTACAAATATCATTGCTGTGCACAGGTTACTTTCCTTAAAACTCATTGTTAGTCGTGCAAGTATAATTTGTAGGCACATCGTCTGAATTCAGCTAATAAATTCTTCCAAAACCAACTTGACATCTTTAACATTTTGAAAATAGAGAAAGCCAGAGTGACATGAAAGCACTTACAACTTAGAAAGAAGCCCCAAGTTTGTCAGCAAGTGTTCGATATTACCTCCCACGGTTAAAGTAGAGACGTCCGAATGATATTTATTCTTCCCATATTCGCTGCAGTATATCTCATTCCACCATGTTTGTCTCCTGTGTAATGCTGGAAAATGTCACAGATGCAGGACCAAAACGATAAAACCACTTTTTTTAACAAGGAGGTACACTGCCATATTTTCGTACAGAGGTCTGTCTGTGCCTGTATCAACACAGTGTTCATGGCAAATGAATTGTGCGTGAGCGACCTATCCTATGGTCCCCTCGTTTTCCAGATCTGACACTGATTCTTAAAGGCTGTGCTGTACGCTGCTCCTGTGCCTGCAGCCCGCCGTGAAGACTCGAATCCTCTGGGCAATGTCGCTCTGTCGTTGGGTGAGTAATGCCCAACATTCTGAAGGCAGAAAGATTTTTCTAAATGTCGGGTACTACTCACCCGACACAGCCTCATGTCCCAGGGGATTTGAATCTTCAGCTGCACCGCTGTGAGAACCTTAAATCTCGCATTCCTCCGTGACCTGCAGCCACGCATCGCACAGGCGGAGAACACGGACTGAGATTGCCGCTGGGAATGTGGGAAGTAGTTAACTATCTTTAGGATATCCATATGGTAATTAAGGGAGCTCATTCCCAAAATGCGTAGATAACTGTGAAGTGTTTTCTCTTATGGTACAAGCTGTTTCATGTCGTTTCAATTTTCTGCAGTCTCGCCGTATTTCTTAAGATGATTATCCCCGTTGTGTTTACAATAAAACAAGAAATGCAAATATACTCGGTCTAAACACAATTTAATTTTACAGATAAAGCCAGCTACATGTTTCGGCTAATGACGGTAGGCATCACCAGGCTGATCACAGAAATGTAAATAGTAAATGTTAATAGCTGCATTGGTGGTTAGAGATCTCGAACCTTACAAACGTAGTCTTATATAATATACATTACATGTAAAATACGCAGCTTCAGTAATAATAGTTTACGAAGTTTATAAAAATTGTATAATTGTATAATTTATTAAATTTAAATAATTATAGACGTGTGTTGAATATAATAATAATAATAGTAATAATAAAACGTAGTATTTCAAAATAATTAAAATTAGGTTAGCTTAGGCGAATTTTTTAGAGACAGCTGGTATATGTTTACTTCGTTAGTACTGTTTTGGTAGTTGTAGTTAAATTTGCTCGAGGAATATGGTATCAATAATTGTTGTTTGTTATGTATATAAAATGTGTAGTTAAACCTTATGGATATTACATGTATGTCTTAAAATTTAATTTCTTCTTATTTTTCAAGACTCCAGCACGTTTCTGTTTACACTTTATAGACTTAAGAGGTTCATTCCACGCGAGTGTTTTCGGCGATAATAAGCGCGTCTCATTCTTATGGAGTTTTGAGGGCCTACATGTATTTAAAACACATCGCCAGTCATTTAAATTTCATAAATTTTACCATTATACGATCTGTATAATCTTCATGAAGTATTATTCCTGAAGCTGCGTATTTTATATGTTATGTTTTATATTTTATATGTTATGTAAGACGACGTTGGTAAGTTTCGAGATCTTTAACCACCAATGCAGCTGTAAACATTTTTTTTTTGGTATTTTTGTGGTCAGGCTGATGATGGCTGATATCATTAGCCGAAACATGTAGCTGGTTTTATCTGTAAAATAAAGTTGTGTTTAGACTAAGTATTTCGAATCTGTCTCCAACTCTGTATTTTGGAACGCCAGTAAAAATCAAAATTGTAAACATGAAAAATTAAAAGTAGATTAACTTTGGGTAATTGTTCCCATGTGGTTCAAAACATTTTGTCTCCCCTTGTCCTATTTCGGAAAGTAAGGATTAAAATATACAAAGTTTTTTTTTGCCTTTTGAAATTTTCTGTAGGACACGCTGATACACATAATTCTAAAACACGGCAAATTATGCATAAGGTCCTTTTGCACTTACAAGAATATAAATCTTGCCTCAAAGTAGAATGAAAAACTGAGAATTGCAACATTATTGTACCAAAATGATTCAGAACCCTGAAACCGGCAACCCTGTGACTGGTTGTACAATGACAATTAGATCGAGTTCCCTTCTGAGTGTAGCGAGCTGTGAGTTAACTGTGCTGATCTCCTTGTTACTGCATTTAGTGTAGTGTTTTGCGGCATGGGAGCGGATTCCAGTGGACGTTGCTTGTCCAAGTTGTCCAGCCGAACAGAGTTAACCCATTTATCAGCGGCCTCTCCAGTTCACTCCAGAGAGAGGTAATGCTATGTCCTACTTTGAATACCTATCAACGCTTTTAAATATTGGCCTCTGCGCAGTGCAATTTGCATGTTTCCCATAGCAACGAAGTATTGTTTAACGTAATAAAGGGGCCGTGCCATGGCTCAGGCGGTTAGTCGCCGGTCTCTTATCGCGGAGGCCCGGGTTCGATTCCGGGTCGGTCCATGTGGGAATTGTGGTGGACAAAGTGGCACTGGGACAGGTTTTTCTCCGAGTACTTCGGTTTTCCCCTGTTAATTTCATTCCACCGGTGCTCCATTACACGGAAAAACGAAAAAAAACTAATAATCTTCAGCACAGGGTTGCACACTAGGCGTCAAGGTTGCGGTGCGGCCGTACATCTGCTGCGGGGCCCTTCAAAAAAATTACTACTTTACACTGTACCTATTTGGAGTATATCAAGGAACACAGATGTATATTCAGAAGAATAACGCATGGAGATAAAGTAAATATTTGCGTAAACAAGCTGCAGAAAACAAGAATGAGATGCACTATACTCTATAAATTATAGAACTAACAGTCTAGCTGAAGGCATGGAAGCAAGATTGAATTTGACGATAAGATTTTTTATTACCTCCCCCGTGCATTTTTTAACAACTCACAATTGTGAGTCTACGACAAGAATTTACTTCGGTTTGGTTTTCAGAGCTTCATGTATTTGAGTGTAAGTTTGTGTCAGTGTTTAGGATTCTTGTGTCACTGGTGCTTCATGGCCATCATGTCCTTCTCTTTGCCTTTATTGCCATGAACATAGGAGTCCTGACCACTTTATGACCACTTTATATCAGCCTTACTGTCTTCCTGTTTGGAGGGACAGTACCTTACAAATACTTACAACATCAAATAATTCTTTAAGATTTTCTTTGCGATTTTTCATGCCTGCTTGGCTTTCAAAGTCATTTATTGCAAATGGAAAGGTAGTATTTTATTGCAAATCTATACCATTTTTATTAAGACGGAGTACAATACAGATGTCGCTACGTGGTGTCAGGGAATATTTTTCGTTGCATGCCACTAACAGTTTGCGAAGTCGAAAAAGTTTCAGATAAAATATTACTTGCTTTATATATGCCTTAATGAACTTTGAAGTTTTATGTACTAACATTTTTGTATCAGCTGCTCTTTTGTAAAATTCATATTATTCCATATCCATTTCATGTCCACTAAGTGTTATATTGTACTACTACGGAAATAATTGCAGCCTTTGGTTGCTTAGGATGGGCGGGCTTAATGCTTTCAAGCTGAAGTGTGTGGTCTTTGTGAAAAGTATAGTGAAATGAACCACACAGCGGTCATTTATAATTACACACTAAACTCTTCAGATATTACTTTGTTTGGATCAAACCATTAATGTGGCAAAACAATTGTGCTGGTTGACTTAATCTTACTAACGGAACGTCGTAAAATAAGAAATGTTTCACTTTATAAATATCGAGGTATTTCAATAATCTATTCTTCTCTCGAAAAAGTATTTTCCTGTCTTTTGCTTTTGGTTTGATGGTTGAAGTACAAAATTGATATTCAGAGGGTTCCGAGTTCGATTTGATCATTATTAGTAATGCGAGATTAAAAGAATATACGAGTATAATAATCGATTATATATGGATGGAATAACAGACAATCCTGAAACACCCTGTATAATAAATGCACCTGAAACAACTGTGTCAGCGTAGTTGCCCTTAATGGTATAATATTTTGTATAGTAAGTAATATCGGGGTTTCAGTAATGTTCTTTCTTGAAATGTCGTGACATTTGATTTAATTTTCTAGAGTTGGTACTTTCAGTGTGGATTCTGACCGTATCGTGTACGCGTGTCGTTATCTCAGTATCTTAATCTTGTCCATTTCGGAATTTCTTTCAGTGCTTCCATTGCTGGTACAATTTTCACTGCATGGCACGCGGGTTAAAATTGCTACTGCCAGTTTTTCATGCCTATTAGCCAAATTTCCTTCCCTTATAAGTAAATGCACGCTTATGTTGGGCTTATGCACGTATATACCTGAAGCAGTTGATAGAGGTTAATGAAATTTTATACTAATTGTATGAGTTTCATAACACACTCCATTCAACTTCCCTGTTAATTTCCTGCCATCAGTAATTCATAGTGGCGGTGAGAAATTTCACTGTGGGAGGGACGCTAGCACCATTTAATAGAGGACCCTGGAATTTCATGCAGCAAAAGACCTTGAAAAATGTGTGATTATTTTTTTAAATGACACGGCAGATGAGCGAAATCTGTATTTATCTTTCCGTGTGATGGCAAAAACTGACGGATCATTGGAAATGGATTTGTGAAGTTTTGTTTGTAAATAATGATGAATGTATGTCAACATTCTGCGTGATCCGTTTTTTAGGCGAACAGTTTAAAAGCATGGACTTCGTGACAGTCTTATAGGTGATGGTTTCTCAAAGGGTGGTACGCGTACCACTACTGGTCAGCAACCTTTTTACAGGTACGCGACTTTAATTTAAAAAAAATCGAAATAGGATATGAAAAGAATGAAAGTTTTAGAAAGTAAGTAAAACATAAGCCACATATATTTTCTAATATGCAACATTGCCGGCCGAATTATGTAACTCCTCCCCGTTGTCAGCCAGTCTTTCAAATTTCAGCTTTCTTATTTAAATGTAATAAATGATGGCACCTCGAAACTTTTAAATGTCTTCAGTGGCACGTGCGCGAAAAGGTATGAGAATTCTGTTCTAGGTTATATATAAACAAATTGAGCACAATGAGATTTTTATACTTGATGGAAATCATGAACACAAATTGTTGATTAATGATGTAACTACTGATTTATAATTCCTACTTGTTTTATGGTGTAGACTGAAGCGTACAAATGCGTCATAATTTATTCCCAATTTATTGTTTCTGCTTTGGATTTTACCGCACATATTATGTATTTAAGCTAGTGCTATTTTCTACTCGTATTTATAATAGTGGCCGTGCGGTCTAAGGCGTGGGTCTGCGGCCGCTCGCTTACTAGGATTGTGGGTTCGAATCCCACCGGTGGCATGGATGTCTGTCTGTTGTGAGTGTTGTATGTTGTCAGGTAGAGGTCTCTGCGACGGGCTGGTCACTCTTCCAGAGGAGTCCTACCGAGTGTGGTGTGTCTAATGTGCGTGATCATGAAACCCCGAAATGAGGAGGCCTAGGCACCCGAAAAGGGGCTTTTGAGCCATAGGAAAGAAAATTTATAACAATACGGCAGAACATAAATAGAATAATAAAAATTTGGCTTATGTTGTGTTTTGATAACATAACAAGTGTTACACAGAGTAACTGAGTCATGTATGAAGAGTAAGGAATAACATAAATTCAGCTATCCAGTATCAGTTGTTGTTTGTAATTTGTCTTCAGAATAAAATAACTTTCATGGTAGTGTGATGATTCCTTGGCTATTGGAGGCGGACATTTCAATAAATTGCATTGTCAACATTGTGTCCAAACAAACCATACCACTTGTAATCAGTCATATTACTTATAATATTTTACGATTTCTTCGGCGTAATGGTAACTTGCCATAACAAAGCACTAAAGAAACAACAGTTCCAAGGTTTTATAGCTACATAAAATAATTAGCGCCGATCCCAGTGGCCGCGCGGTCTAAGGCGTGGGTCTACGGCCGCTCGCTAACTGGGATTGTGGGTTTGAATTCCGCCTCGGGCATGGATATCTGTCTCTTGTGATTGTTGTGTGTTGTCAGGTAGAGGTCTCTGCGACGAGCTGGTCCCTCGTCCAGATGAGTCCTACAGAGTGTGTGTGGTGTGTCTAAGTGTGATCGTGAAGCCTCGAAAAATGAGGCGGCCTAGGTCCCCAAGGGACTGTCGAGCCATTAAAAAAATAATTAGCAGATTAATAAATTGATACTCAACATTACGTACAGTAGGCTACTGGCAATAAGGTAACAGGCGTGGCTGTCTATCCTATGGCATCCCAGCTGTAAACATTGTGTATGATGGATAGGAATTGACCTCTAAAATCTAGTGGCTACTAATGTACGTTGGACATTTTAAAACTGTACATCTGGTGCACAGAGTGTATGATTCTCACAAGAAACAACGACTATTTCCTTGTAACGGGATTAAGATTTTAGTCCCTGTAATGGAAAAGTAGTGTGTTCTGTCTGCAGTAGGAAACGAATATTTAAGTGTAATTCAGGTTAATTTTGGTCTTTAAAGGATTAATGTTGTCTTGTCGACTATATCGAGTTTATTGACTACATGTATGGCATAAAATTTAAAAAATCACTAAGACTTTAATAGAATGTCACTGTACCTATATAATTATGTATAAATATGATTGTGCTTATACAGTTAGTGACTCTAGAGGATAGAGTCGATGATGGTTAACAGTACCTTACCTACTCAAGTTTCTTGCCTTTATGGAACCCACAGTTTCATTGCTGGCCTCTGCGACGGGTCGATCCCTCGTCCAGGGGAGTCCCACCGAGTGTGTGTGTGTGTCAGTTAGTGTGAGCAGGTTCAACAATAACCCTTTACACCTACATTGGTTAGGTATACAGAGGTCAGGCTAAGAAAGAAGAAGAAACAAGTTTCATTGCTCTATCCACAGGAAGCAACCACTGGGCAATGTTCGGAGTCAGACAAATGCAGTTACAAGTTACAAAACGTTTACTAATTCTAAAATGAAATGAATATGAATTATGAGTAAATATTATTTCCTTCACCTACTCATTTAGTGAATACTTTGTTATAAATGTATTTGTAATGAAGAACGTTTTATGAATATGATACACATTTTTGTTTCAGGTGAGTCCTAATTGAAACGCTTATTTAAAACATCTTTCGAAGGGTCAGCTGAAAGTATATAAAAGCAAGGTAAGCTTATAAATTGTATTCGTTTAGGATAAATTTGTAATTAAGTTTTCTCAGTGAAAAATTTTATTGATCTCAGTTTATTAACCGTGTATTACTGGTATTGTGCCTTAGTTAGCTGCTAATGATATAAGGCGGGTGTTTTATCGGAGGAGTAAGAAGAAAAAGTGTGCGTATGAGTTACACAGAATTCGTAAATTCCGTCTTTGAAATATCATTTAAGGTTTTACAGTGTGGTAGGAAGATGTGATGTCTTGTACTCTGGTGGTAGTTTAACAACGTTTTGAGGAATTTTCTGCCTCTAGAATTTCTCATAAACTTTGCTAGGCCTCAATTTCTGCCATAATTCGCACCCTAGAAAGGAGTATATTTCACTGACTTATGCGTTTAAAACCGTTAAATAGATTTTTATAATTATATGTTAACAAAATTGCCTACGTTAGTTTCAAGAGTGTACATGCAAATAGGCAAATTTATTTAGCGTACGGAACACCTGTGTTTACCACGCGTCAGTTTGGCTGCTAATAACGGTATGAGTGTTGTTTTATTAAATTTGCAGCATGTTAAATGTACTCTTTGTTACTTGTTACGAGAGGTCTCATTCGTATAGGAAATATTGCAAGGGAGAAAATAAACAAGGAGTTGCGTGCTTGAACTCTTTCAAAACCTAAGCGTCTCAAGGAATAAATCTTTGCTATAACCCACTCAAGTGTAGCGCTGGGTCTTGGAGAGTGACGTCACGATGCATTGTGTTTATGATTATAATCCCCGAGGGATATTCACTCTGGCTGCAACAAGCATTTCAATTATAAAGAAGCTCTGATAATAGGGGCCGTTTTGCTTGCTGAAATGAAGAACTTGGAAATATTATCTAGTGTGCGTGATACCAGGAACTCACGCACTGCTGTGCTAAGAGTGAAGATGGCACGGAGCTGCGACGTTTAAAGCACAACATGTACCAATATTTTCGTTCCAATTTTTAAAGTAACCAAAAAAGGGAGTAAAAATAATATAATGTTACAATGTTTGTTAGGGTGTGATGTGTTCTAGAAAAGCAATGCTGATGGAAAGATATGGCCGTACTATGATCCATGTAAGGCGAACCTGTCAGTAACATTCCAAATGATCTGTACTGTAAATGCCATGCATGTTGAATGTTTTATCTGATACAAATCTATGGATTTTGCATTGGTTTACAAAGAACGTTTGTGTGAGTGGTTTGCAGTTACATAGAATTTTATTGGACGGAGGACGTGAAGCGTAACTACTACAATTGTGTGTGGGTGGTCCACGTAAGCAGTCACCGATATGTTTTATGAAACAAAACAACGGGATCACACCGATACTTTACCTCTGACTTAAATTCTCTAAATAATGTATTAAACACATACGAACGGAACTAAAAAAATGAATATTTCTAGACGTCAGTGTGGCGATTACTAACAGTGGTATACTTTTTTTTAAGGACCCCGTAGCAGATGCTACGGACGCACCGCAGCCTTGAAGGCAAACCTCTGATGAAGATTATGAAGTTTTTTATGCTTTTCCATTTAATGAAGCACCGCTGGAATGACACTGACAGGGCAAAACCGAAGTACTAGGGGGGAAAACCTGTCCCAGTGCCACTTTGTCCACCACAAATCCCACATGGACCGATCCGGGATCGAACCCGGGCCTCCGCGGTAAGAGGCCGGTGACTGACCGCCTGAGCCATGGCACGGCCAACAGTAGTATATTTAGTGTGCCGATTACTGTGCCAACATTGCGTAAGGATATCAAATATAGGTATGGCAGTCCCTAAACGAGATAGTACGAATTTCGGCGGAGCATTAATGTCTCCTGCTGCTTATCCATATGCTTTGGGATGTTAAATTGTTTGCACGTGCCTGACCTCAGTCTGTGTCATAACTGTGCCTGTCGGGTAGCATGGCCTCCAGAGGGCCTATTGTACATCCGTCAGGCGATAGATGAACGACTATGGAGCAATGACGGGGGGATAGCAGCCGGACGGACACCTGCTCCCATGCCACGCCCTCCTTCACAATTCCCACGTAGACTGCCCTGTGCTGTAAGTAGCCGTGGAGCAGTGTCCTTTTTGACCAGCTGATAGTTCCCTAGCTAGTGAAGAAATTTCCTGTACTTACGGAACCCGGAATTTCATCACCGTGTTTACAGTAAACATTCACTTGTCCCCATCCTAAGCAAGATTGATGCAGTCCACACTCTTCCATCTTATTTTTTAGGTCCTCCCCATCTACACCAAGATCGTCCAAGTGGTTCTTTCATTTAGTTTTTGCCACCAAAACACCGCACGCATTTCTCTTCTCCAGAACTACGCGCTACTTTTTCCACCTCTCTCATCTTCCCTGATTTGATCACCCTAATGTTTGGCACGAGTACAAGCCATGAAGCTCCTCATTATGCAAATTTCGCCAATTTTCTGAACTTTATCCGTCTTAGCCAAAATATCTTCCTCAGCACCCTACTGTCAAATACCTTCAGCATATTCTTCGTGTAAAGCAAGAGACCAAGTTTCACACATAAAAAACAACACGCTAAATTATTATGCTGCAAGGTTTTATCTTTATAATGAATACGAGTACCAACAAATGCACAATAGTATTTTGTGCATTTGTTGCTGTTGATATTTTATTCATTTGATTAATGCACGGAATATGAACCGCATAGAATTTAATCTTTATGTTTTAGACAGGAAAGGGAAGACAAAGATTCTCTACAGAACTTTAAAAAGCGACTAATCGAATGCACTGTGTCACGACTTAAAGATTTACTTTTTGAAATTAATTCAGAGTCGGTATCATATGGAATACCTGAGACATATAGACCAATAGAATAACATTTTTACTGCGACTGTGTAAAGACAATTACGTCGTAGTAAAGTAACTAGGAGTTATACTTGGAAAACATCGGGTAATGCTGGTCGTAATTCATGCATCAGATTCACGTATATTTGAAATCAGCCAATAATGTAATTTTCTAACCTCCATTATGTCCACTAGAGAAAGTCAATTCTCAGTACAAAACTTATGGAAATTAAGTACATGGAGGTGAAGATAAAGCCGTAATTACTCCTCCAATAAAGTACCACGCCTCACCCAAACTTGTCCGTTACAACAAAGACATACCGCTTTATGTTCTTTAGGAAAATGCCTACCGTTCCTTGTGAAAATTATAGTAAACATAAATACTGTGTTGGAAAAACACAGAATTTCTTAATGGTGAAGCACGTGGTATATATAGATGACACTGTGCTTTGAGAGGTTTAACAGATAAAAATTTAACTTTATGGTTTTCAGTGGATTGTGTGTTCTCCTGAGTGCTTTTTTAGTTAAACCAATGCCTTATTGACCTTTCTTAATGGGTAGGAAGCATTTACAAATTCAACATCCCTACAGTGCATTCTTAGGAAGCTTCAGATAGAATTTGATGATGACATTTCTTGTAGTACATATGAAATTTTCAACCACAATGAATCGTTCACCAGAAATCAATTTGTGAAAATAGAGGATAATTTAAGCAGAATATACTGCTACAGGAAAGGCTTGAACCTGCTTACAAAAGAACAGTTTTCCTTATAAATTAACGAAATATCTGGTAGATCGTACACGTTCGACAGAAACGTAACTGTTCTGTTTTCTTTTCTTTTGCCAAAGCGAAAAACGTACCTTTTCCCATTATGCCAGTTTACACCCTCTCGTACCACGGAACGCCGATCTACTCAAAAATCAACACATATTGCTACCTAGGCCGTACATTTATTTCGTCGAGTCAAGATGTATCACAGATCTCTTGTCGTCGCATTCAAAAAATTATCGCAGAAGATGACAATTGTGCACGTGTAGGCATGAGAGGTTTTTACGTTATATGATAGATGATTTCGCCTATTTATAGTAGGAAAGTCGAGAAATGATGGTATCTAAATGAGGAAAATACAGTATCCGCGATATTTACGGAAGTACATATTAAAGTAAGATCATCAATGCAACTTTGTGTATTTTGTCAGATACTATTTTGTCGGAGGAGCTTCTTGCCCATCTGCGACCCTGAAAATGAAGACAACACAGTTTTCCGAAACGTTGGTAAATATTTACCGAATTGCGTGGCGTCTTGACGTAGAAGACCATATCCCCTATATTAAGGCCGCGTCCGATAAATTACCACTACTTTGTAGGCACACGTTCGTACTAATTCTTGTAGACTTAGATCCAAAAGAGAACACATGCCTAAGTGTAATGTGTTACAACAGGGATTGCAGTAATGACGAACATGTTTATGTGCGTATTTAATTCCAGCATTTATTTTGTAAAACTTGAAACAAAATAGAGGAAAGAGTAGACAATAATTCGGTTACAGAACTTCCACATAACGTTTCCAGGTACGGCCGAGTATTCCTGCTTTCTTGTTGTGGAATGAACCTTTCCCCCCTACAATCCATGTGCTTCACGGTACCCCCTCCCCCCCATATTTCTGTACAGTTTGTGTTTTACGTTAACCCGTAATGTGAACCAGTATGCGTCCCACTGAAGTACGGTGCAATCTCATGCCATCACGTCGAGTTTCACTGAAATGCCCACTTGGCCATGTATTTCTGCCTATAGCCCCCCATACCTGGACTCTGATCCGTTGATCGTGATCAGCACTTGTGTGTGAGACCACAATAACACGATGACAGCTATATCACACAGCACTCTGCGTTAGTGACCTTTGTCCTAAATGTGTCATTGACACTGATCAATGATACGAAGTGATATCACTTGAAAGCAGCACACAATGAAGACGAGAATACTTGGTCCTGTACGTAACAGAACAGACCAAATAAGCTGAGATCTTACAGAATTTAAAACAGACGCCAACGCCAAATCGATGTCGAAAATTTTTCGACGAAGAACATGTGGTAGATTGGGAGGAATATGATACCAATGTGCTGTAGAAGTGCGTACGTCTGATTTATATATAAATCGACTACACAAACCAACTAAAACTAATTATAACATAACATAATCCAGCTATAACATAACTAAGCCAAGAAAGTCCTAACCTTCACTAAGATCACTTGTTTGAAGCTACGTAAAGTGATAGAAGATGAAGCAACAGACACCATATCAAGCCTATACAGGGCGAGGAGCGGAATTGTGCAGAAAAATTTGTAGAGAGGTATCGAAAGATAAGAACATAATTCCTGCTCGCCTTTGCTGACGTAGGCGCTTTGTTGTCGAGAAATAATTTGTGGATTACGCTACGCTTCAATGTAGGATAAGCAACACATCATAAGAGCGGAAACATTCATGTAAAATCTGCTGCATAGCTAGCGGAGTCGAAGCAGGAGAGCGTCAGGTCAAGAACCTTCGCCGTCACAGACGCTACGAAAACGAGTATTATTTCTTGCATAATTCTCAGAGTAGGATGGAAAACGGGATCCATCTAGACTTAAATTCGACGCCAGGGCTGAAGTTGGATCTTCCAAAAATCATGAATACGGTAGCATAAAGGAGGATGGATGAGATTGGCGTTGCACTAGCAGAAGCGCATGATGGAACTAAATAAATTCACCATAAAACACAGTATGGACCAAATGTAATGGGCGGTTTCTTTCCGCTTGATTTTTTATAAGTATTTACAAATTAGGGACTATGTGTGTGACAAGAAATATTTATTTCTTTCCTTTAAATTTACACACTATTTTTAGAAATATTTCTTACAGAGAGTATATGTAATTACGTAATTGGAAATTAAGTTGCTCAAATCGAACATTTTCATACAGGTTTTTCGTGTAATGGGTCTGGTGTAGACTATAAAATGTTTATTTCATTGCACTTTTAACCATTATATAAATGCTACTTCCATTAATTGCATGCAATTTTTAAGTTTCAGTTTTGGTGAAGAAATTCCTTACGTATGAATGACAGCAGAGTCAAGTACAGAATATTGTTCCTAAATGTTGTAAACAGATATCTGTGTAACTCGCTACGTATTATAATTACTGTGAGACTTCATCTTTCTCAGGGCCGTGCTTGTTAGGATTAGTCTTATGCCATGATGATGAGGGATCCGTTTTCTTAAAATCATTTTTGACTACCTATCAAACGACGTAGCGTTACGACATAGACGATCGTAGTCTTAATAATGAAGCCTTTAAAGACCGGTGGTTACTGCTTTACACCGGTGGTTACACATTAAACACAAGACATTACGGACCAGTTCTGTTAGAGAAGTCTAAGACGTGATATCACAATATACTACAAATATTTATTATCGTACAGTGGAACAAATCCACAGACTTACGCACATACGTCCTGCCTTATATTTTTTCCATGGCTCGACAGCCCCTGGTGGGCCAGGGCCTTCCTCATTTTCGAGGTCTCACGATATCACTCACAGACACACCACACTCGGTGGGACTCCTCTGGACGAGTGATCGCCCCGTCGCAGATACCTCTACATGACAACGCACAACACGCACAAGCGACAGACATCCACGTCCCGGCGGGATTTGAACCCGCAATCCCAGCAAGCGAGTGGCCGCAGACCCATGCCTTAGACCACGTGGCCACTGGGATCGGCTTCGTGCCCTACGTAGCAGGTCTAAAACCTATCATTATTAGGACTGGCTTAATTGATTTTATCACGCAGGTTGTCAGCCAGTGACAATAACTTGTAATATAATTGACGTCTACTGTTGTCAAGATAGCGACCTGTAATGTTAGTATGACGTAGGGCAGTGACGAATGGTCATACTGGTTAGTGCATTGATCTTTGGAGGGTTCATCCAATATGTCTTCTCTTCACTTCTTTCACTAATTCTGTATCTGGTATGAATAGCAAGTTGACATCGAATTCCTCCTTGTCTACTGGCCATAGTCGTTTTCCTAAGTATCGCTACAAGAATAACAAACGATTTTATGTTATAAGAACTTGAAGAAAACTTTAAAAGTCGTGTCCAGCTTCTTTCTGCATAGTCGAAGTCTCGAACTGAACAAGATTCAAACTGATCCACTCTAACCCAAGTTGACATGAAGCACGTAATTTCAGCAATAATGATACATCTTTTTTCTATGGCTCGACAGCCTTTGGGGGGCCTAGGCCTCCTCATTTTTCGAGGTTTTGCGATCACACACTTTAGACACACCACACTCGGTAGCACTCCTTTCGACGAGTGATTGTCCTCAATTTTTTCATTAGGCAATTGGAACCGAGTTTCGAAAGAGGTTACAGTTTCAGTTGTCTACCTGTGTCCCTTGTACTGCAGAATTCAAGCCCATGAAATCAACATGCTCGTTAAGGAAGCGAGGTATAGTGTCCAGGTGCTGATCATCTTGCTCCCTGCCTGTTCTTAGAGAGGTTCTGGCAGGTGAATGAGTGTATTGCGTGCGGTTGAATTTCAGGCGACTTCGATACTGTGAATGAATGTGTGAACGAATACTTTTATGAATCTACCGCAAGAAACAGGCATCATTTTAAATTAAAAAATCCATTAAAACATCATAAGGAGGTTTTATAATTGGGCCTGCTACACTTAATCTAATTTTAGGGTAATTATAGCAAATAGAAGTTTGTCAGAATCATACATTTTCAACCTGAAAAGTACATGCGCAATTTTTGTGGGATAGCTTCAACAACAAAGATTACGTCTTCTTCTTTTCCTTCTAATCCTTCTTCTTCTTCTTCTGTGGCACTTCAGCCCGTCTTCAAGCCATGGTCTCCCCGTTGCAGGTGTTTCGAGACTTGGGATTGTAGGAAGTGAGGATCTCGGCCCCACACACAACCCGCAGTCTGCAGGGCCAGGGTGTCTGTCTTTGTCTGGCACTTCGCTAAAACCAGTCTGGCATACTCGTAGTTAGCAGAGACTACTTAGATAGATTGGTATTAAAATGGATATCAACAATTCTGAGTTAGAACTTTTGGGCCTGAGTCCATATGGTCCGAATACTGGCCCATTTTTGGACTACTATTAATCTTACGTGGAACTTTAATCCTCACCACTTATACGATTATAGGATACTTTTGTCTCTGCATTTTTCGCACACTTCTTTCTTCAGTGCTAGTTGTTTATACTTAGCTTTTAGTCTGCTGTGATAATTTTCTTTTTATCATTTGTCTGTGACACCACGCCAGGGATAATTTTAACCTCTGTATTTTCCTCTGACAGCTAATTTTTTGATTCCCTCTTAAATATCTAGCCATGTTTTCCCAGAAAATAGAATTTAAATTGAAATTGAAATGTAAAAATAACGATTAAATAATAATGTCAGGTGATCGGAATTTGCAAGTAATTAAAAAAGGATTTCTATTCAATTAATTTTACAATTTATCAAAAACAAATTAAATATTTAACAACAGCCTGTAAGTTATAAGAAGTCATCGGTAAAAATGCACATTATAATTAAAGTAAGACAAAATACATGCTTGAATATAAGGAGATACTACTCTGTTGTGGTAACAAATGTCAGAAGTTGTCTTACATGCGCAGACAGAATTAACATGAAACCGCTTAAACATTAGAAGCTGGTGAAATTGTTTCAGTAGGTTACATTTTATGATGGTTCTAAGTTTATAATAATAACGCACCCCGAGTCTCAGGCTTCACTAAGTCGGTTTATGCTCCGTTTGGTTTTACAAATGTTATTCACTGTCTCGCTGATACACAAACCGACATGCGGAATAACATCTTCCTGTTTTGTAGGAAATGTTGAAACTGTCTCTCACTTGACACCAACAGCAGTTTACTCATCATTCGAAAACACACGTGTGACGCATATATAATATATATATGTATATATATATATATATTACTGCGCCAGCTTTTGGAAAGCTGAAAATTGTGAACAGAAATTTCTGAAGTCAGGGTTGTTAGAAGTGAAGGGATTTTAACCTCATAATGTTTTAAGTCGGAGAAGGCTTTGTTTTAACACAAGCATGGATTCAGATTGTCCTCCGAATTACTTTTCCGCACATGGCGGGGGGGGGGGGGGGGGGGGGGGAGGGGCGCAAACCGACTTGAATGTTTTGAGCAACAACGGCACAACGAACCTTTTTCGACTCAAAACGACTTGAAGGCGTTTAGGAGGGTTAAAGTGAAGTTCCATGCATTCTTAACCCTCATATTAGAAGGGCGTTAGCTGGTAGTTTCGCGCATAGGCCGCTTTACGTTAGAGGTTACTCATTTGTACGAGCCTTGATGAACACAAGGACCCGTATGAACATTTGAAAAGCGGGGATGAATTACTGACTGCTGGAAATTTAAATCCAGCTATCCGAAATATGCTACTAACTTTGCAGGCTTGTGTTCTTTGAGTTTTATTTATATGGTTATACTAAAATTGGTAAGCATGCTGCCAGGCCCATAGCGAAGGGTTGAGATTTGAATAATATAATTATCCTATGTTAGTAAGTAATTGTGCAAGCTATTCTATTTAAAATTAAAGCAGGAAGATTTAGTTTTTACTAACGAATCTAAAATCGTATTCGAATTTCACTGACTCTGTTAAAATTAAAATTAAACGAAAAATACCCTAAAATAATTTTGCTTTGCTTATACTTCCCTGGCGTGAATATTTGTTTATTGCAGATATACCTAGATCAATACAAAATTATCGCTTTACACTGAACCAGCACATATTTAATTTTTTAATTACACATTTTCTACAGCGAATTATGTTTGAAGGAAGTATTGAATATCGTAACAAGGGCTATATGATTATGAGGAAGCCTTTAAAATGTATTCAAATCTTCTACAAAATACGGTTTTTCGGGACCTGTGTGAAACAAAATTTTCTTGTAACACCGTTTAATGTAAAATTTTTAATCTTTTTTGTCACAGTCCATTTAAAAGTTTCGGATTTGACACATGCGAGTTATAGCACATCAGGCTGACCTTTAGCATGAGTTATGAAATAATGTGAGATGCAGGTTTAGGTTACGTCATTCTTCCTCGCAGTTTTGTGATTCATTCTGAATGCGAGTTGCGTTCTTCTTTCAGCCCGAACACGATTGAATGTAGATGGCAGGCTCCGCATCAAGACTTCGACAAAAAGAAGATGTAGGTTTTGGGAGGAGTGGGGGATGGGGAGACCCTTATGGAAGGAAGGGACATTGTCACACTTGTTGTAAGGTCAGATTGACTTATTCATGAGATGCAGCAAAAACTTTTCGCGTTGTAACTGGCTGAACTTGAGAAAAAGTGTGTACTTTGGTTTTCGATAGCCGTTGGAGAATGATGTACATTGGCTCTGTCCAGCTGTGCGTTAAATAATATCACTCTCGAAACTTGTCGGGACTTGAATTTTGGAACAGATATAATCCTGTGTAAACCAAGGCTGTATTTTTATACTTGCCACGTGAAATTTTACATTGTCATGTGTCGCAATACTTAAAAGCCCTTGTTAGTTGGTTACGTAGTGGAATCGAGTGAAAGTCACCCGACTCGCGCATGCGCAGATTAGCATATTTGCTGTGTTCAGCTTTCGCAGTACTTTTTTCTGCTGTGTAGTGCGTTCCCACGATTTTAATAGGGACTGCTGTAGAGAAGATAATCTAAAATGAATGAAACACTTGCGTATTAAAAAAAAGTATTTCAAAATACTATCGTAGCTTGATATTTGCACAGCTGTGTTACGTAATTGAAGCCTGTATTAAGAGAACATTCTTGCTCTTTCCACTGTTACGGATGCAACGTCTTTACATGACCCTTTGGTCAGTCCGCCTTTTTGACGGAAAAACACACTGGTCTGTGTAGAATATGCTGGACTTTACTGTCCACTTTATGCATTCAAACTTTGTGCTACTCTGCCACAGCACTTATCTGGACTCAGAAAGAAGTTAAATCTCACGGGTTTGTACTGGAGATAAGGCGCATTGACTGTATGTTAAGAGTACTTAAAGTTGGAGTAGGGCCATCACTCGTAACTTTGTGCATATCAGACGTGTTTCAGACACTGGACAGTGTTTAACGTGGTATTACTGAAACAAAAAAAAAGTCGACTGAGAGGGGATTAGTAAAATATAACTCAATCGTAATGTAATTTATTAACTATTGTGTGTGCACGTTGAAAACTAAAACGTACACGAATCCCACCTGAAATCATAACAAGTGAAATTTATATTCCTCAATAAAGTGTTCCAAATTATAAGGCTATAGGTTACACAAGTGGCAAAGATGCTGAACGGTAAAGGTTTTGCTCATTTTATGTAAGAAATACTTTAACAGTTTGTGGATAGAGAATTCTCTATCATCTGCACAAGTTGTATAGTGTCTCTTATTTATTTATTTTTATTTTGCCGATGCGGTGTCTCAGACTGTATAGCGCCGAATAATGGGACGGGTGAAGGATCAAATGAAAAAGCGGTAGTGGCCTCTTTCAGGTACATTCCGATACTTTCCTGGAGGAACTTAAGAAAATCGCGATTAATCTCTGTCTTATTAACCGATGTCATGGCTCAGATTCGAATGGGCACCTCCCCAATGTAAGTTAGAGGCAAATGTTTGTGACGTAGTTTAAAATATTAATCCATAGCTTTTTCTTGAGTAACCGAATGAAAGTTTAAAAATTAAAAAGGTTACTCAAATTTCTGCCTGACATTCTTTCGGTACGAAGACTTAGTCTTAACTTAGACTTAACTGAAATTTTCGTACGTTCCAACGAGTAACTTACTGTACCGTGACCTACCTTTACGTACACGTGTTAAGTACCAACCAGACTGCGTCTTCTAAATCCTTATTCCGAGAAACAGACATGAGGTGAAAACACCACCGTTTCTTTTTTGAATAAGATTCTAATATAGGCCTATTCATGGAAATGTCTATCTTTGAAACTCGATTTCAAAGGGCTATTTGTTTAGAAAGCAAAAGGCCAGAGTCACGTAAATTTCCAGGTATCTTCCCTGTATACGTATCTGATACACTATTATAAGCAAATTCTAAATCACATGATATTAAAGACGGTTGTCTAGGTTCAGTTTCATGTAGCAGTTTGTTTTACTGTGATAATTCACGATTTCTAAACTGTGGGTAGGTAAAGACATTGACTTATGGAACATGCAGCATATAAGCATATCCATGTGACACGAAAATTGTGATGGTGATGTGCCGTAAAGGGCGCCGGAATGAAGCACTAGTGCTTTCTGCCTCACATAAAGCAAAATACATTTACGCTACAGACATGCTTCTGCTACACTCAGTGGCATTACAATACTCAGAATCAAGCCGATGGTTTCGCATTAAAGCGTTTAATTGAAGATTTTAAAATTTTGAATTATTAAAATAAAACAAATGCAGAATCTCTTCATACCAAGCATTGAAAATCATTTAAGTTCCACGTACAGGATTCTCACTAAAGGACTGCCTATTTTGTAATTTACGTATGCCTACATATGTTTACACAATCGCAAAATAAAGTGAAAAAATCAGTCACTTCAAGTTACTAGTTATGGTGTAGCTGTTCTATATTCCACTATTATTGATCTTAACGTTACTTGGAACACACTCAATATGCACACCGTCCCATCAAGATCCTCAAAGTATCGTAATCTGAAAAGTTAAAAACGAAAGTACTGACACCGATATTTTGAGGCGGTTTGTGCCTGTACGAACCGCCTCAAAATATCGGTGTCAGCATTTTCGGTGACTGCGCGTTTTTAACTTTTCAGATTACGACGCTTCGAGGATCATTGCTATAGACATGATCCGAAGAAAGAACCACAGGAAGTAAGCACAAGGATTATGTCACGAGAATATTGTGACCACAAGCACCCTGTTGCAAATTAACAAGGGTAGAATTATGAAATTATTCGATCATGGAAATAACTGTAGAGTTTCCGTAAGAGTACGCATTAGAGCACGCATATAGCGGCCGTGTTTCGTTTTATTAAAAAAAATATTTCATTGAGATCACACCCAAGTTCTTGTAGAAAGTGAATCAGTTTCTCTTCCACAATTGCTCCTAGCTCAGATTTCACATTCTCCTGTAACAATACTGGGCCCGCAATATCAAGAACAGAGAAAGCACAATAACTCCACATTTCGCAGAATGGATGGGGCATGTTCGTGCAGTTTCAGATTTTCTGTTCCCCATATTGAACGTCTTCTGTTTGTTAACAATCTCATTCAGATAAAAATGGGCCTCATATATAAACCAGACCCTCTTCATAATACTAGGATTTGCTTCATCGATATCAGCAAATTGACGCAAAGTTTATCGAATAATCTTTTTATGATTACTCAGTGTTTGAAAAATGTGTATCTTGTAAGAATTCTTCTTGAAATCGTGTCTGAGAATTTTGTGTGTTGCTCCATACCAATGTCGAGCTGCTGCGGGAGACGAGAAAACTTGAGAAATTGACTTCCTTGGTCTTCTTTGAACTGCTGCCTCAAGTGCACCGTTTGATCGGCTGGTAGTCTTCGTTTTTGCCCAACGACACCTTTGATGTTATAAAACACAAAACCTGTTTCTTCAAATTTTTGTACCAAACTCATTACAGAATTTCGTGAAAGAGCGTCATGACCTTAGAAGTGTGCCGATAATTTCTTAGTACTTGCACGACACCTTCACATTTAAACACCGTTTCTGCAATAAACACGTATTGCTCCGTAGTGTAGGGCGACACATAGAAACTATGATGCCGAAGTAATCTCCCACCATTTTTTTACTCAATTTTATCAACATCAGCTGAAGGAAATTAAAAGATTAAACTTGTGCCGCAGCGAAAATTTTATGTAGGCCTATTTATATTACACCATTACCCTATTTCTGCTGTAAATGTCGATTATTGATTTCTTGTCTTATGAGAGTTAGCCGATTATAAGCCTCTAAAATCCACAAACTTTACCATTTTTGTTACACTGGGTATTATTGGTGTTTCACAGAGTGTTGTGATATACGCATGAATGCTACGCAATATACGGCTTAGGGAAGGGATAAGTAAATAAATAGATTTTATTAATTGATAAACGTGTTTGGATTTCCGTGATAAGTGGGTCCCTGTGACCACAGCATGGCGCATCCTCAGGTTGCGGGTGGAGGAACGGCCTCCGGATATGGAGGGTAGCTGCGAATACATTGAACAATCATTTTCGGACAGCCGACAAGGGGTGCTCCTCTAGCTTGGCGGTTGGGCGAGGTACTAACTCCTCACCCTAAAAACGTACGATGTTACGAAACATTTCACAAGACCTCGGACCTTGTGGCGGGTTCTTGTGTATGCGGTAATGAACCTTCGATTACCATAAAATGCGGAAATTTCTTGACTGACAGGACGTTTTAGCTCTTCAGGAAGGACTCTGCTTTATAGAGTTGGTTAGTTAGTTTGAGTATAATACTGATTAAAATAATGTGGTTTTCATATATATAATATATATATATATATATATATGTATGTGTGTGCCTCAGAAAAGAAGCGTATTTTGTCCTTGTCCGGGAACACATGTTACGTTTAAACGTTTAAAGCAAATTGGGCGCAGAAGGCAGTGATTATGCGGAATGTCTTCCGAATATGAACGATTAATTAATGATGCTCATGTTCTTCAGTTCCGTTGGCAGAAATATTGAAAATAATATCTGTCAAGTGGTACAATATAGTGTAGTTCGGAGGATGTTAATATACATGTACCACACCCTGTTTAGGTTAAGTGGGGGTATCATATCCACAGCTCTGATTCGTGTGCAAAAGAAACGGAACTTTTTAATAATCTAATATAACTGCATCCCACTTTCGGTTCCGTGGTTCTATTAACAAAAATACGACGACCACCACGACCACTACAACCACTACAACCACTACGACTTCTCTTCTTCCTCCTCCTCCTCCTCATCCTCCTCCTCCTCCTCCTCCTCATCCTCCTCCTTCTCCTCCATTACCACCGCCACCACTGCCACCACCACCAACACCACCGCCACCACCACCACCACCACCACCACCACCACCACCACCACCGCCACCACCACCACCACCACCGCCACCACCACCGCCACCGCCACCACCACCGCCACCGCCACCACCACCACCACCACCGCCACCATCGCACCACCACCACACCACCACCACACCACCACCACCCCCACCACCACCACACCACCACCACCACCACCACCACCACCACGCACCACCCACCACCACCACCACCACCACGCCACCAGCCACCACCACCACCACCACCACCACCACCGTCACCACCACAACTCACACTGTAATGTGATCACACTTCAGTTCACGCCATTAATTAATAAATCGCTTGGTCCAATAAACGTATTTCTTGTGTAAAGATAAACACTAAAATTTATGAACGTTAGATTTTTCTGTAACTGTTTCAAGGGGCAACATGTAAATTTCTGAATCCGAAAATGTTGAATGTTTGATAATTGGTCGGAAAACACTGCAAATACATGAGAGTGCCTTTCAAAAAGAGAGAAATAAGAAACTGCACTAGCTTCGCCCCGTGATAATTTTGCGTATAAAATATGTTCAAGTAAGACTTAAAACACATATTTATTGGCTTAAAGTGCATTTTTTCTGCTTTACGAATGGTAAGTCAAACAGCGAATTAACATATTTTTATCTACCGGTCAGTCTGACTCGGGAATTCATCTCGCGTGTTTAATGCTCACTGACCTGGCTCTGAGCGACCTTTTTGCCGGTTGTGCTGAAAGGCAGATTGCACACGACGGGGTTTCACTAAGCAGCGAAATTTTGACTTTAGCTGCCCAAACAGCAATTTTTAACGTGAAAATGTTCATGCTTGATTTCAGGCTTCCGCCGCTGTGTAAATGAGATCTTGGCCCTTCTGGGATCTTACGCAGCGTAGGTTGGTAGTTTTGTTACCGAAATTTCGGGACAACGTATCGGTCCCATCTTCAACGGTCAATCAGTCTGCTGCAACCGACAGGTTTTTCCAAAACGTTGGTACCATTCTACGCTTCGTAACATCCTAGAAGAACGAAGATTTCCTAAAAATTAAGAGTTCATCTTTCTGTAACAAGCCGCTCTGATGCTAACAAAGGATTTCTCTTTTCGAACTCAGCTTTTACTACGCTTCGCGGCGTCACAGTGCGATGAATATTATTGAAAGCTGTAAAGAACATTCAGAATTCATCTTAGGATGTCAAGTCCGGAATTCGGGCTGGGACTTGCACTGCTACAGTAATTATCGTCATAACCCTCGCCATCCGCCAATTGTCGCATAAAATCTTATTCCCAGCCAGAAGTCATGAGGCCAGGACGGTCAGTGCTTGCAGCCGGAGGCTCAGCACAACAATAATAAAAACAGGACAACGAAATAAGCTATAATATATACCAACCATAATCATTTACGTCGCCGATCCCAGTGGCCGCGCGGTCTAAGGCGTGGGTCTGCGGCCGCTCGCTTACTAGGATTGTGGGTTCGAATCCCGCCGGGGGCATGGATGTCTGTCTGTTGTGAGTGTAGTGTGTTGTCAGGTAGAGGTCTCTGCGAGGAGCTGGTCCCTCGTCCAGAGCAGTCCTACCGAGTGTGGTGTGTCTAAAAAGTGTGTGATCGTGAAGCCCCGAAAAATGAGGCGGCCTAGGCCCCCAAGAGGCTGTCGAGCCATTGAAAAAAAGAATAATTTACGGCAGGAGTGAATGTGTATTTTTTAGAGCAGAGTAGGGTAGGTTATTTAGCGATGGTGTGTCAGCTGTATGAGTTAGACTGTAATTATATTAAAAATGGCGATAACACAAGATGGACTTGAAAAATTAACCTGAGGGTAGAGTGCCTCTTTCAACGTAAGGTGAGTGGAACAGTGGCGAAGTACAGCAGTGAGGATAGCCGCACTTGTTCCAGTGCTCTAACTAGGCTCTGTCTCTGTCTCTCTCTCTCTCTCTCTCTTCAGACCCTTTGCTATTCTGCCAACCGACGCAGGTATGAACACCGATTGTTGTAGTTGCTTTGACAGTAATTATTGAATGTTATTTTATATAGAAGTGATGAAGTAATTAGTGAACTTTGTGTCTGACAGGTGACCAGAAAAATTACTTCAGGAATTACTGAAATCCTGAATCAGCCATTCTTTAGTTCTCGACGCATTCCAGTTATATTCGTACGCTATGGGATAATTATGAGTTAATTCCAGGGTACAAAAAATGAAAGGTAAAATGATCAATTATAATCGGACAGCACAATTGTATTCTCTTTGATTAGCGTCTCTTTACCATTGCTTGCGGCGCAACATCGCTTACCGGCATTCGGAACAAGAACTTATCATTCTTTTCGAAACACACAAATCAGTGTAAGGAAACATTAGTAATATCAGAGCTGATAAATTTCGCTTAATTAAAAAAATCTTTGGAATAAAAAGAGAATTCAGTACGATTAAATTTTGTTGTAGGAATCGGTGCAATTGTGCCTGAAGGAAGTCCATCGCCCGCACTGCTAATGCATCGGATGTCTGATTTGTAACGTGGAAAGGTTCTGTGTGGTGGGTGGGGGTTGAGGGAGAGAACATGGCCAGGGATTTGGAGGGTTGGGTTACACAGTGCAGATCTCTAGATATCCCCATCCCACCACCTGCTGATCTCTCTTGAAGGCGCAGTCTGCCCACCAAGGAAAGTCTGTGTACATGTCCACATAGTATAACGAGCTTTTTCCAAGATTCCATTTAAGAATTGTCCCTCATATCCGAAATTCAATTAAATCTAGGAATTGGTGTTCCAGAAAATGCTCTATTTGACGTGCCTCTATTATTAATCTTACGATAAGGAGACGTGCGATATTTAGTTTACATTCCTAATTTTATAAGGAAGCAATAGCGTATATTATCACATACATTCACTTGTCCTTTTTAAGTCTGAATTATTTGACAGATTTTTATGAAACGTAATACGAACTTGGTGCTAACAGATTTAAAAACCCCTGTTGTTTTTATGATGATGATGATTGTGGCGGTGGCGGTGGCGGCGGCGGTGTTTTTCCCATGTGTAACATATTTACCATGCTCATGGGTGATGCAGTGATCATCAACTTAAGCCTCGTGTAAAGGGAATTACTTGCTTTTGCTTAATATAAACATAGTCACTTAATGTGATGTTAAGAACATACATTTGCAAGACTGGATGTCTGTAGAGCCGAATAGTCTGTAGGAGTTTCTACCCAGAATTCAATTTTATGTTATATTTAATATTACATTTACAACAATATATGTTGTATTTATAATTATAATTATTAGGTTATGTAGTCAGTACTGAAATTTACGGCGGCAATAAAATGCTGTTGTGACATCGCTGATATAAGCTCTTGCACACATAAAGAAACTGAACATTATTTTTGCTCTTCTTTACCTTCCGAATATGACACTATCGCGAAGGTCTAGTGTCTGCTTTTCATTAATTTTTCACACCAATATTTCAGACTTGATTTAGTAATTTTTAACGTAGTCATTACCTTCGTAAGTTTCTATCGTTAAAAATGTCAACATGTCTATCGTGTGAATTGTGGGAGGTAGGAAATTCGTTTCTTCGTACGTAACGTGGGCCTGCCTTTTTGAAAAATAGTATCGTGATTTAACTTTAGGAATATACTCGTACAGCTCTGAACTGTGTTGAAAAAATAAATTTAATAGCCGTAAGAACGGTTATACTTTGAAGCAGACAGGTGATATACGTATTGCAACATATCGTGTAAAATGCATACGTGTTAAAAACGCACGTATTAAAATTGTGGAAATGTTAAGATCTAGAATATGAATCTTCAGAAATATAAGATACACTATGACAGAAGCTCTTTAACTTATTTAAATGCGGAGAAGGCCTCATAATGAAGCGCCTCATAATTTGTAATCCTCACAAGTTATTTTGGGAAGATCAATTCAAGGAGGAGGATGGCGGATTCTGTAGCACGGGTGAGAAGAATGAGAAATTCATACATAAATTCAATGAACACTCTGAATTGAAGGGACAAGTCGGATAAAATTGTATGACCTAGATTCTGGTAGCTTAGGACAGAGACCAGAGAGGGGCTATTGTGATAATAGCAGTGAAATTTCTTCTTGTATAAAGGAAGGAAATTTATTTCCTATTTGAAGGACTCTTTAGCTTCTTAGTCAGAACTGTGCTTCATGTTTCTAATTATATAGGCCTAATTGTATTTCACACACCCCTGTTTTCACTAAATTATCTTTCAGGGTTCTTGCCCGTTTTCAGGGTTTCGAATTCAACATTTTAATCCTGAATAGTATGTTTTTTTGTTTGCAGCGTTTCTTCCGCTGACAGAAAGCTTACGAATTTCTTATTGTGATTAAAATATGTTCTTATAAGGATCTATGTTGAGTATCTAAAAATCTTTGAACACTTCGAAATAAAATAACTTTATTTTTCCACTGCGAGGTTGTATGTATTGTGGAACTTAGATTGGTGCCAATCTCCTTACTAAGTATTATTCGGGTGATCAAATCAAGAATAATGAAATGGGTGGGGCATGTGGCACGTATGAAGGAAGGAGAGATGCATACTATTGTTTGGTGGGGAGAACTGATGGAAAGAACCACTTGGGAGACCTAGGCGTAGATGTGAGGATAATATTAAATGGATGTTCAAGAAGTGTGATGGGGAGGCATGGACTAGATTGCTGTGTCTCAGGGTAGGGACAGGTGGCGGGCGCTTGTGAATGCAGTAATGAACCTTCTGGTTCCATAAAATGCGGGGAATTTCTTGCCTAGCTGAGGACCTGTTAGGTTCTCAAGAAGGACTCTGCTACGTGGAGTTAGTTTAGTTAGATTGGTACCAAACAGACAAATTCTAGGAAAGAAATATTAGCTTGTTTAGGACAAAACACTTCTGACTTTTCCTTCCGTGACCGAAACGTATTTTGGCATGCATCTCCCATGTCGAAGGTTTTGCTGTGTTAGCACTTCTCGTAGTTGCACCACACACAAGACACGAGTTTCAGTGCATTGGTTATGCCGCTAGGCAGTTCTTTGAACAAACATATTGTCGGTGGCGTCTTAGTGAACAGGTATTCACAAGCTGGCCTCGAAATGACTGTATATACCACTGTGCCTTCTTCCTCATCTTACGAATTAATAGTGCGTTTTTTGAATATTTGAAAATCGAAATACGTAATCCTGTTTTAGCTATTACTACATGCCAATTCTACTAATCTATTTTCACTATTGTTAAATTTTAGTGCGATATATGATATGAACTTGAGCAGCACAGCCTAAGCTAAATTGCATTTTTTCTTATACGTTTCTGTGGAAAGAGAAAAAATTATTTACACAAAGGACAATAAATTGGCGCCGCACGCGTATATCTTTCCTTCTGACAAATAATCAATGTGGAACCAGCAATGATTCATATCCTATTTTACCTTGTCCTTTCTTCGCTCGCACGTACAAATGCACACAAATAGAACACACAGATTCGAGTAAGATTTGTCCATCTTCTTCCACGACGTTATTTGTATTTCCTTCGCCTGTTCGGTATTGCTTATCAAAGAGACAAGGTTTTATATTGGTTTCGATAAATTTGAAAGGATTGGAGTGCATTGTACACTGTGCACACTTTCCTACCTTGAAAGCAAACCTAAATTTAACAAAATTTTTATCTGGGCATTTGGTTTATGGTAAAATTACATCCGTGCTGCAAGATGTGACGATATTGCATTGATAGGAGGTAATAACTTTGCTTGTTTATGTAGACGGTTGTATGTCACTGACAGAATGTAACGTGCTGCGCTTTGTTTGCACATATAAAAGGTTTCGTAGTGGAATCACTGTTTCATCGATAGCAAAGAAATTACGTCTACCAGTTATCTTCTTCTTCTATGGCACTCCGGCCCATTTTCGGTCTATGGCCTCTTCGAACTCCTTCCTCCAACATTTTCTCTTCTTTGCTGTTGCCTTCCAGTTTCGTATCTGGAGCAAATCTACAGCATCCTTCATAATAACTTTCTCCCACCTACCTCTAGGCTTCGCACAGGCCTTCTTCCTCCGAAACATCCTCCCATTAGTTTTCTGGGGATACCAGGACCATCTGTCCTTGCTAGTGGCATCCACCATGCGTATGTTACTTTATACACGATTTTTAAGGGGTTAGGTTATGTAATAGGTTTTGTCTTTGAATGCAGTTGCATAAAACCACAGCAGTGGGATCCGTACTAAAGCCATCACTGAATGAAGATATTGGCGTTTTTAAGCACGAAGACCTATTTTGACTAAATCAATAGAGCTAAGTTATTTTATGAATTTAAAGCCATGAGGGTGAAATTAAAAAACCCGTGGGCGATGATTAAGACAATCCATATAAACACGTGTAGGGAATGGTGATAAAATGTATTACTGAAAGTGACTTCAACGAACATATGTTTTGGATTCAAAGTGTGTTTAGTGATTCAGTCTCCGTGATAAGTATCTGATTATTGTTATTATTACATGTGTTCATTGCTTTGTCTGCTGCCTGATCAGGACCAACGTGTGTTTCCTAGAATGAAGAAGGATAGACGAAATTAGGTGGATCATCCTTATGCGTAGGTGGAAATAATCTTTTGTCCATAATTATCTTAAGACTGTATGACTCGAAATGTTGTTTCTAGAGTAAAGCAGTCCAGATTTTCAAACCCCGCAATAAAATTTTAGAAACGTAAAATGCGAATATGCATTTCTGTTACCCACTTTAGGCCGGATATCCTGATATTATTTTTTATTGTTTCCTCAGTCTGCTTTGTCATACAGGAGAAGAAGATTAATAATGTCACGCCGTTACCGTGTCGTATCATGTTCAGTTATCAAAGTATACTGATCGTGCCAACACATTGGACAATACCTGTCGTCTGTGTTCAGCACTGCTTTGATAAATACTGCAAGAACCATTCCGTCACATTTTATTATGTCCTCTAGTGGTACAGAAATTATGTTTAACGTTACAACATCACATATGTAGATGGTTAACGTAGCGATAATGCTCTAGGCTTGTATTTGGCAAGTACTGGGTCCAGTTCTGTCCAGTAAAAAGCTGGGTAGCGCCTTAACCAATCCACCACTGCCTACAACATAACTATTTTTTCTTGTGTTTTCATGATACATTATGATTTCTTTCGACAAACTAACATTTGTAGTAGAAATGATGCTGTGAAATGACATTGTAGTCTCTCACTCAAACAATTTAAGGTGAAATGTAAAGGTAAAGATTTTCCTAAAAGTGGTGAAGACTCAGTGGGGGGCGGAGGTGGAATGTTGGGCTTCTATCCTTACTTTGATATTCGGCACAACTATAGGCCAGAATTGTCAGCTCTACATGCCGGCCGCACTTTACCCCCAAGGAAATTCCCTAGTACTCATTTCTGTTAGAAACTGAGTGGACCCCATGGCTACTGAATGCAGATAGAAGGAATAGGTCACTTGAAAATTTCCAAGGACCTTACCGGGAATCGAACCTGGAACCTCCTGTCTTGTGGCGCAGAGCCTGAATCAAACAGTTTAATAATTTAAGGTAATTTACGAAAATAAAAGCGGCACTTATTTATGCCTGAACAAACAAGCAATAAAAGGAAATCCACGTAATTCTTGTAAGAATAAATCAGCCACTAGAGGCGGCTTAGCCTTTGTTCCCGAGAACTGGAGAGAACACTTGATTAGTGACGCTTCCCCGCTCCCTGTTCCCCTTGCAGCCACCGGACGATGACATACTTTGACGTGTGACCAGCAACACATGTCTTCCTAGAGGCAATGCTTCTGTTGCGGCTAATTGAAATGCAGACCTAATCTTTATCGGTGCCTCAGATGGAAGCTGTTCGATCACAAAGAATATGTAGGCAAATAAACAAGGTATTATAAGAATATATACTGTCGGCAAGGAAACTTTACAATTTACATTCTTTTAAAATTGTCATGCTGAAACATACACCTATAAGTTAATTTTTGTAAAATTGTATTTCGGATGACAGCCAGAAAACTCTACAACTTACATTCTTTCAAAATTGATATGCTGACAGATACTCCTGTAGAGTAAATTTTGTAAAACTGAATTTCAATTAACAAAGCTGAGCTGCACTCTTAAATATTGGCTTTACAAAGTTTCTGTGAGGTTCTTGTGGACATTTAGACAGGATGTAATGCATGCCACGGAGGGTGCACATTTTGAGCTGCACTAAATATAAACAGAAACTTTGTTAAAGTTTGTAGGGAAAATAAACAGTGCATGTGAAAAGTGTTGTGTTTACTCTGACAAAGATTTCAATAGTCGATTATGTACACAACGGGATGATGATTCCAAAATTTGCTTCAGCTAGCCAAGCTTATCTCATCAATAATCACAAGAACATAAAAGGCAGAGAAAATAAACAGTGCATGTGAAAAGTGTTGTGTTTACTGTGACAAAGACTGAAATAGAAGAAAGTTTGCTAGTTGAGCTCCAGTTAAAAAATTGCTTCTTTAACTGTCAGTGTCTAATTACTGTAATAACTCGTAAAGTTTCATGTGGACATTCTATACGTAATACTTAATATTTATCACAAAAACAATTAACGGTATTCAAACGGGCCTATTTTCTCCTGCATATTCCTTGCGGCGTATTCAGGCCTGACAAGGCTGAAAGAGAAGTAACTAATATGCATGAGAAAAATACAAATATATTCATAGCGTAGTCGGTAGTTGTTACGGAAATAAGACACCACTTTTATGAACTGAATTTACAGTTACATATTTTCGGGAGATTTAATCTGCGTCACTCCTCTGACGAAAAGTTTTCTACTTTGCAGGAATCTGGATGTTGTCTTGGCTCTTCTAGAGTGTTACGCAGCGTAGTAATTAGTTACCGATGTTTCGGGAGAGTCTGTCGTACCATCTTCAAGGGTCAAGCAGTCTTAGCTTATCGGTCTCAAAACGTTGGTAACTAATTACCAGTCAGCGCTGCGCAACATCCCAGAAGACAAAGACCTCATTTAAACGCGGCCGAAGCCTGAAATCAACCAATCTGGATCATCATTTTTGTATTAATATAAGCTTACCATTAGACATGAGACTGAGTCTCTTCCCGTCCGTATCGCGTAATATCTGCAAGATACATTTTGATACAATTCCTTCTACACGTAGATCCCCCATGTGGCTCCTTTAATGGATGGTTATAGCAGAAATGTTTATATACACCTACTTTTTACTTTTGACATGAGCGTTACATGTTCCTGCTATCTTAATTTTGATGTCTTTCTGACGCACTTCGTTATTGTTTATTTTTTAATCGTTAAGAAAACAGCGTTGCTTTCTTAACCCTCCTGAACTGAGTGCTCGTTCTATTCGATATTCGACTTTTCCTTGAAATTTCTTAAAGGACTAAAAGTGGCAACTTGACCTAACATAATTTGTATAGTTAGGCCTTTCGAAATAAAATAAGCAGTTTTAAATGTTTTGACTTCAGTTGAGATACCCAACGGCCTTTCATAGTTGTCAGCTTTAAATCGGCTGAATATCACCTTTAAACCCCCGTCTCTTTCATTGAAATCTGCCTTAGAAATTTGTAAGAAGGCTATAAATTAAGTTGAGTGCAGCTACGTTCGTCAGTCTTCATTTTATGCTTGTTTAGACCCTACGAAAATGTGTAAAGTTTCACCGCATCGAAGAATGATCTGTACTCCCCAGCCAGATGTACTGTCTGGGGTAGTGGTGAGCAACATTTTGGGCACCAGAACCTTATCAAGAGAAAAGTGTTTGCGGGCCACATTATATATACGTATAATACTTGTATATTGTACTTGCGTTTCATTAATGATAAAACCCTGTACTCAATAACGTTAACTTTGGGGTGATATATTTTTTTTTCAAATTAATTTTCAAACATTTGAATTAACGTACAAAATTTTAAACAAATCTTGCTTAATAGGTCGAATTTAATATCTTCTTTTCGTGTTTCTGAAATTAGATCGCGGGCCGCATTGCAAAATTAGAAGGGCCACATTTTGCTCATCGCTGAGCCAGGGTTATAGATGTAAGATGAAATAGGGGTTTTGGTGTTTTAAAAATCGTAAACCATCTATTAGTTTCGTGCCGTAGCCTTGTGGAATATGATACCGCGTTAGTGGTTAGCGTTTCGGAGGAAATTATTACAGCCGTCTTCAGAGTAAAACTTGGGTCATTTGGGAAAGGAGCAGGCTGTATAAGGTTGCGTACCACCAACAGAGTCGAGTCGAGTCGAGTCGAGTCGAGTCCAGTCGAGTCCAGTCAGACTCACAAAGACGCGGCAGAGACTAATTGGCTTACTTAGAATGTCCGCTACGGGAATGCATACACACCAGCAGAATCGAGTCGAGTCCCACGAGTCTTGCCGAGTCAAGAGTCTTGATACCGCATGCTTCATTCTGGTCAGTCGGGCTCCAGTGATCGGGCGTGACGGCTGCTATTTGGCGTTGGGAATTGAAAGTAGAAAGGTTGATTCTTCAAATTAAGGACTACCAGTTAATCTACCGTGCCTTTTGTTATGGACATAGGAACAGAGACTACAGCGTTTGGGGAAAATTGCACAGGAGATGGGCTAACAATTCCAAATTCCAGTCATTTCATGTTTATTGGGTGCACGCACACATGTTTCGTCTCTTACGACGCACCCTCCTTCCCCACATAATTGTGTGTAAAAGAAGCAGGTTAAAGTTTTGCGATCGCTGTAGATTTATTTCCTTGTGCACTGTATAAAGAGTACTAAAAACCTATTGGATCCGCACGGATTTGATTGGACTCGGCTCTGTCGGCGTGCATCCCTCCTGACTCTAGAGTGTGAATGGACTCTACTCGCTCTCTTGGTGGGTACGCACCCTAAGACGGATGTGAAATAGAAGTCATGGACAAAAAGATTAGCCAACCTGTCAAAAAACAGGGGTCCCTGAAAAGGAACATAAAAAGAGGCCTTTATTGGCCACACAAAGGGTAAGTTCAAGTTAATATATTGTTGTTCTTGTTATTATTATTATTAATATTGTTTAGCACTACAGCCCTTTAAGTTTGGCCTTGGTTTCACTTCTTTGGGCTTCTCAACATTATCATTTTTTACAGGATGAGGTTGTCGGGCTCATGCCCAACCCCCAAGCTCAAGGGCCAGGCTTTGAATTTGAAGTGTGTTCCGCTAGGGAGGTTAGCAAACTCCTAAGGAGCCCTCCCTACCCCCTCATTGTGGGACACTGTGTGGTTCCTCTGCTCAGACCTGTCCAGCTTGGGTGACCGTACCAGTAGCTCCGCTACCGCCGACATAGCCCGCACCTTCATTGGAGCACTCAATCCTCCGCGCCCGGTTTAACAAAAACTTTCGAAAAGGCAGTCCCCCCCCCCCCCCCCCCCCCCCGCGGAAAGGAGTTGATACATGTCCTTAGGGCTTTTTACGCCCTTCCTGAGTGTGAACGGGTGGCTTCAATGAACTGTTAAGAGAGAAACCGTCGTCCGCGATGATGCTGGGATAGAGTACAATGTACGTCTTCCCTGATGTCTGAAGTATCAAGTACATTACAAGAAAAGCAAAAAACTTAGCGGTTTCAAGAACATGAAGGATGTGCCTGCTCAGCGCCGAATAATTGTTTTTATTTTCATAAAGTTATACCATAATGAAGCAAGATCTGTACCATATGTCGTTATCTACTTCTGAGGATTACGTCGATAACCTGATTTGAAATTCACACATCTCGCGCTCTACTACACTAATGCTCTTTTTGAATGGCACTATTTGTTCCTACCGCCATGTTGCTGTTGATGAAGGATAATCTTGGTCAAACCCGTCAATTAGTGTCTATAATATTCACGTTCGTAATTGAATGAGAAATCAGACGGACGGATGTAGTGAACAACAAGCAGATAAACACACGCAGTTGGCTAATAGGCTTCCAAAAAACGATGTCTGTTAATTAACATATTTATTCGCGAACTGTTACTATAATAATAACAATAATAGTGAACGCACACAACCTCCTACCCATGTCTGTTCCAAACTCAATAATCCGTAAGACTATTCATTACCATGTCGATTGCTAGCAACTGTGGTCTAATGTGAGTTGTATAGTGCTCCTGCTAGTCCCAAAGCAACCCTTCTAGTCACTATTTTGTTAAGGATATTCCCGGACCGGCTTGTTACCTATAAGACTCAACATTTCGGCAGTAGAATTTTGAATTTCGGGTGTACAAATCCCTGGATATTAAGGCTGAAAATATGAAACGATTTCATAAGAATTGCTTCAAGATTCGTGTATTCATTTTTTTTTCGAGTGTTTAAGTCTCGAATTTGTTAAATTCAGAGCCTGATTGTATGCTTAATTCGCTTTAGATAGCCTGTATAAAATTTACGACGATAGCGTACTGTTTTAAGTAATTAAAATAAGCCTGTGTTTTGCGTTCCATAGATTCGTTTTCCACGTTCTGTGCTGCAGTATTTAATTAGTGGGGCTGTCAGGTAGGTAGAAGTGAGCTCACCCGTCTCAACAAGTGGATACAGCCTGACACAGAATGAAGTTTACTGCTCTCAGAAGTCCCTTGATACTGCTGTTGTTCCGCAGGTTGGAAACGAACTCATGTCTTTGCTTGCTTTGCAGTCACCTTAACAATAGGCGTGATTTGAGGTTCTTGCAGTGTTTGTGAAGTATACCTACTGTCTTCTGGAACGTGCCGCCACTTAGTGTGGCAGAATTTGTAGACGTTTCGGAGGAACCTGCTGTCTACTTCTATAGAATAGATACCCTGAAGATGGAGGCAGCAAGTTCCTGGGAAACTACTGTAACGTTCTACTAGACGACACGGCTTAATTTTGCAAAAGACAATATTCCTCAGCTGAAGGGTTTCTTACACTATTTTCTTAATACATTTTATGACCCTTTCGAAATTTGTGCAGTAATACTATATGCTACCTCAGGACACAAATTTAGAAGCAAGTAATTAGGTTATATAATCTACTTAAAAACATTGTCTTCGGCCATGTGTCTTCAGGTTCACCGTTTCAAATCCTACTGAGGACATCGAATATTCCCAGCAATTCTGTGTTTTCTTTGCTCCAAATTAATCAATTGAATATATAATGAGGATGCCACGTATATCTGGTACTTAGTGTCGAAAATGTTCCAGTGGCTGTTCTGATGTAAGTTTACTGCAGGTTAAAGACAGCCAGTGGTGCCGTCTCCCGTGCAGTTTCTTTTCGTACGAGATTACAAAGTGCTGTGTTGGTGGTGGTACAAACTAATTCCATTAGACAGGTTCCTCAGCACACAGTAAGATCCAGTGTTCACAAAGTCAGCACAGTGGTCTTAATATCATTTTGCTTGCGCAAGAGGTTAAGGATAATGAGATAGGCGGACTATGTGGCACGTAAGGGGGAAAAGAAAAATACGTACACGATTTTGGTGGGGAAAACTGAAGGATGAAGCTCACTCGGAAGACCTAGGCGTAGATGCGAGGATGATATTAAAATGTGTCTTAAAAAGTAGAAGGTAAGATATTGAAAGCATTTAATTTGGCTCAGAATAGGGGAAAGTGGCATGCTGTTGTGAACACGATAATGACACTTCGATTTCCATAAAATTCGGGGTATTCCTTGGCTAATGGAGAAAGTATTAGCTTCCCAGAAAGGGCTTTGTTCCATGGTTAGTTCACGAGCAACACATTTCCTACCGATCATAACCACAATAGTTTAGAAAAAGTTAGTTAGCAATGCCATTAAAGTTATAGCTAGATAAAATATTTACACTATAGGATTATATAAACATATAACATATATGTGTGTAATAATATTCTCCTGTGTTTTTGACAGTGTGTAGAATCATACGTTGATAACGATTTATTAGAGAAACGTTCTGCATCACTCTCAGGGTGACTGAATTAGGTTCAGTCAAAACCGTCACTGACTGGTGTTTACCTGAAAATAATTAAGTCACCATTAAGATGGAGGTAGCACGTTTCTCCGAAACGGTATTATCAGTTTACGATCCCACACGGTGTCAAACCCCAGAGGACTATTTTTTGAGAAAATTGTCATTATATCTATCCCGCCTTACCGCGCGCGCACACACACATGTACACTGTTAAAATTTTTCCTGTTTCAACCGCAGTTTTCAACTCACCTTGATAACAAGAACAGCATGAAGGCTGCTAAAATCCATTTGTGCTAAGCATCGTCCTCGAAGAGGGTTTCCACTGAAGAACGATAGTGTTGCATTTACCTTGGCTGACTCGCTTGATTTCTTGATTTTCGCAAAAGCATCGTGTTTCCGGCATCAAACTGTCTAGAACTACCCTGAGAGCAGCAATTTACTGCTGAGTGAAACATACAAAAAAGGAAAAGTTTCCCAAACGCTTTCAAAGTGGACTTACACAGGAGGAAAATACGGCCTGTAGAGAGAAGAGAGGATTATATTGAAAAGTAAGCAAGGTATTCAGTACGCATTCTTTATGTTAAATGAAATATAATTCTTGGAAGATACAGTGTGACCAACGAAAACTCATAGAGCCCACACTTAACATAAAAATATTGAAATAGGAAAGAAGTTTTATGCAGGATTAGAATAGAATTCGACATTATTCAAGCTCAAGTTTACCAGTACGAAGAAATGGACAACCCTTTTTTCGTGCTAGGTACCAAAAAGGAGATCTTCCTTACCTGAAACTTCGGAACTAAAACGTTTCTTATTGAAACTTACTGTGTGATATTGGATGAAACGTCAATAGAACTGGATAAAAGAATTTCAGTCTACGGTCAGAATTGAGTAAAAATTTGAATTTTCACAAGAAGCAAAGATGCGACGAATGTCAATAGCGACCACACATAATTAGAAAAGCAAATTTAAAACTCTTCTAAATCATGTCACCATAAATCTTGGGTATAAGACATGGATAGATGTTTTAAATTTTGATAAATGTGGGTGGTAGATTGAGGAACTTGGTTTTAAATAATACTCTCTGGAAAAATAGTTACCAGTGTTGCGTACTGCAAAAAACCTGGTATTATCGGACGCAGCCTTCTGTACAATTTGATTCGACAGTTAAGTACTTGATTTGAATCCTTATCACTGACATAATATACGTTAGTGAAAGATGAAGACTGCAGTTTTCAGAGCTTATGGAAAAGGAAGCATCAGTGACTTTCATTAGCTCCATTACCAGTACATAGATACTTCAGCACTAAGTTTATAGCATATCTTTCTGAAGTTTCTAAAGCACTTACAATTTACGTGTTAAAATTACTGAGAGTAAATGTTTAGCAGAGCGGTACGTTTGAAGACTGAAGGTAGTTAAAAGCAGATTTCGCTCTGTAGTGGGTGAAAATAATTTGCGTTGAAGATTTTGTCAACAGACTTAACTTATGGGTTGACTTGGTACCAAATATGTAAGAATTTGACAAGCTAAAAGCGAGAAAAGTCTTTGCCATTCTACATTCTGTGTATGCATTTTGCTTCTACCCAGTTGTTTGGTTCCGACTTCATAATCAATATGATCACATTTAAACTACTGATCTACTTTTTTGGAGTAAAAGTGCAGTGAAAGAAATTTGTCATTTTGCCCGCCGTATAGGCATAAGGGAAAGTAGATATATTGTTCCCTTTAATTTTTAACCTCTGTATTGAGAGCATGTGAGTTTTCATCTTTAGACCCCGGCCGCTTTTCCCCGGGTAATGGACCAACGGTACCAATTTAACGGGAGCAAAATAAGTATTTCGAAAGTCCGAGATCTCAGCTCTTCTGGGATGTTACGCAGCGTTGTTTGGTAGTTAGGTACCGACGTTTCGGGAAAAACTATCGGTTCCATCTTCAAGGATTAAACAGTTCGTACAAATGTTAATATACTTTTCTGTCTGTAGTGCGATAGTGTTATGTTTTCAGCACCGATGATGTCACTAAGTAGAAGTTTGTTTACTTTATAAGCCAAAACGCCGAATTCGCGTGATGGTATGAAAACGTGGCCTACCTTCCATTTTGCCTCTGGCTTCCAAACATCTTAAATCTGGTCTGCCTGCTTTCAACGGATAGATTTTGCGATTGCTGGGTTTAAAGTAAAACACATCAAACAACTGAAAAAGGAACTTACTGTAATCTTGTAAGCGAAATAGGAAAACCCGAGAAGCAGAATTCCCTTTGCGACTGCTACAACATGACAAGCTTTAAGAAGGTTCATTTCGGAACACTGCACCTATTCTTTCTTCAACAAGGAGACAATGTGGTGTTTCATTGTAAACGATGTGTGGGTAAAATTAACATCTTTGTCCAAACATAGTATAGTGTGTAATAATTGTGCACTGCAAGTAGCAAAACCCGAAAATAACGTGTGTTTTGAAACAATAAAACAGAACAAGAACAAGAACAAAATAAAAATTAGAAGAAGAAGAACAACAACGGTCACATCCCTCTGTCTATCCCTCATAGTGTCTCCTTAATAAAGTGACTGCCTTAGTATGATTATCACGCTGGAATCAAAATTTTTAACAGTTTACCACGTAGTGTGACAATCCTTAAAAATGAAACGGCAAAATATAAAGTAGCATTAAGAAAATACTTAAATACACACTCCTTTTACTGTGTAGATGAATTTTTATGTGTAAAGATGATTTATAATACTGTATTATTAATTGCTTATAGTATTGTAGACTGTAAACAATGCATACATTTGTGTATTACTTGTGTATGAC
Organism: Reticulitermes speratus; assembly: GCA_021186555.1. Lineage (NCBI taxonomy): Eukaryota > Metazoa > Arthropoda > Insecta > Blattodea > Rhinotermitidae > Reticulitermes > Reticulitermes speratus. The sequence goes on along the minus strand of JAJKFL010000001.1, from coordinate 34,599,466 downwards.
TTTTTCGACATCCTATTGTCTTTGTAACACACTTGTGGATCAATGGAATTTATATATGTATGTATTTGTGTATGTCTGTGTGTATGTATGTATGTATGTATTATGTATGTATGTATGTATGTATGTATGTATGTATGCATGCATGTATGTATTTGTATGTATGTGTTTGTATGTATGTATGTATGTATGTATGTATGTATGTAGTGTATGTATGCATGTATGATATGTATTTGTGTATGTATGTATGTATGTGTGTGTATCTATGTATGTATGTATGTATGTATGTATATGTATGTGGTGTATGTATGTATGTATGTAGATATGTATGTATATGTATGGCACTCTTTCTTCTGAACTCACAGTTTCGTGCTGTCCTTAACAGCAGTAGGGTTACTGTACAAACGTTTGATGTTGTGGCGAGATTTTCGCCACTTAATTTCGAAATTTGAATGCTGTAAATTTCTATGGTGACAGGTCTTGGATAAATGTGACTTTGTAGATGTATTGGTTTGCAGAATGTAGAACAAGTATTTATGACTGCCTGTAGACACTACAGTTTGCTTTCGGCTCCATGGCCTCATCTAACGCATTTCTTCACCGGTGGTACGCCAAACCTTTGTAATTGGTGTTGTGTTTACTTTATTACATTTGGGAGAATTACTGTCTTGCAAAGAGACTTACTCTGTTTCCGCTTCCTTTTATCTCCTAAATTATTTGTCTCTAAGCTTACAAGCCCTGTATCATCTCTCTAGTTTTTGTAGTGATTGTGTGACAGAAAAATGGGAGGTCGAGGACACTGAATTTTGAGGTCTGTTCTTTCATTCTTTAGGAATGGAGATGTTGGACGTATGCCTAACCATTTAACTTATATAGCCTTGTGCATAAGTGTTAACTGTAAACTTATAATTAGCATGAACCTGATATAACTATTATTTCTATTATTTTCATTTATCCCTTGTAAGTAAATATATTTAGACATGAAGACCCGCTACAGTTTCGTGGTTTCGTATATCAGAAGAGGGTGCAAACTACTGATTTAAAGGGTCACTCTGTTTAATCAGGTGAAATTTTGTGTGTAGAAGGAAATTCTACATCCGTAACGCTTGTGTGAAACCTATTTCAATTCGTAACTTTTATAAACCTGGACATCACGGGAAATGCCGAAGTTATATATGGAAATATAACTTACCGTTTAGTCTGAATATGTACTAAAGGGAACTGTGCACGAAAACGGAATATAAAATTTATTATTTATCAATTAATTCTTGTTTCTGGCCTCGCTGAAAAGCGCTGAAGTAGTTTGAAGGCAGTTATTTCCAGTACATCTTGTTACAGCAGAGGTAGGCTACTTGTTTGTGTCTTACTTTGTAGCGTGCATAAGCGACGAATGAATCAGCACAGCACTGAGAGGCTGAGACAGGATCAAGTCAAAGGACAACTTTGAGAACACTGAATTATTTGGAATAAGTTGGATAGACTCCATGCATAAGAATGGGGCCCACAGCTAAGTCATCTGCTTGTTTGAGAGGAGTCTCGCTTGGAATAATTAAAACGGCTTCCTTCATGCTCAGGAATATAATTTTCTGCTTCAAACGCAAGGACTTTGGAGCTACTTGCACCATGGAGAAAGGCAAGTGAATAATATTGCCGTAACGTTTTTTTTTTCTTTGGAGACAGAAAAGTATTGGTATGGCTTTCTTTTCTCTTTTTTAACGTATTATTACTTTATTATTTTACAATCCACATTTTTGCTAGACGAATGTACAAAAGGCGAATATCAGCATTTATTGATCCATGAACATCAGTGGTATAGGAGGAATATGAAACAAGCTTTCTTTACCCAGATGCCTTAGATACTACGAGGACGGTCTGCCAATAAATTTTGCAAACGATTGGGAACCATTTTTCCTATTGTCGTTGCTTGTCACTGTGATATTGGCTGAAGAATTTGAATGCACGTGTTATGAAATTTTCGTGGCATGTTTAGTGTTTTTACGTGTAATTCTGTGGGGCACGCGGTGGCGCAGTTGGTTGAGGCACTGCGCTACAAACCGGAACGTCGCGGGTTCGATTCCCGATGGTGTCACTGGAATTTTTCATTGACATAATCGTTTCGGTCGCACTTTGGCCCTGGGGTCGACTCAGCCTCTAACAGAAATGAGTACCAGGAATCTTTCCTGGGGGGTAAAGGCGGCCGGTGCGTAGGGCTGACAACCTTACCACCTTCATATGCCGATTGTCTAAAAACCTGGGAGCCTCAACCTCCTGGAGCCCTAAGGGCCTGCCAAGGCCTGTAATGGGATTGCTTTACCTTTACCTTTACGTGTAATTCTGTACAGCGTCGCTTTTCACAGATGCATTTGTCTGTGTAGGAATTTTCCTCTTTCGAGGGTTCCGACTTCGGATATCATCCTAGACACTGACCGTTTTGCTTACCTTTCTTCCTGTCATAACGAAAGTGCTGGGATATATCCTAATTGGGATCATAAATCCGCATTCTTTTACACCTCTCCGAGTCCATAATTTATATTCACCCCTTAACTAGCATCTCTACGGAAATGTCATTAAATAAACCAGTAACCAGCAATAACAATCAAACTGTGATATACTAATTTTGTAATTATGAATCACTGATTCCACTCTGCTCGTGTTATATAAGTATGTACATTTCTTGTAGTTTTGTTAATGCAAAGTCAGTAGTGAGGTTGTGTCTGATATCGAATGAGCAAAGAAATACGCGCATAGAACGTTGCGGACACAGTACATGCATAATGAAGCTTGAAAGACCCTGACAGAATTTTATGATAATATTGAAATTTATCGTGAATGAAATGTTATGTTGAAATGAGTGATATTGAAGAGATCGAGGATCGAGTCCAGTGGTGGTCTTTGTTGTTAATTTTGTATTTAGAGTTGTTACCAGGCATCTTTCGCTGATGCTCTGTTACCACTGCTGTTCCTAATGTACCTTTACTTGTAGTGCCACTGAAACGGAGGATATTATTTAAGCTTACGCTGCAGACACAGTAAAGCAATGCAATCCCATTACAAGCCTGAACAGGCCCTTAGGGTTACAGGAGGTTGAGGCTCCCAGATTTCTAGACAATCGGCACATGAAGTGGTAAGGTTGTCAGCCCTAGGCACCGGCCGTCTTTACCTCCCAGGAAATACTCCTGGTACTTATTTCTGTTAGAGGCTGAGTCGACCCCAGGGCCATAGTGCGGCCGAAAGGATAATGTCAGTGAAAAATGCTGCAGACACAGTACTATTTGTAATATGTACTGCTAGTATCATATACTGGTCCTGTCACTATTATCACTATTATTTCTTCCATTACTAGAGGCCATCTTTTTCATTAACACGAAACGTGACTATTTCCACCAGTAGTTCACTAAAGTCTCACTACCACTAACACCACTACATCGCTGCTGCTACTACCTTCTGTACTGCCACTGTTGATATTACTGAAGTTGCGGTTGCTGTACAAAACTTGCTCCGTTTTCTCTGTGTTATGATCTCTATTCTACACGCTTTGTAAACCAACATTTATTCAACTTTTCACATTAATTTAATAGTTGAATGTATCACGGCAAACAAAATCACGTTTCATTACAAAGTTTTGCGTGTGCCAATTACGCGTACATGTATGCGTGGACGGTGTTCATGTTGTTCCTCGTACTTCATTATGCTTTGCATTTGTACATTTATTTTTAACATACATTTAAGTTAGTACAGAATCTAACTGTGACTGCATATCAGACAGAAACAACAGTTGTGTCAAGGAACAAAACTTTAAGAGTGAAAGTGATTACTCTGAAGAAGAAACTTAAGTTACTTGCATAAAAATGTTAAAAATAGGAATGTAATCGCAAACTACGACTGCTTAATTAAAAATAAAATTGGAAATTTTTGCAATGGAAATTTCAGCGCCCAAGCAACATTAGAGCTAGGGTCAAGACGTTTCTTCTTGGACTTCCTGACCCTTGAAAATGAGACCTACACGTTGTGCCGAAACGTCGGTAAAGTATTACCACTCGACGCTGAGTAATATTTCAGAAGAACGCAGATCTCAACAACATCGCGGCGGAAGCCTGAAATCGCGGAAGTTGTTTAATACTCCCGCTGCCTATTCGGCAGTTCCAGGGCTGAAACCGAGAGGCCGGCTAGCCTGACTGACGTTCTTCGTGATTTTCCTCAGTACATGTAGGAACATGCTGGGATGGTACCTCATATGTTGCTATTGCTTCCTTCCTCTTTCTTTCCAGTCCATTAATCATCCTACAATTCAAAGCTGTAAACTCTGCACTACTGAGGGTATCATTAAATGAACTACAAAGAAACAAATTTCCATACACAAATTTCCCTCGTATATGTTAGGCGCTCTGAAAGTGAAATATGAGCACTAATGGGCGGATGGAGAAATGCAGTTTACTCAGTCAGCCTTACGCTAACCTTCAGTTCAGAGAACTCAGAAAATGGGAGAATCGATTAGAGCGAGCTCAAACTATAACGTGGTACGTAAAAAATTGAGGTATTTTTCCGGGAATGATTTTACGTCCAATTCCGCGGCTCTCAACGACCATTCTACATAATCTCTATACTTTTCCTTATGTTCAAAATGTTATTACACACTTATATAAATTACAATTTCATTAAGTCGGGTGACCGTGTTGGCCGTGGGACTTTACCGCTATTCAAACGTCTGATTGTATTTTAATTCTGTTAGGCCAAGGCGCCACCAAGAGACAAATATGAAATTACCACAAAAATTGAGATGTAACGCATCTCTTACTTACCCCAAGTTTTGCTTTCTTGGTTTTGACAGAAGATACGACTCTACATGCCGGTGTAGCGGTAACGGTATGGGCTTCTAATCGGAAGGTTCCTGCTTCAAATGTTGACTTCGGCGCCTGATAACTTGATAATGATTTTCGTTGTTTTCTTCAGCCAATTTAGGAAAATATCGGGGCACTGCCCCCATTAGTCTACAACCGCTTCTTTCAAAATTCTGTCCAACTTACCTTCGATATTATGCAGCATCATCTGATACACTAATAGCGTTGCAATGGAACTACAGAATAGAGAGACAACAGCAGGAAATATTGTGTGATAAGTGGGTATATAGTGTTAAGTTCACGGTGGTAATAATGAGGCATTTAAGTTTATAGCTGTCATAAGAAGGAATCGGCGTTGTGTAGTCGGTGTAGCGACTAGGCTACAAGCCAGGAAACTGAGGAGAAAGCGTTGTTTGCTTGCAAATTGCCTGTAGGGAAAAGAGGGGTTCTCTTCTCCAAAACATCAAGACCGGCCCCGGGGTCTCATATAGTCTCCTGTTCAGTGGTTACCGCGGACTGCTTCCCCGGAGTTAAAGAGGCCGGGGCGTAAGGCTGACCGTTCACCTCCATACGTACCAAGATGGAGAATGGAGCTACACCTCCTTTCACTCATATACCTTCATGGCGCGCAAAAAGGCTGCTTTACCCTTAACTGTCGTAAGATGATATTTGCAGTACGGTCTTAAATTCTTTAAACCACTAATGCAGCAAATATAATGTGTTAGTGACTGTTGCTGTTACAGTAAACGCCAAGAAGCAAGAGTGTATCTGTGTCCGGAATAATCTGAAGCATGACATGAGCACGTCTGCGATAAATGGAAAACATTATTCACATTGATTGATCCTCATTACTGTCAGCATTTCCATCATCCTATCAGAGACAGACATACGTACAGGCCAGAACGTGTGTGGCTTGCAGTGTGTGGAATCATACTGGAAAGCATTAGTCTAGTTCCCGTGAGAACTGATGTGTTTTGCATGGATTTGGTAACTGGAACCTGTACAGGAAGAGCACAAATACTAAGTTAATTTTGGTTTCTTATTTGCAAATGGCTAGTGTACGCTACTATATATATATATGTATATTATGTAGCGTACGTATATATGCATATATGAATTATATAAAACAGAAAACAAGTATTCCAAGGAGGCCTGTTGTCACCTTAAGAGCAAAGACAATATAATGTGTCAAATAATTGAAGAAATAACAAATGTGTGGTTATGCTTATTTAACGACGGTATCAATGACTCAAATTATCTGTGGTTGAAGTGTTTGTGGTATAGTATCAATCTTCAGTAACTTTAGCGATTCGTGCCTGAAATTATGCAGTTTGAATATATATTCTGCGTAATTGAAAGAAAACTACACGGAAGGTTAGCAAGACAGTCATTCTCTTTTACAGTAGTTTTGTCATAAACTAGTCGATGGAGCGACATCACTGTGTTTACGAGAAACCTGAGGAAAACACAGAAGCATGCAAAATGGGAAATCTTGAATATATCGTGCGTTACAGGAAGACTGATTGTAATTAGAAATAATTTGGGAAAGGTTAAATAAAACCGAATTTACAAAGAATAAAAAGTTAGCTGATTGGCCAGGAATGTGTTTTATTTAAGGTTTTATTAACACAAACATAAAGACAGAATTAATGAATTATTAAAAACACAAAAAATGCAAATATAAAGACAGAAGTGTAAGAGGAAGTCATGTAAGGCATACAAATATCAATTCAGAATACGGCCCGTGAAATCCATGTAGTGAAGGAAATTCTTCCATCGAGATGGAAGGTGAAGCAGTCATGATGTTGCAAGAAGTCTATCAGAAGCTGAAATGAGTTGCAGCCACCCCTGATTCGTATTCGAGCGCGTCAATGCCCGATTGAAATCGTGATGACAGCTGTTCTGGCTGATAATTCTCACTGAACTTCTCCTCTTGTCCAGCCGAAGGCCACGATACATGCCTTCTCAGTAAGAATTCCAGTCACAACCATCCTTCCCTTTGATGATGGAGACTAATTTTAGAAGGCGTCACTTAAACTGAGAAAGATCGCTTGTAAGTTTGTAGTAAAACGGACTTAAATCATTTCCAGATTTAATTGAAGTTAGCCCCTCAGTAAGAGTCCAGTTACTTGTGTGGACATAATTTTTCCTTAAAAAGAAAACAAAGGCCGAACCCGGTGGCCGCACCGTGTATGGCGTGGGCCTGCGGCCGCTCCCTTGCTGGGATTGCGGTTTCGAATCCCTCCGGCGGCATGTATATCTGTCTCTTGTGAGTTGTGTGTCAGGTATTAGTCTTTGCGACGGGTCGATCCCTCGTCCAGAGGAGTTCCACCGAGTGTGTGTGTGTGTGTATCGGCCCCATCTTTTTTTTCTTTGACTTCTTGACCCTTGAAGGTGGGACTGATACGTTGTCCTGAAACGTCGGTAAAGGATTACCATTCGACGCTGCATAATACCCCAGAAGAGCGCAGATCTCATAATATGCAGACGTTCATGAAATGATACTGAAAATTATTCCTTTGGAAATAACATCATACTAATATCTTCTGGGATTTTATATTGTTCATACCGTGCACTTTCATTTGATCACACATTTTTCAAACCAACAAAATTCACACTTCTGTACTGTCCTGGCCTTCCATAGAAAAGCAGTACTTCTGATAAGCAGTGGACCTCCAAATAACAACTGAAAAGAATCCACATTTTACATCTTAAACCTTTAATATGTGCCATTACTTGCTGTTTTATAATTTTGTGTAACTCAAGATATACGTCCCTGATAATGGTTCCATAGAGAATCGAAACATGTTGGACTGATTTTATTGTAAAAAGGAGTTATTTTATATAATAAATAAGAAGTGTGCATTTTGTTGGTTTGAAAAATGTGTGATCTTCTGGGATGTTGCGCGGCTTAGGTTAGTTGTTTACCAGCTGTCAACCTACGCCGTGCAACATTCCAGAAGAGTAAAGACCTCGATTACAACGCGACGGAAACCTGAACAGAAAGCTAATTTTTGTATTTTTAAGTATTCTAATATTACTAGTATTAACAGGGCGTGCGTTCGTATTTGTGAGGTTGGTGGGCCATTAATTTTAATTTAGCTTCCACCTGGAAGGCGATAACTAATTAAAGATGAACTTTGAACTAAGATAGACCATAAAATAGCTACAAATTCTGTGGGAAAATTGTTACCAACTCAACAATTACAAATATTGCGATGGTACAAATTCTGATGTATTTTTTTTAAAAAACAAAATAGATGTATTTTCCATTAGTGGAAATTACGCGCAGAAAATATTCGCTATTTGGTATGATAGTTAAGGTTACTGTATTGCCAGACGCTATGTAATCTTGACAATTTGCAGCCTCTTTAAATATCACCCTTATCCTGTGTAGCAGTGAAGACGGCGACGTAGGAGAAAAATGAACGTTATGAGTTATTCCATTTATTGTTATTTTTATGTTTCTTTCGATATTCTCCTTTCGTTTTGTACAGTAGTCTACGCTTCTGAACTTTCAAATCATTGGTATTTGTCGCAGTTTATGATTCACAATCTCTCGTCTCTTGTTTTAATTAAGAGATGGCTTTGGCACTAAGCCCTAAGTTTTATGCCTAGTTCTTGAGCTATTGTCACTTTTGTACTTTCTGAACGGGACTGAGAGGAAATCGATTCTGTCGCATAATTCCTACGCGTTGGTCTCTTGTTCTCCTCTCGGAGAGGCTGCATTGTTTGTTTGTCTGTTACCAGAGGTGTGCGCATGTAGTGAAGTAGGACGCGGTGAAACATGTTCTGCCTGTGAGGAGGAGCACGCCTTGGTTTTATCATTGTGTTTTTATAGCCCATCCTTATTTTTATTCTTGTTTGAAGTAAGGATATCTTAGTGGTCATGGACTCGCACAGACACTTACACCTCTACATGTGCTCCTGCATTTAACGACAGTTTGCGTAATAGAGTGGGCATTTTGAAACTTAGTAGAAGTATTCGATTGCTAAAAGTACTTGCGATGTATCACTCCAGGACTTAATGCAACAGAGTACGTCTAACGATTCCTCAGTTATTTAGGAAATTTCCTGAATTTTATGGAATCCGAAAGCTCATTACCGCGTTCACAAGAGCCGACCACATGTCCGTATTCTGAGTCAGATTAATCCACTTCGAGCATACCCATCCTCTTTAAGTTACATTTTAATATTATCCTTCCGTCCAAGTTCAACTAGAAATATATCGCAGCTATGAGAAGTTTCGAGAGGTTATACCCTTCAATTACACCTTCAGTGAATATATAACTCGATAAATTTCACACTGTTGACACCGTGCATCTTCGTCATATTAAATTAAGTTATAAACCAACCGATGCACACTAAAACCACTTTTTTAAAGTAGCTTTATTATAAAATTGTTAAAATTGTACCCCTACACGTGTTTCGATCCTAGGATCCTAGGATCGAAACACGTGTAGGGGTACAATTTTAACAATTTTATAATAAAGCTACTTTAAAAAAAGTGGTTTTAGTGTGCATCGGTTGGTTTATAACTTAATTTAATATAACTCGATGTTTCAAGCAATTTGAGGAATTCAAGTATGGGAAAATCAATGCATCATTTAAGTTCTTAATGATACATTTTTTCCATATAGTATATATTCAATAGACTGATGATGGAACAGCTCTTCCGAGGCATTTAAGATTGTAACTTGCATGTGTTAAAACTCACTTTCATTTGGACGGTGAGAAATAAATATCTATTAATTAGAGTGGGGAAAGCGGGGTATGCTGCAGTTACATTTTGATTACGATGATGGCCTTCGGGTTTCATAACACGGAAGTTAGACATCCGCTATGTAACTGTTAAGCATAAATATTGTCTCATGAATTTCTTTATTTACTTTTATAGATTACTGCTCCTAGTTTATGCAGCAAATTATGTGTGCTGTCAGTGTCATCGACTGTGTCCCCCTGTTCGTACGAAAGCACTTCTCTCATTCAAGCTGTAACGCGTGGAGCTGTACATCAACTGCGCCATGTACCTTCAGGAAGGGGTGGTTAATTAAGCCCGAATACAACTTTGCTTTACTAAATTTTTTACTTGTAGACAAAACCCCCTTCATTATGTCTAATAGAACTTGTATGTTTTTACGGTACCGGTATTTTCGTCCAATGAATTTGTCATCATCAATATGTAGCAGGAGCTGGTGTGTTGTTTTCGAGACACAATGGCTCGTAAATATCTGCTCCGTATTATGGCGGTGCCGTTTTCAAATATTTGCCCGCAGACTGACCGTCCGGACGAGTTTCTTGGTGGTCTTTCTTCTATGCAGGCTTAAGCCGCGGCAGTACCTTCAAATAGGTGAATTATATTCAGTTTCCACATTCTTTCATACTCCTCAAATGGTAAAGATTCTTTCATTTGACGGTGTAAAAACTGAGCAGTTGAAGACATCGTTAAATAAAACACGAATACGGCGTAACAATAAAACTCAGTACCAAAGTAGTCGTTTGTGGTTTGTCGGTATAGCCACTAGAAATACGCCTAAACACGGTCTGTCATGCTTGGGTTGCAGTGTTCTTCCGTTATGTTGAAACCTTTTTGCGTGCATCAGTACCTGGAAAGGAATATTAAAATTTCGGGTGGGTTAAGGTGAAATTCTTTAATTAAATTGTACTCCTAACTCGAGACTTTTATAGATAGAATTGTATTTGAGGGATAAGACAGAAAATACCAACACCGACATTTTAAATTTTAAACTAAGAGTTTACAGAGATTAGTTCGCCGTTTCAGGGTTGAGGGGACTAAAATTGAATAATAGATGGAGGTAGAACAAGGCAAGGGTCTGAACTTCCAAAGTAGACTGTAGTGATGATGATGATGATGTTTATGCTGATGTTGCCAGCCATGAAACTTATGTGCTAGGCGAGAACTGATTTCTTGTACATTCTCTAGAGACCGTTCTGGGTCCGTGACTTTGCGGACGGAGTGACGGAGATGGAGGTGAAGTGAAACAAGATTATCTCAGCACTGGAGGAAGTGGCTGTGAGATAGCGCCAGCACTGCAGTGCTGTATAAATGATGAATGGGACTTGTAAACGTTTAAATGGGTCTTATACACACAGTGAAGTTACTTTGCTCTAAGCTTACGTTCGGTGCTCAGTGCGTCATAAGCTGAACCACCCGACGTGTCTAAATATGCCACATCAAGTTCCTAAAATGTAAATATTTTTAGCCTGCCGTATGAGAATATGGAGAACTCGATTTGGAAGAGGCTACGGACCTGTCGTAAGACAGACTACAGATTGAATGAATGAGTGAATGAAGTATGAATTGCGCGTAATTCAATCCTGTTAGGTAATTAGAAGTTGAAATCATTTATATTATATTCTAGACATTTTTGGATCATATATTAATCCTCTTCACGGGAGTTAAAGATGCTACGAAATGAGTTAAACTGCGAAGTTTATTAAAATTTGTATTTATTTATAACATTAAAATTAAACCTAAAGTGTAGACATAAATAATTAATTGTTAAGATATAAAAGAATTAGCGAATTATACCATGTGTAACCTGCCTACTGTGTACTTCATCGTAAAGTCTCTTGAAGACGATCAAGCTACGATCGAAGAATATCTGAAAATACAGTAATTTAGTTGTTTAATAAAGCGATTATGCTGTGATGGTATATACGAGAATTAAATAAATTGCAGTTTTAGTACACAGCGTGTAGTGTGAATAGAATTCAAATTGGTATTGGTTAATGTTCACACTTGCAGCAGGTGTCAGAACTCTCGCAAAGCGCCTTTAATGCATGCACTAGGCTACTGCTAGTTCCTTGCTGGACTGGGGTACTGCTACACAGGAGCTTGGCCTTTGAACACAGTGATTGTCCTAAGGCTTCAGTTAGCAGACTTAACTAGCTTGCTCAAGGTGCAGAGTTCTTTGATGAGATTAATGTTGTGGGGGGGGGGGGCGCACAGTGGATCATTGTATGTTGCGGTGCCAAGACGCATGTAGGCCACACATTCTAAGGAATGACCCATTTTATTTTGTTTATTTGGTTTTCTGTATATTTTATGTTCTATTCTGTTACTTCTATTACGGTCAAGGCTGTTCTGTTCTATTATGTTGGCACATCCTGTTCTCTTTTATTTCCTTGCTCTTCTGTTCTGTTTTGCTGAGTCCTGTCTGCTTTTGTTTTGTTATGTTATAACGTGTTGTCCTATTCCAGAGGTCCACAAATCCCGGGCAACTGAATTTGTTACGGTGGCGTCTAATATTTGTGGGCCCATGGAACTTGCTTCGTGTCATCCTTCTGACACCTAGCACTGTGCGGTGGCTTCTATATTTTTGGAAAATTTGTGCATCCATTTCTTATTCTACTGTGTTTTATTTCTTTCTTTTTAATTTCTGCTTGTCATTCCCCATTATTTTTTATTTATTCCATTATTTTGTCCTAGTCTTTTTTTATTTCCTTCGTTGTTTTATTGTTTTGTAGAGTTCTGTCTGATTATTTTTCGTTCTCTTCAATAATTTATGTACAACTTACTTGAGAAATAAACAACAATAATAATATATAATGATGTATAGGAAAAATGTCTTTAATGTTTTTAAAATTGTTGTCGAAGAACAAGAGAAAAAAATACCACTTAGGGGCCCAAATATAGGTGAGAAAATAATATTGAAATTTATCTTGAAATACAAAGAGAGGTTTTACCCTGTATTCATCTTATTTGGGACACGATACAGTGGCAACTTTCTGTGGACTCATTGATAGACTTGTGGTTTCCATAAAACAAGGGGACCCTCAGATTATCACAAGAGTTAGTTAGGAGCAGGCTTACATGCCATATATAGGACTCATGGAAACGGGAAGCACACAGCCAGTCGGTTGGAATTTGTCACATTACGTAATTTCACTGCATCTTGTGTAGAAAGCCTATCTTCCAAGAACTCAAAGGCCCTTCTGTCCAACACACAGTTTTTGTAGTGTATGAATTTACCACCTCAATGCAGAGTTCATGAAGATTTCTCGCTCCATTATCTAATTTTAATTACGTTAATCATATTTGGCATATTACGAACTGAACTGTAATACGTAACGCCAAAGCGTGTAGTCTGTATAACTATAGAACCGTGGATTTTGGCACTAAATAGGCCTGTAGTAAAAGTGCTGCAAACAGTATAAACGGTCTTTAATGTGCACGACAAATTGTCTGGAGCGAATAAATGTAATAATTTCTGTTAATTACGTAGTAGAAGCAATGTTCACTACAAAGTGCGGTGTTTCGAATACAGCTTACTTTACTAAATGTATTTTTGAAAGAGGAAAGCCTGCTCATTAGACTTAACAATGTAGTGGATTACTGAAACGTGTAATACAGCAAAATATGGGAGTATTAAGAGAAGAGTAGTCATTAGCAGAACTCTGTATCTGAAACTATGAAGCTGCATATTGCATCTGTCAAGCCACACGTAGAAATCGATTCTATGAGAATATTAAGCTGCTACTGTAGGATTGACATCCATCAAACGCAGTTACCTATAATTTTAAAAGAAATTTTGAAAGCTTGCAGTTCTGAATTGCTTGAAATGGATGAAAAAACTTCAGAATGCTGTATTACCTCTAAACTGAAAAAAGGCTGAGAAATTGGTAATGTGAACTATAGGGAAAGCTTATTAACTATTTCATTACTTCCACGATGTTTGGTGGTGGTGAGAAACGATTTTTGGCGGAGAGGTACTGGAAACCACATACCGGACAAGTGATATTGTGCTTTTATTGGTACGAGCCTTCGCGCTTTTATGAAAAAAGGATCCCGATGATAAGGATGCATTGTGGGGGTATCAAAGAAGGGGGGGGGGAATTTGAGATGGTCAACATGTGGTCAGAAACGTCTCCATACTAAAGTCGGCGTCGGCACTGCCGCTGGGAAAGCAGACATCCTGCGAGAGCTGACTTTCGAGATCAAAGATTTGTTTAATTTTTAGTTTTATTCTCTTACATTTTTTTGGTTGTGTGTAGAATTTCGGATAGTGCTATTTTCAGTTAATTCGCAAGAGCTGTTTGAAGTGGCTGCCACTGATTTCATTGTAGGCATTGCAGCGACGCACCATGTTCTGTCTCACCCTCTTGAAGGTCCCTTGCGAGACATGAACAGTTCCACACGCTGTTAGAATTCTATCTACCAGATACTTCTCTGTTTCCACAGGAGTCCCATAAGTGAGACTATTCATGTGACCCCAATGAAGAAGTCAAGCTGGTATAGGTCAGGTTATCGCGGTGGCCAGGTGACGCCCCTCGCCTACTGATCTAGCGATCACGGAAGTGCTGCGTCCAGGTGGTTTCTCACAGCACGTGTAAATTGAACTGGGCACCACCGTGCTGGAATTACATTCGCGGGTTGCCTAATTTCCCAGACGCAATAACGACGCCGATTTCCGTATGAAAGAGACGCTTCCGACCACATGCTTGCTGTCTCAAATGGCTCTCACTTGACACCCTAAAACATCTGAAAATTTGTAAACACTGTTCTGTTACACCCTGTACAGAAAGGCACAAAACGCAACTGTGTTACCAAAAGTGTATCTGTTTTCAGGTTTCTTCTCATTACGTGGGATCATTTTTTGAGATCAGGCTGGGTTAAGGGAGGAATATTCCCTGACTTTTCGGTAAACATTACAGTTTAAATCATGAGGCTGAGTGTAATGTTTGCCGAAACGTCGATAAGTATATCTTTAGGCAGCGTATTGCCGAGAGCCGATTCCAAGCACTGAGCGCCAGTCACGAAAGCCTCAGCACTGAAATTCCTCGTTATTGTTTCGTGGTGTCTGCTTGTGGACATTTCAAAGAGACAGTTTTACGAGTATGTACATTTATGAGAAGAATTTTACTTGGAAATAAAATCTCCAATATCCTACGGTAAGCTTGGCGGATATAACAAACCTACCAGCTTAAGTACTGATAATGGCATTTTCTCAAGATCGGATGTAATGGTTGTACATAATAACATTGGCAGTTGGTTTCAGGGATGCAAATGTCTGTGGACACGGGAAGACGAATCTACTAATTTCCAGCTCTTCCTTTTTTTTACAGTTTTTCCCAACAAGGTTACCTGTAAAAATCTTAATTCTGGAATATGCATTGTGCATTATAATATTTTCATTTATAACATGTGTTGGTCATTTTCGCGGCCATTTGTGCTGATTTGCAACATCACAATTCGAAAGACCGACGGCGATTCTCTGGTTATAAAATTAAGTGCATGTTAAATGACATCTAGAGGAGATTCTCGACAGAGTCTTCCAAGCGTCACATAGTCAGTAATTACAATATATAAAGTTTATAAGCGGCTGCTGAATGTAGGAGGCAACTACCGAATTTTACATTGAAGCAGCAGGCTTCATTCCTTAGTCACTCTTTGTGTATATAGAAAATGTTCTACTTTTTGTACACGCGTTTCTAACTTTAACTGAACAAGTCTTAACACTTACGTGAAGACTGTTTTTATTATGCTGAGATCTGAGTATGGCGTAAGTAAAGTTTCCCTACTAACCAATACCAGCTGGTTTCTTTTGTTGTTCCTAACGCATGGTTAATTGCCGATCCCAGTGGCCGTGCGGTGTAAGGCGTGGGTCTGCGGCCGCTCGCTTACTAGGATCGTGGGTTCGAATCCCGCCTAGGGCATGGATGTCTGTCTCTTGTGAGTGTTGTGTGTTGTCAGGTAGAGGTCTCTGCGACGAGCTGGTCCCTCGTCCAGAGCAGTCCTACCGAACGTGGTGTGTCTAAAGTGTGATCGTGAAGCGTCGTAAAATGACGAGGCCTAGGCCCCCAAGGGGCTGTCGAGCCATAGGGGGAAAAAACGCATGCTTAATTAGATTCTCATTTACTTCGATCCACAATGCATACTTGCATCTGTTCCAAGCCTGCAGGGCTGCGGCATGTACAACACTATTTGTCAACACCCTTTAACCCTATTGCTTTCTCTTAGCTGATTACTCCAACTTTTCTTTCTCTTCTCTCTTTTGCAAGGGAGGAGGGAGCACCATTATGACGTCATTTTTCACTTTTGTACAAACTCTTTTTCTTGTCTTGCGACGTAGTTTCCTGTTCCATTTTATGTTTTCTTCTATTCCAGTTCCTATTTGGAGCCTTTTTCTTTTCGTCTGATAGCCTTGTTCGGGTTCTGCAGTTCGTCTATAGATTTCTCTCTTGTAATGCCATTTGTCAGCATGTAGACCCAATACACATGCAGATGAAGTTGACTGCTACGCTATGGCGTACTGCAGTATCGTAGCGTGGCCAAATGTATAGTCTCGTGGGATGACAAGCGTGTTGCATATTCAACGGCGGGGCTCTTCACGGCCCGCTGGGCTCTTTCGCCTTACAGCCTGCACACTGCCCCGTGTCACGCATCCGCTATTTCTTTCATTATACCTGATAAAAACATTTTATTTATTTTCAGTTTTTGAAATTGGATGCATCTTTATGATTCTCGAAATTTATGTGGCAGTGGTTCATTCAAGACATGAATATCATTTTGGACACTGTCCACTGCCTAAGGAAGCTGGCTCTACTCCCGTCTTACGGTGATTGCTTGCTGTTAGGTTTACGCCGGAAGTTCTTTTTGCTTTTATGTATTAGGACTAACAAATATGATTGTTATAGAAGTTGTGAATGTGATCACTAGGCTATTAAGGTATTGTGATTTGTTTCCAGATGTCTTTCTACGGAGAAAATATCTTTATATTTTAAATAGATATGTCGTATATAATAATCTTACATGCCAAGAGGCTCCCTATTTTTTGGCTCTTTGGACGCACACCTTATAAATGAATATTTCTTTCTCCTTCGGTGATCCGGTTGGTCATATGTTATGTTATCTGAAACCGTAAATTAAAAACAGAATTTGGTCTTGAAATATAAAACTAGGATTTGTAGATAATAGATATTTAATGGGTCAGTTGAGAAATTACACTTATGTGTTTCGGTTTACCATCTGCTGTATTAGAATTGCTTTATAAATTTCACCACTAACAAGCTTTACTGAATATCGGTACTTGAGTAGAATTTATGTAAATTTTGTGTTATTATTGCGTCACGTAATATATATGTATATATATATATATATATATATATATATGCGCGTGTGCGTGTGTGTGTCACGAGAATTTTTTTTTCCAAGATTACAGAAATCCACGAGTCAAATTTCATGTATTTGGACACAATCATACTTCAGTTAAAATTTATTCCTTTTAAACAAGAGAAACGTTTCATTTTCTGCATCTTCGCGAAATATGATTGAAATAATAAATAATGGTTACATCTGAAGGTGGAAAAATAAAAGCCAGTAGGCCGAATAAATTTGCTCTGTCGGCTAAGAAGTAATGCGCTAATTTCAGTGACAGGTTTTGTAGGATTATGGAAGAGTATCTTAGACTGAATCCCACTTGGTGATATCAAATTAATTTATCTTGGCTTGTGTGGCAGTCCTGGATTGCAAGCTCAGTCGTGCCTAGCAGAACCAGTAGCGTCCAACTGGGAAGTGTGAATGAGGAATGAGGAGGCTATAATTCATTTTGGGCTCCTGTCTTAAATTTTGACTTAAAGCGCCGCAAAGAATCAAAAACAAAAGCTAATGGTAATCAGCATCAAATGAGACATATCCTCGTATTTTGAAATTTTAGTGTTTTCTTTCAGTAGGCTTAATTTTTTCGCCCTTTGGTAAGGATTTTCAAAAAGAGAAAAATGTGTTTATTCCTTAAACGACACTAAATGCTGATTAAGTTTGTTTAAGCTCTTTACGTTTTACATATTACTAAGGCTGAGAAGATCCTCTGGAATATCCCTGGATACCTATTCAGTAGGAGCTTTTGCGGGCCTTATTGCCAGTCTGGACGCTTTGGAGTAGAGATAAATTTTTTGCCCCTGCCAGGAATTGAGGTACGTTTCCTCGAAAGTGTAACCCGTATCCCAGTCAGTATACCCGCTACGCCATGCTGGTTTCTGAAGCTTTTTAACACCTTTCTTATTGGCAGACAAACAATACAATAGACGACTGTGTATAGGCTTGGCATGAGACCGCACTTCTGTATCAATGCACGTGATTACGCACTGCTGCTTTGCGGAAGAATCATATTTATTTAGTGACTGGTGGTTCTATACGTGTATTTTAAAATGCTTTAATTTGTATGTAAAAGTTGTAGTCAGTGGTGCGTTTATTTACAAACAGTGTCCATTGTGTGTCATGTGCGAGGCTCGATTTCTCGTATCTACCTGCGATGACTGTTATCCCGCTGTGCTTTTATCATCATTCGGTACAAGTTCAGCATAAACACAACTCTTCATTTATTTCAATTACTAAGCTGCGTGTTTCGAGCCTACACATTGATGATCATCAGGCGTCGTATGAAAACAGCATATATAAAAGGTAAAAATTGCATGTTATGTTGTACACTAGGATTAGTTGAAGTAAAATAATTTTAATAGAAGAAAAATAAACACACAATAATAGCTACTTTAATGATATTTTAAAATAAACCTGAATGTACATAACAAGGCAAGCAAAGTACATATAACGTAACATTGAGGCGCTTTCGCGTAACTCATTGTTGTAGTGGAAAGAAAAGGTCTTAAATATAATGAATGCGTGTGTGTATTCTTGCTATATTTATCCGGTATGCAAATCAAGTGCGCCGTATTATATTGATATCTGTGGCATGTCTGGCTGTACCATATTTTTCCACATTATCTCATAAACGGCACGACTTTCGGCAAAAATCGTTGAATATAAAATATGTGTGTTGATTTTTTCTACAACTTTTGTCTGAAACATTCCTCATTCTAAGAAGAATACAGCGAGATATCATAAATGTACACAGGTGTTCATGTAAAGTACCCGTTATTCTTGTTGTATTTTAATCAAACTTGACTATTCCGGGCAGATTTTCGAAAAATCCTCAAATATGAAATTTCATTAAAATTCGTCCAGTGGGAGCCGAGATATTCCATACGGACAGACAGACATGACGACGCTGATATTCGCTATTCGAAATTCTGCCAACGTGACTAAAACTGTAAAATATGAAATGTCACAATCCTAGCGTATAACATAACTTGCAATTTTTACCTTTTACATACAGTTTTTGTACGAAGCCTGACGATATTCCATGTATAGGATCGAAACATGTAGCTTAACAATTGAAAAAAACAATAGTTCACGTACCTAAGTTTATAGTAATTCACAATTAACACACCCTTTAACCACGCTTTACCTAGTTTATGGTAATAATCCTACAGTAACACGATATGTAAACTGTTCACTTAGGAAGGCGTCGTTAAATCATTAAGAGTAACGATTAGCTATACTACACGCGACAATATGTTTTTGTAAGTGATTGATCTATGACTCACCCAAATATCAATTTCGTGTTTGCTACGTAAATTGTATCCCAAACCATCATCCCTGCTGAAGTGGTTGCAGTGTACATTGTATGCCAAACCATCATCCTTGCGGAACTCTTTATATACCCTGCGTCCCAAAGCATCCTGAATGTTGAACGCTCTGCTATATCCATTATATCCCAAACCATCCTCCTTGCTGAACTGTTTGCTATATATATATAATGTCACAAACTATCCTCCCTGCTAAACTCTTTGCCACATACATTATATGCCAAATCACACTCACTACTGAACTGTTCAATCCTTCGTAATTCTCAACTTCATCTTTCTTTTTCTCTAAATGTCATTATAAACGTACCATCATGTGTCTTTGCTTAGACCTCCCAGTCAAGCTTCATCATTCACTCTCAAGTTTCTGTTCTTTTTATCACTTCACTACATACTAATGCCCTTTCTTTTTTCTAAATTTCAACTCCATGAGCACCCCATTTTGGGGCATTGTGTAGTATCTCACTTCCATCTGTTCGTTCTTTCAACCTGTAGCTGATTCACTTTCTGGCCTTCTTCTCTGTCTCATATCTGTCTCATCTTCTCTTTGTACTTGCAGGTATAATTTTATCTATGATTCTCTAAATGTCTCTTTTTATATCATTCTCTCATTTTTTATACTTTTCTTTCGCTGTTCTGCAAGCTCGTGTGAAAAGTCTGTCTCTTCACCCAGTGGAAATATAAAAGTACTGTATCGTCAGTGTTTAACATCAGGCATCTGACGTCTAATTCACGAAAGTCTTTATTAGTTGAACTTGAGGAATAAACTTACTGACGAATTATGTACATAAGGTAGGCATTCTGCATCTAGAGCTTTGAAACCTAGTGATGCTTCCTGAACATTATCGCCAAAAATCTTTTTATTGAATGAAATATTTGCTTTGCCACTAAAATAAGAAATAAAACGGTTTGTCAGAAGGTTTATAAAAATCCATATTTATACCAAAATTATGTTCGGCAGCGCTCGTTATCTATTATATACTTACAGTACAGAAGCCTTTGGTGGCAGTCATTACACATAGATTTATTGCCTGTCTGATGTCAATGAGAACAGTTGCTGTAAATCCCCGAATTGTTTAACTCTTAAACGCGTACCCTAACCAAAATACTAAAATACCTACAGATGGGCCACTAGTACCCGAGCCTAGTGCTTTTGACGTTCAGGGGACAATTTAAAGTTGTAAAATACGTAAATAATCAGGTGTTAAATTACAGCAGAACTGCTTCAAGCAGAAGGTAGAAAGATACGTTCTGAGATTAATGTATTTATGAATTATATTTGGAATAAGGAAGTGTTGCCTCAACAGTGGAAGGAGTCAGTCATTTTTATTTACAGGAAATGTTATAAAACGGATTGATTATCGTGGCCCATCACTGTTATCATCTACGTCCAAAATTTTATAGAACAGTCGTCTGTGAAGTTTAACTCCATATATAAATTAAATTATTGGAGATATCAGCGCTTATTTCAACATAGCAGACGCAACTGCTGTTCATTTACGTATTCTGCTTTCACCACAAACTTGAGAAAGGATATGAATAAGGTGGGTCACTACAGCAAATATTTATAGCCTTCAAGAAAGCGTACGATTAGTTAGGAGAGAGGGTTTGTGTAATATTCTGAGTTTGATGCACCGATGAAATAGCTTAGTTTTAAAAAGTGTGATTAAATGAAGCGCATAGCAGAATGCAGATATGCAGAAATTTGTGTGATAAATTTTCTCTTGAGAGTTGTCTGGAACAAGGAGATTATTGTCACCATTGTTTTTAAAATTTGCTTTAAAATATGCTGTCAGGCCCAAGCACACTAAGAAGGATTGTAATTGAAAGAGGCACATCAGCGTTTGATCCATGCTGCTGTTGATGTTTTATTCGGCGAAAACATACATAAGGTAAGGAAAAGCACAGGAGCTTTATTGGTCGTTAGCAAGCGGGTTGGTCTAGTAGTAAAGACTGAGAGAACTAAGTATATGTTTAGGTCTGTTGAACAGAATGCAGGATAAAATTATAACATAAAGATAACTAAGAAAACCATTTAAAATGTGTCAAATTTTAAATACTTGAGAAAGAATTTAACAAATGCAAGTAGCGTTAATGAAAAAGTTACTAGCAGCTTTAACTCAGTAAATGCCTGCTACCTTTCGTTCCAGAAACTTTTGCCTTCCCGTTTGCTATCTACATGTATGTATGTATGTATGTATGTATGTATGTATGTTGTATGTTGTGTGTGTGTGTGTGTGCGTGCGTGCGCGCGCGTGTGTGTATGTATGTAATATATGTATGTATGTATGCATGCATGTATGTGTGTGTATGTATGTTTGTATGTATTTATATTTGTATGTATGTATGCATGCATGTATGTATGTATGTATGTATGTATGTATGTGGCGTATGTATGTATATTATGCATGCATTATGCATATATATAGATGTAGATATATACAGATATTCATTTACAGGTATAATATATGTAAAACTGACTAACAGCCTAGTCTGAAGAAGACGATAAATGTGTTAATTTCAGTCCATTTCGCTTTAGTACCACATCCACTTTAGGTGAAAACGAATGTGTTTACGAATTTCTTAAACGGAGTAACGTATCGTACAAAACCATTAGGCCTGTGGGATGTATAATTTAATGCAAGATCTACAGTTTTAATTATTTTAGATGCCTGAGGCTTAGGTTTACTGAGACACAAAAAAACTGATGCATTCCTCGTTTATTAAACTTATTAAATAACCAATAATTTTAGTTCTCGTACCTGCCGGTAAATTTCAGTACAAGAAATAAATGCGGAATTTAAGAAAAACAAATATGTGTGGCTGCAGTCAGTTAACATCAGGACCATACAAGAATTCATATCTACAAGTAATACAGTTCGCAAGTATCTTGTGGTCTTGTTCATAAAAATGCTCTTTCGTCGGATTGTAAAGTCGTGTGTTTTGAAATTCATAAATCGAGGACATTGTCGCTGCTTTCTAGATGAGACCATAACAGCCTCTTCCACAATACGGATCCGAGATAGTTGATCATAACCTTACTATCAACCATTGCAACAGTATAATGCCATCTGTTGGTAAAGAGATATCTAATTCAGAGAATAGGTTTAATGAGATTACTTTGAAATATATTATGAACCACCAAAAGTAAAATATTGTAATAACATTTCTACAACGCCAAAAACATGATTTCCAAAACAAAACTAATTGATCCTTAATCTGAACTAGAAATTTACAAAATAATTATTTCAAATGAGGGAAACGAAATAATTTTCATTATTAAACAGTTCTAATTGTCTGAAAGTACTCAAAAGCAGTAATCTTTAATTTATGAGACATTTTGCTTTCTCACGGCCGTGACTATGAAGACTGCCGTCGTGTGGAATGTGGCGCCGTTTAGTCTGGTAGAAAGTTTTACATGGCCTGAAGACGGAGCCTGCAAGTTCCCGAAGGCGATAAAATTCCACTGACTACACGGTCGGATGACTTTACATGGAGATTTTCTGGGTTATTCTTATTTTTACATCGTCGTGAGATAGTGTGTCTGTGATGTTAGTAGAGGTAGTAATGTGGTGTTTGTGACATGTCTAGTGACGTAGTAAATGTGGTGTTTGTGAATGTCTAGTAGACGGTAGTAAAATGTGGTGTTTGTGAATGTCTAGTAGACGGTAGTAAAATGTGGTGTTTGTGAATGTCTAGTAGACGGTAGTAAAATGTGGTGTTTGTGAATGTCTAGTAGACGGTAGTAAAATGTTCTTTAAAAAAGATATAATGCATTTTTCGAAGGCACTGACGACGCCCTTCTTCAAGAAGTGAATATTGGAGACAGAGCCGCATATACAGGGTATACACAAAAGAATGGTGCGGTTTCAATAGACATTTCTATTGAAACCGCACCATTCTTTTATGTATACTCTGTATTAGTCCTACAGCGAAGATGATTCCTTCCACAGTCGGAATTCTCTTGATACTATTTTAGAGTTACAGGCATTTTAATTGCATGCAATACTGTTTAGTTGCTTTTATTTAACTAGTAGGCCTAAATAAATTCTTAAGATATGAGTATAATTTTCATATTTTTTTTCCATGTTTATGTGGGTACCTAAATCTCAACCTTCATCACTTTCTCAACTGCTGTTGAAGGTAGCTGCATCGGCTTTCAGCACTCGCAGTGTCGATATACGCGCAGTTGCAACATAGTATTATTGGAGATGATTATCGATTGATGTTTCTCGTAAATGTACACGTAACTTTCTATTTCAATATCGATATTTTCGTCTTTTTAAAAGAGTCTGCAAGCTTAGTTCCTTTTTACAAGCCTTCTTTAGCCTTTCTGTTCACAGTGCTTTCTTTCTGCAAAGGTAATGCCAGTTTGAGACAGTTTATGAGTGTGTTACCTGATTGTACTTATGTTTATTTCTCACATAACTATACTGCCGGCAGCCTTATGTCCGAAACGTGCCAAATGAAAGGCAAAGGTGGAAATTAATTTGCTGTTGTGATGGAGGACGGATTTATGAACTTAAACGAAATTTTACATAAATGACAGGAAACTTTTCACTTTTTATTATGCCTGACATGAACTGAATTTAAGAGTCGTGTCTTCCGAGAGGACTGTATCCTCAATAATACCGCTTGCATGAGTTTGTTATCGTAAAGATGAAGATATTCCGTAAGTTATTGCCTGTTGAATTTTAACGGGAGTTTAAAAAATGCTGCTTGGATATGGGATTTAACGATTCTAAATTGAATACACTATTCATAATGATAAAAAAATCATGAAGAAGATGGATTTTGAGGACTTTTGGAGAAAGCTAAGATATATTATCCTGGAGAGATGGAGGATAAGAAGTAAAATTCAATAATAATAGTATAATAATAGTTGAAAATAATTCTGATCAGCTTTTAAATCTGAGCTATGTCTGCTCGTGGCACAATGTGGAACCATTAATGAAACGAACAGAATAGCGATTACACCTCCCAAAAAGCAGATTATTAAACCTGGATTTCATCCGTTCTCCAGATATCCATGATCCGGAACGCCGCCTTCTCTGTACTGTTGTTTAGGCAGGTTATGTTAAAGGGAAAAGGAGCGTGTAAAGCAGAAGCCATCAGCTTGTATCCCGTCGGCCATACATGGGCCCATTCGACTCTTTGTGTGGCCTATGGAGTGAATTAAACAATTCCTTTACTTCACTGAATCATAAACAAATATCGTTACACATGTACCCAGTTTTCTCAAAGGGAATGTTTTGTAGTAGCTTATACACGAGGAGGAACAAAGCTCGCTCGGTTTTGTTGGGTAACAATCGCCCTATAGGCAATTTGCCCTACACACTGCTTTACATAGTTACGCACACATCTCAGGCGATACGCTTAATGTTCGTAGTATTAGGCTAGTGTTTTCCAGCACAAATCATAAGACGTACTTTTGTAAGACATAGATGTCTAGTTTATTCGATTCCCAGCGTGGATAAGAGATCTTTCTCTTCTCCCAAGTGTCCCGACGTGTCCAGTGGCCAACCCACCATCTTTGTTAATGGGTACCGACGACTGTTTGCTCAAGGATAAAGCGACCAGCGGGTGAAGGTAACTACTCACATCTAGTGCCGAGGCCAAGAATGGGTGGTGCTCTACCTCTGTTTCCACATACGGCTTCGTGAAGTGGAGAGGGACAAATTTACTTACAGATTGCCACTTCTATTAATCCATAACTATTATGTCACTTCTATGAAGATTTTGTATGCAAGTATTAAGCATAGCGTCATATATAGCCTCAGAGTTCGGCACACCTGCCATGTTTGTAATGGTTGGCTCAAAAACGAGGCAGGGAAGTGTGGTAATACTCGCCGTTAATTAACGGCTTTGACATTAACGAGATTGAGCATGAAGCATATTTTAAGAGAAGTTATCGCCATAAGCACTGGTGTATGAGGTAGGCTGTTGTCAGTTTTAGCCGTTCGCAAAATTGCGAAAAGCGACTTAGGTTCGTCATGTCTGTTTGTCCGTCCGTCTGCATGGAACAACTCCACTCCCACAGGACGGATTTTCATGAAGTTTCATATTTGAGGTTTTTTTTTCGAAAATCTGCAACAGTGGTAGCGTGAACGCGCCTCAATATTACGTTATACACGTGTATAATGCCTGTCTTGTTATTGATAAAGTAAGGTCACTCGCACGTTCTGCATGTTTCTCAAATACTTTTTCGGATCATAACTACATAAAGCTTAATCTCATATAAAAATGCATGTGACTTTTACCCTAATCTTAGTCACGGTAATAACCGTGCCACATCCGACCCCGTCAGTTATAAATATTCTTACACAATTGTGTGTCTGATATATAGTAATCCCGTCGTGAATTAAATTTCTTACGTAGAAATATTTAATACATGTTAGACTTAGGGAATTGAAGGTCTGTCACACATTGGAGTGTAAAATATTACTTCCGGTTATCAAATAATTTTGACAGAGTTTTGTAAGCACACGTATTTTGATTTTGACTCAGATTTTTATAGTGGGTGTATTACAGGGGTGCGTGTGCTCACTGGTCTTCAATTATGGCTCTCGAAATAACCCTAATAACAGTGATTTGACTGTAATCTGAGCCGTTGTTTTTTTAACTATGTTCTCTATTTAAATTGGTTCATCACTATATGCCCTGCAAATTGACGTGCCTATGGAGTGTACAAATTAAGTTTTATCCTCTGAATTTCAATATTTTAATAAAGAGCATAACAATCATTTTCGTTACTGGAACCTCATCTGTAAAATATTTTAATGGAACAGCAAAAATACGATAGAGTATGGATGAGACTTCGGAAACATGATGCAAACCGAATAGAATAATTTGTTTCCACTCATTATGCCTTGTTATCCAGCTGATGGAACAATTTCATATTATTCTGTATTTATTCAGGATTGAGAATGATAAAGAAAAATTAAAATTAGTTCAGTAAGAACAAGTTTTTGTTTCATGTAGATGGTTTAAATCAAATTGAATCAATGTAGGTTAACTTTTTTCGGAGGTCTTCCTTTTGTCAGAAACTTTTCTCTTTACAGTGATTAAAAGCAGTTCAGTGTAACTAACGTATCAGTAATTTCTAGCTGCTCTTTATGTTAAGTACCTGCAACAGTGAGGAAAATAGTATATTTCTTGTCCTTTATATTCAACTTGAAACAATGGTTAATCTTAGTAGAATATTTAAACAGTTCAGTTTTGACACTTGTATTATTCTTTTCAGCTCTATCAAACAGTACATTAGTGTACTTAATTTCATGATGAATGACATCATGAATACAAATACTTCATCATTGTGGTTAATAGGATGCGTGTACGTAAAATTCTGTGTATTGTCATATTTGGGTACGAGATGAAAATGATGTCAGGTTATCTGTAGACGTACCCCTGATACATGGAAACGCAGCGCGGAATGATGTACGCACATGACATTTAAGGAGTTTATACAAAATTGTAGTCGGAGAACCTGAATATTAGTGACCTTTTGTGAACACGAGAATGAAATTTCGGGTTCTATAAAAGGCAGGGAATTTCTGATCAATTCAGAGGCTATTATCGTGTCACGAAATCTGGCCCATGAAGATTTGTGAGTAAAATTGAAATGTTAATTATTTTTTTTTGTATTTCATGAATTGTTTATATTCTTCTGATGTGTTAGTTTGGAAATTTGTCTGATAAAAGTTTTCTTATTGTAAAGCGTTATTAAGCGTTTAATTGCTCCCTGAAATCTGTTTTTTATGCAGCTCGTAATATTTCGTATCTCCCGTTTTAGCGAATCCTCTTATAAATTATTTACGAATTATGGCTACATCTTCCTAGTCAGTAACGTGATATATTTTATGGGCATAGGCCAGTTCCCAAAGTCGGCTTTATTATATGATAATTCTGCTTAACAATTTCAAGCTCACAATGAAAACAAATAAACTTAGCTACATTTATTTATTTCGACCTCAGTCTCGGTATAAAAGAGAAATCAATATCCCGTCTCTTTTTACATTTTACATTATTTTATTTAAATTAGAATAAATGATCGACATTTGATAATAGCATAGATGGGCTGAATTATCAAGAAATGAATAGTAACTAATTTAATTTAAATTTTATTTTAGTCTAAACATTAATGAGATTCATTTAATTGCTTCAGTTTCATGGACTAAGCTTCACATCAAATTTAGCTTGCTAATTTGTGTGTGTGGTTCGTGTAATAAGTGGTTATTAAACATGCTGAGATATGTACTGCAGAACTTGTGGCACATTATGTCACAACATTAATGAAGTATAAACAAAGTTTGTCCTGTGCTTGTTACACGAAATTTCATACAATTACTGTGCAGAAATTATATTTTAAATCTTCTCGAGTCAGTAATTTAATATCTCACTTTATTGTTAATTAGTGTGACAGAGGAGCTAAATGTTTTGAGTTGTGAGAAGTGTATTATGTGTACATGAAATTAATACCAAAGCAGATTAGAGTCAGGTTTTGGTCTTTAATATCAAACATGTCCTGTGTGTTTCCCGATTCCCTTAATCACTTGACGTTAAGCTGTTGGACCAGTTCGCTTCAAAATGGGGTCATAATATAAAGCGAGCTGTCTACTGATACGTATTGCTGAAGTTAATATATTGATACATGCTTGTAATTGGTGGTGCAGGAACTTGCACATGAAGTCTATGTAAATATTAAAGAGCAAAAGTTTGATGGTAAAATTAACCCAACGATCATGGATATAAATGACAGTTCATTAGATAACATCACTTTATATATGTTGGAAGACTGAGGTTGCTTGTATCTGTATCTCACAGACCAGTATCTCAAACATTTATGCGTACACAGTAAGTGTTATTTAGAGTTCTTAATACATCAGTACCAGGAAAAAATCAACTCACTTTGAGATATTAAGCAATACATTGTATGGGTAATATGGAACTTCATGACTTGTGAAGATGCAAACTTTATTTTTGAAGGTCTGTTAGTAGTCTACGTATTACGAGTATGTCTGATGGCCCGTTTGGCTGCCTTCCGATTCAATCAATGGTACATATACATATAGCACATACATTAAGACTGCGTGAACTTCTAGACTAGTACATCGTCTGGTGTTCCTAACACCACACAAAATAATTATTTCTAGTGGACTCATTTCAGTAGATGCTTCCCCTCCTTCTTTTTTAAAATGCGAACGGAAACAGATCCAGTTTCGGTGATATGTATTAGTGTTTGTTCTCTTTGGAACAGTCTACAGAATCCAGGCAGCACTAAATGTAAAATGTGTTGCTTTCGCAGCGAATATAATTACTAACCTTTAGCGTCCGGACTTATTTCTCAGCTTTGCCCTTTAAATCGAGATAAGTGGCCTACTTTACGGCACAATACCTGTGTGATCGGTTCTGCGGTCCCCGCGTTGGCCGTTTAAACTTTTGCGCATTCGTTAGAAAAACTTTAATATTATTTTTTCTTTAATAGATAAAGTGGTGGAATTACTTCCATTTTGTAGAAAATGAAACAGGCGTTTAGCAGAGAGTTTTATAAAGTCAGCTTGTATCCTTTCTGCCTAAATACACACAATAAAATTCCGTATTCGTATGAATTTGCAGTTTATGTCGTCTTATTTGGGGCTGTTAGCGACATCTATTATGAAACAGGATATTAGCAGAGCGCTTTATAAAGTCAGCTTTTATCCTTACTGCCTAAACACACACAATAATGTTCCGTATTCGTATGAATTTGCAGTTTATGTCTTCATATTTGGTGCTCTAAGAAACATCTCTGTTATGAAACAGGCGTTTAGCAAGCGCTTTATAAAATGTCAGCATGTATCCTTACTGATATCTCGTCTCTCCTACTCAATGAACACAGTTTATTTATCTGAAGCACGCACAAACGTAACACTAGCCTCTGCTAGCAGTCTAAACATTGGAAGGTTTTATGGCGTCACTGATTGCATTAGCATTCCACACCGCTTATAGCAAAACAGAAGTATATCCTGAAACAGTCTCCAACATCACATACATACTAAACCTATTTTTGAACCTAAAATGAAATATCAGAAGACAAAGAGAAATTCTCGCATTCAAGAAATAATTGAACGTTTTAATTTTCAGACAAATAGCGCTTAAAAATAATATAAAAGGATTTGTTTGGCGTTTTTATTAGAATAATGACAGTAGAGTTATAGTACATTTTTGCACACGAAATTCGTCTGTCAGGGAAGGTTGACGTAATATTTCTTCGCGACGAAATATAGCACTGCCTGTGATACGACACTACACAAAAGCTCCTTTATGACTGGTCCAGTTTGTTTTCATTTCTGGAGTCTGTTTGGTTTTGTTTCTCACTAACGCTAACTACACAGTAGGAAACTTGTGTGAATCACTACGCCTATGTCTAGCTCAGCCATATGATATAAAACTCTCGTACAAGTGAATCGCGCTTTCACCATGCGGTTGTTTTCAGTCGACTGAAACCACACGACCTCCACTGCAGTGCAAAACAGTTACGTAACTTCCTAATGCTTCCAGAGCTGATCGATAAAGCCTCCTCAATGTTACAGCTTGAGTTCCTTCCTGGGGTAAAGTAGTCGGAGCGTGAAACAAACCAAACATTTCATCTAACGCGGAATGTGGAGGTATACACGTTACCTACATGTATTTAAAGCTGTGGGAGCTATCCCCCGCGGTCATGGGCAGGAAAGGATGACTGACGGTTTAAAGGGCCCTGGCAACTATATGGCACGCACGGACTCTAAAGGCTAAAATATTCTCGGGCTGTCAGCTGCTTCAATGATGGGGTAATGATAGACGTTTTGGAGAGCTGTTGTGTCCCCATCTTTATGGTGGATATTAGGATGTGTGCATTGATAAGGCTAAAAATCCAAAAACAATTTAGTGGGTCCAAACTCTCACATGACACTGCCAGAAATCCGTAGCATTGAATTAGATGCACTAATTAAAAATTTTTTACAACAATGAATACAGATATTAGAGAGATACTTATGATCTTCAAATCTCGGTACCCTTTAATGTTATATCCAAACATGAACATGGCGGTCGTACGAACTTGTGAAGATGGGAACAAAATTAGAGGAACTGAACGGAGGATCATTTAAGTTCTTTATAGATTACTTTTGGAATACTTTTAGGAACATTTAAAATAATAACACGGCAACTGCATGTAAAATTCGATTTGTTGTCAACCAATAAACTTTTTGGCTTCATGTGAAATTAGTGTGTCATAGTTTAAACGCACATACTAATAATACGAATAGTATGGAAAGCTGCAAATGTTGTATATAGTTCATACAAGATAATACAGGTACAACATTACACTGTGGCACGTTTGCTTAACCATTGTTGCCATGGAGACGCAACAATACTTTACATTTTTATTTTTGTTGGCGTAGACGTAGCTGTCAACAATGTAAAAGTGTTCAGTGTCACCATGGAAATCGCAATTTTTCTGCGCCATACTGTGACCTGTCTGGGTCTACTATATTTTTTCCACATTGTCTCATAAACGGCACGATTTTCGAAAACAAAATTGACAATTGTATGTGTGTTTTGATTTTCTCTGCAAATTTCTTCTGAAACGTTTCTAATTCTGCGAAGAGTTCAGAGAGATGTTATTAATGTACATAGGTCTCAAAGTAAAGTACCCCTTATTCGTGTCAGATTTTAATCAAGTTTGAATTTGCTCGTCATATTTTCGAAAAATCCTCAAATATGAAATTTCATAAAAATCTGTCCAATTGGTGCCGAGTCATTCCGTGCGGACGGACAGACAGACAGATATGACGAAGCTTTTCGTAGTTTTGCGAAAGCGCCTAAAGAGCAGGTACTGTTAACATAATCATGTTACGGTGCAGGTTACATTTACAGACGCAGTTCACTCATGTTAAGACGTAGAGATGATAAAGACAATTCACTGCAAATAACAAGAACATAATGTGATTACAACTTACATAAGATCCTGCTGATGTTGAACTGCATCCAGCTACATCGTCACGCCCTGTTAAACTTGCACAGTTCCTGTGCCAAAGTCTCTTCTGCAGCTAACGCCTTATACTGCTCCCGCTCTCTGAATTATTTTTATCAGATTCCACCCTCCTCATCCCCAGCATCCGTTCTCATCTAGATCCCTCCATTCTGGGGTTTTACAACTCCCAGCTCCTCGCCCGATCATGAGGTCTAACAGCCTGACTCTTCCTCGATATTTACAGCCTGTAGCGCAGAGGCTTGGGGGTTGTTGGTTCGAACAGTTTCCAGAAATTGCCATCTGAATGTCTTTGTCTCTCTTAGAGAAATAATGCCTTAGTGGTTTAAAGGCTCGTAAGTAATGGATCAATAAATATACAAACAGGAGTTTAAATGATCCATAACCATGCATCGAACAGTTAGATATGGTGACTGAAACTAACAAATGCACACAAGTCTATGAAAATATATTATAAACATGTAGGAGGTATTCAGCATTCAACAAGAAGAAAAATCTTTTCACCAGCAAACTGGAATTAAATTTAAGGAAGAAACTAGTAAAGTGCTACATTTGGAGCATAGCTTTGTATGGTGCTGAAACGTGGACACTTCGGAAAGTAGATCAGAAGTGTCTGGAAAGTTTTGAAATGTGGTGCTGGAGAAGAATGGAGAAGATCAGTTGGACCGATCGTGTGAGAAATGAAGCAGTATTACACAGAGTCAAGGAGGAGAGGAATATCCTACATACAATAAAAAGAAGAAAGGCTAACTGGATTGGTCACATCTTGCGTAGAAACTGCCTTCTGAAACACGTGATTGAAGGAAAGTTAGAAGGAAGGATAGAAATGACGGGACGACGAGGGAGAAGACGTAAGCAGCTGCTGGATGACCTTAAGGAAAGGAAAAGATACTGGAAATTGAAAGAGGAAGCACTAGATCGCACCCTGTGGAGAACTCGCTTTGGAAGAGGCTACGGACCTGTCGTAAGACAGACTACAGAATGAATGAATGAGGAGGTATTACAACGTTTATAATGTATTTTCATAAACTTGTGTGCATTTGTTGGTTTTAGTCACCATATGCACAAAGAGAACTTCAATCAAACTGAAATGTTGATAGCATCTGGTCCCTTCCAAAAACTTCACTTTTATTGCTCTAGGGTTCCAATATATATTTGTGGAAGTGCGACCTCTAGTGTGTCCATGTTTATCCCCATTCCAGATTATTGAAAGAATTAGGAGCATTTCTGGAATGATAATTTACTGGGAAAATTAAGTCCCTGGAAGCGCCTGCCTCAGTGTCACTTTGTACAAACCAAATCTTTCCTGGGCTGCCTGGAATTGAATCCGGTCCTCAGGTATGAAGAATCAGCGATTAATAGCTTGGGCTGAAGCACGACCCAGCATCTTCTTACCGAAAGAAACCATAAAGCTTATGTACTAACCCTGCTTCTCATTGTCAAAATTTGAGTTCCTCTTTACATGTTTCTCCCAGTTTCGTCACTATTTCTTCTCTGCCTAAAATGTTTGCATGTTGCAAACCTATTTTTGGAAAAGATTTATTTCATTTTTCTGCACTAATTGAGATTTGTGTGAAAAGCTGCAAAGATTTCTTACGAAAAGTTGTAGGCAAATGATATTTGGTTCTACGTAGATAGGAGAATGTCTTGAAAATTAGTATTAAAGGTACAGGAAGTGAAGGCTCGGGCTGGGTTCAACTGAATCAAAATAGCAATTTGTGACCGGTTTTTGTGAACATATTAATGTAATTTAGGGATTGATGAAGGGTGGTGCATTTCTTGACAAGCCGAGTGAATAACGTTTGCTTAAGAAGACACTGCTCTGTGCAGTTAAGTTACGTAGATTAACACAGAGGGCAGCTTAGATTCGGGGAATAACTGCTGTCATTCGTTCCAGAAAATTATGTCTTCCCGTTTGCTGTCTAAATGCTTATAGATTAAAATACAGAACTATAAGTTGCGTGTCGTTTTGCATGGGTGTGAAACTTGGTCTCTTGCGTATTAAAGGAAGACATTGAGGAATTTCGAGAATGGGGTATTGAGGAAGTTATTTGGACCTAAGCGGGAAAAAGTCGGAGAAAACTTGATAAAATCGCATAATGAAGAGCTTCATGATTTATACTCCTCGCCAAATGTTATTGGGGTATCAAATCCAGGCCGATGAGATGGGCGGGGCATGTGGCTCTTATGGGTGGGAAGAGAAATGTACACAGGGTTTTTGTGGGGAAACCTGAAGGACAGAACTATGTGGCAGACGTAAGCTTAGGTGCGAGTATAATATTAAAATGGACCATAAAGAAATAGTAGAGCCATATGTGGACTGGATTGATCTGGCTCAGAATAGGAACAAATGACGGGTTGTCGTGAACACGGTAATGAAGTTCGGATTTCACAGAATTCGGGGAATTACTTGACGATGTGTGAAACTATCAGCTTCTCAAGACAGACTGTGCTTCTTGGAGTTAAGGACGAGGAGCTGTGTAGCTCGCGTTTCTACACGAACGGATACAAACATTTCTTTAGCAAAATGTCTTTCATTCCATAGCTTTCATCACAGTAAGTGGTGTCTGTGACGTAGGCAAACTTTGCGGCTCAAATGCTTGTACTCTTGCGTATGTGGATAGTCCCGAATTCGATTAATAGCCGTGAGGCCAGGTGTGCTGACTAAGATGTTCGTAATGCCCAAAATTCCCTCCAAGCACATTCTGTTCGTAGGCGCCTTAAATGACGCTTGAACATTTCCTTCGCGGTTTGCAGCTCACAATCTTGAATTTGACGTGATACAGAGTGCGTAAATTTCAGTTGATTGCGGAAGGTGGATGGTAGCGACGAGTATGGAAGGGGCGTCTACACAGCCTACTTTACCAGTGGGTGGAAGCAACCGTTATCCTTGAGCACTTTGTCGCACCGCAGTAGGGCCCGAGAGGCGAAATAGATCTAATCCTGAAACATCCTTCTATATACCGCTGTTCTAATTGACATTTATTTGCAAATTACTGTTTAGTGCTGCCAGTATGTGATAAAAAATGTGTTCAACCACGTAAGAAGAAATATCATACTGCGTTAATATATTATTTTTTCTCCTTTTTTCATAGGTCGACAGCCCTAGTGGGCCTAGGCCTCCTCTATGAGGTTCCTCGATCACACTCAGACACACCATACTCGGTAGGCCTCCTCTGGACGAGTGATCAGTCCGTCGCAGTGACCTCTACCTGACAACACAAACACTCACAAGAGAAAGACATCCATGCACCCGGCGGGATTCGAACCCGCAATCCCAGCAAGCGAGCGGCCGCAGACCCACGCCTTAGACGGCACGGCCTCTGGGATCAGCCTTAATATTTTATACCCTAAAATATTTGGATGTTATAAGAAATATTTTTAACCAGAGTAACTTTTGGAGAAAGAAGGAACCAGTTTTCCGCTTGCCTGTATGTTTCAGATGTATGTTCGTTGCGGAAGGAAAATAAAAACAGGTTATTTCTTGGTTTTTACAAGGCGATCATGTGCAGGATTTCAGTATCTGCTTACCTGCTGACATAAAAGGCGCTGTCCATAGGTCAGGCTTCACGACGTCACTGCTTAATCATTGCGTCCATAACAGAAAGTCAGACTTTTTCTTTACTGCGGTGGAAATGTGATGATGTATGTAGCAATTACTACTGATTTATATGTTAGAAAGATTAACGTTGCGCAATATTACCTGAAACTTTTAAAAAAGACTTTGCAGTGTACAAATTCGACACGGAATTGCAATGTGAAATTACTAGGCTATTTAACGTAACGAGAAAGCAGCGGTAATCACATGTCAAGCAGACTGTCTATAACATTGCAAACACTCTTGTGAAAGATATGCTTTGTGATTTTACTGTCAATGAGGTTACAACCCACATAAAAGAACAGTCTGTTGATATTTCCTTCTGCAAACATTAAGTCGTTTAATTTCCTAGTAGTTTTGACGTCAAAATGTTGCGAATGGCAGGCAAGTATTTGGAATCTGTCGGGGTTTACGGCTTGTGATTATGTCTGGGGATTCTGAGCGGAAGATGCTTGGATACTTAACACTTGGAAGTGCTGTAGAATTTCTCTCTTCAGACGATCCCAATAAAACCGGCAGTTTTGCTGGGTGTCCTGTCTGTACTTCATTGCCGTGACCCCATACCCTGTTATAAGCCTTCGAGAAGCTCATGTTTCCAAAATAGTCCCTCAGCAAGTCAAGAAATTTCCCATGTTTTATGGAAATCAAATTTTTATTACCACTTTAAAGAAATCCAGGCACTTGTTCCTAATCGGATTCAAATTAATCTAATCCGCACGCTCACATCATATTTAAGATCTATTTGAATAGCATCCTGTCATATACACCGAGACCTCGCACGTGCTTCTTGCCCTTCAGGTTTACACTTGAACTTCTGAATGCATTTCTCATGGCTCCCTTACATATTACATGCCTCACGCACTTCGATACTGATGAGTGTGATCACGCCAATAATATATGACGAAGTGTACAATTTGAGAACCTACTCATAACCTTAAAACTGTAAAATACCCAAACTTTTTGCTGTTGCCAGCACTGTTTCGCACTTTTCAGTTGGCATGGACAGGTGAGGCAGTAATCACAGTGGCCTGCACAGTGATGGTGAGAATATCTCGCGAGAAAAAAGACCCGGGGATATCTGTAATGGTTTCGATTTTATAAGAAAATGGACTGGAATGTAATCACGAATTGTTGGGCGGTGGAAGATTTAAATTGTGCAGCAGTTACCAGAGAAACTGAAGAAAACCAAGAAAACCTTCATGAAGTGTTTTTATTTTAGGTATTTATTATTTTGTTATTCACTGTTTAAATGCTTTTTTCTAAACTGTTGACAAATCTGTTAAAGAACACGGACATTTCTTTGCGTGTCGAGTTCTTATCAGGATTAAATGGCTGGCATTCATTCTTATTTTAACTGTTTGATTACCAGGCAGCATTTCTGTATGAGATGTAAATAATTATTTGATTTTATCATTTTGGGCCCAGTTTGGCCACTGAGAGTTGTGTAGGAATTAAATTGTTTAACATAACCGTCCTATCTGAATGTGTATCGGTACTTTACATCCTCATACTTACATCATAGTTTCACTGTTAGGGAAATTTCTATATATTTCTAGGCTAATTGGGACGTGTGCGCAATTTTGATTCTCTAGTAGGCATGTCCCTTAAACGAGACGCGAACATTACGTCTTGGCTTTCTTATTGGCCTGCCTGAACCCTAAGATGAAAGCACTGCGATCCTTTGAAACGTCACGAACTGTCTATCCAGGATCACAGTGTAAGGTCCTAGAAGACTTGAATCTTTTATTTTATGCAAACTCTGAACAGGAGTGTGTGAACCTGCACAAACACATAACATTTCTGATTTAGATGTAAGCTTGAACTTCGAAAGACACAAAGACTTGTAGGTTAAGATTACTTAAGAACAATGTAGCTTTGACTGCGAACTGCATTTGCCGACGTAAGAATGTTTAATTAGTAGCTGAATTCATAGCCTGACTTTCAAAAAAGAAAGATGAAAATCGCAAAGGCCTAGTTCAGGTCCAGTGGAAGAGGGATTTCCACAGTTTCGAGGACGGTCGTCGGCGAGCCGCGAAAAAATTTTCTCTATGTAATAATATTGGAGAGCATTATAACTGAATTTCATCCCACATATTGGGCGTATATCAGGTAAAAACAGCAATATTTCTTCCAGTAATCCTTATATACTAAACACGTAATCTCAAATTGTAATTATCTTTCTGCTTTGTGTATTCCATGAAATAAGCCGTGTGATGCAGTCGCTCCGTAACCACGATTTCCACTTGGATTTAGACTTTAGTCGGTGTATCTCGAGACAAGGTGGATAATTTTGACAACCACAGGATACAGCATATCAAATAAATCTCTTTGACATACATCAGTACGCTTGATCGATCACACTGCGGCCCGGAAACGTTGAATACACTAAACAATAACTCGACAGTGCAGGGTCCTTTAGAACCGGAAAATCATTTAGATGTTTTAACAAATTCTCCACCCTGCCCAGGATACCACCAGCAGACCCTACCTGAGCCAGTTGTAACTGCTACACATCCTCGCGCATTGTGTCCTTTAGATTCTGCTTCATATAAGATGTTATTACCGCAACAATTTTCTTGTGTATACGCTCGTGTACATCTGACATTGCTATACACGTATTTATTGTGATAGCTGTAATAATATTTGTGGAAGAGTGGCTCATCAATTAGTAATTCTTTTCAATGAACCAATCCTTTGGGCACCGGTATAACCTGAGTTCTCAGCGCCAACGCATGCGCGCGCGCGCGCCCACACACACAAAAGACAACACTACATTCGCTTGCAAAGGGTAGTTATTGTTAACCTTCTGTAATAGCCTACATTCATTTTATTTTGTCTACGTATACGAAAGTACGTATATTTCTCGTATTCAGATAGAAGTGTACTTTTTGCTGATCAAAATACGACTGCTGTTTAGAGTAGACCTCACTGAGTGGAAGATTTCGGTCTTTCGGAGAACGCACGAAGCGGCATGACGACGACAACTCGATTGTGTCACTGGTGTCTACAAATGTACACGTAGCTGAAGTGGGTGTTGGTAAGGCAACAGTTGATTGCTGGTGGCGCTATAGCAAGGATTAGCCGCGTAACGGTAGTTATAACAATCAGCGACATTTTTGCCTGTTATTTATTTTCTCTCTAGGCTTTCTCGATATAAAGTGGAAGGAATTTCAGAACTACTCATTCTTACGGATCTGTCGGTTTTAGTGCAACGAACCTTCACGTACCTACTGCTTTATGTCACCCACATTAATTTTATTACTATTGAAACAAAATACCGATCCCGTTAATTGTGATCTTAAAATTACTTAAGTAAGAGTTATGGAATGTAAAACTTGGAGTCAGAATGCACCTAACTTTCTAAGCAAAATTTTAAACTGCCTCTAAAAACTGCTGGAAGTTAGTTCCAAGTGCAGATACTCATTTAGAACAGTAGAAAGACAAACAGATACAGTAATCAGGTTCTCTATGGAGAATTAAAGAAAGATTATTTAGCTTTGCAGGTGACAGAAAGTTATGAAAGATTTACAATTAACAAAAGACGTTTTTAGTGCAAAATAAAACTAAGTTACATTGAAGGCTCAATTTCCACCAACTTTTAAATTTCCTGTTCTACTAATTTTAAACGGGAAAGTTGTGAGTGGCAGTGGCTGTGTACACTTGCGTTTGGAAGGTGTCCATTCCGGATCTCGTCGGATTACCGCCTTCACCAGCAGTTTTTTTTTGTGGTTTCCCTTTTTCTCTGTAGGTGAATGCTGGAACATTATCTCGAAACTGGCCACGAAAGTCTCCTTCCAAATCTTAATTGAGATTCATAAATATCTTCCCATCACATTTAACTTCATATAACCTCTACAGCTCAAAAATGTAAATGTTACAAGAGTCAATCGTCTAACGATTTTTATATGAATGCATGCGTGATGAATAAACGAGGATATAAATTTTATCAACTGTCCTCTTTATACACCAAACAGGATCGAATCATGTACTAGGATTAAACAATATAATGACAAATTTTGTCAGAAGAAGGAAGATTTGTATGAAGAATACCTAATGTAATATAATACATAAATTCGAGGCTCTGTGAATGAAACAGTATATCATGGCCTACTGAGAAAACAAGAAAAAACCAAGGCGAATTATGTCGATGTTGGGGCATATATTGCAGGCTGAGGCCAAGAAAGGAAAGGAACATGAGAACTGAACGTGGAAGAAAGGAAAAAGAAAAATAAAAAAATCCTCACCAACTTTTGAAAGGTAGCCGAATTAGCTTAGTCCATACAGTAACTAGACTCAGACCTGGAAGTCAGAGAGATGGTGGTTCAATTCTCTCCTCCAAAGCTTCTTGACCGGATCTGGGGTCCACCAAGCCTCCTATTCACTGGATACCATTTCAGAGGATAAAGCGGCCGAAACGTGAAGGTAATCAGTCACTTTCATCCGGTGGCGAGGTTGAGAATGAGTGGAGCTGTACCTCCATCATATATTGAAATTCATCTTCACCTTACCCTGACCGCTTTTGAAAGAATTAAGAATCCGAAGACTATAAACGTTATTATACTAGCAGTAGTCTAGTGTTAGTGAGCTACCTGAAAGATTAAGACTTTTTAAAGAGCCTTTGTTGTAGAGCACACAAAAGGAATTAATAGAAATATCGAAATTTATAAAGGAACGGTCTGCTCTCCGAAATGATGGATGAAAACAATTTTTGAAGAAATTAGTTTGCTTTGTTTGTTCTTTCGGCTATCAATAGCAGAGGCTACGAACAGCAGCACAATCGACCCGTCAGTAATCCATCACACTACAGCCTGAACTCTGCTGAAAGGAACTTCGACTTGAAGTACCGCTCGTTAACTTGTACTTGTCCGAAGAGGTCGCCAGGGAACCCGGTCTCTATGCAGCACAGACGCTCTTGATTTGCGGGACTCTGAAGTCGAAACTACACCGTGGCATGTTTTGTATATTGTTATTATGTTGTTTGTTGTGGGTCTTGACGAATGTGCAACTTCGACTGTCACTATAAGAAAGAAACGGAAATTGAGGCTGTATAAGAAGAAACTAAATTCGGCATGAGGTTTTGTTTCTGATTTTACGCGTATTTCCCTCCAGCGTACACTGTTTTATTTGAATTTCAATTAAGAAAGTATGTGATAAATTCTAGCGAAATTCCATGACAAGTGCCCTGCCAGCTGAAAGTAGTAAATCTTTGCTTGTATGCATATAACACTCTTCTTACTGGCGAGCGGGCGAGACACGTGTGTTACTAAACGAAGATCTGAGTCGTTAAGATTAAGAAGCGTTGATGGTCAATGAATGGGATATGCGTCTGGAGCTTTCGTGGGGTGATACTGATACAGGAAAACCCATATGGACTGGCCAGGAATTGTACTCGGACCGAGGTACTCGGACAGTTGTCAGGGAAAGGTTATTGACCTACCAAAAGTCACACATGAACTCTCCTGGAACAGAGGAAGGTTTCAATGATGGGAGGCCGGCGATTCACGTTTCGAAGTGTGTATGTATTATACACACAACGTGTTTAATTGCACGATAATAAATTGAGCTATTTTTCGTATTCATATTCTGTATATTACTTATACCTCTCATGGATATGACATAGTGGACATCGTGTCCTATTATATGACACCAAAAGTGCTTAGTTTTTAGCTATGAAGATAAAATCCGATGTCACTCGTAATATAATCCAACAACGCAACATAACGTAACCCAAAATATAGACTCTTGGAAACACCCATGTCAACAAATCGTAGTCCTATATAAAGCGACAGAGAGTTACCTCAACTAATATACGAGGATTTGCAGATTTATGCAAATCTCAAAGTGACAAGAGAATACCTCTTCCTAACGTAATATAAACGCCTAACCTGACCACCGAATAAGATACAAGAACCCAACCTTACTACCCCAAATTATGAAAGCCCTTGCCAGACCACTGACAACTCACTCTGTATAAAGCAATACTTAAGCCACTTAACGGGGATTAGTCCTTGTAGCGAAAAGTGCAGACGCGAGAGGAACAGACCCGTGGGAACATCAGTAGAGAGACGTAGTTATGTAGTCAGACACTCTGAAGCCCAAGACTGTTTTGTCCAGTACGTGTCAGAAAGCAGTGCGGATTCCGAAACCATACAGACCTCACAATTACCGCTGAATACCAAATCGACGCCACCGACGAGGTGTGTTGAGACGTTGACCATATACAGAGTGATTCAGGAGGAAAGGTCAATATTTTGAGAGGTGATATTATGCGTCATTGTAAAAGAAAGTTCATATAAACACGTGTCTAATTATGAATGGTTACCGAGGTATAACTATTTGAATCTACAAATACTAAACATTGTGAATAGTAGTCAAGAAAGAGAATTTACTTACTGTTAACTTGATTTTAAATTTGGTTTAATGTTTAATGACAAATTTGTTACACAGAAGTGAAAATTAATTTTACAGTTTACAAAAACGTTTGAAAATCTCACCTTCAACCTCAATGCACTTTGCAACTCTGGCGCGAAAGTCGCGTTTTTTTCGTCAGAGTTGATGTTCAAGTTTCTTTATGAGGGCAGCAGCCTCCAAGGCGCGAGCGAGTAATTCGACTCGTGTATCCACCTTTATTTTGTAAACTTCGCTATTCATCTAACCCCACAGAAAAAATAACTTAATGAGAATCACAGTAGATTCTGTCAACACAAAAGTTTATATATATTAGCAGAACACCCGTGTATTTTTCTTCTTAGATTCTTGTACTAGTGGATTTGGACATGACTGTTGTTTACAATTTTTAAGACGATTCATCCCCTTTGTGTTGTGGTTGAATCTACTGTGATTATTGTTATCTAAGATACAACGGGAATGAATCATCTTGAAAAAACCTAATGGAGTTAAGTCTGGAGATTCAAACAGCCCTATCTCTGTAACCAGCCATTCACAGTTAGACACATGCTCATATGGAATTTTTGTTCTCAAATTTACCTATACTATCATCTCCCACAATATTGACCTTTTCTCCTGAATCACCCTGTATATGATGAGTTAACAAAGATAGTAATGGTTAGGTACTGGCACGAGTCCATATAGCGACATGTGAAAGATGCAGGATTACAATTCAGTATCACTCTCTAACATAATGTAACCCAATATAACCGTATGAAGAGCTATCAAACCCTTAAGAGGGTCCGCGGTATCTATCCTTATATCAAGAAAAGCAACTATTGCTGCCAGCACATGTTTTCACAAAAGCTTATCGTTAAGTGGAAGAGAAGAATATGAAAGATAGGACAGCGTCACTTCGAAATCATTCTGTCTGTGTTCCATTGAATTTCGTAGCTGCAGAACACGAACAGTCGTCAGATTCTCTCTTCGCCCGTCGTGCACATGACTTACCAACTATATAGTTACTGCGAAGTCTTGCAGTATATGGTGCTTGATTGTGCTTCTGCATTGGTGTACTATCTGCTGCATTTTGCGATACCTCACTGGCAGGAGGAACCTTTATTTTTGTGGCTGCCCTACATAATGCACGACGAGTTTGATTAATGGCTCTCAATTCTTGCAGAGATAAGAACAGGGATGAAGAAGCGTAACACAGCAGCGGAAGTGGATTGTGTGAAGTGTGTCAGGAAGTTCCAACACAACACAGGCGCACAAATACTTTTGTTGGGTAATGCCCAGGCTCTGTCCTGAGGGGAGGATTTTACCTACTAACGCAGTAGTTTATGAGTCCTCCTCACAATAGGAAGCAAGTAGCCGAACTGTTCCTTTAAGGGGCGTAGATTCTGCATTCTGCATATGCGTGGAATAACGCTGCT
Source organism: Reticulitermes speratus (assembly GCA_021186555.1). Classification (NCBI taxonomy): domain Eukaryota; kingdom Metazoa; phylum Arthropoda; class Insecta; order Blattodea; family Rhinotermitidae; genus Reticulitermes; species Reticulitermes speratus. Next base: position 34,556,755 of record JAJKFL010000001.1, on the reverse strand, counting down.
CTGACTGAACAGATTTCCATAACATGTAGCCTCTCGTCTTGATGTACAAGTGTTAATAGAGACAGAGTCATACATTTCTGCAAGTTCGGAGGTTTTCGTAACTCTGTGAGTTGCGATACAGTGTCACATACCAGAAAACCAGGTTTCTCGTACGTTTCTGTTACTTTGAGCATTGTGTGTTGAAGTCTTCTTGCAGTTTCACAAATACAGTGCGTATTTGTCTTACTTATAGGGAACGGTATAGCTACTCACTGATATTGCTGGCTACGGCGAATGCGATCACTGTTCGATTTTTTTCAGAGACAGGAATTTTATCCTTAAAACCACATCTGAATTACACTGGAATTACACTGTCTGATAGGCAAAGGCCTTTACGCAACGGATAAGTAGGCTAGGGCGCGAAGCTGATCCCTTATTTAATGTAGTAGAGTGTTCCAGAATTCGTGATAATCTAATTATAAGCTTGGAATTAGGCAAAGGGGAAACGTAACGTCGGAGAGGCAGTGTGGACGACACATAATTACACGCACAATAGTGTTTGATAGTTTGACGAAGTCTGCTGATGCAAGACGTGTTATGAATTGCACATTTAACTAGTAATAAAATATTACGCTGTATTTGCTTTAATTTTTATTAGCAAAATATATCTTCATATATCCCACCGAAGCCTGTTGGTTCAAGTGTTCCGCTGCATGGAGTACTGAGTGCTTCAGAAAGTCTGAGGCTACTTTCCCGCAAACCCTTTTTTCTCCTCATATTTTTTTCTCCAATTAAATCTCGTTCTAATTTCTCGAATCTCACAGATTCAGTGATGCAGGTATGAAAGAGTGGCGTAAATTTATTGACCTCCAACTTATGTCTTGGTCTATGGAGTGTTTCTTGATGCCGCCGTTTCTTTCATTGCGGTACAGCTTATGAGGTTGTCTCGTCTTTTGGAACTTAATACCATCTTTCGCTTCGTCGTGGTGTACATTAATATTGAGTTTCTCTGTTAACTACTGCCATCAATGCTGACACCAGAATGATGGATATACTCATAAAGCAGCAGTGGATTTATTTTTTCGGTTTCTTTAGCAATATAGCGAGCAGTAGTCGGGATGAGCTACGTCTGGATCACTTAATATGAGACGTGATGAATACAAATGGGGTTTCAATGCCTTTAGAACCTACTTTCTCTGTTTATGCACTGTGTCTATTTTTGTAAGTTTGAAGTCGGTACTCAACTTTCCTGCACATTCTAATGAAGCGTAAAATCGGCCCGTAATTACACTTCGCTACAAAGTTTTAATTGGTTATACTAACTTCTGACTATTCCTGGCTTATCTAAATTCTCCATAGATTACGCAGTTTCCCTATGCTGTAGCTCTGTCGACAGAAAATAACGTGTTCAGACTGAGACAACTTTCGTCCTGGGCTTCTGTATCCTTAATTTTGCCTTCCATATCATGCACAAAGAAACCTTTTACCGAAAGAATGACAGCGCTTTATCAGTAGTTTCCTGTGGAACAATTGACTGGTCATAACCAGCACACGTGCCTGCCCTCTTGTTCCACGGCAGACACCCTTCGCTCACTCCACTTCGTCTGCTTTTTTACGACTCTTCATCACTGTTCTTATCTCCGCAAGGATGACAGCTCTGATCAGTGGTTTCCTGTGAACTGACTGGACATGACCAGCACACGTGTGTCTGTCCTCCTGTACCACGGTTGACACCCTTCGCTCACTTCACTTCGCCTGCTTTTTTACGGCTCTTTATCACTGTTCTTATCTCTGCAAGGATTAGGAGCCATTAATCATTCTACACGGCAGGACTAAGGGCTTTTCCTGGCAGTGGAGATCCAGCAAAGGGTCTGTGCTCTTTTTTTTATAAGAGTAATAATTACGCCAATTTCGTTTCTTCCGTCTATAACGATCCTATCACCAAACAAAGCTAAATTTCGAAATGCAGTGAAGCGACCTGTACCCAGATAACCAGTGCCACCGAGTTCTGTAAAAATGTAACCGATCATTTTTAAGCCTTATGTTATAATTTTATGTGCTTGGATGAAGACAAATAATTCGACATTGTCCAACATTTCTGTTTAATGCTTACATGCTGCTTCTCTGTTAACATTAAATGATGTCCTTCTTTGTGTCATGATTGATGCACTTCTAAACACTTCAGATTATAAAATAATGTGATAACTTATCCTATCCTTTATAGCACGGTTGATTTTGTTATTAATGGATTTATATACAGTCACTCGATAACTACATATTTCGGCTCGTACGCCATCATCACGTTACCCAAGTTGGATGTACAATACAAAGTCTCTAATTTTGCATAGTTTTAACATCTTTAAACTTGCAGTCATTAAATAGATATGTGGGTCATGTTATCTGGTTATGCTCAGGCTATTTATGCGTTGATTACGGTATGGAAAATAGGTACTATTTACGGCATTATATCGAGTTCATTGCGATTCACTGTAACCTGATGATGGCTCACATGACCCGAAACACGTAGTTATCGCCTGACTATACCAGTCCATTGGTAATTAAGTTAGCTACGCTGTAAAGATGTGTTATTACATGATTTCATAGTTTAATCAACACATCAGGATGCAAAAAGCAAAAGTACTTCACGTTATAGCAGTGTTTCCTCGATAATTGGTCAATGTCATGTTTAGGTAAAACAAGTTTTTATTTGTTAGCTCGTGGGTATAGCATGTGCATTTGGTAATAAACCAAATCACAATCCATTTAATTTTGTGTTACTGTTGTAGACATATTATTAATTTATTTATTTATTGTCATTCTGGAGAGAACGTGTTGTGTAACTAGGCATGTAGATTGTACAAGGTTCATTGTGTTGAACATGACATTAAAGTTTCATAATATTGCCATATTTGTATTTGTTGATTTATGAATTTAGAATGTGTACTTTTGTTTGTTAAAATTCTTCGTACCAAACTTCGCATGCTTAGCTCAAATGATTCATTAGTTCTATAAAATAAAAATGTGTAATAAAATTTGCATATTTTTCTACCGTCTGTTAGTCCCATAATTTGAGGACTTTAAATTAAATTTCGCGCTTGTCGCTACTTCCTCATAATGTGATGCTTACGACGTAGCATTCATATCAAATGTAGTGACAATCCATCAGTTGGTTTAAACGTGGATAGGAGGGCCATGCAGATAGAACGATGACCTCAAAACCTGCTTGTTTACTCTATGTAAAGGATGTAGAATAAAAATGGAAGTAACTTCAGAGTTCTTTAACCCTCAAATAAATAAGCTCAACCTTAATTATGTCTAAAGATTTGGTTCGTACCGCATAGTAAACGTATTTCCTCTGGGTTATAAACTCCAGTACTCTATACTGTATAGAGAAGTAGCTTAATCGCTCTTTGTTCTGACAAACATAAAAACACATAAATGCAATCTGTGCGGATAATGTAGAAATTGTGAGCCTTATATCTGATGGTATATATGGTAACCACTAGACTTTAAAGGGTTAAACGAGACATAGGGTATGACTCGGAACTCATTAATATAGAGAATAAATAATTTGATGGAAATTCTGTCTATGGCGAACTGAAAAATTGTATCCCATCGAACTTTGTACGTAAATCTGACGACTGAGATTCATTCTTCAGTGTCTTCTAATGGTCTTTGTTAGTCTAGCTAAGGCCTTTACGGGACTCAGAATATCCTTCTTCGTCCTTGTACTTTACGTTATGCGAGTTTGTAGTGTCATTCTGTCTTAGTCCTATTATCTTGCAATAATTAACTTTATTGAGTAAGGTAAAGGTAAAGTTCACCCAAAACAGGCCACGAAGGCCCAGAGGGGGAGTAGAGGTAAAGTTCTACTCTTTCTTTAACCTCGGCGCTAGGTGGGAGTGGTTGGCCAACGCCACGCCCCGACCGCTTTACCCCATTTACCCGGTACCCATTGTACAGGAGGCTGGGTAGAGGCCCCAGGGCCGGTCTGGACGGCTGCTGAACAACCCTCTTTTAGCAGCTGTTATTTGTTAAGCCATTTAACATATTACCCAGCTTGCATGGAATCTCAAAATTCATTTCCCTGCTTTCAAGAGCTGTCACTGGCCGAATCCTGTCTCAAATAAATCAAGGTCACATCTGATAACCTAATTCCTTAAGATTCGTCTTAATATTATGGTCCAATGTAGGCTTAAGTGTCCTCAAGACTTCTGCCCTCCAGTTTTCTCTTTCCAACTTGATAGGCCTACTGTACATCATAATTTCTCCTGTCCACACTACACTTCCCGATGCATCTCATACCCTTGGTCTGAGCAGCCCAATACAAATCTTAAAGAGCAAAAATTGTGATGTTCGTAATTTTCTCGAACCTCCCGTTATTTCCTGTTTTTTGTGTGCAAATATCCTCGTCATTTCCCTGTTCTCAAACACCTCCCCTGTTCTATTTTTAGTTCCGCTGCTTAGGTGGTGCTGAACTACATATTAAATTTCAAGATTCCAGCTGGCTTTTGTTAACATGTTATTAAAGGGTTGATAGCGCATCTCGCAAGAGGTCAAACTGAAGACCTGCCCTTTGTAATCTATTCGTTGCGTAGGAATTGAATAAAAATACGAGGTGAATGCGTATAGGCACACGAAGATCTTCAAAGTCTCAGGATAAGGGCAAACATCTCTTTTTCTGATACCAGTACAGTATTTTCGCTACCCTGATCTTCAGTGCTTGATTTTCTCCCGCTGTTTCTCACCCGCAAATTGGCTCCGAGTCGCACGCCTACGCAGACATTGACTGATTCTCTCTCCGTCCGACGATATTTCTTAGGGCACCTGAAGGATAGAGTTTTGCTGAAAGAATATAAATTGTTTTGTCTGTGTGTCTGACTTCTGTTTATCTGCACAATGACAGCTAAGACTTCTGGGTAACTGATGAGTTTTAGGAAAGTAGTGTTCTGTATATTAAGGAAAACAAACCTGAAACCTAAGCTTTATTACATTTCCTGCTGAACTACCAGCTTCCAGCAATACATTGTTACGTTTTTTTTTTTTCAGAAATGAAGTAATTGTGAGATATTTCCTGCTCTTCCCTTCCGTCACTGCAAGATGTGAGGCTCAGTGTGAAGTAATATTGATGCCACAGTTCAGAGAGCTTGTATTCCATTTGCTTAGAACAGCAAGCACTGCCCATGAGAATTGTCTGCATTCATTAATCTGTGCCTGTCATAGATTAGGTGTTGAAGGATAGGCCGGTAGGGGTTCGAGTCCAGGGACGTGTTGAGAAATCTCTACTCCATGACATCTACAGCTCAGAATTAAGTCCATCAGTTAGTGAAGGCACATTATTCATGGAAAGGAAGGTACAAGCTTGAAAGTAATCGTCAAATATTTACAATCTGTGCGAAACTGTTGATGTTCATATGTTATGCAGTTTCAGCGTTCCGTAGTCTTGGATAATCTATTCCTTAGCGGTAGAGTATGTTTACTATTTGCTGCATGGTTGGAAGATACGCGAGAGAGTTATATGGAGGAAGAACGTGGTTTTGGTGGCGTGTTTGTCGGTATGTGTTTTCGTTTGAGGATTGGAACAGCTCACTAATATGTGCTTATTTCAAGAAGCACCTGTGTGCCATGTTATTATTGTTATTATTGTCCTAATATTACTTATGACATTATTTTAAGAAGAGACTTAATCCTCAAGCACGACTTTCCATAACATTGATTCCATCCGAACCAGTTTCATTATTTATCTTAATGGAATTCTACAATCCGTGAATTCACAGCAACAAATCGGTTCTGTGTATTTTGATTAAAGAAAAGCCCTCGACGTTTTTCAGCATAACGTACCTTTTATAATCTTAGTAACCTCGGACTTTCCTCTGGTTAGTTTAACTTGTTTCATAGCATTTTTATCAATCGACAGTCTTCTGTTAGCGTTTTCGGAATTCTTTCTATTTTTTATCTTGTGAAGTCTGGCGTTTCGAAAGGTTGACTGTGCGATCCTTGCCATTGAATGCGGTGATTAATGGCGTGACTATTGGTAATTCTAAGTACCGCTTGTTTGCTGATGGACTTAGAAGTATATCTTAATAAATAAAATGCTGATGACATTTAAATTTTTGCTTTTGATGGTCGTTGAAAAATTTGTTTGCCGAAAGTGTTGTCATTAATTTCTGAAAATTATAGACATAAATTTTACTCGTACATCGAAGAGTTTTAACTTAATTGACATAAGTTATGTAATAATCTGATTTTACCTTCCCGATGTGGTAATGATGTCGGAATTTTGTTGGACTCTTAGCTCTGTTCTTACCCCCACACTGACTATATTTTTTCCTGAAGGTTGTAAATGTTGGCATGACTACACATTTTTTAAAGTTTTAAAAATATTTATATATTTTTGTCTTTGTGTTGGGCCCTTGTGTTCTCAAACGTTGACTGCGCATGTGTCGCCTAGACCTCCGTTACATTGGCGGGTGCGTCTGCACGTGAATGTATTCAAAGAATATTTGTAGTCTAATGCTGTAGAAGAATTTCTTAATGTACGTAATATATAAAACTACTAATGAAGGTTCATTAGGTGAGTGAGTCCTTCAAAAGTCTATTCCAGCCCGCGACATATGAATGAATTTCTCATTGACATTTAATAAAAACAGTTGCTCTTCAGAGTACGCACAGGGGTCCTACTATTGTCAGAAATTACTGTATTTTTATTGTTCACCGTCACTTCAAGTTCAGTCCCTCTTTAAAATTTGTTTCTGTTTTAATATTATTTGTAGGAACACTGCATCCCTATCGAGATTATGTTCAGTTTCTGACAGTTTATATTATACTGCTTAGGGTTTATGGTTTTTGACTTTCTTTTGTGTTTTTATTATTTTATTTGATATTTATGTAACCCTTCACTTTCTCTCGGTTTATATTTATGCTTGTGTTCATCTTATTTGTGCCTGTTTATAATTTTATTATATGCTCTATTAGATGCATTTGTATATCATTTTTATTTTGTGTGGTTGCCCAAATTGGTTCCTATTTATTGTTGTCAAGGACTCACACAGGTGGGTTCTTCTTTCTTATTCTTTTTTATCATTACAGCTAGAGACGAGTGATCACCATCTAATCTGACCGAAAATTGTAAGCCGTAACAGTCAACCTAAATCCGTGGCATATGTCAGTATCGGAATATTATGTGATTTCTTTAATACTTAAAATAATAAAACGTTTCGTTTGGCGCATGGTTTTGTAATTGCACCACAGATTAATGCATAAAATGACTTTATGTAAAGTTTTTCATGGCTCAACAGCTCCTAGTGGGCCAAGGCTTCTGAATTGTCGAGGCTTCGCGATCACACTCAGACACACCACAATCGCTAGCACTCCTCTGGATGAGTAATCAGTCCGTCGCAAAGACCTCTACCTGACAACACACAACACTCATAGAGACAGAAAGCCATCCCCAGCGGGATTCGAACCCGCAATTCCAGAAAGGAAGCTACCGCAAACCACGCCTTGGACCGCACGGCGACTGGGATCGGCAATTTTATGTAAATATTATTCATAAATGCGTTCATTAATTTGCTAATCGTCATATTTTAGTGGCTAATTCATTAATAAAATGGGAGACATTTTTTGCTTAATAAACGTACTTTAACACGCGAGGATTTTATATTCCTTAGGCTGCAGTATATAGACTGTGGTACATACAATGATGTTAAAATAAATCTAAAGAGGTTTCCACAGTTGTTTGGGTTTAAAGTTCCCAAAGCAGGACTGAACACAAAAGGAAATCTTAATATAAATCTATCAAGTAATATCCATAACCATGTATCTCTTATCTCTCGGAATGTTCGACGTCAACGAAAGAAATAAGCAAAAGAATAAAGACGACAGAATATCCTTCCTCAGAACAGTTGCAGGGTACAGAATGACGGATCGTAAATTTAATGACGATATTCCAGAAGAACTGGGAATAACGTATATTATCAGCACAGTAATAAAATGACAGTTAAAATAAATAGCTTGGAACATTTGGTAAGAATGCCTGTAAACCGAATCTATAACGTGCACTGTCAATAAAAGAGAACGGAGAAAGATGGTAAGTCATCTGACAAAAAAACATTTTGGTGCTTATAACAGGAAGAGACCGGGAGTATAATCCGTGATGATTATGGTGTCGTTGTTTGTTGTTGTTGTTGTTGTTGTTGTTGTTGTTGTTGGCGGCGATGATGTGAAAAGGCAGATTTATGAGTGGTGTCACATGGCACAGCGCATTACGAATTCCACAATCTCCTCTTTCGTTCTTCAAATCATAGTTCTTCATGGAAATAATTGTGCCGTCTGAAAAATTACGTTTTGCGGAGTAAAAAGTTATAATTTAGACGCAATTTCTGATATATTAATATATTTACATAATGAAGGAATGTGTATACCGATATACTGTGCGGTAATTCGAAAATTGTTTCTGCAGATTCCTGTCAATTTGTTAACATTAATTGCAGTAGCAAGGCCCGTATTATACCGGACATACTTCCCAGTTTGTCTTCCAGCCTTACCAAATGAGGAGCAAGTTTGTAACAAAAATGTAAAGTATTTCATATAGTGGGAGAAACTTCTTATCCATACAGCTCAAAATTTATGTCGTAATTAACATTACAGTTTTCCTCATACTGATGTTAATACATTTTGGTAAATGGAAATATTATATAAAATCATTAAGCAAAGTGCAGACTGAGTCTTCACGGTTGTGAAACAATCTTTGTGCAAACTGGAGCTGCTTAGCACAGAATACAGCAATCGGACACACTTTAATCTTTTCCGTGCTAAGTTTAATTAAGAAAATCTGTTTCTTTCAATATAGTCTTCTCGGGCGATCAGCCACGTTAACTCGTTTAAATACAACGTTTCGGGGACTGACTCCGTCCCCATCCTCAGGCAAAATTGAAATCAGTTTTGCCTGAGGATGGGGACGGAGCCAGTCCCCGAAACGTTGCATTTAAACGAATTAACGCGGCTGAAAGCCTGAGAAGACTATATTGAATCATGTCACCGCGAAAGTTTTAAAACTTATATCTGTTTCTTTTATAAGGTTTACCTTTGCTGAAAAGTAATACGTTTTTGGTTTAAATTTCTCACAGATAACAAAATATTTTATTTTCACTTATAAAATCAGATAGGGTGTGTAGAACATTAAAGGTCTTGTTTCTTAACGATATATATTGTCGGTAATATGGACATGGTTACAGGTATCTTGTTATATTGCGTTCTAAGATACGTTGAACGTTTACTGCTTCAACAGTAATCGTACGTACAACACGCAACTTTAGTGTGTTCATGTACGTAATTTTATTTTTTCGAATATTTAAACTGAGAAATATAAGGATGATATTTTTATTAATACAGCGTAAACTGAAAGTTAATATAGTACGACTCAAGCATAAAGTCGAGGAAAACACGTGTTGGAAGGAAATAATAACTGAAAATAAAACATGCTGTATATATATATATGTAAACATAAAGGGTACAGTGTGGGAGCTGGGAGAGTTCTGTCCGCCTTCCATATCTGGAGATCTGAAAGTTCTTAAAATCATTATTCATTTATGCAGCAAGGACTTGTTTTGGAGCGTCAAGATGAAATGGTTATAATATTACGAAGAAACCACTTTTAGGAGACTTCAGTTATCATTTGTGTCAATAGAGTTTCCTCGGAAGACGAAGTAAACATCGCTTCAAAGTGAGGAAATAGTGTAAGAAAGAGGCGAACAAAATGCGAATTGTCTCAAATAATTATAGCAGCAGAATACAGTAGGAATGTCATCCGATGTTACGCGAATTGCTCAACTGTATGTATTTGTGGACAAGTTTGCGCGCGGTAGTATCATGGTCACGAGGGTGGGGGCAGGGGGTTGGAGCCACTAGTTTGGAACAATAGTAAACGCAAAACAGAGTATGAAAGTATTAAAGTTTCCTGGAATGTGACTCCATGTCAGTAGGTTAATGGTCACCGATTCATAGGAAGAGCTTGCTGCCTGCAGAAGAGTGATTTTTTGTGGAAAACTCTGAAGTAAAAGCAGCAGTCACCTCCGAAATTTCGGTAACCCGGCATAGCGTCGTGTTACAGAACACTTAAATTTTTACGAACACTGCTCTGTCTCGAATATAAAATTACATATGCCGGAGTGTCTGTTATTTCCTTTATAAAATTCTGTAGTTAAAATTACAGATTAGTGTAAAATAGAGCAAATAATGTAAATATTGACTTATTTGAACTTCCCTGTGTTACAATAATATTTTTATTACTAGAGAATATTCACTCTCTTGTATAAGCTCCTTCGCCCACGAAGTTTTTTTTATCATTAAGAGACAATTTTGAACTTTAGTTTCGGTTCAGTGAGTGAACTCAGAAACTTTGGTCCAAACTAGACTCGCATTTCTTTACATGTCGGCGTATTGACCGACTTACAGTTCGTTATATACACATGTTTGGAGTCCTGTGGAATAAACTGATATCTCAACAGAACCCTTCGTGTACTCGATTTCTAAAGAACCCAGAATATGTAACTGAGACATCAGTTTAGTGGAACAGCTTGATTTACCATCAGTTCAAAGAGCGGAACGTGCCTTCTAATGAATTCACGGTGCCTAGTCTTGTTGCAAGTTTCTTTGTTCGGTTTGCAGGGACGCTCTGAAGCGGAACCGAGAACGCTCGGATGTTGTGGTCTTGAGACTGGAAAGCACTTCGAAACTTGGTAAAACTAGACGATGAGGCAAACTTCAATGATGTTTGTCACAGTTACAGATCAAATGATATCAATGTTGTTATTGTTTGTAGTTGTGGCAGAAATATTGAGGCAGCTTTACACAAGAAAGTTTTGTCAGGCAAGTTATTATTATTATTATTGTGAAAATTATTATCTTATTTTTCGTGTGTTCTGATCCTTTTGTTTCTTATGTATATATGTTACATTGTGCACTAGTGCTGAATTTATAAGTGGCCAATAGGGTGTTGAGTCAGCATGTAAATAAACAAGAATTGAATTTCTCTAATAATAATATTAATAATAATAGTAATAGTCATTATTTTGTTGTTGTTGATGCTGCTGCTGCTGTTGTTTCTGCCGCTGCTGCTGTTGGTGCCGCTGCTGCTACTGTTCTTGAATGCAACAGCCAGTTGACAGAACGTTCTGACTCGATGAAATGTTAATAGTCATGCCCAATAACTTGAGGTTTGTCGTTTTATTATGGTTACCATAATTGTCATTAACTTCATCATCGTAATGAGGACTGTAATATTACACTGATTACCTGAACTGGTAAGATGCCTGACTTTTATTCTGGTAATGCATGGTTTGATCTTTCTTCTGCTTTTCCTTACTGTCGTTTCTCATGCTTCTTTCTGTATTTAGAAGCCAAAACAGTCTCAAAATAGTCCACAATCCGCATCCTCTACAGTTCTCCGTAGAAAATTACCGTCCAGTCTCGCTGGATGCTAAGTAAGTTCTTTGTCTTTAAGTAGTCTTAGAACCAAGGGATTAAGTTTCATCATTAATTTCCTTGTGTCATGCCCAGTCGTCTTACATAGTCACTTTTATTAGGTATATATCTGAAATATCGGAAGCAGGTGTTCGAGCCTCTGATGGTGTTACTGAAATTTGATATTCATTCCAGGAGCAGGTTTTTTGCTTTTAACTACTAATTCTGCAGGATGATAAGGCTACTTATGAACGCGTTAGTATGATATGTTTATCATGGCTATCAGAATTGATACGTCACTTAGTCAGTTGACGTGTGTGTGTGTGTGTGTGTGTGAATTGAGCACGCAGTACGAAGGGGCAACCATAGGTATAGTTTAGACAGTAGTATTCTGGTTTGTGGGGTCTTACAGTTTGGTAAATGGTTACGTTGGGACCTGCTTTTTACACATTAATGGCAGTTGTTGCCGGAGAAGGATGCATTAGGTTCAAATGTTGATAATAACTATGGGATTACACATTACCATATTGATCGTTATAAAACGCCAAATATGACTACACACTCTTTAATTGCTCGCAAAGCAATGACTGTATTTATATTACTGGACACATACACGGAACAGAATATTTGAACCTAAGTAGCAGACAGCAAGGAAGACGCAATTAAGCTGCTGAAAATGAATCCGAAGAATTATCACGAGTCGCCGGAAAGTGATCCGTGCTGCAAACCAAATAGGAAGAGAATACGTCACTCGTTACTGCTTGCGGGTGACAAACTAATATTTGCACAGAATGAATGAAATATTTGGTGAATAAATTAAGAGAGAAAAATGAATTTCAGCAACAATCTGTAACAGATGTAGTTTCTGTATTTTGGGGGGGGGGGGGGGAGCTGTAGTTTTAAATACAGAAGGAGGATTTGTAAAAGATTATGAGGCCTTTTAAATATTCAGAAACAAGAATAGCTAATATTTGAACACGTCACAGATATTTTCACAACAGAATATCTGTGGGAATAATTGCAACACAAGCGTAATATTTGAAATTATATACCAAAATACATCAGTGAAAATTAAAAAAAAAATATGTCACGGCTTACATGAAAGTATTCTTTAATTAAATTGTGATATGTGGCCATTTTCTGAAATAGTGACAATAAATTAAGAACGTTGGAGTACAAATTAAGCTGTCTTAGGTGGCAAGGGAAAGTGGAGTGTGGAACACACCGTAATGGAAAGAAATGGGTGTAACGTTATTAGTGATAAGAAACCTAGGAAATGCAGCATTAAATATTGTAACCGTATCGAATGAGTGAAAGAAGAAAGATCACCGAAAGGTGTTACACTTTTCACCTCAGGAAGAAGATGAAGAAGGAGACCATGTGGAAAACCTTATTAAATCCTTTATGGAAAGTGGAGGTTTGGGCGCTTGAGAATGGAAGAATAGTCTACAGTGGAAAATGAAGAAGGTAAACTTATGCCGGAATAGAAATCACCACGACCACCACCACCACACGACCACCACACCACACGACCACCCACCACCCCCCCACCACCACCACCAACAACAAACAACAAAAACAACAGTAATAACGATCATGCGGGAAATGTATTGACTAGCTGAAGACCTGTTAGCTTCTCAGGAAGGACTCTCCATGAAGGTAATAATAATAATAATAATAATAATAATAATAATAGCCCAGCAGCCAGAAGAATGAGGTGCATTTGGCCTCATACGCATTGTGGTTAGCTACGAGTCAAATTGGTTATTGCTTCCATTCTGGGGAGAGGATGAAAAAGTTATTGGAAAACAGTATCAGCATACACCACAGTGCGAAAAGTAAGACCATGTAAACGATGGAAAGACAAATTCGGAACACAACCTTTGCAGCCGGAACAGTTTAATAAAATCAATCCATAAATATGATGCTAAGCTGCAGAGTTCCTGATGACAAGAGGAAGATTGCCTGCAGGGACATGCTGCCAGCATCAAGCAAGAGATTAAGTCAAAACGAACAAATGCACAAAAGAAGTTTGAAGTTCCTTGATAATACCCCCTGAGGATGGCAATTTGTTTGCCGAAACATATGTAGGGGTTGTAAATACATGTTATACGTGTTAACAATCTTGTGCGTATGTTGGTTTTTACTGAAAATCATGATAAAATGCGCGGTACATACAACATAAAATAGGGAAGAAATTAAGTTTATGTTCTTGCAACTAATCATGATATTCATGTTCTATACTTGAATAACTTGTGACACACGAAATAACTGCATTTAACACTAAATGTTTCAAGAAACGGGTATTTAAGCCCTTTGTTTATTTACTTTTTTAAAACTCAGGTGAAGAGAAAAGGGTGAAAAAGAGGACGAATTTCTTTCTGAACACTCTGTCCTTAAGTATTCCATGAAACTTTGTTCTGTATTTTATAAATATAATTAATATAAATGTTAGGGTTGAACACCTACCCCAACATGATAAATTATTTAATAGAACTTGAAACAGCCGTTATCAGTGATGTTAGTCTTAATCCTGAAGATGCTAGATTATCGTCTTATCGAATGGACTATATACATTTAATAAGAAATAAACTCTATTCTAGTTATGTATTTGAGTGAATACGAGTGTGTGTGACACGGAGTTCACGGGGCTTTTATTTTCTGTTTACCCTCTTTGCTTTTGTCATGAACATTTTATCTCAAGATTTCTCTATACCGAATTGGATTACATGCAAGATTGAACACTTTGAAGCATAAACCTTATTTACATAGGATAATGCACAAGGAGACTGCGAAGGTGCTCCATAATACAGTACACAAAATTATCATCGAAATTCTTTAACGTTTATGAAGCTTAGAATGGGAATAATTAAATGCAAATTAGGCCGTCTTCCATGAAGTATTTAAAAAAAACAGTAGCATATTTATGGGCTACAGTAGAAATCCATTTACGGTTTTATGCAATTTATAATTGTTATGAATAAATATGTCTGCGATTCGAAAGAGCTCAACACTATTTAGTGAAATATTCTATATTTATTTTCATGGAGACATTAAAATTTTATGAGATATAAGTTATTAAAGTCTATTCATTGCCTTATTATTTATTCAGAAAACTGAAAACCAGAATTACCTTCAAAATTTCATACTTCCAAAATAAAGAGATTCAGCCAAATGTTACTGTGTGTGTGGGACAAATAGAAAACTATTCTTATTGGCAGCTGTGCAGCGGGCTTTATTATGGACTACACTGCAGCATGCGTGAAAAAAAATAATTAAGCGGAAGCCTTCTGTCTGCAATTTTAACAAAACCTGTCAGGCCTTCATAGTGTACTTAGGAGAAGTCCATTTACATTATTATGCAATTAATGATTATTACGGGCTAGATATCAGAAAATATGAATTGTTAGACAACTTTGATAATAGCCTTGTTTATCGAATTGTTACTGGATATAAGGAGAAGTGCAATTATTATTTTATATAAGACAATCATTATATTTTCCATGGTCGAATTCGATTTCTCGAAAACTTTAGTTGGACGACTCCCAAACTGATTTTGAACAAACCCTTTTCAATCGTACATAGATGAAAAGGTCTATTTGTGGCTTTATGTAGACTAGGCTTTGTTACTATTTAGCATACCACAACATCTGCATTATCCAATGAATTATGTGAAAGTCTTCTAGGTAGAATTTAAAAAAGTATATAAGGGGTTTAACTTTTATAGCTTTATATCAAATAGATTTTAATATTTATCAATGTGGTTGAATGTCTGAATTACTTAACAGCATCTGGTGAAAGTCTGACTTGTTAGATTCAACAAGCTATGTGAAACGGATGTATCACACATATGGAGAAATTTATGGCCATATAGACTAAACTTTATTACTTACCGATTTAAATATCTGAAAGTCGGACTAGCTTTAACAACCTGTCGAGTTTTAACAAAATTTTTGAAACTGTGTATGGTCTGCATGCAGAAGTCATTTGTGACCTGATATAAACAAGGCTGTATTATAGATCCTCGCGTTTTAAAATCGGAGTTGTCTGACACATTTTATTAAGTGTGCAGCGTCAAATTTTGAAAAATTCCGTCCGGCGATTGATGTGCTCTAGTAGATCATAGACAGACGGACAAAATTAAAAATGGACAGACGTGATTTCCATAAACACTACACTTTTCTTTTGTAAATAACACCTAGAATTATATTTATAAGTCACAGAAAACACGACGCATTTTGATTTCAGGCTTCGCCGCGATGTTGATGAGATCTGCGCTCTTCTGGGATATTACGCCGTGTAATAACCCAGAAGAGCGCAGATCTCAACGACGCCTACTGATTTCAAAGGAAAATCATTCGGTAATCTTCATGTCAATAATAGTTTTTTGTTTTAATAATCATATATACGTACACTGCATGGAAAAAATGCAAAGTCCTTTAATGTTACAGCAGTTGGTACATATAGTAACAATTGGCCTTTGTGATTAGGTGTCATATTCCCGACCGGTGGCATTACAATGCTGAGTGTCTGGCAAAACACACTAATACCAACCTTGTTAATATTATATACAACTTTTGTCCAGTGTTTGAAGAATGCTGTAGTGGTAAGGAATTCTGGGAAGTCGCTCTGTTTCCACCTTCAGACGATCGCTTTTTGTTAAACTGACTTATATATTATGCTTAATATTTATTATCTTGTTTGTCATGCCAATTTCCTCTTTCATTCTTGATTAAATCATATTAACCATATTGGATTGAAATTTTAAAGACGGAAATTTATACTTGAAATGCATTCGAATGTTAAGGTGGTACGGCATAGTAAACGCAGTCCGTATCAATTGTAACAAGACTGCAAATGATGTAGTCCATGTGGCAGTACACAGAATTTAGCAAGGCGGTTTTTAATCTCAAAATATCATACCGTTTCACGGCACAGGCGTAAATGCCATTTTATTTACGACCATAAGAAGAGTACGGCCTTCCTTGCGCCGATTGGTACGAAACTAAAACATATTTTAGCAGCATCATGTGAAGATCTAATATACTGATTTTCACCCAAATCGGAAAATAAATGTGGGGAGTAAGGTAAATATTTATTTACATTTTAAGTAAAGCACGACTTTTACTCTTCCGATGTTCACGCAACTCACAACTGCTCAATAAATATTGATAGACCTCTCTTGTACTGAACTTTATCTAAAACAAACAACACATATAAAAAAGTGGGCAAAGCTTTATTTACGCCTTCAGTAAAATATGGTTTTCACTACTCCTGTTATTACGAAAGTCACAAACACTCATTATTTAAGTGAACGTCTAAATAATTTCACACTAAACGGCCGAGAAATAAGGGATGTATGGTAGAAATTCATTTACGTCCTGAGTGAAGAGTATAAATAACTGTCACATAGCCGGTTTTTGCTGAAATCAGGCTTGCTCGACAACTTGCGGTAAAGAGCTTCCATACCGAATTTGATAAAACTCCGATAATCTGTTCAGAAGATGATACTAGGTTACAGATGGACGGACGGACGTGGTATTCACATAAAGCCTTAGCTTTTTACTTCGTAAAGAACTCGTCGAAAGTAGTAATTTAGTGGGGCATGGGGAAATAGTCGCTGCTTGACTTGAGAGCCTTGAAAGTCACAAAATACACTTTGTGAGCAGAATGTAAAATTTTATCCAAAACGTTAACCTGGTGACACCTAAAGTAAGTGGACATTATAGGGTTAAGTGTAAAACTATGAGATTAAGCTTCTTGTTTCTTTTTTATCTATAATACGCCAGACATAAACTCAATCACCGCTGCGCCTTGAGAGCTATTTATGAGATTACTACACACGGTACTTCTTTCTGTTTGAAGATTCCTCTTTTCGAACATTGAATTTGTCTCTAGGAATCGTCTCCTTGCTGTCTTAAGAATCTGTTACTAACAATCGCTTCCTACAAATCCTTGCCCTTGGAGATCACGATAATTTTAACATTGAAACTAAAATTTTCGAACACTACCAGTACATTTTTGAGTTCAGTGAAGTTGAATATTTATAATAATCATAATAATAAATGTGCAAGGAGCAAGGTTGTGTGGCACGTTGCTGTATAGATTAGATACTTTTTCGGAACAGTCTGAATGCA
Source organism: Reticulitermes speratus (assembly GCA_021186555.1). Lineage (NCBI taxonomy): Eukaryota > Metazoa > Arthropoda > Insecta > Blattodea > Rhinotermitidae > Reticulitermes > Reticulitermes speratus. Next base: position 34,539,176 of record JAJKFL010000001.1, on the reverse strand, counting down.
GGTCAGTTGCACTGAACATTCCTTCCATATCACCTCTGAGCGATATTACTCTTTCCAGTCTACAAAATCATAAAGTTTAAGAATGGAGATCATTACCACTACAGAAGAACTGTGGAAAGTTCCTGGACTGCCAGTAAGGATGTATTTATGCCGTTAGAAAAAGGAAAGAAAGACTGGTTTCATTGGAAATCGATGTTAACTGGTTGAAAGTATATCAATTGTGCATCATAGCGGTTTTAAAGTGCATTGCTTAGGGTACATTTTGTCTTTCGACAGTTCATTTCCCTTATGATCGGTTGTACAGGCTGACAATAAGTTTCTAAAGCTCCAGAGTGTTGAAAACTATATTTCACAGTGGTAAGTGCCAAACGATTTTAGTTCGTTTTACTTCTGAACGTGTCAGCCACTATAATAATTACATTCTGATATTTTTGTGGTCAGCGAAGCGATATTGATATAGGCCCTTACATTGAGCCCCAATAGTTTAATTACAGATATTCTCAACATGTACTGAGTGTTTGTACTTTTACTTTACCAAATCTACGGGACCGAGTCTTCTACGGAAAGTAGTGTAAGAGACGGGAAGGAAGGAAACGGCGTAATTAGAAAGTACTTGTATTTTGTTACTTTACGGCTGTTTTAATAGCTTATATTACGCACTGTCGAGTTAGATATGATACGATAAGTGAATGATGTTTTGTGACGTATTCTGTTGGGAGGCTGTGTCACATGATATTTCTGGGGGTTGAGAAAACTTTAAAATCTACCAATGTGAATCTACTGGGATTAGAGTCTAGTACGTCCCGAATAATGGTCAAAGTGATTAACACAATGAGAATCCATTTTGTCTTGAAGGTTTAGAGAGACGTTTTTGTTAAAGAAAACAAAGTGATATCCTGACTGTGGACTGTCGTTCTTGGATACAATCCACGGCATCTAGAATACGAAAGAAAACACTTTTCTCAACGTCATGCTTTTAGCAGTTGCAGCGTGAGGAGGAGGAGGAACAGAAGCAGCAGCAGCAGCTAGATTTTGTCGTAACACAAAAACTTGCTAAGGCATTTACAATTCTTTATTCATGTTGTCGGGTAACACTTTGGCAGGAAGGGTAACATTTCAAAAAAGGACGCTTTCAAAGTGTAAAAGAATTGATTTTCTTTCAAAACGAAGCAGGACTCGGGAATTTATTAGTTTATTACCGACGTGGGCTTCTTGTCGCTGAAAGTTGGAGTATATTTCGAATGTGACGAATTGTCAGTCCTTTGCTATAATGTGAGTGGTGGTGCAGTAAAAATTAGATATCTTAACCACCAGATGTGTGCATGGGAGTGGAACACACGGTCGTGTTGTTGTGGAGCTTTATTAACAAGATAGTGTGCACCATGAGTGTCTTAATCCTTATATTATAACGCTACGAAGTTTCCTACCAAGAGAATTATAAAGAATGAAAGATTTACTTCATTTTCTGTTCATAATTCCTTATGAATGGTTGTAGTATCGGATGCAGCTTCACTGATTTTACATAATTCTGAAGGAGAAATCTTTTTTCCACCCGCAAAACATGTGTTTTAAGACGAGTGATTATTCGGTTCAGAATTATGGCAGTTAAATTTTCTTTTAAAACTAAATAACCACCGTTTATTATGAAAAAAGTGAATTCCCTGCTACGGAAAAAAAGTTTGAAGTTTATTGGGGTATGTATGGTGGTTATAGGTTCTGAAAATTGTTGAGAATCTTGATTGTGTGTTATTGGAATGTGGATTATAATGTTATGGAATTTGTGTAACCACCTGGTTTCCTTTGTAAACGATCTCTTCTGACACAATGAAGATGCAATCTCAGTTGTTGACAGTACACCGCACGGCTTACATTAGTGCAGCTTCAAGTCAATAAGAACACAGTTCCTCAGCACCAAGTCATATTAGTAAAAAAATTATCGCCTGTATTTGGATTTTTTGGACGAAAAGATGTGCTTTGGTTTAGGAAAAGATGCCTGCAAGGATTTACTAAAGTAGTGTGAAACATGGCCATGCACATCAAAATAATGTAGCTCCAATTCTTTATGTTCAGAAAAACACAACTGATGAGAATGTAGTAAATTCTCTATATTTTTACGACACGTTTCGGCCTTTTTGATTGGCCATCATTAGGTATTATTATAGTCTACAAAAAGAGAAAATTGTTTTAGGACTTTGTTACTACCTAATGATAGCCAATAAAACAGGCCGAAACATGACGTAGAAGTATACAGAATTTACTACATTCTTATCAGTTGTGCTTTTCTGAACATAAAAACTGAATCTAATTATATAACACAACGGGATGAGAATACTGAAGTTGAAAATAATGTAATTTGGAATAACTGTTAGGAATATGTTTGGCCTGTAATTGCTAAGAGAGGCACTATTATTTGCTGATATACGCTGTGGTGGGAAAAAACAGTTTGAGAATTGATACCTCTCTAATAACAACAAAGATGTCATCACGCTGAGAGAGACCTGGATAGTCTTAAGAATTTACAAAATTTCGAATCAGAAATTGGAGTTAAAAGTAACAGAACACATCAGAGAACAGAGGAAAAGAATGGAAGATCTCAGGACAAAGATTATTGCAGAATTTGCAAAAATTATCCTCAGGTTTACAATGTTCATCTAAATACGTATCATAAAATTCTATCTGAACCTAGAGGCGTGAGTGTTTCTTTCCTATATGAAGACACGTATTTTTAAGTGTATCCGGTTAGGACTTTTGATATTTTCTTGACAGTTCTCAAGTATTCTGCCAAACTTATTAGCAACATTTGCGGGCATAAAATAAGGCCGTTATAGATGCGGATTTCAAGCATACATTTTCGTCTCAAAGTTAAGTCGTACCTCCATTTACAGACGCGAAATCTGGGGGATACAGCTTGCTAAACCTCCACCATTACACACCCTGCCGGAACGTAAAACAGTGTAGTGTTGGGAAAATAGAGTGTGTCAGAAGCCTTTAGGCCTTATCTGTGTTAAATAAAATTCACTGCCAATGAACATTCAAGGCTTCTGGGATATGAAGCCTTGGAAATTGAAATTAATTTCGGACGTTTCAGAGGAACTTGTCCACATTTTTAGGGTAGTCCTTCTCTTCTTTAACTATCCTGAAGATGCATCAAAACAATTCTTGGTTGCGTGTTAGACATGGAGAGACCACATGTGTGTACGTCACAAATGACAGCCATTTACTTAGTGTAACAAAGGCTACCCCCTCCCACCTCCTGTGCACTTCATCAGTAATTACGTAACGGTGAGGAGAAGGAAGGCTGCGGTCATTGCCTGAGCTAGAGGAAGGGGCCTAGATGTGACAGGCTAGAATAAAATTTTTGGTTGTGTTTCAGTTGACCATAACAAGAAGCAGTTAAACTTCCATTAGACCAAACAGTGGTATTATCAATAAGGGGATGTAGCTGACTTCACCGTCAGTTATGGTGCGCCGGGTGTTACAAGGATTACAGGAATCAGATGCTGCACCTATCTTGCATGTAATATGGCGAATGTGCTTCCAGGGCTGGTTGGATTAAACTCGGGGTCGGTCTGGGAAAGGGTGGTTTGGACAGAAGCAGTGAGACAGCGAAACATGTGAAATGAGGCGGACAACATCGCTGGAAGTTCGGTATGTGCACAAAACACTGGAGTTGTTTTCAGTCGCGTTGCAGTCAGTATTTGAGTAGTCTGTCCGGAGACCATGACCTCACATTTACACCGTTTTGAACCCTTAGGTTAATCCTCACGCACCCAGAACACTCATGAACCCCTTCATTTCTCATTTTCTTCATGGATCGACACCCGTAGTGGGCTTAGGGCCTTCTCATTTTCGAAGTTTCGAAACTACACTCAGACACACCACACTCGGTAGACTTCTCCCAACGAGTGATCAGCCCGTCGCAGAGTCCTCTACCTGACAACACACAACAGAAGCGACAGACATCCATGCCCACGTCGGGATTCGAACCCGCAATCCCAGCAAGCGAGCTGCCGCAGACCCATGCCTTAGACAGCGCGGCCGCTAGGATCGGTTTCATTTCCCATGCGTGTCCAATATCAGTTTTCGTCTTCCATGATACAGTCTGTATTACGTACTCTAATTAGGCAAAGAACAGTTTTTGATATAAACACCACTGAAGGTATGGCACAACGCCGTATGTACACCAGTTACGTAATATAAGACAAATTATGCTAGCACAGCTGCGACAGCAGTTTACAAAGAGAACTTCGTGTTGCCTATTTCGAAGACTGTTCACAAGTGACGAAAATCTAGGCTCCATTCTCTACAGTAGGTCACGCACTAAGAGACGCCACTACGTTCAAGGATAATGAATATTTCCTCGTGCGCCTCCTTATGTTCGGTGCAAGAACGTTTATGCAGAATAATTGGGATATGAAGAGAAATATAGGAATTACATCCACTTTATATTGCACTGGAGAAAGTAACACTTCAAATTATTCACTTGTATGGAACTCAACAATACATTACCCTACTGACCTCGTTCCAGACTTCAGTTTGCATTCTCAAACTCAGTTTATACAACTTCAAATTGAACTGCTTAATACTCTTGTTACGTCTAGGTCTGTCAGGTCTTCCCTTCCCCTTTCCCATTGCATGCTGTGTGCCAAGTCCATCTCATCATCCTTGATTTGATCACACTAATAATGTTTGTTGGAAAGCAGATTTCGTTCAGCACCAGTAGTAATAACAGCTACATAGAAATTCGAAACAAGCCAGTTTCGTGTAAACGAATCTGAAGTCGGAATGTTGTGTCTAAGGCATGACTTGAACATGGGGAGATACAGTTGGAAGCTGAGGCGTGTGTGATAACTTTATATTTTCGGACCATTAATGTATTTAATAACAGGCAATATAATCTTAATGACTCGCTAGTTACAAGAGAAATGTGCAGAAAATGTAGCTGGGGTATAGAAACCACACAACATTTTAGGTCAGGCTGTACAATTTTAGCATGAAAGGAATGCAGCACCAGGCACAGTAATGTAGCTAAATAGATGCTAAGGAAATTCTATTTGATAAGGTAGTAAAGATGTCAGCTCCAAACTAATAGGCATATATATCACAACGTATAACAAAGGATGATAAGTAAGACTTTACCGTGACGAAACGCCGATAACTAATATAGAATTACAGCACAACAGACGTGACATTGTGCCAGGGACAGCATCAAAATAATTCATAAAAGTTGAAAATTATGGTCCGAGAATTTGATTGCCAGTCTTCGTCAAAGAGAAAAGACAAAAAAAGTGTGTTTTCTTCCAGTATTTTTTTTTAAAATGGCGCCACGAGAGGATGTGTCTGATGGTGGAAAGTGCTTGTGACGTCACACCTGATTGATTACGTAGGGACTTTGTTATGCCGCAAAGTTTTCGAAGGCGTCGTAGTCAAGTGGTTTTGATGGTAAACCAAACAAATGTCGGTTGTGAACGAATAAAAAATAAATTTGCATTTAAAATGCAATTCCACTGTTTCTTCCATTATACTGAATATTTAAACCGTAGGTAGCTCTACGAGGCGAGTGAGGATTGGAGTGCTTTTTAATGATGCAGTGGATACGCCAAGAATACCTGTTCTTTAAACTCTAACCAGCGAAACAGCAATTTAGTTACCTGCAAAGAAAGCAGAAAGAAGTTCCCCCTAGTTTTAAGCAAGATGTACGAGAATGAAACGTGCTCACGAACTGAAAGTTTCACACTCTACTTATTTGCCCCTGAACCTTCTTATTAACACGTTGTGTCTGAACATCAACGAATTTCCATTTATGCTTTCGTTTTGGCCTGCCAACCAGTTTCTTTTTAGGCTACATTTTAAAATCAAACCTGACGAAAATGGAATTTAGCCGCCTTAATTTATCAGCAAAATAGTATATACTCGGCATTGTTAATTTTTATGCATTCAGGTGAAAAAAGGATTTGTGAATAATGTTGAGTATAAAGTGGAATTTATGGCATAACCGACTGTAAAGGTTACTTACATTATATTTTAATATGACCGCCGTGTCCTTAGCTCTACTGTGTGCTCTTCTGGTAATAGACACGCCTAAACGATCGCGAGGTAGAGATACTTCAACGAAATATTTTGAAAGGGAGAAATTTTTATGTTATGTAAAACCGATAAATTTAACATATAAAAAGTTAACGTATATGTGTGAACAGCAAGCTGGTCAAATTAATTGGGCGTAGGCCCATAATAACGGGCGGTAATAATGTAACAGCATTCCATAATACGTCTACAATTGCCGATCCCAGTGGCCGTGCGGTCTAAAGCATGGGTCTTCGGCCGCTCGCTTACTAGGATTGTGGGTTCGAATCCCACCGGGGGCATGGATGTCTGTCTCTTGTGAGTGTTGTGTGTTGTCAGGTAGAGGTCTCTGCGAGGAGCTGGTCCCTCGTCCAGAGGAGTCCTACTGACTGTGGTGTGTCTAATGTGTGTGATCATGAAACCTCGACGAAACGAGGAGGCCCAGGCCCATATAAGGCTGTCGAGCCATAGAAAAAATACGTCTACAATTGTGAACAACAAAAATGGTGACCCCAGTGGATCAAACTTTATGATTATCTGAGACGAGTTTAGAATTTACAGATCAGAACGTGCCTCCATGTCACGTTATATTCTCTTTTACTATCTTCTTTCTTCTTCGAACGGAAAGTGGGATAAAACAGGTGTTTGTGTTGTGAGAGCAGAAACGTGGAATGGACGGAGGTGTTTTAAAATATTCTCGTATAAAAATACAATCACAAGCCAATATTTGCTAGCATGAATTACGTGATCATTACCATACACTTGTTTTACACTATTCTTTTATTTTCTTTGGTATTTGTCCTGCTGTCTGTTTCCACTACAGACTTAGTCGTCTTCTGCTTGAATAGCGGAACAAACCCTTACAGGAATTAGTCGCGTCTTCTTCATAAAGGGTAGCATTTGATGTTTAGGCGACAACAGCGGCTTTTTAATGTTAAATTGCCTGAATACATTCATGGAAAGTTTGATGAGAGTACGTACTTCATATTTGAATGTCTGTGACTGCGATGTATTATACATTGGTGCAGTTACCTGATTTTCAGAAGATTTTGTCACTTGCATGGTATAACGTCGCGAAATCACTTCTGTTAGCCGGTATTTTATTTATATTGCAGTAAGATAATTAAATGGTTTACGAAAATTCATATAATTGAACTGTTGGTGCATATTTATCTCGTAGACGTAATTTTCAATGTGATCTGTTTGTTTAAGACTCCCGAAAATGTACGTTGTGTAAATTATATTGTATTTATCAAAATGACATTTGTGTATATCTTTATTTTTTCTTCTTGCAGGTACGTAGAACATCTTCCTTACTAACTTCGAAGCGTAATGGAATTTCCGGTGTAGATTGCATACAACCGTCTCAAAAAGTAAGTAAATTTACATTAAGAGGGCTATTTGTAAACGAGAACAAGGATTCCAGAAGTTTAACACAGTGCAGTGTTTATTTTGGGTTTTAGACGGGACAGAAGGACAAGATTCCGGGACGCAGTAGACAGTATGATGTAGTCTATTATGAGTGTTACTTCCATTTCCCTTAATGATTCCGCGCCCGACCATACACTAAATCAATTAGGCTTGTAAAGGCACATCGAGGCTATTTCTTTGTCTCTCATAGCCTATAATATCTGTAGCATATGAGGTGACAACTTCTGATCATGTCGCTACTTACTGGACCTTGCTAGGAAGAAATGTGCAATATTTACACTGTATCTTTGTGTTTAAGCGTATTTCGCAAAGATGCTGTAATACCTATTACATTCGTCTGGCCTATTCATGGCATCGCTTTCCAGAAATATCTTCTGAAATTTTTTTATCATAGTTCTAAAAGAACCTCATGCACTATTACGAGGCAGCAAAAATTCTTGAACGCTGAAGTCTAATCTACCCATTCAGTTTGTATATTCACTCCTGTGTGCAGAATGTACATTAGTAAGTTTGTAAAATAGGGTATTTCAAACTGCAAAGGTAGCAAGCAAAGACACTATTACTAAAGCAAATTCCTGCCAGTGAATTTAGATAAGAATACTGCTGTGTGTGGAACTAGGACACAAACAACGAAACCCAATGGAGTGAACGTGGATTATTAGGCACTTCAGCTGTATGTGAGACATTATAAAGCAGACCAATGACAATGTCAGATAGCCTATCAACGTTTCAGAACACTGTGACGTCATTCACGCTGTTGCCGAAAGTTGCTTGACCATTAAGATATATTGCGGAATGACTAACGTGGTGATGTAAATTCACCGAGCCTTCTAGCACAAAGACATAGCAATTCACGATTAAGGAACTTCGATCTACGTATTGGGAATATGTAAGTAACATAGTAATGCAGGTACACGAAGTTCTCCTGCAGATAGATTTCAGCTTCTGTTTTTATGGTCCTAATATTTTTTGTTCTATCCTTCCTCCTCCTCCCCCCCCCCCCCCCCCCGGTGCACTCGAGTGAAAACTGTAGAAGCGCTTGTTTACTTTAGCCACGTTATTTTGTTTTACGTCACAAAAATACTCCACCATTTTAAATGTTTGTTTAGCGCTTTGATATTCCCCTCTTTCCACGAAAACCATCCACCAACCAAAGCGATAGTTTTCTAATGCTATTTCTGTTATTAACTTTGGGAGATAATATTTAAGAAGGGTATACCGTAATGCTCATTAAGAAGCATACTCGTAATACTAGTTAATAGAGGAGCCAAAACACCTGTTAGTTTCAGGGACATTACACATAGGCTCAGAATGTTGTGGTCATTGTGAATTTCACTGCTTAATTTGTATTTTGACGAAGACGTTAAAAAGTCGGATTAATTGAAAAATACGTCATTTCTGGGGAAGACATTATTATATGCCGTATTATTTATCGATCAAGTTATGTTTGCTGACTCAGAAGCTAACCCGCAATGCATTATATAGGTAGCGGATATTGTTATGAGAAAATACAACGTAGAGAGATCCACGCCATGAGATAACATTTTGGCTACAAAAGAGAGGAAGTCGGGTTTATCATCATAATAAACAACAAATAACATAACAAGTCAATTGTCGCAGTTATTTGAAACGCATTATTTCTTATATAGAAATAAAAGATATAGAGAAAAGTACAGAATGTCCAAAGGCTAGTAGGAAAAATAAAACTAAATGTCCTAAATTTGACAAAATTATTGCTCTTCCAATTTTGCTATAACATTCTGAAATACGGACACTAAGACAAAACAGATGCAGAGGATAAAACAAATATAGGACCATTAACATAATGAGGCAGTTCAATATTTGGAACATTGTCGAAAGTATAGAAGACTACAAAACATTTGCGTGTGAAGGACACGAAGAATGTATAAGGATCGTATGTCATATAAACTTGTGTACTACACATCGAAAGTAGGGGGAATGTAGGAAAAACCAATTTCGATTGTGGCATCGAAAGAAATCAAATGGACCAATACAAGAAATTGCCCATTGTGATTTTATTGTTTATATTTTATTTCTGTGCTCGTTTGGAGAGGTAAAGGGATGTTCGCCCTACATAAAAGCGGGAAATGTTTTGCCTTTTTGAGTAACTGTTAGCCCTTAAAAGGAGTCCGCTCTGTGGAGTTAGTTTGCAATTTTGGCTTTCTTAGCGACACTCTCAGTGTGACTTTGGAGCTTTGAATAGTGGCTGGCTAGTGTATAACTAATTGGGAAGCATGGACGGTCGTGGCCTATTTTAACGCACTATCCTGGAATTTCGTTCTGTTGCATATATCTGTTATATTACGGATGTTCCGTACATTATTATGTATAATATTTTTTATAGTAACTGAAGCAACGACATTGCATTGATGCAGTACCTTTTGTACTTTGTCCGTATCATCGGACCTTATCACTTGCTTATTAGTACCTTCTCATCATACGCCTCTTTGTATTCGCTTTGCCCCAATATTTGTAACTGCTTATCTGTTATTCTTCCTGGAATTATGGAGCCGACCGTGTGACTCCTTACAGACGTACAGTCACATGTGGAGGAGTAACGAATACTCCTACGCTCAGGTCACACACAAACCTGTCTGATAAAACCTCTGACGCCTAGAAGGGCGCATTCCCGATCCTGCCGTTGATCCAGACGGTCTGTATAAGTTGCTGCGAGGCCTTCCCGGCCTGTTTTCTGTAAATACGGCCTATTGTAATTAAAGTGCCTGGAACCTGGTACAACGAGTTTGTTTCAAGCATCCATCGCAACCTATACGAACCCTATTCCGGTGGAGCAACATCCACGATACGCCCCACCGGCCTTCTCCGAAATTTCGGGGATACAACAGTTTACATAAGGAGGAAGACGACGTAAAGTTTCAGGTTAGCCTGTCAAACATTTAACCTAAGAAATCCTGAATGTAAAGTAGCTTACTGATTACTGGATCGCAAATTTGTATTTGTCGCTGTTAAAAGTCGCTCGTTTTCTCCGTACATGTAACCACGATATGAAGTACTCGGTCATGTAACACCCAACTGGAAACAGTTCCGGACAATGAATACGTGATTCCGTTGTCGACAAAGCGAAACTAGTTTGGTTTCTCATTTCATCTATTATTCATTAATCCATTCATAGCTAGATTCTCTGCTGCGTTGATTATCAATGTCAATATGACCGGTCCTAACAACCTGACAGCTCATTAATGATACTATGCAATTTGCTGCTTCTGACTAGTCACATACTCACCAGTCACCCACTCATTCGCATGCTTGCTCACTCATTCATCATACACCCATGAAGTAACCTAATTGGCGCATCAGCTCACTCGTCGTACTCATTGAATAACGCAAGTACTTCACTAGCTCACTCATCACACACTCACTCTATGATTAACATGAGTAGTTCACTAGCTCTCCATACTCACTGAATAACTTAAGTAACTCACTAGCTTCTCATTCTTATTGAATAACCTAAGTAGCTCACTAGTTCCTAGTACTAACTGAATAACTTGAGCATCTCATTAGTTCCACATACACGTTGAACAACCTAAGCACCTCACTAGCTCCACATATTCATTAAATAACTTAACTAGCTCACTACCTTAATCAATGAATAACTTAATTAGCTCACAAGCTCACTCATCATGCTCATTTAATAACCTAAGTATCTCAGTGTGTCACTCATCATACACTCATTCATTGAACAAAGTAGCTCCCTAGATCACGCATACACTCAGTGACTGAGTAACCTAAGTAGCTCACTTTCTGCTAGACAGGAACCGATAGCCTTGGGAGAATCCAAATTAGTGTTGTTGCTAGGAATCGAGGCAAAACCATCTCTTTGTGTATTTACAGTATCCATTAGTTCATCGTTTTGTCCGCCCTTTCATCACTCACTGTATAATGACAACGGAAAGTGTAAATAAATCGTAAAAAAACTTTTGATTTCTTCTGTTTCAAAAATAGGCTCCATGAAACGAAATACGAATATCGGGGACACTCCGGAAAAAGTAATCTATTGGTAAATAGTTATCAATGTTTCGGCAGAGCTTGCTTTTTTCTTAAAAAGCTACACAGTCCAGATTGAGACCCTGAAGATGGAGGCAAGCTCCTCTGGAGCGACGGTGTTCACAAACAGCATGGCTTCATATCCCAGAAGACTTGAATCTTAATTTTTGTTGGACTTCAATCCAAATCCGAATTCCTAGGGAAAGGTTATCTGTACCCTAACACGAAAGTTTTTGTACTTCAATTTACGCTGGAGTGCCCAATGACAGGATGTCTGTAGACTGTATCTAACGTTACTGACTTTCCGAAAGAAGAATGATCTATAGGGGCACGCAGTCGATACGCAGCAGGAACCACGTTAGTTAGATTCAGACTGTTGTTTTTATCCTCCATTCCCCGAGGGAATAAACGTGATACCAGGCAGGATTTCGTGACAGGCTTCGCATTACAGAGTAGTCGAAATACCAGGGGACGCGCACGATAGCCACCGTTAAAATAAAATCAAGAGCAAAGACCAGTTCCTAATACAACTGCAGTTTCTATTTTCTTTGGTTCACTAGACAGCGTGGGCCGCTTCTGCAGATATTCATTACCATCTAGAGCGACCCTTGCAGGAATAGCTTCTGATGTAGGCCTGTTTCATGATTCGGAGTATCCTTTGATCACTCGATAGAAAGTCGGCTCTTCTAAAAAATCCTTGTTGCAGTGATTCGGTGATGATGGAAGGCAAAGGAAAGTGTAGAAGGTGGGTTGCTACACTTTTAACCGACCTCTCATTTTTGTGAGGAAAAACACTTGTGGAAATGTGTGTCCGTTTCGTCTGTTAACTTTCGGAGAAGTTATCTAAATTTCACGTTCTTTTGGCATAAAAGTCACATCGCTTGAGGACACCGCCGCTAAAGTTTTGTAATTATTAATGATAAATAATACCAAACGCGGTGTCCATGCGAACGTCTGAAATGGAAGCGACACTACCAATATTCGTTGTAGTGTTTTCAAGTTTTGTGTGATATCAGATTCTCGAAAAATACTTAACTGCCGTTTAAGTCGCTTGTTTCTTCTTCTTATTTTTCTAATAATAATAATAATAATAATAATTATAATAACAACAAATGTGGATATGGATCCAAGTCACGGCTGAGAGGGACATCGCTATGTTATTGACAAGTCGTTATGACGCTCGGCGTATCGTCTGCTGTTAAGATTTAATTACACCGTAAATGTTTATAACTTGTAACTATTTTGACAAACAAAGAGTACCAGGTTTTCACTAACATAATTATATTACATTTATGTATACTATTTTAACCAAAACCCACAATAGTTTGTACTATTGATATCATAACGTATGTACGCCTATTGAAACCTATGTTATTGCTGTTTTATAGAAACTTTGGTGGCAGCTCCCTGAAGACGGCGTAATAAAACCCCGAAATGTGTAGAAGCTATGTAAAGGATAGTACGAATAAAATATAGTATAGTGCATTTGTTGTTGTTACATAAGTTTCTCCGTCACAATGCACGGAATAAACAATGCAAAATTAAAATATGCAGAGATTGTGCTGTTAAGACTATTTTTGATTTACATTTCAGTGACAAGCATGAAAATGTGCCTATCATATTGACCTCAACTTAAAGTGCATTACGAAGACGCACCAATAATGTCACCCAGATGTACAGATTAATGAAAATATAATTTGAAAGTGTAGAGTATAAAAAATGTCTTTAATTGCTGTGTCACCAACATGTGCTATTGTTAACCATTATTGAATAGCTGCAGTTTGTATGTATATGTGTTTGGATATTATTTAATTTGGAATAATCTTATTTCAGTAATTTATCAAACTACATAAAATAGCATAACTGCCCATTTTCAGTATATAGGGTGATTGTCACAGTGGTGGTGTTTTCATGTTGCGTTCATGGTTGTGAGAAATTTGACTTACATATTACTGGATGCTTACAACTTTCTTACCAGTTAATAAAAAGTTCAGTTTATTGCAGGTACGTGTATTAAGTAAGGGCTGTCATAGACGTACTTATCTTTTTTATTTTTCGTGCTTTAGACGCAGGTTTTACAAATGCACCTTAGCTCCTCTATGTCTGTCTGTCTGTGTGTCTACATATTATAACAGGAGAACAGCTTAAATAAGTTTCAATAAACTCAATATGTGTCAGTTTCACTAAGATTTATAAACATATATTACTGTCGGTTGTAATGAAGCTTAATGAACACTTTACGTAAAGACGTGTGAAAAAGCGCGATTTTACTTATATTTCGAGAAAAATTCGCGTGTTATTCTCTATATATTCATTGGAGGGAAACATATAGCGAAAGAAGATTAAGACACTTTGTGAACACGGCAATTTTTCTGCCAATGTTAGGCCTGTGGTTCTGTCGAGATAATTAAACAAGACCGACTAGATACTGTGTCATCTCAGAAGAGAGCTGTAATGCCAAAATTATGAATCTTTTTCTAACTTCATAACATTCCTGACTTTGTGTGAGTGTAAAGGTATTGCAGCACCAGTTGCATATTGTATTTGGAAAGAAATGGGACATCGTTGTTGTAAATCGTGTGAGAATACGGTCAGTGGGATGTTACTCACCGATACTCGAACGGCAGAACTTTCATCCTCTAAGGATTGATGTTAATGTATAGTTATGGTTCTTTAGACTAATGATTTAAAAATTCTCTAATTGTGTCTAGTACATATTTTAACTCGGAGTCATGTTTCCAAAAATACCGACGTTGTGTAGTTGAGTGAAAACTAATCCGTACTCGAGATGCAATGTAAACCTTTCTAATGGGCGATTTTCCGTGGTTTTTCGACTCGAAACTTTTCCAAAACATTGAAAATAGCGGAGTATTTTTTTCGTTTGCTGATGGCAAGGTACGGTTGTTCCTTTCGCTCCAGTACTTTGCTTGGATAATTCTATACGGAAAGGACACAATTCTGATTTATCCAGATTCGCCAAATCAGAATTCGGTATCATTCGTTGTCACATGTACTTAGACTCAAGTTAGACCTTCTGTCTCTTATTCGTGAAATTGACTCTTTTGGTTTCACTTGATCAATATGGTGCTGAGTTGCGCCACTAGAGGGCAATGCTGTGCCCCTTTCGCTCAGCGCATAGCTCACCGAACCGTTTGTTACTGATTAAAATATCCACGTGAAGACCAGACATATTAAGTGAATTTTTCATGGTTTTGTCCTATTATACAAGAAAATTCTAGACTGATGTCTTCAAATAAGCTATGAAAACATGCCGTCACATAATCTCTTGGTTTACGAGATTAATTCTTCCTCTAAAATTTCTTGTAAGGTTAAAACTCGCAAAAGAAATAGATATTAATTTCCCTTTACTTCCAAAATTATAAATTTTAATTTGTTTCACACGTCAAAAATTAATGCTGAAATATACAAAGTTCATTTTAATGAAACGCAGAACGATACTCGAATAAGAATTAATACAAAAAAGTTTCAGTTATTATATCTTAACAACTTTCTTAGCCAGTAACCTTTGCATAAACGGCATTAAATTTGTATGGAAAATTCATGCAATATTAGTACAGCACAAATCTTATTTTATATATGATACACAAAATTTACGAACTTTAGATTTAATCCATTCAAACGAATTAACAAAGAGAAGAGCGAAATTCACAACAAAGCTACGTGGAAAGCGGGAGAAGCTGCGATGCCACCAGTTGTGCGCAGGCAGCTTTGGTGTGCCTTGGCGATCTGCGCATTCGAGAAGATTCGAAAAGCGATAGCAACCGAAAAGAGGTGCAGGGTACAACAATCGGTTTGCGAGAGAAGTGAGCTCATATAAGCGAACATTTATTCGCAAATTTAAAACGGTCATCAATTTGCGCATTTCCTATAAAAGATAACTCGCAAAACGGTTGTTTTTATACTACGTAGAGATTGCCGTACTGTAATCTTACACCGCACAGCCCACAGTGCCATGGTGCAGAGTCATTCTTGATGAGGTGACAATCCCTTGACTCTTCGAAAGTTAGCCGCTCTGTGTGGACACAAAAGGCTCGTTATTATTTTCCCAAGAAGCGGCCATTGCACTGTATCCTGCAGCAGATGAGTCCAGTCTACACCATTACATCAAATTACTTGGTTATCAGTTTTAATATTATTTTATTATCTACGCCTTGATATCCAAAGTTATTTGAACTAAATTTGCACTTTTGAATTTGCCATTTCTACATGCCCTGTCAAAGCTGTTTATAAAGTTCTCCATTATGAAATTATCTTTAGATTTTCTGTATTTCTCCTAATTGTAGGTCAGGATAGTGCTCAAGCACACCAATTTCATTTTATTTTTCTTAGGATGTTGAATCGAATTTCTTATCCGTTGGCGACGGAAAAGTTCTCAGACCCTTTCAGACTTTTTGTAACATGCTATTTCTTGTACTGTACGGTGTTGTTAGACCATGTACAGTCTCCATAAAGAATTTAAGGTCCGGGCTGTGTGTCAGCTGGGTGTGACTGCTATGCCGCTTTGTGTTAGATGATTGTTGTAGTTGATGTGTTGTTAAACACACCAACAATCCAACCTGTAATCTCGACCGAGCACCGAGTGTAGCGGCAACGTTATTAGTTTGTGTTACTTAGGTACCCATTTCAAATTCTTATCATAACACTGGTTACTGTAACCGAGACTTGTGATGTTTCTCGCTTTCCTAGGGAATGCCAGTGTACTACCTGAGAATAGACTACGCATTAAATTTACATCCTTATTCACATAACACTTGTCTGTGTTTTCCCATTTCATTCGCAGTAATATAACTTCTGTTATTGAAATAACATTTAAGTAAACTAATACCCCATAAGTATGGCTATGCATTTGAAGTGCATAGCAATGTAACAAGTGACTGGTGTAGCAGTTGCAAAATATACAAATTTCTAATTAGATAACTTGGTTATAAAAGCGTGCTGTGTTTACTCTTTGTCATAAGACAGACAGACAAGCAGACTGACTAACCAACCAACCAACTAACTAACTAACTAACTAACTAACTAACTAACTGACTGACTGACTTGGCTCCATGGAGCAGAGTCCTTCCTTAGAAGTTAACAGGTCCTCAGCTAGCCAAGAAATTCCTCTCATTTTACGGAACCCGAAGGTTCATTACTGCATTCACAAGCGCCCGCCACCTGTTCCTATTGTGAGCCAGATCAATCCAGTCCATGCCTCCCCATTCCACTTCTTGAAGATCTATTTCAATATCCTAAGTGGCCTCTTTTTCTTCAGATCTCCCTGTATGCAACTCTCTCTTGTCTCCCATACGTGCCACATGCCCTACCCATCGCATTGTTCTTCATTTTATCACCCAAATAATATTTGGTGAGGAGTACAGATCTTAAAGCTCCTCGTTATGTAGTCGTCTTAACACAGACGCAGTAACAAAGTGAGAAGAACGCAGTTACAGGTGAAGAGAGTACCCATGAATCACACATACACGTTGATTTGAGATAAGGCGGGGGGGGGGGGGGAAGTGAGGTTTTATGGACGTTTCTCTTAATTTGTGGTTATTCCTAGCAAGTGGTGGTAGTTAAACGAGATATATAGATGAATGTTATAGTGCCTTTAGAGCCTCACTTCTGATCGTCTCCTCTTGATGGTTAATTAATAAGATATTTGTCACTTATTAGAATAAATATACATGTGTTGTGAAGTTATTTCGCAGTAAGCTGGCTCAAGCAGTGACGCTTCTGATGTGCATTCAGTAGGCGCTCGGTTCGTACCTCAGTCGATACTCGATCATCCTGACTGTGAATTGTCTTGACACTCTTCATTCCCTCTGAAAAATCCCGGAATATTAACCAAAAATACATCATGGCCGCCTTCTTCCACATCCGTGGCCAATGCGTCATTTAATACTCGTGTAAAGTGGCACTTTTTACCAATTTGAGCCAAGATTAAATACACTGTACGAATTTAAGTGTAGAGTTCAAAATAAAAAATTTAGTGAATAATCATGCATAGGTTATGGAAATAAACATTCGGATGGACAGACAAGATATTTCCATTGTGCATTCATACACTTCCAAGGAATTAATAAAATACAATTCTTTCTTGACGTAACATAATAACCTATCTTACGTCTGAATAGCATTTCGAAATAATTCAGTAGTTCTGAAGGAAATAGTTGGTAAGTTTGCAAGGATAGAATTTGTTATATCCTTTCCTACTCCATTCTTGAAAGGAAATAATCTGTTGAATCGTATCCCACATTTATCTCAAGACCTCGCAACTGAAAATTCAGATGCGAGTTTCCTAAGTGTTTTGTTTTTAATTTTACAGATTTTTTATAATAATATTCCATTTAACTTTGTTTTCATTAGTAAGATACTGAGATAAAGTACGTCTTGCCTATCATTGCTGATTATAGTTTATTTGAACTATAGTGTGGGATTCTCGAAGACATCTGTCGGCTGTCAGCAGAAAATGAAATATGAAGGTAAAATACAACTTTAAGTCAGACGGAACTGGTTTCTGATATTCCATGAGAGTCCGAGACACTTCCCATTCACTTCATACATCATCTTGAGCGGCTAGGGTAGAAATGGGTTAGACAAGTGTGAAGTAGAGAATCCAGCCGCGATAGTGCCCCTGTTGTCACGTTCCTCTTGCAGAAATCCAAAGTTCCCCAGGGGTGGGTCTACACTAGCTTCAGCATGGAGCTGTGAGACCACGAACATTGTTGGCTGTGGTAGGTATCTGGCCATGAATTAAATTTAAATCGGGATGTAGTGTAACATGTTTAAA
Source organism: Reticulitermes speratus (assembly GCA_021186555.1). Classification (NCBI taxonomy): domain Eukaryota; kingdom Metazoa; phylum Arthropoda; class Insecta; order Blattodea; family Rhinotermitidae; genus Reticulitermes; species Reticulitermes speratus. The sequence continues at coordinate 34,520,863 of JAJKFL010000001.1, read as the reverse complement.
TATGTATTGCTAGGTTTATGAGGCGTATGCCCAATTAATGCTGTACTGCCACCTGCTGCATATACTGCGGAGGTATGTAGAAAGTGTGTGACTAGCCAGCCAGCCAGCCAACCAGCCACACAAACAAACAAGCAAGCAAACAAGCAAGAAACAAACAAACAAACAAACAAACAAGTAAGCAAGCGTGTAAATAAAAGAACACCAAACAACTAAAAACCAGCCAACCATTCAACCAACCAGCCAGTCAACAAATCAAACATGTATGGTAAGCGCAAAGGCTTCTTCCTTTAAGTCTTTAAAACAATGTAGTTACCCAAGAAATTTCCTATTTTTATGGAATTCATTTACACAAATTATTAACAATTACCTCCCTGTCGTCCTTTCCATATTGAGTTTAATCCAGCCCACACATCTACGCCTTATTTATATGATTCAATTTAACATTAAGCGTATCTCTGTGGCTATCTTTCCAAATGTTACATACATTTCCATTTCATGTTGTTACTACAATACGTGTTCTATCATTTTATCATTGTATTTATTAATATTAATAGTATTAAGTGAAGAATTCAAACTCTGAATCCCTTTAAAACATATTTAAAGCTTTACGTTGTCATTGTATTTAAAAAGGTATTGCTAATATATTGACTGACTTGTTAGAATGTTTACACTGAAGTGCAGGAAAGAGTACAGTTAAAATAGCAAAGTGAATTTTTTAAGGAGAGCGGATGCGGAAGGAAATGTGATGGAAGGAAACAATACTGTGTTTTACTGTATAATAGACACGTACAGAAAACGAGAAGATAGATGGACGTAACAATTAAATTATTGGACACCAGCTGAGAGAGAAGATGAATAATGTAACAGAGGTTTCAAGGATTTTATGAAGATGTTTAAGAAGAAGTTTAGAGGAACGGAATAGCATGATACACAGTAAGATTAGTAAATGGTGTAGGAAATAAATAATGTCCTCACCTGCACAATTCTGATGTGAGACTCTGGAAGAGGTAAACTGTGTGTAAAATTATTATACGCTTAAATGCGCCACGAACAGGTGCGAAGTCTTTAAATTGTCGTTCACTGTAAATGGGGACTAAAACGTTATATACTGTAGATTATAGAAATAAAGTTTGTGATACGATGTAAATTTCGTAGTTCTTAAAGATTTATTAAAGCGTGTATGACGCTGAAGACCTGGTGTTAGCAGTCACATCCGCTGGAAATAGGTACTTTTGAGTCTCTACAAATGAATATCATCACATTATGAATGATATTTCAGATGATGACGAGTAGATTGGAAACGTGGACGTGATAGTTGTGTCAGTATAAATATTTGGTTAAGGGTGATGGCATGTTTCATTTGGATCCATTATTCTTTCATTCATCTTTAGAGACCGAATTGCGTAAAGTACTTAAATATCAGTTAAAGGAACCCCACTGGGAGTCGAAGAAGATATATCCCTTAAGGAAGCTCAGAAAGTTAGGGCTGTTCCATTCTGCTTGTTACACTACCTCGTTAACAAGGCGGGGCATCTCACTACCACATGTAACTGATGTGTGATAAAAGGTTATTTTACTCCTTTACATTTTTGTAGTGGTTTAGCCTGATGACGGCTTTAGTAAAAACTGAAAATTGTAGCTAGTTATGGTAAAGAAAAGAAATTTGTTTACCAACAAAACTAAAAGTACTTTTGATTCTTGTTCGTATTCGTACTTAGGATAATGTACCCACATAATAATTCAATTTTCGTAATTAAGAAATATACTTAAGTCTTGATTTAAAAAGCCTACATTCCTTTTATCTGAATTGCACTTGTCAGCCATTTTACTTTAATAAAGGATTTATAAGTTTAAAACTTAAATCAAAATTACGTGAAGAATTAACTTTTGACTTAAAAGGCCGTTTGTAATGAAAAGCCATACTTATTCAACTACAGATAAAACATTTGTTAATATGCTTGTAGTACAATTGTGAATATGAAGTGGGCATGAAATCCCACTTCAATTTAAAACAAATTTACACTGTTCGTTTGCGGAAAAACAGATTATGTAAAAACAATATTTTCATATTAACTACTTTTATATGTTACCAAAACCATGGCAATGTTGTTAAGATTTCGAAGCTTTGTAGGGCAAATTAGCACTATTTATGAACATCCTTCTTTTGTGGAGAAGGGCCCCGCAGCAGAAGCTACGGACGCACTGCAGCCTTAAGGCTTATTGTGCAACCCTTGTTAAGAAGATGAAGAGAAAGATGATCAGTTTTTTTATTTTTCCAAGTAATGGAGCACCGGTGGAATGAAACTGACGGAGGAAAACCGAAGTACTCGGGGGAAAACCTGTCCCAGTGCCACTTTGTCCACCACAAATCCCACATCGACTGACCCGGGATCGAACCCGAGCCTCCGCGGAGGGAGGCTGGCGACTAACCGCCTGAGCAGGCTTACCGGTAGAAATCATTCACACAACTGACGCAATAACTCTGTGTAACTATTTGTTTGTAGGTCTTCCTTGCCATATTATATGGCTTAAGGCATGTTCGAGTAAAATGGGAGTCGTTTCTGTGTTGAATTTCGTCTTCTCTCACTGCTCTCTTTCTAGCGTGTATGGATTTCCCTCAGCAATGGAAATTACTTCCCAGCATTATTAATGTGAAATGGTTACGCGTACATGGTAGGCATGACAGATTTCGGGGGTTTATCTTTGTGAATAGACAGCAATGGAAAACTCAAAACTTTTTATTTTGTTAGGGGTTTGATCTCATAACCCCTGTATTAACTGGGTCTGAAACCACGTGAACATAAATCGTGCGGTTGTTGAGATTCACACTTCCTGACACATATTGTCTTATCACTAGTATACAGGCCTGTACAATGGGAATCCTTTTCCTTAGCGTTTATGGGCTTGATTTCTTCCAAAGGTAATGTTCTAATACTACGAGATTTATGAAAAGAATTCATTGCAAGTGTCCTCGGGGTGTTTCGTTATATTAATTTCTCCCGAGAATTCTTGCGTGTGACACGAGATTTATTTTACTTTAGAAGCTGCTCTGAGTTACCACGTGGCTGTAACAATAATATTTGTTGTGATATTATAGCAGTATATATAACCGAGATTAATCTCTTTAGGCCATATTTTTATTCAGAATTTTTATTAAACATTTCTGCTACGTGTATTCCTTTAATGCTCGATATATCAAAGGAAATTTTAATTTCGGCCTGCTTTTATGTTGAGGGGCTTTTCTTGGACGAAAATAAGGATGTCTTTTCATCCTTCTTAAGTATCAACCTTAGTTGCCATATAAATTGCGCCCAAACTGTATATGATAATGACATGGCTAGAAGCTAAATTACAGGTGTAGACAATTGCAAATTGCCATGCAAACACACTATTTGTGAATACCTAATTGTTGTTTAAACTACTAACTTCAAAAGAACTGGCTGGAGAACTCTACTTATGGTGTACCAAATCTAAACACACTATTTTGTCAGCTGTAGTTACGATGTAAGAATTGTGAATATACTAGTTAGACCGCCCTAGTTACGATAAAAGTAACATCAAACACACTACTTGCTCAACTTTCGTTATGCTTTTCTAACTCCAAACATACTAAATGGGCGGATTTTGTTAATATATCGTAGCTTCAAATTCAAATATCGTTGTTACTCTGGCGTATAATAATAAATCTAAGAAGCAAAACAAAATTTTGAAGAAGGTGGAGGTAGTCAATTAGTGGAGGCTTGAAATGACTGAATAGATATTGTAATGAGGTTTTGTAAGGTGTTTACCACGTGTTTGCAGGAGCAATTCAGAAACGATACCAGTGCTCTAGTTGTAGCTGTAGACCAGATTTTGATTTCCCAAAGTTGACTTGATTCATTTTAGTGAGGACGCTTTTTAATTGCATAACTTCTGTAATATCTATTGGAAAGAAAATTGTGTCAGTTTTGAACTAGATAGAACGTGGAAGGAAGCGACAGTGACCCGGAAGAGCTGATTGGAACCACGAAATATCGAAGTCGTTTCTTTCCCAAACCAATTGTTAATTTCTTCCATCGGAGTGCTAACATTGGTTGTGATATACGAGTATTTTATTAGATTATCAATGCAGACCTATTTCTTTAGCCGCAGCATGTACCTCAGATAGAACATACTCTTAAGGATGTTCATTTATTTCTTCGGCCTCAGGACGTGCCTCACATAGAACCAAGGCTTGACTCACTCGTTCGCTTACACCAAGGGTAGGGATATGTTTGTGTTAAGGAGTAGTTGTAGTGAACGCTTTTGTCTCGTGTATGGGAAATACTGGTCAGAATTTAGTCGCCGCTGCACAGGGAAAGCCAACTGAAAGGTCCATTGTTCCATGACACACGCCACGGCCACTACCACTGAATGTTTTATAATATCATGCAATGACCGGCATGAATAGCAACCACTAGCAAAGTCAATAAATGATTATACATTTAACAAAACAGTATCCGAATTGTATTATAGATACGGTTTTAGGTTTACGCAAATGTCTGTACTCTTCTAGCATGTGTTGTAATATGCAGAATTATGTTACATTCTGTGTCCCTCATTTAAGAGAAAGGAGATGGTTTTATCTTTGAGAAGAATTGAATAGTTTTCAGTAAAATTTGCCAAACATTCTACTACTTTAGAGACATATTGTATACAGTGGCTAGTAGAACGCCACCAACGCCTTACTATTCGCGCAGGTTTTATTTCTCTGCAGTACGATGTATTATGATTAATATTCTCTATCACCTTACTAACAGACTTCAACACTATTTTAGTGGAGTATAACAAAGTTCATTCGTTACTCCACTGAACAACTAAATTGATTGTCTCATTGGCTAGTTCCGGTTGCTAATTATTTGAAAAGTTAAATATCTTTTTATGATTACCCTACTCTTTTTACCATACATAAAACACCTCAAGGGAAAAGACTAGACGTGAGTCTAAGACTACCAGTTATCGTAGGTAAATACATTCAAATGTGCTTGTCGAATGGAAAAAGTGATGGATACAGAATGTTGGTAGGGAGATATCTTAAAAGAAGTCCATTTTGAGATACAAGAGAAAGATTGGAAGGTAACAGAATGGACAGTTCAGCGATCGGATATGAAAATCGGAAAAGGACAGGACGCACTCGACGGACGGTAGCTACATTCAGGTTGCAGGTTTGGCTATCACACTGTTAAATAGGGAGGGTTATGTTGAATCATGAAGACGTATATGTTAAAGGAGATATTTGCGTTTTTTCCTTTGTAAGGAACAATATTTAAGCCTCGAACCTTCAGAATATGACTTAAATAATTAATTACGAATGCAGTTGCCGTAGTTAGTTACGTAGTCTTTTAAGTCAGATTTGTTACTCCCTCTGAAGTGTGGGGCAATCAAAGGAAATTGTTTCAATATAGCGAGTATTACTGTTGAAATTTGAGCCGATTTCAAATGAGTAAAACGTTTACGGGGCCACATGTGCCCTGTTTCTGATGTCTAAGGAAAACTATTTGTAACACAATTGCTTAATTACAAATGCATAACTGATATTCCCTTAAAAATATTTGTAATCTTCTTCTTCTTCTTCTTTCTATGACTCGACAGCCTTATATGGGCCTGGGCCTCCTCTTTTCGTCGAGGTTTCATGGTCACATACATTTGAGACACACAACATTCTGTAGGACTCCTCTGGACGAGGGACCAGCTCGTCGCAGAGACCTCTACCTGACAGCACACAACACTCACAAAAGACAGACTTCCATGCCCCCGGTGGGATTTGAACCCACGATCCTAGTAAGCGAGCGGCCGAAGACCCACGCCTTAGACCGCACGGCCACTGGGATCGACAAAATATTTGTAATACTAGTGCTTAATACCTAATGTCAGGCCTTCAATCCTATAAACTGTAGCTCGGCGTTTGGAATCCCGAGACAGCTTGGACATTTACCTGCGTGACATCACCTTGTGTTTGTGTCGTGATTAATGATGCAGAAGTAAGAAATATGAGAGTATAACACAACACACAGACAAACCGACTTCTTGCTAAGATCAACACAACAGCAATAGCAGTAATGTACGTTTTATACTAGAGACACCTACTTTGATTGACTGGCGTATTTTACTTTAACGATAGCTTTTCAACTGCATAGTATTGAGTAGTGTTACCTCTTTATTTTAGGATTCTCTGTGTATCGCATGATTTCTGACAGTTCATTGACGTAGCTCCTTGAGATTTTTACGTTCCTTGCTACGACTCTTTTTCAAACTACGTAGTAACAGTTGTATGTATAACATCGAATAAGGAGGTATCCTTGAATTATAAAGTGGGAAAAATATACTAGAATGAAGAAATAACTCCTTTCACTAATTTAACACAGTAGGAGCGGTATTAGTATTAGTAGTAGTAGTGGTAGTAGTAGTAGCAGTAGTAGTAATTGGTCGTGGTAGTAATGCATAATGTGAGTATCATGGAACAGTCTTGAAAAAGAAATAAATAAGGAATTGGAAGAAAGGGCTTATGGCATGTTTGAAAGTCCTACTTGATTCGTAGGCTCCAGCAACTCGAAATTTCCTTATCATGCTTGCATCATTTACTGGCTTAATTGTACATCCTTTTGTACATGATCGATCCTACTAGGCTTATTTGCTTCGGTGATAACGTCATTTTCTTTAGTTTTGTAACTTAAATATTTTCGAATTTTTTAGTCGTAACCTGCAATGATATGTTTTCACGATCCCTTGTTAACAATACATGGTGAATATTAAGATTTGTGAAGTTGGATATTATAACTTTTATGAGACTGAAATACTACCTCATTATTTTTCAAGTAATTTGTTGTCATTTTCTCCCCTTGGTTTAGAAAACTACAATCGTAATTATTAAGAGAATACGAAAGTTACTGACGTCTGTTTTTGGTAGGTGAGACGATACCAGTTTCGAAGTAGATTACAGATATTCGAATCAAAAATGTGTAAAATGGAGACCGAACACCAGAAAACCTGAGATTAGCATTTGTCCAGGCGCTTATGTAAATATCAGATGGAAAGTAATACTGCCATGTGTTCTCGACGGACCCAAATCTGCTTGGAAATTCCCACATAATGTAGAAAAGTTAATGCAGATAATGCTTCCTCAGGAAAAATTACTTTTTCTTCCATTGCTCCAAAACAGACAAGCAGATGCATCACAAAAACACACTAGTAAAGAGAGTTAAAGAAATATAGAAAGAAAGAAGTTTTCATTTCACAGCTAAAATACACTCCGTTTTAGCACTAAATATCAAGGCATAAAAATCGTAGAAAAATGTCCGGAAAATAGGTGCCATTTCTTTAATTAACTTGCTGCTGGACATCGGTGGCTGGAATCTTGCGGACTGCCACACTCTCGTGCCTCGAGTTGTTTGCGAATTTTGAACAATAGAAGGTGCACGCACCACAGAAATGTGGGAGAGATATCAAAATAAAATCTTATTTAATAAAATGCCGAACTGAAATTGTTAAAACAGGCTAAGGGTAGGAACAATACCTAGAGAAACGGCTTTGGACTTAAAGCAATATTTCGCAAAGGCAGAGAGACGTGAATTTTTCTGTAAATTAATTCTATTTGAATTCATGTCAAAGGAATTTTCAGGTACAATTATTACAAAAGGATCATTTGAGATAAAGGGAAATGAAATGTTTCTCTTATTATTCCTTGCTGTAGACGGACTGAAGCAAACACAGGCTGCGGAATACTTTGCAGTATATTGCGATAAGGATCACACTTGCTGTGTGCATTTACATTTATACGTACACGATAATGGAAAGACGTGTGGCTCAAACCGTAACACATCTTGGAACAAGACACACATTTGCATGCAAATTCTTTTCTATCTTATCTGTACAGAAACCTCCTGTGTAGCCAACCCTCCTTTAAGGAAGTTGTTTATAAGACCGACATATTCCACAGCTATACTCTGTTGGCACTGGAAGTAGAAAGATCCTTTGTAACCTTTATATTTTTCCGTTTACATCAGTAAATATGATCTTTTTCGTAATAAAAAAATTTTAATAATTTCCAGTTTTAAGATGCCACATTTACCGTTAACTCTCAACAGGCGCCAAAAGAGGTTATTGTCGAATTTAGGCCAAGTGATTCTAAAATCGACGTAACTCAATAGTCACATCGAAAATGTTAAACGCATTGAGGATGGTGCAGTGATGTTTTCATTTTCTGAATTTTAATTTTCTTTTCCTTCTATTTAGTTTAATCTGTGGTCTTCTGGGTAATTACACGGCGTCGTGTGGTAATTATTTACCGACGTTTCGGAACAACGTGTCGGTTCCATCTTCACGGGTCAAGATTCCAAGAAGATTCCTTCTTGGAATCTTGACCCGTGAAGATGGAACCGACACGTTGTTCCGAAACGTCGGTAAATAATTACCACACGACGCCGTGTAATTACCCAGAAGACCACAGATTACATCAACATCGCGGCGGAAGCCTGAAATCAAGGTTCTATTTAGTTTGTTTACACCTGAACTTGTACCCCAGAAACTTCATATTGTCGTTATTTCGGAGGTATCTGCTGTATATTCGTAACACAGGCCGAAATTACTGACTTAAAACTTCCAGTTTTTCCCTCCTGCTATTTTGCCTGAAGTTACATTAGCACTCTTGGTTTTTATTCTGGGGATCAGAGATTTGATTTCTTTCGCGGAGGGTAACTCTCCTGACTGGGATTTTCATATTTTTTGGGCTTTACCTATAAAAAATTTTTGTATGTCGTCTAACGATGGTGTCAACTTCTAAGATTGTCTAACGTCGGTAATAGATAAATTAATGGGTTTAAACAATTAGTTGGTGATTCTGACAGCTTAAAACTGAAGTACTCGGGGAGAAAACTGCCCACAGTGCCACTTCATCCATCACAAACCCTACGTGGGCTAGCCAGGGATCGAAATCAGACTTCCGGGGGTGAGACGATAACAAAGTCATTACATTTTCATACAAATAAACAAGAGAATAGCTTAAAAGATATCATAACGCCCTCCTTAAATTTCTGTTTCCATTTATCATTCACATTCAGTCTTTCATTGAACATCGTATAACTCAGACAGTGGAAAAAACATGGACAAAAAATGAATCTAAACAAATGAGGGTTTGTCTGCTACATTCCCTCAACAATCTTGATTCCAATTTTCGCCCTGAAACCTTGTTGAACACAAACTAAGAGCTGCATTTGACAATAACTTTGATAAATCATCTCCTCCTTTTCGTCCTCTAGACATCACGGATTAAGTCATTTGGCTTGCTTCTATTCAGAAAACTTCTGAAACAAAGCGTAAGTTAGACGCTGGCTAGGGTTACTCGGACGGTGTCGGATCATCGCAAGACATGTTTACACAGAACAACGACACGTAGTAAAATGAATCGTAAATTTCCTGATGCGAGCGAGATATAAATTATCGAAAAATATAAATTAATGTGAGGCGTAATCAACTCTTCGTCAGTTGAAGTTACTGCCTATAATTAAAGGTACCAGTGAGAATGTCTCAAGATAGCTCGTAATACAATAGAATCTTTACCTTGTGGTTGCCGAAGTTATGTTTTAAACTATCCATCTAATTCTATGGAAAACTACAGATTCTGTAGGAAATACCGTCACGTTTACATACGTGTTTCGTAGTGGAGAGCGGGAATTTGTAAGTAAGAAATCGTCGATATAGGTATTAAGATGACGTCACTTAGTTTTGAGGTTATGATGGGGGTAAAACGTCTGCTGGGATATGACGCCGTGTAGTCTGGTAGGAAATTTTCAACTTTCGTAGGAACCTGCTTCTTCCATGTTCACAGTTTCTTCGAAACATTGAGCACTATCTGCTAGTCTACACGTTGTCATGTTCTGTAGACTGCAGTCTTCAGAATGCGCCACTCGTAAGCATGTGCGGACCGATGGCTAATTTCTCTCTTTCACCTTGAAAGCCTAACGCTAAAAGTTCAATATTTTCCATACAATGCACTTAAACGTTCCATATGACTATTATATTAAAGAGCTGTTGTTGACATTACCCGGCTTGTCTTTCTAATGGCAGCACATTTTTCTGTGTGACATAAGAAGTGAAATTTTGTGTACAATGTAGCTTAATTTTCTTCCTGAAAGGTCTAAATAAAACGCTAAATTATCTCATTTGACGGTTCGTGTAACGACTAAGATGGTACATAATTCTGATAACCATATAGAACCTCTCTAATAGCATGGATGTTTAACCAAACGGTGCGTTGCCATTTTCGCTGCCTGTCAGTTCAAATACTTCATCTCCAAAAAAGGCCGAATAAAACGAAATAAAATGTGTTACTTCTTACTGTCGTGAGAATTTAATTCTAGGCACTTTTCGTTCAGCTATAACCCCTATTGATTTAGGGGAAGTTCGTTTCATCGAAACATTCAAAGTCTCTCAAAGTGTTATCGTAGTATGAAAAGGTAATACCTAATACAAAATGTGCATTCGAGTAAAATATGAAATTTTCTTTCAGTATTGTTGCTATTGAAAGAAATACACAGAGTATGTAGCTCTTTTTCAGTCAGCAATTCTGTTTGTAACCTAATCTTAATAAGGTAGTGGCAAAACTGTCTTCACAATATAAGTACATTGTAATCTTAGTCAAGAAACCAATTATTGTGGCTGATGCTTTTTCGTCATATAACTTGGTCCATACAGGTAACAGCTGTGGTTGTACTTAAAACAGACAGTAACCTCTTCCTCTCACGTAACTCTAAATTCAGCATTTGTAATCGTAAACCATGCACTTAACAAGACGTCGTTAAAATGACTATGCCATGCAGCGTTGTTATTGTATTTATGCCACACCTGTTCAGATAATCGTTAAAACAAACCAGGGATACGTCATCACAGAAAACACGTGCTGAAAATATTTGCGTTCCAAACTGGGGTATGGCTGTCTAGTGTTACTTCCTCCCAAATTACTTGGTTTGCATGAACAAATCTCTTCTTCCCAAGGCACCTGTTTTGTGTTCAGGAATAACAACTTTGCTCAAGGGTTTCTAGAACTTACTGTGCTCAAAGTTTAAAGGATTTTTGTTGTGCTGTGAAAGCAATATTTTTTAGACTCTTAAATGAGATGAGGAAACTTGTTTTCTGTTGGTCGGTGATTAAACTTGGATGTTTATACCTTTCCAAAATAAGAAAACAGCCGCTAATATTCATATCTTCTTCATATATGTTCTTTATGTGAGGAGCACAACATAAATACAGGCGTGTTTATTCTCCAAGTATACTGATTTTGATTGTGTACTGTTTGGCGTCTCCACAGAATTTGTAGGGAGTAGTTTTTGTCCATGTCATTTTAATTTTAGACTTAATTTTATTTTACTTTAAGCTGGAACCTGATGTCATAAATTTATCCCAGAGAGCTCATCATACGGAAGCCTGGTACAGGACAAAATATGGATAATTTTTGTTTATGAATTTCATTTTTAACATTCTGCTATGTGGGAAATATTTAAAGAAATTCAAAACTGGTAATATTTCCTTACCACGTTCTATATGAAAACTGAAATGTGATTAGCGTTTGAGAGCACACATACATCTAAACATCCCCACAGAGACATTTCTTCTTAAAAGGCTAATCGTCTTGCTAAGTGTCAAGAATGTACCACCCTCTTAGATAACCCTAATATCGTTCCCTTGTTCACAAAAGCATACCAATTTCATGGCGCTGTGTAACACTTCGTAAGATGCTAGTTATTTATGGAGAAAGGTTAATGCCTCCTCGTCCAGTCCCAAAAGGGTTCTTTGTCGGCTTTTTGCGACTGCTTATTTAATATATTCGCAGCTTCCCTTCCCACCTGGAAGCGACTTTTTCATTCATAAATTTTATGTCGCGCCATGCTGTAGTGACACATTTAATACGATAAGCATTTTCTGCCATGAACGAATACAAAGGCCAAAATAGTAGGCAAATATCGTAGAACGTGTTTGGAAAATTTGTGTACTCAGCGAATTATGTATATCATCTCGAATGTTATCAGCTTGTGCCAACTTCCGTGGCTTGGAATGTGGGGCTAACATCGTCTTTATAAACATTTCAATATGATGAATATTTTCCAAGCGGCTAAATGTTTTTGAGAATGTTTTCCTTCTTGAGCTGAAATTCTGTCTGGGGATCAATTCGACTCAAAGAGAACAAATTGAACAGTTAGGGTCTGTCACTCTCAGGGGAGCGCTTTATGAAACTTCTCATAGCAGCGGGTGTATGAAGCCTCTGTATACAGGCAGTAGGAAGCCTAATGGAATATGTTTGCTTCGTAAGTGTAGTTAGAAGCTAATGTAGCGTGCCGTGATGTGATTGCTTTCTGAATGCACTTATCGGAATAAGGTTAGAACTGGTGTGTACGGTGGATTTGCTGCGGAACGTGACCACTGCGCGAATGCGTACAGTTTTTGTACCAGCGAACTCTTGAAGCCTCAGATAATCGAAATTTTATTTCAGGGATTCTTCGGTACCCACTGAGTGAGGATTTGGTCACGATACAGGGCAGCCTGAAGGGTTTAGAGGACGTTATTATTTCGCAAAGTCATGTTTGAAATTTGCTAACAAATGATCGTGAAATTTTTGGGCTGGGTTGGGGGACGGTGGACGGTGCTGAAAAAATAAAGAAGACTATTATAAAGAAGAGTATAAGATGTTGGTAAGTGTAGCGCATATGTAAGAAAAAAATTAAATATGTGAATACATTATGAAATCAAGCTTGGTAAAATGCTTTATTGAATAAAACATAGAATATATTAAGTCTCTGTATGTTTATACAGTGTCCAAAATTGTGACGTAATTAGAAATGTGGTTAGAAATGGAACATGGTGAAGCTAAATTTAGGAAATGCCTTTCATTATTCATTTCATAAAATAGTACAATTTCCTTCCAAAACACGTAACATTTACAATTTTTATATTTATTTACATGGTTGTGAACGTTTCAGGGTAACGTTTAATGTAGTGTATATTAGGCTACAGGCTACAGGTGTTTCGAGCCCAAGTGACCAAGGAAAATGTTTATCTTAGATAAACGAAGTAAATGGCAAAGTTAACTTCATAACATGATACTGCGGGACTTTAAAAACGTAACCTTGTTTAGTTAGGACAGTGGAATCCAGAAATTACTATTAACAAGGCATGTACCCCCATGAAGACGACAGAAAATAAAATACATTTGTAGAAGAGGCTACTTCGGTGGGAAGCCGACTAAAATGCGGTAACTTTAAAGGTCGAGAAAAAATAGGATGAAATATGTTCATACTTTCTAAACATGTGTTTTATTTTATTCATCCTCTATTGAAAGATACTTTCAAAACTTGTTTTAAATTGCGTTGAATAATATAATTGCTTTGTAGGCGTAATGGATGGATGATGCAGTGGAAAGAAACAGTTTGTAAGCCTCTTCCTTCATTTACTCAGAGGGATTGTGGAGAATCACTAAATCCACAGTCAATTTATCAAGTCCAAAGTCCAGAATTCGAAACCTTGGGCCTCTCGAATATGAAGGCAGTATTGCTACATATTTGGCCGCGACTCTAGATAAAAATGTTGTAGAAACGAGCTAGTTTTAGTATCAAAAGGCATTGCGAAATGGACTAAAAGAACAGCGTAGTGCACTACAATTAGGCGAAGGTTCAGACAGCTGAAGAGGCATGCAGGCGTTCTTGGGGTTTATAAATATTAATTTCTTCCGAAACAACGACCTTGGATGAGGGACTGGAACTGCAGTCACAGCCCAGACAAGGTAGCTGTTGGTAGCCTGCTGTTGTAAGGTGGAATAGCGTAGTTGGTATTGTGACTAGGCGATGGGCTGGAATACCGAAGAACCGTGGTTCGATTCCCGACATGCGTAAGAATGTATTTCTTCTTCGAAGTGTCCACACCTGCTCTGGGTTTCACTCAGTCGCCTATTCCCCCAGTGAAGAAATCTTGTTTGTAGAATTCTTGAAGAGATTTGCCACAGTCGGTTCAGAGCGATATGTGCAGACATTAAAGAAGTTAAAAAAAATCGAATTCGAAGGGTTAGGCCAAACAGGAAGATGAATCAAGTCATCATCCTCCCTCCAGGCCCGATTTAGCAGCCACCGACTTCCATATTTTAGCCCCCTGAAGGATGCACTTCGAGGACGCCGTTTTGCGGACGACGACGAACTGAAATACAGCGTGCGTGAAGAGACCCCGACGCTTTATCAAAGAGTTTTACGCAACCGGCATACAACGTCTCACGCAAGTATGCAAAAAGTTGATAATGGAGGAGACTTTGTGGAAAAATAATCTCAACTTTGTAAAGAATACACCCATGATATATGTAAATTTCATTATAATTGTAATTACAGGTTCTGAGAAAGAAATAGGATGTATTACCTTCATACCGCCCCTTGTATTTTATAAGGAGAAATTTATATTTCAAAATTCCGCCGTTCAATACAATTTTTATGCTTTTTAATAGAAACAAACATTGCAATAACTATAATTTTACCCATCGTTCTTTGTGGTTGAGTATTGTAGTTTCACACGAAACGAAGGAATGCTGCGGATGGTGGGAAACATTAGCAGAACGTTAGAACATTTGTCGTTGCTGAGCCAATCATTAGAATTAGAATGAGAGAATGATATAAGAAAAGGTATTTAATTATCAAATGAGAACTTTATGAATTTGTTCTTGTTACCAAATATTCTTATAAATGATCAGTCAATAATGAGATGGGCGGGGAGTGTAGTAATATTGCGAGCGATAAGAACTTCGTACAAAATTTTTGTCGCCAAGCCTAAAAGGAAGAAACCATTCGGAACACATAAGCCTTCCTCTGTGAATACTATGAGGAAAACTTGCTTTTCATAATGGCTATAATTTCCGGACCGTGTGGTCAAATATGATCTTAGTTTTGTTATGTAACAAGAAGATATTATACTAATATCGAAGTCGCGTAATCCTTATGACGTATCTTCTGTTAAGCTAGTATATATAAATGTTTGAAACCATCAAATAATTTTTACCATCAAGTGCTTTCATGTTCAGACATAGCTGTCGATTTTCAGCTTACTTATTTCAGTCCCGCATGCACTGACTCCTGCAGAGTTATACGGGTTTTATACTTCAATGATTAAAATCGGCGCACTATCCTTTATCAGTATTCTGTTGTACATGAATTATAGATCTTAGATTCTTTAAATAATCTAAGAAAGAAGCAAACCATAAGCTTAAGTTAATAGTAACGCAAGTGACTTGAAGTGGATCGTCAGTTCTTCGAGCAGTGAAGCTGAACGTATTAGACAGCGCCCAATTAAGAGAATATGAGAATGTTTAAAAATATATTCGCATTACAGATAAGTTATTTAAATTTGCTTACTTTTTTATGGATGAATTTTTTATTTTAGGGCCGGAATGGCTTAAAGTTGAAAGTTTAACGTTTAATGAATTCCTTTAGCGTAGCTCCGACATAAAACTTAAGGCATGGGAACTGCTGATGTCTTAAGTGCTTGTATAAGCGAGTGCAATTAAAGTTTAAAACCTTGTAGGACGAAGGGGAACCGGAAGCATCTCATTCATAAAATATAACCCCAGTCTGTCAAATCTCAAATAGTACATCCTTTGTAACTTATAGGATAATGAACCAGTATATAAAATAAAACTTTATCAAATGTTCTCTACAAAAGTTCTCTATAAATAACGAATAGGACCTTCTAAGTTATAACATAGATAATAGCACGCGCGAAAAATGTTTATGTTTAATTGACAATTAAATATGGACTTGGATTAGTTGTTTTTTAAAATATAAAATTTGCACCCAAATTATTCAAACTTCAGTAGGACAAACACAACCTTCCTCGCCGCTTTCCACCCAAGTAATGTTTCTAAGACAAGATACGGTAACAGTTGCAGCACCAGACGAATGAGGTGGGAGTTGTGCGTGCTGAACACTGTTGAGACAAAAGTAACGGGTCAAGATGACGATAATATCCGGCTGTCAACTGGTTAGCCGCCTGTATTAATTACATTTCAAACCCTACTCCCGGAAGCTTCTGGTCTACAGATTATATCTGCAGCGTACATGGTTTTGTTTTTGGAAAAATGCGCATTTTTTATGTCACTGCTATTAAACGACTACACATAATGGAAACTGAATGTTGTAAGTTGCGTTTGCTGGCAAGAAAATAGAACGTGTGGCTTTAAGATAGAAATGAATCTTACCCGTCGTCAATAAACATATGTTTTTAGGGTTGTGGTTGCCGATGAACGTGTTTTGTTACACCATCACGGCTTCAGGGTTTCGATGAAGCAAGGAAAGAAGATGGAAATTCCTCGCTCCCAACAGCTACCAAATGGCTGTAATGGGTGAGGCCTGCAGTGACAGTACAGGAAACTTCCAGCTATTATCACACAGTGTTTCAGCGGACCACGGTCGGATCTGTAATGCTGCCATTAAAGCAGGAATAGGGTGTATATCAGAACAGATTGGCTGTTAGCGAAATAATGAAGTGCCAATTCATAGTAGCGCTATTTTATGAGCATACTCGCCTCAATTACCTCCATTACACCCATCCCTCACTGTCATGAATGTCAGGGGTGGTTCGGCCGTAGGCTTGCGCTTTCCATCCTGAGCTCTGTACCTGTGCATTTTAAAACTTTGAGCAGCTGATCTTGCTTTGAGTCAAACATTATATACATGTCGGATATGTTTTCTGTAATATTAAGTATGCGCGTACATTCAAGCCACTTTATATCAAGTATAAACGTGTTGTAGTACCATTACAGAGGAAATGCGAGTACTACCAATTACTCTAGCCTACTTTTAATTTCTCTTATATTTCCGATTTCGAAGGAATGTGTGTATCTTTTGAATGTTGAGTGATACTCATGTAACTGTTTAAATCTAACCACATTTCCTTAACTATCTGTTATCAAACTTGTCGGATATGTGTCTCATGTCGGAGGAACACGCTATGCGTGTACATCGCCCTTTCCGAAATGTCGGATATGTTTCTCTTGTGGAGAACACCGCTACTGCGTGTACATCGCCCTTTCCGAACTGTCGGTTATGTGTCTCATGTCGAAGAACACCGCTAGTGCGTGTACATCGCCCTTTCCGAACTGCGGATATGTGTCTCATGTCGGAGGACATCGCTACTGCATGTACATCGCCCTTTCCGAACTGTCGATATGTGTCTCATGTCGGAGAACACCGCTAGTGCGTGTACATCGCCCTTTCCGAACTGTCGGATATGTGTCTCATGTCGGAGAACACCGCCAGTGCGTGTACATCGCCCTTTCCGAACTGTCGTATATGTGTCTCATGTCGGAGAACACCGCTAGTGCGTGTACATCGCCCTTTCCGAACTGTCGGATATGTGTCTCATGTCGGAGAACACCGCTAGTGCGTGTACATCGCCCTTTCCGAACTGTCGGATATGTGTATCATGTCGGAGAACACCGCTAGTGCGTGTACATCGCCCTTTCCGAAATGTCGATATGTGTCTCATGTCGGAGAACACCGCTAGTGCGTGTACATCGCCCTTTCCGAACTGTCGGATATGTGTCTCATGTCGGAGAACACCGCTAGTGCGTGTACATCGCCCTTTCCGAAATGTCGGATATGTGTCTCATGTCGGAGAACACCACCAGTGCGTGTCTCGCCCTTTCCGACACAGAGTCCTCGCATTACGTAAATGCACTTGCTTCGCCCAGCAATAATTGTGCTCCTTTAAAAATTTTAAACCAAATTTAGGACACTCATTGGCTTGTCTCTCTTGGATTTTTCTGCTTTCCAAACGGTAAGTCAATCAGCCGTTCAACACAGTTAAATATTCTTTGGCAGGCTGACTCGCGAAAACACCTCACTCTTTTAACGCACACCGAACTAGCCTCGAGCAAGCATTTTGGGAGTTGGGATGAAAGGCATTTTCATACAACGAGTTATGAACACTTACAGCTGTGAAGGAAATAAATCTTGGCTCCTGGTAGAACGGAAAACAAGCTGCCACATCAGTAAGTATACAATTAAAATTATCAATTCGCCCTTTATTTAAAAGCCGCTTTGCTGTTAATTGAGGTGGGATTCCCCTTGAAACTAAACTTTTAGAGCCTCTCAGCGACGTGTGTCCGATTTAATTCTAAAAGGAATATTCAGCTAGTTCAGTCTGGGGCTTGAACTGCGAACGTCAATGATCAGCAGGTAGTCGTGGGTGCCTGGAAGTGGTTACTGCAACATGATTGCTTACAAGACGCTCTGCTTTTTTGTTACACTGTCTGTGTTCTCTTCATTAGTATTTATTTTGTCCCTTTTTGAGCCTAAGAGGTATACGTGAACAGACAAAATTTTATGCAGGCTACATTTGAAGAAAAATGACAAGCTAGTGAAAAGATGGGTTCGGAGGAAGATCGTAGGAATTTCTAGTGTTGATCCTACTTAACAATATAGCACTTTTACTTAGGGGTAAGAGAATTGTAAGCGCTTTCTTTACACAAATAAATTAAAAGTTTGCTACTTCTAAACTTGCAAATTCGTTTATCCACAATTTATATTTAAGTGTCATAATTAAAGAAACTCATCCGTTTCAAAATCTTTAAATCATGTAGTTCGTGTTTGGGCGGCTTTAAACTTGGGAAAGTACGTTTTTGTGTAAGGAAACGGGAATTTCTTTGAATGAGTTTATTCCTTATACCGTGATGAATTTTGTCTGTGGTAGGAGATACCCTTTGAAATAGTTCAGAATTCAGGACGATCTGGTTGCGTGCATAGAAATAGTACAGAGAAGACTCTGCAGGTCTTTGTGCCGTCGGATTCTGTTTTGGACGTATTCAGATTCAGAGAGGTCAATGGCGTGGTTCTGCCGGGCTCAGATACTCCACAGCAATGCAGGCGATAGGACACCATCTGCTCTAGACAAACGTTCTCCCGAAGAGGTTATTCGTATCTCATTGTCTTGAGATAAATTCTTAAATTTTGGTGACTTAAGCATTGCGGTTCTGCATATACAAAGTGTTCCGCCTAAGGTGTGCCAAAATGCAGCACGTTACTTTATGAGTCATTTTGCGTAAAATGCTGTGTTCAGCATGTCAGTTGTCAACCGTTACATAACTATGAGCATTTAAGTGTATGTACATAGCTGTAACCCAACATTTTAGAATATATATATATATCATAGTGTAAAAATAAAGTGGTAACACCGCAAAGAAATACATTCATTAAGTCTTAACCTATAGATATCCTGTGTCTGATAACACCAAAAAGCAAAGGCAGCAACTAATTATTGGCATACTCTATATACAGCATCAAAAGTAAATTGTATGTCACATAATACTACACAACAAATACATCAGTTACGTTTCAGAGTGACGTTTACATAGTTATGTTACAGTACGGAAGAAAAATATCAAATTTATATTAGATAATATCAAAGGAAGCCAATTTTCAGTCATGTTACGCTGATTATTTTTCCAAATAACCTCCGCTTTTCTGCTTGCCTTAATTACAAGGGAGCAGTGTTTTGTAAAGGTGGAAGTAAGCGTGAAGGTGTTTCATTATGATTTATACCGTACAGTGTCGCACAGTATCTTGCTACATTAAAATGCCCATAGTGGTGTAACGGATAATAATATAATAATAATACGTTGATATAGCACTCTTTTACACCAAGTGACTCACAAAGTAACACCCTGAAGTTTGGAACACTTTATGGTAAACACTCCATAAGTCGGTTCATCTACATTAGTCATCTTGAATGTCAACATATGGAACTAAGAATTCAAGTCGTTTATATTTACACGTAACCCAGTTACGCAGTGGTAACTAATCCGCTCTAGACAAAATGATAATTATGGTGTGGTCTCTTGAACGCCTCCTGTACTTCGGATACAAAAGTTGTAAAGTCATGTCTAGATGTTTGAATTAATAACATTTTCTGCACCAAAGATATAGGGCTAATGGTCATATTGTGATGCCTCGGTTTTTTAATGAAGTTGTGGCGTATTCCCTTTACGTTTATTTCAGGCATTTTCCTCAGCACTATCTCTTCAAACCCCTCAATAAAAACAGACACCCACGAAGTAATATTTTGGTGTATTTCGCATTGCTTTCCATGAATTAGTATCCAGAAAGGCAGTACACATACTACCGGGTAGCCTTTTGAAACGGATTGTGTAACTTGTCTAACTTTCTCTACTTTTAAGTACGTATCGCGGGGATTTTTTACAATGAGGTAATGCTATGACTTCAAATTGATGTCACGTAATGTAATTTGGGTGCACACTTTAAATTGTAACTTATCGCTTACAGAATAATTTACCTAAAAGTTAACAAAGATTTTTAGGCGCTTTCGCAAAATTGCGAAAAGCTACTATTAGCTTCAACATGTCTGTTCGTCCGTCCGTCCGCATGGAACAACTCGCTCCTACTGGACGAATTTTCATGAAATGTCATATTTGAGTATTTTTCGAAAATCTGTCGAGAAAACAAAGAGTCATTAAAATGCAACAAGAATAACGTGTACTTAAATGAAGACCTAGATACATTTATGACAATATATCTCTGAATTCTTCTTAGAATGAAAACATTTTCAGGCAAAAGTTGTAGAGAAAAACAAAACACTTATTTTATGCTCAATAACTTTTTTCCGAAAATCGTGCCGTTTATGAGATAATGTGGAAATATACGGTACAGTCAGACAGGCCACAGATGACAATATAATACGGCGCATGCGCTTTGCGTGCTGGATAACTGAGGCTACAGACACACACTAAGAATATGTAACACTTTGTTTTCCCACGGCAACAATTGTTACACGAACGCGCCTCAGTGTTACGTTTATACGTACTTACCTGTGTTGTAAGAAATTGAACCCATATAATGTCAGTGCTGTAACTGCTGCATTCGTGCTAGTAATGGCAGAATCTGCTCCTATTTAGGAACATAGGAATTGTCTTGCACGATTATTCGGGGGCGAAATCGAGACAGACAAGTGTAACGCTTAACTGTTGATAATGTTAGGCTCAGCAGAGATGTAATCGCACCCTGACGTATACAAAATTAGTTCATTCGCAGTTACTGCACTATAAAATGACAACACTATTATATTGCAGCTTGGACAATTAATTACAATAAAGACACGTCACGGTGCTTTTAGAATCAAATATTATGTTTAAATGTTAGTAGTTTGAATAATTGTCGCTAATCAAAACTAGAATAATGTGTTCCCCCTTTAAAGTCTTAAAATCCGAATTGTGTGTTCACTCCTATAAATCCAGACTCAGAATTGTGTGTTCACTTGTCAGTGTGTAAGACTGGCATGTGTCCTTACACATTCTTCTTGGACGTCGCCATCTCCGACGCGGGTTTACCTTTGGTGGGGTTACAAATTTTGAGCTGGGTCCCTCTCTGCCTTTTCACGACCCAGGTAGAGAAAACCTAATACGAGCGAGGAAGCGGAACCAAACTGCATTGAATTTCATCAATACCACGCGACCCAGATCCTCGATGGAGTATTAACCACTTGCACACTCTTGTTATTTCGCCGGCAGTAGAAAACTGCATTCCCTGTTTGTGTTAACATAAGCCGCAGACAACCGGGCATAGTCGACCAGGAACACCTGCTGCACATTGTCGATTATAAATGACTGCATATAATCACAATGGTTTCGCTTAATGAGGCACGTTTTCTTCAAATTAAAACATTAGTTACACCTTCTTTGTTATTTACATATAAGTAAAGGACGGCGACACATTTAGAGAATATGAGAGAGGAGGAATTATAGAAAGAAATATAATAACACATAAATTTAGATAAAATTAGTACCTTACAGAAGATTGTGAATAATGTAGATAAACATTAACCATTAGCAGTAAAAATAAAGCATGTTTACTGGCAGAAACTCTGTGATGGATGTAAAAGATACTCAACTAAAACATTTGATTTAATTTCATTTGATTATTTACATAAATCAAATTCGTTGCCAGCATCAGTTTAAGATTCCATCTTAGGACGCCTGTCCGAGATAAGAATTGCGGTGCATGGCCGTTTAGAGGGCTCTTAAGTTGTGTTTTAATGCGACCCATGTATTAGAATTACAACACAACGAATAGCCAAAATAATTTCGTAAAACAATGACAGATATTGACATAAAGACCCGCACAATAAATCCGCATTTGTTGAACTGAAAAACAAGAGAATGCAAGATCAATACTTAATGTGCTAACGTTAGTGTATCTGTATGTGCTAACAGGCAGAGCCGAAGAGCGTAGTAGACAATATTATTGTGCCATTCACGAAATAATATACACAAACAAACGTGGGTCGTGTGATGTTAAAATTTATGGTAGCGTGAGTCATGAACAACATTATGTTGTGTTGGCAGCAGTGTTAAGTAAACATGCTTCCAGTCAATGCAATTTTGTTTAATGTTTATTTTGCCCTGTTACAACAACCGTTAGCGATACGTGGTAACTTAGAATTTACAGTGCCTATACCCTGTTCCTTTCTCATGAATCTTCGGTGAAAATCAATTAAAATAACGCATTACAACAGGGTGGCGTGGCTAGCTGTAGTCGTTTGCTCCTCTGTTATTTCCCGTCGTGTCACGTGATACAGAGCCAACCTCGCAAGTGTTGCCAAGTATTTAGCGATCTTCGAATCACTCATTTTCTTTGTCTCTATTTATCAAAACGCGGTATCACTCCTCTGTTCGGAAAATAAAATTTTGGCCCCACTGCCACGGGCGAACGGGAAAACGCTGTCCCGTTAAATGTAAATGCTTTCGTCCGAAAGGGAAAACACTGTCTTGCAGTGGACACTTAAACTGAACAGTGCTCCGGCTGCAGAAGAAGCGTGGGATTTGAAAGGTCCTACGCTAAAGGGTGACAAATGCAGGCTTGGGAAGAAGGCTGCCCAAACCCCTATTGTAAGGCTCATAAGAAATGGAAAGGCTAGAGCGATGGCTCGACGACTGTGCTGCATTCCCACAAGGAGTAGGGATTTTCCTCTATTCACGACGTCCAGACGGGCTCTGGGGCACGCGCTGCTTGCAGTTCAATCAAAGCTTTTAATGACGGGAAGAAATAAACAACTTTTGATTCATGTGCCTCCATTTTCATTGGTCTGGTTGGTAGTCGGTACATTCGCCACCTACGTCTAGTAAATTTTTGCTAGTGAAAAATCTTATGTTTTTATGCTAATTAATTAGTTCTTAGTTATAGGCCTATATCAACAAGGAACTGCTCGGCGCAGTGTTTCTTTCTAGTCACTAATGCTGATTGAGGGTGTACGTGTGTGTGTATGTATGTATAATGTATGTATGTAGTGTATGTATGTATGTATGTATGTATGTACGTATGTGTATACACTATATGCATACATTCGTATATGTGAACATAATGGTACTAATTTTGGCTATGATATGTTCCTTGCCCATAATGCATTCTGTCTGTGATTGTGCAGCACGTTTAAAAACTGGGTCGACGACGCATTGCAGTAGTACACATGACCTCTCTTCTATCGTGTCGGAAAATGCCCATACTTACATTATTCATCACTGGCCACCGTTTTAGTGTTCTATTGTCGTTACGGCTGTTTGTTTTTATGCGGTATCTGTTGAGGTTTTTGCACTGAATAGGAAAGTCCAAAACGTAATATCGAAACAATGAATGTCGTTTATTGCATGACATACACCGATGCACATAAACAAGACAGCGAACTACATTCATCTCTCTTTGGTTTGATTCCTTTCCTTGTGTCATGTATGTGACAAAGTAACACAATAGCTTTGTGAGCCACAACATGAACTGTAAAGCAAATAGAAAATGTCAGTTCGATATGTCAATGAATGCTGTGTTGTTTGGAAAAACAGTCATCTTGCTGTACAACATTTTTAAATGGCATGTTCCTGAAAGAGGCTTTGGTTTGCTGATTTTTCTCTTATCTATATAATATAGGATTACCTAGTTTTTATAAATTGTACTTAATCAACTGTTCACAATATTTGAATAGTGGTACTTAACAACGCTTTTAGAAGTGTGGGCCCCTATACCTTTGTCGTTATTAGAGCTATGTCCTGCCCGTCTTTTTAGTCGTCACGGAAGAAGAAATTTCAGTCTTGGCATCTATTTTGTAAGGAAAAAGGGGGACATGTTTCTTAAGTGTACCGGGTTGTGTAGAACTAGTCGTTTGGTCTTTATGTATGTCATTATGAATATACTGCTGTTTCTTCTTACAACTTGTAAAGGCAAAGAAATGCATTGACATAAACACGTACGATTCTTTACATGGTATAAAATATTAAGAATTCGTTGCGATCAGTGCTAAAACTTCCTTCAGACAGCGTACTTCCTTTGGCAAGTTGAATGTTAATGTTGCTGAATTCCCACGTGGACATGTTACATCATAGCAGATATGAACGAAAGTTTTAAGGAAGGCCAAGGACTTTTGTCATACATAGAATCGCGTTAATCTAGCATTTCTTTCGGGTAGATGTTTTGTCCAAATATTCTCAAAGATTTTCCGTCGTGGTCATTTTTCCAGGACATATGCTGTCATCACCAGCTGCTATTTGGCTCATTTGCTGTTTATCTGTGTTTAAAAAAAATTCCAAAATCTTATTGTCGGAGTTGTCTCTTAAAGTATGCTGTTCTCTTTCTGCCTATCTGAAAGTATAAAATTCATAACACACCTCCACATGCAACTGAGGCTTAAAAATGGGTAACATTCTATCTTCTTGCCCTGTAAGCATTTTCATTTCAGGGCACGCAGTCTCAGAACTGGACACAGCGTTTTTGAGCCACTAACGTCATGGTTAACCATATGTATTAAACGAAGATACATAATTTAAATTATGTAGGTATTAGAGAGTAAATGTTACTGTGTGGCTGGCGAAATTACAGGAAATATGTTGATGAAAGCCTGGGTTCGTTTCGAAAGAATAATTGGAAAAATCACGTAGAAAGTTGGGTGATCTAAATTCACTAGACGCCCTTCTTTGAGAGTAACATACCGAGCGTGGTTTGTTATGTAGTAATGCTAGTGTGCAAGAAATGAATGGACCTGTATATGATGTGGTGGGTCCGTCAGTATCTGGGCTGCGAAATTGAGTTCAATAATTTTACTTACGTGGTTATTTTATATGTACAATTTTGGACTGAATCGTAATGAATACATTACAGAACTCACTTTAAACGTCATAAAGATTCTGTTTTTAGGCGCTTTCGCGAAATGGCGAAATCGACTATTAACTTTGTCATGTCTGGCTGTCTGTCCGTCCGTTCGCATGGATCAACTCGGCTCCCACCAGACGGGTGTTCTTGAAATTTGATATTTGAGTAATTTTCGAAAATCTGTCGAGAAAACTCAAGTGTTATTAAAATGCGACAAGAATAACGTGTACTTAAATGAAGACCTAGGTACATTTATGACAATATATCTCTGAATTCTTCTTAGAATGAAAACATTTTCAGACAAATGTTGTAGAGAAAACCAAAACACTTATTTTATGCTCAATAAATTTTTTCCAAAAATCTGCCGTTTATGAGATAATGTGTAAATATATGGTACAGTCAGACAGTCCACAGATGACAATATAATACGGCGCATGCGCTTTGCATGCTGGATAGCTAAGGCTACAGACATACACTCGGAATATTTATGACTTAATGCTTTGAACGGCAACATTGGTTACACGAACACGCCTCAATGTTACATTTATACGTACATTGCATATCTTGTTCTTTCTTTCACTCGCGCACTACATAGCAGTGCATGTTGTTGATATATCTCCTGTATGAAGCTGCAGGCAGACGTGACTTTATTGCACCTCCACAATAGTTCAATACTATGATCGCTGTAAAACAAGCAGACATACGAGCAGAAGTTCTTTATATTACTTAAAAACCTCGGTGTATAATTCAGAGCAATTGTCGCGATTAAGAACATCGACAGGAAATAAGCCTACCCATGTACCGTTTTATTGAATTACAGCATTACTTGCTCTCCCTCCATAGCCTGTACACTTGCACTTACAATGTCAATATCATCTACGCTTGCTTTCGTAGGCATGCTTACTAGAGAAATACGTGTGCACTTGTGATCCACCTAGTGGCCAGCCGTGACGTAACAAGCATGCCTGAAAAGCTTCACGAAACACGTGATGATGCGCAATTGTAAAATTTCCCAAAGAAAATTCGTAATAATGCTCTGTTGGGAGTTCGACTGCGAATATGAAGGGGTAATGTTCTTTAATATTACAAGGGTATTTTAATTAGCATTTGTGCGAGTATTAAATACACCAAGGACATCAACGAGACTTCAAAACAAGGTGTTTCACCAAGTCAGACTAAAGGTCAAGTACTATGTAGCCTCTTTGTCTAATTGTTAGGATTTAAATTGTCCAACGGATGGCGAGTTAGTGACCTTGAATCTACGATTCATTAACCCCACCAAAGACCCCATAGTACTAACTGCAGGATGCTCCATTTGTCCCGCTGTTATTCTGCAGAGAGTAGTAAGGAGATACGCCCCACCCCAAATTGCCTTAATTTTGCTTAATTTCTTTCCATTCCTTCCCAGTCACTTCGCTCATTCTTCCTCTTAACTCATCTTTGTGTAAAGTCGACCTCAGGAATGAATGGAGTTGTACCTCCACTCCCCGTATGCTTTCACGGCGTGTACAGAAACAAATGAACTGTAATTCTTGCTTTGATATGTTTTATTTGTTTAATTAAACTAATGCTTAAATTACTGCAAGGTTAGTAGCAGTTTAAACTCTTTTCTTGTAGAAGGCAACTGTGAAAATCAGCGTTTTATCTTTGAACTAGTATTGTCATATAAGCCTCTTTAGGGTCACATAAACGACTAAAAATTTTGTTTTAAGTAAAGACGGCTGAATATACCACGAAGTAAGAAAGCTTCACTGCTGGAACCGTGGATTGAGATGAGTTTTCCATTCCCATCGTGAGTGTAGCGTATCCTAGCCTAATTCAAATGCAGTTGTTCGGATTCTCTACATTACGTACAAAAAGTGACAACGTTAGGAGAGACATACGAAGTGTCTACTCTGCTTGGGATATAATGAGATATTTGATAATGTTCCTTAGCAGCACTGACAGACTGTCGCACACTTCGGTGTCACTTCAAACAGAACTTTGAGTGCTGTAGCAAAGCCTTTCATGCAGGGTTGACTTCGTTTTTGCTCCATTTTCCTAGAATAGAGCTCCTTATGGCTTGCGTTCAGTAGCTAACATTTAAAATTATGATGGGCTATGTAGGTTAATTACAATGTTTTTCAGTGCAATGTTTTCCTTTAAAGCATCCATTTTACAAACAACTGCACAGCGGACCGTTGCTGCGGTTTCTGTGTATCGTAGTAATAGGTTTTAAAGCGGTTTGGCTTTTTTCTCAGAAGACGGTGAAATCTGCAGTCGCAATGGCTTTTTTGTGCGTTAGAAACAAATTGGCTTTAATGCACTTCATTTCCAAACCGTGGTTAATAAATTTAATGTAACTTAATTTGCGCACCTACATTAAACAAATACGTAATTAAAGGGAAGACGCCGATCACACACATCATATTTTCAGCGTGTTTCGATCTTCAGGTCATCTTCAGGGAAGCCATCACTTAACAAAAAAGGGAATATGCAGAATATTATTACATAAGTAAAATACAATACAATCGATGTATTTGATTAACAAGTAATATCAAGAGAGTCCTGTAGGAATAGCTTTTAAAGTATTGGTTTAAGTGAATAAATAATAAAATAATATACAAAAATTAATTTCGATTTTTCTGTATTTTATCCTATTATACTCAAAGGGCGGAAGTTTTATGTCTCCCAATATCCGAATTTTTTAATACTAATATTGTAAAATGTTAGTATTTTGTTCGCATAGTTGCATATTTTAAGTACTGTCCAGATGTAAGAATTACTATTTCATCGACGTAATAGCATTCTGTCTATTCAATTTGCTTATTTAATTCTGTCTCCCCTGAAGATGATCTGAGGCTCTTTGTATGCTGAAAATTATGTAGTGGAAAAAAGGAGGTGTTCAGTTATTTGTGTATAACAAGAACATTTGACATTTTCAAGGAATCAATCAGTTGTAACAAAGATATGAGACTCTTTTCCAAACATATTTTATAAAGTAGGACGAGTTAATACCTTTTTACAACTCTGGTTACTATACACTGTATATACCGCCAATTTTAACATTAATAATCTGAATTTTTCCCGCGCTTTGTATTTGTGTGTTTCATATAATTCAGCAATATAAAGCGATTATTTCTCTGCATATATTTCACCAATTGTTCAGTCTAACAGAAGGACACTGTGTTCTCTGTGAGTCACAAGTTTAATATTATATAAAAGCGGATTATTATCCGCCTGTAAAGAGTTAACACTATTTGAGGTCTGCTGTTGTACTGAACATAATTTAAACATATACAACAATGTTATTTACTAATTAATTAATATTCCGCATGGATAACGGGACAAACAGTTTTGAACCGCACACACCCCCTTAATTACGAAAGTGGTAATATTTTGGATTCTGTGTAGGATTGAGGCTTAGTGCCGTGACAATAGTCTCGACATTCCACGGAGATCCACCGGACGATACCCTACACCTTTGATCTACCTCTAGTTGGACTGTTCCTTTCTTTCCTCTCCTCCCCTACCTTTCACTTTTGGGATCCAAAGTTACCTGATAAGCGGTGTATTTTTCTTAAGCACTCACTAACCTGGCTTCGAGGGAAGAGCATCTAAATTCTGTTTCGGCTCGTACATCAAAATTTCGTTTCGGCAAGTAACGGTATATGGTGTTTAAGTCCTTGGTAGTGCTACGGTTCTGATGTGTTTTTCTGTGTCGACACAGCACTACCAAGTGTTCGTTGAGCTGTGTAGAGCTCCTATTTAATTTGTCATTGGATTGTTTTGATTTATTGAGATTGTATGTGTTTCTGCTATGCTTCTGTAAGTACTGTTTTCTGTTTCATTTGTTTGTTATAAATAAATAGGTGCATTTTGATTTGATGTATTTACATTGGGTATCTTTGGGTTAGGGCTGGTTGTGCCGACAGATATAAACGATCCACGGAGGTATTGCAAGTCGAATATGAGCCTTACAGTCTCAAATTGTTTGAACGGGAGGAAGTAAGAATACACGAAAGAAAATGTATAAAATAGAGGAATAAAGATAAAAAAACGGAAAAAAAAGAAGACTAAGTATCTAAAAAATTTAACGTCATAATTCCTTTTATCAATTGGTTATATAGGCCTGTCGTGAAATGACACCATAACTGAAGAGAGACATCCTATAGCTGAAGAGAGATCCATACGTAATTAGAATTTTTCTCATCGAC
The DNA here is from genome assembly GCA_021186555.1 of Reticulitermes speratus. Taxonomy (NCBI): domain Eukaryota; kingdom Metazoa; phylum Arthropoda; class Insecta; order Blattodea; family Rhinotermitidae; genus Reticulitermes; species Reticulitermes speratus. The sequence goes on along the minus strand of JAJKFL010000001.1, from coordinate 34,491,486 downwards.
CAGACATAATACTGTGGAAAACAGGTTAGGAATGCAGCATTAATATGTTATATGGAATAGGCGTGTTTTCAGACTACGTGCGTCTCACGTATGTTGCGCACAATATGGTGTTCTTGATCGCAAAATATGTTGCCCCCACCTCGGTTCTTCCTGAACGTATGTTACCTGTATTACAGCACGCTGCACAAACAGTCCAGTTCGACTGCAACAGACGAGAACGGGGTGCGTCTGAGAGCACAGTGTAGATGTGGGCGTGTAAAGTATAGTGATTCCTAGGAAGTTGAATGTAATAATAAAAGATCGGTTTACTATAAAATGGAGGCGGTAAGATATGGTGTGCAGGTTTATCCCGATTTACGCGCCTTCGGTTTCGTGTTTTATTACGCACCAGTACTTTTCTCAGGATCGTCCACGATTTGCGCTGGCTTTTTCCGCTGTACGCAGTACTTGCATTGCTTGAAAGGAAGTTTTACTCTTCTTATTTTGCCATGAAGACATGTGGAGATGCCGGAGATATAGCTCCGTGTACTCTTAAATTCGGTACTAGATGGGGCATGAGAGGTCACCTTCACACCACCTTCGCTTTAACCCTAAGGAAAGAGCTCCCTATTTTTTAGAATAGAAGGCTGTGTGAATCCCCGAGTCAGTGTGGAAGTACTGAAGAAAAGAAAATCATCGTGTCAATTCCGGAAATCAAACTGATCCTTGATCGTAACTGTATTCATAAATTAGCTGCCAACACATAAACAGCAGCTTCATCCACACTCATCCTACGTTCCTACGTGCTAAGCGAACACGGAGGATGGAGCAGCCTGTCATTCGAGACCGCTATAGTGAGACAAGTGACCTGCATGACAGACAGAAAGCAGGTACCTAGGTACGGTAGGCACACATCTGTAACTAACGCATACTTGCATGTAATTACATCGGTCCGTTTTCTAATAGTGATCCCATAGTGATCTAATCGATTACATGGATTCTGTGGGACATGATTATAGTACTTAATGACTATGCTGTATGGGTGATGATATATAAATTAAATACGAGTTCGCCGGATTTGTGACATAGAATTCCTTCTGATATTGTAATTTTACAAATTTGTACTTCGTGTCATATTACTTAATATACACTATATATATATATTTATGTTGAACACACTTTTTATATACACACGGACATAATGGTATGCGGCCAATAATAATGATATTTCCAAGTCACATATACATGTATATTCCATGAAGGTGATGAGCATGCCTGAAATATTTAAGGAATATTTATATGAAAATGTCGACCTCGGTGGACTAGTGGTTAGCGTGCTCGCCACTGGACCCAAGGTTCGCGGGTTCGATCCCGACCGAGGTCGATGGATTTTTAAGGATGATAAAAATCCGGAGCACCACTTCCTTCGGAGGGGAAGTAAAGCCGTCGGTCCCATGTCGTAGATTTACGGCATGTAAAAGAACCTTACGGGCATGAATAAAAATGTTGCGTAAGCCAAATTGCCTCCATTTCTCATCCAAGTCTCCTGACTGCCTGCCAGATGGCTCTGGCGTGCACATCAGGATCGATAGAACACTAAGCGCGGCTAGCTGGCCGGTCACCAGCTGCCATGAATGCGCATGACTTAGTAACCTCGACAAGAGGAGGCAAGAGGAGGCCCAGGCCCATACAGGGCTGTTGAGCCAAGAATTATTATTATTATTATTATATGAAAATATATATGCTTGTTTATGCTGAGTATGTTTTTGATGATTTGTTTTGATATTATTTATTTCCGATCGTCCGTTGTAGTCTAGTCACCACGATTGAACGAACTCGGCTGTCATTTTCTTGGAAAAGTAAGATAAAAGAGACACAAAGCTGCTAAATTACAAAATGAAATTTCGGATCCGCCATCTTCAACAATTATAGTATTTCGTTTGCCTCAAGGAAAGAATATAAATTGTAGGCGCCTTTCTTAAAGTGCTGGCGAGAATATTTGGACCAAGTGGGAAGTGACAAAAGGGCGGAGAACACTGCTTAGCGACGAGCTTCGTAGTGGTGACTCTGCATCAAGTAATATTAAGGTGATAAAATCAGAGAGTAGGAGATGGGTGGTGTTTCACGCGTGTTCGAGATGTGGCAAAAGCACACAGAATTTTAAATGGAGAACTTGAACACGGGAGACTGTTTGGGAAGATAAGAGCAACACACAATTGAAACGAATTGTTTGTGGGAATGTGGCTGGATTAATCTGGCTCAGTGTTAGAGTCTAGTGGGATTTGACTGGCTAACTAAGCATTGTGCCTCCTATAAATGTGTCTGTTCCATGTCGCTAGTTCAAGAAGAATAAGGGAGCGTCTTTGTTGATATGTCTAGTCCTCTCACATTTTTTCATCACTGCTTGCATCCTGTTGTGCTACGATGAGGTTCTAGTTGAAAATATTGGGTTACCTTTTCTGTACAGAAATGTTTTATGGTCGTTCAATTATTTGTCAGAGTAGTGAAATTGTTATTATAGTTATCATCTTTATACAAATAATTAAACTGCAATATAACATGGTTATACAGAGAAGGTAACCTAATATTTTAAGTCAGAACTTTTACACATACTTTAACTCGTTTGATTCTAGAGGCATAACGTTTTGTGTAGTATGCTCCTGAAGCTCTTAACATGCAGAACTTTCATCAACAAGGTGACTGCTACAAAATTACTGCCAGTACTTCTGGTTTTCAGCAAGCCACGCGGGGGCCCGAAGGGCACAGATATAATTTTAAAAGAAATCACACGTCTTTCCCCCTAGGCAGGCTTTCCCCCCCCCCTCTCTCTCTCTCTCTCTCTCCGTCGAGTACGGAGGAATAACAATCTCGACAGCCAAGAGCTGTTGCTTTATTCTTTGTACTTCTTCATTCCACCGGAATGCTTAAGTTCAGTGGAGGAACATACCGCTATTTTAGGACCATTTTGTGAGGACACTGACTACTTTCCATGAAAATAATGTAACATTTTTCACTCGCCTTCGCAAAATTGCGAAAAGCTCCATCATGTCTGTCCGTCTGTCCGTCCGCATGGAAGAACTTGGCTCCCACTGGACAGATGTTTATGCAATATGATATTTGAGCATTTTTAAAAAATCTGTCGAGAAAGTTCAAATTTCATTAAAATGAGACAAAAATAACGGGCACTTTACATGCGGACGCATGTACATTTATGTTAGTATCTTGCTGAATTATTCGTAAAATGAGAAACGTCTCAGTCGAAAGTTGTAGAGAAAATCAAAACACACACTTTATTATCAATAACTCTTTTTTCCAAAAATCGTGCAGTTTGTGAGATAATGTGGAAAAATATTGTAGAGTCGGACAGGCCACAGATGACAATACAATACAGCGCATGCGCTTTGCGTTCTGGATAACTAAGGCTACAGGCACACACTCAGAATATGTAATACTTACTGCTGTTCCACGGCAGCAATGGCTAGGCGAACGTGTCTCAGTGTTACGTTATACCTACACTGCCTCTCCTGCTATAATCGCTCTCTTATGTGCACCCCATTTATCCACATATTATGTTGTTAAATAAATAAATGCAATTTTAAATATACAAACATATTATATCTTGCTTATTACGTTATAAAATTACTTTGTTTATATATCCGCTGGTTAATCATTTTTGAAATCATTCAGCCTGTACTTTCATTTCACCTGACTGGCACTTTGAGACTAACTGAGAAACGTAAAAGGAATACACATGCCTCTCAGTCGTAGAATGAATTTAAACAAGAGATAAAGAGTTACTTGTGTATAAGTTTTTACGTTCAAAGGAGCTACGTAAGAAAGCTATCATTTTTATTTGAAAAGTTCTCTCTAGAACAAAAACTTCCGATATCAATTAAAATAACGAATTTCTAGTAGAAGTTGTAATTTACTACGTTACTGACATGTGATTACTAGCAAAGGTTTTGCAATGATTACTTCAATTTCTAGTGTTTACTCTGATTCGAAACTATATCTAATTTTCGATATCACAAATATGGTCCATGAAAGGCTGAAATGTTCATAGCGTACGTCATTAAATGCTACTGATGTTGGACGCTGGAAGTGCGGCCGGGTGCATGGGTAATCGAGTGGGGAGAGTCGATTACTAAGCTGACAGTTTCCATTAGCGCTATTCAGTGCGGTGCATCCCTGCAGCAACTCTGCTAAAGCATTTTGCTGTTTTTTCTTGGTACCTTCAGACATGGTAGGCCTATATAGTACACCCTCTCTGGGCTGTTAATTAGGTCTACCCTTTGAACATTAGCTGTTCACTTGAACCCCTTGCTATGTTATAAGGATAAAAATCAGCACCGCTGCGAGAAGATGTTTGCCGATGCACGTTTGTCACCTTTCTTTCTCAGTCGAGGGAATGAAACTACACTTCACCGTCATTCATATCTGTGTTTCGTGACTTATATGGCTTTTTTGGTGCAGTTGTTTTCTACTCAAGTCTACGAGCATATGTAGAACATTACCAACACTAAAAAAATACATTTCAAATATAAAACTGTTTTTTTTTCAATGGCACAACAGCCCCTAGTGGGGCTTCACGGAAACATAAAATTAATAACGACACTTAAAATTGAGCCACACAAATTCTCGGTAGTAGAATTTATTGCACTGGTATTTCCAACCTCCACTGCTAGCTGACGGTTATATTTTATGACTGATTTTTCTCGGAGTACTTCGTTTGTTCCCTATTATTCTCGCTCAAGGAGTGCTCCATACTCATACTTCATTTACCTACCCTGGGCGCTATATAATCTTAGCAGTTGACAGCGCCTTTAAATGCAGTACACCTATAAACTGTCTTAAAATTTTAGACACTGTGCGTAGCGTGTTAGCGAAGTAAAGACTATGATTTATAATCACTTTTACACTTAATTAAGTTTAGCTTAGTCTTTAATTCTTTACTAATTTATCTTGAGATACGTCTTCTTCTACGTAACGCCCTGTAATATGGTGGAATATACCAACCTATACTGAGCAATATTCTGCCTCCATCTTCAGGACCACACCCTAGAATACTAAAATCTTAACCCCTGAAAATAAATAATTGCTTTACGATTCCGAGTAAAAGGTATACCTAGTATTTATTGCTGTGGATTAAACCTCTTAAAACAGTGGCAATGATGTATATATAAGTACTATGTGCCTTAACTTAACGAATATTTGCATTTTGTCTACAGCGTGTTTTCATGTTTTGTGAGATTCTCAGGATTAATGAGTGAATTTGCCGTCAAAAAATTGACCGATTGCTCTTCATAATGAATATGACATGTGCTTACTGTGAGGTATAAAGGTACTTTTTTGTGTTATTTAAATGAACGTTATGCGTCGAGGATTTAAACCATTCGTCGTCTGTTTGATTGAGTGCCCTGTAGACTTCAATTCTAAACCACTTTTTACAATTTAGTCCTTATACTCTTCTGATTTTAATACTTGAAATTGCTTGATAATCGCCCAGAGAGACAGAAACATGTATGAGATTAATTATAGACAAGAGTGTCTACATAAAAGAGTGTAATTTTTTTGGTTTCCAACTTTGCGACTGAAGAAGAAAGACACGGTAGTGTGCGAGCTAGGAAGTCAATTTTTTCCTGGCATTTAATGAAGCACCAAACATTATGCGAGTAGAGCAACAGTTCTACACATCCTTATCATGACAATAGGTAAAGGTAAGTGACCAGCTTCAGGCTTCAGCCACTTTAATCCCCAAGGAAAGCATTCGATTTAAGCTTTGGACACTAGGTTCAGTGGAATAGAGAATGGTCTCCTACTCTGAAGATGGAGGCTGCAGTTTCCTCCTAAACCTTTATTCCTATCTACCAAATTACACGATGTCACATCCCAGAAGGCAGTAATGTTCACTGACATCACCGTAAAGCCTGAAATCCTGCTATTCCCGCGAATCGAACGTCGGTTGTCCGTCACATAACTTGTTACTATACCGGTGTAAGTTATTCCAGCCACTTGTGTAGGCCTGTTGTTATTTACTGGGTTAGTTACGACCATTCTGATTGCTGTACTCTATGCTTTGATTTTAAAAACCCATCTTATTAATCGTTAGCCTGCGTAATCTATCGTGTCGAAACAGTCATTAAATGCGCCGTAAACTTAGAATCAGTTTGTCAGCAGGGAGGAGTAGGCCTTTTGGTCTAGTTGAGTGACTGACTACTTGACTGAAAACTACCTGACTGACTGATTTAGTAACTAAGTAACTAACTGTCTAACTTATTGAATGACTGACTAACTTACTAACTACCTGACCGACTTACTGACTGACCGTCTAACTAACTCCATGGAGTGTAATCCTTCTTGTGAAGTCAATGTTTTCTCAACTAGTCGAGAAGTCCCCGTATTTTATGCAACACGGAGTTACTACCATGTACCAAAGATGTCGCCATTTATTCCTATCCTGAGTTCAATTCAATTTACGCCTTTTAGTTATTTATTTAAATGTCTTTCATCTACGCCTAGTTTTCCCATCCAGAACCATGCATACATTTCTCTTCCCCATTCTTGTTACGTGCCGTGCTCCTATAATTCTCCTGGATTTGATCACCCTACTAATATTTGTTGAGGAGTTAAATCTTGAAAATCCTCGTAATTCAATTTTAGGCGTTTGAGCCTAAGCTTTTTAAGTATTGGTAAAATGAGTCTAATTAAGCTTATATGCCACTGGGTTTAAAAGATGTATTACACGACTTTAATTTTAACTTTCGGTACTCTTAATCAATATTAAGGAAAACGTTCATGTTGGCTGTAGATCGCTTTATGCATTATAGAACGTTGGCAGCCTAACAACCAGGGAGGTAAGGGACAACCGGAGAAAGCTCGAGAGAAGAAAAAGTTTTTGTCACAGATGAGAACTTCCTCGTGCTTCTTTGACATGACTAAATTTTTTTGATACTATGCTGTGAGAAGTACCAGCGATCAATATGCAGTCGTTTTTGTTGCCCTGGCAGAGATTACTTAAACATGAAGCGTGTGCCTCTGCGCTGGCTGTTCCTTCAGACTGTCTTCCGTTCTGTCGCCAGTCTTTGAAGGAAGTGAGATACGATTTTTTAAAAATAAAGCCATGCAGTTGTTGAGTATTCTTCCTTTATGTATATTTTTAAGGGACTCGTAAAGAATGGCTCAGTCCGTGGAATAGGATAGCTGTGGATTACATCGCGGATCTAATCTAGATTTACATTGCCCTGTGTTCAGCCTCCAAGTACTGCTCTCACAGGAGGCAAAGTGTAGATTGAGATAAAAACTGCTGCATTATTTCTGTCGTTGGGGTTGTCCAAATTGAAGGAATGGAAGTATTTCGGCTCCATATATGTGCACAGTAACTTCAAGACTTCAGTGTTATAAAAAACGAAACCAAGGAGAAGTGGAGAAAGCTTGCTGTGAGGTAGCGTGAGCTCATTTAATGCTACTGCGTTTAGCGTGGTTGAGAATCTCTGACCCTTTCAGATGTTACCTGTTTGACTGTTTGTCACATAAATAAAACCTCTGACTCTTCGTTTGGAGCAGTAATAGAATAATCTCTGTGGATGATATCATTGGGCATATAAAGAGACTGCAGCAATGTGAATGTGTTAATTACTGAAGATTTAAATATTTATGGGATGTGACACTGTGTTGTTAGGTGATTGGTTCCTGACGTTTAGAAGCACCTAGTGCCTTCTCTTTCAAGAGCAAGCAGTCAGAGAAGAATTTATCCTGGAATTCGTGGATAGCGCCACATTCCAGACAATTAGAAATGTTACCAGACTGCTGTCAGAATCTCATCTCGTCTCTACTACTGTTACACAACTATAATAAATGGTAATTTAATCTTATGAGTCAGCTGTAGGCTGTATGTGCTCTGTTTACGTTACTAATTCTGCTCTCATGAATGTGAAGTATGATTAACATGGCGGCGGTGAAAGTAAGGGGGATTGGTGGCATAGCTCCAATCATTCTTAAGTTTGGCAATAAATGGAGATGAGCCATGGGATGGCCATTGATTTTTTAATTATTTAGATTATTTCTTCCATTTATCCATGTTTCCTTACGACTATCTTCCGATTAACTCCATGCTGTCTCGGTAACACGCCCCTCTCCTTTAAGTACTTACATTGGTGCGTGATTGTAGGCTTCCGCCGCGGCGTAAATGAGATCTTCATGCTTCTGGGATGTTACACAGCGTAGATTGGTAGTTAGTTACCGATGTTTCGGGACAACATGTCGGCCCCATCTTCAAGGGTCAAGCAGTCCAAGGAGAATGCCCGACCCTTGAAGATGGGGCCGATAGGGTGTCTCGAAACGTCGGTATCTAACTAGCAATCTACGCTGGGTAACATCGCAGAAGAGTGAAGGTCTCAAGTATGTGTATTATGTACATACTTATACTTATTAAATCACTTGTATTTAACCCCGAGAATCTACCTCCTCATTCGTATTCAACCATTTTTTCTCGTATATTACGATTTCCATTTTTTTCTTCTGGTTAGTCTTGACATCTGTGTGCCTAAATATATCGGTCACCGTCCTTTATTTTTTCCAATTCCTCTTAATTTCCACACTCCTGCTAACAACTTCGCTAATCTATTTCTTTCTGTTCTAGTACAGCATTCTCTATACGATGCTTTGTCCCATGCACCACTAATGAATTCTTTTGGGACAGTGTTACTACCATGTTCTGCCTTTCAGTATCATCAAATCTACCAGTTTACTTACTTATATAACTTACTCTCTTGTTTATTCTGCCGTCCAAAACATAAGCTCCTTTTATTGTAGTAACCTTCATATGCTGACAATCATTACAACAGAAACACTCAGAGTGGAACTCACACCTACGAAACACAGGCCAAGATGTTTGTATTTACAGTATCCACCGTAAACACGAGAACTTAGTCAGCTGTTTAAGAAGAATGAATCTTTTCTGTGGGCTTTGCTTTGTGTATCCAAACAGCAGTGTTGCCACCTTACTTTAGAGACCGTACGTACCTAACTTTGTGAAGACTGTACCCTTCGGTGTGACTGCAGCGCCAAAACCCTCAGAGAGAAGGGGAAGAGCTTCTTATTTATATGTCCCTTGTCACTACGCTGCAGCACCATCGCTATCTGCCATTGCTTTGCTGCTTTGTACACATCCTGAGGAAAGAAAGAAAAATTCTCGCGAGAGAGAATGTGGAGTAAGAGACAAAAGGCGATAGAAGTGGTAAGGGGGATATTTCTTTTCTTTTTAAGTCTCCTAAGAGGAATTATTTGGGCTTGCCAATGTTATAAATGATCTATGTCGCTGTACTCCCAGTAAAACACTTTTATGCGCCATTGTTTGGACGAGAGAGGCATAGTGAAACACAAGAAAGAATACAAATATTAGAAAATATAGAAAAAAAAAGGAGACAAAAAGGATATCCGATGTGGAAAAGTTTGTCATGTAGTAAAATTTTGTGTGTTCACATATGCTTTAATATGAGTGGATAGTGGATGGATGGTACTGCAGAGAATTTTTGAATGACTTCCAAGTGGACAAGAAAACACGGGTTCAGTCTCTGTGATTCTGTCTTACGTAATTCGGAGCACCAAATGAAGGTGCGATACATTAATAATGAAACCTGTTGACTGTTGTAATAGTAACACCTTTGTGTCAAACACTGTGAATTATGGGAAATTGAACTGCATGTATGCTCAGATGTTAGAATTGTCAAACCTCATGATAGGCATTTACACTTGTTTCTAAATTAAGAATATATAGTTTTCTACATTCATGCACAGTTAAAGATTTCAGGGGCTCTATATTTTTATCACCGGGTACTTTAACTCAGGTTCACCTCTTCATTCTTCCCCAAGTCTAGGTATATTTGAACATTCAGACCATATTGTCCATTCACGTAATGCGAGACGTTATTAGAAATGCACTGTAGTGGACTAGTTCTTTAAATCAGCTAAAACGAAAAGTGATACTTCGTAACGTGCATTTGGTATGGAGACACTTCGCGGAGCAGAGTAATGTGGGATTGTTTACATTATTTATATAATATTTTGACGAGAATATTTTAGTTCCTTAGTAACGCTTACGAAGTTACATACTCTTACTATTGACTAAACTTGTTAGTCTAGTGACAGAAAGGAATGCACAGTATTTTTGGTCCAATTATTTGTATTCAAAGCATATAGATGCAGTCTATATGAAATTTATTACGTAATTTGAATCGGCGCAGTCGCTTAAAAGAAGACATATTCTTGTTACTAGCACAGCACTTTCTTAGACGGAATGAGAAAACCCGCGAGTACTTCAGGTGAGCCGGAATTCCGGTGGCTTTTCGAAAAGAACACCTGCCTAATATCAGGCTACAGCGTTACCACTAAACCAACCTGCTATTTAAACTTCATAGTAACTAATTAATGTCTCGTCACCAACTAAATGCACTTTATTTAAAGAAACCAATATTAGGTTTTTTTGAAACGTTTAAAATCCCTACATATATTTCGGCTTCTAGAAAGCCAATCTCAGGGGGTGTCTCACAACTGCACTTTTTGTTTGTTTTTTAAATAAAGTGCATTTAGTTGGTGACGAGACATTAATTAGTGAAAAAATGCACGGCGAACTTAGAATAAAATTCATAGTAACTGTCGTGTGGAACCTCAAATCTCACGAATTATACCACCTTCCGCAACTGACCTGTCTTTACCCACTGGAGACACGAGGGGCTGTACTTGCATAACATTCAAAACGATGGGGATAGGAGACTATCTTGAGATTTGAGGGAGCAGACCTTAACAATCTGCCGTGCAGACTTCATAATGATGATTGTAATGAAATAAAGATATTCTGTGCAGTAATTAGGCACTGTGATTGACGTCACTGAGGAGGCCTGGAGATAAACCTCGGAGCATTCGGTTTCCTTTAATGCCAGGACATCGTTGTTCAACATCGCATTCTGTCTCTGTTGCTTCCTGAAGGAGGTCTCGAATGGGGTGGAAGGCGGAAACCAAAGCCGTTTGGATGACGTAAGGGCTGATGAATTCTATAGACACCATTTCCGGGGATTCGGTTCTGGGAGCTGGACAGGTAACTGTTACAAATTAGGGTGTGAGCATATGAACTGGATTCACCTGGCACACCATATGGTCTAATAACAGGATCTTGTGAATACGCTCATGAAGTTTCTGTTTCCATAAACACCGGTAAATTTCATAACCAGCTGGACGACTATCAGCTTTGAAAGAAAAACTGTGATTCATGGAGCTTTCGTGTGTACTTCGAAGTTATGACAATTGTGACAGAACTAGGAAGAAAGCGCACACTGGTATGGCTAGCGAATTTTGAATAACATTTCAGGCCTTTATTATTTATTACTAGCACTTTAGAGTAATTACGTACATCGTGTTTGCAACGTTTATTCGAAAAGTAACGGCAAAGTTTACCCTATAGCAGGCCATGCAGACATGGAGGGAACGTAGAGGTACAGCTCTACTCTTTCTTTAATCTCGGCGCTAGATGTGGGTGGGTGGTTAACGCCACGCCCCAGCCGCTTTACCCCCAGGAAGAAGACCCGGTACCAATTTTGCGGGAGGCTGGGTGGGCCCCTGACCGGTCTGGGCGGGTGCCGTAAATCTCGCCACCACCGGGCTTCGAATCCCGGACCGTCCAGTCCGTAGTGAGTCACTATACAGACTACGCTTATCCCGGTCCATTTTATTCGAAAAGTGCTTGATGAAATTATTTTTATACCCAGAAGGGTTGTAGCTTACTCTCATCGCAGGCAGGTGAGGCACAATAACATTTACATGACAGATTATCTGCGATAGAACAAATGTTACAAACTTCCCGTGTCGAATAGAAAATATGTTATATAAGTATCCTGCCACTCTTAATTTTTGTATTATTACATCACAAAACTACTAAAATCCATCCCACGCTTTCAGTTTGTTGTAGAATTTGTGACTCGGAGAGAGTAATCCATCCCTCCGTTCGAAAACAGTGTGTCTATAAATCTTGTTATAAGGCCGCCTGAATAATATAACAGCGGTGTAGATACAACGCCTTGGTCATTCTTAAAGAATAATGACTTTATGTTTTTTCCCACAACCCTTTTTCGGATATAAGATCAATTTCTTTGGCTCAATGCGGGAATTCTGTCTATGTGCATGGGCTGTACGATGTAGGTAGACTCGAGACACATAAATCGGGAAAGCAGACAATAACTGAAAACGGATTATAAGAGACCACGTAAAATTACCGAACTTTTCCAAAACGATTATTGGTCTCTAATTACAAGCCAGGGCACTATCTATTTGCGGTTAACTTGCAGTACGGCAACGAATCTGGACTGTACTAATTTTTCTGGGCTTATGAACAGTCGGCCTTCAAGACAAAAGTACACAACTTCTTTTGTGCCGTGTGCTTAATAAGATACTCTAAGTACATGGCCTTTGTGACATTGTTTTATTTTCAAGACACTTATTGTATCTTGCAATCCAACCGCACATGCTTAAAGGTAGATGGAAATTATGCAAAATTGTGAAAGATAAGCGGTGACTATGAACAAAAATATGTTTTGGGATGTAACGCCATATAATTTGGTAGAAAAGTTTATCAGCCTGTATTTTTCAGGGCGTTTTTGATATTCGGACCATGTATCTTTGCTGTATAGGAACACTATTGGACATTACGTGTGCTAGTGTGCAGGATTCACGGTATTTTGGGCTAGACAGACGGACTGTAGTTATAAAAATATTTACACGATTTTATTCTTGCTTGTTTTGATTAACCTAAGTCACGGATGCACCTCAAGCTTCAGTCTACCCTTCGCTTCAGTATGTTGGTTTGGAATCTTTCTATACAACACAGGTTTTCCCTAGGTTTCATGATTGCACTGAATCACAATGACAATCTGCATGCTACTTCATAACAGCAATTTATCAAAATATGCAATGTGGTGAAACCTTATTAGTCAATATATTGTGGCGTGCTTTTAACTCATCTATACACACGAAAATAGAAGGTGATCAAGAAAACTGTGTACGAAAAGTATGGCTCTCTAGTAGAAAGTTTCCGGTCAGTTTCGTACTAAAACGTGGTAAAACACGTCCTCCGTGCTTTAGGATTTTATCTATTTAAATTTAAACATGGTCAGTTTCAGTTTATCGAGTGTGAAAGTGGTTTATATATTAAAACTAGATATAAATTAATCGAATTTTAGCTTTAAAGGTGTTAGTTCATGAAACAACCTCTCATATTATATTATTAATGGAGGGTCTCTTTACGCTCATTAAACTGGTGGGTTTTCGGTGGGAAATTGTTCGAAAATCGGGGGTTAACGTACAAACATTTGTCTGCTGTCGTATATCCCCAGTTTATACGGTCTTCCGGAAATTTCTAGTTACATATCACTTAGTTGATATTGTAAAATTGTTGTAGTGGCAAATTGGCGAATTTGTAACACATACAGGATAATTTTTTAATCATCGAATTAGTTAATGCATTCATAAATTTAAAACAGTCTGTAAGAACTTGAATGTTTTGTGGTTAAAATAATTGCAGCCTATCTTCTGTACTCATTGTGAAAGAATCTTAACTTATCTAACCTGTGACATGACCTGTCCAAGTCAAGTATTGAAATTCCGTAGTAGAGTAGTAAAGTCTCTGTGAAAATTAAAAACACCTACTGTGTTGCCTCTTAAACTACAGTGGTGAGAGTTATCTCTGAACAAGTTATACATGAGAGATATCCCTATGCGTGGAAGTAGAGCTCCAAATATTCCTAACGTCGGTACGAGATGGGCGTCAGTATTTATTTCACGCTTCTATAGTTTTTAGTCCCAGTAAGAAAGCTCCCGGCATCCGTTCGGAAATGTGGTGCAGGGATTTTCAGACTCCAGGTCTTTACAGTTTTGTGATGTGTCTTGAGCTCTCCAAAATAATTACGCGAATTTGGTGGCTTAAATGGGGCGTTGAGTAAATAGTTGTAACATTTGTATCGCAATATGTTGTACGACTGTTGGTCGTGGACACATGTTTGAGACTCGCTGACCTAGAGCTATTGTTAGCGTGGACACAGATGTTTGAGACTCACTGGCCTAGAGCTATTGTGGGCGTGGACACATGTTTGAGACTCACTGATCTTGAGCTATTGTGGGCGTGGACACATGTTTGAGACTCACTGACCTAGAGCTATTGTGGGCGTGGACACATGTTTGAGACTCACTGACCTAGAGCTATTGTGGGCGTGGACACAGATGTTTGAGACTCACTGACCTAGAGCTATTGTGGGCGTGACAGCAAGTCGGGTAATGCTTCAGCGTCAGTCTTTTGTCCATAACATTTGTATCGCAATATGTTGTACGACTGTTGGTCGTGGACACAGATGTTTGAGACTCACTGACCTAGAGCTATTGTGGGCGTGGCAGCAAGTCGGGTAATGCTTCAGCGTTAGTCTGTTGTCCATATATTTATTAGGTCTGTTTTAATTAACTGCATTCGAATAAAATCATATCAAGTAAAATCTGTTAGTTGATTTCGCGTACATCTCTGGATGAAACTGGTAACTACGGTTTTTGCCACTACACACCCATTATTTTTATTACTAAGAGCCCACGTCCTTTAGTACTATTTACTATATTCTGACAGATTCTAATTTAATCTAAGTTTTTTTATATGATACAATATTTCCATTTCAAATGTAGTTGTATTTATAACTCCTCCTCTCTCATTTTCTCTAAACCGTGCACCGTTTTTCCACTTTATTTTGCCACTTGAATTTTAATTTGTGTAAACATTTACCTAATTTTTTAATTCTGTGTTCTTGTTATAGCTGATTTTTATCTTGCTTGCAATTTCTTCATTTATGTGTAGCCATTCATCATTTAAAAATTGTTTTCTCCGTCTCTTTGTCTCTTTGTATTTTAGTAATATATGTATCACATTTTCTTCTTCTTTAAACAGAGGGCATTTTCCCTTATCTATGTTTTTTCTTATAACTCTATTTTCCAAATTCCCACTCAAAACGTTCCTCACCCAATTCTTTCATTCCAGTTACATCCATCTATAAAGCATTATTTAATTGTACTATATCTATATCTTTAATCAATTTATCTTGCTCAACTGATTTCATATAACTTTAAATGGGGTGAAGAGATGGTATCAACGGTGACTTGGTCAGGTTATTAGCAGGTTCATCTGGTCTGTATAAAATACAATCCAAGAGAGAGAAATATTCGTAAAGGATATCTATAAACTCTTCCGTAAATGGAAACGGATACATCTCGAATGCAAGCTAAAGCATCACCGCTGCATCTGTGTGTGTGATAATAGATGTATTAAGAAAATGCAACTGGAAAAACAAAAACTGTGTTTGGAAGGAAGTCAAGAAATTGTGTCTGTAATTAAAACTTCAACTTTTTTAAAGAGAACATAGGTTTTAATGAGAATTTTTATAACCGATAGGCATATTTGTGGAAAATATCACAACAGCAATTTGAAGGGAATATGCCGGGTAAAATCTGTAATATGAATGAAGTATGGTATTGTATTTTATTAGTGTTATATTTAAAAAAATAACATTAATAATTTTTAATACATTCAGGGGAGCTAAAAAGTATTGGCTGGTTTTAAATTTTATGTAAAATTGAGGCCAATTTAAAAATACTCTTTAAATTTGTTGCTATTCATTAAATATATAAAGTATGAAATGCTGAAGCTCCGGTCACAGACGTATTCTATCCTTTCTGTCTGACAGAGAAACCAAGAGCACTATGCAGTTTTCCTGAATGTGTTATTGAAACAACGGCGAAATTCAGTTGTGATGGCCGGTTACTGGCTCGAGATTCAAACCAGGAACCTTCATATCACAAAGAAATTTCGTGTCAAGTGTTCAGTGTTGTTATATACAATATAGACAGTTTTTGTCTTTGTGTATTATTGCCACTGCCGTAGCATGAAACAACATAACGTGACAGCAGACGACGTAAAATCGTTAACAAACCCAAGAATAAATAGGCCTACGTCTCGGTCGCGGAACTTTGCTTTGTAAGGGATTTGTTGGACTTTTTTTTTTGAAGGTCCCCGCAGCAGATGCTACGGACGCACCGCAGCCTTGAGGCTTATTGTGCAACCCTGTGATGAAGATGATTTTTTAGTTTTTCCTTGTAATGGAGCACCGGTGGAATGAAATTGACAGGGGAAAACCGAAGTACTCGGGGAAAAACCTGTCCCAGTGCCACTTTGTCCACCACAAATCCCACATGGACTTACCCGGGATCGAATTGTTGGACGTTTAAATGTCTTGTTTGTTCAAGCATACGTTTGTCAAGTGCCAGGAAGAAGTCTAGGCTATAGGTCCATCAATACGTTGCTTTGTTCCTTAATTGTTTTGTTGTAAAACGCAATAGCTCGTTTGCCCTGTGTGTTTCTTACTGTGTTCCGCTTCTCTGCGGTGGACACAGTGTGAATGAAACACAATAAAGGAGTCATATGTTGCGTCTTCCTTGGAAACATGTAATACGTATCTTAGTAACAAGCACAACAGCTCCGTCACTAAAGCTATAAGCTCAAACAGCGGCCTTCGATTGCCGAAAAAAGGAACGGATTTTTCGTTTCCAAATCACGCCCAAAGTAAACTGTAGTGTCTACACAGGCACCGGGAGCTCTGTTCTCCTAGGGCAAAATTGCTGGAGAATGATGCTCCAACCATAGTGAATGTTAATATTTCGCAGAACTTTGTCTTTCCTGAAACATGCATCATCATTGTACGGGGCCTATGTACAGACAGGACTTTACATTCACTGTGCGTGCCTTCTGGGTCTGTCTGTGTTTGTACAGGGTGCGACAGAAACAATTAGACTATTTATAATTTGAAAAGGAGCACTTTAATTGAAAAGGAAATATCTAGTAATCATATAAAAACAAACTACATGGAAAAAACATTATGTTTTATGTTCACTTCTTGAAGATAACTTCACTTAGATGCTCTCCACCGGAGTTAAGGCGTAACTCAACACGCCGCCTTACACCATTCATCACTTTCTGCAGCATATTCTGTGGAATCTCTGAAATCTCAGCTCGAATGTTATCCTTCACATCCTGGATAGTGTGAGGGCGATTCACATAGACCTTTTGCTTCAAATACCCCCATAGGAGAAAGTCACATGCTGATAAATCTGGCGAGCGCAGAGGCCACGCTACGTCTCCGAAACGAGACATGACGTGTTTCGGGAACATTTCTCTCACTGCTTTCATGTAGATTCTTGCGGTGTGGACTGTAGCACCATCCTGTTGAAACCATACTAGCCGCTTATCAACACGCCACTGGCGAAGTTCTTCATACAGAAATTCTTGCAGCATCACCAAATCGCGATCTGATGTAACCGTCACTGACTGACCATTGGCATACTAAAAAAGTAGGGCCCGAGAATTCCGAACGCACTAACTCCACACGACACCGTGGCTTTTTCGCTAAGCAGAGGTGCTTGATGCAACAGGCGTGGATTTTCTGGTGCCCAGTATCTGAAGTTTTGTTTATTTACGTATTCATTTAAGTGGAAATGGGCCTCGTCTGTCATGATTAAATGGTTAAAAAATTGTGGATTTGCGTCTATCATTTGCAAAAGGTTGCTGCAAAACTGCACCCGTTGCTTCAAATCACGAGGGATTAATTCCTGCACCATTTGGATTTTGAATGGATGACAGTGCAAATCCTCGTGTAACATACGCCGAACACTTCTATCCGACATGCCTAGGACTACTGAATGCCGACGAGCAGAACGTCGAAGACTGCGTTGCAACGCGACTCTCACTCTTTCCACATTTTCTGGAGTACGTATGGTTCGAGGACGACCTGGGGGCTTCCTGTCGACAGCAGATGCAGTTGTTCTGAATTCTTTAACCCAATTCAAAATGGTTTGTTGTGTCGGAACCCTTCTATTTCTTCCTATGATAAAATGCCGCCTGAATACACGTTGTGTTAGTGTGGCTGAATCATTGTTTTTAAGAAATGTTTCTATGACAAACGCACGATGCTCTCTCCACCAACGCTTCATGCTGACTAAAGGCTATGAACCGCTCCACACATGACAGTGTGTTACGGCGCGCCATCTCGTAAAACACGGGAGTGGCGCCAAATTTAAATCGTCTGTTTCTGCCGCACCCTTTACTTGTGGAACCACATGTTTCTTGTTACGTCAAACGGTGTTCTGGTAACGAGACTTTAACAGGCATGTAATTTTTGCCCATTTATTTCTCAAGTAATATTTTCTCGAATTCTCTTTACGTTTTCTTTTTGCCTAATAAATGAGAATCATCAGCATTGACTGTTGGCTAATTTATTTATTGTCTTTCGATGTCTTCTGCTTTCATTTTTGCGTTCCCAGCAGCTTATTCAGAAGTTAATGTAGCTCCTCTATCATATTCTGATTTACGAATCTTATTAAACATTTTGAATGCATTAACTTAAATTTATATTTCATTCACAAGCATTTTAATTAAGAAAAATAGTTTTCTTGGTGTAACAATTTCAATTACTGCCTTTTACAATATGTTTACTGTCCTAATGACTCATAGTTCTACTTAAGTACACGAACAGCTGACGTAGGCTACTATTCTACTGAACGCGATACAACACCTTTAAGTAAACTGTGAACTAGTCAGACTGATGTCCGGACAGAAAATTGTCTGCCAAGGGGATACAGTTTGCTGGGGGAAGTGTGGTGGATAAAGCTGCGATTCAGTTCTGAAGCCCCTTCTATATCTGAAAACAATGACGCAGATCTACCTGGTGCTTGGGGGTACGTTGTTGGAGTATAAACTTGGATAGACTGTTGCTGGTAATAATAACCGAAATCTTCCTTAGAAGTTCTTGGAAAATTTCTTTTTGTTCAAATTCCTAAAGTAATTTCTTTACATTTTTCAATTTTGAATTACATTCCATGTTGCAAAGAATCAACATTAACATTCCATTCTGTAACATACTAAATCATAAAATATATATCGTTTATTACAGCAGTAGCAAAATAATTTAATTTCTTATAATCCCGAATAAATTAGCACGTGACTGGTGAAGGAAAGGCGACGATTGCCAATTCGCCACAATATATTATACGTCATTTCTGAGGATGTCCCTCGTCTCAGCCACTGTGTATCTACAGCAGTTGTAGCTTGATCGAACACACCTGCATATTCTGCCGAAATTAAGAAGACATAGCTATATATACATCCACATCCCTTAAACTCCGTGGCGTGATGGCTAACCACAGACAAATATTGCCTTAATATGAACCTCACTCTTAATCAGGTGAGAGCGTGGACCCTGTCTACGTAATTGTAAACTGGAATGACGGCGAGACCTGCAGTAAAGCGAAACGGTCCGAGTGAGAGTGATGTGCCTTGTCAGATAAAATAACGTTCCATGTTCCATATTATAACAAACTGATTTTGACCAGTATCGTTTATTTGCACTGTATTTAATTTTGTTCCCAAACTCCATAATAAATTCGATAAAGAACTTCTGATGCTCTGTGCTTCATTCCTACAACTTGAGAGATTAATGTAAGTTGAAGCGTGCGAGAACCTGAATTGTGAGCGAAGAGTCTTGCTGCTCGATGATTGCACGTGCTTGTGTGTCGACAGAACATGTTTCGTGAACGGGTAACGAAATGTCATTTATGTCACTTGACCTGAAATGAAATCCCGTAGGCATTAGGCAAACAGCATGTGTTTTGGCATAACATTTTATACATTTCGAATTTTGTAATATACATACAAAGACTGTTTCCGCCCTTAAAGTTCGCTTTGACATGCAATCTACTGTAAGCAAATGGATTGCGGGGTTGGAAATGGCAAGTGACAAATATTTGTGCTTGCCGGTTGTGACCAGAAGATACATTGGCTGATATTACAAATATTCCGCTGAAGATGGGGGCCCTATATAACAGTAAATAATTTCCATTTACACCTTTGTAGTTGAATAATTATACATTTAACTATTTATTTAAATAACAGTAGTCATCCGCTATGTTATTAGATGGAATAAACCGCACTATCCTACTGTTCCAACTATTATTTCATGATAAAATTCTATTGTCGACAATCATGAGCCCATATTCTTTTTCCGGGTTGTGGTTTCTTGTTTGTCAGTACCGCATCTTAAAATATAAACAATTAAGCAATGTTGCAACCTGATGATCTTCTGGGATGTGAACGTCAAATGTCTTAATGAAGCAAACATTTTCATAAATACGTAATGAGACCTGATTAAAATTTAATCATGTGTAATATCGTACCCGCCTTTGTTAAGGGTAGGTCGATATTGATGATGAATGCTACAACGGCGGCCAATCTTGTCGCTGAGCACGCAAGCAATCTCCGAGGCGGGATCGAACTGCCTTTGATGCTGGGTAACGTAGCCGTGCTTAAGGGGCAGTTGCAACCCCTAAATTTAGCTAGCTGCTGTCAGCGCTGGGTGAATTATCAGGGCTCAAGTGGCGCTATATCCCGAGAGAGCCGTCGACGCTATCACGCAAGCTGCCTAACATCTGGAAATCATCTCGAGACGTGTGGGGATAGGGGGAGCTTTACAGGTGTCTTACACACTAGCCGTAATAAATAGCGTAGCACAGGTCTAAGGGGCTACCTATATTACATTATGTTCAATAAATAATAAGTTATGCGCGGTGATATACTTTCCACTCAGATAATCGGCTTTCACATACGTTATTACACACAGCCACTGCATACTCAATGTGTCACTCATCACTGACTGTTCACTGTCATCCTAGCTCACTGCACGATCCAAGACACTGTCCTAACTTAGAGTTTTGAACCTCGACTCACCAAAACCGAGTGATTTTAAATGACAAAAGTGTCGATTCAGCCGTGTCCCTTCCGGGATCGCAGAGAGTAGCTGCTCACCTAGACAGTTCCTGGTGACGTCACAGTTGCTAAACCAGCATTTTGCTGCGACGATTTGTAGGAACTTATTTTCCGTATAGCAGTTCTTACACAAGCAAAATGTGTTACAAATCCGTTGTTTCATGTACGTCGAACTATATATGATCCACAAGAAAGGCAATGTACGTACAGCGTAGCACTGTGGCGCGTTCGCGTAGCTACGGTTGCAATGAAAACGAAGAAGTGCGATCTGTTTGTGTTGTTGAGCCGCGTCACTGTCAACAACATAAACAAATATTGAGTGTTTTGATGTTTTTACTGCGAATTTATTTCGCCTGTAGCAGTAAAAGGTACCTAGGCCTTCATGTAGAGTGCCGATATTTTGTGTCCGATTTTAACCAAATTTGGAATTTCTCGACAGATTTTTATTAAAGCCCCCACTATCAAATTTCAGGAAATGCGTGATTTTAGACTTCCGCCGCGATGTAGATGAGATCTGCGCTCTTCTGGGGTATTACGCAGCGTTGAGTGGTATTTCTATACCGACGTTTCTTGGACTTCTTGACCCTTGAAGATGGGACCGATAGATTGTCCCGAAACGTCGGTATAGAAATACCATTCAACGCTGCGTAATATCCTAGAAAAGCACAAATCTCAAATTTCACGAAAATCCGGGCTGACACATGCGGGCAGAGGGAGAGACAGACGGACATGACGAAGCCAATGGGTGCTTTTCGCGACTGTGCGAACCCGTCTAAAAAGAGCACTATAAATAAAGACTGGAACCGCGACTAAAAACTTTACCGCAGTACTCAAGCATCGCTTTCATGCAAAGGATTTGGAATTAATATCTTGTATGCGTTTCTTATAGGTCCTTGGTGGAAGCCGAAAATACAGAAGACGCAACAGGGGAACAGAAAAGTTAAATTTGTACATCGAGGCTTACTAGAACTGTGTTTGTCATAATAAGCCAGGAAAAGTACAAACAGAGCATTTTTTTTAATCTGGCCTGTTTGAGGTTGTGTTATTCTTTTTTTTCTCATGTTTCGGTGACATATCTGTGCAAATGCGGCCTCTAGTGGTGAACATCGTCCATCCCTCCTCCCCCCTACCCAACCCCCCTAATAATAGACGAATGAATACGGAGCACTGGCAGAATGATAGATGACCGGGCAAAACCAAAATCGCCGGAGGAATTTGTATCAGTTCCAATGCCACTTTTTCCACCTAAAATGCCACAGCGACTGCCCCGGTATCGAACCCGAAACTCTGGGATGAGAAACTAGAAATTAACAGCTCTAAATATGGCACAGCTACCACCGAGTTTCGGTCTAGGCCCAGCTACTTTGGACATCAAGTCGAGCCCAGCAACGAGCATAAACCTGTTTTTGTTTATCTCCTTAGCCATCTCGTACTGCAGTCTCATCCCTGTGTGAGTTTGTCGTTGGCGCAGAAAGTATGAAAGGAAATAGGCCTCTGTACGCTGATCTGACAGG
Source organism: Reticulitermes speratus (assembly GCA_021186555.1). Lineage (NCBI taxonomy): Eukaryota > Metazoa > Arthropoda > Insecta > Blattodea > Rhinotermitidae > Reticulitermes > Reticulitermes speratus. The sequence continues at coordinate 34,469,106 of JAJKFL010000001.1, read as the reverse complement.
TTAAGAGCGGTTGTTCTCTCGTTTTTCAGCGCTGTTTCAACCGCTAAACCTGTGTATCTTCAGTGTGATTTAATAGAATTTCTTGCTGTCGATTCAAGCGACATTGACCTATTTAAAGGGCAGTTTTGCTGCCGTATGTGCCTGCAGGGACGTACAGCACCCAGAGCAACAACAGTAAAGTTGTTGGGACACACCTGTTCGAAGAAAATTTGGAATTAGTTAAGGAAAAACTTTGGGTATGTTAAGCAAAGCGTAACAGTTCTGGTGTGTTAGCTCTGTTAGTTCCTTCAGATTTTCATATTTTACATGCAACCATAACACAGATAAATGCGAATACTTTAAATGTGTCTCAGTTTCTTTATTCAGCACAGCGAAAATTTTCTCCGTGTCCCAGCAAGGGGTTTACAAGTGATCACGCTCGATTCTAGTGCTGTTTTAGAATACGGAATAAAGATATAGTGGGTGTAATAACAGTGACGAGTGAAGCTTCAGAATCATATTAGAAGAAAACAATACATTGACCGTGAACAAGAAAGTTTGTTAGATTTACCGCAGGTAGGGCTATAACGTGACAACTTGCCATCACTTCATCTTAAGTGATACGCTTCTACGGCTGTTAGAAATTTCACTTGAAAAGTACAAAGCTTTACAATACCACCAAAAAAGGCTAAACAGAAAATTTTTGTTTAACTGTCATTATATGTAAAACTTAACACTTATACGCGCTGAGATTTTCCCTTGCTAAGTGCTTCGTGTACTGCTTATGGGTGGAAATATGTTGTATATTTTGGTCAAATAACATATTATGTATTATTTTAGGTTCTCACAGCTCTATTGTTAAAGAATCAAGTCTTATGAAATGTAAGACTGTGTCGTAGGGTAAGCAGTTATTAACGTTTTAAAGGAACGTAATGCCTCCAGAACTCCGGCAACTACTAACTCAACCACACAGCGTAATATCCCAGAAGAATCTAAACAACCAAATATGTAGCTTATTCCATTACCTATTTTTTGAATAGGTCTATGTATTAAATTTTTGTCATTTACAATTAAAACGTGTAAACGTTCTTTGTTGTGCTCTATATTCCATTGATTGCTAACTTTCCCTAAAATATACACTTACTGCCGTCAGTAAGGTAAGCGGCCTGGAGGAACACATATCCGATCTTGCAACAGGTCGAAGAAAGCGATAGGTGTTGTAGCAATGCGTAACGACATTTTCGATTACAGTTTAATTGCTTCAGACTTAATTGACCACTTTGTAACTGAATGCCGTCTGCCAGACGTCGCTGAGTTCATACTCCCACGGTATGTGTCAGTTTCATTTTTTGCGATAGCATCACCTTCAGTTACGCACCTTACCCACCTGCCAGAATGTGGAGGCGCTCCGCCTTGTTGTGTCTACTTTGGTCCTCTTATTACAAGACGAGCATCCCCTAAGTAAAAACGTAATTATTCTTATAGAAAATTCCTACAATTAGAGCTCTTTAAGTATTCCTCAATAAAGTGTGTTCCAAGCAACTTCCTAATATTCCACACATGCTTTTATGGAAATCCTCAATTGAGAATTACTTTTTTTCTCCTTTATATGGATTTTTTATTCTCAAAATTGAGAATTCCATGCGTCATTAATAACATTAATTCTATGAACAGAAGGCCTGGCAGAATTTATGTTGATAGTTGCAGTTCTTAACAGAACTGTGCAATGATAAGAACCTTTGTACTGTTTGGAGGTGATAGGAATAAAAAATCATCATGCAGGTTTATCATTCTAAATGTTAATAGAAAATAAAGCCGTGAGGTGAAAACTTTATTTTTATAAACTTCTCCTTCGAAAAAGGCAAGCGGTTGTGCTGGCGACAATAGGCATGGCACAGTTATTGATTCCTACATTTAAACAGCCTTGAGTACTTCTCTGATCTTATACGTATATTGATGAAAAATACAAAAGGAGAATATTTTATGGTTTCGAGATAATTTCGAATATTGATAGGATAAATTTAGTCTAGAAAAAACGATGGTTTCTCATATTGTTCCCTATATGTGCACGTAAGTTTATATGTAATGTATGCATGCATGTATGTATGTAGTATGTAATGTATGTAAGTATGTGTCTATGTGTGTGTGTGGTTTTGTATGTATGTATGTATGTGTATGTGTATGTATGTATGTATATGTGTATGTATGTGTGTATGTACTTATGTACGTATATATATATGTGTATGCATATATATGGGTACGTCATGTGTAATGACATAATTCCAGTCAAATAACTCTCTCTCCCCAAAACAAGTATTAGCAATATATATATATATATATATATATATATATAAGTTTAAGAACTTAAAAGGCGAAGAAGGTAACATTTGATATGCACGTTTCTGCTGTTGTGTTGCCATCTTTATGCACATTGTTATTGTCTCCATTATGTCTGTTATTGTACTTTATTATTTTCCGAAGTCTGTAGTCCGGATCGAACACGAAACCCTTTGAATGCTGATCGAATGCGTCTATGATGGGAGAGACTAGGACTAGCACTGCATACAGAAATGTTTGGCGTGCATTTTGGAAAACTTTCGTTGAAGTGACGTGGTGGGGTAGTGTTTAGATGATCCGAGATGGGTTGTGGTGATCGGAGGCGATCAGAACTGAACTTGCACAGTGTACAGTCTTGGGCTCTGATATTAGTGGTTTTGAAACTGCGGTTTGTGCTACGTTGTGGTAGTCGGCATGCTTCGAGTCCCACTGCTGTCAGGAGAAACGAAAATAAATTAAATCCTACGGAATAAAATTCGTATTAAGCTGACAGGTAAATCCGAACGCCTCGTGTATAGAAGCATATGTGAGACCAGGATCATTGCTCATAAAAATCGTGTCGCTAGGGGAAAAGATCTTCAACAGATTTCGAGGAATCTGCCTTACCTGAAGTCAAACTGAAAGTACAGCAACACATCAAACGGGTAAGAGACGTAAAGTAGATTATTCCATGTATCGAAATATACATAAGGTGACCAGTTTGACGATCCGGCCGCTTGCACTGATAAGGTTAATACCTCAGGTACATACTGGGTAGACGATTGTGTGACGTGCTTAGCCAAAGAGGAAAACATTTAATTAACCTTATTACAGAAAGAGAATTACTCACTACACTTAGAGCTTAAAGTCAAATAATTATATTCATGAATATGAAAATCAGCCTGTGCCCTGAATTTCGGTTTTGTGTAAGGGTAGAACAGCCTGTTAAATTATTTCTATTGAAACGGGACTTATTTAATTGACCAGAAAAGTGAATGTAATAGTTACCGTTGTGTTCTCCCATGATGTGAGAAAGCTAATTTACTGGTTTGTACTTCGTGGTATGAAGTTTACAGAATCTGGGAGTGAGTACACTTGTAATTGTCAGTTGAGACCCCTGTGCTTGACCGCTTTATCTGAGGTTCGACATCCCTCTGCAGGGGTTATCCAATCTCTGTAGATCAAAGATCTGTCCGATCTGACGGGGATTTGCTGTTTTGCAGCCTGCTAGTCAGGGGGTGGTGTTTTTAGGAGTTGGGAAGACGTAAAACGCTTGTTCCGAGTTTGTAAACTTTTAGCGATGTGAGACATTATGGCTGAGCTCCAACAGTTATTTTATATAAAGAAAGGATTTGGTTATTTTACTGCTTCTGTTGGAAAACATAAAGAGAACTCCTAGTCGCTCTCAAAAAGCAATCTTAAGAGGGTCAAAAGGAGTGGAAGGGAAACTAATAAAATGTAGCTGATAACCGCTAGACCAGCCGTTCTTAACCTGGGGTTCACGGACCCCTTGGGGGTCTATGGATAAATTTTAGGGGGTCCGTGAACTTGGATGGGAAAAAAATTACAACTTTATTTTTCACTAAACTCTGACTGAAATTTAGCTTTTCATTCAATAACGAATATAGGTAAGAAAGTAATTTATGGTTTCTTAGACTAAAAAAATGTTTGTTAACTTCAGTAAATCTCAATATTTCTATTTTCTGCATTTAAATACATTCTTCTGAGAATGGGTCCGTAGGTTTCACCAGATTCTGAAACGGGTCCATGGCACAAAAAGTTTAAGAACCCCTGCGCTAGACAGACAGTTATGTTAGTTTTTGGCAGAAAATAGTTCATAGATATTTCGTTCCGAATGAGGAAATTCTTGCGTTCCTCGTCACAAAGTTCTGAGTTCATGTACTTACAAACGTATTTTAAATAATTTGAAGAATACGATAATGTATAAAAAGCAGTAAACAAATGTAACTAAAGAACGAAAAAAGTAATGAAGGATAGACGCCTTTGGTAGAAGACGTGGTTAAATAACACAGCGAATCAGGGTTAAGGAAGAGGCTAGAAAAGAAGGTAAAGAAAGGCATTAGATTAAGACATTAAATGAAAAATAGAAAAGAATGTTTAAAAAAGAAATAAAGAAAGAAAAAGGCGTAAGTAAGTTTTATGAAAACACGTGGAGAAGCTTTTCTTAGAACAAGTTGTGTAACGCTGAGTCTGAAGTCAGATAATGTCATGGAGAGCAAACATTCTTCCTTTTGCGAGCGGGGTGTCGACAGTTTGGGTGCAAGTACAGAAACTTTTTTGGAGCGTAGATATTTAATTTTTCTCCCTACTTCCGCCAATTATAGCTTACGGTTAGCTTTGCTATGACTAAGCCATTTTATATTTGAAATTCAGTTAAAATTATGAAAAGTTCAGTACCTTTTAATTATATTAATTCTCAAATAGAAATTATGTACTTTTATACGTGAATTGATTTTCCTTATAAAAGATTTTGTAATTGCATCGCGTAACATTTTACTCTGGACCGTTCTGCTCGACGGTAGGTTCACAGCTAGATCCGCTGTTTAAGTTGGCCATCAGTAATAACCGCGAGATTTTGTTACATATATTGCAGTTACCATTACAGTTTATGCTCTTATTTATATTTTTATAATTTTAACATTTCAATTATACTAATATCACAATTTTAACAACCACCATAATATTGGCAGTGACAAAGAACGTGTATTTTGTAAAGTTTAAAAATTGAGATCTCAGTTATTAACACTGAATGATCCAAATGTATACTATAACTTTATTGTTTTAGTGGCCTGAATATGACCAACGTTGAACGAAATATGTTGCCTTAAAATAATATTAATACAAATTAGTTATGTTGACGGAATTTAATCCCTTATAATTGAAAGTTAGTGTTAGAGACTGATTCCTTCGGCTCCCAGGGCAAAATGTGACACCTGAGAAACAGGTTGTTCTTTGCATGTGGAAGTCCTGATGGCGAAATTGACAACACTACATTTTGAACGCCATTTTTAAGATTATCTTCCGTGGGAGGAGTGTTACTAAACGCTTCATCCTTCACACTGCTACACAAGTAAAAGCCGCGCGGATTCAGAACTAGCGAAAGAGGAGGCCTCAATTGCCTGCTTGTCACTGTCACCAAAAACAATGTATAGAGTTGTGCGTGATATCAGGCTTCCGCCGCGGTGTAAATGAGATCTGCACTCTTTTGGGATTTTGCGCAGCGTAGAATAGTAGTTTCTTACCGACGTTTCGGTACAACCTATCGGTCCCGATAGGTTGTCCCGAAACGTCGGAAGAAACAGCTATTCTACATTGCGTAAAATCCCAAAAGAGTGCAGATCTCAATGTGTAGAATTTTTTTGCAGCTTGAGCTCTTGCACTTTGCTTTCCAAGCAGCCACAACGTACCTCGTAATCAGACAGGTGTTCAGGAATTTGTGTCAGTGTGTGGGTTACATATCGCCGTGAGTCTACGACCTTTTAAAAATTAGGTGCATTAATCACAGTTACACTCACAGCACATACCAACCTCAGCATCGTATGACACTCCGTGGATCCTCATTGGTTTTCCTGAACACCTGTCATTCTCAGACTGCTCTTATCTGCACTCAAGTGATGCCTACGTGATCACTAAACAGAACAAGTGTGCGGTCTGTTTCTCCTGGACGCACCACTCCATGAAGGCATCAGTTTACAGTATTGAAGTCATGCTTTACATTTGTCGGAGAGCTTGAACCGCAGTTATCTTACGTGGTTGCAAATTCAGCAGTTTTTTTTTTATTTCATGCTGACGCCGTAAACACGTCCGTTTAGTGTGTCAAGTCAAAAAGATATTTTTACATGCCTTTAATAGAGGGGTATTCGGAAGTGATTTGCACTCGTGTCATTTACAGCAATGTTATTATCTTTAGGCTGAATATTTAACAACTGTTAGCTTAGCATATTTCTCGCCTATGTTATACATCGATTGCACCTCGTTGACAGCTTCCGGATAGCTCTACGGAGCCATTATTTAGGGGCGTAGCAATACCACTCACGGACAGCCACCTGTGCAGTTTCCTTGCCACTGCCGAAGCCCCGTGCCCAGCTGAACACAGTGCTGTGTGCAGGTGCTTTCTCGCCACAAACTGCAGATAACCGACGACGAATATCTGACGCTTTAACGCCTTCTTTCCACATGAACCACGTAGTCCATCTCTGCCCATGATAATCGCCTGCCATTTTGCGACTCTTATCCATGCGCTTCGGCTACTAGACTTTGTAATGAGGTAGCAGCTTGTCACAGGCCCGCACGACTAGGGCCGTTTGGTGGTGGGATTCTGTATTATGACTACACTATACGATGATAATTCGCGCGATCTCACAGCTTGTTATTTGCCAAAACAGCAGCCCCTGTACTAATAATTTCCGAACTCCCTTCGTGTAACACTATTTTCGGCCACTTTTTCTCAGCACATTATTTTGCTTGTCACCTTACTGTGTGTAATGTAGTCTGTTGCTTGAACCATTTTCACGCAACTGTAAATACTTGTCGAGTTTGGTCCAGGCGCATCAAGATAATTTCTTCTGAATTTACGACAACACTTCTTGTAGCACTTTTATTTAGCGTATGTGTCATATAAACACGTGACGCTCCAGTGGAATCTGTGTTGCTCCTGCAGATAACATACAGATCTCACAAAGTCAATGATAGGCGTTGTTGGTAGGGGTCGTTGAATGGGTTTAATGTACGAGTGGCCCTGCATTAATGGTTGACACACACACACACACACACACGTGGACATAGGCACCATACTCCTACAGTGATACGAGTGTGGGTGAGGCAACCTGTACGTAATACCGACTTCACTGTTTCTATTGTAAACTTTCTTCAAGAGAGAAGAGTGTCAAAATTTTACACGAACTCGGCTGTGACGTTTTTAATTGTAGATCCGAAAATTTTTATGGAGAAACTGAGAAACCCCACGCAAATAACCGAAAATAGCCTTTAGGTCTGTCGCGTATTTATAAGATTTCATTAAATTTGATTTGACTGCCCATACCTGTTCACAAAAGCAGTTTAGTTGGTAATCTTTTGAACTGCGTCCCTTTATTTTCCGCTGTGATGTGGAGAAAGAATAAAAGGATACAAAGGAGATGCCACGAAGCTGTTGCCAAGACCCCAATAGTGCCCGTGTCTGTGCAATTGTACGAGCAGCAGCCGACTGTAAAACCGTGCTGATGTTTCTAAACACGTTTGATCTGGAATCTTGTTTGCTTTGTTACACAATTTTCTTTTCTCTCATCCACACATGATACTGCAGCACAATCAATTCTCGCAGAGATCTACGTTTATGGAAAAGAATTTGTTTCCGGACCAAATGCATTCATGCGCAAAAATGTATTTATGCTTTATTCAAAAGCAAAAAAGCAGCCAGAGATAAAGGCAGTAACCGTGCAAATGAAAAAGCAAACGGCGACCTAAGGCCAGCGTCTGTGGTGAGATTTTTCTTTTGGTCTAAGGATCTGAAAGTGCTAAATTTGAGTCTGGATACGTACAAAGCATAATATGTCTCTTGATATGCAAAAAAAAAAAAAAACGATGGCATAAAATTTGTATACTCTACGTCTTTGAGCTTATATCTTGTCCCATTTTACGTGCTTAAGAAGTAACAAAAAAGGACAGTTGAGGACAGAATACAAAAAATCATGATCCCTAAGTGACACCAATATTATTAGATATTGTAGAGAGGCATCAGTGTAGATGGAAACATTAAATGGACTTCAAAATACTAAATTCGTGTTCAGCAGGACCGAACAAAGTATAAAGGTATTTGTATGCTAAACAAATTGAAAATCAAAAAAGCAGTGTGCTGGAAGTTCGTACGTCAGTATATCCTATAGAAGTAAGTCTAAACAAGTACGTACACACTTTGTGCATTACAATAAAATGGAGTGATCTCACTGGATTAGTCTGGCTTAGGACAGAGACCGTTATGAGCCCTTGTTAACATGGTAATGAATATTCGTGTATCATAAAGCTTGGAGAATTTCTTGACTAGGAGCAAATTCTCAAAAGTTACTGTGCTACGTGGAGTTGCTTAGTGGTATTTAAAAAGGAATAAGTTAGATGCTTCAGCTGCTTGATTTTAGCAGTTTCCATTTGCAGAACTGTAGCCCCACAAAATGCATATAAATTGGATCTTTTTGTGGCGATTTTTATAGAATCCCCTATGAAGAATATGTGGGCAGTACTTGCTCCCTTACTTCTTCCTTACTTACTTAGTTACCTTCTGCTAACTTACAGGCCTCCTAGCTTGATAGATAATATTTACATCTTTACTTTTTAATGTCGCAACTTATGAAACGGTCAAGAGAGGACCATATTTGTCTGCTTCCTTTTTTACAGTTCTCCTGTAAAAGCAACAGAACTATACAAACAGTAAAATGAAAACCACCTGAAGGTTAACTGTCAGTTTCGTACAGGACAGCTAGAAGGAGGCTGGGAGGGACAAGGAATCTTGTTCGGATATGTTGAAAAAAAAGATAAACATCTTGTTTCGCCTGGAATCGACGTGCGGCTTCTCGGACGTCCGTGCCATAGTCTAGTCCCTATAGTGACTACGCTATCCTGGCTTCGAAATACGAATATATGCAAGGCATGGTATTATTCGTTTTCTTATTGTTACAATCATACATTAAAAAGGTGTTTGTAAAAACATAAAATACTTATATGTTGGAACACTTCGTGTAGCTCAGATGGTCACATCATTGTCTCTGTATGTACTCGTTACATCTTTGTGGATTGTGTATCCTTTCGTTAATTTGTGCTTTTCAATTTACACATAAATTGTGGAAAATCTAAAATGCAACTGGGCTATATGTGCCGGTTTTGAGGTTTCAGCAGTTTCTTCTGGAATATGACCTAGCGTCATAAACGTCCAGACGTTTCGAAAGAAGGATCTTCAAGGGTTTAACTAACTAACTCCATGGAGCAGAGTCCTTCTTGAGAAGCTAACAGGTCGTCAGCTAGTCAAGAAATTCCCAGCGTTTTATGGAACCCGAAGGTTCATTACCGCACTCACAAGAGCCCGCCACCTGTCCCTATCCTGAGCTAAGTCGTACCAAAGAATCAGTCCAGGTCCGAGGCTCTGTATAGTGTTTCGTAACATGGTAATTTTTTACGGTGAGGAGTTGTTAGCACCTCGCCCAACCCCCAAGCTGGAGGACCACCCCTTGTCGGCTGTCCGCGACTGCATATTCGCAGCTACCCTCCATATTTGGAGGCCGTTCCTCTATCCGCAACCCGAGGACGCGCCATGCCGTGGTGACAGGGACCCACTAATCATGGTCTTCAAGGGTTTAGTGTTCCGAAAAATCTGGACCCATATTTTCAGAGAACTACACTTCTCGGAATTCTAAGCCCTTGATAATGAAGGGTCTACATTCCTTCGCAGCGCCAGGAAACCAGTGACGCAGCGTCATATAAAAGGCGTGTGTATTGCATATCTTAGGGACAAATCGCTGGAACACCTACTGCTGTAGTTTGGTCAAGCTGAGCCTGAAAGACGCCTTTCTCTGTTGTTAAGTTCAGATTGAGGCCAGAAATTTGTAACGACCTTTGCTTTTAGGAGTCTACTGTTGAAACTTCAACAGAGTTTACGCTAGTTACATTGTAGTGTTAATTCTCCAAAAAGTATGGAGTTTGTATTTACCTAAATGTAGAATATGAGTGTTTCAAAGAGTATAATGGTCGGCTTGAAACGACTCATAAAGCCCTGCAGTCTTGCGATAGGCCTACAACATTGGTACACACATGTATGTAATAAAGAGCTCTAAGCTATTTTATGTATATTAACACAGTACACAGAGTACTGGTGCTGGAACTCATTTCTCTGCCACACTTCATTACTGCACATCCCGCTAATCTGCTGTAAAGACTGGAGTCCATTTGCATTTTAAAGAGGTGCTCAAATGGAATGAGTGACAACACATCGAAAATTGAATACTTCCGGCCGGAGCTCTTTCCGAGGGAAACTGAGAAATCTGCTCTTGTATAAACAATTATTCCGAAAAAGTAAATCCAGTATCTCTGTCGCTCAGGCTACAGTTTCTGCTTGAATACATGAATATGCAAATAATAGCTCTGCAACCCACGACAGTTTTTGTTTCTAACAATTTTCCAATGGATAATTTAATATTTTGGAAAAGGACTGTCACCGATAATCGTGTGAGTTTTGGAGGCCAGAGTAGCAAAGTATTTAATTATAGCGTTTTGTATGTTTTGTCTAAGTTAAAGTTAAACGAAATGAAAATATGCGGCCTAACCTGATGAAAATGACAGGCAGGGAATTGAAAATAGCCATTTTACTGGAAAGTGAATCAGATTTTTATAACAGATGTTACCCGTTGTGCCATCTGCTGTTAAAAAGTAACTTGTTTAGAAAGCGAGAAAATTTTTAAACAGAAGGCGATGCAGTAGGCGCTCTTCCGGAATTAAACGTGCACCAAACGTTAAACTACTGATTATACTTTACGATATTTTAGCTAGGAGATTGATCTAGGACGTTGAGAAAAATCAGGCAAGAGAATGCATATGGGTATTATTGTCATTAATTTAACAGTGACTTTATCTCAATTTTTAACGAACATCTTATCTGAATTGTAGCCGAACATTACTGAGTATACTTTTCTAACAGAATGCTTATAGACAGAATTGTAGCGCTCAATACGGGTGACTCGAAGCCGTCGGTAGGCAATAGATCAAGCGTCACGTTTAGGACATGTTCATTACACCCATATTGCCACAATACGTACAAAAAGGGATTCCACCCAAGAAAATGTCACGTAAGTTTATTGCTCCGGAAACTTTTAAGTTTCGAATCCCTGTTGTGAGCAACTGCCGAAGGAACTACAGTCAAGCTTTACTAATTACTAAGATTAATGATGACTCATTTACCAGAAGGTGTAAGGGCCATAGCCAGACATCGTTAAGCCTCGAAGCCAAGGCATCGTAATTTTCTGCTACAGACCAACGTGAATTCGACACTCTCATCCACGTGGATTTTTAAACAATGATGCGACGTTTCCATAATATTAAGGAAAGAATCAGAATGTATCAGATTCGTGTGAGAATTACAGTAAGATATTCTCACGAGAATCTGACATATCATTCTTGATTGACAGCTAACGACGGTATCTGGAATACGAATACGAATAGTCGCATCCGAGAAGCAAAGCTCAAGTGACTCACATAAATTACCACGTATGCCCAAATCGGTTAGCTGGACTCCAGTGGCAGACACACTAGGAAGTAAAAGTGAATGTTACAAGTAGCATAAACTTTCACCTGATTTAATAAAGGTACGTCATATTCCGTCACTTACCGACAAAGCTAGACCGCGGTAACAATGTTGTCCATTAGGTGATCTTGTGTAGTATAGTGTGTAGACCGGAAGCACTTCCCCTATATTTTAAGGTATATGCATATACTTATATTTAGAGTTTGAAATGTTGCGAAGAGAACCCAGAAAAAGGAGTGGGGAAAGAACGCATATTTTCTCGTGACATTACAAAACAACAGTACGTTTGAAGCCCTGATATTAAATCGGAGGGTTTTAAGCAAAGAAAGGTAGTAATTTGTGATATGAAGAATTTTGCTATCATAAGTAATATTCCGAGTGTGTTTGCCCTGTCGTAAGCTTTAAGAATCATGTATTGTTTTAAGGAATGGCGTAGCACTTAAATTGTGAAGTATTTGAATAATTGGAAGTGAAGGTTCGGATACAGAGATTTTCGAAGTTTGTCATTTGCAGTTGCTACCGTTTTGTTCATGGCCCTGAGGTCGACTCAGCCTCTAACAGAAATGAGTACCAGGAATATTTCCTGGGGGGTAAAGGCGGCCGGTGCGTAGGACTGACAACCTTACCACCTTCATGTGCCGATTGTCTACAAATCTGGGAGCCTCAACCTCCTGGACCCCTCAGGGCCTGTCTAGGCCTGTAATGGGGTTGCTTAACCTTATCATTTTGTTCACAATATTTTGTCTTGACTTTTGCTAACTAAAAGCATAGTTTTTTAAATATTCAGAAATATAGTCTTGTCTGTGATCTTACATGGGCGTGAAAACTGGTCTCGCACATTAAGCGAAGGATATTGGCTGAGCTTGTTAGAGAATAGGGTGCTCAGAAAGATACTTGGGCCGTAACATGAAGGAAGAAAGAGGAGGATGGGGAAAATTGTACGAGTATAATGTGGAACTTCGTGATTTGTGCTATTCATCAAGTGCGATTCTCGTGATTAAATTAAGGAAAGATGAGTGGGGGGAGTGTGACATGCATGGGAATGCAGAAAAATGCGTGCAGGGTTATGGTAGAGAAACTTTATGGAAAGAAGCTACTTGGAATGCCTAGACGTAGATGAGAAGTTAATATTGCAATGTATCTTAAATAAATAAAATGGAGTGGCTTAGACTGGATTTATCTGGCTTGGAATAGAGACAAGTGACGGACTGTTTTTAGCACGGTAATGTCGGGGTTGCATATAATGCGGGGAATTTCTTGACTCTCCGATCAAGTGTCAGCTTCTGAAGCGGGACTATGCTCTTTGGAGTTAGTTAATTAGCTAGATAATTGTTAGTAGATCTTGATTTTAGTTATGGTTATTACTGACAAAGCAAATGAGCATTAGAAATGCCGTACTGTGTCGAGATAAACGGATTTCCTTTCATTTTGTTGCTTTGAAGGCATTTGAAAGATTTATAAAATTTAAAATGAAACATTTTAGCAAATAAATTAACTTCTAATGTGATAAAACGTTGGAGATATGTGATACGTAACATGGGTTTATTTATTATGATCAACCGATGCAGACCGAAATTAAGAATTAGTGTGGACCCTCCGTACTGCATCTGTTTAAAAAAAAATGTTAGAATTTTATGTGGTATGAAGCAAGCTGGTAACTGAATGGAAAGAATAACTTCCCCACTAGGCCCATCTCTTTGCTGTATACACACATCGTACACAAAATGTGGCCTACATTCTTGCTTAAAACATTTGCAGTTTCTTCTTGCTACTTTGCAAATCCAAGGTCCTTGTAAGATTATGTCTTCACGCCTTACTTACCTATGATTCATTTTAATATAATCTTATATCTAGACCGGAAGTAGTTATATCCTTCGTGGTTTTCAGAACAAGTTACAGTATGTATGAATCCTTAAACGCGGTACACATCTTACAAACCTAAACTTTCTCCATTTAATTAACGTCTCAGTACACAGTATATACACATGTAATATTCTCGGGCTTCCTAGTATTGTTGTTTTCCTAGCAGCCATATATAAGGTAGAATAACAGGTGCAATGAAGTGTGTAGGTTTTCAGATAGGACGAGGTAAACAAAGAGTTTCAGAAGTGAAAGATACCAAGCGTTTCCAAAACGTAACAGGCACATAAATTCAGCCCCATTGTAACTGATTTTTTAATTTTCATTCCCAGTTATATTACATACATTTTGTGATTATTTAAATAATTCACTAGGGTCCATATATTATGAAGATTGTCCTGCAAACATTATTTATTCCTTTGCATTTATTTTCCGGGTATAATTTTGGAAGATGCACTGATGCACTGTGAGATGAAATACGAGATGTATTGACATTTTAGTTTATTATTTGTGTGTGTTGTATGAATAGTTATGTGTACTACCATTTATATTTGCTACAACGAGAAAGCATTTTTTGAGTCTCGTGATGGAAGCCATCGATTGAATTTAGTTATTTAAAATGAATTTTATTTTTGACAAAATTTCTGCCGGAAATCCGACAGTAGAAATTACAGTGCCACGACTTGATACTTACAGCAGAGGGTATTGTGTTAAAGCTGTAATTACGGCTTGCCCCACAGCTTTTTGAAGTGGCTGCCTAGTAGTCCTCCATTTAAGTACCCCTCTTTCCAATAAAGTGACCAATACCTACGTGTGAAAGAGGTTGTATTTCAGTAGCGAAATTTCTGAGAGGGAAGTGTAGTGAGACACTAGGAAATGCAAGCATTTATATATAGCTGGAAATCGATGTGACTCTTCGAATATTCCTGAGAGGTACGACACGACCTGGTCGCTTGTGATTCATGTCTGCCACATCCTAAAATGTCGTCTGCTGGAACTGCTATCCGCCACCGTTCACAGCTTGCTGTCACCTGCACGCTGATCTTTACACATAAAATAAAGTATGTGTGGCACGTCATTACGGTTTTGTGCAGTACGTTGACTGTGTTCATTTTCTGGTCTTTCTTTTGTCCCTTGTACGTTATTACTTGCCAATAATGAGAGTAACAGTGACGAAAAGAATGGCAACAACAGCAAGGGTGGTGATGGTCGTAGTGGTAAAGATGGCGGTGACAACAAAATTGCTTTCGACAATATCAAAGTTAATAGTGATGAAGACTAATAACAATTTAAATTTAAATAATAACATTAATAACAATATTGTCAAAAACCTACCGCTTGTTTCTTTATATGAATGTGAAACTTAGTTGCACCTTTTTAGATAAGGCCATAGAATGGGCATTCTTTGAACATAACCTGTCGAAGAAGTGATATGGACCCAAGAAATGCGTTAGGGGGAGAGTGGATTAAATTATATAACGAAGAGCTTCATAATTTGTACCCTCACATAACTATGGTAGTGTGATTGAATAAAATATTATAAAATGACGCAAAACTCAAGGGAAAGTGAGAAAGGCAGTACCACGTTCGTTATACGAGTATAACTCTACCTTAACCACAACATATTCGTGAAAGTTAGGTTTGTTTCCTTCCATTAAACATGTGTCTCCAATCTAAAATTAAATCTAATCACACGTTTCTTTCAACGATTGGATTTGAAGAGGGGTGCTACAAGCAGATGAATTTTACCTTGAGGGTTTAGAATAAAAGCCTTCGGCCGTTGTCTTGTTCAGGCAGAAAACATTCCTTTCTCCACCACAGCCACGTGAAAATTTTTCCATCTGTATTTTTTTTCTCAGTTTTTGTACCGCTTATGAAAACGATGGATGTACGTGGAGGTCGTAATAAAATATATTTTGCAGTCGCTTAATTTATAAAATTAGTATTTTGGTTTTTGGTCAAAATTTTCGCAATCAAGCGTCAAAACATCTAATCACTTTCTTTGTATAGGTCTAAATAATTAATAACGTACCACCAGTATTTTCTTTAGTAGTTACAAAAATTCCACTGACTTTGTGGAATCCGAACTGTCCTCACGGAGTTGAAGACACATTCATCTAAGATTGTTCTGAGTCGGTCCAATCAGTCCACAAATGCACAATTATTTTCTCTATTACAATATAGAGTATAGCAGAATTTAGACCACAACAAGGCTTATATCTTCCAAGTGTTACTTCCCTTGAGACTTTGTACGCATTGTGCATTTCCTGTAGTCCACCTTGTCTGTGGTCATATTTATTACATATTAGGCGAAGGCTACGGATTATGGAACCGTACATATTTTCATGTTTCCTGGTTTCTTGCAATTTTATTCCTTATAGGTCCAAAAACATCCTTCTGCATCTTGTTCTCAACACCCTGCATCAACAAAACGAAGGTGGCCTCGATATTATCTTGTTACTCTCCACGACAGCAAGTACACCGAAGTAGTTTTACCTTTCTCAAACTGTACTGTTGTAATGTTAGTGGTAACCTTTGTTACTAGCTCCCTGCTGCTCCCACTTTTCGTCCACCTTGCGCAGCTTACAGGAGCGTCATTATTTAGGGTTGTCTACTTTCTCTAATGACATTAGGGGATGTTGACCAGAACACAAATGAAAGGCACACCTCGTGGTGCGTCGAATTGCATCACGCGACAGTGAAAAGAGGAAAGCAGTCCCAATATCTTTTCTCAGTTGAGTGTCATGCCACTGAAACAGTCAACGTAGAGAGTTGTTTGTGTTACAGACTGTGGTTCCTCCCATAACTTCGCCACGACTTTTGAATGCCCCAGTTCATTATTTTCAACAAAAAAGCGTATTTGGTTTGTGTAGATGTTACAAGCAAAGTCTCTTAAACCGGAATTTGAATCGGCCGTTATTCTTTGCTTGGTTTGCATTTATATATATCTTCTGTTATTGGATCAGTGTATTGGTTTTAACTGTAGGAGACACTGTATCACATATCGTGGTACAAATAAATTCCAAGAAGTGTAATGGGTGTTGACGTAATCTTAAGAGTAAGATGCCTGCTGGGTGGTGAGAACAGCAGGCAACTTACTCCGATAAACAGGATATCAAAACAGCACAGGTTATTCAACTTTACTACAATTTTTAACCAATGTAAGACTGAAACAACCAACAACCACAATTTTCAACTTTTATTTGTTTTAAACAGTGTATATGCACAATTGTAAAGAATTCATGTAAACAATTGTACCAGTTGGTGTAAATAGTGTGTGATTTGAGATAATACGTCCCTGAAGATGAACCCAAATTAAGGGTTCGAAACATGTAGGACAGTGAAATTACACAATTAATGTGATTAAATTGTACATTTGTCGGACTTTAAATATATACAGGGAAATTAAATTGCTTGGTATTTCGTGATCGTTTTACTGCTTACATGTGTCCTCGTATGATATAAAATGAGTTATGTGTTTTCATGAGGGTTATAAAAACGGAAAATAATGGAATTCTGTACAATTAGATAATTGCAGAAACTGTTTAGAGCCCATTGGTAATTATATGCTCCACCTACTCTCACATTAAGTAACTTTTTTTGTGGTGAAGGGCCCCGCAACAGATGTTACGGACGCACCGCAGTTTTGAGGCTTATTGTGCAACCCTGTGATGAAGATGATTAGTTTTTTCATTTTTTTCCTCGTAATGGAGCACCGGTGGAATGAAACTGACAGGGGAAAACCGAAGTACTCGGGGGGAAAAACCTGTCCCAATGCCACTTTTTCCACCATAAATTCCACATGGACTGACCCGGGATCGAACCCGGGCCTCCGCGGTGAGAGGCTGGCCTGAGCCATGGCACGAACCCCGTTAAGTAACTTTACTTTGCTCTACAGTGTATTTATGTGTTTTGTATGATTTTAACTACAAACACCGAAGTCTCACTAAAGAGCATGAACAGCTAGCTCTGTATGTGGACACGGACTATGTGTTCTCTGTGAGCTAGAAGCTGAAATTTTTGTATAAAGTTTGGATGAACAACAGTATGCCCATCATTGATTAATGATGCATGCAAAATAAGTTGATGATGGAAATGTATTGCAAATGGTGATGATTGGATGAGATTGTGATAGATAAATAGTGATGCAATTAGGTTGATAAGTGAAAATAATAATAAGTACCTATTTGATCGTAGACAAATGATTCGATTAATGGCAAATAAAGATAATGAACAGACATGTATGGTTCTTTCGAGGTAATATATGCTAAGTTTGTGATTGTACGGCAAAATGTACATTGACCATGGACAACACAATTTATTTAGTTTGTTATCTATTATGCTAGTAAGTGCAATGACAATGTGATTCAGAATTGAAATAAATTGTTATAACGTAACACTTAATTGATCGTAAGGCACAAACTTGATTCTATACTGCTATACGATTTTAATTTGGTGTTTGAATGCTGATGTGGAATGATAATTTGTTTATTCAATCTTGGACTACAGTAATTCCAATTGTTTGATAATTATTCTTGTGATTTCCAATGCCTACCTTGCTGCGTGTCGAGTATAATAACGAAAACTTTCTTAAGGGATTTGCAAATGCTCAAGACGTTTATTCTACAGTAAAAATATCATAAGCAGTCCGTGAGTCATAGAATCTTTCGAAAACATCTAGTATAACCAGACGATAGACACACAATGATTGCAGTGTCACTCTTATATGATTCACACTGAAGCATGCCGGATTGTACAACTAACACTGACATGAGTGAATGCAATTCTCAACTGCAGCTAAGTTTTAAGTGGGCATGTGTTAGTCACATGATGCATACACATGAAAATAATTGACGAAGAGAAAATGCCGATGGTTTCTTTAATGTGGTTTATTTCAGGACTGATTTCTTAGCTTTGATGTTTTCGCTATTGTGATTTTAATACACTGTCAAGAGGTCGATATGTCCCTTGTTGCAGTTCCGAAACTACAGGAAGAACTGTAAGAAAGTTTTTACTGGAAGCCTATACCAAACGTTGCAGAGGTTGAGATCTGCGCTCGGCTGGGATATTACGCAGCGTCATGTGGCAATCTTTTACCGACGTTTCGGGACAATGTATCTGTCCCATCTTCAAGGGTCAAGAAGTCCAAGAAGAAAAGGATTACCACTCGACGCTGCGTAATATGCCAGAAGATCGCAGATTTCTTCAACATCGCGGCGGAAGCCTGAAATCGCGTTGCAGAGTTTGTTAAGTTTAGGTTCGTGTTGTTCAGTAATACTCATGCCTTACTTTATACAAGCACTCAAACACCAACTCCATCGATGGTACGTCATGCAACTATTGGTTAGGTCTACATACACTTACGTAGGTATTGAAGATCTTTAAAGTTCTTTGGAAAATTATTTTTGAATCTGCAATTTCGAATTCCAGAGTTTAACCGCGGGCTTTATTTCGCGTTGTTGAACGCTTCATGGTACATTGCTCCGCAGTATTAGCGGGAACGACAGCCAACCCAAGAAATAAAGAAGCGCAAGCTACGTTCTCTTCTCATAGTAAAATTTTCCTCTGTAAAATAATCGTAGCTTGGATTGTAGAAGAGTGTCCTATAAAATGTTACTGAAGACTTGCTTGCTCTGTCAGTTTCGGTCGTCTTTGCTGAGGCTTTGACGTGTTCGCATAAGGGTTGTTGCTACTGCTGGTATGAGGTACCCATCAGGCAATTAGTCCTTTGGGAAGAATAACTGTGGGTAGATGGATGTCTGAGGTTGAACCCAGAAAGTTGGGAATCGCATTAGCTGAAGGCCTCTACAATCGGTGCCGGGGGCCGATTTCACTTGATGGCCTCAGTAATTAGGGGAGATGAACAATGTCCTTAGTATCTGTACCCTGATATTTGCCTTAAAACTGAGAAATTAAGGAAACTCGCAGGGAAGTTAGTCGGATGTTTTTAGAAACTAATATTTGTGTCGAATTTGTCGCCACTGGGGCAGCCTCGGCTGGCCTGTTCAGCTTACGTCGCCTTCGGTTGAGAGCGCGTGTGACGTCATACGCACCTTGTGGACACAGGTGCCGTCCAAGTTGCCGAAGTAAAGGATTACCCGCATTAGCTAACTGTGAGTCGAAACTCTACGTTAGTGCTTTGATGTGATCGGTGGACAGTGAAAGCTCCAGATCTTCGTGAATTTGTCTTTTACTACCGCAGGCAGAGTCTGAATAGATGTTTGTTAGTCCCATACGTCAGCACCAGTGTTTATAAATACAGAGAAAAAGCTATAGAATCGACGATCCGCAGTAAGCGATCGATCTACCGAGACCAAACGTGGTATCGAATTTAAAAAAAATAGAATCTTTGGCAAATATCCGCACTTCCCGTCTGAGTACAATAGTCCTCGTACGATAGTAAGCCCACTGTTATATTATCGTAAGGGCGTTTCAGATGGTCAAAGACTTCTCAGATACAATCGTAAGGATTTAAACAAAGTACGTAGAGTTTGGTGACACCTGCTTCTTCAACTTTCTTCTTAAACAAAGGGTCCCTTTCTATTGAATATCACCGTGCTCGACAGCTCCCACTGCAACTTACATTCACACAATTGTCAGTAACCTTTGGATAACACAACCTACCTTGCCCCCACCCTTACTTTCATTCCTGACCAATGTGTCGGAATGCATCCTCCTTCGACCTCACCCACCATGAAGATTTAAATTGCAATGTATGCCGAAAAGTTTGGAGAACCTTCAGTACACAAAACGGTTAAACCCTGAAAGCAAAACATTTTGCTTACCCGAAAACGAGAATAATTATCTGTGATCGCTACTTACAGAAATAAGAGGACAGCATTGCTAAACCCATGTGCAGTGATGATGTCGACTGTGCTAGCGGCGCAGTGACTGTTTTATCTGTTATAACTTTACAGGTAGCGACTTTTGTAAATTCCAAATGTAATATGTCTGGAAAGGACTTCTCATCAACCCAGTGCTAGAGAACAACTTACACATTTATAAATCTACGAGAAAGTCTAATAGAATAGCTGGTATAGCTGAAGAGAGGATGGTGATTATGAAGCTGCACAGAAAAACACTGGCAACACTGTGAGTGAAACCGAATGTGACCTACCCATGATTGCGTATTAAAAGAAGAATAGAACAACTAAATTTTGCTTTGCTTACAATAGGAACATACACAAGCTTCTCCAAAATTTTGGTCACAATACTGTACATACATACGACCATTCCACAAGGAATACCTCATAAAATTAACGCATCTGCAGCATAAACATGAAGACATCAAACGACTTTAATACAATTTTAACCTATTTTATCTACGTATAAGCTACGTTTTATACAAACATTGATGTACATTCCCTGAGGATGACTTCTAAAGGTCGAAACATGTCGGAGTTATAGTGCTTTGGTTGTAAAAACTTTATATTATAATATAGTTTATTTGTTGTGATTTCCTTGAAAAATTAGAACAATTAAGTTGCTGGAAATGCAACAAGAACTTATAGGGAAACGAAGCAAGAACAAAAGGGTTCTCAACTGCCGGTAGAAAAATTATGTAGAAAAATTCAGACCTTTTCCTGAGAATATATTGAAAAGTAGATAATCCAAAATGTTGCACAATGGAACTATCAGAAATAACTTTTGTTGTATTGAAGGAAGTTATAAATGTAATGCATTATTTGAGGGCCTCGGGGATTACAGGTACAAGGAATTTGCTGGCACACATGAATATCTGAAACATACGTACTAAAACATTTCTGCAAAACCCTGAAAACGCTCCTAGATTTTTAACACAGGAAATAATGTACCTATAACTGCGGAAGACCATCATACATGGTTCTGCAGAATATCATTAGTTACGCCCCTTCATACAATATGTAAGATTATAGCAACATGCATATGACGTTTAGTTCTAGAATGTACCCATATAATTATAGTTTTGCGGAAGAATTACAAGGGCTCAAAGCACAAGGAAAGGGTGCATGGAAGAGATAACAATAGACCCAGTGTCATAAAAGAAGCGGCGAAAAAACTGAGACGTACATGCTTGTTGATTATAAAAGTTCTTTTGATTTCGTACCACGCATTTGACACGCAGGGTTTGTAAAGTATGGAATGCATATTTTGATTACATCCGTCATGGAACAGATTATTCAGAGGTTGAATATTATAAGTAATTTATATATTTCATGCACCATAATCAAGTATCTATATTTAGAGGAAGAGGGATTTTGCAGTGCGACTCGCTGATGAAAATATGGTTTTGTCTTAAACTAAACGCAACGTTTAGAGCTGCCATTGAATGGAACTGAATACACGTACGCCAATAATAATGTGCCATATTCTTCGACTTGCAATAGCTCCGTGGATCGTTTATATCTGTCGGCACAACCAGCCCCAACCCAAAGGTGCCCAATGTAAATACATCAAAACAAAGTGCACCTATTTATTTATAACAGACAAATGAAAACCAAAACAGTACTTACAGAAAGCGTAGTAGAAACAACTTACAATCACAATAAATCAAAACAATTTCAATGACAAATTAAAGAGGAGCTCTACCCAGCTCAACGAACACTTGGTAGTGCTGTGTCGATACAAACACATATTCAGACCGTAGCACTACCAAGGACTTCAACAACTCTTGCCGAAACGAAATTTGGATGTACGAGCCGAAACAGAATGTAGATGCTCATCCCTCGAAGCCAGGTTGTTGAGTGCTTAAGATAAAATACACCGCTTATCAGGTAAACTCTGGTTGGATCCCAAAAGTGAAAGGTAGGGGAGGAAAGGAAAGAAAGGAACAGTCCAACTAGAGGTAGATCAAGGGTGTAGGATATCGTCCGGTGGATCTCCGTGGAGTGTCGAGACTTTGTCACGGCACAATAATAATAATAATAATAATACATTATGTGCTGGTACTAAGAAGCAAATGACATGCACTAATTTACTGCCCTGAGAATTTGCGTTTTAATAACTAGGCCTAATCGAAAATGAAACGGCTACTCGAAATCAGAATTGAGTTTCTGATTTTAGTGCTGTAATTAATGAACCACTGGAGCTGAGCATGTGAAGTACTTTGTGAGGACGACCATAAGCGTAACTACAAATCGTTTACCTGCTGACAATTATAAACATGGCGACACTGCGTGACTTTGATGTTGTATCCTGCACATTTAATGTAGCAGTGGAAATTATGCACAGAAATTAACCAGATGTACAAGTATTCTACTAACCGATATTTCCTGCTGGCCTGATCATACAGAATGATGCATTCCTAGGAAAACAGACGTCATACATCCTATTTATAAATACCTGTAATTAATAAAGTGAAATTAAGCAAGAATTAGATTCAGTAGTTGTTTGATTATATTGCTAGAATGTACTTGACATAGACTAGCTTATTAAGTCTTAATAATCCAAAACTGCGATCTCTGTTTCATTGTGTTACGTTTATTAAAAAGACAGAGCTGACCGGACCTCCATGCTGCTGCGTTACTGAACTTTATTCTCCAGAAGGTTAGTCCGTCGGACCGCTTAATTCTCACTATTTTAAGGCTGGCAATTTACAACCCATGAGATTTTCTTGCGCCGTGTTCATGGGTACTATACATTGGCTGTCGATATGACCTTATTTACATTTACACGTGACCGGCATCTTTGTACTGAAGGCAAAGGTGGCTTCGGAGTCAGTAAAGACGACAGCCTTGGGTTCCTGACAGCTCTGTTGTTGCACATACATCTTGCGGGATGCTGCACCGTGTCGACTCTTTAGTTAACTGGCATTTCGAAGCGTCGTAATGCCTTCATTTTCAGGATCAAGGAGTCAGAGGAGTGGACCTCTCCTTCGTCACGTCGTTTCGTAACATGTCGTGCTTGGGAATTATGTAATAAAACGCAGGGCTTTTAAGAAAGAATTTACAATTTCCAGCTTTATTTTTTAAAATAAAATGCCGGAGCGAAACACAGGTTCTCTGTCGCTAAAGGGCTTATTTTTATGAGAAGAAACTTCATCATTTAACCTTTTATTGTATAAAGTATGACAAGAGACATTGACTATTTTTGAGTGCCGGCGTCAACTTTCAGTAGTGCATTAAGGCCGCAAGCACTTGTTTCGATATGATAAAAAGCCAACCAACTTATTTATCTCTGCATATCAGCATAACTTTTTTATGCAATTATGCGTTTACACTCTGCTGTCAGTGTTTTGTACATGCTTGTATATTGGTAACGAAACACCGCAGAAAGGTTTCAGATTCCAAATATAGGTTATTTAGACCGAAACATAATGTTAGCTTGCCCATTAAGATGGATCTAGGCTTGTCATACAAACACGAACGAAACTTAGCGACCGCCAGTCAGTTAAATTCCATTTAGGATCATGTGCCTTTTATATCCTTCCGTGTACGAACCTTTTTCACCGTGTAGTTTTCTGTATCGCTAAATTAATAGACGTTCGGTTGGGTGGTAATAAGTAACCAGCAACTTAAAAATCCGTAAACACCAGCACGTCACGCACACCGGAGAAACTGGTCGCAAAATGTTGGTTTCATGCAAAGTGAAATTGGTCCGAAGCAGTTGGTTTCATGCAATGTGAGAAACTACATTTGCATGAAACTAGTCCTTCGATCACGGATATGGGAACAGCAAAATGCTAAGACTGAGTTTAAAGCAATCAGTTAGTTTGCTTGAAAATCACTTTAGGCGTTTTGCTTTTTTTTATATCAGGCATCAAAGCGATAGTTTCCGGCGACTTCACTGTCACGTTGCATGAAATTAATTCTTTGGAATTAATTTCTTCGGTGTGGGCGCCGTGTATTTGTCGTAACTAATCGTAGTAGAAGCCGATTCCAGTGGCCGTGCGGTCTAAGGCGTGGGTCTGCGGCCGCTCGCTTACTAGGATCGTGGGTTCGAATCCCACCGGGGGCATGGATGTCTGTCTCTTGTGAGTGTTGTGTGTTGTCAGGTAGAGGTCTCTGCGACGGGCAGGTCCCTCGTCCAGAGGAGTCTTACCGACTGTGGTGTGTCTAATGTGTGTGATCATGAAACCTCGAAATGAGGAGGCCTAGGCACCCGAAAAGGGGCTGTTGAGCCATAGGAAAGAAAAAAAAATCGTAGTAGAAACTCTTGGCTGTCAAGAATAGGTATTCGATTTTATGCTGTTATACAAAACTCGACACATAATTTACCCTGGTACAGAACCTCATTGAAGGTTACTATTATAGGACCCAGCGTTTAAGCAGGTGCAGGGGACGTATTTCTTAATCTTTTATTATGGATGTACCTGTTCATAGAATCGACTGAATCTGCGAATATTCGGATTTACTTTATGTGACTTTATGTGATCCATAATCCGTGCATATATATGTAAAACTTATATATACATATATAATCCGCATTTACATTTTCTGCCGTTTACTGTCCGTCCGCCTGCACCAATGCAGGATAATCAGACCCCGTAATAACTACTGATCGCTTCTTTAACAATCCGTACATTCTTACCTTTCCATGTCACTTGAGGCTTGTAATTCCCGCAGATGAAGAAACATCAACGTATAGCCTAAGAATTTATACAATTTGGACGGAGACTCGAGCTGTAAGAGCGCCGGTTTTATAGGCAGATCTGGTCCATTTCGTCGTGAGTTCTTTGTCGGCAAAGACTGACATCTGTTGCAAAGCGTGTCTGTGCCTGTATCGACCTTCAGGCTCTCGTTTTCAAAGGCGATCTATGAGCAGCACACAATGTGGGCTGAACTTAGGGCATGACACGAACTTCTGCGGCTCTGACTTTTTGATCGACGTTTCTGTCCATATAATCTTGTGACTGGATCAGACTGTATGCAGTGGCTGTAAAAAACATGAAGTCAGAGGTTACCAACTACAACCTTTAATTGCAACACGACTCAACTACCAACTACAGTACAGAAGTATCCCCAATGACAGGTGATTTCGGCTGGTGAGACGGAAATGGTGTGGGATGGGGACTAGTTTTATCATGAGATCTGAGCTCTTCTGTGATCTTACACAGCGTTAAATGGTGCTTCCGTACCGACGTTTCGGAACAACGTATAGGTCCAAACTTCAAGGGTCAAATATTACAAGAAGAATCACGCACGATTTTATCATGGTTTTAGATAGTGTGCCTTCACCTAGCGGATCGAACAAAGCGATGAGATATGTGAAATGCGACAGGCTGGAGTCCAACAGACGAGCTTCAGAGCAAAATACAAAAATAACCTGGAACTTCGAATATAATAGTTTCATAGGACAAATATTGCAGTTGTTCATAAACCAGTCCCCGAATTGCGGCTTATTGTGACTTACTAACCGCTATGAAGACAAAACTTTATGTTGCTGGTAAAATTAAAATTGCATATGGCTATCAGGAAATGATGCAAGATGAACACGTGAAATTAAATCCAGGATTTCCATGAAAAGGAGCATTCGACAAAAAGAAAATTGTTTTCACCAGCAAATTGGACTTAAATTTAGGGAAGAATATAGTAATGTGCTACATTTGGAATATAGCTTTATACGGTGCTGAAACGTGGACACTTCGGAAAGTTGATCAGAAATATTTTGGAAAGTTTTGAAATGGGGCGCTGGAGGATGGGGATCAGTATGACCGATCACGTGATAAATGAAGAAGTACTGCATAGAGTCAAGAAGGAAAGGAATATCCTACGTACAAAAAAAGAATAAGAAGGAAAGCTAACTGGATTGGTCACATCTTGCGTAGAAACTGCCTTCTAAAACACGTTGTTGAAGGAGGAATGGGAGTGGTGGGAAGATGGGGAAGAGACGTAAGCAGGTACTAGATTACCTTACGGAAACGAGAGTATACTGGAAATTGGAAGAGGAAGCACTGCATCGCACTCTGTGGAGAACTTGCTTTGGAGAGGCTATGGACCTGTCGTAAGACAGGCTACGAAATGAGTGAATTAATGGCTGTCAGGAATGCTTTCCATAAATACTTAAAAATATTTAATCTGCTTGAAAATCTGAATTTAGACCTTCGTAAATACTACCTCAACAATTTTAAGGGCTCCACAAAAATAGAACTTGCTAACATTTTATTTACTCAGTACTTGTCCTCTTCATAACCACATGACTATACTACAAAGTGCGGGATAGACCTCTTGTCCTGTTCTTACCCATTTCAATGTAGTGTCTGATTTCTTTTATCTAGAGTAAGATACCACATTGTGTTCCATATATTACTGCAACAGAAATGAATTGAAATCACCTTTAATACAACTTTATTAGTGTATATACTGTATAGCTTATGACAATATGTTTTGCCTTTCGATGCTTGCCATCTTCAGGTCATTAGAGTAGAAACAACAAAGAGAAGAAATTAATTTTGACAACATAAAAATATAAAAATATATTCACAATTTCATATATTACTTTCCCTTTCAAATTACATGTTACGCATATATCTAGTTTTTATTACGTTTTTGTTTTTAAACTATTATTAAGATCTAATTTTGTCGAATAGAATTAGTCCTTTCTTGTTGACTACCCTGTTAGAGCTAAAACCTACCAAGGCAGGGTTGTCCGACTGGAGCGTGTGTCGTTTTTGATTTTGCATTGAAAAACGGCCATTTGAAGAATCTGAAAGGAGACTTTCTCCATGTCCACAGATTTATAATAATTCACAACTCTCGTTTGCCTGTAAATTGAACACTTCTTCATGAAGAAAGCTTGGTGGGAATTTTGGAATTATTTTATACATTACCTGGAATTGCAATTACATTGGTCATTAAGTTGAGTTAAAGTTTAAAGTACAATTTTGCTCATTAGAATTTCGAACACCTCTTGTACGTTTTATTTTTTTTAAGTAACTTGAACCTGTGAAACACGTAACAGTTCTTGCTTCGAATTCCACGAAACGGGACGAATTGTTGCAGGAAACATAATTATGGAAGCGTCGTTTTTAGCGCCACAGATGGAAGCACAATATTGTCCGTAATGTACTTTGATCGATCATAAATAAGCCGTAATGGGGATACCGATTCAGAGGAGATTATTTTAATCCCTTGAGTACATGGTGTAGGAAATTTAGAGTTTTTCCAGTACTGCACTTTGCTCGCTTAACCTATCTTGATGTGAACTGTCTTGGAATGACTATTCTTCAATTCCTTATGGCAGAAAATTGTGTCTACTGAAGCATGGGACTCCTATTGAACTGGAGAGGCCAATTGGTTTTGTGATAGAAACCATTACACTAATACGCAAAGTGTTGCTTCCTTATAGGGGAGCGAAATACAATTGCAGTACGAAGAATGAGTGACAGTGTCTTGTCCAGGCACTACGAAGTTCAACTAAACTAAAACTAATTTATCCCTTTGCACGTCATGGCGTATTGGGATTTGAAGTATAACTCCACTCATTTCTATCCTCAGAACTAGATGGACGTGGGTGGTCAGATTCCCGCCTCGGAAAGTTACCGCTCGAGAAATACCCTCTAGTACCCATTACATTGGAGGCTGAGTGGGCCCCAGAACAGGTCTGGGCATTTTGAAGAGGAAACTGTGTTGCCTCTTCTGGAATCTAACCATGATTCCCCTGCTGTCCAGGCCGTACCCTAGTCGCTACACAGATAAGGCTACATTCGCTCACAAGAAGTGCGATTATTTGAAATTTAGCGCCACGAGTCTGTGACATTGGACGAGGAGTCCTTGTAAGTCGTAATTATGGAAATGAATAAGGGAAATACCTTTCACTAGATGTTGTGTTGATCAGTTGAGCATCTTGTGGGGAACACGTTAAAATTTTAATATTAATTTAAACTCTTCATTTGGTTCTCGCATTCGAATGTCAGTCCGTAGGCCGGCAATTTTTACTGAAGTTCGTCACACTTATTGTGGGTTCGTTCCACGCTTTTTGTGGTTTCCTTCAAGTACACCATTACCCAATCATGTAAATATGTCGATATCTTCTCTGCCTCATTTCCGTTTTGATGTTTGCAAAAAGTTTTACATTTATCTTACAAAACAGTTTAAGTTCCCAATTTGATACTGCATTTTTAAATAAAAAATGAAGTTAATATTTTATTAGTGTAAACTTAATTTCTCTTTTATTACAGTGTGCAATATCGACGTCTGAATGTTAACAGTTACATTTATTTTATTACGGTGATAACCAACAGAAGGCAATGGAGAAGGTATGTACCATTTCGTGATGTTATTGTTCACCAGGCGATCAGAATCAAAAGGAAAAGCAAGCCCTATAACACTCATGCGACAGGTGAATAAGCTCACAAAATTTTGGTCGGTGAACCTGAAGAGAACAGACTAGTTGGGAGATACAGGCGTAGGCTTAGAGAAGATGATAATATTAAACTGGGATATTAAGGACATAGGATGTGAGGTTGTAGACTGGATTCAACTGACTCAAGATGCTGCCTACTGCCATATTATTATGAAAACTATGGTGAACCCTTGTGTTTCTTAAATGCAGTGAATTTCTTGTATAGCTGAACAACTCTTTGCTTCTGAAGAAGGGATGTGCTGCATAGAAGTATTGCCACGTTACATAATCGACTATTTGAGTAGTAATTCCTATAATTCGTGTTTGGTTTATTATGCGTACCTGACTAAAATGGCATTCAGTAAAGATTTCGGAACATTCTAGACGTTCGGACACGGAAGATAAATCGAAATTCATGGGCCACCGACATTGTAAGCGGCAACACAGTTCAGAAATTCTCATTAAATATTAAGCATGTTAAGATGTAACACGTATTGAAATAACATTCAGCATTTCACATCTACTTCATTGATGGGCGATTTGTTTCTCCTACGAGTACAACTGAGTCTGATTTCCAAGAAGGACATTTATCATCCATTCTCTTAGTAGAATTTCCCATTTTATGCCATAGAACTCCTGGAATATATATATATTGTCTTGCCAAATAATGTCATAAAGAATAATAAGAATATGTACTTCAATAGCACAACAGTAATTGATTTGTAGACTGGACTGTACCAAACTTTACACACGAATGAACATACGAGTCAAATCAGGAAAGAAGGGAAAAGTGGCATCAGTAGCCTTTTGTAAGAGAATTTCATGTCTTAACAGTGGACTTTATTATTAAGATTGTTGGTTTGTTTAACGGCGTTTTGTATCAGCAGTAGGCTATATACGACATGTTTGGATATTATTTCTTACGAATTAGGAACGACGTTGGGAGGAGGTCTGGCAACCCATTAACGTAGTGTCAAAGTGTATGCCTATAGGAAAACACTAGAATCGCTATTTAGTTTAGCCATCCTTCAGGTCGAGATTGGAACGCGGGACTTCTAAATAGGAGATTTGACAGCCACATAACTGCGTCGTATTATCGCGTGAGGAATCGGTAAAGATGTCCATGAGGAGGAAGGTAGCGACTTTTACACAAACCCTTCAAATACATGTAACCTTCTGGCTAAAAGAGTTCACTGGTGTGCTTTCGAAGGAGATGATTTTAAATTAATATTTACCTCGGGGAGGAGTGGATAAACTGAAAGGGAGTTACTCAACACAGGTTTCTGAAGGACAGAATATATTCTAACATACAAGTCTGGAAATTTCTGCGAAGTTTATATGCGCTAAATAGACCAAAACAAAAGGACCACAAGCTCAGACTCTGGATTTGACAGAGAAGGCCGAGGTCAGAAGAAACGTACTTGAAAATAAAGCGTGTGCAACTTCACAGATGTTATAAAAATAAATGTCCAGAAACATAAACATATACCAAGCCACGATTTCAATACACACTGATAGGCATCCAAACGAAAACTGACCTTACGTTGATGGAGTCCACGGCACAGCCCGAACTTGTCAGACACACAGGACCACAACAAACATGTCAATGGAGCTTGTTACTGTAACAACGTTCATGTTGACATTACTTTTATATGTCAAATTTTAAAAATATTAAAGGAGATATTGTCATTCATTTCCCCCTCAAGCATGAAAACATAAATTATTATTAGTGAGGTGTGAAAGAAAACGTGATGCGACTTAGTACAAAGAATATGCC
The DNA here is from genome assembly GCA_021186555.1 of Reticulitermes speratus. Classification (NCBI taxonomy): domain Eukaryota; kingdom Metazoa; phylum Arthropoda; class Insecta; order Blattodea; family Rhinotermitidae; genus Reticulitermes; species Reticulitermes speratus. The sequence continues at coordinate 34,438,612 of JAJKFL010000001.1, read as the reverse complement.
TGTGGAGATATGTATATAGGGCTATGTAGGACGATGCCCCACTAATTGCCAACATCTATATACGAAAATGGTCATCCGAACTGTAACATGAAAAGCCAACAAAGAACTTAACTTAGCGGAATTGATGCTTTTTTAATAAATTCATGAAAATACTTATATAAAATGTATAATTTACTTAATTACTTACTGGTATGGGGCTTGTATATTTTCCTTGATCATATGTGTGGCAATAAACAATGGAGTGACAACGAAACTTGAATTAAAACCATAGCAACATGTTTATTTTAGTCTTGAAAGTGCTGATATAAAATAACTATCTATAACACTTGCACATCTTCTTAAGTTAAAACTCTTAGTGTTTTTCTGGCAATTTCCTCGTTGTGTCTGTGTATTTGGCAGTACAGAATTGCCGCCGCCTTAACTGTGTACCTAAATTGTGCAAGCTAGAGGTTCTTTAACTTTCGTCAATATTCATAACTACTGTCAAAAATGTTTTATTCTTGGAAACATTTCATGTGTCCGTCTGTCCACCCTTCTACCGACCCAAATTAAATTACAAACCTCCAAGGTACAGTACAATTGAGCGGTATTCATTAAATGCAATAGCAAGGTCATACTACTCAGTACTTTCCCGTCTTGGAAGTTGTTAATTTGCTGGGATCAACAAATTAACATGATCAGCCTGGGGATTTTATAGGAAGAAATGACACTAGATTCGTTTAACTAACTGTTTGGAGGTCCGAATGGGGACGACTTGCGGAAAAATATGAAACGTTAATTAAGGTACTTTTGCAAAAATTAAGAGAAGCGCGTGGCTTTGTGCAATATGTTGATGGTAACAGAAAAATTATTTCAACTCGCCATATGAGGTCAAATGTTATATAGGTAGATGCCACTAGTGTCAGTTGTTGGAAACGTAAATTTTTAAATTATAATGACTGTTCTACGTGTCAGCAATTTAGCAAGTAATGTCAGACGATTCGAAAATATTTTGTAGGACAAGTTGCGAGGGGAACAAAGATATTTTGTGAAAAACAAAATGGCGACAAAGATGTATTTCAGAAAGAAATGGAATGTGCAACGATGACAGTTTTCCGAGACAAAGTCCCAACGTTAATAATGAAGAGGAACTACACCATAATTAAACTAAGAAATGGGGAAGGGTTGACGAAAACCATTAAGAAACTGAGACTGGAACTTGTCAGCGGCCAGAACAACGCCTTCATCAGTTTAAGTGGTGAAGAATGTTTGTCGTTATGCACTTGTAAATATTATTTTGGTAATCAAACAATAAGACCAACGAATGCACTTAACTTAGTGTATTCGTTGGTCTTATTGTTTGATTTAAATAAAATGCACGGTGCTAATACAGTGAAAATTATTTTGGTAATTTTCAAACTTTCAAGCTCTGATCATACTTAGGAATAAGCAAATTATTCACGAGTAGTTTTCAGAGACACCCAATGTTTAACGTGCAGCACCTACCAAGTACCACGCTCTCCCACATTTTAAAGAGCAATCCACACTGCAGTAGCACAGTTCGCCTCTGTTTGATATAAAACCCTACGTCACACCATGCTTGTCTGACTACGTTAGTCTGTTTGCTTCTCTGTCCGCATGACACACTGATCGATTACCTAATTAATGTTAGTATTGTCATTCTGTTTAATTGCGAGATTATTCGAATTTCTAACTGGCTACTATTTGTCTCTTTGCCTCATTTGCTCTAGTGTGTTAATTTTTAAATTGACCGCTATTTGATTGGAATTCAGCAAAACGCAGTTGTTGAATTGGCTACCTATAGGTCATGTGCAGACCATAGAGTTATTTGAGAGAATAGAATTGAAGGTATTGATTTTATAGTTGATTCTTGGGCCTACGTGTAACACCCTATGGTCAGAACGTCACTCGCTTTTGTAAAATATGCATTTATGTTTTTTTGATGAACACAATATTAATGTTCTGTGGGGCTGTCAATCCTAACACGCTATTCCATTATTATGTCATTTCCTATTAAATTATTTTATTTGGACGAATATTAAAGTAAAAATGGTTTTATACACCGGAAGTGGAAATTTGCAGGAAATAACATGTAGAATCACAAAATTATTTAAGGAACCATACATATTTCTGCCGTGCACTAGTGAGTGTTGCACAAGGGGGGGGGGGTGATCTAATGCAGGTTTATGCTTTGTAATCTTCGTTTGATGTTATTAGCGCAATGGAATCAATGATGACGTGGGCTGGGCTTATGACACTCATGGAACGAATGAGAAAAGCGTGCACAGTTTTGGTTGTGACACATGGAAGTGTGAAGCCACTGTCAAGTATGAACATTAAATAGGATGTGGGGGTGCCGACTTTTTCATCTGGATAATAATAGGATTTAGTGGCTGGCTTTGATATAATGGAACTTTTGTTTGAATAAAAGGTGAGGAATTTACTTGAGTGGCTGGAATGTGCTCCATGTACGTAATGTGTAGATTTGGGCAGTATGGTTAATAAAAAAAATGTATTGGTAGAAAACAACTGCGATTCTGGAAAGTTTAAATAGCGGCGTGTGCTGTGCAGCTTGCTGTCGCTCAGAACCCTCTGTGCAGTGACCACAGATGTGGGCCAGATAAATTGCGGACGCTGTGAAGTGATTGATCTCGTCCGTGTACTTCACTACTAATATTCAATTAACGATCATCGATGTACGTAAGTGTATTGCATCTTGTTGTACATTTTATTATATAATTGCGCACTTTTATGGACATCGATTGAAAATAAGGACGACGTGTTCAAAGATTCAGTTCGTGTCGCATAGAGAAGCACTCCATCTGCATTATAGACACAGTCAAATTTAGGCGCGTTTGAAAAGTTGCGAAAAGCCACTACGAGATTCTTCATATCTGCCTGTCTGTCTGTCCATCTGTCCGTCTCTCCGAGTGGAATAACTCGACCACAGCTCAACGGATTTTTATAAAAAATGGAACTGGGAATTTCTCTAACGTCCGTTGAGAAAACTGAACTTTAATATCAGACAAAAAAGATACATTTTGCATGAAAGCCTGCGACAAATGTAGTATATCTATATGAATTATTTTGGGTTAGAGAAAAGTTTCAGATAATACGTGCAGAGAAACTCCAAGCACATTTCTTATAAAACACATTTTCTATCGAAAATTACGAGAATTATGGGAAAAACTACAGAGTATATGTGATCTTACAAATATGGCGCTAAAAACGCAATTAAGACAACACAACGTGACAGTTATATTACTTAATACTTGTTGCTTTTGTTCTTGACAAGTTCCGTCTGATCTGATAAAACAAGTGCTTTCGGTCAGACGTAGCAACAAGTACAGAAAGAGAACTCTGGAAAATTTGGAGTTAATTCTTGATATACATTGCATTTCATAACGAGTAACAACTACACACACACACACACACAAACACACACACACATATATATATATATATATATATATATAGAGAGAGAGAGAGAGAGAGGGGGGGGGGAAGGAAAGAAAGAGCTAGAAATCTGCGTAATAAGAAAACTGAATTTATGAAATCTCTAAGGAATAATAATTATAGTGATGTTACATAACATATTCACAGATTTTAACAATAAAAAAGGTGTGGTCTCCAAAGGATTAAACGATAATGCCACCTGGTATGAGTCTAGGATTCAAAGACCCGAAAACTCCTCCTTGCTCTATACGTACGTTTCTGAATTCGATGGTATGTAATGAAATAATATTTGTTTTCTGAGACGTATAAAAGTCACAGAAATACACTCTCATTCAGGATGTAGGGCTACTGAATGCACATGAAACAACCGCTGGCACTAATGGTTTAAATTGTTTTTTGGCTACACTCAGCCTTTTTACAAGGTAATTTCTCGGAATAAGTAGCTATATATAATACACGATATTATAAATTGAACCATTAAATGCGGTCTTAATGTGATATCCTTAAGTAATACATCTTTCCTGAACCTGTAATTTGTTAAATGTGCCAGCCCCAAAACACTGATGAGGGACATGACATAATCCACACTATTTGTTAAAATATTTAATGCAACTTAACGCAAAATTATAGTGATCACAGTTTCCCAGGGTGTAAGTGTAAGTGTAAGTGTAAGGGAGGCTAAGGTCAAACTTAAAGGACCGTAATGCCATAGAAGAAGAAGAAGAAGAAGAAGTAAGTGAATTGTGCCTTTAGCTGTTCTCAGACATGTTTCTTGGGTGGATGACTGTCTTGCTTGCTGATATATGAAACAACGAAGAAGGTAATGCAGATGCAATATTGATGTAGTGACTTCACGAGAATTAGGCAACTATTACATCCACAATTGTTGAATTCAGATGTTTATGAATAAGTTCAAAAACGGGAAAGATTTCAGAAGTAGAAGAATTGGAAGTTAAGCACATACATGACCGTGCCTTTTATTTAACTCTTTAAAGCTCTCTTGTAACTGTACGTATCATCTGCTATAATATTAAGGTACTCTGCATTTTTCCACACATTTTAATGTAGTGTGTTTCTTATGTTTCCCACAATAAATACCGAATACTTCTCGAACAGAATTAAACGGATGGTCGTTTCAGTGGACAAAGACTGTTCTCTGTGAGGTAGAAACTAAATTGTTTTATATTATTTAGAAATAAGCAAACAGTGGAATCACTACCGCAATAATCTATACTGACTTAAATTTTCTCTTACAAATATGCACTTGCAAACATATAAAACACTTTCTTGGTCATTCTCCATTCGGAAACTTACTTACTTCTTAATCGTTAGATAATTTTGTAAAGCTAACCTATAGACTCATACAGCTGTATCTCATCCTTTATAAGTTTTCCTGCATCACTAGTAACCTAGTCCTAACAATTTATAAATCATTTATTAGGTCCACGTCAACCTATTCAACCCCTGCATTGTGATATAAAGCCAAAATATTCTTCCGTAACCTCCCAAGTTTTTCATAGCAGGGTGTTACGAATTATGCTAGACTCTCAGGGGTACCGCCAATTGAGACTTTACGCGAGCAACCTGGCGTGGAAAGTGTCAAAATTCGTGAAAACAGGCTAGCTTCTGAATTATAATATAAAAATAAGTTTAGCAGTATGGAACAAATAACACATTAAGCTAGTGTATTCCTATTTGTAAGGAATACAAGATGCTTTGTGTCTTGTTGGCGGATTGACTTCTTGTAAGGCAAAAGCGCTGTTAACACGGTACCAATGACGTCATACAGGACAATGATAATAAGCCGAACAAATCTCTTATGTTCTCTGTGAGTAGGCGGCTTAACATCGGATGACATTCTGGAGGATGCAGTCCATAAACAGCGTCAAGTAAATCGTTATCTTGGCCAGATCGAGAGCCCTTATTGTCTCAGATTTGGACAAAATGAAACAAAGGTACTATTGCTTTCTCGTGTAATTGAAGTTAACATTTCATTTTATACAACATGTGATTTACATTATTAGGAAGTAGTAACATACATGTTAGGGAACGTTAGCGGATTTCTATCTTTTGTTCCCTGACTGCTTCTTGAATTCAGTATCCGGAAGGTCCTGCGATTGGCTATGTCGACACAGGTTTTCTTGGCTTTCCTCTGTCTTCAAGCAAATGGTGACATGGTTCCCAAGGTACAAACAAGTTGCTTCTGCATGCTTCTCATGCAGCACGCCTAATTTAAATCCATCAAAATTAAATCCCCATATGTTTTTTGCAACTCTAAGGTTACTCCTATCAGAAGGACGATCGGGGAAAACCTCAGAACCTTCTGATAAATTGTTGCTGTTTCTTCCCCCCACCCCCCGAAAAAGTGATAAAGTGCCTCTCACTTCTTCCTCTCTTTCCTTTTCGTCTTACTCTTTCATAAATACGTCTGTCTCTCTAAAGTCTAGTCACTCTTCAGAGTGTTAAAGAAAACGTCTTCATGGAACTTCCACTCTTGGTTATGAAACTGGAAGAGAATGATGCCGTATAATTCTTTACGCTCCTTTTTCACAACGAAGCCGCAGTTCATGTAGCAGGCGTGGTTTCCTTTTTACCTTTTACTGAAGTAAGGGACTAAGTCTGTGGATGATGATTTGGCGCTAGAGGCTTCCAACTTTCTGTCTACTGTTTTCTCCTCCAGTCACCTCCGGCATATTTAAACCAGCCCAGTGTGCTTGTCACTAGTGCAGGTTATCATATCGTTATCAGAACCAGTGTTTGTGTGAAAAGTATGGCTAGACGGATGTACGGGCATATGAGGAAATGTGCTGGAGGGGTAACAGTAAGAATCAGAAGGAAATGGGGACGGGATCCATCCAGAACGGACTACTTACACATTTAATATCTTAAAGATGGTAGGTAACAGACCGGACATTGCGCTGTGTTAGAACTTTCTTCGTATCCGGGAGTCCCAGAATTCGAATATTGGACAGGAGGTCAGAGCTCGTGGATACTTCTGAGTTTGCAGGAGCTGCTGAGCGAGCACATTAAGACAGACCACGACGGCTACTTTTCAAGCACTCACTAATAAACATTTATTTAATTATTATATAAACTGTGTAGTTAATAAAGCATCGTTAAAAAGTAAGAAAATTAATGGAGAAGTTCCCTTGTCTTTTTGAGGTTTACTGTATTGGTTTTTGATTGTTATGGCAAACGTGACAATTAAGATTTTCCAATATTTTACCAAATAATTTATTCGGGTATTGTGGTCAGCTTTATCTTTTGTTTCTATAATCTAAGGTCACTGAAGGCGGAAGCAAAATATAATTTTGTGGCATATGTTTCTGGGCGCCCTGTAGTGAGTATACTACAAGCTGGGCAGTTGGTGTGCTCTTCCCGGCTTGTGCACCAACCTCTTTTCTTCGTCATCGAGTCCACACCGGCTGTGAGGTGCATCCAGTGTTCTTTCGATTGGGTACAGAAAACTCTTTCCGCGGGGAAAAAATAGATGGTTCAAGAATCTGAGAATTCAGCTCCAACTACTGGTAGTATACAGATTGAAAGTGCTTAAGAATATAAGCCCATCTTCTTATACGTCTTCATTTTAAGTTGCTTAATTCAGAGCAATAACGACTTCAACTCTCCTTTTATCTGCTGTGCCTATAATTTGTGGCAAAGAGAAATAACTTAGGGGGAAAGTTACTTGACAAAAGGATTATAAAAATAATTTTATTTTGTCTATAAATTAGAGGCTATCACAAGTTCGAGCTACAGGAACGGAAATACCTTTATTGAGGCCGATAAATTACATGCTGTCACAAGTTGCAACTACAGGGACAGAAATAATTTTATTGATGACCAGAAATTACTGGCCGTCGGAAAATTAAGGTACAGTGGCGGAAATGATCACATCACCTACAAATAACCGTACAGTATTAAACTTTCTGAGTGTTTTTTTTTCAAACAATTCGTTAAGTTTTTGCTCTGTCTGTTGCAGGTACGTGACAACTGATTCAATTTTTCAAGGTGGATTTCTGCGTCCCTGTGGAAATATGTAAGTGTAAAATGTTTGGAAAACCTAATTCTTTGTTATGAAATATGGTGCGAGGATATTCGAAATAACACTCTACAACTGAAGCGAAAGTATTAGAAAATTCTTCCTTATCACTTTACCCTATTAATTACGCTATTGTAAAAGTATATTGAGCGTATCTGAAACTCCAAAGACGGAATTTCGTACAGGATATCTGCAACTCGTAGATTCAAGTAAATAGGCTAAGAGTTTGGAGCACAGTCCTTCTTGAAAATGTAAAATGTAAAATTTTCGAATTGGGGTGTAAACAGTGATATTATACTAGGACAGAAGTATGAAAAATAGAACACTTATGGTAGGCCTATTCTTTCGAAGTACACAAGTCATTTGAAAAGACAACTTTAAATTTGCCGTCCTTTTAGTACTTTGAAATAACTTCCAAATGCCATTAAGAGGCTGTGTTGTGTAAGTCTATGGTGCCTTCCCCCCCCCGCCCAAGGTACTTTACTCGTACGTTCCGGAAACAGTTAACATTCCGGCCCGCAGAATTTAACTGAAATCTTGAGTTGAATTGTTTTATGTGGGAGAGTGTGAAGGGGCAGCACTAGAGGTGTCACTCTGAGGTTCCGGTGTAAAAGAAACAAGATATACGACCTGTGTTAAGTGTCGCACTTTACGATAAAGTAGGCAATTTGTTAACCCTAATTGTCAAGCTCCCTAGGGATGGTAGCAAGCAGAACTGCATATGGAAGTTGTTAAGGTAATAAAGTTCACTGCAGCTCATAAACTTTAAACAATTATGAGTCTAATTTGCTGGAACTGGACCCCGTCATACTATACTGTGTCAAAGAGAACCACTACAAAGCATGTGTACTTGCGAAATCCGCGACGCAGGTGTCGTCTCATACTGCTACCTTAACACTTTGACGCAGGTGTCATATCATATTGCTACCTTAACACTTTGTCGCAGGTGTCATATCATACTGCTACCTTAACACTTTGACGCAGCTGTCATATCATACTGCTACCTTAACACTTTGACGCAGCTATCATATCATACTGCTACCCTAACACTTTGAAAACTAAGATAGAGAAGAATGAGAAGAAGCAGGGGGTATAGAGAGAGGCCAGTACTATTATTATTTTCATTGTGATTATATTGCAGGGGATATTTTTGCACTTTTTCTTGTAGTGTCTCTATTTCTATCAAACGCTGCACGTAATGTGTCTAATGTGTGAGAAGCAACAAAGAGTGACTCTAATAACATATTGCTTTGTTTAACTTTTTACAACAAAATAAGTCGCATTGTCCAACGTACCATAGTTATTACACTTTATAATGTATCAAAATCGTGGTGGACCCGCAGTGCTACTCAACTAATATTTTATTTCCATTTTTTACAGTCACACTAAAGACAGATTCAACAACTTTGAAAATTGATTTGACCTTTTGTTTCATATGTTTTAGCTCTAAATATACCTGTTTATGAAATGTGATGATTCACACGTATGTATCATGTGGCTGTTTTCCAGCACAGACCATGTTGTCAGTTTAGAACTACGTCTTATTTAATGCTGGCAGGTATTGGAGGCACCTATATCAGAATGTAACTCCCGTTCAGCTACAGGCAGTACAGTATAAAGGATAGGCGCTGAAGGCCACTGCTAGCGTTGTTAACCTTGGTATTCTTATGGAAGTTAAGCTCCAGTGTTTCTTAAACTTTGGCACTAGATGAAGGTGGGTGGTTAGCATCACGCAACGGCCGTTTTATTTCATGAAAAACCACGGTACTTACGGGATACGAGACTGCATGGGTCCCAAAGACTGTTTGGACGTGATGGAGAAGGGGGAAATTATCTCTCTGCTTTGAAAAACGAAGTCTTATCCTTGGACTTCTACCTTGAAGCTTAGCTACGGACTGAGCTACCCGGCAATCAGAATCTAGATATTTAAAACGTTGCAGTAGCTTCGTGAAATGTGAAATCCAAAGTTTCTAAGGCGTTTAGTAAATAATTTGCTATGTAAAATAATTCAAAGTTAATTTTTGACTTTCAAAGACGATATTATTTAACGTTAAGTAAGAGTCACGTTTGTAATTCCAGCACTATTCACTTGGTAATTCTGTCTACAATCTGTCTGCAAGGCGACAAGAAATTACCCCGTTTTCAGTGCTCGTGGAACATTTACATTCTGAGAAGACTCGAATAAATACTAAAATCCTTTTAGCTAATAAAATAAATTCCCCTGGGTCCATGGAGTCTTAATTAGCTCATGATAATATATTGACAGATGGCACCCATAGGAACATTTGTCAGTTTTTTACTAATTCGAGACCAGAAGGCAGGCCCAGTGTCTAGTAGTTATCTAGTCGCTACTTATATCGAACACACCCTTTCGTATGTGAAACTCACCCCTAGTGATAACTTGTTTGTATTTCTAACTCATTCTCACTTTTTCTGCTGTTGTAATCATATAAAAATTCAAGGCGTGCCCTGATGGTATTAATCGTATCTTACTCTCTTAAGATAGTCCAATTAAGCGCGAAATAATACAGATCGTATGTGGCGGAAGTAAATCCAGACGTAAGGGCTGTGCCATGGCTCAGGCGGTTAGTCGCCGACCTCTCACCGCGGAGACCCGGGTTAGATCCCGGGCCAGTCCATGTGGGATTTGTGGTGGACAAAGTGGCACTGGGACAGGTTTCTCCCCGATTACTTCGGTTTTCACCTGTCAGTTTCATTCCACTGGTGCTCCATTACTTGGAGAAAAGAAAAAAAACTAATCATGTTTCTCTTCATCTTTATCACAGGGTTGCACAATAAGCCTTAAGGCTGCAGTGCATCCGTAGCTTCTGCTGCAGGGCCATTCTCCAGACAAAAAAGAAATCTCTGTGTATAAATTACAATCAAAAATTGACTACTAACTGTTCAACGATGCAAATTTACATTACACTTTTGTTATGGAACGTGACACAGCTTAATGTACTCAGTGTGCCCCATTTTCCGGACAGAACCTTTCATATGATACATGAAAAATTCGGCACTAGATGCACGGCCCTGTTGCAACACAAATAAGATGTTTAAAGCTACGCTGAAATTAATTATATATTATGAGCATCAGAGATTCAGCAGTTCATTCAACGCAGAGGAAGAGCGTGACAGAAGGAAAAGGATAGAAGATGTGATAATAATTAACATTTGACTGTGAATTATGAAATTTGATCTAATTGTGTATACAGGTATGCCGCAAAACGAGGTAATCTTGATAACAAGTTTTGATAAAATAAATGTGAGTTTCCTGAATCTGTAAGCATAAAATATTTTTGGTGGACCTTACGCTCTTCTGCAGCTCGTGAGCCTCCTCTGACGCCTTGCACGCTCATGTCAGGTTAAATTTTATCACTGCTCCTTCTTAGGTTATTACAAATGTTCTGATCAGTCTGCTCCATATTCTCAACACATTCCAATCGGTAGCAGCTCTAAACAAACTACGTATTTCCTCCTGTAATTCTTTCCATCCATCCAGAAACATTCGTCTGGCTAAAACATTTATTGCTGTGCTCACACTTTGACCAAATATGTCGAATCATACAATGCATTTCATGCGCATGTTTTCAATAGTGCAACTGTATGAGACATACTAAAGTACTATCCATGCTGAATGGAAAATTAAAACTGACTACGTGGAAATGGGTTAAGTTTCAATTTAATTTTTTGTACCTACGCCATCTATTCTAAGGCATACTAAAATTGGTCGTACTTATGACCTATACTCGCCTAATCAACAAAGATTAACCATAATAACTACAATTCTATTTAAAATGTGCTTATTTGCGTGACATGTTTCAATTCATTTGTATCATACTCCGAATTATCCTGTTGTAGTTCACCCTATGTAATAGACATTGAATTTTTTTTTCCTAGCTAACATTAAAACGATATTAATTAAGATTAAAATTGAAATTTGTTTACATGTCTCATAAATCTTCAAAAATTTATGGGACAAATTTCACATAAGTATTCCAGTAAAGGAACATGGTTACATCATAGTACTGCAATATGCGTTAGTATTTGCTCTTTCACTTTGCTGTTGAATTTTAAGTGGGCTTTGTGACCTCGAGAAATATTCGTTCTGACGTCGGTTGTCTTTGAAGAATAAAACGTATCAGGAATGCGATTTCATTAGGATCAAAGGCAAAGAATGCTTTGTTTGTCTTACTGTACCTCGTACTTGTTCAGTCGAATCAGATACATTTAATGAATTTCACGTTGTGTTCACCGTGCATCTTGACATTACTTTTCAGTTTTGTAACCAACAATTGCAGTTTTATTTTCGTATTTCTGTTCAATTAAATACGAAAGTAAAAGTGCATTCGTTGGTAAAAAAAACTGAAAATTAATTTAATGAATTGTTGCCTTAGACGACGCACATGATAAATGAAGTTCTGATTTTGCAGACAACGTAGTTTTTAGTCTTTTGCCATGCTTACTTAGAACTTCGCGTGTGAATTATGTACGAGGTGAGTGAGTGATTGCAAGGCCTTTTTCCTGGCTTCGTCTATTTCCTTTTGCTTTTATAAAATTGTCCATCATACAATATTAATTCCTTTTTTTTAGCATCTACCTTGTGCTGTTTTGTGATGCTCCTGAAAGGGACCTTGCCCCTGTTTCAACTCTAGAAAACTCTACCTTTGAAGGTTGCGAAAAATTCCTGCGCAATGCTGCACACAAACAGACTGTGTATGCGAAGTACTTAGATAAGTTCTTTACTTTAAACAGCAAATAATTTGTAATGTTAATTTTGTATGGAAAAACAAAGGATATGGTTCACGATGTAACGCCACTGATACCTTATGTTTAGGTGGTTCTTCAATTTATAAAAACTTCGGAGGCTCAGTCATGACTTACAGTAACTAAAACTGATGTCAATGAACTGCCTCTGTTAAGCTTTATTAGGGCTACCATACTTTTTTTTTCCCCGACATGCCTCCTTTTTCGACCCAAAAACTTCCATCTGGGAGGGTTTGTAAATTTGTAGAAATATCCGGGTTTGGACCGTTTGATTTTCTTAAAGCATTTTCATATTTGAGCGGTATTAAACATGAAAGAGTTCTTCGTTTTAAGGAAATACATAATTTATTACACTGCTATTATCCGAGTCAAAAAATAAAAACATATCAGATGAGCAGTTGACCACCAGAAGTTCTGAATAACTTGAACTCAAACGTTGAACACGCTGACAAACATGCTTAAAAAGTATCACTCAGAATACCCATGAAATTTGAAGAACTATTAGCAGAGAAACAGAGACTTTCTTCTACTTAGTGAAATTGTTGACTATTTATATCTCGTCTTTTTTACCTTGCTTTTTCTCTATGTCCTCTTTTTATGGTGGATAGGCGGGAAATATCGTCTTTTCTTGTGATGGATGTATGGTAATCTTAGCTTTAGGTTATGTTATCTTAGCAGTAGCTTGTGACCAATGTAGCTGATGAGTGTGTAAATATGAAAAATCATTTCTTTTGATGCCGTCTTACGTTATAAATTTTGTACTTGTTAATTAGAGAAAAAATTCTGATCTGCTGAGATTCATTGACGCAGATAGCAAGTGTTACTAGATAAACGTAAATTTCTAGCGGCCGATAACTTGTTTTATTGCAGCCACTAGAAGTGACATTCCACGGATTATCCACAGCAAATATAATGTAAAGTTAAATATAAAACACACATATTAACATATCGAGGATGGATAATATTAGGCAAGTCGCATGTTCATAATATTTTCTTTTCTGTTATTATCACCATATTAAAGCAATGAGGTTACCATGTAAGGCAGAGAGGAGGACGGATGAAAGCAAACGTCTTCTGAATTCTGGGGTGCAAACGTCTTAGAAATCTGTCATTTGGAAGACCAGAAGGCCATATAAGAATAATGTTAAATGCGATTTTATGGAGATATGTTTTAGTAATGTGGACTGAATTGAAGTAATTTAAGGCAGGATTATATTGCCGTTATTAAAATTGGCAAAACTGAGCAGTCTGCTGCATGAAAGATACTGAAGCTACTCGTGTTCTTTGTTACACACACGCATCACTCATGAAACCGCAATTTGTTGTAACCCACACAATTCGCCAAACTGAGATTCCCACATTACTAGACAGTTGGATTACAAACACACCTTCTGTCAATATATTGTGTCCACAACAAAATATCTTGTCCTTGTATTTTCGTAAAAATATAACATGCTTAAATGTTGGTCTATTGAGGTTGTGTCAAGTTTTTTCCTGTCTCCTGTAAAATTTTGTATCGGTGGGTTACGACAAATTTCTGTTTCATAAGCGATATATTTACTGCGAAGTTTAAGGAGTAAATAGCGTACGTTTGAGAGTGGGAAATGTAATAAATGGAAAATAAAGTGAAGATATGCAGTAAGTGAAGAAACATCGACTTCCGAAAATGTTGTACACGTATGCTCCGAAGCGAACACAGGAAGTAAGAAGACCGATGAAGAGGTTAAAAGAGTAATTCCAGAAAATCCGTTCGCAATCTGAAAAAAAAACTGACAATTATAAGCCTTGATGACGAACATCATATGTCTGCTACATCATAATTCGATGGTAACGAAATATTGAAATAGCGAGTTGGTGAATATTGCATCATCAGTGTCAACGACTTTCTTAACAAAACAAATACCGAAATGGGTTTGCAGCTGCTGTTTATCAAGTAGTCTGATGAGGAAGAGCTCAGAGAACGACCAGAGTTTAATGAATTCCGTCTGTTGACAGTCGGAGTGCAGTCCTTATCAGCCTAGTCTGCTCTGTTCTTTCGGCTTAATCCGGGAATAGCCATTGGACATTGCATTAGTTTATATGAAGGGTCGAAGACTCGGCCCTTCCTAGAAATGTAATAACAGCGTAAGGATCCTCGTTCTGATGGCTTATTTCTTGTTCCTTTGAAGGCAACTGTAGAACTGTAAGTGTATGTCACTAACCTAGCGGTTGGTTCAAACACTTTAGAGTGCTAATTCCGTTCCTTGCTTCATGATTTTCCTGGATCGGGCGATGTTTGTTATAGTATTTACAAGCGCTGTGTAAATTGTGTCAGGGCATAATATGTTCAAAGTGAAAGCGCTGAGAAGGAAATAATTGTGGTCAATTCCAAGATTCGATCACGGTCTTTACTTGAGGAAATGGGGTAAACCACTAAAAATGTTGGCAGAATTAACAAAGTGTCCGAATAGAAGCCAGCGCTTAAAGAGATATAGGCATGGGTTGAGAGGATAATATTAAACTGTTCCTTTAATCCATCCAGTTCGCTGCGTATTATATATATTTTTTCTCACATTCTGAAACGATTAATTTATTAAACACTTGTCTCATAGCCCATTAAAACTGAATTTAATAAATGAGCAAAATACGTGCATCTGTAATAATTTATGTTAATGTATATTAATGCGTGGAATTGATCAGGAGTTGGTCGTTCGAGAATTGTTAACTATAATCGGTATGATAATTTTCAACGCTGGCTTAGCTGAATTTTTTATTGGAGCTGTGGTTATTGTGTGTACCGATTTATTTAAAATTAAATAATACTACATTTTGTCCACAAAGTTATATGTCGGAATAATTTGGCTCTCAGGAATCAGAGCAGTTATTTCTCTAAATATCATTAACAGAATGCTCTATGTGACGGCGACACGATTTATTTTTTGAAACTTAAAAACTAATATTTAAAATATTATTTAAACAGCTTGGTGAAGATAAAGAGTTATTACAATTTTTGTGATAAATTAATATTGATTTACAGAACACAGGACTTCTATAAAAGCATTTCTGTGTTCAAATGTTTATTAAATATATTCAGGTAAATTAACAACGCGATCGTAATTTAGAAATAAAGATTCGTAATTTAGAAATAAAGATACATTTTGAATAGTATTAAACATTTCTATTCGATAAGAGATACGTCTGTAGCTCAACATAAACCAACCAATAATTCAGCTGCTCTCACGTGCGCTTCAAATTGTCATGGATTCTGCTGCGCCAGTTTCCCGTATCCTTCCGTATAACTGTCATATCGATGTCACATTGGAGATTACTTTTGTCGTTTACAGACCCGTGAAAGAAAGAAAGAAAGACAGAAATGACTAGATGTAGGAGGTAGATCTGAGATAAGCGTGTGGCGAGTAGATAAAACACTGAAGTAGTATTTCCGTTTTTGTTTGCAAATAAAGTAGTCTCCTAAAAACAATGATTCTTGAACGTGAAACAAATGACATTTCCGTAGTTTATATAGATCCTCACATTACACAAAATAAGTGAGGCGAATATAAAAAAGCCAATTTAAGAACAGGTGGTTTGCCTCTACGTACGGGTGGGAAGAGTAAAGTTTTTAAATGCTTACTTAGAGGATAATACACATTTTATTTTTGTCAGACAGCTACAGACAAGATTGTACCGGGTGTATAATAGTATCATTACTTTTAATCTGTTTTTTTCCTGTATAAAGAGCTGATAATTTTGGCTCCAGAAAAGGAAAAGCTTGTGTATAGATGTATTTACGAAATTAAAAATTGAAAATAATTTACAACACGTTATTGCTACGCATCCACTGAGTCTTAGCAGAGTTTATCTCGATTTGTCTGAGAAATCTTGTACATAAGAGTAATTTTCTACCATTTTTAGTATGCTACGAAACACTTTAAATTTTCATTTTTATCTTTTCGTTGTGTGCGTATCATTTATCATCCTTAGAGGAGGTAATGCATATAGTTGAGCTGTGGATGTCACGAGATTTCCTGGAAAACGGGCTGTTGACAGGTTCAGTTCATATATTTTCTTAAGCAACTCTAAAGCTAGTGGAAGTAGAGAGAAAACATTTTCGAATAATATTTTAAAGTTATGTGCATTTTACCCGAATGAAATCGACTTTCGGAAAGAACTAACCAGAGACATTTATAACCTTATAAAGTACAGAATAAGTACACATATGTGGATCCTTAGAAGTAGGTAAAAATGTTTCGAACTTTGTAATTACTAATCTAGATATCCGTTGAATAAGTAGCAAGGATATTTTGTTTCCTGTAGTTATGCTGCGAGATTCTATTTTCAAGATATGAAGTGTGTGGCTTTGCTTATATTGTGAAGGTTCAACCATCAGGCCATTGTCCTGGTGTTCGGCTCGGAAGAATACTAGTCGTCACTGAGCGTTATCGGTTCATGGACTTCTTTCCGAAGTCGAGCCACTCGAACCTTAAGGACGTAGGCGTATACACCACTCGAGAATTAAAATATCCTGTATGTTAATCTGTATTATAACCAAATAATAATTGCGGTTCAGCTTAGTGTTAATTAATTTGTCACGTTTCGCTTAAGGGCGATAAATATTTACAGTATTTAAAAAAACTCAGAGTTCCAAACTCTAAATTATTTAACCTGAGTGTTTGTGGTGACTTTTACTGCGATACACTTGTCTCTTGACAACTTTCTGACAATGTTTTTTTTCGAACTGTAATATTCGTCTTATTTGGAGAATGTTATGAAATACCTACTTTTATGTACTTCATAGAGTTAGCTTTTTGGATTAGCAGCTTTGTCCCATTAGTTTTATTGTCTCATAACACGTTACTTTGGCCAGCTTTGAAGGATGGTGCTATTGGTGAAGATTATTGTTCTGATGTGAATGAGTATGTACATTTATCAGTTCCAGTTCAGTTCCGGTTAAATTTTTTCGTACGTCTCAGTACTGTGAAATTTATTTACTCAGGCTGTACAAACATACTGAAATTTGAATTGGACCCCTCGAAAAATATATCAGAAATACCTTAAAAGTTTTGTAACGTGATGGTGGAGAAAGACAGAAAAGATCAGTTGTACCGATCGTCTGAAAAATAAAGAAGTATTACGTAGAGTAAGATTTCTCAGATTGTGGTAGGCATACCACTACTGGTACGCCAAACATTGTTTACTGGTATGTGGCCTTAACAAGAAATCGAAGTAGCTAACATTTAAAAAATAAATACAACAGAAGCCACATATATTTTCTTACATGCAACATTGCTGGTTAATATTATAAAACTTATCCCGCTGTCAGCCAGTCTTTCCAATTTTGGCATTTTTATTAAAATACAAAAAATTGTTGTGCACTAACTTTATTACATTTCATTGAGCGGTACGCCAGCGAAAAATTTTGACAACCCCTGACGCGGAGTAAAGCATTAAAGGCACATCCTACATACAACAGAACCATGGAAGGCTAACTGGGGTTTTCACATATGCATAGGAACTACCTTCAAGGAAACGTTATTGAAGTGAAGATGGACGGGAAGAGAAGATGAGGAAAAAGACGTAAGCAGCTACTGAATGACCTTAAGTAAAAGAGAATGTACTGAAATTTGAAAGAGGAAGCACTAGTTTGCACTCTGTGGAGGTACTGCTTTGGATGTGGCTATGGACCTGTCGCAAGACAGACTACGGAATGAGCGAGCTGGATGATATTTACAATTTTTACACTAAGTACGTAGTCATGTTCAATTTGTTCAGCGTAACTGTATGAAACAAATTTGTCCTTGAGAAGCTGAACGTCATTTAACTTGTCAATATATTCTCTGCATTGTATGGAGAGGGTAGATATTTTCAAGAGCACGACACAGGATATTTATGCTGCGCCAGATTAATCCAAGCCACATCCTCACACATGAATTCTTGTAAAATCTGTTTCCATAACAGTCTCTCATTTCATCATTTTTCAAGCTTTCCTACTAAAATACTACTTGAATTTATCATCTCTCCCTTTCGTGCTACACGTCGAATTCTTCTTATCCGTTGACTCGATTACTCTTATGCTACTTTCTGAAAACTGCAGATTATGAAGCTTCTCATTAAATGATTTCTCCATCTCGCTATTAATTCCAGAATGTTTTTTAAATACTGGTCTCTGAACTGTGCTATATAAACATTTGAGATAATATCTTTGAATAAATTTAGAGAGTCTGCATTGCATTCATCATCAAAGACACTCATAGTTTGCAGTTAATAGAACACTCACACAAACATGTGTATCATAATTTTATCTCACATCCCTCGCAAATCTGATTAGTAAACGAGATCGATCGATAGGTCATTTAAAGACAATGTATCAGCTCTACATATTATTTACCGTGGAGTAGTGAGAATGATTAATTTGTGAGATATTCATATCTGTGAATACAAGAACAGTAAAACCGTTATGACGCTTCACTATGTGTGTGCCACAAACTGCTGTTTAATGAATGTTATGGCATGTCCGAATTTAACTACGAGTTGTGCAACCAATTTGAATGTGAAGGCAGAATACATGGGCATACCACTTCAGGCATGGTGGTTGTTTTGTTTTGTGAAATGTGTCCTGAATATATTAAAACACAGTCGTACGCGATGCATAATGAATTTGCATACATTACAGAGACAAATACTAGGGGAAGCATTGTCTTCTAACACTGATAAAGAATACTTTCGGGAACAATTCTAAAAGCAATTTATGATGCACTGCTCTTTATTGTTTTGGATCACTATAATACAGAAAGAAAGGTCCTTAACATAAGAGAAGGAGTTAATTTTATCAGCATTATGAATTTTACATGACATAACACAGAACATTCTCCATTGCTGCTGGCGTCACTGATATATCACTTGACCCGAATTACGTACTTCACCATAAAATGGCTAAAATAACTGCCAGGTCCCTGTTGAGAGCAGCGTAAAATTGTCCCTCTGCATTTTGCGTATTTTTAAGCTGTCTCTGAAGTAACTGTACACTTAGAGCAATGTGGTATATGAAACTGGAGGATAAGCATTTGGAAAAGATAATTTATTTACTGAATGCTAGATTTCAGTTTCTCACGGCGGTGTTGAGGTTAATTCAAATCGTCTGGGATATTACGTCCTATCGAGTAATAAGTAGTTACACGCGTAACACCACAGAATAATTCTGTTTTCGTGAAGTGTTGAATCCTGGGCACACACTGCTAGTCTTTTTGCTTGTAAAAGTAATGGCAGTTACTGAGATGTTTGTGATTCCATATCTGACGGAATAGGGACGCAAGGCCTCGTACTACGTGTCGTAATTTCCTGGTATCCGGCTGGACAGCCTGGAGAGAAGAGGAAAAGGAACTAGGGATGCAATTGGGATGCTGAGAACAATATCAGAACGAACATTGGTCATAGACGAGGAATTGTGTGCTTGCTTCATAGACTGGCAGAAGACATTTGACCGTGTAAACTGGACCAAATTAATGCAGATCCAAAAGAAAACTGCTATCGATTGGCGCGAAAGAAGATTGATCAACAAATTGTACATGGAACAGAGTGTTACATTACGGTTGGACCAAGGGGAGACGAGAAGTGTGAAGACTGGAGGAGGAGTTAGACAAGGGGTTTGATTGTCGCCGATTCTATTCAACTTAAACAGTGATTACCTTACCAAGGAGGTTCTTGAAGAGTTTGGAGACTTCAAAAGAGGAGGACAAGTAATTCGTACAGTGAAATATGCAGATGACCTTGTGCTACTGGCTAGGGAAGAAACGGTGCTACAGGGCATGATTGCTAGGCTAATTGAAAGTGGAAGACGGTGTGGAATAAAAATGAATGTGGAAAAACTAATGTGATGAGAATCTCAAGGCGACCATCCCCAATACACATTATGATAGATCAAAAACAGACGGAGAAAGTGGAATATTTCAACTTCTTGGGTAGCGTGATAAAAAATGATGCAAGGTGTAAGCGTAAAATTAAATCCAGAATTGCCATGGAAAAAGCAGCATTCAACAAGAAGAAAACTCTTTTCACCAGCAAACTGGCCCTAAATTTAATGAAGAAACTAGTAAACTGCTACATTTGGAGCATAGCTTTCTATGGTGCTGAAATGTGGACACTTCGGAAAATAGATCAGAAGTATCTTGAAAGTTTTGAAATGTGGTGCTGGAGAAGAATGGAGAAGATCATTTGGACCGATCGTGTGAATATCCTACAAACAAAAAGAAGAAGAAAGGCTTACTAAATTGGTTACATCTTGTATAGGAACTGCCTTCTAAAACACGTGATTGAAGGAAAGTTAGAAGGAAGGATAGAAATGACGGGAAGACGAGGAAGAAGGCGTAAGCAGCTACTGGGTGACCTTAAGGAAAAGAGATAATTCTGGAAATTGAAAGAGGAGGCACTAGATCGTACCCTATGGAGAAGTCGCTTTGGAAGAGGCTATGGACCTGTCGTCAGACAGACAACAGAATGAATGAATGAATGAATGAATGGAATGTACAGGGTTTTTATTATATGGTGCTTCGTAAATCGGACTTACACGCCGAATGTGGATAGGTCGGCTCGCTTTTACAAGCTTGTTCGCAGCGTCATAATTTGAAAACCCCGTATAGCACGTAATTTCAATGTAGACAAGTGGCATTTATGGCGGATGAAAGAATTTTCTATAGGATTTTTGCACATAAATTAGCAACATTTAAATCGAATAGGTTTCGAATCTGTTCCCCTAACTTAAGCTGTTCGATATTCGGTGTCATCTTGGTGCAATTAACATATTGCACGACGTCTAATGAGTCACAAGCGATTGGCGTGTATTTTGTGTCTTTATCTGTTCAGTGTTTCATTTAACAATACATTACTTTCCTTGGACCTTAATTAAAAGGAAGCGACCTGTGTTCGTTAGTACGGTGGAAACAAAAAGCAGTGTCTCTCCCTGTATACAATAGGAGCAACGGTCGATTGCACTCTGTATTATCTTCAGAAGGGTTGAAAACACAATCTTGTCGTGAGCATGGATTTCTTCCCATGACGATTTTTCATTTTCAAGAGCAGAAGTACACCCTTCTTGTATTAAATAGGGTTGCCAAATGCTTTCTTTGATTTGCCCCATCTCTCCCTGGTAGTGGAATTTCATATATCACAAATACATTTAAGCCTACATTGATTATACGCCAATTACAATTTTAGGTATTGAGAGGCATAAGTAGTTATGTTTATGCCTTTCTACACATAATCAAAACAATAAAGAATGTTTGAAATTAAATTTCGTATCTAATGATGTATGTTTCATGTTGTATACACATTCTTGTCTTCTTATTTATTCTGCAGAAATTCACGTATTTTCGATTTGATCTTCGTGCAGTGCAGGGGCTGTAATAGGTTTTTTTGGCCATTAAAAAGAAACTCGCCCGACCAACATGAATATGGACCACCCTACCCATACAAGATACGTGCGTCTAAATTCTTAAGGAGCCTAATCCCATTATGCATTTACTTTGCGCATCGAGTGCAAAGAACATATACAAAGCCATATTTCACAATGCGATTTACCTGACGCGTACCATCTTAATATTTAATTATAATACAAATGGATTTAATTACGTCCGAAGATGCAATACAAGGCGGAAGTGGAAAAGTCAAATAAAATGAAATGCATGAAGAAAAGGGAGGCTGTAAAGGAAGTAAGCGAGCAAAGGGCGAGGCAGAATAAAGCCTTGGAACAGAATTAGCATGTAATATATTAAGCACAGTTAAAAAGTTGCTGAAAAAATATTATCGACAAATGTGAGCCTATTAATTTTGTTGTCTTTTCATGCTGATCCAACTGTAAGACGAGATTGTTATCTCTATAGAGAATATTTAAATTCCAAGTTGAATATTTCCTTGCGACAAGGGTGCACAAATTTTCCAAGAATCTAGGAGCGACTTAAAAATTGTAGACACCAGAATGATGGCATGAATCAGGTTTAGTACAGAGGACCCACAAATGTTAGGCGCCATCGTATAACAATTATTCGTCCGGGCGCCCAGGATTTGTGCACCCGTGCCTTAGAATATTCATGCAGCTGCTGTCACTTTTGAAGGCTACTCAGAGCATTAACGTCGTGATTTATGCGACATTGTTTAACACACACAGCTTGTTATTGCAGTAAATGTGATATTTTTCCAAGTGCTAATAGTTCTAAGGTCTAATAAAAAATTACTGTAGACAGGAATATGTACAGCAAGACATACACGTAGTGAACATCAGTGCCTGAGTAATACATCACCGTTCCTGCGGGTAGATAAGGGCTTGTTCGAGTATATACGTACTGCCTTCCTTACCGCTACGAATTTCAGAAGAATCGCGATTCCCTGTGGTTTGAGAGCGCAGAGCCTGTTGCTTCTAGAACTAGCCCACTGCAAGGGAGCCTCTTTTATCCAATAGGTGGTAGATTGCTACAATGCCACGTGTGTCAAATATTTGAGAACTATTTACATAAAATGTTATCGCTCGTGATCTTAAAGCGGCTTCTGAAGTTTCTTCTGACAGAAGTTGATATCTGAGGCGACTGGATCGTAGGAAAGGGTTTCAAGCCAGCGATTACCTTTGGCGCATTATGCGCTCCCGAGCATTCAATCGTCATTTAATTAAATAATTTGTTACATAGGAGGGAACGTAGATTGCCTGGCGTAACTACGTACGAAGTACATTATCAACGTCCTTAACAAATAAGAAGGAAATCAGTAGATGAATTAAAATACCATACAATTAGACTTACAACATCTTAATTCGGTTTCATACGTCTAGTAACACCGCGTTATGACCACGTCAAGACGTAGGCATGAATTGAATAATAATAAAACATATATTAAGCAGAATGGGATTTGTGGACTAAATGTATCTGGCTTAAGATAAGGACCAGAGGTGGGATGTTTTGAAGACGGTAAGAAACTAAGAGTTTCGATGTGCTTTGGAGACTATCCTTAAAAGGTCAGGGCGTATTAGCTTCCAAACAAGGACTGGAAGTTAAAAATATTTTGAAGGATATTTTGGAACACTCCTCTTCATGGAGTTCGATATACTTTTAAGATGATCATTTGGAATAAAAGCATAAACTTATTAGCTTTGTAGTTGAAAAGTACTTCAATAACGTTAGACTTGTTCACTTTACCCTACATTCCTCTGTCCGTAGAGCTTTAAAGACCTTAAGTAAAGTTATTTATTATGTTAGTGGTACATTAATTGAAAGAATTAAGTTACTGCAAATTCAGTAGTGAATTGTCATCAGTTTTGCAAATTTAGAAAGGCGGTTTCTGGCATCTCCGACAAACCACATAACAAAATGTAACTACAAAAATCAGGGATTTCCCTGGGCCTCATGCCAAAGTGAATGATATAAACACAGACAACCACTTTAGACTACAAATGGCAATGTGTCGGGGGAACTCTTTGCTGCATTAGTGCAGATCATGGTTTACTGCGGGGAACGATCCGAATATAACTAACAAGAAATGAAGGCACATTGAAGTAGCTGACGTTGTGAAATCTGGTATATAAGACAATGACCAACGTACGTGATATGACGGCATATTTCTTCTCAATCATTTAGCTGCAGAGCTTTGCAAAAGTGTCATGAGTGTGTGTGTCCAAGTTTATTTCAGACTGACGGAACTTACTCAGCATTTCTCTTAAGAGGTTCACAGATAGTGTTTGGTTCACTGCCCACTAAGTATGCTGTCCATTTTCTCAAGTACCGTCCACTTAATATACACTAAACTGCAAGCGTTAAATATGGCCATTGGTTTTATATCATATGTCCGTGCATTAATTGAAATTAAAAAAAAGTGCACGCTATTACTATATATAATTTACAATTTAGATATTACAACTCCAACATGTCGAAACATGTCGGAGTTGTAAAATTTTAATTGTAAATTATGTGTAATAATATTGTGTATTCTGCTGGTTTTGTTTTATATAATGGTCATTATTTGATTGGTTTTATTTCAATGACACGCATACATGTTGTAGTTTCAAAACTATTGTCTGCGGTAGGAACTGAAATCAAACTGAAGCAAATATACGGTTAATGTTCAGATAGTACCGGGAGTACCGGGTTCGATTTAGGTCGCTGACATTTTCTACAATAATATGAATAAAATGATTAGCCTGTGTTGGTATAATTGCAGTTTGATACATGTCTCTGGAATTGATGGCGAAGGCAGGTTTCTGCACCCTTTTAGAAGATAAAACCTACGCAATTACATTCCGTGTCGTCTCTTTTCTCATTGTTTTATTATTGTGAAGATACAAGAACGAAAGGGGGAGATATATCTAAATATACTGTGAGGAGCACAAGGACGTTCTAGGAAAGAAACGGCTACGGTTGCATGTCAGGAAGATTTCTCTTGTACCTCAGTCCACATTCTCTTCATTCTTGTACAGTGTTTGGCCTTGCAGTCATGCAACAGTGATTTGAGGAGTTCTTTTATTTGAGTGTGCTACAATTCGACGCAACTATGCCTTAGTCTGGTCAAGATACCTTTTCCAGGAAATTCTATGGCATTAGTCAGAAAGAGTACCGTAAATTTACATTATTATTCAGATGACCAGATGCTAAACACATACGTCAGATACCTGCCTTATATTCGTAACTGTCATGCACTGCTTGAAGTGCTTCTCTGTTATGTACTGACATCAAACGAAAATTGATCAAGGTCTCTGTTTTTCACTTCAGTACTAAATCAGTTTACGATTTTTGTTACATTTCGAGGGGGTTTTTAATATTATTAGAAATACTGCGATTTCGTAACCTCATTTTCTATTCATTTAGTTTATTTGCCGGAAATTGTTTATTTACATTATGCATTAATTTTGAATATTTCAGGTACAAAATGCGTAAAGACAAGTAAAAAAGTACCCCGTCGCTGTGTAAATCTGACACCTAATACTTTTTGAGGAATTGTAAGTTTATATTCGGACTCGGAAAATTTGTCATGACATCACAACACATGACTGACTGACTGACTGACTGCCTGACCGATTAACTAAGTAACTAGGTCTATGGAACATAGTCCTTCATGAGAAGCCAATATGTCCTTAGATAATCAAGGAATTTCCAGCATTTTACGGAGCCTGAAAGTTTATTACTGTGTTACCAAGAGCCCGAGTTGTCCCTATCCTAATTCAGAGTAATTCAGTCAGAGCACTGCCATCCTATTTTTAAGATACATTTTACTATTATCCTTCCATCTAAATCTAGATCTACCAACTGGTTCATATCCTTCAGATTTATTCATCAGAATCATGTTTGCTTTTCTCTTCTCCTCCGTATGCAACACATGCGCCACCAACCTCATTCATCCTTGGTTTAATCTCCTTAATAAGATTATGCAGCTTTTCCAGTTTCCTATTCCTTTCTTCTTGTTAAGCCAAAATATCCTGTCACAAAAACTATTCTTGAACTCTCTCAGCCACCATACTGTACGGTTTAAAACTACCCTTGTCCCATTAGAGCGTTTGGCGCTCGAATTTCTGTGCTGAAGAACTTGATGCCATTCAGTAGGGCTATAAAATTATATAGCGATGTAATATTAAGAGTATTCAGTTGTCTTTATGGGTCGCTTCGAGAAAGAGAAATATTAATATAGTGACTGCTAGAAAGTCTTAATCACGTAACTATTTAAATATTTTCTTTAGGCTTCTTAGTATACTGGGAAACCGCAATTTTCTTTGAAAATAATGTAGGCCAATATAACACGTTTGTGTGTTGAGAAATGTGAACGTTTGAGGTTATGTTTCAGAGTACACTGAAAGGAAATTCAATGTTTGTGTTCAGTTGTGATTTCCTTGTCATGTCTCTCAATTCTCCTTATGAGTGTACTGAATGAAGAGCTCCTAATCATATGATGATATTTTATGTTGTAGGTGTAGTCTGTGCTGCGGTAAAGTGTTTGGCGTTAGTAACAAATGAAACGCTATAAATGTATGTTAAACGGTAAGGAATACATCAGCTGGGAATCTGCAGAAGGAAAAGCTACCTGAATTCTGGCATTATGACAATTTAAATTGTGTCGTAAGGGTCAGAGCGCTGGACTCCGACAGAAGAGGAAGAAAGTCGAATAGAGAGCTTTTCCTGAGAGTAGATGTGTTCTGACTGTTTGGTCCTAACTGCAGGGCAGTATATGAAGGGTACTGAAAATTGTTAGCAATATATGAAAGAATATAAAATGGGATGTTTGGGGTTCTTGGAAAGGATGCAAGTTTTCCATATCAAAAGAATACAGTGAATGTCTTTTTTGCTAGTTCCCAGTCAGGCGGAAGATTCGATGAATCCTATAACGCACGCGTTGCTATATTTGAGTTCTTCACAACGATGTTGCTGAAGTCAGTTTCGCTGGGATGTTACACAGTCTCGAATGGCAAATAGTTGTAGATGTTACGAAAGGCCATGTTGCTGTCAGCACACCAGCAATTATTTACTAGTCGACAGGCAGGTACATCACAGAGGACTTGTTTCTCAAACACGTATGTGAAAGGACACGATGTGGAGAGCACGCTCAAATTTTGCAAAGTTTAAATTGAAACTTTTTCGAAATCTTGATAAATGCTAAGGTCTGATACTCTCTCGTTACGAATGTTTGGTAAGTATTTTAGCAATCACAATAGAGAAGAATTTTGTAACAATAAACAGCACTGAAAGATATGCTTTTGTTGGAGTTTTCAGAGTACACTTTTGTCGAAAATTATTTGCGTACCGCTAGATAGCAGCAGTCCTTCATTCGTATTTTTTTCTATGAGTCTTAATATCTTTGTATGAATAAATAAGTAAGTTTATGATTGCGTATTCGGTAAAATAATGATCTCACACTGCGTCCGTTTTTATCATAAGTGCATAGTTTTAATTGTTTTTATGTGGAGAAATTATGGCACGTACACAAGAATTATTTTATCAGAATATTTTCCTTTGATATTTCCACAGGATTTATGCTTTTCCTTGAAGGTAATATTCAAGAGTTATATTTGGAGCCTCAACTGGCTAAATGTATTAATCCGTGGTGGTGCTGGTGGACGTGGCGGCGGCGCTGGTGGTGGCGGCTGCACGTGGACGTGTGTTATTCATCAGAATGTGAAGACTCATTGCACACTCTCCTTTGACGTTTGTTGTTCTTTTTCTGCAAGCCACGTGTAACAAGTTGTGCTCTGTACTGTGTAGCTGTAGCACAGGGATAAATTTTCCAACTAAAGGCCAGATAGAATTTGCAAGAATTTTGGTGGGCTGGAAGGAAGAAAATAAAAAAAATTAAACATTCTTTAACAAGCATTAAATCATAATTTACATATACATGCTTGAACAGATCCAATAGTTGCTAAACTAGTGCAATAGGTGGTGCTGATTGTGGATGTTGACTAACTTTCCAGTGTTTGAATTAAAGTTGGAAGTTGCAATGGGCGGAATTGTACCAAGAATTTCGTCTCTCATCCTTCCTGTAATTTGCGTATTTTTTCTCTTTGTTAGACGGAAGGTTGACCAAAAATGTAGTTAAATGAAAACACCGAGAACGTCTTCTTTCCAAAGTCCTTAAAGTGCCGCATTTCGACTTACTTAACCATTTGACATGTTTACGAATTTAAGGAAATAAACTTTTGATTTAGTTCTATGCCACGCTGAAAGTCGACAGGCCGCAGCTGAAGATTGACTGGTGTCTTTTTGGCATAAAGGAGAAAGGCAAGGTAAACAGGTCAATTTTGGAACTGAACGACGAAATTCTTATGCATATTACTATGCATATTATTAGTGCGCGTGGTGTGTTAATAATGAGAATTATGAATAAGCCAACACTTCATAAATTCGTTGGGTTTTCCCTTTGCAAGAATTAGCCTTAAGAATATGAACGGCTATCTTGTGCCCCATAGGCTGTAGCAAAAATAAGTTACTCCTTACTATAGGGTTCTCCTTGAAAGATCAATAGTCTCTTTGCTAATCAATAACTTCTCCACTCTTTATGGAATCCGAATTTTCAATTGATGCTCACAAAATTACCCTTTACTGGATTCCTTATCTTCATTTCTTTGAGGTAAAATATCGTGATGTAATATATATGAGTTTTTAAGTTTTTATGGTGGTGAACATGAAGATTGTTGTCTTCTGGGATATTTCATCGTAGTTTCTGATAGGTATTTATATAGCTGCATTCTACCTTGAAGATGGAGGCAGTAAGCTCCTGCAAAACGTTACCTTCCAGATCACAGCAGTCAAGTTGTTGAGATACACAGTCCTTTCGTATATGCCAAGGTCTTCCAATTTTGTCTACGTTTAGGTTTCCCGACCAAAATTGCATAGGCCTGTATATGCCTCATTTGTCCCAGAAAGCCACACTCACCTCCATTCTCATTTTCCTTGAGTTGATTATCCTAAACTTATTTGGTGGCAGTACAAATAAAAATGTCCTTTGTTATTGAATATTCTCCAACCTTCTGTTACATCCTCACTTTATATCCAATATTCTTCTATACATTCAGTTCTCACAGTAAGTATGATATTTTCGTGAGGTTACAGACAGCGTATTCTCGTATGCTTCACGTTTAAATTGACTCTGGTACCTATCCAATATTCTGTAAGATAGCTATAGGATGCTCTTTTTCACGCTGTAAATCGGTCGGAGCATGAAGTTACTAATTACCTTCACCTAGATTTGAGGTCCTCATGTTGTGGTTCTTTATTAAAGATAAAATTCACCTTATTTGTTTTTCTTCTCTTCTACAGAATACTTTAGAACAGAAAACAAGGGAAGACGTAGCTTCAGCGTTTGCTCAAGCCGAGTAACTTTAGCGTATATTGACGTTCGTGTCCCGTTTTGTGTATTGACAACACGCAGTCATGTATGTGGAAGATAGCGCTACCAATATTCAGTGTCACAATGGACGAGCATCACGCCTACAGTAGCATGTGTTTTACGTCTGAGCAGCAGAGACGGTGTTGTTCCTGGATAAACGCAGAAATAACAAGAGTATTTCGATCTCATCAAAATTACAAGCCATTTCGCAAATATCCTGCTCTAAAAACAGGCCTTCAATGCTGCAGGCCAATTTTGTTTTCGAGTTCACACATGTATTCAGTATGCATTATTTGTGGTTCCGTATATCTGAATGGTCTTGGAAGTCTCTGTAATGTTGTAAGGATCTCTGCACCACATCTAGGAGGTCCTGAGTTGCAGTCTTTTCCGGAATACCGACTATCCCGCATTTTCACTGATTTACTGTTATGTATAGGCAACTGATGGCAAAGTCCACGACCCCTTTATTCTTAGCATTTTAAATAGTAATTTACAGTCGTTCGCTCATAGGCGCCATGAAATTCTTTCTTCAGACGAAAAGCATTATTACGTAACCCAAGAGACAATTATCGTATAAAACTACAAGTGAAATCTCTTATTTTCATATTCCTAAACGGCATAACTACTGCACTATTTATATCACAAATAATATGTTGATTAGTTAGCCAGCAGGTAGTCCGGTCTAGCGAATGATACTATTATTTCGATGAATAAATAGAATTAGGAAGAATTCAGTTAAAATTACATACTTTGTTTGTACTGCTTAGGCCTGAAATTTCTTTCTAGACTTGAGGTTCTCTTGTCGATGTTGGTGCAGATTCATGTCTGTTGGGATGTAACGTGGTGTGGTTTGATGAGTAGTTCCCGACGTTTTTGAAGGATTTTAGTGCCTTCGAAACGTCGGGAACTACTCACGCAATAACATAGCATCACATCCCAAAATACTTTGTTCTTACAAAGTTACTTATTTGTAACAGAGACAATTTAAGAACGAACTGTGTATTGAGCCCCTTCGTCCTTTGCACGCAACAGAATGCAAAGTATGTAACCGATCTCCATAGGATAGTGTCTCCGCAGTAAAACAAAATATGTTTATTGAACTTGTATTCCTATCCTTGCACCCGTTAATATTACTTACTAGTCTATATTTTTAAATTTATCTTTGACTGAACTCTCCCCAGAACCATAAGACAAGGTGAAAAACATAACGATTCGCAGGTGCTTAACCGTTAATGAGCAACTTTGTGCCTTCAGAACTAGCGAATTACCAAACTTATGAATTTGTTAAGACATGTAGTAGTAGGTGGGACGTAAATGCCAATGACGACTTGTTAACCGGTGACAAAGCCAGGTTCCAGAATCTCAGGACCTTTACAAAAAAACTGGCTGGCATGTTGCCTACATTGTTAGCGTAAGTGTGATAACGGTATTTGTACTTGCATAGTAAGAATTTTTGAGCAAAACTATTAAGACGCTAAATTGTTATGTGAAGTAATAAACAACATTTGGCCTATATTACTTGCCACTAAATGACAATGAATTGTAACACTGGGTTCGCAAAACAACGGTTACGTAAAATTAACACTGGCTGATTTTGTGATATGTTGTTACTGTTTATTCCGGTTAAATAAAATAATGTAACCAAAAATGTTCGCTTTTGTCATACGATGATCGAGGTGTATTTTATTTTATTATTTTATATTTCAACATTTTGTTATTTACTGAGATATTTTAAATATCTTACTACACTGAACCTGTGAAGTTAGCCACCATTGTAATTTGGCCACCTGTCACAGTTGGCCACATTTTTACGGAACCAGGGAATTTAATAATACATGGTCGTTACTCCACCTGTGTGTCTTGAATCTTGGCCACAATTTCGAGTTTAGTGCTTTGCTCTCTGTATAATTTCAACCTTCCTCTGCTGGCCGACCTGAAGATTTGTACAGTTTTTGGGCCGAAATCCTCATTCATTGCTACAACTGCCTTTTGCTCAGTCAGCCTCCATGCTTTCTCCACAAGTATGGATAACAGATTTGAATTTCCTGTTGGCAACTGACCCATTACTGTACTTCAGGTCCCTAATCATTGACAAGGTATGTACCAGCTTTGCAGCTCGACCACCTACCGTTGCACTCTGAACTGTACATTTGCACAAGTGAGAGTGCACAGTTAAATTTTTATGGTGTCAAGTAGTTTCTGTAAGCTGGCCATCTGTGTAAATTGGACGGCTTTAAGTACTAGGTAGAATCAAAGGTTTTCAATGTAGACGGGTTTCACTCTGTCTGTACTCATATCAATATATTTTATCTCTTTTACTTACTTTTTCTATTCGGCTGAATATATAATGGTTCTGAAAATATTCCTACGATATTGATATTATTCTTGAAGATAGCTGTCAATCTCAAATATGTTGGATTGTAGACAAATATCTCAAGAAAGAAGCTTACCTTGTTCTTTATATTATTTCATATTAGCCTATATTTCAAAAAACGTTTAAAGAAAGAAGGAAAGTACCGGTGCAACTGTATTCCACTGTATTCCATTCAGGTACATAAAATCTCTCTTATCGGAGTTGTGATCTGGTATTATTGCACGTTAAACATGCCACACCCCAGTTGCGCCTGCGCTCTGCAGGTCCAAAAAATTGTGCTGAGACCGTCCACAGCCCTCAAGTGGACTGGGACTCAGAATTTGCAAACAGTTTTTTCGTCGTCAACTGTAGAATAGTGGATAGCACTAGGTCACACAAAGCATTAGATGCCGCATAGGATCCAGCTTGAAGGATTGTAATTGATGAAGGAAAAATATTGCTCAACTTTTAAACGTGGGCCTACCATTTTCACACAGAAATTATATTTCGTAAGTTTTATCTCCCCAGCAGCTGCCAGGAGTGCCACTTGATATTTACTAATGGAAAGTGTACTTTTTTGACGAGAAGGATCCTAGTTTACCCACGCATTTATAACACATTATGTTTTATAAATTACGGGGGATGTTCTGACCATGAATAATTGAGTGCAGAATGGCTGGTGGCGACCATTGTAGACAACGTACTGCTAAAAGCCATACTTTTATGGACACTATTGGAGAAAAAAAAGGTGGGTGCTCAGACCACGGTCGAAACGAACAGACAGCTGCTAAATAAAAGCTACAGGTGTTGGAGCTCGAAAACTCACAAATTTCTTTGTCTCTGAAAGTGTGATCAGGTTTAGTCTTTGCATGTCAGTTATGGTCACATTGTCTGTTGTGTGCAGTGCACTTCGTACACACAAAAGTCAGGTGTTATGTTTACTACAGTTTCAAAGTTATGGGTCATGCTGGGAGGTGGCGTAACGGAAGTTTGAAATAAGCAGTCAGAAAAGGTAAAATGCCAGGTTTTCAAAACCCTCACGGCCGAAATGTTATAAGACTGTTTGGACATTCTTCTACGCCGAGAATTGGGGCACAGAGGTTGTTATATAGTGATTTTAATTCATTAATTAAAAGCTTTATTGACATTACCAATTTACATCAATGGAAAATACAAGCATTAGTCAACTGTTGTGCCTTTAACCAACTGCCATTATCGCCTTAGGAGCAGGAACTTAACCCTGGCCGCCATGTAGAAGACACTCAGGATTGTAGTGAAAAACCTTGTACACAGAAAAAACACTACCTTACAAGTAGGCTGTATTTAGAGCAATATGTGCTTTGGTCTCTTGTGGTTATATTTTTTATACATTGTGGTTAAGTCGTGAAGAGTGTACTGTTTATATAGTGATAATATAAATGTTGTCAGTGATGATTTGTAAACGCTAGGAGCCTACGGAAAAGTAGAACGGTACTGTGGTCTGATTAAAGTGAACAACTCGAAGCGTCTGGAATTCCAAAAGGGTGAAATAAAATTCCCTCTTTCAATTTGGGCTTGTCAACACCATTCTTCGCTCTTCGGTGATAGTTGGTTACTCTCTCATTTAACACCGGTGTATCAACAGTCGAGCCCCTGGTGCGGTTTATGACCAGATCTCAGTAAAATTGATTAAAATTGATCAGTGGCGTCGCTCCCTGAAGGGGGCAGTTGGCAGGAAGGGCGGGAAGGGGCAGAGAAGGGATGGCCCCGCAGGGGGCATGGAGGGCACGAGGCGATGGTTGAGACGAGAGGTCCAGGAGCAGTTTCACTATGAAGAGTGAAAGTACTGTGCACTACATACGTAGTTTCAGCTCGAAACTCACAGAGAACACAGTGTGATTCCGTCTCTACGGTGAATCTTTCAACATCACACACAGTACTTGTGTTCATTTTGGGAATTACTGTGGCTCGTGTGAAAGCTCTCATATGACTTTGGGAGGGGAACAATTGTAGTTTAATAACGCTGTAATCCTAACTTGTGCAGCGTCGAGTGAAATTTGGTAGGAGAGACCTAGTGTAGAATAGGAAGGGACGTGGGAGAAGGATGTTTATTTTATGACTCTATATAGGCTCTTACGTTTGTAAAGGTAAAGGTAAAGCAATCCCATTACAGGCCTGGACAGGCCCTTAGGGTTCCAGGAGGTTGAGGCTCCCAGATTTTCTTAAGTTGGTGCATTGTCGAATTAGATATAGGCTGCTTGCGAATGATGGATTGAAGAGATATTAGAGGGAGCTTTTTTAGCTCGTTTGTGGTATTTCTCGAAAAAATAACAATCACAGAAAGCAGCGGGATGTAGGATCCACAGCAATAATTGGATCCGGGAGCCACAAGAATATAGTCATCGCTTTCCGTTGTGACACATTAATCAGTTCGTGATTTTAGGCTTCCGCCGCGATGTTGATTATATCTGCTCTCTTCTGGGGTATTACGTAGCGTCGAATGCTAATCCTTTACCGACGTTTCGGGACAACGTATCGGTCCCATCTTCAACGGTCAGACTTCTTGACCCTTGGAAGATGGTACCGATACGTTTTCCCGAAATGTCGGTAAAGGATTACCATTCGATGCTGCGTAATACCCCATAAGAGCGCAGATCACATCGGTTAGTTATTCCCGAAGTGAAGGTTTAATTTTATGCTATGAGATTTCCTCGTACTTTAGTTTATTAAAGGATACTTCTAATTACCGAAATGTTTGTAAGTCCCTTGCACGTGGACTGTGTAAGGAACATTAAAATGTCAGACGGCACTTCGCAAACTGAGATGCTCAGAAGCACGCTGACACATATCTAGTGTCACAGCGATTTCCTTTTCACTGACTTTGAGGGCGAAAGTTTTCTAGGTTGACATTCACTTTCTGTGCTTAGGACTTTTTAAAGGACGCCTAATCTGAACTCATTGGGCTTTCTGTAAAATGGGTGAGAACGTTATCCCAGTTTCTGGTAGGTTTTTAGAACACTTGTTGATAAGGTGGCAGCATTACCATTGAAATGAAAATTTGAAGGGAAACTAGTGGTTTTGTTTAAACGTCACTCCATAAAAGCGCGTGGAGTGGGAAAGTAAAAGCTGCACACATTTTGAAGCTTGGCGATAGGTGCAGGAGAGCGGTCAGTTTCACACTGCGGATCCTATGATGACCCTTCAGAGAAGAACCCTCGATAACCTTTGCACAGGTCGTTGGGTTGTACCAGGGGCAGTGTGGAAGTAGTGGAAAAGAGAAAAATCCCGTCACTGTTGTCAGTAAAACTACAGTTTCCCGACAAGTAAGTAGTTTTTCATTGAGCGATCCCGGCTTATTAACGCTGACATGAAGCTGGAAGTTGTGGCAATTACTTAATCTACATTCCTAATGTAGAAAAAGGAAGTTAGAACAAAGTGGTGTACCTACAGAGAAAATTGTATCCGTAGCGGCTGTTTTCATGAAAATCAGGGAACGTTATATGTAACTGGGTCAAAATATCGGACACACGTTTTACGTTTTGCAGCAGAAGTACCCACAATATCATGACCCTTTCATCATATTTTTGGTGACTGCTTTACTGCACTGATCATTAAAGATAGTTTGCTTTATGTTCGATTTTAAAGTCTGCTTTTTAAAGCAAAGTTTTGCCTATGGCGACATCTTATCCGTGAGTGTATGACTTTCCATACCAACTTTTAAAGTTACGCCATTTTTACGAAACTTATGCCAAAGACACTCCTCTACAGACTATTCCACTTCCGCAGCTATAAAGTCCCTCGCACAAATTATATGGTCGTAATGCGAATTTGTGTTTTGAGCTCGACACGAATGAAAGATTCTGGTATGCTGTGTGACATGTATTAAAAATTTACTGTAAGACTAAACTAGTTTCTTTAAGATAATTTAAAGAAACGCAACAAATAGTATGAGATTCCAGTGAATCACAAAGTAAGCCCTATAAATGTGGATAAGCATGATGTAGAGAGAAATATGCAAAAAAAAAGTCCTTCAGTTTCTTCATATGTTATTGAAAGGCAACAGACACGCGATTCTTATTTTATTACACACATATACGAAAGGCTGCGCAACAAGAAGTTAAGACTTCTCTTCAGAATACAAATATAACAATAAAATAACGTATTATTCCATCAAAAGACCTAAAGCAAATAATACAGAAAACTACGCTTAACCTATTTCTACTCCAAAATCATCGTCCTAACGTCTTTGGCGCAATTGAAATTGTAGAATACAAATACCCATGTATGTCAACAGACCCAGATCATATTTTAAGAAACGCTATACGAGTATTTAAGAGACTAAGATCATTTTAACAAGACGAAATTCGTATAGAACGATTTTATAAGTTCTCATTTTTAATTATACAAAATTATAAATTATTTAAAAGAAAATAGTTTTATAATAACACAAATATATTTGTAAGATATATAGTACACACAATTCAGGCCAATTTTTAAACACCATTAAAATCGTAACAATAGAATGTTTTTGTAAGGAAGATGTATTTTTCACGAAAACAAATGTCCTTTTACCTTCCTTTTATATATTTTTTAATTTTTCGCCCGATTATGACCTGTTAGGTTGAAACATATAGCGAATTGCAAAAAAGGATATTGTTTTTATGTTAAAAAGATAGTTGTGTTGACTAATTTATTCTTTGATATATTAAGTTATACGAGACAGTATCTCTGAAAGGGCCATTTCGAAGAAAAATTGGAGGCGAAAACGCCTTTCATTATTAAAGGTACCTTAAGAGATTTCGATGTGTGAAGTCAGTTGAAATGCACCAGAGTCGTGGGTGATGGAGAATTTTTTTTATTAACGACTAACGTTTGGGTTCTCTTAATACAACCTGATACATGTCACTAAACCTTATTTTTCCCCACGTGTGCCGTAAGCCAGGTTTCTTTCTTTCAGTAACAATTAAATGTTGTTACAGAATATATTCTGCTTGGTGCTGTAACTTCTAAAGGTTACAATTTTATTTAAGTTTCCAGTTCAGCCTGCAAGTGGCAACTAATATAATATACGCCTCATCATTGCCTTTGAATGGTCGGCTCACATCCCTTACAGTCTAAAAGTGTTTTTTTTTTTTTGCTCTCAAAATTATACGGTACAAGGTTATTGTTGTGATCGGGCACAAACGCTGAGCTGAGCGC
Source organism: Reticulitermes speratus (assembly GCA_021186555.1). Taxonomy (NCBI): domain Eukaryota; kingdom Metazoa; phylum Arthropoda; class Insecta; order Blattodea; family Rhinotermitidae; genus Reticulitermes; species Reticulitermes speratus. Next base: position 34,401,998 of record JAJKFL010000001.1, on the reverse strand, counting down.
AGTCATAAGAGATCATCAGACCTCTCTCCCAAAGAAAAAGTTCCACATGAGGTGCGGTACATTGTATGGATCCGTGGCTATTGTGTTTCACAGAACAATGGATCGAAAATATTGCCAAATGGTGTTGCTAGCTGCCCTCAACTATTCATTGCAACATCACTTGATGTTCAAAGAATTATACTAATATGTGATAACAGGTACACATTCATTATGCTGACCGAGGTATTTCGTACAATGGCGACACCCTGGATATATATTCGGGATGTATCCTTTACGAACGCGGGTCCACCTACCACCTGCCCTGACTGAAAATCTACGTGATTTTCCTCATTCTCACCATCTAATACTGAGACTGTCCCTTCGAATGACCTGCAAATGCTTACTTAAAAAACATTTATCTACCTAAGTGTTTATTAGATCCTTTCTCACCTCTGATTTTAATATAGGCGTTAAAGAGTCTGCCGGGATAGCGTAGTCTGTATAGAGACTCACTACGGACTGGACGGTTTGGAGATCGAAACCCGTGCCCGTCCCAACCGGCCCCGAGACTCACTCAGCCTCCTGTACAGTGGATGTAGAGCGGCCGGGGCGTGGTGCTGACCACCCACCCCTTTCTAGCGTCGAAGTAGTGAGTGGGTTGGAGCTATACATCGGTCTCCCTTCTGAGCCTGCATAGGCATGTCATAAGACAACCTCTGCCTGTCTTAAATATTCTAAAACTTAATCGTATTTAACATATTAATGTGAATTTCATGTACGAGTAATTTTTATGTCGCTATGTTTCTTTGTGGCACATTAAGAAAAATCATACACATATTTTAAAGACTTTATTAGTCTTTACTAACAAGTAGACATTTCAGGAATAAAGAAGAGGGAATATCTGAAAGGCAACATTTATGAGCTAGAAACAGACTGTGAGATGAAGAATATTGGAGACTTTTGTAGAAGCGTACGTGAATTTAAGGAGGCCTATCAATCTAGAACACATTTGGTAAAGAATAAGGAAATTACTCGCTGATTTCAACAGATTCTGAATACGCAAGAATGTCACTTGTCAGTTATGGAATCTACATGGAATTTCTAACGTTAAGCTGACAAATACAAACAACAAATCCGTCAGTACCTGCGCCTAGGGATTTTGATACTGATATGGCTATGGAAAGTTAGAAAGCTGTAAATCTCCGAATATTAATTAAATTCCTGCAGAATTGTTGCAGTCATGTGGTAAAATAATTGCATTCTGAGATTCGTAAAATTGTTAATTTTATTTGAAATAAGGGCGAATTGCCCCAACAGTGGAAGAAGTCTATTATTGTATATATTAATTTTAGATAATAAAAATCATATGACTGTTATTATCTGCACAGAAAATTTTATCCTACACCCTTGTCTTATTAACTCCATCTTTAGGCAAATATTTTGTAATGGTCAGTATGGATTTCTACGTACTTAATCGACTACTGATCATTTATTCTGCGTTCGTCAAATACATGAGAAAAATGGTGATACAAATGGACACTATGTAACTTGGACAAATATGTGCACGAGTAATTAATTGTTTCGGAATGAACGATGAATTCGGACAGTTTAAATGGCTTATTCCGTGCTAAGTGAATACTTGACTTTTAATGCGGACTAGCGTAAAAAGCACATTTGAATTTTCACATAGATGTGTTATTTCTTCAAACTAAGAGGCGTTTATACCCAAATGTACAGAAATTCAAAGGTCTTTGCCTAGAGGTCTGCTGACATCTCAGTCGCCGTGGTGCGATAAAGTGTGTGATTGCCAATGTCTTTCGTTTCCCTCCTCCGTTATGTCCTGTAGTCAAGATTTAATTAAACTGGTGTTTTTGTTCTTCTTTTTATCAGCTTATTCCGTTTCATTTGGCTCTCCTAATGTTGTTGTACAGAATGTCAATTGTTCTAACCAGGAATCAGCCTAAGACTAACGGATTGTGTAGAAACATTGTTGATAAGCGTCAATGTCATCCACAATTAGCTCCGTGGTACTGTGTCTGAGAGACACGCGCTTTTTCTTAGGTTTCGAGTCTAAGGCGTTATCCTTTCCAATTCTCTGTTCGTGAGCATTCATCATATCTCGTCTTTCGGCAAAGCGTAGAACGTTTTTATATAGTTTTATTAATATAGGCTTACCATTGATAGTATATCTCTGTCTGTCTCACACACACACATAAACACACACATATCCACTCCTCTCACACACAAATACGCCAATTTTAGTCTATTTTGGTCAAGTTTCCTTTCTGCAGAATATCAGTTTTAAATCCTGACAGGCGCATGTAATGCCACGTAGATTACTTGAAGAAAGAGGCAGGAGCTCCCGCTGAAATCAGGCTAAAACGCATAGGAAGTTAAACGACAGTACTTATGAGGTTGTCGTGTGAGAACGTACAAATTTATAAGGTAATATTTACCCTTTAACAGACCATGAAGGCCCAGAGGGGTGTAGAAACGTAGCTGTACTGTTTCTTTAACCACTGCGCTAGATGGGGGTGGGTGGTTAACGCCGCACCCCGACAGCTTTACCCCGGGAAAGGGACCCGGTACCCGTTGTACAGGAGGCTTGTTAGGATCCAGGGCCTGTCTGGACAGGTGCGGAAAATTTCGTCCCCTTCGGGATTCACTCTTCGGACCGTCCAGCCCGTAGCGAGTCCCCTATAAAAATTTATAAACCTACATTAAAATAGGTGTGAATTGAAATACGTATGTGCAAGATATCACATAGCCTATGAAGAATGACTGTGGTGTCGTATGCTTGTATGTGCGAATCAATACACTTGCTTGGAGTGACGAATTACGTATTTTGTACACAGACGTCTTACAGGCGAAGGAATAGGCCTATACTACTCCAAGAGGGTTTAGAAACAATGCACCTAGTGTTCAGGAGTTTAAGTGTTTGGGATCCTAAGGCTAATTAAATATAATTTCGTCCACTAGAACTTTACTTACACACTGCATTATAGTATTCACATTTGCCTTGTGGATATGTGTTGTCTTACAAGTTTATTATGTACGGAACAGATATGTGTTGTCTTACAAGTTTATTATGTACGGAACAGATATGTGTTGTCTTACAAGTTTATTATGTACGGAACAGATATGTGTTGTCTTACAAGTTTATTATGTACGGAACAGATATGTGTTGTCTTACATGTTTATTATGTACGGGACAGATATGTGTTGTCTTACAAGTTTATTATGTACGGAACAGATATGTGTTGTCTTACAAGTTTACTATGTACGGAACAGATATGTGTTGTCTTACAAGTTTATTATGTACGGAACAGATATGTGTTGTCTTACAAGTTTTTTTATGTACGGAACAGATATGTGTTGTCTTACAAGTTTATTATGTACGGAACAGATATGTGTTGTCTTACAAGTTTATTATGTACGGGACAGATATGTGTTGTCTTACAAGTTTATTATGTACGGAACAGATATGTTTGTCTTACAAGTTTACTATGTACGGAACAGATATGTGTTGTCTTACAAGTTTATTATGTACGGAACAGATATGTGTTGTCTTACAAGTTTTTTTATGTACGGAACAGATATGTGTTGTCTTACAAGTTTATTATGTACGGACAGATATGTGTTGTCTTACAAGTTTATTATGTACGGAACAGATATGTGTTGTCTTACAAGTTTATTATGTACGGAACAGATATGTGTTGTCTTACAAGTTTTTTATGTACGGAACAGATATGTGTTGTCTTACAAGTTTATTATGTACGGAACAGATATTCTTGTAGGAAACATAAAATGTAATCCGTTCCTACGAACAAATCCACGAACGCTCTGAATATATTATTAATAACATGATTGCACACTTCATTCACAGCGTTTACTACAATCGTAATTTGGGCTGTCGTTACTCTAAATTGAAGTCATGTGAGCATTTACGATACACCAAACGTCACGGTTTTGAAAGCAAACGCTGCCGAATATAGACCTACGGCATTAACCTGTAATTATCTGTGCTCTGTGTCTAAGTTGTTGCAAGAAACTGAAAGTGTGGCGAGCATCACCGGCAGCCAAATACGTTCCATTATGTAAGAACGCTCCATGTACCTCGGCTCTTACATACCCTGTACTGGAATAAAGGTAAGTTTGTACCTGTGCTCACCTTGAAGTCATATAGAGAACTGGAGGTACAGGAGTCTGATTGTCCTTCAGAATCTTTCTAGACGCTTTGGAGAAGACACAGATCACTTGCCCCTGCTGGGAAATGTAACATGATCCTTTTTCCAGCCCGTAGCCTAGTCGCCATGCCGACTACGCTGTCTCTTCTCCCGTGGGATGGTAATGGTTATAGGCAATAAAACAATACTTACGTAGAGTAAAGTGCAGTAGCCTATCTCAAAGTACAGTCCTGGGATACGATAGAGAAACTGGGGGAAACTGGTACCTAAGAAGACATTCATAACACAGTGGCATGTGTTCATATCCGTTGAATTATCGTTCAGCTTGGAGGTTGTTCGTCTTGAAACCCAGACCTGCAGGACTGTTATTAACTTAATTCACTTCTTTATTCTTACGACATTAAATAACGATATTTCAGCTGTAGAAATTATGCATGACGGAGTGAGATGGAAAGATAATGAAATTGAGTATATAAGTATGAATATTTGGAAGGATGAGGTTTGACATGAGATCTTACGCCATGGCGGAAGCCTGAAATCACGCTACTTTTGACATGTTTTGGGGTAATATGCCGATATATTCTTGCATGAAACCAAATCACGCGAATACTTCAGTAACCTCTTAATATTCAAAGTGTGTTAGTTTCTAAAGCGAGCTTGGGGCATTACTGCTACAAAACCTTGCTCTGTACAGGGACATTGAGACTGGAACGGTTATGGAAATAATAAGATAGAAACTTGACTTAATAAGTGAAGGCTACAGTATTACAAATGTCCACCAATGTAAGAATTAGAATCCTTGCTAATTTATTAATAAGTGGAATTTTGTCTTCGAAAATCAACATGGCGAATTGGGTAACATCACCAGCAGTTTCATTTATGTGTAAATCCATCGGTCACAAAATTAATTGCGCTGTATAAATGTGTACACAGTGCCGTTGTTTTGAAATGCTCGCGTGTCATATTGGAAGCATAGAACAATGGCGTTACCTGGGAGTTCTGCCCTCTGATATTCGAAAACAAAACCGCTGAACAATGGTTTGGAATAATTACTAGCATAATGCGAAGCATGCTACTATAAAACGCAGCCTCCCCACATCGTGGCTCGTGTTGATTAATAGCATACGTATTGCTCTCGTAATTAGAGCTCGGAGCTGCTGCATCAATACTCTGCTGCTAATGATTGTAATTAGCAAATTAACTCATTAATATACTTCACTCGGACTCTTCAGACTGTGATTTTAAGTTGCTTTCTCATAAACTGTGTACTAAAATTTAAGTGGTTTTTGTATTAACACCTTAAAAATAAAATCTACATTATACATAAATTTAAGTTCCTATCTCACAGTAAACACTCACAGTCACCACTATAAAAACCAGTTGATTAATGCCGTGTAGAAAATAGTTGCTATTTACTGTAAATCAAAGGAAACATAAATAAACAGTGTGGGTAAAATGCAGAAGCCGTGAATATTTGACCGTGGTGTGACGTTAAGTAACCACAGAAATTTAAAGGTTTTGATACTTGTTTAAACACGCGGTAATGAAAATAAACTTTCTAATAATAACATTTATTTAACCTTTGAAAGCCTGCTGATTATTTGATGCACTAACAGGTTTAATATTAAAAAATGTTACATTCTGCCCTCAGAACAAACAGCAACTTTCGTCCTATGTAACATAAACTGATTGGTTTTTATATTCGAGATGAAAAATGTTTACTGCGCGGTACGAACTGGTCTTTAATTACAAGATTTTATAACCGTCCGGCACACCTTTACTATCTCAGTCGGTTGTATAAAACCTAATTTACGGGGATTAACGTGGTTTGATTGTCGGAAAATTAGCAAAGAAGAACCATTAGGATGATTTAAGTTTTTCTTAATAATCTGAAGTATCCTTTTCTTGATTTATTATAACTCAATGGGCGCTAACTGGTTATTGGTTTTGATGGTATGCGATCAACTTAACACGGATCACTTTGTTGTTAGGCGTTGTCACTGTACTTCACAAATTTGTTAATTAATAGTCATTTGCATGATCCGAAACTGGTATAAACCACTTAAGTCCAATTTAACACACTTATTTAATACTGTAATTTTGTCTATTGCTCTTAGCCGAAATTGAGGAGTGATGCGATCGCGCGTCTTCTCTCTAAGAAAGCCGAAATACGTGTGTGTCGTTCGCTATGGTAAGCAAACCTGGTTCCGTTGTTCAAAATCTTCCCTACTCTAATTTTCCTAACTAGTGTGATTGGTCATGTGTAAATTTAGCAATCCCCCAATAGGTCCAAAACTTTAAAAATTTTGTATTCTAACTCCCCATTGGTTCCTAATGACTGACGCGATATCCCTTAACGTAATGTATGTAAACCCCGTATGAGCGCCTTCTACCGGACAATTTTAATGTGCTACCGTTACTAACACGGTATCCACCCCCTCGTGATTTACATCTCGAAAAAGTGTCAAACCCTCGAATTTTGACTGACCCAGCAAACTCCAAAACCCCATTAAATTTGACATTGACAAATGTGTCACAACTAAAGTCTCCTTTGTACTAACATGCAGCATCTCCTATCCTATGCTAACCTCTACTTCTCTCACTCTTCAGATATCTGTCCATCCTACGCAACATATGATTGTATCTCACTCTCTGCTTTTGTAGCCTATCTTCTTCCCTGCTACCATAATGACCTTCTGTTAACTACCAGATGCTACTGACTTCCCTCCTAACACCTGCATTCTCTATCGCTATATTCCAGAATTAACTTTGATTCGTCTAAATAAAGTAAATAATTATCTCCAACGGCTATAAGTTTGTGCTTCTTCTTTAAAGGGTTAAATGATGCATAAAAATTTGGCTTTTACTTCACAGTAAACAGGCTGCTTCAGTATTAAAAAGCCCAGCAGATTATTAATTATATAGGAGTAATCCCTGTTAATTCTGAGGATTATAAGAAATATAAACACCAACCATACAGACGTACCATGCTGCCTTGTAAGTTTATTTCGAAACGTCAAAGCCACTCCTGCAAAATCGATTTTGTTCTTATACACTTCATTGTCCCCCAGGTGACGTATGTTCCAAGTATTTGCGAAGCAGGCGCTTGTTGATATAGGCCAATAGGTACGCCAGTAGAAATATTCAGTACTTTGACTGTGGATTTCTTCAGTTACTCCAAATCATTGCCACAGTTTTACTTTGACATAATCAACAATTTTCTCTTTCCGTATCGACAGTCACAATCGATAGTTTGAGTGTGCAGGGCAACAGCTGGATTTCAGTTGTGAATGTAGGATTATACCGAGCCACAAACTGAAGTCGTTTGTATTTAAATAACACAACCACGGTATAATTAGTTGTTTGTAACATGTTACTTGTTTAGTTGTTGTATCTTATAGCATTAAATGCACATGCAGTTTAAAATACTGGCTCTCGTTTGTGGAAACCTTGTGCAGCAACTCTTTTGCTTTTATAATGGAGTGCTGGGATTAGTAAAGTTTTCCAGCGGTAATGTAGAAGAGGAAATTAAAACAGACTGTTTCAATGATAAGATAGTAAGGCCGGTCTATTAAAAATTGTAAGCTTTACCTTTCGGTGAGAGTTTGTCCTTCAAATACGTTCTGTAGTATCTGGATGCATAAAAGGAGATATTTCTTTGTAATAAAATTTTAGTAGAAAATAAATATTCACGACAAAGCGGTATAGTGTACATTGTTTCAGCAGCGTATTATATTCCTGAATATGTGGAATAAATGTAGATTTGCCAGGTGTCTTTCTGAAATATCGCTCATGAAATGAATTCCTTGATTCCCGAAAGATAGGCTACATCGTTTGTGTTTTGTTACGATATATTTATAATATATTTTCATGACTAAACGTGATATAAAAGTAAGTGTGTATCGATCGTGACAGGCTGAATTCGGGTGCCGTAAAGAGGGAGGCTTAGGCTCTTTGAAAGTAAAAGAACGGCACGTCACAAGGAACGGAGGAGAATTAAAACAAAGGAAAGAAATTTGAAGGAAAACAAAGAAGGGAAGAAGCAATGGGAAATGGGTTAGCGTGAAGGAAGACTTGAAATAGGGTGAAACCATGAGCGGAAAATCAATTGAAGATAGAAAGTCTGGTGGAAAGAAAATGAAGAATGCTGTGGATGTTAGGGGAATGGAGAAGGAAATGTCAGCAGGAACGTAAAGAGAGAATGATGGAACGCACAGAGAGCAGATTGGTACGGACAGGAGCCCATCTAGACTGAGATCTCCGGGCCGTAAGAAAAATACTGTTTTTCTCAGACAGCGGGTGACGAAGTGTGGATGTGTCAGGGGAAACTTCAGCCAGGATATAGCATCTCGTCGGGCTGAGGTTTTCATCACCAAACATATTCCAAGTATTAGTTACACCCAATTAACAGCAACGTTAGATCGTCGTTCATAACGAGTCTGAATTCCATCCTACGTGGTGTTACATAGAATATAGTACAGTTTTATACGAGTCACTGATTATCCACGAATCGACAAAGGATCGCCCTTACCAACTGCAATACCGCAGCAGCTGCAATGAAACACTACTTTGAACCTTCGCTGTTTAAGCTGGTTCCCTTTTTTCAGGCTAATTTAATAAGCTACGGAACAAGTGCTTTACTAATAGGTTTTGGAAATGTCTGATAAATTGTAACCTGCAGTACAGACACAGTCACAAAAAGTTGCCATATTTAGGCCACTTTAAAGGAGGATATTGTTCAAGAGACATGGGAGCAGACATATTTGACAACAGGAGGCATGCTGAAATTCAGTAAGATAAAGTTGTTCTAGTTCTTAATTAAGCACGGTGCACGTACTTCGGTTGGCATTCTTACTTTCGGCATCAGATGGAGTTGGGTTGTTACCTCCACGCTCGGTTAGAAGCCAAGATTGCCCAGAGTTGTTTCGGAAACTGTGAAGAAGAGACAAGTCTCTGGGTAACGTCCCAGAAGAAACAAGTCCTTCTGATTTTTACGCCGTTTCGACTGGTAAATAGTTACCTTCGTTTCGGAGAAGCTTGCTGCTTCCAGTTTTACGTTATAGCAGTCCAAGAAGAGTGAATCGAATACGTTGAGTGGTGTCAAAGAGAAACCAATTCCGGTTTAGAGAAAACAAATCAAATATATAATTTCTTTCACAACGTCTCGATTGAGATCTTCTCTCTTTTGGGATTTTACGCAGCCTAGAATGGTAGTTTCTTACCGACGTTTCAGGACAACTTATCGGTCCCATCTTCAAAGGTCAAGCTTCTTGGACTGCTTGACCCTTGAAGATGAAACCGATAGATTGTCCTGAAACGTCAGTAAAAAAACTACCATTCTACGCTGCATAGAATCCCAAAAGAGTGCAGATGTCATTTACACCGCGGCGGAAGCCTGAAATCACGCAACGTCTGGATTCTTTTCCTTCCTTCATCAGTGGTTAAATACCGCATTCAGTTCCAATAGCTGTTTTTTTCTTAAGTTACTGTGCCATGAAATACAGTGAAGGGAACGAGGTTCGTTCACAGTCCATGTATTACCCTCTTGCTAAATTAAACTGTCAGTTTTTCAGAAAATTTAATCACGTTCTGATGTCAGCGCCAGCCTTTTTCTTTTTATGGTCAGCAGTATATTTTGTAAGAATACCAGTTTAAAAATCCAAATATCAATGCTATTTTTCCGTGAGTAAAGCTATTGGAACGTGTTGAAGTTTAGAATGGTTAGAATTTTAAATCCACTTCCTCATCCTCCCCGTTGGGATAACTTGCACTTGCACTTCTCCTGCTTTCCTTACATTGTGTATATTTCTTACCAAACAGTGGATGGATGGATGAAAAAATCTAGTAGTTGCGTAATATGATGCATTTTATTTCCTACCTCGATAAGATATTTATATTACTTTTAATAGTATCTGTTACTTCGGTAAAGTAATGCAAAATTTTTGTCTTTATTTTCACTTTTACTCCGAGACTTCTTCCATCTGTTGACAAATATTCTTTACCACCTTTATCACGTGCCATTGATAGGCCTGATTTGTGTCCTCTAAATGTTGAAGGCAAGGAAACCAAAGTCTTACAGCGTTTATTAATCTCTGAATGATAAGTGAAACGGTATAAAGTGAAGTACGTATGATTCTGTATTCTACTATCGTAGCGTTAGCAAATACACAGAATATTTCTTTTCATAGTTGATATAACGTACTGCAGTGACTGACCTCTATATACAATTTTCTGTCTCAGCTAATATTTACGAGCATTTATCTGAGAGGAAATTTCTCTGTTGTTTGATTATTTATTATTAACATATTCCGACAATTGCTTCATTATTTCCTGTTTCAAACTTTCGGAAACTTCCAATTTCTCTCTGATTGCCTCATTCGAAATATGCTTACTCTAAGTGATACATTTTTAATTTTTTACACCTATGAAGTTTTATATCCATCGCTTTAATTTCATTTCTTATTTAATTATATTTGTGTCCATGTTTTATTCCGTAACTGTAGTTGTAATCGTGTACAATATTTCTCTGTGCCCTGTAGTCATGGGTTGTATTTTCCATCCAGACCTCTAAGGAAACTATATGTGTGTTGAAGAGGATCTATTACATATTGAATTACACCTGTTAAGACCACGATTCTGATGGGCAAACAGAGTCAATATAAATTCAAATCTTGTGTGTGTGTGTGTGCCTCCAGCGTGATACACACGTGATAGTTCTAGAGGCACACAAGCCTTCCTGTCGAAGTTGCTTCGACAGAATCCGTGCAGTATACCGATAACGTACGTGCTTATATCTTCTGTTTCCTTAAGGAAATGTGGTGGGAGAACAGAGGTAAACTTTAATACCTCAGCTTGTTTGTCCTTTAGGTTAATCGATCCTGCATAATAATTGCTCGTGGTCCATAAGATGACGTGAAGTTACCATAACAACCATTGCTGATGAGTCAAGTTTGAGGCCGCTGTGAGTTTACTTTCGGTTTTTGGGTACATAGCATGAAGCTTGTTTAACATACAGACTAGAATTAATTAAGATGCAAATTCCGTTGAAGCATTAGCTAATCACTGGAAGTATTTCAAGTGAAGGAATGCTTTTAAAGATACTTTTGTCTTCAGCTTATAAGTGAATTGTCCTAATAGTGAGGTACCTCGGTACTTACGTTAGAAATAGGCTTAACGCTGCAAATTTTTAAGTGAGTTTCAAAGATGACAGTTGAAAGATGATTGATGGTTTGTGTACAGTGAAGTAAACAGTCTTTGGGAGTATATTTGGACCCAAGAGGAGTTAACTAACCGGGGAAGGTGTGTAATGGTACAACAAGGAGCTTAACAGTGTTCACTGTTCAAATAATATCATTCACATAAGACCAAGAAAGTGCACTCCTTTCCCAGTACGTAAATGTTCTGAACACTTTTCAAGTATTATTTTGTTCACTGCAGTAATCTTGATCTTCATCTGTTGAATTTATATAGTTTTATTTCGTGGCGCTGGTCAGTATGTAGGATATATAGCGTCGAATGATAGGGTAATTTGTGAAAGATTAATTAGAGAGTATGTGGTAGGAAATTTTCATTGAGCTAATATCCTGGGATTTGGCCAGAAAAACAGGGAAAATCATAAAAATCTCAATTCTGATAGTCGTCTCCCTTTGAGTTCCTAACCTGTACGCTAATTACACTAGAAGTGTAACTCTGCATGGGCGGTGTTTATTTACATCCTGCATGTAAATTTATATTTCAGATGAATAAGTAATGTACATCCTCAAAAAACTGACATTACTTGTTAGCAGCAGTTTTATGTATGTATTATCAGTTGTATCAGAGAACTGACCAACCAAGCAATCAACTCCATAGAGCATATTAGTGGACTCCTACCTACTAAGTATCTTTTTGCCCTTTAAATGACATTGTTTTTTTATGTCTCATAAAACATCCCTTTACAGTGGTATCTAACATTTGACACGTATCACACAAAGCCTTAAAAGTAACCACATTAAAATTTCTGCAGAATATACGAAGTGTTTAGCGTTGTTCGACAAAGGCTTGACAATTAAAATTTAACTCGCGAAAATCTGAGTGTGAACTGTGCAAGACCTTTGAGATAAAACACATCTATGAGAATTAGGAATGAACGTTTTTCCCTCATATTCGTTGATAATTGGCGAAAACAGTACAGTTAAGTTAGTAAATAATAACAGCTTCACATGAATGTTATTCAGTGTTTTTAAGTACAGTGAAATAAGGTCGGGCGCTATTTAATGCCAAGTTACATAAAAATGTCTTTGAAGTAATTGGGTTGTGAATGTGGGCTGGGTTCAGCTGACTGGGAACGTGGTCGTATTTCGGAGTTTTATGAACAAAGTACACACATTGTGTGTGCTATAAAAGGTGGATAAAATGGTGTCAAGCTCTCAAGCGGACCTCTGCTTCATACAGTTGTTTACTCAAGGATTCGTGACGAGGTCTTCTGAGAGGGCAATTAATTTAATCTTCTACAAAGAGTCGGATTCTTAAAAGTGAAGTTAACTTGCCCTATACAGCTTTATTATGTACGTTTTATTCCGTGTACCCTGAACATTTTGTACTAAGATTAGGCGTATGTTACAGGCAGAAACAGAGTGCTACTTGAGGTCATATTTCCTGTGATCGCCCATTAAATTTCTGATTACTGCTAGCTTTTTTACTTTGCTCCAGTGACTGTAATAAGCAAGATATAATTCACCACCTGTGCGCCCCTTGCATATTCAGACTGTACATAAGATAATCTGAACATATGAAGCACACAATAGGAGGCACTTCTGAGGGAGTTTGCCTTCTGAAAAATTCAGAAGTCTCTGCACTTCTGGCAATGTCCTCGTGCAGCTGAAGTCTTAAGGTCTTATAAAAATCAATGGTTATAGCACGAATCCCATCGCAAGGCACGGGTTCTGGTTCGCGTTTTCTTCTTTGTACGTCGAATAATCAATGAGGCTGAAACGATTTCCTAGACATTGAGACAAGATTCGACGTTCAGGTTCGAAAATTAGGGGTACATTCCTTACGAACACTGTGTTTCGGGGTTTATTTGTGCATTGTTCAGTTCCTGTGTCACATTACATTAAAATCCCTGGCGCCATGTCGCCCGAGCGCAACATTTTTGCGTCCTTAGTATGGAACTTGCTCCATGTAACCCTTCTGGTGCCTAGAATTTTGAGGTGGCTCATATATTTTTGAAGATCTGTGTACCCCTGCATTAAAAGGGGTTCAATATTATCTGAGACATAACCGCTATATGCGAAATTCCATGTTATTACTATTATGAGTTATTTCATTTTGTAAATTCTGTCAATGAAGACGTGTTTTAGGAATGTAATGTGGAGCCATTAGTTATGTAAATTTTTGCACTTCTAGTCCATGTAGTGACTATATAATTTTAAAGAACGAAAATTATTTGTTTTCCTAGAATTTGGAACTCTTTTAAAATACTAACTTATTAAGCGGCTTTACTAAACTGATGTTTCCAGTTCAGCAAAATATGTAGTGCACTGGTTATGTAGACAGTGTCTTTCTCTGAAAATTCGTTACATTTCTACCAGACTGAATGGCTTTACATATCTTCTGTATTTTGTCGAAATTTAGTTTGGGCCATTAACTTGTTACCATTTGGTACACTCAAGCATTGGAAGTACAGGCGTATTTGGTAGGATAATATTAGAATAGGTAGGCTGCGAATATATACACTGAATTCAGAGTGGTCAAGACAGGCCTTGTGCAATACTTTCATGGACTATCGATGAACATTTCAATTCCTTGGGAAAGGGATCTTAAAAAGTCTGAATTTTTCGAGAAAGCTCCGGTACCACTTAAGTAAGAAATCAGTTTCAGCGAAATTCAGAGTGAAGACGAGGAAAAAAATTTTGTCTACATATTTTCTGTTTCCATTTTTAACGATCTTTGTCACTTGAGATATTCGCTCTTCCGGTTTGTTACGCAGCGTAGGTTGATTTGTTACAAAAGAAAAACAGGTAACGAACCATAACAAACCATCCCACACTGCGTAACAATCCACACGATCGAACATCTTCTAACCGCGCTTCCACTCAGTAACCACTAATATTTAAGTGGTGTTGGGCGCTAGAAGTTCACTCAGTGCCGGCGATAGTTATGTGCGGAAACGAGGCACCGACTGTTAGCTCAGGATAGATACGAACTCCACTCAGGGAATTTTATCGTGTTAGGTTTTTAATCAGTCCCACTCCGAAGCAGGAAAATTTCTGTCTTTACTCGTTCAGGTCTACGTAACAAGCATTCTGCATACCGCAGATTGTCGCCACGGCGCTAAGCTAAGTCCCGTAACCTTAGGTACCTGCTCAGGGCCTCGCGGTATGCCTATTATTTGTGTGGTAAGCTGAGGACCCTCACGCCAAAATGTTTATAGAGGAATGTACACTTTTTTTTCCAATGGCTCGACAGCCCCTGGGGGGCCTAGGCCGCCTCATTTTTCGAGGCTTCACGATCACACTTTTTTAGACACACCACACTCGGTAGGACTCCTCTGGACGAGGGACCAGCTTGTTGCAGAGACCTCTACCTGACAACACACAACACTCACAAGAGACAGACATCCATGCCCCCGGTGGGTTTCGAACCCACAATCCTAGTAAGTGAGCGGCCGCAGACCCACGCCTTAGACCGAACGGCCATTGGGATCGGCAATGTACACTTAGGTCCTCATAATATATGCAGTACCACACCTTTCATCTGGGGATGGCAGTCCTTGGATTCGAACTCAGGCTGCCCTGCTACAGTCTCAATTGCAATGCGGCGAAAGCTTGAAATATCGCATTTCTGCTATTTTTTATTCAGGTCCCCATATTCTACTGACTGCAGTTTGAAGAGGAAAAATAGCTTAATAAGACATTTCCCTTACAAGATCCTGGAGAATGAAAAGGTCAGAATCTTTTCAATGGATTCTGTTGACAATCTGACGAGTATAGCTTTCATTGCAACAGTCCTGGATTTTTCATACTATTGTCAGGCGAAGAGTGTGTCAAGCGTCTCAAAGCCTGGGAAGTAAATAAAGGGAACTCTATTAAAATTGTAGTGGAAGGTAAATAGACACAAATAAATTGTCTTCCTTTACCGATTGCAGTGGTGTAACAGGGAGTTTAAACCTTATTAGGCGCGTTCGGAAAATTTCAAAAAGCGACTATTAGTTTCATCATGTCTATCTGTCCGTCCGCGTGAAACAACTCGGCTACCACTGGAAGGATTTTTATGATATTTTATATTTGAGTATTTTTCGAAAATCTGTCAAGAAAATTCGTTTCATTAAAGTCTGACAAGAGTAACGGGTACTTTACGTGAAGAAATATGTATATTTACGATAACACCTCGCTGAATTCTTCTTAGAATAAGAAATTATTCAGACTCGAGTTGTAGAAAAAATCAAAATCTATTCGATGTTTAACAACCGTTTTTTCCGAAAATCGTGCCATTTTTTTAGAAGATGTGGATAAATATATTTAATCCGGATAGGTCACAGATGACAATATAATATGACGCATGCGCTTTGCATGCTGCATAACTAAGGCTACAGACAACACACACACACACACACACACACACACAGAGTATGTAATAGTTATTACTCTTCCACGGCAACAACGTTTAAGCGAATGCGCCCAAATATTACGTTATACGTCATTGCCTCTCTTGTTTCTATTAAGCAGAACAGTCTGTCTTTACTGATGTAACAGTTGTATAAATTTTTTATGTAAACAGATCATTGCTATTGCAATTTTTAATAATTTACAAATATATAGCACAGTACTAAATATATCTGCCACATGATTTAATATTAATTTTTTTTACTTTTCCCATATAAACGGTGAGTGTTTCTCTATAATACAGCATTAAGTGGTTGGTTGTAATGGAGATGCAGCAAGGTGCAAGTGACGGTACGTGATACATAAAACTCTTTTTATTGTGTAGTTAACAAACTTCTTAAACATTTTAGAGCATCTCAATGTCGTATCTAAAATGTCACAAATATTCTTGTCCTGAAAATCCTACCAAAGGGAGATAAATAAAATTCGGCTACAATGAAAGTGGCGAATTTTTACCCTAACTGGTTTATATCAGATAAGCCATTCGTTGCTCACCCGAAGGACTCTACATGAGACAAAATGTGTGGATAAGAAATTGTGTACTGTTCAAGTGAAGTCACTGCGCATGTAAAGAACAAATATTTCGCGTGCTTGAATTCCGGCCAGCTTGCTAAACATAGTAAGCCCTGTGGATCCGGGAAACCTGTGATCGACCAGTTAGATTAAGTTTTCAGTAATTTCCTTCTGCCCTAGAATCAATGTTCATGTGGTACTCAAATTCCACATTGCATTATTGATTCACATTCAGCCCCTTTATTATTAACATAAAAATTTCGTCGCAATGCAGCCCTCGAAACTTTAATACACTTCTCTCCCCTGCTGCATGTTGTCACAGTCCGCTAATAATCGGCATTCTTTCCTCAGTTCCCAAAGGTACGAGCGGTACTGTCTGGGAGAATTCAGACGTCTGTTTTCTATCCGTATCTGTGTAATGGATGTAGGGGTCCCTTATTATTTACCTACTTTTCTTCTCCATCACATCCTCGTGCCTCAAACATTTAAAAGTTTTGCATTCTGAGCTTGAATTTTGATCTATCGCAAATGAAGGAAACCTAAAAAGCTTAATGTATACTAGTGTATGTTAAATTATCCAAAAATTGTATCCAGCGTGTGTGAGGTTTGAGGTTCTGAGAGCCGTGACTATAAATCTTGCTGTCTCGTACGATGTGGCACCATGTTTTTTCAACTAAAGCAGATAAATACCGACGTTTCGGATGAAACTGCTTTACGTTTTCGTAATGGAAGATTCTTCCTTATTTAGAACGTTTCACATTCCAGAATAGTAATGTTATACCCAGTCCGCTATGCTTCATTCATGTGGTAAAAAACAAAAGGACATTATTTAATGCTAAAGTGATGAAGCAAGACGACTTTTAGATGTGCATAAATTGCAGGTTCCGTGATGCTGAGTCTTCAGCTGTGTGTGGTTTGAAGAATAGGAAATATTAAGAGAAGATATCGGTAAAGTACACATGCGATGAAGATTTAATGAAAATCCTTTTGAAAACGTGCTCAGCCGTCATAACAGAATCCATTACATAAAATTATTTTCCACAGTTGCTTTTAATTAGGCCAGCGAAATATTTTCTGTACATTCTTTGTACCGAACCTCGTGAAATTCTCTTCCTGGGCAATATTGCGAAACTTTGAGTTGTAACAATTTTCTCGGACAAAAACTTTATTTGGAGCAAGTCGTTATTTTTGCACAATTTATACGGTATACTTCTGTCGTATAAAAAAAATTTAGACATAACTTGGGCTATTAGATGCTAATTAATAGCTTTATATGAAGTAATATGTTACTGTAATAAGTATCAAGGGCTATGCCACGTGGAAATTAACGTTTTTAATACATTATAATTTATTTTACAAAAATTATAATTTGGGCGGTCACACAGATTTTAACGCAAGTACATAACTCATTCAAGCGACCACAGTATGAATAAAATCAACATTTTTTTATTATTTGATTCATTAAACACATTTATTAGTAATATTATTATATAAAGTGAATGTGGATGAACAGGACTGAGTGCTTTAGGTTGTCTAAATGCACGCATGTCTCTTTGTCACTCAGTAGGAATAATTACCCATATTTTCGGAACGGACTTGTCGTCTGGTTCCACTAAATGTCTTGTTTATTGATCTTATTGAACATTCTCAAACTTATTTTTTTTTTCAATGCGCAACACCCCCTAGTGGACCAGGGCCTCCTCTTTATCCAGGCTTTACGATCACACTCAGACACACCACACTCGGTAGGACTCCCCTGGACGAGTGATCAGCCCGACGCAGAGACGTCTATCTGACAAAACAAAATACTCACAAAAGAGGGGCATTCATAACCCTGGCGGGATTCGAACCCACAATTCCAGCAAGCGAGCGGCCGCAGACCCACGCCTTAGACCGCGGGGTCACTGGGATCGGCTCTGCAGCTGTAGGAGGAAAAATAAACTAGGCAAGCATACTTACCTTTATGAAAAACTTTTTACATAAATGAAAGCAGAGGATGATGTGTTACAAGAAACATCGTATTCATTGAGTTTATTAATACGACTACACATCACATTTCGGTTAGTTTTGCCCCTCACGCATTATGATAACAAATAAATTACACCAAAGCAGGAACCAGGCTGAAAATTCTCCGTACTTCGCAGGAAACCCTCGATGTTAACGGTGCAATTGTGTTTCAATACCAAAATTCTGCTTCATAATTAAAGTCTAGAGAGATTGGTGAGCTTGAAGTTAAGTCAGTGCTCGTTCAAAATTGATTTTAGAATTTTCGGTAGCTTTCATCGTTACTCATACTTGAAGGTGCTGTGCGGGGGGGGGGGGGGGGATTGATTTGCTTTACTAATGCGCTAAGTTTTTGGCATTAAATTACGTATCATATTTGTGGTTTATCTCAAGAATCGAAATTAAATAACAAAATTTCAGCAAGAATTAATACGCTACTATTGACCATAGACGAACAGTGTGTGATAGTAATATGCAGTCTTGCTCAAAAAACAATTTTCAGAAAATGGCTAATTTTAACTTACGAATTTGGCCTAAATCACTCTAAAATTGTTGGTCTGATTTGGCAATCTCTTCTCCCTTAGGATGGTGCACTAGCACCGAAACATGTAGGAGCTTTATATGTAACACTTGTATGTGGATATTAGAGTGTATTTGGTTGGTGTAATAAATTGAATATGTTGATGTGGCTTAAGTTTGTTTCGATGCACAAAAGCATGCGTAAGGGAAATATCACATATGACTTGTATGGGAACAAAGAGCGAAATATTTATTCTACATATGCTACACCGACATCTACTTCCTTGTAACTTTTTCAAAGACAAAATACATATTTACACTTACATTTATCCACCTTGAATTTTTGTTTGTTTTAGTAAAATTCCTGTTACTTTAATGACAATCTCATATTTACAAAATCTGTCCTGGTTTACACAAATAATTCTCTACCTACAGAGTCCTAACCTTATATCCAGTTTGGGGTCAATGCGATTATGAATCAATAAATGGTAGGATTTGCTGTTAAATGTCAGTTTGGTCGTTTAATTTACTAATAGTCTCGAACGATTCAATTAACATGCTGTGAATGTAATCGGATCATGTGGGTCGATTTCAGCAAATTAACCATTGAATATAGTTAACTAATTGTTTGCTGATGAACACAAGCCTCTTGAAGTTGAGGATAAATGTAGGGACTTCACATTTCAAATAACGAATACAGACGTGCAAGTGGCTGTCCTTCCGATCATTTACTTACGAGCACGTGTTTTGCGTTAGTTACGATCGAATTTGTCGGACGAGTCCGCTAGTAGTCGATCAGCCCCTGCATTCCGGTCCGCATTGAAGCGGCGCTGGAATTAAATCGCGCAGAAGACCACGCGGTAGCTCTTCCCCTTCTTGACGCTCAGAATGTACGTCTGCTGCTTAATGTGCTAGAAATTACTTCTGTTTCACAGAAACAAATTCTGTTTTAGTTACGCAGTTATTTCTTTTTTAGTCTTTTCTTTCTGAAAAAAAAAGAAATCTCTTTCGGCACTGTAACAAAAGAGCTATTAAAGTATATAAAGTCTACTTCCAACCGCATCCTCACTCCACATCCAGATTTAAAAGTCTGTGACGACACAGAAGGCTCTCTGCAAGAAGAATGCTTGACTTATGACACGAATAAATGAAAAGATGAAGAATATAGAGGTAAAAAATGGTTACATAAGTACTTTGAGGTTTGTATAGA
Source organism: Reticulitermes speratus (assembly GCA_021186555.1). Taxonomy (NCBI): domain Eukaryota; kingdom Metazoa; phylum Arthropoda; class Insecta; order Blattodea; family Rhinotermitidae; genus Reticulitermes; species Reticulitermes speratus. The sequence continues at coordinate 34,381,941 of JAJKFL010000001.1, read as the reverse complement.
TTTACTTAAATCTTAAAAAATTCTCATCCTACCAAAGAGGACTCTGTTCTTCGTCAGTTAATGAGAGGTATTGAATGTATTTTGTAATGAATAAAATATTTAGGGAGCCGAGAATATATAATGGCATAGTTCCCTCGCGGTCTGTTTCAGTAGGCTATCTGAAACGTGCTGAACTTCTCTGTAACAGTCAAGTTGCCACTGTATTCGTTTGCGATCATAAGATATAGACTTTTAAATAAAATACATATTCATTTTTCTTATCGGACGGTTAGTGCCAGTTACATAAAATTTCACAAACTGCGGATCGAAATAAATAAAAAATGTCTCTTGATGCTTGAACTACTATTTTTATATTAGAAATGCATATTATTTGTGTTAATTTAGCCTACTTTCTTCAGAGCACAAGTCTTTCCACAATTTTTCGGGGTTTTCATGATATGACGATTTTTCCCTTCATTCGTTTTTTGTTCTCTCACTGTTTCTTTACGCTGGATACAGCGTTCAACATATTGTCAGGTGCCACTACCCTCATTGCTTTATAAGACACTAATTTTCACTATTTTAAAACAAGTTTTTCTGGTCATATTTCTGTTTTTGTTTCGCTAAATATATTATTGACAACCTTCTAACTACTTGCCCTTCTCTGTGTAACTTGCTGGCTCTTCCGTTACGTTGTTTGGATTATTTAATAATGTCCTTTTGAAAGACCCCATTGCTTGTAATTTCAGAGTTAATAAACACACAACGCTATATGCGAAATATATTGTCCTGTTTTCCGCTTTATGTGTGTGGGATCATCATCATTTCTTCACGGGTAACGTGCTGTGCCTGCATTATTTTACGTAAAATAACACTTTGATGATGTGTTGTTCAAGGCTATTTTAGGATCTTTGACACATAAAACAGAATAAGCACTTAAAACGTTCAGAATTTTTACAATTATTATACATATTTTTGTTTGATCCGTGAAAATATAGCTGTTAGCTGCAGTTTAGATGATCCATATCCACTGCGTGGGGTTAGAGTGATTGTGTTTTGGCATTGCTGTTAATGTCGTAATTTCGGATATCTACTTCCCTGCCTAACGTCTTCAGTGATCTCAGATTCATGGCCGCAGCTGAAATCATGACCCCGATATGTTTATATGCCATTCGTGACGGCATAAGCTACAGCTTCGGTTGCACAATTTCATATTTAGGTTTATTGGTTTATCTTTGACTAAGTGTACCCACCTACTATATTGGATACGTCAACTGTCAATGCATGGAGAGCGTTAACTGTAGATTACTGTAAGAGCTGTGTGTGAATTATGTATATATTATTTATTACTGCAAGTGGGTTTATACCCGGTGGCAGTGGTACTACAATGACACATAACACAGAATAACATACATCACAAAAAGTAACACACAAACTTACAACAAAACAATAAAACACATACTACAAAAAAGAAGAGTAGCTAAGCCTAACCAAAAAAAAAAAACTTACGTAGATGAATCAGAGTTAAAAATAATTTGGTATACCAAGCAATGAGTCAACCATACTATACAAAAATAAAATTCCGTATTTTGAAAAAGTGATACACACACATTTCACCAGGACCTTCTCTTCACTTCACTTCACTATGCTTATATACACATCACGTCACCCCCCGTTTTGCCTCCCTTTACTTTACTTCACTTCACTTCACTTCACTTCACTTCACTTCACTGCATTATTAGATGGTTTTCCCCACACTTCACACTTCATCTCACTTATCACATTCCTAACTCTCTTTCTAAAAGTACTCGGCTTACAAGGGAAACTAAAGCATCTGCAGGTAATTGGTTCCAGAGTTGGATGGTCCTATTTACAAAGGAATATTTCCCGATATCGGTCCTTTGCTTCCTGTTCCTAATTTTCCGATTATGATCAACCCTGCTCAGATAGTGTGGCCGTTGTAATCTGTCACCTATAGTCTTCCAAGCCCGTTCTCCATTGTACGCTTTGAAGAGAGCACATATGCGTTAGTGCGAAACTCGGATATTCATACAAACATAAGAGAATTTATAAACTAAATGTTATGCATCCCGTTGTGTTTGTATTTCAAGAGGAGTTTTAATTGATTCCGTCTCCACAACCTTATATTGGCCTTTTTTACTGAAGGGCCTCTTAACAGATGTCACGGACGCACCGCAGCCTTGATGGGTTATTGTGCAACCTTGTGAGGAAGATGATGAAGATCATTAGTTTTTTTTGTTTTTCCTTGTAATGGAGCACCGATGGAATGAAATTGGCAGGGAAAACCGAAGTACTCGGAGAAAAACTTGTTCCAGTGCCACTTTGTCCACCACAAATCCCACATGGACCGATCCGGAATCGAACCTGGGTCTCCGCGGTGAGCGGCCGGCGAATAACCGCCAGAGCCATGGCACGGCCTATATTTGCCTTGGATAGTAATATGGTGATTCTTAAAAAGCTATTTGTTCCGACGGTTAAACAGTCATCTTGAAGTCACTCTCTGTTACAGAAATGTAAATTAGATGGTAGTTACATGAATCATTGTCAGAGAATTGAGATTCTGACAATCATACATACATAAAGTAAATTGTCAATATGCAGACATTAACGAACTTTTACTGTTCTTGAATAAATTAATGTCCGTTTTTACCAACTTATTTTTCTTCTATAATGTGTGCACAATAAATAAATAAATAAATAAATAAATGACCTGAACATCAAGTAACATTTGTCCTGCCGTATAAAACCAGCTATACGCAAGTCTGACAGACATTGATCGTGCTACATGACTCGGTCACTGTGTGCAGAAATACTCGCAATATGGCAGTTGCATAGCTATACACATTCAGTTTACAGCTGACAGTTGACAGTTTAGTTCAGCTCTTGCTCCAGACCATAGGGTACATAGGGTGTGTGTGTGCGTGCGTGCGTTCCTGCGCGCGTGTGCGCGCGCACAATGACAAAGGTCGTGAACGTGATGAAAGTCACGTAAGTGCTATTAAAAAGGTATTGATAGAACTGAGGACAATGACAGAGAAAAATGTAGTACACAGATATAGTGCATATGGAAGTGACAGACTCTCTGACGTTGGGTCCCATAGTTCAACATTTCTGACATCAAAGCCCGCCACTGGGCGCAGTCCCATTTTTCTCCACTTATCACAAAACTTGTGTCCTTAAAATTTATCTTTCGTTAAGTGTGTGATACAAATAAAGAAATAAATAAATACGCTTATTTTGCACATTACATAAATTCCAAAGTGGCTATAAGCAGAATACGCTGAAAAATTATATAATAGAAGGAAAAGCTACAGATATGACGGCGTAAAATTCTGCTACAACAGAGAAAAATGAAGAGGGTTATGTGTTTAACACCATAGAAGAATAATGGATGGAAAGGGAGAGTGATGCGTTATAAAAAAAACACGGTGTTTGAAGAGAAAGAGAGAGAGGAAACAAGGGGGTTTGGATAAAGGGAAAGTACGAATTAGTAGGAAAGGGACGAAAGCAAAACGCTTATAGGCATGTGGATGCAAAGCTGTGGGTCGCATGGTTAGCAGATATGGTTCGTATTAGGGAGGCCCACATATCGGATTTCGGCACAGAAAGCTTTTATTCGCCTTGACGTTGTGCATAAATATACTGTCCCTTCATGAAAATTCTGCTACAGTGTCTTGAAATAGTCCAAGGCCGTTTCGTTCCACATATATTACAAATTAATTTTCTCAAATCTTGACTCTACGTAGCATAATAAATAAATTTATTGTGAGTATGACTTAGTTCTTGTTACATTTGTCTCCTGAATCGCCATGCTACTACACTTTATGGACTTAAATCTTGATACGTACTCTTTTTTTTTTGCGAAGGACCCCGCAGAAGATGCTACGGACGCAGCGCAGCCTTAAGGCTTATTGTGCAACCCTGTGATGAAGATTTGTGTTTTTTTCTTTTTTCCGAGTAATGGAGCACCGGTGGAATGAAATTGACAGGGAAAAACATGTCCCAGTGCCACTTTGTCCACCACAAATACCACATGGACTGACTCGGGATCGAGCCGGCCCGGACATTAAAGATACTTTTTGTCTTGGAACAAAATATGAAGTGTTACAAATATAATTGTTATATGAACTGTATGTCAGGGCACGCAGGGTAATACCAGTAAAACAGATGAGCTTAAAAGCGTATGAAATGTAGTATAGTAAGAGATGTGATAAATGTAGGTGAAGTAATTATTAAATTACTTTTATTGCCTATTTTTTCACAGGCCTTTTTAAGATTCTTGGACTTTAAAATACGTAATACTTAAGATACAGCATTACTAGCTGTTATCATGAGCACGGGTTTGACAAACTCCCCATTTCAGCTTTCTCCTTTGAAAGTTACTTACAACTGTTACATTTCTCTTGGTCACGTAATGTTGGTAGAAGCGTTGCAAAAAAGCTTAAAATCTTACGGCATCGGAATAATTCAGCAGTGCAGCTGTTCAACTCTTTCTTATGCTAATCTCCTATTTATCCCGAGAGATTTAACTGCTTTGGAGCCATCGTTTGGGGGAAGGCCGCTTTTGTTTCACATATTCGTACCTAGTAAGACAACCTGCTAAACAAATTCGCTTAATATAAAACAGTAGACATTTTTCGCTTGATGTTACGTGGGCGAATAGAGAATAAATTTAAACAGTAGTATGTATAGTGCCAGTTAAACAGTAGTATGTATAGTTCCAGTTAAACAGTATTATGTATAGTGCCAGTTAAACAGTAGTATACATAGTGCCATTAAACAATAGTATGTATAGTGCCAGTTAAACAATAGTATGTATAGTGCCAGTTAAACAGTAGTATGTATAGTGCCAGTTAAACAGCACTATATATAGTGCCAGTTAAACAGTAGTATGTATAGCGCCAGTTAAACAATAGTATGTATAGTGCCAGTTAAGCAGTAGTATACATAGTGCCAGTTAAACAATAGTATGTATAGTGCCAGTTAAACAGTAGTATGTATAGTGCCAGTTAAACAGTAGTATGTATACGAGTAGTACCAGTTAAACAGCAGTATGTACAGTGCCAGTTAAACAGTAGTATGCATAGTGCCAGTTAAACAGTAGTATGTATAGTGCCAGTTAAACAGCAGTATGTATAGTGCCAGTTAAACAGCATTATGTATAGTGCCAGTTAAATACTTTGTGGCCGGACTCTGCTTCAGTGGAGCGAGAAGTAAAGACAAGGGAAATCTGTTCATTATTTTCTTTGCGTAAATGGATATTTGACAGAAGTTCAGTTTCACTTATGTTGTTCTAATAAAGTTCAACGAAACGCACCAGAAATCACGTTTTAGCGGCTAGCACAATTAGACCTATCTTTTTATCAGGAGGCTTGCCCTTCGATTCTTGGCCTATGGTTAGGCTATTCGGAATGGGGACTTTCCTGTTTATCCCCAGCACTTCCAGGCAGTTATGCAAAAATATCCAAAACTAGACTACGACCAATTTCATAACATAACAAATCGTCTTTCACAGTCATGTTCCCTTTTGACTGTATATGTTCGTAATAGGCAACTAGATCTAACTACATGTCTTGCAACAGTGTTTAGCTCATGCAATGTTTGAAATGTTGTTGGCAGGTATAAGGTGAACGTGCTTTTCACGTTGTAAAATCAGTCGTAATTTATACATATATATCAAGATTTTTCACCGCAGGCAAATAAATAAATTTTGTGGAACACCTCTTCTGGTATTATGTTGAATTAAGAAAGGGTATTGCGGGCTTTGCAGTGAGATATTAAATAGATACGCAGGACATGAAAACCCATTCAAAGAAGCGAATCAGGTACATTAAACATTTTATGAATAATATATTGGACAGTATCCATTGTCTGATATAAGCCTATGTGTGACATGCCCAACATTTCTAAAGCCGACATTGCTAGTGTCATAATTTATAAGTAAAAATATAAATAATATAAACCCTTTTCGATCCATTTCCATGGCGCAACAGCCCCTAGTGGGCCTGGGCCTCTTCATGACCGAGGCTTCACGGTCACACTCAGACACACCACACCCCGTTGGTTGTCAGTCGCTACTTGGAACAACCAACACAGCAATACTGTCACAATACACTACACACCAACGAGAACTTCACATAAGTACCATACTACAGTAAAAAGACGCAGTTCAAGAAATATATTCAGATATATGACATAAGTAAAAACATCCAAGAGCTGGCTACTGACAACTCACCGTTCCGGCGTAATGTGTCATATAAATTATATATAAACCACCCGATCTATATTATGTCACGTAGCCGACACCTCGACTCTAATTTTTATACATAGAAGCATTATTTGATACTTTGTCTTACAATTTAATATATTAACTTTACCATCATAATCTTAACAAGACCTACAAAAATTTTAAAACCGTCAGCTATTATACGACCAGATTTTGCAATTCCGTATTTCTATAAACAGTGTAAACTCGTGGGATCCCACAGAGTGAAACCGTATGGTGAACCTATATGTATTTCATTTTGCCTTATTTTAAAATATTACATTGATGGCCCTATTATGCTCATAAACGATTGAAACATGTAGCTGTTTCTAAATAAAAAGGTAGTTGTTTTCGACGGATAGTAAACGATTTGTTTTTGAACACGCAGTGGAACTCTTCTGGAAAAGTGATTTGATTCATTAGATCGAGACAATCGCTTTTCCCCGTTTAACTCGAGCTAATGTAACTAGGAGAATAGGCTTTATCACGTTAATTGTATTTGGTGACAAAAGCCGAAAAGTCTTCGAAAAGGCTGAATATCAGATATTCCTCAGACAGTGGACCATGTTTGAAATAATACTCGTGTAACGAATCTATCATCGTTACAAACACTTACGGAAGCACATAATGTACTTTTGTGCGATCTTTCATCCTCCTGTTGTATCAGTCATAACTGCAACCTCTGACATGATTTCGACGAAGTTTGGTGTATTTATGTCAACCTCTTTTGGAAGAAGTTAATTTTATTTATTGTCGTTTAGGTACAACCTATTGTCTAATTTACATCAAAGCTTTATAGAACTTCTTAAGAAATTTTGAAAATTAATATAAAATGTCACGCATTAAAAATCTACGTCTCATTAGCATTTACAACACACATTTCAATAATTTTTACCGTACAGGGACATTTTAAGAAATGAATGAAAGACAAATCTACACACTTTACAATATAATACATGTAATTTAACTAGACTTGCGACAGTAGATTTTTGTTTGAACTACATGAATCCGAGTCCTTCTTGTTAAAATAATAGGCGGTCAGTTTGTTGTGACATTCTCTGCCATCTGTGGGGCACAAAGATTCATTTTCGCCTTTAGAAGAGCTTGTGGCTGCACTTATTTTTTTGAGCCAGCTCAACACTGAGCCTACAATCACAGAACCGGTCCGATTAGGATTTATTTTTCCCTGGCGTGACAGCCCCTAGTGGGCCATGACCTCCTCATTGTCGAGGCTCCACCTTCACATTCAGACACACCACACTCTGTAGGACTCCTTTTGACGAGTGATCGACCCGTCGCAGAGACCTGTAATTTGACCAAACACAAAACTTACAAGAAACAGACGTCCACGCCCCCGGTGGGTTTCGAACCCTCGCCTTAGACCGCGTGGCCACTTCCATTAGGATTTACTGTAATATTATTGTATATTTGTGTGTTCTTGGCCGTTGAAGAACCTAGCAGTGCTGGTGGAGGGGCCTACTCTCTAAGTGAGATAACAAAGGCAAGATATTTATTGTGTTTCGTCCGCCGATCCGCCCTCGCTATCGCTTTACAAGCGACTCGCTCGTAGCCTTCCGCTTAAAAATTCCGCCGGCCAACAACTAACAAACGAGCTATTTCCTCACATACACGCGCAGATCTTCCTAGGGATCTCATCCCTTCAGGCTGTCCTACTGAAGTATTGTGTGCATTTCTCAGATTTCTGAGATACATTAATGAGCTAAGAAAGATTACAAATAATTCACACGAAAAACCTACGGACACTTATCTGCTTTTTCTTTTTTTATTGTGTCACGTGGCACGCGATATTAAGTTGGCCTAACAGAAACATTATGTTCTGAAAATATAGTAATATATTTGACATCACGATAGGGACAGGTGGCGGGCTGTTGTGAGTGCGGTAATAAACCTTCGGGTTCCATAAAACGCGGGGAATTTCTTGACTAGCTGACGACCTGCTAGCTTCACAAGAAGGACTCTGCTCCATGGAGTTAGTTAGTTATTTGACATCACAATTGTATTTCACGAATTATCAACAGTCGACATAAACTGTTCGGTGTTTTACACGCATATTTGCAGAAAACATTAGCACCCATTGACATGCCAAGCATTCCCTAAGAAGTACGTAACACAAATAGGCAGAATATTCTCCACAAGGTTTAAGGAACACATAAACGCCCTAGGAACAAAAGCAGCACTAGCTCAAACTGTGCACAGCACATGTTAGAAACAAACAATACACGTGACAAAATAGAAAATACAATGGACATACTAGTCACACACAAAGGGAAACATGAACACCACAGAAAATGTCCAAATACACAACCTGAGTAGACAAAAGTTACACTTAAAACGACAATCAGACCGTTACCAATAACCGGATTTTCGAGAGAGTAATTACATGAAACTAAAAAAAACAAATCACCAAAACCTAAGACCCTCTGAAAAAGTAACACAATCCAGTACACACACACACCAAGAAGACACACTACCACCATGCAGGTACTGTACACAAAAAACTGAACCTCATTACGTCACGGAAAAACCTGAATATGACCTATTTATGTCGAAACGTCTTGCTTTAAGGACCATATAGCATTACTGTTATAATTATTATACTACATATGTAATAAAAAATTAGAAGAATGTTTGTGTAAGATAACCTATGCTTTGTATTTAATTATTGCCGAAAACGCTTTCTTTTTACCCACCTTACGGATATCTTGTCCAAAATAATTTATTTTAGGCACAGTCAAACTACATAATATTCTAAGTAACATTATATGAGTGGGTGGTTTACTTCATGGCGTAACTCCCACGGTGTGTGACGAATTTCAGTCCTGCAGAGGATGTTGATACTTTGTTACTTAGCGCTACGTCAGCCTTCCTGATCTGCCTCCTCCTACTCTTCATTTTCTTGTACATTCTGAAAGCGAGTGTAACGGAATTTGAACAAGAAACTTGGAATGCGTTCAGCAAGTAGTTATTTGCTTGCAGATCACTCCGCCTGACACATCACACACAGGCAGGCACTGGGAAACGTTTCGAAGCTACTTTTGAAGGGAAGACATTCTTTATGGAATAATCAATGCAGGTCTCCTTTATCTGTTTTATTTACTTGCACTGTCCATAATTACAATAGGGATCTGAAATGACAAACAACGTCTTACACTACATTAAACTTGTCACTTCTTTCTTATCAATCGGCAGTGGTGAAAGTCAACTTTAAAATTCTACGGTGTGTTTTCTCTTAAGTTTATCAGAAATTTTGTTAAAAAATCAGTTCTGGGTTACTATATAGCTTAGAATTTGAAGTTTCTTCCAGAGGTTTGGAGGCAATACGTCTGAAACGTCGGAACAAACGTAACATGTTATAGGGTGTAATGCCGCAGAATAATTCAACGTACGACACTGCTAAACCTGAAAAGCCGGCGCTATACTCTGTACTACTCGTATTCGGCTTACGTCAGACAAACACTGAGGGAAAATGTGAGTGTTTGTACCAGAACTTCTCTCGCTCTCTCTCTCTCTCTCTTTACACACACACAACACTGTCAGTAATTATGCCGGGTAGCCAACGAGCAGAACACAAATTCACACCGACAGGTGGAAGAAATAGGCTTGCATGTATTTCAGTTTTAATTTGGAATAGCGCTGTGTGAGTACCATTAATTGGTATACTTCAGTAAGTAAGTAAGTAAGTCAATTTCACATTGTTGACACCGTGCATCTTCGTCATATTAAATTAAGTTATAGACCAGCTGATGCACTTTTTAAAGCACTTTTTAAGTAGCTTTATTAAAAATGTTAAAATAGTACGGTGGACCCACCGTAGGACTCGTCAACACACAGTACACAGTACACTTCGCTAACCACGCGAAAACATTTCACATGCTTATAATACCACAATACCAAAAGCCAGTAGTTCTGCACTTCTAACATCTACAGTGTTTTTATAATTTTACAACTTTTTAACATATCTTTTTACAAGATTTTAACATATGTTGTATAGTGCCAATGGAATATTTTAAACCATGTGATTGAAGTGACGTAGCTTTTAGCAAAAAACCCCCTGACGATGATCCTAGGATCGAAACACGTGTAGGGGTACTATTTTAACATTTTTAATAAAGCTACTTAAAAAGTGCTTTAAAAAGTGCATCAGTTGGTCTATAACTTAATTTAATAAGTAAGTCAAGTTTTGCGGTATATTTTACTTAAGTCTTCCTTTGTTAACATTTTAATTCCGTTGTAACTCCTGTCTTTATTTGAATCCGTGTTGCTTTGAATTTTGTTTAATCTGTCAGAATATTTATTCAATTCCAATTTACTAAACTTCCATAATCAAGGAGTTGTATCTTTCTTAATTAAAATTTTTTCTCGATTTCGTTTTTTTTACATATTATTAATTTCAAAAGGGTTAAATCGATTTATGTTTTGATCCCTTGTGCTTAGTCCAAAGACTTATTTTCCTTTTCTTAGCTTTGCCCTAAAATAAGATCTTGGTTTCATTTTAATCACTATTTCATGCCTTGAATCTCATTTCAATATCCATTTTCAATTGTCTTGCATTGTGCTTTGATCTTTAAGGTTTCCTCTAGAATGCCACCTGATGAACCAAATTCCCCGTCGTGATGAGAAAAATTATTTAGACATAGGTATGTACCTATCCTCTACATCACTTCTCAGGTTTAGGTCTGCACAACATATCTTGCTGGTATTTTTTGCAGATATCTTTGAATGCATAGCAAGTATCATGATTAAGGTTTTTCTTTCGTACTATTTTGGTAAGTGGGTAGCATCTTCAGAAAACAGCCACGATGTGACAGCTCCCTAATCCTTCCTACTTTTCTCTTCCATTCCTCTGTGGGAGTTATGAACGTGATTAAAGGAAAGCACTCAACTTGCTACTGCCTTCAGTTGCCACGCACACGTAGGAGTTGGTGCTGGCTCAAGACACACGATGTGCTTAAGATTCATATTTCTAAATGTTTATAAGTGTTAGACAAAGTTAGATAGAAAACGGGGTGACTGATTACAACCAATAATAAAAAAGCTTAAATTTGCCAAGGTGTTTCAGAAATCGAGCAAAAAATATGCATCAAATGTTTGCTAGGGTTTACATTTCTTATTAGGTCTATTCTTTTTAAGTGACTCACACCATACATTTCTGGTAAAGGTTGACCCTACCTTTCTTGATGTTTATGGACAGTCCCCTAGACGGAAAGATGTAAATAATTTTATTATGACTGTGTGTACTTATTTTTATGGCCACTTAGTAGGCTTCAGTGGCTCAGTAAGTATATCTAAGTATAGATACCTGTATCACGACCTGTATCTGCAAGGAGGTTTCAAAAATCGTGCTTTCGTGTTTTCAGTAGGCATGTGTCGCATGTCGCAATAACCTGAAGTTGGTAGGCGTGTTTAGGAAATAAAACTCACAAGAAACAAACATTATTTCCTTAAATAAAAGTAGGTGTTTTCCTCTTCAAATCAACCCACGAAATTTCGTTCACCCTAGCTGCACGTGCTGTATTGTAACGTGTCGTTTACGTGCTTCCAGTCTTCTTAGTGCCGTTCGTGCAGCATTTCTTATTTTGTGTCTCAACTGCTGGCCGCTGACCTTTAGGGACTGCATACAAGCCATCAAGAAAATTACTTCGGAACGTCTTGCATTCTTTGCAAGGTCATGGTTCAGAATTATGTTGAAGTCTGCCATTCTAGCAGAGGAATATCAGCGTTTTTTGTTACCATAATACTCCATGGTAGATTAGGTTAAATCAGTTTGAGCCAGTATATAAAGTATTCTCTGTCAGTTCTTTCCCGTTTATCCTTCTGTGGACTAATTGTTCAGCGACTATGAGTGGGATTTACGTTGTACCGTTGTATGTAAATATATATTCATAATTTTATAATAAGAAATAAGCAATGTTATTATGTAACTAACATTTCTTTCAAATAATGATCCAGCAAGGCCTGAAAATTTCGGTAAATATTTATGTAACTCATTATTATGAAAACTTTTCAGCCTCGGTTACGTTATTTTGCTTAGGTGTAAATATTCTCCTCAGAAAATTGTTTTTAAACACCCTCAGTCTGTTGAAAGCAAATTTGATACCTATAAAAACAACAGATAAAATGTGAGATTTTAAAGGAATTGCACAACTACACGAAGCAGAACCCCAGAAGAAGACCATCTTCTGAAAGACCAGTGTTTATAAATAGATACATTACTCTGGCATACAGTCTGTTCCGATAAAACTAAGCATCGATGTACATTAGTTCACTGCCGTTAAGTGACTCATCACAAACCTCACTCGCTTAAAATGCGTACCCTATATAGTTGGCTGCTAACTGATCGTAGGATATTGAGCCGTGAATTAAAGGAACGGTAAATTTTTCTGGACCAATAAAAAGGGAATTACACCTCAGATTTTGGCGTATTTTAGGATTGTTAGGCAGTAGTTTTTGGCGTGTTTGATGTTGTAAACGCTATGGTGAGGTGTATCCCTGGTTTTAATTGTCTTAGTAAATTATATTCTTATGATATGACTATTTGCTGTATAGTTGTTATCACATGCAATAAACATTAAATGTAGCCCACTGCTTTAGTGATGAGGTCTTTACGCTCTAAATTAATTCTAAGATAACGAATCTTCATTGCTAGACGGTAGATCAGCAGAGTTAGCATCATTACTAAACGTGACAGGCGATTGTTTGAAAGTTGCCGGCTACACTCCGGTTCTTCCTATTTTTTCGAGAGTATTTTTTAAGTGTTACCGATTTCTTCATGTCCATATATTTGAGCGTCTGTCCATATGAAGTGACTCACAATTGGATGAAAAATTTCAATTTGAAGTTTATAACTCTCCAAGGTCTTGCGGTTATTTTATGTACCACCAGATTCAATATTAAAATTCTACATTTTGCCCACAAAGTGCTTCTTATTTTGTATGTTTCTCAAAACAAATAGCGATTATTTTTGTGTACACCTACAGCATTAACTGACTGGTTTTTATAATCGAGACGGGGACATGTTTCTTGCGCGGTAGGAAATGAATATTTATGTAAAATTGAAATTATTATTAGTGTTTAAGAGTTAAATCTATCGGAAAAGTTGATCTTTTATATATCTGACAGCATGGAATTACATTTCCTGTTGAGGCTATAAATATATTTTAAATGTATCAGTGCATTTAAAGAGATCTAAAAATGTTGTTGACAAAATTATAACCATAAGTACCACATATTTTATCACGTACATGCTTTCTAAAATTTAGACTTATTTCAAATAATGGCCACGTAATTTTTGTGGTCTGTTTTGTGAACCTTTGTTTACCTCGTACAAATGACTGTTGAACTGGAAAGAATTTGGTAAAAGGCAGTCGTTTCCTAATCGAGGTACTATGCCGGTATTTGTCAGGAGGGCCTGACGAAAACCAGGAAAAGCCTCAGGTAGGATAGACAATCCGTCGGTTATTGAGGTGCACGGTATTAATATAGCCTACTTCCTTAAAACGCGCATGATTTTAATACGAAAGTCCACTAGCAATTTATTTACATTATTCAGGCAATAACACTGATTTAACAAAGTAAGTGTAGAATAATTTCAGCACAGCCATCTGACATAATTTTAGATCCTTGTGTTCTAACTTTGTATCTGCTTTTCACTGTCAGTCTGAATTTATACTAGTATATCGAGATAAGGTTCGTCATTCGCCTGTTGAAGATACCACTTTTTGCCATTCTGCCTGTTAAGGCACCATGCCTCTATTGGTCTCCTATCTTTGTCTTATTTTCTTTGTGTTTCAACACCTTTGTGGTGTCTTTTGTTATCTATGACCCTTTGTCTCTTTACCTTCGAATATTCTCCTGCTTCCTCTTTTCTCTTTTCCTTGCCACTATGTTCCTATCCTGTTATCTTTATTCAGTGTATCCAATTTCCCCTAACCGGTTTGCGCCACCCATCCGTACCTCGTTATTGAACAGTGTCAAGTGCCCTTTATTTATGCTGCCATTTCTTTCAGAGCACGAACTTGCATATACTATTTAAAGCTTTATGAACTTCAGTAAACTTTTCTTCATAAAAAGCAGCGAAGTTAGAAAATGTGAGCATATCGTAATTATTATAAACAGACCTACAAAGGATGGGTAGTTTCTGTTAAGCTTTGTTGTGGCGCTGTGATAGGACACTGAGCGTAACATATCTGGAACAAAATAATTTAATTTTGTCCAGTTGATTTTAAATGGCACAAAGTAAAACTGTATTTTTCTAAACCAATATAGGTTCAAAGTGCGACAGAAATTGCCATGCGCAGATTAGGGATGCAAATACTGTGACGAGAAATTTCATGAGCTTACTGCTGCAGCTGTAAATTGGTCGTTATGATTGTGCGATCCATCGAAAATTAAAACTACTCAAAAATTGTTCGTAAAGTCTCCAATATTATATTTCATGAAGATCTATTTAGCAGTTCGCGATTTCGTATGTTGTCTCAGTAGTACAGACAAATAAAACTTGCGACCTTAATCGACCTTCCGCATGGATGTGAATGCGCAAAATAGGAAAATGAGATCTCTATGCTGTCTGTGCGTATATGTGCGTGGGCGTGCGTGTATATCTATGTCTCTCTCTCTGTCCCCCAGTTTCAATATTTGAACCATTAAACCGGTTTTTACAAAACTGGGAGGCGAATGTTAATGAAAGAGGGGAAATCTCAAAGCCGTATTTTTTAATATTTTCAATCAGTAACAATATGGCGAAAGCACGAAGGCATAAAGAGAGAGTGTCGCTAGCACTATCACCGTCACTAAAAAGTGTATGTTAATAGGTCTTAGGAAGATATGTACTTAGCTTTCGGCTTCATGGCAGGGAAAGATACGGAAATAGTGCTATGGATATGGACTGTAAACACATCCGCATATTTGCTATGAATTGTTGTTTGTAAATCAGCAACTAAAAGCGCAAACACAATGCGAGTCCTTGAACTTATATTCGATAACTAATAGTCAGTGACAACATTTGTAATAATAATAATAATAATAATAATAATAATAATAATAATACAATTTTTCAAAGTGCAGGGCCAAATACAAAACGGAATGAACATTTAAATTTACATGCATATATATATATATATGAATAGTACAACTACACATTATTATTATTATTATTATTAAGAGATTTGTGGGACTCTAAATTTATGCGAGAAGAATGAGGCCTTAAGGATTCTCGAACTGCTTGTTCAGGATGTTGCTGAAGGCAATGGAATAATTAAGTTTGCATTGATATTTTGTCACAGAATTTAGGTTAGTGCAGAAAGTTCTCTCGGATCATTATTAATTAAAACACATAAAGCTTCGGATAGTAGTTAGACCTAGGAAGGTAGAAATAATAGAAGGCTAGAGAGAATTACAGAATGAGGTGATTCGTATATTGAAATGAAGTTAAGGTGATTTTCGGAATATGTGTCAGGTACTGGGATATTAAAATTATTACCAAACTCTCACGGAAAAAATTGTAAGACAAGAGATTACTTCAGGACCTCATTTTAAATAGGGAGAAATATATTGAAACGAGCTTTAAGTACTTAATAATATATATTCCGTGCGGATGTTTTACATATATAAGTTTATTTACACCACCTACTGCACACCAACTACATGTAGTCATTCTATATACTCCTACATGTTTCGGCTGACATTCTCAGCCATCATCAGGGAGTCATTCTCTATAGACTCACGCAGTATGCAGCATGTCACTGAATGGTAAAATATATTTGTATATATTACAGCCGTAGTTATAAAATACAATAAAACTCGGGATGTTGGCACATAAAATATTTAGATATAAAACATAAATTTCTATTTCCAAACATCTGTCTCGTTACAACTTGCAGTTTTATGGGGCGGAGACCCCTGGCTGTGGTGCCTGAATTATTCACTACGTGATACTGTGTGCACACAATACAGCCAGGGGTCTCCGCCCCACAAAACTGCAAGTTTTCATGAGACAGATGTTTGGAAACAGAAATTTACATTCATGTTTTATATCTAAATATTTTATGTACCAACACACCGAGTTTTATTGTATTTTATAACTACGGCGGTAATATATGTATATATTTTACTATTCAGTGACACGCTGCATACTGCATGAGTCTATAGAGAATGGATCCCTGATTATGGCTGACAATGTTAGCTGAAACATGTAGGAGTATATAGAATGACTTTATGTAGTTGGTGTGCAGTAGTTGGTGTAAATAAACTTATATACGAGGTTTAAATATTGTACGAGGATGTAGACCGGGTGAACTGTCACAGTATAGGATCCTATAGTGTACTTATGTGGGGATAGCTTTGGTCATTTTATTTTCACAATAGTGATAAAATGTCTTTGCTTGCTGAATCACTGTCAGCTTATATGCTTAATTGAATTATAAATTGTAATATTTTGCCTGCAATTCAAGCGTGAATAAAATTGAAGTGTATTTAGATACTTCATTATGTGAAAAATACGAGTTAAGAAAAAATAAAGAATCGGAGGAAATGAAAACTGAAGAAACTGCAAAATTATTTTCTTGGCCTTCTCCTGTTACCATGAAAGAATATTTAGTTGCAACCAAATAGAAGCTGGTGTCACGAAAAGAGCAAGTCCTTGCAGGATTTTGCTTGAAAACGTGCTGTAGTTGACACAAAGCCATTTAACAACCCGCTGACCAAAATCAAGGATTGAATTAGCTGCCTGGTAAATACGTAACCGCTTAATCTCATGAAATTTGTAGATCTGATATAGTGAAGAACGTCACTAGAGTTGTATTTAGTCTGTTCAGAAGGAGATTAAACTCGTGGTTTGACATAAGAAATTGAGGTTATAAATATACTTGCTCAAGGGAATTACATCATCTCCTATTCCAAATTTTATCCAAATCTTCACGATGTATTGAACTTACAGGTAGAAATTCATATACGCCCTTGAGAAACGTATAACTCACCCAATTTTCACGAAAGCTCGACAAATTCTCGTAATGAACACGTACCAAATTTCATGAAAATTCGACAAAATATTTAGTCTTGTCACGGATAGGCTAACTGTCGTATTCTTCACATACAGCGTTTAGGCCGGGTTCTCACGGGGCGTGAACTGCGCGCGTGAATCACACTTTCGTGGGCCACTACCCGTGTGAACGCGGCGTCGTGGACCGTGCGTGTGACGTCAGCAGTCCACGATCCTGTCGTGGCAGGATCAAACCATGTTTGATTTTCAGTAGTGGCAGTGACGTGCGTGAATCACACTTTCGTGGACCACTATCCGTGTGAACGCGGAGTCGTGGACCTTGCGTGTGACGTCAGCAGTCCACGATCCTGTCGTGGCCGGATCAAACCATGTTTGATTTTCAGTCGTGGTACTGGCGTTCGTGATGTAAAAGATGTCCCAACGTGTGCTAAGACTCAGTGACAACGAAGTTACGTTTCTTGGATTCATATAAAAATGAACCTGTTCTGTATAATGCCACTTTGGAGGAGTATCGTGATCGAGATTTAAGGGCGGCGGCAGCAAAACGAATATCAGCCGCTTTACACATATTTGGATTCGGACCTGCAGAAATGTTAGTGAAGTTCAAAAACTTGAGAAGTTCATACTGTCAGCAAGCAGCGAGCCAGCGATCGGGATTTTATGTGCTAAACTTACACAAAACACAGAGCACACTACGGCACAGCCCTCAGCAACTGTCCCGTCCATGGTCACGATTGTACTGAAACCTTTTGTCCGTGTGAACAGCTCACGCTTTCCACCAAGCGTGGAGGCAACACGAGTGAGCACGCCAGTGTGATTTACGCGCGTAGTTCACGCCCCGTGAGAATCCGGCGTAAGACATGATACAGGTAATTAGCCGATCAAAACTATCTGGGACAATTTGTTGCAGGAAAACTAACGTACAAGTTACGCGAAGTATCTCCCTCAAAGTACGATGCTCAGACTGCATGCTTATGTCGTAGACCTATTTCTGAAAGGCCCGCAGCTGTCGTATCTGAATCACATTTATCTCTGCGACGTTTTGTATCACGTCGTCTGGTTTTTAATGTTATGGTAAACGTGGTCTCTTGAAATGACACCGAACCATACGTGAACCTGAATGACCACTCGTTTAAAGTTTTTTTATAAACAATATGACAATGTTATTAACACACATTTTATATATGGAAGTTTACTTAATCTGCAGTAACTACATAATGAAATGGTGAGCAAATAACAATGATGAGTATCCAACGCTAAATTTATTGGATAATCTCCATACGTAGCACAATTAAAACTTTCATATGAGAAAAGTTTGATCGGATTTTTGTGTTTTTAACGGATGGCTATATATATCGAAAAATGTGAGGGTTATACTGACGTATGCTATCTTGGAGTAACATTTATTCTTTTATTATAATTATTATAATAATTATTATTATCATTAATTAAAATATTAGTTATGCCACTTCTTATCTGAGTTTTTGTTCTCTTTTTGTCTGTGTTGTTGTTTGTGGGTTGTTTGAAATCATTATTTTGTGTTTCTGTGCTGTCTCTGTAATTGGCCTTACGGCCGTTGTGTCAGAATATTAAGAAATAACTGAACTGGCTTATTTATAACTGCTGAGTGTGGCATAACGTTATGGATTAAAAAGTGAAAATACTGAGAATTTCTTAGTCCCTCTGTGACCTCAGTAAATATGAGTTCACGCGCTCTTTATTCTGGATCTCCATCTCACTGGATGTCTTCACATAATTACGTGTTACTTGCTGGAAATATCTTAGCTTTAGTACCTCTGTACCGAGGAGTGTTTTGTTCACTGTCCCCATGTCGCAGTTCTCTTTCTACTGTAGCTACTTGTATTTACCGCCATGCGCTTATCAGAGAAACAAAATGTTCTCCTACAACGAATCTCATTTCTCTGGAAGATGAACCTAGAAATTAACTAAATTTCCGGATCAGTGACTCTGCTAGTACAGAAACAGATTTAAATATGGATTTTTTTGTGGTTTACTTAGCGACGATCTCAGGGGCAATGCTATAGGGAGTCCATGTTAGATGAATGTATATGAACGCAGAATAACGAGATTGAAAAGCTGGAAGTGCGTATATGCCTTGCACGTGTTCTATAATTTATTTACAGAAGTAAGAAAAATTTTGTAATACATTAAAACCGCGTACACAAGTACAATGAGACATTATATACCCAACCAAGTGCATTTTAAACATATAAAAAATAAGTTTTGTGTACATTTAAATTGTACCTGGTTGGTTGTGTATTGTCTCAGTATGAATATTTAGTGTAGTTCTAAAAATGCATACATGCTATGCAATTTAGGCCTATCCTTCGCTCGTTCTGTGTACAGTAATTGAAAAATTTTCTGTTTTCAATTTGTGCCTGCAAGCAGATTTATGTGTGAGGTGTTACATTAAAAAATTGAATGTGTGTACATATTTGGCTTGATAGTTGTCATCAGTTTTCTAAACAATGTAATAAGGGTTTATATTTCAGAACAGTTTTTCACAGTTGTAGGATAGACAGAGAGAAAAGGAGAAAGGAAAAAGAGAGAAAAGGGAAGAAGCGTAGACAGAAAGGAAAGGAAAATGTAATTCTGTAAAGAAAGAAAAGAAGGAAGGAAAGACAATGTAATTTGAAACCTCTTTAATAGAACATATGTTTAGTGTTGTTCTTGTATTTCACACAACGAAATTCTACGTCCCCATTGCGTCATACTTAGAGAGAACAATTTTTTTCGCATTTCTCCATCCTCATTGCCTATGAGGTATATCAAGTCACTTCCTACTAAAAGTTCTAAAACACTAACTGAAGGACCATTTTCAGTTTATGACTCGTTAAAGAGAAGTATTTAAAACGCCTTGAATCATAGCAGATATCCAGACCGTTAGAATCGTAATTTAAAAATGGCAAAAGATTTGCATGGCGGGAGTTAGCGAATCGGTCCCCGCCATTCCAATTTGCTTTGATCCTGGGTCCACGCTTTTTATTGAAACATATTGCTCTTGATATTTGGTACTTACTCGTTAGATGTAAAGAAGGCGCTGAAAATGTCTGTATAAGTTTATTGCATATAATGTTAGGGTTTTAGTTAACATGTTTAAAGAAGGTGCTGGAAAAAGTTTTCTTCTGCTTGCAGAAAATTGTCACACCTAAGAAACAGTGTTAATTGTATATGGAATTTCTGCCTGTGAAAATGAAGATATTAAGTCTTGAATTTTCTTCGGATTATTCCATTGCGGGTATTACCACTAGATACTGTCTTTTAACATATCCCCATAAGTAAAAGCCACACGGATTTACATCTGGACACAAAGCGTTTGCATGTTACTCTGTTACGAAAAGCGCTCTCCAAACAACATGTAGAATATTCTTCAGTGTTTTACTGAAAAAGGGGGCAGGGGTTTCCTTATACTCGAGCAGGTTATAAAAAGTTTTTGTCAGAATGCTTGTAACATATGTCTGCTGATAAATGGTGTGGTAAACAAATACGCCCAATAATCCCAATTTCAAGCGTAGCACACCACACAGGAAATGTAAGGCCGTGGATGGCATTTCGTGGATTAACATGACATTTTGTGGAACAAATTCCTGTTATTCTGGGACTTAACGTAACTACTGAAATGGAACCAATATTCTACGCTAAACAGAACGATTGTGTATGTTTCGTTCTCCTGAATTTACGACGGCACTCCTTGCAGGATCGGTATTTAAGATACTTATCTTACGGAAGCATGATATGTGACCGCACAGTGTTAGTCCTCTGTGACTGAAGCCTGGCTTTACGACTACGTGTATGCAACAACCTGTCTGTGACAGACTGGATGCAGACGGCTCGGTGAGGGTGAGTCAGCCAATTGCATGCAATAAAATGGCCGGCAGGAAGTGACAAATAATATGGACTAGATAAACTAAGTATCCTGTATAACAGGTAAAATTAGTATGGTTTTGGGTGAAAACCGTAGCTTGTAATGGAAATGTTCAGACCTTTCCTTTTCAGTTGTAATGGGCTGTATACTAATAATGCATAAGAATATTTGAAAGGGATAACCTAAAACGTGACCCGCAGCAATTCTTTCTTTGAAATTCCAATGACACTTATGCTAATATTAGGCAAACTTAGAATTCCGTACACACGTGGAAAGCCTGCCGACCTATTTATTTTAATTAGTTTTGTGGAGTTTTGTGTTTTATATTTGGAATTCAGTAGTCGTGTCATTTAATTATCGCACAATCCTAAGCTGAACAAGAAAGGCAATGTACGTATGAACGTAACATTGAGGCGCGTTCGCGAAACAATTGTTACCGTTGAGAAAGCAGTAAATGTAACATATTGCAAGTGTGTGTCTGTAGCCTTATTTATCCAGCACGCAAAGCGCATGCGCCGTATTATATTGCCATCTGTGGCCTGTCTGGCTGTACCATATTTTTTCACATTATCTCATAAACGGCACAACTTTCGGCAAAAGTTGCTAAACATAAAATGTGTTTTGATTTTCTCTACAACGTTTGTCTGAAATATCATTCTAAGAAGACTTCAGCGAGATATTATCATAAATGTACATAAGTCCTCATGTAAAGTACCCGGTATTCTTATCAGATTTGAATGACACTTGCGTTTTCTGGACAGAGTTTAGAAAAATACTCAGATATCAAATTTTACGATTATCCGTACAGTGGGAGCCGAGTTGTTCCATGCGGACGGACGGACAGACGTCGCTTTTCGCAGTTTCGCGAACGCGCCAAAAAAGGTTGCGACAGCGTCACCCGAACTTGCAACATTCTAATTACAATACGCCAACTTAACCCTAGGCCACGGAGAAGTGTAGGATGTAATGGGCAGAAGACAGTGGTTAGAAATAGAGAAAAGTTCTCTGTCGATTTTGTGTGCAAGTTTTGAGTGTGGGGTGGTACTGCTCGGTCATTTTGCTTTGTCAGGAAGTCTTTATTATCAGAAACTTTGAAACAAATCTGAGAAGAATCGATCGTGCGCTCCCCTTGTTAGGAAAATCAATCTGCGAACGAACGTGACAGTACGAAGACTGCGTTGTTACGTAATGGAAAATAGAATGATAAGAAAAATTATAGATTTAATAAAAAATTATAAATTTAAAACATATTATGATCGCAGAAAATGAAAAAGACTGCGAAAGCGAGACGCGAAGTCGTAACCCTTTGCTTTCCAATCCGCCACGGACAACTACCTTAATCAACCCAGTGATGTGAATGATACGATAGAGAGACGAATTTTTTTCTCAATTCTATCTGCAACTTTTGAATATGCAGCTCTTAGTGATTGGTCATTTTTTCACCTGGACTTCTCTTTCCTCACAGAGTTTGAAACAAATCGGAGAGAACTCGATCGTGCAGTCCGCTTGTGAGGACAATCCATCTACATACGAACGTGACACAGGAAGAGACTGCATTATTACATTACTGTGACAGATCACATGTCATTATGTAATAATAACAACAAATTCCGTGTAAAACTGAGGCCTGCACCCTATTATTATTTATATGTCTACGTTGATTGTGTGAGTGTGTGTTGTCATGTATTATTCTAACCTCAAAAGTTTAACCCCATCGAAATGTTTTGCAATTGTTAACTTGCAAACAATATTTCGCAGATAATTTGTAGGTATTTTCATATTCGATCTCTCTATCTGTCTCCTTATGTAGAGCTTGATTGATCAATTCAAGTTTTCCAACCAAGTGGAATCATTCCATGTTCATTTCCTAGTAACATCGAAATGATTAATCGAATTACATACACTAACCACAGTCGATCATATGGTCTTATATTATGCAAATTGTATGTACCAGTTTTTAAAAGAAATTATATTCCAACTACTTTGCATTCTCGTATATATGAACCCTGCGTTGAAACAAAAGAATGCCCGTGTACTTATGGCCTGCGTTAATATTGACTGACTGTATTGTTGCCTTAGCTATCCCAGCATGCAAAGCGCATATTTTCTACGCAGCATTATATTGTCATGTGTGGCCTGTCTGGCTGTACCATATTTTTACAAACTATTTCATAAACGGCACAATTTTCCGGAAAACGTATTGAATATAAAATGTGTGTTTTGAGTTTCTCTATAAATGTTGTATGAAATATTTCTCATTCTAAGAAGAAGTGACCGAGATATTATCAGACATGTATATAGGTCTTCACGTAAAGTACTCGTTCGTGTCACGGTTTGATCAATCTTTAATTTTATCTAC
The DNA here is from genome assembly GCA_021186555.1 of Reticulitermes speratus. NCBI lineage: Eukaryota > Metazoa > Arthropoda > Insecta > Blattodea > Rhinotermitidae > Reticulitermes > Reticulitermes speratus. The sequence goes on along the minus strand of JAJKFL010000001.1, from coordinate 34,358,414 downwards.
AGATTTTATAAAATACTTAAATATCAAATTTCATAAAAACTCTTCCAATGGGAGCCGAGTTGTTCCATGTGGACGGATAGACGGACAGAGAGACAGACAGCAGACAGACATGACGAAGGTAATAGTCGTTTTTCGCAATTTTGCAAACGCGTCTAAAATGCTGGGACTGCTGTTTCGAAGCCTATCATATCATGAATATTTGTCCACTCTCCTTCCTCATCGCCATCTGTCTTTTATGTCACCATCATTACCCCGTGGGCATAAAATACGCTTTAAAATCGCAGGATTAATCTTCAGGATTGAGCGGAACCGGTGTTTACGGATAGTGACCCTTCGATAAATAACTGCGTAGAAATTCATTACAATGTGTCATGAAAACTTTGGCAACGCCGAAGTTATGTAATCAAGCGAAAATACATTTACTGGCAGACAGACGTTGTTGGACAAGATATGGGATGAAATTTATGGAGAGAAGCGTATAGAACACTGTAGGTGATGTGTGAAATGACACGGGTAACATAGTTACTGTAAACACTGCAAGCAGAATAAATTCCGAGCGCTGCAGAGTCGCCTCTGGGCGAATTGATTCCAACAACTGCCTTAACCCAGCGACCCATAGGATTAGCCAAACCCTACTTTCTATTCAGCGGTCCTGCAGAAACTGTTTCATGAAAATTCAGTGGCATTACCCTGTAACCCCGAGTTTTAGTTTTAGCGTAGATATTCCGGGACGGATTTGAGTGTCCTCGCCAATTCCTTGCACATCAGCTTATGTTAGAACACGTTATTTTAAACGACCTGTTGGTGTTGCTGTTAAGGTTGCTTGAATCGTGGCAGGCCGAATTACAGTCAGGTTCTTTATTTACAAACACCTTTCCGGACATGGAAACCTGGAAAATCGAGGAGATGGGAGATAATATTAAAATGCATCTAAGAATATGGACTGATTTTAACTCTTTAAGGATTATTTATAATGTTTTATAATTGATAACATTTAAGAGAAGGTGTTAGCAGTGTCATAATCTATGATCTCATCCTCAAAAGCGTTTATTTGTCTTTTGGAGTGTGAAGCAGCATCGGTTTGAAATATTTGTGGCACAAATGAAAAAGAAAATTTATAAGCTTTACCAACTCCTATTCCAGCATTGTAAGAACTTACATATAAAATATATTTGTCATAAAATCTGAAATGAAACCAGACATTTTTGGCCGTCCCGAACGTTTGGACCCCATTCAGACAAATCGATTGCTATAGGTTTAAATCGGCTCTGTGAAGCAGAATTTAATTTATTTTTGTAAATATTTCGTTCAGTATGAAACTTTCAATGACTGCGTAGGGTATCTCATGAAATACTGCTCCCTGCTGCTGGCACGTTTTAAGCTGTGACAAACTGTGGTGTAAGAAACAGTCTTCTACTTTTGAGTAAATGCAATACGACTGCAAAATTGGCTTGAAAATAGTGTAGGTTGTTAGACACACACTATGTACGCCACTAATAATATAATAATACCGTTAATGTATTTAGTTTGAACATTAGCTTACCTTCAAATCTATTTGACCTCATTTCAGTAGTCTCGTGTTTTTTCAAAAGCCTATTTTCACTCTCAGTGTGAAGCTGCGTGATTTATTTTGGTGTGGCGTTTTTTTGACAGACACTCATACACACGTATCGCTTGACCTCAGAAAAATAACAGCAACGTTCTCTTGAACACTTGATGTGACCCTAGCGACCGGAATACATTGCCGACATCTGCTGCAGTAATGCTAACACAGCTGCAACGTACACTTGACAGCAGTGTATCAGCGCAAAATTATGTGGCCGTAAAAAAACATTTTTCTGTTAGTTAAATTCGGCCTTAGACTAACTTTCGAATTAAATCGGTTATACTATACGCAGTGTCTGTGCTAGGTGTTAGTGAAGTGCAGTGGAAGGGTCAAGGTGAACTAACAAGTGGTGATTATACAGAGTATTATTCCGGGGGGTGACAGGGCTGAAAGAGGAGTATCTCAAGGTAACCGTACCCAATAAAATTATGATAGATCAAAAACAATTGAATAATGTGGAATATTTCAATTATTTGGGTAGAGACTGAATAAAATATATACTTGTATCAACACGCCAACGGGGATGTGTTACATTAAAACTTCGTAGTCTGTCTTACCACAGGTCCATAGACTCTGCCAAAGCTAGTTCTCCACGGAGTACGATTTAGTGCTTTCTCTTTCAATTTCCATTATCCTCTCGTTTCGTTAAGTTCATCCAGTAGCTGCGTAGGTCTTCTCCCTCGTCTTCCCGTCACTTGTTCATTCAATAACGTATTTTAGAAGGCAGTTCCTACGCAAGGTGTGACAAATCTAGTTAGCCTTCCTTTTTATGTAGGGTGTTCCTTTCCTCCTTCGTTCAGTGTAATACTTCTTCATTTTTCACATGATCAATCCAATTTATATTCTCCATCCTTCTCCTTCACCACATTTCAAAACTTTCCAAGTATTTCTGATCTACTTTCCGAAGTGTCCAATTTTCATGACCATACAAAGCTATGCCCCACATGTAGCATTTCACTCGTTTCTTTTTTTAAATTAGTTCCAATTTGCTGGTGAAAAGTGTCTTCTTCTTGTTGAATGCTGATTTTGTTATGGGCATCTGGATTTAACTGCATAGCAATCTGGATTTAATTGCATGTGTGCATCTTGCATCATTTGTTATCATGCTACCCAAATAGTTGTAGTATTTTACATTCTGCTGTTGGTTTTGATATATCATATTCTGTACTGGGGATAGTTGCCTTGCGATTCTCGTTACCTTGGTTTTTTTACATTCATTTCCATTCCATAGCACCTTTCAATTTCAATGAGTCTATCATCCATGCCCTGTAATACCGTTTCTTCTTTAACCAGTAGCACAAAGTCATCTGCATATTTCACCGTGCGAATTATTTTTCCTCCTATTTTGAAGTACCTTCAATTTGTCTAATCTAAAATTCCGTTCCCAAATGACGCTTTAAAAAGCCGTTAGTCATAAAAACAGACCCTCTGGATAATGGTGACAGTAATTATTCACATTTTATTGGTGTTAGTTATTACCAGTGCAGGAGCCGGGGTGGCACATTCAGTACAATGACTAGGTTATGAGCGGAATATCCGAGAATCGTAGTTAGATTCTCAGCAGGAGCAAGAAATGTATCTTTTCTCCAAACGGTCAGGACTGAGTCTGGGGTCTATCCAGCCTCATACCGAACAGCAGCGCCGTCTCTTTATCCCTAGATAAAGTGACACGAGAATGAAGCTGACCACTCATACCGATCTAATGCCGAAGTTAAGAATGAGTGGCGCCATACCTCCGTTTCTCCTTGTGCCTTCATGGCGTGCACAGAGACAAATTTACCTTTACCTTATTGCCCTTGTAGTTTATTGAATTATATTTCAGCACCTTACATATTAACTTTTATACTTTTAAAATATACCATTATTATTGATTTGTAATTTGTGTAGTTCACAATCCAAGTCCCTGTTGATGATCCTAAAATAAGGATTCGAAACATGTCGGACTAGTTTTATGGTACATTTTATTGTATAATAAAGAATAATAAGTGTGCATTGGTTGGTTAAAGAGATGTATGATATATTTCAGCATCTCACGTTCGCATTTGAACAAATGATTAGACGTGGGTTAATCTGAAATTTAATTTTGAATTGTTGAACAACGAGCAGCGTTACGTAAGACAGTTTCTCACTTTTTAAAGTCCTTGACATTGTAGCTCTTAAAAAATAGAATATAGTGAGCAGAGTTTTTTTTTTTCAGATATGTAGGCCCTATTTGTACTTGTAAATTTTCGTTTACAATACTTTACAAAGCACACCAGCTTGAAGACACCTCAAGGTTATAGATGGCTTGTGAAAAGATAGGATACTTTATAAATATATTATCTGCTTGTCATATTTGCTACCATTAATTACTTGATAAAGTTACCTCAGTTTTTGAATAAATCTTCAGGTTCCATGAAAAATTTCTTGGTCAGCTGAGAGACTGTCAGAAACATATCTCATTAAATTGATTTGTTTGATTGTTATGTGTTACATTGATCATTTAGTCAGTTTAAAGAATGTTGATTCAGTCTCTTGTTTGACAACAGTCTGTTGATGAACTTTTGTGGCCATGAGCATGCAGCACAAATATACACAATATAAATTATTGCTTACGCTTTCACGTGTCATGCTATCCCCCCATCTGTTTGAATAACAGGTAAACAGAGAATGGAAACATGCGAGTCAAACATTCGATATTGAGGGAATTTCATGACACTGTGTGTACACACTTAAGTTTGACCTTTACGCCTAACATGTAGGCGTGTATTCTCCTTGTTGTTCAAAGTAATAGCGGAAGTCCACAAACATACTTTATAAAATCACAATTAGAACTTGCCCCTTTCCAGCAAGAACATGTTTGCACAATTTATAGCAATTATTATGATGGTTTGTGTCTATATAATGTGCCATTTTAGCAGATATACTTGGGCTTACCTGAAAATCGTTCGGTTACATCAAGTTATTCTTAATTTAAGTGGAAATTTTAACTTTATATATATATATTTTTTTTTTCTATGGCTCGACAGCCCTATATGGGCCTGGGCCTCCTCGTTTCGTCGAGGTTTCATGATCACACACATTTGAGACACACCACAGTCGGTAGGACTCCTCAGGACGAGGGACCAGCTCGTCGCAGAGACCTCTACCTGACAACACACAACACTCACAAGAGACAGACATCCATGCCCCCGGTGGGATTCGAACCCACAATCCCAGTAAGCGAGCGGCCGCAGACGTACGCCTTAGACCGCGCTGCCACTGGGATCGGCGCAGAAACCTATACCTAGCATTACAATTGTAAAGTTTTCTCTTTAGCTTCTTGAATTTATGGATGAGAGCTTGACTGGCTGCTACAGTCTTTAGGTGAGACATCCCCGTTGTGCATCAGTCAAATATATTTATTCTAAACCTCCGTCATGGACAACAAAATTTGCAAGGTTTTTATGGTTCTTGATATTTAATAGGTCTGATGACGGCTGAATTTATAAGCTGAAACTAGTAACCTGCAAATTTTGTAAATTTTGTTGTGCATGACGGTGGTTTAGAATAAATATAATTGACTGAAGCACAACGGGGATGTTTTACCTGCAGATTTAACTTTATAATGATAAAGTACAACTGTTAAACGGAGATCTTTGTGTGGGAACTTAGTGTTGGGTTGCCTTTTTTTCGAGACGCTCTGTTAACTTTTTGCTATGCAGCATCCCATTCTGATTTTTGTGCTGTCTTTCTTCGTTACGTATGATAGTTTTATTCTGTTTGTAATATATTTTCATTTTATCGCAACTGATGTTAAATTTACTTTTGTACTTCTCTATTTCCGATGTTAAGTTGTTAGACACTTCAGGGAATGAAATTAGGGAATAATTTATTCAAAACGCAAGAAGCCAGTCACTCCAAACCTTTCAATTCTTCTAAACGTAAGTTAAGTTTATTGTTACAATTAAAACAATAAAGACGTAAGACCCAAATTACGTGATGGATAAACGTACATTTTAAATATATATTTGAATGAAATAGAGTCTACATATCTTTCTTGGTAGCTGATTAAACTCAGTACTACATAGTGTGACCTTGCTCATGAAAGCCAAGTGATTTGTGTTGCTCGCAATATTTGTTTGCACGTGCAGTGGACAAGGACCTTGGGGAAATATTGCTGTCACAGACGACGTAATGCCTCTGTGTCTGACAGATGGCCTGAACGGTCAAATGGTCTGGAGGCGGCATTCGATTGCACACGTATATACTGCAGATTTTCTGTCGTAATTACGCAACCCTTGGCGACGTTTACTGAAATGTGCCAATGTAAAGAAGAGGGATTAAAGAAGGGGAAACAGATGAGCCAACGATAATCGAGTAAACGAGGTAGAAAGAAATACAGGAGAAGAGAGAGACGAAAAGGCCTAAATGTAAAATGGAAAGAAGAATCGGGGTCAGGGATGAAGATAAAAATGAAACGATTGCCTTCGTGAATCTGTACCTGAGGTAGTATGTTACGTTCGGATGACGGACTGGATTTTATAGTTTATGTAAAACGTAAAGAAATATTCCGCTTAATTTTCAGTGCACGCTATTCGGTGTAGAATTCGGATGCTAACTCCGTTAAACGTTCAGAACAAACCTGTGAATAAGTATTATGAAGATCGTTGTGTAATTATGAGCTGAGCACCCCCAACGGGGTTTGGTGCTTTTCATTAACTGAGAATTTGGAAGCGTGTGAATGCGTGCTGATCACAGCATTGTACAACAGACTGGAAATCTCTAAAAACGTAGAGAATTCCCATAGCTAGCTGCTCACTGATATATGAGTGAACATTTCGCTGATGTTTGGATTGAAAGTATTATGTTTGAGACAGAGCATCAATTGAAAACACATTTTGCTGTAATTGAAATTCAGGTTAATTAAAAATTATTTACATTATTTGGTTCTCACATTCGTGTGACTGGAATTAGACCTACGTACGTGGTGAGCGCTCGAATTAGATCTAGCGCTGACACGTGTTCGGATTCGAGCTGCGAACTTCTCAGTGTCAATGGAGCCATCTTGGGTCGAGCATTCAACGAAACGTTCAGCCCAGAAAATATTGCTTTATCGCTGCTTGCAAGCTAGTAATCAGTGAGCTAATATTACAATGCCTGTAATTGGACTGCTTTGACAGTTACTCGACCTCTGACACTCGTTTACCTTCTACATTATGTTTGACTTTGGATTGCAGATGTTTGTATTAGAATGGCGATGAAATAAGATGGGTTCGATTTGAGGTGAAAGTAATTTGGGTAGAATTATGATGAAAATCAGTTAAGGTATCCTGGGATGAACAGATATTGGGATAGGATAAAAAATGAATTGGAAAGGAAGAAATGTATAAGACGTGGCTTCATGCAGACTTGTTATCAAGGGAGTTTTACATGTATCTAAAACGTGTTTATGGACAGATTACAGGCACTGGAGATTGCAGCGTAATTTAACAAGTAAGAAATAAGAAGTCACCACGACGAAATTCGGTACGAAGTTGATTAAATTCAGCAATTTACGTAACACAACATAATTAAAGCACAATGCATTGAAAGGCACGTGCTTACAAGATTTAGATACTTAATCAAGGAAAAGAGGTTGATGTTTTTGTGTCTTTCGGTAGTTGTGCCCATTCTGCTACTACTAAGTAAAGTGTTCAAGATAGGAGACTAATATCTAAAGATTTGCGGGGTCGAGTCTGCTTATTATCCCTTTTACAGACAATTTAAAATATCAGTTTAATGATGCCGATCCCAGTGGCCGTGCGGTCTAAGGCGTGGGTCTGCGGTCGCTCGCTTACTAGGATCGTGGATTCGAATCCCACTGGGGCATGGATGTCTGTCTCTTATGAGTGTTGTATGTTGTCAGGTAGAGGTCTCTGCGACGAGCTGGTCCCTCATCCAGATCAGTCCTACCGAACGTGGTGTGTCTAATGTGTGTGATCGTGAAGCGTCGTACAATGACGAGGCCTAGGCCCCTAAGGACTGTCGAGCCATAGGGGGAAAAAAGCAGTTTAATATTAGTCACATATCTACGACCACGGCTTGGCTAGAGGTTTTTTATAATTACGTCTACTCAGGATTCTCACCTAAATTTGTTTGTGCCGAAACGTGTGACTATACATATTTCTGCGCGTCTTCTGTCAACGTCTTCAAGAAAGAAACCCGAGTATTGCACCCTATACTAAGGCCTTTCTTTGTTACCTGACTGTACGCGGGATAAATGCAATACATATGTTAAGTACAAGACGTAGTTAAAAGCTCTTTCCCACTTTATCCCTTGGTTAGGATGTTGCTGTTTCACTCAGTACTTTCAGAAAAGCTCCTTTTCTGCAAGTGTCTTATTCACGCCTTTTCATAGGCTATGAAATCACTTGATTTTGATGTGTGTGTGTGTGTGTGGGGGGGGGGGGGGGACAACCACGGGAAAGTACGACATGGTAGAAAGTGCATCTGGAAAAAAATGTATACGTCAGAATTAATATTTTACCGTATAAAACTATCCAGTACAGTGAACAGGTACATACGTACTCGTTTTCAGGCTCCGGCGGCGATTATTGACCAGATGATGCTCTTCTTGTTTCTTGCACAGTGTAGTGGTTAAACGCTCTTACGTTTTGATGTAACGTGCTCCATCTTCAGGGTGAATGAGTTGATTTTGCTGAAAGCGGAAGTGTTACGTTGGAGAATCTTCTGTCGATTGTGTAAGGGCGATTTGTGGCTGTCTGGCTAAACACACCTAGGAGGGCGGGATGATGGGATAGGATAGGACAGGAATATTCCGAGCTTGTGGAATTAAAGATTTCCAGAAGAGTTATTTTCGTGTTTCATCTGTATCATTACAGCAACCAGCGAAACCAATTCAGTCACACGGAAGACGGAGGCAGTAAGTGCCTCTGAGACGTCGGAACATAACAACTGCAGGATCAGAAACGCAAAAGGATGCCATCATATGAATATGTAAATAGTTAAATAGGATATTCTGTACTGAATAGTTTTGCATATCACCCTTATCTATAGAGTAGGTATGCTTGTGTTGGCATTGTGTTAGTGCAGTTTTGAAACAATTACGGAGCTTTATATAAACGCCTATAAAAGCTAGAAAAATTGCGGGCATTCAAGAAACTTTGTAAAACATGGTGCCTTTTATGCTATCCCACTTTCAAATTTTAATATCCATCTAATTAATACCAACATGACAGCCATGTATGCTTTCGAGGTGGCAGTGACAATATGACATGTAGTTTGGTAGTCATGTACCTACGTTTTGTTGTGGAAATCCTCGTTTTGCACGGAAATAGATCACAAAGGTGCACTCTTTATTATTGTATAATTTTTGTACCGCCTATACATACACAGAAACATTTAAATGTTAATAGCTACCGATTTTGAGGTACTTTAAGAATTTGTTGTTAAATCGGATTTTATATTGGAATGCATCCTGTAAGCCAGAGGTGGCCAAATAATCGATCGTGATCTACCATACCAGTTGATCGCGGCCGTTTTTTGGTCTCTATCAAAATTTATTTTCCGCCACAGTACAAACAGTAGCTCTTCGTTTGACAGTATTTTTAGGACCAACCTACCTCTGCGAAGAAGCCTTCTCCCAGATGAAGATTATTAAATCAAGGTACCGAAGCCGTCTGGCTGATGAACATTTAAAATACTGCTACAGTTGTACCTAAGTAATTATGCAGCGTCTTTTAGTTATCGGAAGATACGCAGCGTCATGCATGAACCTCGCAATGGGAAGGTTAATGAAATACACCTTTTAATTATGGTAAATTGTTTTAGTTTGAAAAGATCAATTTTTAATAAATGGAACAATTGTACTTTTATATGTTTGATGTTATTACGCTATTTTAGATTTATTTGCCTAGTTGACCTAACATGAATACATTATGTACAATGGCAGATAGTGAAAGGTTTCTGTCTTTACAGTAAATCACTGAGTCCAAACGTCTGTCCACCTGTGCTGTAAGCTGAAGTTTAATTTGTGGTACCGAATGTTACCACCGGTGTAAAATAAAATAAAATTATTTTAACACCCAATACCCTGTGTTTTTGCTGATCACATGCAGGAGTGATATCCGCCACCAGCTGCACAATAAATTCTGTAGGTAGCAAATGTAGTACATAACATCCTTGTAATAACCTGGGGTTCTATTGATTTCCATGAGCTGATCCATTGCCCAGAGCAAACATTTCGTTATTTTTCTCATAAAACATAGCCTGCCTATAGTACTGTACGAGTATATTGCGTATGACGAAGCCCACGCGACATGACCTTGTTCTGATGAATGTTTTCATATATTACACAAGTGAATGTAATGCATTATGGGAAAGTCATTTTACCGAATTACACGTCTAATTCAGTGTACACACAGTTACTGCCGATCCCAGTAGCCGCGCGGACTAAGGCGTGGGTCTGCCACTCGCTTGCTGGGATTGCGGGTTCGAATCCCGCCGGGGGCATGGATATCTATCTCTTGTGAGTGTTGTGTTGGCAAGTAGAGGTCACTGCGACGGGCTTATCACTCGTCCAGAGGAATACTATCGAGTGTGGTGTGTCTGAATGTGATCGTGAAGCCTCGACAATTAGGAGGCCCTGGCACATTAGGGTTGTCGAGCCAAGAAACAAAATGCACACAAAAACCTTTAATTGTGAGCCGTGGTTGTAAAATAGCTCAGGCTGTTTGATGCTGGCATCCTCGCAAGGCGGTTCTGGTACATTTGCAGTAACAAGATTGTTATTGTAGCAATTTCCTTTTCAAGTACATCAGTTTTGCGATATTTCAGGATCCCCCATTTGTGTTGATGAATAATTCACAATTTTGGGATATGACTTAATGTAAATTTGTATGTAGGTACCAAGGTTTCGTAGAAGCTTGCTGCCTCGAATTCATAACAGTGCTACCCTTCTAGACACCGGTTTTGCTGGGTAAAATTGTCATCGCTTTTTCTTCTAATCATTTACTCTTGGAATATTTTTGTCACGTGTTTCACTACCCAGCTTACTCTCCCTACACCCCCAGCCCACTGCACAGCTCCACTACTGCCACTGGGTTACTATTCCAATCGCCTATACTGTCCTTCCCCTCCATATAGTTGTCCGCAACAGACTCTTCGTAGGCTCCCTGAAGATGGAGACACCTACTTCCTACGAGAATTCTGTACCTGTGTACGTATTCACACAATGTCATATATCAGAATATTTCAGTTTTTTTCGGGTTTGTGGGACTAGTTATTTTTCTAGCGTTTTATGTGAAGCCTGCCTTAAATAATCCGCGGTTGCCCCCTTCGTATTAGTTACCTACTTATAATACACGATAAACTATTCAACTTATTCAGTACTATAAAATATAACTTGCTATTGAGCCCTATCTCTTGATCCCTGGTGACAACGTGTTTGCTGTACACGCAGGCCGGAATGTAAAGTGCACTTGCAAACCTTTAATTTGTCTATTCTTATGAGGGTAAGTGGGAAAATAAATTTGACATGGAGGTATTTTAGGTTACTTCTTTAACTTAATAAGAACATAAAAGGTTTGTTATACTGCTATCACACTACTTTTCCACGATGTCCGCATCACAAAAGAGGCACTCTTCATGCAACGGACGAGCTATTCCCTTCTTTGTTGATAGAAACCTATACGCTGTGTTATCAGCCATCTTGTCACAGCTGTCTCCATGTCGTGATATTCTTTAAATTTGTGGTCTACAAGATTTTGCTTCCGCAGTAGAAACAGATAATTGCCGCTCAGCGACAAATTCCCATGATATAATCACAACCCTTGTGGGTTCTCTAGTTACGAAAAGTCTTATTGTCTAACCGGTCTACCTGTATCGGAAGATGAATATGAACAGAAATAAATAGTTGTAATTATTAGGGCATAATTTTCTCCCGGTTACCTTAAGTTTTAGGCCTATATGAAGTAAAAGATAGAAGCCTTAAATTCTGTTTGTAGCAGAATCAAGAAAAGAGTAGATGTAGTTTCTTCTCTAAACTGAAATGATCGTCGTAGAAATGAAGAAGAAAGGAAAAACACAAAAACCTCATTTGAACCGAGTTTTCTTGAGACGTATAGGATACTAACGACTCCGGTATGGTTTGTGGAGTACCCTGCTATCTGAACATCCGTAGTAATCTCAGTTTATATAATTCAACCTGGATATTGATGATCCACAAAGGATCTTCCATTGCCATCAGAGGCTTATTGCCCATTCGGTCTTGATCAGTTCTGACAAGAAGCGGATGATTACAAGATACACTCAAGCGGTTTGTTTCTTGTCCATTAACTCAATCACGTGGATTCCTTCGCTCGTAGGGGAACATCTTTCGAGAATCGGTTCAGCTTTGGATTTCAGCAAAACTGTGTAAGCCCGTTCCTGAATATTTACCTTTATATTCTTCAGGAAAATGCCGGGGTAATAAGCCTACTTTGACTAGGCCACTTCCGCTTCCTCCCAAATGCTTTCCAATTTATCATTCGCCATCGTCCTGCCATTACCAACATATACTCTAATATAAGGAAAGCTTCGTAAAATACATCGCAAACCCCGAATATTTACGTTACTTCCTACAGGAATATAAACAGAAGATAACGCAACCCTGCGGTTTGGAAAATGTATCCTGTACAATTCCGAAATAATAAGAAATATGGTATAAAAACTATATAGTATATCTTAAAGTAATGCATATTTAACCCTGTAAAAATATCTATTTTTAACGCTCTCAGTCCTCTCATTTTTAGGCGCATGAAATAATCTAATGAACCAATCATTAAACAAATCAAGAAATAATTAACTAGATTGTATTCAGTGTATGTGAATATATGTGAATATTTGTGATAAGACCTTGATTTCAGGCTTCCGCCGCGATGTTGATGTAATCTGTGGTCTTCTGGGTAATTACACGACGCCGTGTAATTACCCAGAAGACCACAGATTACATTTGTGATAAGAATTTGTACAAGACATTCGCCCTCAGATAACAATTTACTTTGTACAATATATTTCATACTATTTTCTGTGGATTGGTAGTATTTTAGCACTTGTATTCTACAAATTCTTAGAATTTTTTCTATGATTGATAATAACAATATCATTAAACACCACTACTCCAACTGGAGTAGTCTGCTAAACATGGCAACTTAAGCCTACAAGTTTCAATCAAAATTAAGTTTTATAGAAAATATTGCTACTTTGTTGTCAAGTTCATGTCAGATCGAAATGTTTCTCAACTTTACTGTAATGTTACTTCTACGTGGACCAAGGACCACTTTGTCATCTCCAAGATTTCTCTCTAATGTATTTCAGAGAATTCCTGAACATGCTGTGACAGACATTGATATTAATTTGTATTCTGTTGCTGGAATTCTCTGAACCCTAAGGAATCGATGAATAAACCCAACAGATATATAGTTTTGGGCTAATAATTGTGTAGTTACATAGAATACCAAAAGTAAACACGGTTAAATATGCATAGAAGTTTGGGAAATATCATATCTCTTTGTAAAGAAGGAATAATAATTAGGTAAAAATTATGTGATTAGAACGTCAGTATGGGAACTTCAGTCTTCAGGCGTGACATATCCGTGTGCTTAGTACCAAATATACATACGTAGTAAAGGTATTCACCCTTTCATTTGGTGCAACTTCCTTTTTATTGAGTGTGAGAAATTTATACATGTTTCAAATATTTTGGGTCATCTCCAGGCAAGTTCAGTTATCAGAATTAAAAGTATACAAGCATGCAGTGCCAAACTACTTTTGTATCCTAGTTTGTTGGCATCGAAATTGGTACTGTGCATTTAAAATATATTTAAAATTTATGTAATTTTAAAGCCCCCTTTTATTGCTCAGAAATTGTCAGTCATCACAGTGTACATATATATGGCCTGAAAAAATATGACGAAAAGATATGGACAGTCCTAATGTGAATAGATTATGCACGTTATCAGCCATCAAGGTGACCTGGCCCTTCTTTACGCGGAACAGTTCATTAAAGGCACAGTATTTCTTGACATGTTGGAACTGTGGCCGATACCACAGCTCCAAGACGATTGCGGTAACACATTCTTCTACCAATACAATGTTCCATCGACCAGTTTTCATTGAAGCGTGACAGAATTTCTTAGCAACTTTTTCCCAGGGATATAAATTAATAGAAGCTGACAAACAGAGTGACCCTCTAGGTTCGCGGATCTACTTAGGCTAAATTTGTTTCTGAGAGTAATGCATTATGGAGACGTGTTACTTCTCCCAATGCCTTGCAATCTCAGAGACCAAAATTCGCCTGCGAGGTGCTTGTGAATCAGGTTATATGCGAAAGTTATTTCATACGTATTTCGTATGTCAAGCGGTATTGATTATCATTTAAACCGGAATCACCAATGGGACTCGCAGTGAAATCCAAGTGGCAATCAATATTTTGAGGCTACATTCCGCGTTCGAAATTTTCTTATCCTACATATCTTATCGTGTAAATTTTTCACCTTGTACAGGTAATTTATAATCACTTGTATTATACGTTCAGCGTAATAGTTTAAAATAATAACGTTACGAGTATACTTAATTTCCAAGTAATTACTCGAAATTAATATTTATCTGATATTCATCAACGAGCAACGACCATAATTTTTAATATGCAAATGGAAAATTTGAAAATTTCTTTTCATTTTCAATGTCATGAATTTCGTCAGAAATGCACTGGAGAATATGTAATCGTACTAAATGGGTACCTGTTTCATTTACGCAGTCTGTCTTGCGACAGGCCCATAGCCTTTTCCAAAGCGAGTTCTCCACAGAGTGCGATCTAATGCTTCCTTTTCACGTTCCAATAGCTTCTTTTTCCCTCAAGGTCATCCAGTAGGTGCTTAAGTCTTCTGCCTCGTCTCCCCGTCCCTTCTATCTTTCCTTCTATTTTCCCTTCCGTAACATGATTTAGAAGGCAGTTCCCACGAAAGATGTGACTAATCAAGGTAGCCTTATTTCTTTTTATTGTATGTAGCATGTTCCTTTCTCCTTTACTCTATGCAATATTTTTCCATTAAAAAATTATTTCAGAAAAAACTAATTTAAAACTTTCTATACGATTGAAATTTAAAACCATAAGAACCAAACTTTTTATAGAAATTTACTCTTATGTTAGGATTTGTGAATAATAGGTTTATATCTGGGAAAATAGTGCAACGTTGCTTATAACGTACATAAAATTGCAGTGTGAACTTTATAAACGTGCATTTTTCCGTGTTTTATATGCTATTGTTCGTCACGTTCATTTATTAGAAGAAGCCGTTCTGTTGTAAACATTTGGCAGTACAAATAATAGCAGATTATTTCTCTGTTTAATTAACCGAATATACCCGAAATATAAATGTTTTCAGCAAATGATATGAACTTAGGAGACACACTATGTTAAGTGTAACAATAATTCTGGAAGATAATTTCCTTAAGAAAACCTAGGATTTCTATATGATCATTACACATCGAAAGTTTTGTATCAGGTTTATGCAAAACAAGATCATATTCCGCCAACAAGTTTGAGAGGGGTGGTGGGTTTCCGGTGCAACCTTTCAACAAAATCTGTTCAGTCCTTACGAGTTGGGACACACAAATCCACGCACTGAATGACAGGATCTATCAATATTTGTTCACTTCTTACAAATAGTTTAGAGAAGCGTGCTAGCAAATAATGCGCCCAGAAACTTTGTGAATTTTGTAACAATAGAAATCCCGCCTGAGGCAAGTTTATAGGGAATCAGTTCGATTGCAGATAGCTATGTCACTAAGACCTCAGGGACTTCGTTAGTGTGTAGGCGTTAAATGTGATTTGAACGTGAGTGCTCCCGGAGGACCCATGGTTGATGCTTGTGATGCTGAAATAATGGACTGCCCTTACGTTATCTAACTTAGTGAAGTGTTCGGTTAACTGGAAGCCAGTAATTTGCAGCAGTGTCCCCAGAGAAGAATGGTCTCGATCAAGAAGTAAGTTATATCGACTCCAGTTAAGAAAATTGAGGACTGATCTTTAAGTTCTCGTACTACATACACTCCTATGTTTTGTGATGTACGTGCAGGAGGGAATGTTGTTATCCAAAATCTTGCGATCATTTTTAAACATGGACAAGTGGTTATATTTATTTGGATTCTCTAATGCCACTAAGAGCTTGTCATACTTACACAATAACATCAGTCTTCTTTTTCATATTGTGGACAATTGTGCCTTACCTAAAAGAAATGAAATCAAATTTTGTTGTAGATTTTGAAGTACACAAATTGCGTCCAAAAATATCTCGCTGAGGAACACGATGACAGTAATTAATATATGCCTTTTTCTAATCCCTCCAGGTCGGCAACTGAATAACAAATGGAAATGCGCGAAGGTCTTTCAGATTTGACACATGGGGCAATTTCGGACAATATTTACAATTTATTTAAAGCTGTCTCATCTTTGTGCCGTGAACACTTTCTTATTATAAATTACCACGAATTTATAAACCTTGGAATTTTTATTTGCGATTAAAAATAATTCCAGACGCTTAGGTGGCTGTGTGTATGTCTTTGGATAAATGAGGGCATATCTACACTTTAAGCTTCATTAAATAAAGCTAGTCTTTATCGGTGGTATGATTTCCTTGGGATATTTTTATTTGCCCGCAACAAAATGATCTGGAGATCGGTTCTGTCTCCGAAACCACTCACACTGCTTTAATTCAGGCAGCCGACAGTTTTCGAAACGATACCAACCCCACAATAACAAAAAGTGTCAGTAAGAATTAGACACAACAACCTGCAATTAGTGTTAGTGTGTTAGTAAATTGTTTAATACTTGACAAAGGTGGTTGTGTGAGCTTAAGATTTCTGCCCTAGTTATTATTTGTACATACATTTTCGTGAGAAATGTAATTAGTCATAAATGTACGCCTTTCACTCGGTTGGGCACAAATTTACCTTCTGGCACGAAACATAATATTAATATTTTTGCATCTAAAAGGTGTTGATGAATTGTATAATTAACTAATGGAATACTAAATATAGTACTTTAATAACATAGCTGAAATTTGGATTATACAGTAATTCCTTTCTTTGGTGTTACAAATTCTGTTATTACATTTACCATTACCGCTAACAGAAAATTCTTTCTGGCCAGGATTTCACTGCCGGTGTTTAGGTAACACGATATTACATAATTCTGGTGAATGTTCCCACTTTTGCAGCGTGATCTGTTATCCTAATTCTGTGTTGATTCTGTGACACAGTTAGTTTATATGACCCAATAAACTAAGCTTGTGCTCTGCGGCTGAACACTAATTCTCCTGTGTAACTCAAAGTATCAGAAGTATTTTAAAGCCGAGAGACATATGTGTCTGCTGCAGCAAACAGCGTTCGCAATGTTGGGTTGACTATTAGGTTCATGGATCATATGCGGCCGTGTTGCTTTGAATCAACGAGATAGAAATCAAATATTTGAGAGACTCGTCTATATGATATTCAGTTCGCAGTCATGTAGTTGTAATATTTAATATTTACAACGACATTACTTATTCGTATTGCTGTGTACCCACCCACTCAGTTCTGAATGCCAGTTTTTGTAAGGGGGGTGGAAAACTGTCCTACTGTCTCTATTGTCAGGTTGTTAAGTGAGGGTGTTTTAACTTTCCCGATACGAAGCAAAGACGAAGAAATCGAAAGATGATGAAGATGATACATTGATTTGGATGAACTCTATCGTGAGGTGTTCCGGAACATTATGAGGCACAAAGTTGGAAAGAGAGAAGAAAACTCTAAAAATCTACAGTCAAGATAATTGACAATCTAGAATCTGAGACTGATACCTCCCGAATAAAGTTACAGTGTTACGAGAGCAATGAGTCTCATCAATTTTGTGACGGGACACTTAATGTTTCCCGCATGCATACTTCAGGTTTCTGTATGCAGTTTTAGGATACACAACTCGTGTGGTCTGGAGCAACTTATTTGTTCTGTCAAGCGCAATCTCTTTCTTTTCTTCGTTGCTCGTACAGATTTTTCCTCATTAACCTATGGAGATTCTAGCCTTGATAAAAGGCTGTAGAACTTGTGAGACGTTCTTCCGAATATGAAGCTATATTTGCTGGTGCTGGAGTGAAAAAAATAGTGTCCTTGACCGGACAGTGTAACACATCACACGCATTTGTTTTCTTTTTCCGCGCCCTTAAATTGCAGATATATATTTTTTTTTTTTTGCAACTGAATACAAGTACATCCAGTATTCACGCAAGTGGCCGTTTATCTACATTTCACCCTTTTGTTGTCAAATTGAGCAGAATTGTAACGCTGTAACTAGGCAGTGGCAGATATACACAAGTTATGATTGAGAATAATCCATCATAAATTATATTTCGAATGGTACTGTGCATTCATACCCGAATAGGCTCATATGCGTCACCGGGTAGCATCGCGTTTGTGTTTCATGAAGATTAATGGAGTCACAAACCGCCTTCCGTTAGTAAAAGTGTGATTATCAGCAGTGCAGTAAGCTGTGAACATTAGGAAAATTAATTATTAACAATAAATGTTTCAAGCCTATTTGCCTTGATTTATTAATTTATTGCGAATTTACCCCTTCTTGTCAGAATTACTATTTACCTACATTACTGCCTACTTTCCACTATCCATCCTGTTTTGACCTCAGTAACCAGGTTATTTTCCACGTGCTTACGGTCTCGGACGTGGGACGTACCGTTATGGCATTTTCGAGTTCTAACATAAATGTGTGTGAGAATTTTTCTTTCAGTTCTGAATATTGTGACGTTGCAACAGACCCGACTTTAAAGAATTCTAAAGAATAACTTATCGAATAAGTGGCCGTGCCATGACTCAGGCGATTAGTCGCCCGCCTCTCACCGCGGAGGCCCGGGTTCGATCCCGAGTCGGTGCATGTGGGATTTATGGTGGACAAAGTGGCACTGGGACAGGTTTTTTCCCGAGTACTTCGGTTTCCCCTGGCTGCGGTGCGTCCGTAGCATCTGCTGCGGGGCCCTTCAATAAAACAATTATCGAATAAAGTCAATGAAAGGGAATTATAGAATATGATGGGGAAAGATGAGTAACATGCAGAACTATAACAAAACCAAGCAAGAGCAGCAATAACCCTTCCGCGCTGCATAGTCCTTTCAGGAATCTAATAGTCACCCACCTAGTCCAGAAATTCCCCATTTTTAAACGACTCTGAACGTTAGTTTCCATATTCAGAGGATCCCACTACCAAACTCTGTTGTGAAGCCGATGAATGCAATCAACCTTATCTTTCAGATATTTTTAAATATATTGTCGCCTTTACTGATTAGTTTTCAAAGTGGTCTCTTTCCTTCTGCATAACACATAACATCTAAAATTATCCGGTGAACACTTCCTAATTTTATCTAATTTATATTAAAAACAGAATAACAGCAGGTGCCAACAGTTGAAAAGAAAATGGAGGTTAAATGAAGACGCTTTAGTAAACAAGCAAGGTCTAAACTCCAGGACATTCCTCGTTAAACCGGCTATCCTATCTCAGAGTTTATCCTTATATTTTAAACGCTGACGAATTTTAGCTTTCGACACAATTCTGACAGAATGGAAAGTGCAGTTATCGCTTCTTTGTAGTTGCTGGTATTTACTGATAATTCATGCCTTAGAAGTGTCACGAAACAGGACACTTTTTTAAACACGTACTTATACAGAAAGCGCGTATCAGGTTAAGTGACTATAGACGGAACATGAGGAGCATAACACAATTTAGGTAATGCGATACTGTAGATTTGAGCTAACGAACGTTTGTCTGAACGTACAATACTCCAGGGAGGTGGATGTTGTCGTAAGTCTTCATTAACCCATTAGCAGTGTAACCTAACATCACCCATTCACATGATTTGCCCTGTATCCTACACAGTCAACAAAACAACTCTTGTACTTCTCATTATAATGACAAACGCTCGTGGTATCCTATCAACAAATGCAAAATTTTCTGTCAACCAGTGGCAGTTATTAATTTCCTGTTGACTACATCCACCTTCAGTGTTCATAAGCACTAAAAAGCCGGTTATACATAGACAGTAACAGAGATAGTAATAGCACCACAGCGTTGCATAGCCATGGCTTGTGCGGAAAAAAGAGTCCCTACTTTGTGAATTATGTGGCAATGATTCCATTCTCAAAATGGCGTATGGAGGATCCGCACCAATCAAGAGTTGATGGATCTGTATAGAGAACCAGATACTATCTTGGATATTAGAAAAGAACTATTACGATGGTTAGGACTTGTGGAAAGGATGCCAGAAGAAAGAACTGTGAAGAAAGTGTTTAAGAATATCCCAGAAGGAAAAATGTCCGTTGGAAACCCAAGAAAGAGATGGTTGGATGACGTTGAAAATGATCTGAAGAAAATGGGTGTTAGAGGCTGGAGATAAACAGCTAGGGATACAGACGCCTTGAATTCGATCCTGAAGAAGGTCAAGGTCCTGCATGGACCGTAGAGCCAGTGGAGAGAGCAAGAGTGCGTTCTCAAAAGTTTACTTTGACATTAGAAAAACAGAAATTTGAAAACTTGATTTCTTAAAATTATTGCTAACTGTAATACGTCATGTATTTGGAAGGCGTATGTTTTATATCTCGAGCCGAAACTGGTTGTTCTAAAAGTATGACTTTAAATATCCACGGTGAATAAATTAACATGATTTCTCAGAAAGCAGCCATTTAATTGGAAGTCGATGTCCAAATTTTCGAAGAACTTTCGTGTGAATTTATATTGCAAATTGAAACCGCTCTTTATCCGAGAAGAGTTTGTCATACAGCGAAGTGTTTTGTGTGGTATTCTCAGTCCGTCCAATAATTCTGGTGTCAAAAGCTTAAAATATACCGCGACTGCTTCATTATACGTATATCTTACACAGTTTGTCAACTATACATTCCCATCATCCGTGTCTGTAAATATGTCGTTGGTTAAGCGACATTACATGAGGTAATAAACAAAACTCGCCCAGATAATGAATTATATTATCTAGTTTATTATTTTTGTTGGGAATATCATGGAGAAGACACTCAGATCAGACACATTGCATTTTTTACACAGTTTCGTATTCATTTAATGTTCCAATTTAGACAAGAACGCCTGCAATAATTTTATAATGTCTGTGCTTCAAGTATGCCGCCACTGTCTCCAAGAGCGGCTCATGTGGTGTCTTGATTTTTTAACCCTTCAAACCGCCTTCTTTCTTCTTCAACTTTCCGTATATTATTACTTCTGTGTAAATATGATCATCCCGTTAGTTCACTTGTACAGCCACCTACACGACGTAATGTAAGGCGACAATCTGTTTGCTTCGGACAGCAAGTATGATGTATTAAACCCCACGCAGCAGAGTCACTCTTGAGAAGCTAACATTTGTTCAGCTGGTCAAGAAGGAACCCATATTTTAGGAACATAATGTTCATTGCCATTATTCCCATGTGCCTCCTTTTGGCCATATTCTGAATCAGATGAATCCAATCGCATCTGTTGTAATCCCCTTCTAGTCATAAGTCAACTGGTCTATTAAATGTATAATATTAAATCTACTGGTCTCTTTCCTTCAAATCTTCCAACGAAAATCTCGTAAGCTTTTCCCTTCTCTCCCATACGTACCACATTCTTCGCCCCTCCCATTTTCATTTTTTTGAATCATGCTAATAACATTTGGCGCTACAACTACAGAAGTCCTTCGTTAATGCTTCCTCGGTGTGATGTCCAACTATGTTCCTCAGCACTCTGTTCTCGAACACTCTCAGGACATACTGCTTGCTTACATTGACAGAACAAGCTGTACATCCTTACGGACAAGAGGCAAAGTTATTAATTTTATTTTAACTTTTAAGTCGTTACTTAGCAGAGGAAAGATATATTCTTAAGTGAAGAGCGTTGTAGCAAACAGTCCCCTAATTTAATATGGTCTTAATTTCTTCATGCATGCAACATGGATTTGTTGCTGTCGTTACCGAATATTTTAAATCTGCCACGTTTTGACGGGATTTATCACCCCTCTTTATATTATGGTATTTTCGTGAATTCTAGTTGCAAGTTGTTCACAAAATACTTAATTTTCTGGGTATTTGTGTCTATATCAGTACCTTTACTAGCGATTAACAACGCTTTTGTGTTTCTGTATTATTTGTGTTAAAGTCAAATGATTAATATTATCTGCATAGACCAGGATCCATTGTGCCCGTTTCAGTTTCAATTCTCTTGTTCCTGGACTTTCCTAACCACATATTCTAAATCAGATTTGGAAAACAATGCATATAAAACAGCCCCCTTTGTGAGACCATTCTGATCGGGAAACGTATCAGACAAATGTTTAACTATACAGAATTTACTGTAAGTTATATAACAACACAATGTGAAAACCTAACGTTTTTCACATTTAAACTTATTCTAAAGTTTTTGTATTTTATTACGTAAACGTACGTGTGTAATCTACTTGAACATTTTTTTTCTACATAACTTTCCATTTTCCTTTTTCCTCTCTTCTTAAATAGCAGATGGTAACCTTATTCAGAGATAAAATTCTCTTGTTAGTCTTGAACACAATGCAAAGAAGCACTTAAGTTTTTGTAGTATCGTCAGTGTTTGCTTAGAATTTTGTCGTATGAAGGTTTCGGAAAGAGCGAATCGGTTTCGTTGACCCAAAGAATATAGAAATTGGACCTTTCTGATTAAACCGTAAAATGTGTTCGTGACAGAAGCAACGGTCTCTGACTTGCAGAAAAACAGACCTTGTCAGCAGTGCTAGAATTTGCTTTTGTCTTCATTGACTTCTATCTCCTGCTTTCCGCGTTCCAAATTATAAAGTTCTGAGAGGAAGAGCGACATTTGTCTGAGACATGTCATTGCACGTTGTGCTGCATGCCGCGCATGTAGTCAGTTTCTTATTCAAATTGTACGTTGAGTGCAGCATATAATCATACAAGTTTCAGTTTCAGAGTTACTAACAAAACAGCTATTTGTTTCTTTGAATGTTTGTTTAGTTGCTTGCTTGCTGTAGTGCGTTTCAAATCTTTGAGTAACACACAGTACGATAGAAATAAAATAATATTTTTACCCAGGCAGTGGGGCCACTAGTCTGTAATTTAGTGAAGTTAATTATGCTGCTGCTTAAACTTTATTTACTTTAGTAGTAATTGTAGTGGCTTTGGTTTGAGAGCTACATTATTAGTCTTAGTAGTAGTATTTGTGGTGTGGTGGCGGCGGTAGTGGTGGTGGAGTGGTGGTGGTGCTAGTAGAAGTAGTATTAGCAGTAGTAATGTAGATGGTAGAATCTTGTACTGTGAAGTGGTTGTATTGTAATGGTAGTAGTAAGACCATAATAATGAGGTATTATAAAGCAATGCAGCCAGAAAACTGGGAGAAATATCGAATTGAGTGTCAATTTTTAAAATTCGGATGAGATAAGCGTTCCGTTTTGCGTTGTTTATACCAACGAGTCTGAGAGTTGCCAAAAACAACATATGAGATATCTGAACGTTTCTTGATCTTGTGCAAGTTATTATTACTATTGTTGTTTGTTACTATGACCAACAATTATTGCACTAAGTTTATTAATATTCTTATGTCACTAAACCCTACACGTGTTTCGGTCCCGGGTGGACCATCATCAGGGGTTACAGTCGTGGAGCTTGCTTCACTTTTGTCACTTCATGTGGTAATGGTTAGTTCAGGCACTTTGCACTTTGTAATCACTCCGGAATGCATTTTGTTGTTGCTGGTTGTTACATGCTGTGGACGTATGGGATGTAGAAATCTGGCTGGGAGTTGGCGCTGGTAAGTAGAGTTTATCACTACACTTTTCGTTGTTGTTGTGGTGAGGTGTTGAGTCGCTGGGCGTATAAAGTTGTGGAGCTGCTGTAGTTGCGTTTGGAGCTGGCGGCCATTTTGTCACTGCTTTCTAGATGGTTTGTGGGTATCTTGGTTGTTTGAGTGTATTGCCTGTTTATGTATCTTGAGGATGAATGGCAAACCGTCTTGGTTTTTTGGCGTTTAGTCGGTATCCAATTAGTTTTTTATCGGTTGTGTTGATTGTTATTCGCTGTTTTGTATGTGGATTGTTTGATAAATTTGGAGTTCTCATTTTTTAGGGTGTGGAGGGAGAGCAAGTCTGTAGAGAGGGTTTTCATCACCTACGTTTTGTTCCGGAATAAGCGTACCTTCTTTTTGGAGTTTTTGTATATAGAAGTTCTCGAGGGTGTTCATTTTTCTTCCTTTTCTGCAGATATGGAGAGGTTTCATGGTTGTGTCTATCGTGCCATATTCGTGTTTGTTGTCTAGTATGTGAAGTGCGTATGCTGACTTTGGGTCGTTGTTTTTTATGTAGCGTCGATGTTCGGTGTAGCGTTGTCTCATGTTCTTCCTGTCTGTCCTACATATTCTTTGTTGCATGTGTTACATTTGAGGCTGTATATTCCGCTGTTGGTGTAAACGTCTTGTTTAATGTTGTGGTTTTGTAGTAGTTTTTGTGTCGTGTTGCTGACGCGGTAGGATATGTGTAGGTTGGTGTTCTTGAAGATATTGGTGACTTTTCTGACCATGTGGCTATGATATTCAAAGCTTGCCCATTTTGTGTTCGGTAATTGTGTTGGTGGTGTATTGTTGGTTTGGTCTTTGAGTTTTTTTGGTGATCTGTGTGTTTAATTTGTCTATCGATTGTTTGGTGTATCCATTCTTTCTGGCTATTTGGTAAATTGTGTTCATTTCTTGTTCTTTGTGCTCTTGTGTGATCGGTAGCCGGTGCATTCTATTGAGAAGGAATCTGTAGGCTGCTGATTTGTGTTCTATGGGGTGATTGGAGCTGTGGTGTATGGTTGTGTCAGTGGTTGTGGGTTTTCTGTATATGTTGAGTGTTAGTTTGTTGTGTTGTCTGGTGATGGAGAGGTCTAGAAAGTTGGTGGTGTTGTTAATTTCTGCTGTTGATGTGAACTGTAGGGATACAGTCTCTGCGTCGAGATGATGACTCGTCCAGACGAGTCGTACCGAGCCAAGCCTCGATGATGAGGCCGTAGACCACTAGGGGTTGTTGCGCCATAAAATAACGTCTTAACCAAATCCCTTAGGTTCTGACAATCTTTTCGTTTTCTAAATGCATTTAATGTGTTGGAATTTGTGAACCATACAAAACATTGGAAGTGTTTAGATAAAAAGAACTACATTAAACTGAATGTAGACTTAAAATATTGACACAAATAAACTTCACATGAAGGCAAATATAAACGTAGTCACCAAATTGGTCAGTACGCAGTTTCAAATTACGACGTTTAGCCAATCTGGATTCCAATTTGACATTACTATTTTGTATCTGGAAACTTCAGCAATTGGTTACTGGACTGAGTAGCTCTTCGACCTTCCTGCTAGAGCTCGGAACAAAACCGATGTTTTAGAGAAACCCATCCCGTCTTATTGATTGAAGACGGCCAGCAGAACATTTGGCCATCTGCAGAAGCCGGGAGGAAGTATAGAGCTTAATTCGGTTTTACCTTGAAACATCTCCATCATTGGATGCCCCAGATGCGTATAAGTAAGACTGTAGATCTGTATATTTCCGAGGGCCGTAAAGTACACGCACACACACACACACACGTGTGTTATGTATGAAGGGCTTTTTGCTGGACGTAAGACTGTGTAAAATGAATGTGTATTGTCGTAGTGCTGTTGTGGTGTCTTCAAGGACATTGTCATGACCTCCGACAATATGCAACGAACAGTATAATTATTAATGGACAGTGACTTATAAGGAATGTGCAAGGTCTTGAGTTACTTTCCCATCATTCATGAGCACAGGCTAAAGAATACCCCGAAGCACATTACTTAGTAGACTCGATATGTTAACTCGAGGTTTACCGCATAAGAAACAGGAGTGTTGTATACTCTACCGCCATATATGTTTTAACATTGTGAAGTGTGCCTCTTCACTCACACGTTTTATTTCGGATATCAAATAATAAATTTTAATCAAATTTCATATTGTATGTGTACACCAAAATTAATGGATTCACTAAAATTTATAATTTGAATGAAGTTAAATTTGTGACAAAGGGCTTATCACACAGGGACTTAGATAACATCATGAAACACCGATCAAGTTAAGGTAACTATGTGGAACGAGAATTCAGCTCTTCTCGGATATGAACGTGGCGTCAGGGGTAATTAGTTCTCGACGTTTCGAAAGAAAGTACTGCCTTTATTTGAAGAGTCTTGGTAGGATGATTTCTTCCAAGACTTACTGACCCCTCTAGATGGAGGCGTCTGGTTCCTATTGTACCAGATAAATGGAGCCTCAGCTACAGCGATGCGAAATCGTCAAATCTCGCATTCTATTTGAGGCGATTTTCGATATGTTGTGACTTTCTCTTATCGTAGTACCTAAACCTGAATGTGTTTGACATATAGATTTTAGCTGACAGCTTCCTAAAGACTAAACTTTATATCATTTTCTTGTGTTTTTTCTACTGCTTGTAGTAAATTTTTTCACACATCAAATTAAGAACGAAAAGAGCTGAGATACTTACATATACTTTCGTTTATACGAATACAGATTTTTAATTGTAGAATTTTCTCACCTTTGAATGAAATTCTGATAAGTTATAAATGTAACTACTGCTGTCACAGTTCATGTTGTGTATTCTATTTTTAGTAATTATTAATTATTCATGTTGCTATATCCGTATTATTCTATGGTTTCTAAACAGGAAGTGACGGAAGGTCTGTGGGATGGCAGATAATCTTGTACCTGGAAATTGTGTTTCCGAAAATTAATCGGGCTAAATTCCTGCAAGGTTATCGTACAGAAAGGGAGCAATACTGAAGTACTTTATATCTTTTTCTTACAGAGTATAGGCTCCTTAACTAAGATTAAAAGGGCAGCATATTTGTAAGTTAATAAACATTTTAATAGTTACCTTTTATACTTGGAAGACTCAGTAATATAAATTGGTTTGAATAGGTAGGTCTGATAGTGCGAGTTAAAATTTTACAGAAATGCGTTTAAGACATAACTCTTATTCCAACCGAAAAAGTGAAGTTTTAGGAACTTAAGACACTTTATATTCCTTTTGAAGAGCTAGAGTAGGTTTTTTACAGTTATTGAGGTGGTTTGTGATTAACTTGCTAACTTCCAATACAATAATTTTGCTTCTATTTATGGAAGAAAAAACGTTTTGTGAATCCGGTGTCGTTAACATGGCCAGCTATATGATGAGCAACTGCACTTCATATCCTGGAATCGGCAAGCTAATTCCATTTTTGATCGCATTCAGACGCGTGAGTCCACCCCCCTCCTGTCCAGTTAATATGGGACACCCCTTTGGCATAAAGCGACGGAAGCCTGAAGCTGACCACTTAGCATCTACCCGCATCTCCCCCAGATTGCAAGACTCCCGCAAAGCCTGGCACCTGGCGCGTTCGCTCTGCTATTGCCCTCTTATCCCTACGTTCGTACTGTTCACATACTCTTTCAGCACAGTCTTAACGCAGTCAGCACTTTCTTTTCTGTGTCATGTGGGATAATATATTCAGGTATTTAAATGTTTCTTTGTCCTAGCTGGCTGTGCTGTATTTCATACAGGCTCCTTACCTCCTTAACTTTGAGATATCGTACTCCTTTTTCTTCGCTCGTAAACGGGTAAACATCTTGTTTCGTGTACTTGTTATTAAGGGGCGAGATATTCAATCCTTTTTGTCTCGTAAACGCGAGGTATTTAGACTGTCATTTGTTTCTTAAGCCTCAGATTACACATCACAGAGAACACAATATGTCTCCATCCTAAAGACCACTCGCGCATATGCACATAGGCACATAGGTATTCATGCAAAGCGTCTGCTATTTCTGTCCAATTTCAATTAAAATCGGTATATGTCGACAAATTTTAGTCAAAATCCGAATTACGAAACATCGCAAAAATCTTTTCTGTGGTTGTCCTCTTGTTTTATGAGGACAGACGGACGGATCGACGGACAGGAATGATTATTCTAGTGGTCGATGACGGTTTCGCTAACTCACCTAAAATACGCGAATATTTCGACTCCCCCTTCCACGCCAATTATTACCGCTTGTGTTTTGGGTACAAGTTGTATGGTTCGACTGTCACAAAAGTTTCGGCAGAATTTACAGTTTTATTCAAAGACACGTCAAATGCGAATATGACTGTAATACAATTGAATAAGCAACGCTGAAGACAAAGGATGTCGAGTTTGAGAAGTAGTAAATTAAATGTAGGTCCTAGGGGATACCTGTGTGTAGAATTAAAATTGATTTACAGATGAAATAATTGCAATAGCCATGGGTAGATGTTATTAATGATCTTTCTCTCCTCTGTTTCAGTGGCGTCAGTAGAAACTACAGCTGTTTTAACTGGTGTTGCCAGGTTGCCTTGTAACCTACAGACAACAGACCCCACTGACAAAGTGACCCTTGTGATCTGGTACAAAGATAGCACCAATAGCCCCAACACGCCCATTTATAGGTAAGTACGTATTTACAGATGTTGGCCAGGTTTCACTGTTTATATATAACTGGAACTGAAAGCGATACTAGAATGGGAAGAGCAAGACATTTGCCTTCACCAGGAAAGGAAGTTAATGAACCCAAATCAGGAGACATTCTTGAATTTAATAAAATGCATATTTGCTTGTAGTCACTGTAAGAAAAAATTCTAATTGCGAAGTGAGAGGTCTAACTGTGGATTTGTTTTGCACCTCGGAATGTTTACAACATTGTCCAAGGTCATATTACGTTTGTCGGAGTTCTGACACCACGTAGTCTTGTAGGCAAATGACTGTTATCTTTTCGAAAAAATATACTGCCTTTCTCTAAACTTCTCTGCAAGGTGTTGTCACTGGGAATACCAGCATCACCCACATTATTCGCAGTCGAGCAACCAAGTGTATATTTTGCACATTGTTTTGTTTGAAATGTTTTCCCTAGTGCAGCTATGAAAACTTCGCAGAAATTAATTTCTCTGTGTATTTCAAGGTCCGCTTAATTTCTCTTTTCGCTATTGCACGGAAACATTTTAAGGAATTAGCATTTTTTTGTATTTTCCGGCAGTCGTTTTTCCGAAAAGGAAGACAAGTTTTGATACCAATGTAAGTGGAAGTGTGGAAGATTTCAAGAGAGAGAAACTAGAACCTGATTCATTTAACAGGACATTTGCATGCTTATCAAGAGTCCATGAACTTAGCAAATTTTCCTCCTCCCAATTAACTCAATACAGTGTTCGCCTTTAAAAAGGATGACTGGAGCTTTTGAAATTGCCTTGTGCATAAAAGTGTCTCTTTCTGCCTTAGGTGGTTACTGCGTGTACAGAGGGTTTACGGTCCGCTACTGTTTTACTGAGAACGTTTTTCGAATGCTGTGTGATTAAACATTTTGAGAATGATTTCCGTATCATTGTGTTTGCATGTGAAGCATATTAAAACCAACCATAAAAACAATATTTATCCTCCGTTATACATTTGATTCCAGCAAATGCTCTTTCGACCAGGAGATACCTCCTGAAGATGACCAGAATTCTTATTGAAATATGTGCAGGTAATGCTGAAATATAAATGACAAATAAACGGATTTTAAAATTTGCGTTTTGATCGAAGATTTTAACATATTTTCTTACAAGTAAACGATTCTCTACAAGCTTTTCTGATATTAAAATTTCAGCATTTTGCACACATAGTATATGTACGTGCATGTAGTTTGTAGGAACAGTAGAATAAACAGCTTGCTTGTCTGCATTAAGTGATTGATCTTTGCAGTTGATATGGAAAGCGATTTCTGTGATAGAGGATATGACTGTTAAACAGTGTCAAATGATTAACAAAATTTTATAGTCCACTTGTGTAGACGGATCCGAATCCATGCGCCTGGCTTCAGTTGCGATAGCCTGATTGGTATAACATTACAGCTATAGGCAGTGCCTCCGTGTTTTTTAACTCAATTTATCTTCCTTCACTGGCGCTGTTTCACAGTTGCCGTCTTCACAACCCACTACACAACTAAGGTATTCTCAAGAGGATGAATGGCGCAGATACGTCAGTTTCTTAATATTTCGGTCTTTCTGCATGCAAGTATTTCTTGTCTGCTGGTGTTCTTATGTCTTTTATTTACATTGCCAAAGGAATGACGTTAGATTTTAATCTTGAATTCTGAGCCTGCTATAGCCTGGGGCGTTCGCACTGTTCTACTTTGAATTGTTTTGCCTGGCAGGAAGAATGCTGTCGCATGCAGGACAACAAGGCTGTCCGTGCATGTGTGGCGGTTCTTCAGATTCGTGAAGAAAGAGGATGTCATTACTGCGCGCCTCCGGACAGGTCGCACTTTCCTTACACACCACAATGCGTTGCGTGGAGAGTCTGCACCAGACGTTTACAACGAGGTGACCTTTAAATACGTCCTGCTTTCTCATCGAACGTCAATTTTATGGTGAAGAGTGCAATAGCTCAAATCCAGGGCATGTTGCATAACGTCTTAGGCGATTACGACTGCAGCGTATATAAAATTTTATGCATTCGTTAAAATTGTAGGGTGTTTCAACTCAAATTAACGTGTTTTCACAATTATCATTATTATTATTATCATCATCATTACTATTATATTAACATTTTAACTTCCACACCGCAGAAATAAAAATGTGTCTTATTTTAACTGCACCAGCGTGACACAGATGCCAGGTACCTCTAAAGCCTGACAACTTGTTTAGGCGTTTTTGCAAAACTGCGAAAACGACTGCTAAATTTTTCATGTCATGTCTGCCCGTCCGCCTTTCTCTGTCTATCTCTATGCGCATGGAAGAACTCGGCTTCCACTGGACATATTTTCATGAAATTTGATATTTGAGAGTTTTTCGAGAATCTGTCGAGAAAACTTTAAGTTTTATTAAAATCTGACAGTAATAAAGGGCAACTTACGAGAAGACTTATGCACATTCATGATAATATCTCGCTGAATTATTCTCAGAATGAGAAGTGTTTTAGACGACATTTGAAGAAAAAATCAAAACACAAATTTTGTGTCAAATATCTTTGTTTCAGAAAATCGTGCAGTTTATGAGATAATGTGGAATGTATGGTAGAGCGGGACAGACCACGGATGGCAATACGCGCTTTGCGTGCTGGATAACTAAGGTTATACACAAACAGTTGTACTATTTAATATTTATTGCTTCATAATTACTTTTAAAGAAGGTCATGAGCAACGAACATTCTTTTCTTCAATGCAACGTTATGTGTAATGTGTGAAGAAAGTGCAAATTAGTTGGAATATGATTTGCTTTAAAAACTGTTACGTATAATTAGCTTAATTCTGTTGCCTGCCAATTGAATTTGTGAGCTAACTGAGATATTAACTATAGTTTATACAATACTATATGGTCATATCAAGTTAATGTATGTAATTTTATTAATCACTTTGTTGTTACTAGGAAATTAACACGAATTATTGTGTTTACACTGCAACAATGGTTACGCGAACGCCCAGATATTAGACATACGTAGGCATACGTTGCCTGTTATGTTACTTTAGTTTGACAGTTAAGTAATTACTAGCAGAAAGCCCATTAAAAATTTAACGGAAATTTATTGTGGGTATGAAAGTAATTATTGATTTTGGGGCGCAATTATGATAATTTCTGTGCAGGCATACGTCTTTGCATTTAACAACAAATTGCGGTACTAAATTCAAAAACAATTCGATTCAACAGAATAAAGCATATGGAACTATGTATTGTCAGTATAAAAAGCTAATTGTCAGTCGCAACAAAGACTTCCAACTTGTTAGCATCAGTATTTAATAATTTAATGCTGCTGAGTTGCTCAAATAACTTTCCGAAAAAGAATTCGGAAACAATCGAATAAAATTTTAAATCAACTACATTTAGATTAAATAAAACAAAATGATGTAGAATTGTGTTTCATTTTCTATATGAAACACCAGTTGTCAATTAAATCAAGAGCTTCAACCTTCTTAATACCATTATTTAATATTTCACTGAAGCTTTCTTACTCAATAAAATACCAATTTTCAATCGCTTTTAAGGGTTCTAGTGTGTTATTGTGTTTATTTAATGTTGCCATAAACTTTAGTTACTCAGATAACATTGTTAAAAGGTTTCGAAGACTCTCGAATGAAACGGCACCATATATCGAGAACTCGTGTCTTTCAAACTATCGTAAAGTCTTTACATGGCTGTGATGTCACTCAGAAAAGAAACCGAATGGTGGCCATGCAAAAACCTATGCATGTGAATTTAAATGTTTGCTACTTTCACACAAAATAAGGTAGATTTTACCTTCTGTAGTGTCGTGAATTTGGCAATAATTTAGAAAGGCACAAATATCTTGTAATGCTGAAGCAACTTTAACCTCGCCCCAGATGCACAAAATCCACAACTTTATCTCCTTCATATTTTACACAAAGCTGTAAAGAAACTTAGAATATTGTCGAGTTAGGAGTTACGTGGGCGGCAGTGGTCAGAATTTTTCATAATATGAGATCTTAGTATCAACATTCAGTGTCTGTTGACAGCCATAAGAATCTCACACGTGACAACCACCGATATTTTAGTCATTTTACGAATCAGGCAGTAATATACTATGTCAAAACTCATATAGCTCTTCTTCTAGGTTTATGTCTCTATTCGAATCTCAGCAGAGGTGACGGATATCTTTATGCTTTTTATAATTTCTCTCGGTTTTTCCTGACTTTCGACACATCCCTATTCGAAATTCTAATTCACACATTTTTTCTCAATTTATTGGTATCTGTGTATTTGAGAGATCGTCGTTAAATGAACAAAGAAAGATAACTGCCTGTTGAACATGTTTTGCGTTGCGTTGAATGTGCTTAAATTACAGGTAAAGCAACTACTCTTATCATGTATTTTTCCCATATCGGAGGATTTCCTTCGCTATAACATCTACTGTGATCCCGAAACGTCTTCAAGCGGAAAGGCGGGATCATGATTAATTTCACGAAAAGTGGTTCAAAATGCTTAAGTGCTATGGGTGAACAATAAACTGTTGTTCCTAAGGAATTGCCGGCGCGGAAGAAGTAATTAATTAAAACCAACCGTTGTGGAAAACTAATTAGTCTCAGGTAATTATTCTTTTTGAACTCCATAAATGATTCAAGACGCAGAGTTTGGTTTCACAGTCACTAACGGAGTTCTGTATTTTTAAAATTGTAATTTATTTCATTGCTTTAGGTTCCAGACATTACAAAAGGGCATCAGGAAAAAAAATTATCTGGTTTTAAGGTTAAATATCTAATTTATTTCAGTCTTCAACATTGACATCGCCCTGTGTTTTGTGATCGGTTTCTATTGACAATACTAGGTTTTTTCAGTCCTAACCGCAATAATGTTTATTTTGTTGTACACATTTACATCTTATTACTTATTTCCACCTGTGGACACTTCGGAAAGTAGATCAGAAGTATCTGGAAAGTTTTGAAATGTGGTGCTGGAGAAGAATGGAGAAGATCAGTTGGACCGATCGTGTGAGAAATGAAGAAGTATTACACAGAGTCAAGGAGGAGAGGAACATCCTACATACAATAAAAAGAAGAAAGGCTAACTGGATTGGTCACATCTTGCGTAGAAACTGCCTTCTGAAACACGTGATTGAAGGAAAGTTAGAAGGAAGGATAGAAATGACGGGACGACGAGGGAGAAGACGTAAGCAGCTACTGGATGACCTTAAGGAAAAGAAAAGATACTGGAAATTGAAAGAGGAAGCACTAGATCGCACCCTGTGGAGAACTCGCTTTGGAAGAGGCTACGGACCTGTCGTAAGACAGACAAC
Organism: Reticulitermes speratus; assembly: GCA_021186555.1. NCBI lineage: Eukaryota > Metazoa > Arthropoda > Insecta > Blattodea > Rhinotermitidae > Reticulitermes > Reticulitermes speratus. The sequence goes on along the minus strand of JAJKFL010000001.1, from coordinate 34,324,968 downwards.
AGAATGATGATGAATTATGTTTGTTATCATTTGGAAGTATGTACTCACAAATGACGGTAATGACCGTATGCAGTATATGTAGGGTCGAAATTTTGTTTTTGTTTTTTTTGTCTGCTTTTCTTGTATAGTGTATTCGAGTGTACGTTTGTGTGGTATTTGCTTTCTTTTCTTGTTTTCATTAGTAGAAGTCGTTCTTTGTTCTTATTTTCTCTGATAATATCCGTTCTGCCGGTAGGTTTGTTGGCGTTTTATTATTATAATTTAATCTTGTTTTGTAGTATTTTAATTTTACCGACATTTTCCTTTCCGTCTTCATACCGTTGTAGTGCGGAAGTGCAAGAGCTTGCACATTCGCAACTGTTTTTGTCTTAATGCAGTCATTATAATGGCATCCATTTAGGAGAAACTCCAATGTACAGGAATTTTATTTCATGTCGAAATTACCCTTAATCCGGCGGTTGGACACAATTTTTACCGTACGTGCGAAAGCAAACCTCCCAGTGTCAAATGGACACGTCATTGGTTTACTCAATTTAGGGAAACAGGAAGCTTGTTAGATTGACGTAAACATGAGTATCACGGGCTTCAGAGGGGGCGTTGAACGTAAGAGAGTATCCTTTACGGAGTCCAAAGAAATCTATCGCTCGTCGCAGTATGCAACCTGATATACCCAAACCTGTAGTCAGGAAGATTTATACCAATGTGTGGAAGGACAATGTTGTCTCCATCTTTGTGGTCGAAGACACTTAGTGGCTTAGATTATGATAACGTCAAATGATGGAATCATTACTGAATAATATGTTGGAAACGAGGCGGCAATGACTTAATGTGACCTACTGTACCGTAATGTAACTGGAATTCCAGAAAATCTTCATCCAATGTGGCCAACGGATGGCCATTATTTTAAATGTACACCCATTTGTTCTTTTCATCTCTTCCCCCATTTACATTTTGAGTATTTATTATATTCTATTTCAATACAACATATTTAAAAGTACATCCAGAAACTTCAAAATTCCATTTACGCTGCCTAAACGTGGTAATACGTAAGTTTTAACAAACTTTAAACTCAAAATACTCATTATCTTGTAAAATTGAATATTCAGTAGTCAGGTATGTTTTATCGCTTACATTATAATAAATGCTACATTGAAAACATTAAAGCGTGAAATCAGTACGTGGTAGTCGCACAAGACGACAGTACATGACCGTGGTTTACTGTCAGAAACGTCGCTTAAAAATCCATAGTCACTGCAGTCATCCCTTTTATAAAGACTGGATAATGGACGAGAACACGTGATATAGAAACTGATGCCTTGCAAATTGAAGATAAATTGAGGAAAGCGATTATAGCTCTTTATAAACCTATCAATTTCAAGGTAATATTTCTGTGCCTTCAAGGAAGGAGCCAAGCTAATGAAAGTCAAAAATGAAAATCAAATAACAATTTTCGATCCATTTTTCAGAACACACAATTATAATATTTATGTAGAACAATTCAATTTTTTGCGAGTATTTTATTTTGCTGTCTACGTTTCAATTTTCGCGGTATATAAAATACACATTACTAGCTTTTATTATTTCACAGTATTGTTCAGAGTAGATATACTTATTGTGGACCAAAACTGATGTAGATAAAAATGAGAACAGATTCGTGGTTTAGAAATTCTGCACGGAGCCACATCCCGTGTAACGAAAGTTTATAATTATGAGACAAAAAACATTGTTCTAGAATATGCCTCCTCTTGGCAAGATAGAAATTTATAGACTTTTGAGGCAACTGGTTCATCCGAAAGGTTGGTAAATATCTTAACAGACTACGTGGCGTCACACACTATAAAGCAGTCATTTTTATAGTCGCTATCGTGAAAAACGCAAGTCGCACTATTGTAAAAGTTGATTCCTACCAGCAGAGACCCGTATTATTAATGATGTCACAGTTCATCAACATCCACTTTATTACACGTAGTGTCTACAAGAAACTGCTGAAATTTAAAGTATAATTTAAGATTTTGAGAAAGTGGAAGCTTTGGGGTTTTGTAACACTGAAAGATTTCCTAAACGCTGTAGCTATAACTTTTGTGGTTGTACTGCGAGCTTTACTGGACACAATAATGGCAGTGTTGTTTGCCTTTGTACTACGAGTACAACGAACTTTCTTACACAAAGTGCCGGCAATACTGATTTTCTTTTCTTTCACTGCGATCTTGCACAAACACGGTAGGTACCAACTTTACTTATTGGTTTTGCAGAAGACTACGTTGTTGAAAGTGGGCCGGGTTAGCGTAGTCGCTACGGGCTGGACGGACGGGGGATCGAATCCCGGTGGGGGCGAGATTTTCCGCACCAGTCCAGACAGGCCCTTGGGCCCACCCAGCTCCCTATACAATGGGTATCGGGTCTCTTTCCCGCGGGTAAAACGGCCGGGGAATATCGTTGACCACCCACCCCGTCTAGCGCCGAGGTTAAAAGAAAGAGTAGAGCTATACCTCTACTACCCCTCTGTTCGTTTTGGCCTGATCTAGGGTGAAATTTACCTTCTTACCTTTACCTATGGGGTTGAAAACAAAATTCATACTTCAGCTGGGAATCGAAACCTGGTCTTTCAGTCCATATTCAGTCACTTTAGTGATAGAGTTATTTTTTCTTATTTGAAATATAGCCTGATCTTTCCATCTGTGAGTAACGTTCTTTCCACTGAAAATGCACTCGTAGTTTGAAGGGGGAAACCAAATAAGTCTAGACTTATGGTGGAGAGACTACTGTCAATCCGGTCATTTAGAGAAGTAACGATACCATAAAGATGGACTTCAATATGAGATAGGTGTGGAGGCGAATGGAAGTAGACCACCGTCGTGTGTGTGTGTGTGGGGGGGGAACAGCTAACACTACGAGCGGTGCTGAACTGTCAGTTGATTAGTTAGTAGATGTCAGAACACAAAATACGGAACTGTACGTGTAATATCATCAATCACTGATGTTAAGATTGCGGCAATGGAGTATCATCATGTTACGTTTGGAAATTACAGGACTGTGTCTACGACAGTGTATTCATCATTAACAGCGTTTTCTGTGATTGAAGTAAGGATATAAGATATCTCCGTTACTTGCCCCTGCTATCGTGGATGGAAGTCTACACCGACTAATGATACAAAGTGCTTCTAGCTGCAATACGGCCTTTGTGTACACAAACTCAGCTCCACTGTGAACAGGCTTGACGGAATATTTGTCAACTGTCCCTTCTAATTAGCAGCAGACACCAGTGCTCTTCAGTGGCATGTAGACTAGTTGTGTACGTAATGGAACGAAGCACTCGACACAGATTCGTGGTTTGAAACCATTATAGAGGAAAAACCCAATTATTACTGCGAAATCAATAAATATTTTAAGTAGTGTGGCAATATTTCGAAATTAAATGTGACATATCTCATGTTACGTCCAAGTGTTACACAGCTGCAGCGAGGGTGAGAAAGTAACAATTTGTTTGGTGTTTCGCTACCACAACTGGAATATTCAGCTAATAAATTTTTTCGCTACCGTGTTCACCCTAAAGAGATTTAAGTCCGTCTCGTTGTGGGAGAGCTGAGTCATTAAACTTGCTTGAAAATTTGGACGACAGGAGTTCTGCGTATTTTCAACGGTATAAGGCGGGATAAAACGGGCTAAAACAACCAGGCCTCCTCTGGGGCCTCCAGTTCTGCTTTCGAATTGGTGCAGATTCTTCGAATTTTATTAAAACCGAGATAAGAGGTGTGTTCACTTGAGTCAAATATTGGGCTGTGTCCTGAGCAACTTAAACCCACAACATACGCTACTGACAGTTGGACAATCTTAATATTTTCCTTACATGTGTTTCTAGGTTCCCGTCCAATCGGATTTTCTGGCATATCTACGTAAGAACTGCGCAACTTGCACATGCGTGCTACATGTCCAAAGTGTTTTCTTTTGATCTCAGGCCTCTAACGATATTTTGTGAAGAGTTCAGATTGTGATTCTCACCCATTCTCTCCTTACTTACCCTTTTGTAAATTTGAATACATTCCTTAAGGCTCAGTTCTGGTAAGTCTACATTTTACTTTTTTTTTTTTTTTGTAAAGTGATAGTTTTCATATTCACGTAATGCAACGGTTAATATTATAGTTTTCTATATTTTAATCCTAATTTCTTTTGATAGGATACGTGAAGATAAAGGATTGTACACCAAATATTCGCAAACATAATCCAAATTTATTCTGTTCATAATTTATTCATGAAAATTATTTTGATTTGTTACTGACGTTCCCACGACATTTGAAATTGTACACACGAGTTATCATTAGAAACAAACTAATTAAGTGCAGTCAGCCAAATACTGGCGTGTGAGACCGAGATAAAAATGTTTTTACAATATTTCAGGTTTTATTTGATATGAGTAAAAAGATTTTTTGAAATGAATAATGAGGACATTTAAATGTATCTTTCCACTAGCTGAAGAGGGTCGAGACAATTCACGAGTAATGGGTTCGTGCTGAAACAGTTCTAATGTACTTGCATGTGTCGCGTATTCTGAAAGAATTATAGACCGGTCTTAAATGACCCTTTGATATTCGGAGTGTTTCGCGACGAATTAGGTGAACGTGAGTCGCTGAGGGTGGGTAGAGACTGCCTGCCTTCTGAAGGTTCCTTATTCTTATCTCTTGGAGAGATTATGTTCCTGAAGTTGCTATATTGCTCCCCAGAGAACGTGGTCTCGTGTAGGACTGCGCGTATTTATTCGAAATATTCAGGGCACTGTTACCGTATCTGGTGTTTTCACCGTTAGCAACCCAGAGGACGCTCTTTCTAGCAGTCATAGGGTGCTCTTTATACGAGACAGAACCAATAGCAATAACTTAGCGGACTGCTGTCAATATAGTCTAGATATCTCACAGTTAAAACCTAAGCATGACGTTTGGATAACAGTACAAAGAGAATATAAGTATACGATATCTACCACAAGGCCCAAATGAAGACTAAACTGCCATTAAAAATAATAACCCTGCGGATAATAAGTTGACATTCGTTTAGAATGTCCAGTAGTTCCCCATATTTTATGGAAATCGAAGAAGCTACTACTGGTCTGTACATTGAACAAGGCGAGTCCAGTCTATAACCTCACGTCGTATTCTTATGGACATTTGAGTAACATAATCATATCATATCATATACGTACGTACATGCAGGTCTTCCAGGTGGTATATTTCATTTAGATTTTCCGACTAAAATTTCTACACACTTCTTATCTCTCTGGCCCATGTCGCATATTCGACCGAGCTTATCCTTTTTGTCACTGTCAAAATAATGATTTGGATATACAGCATAAGGAAGTTGTTATAAAGCATAGCATTCAGAGTACAAGCATATTTTATATCCGAAAGAACTGTAAAATTTAGACATTCCATCTGTTAATTTTTCTCGGTTACTTTTTTGATTTTCTGAAAGGGCCTACAAAATTACACGGTTTCCCCCCTCAGTATGGCTTAATATTTGATTACCTCGAGCACAACTGGAACCCCCGTCTTTTTTATACAATCTGATCCTTTGCTACTGTAACAGTCCTAGTATAACCGCAACACTTGGCGTTTATCCAGCAGCTAGCTGCCAGGATGTGAGCGTCAGATTAAGCAACAATGATTAATTGGAAATCGTTAAACTGAAGGAATAATCATTACTGTACAAAATGAAGTAGACAGAATTACAACTAATTTAACGACGGTATGAGATTTAACGTCTTCACGCAGTGAAGTTTCATATTGTAGTGCACCGCACAGCTTTCTTACTGCCGCATCAATACCTCTCTCCCATTTTCCTAATCCTTGGCACCGAATGGTCAATCCAAACTGGCTAGATCCTTTCCCTTACTTTTAACTGCCAGGCACTTCCCAATTTGGCTGACATCTGCACTAAAAAAGAAAGCTGTATGGTTCTAAACGTCGGTACCCATCTATCAGACTAAAAAGTGTAAAAAAGGCCACGTCATGATTCTAATAAAGGCCTTGGCATAATAGTTTCTGTACTATGCTGACAGTGATAGACTTCAAAGCTGTACAACACATAATAACACACCATTTCCAGTGACATGACCTTTGAAGTTTCACCTGTATCATTTGGAATTCCCATCTATGTAAAATCAGCCTTAAGGGGAAAACGGCGTTGCCTAACCGACCTATGCATACTTTTTAATGCTGCAAATAGCGAACATTTTAATTTCAAAAAACTTTAAAATTTGTGGTAAACATTACCAATTACATTATTAATTTTTGCTATAGCTCTACCGTATGGATGCCCTACTACTTAAGAACGTGGTATCCACATTAAACTATTAATATATTTTCTTAAATTGGTACAAATAAACAGCAGGGGCAGTGCAGCAGGTTGTTACAATCAAGAAACCTGTTGCACACTTTATTTCCTTAATCACATAATTTCAAAGGGTTGCCAGTGCTTACAGTTCGCTAGGAACGTCAACGCTGGTAACCTTAATCTCTCTTTTCACTTGTGTATTTCCTTGTTTGCTTATTTTGCAATTTTAAATATTGGGCGGCATCCATAAAGATGCTGATTTCCCACATTGTCTATTAGAACCTACCTTAACCACTCCATTTCTTACGATATATTTTATAGTTCGGAAATTCTTGTAGAAAGTTTTCACTAAGCAACGGACCTAAAAATACCGTTCTTATTACCGCTAAATAATCGTACTGCAAACGTTTCTTTGGTTTATGAGGTAAATATATCAGTCAACACTTCAATTATAGGCTGTTCTAGCACTTACACCCCGTATCAGACGGAAGTCCACATAATTTTTATATCAATGAATCAAACTAAACAGTCACAAACGTAGAACGAAATATGGAGCCCTTAAAATAGGGAAAATATTATCTTTGTGCCCTAGAATAAGCGAGGCTATTATGTGATCTACAAATAAATTTTTCCAGTTGAGTTCGACACTATAATATCAATTAAAGAATGTATTACACTGCTGTTTATTGATGCCATCTTTTAATAATGTCTTGAGAGACTGGGTTTTTTGTTTGGATTTAATTGAAAAGAATGGCAAATAGGCAGACATGTTGACAAGGAGACAACGTCCTGCTTAGAATAATTGCATATGATAATACGAGTAATCATCGTATTGATATGTAAATACGTAGTTAAATTAGTGCTACACTGCTGCGGTATTATTCGGAAATGTTATTGTTCGGTACACATGTAATTAATTCTCGACCTTAAATTTGTTTCTGATGTTAATCTTTAATACGTGCGCCTGAATAACCCCGACCGACAGACAGGGGCCTTGTGTTTTATCAGCTTTGATCTAATTGACACTGCCATTTACCGTATGACTTTGTATGATAAATTTTGGGATGTGAAAATCGCAGATAAACAAGCATTGCCGTTGTGTCTGTCAATCAAAAACGCCATCAATGTAGACGTAATTCCCTGCTGATCACTAAATATCCTCTATATATCATTCGTCATCTGCACTGTCAAGTATAAATGACGTCACTGCAGATTTCTGGTAACAGTTTGGTTTGTAACATAGGCCTAACTGCGTTAAATGACACTTGTTTATTATTCCTAGGAGACAATGTCGTGTTTATGTACGGCCAGTGAATGCAGTGGCAGATACGGGTTGTGAGGCTGTTTAGAATTTGCCGGCAGAAACATGATTGTGCGCCTTAGGATGTTCGTTTAACTTTATTTTCGGAATCATATAAAGGACGGGACAGAATAAAGAACAAATAAATGGTCGTGATTTTGTATAATTGATCTTTGTTGTCAGAAACACTGATTTACTATTTTCTTTCCTCGGCCTGAGAGACCAAATTTCAGACCGTTGTAAACAACGAGAAAAGCTGAAGTTCTTTACGCCTTAATGTGTAAGATTTTATAAAATGCTTGTGGAGGCATCGCATGCTCTTTCTCTAGGGTAAGGCAGCTGGTACTTAAAGGTGACCACTCCCCACCAACTAATGCCGAATTAAAATGAGTGGATTTGTATTTCCTTTCCCCCTTATGCCTTCATGGAATGCATGGTGACAACTGTAACTTTTATCTCCACTCTTAGTAGGCATATACGTATAATTAATTATTTCATTCCAACAAATGCACTACGCTGTTTTAGTGTTTTCTGCCCCTACATATGTTTCGGCACTTCCTGTGCCATCATCAGGGGTGCCGTCGAGAGTTCACAATCCTCAATGAATCCAATTCGCTATCACAACATATAATTTTTGTAAGTCACTATCACTGAATAGCACTTATCTTCTTGTTCGTAGTGGTTAGTTAGTTAGAAGACAAGTGCTGTTCAGTGATAGTGACTTACAAAAATTATATGTTGTTTTAGTGAATTGGATGCATTGAGGATTGTGAATTCTCGACAGCACCCCTGATGATGGCACAGGAAGTGCCGAAACTTGTAGGGACAGAAAACACTAAAACAGTGTAGTGCATTTGTTGGAATGAAGTAATTAATTAATTACTGAAATGCACGGTATATGTAATATAAACTATACGTATAAGTTTAGCACCAAATTTGTTTGTTATCATAGACTGCGTACGAATCAGGCCAATGATGCATTCCCTAATGTACGTGCTTCAGAATCGACGAATGGTTTGTCTATAATGTTTCGGAACGTGAAGAATAAGTATAGGATACGTAGAATGGAAAGTTGGCACCGACTTCTAAACCACGTTCAGTGTTCATGTTGGCTGCCACGATAGTCGTGTTTTGTGTCACAAAGAGAGTGATGCATGAGAATACGTGTACAGCACGTGCAAAATAAACGTAAGAAAGTCCGATTTAATGAAGTATAATTCCTCTCATACCTCTAACCAAGCCGTGTCATGGCTGAGGCGGTTAGTCGCCGGCCTCTCACCGCGGAGGCCCGGGACGATGCCTGGTAGGCCCATGTTGGATTTGTGGTGGAAAAAGTGGCACTGGGACAGGTTTTTCTCCGAGTACTTCGGTTTTTACCTGTCAGTTTCATTCCACTGGTGCTCCCTTAAAATGGAAAAGCAGGAAAAATCTCATCATCTTCATCATCTTCCTCATAGGGTTGCACAATAACCCTTCAAGGCTGCGGTGCGTCCGTAGCATCTGCTACGCGGCCCTTCAATAGATAATAAATATACCTCTAAACAAACTCGAGCAACCTAACCTAATTTTTACTCGTATATATCCCCTTTGTGTTCTTGGATATATTTGTATTATAGGCTAATTACCACTCTACGAACATCAGTACACTTATATATAATTGGCACAGGTTTTTCTGCTAGATGTTTTGTGTCCATTGAACCATCATCAGTTGGATCAACTGCACAGAATTGGTAAATTACCACTAATTAGCCTCCTATATAGCAATCAGGCCGGTCATACATTTATAATAACCAGAGAATTCACATTATACGTAACAATCATAAAGAGATGATACCCGCCTCCATGCAGACCCACGCAATGTCAGCTACACAAGTACACACACAACCCAAATAACCACTTACTTCACCGAACACACAGTATAATGAACAGAAATAATTCGTGTAAGAATAACAGTGTCATGCACGTAAATGCCGTACCTTATCGCATTTTGAACTTTTTAAAATTGTAAGGGCAAGACCGGCCCTGGGGCCCACCCAGCCTCCCATACAATGGGTAATGGGTCTCTTTCCCGGGGGTAAAGCGGACGGGGCGTGGAGTTGACCACCCACCCCCATCTAGTACCGGGGTTAAAGAAAGAGTAGAGCTATACCTCTACTCCCCCTCTGGGCCTTCATGGACTGTTCTAGGGAGAACTTTACCTTTACCAGGGCAAGACATACAGTTTGTTATGGAACTTCTTTCAGTGTATTACTACTGTGTAAACTCGAAAGGTCGATTGGCGTTTTGTGCTACACTACCTTAATCTAGAGAACTCACGTAACTGTAATTGTAGTAACCCTAAAATCGATTCAATATTATTTAATTTTAATATCTTAAAATGATTTCTTTATTTATAGATACATAAATTTCTGTATTCTCATAGGTCGTTTAAATTTTAGCAAAAATATTAAAACAAAATATTATGCAGTAATATTAGTCATAGAGATACTACTGATAAGCTATCAGAATCTCCAGTAAGGCAATTAGCGGTTTGTTCATACATTTTTGTACTTACCATGTACTTTATAAAGCTTTGTTTAAGAATAAATTTATGAATATAGTGGAAAGAAGTGTACCGTGGGTATAAGTGCATTCATGTTTGCAATTTGTCACTATTAATAAAAATGTGTTTACTTAACCTAACCATACCTCACCTAATCTGGCCTAACCATAGGTATTTCATTCTTAGTGAAAACCTTGTTAGCTATTTGAATTTAAGGGACAGCTACTTCCTAAGCAAAGTTCGACTATAACACAGACAGAATCGACGTGACAAAGCCAGGACAGTGGTGACACCCTTATTGACTCAGAAACTTCACCATGTGTATCAGTAGGCCTATAGAAGGAAGTCACAACCACATGGAATTAAAGTTTGACAACGAGGACCCGTCTGCCGACTCTGAGGTTAAATTTGGTTCCGCAATTAACCATGATAATATTTATGCGCCAACTTTAGTATATTTCCGTCCACAGGGCCTATGTAATTGTTACAGTTCCGGCATAGGGAGTTATTTTCCGATGATCCTTGTATTCATATACTTTGTTTATTTAATTATTCGATATACTGTTTCTACACTGTGAAATAATAATATACTTATTATTGTTGTCTTATAACACTACTCAACAAGAATTTGTTTATGTTAATTTTTTCACGACTCCTGAATACGATGTGCCTGCTGAAGACATATCTGACATTGGTTTTCCTTTAGTATCGATATTTCAAGAGATATTTTGCATTTTAAGTTTTTAAGAAAACCGCCACCATCTAAAGCTTGCTCTTCTTAGTTAGTTAGTGCAAGGTGGTTATACAAGTATTCCTGCTTCCTTTGTCTTTGGGATAGCAGAGCCACTGACCATCACTATATCCAAAAATATGGCCTGAAAAGGGACAGTTAATTCCAGGTATGCACAATGTAATCCACGAGGCTTTAGTTCCAAGAGAGAACATTTTGCTGCCTCTCCTCAAATTAAACTGGGACTATTGAAGCAGTTTGTTAAAGCTGTGGATCCTAATTCTGCTGCTCTGCGTCACATTATAAAAATATTTCCTCGTTTATCTGATTCAAAATTGAAAGGTGGCTTATTTACTGGGCCACAGATTCGTGTGATGCTTGCATCTCGAGATCTCTAACAAACAATGACTGTTGTTGAAAGGAATGATTGGGAGGTCTTCGGAATGGTAGTGACATATTTTATTGTAAAGAATAAGTGCGAAAATTATGAAGAAATAGTGGAATCTTTGATTCAACATTGTAAAGCACTAGGCTGTAGAATGTCAGTAAAATTGCATTACTTGCATTCGCATCTTGAATTTTTAAAACAAATCCAGGAGATGTTAGTGAAGAACATGGTGAACGCTTCCATCAAGATATTGAAGGTATTGAGAAAAGATACCAGGGACGATGGGATGCTGTTGTGATGGGTGATTACATCTGCGGTTTGGTTCGTGCTGATGAGTCGTCTTCTCATAAGTGAAGAAGCACATCTGCTGTTTTAAATTTTAAATGATTGGTAATGCATGATCAATGTAAATATGTCATGTATTAATGTATTCTCCAAGTGGTTTCTCCAGATTCTGTATCATTGGCATGTTTATGTGAGTATTATGAAGACTAACAATAATGTGTACTACATTATTAATAAAATGTAGATTTTTGTATGTAATATGGAGTGTTAACATTACAGAGAAATGAATGTTATATTCGCGATCAGCATCACAGAATTAAGTTATAAACACAAACAAATTGGATAAACAAAAAGTCAGTCAAATTTTGTAGCCTAGTGTAATGTAAGAAGACAACAAATTACGTCCAGATGATCGAAATTTACGGAAGAATTGTCGCTAATGCAATTGAAGGGACACACTCTTATGGGTATTATATTGGCAGCGTTTATTCCGTGAGGCTCGTTGACCTTATTAGCTGAGAACTATTGTACTATTTTCCGCATCGGCAGCAACCCTAAGACTAACAAATGAAATAAATGGATATAAATGATCCTTGCAGAAGCTGGTTCAGCCCCCTTAATTCAATGAACCAAACAGGGGACTTGAATGTCAGTAGTATTGACATGTGCTATGTTAGACAATACAGGCATTCTACGGAGCACTTGCTGGTTACTACAATGGAGTCTGTCTCCCACTGTGCGTACGAAAATAAGCTAAACATGGCGGATGTGAGTTAATAAAATAATGAAGGAATACAGATATCAAAACAACAGTAAAAAGGTAACGTAGCAGAAAAATATAAACATGAACAAGAGAATGGATATCTAAGAAGGAAGTAAAAGATGCAAAAAGGGAAATAATATAAGGCAAATTAAAATTGACGTATATTTGTTTAAAAAATATTAGCATGTATATCAAACTGAAAAGTGGAGAGAATTGAAGAAGAAATATAATGCTAAAAGTCAGCATTACAAAGGTATATGAAATCCTAACATATTGCATTATGTACGGACTACAACGGAAAGCGAGTTGGAGCAGACGTGGAGAAAAGGCTTGGCAGCTCCTCGGAGGATGTTGTGGAGAAAGGAAGGAAGCATCTGGAAATGAAGAAACATAGAAAGAAAAAGGAAATTAGATACAGAAGAAGATCGATCATATAAAGAAAGATATGAGATTGGGCGAACCTGTTTCAGTTGGAGATGTAGAAAGTTGAAGATCTGGATATGTAGTGAAAGGAATGACTGGGAATGAAAGTAAGAAGTGTAAGTACAGGGAGCAGGAAAAATTGTCAGGGAGATGTAAAGAAAATTATAAAGCTCACCTGGGATATTGATTTTATGTGATACTGTGAGAGAGATTTAGACAGGAAGATAAGAGTATACGGAATCAGAGATGAAAGAAAAAGCATATATACAGAATACAAATACTGGCGCCAGGCACTGCAGAATGCGTGTAAGGTTTAACGTTTCGGGTCGCAATTCACTTCTGTATAGTACAGGATGCATTTGTGGTGGTTAGGAATACATACGGCCAATTAGCAAAGCACAGAACCAGGAGGGAATCAATTAGGAATGTGTCATGAGTCACACACAAGCAAAAGCCCGGGACGCGGCACTGTGCACCAGCGTGGAACTGTTTAAATGAGACTATCACGATATAATTTTAAGCTTGTTTCTGAATACAGAAACGACCTGACTTGACTGTTGCTGTATTTTAGGGTTCCAAAGCAACTTTTGTGGAACGACTATTTAATCAGTTGTTTTGACGTGGCGTTTACTCATTTACGGACTGGACTACCTTACTCATTGGTCTGAAACCCCATGTATTTTTAATTAGAAATTTTGAAGTGCAGACTTAAAGTATATAAGCTACGAAGTAAGAGTCCCATGGTAATATGTTATTTATGTAATTATTTTCCACTTTTGATGAAGGGTTTTGTAAAACATAGTGTACGACTGAGAAATAATTAAGTGCAGAGAGCAAGAAATACGATCTAATTTATGTCTGTTTCTCACTTGTCTGGGAATATTGTCGCAGTGCATGAAGGGAAAGAAATGACAAAACTGGGAAGAAATTGATCTCGGCACAGAGAATGCCGTCTTAAAGACGAACTTCCTCCATCATACTTCTGGCTTAATGGACGTTCTGATATTTCATATTTGTATGTAAAATAAATACGCGCTAGTACTTTTACTAAGACTTGCTAAGGACTGAACCCATCTGACCCAAGCAGCTGGGCTTCCGGAAAAATGGCACTTACGCCCATTCCACGATAAATGTGAAACATTTTGCCCCAAGAAGGGTAGTCTTAGATACACCTGGAAATGGGGAAAACCGACCTGCCTGCAACATGACACGCTTACGAAAAGCCAAAGATAAAATAGGTAGAAAGTTAGGGAATCGTAAAGTTTTGAAAAAGGTTTCTAAGCATGTTTCCTTGCTCGCTGTTGGCCACCATTCCTTGTCGGTGAGTGGTCGACAAAGTTACAGATGCCTCCTGACTGTGACTAATTATAAATGCTTATATAATATACAGTAGAACTCAGTTATAACGTTATAAAAGGGGCTGAATATTTTGTGTCGTTATAAACGAATGTCGTTATAATCGAGGAGTATAATGTTATGGTTAACAGTGACGAAGTAACTGGTACCACAGAATATCTGTCTCTATAGGCGAGGTGTCGTATAAACCGATGTCGTTATAACCGGGTTCTACTGTATATGCCATGAAAACAACAATAAACAACGAGCCAATCACTTTATTCTCTGCACACATTTCATAATAAGGATGTTTATAAAAATGAATCTGATATCCTAAACACGGATGCCTTCCAGATAATCCCGTTTCGTGGAAATATTAGTTATTTCGATGAATGTCATAGTTTTTACAAAAGAATGAAAAGCCGCATTCTACAATTAGAGTGGATGTACTTGCTAGTGTCGAAACACAGTTGGATTTCCGAGAAAAAAAGATTTTATGTTACATTACTGTCATGTGGAATTATCAATGTAAAGCTTAATTTATATCGGGGTTACATACACAGCGCCTGTAAGGTAAATTAAATAGAGTAGATATATAATGGTTACACAAGCATTGTTAGGAGAATATTCTAAATATAAATATAAATTATTACAGCATCGTTAGAAGTCAATTCAAGGAATGGCGCCATGAGTCCATCTCAGAATCACGTTCTCAACTGAAGTTCTATTCTGCCTCAATACCGAATGAAATGAAACACGTAGCCCTGGGAAATATTTTCTGCCTCTGTGGATAAGTGCCTGATTTGATTTTTGGTTATCACTAACTTATTTTGCAAATACATTTTAAGCTTCGTAAGGCAAATTTAAAAAAAAAGTATATTTTAAAACTTTATTTGAAAATTTATCATGGTAATTATTGGGTATTAATTATAAGGTCAGTGTCAGAAATTTCTTGTAATCTATATTTTAAGTCTTATGAACTCAGAATTTATATAATTACTTTGATGCACGTTGGCTTACAAATACATAACATATACTCGTACGTGGAAGGTCACCAAGAATTAAATAATTAAAAATTTAATAAAATAATAATAATAATAATTGCTGAGAAAATATTTTCCTCTAGTACTGTGGAAAAATAAATTTTACTTTAAATGTGGTATGTTGTATGGACTTTGTTGTAACGTCATGGCTGCTCATAGGATTGTGGACGAAGTGGGTGACTTCAAGACTGTATTACATAATTTTTCACTAACAGACGGCTAGGTGGGTGGGTCCTTCAGGCTCAGAGTTTCGCAGGGTGTTATCAACCCCTTACTCTAAGTAACATGCATCTTACGAAAAGTAAAACACGGCTTAAAATTAGCGCGTGACATGTGAACACGATAATGAAACTATGGTTTTCAGAAAATACGGAGACTTTATGTAATAACTGAGCCACTGCTAGTTTCTGAAGGTAAAAGTTTTCCCTTCAGTTACAGATATATATAGAAAATAATATTCTACGATGAAATTCATTTACTGCCCCCTTTGTCATTGACGTCACGTTGTAATTCAGTGATACACAAATAATTCAGTTGAGTTAGCGTTAAATAAGTGTGCAATATAGTTACGTAATTAAATCCTAAAAGTAACTCAAATGTTGAAGACTGCAGTCATCTTGGATGTGGTGCTGTGTCATCGGCCTGTAGTTTCCGACGTTTCGAAACATTGTGGTGCCTTCATCTTCAGTTTCAATAAATTAATTTTGTACTATTTTCCATGAAGCTGAAGGGAATGCGATCTGTCGGAAAGTCACGAACTACTCGCCAAACAACACGGCGTCATATCTTAGAAGGCTAGAAACTTCAGCAACACTTCTGAGAGAACTTTAGACCTCAAATATATTCAGTACCTTATTTTAGATAGATGTGCTTTGTCCTATTTTATACCGATTACAGAAACAGCTTATTTTGCTTTAACCCATCGTGTGATTTGTAGGAATATCTGTTTAGGTATTTTCGTATTAAATAATGTTTATTGGTCAAGAAATAAATATGCGCAGTTTAATGTATTACTAACACATTAATATAGCTGTCGGTAGGTGCTCGGTTCGAGGGACACCGGCCATTGCAATGATTGTCATGGTGTTCTTAGCTCTTCCAGGAAAATATCGGAAAAAACTCGATCAGGCCGTGACCTTTTCTTCTAAATACTTTCTTATTTATCATTGACTCATTATCTAACTATTATCTCTCTGCAGTCAAAAATCCTAACGACGTCGTAGCGTAAGATACGAAAAAAAAGAACAAAAGTCATAGCCCTTTTATCTTTCTGCTTTGAAGTGTTTTGCACGTTATGCCGACTTAAAAACCTGTTTTTTTTATTATCCTTCCTCTTTGTATATCTGCTTCCGATGTAAGTTGCAATTTCACCCTATTTTTGTCCACTTGCTTTCAGCTTGGTCTGTTTTTGTGTGGTCTTGAATCTAAAGAAAATCATCATCATCATCATCATCATCATGATCTGTCACGAATTAGGTCGTAATAGGCCTGTTTCGGCCTAGTCTAACAGTCTCTTCAAAGGTCTTCCAAGTCGTCTTCGTCCATTTGTTCTATAATTCAGCATTAGTTTTGGTATACTGTTGTTGTTCATTCTTGTTACATGTTGTAGCCAATTTGATTTATAACTTCTTAGATCTCGTCAACTGGTTCTACTTTCAGCTCTTCCAAAATTTCTTCATTTCTTCGTGGTCAAAATGTGTGTATCTCGCTGTTCTTCTAAAACGTTTCTCTAAAGAAGTAATAGGGTCCGTACTGCGATGAAAATGTGTCCAGCGTCATTCAGTGACACCAGAAACTAAGATATAGAATCTTAGATAAAAATGTATACTTATCAAAAATTTAATTTAGTAACTAAATGTAAAAGGTAGAGTTCTCCCTAGAACGGGCCATGAAGGCCCAAAGGGGGAGTAGAGGTATAGCTCTACTCTTTCTTTAACCCTGGCACTAGATGAGGGTGGTCAACTGCACGCCCCGGCCGCTTTACCCCCGGGAAAGGGACCCGGTACCCATTGTGTAGGAGGCTGGCTGTGCCCCAGGGCCGGTCTGGACGGGTGAGGAAAATCTCGTCCCCACCGGGATTCGATCCCCGGACCGTCCAACCCGTAGCGAGTCGCTATACCGACTACGCTATCCCGGCCCTCATTAACTAAAGAAGGTAATTATTGAAATTTGTGCTAAGTAGATATTTGTATCTAAGATTTTGTATGTTGTTTTCTAGTGCCACTTAATGACACTGGAAACATGTTTATCGCAGTAAGGACCCGACGGCCAGCGCTTCAGTTTTGTTTGTCTACAATGAAAGTCACGAAGAAACCGTGCTGTCTCTCAAGGCACGTTCTTGCTTCAGAACGTATCAAGATATTTGGAACAGGTCAAAAGGATGCACTTATATCTTAAAGTGCCTGTGTTGTCATAAAGCGTGCTCTCTCAGACACAGCAATAGGGCCAGCAGACCTGTGTTCTGTATGGTGAACATGAACTTGCCTTGTACAGATAGATCAAAAGCTTTTAGCTCATCTATGAAGTAAAAAATTAAATGCAGTTGTGAATAACATTTTATGAAGCTGAGAGTCTTGTTATGCGGTACACGTAAAACAACTTTTCGGAGACTGACTCTGTTTTCGTCATCATGAGCCTGCTTTTATTAAATTCAGTCCGTGGTGAATGGTACATACGGATAAAAATACAAACATTATTTTATGGACTGAAATT
Source organism: Reticulitermes speratus (assembly GCA_021186555.1). Lineage (NCBI taxonomy): Eukaryota > Metazoa > Arthropoda > Insecta > Blattodea > Rhinotermitidae > Reticulitermes > Reticulitermes speratus. The sequence continues at coordinate 34,307,126 of JAJKFL010000001.1, read as the reverse complement.
GTATTATGTTTCTTCTAGTGCGTTCTTTTGGACACTCATGTCTATTTCGAAAGAAAATATGTACTTATTGTCTGAAGTTTCTTGACACAAAACCATAAACATTTTAGGCAGTACTATACTACATATCAATATACGTTTTGCAGAATCGTGTGTCATCACCACTGCTTTTCTTACAGCCTAATTCAAGCAAAACCTAAAACCGTAAAAGCGTAAAATCTTTACGTGCGTCGTGAAGCATCCGTTAAATTTCTAATGTTATAAATTCGAAAAGTCTTGCAGTGTGTGCAGGTTTTTAAGATTCATAATGTAAAACTACAGAGTCTATATTCTTTCGCAGTATTATTTAAAATTATGCCGTTGTTTCCGTATATTGAAACACGTCGATCTCTTTTTGTTTTTGCAGGCCTCCACAGTGTGTTTTTCTACGATGTTTTAACAAGAGATTTGTTTCTATTAATTTAAATTGTTATAACGTTGAATAAATATTGCTATCTTGTGCTGAAACCACCTTCACGCTTGAACAAACACTGGTTTCTTCCATTTGTTTCCTTACCACGTGTTGTGTCGTTTGCTAACTTCCGTTGAATATTTTTTGTCGTAATTTCATTCTTTTTATCACGACCATATTCTGCTTCTTCATTATCACTTTGTGGTCGTGTTGTGTATTTCTTCTTGAAGCCAACACCGTTGCCGGGTCTTAAAGAATTAAAGGATTATTATTTCTACTTAGTGTATTGATTTACATATTGCATATTGACATCCAATTTTTAAGTTGTGTTTGTAGATGTAATGCGCATTTGTGGATCCATAAGCCTCCCTGTGGAACATATTCTATGGCCTGTATTTAAGTCAGGGAGTATCAGATTCTTTTAAGAAATGGTGAGTGAGAGATTTAGCAAAAATTGGTAAAGGAAATAACAGTTTCAATGTATAAATTAAGTGGACAAATGTAAAGATAGTTATTATTGAGCATGCAGTGCCCCTTTTAAGTTCTAAATTTTAGAGGCCTTCATAATTTGGCAGCTTTTAGAATTAAAAGAAAGGAATTTGGGTGAGGTAGTTACAAGATGCTATGAAGCTTTTGGTTTATGCATAAATGACTGTACCAGAAGCAATTACGGTGGCATGTTGTGCGAAATAATTATGCTGGTGAAAAATGTAGTAGTGTGTAAAACGTGTTGATGATTTTATGAAAACTAAATAGTTTAATTTAAGTAAAAGCCACTGAAAATGTAAATAATGTATACTGAAAATTCGCTTTATTGTCTCGAAAGGAGAGGAACAGAGTTGTTCCTAAAACAAGAAATATTTATAATATTAATTACTACTTAGTAATTCCAGTATAATTTAAAGTAAATAATTATAACCAGCAGTCCTGTAATCATTAGAAGGCCACACAAAATTCCAGCGCTTTAGTCACTCTATACTAGGCTGTATTTAACGCATGTAAGGTTATGTTTGGTTACTTGACGACTTTATTTCATATACAAACATTATGAGTTGTCTAATAACGTGGATAAATGGTCATGAATTTTGGTCAATTAAGAAGAAAGGCATTTGTTTCTCTTTACGCCTTTCTCTTCTATCAGTAACACGTAGATCAGTACAGACAGCTGTCAGAGTCTACAGACTGCCCTGAGGAGGTTTTCCGTACCTTCCCTCTATCTGCTGAGAGAATTCAGGGATAATACCGTGCATGAGCATGGCGACCTCGTTGGTTGTTCTTAGGCTTAGCCCTACAATGACTATTCATTTGAAGCTGTAATAATGTTGAAAACTTTCGATAACTGGTCTAGGAATTGATTAGCGTTCATTAGTGCAAAGTTTCTTTTCAAACTCGGATTTAATTAATGATTCATTAGCAATTATACCTGCACAGTACTGCCGAGTATTTACATTAGTAGAGAGTGAAGGTCAATTAAATAGTAATAAATGGTCCTCTAATTTGAACACCGTTATTTACACACTTACAGTTTCTTAGCTTACGCATTGAAAAACAATTTTTTTTCTATATTCTATGTTATCGTCGTCGTCATCATCATTATCATAATCAACAGCAGCAGTAGCATAGTAGTAGTAGTAGTAGTAGTAGCAGTGCATTAGTGTGCATGCTTACCATATTAATTAATAAGCTTGTGCACTATTGATTAAAATTTAATGGGCCTGTATGTGATACATGCTTTAAGCTAAAGGTTTCCTTCCTAACCTTTTTAAACCTACACGCTTGAAACATATTTTATGTTATAAACTGTATTTCTCTCGTCACGACTTTAATAGCGCTTCTGAAAATAATAATCCCTCAACAGTCTGCTAATTCTGATAAATATTTATGTTCTCTTGTTTTGACACGAGGTAATTTCAATTTTGAATACAGAGTGAATTCATAATATTATTCGTATAATGCTAACGGAAAATATACATTTATCCGTGTTACGTAATACAACATGACTTTGAGGAAAACCAAAATCAATTGTTATATAAATATTTCCGTACTGGAATAATTAAACAGTAATGAGGTTCAGGAAATTACATTTTTTTCCAGCTTGGTTTCGGGAATTATACTTCCAAGATATAATATTACCGTGTGCCTACTTCAGTGTCTAAATTAATCCACCTGATGTACACATGCATATAAGGTACGTGAATGTAAGCAAAACTAAATACTTATATCTTTAATAATGAATATGTATGTAATTTTAACATTTACTTGCATGCAAGGTATTGTTCTAGTCTGGCATGTCTTATCTTAAAGATTTTTGTGGAGAACGTTTTACAAATTCGGAATTAGTACAGCAGACAATGTCGTAAAGTACGCCCCAACGAGCGCAACACAGTGCTATACATCGCTGTGCCAGAAACAAGTTTTTTGCGATCTTCGTTACCTATTGCTGATAAATGTTACCACTTACAAGTGTTTTTTGGTGGTGAAGGGCCCCGCAGCGGAAGCTACGGACGCACCGCAGCCTTGAGGCTTATTTTTTCATTTTTCCAAGTAATGGAGCACCGGTGGAATGAAATTTACTGGGGAAAACCGAAGTACTCGGTGGGAAAAAACCTGTCCTAGTGCCACTTTGTTCACAAACAATTCCCACATGGACCGACCCGGGATGGAACCCGGACCTTCGCAGTCAGAGGCCGGCGACTAACCGCCTGAGCCATGGCACGGCCTACCATTTAACTTAATTCAGTGCATTTTCAAGGAAACGTGGTTGTTGAAAAGAAGCGATTTATGCCGTATTTTCTTAAAGGATATAGAATACACGGACAACTTTATGTCTTAAGTCTAAATAACTTGACCTTCAGTTGCTTGTTAGTTTGTTCCGGTTTCAGTACAGTGTCTTAGCTCCGACTGTACACTTCTGTCTTCTTACACATTTTAACTGCTATATTTTTCTACCTCGTAACATTATATTATTTATATTACTTATTTAGATTAGTCCAAATTTCCCATTACTGTATAAGAACTTCATACACAGTGCTGGACGGCTTTCTTTATGCCACTGATACCGAGCAGTATATATTAATATAAACAGTAAATGTTTGCACGCGGAACTTTTTAACATGTACATCTATATGTGTTTTTAACACGCAGTTATTTTAATCTTGACCTATCAATTGAAAATTACTTTGATATACTGTGTAAACAAATACTTGTAACAGCATAATTGTAGCCAAAGTTTATATACATATTTAAACAGTGAAAGTGACCAACATTATACTGATACTTTGTATTACGCTGCTGTATATTTCTAAAACACCTGTATGATTGTAAACATGTACATCCTATGTACACTGCTCCCTATGATATTGTGACTCTCTGAAAATGGTTCTTTATGAAATTAAACCTGTAGGATTTATGTTGTGTATAATAGAGTGTTAGGTACATTTACGTTATTATAATATGTTTTCATGTAACTAATAAGTGAAACAATTTGTTTCTTAGTTGATTTTAATTTATGCATCACACTCTATGTTTAATATTTGCATTTCATTTATATCACAGTCATAATCACATATTGCTTCTTCACGCTTGTGAAATGCATTAAATGTGGATCGTGTGACAACGAGGTGTTAATGAAATATTCGTCTTCGTGTGTAGTGACTTAGAAATAATTGTATTCGCTTTTTCTAGTACGCGCTCCGCAGAGCTGCGGAAAGGCTTAGGGTTCGCCTTGCTTTTTTCACAAAATTCAACGTTTTAACTGAAAGATCTGTTACTTCCTTATCTTTTTACGGATATTGGAGGAAACAACAAGATCTCAGCTTTTAACTTTCTGCATTAGTAAAAACAACGCAGTGGACGCAAAGACTTGTGAGCTGTAACGAATACATAAAATAGATGCCTGAAGTCGTGTATGGTAGTGGGATATGTATCTAAAATTACGCAGCACTATCCTTGTAAGACATTACATGGAGCCGTATAATGAATTTCTTACCTTTGAGGGTGACAGCCATAAATATTGGATTAATGGAGGTAGGAGTATGAAAAGTTGTATGAGGACAGATTACATACATTCTTATGGATATACTCGTGCCGAAAGATTACATAATAAATACTGTTTGCAATAGAACGAATAAAATTCAAGGACGGTGTAGAAGTTTAAACAGATGTTTTTAATTTCTTTTTGGTATCATCATCCCCTTGTGCTTCTTAATCTACATCTGTTTTAATTATCAGACTAAAAGAACACTTTTTTCACTATGCTTTTATTTATCCAGTACATGTTTCGGCCTTTCATATCGGCCATCATAACGTAAAATCACAATAACACAAATGGAAAAGTATACTGAGGTGAAGGCTTCACCTTCACAGTTAAAACCTTAATAGTACACATACTGGCTATTATTTCCTATAAAGGAATAATACTAAGAAGTGTACAGCGATAGTTAAAATTGGTTAAATTACAATTATTCAGTTTTTTTATGGACGAGATTTCTTGTTATTCGTGGAGTATGTAGCGGACATGGTCCACGTAACAGGCAATGTTAGACGCAATCATAGTTGATATTACGTTGAGTCACTTGTAATGTAAGATGTAAGAATTCTTATTGGATTAGGTTAGAAGTTCATAGATAGCTTCTTTACTTGTGGGACATCTTGTGTTTCGGTGAAGATACAGTGGCACACAAGCAATCTTTACTCTATATATAATACTTGTGAGTATCCTTTTAATAATTTATTAACAATAATCCTTCCGGGAACCTCTTGTATGATCACCTAAACGCTGCAGGTCTACCTGTTTAAAGTAGAAAAATAGAATAGCATGACTTAAACATACACAATACTCTTATTATTATTTTTAAAGGGAGCTGAATAATTGATACGTAGTTAAAATTCACGTCATTCTTCACAAAAGTAATTTTTAATAATGTAAACTCTCCACCTTTGGCAGGCAATTTTTACGTATCACTACTTCGGAAGAGATGAAAGTATAGATCCTTATACACAAAAAACAAATCATAGAGTTTAATAACCTTCACCGAAACACAGGGTGTTCCTTATGTAAAGGAGCTTTCTGTGAACGTTTAACCTAATCCAATAAGAATTCTTACGTCTTACTCGTATATTACAAGAAACTCAACGTAATATCAGCTAAGATTGCGTGTAAAATTGCCGGTTACGTGGACCATGTCCGCTACATACTCCACGAATAACAAGAAATCCCTTCCATCAAAAAACTTAATAATTATATTTTAACTAATTTTAACTATCACTGTGTATGTCTTAGTATTATTCCTTTATAGGGAGTAATAACCAGTATATGTACTTTTAAATTTTTAAATGTGAAAGGGAGGCTTCCGCCTCCGTATACGTTCCCATTTGTGTTGTGTTGACTCTACCTGATGATGGTCGATATAAACGGCCGAAACATATTGTAGATGATAAATAAATGCGTAGTGAAAAGAGTGTTGTGTTCTTCTGATAATTAAAAAAATGTCCACATTTTTAGGGTAGGCAGAAACCGTAGGTCAAATTTAATAGTAAATTATTAATATTCTTCCTCTTACTACCTTAACTACTACCACCATCACCTCCACTATCAATATTACCGTTATTCATTCATTCATTCATTCAGCTGTCTGTCTTACGACAGGTCAGTAGCCTCTTCCAAAGCGAGATCTCCACAGGGTGCGATCTAGTGCTTCCTCTTTCAATATCCACCATCTTCTCTTTTCATTAAGATCATCCAGTAGCTGCTTACGCCTTCTTCCTCGTCTTAACGTCATTTCTATCCGTCCCTCTAACTTTCCTTCAGTCAAATATTTTAGAAGGCAGTTTCTACGCAAGAATTTACCTTTATTACAGTTACAATAATTATTCTTAAAAAGAACTTTATTTTAGACATCCCTTTGCGATACTTCCGCTTGTGCCGTCAATCACAACACTTCCGCTTGTAGCTCTATATATATTTTTCCAACGCACAACATGTTTCGACCGCAAGGGCCATCATTAGGTATCACTAATAAAAATATTTATAAAAATAGATCAATAATTTTTTTAAATATTTTTATTATTTTTACCTGATGGTGGCCCTTGCGGCCGAAACATATTCTATGCCTGAAAATGTGAAAGGATTGTGATTGGAGATTCACGTAATAATCCTTAAACTTCAAGGAAAAAACATTAACTGAAGCAGAATTCGATTCATCAATATTTGCGCACGAGGCAAAAATTTTAACCCTGGAGGTAAACTTTTATTGTTAGACTATAAACGTGTGTCACCTAAATATATCCTCAAGGGTACATGAGTTATAGGACTGGAAGTAAGTCAGTATACAAGAATTCTACCCGAAACTCTTCGTAATATGACCCAACATTCTCTTCCCTTACGCCTTTCCGAACGACATTGTCTCGATTCAGTTACGAAATATTTCGATATATATAAGAGATAAAGATATGGAATTTTGCATTTGTTAATGACTTCTTCAAATTTGAAAGTGATTTGTAAGATCAAAAGTCAAAATTACTGATTTTATTTTGTACCATAAACCACGAATTATTCTGAGATTCAGAGTACACACAAAACCACTATTTTAACTACATCCTGTGTATGTATTGTATAAAATGTGAATAGTCTACTGCAGTACGTTTGAACTCTGGCATCGTAGGCACTATCGAGTTGAAGCGCATCTGACATTTACTGGCGTCGGATGGCAGAGATAAACATGAGGAGGAGACTGATAGGCGCATTGAAGTGCGGGGCGAGAAATATGGTAGGAAGATGGTTGGGGTGAGTTGGAAGTCGGAGACAATATAAAGCTGAGAGGGTTTGTGTTCCATCAGTGAGACTGACGGGGTTCTTGAAGTCAGCGTTTTATTACACAACACTAGACAGAAAAAACACGAGCGTAGGAAATGGGGGTTAAATGTCACAGGAAACACGACTGTCTGTCGAATGGAAGGGAGATATTAGACTTTTTCGGTAGCTATTGTTGTAGGTAAAGACGCTCTAATGCTGCTCGTAACGTATTAATAGGTAGCAGAGATCATGAAAAAAAAAGGATATGCTGCTCTCGTCTCACAAATTGAAATTTAAAACCAAGTGCGATGCCTCTCTTTAGTCTAAATCTTCTGACGGGGTGAATGACCTCCTCCAGTGCTCTACATCTGCGTCAGTAAATCTTTGTTAGTTCATGCTGGCCAGATTTTGTGTGTGCAACAAAAGTAGCTGAAATGTAAGTTACGGCCGCGATCAGAAGTCCTATAATTATAAAGTAGGCCTTTGCTAAATAATTCGTTCTTTTAAAAGAGGATTTAAATCGACCCTAAAGCTGGCTAAGCGAAAGGATGCCTGAACTGGGTTCTGGATACTACTGGTTCGATTTTCGTTCGGAGAGGTAACTATCCCGAAGAACGTAATTTGTAATTTCTTATCCAAATGAAATAAATTTTTAGTTAAAATCAGTACCTAAAGCAGAAATCTACATTTGTTCCGTGTGTTCTTTCAGAGTACAAATCAGAGTTTAAAAAATCATAATAACATCTAAACTGTACATCATAGTCCATGATAATGAACAAGGAACATGTATGTTAATAGATGTTGCAATTTCAGGAGATAGAAATGTGATCAAGAACGAAGCCGGGCAAATTCTAAAATATAAATATCTTGCAATAGAAATACGGAGCGTGTGAAATATAAAAATAAAAGTGATTCCAGTAATAACAGGGCAACTGGAACCATCTCAAATTAATTTAGAAAATACATGAGCGACATACTGGGAAAGCATGAAATCAAGGATCTATAGAAAACAGCCATACTGGGCACTGCACACGTACTTCGGATAATAGTAATGTAAATTAAAAAACATTGAACATGGGAAATTACATTACATGTAACATAAATTGTAACTATAGAATAGTTGCAACACGATATACCGTAGAAACATGCAGAAAGCAGTAACACTTAATACATGCCGTATAGTTAGAAAGTTTTTGGCAGAAGAGTGAATAAGAAGTGCTTGGTTAGCGAGACCCGTACTCTTTCGAGAATCAGCTGAACTGCTGTGAAGTAAGGGAAGTGGATAATACTTATAACTTATCTAATTTTATACTCTCAATATTTGCAAAACATTGTTAGAATTCTAGGAAATAGAGAAATTACTGTTAGAAAAATTCACCTTCTCACTCTGAAGAACCAGTTGGCGACAGCAGGCGAGTTCTGTTGTAGACACAAACATCAATGCTGGCTTCATGAGTGTTTCTTTTATTCCAATTCATCTGATTGTTGTTGGGAAACAATGATGATTGAGCGTAAAGTCGGTTGATTTGTAGTAACGCAAAGTAAAGATCTCAAGTCAAGTCACGCCGATGAAATCTTAGCCTTTTGCATAATCCCACAAAATAAAATTGCATGAACTTAGTATACTGAGGTTAAAAATTAAGATGTTGATATAGCTTCCAAGTTTGTCGTAGAAGAAGGCGGTTTTAAGGCAATGCATTCCTTTTCGTAAAGCCTAAAAGTTAATTTAATCTGAAGCATGGTAATAAGGACAAGTGACTTTCTCTTCAGACCTCCGCAACGATAATTCGGTTTTTATAAATGGCTTAGAATCTCTTGGGTAGCTGAACAATTGTTTATTTTGTAAGAAATACCCTGCTGTTTGGATTTAGTTGTACTTCGTGCATTTAGAAGGATTCAGAGTGTTAATATAAGCTGTCTCACTGTGGGGCGATGAACACGTACAATACATAAAGACAAATATATTGCTACCCTTTTGTGCTAGGAACACGCCTCTTTCTATTTAGATATTTCGTCTGTCTGTTACTGATAAACTGTATATTTATGGTGACGTTACCAGTTAAAACTCCATGTCACAAGACAACATAACAAATATGCCACGTATAGATAATGTGGTTTCCTGATGAAGTAGGAGGTATAAGCTGCCTTATATCTCACTTCAATCTTGTGAAAAGTAGTTTTCTTTGTAACATCGAAAACTTGCAAAATGTTAGTATCACTTTTTACGCTTATGGTACTTTTTCTTTTTAAAGCCTTCGCCTGATAGTTCTTTTGATTATATATGTGTACGTATTCATATGGACAGATAATATTATGTGTGGTTGAGAGCTGGAATTGTCTATTTTCTGTGACATTCAGAAGTAGTTTTTATTTTTCCAAGATATACCTCTCCCTGTCTCTGTTACAAGAAATGAAATCTTATTTGGCTGTTCTCCAAAGGAAAGAACATTTTATTAACTCTATATATTTGCTCGTTTCATAATATTGTCGAGCTAATTAAATTATATGCAATTCTCGTACAATTCAACAAGATTGAGACTAAATAATTTTCCAGTGCCACACTTTTGCGTAAGAATGACGGCTGCAGTGTAATAAAAATGTCAGACCAATGCAATGCAGGACTAAAGTTTGGTGTGTTTGTGTAAGTGTGTGTATGTGTGTGTGTGTCTTTGTCTGTTCCTGTGTCTGTGTCTGTCTGTTGTATGTTTTATGTTTGCTGACCTGAAAGAGTAGAAAAAGGAGGTGAAGGGAGAAAGAACTATAGTAAGCAGGTTTTAAAAAATTAGCGCATGACTTTCTCTCAAAAGCACGTGTGAGGTTTTAAAATTTATGACGATTTATACTATTATATTTGAGAATGCTTAACGTAATTTGTTACGGTATTCAGTTCCTGTATACTTCGCATATCCAATTTTTTTAAACTATGACTAAATGATGGAGACACTCAAATAAAATAATCATAATAATTATAATAAATACCTATAATCCTATAATATTTTCTTATTCGAAGTTGATGTTGTAACGGTTTAGAAATTACCTCATTTTGAATACTCATTCCATGCATTCACAGGACATAAACAAAGACAAATTTTCTACTTATCTTTCTACGCCGAAATAACATATTTTCTCTCAACGCTATGTAATCTGAAATACGGATGTCTTAGTATATTACAAAAAAGCCAAGTTTTCTACAGGTGCCGTGCAGTAGAGGCGTCATGTAAATCGACTGCTTATATTGAACTCGCTTTTGCTTCTAATCAGAGCATAAAATTAAGAGTTTGTATTTCCTCAAGTGTTACTTTTGCTTCTTTTCTTTTTTCTTTACTTCTGTTTCTCCTTGGTTTTCCTCTTGTTCATTCTTTTAATCATGCAACATGAGCGCTACAAAAGTGTTTTCCCATAACAGGCAAAGCAGAACTGATACAAGACATGAAACATGACACCCAGCGTTGAACTGTATAGACGTTTGTTGTCAACATCCATTTTCCCTGAACGTATGCGAAAACTTTGTACATTGTCAACGAACTTTATGGAAAACACAAATCTAACGTTTTGTGCAGATCTCTTATTCCGAACTCCTTCCAGAATCGTATAACACATTTGTAAAAAAACAGATAGGAAGTTATTTACGCTTTTGAGAGAAGTGTGGCTTTCACTGCGCTGATTTTCACAAAACTCACAACCGCTCACCGGCGTTACTTAGAAATATTCTTGACAGTTCCGCTCAAATCGGTCAAGAAATATGTAAGTAATTGGTAAAGTGTCATTTACGCCCTTAAGAGAAGTACGGTTGTCAATAAGCCGATTTTCACAGAACTCGCACTCGCACGATGTCTTTTTTTAAAGAATTTTTGTACCGAATTACTTTAAAGTCCGACAAAAATTTAGTCGCTGATAATGGGTCACAGAGAGACGGACGGACGGACGGACGGACCTTTTCTCCATATAAGGCGTTCTTTTCCTACTGTGTAAAGAAAACCTAAACAATTGTAAACAAAATAATTTTTAAAGATTACCAATATTTTCTTAAAGTAACTGAATTTGCATTTTGAATACTAGCTGACTGTAACTGAAAAAGTACAGACAAATGTCAAACGTAAATTTTCTCGTCCCCATCCAATCACTCCCTGACCAACTAGCGCATTTCCTATGACAAATCCGATCTCTCGAATTATGGTGTTCACGCAGTCATTCAGCTGACGAAGGAGGTCTTCTGGGAGAAGACACTAGCTGTCTTCAGGAAAGTAGTTCCCTACGTCTGGAGTGCTAGGATTGTCTTCCAAACATGGGGAACTATTTCCCCAACAACACAGCGTCACGTCCTGGAAGACGTCAGCTTAATCCATTTCCAGTCACTTTTGTGTAAAAGTATGAATAAACTTCATTTGATTTGTGTATACGTATATATCATACATTATTCGGTTTGAATAAACTACAACGTACCTATAATACTAACCACATAATAATGAAAGTTGTCAATTACTCTGTGTGTAAAATACTGGAGTGGAATAATGTAGACTCTATGTTATAGCATTAATGATCATATTCTTTATTACACAGTATGGTCCTTTTCCTCCTTTATTTAATAAGGTGGATGACCTGAAACTGTGGTAAAGATTTTTAAGTTGGTCGTACAGTTTCTTACTTCTTCTAAAGGACGATTTACGCCGGGGCCTTCAAAGTTTTTGGCAAAAGGCCACAACTGTAATTGTGGGCTGGTTCAAATTCACAATATGTGTTATACCTAACCGCCCAACGTGTTGTGTAAAGTTTTATGGTGATCATATCCGTGTATTAATTGATACTGGATGTTGTGTTATAGAGTATTGTGTAATATTTACTTTCATATATATATAATTTACAAATGTGGCTGCGGGCTGCATAACACAACCTGGCGGACCGCGGGTTGGATACAGCTGATTTATGCAATTCTTGGAATTGGAGAAGGGCTACTACATGGCAGTTTGGAGGGAGTTCAGTATTGCTGTCGGATGTGGAGATATTTCCGAAAAACTGCTTAGCGTAAATGAAACTTGTAATGATTATGGCACCCCTGTCATTGGTGATGTGTGTCTCATCTAAGCACCTGATTTTTGAACCACCTCACGTACCGCATAATTTGTAGAAGAACATTTAAAGTTCTTCTGGTTTGTTGCTGCTGAGACTGGTTGATAACATTGTTATTTACAACTTAATGTAATGTTACACGTCTTATACAAGGGCTGAGAGCAACACTGTTCACTGCTTAGAGAGTACAAAATTAAAGAAAATATACTAGGTGTCAAACGTACAGTACATTCATTCAAATGCAGATGTTTGATCTCAGAAACTGAGCTGCGATTAAATTAAACAAACATATCAGCTTCATTCATTCTGTAGTCTGTCTTACGACAGGTCCGTAGCCTCTTCCAAAGCGAGTTCTCCACAGGGTGCGATCTAGTGCTTCCTCTTTCAATTTCCAGTATCTTTTCTTTTCCTTAAGGTCATCCAGTAGCTGCTTACGTCTTCTCCCTCGTCGTCCCGTCATTTCTATCCTTCCTTCTAACTTTCCTTCAATCACGTGTTTCAGAAGGCAGTTTCTACGCAAGATGTGACCAATCCAGTTAGCCTTTCTTCTTGTTTCTGTTTGTAGGATATTCACACGATCGGTCCAACTGATCTTCTCCATTCTTCTCTTTATTGTATGTAGTATATTCCTCTCCTCCTTGACTCTGTGTAATACTTCTTCATTTCTCACATGATCGGTCCAACTGATCTTCTCCATTCTTCTCCAGCACCACATTTCAAACTTTCCAGATACTTCTGATCTACTTTCCGAAGTGTCCACGTTTCAGCACCATACAAAGCTATGCTCCAAATGTAGCACTTTACTAGTTTCTTCCTTAAATTTAATTCCAGTTTGCTGGTGAAAAGATTTTTCTTCTTGTTGAATGCTGTTTTTGCCATGGCAATTCTGGATTTAATTTCACGTGTACACCTTGCATCACTTGTTATCATGCTACCCAAATAATTGAAATATTCCACATTCTCCAATTGTTTTTGATCTATCATACTTTTCATTGGGGATGGTTGCCTTGAGATTTTCATTACTTTAGTTTTTCCCACATTCATTTCCATTCCATAGCGTCTTCCAATTTCAATTAGTCTATCAATCATGCCCTGTAGCACCTTTTCTTCCCTAGCCAGTAGCACAAGGTCATCTGCATATTTCACAGTGCGAATTACTTGTCCTCCTATTTTGAAGTCTCCAAACCCTTCAAGAGCTTCCTTGGTAAGGTACTCGCTGTATAAGTTGAACAGAATCGGTGACAAGCAGCAACCTTGTCTAACTCCTCTTCCAATCTTCACACTTCTCGTCTCCCCTTGGTCCAGTCGTATTTTGACACTCTGTTCCATGTACAATTTGCTGATCAACCTTCTTTCGCGCCAGTCTATCCCAATTTCTTTTAGGATTTGCATTAATTTGGTCCAGTTGACACGGTCAAAAGCCTTCTGCCAGTCTATGAAGCAAGCACACAATTCCTCATCTATGACCAAGGTTCGTTCTGATATTATTCTCAGCATCCCAATTGCATCCCTAGTTCGTTTTCTTCTTCTAAATCCAAACTGATCTTCTCCAAGTGCATCTTCAATTTTTCATTCAATCCTTCTTCTAAGTATCCTCGCTACTATCTTTGCTGCATGAGCGATGATGCTGATTGTGCGATGGTCGCTGCATTTTGTAGCTTTGGGCTTCTTCTTTAAGGCAATCATTGTAACTTCACTAAAATCTCTGGGCCATTCTCCAGTTACATACATGCTGTTGATCATCTGTGTCATTAGCCTTAGACCACCTTCTCCCAACAATTTGAGTACATCCCCAGGTATATCATCATCTCCTGTAGCCTTCTTATCCCTCATCTCCTTGATAGCTTTTTCCACTTCACTTTGCAAAATATAAGGGCCTTTCTCGTCTTCATCTACTTCATCTTCAGGTTCGACGTCTAGATGTTCTGGTCGATTAGCTCGATCGTATAGCTCTGTGATATAATTCTCCCAAATTTGCAATACTCGTCTCTGATTTATTATTATATTGCCTTGAGAGTCTTCGATGCCAATGTTTTGAATCCCATGGTTTTCTTTCCAACCTAGTTCCTTTGTCTTCATGTACATTAAATCATAACGTCCTATTCTTTGAAATTCTATGATCTCGTCGCTTATGCTCTCCAGATATTCCTTCTTGGCGTTGTCCGTGGCTCTTTTCAATTCGTTCCTCAGTCTTCTGTAGTTCTTCCTTCCTTCTTCATTGTTGACATTCTTCCATTTCCTTCGTTCATACATTTTACTGATCATCTCCTGTGTAATCCATGGCTTTCTTGCTCTCCTCTCGACTTTTCCAACCAAACCACTCATAGTATCTAACACACATTTCTTGATATTGTTCCACTGCACTTCCACATTCCCACTTTCACATTTGATTGCACCAAGCTGTTCTTCTAGTCTATCGTGTACTACCTGTCGTTGAGCATATAGCTTCTCCAAATCCCATCTTGGTTTTTTCTTGTGGAACCTCATGATCTTCTTCAATCTGGTGCAGATCTTTGCAACCAGTAAATTGTGGTCAGAGTCAATATCTGCTCCAGGCAGTGTCTGCACATTCTTCACACTGTTCCTGAATCGCTGTTTCACTAGTACATAGTCCAGCTGATATCGATTCCTATCTCCTGGTGATTTCCACGTGTACAATCTTCTTTTAGGTTTTTTGAACCATGTGTTTGTTATAACAAGTCCATTTCTTTCACAGAAGTCAATAAGTATTTGACCTCTCTGATTCCTCCTTCCCAGTCCATATGGCCCAACAGTGTTGTGATGTGCTTTATCTCCAACCACACTGTTCCAGTCTCCCATTATAATCGTGTTTGTCGCACCCTTTCCATCCTCTTCAAGAATTTCTTCAATTATATCATACAACTCTTCCACTTTGTCATCTTCATAGTCCGATGTTGGCTTGTACACTTGCACTATCAAAATACTTACCGGTTCTGCCTGCAATTTAATAGCAATGATTCTGTCACTATACACACTCTTCTTAACAACACTTTTCACTACGCTTTTATGCACTACTATAGCTACGCCTCTTTCAGCACTGTCACCCCCGGAATAATACACTGTATAATCACCACTTTTTATTTCACCTTGACCCTTCCACCGCACTTCACTAACACCTAGCACAGACACTGCGTTCTTCTGCATATCTTTCTTCAAATTTTCAAGTTTTCCTCCTTGATTCAAGGTCCTTACGTTCGAAGTGCCTATCTTGAAGCTGTTATGTTCATTCTGTGTCTTCTGCTTTTGTCTGTAGTCATTACCGCGTGGTGTCTCCCCTAGAAACACTCCCCCCCGAGATCCGAATGGGGGAGTAGTTTACCTCCGGAATATTTTGTCTCCAGAGGAAGCATCTCGCATTTGGCATTTGTCTCTGTTTCTGGAAGAGACTATCCAGGAAAAATAATAATGTGGTAGTTTTTCCATTTGCTTTCCACATCGCAGTACAGCAGCCGTTCAGACCACTCTGGGCACGCCTGTTGCTACACGATCATGAACCATCTCGAGCATCATTTGCTCTGTGCTTCATGTCGATACTGATGTCGCTGCTTCCGGCATCAGGGGAGTTTTTATTCGGTTTCCCATCTCCTAGGCATCTCTCTTCGTCTGGTTCCTACCCTTTTGATCTGTCCGGCTTGGGAGACCCTACTGGTAGCAATGCTACCGCCGGCTTAGCTCTCAGGGTCACTGGAACTCACAAGCCCCTCTACCACGGCAAGGTGAAGATACCAACAAAGGGGATATCAGCTTAACATTTCGAATAAATCAGCAATTTACGAAAATCCAAATGAAGTGGTAGTAGGTAAAGAAATCGGACAGTATGTGATAGTAGAGTGTGTGTTTTTCCTACCACAGCAGTACATAGCACATTGCGAGCCTCACGTTTCGACTGTTAATATTTTTCTTATTTGATTGCAGTCTGGACGCACGGGGTCACTCCTTGGACCAGGCGACGCACTGGGCGGACGAGCATGCCCTGGGAGGTCGCGCCTTCTTCCGCGTGACGGAAACCGACCTACCGGCAGGAACACACCTTGCGGTCGAGAACGTGCGCGATATGGACGCAGGGTCATACAGGTGCCGCGTCGATTTTCAGGGCTCACCCACACGAAACTCCGTGGTTAACTTGACGGTAATTGGTAAGTAACGATGATGCATCTGAAAAGAGAAACACATTCTTTGTCTTGCAATAAGCCTCAATATATGCATAGTGTTTTGGGGATGTATTCTAAGGACATTCTTGAGTTAAGTCTGACACATCTGTGACAAATGTCTGTTATTTCTGTCAACATCTCTTTTTTAGAGATTAACTCTATGCAATTGACCGATTAGGATAGGTTCCACAGTTTCTTTTATTTTACCTAATGACGGAAGTAAAGACATCGTCCGAAAATTATGCCCTCGCCACAGACGCGATGTGATGGGCAAAGTCAAATATATGTGATACTTCAATTTTCCTTTTGTTATTGTGTGATGTGTTTTTCAGATATCCAATTATTCTTTATCCTATATCATTTAACGCCTTCTGTTTATATTTCCAATTAATGGACATGTTTATTCATAATTGTTTAACTGATGTCTTATCGACATACGTCTGCGTTTTGAAAATTGTCAGCATAACTGACTGTTTTTGAATTTAGAATCTACAAGTTAATATCAATATTATTGAAAGTGTGAATTTTATTGTTTGGACTGGAATGTACGTGCCAACAAGGATTTCCAGGTAGAACCTGTAAATCGTAATTTCCTGCACTTCAAACTTCCGATGGGAGGAGTACTATGCACGATGTTCATTATTGCCTATAAGAACTACATCGCAATATTGCATAACACACAAGTCTTCTGAGGTATCGCACTGTGTTTCTGGGCGAATTCTAGAATTCTAGAAGAGTCGAAGGATTGCGGTCTTCAAGGTCAAGCACTCCAAGAAGAGTCTACTCTCCTTGGTCTGCTTTAACCGAAGATTAAGGCATTATGAATTTCCAAAACATTGCTAGCTCATCGCCTAACGACACGGCTTCATATCTCGGAAGACTTGAATCTTCAGCAGCACACTGTGAGGACCTCAAGTCTCGAAATGTTCAATAATATATCATCACTGTAAATAATTACATGGCTATCCCTAATGAGTTTAGGCCTACATGTCCATTTCCCAAATGTTTTGGTCTCAAAACGCCATTTTCAGGGAAAAATAGTACAACGGTGCGGCATTAGTGAAGGTTTTGACGTTATTGGAATACAATGATATACGTGTCAAACCTGTGCTCTAATATGCCAGCTACGTAGTTTGAAATTATCCTTAGACATGCAAATGTGCTTAACAACGTGTTGTTACTTGCAAATTTCATGTTGTTAATATTACGTTTGGCCGATCCAAGTGGCCGCGCGGGCTAAGAAGTGGGTCTACGGCCGCTCGCTTGCTGGGATTGTGGGTTCGAATATAGCCGGGGGCATGGATTTTTGTGTCTTGTGAGTGTTGTGTGTTGTCAGGTAGAGATCTCTGCGTCGGGCTGATCACTCGTCCAGAGGAGTCCTACCGAGTGTGGTGTGTCTGAGTGTGATTTTGAAGCCTCGATAATGAGGAGACCCTGGCCCACTAGGGGCTGTTACATCACTGAAAAAAAATATTACGTTTAAGCAATTTAAGTTTATAATCTTAAATTAGTATCACTTTTTCTTATTTGTTAGCGTACTGAATATGTGAGCAGATGAACAAATGGCAGAATCAGGCGCAAGTGACTGTTTTTGTGCCTTCAATTGGACAGATTTTTGTGATGTATTAGTGTGTTATGGGATTTTGCAAAAGTCGGTACTGGGTTTATAAAATGCACATTTAGACGAGGTAAAATTTGTCATATATACAACATAAAATTTGTGACAGTCATTATTACTATGGTGTAAGCAATGCAGCTCTAACTTATAAAATTATGTTCCAAATACTCGTATACTGAAACTAGGAAAGAGCATATTGACACAATAAATGCTAAACAATAACGCTGAGCAGTGGATATGGTCCGACGGAGATAAGAGAAGCACACAGACGTCAGAAATTAGATGTTTAAAGAAGCTTAGCCGAATGCACACATTTATAAAAGTATTGAACTAGGTGAGATGCTGGGGGACGAAAATATACTTTGAAGAGATAGGATTAGTTTAAGAGATCGTTTCACAAAAGGTGGACAAGAATACCGTTGAATTTAAAGCTACATGGCGAAGAGTGCGAGGGAGAAGAAAGGAACTCAGGAAATAGGATTTTTCGGCAGGCACGAGAATTAAGTTTTGTAATCCGCGAAGACAAGCAGAAGACGATGAAGAGGGAGAAGAATCAGCCAGCTGTTGACTACTACACTAAAGCTAAACTAAACTGATATATTTTAATACAAAAATTTCACGACAATCACAAAAAGCAAACACTTTCTGCAAAATAAATTATACGGAGGGTACACAAGTTAATACGAATATCACGCGAGAGTTTTCTGCCATTTTATACGCTGGTCGAAAAAACGTCTTTCTGAGAAGTGTACATGGAACCATAAAATTATCTTACATGACGTAGGACAGTTTAGTGCCGGGGTTATAAATGCATGGAGATACTATATCGCCGGAGTTATAAATGCGTGGAGATACTATAGTGCCGGGGTTATAAATACATGGGCATACTATATTGCCGGGGTTATAAATACATGGAGATACTATAGTGCCGAGGTTATAAATACATGGAGATACTATAGTGCCGGGGTTAAAAATGCATAGCGATACTATAGTGCCGGGGTTATAAATACATGGAGATACTATAGTGCCGGGTTATAAATACGTGGAGATACTATAGTGCCGGGGTTATAAATACGTGGAGATACTATAGTGCCGGGGTTATAAATGCATGGAGATCTATAGTGCCGGGGTTATAAATACGTGGAGATACTATAGTGCCGGTGTTATAAATACATGGAGATACTATATTGCCAGTGTTATAAATACATGGAGATACCATAGTGCCGGTGTTATAAATGCATGGAGATACTATAGTGCCGGGGTTATAAATACATGGAGATACTATAGGCTGGACTGTTTTTCTCGGGCTTCATGGCTCGGCTCTTAATTACGTTTGGGACTGCCTACTTTGAATTTCCGACTGTGATGACAATAACAAATTGTTTATTACGAATAAAAATACGGAAACGTGGCTAGTTTTGTGACAAATATTTGCTGATAAGGTTTGGTTTAGTGATGACCCATATGTGAGTAGTGTCCGCTAAATCGTAGACAGGAATCCCGATATTTTGACTGCAGTTCTATTTTTCTGTTCAGTAGTCGTAAAGGAAACGCGAGGAATGTATCTGAATGTACTGCAACACCATTCATGAAGTCGACCATAAAATTACATTGGAGTTGCTTGAAACAACAACTGCTCTGATTTTCCAAAGCATTTCGGTTCGTCGTCTAAACATCTTCAGGGAGAAAATATAGGGTACTCAATTTCGGATTGTATACATCAGTACATGTAATAATTTGACATAAGATTTATTGGTATTTGTATTTTACAAATTTGCAACTTTTATAAAATCGTGCACATTGGGGAATTAAAGCAGTTTTGTTTAACCCTTATGTACTTTGATGGTCGATTTTATTTGAGAGCTGCACGGAGAGGAAAGAAAGAATCAGTGTAATTTTACTTATGTCTCACAAGATGTCTCACATTATTTTTGAAACGCCTATGGTTAATTAACTCATGGCGCACTGTTGGGTTCTATAATGAACCAGATGCATCCAGTGAATAACTGCAATACCCATATTAACGTTGCACTTACATCTACGCTTCGACCTCACGAGGGATATCTTTCTTTCAGGTTTTTCATGCCAAATTTTGTGCCAATTTCTCACCTCTACCTGCACAGTACATTTTCCTCGCAAATCATCATCTTTAATTTGTTTACCATTATTAGTACTTTATTTCCGTAACTGACAGTAGAACTATACACACACAAGCAGCTGTTTTTGTTTTTAAGAATATCACTTGAGTTTGACCCACTCTGTATCCTGAAAACCAAACTTCTTTACTGTCGGTGCAGGTTACCAAATGAACAGTTACATACATTCCGACGTATATGGCCGCTTGGAAAAGATCATTGAATATCTGCGGGGATACGAGGAATGCTAGAGTATTTAAATATGACTCTGCGCCGACATTCAAGCAAACTTGTACGATTTTCTTGTTTTATGTAGGAAAATCTAATGACAAACGCCTATTGATTTGTTTTATAATATAGATGACAAACCCTGTGGACACGAGGTTTACAAACGATCTAAGTTTATATATTTGTGTCGCTATTTTCTGTCTATCCGAACTACATAAACCTTAGACAAAATGATTAATTATAAGTACACTCAATTTGACGCTATCCACCCCGTAGTGTGTATAGAATTACACAAATAGCACTATGTATTCCGTCTGACACAACCTTTATGTGTTATTATTTTTTCAAACACTGCATGTTTCGATCAAGCCGATCATCCTCACGTGTTTATTTATACAAAAACTTAAATGCAGTGTAAAAATGTAATTAAAATTTAAAAAAATGCAGTGTAAAAATGTAATTAAAAATTAAAAAAAATACACTTGATGATGTTCGGCTTGGTCGAAACATGTAGTGTTTGAGATATAATAATAATAATAATAATAATAATAAACAGGGATTGTGTCAGAATATGTAGTGTTATTTATGTAACAAGTTCATTGCCTTACATAAGAGCACAGCAGGTTCAGATTTCTGTTACGTCAGTCTGTCTGAACAGTCCCTTTTGTACCCTTTGTTTTGTTTCCGTTTCTTCGAGTTTACTGAAAATTAATTGAAATTCTTTCATCCAGGGCTAGGGATTTTTGAAGATTGTGTAGGTTTTGATTAAAATAAGGCCGTTGGGTTTTAATCACCTTTTCCAAACCCGCATATCCTGCTTCTTTCCTTCTTCGTCCGTGTGTAATCATCACAGACGCAGATTCGGTTGAATTTTTTCGGATATTGCTGAAGCAGATTCGATTTCATTTGAATGATATTATATAAAATTCGTGAATACTTTTATACTCTATAGGCTGAAATTCATGTCGTATATACAGTTATTAATAAACATAAACTTTATTAGCACTACTACCTGCCTATGTTTTATTAAGATTTGGACACACTGATTAAAACTTGTTTCTATGACAAGTCATTCGGATTTTAATCAACAAGAATTTTGCAAGAAAATCGATACGTCACTGGAAAACTTAATTTTCACATACTTACGGATCTCTCTAACTAACTCCATGGAGCAGAGTCCTTCTTGAGAAGCTAACAAGTCGTCAGCTAGTCAGGAAATTCCCCGCATTTTATGGAACCCGAAGGTTCATTACCGCATTCACAAGAGCCCGCCACCTGTCCCTATCCTGAGCCATATCAATCCAGTCCATGCCCCCCATCCCACTTCTTGAAGATCCATTTTAATATGATCCTCCCATCTACGCCTGGGTCTTCCAAGTGGTCTCCTTCCCTCAGGTATCCCCACCAAAATCCTGTGTGCACCTCTCTCCTCCCCCATACGTGCTACATGCCCCACCCACCTCATTCTTCCTGATTTGATCACCCGAATAATATTTGGTGATGAGTATAGACCATTAAGTTCCTCGTTATGTAGTCTTCTCCACTCCCCTGTTACCTCGTTCCTCTTAGGCCCAAATATTCTCCTTAGCACCTTATCCTTGAACACCCTTAGCCTATGTTCCTCCCTCAGTGTGAGAGACCAATTGGAAGTGATCTGTCACGTAACTTTATGCGTAACGTTTTTTAGAATCACTTTAATTATTCGGGCAATTTACGTTTATAAATTGAATGAATTAACCCTTTACAGCATAGTTATTGACGTACCAGCTGTTTAACAGGAAAGGATCACCATTTTCAGTATATGTATGTGCTCCTTATGATTCTCATATTGCACAGCAGTTATTTCCCTAAACGTCATTAGGTGAGGGTAGGGTAGTCGGTATGGCGACTCGCTACGGCCTGCACGTCCGGGTTTCCAACCCCGATGGGAGCGAGATTTTCCATAAACATCCACACCAACCTCTAGACCAACCTAGCCTCCTGTACAATGGAACTGGGTCTGTTTCTCGGGGGTAAAGCGGCCGGGGTGTGATGCTGACCGCCCATCCTTTCTAGCGCCGAGGTTGTGCGTGGGTAGAACGATACCTCTGCCTGCTCTTGGTGGCTTCAGGCGTGTTATAGGGTGACCTTTTACCTTTAACTGGTTTAGTTGGTCCTTGTCATGGAGGTGGGGTGCTTGCTGTGAATTAGAAGCTGAGTTCTTGAATATTTCTTACATGAACTTCGTGCTTGTATTGGTTTGGTATAGTCTTACGCTGAACCTCTTTAAGTGAACCGGTCATATCTGCAGGAATATCATAAATGGATTGAATAAATAACTTCTTCGCGTGTTCCTTAATATTGCTATGTGTTTATGGAACACAATTGTTAACTGATATTTTCTCATTGAAAAGAGGGTTGGAAAATGTTATGACTTCGGTTTCAACTTCTTTATCTAGCGAAGTCTAACTCGGTTTATAGCGTTGTATTTTGTACTGTCTATGTAAAAAATGCCCTGTAAAGTCATGCGAATAATTAATTATTCCTGATGTTATTCTCAGTCAGAAGTATCGTAATAACCTGCATCAGCTTCTCGACGATTACGAGGCTATCGATAGTTGCAACTTAAAAATATTTTAACAGAAATAGTTAAGTGTTCACATGGGATATCCTATTATGGTATATAAATTGCAATGGAGAAATAAGAGTCAATGACAGCTATGTTTGTAATAATTTAATATATATTATATTGCAACATGTTTCGTCTTTTTTAAACCAGCCATCATCAGGCAATGTAAAACAATTAAAGAATGACTATCACATACAACACAGTAAAATGTTTCTCTTTCATGTATTCGAGATCTCAGCTACACATCGAATGTGTTGAATTTCTTGACTAGCTGCGAAACTATTAGCTTCTCAAGAAGGGCTCTGCTCCGTGGAGTTAGTTAGTTTAATCCTATAAATCCACTTGAAATTTCAAAGGGTTTTTTTTGGTTTTCGACGGCATACGTATTTGATGACACTATGTAATTTTACTGTGTTCCATCTTACACATTGCTGCCCTTTGGGAACACTTCGAGACGATAGTTGCACTGAACGTATGCAATTGAGCTTGAATTGTTCTGTAAAGACAGCTACATTTTCACTAAGATACGCAGTTCGGTGGAATTAGAATGTGCGTTAAACGGCGCTGTTATCTGCAGATTGGCTGTGATTGTTGTACATTTGTACTGCCGTTAGTACTCCTCTATGTAACTCCTACTCTTTACTACTACAAGTGCTGATCGCTTTAAAGTAGAGGTGGGACGAATCCTAAATTTGCTCGAATCCGAATCCGAATCCGAATCTTAAAAGGTTCTCGAATCCGTCGAATCCCTCGAATCTCGAATCTCTCGAATCCTTCATATAAGAATAATAATAAGAAAAAACTAAAGGGAAAAAGACTTAGTTCTATACCATTTAGAATTTATTTTAAAATTAAAAGTTTTTATTTGAAGCAAAATTTAAAATCTGTGTTTAATGAAAAAACACATTTAAGAATACAGTTTTCAAAAATATACCTATATTATTCATTAAGAAGATACAAATAAATGAAATAATAATAATATTAATTATATTAATAATAATAATAATAATAATACAAATAATATTTTAGTAACAGGTCACATTTTTGACATTTGTGTAGAGGGAGGGGATTATTTCAAGAGTTAATATATCGTAGATAAACAGTAAACGCTAAACATGGAATACTAAATTCTTTCCAGAAAATGAAGAAAAATAAAAAACATGTTTATTTTAAGAGTTAATAAAAATTAAAAACACTAAACACTGAACTCTTTCAGGGCAATCTAAAAGAATCAGAAACCTTTAATAGAGATTTTTATTTAAGAACACTAGCATTCGAACTCGCTCTGGGTCTAGCCTACTTCGTTTTTTATCAGCTATGATACCTGATGTATTGAATAGTCTTTCTGATATTACTGTCGATGGTGGTGTGATTAAAAACTTTTTAGAGAGTTTCTTTAAATTTTGATATTTTTTGTTGTCCTTCCAGTATTTAAAGATGTCCGCAGATGGTGGAAGCAGTGTTTCTGCTAAGTAAGCATTTATTTCTTCTTCAGGAGACAAACTATAACTTTGCTCAGTGCTGGTAGATGGTATCATCAATTGAGAATAGTAACTCCACATGCTATGAACTCCTTGTTGTTCAGTTGGCGATTTTTGAGTGGTATCTCTTTGACTTTGTTCTGATGACTGCAGATCAGTGTCATCTGCTTGCAAAATACTAATATCAGAAATTTCCATGGTCAGTGTTGATTTTGCTTGCTCAAGGTTTTCTTTGCTCAAAAATACACTTCCTTTGAATCGGGGATCCAGTATAGTACCAAGAGCATACAATTTTTCTGTTTCAACAGACTGATAGCGCCTTTTTAGAGATGTAAGCAAGTCATTTCGAAAATGCTGTATGGAACCTAAAGTTGATTTGAAGTTTTGTAGAGCATTAATGGTGCTATTCACTAAAGGAATTATTTCTGAGATTGTTACTTGACTGGAACTGGCCACAAATGTAGCTCTATCGAACACATCTAGGATTCTTATCACTTCTTCTATATTTGTCCACTGTCGAGCACTAAGATTTACCTGAAAATTTAAATCTGAAGCAGATAATAAAACAGCTTGCTTTTGTTCCATGAGACGAGTGAGCAAGTGAAGCTGAGAATTCCATGTTGTCGGTTCGTCTTGTATCAAACGATGAGGTTTAAGACTTAATTTAGCTTGAAAAGCTCGTAAGACTTTCATGGCTTTAGAAGAGTTCTTGAAATATCCCACAATACTCCGGCAGGCTGACATTATTTCCTTAATTTCACTGTTGTTAAGTAGACCATCTTTGATAACTAATTGAAAAGTATGAGCCAGGCATGGCAAGTGGTCAAAGGTACTGCGTTCTAAAGCTGCAACCATATTCGGACCATTATCTCTCATGAAACACACAACTTTTTCTAAGAGATTCCATTCTTTCATAGTGTCGGTTATGAAAGTTTCTATTGAAGATGCTCTATGTGAAACTTCTGCAAAGGGAATGCATTCTAAACACAAGTGATGATACTCAAAGTTTTCATCTACGAAGTGAACTGTCAAACTGAGGTAATCGTCAGAAGATGTTGATGTCCACATATCTGTTGTGACTCCAATAAACTCGGTTTTTTCTAAAAGTTTCTCAACTTTCATTTTTTCTTCTTCATGCATCTCTGGAATTACCTTATGGGCAAAATGTTTTCTGCTTGGGATAATATATCTTGGCTGAAGGTGATTTATCAACTTTTTAAAACCTTTATCTTCCACTATGGACAATGGTTGGTTATCTTTGCAGATCATTTCGGCGAGTAATCTGGTAATTGTTTTAGCTCTTTTGTCTCCAGGCTTAAAATGTTGCATTTTATCAACAAATTCTTTCAGAGTCGGTTGGTTAGACGATACTGCTTTGCGTTTTATTGGGGGTGTTTTGAAAGGGCTTTGTTCTCCATAGAAAGAAGCTGCTGAACGTGGTGTAGAAGTTGAACTAACTGATGGAGGACTCCCAACAACAGCTGGATCATCTGGGTCATTATTGTCTTTGAATGGAGAGTCAACTCTGACAGTCAAAGAGCTTAAGGTTGAAGCTGGAGTCAGTAATGGGGATGGTGAACTTCTACCTTTCAGTTCTTGAAATTTGGATAAATTTTGCCTTTCAAATGTTTCCACATTGCTGAAGTAGTATGTGACCCTTTTCCTCTGGATATTTTTGCAGAACACAGATTGCAATTCGTATAATTTTCATTATCCGAAATGTGGAAATAGTTCCAGATATCAGAAGGTGCCATCTCATGGGTTGTAGGTTATAGGTGACATTGGTTGTAGGTTATAGGAAATAAGAGGTTATGCCAGAGGCACAAGATAAATCGCTCCCAAGTAAGCGTAAATGCTGTGGTTAGCGATAGAAACCACGTAGGAATAATAAAAAAAGCGTGAGAAACGCTAAGAGTGAGACAAAAATACAGTCTGGATAACGCCGAGCGTAGACTGATAGCGTGTACAAGTGAGACGCTACGGACAGTTGAGTAGAACTAGAAACGCTGAGCTATAGAGTGAGTAGCATTAAGTAGTTTAAGTTCCTCAAGATTCCGCTAGGTGGCAGAATTTCGCTAGGTTAGGATTCGAAAGACGAAAAAAGCGCAAAGATTCGCGTTTTCGAATCTCGAATATTATTCAAGATTCGCGGGATTCGAGGATTCGAATATCCGATCCCTAGTTCCTCAAGATTCCGCTAGGTGGCAGAATTTCGCTAGGTTAGGATTCGAAAGATTCGAAAGACGAAAAAAGCGCAAAGATTCGAGTTTTCGAATCTCGAATATTATTCAAGATTCGCGGGATTCGAGGATTCGAGGATTCGAATATCCCATCCCTACTTTAAAGCATAACTGCAGAGTAGCAAGTCTTAAACGTTTTTACGTAATTAAGGTTACGTTGTGCTAGACTGTCGATGCAGGTGGAATCATATAGAGTGTAGCAAAATCCTCAATCTGTATCACAGCTCATCTGTCTTTTAAGAGAGACGTTTATGTGTGTAAATCCTTATACAGAATGCATATTCATTGTGCTTTCACTGTATTGCATGCAAAATAAAATACGTTCTCTTGCGTGCTGTTTTATCTGAAATAAATTTCAGTATGGAATATCACGACAGGAGACGCAATTAATGCTTGAAGCGAGAGGGTAAAGTGGGGGGGGGGTGGTCCTAGGAACAAATAAGGGTATGAAATTATAATTAATTTTCGGAAGACCTATAATTACGCGTATAATCTTTACGTTTCTCTTCTCCGTTGAGTCAGCCGTGCTAGTATAATCTTACTCTCTCAGGAAAACGTAAATACTCGTGTTAATAACAATATTTATAGGCCTACTGTAGGTTTAATTAGGCCTGTAGGACTTTTACTAACGCTATATATCAAGTGCTCAACGACATAGTAATTTGTTGTGTGTTTCAAATGCAGGTTCTTTTGAAAAGTCAAACATTAATCGATAATAAATATTTACCAGCAATTTCCAAAAAAATCTATGCCGAATTTTATGGTTTGTATTGTAGAGAAACTTTGAATAAGTTTTCGCAATCCTTCCACGCGAACTCCTCGATATTATTTTACTGCTATCACAGATCCCCACTTAAAAACTGAGCAATTTCTGTAATGATATTATTGATGCTGAACGCCTAATTACGGTGGCATTTTATTACAGTCTTCATAATTATTAGGAAAAGTTGATTAACTTTTGTAACGGACGTGATATTATCAAATAATATACAATAAAATGTCCTCGATTTCCCAGTTTCCTTCCTGCTTGATTCTTTCTCTCTCTATGGACTTCGGGAGCATATAAATTTAAGCTAATGCATAAAGTAATTTATGCTTACCGCCATGTCATTGCTAGGCAAACTCATGTGATATAATGCATAACGAGATCTGTGTGTTGCTGTTAAACTTTTAGGCAAGAATGTGTGGTACGCGAGTCATTCCAAAGGCAGTACGACGTAGAGGACGTGTGATGAAAGTTTTGTTTGGGGACCTGTATTTAACAATAACTGAGAATAATACAGTGTAAATAACATAAAATTTGATGATACATTATTATCCTGAGATTTACCATAGTTTCTCTAGATTACTCTCTGGATATTTCTTTGAAGTAAGCCACGACAACCACAATCTAAATCTTCATCTGCTTACAATTAATGATTATATTTACTTCTCACTGAGCTGTATAGAAATATTGCTGTGGAAACAGCGTCGATATATAATGTAAACCTCGAGAAGGTTTCGTCCTGTCTTATTTTAAAGCTTACTCTCGTGTACTAAGTTCTGTTGTGACCTGTACCATAATCACCTCTTTCGCTGCAATGTATGCCCTCTCTGTAGAAATTATCTAAATATTTCGAAAGATATTAAATTTTAACACGAGGTTGCATTACAGACAAAATGGATTTCAGATGACGCCCCAGACCTGTGCATTATGCTATTCAGTATACTCTAATGCCAACCTTAAAATTAAGTGTGTGCAGAACTGGAAAATGTTCCTTGAAGATAAATCTGGACGTGAAATGTATTTATGTAAATATACAATTCTGAAAGGGTAAATTCTTCTTAAACGAACCAACCTTGTCCTGTCTTGCAGAACATATAAGTTCATAACAGGAGACGAGATAACATACCCATATATTTTGCTACAGCATTTGTGAAAGTTGCATCGTTACAAGACTGAACGGGACTGTTTGTATTCCGCGTAATCCTGTTGGCAGAAACATGTTTGTCAGGTGCTTCTGCTTCGTAAAATAAAGGAACCTTAAATCCATCCTTTGCTTCAAGTAAATGTCTGCAGCAACTGTAACCCTGAATACACGTAATTAACATTCGGGATGAGGCTTCAACTCCAAAGATATTAAAGGGTTTTTACGACTGAGAGAGAAAAGCAACCGGAGTGGCTTATTTTCAGAACTAAGATTGTTACAGAACTTTTGGGTAGCTTTCTGTACAGCGATTTGTGAAATATATTAAATGATTTATTAAAAAACCAACTGAATACACTTATTTGATGTTACTCGTGTGTAATACAAATACTTGCAATCTGTTTTTAATGAACAGTAAACCTAATACACGGACACTGTGTAATGTATTAAAATCACTTGACGTTATAAGCAACATAATGTCAAGAAGCTGAGTATATATTAATGAACATTGCCGGACACTGTTTAAACGGACAACGAGAATGACTTCAGTAGAAGCAATGTAAAAGTGAGATATTTGAGGTCCACACAGCGGTGTTGATGATGCATATCTTTTGGGGTGTCATGCCTTTTCGGCTGGTGTCAATCAACACGGCTTGACACTTAAATAGACTTAAATTTTCAAGTGGTGAAATTTTTTAGACACATCTTCGTTGTGATTACATTCTGTAAAACTTCTTATTAATAATTTTTGATTCTCGATTAAGATTTTTCTCCATGTGTAGAGGGGATAGGAAGAGTATATTTATCCTGAGGCCATATGCTGCTGTTTAAATCTGAAGGGGAGCCACGGAGTTTACGGGGAATTTGTGCAGATTAAAACGTTTTGAAGCTCATTGTTGCTTCATACCTAACCTGAATTTAGGATATACCAATTTATGTAAAACAGCACCACTGGTAATTGAAGCGGTATTACATTTTTCAAGCGTTAGCAGAAAATTTAATCTGAAACCCGAACAAGCTACGCGCGAATTTTGTTACCGCGTTGTAGATATTAAATATAAATAGTAAATATACGTATTGGAGACACCAGAAAATGAAGTTGTTTAAAAATTTGAACTTTTGTAATTGAAATTCATCCTGTATATCTTGTATTGGGAGGTAAAGTTTAATAAATTGCCATTTTATTGAGAGGATGTGAACACCATCACTCATCACTATATTTTCAAGCCCTGCTGTTGGCGGATGGTGTAACAGTACTGACATATAGGCTAGGGCTGCATTCATGACAATGGGAGCTCATAATTAATGACTACTGCACAAATAATTTGGCGCCGATTTAACTCTTCGGTTGATAGAATGTATTTGAATAAACTTCATCTCCATATCCTGTTGTAAACAGCTCTGATTTTGCATACAAGTTTCAGGAGCAGACAGTTGTTCGAATATAATATTAAGGAAGGTTAATATGAATGTGTCTCTGTATTAGGGATATTTATACAAATATATTTTTCCTATACAAGGTTCATTAAGAAAGTAGTTCTATTAATTACCTCCACAACTATATAAGGCAAGTTTTCGTCACGTTGGAAACTTCCTTCTGAGCACGTATAAATTTATTTGATTGCGAATTTTTTCTCTAGTTAGGAGCTTTGATGTTTATGCTAGTATTGGTGATAGTTTTTAAGAACTCCAGGGAAGGATAGAGAGTTTTTAGAAAGTGTGTCTATCCATTTTCTGTGTAAGCCCTATTTTCTTGCTCGGCGTCTGTGAGATAGAAGCTTCCAGTATGGTGATGCAGTCGGCAGTATGGAGGGTAAATAAATACACAAAAACATCGCAAATACTGCAGCATTAATTTTAAATATAAATTGAACCAAATATGTAGTCTTAATAATACTAACTGTAACGTTGTGAAAATCTTCACCACGACCGCCACTAATTTGACCGGTGTCTCTAGTCGTACAAGTGTACCTAAAATTTGAAACGCTCACAGAGATGAAGTGCTGTCTCTTTGGAAAAGGAAAATGCCCAAAGGATGTTTAGAGTGGGGGAACTCTTTTCAGAAGTTCATGAAATGTAAGACGTTTAACTTCTTAAACTTTCGTGTTTGTGTTGACTAATTATTCATATAAACGTCCCTCTTTAGAACACATTTACGCAATCTTAATTACATACTTCATATTACAAGATGGCACGGCTTCTTCTTGACTTATGTTATCCGTAGAATTTTAATTTTTTATATTTAAAAGAAATTAAAGAGTCTGTGGTATTAATTTCAGTTGTTCATAGGCTTCTACTAACTCATCTACACACAGTTGTGAATACTGAGGTTTTTACACTACCTGACAGAGCGAACTTAACGGTAGATTAATAAGCACTCAGTATTTATATTCGAAAGGTCCCAGGTTCAAAATATTAGCCCAGAAAACTTTTCCCTGGTTGAGGTTGTGTACCTTCCCTCAACCTCTGCAGACAAATGCCAGGATCGTAGAGCAGATATTTACTTTAGCCACAACCGTTTGTTTCCACACATTTTCTAGTTTGTTCATTAATTGTCTGCATCCACCTCTATTTTTCTGAGTAATTTAAAATTGTTAAATAAACGAAGAATAAACAAATTAATTCTGCTGAAGTAAGAAACAATATGTAGTAATTGATTCCGCTCTCTTATCAGGAAGGTGATACCTATGTAATTGTTTCCAGTCTCGTTATCAACACGATAATATCTGTGTAATTGTGTCCGGTCTCTTAAAAATACGATAATATGAATGTAATTGTGTCCGGTCTCTTATCATTACGACTATGAGTCCTTCATAAATGACGGAGAATTTGTCGAGTGTCTGAGAGACGTTTTAGCTTTTCAAGACGTTTCATGGTCCATGGAGGTGGTCAGTATGGTATAGACGGCTCCACAACCCATTCAACTACATTTTCTTCAAAATCCTGTTAAAAGCAGAATATCAAGCTAAATTTACCAAAGAAAGTTAGACTCAAATTTCTGTACGATATCTAAGAAATTGTCATCAATTGTCAAAGTTAGGGACATCACATTATACGGTGTGTTCGGCTGCTGCATAGTTCAACCCTCCATCACGTACAGAGAGCCATAGCCCAACGCCGCATTTTCTGTGGTTGAAATTCTACCGAGGCTGGTATTTTTCCAGAAGATTTATATTTTATGGCTGTAGTATTGACCTGCGCCATATTGCTTTGCGTTCCGTTGTTATTGGAACAAGCTGATCCCTGTACGTGTTTCTGGATTCTAATTTTAACACTTCCAATACTGCTGGACTCTGGCGGAAATAATGTGCTAATTGAAACGTCACACGACCTTCATGTTATGAACTTGAGCTTTCCTGGTGAAACTTGACTCGTTCTTCAGAGAGAAAGACGCATTAGAACTTTTAGCTCTACAAAACTCAAAATCCATAGGAAATCATTTCCACTTTTTAACATCGGTGTTATGGTGTTCTGCAGCTTAGGATACACAGTTGTCAAAACGTTTCATTTATATTTTGCGACTTTATTGGCCCGTAATTTCCTTCTCTGTCGAAAAAAATAGACTGAAGGAAATGTGACGCACGCTGCATACAATTTATGTAAATTATATGTATACATCTTTTACGATGAGTGGTTTTTCTGACAAATCTCGTGTAACGTGTTTGAACAGTAAAAAAATATAGGTATTTTATTAGGTTGATACGAACAAAAGTGAACTTTGCCACAGAGCTGTTAGGATACAACCCTAATAATAGACTTTTACCGTAATTCGTTGAGTGCGCTTGGGGGTTAAATATACAGATATATGGCCAGCCGAACAGACATGACTTCCGTCCAGGCAAATTTGGTGCAGTGTGAAAGTACTTTTAAAAGTCTGGCAGAGGACCTCCGTACTATCATGTATGTCATGTACATAATTTTCTTCTCAGTTCTCTAAATTTTCTGACGCAAGATATTGTAAGTGTGAGAATATTTAGGGAATATTTTTCTGTAGTTGGGAAATTATTATTAATATGAAATTAATTTAATTATATCTTCTACTTTTCTCCTTCACCTTTTGGGTATAAATAAGCACTGAAAATAAGCTAATGTTTTAGAGCGACATACTGATGAATACATTTGGATATACTTCATTATATATACACAGTAGAGAAAAATGTTACATACGTATACTCGTAACTTGTAGAAGATTTTTTTTTTGTCGTGCCCCATTTTTGAGTTTTGCACATTTTATGAAAATGTAATTCCACTTAAAGTTAACTTTGTGTATTTGATAGTTAAATTTTATCAACTCAGAAATTAATTATCCCAATAATTATTGTGTAGATACAAACAGCAAACTTAAAATCTATCGATTGAATTCGTGACACTTGGAGAGATATCTTCTCATTATGCGTTGTTTCATAAAATTCATGCAAATAATTTGTAATACGGGAAATTGATTTCCTTTGGGTAAAATGTTTGGTTAGATTTATGAAGTTATCTGTATCGAATCGAAGTAATAAGGCTACGTACTTTGTAGACGAATGAAAATTTAAAAGAGACACAAGCGGTTTATTTGGCAATTACGTATGGTACTTAGAGTTCTTTGTTTGCTTTGACTCGGCATTTGTGTGAAGAAGGAAATCCATATCTAAGGCTGAAACGCAGAACTGAATATCCAATCTTCACCAGGACTGACAGAGCCATTTCTCTTTTTCTTGTGAACAGGTGTCAGGCAGCTGACTGAGGTATTTACGTTCCTGCAGTGCCTTGGGTTTCCATTTTCAGCAAATATTTCTGCTTTTCTTTTCAAGAAAGGAACTGAACTCTAATCCAGACACCGTTGCATTGATAGCCGCTGTCCGTTTGTGATACAACAGTTTTCAAATAAACTTTTGTTTGCGCATCCCGTTGTGACACTATATATAAAAGGAAAGGAAAGAACTGTCACTCTCAACTCAGGTTTGACAGTTATTTAATGTCAGACTGTACTACCTGGCTGTCATTACGTACTTGCGTTTATAAAGTTATTGAGAACATTTTTTATTAATTTTCTTAATGTTTTATAAAAACAAGTACCTGATGAGGGCCATGTAAGGCCGAAACATGTCGTATAACCTGACATTAAATTATTGTCAAAGTTGAGTTGTGGTTATCGGTTATTTTACTTTTCTTGTATAGTTTTCGAAGAAAGCGAACAATACTGTCAGCCTCAATGATATTTATTACAAGCTATTATTACGCATTATAAAATGTTACGAAACATACATATGTAACTGCAGTGGTCACTTCTTACGAAAATTGCTGATGTTTTGGGATACCGTGGAACATATTGCTTGCTCTACTAAACAGGTTTCGTTGATCGGTAACAGTCTCTAGAATAAAATTTTGTCGAATACTTATTGGAATAAAGGATATACAATTAGATATCTAGAATGTTTTGCTAGAAGATATAAACTGTCCCAACGGAAGTAATACACAGCCGAATACAGAAAGTAACACAAAAGAGGCCTGTGATATTACGGTTCATTTCTATCGCCCTGGGAGTCTGCCACTCTGACATTAATACCGGAGAGCCGAGTGCAGTGACAATTACTCCTGCTTCGAAGCAGCCCTCGTGCAAACATGGTGTTATAGACTGGCTATAGTGACTGATGTTTTTTTCAAGCTGCTAAGTTCCTCCCCCTGTAAACTTGAATATTTCTGGAATTTTAGGATCGTAATTTCTATCAGTGAGAAAAAGACATTTCGGAAAACTTCCCACTCCTTCCCCGAACTGCCGATAAGGCGCCGATTGTGCTTTTTATCTGCAAAGTACAGGTAGTGAAGGCAGCATGAGAATCTGCGCCTGTCGGTTTGTAATTTTCATGTTTGAAACTTCCAGAATTTTTATGAATATTGTTATGGGAATATCTGCAATGTTACTTACCGATCGAATTAAATTCCTGTCCTGTATCATTTATTATAATTTCTGCATTATCTGATCTTCAACTTCATTGTTGCTGTATATACGGTAACCTAACAGTGTGACAGAGGATCCGTGGCATTAATACAGAATTACACGTGTCGAATAACTCTCGTTAAAATGATAGAATACGGACTGAGTTAGAATTTAATTACTCGTGATGAGCTGGAACAAACTAAAACTAACGTTATAGAGTACCGACTCAGTTTGAGTTTAATCTCGGTTGATTAGAGAACCAACTGAAACTGAGAATATGATATACGAAGGACTTAGAATTTAATCCCACTTAATGATTTGGAACCTGCAAACTAACAATGTTACATACGACCGACTTAGAATTTAATCCCACTTAATGATTTGGAACCTGCAAACTAACAATGTTACATACGACCAACTTAGAAGTCAATCCCACTTAATGATTTGGAACCTGCAAACTAACAATGTTACATACGACTGACTTAGAATTTAATCTCGCTTTACGATTTGGAACCAACTAACATTAACATGATAAACGATGGACTGAGACAGAAGTCATGAAGAGCTGGAATTAACTAAAACTATAATGAAAGTGATAGAGGACCGACCGATTTAGTTAAGATAAATGTCGGGTTGTGAATGGTAACAAACTTTACCTGATTTTCATGTGATAGGGAACACGTCGAGTTGAAGTATGATTCTTGGATGATGAGTGGGATAAAATGGCACTGACTAGCTTAATACTGAATCCTCCAAGTAAAATTTATTTTATGAATAATTGTTATTAGACCTATATTCTTCTTTATTTATAAATGACTGCGTATATTGGAACTACAGATTTTCTTCTAGTTGTAAGTAAACGACCCGCTACTTACTTTTGAGAAATCACGCAGATTTGCTGGAACATGCGCTGTGGAAGCTACTTTGGCAGACTCTCTGCAGGGGGCGGCTCACATTTTCTCTATCCGAGTGCCATAACATTCTATAGTAGGAAATTGCTGTGTTGATATGCTGGCCAAGCTGATGTGTGTCGAGAAGCAGGCAATAGATGGACGGCATCATCGGCTCACAACGATTTGCTATTTGTCACTCAGACTGCGAATCTAAATCTCATGGGAATATCGACACACTTTCTTCGCAAGTGTAGTTGCATATATTACAGGCGGGAAGCCGCCAGACCTCTGGATTTGAGCCTTGACATTGGCGGTTTTGTTTTTCGTTACATATGACGTATCAGGTGATAGCTTTCTTCGACCCACAATAATTCTAAGTTTTGGTGATTTTAATTTTAATAATGTAAGTAAAAATACCACAATTTAAAATAATGACAAACGTACTAACAAAGCTGCTAGTATGCATATGCTCCTAACAGAAGAATTAACAAATGGTACTGTTACACCTTCAAACACAACTCATTATTTGTAAGTGATTCTTACATTTCTATGTCTAAAAATAATGTGTAAATTACTTAAAAATAAAGAGTTTTATTTGACGGTGTAATAGTATAATTTGTTAATATATATAGATAACACAAAGGGATGCAAAACATCAAAGAAGATATAAAGCCAGTTTTTTTCCCTGATGATGGAAGCAGCAGGATCCACTGATAATTCTCTTCACTACAACTGGACTAAACGGTGTCACATAAAATAATAATCCTTCTATTTTCTGTCATTAGAATTTCAAATCCGTCTTATGTAAATCAGTTTTTTTAAACTTATCCTTTTAGGTAAATCTGTTTTTTTTAACCTATCCTTTTCCGGAATGATAATTTTATATTCATAGTGAGGTGTATGCCGTATAGAAGCCTATTTGATTTAGATATCAACAACATATATGAAACTGGAGAGTGGCCCAACGACTTCATTTTAGTTACAATGATTGCCTTAAAGAAGGAGCCAAAAACTGCAACATTCTTCGACAATAACACAGTCGGCCTCATCGAATATGTAGCAAAGATAGTAGCAAGGTACTTAGAAGAAGGATTGAAAAGAAAATTGAGGATATACTTGGAGAAGGTCAGATTGGATTTAGGAGAGGAAAAGGAAATAGGTTGCAATTGGGACGATGAAAATACTCGTAAAATCCTAACGAACTTTGGACATAGATGAAGGATTGTGAACTTGCTGCATAGACTGGCAAAAGGCGTTTGATCGTGTCAACTGGGCCAAATTAATGCAGATTCTAAAGAACAATGGTATCGACTGGCTCCAAAGAAGATTGATCAACAAATTTTACATGGTTCAGATGGTTAAATTACCACTGGACAAAGAAGACACATGAAGAGTGAATAGATTGGAAGGAGAGTTAGACAAGGGTGCTGTTTGTCACCGATTCTCTGCAACTTATACAGCGAATACCTTTCCAAGGAAGCTTTTGAAGTTTTTGGAGACTTCTAAATAGGAGGGAAGGTACTTCACACTGTGTAATACGGAGATGACCTTGTGCTACTGGTTAAGGAAGAAGCGGTACTACAGAATATGATGGATAGACTAATTGTAATTGGAAGATTCTCTAGAATGGAAATGAATGTGGATAACTCTAACTTACACCTATCCTTTGATTTACATTCTAGTTGTATTCCTGAAAAAATTAGCATAAATGAAAAAGGCTTAAATAAAAAATTATATTTTTATCAGAAATAAGGGGTTGGCGTAATTGAATGCAGCCAACCAAAGGGCGTTAAACCGAAAATGAGATAGAGCTTATTAAGAAGAGGTGTAAATTGGCAAGGGGCTTTAGAGAAAAAAGACGTAAAACAAACTGGCGTAAAACAAGGGCTGTGTGTAATGAGAATCTCAAGTCAACTATCCCCAGTACACACTAAGATCGATTAAAAAAACAGCTGGAAAATGTGCAATATTTCAAATATTTGGGTAGCCTAACAACAAATGTTCACGTGAAATTAAATCTGGGATTTCCACGGGAAAGGCAGCATTCAAAAAGAAAACTTTCACAAGCAAATTGGACTTCAATTTAAGGAAGAACCTAATGAATTGCTATATTTGGAGCATAGCTTTTTATTGTGCTGAAACTTGGACACTTTGGAAAGTATATCAGGAATACTTTGAAAGTTTTGAAATGCGGTGCTAGAGAATGATGGGTAAGATAATTTGGACCAATCGTGTGGAAAAACGAAGACATATTACATGGAGCCAAGGAAAAAAGGAGCATCTTACTTACAGCAAAAAGAAGGAAGGCTAACTGGATTGGTCACATGCTGAGTAGGAACTGCCTTCTAAAAAATGTTATTGATGGAAGGAGAGAAGTGATGGAAAGATGAATAAGACGTAAGCAGCTACTGGATGACCTTAAGGAAATGAGAATTTCTGGAAACTGAAAGAGGAAGCACTAGATGGCAGTGTCTGGGATGTTCTCTTTGGAAGCGACTATGGACCTGTCGTAAGAGAGACTACATGATGATAATCTCTACTTGCTTCTTGTGAGCCTTCATTCAACCTTTGAATTTTGTATCATACCAAAGTTTCATTTTTAGCATTACGTCACCTGAAACGGGGACGTACGAGTAGCGTCCCGCGGTCAAGAAAGCGTATCAGTTGCGTCCCGAGTTGTCAGCCCCCCCAGATAAGGCAATGTATCAGTTGCGTCCCAAGGTCTCTGCTGCATGTGTATCATACAGAGACATGACCAAACCTCCAGAAGAGACCGGGAAGCGAACCCGCAGAGCAGCGAGGGACATCACACACACACACACACAGACACCACCCAACTCCTAAGTTATCGACGGTTTCGACGACCACGTATACCTGAAGTGCATGACACTTCGTAATCTTTCAATTTCTTGAACCAAAAAAGGAAAAGAAATGAAAAAATAAAATAAAAAAAGGTGCATTAGTTGGTTGAAGAAATTGAAAATTGATGTCAAGATGCACGGTGAATACAACGTAAAATTTCTAATGTTTCATATGTTTTGGCAATAACTGTAATGTGTAAATTGACATCTTTCTCAAACGATTCTGTGTTCTTTGATACACAATACTGTTGGTTTCTTCTTGTATCAATACTCTTTTCAAATATCCAGTACAGCATGAGATATATTCTATTTCCGCTAATGCGCTTGGGGAAATTTCTTCAGGCCGAAAATGAGCTGTAAAATAATAATTATATTAACAAAACTGAAAATAAAAACTCACTGAAAATTGAAAATAAAGCAATTACTGTTTAATTAATATCGGTTTAATTTTTATAAAATAAAAGTTTCACGTGGTATCTTGATTCTTAATTGAAAACAGAGATCTGTACATCCCTATGGCACTCTTTTTAACGTATTCACTCTTTATGTTGCCGTGCTTTCCTTTGTGTCCAAATTTTAGACAACTCCTTGTGCTCTTATTTTTATTCATCTGTAAATAATTGTGCGAAATGTTTTCATAGTTTATTATAAAATGTATAACAATAAATATATACATATATATGTCTAAGAATATAAAGTGTATACTTATAAACATAACATACATAATGTGTAAGCTGGTTAGTTATGTACACTCTACTAACTTTTTATTAAAATCGAAGATGGGCACTCAAAATGGTAGATTACATGTCAAACCGCATGATCAAATTCTCTAAGTACATGACACTATCTTATGCAATCGTTAATAACTTTCAGAGTAGCATGTATAAACAGTTAATTTCTTGTATTAGATAATAATAAAGTTTGAAGCTATACAATAATACAACAAACGGATAGCTAAAGCGGCTCAGATCAATTTTGCAGCTCTATGTAAATAATAAACTTCAAATTTTATGCAGAAAAAAAATCAGCATAATTTAAATTGACATAAAAATTATTTATTTCTCTTGAAATATTACGTTTTTAATTAGTTCACACGTTACTTAACTGTATTGCTCTGAACCGTGATCAATTAACTTAATAAATTAAATTGTCACTGTAAAAATAATTAATAAACCACTACTGCAGTTTGCGTACAAAGTACCTTTCCGAACCGCTGCTACTAACAACGCTCTCTTTGTGAGATCTGCGCTCTTCTAGGATATTACGCAGCGTCCAGTGGTAATCCTTTACCGACGTATCGGGACAATATCGGCCCCATCTTCAAGGGTCAAGAAGTCTTTCTTAAAGACGGGACCGATACATTGTCCTGAAACGTCGGTAAAGATTACCACTCGACGATGCGTAATACCCCAGAAGGGCGCAGATCTCATCAACATCGCGGCGGAAGCCTGAAATAACGCTCTGTTTAAAAACTTAATATTATTAATTCCTTACGTTTTCTTTTCTTTTTCTTTTTATTTTTAGTAGGTAGAACGTAAGTTGAAGTAGTCAACGTTGTACATACCTATTTATCGGAGTTGTTTGACTATTACGTGATGAGAACAGTACTGGCTATCGAGTGGTGTATCCGGTATTTAAGTAGGTCACTGTCACGTGGGGGAGTGACGTTTTTGGTTGTCGTAGATAAAGCGGAATATTGGGTTGTAGTCTGCTGTATTTTGTTCTGGCATTAGTTTGTTATTGTATGTAAATTGTTGGATGTAGAATTGTTCTAAGATATTCATATATCCATAGAACAATTTGTGTATGGATACCTTAGAACAATTCATATATGGATATATGGATACCTTAGAACAATTCATATATGGATACCTTAGAACAATGCATATATGGATATATGAATACCTTAGAACAATTCATATATGGATACCTTAGAACAATTCATATATGGATATATAAATACCTTAGAACAATTCTACATCCAACAATTTACAACCTACTATAAATCACATTAACATAAATACGACTATCAATTTTCTCTTAAATGGTGTATGTTTCCCCTTTGTTGGTATCTTCACCTTGCCGTGGTAGAGGGGCTTGTGAGTTCCAGTGACCCTGAGAGCTAAGCCGGCGGTAGCATTGCTACCAGTAGGGCTCCCAAGCCGGACAGATCAAAAGGGTAGGAACCAGACGAAGAGAGATGCCTAGGAGATGGGAAACCGAATAAAAACTCCCCTGATGCCGGAAGCAGCGACATCAGTAGCGACATGAAGCACTAGGGATGCAATTGGGATGCTGAGAATAATATCAGAACGAACCTTGATCATAGATGAGGAATTGTGTGCTTGCTTCATAGACCGGCAGAAGGCATTTACCATGTCAACTGGACCAAATTAATGCAAATCCTAAAAGGAATTGGGATAGACTGGCGCGAAAGAAGATTGATCAGCAAATTGTACATGGAACAGAGTGTCAAAATACGACTGGACCAAGGGGAGACGAGAAGTGTGAAGATTGGAAGAGGAGTTAGACAAGGTTGCTGCTTGTCACCGATTCTGTTCAACTTATACAGCGAGTACCTTACCAAGGAAGCTCTTGAAGGGTTTGGAGACTTCAAAATAGGAGGACAAGTAATTCGCACTGTGAAATATGCAGATGACCTTGTGCTACTGGCTAGGGAAGAAACGGTGCTACAGGGCATGGTTGATAGACTAATTGAAATTGGAAGACGCTATGGAATGGAAATGAGTGTGGGAAAAACTAAAGTAATGAAAATCTCAAGGCAACCATCCCCAATGAAAATTATGATAGATCAAAAACAATTGGAGAATGTGGAATATTTCAATTATTTGGGTAGCATGATAACAAGTGATGCAAGGTGTACACGTGAAATTAAATCCAGAATTGCTATGGCAAAAACAGCATTCAACAAGAAGAAAAATCTTTTCACCAGCAAACTGGAATTAAATTTAAGGAAGAAGCTAGTAAAGGGCTACATTTGGAGCATAGCTTTGTATGGTGCTGAAACGTGGACACTTGGGAAAGTAGATCAGAAGTATCTGGAAAGTTTTGAAATGTGGTGCTGGAGAAGAATGGAGAAGATCAGTTGGACCGATCGTGTGAGAAATGAAGAAGTATTACACAGAGTCAAGGAGTAGAGGAATATCCTACATACAATAAAAAGAAGAAAGGCTAACTGGATTGGTCACATCTTGCGTAGAAACTGCCTTCTGAAACACGTGATTGAAGGAAAGTTAGAAGGAAGGATAGAAATGACGGGACGACGAGGGAGAAGACGTAAGCAGCTACTGGATGACCTTAAGGAAAAGAAAAGATACTGGAAATTGAAAGAGGAAGCACTAGATCGCACCCTGTGGAGAACTCGCTTTGGAAGAGGCTACGGACCTGTCGTAAGACAGACTACAGAATGAATGAGTCTGTGTTTCAGGATATCATAACAACACAGATTATTCAACTTTTAACATTTTAACCCGTATAAGACTTGGTTTATAACACCGAAATAAACAGCAGCTACATCTATTCACATTTGAACCAGTGTATAAATACGATTGTAAAAAAAAGCCATGTTATTCATTTTTACTATTTAAACAATTGTACCAATTGATGTAAAAATGTGTAATTTTAAATACTGAGTCTCTGAGGATGAGCCAGAATATGGTTAGAAACATGTAGGACAGTGTTACACAACTAATAGTGAATAAAATGTACATTTGTAGGACTATAAATATAGAACGCTCTGTTTGTTTGCCTCTACCGAAAATATATCCACCCCAAATGTCATAAAACTTACGTTACCCTGAGAACTTCCTGTTGCCCCTCAAGTAGATTTTTAAGCATTTTGTGGAAGTCGAAGACTTGTAATTGTGGCCAGGTCTCGCTTAATCTGACCCACTGTACAGCGTCACAGACGGACTTTGAACCAAGGCACCCTGGACCCGATTCGACACTACAGCCGTTCGGTTTTTCCTCAGCAGCCTGCTACACAACTGTTATACCTTTAAACTGAC
This sequence comes from Reticulitermes speratus, assembly GCA_021186555.1. Lineage (NCBI taxonomy): Eukaryota > Metazoa > Arthropoda > Insecta > Blattodea > Rhinotermitidae > Reticulitermes > Reticulitermes speratus. The sequence continues at coordinate 34,264,724 of JAJKFL010000001.1, read as the reverse complement.
CGCGGGACGCAACTAATACATTGCCTTATCTGGGGGGGTTGACAACTCGGGACGCAACTGATACACAGCTCTTATCTGAAAAGTTACCGCGGGACGCAACTAGTAAACCCCGCCTGAAACATCATATGCTTCTTCTGGAAAATGTCTAAATAGTGTCTGCAGATGCGTAGTCTATTTTGAACAATCTACCTGTAAATTTATACCATTGAGACATGAGAAAAATAGTGCTATACACATTATGCAATTCAATTCCACGATAATATCTGTGTTATATACATTAAAACACTATAACGATGTTAAGCTTCCTTTGTACTTTTTTTCTTGTCAAAACTTTAAACAAGGTCTACCTTGAATATCTTCCAGAACATTATTTTAGCTATATTCAAAAGATATGTTTTCCTTGGATTTTATCACGAAAGACGGAGAAATATTTTATGAAGAGAATGCTTTTATTGTCCACGTTACCTGCTCTATATAGATAGTGTGTTCAACAAAGTATGTCTTTAAAAAGTACATGCATTCAAGCATGAAGGTTTTTTATCTTGATCAGCTTATCGCCTTCAAATCCATTTTGGGTTTTCCATGCGTGTTGCGGCAGAGTATGTCGGTAACTTATCACCCTGAATAGCAGATAAAATTCAATTCAAAATTTTCTTCTCACATGGTTAGAGTGGCATTGCTTAGAGTAATAGTCATCGGAATGGAAATCTAAAAAACTGTCTTGAAAATTACAGCGAAATTAGTTTATTAAATAGATGTAGCCAGTACAGCAAACGCGCATATATGTAAGATAAAATTTAGCCGCATAACCTACTCCTAAGATGTTTCTTTCTGTCTCTGATAAAAGAATGTCAAGTAAAAATTAGGTAAAACACAGAACAACTAAATAAATTGAAAATACGGAAGGTTTTCTTTCGATTTAATACGATAAAATTTTGCGTCTGCGATAAATAACGATTCATTATTCAGTTCCTAACAGTGAACTGCACGTAGTAGGCCTACATTTTGTTGCTGTGAAAATGGAATGGTGCCTGGCAGCACGGAATGCTGCGCTGTTGGTGATGCCTCACTAGAAAAATTGAGTCGTTTATCAAAATTGATATATTTTGAGAAACTGTGGGTGTATGGATGTGCTGCGACTTGATCAAATTTACGGGTTTGGCCATATAACTGTCAAATTACATAATGTTTTGCAACTTACATTTGTTCTTTGTAATTGCTCATAAATTATATAAAACCTCCATACCGATTATTGTAAGTTACCATTATTCGTCACGCATTTCATTGATTTTAGGTAAGATAATTGGGAGAAACTTATGCAGAATTTCGGTAGGGATACTCGAAGGCGTATATGGGAGATTAATATTAAAATGAAACTTTGAGAAAAGTATGTGACGTTTTATCGGCTGGATTAAACTAATATGGGACTTTATCGTAACTGCATAATCGTAGGTGATTTATCCCCGTTGTGTTTTATTCAAATGTTAACATTAAAAAGCACAGTCTTACACAACAGATATACACATTTTTTGTATATGTGTTATGCAAAACTGTGTTCTTTAATGTAACTCTATACACTGACGAAACCTTGGGTGTCAATAAAATGTAATGCTTTAGCGATTTTAATAATTATTAACTCATATGACTAGATTATTACTATTATTTTGCATTATTAAAATATGAAAATATGTAACTGTAAATTTCTTGAGCTCATCTTAACAAACCAACATGCTTGACTATATACTACACAATCCTTAACCATCGAAGGAACCAAAAAGGAAACATTGACAGATATGAAAATAGTGGAATTTATAGCATAAAATGTGAATGGAGATATGTTGGCCAGACTGGACGGAATCTAAAGGCACGATTCTTAGAACACCATGGATACATAAAAACTAATAATCCAAAATCTGCGTATGTCCTACATATTCTGAACAATAGACATGAATATGGTCCCCTATATTCTACTATGTAGCTCTTAAAACCGTGTAAAAAGGGATGGCAATTGAATGCCTTAGAGAATTATTACATACAATGGTACCAACATAAAGTTTCCTTAATACAAGAACAAGATGTAGGAGAAATAAACCCCCTATTCCACTTATTTTCGCAACCAGTCACAATATGCATTCGCCAAACAACACCCCAACAACTAATACACAACTGCAACAAAACCAGACAGTCTACAATACACCATAGGACGGTTAACAACACAGAAAAGGTTATGTTAAACTACATCTTCGCTCACATTAGTTAATAGCTATATATGTTACAGTGAGAACCCGAAATCCGTTAAAACCCGATCTTACTAGGTAAAACTAGCTCCAACGAAGCCTAAACTAACGTAACCTAACGTAACCTAACCTAGCCTATCCTAACGTAACGTATAACGTAACCTAACCTAACCTAACCTTACCTAACCTTACCTACCCTAACTTAACGTAACCTAACCTAATAAACCCTTACCTACCCTAACCTAACCTAACGTAAACCTAACCTAACCTAACTTAGTAATAACAGTAGACAGTCAATTCTAGACGTAACTACTGAATAGTATTGACGACAGGGCTTTGTTGGAACTAGTTTTACCTAGTGGCTTGGGGTTTTAACGGATGTCGGGTTCTAACTGTAACATATATACAAAATAGTAGCTTATTTATATTTTATATTCTTACGGGACAAGATAAAATGTGGTCGAACATTTAGTATACATAGCCAGCTGTCAAACACAATTTTAATATTTTTTAATATTTTACACTACAACTATCTTCAACTTAATGATTCGTTTTTAATAAAAAAACACTGAAGAAATATAAGCTAATTACTATGAACACAAAGACAAGTGATATTTAGTGCTGGTGACTTACAATAATTGTTTGTTGTGAAAGTGAGTGAAAAACAATTGGATGTATTGAAGATTTTGAGCTCTCGACGACCCCTCTGAGGATGGCACAAGGTATGCCGAAACATATGTAGGGACAAGAAATCATTGAAAATAAGTATAGTGCATTTGTTGGATTGAAATAAAATTAATTATATATTACTTTATTAGTACTTTTAAATGTGTTTTATCTGTAATCGATCTGTTCTTATCAGTACGCAAAGGAGCAAATAGTCATAGGTGTTTTTATTTAAATATAGGTATACTTTAAGAAAATATCATTTCACGAAAGGAACATTCGTTGTGATGTTTGTTCATACGGCTGCAGTGGTTGTATACGTGAGCTTACGTTAGTCCGTTTAATTTAGTCTCTCGTGTCTTTGAGAGTTCACCTTAATAAAATCCACTGCCTCATCTATATGCTGATAAAAGTTGGCGGCCAGAGATCCTCTCAGAAGGAACTAAGGAAGTTGCCTCCATCTAGCAAACATTCTCTCTTTGCTCTTCAAAAGAAATTAAAAACTTTCTCCCTTACGCTTCATATCAACATGACTGCACAAAGTTTTCTTCCAGCTAGTATTTTTAACTCGGTTTTCGCTGTGGATGGCCGGGTGCATGCCAGGTTTCCTTTAACAGGCCGTATTATAATTTCTAATGGGGTGACATTTCAAAGACTGCTATACAAGCATCATCTGTTCCTTAAGCTCCAGAAAGTTTTCTTACTCAGGCTAGTTTGTTTAGAGTTACTAATTAGTATCAGGGAATTATGTTGGAATAGCTCTCTAACAGCTGTTTAGTGTCGTGCTGTGTGCAGGCAGTCTATGACTTGCAAATATTCTGAACCGACTTGTCGCATATGGAAGAGAAAGGGACCTTAATTTTCAAATTGCGTGTGAAACAGAGTATTACTGCATTGTAACACAGAAAGTCATATTAGGAGGACTAAAATGATAGGACATATGCATTACACCGTGTCGAATGTAAACAGACCCAGTGCCTGCTTAGACCGTACTGCGTCAGGCAGCTGCTTTGAAGTGGTACAAATTTACCAATCATTACCGCATCGTAATGCGGACGTATTTAATCCTCAACGACGCCCCTGTGAGAAACTGAAATCACATGTTATTATTAAATTAACCATTCTTAACAAACGCAGTGGTAAGGTAAGGCGCAGGGGAACAAGCTCTTATTTTAGAACGATACGAAAAATTGTAGTCAAACAAATCGTTTGTTTGCCTTTCAATGCAAAATTGTATGAAAGAGGCGATTGTGCAACATTTAAAACTTGTTCAGAAAATATTTCTTAGAATAAGAATGGAAAGTGACGCGTACAAATAACCTTACTTTTCCAAAATAATTATCCTCGAATGCCAAAATATCGGTATCTACTGGAATAATATAAGCTTACCGCCTTCTAAATCAAACTTCCTTACTCCCTAAAGTAAAAACACGAGTTATCAAAAATAATGTCATAATGTCTAATACAAATTATGTATTTAAATAGCGTTTATCCCATACACACATATATATGGCACATTATGAAGTTAAATAAAGCACGGAGAATGAAGAACAAGGCTGATACAGGAATGCACCTGTGTCATAATTATTAGTCATTTTAGATTCCCGGCGTTAGCACACCAGGCGTGTACCGGTTTAAGAGTCATTGCTGATCCCATCATGTTTGGGGCCGTATTATAGTTCTCTGTCCTCTTTTGGCGCAAAAGGCCAGAATAGAGCAACATTAAATGGCTCTAAACGCTACATGTACGTTGAACACTCATTTACTTAATAAAGCATAATCTCTATATTAATTCGAAATGTGAAATTTTATTATTTCATCATATCATAAATAATTATAGTATTAAATTACATAGTAATTAATCAGTTAATTAATTAATTAAATTATTCCTTCATTAATTCACTTATTCATACAAAATTACTCCCACTGATGAAATTTATAATAGCTCGCCTGAAACAAATTTCGGAATTTTCTCTAATACTGTTATTTATCAACACTAGTCGTCGCTATATATCTCGATACAGCTTACTTTAATTTAAGTATTACTCATCTTTTATTAATAAATGACATATCGTTACATGAATGACGAGATTTGTTTAATTACTTGTGCAATTATATCATTTTTCACACAGAAACATAAACTGACTTCTAGGCGCAGATCTGAATATTAATAACATATGTTGTACATAAAGTAAGTAGGCTTTATTTCAGTCTCATCAAGGGCAAAAACAGTTTTAATTATTTGTCATTTGAGCATCATAACATGACACATTCCTGCTATAAATGATATATGATTGCGTTGCGAACTTCTGTGTTAAGAACACACGTCTTTTCGTTGTGTAACTGCAAATGTTCAAATCACACCGTCTCTCTTCTCCAGAAGAGGACACCACTTGGATAATAATCAACAAGGCAATAAATATATCAACATAACCACCTGTTTGGAGAAGCGTGAGGATAATTGAAAATTATTTCTAAAATAAAATTTTATGTGACTTTTGAACCATTAAGTAGTGAAATATTTTCGGTAAAGAAAAGCAACGTCTGCCATAATAGTATAAATTGTAATACCTTTTTTTGAATGAAGTGTGGTGACTTCATTTTCTCGGTAACAACGTAATATATGTATATATTTCCCCCCCTGCACGTCATACATTTGTTTCCTTTCTTGGATTGAATTTTATTTACAGGTCAGTTATTAAAATTCAGCCATCTTAGTTGATTTAAATTACTTTTAAAGGCAAAATGTTTAATTAATTTAAAGTTTTGAAATATATGTGTTTGTAGTATAGGCGTGGATTTTTAATGTTTTTGTCTTTTAAGTATACATTATGCGAATTATATAATATAATTTTGTTATTTTACATGAAAAACTTTGTCATCATTATTGAAAGTTTCCACACAAGATAAACGTGATTATCACGGGAAGAGGATTTGTATCATCAGAATGTTAGAAATTAATATATCTAATTAAAGTTTCCTTAAAAAATATGGGTGTCTTATTAACTTTCATTGTTACTATCAACAGATATTCCTCTTAAGACAAAAAAAGGAAGTTCTGTATTCGGCCACTTCGGCTGGCTGTGTTACCAAGAAAACACGTGAATGGAAAGAGAGTAAATTCTCATAAAGCTAATCTGTCTGTTTACTAAATTCAAACGTAGTACATTCCAGAATAAGCTCGTCTTAGACGCTGCAATATTATGCTTCAAGGACTGGGGTTTGAATGGAATCGAAAGAAGAGGCCCCTTGAGGGACGTTGAGATGGACTGGAATCTAGTTACAAGTAGGATACGATTACAACTTTGCAAGTTAGGCGCAGTTAAATGTTGAACGTAACTTAGTAGTCCACAAAGGATTAGTGACTATTGTGTTGTCCTAATTTAATCTAAAACTTTCTAATGTTACCGGTATATTGTTAGCTATATGCATTTCCACTGAAAAGTTAATTTAGCTACTGTAATTTTGCCTGTTGTTTTATAGGTGTGAAACTTGGTAGGCCACATTGAAGGAAAAGCGTAGGTTGAGGGTGTTTGGGAATGGTTTGTTGAAGAAGATACGTGGGCACAAGAGAAACGACATAACGGGTGACTGGGAAGTGACTGCATAATGTGGAGCTTCAGAATCTCTACTGCCCATCACCAAATATTATTCGTGTGATCAAATCAAGAACAATAATATTGGCGGAGATGTGACATGTATAGGGGAAAGGATATGTGCATTCTGGGTTTTGGTGGAAAACCCTGAGGGAAAGAGACCATCTGGAAGGCCTAGATGTAAATAGAATAATAATATTTGAAGTGAACTGATAGGAACTGAACTGAACTGATATTATGAGGTGTGGATTGGATTGATCTGGCTCAGTAAGGGACAAGTGTCGTGCTTTGTGTACAGGTTACTGAACCTTCAAGTTCCATAAAATGCAGGGAATTTCTTGACTGCCAGATGGATTGTTAGCTTCTCAAGAAGAACTCCGCTCCGTAATGTTAGGTTGTTAGTTACACAGTTAGTTAGTTAGTTAGTTAGTTAGTTAGTTAGTTACGCTTAGAAAGCTTATTTACGCCTTGAAGTATTTTTATAGAAGTAAGGTTAAGATTTCGAGCACCTAATATTTTACCTGTTCCCATAACAACAGAATGTGTATTCTGATAAACATTTCTAACAAAATTAAATAAATCGTCCCTAAATTTCTATTTAAATGTACGGCAATCGTGTGAAATTTTAATGCTTACAGATGATGTCTGGCTCACGCGGCTGCCTGATCTTGATGTTGATTTGGTTTACAGTAATGTCGACATCAGCCACCCGGTGCCATCACTCACAAACAAATTCAACATCAGTTTCGGCGACTGTTCTGCACACAATTTCCATTGCCGGAATGTAGCCAGAAATAAACTCAAAGAATCTTGCCTGTAGAGTGTTTGTAATTCTTAAGCCCGCGAGTTTATTGACATACTCTTAGTCTGGTTTCTTACAACCGCAGTTCTAAATTTTTCATTTCTTGATAAAGTGGAGTATCTCTGATCAATATCAAGGAGAGGAATGAGTATAGATTTTGTGCGGTTCCCAGCATGTTGTTTTGTGTGGTTTTCAAAAGTAACGTGAAAGTTGTTTGAGACAATTTTCCATTGTCACGTAAATTGTCGTTAGGGTGCCTGTCTCGGAAAGTCTCTCGGAGAAATTCCTGCTTACATCAATTCTGTTTCATCGTACCATGGCGAAATGACAATGATGATGATGATAAAATTCTTGTAGTTATGATGGTGGTGGTAGTAGTAGTAGTAGTAAAGGATTTAAATGAATGCAAGTATACAGAAATTCCGTTTTACATATATCACAAGGCCTGCCTATTCATTGGAAGATTCGAAAACTCCTGAACCCAATAATATGCGTATTTATGTCACACTTACAAGGGAGATTCTTATAACGCAGTTTCTCGATACTTGCGAGAGTTCAGTTGCTTTTCTGTAATGTATTTTTGTGCTATGTCAATGAACAGGTCCATTACGTATTCAAAATTATTGTACTACCTCTACTACAAAATCGAAGAAAGTGGTATGCCGAACTCCGTATTATTAAACATTTTACCTCGAAAGTGGACTGGAGTGTTTGTGTGGAGTGAAACCCCTTGCCCACATTATTAATAATTTAGTAATTTATTGAGCTTATGTTAAGGCCTATTCTTGCCCCTCAGGACCAACGAGCCGTCGTATCTTTTACCTCCCTATCTTGAAAGCGAAAATGCTGAAGTGTAGGGTAACAAGGCATGTTGTTCACATAATAAGCTTGTCTAAGAAGTTCGTACTTGGTATCTGTGATTAACAAATTTGAGCAGGTAATGAGCGGTGGATTATACACTTCTTACGCGAACTGTGAGTTCATTAAAATAGTTGAATGGCGTTTCTGACTTCACATCCTCTCTCAAAATTTCTGGCAAGATTTATTTAAAAAAAAAATGGGATTGAAACTGTAACTTCATTAAGCCACAGATTTATTTTACGCTTTCTTTGCCTCTGATGTTTAAAGGGAACGCATGACGGAGAGATACGATTATACACATTGACCAGTCCCCACCATCATAGTGGATTTAGATGTTATCTATAGTGATATTTTCATTAAAACGCACACAGTGAATTTAGTGTCATCCCTATTGATCCGCCATCACCCATAATTCATGCAGGGTGCAATTCAGATTATACTTTATCCTGTTGTAATTTCACGAAAGCAAAAAATCCTGAAGCATGTGACTGTATGGTCTTTGTTACAATATGTATATCTGACTGATGTTTATAACTATATTAAACGACGTAGTAAAAAGTGGAAATAATTTGCAGAAGGGGTGTCGAAATCGGGCATGCTGCCCGTGACCACATTTCTAAATTATATATATATATATTTTGGATTTGTGCAGTACATATATTACAAGAATTTCGGAGGCTAAGTATAGCACTTCGCGATCTTTACACGTACGGCCTGGAAACCACGCCATAGTAACTGTCGTGGTTTTTTCCCCCCTCCTGCCCAAAATGTTGGACACCCCTGGTCTACAGCATCATGAACGAGATATGTGGGGTGACAGACTATTACTGACAAAGTTGGACAACCTACCTTAAAATGGGAAGGTAACAGGTCTCCAAATCCTGTTTTCAATAAAGACAATTTTACCCCTCTGATTTATTAACGCGAAGAGGAAAGAGTCAATCATGTGTCAAGAGTAATAAGTAACATTTCACCTCACAGAACCCCAGTCAGTTGTTACTAACAGAGCAGGTGTTTCAGCGAAGTCCAATATTGCCTTATCTTCAACACCGCTAGATCAGAAGTTGGTCTTGGAATCTTGTGGACCAGATTAGGAGTCACGTAGTAAAAACTCAAATGAGGCTAGCAGTTTTTGTACCAACATAAACATAATTATATTTGAATACTTTTAAATCAGGATTTTATTTTGGACACTTCTGAATCACTTGGCCTAACATAGCAAGTGTGTGGATAATGTCCGCGTAACACTTCATCTTCAGTACTCCGAGATCAGGTGGCATTGACGTAGTGAAGGCCCAACTGAAGTTCGCATACTCTTTCAGCGCTCTCAAAAGAATCTATATTGCCAGAGTGAAAGCTAGGCTCAAACTCACGCAAATATTTCTTCACTCTGCCGAACCAAGTTGTATTTCCAGAGTGAAAGCTAGGCTCAAACTCGCGTACTACTGCTTCTTCCAGACCAGTTGGTATTGACAGCATGAAAGCTTGCTTGAGGTCCTGAGCAATGGCGTAGATAGGGAAGGGATGGTGTGGGGCGAGTGGTGCCAACCCCCCTCGGCGGCAGAGCCCAAGGGGCGGCAAAACTGACGGAAATGAGAATTTCAAATAAAAGCGTAACATTTTCAATCAATAAAATTGAAACTATTTACATGGAATAAAAGGAATTGCAATATATAATTGTGATTTTGTTAAGCTCATAATTTCTTTTAGAGGTGGTCATGCAATATTTGGCGTCGGGTACCAAAAATAGCTATTTGCGCTACTGAGTCCTAGTGGTTTTTTTAAAGGCCCCGCAGCAGATGCTACGGACGCACCTCAGCCTTGAATCTTATTGGGCAACCCTGTGATGAAGATGATTACTTTTTTTGTTTTTCCTTGTAATAGAGCACCGGTGGAATGAAACCGACAGGGGAAAACCGAAGTACTCGGGGAAAATCCTGTCCCAGTGCCATTTTGTCCACCACAAATCCCGGGATCGAACCCGGGCCTCCGCGGTGAAAGGCCGGCGACTAACCGCCTGAGCCATGGCACGACCAAAGGGTCCTAGTGTTACTAATCTAGCCCTCTTCCATGCTAAATAATAATGAGTTTCATATATTACTTCATTTTCTTCACAGCCAGTGCCGACTGTCACAACATAATCTATACAGTACGGCCCGTCGGCATTGCAACAAATTACAATATTTTTTGCTGCGCAGCACGCGGAATCAACAGAGTAGTTCTGAATTCTGTGATGGGCTGTTTACCCGCCTATGGTGGCATCGTTGCCCTGCAGGCAGCGGCCTTTGAAATGGCTTGCATATCGGAATGGCACTGCTCTCCATTACTAAGGCAATTTAGGCTCTTTGCACAACGTTATGTATACTCTCTACATCGTGACCTAAGAGGTGGGGTGTATTATTTAACAACTCTTTTGACTTCACACAGCTCGTATTTAATAGCTCATTACATTACTTAGAGGATTTAAAATCGTAATTAAACATGAGCCTTAAAGTTTAAAACATCGTAGTGTAAGTATAGTTCTTCCTGACTTTCTGATAGGCCGTGCCATGGCTCAGGCGGTTAGTCGCTGGCCTCTTACCGCGGAGGCCCGGGTTCAATCCAGGGTCAGTCCGTGTGGGATTTGTGGTGCACAAAGTGGCACTGGGACAGGTTTTCCTACGAGTACTTCGGTTTTCCCCTGTCAGTTTAATTCCACCGGTGCTCCATTACACGGAAGAAAGGAAAAACTAATCATCTTCATCACAGGGTCGCACAGTAAGCTTCAAGGCTGCGGTGCGTCCGTAGCATCTGCTGCGGGATCCTTAGAAAACACTTCCTGATATCCGAAACGGAATATTTCTATTTTTTCCTAATCAACTTTGCTATGACAGCGTGTGTTTAAATACGACTGTGAATGCCTATGATTAAAAATTCTCTAGCAAATCTTTACGCGTAATTAGAGATATTGAAGAAAACCTTTTGTCGCTATGAAACATCCTTAAAGTGCGCCATAGTCTATTTCGAATCGTATTGCAGCCTCGACGTTTTCCAGTTACGAGATATCTCTGTATACAAGTTGCAGCACGTTTACCTTTCAAAGACGTTTCTAGCTTAAGGTATCAGTGGCGTAGCTAGGTTTTTTGACGCGCAGGCCAGCAATAACAATGACCGCACTTGACAGATAGTAAAATCACTATTTTTTAAATTTCCTTTTATTTTTCTCATTAATTTAAAATTTTTGATGCAAAAATTCATTTTTTTATTTCAAATATTCGTTTTGGACTCTGCTGCCCGAAGCGGCCGCACCATTCGCCCCCCCCCCCCACACGAAATACGCCCCTGCGTGGTAAGCACGTTCAGTGCAATCATGACTTCATGACATTATTTCAGGATCTATAAGAGCGAAATAATAGGAAGATCATCTGTGGAAATTACAGCTAGATATTGGAATTGTCATGTTCGTCCGTTGCTATTTTAACGGGCTTTGTAGACTACTATACTGTGGTGCAGTGTGCTGTGTGGATGTAGACTGCTAGTACGTGGTGCTGGTGTGGGATGTAGACTACTAGTACTGTGGTGCAGTGTGCTGGTGGGATGTAGACTACTAGTACTGTGGTGCAGTTTGCGGGTGTGGATGTAGCTGCTAGTACTGTGGTGCAGTGTGTGTGTGGATGTTCCAGAACAGGCGGGATGAGTTTCAGTCGATTTGACATAAAAGAAACTGATAAGAATTTATTCTGGATATGCAAGTAACATCCCGGTAACGGTACTAATTCTCATAACAGCGTAATATTGGTTATTTCTTGATTCTTTTTCAGTTGAAAGAAACGTACGTGGTGGATATGTATGACAAACTTTGTTATAGAGGATACTGTAGTATTTAATTATTATGGAACGGAAGTTTTATAAAAAAATACCTTCACGCCTACTGCACCATGTTTTCACGGTTGTGTTACTATTAGTCATAATCAGAAGATCATTACTGTAGTTCTTGCATCTCAAAGTACGAAGGAACGTACTTCGCGTAATGGAGCTACAAATCATAATTTGAACTCCTTCACACTTAAGGTACTATGCGCAGTGTTCTCTGGCACAGCGTAATTTAGACCGTACGAAAAATAGGCTAGTTCTAAGTTACGTTGAACTTTTTGGAAACTTTTTGCACCGACCATTTTCAGACTTTCCCACAGTTTGGACATTTTTCAATATAGTCTTTCCGGGCGCACAGCCGCGTCAACTCGTTTGAATACAACGTTTCGGGGACTAGCTCCGTCCCCATCCTCAGGCAAAACTGATTTTTGCCTGAGGATGGGGACGGAGCTAGTCCCCGAAACGTTGTATTCAAAAGAGTTGACGCGGCTGTGCGCCCGAGAAGACTATATTGAATCATGTCGCCGCGAAAGTTTTAAAACTTATAGTTTGGACATTTATTGCTTGCGTTTGCTTATGTAACTACGAGAAATCTACAACATTAACGGGGTTTCAAACATTGACCCCTCCTCTAAGGCCGTGTCGTCACTTGTTCTACACCTTGTGTTATTCACCATACTTACAGTTCTGTACTTGTCGTACTGTTGGAAGATCTGTATGTGATACTGATTCTACTTGACTAGAGTTCTTTCATGAATAACTGTTTTTGAGTAACTTGATTATTTTGATCATCTGCCGTCCCTATACCACGACATCCTGACCGAAAGCACGGTAATTTATAAACGTTTCTGTAACGAATTTATATCTATGTCTAAGAAAAGGCGATTATTAAAAAAGAGAATATGAACAAGTGCATGAGCATGAGATAAGATGAGTACTGATTTTGTGTTCTAACTATATTGCTCAAGATGTGCAAGGCAATGAAATGTTCGCATGACTGTAAACATATCGAACTTTGTTTACTTTGTGTAGGTTTATGTCATTAAGTAATGAAAATGAAAAAGATTAAGATAAACAAATATCAGCTCTGAATTAATCCTTCTGAGAAATATGTGAGTGGATTACTATTTTAGATGTGGGAATCGACGGAATTTTCTCACTTGTTTCTTAATTGACTTAACCATACTTTGTAACCTGTGTAGACTATGTTGCATTCAGTCAGGGAGAACATGTGAAGGATGAACTGAGGGCACTGTGTGAAGCGATCATTGCCAGTTTTAATATCTTTCGTAGCAATCATCTAGGAGGACTGAGAGGTATCACCTCAGTTATGTTGATCGTCCTCTTAAAGAATCGAAATTGAGACCCTGGACTACGATGCAGCAGTAGTAACCTCCCAGCTGCTACATACAGTATATTCATATTCGACTATTTTTTTTGTGAAGGGCCCCGCAGCAGATGCTACGGACGCACCGCAGACTAGAGGCTGATTGTGCAACCCTGTGATTTAGATGATCAGTTTTTTTTGTTTTCCGTGTAATGGAGCACCGGTGGAATTAAATTGACAGGGGAAAACCGAAGTACTCTGGGGAAAACCTGTCTCAGTGCCACTTTGTCCACCACAAATACCACATGGAATGACCCGGGATCGAACCCGGTCCTCCGCGGTAAGAGGCCGGCGACTAACCGCCTGAGTCATGGCAAGGCCCTATTCGACTATTTACATTTCTGCAAATAATGGCCAGATTAATGCAGGTTTAAAAATAAACGGTTAACTTAGATTCGTAAGGACATAATCGATTGTCATGTCTCAGTTTTTCCTGCTTGTCCTAAAACCATAGATATATTATCTAAACTTTATTGAAGAAATTAAATCTATTTGCTTCCTTAATTCAGTATCTTGTCGACTTCATAAAACATAATGTATGTGTATACGGTATAAACCATGAAATCCTTTAACATGCCGAATATATTTCACTGTATGCTCGGTTGTGCATAACCTGCAAAATATACCGCTCTGAACTTTGGCGTTCTTGTGTTTCAATGGCGAAACTGTGCAGTTGTAAAGTCCCTCTTCTGTGACTTGCATTTTTAACGACATAACTCTTTTGAAAGCTATAACAGGAAGTAAAGGCATAACCTACATACTTAATGACTGTAAACCATTTATCCAATATATTACTTGAATTAAAAATAAATGTATTCCTCTTTCCCAATTCTAACTTAAATGTGCCTTTAAAAGTTGAATTAGATTTTGGATAACAGGAGCTGTGCGCCTGTAGAGAAACTGGAGTGTTTGAATGGTTGGCAGTTGAATGTGGGAATTTGACATTTAATTGGTATATGGAGCATAATGGGTAGAAAAAAATGTTTTGCGCTAAGAAGGGCAAGATTTACTTTCATTCCATTAATTGGCTGCCTTTTGCCACTTCCTGTACTGTTATGCTTGGAACACTTTCTGGGGCTTATCATTCTCAAGAAGGCGGCTGGCGCCTGATCTTCAGTATACTGGAATATCTGCCGTTTCTCCCAATTAACGTTTCCTAAGCTACTCTCTTCCTTATTATGTGCGTATGAAGGAATTATTTATATTTAATAAGTACATTAAAATTAATATTAATATTACAGAACAGTATTTTTATTTTTACGTCACATGCTTATTTATTTATTTATTTATTTATTTATAACTTCCTGATAATAGATTTGACACAAATGGTGACACATTTTGTTTTGACAGTATTTGAAGTTCGCAGTAAACACCGTTCCAGTTCGGACAGTCATGGTAGCTGTAAAAAGAACTCTAACAATTTTTCTTGGCTTCAGTAAACACGGGCACGATAAATAAAAACCCATAATAATTACCGTTATTTTGATTGTGTCTTCACTTTCTGCCACATCCGACATTCTAATTCACAAATATTAATTTTGTTTTGATTATGCAATCATTAATTATTTCTCCAACGTCAGAGAACTTTCAAAGATGACAATGAATGGACAAAATATGCAGCTGTTATGTTTGTACAAATAGAGATAATAGTCTTTATTTGTTTTATATGCAGCTGATTATAATTATTTACAGCACTGACAGCCGCTAAGCTGGTCAGTAAATTGTCCACAGAACAATGGAGCTTCCTGTGACTGTGATGGCATCATTGCTCCCAAAATGTAAGGTAGCATTCATGGTATGTTCATGACAGGGAGTTAGAAATCGCCAAGATTAATTACCCTTCATTGCTACGCTGTTTTATAGAATTTTACGACAATCTGATAATTTTCTGAATATCAGAGTCATGACGTTCCGAAAACAATATTTAGAAATCCAAGAAATAAAATGTTTTATGCAATTTTAGTTTAAATTCCACCTTTACCGCGCAATGTCTTGTACTGGGCACCATATTCAGCATAACACTTGGCTCTAGGTTCTAGCCCGTCAAAAAATGCAAGTTTAAAGTTTACTAACAAAAGTGTTCCTCCCACAGAGGACAAGAAGACTGAACGTGTCTTACAGTCAAGTAGAACTTCTGTAATGAACTGGAACTAAATTTATAATCCGTGAATTTCCTTTGCTTTGTATTCACAGTTCCGCCCAGGAAGCTGACAATTTCGTATGAGAACGGAACAAATGTGCAGCAGAAGCGCGTAATAGGCCCGTACACTGAGGGCAGCACTGCGCAGATAACTTGCTCTGCCGCCGGAGGTGAGTATACCTTTTTTGTTCAAATTACACTTGCTTATAAAAACCCTGACAGGATAATACTGGACCAACTGAAGCAGGTTGCATAAACGTAGCTTAAAGAGTGTGAATATTTTATGACTTTATGTAGATTATACGTTGTTTTGGGCTGGGACAATTTCCTACGGTTCGAAAAGAATTGTACAAATTATAAGCTGGAATGAAAACACAACCTAATAGCAAGAGAATTTAAACTTTATAGTAACAAACGACTAATTTTCCTGTCATTGCCGCTTTCTCTCCGCCATCTACTGTGCCCAATCCTATACAGACCCCGTCCTTCAACTTGTAGTATACCAAGCACTGAGAACGCACAAATGAAGATCGAACTCGGATCCCTTATCCTCAGCGACGTACCCAAGTGGGGGTGGGGCTACCAAGCTTAAGCCTCCCCCCAAATAAATCGATCCAAACAAACTTGTTGCAGTCGGAATAATATTATAGGCTTGTTTTTTTTGTTAATTTTATGATAGTGATGCCATCTTCATGTCAAAACTATATGGCAGTTATCATATAACCTTTTAGACACATCGACAGGAAATATGTCTATCAGATCTCATCCTCATCATCTCCCCCCCCCCCCCCCCCCAATTCTGGGTGCTTCCTTTATTCCGCTAGACACAAGTTGTATAGCTGTAGAAATGGAAGTTATCGTATACCGGGTAATTGAGTTACTTTGCAGGCTGCACTTGTGTCAAGTTCATTTCGGTGCACGGATTAATTGACTTATAAACAAAGAACCAGGTATAAGGATGTAATAAAATCAACAGTGATATGAATTTAAAGAATATAAATACTTTTATCTTTCTGTTCTATTTGTTTTTTTGTGCAATATGTAGTGTATTTAGAGTAATAAGGTTTGGCATAACTGTGACTGACACAGCTAATTCTGAGGTAATGTCTGGCATGCTAGTCGAGAGCTGCTCTGTCAAATATAGCGCTATTCAGCTGGATGAGTCATAACGTTACTGTCCATGTGACGATAAAACGCGCTGTGATGGGGAAATTCACTGTCCACGACAACAGCAAACCTTTTGTACACTGCTGTATCACCGGGTTTGGAAGGCGAAAAATTCAGAGGCGAAGTCGTCTTGCCTAAACCCAAGGACTCAAATTTCTCACTTCGTCATTGCAATTTAAAAAGTATACGACTTCTGAATCCATCGTAGAAGTTCATTCACAAGTACAAGCAATGCACTTAAGTGTGATATTTAAAATTTTGACTGAACTGACACAGATATAAAATTTGGCGTTATGAATTGAGAATTTACGCAGGATTTGAATGAAATTTCCTATCTTTCTATCATACTCGATTTCAATACGTAGAATTTTTAGGCAATTGTTTTCTGCTGGTCACTTTATACAGCAAGTACAACCGTTTTAAAAGAGTACACCAATTTTATACCTGTAAGTAAGCTGCGTACTGTACCGGAATAGTATAAGCCTCATTCTCCTAATATGCCGGTCCATAAGTTACACACTTATACCCGCATATTAGATTTACTTCGAAACCGGCACATTAGTTTTATCATTTTATCGGTACACCAGTTTCGTGCCGGTACATAAAGATTACATCAGTAGCTGTACACCGGTCTTTTACTGGTACATATATCTTATCTCGGTACTGGTACCGGTGCATAAAAGTTATTCCCTTACTGCTATGTGAACCTTTCCCTTCATCGGTATATTAGCTATGTGCCAGTATGACTACAAAATCTGTCACTGGTTCCGGTACCTAAGTTCGATACCAGTGCCACTCTAATCGTTCTCGCCTGGAACCCAAAGTCACGTTCTTGTAGCGAGTACTCGTGCTCCTAAGTTTGGTCCCGGCTCCATTTCGCAGCACCGAGACTGCCTGTCCTGCCTGAATTTTATGTGGTTTTCCTCAGTCTGTCCAGGAAAATGTTGAGATGGTACCTCAAATTTCTCTATGACCGCTTTCCTTCCACATTGCTTCTAAATAATTTTTCCATATTCATGATAATCAACTATATGCAATCTTAAAAATTTAAAGTTTCGTTAAATCATCTTAGAATAAATTAACGAAATTCCTATGTGGAAAAACAGTACCGCCAATCTGTATACACTTATGGATAACAGTTACAGTGACAAAGTTTCTAGAACTGTACTCTTACCCGATTAACACGTGTCAGGCGCTTCTCGCAATTCTTTCAGTCGCTACACGTGTCTGTGTAAGTTATTCATCTGTGAAATGTCTGTTAGGACACGATATTCTATCTCAGAAGCGACTTCTCATATTTCTAGAGTGTTTAGATATATGATACGTGTTTGATTTGTTCAATGAATTTCACGCATACTGCTTGAGAACCTTTAACTAAACTCTACATGGTACGTGAGATTCGTTAAATAGAAATATTTCCGCGCCACGGCCCGATCGTGTTTGTCAGTCCGGAAATTGCCTTTCAGTGTTTGAGTAAGCGATCTTTTCGTCTGAACACATTACTAAGAAAGACTGATGATGGCGCTGCCAAGCTCTGAGCTATCATTCAGTAGTACCAACCCGAAAGGAACAATTAACCCTTAATCTGGAATCTGTAGTCAACAGATGAGGACATCATTTCGTAACACTTTAGCAGCTGTTTGTTTAAGGATCCTGAATGTTTTATGAAGAGAAGTTTATAAGAGTAATGAAATCGTTACGAAGAGAGACGATTGTAATCCAAATTTTAAAAAATACTAAGACTACAAGACATGTTTTCTCTAGAGCACACAGCTTTGATAAAACGGTTTTGGACTAGGGACTCATACTTAAAATGTTCTATTCGCACTCACCCATTCTGGGATGGTATTTTCATTTTCGTGGTTTTCTTCACGATCTTCTTTACAATTTTAGACTTGTGTATTACAGTATGCGAGACGGCATTTTTACATATCCTTCCAGCTCATAACTCCTAATTATCCTCCCCCTCAATCCATGAACTTGAGGAAGTGTTTTAAAAATAAATAACTCACAGGACATGATACTGGCTACTTTATTGCTTTTGATACTGATGGAAGTGAGCCCCATTGCTATAATGATATCTATCAACAGCATGTATAGAGTTCCCCGGAGTTGACTGATGAGAAATATAGCTCTGTATTCGGTAAGTCCTTGGGTAAAATCCAGGCCGGCAAGAAATTATATAATGTGGTGTTTATTGTGTTTTATCGCTATCTATACAGGAGTACCGAAACAGTAGCTTTAGCTGGGCCTACAGCTGTTATTCTTCACTTCATCATTCGCAAATTATCCTAATATTCATTCCTATATAAACTAATCAGTAAATATAACAATGTCGAATAAGGCAAAAGGGCTGGAAAAGGGCTGTCCAAATCGCGGCCCTGGGGCGAGATGCTGCCCGCGGGCTATTTTATATGAACCTCAAATCTGCAGTAACTTTTTAACAAGTTTAAAATTAAAGTATGAGAATATTTTGACATAACTTGTGTTATTAAAAAATAAAAGATGACCACAGGTCGGGTATATTTACGAAGGCATTTTTAGGCCAAATTTTTGGATATTGAATTAAGTTACCAGGACATACACGGTCAATATTAACTCTTTTAATTTAATTAAATTAACCTGTAAATGGATGGAAATTGAATTATTCTTTCTAAATGCAGACATTTTACAAAGTTTCGTAGGTTGCATTTCTAAATTTTAGTGAAATTCAAAGGGGCAGTCCTGTCGAATTTGATAGTAGTTTTAACACGTTTACCGTAAGTTGAAAATTGAATATAGAAATTAATATTAACATTAATAATTTTCACGTTTTGCTTTAGCTGGTTTCTGAGTTTAGAGGCAATTATGAGTTGGCTAGTGAAAAACGTTATATGTAGACCGGATACATGGAAATATTTTCCGGAGAACAGCGACCAACCAACGAATTGGCAAGTAGTTAACAAAACGTAGCCCACATTTACTTACTGAGGGCCGATGTTAAAAATACAAAATATCGACCATGATATTCCAGCTTCCTGCCATAGGACTTTTCGACTAAGTGGTCTACTTGTGAATAAGGCTTCAGACCGCTGTGGTAGAGCAACATCAACAAGGACTGGGCTAGTACTTCAACTATTACGAACTACTTGTCAATTTCAAGTGCATCCCGCACAGTAAATATTTACATGCAGGACATTTGCGTAACTCCGCGGATTAAATTACTTCTTCAGGAGCTCATACTGTCTCAGCTAGCGTTGTAACCCGCTCTTTGTACGGAACATGAAGGCTCACCAGGAGCTCATACTGTCTCAGCTAGCGTTGTAACCCACTCTTTGTACAGAACATGAAGGCTCACCGGGAGCTCATAATGTCTCAGCTAGCGTTGTAACCCGCTCTTTGTACGGAACATGAAGGCTCACCAGGAGCTCATAATGTCTCAGCTAGCGTTGTAACCCGCTCTTTGTACGGAACATGAAGGCTCACCAGGAGCTCATAATGTCTCAGCTAGCGTATTAAACCGCTCTTTGTACGGAACACGAAGGCTCACCAGGAGCTCATAATGTCTCAGCTAGCGTTGTAACCCGCTCTTTGTATAGAACATGAAGGCTCACCAGGAGCTCATACTGTCTCAGCTATCGTTGTAACCCGCTCTTTGTACAGAACATGAAGGCTCACCAGGAGCTCATAATGTCTCAGCTATCGTTGTAACCCGCTCTTTGTACAGAACATGAAGGATCACCAGGAGCTCATACTCTCTCAGCTATCGTTGTAACCCGCTCTTTGTACAGAACATGAAGGCTCACCAGGAGCTCATAATGTCTCAGCTAGCGTTGTAACCCGCTCTTTGTACGGAACATGAAGGCTCACCAGGAGCTCGTAATGTCTCAGCTATCGTTGTAACCCGCTCTTTGTACAGAACATGAAGGCTCACCAGGAGCTCATACTGTCTCAGCTAGCGTAGTAACCCGCTCTTTGTACGGAACATGAAGGCTCACCAGGAGCTCATACTGTCTCAGCTAGCGTAGTAGCCCGCTCTTTGTACGGAACATAAAGGCTCACCAGGAGCTCATACTGTCTCAGCTAGCTTAGTAACCCGCTCTTTGTACGGCACATGAAGGCTCACCAGGAGCTCATACTGTCTCAGCTAGCGTAGTAGCCCGCTCTTTGTACGAAACATAAAGGCTCACCAGGAGCTCATACTGTCTCAGCAAGCGTTGTAACCCGCTCTTTGTACGGAACGTGAAGGCTCACCACCGTGTTCACAAAGCCCGACCTTGGGCCCTATCCTGAGCCAGATAAATCCAATCCACATCCTCACTCACTGTTTCTCTAAGGTAACCTTTAATATAATTTCCCACAACAACTCGTAGAACAGTCAAGTGATTCGTACCCTTCAGGCTTACTGGCTAACGTTTTATATGCGCCTCTCATTCTCTGCTTGCCATATTTCACATCCAACTCACGCTTCTTGATTTGATCAGCCTGAAACTTACGAAGCTCCTCATTATTCATTTTCTCTTCCCTGCTGCTGGCCCCTCTCCGTTAGGTCGGAGTGTTCTCAGAACCGTCATTCCTAACACCTTGCATTGAGACGCCATGATTAACACCCATATAAAGTAACAAGTAACATAAATGTTTTTTTCTGCGCTAATGTTTACGTTTTTAGATAGGAGACAGGAAGACAAGCTTCTGTAATGAATGGTAGAAACATTTTATGAAAAACTTGCTATTAATACTGTAATTTTAATTTGCTACTGTGTTTCGTACATATAGGTACATATACCGAGTTATGTATATATACACGTACACACACACACACACACACACACAGAAGCCACTAGCGAAAAAAATTATGAAATTACGCCTATACGAGTGGAGGGGGAGGGAAATCTGGGATATCGGAAGGGTACTTTGTAGAAAAAATTCATCTTTTCCAGGTGGAAAATTGCAAACCCTTCAATTCCTCATCTAATTTGTGGCCTGCCTCTATATAAAGCCTACATTGCAGTTACACTGGCAGATGTCACCAACGCGAAGTTTCAGGTTCTCACAGCGGTGGTAATGGAGAGTTATGTGTTTTGGGATGTGTATATTGACGTATAGGTACTTACATACCAATACACAAGGCACCTTGCACATATACTCGTATACCAACATGCATTGTATCATCTTGCAGAAGACCGAAATATTCGAATTCGTTTAAAAACCACATTTGCTCCGTTCTTCCACTCATCTGTTGCTCAGAGCAAGCAGCCATATAGTCTGCCTGAATGAGAACGTCGATCAAATAATTAGCATGATAGGTGGGTCAGTTGCATGTGTGTCTATAAATTTAACCAGAGCGCTGGAAGCATGCAGGTATTCATAATGGGGGCGATGTGACAAAGTGAATAAATGGCTTCTTAGTAAATGTAACGAGTCATACCGTGTAAATGGTTCTGCCGTGTTCACTGCAATTTATTTTTACAGGATTCTTGTCTGTGGTGTTTTAATGTACCTTAAAGTTAGGCATTCGCGCACATTTGCCAGGCGGAGGCTGGAAGAGTTAAACCAAAGGCTTTGAAGCGGATACCCAGATTTATGGGGGAACCTTTACCGCCGACAAGCCTTTACCCTCTTTCTCTCACCCTTCAGCGGGGTTGGGGTCTAGAAGAGAACTTTGTCTCCCTCGATTGTAGTTGAGAATTTCGCCACCAGAACTTGCCCTTCTTACACTTAGACTCCAAACCTCTACATCACGAAGGTAATAAAATCAAAACGGTAGTGGATTGCAAATGAAACTGTTCAGACTCGGTGTGTGTGTGTGTTTGTGTCTAGCATTATGTTATGTGTGCATCGTGAAGCATAAAACACGGTTATCGCCTTTTGAAAAGCTTTAATGTAAGGTACAAGGTATTACCATCTGCTAGATAAAGTGTTTTAGACTCGTTATGTCTCGCCAATCCCCCTCACATACCTCTGTTTATTAGACCCTAATTAGTAACATCGTCCCTCTTGCTGAAATGGTCAGATTCACACTGAAATGCAACCCAATTTCAACAACTTCACAATGATAATCTGGTAGATGGGGACCGCGAAGCTTTCTGCCAAACCATAATGCATGAATTTTATGAAGTTAAAGTGGTGGTTGTGTTATTCGAGGCTCCTTCTGCGAGTGTAAGACTTTTGTTTAAATCGCAAAGTTCTCGGCGAGTGTAGTGATAATGTATAAGAATATATCTGTTCAATGAATTTGTTAATGTAACGCACGACAGTTAATTCGTGACCTGTTACCACATATAATTTTTCAGGGTCGAAGTTATAAGTATGTTAGTGCTGCAGTTGACACTGAGTGTAGTCATACCTCCACTTCCACATATGGTTTTATGGTTTTTACAGGGACAACTTTAACTATAATGACATTCCTTTTCGACTGGTAAAGTTACCGACGTTTCGAAGCATCATAGTGCCTTCATCTTCAGGGTTAATCATTCCCAGGAGAACCATTCTTCTTGACACTAAAAATGAAGGAAAAGCGATCATTTTAAATTTAGCTAACTAGTTACCAGTCGACCAGAAGACTTGAATTTTCAGAAACACTGTGTAAGAAACAAAAGTGTCGCTTTGTCAGAGACGTTTTTATGAAAAATACGTTTGCCATAACTGCAAATATATAGTTGTACCACGTTTTATGGCTATAGAAAAAATTATTTTAGGAACACATTAGAGCAGATTGATCTCAAACAAGGACTCGTAGACCGTACTAAATAAAAGTTCTATACACACACATTGTCTCCAGCTTTTTGTATACATCGTAGACAGACCCCAAATTGACACACTTTCCTTTTTGCGATTTGCGGAAGTACCTTCTTTCGAAAAACTTAGTGTAATCCAGAGGTTAGACCGCGTGTCTTACTACTCGGAAGTTCTGAGAATTGTTCTACTTAATACGTACTAGACAATTGTAGGTAGCACGGGTATTAAAAAACCAAGCAAAAAAGCGAAGGCAATTAATATGCACGTATATTATTTAAATTCGAATATAGTTTTCAAGAAATAGCGATGAAAGTACGAAAAGCACTAGTACCGACACGCATCTAGCTGAAAGGTGCAAGCGGAGAAGTCACTAATCAAAGAAAAGTAGCGTTTGATCTGAGCAGGAAGGCTAATGCTGACTGTAACTGAAGGAATAATTAAACACAGGGTGTTCCGAGTAAGCACAAAAATGACCAATATTTTTCAACAGTATATAATATATAGTAACGAAATAAAAATTATAATTCTACTTACAGTCAGCATTTTGTTGAAACATGTATGCCGGTACTCTAATAAAAAAATTACACCACCAACATGCACGAGGTGTGTATAACGTTTGGCACATTTCCTGTATGTAACAATTATTTAGCTTTATGCATACCGGCTTACACTCAATGTGAAGTATAACACGTTTTCATACACCATGTTCAGAATTTCTGAATATAAGGAACTTACTTTAATTGTAGAGCTTTAAAGAGTCAATATTACGGACTCATTTTACAGCTTTTATTTCTAAGGAATTTCTATAATTTTTCTAACTTTTAACTTTTTTGTTTACATTTCAACAACAGTAGTAATAATAAGAGTGAACTTAAAAATAATGCAATAATAATAGGTGAACTATAATTTCAATTTTCTAAATATATGCTTTCACAGACACATTTTTTAAAATAGATGGGCTTCTGTAATTCTGCATCACGTGAGAGCAAAATAGAGCTTTATCTTATTTCTTTAGTCTGCGAAAGCTTGAAGCGTGATAAGTAATAATGTATGAAATCTCCATATACGAAAACCGGTTTGGAAATAATTGTGTTTTATGCGGTGTATCGTTCATGAATAACTTACTTCCCTTAAAACAGTTTCTTATCAAGTAATAACGTATTTTCAAAATTGTGATCATTGATTTCATTTGTTTTTTTTACACATTGTGACCATCAATAAAAATGAACACTTTTGAAAACGATGGCTGTTTTTTTTTATCGAAGGTACATAACATGCCATTCATTTTTATGGAAATTGTCCTATCACCAATGCTAATCCTCAAAATGTTTACGCACAAACACATGCTCTTCAAATGAATGAATAATTACAGTTGAATTAGAACAGTGTATTGGAAGGCAACAGGGTGAAGAATACAGCAACTATGTATTACCTACTTAGGATTGTCACTTAATGTCAAAGCATATACTCTCTTTATTAGGCCTAAGTCCAAAGAATATATCAGTATTATTTTCCACGTTGTTTAGTACTCGTGTATTTCATTACGTTTTGGGCGTGACTGCAATCCTGGATTCAATCGAATATTTGCCATGATATTTAGGCCTATGTTACTATTATGATTTTTTAAATTGCACCATATATGGCAGCGGTTGGGATTAAAGCGGGACGTTTTGAGTACCATACCACTGTGTTGACCACTACAATTGCAAATGGGAGTGGAACCACTTCCCGAAACGTCGGTGTACAACTTAATATTGGTAGGTCTACAATGAACAGACCTTTGTTACTAACGTTTAGAGGATTATTAAACATGGAGCATTGAATATAATAGAGGAACTTTTTATTTCTTACTGACTGTCGTTTTCAGATAGGCATATGAATTATAAATTACGGGACATGAGCTTTCCCACCCTCAATTAGCACGATCCTCAGTGTCAATAACCGTCACACCATTCTGCTGAGTTTGGACAGTGTTTATGGACTATGTACACCGTCACACCATTGTGCTCAGTTTGAACAGTGTTTATGAACTGTGTACACCGTCACACCATTGTGCTCAGTTTGGACAGTGTTTATGAACTGTGTACACCGTCACACCATTGTGCTCAGTTTGAACAGTGTTTATGAACTGTGTACACCGTCACACCATTGTGCTCAGTTTGGACAGTGTTTATGAACTGTGTACACCGTCACACCATTCTGCTGAGTTTGGACAGTGTTTATGGACTGTGTACACCGTCACACCATTGTGCTCAGTTTGAACAGTGTTTATGGACTGTGTACACCGTCACACCATTGTGCTCAGTTTGAACAGTGTATATGGACTGTGTACACCGTCACACCATTGTGCTCAGTTTGAACAGTTTATATGGACTGTGTACACCGTCACACCATTGTGCTCAGTTTGAACAGTGTTTATGGACTGTGTACACCGTCACACCATTGTGCTCAGTTTGAACAGTGTTTATGGACTGTGTACACCGTCACACCATTGTGCTCAGTTTGAACAGTGTTTTTGGACTGTGTACACCGTCACACCATTGTGCTCAGTTTGAACAGTGTTTATGGACTGTGTACACCGTCACACCATTGTGCTCAGTTTGAACAGTGTTTATGGACTGTGTACACCGTCACACCATTCTGCTGAGTTTGGACAGTGTTTATGGACTGTGTACACCGTCACACCATTCTGCTGAGTTTGGACAGTGTTTATGGACTGTGTACACCGTCACACCATTGTGCTCAGTTTGAACAGTGTTTATGGACTGTGTACACCGTCACACCATTCTGCTGAGTTTGGACAGTGTTTATGGACTGTGTACACCGTCACATCATTCTGCTGAGTTTGGACAGTGTTTATGAACTGTGTACACCGTCACACCATTGTGCTCAGTTTGAACAGTGTTTATGGACTGTGTACACCGTCACACCATTGTGCTCAGTTTGAACAGTGTTTATGGACTGTGTACACCGTCACACCATTGTGCTCAGTTTGAACAGTGTATATGGACTGTGTACACCGTCACACCATTGTGCTCAGTTTGAACAGTGTTTATGGACTGTGTACACCGTCACACCATTCTGCTGAGTTTGGACAGTGTTTATGGACTGTGTACACCGTCACACCATAGTGCTCAGTTTGAACAGTGTTTATGGACTGTGTACACCGTCACACCATTCTGCTGAGTTTGGACAGTGTTTATGGACTGTGTACACCGTCACACCATTGTGCTCAGTTTGAACAGTGTTTATGGACTGTGTACACCGTCACACCATTGTGCTCAGTTTGAACAGTGTTTATGGACTGTGTACACCGTCACACAATTGTGCTCAGTTTGAACAGTGTTTATGGACTGTGTACACCGTCACACCATTGTGCTCAGTTTGAACAGTGTTTATGGACTGTGTACACCGTCACACCATTGTGCTCAGTTTGAACAGTGTTTATGGACTGTGTACACCGTCACACCATTGTGCACAGTTTGAACAGTGTTCATGGACTGTGTACACCGTCACACCATTGTGCTCAGTTTGATCAGTGTTTATGGACTGTGTACACCGTCACACCATTGTGCTCAGTTTGATCAGTGTTTATGGACTGTGTACACCGTCATATCATTGTGCTCAGTTTGAACAGTGCCACACAGTTTTACTCCTATATTATTGATTCCGCACTACTTGTACAATCCGTTTTCAGTTTGGGGCAGAATTATAAACTGTCCCACTCGGTTAAATGTACCTGTAGTTATCCCTTGTCTTGAATTTGTAGAATCGTTGTAAGTTATTTCTCATGACGGAGAGAGGCCGGTGTGTGTGCTTCTTTGTGTATTCTCCATTTACTCTGACGCTTCGTTTTCCTGCTGTGCGTAGTTATATATGCTCACGTAGCGGTGTCAAGGGTATGTGACTTTGTCATAGTTTTAAACACAAAATTCTTGGTATGGCGAGAATCTTGTAACTTTGAATGAACAATGTGCTACAACTATGAATGTTCTGTTCGACTGACTACTGAAAATCTCTCATGCTGGGATTGTCTTTCATAATACTCACAGTAACTAAGTGACGTCACACGGCACCTGTCCCTTTGATACCGTTACGTGAGCATGGAGACCACACAGTAAGAAGAATAAAGCGCCACGGTAAATCCAGAGCGCGCGCACACACACCCTTTGACGTCATGAGTAGTAACCTACAACGATTCTCAAAATTCAAGACAGGAAACATCTAATAGTGTTTGCGTCTGCTACAGCTGCATTTAACCGAATGACGCAGTCGCTAATTTTGCTCTGAACTGAACAAGAGAAGTCACAAGCAGTGCTGAATCAATAGTATAGGAGTAAAATGGTGTGACGGTGTATGCCGTCTGCAACCACGGCTCAAACTGAGTGAAACAGGAGCGACAATAATAGAACACTAATAAGTGCTATTAAGAGAACTGAAACGTGCAAGCAGTGAAACTTTCAAACAAAAATACAAAACATTGGAGCTAATAACATGTGAGGTTTTATTAACGTGAATAAAGGTTTTAACAAATTATAACTCTTAGTAGAGTTAACGGTGTTGAGAGCCGAGAAGCTTTACGTTTCATAATGTTATGATTTACATGGAGAAGAATGTTGATAAAAAAAGAAAAGTTACATTCATGTTTGAAACTATACAATAGGTATAATACAAACTTCTCGAGACGTCCCTCAGGCATGAATCCCATGATATTGTGAGACGTAATTCATTGGAGGGGAATTTAATTAGGACGAGACTACTTAACGAATTAAAAATGTAGCTTTATGTCTTATTCATTATATTCTTATCTAAAGAAGTTTTCATTAGTTAAGATTTTATAGCTTCTATTACAGGAAGATTACTGAATAATAAATTGGAAATTAAAATGAAAAAAAGCCCCCGAGTTTCGTGGACGTAAAAGCACATATGCTCCTGTGCATGCTAGGAAAGTATGAGGATGTGTGGAATTAGAACTCCACTCGTTCGTAACCTCAGCACTGGGTGGAGGTAAGTGGTCATCTTTTCCTGCCTTCTTTACCGCCGGGGAAAGTGCTAGGAAGATGGATGAGACAGAGAGCCTGTCCGGAGATTTTGGAGAAGAGAAAAATCTCTCTTCCCTGCCGGGAATCAAATCACGATTTATCGGTCTTCCGGCCCTAGCCTAGTCGCTGTTCCGACTGTTCTATCCCGGCTCACATTTTCCTACAGACACTGAAGAATGCCACGGAATTTTCGGTCATGGTGTCTGGTCTGCAGACACAGATGTGAAGGCGAGATATTCGGAGCACAAAACAGCAGTGAGAAGCACTTGTTCGCGAGATGTGTTTTAAAATATAAATACTTTTCTCATTGAGTTCAACATTGGCTTTTATGAACTTGAATTAAAATGTATGCATATTGAAATAGCACTTATAAAACCACTAACAAGTAATGCTAGTAGCAACTCTTGTGTTCAGGTTCCTTTTGATTTCTAATAGTACGTAGAACTACATCAGAATTCTGCTTTTAGGAACATAATGCCTGCCTAGTAGTTTACCTTGAGGAACGTGCCATGCGGTAGACATATTAATCTGTTTTTCCAGGAAATGTATGAAACATTTTAAAAACAAATGAGTGGCGGAGAATGTAGGGTCTGAACTATTTCTCTTAAAGATAATAACAGTATGAAACCAGTGTATAAAAGAAAGTCGGCATACATAGAATAAACACGGACCCTAACGGTGTTTTTCCAGCGTACGTCATAATATTGTCATATTGGTACACTTACTGAAGCACATTTCAAAGAAAGTGACAGCCATGCAGTAATATTGTGTTAAATTCTACATGACCGTAGCACAGAATTTTCTTTACTATTCCTGCATTTTTGTGTGCACGCGCTTTGGGTATGTAGAAACTGGTTTGGCCGTGATCCTGTAGACTTTATTCGGAAAGTAGCCTGTTATAAATTCGGCCGAATTTCACCATATCATTACTGAAGTTTTCCAATGATTTGGCTCAATTCAGACGAATATATGATACTAGTTTAAAATAAAACATGTCCGTGTCCTTCCTCATGCTTACTTGTTCATTGTTCACTGTTCACGACTTTCCTCTCATTCGACGTGAGGTAACTCCTGCAAAACACATACACACATTCTTTAAAATAACACAGCAATTAATCAGTCATATTCGTCCACGGACTCTGTCAAAATCTAAAACATTTTTCGAATTATTTCCACTTACTGTCACTGGTATAGTGGCGTGGTTAAGTACAAACTTGCCGACTGCATGAAATGAAGTAATAATAACTACTTGTCTGCGAACCGCACTTTGGTGATATGTACATGACAAGAGTAACTTTGCATCATCAAGAATGACAACTAATTTCCGTAGTCATTTTCAGTGACATACAAGTACGTGAAGTGCCGTTTCAGTTTTTGTGTATCAGTTTAAATGAAACACAATTATTTCAGCAGGCAGAATTGCAGCACGTAGTTATAAACTTCTTGAAACTGCTGCAGGCGCTTTGACAACTTTGTGCCTATAAAGTCTTTTGATTAAACAGTTTATTTGTGTTCAGATTATGCGCTGTAGATCATACTATTTGTGTTCAGATTATGCACTGTAGATCATACTATTTGTGTTCAGATTATGCACTGTAGATCATACAGCTAACCTAATATTCCCGCTGTATAAGTTTGGATATCTATAAATGAATCTTAATTAAATACATGTATAAAATACGTTTCGCTTGAAGAAACTTTTTTGACGAATATGACAGTTTGTGAACTTCATATTATGATTAGGAGAGGGATTATTATAAAAGTATAATATTCATTTTATTTATTAAAATCATGTTAAATGCTTAATTCATATTGTATTAGTTACAATCAATGTGTATGCTAATTAAGTTCTTCATCTTTAATTGTTTAAATAATTCCATTTTCTCTGGCAATGCCACCTTTTTCTGAATTAGCACCGTAAGAGGACTTCTGGGTTTTTGGAAAGGAAATTCTCACATGTGCTTTGTTGACAACCAGCCACTAGTTACGATCCTCAGGTGTATGATTAAAGTCTACCTTCACATATTTATTTTGAATTAACATTGAAGAATTATTATAAAATATTAAACCCGCCGTGAGTAACAATTATTAGTGTAGAATCCATCTGTATCAAATTTACTAGATATCCATTTACTAATTTCTAATATGGAAAATACTTATTTTATATCATATGTACCGTGCATTTTGTAATAAGTCTAAGTTAAACCAACTAATGCACAAGACACGACACTTACCGGACACACAACATCCAAAGCACAGGACGAGATCGATGTTGATCGACTATGTGATTGTATACATGGCCAACAACAAGTAAAACTTTCTTGAAAAAGCTTTTAAGTGTTTTAACCGTCTAAATCGAATCATGTAACAATATTTGTATATAATAATTTTACTGCGTTATTTGAAGTATCAGCTTACGAGTACATCACTGACTTAGACACGTTGTATTATTTACTCTTAACGTTTAGTTTTATTTCTATATGCATCTATTCATTTTAATATTGTGAGCGGCATGTGCACTTCCATTATAATGCCAAATGTATGTGTATCTGGATGTCATAGATATTTGTGATTCTTTGATGCGCCCCCTGAGGATGGCAACTTGATTGCCGAAACGTATGTAGGGGTTACAAATATACCTTACTTTGTTAATAATTCTTGTGCATTAGTTGGTTTAACGTAGACTTGTGGAACATACTGTTGGGTAGAAATAATTCTCACAGGCGTTCTGCGCATATAAAATTAAACGGAAAAGCGCACTCTTAGAAGAAGATAATTGTTTTCTTTCGGAATTCCATTTCAGTGTTCCTGCTGTATTTGAATCATTTCTCATACATTCTTTATTAACACTTTATATGTAGTACAATTAATATGTAATTTACAAAATCAGCGTAAACAATAGTTACCAAATAATGGTAGTCTATTGAAGTTACGGTATTTTACTTATATCAGCACAAGCGATTATTGGTTCAGTATTAAATAATTATCTATCTGAATACATAACACTATCTACTAGTTTTTGAGTTATTTAATTGCCAGTATAGCTGAAGGGTTTGTCCTGAAAGTACGTTGTATATAAGCCAGCAAAGATACTTTGGGCCTTCAATAGCGAAGTGGCTGTTGCCTTTCAGGTCGTCCAGCGCCCCGGGTCACGTGGTGGAGAGATGGCATTGAGATCGACAACTCTGATGAAGCACTGTCCGAGCACCGTGTCAAGAACATTCTGCGGTTGGAGAATCTGGAACGACGTCATCTCAATACGGTGCTCACGTGCAAGGCGTCCAACAACGACATGGTCAGCCCTCTGACGGCTAACGTGACTCTCGACATGCACCGTAAGTAATCACTTTCATCTCAGATTCGCAGACTCATCGGATTTCTTGTTGAACATGTTATGTACAACATAGCCCTGTGCTTAGTGTAATACACAGAAATGCGCGTTATAAACATGCCTGCTTCATATGTGGTACAGTTCAATGCTGATGTCATTTGGCTGCGCAGGAACTTCGTCAAATCCGCTATCACTATCTTATCTCATGTGACAATAACAGATGCAGAACTTCATTCCTTGTTTTGTCGTCTGTAGTAAGGAAAATACAAAGCATTTTATACAGCGACATAACAGCAGATATGTTCTGCCATGAAGTTACCAGCAGCAGTTTCCTCTGAAACTCTGATGTTAATCCACAGTACCCTGTAGCTTCATGGCTCATACTTGAGCGATTCACACCCTGCGCATGTCTTTATTTTGATACGAATACAAATTGTAGTTACAAAGGCTATGATGTATTTAAAAGATCATTTTTAACCAGCGAATAGTGGGCAACAGAAAATAAGAGACCATAAAGTTAAAAACTGACCTGTACGTAAAGTGTAATACGTCATACTACGTCATGTAGTAATGACAAGAAACAACGTTCCGGTGAGACTATGTCAGTTTAGTGACTAGGCTACAGGGTAGACTACTCTAACCTTGGGATCTGTTTCCGGGTCTGGGACAGATGAAGTGGGTACGGGGGCACTTCTTCGGGATAAAGTAGCCACATCGTGAAGCTGACTACGTAATTCCATCCCCGCCAATTAGCTATGTATTGGTGTAAAAAATACTCTTATAATGCCCACGTGTAGTGTCTATAAATGTGAAAAATTAGTTTCATTATTTCTGTTTGAGTTTAAAACAAACAGGGTGTGAAGCGTACTTCAGAAGGGTGTGAAGCGTACTTCAGAAACTCTTGGCAAAAATGTTTAGGGACCAGCTAATACAGACTGTCCGATGTGACGTAAGATATGGGTTTATTGTTTAAAAATGCCTTTTGATATTATGGAAGAAACTGTGAAACTAAGAGCACACGAAAACTCTAAAAAGTTTGTAAAATACAGTAGGGAGACATCGGAGGGCATGACTTTGCCGCACACACCCGTTTCATCCTAACGTACTATTACTTGTTTGCTGTTTTTTCTTTCTTTACAACCTTTTTTCGCTTCCTACTAGTGACAGCTAATTTGCGGACTGCAAGGTTGTTTGAGTCGTTCCTCTAGATTCAGACCCTCTGACGTAATTGGGGCCCTTTTTCAGAAAATGAACTATGGGAGCAAGAGTGTACGACTGTTCTGAACTTACTAAATTCTTGTCTGAAAGACATGAACCTATTTTGTTTTCTCATTTCACGCAACATGTGCTTCACCGCACTTTACTTTCCACAGATCCCTAATGTGTAAAGATTGGACTTCTAGTCCTGGACGTAAGGATGCCGTAGTCTTAGAGTCTATGCGAAAGTTTTCCCCTCCCCTACCTCTATAGGTTTCTAGTTTCTGAGTAATTTTGGGGGTGTATTTATTTTGTGGGCTTAGCACTGTTACGTATTTGGATGACGATGTCGAGTTTTTGCGCACAAGTGTTTTAGTTTTGTTGCGATATTATATTTATATTTATAAAATTTACGCTGTCTCTGTCATGGAGATTAAAGATAACGCAATGATTGTGACATTGTAACTATAAGCAAGGGATTTGAAGTAACCTCTATTTTATATCTAAACATGTTCCACAAGCTGCTCTTATTAGTTGTGTAATAGAGGAAAATCAGTTTGAGGCTTCAATTTCGGCATAAGGAATGTAATTAGTACGGAGTATAACTTCAGTTTCCTAATCTTCCTATGGTTACAAAAAAGTGATAAGATCTGTAAGTGATCAGAACAAGGATTAGAAAGCGATTGAGCTGACTGCAACACATGTGGTTTTCATATGATTTGTTATTTAAGTTAGATATAAATTAAAGTTTAAATTATTCGACAAACATGTTTAAGTACAACAATACATGAATATCCACTCGGTGGTTCTCGAAATATTGTGTGTATAAAAAGACTAAAGTTGGGACAAAGGGATTTTAATAGGAATTTTTCCATAGATGTGAAAGGACTTAAAAATAATGCAAATATTTATGATTTCAAGAAACAAGAATCAGCCTTGTTACAGTCTATTAGCAGTTTCTGTTACATTGAAACTTTGCTTCTCACGTCACAACTTGTAAAATGAAACCTTCTAGCAGGTATCTCGACACTTTGCTGGATACGTCACAACATGTTTAAATGAAACATTTTAGCAGATTGTTGGACACATTAAACAGGTTCAAATAAAAATTTATCAGGTCTCAGTACTTGCACAGTTTGGCGAATACGTCACAACAGTTTACAAACAAATCTTCCAACAGGTTGTAGTATATTCACACTTTGCTCGATACGTCGTGCCAGTTTTAAACGAAAGCTTCAGCCCAGTGTAGGATCTCTACATTTTTATAGATACGTCAAAAAGGTTTAAATGAAACCTTTATTTTGCTGGATATGTTGTAGCAAGTTTAAATTAAACCTTTCAGTAGACTGTAGCACCTTCACGCTTTGATGAATATGTTACAATTTAAGTGAAACTTTACAGCAGCCTTTGGTGCTTCAGCATTTTGGCTCTACGTCACACGTTTAAGCGAAAAATTGTTATGGGTTCCAGTACCTCTACGTTTTGCTCTACACAAAAGGTTTAAATGAGACTTTTTCAGATAATATGTTTGGTAACGGAGGACTCACAATATGGCTTTCTCAGTATTCTTTTAACATCTCTAGATTGGTATTTTTGTGACTCTCTAAACACAAGTCTTCCACAGCAAACTTCTTATTCCACAAAGAGTTTTATCTGCGTATTTGAGTTCAATAATGTTTCCAGAGTATTTAGCTAAATTTCAGATTGCAGCTAAGGACAAGAGACGTGTAGAGGTTTCCTGACGGACATAAACACAACTTAACTTCTCTCAATTACACAAAAAGATTTCTATTTGTTCGTAAGTTAGTTGATAAGAGAGTATTTAGGATTAGTTTTATATATTTATTCTAGTACGCACTGTAGTATTTTCATCATGCCTTTTGGTGTAGCCTAACATATTTAGGACAAACGTCTCATTTTTGGACATTTTGATAATTGTGTGTGATTTTCACAGATAACGCACGAAGCTGCAAATAAGAAATTGGTTAACCCGTCCTATTGTCAATTCATTATGATTATTAACAAATTATTAGCTTAATACTGCGCACAAAGTGCATCTGCAATTAATCACATGGTACGAAACTACCAAAGTACCACCTGTCTTGCAGTTTAAATATGTTGTTATAACTGCTTGTGAAAATATCCGCAGTTCAAGTACTAGCTGCGAAAAATTAGCGGACACTTTCGTATACGTCTTGGCAAATGGGTTTATGCTAACTGCTAACATGATATAAATTGTTGCCATCTAATAAATTATTTCGAATAAATTGCATTATATCCTTCGGTAAGTTTCATAATATATCACATTAATTTTAGTGGAAATATGATTGTGGTAATGTGTAAAGATTTAATTGATTTTCTGTTACAAATAATTTATTTTTCAGTAAATTCTGTTTATGGTACTATGTTAGTAATTAATGGAACTGAAAACAAGTGGTGCATAAGCTTTTTGTGCTACTTTCCAGGTGTGTAAGTTGCGAAGTAAAGAAGAATGCGAACAAGTAAAATCACTGTCAATCTGAACACAATTTTTATTAGACGATAGAGCCTATTTATCAATCGAGCTACATGTTTTAACCTAAATTAGGTCATCTGCAGGCACAAATTGTACACAAAATACGAACGGCTTCTATGGAAGCTATATTCGCCCGTCTTTCCGTCCGTCTGGTCCGTATTACTCTATATGACTCAGTTTCAGGGACTTAAATATTTAACACATTTT
The DNA here is from genome assembly GCA_021186555.1 of Reticulitermes speratus. Lineage (NCBI taxonomy): Eukaryota > Metazoa > Arthropoda > Insecta > Blattodea > Rhinotermitidae > Reticulitermes > Reticulitermes speratus. Next base: position 34,229,007 of record JAJKFL010000001.1, on the reverse strand, counting down.
CGTAAAATTCAGAAAAAATCGTATTTCACAACAATTGGCCGAGTAAGCGTGAGTTTTGTAAAATTCGACTCCGTGACAGTCAAACTTTACTTCAAGCCTGAAATGAACTCATGCCCACAATTTCCATATTTTTTTCAGATTTAGAAAAATTTCGATATAGAGAGTTTTTCACTTAATGCCAATCAGCAGTTTTAAATGTAGTGAAATTGGGTATAGTGAAAACCATACTGTACTTCAGGAAGCAATTAAGACTTTTCCGGACATTTACACATTTTTCTTCTGTTTTAGAATAAATTCGGTACAAGGACTATCCACAAAATTTCATCGAGTGACTTGAGGTAATCGGCTCAGTGAAAACCGTTCTTTACTGGGGGGGGATGAATGAAATTCTATCCATGCATTCCACGTTTATTACCTAACTCATATGAAATTCAGTTGTCCTTAATGGTATTCAACATTTACGAGTTTCATGGATGTTGGCACAAGGTAGGCCGTGCTTTTCTTGTGGGTGTAAATTAAATTACATTATGCATGTGGAGTGAAACCGTGTGGCACTAGAAGCAAGAAAGCCCTCGGTAAAATCTGTTTAATTCATTAGGTCGTACGCCATTTACAATCTTGTTTACTCCTTTTGGGGTTTGAGATTATGTCTTTGTGAAAATGCAGCCTCCATTGTTCCTATTTTCATCCCCCCTCCCGCAAATGATGATGCATGAATAAATACGGAGCATTGGTGGAATAATAACAGATAAGAGAATTCGAAGTGCTCGGAAAGAAGCTGTTCCACTATTTCATTTTTCAAGCTAATTCCAAGTGGAATTCCCTTGGCTTGGACCCGGCCTCCGTGGTAATAAACCTGCCACTAACCACCTGAACTTAGGCAAGGCCATCGCACACGTGAGTCTAACGTGTCTAGGCCTCTTTGTCTGGATTGTGCTGTCCTCTGTTGGTAAGAACCTGCAGATGTACCGATCGTCTGTCCTTACGTATTATAATTCCGTCTTCATACATCACGGAAGGTCTAATCCTTGCAAGCTGAAGACGAGGAATAGTAAAATAATTTAGTTACAGTTTGCTGGTCCGGACGACCTCATTGCGTGTTCCAGTTTTCAATGCAAGTTTTATCCCTGCCAGACGATTATTTTACGGATTTTTTCGCCGGAACTTTTCAACGTGTATTGTAATTTAAGCAAACTGCTATGTGAAAGTTAGCCTCGGACGTGTTGGGCAAGTATCTAGTTGCGACCTAATAATGTTCCTTGGTTTGAATGTGGTGTAGCAGGAGTCTGTTGCAGTAAGCCCTGAATATTCATAACAGAGAAGATCTTCCGCGATATGAGGTTTTCAATGTGTCGCTCTCGTTTCATCAACATTTATTCATGAACCTGATATTAAAGGTAGTCCTTTCATAAATTTCAATTTCCAGTACGACTAAGATGTAAAATGTGGTTAAGTTATTTTACTTGGCGAATACTTTTCTTATCTCAAATTCAACAAACCGCACTCTCACTTAAGAGTTGCTGTAAAACTGGAAACAATAATGTAAACTTCCAACATTAATTACGTTTTCCATGTTAATAAGATGGAAGACACAAGTAAAAACTTTGAATTAATTCTGCTTCTTTACTCATTTCATCATCAATCACGCTATAATAATAATAATAATAATAATAATAATAATAAACTTTTTGATTGCATTTATGGCAAACTTTGGAAACCAAGTAGAATTTTCTTCTTATTAATTAGGTCGATTATGTTTGGCTTGTGGTGAGTTAAACATAGCCAATTACGAATTCAGCTAACCTTACACAAGTGACTAAGCATTCTGAGCACACCCGAAAGAAGGTTTATAATGTGTCTCTTTGAAACTAGTACTACCACCACCACCACCACCACACTACTACTACTACTACTACTACTACTACTACTACTACTACACTTCTGTGTTGCCATTAAGTGTAATAAAAAGTAAGTGGGGAGGGTAAAATATATAAAATTCACACACACACCACTTTAACCAACAAATGCACTCTTATTATACTTTGTTATGTTATAAAATAGTCACAGTGAACTAGCCCGACATGTTTCGATCCCTTGTTGGGATCATCATCAGGGACTTTTAGATTATAACTTACACAATTAGAAATTTAAAATAAAGGTACATATTAAAAGTATCTGATGTATAAAGGTTAAAATTGTAGGCTATCCATTATACATCTTATACTCTTAATATGTACCTTTATTGTTAATTTGTAATTGTGTAATTTATAATCTAAAAGTCCCTGATGATGATCCTAACAAGTGATCGAAACATGTCGGGCTAGTTCACTGTGACTATTGTATAACATAACAAGGTATAATAAGAGTGCATTTGTTGGTTACAGTGGTGTGTGTTCGAATGACAATGCACGGTATGAATAGTATAAAGTTTATAAAATTGACTGTTGTTAGAAACAATGGCATGTTCTTACTCTTGTAGATTTTACAAACCATGAGCTTAAACATTTTCCAATGTCGGTCTTTAGACAGGATCGATTTAAGGCTATCGCACTGTATGCGGCTGCTTGGGGCCACACTGCTAGTGGGGCCTCGAAATAGGTAATTGTATTTCAGATTTTGCGTCAACTTTTACTGCGCTGTATCTGCATTGCAGGGTGAGGGCTACATATAGATAGTTATTTAGTTGGTTAGTTAGTCCCCATGTCGCTCCAATCGCGGAGCATTGGGGGCCTCCTTTCGAAGGTTTCTATGGTCATGTGCGTTGATGTAGCGGGTGACCAGCCCACTGACCGCACAAGTTCCACTCAATCCTGATGTGACTGCCAGAGCTATCTGGCAGGCAGTCAGGAGACTTGGGTGAGAAATGGCCGCTGAATTTTGCCGACGGGCACTACTAGTTCTATTCATGCCTGTAGGGTTCTTTTACATGCCGTAAATCTACGACATGGGACCGACGGCTTTACTTCCCCTCCGAAGGAAGTGGTGCTCCGGATTTTTATCACCCTTAAAAATCCATCGCCCTCGGTCGGGATCGAACCCGCGAACCTTGGGCCCAGTGGCGAGCACCACTAGTCCACCGAGGGCGACTCTACATATAGATAGGTCGTCAAAATTTATTTTTGCATTGGGCCCAGAAATCCCTTGAAACCGCCTTGTTCTGCGGGAGCCATAAAAATCCATTCCTCCTAATGTACGTACTGTGGCAAACAGGTGCACGATCTGCTGTTCACAGACTGCGCTCCGCACTGTTCCGGCTCCAGTTGACGGCGTGGTAGTTCAGTGGGCTGTCCGTAAAGCTGCTTCTTAACTGATGGACCCATTTAGCAAGTGATGCGCCTCCCCGTGCATTATTGTAGTGTCTCTCTACGAATCTCTTACTTATTTGTGTTGTTGTTGTTCTTCGCATATATCTCTCTTCTCTCTCCGTCTCTGCTGTCATCCTAGAAAAGCATGGCTGACACCCAGACTTAGCTAGGCCACGTTAATTTATAACATAACCTGTTAATCCCCAAGAGCCGTGGCAGCATCTCTTGACTTCTCTGTTTTCGGGAGGCTTGATGGGCCCATCAAGAGCTTGTGCCAGACCTCATAGGCTAGTCATTATATCCCATTGTAACACGCATTAGTAAATTTCCTGTCGGCAGTTGTAGCTGGTGTCGGCTGAGCTGTGGGCAAGTTAACACCTCGTCTAACAACACAAGCTATGTAATAGCATCATCAAAGCCTCTCAGTTTTGGTGAGTTGCTGATTTTCGTCCAGTGTTACATGATATCTGAAAGCACTTAGTGTAAATGAATGGATCTAAAGGCATGGGAATAGTGCTTTGGGATTAGCTACATTCGCTTGCACTGTTCGAGCTACCAAGTACAGCGACAGTACTACAGATTGTCTTTCGGAAGATATTTATTTTAAGTATGCTCGGAGACTGGTTAACGTGGTGAGGGTTCCCATGGCGTTTTTCGTACGTATAGCCAAGTTTCGGATTAGAATTGTAACTAACACATCCGTTGAAATTAGTCATTCATTGCTGTCTTACTGCATAACATACTGTAGTACGAAATAACAAACCAAAGGAAAAATAGAGCATTTTCTATACGTCATCCATATTTTTACGATATTTAATTAGCTTTAAAATTAGCCTCCTTAACAGTTTCCCGCCTTGCCTGCCCGAGGTTAAATATTTGTAAACTTAGTTTTAATTTTAATCAGTATATTTAAATCATAAGGGCCAGCATGTGATATAAATTTATATAAGGGTGACGAATGTTTATACCTATAAGGAGGTCTATACAGTCGTATGACATATTCTGATATTCCTGAATATTCAATACATATATGATCGAAATGCACCAGAAGTTCAAACGACCACCAATAATTCGACGCCCTATTTATATATAAGCGTAATCTGAGGTTTACATAGCGGTGTGGTTGAGAATTCAGTTCTTTCTGGTTGTGATGCTGTGTCTTTGGTTAAGTGGTTCCTGAAGTTTCGAAGGATTAAGTCCTCAGAAAAGAATAAAGGATGTACTGATTAAGGTACATCACCACAATCCTTCGATACGTCAGGAACCACTTACACGGCGACAGCGTCACATCCTAGATGACTTGAATGCTGTAGTTACATGCCGTATAAAAATATTTCGTATGTCTTAGACGATATTTAGAAACGTGCCAAAGAGGCATGTGATAACTCCATTCTTCCTGCACGAAAGACGTCTTCATTGTGAATCGTGTAATTAATAGAGTAGTTTACAATACCTTTCTATAAGTTAATACTGTGTAGGGTGGCGAAGTTGCAAATACTTAGACTTCCATCTGAGAAGTGGAACTGTCGATTCTCAGTCGGGTTGCCGGCTCTCCTAACTACAAATCGTCACGATTTTTCTCAGTCGCTTACGAGAAATGTAAATATTTCCTAAAATGAACGATGACGGCCACCTTAAACATACTTACAGAATCGTTCGTGATTAATTGTTACTTTGCCACCTCATTCTGTGATGTATTGAAATTATGTTGAATAAATGGAAAATATTTGAAAAGATAGACAATGTACGTACACCGTTACGTTGTGGCGCGTTCGTGTAACCATAGTTGACAGTACTTTCCCTTTTTATTGTTATTGGCTGTAAAATATATTAAAGTATTAATTGTTGCCATGCAAATTCAGCAGTTGGTCTCCTTTGCACTGTTGTCGAGCTACAAAATATTTCGTCCTGCTGTCAACAGTAATAAGTATTGAATATTATGAGTGTGTGTCTGTCTACGTGCTTTAGTTATCCGGCATGCAAATCGCATTTTTTCTGCTCCGTATTTTATTGATATCTGTGGCCTGTCTGGCTCTACCATATTTTTCCACATTGTCTCATAAACAGCACATTTTCGGAAAATACGAATTGAATATAAAATGCGTGTTTTGATTTTCTCTGCAAATGTTCCTGAAATATTTCTCATTCTAAGAAGAATTTAGCGCGATATTGTCATAAATGTACATAGGTCCTTTATGTAAAGTAGCCATTATTCTTGTCCGATTTTAATGAAACTAGAATTTTCTCGACATATTTTCGAAAAATCCTCAAATATCAAATGAAAATCCGTCCAGAGGGAGCCGAATTGTTCCATGCGGACAGACAGGTGGACGGACGGACAGACAGACATGACGGAAGTAATAGTCGCTTTTCGCAGTTTAGCGAACGCGCTAATAAACTGGTACTTGTTAGGAAAATACATGATAATAGTATCATGAAGATACCAGAATATTTCTGTTCAGATTGGACTTTATTTGCAATAAATAGTGAGATATTTGTTATAATAATTATAGATGTGTGTTAAATTTTAACACGTACAAACGTACATAGAAACCTGTGCTGGAATTTCCCTGTTTTTAATTTGTATCATATCCTTCCAGACGCCAATTACAATTTTTTAAACAATTAAATTTAAGTTATGTGATTTTAATTATACACGTATAAACCTATTTATATATGAGGTTTGGATGTTCCGCACCCTCGACAAAAACATTGTAAGTTTAAAAATAAATGTCCTTGTGCAAGTGAGAATTGTCTAATAGAAAAAAAATGAAGGCCATTCTTACGCAATAATATTACTGTTTTCAACAGTGTATTCTCTCGTGCTATACGAGCCATATTAGTGGGATTTTAATTCAGTCTGCATTGCTCTTGGGACATAGAGGTCAAAAGAACTGCAGAAACATTTTCCAGCGTAAATCCTGTAGCGGAAAGAACTCATTAGGTTTACATGATAAAGGAAAAAGGGATTCGTACAAACGAACTGTAACAATAGGGAGAGACAAAATAAATGTATTTACTCTTTATTTGATTTTTTAAATGTGAATATTAAAATAACAGAGTTACTATAATTCATCTAAGAAATAAACATCGTATTATCATTTGGGTGTTCAAAACCCGCTACAGAATCTCGTCCACGACAGGTGTAGAATTATATTACTCCTGCTACCAGCACAACTAACCAGCAGTTATGACGATGACGCTAAGGACAATAATACCATTATAATAATGTAATATAATAACATGATATCAGACAAGCACTCAATATACTCGTTGCAAAGGAAACAGCTATACTGGAAACATCACACAAAATAAGGAAAGTGCTACAACCTGCAATATTCTATATTTTCCTGATAATAATAGTAATTCAATTCAATTCAATTCTAGTTTATTAATGTGCCGATTGTAATGATAATAACAATAATCCCTTTATTTTTAATATGCTGCCATATCAGCCATAAAACCAATTACAGAACCAGCATATTATTAAGAACAGCGACGACAGCAGCAACACCAATAATGCTAATACTAATACTAAAATAACAACTTTTCTGTATAAGTATTAGTGCCTGTTGAGGCAGTATTTAATTTCCACGTTGTCCGTTGCCTCAAGTTTGTGCAACCCAGTTCCCAACATGTCGTTCATGGTCTCTATGAAATTGCTTTATAAGACGGGGAATTTCCTGCGTACTTGCTGCATGTAGTTAATATAATTTAATGAATTTTCATTCTCACTATGATTTAATGTTCTCACGGAGGTGACTATAAAGTTTACAGTTCCATGGAAACGGTTTGAAGGAAGCTGCTGTCTCAGTCCCAACAGTAGTAGGTCCCTCGGAAAAGCTGGTTGGACGTATCTGGCTTATCGTGTGGCGTCATAACTCGGAGGGCGGTAATCTATTCCTTCAGGAACAGTAGTAGTTTTGATTTGGTAAGTGATAAATAACTGAATACCAGTCTTATTGTCTACTTATTGAAATATTGCCGGCAACTCTTGAATCCGTAGTTCTGCATATCCAAAATGGAGTTCCTTGAAATTCTGCAGGTTCCAAGAAGTGAAAATGAGGGTTTCGCGAGAAAATGTCATTCAATATAAAATTATTCTTATTCTTATTTTTTTTAACTGCAATTAGAACGTTTTTATTTATATTTTACGATTCATTCATGCAAATATTTCTGAATTTTTCCAAAACGAAAGAAATGAAGGACCCTCTTTAAAATGAGTTAATTTGTATTTCATTATTTTCTTCTTGAAATCAAACTGAAAGAAGAAGCTCTTGAATATGTCCGAGAATACACATACATAGGACAACAGATATCATTCCGGGACATCTCGGGACAAGAAATAAAAAACGAATTGGAATGGCTTGAAAACAAGTTCAGTCGTCTAGGATTTATTCTGTCCGACAAGTTCGAAGAACTACAGATAAAGAAAGACGTCCTGAAGTCTTGTGTCGTATTGCACAACACAAAAACATGGTCACACAGAGAAGGAAATGAAGATGCTCCTAACTTGTCAGCGGAATGTGGGACAGAGAATACTGCATGTTGTATGGAGCTTTAATGTGATGAGAGCTAAAATCAGGAAGAGAGCCAACACGAAGGGTGTCTTCGCAGTGGCTCACAGTCTCAGGTGGAAATGGGAGGCCTTGTGGCAAGAATGGACGAGCGCAGATGGGCACACGATCCCTCAATTTGGAGTGTAAGAATGGGCAAAAAGAGAACTGAGCGACCGAAGACCCGATTGGCAGACACGTTCAAGCGGGTAGCAGGAGAACAGTGTTCACGAACAGCCAACACCCGGTGCGAATGGAGTAGATACACACAATATTGGTAAAACCAATGTTACATTCTCCGCAGACACAAGCAGAAAGTTGCTATACCCGTGTATTTAGCGATCCAAAGACCAACATACGAGACCGAAGTGAAATTATATTACATGTTCCAAGTGTCAACACCACATCTCAAAGAATAGCTCACCTAGTGATAAAACACTCGAGATCTCCCTGTTTCCACCAGGAGGCCGTTGCGTCATGGGATTAATTAAGCTTATTTTTGTATTTATTTATTCATTTTGTATGGAACAGTATGTTAATTTTAAGGCCCATTTTTTTACAGTTTTTATTTCAAATCATGTGCCATGAAATGAAATATGTTGCCGTCATATCCTTTTTAATATCCATCTCGATTTTTTGTGGTTTAGTCGTTTAGCTTCATATGTCAGAATGATTTTAGTTATTCCGCAACATTATTCGAGTGTGATAGTTTTACGTGAAGAAAATTGAATGGGGAAGCACTGCCGAATTCTCACACTAAACGTGTTGAAATGGTGCTGGCGACTTTGATCATAATTATTGTTTGCTATATTTTTAAATTCATATGCATATTCAAAATGTTGTGTCATGCAAAATTGTTGAAGTGCCTACCTTTGAATATCATAGGCCCTTGTAATCTGTTGAAGTGCGCACCTTTGAGTATCATAGGCCCTTGTAATTTGTTGAAGTGCGCACCTTTGAGTATCATAGGCCTTGTAATTTGTTGAAGTGCGCACCTTTGAGTATCATAGGCCCTTGTAATCTGTTGAAGTGCGCACCTTTGAGTATCATAGGCCCTTGTAATTTGTTGAAGTGCGCACCTTTGAGTATCATAGGCCCTTGTAATCTCCAGCGTCTGAAACTTGACCCATGAAAGTTGGACTGCGACTCGCCACTGAGAGTACTCCCCTCTCAAGTGATCTGTGTAACAAAGTCTTATTACACTTATATCTCCATCACCAACTGAGAAAATATCAGTGCAAACCGAAATCGTGTGAGATGTATGCTTGATGGTTCTTTTGAAATCTGAAAAATAATTTATATTTATCCGATTTCAACATGTTTCCGCAGACGCCTTCAGTTAGAAAAAAGTCCCTATACCTTTTCGCCTTTCGACTTTCAGCTACCTAAATATAGTTTAAGGTTTTGTTAACCTGTTGCATGAACTTCGAACAGTTTCTCTTGTATTGGTGCCTCTCTCTGTTGAAGAGAGTCTAAGAGTAATATACGAGTACATGTGCTCCTGGAGGGATAGTACGGATGTTTAGGAAACCTGAATCAAAAAGAAGAGACATGCAATACCAATAAATTTGTACATTCTGATGATCGTTCCTCTCCGTCATATAATTATTTATTTGCAATAGCTCTGTAAATTGAAATACGTCATTAACTTTAAGTGCTAATACATTAAAGGGCACACATTTATGCAAGCAGTGTAAACTAATCTTATTCTAAACTTAAGAGACATTTATAAATATATCATTTCTTTTTCGATTTAATACTCTTTAAATTTCGAAAGTAGGAATTAATATGAATCATTCTAATTCTTTATTTGTTACGTTATCCTTCCATTGACATGTTATATTCTGAAAAAATGTGTGTTTTTCTTTCAGTCTCTGATTAATATTTTCAGATTTTTAGTACGAGGATTTTCATTAGTTAAATGTCACAAGGTAACGGTTGTAGACATTGACCATTGTCCGAGGTATGTCAAACACACACGTCATTCGGAATGCTGTCCTTAACTCCGCTGTTCACGTGACTCACTTCCATTACCCTTCGAAATATTTTGACAACAATTAAACAATAAGATTTGGGGTTTGTACGACGGTGATGATTTAGATCGTATTTTCTGGGTTATGACACCGTGAAAACTGGTGGTTGCTTACCAATTTTAAAAGTAACTTCTCTGAAGTTCATCCGAAATGTTCGTAAACAGTAACCAGACAACACTGAATTATAAGACAGAAGACCGCGTCCTAGGTAACTCGAAGAGGGGAGTAGAAGCATTGTCGGAAACGTCAGGTGGGCTTTAAGAAACATAGGCCACTTTGGTACTTGACAGTACCCAACCCAGTTGTAATGCAAATTCCGGTATGTCGTGTGAATTAAATGTACCTCATGTTCAATAAACTGCTCACCGAGTTCCGACAGAAAGAAATTCTGGACATAATGTCTGGCCTATTTTTATATTTGGAGTGCTCTGTATATTTATACACCAGCGTCAGATAATGTCTAAGATATTATACATGTTCCGTGCAGTTGCTTTATATATGTAAGTTTTTTACCACCAACCACTGCGTAATAAATTTATTTTTTACACTCCTACATGTTTCGGCTAACCATTTCAGCCGTCATCAGGGAGTCAACGTACAGCGTACATCGTGCATCTGAATGGTAAATGTCTTAGTCACTGATCAGTGACGTTGCCTCCCTGATGATGGCTGAAATGGTTAGCCGAAACATGTGGGAGTGTAAAAAGTAAATTTATTGTGCAGTGGTTGGTGGTAAAAACATACATATAATGTCTAAGATACTTGCAAGCGAACTGTCTGAGGCAGTGAACTGTGCACATATGATTGGGACCAAAATCCCGCAGTTCGTCTATATTAATTATAAAATATTTCAGACAAAGAATAATATCGAATCCTTACAAAGTCACTCACCGAAATGTTGTGTATGTTAAATAAGTATCACCAATAAATAGACAGTGGGCAAAATAACTGTGTGGTCATTGCAGAAATATCATAATGCACTTAGAGCGAATGAGTCGTATCTGCAGTGTAAGTAGTAAACTCACACAAGTGATTAGTTTTAGGCTTCAGTGTCGTTGTGGAATTTACGTAAGCAAATTGTTGGTCAGGCTGTGCGTACTTGTATAGCTCAGGTAATTTTATGTGGCAGAGAAGCATTCCATATTTCCGCTTGGTTGAATTGCAAAAGTTTCATAATCTAGATTAATCGGAAGGGTGAGTTTTATTTGTGTTCGGAATGAGGTACTGCATGTCGCAGTGCCGCCAAAGGAACAATAAATCTGCGTTCATTTAATCAAGCATGTTGGATCTCTCAGACACGGACCAATGGTTGGCTACAGATCGTAACGAAATTAACACTCACCTGTAATGGCCTAGTGCCAGAATTATTACGTTGGCAAGCTGTGTACATTGCTAATCAAATAGTACTCTCACCTGGTGACTGGAAATGTCATGCAGTCGAAAGTGACAAAATTATGTTACACCTTGCTGAAATATAGACATAATGGCAGTTCTCATTAAAGGGTTTAAAGAGAACTCAAGAAGTACTTGATATTCTGAAAGAGTACTGCAGTGGAGGATTTTTAGTTCTGTAACTATCCAACATTACATTTCACTGGAATATTTCTAACTGACTACCCAGCGCATGAGAAAGCAAAATGTGGGACATTCTACCTTGCTTAAAAACATGAAAATAGTCATATTCCTGTATTTCTTTCACGATTCACTATTCTAATATCTGGGATTATCTCCAAGGATTAATTCGATAGTTGGTTATATACAGATGCCGTTTTCACTGCAAAGGTTGTACAGCCTCGAATTTAAGTAGATCATTAGGTATAATGAGCAGTTTATTAATTGGAAAGGGGCGATTTTACCCACTTTAGATGCACTGCCTTATACTTCGCGCGCATGTACATGCCAAAACCAAAACCCCGGCTGGTAATCCGAAATGACAAGGTCCGAATTAGGTACCTAGAATGTAGCAGATGTACAAACCTGTCCGGCTCTTCACTGTGCATCAGAGGAAAACGTTTGGGCTAAATTACGAATATAAAGACAATGCAATTCTTTTACATCCATTACTATTATAATTATGAATTATTTTGACTACTGGGATTGTTTAATGATTATCAGGCAAATGATGATTGTAAAGTGGTTGGAGAGGCAAGTTAGACAAATAGAAGTGTATACACCGTAGTAAAATCACAAATCCTGATCCTGATCAGAAGGATGTGGGAGGTCAGTCCTTTAGCTCGAATTTGAAAATAAGACCTGCATTGCACATATTAACTGTCTTTCTCGTAAGTTGTAGCATTCTTATTTCTATAGCGCAGAAGCAATTCGTAGACGTAAGAGATTTTTCTTTGACTTTTCAATGGACCATTTCCACTAGCCATATATGAAGGAACCGTAGCCTTTAACAGACTACTGCTGTCATAACGTCACGTCTGGCGCCACTGTTGATCCTGATAGCAGGCTGGAAGGTGGCTTCACAGACCTCGTCTGATCAAAATGAGCGGTACGATACAATGAAGACATGAAAGGGCTGTTCCCAACCACAACTTCCTGTTCGTAGCGTGCTGTGGGATGTTTCTGTCTCTGCCCGATTTCCTCTCTCCCTTCTAGCCCTCTCTCTCTCTCTCTCCTCTCTCTCTCTCTCTCTCTTCTTCTCTCTTTCCGTCTCGCTCCTGTTTGCTTGTAATCGCCGTCTAAACCGTAGTACGTGTACACAAGCCACTGCAGATGCATGGGTGCTGCAAACAGTTTCTACAGATCGGGGACAGCCGGATTTTTTTTTATCAAGTTAGATAAGAGCCTCCAGAAAAGAAATTGATTAGAACCTGTAAGCCACCTCAGTCAGTATCTGTATAATTATTAGGTTACTTAACAAACTCTTTTTCGATGCACAATACATATAGCGACAGATGTCGTGCAAATAAAACATAAACAGTCCCTTAGTCCTAAGATCTTAAATTAGGGGATGTCGACTATTTGATGTTAGTCTGTATATACAGCCCCCACCCCTCCCACACATACACACAAATAAGCCTATATGTAAATTTTAGCCTTAGTGCTACACATTAGCTGAGAAGTCTAAAACGAAGACAGAGTTTGGAAGTTGCAAGGAAAATTAAGAGGATAATATTAAAACAGATCTTTAAATATATAAAGTCTGAGGTTGCAGATGAGATCCATGGAACTGAATATTCTGTCCACTAATTTCCTAAGCTCTATTTATGTCAACTATTATTAGAGCTTGCCGATCCCAGTGGCCATGCGATCTAAGGCGTGGGTCTTGGCCGCTCGCTTACTAGGATCGTGGGTTCGAATCCCACCGGGGGCATGGATGTCTGTCTCTTGTGAGTGTTGTGTGTTGTCAGGTAGAGGTCTCTTCGACGAGCCGGTCCCTCGTCCAGAGGAGTCCTACCGACTGTGGTGTTTCTCAAATATGTGTGATCATGAAACCTCGACGAAACGAGGAGGCCCAGGCCCATATAGGGCTGTCGAGCCACAGAAAAAAAAATTATTAGAGCTTTCCAAAACAGTAAATCGCCGGTTTTTATATCTCCTCAGTTCTATTGTGGTTTACATGGGCCCACGCTCTTCAGCAGATCGAACACAAAAGCTTTGTGTCATGTTGTTAGTATAATACTGAAATCGTATTTTGTTAGTTGGGTGATTGATTGATTGTTTTGCTTCTATTCCAGCTCCAGATGTGGTTCAGTTGCAATTAACCGGAAAGAAAAACAAATCAGTACAAAAGTGATTACTAATTAAAAGTTTCACAACCAAATGCCACAAATATGTAGTGTGTACTAACAGTGATAACTCTGTTGGCAGATTTTTCACGTTTAAAACAACCGAGGGTTACATATTGTAGGAGGGGTATCAATTTATTATGCGCCCCGATCTGGAATATGCCAACTCCCTCTCGATGTGCCACTGTTAAATATTCGATGCTAAAGATTCTCAGAATTTTAAGACAGCTCGTAACCCGCTGCGCACAGTGGCTGCTATACATAGGCCTAGTGCTTACTTTAACAGTAAAAAAGGGTTTTTGTGACATATTGAATTTATGTATTTCGTATGATTCTCACAGTTAGGTCCAATTATTTGCCTTAACAGTATAAACAGATTAGTATTTTTCACGGAGACAGAGACTGTGCCCTCTGTGGGGTAGAAGGTGAGTTTTTATGTGTCATTTAGATTTATATATTGATTCAAAGCGTTGAATTACCTAACTCTAAAACAAAGAGACGTTTTATTACGCGTCATTCTTTTAGACTGCCCCTCAATAAACACGAGGGTACTTTTATAAACTAAGAAATCGAGCTGTCCATACCCGGAGAATTGTAAGACTCCAAGAGTTCCATTGAGGAGGAACTCCGCGCTGCTAACAAATACCGAGTGAGGTGTTTTATCGATGTATCTTTGTATCTACAAAAGAATTTTGGAATTTCGTCTTATATGGGCAGCTACCTCGTCTTTTTAAATCCCCACCTGCTAACTACACATGAACGTATTCTTATTGTACACGGCACTGCATAAAACATAAGTTCAAAGAGCATGGGTAAATACCTAATTATTATTTAATTCAGATGCATTGTAATGTGTCATCCCAACACGTTATTGGAAGAAAATGAGTCACGAAAATTCACAGAGATTATAAACATTAACGGACACAATTCGAAAGAGGTCTTTCTGTATAGAATTCTGAAGTGACTTTACATAGCAAACGCATACACCTGACAATACGCATTAAATTCTTGCTAGTTGTATTTTCGACCAATATTTTATGGTTTATTGAATAATGATGTTTGTAGAAAGATAATGAATAATGAATCGAAAAGAACGTAGAATGAAGTGCTCGTATTCGAATGTAATATTTTCTTCCATAGTTCGCATGGAGAAACACATAAATTACGAGAAGTAACAGTCAGTGTGGTCGGATAGGATTCGAACCGGATACCTCCCTTATACAAGTCAGAACAATTACCACTTGCACTAACTTGCTCGGTTACTGACCTTATTACCCACTTCTCGCCTTGCTGTTAGTCCAATAATGAACAATAAATAATAGTTTATAACAATTACGCACCGTACAGTATAGGCTGCGTTGTCTCTGTAACAAGCCACTATGAAATGTTCATCTTAACCATAATATTTGAGGCATTAATTGTGTCATTTTTACTGAAGATTCATAAATTTATTAGACTAGATAATCCTGGTTTTATGTTAATTTAGTTCACAATATAAAGGTAATTTGCAGAAGTACCATGAAATATTTTTCTGGAAATTTTAGTGTTGTATGAGGATACAGGTAAGCAGTTGAAGGGAATTGACTAGTCTGCGACAGGTATCGTTTCTTCTGTGTCTGAGGTCTTAGACTGTATCGGGGATAATCTGGATTTCATGGAGGTGGAAACGAAGTAGGGTAAACTTTTGTAAGATTTCTGTAGGAAGTAGCAAATTCTCTCAAGTTAACTTGATACTGTTACAGATTTAAGTAGGAAGCAGGAGATGTAATACCGCTTATCAGACAAACCCGGAATTTCAGGACTGTTTTAATTATCAGAAAGGAGTTACACGAATAAAATCCGTCTTTTCATAAAATTCTCTATATATACTACAACACAATGCAGAATACAGTAAATTTTGTTGGTGTGATAAATTGACTGTTTTGTTCAAGACAGTGCACGACGTGAACAATTTTAAAGAAAAACAATGCAGAACATGTTGCTATAATATCTGTACATTTTTATCTGTAAAAATTAATTTTCTTTCTCAGAGAAAATATCTGTAAAACATTTTGCATTTCCGTTCTTCAACTCAGTACACGGTTTGACAAAGCAGTACTACCTCTTGTTTCTTTCGTGAGGTACCCGGTTTGAATCTGGCTGTGCTTAATACAGAGGATTTCATCCCCTTCCTGAATGTACATAGACAAAATACTGCTGTAATGCACAGGTCATGTTATATTCCGTAAAAATCCTTTTCTGCTCCAACTCAGGATTATCTTCCAATCTAATCCGACGCTACAAGGCTGTTCAGTTGAACGAGAGTAGTTAAAATGAGCTCAGCCTTAATAAACGATTGACATTCTTTTCAAATGCGTATTTCATTCAAATCTTCTCATCTCACGATGACGTTCCTTATTTATTGGACGTTTTAACTCTCTTCATTTGATACAGCTCCTTTAAATAAGCTCAGTGGATTAGACCAATTTTTATTCTTTCTTTTCTTTATTTCTTTATTTTACTCTTCTCAGTATTTTACATATCTCACATTTAAGTCTACTTTCGCATCTCCAATTAAACCCTCTAAGGTTAATTTCCATGTACTGGATAAAATAATGCCGAAATTTAAAAACAAAGTCCTATTGATGTCTGTCCGCACAAGGAATAAATCTGTAAAACCAATACTTATTTTTGTTACCGAACTTTCCCTTTATTTTCAAATAAAATGTTATATATATGAGTTACAAAAGAGTTCTGTAGACCTCGTTGGACAACCCTGACTTCCATGATAGCACATCTTACGAATACGAGTCAGACGTGACATTACTGCCGTATTGCGTCATTTTGCATATATACTATTTCTTCATCGTCTCAAACGGGCCCTATATCATATGAAGGGATGTGCTTCGTGTGCCTGCCTGTAAGCCTCTCTTGCACACGAACTTTGTAATTTCCTGGGTACGAAACACTCTACAGACGATGGAATGGATTCTGTTGTAAGTTTGTTATAAAGAAGATGGATCGCGTGGAATTGGATTGTAGCAGGTGAAGTCAATTACAAGTGGGTAACCATAGAGATTTTGCCGCTGACCGTCAGTTCAATCTGTCAGAGAGAACCCGACGACTGTTCTCTCAAGTTCTCGGAGCTTCATCTGCTGTGACAAAACCCGGTCCGACGCCCGAGTTTAAATCCATATATTTCACTCGCCTTCTGTCTTTGCAATCCTGTCGACAATTTTGAAAAGTATTAAGCTCGCAGGGTGAAATTTGGCACGGAAAAAATGACGGATTTATTAGTGTATTGTGACAGGCATGAAGTAAAAATGGGGTGGTGAAAATTACACTATATCATGGAACTTTAAATATGCACTTATTGCCTAATACTGTAGAAGAGGCCGTACCATGGCTCAGGCAGTTAGTCGCTGGCCTCTCACTGCGGAGTCACGGGTTCGATTCCTGATCGGTCCATGTGGGATTTGTGGTGGACTAAGTGGCACTGGAACAGGCTTTTCTCCGAGTATTTCGGTTTTCCTCTGTCAATTTCATTCCAACGGTGCTCCATTAAAAGGGAAAAACAGAAAAAAAAATCATCTTCATCTTCCTCATAGGGTTGTACAATAATCATCTGCTACGGGGCGCCCTCCAATAAAAAAATACTTTGGAATAAATGTTTTGTTCAAAAACACAATTATTTAAGTGTTCATAGTGTTTTATACATCAATTAGCAACTCTTATATAAATCGAGTGCCATTTCATTGCCAAAACTGACAAATATCGATAAAACAAAAATCTGATAATCAACAGAAACATAGGTACGAACGACCACTTAAATCTAACAAAGGAATCAGTAATCTAGCAATAATTAGAGTAATTATGAATAATGGGTAATATAAAAGGTGTCGAAAAGGTCCAGACCGGCTATGGGGACTCACCAAGCCTCATAGTGATTTTTACCCCAAGGAGAAATCATCCGAGGCGTGAAACTAAACATTTATATCCGTCTATAGCCGAAGTTAAGAATGAACGAGATCAGTCCAATCCACATCCTCCCAACTGATTTCTTTAAGGTCAAATTTAATATTATTATTTAGGGACATAATAGCGATTTATTGCGGGAAAATACGGAACAGAAATATATTGTGTTAAAAACTCGGAAGTTCTTAGTGTGTGTAGTGGCTGTGCGTACATTGACCACTATGATGTAGAGGGTTTAACACACGATTACTGATACGTTCACTGATATCGAAATGAAAAATAAAAATATCTGTCAGTATAATTTCAAGAATTCGCCTGTTCATGGGAATAAAGGTGACTCACGAAAAGCTATTCGAATTAATCTTTATGGAAAAATTACAGCATAATTCCAGTTTATTTATTTATTTATTTTCACAAACCTTATAGAATCATTATTTTCCGTTCGCCATCTGAGGAGTTCAGAATGTTCAGCTTCTTGAATAAAAACGCCGTCGGTTCATCTCCACTTCGAACTTGATTATGTGTGCATTACTTTTTTGTGTGCTTCACTGTACAGGTAGAATTAATTTTGTATGCAAGGTGTTTTACCACTTACGTGAGTAAAGATCTGGGTAATCTCATGAATAAAGGAGGCTTGGTCTTGCCGGTTTACGGTGAAGAAGAGGGTATATTAGAGGCTGTTTTGCGCTATGAGTTTATGTAGCCCACCTCGTAATGTTTGTCATGTAATTATCTACGAAGTTAACACTTTTGTCTCCATGTTTTTTACCTGTTGTTTTGTAGTAAAATGAACGGGTAGTAATTCTAGACCCGTGATTGCGTAAGTTGAGGAAATACGTGGGCTTATAAAGAGACACTTTTGGCTGGCGTTGGTGATTTGCTAGTTGACAAGGAAACGCGAGTTTGGACATTGGAGTTGTGGGATGGGGCACCATGTGTCTTCAAGTTTCTCATTTAATCCGGACCGTCCTAAGATCAATGTATGCAAATGTCGGGATTGGCTCGTAGCTGCCACTGGCTGGTTCACAAGAGCCTAATGCAGGACGCTTCAAATGTAGTTAGGAAACGGTTTATTCAGACGTAATTGTAGCAGAAGTTTTTAGCTACTCGAATGTCAGAAGATATCTGAACAAGGATATTACACTGTACGAAAAATTCTCATCACCTGCTCAAGACAGATGACTGGAATTGCAAGTACTGTTTTTGTAAACCGTGTGTCTTTTTAAGGCGTGCAGTGTGCTCATTAAAATTATCTTTTATTTATATGTCGGGTATTTATTCTTCATATCCTTCTCCTATTGGATAAACATGTGTATGAGTATTTTGCAGAGTGTCAGATTAAATTATATATTTCAAATTGTCAAATGTAAGTGTTTTCTTCTATTTCAGGAGTTCCAGGATTTTTACGCTGGCGTACCATTAAATGAAATGTAACAGTCTCAATGTACCACCAATAATTTGTATTCAAATAAAAAAGCTGAATTGGGAAAGATTGGCTGACAGTGGGAATGAGTTATATAATGTTGTCAGCAGAGCTGCATATTAGCAAATATAAGAGGATTGTTTTATTTATTTGTTAACGTTTTTATTCATGTTATATTTTGATTTTTTATCAAGACCTCGTACCAGTAAAGAATGGTTGGTGTGCCAGTATTGGTGCTTGTACCACAGTTTGAGAAACCGTGAAAAACCGCTATGATTCATTTTCCTGTCTTTTTTCTTTTTTATGTACTTATCCTCTTATTTTATTTTTCTTCCCTTTTCCATTGTTACCATTTCCTTCCCTTCTTTTGAATAATCTGTTTCTGTTAGTTTGGTAATGGTAAAACTGAATGAACTGTGTGAAGTACCATTAAATATTCGCTGAATCGACATGATGTAGCTCTAAATGAATACAAAATAAATCCCTACATTTTGATGTATTAAAGAACTACAGTTGTTGACGAAAGTTAAATTACAGCCTTATCCTTCATAACCAGCACATTTCCGTTGTGAAGAATAAGATGAAAAATTTATCTCTTGCCCATCTTATTTGAAAATTCAGGAGCAGGTCTGTTGTAATTAAAATTTATACTTATTCCTTGATACAGCAGCAATTTCCAATCCTCCTGCGAACAACTCAAAAGCCTCTTATTTCGAAATGAAGAGAGACTCCGTCATTTCATCTACTCTATTTTAATAACTAACGCAAACAAAGATATATTCAAGTCCCTGTATTGGTTAGCCTGCTTCATTTACACTTTCATAATGTACAAGAGGCAAAGACGCCAGCTATCTGACGTCACGATTTAATGCAAGAGTTAAATTTCATTAAGGTTTCTAGTTTTTGACGGTCCCCTTTCAAATATGTTCTCAGAGAGACGCTCTTGTTGTTTCAGAAGGATGGGCATATGAATCAGTCTTAATGTAAATCCTTGGACTTATACATTTTCCGTTCCCTTTATGCTGAGACCTGGTGTAAAGGACCATATGTACCACATTATGTCACTTGACTACGAGTATAAACTTTTGTGCAGTATTAGTTAACGTTGAAGGTGCAGCAAATGCGTTATTCTCACGTCTTTGACTGTACTCGTTTGTTCAGTTAGCCTACATATTTAAAACAATTTTTAGTTACATAGTCTTATAAGGGTTTGGTGGTGGATAAATGTGAATAACGAAAGGATCTGTAAGGAAGTAGCACTGGCCTTTTAAGGATATCGCTACCTGTTCTGGAGTGCACACTATTTCTAAGCAACACAACAGCCAAGGGCAGATGGCAGAGTTTTAATATGTGTAAGAAGCAGGAATTCTGATTAATGAATTATGATATTAGGTGGGCCTATATGACAGGCCATTTGTTGCTCTTTGTTTGATAGTTTACGGTCTAAAGAGAAACAAAGTAAGATTTTAAGTAAATGGGCAATTTATTGAATAAACCACGAATACGCTTTTACTTTGAAATCAACCGGTGAGACTCTAAGGGATTTACATGTGTGAAAGATTGTGCATTTAGAAATCTGTTATTGGAACTGAATGAAAGGCAAGCTATTCACAGACGTTTTTATGCATTTACTCTGTTCAATGAATTTCAACTCACTGATTGCTTCAGAAGGGGTAGGTTTCTGTATGGATCTGAATAAATACACAGTCTTAAATTATAAATTATTATCAGTTAATAATAATAATAATAATAATAATAATAATAATAATAGTAAACCACAAACAAGATAACGCACACTGTGTTTTTGTGATTCAGCCTACAAATATTCTTGCTTTATTTAACCGTGCTTTCTTAACAGCATATGTTATACAGTCATAATTTAAAGAGTTACTGCGAGTACTGCTGTTGGAAGGAATGTGAAGGACTCAGTGCGGCCTGTTTGTAAGTTGATATATCGGAACTTCTCTGGGAAAATGAGGGATATCACGAAAAACGTAATCAGGGAAAGCGCAAGACCACATTGTTCAGAGCAGAGCAAATAATGAAGTAGCAGTATCAGTGGAAACTGTTGCAAATGAAAATATAAATGAGATCGACTTTGTAAATTGTGCGGAAATGTTCAAGACATTTCAAGATACTGGTCCTGTATTTGACTTCAGGTAGGCAGATTGATACCGATCATACATAATTCAGTTAATTATTTTAAAGGAATAAACACTGGGTTCCTTGTCCGTGAAGCACACCTTCCGTAAACTTTGTTTAATATTAAGGTAAGCAGAAAGAGAGTAAGACAAAATTGTTCTATTAAAATCAGATAGGAAATAATCAGAATTACCGAAGTTATTAATCGTTGCCTAGTATTTAAAATGTGGCTAGTAAACACGACATATTTGAAAGTTATATAACAATATTCTCCAATTACTCGTAAAACCTTCCTTATAATATTTTCATCAAATAACATCATGCCATATATAAAATGCGCATTAAAGAAAATACATACGTAGGAGCTATAGAAAGTGTCATGATAAACACGTATGCAGAATTCAAGGGAGCGCGGAACGTGAACTAGCACGTGTATATATGTGATCCAGATGATGGAGAGACTCAGGAAGGCTGCATGTAGATGGAGATTAGCAGTTTAACTTCTGAACTTCTGTACGATCTCGAAAGCATCTAGACCTTATGCTTGGAAAAATTAGAGTGCTAGGTGTGTTTATGATTATATTTTACTGCTGAACCAGAAAGAAGAAAGCGTTTAGCCCTAACATTTTGTCTAATTTACATACTGTCCGCAGATGGAGCTCTTACCTCAGACACTTTGCCCGTACTAACCACAAACAACACGTTTCTGCCATAAGTACTATAGCTGTCTTCAAAGTTGGTGAGCCTCGGCCAAACCAGAAACTGCAGATGTAAACAAACTGTCCTTGCACATAGGTTGTTCTGCCCTCCTGCGTGACGTCAAAATGTTCCCAATCGGAGAATTAGCGAAAGAGAAAAAGCGATGCGGAATGAGTGCGGTGTGTTCCTATCCATATACCGTACCAGTAGTTCAGCAGGCAAGTTAGTGGTGCATCTCTCTCGTTAATGTACGCAGCATGAAGGCCGTAACACAAGCGTATACCCCGTAACGTGCGGTGTACGTTCTTCACATATACGTACATTTCGATTGCAACGCTGTAGATTTTCGGGGTCTACGAGTTTTAAGACGTCAGGTGTTTCGGTTGCAACGTAGCCTCTTAAGGTACGTGTTACTTTTATGCATTTAAATTCTGTGATGCAAACTCAGACCTGCAGCCACATACAAAAGCCATGTAACTCAGCATTAATTTAATGGTTAATGCAAACCGTGGGGCAGGTCATTCCATGGCTCAGGCGGTTAGTCGCGGGCCTCTCACCGCGAAAGCCTGGGTTCGATCCCGGGTCAGTCCATGTGGGATTTGTGGTGGACAAAGTGGCACTGGGACAGGTTTTCCCCCGAGTGCTTCGGTATTCCCTGTCAATTTCATTCCACTGGTGTTCCATTAATAAGGAAAAACGAAAAAAACTGATCATCTTCACCACAGGTTGCACAATAAGCCTCAAGGCTGCGGTGCGTCCGTAGCATCTGCTGCGGGGCCCTTCACAAAAAGAAATACATTGGGGCACAAATAATGTAGCAAATATATTTTGTACAAACAAACGAACTTCTTGCTAGGCTTTCGACAGTCGCTCAGTTAGCGAAAGAATTCTTCATCTATTTAGAGTCTGTATTTTCGTTAAGGGAATTCACAAAATCTTGTCACTGAAGCCTTTCTAAGTCGGCTGAATTCAATCCACAGTTTCGCAAGTCTTAATATTATCCTTCCGCATGTTATTAGAACTCCAAAATAGTCCATTTCTTTCAGGTTTTTGTAAACAATTTTGTAAATATCCGTTTTTAAATTTATCATCTTTGAATCGATTAGGATAATGTGAAACTCGGTTGAGGCATTCTTCTCTAATCTCGCATAACGCCTTTTGTTGTGAGTCCTCAGGAGATTTTTTCTGAGACACCTTAGTTCTTATTCTGTTCGTCACAGTGTTTTCAATAAGGCGATTGAGAGAGAAAGTCTTCGTTATGATGTTACATTTTCGTAAACATTCGAGCACGTATACCACACCGCCCGACACGATACACTTCATACGCTTTATCTGGGCGAGATCTCTTCGGATCACGTAAGATCGAGACAGATGTTTGTACACATACTCCATACAGAATATACACAACTGTGAACCTGTACTTGAAACGGCTCACGTTTAATATCACGACATTGTAATTTTATGCTCCTCAACTTTATGTATTTTAGTTTTTTAATATTTTAACATTTTAATCACTCCATTAAGGGCGATACAGTACCTAGATTAGCGGGTTGGGGTTGTACTCCTTTGTTCTAAATAACTCCCTTATGATGGCACCCCGCTGCCGAAGCTTGTAGGAGTTTTGTACTTATTTTGAATTGTATTTTATGAAGTGTGTATGTTGGTTGATGTATTAATTGTTCTAATTTTATATTTATTTATTTGCTGCACTAGCTGCTAATACTAATAACATTTCATTACTGTCTTATATCTATAATTGTTTTGATGCATACTCTTAACCAGTGACAGTTGTACCGTCAGATTCAAAATGGCGCTGGTGATATGGTGGTATGTGTGTTGCCTTGCTGATGTTTCGTGCCGAGAGGTCGCGTGCTTGTCAACCTCGACAAAACAATACGTTTCATGAGCTCAGCTGAACATATTATGCTGCTGAGGTTAAAGTGTGGTGGTATCGATTTTTCATTGTGTGCAAAATGAAAATTATATTGAGTAGACTAATTTTACAGCTTCGCTGAAGTTATTAGAACGTCCGTTTCAAAATTACGTTGTTGTGAATGTTGATATTCTTCTTAATAAGGCTGTCTGATATGAACACTAATGAGAGTTCTCGGCAACGAAGAGGTGTGGCCGGTAGTTCAGTAGACAACTCAGTTCATCATTTTCATACATGCGCAGGTAATATGCTATACATAACGCGTCACGCAACATTTTGACTGCACATTCAGAAAGCAAAAATTATTAAAGCGGAGAGGACACTATTTGTTCTTAAAATGTTCACAGTTACTTCCATATAACTTTTCATACCATTTAAAAAATACAATGAAAATTTGTTGACCATCATAATTGCTCTAAAAAAGTAACAGACATTTTTGGACGTCATCTTCTTAATATGCTCAATCTTTCAAATATCTACAATTACTACTCTGATGGATTGAGTTGTCGTTTGTACTTATTAGTCATATACATTTATGCACCGAAAGGCAGTTTAATACTAGTAATAATAATACTGCTAGTAGAAGCGCCACCTCATGCCTCTGGCTCTTGAACATATTGTCTGAAATTATAAATATCTTCTCATGCTTTGAAAAAGTCTCCTCACACTTTAATCGTATTATAAATCGTGGTCAAAAGCTACTGACCTACCAGAGTTCTAAACATTTAAATGCCTTCGAACTAGTTCTCTTATGGGCTATTTGATACGCTGAAAGAAACGGAGTCCGACTCATAAAATCGTTCTCATTCAGCACACAGCCTTCAATTTAAAGTGGTCCAGTTGCCAGACCACTTGGATGCCTATCTACGAATATGGTTCGGAGAGAAACTTTGCAATCAAAATAAGTAGCAAACAGGAGTAAAATAAAAATTATCATACATATAGAAGGTGATTGTTTAATCGATGTCTATTAGTGTGACGACGTGGACTTGTAAAGACCAGAATTCCGTGGACCAGGTTCGTTCTTCAGAAACTGATAGGTGTTTACTTGGTAACGAAGTTATATTTATTTATGGAAGCCAAAATGTATTTAGTGTTTACAAGAACCCCCCTTTTGTCTGTATCCAAATTCATTCGAATGAAGCCCGTGTCCTCCCACTGTCAATTAAGACCCACTTTAAAATTACACATTTATCTTTGTCTAGATGTCACGTTACGTCTGCTGTTCAGGTTTCTTGTGGAAGTATTTCATGCAATTTTTATCTCCCCAGTGCGTGCTACATAACCGGTGCCTCTTATTCTACTGAAGTGGATCACGTTAATAATTTTTGTTGAAAAGAAAAATTGTGAAAGCCAACATTATATAATAGAAGCGTGCATATGAAATATTTTAATATCAAAACGTTTTACGCAGCTTTATTATGAGTTTAAGGAATAGAATGAATATTTTTATAATATTTTGTCTGCTCGGTTAAGCGTTTTGTGGCTGTTGCAATATATATTCATAAATCAAGAACCAAAACTGTCCGTCACATAAGTCAGACAGTGACTACCTAAAGAGAAGTCTCCTTTGGAAGCATTAACCTGAAAATTTCACGATTTCTTGCAACACAACACACGTGCTCCGCGTTTCCAGATTATTTGTATTGAAATGCACTCCACAGCTTCGTGACATTACACGCGCTATCATCTTGATAAGGCTTTTACATGTGCGTAAATTGCGGACGATCATTCTGCTACAGTTTTGCGGATTGGGAAGAGAAAGCTTATGAAAGAAAAGCATCATTTCATGATTTCAGGTTTTCACAGCGCCGTTGATGAAGGCTAGAATGTTCTGAGATATGCGGGCTTGTTGTTTGTTGATTAGTGACCGACGCTGTTTCTGGTACCTTGATGACTTCATCTTCAGGTAGTCCCAGATAGCCTTTTTGGAATACCCTGAAGATTCAGAGAGGAATATTTTATGAAGCGTCGATTAACTAATTAACGACGAAAGGCGTCATGTCGTAGAAAACTTGTAATATTCAACCCTGATTTCCGGCTTCCGCCGCGATGTTGATGAGATCTGCGCTCTTCTGGGATATAACGCGGCGTCGTGTGGTAATTGTTTACCGACGTTTCGGGACAACGTGTCGGTCCCATCTTCAAGGGTCAAGAGTCTGAGTAGGAAAGAAAGCCAGCAACCTATAACGTAGATTCTGGAAAGTACGGCGGGGTGGCAATCCGTAGGCTTCATGACAGCCAATAGGGTAGAACTAGGGTGAGAGAGGGGTGGATACAAACAACGTAAAGCTTCTAGGGGTACCGAGAATGCAATCAGCTAAGTCAGCTGGAAAAAAACAAGTATGGAATAGAGTAACAATACAGGAGGAAAATATAAGGATAAAGATAGATAAATAAAATACAAATAACCCAAAAGTAAAAATTAAAAACACAAATAAACAAATTGGAAGAAGAAAGAATCAAAATCACATTTGTGACATTTGCTTATGCCTGACATTTTTTGTCGTGTCACTAAACGTCTGCACTCTATTTCTAAACTTCTTACTTCCAAAGAAGCAGTAAAGACTGCATTCTGGTAGTTATGTAAAACTGCGATTTCCAAAAGGAAGTGTTAAAATCGAACCACTTTGCTTTTGTCTTCTCCGAATGTTTATAAAATATGAATTACGGGAGATAGGAAAGAGCCCAGCATGGCGTGCTGGTTTACTGCAGCAAAGCGATTAAAAATATACACCCCTTCATCCAAAGACTCAACATATCACAAGCAAATTATTTCTGGTTATTAACCTAGTCTGTACGTATTCATCACCGTGGTACAAGGTTCTTCCTATATACGAGGAATTTACCAGAAATTGGAAGCGGATGATTAGCTCAGGGCACCGGTTTTGAATTACAGTCTATTATAATCTCGATTTGGAAATCGGATATATTGACAAATTAGTAAAACTAAGAAGATAAATAAGCCGCCATTAATAAGTTTTGAGGAAATTCGAATAAGCTCTTATTTTAACAATTTGGCGAAATTGTTTGTTACATTAAATAATATAGTTATGTGCTATCCGTGTTACAGATATCACTAAATCATTTTTTGGATATTTCTTCACCAACCCTTTTCCGTATAATGTGCCCATATAGTCTATAAATAGCTGTTAGTCATTAATTAAATCCTGAAATGTCACGGAGTATTTGTCACTTGAAATTAGGGCGGCCCCAAGGTTTATATCTCAGGCTGTTTCTGGAAACTGAACCAAAATGTTTTGATCAAAGCGACTCTTCATTACGCCTGTAGTACGGCTGTGCACTATGAGTGATGACAAATTTGAAAGACTGGTCCACAGAGTTAGCTACACGGTTAGTGATGTCACTTCACTCGAATTCCCTAGACTCTAATCATGAACTGCACATTAGACGTTCAGCGCTCATTGCCAATCCTGTTACTAACCACACACATTGTTGCTTAAGTTCGGTAAAGAGACGAGAACAGTGTTCAGGGTACAGCATAATCGGAACTGGTTTGTATCTTCTGGTGCAGCGCTGGAAAATTCTGTACAAGATAAACCTGATAATATTTAGATCACGTGCCTTAGTGTACGCGTGATAACTACCTATAACTCTGACGTTTGTGATATTAAACATAATAATGGGAATTAGTATCGGATAACATTACACACACACGAACTTCAGAAAAGCATGTCCATGTTCTTGTCACACAATTATAAATGTTCTAAATGAGACGAAAAAAAATTATGTTGGGTTGTATGGTTGTGCGAGTGAGTTCCACACCACACAGTAAATATCACTATAATATTTTGAATATTTACTACTACTACCACCACCACCACCACCACCACCACCACGACTATTACCGCTACTACTAACACAACAATTACTATCACTGCTACCTTTATTACTTCTACTGTTACTACTACTACTAAATGTCTAATCCATTTATTTAGTGAATATCATGAAGCCTGGCAGGGTATCATTAAGCATCTCCTGGTCCTATATCCTTCTAGATTAATGTTATCCTATGGATATTTGTTGGATTCTTTCTTAGCCGACCTTTTTCGGCTGTGTTATTTGTCAGTGTACGGTTATAAATTCTGTTTAATCTATAATTCTGTCGCTATATAAGTATTAGATATAATTATTTAATGATAAGTTTAATTCCTAATCCATCTTGGTGCTCAGAAACTGTGAAATAAGCATGTTGCATGATGCAATCCCGCGAGGGCGAAGTAACTTTGGTGTTGCGGGTTGCTCGTTCTTGAATGCGAAGAACAGAATTTCTGTTCATTAGTGAGCCAAACCACCCTCCCTATATTATGCAGGCTGGTACGGATAGCAGGAGACAAAGGCACCAGGCTTCGTTAGTTGGCCTGGCCTGTTGTGGTGTTATCAGCTACTTAAGGAGGCTTTTATCCGCAACCTGAAACCTGAGGTGTGCGTTTAGCTCAGATTTAATTCCGCTGAAACTTTTGTTTTATTTGGCTGCAGAATACATACATACACACACACGCACGCACGCATACCTGTAAAAGTTACATATGTGTATATAAATCCCTGTTGCCATCTTTGTGTGTGTGGCCACTTCGTCTTGTTATTTTTATTGTACGGAGACCCTGCTCTGTAATGATACCTTCTAATACCCAATAAAACACATAAAATCCTGCAATTAGTAAGTTATAAAGCTAGAGGGCAGAACGGTATAATGGTAACGCTCTGGACTTAGGCTTATTTTCGGGAGGAACTTCTTTTGTGTTAGCCGGGATAAAATAGGCATAGTTCAGGGGTCCACAAATTTTCTAAGTATCTAGGAGCCAGTAAAATTTCTGGGCGTCAAAAACATGAAGCAACTTCCAGAGTAAGGACCCAAAAATATTAGAGGTCACCGTACAAACTTTAGTCGCCACGGCGACCTGCCCCTTGAATGTGAGCACTATTAGGCCCTAATTTTTTTCTTTCGTAAATCATCTTCACTTTCTAGAGGCGATGTATGGCTGCCAACTGCAAGAATCTAAAATACTTCTAGATTCTTGGTTCTCACAGCGGTGTTGCTTGAAAATTTAAGTCTTCTGGGAGGTAACGCTGTGCCGTTAGGTATTTTTCGACGTTTCAAATAATGTTCAGGTTGTAGCGCTGGACCCTGAAGATGAAGAAACCAAGATCCCTTGAAACGTCCGAAAATACTGGCCCAAATATACAACGTCACATCACACATAACTTGAGTCTTTAGCTGTGATCACCACAGTACACACACCAATATTCTCGCAATGTAGGATAATGTTCCTATTATTTTGGTGCTGTATAAGCTTATCAGTTGAAATAAGCTGTATGAGATGAATTGAAAATCAATATGCAGTGAATTGAAAATTGCCTCAATAAAGTTATTTATTCTTCTGTATGTTGACACTGTTTGTGTAGACTGTTGTGAATTGGTTAGGTTTGGCAAGGCAGCTTTCAAGAATTGCTTCAAGATATTCAACAGATGAACAAGAAGTTTCAGATTAAAACTGATATACAAAAGAAGTACGTCAGTCTTAACAAAACTATATATTTTTATCTTGGTTTTAGCTACGTGTTTCTGTCCGCATAAGGAACAACATCAGGCATTTATGTACGAAGACTTATAAATAAAGGTAAAAGTGCTTACCTAAATATACACTTCTGTTGTGAGATCTCACAATTTACAATGCTTTTACTGCAAATTTTCTACCCCTATTAAACTCATTATGGTAAACTTGCAGTAAAATATAGTGAATTGTGAGATCTCACAAGGGATGTGTACATTTTGACATTTACTTCTACATTTATTTAAAGTATTTAACAAAATTAATACCGAATGATAGTCCTTATGAGGATCGAAATGTACCTGAAACCTGGAACTTGACCCTTTGTTGTTTGTTTGTGTGTTTGTTTGTTAATATTGAAAAGCACAGCCGGCTGGCAACCATCAATGTCAAGATATTAACCTCCCATTTTGATAGAAGAATATGACAGAAATATCAGGGTATCCATTGTGTCGGCTAAATTTGATATTCTGGTATGAACGTTACATGCATTATTACCTTCTATGGCTGTGTGTAACTCCCATTGTGGTATTATCAAGTGGTATATGAGCGTGTAGTACATGAGTTTACAAATCCCGTACGCCACGTAGCACGGGCGATTAAATTTTGTTAAGTGGCACCTAATTCGTAGGTCTTCAATATTGAAATTTTTCATGTCATTTTTGTCGCGTCTAGAATGTTGAAGTGGCTCCTTGATTTTTGGAAAATTGTGCACAATATTACAACGCAACGCAATAAAATTTATATCAATTAGTCATGCTCGACCTATTTCCACACATCAGGTTCTTCCTCAGGAGCCACACATCATACGTTATTTTTTGTACTTTACAAATACTATTACAGTAATATGGATGTCACGAATCATGTTAAAACAATATGTAACCGCGACAGAAAACGTGAAGTAAATCTAAAATGACAGTACGATAAAAGACAAAGTAGTTTTGACTGAAATGTAAAATTAACATCCACACCAGTTTTTTAATTCTTTAGCTCTTAATTGCAACTTTAAACATACTGAAAGTAGTATTTGCCGATCCCGGTGGCCACGCGGTGTAATGGCGTAGTTCTGCAGCCGCGTTATTGCTGGGATTGCGTGTTCGAATCCCACTGAGGGCATAGATGTTCGTGTCTTGTGTGCGTTGTGTTTTGTAGATAGCGGCCTCTGCGACGGGCTGATAACTCGTTCAGAGGAGTCCTACCGGGTGTGTGTGTCTGTGTGTAACGTAGAAACCTCAACAGTCAGGCGTCCTAGGCCTGATTTGTGATGTTGCGCGACATAAAAATGTAGTATTTAACAAAATGTTTTAGGAAATACCCCAATAAGCTGTAACGTGAACAATAATGCCAAAATGTTTGTAATAATTCGCAAACTACAATACTTACGTACAATGCATTGTCTTTGAGGATGAAGTAAATACTTTAAAATATGTATGGTTTGGTTGATTGATATGAATCTTAGTATCTTTATTGTTCTGGTATAAAATATATGGTTGGTAATAGTTTTCTTTGGGCCTGCCTTTGAGATCAATACCGCACTACTGTGCCTTCATTTACTAGCCAGTACTATTCGTACTGTTTTATTAAATGAGAAAATATTAAATTCCTGAATGCAAAATTATAGTAACGTTGTGGGGTAGGAAAGTAGTAACCGTCGCGAGCATCTCTTTAAACCATAATAAGGCATGATTAGTTCTCAAGAGCACATCACTTTCTGGGGTCGTCTATTGAGAAAGAGGAATAGGAATTAGACTCAGCATCATATATTTCAGCAAAGAATGGAGATGTCGATAGGAGAAATTAAAGGATAACCGAGGACATAATTGTCTTCTCGATGTGTTCCCAACCGCAAGACTTTCAAGAACTAAATTTGAGTGGATCTCATGGCCACTTTATGAAAATTAACATGTTTGACTCTCACAACAACATTTGTTGGTTAATGGCTTCTTATTACCAAAATGTATTTCAATGTGAATTTATTATTATTCTGGAGACAAAGTTAAGCAATTTGAAATTCTTAGCTCTATTATGGTATGGGCAACGCGAACATAAATTCGAATTTGCTGATTATGTTTGGCAAGGTGGAAACTGGTCTTGTCAAAATGTCGTGGTATGTACAGGCTTGTCTGTGATCAGTATGTAACTATTGTGTTAATATTGTGTTAATAACAGATTGTTTATTACCATCGTAACGAAAGCCCGTTAGATTCTATTTAGACATGTTTCAACTCACATTTTTTTTTAGAAACCCATATTCCAAAGTCCAATATATCTTACAATATTATCTATCCATCTTCTTGTTGGTTTCGCAAGTTTGCTTCTTTTGCACAATTCGCCAGTGCAGTATAAACCACATTAGTATTTTTATTTTACTTAGCTATTAGTATTTATTTTCTGCGAGATTGTCATTACTTTTATATTTTCCCTCTAGGTCTGTAAGGCAGAGTTTCTACACGGCTTCACCGCCGAATATATGACTTGAAGTCTTTTGTAACGACCCTGTCGGTCGATATATTCGTTGTTTTATGCAACTCGAATGTCCGTTGCCATGTGCACAAAACCCCATCAAGGACCAGAGTCCCTAACGTCACTTCGTATATTTTCACGATCCACATTAATATCATCATCATCATCCATATAGGACCACGCCTAGGTTTTGCTAACCAATGAACTTTAAATATGGGAAGAAAACAAATATGAAACCCTCAGTGTGCAATATTATCCGTTCCTTTGATATGTTGTACGTCCTGGATCAAATATCTTCTCTATATTCTGTTCTCTCTTATCCTTAACTTATTTCCTTTTCTCGGATTTTTAATATCAATTTTCATATCCACATATAAAATATGCCTATGTATATGTGTATATATGTATAAATATTTGCTTCAAAGTTTAGTATTTTAGAGTGGACACGAAAGAATGAAAAACACTAATATGAACGGTAAAGTCTTCCTTGAATTTAATCTGCTGTTTTGTATAAACAACTCCTTACTTGTTTGCCGCCTCAGTGATTCGACGTTGATATTTCCGATTACAAGAAGGCTTTCGGACTTTGCTTCCACACGTATAGTGGAAATACCGTCTGCTCAGAACTCTCAGAATAAATTCTGTAAACGCAGGAACCTTTTAAGGGATTGGATGGGTCATTGAATAGCGTATGCTTCAGTACATTCCATGGCCTCCAACAACGCCGTCTGTAATGCTCAAAATTTAATCAATCCGACGACAGTATCACGAGTATATAAATGCCCGAAGGGAATATTAAGGATTGAAGTTGACATATTTCTATTTTGAAATATGTGAAACGTTCCTGTCTCGTAGCAGTAGCTCCCTCTCTTAGAAATATCATCCTAATCACATAGAATTCAACATGGCTAGCAGTGCTAAAGCTCTGATATTTCCGTGCATTATTATTGGTCTGAGAAAGTACTTCTCATTTCCTGAAATTTGTATTGTTAGTAGGCCTCCTTATCAGGGAGTCACAAAGGTCCTAATTTGTGACTGGAACCTCCTGGTTAAACAATGATTTTTTGTAAACAGTAACCCTAAATGCATGTCTTTATAAGATTTGATGCTTTTATAACGCATAAATTCAATACCGTTTTCCAAACAGGCACCCATGTCAAAGTGGAATGGATTTCCAGTTTCTAGAAACTGTAACTTCCTCCACATTAAACCCTGCTGAGGGAGCTAAGGACATCCATTCACTCATGAAACGGCTGCCTGCCCGAAAATACTTTATTGTATGACTGTTCAATATGCATTTTGCTATTACTTTTTATTTATAAACCTATATAATAACTTAATACATAAAACGTAATATTTTTATAATTACGCGTGAAGGATGTCACAGTATTGTGTCTGAAATGTGAACTGATTTCCAATTAGTTTAAAATAATCCCCGCACTTCCTGTTATTGTGCGTGATCCTGCATGAATATCAAAGGCTTGCCTTCCACAAAGCTTATTTTGTTTTAACATTACATCAGATAATCTGGGATTTGTATTAGAATTATGCATGTGGTTTATAGACTTCTGCCTGACTTTCGTTCCTGGGCGCTTCGTTAGTACTTGCTCTTCACTGCAGTATATTGCAATTTTGACGTGTGTTTCATAAAGTTGTGTGTTACAGATTTGCTGACTGTTATGACTAAAATATAAGACACCAATATAGTCCACGACGTATAAGAAAGTATTTGGTGATTTCCATAATTATCTTTTCAAATTTAGATGTATTGATGACCATAAGTACCGCATTATTCAACGTACCGAAATTCGGATTTCTGCCGTTGGAGTGTTATAATAGTGTAATGGAACTGAAAGCACCACAGATCAGGCAAGGTCTTTCATCTTAACACATTCATTTAGTCTTCTAATTAGGCCTACCTCCACTTTTATCATGAGCATGAAAACAAAACAGCGAAACTTCAAGATAGAAGCTGAATTTTGATAGTTTAACTGCGAAGTATGTGGCAGACTAGTGTTATTTTGAGAGTTTTAAAATGAAAGAAACTTGGAACTATAATAAGAAACCCCGTACTGTGTCTCATTTTATGTTTTCTGGAGGGGCAACCCGGCGACGGTATTGAATCTCTGACACTGCTTCATATCAGTTCGAAATGAACTTGCAGCTTGGTACTGCTACTTCCAAACTTGTATGATGTATCGGAGGCTGACGTAATAATGCTTAGGAACGATCAAGACATTGGTGGAAATTTTCCTTTAAATATGAGAAGTAACGTATTTTCTATTCGGCTGGTTCTTTGTATGTTATTTAACAGTGCTCTATAATTTGAACAGATCAATTAGGCATAACATTTTCTGATGCCGGTATTAAAGAGTGATTATTTCTGGCTATAGATTTACGGCATATCTTAAAATTAAATTCGCAGCAGTCCTTAATAGCGTGAATTCTCCACTTTTGTTCGTCTCCCTTGGATGTAGTTATTTTCCGTTTTCAGACCTCTAAGAGCTCAAATTGTGAATGGTTGCAAGGCTGGAGACTTTCTATCTTGAGTGCCTCTTATTCTGTAAATATTTGTTTGAGATTTTGTATAATTTTATATCGTTTTTCTCATTTTGCTATGCTATACAGAGACATTGTTTTATCTGACGGAATATGGTTTGCCACATCTTGTCAGCCGTCTTACCGTTAATACGTAGCCGACACAGCGACCGCCCAGACGGGCGTTGGAATAGGAACAGGAAGTGACAATTTTCTTAGTCTGATAAAGTGAAATCCCTACGTATGTAATGAAAAATGGGCTAATTGAGTTACCTATCTGTATGTGAAAGATAATCACACTATAAATATCCCACTGGACGAAGTCATACATTTTATTTTTTTATTTTAATTTATTTAAGGAGGGTGTCAATAGACTATATAACGTTGATGATTTTGATAATGGTAAATAATGAATTGCAGAGGATGTAGAAGAAAACGATTGTGACTTAGGTTTTATTTATTGAAATATTCACCGTACAGCGATACATATAGTTACCTCGTAATTCGGTTTTAATGTCTCTGTATTATATATTGCTTATCAGTGGGTTGCATGAGAGATCGTATAAAAAATACCTCCCTACTGAGCATCAAGGAAAGTACAGAGTACATAACAACGATACGAAAAATATTAAATTCGTGAAAGATCTTTCAGGTTAGTTTTCCAATATCAAACAGCGTTTTATCTAAATCGTTCAGGTAGATTCGCATTTGAGGATAGGAAGACAAAATAGATTTCCGACCTGCGGCGGGTTTCGTTTTGTTAACTACGTCCAAAGGCTCCATACAGACGTGGACACAGTACGGCAGATTAATCTAGAACCTTGTACGTCGTTCGTGTAGGCTCAATTTTTGAACTACATGCAATTTGAATATCCTAAATTGTGTGTAACACTGCTGTGTGACATCTGTTGCGTTCTGCCGATGGAGCGATGACAAGCCACAGTCAGGGGTTAATTACACCTCGTGTTTTACGTAGCGTGCATGTGATTGATTGGGTCGCTACGCCACCCTTGCAATTTCATGAGGCCTAATCGGTTTTAAGCCCTTGCCATCTCGATTAGATATACGGAAAGAACCAAAAGATAGGGTCCAGGAACAAAAGTTTTGCACAGTAAACTGCTGGAATATTAACAGTTTGAGCACAACTTTTCTCCCTCGTTATTGATAAGGGTGTGTTAGCTCGTAACCCCATGTTTTATGACATAGATGCATATCTTACTGCAAAAGTGGAACATGTGTATTGATTTGGTGGTCGGCTGATTGGCATTGCTTATTTACGAGTCAACATGTCAACCGGTAATTCAAAGCAATGTTGGCTTCCAGAAGCATAGACCTCCTGAGCCGCTACCGGTTCCTTAGTCACCGTCCCCGCCGCTTTTTTTTTTTTTTTTGGTACGCATCTTTCAATAGTGTTTGCAAAAGCTCGCTACTAGATACATATATACTATAACAGTAATACCAATAAAATGCACACTAGTTAAATGCTACATGTTTCGGCCACTCATGTGGCCATCTTCAGAGAGGTAATACAAAGGACAACATTAAAATGATACAATATTGATGACAAATCAATTGTCTGGTATAGTTATAATTATTGAAGTGACAAGGACCTATTGTTTCTGTGTCATCTTTTAATCTTTTATCCTTTTTATTACCTCCCTGAAGATGGCCACAAGAGTGGCCGAAACATGTAGGAGTTTATTGTATATAAAAACTATTTAACTAGTGTGCATTTTTTGGTATTACTATTATTTTATATGTATGTTTAATTAATACACGGGTTATGGATCATATAACTTCGCACCTGGACTTTATCCTCAGCCAGGTGAATGTTTTAAAACCTACATAGCCTCTGATATTCTTCCGATCACAATTTAAGTGTGCATTTTTTATCTTCTCGTTTATACTGCATGCATCGCCAAAGTTTATTCTTGATTTTAACTTCCTAAAATACTTTGCGAAGAATTTTATTTGCGAAGTTCTTAAATCAGTAATTTTCACCTTCCTGATATTTACTTAATCGTATTTAAGTTCAAATGTCGTCTTCAGCATTCTACTCTCAAAAGCCATCAAACCTACGTTCCTTCCTCACATAATAAGTAAGTTTGACATTGCAAACGCATAGCTACTCAGAGTAATGCTCACTGGTGAACCAACCTTACATCAGTTTACGGACATGGCTCAGAACGCCGTCAATATTTATAAGAACTTATCTGTGGGCTTTTGTAAATAGGTAATAAGCGAAATTTGAAGTTTTCACGGTTTTGAGAATAAAAGTTAAGGCCTTAGAGATGTCACACCGTGTGGTTTGGTAACTGGTACGAAGATTCGTCTTAAACTTCGGACCAGTCTACCACAATACACGGCATCACACTCCAGGAAACCACATGGCGGTAATACACCGTCGGGTGCATGAAATGCTAGGAATTTATTGGCTTGCTGAATTAATATTAGTTTTTCAAGAAATAATGAGTTGCGTGTTAGCTAATTTGTTAATTAGTTAAGTTACTTAATTTATCTGTCTATTTCTGTAGCCTATAGCGTTACCTATATGCTTATCCAGCAGATATCTCCCTTTTTATAGGTAGGGCCTACTTAACGAAATAAATCTGTGGTAAAACAATCCGAATTTTAACACTATTAATAACTAGACAGGCAATGTCCGTATAACGTTAACATTGTGGCGCATTCATGTAACGTGTATACCTCCTCGGATATCCATCCAGTCTGGTACGATTTCACATGAAAAGAGCGCTTTTATGGCGCGTTAATGTCGCTGGCAACAGTGAAACCTGCATAAGTTTTTATGTAAATTGCTCTATATTTGGACCTATTTTAAGCTATGTGGAACATATCAACAGATTTTTAAAAATGTCCTCAGCACCAAGTTTCACGGAAATCCCTCCAGTGAGAGCCGCGCTGATACATACGGACAGACCGACAGGTCGACAGACGGACATGACAAAGCTAATAGGTGCTTTTTCCACCTATATATAAGCATCTAAAATGTTAATTGGACACGACCTTGAACCACTTGCCGTCCTCATATAATTCTCTAAGAAGGTTTTGAACCTCTGTGATAATTGTATACAGCAGATCATCATAAATATATATATATATATATCAATGCAAAATCAAACATCTCAGTTGCGGAAAATCTGGATTGCAGAATGTAAGTTCGTAGTAAAAACAAAATTCATTAGCGATAGAACCAAATCCAATATTTGTGTCTACACACAGAGCCCTCTAGACCACTATCTTGTCATGAAAATACTCTTTTGTCTCCTTACCTGCCCGATTCAACAAATAATGTGATTTTCCACTCCCTGAAAGTTTTAAAATTTTATCTCCAAATGAAATAATTGGGGTTATTGTTGTACTGAACACAGATGTCAATATAATTGTTACTTTATTTCTTGTATTTATTTTTTTGCAGCTTAATTTTTCTCCTGTTCAAATTCCACATATATTTTACGATTTTTGTATTTTATACGAACAGGTTCACACGTGATATTTACAGTCAGATAATTTATTTTTACCGTAGGCCTAAAATATCAGACAGCTAAGGTTAGCGTCCTAGGTTAATCCACTGCTATTTACAGGGCCGTGAAGCAGAAAATGTAGAGAAACTCTGAGCGTATCAGAATGTTGTAGCACAGTAATTGAACCCTGTATATTTTACTCGCAATTTACAACCGAGTGATCACGAGTCATATCTTGCGGAGTATTTTCTCGCCAACAGCTTGCAGCCTGTCAAAACACAAAGGAGAAGTCTGTTCTCGGCAACAAAGCTGCATTTCCAAATGTTTATCCTCCGGCAACATGCAGAAATGATGGCAATTGGAAATCGGATTTACATGTTCGCTTCCTGTAATGAACAGACGGTATATACCATTAGCGAAGTTATTAAACTACACATTGTATTCTACCTGTACAATTAAAACAGCACATCGTAACATATATCTGCCCCCATGCACACTAATTTGACGGCTTGATTTGTACTTCGTCATAATATTAGAACAATCTGTTTATATGTGGACGTTTGTGTTTTATAATTAAGTTTGTTTTAATGCGTGTTTGCACAAAGTAATCATAATATGGAGATGGTGTACTTCGTAGATGTGTGTATGTGTACGTACATTTTTTTATTGAAGGGCCCCGCAGCAGATGCTACGGACGCACCGCAACCTTGAAGACTTATTGTGCAAGCCTTTGTGGAGGATGATGTTTTTTCTGTTAGAATGAAACTGACAGGGCAAAACCGAAGTACTCGGAAAAAACCTGTCCCAGTATCACTTTGTCCACCACAACTCCCACATGGACCGACCTGGGATCGAACTCGGGCCTTCGTGGTGAGAGGCCGGCGACTAACCGCCTGAGTCATGGCACGGCCGCACGTATGTTTAGTTTCCGAATCTACTAAAGCGATTTAGATCAAATACGCTTGTATATTCTGCACAAAAATATCTCCGTCCAGCTGGGTTCAAATCCTTGTCGATAATGTATTGCTTCTACCATTCATGCATCTCCAGCCGAAGGTTATGTATATTCCGTAGACAGGCTCACAAGTGATTACTGTGTAACATAAAATATAACACTTATTAAGATGTATAAACTTTGTTGAAAATATTTCTGTATGAAGAATTGTTAATGAACTATAGTGACGTGACCAGTGTGATGTGAAATATGTAATGCTACTATAGCCGCAACAATGCATTTTTCTCTGGTATTGTGGATTTTAATGGCACAAACATAGCGGCCTAGAAATTATTTATACTTTGTTTCCATTTCTAAAGAATTGTCAAGGGAGTGAGTTTATTTATTAGACTCTTCATTTTATGTTAGTCCAAGTTGTTTTCAATTTTGTTAATTCAGGATGAAATCTGCGACTTTTCTCCTGTTAACATGCGGGAAGTTTGCTTGGAGTTCTGGTTGCGCAAAGCATGGAGAGATAACCTTGAACTTAATACATTATTAGTTCTTGGGATCATAAGCGTTTTAAAATGAGTGTCAGAAATTGACAGCGTTTCGAAGTGTGGCCTTAATTTAAAAAATAGTTCCTGAATGTGGTTTACATTCTTTTGAATTGACATTCTATACAATCTTAGGTAAATGATTTTCCTTTCCCGTCTTCCCAACATTACAGTCCTATTCTTTTCTGTCTTTAACTTATTTTCTGTCCCTCTGCCATTTTCTTCTTTTTTCTGCAAATTAGAATGTTCTCGTGGAAAGTGGCCTCCATTTCGTCGGACGCCACCCGGGTTGTTTCTTTCTGATTTCGGTTTGGCGCCTTAAACATTACTCACCAGGAACTAGCCCATCAATCAGTACATGAAGAGAACAGTGAAACCATTCAACCGGCAGTGACTAATCGAGTACAAAACTCGGTATATCAGGAAGGTGAAATTTGGAAGCTTTGTGTTGTTTGTTGTATTCCTTTTATAACATGACCTATTACTTTTCTCATAATTTCTGTTGGTGTTTTGTCATAATGTTTCTTACCTGTCTTATATTTATTACAGAAATTACTACTTAAATATCCAAAATTGTGTCAAATAACTTAATGGAAATTCCAATACTATCTACAGTATTCATTGTTTCTTACAGGTTCTCTGTACAAACGGAGCATGTCATCCGTGTTTTAGAAAGAAAATGAAGCTTGTCTAATTCTTGTTAGAAAAAATGTTTTCGGAATTTGAGTTTTATCCAAGTCATTCGCCACATATTGGAGATATGATTAGACGTTACAGTGCACAAAATGTTCTTGGTACTAAATTCTAATAAATATCTCCAAGGTCTTTGTAAAACTATAACAGAAACGAAGTTCAGAAATATATTTGTATTCCATAACATCTCAAGCAATGAAATCAATTTTGTTGTATGAACGTAACCCTGCACACGTAAATATAAATTGCTGTAATGCTGCTCTGTAGTTGACCGGTGCTCTAACTTGACGAGGGACAAGCGTAGCAGTGTAGCAGATGGAATTTTAATGCTCGAACTCTTAGCTTATCTTAAATATACTGAGAGAGACCTCTGAGACCAGTGACAAAAGCCGGTCTTGCAAAGCTCTTCCTCAACAACCCCAAGCATGAGCTCGTGTGCTGAACGCTCGGTCTTACATCTGTTAACAGCAGAGAAAGGAGGAAACAGAGGACCTTAACACATGGTTGAACCGTTTCTGGTTCCGCTTCTCAGGGTCACGAACTGCATCTTCTGCTGTTGACCTAATGTCATGCCATAGCAGCCTTGAGGTAGTGCAAACAAAAGAGTTCTACGTACCGTGCAGAGCAAACACCCTAACGAGCAAACAGAAGAAGAACCTGCCCACAAGTGCAGGAGTGAGCTAGGGGTCACTAAAGCTGCATGTATTCCCTGTTTTAATACCAAAATGTCCCACTCTCCCGCAGAATACCCATTACTTTATGTAATTAACACATTTATATGCTAAACATAAACGGGTATATCGTTACACTATACAAGCTGCAAAGCGCTCAAAAACTGACAGAGAAAATGTGGGCGATGTATATGAAACGAGTGACGTTATGCATAAAACCTTTCATTTAGAAACGCTCCTAGTGCCTTTCATGTATGTTAATTTTAAATAGGTAAAACAAAATGTAAATGAAAACACACTTTAAATTCATTCTCACTTGTTGGTGCTGAAAGTGGCATACACGACATAAAATGATATTAGACCAGAGATAAAATTATTTTCCATCTATAAATGCTTATGATTATTCGAAAATTGTACCCTAGCCTAAAATAGAATTCCGGGAACCTTGCGTTGTCTAAGGGAAGCACTTCCGCTGTCACATAGACATATGCTCTTTACACTCTTACATTTCGGCAATGTTTCTACACACTGGAACATACAGTCAGAGACGAACCCCCATTCACGTTTTGAAGTAAATTAAAGAGAGCTGAAACAGTAGCGTAGGTAACTGTTCGTGGGCCCCCCGCAACTCGGTTATCGAGACCACCTACATTTATTATGGAAGTTACTCCTAGATATCATAACAGGGATCCAGAGTACTGCCTTCTCTCAGGTGAACAGAATCCACAACAAATTTTGGTATTCTTTGAGTTTGAAAACTCCCCCCCCCCCACCTCGGTCCCATGAGGCCCCTCTACTGGTGGGGCCTCAACTATGTTACTAGCTGAAAAGCTGGATGCTCTTAATTTTCCAAATCGCCTACTTGTTCTGAGATGATTTTCTTTCTATCCCACATGCGATATAGGCCTAGAGATTTATATTTATTTAATCTCTTAGATATTACATCTATTGTAAGGCCATGTACAGAAGATGACAAAATAGACGGATTTATATCCTTGCTTAAAGGAGGATTCGTACCTGCATTTCTAGTATTTGACTCAATAATTCTCGTGCAATCAGAATGGTTAGTGAAGGCAATGTGTACAGATCACTACAACAGAAAATTAAATGCTGTGTACAGAGTATATTTGTATTTGCAGAACGATATGTAAGTCACATTCAGAGTGTATATATCATAGGTCACTGATGAGTTTATATAGCCTACGCATTAAATTTGTGTTCTGCGTAGTTTTTCTTTGTTTCAACCAACTAATCAATATCAGGATTCCTTTGTGTGTTTGATGTGACCCTGCGTCAGTCGGTAATAGGTCCCGACGTTTCGAAGGTATATACTGCCTTCATCTTCCATGGTCTAAAGGATCTCTGAAGGGCTTTTAGAGGGCATTGTATTCCCTCGAAACGTCGGGAACTGATTACTCAGTGACACTTCATGATGTCACAGAAGATCGGAGTGGTCGACCACACCACTGTGAAGACCTAAAAAACTTGCGCTGACAATATGAAATAGGTTTCTTTCACATTACATGTCTCATTCAAGGTAATAGCTTCAGAATTGTTAGTAATTGGTGTCCTGAAAGGACAGCACACCCCAAAAAATAATATATGCCCTTCAACTATACTATAATCCGTGGACGTTGATCCGAGAAATTCTTTACAGAAGCAGACAGGTCTCACAGTTCGTTCTCAGTTCTATTAGCTCTGCGGTACGGCCGTCTCACAGAGCGCCACGTCGGCTAATCTTTCGTTATTCATTCCACTCTTTAAGAACCACCACTTTGACTGTTAGATTAGGATGGACACCCACTATGCATTACTTGTAAAGTATTCAACTGTTTGAAGCAGGAATTTAGGAGGTGCAGCATATTGGTAGGGAACATTTAACATTTTAACAAAGTCTCCGCGTTTTGAAAGTTCTCTGATTTTGCTGTATTGGTTTAGTCGTATTGGACTCTTCGATGTTGGTATAAGGAAAGCAGAGAAGAGAAATATCTGTAAAATTGAATAACGATGAGGTACTGACACCTGTATTTATGTATTTATTTACTTCGTAACTATCGCCTCATATTACATATTCTGTTGCCCCAGTTACCTTGTCA
This sequence comes from Reticulitermes speratus, assembly GCA_021186555.1. Classification (NCBI taxonomy): domain Eukaryota; kingdom Metazoa; phylum Arthropoda; class Insecta; order Blattodea; family Rhinotermitidae; genus Reticulitermes; species Reticulitermes speratus. The sequence continues at coordinate 34,186,215 of JAJKFL010000001.1, read as the reverse complement.
TTAAATCACTTTCTCGGTTTCTTCACTTGCTGTTTCACTTAGCTTATAAATCCACACACCGAAACGCGATCTCCTTTATTCATCACTCCTGTTGCAACTTTTCGAGTCCGGTTTCAAATAGAGAACCTTAGACTGGCTACCCTGACTGAAGTGATGCGTGGTTGTATCAGTGCCTCCCGAAATATGCCACAGTAGTATTTATATTTGGTTTTCTTCTTTTAATCCTCTCTAGTCATTCATTGAAATTTTTTTTCGATCAAAAATATACAATCTTTTCAAAAAAAGCGTCTTCATATGAGGCAAAAATAAGTAAATACAATTAGATCTGAAGATATCTTAACTTAAGGTAATTCTAACCAATCACTTAATTATTTGCTAAAATGTGTGTACCTTTTAATGTCTTAAAATGATCTTCTTATCCATGAATTATAGGGACCTAAGTATATCAGAAATCGTCTCTGCATTTCTAAAAATATCTGTAATTTCTTCTTCCTTGCCGCTTTTCATTTCGTTGGCACGAACATTTCTTGTTATAGTTATATGATCCTACTTGGAAACTGTACCAAGTTAAGGTTGCCTTAAAGGACCCCCTCTTTAATTTGTCTTAGGTTTTTATTCAGGTGATAGAGAATATTTTCTCTAGTGTTATATTTTATGTTGTCTATGTATATGTTTTATATATAGGTATGTATGTATGTATTTGTTTGAAGTTTATTTCGCCATGGACTATTGTCAATAACTCAAAAGTATGCGGCGTCGAATGGCTGAAAAATTATTGGATAATAAATTCGGAACTATGTCGCAGAATGCGATTTTGATGTAATTCGAGGAATTTTTCGGCATTTTCTTTTAGTGGCTGAGGAAGACCACAGATATCCTCCGTCAGGTCTATCCTAGACCAGATTAGAACTCACGTGCAGAATCCAGAGTCTGTACGCCTTGCAATCCCTACATCAGCATAACATTAGTGACAACAAGACTTTATTTGACCTTTTAGTATCCCAAAACTGAAGGAAGTATTATTTTACATAAAATGTATACTGCATAATTTACATTGGTAGCCAAAGACTTTTTATCTTTAATATAATTATGAATGAAGTATCAGTGCTTATGTTAATAAATTCTTCAGATACATAGCAACTAAACAGCTAAGCAAACCCGTGATTATCAAACAGACGAATGTGAGTCAACATGACACCCTGTGTTTGGGCTTCGAAAGAAGAGAATCGTGCTGTGTTGACTTCCTTCGGTATTGGTTGCTGTAAGTTGGTCACTTTTTAAATTGGAAAATCGTAGTGTAGTCATCTCTCGACGGGATAATAGAATCTCTCTCATCTTGCCGCAAGGTAAAACCTGTCAGTGGCCCCCGACTCCAGAACTGCCACCCTGTGTTGAAAGTATGAAAAAGTAGACCAAAGATAAATTACTTCAAAATTGGAAAATGGTAAAGTTGGCTATAGGAATACAAATAGCTTCCAGAGCTATGTTGCACGGCTAGCCACAGAAAAGCAGAGAACTTACTACAGAGTGCGCCGCAAGCTGAGGCACCACTTGGGAAGTTCCGTGCCAATAGACGGTTGTTACCAGTGACTACTGTGGATTGACTACCTTTAGCAAGAAATGTTGCGTTGTTTAACAGAGAGTAGCCCTTCGTTCATCCGGACTGTATGCGGGGGGGGGGGGGGAAGCGGTGGTTCGTATTATCCGGGAATTTGGACCACCGAGGAAAACTCCATGGTATATGTAACATACAAATATGGTGCTAAAGTACCATTCCTTAAAGCAAAAATACTGTACCTGACAGTATATATAATAATAATAATAATAATAATTTCAGTGGGAAATACTGGGCTGTGTTTGGCCCAAAATTTCCCGGACCACCCGGATACCCCGCGTTCGGATTACTGAGGAACGGTTGTACTTTAATTATGAGTGGAAAGAAAGGATGAAGAAAACGATGATATTAAAAAGGCACATAAAATGTGACGCAAATAATGGTTCATAGAAAACAGTAAAATGAAAATTGTGGATGTGGAAGTGGCTGTACAGCATAAAAACCTGGTACGTTCACACATTTATGAAGAATGCACGCATCACAGTTAATTCCCTTGCATTCTGAACATTCCTATGATGGTATATAATTCGCCTCACTTAAGTGTTTGTTCTCATTCCTCTTTATTTAAAATTATTAAGATATTATGGAAGCAATAAGAATTGAATTAACAGGTTAATATCTACAAATCTAAAGCTGCTGAGGTAGATGACAGTGATAATTCATACATATTGGGAATTTCAGAACTTTTGATATTCCATTCTATTCTTGTTTTTACACGAGTAGTGACACGTGTCAAGTAAATTGCTGAAGCAGAGGCCTACTTGTGAGGATTAGCAAGTCATTCATATCCACCTGTTAAGAAACCAGTAATTTTACAAGGACCCGGCACTGAATCTCTTACTGTGTTGAATGAATCCAGTCGACACATTCATTATCTCTTTCCTTAAGATTCATTTAAATATCATACTCCAATCTATCTTGATATTTTCAATTAGGGGTTTTCTAAAGATTTTTATGAATATTTAATTTTTGTGACACACGCAACAGGTTCAAATCGTGAAGCTCATTACGTGATTATTTTCTGCTCTATCCTCTTTCCTCTGAAATACGTGCTACAAATAATTTTAAGCCGCAGTTTCTACTAAAGATATAACACTATTTACAAACCGTAGGAAGAGGTTATATTATCTTAGCAACTTACAGCTTCGTTAAATTAAAGACTTCTCTGTCTGTGAAGATGGAAGCACTAGGTTCCTCTAAAACGCCGGTAACTGTTTACCCGTCGGCAAATCAGAAGGTTGGAATTTTAAATTGCTTCTTTGTTTTCTGACTTCTCTTTTCTGATTTCTGTATCGTGTTCCGTTTGATTGCTGTCAGTCTCAACCTGAGCAATTTCACTAGGCGTTAACACAATATTTTGAAATCTTAGTCGGAATACCGACTTTTATGGCAGAGGTTTACGTAGTCGTCTTGAGACAAGCTACACAAAAGCTGATATATACCTTGAAAATACCACGCCAGTCTTTTTCCATTCAACTTTTACCTCATGCAATCGTCCCAGTCCTTCCAACTTTCAGTAACATCTGAATTTGGTTCAACGTCACTAAATATTCTGCAGTCCACACTACCATTCTTATCATGTGAACTTTATAACATAAGGCTCACGTCTGCTTAATTTACAATCGTCCTCCTTGGAACAGAGTTGAATGAGAAACTTGAAGCCGTCTTATTCAACATGCGAATGTATCTTGTTCGTCCTTTGACAGAAACGTAGGCAGAGACAAACTGCACCATTAATATTTTCCTTGGAGTGTACTACATTCCCGTCTTCGCAAATGTGAGCAATAAACATGGCTTCTATGAATATTCATGTCGAACAAACAGTGACCGCTCCAGGGACCAGTTAGGCCACATCATGAGCGAAGATAATTTAGCCTAAATGTTTACAACGATTCACTTTTGTATCATGTCGTTTATTGAAGAGCAGCAGATTAACTTAGGCTCTTGGGCTTAGTAACTGAGTAACAGAACTTAGTGTATGCAGTGTCAACTGTTAAGTAAGCTGCATATTATATTTACTGGGCTACCGGCTATGTAGTTCAGAGTTATTGTGCTTTTCTCTCATGCCTTCAGCAAACTTGTATTTAGCACCTTTAAAAAGTAGTAAAGGTTTCAAACTTTCCTGTCTGGTGTAGTGGTATGTGATTTATGCAGCTGAAACAGCATCATAAAATAACCTAAAACCTTATTAGTAAACTTTAATTCACGTAGACCTGCAAGTACTTAAAAATGTAACATGCCTGACAGTAGGCCTACTTAGAAATAACTTTGCTCTTGTAAACGGAACAAAAATAAGTTTATATTTTCACATTTAAGGCAACGAAAACTGATATCGTGGCTTTGCGATATATGACATCTTGTAGCTTACTTTGTGGTTGCTAACATTTCGAAAAATCTACCACTTCTGTTTCTAAAGATGGAGGGACGGAAGAAACAGGTGCCTTCGAATATCGGTAACTACCAGAAGAGTGCAAGGTCGCGAAACCCGAGACATCAGTCCTAAAAAAAGAAGTTGTCTTTGTACACCATTTATACGGAAGGGGAAGCATAGGTATAAATACGCACATTCTTAACCTTCCGGCTGCATAGACGTGAGTGGTCAATTTTGTCTCTTGTCGATTTTTACCTGCGTATAGAAGTCCAGGTATTTATTTAGAAGCTAGGAAGGGCTCAGTGCCGGTATCAACTGTGTGGCAAAAAATATATTCTTCTTGCCTGTGCCGGGAATCGAGTCTTTGTCTTTCATTACAAAGTCTGTTCACTATGCCAATTGTGCTACCCATACGCCAGTTTTAATCTACTAAGATACTTCATTTTTTTACGGTTAAACGCTTTGAAATATGCATTGAGGCGTTACGAAACGTATTCTCGTTGTTTGAGCGGACGGTTTTGCATTTCGATTTATTGAAAATTGGAGATGAATAAAAAGTGATAATCATAAGAAACATCCGAGATTAATTTAAAAGGAGAAAGCAGACAATTTTGTTCTCCAAAATACAAGTACGTATAACTAAATGTGTAAATGTATGTATGTATGCATGTATGTATGTATGTATGTATGTATGTATGTATGTATGTGTGTGTGTATGTGTATGTATGTATGCATGTATGTATGTATGTATGTTGGTATACGTATGTATGTTTACGCATGTGTGTATGTAGATATGTGTAAGTAGATATACTGGAGGTATAGCACCGGAAGTGACGTCACAAGATGGCGGATGTAAACAAAGTCACGTGACAAGGTCAATGACCTTTACCGGAAGTGACGTCACAATGTATGCAAATTGACCTAATTAATGTTTTAATTGATGTAATTAATGATTAATTGATGTAATTAATGTTTAATTGATCTAATTATTGAATAATTGATCTAATTATTGCTGAATTAACCTATAAATTACGTAATTATTTGCCTATACATAAACAAACGCCCCAGACAGTCTGGCGCCTGAACATAAACCTCAGACAGTCCGGCGCCGTAACATTAACCTAAGCTATACGCGCTAAGTTTAAATTTTACCGGAAGTGACGTCACAATGTATGCAAATTGACCTAATTAATGTTTTAATTGATGTAATTAATGATTAATTGATGTAATTAATGTTTAATTGATCTAATTATTGAATAATTGATCTAATTATTGCTGAATTAACCTATAAATTACGTAATTATTTGCCTATACATAAACAAACGCCCCAGACAGTCTGGCGCCTGAACATAAACCTCAGACAGTCCGGCGCCGTAACATTAACCTAAGCTATACGCGCTAAGTTTAAATTTTAATAATATTACGAAAGCGCGCTAAGTTTGAATTTTAAATGTTGGTAGTTGCGCGGTAATTTTAATTTTTACAATATGGCGGATGGGCGCTAAGTTTAAATTTTAATAATATTACGAAAGCGCGCTAAGTTTAAATTTTTACAATATGGCGGATGGGCGCTAAGTTTAAATTTTTAATAATATTACGAAAGCGCGCTAAGTTTAAATTTTAGTAATATAGTGTTTACGCGGTAATTTTAAATTTATACAAGGCATATTTGAAAATTGCGGTAATTTTGAATATTATTACAAGACAATGTGGCGCCTTTTAAACTTAATATAATGGTATATTTAACTGAAAGAGGTAGTTGCGTGGTAAGGTGTGGGACTTATGATCATAAGATCCTAGGTTCGAATACTAACTATGTCAATTACCTCTTTCTTTTAAAGGATAGGAATAGGTTTTTATTAAACTGAAATGAAGAACACAATTTTTTTTTTCTTTTTTTTTTCATATGGACACAATGGTGTCTTTTACATTTTATTAATGGAATGTTTTATACATTATTTCGTCGTACAATGTTTCAAAGTCGATAGCATTTGTCTGTGGTGGTGGACAGAAGTTTTTAGCCTCCAGACATGAATTTCGCCATTCAATCATTTCGTCGTGCAGTTGATAAAGTTTGTGTATTTGCCGGTCTATACAAGAACCAGCCAACTCCATGAGATATGACCACTCAGATTTACTCAAAAACACTTGAATGTCCTCAGACATTATGCGTATATACCGTCCACAGTACATAGATAGGGAATGACGTGTATCACCAAGTTCATGCACTTCATTTTTTGCAATAGCATCCTTGAATGTCACCAAAATAAACCACTGGATTTGATTTAACACCACATTACGCGAAGAACTTGTAATCTTCACTTGAGGCGTCAGGTTTTCATCCAGAAAGAGTGAGACGTACTTGGTCCTCTGCTTGTTCAGGAAATATACACGTTCAAGTAACGACCACATCTGGAAAACATTAATGACAACCAGGTTGAATCGGGCATACTGCATACTGAAGACTAAGAATGTGGAAGTGCAGCCATTGAGCCATCGAATGCGCTGATCTCATTGCACAAATATTGTTTAACCCTTTATGGCACGGGAAGGTACAGCTTATGCCAGGAAAAGTTATGTCTGCAGCCCGCGGACATCCTAGTTGAGCAATATCGATTACTGTGCGATCGATAAGATTACTAATAAATGCTGATTTTTTAGGTCCAAAGCAATATATAGCTACAGCTGATGATGCCTCTCGATGCAAAACAGTCTCCAACTCAGAGTACAATATATCACCATTCCAATTACACCCGTGATTAATGTCCTGGTTAAGTCTTGCCGTAAACGCAGGCACTTCTTCCCAAGCGTACGGTCTCTTAAAGACATATGATGAGACCCTGTCACTGTGAGAATCGGCAGCTGCCAACTCTTTCACTACGATTTCACCATCCCTCCCTTGAAAGTAGGTGAAATCTATCACTAAGAGAGCCATTGCTAACTGATTAAGTAATGCTGTACGTACCTTTATTTATAGCTGTGATTTGCACGTCTGCTGCTCCGTTTCCTCCAGGCTTCCGCAAGCAGGACAATTGCCAAACTGACGACGAAACATGCGCACTGCCTTTATATCGTTGCAGGTGTAGTCGGCAGGTGTGAACATGTTCACAAATGACGTCATTGAGTGACCCTCAGCTCTGTGGAAAGCGTATAGGCAGCAGAAATGTCCGCAGACATTCGAAGTCAATCCCTGTAGTCTGTGGCGGTTAAACTTCCATGATACTGAGTGGCGTTGTAGATAGGCTATTATTTCATGTTTGAATGGCGGGAATCCATAAGAATCAAAATAATCGGCATATCCCGATTCAGAAATGCAGAGAGCTACCCAATGCGAACCGGGCATGTAATGTTTGTCAAGGTTTATAATAATTATGGAGGGCTTTATAATTGTGGATGGTAATAGATCAATAGGATATACTCCTTGAAAATATTTAACATGTTTAGTTAACACTTTGTTGATTTGAATGGTATTCATTCTACTGTGACGTTTCGGGAATTATCAATCTCAATGTGCCCAGGAAATTCTGCATACAGAATACATGTTACAGGTTCAGGTAATGGCTTTTTAAAGCGTGCCTCAATGCGCACGTTTCCTTGACGAGGTAGACTAACGTGTTCTTCGTCAGCCTCTCTGTCAGGAGTTAAGTCGAAGCCTAATATGAAAAAACCTTTTGTGAACATTTCCATGGTAATCATGTGACCACGGTCGTCGTGATGAATACCGGTACTTGAGAAAAGTGTTTCGTAAGCCCTTGTGACTCCGAAGGTTGAAGAGCAGTCCATTGTTAGGGACTCGGAAGGGTACTGAACTCCATTTACATACAAAACAAGATAGGTCATGTCATAATGGTGAAACTGGAAAGGATTTGTACTAGCAGAACCAACAAATGCGGTGTTTTTAACAATTGCAACAAGTAACCTTTCAGGGATCGGTCCAAGGAATGCATTATCAATAGAGACCTGCTGGGCCCCAGCACTCGCTGTGAAGGTTTTAATCTGAGTATGTGTAAGAGGATAATGTGCCTTTCTCTTCATACCCAAGACATTAGCGTGAGCTAGAAGCAGAGGAGGTTTCAGCTCGGTTTGAGTGATAAAAAGAGTTGCATCCAAGATTTTAATACGAACTTTGACGTCGTCTGAATTTCCCAAGAGGTAAAAGGCCTCAGGCGCACGTGTCAATTTAATATTCATATCGACGCCGTTAATTAGCATTTTATCTGAATTGAATAAGTCGGCGTGAAGTCTTCCATAGAGTTCAATTGTTTGACTCTCACTGAGATAATTTAATCTTGTGACGTAACCCTTGTTCTCCTTATCTGCCCCCAACGATCCGTTTGATGCTGCTGAATCGAGAAACCAAAAACTTGAGAGCAAATGTGTCCCTGAAGCATCTTTTCCATAATTTAACAACTTTTCAATATAGGACTTATAATGGTAATTTGTCTCGTGAAGAGTTACTGGCTTTCCGTTTAATGACACACTTAGTGCACTAAACAATGAATGTAACAGGTTATTGACACACCCAACTGTATTTGGCTCAGTACTCGTGAAATCTGTTCCGTCAGTTTTTTACAAGTTTAACGCGCAAAAGTAGACGCACAGAATTCAAATCGATGTAGAAATCACTATGACCAGAGCAATGAAATTCTAACTGACAAGGGTTATCTGCAGGGGCAATAGGTTTGTATGTAACGGTTGTGACTGTTTAAGATGGACGTTTGGATGCTACGCTTGAGAAAGATATCGAGACCCGATTTCAAACACTCCATAATTATGCTTTTGAAAATATATCCTTCACCTTTCCACGTTTACTTTGTAAATGAACCTTTTTCGACTTCCGCTTCCTTTTTAAACACAAGCCAGAACCAGTCATTTTCTTAATTTTGTCTTCAAGATTGTCCTTTGCTTCACCGAAACGTGATTTAAGAATATCACCAACTTGTTGCCCCTGTTGCTTATTAAGTAAATCAGTAAAGATATTTGAACCCGTCTTTAATGCTTCCCTACCTACAGCCTTAGCTCCTGAATACAACAAAGGCTTAACAAAACGAAATAGCCCCCTGAAGAATGACCCAATACCATTACCCCTCTGCACTCTGAAACTTGCTCTATATACTGGACCTATATCACCACCACCGCCGCTTTGATTAATGTAATACCGTGTATATTGATCCATGGCACCCTATGAACTGAGTATTATTGCGCTGAGGATTTGTATTTAAAGTGTAATGTTATTAAGCATGGAATATCACTATCGTCAAAAGTAACATCTTCTCCAGACTTTGTAACAAGACGGATGGCTATTGACTCTATGAATGATTGTTCCACTGGTCTGTACAATGGGAAATGGAATCTATGATAACCATCAGCAGATGGAAAGTGTAAAGGAGTCAACATTCTGACGTAAGAATCGCCTACTAAATTCGGTTTAATAATATCGGTGTATACGTATATTGGCTCTGGCGCAGCAAAGTTTAAATTATCCGTTTCGGGTAGTGATACTTTGTTGGCACTACAATTAGCAGGTGCCATAATTGTCGCAGCCAAATCTTCAAGACCGTTATACACACGAACTGGAAAGTGAGATATTATATTTTCGCCTACCTTTAGTGAATTTTGTCCATAGCAGACGCCTAGAGTGTTTGTAGTGTAGCCATCTAACGGTGCATGCTTATTTAGATACTCGTTAAATTTAATAACAAAATTTTCTTTATCTTCAGGCGATTTGAAATGTCGCTTTAGTGTTACAAACATTTCATGCAGATTTTCGTAATTCTTTACTGGAAACTTGATATCCATCGTATCTAAACGTACGATATTGTGCAGGGGTTGCTTCTTATAACCTCTGGGATACGATATTTCGACTAAACCGACTTCCCACTTGTTGGGTTCGAGTTGAATAGGGGTGGCTAGCTTTGTTCTAAAATTAGCTATCGTATTGAGAGGAAAATAACTTTCTGAACTGTCTGACGGTAATACCACGAAAAATGATTCCATTATATTCTTTTAATATCGGAAGCGTTTACCCAAGAGCTGAATTTCTCGTGGTACCCTCTCCACTTGACAAGGTGCTGTTTAATGCCCCCCTTTGTACGAGAACGCAGTATTTTATCTATTTGAAATTCTGTATCTGGAGACAATGTAACCTTGACGAGCTCATAGTTGTAAAACTGACCCTCAATAGGCTGACTGCGTAAGTCTTCAACTTCGTAAACAGGTTGAGGAATGCGGCGAATGACCTTGACAACCCGAAATATTTCTGTGGAATACGTCTGCTCATAGCCTTTGGCAAATTTCAACTTTTCTTTTGTTATACGCACAAAGTCACCAACCCTAAATTTAACACGTCCTTGGGGGGTAACAGTACTGTTTCTATTTATGCTCTGCCACACAGCGTAAATGTTGGAAGGGTTGACATTTCTTGGAGCCATTCCTATAGTTGAATGAATAGTATTATTGTATCCCTCTAAAAGCTTTTGTAGAATATTAATGTATCTATATGTATTATTTTTTGTAAAATACTTATACATTTTACTTTTCAGTGTCCTATTAAATCTTTCAATTATGGCAGCTTTAATGTCTGGATTATGTGTCGTATGAAAACTTATCCCTTGATTCTTCAGATACTTTTGAACTGTTGCATTTACAAACTCGGTTCCTTTATCTGACTGTAATGTAAGCGGTTGTCTATTTTTAAATAAAGTTTTCAACGCTGTTGTAACAGAAGCCCCTGTTTTGTCTTTTAACGGCAAACTCCACGCGTATCGTGAAAACACGTCAATAACTGTTAGAAGATATTTATGTCCACTGTTATATCGAGACAGACTGCTTAAGTCTGCTAGATCCATTTCCCATACATCATCAATATTTGTGACAGTGTATGGGTTGCGGGGAAAATGTTTTCGCACCGGTTTGTGAAGCGTATATGTATCCTGCGAACTTAACCACTCCTCAACGTCTTTTTTTTTTATTAATTTTACTAGCCTTTACCAACTTTGAAACAGACCCGAATCCTGCAGGATGTTTTGGATCGAAATAAAGTTTTCCTAGGGGGTTTACTCTACGGATTCCCATGCTATATTTCGTTTAGGTGAATCATTAAACAGTCGCGAAATAAAACGCGTATATTTTACGCCCTTATTTGCTCTGATCTTACCGGTAGGGCTGAAATCAACTCTATGCGCATTGGATTGCAACAATATCTGTTTATATGCATGTTTGTCTTGGAGAGTGACTGCATTCTTGTCGGGTCGCGACTTAGTTAGTAATTCCCACAGACCGCGTGTTGCTTTGTACCGCTTACTATCCACAAACACGTGTTTGTTACTAAATTTAAACTTTGAACTACCAATCTTGAAAGAGCCACCATTATCACTATCCTGGTATACTCCGAACGTAGGGTCATGCGATACTTTACGTTTTAATACGCCTTGAATGTACTTTGTATGTACAGGTGAAGTACTTTCAGCATCAGTTTCAGATTCTGTATCTGCAGTTTCAGTGTTAAATACAGGCACTGAACCTATTATCCGTTTACGTTTAGTTTTAAATGTAGGTTTGCTATCAGGGGTACCACCTGTTTCTATTATTGGTATAGGGATAGGATCACGTTTTCGCTTTTCTGTTTTCAAGTAAGGGTCTTGATGCAGACGAACCTTTGTCCATTTATTAAAACTATGATCGTTACTTTTAAGTATGGTTTTGACCGGTGGTGGTGACGATGTGAAACGATTTTCCCAAAGTTCTGGAGGTATTAAAATCATACGTTTTAAAGCCATTTATTAATTATTACTAGTAACTAGAGCCCCGATGACACTAGATAAAATACTGGTAAGCAAAGGAACTATGAACCCTCCTTTTTGAACTAATAATTTTCGTTTACGCTTGAAGCTAATTTTAGGGTTAACTAGCGTACGTAACTTGGTTTTAAATTTACCAAGTTTAGTTTTCTCGTCTGTAGATAATTTATGATTCCCGTTAAGTGTATTTATAGCGCATTCAATAATAACTTTTATCAACTCGTCACTTGCAGAAGACAGTAGTGCACGTCTAGCTTGTGGTTTTGCGTCCTTAATTACGTGCAGGTAATGTAATTGCGATTTCACTCGGTTCATTACTTTCTACAGGTGCAAACACCTCAGTTACTTCACCTGGAAATATCTTTGTTCTAAATCTTAACAGATCATTAATAGATTGTGTTAAATCAAGAAATAAATAAGAATGCGGGTCTTTACAAACTTCTAAATACGTTTTATGAAAACTAGAAATATTTTCAGGATAAACTTGTCGAGCAAGGTGCACAATTTGGGTCTTGTCTCGAGGGTTTTTAAACACAACTATATATTTACTATTGAGGGAAATGTCACGTGAAGAAGGGCCTTGATGAAAAAGGTTTTGCGTAATTAGCACCAAACTAATATTTCTGTGATGTGATCCTTTAGTAAATAATTCGCTGACTTTTGTGGAATAAGCAGAGTCCATCAAATCATCTAACACAATTAATGTGGGAACATGTTTAGGATTATCAAAATTAGGAACACCTTTAACAAATGATACGTCTTTTAGGTGATGTGGGGCGTTATTTTCACTATGGCACCAGACAATATTATCATACACCGTGTCACAAAGCTGCTCTCTGCACTGTAATAATCTAATAACAAATGTTGACTTTCCGCATGAACTTGGACCGGCTACTATTAGAGTAAATGGATGTTGAAGCTTCAGCGTCATACTCTAAACTGAAGTTAAATGCATAATGACGCCTCTATTTATGAATTTATGCAAGCCTTAAAAAAATTTCAAAGCCGAAAAATGTTTTTATTGTTTCAGAAGCCTAAATGTATTTGAACAAATTTCTTTTTCCATCTAATAGCCGTAAGGAAGTGAGTCAAAGTTGTCTGTAAGCCGGCGCTTCTTAAAGACCACTTTGTACTCCTTCGATTCGGGCTCCGACACAACCATACCACCATGTTTACGTTTAATCTTCTTTGGATTGTGTACATGTACAGGGTTCGCATTTTCCAAAATCATGTTCCTTAGAGAAGTAAAGTTCACTACCTTGGAATTCTCATAATTCAGGGTAATGCCCTTTACTTTACATTTTGTTGTTCGTTCTCCATTTGAGGGGCAAAAGACAGAAAAAGCATAGTTCTTAGGGCCACCTGAAACAAACTCCTCAATATAGGAGCCCGCGCCAAACTCCTCCAACTCATTTGTGAGGTCGCCCAGATAATCACCTGTCTTCACTTTAGTGGGTTGACCTACGTTGTGAATGTAGATGACAGAGTCGGTGTCGCAATAGAGGACAGACTCCCCCAACTCGCTCAGATACTCATACAGTTTTAATCGAGCTTGACTAGTCACGTATGCCGCTACGGCAACATTGACGTTCTTTCCTGTGGCTATGTTTTCCTCGGTGTGCTTCCAAGAAACCCATGCCACTTCATCGTTCGGGAATATGAGGTTGGTGACCTCAGTACCCGGACATGTGATCAGCTCATAAAACTCTTTCTCTGAGGTCACGACTGATATCTGGGTCTTATTCTGGTTCTGTGCCCATTTACCCCACATTGAGTTTAATTTTAACTTTGCCAAAGTTCGTTGCCCCGCATTTTTTGAAATAGATGCCTTGTCTAGAGAAATCCCCTCTGCGCGCCGGTAGTCCTCAATGTATTGATCTTTGTCATCTTCACTTTGCACCCAGGATGGGAAACCAGATGATTCTTGTTTCAATTTCAGGAACATGTTCACATACTGTGCAAAGAGTCCGCCTGAATTAGCGTCATCTTTTTCATAGCGTGTTACATCATATTCCCAAAATTCAAACACCTCTACCAAGCTGTAACCCATCTCTACAGCTTTGCAGACTTCATCTATAACCCATGTACCGACTATACAGCGTTCCTCATCAGAATGTGTACAGCCGGCCTGTTGCATAGTGTCAGCGCATTTACAACACAAAGGGAACATCAGCTTGGAATTGCTCTTATACGGAAGTACTGGATGATACAGCTTCCTAGGTGGCAAAACCTTACACTTAATAATCCCATCCCTAGCCAGGCAGTCAGTAGGACAGTCTGCACCCACATACACTCTTGGGTGGCCAATAGGAAATTTCCCATACTTGCAAATGTAGGGATACAGACTGATCACATCAACATAGTGTATTTCCTCACCCTGCTTGGCTTTGTACCACATCTTCGTAGCCTCAGTTCTACCACCGTACAAGGCATCTCGAATATTAATGGGTGAGTTCTTCACATAGGGGTGTGAGCCAAGTTCTTTTTGCAGTTCAAGATTGTCTCGGAGTAATTTTTTAAACTCACAACCCCAGATCGAAATAACTTTATAACCAGCATCTCTGATCTTTTGCAACCTCGCCATTGTCTCCTCATATCTGCTCAGCAATGTCTCGTCAGTGTTACCAATGAGCTTGTGACGATTGGGCATACATGGACACCCGTGCCAAAAACACCCTAGGTATTCAAAGACTTCCCTAGTCTCTGCACAATACCCATCAACTTTCAGATTTGGTACCCCATCCAAACGAACCTCCCTCCCATTCCCTGCACAAGTAATATCCTTAGTCCGACCAATGTACGCCAGCCATTGAAGAGCTTCAACAGACTGGCGGTCACCCATACGGTACCCCCCTCTCGGGATTAGACCCACAGTATCGGGTTTCAGAAACATTGTACGAAATACCTTGTTGCAAATGGATGATATAGTGATGGCCTCACGAAACGGATCCATCTTTACCAAATTCAAAAACAAATTCCTAAAAGCGGTACATGCCTGCCTCAGTACATTGACGTCATCCATACAGTAGGCCAAGAGCTCTTCCTTATTACGGAAAATTTTGTCTTTTTGCTCCTCATACCACTGCAAAAATCGGGATCTCTCATCACTGGACATAAAGTCCGCCCCATAGAACTTGGGTTCAGGATAAGACCCCACATAGTCTAAATTCTCGGCCGTGTTGAAATAATGGGGATAGTACCCCTTCCTGCATGTGAGGTCGAATGATTTGGGCATGTTTTTCAGCGACATCGGGATGAAGTTCAAAGAGTCTTCTCAGCATTTTTTCCGTTTCCAACTGGCATCCTAACATGATCCAGACGCACTTCGAGTCGGTCAGTCAAACCAAACCTAGCGTTGCTTTGGATGACCTTCACGAGTACTTGCCAGACCACATCAGGTTTCAATTGGTCACGGCGACGCAGACTAATTCCAACCACCTTATCCTCCACATTCTCCGTATTTCGAATGGTGAGCCCCACCATATCTCTATTTGGCACTTCGTCAACTAAGTAATTAGTCAGCCCTGTAATACATTCCTTTAGGTAAGTGGAAGGGTCCTGCTCTTCTCTTGGGGGGTTAAATTTGATCAACAAACTTCGCCCAGTTGCATTAAATTTTGGAAAAGATTTTGAGGTCTCATCCAAAATTTCAAAAGGTAGCTCATCTGGTATTTCATGATCAGGACTGCTTCTATCAGGTAAAACAGTCTCCGGCTCCGTCCGTTCTTCCGTTAAGGAGGGAACTTCAGATGTCGGAAACTCTCTATGCCTGTCTAGAAACAGTTTCTTTGCCATAATTTATTATAATTCTTATAGATTCACTTACTTGATACTTGTCGAAAATTGTAATATTGATGGTAACTATTCAGCAGCAAAATGTTCAGTAGAACAGCAGTAGCAGCAGCAAAATATTCAGTAAAACACCACAGCAGTAGCAGCAGCAAAATGTTCAGTAGAACAACAGTAGCAGCAGCAAAATGTAGAAGAAAGCACGTAGGCAATTCAACTAATCTCCACGGCAGCAAAAAGTAGAATAACGCTCAAATGTTACAGTCACCAGTTATATATATTCTGATGTTATCATCCATTAACCCCTAATGTGTTTCCTCAGGGGTAAAGCTAGATGGACCTGGCGACAACCTGTCGACTTGCTCTAAAATATTTCACAAACAAGTTCAAACAATACTTCAGGCTATGTGTGTCAAAAATTCGCGATGGGTACATGTTACAGTCAACGCTTATATAGATTCTGATATTATCATCCATTGGCCCCTAATGTGTTATCTCAGGGTAGAGCTAAATGGATCTGGCGACACCCTGTCGACTTGCTCTAAATATTTCACAAACAAGTTCAAACAATACTTCAGGCTATGTGTGTCAAAAATTCTGATGTTATCATCCATTAGCCCCTGATGTGTTATCTCAGGGGTAAAGCTAAATGGATCTGGCGACACCCTGTCGACTTGCTCCAAATATTTCGCAAACTTGTTC
This sequence comes from Reticulitermes speratus, assembly GCA_021186555.1. Taxonomy (NCBI): domain Eukaryota; kingdom Metazoa; phylum Arthropoda; class Insecta; order Blattodea; family Rhinotermitidae; genus Reticulitermes; species Reticulitermes speratus. The sequence goes on along the minus strand of JAJKFL010000001.1, from coordinate 34,169,939 downwards.
AAACAATACTTCAGGCTATGTGTGTCAAAAATTCGCGATGGGTACATGTTACAGCCACCAGTTATATATATTCTGATGTTATCATCCATTAACCCCTAATGTGTTTCCTCAGGGGTAAAGCTAGATGGACCTGGCGACACCCTGTCGACGTGCTCCAAATATTTCACAAACAAGTTCAAACAATACTTCAGGCTATGTGTGTTGGCGTCTAAAAGTCTAGCCCGAGTGCATCGAGTTCAGACTTGATTCCTTCATATTCGAGTGCGATATATTTTTCATTATAAGTCTAACCGGCCGAGCATAAGGTTGTGTCTCAGTGCATTCAAACTGGCGCTGTTCATCGACATACTTTAATATAAGGTAAGTTTCACATCATAGTTAAATGCAGTGTTTAAATCAAACTGTTGCAAAAGTCTATATTATTTTATTCTTTACAGATGTCGGCTCTGTTAAACCGTACTTACTTTCTCGACATTGCGAAAACTAAAAGTGTCACAGTATTTCTTGACGCTTTCCTAACACCACAAGTTAATATCGCTAGTTTCTTCCAATCACGTAGTGTTAAATCCTACTGCTTGGTTCACCTAGTGTCTTTTAAGAATGGGATACCAAACAACACTGTCTATTATCTCGGCGACAACCACCATTTCATTCAAAAGTATTATAAACGCCATATTCAAATTAAATGCAACAAAGGGCATGTGCTATTAAGTCATGTGCAGTGGAAAAATCTTATATATTTAAGTAACTTGTGCATAAATTCGCAAATTTTAACGCTCTTTCAGTCTCATCAGCAATTAGTACAATGGCGCGATAATTGTCTGCAAGCACAATCATTTTATGCACCCCCACCAATAAATGGTATTGACTTTCAATTGCTGTATAACACATTCACGCCAAAGACATTTATTCCTGTACCTTGCTATGTTAATGTTCTGCATTTCTAAATTCATAAATAGACTTGTACTACTGTGGCGACAAAACGTCTGAGCCTGAGGGCTTGAAGTTAGAAATAACCTGCCGTAGCTAGAATGTAGTTGTGCATTCCAATCATATTTCCATCTTTATATTTCTGTGGTGTTAGGGACGTCTTGCACTCCATCGTAGAATCGACATTACTTCTGTGTAAGTATAAAATGCGTTTAACATTAAATGTGAATATTATTATTAATGTAAATTTTCCGTAAATTTTCGGGTTTTAAGTATTAATTGTTTATTTTTCTGCAGGCTACACGATGGATTTACTTGATATTTCTACCGTAGCATTCGGTAGCGGTGTGGACATGAATCGTCTATCTAACGATTTAAATCAACTGGTTGGAGTGGGCATTTGGCATGACACCTACAAAGTTCAAAATACAAAGTGGCTGTGGCTTGTAAGCGACATCGTATCAACAATGAACAGTGACAAAGTGTTGTGTGGTGTGGCCGGAGTGTATCCTGGCTATGTAGCAGGAATTCTAAATCAGGTGACTGAAATTAACTTTTATGTACTCTGTAAGGAAAAAGTGAAGTATTCAGACTATATTGAAAAATGCATTTCCGGTCGGGGTTGTACTATTTCGTTTATGTCCGTTCCGGGAAGCTATTGTAAGCTATCTTCTTCCAGTGGTGAATCTATTGTAATAATATTCCAAACAAGAAACATTGAGGGTGAACTTCCATCAGTACTGACATTTGCATACGATCTGTTGAAGAACATTCGTTTATCGTCATTAGCGTATGTCATAGTGTACGATAATAAACGCGTAAGCTTCATCACAAACCACGTGTTGACTTGCAAACATGATTGTGTGCTAGATGAAGGTATAGGCTACATAAATGAACCAAAAGCGCCTTGCCAATTGCAAAGTTGAAACCAATCATTGTTCAGTGCATCGCTACAAAAAGTTTCCTTGGTACCCTTTGTTCTGTACAAAGAAATCTCACCATTGGTATGGATTGCCTCATTGTGGTTGTAAATTGTGTGTGAAAAATGGACCTGCAACTTTAAAGTCGCTCAGTGTAAATACAATGGGGAACTTGCTTCCTCGTTAATACAACAACAAGTTATTGAATAAATGTAAGTACTAAAAGTGAATTGTATTCTTCATTTCAGTTTAATAAAAACCTATTCCTATCCTTTAAAAGAAAGAGGTAATTGACATAGTTAGTATTCGAACCTAGGATCTTATGATCATAAGTCCCACACCTTACCACGCAACTACCTCTTTCAGTTAAATATACCATTATATTAAGTTTAAAAGGCGCCACATTGTCTTGTAATAATATTCAAAATTACCGCAATTTTCAAATATGCCTTGTATAAATTTAAAATTACCGCGTAAACACTATATTACTAAAATTTAAACTTAGCGCGCTTTCGTAATATTATTAAAAATTTAAACTTAGCGCCCATCCGCCATATTGTAAAAATTTAAACTTAGCGCGCTTTCGTAATATTATTAAAATTTAAACTTAGCGCCCATCCGCCATATTGTAAAAATTAAAATTACCGCGCAACTACCAACATTTAAAATTCAAACTTAGCGCGCTTTCGTAATATTATTAAAATTTAAACTTAGCGCGTATAGCTTAGGTTAATGTTACGGCGCCGGACTGTCTGAGGTTTATGTTCAGGCGCCAGACTGTCTGGGGCGTTTGTTTATGTATAGGCAAATAATTACGTAATTTATAGGTTAATTCAGCAATAATTAGATCAATTATTCAATAATTAGATCAATTAAACATTAATTACATCAATTAATCATTAATTACATCAATTAAAACATTAATTAGGTCAATTTGCATACATTGTGACGTCACTTCCGGTAAAGGTCATTGACCTTGTCACGTGACTTTGTTTACATCCGCCATCTTGTGACGTCACTTCCGGTGCTATACCTCCAGTATATCTACTTGTGTATATATATATAGCCTTACGTGAAGTGACTAATGTGGATTTTGAAACGATTCATGCGCCTCAAAGAAAGAGATATTTGCTTGTTCGTCTTTATATATTTGTAATGTACTTATAGGAAAATTTTATTCTGAAGATTTTGGACATAGTCAGCCCAATGTACTTGGAATCCTATAGCACGCAAGCTCAAAGACAGATTCAAAATGCAATAGAAACATTTAGTGTAATTAGCCTACAATACGAAGCTTCAACATTTGGAGTTCTTTGACAGGAACTAATTCCAATATTAACAGTTTGAATCCTTTTATACTAACTTATAACAGAATTAAGAGGCAATTTCACGTACTTCTTAATTAAGGTTAAATTGATTGAGATAATGAAATGTTTTTAAAAATGACACGCATGAGTATCTCGCCATTTTTAAGATATGCACAAACATATTATTCTTCTAAATTATTGAAAGAGTTTTGAGTGCTTTTCTGTACCCTATCGAGTCACCTTATTCAAATAAACGAACTGCCTGCATCAGAACTTTCTTTGAGAACTTAATAGTGAATCAGGTCTACAAGAACGCGCATATCTATTACTGTGTTCAAAAGAGTCCGACACAGAATCCCAAACTTGAGCTTTGAGTTGCGCAGTGGCTAGGCTGCTCCACAAACGGTTTTGTAACCACCACGCTCAGATCTCAGCTCAGGTCTTACCGAACGGCCTCTAGTTTGAGCGGACGGTTTTGCATTTCGATTTATTGAAAATTGGAGATGAATAAAAAGTGATAATCATAAGAAACATCCGAGATTAATTTAAAAGGAGAAAGCAGACAATTTTGTTCTCCAAAATACAAGTACGTATAACTAAATGTGTAAATGTATGTATGTATGCATGTATGTATGTATGTATGTATGTATGTATGTATGTATGTGTGTGTGTATGTGTATGTATGTATGCATGTATGTATGTATGTATGTTGGTATACGTATGTATGTTTACGCATGTGTGTATGTAGATATGTGTAAGTAGATATACTGGAGGTATAGCACCGGAAGTGACGTCACAAGATGGCGGATGTAAACAAAGTCACGTGACAAGGTCAATGACCTTTACCGGAAGTGACGTCACAATGTATGCAAATTGACCTAATTAATGTTTTAATTGATGTAATTAATGATTAATTGATGTAATTAATGTTTAATTGATCTAATTATTGAATAATTGATCTAATTATTGCTGAATTAACCTATAAATTACGTAATTATTTGCCTATACATAAACAAACGCCCCAGACAGTCTGGCGCCTGAACATAAACCTCAGACAGTCCGGCGCCGTAACATTAACCTAAGCTATACGCGCTAAGTTTAAATTTTACCGGAAGTGACGTCACAATGTATGCAAATTGACCTAATTAATGTTTTAATTGATGTAATTAATGATTAATTGATGTAATTAATGTTTAATTGATCTAATTATTGAATAATTGATCTAATTATTGCTGAATTAACCTATAAATTACGTAATTATTTGCCTATACATAAACAAACGCCCCAGACAGTCTGGCGCCTGAACATAAACCTCAGACAGTCCGGCGCCGTAACATTAACCTAAGCTATACGCGCTAAGTTTAAATTTTAATAATATTACGAAAGCGCGCTAAGTTTGAATTTTAAATGTTGGTAGTTGCGCGGTAATTTTAATTTTTACAATATGGCGGATGGGCGCTAAGTTTAAATTTTAATAATATTACGAAAGCGCGCTAAGTTTAAATTTTTACAATATGGCGGATGGGCGCTAAGTTTAAATTTTTAATAATATTACGAAAGCGCGCTAAGTTTAAATTTTAGTAATATAGTGTTTACGCGGTAATTTTAAATTTATACAAGGCATATTTGAAAATTGCGGTAATTTTGAATATTATTACAAGACAATGTGGCGCCTTTTAAACTTAATATAATGGTATATTTAACTGAAAGAGGTAGTTGCGTGGTAAGGTGTGGGACTTATGATCATAAGATCCTAGGTTCGAATACTAACTATGTCAATTACCTCTTTCTTTTAAAGGATAGGAATAGGTTTTTATTAAACTGAAATGAAGAACACAATTTTTTTTTTCTTTTTTTTTTCATATGGACACAATGGTGTCTTTTACATTTTATTAATGGAATGTTTTATACATTATTTCGTCGTACAATGTTTCAAAGTCGATAGCATTTGTCTGTGGTGGTGGACAGAAGTTTTTAGCCTCCAGACATGAATTTCGCCATTCAATCATTTCGTCGTGCAGTTGATAAAGTTTGTGTATTTGCCGGTCTATACAAGAACCAGCCAACTCCATGAGATATGACCACTCAGATTTACTCAAAAACACTTGAATGTCCTCAGACATTATGCGTATATACCGTCCACAGTACATAGATAGGGAATGACGTGTATCACCAAGTTCATGCACTTCATTTTTTGCAATAGCATCCTTGAATGTCACCAAAATAAACCACTGGATTTGATTTAACACCACATTACGCGAAGAACTTGTAATCTTCACTTGAGGCGTCAGGTTTTCATCCAGAAAGAGTGAGACGTACTTGGTCCTCTGCTTGTTCAGGAAATATACACGTTCAAGTAACGACCACATCTGGAAAACATTAATGACAACCAGGTTGAATCGGGCATACTGCATACTGAAGACTAAGAATGTGGAAGTGCAGCCATTGAGCCATCGAATGCGCTGATCTCATTGCACAAATATTGTTTAACCCTTTATGGCACGGGAAGGTACAGCTTATGCCAGGAAAAGTTATGTCTGCAGCCCGCGGACATCCTAGTTGAGCAATATCGATTACTGTGCGATCGATAAGATTACTAATAAATGCTGATTTTTTAGGTCCAAAGCAATATATAGCTACAGCTGATGATGCCTCTCGATGCAAAACAGTCTCCAACTCAGAGTACAATATATCACCATTCCAATTACACCCGTGATTAATGTCCTGGTTAAGTCTTGCCGTAAACGCAGGCACTTCTTCCCAAGCGTACGGTCTCTTAAAGACATATGATGAGACCCTGTCACTGTGAGAATCGGCAGCTGCCAACTCTTTCACTACGATTTCACCATCCCTCCCTTGAAAGTAGGTGAAATCTATCACTAAGAGAGCCATTGCTAACTGATTAAGTAATGCTGTACGTACCTTTATTTATAGCTGTGATTTGCACGTCTGCTGCTCCGTTTCCTCCAGGCTTCCGCAAGCAGGACAATTGCCAAACTGACGACGAAACATGCGCACTGCCTTTATATCGTTGCAGGTGTAGTCGGCAGGTGTGAACATGTTCACAAATGACGTCATTGAGTGACCCTCAGCTCTGTGGAAAGCGTATAGGCAGCAGAAATGTCCGCAGACATTCGAAGTCAATCCCTGTAGTCTGTGGCGGTTAAACTTCCATGATACTGAGTGGCGTTGTAGATAGGCTATTATTTCATGTTTGAATGGCGGGAATCCATAAGAATCAAAATAATCGGCATATCCCGATTCAGAAATGCAGAGAGCTACCCAATGCGAACCGGGCATGTAATGTTTGTCAAGGTTTATAATAATTATGGAGGGCTTTATAATTGTGGATGGTAATAGATCAATAGGATATACTCCTTGAAAATATTTAACATGTTTAGTTAACACTTTGTTGATTTGAATGGTATTCATTCTACTGTGACGTTTCGGGAATTATCAATCTCAATGTGCCCAGGAAATTCTGCATACAGAATACATGTTACAGGTTCAGGTAATGGCTTTTTAAAGCGTGCCTCAATGCGCACGTTTCCTTGACGAGGTAGACTAACGTGTTCTTCGTCAGCCTCTCTGTCAGGAGTTAAGTCGAAGCCTAATATGAAAAAACCTTTTGTGAACATTTCCATGGTAATCATGTGACCACGGTCGTCGTGATGAATACCGGTACTTGAGAAAAGTGTTTCGTAAGCCCTTGTGACTCCGAAGGTTGAAGAGCAGTCCATTGTTAGGGACTCGGAAGGGTACTGAACTCCATTTACATACAAAACAAGATAGGTCATGTCATAATGGTGAAACTGGAAAGGATTTGTACTAGCAGAACCAACAAATGCGGTGTTTTTAACAATTGCAACAAGTAACCTTTCAGGGATCGGTCCAAGGAATGCATTATCAATAGAGACCTGCTGGGCCCCAGCACTCGCTGTGAAGGTTTTAATCTGAGTATGTGTAAGAGGATAATGTGCCTTTCTCTTCATACCCAAGACATTAGCGTGAGCTAGAAGCAGAGGAGGTTTCAGCTCGGTTTGAGTGATAAAAAGAGTTGCATCCAAGATTTTAATACGAACTTTGACGTCGTCTGAATTTCCCAAGAGGTAAAAGGCCTCAGGCGCACGTGTCAATTTAATATTCATATCGACGCCGTTAATTAGCATTTTATCTGAATTGAATAAGTCGGCGTGAAGTCTTCCATAGAGTTCAATTGTTTGACTCTCACTGAGATAATTTAATCTTGTGACGTAACCCTTGTTCTCCTTATCTGCCCCCAACGATCCGTTTGATGCTGCTGAATCGAGAAACCAAAAACTTGAGAGCAAATGTGTCCCTGAAGCATCTTTTCCATAATTTAACAACTTTTCAATATAGGACTTATAATGGTAATTTGTCTCGTGAAGAGTTACTGGCTTTCCGTTTAATGACACACTTAGTGCACTAAACAATGAATGTAACAGGTTATTGACACACCCAACTGTATTTGGCTCAGTACTCGTGAAATCTGTTCCGTCAGTTTTTTACAAGTTTAACGCGCAAAAGTAGACGCACAGAATTCAAATCGATGTAGAAATCACTATGACCAGAGCAATGAAATTCTAACTGACAAGGGTTATCTGCAGGGGCAATAGGTTTGTATGTAACGGTTGTGACTGTTTAAGATGGACGTTTGGATGCTACGCTTGAGAAAGATATCGAGACCCGATTTCAAACACTCCATAATTATGCTTTTGAAAATATATCCTTCACCTTTCCACGTTTACTTTGTAAATGAACCTTTTTCGACTTCCGCTTCCTTTTTAAACACAAGCCAGAACCAGTCATTTTCTTAATTTTGTCTTCAAGATTGTCCTTTGCTTCACCGAAACGTGATTTAAGAATATCACCAACTTGTTGCCCCTGTTGCTTATTAAGTAAATCAGTAAAGATATTTGAACCCGTCTTTAATGCTTCCCTACCTACAGCCTTAGCTCCTGAATACAACAAAGGCTTAACAAAACGAAATAGCCCCCTGAAGAATGACCCAATACCATTACCCCTCTGCACTCTGAAACTTGCTCTATATACTGGACCTATATCACCACCACCGCCGCTTTGATTAATGTAATACCGTGTATATTGATCCATGGCACCCTATGAACTGAGTATTATTGCGCTGAGGATTTGTATTTAAAGTGTAATGTTATTAAGCATGGAATATCACTATCGTCAAAAGTAACATCTTCTCCAGACTTTGTAACAAGACGGATGGCTATTGACTCTATGAATGATTGTTCCACTGGTCTGTACAATGGGAAATGGAATCTATGATAACCATCAGCAGATGGAAAGTGTAAAGGAGTCAACATTCTGACGTAAGAATCGCCTACTAAATTCGGTTTAATAATATCGGTGTATACGTATATTGGCTCTGGCGCAGCAAAGTTTAAATTATCCGTTTCGGGTAGTGATACTTTGTTGGCACTACAATTAGCAGGTGCCATAATTGTCGCAGCCAAATCTTCAAGACCGTTATACACACGAACTGGAAAGTGAGATATTATATTTTCGCCTACCTTTAGTGAATTTTGTCCATAGCAGACGCCTAGAGTGTTTGTAGTGTAGCCATCTAACGGTGCATGCTTATTTAGATACTCGTTAAATTTAATAACAAAATTTTCTTTATCTTCAGGCGATTTGAAATGTCGCTTTAGTGTTACAAACATTTCATGCAGATTTTCGTAATTCTTTACTGGAAACTTGATATCCATCGTATCTAAACGTACGATATTGTGCAGGGGTTGCTTCTTATAACCTCTGGGATACGATATTTCGACTAAACCGACTTCCCACTTGTTGGGTTCGAGTTGAATAGGGGTGGCTAGCTTTGTTCTAAAATTAGCTATCGTATTGAGAGGAAAATAACTTTCTGAACTGTCTGACGGTAATACCACGAAAAATGATTCCATTATATTCTTTTAATATCGGAAGCGTTTACCCAAGAGCTGAATTTCTCGTGGTACCCTCTCCACTTGACAAGGTGCTGTTTAATGCCCCCCTTTGTACGAGAACGCAGTATTTTATCTATTTGAAATTCTGTATCTGGAGACAATGTAACCTTGACGAGCTCATAGTTGTAAAACTGACCCTCAATAGGCTGACTGCGTAAGTCTTCAACTTCGTAAACAGGTTGAGGAATGCGGCGAATGACCTTGACAACCCGAAATATTTCTGTGGAATACGTCTGCTCATAGCCTTTGGCAAATTTCAACTTTTCTTTTGTTATACGCACAAAGTCACCAACCCTAAATTTAACACGTCCTTGGGGGGTAACAGTACTGTTTCTATTTATGCTCTGCCACACAGCGTAAATGTTGGAAGGGTTGACATTTCTTGGAGCCATTCCTATAGTTGAATGAATAGTATTATTGTATCCCTCTAAAAGCTTTTGTAGAATATTAATGTATCTATATGTATTATTTTTTGTAAAATACTTATACATTTTACTTTTCAGTGTCCTATTAAATCTTTCAATTATGGCAGCTTTAATGTCTGGATTATGTGTCGTATGAAAACTTATCCCTTGATTCTTCAGATACTTTTGAACTGTTGCATTTACAAACTCGGTTCCTTTATCTGACTGTAATGTAAGCGGTTGTCTATTTTTAAATAAAGTTTTCAACGCTGTTGTAACAGAAGCCCCTGTTTTGTCTTTTAACGGCAAACTCCACGCGTATCGTGAAAACACGTCAATAACTGTTAGAAGATATTTATGTCCACTGTTATATCGAGACAGACTGCTTAAGTCTGCTAGATCCATTTCCCATACATCATCAATATTTGTGACAGTGTATGGGTTGCGGGGAAAATGTTTTCGCACCGGTTTGTGAAGCGTATATGTATCCTGCGAACTTAACCACTCCTCAACGTCTTTTTTTTTTATTAATTTTACTAGCCTTTACCAACTTTGAAACAGACCCGAATCCTGCAGGATGTTTTGGATCGAAATAAAGTTTTCCTAGGGGGTTTACTCTACGGATTCCCATGCTATATTTCGTTTAGGTGAATCATTAAACAGTCGCGAAATAAAACGCGTATATTTTACGCCCTTATTTGCTCTGATCTTACCGGTAGGGCTGAAATCAACTCTATGCGCATTGGATTGCAACAATATCTGTTTATATGCATGTTTGTCTTGGAGAGTGACTGCATTCTTGTCGGGTCGCGACTTAGTTAGTAATTCCCACAGACCGCGTGTTGCTTTGTACCGCTTACTATCCACAAACACGTGTTTGTTACTAAATTTAAACTTTGAACTACCAATCTTGAAAGAGCCACCATTATCACTATCCTGGTATACTCCGAACGTAGGGTCATGCGATACTTTACGTTTTAATACGCCTTGAATGTACTTTGTATGTACAGGTGAAGTACTTTCAGCATCAGTTTCAGATTCTGTATCTGCAGTTTCAGTGTTAAATACAGGCACTGAACCTATTATCCGTTTACGTTTAGTTTTAAATGTAGGTTTGCTATCAGGGGTACCACCTGTTTCTATTATTGGTATAGGGATAGGATCACGTTTTCGCTTTTCTGTTTTCAAGTAAGGGTCTTGATGCAGACGAACCTTTGTCCATTTATTAAAACTATGATCGTTACTTTTAAGTATGGTTTTGACCGGTGGTGGTGACGATGTGAAACGATTTTCCCAAAGTTCTGGAGGTATTAAAATCATACGTTTTAAAGCCATTTATTAATTATTACTAGTAACTAGAGCCCCGATGACACTAGATAAAATACTGGTAAGCAAAGGAACTATGAACCCTCCTTTTTGAACTAATAATTTTCGTTTACGCTTGAAGCTAATTTTAGGGTTAACTAGCGTACGTAACTTGGTTTTAAATTTACCAAGTTTAGTTTTCTCCGTCTGTAGATAATTTATGATTCCCGTTAAGTGTATTTATAGCGCATTCAATAATAACTTTTATCAACTCGTCACTTGCAGAAGACAGTAGTGCACGTCTAGCTTGTGGTTTTGCGTCCTTAATTACGTGCAGGTAATGTAATTGCGATTTCACTCGGTTCATTACTTTCTACAGGTGCAAACACCTCAGTTACTTCACCTGGAAATATCTTTGTTCTAAATCTTAACAGATCATTAATAGATTGTGTTAAATCAAGAAATAAATAAGAATGCGGGTCTTTACAAACTTCTAAATACGTTTTATGAAAACTAGAAATATTTTCAGGATAAACTTGTCGAGCAAGGTGCACAATTTGGGTCTTGTCTCGAGGGTTTTTAAACACAACTATATATTTACTATTGAGGGAAATGTCACGTGAAGAAGGGCCTTGATGAAAAAGGTTTTGCGTAATTAGCACCAAACTAATATTTCTGTGATGTGATCCTTTAGTAAATAATTCGCTGACTTTTGTGGAATAAGCAGAGTCCATCAAATCATCTAACACAATTAATGTGGGAACATGTTTAGGATTATCAAAATTAGGAACACCTTTAACAAATGATACGTCTTTTAGGTGATGTGGGGCGTTATTTTCACTATGGCACCAGACAATATTATCATACACCGTGTCACAAAGCTGCTCTCTGCACTGTAATAATCTAATAACAAATGTTGACTTTCCGCATGAACTTGGACCGGCTACTATTAGAGTAAATGGATGTTGAAGCTTCAGCGTCATACTCTAAACTGAAGTTAAATGCATAATGACGCCTCTATTTATGAATTTATGCAAGCCTTAAAAAAATTTCAAAGCCGAAAAATGTTTTTATTGTTTCAGAAGCCTAAATGTATTTGAACAAATTTCTTTTTCCATCTAATAGCCGTAAGGAAGTGAGTCAAAGTTGTCTGTAAGCCGGCGCTTCTTAAAGACCACTTTGTACTCCTTCGATTCGGGCTCCGACACAACCATACCACCATGTTTACGTTTAATCTTCTTTGGATTGTGTACATGTACAGGGTTCGCATTTTCCAAAATCATGTTCCTTAGAGAAGTAAAGTTCACTACCTTGGAATTCTCATAATTCAGGGTAATGCCCTTTACTTTACATTTTGTTGTTCGTTCTCCATTTGAGGGGCAAAAGACAGAAAAAGCATAGTTCTTAGGGCCACCTGAAACAAACTCCTCAATATAGGAGCCCGCGCCAAACTCCTCCAACTCATTTGTGAGGTCGCCCAGATAATCACCTGTCTTCACTTTAGTGGGTTGACCTACGTTGTGAATGTAGATGACAGAGTCGGTGTCGCAATAGAGGACAGACTCCCCCAACTCGCTCAGATACTCATACAGTTTTAATCGAGCTTGACTAGTCACGTATGCCGCTACGGCAACATTGACGTTCTTTCCTGTGGCTATGTTTTCCTCGGTGTGCTTCCAAGAAACCCATGCCACTTCATCGTTCGGGAATATGAGGTTGGTGACCTCAGTACCCGGACATGTGATCAGCTCATAAAACTCTTTCTCTGAGGTCACGACTGATATCTGGGTCTTATTCTGGTTCTGTGCCCATTTACCCCACATTGAGTTTAATTTTAACTTTGCCAAAGTTCGTTGCCCCGCATTTTTTGAAATAGATGCCTTGTCTAGAGAAATCCCCTCTGCGCGCCGGTAGTCCTCAATGTATTGATCTTTGTCATCTTCACTTTGCACCCAGGATGGGAAACCAGATGATTCTTGTTTCAATTTCAGGAACATGTTCACATACTGTGCAAAGAGTCCGCCTGAATTAGCGTCATCTTTTTCATAGCGTGTTACATCATATTCCCAAAATTCAAACACCTCTACCAAGCTGTAACCCATCTCTACAGCTTTGCAGACTTCATCTATAACCCATGTACCGACTATACAGCGTTCCTCATCAGAATGTGTACAGCCGGCCTGTTGCATAGTGTCAGCGCATTTACAACACAAAGGGAACATCAGCTTGGAATTGCTCTTATACGGAAGTACTGGATGATACAGCTTCCTAGGTGGCAAAACCTTACACTTAATAATCCCATCCCTAGCCAGGCAGTCAGTAGGACAGTCTGCACCCACATACACTCTTGGGTGGCCAATAGGAAATTTCCCATACTTGCAAATGTAGGGATACAGACTGATCACATCAACATAGTGTATTTCCTCACCCTGCTTGGCTTTGTACCACATCTTCGTAGCCTCAGTTCTACCACCGTACAAGGCATCTCGAATATTAATGGGTGAGTTCTTCACATAGGGGTGTGAGCCAAGTTCTTTTTGCAGTTCAAGATTGTCTCGGAGTAATTTTTTAAACTCACAACCCCAGATCGAAATAACTTTATAACCAGCATCTCTGATCTTTTGCAACCTCGCCATTGTCTCCTCATATCTGCTCAGCAATGTCTCGTCAGTGTTACCAATGAGCTTGTGACGATTGGGCATACATGGACACCCGTGCCAAAAACACCCTAGGTATTCAAAGACTTCCCTAGTCTCTGCACAATACCCATCAACTTTCAGATTTGGTACCCCATCCAAACGAACCTCCCTCCCATTCCCTGCACAAGTAATATCCTTAGTCCGACCAATGTACGCCAGCCATTGAAGAGCTTCAACAGACTGGCGGTCACCCATACGGTACCCCCCTCTCGGGATTAGACCCACAGTATCGGGTTTCAGAAACATTGTACGAAATACCTTGTTGCAAATGGATGATATAGTGATGGCCTCACGAAACGGATCCATCTTTACCAAATTCAAAAACAAATTCCTAAAAGCGGTACATGCCTGCCTCAGTACATTGACGTCATCCATACAGTAGGCCAAGAGCTCTTCCTTATTACGGAAAATTTTGTCTTTTTGCTCCTCATACCACTGCAAAAATCGGGATCTCTCATCACTGGACATAAAGTCCGCCCCATAGAACTTGGGTTCAGGATAAGACCCCACATAGTCTAAATTCTCGGCCGTGTTGAAATAATGGGGATAGTACCCCTTCCTGCATGTGAGGTCGAATGATTTGGGCATGTTTTTCAGCGACATCGGGATGAAGTTCAAAGAGTCTTCTCAGCATTTTTTCCGTTTCCAACTGGCATCCTAACATGATCCAGACGCACTTCGAGTCGGTCAGTCAAACCAAACCTAGCGTTGCTTTGGATGACCTTCACGAGTACTTGCCAGACCACATCAGGTTTCAATTGGTCACGGCGACGCAGACTAATTCCAACCACCTTATCCTCCACATTCTCCGTATTTCGAATGGTGAGCCCCACCATATCTCTATTTGGCACTTCGTCAACTAAGTAATTAGTCAGCCCTGTAATACATTCCTTTAGGTAAGTGGAAGGGTCCTGCTCTTCTCTTGGGGGGTTAAATTTGATCAACAAACTTCGCCCAGTTGCATTAAATTTTGGAAAAGATTTTGAGGTCTCATCCAAAATTTCAAAAGGTAGCTCATCTGGTATTTCATGATCAGGACTGCTTCTATCAGGTAAAACAGTCTCCGGCTCCGTCCGTTCTTCCGTTAAGGAGGGAACTTCAGATGTCGGAAACTCTCTATGCCTGTCTAGAAACAGTTTCTTTGCCATAATTTATTATAATTCTTATAGATTCACTTACTTGATACTTGTCGAAAATTGTAATATTGATGGTAACTATTCAGCAGCAAAATGTTCAGTAGAACAGCAGTAGCAGCAGCAAAATATTCAGTAAAACACCACAGCAGTAGCAGCAGCAAAATGTTCAGTAGAACAACAGTAGCAGCAGCAAAATGTAGAAGAAAGCACGTAGGCAATTCAACTAATCTCCACGGCAGCAAAAAGTAGAATAACGCTCAAATGTTACAGTCACCAGTTATATATATTCTGATGTTATCATCCATTAACCCCTAATGTGTTTCCTCAGGGGTAAAGCTAGATGGACCTGGCGACAACCTGTCGACTTGCTCTAAAATATTTCACAAACAAGTTCAAACAATACTTCAGGCTATGTGTGTCAAAAATTCGCGATGGGTACATGTTACAGTCAACGCTTATATAGATTCTGATATTATCATCCATTGGCCCCTAATGTGTTATCTCAGGGTAGAGCTAAATGGATCTGGCGACACCCTGTCGACTTGCTCTAAATATTTCACAAACAAGTTCAAACAATACTTCAGGCTATGTGTGTCAAAAATTCTGATGTTATCATCCATTAGCCCCTGATGTGTTATCTCAGGGGTAAAGCTAAATGGATCTGGCGACACCCTGTCGACTTGCTCCAAATATTTCGCAAACTTGTTCAAACAATACTTCAGGCTATGTGTGTCAAAAATTCGCGATGGGTACATGTTACAGCCACCAGTTATATATATTCTGATGTTATCATCCATTAACCCCTAATGTGTTTCCTCAGGGGTAAAGCTAGATGGACCTGGCGACACCCTGTCGACGTGCTCCAAATATTTCACAAACAAGTTCAAACAATACTTCAGGCTATGTGTGTTGGCGTCTAAAAGTCTAGCCCGAGTGCATCGAGTTCAGACTTGATTCCTTCATATTCGAGTGCGATATATTTTTCATTATAAGTCTAACCGGCCGAGCATAAGGTTGTGTCTCAGTGCATTCAAACTGGCGCTGTTCATCGACATACTTTAATATAAGGTAAGTTTCACATCATAGTTAAATGCAGTGTTTAAATCAAACTGTTGCAAAAGTCTATATTATTTTATTCTTTACAGATGTCGGCTCTGTTAAACCGTACTTACTTTCTCGACATTGCGAAAACTAAAAGTGTCACAGTATTTCTTGACGCTTTCCTAACACCACAAGTTAATATCGCTAGTTTCTTCCAATCACGTAGTGTTAAATCCTACTGCTTGGTTCACCTAGTGTCTTTTAAGAATGGGATACCAAACAACACTGTCTATTATCTCGGCGACAACCACCATTTCATTCAAAAGTATTATAAACGCCATATTCAAATTAAATGCAACAAAGGGCATGTGCTATTAAGTCATGTGCAGTGGAAAAATCTTATATATTTAAGTAACTTGTGCATAAATTCGCAAATTTTAACGCTCTTTCAGTCTCATCAGCAATTAGTACAATGGCGCGATAATTGTCTGCAAGCACAATCATTTTATGCACCCCCACCAATAAATGGTATTGACTTTCAATTGCTGTATAACACATTCACGCCAAAGACATTTATTCCTGTACCTTGCTATGTTAATGTTCTGCATTTCTAAATTCATAAATAGACTTGTACTACTGTGGCGACAAAACGTCTGAGCCTGAGGGCTTGAAGTTAGAAATAACCTGCCGTAGCTAGAATGTAGTTGTGCATTCCAATCATATTTCCATCTTTATATTTCTGTGGTGTTAGGGACGTCTTGCACTCCATCGTAGAATCGACATTACTTCTGTGTAAGTATAAAATGCGTTTAACATTAAATGTGAATATTATTATTAATGTAAATTTTCCGTAAATTTTCGGGTTTTAAGTATTAATTGTTTATTTTTCTGCAGGCTACACGATGGATTTACTTGATATTTCTACCGTAGCATTCGGTAGCGGTGTGGACATGAATCGTCTATCTAACGATTTAAATCAACTGGTTGGAGTGGGCATTTGGCATGACACCTACAAAGTTCAAAATACAAAGTGGCTGTGGCTTGTAAGCGACATCGTATCAACAATGAACAGTGACAAAGTGTTGTGTGGTGTGGCCGGAGTGTATCCTGGCTATGTAGCAGGAATTCTAAATCAGGTGACTGAAATTAACTTTTATGTACTCTGTAAGGAAAAAGTGAAGTATTCAGACTATATTGAAAAATGCATTTCCGGTCGGGGTTGTACTATTTCGTTTATGTCCGTTCCGGGAAGCTATTGTAAGCTATCTTCTTCCAGTGGTGAATCTATTGTAATAATATTCCAAACAAGAAACATTGAGGGTGAACTTCCATCAGTACTGACATTTGCATACGATCTGTTGAAGAACATTCGTTTATCGTCATTAGCGTATGTCATAGTGTACGATAATAAACGCGTAAGCTTCATCACAAACCACGTGTTGACTTGCAAACATGATTGTGTGCTAGATGAAGGTATAGGCTACATAAATGAACCAAAAGCGCCTTGCCAATTGCAAAGTTGAAACCAATCATTGTTCAGTGCATCGCTACAAAAAGTTTCCTTGGTACCCTTTGTTCTGTACAAAGAAATCTCACCATTGGTATGGATTGCCTCATTGTGGTTGTAAATTGTGTGTGAAAAATGGACCTGCAACTTTAAAGTCGCTCAGTGTAAATACAATGGGGAACTTGCTTCCTCGTTAATACAACAACAAGTTATTGAATAAATGTAAGTACTAAAAGTGAATTGTATTCTTCATTTCAGTTTAATAAAAACCTATTCCTATCCTTTAAAAGAAAGAGGTAATTGACATAGTTAGTATTCGAACCTAGGATCTTATGATCATAAGTCCCACACCTTACCACGCAACTACCTCTTTCAGTTAAATATACCATTATATTAAGTTTAAAAGGCGCCACATTGTCTTGTAATAATATTCAAAATTACCGCAATTTTCAAATATGCCTTGTATAAATTTAAAATTACCGCGTAAACACTATATTACTAAAATTTAAACTTAGCGCGCTTTCGTAATATTATTAAAAATTTAAACTTAGCGCCCATCCGCCATATTGTAAAAATTTAAACTTAGCGCGCTTTCGTAATATTATTAAAATTTAAACTTAGCGCCCATCCGCCATATTGTAAAAATTAAAATTACCGCGCAACTACCAACATTTAAAATTCAAACTTAGCGCGCTTTCGTAATATTATTAAAATTTAAACTTAGCGCGTATAGCTTAGGTTAATGTTACGGCGCCGGACTGTCTGAGGTTTATGTTCAGGCGCCAGACTGTCTGGGGCGTTTGTTTATGTATAGGCAAATAATTACGTAATTTATAGGTTAATTCAGCAATAATTAGATCAATTATTCAATAATTAGATCAATTAAACATTAATTACATCAATTAATCATTAATTACATCAATTAAAACATTAATTAGGTCAATTTGCATACATTGTGACGTCACTTCCGGTAAAGGTCATTGACCTTGTCACGTGACTTTGTTTACATCCGCCATCTTGTGACGTCACTTCCGGTGCTATACCTCCAGTATATCTACTTGTGTATATATATATAGCCTTACGTGAAGTGACTAATGTGGATTTTGAAACGATTCATGCGCCTCAAAGAAAGAGATATTTGCTTGTTCGTCTTTATATATTTGTAATGTACTTATAGGAAAATTTTATTCTGAAGATTTTGGACATAGTCAGCCCAATGTACTTGGAATCCTATAGCACGCAAGCTCAAAGACAGATTCAAAATGCAATAGAAACATTTAGTGTAATTAGCCTACAATACGAAGCTTCAACATTTGGAGTTCTTTGACAGGAACTAATTCCAATATTAACAGTTTGAATCCTTTTATACTAACTTATAACAGAATTAAGAGGCAATTTCACGTACTTCTTAATTAAGGTTAAATTGATTGAGATAATGAAATGTTTTTAAAAATGACACGCATGAGTATCTCGCCATTTTTAAGATATGCACAAACATATTATTCTTCTAAATTATTGAAAGAGTTTTGAGTGCTTTTCTGTACCCTATCGAGTCACCTTATTCAAATAAACGAACTGCCTGCATCAGAACTTTCTTTGAGAACTTAATAGTGAATCAGGTCTACAAGAACGCGCATATCTATTACTGTGTTCAAAAGAGTCCGACACAGAATCCCAAACTTGAGCTTTGAGTTGCGCAGTGGCTAGGCTGCTCCACAAACGGTTTTGTAACCACCACGCTCAGATCTCAGCTCAGGTCTTACCGAACGGCCTCTAGGAGACGAGAAATTTCACCTGTGAAATATGCATGGTGTGAACGAGGGAGCAATCATTGCCGGATTTGCAATTATGGAAGATGAGTGTAACGAATCCGAGAGAGGCTGCAGTAATCCAGAGTCTGTAATGCATCAGGATCCCTAAGGGGCAACTGGGAAGAATTACAATGACAAATCCCAGAGTTGAATGCAATTTATCCTGTGAATACTCACCAAGATTCAGAATGAATATCAGAATTACGGGCCCCTTGGCGATAATATTAAAATTTTGTGCGGTGTGCCCAGTTAATAAAACACTTGTCTTTTCTCTCAGAGAGAGATGTACATCAGGGGTAACAAAGTGCACTTAAATTCAGGTTACTTTTCATGCATTACCATCATCGTGATTACGCGTAAAACTAATAGGATGAATATGTGTATACGTATATTAGTGCCTAATAGTTTGGCACAAAATTTGTTCTGTTCATGTCCATCCTTTCCCTTGAATTGCCTGAGAATGCTGAATATCATGTAAAAAAGGTTAAATAAAGTGAAAGAAATGAGGGTGTTTGAAAAGAGTTTCTCAGATGAATTTTACATCTAAGAGGGAAGAAGAAGAAAAAGAAGAAGATGATTAATATGATGTTGATACTTAACATTCTTGCATAGAAATACGAAATGTGTAAAAATTTTGGATTCTTAAACCTCGAGGAAGGTGGCAGGAAAATAGGAGGCCAATATTTAAGACTGTTCTGTCAAGTTGCGGACATGATTCAACTTACTTAGGACAGGATCCAGTGACACAGCTTTGTGAAAACTCTGGGTCATTTTCTGATGAGCTATAAAAGTAGAAACTATTCATTTAATTCCATATAGTATTGAGTAGCTAAGTTAAGGGACATTATACGTGTAACAGGACCGTGGTGAGCGAAGACAAACAGAAGGTTTATGATTCGTCCTGTTCCTCTAATGGCAATGGTTCGAGTGCAAAGTAAGAGAACATGGAGCACGAGGCGTATAGTGTACACCTACATGGAACAAACAAGATACCTGCATAAGTTTTGCTTTCCAATACTTGCTGTTGAACGTAAAATAAGAGAGGATAATTTTGGAATAGGTATTCAGCAATTTTTGGGAATGCGAACAGACTGTGGGATTATGCACCTTCACACTCCCATAACAACAAAGAATATCCTAATAATCTACTCAAATACCTGCCATAGAGCTCAGATCTGAAAGTATCGATTATGGTGAAAGGGTCCCAGTGGAAAATAAATAAGCAAAGTGTATAAAAGGCTCTTCTCGAGACCGGAAGTCTCTGTTGTGAACTTTGCATGTTATGTTCAGAATTTAACAAAATGCAAAGACAAACAATGTATTATTGTATAGTTATGAACCTACATGCATTTTCAGTTCCTTGGAAGCAGCAAAACTTTACTTCAAATAAATGCACAATGAGATGCATAAACCTAAAAAAAACTAATTTTAAAAACGTGTCTGCGTGGAGAACGAGTATGAGTACATATATCCATCCCTGTTTTAAAAGTATTTCTTGTAAATAAATACATTGTTTGAATTTTCGTGGCACTTGCATGTGCGCCCTCTCGCTCAGACACTGGACCTCAGTCTTCTGTCACATTGGATCAAAATGTTACGGGAAGGTGGCTGAGTGTACATCCTCTGCTGAGCTCTAGATGAAGTGCTACGAGCTTCAGCAGAAAGTGTTTCAAAGTGGATCACGTTGACGAACTTTCTCTACCGGACGTGTGGTGTTAAGCGTTGCTGAGCTCGACCTGTTTACATTCAGACCAGGGACCTCTCTCACCAGAGGCGAGAACGTATAGACGGGGCAGGATTGTCTTATTGAATTTGTACAAGGAGTCAGTTGGGACGGTTACGGCAGTGAACTCTTCTCCTGCAACAATGTTATATCAACCTTACTCTTTATTTGAATGGCTCTCGTCTCCAAATTATGAGCTTCTTACTTCGTTGGCGCGCCTTTGGGAATTTTTATGTTCAGAATTCGACTGTATGTAGGTTTATTGAATTACTCAATTTCCTCGTGCTTTTCTTACACATCACTTTCCCAAGAAATACTGACATTAATTAACTAGCACTATGATATCGGAATCCAAAATCGGAAATTGTTAAAATAAATATCCATCATTTTCTTCAGCTGTTTGTTGGGAGTAATACTAAACTAGTTCTGTTCACATCTCTCTCTCTTATTCTATTTGAGTAGGAAATAAATTGTTATTCTCCAGTCTTTTTTCGTTTTGTAAAGTAGTAGTTTTCAAATAGATTTCCACAACACTATTTTGCATGAATTGGTTAAACCCCCCACGTATCTAAATTCAAAGCTTCCCTAAGCCCCCTATTCCAAAAGTATTTGTAACAAGTACAAATTACGAAGTTTCTCTTTTATGTTATAAGTATATAAAATCGATTGCTTAATTAATCCTTTTTAAGCCAAAGCAACCGTTGCCTGTATAGTCGGCTTTTGTTAAATATTGCCACAATGTTGATACCTAGTGATCTTTCTTTGTTCCTCCCAAAATCACTGGCAGGAAGCGCCTGGAATAATTCTACAATCCCCATACCATTGCATTGTCTCTTGTTACTTTACTATGTGTCATTGCACTATGATCATCGAATCCAAATTCCTACTCTATTAACTCGACGCATTTCATCTCCATTGTTTTAGAACGCTACTATCAGTGGATTCATCAACCTGGGAAAATATTTGAGACTGTTCATTCAGTATCTGACCTGAAATAGTTAAAACAGACAACTACAATGAAACAGAGTACTTGTACTTGACAACGTTTATAAATATAAGAATTGTTTGCGCCTGATATTTTTTAATTACGTCTAACTGCATACAGATGCCTAAATTAACTACAACATGACTAAATGAAATATCTCAGGACAGAGTTTTAACACAATATAGCTGTAGGATTGGCTTTCTCATAAGTTTCGTATTATTGCTTTGCTGTAAAAAGTTATCTAAAGCAGAATTACATAAATCGAATACGCTTTAATATACTTAATTTTGTAAATCATAAGTTTTCCGACAACAAAACTTTCAGTGGTACAAATGAATACAAAAATGCAACAGATGCTATTATTTAGACTTTCTCGTACCTCAATAGGAACCCGCTACATAGTTTCAAACCATAACCCCCTCTATTTCTTTATCGTACGTGCACTGGACATATGAACCTTTCTTCTTATAATTCCATGTCGCTGTAAAGAATACGATCTAATTCCAACCTAAAAATGTTACGTTTAGAATTTTCCTTCCTGCTAGTATTTTTTTCTGGATGTATCTGACGATGATCTAAAGAGGCCGAAGTATGTACTTGTAATATAAATTCGCATTAAATAACCATATAAACAAGTTTTGCGACCGGCGGCATATTTATGCATTTTAGTTTGCAATGTTTTAATTTTCTGGTTATTTGTAAATAAAAAAATGGCAAAATATTAAGAAAAGTAATACCAATAATAACAACAGCATAATGTTCTTTATGTGGGCGGAACAGAAGATTTGGATTTGTTTAATAAATAAGAAGGATGTGGCGTTGTTTTCATTATTTAAGCTACTTAGCGCAAGATAAGGAAATAGTAGTACACCAAATTTCCCATTTTTCAATATGAACAGATCTTCTATTTTGAGATGATTAATTTTTTAAAAGTACAGTTAACATTTCAGTTACAATGACAGCAAGTTTTGTCCATCACGTACAATTCATTCTTCTATTGCTTGCCCAGAATATAAATAAACATACTCAATCTGTTAAGCTTTGTTCACAGATCGCCTTCTTTTATTTTATTTTATAATATTATAATACATACAACATTACATTTGCCTTCTTTTAATATTTCGAGAAACGTTTTGCGCAATGTCCATAATTTCTATTCACATTATTTCAAAGAAACGAAGTGTTTTCATGATCTTTCTAAGAAATAAAAGAGTTACTCACCAAACGAACTTCTAAATTCCTGTGCATTAATAAAGCCTCACTTGATTGATTTATCGGGTCTAATCTTATAAAAAAGGAATAACTAATTGATCAGAAAACAAATGCTGTTAAGAATTTTGTTATAAACAATGTTAAATCGCGTTGTATCTTGGCGGTTGCATTCACATATTGACACAAGACGTTAGCGATTTAGCTGAATATACGTACCTGATCAAGCACCAAGTTGTAAAATGGGTTGATGACGACGGAACCGGAAAGAACATTCTAATGATCTGCGACCGCTACCGGGGGTTGCGCTTATTTTGTTCCGGCACCGGCGACACCAAGTTCCCCATCCACGTACATCGCTCACTGAGCAGTAATGGAGCGAAACGTGTCACGTTCCAGTGTGAGGTGTGCGTCACTGCTTTATGCTGACGTAACCTAATAAGGAAAACCTTTAGCTGCAAAAATGTCTCTGTGGTCCAGCAAGATTTTGTACTAGATTAAATGATGCATAACAAGGAGGTTCATACTTTGTACTTTCACCAAATAATTGTAGGGGAGATCAGCAGGAAATAAAGCCTGTACGGGACATAAAACCCGCTGAGTAAATTGGATTTATGAGTAATTTCCGCAACGTGAATTAAATTAAGGCATAATGTAAAATTACCTCTGTTTGCGTGTTTCGTCTCCCCCAAAACGAAAAGAGACCCTCAAATTTCTTGGGTAAATGCGTTTTCCGTATCAGTCCAATAATGCTCCAAATGGAGACCAATGCGAAATTTTACCATCTTCCCTCAATTCTATCCCCTCTTTTAAAACATGGAAACATAACACAAGACATAGCCTGTCATGAGACTGAAAGGCCGTAAAATCATGTCACTTTGTTGTTATTTTGGCAATAATAAACCCGCGTATCTAATAGTAATTGTCATGATTCATCAGTAAAGACAATTTGGTTCGAACATTTTAAATAACTAGATGAAAATTGTACATTTATCGACTGTTACTACAGGATAAACCTAAAATATTTGTAACAGTGAAAAGTGAAAGTTATGTTGGCAGTTTAAAATATTTTAAATTTCATTATGTTGGTAGAACCCGCTTTGAAGTGCTGTGCAAATACCACACTATCTGAGCCAGAAGCTCTAAATAGAACCCTCACAGATTTTTAAAAGTTTGCTTATAAACATAATCTATGGAGCAAATGAACTTGTGTGCATGTTAAATACTGAATGGGCTACTGGTTTGTGACAGTTTTAAATTTTCTTGTGATTTTCTAATTCCTAATTAATTTCATGCTACAATACACTGATAACTTACAAAAACGTAGATTAATGTGTCTAGAATTGTATAAAATTTGGAAAGCGGCAAAGTATATTTTTTTGGCGCCGGGGCCAGAATCACAATGGACGCCCCTTAACAGAAAATATGAACTTTAAAATATCACGTTATTTATTGAATTTTCTTGTATTGACTCAGGAATTTAAAATTTGTTGAGTTTAGAAGATCGAATTTTTCATTCAAAATATTCTTTTTGCCACCCAGTTTGCTGCCCCGCCCGGGGCGGCCGCACGACTCGTCCTCCATAGCTACGCCTCTGTTTTTGGATTCCATGTGTTATACCTTCAGTGACTGGTTTTCAAGCATGGGCAACCTTACTCTTAGTTATGAGACCTGTACATTTGTTCACGAAGAGAAGAAACTCCGTACTAATTATTCACTTTGTTCCACTGCGATATAGGTGTAGAAACGAGTATTTATCTTCTCCTAAAAGGTAGCGTCGGTCCGCATTTTTCACGTTAAAGAAAATTATAGTGGGTCTTTTCGTTGATTTGAGAAAAAATCTTTGAATATTTTTAATTAGTATTAATAGTATTAAAAGGTATTAAATTTAATAAACTTCTTATGCAATAAACATCTTATTTAAACACATTTTCCGTGATTTACAAATCGAATATTTAACCTCAGCAATTGAGAGATTCGATAAATGGCAGTACAAAATTCGTATATCTGGTTAGGTATCAATGCTTGAACGGGGTTCGAGGTCACAAGCCCGATATTCGAGCGAGCCTTAGGCTCCACTGCTTAAGCAATCTGCTAAATATTTTGTATTACGCACATCGTGTTGCTGTACTTTGCAGCAAGCATTAATCGAATGTTGTTAATAATAGACAAATGTTTTTATTTCAGTTACAGGGATTTACTTTTGCCACTGGGTGGATAGTTGTGTGCTATAGTTACCTTTTATAAATAGTGTGGGTGTGCGGGTTGGTTCTGTATGTCAGTATCACACATTCTGAGTGTGTAGTCGGAATGTCTGGACGGAAATAGCCCGTTGGATTGACGACCGGGATTTAATTCCCGGCACGTGCATGGACTTTATTCTTCGGAGGCCCTTTCCGAAACTTGGACCTTCCCTAAGGGACGATGCTTCTGTCCGTTTCTTTTTCCATAGCCCGTAAACCAATTGAACACTTTTTAAAGATACGCAACGTAAAAACGTGCCCCATGCTCTATGTTCTTGTCGCAAAAAGTAAATATTTTATAACTGCTGTAAACGAATGTACTTGGCAGGTGTTTTCTTGAAATAAATTTTGGGTCTACTGAAATATAAACTTGTATACTTTTAGTATGACGACGTTATGAATTTTCATTTCCGTTAACAAAAGTATACATGAAGTACAAAGGAATGTGGCATGGCATATCGTTTCTGGCGCCCTGTAGCAATCGCATTGTGTATTAACCCGTGCCAAGCAACTTTTCTTTCTCTGTAAGGAGCCTGTTTTAATAGAGCGGAGACACAGAAGCGTGGGTGGACAACGTAATGTACCAGATGTAACACTTTTGGTTTGCGACAAAAAGTCTAACACGCCTGTGACTTCACAGTCACAGGTTTTTATGTTAACCGGGTTTCCACCAACAGATATTAGCAGTTCAAGTGAGAATAATTTAACACCATTATTTTTGGAATCGAAAAATTTTGATTTGGAATTTCGACGGCTTGTTCCATTTTTGTAGTAACATGATAAAATTATTATTGCATGAAATTTCATGAAACTTCTTTTTTAGAGAACAACTATAAGCATGTACTAAAACATCGCGACTAAAAGATTTCTATTTTATTTTTGAGTTTTCATAACTACAAATACAATTAGTAATAACATTATTTTTGTTCTAGCTACGTATTCGTGAACAACTCTTTTTTATTTTTAATATAATGGCTTAGATTTATGAGTTTTAATGATGAATGTTCGTGAGAAGTTTCTATTTTGAAGGCGGCAGTATGCGTGGTATGATTGGATAAGGCTTTATATCGCTTCTCACACAATGACCAAAAACGCTATTTCTTTGTGCATGAATAATTAATTTACTCTCTACAGTCATTATTATAAGTACAATGTTTAGTGACGTAATATAAAAATCAATATTCTAACATAGGTGAAAGCATTTGCGCCGACATGCAACAGCTGTGTCTACTAGAACTCCAGTTCGCTGCTTGAGGAAATTGATTTTCAAACCTCAGAAGTCTCTTCTGTCGACGTATTCAGCCAACTATACCGTTAAGAAGTTTCCTGGTTAAGGTTCCAGTGGGAATATTTGCTATTGAGGTTTTTCCATTGCTTTTCCAATTCCCTGCAGAAACATATTTATTTTTCACAAATTGTGCCATGATTCTGCAGTAACTACATAAGATGTTTAACCTTCACTAAAATGTGAGGCGAACTGAAGATGATATGAAAGTATCGATCCTAATCTCTTTCAGTGTACAAATCCTAATATACCTTCAAGTACCGCGAAAGTTGTTATATTTCATTCAGAACAAACCGGGATTTTGACATCTCCAAATGCCTCAGCTACACTAGCATAAATAGATAGCCGTACAAGAAATAAACTTCATAGAAATTAGCTATCTTCAGGAAATTTGAAAAGTGACTACCTTCTCTGTTTTCCATTACGTTAACACGGCACGTAGCATGTAACTCCCATAGGAACTCAGAATTCTTCGTGATAAATAACTGATGTAGATTGACTTTGAGAAGTTTCAACTAAGAAGACAAATGTGCGTGGTTACTTTTAAATTAGTAGCTGGAAAAGACAGGGAGAAAATTCGATAAAAATTTGGATACACGAAATAATTATCTACAGTCACGAGTGTGTCCTATATGAAAGTTGTGTAGCTTTAATAAAGCACTTATTTTCTGAATACCTTAAAGTTAATTTTGTTCTTATGCTTGTTAAGTGCGTAAATGCGTTTTGGCACTTCATGTCTTCCCATTAACGTTAGCGTCATTGAGGGGATTTTGATTGTATTTGGTGTAGCCTTCCACCGAAGGCACTGGCAAAACTTATGTTTGGTGTAACCTGCTACTGAATGCACTGGTTAAACTTATTTTGTGTAACCTGCCACTGAAGGCAGCTGGCAAATCTTACATTACGTGTAACCTGCCATTGAGGGCACAGGTAAAACTTATTTGGTATAACCTGCCATTCAAGGAACTGGTAAAACTTACATTTCGGCAAAATTAGGCATTGAGGAAGAAAATTTTACGTAATGATATCACTCAGATTATTGTTGGTAAGAATCAAAACTTACAGAAAAATATTTCATAGAACATTCTAGAAATGTATCAGACTTAACTCTGTCTGTTTTATTACGGATTGGTGCACATGCGCGAAATATTTTGTCATACAAAATAACAAAATTTTGAGAAAGAACGGATGAAGCGTATGTTCCGTTAAATGTTTACGATTTCATAAAATTCGGCTAAACATATTAATTATTGTCGGCAATAGAAATGTTTTTTCATACATCGCTTTTTAAATTCAATCTCTTCTATACTTCATTGTATCTTAATTCCTTTGCCAAGTTTATCTTTTGCAATGCTTAAGAATAATGGACATGATCTTTTTCATTGTGAAGTACCTTGTCAAATGTTCATCTGTCTGCTTAAATAAGCTCACTACTTCTCCTAAGACTTCAAAATATGCGTGTTGCTGTTCTCCATTACGTAATGAAAGTTGAATTCTCTGAAAACTTCTACCTCGGGATAAAGATAAAGCTGCCTTCCTAAACAAAACGCTTGGTACCCTACTTAATGAAATACGAAAATGGACTAAGGATTATACTCGTTCTTAGCTTACAGTCAGTAGATCATGCTCTAGATTTCAGGGAATGTAAGTGGTTCATCAGAGGCGCCGGAACACTTGTATAAATAATTTACAGTCTTTTTTAAATTTCACAAACTGTTTTAGCCCTTCACTTGTCTTCTTTGCTGTATTATAAGCACTGTCTGTAATTGTTCTACAGTTAATTGTTTATGATTTATGAACGTGGCACCGAATACTTTTGTTATCTTTTAACCCCAATTTTTTTGGAGTCACTATAAACCTTTATAAGTAATGGACTTATAAATAATTAATTATAAACTTTCAAATATAACGGAGTAAATCGGCGTGCCCCAAATCACATATTCATCCAGTAATGTCGAAATTTAAACTTCCCCTGGCGTCTAAGCGGCCGCTGGTATCCCGGCCAAATTCGTCCCACTCTCGAATTTTTCCCACTGTCTCCAGTTGGCTAACTTTTAATTATAATATTTTCTAATACGTCCGAAAAGTTCAAATTTTGAATACTTTATTTTCATTGGCTACTAATGACGTAACTATGTTTCCCGTACCGGAACTCGTATGAACCCCTACACGCGTCCTACCGGTTTTTCTTAATGTGCAAGCTTCGCTAACACGGTATCCGCCCTCGCTTGATTTAAGACGTCCAAAACCTCTCAAAGTATAAAATTTCGTGTGCTCCAGAAAGATCCCAAAACCATTAATTTTGACACTGCCTCTCTGTTGTCCTCTGTAAGATGTTATACAGATGCGTTACAATTTTCTTTACACCCTTAAACTAAGGCACTAATTCTGAACAAATCTGTCCTGTCTGCCAAATATAAATTTTGATACGTAATAAAACAATCATACCACATATACCGGTTATAGGATGTACGTAGTAAACAGACATATTACAGATCGTACAAGAGCAATGTAAGACTAAAGCGTTCTCGTGCCAACTGCCTCGTCAATGCGAAGAAAAGTCCAACTTTTTGGAGAAATTTTCTGCCTCCATGATCAGGAAATAAAGAAACTCCGAACGTTGGAAGTCTGCTCCTAGTTGACGCATCTGGTCGCCAAAGTGATTTTGTTACTTTCAGTCGCTTTAGCGCTTCAAGCCTATAAGATAACATGTACATTGCTTTTGTGTTGTCTGCTAATTACAATAATTAATAAGCGTATAAAGTAGTCTGTCAGTTTAAAAGTAGCATAGTCGCTTCTTCATTCTTAAGCTTTACTGAATATTCATTATCTCTTGGTCTGGACAGAATTGTACAACACGTGAAATTATCCGTGATAATCGGATCCGAGATTAATGTCGAAATCTGGGCCACCAGATTACGAATTAAGGTTTTAAAAACTCATTATTGATACTCGATTAGGCAGATTTTTATTTGCGTTTTATATTCGTAGAAGTTTATACAAATTTATCATGTGATATACAAGCCTATGTTTATGCTCATAAATTCATGATTTAAGTATTCACTTTTTTCTGTAATCACGGTCTAGATTTTGCTGCATGCATGTGTAAGTAGATAAATGTTTGTTTATCTCATGAAATAAAGCAGTAATTCTAACAGCTGAGAAGGAAGGGCTCTTACATTCAGGTTAAATTTTAATAGTGGTTTTATGTGTTTGATTGCTTCCTAAGGATAATCAAAATTAACTAATGTAGACGAATAAAAACATTGTATTAAAGGACATTTTATGGTACACTTTTAAAAATATTTTAAATAACAGTAGTTTGGGTAATAGCCAAAAAAATCTTCAATGTCCGCATATTTATTTATGGTTTACTGTATTACTGTTACATGACGGCTTCAAAGTTTATATCATAGATGTAGAATTAGGATTATCACCTTTTTTTGTATTACGTCAAGCCAACAAAGAATTCCATTTCGAGTCATCATTTCCAGCAATTTGCACTTGATAAGCATTTAGTAAGACAGTGATACATATTCGTTTTACATGTATTTACATTCGTACACACATTTAAAAAACTGTTGATGCTAACATCCAATATTTGCGACAGTAATATGCATATTTGATTTGGAGTACGCTGTTCTACATACGCACTTCATAAATTTCACATGTTGCAATCTATAGGCTATAACATACAGGATTTTGACATTGTACATATTGTTTGTACAGCGTAAACTAGCACATAAATGCTTATATTACTTTGTGATGTGCAGTTTAACTAAGTTAAATTAATGATTATATGGCTATGTTATTTATATGTGAATCATCACCAGCATATATTCGTATTTTTTGTATTTCTACTTTAACTGAAATTCGTAACTTACAATTATACGACCAAATGTTTGTTTCGATTGAGGACAGAAGTCTGAGGGCTTTACGTATTTCACATATGTACGTAGATATAAAGATAGAGTGTAATTTATTATGGACTTGCATTTAGAGAGTTAGCTAGTGTAAAGTAATCCAATTGCCCACACAGATATGCAAGAGTGTTGGTTTGCGCCCTAGGTTCATGTCAACTAGGAGATTTCGTGTGAGCTGGGCGTATTTCATTTGAAACATTTATTCGCAGTTACAATTTTCCCAACAGGAAACAAATGGAACAAGTACTATTAGTTGAAAGTCAGAGCAGATAATTTAACTTAGAATCGTATTAAATACTGTATACCTTATGTTATAACTCCATCCCAATTATTGTTTTGTTGAAATGATGTGAACTGGACCTATAAATATTTTGTCACCTGACATATTCTCACTGCAGTTTAATACGAGTGAAGAACAATATTTATGCAACTGAATTTAACATTTATGTAGTTTCTTTGATGTGGCTAACATTTTCGGTTACAATTTAACATGAAACTTTACAAAACGTTGAAGAAGTATTGTGTAGTGGAGGGAGTGTGCATTTGTTTTACCGCAGTGAGGTTCTGAAAGGGCAATCCAACGTGTCCGAAACAAGTGCAGTATCATATCTACGTACGATTGCTGCCATAACACCATGGCGTTCACACAGACCTGCAGTGTAACAAACGCTACAGTAACTACACAAAGTATTCGTCATGCTATACACTGCAGGTTTTACATAGCTATATAAAGTAACACGTATGTGTCGAACGCATAGGTTTATTTGTGAATATCTCTTTAGAATACACGTGAAGGAAAACTGGTTTTCATTTTATTTATTAAAAATGTAATTTTAATAATAGATTCTAATGATAGATAATGTAGGCAGCAAACAATGTATAAATTTAACGTAATATAATTTTTTGTAATGAAAATTTATCACAAGATGTGTTGTCCATATTTTTACATTTCACCATGCTGAAAACGAGATGCTATTTACCAGAGGACTCATTAGTGATCTGTAGACTCAATAAACTAGTAGCTTTTCCTCGGCACTAGATTTAATATCTATGAATTTTAAAGTCGTTCTTCTTTAGTTAATTTGGTGTATAACCTTTACAGCAAAGGTAAAGTTTTTATGACAGTGAATCGGCCTTCTCTATGTGGGTAGTGGCATTTTTAGACGCCTTCGCAAAATTGCGAAAAGCGACTATTAACTTCGTTGTGTCTGTCTTTCCGCCTTCTCCGTCTGCATGGAACAATTCGGCTCCCACTGGACGGATTTTTCATAAAATTTGATATTTTAATATTTTTCGAAAATCTTTCGAGACAATTCAAGTTTCATTAAAGTATGACAAGAATAATGGGCACTTCACGTGAAGACCTATGTACATGTATGATAGTATCTCGCTGAATTATTTTTAGAATGAGGATTATTTCAGATAAGATTTGTCGAGAAAATCAAAACACAATTCTGTGTTCAAAAACCTTTTCCTAAAATCGTGCCGTGTATGAGATAATGTGGAAAATATGGTAGAGCTGTACAGGCCACAGATGACAAATAATACGGCGCATGCGCGTTGCATGCTGGATAACTAAGGCTACAAACACACGCTCAGAATACGTAATACGTAGTGCTATTCCACGGCAAAATGGTTACGCGAACGCGCCTCAGTATTGCTTTACACTTACATTGCCTGTCTTGTTATGGATCAGTTTTAACAGTTCTTACATTGTGACTCGATCTACTGGAAAAAGATAGTGACATTTCCTCCAAACGATGTAATCTCTGTGCCGCAATGGCTCCGTGTTCGTGCCATGACCCAATTTTCCGTACTTAGCTGTATTTAAGCTACAGCAAAAGTCTAGTTATATTGCCATTTATCCACGTTTAGAGCTGGAGACATGCGTGTTTCGCAGTACTGTGTTCTCTCTAGAGCAGTCTGTAGTGGCATCGTCTCTAACAAAAGCAACCGGTGTCGCGCTCTGTCACCAGAAACTATTCCATCTCTGCCTTTTATAATCGCCTTCATTTTGCGACTCTTATCCGTGCGCTTCGACCACTAGAATTGGTAATGACGCAGCAGTTTTTCATAGGCATGCACGACTATGGCCATTTGGTGGTGGAATGATTTACTGAGACTATACTCTCCGATGATGATTCGCGGGATCTCACAGCGTGTTATTTGCCGAAACAGCAGCCCCTGTCCAAATCATTTCCGAAAGCCCTTCGTACAATATTACTCTGCAAAACTATAATTAAATAATACCAGGGAGTATCCAAGGAACGCGGGAAGGACTTGTAGAGACAGAACAGGTAGTAATTGGTAGGACGTGATGTGGAGGAGCAGGAGGAGAAGGAAAAGAAGGAAGAGATAAAGAAATTATAAATCTGATCTGACCCAACATAAAAATTACAGGCTTTTCTTGTGTATCTTCACAAAATTTTGAAGTCATTAAAATTAAACCCATCAAAACAAATCACTTCCTTATAATCGTATTGGACTTAACACACTTCCAAAAGTTGATACTCATATCTGTGCTGATGTCAGTGATGCGTACATGGACCGCATCGTTTGTTTTCCGAATCTCGTTCCATTTAATGGGATTAGAATCTACTGCGGTCAGAAGCCAAGGTTCAATTCAATCAGTTACGCTTATGAAACGAAATAAAAGTAAAAGAGGTTAATTCCCTACAGAGTGGATGCCATGGTACAGGAATCATTTGTCGTATTGGTGCCCACACGTGTGTGTTAAATTCTGTGAACGGAAATAATAAGCATCTACAGACTTGCATTAAATTTAATGTGCATCGTCTGTGAAGAATAATTGCATATCCCTCTCCTGTCTTCAGATTATTCAGACAGTAAAACATTGTGCACCATAATATTCGTGTATTTGACTTTCTAAGAAGTGTTATAGTAATGACAAATACGGAGTAAAGAGGATGGTGTAATTGTAGTACAACATATGTGTATAGACCGTCAGTGACAGAGCGTGATTACTGCTCATCAAGTATTAATGGTATGAAGACTAAAAACATAGTATTTCATGTCAGTGGTGACGAAAAAAATTTGAAATTAAGCTGTCAGTTCCAATTTCGCCATTATTTTAATTGGCATAGACTATGCATGCTGTTTCTTGGCTCCTGTGAAATAATGTAAATTTCGGAGTTCTAGACAAGCTTCGAAGAAAGGCCATGCGTATTTAACTACGATTCTTGCAAGTACGACATAATTTTTTTTCAATTGCTCTACAGCCCTTTGGGGGCCTAGGCCGCCTCATTTTTCGAGGCTTCACGATCACACACTTTTTAGTCATACCACACTCGGTAGGACACCTCTGAACGACGGACCAGCCCGTCGCAGAGACCTCTACCTGACAACACACAACACTCACAACAGACAGACATCCATGCCTTAGGCGGGATTCAACCCACAATCCCAGTAAGCGAGCGTCCGTATACCCACGCCTTAGACCGCGCGGCCACTGGAATCGGCAAAATGTTATTACCTACTATTTTAAGGCCACTGAATCACGTATCTCGTAAAGATACGTAAAGATCGTATTACATGCTTCCTAGACATAAAATTATGATGCTATTACCACATACGCTGTAGTGATTTTTTGCTTCGTGACGTGCACTGACAATATCTGGCCTGTATAGGACACGATTGTCATGCATTTCTACTTTTAAAATGTAACGAGTTGTTGTTTTACAAAATAAATTCCAAAAATATTTCTTCGTGTCGAATTAATTTTTATAGTATAGGACTAACATGATCCTCAATTTTGATATATACTCGTATTAAGAAAAATATTCACGTAAGTAATTTAATAACGAAGAGAATGTCAAAATGTGCGTATTATTATTGTTATTACTAAGCCCCTAAGCGTTAAGAGTATCTGAATATATGACTTTACATTATATTTAATTGATTTTCTCTTATTTGTTCAGTTTCTTCCCTGCAGAACAACTCTTCATTAAAAACGCAGTTATTTCCGAAACACTTTTTGTAAGCGTCTCTTTTATTTTGAGGCGCGTATGTTTAGTTGCAAAAGCGCCTATTAATTTCGCCATATCTCTCCGTCCGTCCATCTGTTCGTATATATAAACTCGGCTCTCACTAGCGACTTGTCTGCCTTATCAGGAAACGATGTAAATTGACGCACTTTAATATTGAAAGCAATATACTGCTAGTAGTTTAGCGTAGTACACGCTTCGTGCCCGCTAGTAACTGACTGCAGTACTCGCTTCATGCCTGTTATTAGCTGACAGTTTTACACGCTTCATGCCTGTTAGTAGCTGACAGTAGTACACGCTTCACGCCTACTAATATCTGATTGGATTACTCGCTTCATACCTGTTAGTAGCTGACTCTAGTACATCCCTAATGCCTGCTAGTAGCTGATTGTATTATAAGTTCATATACGTATGTAGCCTTAGCATTCGGAAACTGATCCCACGAAAGTTTCAGGAAATTCTACCTCTTATTTCTCTTCTTACCTGCTCACTTTTTTTCCATCTTTTCTAGTTTATGCTTTTAGTATATTCCTTCCCTATTTTCCTTTTGTTGAAATCGATTTAGTTTTAGTTTAAATAAGAATGAGACCATTTTCTTCCCTGTAAAAGGTAGTTTGCTATATCACTTGACGTTTTCATTTTGAGCTCTTATATTTCTTTCGGAACTTCGATTTTCCCGAAATACAGGCATATTTTTCATTATATTTCTCTCCGCATTCCAAAGTAATAAGTTACTTCAGTATTTCACTTTAAATTGCCATTCCTTCTCAGAAGTCTGCACGTGCTTCGCGAGCAAATCCCTTGCATTTTCCGCAACGTAGTCACATAAAGGAAGAAGAGTATTTTAACAATACTTTTATATCACTCACTATATTTTATTTCTAAACAAAAATAAGAGGCTTTTCAATTGATTTCTTGGTGCTTAGACCGCGAATTGCTTTTTAATTAAGAGACATATGTAAAATCATATCAGATTAATTAATTGTACGTATTTCTTCTAGCTAATCGTTCTCCGAAATATAATATTATGATATTTGCAGAGCATACAGTG
The DNA here is from genome assembly GCA_021186555.1 of Reticulitermes speratus. Lineage (NCBI taxonomy): Eukaryota > Metazoa > Arthropoda > Insecta > Blattodea > Rhinotermitidae > Reticulitermes > Reticulitermes speratus. Next base: position 34,134,460 of record JAJKFL010000001.1, on the reverse strand, counting down.
CATCAACATCACGTTGCTTATTAAAATGAGGGGAAACCTTAATTTTAACTGCATGTAAAATAATTTACAACGTGATATATTTATGCATTTGCTTCTTTAATGAAGGCAGATAAAACTTTAACTAATGTGTTACAGCATAGAGAGCCTGTGATACAATTCGGGTGTATGATCAAATTTTACACGATGCTTTATCATTAACAGCCAAGGAGCTGTGTACGATCTGAATGTACTCCAGACCTGCCGTGACAATATTTATTACTAGCCCAACCGTCTGTAACAAAGAACTGAGTATATACCTGTGCACTGCCCTGTCTGTTCCTGACGCAGCATAGTGGCAGAGTATCACAGCGATCTGATAGCGGGATTAAAAGTACTACCATTCGACTCAAATAGCACTGTCCTGCAGTGAGAATCGTAACAATACTATCGATTCGTTTTATGTCAAAACACAATCATATTTCAACTGTGACAGAATAACAATTTTAGATGAGTTATCACAAGAACACTTTGTTCTTTCGAACTGAACGGCATGAATTAAAATCACGAGTGATAATTACTCTTGTCCTGTCCTGTAAGTTAGTCTTCGCGGCATGCATAATGCTAGTAAAGCAATGTAATTTCACTCAAAATGTGAACACAATCAAAGATTTACTTAAACATTTGAAGACTGAAACGAATTCGTTCAATGTCAACAGATTGCTCAGAAAAAATTCTCTTATCTGCTTTTCAACAAAGTCTGCAATATAACAGACATCTATATTCACCCTTCAATATAAAATGGGTAACTTTGAAATGATATCTCATTTAAATTCAAACGACTTGTAGTGCGGTAATTCTTGTTAGTATATTGTAATATATGTACTACCAGACAATGGATTATTTCGGACGAAACATGTAAGAAAATTTCCAATTAACTAACTCCATGGAGCAGAATCCTTCTTGAGAAGCTAACAGGTCCTCAGCATAGTCAAGAAATTCCTCGCATTTTATGGAACCCGAAGGTTCATTACCGCATTCACAAGAGCCCACCACCTGTCCCTATCCTCAGCCATACCAATCCAGTCCACGCCCTCCCATCCCACTTCTTGAAGATTCATTTTAATATTATCCTGCCATCTATGCCTGGGTCTTCCAAATGGTCTCCTTCCCTCACGTCTCCCCACAAAAACTCTGTATGCACCTGTTCTCTCACCCATACGTGCTACATGCCCCACCCGACTCATTCTTCTTGATTTGATCACCCGAATAATATTTGGTGATAAGTACAAATCATAACGTTCCTCGTTATGTAGTCTTCTCCACTCCTCTGTTACCTCGTCCCTCTTAGGCCCGAATATCCTCCTCAGCACCCTATTCTCGAACACCCTCAGCAAGAAGATTTCCGGTATATAGAATAAAATCATTAGTTGTGATCGACGGTACCCTTTTATTTATTATTATTATTATTATTATTATTATTATTATTAGATATAAAAGTTCAGCTCATATCTCACAGAGAACATGATGTACTTTACTTTCGTAAAGTAAGAAAAATTAATTAATATTGTACAGCGATGTAATGGCTGTTTATAAGAATCATACGGAGCATATAAATACAATGTGTGGGCAAATTGCGGGACTTTTCCCGTTAAAACTGGTGGTGTGTTCACTAACCACCAGTGTTTAAAGGGTTAGCAACCGTCTTAATCACATCATTCTTCAGACATAGTACTGATCTCTCGAGTGTACTGCAGTGCCAGCTGGTTTAGTGCTAATGTTGCTAGTCTGCGACTGAACCTTCTTGCCCTGATAGAACTTTAAAGGGTCGTGGTGTTGTGCTCTAACAGACGTGACACATTCTGGACACTGTCCGTCGTCTCGTGCCAATAACCCACAACGTTTCGGAGGATGAATCTTTCTCCTTCTTTAGATAGAAAAGGAAGAAAGAGAACCTACTCTTTTTTTTTAATATTAAACATCCCCCTTGGTATGTACATGCAAAAGTTTATTTTACTCTCATCAGTAGTACAGTCAGAACCAACATACACACTTGCGACATGTGATCAGGCTACCGCTTTCAGATCAAAGAGCAATTATCAGGCCTAATCTGTTGCGTTCCTAAAGAACGCAACAATGTAAAGAAAAATGTAAAGAATTTTATAAATATGCTATCTTTCTTTATACAATAATGTAATTTCCCATGCTCAAGCTTCGCTAATATTTCTTCTTTACCATGTTTCTTTCACTTTCACATACATGTTAACCCTTTACGTCCTAGTGGTTGCTTTATGCATTACTAAGTTTAACGCGAGAAGATTATACGTTCTGTCCGCAGAATACAATTATGTGTTTTGTGTGGATCTCAAAATAAACAACGATTATTTCTGTATCCAACATTCATTGGTTTTTTTATGACTGAGACAGAGTATCTTTACTGCGCAGTGTGAACTGAATCTTTAAATGAAATTCAGTTTAATCTTCTTTTAAAAAGAGTTAATGTGACAACCAATTGTCATCACTTGTCTTTTTCCATATCTGTCATGTCTGTCTTTATATTCCTGTCTAGGTGTTTTATTGCCTTATTACTGACATTATAAGAAATGTCACATTCCAGGTTGACAAAGTGTGATATTCATTCTGTAATTCAGTTCTATATCTACAAACTGTTTTACGAGCAAGAACTCTACACCGTTCCAACAGTGTATTTATGCGTTTCGTGTGATTCTTAGAAGTGCCAATTATTTCCCTAAACGATATTAACAGGCTGGTATTTGTAATGGAGAAAGGATATGTTGTCTGTGAACGTCGAACTAAATTTTTATACGTAATCGAGGCGAAAGTCAATCTTTAAAGAACTAACGAAAATTTTATAGGCAATTCAGTATTTAAAATTTCAAGATATATCTTCTGTATTTGGTAACGGTACTGTTGTGTTATAATGCCCACCAAAATGCGCTAAGTTACACATGCCCTTCTCTAGATGTTTTCCTATTTGGAATGTTAATTTGAACATCGGCGGCGTACAGAGATAAACTGCTTCAGGTCAACAGAGTAACAATGTATAATCGATGAAAATTTAATTAGACGAATCAGTGATTAGAGCCCTTCGAATCCTCCATGTGCAAAGATGACGCGGGCACTGTGTCCACCCACACTGAAACTTGTTGTAGCAATAGATGGAATGCGAGCCTGCAACAGTCGGCATGCTGTGTCCCTTCATCTGACAGGTTGTCGCGCCACTAACACTGCCTCATTACAGCGTGTTTAAACTTGGGCTTCATTTGATAGTTCTGCATCGCATACCTGCCATGCTGAAGGAAAGGGTTGTCCTTCTGATTAAAGGGTTTGTTTGCAATTCGCCTTCCAGGACCTATTACTGTGAAACACGTAATCCAATTTAGTATTACCACAGTCTGAACAATTTAAACGTTGTTAGCATTTTCAGTCATGGGACAGACCTAGTTTGAACAATTTATCTCTTCGTTTTAAGAGTTGAATCTGTAGTAACACACCGACAGTTTTAAAAAGAAATTCTGTAATTTAATTGTGGAAATTATGTATAAGAATTAAATTAGACAATTATCAAGCAACAGTTGTAGTTGTGTATAGACTGCATATCAATAGGACGTATTCAGTATAATTTTTTATACCATAAGTCTTCATATTTCGCCCAAATGTGTTACAAGCGGGCCTTAACATTTGTACCCGATTTTGCAAGTCGTCAGTCTAAAACGCAGTGCGCGAGTATTGCAGTATAATATTATATAAGTAAATAATTAATAATTTGAAGTTAAAGTCGTTTCATCAGTATGCTCCTCTACTTATCCTTGCCTAATGTATTATAATGCAAGTTCCAGTGGCCGCGAGGTCTAAGGCGTGGGTCTGCGGCCGTTCGCTTGCTGCGATTGTGGGTTATGTCTCTGCGTCGGGCTGATCACTCGTCCAGGGGAGTCCTACCGAGTGTGGTGTGTATGAGTGTGATCGTGACGCCTCGAATTACTTCGTGATTATTTCGGTTTTTGAATTTATGATTTCTTAATTTATTGTAAATTTCTCTAATTTACTTTGGTTTTATTGGCGTATGCTATGAATACACATGAAGACTATGGAATTCTGGCTGTAGTTTAAATTTCGTAGTGTCTCAGTTCCTTCTATGGGCATGAGTTGTTCTGATTATTTTGTGCGCGTTTAGGTTCCAAATTTTGTGTTGACCGCTGTTGTGTGTGGCCGCTCTTATGTAAAGTAAAGTTATAACAAAAGACATAATTTTCATTTCTTTATTTGTGTCTGTGGGTGTGTGCGTGTATGCGTGCTTATGCATATAAAATACACGGATGTGTTAGGAATGATATCATACCGCCACAAGGTGTTAGTTCTAGTACTAAATGTTTAGGTCCTTGTCCAATATTTGCGCCGGTTGTCTGCAAGAATATTTTGTTCATGTAAACAATAAACTGGAATCAAATAGGGCAATTTTTTAAACTTGCGTGTATATTTTGTTTCTATTTAACTAAATAGTTACAATTTTTTATACTCGAAGACAAACTAGATACGTAACTTATAAATGAGATACTAATATATCAGACGCAATGTTTCTCAGACAATTATAAAAATAAAATCTTAAACTTATCTGATTCGAGACAGGATATTAGATGTAGGCGCAGTTGGTTGAGGCACTGCGTTACAAGTCGGCAGGTTGTGGGTTCGATTCCCAATGTTGTCATTGGAATTTTTCATTAACATAATCCTTCCGGCCGCACTATGGCCCTGGGGTCGACTCAGTAATATTTCCTGGAGGGTAAAAGCGGCCGGTGCCGAAGGCTGACAACCTTACCACTTTCGTGTGCCGATTGTCTTTAGGCCTGGGAGCCTCAACCTCCTGGAACCCTCAGGGCCTGTCCAGGCCTGTACAGAGATTGCTTTACTTTTACCATTAATTAAAGGGCGGAATTAGTGAGCTACAAAATACAACCATGCACACAGGATGTGGCATTGAAATTCCTGTTTTACCTGCCTACAAACTAATTCGTAATTATATGAGGAACTGAATGGAAGACTCAGTTTATTGTTTTACTTTTACTCTTAAGAAAAATGATAAAGGAAGATAAATACTACCGAGTTTCTCGAAAATATTCACTCAGATATTCAGTACTTACTGGAAATTTCAGATCTGTATTGACGGTTCAACTATCCACTTCACCGCACGAAAGTACAACCAGTTGCAACCACCTGCCCAACCCTTGCTGTTCTAATTTTATTAACTGGGAAAGTTACCCAATAAAGTTTGCAGTGTCAAGTTGAATCTTCCAAGATCTTTCTCTAAAATACGTTCAGTGTACAGTATACGTGTGCAGGTCGCGGGTTCAGAACCATGCTTTAGACTGTGTGGCTGTTAAAGAATATTCGTATGATATTACTGCCTGGAGAACATTAGATTAGATTAGATATATTTAGTCCAGTCATACTAAGTATGGCATTGAATCGCCAAAGAATGGTAACTGCTGTCGTGTAATTGCATAATTAGTCGCAGACAGCTTACTGTACTTCGGCGTCAGATTGGAGTAAGCATTATAAAATAAAGAAAGCAGGTAATGGTTACGATCACTGATGATAGTCTGAACATGTATGTTGTGCAGATCTGTGCACACATAACGCAATGCGTAGTTGGAATGGAGTTCAGGCTCCACATTTCCATTGAAGCTAAGTTGCGCCCCCAGGAGCTCATATCACTCCCCTCCAATTTCAATTTCCGCACTTTTGACGCTAACACGGGAAAAATTAAATAGCTTGCCCTCTGATGTTCACTTCCCCTGGGCATTCAGAGAATTTTGCCAGCGACGGGGTACGTTATGTAGGTGTAGTCACAATAGAGAGAGAGAGAGAGAGAAACTCTGTGCATTCGTATGAATATAAATGCTCAGATGATACCAACTTCTGCAGGTCATTTTGTCGTATTCCCTTGTGCGTCTGAAAGCCATTCTGATCTTAATTCTTTGTGTCACGTGTTGGATTTATGAGGGCGAAAGTTATGCTCAAACTCAGCATACTTCTCCTTTTCCCTTTTTCGTGTTCATAGATTGGTCTTATTAGAGTACTCTGAATCCAAGGTTTATTTCCATTCTTCACACAGCTTTACCATTCCTCGTCCGTCTTTTCTTATACATTGATACTATTTTCAGACTACAAGCCGATAGGTCACGGGTTCGATTCCCGATGGGTTCATTGCTTTTTTTCCATTGACTTAATCCTTCCGGCAGCACTATGACCCTGGGGTCGACTGAACCTTTTAACAGAAATGAGTACCAGGGATATCTCCTGTGGGTAAAGGAGGCCGGTGTGTAGGGCTGACATTACCACCTTCATGTACCGATGGTTTTCTCTGGGAGCCTCAAACCCCTGGAGCCCTATGGGCCTGTGACAGGCCTGTATAGGGATAGCTTTACGTTTTACCCAATCAGCATTCTCCAGTCTTCTCCAAGTGTTTAAATCAGGCGCTTGTTAGTTGCGAAATGTGTTAAAACACCTACGACTTTGTTATATGCATACAGCACATTCCATTATAGCTCGCGATAGCAAACAGTGTTCGGCTGCGGTTTTTCTTCACACTCTGTAGTCTCTTAATACTACCGCACACATCTGCAGTTACTTAATTTCAGAAGAACCAAATATTTATACGTGTTTAGTTCTTGAACTGATTTTTCATTTAAAACAAGTTTGGTTTTTTGGTGGCTTCTTTAGAATTACAAGATTCTTGGCTCTCCTATGTCTGATTACACGTGAACCTTGTATTACGCCTTTTTGCTTTAATGTCCTTTGTGCATTTGCACCAATTTTTAATTTACGCTCTCTCACTTTCTGTTTAACACCCTTTGGCTGGCTGCACTCTATTACGCTAACATCTACCCATTTCATTTTTCATTTACTTTTTTTAATTTACGTCCACTTTCGGGAATACAACTGGGCCGTAAAACAGGGACTTTTGTATTGTAAATATTTAATCAAAGCTATTTTCACAGTTAACCTCATTGACATTTATTGAAATGAAATTAACTGAAGTATCAGCTTGTTAGTAGATTACCTGTTATTTGTTTTTCTTCAGTTACACTCCTATGCGTGTAGACATTGTGGCATTCAATATCTGCTAAATCGAATCCAGTTTGAGTATGCGCCTCACGACTTTTGCAAATTGGTTACATCCTCGCGCTCTGCTCCTACCAGTGCTCGAAGAAGAACGTTGGCTGATGACTACGGCACACGGAATGTTTTGTTAATTAAAACATATATTTGCTTATAATTTTAAATTGGTGATATGTTGGCACACTTTTCATAGGTTGGTTTATAATTTGAGCTCTGAAGTCCTTCAAAAGAACACTGGACCATTAGCAAGCAATGTATGCCGCGTGTCCTGTATGTTTTATTTACGAAATATTTATTTCGGAATAATTGCTTATATTCCTGCTGAAATTTCAAAATTCGTATTTTTCACGAAAGAAGTATCACATTTTGCTACCCATAATTGAACAGTAAAATTCTGAATGTTTCTTCATGAAATTACTCTGAGAAAGTTGTCCTAAAATCGAAAAAATATATCTTTGGCAAATTATTGCCACGTTTCACATTGCTTTAGTGTACGTAATTTGCAGGTTGAATTATTGTGGTGTTAATATTCTATGGACATTTTTATAGTAATGAAGACGGTATAAATTTTCCGTTAAAATTCTCAGTGTGACCCGCTTAACTGTTCCTCACGCACATATGTTTGTGTTCTCCACATTCCGGGTTGTTCATTGTGTGTGTCGTATATATGGCTTCCTGCAAGAAATCGTAAGATCCCTCTACTTTGTTGACACTTCCCGTCTGAGTTCTGTTTCCTCGTTGCTTTTCGCGTTACAATGTTGACGTTTGACTATGTAAATCGTTACTAATAAATATTCAACGACAAATGCTGATTACTTTGAGGTAACAAAATAAAAATTACTATACGAGATTTTCTATTTACACAGCGGTGTTGTTGAAGATTTAAGCTTTCTGGGATGTTGCGCCTGTTTATTGGTACATAAATACCGACGTTTCAAGGCACCGTAATGTTTTCATATTCAAGATTAAGCATTGCAAAGAGACACACTCTTTTTGGACCTCATGATCCTGAAATGAGGCATTACATTTGTTCGGAACGCCACTAACTCTATTATTTGACATAGTGTAACAGCCCAACAGATGTAATTCAATTGTGACTGATTTGTTTTGGCCCAATTATCACTTTTATTAAATTTTAATCACAGTTTGAGGATTTAGTATAATGACAGAGAGGTCTTCTTGTTCCTGTACACGCTACGATTCACTCATATATTTATAAATACTTACAAATAAACTAAAATGATGTAGTGCGAAAGGAATACTGCTTGACTTTGAGTGAGGAATTCTGTACTGAATATGGAGGGAGTACATTGTTTCCAAATGCCAGATTTTTTCCGATATTACACTGGGTTGCAGCTTAGAACATTGTATGACACAGAAATCCTTAAAAACATCAAGCATTACACAGCTGAGTCACTACTTTTGTCTTATAATTAACACGACTTGGTGACATACACGCACGGATAATTACTTAAACAAAAGCACATTAGAATCACATATACAATATTTTTAAGGATTGTATTACATCAAACCTAACGTTTCAAATCCTCCTTCGACAGAATTTGTTTTCTAGACAAAGTTTGGAGCCCAGTAAACATATATAGCAGCCCATGAATTCTTCTACTGTTTCATAAGAGCACCTCTGATTCTGTCTAGACATATCGCAATGTGCATACATTTCCGAGCTCTCTACATCTGTAACATACAATCTACACAGCGCCGAACAGGCGGCTTGATATCGGTTGCTTATATCTCGCAGTAGAGATACGCTACAGTGGCGTGTACCGGGCTGTCTATTGATCTCGGCGTAGCATTCTACAACGCACAGCACCGCTGTTGAATTCATAGCAGCCTTCTTGTTTCACGAGCTTTGCTTTCCCTTGTACAGATTTTTTTTTTGTTCGTACATTCTGCACCTGCTAGACGAATATCACGACCTATTTTTTATTTCAGGCTTTAGGTTCTCATCACCAGACGGTACAAACATTGAGTGTGTTGTCTGAAAACAGGAAATTAAAATATGTTTTGTCAGTATCTAGTGTGAATATATAATGCAATACTTTTATTCTAAATATTAAGAGATCTAAACAATTCAAGGCGCAGAGAGTTGCATACATATTTAAAGGATCCTGACAATCGCTAGGGTCACATTCATGACTGAAATTTTAAATAATGTCAGTGGTCTGAATGTAAGAAAGCACAAAGTTTCGGAGGCTGGATCTGCCTCCGTCTTCAGCTGGAAACGGAAAAAGGGAGATTACAGTGAAGGGACACAAGCCATGTCAATCCCTGAATCCAGGAATTGACACTGGCTTTTTCCTTCGATGTATTCTCACAACTGTCCACGCTTCATTTACGGACAGCGCCAGTGCAGACTACAAAATATTAATACGACACTTACGTTATGTATTCGTATTCTCACAAATATCTAACTTTTCGTGCATGAAGTTCGCCAGTGCAGACATATGCAATATTAATACAGTACTTACCTTATGTGTCCTCATAAATGTCTTACGCTCCATACATGGTGTATGGCAGTTCAGATATATAAAATGTTAATATACGTGTAATGCTTACCTTTACTGATAAAACAATCCCATTACAGGCCTGGACAGGCCCTTAGGGTTCCAGGAGGTTGAGGCTCCCAGATTTCTAGACAATCTGCACATGAAGGTGGTAAGGTTGTCAGCCCTACGCACCGGCCGCCTTTACCCCAGTAAATATTCCTGTACTCATTTCTGTAGTGCGACCGAAAGGATTATGTCAATGAAAAATTCCACGGGAATGAACCCGCGACGTTCCGGTTTCTAGCGCAGTGCCTCAACCAACTGCGCCACTGCGTTCCCTACACCTTTACTAATAGTATGAATAAGGTACTGCTCTACCCATTTCGAAAAATCAAGGACTATATGATAGGCTGAACACGGTTCTATGAAAATTCGAAACAGTTTTATTAGAATGTTTAATGACATTGTTTCTGTTACAGACGTTACGTAGGATTGAGTATGATACGAAGATACTAGTAAACTGCAAGGCGTAAGGATTTATAAAGTGGAAGTTGCCGATTTTACTGTACTATATATTGACGTTCGGCTGTACAACAACAGGTCGCAAACTAGATACCTGTATCGCAACCTTGGTAAAGGTAGAGCAATCCCATTACAGGCCTAGACAGGCCCTTAGGGATCCACGAGGTTGGGGCTACCAGATTTCTTGACTCTATCCAACATCTCAAGTACAGCTGTGAAGTTTTACCGTTACATCAACCTAAACGTTCCTTTTGTGGAAGACAGAAGTAATTAAAACTGAATGTTAGTGAATCCTACCTGGGGGTAATATTAAATTTGAAGTCAGGGATACTTAACGTGGCGATCGAGCAGTAAACACTCTTTCGTGCTGAGAAGGTACCCGAAGACGAACTAACCTGAAGTGTTCTTGGTTATTCTCAGTCCAGTCAGGTAAATGCATAGATAATACTTCAAATTCGTCCACGGCTGCTGCTTCCTCGTTAATTCCTATTCATTGTTCATTAACAATAATCCCCTTTTATGCTATGTTGTCTGAGCTACCATCAGTGTCTTAAAGAGATTATGAACTTTGAGTTGATTAACTCAAATGTTCATAAAAACCTTTTACTCTGTGAAGTGGGTTGAACTCTCTTTGAATTGTGTGTAATGGTGTCCTTGGCAGCAGGGCTGTTGTACCTTCATTTTCTATTAACTTACGTAATTAAGTTTGTAGGTAGACAGTTAATAGTTACTTGGAATTCTCGTGTTGGCACTCAACATTATAAGGCAAAAGGTAGTGCAGGAATAAGATTTGGCAAAGCATCTTTTTAACAATAATTTTCGAGCTCTGCCAGAGAGAATTGCCGCTAATTGAAGTGCATGAGTTATTATGAAGCGGTCCAACTTCTTGTCCCTCAACTTCAAACAGCAGTCTTACTACCTACTTTCATGAGAATTTCTGTACCCACCGTTAATGAAATCATTGCCACCATAGATACGTTACACAGTGGTAGGCGTGGCCTCCGTATATGAAGTCATTAAAATATGTGTTACATAAATTAAATCATCCCTGTGTAATAAAACGAGGGTTGCTTCTACTGTCTATTTCTCTTTGTAAAAGGGATAATGTTCCGCAGCGCAGATAATATGATAGAGATAATGGAAAATATACGACACTCGCTGTAATGCAATTATATCTCGGTGGAATAGGTTTTCAATCGAAGAGTAATACTACCTTAAATCATCAACCAGAAATCTTGCCACAGTAATCTTGTGTCGGATCGCTGAGTCGACGTACATTGTGTAAAAACTGTAGGTTAAATGTTTTATAATTCAGTATCATTGAGTTATTCATACAGGTCTATAAAGGGAGTAATATGATTACTGTTCTTCCTCTTTGTATTTGAAGTTAGGTATTCTGTAGTGCATTTTGGCCTCTCAACTCCTTTAATGCCAAAACCTGCAGATGGATACTTTTTTCTAATGCAGGCACATCTTTGCAAACTACCCTATTCTCCTTAATGTTATCTCAGTGGCAATCCTATCTGTGGCCTTGTTTCGAGGGATCACGAACTACGCATCTCTCCAGCACAAGAATGCATATTTTCAAAAAAAAAATACGAAAAACACACCCTCAAGTATAATCCTGAGGCACTTCCACATCTCCCTCCCTCATAACCTGTTTGCCAAAGACACGTAGATGTAAGTATTACCTCCAGTTGCTTTGCTTAAAAGACATAAAAAACTCTAATTAATTTTTGGATCCATGATACAATCTACATAATTAGCACATCATAAATTCGTGTATTTCTCTGAATAAATATTACACATTAAGTGCTTCAATGAAAATGTTCCTCGTTATTTAATGCTATAAGCTTTATTTCTTTCAACCCCTTATTACGCTTTCGTGATTTTTAACGACATACATAGCGTCGACGATAGGGTGGTGGGTGAATAGTGAAGTAATAAGGATTTGAAAGACGGCTGTTGTGACCCGATTAAGACGCCATCCCGGAATTTGACAGGCGGACGGACAATAACAACGAAACTTTTCAGCCAGGATAAGCAGTGTCTCGTCCGAAATTCCTCCTCCACATACAACCCTACAAGAACCTTACCAACAGTGATTTTTGAAAGGAGCATTTTCCATTATACCAAGGTCTTGTTTTATACCCCAATTATTTTCCCGCAAATGTGGGCGTAATAAAAAAGGCGTAAATAAAAAATATTATCCCCAAGAAATAATGGAATAAGGAGGGGTTAGCATAATACAGATTTGTCATGGGAATTTAGGCGTCCACTGAAGAAAACCTAGTTAGGGAAAAAGAAAAAGTATTTTATTTTACAAGAAAAACACAAGAATTTCACATGGGATATATGCCATTTTAATAGATCTCAATATGGGCACCATTTGTCGCCCTACAAATGCCTAGTCTATATTCAGCTTCCTCCCATACACGAGAAAGCATCTCTGGCGTGACTGTTCAATAGCTGCACAGATTCTGTCCGTCAGGTGTTGCAGATCTCTTATTTTTTCGGCGTACATAATGTTATTGATGTGCCACCGGAAGAAAAAATCAAGAACAGTTAAACCCAGGCTTCTGGGGGGCCAAGGTATAGGTCCACTTCTGCCGATCCATTTGTTTGGGAATTTCTCATCCAAGGCCGCTTTTACCAGATCGCTGTAGTGAGGAGGAGCTCGGTCCAGCTGTATATAAATGTCGCCAGCATTGGGTAGATCATCAACTTGAGGAAACAAAAACAACTGAAGCATATCCAAAAACCTCGTATCTTTTATGATGTTTTCAGCAAAGGACGAATGGCTCAAAGGTACGATCGTGCATTAACCCGCACCAAACGTTTAGCTTTGGCGAATCACGGACAAACTCGTGTGTAACGCGTGGTTTTTCGCTACCCCATATCCGGCAGTTACGTCGCTTGACGCAGCCATTTATATGCAACGTAGCCTCATCGGTAAACATATGTTATGCATAAAATTGGGGTCATTGTCAGTTGTTTCTAGCATACGCTCAGCAAACTCCTTTCTCTTTAGTTTGTCACCAGCTTTGATTTCATGAAGTAGCTGAATTTTTTGCGCATGTAATTTAAGTTTCTTATGAAGAACTTTGTGCACTGTTGATTTAGGAATTCCTAATTGAAAGCTACGCCGAGGAATCGACTTACGTGGGCTGCGAATGATAGACTGCCGGATCCTTTCTACATTTTCTTCCGTAACTGCAGGTCTTCCAGATGATTTCTCCTACAAACACTTCCTGTTTCTTTGAACTGTTCGAACCAGCGGCGGATGTTGTTCACATGCGGTGGTTTCCTTCAAAATTCATTCCTGAACTTACGCTGAACACTCACGAACGATTTTGTTTCCGCAACCCACAAGACACATTGCGTTTTTCTTTGTCCGTAAACATTATCAACAGCGTGCAACGGCGCCAACGACAGTCAGAGACAGACACTGAGACTTTGTGACCTTGAGCGAGTATTAGGTGGGGACACCTGGTGTGTGTAAAACTATTTGAGTGTTGGAATACATTGTTGCCACTTTCACTGGTTTATACCACACGAGTCCTATAGTATTGACGTTCAACATCCTACCATTCTTTTATGGAAACCTGCCAACGAAAAGGCGTTAAACCGATAATGAGAGAGTTTCAATTAAGTTGTGTGTATTTTCAAGAGGGGTTAAAGCAAAAACGTGTCAAATAAATGGGACGTAAAACAAGGGTTCTTTTTGTGGAGAAGGGCCCCGCAGCAGAAGCCACGGACGCACCGCAGCCTTTTAAGGCTTGAAAGGGGAAAACCGAAGTACTCGAGGAAAAAACCTGTCCCAGTGTCACTTTGTTCACCACAAATCCCACATGGACCGACCCGGGATCGAACCTGGGCCTCCGACTAACCGCCTGAGCCATGGCACGGCCTAAAACAAGGGTTACTTGTACATGTAATTGTAGGGGAGCACCTAAAAATTATGAATGTTAGACCTACGTCACATTCCGCTGATTTTGTCGCAGTTTTTTTTCGACACGGCGAGCTTACTAATTTTTTACAGTTTAACGATGGTTATGAGTTATGTTACGGAGTTTAAAGCGGAAAATTGTAGCCTTGTTCTTTAAATTTTACATCTAAAGGCAAGTACAGTGTCATAAATTTAAGTATGTAACACGGTATGTCGTCCGAGGTGTATTATCGGATGGATGAATATGCTAATATTGGCCAGAGCACTCCGGGGTTGAAATCTGAATTCCGCTTCGGACATCAATATTTGTTCCTATTGTTCTGCTTGTCCTGTCATCTGTAGGTTGATGGATTAATATCGACTGAGATGCTTGTGTTTGTTAGGCTGTTTGATTCTGCAAGTGTTTTGTTTCATGAAAATAAATAACCATAGTCGTTTTTAGGCGCGCTCACAAAATCGCGAAAAGCGACCATTAGCATCATGTCAGTCCGACCATCTCTCTGTCTGCAAGGAAGAACTCGGCTCCCACTGAACGGACTTTCATGACATTTGATATTTGAGGACTTTTCGAAAATATGTCGGGAATATTCAAGTTTCATTGAAACGATAATGAAGACCTATTTATATTTATGACAATATATCGCCGAATTCTTCTCAGAATGAGAAATGTTTCAGAAAACAGTTTAGAAAACATCAAAACTTATTTTATATTCGATAGTTTTTTTTTCGAAAGTCGTACCGTTTATGAGACAATGTGGAAGAATGTGGTAGAGCCAGACAGGTCACACGTGGCAATATAAAACGGTGCAAAAATGTGGAATTTGCACTCCGGATAACTAAGGCAAGAAAGCAGACAGAAACTCGTCGTTTTAATACTAATTTATTGCCTTTCCATTGTAAAAATGGTAACGCGGAAGGGCCTCACTATTTTGTTATACCTACATTGCCTTTCTTGTTTTAATTTGGACAGAGGTTTGAAGCTTATTATTATGTCTCATTGAATTGAATTTTCTGTTACTTCATAGTGAAATAGGGTGGCTAAATCTTATTTTTTTTCTGTACATTCACTGTCCATTTTAAGAAGTCTAATTTCAGAATTTTCTTGCTGAACATTCTGTAAAATAAATATCCCCTTTTCAGTATAATGAATTCTCGCCACAACGGAAAACACGCACTGCCAAGCATATGTTACCAGCTCTGCCCTCCCAGCGCCGACAGAGGTTTTGTGAAATTTTTAAAAATATCTTGACGCACGCCACAATTTCAGAGTATTAGTCTACATGCTGAATATTTATTTGAGTTAGTTCTCTCAGTTTTATATACAGCTTCCATGCATACAAAAGGAATATAAATATTGTACGAGATTAAAGAAAATATTAAACTTTTCGTATGTACATATTTTAGAGAGACTGAATTACGACAATAAAGTTTTACATGAGTTGTTCAATGAAATGAAACCTCATGGTTATAGCGATTCGACCCAATAGGAGTTTCTGCTGTGACCACTTAGAAGTAATGTGCTCTGTGTAGACTTAATACTTTATTGGCATATTGTTTCTTAATTTTGTTACACTTTCACCGTCTGGCAGCGTAGATTTTTTCCTCATCTGTGCGTTTTAAGGACCACTGTGTCTCAGGCAAACATGTATTGTTACCTCAGATACAAAATTAAGATCGAAACCAAATTCCAAATTAAATCTGAATCAGCAGCCTCAAGTTTAATGACCAAACATTATGATTTTATGAAATAAAATGACTTAAGGTTAATGAAATTTAAAAGAGCGATTAGGAATGAGCGTGAAATGTATTTTGGAGACCATCAAATTAAAAATATAATCACAACAACCCTGTGTTTAACGTAATTTACACTACATCGCGTGTAGTATTTATATCACTTTCTTCTCCTTCAGCATCTATCATTACCATTTTATTCGGTAATGTATGTGATCTGAGCAGATATATTGTGCTTCTTTTATTATTTATTTTTAATGTATTTATTTCTGAGTCCGTAATTTCGTATTTTCAAGAATGCTAACACCCTGTTTTCTGCGGTACACATACCGTAATTAAAGTTTAAGTTTTTTTATCACATTCTATTACGTGTTTTATATCTGTAATCTATTATCTGTCCGTCCTTATTTACAGCAGTTCTTCCTTCTCGTCTTCAAAATTCGTCCTATATTCTTTGCATACTTTTCCATTTTAATTTTTATCTTACATTAAATTTTACCTCATTTTCCCAATCCTGTTATTTTGGTTCATTTAATTAATTTCTTATTCGATATGTACCCTTTTATACTTAACGAGTTAATATTCAAAATTTATTTCCCTCTTTAGATTTTCGCACATTTTCGAACAGTATGCATCTCCTACTCCTCTGTACACAAAGGACATCTTCCCATTTCTAGTATCCCTCTCAAAACCCTCAATTTCGAAATTCACAACCGCAACCGTGCTATCCCCTTCCTCTCCATATTTGAGCCGGATATGTAGTCTTCTTTATCCTATTCCTGCCTATTTTCCCAGTTCTTGCTCATTTATACTGTTGTCTCAGATGTTTCAGTTACCATATACCTAACATAGATGTTACGTACATATGTGCACATCACTTACCTAACACTAACAAGGAACAGACACCTCAACTCAGGCATTCTGCACAGTGCAACACACAGAGATCATCACATGATTCGTAAATTAAGGCACGTATACGCTGTCAAGGAAAGCTTTCAGTTACGATGAAGTTGTTTGCCCGTCCGCTGACAAGAGGCGGCTTACAACTGTAGTAACTTCGTAAGGATTTTCTGGTTTCTTCTCTATTAACTTTGTTTTAATTAAATTTCATCATGTCTTCTTCTTACGACCTTTCCTTTCGATTCACCTAATGATTTTCTACTTAGTTTCTATCAATCCATTCCTCTTTTTTACCACAACTTTTCTTGTATTAGCTAGCGTACTTTAGTTCATCAATCTACTTTCTTTTCTTTGTCACTTTCTTTCTCGCCCTGATGGCCGTCAAATCCAATACCCGAAGCACCCAATCTTTTCTAGATCTCGTCTAATATTCCAATACCACAGTTAGGCCTATAGGTTTTGTCGTAACCTTTATCTATAATTCCTTAATTTCAAATACATATATATGTATATATATACCAAACACTGTCAAGCACAACAAAAGTTTACAAATCTTCAGGTTACTACTTTCGACTTTTCAGTTAAGCTATTATCAGACCTCTTCATATCAAGAACTCTTTATGTTGGAGAGGTCTGATGGTGACTTAATTGAAAAGCCGAAACTACTAACCTGTAGATTTGTAAAATTTTGTTGTGCTTGACGGTGTTTTGGAATAAGTTTATATAACATATATATATTTGACAAGCACAACGGGGATGTTTCACCTAAAGATTCCTGAATTACATTTAATTGTATACGCCTATGTTTAATTCATTTTTGCTTTTCTATAAATGCGTGAAATGAATTAATCTCTCAGTCCATTAACATGTTTTATTGCCTTATTCACTCCAAAACATAAAGATGCCATCTTTATTGTATGACACATAATAATTATTTTACTTTAGAACTGCTGCTCTTGAACTTTCAGCTCTAGAATCCTTCACTAAAACTCAGTGTATGGAGCGTACAACTACGCTACCTTGTCTACATAGGAAGTCAAAGAGATTTAACAGTAATTATATGTCTGGAGCCATATTCGTTTTCTGTGTACCGAAAACATATCAGACTTGAGGTACATGTTAGTTTCTACATTTGACATGAGCGACTGAAATGCAAACCATAATCGTGAAAGCTGTAGCTACAATATTCATCAAACAGATTAACTGAAATCGCACAGATTGTGACATATAGAAGAGTTCAAACTGTTCCGCACGTTACAATGTTATTAATATAACCAGGGTCAGGTCTGAAGAAGACAAACGCGTTTTTCTCCTCATTTACTCTCAATCACGATACATAATCATTCTCTCATTACTTCGACGTAAATTAACTTGTGCGGCTGATGGTTTCTGCAAAACAATTATTTATGAAAGGCCTGATTCAAATTACAAGTGACATATTTCCTGCATCCATGATTTTGATGCATGCGCGGAATATTTTTGGGAGAAGAGAATACCGAAATGCGTCCAGAATATATAGTGTTTATTCAATACCAGATATGAAAGAAAATAGAAATTGATAATATGATTATATTACAATTTTAGTGTCAATCATATTTCGTTGCTCTGACTATAACTGCAAGTAGGTAGAGAAAAATACATAGGACCTTCTGAATTTAGCGTGAAAACCTATTACAAAGCGGCACGTAGAATATGTAGATGATGCAGAAAAAGATTTAAGGATAAATAGAAGATGGAGCTTAGGAGAAGTGTTATTAGATTATAAATGAATTACCACAATTTTATATTGGCAGCGTTGAACCGTCGGATTCTACTAACAGAGTTTAAGACCGGATTCGAACTTCGCCTGCTGACGTCGCCTTTTCGAGAAGAATCTAGGCCATTAACCGAGACAGATCACAAATAATTTATTCAAAACAGACTATTTTTCAATTCGTTATTAATAATCATCCTCCCTTCGATCACTTTATAAAAGTAAAGTGCATTTGTTGGTTTAATTTTTGAGTGAAGCGTCATGAAATAAAAAATAATAAATATATATGCCTAAATAATTCAGTGTCACATAGTTGCGTACATAGATCTTTGCGCATTTTGAGAAGGAACTTTAAGGATTCTTAAACCGTTGTCACTAAGTAATGACAAACAGGACGTTTGCCACGTGAGTTACATACAATGTTATTGTCAGAAATATGACAAATAATGTCATTAGACCGCAGACTATGTGAAATATTTTACTGCATGTTAGTTGGCTGTCGTTTGTTTCGTCTATTGCATTACTGCAAGCTTCTACTCATGCCCGTATGGGCATCAACGATGCAAAAGAGCATTTTCTATCATCGCATTTGAGTGGTTAGTGCTCTTGCTTCGTATTTGAGACATTCCACTTTTTAGGTTCGTTTGCAAAATTTCGAAAGGCGATTATTAAATTCGTCATGACTGTCTGTCTGTCCGTCCATGTTTCCATCCGTCCGTCCGCATGGAACAACTCGGTTCTCACTGGACGGATTTTCACGAATATTTGATATTTGAGTATTTTCGATAATCTGTTGAGAGAATTCAAGTTTTATTAAAATCTGTCAAGAATAACGGGTACTTTACATGAAGATTTATGTACATTTATGATAATATCTCGCTGAATTCTTCTATAATGAGAAATGTTTCAGACAAAAGGCGTAGAAAAACTCAATACACACATTTTATGTTCAATAACTTTTTTCGAAAAATCGTGCCGTTTATGAGATAATGTTGGAAAATATGGTAGAGCCAGACAGGCCTCAGATGACAATATAATACGGCGCATGCTGGACAACTAAGGCTACAGACATACACTAACAATGTGCAATACATATCGCTTTTCCACGGCAACAATGGTTACACGAACGCCCCTCAGTGTTACGTTTATACGTACATTACCTGTCTCTTAAGGATCGGATATGATGACTGAGGTGCCTTGTGTTCTTCGCAGTTCCTACTGCCGAATGCTGCAGAGCACCTCGCAGCATCCCTGGGTACATATCATTGTCAGTGTTCCTGAAATGTGCCATACGACGCTAGACTAACTAAGGAAATGGGAGTACTTATTGGAATGATCACACAGGCTAATTAAGTGGACAGTTGCTAAACTGAAGCTGCGTAAGTGCACGTGCTACAGACATTATGTTGGATTATACCGGCATACTTTTTGGGGTATCAGTAGATGCGTATACAGTTCTGGCAAGAAAACCGAAAGAAACAGTCCACTTAGGAGACCTATGAGTAGATGGGCAGGTAATACTGAAAATAATCTTCAAGGAAGAGGTTGTAGGGGATATTGATTTACGTGCCTCTGGATAGGGTCCAGTGTCGGGCAGTTATGAACAACTAAATGTAGCGCGGTTGCCATGAAGAGCAATTAATACCTGTACCAAGTGCTTTACTCTTAGCTTCTCAGGAATTCCTTTAGTGATTTGGTCTCTGCAGGTCTGTGACAGTTGTAGCGTTATCACACCATATTATATTGGACACTGCACCGCAGATACAAAACTGGCCTAACGCCTCTTCTGTAGTTTCTTCTACCCCTACCTTCAAGTGCCTGGTTATCACAATACTGACATGCTTACTGTACTCCTAAATTTAGTTGCATCTGTATTGATTAAACGCGGAATGTTCTGAATATTAAATGTTTAAATCTGGAAGTCCTACTCCATGAGTGGTAAAAACAACTAAATCTTCGTCTTCTTTGACAGCACGGGAACTGAAGATTCAGGCAGAATGCTCCTCCGAAAAGTCAGACACTATTTGCCAGTTAACATGTCATCATCTTCCAGAAGATTTGAATCTTAATCACTATCGCTGTGGGAACCTAAAATTTCGACAATCTATTACACTTCTAAATTATATGTACGATGAGCTTACGATTATGAATACGTAAATCCTGGACATGTTGTTCGTTATGCAATATTACCGAACAATATATTCAAAGCGATTAGCATATTTATTCATTTTATTAGTGCCATTGTCTGATATATAGTAATCTCCCAAAGTTACATCGTAGGTGCTTCAGAGACCAGTTACGTTAATTAAGCTGAGACAGATTTTCCCATAAATTTATTGTTAAAATGGGGAGGGTGGTTCCAGATAATCTATTTCGACGAAGAAGAATGTTCATGCGTATGAAGAAGTTACAAAAAACGGGGTGTGGCTGTGTCGGGGACACGGCCGTGTGTTTAACGTGAATACGTGTACGTTAACGGGTAATATTTTGTTTCAGCGTATTATATGTATGTCATAATCATTGCTTAACAGTAAGAAGTCCTTGGTATCTGCATGTTTTATTGATGATGGCAACATGTTCCTTTAGTCGGGTTCAGGAAACAATTGAAGTAAACAAATCATTAGTGTGTTATAATTTTATTCATGATAGGTCTGTGATACGAAAAGTACGATACAAATGGCATGCAGGATACATCGAGATTACTAAGCAGCGTTAAGTGTTTTCCCTTTGGTGGCTTCAAGGAGCGCAGAAACCATAGACGGTCACACATGTTACACTTATGTCCGAATGGATTGTTGACAAACGTTGTAGTGAAACGTGCACTAGCTGCTGCCGAATGTGTCGTCATAATCGGCGATCGCACACAACCGATGTCTATACAGCCCGGCGTTGATACACACCCGGCCGCCCCAGCGTCAGATGTACCTGCGCAGTCGTTGATCCGCTCGGACGCCCTCATTGTTTTACGTTCCCGGCACCGCCACACTGTATGATATGGTATTTTATGGGTATCACTGGATAGCTGTTGAGAAGCCTTTTCCAACCGTATACGATTTATATATTTCGAATTGGCTTTTTGACGAGTATAGGCCGACATTGTATTCATTTTCTTAAATTTTTAACTTTAACACCATATACATTCACCATAAGTATTCCACACTCATGTTTTGTGTACGCAATAAATAAATATTGAGGAGAGCTGTAAATTGAAACTGGAACGAGCGTCGTAGCTTCTCCGAGTCAAAATGTATACTAAACCGAAAGTATGTGACGCGACGAAACGGCCTGAAAATGGCGGCGCCTCCCCCTCCGCCGCGCGCGAGGCGTCACAGTCCCCACTCAACGTTATGAATTCTTTGATCCTTTAACTATCGAGTGGTGTAATTACATTTTGGATGTAGATGATAGATATGTAGCTGCAATGCCAAACTATATCCCCCAATTTTGTTATCATCAGTTTTCTGAATTGGCTCCCACTACGGAAG
This sequence comes from Reticulitermes speratus, assembly GCA_021186555.1. Taxonomy (NCBI): domain Eukaryota; kingdom Metazoa; phylum Arthropoda; class Insecta; order Blattodea; family Rhinotermitidae; genus Reticulitermes; species Reticulitermes speratus. Next base: position 34,112,497 of record JAJKFL010000001.1, on the reverse strand, counting down.
CAAATTTAAAGACGTATTCACGTCAAAAGTATGAATTGACAGTTTAAGGAGGGGGCACTTGCTCTTGAACTGCAAGCTGATCATGTTGATCATTACTTCCAATGTTCACCAATACAGGTGGTGAGCAAGAGTCCCTGTGATGGCTTGAAGAAATCAAGCACTGAAGTCCGCGAGACAGAGACATCTTCTCCTTCAGGATCTTCTCATATCAAAAATCTTCCTAAATCTTTGTTTCGTTAATTAATTATTTATTCCAACAAATGCACTACACTATTTTTAGTGTTTTCTTATCCCTACATATGTTTCGTCACATTTAGTGCCATCTTCAGGGGTGTCGACGAGAGTTCATAGTCTTCAATGCATTCAGTTCACTTATACAGCATATAATTATTGTAAGTCACTATCACCGAATCCCACTTATCTTCCTGTTCGTATATTGTATGTTGTATAAGTGAATTGAATGCATTAAAGACTGTGAACTCTCGTCGACACCCCTGAAGATAGCACTAAAGGTGCCGAAACTTATGTAGGGATAAGATAACACTAAAAATAGTGTAATGAATTTGTTGGAATAAATAATTAATTAATTACTGAAATGCACGGATGTATAATATAAAGTTCCTTGTCTCGTTGTTTCATCTCACTGCTCGTTTGAATCAAAATCCTCAAACACTTTAATTCCAAGCCCCTCAGTCAATTTCAAAACCGTCACGGTCCTCTCTTTAGGTTCAGGCTCACTTTCCTTAGCTTCTTCAAGAGCGCTTTGCTTACGAAATTCAGCAAGGTAGTCGAGAGTGAGATCCTGATATTAGTAGCTCAGTAACTCGAAGTCGCCTTCAACATCGTACGTATAAATTTGCGCGCTTGTCTTTATACTATATCGGGTCTGGGGGCAAACTACGCAAGTGCGGAACGTAAGTCGAGATGACTTAATTGGGGATGACCATATAAGACCATACTTGTAAAAGGAGTGTCAGTATAACAACATTAAAAATTATCTGAAGAATGGAGTATAGGCTACTTCGGAAAAGCAGTGTAAGCCTATACCAAATGTATCTACCTCAGACAAGAAGGACGTCCAGCATAATACAGCAATACTTCGATACAGGAAGAGGGTGCGATTCTGGAGCGTTGTTTTTACGCACAGAAATGTTAAAGATGTGCAAAAATGTCGACGTTTGCACTTTTACGTTTGAAATATGCTTTTAGGTGCGTTCGCACACTCGCGACAAGCGCCTGTTAGCTTCATGACCGACCGTCCGTCTGTCCGCATGTGTCAGCGTTGCTCCCACTGTACCAATATCCGTGAAAATTGATATTGGGGACTTGTGAAAATCTGCATGAGAAATCCAAATTTTGTTAAAATTGGGCAAAAATGTCGGGCACTTTACAAGAAGACCTAAATAGGTTTTATTGTTGCTGGCAACCTTAAATCACCACAGAAGCGGTCTCTTCGAATGAAATGGTATCGGAGTGTTAGGGTAGCGGAGGAGGCATAAACATCATGCGAAAGCGCCACAATGCTGTAATAGACATACACTGCCTATCGTGTATATTAACTTGCGTGATTTCTTTCCCTTAGGCTCCAGACTAAATCCTTTGTTACTGTCAACCCCTGATGCATGCTACACGCCCAGCCCGTACCCTTCACTTCGATCTGACCATCATGATAATATTTGATACAAATTAAAATTTACGAAACTGATGTCGTCATTTTATTCTCTTATTACTTCGTCCTTATGGTCTCATTTTTTCTCCTGCACTTTCAGAACAATCATCCGCAGTACATTTTGCTCTCAGTAGTTGACATTATGTCGCAAAATGACTGAAGAACCAAACCGACCAACCCAGAAAGGAGTAGTTTCTTCTAACGGCATGGGTTGTTTGAGAAGTCGAATAGGCTCAGTCCCTTAGTACTGTGTATTGCCTCACTGTGACGAAAGTTCTTTGTTTTCAGTAAGGGAGGGTGAGAGTTCTGTGGAGTTTGTGCTGAAACAGAGGACACTTCTTTATGTGATGGATGAAGTGAAGTTTCGTGGTGTCTTGTTAACTGTGTTATGAAGATGTTTTCAAGAGCTCGTAATGAAGAATGTCTTCTTACAATAATTAATGTGCTGCAGTGAAACAAGAACCTACCACACTGCGCAATGTTCCCATGGACACCTTTGTTCTGATCTTTAAATTCGCTGCTGCGAACTACAATATATAATGAGTGAAGTCGCATCTGCGGTTTCTTGTGTCGGTTTCTTGTTTACTTCTTAGTTTCGATGGAGTGGCCTTCAAAGTAGAAACCATGACGATACTAAACTGGAATACGAGCTGTGCCAGCATCACGACGTTGCGCACAGATGAACATCTGAGTTCTGTCTTTCTGGCTCTATGTTCCTGTCACTCCGTAGTATACGAAGCAAATATCAGCATTATGAATTTTTCTTTGATGACTTTTTCGTCACAAGGCGATGAACTGGAGAATGGGGAGCGTACATCCAGTAAAACGCATTGAAGTGATCAAAATGATCATAACTAGTGGGGAAATGAACAGTTTATAGAGACATGTACTCAGAATGTACCCGGTTCGAATCTCGACCGGAATATTTACTAACCTGATATTATTTGCTGTGTTCCCCTGTTCATCCAAGAAGACACCCTGGTAGTACCTCAAAGTAGGTCACTACCGCTTCCTTCCAGTCCTTTCCAATTTATTGTTCACCAATAGTCCTCTCATTCGAGGCTGTATCGTCGGATCTAGGGACAGCGTCGCTAAATAAATCATGAATAATAGGTTAAAATTTGATGCCAGGTTACCATTTGGAATATCTGTGGCACGTCACATCATGTTTCCTTCTTGCATTTGAGGTATGTAGCTATAAATTTCTCTACTCTGTTGGCCTACAATACCCCTCACAGGCCTGCGTATAAATTCCTTCCCTTGCAGCAGCAGTTGTAAACAGACGGGTCGCGAAGGAGGTTTCGTTGATTGGCGAAAATTGTATTAAAAGAAGTCGATTATTTATAAATGATAATTAATTTATAAATATGGGGCTCGTATGAAACTCTTAGTAAGTTCTGAGATTGCTTTGGTGTATGCCTTTTCTTGCCACGTAGTTCTGTCGAGTTCATAACTTCATTTAAGTTCCGAAGGAAGGAACGTCGCATGAAAAATGTCATATGTCAGTGAAATCTCGTTACAAGCCTTCAGACCCAAAACCACAAAGGAAACTGTAATATACACACTGTATAGTTGTAGTGAATGATTTGTAGGTATACAGATTTCCGTTACTGTTCATTACATTACAAATTGAGTCACAAAGGAGCTCTCATTTCTAAGAATTACGTACGCCTCTTCCCACAAGAGTGAAATTTTCCCGTCATTTTTAAATATGTCCCATCAGCGTGTATTATACTAGTTACTTGACCTACATAATGTGCTAATTATCACTGCGGTGTTTGCATTGTTTGTCTTGATAAGTAATGTAATTTGAGTAGTTCGTGACCATTGCATTCCACGAGAAAAGGAAGTGTGAAGAGTTTATAAAGCGTTGGCTTAACTGAATAACTGTAAATTGAGAAGAGAGACAAAAGTGTGTGATATTCTGTGAAGTGCTAGTAAAGTAATCATTTGGGGTAAATAAATAAGTAAATAAATAAGACATGTAGAGGAAGAGTGTCTCATTTTGATGTAGAATTCTGTTAAGGAAGAACTGAATAAAACTAGACTTGACATTTAACTTACTTGTAAGAATACAGTGCATATGTTGGTTTTTAGACTTTTGATAGACTTGACAGTTCTACCTTCCACCAACAAGAAAATTCTATACCTCACGAGGCTTGTTATTGAATTGTACAAAGAACTGAGAATACTAAAACTGCACACAAGAACGGATGAATTTATATTTTTTTTTTGTGTTAGGCGCATTGTAATTGTCGTGATAAGAAGTGGGTCTTTAAGAAAATTTCAGCTATTCTGTCAGCAAAATGTCATATTGAGGCGAAGAAATAAGGGTATATCTTATTCCATTTTATCACAAGTACCTGATAAAATGAAAATTTATCCAAATAATTTGTTGAAAATACTTTGTGATTCAACAGATGTTGAAAATCCAGCTCAGCGTGTCGTTTACGAAACGGATGCAAACAATCTTGATATACAAATTGATTTCTTGTTTCGAGAATCTTTGGAAGATACGACAGTAAGAGATGTTTATAAAAGATAACGGACATCTGTAGAACACGTCATTGAAAAAGAAAACTTTTATGGAGTTTTTACTTACGGAGTTACATGTGTTTTTGGATGGTGTTCCGTGTTTCAAGTTTTCATAATAGCTACTACTCCAAATGTCGTTATTACATGTGGTTTGATATATTGGATATTATCAGGATCAAGAAACTTATCCTTGGGTTTGATACAAGTTATGACTCTTGTCACTCAAGTAGAAAATTTTATAAAATCTGGAACTTAAAATTCAAGAGAGTGCATAAAGCTGTACTTCGAAATAAATGCTGCATAAAGAAAATGGCTACTTAATACTGACGTCGGACATTGATCCGAGGACCAAACTGCAAACTACGTATATGACTTGCATGAAATAATTCTTGTACCAGAAATGGAAAGTATAATTTGAGAATTCTTTCAGGCAGAGTGAAATCACGTGCGTAGCAGGTATGTTTCTATCGTTGAATGAATTTTTTCTCATCATATTTTTGCATGACAAAACTTAATCTCTTGAAATGAAATTGAATTCATGGGTGTCAAAGTCCAATGAAAAGAATAGACAAATGTTTTCAATTCTTTCTACTAGTTGTGAAGAAAACATAATGGTGTTGGTCTGAAGAAAGACTTACATGAATGCAAGTTCCTTTTAGAGAAGGGCTTTCAGATATTTTCCTGATATATGAAACATAATCTTGCCTTTCGTCTCATTACCCTTCACATCTAACGTTGTTGACATAGGCTTACAGAATGTACACAGAAGGAATTTATCGGAATGACAAGCAGCACAGCTATCAAAATCGGAGTTACTCCTTTCCCCACTCCTCCATAACTCGCAGTACCAAGAACTCTGCATAATTTGCAAACTTCTTTTGAAAGTCCTGCCTTTCTCAGTAACTTGTGAGTGTAAATAGACTTGTATTGTTATGCTTCGGTTAAAGTAAACGTAGACTCAGTGTGGAACACGATCTTCGATACTCTCTTGCATCAGTTGTTGGGAGCATGAAGAAAACTGGAATAAGCCAAGACTAATGCTATTATCCTATTAATTAGAACATCTGGATGGGTTTTTGGTGCACTTACAGTCGTTGCTGAAAAAAATATGTTTGTAATGTCTTGCTAAATGACATTCTATTTGTGATATTTGCTAAACACTTTTACGTTTATATTTTCTAATTTAAGATAATATCGAAATATTGAATAATTGGCCTCTTCTTGTGCACCATGTAGCGGGGTTAAGGACTTGTAAAAATGGAGTCGCGCTCGAGGAAAGGAAAAAAATTGAGAACCTTGCCTTAGAGTGAGGTAAAATATCGCCATTGAAGAAATATGGGGGAGGGGTAACTGGAATTTGAGTGCAGTGCAGTGTTAGGAAGAATAGAGGCTGTTTTGAAGAGTAATGCTGAGTCGTATCAACAATAATTCCTAGCGTCAGTCAAGAGATGAAACATAGAAATTTAGTGGTGCTCGATGTTTGTGAATACACAAACATTTTTAACTGAAAGCCCAATCACGCGTCATAAGGCGATAGTTTCTTTGCGAGTCGTTGAACTTTCAGTGCTGCAAGATAATTTAAACGTCGAATATGACTTAAGAATTTAAAGGTACAATTTAACTACAAAATTTTCATATTGGACTGACACTTTGAAAGTTGTATATCACGTTATGTGTCAGTGAGTAATATTTATTAATCTTATTCGATGTTTACTTTTGCGCGTTACTTTAATGTGATTCCAAAACAAGTTAATACTTTTAGGAATAAATAAAATAAAATTATACGTAAAAACTTAGTAACTTATTTACAGAAATACAGTGTGATTTCGTGAGACTAGCCGATCTGTTAAACTTGCTGTTTATTGTAAGAATCATACGGAATTCTTACACACACTGTATGAGCAAAATGCAGAATTCATTAATGAAAACCTGTCAGTATATTCATTCATTTATTCATTCTGTAGTCTGTCTTACGACAGGTCCGTAGCCTCTTCCAAAGCGAGTTCTCCACAGTGTGCAATCTAGTGCTTCCTCTTTCAATTTTCAGTATCTTCTCTTTTACTTAAGGTCATCCAGTATCTGCTTACGTCTTCTCCCTCGTCTTCCCGTCATTTCTGTCCTTCCTTCTAGTATATAAATATATATTTTATATATATATATATATATACACATACGTTTTAACCACTCATGACTGACCTCCGACGTCAGAATCAGTCCGAAAAAAAGTTTTGTTTAAACATTAACCCTTTGTTAGCTCTTGCTAGGTTTTACTAATAAAATAAATTTTTAAAGTGTTCACTTTCATTATTGTAATTTCATGTATATTTTAACAGCCACGCCTAACAAATCCTGCAGGTTATTACATACAGAATTTATCTATATTGTTAACATAAATTTGGCCGTTTCACCACAATATCTTACCACGTTTTGTCGGAGAAATATTTTCCAACCTCGTAATGACGTTGCAAAGTAGAGGGTGAACACGTAAATCTCCCTCTAAATATGCCCTTTATGGGACCAACTTGGTGCAAGTACGGGATATAAATTACTTTACAACCTGCACACTTTCTGCAATATGTAATTATTATTGCTGATTTTTCTTAGTAATTTAACGCCGTTTTTGAAAATATAATGGCTGTAATATAAATATTTGGAAATGCTCGTAAGTACATCAGTATTATTACGCAGGAGTTTCTGATTATAGTCGTGGCTGAAATTTCATACATCGACCATATTCTTGGGTTGAAAACTCACAACGTTTGGGGGATTGGATCTTCTTAAACCTTCAGGTACAACGGGAAAGGGGAACAATCTCTTCGACTGGGTCCTTTAAGGAAGGGCTAGTCTCAACTAGTTCAACTCGCTATTGATAGCTGATTACGGAATTGGAGTACGCATCAAATCACAGCACAGCTCGGCCGATATCAGATTGGTTGTTCCACGAACAGGCTGCAGGCTACGCAGTTTATGCTTTGCGGTCGATAAGACTTCCTCCGCTTTAGGCTGAATTTGGCTTCATTCACATCGGCTTTTCTTACCCTCATTGAAGAATGTCAGGTCCGTATGATAATACGGAAGCTATTCCCTAGATCAAGCGAGTGCAGTGCAATCAGACTTCCAGGCGAATAGTATGGGTTTTTCCTCAAGACTTTTACGGAGAGTTTCTAAATTATTGCTTCTAGTTTACATTTTCGGTACTTTCAAAGCGTATGTTAACTGACATTTTGTATATTGGCGACAATGTACAGTCATAAATTATGTTACAATGAATGGGACTATGAAGTGTAATATTTTTGTATTTATTGACGTACAATTTCGTGGCACATTCTACGACCTAAAACAACCATAAATCGAAACTAGATAAAAGTCTTCATGCATTTTAATTACATTTACTTATGGGATATACAGAAACTACATTTATTATATCCAAGGTCTCTTGATCACTAGCACAATCAATAATTTATCATAAATAGAACCATGTATCTTAAATGTAATTCCCCAAAGCCATATAGTGACTCAAACACATAGATTTGTGTGTTGGGTTGTTAGAACATGTAGTTTTGCTGCTTACACGAAATACGTACGTGTTATTTCTGTCTGTACGTCCGGTATGCAGGCATGTAATGATATTCATGTACACAGTTTATTCTTTCCATCAAGCGGTCACCGACTTGTAGTTTTTTATTCAAACTACTGTTTGGGATAATATTATATGGACTTGTGAGGTTTATCCACTCCACATAGATCAGTAACATAGAAGGAAATACTAAATACAGAACACCAGGACACATCATAGAATTCCTTATGAACGTAAGTTTAGCCGGTTTCGTTACTCGTAATTCTTTTGTTACATCACTAAAGGTAATAATTGTCAACAGTCTACATTATACTTCCTCTTCATTTATTACGTCTTCAGGTATGTTTTGATTAAGAACTAATTTTGGAGAAAAGAATCAATCTATATGTCTGTTTGGAATTCCAGACCCGTCTATCAACAAAGGAAAACGAAAAGAATTGACACACCCATAAAGCCTACTTACTGTTACACTGTGTTTCAGTCTTTTCTTCGTTAAATTCTTTCTATATCGATAATTATTTGAAATATATGTTAAGATCTGACTGCTATCTGTTTAGGTTTACGTAAGAACCTTCAGTCTTAGAGAAATTATTTTTAGAAAAGCAGTAAAATTCACATTTAAATTTGAAAGAAATTAGTACTTGTTTCATTCGAGCAAACAAAAGTAAATTGCATACATAAAATATAACCAATCATTCTGTATTTCCGGAAATAAAACGTTTAGAGAAACAGGCAGATAAGAAGCAATCTCATGCTTTACGGTAATACGTTACTTCATACAAAATCGCAAACAAAAATTTCCAGTGTGTTACTGTGTCAGTATATAAACATCCATCATTACGTTTACAGATGCCACCACCGTGCCCTATCCTTCAGCAGCTAAATCTGCCCTCTTAAGTAAGGGTTTCTCATTATTCTCCTCCCGTTTACGCCTAAGTATCTTTGATGCTCTCTGTCTATCAGTTTCGCCAACAAAACTCCTTTTCATACTTCACATCTCTCCCCATGTGTGTTGCATATCCAACATGTGTTATTCTCATTAAATGAGTCTGCCACGTAGAGGTTTACGAAGAGTAAAGTTGTGATCCCCCATTACGTAATTTCCCCTATTTGCTTGTTACTTCTTCCTCTTACGTTCGCACATTTCACCAGCATATTTTTCTGAAATGCCCCCACGATTGCCAACATAAGTGCAACGTAATAAATTAGCTGCTCTTTCAGTAATTTAGAAATGTCATCTTGGTATGATTTTTCCCTTTAATCTTCTTAGATTCTTTGCTTGTTGTTTAAAAAGAACATGATGAAATATAGGTTTCCTGTGTGATAGTTAAATTATCACGTATACCACCTTTTCTTTTATTTCCTTTCGGTCAGATAACATGCTACATACCCAAAATTTGACCCCAAGACATCTAATCCAACATGTTTATGAACACTGCTGCGGGTAATGATAGCCTATTTTCTTCCTCGGGGTAAATTATGGATTGAATTCAGGAAAATATCTCTTTATCGATGGCGTTTGACTTCGAGTAGGAGGTGAACTTCCGACAGTGGAATGATTTAGTATGTCCTGTATCAAATTACACGGTAAATATATATGTCAGCTGTGTACTAACAATATTTTGGCGGTACTTCACTGGACTTTATTCTGAGACGCCTGGTTCGAATCTCGACCGGGTCATCGCCTATATTAGCATGTTTTTCGTTATTCCTGTCAGGTAATTCAAGCAAATACCGGAATAGTACCTTGATTTTAACCCACGCCCTCTTTCTTCAAAATTCAGTAATTATTCGAGGCTATTAAGTGTGCTTATAAAATACTGACCGCATTGTAAAATAATAGGCAAGAAGAATAGTTTACATTATGACTAATTTTGTTGGTGAATGTTGATCAATACGATGTTTAATTTATATTTGTGTCTAATTTGTTTTCATGAGAAGAGTCTAAGAAGTCTACGTAGTCTAGTGTGGTAAGTCGCTGACGTCTGTCTGTGAGAGTTTGGTTTGTGTCTTCAGGCTGGTCCGTGTGGTACTGCCAGCAGCAAATTGGCATTGGGTCAGGTGCTTCATACATAAATATAACTACCTTTGAAGTACGAAGTAGACTCGACAGGATAGCTTAGGGTTTCGAAAAGAGACCAAAACAGACTCATGTTTGTACATGAGTTACTGATCATATATCCGTAACACGATCTATTGACCAAGGATCTACAGCAGCCGTCTTTGCGGAAAGACTGCAGATATACAGGGTGAAAAATGAGAAATCAACTTCTCTGCTCTGTTGAGTACTAAAATTATGATCTTAACGGTGTGTCGCAACTTGTAGTTGTATGTATATGTAGTATGTATGTATGTGTATGTATGTATGTATGTATGTATGTATGTATGTATGTATGTAGGTAGGTAGGTAGGTAGGTAGGTAGGTAGGTAGGTGGTTGTAGGTAGGTTGGTTGTTTGGTATGTAGGTACGTTGGCTTGTTGGTTGGTAGGTAGGTTGGTTGGTTGGTTGGTTGGTTGGTTGGTTTAGTACGTAGGTAGGTTGGTTGGTATGTAGTAGGAGTAGGTAGGTAGGTAGGTTGTTTAGTACGTAGGTAGGTAGCTATGTAGGTAGGTAGGTTGGTTGGTTGGTATGTAGGTAGGTTGGCTGGTTGGTTGGTTGGTTGGGTATGTAAGTAGGTTGGTTGGTTGATATGTAGGTAGGTAGCTAGGTACCAGTGCTTTGGAGGTAGCTACTGCCCCGATTCTTAGGATCTAAGATTTAAAAATATTATCATTGTTGTAATATTATTAGGCTATACTTATTTACTCACGGCCTGTGTAGTAAAACAGTACACTAAATTTAGACAGCATCCCTCTCCGAAATGTTGATACAAATTTACCGAATTTATGGCCTCATATATGCGTGCTAGGAGATGGTAATATTAAGGTGCGAAGATGTAAAATTGGTAGAGCGAGACGACACAGGAATATACTACGATATTTAAGCTAGTCTAGAAAGCAGAATGTATTCATTTCCACCACCAAAGAAATGTTAAAAAAAATTCAAATCGAGTCCTTGGAAGAAAGGCTTCATACAAATAGAAATAATTGGCTTCAGCACTAGCAGCTTTGAAAGAACTATTATAAAACGCAACCCAACAGAAGTACTACGGCTCGAACTTACGCTTAAAAGATTGCAGAGCGACATGAATGTAGGAACACAAGAGGTTTGGTTCAACTTAGTGGCAACATTTGGTGCCTGGTTGATGACAAGGAGGATCTCAAAGCGCTAAGTGATGTCTAGAATGCCAATCTCATTGTCACTCGTGAGTGGTGAGGATGGTCTATCCTGAGACACGGATGTGAGTCATATAGCGTTTCTTTTGATACCAACACGCCCCGTTTATGCTCCTCACTCCAACGTGATTACACCAAACGCCAATATATTTCAAACGCTTGGGGACAGGAAAAATTGCACAATTACAATTATTGTATGACTTTGGCGACATAAAAGCAATTTAGATTGGCAAATAGAGGCTTGGCCTAGTTCGTTATCCTGGTTAACACGATAGGGATGACTTGTTAAGTTCCGTAACACTGGGTATTCAAGTAGGTTCTGCGCATGGTTGATTCTAGGTAGTGGAAAATGAACAAACTAATCGTTTTAGCACATAATGTGAAATTTAAACTTCTCTAATGCCAAAGGTGGTCATTGAGCGGATTCGTTTCATTAAAAAATCCTGTATTTTTACACTGACTTTGCAAAACTTGTTGATAAATATATTCAATGTTATAAACACATCGGTGACACAATGCAATATTGTAGAGAAAATACCTTCCAATTCCAGGAGAAATTTAGTATAAACTTTGCATTAACTTTTTTCTACAGGCATAAAACTTTGTTATAATTTTACTATATTTTACAAAACAGCTAACTTTAACTAATAGGAATCTTGTATTAAAAGCTTTTCCGCACTAGACGCTAAGATATTTTCAGTGACTCCGCAGACCATTTTTCTAAGATGATTCCATCTCTATGGCTCGTCGAAATAAGCCGATTACAAGCAATTTTCCCGCGAAGAGCATGAATTTATTTCTTGTCTTCCTACCCGAAATAAGCGGCGAATACATCGTAGCCCCTCACTTTCTCTGACTTGTACAAATGGCGAGGTTTGTAAAAATGCAGAATAAAATATTTCAAATAACTCTTACGGAGAACTTGAATGTAGAACAATTGTAATGTCCTTATCGGAAGATTACAAAGGCCTTCGAAAATGTTTTTCTTAAAAATTATTTTAAAATTTTTACATTTACGAGTACAACGCGCGTTTCTAACCTATTGCAGTGTATCGAAATATTAATGAAATAGCCCTACATTCTCGCCATCTCAAACACAACATGCCCTTATGTTATTCCAGCTGTCTTGTTGCTAACTTCGTATTGCTCAGGGTTATAAAATCAGCAAGCTGTCCCCCAACGTCCGTAGCCCCACTAGCCAAAGAATCGCAGTGTCAATATTTTAGAACGTCTTCAATGATTCCCTTTGATTTCCATTACTTTATAACAGTCGGAAAGGGAAGACTTCTGCAGAGAGTTCCAGCTGAAAGAGAATCGTTCTGAAAATTTATCGCATATGATGTCCTTAGTCCTGTACTTAAGTTTCAAAAGATCTACTTTACAACTTATTTTATAAGTTATTGCCAAATTCATCTACATACGACGTTTTATACAGCAGTTTGAAACTGAAAGTTCATGCCTGTTTTCAGAGAGCCTTTTATGACGCAAAATGTAGATCAAATACTCCTTGTTGCTAGGTTTGAAAGTGTTTATCCTTCAGGATACTCTCCCCTTTTGATGTTTTGTTTAGTGTATATGTATAAAAGGCTTTCCAGAATAAGGACATTTACAAGTCTTATTGATAGGGTAATAGATTGGATTCCTTGATCGCTAATTATGTAGGATTGAAGTAACATTAAAATGAATTCAAAGATAGGATTTGGCTTGCGGTCAAAACGTTTCAGGCACAGGATAGTGTCCAATGGTCCAATGACGAATTGTTGTAAACACCGTAAAGAACACTAGAGTTCCGTAAAGGGTGGGAAATTTCTTGACTAGCTTAGCGACTATTAGTCCATCTAGGAAAACTGTGCTGTACCTAGAAATGGAAGACAAAGCATTGTATTTTTTTTTGAGGAATCAGTTGTGTTTATAATTATAATTATAATTATAAATAATTATTTGGTAGGGAAATGAAGCAGATTTGTAACACGTTTTTTTTAAATCAGTGTTCCCAGAACGATAAACATTCACGAAACGAACCACTTTTTGTACCCCTGAATAGGGCTATATAGGAAATTTACTTCATAATATATATTTAAGGAGTGAGTTTTAATTTGTACGTATAGATTTAAAAAAATAATTACTTCAAAATTATAAAGACCCCTAGAAACATAGTTTATTAAATAAGAATTCGCAGGATATAGGAATATAGCTACTACATTATTGCAAGCGTGAGAAGTAAGTTTACAAATCTCATTAATTTATTTGATTTACCGGACATACCATCCCATGTCTCTTAGTTCCAACCTGAATTACGAAATGAAAAGACTTTTTAACATTCCTCGGAACGGTTTACTATTAAATTATGTCCTGCAGAAGTAACTGTGTTGCCTACTTCAACAAACGATGTAACCTTCTAATTAAATCATTATTGAATTTCATTCAGCATACAAATTACTGTGCGTCCATGAGATTGTCAACCATAACCTCTAATCTTATACAAAATAACAAACTCCGAAATGTCTACTTGTTCTTAGATCTCTCTCATAAATACACTGAGTATGTCATTGTGATGGTGAAATATTGTAGAGGTAGAGGGCTCAAATCTTAGCCGGACTGTCGGGTATCCTGACTGATATTTTATGTCACTTTTGTCGGATATTTTGGTGGTATTTACAAGTACATCATGACTACCTTTCTCCGAACTATTTTTATGACACTTCTCGCGTCTTTCGACATTGTATTGTGTAATTTGAAAAAAAAGTAATCAAATAACCTAAGAAGAAATCAAGAGTAAATCTAATACATATATAACAAGTATATGCAGTGTTTTTCAGTAATCATGTCTCTGAAATACATAATAAAGCGGAAAAATCTGATGCCGTTTTTAACAATTCTTGTATAAGAAATACCAGGAAGATGATCACGAGAAATTTCCGTTTTACTGAATGAACACCTTGACAAAGAGAATCTTACACATTCTGAGAATTAATATTTTGGAAACGAGGGGTCAAATCATATCCAGGTTCCTTCTGTATGGCGTCATCAAACGTTGCATAATCTTATGAACGAATGTCATTAATCGTTTAATGCAGTATCCAAATTATAGAAGCATTCTATTGTAGTTTGTGGAGTTTAATTTAAACTATGGGATAATTTATTCTTATTGTAAGAGCACTCTCTGTGATTGACATTAAAATTAATTCGGAGGTAAAACAATAACCTCTAATTAAGCTTTCGATGAGAGTAGACTGTATATGGAATTTCATTTGCGGACGCGATGCATATGAAAATGACACAATAGAAACTAATAATAATCATGGATGAGACAAAAATTCCAAGAAGAAAGACTTTCCGATTACGGTTTAAATGGATGTTTGCACATATATTTGGCCTGTGTTTGTCAGGTTTTCTAGTTTTTGAGCCACTGAAAGATGTGTGGAGTGATTCCTCAGCGAATCTAAAGTGAAGGCTGCTGACTGTGTGACTGCAGGAAACAGAAGGCCTGGAGTAGATAATTGTTTACACTGTGAGTAGAGTTGGCATGCTGTTGTGGATCGTGTGTGGATATGCAAATGGAGTTAATTTGTAACACCCAATGTAAGAAGGATCTATGTGACAAAGAACATTTATATCTAATTTTTTTAAATTTTTCTGACTTCTTCATTGGAGCAGCAGCTTAACCCTTGGAAACCTGTCATGTTTAGTGTGCATATAGCCAAAGAGGTTGTATGGAAAATAAGAGAAAATCTGAAAACAGAGTCCATTTACGATTCATTAGACGAACCAAGCTACTGAAATTACAGGGATTTGAATAGATGATGAGTCGTTAGGTGCAGTTTGGTTTGTTATATGTGGTCACAACCGAGGTTAGGTTTCGTGTATTGGAATACTAGGGAATGGAGTAATAGTGGAGCTTTTTATGTTTTTTTGGGAGTTCCAAATGATGTATCATCATTTGTCAGTTCTGTCTTAACTGTGTCTGTGCTTAGCATCACGTATCACTGATGTTAATTATTTCACTTCATAAATTTCAATAAAGGTTTTTCCTAAAATATAAAAGGGAGCTCTTAAATGAAATAAAATTTTAAGCACTCTTTTGTCATTGACTTTTAACCATTATACATTAATCTTATCTTCGAAACACTCTCGTCCTATCTCTGTGGTATATTCAGCTTTTAATTTAGAAGCGTTTTTCAGGTATTCGTAAAAGTACAACACACATATTTTCGAATAACTCATGCGCACATAAAACCGACTTCACGCACCCGAATGTGTGTTTTACTTACTTTTTTACTTATTTAAGCCGACCCCAGTGGCCGCACGGTGTAAGGCGAGGGTCTGTGGCAGCTCTCTTGCTGGGGTTGCGGGTTCGAATCCGGCCGGAGCATGGATATTTGTATGTTGTAAATGTTGTGTGTTGCACAGGTAAAGGCCTGGGGGCCGATTCCTCTTCCAGGGGAGGCCTACCGAGTGTGTGTGTGATCATGTGCAACAATAACCTTCTACATCTATAATGAGTAGGTAGAAGTCAGACTACAAAATCTACTTCTTTACTTATTTGTGTATTTATCTACATGCGGCTTAATTAAGAGTCTCGGCAGTTCAAACTGGGTATGTGAAGCCGAATGTTATAAGTGAATAATGAATTAGAAGTATATGGAAGAAAGCACTTGTGGCCTAATTTGAGGTATTTACGTAGAGGGACTGAGTAAAGGAAGAAAAGCCTCCGTTCATTTAGCCACTGTCCCGGGAACTCCAGTCCACGCACTTGGCTTGTGACGTATAGGTACTGGAGTCACCCCTGTTTGTATTTTTTTGTCACTTTTCAGAGTTTATTGTTAAGTTGCTTGCTACAATGCTGAATTTTTTCTTAAAAATTCTTCAAATTATTCCTTGCGATTTCGGAGTTTCCCTCAGTGGCGTTGGGAAATCCTTGAATCCTAAGATTATTCTTGCTTACAGGAAAGATTGTTACTTAAAACTCTTCTGGGAAAAACATCTTTCATGTGTTTTAAAGAGAAATCACCTGCGACATAATAACTCCGACTGAGATTCTTCAGAGTTTGGAATAGAGCTGAGCTGAAGAGGTTTTGTAAGAAAACTTTTTATCCAGGATTTTAAATGTGATTGCGGGTGTAATGGAAGATATATTTGTTATTATCAAGGCGGTTGTTATGAAGAAGACTGCCTTCTAGAATGTGACGCCATGTAGTTTGGTGCAAACCAACATCTCGGAGGGCCAAAATAAACGGCCGACATATTGCAGAAGACAGTTTTCGTAGTTAATGGTGCCTCACACTTTGCAAGTACATCTTAGCCACATACGCATTCTGGTCTGTGATCCCGTGCTTGTAAGAACAATAAGGAAACTCTTTTAGGAAAGTAATTAGGGAAGACGTTTTTTCTAAGTATTACTTTGTCTAATATTCTTTCAAAATTTTAAATTAGCATGAAACATTTTTGAGGCGGTTATCTCAGGTACTCGGCTAATGTGAGTGTATCAAAAAAGCGTCAGTGCACGTAGGCGTCGGTAGTAATCCGTTACCTTTCATAGCACTGCTGAAATAAAGGAGGCCCCATTGTGCTTGCTAAGCGCAAAGCAGTCATAGCACGCTGCATCGCACTTGACAGACAGCACCAGTCGTCATTAACTCTGCATGGCCATGTCCAATATATCACGCCCAATTATAACTGTCGGTAATGTAAGCCAGAAGCTTTTATAATATTGAAATTCTTCTGCATAATACGAAGTAGTGAACGTCGATGAAACGCGTTCCAGTTGGAACCTACCGAATAAGAAATTAAATGGTGACTGCCTTCATAAATTATCGCCCAGGCTGCAATTAACATGAACGAAATATTTATATTATTTTGACCTTCAGTAGACAACCTTATTTTCTGCTCTAAGAACGAAGGTCACACTCACAATATTACTTCATATACGAAAGGTCCTTGGTTTAAATTTGTGCGGATGTGAAATGTCTTAGTGTAAGCAAAAGAAAATCTAACATCACTTTCAGAATGGTCCGCGACATTGTAGCATAACTGCAACAAGACACTCTGAATTTATATGGCTTCTTTCTTCACTGATATTATATTCTTTAATCATGTCTTTCTACTACCACTGTAAAATTTGAGAAAATAATAAATGTGTTCATCATCATCACAGACTAATATTGTGGCTTGTTCCAATTAGGAAACTTCAAAACTGTGCTTTTTTCTTTTGGCTTGGAAGTCCCTAGCTTTATTTTTCATTGTGTTTATGTCGACAAAGTAAATTGAGTAAACAGGTGAATGGAGTTACAGCATTTGTATTAAGTATGCATATGTGTCTTTTCCTTGTAGGGTTTTAGATTATATTTGCAGGAATTTACCAAGGGGAAAAATCACTCCTACTTTGTGCAGTTGTTCAAAATTTCAATAGCATGCAGTAAGCTTTTAATGAAATTGCAAACTCTTGTGGTCTTGCTTGATGCACATCGTGGAAGCTGAAATAGTGGGAATTCAGGAATAAAATGTAGTGTCTCTTCCATCAGTTGAATAAATGTTTAATCATTTACAATTTCCTCAGTTTACTGTGACATTAATTTTGTTTCCACTGAATCAAGAAAGCTTTTTATTTTGAATATTTGGAAGTCTAGATCAGGGGCACGACTTGTGAGAGAGAACGAAAACTTTATTTACGTTGATAAACCTCAAAGGAAAGTTGACAAATCGGATGCTTAGTTGTATATGAGAAGATACTGCTACAGTGAATCTTACGTATGTAGTGTACGAGGGTATAAGACTAGACTTTCCTGAATCAGGAAAAGGCCCAGAGGCGGACTTCTGTGGAAACGGTATTGAAACTAAGGTTTCCATATTACAAGGGAAACTTTTCAGCAGATGAAAATTTCAAGATATAACCTACAGTACTGAGATGGTAAGTTTATGTCGCTGAAAAACAGTCACCTCTGTTGATGGTAGCCTACTAAGCAATAAGATTCTTTATTGGGAACATTGCGTAAAGATAATATTTCATTTACGATCTCTCTTTGCCTTTCACATGAGAGAGAAATGAGTGTCGATTCTGCACTAGAGCCAGATTTTATCGAAATTCTTGTACAGATACACCAGCACCTCCAAAAATACGTCTACTTGCCTCGAGAGTGTAAAAGGAATTCAGCGGCGAGTAAAGTTAGGACTTGGATCTGTAGCGATTGAAATGTACTCTGCTAAGTGACTAGTCTGTTTAGGTCTATGCAATGTTTGTTGATCCTTGTTCAAGTATACCCATATGTAAGGCCCTATATTCATACCTCTTCCTTTGACAAATCTGTAATTGTTTTAGTAGACTACACAGCTTGTATTTCTACTGATTGCCATATGATAACTCAGTGTGGTTGTCATGATAACCAGCACACAACCCATTTCAAACAATTAGCTGATTAAGTGAATGTCATTACCATGAGACAGAATTCCACGAAACACTTATGAGGTCTGAGAGTAAGACAAGTTACGTAGTGGCACACCGCGACCCTCTGTTGGGTCGTGATATATTGAAATGTAACCGCTGTGTACTAAGTAAATGATAATTTACAAGGTCTGGTAACGGAGGTGACTTAATTGTGCATCCCTCTTCAAGAAGCTTACCTTTACTTGCCTTACTTAACGACGCTGGCAGTTGCTAAGTTTATGTGTAGTCGGAAATAGATGCATGAGTGAATGAATACTGAGCTTTGGTGGAAGAATGCTGGTAGTCGATAGCCGAAGCACTCGGAGGACAACCTGGCCCAGTGCCACTTTGCCCACAATAATCCTCGCATGGACTGGCCTGGCCTGGGATTGAACCCAGGTCTCCGAAAGTCTTACTGGCCTGTGCGTTCTTGAATTTAGTAACATCTTCATTTTTCAGACTTTTTGTGGTACATCACTGTTTCCCAAAACATCCTTTTTAATCTGAGTATGTTGTGGTCATTTTAATTTTGATAACGTACTTTTATATTCGATTCCCGGCAGGAGGAAGGAATTTTTCTGATGACTTGTCTCCATCTAGTGCCGAGGTTAACCGATTTCTCTATTCTTATCATCACGCTTCAATGAGCCGCACACTGTCCTGGGTCACTACCTAATGAGCACTATTACTAAACGCACAGTGATGGAATATATGTGGCTTAAGTTAATTGCTGGCTAGTAGCCTTTCGGGAAATTAGATCTTCGCTAGGACATAGGGTGTGCAATCAGGTAAAATGCATGGTTATTATTTAGGAAATTATAAATTAATTTGCAGTTCTCTTTGCTGGAATAGCACGCAGTTACTGGCATTTTACTGCTGTCGGTCAGACAGCACTTTTAGAAAGTGCAATGCAGAGGGCGTTACACTATTACAAATATGTAAGCCAGGAATTTCACAAATCTAAATCTTTCTAATTCGGATATTCGGCTAATAGCCTCCAGATTGTTGTTGTGTTTCTCTGAACGGTTATGGTGAAACTCCTTTCAATGTAGTACTTGTAAAGATATATATAATGAATATCGTCTATAAAATTTCTAAGTCCGTATGTTGATTTTGAATAGAGGGCCTGAAATGCAGCAGACAAACCTGGAGTGTGGGATCCTGATTAATATCTTGGAGAAACAAATCTGGATATGAAACACGGACTTTTCCAGCCACAGTTACTAACTCTTTACTCTTGAAATGTGAATCTACTAAGTAGATCAAATCGTGCTATAAACTGGAATGCGAATTTATGTAATGTAGATGAAAAACATATAGAGGGTGGAGACTAATACGTGATATAATGTTTAACAGGACTGCAATTTTGTAGATAGTTTTCATGTGAAATCTGTAAAACTGATAATTGAAACCGTATTACACCATGGATATCACACGTTTGGACAGATGTGCTGAATTTTGTTGTACATGAATACATTACATTATATTACAAAAGTTCTACCAAACGTATGAAATAAGAACTGTAAACATACTTGGAATTGTGCTTGCATCGAGTGGATTAATACGTCGATACATACTGTATTTATTTTGATTTGGGTGTAGCAATCCAAAAACGAAGGGCAAGGCGAATTAAAACAGTTTAAAGCCCAGTGGTAAGTGTATGTACTGCCTGTTTGAACGTTAATAAACTCTGCATCTTGCGCACAGTGTATTTATGTGCCTTGTATTATTTAAAAATTAACAGCGATTATTGTCCTGAACAGTATTAACGGATTGTTGTCTATAATGATTATGGTCTTTATTCGCTGTAAAGTAGGACATAATTTTCTTTATGTTAGTCATACCATACATTTGTCTGATAAAACCAAAATAAAAAAATAGGACATAATTGTTATAGCCTACATAATTTAGACGTACGTCTCCACACAGAGAGCACTGCAGATGCAGACATGTCGCAGACCAGTAAGCATTTCTGTCGATGGCGTACTTTGATCAATGATGACGATAACGTAACAGTTGCCTGTCATGCGTCCGTATTTTGTGCAGATAAACCTGTGCCTGCCGCCTCACGCTTTTCAGAAATACGCATATATGTGTTGTAAATCTGCAGGACGCTTAAAGCGCTGTAAATAGGCACATCATGAGGAACTTGTGTTTTATAAATATTCAGCCATGTATCCATGATTGTTTATGTAGAGACACGCATAGCCCATGATTAATACTCGATGTCGGTGCCAGTCTTAAAGAAGTTAAATTAGGCAGTTTCTTCCGGAAACGTGTATATCCAATATTAATAGTATTCAAATAATTGTCTTTCGCATTAAATTAACCAGCATTTTGTAAATTCCCTTGCTTAGTATATCGCAGTGTATTTAATATGAATATATACTTTAGCTAAAATATTTATAAATAAAAACGTATTGTCAAAAATGGCCATGAGTAGTATAGTTTTCTGAAAATAACACGAAAGTGTGCTCTAGTGTTGACAGCGATTTAAAGCTTAAAAACAATGAAAGTTCACTGTTGTTACGCTAGCACTTCTTATATAGAGGGCCGGTAGTAATTGCAGAACGCTATTTATGTAATGTTTTATCTGTGTTAAATACTGTAATAAGGACCTGAAATTTGTATCGAAAATAAATCATTCGGAGTAAATGGGTTCATTGATGACCTGTCATTAGTGTTATTTGACTAAAGAATGTTTCAAATAATGGCATGCTTGCTGTTAAGCCTAAGCTACAAATTAAAGCTGGTTGGAATGAAACGGCAAATTGTCCACATTTATTTTTGTTTTTAAGTATTTTATGCGTTAAAGCCAGGATGAAAATGTTGTTATCGTGATCTATTTTAAATAGTTATTAATGAGCAGGCAAATGTACTTGTGCAGCCACTATAAGTATTTGTGAAATACATAAGTACAACGAAGACACAAAAATAGAACGAAACTTCAATGAATTTGTCAATGACTTCCATAATTAAGGATATTTTTGTAATAACAGGAATTGAATATTTTATTGGTTGGATTGTAGACACATTTTGAGGACACTGATAGATTATTCAGTAATATTCTCTTTGTGAGATTTTATGTTTTAACGGTTGAGGATCCGCTTAACGAAACGTCACTCAGAAGACAATAATCGAAAATTTCATTCCTGTAATCTCTAAATGGTCCTTCTTTTAAATGTTTAATGATAGTAATATTTTGTTTTACCTTTGAAGCACGAAGCTTAGCTATCAGTTTCATCCGTACCTTACAGAGAAAATGCTTCAATCTCCATCAGAAAAGCATTCGATAATATTGTTTAACGAAATAGTCACTGTTTATTTTAAGGCTCACACGAAATCTATAAATACAATTTATCATTGATAAAAGACCAACAAAGTGCACATAAATGTCGGATAAACAAATGTATTTTACTTTCCTACATGTTCCGGCCCTGCAGGGCCATTTACTCGGAGAAAAATTAATATTATTGGAAATTACTAAAGCATTAAACAGTTATTCCTTCAAGTCAGCAGCCCTGTTGCATACTTTCGTATCTGGAAGCATCTTACGTGGCACTGTTTAACCTTTACCTTTCTTGTTTCTTAACGGAACTTTAATCGGTTGTGTTGTGTCCAAGAGGAAAAAGCTGTGAGTGATGAGTTGGAAATAAGAGGTTAAAGCGCTCGTAGGCTAATTTGCAAAATTATACCAGCGTTTGCCTCAGGAATAAGGAAACACCAAAAAGCCTCATACAAGAGATTTGGTATGAGCCGATAATCGAAGCTGGGACCTACCGAAATGGGGTGATAATGATTAGGCCTACACCGCTATATTTGTCTAATGGTTAACCAACATAATCCTGTTAAGAGTGTTAAAAATTTCACACGTTATTCATCAGGCCGCTGCTACGTTGAGAGGCTTGCTGGGCATGTGAAAGATAAATGGGTATGGCGCCTGCCTTAATCCCTTCAGCAATATGGCAGAACACGCGACCAAATTTCTGAAAATAATTCCATATCCCAACCCTACAAATAATATCACGGCCCTTAGCGAGCAAGTGCTTTTTTCTGAGGATCATCTTGGTCCAGTAAATCACGTGCCTATTATATGTCAGTGCAGAGAAGCTACCTGCTTAGTGCAGCAGGGACTTAGGAAATCGAACGACATGGAAATGTAAGGGGAATGGGGTCAAGTTGTACGCCCACATATCCATCATGTTGTGAAAGTAACGACGAAAGAACAGCACGTATCGAATATCTTTCTAGCAAAGCATTTGGACTTAGGACCTATTAAGGTCTGTGGAGATTATAGTATTACCATATATCAAACTGTAGGCGAGTCAACAGTAGCAAAACTGAAACAAAATAGATCGCGTACGTTCAACGAACGGAGGAATAACACACACCCAAATACGATATCATATTACAAGACACTAATTCTGTATGATGTCACATCTCAGAATTACAATAGGCCACGATGGAGGTGCGGCTCTGAATGCAATGCACACTGACAATGACAGAGAGGGAGTGAGATATTGATCATACTGAAACAAAAATAATTTTAATTGCATTTGAATTTCAATTAGTGAAATTGTATGTTCGGAGATGGAAACAATTTGCATATCATGTCACGTGATAAGCATGACCGATAGCAGTATTGTGTGGTTTTGTATCGTCAGTGTCATGCCATTGGTACAAGCAGTTCAGATTGGGGTGTTATTGAATGAATGTTTGCTACTTGGTATATCAAATTGTCTTATTAAATAAATATTTATCTGAAATGAACATATTTACGACAGACAATACAGAGAATTGTAATGGCATGTTTATGGTTGACTTGCTACGTACATGTTTATGATACAACAGTTCTGTACTCTAGGTGCATACCTGAGCTGTATCACGAGGCGTTCACTTTGCTGCGTCCAGGGGCATGCTTTGACAGAATTTATCGCAAAGAAGATGAGTTTGGTAGAGGGAAGGTAGTACTTATTTTATTTCGAATATTATTTTTCAAAGAACGTCTTAGACATGTGTGTGTATTTCTGCGCCTGTGGCGCTTGTCCTGTTGAAGGTTCGTCTTTACAAAGACTGTTGTTTTAGGCCTCAGCTTGCCACTTCTTTATGAGGCAGAAACAAGGTAAAAATGTACATACGTCGTATTTATTCCAAATTACTTATTTATACGTCTTGAATTCAAAATTTGACATTTTTATCAACATCTAAATCGTAAAACGGGTAAATTATGGCTTTCAGTAGTTGTCTAGAAACAGTTTTGTAAAGAAAAATATTGGTACAAGGGAATTGTTACATGCGCTTTCATTGACCTTAATTTTGCATGATAAGAACAGAGCCAGTAATGGCACGTATTATTTCACTCTATACTAGAAATCGCGGAAGTCCTTTTTTTCTCTGTTCTTTGTTAAGGTATATTAATTGACCTTATTATCCGCGCCCCCAGGCATAATTTTCTTTTACTCAGGGATATCTACAATTTTCTTCCCTGAATCATGTATAGATCTTTATAATGAGACTTCGCTGCCTTTACCAAACTTCCTATCATTCGTACGTGGCCCGCTTTCGGAATGGCCAAATTCTAGTGTAGCAGCCACCCCTTGTGACTGAAGTTTCTTCTTCCTCTTCGTCTTAAGTTGCCTAGGAAATCTGTGGGACATAAGGCAGCATGAAGGATAAAACCAACAAACATTTCTTAGGCAATTAACCGTTTGAAGACTGACATTAGTCTAAGCTTACAGTTTCTACCTCACAGAAAACACAGTCCGCGTAAATTTTAAAGATCGTTTAGTCAATGTCATTTATGAAAAATAGATGGTATTTATTGCGAGATAGATATGAAATACACCGTGCGGGTAAACTTCAGGATTTCGTATGTTACGAGAGGTGGTACTTGTATTTACCACTGGGCTGTAAACGGTTAATTATTGACAGCACAGAACAGTGCCACTCGTGTAAAACTTCGCGTTTGGTGTAACCCACACTTTTACAAAACCTTCCTTCGTTGTTTTCTGAAGCAATTTTAATGTAATCCACTTATCCGCATGTTGTTTCTTTAAGATCAAATTCATTTTAAAATTACCCTCTCTATCGACGTTTATATCTACTATCTGAACGTACCTGTATAGTAATTAGAACTCGTACTTTGTATTTAGAAGGTTCCGGCTTGACCCGCACCTAAGTAATTACTTATATCGACTTAGAATTTTTCGTCGTATGCCTGAGTTTCTCTAGCAATAGTATGTTTACTCCACCTTCGTCTCTCTGCAAGTTATCACCAGCTGACATGGTCATTCTCCTTTCATTGAACTCTATATTTTCTACAGTTAAAGCAACGTCTTTGTACAAATCAAATTTAAGTGCCGATCCCAGTAGCCGCGCGGCCTAAGGCGTGGGTCTGCGGCCGCTTGCTTGCTGAGATAGCGGGTTCGAATCCCTGCAGGGGCAAGGATGTCTGTCTGTTGCGAGTGTTGTGTGTTGTCTCTGCTTCTGGCTGATCACTGGATTCCTACCGAGTGTGGCGTGTCTGAGTGTGATCGCGAAGCCTCGATAATGAGGAGGCCCTGGCTCACTAGGGGCTGTTGCACCATGGAAAAAAATCGAATTTCTGTCCTCTGCGTGACCACTAATCAAACCTGCACAGTGGCTCACGGGTTTGATTCTTTGACTACTTATAAAATGTGAAATTAGCATTCGTACACGCGTTGTGTTAGCAATTCAGCACTTAACATCTTGTGCGAGAATATTATCATGACACAAAAGTAGCTCACTTTACGTCGTAGATTCAGCAACTTTTGCTTCACTCAGTTTTGTCACCGAACATTCCTGTAGAGGTGATAACACAGCTGCTTCGTACTTTGGTATCTCGTGTTCTAATCTGTGCCCAATTTCCGCCTCTCTGTAGAGAGATATTTCGTTGTTACCTTTAGCTCTTA
This sequence comes from Reticulitermes speratus, assembly GCA_021186555.1. Taxonomy (NCBI): domain Eukaryota; kingdom Metazoa; phylum Arthropoda; class Insecta; order Blattodea; family Rhinotermitidae; genus Reticulitermes; species Reticulitermes speratus. Next base: position 34,087,088 of record JAJKFL010000001.1, on the reverse strand, counting down.
CAGGACCATGCGAGAATAACATACCATAACAGCGTCCTTCCACATTCTATCCAATTTGTCGTTCAGACATCTGTTCCTTTATTCGCCACTTTGTAATCGGTGCAGTGAATTGTCACTACGCAGCCTAGCAACCAGTCTTACACATCGGTCAATATTGTGATATCGCTGTCAATACACCAGTATGCTGCAGCATGCGACACTGCAATGCTGTCATGAACTTAACACCTGGCAGCTACTGAATGTGACGCCATATTCTGTTCTGTTATTTCACACCTCCGCACTTCAGCACAAACTACAAATGTTGCGAAACTTTTGGCACTTGGCAACAAATTCCACTTCGAATTCCGCAAACATTTTTCATTGACACAGGAGGCATAACAACACACACAGTGCGACTTCTGTCCACGCTTAAGGGACTTAGCAAAACCAGCTTATTGCAACAAGACCTAACGCGTAAACTTATGTTATTTAGTTAGAGGCACTTTTTGAACTAGATGGGTTATATAGCGTTGGAGGGTAACAAATTTGTGTAAATGATGAGTGTTTAAATTAATGAAAGGAAGTGCTATTGGTCTTTATTAATATAGGCGTACTGTACCGGAATTTGTTAGGGAAAGTGTTAAACACTCCGAAAACCTTAAAACAACCTGTTTTGAAGCGGGGACTTTAATCCGCGAAATCACGAATGTGAAACCACTTGTCGGTCATTTTCAGTAGGCTTGTATGAATTTTGAACAGACCACATGCTTTGGGCTTACATTTGATTTACTGGAATTGTGTAAATGTTATTAAAATAAAAAATTTCATGTGTAAGAGAGGGGTAAGGTTTTCTATAGACTAAAAATGGGGGTTTCCAATAAGTCAGAAATGCATAAGAGGATATTAGTACAAGTAAATTAACCAAGCGTCACACGAAATAGCTGTGAAGCAGCTCACTGTGTCTGAAATTACAATACGTTGCTCGTATACGCTAGGTGGAATTAATTTTTGCGGAAGGTCGATCCCAGTGGCCGCGCGGTCCAAGGCGTGGTTCTACGGCCGCTCGCTGCTGGGATTGTGGGTTCGAATCCCGCCGGGGACATGGATGTCTGTCTCTTGTGAGTGTTGTGTGTTGTCAGGTAGAGGTCTCTGCGACGGGCTGGTCACTCGTCCAGAAGAGTCCTACCGGGTGTGGTGTGTCTAAAAGTGTGTGATCGCGAAACCTCGAAAAATGAGGAGGACTAGGCCTCCTAGGGGCTGTCGAGCCATAGGAAAGAAAGAAAAAAAAACTGGTACTTGACTGAGTTACCTTGTAGTTGTTAAGTCGACATAAGTGCATCATTGCTCAAGGGTAATTTGTTTAATATGTATTAAAAGCACAAATATCATAAGCTATAAGCATATTCAGGAGAATAGGCAGGGGAGGAACATGTATTGAGGTTGCTTGAGAAATGTGTGCTGGAGGCAGTATTTGGACCGAAGTGAGAGGAAGCAACTGGCAGAGAGAGAAAATCACATAATTAGATTCTTTGTGTATTCTACCTTTGCCAAATATTATTAGGAAAATCTCAAGGGGGGGGGGACAAAAACCCTTTCAGACACGAGTCCGCAAAATCAGACTATTTACTTAAGATCACATACAGGATCATAGATAGACAGATTTGATAGGATTATATATAAGAAAAACTTCTATATAATCCTATCAAAATCTGTCTATGATCCTGTATGTGATCTTAAGTGAATAGTCTGAGTTTGCGAACCTATGATTTCAGTTGACATATCCATGTTGTTCTTTTTGCTCTCTCTTAATTCACATAATGTTTAAACAAAGGTAGACAATAAAAGTAACCTAAATCTTCCCGCCTGGGTGTGGGGCCTACCCAGACTCCTATCCAATGGGTTCCGGAGACTCTGTCTCCCCGTATAAATCGACCGTAGCTTGAGGCTAACCACTCACCCTTGAGTTTATTACTGGAAATTATCCAAATTAAAATACTGGTATACTGTGAGTAGCTCTATCCTCTCAGTGCTTCCTCTTCTATTGCTCCAGTTAACGTTTCTGAGTTGTGATAACAACCCACAATCGCCTGTCTTTCCAGTGAGGCTGTTGGACTGATTTCACTCGAGGCACTTGTTTACAGCACCCAGATATTCATAAAATTGTTGGCACAGGAACAGAGCCAAGTCCATGATTGGTGTTTTTCCATCCTTAAAATTAAGAAATTGAATCGTGGCAAAGTTCATGTAGAGCATTGGGGTCTTTTACATATAAAACAGTTTTGGTGGATGGGGGGTGGTCTCATTATATAACTTTTTCCTCAGGCGTTACTACCTTACAGTATGTGTGAAAACTCTCGTCTGTGCACCCTGTCTCAGTTTCTGGTTTGCAGTGCCTTCTACCTACACAGTCACCACCAATGCCGATTACAAAATTTAGACAATTCCAACTCCAAATATCCGTTTTATTTTGCCACATATTATTTTAAATTTTTTTGGTATTTATAAAATATATTAAGTTAAGGAGCATTGAAAAATTCAAATGGCCTCTGACACATTTTTCGGATAATTATCTTTTCTTTACTCTGATTCTGAAGAAAAATTTACGTTTAAAGATTACGTCACGAAACGACAAAATGTACACCTTCACAAGTCCTGAAAGATATGATTATACCATACGTCATTTGGTTAGCAGCTGACCGGTGACAATGGATTTATTTCGCTGTAATTTCACATAAACAAAATATCAGTAAATGCCCTTTTAGCTCTATTATACATCTGTGCAGACTCATTAAAATAGCAGAAATTTTGAGGAGAAGCTAACAGTTGCTCTCCCTGGATGTGGCTAAAGCCTTTTACACTGTGTGGATAGAAGTTTCCCTTCACAAGCTAACTATCCTAAGTTCCTCGTATGACCCACTGCAAACTATATCCTCATTTTATCAAACACGAGTGTTTCAAACATCGTTCAAGTCAGCTATATCTATCAGTCATGGCATGCGGCCCGAAACACTTCAGGGTTTTCATCGAACACCAAACTTGCGAGGCAAAATCATAATGTCATAATTCTTTGACATCAAACTGAGAACACTAAATTAAGAAGAAGACTTAAAAGGAACTGTCTAATTTACTCACAGTTGTGTAATGATTGACAGAGGAATAGTCCTTTTACAGTAATTTTTTTCGAGGGTTCGCTGTCTATAATTTGAGTTGGCACGTACTTACATTACACGTACAAACACATAAATGCTTAAGAGATTCTATGCACCGATACTTACATATATACATACATACTTACAAATATGTATGCCTACATGTACGCATACATACACATGCACGCGTGCATGCATGCATACATACATACATACATACATACATACACACATATACGCATGCTAACATATACACATATATACATACGTACATACACACACACATACACGCAAACATCCATACATGCTCACAAACATAAATTAATGTAATTATACATAAAAGGAAGTTAACTGATATTCGTAATGCAGGTAAAGTAAATTTGTCTTTTTGCACATCATTAAGGTTGAGGAAGGATGGGAAGTATATCTGTACTCCTTCTTAACCTCTGTAATAGATGGGGCGAGTGTTCGTCTCTACCGCTTGGCAGCTTTGCCCCTTCGGAGACCGTCCCTGTTACGGACTGAATAAAAGGTTGGGTTTACCCGAGAGCCGGCCTGGACACTTCGGGCAAGGCATAAATCTCTTAGTAATATAGACTACGGAAGATTTGATGGGTTTGCCTATGTAAACAATTCTTCAGAAGGGGTACAGAATCTCGTTCCACAATTCCATTTAGTACATAACACCGAATCTGAAAGCTTGACTGCACACTGCACTTGACAATGTGGTCATTAATTCATTTGCTCTTTATGAGACTCAGACTTGCAAACTTGGCAGAATAGTGCGCACAGAATAAATCTTTTCCGGGATCATTCTTTCTGCCTTTTTCACAGATATGGTTATTGTGGGTTACATTGATAAACCCAGTGCGAGGAGACTAGAGAGAGGGCAGTTATTGTCCCCCAGGATCACAAGGGACTTGCACAGTGTTGGTATGCGGTATCTCTTCCAATTCTATAACGAATATATAAATCAAATGTACTACACGCACTGCATGGCCACACTATGCCACTTTGTCTCGTGTGTCAGGGGACACTGGTTCCAGGGAAGTACTTCGTTTTCTCGTAGTGCCCTTACATTTACAGCGCTGAGATAGAATTACCATGCTCCATTTACTTCATTTTTATTGAGTACGTTGAAACTAGATAAGTATTGAAACATATGACATAGATGTCGCCTATTGTATGGTGCAGAATTATTGCATTTTGCATCTAACTCTGGCCTCCACTGCTCTGCGCATCCTCTTTTTAGTCTCTTGACATCCCTCTAGATCTAACACTAACTTGAAGAAACCAGTTTTCTGGTATGTGCCGCTGTGTTGTTGGATGCATACCGGTACTTCTTAATTATCAGGGAGAATTAATTCGTTACGTATAGTGCAACTGATTGCAATTCTATACATTTCCGTTTTATAGCTTATGCCCTTTGGTGCGTGGGCGTTTCTTTTTGGCTCGCGCGAAAACGTCGGCCATCTCTTTTAAATGCTTCCATACAAAATTTCCCAGCAAAATGTATACAAACTACAACACACGTAACACGCATCGATGGTGTCACGACAATCCACGTGGTACTGTGGAAACAAATTTTCAACGTCGCTTATCTCTCAGTGTGTGTTGCGGTATGATCGATGACATGTTGATTGATCCGGTTATTTTAGACGACCGTATGACAGGACAAAATTACCTAGACTTTCTGCAAAATGGATTACCAGAACAACTAGAGGATATTCCTTTGGCTACATGGATTGCCATGTACTTTCAGCATGACCGAGGCACTTCTCATTATGCCCGACTTGTGATGCAACATCTCAGTGACACTTCCCTAATCGGTGAATCGGTCGTGGCAGTACCATTGATTGGCCACCAAGATCTCCAGACCTAACCCCGTTAGAGTTTTGTATCTGGGGTTGGATGAAGAGTGAAGTTTACAGAAGAAAAGTGGATACACGAGACGAACTGCTTGATCACATAATGGATGTTATCGCCCGCATAAATGAACGTCAAGATGCACTCAGACGAGCAACACGCCATGTCCTCACACGAGTTGCAAAGTGCATTGATGTTGACGGTGGAATTTTTGAAAATGTATTATACTAGGTAAACTGTACCAACTTTTCATTTGAACAATAAACACCGGTATTAGAAACAGTACGTAATATCTTTCTTATCAACAATTTTGCAACTGTACAGTGAAATAGATCTATCTCGGAAACCGTTCGGAATAGGATAAATGTGCATATACAATTTTTTCCTTAGAATGACCGATACTATGACCTCCCAGAATATTGACCTTTTCTCCTGGGACACCAGGTATATGACTATGAAAGGACAGTTATTTAGACTGCAATGCTACAGTATGTCACTGAAGGCCAAATTACTTTACTCTTTATCTGTACTTAATTGTCGCCTGTTCTATCTCACCTTCCTTTAAATCTCTTTAGACTATACCGGAAATCGTTTCGTCCAGTAATCAGTCACTGGTATCGCACGTATTTCAGTACAGCAGACCCTCGTTTTTCGCTGGCTTGAGCATAATGGTTTTGCCGATTTCGAGGAAGAATTATTGAGCCAACATCTGTGTATGGCTGCTTAAGTTCCGTGAGCTTTCCCATTCACTCTTAACAGGTTCGCATGTGCTTGCATGTTTCGGTAACTATACATACCGACATATCGAGCTAAATTTTATACACCACTGCCAGAGTTTTTATAACTGGTTAATGACTACATCAAAAAAGAACAGTATAATAGATATAAATACAACAATGATAAAGACTGACGAAAGAAATATGTTTAGAACATTAGGAATATTATAGAGAAGTACAAAAGAATTGGAAAGACAATTTCTAATCTTCCTAACCACCCCGACTAAGAAGTTCGTAATTGGTATTGTTATTTATTTTCCATGATATGATGATGATGATGATTATGATGACGATGATAGCGATGTCTGTTGATATAAATCAGCTGGACACTAGGTGTTTTATGGCGTTAAGTGGAAACCGCACCCAAGATTGTGAAGGCTACAGGAAGAAATGATGTCCAACTTTGAAATTTATATCTACATTTCTGTACGACCTACACGTTTGTATATCGGATTGCATAGCTCAGGATTGGAGCCATTTAACAAAACCCTCCCAACTGACCTGATAAAATAATGCCAGTTTAAAGAGTTTCTTTCTTATTTCGATTCATATCCATGCAATCTCGAACATTTTGTCGGAATATTATACCGCTGCAGTCAGTCTAACTCACAGTCTTTAATGGATTTATAAACAAGCAAATGTTTAAGCTGACACGTCACATTCTTATTACAAGTTATCACAAAATGCAAAATAATTTTTCTAGTTATAATATCTTAACACTGCAATTCTTCTACATAATTCGGCTATACGAAATCAGTTGAAGCGTAAACTTAAACTAGTTATGGACCAGCTGTGGAATAATGTTTAGCAGGGTGAAACCGGAGAAGTAGGAGAGAAGACTACTGCAGTCCCATTTTATGCACTAAGAATACTGCATGAAACCACAGGGATGGAACCCAAGTTTCCTCAGCGAGTATCCTTCATCTAATCGCTTGAGTTCTCGTGCGATCTATTTAGGGCCCGTACATAGTTTTACTCACGTCATGTCTATTTCATTTAAATGAATTTAACGTCTGGCTAAGTTCTTATAACTAGACTTTTACTGGTAAAGGATTTAATTCTGTAATTAATGTATTTGAGTAGGATCCTCCTATACTTTAAAGCGTTTTGTTTGTTTGTAAATGTCAATTCGCCAAAGCTGGTGTACTGTATATTATTAGGTTTGTGGTTTATTATCAATTTCAACTAGCCACAGCTAGTATACTCTATATTTCGGTTGTTATTTCTTGTGAAGTTCAGCTCGCCACAGCAAGTGTCTTTTATATTTATGTTGTTGTTTCTTATAACGTTCAACTCGCCACAGCTAGTATAATGTACGTTAAGGCTGTGATTCCTTATCAATTTCAGCTCGCCACAGCTAGTACACTATATTATGGCTGTGATTCCTTACTAATTTCAGTTCGCCACAGATGGTACATTGTATGTTCGGGCTGTGATTCCTTATAAACTTCAACTCGACACAGCTAGTATACTGTACATTATCTCGTTAAAGCTGGGATATGTAATTGCCATTGCTCTGTCAACCGCATCTACTCTCTGGTTTTAGTTTTAATTTACCCCGGAACTGTCGGATTGCTTCCCCCCGGTAATCCGGCTGCTTGCTATGCTGTCTGACTCTTTCAGCAGAATGTGCGAGCTTATCCCCCATGCAGTCGACCCTCTTCCCTCAGCTTTTAAAAATGTGCTGCTCAGTTTCATCAGATAGACATACTGCTACAAGGTGACCATAAACCGATTTCCCAGTTCCTGACGGTTTTGTCGTTTTGTGTTCAATTCCTCTACGTGTATTTTGATATTCCATTTCGAGGCCTAAATTATCAGTCACACTGCTGCATGCTTCCGCTTTATATTCCGTAGTGTCTGCTTCTAAATCCTACCCTGGCTGATATGGTTGCAGTACTTATATTTTTAACACAAGTGAGTGCTGAGTTCTTACAGTAGAGTGAGTAGTTACCGAGCTTTCCCCTGCTTTCCAAATCTAATCATGTCGTCATTACTTGTAGGACACTGTACCAACTTCATGCAGCGTTATAAACTAAAAGAAAATAACCGTAATTGTCGGATGTTTTTCAAAATATAAAGGACCCAACTTTTTTTAAATCCGTCCAGTCTATAAATCAGTTGTGTTCTGGCCAAACTGAACATAAAAGCTATACATTTTAGGAAAATTTTAAACACTGCAGCCAAAATGACACTTCGTAATGACCTTGGCCAATCTAAATAATTATTTCAGGTTCTGGTTTACAGAGACTTTGTGTTTTCCTTGTCTTTTACAACAGAGACATGGGTTTGTCAATGTGATAGCAAAAGTGTAGTAATAATGATGCTAAACGCATTAACCTGAATGAAGCAATGCAGTAGGAAATCACTCATGGTTCTATAACGCGCATTCAAATGCTCTTTATTTGTACCATGTGGTGTTGATGTCGTAAGTTACTGATACATTTATTCCGTTGTCATGGAAGTCATTTAAATAAATACACTTGCATGTGCCTACATAATTATGCAGTTTGATCAAACGATGAGGATATTCCCTACACGTATATTATTAAAGCACGTTCCTTGTCATGATTCGGTAACTTTATGTTTACACTGCAAGCCGAGAGTTAAATTGAAGGCAGTGTAAATAAGAAATCCAAAACTGGGTGTTTTTTCTGAAACAGATATCGTAGTTTGAATTAGCCATTTTTTTTAACGTTGACCAGAGTTTTGTTTGCTTTTCAGTCACAAAGTACACATTTTATAGTTAAATTGATAATAGCTAGTTTACGGTGTGTTTCGTAATGCAACACAAGTTGTCAACATTGACAGGTCACGCACTTACCTTTGTCACGAGAACACACAGTTTCGGGTTGGTGCCCTGATTCTTAGTGTACAGTCATAGCAAATGAAACAGGACACAGGTTATAAAGGAGGAAATTTGAAACGTTTGTAATGTAACGTAAGCAGGCACGATTTGAAGAATAAACGTAATTTAGTGAAATTGTTAAATTATTGTTGTATTATTCTGTATGAACCTAATATATACTCTTGATGTGAGAGAGTAAGTGAAGTACAATCAGGATGACAATAATCGACATTAATCTATGATCATTTATATAATCAATAATAACAGACAATAACTGATATTAAATGGTAGATAAAATTAACACTTTTTTTTTGCTTAAAGAATAAAGAATGGGAAAAAAGGCCCGTGGAATAGCGTATGAATAGTATTGCAACACGTACAGACAAGTGGTTTCTTATTCTATCAGTAAATATTTATTTTCCAACTGTGAGGGGCCTGAGGGCCTATTTTGTAAAAGCTGAAAGAGGACTTAAGTATTCTTGGGACAGGACTCGTGAAATTGAGACTTTCAATTAAAACCTATATGGCCTACCTTCCTATTGCAAAGACTACATATCCTACACATCTGTTGTTTTAACATGACATGTGACTAATGAAAATTTGCAATCTAGCTCAGCGAATTTAGTTTTGTACTTGTGCGAAATTTGGTTATACGATTTATTTCTGGTCGAGTCAAATATTTTTACCGCTTGCAATTCTAATATTTTACATATTACCTTTACCGCTAGGAAATACACTATTTCACCTGTTTGTAATCGCCTTCCTTGTCAGTATCAGAACATAGTAATCATCTTGAAGTTTATGTAAGAAATAACTCTCACATTAAGAAATTTAATTCAAAGAAGACTTCCTATGAAGATTGTAATGACATCCATATATTCTGCAGTAATATTGAACATCACTATGATAGCCATAGCTATCTACATGTGGGCAAAAATATGGAGTCAATGTCTTTTATTTCCCCGGTAGTAAGCATGACTCAGACAAGAAATGCGTGTATTTATATGAATGATAATATACCAGGGTGTCATAATATTTATGTGCTAATTCACGGCGTCTTTCTTCTGGCAATTCTTTATTCTTTAAAAACCAACCTTTAATTTAATCAAATATGTAATGTCAATTGCTGCTGATTATTATCTACTATGAACACTAATCACTATGGATTAGTATTGTTATCGATTATTATAACTCCGGGTGGATTACTCTCGACTGTTATCGACTGCTATCGATTACTATCAATTTTTACCAATTATTATCAATTATCAACCCATCTGTCACTTTCACACATTCACACCAAGGGCATTTTGTGCTTTAAATATTAAATTCTATTACTAGACAACAACAACAACAACAACAACAACTACTACTACTACTACTACTACTACTACTACTACTACTACTACTACTACTACTAATAATAATAATAATAATAATAGTGATAATAATACAATAACTACTACTACTACTTACTGTAATATTAATACAATTACTCTACTTCTAGTGGTGGTAGTAGTAGTAGTAGTAGACTACAACTACTACATATATTTGGATCTGTCATTTCGTATCTTTTCCGTGGCAAAATGTCCCTCCCACCTCAGAAGTTCGTGCGTTATCATGTATTTGCTCATATTGACGATTGTAGGAGTTGGTTTGAGATGGTGTCCGTAGCATTGTCTTTAGAAAATTTATTCGCAGAAAGATTTAAGTTTTAGTAAATCAAGGAAGAGAAGTCTCCTTAAACTTAGGGGCGTCGGGACCAGAGGAATGTATTAAAAAGTAGGACATTTGTTCACGAAATAATTAAGAAGCAGATGCGATGGAGAATTCCATGTGGTTGCGAAAACCGAAGCCGACGTCGAGGTTGACTCCTATGACGACCTTATGATGTGTTACGAGAATGTTTCTAACAGGTTCACATGGGCGAGGGCATTTGTTTTTGTATGTAGACTAACAAAATCAAATGTAGACACACACAACCCCACGCAGGTTTATGTACTGTAACCTAATAATACCTAACAACCTAACGTCAGTTACGCATTATTAGAAGCTTAAGTCAATAGCTAATATATATGAAATAACCGTAAAATAAAGACTAGGAGAAAACGTGTGCTGAATTATGGATCTTGTAAAAATAGAGTGTGAAATGTCTTTGTGTAAGATTCAATTATGGATGTATGTGAAAGCGACAAGGATCGTTCTAGGGCCCACATACGAAGAGATTTTTTGCTGTTACTAATAAGGAAATATGGTAGAAGAGTTTATGTTTAATAAATACTTCTAATTTTCACAGGTACGAAAGAGAAAGTAAGATTATTTTTGCTTAGATGAATCTCCCTTTTAAATTGAATGTTTTATTTTAATTAAATGTTGTGTTGTTATATGTCAGCAGAATTTACTGTATTAATAACAGCAAATAACGGAGAAATGTTTTTAGAGTATGAACTGAATTTAATATGTCATAAATAATTATAATTGCAAGAAAAGGAATGTCTTAATTTCATTTACATTACTTCTGTATACTTTAAAGTTGTTTTATAATGTTTCCCGGTTCAATTTAAAACAGTTTTGTAGGCAATAAATGAAGAATCCCCGTAAACCTTATTGTGTGACTCGTAACATGCTTTATGAATGTTTTGTGTAAACTTATGTCGATATTTACTAATCAATTTCCCGAGGAGAAACGTTATTATGGGTGAGGTGAAATTGGTAAAATGTAAAAGGACAAACGTTTTCATCCAGAAAGTAAGTTCGTTTTGTGTCTGTGGAAGGAAGAGAGAATGAGGCACTCTGCGTAGACTAAAAAGAGCACGCAGTTCGTGGATGCTAGAAATAAGGCAGCCTGTTTATTTGTTTTGTACAAAAGTCATTTTTGCGTGGTATAGAAATCAAACAGCTCTGTGATTCCCAGCTACCTTTGACCGTAAAGTAACCTACAAATGGATAATAAAACTGGATATGAGGCAACTTCTTTGAGGTGTAAAGAACGCGTCGCTTTTCATGGAGCATTTTCGTACCACTGTTGGCTGTAGATTTTGAGAGTGTGTGTTATGTCCCTGCTCGTAGAAAGTAATATAATCAGCCAGAAGCATTTCAGAAAGAGATAAAGATTAAAGCTTCCGGAGTTATTTAATGGTGCCCTTTTCAAACATTTCTGCGAAAAAAAAATTTTCCAAGATAGTAAGCAAGTGGTAAGAAGCCAAGGATTTGAAATAATATTGTTGTGGCCTATTTCAAGGCACTTTCTCAGCATTCGCATACAGCTGGTATGTATGTCAGTACTTTTATACCACGATTGCAATCTAATGGCACGTGCGCAGAAACCAGTTTTCGTCTTTCGGCTGAATGGTCGAGTCTATGTACTTCGGCAGGGAGTGGCCGTTCAGTCGGCTATTGGCAGGCAAGGAGTGCGCATTAGCCTGCAGCCTAAGGACCAGTGCTGGAGACGCTTTGCTCCGCATTCGTATGGACCTTACTGACTACACATTCCATTCTGCTATTGCTTCCTGCAATCCCCCTCCTTTGCTTTTCTGTATGCCATCACACTGTATCGTAGTTATACTTCCTATTCGGTAGATTCCGGGGTCAAATTTCAGACTTAAAACTGGTTTTTCTAATGTTTTCCGCAGGTTTTCAAGTACATCAAGCAAATACCTCGAAAGTACGTTAAATTAGCTGCACGTTTCCTTTCGCATCTAGTACAAATTGTTATTTACACATACAGTGTCTCTCCCATTTGATGCTATGTACTTTGACCAGTGGTATTCAACCTGGGGTATGCGTACCCCCAGGAGTACGCGAAGACATCTTAGGGAGTACGTAAAATTAAAAAATAAATATATTATTTCATGATAAACACTGAATATTCAGGGCCAGATTTAGGGTTAGCCACAAGAGACCCGGACGTAAGGACATGCGATTTGGGAGCGCCATTTTTTCTCTCTGTCTCTCCTTTATGCGATTCTTATCTGGGCGGCTAGTTTCATTTTATTCCACATTGTGCATTTAATTTTGCTTTGCTGAAATACCTTTGTTCCTTTATTAATTTTTATAGGCAATAATATATTTGTTATTTAATAGCTTATTCTCCTTTTCTCATTTCAAACTTAATATTTAATACATTATTTTGGATGTAATTTATTTAACTTAATTTAGATGTAGATTATAGACTACGTATAACTTGAATTATGCACCAACAACTTTGGGGGTACAAAGTTGAAGAGAAATTATACGTGGGGGTTAGCGAAAGAAAAAGGTTGAATACCACTGCCAGTTGAGAAGCATTGTTAAATAAAGAATTGGCTATTCATTGGTTAATCAAAAACATGTATATTAAGAACTTAGAGGCTTTTTTATGCAAAATTAAGCAGGTTGTAAAAGACATTGCATTAGAATGCTCAGAACCCCTTCTTTGCTGAGCAGTGTTTGGAGGTTTTTGTATCAAATTTTGGCCCGGAGCCCGCTCTTCTTATTGAATGTCTGTGTGGCTTTTCTTATTCCTTTAAGGCATATTGAAATATATAAAAATATAAAAATTTCTACACCATCCATGTCCAGTTAACATATTAACAGAGCTACCTATTTTATTATTACTGAATGACAACTGTAAATTACAATTGAACTTATATGGCAATTTTAAGAATCGTCGATAAGGAAAAGATAACGTGATTTTTATGAGACAGTCAGAGTCGAGTAGGATTGTACGAATGCCTTGTTTGTGTCCGCATACATGGCAATATAACGAGACAGAAATAGCAAGTAAAAGGCGTAACACCCAAAGGACGACTCTAAAGCGATGGCTAATTCTAGTGAAAGAAGAAGAAAAACCGCGAGATGAAGCAGACGACAGAATACACGGGACGACATAATATTTTGAGATATTTTCATCCACCAATGAGGTCCCGATGAATACTCTGCGAAGATGAGAGGAAATAAGCAGCGATCGTTGCTTGGTTTAAATTCCGTTGGGATATCATCACAAATGATGACGTTTTCTTTCGGTTTGGGCATTGCCAGAGGCTTATTAGTGTCAATTCATTGGATATTTCTTCCTTATACTGTATAACATAAGATTTTCAGCTTCTGAGATATTTTAAGATTGAACTGTATCTCTTTCCAAGTAGGTAAAAGTGCTGATCATTTTGAGATTTCAGTTTATCACAAGTGTGAATATAAAGGTAACGATATTGTAGGGTGTGATGCCTAGTCTTTCGTAGTAAAGTGTCAACGTTTAGGAGGCATTTTCTGCCTGCATCTTCAGGGGAAAAAGACTTGGTCGTCTAAACGGAGTGCAAGGAAACACTTCTTCCTTTAAGCTTTTACTGGCTGATTGGTCTGTCTTGACATTTTTCAGATCAAAATAAATTCTGGAACAATGAATAATTTATGCAGGAGGTAAGGAAATTGCCCATTATAAGACCTCTAGTTAATCGGGACACTGAACCACAAGGTGACCTATATCGTGCAGCGCCTTGCCATCGTGTGAAACGTCCAGGTCCGGATTTTTTTTAAACAGCGTGGCCTCACAATTGTGCGTTTCTGAATAAGACACTTGATTCTGAATTCGAAAGAACAATTAAAGACGAACAATATAGATCGTAAAGAAAAGCAGAATTTTACATTGAATGAAAATACACAAGGCCTATTCACATAAAATTTGTCTTACTTTTTTGGTGTATGTTGTTGTGACAAAAAAATCTGTATTTGAGGGCCACACACAACACATGTTCACTTTATACGTGAAGTGACTGTCCTACTGCTGCACACAATACGCCGCATAGCTGCCCCACGATTACGTCCCACAGCAAAAGAACTTCACGCATAATTAATGGATGGCAGCTCCAAGTGAAATAAAGTAGAAATTACTTTTTCATAAAAAGTTCTTTTATTTTTAAATTTTCTTTGCCACAAAACTTCGGGTGGAAGTTTTAGTGCAGCGATATTTTGCATGTTGATGTTTCTTGTGTTGCAGTTTGTTTCGTCTGTGTATGAGAACAGGTCAACCGGCACGTGTTTTAATTGCATGCATTATTCATGGCCACTGCTCTGTCGCACAATAGGTATTACTTCAAAATTGGAATAACGCTTCTCAGCAGGTCGGAAGAGAGGACTGTCACAGTTTCCGACATTTATAACCGGTTTTATTTATTTATCTCTCGTAAAGTATCTCAGTAAAGTTCTAATTCGTGACATCCAACACGTGTGACGCATGAGAACTCTGAAACACTCTAGACATTTTTAGAAGTATATATTTAAAATGTTGTGGCCCTTGCAGGAGAAACGTGTCCGTTTCATTCAAAATTGAGCTCTTAACATTAAATTGTGCTATAATTTAAACGGCAGGCCCTGTCTAAAAATGGACTAGAAGAATATGTAATTTTGCTCTTTGTTTTGTATGGATGTGGAACTTGGTCTCTCACACTGAGGGAGGACGTTGGCTGAAGTTGAGAATAGCGTGCTGAGGAAGATGCTTGGGCCTAAGAGGGACGAGGTAACAGCGGAATGGGGAAGATTGCATACTGATGAGCTTCCTGTTGTGCGCTGTCACTTAATAATGGTTGGGTGACCAAATCAAGAAAAATGAGATTGCCGGGGAACGTATCACGTATGAGGACAGTAGAGTTCTATACAGGGTTTTGGTAGCGAAACTTAAGGAAAAGAGACCACTTGGAAGGCTCAGGCGTAGATGGGAAGATAATATTAAAATCGATTTTCAATCAATAGGATGGGGGCGTGGACTGGATTTATCGGGCCCAGGATAGGGAGAAGGGACGAGCTTTCATGAAAGCAGTGATGAACCTTTGGGTTCCGTAAAATGCGGGGAATTTATTGACTAGCCGAGGAATTATTAGTTTTTCAAGAAGGTTTTTTTTACACAGAGGTAGTTAGGTGTTGCTGGTCTGCATGTCTAGAACGAGTCATCGTGAATAATGCTTATTGCGTAGTCACGAAGTATAAAGGCTGAATGTAACACTATGACACTTCTGCGCGATTTTGGAGCGAAAATCTCACTTTATAAGTGTTTGGGTATAAGTGTAACATTGTAAGTAACAACTGCTTTCGGTTAATTCATCCCTACGTCGCGTCACAGCGCGGTTTCGTCTGCTCAAATTTGGAGCATGCATCTGATGAAGACATTGAATTTATATCGTTGATGCTACGCAGAGTAATAAGAAGATGAATATGTTTCGTGAATTTCGCCTCAAATTGTCATTGTTATACCGAAAATTACACACAACGAAAAGGCGCCGTTCTTAAAACAAAGCGTCAATTGCGTTTTCTCATAACATATACTACAGTGAAATTTAGATCGCTTGTATAATTTTATGACACCCTAGGCCGCCTGTCTTCGTCCGTTTTATTTACATGGTTTTATCATAGCTTCCTTGATGTAGTCATTCTTCGCATGCAATTGCGTATTCATGTAGGAGTGCATGCAGCTACTCTTTCCTTCATATTTTATTATCGGATATATTTAGTGGCGTTATTTAACGTGTCATTGCCGGTAAGCTTTAAAGCGTGCGCCTGATTATTTGAAAGAACGTTTGTGTTTGGAGGTGTTATGGTGTTTACTTTCTAAGAATTTCATTCGCTGAGACCAAAAGTATCGTTTTAAAGTTCTATTATAACTGAAATTGCAGCTCAATTTGCAGATATATGTAATGAAGGTTGACGTTTATCTAAATGACATTCAAAAATATACTTCTCACATCGCAGAAAATAGACTTATTCCAAATTTTTCAGATTATTTAATTGACGCTGTTTAGGGGGAAATCGCTGTTTCTTCTGAAAAACAGGTGAAATACATAATACCGTGTGTGCAAAATTTAAAATTTCATAAGGTTAAAGTAGGTGATGTACATATTTATCCTTGTGCTTAAAAGGTTAAGATTAATGTGATCCTTTAGCTGTTGCACAAAATTTCTGTTAAAGTGAAACATACATTTTGTTAGTACGAAATTTCTAAAGGGAATTTTTAAAAGTGTAATTGCTTCTACACCAAATTTCATTGTCCCACTATATACAACTGAGTTACGTCATCTACCTTTTCTTTTAAATGGTTCTGTTTATCTAATGACCCTAATTTATGAAGGAAGTGTGGAAGCATTAGTGAAGAACTGCGCGACGTCAAGTGCCATGTACCTGGGGGTTCACATTTGCATCAAAGTGTTAGGTGATTTAACAAGGCTCTGCTGTGTACAAACAGCATCCTCAGCGAAGGTTTAGCTCCGAGACAAAGAGCATTATGTACGACCATGAAGTCTATATCTAAGGCTGAAGTGCATTATTTAGAGTTTTAGTTAAGTAATAATAAATAGTATAGCAGATAAGCAAAATGTTATTTCCCTTCAAGAGCTAGACCCCATTTCATTTCAGCATGCAGTATAAGCCAGCTAGACTTATAAATTTTATGTTATTTTCACCGTATATTTTTATTGTATATAGTGTTATTCCGACAAATGTTTTAATATTATTTTCAGTGACCATATACCCAACATAGTTGAAAAAATGGTTTAATATTATTTTCAGTGACTATATACCCAACATAGTTGAAGACATTTTTATCTATTTTATCTATTTTAATGAGTACCATATAGCTGGTGTAATGATAAAGAGTCCTGATGATGAACTGATACAGTTCGAAACATGTTGACTATTTATTGACGTAAACATGTATTAAATAGGAGATAACAATTGTACATTTGTCGGAATAAGACTATATATTCATGAATTTCTTACACGTGCCTTTTTAGAACGTTAACTGATAGGACTTATCGCCCACGAGCTCTCGCCATTTTTTTCGTGATTTATAAATTTGCATACAAAGCGAGAATACTGTATAAAACTTATTTTTAACAGAAATTTCTTGAATGTGTAATGATTTATGAGATACTTTTCTTACCACACTTTAACGGTATCAACATTATAAATACAATTTTCGATAATGTTAGGGCAGAAAATATTCAGGAAGTGTTTGTCATTTTATTCGCACACGAAAGCTTTTCTTATCGAGACTAATTACAACATCACTGGGCATATGCCCTAACGATCCCATCTTCTATTGTTACTAAGTTAAAGCAAGCATGTGTGTTTCTTTCTACTCATGGAATTTAGAAGATATTTTAGGCATAAATGCAGAGATTATCAAGGTTAACCAAAAGGGGCTTTAAACTTGAAATGGGGTTTAATAAGTTTAATAAACACATTTTTCGAGATGCACCTCATAGTTTCCTGTTTGTTAAAAAGCATAGGGGAGTGTTTTTCGCGGTGCTGTTCGGTGAAGTTCGGTACAGGTGAAATGGCGGCAATAAGCTAGGAGAACTTTGTATTCGAAAGCAGGACAGACTATGAAATTTAAAATAGTCAGAATTAATCGTGCTGATTTAAGAAAGTATAGATATTATCAGATTATTCCCGACCAAGTGTCCCAGTGCTCAATGACATCTTTTTTTACTAAGCATTCCTTGTATGGGAATTAGAACATAGTCTCACAATACAATTTCGGCAGTGAAGGGAGTTTTAATGCTTGGTGAACTTTAAGCTTTAACTTTAACTTTAACTTAAGTTGGATGTCGTAGAGCTAGGAAATGACAGCAACAGTAGAATAACACAAAAGTCTTGTTTTTACCCAAGGTTCTTAGAAGGACAATTTAAAGAAGTTACCCGAATTGTCAGTTCCGCGATGCTAGAAAGTGAATAACGGTGTCTGCACATGTGAAGTGTTTGTCATGCTGCTCACATACGTCAAAGAAGACTGTACAGCAAAGTACATATCACTGCTCAAGACAAAGAGCGTTATTTAGCTGTGATCTCTAGCCAGCTTCGATACAGACAGAATCCCGTATTCACCGTCCCGAAGGATATCCATCTTGCCTTAGCTCACTGTACTGAATAATTTACCCATTAAACTCCCTGCCTCCTTAATGTCACTTCCCTATCCTGAACCCTAAAATTGTCCATCCCTGCAAACCGTCACTCAACATACGGGGAAGGAGACAGATGATAGCCCCTCGTTGAATCGAACCAGAGACCACTGTAATGGTAACCTAAAAGCATGTGTTCTGTTAAGTGGGCATAATATATGTGTGTGTGTGTGTAATTTTATTGGCATGATAGTTTAATATATTTTCTTTCATAACGATACTATATATCTCTTACTATAGGCTACATGAGTCTGTCCTCAATTGAGACATTCCATTGTGTTTCGAATAGAGACAGAAAACAGACAATTTATCACAGTCGATACAACCACATTTACTTCGGCGTTATTTGGTTGTTAAAATTTTGGCTAGTAGCTAACCATCTTTAGGCAATAGTATTATTCATTCATTCTTTAGTCTGTCTTACGACAGGTCCGTAGCCTCTTCCAAAGTGAGTTCTCCAGAGGGTGAGATCTAGTGCTTCCTTTTTCAATTTCCTGTATCTTCTGTTTTCCTTGTCATCCAGTAGCTGCTTACGCCTTCTTCCTCTTCTTCCCGTCATTTCTATCCTTCCTTTTAACTTTCCTTCAGTCACGTGTTTCAGAAGGAAGTTTCTGCGCAAGATGTGACCATCCAGTTAGCCTTTCTTCTTTTCATTGTATGTAGGATATTCCTCTCCTCCTTGACTCTGTGTAATACTTCTTCATTTCTCACACGATCGGTCCAACTGATCTTCTCCATTCTTCTCCAGCACCATATTTCAAAACCTTCCAGGTATTTCTGATCTATTTTCCGAAGTATCCACTTTTCAGCACCATACAAAGCTATGCTCCAAATGTAGCACTTTTAAATACGTATTATATACGAAATATATTTTACATGCCTTTTATTATGCAATATGACGTTTCTCTTCTAACAAACGATAATTTATTACGCATACATTTTATACCGTGGAAGCAACAAGGTTGCGTGAACTGTTTTCTGAACTCTGACCTGTCTATCGATCAATTGCTTTTACCTTGTCATCAGCGCCATCATTCACTTTATTGGTCGCTTTTTCAGTCTGCACTTTGAAACAATAAAACTCGCATAATTTTAATGAGCACTGTTAACGGTAAGGTATCCAGATGTGGGGAGTTACACAGCGCAGGCTAATGTCCTATATACTGAATGTACGTATGTACCACGTGTGCCGCCAGTGTATCGTGCTGTGATAATGGGCACCGCCAGGTTTTACAAGTGTAGATGAACACGTATGGAAGTTACCAATGCAGCTCACCTGTATAACAATTGAATGCATGACTGCTCCATTAATTATCTCATAATTGCGCAGTCAAAACGACCCATTTCCCTTTCTGTTGCAGCAATATGCCAGTTAGAGCATGAGGCAATCGTAATAATGAAATTAATTTCACATTTTTGACACACTTCATCGAATGCACGTATATTATTTGTCATATACACTTGTATGATATAAAGAAGCTGCTGCAGCAGTCCAATAATAGTGGCTCAATGTTCAAATATCAGACGAGGAACCGGTTGTGGTGCTTCTATTTAGCACTTTCAGGTAGGTAGATGCTGTTCCCTGAAGTGACTACTACCGCCCATATTCATTTATAAACCACCCTCCCATTGCACACCACATAAAATAGGAATTAAAAGAACTCTTGTTAAATCAAAATTATTATTATTATTATTATTATTATTATTATTATCATATTCAATTTATTCAATGGAAGGTCTATTCTGATTAACGATTTGTTAGCTGTAGATATTTTTACTAAGTTCATCAAAATTCTTAACAGGCTTTATGCCATTGTTCGGTCAATAACCTTTCGTGTGAATTGTGGTTTTAATTTGGTTTGGATATTTGTAATTAATTTAATTATATTTTTTACCCTCTTTGTGCTTTTTCTTCCTTGGTCAAGTCATTGTGCAGTGTCTGTGTATTTGTGTATTGTCGCATACGAGTGTTCACGTTAAATGGAATGATACTATCTATGTATTAAAAAAAATTATGTATTTAAAATTTTCTCTTTAACAATGATAATGTTATTAATGCTATTTTTAGATTGACCTCTTATTATATCTTTTTTGTTTTCGTTGTTTGTTATTTGTGTATTTTCCTTACGTTCTTGTGCTTTTTCTGTAATTGGCCTTATGGCTGTTTTGCCAGCACATAAATAATAGAGAATTGAATTGTTATCATTATTATTATTATTATTATTATTATTATTATTACTGCTCCTGTTTCCCTTAATAACAGTTATCTCTGGCGTAGCGGTTAACACTCTTAATTTGTATTCATGTATTACTGGGTTCAATTCTGATGTGTCGGTGATATTGCAGTTCTGTATAAGATTATGTCAAGAACTGTCGCGGATTTTCAGGAATTCATACTCGTAATCGGAACAAATCAAAGTGTTCGCATTGCTCTAATTTCTTTGCAGGTTTTCTATGCTTAAGTAAAGCAGTTCCATTGAAGAGTGGGAAGAACTCTTAAATATTCATGCTATAAGCCTACTTTCTGGAACCCCTAGGAGGCGCTACGTTCCGTCGAAGCGTCTGGAACCACCCACACAAAGATATAGCGCCATATTTCAGAATAATTGAATCCTTAGAAACAACGCTGACAGAACCTCAAATCTCGCAATGTATACGTATTTCGGTGTTGTGTTACATTTCGTGTTATGGAAGTGTAAGTAGAGACAAGCCCCGACTGACGCAAGTAGTATTGGTACGCGTTTGGCCGATGATTGAGCCGACAGGAAGCGAATGTAAACAAACCCCCTGCCCACAGGTCAACGACCTTGTAGGATGTAAACAAACCCCCACCCCCACACGTCAGCGACCTTGTAGGATGTAAACAAACCCCCCACCCCCACACGTAACGACCTTGTAGGATGTAAACAAACCCCCACCCCATCTATTAGTGATATTTCCAGATGTACACCTCTAGGTCAACGACCTTTTAGGCTGTAAATAAGCCCTACCTTAATTATTGGTTGTTACGATAAACTCCCTATCCCACAGGTTAATGACCTTTGTAGGACGTAAACAAACCCTATAGACGACTGATTTTTGTGTAAACAATCCCTACCGTAATTAATTACTGTTTAATAAATATTAGGTTAATTAAATATAATTAAAGGTTTTTTGCATAAAGTAGTTAAATAAATTATTAGTAACTAAACGTTTGAGCGTAAGCTACTATTTTTCTTTTTATTCAGACATACGGTAGTTTTGCAAATGCGCTAATTTTAAATATTTGTAAATGCAAGTATTAAACTGTTTTTTACCGTTATTACGTAACTGAACTTGTATTTAACTTACTTATGTTGCGAACAGCGTCGGTTTACTAAGCGACTGATGAACTAGAGGGTATGGTTTTGGTGTTGCTTGGAATGAAAATGCCTAAGGTCATATGCTATTTTTAAAATTAGAAAGTAGGTTCCCAGACGCATAATGCATTTAATAATAGAATTACACATGTGTCAAGATTCCCTAAGTGGGTAGACAGAGCGTCGTCAGCATGCAATTTTAATAATATTACGGAAACGCGGTAAATTTAAATTTTAATAATATAAAGGAGACGCGCTAAGTTTAAATTTTAATAATATTACGGAAACGCGGTAAAGTTCGAATACTGCCTACCTTAATTACCCCTTTCTTTTATTTATACATTTAATTAATTTTATTAACTTGTGAAAATAGGGTGTTAATGTATATTTATGAATATTAAACATTATAGAAAGCGGAGACAGTGGGGCGTGCTATGCTATTTTGAAAATAGAAAGTAGGGCAGTCAGATCATGTACAAACATGTATAGGGACTAGAAGTTGAACTATTCTTGAAATTAGAAAGGTTTGTTTACACACGCAAATAGTACACTTGCTATTTTGAAAATAAAGATTTTGTTGGATGTATTTGAATACTACCTATGTCAATTACCTCTTTCTTTTAAAGGATAGGAATAGGTTTTTATTAAACTGAAATGGAGAACACAATTCACTTTTAGTACTTACATTTATTCAATAACTTGTTGTTGTATTAACGAGGGAGCAAGTTCCCCATTGTATTTACACAGAGCGACTTTAAAGTTGCAGGTCCATTTTTCACACACAATTTACAACCACAATGAGGCAATCCATACCAATGGTGATATTTCCTGATGTACACCTCTAGGTCAACGACCTTTAGGATGTAAATAAGCCCTACCTTAATTAATGGTTGTTGCGATAAACTCCCTATCCCACAGGTTAACGACCATGTAGGACTAAAACAAACCCTCACCCTATAAATGATTGATATTTTTATGTAAGCAATCCCCCCCACCGTAATTAATTACTGTTTAATAAATATTAGGCTAATTAAATATAATTAAAGGTTTTTTTGGCACAAAGTAGTTAAATAAATTAACAGTAACTAAACGTTTGAGCGTAAGCTACTATTTTGTTTTTTTTTTATTTAGACATACGGTAGTTTTGCAAATGCGCTAATTTTAAATATTTGCAAATGCAAGTAGTAAACTGGTTTTTTGTTGTTATTACGTAACTGAACTTGTATTTAACTTACTTATGTTATAAACAGCGTTGATTTACTAAGCGACTGATGAACTAGAGGGTATGGTTTTGGTGTTGCTTGGAATGAAAATGCCTAAGGTTATATGCTATTTTAAAATTAGAAAGTAGGTAGATTGATAGTTTACTATGACTCATTGAGACTAGAAAGTTTGTTTACAAACGCAAATAGTAAATATTAGAAAGTAGGTCGCCAGACGCATAATGCATTTAATAATAGAATTACACTTGTGTCAAGATACCCTAAGTGGGTAGACAGAGCGTCGCCAGCATGCAGGTGGCAGTTGAAGGACTTTAACACAGTGTGGGAAGGGAATATACGTTTTCAATAAATTATGTATTATTAATACACGTTTTAAAAATAAAATGTTACAATTTGTAGGTAAAATGTAGAGAGCTAAGAACGGAATATGCATGCATTGACATCAAGTAGAGGCCTTGAAAAATACAAGAAGCAAGAAAGGACGGTGGAAACGTATGTAGGTTACCTGCAAATTTATGGCCTGGACAGACCCTTAGGATACCCAGACGTCTAGACAATTGGTACATGAAGGTGCACTGGTCGCCTTTAACACCATCAGATAGCCCTGGTATTCTGTTAGGGGCTGAGACAACCCCACAACCATAGTGCGGTCAGAAGGATTTTGCCAATGAATCACGACCTTCCCGCTTGTAGCGCAATGTCCAGCTAACTATGCCACCGCGTGCCTACACCTGCTATGAGAATACGTATATTTTAAAGGTAGCGAAGTGATAAACAAGGTCCTTATATTTTGATGACTCACCAAATAGCAAAGGAATGTGAACATGTTCAGACATGTTTTAGTAGGAAGGCGTTCTCTATTACGTCCGCGCATTTTTGGTAAACGCGTTAATTTTAAGGTAAGCTACTAATAAGTAAAAGTACTATTTTAAATTTTATTTAAACGAAATGGCGGCTTTGCTGAAATTTTAAAATTTATACAACATGACCGCTACAATTTATATAATAAGGCGAACAAGATGACGGCTTTTAAACTTAATATAATGATATATTTAACTGAAAGGGATGGCGAGCTGTATTCTTAAACGTAAAGATCCTAGGTTCGAATACTACCTAACTAGAGTAATTTACATCTGATGTTAAACGTTTATTGTACTTACACAGAAGTAATGTCGATTCTACGATGGCCTGCAAGACACCCCTAACACCACAGAAATATAAAGATGGAAATATGATTGGAATGCACAACTACTTTCTAGCTACGGCAGGTTATTTAGACAAGAATTACTTATTATGGGACAGACTGTGTCCCCACAGTAGTCGCTGTATAGGTCTATTTATGAATTTAGAAATGCAGTAAGGATAATTACAATATGTTATTATTACAAGTTTTACTGGATACAGTACAGCGCATCATAGTACAGTTGCCGGTGAGACGTTATTTTTACTTTAAACTGTACAGAACGCTTACTAGCACGGAAATAAACTAGATATGTATGATCGGAATGTACTACTTTCTAACTACGGTAGGTTATTTTTAGGATAAGAATTACCCTAAGTTGAGACTTAGTGGCGACTCTCAGCAGGTATGCACGTACCGACTTGTACAAACTACTAACGCTGAACTAGACAATATGACGGCTTTCAGTAACAGAATGCCTACGATACCTGTTTTAGAAAAGATTATTATTATTATTTATATATAAGGTTGAAAAGGGATGGCAATAAACCATTGAACTGTTTGCACATTAGCAAGTACCGTGAATAACCTGTTTACTACAATGAACTTAATTTCTTTAATGTTATACGAAAGTTTTAGCTTTGTGAAATATCATAAGTAGGAAATTTAACCGTCTTTTCTTTATGTACAAAGAATTAATTTTACCGTTTTACTTAGTAACATGTTACAATTTTTGCTATTACGATCTAAATATATTCTAGAACTGTATGCATATGTCACCAGGGTATCCAATGCAGTCGATTATTTTAAGGTATTAATTTTACTTATTACAATTGCTAACGTACTTTATGCGCGCATGCTCGAAAAATATGTATAAGAATCTCATCATTACTAAAGGGTCTGTGTTTAAAAGCACTAGAATAACGTGCTAACAGGTTATTGTAATAAGCTTCAACACATAATAAATTACAATATTGTTTCTTGTACTCCTTTTATGAATATATAAAAAAGAAAAACATACGTAGAGTACTAATAAAGATAGCAAGGATTTTTTAAAATATTTAACTTTATTAGCATATGAAACTAGCGTGTTACCGATATTAATGCATATTTTTATAACATTGGTGATAGTATAGCGCAAAACGGCTATAGTTTGACTGTTTAAGACCTGTAAATACGCTATTTAGAAAATTAAGATGATGTTGGCTGTATTTGAGATGAACTACATGCAAGGTGCTGAAACATATTACAAGCTTTAAAGTATTACAATATAGTTACTTAGAAGAAACTGTATTTATAAAACGGAGAATAGAATGCGTTACTATGTATATATTTGTTTAAAATTGAGTAACATAAATTTAGGTTATTACTAAAGTTTTAACATATTATTCACGAGTTTATGCAAAACTACGTAATACTACATAGACGTGTTTACACGTAACACGAATATACGGTTACGATATATTTGAAAGATAATGTGAATATACTTAGTTAATAGATAGTGCTTATTTTACGTTCTGTTTTAAATAAGAGTAAGGATTATTTATTTAACAAGGTTAACACGACACAATGTAAAAAACATGCTACGTATACTATACGTAAAGAAATACAGTTTCAAAAAAAGTAATTATACACTGTGAGAAAGTAGGTACGGTTTGATAACGTAAGCATATGTAAAGACATGGAATATAGAATATATACTTATGCAGAATTGTTCTGATGAACAACGGTAGGTTACAGTCTGCATGCAAAAGCTTTACTATGCGGCAGGTTATTTATAATTAATTAACGTAGTAAACTGAAATTATAGACTTGTATATGAACGAAGTAATAGGTACAAGTACGGACTTGTTATGCTAGACGGACAGGCAGGTGCACGCAGATATAGCTAGACCCCTACGGCAACACACTATTTGGAGCATTGGAATGTAGGTAGACTCTCTGTTGCCAAACGATCAGGTGTTTACACAGCTGGTTCAATATGCAAAGACTAGTAGGCTTTACTTAATGATGTACAGAAATAATTACTATTTTTGCTTTGAAGTCTGTAGACATTAATGTACTTTGTACATATTGTGTTTAGAAAATAAACGTTTTAGCATAGAAATGATTCTTGATGTGTTATAACTTTACATTGCAAGTTTTGTTTTTTAACTGCAATAGATGATAAGTTTAATAATTAACTGATTATATACGTTGGTACGTACAATGCATGGCTATTAGTATTATGCTATTACACTGAATATAGTTACTTAAATTATCAAAAGCATATGTTATTAAACATCGTACGGTATTGATGCTAAACTGATTATTTGTGAATATGTGACTGAAAATATAAGGCACTTTGTGAAACAATTACCTTAGTCATTTATGAATAAAGGGAAAAAAAGGATCGGATGACAATTCATAGAACATGAAAACAAAAGATAGTAGGCTGAAAACTTACTTACTTTACTTAAAATATTAAATAATACATAAATTAAAATGAACACTAGAGGCTTATGCAAACCCAATTATTGATGATGCATTCCATTTATACGGCGACATGATCACAAAGTTTGTGTGTTTTCCATCCTCAGACGGCACTGGTATAGTTTTTTGGGGTAAAAAACGTAATGATCCAGAGATCATAGCAATTCTTAGGCGACGATAAAATTGTTTTTGATCTTCACAGCGTGCTAACGTTTCTTTATTTTTAAGACACTTATCACACGTTGTTTGTTTATTAACGTATGAAGGTGAAAGTGGATGATAGGCGAAAACCCTTTTTTGCGGATGGTCAGGCTGAAAGGAGTTCCGTGAATTTTCCGTGATTCTATTATCGATACGATGGATATGTAATGTGTACCAGCCATTTCACAAGATTATGCTGAAAAACAAATAAAATACGGAATTATATTATTATAAATATTAAAACAGTTACATGTAGGGTATAAAATTTAGAATTTATTATTATTATTATTATTATTATTATTAATATGTCTTGTAGATATTTACGATATACAAGTACATTTAGATATCCTTAACTATATAGTTTAAGGTAGGAACTAAATTGAGCACTTTGTTACAGGCTTGAAGAAAGGAGAAACACTTAGAACTATTGCAGCAATAAACTGAAACACGTTATAGTATGAGACAATATTACAAAGAGATCAAAACTTTAAATACTGTTGTTATCATAGGTATGAACTGATACAGCTATTAGCCACAAACGTTAGTTTTTGATTTATAACATCTTAATATAGCATTATATAATTTAGGAGTTTAAAACTACTGATACATGACAAACCCTGAGAAGCACTCGATAAAGAGAGTGAACTCTTGTCAATATAAAGCAGAAATACGATTTAGTATTACTGACAACCACAGAAAGGTTGAAAACTTACTTACTTTACTTAAATTATTAAATAACCTGTAATATAGCATTAAATAACTACGAGACCTAGAACTAAAGATACAAGTTCGGAACCAGGAGACACTAGAAGTATGGTAGATTCAAAAATAAATTAAGAAGGTAATTAAGCTTCATTATTGATTGATTAGGTGTGACTTAACTGAGAAAATTACTTACTTACTTACTTGCTGTACAGAATGATGGATAATTACAAACAAGTAAAATCAGCAGTGCAATACGATACAGTAAGGTCGACTACCACTGAGAGAATGACATTTTAAGCACATAACCCTCCCAACCTCCTCGTTAAAATCTGTCTTCCTACTGGCGCCTCTTAGACCTACAAGTACACACATTACGGGCTAATGGATGATAATATCAGAATCTATATAAGCGTTGACAGTAACATGCCCCCATCGCAGAATTTTTGACACACATAGCTTGAAGTATTGTTTGAACTTGTTTGTGAAATATTTGGAGCAAGTCGACAGGGTGTCGCCAGATCCATCAGATTTAGTTGCACTCAAAAGAAGTGCAGAACTATTTTAGAAAGAGGACTCTTTCAAAATACACTTCTTATTGAGTACATCTAAATCTGATGGATCTGGCGACACCCTGTCGACTTGCTCTAAATATTTCACAAACAAGTTCAAACAATACTTCAAGCTATGTGTGTCAAAAATTCTGCGATGGGGGCATGTTACTGTCAACGCTTATATAGATTCTGATATTATCATCCATTAGCCCGTAATGTGTGTACTTGTAGGTCTAAGAGGCGCCAGTAGGAAGACAGATTTTAACGAGGAGGTTGGGAGGGTTATGTGCTTAAAATGTCATTCTCTCAGTGGTAGTCGACCTTACTGTATCGTATTGCACTGCTGATTTTACTTGTTTGTAATTATCCATCATTCTGTACAGCAAGTAAGTAAGTAAGTAATTTTCTCAGTTAAGTCACACCTAATCAATCAATAATGAAGCTTAATTACCTTCTTAATTTATTTTTGAATCTACCATACTTCTAGTGTCTCCTGGTTCCGAACTTGTATCTTTAGTTCTAGGTCTCGTAGTTATTTAATGCTATATTACAGGTTATTTAATAATTTAAGTAAAGTAAGTAAGTTTTCAACCTTTCTGTGGTTGTCAGTAATACTAAATCGTATTTCTGCTTTATATTGACAAGAGTTCACTCTCTTTATCGAGTGCTTCTCAGGGTTTGTCATGTATCAGTAGTTTTAAACTCCTAAATTATATAATGCTATATTAAGATGTTATAAATCAAAAACTAACGTTTGTGGCTAATAGCTGTATCAGTTCATACCTATGATAACAACAGTATTTAAAGTTTTGATCTCTTTGTAATATTGTCTCATACTATAACGTGTTTCAGTTTATTGCTGCAATAGTTCTAAGTGTTTCTCCTTTCTTCAAGCCTGTAACAAAGTGCTCAATTTAGTTCCTACCTTAAACTATATAGTTAAGGATATCTAAATGTACTTGTATATCGTAAATATCTACAAGACATATTAATAATAATAATAATAATAATAATAATAAATTCTAAATTTTATACCCTACATGTAACTGTTTTAATATTTATAATAATATAATTCCGTATTTTATTTGTTTTTCAGCATAATCTTGTGAAATGGCTGGTACACATTACATATCCATCGTATCGATAATAGAATCACGGAAAATTCACGGAACTCCTTTCAGCCTGACCATCCGCAAAAAAGGGTTTTCGCCTATCATCCACTTTCACCTTCATACGTTAATAAACAAACAACGTGTGATAAGTGTCTTAAAAAATAAAGAAACGTTAGCACGCTGTGAAGATCAAAAACAATTTTATCGTCGCCTAAGAATTGCTATGATCTCTGGATCATTACGTTTTTTACCCCAAAAAACTATACCAGTGCCGTCTGAGGATGGAAAACACACAAACTTTGTGATCATGTCGCCGTATAAATGGAATGCATCATCAATAATTGGGTTTGCATAAGCCTCTAGTGTTCATTTTAATTTATGTATTATTTAATATTTTAAGTAAAGTAAGTAAGTTTTCAGCCTACTATCTTTTGTTTTCATGTTCTATGAATTGTCATCCGATCCTTTTTTTCCCTTTATTCATAAATGACTAAGGTAATTGTTTCACAAAGTGCCTTATATTTTCAGTCACATATTCACAAATAATCAGTTTAGCATCAATACCGTACGATGTTTAATAACATATGCTTTTGATAATTTAAGTAACTATATTCAGTGTAATAGCATAATACTAATAGCCATGCATTGTACGTACCAACGTATATAATCAGTTAATTATTAAACTTATCATCTATTGCAGTTAAAAAACAAAACTTGCAATGTAAAGTTATAACACATCAAGAATCATTTCTATGCTAAAACGTTTATTTTCTAAACACAATATGTACAAAGTACATTAATGTCTACAGACTTCAAAGCAAAAATAGTAATTATTTCTGTACATCATTAAGTAAAGCCTACTAGTCTTTGCATATTGAACCAGCTGTGTAAACACCTGATCGTTTGGCAACAGAGAGTCTACCTACATTCCAATGCTCCAAATAGTATGTTGCCGTAGGGGTCTAGCTATATCTGCGTGCACCTGTCTGTCCGTCTAGCATAACAAGTCCGTACTTGTACCTATTACTTCGTTCATTACAAGTCTATAATTTCAGTTTACTACGTTAATTAATTATAAATAACCTGCCGCATAGTAAAGCTTTTGCATGCAGACTGTAACCTACCGTTGTTCATCAGAACAATTCTGCATAAGTATATATTCTATATTCCATGTCTTTACATATGCTTACGTTATCAAACCGTACCTACTTTCTCACAGTGTATAATTACTTTTTTTGAAACTGTATTTCTTTACGTATAGTATACGTAGCATGTTTTTTACATTGTGTCGTGTTAACCTTGTTAAATAAATAATCCTTACTCTTATTTAAAACAGAACGTAAAATAAGCACTATCTATTAACTAAGTATATTCACATTATCTTTCAAATATATCGTAACCGTATATTCGTGTTACGTGTAAACACGTCTATGTAGTATTACGTAGTTTTGCATAAACTCGTGAATAATATGTTAAAACTTTAGTAATAACCTAAATTTATGTTACTCAATTTTAAACAAATATATACATAGTAACGCATTCTATTCTCCGTTTTATAAATACAGTTTCTTCTAAGTAACTATATTGTAATACTTTAAAGCTTGTAATATGTTTCAGCACCTTGCATGTAGTTCATCTCAAATACAGCCAACATCATCTTAATTTTCTAAATAGCGTATTTACAGGTCTTAAACAGTCAAACTATAGCCGTTTTGCGCTATACTATCACCAATGTTATAAAAATATGCATTAATATCGGTAACACGCTAGTTTCATATGCTAATAAAGTTAAATATTTTAAAAAATCCTTGCTATCTTTATTAGTACTCTACGTATGTTTTTCTTTTTTATATATTCATAAAAGGAGTACAAGAAACAATATTGTAATTTATTATGTGTTGAAGCTTATTACAATAACCTGTTAGCACGTTATTCTAGTGCTTTTAAACACAGACCCTTTAGTAATGATGAGATTCTTATACATATTTTTCGAGCATGCGCGCATAAAGTACGTTAGCAATTGTAATAAGTAAAATTAATACCTTAAAATAATCGACTGCATTGGATACCCTGGTGACATATGCATACAGTTCTAGAATATATTTAGATCGTAATAGCAAAAATTGTAACATGTTACTAAGTAAAACGGTAAAATTAATTCTTTGTACATAAAGAAAAGACGGTTAAATTTCCTACTTATGATATTTCACAAAGCTAAAACTTTCGTATAACATTAAAGAAATTAAGTTCATTGTAGTAAACAGGTTATTCACGGTACTTGCTAATGTGCAAACAGTTCAATGGTTTATTGCCATCCCTTTTCAACCTTATATATAAATAATAATAATAATCTTTTCTAAAACAGGTATCGTAGGCATTCTGTTACTGAAAGCCGTCATATTGTCTAGTTCAGCGTTAGTAGTTTGTACAAGTCGGTACGTGCATACCTGCTGAGAGTCGCCACTAAGTCTCAACTTAGGGTAATTCTTATCCTAAAAATAACCTACCGTAGTTAGAAAGTAGTACATTCCGATCATACATATCTAGTTTATTTCCGTGCTAGTAAGCGTTCTGTACAGTTTAAAGTAAAAATAACGTCTCACCGGCAACTGTACTATGATGCGCTGTACTGTATCCAGTAAAACTTGTAATAATAACATATTGTAATTATCCTTACTGCATTTCTAAATTCATAAATAGACCTATACAGCGACTACTGTGGGGACACAGTCTGTCCCATAATAAGTAATTCTTGTCTAAATAACCTGCCGTAGCTAGAAAGTAGTTGTGCATTCCAATCATATTTCCATCTTTATATTTCTGTGGTGTTAGGGGTGTCTTGCAGGCCATCGTAGAATCGACATTACTTCTGTGTAAGTACAATAAACGTTTAACATCAGATGTAAATTACTCTAGTTAGGTAGTATTCGAACCTAGGATCTTTACGTTTAAGAATACAGCTCGCCATCCCTTTCAGTTAAATATATCATTATATTAAGTTTAAAAGCCGTCATCTTGTTCGCCTTATTATATAAATTGTAGCGGTCATGTTGTATAAATTTTAAAATTTCAGCAAAGCCGCCATTTCGTTTAAATAAAATTTAAAATAGTACTTTTACTTATTAGTAGCTTACCTTAAAATTAACGCGTTTACCAAAAATGCGCGGACGTAATAGAGAACGCCTTCCTACTAAAACATGTCTGAACATGTTCACATTCCTTTGCTATTTGGTGAGTCATCAAAATATAAGGACCTTGTTTATCACTTCGCTACCTTTAAAATATACGTATTCTCATAGCAGGTGTAGGCACGCGGTGGCATAGTTAGCTGGACATTGCGCTACAAGCGGGAAGGTCGTGATTCATTGGCAAAATCCTTCTGACCGCACTATGGTTGTGGGGTTGTCTCAGCCCCTAACAGAATACCAGGGCTATCTGATGGTGTTAAAGGCGACCAGTGCACCTTCATGTACCAATTGTCTAGACGTCTGGGTATCCTAAGGGTCTGTCCAGGCCATAAATTTGCAGGTAACCTACATACGTTTCCACCGTCCTTTCTTGCTTCTTGTATTTTTCAAGGCCTCTACTTGATGTCAATGCATGCATATTCCGTTCTTAGCTCTCTACATTTTACCTACAAATTGTAACATTTTATTTTTAAAACGTGTATTAATAATACATAATTTATTGAAAACGTATATTCCCTTCCCACACTGTGTTAAAGTCCTTCAACTACCACCTGCATGCTGGCGACGCTCTGTCTACCCACTTAGGGTATCTTGACACAAGTGTAATTCTATTATTAAATGCATTATGCGTCTGGCGACCTACTTTCTAATATTTACTATTTGCGTTTGTAAACAAACTTTCTAGTCTCAATGAGTCATAGTAAACTATCAATCTACCTACTTTCTAATTTTAAAATAGCATATAACCTTAGGCATTTTCATTCCAAGCAACACCAAAACCATACCCTCTAGTTCATCAGTCGCTTAGTAAATCAACGCTGTTTATAACATAAGTAAGTTAAATACAAGTTCAGTTACGTAATAACAACAAAAAACCAGTTTACTACTTGCATTTGCAAATATTTAAAATTAGCGCATTTGCAAAACTACCGTATGTCTAAATAAAAAAAAAAACAAAATAGTAGCTTACGCTCAAACGTTTAGTTACTGTTAATTTATTTAACTACTTTGTGCCAAAAAAACCTTTAATTATATTTAATTAGCCTAATATTTATTAAACAGTAATTAATTACGGTGGGGGGGATTGCTTACATAAAAATATCAATCATTTATAGGGTGAGGGTTTGTTTTAGTCCTACATGGTCGTTAACCTGTGGGATAGGGAGTTTATCGCAACAACCATTAATTAAGGTAGGGCTTATTTACATCCTAAAGGTCGTTGACCTAGAGGTGTACATCAGGAAATATCACCATTGGCATGGATTGCCTCATTGTGGTTGTAAATTGTGTGTGAAAAATGGACCTGCAACTTTAAAGTCGCTCTGTGTAAATACAATGGGGAACTTGCTCCCTCGTTAATACAACAACAAGTTATTGAATAAATGTAAGTACTAAAAGTGAATTGTGTTCTCCATTTCAGTTTAATAAAAACCTATTCCTATCCTTTAAAAGAAAGAGGTAATTGACATAGGTAGTATTCAAATACATCCAACAAAATCTTTATTTTCAAAATAGCAAGTGTACTATTTGCGTGTGTAAACAAACCTTTCTAATTTCAAGAATAGTTCAACTTCTAGTCCCTATACATGTTTGTACATGATCTGGCTGCCCTACTTTCTATTTTCAAAATAGCATAGCACGCCCCACTGTCTCCGCTTTCTATAATGTTTAATATTCATAAATATACATTAACACCCTATTTTCACAAGTTAATAAAATTAATTAAATGTATAAATAAAAGAAAGGGGTAATTAAGGTAGGCAGTATTCGAACTTTACCGCGTTTCCGTAATATTATTAAAATTTAAACTTAGCGCGTCTCCTTTATATTATTAAAATTTAAATTTACCGCGTTTCCGTAATATTATTAAAATTGCATGCTGACGACGCTCTGTCTACCCACTTAGGGAATCTTGACACATGTGTAATTCTATTATTAAATGCATTATGCGTCTGGGAACCTACTTTCTAATTTTAAAAATAGCATATGACCTTAGGCATTTTCATTCCAAGCAACACCAAAACCATACCCTCTAGTTCATCAGTCGCTTAGTAAACCGACGCTGTTCGCAACATAAGTAAGTTAAATACAAGTTCAGTTACGTAATAACGGTAAAAAACAGTTTAATACTTGCATTTACAAATATTTAAAATTAGCGCATTTGCAAAACTACCGTATGTCTGAATAAAAAGAAAAATAGTAGCTTACGCTCAAACGTTTAGTTACTAATAATTTATTTAACTACTTTATGCAAAAAACCTTTAATTATATTTAATTAACCTAATATTTATTAAACAGTAATTAATTACGGTAGGGATTGTTTACACAAAAATCAGTCGTCTATAGGGTTTGTTTACGTCCTACAAAGGTCATTAACCTGTGGGATAGGGAGTTTATCGTAACAACCAATAATTAAGGTAGGGCTTATTTACAGCCTAAAAGGTCGTTGACCTAGAGGTGTACATCTGGAAATATCACTAATAGATGGGGTGGGGGTTTGTTTACATCCTACAAGGTCGTTACGTGTGGGGTGGGGGGTTTGTTTACATCCTACAAGGTCGCTGACGTGTGGGGGTGGGGGTTTGTTTACATCCTACAAGGTCGTTGACCTGTGGGCAGGGGGTTTGTTTACATTCGCTTCCTGTCGGCTCAATCATCGGCCAAACGCGTACCAATACTACTGACGCAATACCTACGGCCGGGAAGGTGCGGCGCAAGTTGAATTTTGCGCAAGTCAGAATTGAGTATGCATATGGTCCACTATATATGTATACACCAGGGAGTGCAGTTGAAATGCAAACTCGAACACTCTGGAACCTCACCTGTCGCAGCATAACCGCTCTGCCTCCTGTGTTATCGCCCAGCAGTCTGAAATTGCGTAACTCGAAATCGCGGAAGTCTGGGAATGTCTATAATTTGAAAATTTATTTTTAGGGAACCTGACATCATTTTCGGTAGAAAACCCATGTCAAGCCGGGTTCTTTGGCCCTTCTATGTCCCTGATATTTCTACATGCCACTAAAAATGCATTGAATTAAAAAAAATTGAACTTTTAATATGAAAACTGACAGATCATTATACCCTGTTCCTTAAAAACTTCCCATGGAAAGTGACATTACAGAAACACGTGGTATTCTAATTTTAACCCCTTTAAGGTCCAATATGAACTTTATCTTATTTTAAATTTTACCTTTCACTTCATAATCAACTTATTACTTGTCTATTAAAAATATATTGATTAATGAAATTTTGGGGAATTAATAGCAGTTTTATTTATCATAGGAAGCGCATTTTGTGGGCAAAACGCAGGGTTTTTATTGAGAAAGTATGTGGTAGAGGACACTTCTGTGATTTGCTAGTAATTTTAGGCAGAGTGAGAAGAAAATTGCTTTCCAGCTTTTGTTTGAGCTCATTTTTGCAAAGCGTCGGAATTTATTATCATCAAGGGCCACCAATGTGGTTGGTGTCGTCTGTGTATGCCATAGTAGTATCCACAAAATAAATATTTTATCACAATATATGGCAACATAAATTTCATTCTTATTTCTATTTCATCACAGTAAAACTGGAAGCCAATGATAAGTGATGTTACTACCTTCTCTTCCACGAACAAAACATTTTACAATAAGAACTGGTGGTTTCGCACATCGCAAAACTGCGTGAGGTTGGCCGACATAGGAGAGTGGGACATGAAGTGTAATTGAATCCCGAGTTTCTGTGTGTTTCTCTTTTCGAATTTATGACTGGCACTGAAAATAACTCAGATTGTGTTTTTGACACATTCTATTAGGAAATCACAAGCGTGATGTCATTTGATGCTCGTACACATTCATAAAACATCCTGAAATGTGATATTACAAGAGTTGTAAAGGACATCCAATATTCTTTTTGTACGGCCGTGTTTCCCGCCATCAAACTTTAACGCGTTTAATAATGCCACCGAAGGTGACTGTTTGCACCAAGGTTTTAAATGTGTGCACAAATGTGTCTGAGTTTCGTCGATGTGATGAATAAAAAACCATTAATGTATGTCAGTGTAAAATTATTTTGGTCTACTAATACAACAGTGCCGATCCCAGTGGCCGCGCCGTCTAAGGCATGGGTCTGCGGCCGCTCGCTTACTGGGATTGTGGGTTCGAATCTCACCGGGGGCATGGATGTCTGTCTCTTGTGAGTGTTGTGTGTTGGCAGGTAGATGTCTCTGCGACGAGCTGGTCCCTCGTCCAGAGGAGTCCTACCGAGTGTGGTGTGTCTGAAGTGTGTGATCGTGAAGCCTCGAACAATGAGGCGGGCTAGGTCCCCAAGGGTCTGTCGAGCCATTAAAAAAAAGTACAACAGTAAGCTTTAATTTCCACGTTCTTACAGCCACGAATTTCAACTCAAGACGTAATAGGTTTGATACGTACGTAGGAGATGTCCGTAGCTAATACCCTACTGTTCTGGTTGATATCCGAAAGCTTTTTTGAAAGAATGCCTGAATATTTTATTTAGGAAAAAGAAAAATAGAAATTTTTAAAAAAAAGGATATTACCTTGAAATAGACTAGATACCATCCTGTATTTTCTCAGTTTCTGCTTTTAAAGCCTATTCCTTTGTGATGATTCCTTCATTGTGCTCACTTTATCGTGTACGTACATAGCTTTAGACACCACATTCCCTTTTGTCGATCCTTCGTAACTAATTAAT
Organism: Reticulitermes speratus; assembly: GCA_021186555.1. Classification (NCBI taxonomy): domain Eukaryota; kingdom Metazoa; phylum Arthropoda; class Insecta; order Blattodea; family Rhinotermitidae; genus Reticulitermes; species Reticulitermes speratus. The sequence continues at coordinate 34,049,891 of JAJKFL010000001.1, read as the reverse complement.
AAGTTCCATATGAAAAGTATTTGAATATCTTGCCACTACAAGTTACATCATATCTTATATGTTAATTTTATTGCATCAATCACAGTAGCATAGAGATTTATGAGTCCTGAAGTGGCCGCTACTTTAGTGGATCTTACTTTAGGGTTCTGCGATGTTGTATAAAAATAGGTATTAAAATGGTATCTGTCATATAAGATCTATAGGCCTATAGAATGTAAAATTGAAAAACATGGCCTCGGGATCTTTATTTTAGCTTTAAATTTCAATAAAATATGTTGTCAACTGGAGCGAAGTATGTTGAGTCATTCGCTGAACTAGATCACGAAAACTTACATGAGTTATACACGAGTCTTTTGTAGCCCATACTTTAACAGTCACAAAGCTGCGGGCCTATGTACAGGGGAATTTTTTTTTATTTAATATACTCCGATTCTACAATGGTGGAAATTGTGCCAGAAGTGTCAACTAAATTTTACAATTATTAATCCATAATTTGTGATGTGTTTGCCATGTTTATGGTTGCATTTAAGGGCAAGTTGGCATTTAAGGTGTTTCCACAAATTCTTATTTCCCGTCAACAGGATTAGAATTTTAATATGGGATCTGAACCGAGTTGTAATACTCTCTGCAGTTTTCTCACTAGCAGACTTTCGGTTACTCCAGAGGTCAGGGAACGGGAAGGAAAAATTTGCAGGAAGATCCTCAGTGTATCTTTATGCTGTCGAATTGGTGACATTCTGCGCGAACGGCCAACACCTCATCCCACACACCACATTCTTAATTCCAAAATTTCAGTTAAACTAAATTCATGGAGCAGTGTCCTTTTCTCTGAAGCTTATGGTTACTTAGCTCGTTAAATTATCTGCTTTGTGGAGCGCAAATTTTCATTATGTTGCTCATAACAACCCGCTCCTGCTCAGTGTCCTGACCCAGATGTATCAAGTCGACACCCTCACACCCTATTTCCGTGAGATTAATTTTAATATTACCCTACCTGCGTCTACGTTCTCCCACGTGTTTTTTATTTAAATTTGCTGTACACTTCTCATGTTTCCTATATCTCATGTCCCCGCCAGTCTTATCTCACTCCTTTCATTACTGGAGTTGTTTATTTTTGGTACAACGTATGTATATATTCATTTTGCAGTTCGTTCAGTCTCCTGTTACTGTACCTTAGCTGCAGATATTACCTTTGTAATTTTTTCTCAGACCATATGAATTTTTACTCTTCGCTCACCATAAGAAACTAAATTTTACTCCCTTAAAATATTTGATAAAACTATAAAGTATATTTCACAAGTAGTTATGTATTTTCTTTAGGTTCATCAATAAGATCAGAGTATGATTGACTTAATTTATATTATATGATCACTCTCTCTTTCACTACAACAATGCATGTAACAGGATATAATTCTGTAGAAGCAAGACACACAGAGAGTGGGTGAAGATAGCTTTAATATAACAGTCGAGGCTCAAAGTGACATATTGCTTCTTCCTGCACCTGACAAGGGTGACGTGCGTGCAGCTGTGTAACGAGTAAGATTCAGGACGGAGTCACGGAAGGAAACGTATTGGGGGAAGTTGACGTGGTTGTGTCGACAGTTGAATGTAGGAATTAGAGTTCACTAATTGCAGCTGTAAGTGGATTAGTGCAAGCTCGAGTCTTCCGAAATGTACAAGTCCCTTGCCATCGTACGTTCTTATGTGTGTGTGTGAATGTTCACCTCTTCGCACGTGTCTCCCAGAATTCGCGGTCTCGCCCCACGATGTATTTAAATGTCCTCAGAGTAATTCCGGTTCAAAACTAGGCTGAAGTAACTGCAGTGACTTTTTATTAACGAGGCTGCACTTGGAAACCAAGACTTACAAATGTCTTCGTTTATCAACAAAAACATTTTTCCCTTTTCTACTCAACATTATACCAGTGCCAGTTACTTCAAATGTGAGACCTACACGTAAAGAACAAAGTGGTAGTGGTAACATTTCTTGTAGGCCGTATTTTTATAGAAAAAATCAGGCCTTAATTGTGGATGTCTGAATAGTGTCATGAAATAAGGCATGATAATTTATTTCCCTATACAAACAGATTCCTTATTTATAGTCACCGTATCATACGTAATTCAACACCCTTTAATTTCCTGACAGTATCACCAAGAAAATAACCGAGTTACACAAAGCTGCGTTCTCCAGCCCGTCAAATCCACCGGCGCTAACCGTCTTCTTCGATGCTTAATAAGCACTGTAAACATGGGTGATAGAGTATATTACACCATCAACCTAAGCAGTTATCCACATTTGTAAGATAGACCACTTGGATTGACAATAAGGAAGCACCGTACGCAGACTCTTGCATCTAGGCTTGCTAAGATGTCAAGTTAATAACGACAATGTAACAGGAAATGACTGAATGTTATGCTGTTGAACGCTTTGAAGACAAATGAATTCACATTACATATGAAGATTCAGTAAGTAATTCAAAGAGAACACAGTATATCTCTATCATAAAAACTAATCAACTGATGCTCTATAGGGGGAAAAAGCCATAAAATGTGTACTCCGTTGTGCAGTACGTAGATTTTACGAAAATATTCTTTGCTTTCCGTACATCATAGCCTGTCACGTTAAGTGTAATGTTATTTACACTCTCAAGGAACGTACAGCCTTTCGTGGGTCAGTTTTTGCGAGACACATAAATGATCAATATAATTATGTGCAGATTTCTCAGGAACATACCGACTTTCACCCAGATGTGACAATCTCGAAAGTAGGAATATAAATTCATTTACGTCCCTAAGTAAAATGGCTCTCACCGCTCCCATTTTCACAAAATGCACTGCATAATTGTTGTGGAATTTTTTGTACCGACATTTATAAAAATCGGACAAAATATAGAAGAAAAAATAAGTTTTCCTGTACGCAGTTAAGTAATGTACGTTTTCACTGCACCAATTGTCACAAAACTCATAATCTTTTAGTGGCTTACATTTAGATCTTCTAAACCAGATTTTTAGTGCCGGGGTGAAAGAAAGAGTAGAGCTATACCGCTACTCACCCTCTGGGCCTTCATGGTCCGTTCTAGGGAGAACTTTACCTTTACCTAAACCAGATTTTACCTGATCTCTTTAAGAGAGATGGAACGCAAGGGTAGAAATTTATTCAAGACCTCAAGTAAATTAAGACCGTCATTGATCCGACTTTCACGGAACTCACTCTTGCTCGACAGTTTTCCGTAAACACCTCTTATATCGAATTTTGCGAAAAAAAATTATGTAGTCGCGACTCTAGGTCACAGGCAGACGGACGGACGAAGGAACGGTCATGGTCCCCACATAAGGCGTTTTTATGTCTTAAAGACGTCTGAAATCGCTGTGTGTTTGAAGAATCTTACGGAAAATATAAATAAACTTGGCGGTCAAAATGCAGAGGTTTTAGTTTTAGGCTAAACCTGGTGGTACATGTGTACTCACTGTTGGGCTATAAAGGTTAAGTAACCTGTTTCAAATCAAGGGCTTACATACCGTTGTGTCAAATGGGGAGATAATAATTTGTAGGTAGTGTTCTAGAAGGGAGGATTTTTGCCTATTTTAAAATGTATGTGCATCACGGTTTTCGTTTGGAGATGGGAATACTAAGAACAAGAATGTCCCCTCCATTCAGAATTATTTGTTACTTTCGACGATTCAGTCTAAGCATTGTCACATATGAGCCCAAACCCTGCACCAATTTCGTCGGTGCGAAATTAATACAAATTTATGTGTTCGAGTCAGAGAGCAGTTGAGTTTAAACGGCTTCTTTCATCGAGAAGGCAGCCTATCGGAGGCGAAAAATGTGATCTCACTTTGACAGTTATAACCTTTGATTGCAGATAAATATGAACACACAAATAATGGTTTGATACTAACAAATATGTCGTATTACAAAGTTTATTTGACCGCAATATTTTGCAGCGTGTACCTAGCTATAATTTCAGTGGATACATACGAGGACAGGAGTTTAATTTCTGTAGCCTTAATCAGTGAAGGGAAATTTTACAAAATCACCAGTGCCTGAGGTGAACATGTGCGATACATGTGACTTAACCTATTGCAGCACATTAGTAGCTATATTAGCTACAGTAAGGCGAAAAGAAGCTTTGCACTTTGTCTACAGGTAACATTTATGGAATTCTTACAGTTGTCGGATCATACAGCTATTTTTCCTCTTTGTAATGGAGATGCAGTGTATTTCTTTGAGGTAGTAACTACATGTTCTTATATTGCGTAGGCCAGCCTTATACTCGAAATTGTTAAAATGTCATCCAATATACAACTGAAAATATCTTCATCATTTCATTTGTGTGTTAAAGCCGGAATTAAATCCCGTGGTGGTGTGCAGAAGACCGGAATTTAAATGTCCCCTGCATAAGGGGGCTGCATAAGAGCAGATATGTTGATATTATGTTCAGTGTTTTGAGCTTCACACTGCAAGCTACATATATATATATAAAACTTTCGGTCCCAAAGAATTAATTCGACTATGCTGTTATCCTTAGGGATATTGATGGTTTCCTAGCCCTATCGAATACAACAACACGAGGTTAAACCGAATGACATATTGATTATACGTTGGAAGATTTCAAGGGAATCAGTCTTTTGGAAAAAGTGACCTGAGACTAGAAGGTAAAATAAAATTAATTATTCAGTTTTAAAATAAGGAAATGCTACATTAATATAGGAGAAATGATCTTAGGATAACAGAGAAAGAAGTATAATTGGCTGCAGAAATGTGTTTCTTTAAACAATGCGTAAAAACAATAAGGCAGAGGAAAGTAAAGGAAAGAAATACGCGAGAAACGTAATGCAAGAATACAATTGATTGATATTTAGCTTATTCAGTGGCGGATTCAGCTATGTAATTTTAATAGCATTGAAAGATATAGTTGCTGTAAATTGCGACTTGGATTTGGAAGAATTTATTCTAGACCTTCTTGTAAAACTGCTAGAAACCACGAAAAACTTTAAAAACATACAGTAGGGAATGTAATTTTTCAGATGACGTAATCGAAATATTATATTAGTAAAACAAAGTAAGTCATGTAGCAGAAAATCACTTAGTATTGTAGATATGTCGATCAAAGTAAAGGAAATGCTTGAACAAATTCTGAGGCAGGTATAGACATTATGTTATTTAAGGCAAGAGGGGTGTACTCAAATGTAGCTGGAATTTGTGAGTTTCTGTAATGGGAAGAATAAACCCCCATTTTCAATAACAAATGATTAATTTTCTGAAGAACTATAGAATTCCGCAGAAAGACCCTCTCCCATCTAGAGCCAGTTCAAAGAGATACTCAACACATGAGAGAAATTATTTAGTAATTTTGCGTGCATAGTTGTACACACTAATCATGATGCAGGATATTCGTCATGTGTCTGTTTGTGGACGTGACATCGGCTGTGAATTAACTTCGATAAGTAGCTGTTCCAGTGGTAGAGCACGGTTTGATTTGTCAGTAGTTATGGACTCCTTTTTAACACATTATATTTGACAAGAGAGAGGATAATTTCTCTCATAATCCGAGGCTAATTGAGAATGACAGTAATGTGATGAGTTACGTCTGTATCACTCATGATAGCATGAATGATAAGCTAGCTAAATTCCTTCCACACACAAGCTAGATTTCCGTAAGAACGAAAGAATAAAACCATAAATGACAGCTTTAATATTAATAAATAGAATTTAATGTATATCAGTTTATGTGTTTTCCTCCCTCAAGCCCTGTATTTATTATACACACGTAACGTTCACTTTACTTATGTATTGCATAATTTAATTAAAAATAAAGCAAATATTTTATTAACATCCTAAAACCCCTCTTTAGATTTTATTAGTCGATGCTGGCGCAAAGTGTCAAATATCAGGTGACTCACCATTAGAATTATAACTTACGCTTACTTCAGCATTAATGATAAATAGTAGTTCAGTCCGTAGGCTTAATATTACAGTTAATCACGAAACTGGTTCTGTGACCAATATGTAATTTCGTGTATATAATGATAAAGCTTCGTGTTTCAGAGGGGTTTATACGATATTTATTCGAAAACGTAATATATCCTTCCTAAAATGAATGGCGAATCGGCCGGTAAAATCTGTACGTGTATCTTATGTTTGCTCTGTCAAAGTACTCAACCGATTTTAATTAAATTTGATATAGGAGGCGGGAAAATTTTTATTTTGTTTTGTACGAGTCGACTAGTTTGTGGAAATCAAATGGAATGAAAAGACGGCTAAATCCTAGAAATTCGTCGCTTAGCAGGAAACATGGACGTTCTTAAATTCCATTTCCTGTTCCAAGCATTTTTCTATATTTCTACGATACGTTAGAGCAGGAAATATAATTTAGCTTTACGCCTGTATACAGTGTAGTATCTTTGCTCCTGATTTATTTAGTGCATAGTGTCGGAGCTACTTATTCAAACAGCAATATTTCTTATGCAGGGGAACTGCTCATTTCTAGTGCCGACCACAGAATATCTCGGTTCGGTTGATTTAGATTTTACCCAGTCTTTCCAGACCGCTGTCATAGTCCTCAAATACGTTCCGGCCTCTTTCTTTCCTGTGGTTCAATTTCATCAAAAGCGATTCTCCTCTCATAACATTTGACAGTAAATTACAGCTGCAGTTGGTACAGCATTGTTAAAAATTCTACGATTGATCAAACACTGTCATGTGTGACATAACGAAATGCAGTACATACACTGGCTATTAGTTCTCTTACAGCATCTTTGTATTTGCAATAAGTCTTTATTATACATGTATGAAACGTCTGTTCAATTATTTTGGATCAGGATAGTGATACATGGCAGGATTTAGTATATACGGTAATGAAACTTCAGTTTCTATGAAGGTCTGTGAATTTCTCGAAGAGATAATCGACTTTTTTATGTTATTAATACCGTGCATATTCTTACAATCAGTACATCCACCAACAAGTGCACTTAATAAAATACAATTCATAACAATTTTTAAAACTCTTACATGTTTCGGCACCGGGGTACCATCATCAGGAATTTATAGAATAAAGGAGTATAAGCCCAACACATTAGTGTAGGCATTATGCTGCCCGTATTAAAAATGTTTAAAATGTTAAAATTCTATAATTTATAAGAGATGTGTAAAAATTTATAACTGTGAGTTGTAGGACTATGGGGCGGTGTGGTGTACACTATAGCGCCGACACGACACACATAACACGCTCTGCCTGGGCGAGATCGTTTCGGATCACATAAGATCGAGACAGATGTATGTGTGCATACTCCGTACAGAATGTAAACAACTACGAAATTATACGGGGAATTGCTCACTGTTGTAAAATTTTAATATCACAATATTGTAATTTTTATACTTATCAATTTGTATACATTTTGTTATACGTTTTGAAATTTTAACATTTTAAAGATTTTAATATGGGCAGTGTAATACCTAGACTAATGTCTTTAGCTTATACTCCTTTGTTTTGTAACACCCTGAGGATGGCATCCCGGTGCCGAAACATGCAGGAGTCTTATAATTGTTATGGATTGTATTTTATTAAGTTCATTTTTTTATGGATGTACTGATTGTAAGCTAATCGACTATTTACTTCTAAAGTAAGAGCTTTCTGTCTTGAGCTAATTGTAGATGGCTGTTTTGTTACGTGGGGAACCCGAACCGTAAAGAAAGCTTTGGAATCTATCCTCAGGCGAGCACGCTTGCATCATTCGAATTTTGTGTTATAGGCTAAACACAGCGCCGAGTGGCCTGGCAGATCCTTGAATTGCTCCTGGTGGTTATAATATGGCGAGGGTATGGAAGACTGGCAAAATAATTTTCCTTTATTTACATTGCAATTAGAGCAACATGATAAGCAGAGTCAATACATTTACTCCGGCTGTTCGATATTTTCACTTCCCTACGCTACATCGACGTAAATGTAGTAAATTATTATAAGGCTGCTGTTCTGAATTGTTTTGGATGTTCTTACGGACGTTGCGAACAAAATCAACACAGTATATGAAACGCGTCGAAATACATAGGGTACTTATTTTGTCTTTCTCATAATCTAGCAATCATTCTAGTTCATAGCAAATGTGCCTTATTTAACGACAGTCAAGTGGTAAGATTACATGGCATCGTAAATAAATAAATGAACGGGTATGAAATATTCCTGAATTGGTAGTAACAGGAGAAAATCAAAGTACTAAGAAATATAAACCTGTCCTAAAGCTACGTTTTGCACTGGGACAGGTTTTTCCCCCGAGTTCTTCGATTTCCCCTGTCAATTTCATTCCACCGGTGCTTCATTACTTGGAAAAATGAAAAAAAGACTGATCATCTTTCTCTTCATCTTCATCACAGGGGTTGCACAACAAGCCTTAAGGCTGCAGTGCGTCCGTAGCTTCTGCTACGGGGCCCTTCTATAAAAAAAAACTCGCATGGAAAGGTTTAAGAGATACGGCAAAAGCCGTATCTCTTACATTAGTTAAAAGCAAAGTATCTGCATAGCATTCGCTAGAAAATCCTGCTCAAACCCGTTTAAATTCTTCATTTGTCATGCCTTATAAGCTGTAGCTGATTTTATTCAAAATGTTATCCTCCTCTATTGCTTCTATTGCAGAATCTTCACTTACGTAAGACACTACAATTTAAAACACTTCGGTCGTACATCTCAGCATCAAAGTGGATGGGAACACAGTGTTTTTGTAGTCGAGATTATAGGACCTTAAATAGCTCGCACACCTTTATATAAAAATTGTGTGGTCGAAAAATTTTCCTACATCAATATTTTGTAGGTTCAGTTTCGATAGCAGAGATAATATAGCGCCGAATGCTGGGGTTATTAGTGAACAGTGAATAAGAATTGATGTTAATGGAAGTGGTCTGTCATAATTTGAGACATTGTGTCTGCGTTTATCTCTATGGGCTGAAGAACATTACGAAAATCTATCATAATAGTCAATCTCGGGGCAAAGGTTTGAACCAGAGACCTTATTAAAGCAAAGCTACACTCACTCAACGGCGATGCTCCGTCTCTGACTTCAAGTGAACATTTATTTATTTATTTTAATCGTGCAATTTCTTTGCCTCTTTCGCTTGATTTTGGGATAGCAGGCCGAGATAGTCACTCTCATGACCGTTTGTTTTTCTCTTTCCTAATGGTCCTGCAGTGCTGTAGTGAAACAAAGAGGTCGATAGCAGCGGAAGTCTAAATGTAAACACGACCTTAATCCCCTTAAAGACTTCTGTCACATTGCCCGAACTCGCTGCAGGTTTGAAGTTTTTACGTTTCTATGTATTGTTGTGTTGTCTTGTGAATGTAGAACCCTTAAGGAACTGATCTTCCAAGTAAGGAGTCTGTCCATCTGGACAAGATTGAAGGAACCTGTATTTAAAGGAGATCGGACTGACTGCCAAAGAGGAGGAGAAAGAGAAGGATGCGGAAGAGGATGAACAAGAAGAAGGAGAAGGAAAGATAAAGAAGAATAAGCAATAAAAACGACAGCTTAGTGTGAAATGCAGCTAGGTAGATTGCTTCATGCTTTATTCCACCGATGGAAGTAATGGAAGTATGGAACGTAATTTTACAATTGTGTGTCGAAGACCAGATTGATTTGTTTCAACGAAGTGCCAGTGCAAAGCGTTGTCATTTGTTCACACTCTTGATTAGTTATGACCTTTTACCTTTTCCATTGAACAATAAAGAACAAAACTGGCTCATGCTTTACCTTCCCAGATATTCTGTAGAATACTTGACTGTTCGTTTGTCAACTTCCATTTAATTAGTTGCACAAAAGTTTTTACAGACATTTGGAAAGTTTTCTGTTACGTACGGGGTTGAAAATTGAATCATTGGAGAAAAGTTTCAACGAAAATCCTGAGGAACTCACTACCACTGTAGGAAGAATGGAAGTCAGAGGTTAGAAAGCAAATTCTGCATAAGGCCTTAGAGAATCTTGCAAGTTTACTCGCATGGAGAAGTTATGAAGTTAAATTAGTTCACTGAGGACAATCTATTGTTTTTAGTCCAGAAAACTAATTAGTAACTAACAATAGTTGCTTCGAAGTGAATGACTGATAATCATGAATGATGCAGCATGCTTAGCCATGTCTGTGGCAGCACTCAGCCTCAATTTACCATTAACTTCACTGAAATTACTTCGAATGCTAATTGACCTGCAACTCGAAAAACCATCTTGGCAAATACGATGTAAATACATCATAAATAGTCAGTGTTTTGAATCAGTGAAATGAGTTGTATTCTGTAAATGTAGACTGATATATTGGTCAGAAGTTGGTAACACAGTTATGAAGGTAATGTAACTAAAACTCTGATAACCAAAACCCGACGTTGGTTACAACCGTGGGTCAGTTCAATTACCTCGAATTCTAATAAAACACCTGCCTATGAATCATCTTAAGGAAAATTAGGCGAGGCCTAGAGGGAAGGCAAACCTTGTTACGAATGGAGCTCTCTTCTACAGGGCTACAGAAATGACAATACGGACAAGAATGAAGAAACCGAGAATTCAGGTTGACGTAGCGGTGACCGTGAACATTACTGCCTTATAAAGTAACCCGTGTAGTTCGGTAGATATATGCGAATATATTGGAGAAATGCACTATCTCAATTTGCAAGAGTTTAAACAAAATTTATTTTCCGTCCTGAAGATGGGGACAACACATTGCAGCGAAACACGTGCACCTATCTGCCAAGCTACATAACGTCATTTCTGAGGAAACGGTGATCTTCGTGGGTAAAGAGAACAAACCGTGATAAAACAATACATAAATAAAGGTAATATTTCTTGCAGCAGTAGCGGGAAGTACATTCAGTTTAAATCGTACGTGTACAACAGAAAAAATGCTGGGGAAAAACTGGACACACATTTGCAGAATTGGATGTCTGCTGAATATCGCCTGGTAGTGTGGTCTCGTTGCAATAAAAGTATTGGAAGAACAAGAAAGGTGAAATGGCCCGGTTAAGTGGGAAATTCATTTGATTCTGACGAATGGGACTTTTAAATATAACATTTTTAATTACTTAGTTTCTGTGATGGTGATATGAGTGATGAAAATAAAGTCACGTTTTAATCATCTGCAAGTTCTCTCATGGCAGAACCTTCTGATGCAGAGGATATTACGATAGATGTTGTTTCAGTTGTTTTGTAGTATAGATGACGTAACTGAAACAAATCGTAAGATGAGGTCTCTAATGTGTTTTAGAGCAGGCCTGCTTAACCTTTTATGTGATGCGAGCAACATAGGCAAAATTTGGTCTGCATGCGGGCAACATGAAATTTAATTCACAGAATAAAGATTTAATAAGTATACGTAAAATTGTATGTATAATTTTATCTGTGTATTTGTCTATACCTCATGTGAAATAAAAATATACTGATAATAATTTAAAAAAATTTATAAAAATGCAAGTCACAGCTTAGGCTAGGGTGTCGCTATTTTAGCACATTTTTACAAAAGGAATTAGTATTGTAACGCATGTCTCCATAAATAGACATCTCAGAAGTTTACAACGTTGCTTCGGCATTCTATTTTGTCGTTACTAGGGAAAGGGTTAACACAACTTTCTCGAATTCTAAAAGGTTTTGACGATGGTATACGACATTGTGAACCACTTGCTTCTTGGACTTTGTCCATCGTCTTTAATGTGAATAAAATATAAAATATAAAATGTAAAATATAAATATATAAAATCTAAAATTCACTACGTTTCGGAAGATGGCTCTTCTTCCGTCTTCTTCCGTTGAAGACGGAAGAAGAGCCATCTTCCGAAACGTAGTGAATTTTAGTTTTATATATTTATATTTTACATTTTATATTTTGTTCACATTGAAGACGATGGACAAAGTCCAAGAAACAAGTGGTTCACAACAACTTATCTCATTACAAATGTCATCGCAGGCAACATAACACAGTTTTATGTTGCCCGCGAACTAGGTGTTGATAGGGCCTGTTTTAGGGCAAGGTAGGTAAATTACAATTCCTGATACGTTCAAGAAAAAAGGCAGTTCAAGTTCAGGAGCTGTGAGAATGCAAGGGAAAAGCTATAGTTGTGATTGCGCCATGCTGCTGCCCTGTGTTACGCACGTAAGTTATTTCGCGTATGTGGGAGTTACAGGCCTGTTGGAGATATAAACCTGGCGACAAATTCTGAGGCAGCTGGCACTTAGACCGTCGCTCCCTCTACATTCTACTCGCGCCCTGAAAGAAGCAGATAAAAAGGATTAGTACAGGTATATATGTTTGTAAAGTTTAATTCTGTTTGTAGGCCACTTCATAAGCCTTCTTGAAGTTTAATATACCAATTTGAGAAAGTCTCGATATCAGGTGTTCTGTTCGTTCTCATTAAGAAATTCCTAAGTTACAGCCTGTGCAGTACAAATGCTTTGATATCCTTTGAAACACAAATCTTCTGAAAATGTGGCACCGGTCAATTACTTTGTAATAAAAGGAAGGGCTCGAAGCGAGCGTACTTGTGATCAAATTAAGAGAAGATTAAATTCAGGAAATGTTTTCGTTCCATTTCAATTCAATTCAGAGTGTTAAGCTTTCCATGTCTTAAGAAGGAATGTGCATGTTAAAACAGACTATTGGTATAATTTTACGTGGTGCCCTGTAGCTATGCTACACTCTTGTCTCTTAAACTGAGGCAGAACCGTTGTAAGTCCCTGTATAACAAAGAAATGCTGAAGACAATATTTGGGCTGAAGTAAGACTAATAAAAAAACAGCGGAGAATTACGTCATGAAATATTTCTTAATGTGATCGAATCAAGTGGGATGGGACGGGCAGGACGTGTAGCACACATGGGATATGACAGATTGGTGAAGTATTTTGTTCATAAAGCAAACACGAGTAAGAATCACTTGGGAAAATTAAGCGTGGATCGTACAGAGTTGTGGTGTAATAGTATAAATTTGATTCCATTCTCGTATTAGCTTTTCTAAAGACGCTGTTGAACCTTCGATTTGTATAAAATCACAGAACATTTTCTGCGATTGAGCAAGGTAATTACAAGCTTTTTAAGGAAGAACTTATAAACGTCTTTACAACATGTATGTGTACTGCACCGAGTTTCACGCCGAGCTGTGAATTTGAGACCCTCATAATAAAGCACTTATTTTGTGTCACAGCATTCTTACGCACTGCCTAAGTTTCTATCACGAACATTTAGTTATATCGTTATTTGACTTATCACTGATAAATCACAGCAGTAGATCCATATTAGCGGACTGCATTGTGTGGATATTTGTCTTGCGAGTCCTACTTTCATTATGTATTTAAAGGACAAACATACTCTGGAAAATACACTAATAGTGCCAGCTTTTTTTTAAGTGAAAAGCAAAAGAGCACTAAGCTGTAAGTTGTATCAAATAATTCAGAGCATTTGAAATTAATTAAACCGGTCAAAAAGTGTAATTTTACATAAATATAGTAACAAAATAAAAAATACGTTTTAATTTAACTAAATGTGTAATATTATTTGACGGATATTTTGTAGTACGTAAAATAATTGAAATTGCTACGTTGAAAACATGAAATAAATTATATTCTATGCGCAAATAAATGATTTGATGCAGACCAGCAGGAGCAGCGAAAGGCAACCAAAGCAAGATTTAGAGAACAGAACCGGGCATGAAATGACCTAGAATCATGACAGCTGTCTCATTCAGGTATGGCTGGTTATACAGTTTAATACATTATTAATATTCCGGCTAACGATGGATCATATTACGCGTATAAGCTTTCTGTCCTGCTATTGCTTCATCCAATTGCATATGTATATTGTATGTTGCCTACATTATCCTGAAATTTACTTTCACGAACCAGACAGCAATCCCTTACAAATAATCCAGACGTCGTTGGTTCATTAGTTTTGCCTGATTTCGCTTTATTGGATAAAGTATTTTTGTAGTTATGTACTCGTACACGAGTACACGTGAAAATAATTAAAATTCTGTGTTGTCTACTTCCGATTTTGGCGAGATATAATAAACCCTACAGGCAAACTGTCGACACACAAAGTTACTTGAAATAAAGTAATGCATTTGAATACATATTTGAATATATCTCTCCACGGCTGATGCAACGAGGTATGGAGACAGACTTTCTCGTTACATGGATAAAGATATGATGAGAATAAACCACTGGAGACAGTGAACCGATTCACAATTTACTTTCGGTAATGTAACGTCCATAACTCTGTCTTTTGCAAACATACTTTAGTTATGCAGAATGTTTTCACCAGTAAAATCATTGTAACTATTTGTAATATAATATAATAAATTCCACGTACAATTTTTGATGGGTTCATTTTGGAATGAATAACAAAGGGTTGTTTTTGGCTATACACTAAGGCTCAAATATTACTAGTGTGGCCTGTGTTGCTTTCGGCTATTAATGTAAATTTAATTGTTAAAACATCGCCGAGCAGATGAAGGAAAGATGGGGAAAGTGAGAGGCTTGAAGTTCTGGCAGGTGTGTTGCTGCAAATTCAAGTATTTGGGATCTTACACTGTGTTGGCTGGTACAAAGTTACACGACCGTAGTACCTTCGAAACGTCGGTAACTAATCACCAGTCGACACGGCGTAATATTCCGAAAGACTCGAATCTTTATCTGGAAAAGACTCTGCTTCCCAGATGTTGAATTAGCATGAGTTTCCAGATAATTGTAATGGGGCTAGTTCATCTTGATCAAAGTACCAGAAAATGAAGGCTTAGGCGGAACATGAAAATTAATTAGCATTTACCCTTTGTAATATTTGTTACGCTTCCCTTTGCTCTTTTTTACACTGGAACTAGGACAGCAAATTCAGGTCAGCGCAACTAATATTTGTTTGAGCTTTCATAAATAAAAAATAATGGACTGGACTGAATTTGTCGTCATTGTTCAAATTTATGCTTTGTATTAACAAATACCGGTGTCTGACAAATCCAAGAAGAGCATTATAAAGTAAACTAAACTTCTTCGGAAAATCGAAAATTTGATCCGTAAAATGTGATTGTTGCGTTTCAATCTCTGTTGTAGTTACATGGTAGAAAGCAAGTTTACAGGTTAATGTGAGTTGGCAGCATCACGCTTCTCAACCGGCAATTATGAATGTCGGTGGTACCCAACTAGAGTCGTCGGAAAAGTGAGGCATAGGGCGGCAGTCCGAAAACTTAGAAACCCACTCACAGAGTATGAATCCTCCCATAGTAAACGTGTGGAATCTTCCATTCATAAACAAGTATAATCATACTCTCATCCAGTT
This sequence comes from Reticulitermes speratus, assembly GCA_021186555.1. Classification (NCBI taxonomy): domain Eukaryota; kingdom Metazoa; phylum Arthropoda; class Insecta; order Blattodea; family Rhinotermitidae; genus Reticulitermes; species Reticulitermes speratus. Next base: position 34,034,602 of record JAJKFL010000001.1, on the reverse strand, counting down.
ATTTTCATATAAACACAAATGGCCGATCCCAGTGGCCGCGCGGTCCAAGGCGTGGGTCTACGGCCGCTCGTTTACTGGGATTGTGGGTTCGAATCCCCGCCTAGGGCATGGATGTCTGTCTCTTGTGAGTGTTGTGGGTTGTCAGGTAGAGGTCTCTGCGACAGGTCGGTCACTCGTCCAGAGGAGTCCTACCGAGTGTGGTGTGTCTAAAAAGTGTGATCGTGAAGCCTCGAAAAATGAGGCGGCCTGGGACCGCAAGGGGCTGTTGAGCCATTGGAAAAAAAATAAACACAAATGATTTTTCAGAGATCTAATTTACAAATTTCACCAGGGAGTAATTATATATTTCGTCTTTGCCATCCACTAATCAATCGTGACTCACAGCCTACAGACATAGAATCTCTACTTATTACAGTATAATATTGGAAATTCGTGAAACTCTGAACTTGACCGAGTTGGCTGACTGCAGGTCACAGTGACCATCATTGGTGGTCTTGCTGACGAAACGTTTGTTGGGCGCGTTCGCAAAATTGCGAAAAGCGACTATTAGCTTCGTCATGTCTGTCTGTCCATCTGTCTCTCCGTCTGTCCGTCAATCTGTTCGAATGAAACAGCTCGGCTCCCACTGGACGGATTTTCCTGAAATCTGATATATAATCTTTTCGAAAATATGTCAATACAATTCAAGTTTCATTAAAATCTGACAAGAATAAAGGCTACTTTACATGAAGATCTAAGTACATTTATGATAGTATCTCACTGAATTCTTCTTAGAATAAGAAATATTTCAGACAAAATTGGTAGAGTAAATGAAACACATTTTATTTTCAATACGTATTTTCCGAAAGTCGTGCCTTTTATGAGATAATGTGGAAAAAATATGGTAGAGCCAGATAGGCCACTGATGACAATATAATACGGCGCATGCGCTTTGCGTGCTGGGTAATTAAGGCTACAGACACACACTCAGGATATGTCATACATATTGCCTTTCCACGGCAACAATGGTTTCGCGAACGCGCCTCAATGTTACGTTTATACGTACACTGCCTGTCTTGTGTTTCATACCCTACTTTTGTGACCAATAGATTACATATCACCAGCAAGTTAGTGTAATGGTACCGCTCTACAATTATCTTTTCACATTTATCTGGCTGGATCCCCGGCGGTACTTTTCGGTCTGATCTGATGTATTTGTAGTTTTAGGAAGTTTCTGCAAGCGAATGTCTGGATGATACTGCAAATATGCTGGACTCGAATTCTTCCAAACTATCACTTTTTCCCCATTCACGATAGTTTCCCATTTTATTGCAGCCAATAATCCGTACCGTTGAAAGAAACTGTTAAATAACCATGAGAGTGAATAAAGATAAGGAACTGTCAACTCACATCTACCATGGACTTACTGAACATGACACGTCATTAGATAGTGAACCACTGACACATAATCAAATATCGTTAATGCAGCCTTTTTTTAAAGTCGGTTCACGGCAATGTAGGGTCTAGATGGCGTAAACTAATTATGTTAAAGTACAGTACGTGAACTAATAAGCCGCTGTGCAGGTCATCAGGTACTGTCAATTCTGTGTATGCGTCTCATTATTGGCAGTCACCTCACGGATGCGGGCGACATTACGGTACGTCACGTTTCGTTAGAATACGCCCCATGAAACAGTGAACAGCTGTTACCGTCGCTTGTAGCCAATAGACACATACAGGGAATCTCAGCATGTTCCGTTATTCTGCGTTATAAAGCACTGAAATGCAATCATAACAGAGCGCGTTGCAGTCACTACTTCCTTTTATCTGCATTAACAACACGCAAATAGTTACAAGGCCCATAGTATACAGGAACTACTGTCAACTGGGGAAGTTGTTCGACACTTAAGAGTCGTCTGTAAATCTCCAGTTACAAAATTATATAAATTCTAAACTTTTTTTGATGGAACGTCAGAACTGCTTCTTCCTACACTTCAACACTATAGAGTCTCGCCAGAAATTTCTGCATTCAGTAACATTTTTAAGTGGTTAATTTATCAGCATTAACTCAAGACGCTTTGAAAACAGATAAAGGCATGAACTGACTGTTAATTTGGGCACATTGTGTAATATTGCGTGTACTTTAGTTGCTGAGAAAATGCATTGAACTGAAACAACTTCATGTGATATTTGAGGTACGATGGGAATGAAAGTTTTTGTCTTAATGGTAGTGACGCCGTGTAGTTTGGCAGTTAATTTAGTAGTCGCTAGTAAGGAGATTGGTCTAGAAGTAAATGCTGAGAAAACTAAGTATATGGTCATGTCTCGAGATCAGAATGCAGGACAAAATCACAACATAAAGATAGATAATAAGTCCTTTGAATGTGTGGAACAATTCAAATATATGGGAACAACCCTAACGAATCGAATTTGCATTCAGGATTGAAGTCGGGGAATGTTTTTATCATTCGGTGCAGGATCTTCTGTCTTCCAGTTTGCTATCCTAAAATATAAAGATTAATATACAGGAATATAATTTTGCCTGTTGTTTTGTATGGGTGTGAAACTTGGTCTCTCACACTGAGGGAGGATCTTAGGCTAAGGGTGTTCGAGAATAGGGTGCTGAAGAGGATATTTCGCCTAAGAAGGACAAGGTAACAGGGGAGTGGAGAAGACTACATAAAGTTTAACTTAATGATCTGTATTTCATCACCAAATATTCGGGTGATCAAATCAAGACGAATGAGGTGGGCGGGCCATGTAGCACGTATGGGAGAGGGGAGAGGTCCATACAGGATTTTGGTGGGGAGACCTGAGGTACGGAGACCACTTTGAAGACCCAGGCATAGATGTGAGGATAATATTAAAATGGATGTTCAAGAAGTGGAATGGGGGGGATGGACTGGATTTATGGCTCAGGATAGGGGCAGGTGGCAGGCTCTTGTGAATTCGGTAATGAACCTTCGGGTTCCATAAATCGCGGGGAATTTCTTGATTAGCTGATGACCTGTTAGCTTCGCAAGAAGGACTCTGCTCCATGGAGTTAGTTAGTTAGTTAGCAGACTACACGTCATATTCCAGAAAACAACTTATCCTCATTAATATTAATCAACTCTTTTGTATCCATTTCCTATATTATATAGTTAAAGTTAATATCATATGAATTATCAGATGCTTACAATTAGATAATTTATTTTCTTGTTACAGTGGTTCCGCTGTACTGTGTGTAAGGGATAAATGCTTGTGTACAATACTTCCACACCGCTGCCATCCAGGCTCATTTAATTTTCTGGCCCCCTTTGTGAAAACTTGGATAAAGGGATTGAAAAAATTACATCCAGGACGGCCAGGTGTATTAGAAGATAACTGTATCCTCCGAATTATGAATGACATATGGTACTTACTAATTGGTAGCATTGAAAGTGCTTTGACAACAGCTGTCAGACCTGATGCATTTACATAATCATAGAACTGGTTATTCTGACTGCTCCAGGTGTGGGGCTGAGCAAATTATTTGACCTACTATTTAGTCCCGTGAAAGTAAAATTAAATGCAGCAGAAAAAATAGGAAAATAGTTCAGAAAATAAGTTTACACGGTGTATAATTTCTTACCAAAGAACCTGGACTGATCCTGGTTCAATGAGGAGAATACATAGGATGACGCCAACTGAACTTCTGCTAATTTAGGATACGCCAAACGATAAGGCGTACTGCAAATGAAAGTTCTTGTACCCGACATTACTATTAAATTTTGTGACCGTCAGGTGCTTGTCGCCCTTACGCTGTACTTGTAAGGGAGTAAGTCTGAATGTGTCTGTACTGCTAGGTGCATTTGAGGTCTGAATCTTCGACAAATATACGAATTTTGGGCAGTACTATCTCTATGTACATTCAACCATATACTGTATTAGATATTCGATGTTCTGGGATATTGCGCAGCGTCGATTGGTAGTTAGTTATCGACGTTTCGGAACCGATAGGCTGTCTGGGACATGTCAGTGACTACCTATAAACTCTGCGCAATATCCTGGAAGCACGAACACCTCATTTACACTACGGTGGAAGCTTGAAATAACTTATGTATTGTATTGTTTGGTGTCTGTAGATGTCTTATAAATTCTTGGCTAAATTTATTTTGTCAAAAAATAAATAGTTTCTGAAATGAAAGGTATCGTTTCGGGTAATGCCGCCACTTGATGTTTGAGCAGTAACGCAAGACGGACGTTCTAAGCTTTAAAAAAGATACCTATAATATGCAGCTTTTTTTGTTGTAACAATGGTAAATATTTTTCCAAGCCTCTGAAATCATACTCGAATAAAGCAGTAAATAGACACAGAAGGCAACATCATTTGAGTCTATTTGGAAATTTATAGTTTCAAAATTATTCACACCAGCATGCATGCGTGCTGTCACTCCAAGGAATGCTGTCTCAGTTTCAGATATTCTGGAATCTCTCCATAAAATTCAAGTGTCATCGCTGAGACAGCATTTTTTCCAAGCCATGTCTCCATTCAGCCGCTACAACTGGAAGCATCCACTCCAATCCAGACAAAAATACAGCAATATAAGGAGAGCACTCCGCCTTCGCTCCCCTGTTTATCCACAAACTCATGAGGGACATCATTACGGCCAATTCGTAACATTCTTCTAACACAAAGAAAGGAAAAGAAAATCAGCAAAAATTCTTCGATTTCAGAACGTAAAAGCTATATTTGGTGCTCAATCTTTGCACCCCATATATATATAGAAAACGCTTTCAGTTGTTCGCATTTTTCGAAAAGAAGCAATTCCACATTACAAGAACAAAAAACTGAGGTTAGCAGGAATGAAGATGAATTTCTGTAACTACAGAGGATACTACAACGACCATATTCAGTGCTTTCAGTGTAAGCGCTGGTATCATCAGAAATGCGATACGAAGTATCCTGAAAATATGGTTTTTGTGCCATACGGGTATGTGATGAGGGTTGTCCTTCACTAAGGGAGAGTGGCATATATTGTTGTTTTATTCATTTTTAATAGTTTTATCCTAATAAAACCGACCGTCAACTAATATTTCACTCATTAAGATTTAGTCTTCAAGTTAAATTTTTAATTATTTGTACCATGTTACGTTTTTATTGAAAACTCAAAACGGAGATTTTAAATATATTTGTTTTTAAAATATGTTGACATTACTTTATTCAAAGAATTTTTATTTTATATCAAATGATTTAAAATATTTTGTACTTGCCCAAAGTACCAAAATACATACCTGGCCTTACTTGTTTCACTGTCGGGTAGTAATGCCATTTACAAAATTTGTAAAAAAAAATATTTCTTAGTTAACTAAATTTTTATAACTATTTAAATAGTGGCATATAAACTTGTGCCTTCTCTAAATGCTATTATAAAGTTCAACCATTACAAATTTAAATGTTCACGGAACAATGAATTGTTAGCGTTCTTGCCCAAATGCACGATATACCATGGGAATTCTTCGCCGAGTGTTTTACTTATGTTTCCAGCGCTGAAGAAAAATCTTGGAGGCCACAAATTTGACGACGATTGCAATGTGGCAATAGTTGTGTCATAAACGTCTGACAAAAAAAAAGAACAGACTCGAACTTCTACCAAGAGGAAAGAGGAAAGCTTGTTCCATAATACAATAACACCTCAGTTGTGGCGGCGAGTGTTTGAATACGTAATGAGTGGGAGAGCAGGATAGTTGAATCTGAACTATTCCTATTAGACTTGAAAATAAATAAACCAAAACATAGACACTGCAAACTTATTTTCTAACCAATTATTACTAATTACATTACCAGTAGCAGGCATTCCACTTGCTCAAATTCATCTTAAAACATATTATAAGGCTGATTTCCCGCTTTCTCTGCGATTTTGATGAGATCTACGCTCTTCTGGGATATTACGCGGCGTCGTGTGGTAATTGTTTACCGACGTTTCGGGACAACGTATCGGTCCTACTCGGACTCTTGACCCGTGAAAATGGGACTGATACGTTGTCCCGAAACGTCGGTAAACAATTACCACACGAAGCCGCGTAATGTCACAGAAGAGCGCAGATATCTATTTTAAGGCTACTAGTATTATTAATATTAGTTTATACATTTATTTCTCATAAAATACTAGTTAATGTGAATAAGCGTACAGCCCAAAAGCTGCTCAGTTACTCTGTAATTCTCAATTAATTTTTCTAGCCGGTTGTCAGCTAATTGGTGCAAAACGCGTGAAAGACGTTGCAACCTGTGTCACGTCGTTAGAATGGAAATTTTGTGGCGTAATAAAATATTAAAATCATGAACGCGGAGACAAATGTAATTACTACGGTTGTACGAGTTGCGGCAGGCTTGGTGAAACATTTGCTAGACACAAGACGTGCCTAGAATATTTGCATCGGGTGAAAATTAACAAGAAGTCCCGTGGAAGACTAATTCGATAGTATTTATGTGTTTTCATTCCCAGCCAATTGTGTCATTTTGATTAATATAAGCAGTCGCAAATGTCGTTATTTGACTTCCTCCAACTCACAAATGTTATATGAAACTATGAATTTTCTCTGACATTTAGCAGGATTCCAATACGAAATATCGGCTCATCCCAAGACCAACCAATACACAGAGAAGAAAACGTCATACATAGTGCTGAGTAAATACTGAATATTAAGAATTTGGCTTTATGGAATTTAATTTCTCCCCTTTATTCCATCTTTCTTCCTGACATTTTCCCTTTTTTTCTATGTTTGTTTCAGTTTCAGTATTTATTTCTTTCTCCCTGCTAGAGACTGACATATTACGGATGCCCGTGACTGTAAAAACTGCGCCGTTCGCTAGAAGCCAGATGTCTAAATTTTGCAGCTGTGAGAAAGTATTAGAAACTTTTCGTGAATTGTATGCTTAAAACGCATGTGACAAGAAGGTAAATATGCTAATGCCTGAACACGTACATACCTGCGATCTGCGCTCTTGTGGAATATTACGCAGCGTTGAGTGGTAGTTCTGTACCGACGTTTCGGTACAGAACTACCACTCAACGCTGTGTAATAACCGAGAAGAGCGCAGATCTCATCTACGTCGCGGCTGAAGACTGAAATCACGCAAGTACATGCCTGCTTTCATAGTAGAAGAGCGTGAAACGATTTAAAGAAGAATATCAACGATAGGATAATTTCAGATAATATAATAATAATAATAATTGTTGCCTTTTGTCGACTCGTATTGTCTCTGATCGTAGTAACGCGATAAACAATTTATGTTCTTCATATATGTCCTATTTACGTAGAATGGAATAGCTACATGATTCGTTACTACGTGAAGTATGAGCTGTGATAATGTATGTAAGCTTATCATGGATAAATGGTTATATTTATCCAGCAAATTCTAATTTTCTTCTTTGGATTAAAATGGCTCAAATAGTCACATGATGAGAATTTCATCTCTGGAGAGGGATAGTTTTTATCCTTGTGTCTATCCTTTCTGTGAGAAATTGTTCACAAATATTATTACATCTGTGACCCAGTGTATGACGACAAAAGCTTCAGAGAATATGCATGAAATATGAACAGAGTTTGGTTGGTGGGCACGAAGGTTGTTAGGCGTTAACAAACTGGCTCTCATTATCTCGGTACCCAGCTGTAATCCAGATCGCGGCTTCCGTATCTTGTTATGGGCTTTCCATCTCTTCCCTCCGTGTTTCGTGAAAAGCCAGTATAGAAAGTTTAAACTCTTTAGAAAACCAAATGATTATAGTCCCACGTCATTTAGTTCTGTGTTAAATACCGGGCGAGGTGGCTTTAAGTTAGGTACCCTGACATGTACTGGGGAATTACCCGGTTCGAATTACAGCCTGGTTACCAAATCCAGAGAATTTCGTGGTTTATATCCAGTCTTGACAGATGACTGGCGTGACAATGCTTGGTATTGGTTATGACCGGGTTCTTCCAGATTCTGACCATCTCACAATTCATGATCAGTGAGGTTTACCGTACAATCTACACCACGACACTTTCTCTTCGATGATGAATACTGACACCTTCTACGTATACCATCCAAAAATATTAACATGTTCTTTTTGTAATAACTTATATTTATGCATCTTTTAAACTTGTGTTTCCTATGATTGTAATTATATATTTGGATTGGTTCTGATACTTTTGTAATTCATTTTATAGTTTTAATGTATCTAACCTTTGTATTTTATTTCCCTGAAGATGGCCGCATTGTTGGCCGAAACGTGTACGAGTTCATGGTGTATATAAACTGATTTTAATATACTTACGTGCATTAATTGGTAAAATTATTGTATGAATTCATGATCAAATTTAGAGGATATTGACGCTGTTTAACTTCATAACTTGAAGCAGTTTCGTTAAATAACCTAAGAACAAACTAGGCGTCAGTGATAAATCCAATACTCACCCAGTGTGACTTCACTGCTTTTACCGCGTTGTGATCAAGCAAACCATGCCGCCTCCCCACCCCCTCATATTAAGATCTCCATCCCGTCCACCGAACCCCTACAAGAAACCAATATCTGCTCAGACCATTCTTCAAACTGTATAATTTCCCTGTTACAGAGCTTGAGTTTCCTGGCGCCCTCTATTACTGTCGTTGATGAAAGTCGTCAGTCCCAGGCGGTCGAGTCCCACATTTCATATAAAACAAGTGTCATGTCGATACCGTGCGTTATCGACCTCATTGTTACGAAAGACTTTTTTTAGGTTGACACACCACTGTTAAAGACTTTTAACAAGTGGAGAATATTATGTATTTAAATTATAATATTGTAATAGTATTTGTAATGCGGTTTATTTGAAACAAAACTTGCTGTACTCAGGTGTTTCCTTTGTTCGGGATGGGGTTCATGCTAACCGACGAGCATACAGCAGTACTGTAACGGTGAGTCGGGCAGTTCAAAGTGGACGGTTGCACATGTATGTACGTTTAATATTCGTAATTACAATCCATAAAGTATGGGACATGTATGACCAAAGTTGGCACTCGTTTAATCCGGCACTGAATGATCTCAGAGTATTAGATAATTCTAAAACATTTCTTTGAGCGATTAATCTGGTCGTCCAAACGCGGCTATCAACACAAGAGAACAGAACACAATATCAGAGTATTTCCACACATCAAATAGCACTAAACCTCAGTTTTTAAAATCGTATATATCTAACAGAATTTATCGTTATACTGCTAGTAATTTTTCAGTTTCTCTTTCCTATTTTTAACTACAGAATGATTTGTGCTGAAAACGTCATGCTCTGTCCATTTGCGTGTCAACTGTCTAATGGTGAGGAACACGATACAGCTTAGGATCGGCCACTCTCGGCCAGGAGACCGAGTATCCCGAAAATGTTAGTGACTCTACCCACTTCTTGACGAATAATGTTGGATGGAGAATGAAATTACACTACAACCGTTTCCTTCCATATCTCCTTCATTCATTTAGTGATCAACCTATAATTCGTCTCTGTATCATCTGTACTACTGAAAACCGCACTAAGTATAACGTAATTAATAAACAAATAAATAAAACAAGATTTTTCGCGGCATTTCTCAGAATTGGAGATTCAGATACTTTTTACATCCCCTACGTTTTTGATAGGTGGGTATGATCAACACTTATAACTGTTTTATATAAAATTGTATGTTTAGAGTTCTAAATTGAGTTACGGTGGTGTTTTGTCATTGTTAGAGCATTTGTCGGCATTGTCAATTGTTCATGTGCACTATTCTATATGTGTGATTAAGACTCACGTCTGATGTTTAAGAATGGGGCGCTGAGGAACTAATTTGGGCCAAAGGGGAGATAGCAGGGGAATGGAGAATACTGCATAATGAAGAGCTTTATGATCTGCAGTCCTTACCAAGTATTATTCGGGCGATAAAATCAAGAAGAATAAGATAGACGGGGTGTGTGACACGTATGTGGGAGAGGAGAGATGCCTAAAGTGTTTTGTTGGGAAACCTGAAAGAAAGAGGCCACTTGAAAGACCTAGGCGTAGATGGGAGGATAATATTCAAATGGATCGGTAAGAAGTGGGATGGGACAAGGACTGGATTGATGTGGCTCAGAATAGGGACAGGTGGGGAGCTCTTGTAAGAGCGGTAATGAAACCCCGTGTTCTATAAAATGCGCGGAATTTCTTGACTAGCTGAGGAAACGTTAGCTTCTAAAACGGACTCTGCTCTATGGAGTTAGTTATTGTCCATGTCTGTGCATGATCATATGCAATTCTTTTATTAATATTTTCATTTTCGTCGTGCTGCTAACAATTTCGTTTGTGGGATGTTATTTGTACTGGAATGTGAGACAAGTGGGGAACATATCCTAGGAAATCCCTCTACTGGTCTACTCAACTGTGAATTATAAAATATTGGGAAGTGCTGCTATGCCGAATACAAAAATTCAATAATCCGAATATATGTCACTCTTGCTCTTTGGCGCCTGACACTGGTGGTCTGGTCACAAATGTCACGGACAAGTAATCCTAACCGGTACGTCGAGGTGGAACCAAAAAAAGTGCTTGGAAGATAAATTGTCTGTCGGATGACATATGTTTACCGTGTAAAACCATTTCTACGTGTCTTGCCTCAGTCTTTGTACGGAAATCCATTCTGCATTGAGAACGCTGCAAATCGCCTGTCCGCAGAAATGAGAACTCTGATTACGTCAGCCATTCTTAGGCTTGACGGATTTTATAATACTAAGGCCCACTTTTATTGCTCCATAAAAGTTTCTTAGATGAGATGTCGTTTCTTTCAAGTGTGGTTGATGTTCGCGGGAAAAGACGTGAAGGATGAAAGTGTTATCACAATAACTACTTTTCGGTTGTTTGTTTGTTTTGGTGGTATGTTGCTTACCCTAAGGGCACTTGAATGGTTTCTGTGTTAATAAAATTTATTAGTAGCAGCGTTCTTAAAACTTTATTCAAAATTTGGATAATAGCGCAGACACTTAAACTTTTGTACGTGACATCAGTGAAGCAGAAGTATTTATTACTCTGTTGATAATAGACTGTAAACTAGTCCACATCCTGAGCAAAATTAATCCAGACATATCCTTCCTTCCATTTCTGTAAAAGTCATTGGAATATTATCTTCGCATTTACGCCTAGGTCTTCCAAGAAATCTTGTTGCTTTACGTCTTTCCATTACAATCCTTTATGCATCTCTATTCTCCCCACGCGTGCCATATGGTCAGCCCATTTCATCCTCGTTGATTGTATTTCCCTAACAATATTTGGTGTGCAGTAAAATAGCCAAGTTAATGTATGATGCATAATAGTAAATTTGACTCAGTCCACACAAATTGCTTATTTTTATTACTGATGTTTTTCTAGTTACGTGTTTCGGCTATAATGTCTCCATGGGGCCAGCAAATTTATTTATGTAGCTAACTGGATAACTTACATTGCTATCAGTCTTGTTGTAACTAGAGATCTTTAGTTTTACATGTATGAATATTTTCAAATTGGGATCTGTAAGTACAAAAACTACTAGCTTACATAAACGTAATTTTTAATTTTAATTTTTAGCTATTATAAACCGAAACACCAATAATAAAACAATACATACAAGCTGTTTCGACTGTGTCAAACTTACTACTTTGAATTATGTACTACTCTAAATAGCACAACGGATTTTATCAACTAAATACAATTTATAAAGCTCCTCATCTTGAAGTTTTCTTCAGCTTTATTTTGCTTCCTGTTATGTCCAAATATTCACGCCAGCAGCCTGCCATCGAAACCCTTCAGTTTGCTTTCTCCCTCATTGTGACAGATCAGGTGTCACATCCATACAAAACAAGAGGGAAAGTTATACTTTCTTATGTTTTTACTTTAAGTTCTCAGATCGCAAACAGGAAGATCCGCTTCGTAAAATATATTCAGCCGGAAGTTAGCAAGCATTTCTACGATTTTAATTGTTCTTAAATTCTTCCTGAATGAAATGCTTTGCTATAACCATTGAGACGGAATTTAAACTATACCCTTTCCTCCTCTGTGAAAAGACCCTAGAGCCTAGCTGCGCAATTTGAGATTTGACATATGTTTTCCATGACCATAATTTAGGAAAGCAATGTAGGTTTTTTCTTATCATAAATATATTTCATGTATATACATTGTGCCCTTTTGATATTTTGTGTAATGTTTGCTTTCCGGAGTAAATTTCTATAGAGGTGATGTAATTTGATTTATTATCTTTTGCGTAGATTGAATGAATACGTGTGTGTGCACTTTGCCTATGAATGTAATGTTGGTAAATTTTGTAGCTTTCTTCCTTCTGTGAACAGGATGGTCTGATATTGTGCAAAGTTTGAATTGGATACAATTTTCCCTGTAAAACATGCGTTACTACGAATATGCATATTTTGTTCCGCCTAACTATCACGTAAATATCTGAAGTGTAAAATGTTCTCTATTAACATACTGCGGAGATACTCAGTACGTTATTTCTTTCTCATAAATACATCTTATGTCTCAATTAAAGTGCGATTCCCATGCAGTGGTGTGAGAAAACTGTAATAGGGGTTTGTTTCTCGCCTATTCTCATAGGTAAGAAAAGTAAAGAATGAACCTACTCGTCAGATTTTGTGTAAATTGGATGGTAAATAGAATTCCGAAAATAACAAAAATTGAAGGTATGAACAATGAGTCTGGGTCGGACAGTAATCCATATTCTACTACGCAGTGCGGGGAACACTCATCTTGAAGGACTTTTATTTTCCTTCTCTGTTCCCCTACATCCACACATCATCTTGCACTCTTAACAAGGTCCCTGTGTAAGCGACAGGCAATCCATCATGCCCAGACTAGATTCTGCGTTAAAATCCGTGCACCATATCATGCAGTAATGCTTTTTATTAACACTTTCAGAGTCTCAACGCACAACTCTCATGGCTAGAACATTATTTATTTCTCGTCACATCAGAGACCGGAGGTGCTTGAACTCCGTGACTTTCTCCGTCTATGTTGCCATATATTTTAAACCCTACTTCATGCTGAGAAATTTAGCTGCCTTTTTTTTGTCATTTACGTAATCAACTATGAAATTGTCTCTCATTTTATTACCTCAGTTTACATAAAATAGGAGAAGTAGGTTCACTGGTTACAGTTAAAACAATAACTTGTTTAGTCGTAGGAAAACGGTGATTTCTGATTTTATCTACGGCACAGAACACTCCCTCTTATCAAAGTCGTTTGACAAAACAAAACAGGCCCGATAACAGGACCTTTCTTCACTATCTTCAGCCGAATTATGTCCATCCAATCATATCTTTCCACAACATGTTTATACTTTTAGTATATGTCTTATAATTTTCTTGCGGAGTGCGAGGAATGAGCTCATGATAAGAGGTTCTGGCCACCTAATAGCCTTGTGTATCCAATAAAACGTATCAGGAATTTCGATAGAACTCGATACTGGAAAAGCTCCAGTATAACCATTGTCATACACATTTCACGTGGGGCTAGTTGTAGGTTTATCAATATTCAAACTTCAGAAATTAAAGTGTAACTATTTCATTATCATGCCCACACGTCAAAATTCAGACGAAATGAGGCAAAATTTGTTTATTTATAATTTATGTGCTAACATAATTCATTCGTCAAAAAATTATGTGAATGTCTTTATGTTGGGAACGATAGCTGGATCGAAGAAAGAGGAGTAACAGGAAGGTTAGAAAATATGAGTAGGTTATATAACAAGGGGCTTAATAATTTGTACTCTTTAAATCATGTTACTATAGTGATAAAATCAAGAAGGACGACATAAACAGCACAAATAGTACACACGAGGGAGATGATTCTTTTTAAAGTATTTCCGTAGGAGACTCTGAGGGAAAGATGGAATTTGGAAGATCTAGACATAAGAGAAAAATCATATTAAGGCGAATCTTAAAGAAAGACTATGCGAGTATGTTGAATGCAAATGTAGGATATACTGGTGTTGATTGTATTCGTCTGGCCCAGAGTAGGCATTAGTGACGCATTCGTATGGGTAGAGTACTGAAATTTTGGATTCAATAAAAGGCAGAGGGTTTGTTGACCGTCTGACGAATGCTGGCAAGATCGGCAATAACTGACTGGCATGTTAATTCCATTGCAGCTTGAACACAAAGGAACTTTACTTTTTTTTACTTCGGAATTTCCTCTATGTCAGTTTTGCACAACTTGTAGTTCAGTTTCCGAACATAACTCGCTGTAATATTTACAACTTCTTCCTTTTTTATCTTACCGTGTTTTGTCATACCTTCCCTACGTCATGCTCTCCACCTTTGACAAACCTACCACATTGCTGTCGTACCTGACATATACGAGAAGTCCTATGTGCGAATGTTCGTCATACCTTGATTTTTTTTCGCGGATCATTATATATACCACACCGCATTATATAATACTTCTCTTTCCCAGTCAAGCGCAGAATTATCACTGAAGTACAAAGAACCTTCTTAAAATATCTACAAACGAAACCTGCCACAATTAACTTATTTAAGTTTCTCTAAAGCCATCTCTCAATCCTTGCCTTGATTAATTATTCGTGTATTGAATAAGTCTCTGCCGGCTGCATATGTAACATTTAGTGCCAAGTTGTATAACGATTTTGAATGAATTTTTAAGGACCTGAAAAGAAGCGATCGTGGCCTACTTTAATGTACCACCGAGAAGTGTAAGCCACAGCAGCCACGATGTGAAACCAGACCTTCCCCGTAGGAAGACGCGCTAAAACTCTTTTCTCTTCCGATTTTTCTGATCTTACTCTATGCAAATACACCAATACTTTGTATACTTTTTAAGACCTTTTGCACTTCCTTGTGCAAAAATATTTACGTGAGCATGCTGATCTTAAGTGAGAACACTTCCGCGGAAAGATCGTGTAGGTGTTGATACCCCTGTCAAAGAACGCCGCTAGCTAAGCAGCAGTCCTCTCTATTTTCTCTTTGCAAAGTTTTAACGCTGAATTCAGGTTTCCTGGAGCAATAGATCACGGTTCGCAGACCACAGAGAGGTTGTTGAATGTGGGGGAGGGGGGTGCTACCGGACAATGTTCTGTCTGAAGCAGAGGTATACATTCAGTGTTAAAGTGGAGCAAGGGCATAATTCGTAGTTTAGATTGGTATTGAGTACCTCTCTGAATTAATTCTAAATTAAATTACGTTTCACAGATTGCTTTGCATTCACTGTAACCTCTTTTTCTACAAAATCGAGCTCAAGTGTTAGAATCGCAAAAACACCGTACTTTTTAAATAACTACTGAGGTCCCCAAAAGTCAGCCCTCTTAACTGAACTCTCAGAGAATTCTTTCTAAAAGCTTTCTTGCATTGACGTTGCATTTTAAAGGAAGGTGGGTGTCTTTGTTCTGATCTCCTCTGCTTTCTGCAATAGGATGTCCCTAACATGGTGAATTTCTTTCTTACTTCTGTTCCCCTGAATCATAGGCTACTTTAGTTACCGGGTATTCACGGAGTCGGTGCCTAGATTAGAGATGCTGGAAAAGTAAAGCTAATAAAAACGTATTATCCAGTTTTAACACCTTTCTGAAATGCCATGAATTTTATGTCACATCGGACTTCTTTGAGGTTTCCAGGTACCTTTTTCCATAAACAGAGGAAAATATCTGCTTGTGTTTGGTCACCCTATTTATAGAGCTGAGCTACTGCTCTCTGTAAGTTTTATTTTATTTATGGTTTATTTAACGTCGACACCAGTATCTCTGACTTCGTATTATCGAATAGTAATACAGTCGGTGAAGAGGGAATTGAAATTATCTTGAAAGAAGCAGTCGTGCCCTAATTGAATGTAATATCCCAGAAACTGTGCTGAGAGATTAAAGAAAGCCAGGAAACTCATGATCGTAGATAGTACATATATATATTCTAGCTGAATTTCAAAAAGACATTTCCCGAAATTGAGTTAGAAAATTTATGGTCCCCATGCAGAACCAGATAAATCAATTTTCCATGTCGGACTATATTTAATCAGAATTAAAGTTAGAAGTTTTTTTAAAAAATCCACACAAGAAAGGAATAATTGGAAGGTTGTGTCTGTTGGATTGTCCTTTCACATGTTTTGTCTCCGAACCTGGTGAACAGAATGGATGAAATTTGGCACTGAGGATCCAGGCTGAAAGTTGTGGTGTACATACATTTGATTTTTCTGTGCACCAATCAGTTACAGCCCCCAGTTTATATGATGCCGCAAAATGTACCATTAATTTTTGTTCGAAGTACCCTGATGGTACAAAATCTTCGCACATGATTTAGATTAAAGATAAACTTACAATCAGCAAGTTTGGTGGGACATGTGTCTCCATCTGATTAATATTCAACATAACGGAAGGGAGTGCTAGTTACGTATGTTGGCTTTCATTCAGGTACTAAGATTCTGTTTGACACAACAGGTTTGTGTCACGAAAAATTGCAATATGGAAGTCAGAAGAGGTATGCAAATATAAAAAAAGAGTTGGAGTGTACAAATAAAGTTACAAAGATATATGAACTACATAAAACTTTTTCGTGGAATATTTTAGTAGTTCATCAGTTTGGATAACTGAGCGCATTTGGGAGCATAGTAAGATATTTAAGCATTAATTCTTTGTTGAAAATTGCTTTGGGTTGGAATTCTTTTGACCACTAGCAGGTTTTTTTTTCACCAAAATCTGTGTCTTCAAAATTTAAACGTAGAATTTTCCCTTCGTGTAAGCACCATACTATAAGGCACTAAAGGAATGGAGCCAAATTCCCAAGCACTTTCAACGTCGTCATTCGCTTTAGTCAATGCCTCGTACTCTTGATTCAAGTAGTTATCCCCTTTTATCCCAAACCATAAGAGACACCCCTCTGTTATTTCTCCCTGTGCTAATTGTATGACAATCCGTTGCCAGTGGATCGGACAAAATCTTCTTCACGCTTAGATTCATTCTACTATCCACCGAAACACACAAACCTTTTGCAACTTTCCATCTATAAAGCAAACCTGAGGCTTACAGCGAATTCAATAGAGAGGATTGTTTACGACATCCGTGGTACCAAGCGAAATTCAATGGAAATCAAAAGTGGAAAAATTGCAAAGCAAGCGAGAACTTTATAAACAGTATTTTAAAGAAGAATTACTGTAAAGACTGGGATATACTCTTTGAATCTACGCGAATTCTGATTTTATCTATATTGAGAACATCGCCGCGACGCAACGTGTATCACTAGATTGTTCTCGTGCTGTGAGCCGCGTCAATGATTTGCTAAAAAGTAACGTTTTTGAGACTTGCTGCCTCTCCATCATCAAAGTCAGTGCTTCGGGTATCACATATTACGGTGCCCACCCCATAGAAGATGACTAGAAAGATTTGAATCTTTCGCGGCGAACAAGTCCACTAATTTGTTTCCATTCTGTCACGCATTAATGATTGGCTAAAAATTAATGCCTCCGACACCTGTTATTTCTCCACCGTCACGGTCGATTTCTTGTCACTGTTCATTTGTTAGAGCTGTGCTTGATTTTTGACAGTACTGTGGATTTCCTCATTCTTTGCAGGAGAGTGATGCGATAGTTCCTTCATAAAAAGGAAGAGAAACTCTCCTTCCAATAGAGACCTACTTTTATGTTCATCGCTAAAATAATTGTCTTACTCTGTAACTCCGCACTTTATAGATTGTGCAAATGAAAACGTGTGAATTAAACTATCTAAAATTAACTTTTGAGGAATTTTTCTAAAGTTCTCAATACGCATCATTAAGAAAAACAATAAATTAAAGAATCGAGATAAATATCGATACTGCAGCGGGATTCGACCCCGCGATTGTAGTGTCAATGCTGTCCTGTAACAAAAGCAGCGCAGACTGTAAGCCATCAGGACTGCCTACGCCTTCATTGCAAACTACAAAATATTCTGACAAAGCTTGTTAGTCCACACGAGGAGCCTCTACCGTGTGCATTACTGAAATGAAATTACTGGCGTCCGCTTTTGTGTTGCTCATGCATCCCGCAGGCGACTGGCTACCTGTTAGGATTGTCAATTGTCTCAGATCTCAATTAACCCAGCATGAGGCACAATATATGTAAGCTTCACAGTCAAGCCTTACAACTTGAAACTAGAGAAACAAGCAAACATATTACGGTGGGTTGCACTGAGTATTACAAGTTGTTTGCCACAACCTAACACTTATTGGATTTTTCGAGGTAATTACAGCAGAAAGGTAAAGACAATAGCGAGTTAAATGCCACATAAAAAGGATGTGGCGCTGCGTCCTTTGATGTAGTTTATTATAGTCATTCTAATGTAGACCTTTAACAAAGCTTGGCTTCTCGTGTCTACAGAACAGGATGTTTTGATAGAATTGGCCGAACTTGATCATTCTTTTTCGTCTGGATTCTAGACATACAAGAATTATTACATTATACTTGAGGTTCTCCGAACGAAAGCTATAAAGATTACTGTGACGCCATGTCTTGTAGTAATAGCAGCGACAGTTAAAAGAAACTTGTGGCAGGATCCCTGATTATGTAAGCAGCAGATTTCTTTGGAACGTCAGTACACTTTTTCAAGCTACACTGCATCAGATCGTAGAATTCAGTCTTCAAAATATGCGACAATATTGATTCTGAAATCTACAGGGCTTTTCATTCCGATAATGTGAAATATTTAAAGAAAATACACGTCCAGTGTGACATTAACATCTTAGTTCCCCTCTTGATTGATTTGTGTAAGTTTTCTCAGTCTAAGAAAAATGGAAAGTAATCTGCTGTCAGGCAAATTGACGAGTGTGAAATTGCGAGTGAATATTGCGATTGAATAGTAAATTGTAGGATTTAGGAGCCGAAGTCTTTGATTAAATTTAACTGTCTCCGAATCCAATCCAAAGACGGGCTATTTTGAACATGGTAATGGGCATTGGGAGACATAAAGAGTGGCATTTCTTAATCATCTATTACATCCTCATCAGGATTATTACAATGTCATTATCATTATGTTTTTTTTCTGTGGCTCAACAGCCCTATGCGGGCTTAGGCCGCCTCATTGTTGAGGTTTTGGAGATCACACACACACAGACACACCACACTTGGCAGGACTCCTCTGGACGAGGGATCAGTCCTTCGCAGAGACCTCTACCTGTCAACACACATCACTCACAAGAGACAAACATCCATGCACCCGGCGGCATTCTAACCCGCAATACCAGCAAGCGAGCGGCCGCAGACCGACGTCTTAGACCGCACGGCCACTGGGATCGGCTATCATTGTGTTGATTAGATAAAATTAAAGTTGTCCCTTTGTACGTCGTGAAGGCATACAGCGAAAATGCAGGTATAGTTTCTCTTATTCTTAATTTCAGCATCAGGTAAAAATGAATGCTCAGTTTCACGCCCTGGCTGCTTTACTCCTGTGTCCAACGAATATTAGGCCGGTTTGTAATCACAATCGGTCTGGAACTTTGGATAAAAGAAGATGATATTAGATTTTATACTGCTCATTCGCGCCACTGTCGATAATCAACTCACTACACTCAGTCCAACAAAATGCACTATATTGTTCCCAGATATTTTATATTACAATATCACGCTGAACACTGCTACATGTTTCGATCCCATATGGGATCATCATCGGGGAATCACATTAAAGTAACATTTCACAAAACCGAACTAGCAATCAGTTTACACAATAGAAAGATGCAAAAAAGTCAACCACTTAAAATGTAGGCGTTTGTTTTATAATGGATACTGGTTAGGGTTTTGGAGAGAGCCTACATGTTTAAGAAGAATAAGACTTTCTTAAATAATTATTTAACTGTACTTCGTTATATATCATATATAGCAGTGTAAGCAATTGAGATTTCAATTTGCATTCAAAACCGTGTATTTAATCTTCCATTATTGCCAACCTGATGATAGCCCATTGGGCTGAAACGTGTTGTTGAGTTAATACTGAATGCATGAATTGTTTTTTCGACTGAATCTACTGTGATTCTGTTATCTAAAACACAAAGGGGATGAATCATCCTGAAAAAGTCATAGCTTAGACCTAGAATCGAAACCCAGAGCGAGAGGTAAAACTCACATAAATGTGTGGCAAATTGAAGATTAACATTTCATTAACAGTGTAGAACTTAGGATTAATATAAGGGACGTGCACTGCAGAAAACTTGGTGTTAGCAGGCACGTCGGTATTCTTTAATGTGACTGGGCAAAATGAATTATTATAATGCATTAATAAGTAATATATATAAAGGCGAATTAAATAAAGAGTACCTAAATTAATTGCGTGTATATGAGTGTGTGCTTCTTATGTCATCAAGCGGCTATCCGCTTGACGATTTTTGTGCCATGGTACCACTGCCTCGAACAAGTCACCACTCTACTTTTATCAGGTTCTAAATATGGTACATTTAAAACTGACAGAGATAAGGCAACATTGAGAAGGGCAAAGTAGAAAGAGAGATAGAGAATGACTCGAGTATATCCGAAAGAGGAAACTGGCGTGCTTCTCCCTCAAAATAATAACAAATGCTTTCAATTTCAACTGCCGATAAATGGACCTTCTGTGCTGCTTTGTTCAGCCGCAGCAAGCTTCTCTTTTGTTTGGTTTCCTCATCGTAAGTTCGTGACCGTTTTCTGTGATCAGGTTCCACACAAATTACAGACTGCCTCGTAAGTTTGTGAACGCTTTTCTTGTTTAGACCTTCTATAAAACTGCAGAGAATTTAACAGCTTCGTTGAAGTATTTTCTACTTGCATCCTGTGCAACACGACCCATCTGGATTTTTTTTTATTAGGTTTTACATGCATAATTTGCAAATGTAGGACACAGTGAACACTTGCTTGGAAGGTTTTGTGCATTTTTTCGCTTGCGTAAACTATGTTTACCTTATTTCCCAAATTCCTTACTGGGTTTCGATTGATTTTGACACTGGATTTTTACATTGAAACTAACCAGACGACTTTAACATTTATCTGATTAATGTGAAGTGCAAATGTTAGTTATAACTCTATAGAGCAAATTTCTCCTCTGAAAATAATAGTCCATCAGCCCCTGAAGAGATCCTCTCCTTTTGTGGATTTCAAACATAAAAAACCTCACACCACTAGATGCTGTCCTGAGCTATATAAATCTACTGTGCACCAACATATCCTCTTTTTTTACTTATGGCTAATTCTAATGCATTTCAATATTATCTTCTCACATATACGTCTATACCAGGCTACACAGTATCACATCCTCTAAGAGCGAAATTGCAATTTATAAAAGGATTCTCTTCCTGTTAGGTTTTTCCTCTGAAATTGTGCATAAATTCTTCACCTTCTACAAGCATAATAGCATAAGTGCCTCACGTCATATTCCTTGATGTCATTACCCTGATTGACCACCAGTACAAGTACATGCAGTGTCTCATCTTACGAATATTAAGTTAATATGTATAATTTTAGCCGATCCCAGTGGCCGCACGGTCTAAGGCTTGGGTCTGAGGCCGTTTGCTTGCTGGGATTGTGGGTTCGAATATCTACGGGGGCATGGATGTTTGTGTTGTGTTTGTTGTATAAGGACAGTAGTATGGGACATGAAGAAGGAAGGAAGGATTTAAAAGTGCACAATGGATCAAAGGAACAAACGGGACAGGAGAAAAAACTCGCTGGTGGCATGACTGTTTGTTCTATTTTTGTGTTGTGTAGGTAGCGGCCTCTGCGACGAGCTGATCACTCTTTCAGAGGAGTCCTACCATGGACGTGTGTTTGTGTGTGATCTAGAAACCTCAACAAAGAGGCAGCCTAGGCCCGATTAAGGGCTGTTGCACCACAGAAAGAAAGTATAATTTTTATGTTTTAATTATCTGAAATATTACTCAGTATAGGGTTTTAATAGACTAATTATGTATATTCTTTTGTATTTTGATAGTTCTCACTTAAAACTTGTGAAAGTCATTTATAATGTACCAATATTAATTGTTTGAAATTTGTATACTTCAAATCTGTGGTCTTTTGGGTAATTACACGACGTCGTGTAGTAATTATTTACCGACGTTTCGGGACAACGTATCGGTCCCATCTTGACGGGTCAAGATTCCAAGAAAATCTTGACCCGTGAAGATGGGACCGATACGTTGTCCCGAAACGTCGGTAAATAATTACCACACGACGTCGTGTAATTACCCAAAAGACCACAGATTTCATCAACATCGCGGCGGAAGCCTGAAATCAAGGTTGTGTACTTCAGTTTGTTTTAAAGGTCATAATTACACATAGTCCTCCATATGTCTGCTACTTATCTGGCTAGGTAAAATCTGTGAGAGCTTTTCCTTTAAAGTTTATAGATGTCTGTACGATATATTATATAAAACATGTATAAAATCATTAATTAGGGAGAATCGTTAATATAAATAATATAATAACCTATTGTGGCATGGAAACATAGTCCTCCATATGTCTGCTACTTATCTGGCTAGGTACAATCTGTGAGAGCTTTTCCTTTAAAGTTTATAGATGTCTGTACGATATATTATATAAAACATGTATAAAATCATTAATTAGGGAGAATCGTTAATATAAATAATATAATAACCTATTGTGGCATGGAAACCTTGTCCAAATTCCTAGTATTGACCTTCCCTCTATCACCTGCCCGCCCATTAAAACACATTGTATATATTTGTACAGCAGAGAAGTTGCATTCTTAAACGAAACGTACCATATTGAATACATAGCATACTCCGAGGTTTACTTTACCTCGTGTCCTTGTCTTACAGCTCTTCAGACTGGAGCGTCTGTCTCCAAATTTTTTTTAGTCTGGGATAAGGAATTAATTTTTGCTTCGGGGCAGATTGGTACGTTGTGAAGTGACAGTGGACCCGATAACATTGAGGAAAAATCTCTTCTTTATTTGGGACACTTAAATAACTAACACATATTCTCGCTGACAGAATATACTTTAATCTGTAGCTATACGAGTAAATACCGATGAATATTACATTATTAATGATTAATTCGGAGAGGATATCATAAAGTGTGATTGCCATTTTCATGATTCTACGACAGCTTAGTACCCACTATGCAGTGTCTTACTCAATACTCTTTTAAGCTTTCTCGCATCAGATGGAAGTGTCTTAAACCCACGTGTTGCATAGGGACCCAAACACTTGAAATTTTGTCACATCTGAAATTTATGAACTCGTATTTATTTATTTATTTATTTATTTATTTATTCAATGCAGTTACAGCACTTACACCTCACTGAGTATTAGAGAGGAAAAGGTGTTTTCCGTAATAAATTAAATAGAATTTGTCAAGGCGTTCTTTGATGTTTCCTAAGCCTAACTGCAGTCTGTATATGCATTAACTGTTTATGATGGACATAAAATGTCAGTTAATTGCTTAAGGGAAATTAGTACGTCTGAATCTCTTTCAAATCGGAATTTCCGGACAGTGTGTAATGAACGTCACCCACATGTAACTTGAAAAGGATATTGTACTGGGCTCACAGGTGGTGAGACGGACGGCACTACATGACCTATGTCAAGGCGGCCTAAAATTAATAAAGGATCGTAAGTTTCTTATATCCCTGGTTGGGACTGAATATTTCGCTTTCCATATCTGACCCTCGGGCTACAGTTTGCACTTCTCAACTCTATTCAGGTCTATTTATCCCTGTGCCTGTCACTAATACTGTTTCGTGCTACGGTTAATTACATTTACGCCACCATTTCTTCAATTTCCCTGTACATTTGACACTACATTTTGTCGGAGAAAAAATCTGTCCCTACAGTTGTTTTTCTTCTAAAATGACTTTGTCTTTAAAATGTTACAGTTTGCTGCATTTTAGATAGTTTTTAAACCTAATTATTATTAGGTAGTCCGAAGAATTATGCTTAGCATACGTCAGCTTTTTGTACAGATGAGAGTAACCTATCCTATATCCGCCTGTGACTTTGAAAGGTTTTATCTTCTATACCGAAAGACTTTATTATACCATACCTCCTCATTGTTTCATAAATTAATTGATATATTCCTCTCAGGATCAGTTTAGTTTTCACTGTTTCACCAGAATATCAGGCACACAACATTCCTAAAGTGACGATTCACAGCCATCTCCTAATTACACCAAGCTCTGTCCTAACCAACAGCAGAGGAACAAAACACACGTGCGTCACAATAATGTCGATCTCCACTCCTGTGCCCGTAATTAACAAGAGGATGAGAAATGTTTAATTTTGATAGCTGCGT
This sequence comes from Reticulitermes speratus, assembly GCA_021186555.1. Classification (NCBI taxonomy): domain Eukaryota; kingdom Metazoa; phylum Arthropoda; class Insecta; order Blattodea; family Rhinotermitidae; genus Reticulitermes; species Reticulitermes speratus. Next base: position 34,010,410 of record JAJKFL010000001.1, on the reverse strand, counting down.
TTGTTTCTTTGCTGCCGTGTTGCATTCCACTGGACGGTCATACGTCACGAAGCGAGGCGTTCAAACGCCACAGGAATCCGTAAGGCTCAAATAATCAAACTGCCATTTGACGTGAACGTTTGATGCAGAAGTGGATTACCGGCATGTTATTAATTCTTTCCAAAACGTTAAGTTAGCTAATCAAATCACAACACCCAGACCAAGAAAATGCACAATACTGTTCCTTAGATATTTATATTACAATATCACATTATCATTCCTACGTGTTTCGATCCACAAGGTATCATCATCAGGGAATCAAATCAAAACAACACCACACAAAAACAAACTAGCTACCTTGGCATACAATACATAGGTGTAAAAGAATAAAACATTTAAAATGTAGGCAGTTCTTTGTAGTATTGTTTTATAAGTGTAGTGGATCCTGGTATGTCGACCTCGGTGGACTAGTGGTTAGCGTGCTCGCCACTGGACGCGGGTTCGATCCCGACCGAGGTCGATTAATTTTTAAGGGTGATAAAAATCCGGAGCACCACTTTCTTCGGAGGGGAAGTAAAGCCGTCGGTCCCATGTCGTAGATTTACGGCATGTAAAGAACCTTACGGGCATGAATAAAAATGTTACGTAAGCTAAATTCAAAGCCTCCATTTCTCACCCAAGTCTCCTGACTGCCTGCCAGATGGCTCTGGCGGACACATCAGGATCGATAGAATAGTAGCGCGGCCAGTTGGCCAGTCTTAGTAACCTCGGAAAGAGGAGGCAAGAGGAGGCCCGAGCCCATATAGGGCTGTTGAGCCATGGTTATTATTATTATAGTGGATCCTGGTATACTGGAAATTAATCTTAAAATCATTAAATTAATTAAAATGTAAACATGAATAAACATCTAAAAAATATATTAATGTACAAGACACATAAAAACATAAATCGGAGAGGGATAGTTGCGATGACCAATACAATACGTTACCTGTAAATTCTATCCTCAATATGGCCGCAACAGTTTTCTCCGTAACTTTTGTATTCACTCACCGAACTACAGAATGTCACAACTTAAAGGCCACGCATAACCTACATTTGGGAGGTAGCAAGTTTAACCACTGGCCTGGTTACGGGCTATCCTAATTGCCGTTTCCATACTTTACGTCAGAGTCTCCAGAAGGACGCTCGGGCAGTCCGTTCCTATCCACATCTGCATTACATATTTCGCCACAATCGTTGTCTCGTGCTCCTATTTCTCTTGACGTTATGTGTGACTTCTGCATTTTAAACAGCGTGTTGAATTAAACTAAAAACTAACGTAAGCTGCGCTTATGCTCTATTCATTATGCCGTAGAAAATAACTCGTTTTTCACAGAGTCTTACTATATCCAGTGTATTCTTTGTCAATTGTTTTGTAAGTCGGACGTTTTTAGTTTCCTATGGCATCTGTTTCTTGTACGTGATGCTTTTATGTATACTCTTCTTTTTTAGTCCAGTCAGCCTATTGTACCTGATCATCGTAGATGTAGAAGGCGATCGTTGCACTTTATCACACTCATTGACACCCACACACTCAGTAGGACTCCTCTGAATGAGGGATTAGCCCGTTGCAGAGGCATCTACCTGCACAACACACAATACAAGAGACAGATCTCCATGCCCCCGAGTGGATTCGAACCCGCAGTCCCAGCAAGGGAGCGGCCGCAAACCTACGCCTCAGACCGCGCGGCCGCCGGGATTGTCTTTATACCTTTCGTACCTCATGTACGGGATGGACTCATAAGTTAGAGGTTGAGTATTGCCAGTGTTACATTCCACCACTGGATAACACGCTGCGGCACTTTCCTTCCTCACAGCCTAATTGCCCAAAGTGAAATTTAAATGTTATTTAACATCTTTATTCTCTCATTTTGTTGATATTGTTTTATACAACAATAATAATCTCTCGACTATTGATGTTTTAACAGTATATCGCACGTTTTGAGAAATTTTATTAAACGTCCTACGCAGTTAATTACAGAATTTAATTACGCAACCGGTAGCCCTGGGAGCATTTCCTTTCGACATGTAAAAGCCATTCTGTGCCCACGTGTTTGTGACGTGTCGTGGGAGTGTGGTGCACAGCAATCTAGTGGCACCTCAGGTCAGACGATTTTAGAATTGCCTTTTTCTGACCAGCCTCTGCAATCAATGTGGCGGAACACACTCCATGAAGCCAAAGAGCTGGAGTTCAGGCACACCTAATGCCATTTATGATTGACTTTCTTGCAATTCGAAGTTCAGTGATTGGTTTATGATCTAGATGTGCTTAGGTGGGATAGATTCACCTCCTTCAGCATAGGATTCGACGTCAGGCTCTGTTAGCAGACGGTACTGAATCTTCCGATTACTTAATAGACAGAGCATTTCTTGACTTATTATGTGAATATTAATTAGCTTATGAAGAACTTTCCTCCAAGGAGTTAGCGAAAGGACTATACTATGATTTTTATTAGCACGTAGATTGTTTCCGTCGTAATGTTACCGTAGGTTTCTGTTACAGTGTGATGTTACTGCAGGTTAATGTTACTATGTGATGTTACTGCTGGTTAATGTTACTATGTGATGTTACTGCTGGTTAATTTTACTTTATGATGTTATTTCAGGCTAATGTTACTGCGTAATATTATTGCAGGTTAATTTTACTTTATGATGTTGTTTCAGGCTAATGTTACTGCGTGATGTTACTGCAGGTTAATTTTACTTTATGATGTTATTTCAGGCTAATATTACTGCGTGATGTTACTGCAGGTTAATTTTACTTTATGGTGTTATTTCAGGCTAATGTTACTGTGTGATATTATTGCAGGTTAATGTTACTGCGTGAGGTTGATGCAGCTTAACGTTAAGCTGTGATGTTACTACGGGTTAATATTACTGTTGGAAGTTACTGCAGGTTAAGTTTATTGTGTGATATTATTACTGGTTAATGTTACTGTGTGAGTTTATTGCAGGTTAATATTACTGTGGGATGTTACTGTAGGTTAATTTTATTGCGTGATGTTACTGCAGGTTACTGTATGATATTACTGCTGGTTAATGTTACCGTGTAACCTTACTTCAGGTTGATATTAATTGTGATGTTACTGCAGGTTATGTTACTGTGTTATGTTATTTCAGGTTGATGTTACTGTGGGCTGTTACTGTAGGTTAATGATACTGTGTGTTGGGTCAGGCTAAAATCACGACGACATGATTAGCACAACACTCGAGTTTTAGCATTTTTAATGGAATTTCAACGTAATGTTACCCTCCACTTAAATGAACATGGTTATACGTCCTGTATTTTATCCACTTACAACGATATGTCAATATCTAGCACAAAAATCGCTGTGTATCGAATAGTCAAACAAGTGTCATTTGCGAGCTTCCGCATCATAGCAGCTTTCTATAGTGTGGGGCGTGTTATATTGTGTTTGCTTTATCGTCAGAGAGGACAATATGGAAGACGTTCTGGGTGAAAGCAACGAGAGTGAGAGCGATAGTTTTGTAAATACTGACTCAGATAATGGTGTTGTCTTTGGTACTTTTACAAGTCGGGGAAGTAGCGGTAAGCCTCGCCTGCTTCATGAATCACATTTTCCCTGTTTGTACAAGTATGACCAGTGATACAAATTATGGTATTTCCGTTATTTCAGATTCTTATTCCGGACATGTAAAATATATTTATACAAGTGAGTAACTTTTTAAATCTTCTGCTATACCACTCCAACAGAGCCTAGAAGACAGAAGTTAATAACGGGGCATAGTGGAAAGATGTAGATAGCGTAGCTGGCATTGGTGCTTATACGGCTGCACGTGGAGTGCTGCAGGGGTTGGCATGGTTGAGGCATGTGAACCATTGGATTTACTTTTAGGTTTCAGTGACCATGAACTACTATCAAAAATGAAATAACAAATATATATATAAGGTAAGAAGTATCTAAAAGTATCTATAAAACGTTCAGCGCTTGTTATATCAGAATAAAAATGATGCCCTTTTAAAACCCTGTCTATAAAAAGTGTTTAATTTGTAAAATATTCGGGGTGGTAGTAGAGTGAAGGAGTGTACATTTTTTAGAGTATGGACAGAAGGAGTATTTAACCAACTGGGGGAACTATCTCAGCATATATCTGCACATCCTTACAAAAGCAATGAAGACCCGTGGTTAAATTGTATTCTGCGCGAGATTCGAAATGTAGGTGTCCAGTCGTTCAGAATGAAGGCTGGTGAAAGGTAACAGTAATGATGATACAAGGCCGAACGACTACGAAGTGATACAGACGAGGTGCAACCCGATAGTCTTGTGACCACATCACGAACTTCCTGAACGGTTTGTGTTGCAGTGCGCCCGCTGGACGTCCATCTGCTGGGGGAAAACCAACCGCTGAGTGCTGCCAGCGAGTACGAAGTGGCGTGTCAGTCGTCGGGTGCGCGCCCCCCTGCCAACATCTCCTGGTGGAAGGCAGGTCAACTGCTTGACCACACCCGAGAAACGGTAAATACTCTGTGTATTGTAATTAAGGTGCCCACCCAGTTAGTGATGCCACAACTCTGCCCTCCTTCTTGTGTTTGCAACGGACACTACTCTATGCCGATAAAGGTGCCATCTGCTTAATTAACCTAGTAGCACACCTAGAATTACGTGTAGGGGACTGGAGTGATAACTCCAGTTTTTCTTACATTTCGGCACTAGATGTGAGTGGCTGGCTGCATAACCCGACTGCTTTACCCACGGGAAAGAAAGAGACTCGGAACCTACTGGACAGGATTTCATGTGACACAGAAACCTACTTCTCTGCTACAATATTTTAGTCTAAGTATAAGATTTCGTAAGTTACTGTACTAATATTTCTCACACGCCCTTTGGATATTACATCATTTGCCACTTTATAATGTGTTGTTTACAGAACATGAAGTGGATGCACACTTTAAAAGTAATGCTTCTCTGTGTGATGAGCAGTCAGCATACTGCTCGTAGAAGCGACATATTACGTGATTTCAGTTGCATTTCATGTAGACCATCTCAACTAAAGTCCCTTACCGAATACATTTTCCATCCACGTGATTCAACTATGACGTTTAATAATATGCAGATCTATAACCGCAAAATCGGATTTATCAGGGTCTGAAAAAAAATAACGGTCAAATACACAGTTTTAGGATGGAATGAAATGCATCTAGCTTCTTTCACGCAGGGCATGCGTGTAGTTGCTAGAATGTTTCATTGAGTTCAATCGACTAGACTGCAGAACGACAGCATGTTGATCGCCAGCACGTTTATTAGCACACACACGTAACAGGTAATTTTTTATACCAGCTTTTTTATGTTTTATGAAAATAGTGAACACGTAATAAGTGTATTTTATAGATCCTATAGCAACCATTTCAGACATTTCCTGCCGGGTGACTACTTCGCTAAGTAGGCCACTTTATGTATTAAAACCCTAAATAATCCCAGCGTTAAAACTAATTAAAGTGATCAAATTCATACAGAATAAGCCTGCTGACTCTGACGTTTCTTTACATGCTGTGTATTACGCTGAGGGATTGTTACCCCAGTCCGACGCTCAAGTTTGGGGAGCAGAACTTGCTGGTTCTCTGCGACTGTTTATTCAATATATGCGCCCCTATCGTTTACATTCGGAGGCCGCATCCTGCATTCTGACCCTGAGAAAATATCCTGCGATAAGGAAAGGGGCACTCTTTTCCAGCGGCTGTCTTTTGTGAACACGGCAAAGGAAACTGTTTTTCCACAAAAGGTGCCGAATTCTTGACTAGCTCAGCGATTATGAGCTTCCCAAGAAAGATTATCCTCCACGAGTTTTTTTTTAGCTAGTAATGGTATTGTTCGAACATTATTATCATGTTGCAGATGTAAAATTCTATAATATAGCTAAAACCGTGTGCTTGTTCTTCCGTTTAAGCCCTTAAGAAAAGGCTCAAGGCAGAAAAAGCGAGAGACAATTATAAAATTGCTGCGAAGTAAGTAATTTTCTCAGACTGAATGACAAAATTCATTGTGTGCGTAGGCCTATGTGTGTAAATGTAGTATACGTACTGGAGTGTAACATGTAACAGTACTTATACATTGTTACTACAGCGTAACACGTGACATAAAACATAATTTTACTAGCATGGAACATGTAACACGTTGCTTAACATGTTGTCATTGGAGCTCAACGTGTAACACAATACTTACACATTGTTACTATCGTGTAGCATGTGGCACAATACTTCACTTGTTGTTAGAGTGTAACGTGACACAATAATTCACATGTCGTTACTAGAATATAACACATAACATAATATTTCTTACATTTTTACCGGAGTGTAATATGTGACACATTACTTCATACGTTGTGATTACAAACGCTATAGAAGAAAACAAACTAAAATAATATTTGCCTTGTTATCCCTAGGATTAACAAATTAACTCCTTAAGGCATTTTGGATATTATATACAGCATTTTTGGTTTTATTTGCTTGTCATTCCCAACATTTTCTGCACCCCGCGCTTTAAACGGATGCAGTATGTTGTCCTTGTCATAGTAATCATCTTCCTACTCGTTACAAAGACTAATTTGTGCTTCAAACTGTTAATGATTACACTTGGACAGAATGTAGTTCGAATAGTATTGTAATTTGGTAGAAATCAACAGCCATTTTGGTGAAAATGCTACCTGTTTCCTCAGGGAATAACAGTAAGCCTCACGGGAAAAATCGCGATGCGATAGCTTAGTACGATATGGTAAGGGTCCGAATGGGAACTGTGGGGCCAGAAAGAGCAGGATCAGAACGACCAGGGTAAATAAGACTGAGAAGAAAGAATGCGTCAACGATAATCTTGCGTAGGAAATTTAACCCGTTACTTCTTCAAAGGACTTTTCCTGATTCCCTCCGCGTCCTCCTCCCGCACCATGTTAGAGATATTGTTTTGGGCGACTTACCATTTTACTCGAAAGACGGGTACGGGAAGTTCTGCCGAAACTCCGTAAATTTGTATCATTTGCACGGTAGCTGAGGCCAGAAGACATCAGCCTTCAAAGTCACCGCCGTTATCACCTCTCGCCTTTCGCAAATTAAGAAAGGTAAAGTTGACCTCGTGCATGCCTTGAAGGCGTGTGGTGAAGCAGAGGTTTAGCTGCATCCTTTCGTAACCTAGACACTAGACAAGGGTGAGGGGTCATTTTCAGGCCTCGGCCGCAGACCTCTGGGGAAGAGCCCTCGTTACCCATTGAATACGAGGCTGGGTGAGCCCTGGAGCCCGTATGGACACTTTCGAAGACATAAAATCTCTAATATCTGCCGGACTTTAACCAGGATTTCTTGGTGGCCTAATCTGGTAATTAGGCAAACTAAAACCTATAAACATAAATATGCTTAAATTAGCGTACGTGGATAAAAATACTGTAGTAATGAAGTATCGATTAGTAACAATTACGAATCAATTATTACTTACAGTGACTACCATTTCATTGGTCCGAAACTTCAGGTAAAATTATAATGTTCAAAACAAATATGAATAACGCGATATCGCCTGTGAGTCATGTTCACCCGCCGAATAGCAGAGTCGGAGAAGTTGCCGCTATCTTAAGGCGCTATATATTTCGAAACCTAGCTCACAAATTACTCTTTAGACGACGATACCGAACTTTCAATAATATGAATCCGCGTCACTGGGCAATTCGTTTTCGACGTTTCGAGACAACATAGTAGTCTCACCTTCGAGGGCCGAAATGAAGCTCATATACCATTAACACAGTTGACGCGTGCAATATAACTAGTGCCGTGCAAGCAATGCCTGACCGATTGGGAAGGATTGGTCATAACATATGATTCTTTCTTTCTCCTTTTCATTATCTGGATATCTTAATTCCAACCAAGAGGAATCTAGGTGTATTGCATCGTATGAATCTTTGTTATGACTCAAACCATAGTGTTTCTGCAGTGGGCGAATGAAAACAGTAGATAGCATTATAAATGTGATACACAGGGTCCTAGCTGACCGGAGTAAATCTTGTCAATAATTCAGCTATTTTGACCGTGAGACACAGGAGGATCGGCGACAACCAGAATATGGTATTTATGCAGTCGATGATTCTATAGTAAGCACGTAGGTAAGTAGGGAATGCGTGAGTAAATAGCGTTATACCAATAAGGAGCAGTTTCAAAATTGAAAGTTTAGTACAAACATGCGTGTTTTATTACCAGTGAGCTTGAAGCTTCAGCGTATAAGCGTAGAGCTTTTCCGTAGAAAGTAATATGTGAGTGAAGACTCAAGTGTTCTGGAACGTTACGCCGTGTCGACTGGTACTTATTTAAGGAAGTTGAGAAGAACCGTAATCTTCGTGTTCACGGTAGAGCAGTCAACTATTCTTCGATTGTTTGACTCTTAAGATGAAGGCACCGGCCATTACTAATTACCAGTCAACGCGGCCTAATATCCCAGAAGATTTGAATCTTCCAGAGAACTGTTTGAGAATTTCATTGTTTGTCTTTGCTTTCATAGTTAATCAGAATTAATGTTGATAGCTTCAGTAATATGTTAGTGAATTAAGAAGATTTTCTCTTGCTTTCTATGTCATATCACGTATTGTCATAAGCTTCTAATCTTTAAATCACGCCAGTGAGACAGACCGTTAAATACCGCAGCCTGTGACCATTAAAGTCCATGTCGAATGAATACTACTTTCCACAACAATCGAGTCGTGTAGTGATGGTTGTAGACATTGAGCTATACAGGGTCACAATTGGCACTATTTTGGAAAACGTACAGGAATGAAAATAACTCTTAGAAGCTTCATATTATCAGTACCGTGCATTTCAGTAATTAATTTATTATTTATTCCCACGAATGCACTACACTGTTTTAGTGTTTTGTTGTCCCTACATATGTTTCGTCACTTACAGTGCCATCTTCAGGGGTGTCGAACAAATCTTAATAACTTTTAATATTTTGTATTACGACTATCTTCAATTCAAAAGTTTTAATGATTCGTTTTAATAAAACAACAAAGAAGATAAGCTGATCACTACGAACAGGAAGATAAGTGATACTGAGTGATAGTGACTTACATTAAGTAGAAGTTGTGAAAGTGAATTTGATGCATTGAGGATTATGAAGATTATGAACTCTCGACGACACCCCTGAAGATGGCACTATAAGTGACGAAACATATGTAGGGACAAGAAAACACTAAAATAGTGTAGTGCGTTTGTTGGAATAAATAATTAATTAATCTTAGAAGCTTGTTGGTTATTTTACATACCACCAGATTGAACAATCAAAAATTCTACGTTCTGCTCACATAGTATATTTATGTGTTTTGTAAGAATCTCAGAACAAACAACGATTTTTTCCATACATAAAGAGTTTCTTTTTCCTGCTTGACCCACAAGCGCCGGCCCAACGCTCCGCCTGACTCTCTGCCAGCGTTGCGTCTTACGCACAATCTCGGGGAGGTTTAACAGTCGATGACGGGAGTTAGACAAATGATCGCAGTGATGATAACCTCAGAAACTAATAATTACTCACTAGAGCGTCAGGCCAGCGCTTATCGGTCAAGTAGGAAAAGAACTGGTTGATTTTAATACCTGAGGAGGTGTGTGTTTACTGCGTGGTAGGAATTGGATACTTAAATATAATTCAAGTTGTACTTAGTTTTCAAAGGGCTAAGAGGTAGTAAAAAATTTGACAGCACGAGTTTGTTTATCGGTTTAGTGCTATTTCTTCTCAAGCTGAGAAAATTTTAACATCTGAAGAAGTGATGTGTTGCACGGCGACAGTCAGTTTTATTAAAGTCTCAGATTTCATTTAATACAAATATTGCATGTATAAGAATGCGAATAACTTGTTATAGTTTGATACCATTACATAACAAGACAGGCAGTGTAGTATAACGTACATTTAGGCGCTTTCGCGTAACTATTTTTGACGTAGAAAAGCAACAAGTATTACAAATTCTGAGTGTGTTGCTCTACTCCGTTATCCACTATGCAAAGGGCATGCGTCATATTATATTTTCATCTTTGACCTGTCTGACTGTACCATAGGTTTCCACATTATCTCATAAACGGCATGATTTTCGGTAGAAAGTTATTGAACATAAAATGTGAGTTTTGATTTTTTCTACAACTTTTGTCTGAAACAGTTCTCATTCTAAGACGAATTCCTAGATATTATCACAACTTTACACAAGTTTTCATGTAAAATGCCCATTATTCTTTTAAGATTTTAATGAAACTTGAATTTTATTAACAGATTTTCGAAAAATTTTCAAATATCAAATGAAATGAAAATCCTTCCCGTGGGAGCCGAGTTGTTCCATGCGGACGGACAGACGGACAGACATGACGAAGCTGATAGTCGCTTTCGCAACTTTGCGGACGTAGGTAGAAATTCTCTGTTTTTAATTTTTCTTTTAACATACTGGACATAGATATATAGAACTTCAGCAAAATCGACGGAAACGCTTTAAAACATCTGGTAGGAGAAGACAATTGCCGCTATGAATCATATGTGTTCAGTCACTTTCTCCATTGTGGATAGAATGTAGTGTATGTTGTAGGAATGTGAAGGGTTTTTTTTTTAAAAGCCAGAAAATAATTCTTCCTTCTGCCAGGATTAAAGGCTGCTCCTATAATTTATTACGCTACTTTTATCCATGCATATTATGGAATGGAGAGCTCTAAAGACTCTGCAGTATCTGATGCCAAAACTCTGCCTCTTCCACTGGGATAAGTCACGTTAACTTTTAAAAATAAATGTAGCTCAGGCCTGGCGGTGAAATTTCACAGATGTAGAACAAAAAGCTTTATCCTTTACTGAGGATGCACCATTGTCACTGCTTAACGCCTGCAGCGATCTGTGTCCAGTTTATGCAAAATATTCGGGCAAATATTTGGTTATATGTGCAGTCATAATTTTTGGGCAGGTCATATTTATAACACTTTTGCTGATTAGGTTTTCCAGTGCCTGTCAAAGGTAACCATGAGTTCCATCAAGCTTCCCAAGCCTTGCCTCTTCTGTTGTATCTGGATTCCTTTCACGATTATTCAGCCGGAAATTTTTGAAATATTTACTGCTCTAAGGGACGTCCTTCTGTTATTTTATGTATTATAATATTCAAGACTAGTGTAATAAAATGAGAAATTTCCGTTGGCTTGTAAGGTATTGCTGTATTTTCATCTTATCACTAATTCTAATTTTGAAAATGTTGAAGTTTTTGCCGAGAGGGTAACACGGAGGAAAAGTTGAGAGGATGCACGGCGGACAGTAATGGATTAGTATCATTTTCGGGGAGGTTGTTTAATTGTTGTTGATTTATTAGACTCAGTGAGAAATAGATGAGAAAAGCGCATGGGAAATTCTTTATGAAATATTTTGCTTTTGCGGTAGCAATTTGGGCCGGAATAGCGTAGTTGGTGTAGCGACTGGCTACGGGCTGGACTGTCCGGGGATCGATTCCCTGCGGCAGCAAGATTTTCCGCACCCATCCAGACCGCCCCTGGGGCCCACGCATCCTCTGTACAATGGATACCAAGTCATTCCCTGGGGTAAAGCGGCCGCGGCGTGTCTTGTTAGTCACCCCCCCCCCCCCAGCGCCTATGTTAAAGAAAGAGTGTATACTTATGCTCACCCTCTGTGCCTTCATGCCATGTTATAGGGTGAACTTTCTGTGCAGTGGAGATGTAGACTCTACATTGTATATTAGCTCTGTGAATTTCTTTTTTTTTTTATCTGGTGGAGTGCACAAGGATATGAGTGTAGCGAATTGATCAATGATAAAGAACAAAATTATGTAACTGGAAAATGACATATAAAAATAACATTTTAAATACGTAGCCTTATTTTCCATGCCTCAGTTTTAACTTTAATTAGAATAAAGTTTTAATGCAGTGCTACTCAAAAAATAACATCGGACAATGAGCAGTACTGTAACCTCACAGTATTCTGCGGGTAACATTATTGATACCGACGAAATACTAAAGTATAATGGATAATTGTGTGCAGCTGTTTATATGGCGTACTATGATTTAATTCCAATAGCCTTATGTAATTATATAACTCAAAAACTTCTTTCACTTTTATAAGCGTTTACTGCTTAATTTTATTTAAGTTTGTACAGTTATTGCCAAATTTATTAATTAAAAGTAGACCTCATGTACTATGGGTCTGTTACATTAGAAATTTTCCTAGTTTTAATTCTTTATTATCACAAGACAATATCTACTGAATGACGATCATCTCATGGACTTGCTTAAATCTGTCTGTTTCATCAAGATATTCTTCAGAGTAAGTCGCTAATTAATGAAAGAAAGTTACACAAATGCTGGTATGATAGTATTTAAAATAACGTAATTATGTTTCCTATTGAAAGGCAAATGTTTTGTGGGATCTTTCTAAAAAACGTTTTAAAGAACGCACTGCACTTCTATGCTTTCATCATTCTACAACATTCTACAATCATAAATACTTTTGCTGGATTTTGGGTATATCCAAGTACAAAATACATTGACTCCGACGTTTATAAAATTGCTTGCTGACTGGAAAGGAACGACGATAAAATTACGATTTTAAGCTTTATGGAAGCTCGTAATTTTATTTTATGTAATTTTGAAATTGATATGCCATTTTATTCTGTTGTGCCAAGGAAGAACTTATTTTATTGAACATAAGGTTTTCTTGACATAAATTTGTTTAAATTTTGTACAAGTTCTTAAAAAGTCTAATTTCCCCCCCCCCCGAAACGTGCGTATTAACTTTTGACCATTGCCGGAAACAAAAGTTTACAAAATAAATATCAGTTTGCTTTTATTATAACGAATACTGTTACAATGTTCGATTTTTGATATCACTTGCCGCTGCGGTCGTGTACTGAATTGAAATTGCAGTAGTGTGATGAAAAAAGGGACTATGAGGGTGGCGCTGGAATTACGACAAGTGGCGCTTCCATAGGAACTGAAGCTTTCATTTGAACTACACGGTTCGTTACCACTGTACAGATTATAAAATTATTGGGCACTGAAACAGAGCAGTGGACGAGAATATGAACGCAATTTCAGTCCAGTTACAATCCCTGGTGTTTTTTGTGAATAGTAATACAAAATAAAACCGGAAGAGAATATTTTGGATGAAGCAATACACAGTATGAAATGAATGCGGTAACTGGTAAATTTTACATGCCCAGAATATCATACAAACAAAGAGAGTGTCAGGGGTGAGAAATTAACTGTGGTTACATGTTATATAAATCCTCATTAGAAGGAAGATAAAAGGGGCTTAATTTCAAATATGATTTGAATTTATTTTGAAGTGTGATTTCTCTTCGCGTCAAAAATAGTTCCGACTTGATGTGTGTATCACTCTGCTGAACCGATAATTCAATGGAGACTCATCCATCATCTCCCATTGATGTATGGTAGTCGGACTGCACAAAAGAGTCTCTATACCGAAATTGAGCAGGCAATATTCGAACAACAGCATGAAGCAGATAGGATAAAGGAAGGATCTGACAACGCAAATAAATCGACGATAAGAAATACAAAAACACATTTGGAGTAATTCCAGTAAGAATAAACACTACAGCACTAAAGTTATTGTTAGTATTCCGAGCTTCGTTGATTCAATCCATAATGCATTAATACACACGGAACGTTCCATAACTATATTTGAAACAAGCATATGATATCTGCCACGTTTTTCTTGTAATTTTTGCCGACAATTATATAATACACAACTTCTCACTTATTGAATCAAGGGCCAATTGAATCGGTGGATGAGATTTTAATAGCATTTGTCTCTACAATTGATCTCTTAGACTGAAATTTGACTCTCACTTATTGGACAAGATGTAGAGGTACAGTGAAGCAATCAAGGTCAGCTACTCCTGCGAGTTAACCATAGTTATAACGAAAAAGCTAGTTCAATTTTGGCCCTCTAAAGGCGTACTGAAGAGATATAGGTACTAATGTGACAGAACATTCTCGTGATTTTCCTTAAATTCTGCAGGTAAATGCCGGCTCTTAGAATTACGCAGGTACGTCTGCTTACATATGTTCATATTCTTAGGTACTCACAATTTATTACAAATTTCCCTTTTCATTCGACTATATGTACCTTGTGAAACTAAACAAGTTTTCTTAAGAGTGCGTAAGAAATTATGTAAGATGATGTAATGTATAACAGGTGACAGTTGGACGCCGATTGCGAAGTGTGCTATAGAATTCGTGGACTAGTTTGTGGTATCGATGAATTATCACATGAAAGAACCGTATCTAACGATCTCTAAAACGGTACAAATCACTGACTCAACAAAACATGTAGTGTACATGTACCGTAATATTGAGGAGCGGTCGCATAACCATTGTTGCCATGGAAAATAAATAAATATTTTGCAATATTTTCTGAGTGTATGTCTGCAGCGTTAGTTATGCAGCATACAAAGAGACAGACAGACAGATAGACAGACAGACAGACATGACAAAGTTAATATTCGCTTTGCGCAATTTTGCCAGCGCGCCTAAAAACCGCCGGACTCTATAAAAACAAGAGGAAGCCTGGGGTTTTTACGAAAAATGGACAGATCGAGAATTTCATGAGTTAATATAGATTTAAATACGGTAACCTGCAATACGAATACTTTAAACATTTGCAAGAACAAGAAAAGGAAACATCGAAGTAGTAATTCGTTGATTTCTTGATATACCCCAAAATTTGACGTGTGAATCACCGAATCTAAAGTAACATAAGTTCTGTGTCCTGCAAATTTATTTAATATGGAGCGAAACTTTTTTATTAAAATGATTGCAACAGTTCATATGCGTGTACATGTTTTGACAATTCACAGATGACTGAAAGTTTATAAAACATACGTTAAAATCACAAACTAATAAATACATGTATGTTAAATCTGTGTTTTTTCTTCATTTTGGAGATAAAATGCAAGCAATTTAAGCTGCCAGTCTCTTCCTTTAAGTGATTAAGTACGTCTTTAAATATTTCCATTCATATTCTATACGTCACGAAGGAGCCGACATACTTGCAATATGAATACAATCTCTGGAATATGGGAACTTGTCTGAGACTGGCTGGCCATTCTGTCAGCAGACAGCAATCTTTCTTCCCTCCTGAAATACAGTACTGGTGTATTAAGGCAGCAAGTTTTGAAGAGTTAGTTTTACTACCACTATACCTCCCACTATTGCCAAGGTAAATACCACAACTACTAACGGTATATCCGCTACTACCACGACTGCCACTACTAAAACAAGCACTGCTAATATCTACTTTTACTTATACAGTTTTATCTAAGAGTTTACTCCTGCTGCCACCAACCCTACAATTTCTACTGTTACCACCATCACCAACCCTGCACTTCGTAAATAATTTATTTTACTGTCAGTGCCATTACCACTAATGCTGCTATTTATACTATTACTAATCAGATTAAAAGACAGTGATATTAAGAGCTACTACTAAATTCGCCACTACTGCTGCTTCTGCTAAGATAGCTTCCTTCATAACTGCTAGCACCATTTATATTATTACTGTTGCTGATACTTCCAGTCCTGCTGCGGTTGCTTCTGCTACTACTACTATTACTACTACTACTATTATTATTACTACCACCACCACCACCACAGATTTTTTTCATGGCGAAACAGCCCATAGTGGGCCTGGGCCTCCTCATTGTCGAGGCTTCACGATCACACTCGGACACACCGCACATTCGGTAGAACTCCTCTGGAGATGTGATGAACTCGATACAGAGACCTCTAACTGAAAACAGACGATATGCACAAGAGATAGACGCCCATGCCCCGGCGGGATTCGAACCCATAATCCCAGCAAGCGAGTTGTTTAAAAAATGCACGGTGAAGATAATATGAAAAATTTTCTCTCGTGTTTCAGTTTAAATATCGATCGGGTTGATGAGAAGACGCTGTATAACTGCATGCGAATACAACTGTCTTAAATGTTGGCCAATTGCTTGGCTAATAACAGTAAGATTTCTTATAACTTTCGTCAGTTTCCAAATTGAGTGACGGGACTGTACGTTGGAAAGGAAAATACTGCCTGCTTACAAATCCTTTCCTATTTAACGTTTACGATCACCTTCCAGTATGATGAGAAGTTACAAAACCTAAGAATTTCTCATAAAATATTCATATTTTCGATAATGTCTGCACTTGATTTTGAAATCTGTTTTACGTATATCACAGATCTGAACGTTTGTGCTATGTCGACACGACATTGAAAATAAAATTAAATTGGCACGATACACGTTTTGAATTATAAAACGTCATTCGTTACAGAGAAAAAGAGAACAGAGTTTATTACATGTTGAGCAGCGTAATTGCGTTATATTGACATGTATAATTTTGAATAAAGTTAATGAGAAATATTTGATGGTTTGTTTCTCCCGCGAGGCATATCAAATAGACTACCACATCTGTTTACTGATATTTTGTCTAACTCTGCCAATTGTTTACTGTACGCGGCTTAAGAACGTCATGAATAATAATTTTATTTAAAGTCCTGCGTATATATGTTTGTCTTCGGTGAGGTACGTCAATAATTTTTAGTTTCGTTTTAATATCTAATAAATCTTGCTATCTGATTGACGGACTTTTCACACGCTCGTATATTGTTTAACGGTTATTTTAGATTTGGGACTACTTCGTATTGCGTGTAAAATAATGTTTTCCAACAGTTGATATGCTATTGATAGAAGTAAGAATATATGATCAAATTTTGTATTGACAAAGTTTATGGAAAATTTAAATAATGTAAGATATATTTTCTAAGAAAGATATTTTCTCTGTGCGCCAGGTATCCGTACTAGTAACAGCAGATGTTGATTTTGTTAAGATTTATTATTTTAGTATTATTGTAATTAATCTAAATACGTACATACATGATACAATTTATTCTTTCTCTATAAACAGTTAGTTAGCATGTACTTCACTACTTGATATTAAATTATGCGACTACTTTTTGTGTCATCGTTTCATTAAATAACATATTCATTTTACGGTGTTATGACGTCCCTGAATCGGTGGTACTTGGGAGACGGCTTGTTGACCAAGGCTTCAAGGACGTCAAGCCACATGACATTACGGAGTTAATATACACCAATGAAGAGGAGCTTGCTGCAGAAAACCTTGTGCAGTAGGAGATGGTAAACATCCTGCTGGAGGAGAATGAAGAGGATGAGCCTGCCCCGATGGTCGACCTGTTGACAATTCGTAACCTGCAGAAGACACTGAAAGTGTTTGAAGATAGCTTCGTATTTCTGCAGAACCTTGACACCAACTATGAACATCGGTCTCTACCGAGTGAGACGTTTGTAATGCAGTGGCGCTATACAACGTAATGCTGGCCGAGAAGAGGAAAAAGGCTCAACAACGTACGATTGTGGAGTTCGTAAGTCGGTCCCGCAGTGTTCCTCGGCCTTGTCGATTGCCATCATCATTAGCGGATGAACCAGGATCTTCAGGCACAGCACGGCCCTCTCCGACGGATAGTGGTATCGAATGTGACTCGTGAGGTCTATGTGATTATTTTGTGGCATTCTTATAACATGTTTTCATTTTTAATATACCTATATTTAAACAAAATTAACTCAGGCATTTTAAAATTTTTTTTCAGCCATTTTTGAACTGCAAAACCTCACAAAACTTACCTTAATATTAGCGTATAGAAACCAACAGAAATATCCTTGCAAGCGACCCCGGAACCTAACCCATCGTATCTTAAGGTTTTCCTCCTTTTGCGAGAATTTAATGTGGGTGAGATTTCCTGAGAACCGAACACGCTGGGTTTACTGTATTTTCTTAAATATGCATCATTTTAAAATGTTTACAATAAAACTTTTAGGGCTATATCTCGACGACATTCATGTTGTATTTAATATAACTTACCCGCTATTTGAAAGACGATAAAGGTTTAAGCAATTTGACGAATTCGCTTAAAGTTTCAAGTAAAATAGTGATTAAATCCGACAGGTTAGAACGAAAATTACATTCATCCTAAAATTATTTTAAGATCATAAGACGTTTAGTGTAAATACTTCTAGCAGTTTCTGAATAGAACACGTGCATGTGGAGACATAATCGCCCCATTGTGCCTTTAGGTACTTCGTACAAAACGCAAAACCAACATTACAGAATTTTCCTTTCACTGCCATAAGAAATCAGTTGCCTTTATTTAATCCTTTGAAGCCTTAAGCTTTTAATATTGAAATCTCTTTATTTTCCTACAGAGTGTACTTGTGTTCCACACTATTTTTTCAATAAACATCTGTATTTCTCTGTATATGTTTCAAAGACTTTTCTTGCTAATGGAAGCATACTTGGTTCTCTGTGAAGTAGGGACTAATATTTATACATATAATGTAGATTGTTGTTAGTCTTTATAGAATCAGTACAAACAGCCAATTCCTACAGGCATTGTAACTTGACGCCACGGTGGAAATGTCTTCGTCGTTTCCAGTATATTCCAATTCATCTTCGAGGCAGAAAAAATTCCTAAGCTTTACCCCATAAAATTATTGTTGTCCAACAATTAGTAGGTCACTTATGCTAATGTAATTAAGTATGTAATGCACACTGTGCTTTTAGCTGGATTAAATGTTGGCCTACTTTTAATCCACCGAATAGTGATTTCTTAAGAGCTAATATTCTGCGATACGTCAAAAATATTTGGAATTACCGTGTTTTTTTCCCATTAGTTAGGCGCCTATACTTTCTGCGTCGCACCAGTATTTGAGATGATGTTGGGCATTGTTTGAAGTTGAACTTCTCTAATGCATTCGTTTGTTTTGAAACTGATGCAGTTTATTCCTTGGCCACTCTGCTGTAATGTGAGTCGGTGGGGTTGTTCAGCGTTCCTTTTGAGACTAATGGTGATGGGTAAGATTAGAATTGTGGATCAATGGAAATGGCACCACATTCTCATTACAGCTTGAGCTTCCTGCCCGCTGAGCAGTATATAGTGCAGGGGGACAATGCAGTAACACGTCTGACGGGGTGGCCTACGTCATTCTTTTGCTCTTTTCTCGCGCTACTGTACTTCATTTATTTAAGGACGATTTGTGAAGTAAAAAATTACCAAAGGGAGGCTGTCATTTGGGCGACTTAGGCGTAGATGGAAGGATAATATTTGAATGAACAGTAAAGTAAAATGTCGTGAGGATGCGGACTAGATTCATCTGACTCAGAATAGATGGCGGTAGTGGGCTCTCGCGAACATGGGATGGATCTTTCGGGTTCTAAGAAAAGCGGGTAATTTCTTTGTTAGCTGAGCAAATACTGACTTTTCAAGAACGACTCATTAAATGCATTTACTTGCTTATGCTTATTCTTTAAATACCAATACTTTAAACAGGTAGTGTGACACAAAAGTCATACATAGCGTTCCCGTTCGCCCAACAAGTCGTTGAACAGATACCGTGGGACGAGTGTCCCACTCGTATATCCCGAAGCCTGGCATACTTTGACTTCTGACATGCTGACACTCTACGTAAAGGATACAATTATAAGGTGTGCTGTTCATGCAGGACACGAAAAATTGGAGCAATTTTCTTCGACGACACAATTAATTATGAAGTTTACGTGGAGCGGGTTACGTTGATTTCTCAGGAGATATGGGAACACGCCCATGATGCAGTAGCAATTGTTACCTGAACAAAAATTCTAACAACAATTTTGTGATATTACATCATATGTTTTTAAATTGCTGTGTACATATTCAGTAGCATCTAAAAATCAGTTATAACTGAGAGAAAAAATGCGATTGTCAGTATGTATAATCCTCACAGGAAAATGGACTTTGGTTTGCATGACAGGGTACAGTTACTGTTGGTCGCAAGTGGTTATGGTTAATATCGTCACAAACATAACTTTAATACTACATATAGACATTTTATGCTTAGCTGTACGGTTTAAAATAAATTGTATTTTATTTGTTATTTTCACGAAAAGCACAAATTGTATGCATGATGGAATGATAGTGTCTATCCCTTCGCTTTTCCTTTCGCGAGTTAAATCTCTGAACCTGCAGGTCGGATTTCGCAGGAAGGTGGTTGGTTACACAACCTGAGTTGTTCAGCTTTCCAGAAAAAGAGCAACATTATTTGTACGCATCCATTGATACAGAAATTGTATACCATATGTTCCAGATCAATGGTCTGAATGTAGAAAATGGTGGATTTTAGAACTAAGTTACTTCGCTTATCATTAAATTGATTCGATCTTAATATATCCTTATATAATCAACAATTCGAACATTATTTTCAATCTCTTACTATGTGTTTTCTGTTTCATAAACACCTGACAGCTACATTCGCTTACTTTCCACTTTAAATTGTAAAAACCGGTTTGTACTTTTATAGGTCCAAGTATATCCGAATTTGCAAGTTAACTTCTACTACACAGTAAAGTCCCCACTCTGTTTTTGTCGACGTCTTTAAATGCAACATGGCCATTATTCGAAGAGAAGTAGCAAGAGTTCGGGTTCATTCGGATGTTTTTAAATGCCTGAACCTGTATTTTCGTTACAAGTTTAACAATTCTGCCTGCAATAAAATTTTAACACTCTAATAATGAAACTGCAAAACACAATTATTCAGACTAATGCTGTTTTAAATGAACATAATTCAAATAAAATATTACTGATTCTAATTATAAAAACCTGGTAGGATATGTAGTTCATTTACTTCGTTAGTCTCATATTCCAATCATTAAATTAATTTTTAACGCAATTTCAAAAAATAATATTGGAACTTGAACAATTATGTATTTATGTCCATTGGATAACTTGTTCAGTGTGAGTTAAAAGTATGATTAATAAGGTACATAGTAGGGCGTAAACCAACTTGATTTGAACTATTCAAACTTAACAATTAGGTCTCAATTTTATAAACCTGTGATTGATACTGATTACACATTCGTGGTTTGTTATTGAAAAGCCAGTGCGATAGTTCCAAGAGATTTTATCATAAATTCAGTATCTGAACCTTCAATAAACTTCTGTATGCTGGTCGGTTGGATGCATGTCGTAATCAACTTAGGAACAGAGCTGGTCCTGTTGTAATAGTATGGGTGTTAATTACATGAATTTAGCATCAGGCAGCCTGATGACGTAGGTGCAGACAGTTAGTATCCATCACGCGGGATTTGAATCTCGTACCCCACAGATGGGAATCCAACATGGCAGTTAATCTTGATTACCCCAAACAATCGCAGGTGCGTGTATTGCTTTTAATTAACGTAATGGTTGAAGATACAGTTGCTATGGAAGTAAATATTTCGCAATTCAGTGCACTGATCTCAATAACCACAATATAAGAAGATATAATGCATTCCAAAAGGTTCCGTTTCCTCTTTTTCGCCAACCACGTGAAAGCGCCAATTAACATTTTCGAAAATTACCTGATAGGAGAATTGCTAGTTCGGAAGTGAGGAAATTGTGTCCAGTTACGGTGGTCGTCCTGAAGGTGACAGAAATTCAGATTGCCAGTCAAGGTTGCCTAAGTGAATATAAAAGAAATATTCTGCATGAATAGATGCCAGTGTATAATTAAGAAGTAGCATGGCCCTTCTGGTAATCACAGACGCCTCAAACAACAATTAATCCCCCAATCAGCTTTTGCACATGTCAGCTAATGCTATCCCGGCCTGTCGGTGTTCAACCTCCACATATGCACCCAACCACACTTTTTCTTCTCACAAATTGCGTGACTATAACATCATCAAGACCTTCAGCAAAGATGATTAACCCTAAGAGCTTAATCAACTATACAGTTACAGTTTTTGAAGTTTTTTTTTCTTTCCAAGCTATGCGATACCTATGAAGGAATGATTTAAACTAGGAAGGGACTTCAGTCCTTGTTTGGCTTTCCGGTTGGTACGTTCCGGCGATGCGGTTGGAGGGTAAAGAGGTGTTTTCTTTAACGACGTTCGTATAGCGTAGGTGGTAAAAAAGTAAAGTTCGCCCTATAACAGGCCACGAAGACCCAGAGGGGGAGTAGAGGTAATGATCTACTCTTTCTTGAACCTCGGCGCTAGATGGGAGTGGGTGGTCAATGCCACACCCCGGACGCTTTACCCCGGGAAAGAGGCCCGATGCGAATTGGCCAAGGGCCGGTCTGGACAAGCGTAGGTGGCAGACGAATGAAGTAGGTGTTTTCGGTTTCGAGTGCCGGTATTTTTGCCACAGTCCGGTAGTGTTGAGAATGGAATTTTTAGCCTGTAAGAAATGATTCCTTCAATATTCGGCGAAAGGTATCACAATTTTTATCAAGGATAACGATACGCATTTATATCATACCCCTTTTGCAAATATTGCGCATCACATTCGTACATGTTTCGGCCTTTCAAGATCATCTTCAGTGAAACAAAATATTAAATAAAATCAGAATTCTAACATTTATAAAGTACATTTATCAGCTTATTATGACGTGTTTCGGATTACACTGTTTCAATAAATCGTCGGTGTAGGCTGCATTATGCAATAAAAATAAAAGATTCCATTTTTAAAATCTATCTCAGTCATAGTCTTGTGAAATATTGGTGATTTTATTAATAAATATTTAAGTTAATACCCTAGGAAATGCTCTTAAACATGTTCACGCCTCACATATTTATATTCTGGATATTCGTCGCAAGATATGAAGTTTCTATCAGCTGTGCATGTGTTAGTTAAGAAACTGCGGCGATTAATCACATGGCTTAATATTTAAAGGTAGAAGGAGCTACTGATAACGAATCTAACGACGCTGTATTACGTTAGGATTACTTCGTTTTGGACGATGTCTCATCCTTAACGATCGAAGTGTCCATGCATATTTCGACGCTGAAGATGCAACGACCATGTTATCTGGAACAGTCTGGTTTCTACCACCGGATGATGCTGCACCATGTCCCACAAAATCGGAGACCGCAAATAGCTTCTTCCGTTTCTGAGGCACCATCACTCTCTTTTCTCTTCTCAGAGTGAGTGAAATATCTCACACACCGATAAAGAAATAGGTATAATTATATATTTTTTCAGAGAACTTCAAATATATTAAACTCCACTTCTCTTTTAACTGTGTGTGCCTTTAGCTATTACCATAGGGTTTCTTGTGAACTGTTGCGTGCTAAAATCCGAATGTTGTACCTCACATTTGTAGTTGTTGCCATGATATATTTCCACAATACCGTAAGTAACTTGGTCGTTGCTTACTTTTATACTTCTGTGTCTTTTTTACGTATCGCTTTACAATCGACGATAGATCCTACCATGTGACTAATGGTGTGTTCGTGGTGACGGAATTCATTAAGTGCAAAGAGAGGTACTTCCGCCCTTCGGCAGAATTCGTAATTAAAACTCGCGCCATACGTTTTTCAGTCTGTCCTCACATGTAGCATCATCCCCTTCTCCATCTTAATGCCTGATCTTGGTTCTTGTATGCTGCATTTTTTCTAGTGCTTTTATCCTTTTTTCCTTTTCTTGTATGTGATTTTAATTAATTTTTCATCTTGTATATAATTCTTCTCTCTTTTGTTTTTTTAGTTTTCTTCTTTATTATCTTTATTTTGTTTTTCCATTTTACTATCCTGTACTCCCTCATACTCTGTTTTTACCTAGCTACCTTCAACGTTTCTTCATATAATTTACTTCTTATTATTTTATATGCCATTCTGCATTAACTTTTTTATGGGAATTCATTTTATACAGCCCTTAACATTAACATCAGGATTTCTTTGCTTGTATGTAATATAATTGTTGTATAAATGATAATAAGTTTATTTTATTTTATTTTATGCCTTACATCACCCTCATAAAGTTTTAAAAATTGATGCCTTATTCTCTTGGGTGTCTGCATATAATATACCTTTTCCCTTTTGATCTGGTTTCTACGTGTATCTATCGAGTAGCCGAGGTCAGATTCTTGATAGGAACGTCTTTCGATTCGAAGATGTTTTTATGAGCAAATTGCTTCATAATTTTCTTTAAATTAATAAATTAAATACTTTTTTCGGTTTTGCTTTGTTGACGTCTAGTTTTCAGTTTATTAAAAACGTCGAAAATAATCGACGTTAAAGACGTACGTGTTCTTTGTGCTTTATAATGTGGCCATATAGGGAAATGTATACCAACATTACTATTGGCACGTTGTTGCAATTGATCCCATTCATTGTACATTCCAACCAGTATGTGGTTAAGCGGTAACGCAATTTACACTTATATTCGGAAGGTAACACCTTTGAATCGCGAACAGATTACCTGCTGCCCTGACTTTATGCTTCTGTATGCTATTGAATTTCACGACCTCAGGCTACTAAATCCGTTCTAACTCACCAAACATTCTCATCTATTTAGAAGTACGCAGGAGAGTGTCGTTAATAACTAGAGATGCGTTTCGAAGTTGTTTATTAGCCTTACACACCTGGAACTCCTCTTCTGTCGCGGAATTTTACTGATTGGTCTAGGACACAGATGCGTAATCTACTGTGTAGAAGTTATCATACGATCGATACCCGACAGATAAGGTGGTAAAAATGTAAATATCTGTAAGATATTTGTAATATGTGAAGCCATCTCTAGCTAAAACACAACAAGTAAAGTACTGTTATTAATTTATAATTCGATATTTCGACGTAATTACCTTCTAAAACCTTGTTTTAATTTACTAAGTAGTAAAACACTACACTATGCTGAGTATGACAGTGAAATTCTTGACAAGCATAGCGACTGTCAGCTTCTTAAACAGTAAGATATGAAATTAAATAATTATGGTTCCCACTTGCTTTCCTATAGTACTGCAAGCCTAATTGCTTCACTAAATCACTGCCGCATGACCTGTCTTAAAACGTTTTGATATATTGAGCTTTTCAAAGTTTGGCATTTTCAGGGAAAGACTAATGCCAATACAAGTAGATTGTTTCGGAAAATTCACAGCCCTACGAAATTATTGCAGCTGCAGGTATATTAAAAAATAATACAGTAATTTGAGCGTTGTATAGGATATCTCTAAGTACTAAAAGTTTAATACACCGTTATCAGTACTTTGTGTGGTTAAAGTCGCACTGCTGAAAAATTAATAATGTGTACGAAAGCTCAAAGTATCACGAAACCATTGCACTACTGTTAATACCGTGTCTGTGAAATCTCTGCTTACTACAAAACAAATACAGTAACAGCAGTACTGTGTTTATTGAATCTCGAAATTCCACAAATTTCCAAAATTTGCATTTCCGTCAAAATATTTATTTACGTTTTTTTTATTTTTTCCTTTCTTTCGTTCTTTCTTCGGTACCTTCCACATGGCCGATTCCAGTGGCCGCGCAGTCTAAGACGTTGGTAGGCGGCCGCTCGCTTGCTGGGATTGCGGTTTCGTATTCCGCCGGGGGCATGAATATATCTTGTGTGTGTCGTGTGTTGTGCAGGTAGAGATCTCTGAGACGGGCCGATCACTCGTCCGAAGGAGTCCTAACGAGTGTGATGTGTCTGTGATCGACGAACCTCATATAGGAGGCCTCGGCCCTATAGGGCTTCCGAGACATGAAAATAAACTTCCGAGACATGAAAATAAACTTCCTACATGACTGAATTGTGGCACATTAACAACGTTGCAATATCAATTCCTGTTGGATTTAACATTTTCAGTAACTCCTTAGCTCCCTTTCAAATATTATTTTTCCATGAAAAGTGAACATAGAATGCACATAACCTCGAATCTATTTATCGGATTGTACATAGTTCACTACATATTTTTTGATTCGTACTGATATTTCCTCTGTTCTGAATACTGAATGATAATATTAATCTAACAAGATAGAAGTCAGTGTGTTTACTTTCTAGAAGACAGTAAATATTTAATTGTAGGTTACTGAGAAGAAATTATCCAACAAATATAAAATTTGTGCAACAATTAAGCAGTTTGTATAAATATGTCAATGGTCTGATTTCATTTTCTCGGATTTCGGTCTGAAATTCTTAGTTTTTTATACTGGCTTGCAAGAAATCTTTCTTCCCTGTAGGCATAAGAGAATTACCTTGAAATTGACAGGTTTATAACGAGCTTCACTCGCCTTCTTACCGTTCTATTCAATTTGCAAGTCATCAGCTTCCATGTCACCTGTTCTTTTCAGTTATCCTGTCTTTGAAACACGGACCAGAAAAGTGGCTGCGGATTATTTCAGCAACTAAGTTCATGCAGTCAATCAAGGCCTTGTAATTACTACCTGGTGTGATTATCAATTACATATTTCACATTTTAACTCTTGTAATTATACGTCCATTATAACGTAACTACATATAAATTTAAAGTTATCCACACCATGTACGTACGTATTATAACACATGTATTACCACCAAATCGTAACAATTATTGAAGTACAATGTAACAAGCACTATAAAACCCCGACATGTTTCGGTGTAGCATCACACCATCCTCAGGGGAGATGCACAGAACACTTAAACACCACCACCACACAAACAACACATTCAAGTTTTTCGGAGGAGGCCAACACTAGGCTACATAACAATACCTGATGCTTATACAACTACATTACATTTCTTGGCGCATTCGTCGATGAACAATTTAAAACGCATCAGCAACTTTTTTATAATTTTAACATAAGGCGCCATGTGGTATTTTAACAACATGTTGTATAACGGTCTCCAAACCAACTAGGCCTGTGTATTTTTAACTGTACCTTTAAGTGTTTTGTGCATCTCCCCTGAGGATAGTGTGATGTTACTGCGATACATGTCGGGAGTCTTATAAATTTTGTTACATTGTCCTTCAACATTGTGTACGACTTGGTGGCTATACATGTGTTATAGTAACTACATGTAATTTAATACTGAATGTTCTATGTCACAAGGGAATGGCTGTTCCCACATTTTATGTGGAATTTTAACCTTGGTTAAAACAAGTGTAATTATTACCAATTTTTATTTAGCGGAAATGGAATTTGTAAGATCCTTAAATATACTAGATTAAAATCTTTTATTCCTAGTAGTTAATTTATGTACCACCAGGTTTATTGTTAAAAATGTCGCCTAGGGTGCACATACGCTTTTTGTATGATTGTCAGAAGGAAGAAAGCGATTATTTCTCTATATGTCAGTAACTTATTGGTTTTTAGGCGTTATTGAGAAATAAGGTAAGGATGCCTTGCATGGAGACCACGCCCGTCTTTCTGTCCGTCTGACCTGCTGTTAGCGACTACACTGTTTATCGGATCGTCATAAAGCACAGTGTAGGAACTCTTTACAAAAAATGCTGAGTAAGAAGGACGTTTTTGAACATCGACGCAGTGAGTCATACTTTACTGAAGGAGGTACTTAATTTCTACCCGTAATGTCCATACTTAGTGTACCATGTGGGTGACAGTCAGTACCGAATATCTTGCCGTAACGTCTTTAAGCAATTTCGAGTTTCGTGAAACTCGGGTTAGTAAAAACCACCTCATTCTTAAGGGCGTAAATAAAATTCCGTCCAGTTTGTATAAAATTCGGTACAAAAGACTTCCGTGCAGAGAAGTTAAGCATATTTTCGCTTCTTGAATCTCGGTGCAGTGAAAGGCATGCTTTACTTAAGGACGTAAGTGAAATTCTGTCAGTTGTTTATATATTTTTATTTCAGCTACGTAACAGTCGGCTCAGAATATACCCAAAACACTGTATTAACAGTGTGAGTTGCGCGAAATTCGGCGCTGTGGAAGTCATACTGTACTTACGGTCGCAAATTAATTTCTGCGAATATTTACTTCCCATGTTTGTTATCCACTTTGGTTGGAATTCGGTATAGATCTGCAAATAACTGTGGCACATTTGCAAGTTTTGCAAAAATCGCTGCAGGGAAATTCATACTGATTTTGGGAGTAAATGAAATTACATTTGCCTTGTAATGTTATGTAATGTTTAATACGTTAAGACCTCTTTGATAACATCTGTGTACTACGTCACGGAGCACATCATTTGCAGTCTTGTTAAAATAGGGATGGCGTGTGTTTACTGTGCGGTAGTAAATAAGTCTTTAAACATAATTCAGGTTATTCTTAGTCTTTAAATTATTAATTATGCTCTATTATAATGAATAGATTAAACATTTAAGCTGTGAACTGAGGAGAAGGTGAACGGAACAAGTGCGTGCACGATTCAAATATTAGCCATCATTTGGCCCTGCTAGCTGAAACTTTTCTGGTGTTTCAGTTAAATACCGGGACATGACTACAAAGAAAACCACGACAGCTTCCTCCCTCACACTTTTCAACATATTATTTAATAATAATCCTATTAATTATCACATTATGCGCTACTGGGCGTCTTATATCTGAAACTGGAGACAGCATGTTCCTCTCAAATGTTGGTATACACTTACAGATGTGCACATTGCCACAGTTTGCATCGTATTCTGAAGACATATCGCTGTGAAAATCTTAAATATTGTACTGATGTTGTCGTAAAATAACCCATAACTCATATGAATAAATATAAAAAAGATGACCACAGAGACAGAAAAATTCTACCTTTCTTGAACTTCTTTGATCTCTGTGGTACAGCAAACAAGAATTTAATTTATTTAAACTAAGCTTATTAGTGTCTGGTATAGCAATCGTTTTGACGCGGTGATTCAGTGTGAGAAAAGGCAGTTTCGAGTTTTAATGCCTTCTCGGAATAAGAAATATTCAGAACAGATGGCCATTGAAGGATGAGAGTTCATTTCGATGCCTGTCGTTTTTGGAACACCCTATATATTCCGATCTCCCTAAGTAATATCTTACCGCTTCCGGCCCCTGTATCGGCAACATTATGTATGTGCTGCTCTTCCTTTCTTGTATGCAGTTAAATTGCACCCATTAATGGTGTCGCACTACAAAATGACTGGAAAAGTTTTTTGTAATACAATATCGACCGGAGGCTGCTCTTAGCTGGAAGGACGGAAGAAAGTGTCTGAGGGCATTAAGCTCACGCAGGCACCTCCGTGTGTCTGCTTATCGGCGAAGTCTATTTAAAGAAATATTGCTACTTGCATTTTGTTATATATAGCAGTCACTCGAGCCACTGATTCCTAAATCATGTTCACCATATTTTCAGGAAGGAAAATGTGGTATGAAATTCCCTTAAATTTCGTTTGATAAGTTGTCAAAATTAACAATTTACTTTCAAAATTACAAACAAATATTTAGATCTAAGAAAGAGGAAATCAGAATGAAATGGATAAACTTATATAATTCAGGCAAGGGGATTTTCATATCTTCTTGGCGGGGTATGAATTTAATAATGATACAGACAAAATAATGAGCAGGCATGAGGAAAATGAGAAGCGCGTAGAATATTTGTTGGAGAAGATCCTCGCCTTTGCGGCTGGGATCTCTTTTCGTCTACCTTTGCCTTGCAACTGTTAATGAACAACCTGAGAGCCCATAAACCTTTGTACATAGTTGTCGTAATTTTGAAATACGTGATAGTTTATTAACAGATTCCACGTTTACTCCGGGCGCGAAGATTAGGCTATAAGTAGGCCTACCAGACGTTATCGAGTTACGACGTAATTACAAATTACGATTACTGAACATAAAGCTAGTCTAGCTTACTAAGTTACATTATTTGTTATTATCATCATTATCATCATCATCATGAATTTTGAATCAGCAATCATCCCTCATGTAGTTTCTGTTTTGTTTTCGTACGTAGTGTATTTGTGCTGCACCTCTGTTCCGCTATTCGTGCATTTGTGTGTTGGTGTAGTAATTGACCTATACTGCTAAGCCTAAATGTAAAGAAAACTGAATTGAACTGAACTAACAAATATTCATTAACAAATTGCCTCTATTAATTATTCTTTACTTCAACAATTATGATATTAGTCTTACTGTTTGTATCTGATGTGGTGTTTTCTAAGTATCCCTATATTGTATGGAATTAAAAGTTGTCGCTGCGATGAATTGAATGGTTATTGGCTTTTAATTTGAGATAACATGTGGTGTGGTATTTGGGTCCCGAAGTTTAGAAGGAACTTACTGACTCCATCTTTCTTCATAGATCCTGAATTTGGTGGTATAACAGTCCTCTGAAATGTTATTACTCCTCTCCCAAAAAGCAAAAGGCATAACATTCCAGAAGAGTGAACTATGCGTGGAACACTTTTGAGCATAACTGTACTTCTGAATCTTGCGTTAAATTAGTAATTATGAAAAGTCTAATTTGCATTAGTTGCAGAGAAAGATCAATAACACTGCTGCTCGAGTGTTGGCTGAATATATTTAGCGTGAGAGTAAATTAATTAGCAAGTAAAGAGGTTAATGAACCAGACTGATGAGGAGTGAACTATATGTACGGTCCAGTGATTTAGTAATGCAGTTGTGTTCATCCACAGGAATTCTCCGTTATATTCTGAACTCACACAACATTAAACCACGTATACATAATTGCAGATAATTTGTACTTGCCATCTAGAAATTATAAATTTGGTTGTTAGTTCAAACAGGAGTTACAATATCCTGTGAAGGACCACAACAGGTGTTTGTGCAAAAGAAGCGAAATTCAACTCTCGGCCACATCATATTGTATTTATAGTAGGCAGTGCAACCGTTGGGGAGGTTTTTGGTAAGTACTCACATTTAGGTGTCATGCATATTTTACCAATGATTTCTATGCCCTATGCTGGGCGCAAGTTAAATGGGTAATTTAAGTAACCCTCTGATATCAGAACTCGAAGATTCGACGCTCTAATATCAAAGTCCACCAATGGACATAAGTTGTAACCTCTTCTAACCACTTCCAGTTCTTCTTCAACTGACAATTTTTCAATATATTTCCCCAAAAAAATTCGTATATCTTTCTTGTTTCATCCGTTATGCCAAGCAGCCTCACAAATTTTACTCTTCTAACAATTTTGGGTGAACTTTGTAAATCACAAATTTGTCACAATTAAAATACATCTGTGCATTAGTGGCGGAAATTTAACTTAAAGCCGTTTCTGCTCGTGTTCTTATGTCCGCGTGTGTGAATGCTGTAGTATATACAGAGTTTCAGCTGCTCATGAAGGCAAGTAACAGCACTAGACTTTAACTGTAATGGAAAATACATATTTTCTTTCGCTATCAATATGGGCGAACATATATACATGTGTAAAAATCAGTGTTTAATTATCGCAACGTAACGGTCGAAACCTTTCAACATCTGTACTTCCGGTTTCATATCAGAGCTTACTATTTACATTATTCACTCTTCAACTGCAGCAACATTGTTCCTTTCTGTGCTTAGTAAGTATTTGAAATATTTTAGTAGGGCCGGCAATAAGCTACACCATTGCATTTAAAGTTCAGCTTAGAAATTAATTCTTGATCTGATATAAAATCTTTTATTGTTGAATGTATTTATGCCATGTAGGAAGTTTCTTTTTCCACAAATTTAAAAGAAGTGAGAGCAGTTTTATTTAATCACCCTGTCAATTGCTAATATTTACAGCGCAATCTGATCAGAAATGTGAGTATGAAGCATTGGCGAAATGATATGAACAATGAACAACAAACGTACTTCGCCGATAACTCTGTCCTAGTTCAGCTATTTTTTTTTCCAATGACTCGACAGCCCCTTGGGGGCCTAGGCCGCCTCATTTTTTGAGGCTTTACGATCACACAGTTTAGACACACCACACTCGGTAGGACTCCTCTGGACGAGAGATCAGCTCGTCGCAGAGACCTCTACCTGACAACACGCAATACTCACAAGAGACAGACATTCATGCCCTAGGCGGGATTCGAACCCACAATGCCAGTAAGCGAGCGGCCGTAGACCCACGCCTTAGACCGCGCGGCCACTGGGATCGGCCTAGTTCAGCTATATCCATCATAAATCCAACAGGGAATAACCTGGGATCGAAATCGGGCCTCCGCGGTGAGAGGCTGGCGACTAACATGTGCCATGGCGCAACCATCATTTGCTGTAAGAAAGAAACTTGTTTTCAAAATGTATGTGTGTGTTTTAGTCACAATGAGGTATGCTGACCGAGAAGGCGTCTAAATGACGTGGATGCGGATGTGTTTTTCTTCGCCTGTACAGGGACAGGCTGAGGCCTTTCCACTTCATGGCCAGTTCTTAAGACGTTTCTCTGTGTCTGATATGGATTTTTACTGAATAACAGGGCTTCACTGTCCACTTTTGCTCATTGGTAGAAGTAGGTTAGCTTTCTTCTACGAAGTTAACAATATTAAAATAACACCATCAATTGTACACGCACGGATTCCTTCTTAAACTCTGTACGTTTATCGTTTTTGGAATTAAAGTTTTGTTAATTATCTGGTACACGGTAAACTATTCATGCGTTTAAAATTTTCCTTAATTGTTCATTCTTAATTTTTTTCTTTTATCTTTAGGAATAGGGCCACTGTCCCTTTGGAATTTACAATTGATTTCTGGATTTATAGACCTAACAGATAACTCTTAATGTTTTTTGGACGGAGTATCGGCCCATTACAATTCCTGCACTTACAGAGGACGAAATAGGCACAGTAGAAGCGCCTATGTATACCCACGCACCGAATGGGATTGCAACCCACAGTCCCAACAGCCGTGTGAATGAATACCTTATGTGCGTCAGATGACGCGCCCACTTTTATCGACACTCTGTATTTTTCTATTTGTCATAAATTTTAGATCTTTCCACATATCTTCAGTTTTAATTTTTTAATGTAGTATATCCTTGGAAACTTCTTAAAATATTTCGTACTCGCCCCTTTCCAGCTTGACCAGTATCTTTGTTCTTGTACATTTTAACTGTTATGTAAAGTACAGAGGCTGCTATTATTTGAGAGAATTTTAAACACCCATCTTTTCTTACTCTGCGTTTGAATATTCCGATTGTAGCCTAACAGTCGTTGGTTTCTTTGTTGTTACGCTTCACAGTTTGCTTCATACGAAAAGTGGCAACCTAAGTACATAACATGTGAAACATATTTGTATTGAACGTAACGTGATTATTGCGCAGATAATTTGCTATTGGCCTTTATTCTTTTTTAATTCAAATAGTTCCGTATTAACGTGTTTTCCATTGCCTTGATGTGAAAAATGAAATCCTGTGCGTAATGCTCTGAGTCAGAACCCTAAATACCGACAAAAACAAAGATTTTAGAACAATTACATTATTTTATCTTCCCATATGCGTAATATGCCGATCCCAGTGGCCGTGCTGTCTAAGGCGTGGGTCTTCGGCCGTTCGCTTACTAGGATCGTGGGTTCGAATCCTACCGGGGGGGCATGTATGTCTGTCTCTTGTGAGTGTTGTGTGTTGTCAGGTAGAGGTCTCTGCGACGAGCTGGTCCCTCGTCCAGAGGAGTCCTACTGAGTGTGGTGTGTCTAAAGTGTGTGATCATTAAACCTCGACGAAACGAGGAGGCCCAGGCCCATATAGGGCTGTCGAGCCATAGAAAAAAAAAGAAAAAAGAAAAAAATGCGTAATATAATTACATACGCTACAGGCTTATGACATCATTCAGTTTCCTAAAGCGTTTGAGGGGAACCTTTTAATTGACAAGTGTTAAAGATTAAGAATAGCAATATCATAATTAATAGTTTTACTGTTACTAAAGGCACAGTGGGTTTATTTTTGCCTTTATAATTTACCATTTATTCAAAGTAGTTGCTACTTACATGCTATACTTTACGCATTAATGAGTTTTTTTCAGCTTCATGACTCTACTCAAGGCGAAGAAAAAAATATCTGCATTTTAATTATCCAATCCATCAACACTCTTAACAAAGAAAGCCAGATATGTCCCGTATTGTATTGTGCATTTGATTAAACAATGAACTGCGAAGGTCCTCTGATAACTCTTTCACTTTCATCCCTATCCCTGTACTCGCAAAAATGCACATTCTGCTTAACATACTCTCGGAAAGCCAACGTGACCAAATGTGTAGAGGAAGTCAAGTTCCTGTGTCGGTGGATCGTGAGGGGTCTGACCACAGAAATGCAGTGATAAAAGTCGGCGGGAGCCTCGTGATGAATGCTGGGAACACGTTGTGGTAGACAACTTGACGGCGGGTGTGTTGGTGGTGGTGGTGGTGGTGGTGGTGGTGTGGCGGCAGTACCCGAAGTCTTAATAAAGCATTTTAAACTAGACGTGAAAGAACAGAGGCTTGTACTGCACTTGCCATTCATAGAGTGCACTTTAGGCTTATGAAGAATTAGATGTAACATACTTTTGTTAGGAAAATTGCTCATTTTCTTGAACAAGTTCTGAGAATAAATTAATCCAACGACTTTCCTTCAAATGCTTTAATTTATGTCATGAAACCTGGAAAAATGCAAAACTGAATTTCGCCATACCTGTTTCCAAACGGCTTTATTCTTGGCATGTTTCACTACGTCATTTCAAGGGCAGCTACGAAATAATGTGTGTAAAAAAAGTGTATGTATGATTAAATTTTATTGGAAGAAAACGATTCTTACATAAGAATATAATTTTGCAGTACATTGCGTTTTTTTTACTAAATCATAAATACAGTCATTACAAAATAGGCCACGTACGTATAACATAATATTGTGGCACGTTTGCATAACAATTAGTGCCATGGAAACGCAAAAATAGTCCCCATTATATTGTTGTTGACGTACATGTAGCTGTCAACAATGCAAAAATGTTTAGTGTTGCTATGGACATGCAACAGTGTTTTCCCATTGCACTGTTGTCGAGCAACAAAATATTTCATACTGCTGTCAAGAGTATAAACGCATTTAGGTCTTCATGTACATTGCCTGATATTTTGTCCGATTTTAATCAAATTTGGAGTTTCTCGACGTATTTTCGTAAAAGTACCCAGTAAAATATTTCATGAAAATCCATCCAGTGGGAGCCGCGCCGATTAATGTGGACGAACAGATGGACAGATGTGACGAAGATAATTGGCTCTTTTCAGAATTTTATGTGAAAGCGCCTAAATAAGCGAAATATTAAAAATTGTGTGTACGTATGTGTGAATATCAAATTAGTGTTCCACTCCCTTTAGTAAATAACAAAACTTTTTTAACATAACACGAGTCAGAACTTTTATGGTCCAGCAATTCTGAAATCTATCCAGTCACACGTATTAAAATGTACGCCACTGTACCCTTTAAAACATTTTGTGCATATGGCAGAGGTAAGGTTTCTTCTGACAGATATTTTTTTCGTTGTTTCAGACAAGCCCTGATGGAAACGTGACCACTAGCACACTCACGTTCTCACCACAAGTGGACGATTCTGGGAAGTCCCTCACGTGCCGTGCAGAGAACAAACACATCACTGGTAGTGCGCAAGAAGACACGTGGACCCTGAATGTCCATTGTAAGTATCAACAGTGGATCCCATTTCTTTCTGATTTTAAATTATAACTTATTTTTGTTTTATTACTGCAGCACTCAACAAAACGTAATGCAATGTACGTACTTGTTACGAAACTCACTCATTCTATGTTTATATTACTAAGCTCAGCACGTCTTCAAGAAGGAATTCTATGTCGTCGAAAATTCTTAAATTTATACACAATTTAAGTTTACAACCTAACATTTTTTTTGCAATTGCTCGTTTCTTGCAATTTTCTACCCCACAGTGGCTGAAATTTAGCTAATGCAGGCCTATCAGTCACGATATGCTTAGACGCCTGCACTACGGATGGTAGCAAAGCATACGACTATTTTTGTTATGGACAAACGACCTACATAAATGACCTACATCTGAGTGTGAAACACATGTTAACATTACCAGCCAATTTTTGTGCAGTGAACTCTTTTTGAAATTCAGAAATTTTGATTTCAGCTTTATGTAAACTATACATCATAGAGAACCTATATGAAATAAAATTCAGCGAGACCCAAAAGTCAGTTAAAGGATTGGTTTAATGTACACCGAAATCCGTTGTAAATTGTTTTGCTGCTTACTGAATTTACAAAAATTATACTTTCATGGCACTGGAGTAACTGAATTACTTAGAAGGAGCGCGTGCAGCTGCTTCATACAAGATATTTAATTCTGAACATTCCCTTAATAAGAGAGTATGTGTTCGGTTTACCGACATTTGAGCCAACCTGTATTGTCTTTTCTGAAACTGAACGGTATACAAACCATTACAGATTTAAGCGACACTTGCTGACGTAATTTGGATGGTGACACATATGCCTTGAGAAATACAAGTATTCATTTTATGCATTAATATTCAGTAATAAACATTTTTTGGAAATATGAAAGCTATAACATTAAGAAGACACCCATGCCTAAGCATCCCTTAATGGAGACTTGTAGTGGTAGCAGAAGATGATCTCCACGAATTCGTAAGCTGAGATAGCCGTACTAGGTATAAGGAGTTAGTGATTTTGACGCTTCGGGTGCTTTGCCCCCTGTAAATAAACACGGTCTCTCTAAATATGACGACTTGAGACCATAGTCAGTCTGGGCATAATGGCGAACAGACAGTCCTGTTGTTACCGAGAACCGAACCTCTGTCCTCTACCCCACTGCCAGTTACATTACTAAGCTATCGCAATGTGTGTATGTGTTGTACTAAAATACAATATTTTCGGCTGTAAGAATTAGATATGCACAGCTAAAGTCAGTCAAAACACAGCAATTTATTGTAAGTACAATATTACCTACTAAATTCACTCACTGCCTGTTTCATCCCACAGAAGGGGCCATTCTCATGTGAGATATTTTTGTATTTTTTCGCCTGAGAATGGCCCTTTCCGTGGGCTGAAACATGGAGAGAGAATTTTGTAGGTAATATTTTACTTACAGTAAATTACTATGTTTTGCCTAACTTCATCTGCGCATGTCTAGTTGATTAACACAACAGGATGACCTCTCAGAATATTGTAAAAATTATATTGAATATTATGTCTAGCACTTTTTAGAGCCACAGTAAATCAGTTTACACCCTTTCTAACTGTCAGTAATTCGGCATGTAACAAATGCAGTCTGATTTCCTTTGTGTCTTATGTTAATCAGCAAGACATTTCTTAAACATCATTCAAAGACTGACGCTTATAGCGGTCAGCCGATGTCCGTGAATTTGCGAACCAACGTTTTGGAACTCCTTTCAAGGGATCAACGTTTGGCGACTTTTTGTTTCATTTTAACACATGTATGAGATGTGTGTGTCCAGTTAATTGCTCATTTCATTACAGCAGAATTGCTCATAAGGTCTTAACGCATTCGCAGCCAGTAAACAAAATTATCCGCAACTAATGGAACAGAAAGGCTTATTACAGTATTTACAAGAGCCCATCTTTCATACCTAATCTAAGCCAGATGAATTGAGTATACTTGCTTTTACTCTATTTTTAAAATCGGTTTTTATAATTCTCCCATAAAGGCCTAGTTCTTCCTAGCAATCTCTTTCCTTCAGGTTTCCCCAAAAATACTTTATATACTTCACTTTTCTCTCACACATGCTACTTGACCTGCCAATCCTTTATTCTGTCATTATGTTACACCATAAAGCATTTTCCTTATCCAATACACGAAAGGAAGTCTTTTAGTCTTGTTAGGCTATAAACAACTGAAATTCTTCTAGCTGCCCGCCCGCCATTATTTCGGCCATATCGAATTTTGAGCGGTGTGTAGCTCTGTGACCACATGAACGTATATTGAACGTTTTGCTGTCAAAACATTACGCTTCGTTCGGCCTGAATTGCCACCAAATATTGAGGTAAGAGAGGAACGGTTTGTTGAATTATGCTGTTGGTTCAACTCTCTTCGTTTAGTGACATTGCTGTGTTAGTTAGTCCATTCAGCAGTTTGTTTGTGCATATTAAATTGAAAGTAAAGAGAAAAGTTTTAATTGAACGTTTATGAACAGTAGGTGCGCACACCTGCCAACCGCTCTTAGGCCGTCAGTAGGCCGAATAAGGTGTCCTTCCATAGAGTTCTTATTTACTTTTTACTACATTTTCGACCTAAGTGCTATATATTAAGAGTATATGGAAGAAATCTTATGATAATGACTGTATATTGCAAACTCCACTTATTCCTCATCTGCTTTTATTAGAGTAGGTAAATCAGTGAGGGAAAAATGGAACATAAACCATTATACAGAAAACAAGAACATGGAATGAAGGATAAAATATCTGTTGGAAACTAGGGAAGAAACGAAAAGTTAGACCTTTGCGTGAGCGGTAAAATAATAAATAAGATATATTCTCAGTAAATCAACTGCAATGGTTAGATGGTTTAATTGTTTTATGGTTGTTCAAAAGGGGAACTTCATAAATATTTGGTTCCGTAAGAATAAGTTATTTCTCGACTCTCTCCTTAACTACAGACTCTGCGACTCTGTAGAAAGTGAATGACAGATAAGCAAAGCAGATTGCTTGGAATTTTCAGTAGCATATTTATATTTCATCCACGAATTAAAATAATTAGAAAGTGGTTTCCTATACCATTCAGTAAGCGTATTAAATGCATGTTAAATACGTCAAGCTTCTCACTTACGCTCCTCCGCACCCCCACCCCCTCCCAAGGAAACTAACGCAAGCGAAAGGATCTTAATCAGCTGCAAGTATATATTTTTCTTCTGCAACTTATCTCGAGTTCTTCTGTGTTTAATGATATGAGTGTATAATATTGTATGAGTATTTTAACCAGTAATTTTTGTTGACCTCATGAATCGAAATGTATATTGTTTCAGTACTGTCCCCTCAGGTAATCCTTTCAAATTATACAGAGTAAAGCAAAGACGAAAGGCATAATAGAGAGAAGGACGTACGGCCCGCAATACAGAGAGACACAGCAGTATCAGAATGATTATTTCGTACGAAGTGCGTGTAGAACTGAGTTCTACTCTGCAAAATAGAATTCGCACAGCTTTTTAGGATATGTCTAATTTTTTTCGAAGTATGTGATTCACTACGTTTTCCATAAAATCCGATACTGGATCTTATCCCGAACCAGATAAATCTCGATCATATCGTAACATCATACTTTTTTTTAAGATTATCCTCTAGATCTTCCAGTTGTGCTCTTATCTTCACGTTTTCCGACTAAAAATTTTGTATGTATTTCTAATCTCCCACGCGCATGCTGCTTAAACATTTTATTTTAGGCTTATCAAAGAAGTTCGGAAGCTGAGTAAGCCACCGAGCCCTGAAGAGGACAATAGCTATTGTTCTGAAACCTGTCACAGCTGAAATTACATTTTATTTGGAGAGTTTGGAAGCCGTAATGCACAAGAACCGAAAGTTGGCTTTTATTCATACACTTCCAGAAGTTCCTACATATTATCTCAAAATTGTGTAGCTTTCATTTCGACGTTCGCTCAAAGGTCAGTACTGTCATTTGTTTGTTCTGATTTTTGAATTAATTTGATTGACTTTTAAAGCTTTCGGCAGAAATGTTAGTGCCCGAATTCTGACACATTCAATCTCGTGCCGTCACAGTACGGCTTCTAAATAATGGTCTAAAATATAGAAACTACAGGATTCAAGACTGGGAATTTATATTCTGCTGTATAACGAAAGTGTATTAATTTAGGTGCAAACTGTTATTGGACTCTTTTGAAAGTACGTATATACATCTACATTGTTTCGTTAACCTTAGGCTTTATTTTCTCTTCGCATAGTGAATGCTGGAAAATGTATTCTCATTTCGTGTAACTTTACTAAGGTCTTTGAATACTTCTTCACAATGCACGCAATTCTGATATTTTCAAATTAAATTATTTTTGCTTCCTTCCATTTTTTACGGAATTTTTGAGACAGCTTTCTTCTTTTCGACATTTCCGAAACGTATTATTGTCGACGATTACGGAGGTCAAAAACTCAAATAATCAGGTATGTTGTTGGTTTCCTCCTTATTGATATCCGTGTATAGTACTTTCGTATTCAGCGACAATAAATAGCCCCTTTCACAGTTCAAACATACCAGTGTAAATCATAATAAACTGGTATTTGTACTTTTCCTATCGGTTCCCAACTTTTATTCATACAAAGAGAACACGCAAATGAACATTCTGTTTGCCGTAAAATCAACTCTGATTTCCGGACAGAGAGAAATTCCGCGTCAGTGTGGATTGTACAGTTCATTTATAAAGTAACGAACGACTTTCGTTATATTCACCTAATAACGAAAGTTATAAAGTTATTAGTCCGCACGAATAATGATTACGCACCACTGCCTATTCCTACAGGCCGGATCAAGTACTTCTTTCTACTTCTCTCCTTCCACCTTTTAGAATTGCTATTAATTAATTATCTGGTATAAGATCCACTGTGACTTGTGTTTGTCAGTATTTCAATGTCCGAGGACATGTTGTCTTCTGGGATGTGACGCCGTGTACCCTGACATCTGCTTACCGTTGTCTTCTACTGTGCTGGAGTGAAGTAGATAGCAGGTTCCTTGGCAACGCCGATATATATTTGCCAGATTATATGATGTCTCATTCAGAAGAGAGTATTTTCATAGCCACCACCGTTAGAACCTCCGATTCATAATCTCGCTACATGTGTGTAAGCCTCACTTTTCTCTCATAACAGCGGGACTTTCCTCATTCGTGCGTTTGCGCGTCACGGTTTCGCCTTTTAGCGGTAAACTATTGTGCTAAACCTCGTATATGTAGGTAGCACGTTTCTTCGACGTCGCGCTTACATTGGCGCAACCAGTATTGCACAGGGGCCGCATCTGCGCACCTGTCTCACTCTTTAGGTACCTAGATCCTGCCGTGCGGAATGTACTTCGACTGTGCTTTTCAGAGCTTCTAGAACTAATCTTTATGCATCACGTTTTAATTGTGTCTGGAAAAGTTCACACACATGCTGATGGAAGAGCCTAAGGATACAAACACAAGGAAAGTGATGTTTCTCTTAGAGAAAGTGGAGGTCTTGTTCAAGTTGTACAGGAGAATGAACAGTGCTGCGGTCGGACGCCATTATGCTGTAAGAGATTCTTCGATTCACGAGTCGACTATTTGTTTCACCACAAAAACGAAGAAAGACCAGGAGAAGTGTTAAGGCCAGTGCTCCATCGAGTGCAAAAATTTCTGCAGTATATTCTTCTTACTCTCCCTCGAAGAGATAGGAAGGACCTTGTGCGAACGGCTGGAAGACGACACACAGAAACATTTGAGGGTCAAGGACATGCCAGTAAACGATATTTTGAAAATTGCATCTAACACCCAAGTCCTCCTTGTCCTTGATAATGCCCCAGGGCACCCATATAATCTTGGTTTTGCCCAATCGAATATCTAATTTCCAGCCGGTACTGCTGCGGACGGTCTCTAGTCTTCTTGACTGATACGTTCGTCTTTAGAAGTTCATACGTCAACTTCACAAAAAGAAGTAACACTTGAAATTTCTTCATGGAAACCGGCATTTACATTGTTGTGCTGTTCCGCGATATTTTCTTCGTAGGCGAATAATTTAATTTGTGGGAAACTTAATCGCTTCTTCACGTTTATTCTCGTAGCCGTTTTCTAGTCTCATTTAGACAGGACCTCTGTATTTCATGTATTTAAAAATGCAATACCCTTACCGTAACTATTTACGTGTTAGAAGTTAACAAGAGAGGAAATGCACTATAAACGTCACATTGAGGCACCTTCAGTTAACCATTGTTGCCGTAGAAAGCAAGAAGTATTATATATTCTGAGTGTGTGCCTAGCCTTATTTATGCAGCATGCAAAGCGCATGCGCCGTATTATATTGTCATCTGTGGCCTATCTGGCTGTACCATATTTTTCCACATTATCTCATGAGCGGCATGAGTTTCAGGAAAAAACTTCTGAACATAAAATGTGGTTTGATTTTGTGTATAAGTCCAATGGAAGCCGAGTTGTTTCATGAGGACGAAGAGATGGACAGACGGATGGATGGACAGAGAGACATAACAAAGCTAATAGTCGCCTTTTGAAATTTTGGCTAAAACAATTTTTTAATAATTCAAAATACTACAATTTTCGTAAAGGCGCGTACGTTAGTAGCTTTAATATATATTCATGACAAACCATCTCAGGAAACACAATGCAAATAACACAACGAAGATGTTTTCTAGACTGGAATTTTTATGGAAACAGTGCTACAGCATATTGATTAATAGCTGAGGGTACTATGCCAACAGTTCAATTGCACATACTTACCACATTCATGCTTTATCATAATTTTAATTTGCATTAAGTTATATTTTATACCTCCTAAGGTTAAGGCATGGGCCAAATATCTGTGTTGGCGCTTCGCTGTAGCTGGAGTTGTGAACTACACTCTATTAGGAATCAGTATGTCTGAAAATCGGAATTGCCGACAAGGTTTAGCGAGTCTTCAAGACCAAGTATTAAATATCTGTCCAAAGAAGCTGACCCCATTTTTCACTTGGACAGACGTGTCTCCTACGTAAGGTGCACTATTTTATGTTGAAAGAATACCCGAGAGTTAATTTCTCCTTTTGATCACCCTGCAATGCAAGATTATATCTCGAAGCATTAATTGCAATGATTAATGAAACTTGAAAATATAGTTTTCTGTAACCTGTGTTTTCTAACTTCAAAGCATTTAAGTTTTGAAGATCTTAAGCACATACGTAATTTATAAAACACCTGAAAATCTTTAAACTGAGTTTAACTCCTTTTTATGTATGATGCAGGAATAAACAATCTCATGAAAATAGGAAAAAATTCAAAGAAATATGTCCGAGACCTAAGAAGCTGCTGTAGTGTATAAGTATCACGTTGCTTTACCATTATATTTCTTGGCCTTCACAGACGCCGAAGGTGTGAGGACACACGTATGATGATGGCACCCTTAAAATCGCCCATGGTTTCATTCCAACTCTCTCTACACGTCAGCAGGCATTATGCTGTAACCCCTTCATTAATCCCCCGCCCCCACCTCCCTTTTCCAATGGCCCAGTTAAGAGGACGGGGTTATTGATGCTTATATTGCGTGCAATTTGTCTTCCTCTCAATCCCACCCTACCATTTTCTCTCATTACCATTTTTCAATCCCTCCTTCTCTATCACCCCCATCTTGATCAAACCACCTACCAGCATAGTACTTTCTCCCATGAAATTCCGAATAAGGTGCCGGAGGCTTTGTGTTATTTCGAATGTTAAACGATGCATTGTTCATGTCAAAGCCGCGGGGCATCATAATTCAGTTGTATGAAGTGAAACATAAGCTCCTTTTTGGGGTGGGTGTTTAAATTTTATTGTGCTTTGAGAAGTGTCTAAATATTATTACAGGGTGACGGGTGACGGCACATAAAACGTTATGTACATATTGATCTATGGACATTTACATATTTAATATATATGATTGCCTTTTCTTATGTACCATGACATTCAGTCATATATGCAATGTCACATAGGTCTTTATTTTTATTTATTTTAAATAGTGTATGCAGAGAATAGGATGACACGCGTTGAACATTCTCCTTTCATTAAGGTCAATATATATCTTATTCGTTTTTAGGCGCCTTCGCAAAGTTCCAAAATGCGACTGTTAGCTTCGTCGTATCTGTCTATCTGTCTGTCCGTCCGTCCGTCGTGTCTCCCTGACTGTCTGTCCGCATGGAACAAATCGGCTTCCAATGGCCGAAGTTTCATGAAATTTGATAATTGATGATTTTTCTAATATCTGTCGAGAAAATTCAAGTTTCATTAAAATCTGACAAAAATAACGGACACTTTACATGAAGTCCTGTGTACATTTATGATAGTATCTCGCTCAATTCTTCTTTAGA
Organism: Reticulitermes speratus; assembly: GCA_021186555.1. Taxonomy (NCBI): domain Eukaryota; kingdom Metazoa; phylum Arthropoda; class Insecta; order Blattodea; family Rhinotermitidae; genus Reticulitermes; species Reticulitermes speratus. The sequence goes on along the minus strand of JAJKFL010000001.1, from coordinate 33,966,702 downwards.
ATAAGAAACTGTCAGACAAATTTGTAGGGAAAATCAAAACACACATTCTATGTTCAATAACGTTTTTCCAGAAAATCGTGTAGTTTTCACCCAGCTACAGATCGTAAGAAATCTTGCACACATAAAAGTTATTTTATTCACGTACAGTACATAGGTATAGAAAAAGGAAGACTCATTTACATTACGGAATTAAAGTTATAAATTCTACACGCTTACAGATATTTTGTCAGTTATAAAGCAATAAATACAAACGTGAATACGATAAAAGTCTTGCGGCATACAATGGATTTCCCTTGGTAATTTGTTACTGATATTCCGGAAGAGAATGCTGCCTCCATGTTTGGGGTAGTACAAAATGAATGGAAGAGGATCAATTTCCGAAACCTTCCATTTTAAAGAAATATCGGAAGTTGGGTAATTTTCCAAATATCAGACAAAAGCTGTTTCACTCCGCCGTCAGAAACCTCGGTACTTAAGGAGAACTTGACGACGTGACGTTATAATGTTATCCTCTGTAGAATGTAAGGTTTAACAGTTTTCATAGTCCTGCTTCTGACTGTGATTGTAGGCTTTCATTCATGTACATTACACGTACATGTATTTTAAAATGTGTGTGTGCAAATGCATCTTTCGTTTGAAACTTTATCATCACCGTAAATATTTACATAGATGTTCACATTCATGTCCATTATATTTCTATCGAACCAGAATTCAGAAAATTTAAATTTATCGACATCGCCTATTCAAGAACACACACTTCTTTGCCATTATAACGACAGAGGTAGTCCACACTCATGCCAAAGCACGTACTTGCTTTGGATTAACACAACTGTTAAATTTATGCACACGTATCTCTTAAAATTTTTATCTCACCACGATTCTGGATATGTGCATTAGCACACCTTTCCGATTCGGGACTGAAAATTTTCACAGATTAATACTTGAACGATGGACCATCGTATAGATTCTTCACATTTTCATGTTGCATAATTGAAAGCTATACATGTCTAACATGATAAACTTCACTGAAAATTGCCTAGTTACATAACGTTTCATTTTAAAAATGCAATTACATCAGTTTATATTACTTTTTATAATCATAATTACATACACTCGTGTTAATTTGAATTTATTTTCCTACTCATAAATCTTAAATCGTGTATCAATATTTATGGATGTACTGAAACTTAACCTTTTAAAGCCTAGCAGTTGGTTACGTACTACAAAGTTTAACATTCAACAAGAGAGGCAAGTAACTTTTAGGCGCGTTCGCGTAACCATTGTTGCCTTGGAAAAGCAATAATACTACATATTCTTAGTTTGTGTCTGTAGCCTTAATTATCCAGCATGCAAAGCGAATGCGCCATATTATATTGTCATCTGTGGCCTGTCTGCCTCTATCACATTTTTCCACATTATCTCATAAACGGCACGATTTTCGAAAAAAAAAAAAAAAAAAAGATTTTGGACATATAATTGCGTTTTGATTTTTTCTGCAACATCTTTCTGAAACATTTTTTTTCATTTTGAGAAGAATTGAGCGAGATATTATCATAAGTGTACCTAGGTTTTCATGTAAATTACCCGTTATTATTGTCCAGATTTTAATCAAATTTGAATTTTCTCGGCAGATTTTCGAAAAATCCTTAATTATGAAATTGTATGAAATCTGTCCAATGGGAGCCGAGTTGTTTCATACGGACGGACAGACAGACATGACGAAGAGGACAGTCGCTTTTCACAATTTCCGAAGGTGCATACAAATTCTACATGGTGCTCACATGCCTTTATGCGTTGTGTATGGATCTCAGGACAAACAGCAGCGACTTTTGCCTTAAACAAGATGAACTTAACGGTTTTGTATAAGTGAGATTGAGAGTGTTTACTGCGCGATACGCACTGAGTTATATAAAACAGACACGTTTGTCTTTAAAGGGTTAACGGCGACTAAATGCAATAGAATATTGTTGGTCTGACAGCCGCGTTAGCTTTTCAAGCAACACAACATTTCAGACCGACTCCGTCTCCAACATCTGCCTTCTGATGTCACTCAGCACCCAGTATATTCGAGCTCTCCTAGCTCAGGCCTTGTGCAGACACATAATTCGATAAAGCTGGGTGTTGAAGCATGGCAGAGGCGGATGCAATCTATAAGTTTGGTTTGCTTGAACCACCTAACACGGTTGTCACCCCGAGAGGATTTTATTATATCGGTGTTTACCTACGCCATTCTTTCTGGTTCGTAATTACTGGAATATGAATGTGGCAAATTTAAATTGTTGTTTAATGTCGAATTAACGACCACGTACATTGAATTGTAAGAAAACAAGGAGGTTCGAATGCGCTATATTTCTTAGGCGAGGAAACGACCACGTACATTGAATTGTAAGAAAACAAGGAGGTTGCGAATGCGCTATATTTTAGGGCACTGATCCGTAATTCGTCTGAACAGAGTTATAAGAACTAAGAAAAAAACATGTTACTGTAACATCAAAATATATGGTAACATCTATAAATAAGTGACCAATTAAACTAAAATAATTGATTCCTTACAGCCTTATTTTTTAGAAATACGCCGGATATTTGCCGTAATCTCAAAATTTTTAATGTATTTCCATGATACTGCACTGCGTTATTTCTGTCAAGAAAGGAAACGTCAGCCACAGAATTCGCAGTCAAAATTTTGTAGCCTTCACACTTGTAGGTGCATCTTGCCCATTTGATTGTGGCTCTTTTCCTAAATAATCTTCTTCAGACGATTTATCTGCCTTGATGCTTTTGCAGTAAATATGAGACAAGAAGTTGCTTTACGAATTCTAAAACTTGTACAAAATTTCCAATCTGATAATACTTTATATGCCTTATTTAAATTATGTTAAATAAATGGAAATAATGTATAAATAGTAAAATGCTGTAAGTTGTATCAACTAGATAATGTAATATTTCTTGTAATACACGCTAGAAAACCTGATTTTTAAAGTACTGTACTTTTTAACTGTATTCACATATATGTGTTTTGGAGTGGAGTGGGCTTCCGAAGTTTGTGACTGGTATGGCCTGGACTCACCTCTGTGAGCCTTGCTAGTGTACTGAACCACTTCAAAGATTTTGTTTAATTTCGATATTCAGACTTCTAATAAAATTTATTGAGCATGTCTCAATATCAGACATATTCAGGCATAATACAGCCTAGTTTTCATCATTCCATAAAGAGACTTCACCATATAGTCGACCAACATTCCACACACTTCTTTTAAACTTTGAGACTTTCACGTTTTCCCTTGTTTTTGTATGCTCAGACCCGCATGCGCGTCAAAGAACGCTTTTGACAAAATTAGGATTTGCTTTATGGAAACTGTCTATTTAGTCTTGTTATTGCTTTGTGCATTAAAATCCACTCGAATTAAACATAATCGTACAGAAAGAGGCAATGATAGAATTCTCACTGTCGTAACAATCTACTGCTGTGGCTACTGATGGTCTGTATAGTTCGTGATGACTGTTTCGCAGGAGAAAACGGTAAAGGGAGAGGACAGGCCTGTTACGATTATAGTGTCTAACTAGTCTCAAATTCCCACGTGCTTCTTAATTTATGCTCAGATTTTGGTCATCCCAATTTAAACAAAGAAATAGCAATTCGTTTCTTAATTTAACACTAAATTTTGTAAGTTTTCTCTTAAAATTTCTCTTATTCCTAAATTGGTTTGTACTAACATACTTCGGTATTAGAAAGAAGTTACACTCATATCATAATATTTTGAACATATTTTCGGTTCCCGTTTTACACGTTTTAGTCTGATGGTATTAATTTACTATTGTCATTTGCCCTGTTATTCCTTTTTCACTCTGAGCTGGATGCTTTCATTATGTGCACCGTGAATCATTTTTCCAAGTGTTTTAATTCGTAAGAGACTAGCCGGCGTATTTCTGTATGCAAATAAATCTGCAAGATGGTTTGGATAATTAAATTAACTCAATATCAGGAGAATTTTATCTCTTACCCACATTCATTGTGAATTTTGTAGAACGTGGGGTTGAGTTGATGGGAAAACTATCGTTGTTCATAAGTCCACAAAATGAGAACCCAGTTCTAAAATTAACAAGTGTTCTGCACATAGAAGTTCACATTTTAATCAGTGACGCCGAGAACTTCCTGCGGATTTATGTCCCAGATTTTCTAAACATTGTTACTTTAGATGATATAGTGAGAACTGGCAAGTTTATTGTATTTGCTGTACACGTTAATCTTCTTTAACGGTCATCTCTTTTACTCTGCAGGCAGCAATAATTTTCACAGTATTCACTTCTCAGAGACGACCATCCTGACCTTTCGAAGGAGTATTTGTCACTGATTACCTAACTTGTCGAAAAGCCGTGTATTTATAAAAAAAACGTATTGCATCTTTACACTGAAGAGGCTACACATCCTACTGGCAGTCAATTACATCGAGTTAATTAAATTTTAAATTTAAATTTAATTAGTGATAGTAGTTTAAAATTACTCTTGTAACAACATGAACCGAAATTATAGGCATAGTTTGTATCATTTTGTAACAAATTAACTGCTTGGGGGTTTTCAGTCAGTGAAGAAATTTCTCATGTTTTATGGAATGTGAAGGTTTACACTCGCAATAATCTGCCATTTTTCCCTATCCTAAGCCAATAAATTCATTCAACACCTTCCTTTCGTATCTTATTTAACACCGCTTACATTATTCTCTAATTTAAATCTAGGTCTTCTAAAATGTCTCTTTCCTTACGGTTTTGTCACCAAAACCTGTGTATGAATCTTTTCGCCCCATTTTTCCGCCTGCCCCATCCATTTAAACGTAATGTATTCGTTTAAGGAAATAATATTTGGTGGAATTAGAAATCATCGGTTCGTCAGTATGTAAATTTATATAGCCTCCTTTTCCTTCTTCCCTTTTAGTTCCAAATACTTTCATCAGCACCCTGTTTTCAAACACCCTCATCAACTTTCTTTCTTCAGTGTGAAGGACCAAGTTTCCTTTCCATATAAAACACCAGGAAAAAATTGTTATTTTTTACGTTTTAATGTTACGGTTTTAATAGCAAAAGAAAAAAACGAAAGATTCAGAACCGAACGGTAGTAAGCATTCTTCAAAATTATTCTGCTATAAATTTCTTTGTGCATACAATTGTCGTTATTAAGTATATTACTTTATCGCATTTAAAATGATTTATTAGCTAACTTTATGTTGTGACTTTGTTGTACATAATGTCGCTGTACGTGTAAGTGTACTTAGTTTTGTTTCACCCACTTCTGTTCAAAGTTCTCACTTACATATATGTTTGCAAAACCGGAAACTGCTGTCAGGTACAATACCCGGTATTCGCAATGGCCCCATATTGTGATGTTGAACAACAGAAATGCTTCAGACAGAATTATCTGTAATGTTTCCTTAGTTATCACAGTCAATCGTAATTGTAAATATTTATATAATTTGTACGGCCGCCATTCTGTTAAAATTCCCATTAATATAACACGTACTGTATTCTGTGTATGTAACTACAATATGTCACAACACAAAGTTTTAGAATATGTCCATATATATGGCGGAGCCGCGATAAAGGCAATTTGTTTGGTTGCTACGCTAAAAGTCGTATGTCTCAATAATCAGAGGTATACTTCCGTCAAAGACAAGAGATTTTCTTTTCTCTTCGGCCCTGTTTTGAACCCCACTCCACCGCCTATCTAAGGAGCAACAGGGGTTCTTTCCTCTGTGATGGAAATTTGAGTACTCACCTCTGTATAGTTCCGAGCTTAAGAATTCGTGAAGATGCATGCCGAGATAGCGTAGTCGGTATAGTGACTAGGTTATGAGCTGGATGGTTGGGATTTATTTCCCAGCAGAGTAGGACATTCTTCTCTTCTCCAAAAACTCCCAAACCGGCTAGGGGCCTACCTAGCCTCCTGTTCGTTGGGGGGTCGGTGACCATTGCCGCGAGGGTAAAGCGGGCTGGCCATGAAGCTCATCACTCGCCTTTATCCACTCATGGTTTAGAAGTTAAGAATGAATGGAGCTATAGCTCTTCTGTCCCATATGCTTTCATGGTGTGCACAGGTACAGTTGTATCTTTTTACCCTTTCATATGCTACCTAATCCTTGACCTGGTGTCCTTCAGTCAAAACAGGCAAGTTATTTAATTAGGTCACGAATTCCTTCTGTCTCGTTCTTCCCGATCCATTGTTTACTACGGCACAATAACTAGACACTACATAGTGTGAGTTGCTGATAGCGTCGTTAAATAAACTTAATAAATAAATAAATAAATGTTTTTGGCATGGTGCTTAATTAAGCTCGGCTACAACAGTACCTTCTTTTACTGTTGCACAATTTGCTACAACGTAGCTTCCACCCCAGGAGTTCGCTTGAATTCGATATTATTGATGGCAGGAAAATAAAATTTTTGGTCGTAAAATATTCTCCATGAAAATTATATTTATATGAAATCTGTGAAAATTCAGAAACCAGTAATGGTAGAGGTAAAGTTGTCACTGCCCATGATATCAAGCCAGATTTGTGGGGGGGGTGTGTAGATGGAGGTGAGGGAACAACTACACATATCCATATAAAATAATTAAAGTAAGCTATAAATATATCGAGCACGAAAGGCGTAGAAGGACACAAAGTTCTCTGTCACATCCATACAAATTTTCGCCCAGTGCTCTCTTACAAATAAAGTAAACTTTACATGTAGATTAATATTGCAGAATTAAATTGGGCACAACTGACGTGCGCTGACTGACCAAAGGTCTTGGATGGATAAAAGGCTAATTAAACAATACTAAAAATGTCTTATTACACCCTATTTTTAAAGAAATATATCCTGCAGAGGAATTCGTTATTTACAGTAGTCAATAGGTAGGCTTAATTATTTGAATATGTTTCAGATGAGGGCTACTTCGAAGTGTTCAAAGACGGGAGAATCTTTCGAAAAATATTCTAGGCTTAATGAGAAAGTCTAAGTATCTAGCCATTTGTAGTGACTAAAAATACAAAACTAGCGTTTCGTTCAGACAAAATATGCTAAACTGGGACTCTCGTTTTCAAAATGTTGACATTTTAAAATTGATTCTCGACCTTCTCACGCCAGTTGACAGTAGAGTAAGCTTAAAGAAAAATATTAATATATATATATATATATATATATATGGCTTATATAGGCCTAAACTACAGAACCATAAACTAGCATTCACGTCTGATTCTCCAGTCCTGTTTAGTTCGTTTGCATTCCTCTTATGAAAAATATCTTTCAACTGGGTATAAAAACCTAAAACATTTCATACAATCCTATTAACACCTGAAAATCGCCTCTGGCCGGAATGATTTCTTTTCGCTTCTAATATTTTGCTCAACGTTGGTGTGAAGGAATAGGCATTTATATCTTGTGTTTCCATTGTGTACATGGTACATACAACTGAATTCCGAAAGCAGATATGCACACATTCTTGTAATGCTAAATGCTGACAATTCACAAGTATATCGGGTAATTAAATCTCTGACACAATTTCGTAATATAAGAATTTAATTAACAGGAATTTATTACCTAAAGCGTGGTAGGAAGGCGAGACAATTTTTAACAAATGAAAAGTAATTAATAAATATTTATTTCCAGGCCGATACTGTGAACGAAAATAATTATTAACAAATTGATATACCAGGTAGTTCAGCCGACGAATATATAATTTCCAATACATTTGTCTATATACTGATTTTAATAAAACTCTATGTCTATGCATATGACGGACAACAAGAAAGTCTCACTCAATGTAGCCGAACACCGGAACAGAATGTGAGCCCCGTGCCTCCCGAAGGCGAAGCGACCGTCCAGCAGCTTGACTGTTATGTTCGGTAACACGTAGTATCTCGTATACAAACGGAAAGAAAGGTAAGATGTTATAGTATAGTCCATCGTGAAGGAGATGATCCTTGCTAGGAGTGCGACAAATGCGCATGCGCAAATTTTCTGAAGAATTGCTAGGATCTGGAACTGTCTATCTAACTACCTAAATAACGAACTAACAACTCCATAGGAGCAGAATCCTTCTTGGGAAGCAAGCATGTCCTTAGATAGTCAAGAAATTCCCAGCATTTTATGGAACCGGAGGTTACGTTTAATCTCATTCACAACAACACGACATCTGTCCCTATCCTGAGCCAGTTCAATCCAGTTCATGCTCCATTCCACTTCTTGAAGATCCATTTTAATATTATGGTCTCATCTACATCCGTTTCTCCCAAGTGGTCTCTCTCTCCCTCAGGTTTCTTCACCAAACACCTGTATGTACTTCTCTTCTTCCCCATACGTGCCACATGCCCCACCCATATCATTCTTCTTGATTTGCTCACCGAAATATATTTGGTGAGTACAAATCATAAAGCTCCTCGTTATGTAGTCTTCTCCACTCCCCTGTTACCTCGTACCTCTTAGGCCCAAATATCCTCCTCAGCACCCTATTTTCGAACACTCTCAGCCTACGTTTTTCCGTCAGTGTGAGTGACCAAGTTTCACACCCATACAAAACAACAGGCAAAATTATAGTTGCTGCTACCTATCCTGAAACATTTCGCAGATGCTAAACTTAATGCTTGATGTTTTCAATTTGTGTTTAGTGGCGGAACTGTCTGTCGCTCCCACCAACATCCGTCCTCTAGTACCCTCTGTATTCACCTCCCCGCACCACACTAGACATGCCCAATCCCCGCGGAGATGATTTCCTGATCTGCTGTATATAATTTCAGTGACTGTAAATTTATTTTTTATGCACAACTGTCAGCAGTACCCGCAGAATATTCGTATGCTACACAAATATAATTGCTTACTGATTGCTGAACAATTAGGTCACTTACGCTGTTGACTCACTATACCATAATAAATTATTTTAGTTTATCTCGCGGTAAAGGCAGATTCAGAGTATAGCAGACCGTGATGTTAGTCCGTACACAACAATAAAAGCAAGGAAATATAAATTAAAATTATTTGTTATTGTCAAATAGCATAAAATAATTCCGAGAATTAGTAACGAGGCTATGTATTTTATTTCAAAGTATTTTAAAAGGGTTTGTATACTTAATCGTAAATACGAGTAACTTAGAAGGAATGAAGCACATTTTTGTTCCTACATAACTGTCTTTAAAAATTATACAAAATGTTATTATTCCAAAGAATTTCGTAGTCGATGGCATCAATAGAGAGGAGCAATGCCCGTGGCTAATCAGTCTATGAGCCCCTCTCCCCCTGTCTTGAATTTTACAGTGAAAACAAAACCATAGGCGATAATATGTACGCTTAAATTGAGTAATATAAATTGCACATTTGTTACAGTTTGTAATTATATCTGTTCTTGGATTATAATAGCTAATATTGTTTAGAATAAAACACGCTTGAACAATTTGTTTCTTGTTTCATGTCTGTTCCAGTCTTCTGTTGTTTTAAATTAACGTTTTTATTTCTTAGGCCCTTAAGGTGATGCACACGAAATTTATTTTGTATTGTCAAGTCGATGAGCGGGACCTGAGTCGGGAGACTCACTGAAGACCGCACTGTTGGTAGCATTAATTTGTTAAATAATGGCGTTTTATGAAATAACGTTATACTGTTGGTGCTCCTGAACTAACTAGTTCATTATGAGAGAAAAACTAGGCTTCGCATCCTTTGTAATAATGAGTCGCATTGCAAGATGATTAAAATAAAGGCAGTTTTAATTTAACAATAATTTATATTTCCTGTGTTTAAAATCTGACAGACCTTTTGTCAGTTATCCTCACCTCGTTTTGTATTGCCTTATGCGTAGTATTTTGCAGGAATCCTCCTGAACGTCGTTCCGTTTCACACTTTTATAATTTAAGTTTATTTTTTATTAAGTAAACAGTTAATCTATTTGCTAACATTATTTTCCTGTAAGTCCATGAAACGATGTTTTAGTTTTATGTTAAATAATTTATTTCCTTGATGCTCAAAGCATTTACTAATTCGAATTTTTGTGAAATTTGTGTAACGGGGAGGAAAATGAGTTGGCACGTAGAGGACAAGCATAAAAACTCTATTAACTTCTCCAGTACGGAGATGACTTACAAACGAATGACTAATTAGTGTGCTTACATTAATGCATATGGCGAACCTCACAGGCTGTGTCAATTTTACGCTCCACTTCGTCTTTCACTTCAAATTAAGCCCCGTCTTCTGGGCATTGACAGTTCTGTCACGTGTATGATATGGCTGACACTGATACAATAGGCCAAAAGACTTACAGCGATCGGCTATCCGAAAGATGTGGCCAGGGGACATAAGAATCAGTATCATTTACGAAAACTGACATTTAGTATAGAGGAGAACGGACGAGTTGGTGATGCGGCCATCGCCTCAGCTCTCCTTTGGCAAGTAGCAAGTGTACTTTAGGAGTCAGGCGCATAGATTTCTATTAAATTTACTCCTTTCCAAATGTCATCTAGCACTATCTTTATATTGCTTTCACCGTGCATTTTCACTTAGTATTCAGTAACCAACAAATACACAAACATAAACTACTTTATAGTTACTATTAATATCGAAGTATTCCCCTACACGTGTTTCGGTCCGCAGACCATCTTCAGGGGGGTAACAAGCTACTACACTTCACATCGCATGTTTAATGTGCCGAAGAACACACGTGTCTCAGAAGTAAGTTAACTAACTAACTAACTCCATGGAGCAGAGTCCTTCTTGAGAAGCTAACAGGTCGTCAGCTAGTCAAGAAATTCCCCGCGTTTTATGGAACCCGAAGGTTCACCGAGGCTCTGTATAGTGTTTCGTAACATGGTAAATTTTTACGGTGAGGAGTTGTTAGCACCTCGCCCAACCCCCAAGCTGGAGGACCACTCCTTGTCGTCTGTCCGCGACTGCATATTCGCAGCTACCCTCCATATTCGGAGGCCGTTCCTCCATCCGCAACCCGAGGACGCGCCATGCCGTGGTGACAGGGACCCACTAATCGTGGCAGAAGTAAGTTATAGAAACACATTTTAATTTGTAAAATATGTAAAACTGTATAGTAACTTAAATTTTTATCGTACAAGTTAAAGTCAAAATTTAAAATAGCAGTGTTGTCACTTGATGCACAGAATCATGGTAGCACGTTTGCTTGGTGGTAGACGTTTAGACATGAGACAGGGACGTATGTAACTTGAATTGTGTCGGTCTATTGGATATTGTGACAGACGTTTTCGTGCACTTTCTCAGGCTGTCCTGGAGAAAATCGGTAGATTGCTTTCACTTAGAAGACTCTCCCTTTCTAAATCCTGAACGATATCCTACTTGTCATCATCAAACCTTGTTATAAGCATTACAAAATGTAGGTTAAAACAACGTCGTTAAATAGCCTCGAGCATCAGTAAACACTGTAATGAATATTGATAATATGGGGAAATATTTTTTGAATTTATTATGTTTAGTTAAGATGATTTTGCATAGAATTAATGAGAACTTGTGTATTGCATATTGATGATGCAACTTTCCATTGAGTTGAATCATAGCGTTGCAGTCCACCTGCAAGCAGAACAGATTTGTCACGGGATTTGGGCCGTGTGCAAAATATTCCTAGAACTAAGATATGCAATAGAGTTCTGATTGGCAGTTAATAGTGCATAGCCACTGAAATGACAAGTTATAATTGGTCAAGAGTGTGGAGAGAGCTTGGAAGTAGCCATTTTTGGGAGCGGTTTCGCAGGTATTAAATAGGGGTGAAGACAATGGGAGAGCGTCTTTTGGCGTCAGTGTTTGGTTAGGAGCATTTGAAATTATAACCTTAGAAATTATTATGAACAAAGAAAGTTAGTTGTTTACTAACTGAAAAAGTGAAAAGTGGTGATAAATAGAAAAGATCCACGAAATGTATTTGTTTGGAAACATTTAAGTGAACACGTGAAAGGAGTTTAGGTCATTTTATTGAAAATGATAGAAAATGTTTGGTAACTGTGATGGTGAAACAACGGTTTGAGTGTAAAGATAAATTAGGCACAAAAGTGAAACCGAGTGAAGTTTAACCAGCCAGAAATAAAAGTGTAATTTATGAGTACAAACAGGGTGTCTACTGCCAGAATTAAATTCAACAGATAAGTTGGTTACAATTATTTTACTTGGATTAATTTGGATACAAGGTATGTAAGAACAGCCTATTATATTCAAGTAGAGAAGGAAACAAAATCATTTTAATATGGATATTATGTTAAAATGTAAGGAACAAAGTGTGTGAATCCAAAGTAAATACAGAGAATGTAACTTCAAGGGATTTATATTAGTTTACTGAAAGATTAATTAGGGTTTATTGTGATATTAATAACTTATAGGGAAAGTTAAATATTTGGAAATTTTAGTAAAGAGTAGTAATTGCTATTGAGGTAATTGTTTGGGTTATTTTATTTGGACATTTAATTGGGGGTTTGTTTGTGATTAATGTGTTTGATTGTTTTGTTTTTATTAATAAATTTGCTTTGTTATTAGTGTTAAATTTGGTGTTAGTGTTTATTATATCCCAGATATATACAGGAGGATTATTGTTGCTGGTAATGTGTTATCAGCTGGTGGCAGCATTACCATCAGCAGTTTGTAGAACTGCTTAGCTACGTATACCAAACGGGCCCTGATCTCAATAGTGGGACTATTGAGTGACAGTGACCGTTACAACACTTATAAGTGTGACTAATAGACTACTGCAGTGGGTTTGTACGTTTGTTGTGTGCAACTTCGTGTAAATATATCACATTTGCTGGATATCGTATAGGCAAATTACACAGTGCGGTGAGAAAGTAATGGGATCGATCTTGCTGGTCAGATTCTTTGATTAGAAGGGATAATCCATAAAACATTGATACGAGAAAGAAGGGCTGTTAATAGCGAGTGTTATCTAGGATGCTCAGACGTTTGTTGGCAAGAATCAAACACGTGAGGAAAGATTTTGAACACTAGCGGCTGTTGCACGAAATTCAGCCTGCTTATACAGGGATAAAGGCAAGTACTTTTATATAAAGAAATGGGATTTCTGTGCTAAGTCGCACCCATATTCCCCTGATCTGGTACCATCAAGTTTTTACTCTTTCCTAAGTTGAAATTGAAACTGAAAATACGCCGATTTGACACGATCGTTAACACTCAACAGATTGTGACAGCACTGTCATTGAAGACCAGTTCTTAAAGTCGTTCAATAGTTTATATGGAAGCTATAACAAGTACATTCGGTCCATCTGAAACGATTTCGAGGGAAATGATTAATGAACATATTGCCTATATGCCACGTTGTATTTATTATACTTTGTCTCATCTCTTTCTTGTATTCTGTTTATTGGCCAAATAATTCACTCCAATTTCCAGTTGAATTTAGCAGATGAGAAGACGTTTTCCTTGCCTAATTGACACTAAATTATAATCCTTCGAAGCGCTGGTAACTATTTTACCAGTCGACACGGCGTAATATTCCTGAATATTTCAATCATCACCACTAATGTGGGAACACAAAATCTCTCAGTGCAGAAGAATTTTGAGTAAAGATCTGTGTTGGGAAGAGAAATTAACCAGCCCCGGAACTCTAGAACTCGCGATGTAATTAGTACCTTAATGCTGTTTTGTGTGTTATTCTTGCATTAGACTGTACAGCTGCGGCTGGCGGCCATATATCGTGTTTGTACGGTACACAGGTTGCTAGTCCCGCCGCGAGTGCTGACAAAGTGAACTTGTGATAACAAAGCGGCCATACTTCATTTCGCTGAGCAGGGCAGAAACCTAAACATTATAGTAACATTTCATAGTATTCAAGTGAGAGTATTTTTGCAACTGAGTCTAGTGAGGCCGATGCAGAGAGACAAATGTTCCAGACCTTAGTGGCAGGAAACTATGCCACTTCTCGTGAGTTCCAGAGTAGAATTGGATATGTGCTATTTCTGTACGAGGCGACGGGGACTCAGCACCGTTCGCAGCCGGACTGAAACAGTTCAGGTAATTTTGTTTGTTGCTTGTTCCAGTGCCGCCTCAGCGAGACACATGAAATCTCTCAGTGGGGTAGAGAAAAGACTGACGACGTTAGAGTTCAGTAAAAAACGTTATTCATTCGTAATCATTCACTTATATAATTTGCCATCATTTCATATTAAAAGTGGTAATAAAATATAAAGCAGTACGTTTCAGGGACAGTATCGGTCCTCGTTCTCAATCTCAACATACGGTGACAACGTAATAAGTAAAGGTACTCTCACCGTAGTATTATACATTTTATAGTTTTATTATTTCTAAAACAAGATGTTAGAAAAGTCGATAAATGGATGATTCAAAATCAAACACTTATAGAAATTTACTTACAGTCTGTGTATTTCACGCTACTTTGAGTTGTAACGTTATGCAGTATCCTGGGATAGCTAATGAGTGAGGAATGAAATTGAAAAATCGAAGACGGAAAGAGTTCTGGACTAATACAAGGTATTATTTCAGCATCTTCCTGAAGGGACGGAGGCAATTCTCGAACAACTGATGTCAGAATATGTTCGAACTGTGTGCCTCTATAGTACGAAGCAGAAGGGCTAACATCTCACCTGCGACTATCGGTATTACAAGGGTTAATTAATTTTTATCAAATTAATTGTCATATTTCCTGGAAATACTTAGTAATTTTATAAAAATTTAAAGTATACAAGCATATTCACTCAAATAATTTTTACTTCTAAGGCTATATTTCTTGTTAAATTTTAAAGTCCCCCTCTGTAAAATGATTTATTCTTTTCATCTTCGCCACAAGTAATTTGAAGATCTTTTCTGGAATCCACTTTTCCTTCCATTGAATAACATTAACAATAGGACTTTCGTTGCTTTAGGTACTCATTTATTCACGACATAATTCGTTCTAATGAAAGATATGAAAAAGAAGTAGTTCTTGAATGATATCCAGATTAATGATCGCCGTAACATCACTAATGTTGTGGAGTACCTTAACTCTTTAACAGTGGTCACTATGTTTACCACCACGATAACAATAACTTTCTCCGTTAAACGTACTGATGAATTCCGCACGACCCTCAAAACTGACATCGATTATTTCCTTAAGATGCATATATCAAGCGATTGTTTCTTGTAACCTAATCCCAATGTGATCTCTCTGAAGTAAAGAAAGGCAACATCCTATCTTCCCAAGCCATGAGGCTTATGGTGGGAGTATAAATACAGATCAACTCATTCTTACTTCGACAGTAAATGGAGGCTGGTGGTCAAATTCACTCCCCGACGGTTTTGGCTGGGGTGAAAAAGCCCGAGTTATTTGAAAAGGATGCTGAGTGGGCCCCAGAAGTAAGAACTTAATTATTAGATTCAATACAGATCACTTTCAGTCTTGAAGGAGTTAATTGTATTTGAGTAGGAAAGGTCACTTAACTGATAATATTTTCTTCTCCTGACTCGAAAATTTATGTCGTATTTTCCGAATTCAACGGAAAAACTTTAAACGTTTCTTTCAGTGTTTCGCTATGTTTGTAAATTAATTTATGTTGAAATTTATTTTAATCCTCCTCCCAAGTGTTTATATTGCACACGTCCGTAGGACAGTGTACAGAACTGTATGCTATAAACGTTATAAGTTGACTGAAAAAAATTCAATATAACTCTTAACCTTGAAAGATTTTAGGTTTTCATGGCAGTGATTATGAAGGTTTGTATATCTTGCTAGGTGACACCGTGTAGTCTGGGACAAATTTACCTACCTTATGTGCTAAAAGCAGACGCAGCAAGTTTGTTTTGAATGTGGGTAAATGTATACTAGGCTTACGTTGTCACATCACAGAAGACAGTAATGTTGTTTTGCAGTTGTTTCATTGTTAGGCTATTAGTTCAAAGCCTTTCTTTATTATACATGTAAAACTGTATATGTGACGACAAAATGACGACTTACGCCATCTTCCAGACCCTCACAGTCACCAAGTTTCTGTAAGTGCATAACATACACATACAGTTCACTTACCATAAACAATCTCGTACATTATACACCCGTACGTACAACCACGTACAAGGGCTTTCTGTGATTTTCATCGTTATCCCTAAATGTTATAATAGCAACGTATAATGTAGTTGGCATGTGTAAATATTGACGTAAATTCTCATAAATAGCGTTACTGCTCTACGAAAATGGAACACACTAGAGAAGAGTGCCATCAGCAATTAATTACCCCTTTAAACACTACAATGAACCCGAAAAATAATTAAAGATTTAGCTCATACCATGCAGTAAACACTTTGTCTCGGTTACAGAAACCAATTAGTTAATGGTGTATAGGGAAATAAACACTGTTTCTTCTGAGATCCATACAAAACACATAAATACAGAACGTAGAAATTTTGTATTGCTGAACCTGGTGGTACATACAGAAACCACTAGGCTTTAAAATGTTAATTTTATAGAAATAAGATATACCTGCCTGCCGATTGCACATAAATAATAAATACAGAT
Source organism: Reticulitermes speratus (assembly GCA_021186555.1). Lineage (NCBI taxonomy): Eukaryota > Metazoa > Arthropoda > Insecta > Blattodea > Rhinotermitidae > Reticulitermes > Reticulitermes speratus. Next base: position 33,950,219 of record JAJKFL010000001.1, on the reverse strand, counting down.
AAAATAGCCCCACGAATTGCGTTACAAGTACGAGAATTTGGGTACAAGATTAACGTTTTATTTAAGTACAATAAGATCTTCATCTTTTAAAGTACTAGGTCACAGGAGCACGTTACTTTATATTTACCCCATTTCCTTATATAACTCTTCTTTCTCGTGAATATTACCTTTAGATCTCTTATTTTCGTAAGTTATTAATCCGTTTTTCAAGATGTCTCTAACTCCACTGTATTTCTGAACAAAATATTACACGGGTCCTCTTACAAGCTCTAAGAGTTTCAATTACCTTTCCCATATAACACAGTAAATCCTGCTGCCTTCCGTACAAATCTCAGCTCTCCACTAATCAATTACCGTCCCTCTTTCTAAAGGCCTGTGACAATTGTCTGCTATCAAGATGTAAGGCTGCTTTTGGAAGCAGAAATAATTAACCGACCAGACTGAGTGCGTGCTTATTCTCCAATCTTGTTTTCCTACCTCAAGGATCAGCTCTAGCCGCCCTCCGGAACCTTGCAGATGCACGAAATACAGATAAAGAAAAGTGTCCAGGGAACATCCTTTCATCAGTGATTTCAGGCTTCCGCCGCGATGTTGATGAGATCTGCGCTCCTGTGGGATATTACGCAGCGCAGAGTGGTAATCCTTTACTGACGTTTCGGGACAATATATGGGTTCCGAAACGTAGGTAAAGGATTACTACTCGACGCTGCGTAATATCCCACAAGAACGCAGATCTCATCCGTACATCAGATTTCCCTCCCTTTGTTGACCATTTTGAGCCAGTGTAAAGTGACCCAAAGTATAAACAGCCGTATATTATTTAGTTTATCAGCAAAATTATTACACATTTAAATTACGTTTATAAAGCATAGTTTGGGATATCACCTAAAGTACGCTCATTTTATCGTCACGAATCCCGTATATAGTATTTCGTGTTTTGGGTTAACGACAAATATTCAGCGATACGAGAAGAATGCTAGGACTGATCGAGACAGAAATACAGCGATCTTCCCTTTCCTGCTCAAGAGTCGCTCTTACATCAATATTATTCCTATACGTATCGTATAGCCTCGGATGTAGACCTGTGGGATGAAACAGCTGCAGGCCGTGCAACCTTCTCATTCAGCGCGTTCAAACATTCATATGGCTGATGCTTGTAACTTATTTTGGTGTACTTGACTTTCTTATATTTCGGATCACGCAGCCTCAATCTTTCCTTCTCAATTATTTAAACAAATGAAACAACTGTATCTTCTCCCTCCAGAATTTCATTCCAGAATCCACAGATTTTCTCATACTTCAACAGAACTCAAAGTAGGTTATATCCAAAACCGTCAGATCTCCTCGCATTTTCCTTTAAAAACCAAACGTCATCTACGTAACGTGAAGACAGATCATGTATAAGCATGTTTAACGTTCGGATTGCTGTCGAATGTGCCATTGATTTCAGCATCCCTTTACAACTGAATTAAATGTGAGACATTACGAACGTACAGAGCTGCTAACTGTAGGCTGTGCACTATATCGTGACACTTAGTTTAATATCAAATTCTAGTTCACGCGGTAAATACCACAATCATGAAGTGTATGAGCTAGAGATGTATATTGCATGCCTACAAGAACATCAGTACTTAGCCGCGTATAAATTACACATATCTTGTGGAAATGCCACTACGTAGCTCTAAACCAAGTCGTAGCAGTATAATAATCATAATTTATACTGACACGAACTCAAGAATATTCTTCCCATCCGCTATGAAAAACAAACCTATAGAGAAGAGAATATATGAAACCATTAATATTATATCATAAAAAAACAGAAGCGCTTTTGGATATTAATAAAGTGGTTGATTCAAAAGCAAACATAAAGAAGCGACGTATGTATTTATATGTAGATGTATATTTATGCTTCATCCACACACACACACACACACACACACAGCAGGACAAAATCGTAAAAGAGCCATATAGCTAAAACTCTTAGGCTGTGTCAAATCAAAATATTATATCTGTAAAGGTGTAAGAGCAATTTAAATTAGAGAACTTTAATTTAATATTATTTAATTTAGAATTTGTTTTTCATTTTCTCATATTAGCCTTGGCCAAGGGCTTTGAAATTCTGAATGTTACTTCGTTGTGTTAAAAACGACAGTTTTCTTTGTAAGAATGGGACATAAATATATATCTAAGAACTTCCTGAAGGAAGTAAACACGATATCATGTGTGTATTCCTGTTTTAAGAAATTTTGTTTGGGTGTTGTGTAGTTGTAGTAAAATTACTTCTGTTGTATGACACATTAGGCTGCACAAGACAGTGCTCAGCTTAACCGCAAATATTGGTCAGGCTTCATAAATTAAGACCTATTCTCATTCTTGTTACCGTATTTAACCATGCTTTTACAGTCCAGGTTTTAGACTATATTCTAACACAGCTCCGACTGAGAGGTTTCTTTGAAAATATAAATTGTGAAGAATGTTAAAGGAAAACAGTGATGGCCAGTTTCAGGACTTCGGCACGGCATGTGCTCTGAAGGACCTTTTCACGCTGTTTCCAAATCGTCTTTCACTTCGTCAGCTTGTCATCTGATGCCGCATAATCGAAACAGTTGCAAAATCATCGCAAAATAACGGAAGAATCAGCTCTTGTCTGGGTTTCTCGCAGAGTGACGTAATGATGACGATTCTGAACTTACGTACAGCAGCTGGAAGTAATTTTTGACTAGTTTTTATGGTAACTTCATTAATGGCTGAGATAGGTGCGATTTGTACCTATTTATGTGGTGTTGAAGCATTGTTTCTTGAACCAGATGCATTATTTTTCACAGATACACCGGTGGTAACGCTAGAATTGGGAAGCAACCTGAATGGAAGTTCAATCAGGGAAGGTATGGACGTCTACTTCGAGTGTATTATTCTGGCCAATCCATGGGTGTACAAAGTTATCTGGAGACATAATGTAAGTTTCTATTGAAAATTGTTTTTAATAAAAATAGTGTCCTAACGTGACAAATAATGTTCATGTCAGCCACCATTTAGCCAGAGGTAAACGACCTGATTGCATGAGGTGCAATTAAGCAGCTCAGAAGAAAGGTCTTTACGCAAGTCAAATAATGATCGTACAATGTATACTGTACGTGTAAAGCTTTCAGGTAAATAACAGGATATTACTCAAATTAGGCCACGACCTATTCATTTCACGTATTATTCCATAAATTACTCAGTAATTATCTTTTAATCATAGGGCGCAATATAATCTCAGTAATTAAAAAACAAACAACAAATAAAAGCATTTTATTTAATTGATTAATTAACGGAAAACTATCTTTCCAATTTAAGGGCACTATGAAAGAAAAGTTTGGCTTTACTTACTGAAAAGGAATATAATGATCATAAAGTATATTTTTCACAGGGCTGTTGGTATAACTGATAACAGTCATTATAAAAGAAGTGTACTTTGAGAGTTTTGCATTCACAACAATATCTTGAGAGTTCTGAGCAACTTATGTTTCATATTTCAAGTGATCAAGCCTTTGCTTTAGTTTTAGAAAATTTGATATGGTTTTGGAATAGTATGTTCTAGGCATAGAGGCTGCATAACGTTATTAGGCAACAGACGTCCCATATACATTTGCCAGTCCACTACTAAATAATTCTACTTAGACTATTTTCTAAAAAACGAAATAACAGTCTGATTTTATTCAATGCTTCATGTATGTGAAGAAACTACAGCGATAAGTATGTCTTAATTTTTGGTTAGGTAATAAAATATTTATAATCTAAAACGTGTATGAGGTGAATTACATCAAGATCATTGCCTAAAATTATCTCAAGATCTTACATAGATAGGGAAATTTATTAAATCCTTGTCGGTTGAGCTACGAACATGTGAAATTTGTAACAATGTTTTCAACATCCATCTATCTTAAAAATTCTCATAACTAATTTTTCGAAGATTTAACTTAATATGCCCACGACTGTTGTGTTCTTATAAGTGGCTATTTCTAAAACCTTTTTACTAAATTCTGTAGGCATTTCATGTTTCTACTGGACGAGTTTCCTGTCAGTCCCATCGTGCCCAGTTATACTTTGACACCGTACTAAAAGACTCCATACATAACTCAGAAATCTCTCTTTATGTGAGACCAGATGCGTGTCCGGTCTTCACCTGAGATGACATCGAATACTGTTCTGCTCACAACGACAAAATATAACACATCCACGACTGTTTAAAGAAATTCATAAAACCCTTGATCACTTTAACTATTCTTATTCTTAAACACACAATACAAGTTTCATAATGCTTCCAACTTTTTTTTATTTTTCCAGAATGCAAACCCTATTTTACATGAGTATATTAGGGTTAAAGTTTAACAAAGTACATATAATATAATAACAATATTGTTAATTATAATTTTTATTATGTGGTAATAAAATTAATGAAATCTTTTTGACAACAGTTTCTACTAAATATATTGTACAGTGGCTTATGATAACTAATATTACTTTTGTTTAAGTGCATTTGAAGGCAATATCTCCCATTTCCGAATATGGGCAATCAAATAGTAGATGTTCTACTGTTTGTTCACTTCCACAATTGCATTCAAATCCATTCTCTACGTTAATATGGAATCTTCTGAAATATGAACGAAATTTACCATGGCCGGATGTAAATTGTGTTGTTATAAAATCAGGCAAGCATAATGTACACTTTAAACGGCTGTGTACATTAGGGAAGCAAAGATCTTTTGTGATTGAGCCATTATTAATATTTGTCCACTGTGAGTTCCAGCTTCTATTACGTATATCGAAGAGAACACAACTAGTAACCATATCAACCGATCGATTACCTCAGCGCGCACAGTACAGAAAAGAAAAAAAAGTTTAACGTGAAAACCTACCAACCAAGGTAGGAAGGAAAGTAAGAACCAAATTCATTAGCACATATCTTTCTTCCAATGGCTCGACAGCTCTAGTGGGCCTAGGCTACCTCATTGTCGAGGCTTCGAAATCACACTCAGTCAGACACACCACAGTCGGTAGGACTCCTCTGGACGAGTGATCAGCCCGTCGCAGAGACCTCTACCTGTCAATACACAATACTCACAAGGGACAGACATCCGTGCCTTCGTCGGGATTCGAACCCACAATCCCAGCAAGAGAGCGGCCGTAAACCCACTCCTTAGACCGCGCGACCACTGGGATCGGTCAGTGGTACATATGCAGTATAGAAATGCTAAATTTCCTACTGGATCAATTATTCTTTGACCGAAATATTCTCCTTAAATAGGAATGTGTTCACCTAAACTGCAAATTCAGAGTCACGCACCCTACGCTATTTTGTATCATCTATAACAACCAAACTCAGACATTGTTTTACCATTACAACTTGTGTAATTTAGACTTGAGACATTCCGCCATAAACCTTCCCTTCCTTCCTAACCTAAACAGTCTTAAAATTAATGCTTCTCATATTACTCTTACATCCTTAATCGTTCCTGTTTCCCTTCCCTTGTATTAAACTACCCTTTCTTTCTATCCTTAGTTTCTGCAACTTTCAATCGATCTTTCATTTCCTTTTGTCTCTTGGTAAGTTATTCCTTAGTAGCTGTAAAGCCGCACATCGAAAAAGATCTGCAAGTACCAAATAATACAGTTTATATAAACATGTGCCTGTATTTTTTGCGGTCTGTATGTTGGCATAAACATATAAGTATATTTGTTTAATGGCTGCCGTTAGGAATCATATTCTTTCCATCTGTAAACGTAGTAAAATTCAAATATTCGGGGACAACATTAACAAATCAAAATTGCATGCACGAATAAATTATTATCAGAATACATTTATGGAATACTTGATACTCTTCGGTCTAGAACCTGGTGTTACCACTTTGCTAAATAAAACGTAAATTGCGCAATGCACAGAAATATAATTTTGCCCGTTGTTATGTATTGCTTTGCAATTTGGTATGTTACATCAAGTTTTCGAGAATAGATACTGAAATATGTATGTACTTAGGCCTAAGAAAGAGTAAGTAAATGTAAACTGGAGAAAATTACAGAGAGACGAGCTTCACGATTTTTATTTCTCACCAAACAATTGACTCGAAAAGATGATTTTGGCGAGTCATGAGGCACGCATGGGAAAAAGGAAATTCCTTACTGTGCTCTTGTAGGAAAATCTGAAAGAAATAACCACACTGAAATACCTGGGTGTATATGGATGGGTAACAGTAAAATGTATCTTAACAAAATAGGATGTGAGCATGTGGACTGATCGCTGCTGGTTCAGAATACTGTCAAGTGTCGGGACCTTGTGGCCACTTAAGTTAGCCATCAGGTTCCATACAATTCGGCAAATTTCTTGAATGGCTGAGCAACTGCTACTTTTTCAAGACTAACTTTACTCCGAGTAACTAGTTAAATATCTACGTACCTTATCTTCTTTGCAATTACATATTTTGGGCTAACTTAAATAATTAGTTTAAAGCACAATTGACCAAACTCAATAAAGAGGAACTAATGAGGACTTTGCTATCTAATTAGCGATGAAATTGAAAGTTGTAACACGTAAGCTGTAAGTACTGTGAACTCTTGATGGAGGAGAGGAGTAGTAAGCAACGGTTATTACGGTAACATTATTAACAACGACAGACAGTAGGTAGAGCTGCTTCAGCTGCAGAATATAGTCTGTTACGTATGAACCGGAACACGGTAATGGATTGGAAGATAAAACGCAAATAGTTTACTTCTATTTGGAACAATTTAAAAGTTCGCGTACAGTATAGCAGCAACATGCAGTACTGCACACATTTGTCATGTCGCCGCTGTTAAGTAACTGTTAGGCATTAAAACGTAGAAGCAGATAATTGTTAAATACATAATTTACTGTGCAGAGATAAAGTTAGGTAAGATGTAATTGTAAGATAAGGCAAGTTAGAACAGTCAACACGACTGTCTTCTTGGCGTGCTATATGATTTTGGCCTTCTCAAACATGATATTCATCAAGACAGGCAATGTACGTATAACGTAACATTGAGGTGAGTAAGCGTAAGCTTCGTTGCCGTAGAAAAGCAATCAGTATTGAATATTATGTGTATGTGTGTCTGTATACTTGTCTTAGTTATCGGCATGCAAATCGCATTTTTCTGCCCCATTTTTTATTGCCACGTATGGCCTGTCTGGCTCTACCATATTTTTCCACATATCTCATAAAGTCACGATTTTCGGAAAAAAGTTGTTGAACATAAAATGTGTGTTTTATTTTCTCTACAACGTTTGTCCGAAACATTTCTCATTCTAAGAAGAATTCAGCGAGATATCGTAAATGTAACGTACTCGTTATTCTTGTCGGATTTTAATGGAACTTACATTTTCCCAACAGATTTAAAAAAAAAATACTGAAATGTATGCAAATGCATCCAGTGGGTGCAGATTCGTTCCATGCGGGCAGACAGACAGAGAGACAAACAGGCTGACGGCAGACATGACAAAGCTAATAGTCATTTTTCACAATTTTGACAACGCGCCCACAAACTAAATCTGTTTTCATCATCAGGTGAAAGAAAGGAAAGTTTTCCACTCAGTTGAGTCCGTTAGAAGAAGATATTCTCTCCGTTGATGAGCGGAACCGGAGCTTCTAACGGGCCCTGCTAAATAACCTTTGCTTCCTTACATCTCATAATGGTAACAGATCCTGTTTCCGAAACGTTGAATTTAAGGGAAAAAAGATGGACAATGTACAAAGTAATAATGATGCCCGTTGTAATACTATCGTGAAAAACATTTAGACGTAGTGTATCGTAATTTATGTTGTGTGTACCGTGCATTTTATCGTCAGTGGATGCAGTACGTACTTGTAATTCTTTGATAAATACCCCCCGAGGATGATAATTTATTTGCCGAAACATATGTAGGGGTTGTAAATACATTTTATACTTGTTAATATAGTATATCATATTATCACAATAACTTCTTGATCATCCTACAGCTGTACGTACAAAAATAAATTAAAAATAATTTTGTATATACAAAATCAGTACTTTGTCAAAGAGTAGCTAAGGACCCTGCCTACGAGTATTCACTCAGTAATATTTTGCAGTTGCACCAGTAAAATCAGGCTTATGCCACACATCATTCGCTCTTCCATTACATGTGTAACGCAATTAGTGACGCGATAAATACGAGTAGGTGCATTGGCCTCATATCTGCAAACTGTCAACTTTAGATTCATTGACTCGGGTCGTTATGCAACGTTTGCAACAAATGCTAACCGTTCTTGCTATTTTACGTGATGCACGCTGTCCAGTTACACCTACGAGAAACTGGTGTAGGTTACGTGATGCATGCTGTCCAGTTACACCTACGAGAAACTGGTGTAGGCTTACGTGATGCATGCTGTTCACACTAGTGTTTACACTCCTTACGAGAAACTGGTGTAGGTTTACGTGATGCACGCTGTCCAGTTACACCTACGAGAAACTGGTGTAGGCTTACGTGATGCATGCTGTTCAGTTACACCTACGAGAAACTGGTGTAGGCTTACGTGATGCACGCTGTCCAGTTACACCTACGAGAAACTGGTGTAGGTTTACGTGATGCATGCTGTCCAGTTACACCTACGAGAAACTGGTGTAGGCTTACGTGATGCATGCTGTCCAGTTACACCTACGAGACACTGGTGTAGGCTTACCACATTCAAGATCGCTCACTCTTCAATGCAGTATAACGCCACATAGAAGAAATCAAGCCGCGTATTTCAATGGAATGTAACACCTATGAAGGGAATGCAAAAAATTCTATGTACGTCGCTTGATGGTTTTGGCAATATATGAAACGTGTCTATTAATGTGTGAATTAGTGTTGTTAGGAACTGCTAACAAAAACTCTGTGTACGAGGCTAAGTGTGTTGTGCAATATCTCGGACTTTCTAATGTCGAGCTTTTGTAAGCGCTGTTGTGAACCTGGTGATCTTTTAAAGCAAGAAATTTATTTATATCCTGAATATATGTGGATCTGTGAAATTATAACCTACAACAAAAGGATTTAGTTTCTTAATTAATATAGATTATACAAAGCATGATACACTATTAATTTTCTAGTGAAGGAAAGCTGTTTGAAATTTAATGGGGAATCATTTCTGTCGTATCATGATTCATATTATAAAAAACATATGTTTTCGGAGCAAATGCAAAATATTTCCTGTTCATATTGGTCTAGTACTTTGAAATTCACTCTCCGTTCTCCGTTAGAGTAGTGAATCTTTATCATACAGATGGCACATTTTCGAAAACTGGGCTGTCACCACTTTTAATACGTAAAAATACATACATGCAAATTCGTAATCCACTTTTCCTTGTGTTTTATATACAGATATTTTACAACGCCTTATCTTAGAATTGTATCTCAGAGGAATATATTACTATGATTGATATGGAAGGATATACAAAACAGCGTCTATTTTAAGACAGTATCCTAGAACTATCCTGTTGTTGGAAGAGCTCAGTCAATAATACCTCTGGTATTTTTACCGTTCTTGTACGAGTATATACACGTACGGATTTGCGGATTTCGAAAGGCGACCGCGGTGGAGGGTGGGGAGAGGAGCGTCGTACTCGTTACAGTAGAGGCAGGTAGGTACAGGAGAACAAGCAGTGTTCTTCAGTGCAGTCAGACTATATTTATATATATATATATACGTACATAGTAATGTATGTATGTAATGTACGTATGTACTGTATGTATTGTACGTACGTACGTGGGTGAGTCAGAAATTATCCTGAATATATTGTTTTAAAACGATACAGCTTTATGTGAGCCTGTACACTAGCATAATATTTCCACATGACGTCAAATGTGTTTCATATTAACGCTGACGATCTGTGCTTGAACCACCATACACAATTAGCAGCATACAAAACAAAATTAAAAAAAAAAATCTTTGCCGATATTTTCTCTCTCACTCACCCGCGTATGTAGTATGTATGTACGTGTTTATGTATGTATATATGTATGTATGTAGCTGTATATGTATGTGTGTATGTAAGTATGTGTTTATATATGTGTGTATGTATGTATGTGTGTGTGTGGGGGGGGATGGATGGAAGCACATATGTATGTTTCTCTTCTGCCTAAGCGACACTCTATGAACGCATACAGGAAGCTTTGAGGAAGCGGCCTTTGTAATACAGAACTAAATACTGGACTGCAGTGAGTCAGCTTCTCGGTCCGGCCGCATTATTTTAAATACATATTAAATAGGAAGTGTAGAATCTACAGCCAGTCTAAACATAATGGCAAAAAAAATTACCAGTACACTCCGGTGCCTTAACTCTATAGGCCGTATTTCGTAGTCACTTAAATCACTGAGCTACTCCCGTTTAGATGTGCGCGGGTGGAGGAAGTGGGGCTCATGGAGTCGATAATAAAACGATCAGTGAAAATGATGGTTGTATATTGGTATACTGAGTACGGAAGGCTGATTGTGGCGAGGACTTGGAGAACCAAATTTCATACTGCGTTGGATGTGCTTTGGACAGTGTGAGAAGCTACCATTTGCTTTCGGTAATGTCAGAGACTACAATGCTCTGAAGGAATGCGTTTATCTTTTGTACTCCTTAGCGCACGTCAAGACGGTAGATGTGTTTTGACAGCACTTTCTTTGAAATTATTGTAATCTTATACTCGGTAGTAACCAAATGTCAGAAAATGCTGTTTGTATTCACTCTTTCGATACTGACAAGAATTACTCGTTCCGCTTCACAATTGGGATTCAGTTTATTGAATTCCTTTAAACTGTAATTTCTGTTCTTCACCGTTACTTAGGTTATAGGAAATTGGAGCATAACGTTTTGAAGAACTTCTTGACTTAGTTTCAGACATATGGCAGTTAAAACTCTTCTTTCCTTTCCACCAAGAAGACTGACAGTGTTGATTATTAATAAATGATTAATTAGATAGTTAAGTGTATATTACATCAGTTAAATAATCTGAAGAAGTACCTTAGGTCTGGTACTTAAAATGTTCACTTGCATTATCTTATATCGCCACTGTGTTGTAAAGAAATTTAACTTGATTGCGTAGGTATAGGCGGATGAGTGATTAAGTTGCAATAAGCATGTGAATTGAAATTTGCCGAGATTTACGAGTATGGTGATGAACTTTCCGGTTCTAGAACGGCAAATTCTTGAACAACTGAGTAACCATTTCTGAAGTTATGTAACGCAATTAGATCTTTGGCTGTTACTTAACTTATTACCAGTGTACATATTTAACTACTTTATCAGTAGGTGAACCTATACACCGTTGAGGCTACTTTATTGACTTACGCTTTTTCAACAACACTCTTTCAACTGTAGTGTTTATACTGAAAAGTGGCGTAGAATATTAAAGATGGCCATCCGCTGTTAGTAAAGATATTGAGGGAAGTAATCGTGACGTATTTCAAGGTGCATTGTTTGGAGAGGTTAGGGAAACTACTCACCTTGGTATAACCAATAACTTGGCTGAGATTCAAACCTCTTCCTAACTGAACACACAGTAGCCTGGTGTCCTGTTTCTCTTTTATATTCCTTCCGTAACAATAACCAAAGAGATATTTTCCTGTGAACTGCCGAATAATTTACAAGCAAAATTGTGCTTTTTCGAAAAATAATAAAAGCTGAAAACGGCGCTTATGAATATCTGGATTAAATACCAAAGATAGCATTGGCAGTCAAAAATACCGATTGTTTTAATGTGAATTTTACCCGCGCCAAAACAATAACGCACGCACTACCGACAAAAAGACAGGTTAATATAATTTTTGTGGTACAGTTAAAACCCGTAACAGTTCACATCTGCCTTATACCTCACTTCACCTGTCTGAACTTCGAGGTACTCATGCAGTCATCTCCCCTTTCCTCTAGAGAAATTACTGGAATTCAGACTTAACAAATCTTGCTGTCGTGTTCACGTAAGTCTGGTGAACGCCCTGCTCTCGAATTGCACTGCGGATGGAGCTACAAGGTGAACGGTATAAATCACGACGTTCCTCTTAATGTAACGTACTTTCCGCTTTATACTTACCCTGTGACGCCCAAATATATATATATATATATATATATATATATATATATATGCCAGATCACTTTATTATCACATACTAATATATGTTGCTATTTAAAGATACGAGATGTTTAGTAGTCCTACAGAACACCGTAAAACACAAAAAGTCGTAGTTCTCAAAACACAGAGCTAGTGTCTATATTTTTAAGAAATGTAGTTTTCCAGTTCCTCGATCCGACTTAACCCTCTTATTTTATACTGTCTAAAGGTATGATGGCAATTGGAATGGATGAGGACATACGCGATACTTCGCTCTTGAAGTTGGGTTGTAAGGCCTAGAACTAAAGGTAGAAAGGTAAAGTTCTCCCTAGAACAGGCCACGAATGCCCAGAGGGGGAGTAGAGGTATAGCTGTACTCTTTCTTTAACCCTGGCACTAGATGAGGGTGGGTGGTCAACTCCACGCATCGGCCGCTTTACCCCCGGGAAAGAGATCCGGTACCCATTGTTTAGGAGGCTGGGTGGGCCGCAGGGCCGATCTGGACGGGTGCGGAAAATCTCGCCCCCACCGGGATTCGATCCCCCGGGCTCTAGAACTAATTAATTTCTAAATATCAGTTTGACTTTATCTTCAAAATTCGCAATACAAAACTCACTTCTTTAAATGTATTGTAACCTCGTATGTTTCATATTAGGAAAAAGTACAATTTTAAGGAATTTTATGAGTTTGATTTCATTGTTCTTAAAGTTTAATTCCGCAAACTCGGTGGCAATTAACACGAACACATATTGTCTTCGCACTAATTTTTATCCTTCTTATCTAGTCTCGAGGGAAGTGGTTTTTATAAATTCGTAGAAGATTTTCTTAATATTAACACTATTATTATTCATTTTAAGAGAACCTTAGTTGTAAACCTCAACTTGTCGATCAGTTTCTATACCTTCAGTATCCTTTAACGTATTCGAAGTGCCAATGTTGGCTGTAATGATGTGAGCATAACTTCCAATGTTCTATTAATTAAAAACTATAATTTAATGAGATAAAATCAGCCTCGCATACTACAGTTCCTCTTTTCCAGTTCATATCCGAGTTGTGATCAGAATGCATTCAAATTACATTCCGCACAGTATGCTTCTCAGTGTAAGTGTTTAATGACGCGTATTACGTAAGTAGGTTACGGGAAGCCCAGTTGTATTCCATTGCCATGGAATATAATGAATATTTCGTCGACAGGCCTCAGTAACAGGCATTCTGGTTTGTAATTCTCTGAAGTACGGAGGAGTAGAATTCGTTCAATTAATATACGCTGTCATGATAGATCAGCCGCAGCCAGTATTAGATTTCTAAAAAGGCGAAATAAATAAAGGGAGCCTAATTACTAACGCCAAAACAAGGAAATGAAAAGTAAGAAAGGGATGGGTTCCTCCATTAATTGGTGAAATTACAAGTTATCAACACAGCAGACGAGATACATTCCCCACAGGAATGCTTAAACTTTTTAAATTTTGAGCCGCGTTTAGAATGGCTCACTGGTCTCTGCTTACATTCCATTCAGTGGGTAATGTTAATACTCTTCCTCGGGATAAAGGCGGTTGGACCGACATTGAAGCTCATCATTCCGCTCAAACTAGTGCCGGAATTAAATTATGCATAGTCTTTGTATCTGCATCCACTGCACTCGTTCGTGGCATTTCTCTTACGCCCCAATACAGCCCCAGATTACTTCAGTTTGACTAGTCAGTTTCTTTGACAACGCCTAAATTATACTTCCAAAATGATAGTAGGCCTATTACTTTGAGATTTTGAAAGGTGTTACAGAAGAAGCGATCTGTGCCTAGTTGAATGAACTAGATGGGTGTGTGTCTCAAAAGAAGAAGCAGAACCACAAACAAGCTAGAAACCCTGCCTACTGACAGAAACAAGGATCTTGAGTAGGAAGGATTAGAGATAACCACTTACACCCGATATTTTATTACTTGTGCAGGGCCAGCCGCTTCACAACAATGCGAGTACGGGCGTCATCTTGAGCAACCAGACTCTGGTGCTGCAATCGGTCAGCAGAAACACCTCAGGCCTCTACACCTGTCTCGCCAGTAACTCTGAGGGCGACAGCGAGAGCAATCCTTTCAACCTGGATATCAAATGTGAGTAACGCGGTGTGTGTGTGTGTGTGTGTGTGTGTGTCCTTTCTTCTTACCTGCTTCGCTAACTTCATTAGTTCTAAATTACAAAGCTGACGCCTTATTTCGCATGAATGTTTAGAATGACGATACCCAATTGACTAACTTCATGAAGCACAGGTTTTCTTGATAAGCTAACAGTTCCTCAGCTAGTCAAGAAATTCCCTGCATTTTATGGAACCGAAGTTTCATTACCGTGTTCACAGCAGCCTGCCGCTTGTCGCTATCGCGAGTCACATGAATCCAGTCCACACACTCCTATCCTATTTCTTTAATAACCACTTTAATATTATCTTCCAACATGCCTATGTCTTCAAAATTGTATCTTTCTTTCGGGTATCCACACCAAAACCTCGTATGCATTTATCTTCTCCCTCATACATTCCACCCTCTCTTAACCTCGAGAAAATTTTAGTGACCCTGACCAACAGAGACTTCTCACGATGTAAGCCCAAAATTTCGCGTTCATTTGCCATTGCGCAGGTCTTGCTATAAGGTCTGTCCAGTCCGAATCCCTGTGCAACATTTTGTGACCTGTTGACTTCTTACGGTGACGAATTCTTAGCCCCTCGCCAAACCTCCAAGAGGTATAATAACCCCGCTACCCTGCCATCAGTAGTTCGCGACTGCTTGTTCAACATAATCTCAGCTTTAATATAGTATTCTCGGGCTATCAGCCGCGTCAGATGATTTAAAAGATACAACGTTTTGGGGACTGACTCCAGCCCCATCCTCAGGCAGAACTAATATAACCCATCACCAACCAACCAACCAAAGTGCTAACTAAGGGCGGAGACTTGCGCGGAGCGCAAGTCGACGTCCCTTGATCTGTTTAGCCATACCTGCGTTTTACCGCATTGCTGGACTCAATAACAGACTCTTAATTCTGAACTGGGGATTTTGCTTACGCTAACAAATTTAGGGATAACCCATCACTCGTCTGTGCTGTGTTTATATACCTGCCGAGGCAGGAAGTATGAAAACGGCTCGGAGTGCACCAACCAATTAGAATCAGTGGGCGGGTGTTTATACTGGTGTGTTCTTAATCCTTGCTGCGAGGTCCCTGTCTGATGTAATACGGGCTGCCAGGCTCTGCTCAGTATGTAACCGCCATCCCTGTTGATGTTGTCCGGATGTAATTTTATTTCAATCGCTTCCTTTATTATGCGGTCCATGTATCCCTTTGTCCTGGCTAGTCTGCAGGTGTTGTTGAATTCTAACCTGTGGCCTGTTTCCAGGGCATGTTGAGCTACTGCTGATTTATCTGGTTGTCCCAGTCTAAGGTGTCGCATGTGCTCTTTGCGCCTGGTCTCGATAGTTCTGTTTGTCTGGCCAATATACGTCTTACCGCATTCACATGGGATGCCGTATACGCCGGGTATTTTTAATCCAGGGTCTTCCTTCACTGATCTCAGCATGTGGCAGGTTTTCCTTGCTGGGACGTGTATGGTTCTGATGTCGTACTTGGCTAGAAGTCGGCTGATTTTGTTGGAAGTGGATTGTTGGTAAGGCAGAAGTGCTGTTCCAATTCCGATGGAGCCAGTCCCCGAAACGTTGTAGCTTTTAAATCATCTGACTTGGCTGATGGCCCGAGAAGACTATATTAAATCATGTCGCAGCGCAAGTTTTAAAACTTATATAATCTCAGCTACCTTTCACTTGGATGTCGTCTCCTCCATCGGCAACGTGAGGACGCGCCTTGCCGTGGTGAGAGGGAGTCGTTTAACATGGTGAATTATTTGACATATTCTTTATTTAGTTAAACTGATTTGGGAATAGAGAGGGGATCAGTGCAAATAGAATCGAACGAGTTCTCAGTTTTAATTATCGGAATAAAGTGAAGAAGATTTATCTCTTTAATTTTATAACTTAATTTCCATTGCCGATCCCGGTGGCCGCACGGTCTATGGCGTAGGTTTGCAGCCGCTCGCTTGCTGGGGTTGCGGGTTCGAATCCCGCCGGGGGCGTGCATGTCTGTCTCTTGTAAGTGTTTTGTGTTTGTCAGGTGGAGGTCTCGGACGGGCCGATCCGTCGTCCAGAAGAGTCCTACCAAGTGTGTGTGTGTGTGTGTGTGTGTGTGTGTGTGTGTGTGTGTGTGTGTGTCACCGAGTGTGATCAAGTGCAACAGGTAGAGGTCGGACTAAGAAAGAAAAAATTTCCACGTGTAAAAAATTCCCAAATCAGAAGTTACTTTAAATTGCTTTATTCAAGACATAGAGCATAACAAAGAATCATAAATGTCAGTTACAAAGGCAAATACTATCATTCCAAGAAAATTCAACAATAAAAGCAAAAGTATTGTAAATTAATAAACAAACTAAACAAGTTAGTAAACGTAAATACATCACATGTAATATAAATGATATTATAATATGAATAGTAAAGTATTGAGGACTTTTAAAAGTGGTAAAGTTAATGGTGCTGTTGCTCTTGGTGGTGGTGATGGTAGTAGTATTGGAGGTCGTGGCGGTGGGGATGTGGTGGTGATAAACCTAACAGTGCTTCCAAAATTATGATGCTTATTTAGTGAAATGAATTTAGATAGAATAACTCGACAATGTAATTCGAAAGTGAAGAGAAGAAATTCGTCTATAAATTTGTTAGACAGATGTGTTTGATATCGGCTGCTTAAGGCCAAGGAGTAGATAGAAAAATAAATTTCTGGGGTAAATTCAGTCTTGCGGGTAGGAGGAAATGGATGGTTATGTATCCTGTTGTATTGCGGTTGTTAGGGGCGTTTCACCGCAGGATTACTGTATTTTAAATGTGACGTGAACCTAAATTTTTGGTTCGCATGCTGAACGAATTTTCAGATATAGGTCCTAATTCATTCCGGTGTAAGATATTATGTGGCTGAATTTGTTTGCATATGGAATTATGTGGGGGTGATAGTAGACCTAAGTGAAGGTGTTGTACTCTTAGACAGACAATCATACGTAGCACCTGGACGAACGTATGAACCATGCATGCAAATCATCCTACACGACTGATTCGCACTCCGTCTTTCAATTCGCAGGTCTCGTTTTGACTCTCGCGCGGAGATCAAGCTGTCATAAAGGAAATCTTCCATATTTTCCTCCATCCGTCAGGCGCCTTAAAACGTAACCACGAGCGCTTCCTGAAAAAAAACTTCCCATTTCAAGCTATGAATTTGAGAAAGTGTTTTAAAAGCCTAAGAAACACAAAATATGTTAATAGGTTCGTGAATTCAGAGAAAACTTCAGTGTTCAGAATCTCCTAAACAAGCGGGTGGTTGCCGACTTATCTAGGAAAATCTCAGCTTTATGGAACCTGAAAGTTTATTGCCATGTTCATAAGAACACTCCAGTCGAACTTAGTTTTATCAAGTCGAATCAAGTGCAAGGGAAAATACTATATTCCTTTACGATCCGTTTTATACACGGCCCTTGTTTCACCTGACAAATATCTTCTGTCACTTCCTACCCGCTAATCGGCCGTGCGTGTGGGCGGACGTAGGAGTGTATTATATCAATACGATAAGCCAACCGACAGGAAGTATCAAACGATATTTGTCAGACGAATTAAGGAACTTGTATTATCTGCCCATCTACGCCTTGATCTTCCAAATGATATCGTCCCTTCAGTTTCTCCTACCAATATCTTACACTTATTTGCGTCTTCACCGTCACACTTGTACATTCACAACGTGAGTGACGCTGCGCAGTTAAACTAGCTTCCGTCAGATTCCTCTCCCATCACAGGATGTGAAGTGCGCATTCCGAGGTGTTGCTCTGCGTGCCGAAGCCAATGAGAGTTAGAGAACAAGCGTGCAGTAATTCAGTCCTATGTGCAGAAGGTTAAAGGTGGCTTACATAAACTGCAAGTTCACGCTTGTCATTTTGTATACTGTCAGTAGAGTTGTGTTCCTGTCCATCAACTCTACATATTGTCCGTTAATCATGTTGGAACTGTGTTCTGCCACAGTGGGTATTGATCTCTTCTGTTACTCATCCGACACCTGTTGAGCTAAGAGTATATTCCACCCTCCCTACAGTATTTCTACACTTCGTAACACGTAAAACTCAATTGCACGGCTTAATTAAATAACACGGAATTCCGAGTAGAAATCATAAAGCTTACTTCATATTTAAGAGATCACACTTATCTATTAATGTCACTGATGTGTTATTTTAATTCTATGCAGCAATTATTCCATGGGTCTAAGTGCAGGTTTTATGCATGTACTTTGTTTTAAAACTTCAAGGACTTGCATCGTCGATAGGTTTATACTTGTTACCTTACCAACAGAATTTTATACATAGTTTATAGGTATCTTTATGCTATAGCCCCGCACCAAATTCCACAGCTCTAGCTGCAATAATGTATTAGCTACATTAACAAAACCGAAAGCTAAATAAATGATTTGAATGGCCGCCAATTTATTATACCACAATGCACAGAAACGTTACCTTAATACAATTTTAAGGCTGTGTCATGGCGTAGGGGGTTAATTGACGAACTTTCAGCGCAGAGGCTCGGGTTCAGTCCCCGGTCGTTCCTTGTGGGATTTGTGATGAACAAAGTGACACTGGGAGGCGTTTTTCTCGGGATGCTTCGGTTTTCCCTTGTCAGTATTATTCCACCAATGCTCCATACTATTAACTCAGCACTGTATCACCGACGTTATGTAATCCTAGCAATTTACAGCATCTTTAAATAGCACACAAAAAAGCAAAATTTGACACTGTTATCACACATGATTTCAGGACCCTAAAACAAGCGACGCTGGTGTCACTCTGCCTCACAAGTTCGTGCATCCTGCACGATGTTGTTACTTATTGTGGGAACGTAAAAAAACTACAGTTTTTAAGCAGCCACTTGGAATACCTACCGCAGTGATGTAACGTCTACAATAAGTTTCGTGAAACAATACCAGCTGGTTCAAAAGCTGAAGTGGATTGATGAACAGACTTACACATGCACAGATAGCATGGAAATGTGATGTCCGCACTGTATTTTCTTTTTTCAAAGTAAAGTAGACTAAAACTAGAAATGTCAGCACATGTGTTACATATAGTGATACAGACCATCAATCACAACTCTGTTTAAAGGTATGTTATCGTGTAACTTTATTGCGACATGTTTCGCCTTACATTAGACAGCCATCATCAGGCGAATTAAAGACACTAAAATAATTTATCTGTACACCACATTAAAGCATTTTCATTGTACATTATCGAGATCTCGACTTTACGGTATGGTAATGTTAAGTAATGCGAAATTATTTAACCATAAGAAAGTTCTTATAGGATTTACGGCCATTCAGATAAAAAGTTAGATGTTTAAAAATTAGGGATTAAAGACTTTAGAAAGTTTCAAATGTCGATGTCCAGTACTTGCAGTTAAAGGGTGAACCGTTAGATTAGATAGCCAATCGAATGGCTGCGGAATTCTTGGTGTTTACAGAACTATTTTATTTCCCCGCAAGAATTTTAAATATTTTTAATATTTTCATCATTATTAATTATCCTTCCTTGCTGATGAGGGAAAATCGTTCCTCTCGATGCCTGTATGTACTGTAGATATCCGAAAGTGATTAATTGTTTATCTTCTGTGTATGTACCATATTACCGAAGGGTCTAGGTGTAAATATTATTAATACTGTTACATTTACTTACATTATTCGTACGTATTTTTTATTAGACGGTGTGATTAAACACAGTGTTTTGAAAAATGTTTTTGTGCGAGATGACAAGGAGATAACTGTTCATAATAGAATTATTACACTTCGCATCCTTCCATTTTGATCCATTCATGCGCTTTCCCTAATAAAGTAGTAGCTCCCACCACGTGCCAGGCACCCAAAACGCTGTTGGCCACTGCACTGTATGCTTTGTATCAAAATCTGGAGCTACTTGATATTTTGATGATGTACTAGCCCAAAATACGCGTACAGTAACATACAGTTTTGCTATCAAGATTCCACTGTGTCCACATGCATGGCTACACAGAGAATAATCAATCATTCGGTACTCTGTCTTACGACAGGACCATAGCCTCTTGCAAAGCGAGTTCAAAGAGAGCAATATAGTGCTCTTTCAATTTCCAGTGTCCTCTCTTTTCCTTGAGGTCATCCAGTAGCTGCTTACTTCTTCTTCCTCGTCTTCTCGCCCCTGATATCCTTCCCTCTCTTTCCTTTAATAACAGGTTTTAGAAGTCAATTTTACGCAAGATGTGCCCAACCCAGTTACCCTTACTTCTTTGTTTTTAACGTAGGATGTTCCTTTTTGCCTTTGGCCTTATTTAATATTCTTAATTTTTCACAATTACGGTCCAACTGGTCTTCTCCATCCTTCTCCAGCAGCACATTTCAAAACTTTCCAGGCATTACAGAGAATAATATCTGTATGAAAATACGCTGTATTGTTTTCTTTCGCGATGCCATTGTAGAAGACTCTGCGAGTACGTGGAACTTCATAGTTTCCACCCTTCATGAAATATTATTAAGGTGAACAAGAGCAAGGCGGATGAAACGTGTATCAGGTTGTGGTATCTGAGAAACGTATCCAACAGTTTAATAGGAAACCTCAAGGAGACACATTAATTTGAAGATCTGGGCTTAGATATGGGATAATTTTAAAATCGATCCGAAAAGAGAAAGGGGTGCGAATGCAAACTGGATTCAACTGGTCCAGGGTAGGAACCATTGGCGGGCTTCTATGAACACGATGAGCTTTTCGGTACCAGAACAGGCTGGACTTCCTTCAGCAGTTGACAGACCACCAGATTCTAGTATCTAGTTGCCCTTCCAGATGAGCCGGTGTGCACTGCGGGTCAGCAGCGTGTTTACGGCGCGGCGAGACACGAGGAGGTGCACATCGTCTGTGATGTGGATGCCAACCCACCCGCGGGTCTGTTCCGATGGTCCTTCAACAATTCCGCCGTCCAGTCTCTAGAGGTTGACAGCGTGACTTCAGAGCCAGGAGGCGGCCGTAGCGTCGCCAGCTACAAACCAGAGTCAGAACGAGACTACGGAACACTTCTGTGCTGGGGGAGAAATGAACTTGGCTCCCAGGTCATGCCTTGCGTGTTTCACGTGGTACCCGCAGGTAACAGACCCAAACATAACCCACATGACAAAGATTTGTACAAGCAGTTTGTGTTATTTCTTGTCCTCGTTGTGCCCGCAAGTAACAGACCCAAATATCATACCCTAGAATGGAATGTATACTCACGTCTGTCTATTTCTATGCCTCACCAAGTGAAGTCAACACTTTTTGCAATTGTATATCTGTTTCCAAGCACTCTATACACTAACCTCGAATCTTATCGATACATTATTTCCGTAATTTTAAAATGTATGTGAAATATGACAGCGGTATTCGAAAAACAATATTTTTAATAATTGAAATTTGAGGAAATTAATAGCCCTCTGTATTTACTAACGTCCTTGTAAGCTTATGTATTTAAACACAAGGCCATGTGTAGTATGAGGACATCCGAATTGATGTACTGCAGGACCAAATTTCTGAATACGAAATTTTCTTCTATTGCATTCAGATTACCGGATATATTTGCTGAGATTTCTTAGTATTTTTCAGTCTTTGCCAAAGAATGCTGGACTACAATCTTCAGACAAACCACAAGAACCAGTCCAAAGCCACACACGTTTACAGTTTTATCCCGCACCATGTAAGCTGATGTGTTAGCACTAAGCAGACCCTTGCTAACACCACGACTGAAGAGCTGGAAGATTCAACACCGCCAATACAAAAGACAAAACTGGATGCAATCCTCGCCTATTCTATCCGCCGCCCATCTTCTCGACATTAAAAGTAGAATTTTCGCAATATACTTCTAAATAGAGGGTGCACTGCATATCTGTAAACTCTAAGCACATGACCAGCCCATCGATTGCCACTATCCAAACAATACCGACTGGCCTGCGTACACCACAGAATTCAACCTTATGTGTCATGCTAAATGGCTGATTAACACGATGCGTCTTTCGTTCAAATATTTTTCCGAACACCGTGGTTTGAAACACTCTAACCATATTTTAACACGCGCGCTCGCGCATACACGCACACAAGTAACTACTGGTGAAATAACGGCTTCCTCCTCCTGAAATCTATAAGATATTAAAACTGCAATTGAAAGAAAAATCAGTAAATAATCTAAGAATCAGTTACACCATGGTTCTCCAACACGCGGCCAGCGGACCCCATGCCGCCCGCCACGTTGTATTATTTAGCCCGCGGGCACATGTATAAATTATATGTATACTATAAAAATTACACAATAATTTAGGGGGTTAGGCATAACACTTATTATTTTTTTACGTGCGACCCGCGAACCACCCAACAATAACGGATGTGTCCCTTTACCATAAAAAGTTTGGAGGCTCATGAGTTACACAATACACAGCTATTCTACAAGTACAAAGGTTCACTGCCCGTATTAATGGCATTCTGCCTACATATGCATGTAGGTACGTTTGAATTAACTTGCATTATTTTAAGTACAGTTTCGTGTCATATTAATATTCCTTACCAAATTCTGGATAATCATGAGATTTGAGCTGTTTAACACATTTAGATTAAGTATGTCTTGACATACGTGGAGTCTGTAACTGTCGGTCGCTTTAAGGGTCGCATTTGTTGTAGGATTAAGTACATTTTAGGCTACATCACGAATTATTCGTTAGACACAATACTGTACTGAATAAATATTAGGCTACACATCAGAATACGTTCGTTTTTGCATTACAATCACAGGTTTTCCGGTACTTTGTGGTATAATAACAAAAACCTTCGCCCTGCCGTGCCGTGCAATTCATGTCCCATCTACATATTTACAAGCCAGTGCACAAAACAATACATCAGATTGTTGTCACGTGTAAGCGAAACGCAACATTTTAATGCACCCCTAATATGCTGGCTGTTCCCTTTCTTTGGGTCGGAGTAATAATCACTAGTAACGCCTAGGCTCACTAGATGCGTGACTCGGCAGTGATTTTTCCTAGAGCTCTAGCAGCAGTTTCACACAAATAGGTAGGCAGCGTGACAGGCTCATTACTTGCTGGTGGATTGCCCTTTTAAGGGGTAGACCGGAATGGGAAGTGCAATTCCGTGTACTTTGGCCTGGATACGAGAAGGTAATTAGTGAACAGGGCGTGTTTACATCAGGTGTTGGCGAGTTTTGGTTCTCAGAATGCATCTGTTTTATTAAAGTCACTAGCGTGCATTCTTACTTGCTTCCGTTTGTCAGTTACAGTGTTCCAAGAATGCTCCATATTCATTCGTGTATCATCAGCGTGATAGATATTGAGCTCGGTAGAGACAGTAGTGCCACGAGATATTGTCTTACCCCACCCCATTGAGATTTATGACTAGGATGAGTGTATTTTTTCTCAATAGTTACGGTTCTGGTTTACACTTCGAATGTAACAAAGTGTAATTTATTTAAAGATGTTTCAAATTGTTCTTCGCTGTACAGTAATTCCAATGTTTATTTCGTGAAATTAAAATGTATACGTCTGCCCCTTACTTTTCAGTTATAATGACACAAATAAGTCAGTACAAGCGATAACGCTGCTGACTTTTTTCGAGGAGGAGGGTGACTGGTCCAAATCTCGGCCCCGACACAAACTGTGTTGATGTTTCTCGTGGTTTCCCTCAGTCAACTCATGGAAATTTGGGATAATAACTTGAGTTGTGCCTCCACCCCTTTTCACATACTTTCCAAGTAATTTCATAAGAATATCAAATCATTCGACAATAATGCTTACAAACTTATTTAAGGACCACCTGCAGTTTATTTAGTGACCGCGTCACTAAATAAACTGCAGGTGCCTACAGGTGCGAATAAAATGATACACCAAAATAGCACATAGTTTGAAACCTAACTGGCGTGCTTCTATTTGTCGCTTAACCGATTGAGTCATCCATCCGGTCGCATGTCCACGTAACACCGGCGTAAGTGAAACCCCAATTATCCAACATTACAGTCTTCTAAATTGTGCTCTTCTCCATTGTTATTGTGCCACACTGGTTGGCTGCAGACTTTTACTTTTGTGTTTGTAATTTTGTCGTTATTTTCACATTAAAAACTTTAGAAACTGGACGCCAAGCACTTCTTCTTTATCTATGTTATACAGCTTACTGGTTAGAGGCAACAAACAGAATTTCTACAAGTAGCTATTCTTTCATTCTTTTCCTGCACCTATGGCGGAATTATTTCTCAGATTCAGTGAATTCGTTATACCTTCGACGTCGTCCAAACTGTATAAGGTATTACCTACCGTATTGCTCGACAACACTTGCGTATAAACAGGCTCTGTATGTATTATTCCACGTATAATGCAAATAATTTACGCCAAACTTGCACACCAATTACGACTGCCTTTCCTAGTCTACCTCTATATTCATATATACAACTAATTATTTAAGTACGTAATTAGTTGGACTAATGCGCACATTGCGCAGGTACACTCTTTGTACTGCTCATACACTGACCAGATCGATGTTGGAACCAGAACTTCTGTTTATGAATGCACATAGATTTTTATGTCAGTAATACAACCGTACATACCTGTATTTCTTATCTTTCAGTATCGGTAATGGCCATGTTGCCTTCTTATTAATGTGGGTCTAGGTGAATGTCATATGTCAGCGCTGTAAGTGTGTTTATGTAACCATATATTAGCGGTAACTTGCGAGTTTTGTAGGTGTTTATTTTCGCAGTGGGATATGCGGTGTGGCTTTACACATACAATTCTGTAACGAAAGCGCTCACACATCTCCTTTACGTTTTAGATCCGATTCACACTTAAATCATTCATGAAATTCCGCTAAATAATGTAATGCTGAAAATATGGTTGTTCATTCACGCTACCTGAATAGCATTATTCCACTGGATGGTTTATATTTTTACGTGGGCGTCTGTATACCTCTGCACTGCCAAGAACGTTTCTAAAAATTATATTTCAAATTCTCGACAAAACTCTTAAAGAGAGCTACTAAAATTATATAAAAATAATAAACCGTCTCTATATAACCATGCCCCATTTAACATAATGTAATACAACCTGGCCATGTGGTCGCGCTAAACATAATAATGTAATATTTGTCTTACAGTCCCTGAAATTATACTAATATTATCTAGAATAGTGTGCAGTATATACTTAGTACCTGTTTACCTGTTACGGACACAAATACACATATGTGGACTTCAGTAAGGTCATACTCTTTGTTTACTCATCAGATCAGTCCGCTGTCTAGGCAGTGTGTTATAAATTGAGTGGAAAATAACCAGACGGATGTGCGACAGCAAAAATATGCACAGCGCACACTAGTGTATATCGTTATTGTACTTGCGGTTTTTTGGAAATTACTGAAATGTATGCAGGTAGTTTGTATAACATTATATTACATACTGAACGCAACCAAGAATTTGACCCTGCAAAACAATACAATAAAGCAAGACCTATGTACCTGGGACATTCAGTAAAGTGTATGCAAGAGACAGCATGATAGATCCGCATTACTACTGTCAAGAACCATACAGGATGCAACTTGAGTTTATCCCTTGAATTTCTCACGGTAATTGCCATAACTTGCAACAGATTAAGAATTGTTATGATAAGGAACTGTAAATACAATTATATAAAGTTTAAATGGACGTGCAATTTTATTAGCCCACAGCAAATTCATAGAATAAAAGTGACGGTTTAAGGTTCACACATGCGGCGGGATTGTATTAAGCAGCTCAAAATACGCAGTGGTACTCAGGAATAATGCCAGAGTTGTATTGACGTAGAGTACTTGGTTTTATGTTTCTTCATCTAAAGTATGAAGAAGATGAACATGCAATTCTGTACAAAAACTGTTGTGTTAGTCTTTGAATAGCCATCATAGTTGTGTTGGCTGCTGCGACCCTCATCATCAGGCCGTACAAATACAGAGGAGCTGACGTTTTCATTATCGGTACCAAATTGATGTGTCTGTCTTCTCTCCACAGGAAAACCCGACGCGCCTCGGACGTGCATGATGGTGAACCGAACGTCTACAGCCGTGCAGGTGAACTGTGAGAAGGGATTTGACGGTGGACTGCCTCAGGAATTCACCATGGAACTGTACTCGGCGGCACGCAATGGCGGCTCTAGTGGACATCGCCGGATTGTGTCCAACATTACGAGTCGCTCCAAGCCGGAATTCATTGTAACGGGACTCGAACCCGGAGCAGGATATTTCGTGTCTGTGTACTCCAGTAATGGTAAAGGTCGCAGCGCGACATTTACCCTTTCTGTATCGACACTTAGATCAACACATCAGGAGCACCGCAGGACCACAGGTGAGCGGAATATAGTTAACTTATGTTTGGTGATAAATTAGAGGAAAATTTGCGTTAGCGGTTTAAAACCCAGTAGTAACTATATGACCACTTGTTATAACATTTGACATATCTGCACTTTGTGCGCACAGTATACGAGTATATTTATGTGTTGTATATGATTAGCAGAATGAACAGTGATTATATTCCTGAACATCATGGCTGGCAACTAATCGGTCTATAAAGCAGCATCTGAATATTTCCATGCGGCTGTCCCACTTAAAGTGGAACATGATTAAGATTCTAAATCAACAATCAGTATTTTACAGAGCAACCCACTAATCTTGTTGCCAGGTGCAGGAAAATGCAAGCCCGCGAAGGAAAGGGAGCATGCCGGGACGTGCTGGAAATTGAGACCGTCGCCCTTTTATTGTTGTGTCTCGCAGAGTGCAGGATGTTAATGGGTGTGAGAAATTGTTTCTGTTGGACAAAGAGTTTCCATTTGCAATACTTCTGCGAAGTATGCTTCTTGAAAAATTGTAGCCATAATTTTTGTAAAAAAATGTCCCACCTCAACACTGCCGTGCAAGACAACAGTATGCAGAAGGGTGGAAATTTTTTTAATTACAGTTTCAGTTCTGGACAAAAGAAAAGTAAGAGAAATTGTATTTCTCTTGGATGAGGCGCGGTTTGCATTAACTAGGAATGTAAACATTCACAATAACAGATGTTATTTTTACGAAAATCCCCACGCACAGCGCGCAATTTTCTTTACTTCACTCTAAATTTGAATGAGTGTGTGCGAAACCATAGGGCTTTCGTTTTCGAAGACGTAAATTCCGAAGGTTATGTTAAATTATTCCTGACACATTTACTCGGGAATTAACAGAAAAAGAGAAACTGTAAATCAATCTACGTACTTCAACTGGAGGAACTGAATGGCAAATTGTAAAGAGTTTCGACTATCAGAACTTTCTGTGTTACACTGTACTTCGTATTCACGAGAAATAGTTTATATTTTTGCGTACAGTTATTGAAAGTGGACTGTTTTGAAGACCCACAGATGTACGTGAATGAACATTTGCTTGGTGTGTGTGACGGAACCCGCGGAGATCACATTACCTGGAACTGGATAAAAAAACAGTCGATAATCTAGTTGTGTGTGTTGGTTGGCATTGAATGGGTCACTCTCTATGATTTAGATTAATCTCATTCTTCAAATGCGTATAATGTGAATCGATCCCAGTAGTCCATTGGTTTGAGACACTCTCACGCAAATAAAAGAATTGAAGGTTTAGGAATAAAATTGAATGATCGGTGGTGTGAGTTTTCGATCCCTTATGAGCAGGAGAATTCTGGAGTGATTTTCAGGATGAGAGAACTCGCATGGCTCGGTATTTTTTGTATCTATTGAAGGTCCCCGTAGCAGATGCTACGGACGCACCGCAGCCTTTGAAGGCTTATTCTGTATCCCTGTGATGAAGAAGATGAAGTTTTTTCTGCTTTTCCAATTTAATGGAGCACCGGTGGAATGAAATTGACAGTGAAAAACCGAAGTACTCGGAGAAAAACCTGTCCCAGTGCCACTTTTTCCACCACAAATCCCACATGGACCGACCCGGGATCGAACTCGGGCCTCCGCGGTACGAGGCCGGCGACTAACCGCCTGAGCCATGGCACGGCCCGCATATCTCGGCAAGTGCATTCTTTGAAATAATTAGGGCGTAAGGATGTAGTCTAATGTGCAGATCATGTGTTTCCCTATTGCAGTTTTTGTGATATTTGCCTACTCCAGCGATCTCAATTTCAGTTTTATCATATCCAAAACTTGCAGCGGAACAATTAAATGTGTTTCTTGTTGCGTGATTAATGCTTCCGACGCGGTGTATAAGAGATCTTCAAGGGAGCGATACGTTGTCCCGAAACGTCGGTAACTAGCTACCAGTCAATGCTGCCTTGCAACCCAGAAGAGTGAAAATAGTATTTCTTCTTCATGTAATTAAATGTATAATTTCAGGCTAAATCTGTACTGGAGAAACTAAATATGTAGTTTCGATAACAACAGAATGAATAACGAATTTATACTTTTATATACGGACCGAAATTAAATTACCTCAGCAATTTTTAAAGTAGACTCTTTATACGAAACATGATCGAATACTGTTAAGCGCTTTTGGGCATGAGACATACAAGATGAAAATAGCTTATATACTGCCTTCAGTTATGTATATTGCGCAAGGATGTATTACAACGTAATATGTTATGCATATTTATCGATTTTAATTCATTTCTGTCTCTGTATATCAGGAATGTCCCATCGCTTCTGTCGATGAGAAATGAGATGTAGGAAACAGGATATTTCAATAAAGATTTGATTTTCTAAGACTTTCAGCCTATCATTATTAGATCATGCTCCATATCGTGCAATACGTCTGATGAAAATCTTCGTCTTATTCTGACATAATGTAAAATTTACTTCGTCTTCAAATCCCTGATGAGGAAATACTCTATGTCTGGCAACCCTGAGCAAATATTGTTCCTTTCCACATCCGTAGGGACAGTAGTTGCCAGGTGAATTTATATCACAGTGAAACGAAATATATGCATATTTATTTTAGACTGTCTCAGTGAAAATGGTGAGCAGGGCACAAATCAGCTTCACTTACACTCTGACAGGTGTCCAGCTTAAAACAAAATTCATGTTTTATTCATCTCTGCGGGCGCCTGGTTGAAGACAAGAGATTTAAAGAGGTTATTCTTGGTTCTCTGCGCGGTCATTCTCATTTACCATGCGACAGCAAAGTTGATATTTTCAAGAAAAATATAAAAAATGTGGCAGGATATAATCATCAAAATATTACTATATAATTCACGGTTTCAACGAAATATTACAGACAAATTGTAAGTGGTGATAACGTTCCGATTATTGATGACCTTCAGTGTGTAGAAGCATGATCCTGAATGATGGATATCTGGGAAGGCACAGTCCCAGATATCGGACGCATAAATTTTGTGCTTCATAATTTTAAGGATTCTACATCATAACTCTACTGGTCGTGACGTAACTTTGCAATTTTATTCAGTTATAACTTTTATTTGCGACAGCCTGTTCAAAGAAATATCCCGGTGTTGAACAAGCTTATCACGAACGGAGAGTACTAGTTAAGGCCACCACACGAATAGCTAATAAAGAGACTGTATGCTGTACCATATTCTGTGGTGAGAGCTGTGGCTTTTATTTTGAATTAATGAAGTGGTCTTATAGTACGCTTCTAAATTCTTGCTGCTGTGTGTTAGCTAATATGCTTTCTTAATTGTATTTGCAGTTGCATTAAAGGCAACATTTTATGAGAAAAATGAAAAATTTGGAGCCTGAATATTTTTCTGAATTTTTGGGATTGTTAGATTATTTTTTATTAAATTGGTTTTCATTATAATTCAATGACACTAGCTTAACACTAATTTTCCGAGCTAATTAATGCGATTAATTTTAATAGATAGTAAGTCAAGGCATTTATTTATTCAGTACAATGATGTATAACTGGCATATCAATATTAATTTTAGTCGGAAAAAATTTCTGTTTCTGCACTTCTTGCCAAGGAATTATTTTCTGTGTTTATATTACCTTCCAGATATACGTTTTATTTACATTTTTTCTTAAGACTATAAAACGTGGAGTTAGTTCCTGTCAACAGTGACCGAGTCATTTGTTTGGCAACGTCAAGCCACGAGGCAGTAAATTTTAATGAAGGCGCCTGTTCAATAACGAGTTCCTGTTCCTTTAATGTGTACAGTCATTAATATGTTCTATAATTTTTAACTTCACTGACACTTTTTAGCACGGCATATCGAACTTTTTAGAGAAACACAAAGATTGAGAGAAGAGCGCCATGTTCCGGTATAACCTAACAACATAAAGCTCTGCCTGAGGCAGCTGCGGCTTCGTGATCGCGTGACCTTAGCCACAATGCCGAGCTGAAGTATTAATCAGCCATTTAACTTGATGCAGACCACACAGTGGTTTGGTATAAATTCCAGGAAAACCTCTGAATTGAAGGTAGAATGTGACACAACATTTGACACCTGTATCTCCTGAAATGAGAATTACTATGGCAGAGAGCTGAATGTCACTCGCTATCCCAAGGTCCTTAAAACGAATTTCGGGAGAGGTATCCTGAATAAAAATGACGATATTTTCTGTAGCGAAACAAAACTAAGGAGTCACTAAAGGATGTTGCTTTAATACATCTTGTGTTTTAAACTGTTGAGTATAAGTAATGGGAAAAAGATTATGATTAAATTTATTACATAATAGCAAAACTTGTCCGTCTGTCAGTAAAATTGCGACGCAATGCAGTTTTTCTTTATCTAGCTACTAGCTTCACAGCACAGAGGTAAATTATAAAATTGGCAGGAATAATCAAATGCATGATGATAAGCATTATCATCGTAGTAATGCAACTTTACCACATGCAACACAACTTGACTTACTAACGGTAAATTTCCTGTACCATTCCATTCAGTGGCCCTGTACAGCGCAGGGCGGCATATTTTTTGTAGTTTTTTGTAGTTATTAAGTAAAACTCCCTGGATAGGGGATCGGGCAGCAGGACAACAGGACAACACAGCACAGAAAGAATGCATCCCCTGTGTCCGAGCAGTAGGAATCGGCACGTCTTATACCGCCCTGTTACTGCCATCGCAATTGTTGGCCATTTCCGCCCTGAGCCTATTACGACGAAGTGTAAATGATATTTAAATTAAATGGCTTGAGTTCACCAGGATACAGTGATTTATGATCACTCGGAAAATATTTTTTTCAACGCACAGTCGTTACAAATGTCTTAAAATATCTTTTGGTATATATTTTTAAATACTGTCACATTTTTCTCTTGAAAGTTTCCGAGTCGGCAGCACTTTTAAATAGGCCCACACATTAAACTCTTTTATAAGGCAAAATCGTGAAATATAATAAAAAACCATGGCTGTGCGACATTCAGCTATTCTGTTTGCCGTCTAAGAAGTCCAATCCGAGATTGGGAACATAGAGACGGGTGTGGTAATACTATAAGTTCCACGCCTAACGTAAAACGAAGTAACTAGGAGAGTTGTGCTTTGCCGAAATGGCCGGAATATGTACGATATATGGGGGGGGGGCCGGAAATGCGTACTAAATGACATTTGGAAGGTCACACTGGAAAAGAAGACGTGACACATACATGCAGAGTGATCTGAAGCAAGCAGGATGTAAACTGGGTTTTTGCGAATGCTAGTGTGAGCCACTCAAAAGATTTAATGGCGGTTTCCCGACTGCGAAATTTATATAGGCCTACTTAGAAATTAGGAATAATTGGGATGGTGTGTATGGATCGAGCCGTAGCCTACTTAAGGCGCTATCCCAGCACCTGCCTGGAAGGACTGAGAAAAACCATGAAACTTTCAGTAACGCCAGCAGGCCCACAAGCCCACAATCATTATATGACGTACAGAATACAAAGCTGGATAGCCAATCATTCAACCGTGAAATCAAAACACTCAAAGGATAACCCTGTAAGTTCAGTTACTCTGTCAGAGTCGACTCAATTTTCATCCGAAACTGAGCTGTTTCAACCAGATTTTCACCACAAAATATCTCTCTATTTTCATCATCACAGCAGCGTTATATCACATACTGTGTCTATTGTCGTATATCTTCGCACTCCAAAACTTATTTCATATGTTGGTAGCTTCAAAAAGATGTCCTTCTAAACGTCGCTTTCTTTAGTCGTATACTGTAATATATTTTAAGATATCGGTAACATTTTCTCAAATGTTATCCTCAGATTTCCACCTCTATATTCAGAGACAAATTTCAAAACTTTCTTCCATCGAAGTTCTGCATATATTTCGTTCTTTCCACCTACGAACCATAGGCCTGTATTCTCATTATATAATTGCCCGTACATGCTAAACTAGACTAAAATTACAGAGCATACGCTGTATAACCGACACTGAAGGCGAATGGTTACTTCACCCACTTTCCTTACAAGCTTCTCCGAAGAACGTAACACGTCTCCCGCGCTTCGCCCCGTCCACCTTTAGTATTTTGCCGAACAGTTGTTTTAATACTCTGTCAGTAGCAAATATACTGTTTCAAAGTACACGTGGATACCTATAGTTTAAAAATTTATTTTCTACTTGTTTTTAAAATCAGAGGTTCACATAGCGTAATACGTAATATTAAGCCTACTAATTTTTTTAAGTACGTTGGTTACATGAAAGTCCTAGAGAAGAATAAGACTTTGGATAAAATGTATTATACACAGCACACTAAGACACTGCATCGTTTTGGGAAGGGAAATATCTGCTTTCTGAATGTCGTACAGAGCACGATGGCGGCAAATTTGCACACTCTTTATTAGTCTTTGCAGATATCTTCACCTTTACGTGCATGTAACTCTCACACGTTTATGGGAGAGAAACTCTTAAACGTACCCTTGCCAGTGTACATGTTAAAAGTAGGGCCTCTAAAATCTGCATACAATAAAGTATGCGACGAAGAAGCCTGGCCGTATCAGGACTGACAAAGGTTACGGAGTCGGTCTTTCAGAAGCCGGTTGCCTCGAACCACCTGAAGTGGCTGTCAGCCCGAGAAGAATTTGCTGAGTTTTGGCGCTATGAAAGCTTCAAGACATATATCTCATTAGTTGGTTTCTGAATGAAGACAAGTTTTCGTCGCTTTGAAAGTGAGCCTATTGAACAATCATCGCGTGCTTGCGTGCAGAGGGTATGAAAGTAATTTTCTAAATTACATCAGTATTTCCCATTAATCTCTTCGTAAGTATATACCGCCTTGTATGTCAAAGCCATTGATCAAATTTTATCGTTGATTGTATTTGTGATTTACTCCACAATTAATGCACATTTTATATGAGTAGTAGAATGTCAGGTGAATTTAAAACACACTTTTTGTCATGATAATGGCTCCAATTTAAACTCTTACCATTATAAACTCTAGCGCTACAGTAGACCAAAGTCATATGATAAATATTAGACCAGTTACCTTTGTTAATATAAAAAATATTTTATTGAAATTATTTTGAATTTATTGGCATAGCAATACCGACCAGTTGTGGTAATGAAACTTCCGCCCCTGCGTCATTTAAAATGCGTTACCGCACATTACAGGACGAAAGAATTTTATCGAAGTAAGAAATTTATATATTTACGGCACTAGACATTACTATTTTTGTGTGTTCTCACCTTTCGTGCCTTAGCCCAAGTACCGTTCCTTGATACATGCATGTTCATGTAACAAAAGAACAAAACGTAGACCATTTCTCGGCGCACAAATATTATTTGAAGCGCGTGCTTTATCCAAACAGTTTTTATAATTGCGGTGCTTTCCTTTTGGAAATAACACTGCGTCCCGATTACCAAGACAGACCGCCTAATGCTGTATACGGAAATAATTGCTGTTTATTTTGTGAATTATAGGAAACACGTACCAAGTGATGGAAAATATGAAGGGTGCTTAAGTGGTCAGTCTAAATACTGCACAAAGAATAAATTAATTTACAGTTCAGTAGGTTCCAGTTGCTCATCAGTTGTGACTTAATTAGCATCAGGAGGCACATGATAGTAATGTGCATACAGTGGCCGGTTTGAAAGTATTTCGGACCACCATCCTCTGTAATTTATTTTTTGGTGTTTCGTCTCTCTGTTTAGATGCATATTCGAAAGCTAATGTGATTTTAAAAATTCCCACTGAATCTGCAGGGGAGGGGGCATTTACATTTCCTGTACCCGATCAAAGAATTAAAAAAAAATGAGGTTATTCATAAAATTGCAGGACTGCCTGATAGAAGATTGGAGGATTCCTTCCCAGTCACACCGCGATCATGGGCATACCTTACAGTTAGTGATATCTCTAAACACGGATGTAGCTCTGTAATGAATATATCCACTTTGTAAAGCTGAATGCTAATTCACTGCGTTGTGGCAGTGGCCACTTCTTTCCCAGGATTTCCCCAGGTTACTCCAGTACTATGGGTGCTGGCAGGTATAGTAGTAACACTCGGAGTGGTGGGGTTGGTAGCAGTGGTCACCTTCCGTGTGCGAGGCGGCCAGTGTTGTGATTGTTTCGAGCAGGATGACGACGACCAGCACACGAGCACAGGCTCCCCAGAGTCCCTCACAGAGACCGGAGCCAAAGTGTCATCAGCAAGCATGGGGAATTTGCTCACTGTGTCTCTGCAAGGCGTCAAGGGCCCCGTCGTAGTCACCGCAGAGGAAATGGACGACAGAAACCCCGACGTTATACCACACACAACAGGTGAGACGCTAGCTGAGTCAGTAAAAACATGATGCATGGTTTTGCTGAAACCGCCCTAAGTATTTTCATGCTCTCTTTGCATAAGATGCCTAAAATTTTACGTCACACTGGGAAGTTGTGTGTTGATATTACTACTACCAAAACTAATTATTTCAGTGAATTGATTTTGAGAGCCCTACATTATAATATGATGATTAGATTTCGCTTTAATCCTTGTCGCTGCGTAAAGCAATCCCTATAGAGCCTGGACAGGCCCTGAGGGTTCCAGGAGGTTGAAGCTCCCAGATTTCACGACAATCGGCACGTGAAGGTGGTAAGGTTGTCAGCCCTACGCACCGGCTGCTTTTACCCCCCAGCAAATATTCGTGGTACTCATTTCTGTTAGAGGCCGATCTCATCGGGAATCGAACCATCGACCTTCCGGCTTGTAGCGCAGTGCCTCAACCAACAGCGCCACCACGTGCCCCCTTAACTTCTATTATACAAATCTGAAAACCAACTTTACCCCTTTTCTGAAAAATACTTCACTGCTTGCGTAGATTTTTAAAGAACAAACATGACAGGTGCAAAAATTGTGTTAAACTGCTTTTAATGTCTTTTGTTTTCAATATTTGACAAAAAGTGAAGTGAAGTAAATGTGTGGCTGCGTGTAGTGTTGACTGGTTTCTAGCAAAAGCTATCTTTCAAGCAAATAAATAAATAAATAGTCTAACTTTCTCTCCACAATTACAAATGGCTTCGCATTCTAAAAATGTGTGTTTTGTCAGTTAGTAGGTTACTTCCTCTCTCCTGTTTACTAAAATGATACCAGAGGAAATGCTGATGTCAGACACTGCATTAAAACTACTACTGATGTATTGTTTTCTATAAATGCTATGGCCTACACAACAGCCTCTATTTATTAACTCCAGCAGGCGGAATTTGTATCAGAAGCTATTTAAATAATAGTTTTATAGCCAAAGTATTTAGAAAATTGAAATGTCCATTTCAGTATTTAGGTACATAAAAGTGTGACCAGTCATTTAGACGCCCCTCTTATTGTAGATCTGGCCTGAGTGCCACCTAATTAATATGTTGTGATTTACTTTTTGAAGTCGACAATTATCTTACTGTGCTTTTGAAAAGTAATTCATGCGTACAGAAACGCCCATGAGAGCCGTGTAGAAATTTAAGGGTAAGTGTGTCAGGAGTAAATGCTTTATATTATTCATAACGTGCATTGTCATCAGTCAAACATAAAACACTCAAACAACAAATGCACTCTTATTATTATTATTATTATTATAGATATTATATATAATCCGCCGAGCCCAGTGGCCGTGCGGTCTAAGGCGTGGGTCTTCGGCCGCTCGCTTACTAGGATTGTGGGTTCGAATCCCACCGGGGGCATGGATGTCTGTCTCTTGTGAGTGTTGTGTTTTGTCAGGTAGAGGTCTCTGCGACGAGCTGGTCCCTCGTCCAGAGGAGTCCTACCGAGTGTGGTGTGTCTAAAAAGTGTGATCATGAAACCTCGACGAAACGAGGAGACCCAGGCCCATATAGGGCTGTAGAGCCAAAGGAGAGGAGATTATATATCATCCCTGTAAACCAGTCCAACATGTTTCGATCCGTTCCTGGGATCATCATCAGGGACACTTGTGAGAGTATAAATTACACAATCTAAAACCGACAATATAAGTGCATGCTAAAACTATAAAATGTATAGGAAATGGATAAAATTTTAGGCAATCACTTCAGGGTGGATCCACCCCGAAGTTATCGCCTACGATCTAATATAATAATAATTCAATTCAATTCAATTCAATTCAATTCTGGTTTATTAATGTGCCGAGTCAACAGCCAGATGGCCAATTACAGAAACAGCACAACATACAAACACAAATAACAACGGACAATAAACAAAACAAAATAAAAGAAACACAACCAAAACAAATAAACAAACAAACAATAACTTACTTAGATAATTAATAAAAACACCTTAAAATAATGTAATAAATTATTACATCTCACTAAGTGTAACAAATTCTCTTCTAAAAACATCCATATTATTACAAATAGAATTTGCCGCGATAACACACCGGCCGGAGGGACAGTTCTTATAATATGAGCTAACATAAAACAAAGAAAAGTCTCGGAGGTTTCGAGTGGGAACTCGTAGACCAATAATGTCTAAGGTAGACGGACAGGATTTAGAACCTAATAAAACATTAATGACAAAAATTGCATCAAGTTGATGTCTTCTGTCATGTAAAGTACGTAAATTAAGTACTTGAAGAGCATTGGCATAACTATAACCATTGCTGTCGCGGGAAAGGAATCGATTATAACATAGAGCTACAAACTTCCTTTGAATGCGCTCAAGCTTTTTTGCATCGGTAGAAGTAATTGAATTCCATACAACAGATGCGTACTCTAATTTGGGTCTAACAAGTGAAAAATATAAAGTCAATAAACAATCAAGAGTCGAAAATGAAAAGGTAATATTACGAATAAGACCCAAAAGCTTGATGGATTGAGAAAAAATGTAATCAACATGGGAATGAAAATATAATTTGGAATCAATGGAGACTCCTAAATCCTTAATACAATCCGTACGCGTAATATAAGAATCCCCAAGTTTATATTTCAAAAAAAGGGTATTTGTTTTCCTAGAAAAGGTAATAGCTCGAGTTTTGCCAGTATTTAGAACCATAAAATTAGCAGTGCACCAACGTTGTATGGAATCAATATCCGATTGCAACTGAATAAAATCATTAGGTGATGTAATAGCACGAAAAATTTTTATATCATCTGCAAAAAGAAGAAATTTTGAATGTGCTATTACTTTACATATATCGTCTATAAATACATTAAATAGCAAAGGCCCTAAAACAGAGCCTTGAGGAACACCCGCAAGTATTCTAAAAGGCGTCGAAAAAATACCAGAAATTTTCACACACGAAAATCTACCAGATAAATAGCTACAAAACCAGCTAACATAAGCACTTGAGAGTCCAAAGGAACTAAGTTTGTTTAAAAGTAAAGTATGTGACACAAGATCAAAAGCACTGCTAAAATCAAAATATATAGCATCAACTTGACGCTGAGACCTGACTAACGGGGTTATATAATCAAGATAATTTACCAAATTAGAGGTGGTAGACCTTGATTTTATAAAACCGTGTTGACAGCAATTAAGTTTAGGCTGAAGGTAATATGAAACGTGATTATATATAACTATTTCAAAAATTTTAGAAAAATTATTTAAAATTGAAATAGGGCGATAATTAGCAATTTTAGTACTGTTGCCTTTTTTAAGAATAGGTACAATAGCAGCTTTTTTCCAAAAAGAAGGAAACAACTGCTGAGACAAACTGAGATTAAAAATATGCTTCAATAAGGGTACCAAAATATCAGTACAGCCCTTAATAATACAGCCTGGAATACCATCAAGCCCAGCAGATTTAGATGGCTTTAACCGCTTAATAGCTTTACGTACGTCAGAGTCAGTAACCGAAAAAACAGATAAATTGTCTGTAGAAATATCATCAAAAGAAGTTTTAGTATTAGACGGAACTTTAAAAGCAGTGTTATCATACACCAATTTAAAATGATTAGCAAAGGCTGCAGCGACTTGGTGCGGTTCCACTAAGTGTGTGCCATCCACCTCGAGTTGAAGAGAATTTGATTTATTTTTCCTAAAATTAGACACGTAATTCCAAAATTTCCTAGGATTGTTTTTTAAACTTTCGTCAATAGATTTGAGCCATCTAGATCTATCGAACTTAATAGCATTCTTTACAAGTTTCCTATAGTAGGAAAATTTACTATAGTGTACATAAGACTATTTCTTTTTGAAACGTTTGTGATAATAGTTCTTTTTCAAAATGTAATGCCGCAAAGTACGAGAAAACCAAGAGGGAAATTTGGAACCTTTAATACAGCGTAGGGGAATTGATCTATCAATGGCTTCATGAACAGCAGAGTTAAGGCTGGCCACAGCAGCATCAACAGAAGATTTGGAATACACACTTGACCAATCGTAAAAGTAAAGAAAATTATACAACGATAAATAATCGCCACTAGCGTATTTAAAGTACGATAGTTCATTAGTTTTATAACATATTTTGTCAATAAGAGGCAATTCAATTAACAGTGGCGGGTGATAAACGTCAGGTTTAACCAGGCTAGTATCGGGAGAAGTAATATAAAGGTCAGTAATATTAGAAAAAACAAGGTCAAGCATATTTCTACTGTGATCAGCATCAACACACTGTCCTAAACCAAGAAAACAAGTGGAGGTGTAAATAGCATCTCCCCTAAGTTTAGAATAAAACTGACAATTTTCACAAGGCAGGCCGCTTTCCCAATCAAAACCAGGGACATTGAAGTCACCTAAAAGAATAACACGATAATTTGTCGTGTCAAGTTTATTTTCTAAATGGGAAAAGTATTCACAAATAATATCTGGTTTAAGATCAGGCGAAAAGTAATGATTACCAATAAGTAAATTTGGACCATTACGAGTGGGAAATTCGACCCAAACACACTCATCAAAAAACTGTAAATCATGCCTGCGCTTGCATGCATTTAATTCAGGGGAAACAGCTATTAACACACCACCTCCCCTTTTCTTAGTCGCATGGATTCTGTCTGAACGGAAAACAACGAAACCATCAGGAAATAAATTTTGATCATAACACTGGTCGTTAAGCCACGTCTCTGTCAAACAAAAAATATTATTACCAAATAAAATAACATTATCAAAAAGCTCAGTAAATTTTGTCCTAAGTCCACGTACATTTTGATAAAAAATATCAATACTTGTATTGGACATGGCGTAACCACCAGCATTAAAACAATTAGATCGAGCCATTAACTAGACATAGGATCACCTTCCCCCACGGCTTTATTAACAACAGCAGACTGGACTGAGGGATCACTACTTATGGGATTTGTAATAGCAAAAATTTGCTCTGGAGTTAGACGTCCGTAATAGGGAGCAATAAGACAGCCGTCAGGCCAGACACCGACATTATTAATAAGCGGAAAGTCTTCCTCTGCCACAGATACGTGGAAAGAGGCATATGTGTTAAATTTAGTTTTCAGCCTTGTGCAGACCAAAGATTTAAGCAAGAGCTGCTCTTTCAAAGAATTTTCTATGTCAGTGCACTTGACATCAGGTGAAAAACGCGAGACAAAAAGAGACTTGGTTTTCACGCGCCTTGCAATTATAGGTAAAGAAGAGGAGTTTCTTACCCCTATCATAGGGGTCCTATGTTTTTTACTCGCAGCAGGTTTAGTATTAACAGGTGATGAGGCCCTCTGTTTGTCGCTGTGCTTGGAATTGACTGGCGGGGTTGCCATCCCTCCAACACGTCGCTTCTTGCTTGTGACAAGGACGTAATCACCATCGGCAGCCGCTGATGACCCAGTTACAGAAACGACTTGACTTGCGGCATCAACATTGCTGACGACAGCACCTTGTGGAGCGGAGTTGCAAACTCGTACATTCTTGGTATTGCTGACGGCGCTAGCCTGCAGTATATTTTGATTTCGTAAAACTATGTCTCTGTATGAAGACACTGACTGGGGAGGCACTGACCTCTCAACAATCTCCTTGTTACTGAAGACTTGAGTGGGCTGTGACTGATGACCCACATTACTAGCCTGAAAGGCATCTTGTAGATTTTTTAGCTGCTGCTTAAGAGATGCGTTATCATGTTTTAAATGATCCACCTCTCCACATAATTTGGTGACCATATCAGTCAACGATTTTATGAGGTCCAAAGTGCAGACTCCATTGAGACGTACAGTTTCCACCTGTACGCTGAGTGCCTCAAATTTGTCTGATTCAAAAACTGGAGGAATCACTAAGGACCTCTCAGGTGAAACAACCTTTCTGGAAACGTCAGATGCAGACGCTGAACGGGTCTTCACCGGAGTATCGTCGTTACGCTGTACACGCAACAACTTAACACACTCGGCGCACTTATAGGTCGAAACCCCAGAATCCATATAATACGCATACTCGGCGTCACTGATCTGCAGACAGGAAAGATGAAAGCGGATGGCACAAGGCCCACAGCACTTTAAAAACTTCTGCTTGCCATGGAATGCCTTGTTGCAAATCTTACAGACATCCTTGGACGCGGCCATAGCGGCCACGCTAACACGACTTCAAGCGTAGGTATGTTACACAACACACTAACACACACTACGGTTACAGTTACAGGAGCGCAGCACAAACACGTCCGTACACCACGAGAGCTGAGCTAGTAATAATAGTAATAATAATAATAATAATAAGAGTGTATTTGCTGGTTGAGTGTTTTATGTTTGGTATCAAGAGTAATTAAATTCTTTTCTTGGAAAATGTGTGCACAGCTTATTCGAAGGTGCATGAATGAGTTTGCTTTTGTGACGAAATTCTGTACTTGATTCAAATACAGAAGTCCCCCAAAAAAGCACGAACTTACTTTTATCCGTCAATAAATTCTGCATCAACATCCATTAGTTAAGCACTCTGGATTTTACCGATTCGTAATTAAGTATGGGCCAATAAGTCAAGACATTTCGCGTTAACTCGCTAGTCAGGAGATCAACATATTGCCCGGCTCTGTGCTTGTACGTGATAATACAACACAGAAAGCCGCAATCGTGAAACACGGTGCAAACTGTATTCGAACCTTCAGTCTGTGATAAGCTGTCCAAGGCCATACGTTGCTTGTACGCTGCGAAAGTGTGAACCGTCCTCTGCGTCATGGTCTGCTAGTTCTTAACTGTGTACAGTACAGTGTTTTACTCTTATGTTTACAGATATGGAATAT
This sequence comes from Reticulitermes speratus, assembly GCA_021186555.1. NCBI lineage: Eukaryota > Metazoa > Arthropoda > Insecta > Blattodea > Rhinotermitidae > Reticulitermes > Reticulitermes speratus. The sequence continues at coordinate 33,908,578 of JAJKFL010000001.1, read as the reverse complement.
CCAAGTGTGGAGTATAATTCATTCGACAAAGTTAGTGTAGATTCTGGAGGGCGACCGTTGAGTGTAGACACCCAGCCTCCCAAGTCTGTAAGCTATGGGAATATTCCACACTATTCCAGAACAGCAAGCACAGTAAGTTCACTACTTAAAATGTCACACATTTACAACAGGCAGTTAATAAAATGCTCATAATTTGTCGTTCGTAACCCAGATGATCATTCTGTATTTATTTTGCTAGGTTTTGGTTCGCTCACTATGTCCAGTAGGGACGAGACCCCTGCTCAAAAATCTCGGAAGAGAATTCCTATACCCAGTGAATGATTTCAGTTTTATGTTGTATAATATTACTCTATGTTCTGGAATTACATCCTTTCGCCCTTTGGATAAGTCTCACAGCCTTTCTCCTTTGACGCAGGATGTGCCGCATTATTTGAAACCTTCGCTGCACTTACTAAAACATAGATAGCGCTACAGACAGGCAGGTGGATATATAAGACAGATAGAGAGATGGGTGTGTGAGTGAGTGGGAAGATGGCTGGATGAATGGATGGAGAAACAAGTCAATAAGTACGCAGTTCTCGTTATTGTAAAACTTCCACAAGAAGTCACTATTCTTCAGAACACATCTATGTTCTCCAACTTCTGAAATCATAACATATTACATTTCTGTATTTGTTCTTTCCATAAATATGGCATTATTCAAATATACAGGTCATATTTAAAGTTATAGTTTAACAATTAACTTTCTTTCTCTCCATGCAAATTTCCATCACAAACAACACCACAACATAGCAGTATCTGAATTTTTCAACCAATTTTATTTTAAGCACATTAATTTTACAATTAAAATGTTTGTCTTCAAGTCTATTTCCTTAATCGAAAACCACTTACACGTGTCATGTGCCTTATGTAAGGATCTGCTATCGTCTGCCCTTAACTACAACGTTCTGACAAATAAACAGTTAGGATGATAGTTCTGTACAATGAGTCGCATGACAGCTGAGTTGGGGCGTGTTAATTAATTTGTCTGCATGACTCTTATTCTGTTTTGTACAAGAAGTCGATAAGGTACACTTTGCTTTCTGGTTGCATTAATTGTTTTATTAGGTCGCTGTTGTGTTTTAAGTAATGTGGGGAAAATAAATTAATTCACAGTTTAAAAATAGTAATTTTAATGCGACTTCAGTTCATTGTTACTATCCAGAAAAAATAGGCAAAAATATTCAGTGGAAAGGCTCAGATACCTCGAAACCGCGAAATTATTGGATCTCAAAATCAAAGGTCTAAATCATGTTCACTTACATAACTTTGTTTTCAAAGAAAATATTTAGTATGCATTTCTTCTTTCAAAGCAGGCAACCAAGCATTTTCACTTCAAATACAGGAAGTCCTCAAACCCTTCTTGTTTCACATGCAAAACATAATTGACAGGAAAAGTGGATTTTGCATCACGACGGTGCTCCTTTCTACACAGCACTTTCGATAAGGTAATTTTTGTTAAAGAAACGCTCGTCAGTGGTATAAAGTGCCATCTACTTGCCTTGAGTTTGTCCCGTCTGACTTTTTCACATTGTTTAGTATACAGGTCTCTGTCAAAGGGTCTAATTACATCACTTGAAGCCTTTGGGAACATTTTGTTCACAGTAATGCAGAGTGTTCGGAAATGTATTTCCAGCAGAATTTCGAGTCGGTGGTGGAGCCTCTGATCTGCGTTGCTTTAAAGTAAGACTGCCATACTGCTGTAATGCTGTGAAGTAAATGTGCTCACTAAATGCTCGTGACAATATGCGCTAGAATATGTCCGACAGCACAGTTGTTAGACGTAGTACATTTTACATATTGAACACTATCAATGATGCCTAAGTCCTATGAAAGTGTATTATACACAAACTTGCTGCGGTAACGTAATACAAAATTCAAAATATCAAGGACAGGGGTGGTTGTCAGCCGGCTCACCACTAAAATCTGGAGCTACACTCAACGATGAAACTTGGTTCCTGCAATGTCGTTTGTGGTGATAAACTTTATTGAACGTAGCGTATTTCCAGCTTCCACTATCCGAGATGATGCAATTACAAATCTCGTCTTTTCTGTGTAATTAGGAGACAGTGCGGTTTGAAGCGCAGCCTGTGAGATGGCAGCACGCTCCCGTGAGCCACCAAACGGTAACGACGGCCACGCAAACGCAGAACGCCGAGACGCAGACGCCACTCTTGGTTCGTCATAAAGAGAGTGCGGTGTAGCACTTCGTCTGCCAGTTGGGAGTGGGGCCCTCTCTCAGACTCGTGCACAAAATCGCCAGGTATGTCGTAATTATGCTGAAGTCTTGTTGAATACTACCACTAACTGTAAGAGAGTATGGGGTTACGTCATCTGACAAGCTGACTGATAAACATGTTGTGCCTAATTGCTTAATTGATAAAACGACCAAGTAACCAACTGTCGACCTAAGTAACCCCCTAAGTAAATATATAACTAATCATGCTCTCAGAATACCAACGACCTAAGTAAACTCCAACAAACTAATGAGCTATTTGCAGAACTGCCCATGAAACAAGCCAGAAGGTACCTGACAATAAACCAAGTAACTAAATACATACTTAGCCGTCTGAATAATCTATCAGCTTGTTACTAGCTGACGAACAGCCCAATAAACAACTCTCCACCGGGGCCGTGCCATGGCTTAGGAGGTTAGTTGCCCACCTATCACCCGGGTCAGTCGTAGTGGGATTTGTGGTGGACAAAGTTTCAACGAGTACTTCGGTCTTCTCCTGTCAATTTCATTCCACCGGTGCTCCATTACACGGAAAAACTAAAAAAGTAATCATCTTGCACAATAAGCCTCAAGGCTGCGGTGCGTCCGTAGCATCTTCTGCGGGGCCCTTCACCACAAAAAACACAAACAAAAACCCTATCCACCACTAGCCCAAGTAACCAAGTAGTCGTATGCCTAACTAATTAACCGACCAATCAAAGGACTAACAACCTAACTAAACGAGCTATAGACTAGTTGTTAATTGTTGTGCCTGACTGACCGCCGAAAGAAAAACTTACTGTACACTACGTAACTGTCGAATCGCACGATAACAAATTACCTACATAATAAACTTCCCACTGATCTAAACCTCCAGATAGCTAAATATGCAACTCAAACTGTCATCTGGCCAGCAGTATAATTGACAATAATTTACTTTAATTTAATAACAAATCGTGATTTCAGGTTTCCGCCGCAGTGTACATGAGATCTTCGCTCTTTTGGGATGTTACGTAGCGTAGATTGGTAGTTAGTTACCGACGTTTCAGCACAATCTGTCGGTTTCATCTTCAAAGGTCAAACAGTCCAGAAACGTCGGTAACCAATTACCAGTCTACGCTGCGTAACATCCCAAAAGAACGAAGATCTCAAATAACAAATCAACAAATTATGGGCTACACAATTAAACAGATACTGTAACTAGCTGTCAGGCTGGCGGATTAACCAAGTAACCACCTATGTACTCGAATAAACAAGTATATACATTCCTAACAAACCGACCAATCATATGACGAAGATTGATCCAAAGAATTAACCAATTAATCAGCTAACCAGAAAAAACCAACTATATCACTAAGTAAGTATATCAGAAACTAAACAACCAACCAACAACCAATCACTTATAATGTAACTGGATAACAAAGGGTCTTTCTTAAGTAGGTGGTAATGACTCAGCGGTCCATGAAATTCTGCCGTTGAAAGACATTTTCATCACTGTTACCACAAATTTCTAAAATTCCGAGCTAGTGCCATAGATCTTGCACTTGAATGCTTAGGGGACACTAAATTCCACATATATCATTAACGCTTATGGACACCACTTTCCCACAGTCCATTACTGTCCATATCTACTTATATATAATTTATACATCCCCAGTCTTACAATGCTACTTGTCTTTTCTAAAAGCATTAAACTTAATATAGTTTTTATCAGCTGTACAAGTTGCTACGTGCCCAGAAATATGTTTTATCCAAAGAGATATGACGTAAGAGGATGCACACGGAAGGTGTACATACCGCATTAACCCTTCGAATTATGAAGATCTTCTATTAGACTTATGTAAATAGTCAGTTTCTACATTACAAAACACTGCGCCTCTCTAGCCTGTTTAGGGAAATAATAGGTGTTTATTGGGAGAATCAAGTGAAGTTTATAAATAGTACGTGGGCAGAATGCAGATATCATAAATATTAAATCAGGTGGTATATATAGCTACCATGGGCTAGGATAGCGTAGTGGGTAGAGTGACTCGCTACGGACTGAACGGTCCGGGGATCAAATCCCGGTGGGGGCGAGTTTTTCCGCACCCGTCCAGACCGGCTCTGGGGCGCGCGCAGCCTCCTGTAGAGTGGGTACCGAATCATTCCCGGGGTAAGTGGCTGGGCATGGCGTTGACCACCCATCCCCATATAGCGCCGAGGTTAAAGAAAGAGTACAGCTATACGCCTATTTCCCGTCTGTGCCTTCATGGCAGGTTATAGGGTGAAATTTATCTTTTTATATAATTACCACTGTGTTTGAAGGTTTAAGAATAAAGACATTGAATCGCTACACCATTATTATGGGACTTGGCTGTACTTCCATCATCAGGTGATTATAGTGACCGATGATTTATTACTTTTATTTCGATACAAGTAATAATAGCAGTAGTAGTAGACATTCAAAGGGGCGCGGATTTGATCCAATCGTCGCTATGTATATTAAGAAAAATGTAATCAATAATAAAATATCCCTCATTAAAATCAGAAACAAGTATTTGATGGAGTTACCGAAGTTCTAGTTGTGTGTAGCCGTAGAATATCTGGTACGTCACAGAATAGATAGAGTCCAGCAGAGTACTGCTGTTATAAATGTAATGACACATTGAAATTATTGTAAAGAAGCCATTTCACAACACAATGAATCTCTTTCAGCACCTGCAGAGTTTAAGCCGTTGAATATGACGCTAACAGAACACCAGCGTCAAGCCACGGGGTTAGACTGGATGAAGCGGAAGGTGAGCTCAGTATTATCCACAGTCTTTTTGTCGAAATTTGGAGTTACGACGTTGTGTGAAAAAATGTCAATGCTACTCCTGAGAAACTTTCTTTATTATTTGAAATTAGGATAATATTTAATAACAGATCCTATACACTGCATTTAAATATTCAAATATAATAATAATCAAGATGTATGAGCCGTTATGGATGACCACAAACCAATCAAGAACTCAGGCCCCTTAATGACTGAAGAGTGACGGTGTCGGTGGCGATGGTGCAAGACCAGGCAGCTTTTCCCTCAGACTTCCAAGTGATTCAATATACAGACTTTCTAAACGAGAAGTTAATGCAGTTTGTATATAATCCAGATTTACGCCAATCGCCTAGTTTGCCTTGCATCTCAGAAAGTTCGGTCCGAGGTTTCATTCCTAGTTCGGAATGTTACAACTGAAACCTGGAGTTGCAGTTGACTGTCAAATGTTCTGTCTCGTTTTCACATACTTTACGTCGGTAACGCCCTAGAGAGGCTAAATAATCACCTGAGGATAATCAGATCAACATGTGTAAACATTAAATAAAATTTCAGGGAAAATATTTGTGTGGAATTTATTTCAACTTTCTTTGCGACAGATCTCCATAGCAACGAAGGACCTCAGTCAGACAGTCACAGAAATCGGCATGTGAGTCTGCATGAATTAGCTTCACTTAGGGCAGTGCCATGGCTCAGGCGGTTAGTCGCCGGCCTCTCAGCGCGGAGGCCCGGTTTCGATCCCGGGTCAGCCATGTGGGATTTTTGGTGGACAAAATGGCACTGGGACATGGGTTTCCCCCAGTACTTCAGTGTTCCCCTGTCAATTTCAATCCACCGGTGCTCCATTAATCGGAAAAACGAAAAATCTTTAATCATCATTATCACAGGGTTGCACAATAAGCCTCAAGGCTGCGGTGCTTCCGTAGCATCTGCTGCGGGGCCCTCAAAAAAAAACTTACAATCAAAATTTTCCTGACCTGCTGTACCGTCCTCACCAACATAATTTTATATTGATTTACAGTTTACACGTTTTCAGTGTTGACATATACTGAACTTATCGTCCCATCAGACTTGATTGTGTCAACATTCATTAACTGTCACCGTGTCCCCACTAGCTCCTGATAGTGCGATATTCACACTATTGCTTTGTGGTGTAATATCCACACTAGCTCCTTATACCGCGATATTCCAAAAACAAAATTCTAAAATCGATTTGAAGTCAAATTATTTATGTAATATAACGAGGCCTTTTCCTAAAACGTAATAGGTTGTTATAAAAAGTTTATAAATCTCAAATACCCGCCAAAGACATCTATGATCCTTCGGATTCTCAGAGCTGCAGACTCCTAACAAACGTTCCTACTACCGTCTCCAGTCGCTTCCTTTCACTTTTATCTTGATAGAGGAATAAATCGATATAAACAAGCCAGGGCCTCGTTCTGTTTCACTGAATGCCATTGATTCTAGCGCTAGGACACCAGGTAATAGTTTCCAGCATGTGTGTATCATGTATGTCTCCTGAAATTATGTCCCAAGTTATTTCTACTTAAAATATTTAAAAATCCTTAATAGAATAACCAATATACTTCCCTTTCCCGTGAAGAAATAACGTTGGTTTTACAAACCAGACAGAACTGGTTTGAATAATGTCTCACTTTTCCTTATTCATCTACATGCATCAAATACGTATAGATGCCGTTTGTCGCGTCGCGTCAGACATTTTCTCGGTATTTGTTTTCTGAAAGGAAATGGAATGTCGTTCGTAAATTGAAAGCTGTAAGTTTCTTTCCTTTCTCTTAACAAAACTGAAATAACTAACTAACTCCATGGAGCAGAGTCCTTCTTGAGAAGCTAACAGGTCGTCAGCTAGTCAAGAAATTCCCCGCGTTTTATGGAACCCGAAGGTTCGTTACCGCACTCACAAGAGCCCGAACAAAACTGAAACTTTACAAAATATAAGAACAGAAATTTTAAACCCAGAATTGTTATTGCTTTAGAATGGTCTCAATTCAGATTCATCAGTTTTGCATTTACTCCTCCGACACCTGTCATTTTCATTTCATGCTAGTAATATTTCTCTCTCAGTGCTCTTATTTTCACCGCCAAGGAAGATGATATGATGTTAGTTGACAGTCTTAGCACAACATGAACTTGAATCAGCCCGTAATTCAAGTCTCTGTTCAGTGTAACGCAGATCTAGTATGTACCTAGTGACTGTTGGTATTAATAGAAGACTGTCGCGTGCTTACCGAAAGGTGACGTGTTTCATTTTCAGTGTCTGGAGCAGTAAGTTCATTTGAAGTACCTCCTTGCCAAAAGTTGTTACCACTGTAACATATTTGAACATTTCTAACCGTGGTTTTAAAATGAAATTGGCGATCTAGTGAGACAGAACTTTGGGTTTGTAGTCGAGAGTTCTCGGGTTCAGATGTGCATCCGGCTATAACGACTACACTAACTGAAGCTTTGTGGTTATCCTCAGTCCGTTCAGTTAAATTCAAGGATGATAAGTCAATATGTGGCACGATCTTTGCATAATTAATAAATAAGGAATAAAGTAAAGAGAAAGTGTGTGGATACATAGATTAAATAAAACAATTTTAATTTCTCTACGACGAATCTACTGCAAACGGTGACATCTTATGGGGTTATTTACCGCTGTAGGTGTAAAAACGCGGCATGTTGTAAGCAGTAATATCGAATTTTTAACATAACTGACCTGTATTTGAATAATGGAAGAAAAATGATGAAGTGTCCCCTCCTGTGTGCGAGTCTAAATATTTTCGCTCTGGAGTAATTCAGTCTATACAGAGTTTATAAATAAAAGTCGGCCAAAGAAACGTAAGATAGTATATGTATAACGACGTAGATGTAAGTTTGTACTCGAGTGAGTAGGGACGGTAGACGAAAGGGTAGTTCTAATAGAAAACTACACACTCTAGGAGAAGCAAGCGCAATTCAGGATAAGAATGCAGGATATGAAAGCCTGAACAGAAATAAGAAGTAATAAGGTGATAGGACAGGACAAATACAAGGAAAACTGTCTTCCTGGAAAATTCACCTTTTAAATTAATCACGTTATGCTCACGCCCTAAACTCTGTGTCTGTATAAATATTCCTATTACTAATTTGTCTATTTGTCATAATGGAGGTTGACCCTTGCCATATGCTGATGGAAGTCTATGGATAATTTGCTTCTCTTTTAAATGATATAACTCATGTTCCACTCATTCGGTCTAGTAGCTACTTCTCCTGTCCCGATTGATGGACTGCCGTATTTCACGTCTCTTTCTTCCTATACATTCGCATGCTCTGTCTTCTTGAAGTAACACTTTCATCATGGGTATTACGTAGTAATACTGAAGCATTCAAAGACAGCTGATTGGCCCAATCGTTGTAGTTTTTTCCTACGCGTCATGTCACTCACTGAACCTGGTTGAGTGACTGACACATCTGCTTAATTTACGAGGGCCTCCACATGCCATTCCCTGTCCGCAGGCCTGCCATCTTTACTGAGATCTTCTGTGGTTTATCTGGCCCCCTCAGAGCAAATTGTTCAGTACTGCGTAAAGCAAGTCATACTATTTTCCTTCAAAATATTCCTATTTGTAGTTCGAAATCTCACTCTCATTCGATATGTGTGTGTGTTTGTGTCTGTGCATGTGTGTGTGTGTAACATATGCAGTTGATGAAGTATCATTAAGTAAATGAACTAACAAACAACACTGGTGTAAGTTGAAAGTAATTAATTGTTCGTCTACTGTTTCGCGGCGATCTACGTATTTTGCGAGATATATTAACTCTCTCAAACCAACACATTTCGACTCAATGCCCCTTAGGTGTGGAAGTTTTCAAGGCAGTTATTTTCTGTTTGTTCCAGAGGTATCCAAACAATGCACAGAACTTCAGATGACGTAAAAGGCTCTCAGAGAAGGAAGGCAACGATGAGTCGACGAAGGCTTAATACTGGAAATGTAATGCTCAACTTCTATTTTGTAATACAAGATGTTCTATTTATTTTTATTTTAGCGTATGGTTTATTTTACTCTACTTCCCTACGCCCTCTGCAGTTAATTGTGTTTGAATCCCTAAAACAATACGACAGTACTGTTCACAGTTGCTTACTGCTTTGTACTTCCTTCAGGGTATCCAGTTTCCTGATGCTGATTTGAATGGAATAAATTCCGAGCACCAAACAACACTCCGTCCACCTTAGCACAGTCACGGTCCATCAGTGGTATTTAAAAGCTAGTAAAAGGGCGGTTTATTATAAGGTATGAGTTTAAATAAGTAGTGAATTTATGGGTCTACATTCTAACCTTAAATACGGCTTTAACTAACCTGTTTACTAATCCCATGAAGAATTCTTCGTGAGCAGCTAATATTCATGTAGCTGATCAAGAAATTCTCCACCTTCTTCTGGAAGCTTATTTTTTGTGTTAACAAGAAACGTTCATTCTAATACACTGTTTATTTAAGATCCGTTTCAATATTATCCTGTTTCCCAAGTGCCTCGTCTTTTGAGGTTTTCAGAACAAAATCTTTTATACAGTCCTCCATCGCCCCCATGAACGCCACATACCCTTTCCCCATCTCACCATTACTTATTTACTTCATTATGCAGTAACCTCCAGCATCATGTTGTTTAGAGCCAAATACCTTTTGTCAGCCTCTTGCTATAAAATCCCTTAGCTGTGTTATTTTCTTAATGTCCAATTTTCACATTCGTACAAAGCAACAAGTAAAATTAGTCTTATACTTTTGCATATTTATTCTTTAACTTTTTACACAGCACACGGGAAGACAAAATACTCTTTATGGAATGGTAGCAAGCACTGCCCGAATGTAATCTGCTCTTAATTCCTTCATGAATAAAATTTTTGTCTCCGCCATTCCTAAGTATTTGAACTTTGCCACAATTTCGAACAACTTATTATCTATTTTAGCCCTCATTATGATTTTTCCTGCGCCCTGGTTACGAGATATGAACTTAGTTTTCTCTGCGCTTATTTCCCACCCTGCCTTCTATTCAATGGGTACTGGGGAGTCCTTCCCCCCGGGAGTAAAGCGACCGCGACATGAAGTTTGCCAGTCACCTCCTTATAGTGCCGGTGTTAAAAGTTGGTGGGGCGATACCTATGTTCCTCGTTGTATGCCTTCTAGTGTGAACAGGGATAACTTTGCCTTTACTGCGTGCACTTAACCCTCTTACTAGCATCTAGTAGTTCTACAGAATTTGTGATTTATTTATGGCAATCATTTCACCCAGTAAATTAACACAGCATAAATATTAACATGATGGGCCTCATTAAATTCCAGTCCCTCCTTGTTCTGTGGGGCCTCGTAATGGAGCAGCAAAACCATTTGAAATATAGTGGCGATGTATTTTGAAAGCTTCAAATTCTACCCGCGGTGTGCATAAAGCAATATATTCTGTTAATATTAGTGTTTGAGAAACCTATTGCCTCCATTTTCAGAGTACAATAGTAATCTGAAAATAGAGGCTGTAGGTTCTTCCGAAACGTTGGTAAATTTTGTATCAGCTTACAGGGCGTTACAGTCTACAATACAGTATTGTTGCCGTTACTCACTTAATTTTTCCGAATGTGTCTGGATCCACCAAGTCACCCAGCATACCCACAGTTTTCTTGAAAGTTTATTCGTGTATATGGAGAATTACAACAAGATACATGCCGTGAATTAGGGGTATCATAACAGTCATACGGAAAGCACTTTCGATGGAGAGGGAGGGCTTTGAATATGCGATCCCAGCATTTCATTTCTTCCCAGATGTGCCGCAGCTGTTCATGTAGGCCCAGCATTTTGACAAATTAATAATCCTCTACAACTGACCGCGCTTGTATGATAACTAGGCCAGACTTCGAGAGCCGCTAGTCAGCCACATTAAAAAGTCACCAAATTTGCTCAGTTAGTAATATCATTACAAGGGTGTAAATAATTTTTTATCTAGTGTGATATTCAGTACACGTCTTTCAAATGAATAGTATTTGTTTTTGCATTAACAATTCGAGTAGTTGTAGATCTGTACTAGGCACAAAGGTGTTGCTGACATATACAAAACAGTAGAACTATATTTATAGTCATGTAAATATTTAAAATATTATGCCTGTACGATATATATATATATATATTATATACTTGCGATCCATTTCTGCCTCTTCACTTCTGCTCAAGTGGCTCAGGTAAGTATTCTCCGACACCTCCCAGTGGAGGCCCGTTTTAGATCCGAGAGCAGTCCACGTGGAATTTTTATTGGGCCAAGTGAAATTGGAACAGATTTCTCTCCGAGTTTTTCTTGTCAGTATCATTCCGCCGATGCTCCATACTCATACTTCATTCATCTACTTTCGACGCTATATGAGCTTCGCAGTTCACAGCGTCGATAAATTGAAACCTCCCCCCTTCTGTTTGTCACTTCCGCTTTTACATTTTCCAAATCCTTGTTCGAAGAGCTTCGATAGCCTAGTCAGTACACTGCCTAGGCTACGGGCTGGATGATTTAATGATCGGGGTCAGTTCCCGGCAGCAGCATAGACTTTACTCTTCGGAGGAGCGACGTGCACACGTCTGGAATCCCCCCACTCTCCTGCTCAGTATGTGCTAAGAGCTCTTTCGACGCAGGTAAAGCGGGCAGCCACTCACGTCCCTCTGGTGACGACGATATGCATCTTTATGAAGTGCTTAATTAAGAAGAGTAAGTTCAACGGTATATCGTATGTAGACATATATAAAGGCATGCATTAATCTTTTTGAATTTACAAGACTTCTTTCCAGACTAGGAATTTTTAACGGACGTGTTTGTTTTGCTCTGTAAATCGAAAGTTTTTTCTAACATGCACCAGATATTAGGTTTATTTTTGTTTCAGCTGGAAACACGATATGCTTTTTCTCTTTGTAGTTGTTTTTCTGTTTATGGATTGATGTATAATAAACATTTTTATTTGTTTATCCAATTACGGACTTCTGTGTTTGCCACCATTTTCTTTCGTCGCTATTATTGCCTATATTTACATAGTTTCGAAACACCGATAGCAGTTAATATTGTATGTATTCATTCAGTTCCTTATTTTTTATGCTTCAGTTTTAAAGCTCATTAACAGTATGGATTATTTTTACATTTTGCCTATTAATTTTCTGTTAAATAAACCAAAGCTAAAAGTCTCCGATTTTTAATATTTCGTTGTAAGTTATCCCTGTACAGGCCTCGACAGGCTCTTAGGGCTCCAAGAGTTTGAGGCTTCCAGAATTTCGGGACAGTCGACATATGAAGGTGGCAAGGTTGTCAGCCCTACGCACCGGCCACCTTAACCCCCCAGGAGGTAACCCTGGTACTCATTTATGTAAGAGGCTGAGTTGACACCAGGGCCGTAGTGCGGCCAGAAGGATTAAGTCAATGAAAAATTCAATGAGCCCATCGGGAACCGAACCTGCGACCTTCGGGCTTGTAGCGCAGTGCCCTCAACCAACTGCACCACCACGTACCCCAATCTTTCGTTGTAGTATTCAGATTTCATTACACGCTTAATGTGCACACAAAAAGTCATTATTTTGTCAAAAAATGTTATGTCGCACTGCACTGTGGATCTTCATTGCACCCACAACGTACGAGACAGATTACCCGACTTCCCCACTTAAAATTGTATAGATGAAAAGGAGAGAAATCGGGAGCACGGTCTAGCTCTGATTTGGTGAGCCTACGGTTACTTTCAGGGTTTTAAAGTTACAAGACGCCGACTTCTTCAGGCCAATGTTATAAGGAGAAAGCAACAATTCTCACTACCTTTGACTTATCCTGAATTTTGTGGAGATACATCTACACTCACAAGTAGACATAAAGTAAATCTGAGATATAATGTAGGGATTGACGCTCTCAGGTTCCCATCTTCTATTTTCCTGAAATCTGTCTTCTCGTTTCACGTTATATTCACCGTGCATTATGGTAACAAATCAAAAGTTTAAAACCCAACATATGCACTGTACAAGTAAGTCAAATGCCCCGACATATGTTTCGGCTTCAACAAGCCATCTTCAGGAAGTCAAAGTTCTACATATACTCGACATCAATTAGTTCATTCATGAGCATCTCATGCATCAACACAAAACAACACAAATTTGTTTTGTGTTGATGTATGAGGTGCTCATGAATGAACTAATTGATGTCGAGTATATGTAGAACTTTGACCCCCCGAAGATGGCTTGTTGAACCCGAAACATATGTAGGGGCATTTGACTTACTTGTGAGAATACAGTGTGTATGTTGGGTTTTAAACTTTTGATTTATCTTCTCGTGTTTCTGAATTTTGAATGCCTCTCTGTCCTTCCACCCATCTCGGTATCCAGGGTGTTCACCTTCGACAAGTATTTGACTTCTGTGATTTGTCGGGCAACGAAAGAGAGTCTACTTTAGTTGGCTGACCAATTTTTGGGAAAAGTCACCTAATTCTTATTGGTTGAAAGTCAGTTACGTTTTCCATAGAAACAAAACGCCACAGAGAGTATAGTCGAAAAGTCACAGATGACTCGGTTTAGAGGTTAAAATCATAAATATGTCAACGCAAAATGTGAATGCCAAACAAAACTTTAGAAGACATAGTTCTTGTAACAAATTTCACAACTGTCACAACTGGAGAGAAATAGCTGTGACCCGAGAAGATAGGGGGGGGGGGGGTTCTATTCCATTGAGGGCGAGGATCGCTGTAGAAGACGACCTGCTCTCCTTGCATGGTAAAATAAAAAGTGTAAAATATTTCTCTCCTGTGCCATGCTATGTGTGGTCCGACTGCAACTCGAGCCCTTTCACTGTTGGGCTACGTCTATTATTTAGCAGTTTCCCTTATTATTCTATTAGGAGTAAATTGTAACGAAGGTTTCATTTCACAACTGCACTGAAAGTGTGTTCTTGGAATCTTGTATGCCGTTAATCAAGTTGTCCCCGCAAATAAAAATTAAACCACACAAACACACAAAAGTCGGCGCAAATAAATAAAAACACGTAATGAATTTTAACATAATCGAACAGGTAATCATTACAAAATCCACATAATTTAATAACAAATTTTAAATATAAAATCAAGGGCTAATCACCAGACATTATTTATTCAACAAAAATCCAAAGGAAAAATGCAGTTCAATAAAAACTCACATTTTCCAGTGTAAATATACAGAAAACGTACCACCGTATACAATAATCATTTTACAAAGCCAGCTTACATCTGCATACTTCATTAGTGTTGTATGTATGGAGACATGTTTCACTGAAAGTTACCATCAAATGCAATAACACATGTGTGTTCTTTACGCCGCAATATTTCGGCGGCTATCTCTTCTTTGTAAAAACGATTAAAAGAAGTACGTGCCTTTCATAAAAAAAGTAAGAATCTTCAAAAATACCAATTTAGTATAAAAGAGACAAAATATAAACTTTATTTTGCGTTATTTATATCCATGATGTTTTTGAGGATAGTCGTGGGTTTTACTTCCCCTTACGTACGTAGACCGCAATAGTATAACTGACTCACTGCACGGAGCAGAGTCCTTCTGAGAAGCTAATAGGTCCTCAGCTATTAAAGAAATTCTCATCATTTTATGGAAGGCGGAGGTTAGTTACCTCATTCACAACAGCACACTACCTGTCCTTATTCTGAGCCAGATCAATCCAGCCATCAATACCCCTTCCACTTCTTGAAGATCGATTTTAACATTATCTTCTCATCTACGGCCAGGTCTCCCAAGTGGTCTTTTTCCCTCAGGTTTTCACCAAACCCCTGTATGTACCTCTCCTCTCCCCATACGTGCCACATGCCCCATCCATCTCATTCTTCTTGATTTGTTCACCGGAATAATATTTTTGATGAGTACAGATCATACAGCTCCTCATTATGGAGTCTCATCACTCCCTTGTTGCTTCGTCTCTCTAGGCCCAAATATCTTCTTCAGTGCCCTATTCTCGAACAGCTTCAGCCTATGTTTCTCCCTAAATGTGACAGACCAGTTTCACACCTACAGAAAACACGAGGAAAAATTATAGTTCTGTATATTTTACTTTTTATATTTTTTTAGCCAGCTAGAAGACACAAGATTATGCACCGAATGTTAGCAAGCATTCCCTGAATTCAATCTGCTCTTAATTTCTTCATGAATGCAATTTACTGCAGTTGCATATGGCTTAAAAACTAATGAACTCGGCATTCGTGTTGGCAGTGTAGTTGCAGGAATATCATCTTTGTACAGTTATATGCCCCACTTCTTTAATGCAAGTATGAATTACGAGCAGAAACAAACATTTTTATACGTCTTTGTTAACCTTCTCCACATCGCATCTGACCTCTGTTTCTGCATATAGCATGGCAGATGTTCTCTCTGTGGCACTTGCCCATTTCACCGAAAAATTCACGTTTAGGTTGTGTCCGTTAAAGAAGAAATACAGTCAGTCGGTGCCACGGATCAAATAGTACTTGCATACGCTAAATCGCAAGTCTTAAATGACCAGCAGCACACGTCAGCTCTGTCAACATCAAGCAGCTCCCCCTCCACCTACGTCTCTCTACCCATGATTCCTCGACCGGCAAGGGTTGCTGGCCACTGCTGTCTACCTCTGGCGTGTGTAAGAGTGTTTACTGTGCGTGTTCTTACTTCACTCTTTAATTGCTGTATTTGCCTATGGTGAAGCTGTTAACATGAATTCTTCTACGTAATATACTCGTATCTGTGGGATTGTGTTGTGATGAATCATTTTGTTATAACTTAAGGTGCAGGAAGTGAATTTTCACTGAAAGCAGAATCATGTGTTAACGCCGGAGTTGAAGGTAGTCTCAACTGTATTAACTCCTTGTCATCATAAAAATGATAGTGTAACAGTGAAGAGACGGATGAAAGGTAAGGGACTGTTTCTGATTAAAATGCGTAATCGTTTCTCCTTGTTTTGATTGTGACATCATTGTTTTCTTAGCTGCATTGAGGTTATCTGTTCCATATTGCAGCTGTAGTTTCCTACATATACAGTATTCGCACAAAGAAAGTACCAAGATGGCAAACAAAACAATCCATCCCAATATTTGATCGCAAGGTCAAGTAAAGTTACTCATAGTGCAAAAGTACGTGTTTATAACTCTACCCTCCCTTAACGTCTGACAATAATATTGTTTTTCTTTCTGTATTTTGTGCAGTCCTCGTATACGACATCCTCAGAACTAGAGGAATAAGGTTATTTTGCATGAATGATGGCGTCAAGATATTAACAATTTCAAAGACTGTTCTCGTAGAGGCATTACAGGTTATCCTTTCTAGAGAGTAGACAGCCCTGTTTACATAGCCACATTTCTGAAAATTGTAACGTTTCATTTCATTACGCCTCTTTATTGATACGTGCAAGGACGTTTTACAGTATATTTCACCATATTAGTTCGATTGATTGATCAGAATGTGCTCAGAGGACTTCCAGTAAAAAGCTATTAACAGATCCGCATTATTACTGTCACGTTTAGTATGATTGTGGATAGGCTACACCATTTCTCCGTATACCGTGTTGATGACAAATAATAATATTAAAAACGTTTGTACGAATTTTGTACAATTCCGAGATGTAAAGGCTCTGAGTTATGGATGTACCTGATTTAAATCATGAGTATTGTATAGTGCTTCTGTGGTAATTGTAAGTAAATTTCACACCATACGATTGTAGGCGAATGAGTACTGAAAATACAGACAATTGTGATGACGGAAGAAAATAGGAGTGAGTAGGCCGACACGGTAGTCAGTACAGGCAAATGTAGACTACTGAAGGTGACGGAGATTATGGCACTTTTTAAAATTAAATAATGAACTTAATTGTAAGAGGAGCATACAACTGCGGCAAGGTATATAATTTGCTTAATGTTGCTTGTCATTGTTAAGTAACTGACCTAGTTAATGAAATTTATTGGGACGTAAGGGATAAAAGAGGCCGATCCCAGTGGCCGTGCGGTCTAAGGCGTGGGTCTTCGGCCGCTCGCTTACTAGGATCGTGGGTTCGAATCCCACCGGGGGCATGGATGTCTGTCTCTTGTGAGTGTTGTTTGTTGTCAGGTAGAGGTCTCTGCGACGAGCTGGTCACTCGTCCAGAGGAGTCCTACCGACTGTGGTGTGTCTAAAATGTGTGTGATCATGAAACCTCGACGAAACGAGGAGGCCCAGGCCCATATAGGGCTGTCGAGCCATAAAAAAAAAAAAGGGATCAAAGAGCTGAACCCTGTAACAGCCCAGGACTGCGGCCGCTTGGTTGCTGGGATTACGGGTTCAAATCCCGCCGGAGGGGGGGGGGCGTGAATGTCTGTCTCTTTTGAGTGTTGTGTGTTGACAGGTAGAGGTCTCTGCGACGGGCCGATCACTCGTCCAGAGGAGTCCTGCCGAGAGTGGTGTGTCTAATTGTGTGTGACCTCGAAATGTCGACAATGAGGAGGCCTAGGCTCACTAGGGCTGTCGAACCATGAAAAAGAAAAGGATAAAATAAATTTCTTGTAATATAATTTATACACGTAATTTAACTTGTTATAATAATCATCATTTAGAATAATGGTGTAATATAATTCGTAGTTACAAGTGTAATAATTTATATTCAGTAGCTAATAATTAACAAAGTAATTGAATCGTCTACTTTTTTAGTTAATTTTCTAACTAGGTAGTTAGGTGCTGTGTTAGTTCCAGATAACCATATATATGATGAAGAGAAACGTATACTGTTGTAAAGGCTCAGTGGTCTAGACAGGATTTTTCAAGAGGAGGGAGATTATAGAGGGGGTTAGTTTTTCCTCTGTTCGAGGCAGTTGTACAAATGATCAACCCAGTAGTTGCGTCCTGATGATCTCATTAATATAATGTGCATAAAGATAATCAGAATTCCTTAAGGATTGCATTTTTTGTCACTGCTGCCTCTGGTCGGTGTGTTGGGGAAGAGGCACATGACAGAGCAGTTTGATTGACAACAGATGTTAGAAGGACCTTATTTACAGGATCTAAGTATCAGCTGTCCTTTTTTGTAGGAAAAAAATTTGTTTCCAGGAATTAGAAATGTACATTTTCGTGAAATTTGCGTATTAAAAGGTGGAAGGGGGTGATATCTCGCCTCTACCATTTCCCTTGCTACACACTTTACATGCGTCTAGAAGAAATTATTTTGAAAACGGACCAACAGTTTTTTTTTTTCATGTCAGCTCTCCTAGAACCCGATTTATTTCGTTCAAATTCGTTGTCATATACCCAACACGGAAAATATTAAATTATTTTGGCCCTTGCTTAATGTGGTTCATTTTATGGCCCACCTTGCTTCAGGGTCTCAAGAAACCTTCATATCAGCCTATACGTTTTAGTTGTTTGATGTTGACCATGAAACATGAAATATGAGGCTTCTAAAACCCTACACAATTATTATCACGTGGGAGTTTTATTCATTTGAATAATTCCTTTTAACTTGCCCAGCAGCACTCAAAGAAATCTATACATTTTTGAAAATCAAAACGAGAGACAATGTCTTTAATAACAGTTATTGGAATCCGTATAATACAGTCGCTCTTTGTCATGAAATATTTGCTTAAAGCACCATAAAAGCTGGAAATTTGGTTTGGTGACTATTAGCAACTAAACCAACATATTCTTCCAAGCAGTCAGACTTGTTATGTTTCGGAAGTATTTTTTATAAAGAGAAAACGTCTAAAGTTCAAGAACTCCAGCATCTAATTTTCATTATTCTGCATCTACCATTTTGTCACATTTCATAATATCAGGTTAGAAACAAGAGTTGCTTCCTGCGCTTCAAAAAGAGTTCGCCACGTCTCTGCGTGTGTCACACACGTACATTATAAATATTGTTACAGATGCTTTTGTTTCGTTCAAATGTGCGTGTAATCGTCAACATACATACACAAAATATGTTACAAAGAAGATACACCATGACAAATACGCTTTTACTAGGAACAAAGTATTGGAACTAATACACTGATTTCTTCAACTTTTCTTTGCTTTTGGTTTCGTTTTCTGTCCAGTCCCGAAACTTCGACACAGAGAGAACAATTTCTTTACGATTATGTAGCATATTATCAAGACAGCAACGACGGCCAAGAAGATTACAGCTATGACATCTAGTAACAAATACTGGTACCAGGCAAGGTCGACTGCTGCAGAACGCATGTGTGGTGCTCCGCCATGTCTAATTACGTACTCTGTCCAAAAGATGGCAGTGTCTAGCGGTGAGAGAGGTCGATCATTGAACGCGTTTCGAACGCGTATTGCGTTTTCCTTATAGCTGCAAAAACAGAATTGAAAATTTGATTAGGGTTATATTACATAAATACATCGTTTCAGCGTTTATTTGTTGCATCGTGTAGGCTTGTGCTCATGCAGTAGAAGGTTTGAATTTCGGTGAAGTTGGCGAGTTTTCTCAGTTTCCAAGCGCTACCAGGATGTCACCGATTCCTTCCAAGTGCTTAATTACCATTCATGTTCATCTCCCGGTAACATTCGATGCTATAGAATGTGAACTGTCATTAAATGACAAAAATCAATCTAGCAATATTGAGATTTACACAAAGATTATTCACCTGTAACTAATTTACATGACTTATGACATGCTTCAGTATGATATAAAACAACATTGCATCTGTCTAAAAATTCTGTGTCTTTTATTTAACGACACGCTCATTTGCTAAAATTACATAGCTCGGAAAGCATTAGGAAATGTCTGTCTCAGTGCAACGTTCCTGGGATCGAACCGGGTTCTCCAAATTGTCGCCTAACAGCAATTGACAAATTATTCCTAATACTTTGATGCAAAACCTTACACTTATGTGTGACCGGAAAATGACAAATTCCTAGTACACATGCGTGAGGCTATCCTCGTTCAAATGTTGCTTCACAATTAAGATTTGGCGCCAACTGCTAGCGTACTGTGGTTCTGGCTCTGTTGCCTTCACAGATTTTATCGTTTGGTTCTAGAACCACCTGATAAATGAACTATGGCTTCACAAAATTGAGATCGTCAAGGCAAGATGAGACTGAAGGCCAGTAAAAACACGGAGTGTAGAGCCACATGAGTTATGAACATACACGTTTCCTCCCCAATTTCTGTGGAATTATGCTGGTTATTTTATTTCATGTAGAGACCAATTTTCTTATTATTGCCAACTAATTCCATGGAGCAAAGTCCTTCAAAAGATTATGGTCGCTCTGGTTTTGTAGAAACTTAACTTTAGTTGTGGAATTCGAAATTCAATTGCGTATTTACAGCAGCTCCTGCTGAACCGTATTACAATCCATATTAATAGTCTCACATGCTCATAGAGTATTTATTTAAGACGACTTCCCTTTACGTGCGCAGTCTTCAGGATTTCAGATTAAAATTTTGTGTGCATTTTTCATCTTAACCTTTTGTGCTACAAGTCCACGTTTCACAGTCTTTGACTTAAACAATTTATTAATACGCGTATTTAATGAATAGTACATATTACGTAAGTTCTCGTTTACTCAGATTTCTCCAACCTCGTGTTGGGTTCAGAAGGCTCTGGAACCCAAACGGATGTTCTTTCTCCAGTGGGAAAGCACTAGGATTATTAATTTGATCGCGTGCTTCTGTCTAGTACCCGTTACAGGATTCATCGAAATTACCTCCAAGTTCCCCGTATAACAGGGGTGTCCAAGCCGCTTTCTGAGGGCGGCATGCGGAACGCCATGTTGTGTTATGCGGTCCGCAAATTATATATATTTTAAAAATTACACAATAATTTAAGCTGTTGGATGTACCACTTATTGTGATTTTTACACGAGCGGCCCGCGAACCAGCCTCAATAATGATTGTAGCCCTTTGCCAAGAAAGGTTGGACATTCCTGCTGTATAGCTTCATGAAGTGGTTCTTATGCACAGAGCTTTACCACAGTTGTATATTCTGGCTTACACTTTCCCCCTTTAGTATAGAATTTTATCTTCATATGCTTACCTAGGATTATCCAAAACCTCTTTGAGGGCTGACAGAACTGCGGCTTTTGTTATGGAGTGGTAATTAAGGGCAATAGCTATGCCTTCTGACACGTAACATCTGACGTTGTGAAACTGGTCTCCGAACAATGGAATTCCCACCATTGGAACCCCATTATAGGCAGATTCCATAGTTCCCATTAGGCCACCATGAGTGACGAACACTCTCACGTTAGGATGACCTAGCACAGAGAAGAAGGGCAGTGATATTTCAATTTAATCCGTCGTACAAGCATTAAGACAAGCCGATGGCGGAGGGAAGGGAATTATGTCTATTTTACTGTTCATCCTTGTAGCTTTCAGCTATCTTAATACTCAATACCGGCACATCATATAACCACGCAGATTTTAGGAGATCGGATTAAATTATCTGTTACCTCAAAACGAACAAAATATTTCGCGCTTCCGACGGTTATTTTACATCTCCCTGCAACATTACCTTCATAAAACATTCGTCCTTTCCTACATTCATTACTACTGAAAGCGTCTGCATCCTATAGTTGTGCTGATACTGTTCCTACTTCAGATCCGCACTGCAGCCATATTATATTGTGGATGACGGGAAAAGTGGCTTTTAGCAGATGTATTCCGAATTTCGCGGAACTGCGTTAGTTAACAGCTTTCGTTTCACAGAGGTATACAATTTTTTTTTGTGGCATTCCATATGGAATGTGCATCGATTAAAATACAAATAAATCATAAAATGGACAAGGTCAAGTTTGAGTTCGGTGATGGTATTATTATTATTATTATTAGTAGTAGTAGTAGTAGTAGTAAGCCTAGTAATATACAACATTGCCATTAAAGTTTTGAATAAGAGTATTACAGGTATTGTAGGTGTGAAATCCGACGTACCTTAACGTATCCTGAAAGAATGGAGATGCTTAGACAATACAAACCCGAAAGATGGCGTAAATGATTAAGTCGACGTCGCTCAATCTGAGCCAGCGTCGAAAATATTCCCGACATTGAACGTGCGATATGTTACAAGGAGAGAAATGGCAGAAGCGGATGTGTACTCTGCTTGTTCAAACTAAAAGTAACCAATTCATATCGAAGGTACAACATTTTGCAGTGCCATTCTGATATACCGAATACTTGACGAACGTGTAATACAGGCTTTGAAGGGTTTAATTCAAATCGGCTACTCAGAATCGCTTATTTGAACAGATTCACTTGTAACACTCACTCACACACTCACTCACACACACACTCACTCACAACACACACTCACTCACACTTACTCACCCACCTACCCAGGCACTCACTCACCCACTCACTCACTCACACTCACGGACTCACCTATCCAGTCACTCACTCACTCACTCACTCACTCACTAGCTGTCCATACTTGATAGCGATCGAAACACAATTGGTGGTAACGACCGGTGGAGGCTCGGCTGCACACATATTTAGAACCCATAGTATGTATAGGCGTTTTTAGGCGCGTTCGCAAAATTGCGAAAAGCGAATGTTAGCTTCGTCATGTCTGTCCGTCCGTCTGTCCGCATGTAACAGCTCGTCTCCCACAGGATAGGTTATCATGAAATTTGATATTTGAGGATGTTTCGAAAATCTGTTGAGAAAATTCAAGTTTCATTGAAATCTGACCACAATAAAGGCTACTTTACATGAAGAGCTATGTACATATATGATAATATCTCACTGAATTCTTCTTAGAATGAGAAATGTTTCCGACAAAAGTTGTAGAGAAAGTCAAAAGAAACATTTTATGTTTAATAACGTTTTTTTCCGAAAATAGTGCTGTTTATGAGATAATGTGGAAAAATATGTTAGAGCCAGACAGGTCACAGATGACAATATAATACGGCGCATGCTCTTTGCAGGCTGAATAACTAAGGCTACAGATACACTCAGAGATTGTAATACTTATTGCTCACGGTAACAATGGTTATGCGAAAGCGCCTCAATCGTGTCTTGTATGAGGACAAAATGTTTCATCGTATACGGAAACACAGTACGTATCCGGGATAAGTAGTTGACAGGCCCAATCCTGGCAGGCCTCTCTTCAGGTAGGAGGTAATGCCTTGTGCCGCATGGGGGGGGGGGGGGGGGAGGAGGGAGGAATCTAACTGTTTTTAAGAAGTTGGTGTCTAACGACAATTACACGTGACTGCACCCACTGTAGAGAGATTAATATTTACGTAACGGGGATTTGAACTGCAACTGTATAATACACAGAAAGTTATATACCATTTTTTATCTATTTTCTTAACATATTTCTATACCTTTTATTCTACCATGAAATTATGCTCAGCCCATCGGTAGTAAATCTCGTACCGTAATACCGCAGCATCATAGACAGATAAACCTCGTTGAATGTCTTTTCGGCAGCATCTCCGTCGCGACATTATGTCTAGGTAATGATGTGCTTCAGTGTCTGTTTCGGTATAACGGCTGAGATGGGTAAGTTAATAGCTAGCTTACGAAACACGAGAATGTATTTTTGAGGTCGTTTTTGGGCAGTAATTGTAGCCAGGAGCCGCACTGATGCTGCTGCTGCAGTTGGGATTCATGTTGAACAACACATTTAAAAGGGACTCTCCACTTCCTAAATTGCCCATAAAGTTTGAACTCCATCCACGGCTACTGACGATGTATAAGCAGGAGTAGTAGATCGATTCGCCAATCCCAGTGGCCGCGCGGCCTAAGGCATGGATCTGCGGCTGCTCGTTTGCTGGGATTGTGGGTTCGAATCCCGCCGGGGGCATGGATGTCTGTCTCTTGTGAGTGTTGTGTATTGTCAGGTAGAGGTTTCTGCGACGAGCTGGTCCCTCGTCCAGAGGAGTCTTACTGAGTGTGGTGTGTCTAAAAAGTGTGTGATCGTGAAGCCTCGATACTGAGGAGGCCCTGGCCCACTATGTGCTGTTGCGCAATGAAGGAAGTAGATCGATTCTCGATCTTTAAGCTTCTGCCTACATCTCTCATGGGGTCACGCCTCTGAAGTCTTTTATCTCATGGCACTTACACAGGCAGTACGTGGGATAGTGTAAATATAGACACATTATACTAGCAAGTACGAGTATTTCATTAAGCTCTAAATTTATCAGATGGATTCAATTTGGAAACTTAATTTAGACAACGTGTATGCACAAGTTAAAATACTTATAGTTACCCAGAACATCCATCTGAGGCAGCCATCGGACAATCTTGACATTTGCAGGCTGTCCAGGTAATGTGTCTCCCTCCCACTTCCATAGGACTTTCTGAGGAAGCTCGGAGAAAGCCTGTATAAATGCATCGCGCTTCTGAGGTGGAAATGTTTCGGCTCTAACTGAGGACCCGAGACTGAATACTATAACACCATGCTTTGCTCCATCCAGGAACTCCTTCAGATCCTGTAAAAAAGAAGTAAATAATCCTCCAAATATATATATATATATATATATATGTACATGTATAAACAGTTGTCTTCGATCGTACATAGGTTGTAAAGGAAGTGTAAAGAATACCATAAACCACTTGTAGAAATAGTTTTTAACAAGAATGGCATATTCTTAAATTTATATTCTTAACCTGATTTTCGCTAGTATATGTATATATATATATATATTCGTCAATATAACATATATATATAATATTGACAAATGTTTTAACTAATTCGTTATTGTGATGTCATACATTACGCTTTTGTGGCTGTATGGCTAGTAATGAGACACTGGTCTTTGGTGGGCCTGTCGGTGCAAGGTCAGTTCCTCATTGAATCATCTTGTGGCTGTACCATGAAAGTGCAGAAAGGAAAGATTACAAACGTGCAAGTCATTCGAGAGCTGATTCTCACTTTCTGGAATAGGCCGTATGTGATATCACACTGAAATTCATCAGAACAAACTTTCCATAATAATATTTCTGCAATACTACATCTTTACTGGCGGATGAATGCTGTACGTTATACTCGTATAGAGTTATTTCTTCTAAATTATTTATATGGAAGTTAGCAAAGCTGATATTGTCACAATTTTCGATGCGATTAGTTTATCTAAACATAATGTTGGAGCTAATGTTCTTTCATTATGTACACTTCTGTTTTCAACGTAACATGAAATGCAGTGAAAATGTAAATGTGTGCAGTTTATTAATAGCTATGTCTGTCATCCACCTGGTGTGTGCAAACTACTGAAATACTCGTATGCTGAGTATGCTTTAATTTGTTGCGCTAATGTTAATGCTACTGTATTCTGTATGTAGCAAGAATTAAAAATAATAACAATAACAATAAAGTTGCAGGCAAAATTATTCTTGTGGTTTAAGCACCTCTCCATCAACAATACTAGGGAACTGGAAGTATTGTATAGTTCCACGCATTCTTAACCTCACTAGATGGAGCTTTGTCAGCTTCACGCCCCAAGTGCTTATGGGATGGGAGGATGCGAGGGCTTCAGGGTCCGACTGGATGCTGTAGAGAAGTGGGAGATCTCTGCCTCCGCCTGGAATCCTGTTCCGAGTTCCCAGTCGTCGTCCTCATAGCCCCACCATTACTACTGCTACTAGCCTCTAGGTTTTAATGACACTGTATCAGCTACAGAGCCTGCAAAAACCACTGAAAGGCTCAGAAAACATAGTTGGTTCTGTGTTTAAGATTCAAATTTGATGGCTTCCGAGCAGCACTCAGACACTTTATCGATTCTCATGAAGCTGGCAGGTCTACATGTCACTGGTTCTTGTATCATAAACTATCTGCAGTTTGTCATCCAAGCATTTAGCAGGGCGAAAATTTGGATATGGTAAATTCAGACCGTTCCACATTTCCGGCGGTTAGTCATCGGCTTCTTACTCCATCTTCACCTGTCATCCGGAGGTTGGACAATAGGCCCATTGGAAGTGACCACAAGAATATGAAAAACGGAAAGGTTAAATATTCAGGGCCCCAGATTTCAACATCGCAGCCTGAGATTTGTGTTTTTACTAAAGTCCGTTTAGATGACAAGAGTAGAGTAGAAATGAAACTAGTAACTAGTGTTCTCAGTGTGTATTTTGGTACTTCAGTGATAAGATACATTTCTGAGCTCAGAACATTTAATAGTTGCGCTGACTACTTTCACTAACGTTACCAGCATACCTTGTAAGCCAATTTATAAATTACGTAGTAGGCCTGCTATATACTCTGCTCCTCGGAGACAATACAACGTTCACTTCACCTTACCCCATATTGGAGTGTACCTTATGAAATAAATTTTCGCTATGAGCAACCAAAATGAAATTTATTTATCTGTAAGTTATATATATATACATATAATATATATATATATATATATATATATACGCTCTAACAATTCAGACAGTTCCAATCCCATTAGGTGTTGAATGGAAACAGAAGTACCGTAATTGTCACGATTTCGGTCCTAAGCAGTACAGATGCATTTGGTACTACCTGAATCATAGTTCTTCTTCTTCCTTAGCATCACAGCCCGGGGTGGGCCTTAATTTCCTCGACAATTCGCCTCCACTCATCCGAGGCTCATCATGAGGTTTCGTAACACATGTTTTTTTTCCGAGATAGGGTTGTTGGCCCTAAGCTCAACCCCCACCCTGGAGGACCGGGTTTGTAATCAGGGTTCCCTCCCCTAGGGAGGCTGGTTTTACCCACCTACAGAGGCCTCCCTCCCCCTTGGTTTTCTGTCAGGGTTTTCCTTCCCTTAGTCCAATGCTCCCGTCTTAAGGCGCCGGAAACTCGCATTTCGTCCTTCTCTCTCATCTACACTCTGAGCTCTCACCTCAGAGCTTATTACCAGGGCCACTACTTGGAGGTGAGAGATAGGACTTGCTGACCCAACCCCGTTACAGGGGGGCATTTCCTGATATTTAATGGCGTATACCTATGGGCATCGGTATACCCCACCAGGGCCCGAGTCAGCCTTTTGACCCCTGAATCATAGTTATATTGTACTTAAAAGTCCTTAGAAAAAAAGGAAAGGAATATAATTTGTTCTATAGAGAAAGGAGGAGGGAGGGAGAAATTTTACGAATTAGACTGTCTTCACTTCCATACCGGTATAAATATTCAAACAATGAGTCCTTTACTCATGCGGCAGAACTTTTTTGACAGGTGTTCGGTCTAATTTGTAAATTGTTTGATCTTTTAGTAAGGATGTAAATTTTTCTTAATCTAAGAATATTAAACGCTGATAAAAAGTGACAAACTCTATGCACGAATTTAATGGAAAGACCAATTTTAAGAGTTATGCAGTTTTATTTTACAAAATTTGCGGCGATATACCTAGCTAAGAGTTTTTAAATATTTTACAAAGTGGTTTCCGCGAAACCGAAAAAGTGGTGATGGAGACAGCTAAATTTACTATGAGAGATTTTATAAAAGTGAGGAAGTTATACCAGTCCAGTTCTCTCTTACCTTGGGAAGTTTATTTTCCGGTGGTTGCAGGTGTAGTCCTCCCACTTCCACTATATTAGGTACAAGAGGTCGAGGTTGGTTCACAGAGAAATGGCTGTTGACGAGCAGCAGACTTGTGTTCTTTGCGATTTCTGACAGAGGAGGCAATGACTGTCCTAAATACTTCTTGGCGAGTTCATATGCGGGTTTATCGAACATGAAGTGATACACCCATTTGAGGCCTTCCTGGTACAGCATGTTTATGACTCGTTCCGTGAAGGTCATCTCGTAACCGTGGTACAGAAAGTGATTCCCCATGTAAGATGGATTATCAGGATTGCCGAACCTTGCATGTGCCCATGGCATCATGACCGAAGAGCTCAAAGCAATGAAGGGTGTGTTTTGCCTGTACACGTATCCTAGGAAACAGTCCGTATTGAAGAGTTCAGTGATGATCAGATCGAACTTTTCATTCGCTGCAATAAATTCCTTCATCGCTGGGAACTCCAAGGTGTTTTCACAATTGACATATCCCATATATGCCAGGAAGCCGATAGTCGTGTGAACATATCCCGTAGCCACCGCATCCAGAGGAACCAGACTCACAAACTCTGGCATAGAGCCGATAAGACTGATATCCTTGTAGTTAGGGATGGGATTCTTCTGAGGAAAGTGACTGATCACTGTCACCTGGTGACCTTTAGCGGCGAGACCCTTCATAAGAGCCTCTGCCATGATGAAGTGACTCTTAGCAACATGCGGGAACAGACAAAGAATCTTGTAGGCATATGTTACGTGGAAACTGCCCGAGAGCAGTATCATCAATGTGAGCCACTGTATCAACATGGTGATTTTTGGAGTTCTCAAACAAATGGAGGCTTGTCAATGGAAGTATCTGTAAAATCAAGAATACCAGTTTGCTTAATTGAAACATATTCTGTAAAGTATATAATGTAACAAATCATTTACAAATGCTTATTATCATGAAGTTCAAAACCTTTGACATTCTATAAACATATGAAATTTCTGAAGGTACAAATACAGAAAACATTAATTTTTCCTGATATATGAGGTTTGAAACGCCGTCTGTTAGTCTGAAGGTATAAAATAAATTGTATCTGAGACAAACAGCGAAATAAGAAAGAAAATATTATCGTCTTCAGGAATTGTTGGTGACTTATACTCTGGTAGGAACATCGCAGACGACGGTAATTTATACGCATCGCCGTGACAACTTAAATCTCGTGTAGACGGTAAGACTCTAAAAGGACTGGATATATATGAGTATATTGAACACAGTGAAGGCAGAAGCGTTTGACTGGATAAATGAATGAATTTTTCGTAAATTTAGAGAGAAATTTTCTCCAAATTAATTACAAAGGTGAGGTCACCTGTAACGTGAATTCAAGACTAATATATTTTTTTTCCAATGGCTCGACAGCCCCTTGGGGGCCTAGGCCGCCTCATTTTTTGAGGCTTCACGATCACACAGTTTAGACGCACACACTCGGTAGGACTCCTCTGGACGAGGGACCAGCCCGTCGCAGAGACCTCTACCTGACAACACACAACACTCACAAGAGACAGACATCCATGCCCTAGCAATCCCGGTAAGAGAGCGGCCGTAGACCCACGCCTTAGACCACGCAGCCACTGGGATCGGCGGACTAATATTAGAAAAGCTAAAACCAGCACTTTGACACGTGTTTACGACTTTTGTTCTAGGCTTATATTCACAGGTTTTACTCATCCCAACACCCATAAATATCTCCATTAGCCCCACAGAAAACTATCGGCAGAGATTAGATTTCATTTCTGAACAGATAAAGCACGGATAACATACGTAGATGTAGGAATACTAAACTTGCATACAAGAATGGCAGAATCTCAAAGATCTGTTCTCTTCATGGAGTACGGTTTCATTCTGTAAAAAGGAGTTGTTATCCTTACTGGGATGAAATTCTCGTCTTTGTGTTTGATCCTCGGCTACTTTATTTCTTTGACGTCCTCACAGTTGGGTCCTTGTGCGAAGGAAGTTTGGATCGATCAGTTTCGTTGCTTAGACAGGAGAAAAGAAACACAACCTATGCGATGGCTGTAAGGGTGGAACAATATAAGGAAAATAAGCTGTGTTATGTACATTGGATTTACTTGGTTGTTCGTCTGATGGTGTATCCGGTTTTTGTTTTGTGGACAATCAATAAACCTCGTACACATTCATGATATTGGACGTTGTTCCATGTGTCGCAAGGTTGACACATTACACTACCAGCGGACCAATTATACATAACATTTTCCGTGTGAATCAGGGAAAGTCGTTCTTGCACAAAAATTGTACTTTGTAAGATGTGCACAAAATGAAAGCATTGCCTGGACGTACTGTGCAGCATGCTGTCCGTCTGCCAGACCGCACGATTTCTGCTCCGAAATGTCTTAACGAGTTTTCATATAGTCAAAATAAAGGGGAACATTTGCTGGTACAGTTGTGCCTGCGGAATGGTTAATCGCTTGACTTTGGACTGGGGGCCTTTACACGAAATGTAGTCGTCGATTTGAATCGTTTGATTTAGCTTTCTTTTACATCAAGTACACAATAAGTAAAAATCAAACTTCGCATGATTTCAGGCTTCCGCTACGGTGTAAATGAGATCTTCGCCCTTCTGAGATGTTACGCAGCGTTTTATTGGTAGTCACTGACGTTTCGGGACAACCTTTCCGTTCAATATTCAAGGATAAAGCAGACCAAGAAGAATTGTCCCTTTGGCTGCTTTATCCTTGAAGATTGTACCGATATGTTGTCCCGAAACGTCGGTAACTAACTACTAATCAACGATGTGTAACGTCCCAAAAGAGCGAAGATCTCAAATCTAGCTTTATTTTTTAAAACGTCCAAACATTCTTTGATATGGTGAATATTTAACAGAATGTGAATGAAGTAGTTCATGCTTTGAAATTAGATTTCTGTAGCGTCGTTATTCTTGTTAACTACATCGTTTAGTTTCCAATAAACGCATACCAATTAATTAGGTATAGGAAATTTGCGAAATGCACCGTATTGGAAGTGTTTTATAGGCTTGGGTCGTTCTTGTATTATTTTGCAGTCACAATGATCAACTTACAGTTGTGGCAGCCATGACGTACACAAACACGTGTCATGTCAATGTCAGGAAAGAGATGCGTGCCGAGTAATGGGACACGATGTGTACAGTAGTGTTAATCGGTTCGATAAACATCAGTTAGCGGAAGTGACATGAACTGGCACAACACGAGTTCAGTAGACACGTACTTGCGCTGTTGTAAGATCATTCGCACTTGACAGTATAACAGTAACAGTTAACGTAATTCGAACATTTAGGAAGAAAGGGAAACGCCTATATATTTTATGAATATCAGCCCAAAGAAGAAAGCCAACTAAAAGGTAAAGCTATCCCATTACAAGCCGGGACAGGCGCTGATGATTCCAGGAAGTTGAGGCTCCTAGAATTTCTAGACAGTCGGCACACGAAGGTGGTAATTTGTCAGCCCCACGCACCGGCAGCATTTACCCCTCAGGATATATCCTTGGTACTCATTTCTGTTAGAGGCTGAGTCGACCCCAGGGACATAGTGCGGCCGGCAGGATTAAGTCAATGAAAAATCTCAATTACTCCATCGGGAATCGAACCCTCGACCTTCCGGCTTGTAAACGCAGTGCCCTCAACCAACTACACCACCGCGTACCCCCGAGAAAACAAAGTGGGTCATAAATGTGATGGAAATATCAGGTTTAACACAGTTCTTTTTTAAATACTCTGCGTGATATAAATCACCAGTGAATTCAACATCCTTAAGACCTCTTGTTAAATAATTTGGAGATAAAATATTAAGAAGTGGACAATGTAAATCATGAAGATGATAGAGGGGGTGGGGGTGGTGGTGGTGGTGGTGGTGGTGGTGGTGGTGGTGTGGTGGTGGCAGTGGTGGTGATTATGATGATAACAATGTCGGCAACGACGATAATGATGAATTCTACTCGTCCTGCAGAAATAACAACTTGCTGCAAAGCAAGTAGCGCTCTATCTGTAAAATGCTAGCCTACATTTATTTCGTAGCCGTTGGGCACAGACGTGACCGGTGTAGTACGAAGTCTTATTTTGAGAGGTTTATCTTAGCTTCCAACGAGATAAGATTATTACGTGCAGTGACCCAGAAGCAATCGTCCTGTTATTTGGGTGGAGCTAATGGAGAAGACTGGGGAAATTTCCATGCCACTGTCAGCATTGCAACTGACCATCTAATGGTTGCCTCTAAAACCATATCCTTTATCTTAAGCTATTAAATAAGTCCATGATGCAGAATACGTCATGAGAAACTTACATGATTCAGATAACCGAGTAACTGTCGGCTTTTTTTTGTGAAACCCGAACATCCGTGGGCTGTGTTAAGGGGCATGTCTTTATTGCTGCGAGGAGAGGAGGCGACCACGAAATATGTGGTGACCGAGAATACATTGAGTGACAAGTCTCGGGACAGCCAAGAATTTTAGTATGTAGCTTGTTGCGCATGTGCAAGCTCATGGGTACTCTATTCTGTCAGTGGCAGTTAAACTGCTTGCCTAAATCTGTACGATGGCGTCCGTTTAGGAGAAAATCAAATGCGTTGTTTGCGTACAGAACCTTCAGTTTGTGGGAAAGCAAACTTTCTAACGCGTCGAGATATGTTTTCCTTTAAGGTGTTTTTCTGCAAACACATAACGGTCCTATCATACGGTCATACAGAATCCACAACACACGTTCACTTGCGGGGTGTCACGCACGTACATGAAAAAAATTCGTGTGGCTGTTCTGCTCCGCAGATGCGACTGCTGTGAGGATTAGCATTACAGTAGGTTTTACTGCCACATGCAGCCAGCGAGGATCCAAAACTATGTAAGTTACTGAACGTTTCACAACGAACCACGTGATACACGCTTCAGAATAAATTTGGTAATCTTTCTCGATGATCCTGTATAACAATCACCAAATCAAGGAGCAATACTTGGGCGGAAAGGGAGAACTGAGAATTACGTAAACCCTACAGGAAAGAGACAACTCAGGAGATCCAGACATAGATGAGAGGGTACTTTAAAGCCTATTTCGCATGCGGTCTACATTCATGTGGTAGAGGGTAGGGACTGTGACGGTCTTTGTAAACACGATGATGAACGTTCGGTTTCCATAAAACCCGGATAAATTCTTATCCGGCTGAGAGACTGTTAGCTTCCCATAATGGACTGCATTCCATGGATTAAATTAAATTACATTCGGTAGGACTATTTTTAATGACCAATCAAGTAGAATTAGATGGGCGGGGCATGTGGCATGTATGGGGGAGAAAACTGCAAACAACCTTTTGGCAGATGTATACGTAGATGGAAGGTTATTATTAAAATGGGCACTGAAGGAACAGA
Organism: Reticulitermes speratus; assembly: GCA_021186555.1. Taxonomy (NCBI): domain Eukaryota; kingdom Metazoa; phylum Arthropoda; class Insecta; order Blattodea; family Rhinotermitidae; genus Reticulitermes; species Reticulitermes speratus. The sequence goes on along the minus strand of JAJKFL010000001.1, from coordinate 33,875,735 downwards.
ATAGGATGACGTGGATTTGACTAATGTAGCTCTTGATAGGGAGAAGTTGCGGTTTTTTTTTTTACCACGGTACGACTCGTGTAAACTGCGGGGAATTGACTAGCTGAGGAGATTTTAGTTTATCAAGAAGAACTCTGATCCATGGAGTTTGGGCTAATTTCAAAGAGAGACGCTTCCTTGCAAAGCGTGACAAAACAAGAATGAAGAAAGCTGGCAGTGCGTTTCAAGGTCATGTGACCTTCACACAGCGCTCCCAGTGTCATATATAGATCATGTGCTGACGAGGTCCTAAAGTCGCTTTATACTTTGAACCACTTTAATTAATGCCGCTATTTCCGGCACGGTACACTTTAAGAATTACAAATCATTGAATTGCAAAGAAGTAAGCTCATTATTCTGCAGACGCGGTAGTGACACTCAACCAGCATGATTGCAAAGGAGACTTAGTAATGGAACTAACACTCTATACGTGCTACCAACCATTCCCAAGACACTTTGAACACTGAATTGTGATTCTCATACGCCACATGTATCCTCAAATACTCATTTATGACGCCAGGAATTTATGAATATCCTACTACACTCAATACGTTTATAGCTAATAAATTTGGCTCACCAATGACGTGTTCCCTTCTGCTCTACATTACTTGAGCTGTTCTTGCACCCACGATTTTATTTATGTACAGTCATCGCCCTGAGATCCACACTTGCCAGTAACTTTCCACACAGTTCCAATGGATATTTGACTTCACTTTCAATACAACCACCGTTATGTCGTCTCTGTTACTCAACTCTACAGGGTTTTAAAGATGGTGTGTTGTATTCCGGAACAGTCTCCTTTTTATCCGAAACGTTGTGTTTTATATTTCGACGATGGATGAAGTCCAGAAAAAGGAGATTGTTTCGTGTCCGTTACTATCAAACGGAGCCTGCGGGTTCATGAACAGTAACCTGCATGGCACGAAGTTCGTCTGGAAATTTGAAAATCTACAGAGACTTCCGCCGATGTAATGATTTATATTTGATTGACTGTTAAAGTACACCCAGTACGAAGCTCATAAATTTAACACACATTGGCAGGCGGTGTCTGTTTTTTCTACGGGATTAATGGGCTGATTCCCACTAAATTTCTTATTGAAGGTTAAAACTAAAATTTGTTGATGGGATTTCATTTTGGTCCATACCGGTCAGACACAAATTTGCTGTATATGAAACTCAAACGGAACCTATATACTTGCTCAAAAACATCTTATCTTAGAACCAATATTTACATAACGTGGAAATATAGGGCCCATTAAGATCTACAACTTTGATTTCGAAAATTCTTCTGTACGATGAGTATTTCACATAATGTGTACAAAAGTGGTGACTCCACGTAACGTTAAGGGCGTGTCAACAATACATTTCTATGCGGAATATAAAGAAGTAGTATTATTAATTTTCTTCCTTTGTAGAAAATACGTACATACGTATATATTTTTTAATAAATTATCTCGATATTTGAAGTTTTAAAATACATAGAAAGTTAACGTAACTAAAGAGACGTATATCAAATACTACTTCTGGATTTATATATTATATTTTACGAAAAAAAAATAAGATACAGTGTAAATAAAGAAAGAAGTCTTTCAGTCTTTGTCAGAGAGATATCTTATACTACCTTAAATCAGTGAGATTAGACATTTTATGGTATGAAGAAGAAACACATTTTAAGATTGCAAGATTTCTAGATTCACAGTGTCAACAAATGAATATCGACACCAAATTAAGTATTAAGAACTGTTTTGGAAAATATGCTTTCACAAGATGGAGTTCGCCCTTCCAAATTTTATGTTACGCTTTCAAATTTAAAAGAAACCAAGAGGGGAGGAACTGATAAAGTTTCTTTTACGTATGGGTAGACTTAAAATTGTACTTTTTGTTCAAACACTACAATAGGCCTAGTGGTTTGAATAAATGTTGGTATAGTAAGGTTTCCGGATTAGATCATGAAAGCTGGTATTAATAGAAGAAATAAAGTTATTCAGCATAATGACAACAACATAGAACGGATTTATAGAAAATCCCAAATCGTTGTTTATGTTATACATAATTCAAATAATACAATGTGCCCATCGTCAAAAATAATTAGAACTGAATGGATCAACTACGAAAAAGAAGGGGGTTAGAGAATCACTTCTGGGAAGCATAAATATCCAATTTGCCCTTGAATAATTTTGCTTCACATATTACAACGGAAGGATATCGAATGAAAATATAACTGCCTGTTGTCAATGCTATGCTGTGTTCCAACAGTGACATAACCTCAACTAACTGACGGTTATCAATGCCATGCTCTGTGTTCCAACAGTGACATTATCTCAACTAACTGCCTGTTATCAATGCCATGCGCTGTGTTCCAACAATGACATAACCTCAACTAACTGCCTGTTATCAATGCTATGCGCTGTGTTCCAACGGTGACATAACCTCAACAAGCTGCGTTACACCCACTTAAAAGTTTCTTTGAATTTATATTTCACACATACTCCTTCAGGTCGTCACACACGCATGCAAAGAACTGGGCCTACATGAGCATTCAGTAACAACTTTTCCAGCACGTAAATTACACTGTACCACAGAGATAAACTTACGTCATCACTGGCTGCTTAACTACTCCGCCGTGCAGTACAGCTGCGACTGGCTGGCAAGCACCATCACAGTGTACACGCTTGGGTCCGTTAGTACACTCACTAGATATTACAATGACACATGGTAAGCAGTATAGAAAGTGTGTGCAGTACGTCCTCTTTTAGCGTTACGGTTACGTTCCTGAAAATCACAAAGAAGAGCAAAACAGTGCAGAACGGATTATTTTTCTCATAGAAGTTAATTACAATAGGCGAGGGTCTGGTTGTTGAAGATTCCACCAGGTGCCAGCGAAAAGAAAATTGATCCGAGTCCGGGCAACGTTAATCTAAAATTTGGTCACTAAAATTTGTTCGGGCCAAAGTTAAACGATGAGTTGGGATAGCGTAGTACTCGCTACGGGCTGGAGGGCCCGGGTATCGAATCCCGGTGGGGGCGAGAGTTTCAAAACCCGTTCAGACCGACCCTGGGGCCAAACCAGCCTCCTGTACAATGGATACCGGGTCTCTTGCCCGGGTGTAAAGCGGTCGGGGGCGTGGCGTTGACCATCCACCCCATCTAGCGCCGAGGTTAAAGAAAGAGTAGTGCTATAACTCTACGTCCCCTCTGAGACTTCAGGGCCTGTTCTAGGGTAAACTACCTTTTAACAAAGTTAAGCGACGACTGCCTCTATTTCACTGCTTACAGTTTAGAACTGTGTGGATTATAATCGCCGAAATGAACTCACCGATCCACAGTCAGCAGATTGCACCCACCTGTCTCACTGCACCGGTTACAGTTCTGTCTGTTGTGTGCTCAGAAGAGGTCGTTGTAACTTATACGCAGTGAACAGAACTTGTGTTATATTAATCTCGATAAAGTCACTATGGGTTATGTTTCTGAGTTTATAGGTCAGTGTCGTGTGTGTGTATATATATATTTGCCACGTTGTGCACACCTGAGGTAAGAGTGACTCGTAACTTCTGGGATTGCCGTAAAAAAATGTTGCTATAAGTTGTACGAATCTAGAAACAGTCATTAAAATCTTCTCATCTTAGTCTCATGTTGGTTTGTCGAGAGAACAGTCACTGGAGGTTTCTATGACAACGCATATGTGGGCCTAGTAGAGCATTATGTGTCTCAGCATATATGCTAGTCAAGTGTGGTGTGCTGGAAGACAGTCATTACCATAGATTAGTGTGTCTTCTTCATATGCACACAGAGCGACCGTTTGAAAGTGGAAGTCGCGTTGTGGGAATTTTACGAGGAATGTATTATCTCATTGACAAATTTATAAATCAAGGCATTGCTGTCATATAAATATTACACTTTATTACCTAAAGCAGAGCTTCTCAAGAAAAAATTGTCCCTGGTTGAATTTAAAATTAGAAACTTTCTAGGGCAATGGTAACTAAAGCGCGGCCCGCCGCGTTGTGTTATGAGGCTGGTCGACACTTTTTTACGTGTATGCTAATCTATACATTGTCACATACCATAAGATTTGACTATTACCGATATGTTAGGACCTACGTTATATATGGATAAAGTACCTCCATTGTCATTGAATTCGTAACTAGAAGGTGAAGCGTGGTCTAAATTTATGACTACGTCTGTAGAGAGAAATGAAATATTTCAGTTGCAAAGTTCGTAAAAATATTTACTGTGGATGCTTAGAAATTTACATTCGTCTACGTATGCAGAAAAATAACAGTAGTTTGAAAAAATATAATATGATTTTGTTGTGAAATTTGTTTTTCGCGTAACATGCTTAGGACGTAGAGTGACAACACTGCCCACGCTGTATTTAAAGTTGAAAATATTGGTATAATGCAGTTATAAAAGTACTTATATAACAATCACAATTACATTATTATGTCATTATAGGCCATATTTCTTTCGAAAATAAAATAATCCTTTGATAGTTGTAAGAGATTACTGAAGGTAAAGGGAATTTAGCCGATCCCAGTGGCCGCGCGGTCTAAGGCGGTTAGTCGCCGGCCTCTCACCGCGGAGGCCCGGGTTCGATCCCGGGTTAGTCCATGTGGGATTTGTGGTGGACAAAGTGGCACTGGGACAGATTTTTCCCGAGTACATCGGTTTTCTCCTGTCAATTTTATTCCACCGGTGCTCCATTACTTGTAAAAATAAAAAAAGAAACTGGTCTTCCATCTTCATCACAGGGTTGCACAAGAAGCCTTAAGGCTACGGTGCGTCCGTAGCATCTGCTGCGGAGCCCTTCACCACAAAAGAAAAAGCTCTCATGGCAAATTTATATCGCCGACAAAAATAAAACTTATGTAGGTCTTCATGTAACGTGCCCGATGCTGCATTGAAACGAAAGAACTTTCGTTTGCTCATGGCCTTCTTTAGACATACAATTTGCTAAACAGATCGTAATGACAGATAATTCGTTGCGCAGTTTTTCAGTTTTTGTAAGTTTTTTCGTAATACATTTTACGACAGAATTAAACAGTTACGAAGCAGTCAGTATTAAATATTACGAGTGTGTGTCTGTATTCTTGCCTTAGATATCCGGAATGCAAATCGCGTCTTTTCTGCGCCTTATTGCGATCTGTGGTCTGTCTGTCTCTACCATATTTTCCCACATTATCTCATAAACCACACAATTTTCGGAACAAAATGTTACTGCACATAAAATGTGTGTTTTGATTTTCTGTACATCTTTTGTCTCAAACGTCATTCTGAGAAGAATTCAGCGAGATATTGTCATAAATTCACGTAGTTCTTCATGTAAAGTACCATGTAAAGTACTGAATTTTTATGCAGCCTTAGAAATCGTAATAACATAAATTTTTGTAAGGAAGAGATCTCTTTCAAGAAAACAAATGTACATTAACCCCACGTTTATATATTGTGCAATTTTTACCTTATGTTGAAACATGTAGCAAACTGTAAAAGCAGATATTTTTTGTGATAAAAATGTAATTGTGTTGAGGGAATTATTCTTTAATATATTAAGTAAAAAGATGTATTTTTGTAATTTATGTTTTTTACTTTATTATTCTTATTACCGAGTCCACATGAAAGCTCTTATGTTGGCAAACTGTATGTATGTACATATATACCTATTCACCAATACAGCTAACGGCATGCCTCGCCACAGGAAGAATTATGCATTATATCACGTATGAAAAATACGTTAGATTTTGAAGTCACAGCGATTAAATTATAAATTTATGTAATAACCTTAATTAGTGTTATAACAACAGTGTTTATTTTATGGCCTTACATATATGTTATTCATGCATAGTTGTAGCTTTGTGCTACTATTATTCATTACTTTGTTTCGCTAGCAAATGAGCACACATTGAGGTCTGTGTCTATAGCCCTTAACTTTAACTTTGATCATGCATAACATTAGCTAGTCTTACAATCGCTTAGAAAAGTCATGTATTTCAGTACGATTGTTTCATCTATTAAATCGCATTGTTTCTTATTTACCTAAATGTAAAGGCTTTCCCAACGATTCTGTTTACACACTTTCTAACGGTTTTTATCAATTTGATTATATTTTCATTTTCCTTTGACTTAATCGTGTCCTGTATTAATACGCGCGTAGCATATCCATTGTGTCTGTTATTATTTTTTGTATGTCTTAAATGTTCTCTAAATCCTGCTTTTAGGCTCTAAGTCAGTGTTTCCCAAACTCTTTTGCTCGCGGATCCCTTTTGGATTCGAAAAATAAATACAGATCCTCACATCCTTGCTCACTTAAATATAGTGTCTGAACGATAATTATCCCAAATTACAAATTTATGTCTCAGAACCAATTTTAGATAGCTACTAATACATACCAGTAGCATACGTAACAATGCATTGCATGATTTGACCTTAGTTAAAATGTCTGTCGCTCGCTTCGTGGGTACAGGAAATTTCTTAGTTAGATATTCTAACGGTCATACGAAATAAATATATCGACAATTAAAGAGATTCCCCAATTATTTTAACAAAATATTATTCCTTTAACTAAAATATAAGTAAACTCCAAATTAGCCATTACAGAAATGTATCCACGGATCCCCTGGGAACTGGTCGCGGATCCCTTGGGATCCGCGGAGCACACTTTGGGAACCATTGCTCTAAATAGTCGTATCCACCCTACACCTTAAACATTCCACACATATTAGCTGATAAATGTCACTATTCTTATATTCATTCTTCGCTACTTGGTAATGCAGTACGTTTTTGGTTTATTATATGTCTTAGTTGCAGCTTATACTGTTTGTTTCTGAAAGCCCTTGTTATCCTACCCACAAAGAAGTTTATAGATGTTGAAATGGTAAATCCACATTAATCATATCAATATAGTACTCCAAAGAATGTCAGGTGGAAGCTACGTATAGTAGTACAATAATACAGACAAGATTTTTTATTGATTGTAACAGGTTTTATTATGAAACACTTTATAATACAAAACAAAACAAATAATATAAGGTCTGGCAATTACTTTTGTGTTCGTCACTTGTTCCTCCCTGAAGATTATCCAGTAAGGATCGAAACAGGTTGGAGAGAGATTTGGATATATAAAAACAAAGGCAAGTTAATGTGTGTTACCTTCATTGAATAATTCTATAATTATCTTTCTTTCACACTTTTCCATGGCAAAGTAAAAAGTATACCAGTTTGTAAAAATAGGTCACATAATAATTTAAGATATTTTGTCTGCATCTTCAGAACAGCACTTTGAAACTTCTTACATTTGATATGCTCTACTTATATTTATTTTAATACTAAACATTGTTGAAGAAGACCCCTTTATCTCAACGCTAGACCATTAGCACAAACAATAAGATCTTTACCTTGTTTAAAATTACAAATCTCTTTCTTTAGTTTGTTGTTAGTTACAATCATGGAATTGACTGATTTTCTATTGAACGTATATTACGAGCTAGTATTCTGTTGGCTAGTGAGAGAAATGTAGTATAATATCTCTGTAAATATACTACCTGCAGATATAGTGCAATTCATGCTTGTTATAAAACAGCGCCTTTCCTCAGTCGTTTAAAAGTTTAAGCTCGTCGTTAACGGATTATTGCAAATGTGACCGCAAGCCCACTAAAATTACATGTCTTACCGAATATAACATGTGGGAATATTACCTTTTTACGAAATATGAACATTGAGAAAAACATCTTAAATATATTGAGAAGTATGAATGCATTTTATTCTAAACAAATCTCGATTTTTTACCTTAAAAAGTAGTAACTATAATTTCCTTCCCCTTTCTTCTCTTTTCGCCGCGATTAAATAGTCTGATAATAAAGGATAAACGTACTGCACTTTGGGGTAAGTCACTGCACAGCACTGCACTGACTCAAGCAGAGGATTAAACATTAGGTTCTGAGATCTCTATAGATATTTATATTGTTTGGAATAAGAAAGCATTGACGTAATAATAGGAGGAATCTATTGTTGCAACTTCTTATACGGAGGCTGACAAAATTGAATGTGGCAGTTACCGAACTATTGGCCCCATCATTGTCATGAACTGCATACAAAATTTTACTGTCAACCATTCTCCTTTCATCGCTAACACCATATGTAGATGAAATTACTGGGGACGATCATAATAGTTCAACTAATGATGAGATACTGTGCATTCGTCTTGTATTAGTGAGAAAAGCCAACACAGCAAGGAAGCTCATCAGTGACTTACAAGCTTCAAGAAAACTGATTCAGTAAGGATGGAAGGTTTTTGTAATACTCTCAATTAGTTTGATGCACTCATGAAAATAGATGGGATGACTGAAATGAAGCCTACAATGAAATCCACCTCGGTGACATTTGTCTGTTAGCGTTTTCTATAGAAAGAAGATTTTTAGTCGCCATTGTTTTCGATTATTTTTTTAAACAAAGCATGTGCTTGTAATTGCAAAATACATTTTATCTTCTCATCAGAATTTTATTGAAGACTCAATAAATACATAATACAGTACACAAACTAAGTGTCAGTCAAATTCAGTTCCACACATTCATCATTGCTTCCAAAACTAGCATACTCCCTTATAAACTTGTATTAAGAGTTGTCGCAGAACGTTTGGCCTGCGAAGGAACTAGTGGATCTGGCGAACGGAGTTGCTGTGTGTGCGTCAGATGGCAAGGGCAGATTTTCTGTTCTGTTTTTATCCGTCAATCTGATAATTTGACCTTAAAAACAATGTCAGCAGCAGTTAACAAGCAGACAAGAGTCACGTGAGCGGACTGAATTTTATGTCACGTCAGTTATGCCACCGATACATTCGAAATCGGATTTTTCGACGCAAATAAAGGAAATTCTGGATATGGTTAGGAAAGTGCACACTTTAGTGCCGAAAGAAGAGCAATACAGTACAGGGCAGGGCAGGACAAGTGTTCCAGCGTTATAGAAAGCAATGTGTTGTATCGGCTTGGCGGTTGGGCTGCGTAGAGGAAGAAGATATTTCGACGTTTCATCAAACGTTCCAGCTGCAATCTTCAGGGTGAGTGACTCTTGGAGTTTTCGGGAATCTTATATGGCTATGGCGTTGAACGTTGTGTGGGAAGTTTACGATCTTATTGGTAACGCTGATAGCCCCCTTATTCGTTCGCCCTCTAGAGTGTAGCTGCAACGTTTGCCGAATTGTCAGGAAATCTTCATTCCTCTACGAGCCCTAAACCCAGGAATCGATTCAAAGCACTGAACACTTGCCCCTAAAGCCTAACAATCAGAATTGAAGCAAAGGGGCATTGAATGTGCAAAGGGGGATGGAAGAAGCAACTAAAAGTTCTTGGCGAGCAGAGACTCACAGAAATTGGAGAGGACAAGTTGGTCAGTGCTTGTAAAGTTACAGACAAACAATGAGGACAGAAGAGAAGATTGAAAAGTTTAACAATAAAGTCAGTGGAATGAGTAGCAGCACTGACAGTTAATATGATGGATGTGGGGTGTGGAGGAATCGTATGTGATTATTATTATCATTGTCACCACCACCATCATAAAACAGTAGGTTGTTTTAAACTGAACTGTCCGGTATTTGAGCTTTCTTTCCTTAATACAAAATCAGAAAATACTGGGCGTGATAGTGTGTATCATGCAGTCTATATATTATTATTCTACTTTTTGTCCAGAAAGTTGTAAACTGTGTCCGGTATTGTTGTTTAAACCATTTGGCAAACCTATCATACAATGATAAATTTATTTTACAAAATTCTTTAACAAGGTTATTACCATTACAGGAAGCGTGTATTACGTCCATTTCTCTTTGTACTTACTGTACGGACTGTACTTCTGGAGGCAGAAGACAAACTGTCACACTGTTTCTATGCACGTGACTCGGTTATAGGCTTTCGCTTGAATATTTCACTGTCCAAAATGTATAGCGGTAGCTGTACAGACTTTCACTCAGTACAGTTTCACAAGACCGAGTTAATTCTTAGCTTAATTAATTTTCTTGCTTTTGGCTTTGGAGTCCAGTAATTTTGACTTCAGCGAACGCAGCACTTTTCTAAAGATAATGTATAGCGTTATCAGACTTCCAGCACCAATTACTAATAGGAATGCTATGACATCTAGTAGCAGGTATTGGTACCAGGCCAGGTCAAGTGCAGCGGAGCGCATGTGTGTCGCCCCACCGTGTCTGATAACGTATTCGGTCCAGAATATGGCAGTGTTCAGGGGAGACATAGGGCGGTCATGGAACGTTCTGGAAAGAGCGAGCACATTCTGCTTGTACCTGAAACAGAGAAGCAAACATTTTCAAATTAGCATCGAGATGTTAACCTTCGTGACAACTTTGAGTTACATAAATGCTGTGACGCAACATGTATTTTGTGTAACTAAAAAAATGTTCCACCTGACTGCAAAAACTTCCTACTACGCGGACCAGATAGAGCAATCACAGCAAAAAGAACTTAATTTGAATTAAAGTAAAATAAACTAGTATCATCATAACCAACATAGTCCAAACTGAAGAGACTCTTAAAGTAAGCTTTAAGACTGGAATCCATACAGTTGTCTTACAGTTTACGACAAATAAAGCAAAAGGGAATCACAACACAGTATGGCATACACAGTACAAAGCCTTCTGTAACACACGCCACGTTCTGAAAGGATCTACGATCGGAGGTTAAAGCCACAGTTGAAATAGCTATACACGTATTGTTCTTCGCTTTTGCAACATTTCATGTTAATAATTTGTGTCTACATTATAGAGGGACATTATTTATCTGGCTAATATTGTATATAGAAGACTATATATCGATGTATTTTAATAAGAACCATATGGAATTAAAAAGAAAGCCTTTCCGATCGACAGATTGCTATTGGACAACAGCCCTGGCTCAATCGCAAGGAAACAGGAAAATCAGCTATATACGTGGTACATACTTGTAGTTACTAATATGGTCCAACAGAATACACTTGTAGTCAGTTTGCATATAATATTATTGTATATTGTTATTCTGTCTTACATGTTTTGGCCCTTTCTAGGCTATCATAAGGGCGAAACAAAATGGAAGAGATGCATAAACTCTAGTGTGTATTATCACTACAAATTGCTGCTCGCCCATCTATAAAACATAGTAGCTAGTTAATTGTATACAATTTGGATATTAATTAAAACTTGGAGACTTATTAGTGCATATCTCGCGTGCAATTGATAAAGATGAAACACGTTTATGACCAACAAATTGCACATATATAAAGAATACAAAGTACTTCTGCATGTTTAGACTGCTGTCTTTAGCCAGCTTCTGGGCGTATCGCTACTTGACGTATATAGCGTTGATATATAGCTTTGTCATGTAGGTGGTGAAATATATACAGTGTGTTCCTTCGTGGTGTAAACATAGAGTGGCAATATAGGATTTACCACTCGATTTCATTCGAAGAGATTTTACTACTTCATGATATTTGAATGCAGATTTCAATAATCGTCTTATAATGTAATAATTTTAACATAATGTTTATATAACACTGTACACAGATGTTTTATTGGTCTGCTGCCATTTTATATATTTTATCATCTACATGTGACAAAGCTGTATAGGGACGTTCTATACGTCTTCAAGTAGCGATGTTCCCTGCAGATGGCTAAAGGCAATAGCCGAAACACGTAGGAGTGCTTTCTGCTCTTAATAAATGTGAAATTTGTTGAGTATAACTTGGAGAATTAACATTATTATCAACAACAGTACATTCAACTGTCTTTAATTCATATGCAGGTGTAGAGTTGAAATACAATATTATATGTGCATTCAAACGTCTGTCGCATTTCTTCAGTCCTCTTGCACGAATGCAATCCCATTAAGTTAGATTATGATGTACACCCCTTACGTTAACACATAACTGGCACTAAAAATATTTTCTCCTATGGGCAGGGCTCGAAGCGGAGTTTACATTCGAAATGAACATTAGAGTTTGATACATTGCTATGACTGTGAGTTATTTTATCTTTCCACACTGATATTCATTAGAATGTCATACTTGTCTACTGCAAAGTCATGCGTCGTAAACTTAATACTTTTTTTGTGGGTGGTTGTAAATGTAATGTTTTGTCGTAAAAGAGAATATTTCGTAACAGTATGCTAGTGAAGGGAATCTTAGTTAGAGGATCCCGAAGTATGTGTTAATAGCGTTGATAGAAGATCGAGGCAGCGCGTGGAAGTTATTATTTCCAAGAAAAAAATACACACGTGTTATTTCTGTTGCGGATTGCTAAGAACAACACTGTAAAAGAATAAATACGTTGTGCTGTCGCTGTTAAGTCAGGGTCACCTCTGAACTTTCTCAATGCCCTAACATGCACATGCAGTTTACTTTGACGTAACGCTTTGTTGACTGCGCTCTTTGTGAATGGTCATAGGCTGTGCCTAACGAACTGTATGTTGCTTGTAAGCACACTCTGCAGGCATTATTTGCACCAAGTCCAGAAATTGAACATAAAATTAAGACGGCACCGTATAATTATTTGACAAAGGTGTAGCATGCGCAATATCAATGATACGTATTAGAACGTTTTCCATCGTCACTGAGTATAAAACATACAACACGATGTTTCGAAAGCAAACTGATTTTCGAAATGTCGTGTTGTATGTTTTATACTCAGTGACGATGGAAAAAGTTCTAGTACCTATCAGTGATGTTGCGCATACAATTAGGAAATAATCTCTTCGTTTTTATAATATTTTGCCTCATGAACTACTGAACATATTTTTATTAAGTCTGGCATTTGTGGCGTGCATGTATAAATTAACAGAAGAACGCAATTTTGGCCCGTATTGGTCTAATATAATTTCTGTTACATGTTAAGATTTCTCGTCGAAGTTTACAATTTTTGTGCAAGAACGTTTGTCACACGGAAGTTGACATCTAACTAAAACTATAGACGTCGTTGAACAACTTGCATCTGAAACTTTTCTCGTCACTGTGTAGGCCCCCTCTTAGTCCTAACAAAATTCAAGGGAAGGCCAATCAAACATTCACGAAGTGCGGTACCTATAACATGATTTGCTTAGTGACATAAAGTTAATTTTCCTGTGCATTAAACAAATATAAACACAAATTAGGTACGCAAATGCACACAGAAGATATTTTGAAAATGCAGTGATACCTCGGCTAACGAGTGACCTTGCTAACGAATTTTTCGGGTAACGAAGATTTTTTTCGCTGTTTTTCGGACTCGGCTAACGAATATGGATTCGGCTAACGAATGTTTTAGTGGATGCTCGCGCTAACATAAAGCAGCAAACATGAACGGTCGGGCCATTCCAGGAGCTTATCTTTTCCGTCTGTATGTGTGTGACAAAGAAATGAGCTGACGTTTCGGCTAACGAAGATTTCGGCTAACGAATGTGATTCCGGAACGAATTATCTTCGTTAGCCGAGGTATCACTGTATTTGTATCGAAGTTACTTGGTAATTTGCACTCTAATTGAAGTATTTTTTGTACAAATAGCAACAGCAGGTGCCTTTTAGTTTATGCATGGTTTTAACTACAGGTCTTCAGAGGTTGGAGGATCTCTGTGGGACAGTTTTTTATGTGAGTATTAAGTTTAAAAAATAAAAATGTTAAAGATTCACGAAATTTCTGTAAACAAATTCGCCGATATATTTCCCAAATTAGACGTGATTAGTCAACGAAAGACTAATCAGACACAAATATGTGTTACTTCTAAAATAGTACAATTATGGAGATAAAATCAGGGAACATAGATAGAAGAATTTGTGTCATACGGAGAATATGTGGAATATGCCCACACATTTTGGTCTGTAATCGTGTATAAACACACTTGCAAAATTTGACGTACATGGAAGGGACTTACATAATTACGGTATGAGAATGTGGACTGAAATATTTCCTGACAAGTTGAGAATCTCTCAGTTTCTCAAGAACTGTGGTCCTTGGAGTCTTAGATTAAATAAATCTGAAAAATTTGAGTGTCTGTGGTGCATTCGGTTGCGGAAGAAACAGAACAAGAGCTAAATAATGCACGTCCCTTTTAAACTCATTTCGCCAATTGAAAAGAGTAGGTGTTGTAAACTTTGGTAGAGAAAGTGTAGCATATTTTGTAAAGGAAATTAGAAGAAGGATTCTGATGAACGCCTGGGCTATTTACAATTGGTTGAATATTTATGAAAAGTCTTAAAACTAATTTAGACTGCGCTGTATGATTGACTGTTTTAAGCTGAGTTGTGTGAATAATTGTCACAATGCGGCGTTTTTAAGAAAATGGCTTGCTTTCACTATCTTAGAAGAAAACATAATTACCTAATCCATGACAAGGATTGAGAAGTTGGAAGTCGCTTAGTTAGTCATGAGATTTTCCTATTTAATGGATCCCGAAGGTTCATTGCCGTGTTCACAAGAACTGGGTTCTGCTTCGTCTCCTGAGCCAGATGAATTCAACCAACTCAAGCCATAGTTATTTATTTATTTATCAATGCTTCAATGTTATCCTCCGATCTGTGTCTTAATTCATCTGTGTTGTGTCTTCCGATCAGATTTTCTGAGTAAATGTTACGTGCCTTCATTTGCTCTAATCCTGCTACGTGTCCCACCCATCTCGTCCGACATGATTTTATGGCCCTAATAACACTTGTGGAAGGTAAAATTATAAAATATTTTGTAATATTTTGCAGCATCGCGTTGTTTATTTTCAAGATATGCTTCTGAACACCGTATTCTCAAACACTGTTATCTGTGTTATTCCCATAGACCGATAGACCTGGTTTCAAACCCATCTGGAGCGTGAAGATCTCTAAATAATATTTAAAATTTCGCTCTTACATCCAGTGAAAGCTCGTCATGTTTTTCTAACAATAAAGCTGAGTCAGTTATTAATGTTATGAAAATTATCACTCTTTGTTCTGAAAACCGCACAAAACTAAGCAAGGCATTATTCGCAAAATTGGAAGTTACCTGTTAAATAAACATACACTGTGGGTTTATAATTGCCACTGTCTGTTGAAGAATTAATATTGGAACCATTGCTTACCTAGGATTCTCTAAAACTTCCCTCAGAGCCTTCAGCACATTCTCCTTCGTAATAGCTGTATAGTCGAGCTTCACGGCAATTCCTTCGTCCTCGCAGTTCTTCACGTTGTGGAACTGATCGCCGAACAAGGGAATCGCGACTATTGGAACTGCATTGTACACAGCTTCCATCGTGCCCATCAGACCGCCATGACTGATGAACACTTTGACTTTGGGATGTCCTGCGAACATCGAAAGACATATCGCGGCCGTGACGCTACTTTCACATCAGACCTTCAACAGGCAAGGTTCAGTGATTATCTAAATTCCGAATTTGACACTTATTTCAAGTTACGCCTGGAACAGTGCTTTTGTATACGTAGACTACCATCAATTTAATCCAACGGCATATTAATATATTCCTGTGCTGTCTGTATTAATTGCATTTCTAACCATTAACTTTTCTTTTAAGTCCATCTGACAGCTTAGTTTGTAACATGGGCCTTTATAGAACTAAAGGAGCCAGGATAACTTTGGGGCGATTCAAGGAATTCGGCCATGTTTTTCATTGAGTTTGGTAACCCTATGAAACTACGAGTAGTAAGCCTAATAAAAATGTGTTAAGATGAAACTTATAATAGATTCATGGGTAGGAAAACGTTTGTTTGACACGTTTCCTATTTATCATCGTTTGAAAAAAGGAGATGCTTTATCTGACACGTTTCCTATTTATCATCGTTTGAAAGAAGGAGATGCTTTATCTGACACGTTCCCTATTTATCATCGTTTGAAATAAGGGGATGCTTTATCGCCTTTGCTTTTCCAGTTTGCTTACGAATATGCCATTATGAGGGCTCGGGCAATCCAGGAGGGCTTGAAATTGAATTAGCTTCTGATTTACGCTGGTGACTTTAATAATCGTACATTGAGTGACAGTATACAACCTGTAAAAACACAGATGCTTTACTAGTAACTAGGAAAGAGACTGGTTTAGAAGTAAATGCTGAAAAAAAGTTTGTGGTCATATCTTGAGACTTCATGCGGGACAAAATCACAACTTAAAGATAGGTAATAAATCCTTTGAAATGGTGGAACAGTTCAACCATTTGGAAACAACCCTAAAAAATCAAAATTGCATTCATGAAGAAATTAAAAGTAGAATGAACTCAGGGGATGCTTGCTGTCATTCGGTGCAGAATCTTCTGTCTTCCAGTTTGCTATCCAAAAATACAAAGATTAAGGTATACAGAAATATATAATTTTGCTTTTTGA
The DNA here is from genome assembly GCA_021186555.1 of Reticulitermes speratus. Taxonomy (NCBI): domain Eukaryota; kingdom Metazoa; phylum Arthropoda; class Insecta; order Blattodea; family Rhinotermitidae; genus Reticulitermes; species Reticulitermes speratus. The sequence goes on along the minus strand of JAJKFL010000001.1, from coordinate 33,859,404 downwards.
TTTTTATGGGTATAAAGCTTGGTCTCTCACACTGAGGGAGGAACATACGCTGAGGTTGTTCGAGAATAGGGTGCTGAGGAGGATATATGGGCCAAGGGGGACAAGGTAACAGGGGGGTGGAGAAGACTACACAACGAGGAGCTTTATCGTATGTAGTCTTCACCAAATATTATTTGCTGATGAAATCATGAAGAATGGGATAGGCGGGGAATGTGGCACGTATGAGGGAAAGGAGAGATACATATAGGGTTTTGGTGAGGAGACCTGAGGGAAAGAGACCATTTGGAAGACCTAGGCGTAGACGGGAGAATAATATTAAAATGAAGTGGGATGGGGCGTGGACTGGATTGATCTGACTGAGGATACCTACAGGATGGTGGGCTGTTGTGAATGCGGTAATAAAACTCCGATTTCCACGTGGGTATCTCCAAGCGCGATCAGTAGTTTACACACGTCATGTAAACGAGTGTCACATTGCAGTACTTGTTACTATCTATTACCTGCCGTTTAACCTAGCGTGACAGTGTGACGGAAGGTGGCTGAACAAGGAGGAAATTATCCTTAAAGTGACATACCAAGAACGTCCGTTTGTGGCAGCCACTTTGCAGTCTTTATGTTCTTGTGCTGTCCCGATAGAGAGTTCCCCTCCCACTTCCAGAGAACTCGCTGCGGCAGCTCGGAGAACGCCTGCAGAAACGCATCAATTTTTTGCTGACTAAAGGTGTCAGCGCGGACAGTAGAGCCCAAACTGAAGAAAATGGCCCCATGCTCAGATTCATTTAGGAACTTGTCGATATCCTGAATGGAATAAAATACGGTGCGCATTACATTTTAAATGTGTAGCTTTCAGTAACAATGTGGTGCTTATCCACGTTTTAAACCCTAAGTGTATTAGCGCGAACAACGAACCATTTACAGAATTGTCCTTAATGAAGTAATGTTTGAAGTTATTTATTGATGAGGTTGTTAGGAATTAGTCAGCTATGTTGTTATAGAACCCTGTTTTATGTACTTTGAGGTGTCAATTTTCTCTTTTGGTCTGACAAGTAGAAATTCCCTTAATTTTTCCAGCAGTCTCAGTTATAAATGACGCAGCTCTATTATGGGCATTGTAACTGATGGAATAAAATATATATTGATGTGTTTGTTTACAGCAGATGTGCAACCTTGAACAATTATGGCCAACACTCCAACGATGTCATGATATTAACTGCAATTGGCAATCTGATGTTGATTGTAACATTTCCCGATTGTGTATTCATTCTGCACTCTTGTAAGATAAAACGCAGCAATGTAAAATGCAAATCTGCCCTCTTCTGGAATATTACGCGGCGTCGTGTGGTAATTGTTTACCGACGTTTCGGGACAACGTATCGTGCTGTCTTCACCGGTCAAGGGTCTGAGTAGGAAGGAAAGAAAGCCAGCAATCTATAACGTAGATTATGGAAAGTTATAGGTTATAGGTTGCTGGATTTCTTTCTTTCTTTCCTACTCGGACTCTTGACCCGTGAAGATGGGACCGATATGTTTTCCCGAAACGTCGGTAAACAATTACCACACGACGCTACGTAATATCCCAGAAGAGCGCAGATCTCATCAGCATCGCGGCGGAAGCCTGAAATGAAGAATGTAAATTTCAGTAAAATTAAAGGAAAATTGGGTCAAAGTATGTCTCAGAAAATGGAATTATGTTTCTGTGAACGTCTGAACCGCTGGGGAAATACTAAGAAGACTCACTAGTAATTCTGCTGACCCGCTCATTGATTTCTATATAGAGCAAGAAATACTCGTATATAAGGAAGTAAGTCTGGTGGGAAAGTGAGCGTACTGTGTTAACTTTCGTTAAATACGTGGGCTGACTCCGAGATACTGTATATCCAGATCCAGTACACTTATGCAGTTATTCTACAAAGAATTGTCTACATTTTAAATATTTGACTCTTTTACACCAAATCAGCAGTATATAAAAGTGGCTAATTTTGCTTTATGCGGTATTGCTTTGGTTTAGTTTCCTGATGATGATCCCTTGGGGATCGAAACATGTAGAACTATACAGTATGATATAATATAAATATTTAAGGAACAATATTGTGCATTTTTTTGGTTGAGTGTTTCGAATTGGTTATCGACAGTGCACGAACTGCACAATATAAAGTTTAAAAAGAAGCTAACAGTCAATTTTCGCAAATTTGCAAAGACGCCTAAAATGACCGGTAATATAGAACGGACAGATAATCCGTACTTTTAATTTACTTTAACATGGAAGTGTAAGTACAGGAAGTCCCCGATTTACGAACTGGTTAGTTTCATAGACCCAGTTCGTAAGTCTACCTATTCCTAACTTGCTGCAGTTGCCTGAAGGTGTCTGCCTGATAGTGAATTTCTTAGGAGGTAAGCCTACCTTCTGAAAATGCTGTACAAATTCTTCAGTACGCTTTTGAGTTAATGATTCCACCGACTCTTCATTTGTGAGTTCTCGTTAAGTGCGAGTATCCGTAAATCAGGTGATCCCTGTCCTTGTACAATGCCAGTGAACGTCCAACACTTTACATGGCGTGATAAGAAACGAGCTGAAGTAAGGCGGACTGCTAACTATAATGGTGAAAGACACGGTACTGAATGAAAGGCTAAGTGTGTAAAAGGTTTATTAATGTGACATTTGTGTATGTCTTATTAAAGGACAAACGCTTTTCGATGCTACAGCATCACCGCCTGCCCCCAAATCTTTTATATGGTTTACACAAGCAGTCTTCTCTGGCAATGTTTCCTGTATTTGTTTATCGCAGTATTTCTAAACCCGTGAGCATATGCAGTGAAGCAAATGACAGGGAACATTGCAATGCAATAAAAGACCACTTATACAAGTCATACTAGATTTAAGAGACACTGGACAACGAGGCATTAACATCGAAACGTTTTTGTTATTTAGTAAGACATAACAGGTGTAGGATGTTGGTACATACACCATTTATATATGCTCTAACCGTAATAGAAACTGTAACCATATAGGCAATTCGGTTTATCAAAACAGCATTTTTTAAATTTCAGTTATATAGTCTGAAGAAAAACATTTTAGTGTATGTGTTAAGACAAATTCATATTGGGACTAGTATGAAGCTGATATAAGCGTTGGTAGCGCCACTTGTGCTGACTTCCCATAATTATAAACACATATGTCAAAGGCTTTTTTGCTAATGGATATGCAACATCAGCTAATTGGTTTTACACACCCTGCGCATTTAAGAAATACATGATTGTCGACAGAACTGGGGAATATCTGGGAAAAGCGGCAGTGGATTCTTTGATACTATTAAGCCCGGATGCTGTTGAAGAGATTGAGAGGATATAAAGGCGCATTCAGAATATCCGCTGCCTCGAAAGGTACTCGATCTCGGCAGCTCCTAGTACAAGTCATGCAGAGCTAATTTGCGCGGTGCAGATCTACTTACCTCGGGAAGTTTCTTCGGTACCTGCACGTGAAGCCCGCCCACCTCAATAACAACTGGTAAATTTGGCGCAGGTTTGTTAATTGAGAAGTGTCTGTTAACCAGCACCAGACTCGTGTTGCGTACGATATCCGCCAGAGGAGGTAACGACTGTCCAAAATATCTTCTTGCTATCTCCTGGGAAGGTATATCACACATGTAATGATACGCCCAGTGTGATATCTTCACATACAGCGTGTTCACTACTCTCTCGACGAAAGACATTCTGTCAGAATGACTTAGAAGTAAGTTTCCATTATATGACGGGTTATCAGGATTTGCGAATCTTTCATATCCCACGATAGAATTGGCGTTGTAGTGATAGAAATAAATGGAACTTGGAATTTATGTGCAAATCCGACGTAACAGTCCGTATTGAAGAGTTCGGTGATCACTAGGTCAAACTTTTCTGCTGAGTTGATGAGTTTTAGGACTGGAGGATGAGACAGCGTGTTCTCGCATCCTGTGACACCAAGTTCAAATATGAATTTCAGTGTAGTGTAGGCCCAGCCTGTAGCTACGTCATCCAGAGCCACTGTGCTCACAACATTCGGCATGGACCCCACAAGGCTGATATCTGTGTAATTTGGTATAGGAGTTTTCTGAGGAAAGTGGCTGATCACAACCACTTCATGTCCTGTAGCTGCTAAACCTTTCATTAAAACTTCGGACATGACGAAGTGGCTTTTTGCGACGTGAGGGAAAATTCCCAGGATTCTGGCGCCTGAAGAATACCCCAGAAGACATTGCAACAAGACGCTAATCAAGAAGGATCCCATGGAGTAGTCGAGCTTCTGCACAAAGAGAGGAAAAGTATGCAGTTTTATTTTGGACACATATTAACGAGGACCTGATTCCTTTACTGACACTTTGTCATGCAGAGTTTACGTAACACAACAAGATTATGTAAGGTAGGAGTGGGTAAGCAGTTGCCACGGCATTGACCTCAATTCGTGCAAGTTCACGAACAAAGAGTTCAATTGGACCGTGAGCAAAGTCCTGCCACACTGGGTTCCTCAACTACCATTTCTACTGGACGACGGGATTATTTCTTGTCGCTTCTTGGGCTTATCAACGGTCATTTCAGGTACTTCTTTCCGACAAGTGCTGTCGCACTTGAAATTGGAGCTAAATTTATACCACAAGGTTAAAACATCTACCAGTTAAAGTGGACCACTGACTAATCAACAACCAGTGCCCTTTGACCACCACGAACAACAAGAAGTTCTTCCCCCAAATCGAGCATATTTCCGTGGGCGGGCATCTTGTTTATTATGATAGTTTACGACACTGTCGACAGTGAAAGTATGTCGTTTCCAGTGGAAACGATTCAGATAAAGCAAGGGTTGTACAGTGATATGAAAAACGTTTAAATTTACTACGTGCTGGTAAAAATTAGGTTTAAACTAAACCTAATCAGAGAATCCAATTCCCATCTTTTTTCTGATGTATGTTGTACTAAGGTTTATGTGACATGCTGTTTGGTTCATTTGATATGAGAGGATTTCGAATGTATAGAGGGAAAAGGTGTTTTTGCTTAAATCATTCACCATGGTTATGCAAAATTTTATGCTTTTTTCTCTACTTATTGTGAGGTAATTTTATTTAATATTGTTATAACTTCATGTAGCAGAATCCTCGTGAGAGAGCTATAAGTCGCTGAGCTGCTCAAAAACATTCCCGCGTTTTATACAAAGGGAAAATTCACAAGAGCCACGGCTGGACTGTTTATATCTCTAGTAGTACAAACTTATTACCAAGGAAAGGTTGAGAAAGTAACAGAAGTCATTGTGAGTGTTTTTAAATATTTTTAGGGGTACCCTCTTTCTTGCTACGAAACCGCCCATCTCCTGCCTAAAATAGTAACAGTAATAACATACACTCTTTGACAGAGTTATTTTGAAATCAAATTTGAACATCACGTCTCTGAATACAGCCCCATCTTGGTATTATGTTACTTTCCGCGACCAAAAGTACTAATATGGCTAGCGTGCGAACGTATGAGTTGCCAGGAACACTGCCTTCATTTTATGTTTATGTAACATGTGAAAACTATTTTTTTTTATAATGACAGAATTTCTTGTCTTTACTTTAAAGAACTTAGCAAATAAATACGTGGTACATAATTACAAACAGTTAAACTGATACAGTGTTATACACCTAAATGTAGCCCAACAGGATGCATCAGGCAAAAATCAAGTAATTATTATTCAATAATAATATAGAGGCTGGGCGTAGTACTTTGAGACAAGCATGCCAACGGACGAATCATTGCAACGTGAAATCTGCAATTTTGACGGCGACTTGTAACAAAGACATCTACTGAATGAGTAAGTTTATGTGAATCTTGTAATATTAGTATTTAATGCTAAAATATTCGGTAATTAAATATATCACACAATTTTTAAAATTTTATCAGAAAATTATACCACTTAACATGTCAGAGTAAAGTATTTACGATCATCCCAGAAATGTTCGATGATCCTTAAATAAGTGTACCTGAATTTTAAAGGCACTTTTTTCCCCCACAAAACGCATACATATTAAAGAATAGTACGATGATGACATTGGATTAATTTGATTTATAATGGGCCCACTATAAATCCTTCTTAATGCGACACAGATATCCCTGTGAAATATAAAACATGCCACGTTACATTTCAAAAAGCAATTGTGGAAGCAACTTATATAGCAAAATATACCGCCGAAAAGAAATCCGCGCTGTCAGTTTTGTATTAAATAATTACATTACGTACCAATTTATTCCAGATTTTATTCAGAGCTGAGCACAGGGATTATTGAGCTTCTACTGTACTCACTATTCTAGTAACTCTGATCGACTGAGCACAACACACGAGACTTACAATAGCCAACACTTATTGGTAAACATGAAAACTGGACGGCGAGAATCAATGAACAAACGCACTGCGAGAATCAGTAAGCAAACTGGTGTAGCGACAGCGCTTGTGCCTGTGGTAGGTGATGCAACCTTAAGCATATCTGATTAACTGTGCTGACAGTACCGCAGTGCCATTGAGTAAACGCATCGCCTCGAACTTCATACTGTGTCTATGTTGGCTCTTAACTTGATTTGCTTATTTTGTAAAGAAAGATAAGCGTGTGCTCTCGCTTGTAACCTACAAAAAGTCCACGTGACTTTAACTTCCTAATGACATTTGAAACAACTGGAGGATTTTCACGAAACTTCGTACAAACACCATGCTTGATATATACGCTTTTCAGTTTTCTACCTTTAGAGATCGCAGCTTGCGAAGCGTAGGTATACTGACTAGACTACGGTCCAGACGATTGAGGAAGTGTGGTTCTTCTTCAAGTGCGCCCCCAGAATTTTTCATTCGGGGGGTGGTTTGACCGTGAGGCTATATATAATTTATGTTTGATTTAAAAAATTATGTTATAAAATCATGTCGTAAGTATAACATAACACTGCCTGCAGCTGCATTTATATACAAACGAATATAACTACATGTTCCATGACTCAATCACAGTGTCCTATCTTCTTGTTTTTTTTTTCTAATTTTATTAACTTACTTTTCAAAATTCTACTGTACTGGTCATCAGCCGATTTCAGTGGCTGATTTCGGCTGAAGGGTAAATCACGTAAAACTTTTGATATCATAATATCTACAAAATCTGTGTTTTTTAAATTGCGGTTTCGGGGGTTCGGGGGGGGGGGGCTGTAGCCCGGCAGCCTCCGCCCCGTTGGGTGCTCTCCTTTTATTCTTTAATCTGTTCAAATCAGCCCTGAGTCCCACTCTTCCTTCTATTCAATGGGAACCATGAGTTATTTCCCCGGAAAGAAAAATGGCTGGGACATAAAGCTGACCACTTAACTCCATCCAGTCCCACGGTTAAGGATGCATGGAGCTATACCTCTTCTCCTTCACATGTCCTCAATGCGTAGCGCTGGATTAAGTATAGGGACAACTTCACCTTTACGTTTTACCGTCCGGGACCTCCATGTCCGCCGCACGAACTTCTGGGACGGAAAAATAAGATGACAACTTAATGGCGGAACCCTCCCACTGTACTTGACATATGTCGATAGGCCTGTCGAATATGTATAATGTTTCTGACGGCTTTGTACTGCAGTTTACTGCCATCTGTCAGACAGAATTTTAACTCCATGCAGATTGCGTCTTCAGCATGTGCAAACTTCGTTTTTAAGGCTTCAGCGACATTTTTACAGCACTTAGTCATTTTTTTTTATCAAAGGCAGGTGCTTATTCTACGAGGTGGACTGTTCTGGATATGAACATTAGAAGATGGTTTGCTTTTTAATCTGTAGGTGTATGTAGGTTCATGTGAGCAAGGAATGAACAGAATCTGACATTACAGCTATTCTGAAAGAATTAATGCTTATTTGTTAATCATCCTTCGATCGTTCTTTGATGGCGATATGTAATAAAGCATTGGCGACAGGAATGTGAAATTTTAGGTAAAGATACTTAATACACACATCCACAAATTCTGGATGAAACGTTGTTTTTATATCTGTAATGATTACAAATATGGTGACGGTTCCATTGAATTCTTGAAGTTATGTCTGACAGATCTGGATAAGTGTGTCCCTGTCACCACGCCATGGCGCGTCCTCAGGTTGCGGATGGAGGAACGGCCTCCAGATATGGAGTGTAGCTGCGAATACATTGAATAAGCAGTCGCGGACAGCCGACAAGGGGTGGTCCTCCAGCTTGGGGGTTGGGCGATGTGCTAATAACTCCTCACCGTAAAAAATTGCCATGTTACGAAACAGATCACAAAGCCTCGGACCTGAACTAATTCTTTGGTAGAACTTAAGCTCAGGATAGGGACAGGTGGCGGGCTCTTGTGAGTGCGGTAATGAACCTTCGGGTTCCATAAAACGCGGGGAATTTCTTGACTAGCTGACGACCTGTTAGCTTCTCAAGAAGGACTCTGCTCCATGGAGTCATATCTGACAGATCTAATGTACTAGTAACATATGCTACTGGAAACAAGACAGGAAATGCACGTATAAACGTAACATTGAGGCGCGTTTCCGTAACCATTGTTGCCGTGCAAAAGCAAGAAATATTACATATATTTTGTGTGTTTCTGTAGCCTTAGTTATCCAGCACGCAACGCGCATGCGCTGTATTATGTTGTCATCTGCGGCTTCTCTGGCTTTACCACATTTTTCCGCATTATCTCTTAAACGACACGAATGTAAGAAAAAAGTTAGTGAATGTGAAATGTGTGGTTTTTTGTCTCAAACATTTCTCATTCTAAAAGGAATTGATATGATATTTATTAACTGCGATCGGGTTATCACCCGGTGGCAGTGGTCCTGACACTTGTACACAATTAAAAAGAAAGAAAACAACTATATACGTAAGGAGACAGATACAAAAAACAATCCAAAAACACAGAGCACACAAAATAGAAGGCAAGACATACAAAACAAGAAAACAAACATAAGACGAAGAATAATAGACAAACATAAAACATAAACATAAAACAGTCATTAAGGTATAAAAATAAGTCACCACCACTTTTCAGTTCCCTTCACTGCACCTCACTTGTAATTACTTTCCTAACCCTCTTTCCAAAAATGTGAGATTTACAGGAGAAAGTTGCTAGCGTCTCTGCAGGCAGTTGGTTCCAGAGTTTTATGGTCCTATTTACAATTACACACATTCCACTAAAGATCTTTACTTCACTTCACATTGCTTCACTTCACTTCACTTCACTTCACCTTACTCACCCCCCTCCCCCCATTTTAAGAATTTTAAGAACGAGATATGATCATAAATGTACATACGTCTTCAAGTAAAATACCCGTTATGCTTGTCACATTTTAATGAAACTTGCGTTTTATCGACAGATTTTCGAAAAATACTTAAATATCAAATTTCATGAAATTCTATCCAGTGGGAGCTGCGTTGTTTCATGCAGACTGACGGACGGACAGATATGACGATGCTAACAGTCGCTTTTCGCAATTTTGCGAACGCGCCTATAAAGCGTAGGCTATCAAGTGGCTACTAAACTGTGATTTTATTAATGTACACTAAACTCGCCATGTAAATTGAAGCTTGTGGAGGAATGTAACCGTTACGAATTTCGTATCACAAGTTTTGTTGGTTTAGATTGTATTGTTTGACTAAGATAAGTAACCACACTGCAGTAATGTAAAGAAGCCCCATAGATGCAGAAATGACTGCCCCGATTCTTCTGTGTCTTTCTACTGTTGGTTTTCCCTCCAGATCTTTCTGACGTACACCAAACAGCCCAAAGTGCTTGTTGATAGGGAATGTTACGGCGTGTTTGTTACTACGGACATTCGTTTTAATAAGGTCTAGACGAATGGATGAAAACATAAGGAAGTGTGCTCGAGGTGGAATGGTAACTGAGTGATGGAAATGCGGAGTTGGGCAGTCTGTGGGTCCTAAGTTCTGCGGCCTCCGAATGAACAGTCATTTGTCTGATTTGTTTGCTAAGTCACGCATAATGCGATGCAGTACGTTTAATCACTCGTCGTTGTGCAGAGATGACGAAGACAGACGACATTTCAGCCCGGTATGGTAATAACTACTATGCGTTTGGCTATACCAACCAAGAACAAATTAGTCACTTCGAGAACCCAAGAGGGTATTCTGTGCCAGGTATGAGGTTCCGACAACTGTGCTGATGAAGATTTGAGTCTTCTGAGATACGACGCCTTGTAAATTGGTATATAGATGCGAACGTATCAGAGGATCCTGTTGTCTCGATCCTCAGGTATCATTGTAGGAAAAATAATATTTTCTGTGGGGATAAAGATCTAATACAGGGGACGTTCTCAGGAAATATATGCCAGCAGAAAACCACCTCATAATCACACCTGATCTCTTATTTGACTTCCAACATGGTCTATATCGGTAAACAAACCTAGGTTTGTGCGATGTTTTGTCGCAGATTGACACTGTATTTTAAAGACAGCTGTTTTAAACGTGGGACTAATATATTTACGGAATTTTTTCTCGTCTTTCCGAGGTTTTATTATATCCCCCCAAAACAAGTCTTTTCTTAATCATTAATTACTGGTTCTTGCACTAAAAAAATGACACAGCGTTTTCTAGGGCAGTTAAAAGATGGTGAAAACTGTATAATTTTCATAACAATGGCCGTCCGCTGGTCCCTAATCAGAGCCATTTTGTATTAGTTCAGGTAGAGTCGAACACCATTACAACGAAATTGGTTTATCGACACTTTGTCTGTTGTGTCAGTCTGTGGCACCAATTAATTCCTCGCTGTTAGCCATAACATTCTACACGTCCTTTAGACGGACACCCGTTTATAACGACATAAGATATTCAGTTGCTTTCATGATGATATAATCGAGTTCGACTGTATTTGCAACTTGGTTCCCTAAATTCCATTATGAGCGTTATCCTTATATCTGATTCTCTCTTACCTAACATTATTGAAGCAGTAACTGAAGGTTCAATGACTCTAATTCCAAACCCTGACATTGTACATGATCTTGAGGCAGATCCATTTACCTAAAATTCACACAACTGGTGATACCTCTGCTGCTTCTTCGTCTGGGTATTTTACAGGAGGTTTACCTACCAAAATGATGTGTGGATTCGTTTTCTGATGCTTCCAATTTCCATCCTCAGACTATCATAGCCTCCTAAATGTTACTGTCATAATGATACTGATTATCTGTACAAGTGACCTAGTTTCTTGATAAGTATTCTAAATTGTTTAATTCAATCTCCAAGATTCTAAATATTTTCCCGAATACGTTCTTTTTAAACACTTGTAAGATAAAGTCTACATCGTCCTTTATACCGTTCATTTGGTTATTGAGTTATTGTCTAGAAGTTTATTTAATTATTTTAAAAAAGTTATTACATCACTCCATATTCCGACATGTTTCGGTGGCGGCTACCACCACAATCATCAGCGAAAATTCATCCTGTAAGCTGAAACATCGCTGTTCTAAGACACTGTGTTTTATAACAGCGGTATTTCAGCTTACAAGGTGAACACCCTGATAATGGTGGTGGCCGCCACCGAAGCATTTCGGAATATGGAGTGATGTTATAAATATTTAAAATTATTAAAATATTGTGCACGTGGTTGGAAACTTTTAAACAATAACTTGTAAGACATTTTTCTGACTACCGTGTTTTAAAACAAATTTCAAGGTTGCACACGAAACAGTCTGTGCTGTTAAGTTCCCCAATTAAACTTTTATATTCATGTCCTTTGTTTATCCAAACTTAATAATGCTAAGTAGGACCGCCTAACCCAGTCCGTATAGTGACTACGCTCTGGTCTCGATAATGGTTGATTCCGGCAAAAGTAGGAGTTTTCTTTTTGGCTACTGCGTTCAGATCGGATTTGGGACCCACTCAGCCCCCTTTGAAGTGGACGTTGGGGGTTGTTCAGCCTGGGATAAGACAGAAGAGACGTGAAGCTGGCCACTCGTCTCAAACTGATGCCGAGTGTAAAAAGAGTAGAGCTGTACAGTATATCGCTCAATATATGTCGTTACAGTGTGGTACTTGAAAAAGTACAGGGATTAATTTTTCTTTGTTTTAACAGTACTGAATTGAAAGGAGTTAGTGATTCAGCCATTGCATGTGTTTCTCCGTTCCGTCTGTCTTTTGCTCAAGTCCCCCGTAAGCTCATATACTCTTTGTAACACTTTCTGATCAAATATCTCTGTTCTTTAGCGCGTTGTGTCTGCCTTCGTGAGGTTATAATTTAGCAAATTATAGAGCTCTAACATCTTTGTGTTCAGATACATGACGTCACAGAATTTAGATAAACAGTGGCCTTTTACAATAGAATTCATGCTTTGTAAGGAATGTTTCAAGTTAGTGGTAATCTAAATGGCATAATAGAACATTATCTGTGAATGTCGTAAGAGGTTATGTCAGTAAATAATTAATACGATTGACTCTTTCGGATATTGGCGACATAAAGACACACAGAAGTGAATACACTTGAAAACCTCGCCTGAATATTTCAGTGCATACACGCTTGTACAGACTGTATCAGATCCCAAAATAAAGTGTGGAGTATTTCTGACGTGATAGACTTTTCGATATGAAAATTTTAACACGTTGTAGAAATTGCGCATTTTAAATTTGTGTTCCAAATAAAAACCGTCGCCTCTAAATAATACCAAGTAAGATGCACGTTGAAGCAGCTAGTAATTTTAATACATTTACTACACTGTATAGAAGTTAAGTAAGGAGCGTAACATGATTAGCAGTTAGAAGATTTTTTTGCATTAGGTAAATAACTTTTTAGGCGCGTTCACAAAGTTACGAAAAGTGACTGTTAGTTTCGTTATACTTGCCCGTCCGTCCGCCCCCCCCCCCCCTCTCGCCCGCCGCCCGGCCACAACAACTCAGTTCCGCTGGAGATATTTTATTACAACCTTGTATTAGAGGGGAATGGGGATTCCTAAACTCTGTAGTGAAAATCCCACTTTGGTTAAAAGCGGACAAAAATAAGAGGTAGGCTACTTTACATGAAGACGTATGTACATTTATGACTAGTTTGGTTAGTAGTGTTACGATGGTTGCCGTCGATAGGAATCGATAATAACGCATACTGATCGATAGTAACTATTACTAATCTGCTTTGCTTCTTCATGCAAATTATATGATGCAAATTAAAGAAAATAAAAGCATGCAATAATTACATTTAATATTCATTGATTATGTGTGGGAACATTAAATTTGGTATGTTTATTATGAATGTGTCTGCAAATAGTGTACGAAATATTCCTTGTAATTCAGCGATTACAAAATATAATGACGGGGTAAATATTGGAGGTATTCTTCCCCCCCCCCCCCCCCCCAATGGCTCGACAGCCCCTTGGGGCCTAGGCCGCCTCATTTTTCGAGGCTTCACGATCACACTCTTTTTAGACACACCACACTCGGCAGGACTCCTCTGGACGAGGGACCAGCTCGTCGCAGAGACCTCTACCTGACAACACACAACACTCACAAGAGACAGATATCCATGTCCTAGGAGGGACTCAAACCCACAATCCCAGTATGCGAGCAGCCGTAGACCCACGCCTTAGACCGCGCGGCCACTGGGATCGGGGAGGTATTCCACCAACAATAAATTTAACATAAACAAAGCCAAAATATAAGCAGTAACCCTAAAATTAAATATAATAACAGACCCTAATAATTATCAATATCTCTATAACATATGCATATTTGTAAAAAGTAACAAAAAGTGTGGCCCGATTGGATTAAATGGTATGTCCACCAGAGGAGACAAGGATTTATATATCCGAACGCTGTTCAATATTACCTTATACTTTTATTTCGTACGTATATATACATATATATAAGTATATAGGGAGCAATTCAGCCATTTGGCTTTAGTTACTGCAGTTGAAATCACACCTTACTCAAGGTCGAACATCGCATTTCGCATTGGCAGGGTCACTGCATAGAGCGAAACTGCTACCTGAAATTTCAATTCTGCGCGTTTTAACTGCGACATAAAAGGTTATGAATCATCACGACGATGCAGTTTGTATAGAAACAGCTGCATTACTTCGGCCCATAAATGCAACTGCGTCTTTTATCCACTGCTGTGAGTAGTGAATTAGAGAGATAACCTAGTTCGTTTAATTAAGTTAGTGAGGAATTGGATAGACATTTGTATCAAGTATGTAAAGAAGAAACGTGTACAGAGTTTTAGTGAGAAACGCCCTTGGGAAGGAAGGAATAATTTAGAATATCGAGGCTGTGGGAGGATTGAATAAACTGTATCCTTATAAAAATCGGGTTTCTCTGTGAGAATTTTATTGCCGTTTTTCAGCATCCCGTCTGTAGGTGAATGCTAGTAATACGGATTCTCAGTTTTTGCATTCTGTTAATGCGGAAATACCTATATTCCTTCCGTAAGTGTTATGTCTCGCGTTTGAGTTCTAAAATATGGCAACCCTAGTCTATTAAGATATTTTGTTGACATGTCTGTGGGGCATAAATACGCACACGAATCTGAGTCCGTATTCCCAGGCTTCGATTTAAGGAAATGAGGTTGAAGTCAAGTTTTCATGGACTTAAATTTCACAGACATTTCGAGTGATTATTATACTATTATACGCGTAACTGGGTCAAATGAGAAAATACATTACATTCAAATTCAGATGTAATCCTTGATTTGGATAATAATTTTAAATTGTGTCTTCCATGTTTTCGTTTCAGTGTATGTTTTTCTGGGAGATTTCCTAAGTGAGGGGTTTGCAATGGATATGTAGTAAAAGGCAAGTACCAGGAGAAGACGAAATTAAATTTATCAGACATTATCACAGCCTTAAGTAATACTTCTACAAAACTTCTCAGCTCTTCCCAATTTTCTGCAATGTTATACACAGTATGAGTCGCATATTTCTGAGTGTCCTTAAAAGTGTAATACTTTCTCCCAACGCCAAAAGAGATGTAGAGCAGGTAATGTATGTCTTAATCCGTCTCACTCTTTCTCCGCAGAATATTTGCTTGTCAGCTTACAGTTTATCACTGACTATTTTCGACCCAGCATAAAATTTCACGCTGAATAACCTTTTATGCTCATAAAGACGAAAATTTATCACTCGAGTATGGAGTATAGAGCAAATCCGTTTGATCCTTCCTAAAGATTTGTGTGCTCACTACATATTGTTTAGATAAATATCACATAAATGTACAAAGCACGCATAGACTTCTTGATCACTATTTTGTGGGAATTTGATGAACATAAGTTGAATTCTTTTTCACTTGATATAGACAGAGCCATACTTTGTATTTCTATAATGCAATAAATAAAACTAATTTATAATACATTCATTTTTAAGGTATGTAATGAATATAATCTTAATGAGCATATACATGTAAAATTTTCAATAAATGTTTAGTATTCTGAAGATAATTTCTTCTGAGAAATTCACACATTTAAGCATAAGCTATCTCAGCTACAAAAAGTCTACATTTTGCGTATTCTTGTTAAGTAAGTATATAAATATATTCTCTCGTATAAGACTTTCATGTAGAATAATGTGTCAGTGGTTGAATGATTTAGCGAAGAGGTCTTGTGTTGTCTGAGCCAGAAAATTGTCTCTGAAACTCTCACAAGCACATCTAAGAGAATACGTATCGCAGAAGTAAGTGTAATGTTAATTAACCCCCGCTAACATATTTTGTATTGTGGTTAAAAAATATTGGCCTACACTTATCTGTAATTAGCCATACTGTGACATTTCTGTCTTCATTATTTCCACAATTACCAAAATAACAACTTTTTCTTTGTGTCATACGTTCCTGTTTTATTGAAGTAATCTTACAGACGTTATTTTTAATTTTGCTCTTTAGTATTTTATCTTGCGAAGCAATGATAAGTATGTTTTAACATTTTTATTTTCGCCCAGCCTTCAGCCTGTAGTATGAAGCTTAGAGGATCATATCATTTTGCAAGTCTAAGTTGCTTGATGGAAAGAATTTATCATGTTAGGAGCTTTTAAACCAGAAGGCCATTATTCAAGGACTCTGAGATAATATCTCAAAATATAGCACATACATTTCACGTTACAATAAGAGATGCTGTGTCTGTCATAAATTTTCTGTTTAACACTGTGGTGGATGGTGCAGGATTCTTATACAAGAAATACGCAGTATTTCCACGCAGCTTATTTATTAACTTTCCAGTAATATATACAAGATCTCGAGAGATCGTTAAGTTGCCGCACGTGCAAGTGCGCTTGTATGTGGAGCCTCGTAGCGGGAGCGGAGAGAAGCTCGCAGATGGTGCGCTGGTCGGCTGCGGTCGTAGCGGCCAGAGATGGTCCGCCCGTGTGGTGAAGTTATAGCGTCGGTCGGCCGCAGGCTTGGTGTATCCACCGCTCTACTCCCTTGCTGTCAGGTGACGGTCTACTCCTTTGTCGACTAGCTCACTCCTTTGATGAGGCCTGTGTGGCGACCGATCGTTGGATGAAGTTTGGGTGTTTCTGGCCCTCTATTTATACCGGTCAGAGTTGAGCTGCCTGCGTTGTGATTGGCTGCTCGCTGCAGGTTGGTCCCGCCCAGTTGCGGGCGGATTTTCCCAGTAGAAGCGAGGGCCATTTAGTGTGTGGTCCTCCTGTGATTTCGCGGGAAGCCGAGAGACAAGTGCACCGCGACCGTGCTGCTGCGGGCAGTGGAGAAACTGGTGCATGAAGCGAAGAGTGCACCGTGCTCTCTTGTGGGAATCGGCGAGTTCCCACATCACCCCCCCGCGGAGATGGCTGCTCACGGCTCGTAGCGAGACGGGAAACGGACGCGGCGACCAGAGCGTGTGGTCTTCTCTGCTGGCGGCGGTGGTGCGCTCGGTTCGACCACTGGCTGGGTCGCTCGTGCTGGCGGAGGGCTGGCGGTGCTGGGTTCGTGTTTTGCCTCATCCATCATGTAGGCCGGCTTGAGTCTGTCGGCCGACACGGTTATGGATTTGCCGTGCATCGCTATTTTGAAGGTTTTGTCCGTACGCCCAAGAACCTTGTATGGGCCGCTGTATGGGGGCTCCAAGGCGCGGCGTAGGGCGTCCTGCCGCAGAAATACGTGCGTGGAGTCCATAAGGTCCTTGTGGACGAATGTAGTAGGGGAGGCGTGTCGTGCTGCCGGAGCCGGGCGGAGCTGATCCAGGAATCGGCGGAGCTGCTTTATGAGCTCTGTGGGCTCCATGTTGTCGGTAGATGGAGTTAGCAACTCGCCGGGAATCCGCAGTGGCTCGCCGTAGACGAGCTCAGCTACGGAAGCTTGCAGGTCCTCCTTGAATGCTGTGCGCACTCCGAGTAGAACCAGTGGTAGAGCAGCAGTCCACTGCTCGTCTGCTCGGCACATGATAGCTGCTTTCAGTGTTCTGTGGAACCGTTCCACTAGGCCATTGGCGGCAGGATGATGGGCCGTTGTCCGGGACAACTGGATGCCACACAGCTTCGCCAGGGAGCGGAAGAGGTGTGACTCGAATTGGCGCCCCTGGTCCGTTGTGATTGTGTGTGGGCAACCGAAGCGTGCTATCCAGCCGGACAGCAATGCGTGCGCCACGGTGTCCGCCGTGATGTCCTGTATAGGGATGGCTTCCGGCCAGCGCGTGAAACGATCCACTGCTGTCAGGCAGTACTTGAAGCCTGCTGATGTCGGCAAGGGACCCACGAGATCGATGTGGATATGCAGGAACCGGGCTGCCGGAAGCGTAAAGTTGCCCAAGGGTGTGACCGTATGCCTCGTGATCTTGGAGCGCTGACAGGACTGGCAGGCTCGTGCCCAAGTGCGGCAGTCTTTCTGCATTGCAGGCCACACGAAACGCTGTGACACAAGTTTGGCAGTTGCTTTGATCCCGGGATGACCAAGGCCGTGCAGGGAGTCGAACACCTGGCGTCGAAGTGGTGCCGGAACGTACGGTCGCGGCTTGCCGGCGGAGGTGTCACAGTACAGCGTGACGGTGGTGCCGGGGACGTGCGTTCTCTCGAGCCGGAGAGCTGTATCCCTTTCGAGGAGGGTGCGCAGCTCTTCGTCTTTCTCCTGCGACGTGGCCAGTACATCAGGAGTTACAGGCGTGGTGATGGCTTCTACACGGGAAAGGGCGTCAGCGACGACGTTGTCCTTGCCGGATATGTGCCGTATCTGTTGTGAACTGGGAGATGTAGTCCAAGTGGTTGAACTGCCGTGGCGAGCACTTGTCCCTCTTTTGATTAAATGCGTATACGAGGGTTTGTGATCTGTGAAGATGATGAAGTGCCGAGCTTCCAACATGTGGCGGAAATGTTTCACGGCCTCATATATCGCCAGGAGCTCCCTGTCGTAAGCGCTATACTTTTGCTGCGCCGGACTTAGTTTTCTGGAGAAAAATGCGAGAGGTTGCCAGGCATTCAGCACGCGTTGTTGCAGCACGGCACCCATGGCGGTGGTAGAGGCGTCTGTAACCAAAGCGAGTGTTGCTGTGGAGTCTGGGTGTGCCAACATGGCGGCGCGTGACAGACTCGCCTTGCACTCGTCGAAAGCTGTCTTGAGCTCTGGTGTCCAACTAATGGGATGCGAACCCTTGACCCGAGGGCCCGCGAGGACGTCGTGTAGCGGTGCCTGGGTAGTTGCGGCGTGCGGTAGGAAGCGCCGGTAGAAATTTAACATCCCCAAGAATCTGCGGAGTTCGCGGACTGTCTTGGGGGGTGGACAAGCTTGCAGATCCGCAGCTCGTTCCTCCAGTGGGCGAGAACCTTCGCCGGAGACTTTGTAACCTAGGAAGGTTACTTCAGCAGCTCGGAAGACGCATTTAGCGGGGTTGACTAGGATCCCGTAAGCCGTGAGCTGCTGGAAGAGCTTCCTAAGGTGAAGGTCGTGTTCCTCCGGTGTGTTGGAGTACACGAGAATATCGTCAAGGTACGCAAAGCAGAAGTTGAAGTCCCGCAAGATGTCGTCCATGAAGCGCTGGAATGTCTGGGCAGCGTTGCGGAGGCCAAACGACATGAACGGAAACTCGAATAAGCCAAATGGCGTGATGATTGCAGTCTTCTCAATGTCGTCAGGGTGCACGGGAATTTGGTGATATGCCCGTACCAGGTCGATCTTCGAGAAGATTGTACAGCCCGCCAGGTGGTGTGCGTAGTCGTGAATGTGCCTGACGGGGTAGCAGTCAGGGATAGTCCGGGCGTTGAGGGCTCGGTAATCCCCGCAAGGTCGCCAACCGTTGTCTTTCTTGGGAACCAGGTGGAGCGCTGAAGACCAGGACCCTTCGGAGCGGCGTGCGGTGCCGTCCCGCAACATGGCGTCGAATTCTGTTTTGGCGACGGTTAGCCTATCAGGAGCCAGGCGACGTGGTCGACTAGTAACCGGGGGGCCTGGTGTAGTCCTGATGTGGTGGACAGTGTTGTGTCGTACCTCGCGATGGATTCCAGTGGGGCGTGTGAGCGCAGGGAATTGGGCGAGGAGGTCGTTCAGTGGTGCACTGCTGCCTATCGTTTTTACGCTCGGGATGGATGTAGGAGCGGCGTGGCCGGGTGTGGATAGGGACGTGGTTCCGTCGAGGAGGCGGCTATTGCGGCAGTCGACTAGGAGACCAAAATGGGCGAGGAGATCCGCACCGATGATGGGTATCTGGACGTCAGCCACCACGAAGCGCCAGGTGAAGTCTCGGCGTAACCCCAAATTGAGGCTGAGGGAGATCCATCCGTAGGTGGGGATGGTGGTTCCGTTGGCCGCAAAGAGGTCGTAGTTGACTCTCTCTTTGCGCCCCGGAAGGAGCTTGCGTGGGAACACGCAGAGGTCCGAGCCGGTGTCGACCAGGAATGACTGCTTCGTGGCGCGATCTAAGACGAATAGGCGGCCGGTACTGTTGTTGCAGACGTTTGCCACCCTCAACGGCTGCTGGTGCAGTTTTCCTGCTGCGGGCGGAAAGAGCATGGCGGTGTACATTTTTGCGCCTTATCTCCGAATTTCCGGTGGTACCAGCACTGCCCATTCTCTGTGGGATCCCGGCCCCTAGTTGGTAGGTTGCCGGTGTCACGCCGGTGCCTGGAGTGTGAGCGGCGACGAGTGCGGTCCATTGTAAGGGCCGCTACCTGGCGTGAGAGCTCCTCCAGTCGCTGGAGTAAGCTGGCATCGGTTGGCGAGGAGACGGAGGCAGTGGTGGGTCGTGGCGCAACCTCGCATATGCGATCTGCGAGTTGCGAAGCTGAATCCAAACTGCCCTCGGACTGGCCGGCGAGTATCACCTGGATGTGTGGTGGAAGGCGGTTGGTCCAGATGCTTCGTAAGAAATCATCTGGCACCTCCGGTGCGAGGCTCTTTAGGTGCCGTAGAAACTGGGATGGTTTGCGGTCTCCCATCTCTTCGTGCATGAGGAGTTGGCGGACGCGTTGTTCGCGTGATGTTGACAGACGTTGTATCAACTCTGTCTTTAGTTTCTGGTACGGCTGGTCCGCCGGTGGTGATGTGAGGACGTCTTCCACCTCCGCAGCATGTCTGTGGTCGAGCTGGGAGATTATGTAGTTAAACTTCGTTCGCTCGCTTGTGACGGCTGCGAGTTCAAATTGTGCCTCGGCTTGTGCGAACCAGAGTGCGGGTCGGTCAGGCCAGAATGGTGGCAGCCGTACAGCTGTTCTGTATAATGGTGCTCCGGAACTGTCGGGAGATTCCTGCATATTACTGGTTTTCTTCGTACGTTGTCTTCGTCGGGGTCACCAATGTGGTGGATGGTGCAGGATTCTTATACAAGAAATACGCAGTATTTCCACGCAGCTTATTTATTAACTTTCCAGTAATATATACAAGATCTCGAGAGATCGTTAAGTTGCCGCACGTGCAAGTGCGCTTGTATGTGGAGCCTCGTAGCGGGAGCGGAGAGAAGCTCGCAGATGGTGCGCTGGTCGGCTGCGGTCGTAGCGGCCAGAGATGGTCCGCCCGTGTGGTGAAGTTATAGCGTCGGTCGGCCGCAGGCTTGGTGTATCCACCGCTCTACTCCCTTGCTGTCAGGTGACGGTCTACTCCTTTGTCGACTAGCTCACTCCTTTGATGAGGCCTGTGTGGCGACCGATCGTTGGATGAAGTTTGGGTGTTTCTGGCCCTATATTTATACCGGTCAGAGTTGAGCTGCCTGCGTTGTGATTGGCTGCTCGCTGCAGGTTGGTCCCGCCCAGTTGCGGGCGGATTTTCCCAGTAGAAGCGAGGGCCATTTAGTGTGTGGTCCTCCTGTGATTTCGCGGGAAGCCGAGAGACAAGTGCACCGCGACCGTGCTGCTGCGGGCAGTGGAGAAACTGGTGCATGAAGCGAAGAGTGCACCGTGCTCTCTTGTGGGAATCGGCGAGTTCCCACAACACTTATAAGAAACCTTCCGTACAACAATGCTGCTATAAAGGTACAATATATCTGATAATTAAAGTAACAATGTTAAAACGCCATGTTAGAGTGAAGCGGTTTTTTACATGGGATGAAAGTGGACAAGTCAAACAGATTTTCTTCGGTGTAAAGTTATTGAAATATTCTGAATGTATTTACTTGTCATTAAACACGTTACCTACTCAGAACACACACCTTATTGATATTTACAGTACGGAATTCCCCGCCCCAAAAAAGTTGCAAATTAACTGGATAAGTGGTTATATATATATATATATATATATATATATATATATGCTGATCCCGATGGCCGTGCTGTTGAAGGCGTAGGTCTGCAGCTGCTCGATTGCTGGGATCGCTGGTTCGAATCCAACTGCGGGTGTGGATGTTCGTCTCTTGAGTTTGTTGTGTGTTGTGTAGGTGGTGGTCTCTGTGACGAGCTGATCGCTCATTCAGAGGGGTCCTACCGTGTGTGTGTGGCCAACTGTGTGTGATCTAGGAACCTCCACAATGAGGCGGCCTAGGCCTGAGCTGGGCTGTTGCACAACAGGGGGGAAAATATGTACATGTATATATGTATATGTATTTCTGACGGTTGATAAAGATGTCAGAAATGAACTACGTATATTCTTCTTGAACAATAAAATACGTGACTACCGGTATAAATGTTCCCGGCATGTACAGCGAATTCAATTTTGTGCAGTTTTTGTCTCTCCGAAGGCATTAAATCTCTTAAGTAAATCGTCGAAACTCTAAACTTTAAACCCCCACTTCCATTGTACAGGTTTCGTCCAAATTACAAGAAACCCCGCTTCAATTATTATAATTTGAATCTTATCAGTACCTTATCTGCAGGCGACATATTTGAAACTGAACATGTAATATTGACTTAACAGGATGACAAAATCAGTATTTTTCCGTGGCACAGACCTTCTATTTCGGTAGCTGTGTCACAGAGGCATACATTTTACTATCTCAAACAGGATAAACAATATGATAAGAGTCGATGTGTACATGGGCTGATATGATAGATTAATAACGTGAAAAGTATGTGAAAGTATACAGATTGTATATACACGTAACTTTGAAAACTGTATCACAGTCGCTCTTTCTCTATTCCAGTGCTTTTTTCACAGCATGTGAAGAGAGTAATGTGTATTGTGATGATAATAAACCACGAATTGACAGTAGATGACAGACAAGCAAAGATTAACTGAATGGCAACTGCGCAGATGTTCTAGCACCCCAGATTTTATATCATAAAATATTTACATCTAAAGTTTATCTTCTGTCTATTTTAGTCCCGATCCTTTCATGTCCCATTCACATAAAACTATCCCGTGAGTCCATGTGTTATGAACAATTAGAAGACGATCGCCTAAAAATATAGGTACGAAGTCTCCATACTACCAGATGTCGGCTTTGTTGACGCGCCTAAATTCGGAAGTGTCATTGCCGAAGTCCCGTCTCAGATATGATGGAAACGAAACAAGGTGTTACTTAAAGCAACCGGAACTGTAATTATAGATGGAGATTATTCCTAGTATGAGTCAAACATATGTTTTATAACGAAGAATTTTTATTTAACAGTTGAGATCTGCGCTCTTTTGGGATTTTACGCAGCGTAGAATTTTAGTTTACTACCGACGTTTCGGGACAACCTCGGTAATTAACTAGCATTCTACGCTGCGCAAAATCCGAAAAGAGCGCGGATCTCATTTACACCGCAGCGGAAGCCTAAAATCAGGCACATTTAATCTTTCTTCACTTTAAAGGACTTTGGTCTAGTTTTTGTGAGTTTCTAAAAGCTGAGAAGGAAAAAATGTTTCGTCAAATGTAACGGAAGAGTACTAATGAAACTGATTCCAAGATCAGGTGTAAGACAGGGTGTAAATAAGTGTATGTTACAGGTAGTATTTGGTTGTAAATTAAATTTAGCTTCCAATCACTTAAAGATAATTCTCTTGTGTCACTTATGATGTCACACAAATACATTCAGACTACAGTCCTAATGTTCACGAAGCAGCCTTCAACGTCAGAGAACGCGAAATAGTGGTGCTTTCTACTAGTACCAACTTAGGCGACATATTGTTGTGACTGCGGGCGTGGGATTCCAGACTTCTGTCTCTGTGGCTGTGTTGGGGGTGGGAGAGAAGGTATATTTTGTGTTGGTAGTTGATACGTGTGTTGCTGGGGTTGCAAACTCCCCAAGGCTGTGGGCGTTGCACTTGCGGGGTCATAGCTGGTATAGGGTGTCATTGCAGCATCCCAATTTGTTGATGGCAGCAACAAGTTGGTCCCGTAATTGTTGTCTCTAGTTCCCTCTGATAGGTCCTTGTAAAGACTGTACACAACAGTAGCGAAGAATAGTAACGGAACTGAAAAAAATGAAACAAAAGCATAGTAAAACGGTGAAAACCCCATATTACCCTCGCGAACTGTGATGAGACTAAAGTGCAGACACCTCAGTTTCTGTATAGCCCGCCGATAGGCTTAAACTCTCTTTGTTACATGATAATGAGGACGTAAATGTATGCAATTAAAAATATACGAGCTAAAAAGTATAGAATACTTTTAACAGCAAAATTAAAGTTATTAATTAAATACATGTTGTACCTCAGTATACACACATTCAGAAGTTAGACATATTAAATCGGTGAGATGTGTAAGATCGGTAACGAACTGTACATGAATAACAAGTAACGTGTTAGAACAAAACTAACAGAGTTCTGATTTACCGGACTTTCTGGTAGAGCCTAAACAGTGGAAATGTACACGAGGTTTGGAAGTATCATTCCATTGTTAAACTTAATTAATGTGGACGGACCATGGCTGAGGTAACAAATTTATAAGACTTGCTATGTGGGAAACCAAAAAGGGATAAAACACAAGGCAAAAAATTTGGTTGATTAGAGACAAAATGTGACGATGGTGTCTACTGTGCTGGTTAGGGAATTTTTTTTTCGGGCTGTTGGGGTCATATGTAATGAACAGTCAGGTTCTGTAAAAGCCGGGTAATTCGTTGTCCAGGTGAACGACTGTCAGCTGCTGAAGAATAAATCTCCTAAAGGCAAATAGTCGAACCTTCGGAAAGCAGAAATGCCAAATGCCATTGGATGTACTGATTGACTTACACTCAAAAGAGTCAAGTAAATTGTGATAGCCATTCCGGTGACATCAAATAAACACACTACGTTAAAGAAGGGGGGGGTGAGGTTATGACGACAGAGTTGGAAAACTGTAAGAGCTAATATTAATGCAGTCCTTAACTTTACTGTTCTAAAATGAACTGCGAAGATGTTGACAAACTACAATATAATAATATGTACTCACGAAGGCTGATGGGCAGAGTGAAGAGAATGTAGATCATGAGGTTTTTTATTGTTGCCCCTGGTATTGCACAATTCAACTCTACAGCACTCCAGACGAAGATTGGGATTTGTACAAAAGGCAGTGTCAAGTGCCAGGCGAGCCACGGAGCCACGAGAAGGGCCTTCTTCTGTGACAACAAAGAATACTTCTTAAGATATCGTATATTTCTGTTAGTTTTAATTTCGGCTATGTATGTTAAATTTTGAACTGATCTTCTGAAGTCTCGTTTTGTTTATAACATAACTTTATCGGATTTAATGTTTTGTTTTAAAATAGTCATCCACAGCTGTACTTCACCTACCCACTCACGAAGTAGCGAGCTATTATTCAGTTTATGAAAAACGAGACGGATTTCTGCATTTAACATAGAGGTGCACAACCCGAAGTCTGAACACGGATAACATTAAAGTTCGCCGGTGGTTACGACCCTCAGGGAACTCTGATCATGTTCGGTCGTGTAACCGACTAGCTGTTGTATAGTCAGCAGAAACACGAGCTCCACTGTAGGCAATCTACGGGGGTGCTTCCAGGGGTATTTGTACTCGTTCTTGCTATACCTTTCTTTATTTCTTTGTTAATCTTACACTCAAGTATAATTCACAATCTTCTCTACTTAATAACTAGTCCAAAACAAAACCGACCATCTCGCCCCAAACTCAAGGACCAACTGACCACCTCATCTCACCAAAGACAAAAAAACAAAAACTGACCCTCAAAGAGGGTAGAGCCCCTCAACTCCAGAACTCTGTTCCCTCACACTCCTACTCCAGTTACAGCTACCCGACCTGTCACACATATATCTTACAGCTTTGAAAGTCGTTTCTCCCTTCATTTCCTGTCCGTACGGTTACAGTCCTCACAACCCACCTTCCCAATATTCACCGTATGTTACCGCCTCATATACTTCTCGATATTCCAATTGAGTTCACCAACAGGTATCACCAGAAAAAATTGTGCATATATTTCTAGTCTTCCCCGTTCTTGCCAACTTGTCAAGCCAAAGTGGCGTTATAGCTTTCATTATAACAGTAATGTATGATTATATATTACAGAGTGTTTCCGCTGTGAATCATCCTTCTTAAGTCTGTATTACTTGCTGCTTAACCCACAGCCATATATAGACGGCCGTGGGAAGCTACCTGTTAAGGTAACGTGAGCTACTCTAATGCCTGTGAAAATCATTGGATGTAGTTTGAAGTAGTGTATGCGTTGGAAAATAAATGTAGTGTGTTTTTGGGGGGGGGGGGGATGATTTTGGGTGGTTTATAAAACTTTAGCAATAATACATTACATCTATCTCTATTCGTTTAAATAAGTAATAATATTAATATCTTATCTTCCTGCTGTTGATGTTATCTGAAATAAACACTTCAGGATCTTCCGAGATCCCCATGGTTTAGCAGAATACTATTGTAAATTGTGACTTTTTTACACAATATTTTTAACGTTTAGCCTAGAAATTAGTTTTGTTGTGAAATTCTTGTTTCTTAATTATAAACGTAATTATCAGTTACTACATCTTACCCTTGTCCGTACTGCATCGTTTATTAAAACACTGCTTTCGCGCTGAACTACATTTCCATTGCAAGAACAAAATATGTTTTCGAGCATCTAGTTTTACTCTTGAATATTTTTACATTTTGCCAAGTATGTTAAGCTTCTCTCATTCTGTTTAAATGGAGACAGAATCAAATCAAGAATAATTTAGATGAGAAGTTTCGTTTTGAATTCGTTACAGAACCGGGCACATATCAATATGTTGTAGTGACGAATGAAGAAGTCCAAACTTCTGATCTATTAATCTTAAAGAATGTACGTGATGACTGCGACCAGTGGCCAGGCGGCCCTACTTTGCTTATATTGGTGAACCGCTCGAACGTTGGGAGGGGGGGGGGTGGTGAAGCATGTTGAGGCATGGCTGTATGTCCGCACCTGGTTATTATATTGCATTCGCTACGTAAAGACTTCACAAAGGCACGTTAACCAGATAAGGAAGTCTTCGGGTAAGCTTACACTGGACTGCATGGGACAAAAGGACGGACGCATGCCACTGCCGTAAACTGTTCTTCACGGTGTTTGTTATGTGGAAAAGTGCGCTGATTCACAGCAGACGCAAGGATGTTCGGCAGTTCCGTTTCGGATTTTCGGCGAGAATATTGTTTTGTCGGGCCGCTGCGTACTGACGACTCACTGGTCAATTCGTCTTAATTTTACTCGCGGAAATTAGGTCCAAAGCTATGCAGGAGGGGTTCATAAACGTTTTGTAAGCCATCCGAAAATACCAAACAATTGCCTAATCTTCTAGTAAGTCCGCATAAAACGAATGGACTTCACCACGAATAATTCTTTTCTTGCAGATATTACTTACCAGTAATCGTCATCTCCATTCCTCCTTTTGTCCTTTCTCATTTAACAAACCCATAACAAATTACTTCTTCTTCCGAACTGCTCACGTTGTCCTCTAATCAACAAATTGCAATCAAATGAAATCAGTCAGTCCGTGCGCTTTAAACTCGATGCTGTGTGCATACTCAAGAAAAATATTCTGACTGCTGCGATATTTACGTTCGGTTCGATGGGATCCATTGTGCCTTTACTTTAACAAATGCCCGAAGGATTCATATATCAGGATTAAGTCTGAATCTGAAATTAATGTTTAATGCTTGGAAACATAGTAAATAGAAAACAATATATTTTATAGAAAATTTTGATTTTTGTGAGAGCTAAATATTTTCTGTGACGCCTGATTGTTGTAATTGTGAAACTGATGAATTTTATAATACGGTGATGCACCTCCATACCCATATGGTGGCAGTGTTGGAGGCATTCTTGCCTTTCATTTCTTGGCAAGGGCACGGGCTACTTTGTTGACTGTTTTAGTATTTTTCAATCTCTTCTAGCAAGTGACGGCACAGTGCCCCAGTTTAGGCCAATATCACTTTCTTCCACATCTTTCCGACATTTTGTTCATTAATTCTACCATTCGGCGGTATATATTCGGGGTTAGTGATAGTATTAAACAGACCGTTAATAAAATTGGTTACTTACCGCTAAAGCCCCGTATACCATAGCCAGGTTGATGAACACAGACACCAAGCTAGAGAATTGCCATATTCGCAGTAACGGTATCTCGCCTGTAATATACACATACACACATACAGGTCATTGGTATAAAGCCTATTGAAATTGTGTATGAAAATTATAAGAAAGGACCTTCTTAAAAAATGGCTAAGTTCAGTAACTGAAATTTCTGAAAAAAATAAAACTCCATTTGTAGTAATCTACTAAACTTGACAGCGTACAGGTTTCTGTCCGAGCACTTAGATATTCCCTTCTCGATTATCATTCTACCAATGTTACATATTCACATTCATTCCTCTAGCATAGATGCTATATAGTCTAGATATCGGAAGTATCATTCAGTCAGCTAAAATTTTGATATACTGGTATTTTAAGCGGTGCTTCCAAATGCAGAAAATGTTTTAGGCAAAAGCACTTTAGCCGAAAAATTCTAAGCAAGTCTGGTTAAATCCAGGAATACTATTTCTGTTAGTGTAGACGTTTCAAACTACAGTTTTCGAAAGCTTCGCTGCTGTTTTGAAAGCACCTGTACTGGAGGTGGGCTGGAAGGGAGCCATTTCTCTAGGGATCGCAGTTTTGTCACCTCTCTGACCTCAGGTACCTCAGAATCCTTGAGTGTGTGAAATTGGACACAGCGCGGATGTGGCACGCTCTATTAATGCTGTCAAAATCCTGTCAATAGATGTTATAAAATTTGTCACAAGTGGAAGAAGGACGGATGTTTATAAGTCCTGTTGTTTAAACGGACTCGCTTCTATAGCAAATACGCAGCCTCGAATACAGTGTTACATTCGTTGGCAAAAGAAATATGTTTTTCCCTCTCATTCCTTATTCTTTTCAAACACTAAGGTAACCCCGCAATTTCAGACGGCCAATTGGATTTATTTTTTATCCATGTGCAGATAAATGTGAACTACTGTTACATCATTATGGCTACACACGCTTTTCGCTACATGAAGCGTGCAGCGCGTGATGTAAATTACCACGTACCTACAAAAATACACAGCAAGACGCAAGTTATCGTAATTGAGTATTTATTTGAACAGAAATAATCGTAAAGGTAATAAACGTTTTAAAGAATTTTAGATTTTCGAATCGTGGGAAGATCGACAGAAACAGATTTGTGAAATAATTTGTAACTAAGAGTGAATTACTATCCGAAAATGCTGATGCTAATAGCCATAAAAACGGGTACAAGTAATCTGTCTGAATCGAGTAAAAATAGTTTGTCCGTAGTGAAACACTTAACATGAAGTGCGGTGTGTACGCATGTATGTTTCACCCTATCTACCAGCCGACAGCAGCAAACAAGTGAAAAAGACGGTTTGCCTTTCCTATAAACACAAGCTTTGTCAAAAATAATAAAACCCTTATTTCTTTCTAACTGCGACAGAGCATCGTAATGGCTATTGTGTAGTTCACCACTAAACAACGGAGTCAATCTTTTTAGTCACTACTTAAAAATATTGAACAATTTGTGGTTGAATTAAATGGCCTTCTTGTACAAATTAAACACTGTTCGGCATTACCATAAAAAAAGCAATTTTCATTCTCTGGTTTGAAATCTTCCCTGCGTTAGTAAGCAGAGACATATTATTCTCAGTGACCTTAATAAATTGGCTGAAGCTTCGAAAAACCAATTTCTGTAGGATTTGTGGCTACAGTTTCTGCAGGTAACACATGAAATCACGATTTTACTGAATAAGCATACTACTGAAAACAGACGATTGTTTTCTGCAAAAGTCGATAATGAAGCACATGTATTTCTCACTGCCGCCTGGCAGTCCTATCTGTAAATAATATGTCAAATATGCGGATATCTCGCTTATCTGAAACCTTGAACGATTTTTCGTTTTGTTATGAAAATCCCGCCATTATTTTGTACCCATATTAAGATAGCTACACCAGAAATTTAGCCTGCGGTTGTTTAATCCAGTCCACTTCTCCAAGCCCAATTTTTATAAGATCATTTTCCTTACATTTTCCCTCTCATTGCCACATTTTTCTCACTTGCGTGAAATAAAAGGATAGTTCAATACAGTGCAGAGTTTACTTACCGCAGTTTCCTTCTGGTTTACGTAAGCTCCCCTAAGTCCTGCGTAAACAAGCTGATCGTCTACTGTTGCTCCGAACAATGCAAGGAGCTGTGAAAAGGCACACAAAGCAGAACATGACGAGTTTTATGCATTAAACATAATGTTCAAATGCCACTATCTGGAAACAAACATTTTGACTTAGTGGCCAATCGAAATATTTACTTCTGGTGGTTTAGCCAATCGCTTACAGGCTGACCACTCTCATAAAATATTGTGTAGTCCGAAGTAATGCAACCAAAATGGAAGGATTCGAAGGCAATTTACGGAACAGTTCTATTTCATAGTGTTTGAATAGTGACAGTATGAAAGTCGTCGAGACTTTAAAAGTGTCCTACATATCCATGCTGTGTAGACATACAGGATCCTAATGTAAAAAGAAGATCTACGGCACATTACCCTTGAAATGGAAAATGGCAAATTTATTGAATCTGTCCATAATTTAGGGTTATTTTTCGCGAAAAACTTTTATGGTGACGAATAAGTAGAATGAATTGGGTTGTACATGTAGCACAGATGACAAATGCAAAACCATTTGGAATACATAGGGGTAGATGAGAGGATAATATTAAATTAATCTTAGCGAAGTAGGACGCAATGATGTGGATTAGGTTATGCTGGCCAGGATAGGGACAAGGGGCAGGCTGTGGTCAGTACGGCGTTGAACCTTAGATTTCCATAGAAAGTTGGAAATCTATTCATTTTCTGAACTGCTAGTAGCTTCTCTAGAAGAACTCTGCTTCAAGAGGTTAGTTACACAGTTGGCAATTCTATAAAGCGGGTTATATAATTAAAAACTTTTGGACAAAGTGGCATCCTACTATTTTAGGTCTGTCAATTCTGCTTGACACCGGTACTGCCAATGCTCGCAGTTTGTGAAATAAGTCGACAGAAATCCGCCCGAAGATGATTAATGCTTTTAAAAAATTTCAGCATTTATTACTCCTTGTAGCAAAATTCGGCATGCTGAATTCGATTGCGGCATCTTCTTGCTCCTTTTATTAACTGATGTAATATATATCAGTGTGGTGTGTCTAAAAGTGTGATCGTGAAGCCTCGAAAACTGAGGCGGCCATTGGCCCCCAAGGGGCTGTCGAGCCATTAAAAAAAAATATATGTATATATCTGAAATTCTTAAGTCTTTTAACTTCAAAAAGAGGAATGTTACGAATAACTGGCTGGGAAGGACGTTTGAGTCAGATATCATATCTTAATTTAGGATACGGTCTTAAAATTTAATTCAAGAATTGATGAAAATTAAATGGGCCATTTATTTACGATTTTGATTATTCCCACCAATAATCAAACCCAGGTCTCTCGAAGTAGCTGAAATCTATTATTTGTACCCTCCTGTAAGAGAATTTGTAAATAATTTATAAATTATTTGCTTGTTACAGTAAGATTGTTTAGGGAAAAATGAATCTTTTAAAATAACTGCAATATTTATAAATATTGTATAAATTTTTACTGTACCAAGTAGAAGATGCCGATGGCGATTGCGCCACCCCGTAGGTTACCACAGCAAAAGCAACACTTGCGAATCCTGAAGAAATGTCCCATATTGTTCGGATGTGTGGCACCTAAATGGTCTATAGGAAACTGGACAAACAAGCAGGTTCAGATATAGCAGAGAGTATGCGCGAGATAACGCTTAAAAGAGATAAGGTAAAAAACTGAACTGGGAGGATTATTTTTGTCGTCGAACTGGACAGCTGAATTATGCTGTCGTACTTAGAAATATATAGAAAAAACTATCCGGGTATAAACTTACAGAAACATTTTGTTCTATGGATTATGGAACTTGCATTTCAGAGCTTTGAGAAAGTGTCACACTCATAGAAACTAATGTCACTGCCTTCAGTTTGTGACTTGATCTGAGCATTTAGCCTACCAGGAATTAAGAAGGCGTTGTCTGTCTAATGAAGTGAAGGATCGCATTTCTTACAGCTCAAAACTTCCTTGCGATTTAATTTATACTGAATTAATATGATTCGTAATAAATGTGCAACAGCAGTTTAGCTAATAACGCAAAAAAATGTTGTTAATCAAAGTTGTAGTTAGTAGAAAGATAATTTAGAACCAAATGTAACAAAATAATTATTTGCAGGGAAATTACAATTGTACCTATCTAGACAGCATTCTTGATTCACCGTCAGTGACTGTATGCAAATTACAGACTGTGCCCAGCTAGACAGCAGTCTTGATTCACGTCAGTGACTATATGAAAATTACAGACTGTGCCCAGCTAGACAGCAGTTTTGATTCATCGTCAGACTATATGCAAATTACAGACTGTGCCCAGCTAGACAGCAGTTTGATTCATCGTCAGACTATATGCAAATTACAGACTGTGCCCAGCTAGACAGCAGTTTGATTCATCGTCAGACTATATGCAAATTACAGACTGTGCCCAGCCAGACAGCAGTCTTGATTCACCGTCAGTGACTATATGCAAATTACAGACTGCGCCCAGCTAGACAGCAGTCTTGATTCACCGTCAGTGACTATATGAAAATTACAGACTGTGCCCAGCCAGACACAATTCTTGATTCACCGTCAGTGAATATATGAAAATTACAGACTGTGCCCAGCCTAGACAGCATTCTTAATTCACCGTCAGTGACTATATGCAAATTACAGTCTGTGCTCAGCCAGACACAATTCTTGATTCCCCGTCTGTGACTATATGAAATTACAGACTGTGCCCAGCCAGACACAATTCTTGATTCACGACTCTGACTATATGCAAATTACAGACTGTGCCAGTCCAGACAGCATTCTTGATTCGCGCAGTGACTATATGCAAATTACAGACTGTGCCCAGCCAGACACATTATTGATTCACCGTCAGTGACTATATGAAAATTATAGACTGTGCCCAGCTAGACAGCATTCTTGATTCACCGTCAGTGACTATATGCAAATTACAGACTGTGCCCAGCCAGACAAATTCTTGATTCACCGTCAGTGACTATATGCAAATTACAGACTGTGCCCAGCCAGACAGCATTCTTGATTTACCGTCAGTGACTATATGAATATTACAGCCTGTGCCCAGCTAGACAGCATTCTTGATTCACCGTCAGTGACTACGTGCAAATTGCATTATATACCAAGTAAGAAATTTGCAATCTGAATTTTGAACTTGTATTGCGTCTAATTAGGGGGAAAGCAATGACTAACTACATTATTTTATTAATTCATTCATTGCAGCTTAAATAGTTATCAACAGATATGCCCAACCTATTAGCAGTAAACAAGCCGCATCGTCTGGGGACGACATGAAACAAAGGCAACCAAAAAAATCTTCAGGAAAGGAACTAATAGACTGCACCTTCTCAAGGCCGACACTGTTTTGCTATCAAATTACTTATCATACATGTTGTTGGTTTAACATCTTATACTGACATGTATATTGTAACACCCAAGCACTGAGATCTCAATTTAACCATACATACTTTATGACTCTGGGATGACGACTTTGTGGTCGAAACGTGTAGCCGTGTAACTCATCTAATAAATCATAATAAACACTTGTGCTGATGGTGATTGATAACTACCTTGAAGCAAATGTTAATGTATTTCGAAGGTCAGCTATCCTGCAATACTCGTAGGCATAATGGTTCAGGAATGGATGTAACATCAGTTTAAGAAGCAACGTAAATCGGCACCTAATACAGGTTGTTTCCCATTATGTGGTACTATAGGCTTCTTACATTTAGGGCAATAAAACAGTTCACTAAGGCCAAATACAAAAAGTTTTATTTATTACAGTTATAAAATGAAGTTTCTGTAACATGTTAAAGACAATTAGGGTGTCTCCCTATAAACATCGTATTTTGTTGGTCTTTAATTGCAGGCCTATGTTTAAATAAAGAAAGACTTAAAATCTTGTGTCTAGCAAGGTACTTCCTATTCTTTCGTGGAATTCTTTTCCGAGATTACATAGCTGCGGTATATAAACTCATTCTGGTTTTTGGATCAAATTCCTCAGTTTTGATTGCAAATTGTGTGAATCCACTATTACACGCACTGACAGTATTAAAGATCTAGGAGTACTTATTGGCTCCAAACTGCATTTCCACCACCATGTGGATCATATATGTTCTCATACACTTAGGTTGTTGGGGTTAATTAGGACAGTAAACTTCTCATTTTCCTCTCTGCAGAGCTTCCTCGTGTTATGTTGCTCATTAGCTAGGCCTAAGTTACAATATGCCTCTGTTGTGTGGAATTCCATTACTTCTGCTGATGCCAGTACGTTTGAGCGCATCCAACGGATGTTCTTATCTCTTTGTCGTCCTCGTTTTTTCAATCACATAGAATAAAATTACGTTAATGTTCAAAACTACTTGAAATTTCCAACTTCAAGTGTTCGGAGACGTCACCTAGACGCATTTTTTAAATTAATATTTATAACGGGTTCAAAATTTTTCCCTACGCTTTTGGAGACTTCGTATGCCGAATCGTAATGCCAGTGATTTTAATTTGGTTCGTATTGATTTTAAGCGTCGCAACTTTCCTTCCGCCATATGTTCTTCGGCCATCAGTAGGGATAGCGGTATATTCAGTGGAAGTCTGTTTTGATTAATTATTTCTTAGACGTTGATATTTTTATTAAATAAACCAGAATTCTTAACAGGTTTTACGCTAAATTTCGGTTTCATGTTTATTGTGGTTTTAACTTAGGCATGAAATTTGTAATTAATTAATTATATTTTGTCCCTTCGTTCTGCATTTTCTTCCCTTGACAAGTAATTGTGTAGTATCTGTGTATTTATGTAATGTTGCATTCTCCAGTGTTCACTTAGTAACTAGCCATGCACTGCTAAGCCTTCACGTCAATAAGTTAAATTGGATGCAACGGTACTATCAATATATTCAGGAAAAATGATCTCTTTAAAAAAATTTTCCTTAACAATTATAATGTTACTAAGGCTGTTTTTAGATGTGATTTCTTATTATCTCTTTTGTGTTTTCGTTTGTTGTTTGTTACTTGTGTCTTTTTCTTATGTTCTTGTGCTGTCTCTGTAATAATTGGCCTTATGGCTGTTCGGCCAGCGCATTAGTACTAAATAACTGAATTGAATTAAACTGAATTATGTATCTGGATGTCTGTCAGGAAGAGTATAGTAAGTCACAAATTGGTCGTCTCTTTCAGCCAAAGCTGCAGCCAAGGCTGAGTCGTTACGAACGTTTTGCGGTGGCACATTCGTATATATGTCTTCTTCTTTTATCAGTGGTTGAACAAATGGCACTCCTGTAGATATATTACTGCCGGGTCGCAGCACTGTTATAACCGGACGCCTTGGCGAGTCTGGTACGTCCGGGGTGTCTCCATTAAGCTTCACATCCTTCAAGTCGCAGTAGAAACTGTACACAATGATGGAGAAGTAGATCACCGTACCTGGAAGAACAGAATTTCGACAGTAACTACTAACGAAGAGAAGAGATTCTGGCTGAATATATTAGATATTATGTTTCCGCGTCATGTTGTGGGACCTTTGATATACTGTACATTCCACCAGGGGCGTAGCTGCCGCGGGGAGGAGGCGAGTGGTACGACCATCGTGGGCGGCAGAGTCCAAATGGGAGGCAAAATAAATATTTTAAATGAGTTAGTTTTATTTTCTGTGCTCCGCAGGTTTAAATTACTGAACCAAGTAAAAGGAAATTTAATAAATAATTGTTATTTTCTTAAATTTCATACTTTCTCTTAGAGACGGCCGTTGTGATTTTTGTAAGTACTTGTTGTGTGTGTATTTACACGATGCTTTATGCGGTATATCCTTATGGACACCGTAATGAATATCAGATTAATAAACAACTATTTTAAATTAATATTACTATCTTTCGAAACGTGACTCCATACGCATTGGTAATTTGGTTCATCTGAAATATTTTATAGCCGTACAAAACCTTAGGCCTTACCCAGACCGGTTACCTTAAGATAAACGTAAACGTGAAATTAACGTCTTTGAATTCCGAAATTTTTTTTGAATAGCTCTCAAGTATCTTTAAACCCGCAGTCTTAGAAAATGCTGAGGCTACTGTGTTGGCATATTTCGGTCAGCTGACTTTTCTAATTTTTGACAGCTCGCAGATTCGTCACGGGGAAACAGAGCAAATTTAGCTTTGACAATTTTATTCTGCATAACATTTGAAGTGCGAAGGCACGATTTCACGCTTTGTCGCTGGGACGTGATTCGTTTCCGTTTTCGAGACTAAACGTCTGTTTTGGTCTCGAACCCAAATTCCCTTTAAGCCAATCAGTGTCGTTGCATATATTCAAATAAATCTGTTTCGTCTCAGGTGAGCCGGTCCCCACTCTTTAACCAACCAATTAGAAACCCGAATCGACATATGAGTTCTGGTGAGAAGCCTCGCCATAAACACGCTCCAGATCTCGGGTACAGGGCGATAGCCTGTCTAAATTCTGACGTCATTGTAATAAGACGGACCTCCTGTCGTTTTAAATAGCATTTACGGGCTACCAAACATTGCTTCACTGGAAGAAAATAAAGAATTCAGTGAGTGTGCAATTTTGTAAATATTTCTGCCGTAAGATAATTCATCTTCACGCAGT
Organism: Reticulitermes speratus; assembly: GCA_021186555.1. NCBI lineage: Eukaryota > Metazoa > Arthropoda > Insecta > Blattodea > Rhinotermitidae > Reticulitermes > Reticulitermes speratus. The sequence continues at coordinate 33,822,931 of JAJKFL010000001.1, read as the reverse complement.
GGCTTGATTATTCATTGTACATGATCGCAGCGGCCTAGTTCTTTACAGTCGTACAAGAAGTGTGCTGTATATCGTGTAAAATAAGCTGATTATAGCTGGTGCAAACTTCATCACTGAAACAGATACAACATCCTCGTTTTGAGATGTGAGGCTCTTACGGCACTGTTGATGAAGACTGTCTTTTGGGACGTAACGACGTATCAAAATATTAAAGAGTTGCTGACGTTTCGGAGGCGTGTATTGCCTCCGTCTTCAGTTGCAAGCATTCCAACAAGGTTTATTTCTTTCGGCATCGCGATCTAACAGTAACTACCTGTACGCTGTAACTCTTGTTGATGGCGTTATGCTCCAGAGAATCCGGGTAGCCAAGTCTTACCTTTGATGCCACCTGTGATAAGTGACAGTAAAGATAACCTGTCATAAACGGAATTGCTCTAGACTATAAGGCAATTGTATGGCATATTTAAATGTGCTGCTAGATGTGGAATCAGTTTTGTTGTGAGGAGAGAAGCAGCGGCAGAACATGTTGACCGATTTGGTAATGCGCTCGCAAAAGGTAAATTTATGTTTATAAACGCCCTGAAGGCATATAGGGTAGTTAGGTGTAGCTGCAATCATTCTTAACCTCAGACGTAGATGGAGTTGAATGGTCAGCTTTAAGCCTCTGCCGCTTTACCCCGGGGAAACAGCCCCGAATACCTATTTTATAGGAGGCTGAGTGGACCACAGAGCCGGTCTGGTTGCTTAGCAGAATTGAAAGACTTCTTGCCCCTGTCGAGAATCAAACCACGATTGTTTGGTTATCCAGCGTAGTTGCTATACCGACTACGCTACCCCGGCTTCCAGTTGACCGGCAAAGTTTGTAACTATCTACCAAATTCTATTGCGTCATATAAACGAAGCCCTTGATCTTAATACACACGGCCGTGAGAACGTTATGTTACAAGTAATGTCTTTTGCTTGAGATAGGTTGAGAGAGACGTATTTTGTATTTTTTTACGGTCCGCGTTACGGTATCAGTATTAAGGGCAAGCTCTGCATATTATGTGTTGATAAAGATTGTTAAAATATACAGCTGAATCTATAAATATTCACACGGGCTATGAAAGCCGTGCTGCATTTGTTACATACTCACATAGGAAAGGCACGACGCAGCTAAGTGCAGCAATCATGGAAGCCCTCATTTGCGTGTATTCGTAATGTCCCAGTTTGCCGATCACTGTGGAACTCCAAATGAGTACCATTAAGGCAATGACAATGAACACCAAGTGCCAGTAGATCCAAGGTAGAAGAAATTTGTGTTCTTTCTAAAAAAACACATGAAAGTTTTAAATAAGTAAATACAATTATACAGTGATGGTAAGATACAATATTTATGACTCCGAATATATTGTGGACCTTTTTTGGACTGCACCAGCTTCTGATCATGAAGGCATAATATTTGATGTGAACAAAGTACTTTACCAAATTTATACGGTAGGCTTAAGGTTTGTTTGCATCCGTTACTTGAGAAAGTTACGTGTGACGTTATGTCTGTCCCTTCGTAAGTCCCAGCTGCCGAACTTCTGCAAGGGTTGCCATGTATTCTGGTATAAGTGTGTGTACATTAAACTGCCAAAAGAAAGGTCATCTGTTTACAAGTACGAGAATTATCTCAGCCTTAACGGGAAATAACCGAGGGAAATAACCAGTGGTGTAGATAAAAGTTCGTAGGCCCCAAACGCGACGTAATAATCGGGACCCCCCTCCCGCCCCTACGATTATTAGCGAAGTTACTCCTAGATCTCATAACAGGGATCCAGAATACTGCTTTCTGTCATAATGGAATCCAGTTCGAAAAATCCCAAAACAAATGTTAGTATTCTCTACGTTTTGGGGCCTGTTGACATACCGTGTCGCACCGCATCTCGGGGGGGGGGGGGGGAGGTTGCTGGGGCCTTATCTAAGCCACTGGAAACAACGAAACACTTAAGCAGGGCCATCATTTCGCCGCGATAAATTCGACCGTATACCTCCAGAACACAAATCAAATATTTTTCCCGCTGCTCTAACTTGGTAGGCTTTTCTACGAATACATAGGCCTACCTTTCGAACTGTGTCCTAATAAAAATTCAGATGTGTTCTATTCGCATTGTACGACTTTGTTATGAATCGTTATTTCTCATTTCCTAATTTCTTTTATCTCACCGTAAAAGCGCCGTGAAGTAGGAGAATGTTTGCAATGATCCAGACGACAGAAGACGTTCCCAGTAGGAACAGCAAATAGTTTTCTCCTAGAACGGAAAAAAAGGAGAAATAATTATTCTAGTTAACAGACGTATTTATGAATTAGTATCTGAAGTAGTGCTGAGAGGATGGGATATTACCATAGAAACCATATCCGTATAGCATCGGCTTGTAGCTAAATCCCGTGGTTATCCCTGCCAATGCGATTATCTGTAAAGAGAGGAGAATTTGGAAGAGAATTTAAGCATATTCAGACAAAAGGTAAAGACTGAAGTACTCATTAAATATAATTGTTTACTTGATGTGACACCATTTATTTTAGTAGCTAGTTACCCAGGTTCCTGAGAAATCTGCTATCCCGATATTCAGGGTGAAACACTTCTAACCTGAAGATGGAAGCAGAAGGTTCCTCCAAAACAATGGTAACTAGCAACTAGGCGTCACATTCCGAAATACAGTCCCTTTAGAGTCATCGTCCTCAGAACGTAATACGGTGACGCTCTGCCGATCCCATTGGCCGCGCAGCCTGAGGTGTGCGTCTGCGGCCGCTCGGTTGCTGGGATTGCGGGTTCGAATCCCGCCTTGGGCCTGTATGTCTGTCTGTTGTGAGTGTTTTGTGTTGTCAGGTAGAAGTTTCTGCGTGGGGCTGATCACTCGTACAGAGGAGTCCTAAAGGGGGTGTTCTGTCTAACTGAGTGTGATCATGAAGCCTCGGTAATGAGGAGGTCCAGGCCCACTAGGGGCTGTTGCGCCATGGGAAAAATAAATAAAATATTGACACTCTAGATGAAATGCGAAGGTCGGGTGTAATCAAAATTTTATTGATAGTTTTTTTATTTTAACACCGTATATTGTTTAAATGTTCCGACGTTTCGGAGGAACGTACAGCCTTTATCTTCGGCGTGGCTGAATTTCTTCAATGACGTTGAATATTTTTGTCGGAGAACTTTAAGCAAAGGGAAACCTGTCAAGAAATGAGAGAGAAATGTTAAAACAAGTTTTAGAGAGATAAACGAAACTTCGAAAAATGTGGGGAAGCTGATAAGCATCTGGTAGGACAGTTGTGACTTTCAGAACCAGCGTTAACATCTCTGGGGTTTCGAGTTGGCACAAGAAGGCCCACAGTTTTCGACAGGGAAAGGCAGATACTTTTTCCCATTGTAATGATTATTAACGAAGAGCGCCTCTAGTTGGCGCCTTCTAACACATTTGGTATGAAATTTCAATTCATCTGAAACATGTACTTAACTGTAATTTACATGATTGAAAAAACTGTTAGCGCGTATATCTCGAGTCGAATAAGAAGCTTTAGGCTAAATTTAGGTAGAATGAGGCAGTCAGCAGGATTACAGTAGCATACAAACAGTCAAATCTTACGTCAAATTACACACCAACGAAATGCACTATGATAATCGTAATTAATATCAATGATAATGAAACTTGGCTACATGTGATATATAACATAATAGCAGACATAAACAATGGATGTAAAGTAAATGTAGATTACGAGCCCCCTGAAGATGGCCTTGTAAAGGCTGAAACATATGTAGGGGTTAAAGAATAAAAAGTGAAAATATAGTGCATTTAGTTGGTGTGTAATTTGTGAGCTGTTAAAAAATGCACGGTGAAGATAATATAAAAAAGTCAAATCGTAATTCACAAACACCAAATTATTTCTAGTTTGTAACTACTTAGCAAGCCAAAACTCACATGAAAAGAGAAATAAAGGTAGATAAGGAAAACGTAACACCCCAAATAAAGTTAGTGAAATCGTAAAAACATCCGTTATAAATGTACTGAGAGGCAAAAATGTTATTTATAAATAACCTCATTGATAGCTTCTGCGTGTGCGGTTTACACATCAACAAGTCCCACTCACACATACCTGCATTTATAAGGTACGTTTACAAGTTTATTGTTGTGTGTGCGCATGTGTGTCTGTACATAGGAATACACGTAGAGGGTTCTCTTACATCAATTTCGGTGTTTAATTATAATTATAGTTGAAATCAATATGGTAGGCAATGAAAGAACTTACGACTTACAAACAAGACCATGAATGTTTTTTGTTTTGAAGATCTAGACTTAGATGGGAGGATATTATTAAAATGTGTCTTACAGAAACACGATGGGAGGGCGTGAAGTGGGTCAGTTTGCTCAGGATACTGAGAAGAGGTGGACTGTTTAAGAATGGTAATGGCTCTTCTGGTTTCCTAAAATTCTTAGAACATAATCAACCAGATAAGTAACTTTTAGCTTCCCAAGAACGACTCTGCTCGATGGAGTTAGCTACTTAGTGAGTTACCTGTCTAGCTAATTATTCAGTCAGCCAGTCAGTCTTATATTAAATCCTTCTCTACTCAACATACTTTCAACATACACGTGTAATTCATCTGTTGCCGTGATAGATCAAAGGCACCTTGGGTAAGCAGCTCTAGTTTCTGACATCCTGCATTTTAACTATTGTCGAGGCGTTGCTTTGCCTTCACAAAACCACAGGTTAAAAGAAAACTGAATATTTAAGGTTCTCACAGTACTGCTGATGATGTTTCCAGTCTTCTGGAAGATGAAACCTATATATATATATATAGGGCATACACAAAATAATGGTGCGGTTTTAATAGTGTTCACTATTAAAACCGCACCATTCTTTTGTGTATGTCCTGTATATGTGTGTGTGTATGTGTATGTACGCTCTATTTATTTTTGGACTACCCTGAAAATGGAGGCAGTAAGTTTATCCGAAATGTCGGTATCAATATACAAATCTGCATAAAATATTATACCAGAAGATATATCTTCAAAGCTAATGAACTGAGGGCTCAGCGACCAAGAAATCGTCTCTCTTTGCCCGCACTCTTATTTGAAACTGGACATCCGCTGAATTCCGCGCTACTTTACTGACATGTAAAGCTGTGAATTGTTACATCTAATTGATGTTAGCAGGGCCTTCAAGCTGTGAACAGTTTTCAATATATTCAGCACATACAGTGACTGGGTACTAGAGGTTCACTACTTTTTAAGTAAGTGCTGTAGGAGACTTGTTCTTAGAATATTGTTATCACTCCAAAATACTTTAACATTTTAAATGGTAAGAATGCGATTGTTCGTAATGTTGTGCACTTAATATGAGTTTTTCTTACACATTCAGCGAAGAATGCGATATTTTCGTATTCTTTGTATTGTGTTTCCTATCAAATGTCATACGCCAGGACCTCAGTATAAGATAGCCTTATCAGTATTAACACATTAGATGCATTACAGAAGAATAATTACGTGAAAAATATGCGGTTTTCTATGCAGTGTGCCGTGTTGTAACAGGGTAGGTCTGGTGGACACTTCAAGTTTCTGGCAAAACGGTCAGGTTTACCGGACGGCCGGTGGCAACGTTAACTTCTTTGCTCAATCTAATGCTGAGTTTAAGACTGCGTGCAGCCTAACTTAAAAATCTTCTGTACTTGTTAGTTGCACGTTTGCTTGTGCACTCGTGAAGCAATATGATAATTCAGCGTTTGGATTTGTTTTGCATGGCGTATAATAACGGGACTGCATACGTCCCGTAACATTTCCATTTTGAGTTTGAAATTCCCGTGACATAAATGTATTTCTTTCGAAAATGATGTATCAATGAAAATTCTTAATTATGCGGGGTATTATTTGGGAAATAAAACACAGGTTTCAATAGTTATGTTAACATTTGATTAAATACATTGTTTCAACATGAGTCTGCAATTTTAAATCACGGTTTTAAATATTTAGATGTGTTCTACTACTCATAATTTCAAAATGAATAGAAAGCAGTAAATACGTTACATGTGATCTAGATTCAAAGAATTAAAGCACAACTGATAAGGATACGCCTGTTTACATAAATTCGGTAGTAGGATTTGCCTATTATGAATCCATTTGTTCTATTTACGTATTTTTAATCCACCGTTAAGCATGCCTGACTGCCTGCAAGTATTGAAGAGACTCTCAGTGAAGTGCTGTGTTTCTCTTGAGCTGCATCTGCTGATTTCCTGCGCGAACTACAGTAAATTGTTATTATTAATGGACTGAAATGCTAATACTTTCGTAATTGGTTTATTGGTGGTAGGTTACTCCTTTATTTTGTGTACGTATTGCATTGAAGACACTTTAATGAGCTGGGTAAAAGAAAATAGCACGTGAGGATAGCACAACAAATTTCTTAACTTACTTTATTTACTGTGTTATTATACAAACAACGACACTACTTTATAAGAAAAATGTAAATAATGTTATGAATAAGAAGGCAAGACGTGAAATAAAGCCCTGATTGACCGCATCGAAGACGGAAGATTATGTGTATTTAGACAAATGCATCTTTGAAATACAAATTAAGGAGAGAAATTGGTTTGTGAAAGCTTTCTGGAAAGATGGGTAGCTCAGCTGCATAAGTTTCAGGAGTGGCAATTGTTCAAAGAAAATAGTCCCTAACGCAGAAGTTTTTATATCCCTGCTTCAGTAAATAATCACCTTCCAGTTTTGCAGATTATTTTTAATCGGTACCTTAACCCGCGATTAAAGTATTTGGAGCCTACAAGGCAGATTACCGATGTGCTGCTGAACAGTCTCATTGTGCTAGACCTTCTAGACAAAAGAGGCCCAAAAGCCAGGAATTTCCGACAGTTGTGTCTGGAAAGTAATGGGGTTTTACAACACTTCCTGATTTTGCCTATTGTGTGTCCGAACAGTGCCTGCATACTGCATCAGTGACAGCGACAAGCAAAATGTCATCACAAGCAATTTCCAATCTTTTTCATAAATATGCGTACCATTCGGATATTCTGTGCAATGAAGGAATATTCTACTTGAAAACTACTACAGAGAGTCATTTATGGTTTTTAGTACACATCTGCCCTTTTTAAACCTTGTATAATAATATAATAATTCAGAGCTAGCTGGGCACCTTTACTCATAATGCCCGATACATGCAGCTTAAAATGTATTAAATCTCATTATTTCCTTTTAATTGTAACAGTGCAAAAAATAACAGTCCACGAATTTGCTGTACGATTCTGCAGGCGGGATCGCTCACTATAATACACACTGTCCAGAGAATGCCCGCGTACGAATAATGATTGAAGCTACAGTGCAGCATTACCTGATACGCTGTAAACGAGACCTACCAAGTAGATGAATCCTGCGGCAATGGCCACGCTTCTAAGGTTTCCAGCGCCACAGAAAGGCGTTCTGACTCTGATGCCGTCCATCACAGTATCACAAACACTGGAACGGTCAAGGATTCACTACACATTGGTTGTGTCCTTGACGTCATTGGCAGAGATAACACAAATTGGTTATTTGATATTGCGTTCCCTGGCTAAGTCTAGAGACTTTGATTAGATAAACTGAACTCTTGTGTGCCATGAAGTGCCAGAATTTACAGAAACGCATATGTTTGCTTTGCATATGTACTGACATTTTCCTTATACCTACATACGTACGTACGTACATACATACATACATACATTCATACATACCTCACAGAACTCGACAATATTGTCAGAAAATTTCCAGAACGGAAGAAGAGTATTTTATGTAATAGGAAAGAATTTCTTCAGTCATTGATTTATGTATGATTGGGCAAATTTATTAAGAAATCGAGAGCAATCCTAATTTTATCCTTGCATATTTAGGCGCCTTCACAAAATTGCAAAACGCTACTATTAGCTTCGTCATGTCTGTCTGTCCGTCCATCCGCATGGAACAAGTCGGTTTCCACTTGGCGGATTTTCGTTAAATTTGATATTTGAATATTTTTCGAAAATTTGTCTAGAAAATTCAATTTGCATTAAAATCTGGCAAGAGTAACGGGAACTTGACATGAAGACGTATGTGCATTTGTGATATGTCGCTGAATTCTTTAGAATGACAAATATTTCAGACAAAAGTTGTAGAGAAAATCAATACGCACATTTTATGTTCGATAACGTTTTTATTTTAGAAAATCGTACCTTTGTGAATTAATGTGAAAATATATGGTAGAGCCAGACAGGCCACAGATGACAATATAATATGGCGCATTCGCTTTGCATGGCATGTCGGATAACTAAGGCAGTAATACACACACTCATAATATTGAATACTTATTGCTTTTCCACGGTAACAGTGGTTACGCGAACGCGCCTCAATGTTACTATATACGTACATTGCCTGTCTTGTTAGTTTTAAAGTCGAACGTGTGAAATAAATAAAAGTCCTGAACATAGGTATTAGTACATTACATTAATTACATGAAGTACATCAGTGAGCTGAAATAGGGAACATGTAAGACATAATATTTGAGGAAAGAATAATTTAGTTATGGAATCACACGGAGGTTGAGAATTATTATTGCGAATTCGCGGGCTGAAACATGTTGATAAATATCGACATAGGAAATTCTGACACAAATTCATAATGCAAATAACTATATGTAGTTATAAAAGTTTTAGTTTTAAGTAAGAATAGAAAAATGATAAATACACATTATGGTTGTGATGAGACTAGGGAGGAATGAATTTAAGAGGCAGGATGTTTTACCCTGAAACTTGCCATAGTACTTTCTTCCGAAGCACTGGTGTCCACCTGCTACATTACACGCTGTGGTGACAGATCATATGCATGGCTTCTGTTCATTTCCTTTAGTTTTGCGAAGAGTACTGAAGCTGGAAGGACACATGCCAAGTCATGCAACTACTCACTGCATCCTAACTTATGCTTTTCGTGTTTATCTTCAGCATTTTAAGGCAAATGGTGTATAGTTACTTTGAAATAGGCAATCTAAAAATTAATGAATTCCAATTGTCCTATCATCAGATATTATACTAGTCTAATCTATTCGTCTGACGAAGCAGCATTAAACTTGTCTATTCTGTGGGCGAAGCATGTTGCTATGCAGTAGTGGCCGTATACGTATATGGAAATTTTTGGTGTTAATAGCGTTAGTGAAAGTGGTGCTTGTTTTTCTTGCCTCATTGAAAGTTTAGACACTAATAATATACATTCAACGATCTATTTAATTACTCCTTAATCCATTGACTTATTGTGCATTCACTGTCCCATATCGCAGTCACAAACCCTCAAGTACGTAGACAGAAGATACATATGTAATTTATTTATTTAACACAAATAAATACAACGTTTGGAAGTGCTATAGTGAAATTACATCAAATCTTTCAATACAAATGTCTGAAGAGTTAGAACAGAGGAAAAAATGGTAGTGTGTTCAGATCCTCTCCTTGAAGCTCCACAGCTACATTACCAGTAGGTATAAACACGTGAAACTTGAGAAGTATTTTCAATCCCTGTAAGTGAATTTTACCTTCATGCAGTTAGGATAATGTCTGATAATTCCTTGAGAAAAAGGCGATTTGGTCTCGTATGGAACAGTAGCGATGTTGTGATCCATGGCACATGGGCAAAATGGAAAGGCTGCCTGACTTGTCGTCGTAGAATGCGTTGGTGCAGACGGTTTAAGTCGAAGGTCGACTCTTTGAGGTCCCTGTAGAAACTGTAGACCACTATCGAAAAGTAAACCAGCAGACCTGCACAGATGTAGACCTCATATAAATTGGATACACAGAACGATATGAAAGAGCAGAAGTTTTCAGCATGTGATTGAATTTCGACTCTGAAAACGGAGGCAGCAAGTTTCTTCCTAACTGTAGTGTATACCTACAAAATAAACGGTGTCACTGCCCAGACAACTACAATCTCAAAATGCAGCACCTTGGAAGCCACAGATCTTACATCAGTTTGTAAGAGATTCAGATCGTAATTCGCTTTATTTGTAACTTTGGACGGATACTCTATATTTATTCTGGTTTGTTGCTGTCATCTGTAATGGCTGTTGATGTAGGCCTGCATATATTATTACATTGTTCAATACAATGAAACATCCTTGCTGGTTACTAAGCAAGAGTGTACATTTTTGATAGACTTGGATTTATTTCCAATTTCTACTGTAATTATAAGACCGATTGTGACCTATGGTGCTAAATCATGGACCTGACAAATATAATGACTTGAGAAAGAAAAATATTGAGAAAAATATACGGCGCATCATATGAAAAGTTTATTGGAGAATAGAAATGAATCAATAAATTAATAACAAAATTAAATATCCAGATATTGTGACCATTATCAAAGTACGTCACTGGGAATGGCTTGGGAATGTTGTTACAAGGGATGGTACAAGGACAGTAAAGAAGTTAACGGAAGGCACATCAGGAGGAAGGAGAAAAGGGGAAGACCTAGACTAATGTGGATGGACGATGCTGAATCGGACCCAAGGAATATGAGTGTAAAAAGATGGAGAACAAGAACTTTTGATAAAACAGAATGGACATTTGCTGTGAGGGAGGCAAAGGCCAAACTCACAGGGCCATAGTGCTAAAGAAGAAAAAGATTTATACTATAAAATATTTCGAAACATTTTGTTAGCAGGCATTCCACAGATATCTGCTTCAAACGAAGAATGTGTACAATTTCATTCTCATATGTTGATAGTAGGCTTGTATATACAATTTAAAATTTTCTGCATAAATAATTCATCATCACTTCAGGGATTAGATTAGAGAGACTATTTCATCTTCATTCAAATATCTTTCGGTTAGTCCATCTTTCTGTTGGCTTTTTATTGCTCTTCTGTCCTTGTATAACGTAAATTAGAATTATTTTTGGGATATAATTTCCTTCCGTCAATTCAACATTTTCCTACCATCTAATGTTTTAGTCAAAATCTCTGTCCCTACTATGTTCACTTCTCTTAAGACATCAGATCCTTAATGCTATTACTTTATCTCAGGAAACGTATTCTCGGCTTGTTCTGGGTTTTCATTATTTTCTATTATTTTCCGAATTTTTACAAAAGTTGCTTGGTAAAATGACATTTATTCTTTGTTTTATTTACGTAGTCATTGCACACTGAAGCAGTCTTGTGGACTCGGTAGCATTGTTTTAAAGCAGGCAAACTGTTCGGTCACTCTGAGGGTCACACATTCTATTTCATGTAAGTGCAGACTCACTGCCGCCTAAATAAACACGTGTTCATTATTTTTGCGATACTCACCGTTGACCAACAGTGTGAAGACGGCGACAATTATTGCAGGTTTTGTTATTAAAAGTGGCCAGTCATAAAGCAAAGTAATGCAGCTCCAGAGAAGGTTTATGAGTGACAGGAATGGAAGTGCCATGTGCCACACCAACCATGGAACTAGCAACTCAGCACGTTTCTGACAACCAAAAGAAAGTCTGTGTAACGTCCATCGTTAAACAATGAAGTTCATGTATCTAATATTCAAGGCAAAACATTTGTCAGTGCTCTGAGCTACGATTTTCAAAGAGTCATTGAAGTCCTTAGCTGTTAATTTAATTATTATTTAGAACAGGGGTGTCAAAGTTTTCTCGCCAGTGAGCTACATGATCATAAATCCATATGTGGGCGGGCCAAGTGAGTCTTATATTCATAACGGTGATGAAGTATATAGCCTGTTAGCTGTTCAGAAATATTGATATTTTAGTAGTAATGCATTAGATGTCCAAGAAGAATTATGCATTCTGCTTGGACATCTGGACCCCTTGAGTATGGGAGACGCACCCTGTCCCGAAACGTCGATAACCAACTACCCAGTACAACGGCCTAACAGCCCAAAAGATCTAAAACCTTATGTGGTCACTAGTTGATCTATTACTTCGAAATCCACACTGATTCTCCCCATTCATTTTGCCTACATATGCATTTGAATTTTACAGAAAATTGTTGGATAATATTTTGTGTGTAGTTGATGTCGGTTATATGCATCGATAATTATTGGTCTGTTTTATCGCCCTTCTTACAAATAAGTACAATGATTTATTCCTACTGTTGCGGCAATTTTTATTCCAAATCGTAGAATTTTTGCTGTATGAAATATTTCTCCCCACAGGTGGCGCTTTTCTTGCTATTGCTGTCCCTTCTGTACTTTTTCGTTTCCATTTGTCCTTGACCGCCGGTACCTGGCTTCACTTTCATTCGGAAGGGCGAACTGAATGCTTGCAAAACTCGCCTTATGTTGTGTTGTTCTAAATTTCCTGTCGGTGGGGAACCGCAAGGTCGATATCTCTGAAGTGTTGCTACGGGGTATGTTATTTGGTTCTTTGTCATCTTGTTATACTCAGCACCACGCAGGTTTGTTAGGTGTTATGTGTGACTACATTGTATTTGTAATGATCACATATTCATGTGTGCGCCTGGATAGCGTAGTCGGTATAGCGACTCGCTACGGGCTGGACTGTCTGCAGATCGATTCCCGGTGGGGGCGAGATTTTTCGCAGCCGTCCAGACCGGCCCTGGGGCCCACCCAGCCTCCTATATAATGGGTACCGGGTCACTTTCCCGGGGGTAAAGCGGCCGGGGCGTGGAGTTGACCACCCACCCCCATCTAGTGCCGAGGTTAAAGAAAGAGTAGAGCTATACCTCTACTCCCCCTCTGGACCTTCATGGCCTGTTCTAGGGAGAACTTTACCTATACCTTTTACATATTTATGTAGCCTGGACTAACGCTTAAGTTGGTATCTTTTGTGGGGCCATGTTGTTGTAACTGTACAAACAGTCTAAGGTCCTTCTTATTTCTAAATTGTTATGTATCACATGTTATATCATATTTCTTTTATTTTGCTTTGCATTCATATGGCTTCCAAGTTTCAGGTCGAGTAATTGAGTTGCGTAGCAGGCCAACCTGAGAGGGTGTGCAAATTAATATATTTATGTATCTCAGAACTTATTGTTCCATCTCCTGCTTGAATCAGTTTCGTTGACACCAGATCGTTTATCAAAGTTTAAATAGCCACCTGAAAATCAGAAGCACTAGGCTCAGCAGTATGTGTTTAAGTCTGCATTATACCATTAGCCCCATGTACATTCAATAAGTAACAGAAGTGACTATTACGCAGTATTAAAAATAATGTGGGGATCTGCATGCAGATCGAGTGAAACCCCTAGAAATGTAAAAAAAAAAAACGAAACTTTCTTCGGCTTGCATTTTGACAGTACTCAATAATCTTATAATGATCTAACAATATTTGAAATTCCATTTCAAATTTATATTATTTACTTACCATCACAGCACCTTGAAGAAGTGTCATGTTAACGATTACCCACACTACACAGGATATACCAAACAGGAGAAGAAAGTACCTCTCATCTGAAACAGAAATGGAATAGGAGCATGTGGTAAAAATGTTTCACAAATTCTGAACCACAAGCAATTTAATTAGGCTAGGTTATTGCATATATTTAACAATTTGTGTAGTCTTATTTCTCTCGTTTTCTGTAACATTTATCTACATTATTTACTAACCACTTACTAAAACACTGATGTAAGTTACATGTAAAAACTAAACCCAACTAATCAAATTCATATGTCAAATGACCATTGGCGCACCCAAGGGGGGGGGGGGGGCTGCAGGACTGCAACCCCACCCCCAAAGCGAAATTTAAAAACACAGACTTTGTAGACAAGATTATATTAAAGGTTTTACGTGATTTACACTTCAGCCTAAATCATCCACCGAAATCGGCTGATGACAAGTTAACGCTATCCATCCCGTTGTGTATATAGAATACGTAGTGTTATATATGATGACTAGTAAGTTGGAATATCGAAAAATATAATAAAAACTTACAGTTATGTAGATATTATTTTCTTTTTCAGTTAGTTTTAATTTTCCCTGTAACCTAACTGGATGTCGACTTGGAGAGTATGATATTATTCTCGTAACATAGTTTTTAAAATGAAACCTAAATTATATGTAGCCTCAGGGTCACCCCCCCCCCCCCCGAAGAAAACATCTGGGTTGCGCCTATGCAAGTAACTGATTTAGGAATGTCCGTTACGCCGCTCGTATCTAATGTAGTCCAGCTCCCAAAATGATTCTTAGAATTCTGGTGCATTAATGGACAGAGAATACTCTGTTAAGCTCGTAATAATTTTATATAACGGACTGTCATGGTTAATTGTATGATTACCCTACAGATGCCTCACACCCCTTATATTATTACGCATAACGTGTTGACAGACAATACTAGAATCCAGAGTTTCTCCCCATTCTTATTAGAAGACTCTGCATTAGATATTTGTGCGTCGTTTACTTACAATAAGTAGCATATATTTCAGTCGAAGATTAATCTTTATGAATATTATAAGCGTTCGTTCATTCATTCTGTAGTCTGTCTTACGACAGGTCCGTAGCATATTCCAAAGCTAGTTCTCCACAGGGTGCGATTAGTGCTTTCTCTTTCAATTTCCAGTATCTTCTCTTTTCCTTAAGGTCATCCAGTAGCCGCTTACGCCTTCTTCCTCGTCTTCACGTCATTTCTATCCTTCCTTCTAACTTTTTTTCAATAACGTGTTTAGAAGGCAGTTTCTACGCAAAATATGACCAATCAACTTAGTCTTTCTTCTTTTTATTGTATGTAGGATATTCCTCTCCTTCTTGACTCTATGTAATACTTCTTTATTTCTCACACGATCGGTCCAACTGATCTCCATTCTTCTCCAACACCACATTTCAAAACTTTCCAGGTATTTCTGATCTACTTTCCGAAGTGTCTACGCTTCAGCACCATACAAAGCTATGCTCCAAATGTAGCACTTCACTAGTATTATAAGCGTGCAATATATGTAGTAGTGATGTGCATTCATATTGCATGAACGCAATGCTATAGTAATGACGATATTGCGAGGGTGTAATAAACATGAAGTTGCATCTTACACTGAAAATTTAATGCACGTTACGAATTTTTTAAGGATATTCCTAATTGTGAGATAGACTATATACGACCGACCGTGTGCTTAGTCTGAAATACTAACGAAAGAATTTGTGTGAAATGCACTAAAATATGACTGGAAAATTCAAATTCGTTTTTTTTCCACCAGTTGAAACGTCTACTTCATATGACACGGAATCGAATTATACAGCTTCTTGCAAAATATTGTTACGTGACTTACGAGTAACTAACATGTTGTTTGGAACATTCATCGTTACGGTAAATGACCAAACACAAAGGGAAATAATTATGGATTCCTGCAGTGTCACGATCATTGCAACAGTACATTTGTGTCAGTAATAAATGGAGGTCAAGCCCAGTACGCTGCACAAAATGACGCCTTTGCACAAAGTGTTTCGCCTCCATTGGAATAATTTTTAGGCGTTTTCGCAAAATTGCGAAAAGCGACTATTAGGTTCGTCATGTCTGTCTGTCCGTTTGTCCTCTTGGAACAACTCGGCTCCCACTGGCCAGATTTTCATGAAGTTTGATATTTGAGTATTTTTCGAAACTCTGTTGAGAAAATTCAAGTTTAATTGACATATGGCAAGAATAGCGTGTACTTCACATGCAGACCTATGTACAGTTATGATAGTGTATCGCTGAATTCTTCTCAGAATGAGAATATTTCAGGAAAAAGTTGTAGAAGAAATCAAAACACACATTTAATGTTCAGTAAATTGTTTGTCCGAAAATCTTGCCGTTTATGATATAATGTGGAATAATACGGTGGAGCCAAACAGGCCACAAACGACAAAATAATACGGCGCTGAAAAGATGCGATTTTGCATGTCGGATAACTAATGCTACAGACACACACTCAGAATATCTAATACTTATTGTTTTTCCAAGGCAAAAATGGTTGCGCAAAAGCGTTACAATGTTACGTTGTACGTACATTGCCGGTCTTATTATTTTTATAATAAATTTATTTGTCTTATATAAAGTTATTATTTTAAACCTTATCTGTTCCCCTGGTTTTTTGGTGAGATAAGTACTCCGCTTAACCTTTTAAAGCACAATGGTTTCTATATGTACCAGTATCTTAAAAACCCTCAACATTTCCCACACAGGAGAATATATTTAAGTCCTGCGTATGATTCTTACAACGAAAAAATATTATTTCCAGAAATTTACATAAACCGCTTGGTCTTTATGATGGAGACATAGTGTATTTACTGCGCGGTAGGAGCTGAATTGTATTATGTTACTTATACAAGCTCTGTGTTTCAGAGGCTTAAGGTGTCGTCCGTTCTCGTAATGTTTACGAGAAATGTGCTTAATTCCACATATTGCCTATTTATTGTTTCTGTTAAAATGCTGAACTATAGAGAATTTTATTTTTTGATAAGAAAGTGTATCATATATATGAGGCTAGTGGCAGGAAGCGAGAAAAGTGATCGTGCATGGTTCAAAAATATATTTCGTCTTGAAAAAATTCGCAGCCTTCTGCTTTATATGCGTGCTGAATATGACAGGAACGTAGTGGGAGTAAGCTTCCACTGTTGATATGCTCCAAATATAAGGCAGTTTCTGATGCTCTAATAACTGCCTAATTCTTGCCATTATTCACTCCAAAGAGAGCGCCATTATATATTATAATTATCCTACATCTAATTTCGCCCAGTAAATGTTAGTACGTGTAAATTCACACAGCGCGAAATTAAGATTATTGTTTTTTTACATCACTCTTCATTAAAGTCGCATTTGTCGTCGTCCAAAGGAACATAATACGTGAATGGACAACACTGTAACAATAATGGCCGTTAGCAACACTTAAATGCTTTTATTATGACTGCAAAGTATTTGATGTGCCAAAACCAACTCGGAGAGACATAGCTAACAATAAGTAACAAAGTGTCGAAAAATTAGGCAATATTGTAATTGTTAGGAAGTCCGTCTTGAATGAGGACTTAGGAAACGCGCTGGTTTATTACTGCTTCATTATTGAAAAAACAATTCTTGGCTTTACTCTCAAGCATGTCAAAATGATAGGATACCAACTGGCAATTAAGAATGGGATTTCCCCCAATTTCTGGCAAAATCAAGAAAGCAAAATGAGTCTGTGCAAGTCATAGCTGATATTTTCAGCGAGAGGCAAGGTTTTACACCAGAAAATATTCGAAAGTTCTTCGGTATCTCTGAGTCCTGACATATTCGGCCCCTTTGGTGCGCAAGTTCTCTTTAATTACAATTCAGAAAAATTTTTGATATGCTTTTGCGTTGTTAATACCTTTTCCCTGGAAGATACGCTTTGGGCAAAACTGCCCACCCTACTTTTCCAAGTTCCTAAAAAAGGGGAAATTAAAAAAGTGAACGTTATTTTTATGAGCACAGGCACAATGTCACCCTGCAATGCATTCATACCATTAAGTTCCAGTTTCATGACACAGCCTTGTTGGAATTAGACATTTTCGAAATTTGGGCGAAAGTAGGCGCACTTCGTTTATTAGACTTAGTTTCTCATCTTTCTCAATTTACACTAACAACGTAACCGAAGAGCAACAGTCGTAACTCAGAACATGGATTCCGTCCAGCGCTTACATAATTCTGTGTTGTAAGGTACTCACTGTAAAGTCCGAAGTCGTAATCTGACACAGATTTATAGCCAAATCCGCAAGCAGCTCCCAGCACGGCGACTACCTGCAATAAACAACGGAAGAGAGGTACAGTGTTGCACAGTGTGCCACGATTTACGCTTCTAGGAGAGCAGGAAGATATATTACTCTAAACTGAATAGTAGCAAGTATTTCACAGACTTTTAGGCCTTTAATGTTTTCGCGAATGTGTTTTTATTTGCTAATTTCTATCCCAAGTGTTTGAACTATGCCAGTTTCTATAAAGATTATTAGTTATCTTCATGTAATGATATTGCCAAAAACTGTGATGACTGAACATGTGTGCAGTCTCAGTCTGCGTTTTGCATGCTGACTAGTCTGCGAGACTTTTCTCTTGCGTTACCAAATAAACCACTCCGATGACAATTGTTCCAGTTCTCAGGCTGACGCAGCCACAGCAACATTTCTTTATCCTGATGACACAAACCATTTACAGCCAGAGAAGCACTCAGGATGAAAACTGAATCTAACAACGTATGAGGAATGCAGTGAATGATGGGTTCTTCCACATGGAACTGCCAGTTGGAATATATTTCAAGTACTTGAGTTTCTCTGTTAGCTGATATTAATAATTGAAGTATTGGATTAACACGATCACAGAGGGATTGTCAATATACATAACCAAACTTCCAGAATGCGTGTGATAACTGACACTTAATGAACTAAACATGATTTTCCTTTTGCTCCTCTGTTAATGTAGCCTCATTCAGTCAGGGACGAACAAAACACGATCAGCAGTTTCGATTAGACTTTAGTCGGTGTGCGGTCCATTACTACTTTAATTTCGTCGAAAATAGTATAGAAGAAAAAGTCAAAAATATTTACGCTAGTTTTGAGATTTGTACTAGTATTTACTGTCTTAATTTGCTGTGCAAGCAACGAGAAATTTCAGTGGAGTAGAATCCAGAAGATTCAGCTTAATTATTCCTCGTATTTTTTAATTTTGTGCACTCAGAAAACATACAGACGTGTAAAATTAATTTCAGTGTCTAGAATGTTGTAATTTACATTTTTGACTACACCATTTGTTGTTTTAAGCAAATAAAACTGTCAGTCTTCATCCAGTGAGTATTTACAGCCGTCAGAGCTCCTAAAATTAGTGGCAGAGGACAACGACCGACAGCCGTGAAAATATGAAAATGGGTTTTTGGATTCAGCTTCTAGACGACATTTCGGGCACTTCTAGTGTGATGATTGGTACACCGTGTCCTTAACCCTGAATGTGCGTTCTGTATTCCTTTGTATATATTGGAAATGTGAACTCAGTATAAGTGAATGCAATGCAAACATTAAAATACTAAGTAGATGAGCAATATACACAAACATAGCCAAGTTCCTAACTCCATTATGTAAAACATAAAGGTGTTCATCACCTGTTACTGAACTACAGTGTTAATGATAGTGTTCACAAGAGCCAGTTACTTGACCTTGCCCTGAGCGACTTAATTGCAATCAACACCCTCAAGCCACATTAATTTCAGAATTATTCCCCATCCACGCCTGCGTCTGCCAAGCTGCGTCCTTCCAGGAAGTTCTCGAATAAAATTCTGTATGCGTTTCTCTTCTCTGTTATGCGTGTTACATACCACAGTCATCTCACCCTATTTTCTACACCTCCTGTTACTTTCCCCCCTCACTCTCTGTTTCTTGTCCAAACGTTCTCCTCAGCACGCTGTTTACAAACAGCCACAACTTGTACCTATGAGACAAAATTTCATATCCAGTCAAAACAAGAGGTAAAAGTATTGATTTTTGTGTTTTAACAATTAGCTACGTTTCTACGGGAGCAGGAAGATATATTACTCTAAACTGAATAGTAGCAAGTATTTCACAGACTTTTACGCCTTTAATGTTTTCGCGAATGTGTTTTTATTTGCTAATTTCTTTCCCAAGTGTTTGAACTATGCCAGTTTCTATAAAGATTATTAGTTATCTTCATGTAATGATATTGCCAAAAACTGTGATGACTGAACATGTGTGCAGGCTCAGTCTGCGTTTTGCATGCTGACTAGTCTGCGAGACTTTTCTCTTGCGTTACCAAATAAAACACTCCGATGGCAATTGTTCCAGTTCTCAGGCTGACGCAGCCACAGCAACATTTCTTTATCCTGATGACACAAACCATTTACAGCCAGAGAAGCACTCAGGATGAAAACTGAATCTAACAACGTATGAGGAATGCAGTGAATGATGGGTTCTTCCACAGGGAACTGCCAGTTGGAATATATTTCAAATACTTGAGTTTCTCTGTTAGCTGATATTACTAATTGAAGTATTGGATTAACACGATCAAAGAGGGATTGTCAATATACATAACCAAACTTCCAGAATGCATGTGATAACTGACACTTAATGAACAAAATATGATTTTCCTTTTGTTCCTCTGTTAATGTAGCCTCATTCAGTCAGGGACGAACAAAACACGATCAGCAGTTTCGATTAGGCGTTAGTCGGTGTGCGGTCCATTAGTACTTTATTTTCGTCGAAAATAGTATAGAAGAAAAAGTCAAAAATATTTACGCTAGTTTTGAGATTTGTAATAGTATTTACTGTCTTAATTTGCTGTGCAAGCAACGAGAAATTTCAGTGGAGTAGAATCCAGAAGATTCAGCTTAATTATTCCTCGTATTTTTTAATTTTGTGCACTCAGAAAACATACAGACGTGTAAAATTAGTTTCAGTGTCTAGAATGTTGTAATTTACATTTTTGACTACACCATTTGTTGTTTTAAGCAAATAAAACTGTCAGACTTCATCCAGTGAGTATTTACAGCCGTCAGAGCCCCTAAAATTAGTGGCAGAGGACAACGACCGACAGCCGTGAAAATATGAAAATAGGTTTTTGGATTCAGCTTCTAGACGACATTTCGGGCACTTCTATTGTGATGATTGGTACACCGTGTCCTTAACCCTGAATGTGACAGGCTGCTCGCTGGTAAAGTTCATGAAGCTTATGAATCAATTTTACGTTGTGTTCACCGTGAATTCTGATATCACTCAACAATTAAACCAACAAATGCACTTTATTTCTTAAGCATGTCCACTAGTTGACATGCTTAAGAAATAACGTGCATTTCTTGGTTTAATTGCTGACTTATGAATCAATGTTAAGATAATACGTAAAATTTACACAAGATAACAATACTGCCTACTCTGTGTGAATAGAAACGTCCAGCGCATAAAGTTGTCCTTTAGCGGGTCATGGTTACTCAAGTGCTCACTTGATCCCCTATTGTTTTGTGGAACTCTGTGGAATCCTGGAAGCTCATCATCTTTAACACTGTAAAGAACGAGTTCATAACTATGCTTAGTGCTTCTCTCTGTATTCATTTACGTATATATAAATACACACATGCAGGCCTTTGTTGAGCCAGTTCACTCTCTACATATTGTTTCTCTCCCTAGTCATATGTATGCACAGGCCCTTTGTTGAGCCAGTTCACTCTCTACATATTGCTTCTCTCCC
Source organism: Reticulitermes speratus (assembly GCA_021186555.1). NCBI lineage: Eukaryota > Metazoa > Arthropoda > Insecta > Blattodea > Rhinotermitidae > Reticulitermes > Reticulitermes speratus. The sequence continues at coordinate 33,801,807 of JAJKFL010000001.1, read as the reverse complement.
TAGTCATATGTATGCACAGGTCCTTTGTTGAGCCAATTCACTCTCTACATATTGTTTCTCTCCCTAGTCATATGTATGCACAGGTCCTTTGTTGAGCCAGTTCACTCTCTACATATTGTTTCTCTCCCTAGTCGTATGTATGAACAAGTCCTTTGTTGAGCCAGTTCACTCTCTACATATTGTTTCTCTCCCTAGTCATATGTATGCACAGGTCCTTTGTTGAGCCAGTTTCACTCTCTACATATTGTTTCTTCCCTAGTCATATGTATGCACAGGTCCTTTGTTGAGCCAGTTCACTCTCTACATATTGTTTCTCTCCCTAGTCATATGTATGCACAGGTCCTTTGTTGAGCCAGTTCACTCTCTACATATTGTTTCTCTCCCTAGTCATATGTATGAACAAGTCCTTTGTTGAGCCAGTTCACTATCTACATATTGTTTCTCTCCCTAGTCATATGTATGCACAGGTCCTTTGTTGAGCCAGTTCACTCTCTACATATTGTATCTCTCCCTAGTCATATGTATGCACAGGTCCTTTGTTGAGCCAGTTTACTCTCTACATATTGTTTCTCTCCCTAGTCTTATGTAAGCACAGGTCCTTTGTTGAGCCAGTTCACTCTCTACATATTGTTTCTCTCCCTAGTCATATGTATGCACAGGTCCTTTGTTGAGCCAGTTCACTCTCTACATATTGTTTCTCTCCCTAGTCATATGTATGCACAGGTCCTTTGTTGAGCCAGTTCACTCTCTACATATTGTTTCTCTCCCTTGTCATATGTATGCACAGGTCCTTTGTTGAGCCAGTTCACTCTCTACATATTGTTTCTCTCCCTAGTCATATGTATGCACAGGTCCTTTGTTGAGCCAGTTCACTCTCTACATTGTTTCTCTCCCTAGTCATATGTATGCACAGGCCCTTTGTTGAGCCAGTTCACTCTCTGCACATTGTTTCCTTATTGATGTCTATGCAGAGGCCTTATGTTAAGCCAGTTTATATCTCAAAATACTCTTTCTCTCCTGTTCATATCTATACTTAGGCCTTATGTCGAGCCAGTTCACATCTCTGCACATTGTTTATCTCCCTATTCCTCTCTGTACGTAGGTACCTAACGTAAGAATCGAGTGGACAGTGTTTCTGCATAGTATATGGGACGTTCTTACATGAAGTTCTACCTGTATTCCTTTTATGAGCCAGCCATCCTAATAATAAAATGAAAAAGTACAAATTATGAAACTCGTCAATATGTAATTTTCTCCATTTCTTATTTTGCGTAAGGCCAACGTTACTATTAGGCCTTGGTAGTCTGTGAAGACTAATTTATTGATTTCATGATGGAATGGCCTCTTGTTGACGACAGTTTATTCTGTGTACATAAATGTCTTGCCTACGTTTCATAAAACTAACTACGAACAAATAATCTCCTTAAAATGTTTGTAAGATCAAACTATCAATCAGCATTGAATTAATGATCGGCAACGTAATTAAAATACAACAAAAGTTTTGTTACACATTTAATTATTCTGAAGTACATATTTCATAAGTAGGCCTTACGTACAATGATGCTATTTTAGTTAAGTGTATATATATTGCACGTAGAAAGCTTTTCTGAATCCCGATGTTATTTTGTCTAATAATACAACAGATGCAGTCAAATGAAAGCGACATTGTGTAAAAGAGTGGCACTTAATGTGATGATGTTTAGCTGTTTTCTTGCATCTAAAACCAACAACAAAAGGCAGATGTCTTCTTTGGCGGTTTTTAACACAGACTTATATGGCAGCCGTCAGTTTCACTCGTTCATATCCTTGTGACGTCTTCTTCAGTTTATGGTAAAAGCTGTTCACCACAATGATGAAGTAAATCAGCACGGCTGTAACCGAGACACACAAAAATTAACAGTGCTAAAGCATACTTCTGACTGTGTTTATGGTAACTGATGGTATGAATTATTATTCAGTTTTACAACCTGATCAAATTCGTGTGGGAATATCAGACACATTTTATACATAGACTTCTTTATTAATAATTTGTATTCGAGATTTGAGTACCTATTTTCCCAAGGTGTTACATTAGATAAGATTTCTTACTATGAAGCTCGACGCCATGTAGAACGGAAGATGAAACGCAGTGACAGTCTTTCAGTCAGTGTGTAAAAGCAACTCTGTGAAATATATTCATGATGCACCACATAAAGGAAGGTTGTGTAGCTGAAGTTTTGTCAAGTATGTGATTTAGAAAACCAGAAACGTGTATTAAATATCTGTGGAACTTACGTATTTTTTTGTGTTTAAAGCTTTTTTTGTCACGTAATTTGTTAATTTCTGTTGCAAACTCAGTCCCAGATGCATTCTCACATATCAGCGTGGGTATTTTAAATGTATGTTGTAATGTGCTAACAGGTATGGGTAATTTAATCACTAAGACTGCGGATTTAGAACCCTGAGGGGGCATGGACTCACGCCTTCGTTATTTCGTGTCGTATTGTCGAGTGCAGTTACAGGCGTTGCAGTTGGTCGATTTTCTCATCCAAGCAGTCGTATAAATGTGAAAAGTGTCAGAAGTTCCAGAATGAATTCTGAATCTGACCAGGTCAAGATTTAAAATCCGTGAAATGAAATGAATTGAAATTTGCCATGTATGACAGATTTTCTATTGCCTATGTTAGGAAGAGATGTTCAATAACGTATTTGTGTCCGATTCTGTTTGTTAAATACGAGAAAGCTGAAGATATAAGTAAGAATAATAAGGGGAACTGTCGTGAGAGTCTGCCATTCCGTCGACAAATCGCTTGGTTATTACTGCGATTCGCAGACTTTGAAAATGCAAAACAAAACAGGGTGAGCTTTTAAGTATGCTGACAAAGAGCGACTTTATAAGGTTTATTTCATAAAATAATCATGTTTGTTCTTTCAATCAAGGTTTTGTATGTTCGTAATGTACGTGTGTATAAACATGTTTTGTGAAAGCAATTGTACTTTTATCTTGGGATTAATTGCTGTGTTGATAACGTAGATAACGGGGAGACAACTTTACAAAGACGTTGCACTGTAAATCAATTCTCCTTGCCTGATGTATCGGAGATCATTCAGAGAATGTAGCAGCCTACTAATTTAAATTTCGTAAGCAGGCAGATATTAAATACTTTAAAAATATAGTATTAACATTGTCACAGTACAGGCATGTGGTTGTTTGTCCATTTAAACTTTGTCGGTAATATTTAATTATTAATTTATCAGTTTATTTAATGACACTTTTCAAATGCCCACCACTTTCCACGTCATATGGTAGGATGATTTTTTGAAATGATAAATTTGAACCTATGAAGCGGTAAGTGATAGTAGTCTATTTTAAGGTACTACGAGTATTTTGGCGTTACTTGGAATGACTGAAGGAAACTGAGAAAACCATAATTTCAGACAATGAATCTTTAATCCGAGATATTATTTCGGAAACTTCCAAATAAGAAGAATCTAACCAGAATGTTGCAACGTTTGACCGGGAATCACGTAAGACTGATGAGATAAATTAGAAGAGAAATTATGAAACCTCTATTCACGTCGATTTTATTTGTTGCGGGTTTGCTTAATGACCTTTCTTAACTCAGGTTATGAATCGTCGAATTGTAGGTTGATTAGCAAATAATGAGCTGGATTTTTGAAACAGTAGATGGTGTCCTAATATAATATACCCACTGGTATTTTTATGGAGATACTGAGTAAAACCACAGAAGACACAGAAGATCCGACATTTGGACAAACACTTAAGCTGAATCCTCATAAACACGAACGGAAGCAGGAATCGCTTGACAGCAGCGACTGTCATACAAAACTTCGAAAAATTTTAACCATTCACGTGTGCCCATTGCAAATTGGACTGTAACAACCCGATCTGCTTTGTGTATCAATAGGAACTGCATCTCCATTTCCCGATGATACGGAGGCTGCCTATTGCTTCCAAATATTGGTGTCAACCTATGAACCTCTAAGGTAACAACACACGGAAGACTGTTTTCTGAACGTACAATACCTATTTGTTAATGGAACCTGGGAGTAGCCACTCACCTTCGCTGATTATAACAGCTATGATAACTGAACCCAGTTCAACTGCATGGGCGTCCATGTAATTCCTTACAATGTCGCCGCACCAAACAGCGACAATCACCTGCAGGAAGAAAAGCACCAAGTGCCAGGCAACCCACGGAGCAACGAAATCGGCATCCTCCTGTCAACGTATCAAACACAGCTAAACCATTTTCTTAAGTCAAATTATCCGGTGCTGGATCCTCGCCTGCAGGAGGCGAGGATGCATCACTGATAATACAAGTAACGCTGAGGGACACGACTGAAGACAAATATTTCTTGTTACAATGTTTGAGCATAAATTAATAATTAAGCCATTGTACTTTAAAATAATATAAATAATAACCATGGCTCGACAGCCCTATGTGGGCTTGGGCCTCCTCTTTCCGAGATTACTTGGTCTTGTGCATTTATGGCAGTGAGTGACCAGCCCACTGGCCGCGCTGTTCGACTCAATCCTGATGTGACTGCCAGAGCCATCTGGCAGTCAGTCAGGAGACTTGGGTGAGAAATTGTACCTTAAAATATATGTCTTAAATCGTATTCGTATATTACATCACATAAACAAGTGGCCCTATTGTGTCAATTGTAAAGGGATACAAGTTTACTAAATAGGCACATTTCACCGTCTCAACAGCCACAGCATTTGTGTAGTATGTTGACAATGCCCGACATGTTTATAAAACTATGTTTCATCGTCAGGGTTTCCTTAAGTTTCTATCGGTGCTCTTTCACAGCTTTTCTGATAGCAAACGATAATGGTCAATTATCGGTGCTGTAGAAGACCCCAGAAGAACCTTAAGGGTAACTTGATAACCAGAATTTTCCAAACCTGTCGGGCGTAGTGTAACAAACTACAACAAATGTAATGCTTGTATTAGAGGGCTAACTGTGCCTGTTTATGCAGCAGTACAGCACTATGTCAGTGAACATAAAATGTAAGTTAGAATGTGAATATGCTGACAATACGCTGTCGAATAGCGAAGCCTTTTTATTAAGAATTTTAATTCTTTACTGAAACCTTGAAGTGACGTGTTCTGTCCATTTCATATATCCTGCAGGCAGCTCAGTCACCGTGATTATTCAGTTACTCTTTACCCGGTGAGATGGGAAGGAAGACGTCATTTCTGCACGACTTTAGCGAGATGTGGCCCACCGTCCAAAGTGCAACAGAAGCAGATATCTCTGATCGGGCAAGTAATTTGAGATTAATATTTTACGTGATAGAATAGAATTGCATTTTTAGAGTGCTTCGTAATATTTCGTACATTTATCTTTGAACTGCACACGCTACTATTTGCACGGTTTGTCGGTCTTTATGCTTGCTTCAGATTATCTGATAGACAACCAGCTTCTTCAAGTTTTCGTTCCGAGCCTCTTACACAGCCGATGATTTATTTACATTTACAAGGACACTTACGAGACACTTTCACATTTAAAAATGTTTCACATTTATCATGCTTCTGTTCTACAGTGTAGGACGCCATCTTCACCATACTGTAACGATGTACTCCAACATTACCTTATGCAAGCATACCAGCATTAGTGCAAACTGTCCTACAAATATATTAAAAAGCCAAACTACACTATCCTATAGTGACGATCCTGTACGCGTATTAAACATATGAAGCATGTAGACCCAGCTACTTCAAAAGTGGTATATTTTCTTGCTTTCATTTTGATTTTCTCCTTGTTTGTTGTCTTTCGTTTCGTTACGTCTATTTCATGTCTGACTGTATTTTCTTAATGTGTTAAATATCTCAGAATATCAATTTCAATTTCCTAAATGAATTGTACTTTTATATGATACGACAGATTATGTCGAATCACATACTTCTAGAAAAATGAGAAAGAAGTCATCGAAATTTTAATTTCATATCGATCACTGAAACTGTAATTGAAATTAAATATGATGGATTCATATCCTGTAGGATATGAAGCAGTGTCGCTGGGTTTGTGTTTCTCGGCGTTCCAAAGGAACGTAGTGCGTTTATCTTCAAGGGTTCAGGATCCGATTAGAACGTCGGGACACACTGCTCCGGCGACACAGCGTCACATCCCACAAGACCTGAATTCTGCACAACACCGCTGTGGAAACGTCACCTGTCACTGTGACCTTAGTATGAGTATATCGGGCGCTAACACTAGTGGCAGAGTGGTGGGTTGTGACCCCAGTCTATAACGATTGTTGTCACTTAGGGTACTTAAACGGCTTAGAAATATGACTTGTTTAATTAACAATCATGCTGTTTGAGGCCTTCCCTTTTCTGAGATGTTAAGCAGCGTAGTTTAGTCTTTGGCGGCCGACATTTTGGGACAGTTTATCGGTCCGATCTTCAAGGGCAAACAGTCCTTCTTCGACTGCTTGACCCTTGATGAAAGGACTGATAACCTGTCCCGAAACTTCGGTAAACAACTAACAACCTAGACTGCTTAACATCCCAGAAGCGCGAAGGCCTCAACTGCACTGCTGAGGAAGCCTTAAACGTCGCAGTCATGCTGTTTATTAGAAAGGGCGTTTGCGTCTTGCTTCAAGGGGGTATTCACTGACTGTGTAGGAAAGGGTACCTGACATACTTAGGCAAGGCATTCGCTTGACTAACGTGCAAGGGGATACCTCTTAAGTTTGTTTGTTGAATATTAAAACAACTCACGTGTAAGGTACCGTAGAGCAGTGCAAGGTTCACAATAAGCCACAAGACGGACGACACCTTACAGAGGGTGATGAGTGTGTATATTCCTGCAACATTTCACGAATCAGGGTTTACTTGATTATCATAACATGCCTTCTATTATCGATATATAATGCCTAACGTTTTCAGAAATTGTATTGTCCTCGCATTATCAAGTAGGCAAATCAACGTAAAAAATTTTTCTTGTGTCACTGATGTACTGTGATCATGTCCCAGACAGTTTCTTGCATTTTTAAATATATTCAAATTGTGTAATTAAAAGAAATCATTGTCCTTACTTTAGCAGCCCTAGCCAGTCCCGTACAACATGTGGTATGGGAAACCATATGGCTTTGCCCTGTTGATGAGATCTGCGCTCTTCTGGGATATTACGCGGCGTCGTGTGGTAATTGTTTACCGACGTTTCGGGGCAACTTATCGGTCCCATCTTCACGGTTTCCTACTTGGACTCTTGACCTCGAAGATGGGACCGATACGTTGTCCCGAAACGTCGGTAAACAATTACTACACGACGTCGCGTAATATCCCACAAGAGCGCAGATCTCATCAATATCACGTCGGAAGCCTGAAATCAAGGTTCCCTCTGTTGCTTAAGCACTGTACTCTTTCATTCACTTACCAAAATTTCCAAACTCATAGCTGATTTGGCCTTGCGTAGCTTCAGGATAATCCACTGCCAGACTTGGTTTATAGGAGAAGCTTGCTGATACCGTCAGAGAGATAAGATCTGTAACGGCGATGAAGTACTCATTGGTCTTCCCACATTAAAATAACGTACCATATTTAATTGCTGTGCTGTGAGGTGCACCAAATCATAGTAATAAATACACGCAGGTTTTAAATAAAATGTAAGACAGCCTTAGATAAAGTGATCAAAGACTTTTTAATATCAGTAACGTGGTGATCTGCAAGTGTTGTCTAACAAATTTAATATTATTCGTTCCATGCATTGTGACTGTGTCACCCACATACACCAACAAATGCACAAAATGTATATAAAAATCACAAATTATCCATATAAATTAACTCTCCATTTTTCAGCGATAAATCGCCATCATCAGGGACACGTTAACACAGAAGAATTTAAAACAATTACATCAAATTTGCATATCCAGTGCTAAATAAATAAATATATACATACATATAGAACTTCAATGTATTATTTTTATATTCCTTTGTATTAATGTTTATCTGGGCATGGCGGTTTATCGCTGAAACATGTTGGAGATTTCGTGTATATGGATGATATGTGATCTTATATAAATTATGTGCATTTGTTACCTAACAGGTTCCTACCTCACAGTAACCACACTCTCTCCATATGACGACCAATCATTTAATGTTATTTATGGAAGCAATTGTTTATTCTGAGAATCATAAATAACTAAGTAATAAATTGTGTTTGAAACATGCAGCGTTATGAATGTTAAATTAAGTGGTTCATGCAGTAGCAAATATTTTTTAAAGAGTTAAAGTAATTTGACACGTTACCGTGTAGAGGACGCCTATGAAAATAGTTCCACACTTTAGCTTCCGAGACAGCAGCAAACTTCGTTGATCCTATACGTTTCCGCCATTACTGCCTTCCGACAACATGACAGTATGTCGATGCCATTAACCATATTGAAATTATCGAAAGTAGCTGCAGAACAGTTGTTAGTCGGTACAGTCGACGTTTTAGAAGAACGTTAGCTGAAACACCGTCCGTGGAAAGGCGACTGTACCTTAATGTTGTCACGAGAAGTGATATAGTACTACTTCGTAACGGATTAATTTCTGTTTTTTTTCTGTGGTGGCTTGAATTTGCGTGTTACTGCAGATAAGATTAGAAAACGTTGATTACCACTGTTGCCAATTCAATCGCATCTTCACACATATTAAAACTGCCTAAAAATCAGCTTGTTCATCTGTTTCTTATTTCACCCAAGATGACGCCCTTGAAAGTTAACGAAATATTTTGGGTTTTATTTGTCTATATAGTAGAATATATCGCTGAAATCAGAGTCTAAGATTAATCACAAAATCTTTTTTTATTTGTTGTTTTTACGTCTTTACTTTTGCGACTTGTTCTACGGATTTAATACCTCAAGATGCTATTGTTAATTTATCTTTGGCTAAAGAACATATTTTGAACCGATGTACCTTAAATTATATTACGTGTCTTAGCAACTGTAAGGTTTATCTTTGTTATCTGAGCTTGGGATAATAATTGTGGGCAACTAAATGATAGATGACTTATCAGTTGCACCTAAGTATTACAGATCTATGAACAACTTGCTGTAGATAATTCTGTATGCGATATGGTTCTACCATTCGAACAACTAAGCTTGCCTTGGCTGTTTCGTTATTATTATTATTATTAATATATTTTTCGTTTTTTGGGTAACTTTGGCGCGATGTTCTTAAACTGTTGTAACTGACCTTAAAATATTCGCGGGCGTACTTTCGAGATTTGATTTCAAATGGAATCTGGGTGTTTTGTTCGATCCACCACCCGGGGAAAGTAAGACGTCAAAGCAAGATATCATTAATTTCTCGTGGTTTCTGCACTTGTATGCTTCTTTCTTTCAGTGTTGTTATGTGCAGAATGGTCAAATGACGAACCTGCATTAATATGACGAAGGCTTCAGTTTTCGTTTTAGTCCGAACTGGAATTTGACCACCGTGACATTGTTCCATGAAACAGGATGTGTATTTCTTATTTTTATAAACAGCCATTTCATGTTACGAATTAGGGACTTTAGAATTAATATCCGCCATTTGGTGTAGTGAAACGTAATATCAGATTATATGGCCACTATTCTTATTCTTTAAAAAATAAAACTGAGGGACAAGTGAAAACATTTTGCGACAAGTTTGTGAAATATTGTAGGCTGTTACTTTTCACAAGGAACAAATTTTCTGTGCGGGCAAATACAATAATATAGCTGAAGATGCGCTATTTCCTGCAATTGTATCAATACATATTGTCCTCCTAACATTCGATATCGTTTAATTACATCAGTTCGATTCAAGTAATTTAACACAAATACTCGTAATGTGCCAGGACACACCTGGCATTCACTTTGTATTGCTCACTTCGGTCCAGTTCAGGCAGACATGCGTTTTACATTAAAGGATATCCACGCAGCTCATACTTTAAGTATTAACAAAATCACACCTAACAGTCTAATGTGTTTTCCATTACAAATATATGTTTTTTAAACTTTCGAAAACAAATTCTGGAATGTGTCCGGTTTATGTTAAAAGTTCATTTTTCTGACTTCGATGTCTTAAAATATTTATGCGTTTACCCCTTAAAATTATCTGCAATAAAACCATTCTCAGCCACATTGTTTTTAAATTTTACCCCAGAATGTTTAATTAGAAGTATCGGAAACTTCTGAAACTAATGACACAGATCGCCTGTATATAAGTTATATGCTGATGATAATCAACTTATTACCCGAACAGAAAATAATATTTTAACACACAGGCATTAACATACAGTACTTGATATGGAAATAAAGGGAGTATTGGGCAAAATTATCATGCCAAATTCTGGATTAAGTATATCTTAAGAAAAATGCCAAACAAATTAACGGAAAATATGAAAAATTTCAAGGACCTAAAAATGACAATGAAAAGACGAAGTATACTCTTGCGGGAATCTTGAGAAAAAGTAAAAGAAGGACATAATTCAGTTCTCAGTCTGTATCGTCGGCTGTTTTAGACAAATATGGGATGATAGGGCACAAAGTTCAGTGCTGACGGGAGTGTTTGGGCTCAAGACAAACTGCCTAAGCAGGAAGTAACAATGATTTTCTACATCGTCGTTTCTTCAGCTAACGTTTTGCTGAATTCCTTTTTCGGGTGGGTGGCACTGCTGTTTTGTACTTCGGTGGTCTTATATGTGCGCAGTGCCTCAAGTCAGGCCACGACAGCTTATTGCCACATCATTTTAATTAATTTTTTTCTAATCATCCCAGCCGACATTTGAAACTTTCATCTCTTGAATACAAACCTTTGCTACACCATCTTTGTCGGTTTGAAACATTCTGAATGACAAAAGGAGGATTCGAAACCGTATCTTTCCATGGTTTGATATGAATTAGCTGAAAATAATCTGTCAGAAAGGCCTTTGTAGTGCCTTTGACTTCACTAACAAAAATTTTTTGTCGGACAGATCCATAACTCTCAACTGGTGAGGAAAATTCCCGTGTCGTGGAGTTACATGTATTTACGGAGTCCCCGATGAGAGTTAATCCCAAACTCCACCTTCATGTAAACATGCGTTGTTATATTTCATTGAATGTGCATAAATAACATACTGGCTTGCCATACTTCAAATTATAATCGGAAGCTAATTCTGTTGTCGACATGCATTCTTATAGTTGTACGTACGAAGTTGAACGTATTTGCATATTTTTTGTTTCGGAGGATGGTGTTTATATGGTGGTAAGGATACGTCAATTCAGAAGATTCAGATACAGAAGATTTCAGGCTTCCGCCGCAATGTTGATGAGATCTGCGCTCTTCTGGGATATTACGCGTCGTCTTGTGGTAATTGTTTACCGACGTTGTCCCGAAACGTCGGTAAACAATTACCACGCGACGCCGCGTAATATCCCAGAAGAGCGCAAATCTCAAATTCGGAAGAGGGTAAGATTATATATATATATATATATATTATGTGTGTGTGTGTGTGTTGTGTGTGTGTGGAAAGGAGAGAAGAAATTGTTATCGTAGGAAGAATTAGAAGCATAGGTCGGAACCGGACTGATCAGGGAAGCCTTTAATGGAAATGTTGTTAAGGTCAAACATAAAATACTGAACCAACAAATGCACTCTATTATTACTTTTTTAGATATTATATATTATAATCCTTGTAAACCAGTCCAACATGTTTCGATCCCTTCCTGGGATCATCGTCAGGAACACTTGTGAGAGTATAAATTACATAAACTAAAACCAGCAATATAAGTACATGTTAAATCTATAAAATGTATGGGAGATGGTTAAAATTGTAGGCGAACACTTTGGGGTGGATCCCTGGTCTACTGTGTAGCGAGAATTAGTTGTTTTATGCGGCTGGACGGACAGTACTGAAGGTAGAGACTGCTTTAACAGTATGTGTCCTATCCAGCAGCATAAAGCATCTAATTCTCTACACAGTAGACCAGGTATCCATCCCGAAGTGATCGCCTACAATTTTATTCATCTTTTATACATTTTATAGTATAACATGTACTTATATTGTCGGTTTTAGTTTATGTAATTTATACTCTCACAAGTGTCCCTGATGATGATCCCAGGAAGGGATCGAAACATTTTGGACTGGTTTACAGGGATTATATATAACATCTAAAATAATAATAATAATAAGAGTGCATTTGTTGGTTGAGCGTTTTATGTTTTATTGATGACAATGCATAGTAAAAATAATATAAAGGTTGTTACGGTCATTGAGTATAATGCTTCAAGCTGATAATGAAGATTCCGTCTTTGAAGTTACAATACATCATTGACGTTTCTTTTTCTGTGACCCTTTTTGAGATAACAAGAAATGAATTATTGATTTAGTCACATAAAATATGACGACAGACGCAGACACGACAACAGCCATAATCACTGCAAATACATCTAGAAGGAGGTACTGGTACCAAGCGAGTTCTACTGCTGCAGTTTGCAGATGTGGCGCTCCTGCATGTCTGATGACGTACTCGGTCCAGAATACGGCAGTGTCTAGAGGGGACACTGGTCGGTCGTTGAAGGCCCTAGATATCCGAACTGCGTTTTCACGATACCTGGAAGAAATAAGACAATTTCAGAAGGGCTTAATGGATAATTGAAATAGAGTATAATCATAGTATGAAATGTGAATCAGGTCGAAATTTATGTCATAGGACAATGAAAATTCATAGCAGCTGTTACATATCTAGGTCTAGCATGTCTTTAAAATATAGAAACTAGATTCTTCACATTTTGTTATTAAAGTTGCAATCAAAATTTAATACTGAAAAACGGCACATTATTTTCACATATGTATGATATAAAGTAATAATTCTTTCTGTCCTGCAACTAAGAACTTCACTGGACGAGGGCGTAATTAATATAATTTTAAGATGAACCCAATACAATAGGCCTTGAAGTACTTTGTACATATTGAGCTCCACCGATGGGGTTAGGGTAGCCACAAAATATTTGTATCCGTGAGGATTTTTTTTAATCTCAGACTACTGGTTATACAAACAGGGGTTTCAGTTTCTATCGTCAGTTTCTTTAAGAAAGTAGAGGCATGTGCAATATAAGGTTACCATGGCCGCCTCTCGCCAATGTATAGAGTACTGCTATGTCCATCTTAGACGACAGATAACTTTAACAGATGAAAGATCGCCTTTAACCAGTCTGAGGATTAACAGTGTAAAATCCGATTCCCACCTTGTGTCGTGAAGCACGGTCTTCAGAGCTCGCAGAACAGATTCTTTAGTGATACTGTTGAAGTGAAGCTTGACGGCAAAGCCTTCAGACACATACGAACGAATATTGACCTCCTGGTCACCGAACAATGGTATCCCGACCATGGGCACTCCGCTGTGAACAGCCTCGGTCGTACCCATAAGTCCTCCATGGGTCAGGAACACTTTCACATTTCGGTGGCCTGAAAGACAATACAAAACCTCTGGTGTAATTAACATTAGCACATGTAATATCATGCCACTCCTTGCGCAGGAAAAATTTTACAAACGCAGTTTGTCTTAGGCAAAATCGGGAGAGTTATTCAGTCTTAGTTTCTACAACGACGCAGCATCCAAAGAAAATATCAATTGGCGTAACGTAAGTAGATATTTTAAGTCTTTCTGTCAGACAAGATTGTTATATGTCATACCATGTCGTCTTGTGGCCGGTAACAACCTTTCAGAGGAATTTACTGTCGCTGTCTTCAGTGATGACCGATGTAGGACGATAAGGACAAAACCTACTTAAGTCAATGTCTGAAATCATGCAAATTCTTAAACTTCTTCAGATAACTCTGATTTCATAGTTAAAATTAGTTGCACTTTGCTAGGCTTAATTAATTTTTGAAGGATGTGAGATAATCTGCACTGCAACTTACGTAACACATCCACTTGTGGAAGCCACCTTGCTATCTTCACATTTGGAGGCTTGTTGGGAATCGTATCTGCTTCCCATTTCCACAGAATTCGTTGCGGTAGTTCCGCGAACGCCTGTAGAAAAGCGTCTCTTTTTTCTGCGGCGAGTGTATCTGTTTTGACTATTGATCCTAGACTGAAATAAATTACTCCATGTTCAGAGTCGTCTAAGAACTTCTTAATGTCCTGCAATAGGCAAATAATACAGGTGTCATCACTAGCAATAATACAGGTGTCATCACTAGCAATATATTATCAAGTGATACATCACTAGCAGTAATACAGGTGTTATCACTAGCAATAATACAGGTGTCATCACTACAATCCCCTTCAAACTCTTATTTAGAAAACATAGTGACATGAGGTGAAGATACCAGGCACGAGGTACGTTGAACGAATATTTAGGTCAGGCTTGTAGGTATAGGTGCACGTCTGAAGACAGCCAGCCAGTTCTGTGGCAACCGACTGATGACTTCTGAGAAAGAACTTTATGCATTTGTGCCACATTCTTTCTTCATGATAAATTGTAAGCAAAAGTTTTGCAAATTCCTGAATTTACCAGAACAGTCAGTTTCCCAAAGTTAATCATATGACATTCTGATTTTTCATTTTCTTCACGGTTCTTGCTTATGAGGTACTTTTTACTCACGACACATTTGTGTATAATATTTGATGTTACGCTGACGATGGAGGCTATATTGTGGATTTGTGGAATATGAAACCACGGAATTTGGTAGGTACGGACAAATGTTTTCGGGATGCATACTCCATCAGTCTTCAGGTTAGAAGTAAACTAAGGTGGGAGAGCGGTGGTTATACGTTGGGAAAAATCTACACATTTAATATATGTATATAAGCAGCCACTTTTGTATGTTATGCCACTCATACCCTGAAGATGGAAACGGTGTGTTGTGAACCTGCCAGGCTGCACGATGCCATAACCAAAGTGACCATAGTATGGACTCTGCGTTAATTTATCGACCAAACAATTCAATGACTAAGACATTTTAAAGCTGTAATTCTGGAACCATATTACCCTGCCTACTTTCTCGTCAAACACATCCTTTGAAAGTTGTAAGGAATCGTACATGAATACATTACACAGCTTAGTGACAAGACCTAATGTTGTTTCCATTAACTTAAATTCTTAAATTTTAGTCCAAGTTTCTTGCTATTGCTAAGACTGTGATTTTCAACAAACAGAAAATATTTCCTCTGCAATTCTTGGGCATTCCCTGTGCCATATGTCATTTTCTATTCTTGGGCATTCGTTGTGTCATATTTCACGTTCTATAAGTAATTACGCTAAGGCAGGAAGGTTAAACACGGATATCAAATTTCTGCCAACCTGGTATTATACATCTCAGGACCTTACATGATGAGATGATACTGTTATTCCCACCTACAAAGGCCGCAAGACCACAGTATTATTGTTGCCATTTGCAGATAATTAAAATACACAACCTGCAAGCCTATTTAGTTAGGTATAATATATCGTTTATTTTCTATGACTGACAAAGAAACGTGTTAAGTAACTTCCTACACTAAGGCTACGAAATAAGTCCCACTGACAGAAAGCCCTCCTCGTTTTTGTCGAACTGTTGTCCTTCTTCCTCCGGTTGTCTGGCTATTCATTTCGCATGGATAATGGCAGTGATAAACTTTGCAAGCTACAAGCGTTCTTGGAGGGATCATATAGACCAAGGGGTTTGCTTTGAACATTCTTCTCCTTACCATCCTTGGGACGTACTTTCCTTTGCCTTAGTATCTACCTAGATATGAACAAGGTACGAGCTGGAGGAGTCTCAAGTTGTAAGCACACTACACATCTATCGTTTCTCACTTCCCGTCGCTAATGTGGGCCGTCGGCTGAGTGCTTACGTCAATACAATAAACGAGCAGACAGGAAGTTGCAAACGATAGATGTGACGTAAAATAATGACTCCACAACTAACGATATTCCTATTTCAGCTTCATTGTTGTAATACACTGATATAAGACAGTACCTCTGGCAGTGGCTTTGGCGGAGACAAGTGCAGTCCACCTACTTCAACTATTTGTGTAACAAGTGGTCGAGGTTGATTCATAGAGAAATGACTGTTCAGTAGCAGGAGACTAGTGTTCCTGGCGATGTCGGCCAGAGGAGGTAGCGAGTCTCCAAAATACCTCCTCGCTATCCTTTGAGTTGGCATGTCCATGAGAAAGTGGTAAGCCCACTGCACACTCATTTGGTACACAGTGTTTACAATCCTTTCGCTGAAACTCATCCGATCAGCGTGCGCTAGAAAGTGATGCGGTATATAGGACGGGTTATCAGGATTGCCAAAGCGTGCATTTCCCCACGGCATCATGACAGACGTTCCGATGGCGATAAATGGAACTCTGAACTTGTGAACAAACCCAAGCATGCAGTCTGTGTTGAATAGTTCGACGATTATCAAATCAAACTTCTCTTCAGACTTTATGAGCTCCTGTATTCGAGGAAAAGACAGCGTCTTCTCACATATTTCCACCGCGAGGTTTGCCAACATGTTAACACTCAGTAGCACATCACCATCACCAACGTTTTCTAGGGGGTGTCCTCGACGGCGTTTTTCATGGATCCCACCAAGCTGATGTCCGTGTAGTTCAGTACAGAGTGCGACTGAGGGAAGTGGCTAACGACAAAGACCTGGTGGCCTCTAGCTGCTAGACCTTTCATTAATGCTTCTCCCATCACAAAATGGCTTTTTGCTATGTGTGGAAACAAGGCTAGTATCTTGTAGGCCGCAACTTTTGAAGTTAAAAACAGAAGTGTACTGAAGACGAGATAATTTCGGAATTTCACCTGTAATTAGATACAAATATTGAATGAGGCTATGATCAAATTAAGTATATTGGGTCAAGCCATGAACTACCATAACCAATATGTATAATGACACTAATGTTGGGTGTGGTGGAGGTTCAGGAGGTGACGTGGACTGCCACTGATGGTGTTAATGGTGGTGGTGGTAGTAGTAGTAGTATTTTAGTAGTTGTGGTAGTAGTAGTAGTAGTAGTAGTAGTAGTAGTAGTAGTAGTATAGTAGTAGTTGTGGTAGTAGTAGCATATAGTAGCAGTAGTAAAGACAATACTGACTCATTCATTCTGTAGTCTGTCTTACGACAGGTCCGTAGCCTCTTCCAAAGCGAGTTCTCCACAGGGTGCGATCTAGTGCTTCCTCTTTCAATTTCCAGTATCTTTTCTTTTCCTTAAGGTCATCCAGTAGCTGCTTACGTCTTCTCCCTCGTCGTCCCGTCATTTCTATCCTTCCTTCTAACTTTCCTTCAATCACGTGTTTCAGAAGGCAGTTTCTACGCAATATGTGACCAATCCAGTTAGCCTTTCTTCTTTTTATTGTATGTAGTATATTCCTCTCCTCCTTGACTCTGTGTAATACTTCTTCATTTCTCACACGATCGGTCCAACTGATCTTCTCCATTCTTCTCCAGCACCACATTTTAAAACTTTCCAGATACTTCTGATCTACTTTCCGAAGTGTCCACGTTTCAGCACCATACAAAGCTATGCTCCAAATGTAGCACTTTACTAGTTTCTTCCTTAAATTTAATTCCAGTTTGCTGGTGAAAAGATTTTTCTTCTTGTTGAATGCTGTTTTTGCCATGGCAATTCTGGATTTAATTTCACGTGTACACCTTGCATCACTTGTTATCATGCTACCCAAATAATTGAAATATTCCACATTCTCCAATTGTTTTTGATCTATCATAATTTTCATTGGGGATGGTTGCCTTGAGATTTTCATTACTTTAGTTTTTCCCACATTCATTTCCATTCCATAGAGTCCTCCAATTTCAATTAGTCTATCAATCATGCCCTGTAGCACCTTTTCTTCCCTAGCCAGTAGCACAAGGTCATCTGCATATTTCACAGTGCGAATTACTTGTCCTCCTATTTTGAAGTCTCCAAACCCTTCAAGAGCTTCCTTGGTAAGGTACTCGCTGTATAAGTTGAACAGAATCGGTGACAAGCAGCAACCTTGTCTAACTCCTCTTCCAATCTTCACACTTCTCGTCTCCCCTTGGTCCAGTCGTATTTTGACACTCTGTTCCATGTACAATTTGCTGATCAATCTTCTTTCGCGCCAGTCTATCCCAATTCCTTTTAGGATTTGCATTAATTTGGTCCAGTTGACACGGTCAAATGCCTTCTGCCAGTCTATGAAGCAAGCACACAATTCCTCATCTATGACCAAGGTTCGTTCTGATATTATTCTCAGCATCCCAATTGCATCCCTAGTTCCTTTTCCTCTTCTAAATCCAAACTGATCTTCTCTACTGACTACACTAATTAATATCATTATTCACTAAATAGATACCAGTACCTATAAAAGTAAATAATAATGACCACTGTGGGAGCAGAAATCGGAAATTCAGCACTGCTAATTGGCTGCGAATATATCCGCCACTGGACACGATCTTCCTATCTTCCTTATACCCATGTCCTTACCCACCAAGATTCTTCATTCATTCGTTTTTCACCACCACCTTAGCCAATACCCAGTCCCATCTTACACGAGATTTCACTGTGTTGGTTTATGAATGTGAAACACAGTGTCTCACAATGTCTAGATGATATCCTGATTTGTTCAGCTACTTTGTCATTCTAAGGCCTGTGTCTCTCAGCACGATGTCGTGAAACACCTGTAATTACTCGTATGTTCTTCTCTTAACGTAAGAACTAAGGTTTTCTCACACATAGAAAACAACTGACAGCTTATTGTTCTCCGTGTTCTGATCATGAGCTTTTCAGAAAAAATAAATTAAAAGAGAAAAAGTACAGAACTGAAAAGTGGGAATTATCTACATAACTCATTCTTCGTCTGTTTCGTCTTGAAGATGATTCTGTTGCCACATTCTTACATTTTGGAGTACTTGGAAAGCTCATAAAACAAATGTCAATTAAATGAGTATGCAGCACATTAATAAATACAAGGGCCTTGAAATCATTTCTCTATTTGTAACGTACCTTTGGATACGACACAAGGTAAACTTTTCCATTGTCCGAGGGAAGTGGCCCTGCAAAATTTCACACCCCAATATTTCGGTCATATTTATGTCTAAGGCATGGATAGCGATACATTGGAAGGACCAATGAGGAGGCGTGTAACAGACAGTGTTCTCAAAAGTAACCTCACAGGAAACGGATATCCAGTTGAAGTAATAAAATATTGCACCATTTTCTGTAAATCACAGTTCCTTTTCTTGTCCCTTAACATGGCGTAGGTTAATCATCTATAGAAGTATATCTTCAGATTTCCACATAGGCTATAACTGCAATTAACACATAGCCCATATCTAGCACGTACTGCTTTCAAATATAAATCATGTTCCTAAATAATTAGAAAGACTTCAGTATTCGTATTATAGAGTCTGATTTATGCTGGAGGTAGGTACCTGGAAATCGCTTATCCTGACGGAGATATTTTCAAACGGACCACAACACCTTCCTCCCACTCCATGTTTACAGTAATTTTTCCACTTGTTGTAATTAAAATATATGTCTAACACGTACGACTCTTGAATTAGGATTCAAGACCTTGTTTCAGACACCAACTTCACCACGTGTGTTCTAAAGATCCCGACTTGTATTCTGAAAGTACCGGAGGACCACCAGTCCGGACGGAGCGTTTTTTCACATTTTCCTCATTTCATTTTGGTAAATGCAGAATATTATCTTCAAATACATCGTAAGATACTCCGTTAGCTGCTGCCTTCCCCATCTACATGCGCACAGTAATTTTACCGCACTTCACTCGATGCAGCGGCTTAAAAATATAAAATAAAGGCCGCAGCAATTTTTTTTTCACTTTTAGAATAAACAAGACTATGAACATATTCCGTCTTGAGCTTGCCGATCTGCTGTACTTACCATGGCTGGGTTGTGATTCAGCGGGTGAGAGGGTTGCAGTACATCAGATGTTTACAGTCTGTCCAGAATCCTTCGTGACTGTGTACTGTCTTGTGTTATTCACCTACAACAGGCGACGAAAAGTAGTTGGCCTTGAGAAGTATAGTCTGCCAATAAAATAATATAAATAATGAAAATCCGAAATGTGACAAACACCTTACTCTGAGGCTGTACTAGAACAGTCGATTGCTTATACCCAGCAGCTGCACTGCTGTGTCTAGTCCACCGTAAAAAGTCGCCGATTTCGTAGAAGTGTTTGTTGCTGTGTCTCGCCCCGTCACTGCCATAAAACCGCAAGGTTACGTGTAAGACCGTGTAAGACCGCGAACACGCTGGCGATGCACAGTAGAGCGACTCGCTAAGATGCTGCCAACGCAGACTCGACTTTCTTCACACAGAACTGGTGTATCTGTCAAACTGCATGAGTCGAGTCGATTCGAACGGGGAGTGCCTTCGTCATTCAAACCAGCGAGTCAAGAGGAAGTATCTGCTATCTTGAAACTTTAGTGAGGCAGCTGATAAGTATCGTAGAATTGCAGACGCCATTGCTCTGATATGGACTTCAGTATCCGAGGATATGAATATTTCATTTACGTACCCATTTAAGTCATCCCTTTATTGTTTTGAAACGAATAATGTTTTTGTGAATTAAGAAGTCGCTGTGTTAGTTAATTATTACATGTGTGAGTGTTTGATTGTAGCTATTTCCAATAAGTGAATTACATATTCTGAGAAACCCGAGCATTTTGCCACGACGGATCCCACAGGACGTAAGAAATAGTCCTAAAATTTATTTCGAGCATGAGAAGCTTGTGTGTTTCGATGCCCCAGCGACTGCTGGCTGAAATATTCTTTTAAACATCTAATAATTTTTCCTCTATTAGTACATCCATTTTTGTTTGTTCTTTCTTAATAAACCTGTGAATAAAGCAGGCACTCTTAATTATTTCTTCTAGAAGTTCAAATGCAGTTGCATTACTTTTCATAAAATTTCAAACATTTTTCATGAAAATCCCAAACGCACACTGCACTTTTTTTCTGAACCTCAAAATCATATGATTAAATGTTGTTGTTTAAGGACAAGGCCTGTTGGAGATATGGTCTCATTATTTTTTCACTGAAATAATTTTATCCCAAGCAGGTGGAATTGGACATTGATATCAGTGTTTAATCTCTTATAGGCCGGAGGATTATTTACTTACTTGGAAGTGAATTGTTTTTCCAAAGATAAATTGCTGAAGTTACAGCTGTCAATTATTCGTCCATAAGCACCGCGGTCGATCAAGGTAAAAAAGTGGTGGCCTACTTTAAGTTTCTATCAGGACGTTTCCCTGAAGAGACTAGTGAAAATCGCAAAACTTTTCAGGAAAATACGTCTCCCACTTTCATTCCGTAACCTTACATATACGAAGTAGAAATACAAAATGAGTTTTCTGAAATTGTATGAATTAATGAAAAGAAAATTTAAATTACAATTATCGAAATCAGTCGTATACTTACATCCAGTAATTGTGTTATTGTCTTTCCAGAGGAGAAGTGTAAGTAAAAAATGGAACAACGTGGGAAGTAACTATATTGGAGAAAGAAGGGAAGTTGAGCAACTAAAATCAAGAAGTTGAAGGAAAATACAAAGTAAATTGCCCTTCCTTGATATGTCTGTCTTGGAAGAGTACTTGCCGTGTAGATTTCCTTCAGGGAATATTCCACAGTTCTCATCGTGATGTTCAGGATCTGTTGCACCAGGAACTTTGGCAAATAAAATTTTTGAGGGAAGTATATCAGCCCCAACTGAGACATCTTTTGTCACTTCTGGCCGGAATATGTCCTAAACAAAACAATAGTGTCGTACCAGAAACAAAATAAGTTGAATTTGATGGACATTGTAAAGGAGCAATACCTAGAACAGTGGTATTCAACCTGGGGTACGCGAAGACATCGTAGAGGGTACGTAAAATTAAAAAAAAATAAATATATTTTTTCATGATAAACACTGAATAATCAGGGCCAGATTTAGCGTTAGCCACAAGAGACCCGGAAGTAGGGACATGCGATTTGGGAGCGCCATTTTTTTCTCTCTCTCTCTTCTTTTTACGATTCTTATCTGGGCGGCTAGTTTCATTTTATTCCACATAGTGCATATAATTTTGCTTTGCTAAAATACCTTTGTTCCTTTATTAATTTTTATATGATAGACAATAATATATTTGTTATTTAATATCTTGATTCTCCATTTTTTCATTTAAAACTTATTATTTGATACATTATTTTGGATGTAATTTATTTAAATTATTTTAGATGTAGATTATAGACTATGTATAACTTGAATTATGCACCAGCAACTTCGGGGGTACAGAGTTGAAGAGAAATTATATGTGGGGGTACGCGAACAAAAAAGGTTGAATACCACTGACCTAGAAGACCTGAACAGAACTGGTAGACGACCCGACTTGCTTCCGATCGTATATCTATCGGCAGTACCCTCCAGTGACAAAGCAACTGTCTCCTGTAGACAGTCTTAAATTCAGAATGGAATTCCAGCAGAATCTGTACAGGAAACTGTTTGCTGTTCACTTTAGCGTCTGAGAAGATTTCTTCAGTTTCAGAATTCACTACCACCTTTCCATTTATCAGCATCCAAATCAAAAACCTTTGACGATAAATATTTATTTTAAGTCCCTTTAAAATCGAACTATTTTTACTGCGTCTTTTTTATTTCGTGATAGAACTATTTTAGTGGTCCGTCCAGTATTTTCAACTAAAAATGAAATTATGTTAATCTAACCTTACCTTAAAGAAAAATTAGGACTTGGACATTGCTGGCCTGAAGTTGGCATTTTCTTTCCTTATCTAATTTGCCTATGACAGTAATTCAACTTGTCTCAACGTTCATCTAAAATAATCCATAAATTTTGATCAGGTCATCTAATAAATCATAGTACAAATGGTTAAACATTCACTGCCTCCTCATGCTAATGTGCTCTCATAATAACCTTAGTTTTTGATGGCGTTTTCTTCTCCATCAAACGACACGGAGAGGTAGCATGTGAACACTGTGAACTGTACCGCTGTTTTCTTCTCCATCAAACGACACAGAGAGGTAGCATGTGAACACTGTCAACTGTACCGCTGTTTTCTTCTCCATCAAACGACACAGAGAGGTAGCATGTGAACACTGTCAACTGTACCGCTGTTTTCTTCTCCATCAAACGACACAGAGAGGTAGCATGTGAACACTGTCAACTGTACCGCTGTTTTCTTCTCCATCAAACGACACAGAGAGGTAGCATGTGAACACTGTCAACTGTACCGCTGTTTTCTTCTCCATCAAACGACACAGAGAGGTAGCATGTGAACACTGTCAACTGTACCGCTGTTTTCTTCTCCATCAAACGACACAGAGAGGTAGCATGTGAACACTGTCAACTGTACCGCTGTTTTCTTCTCCATCAAACGACACAGAGAGGTAGCATGTGAACACTGTCAACTGTACCGCTGTTTTCTTCTCCATCAAACGACACAGAGAGGTAGCATGTGAACACTGTCAACTGTACCGCTGTTTTCTTCTCCATCAAACGACACAGAGAGGTAGCATGTGAACACTGTCAACTGTACAGCTGTTTTCTTCTCCATCAAACGACACAGAGAGGTAGCATGTGAACACTGTCAACTGTACCGCTGTTTTCTTCTCCATCAAACGACACAGAGAGGTAGCATGTGAACACTGTGAACTGTACCGCTGTTTTCTTCTCCATCAAACGACACAGAGAGGTAGCATGTGAACACTGTCAACTGTACCGCTGTTTTCTTCTCCATCAAACGACACGGAGAGGTAGCATGTGAACACTGTCAACTGTACAGCTGTTTTCTTCTCCATCAAACGACACAGAGAGGTAGCATGTGAACACTGTCAACTGTACCGCTGTTTTCTTCTCCATCAAACGACACGGAGAGGTAGCATGTGAACACTGTCAACTGTACCGCTGTTTTCTTCTCCATCAAACGACACAGAGAGGTAGCATGTGAACACTGTCAACTGTACAGCTGTTTTCTTCTCCATCAAACGACACAGAGAGGTAGCATGTGAAACACTGTCAACTGTACCGCTGTTTTCTTCTCCATCAAACGACACGGAGAGGTAGCATGTGAACACTGTCAACTGTACAGCTGTTTTCTTCTCCATCAAACGACACAGAGAGGTAGCATGTGAACACTGTCAACTGTACCGCTGTTTTCTTCTCCATCAAACGACACGGAGAGGTAGCATGTGAACACTGTCAACTGTACCGCTGTTTTCTTCTCCATCAAACGACACGGAGAGGTAGCATGTGAACACTGTCAACTGTACCGCTGTTTTCTTCTCCATCAAACGACACGGAGAGGTAGCATGTGAACACTGTCAACTGTACCGCTGTTTTCTTCTCCATCAAACGACACAGAGAGGTAGCATGTGAACACTGTCAACTGTACCGCTGTTTTCTTCTCCATCAAACGACACGGAGAGGTAGCATGTGAACACTGTCAACTGTACCGCTGTTTTCTTCTCCATCAAACGACACAGAGAGGTAGCATGTGAACACTGTCAACTGTACCGCTGTTTTCTTCTCCATCAAACGACACGGAGAGGTAGCATGTGAACACTGTCAACTGTACCGCTGTTTTCTTCTCCATCAAACGACACGGAGAGGTAGCATGTGAACACTGTCAACTGTACCGCTGTTTTCTTCTCCATCAAACGACACGGAGAGGTAGCATGTGAACACTGTCAACTGTACCGCTGTTTTCTTCTCCATCAAACGACACGGAGAGGTAGCATGTGAACATTGTCAACTGTACCGCTGTTTTCTTCTCCATCAAACGACACAGAGAGGTAGCATGTGAACACTGTCAACTGTACCGCTGTTTTCTTCATTCACAAGCAGTATATTAACTCTACCCTTACATTCTTGTCTTCAACTCCATTCAGAAGCAGTTTATTTACATTGTACTTATTTCCTCGTCTTATTCTTCATTCAGAAGGAGTATTAATGCTATCAATTACTCCAGCATATTCTTCTACATTCACAAGAAGTATATTAACACGGCTCTTTTTACCATGTATTCTTCTGCATTCAGAAGCGGTATATTGTCAGTGTGCTTCATTTTCACAATTGGCAGCGTAACACTTGTTTGGCGTGACGTCTTCATGATCATTTTATCAGCCAGAATCAATTAGACGGTATCAGTGTGACTACGGCCTGACTCAGTGAATAATCAGCCTTAACTTTATTCTACGATATAATTTACATATACTTACAAAAACGTTCACACCATTTCTCCCTTATGATTTTTGTGACGTTTTGGGATAGAAATGAGGCCCTATATTGAGTACCCAAATGAAAACCACGAGTCAGTACCCATAAACAACTAATGTTGGTGTTGATTTGAATCCCAAATTATTTGAAGTCTGACAGGACAATAAGATTTCACTTTCCCAACAACTTTTAGAATATATCTTTATCACCTACTTTCCATTTTGAATGAAAAGTAAAAGATACTCGTAGTTCTTATTCAAGTAACGAATTTAGAAGAATCTTTCATCTGGTGTCGGCAGTCTCTCTGCTATCACAAATAATCTGCTTTTGAGATATGCTGTTTTACCTTAACATGTCCATAAAAGCCTGACATGGACAGTACCTCGAAAAACATTAATTCTTTTCGTGCCCATATCTCAGTTACTGTTCACGTCGTGGTCCCTAAGTAGTCTCTTGCTTTGTCATTTACCGACGAAAATTTTACTTGGATTTCTTGTTTATCCCATTTATATTGCGTCTCCTCCATCCATCTGATTTTATATTCTTAATGAACCTACCAGTATTATATCAGACTACAAGGTGGAGCTCCTCTTTATGCATTTGCTCATATGCTGTACCTTCTGTATCTTGGGTTTCAAAATTCTCCGAGAAATTTTGCTTTCCAGTGACTAAGACACAAAATGGTGATACACTCAGAAATCGTTTTAGCAGTTTTGACATAACTTGATGCATTTATAGAAGGCACATTTCTGGATAATCGTGCGTAATAATACGACGTTCAGGAATTCCTTGATATTTCGCAATTTTATTTTCTACATCTCACTTGATATTGAGAAGCTTATTATCAATCGCAGCATCTTTTAGGACAGCCGTGAAAATGTTATAGGTAGCGGACTTGGAAATAGAGTATTTATATACTTTATTTACTCAGTAATTAACACATTATTTGCTGATAACAAATGGGGCCATTACATCACTAGTTTCATCCAGTAAAGCTACGAGTAACATTTATGGTCCCTGTTTAAATCAATTACATACATTTGTGTAGGAAGAAACTCCTCAGATGTGTGAAGTTTACGGCAGGCCTCTATAAAACTGACGCTAAGAAACTTCGACGTGAGTTACGGTAAAAGTTGTGTTTTCTGAAGTAAGCCAATCACAATTATTCAAGTCTTAGAAAATGTGAGTGTTAAGCTGTCTCATGACTAGGAAGAACTTGGCGACTTATCTAACCCAGTTTTACAGCTATTGCTGTTTCTTGCCTTGTGATGTTTCCTTAACACTACCACGGATAATTATGATAAGTTTCTTGGATATAAAGTAAATGACATAGACGACTATCACAGATGCTGTTACGAGCGCAGCAATGACATCTAGGAGCAAATACTGGTAGAGCGGTAGGTCAGCTCCGGCAGTTCTCATGTGTGGAGCTCCACGATGTCTGATGACATACTCCGTCCAGTAGATGGCTGTGTCCATCGGTGACATCGGCCTGTCGCGGAATATTCTGGACGTTCGTTTTGCGTTCTCCATATAGCTGTGCCAATAAAACACCAAGTGTTATATGTTTGCCCACAGGCCAAGCAATGCGCACTTTGACACACATTTTTAAAACTAAAAGTGATTTAGAGTTCTATAAGGCTTTGAAATATTTGTTCATACTTACTAAAAAGATCTATGTGTTTCTGTGACTAATTAAATATTGTCATATACAGTTTAAAAACTATCCTAATTTCTGCTTTACGTCCTGCGTGGTAAATCCTGCGACAACATACAAGACCCACCGCACAAAGGGATGTATGCCCACTTCTTTTCTTTACTAGGCAACTGTGTGATGTAAAATTCCTACACTTTTCGGTCAAAAATCCACATATCTATCCCATTCGACATTCATATCTTACTTTACTTCAACCGACATTACAGAAGTTTAGGAGTTGTCAGACGATGACACTGAATTTGGGATGGATGTGTCCATTGAGGTGTATTGTGGTGGTTACTTTATGCACTACCATATTTTGCCTTTAAAATTCCATGTGTGCCCTCACTATGTGTTTCTGTGCTTTTTATGGATCTTGGAACAAACAAAGATTATTTCGCTATAGAGCATTAACTGAGTGGTGTTTATAACTCAGATGCAGTGTGTTTACTTTGCGATACGAACTGACCTTTTAACGGATTAATGTTTCCAGTGTTCGCTCAATTAGTGTGTTAGGATGACTGAATTTCATTGTATTGACATATTCATTTCCGTTAGCACTTTTAATTTCAGTGTTAATGGCATTGGAAATTTTCGAGTAATATAAAATAACTTAATAAGTACATAAAAAATGTTACTGCGTTACACCTGGGACTGTCCAATACAGTTCTGAGTGCCTTCAGGACATTTTCCTTGGTGATGTCTTTATAGTGCAAGATCATTGCCATGCCTGCTGCCTCCACCATCTTAATGTTGGTATTTTGGTCCCCAAACATTGGGATGCCTATCATGGGGACACCCAAGTGGACAGCTTCTATTGTACCCAGCAATCCGCCATGTGCCAAGAATACACGTACTTTGGGATGATCTGTAACAGAGTACGCCGTTGTACAATGAACATTAGGCCAACTTTTTGTAAAGCTATATTTCTGAACTGCGCATCACTCTCCTGTCAATGACCACTGACCTTATATTTTTGCTTACTTTATCAAAATTAGTGCTTATTTTAAAAAAAGTTTGCGTATTAAATTTGCGTACTCCACCCGATACGTAACCTATTTCTCTGACGTGTATAACTACAGAACTGCCAGCTTTAGAACTGTATCAAGGGACACGTGTAGAGGCAGTTCCAATCTTGTACCGATTCCATTTAAAGCAGTGCAGTCGATGTACAAAATCTTATCAAAGGAAGGGCTTACCTGTCTATTGAACTTCTAACGTTGTGTGTTGAGGCCATAACGCGAGGCCTGAAATGTCTGTTTGAAGTTCTTACAGTCATTAGCACGTGTGTGTTAATGACTAAAAAGGAATAATATATTGAGAAGGTCAGGAGAGGGCAGAGAGACATAGGCGCCTAAAATAAACAAATGATGCAATAACAAATTTACTGCCTGTTATTATGAAACCTGCAGGCGGTTAGTCACTAGAATCTCTCCATGAAGCCCCGGGTTTGATCAAAGTCCAATCTGTGTGGGATTTGTGGTGGACGAAGTGATTATGGGGCAGGTTTTTTTTTCCAAGAACCTCGATTTTACCTTGCCGTTTTCTTTCCGCCAGTGCTCCATATTCTTATTTCATTTATCTACTATCGACTGTCTGTGATCATAACAGCTGACAGGGTCTTTAAGTACAACAGCTCGCTCGCTCTTAACATGGAAATTAACGTATGAAGATCGAAAAACTAAAATATTCCAAATTCTTTTGTGCTCAATTACAACAGCAAACATTAGTGGGTTTCTTCTTAGATTTAGTTTTGAGTTATGAAATGTTATATAAGATGATTGAGTATGCGTACGTAATGTCGAAACAGACTTCATTGTCTGAAACAAGAAATAAATAAAATGAAGGAAGGAGAAATATTATAAACATGTTTATAAATGTTAGTGATATTGCAATAATCACTGAGCCTGTTAATGCCAATGATAATATTGAGAATATGATATGAATTTATGTTTCTGTTTGTATGGTGCCAGTAGTTATAAGGTAGAATAAACTGAACTCAAGTAAATTATTATTATTATTATTATTATTATTATATTATTATTATTATTATTAGGTAGAATAAAGGGGTTCTCTTGAGAGGTCTATGAAAGAAACTGTGGTATTTTGAATATTTACATGTAGCTTTAGTAGGCAACAATCAGGACATTTAAAGTGGGGTCAAGAATGTCTTCTGGGTCGAGCTGAAGTTTGGAACTTCCTGCCCATAAGAGCGTGAAAAGAAAGGGGGGGGAGTAGGAAGGGCTTTTGTGATTTAGTTAATAACAGCTGCGAATATATGAAGTCGGCTTTGTGTGCAGTGGCAGGGAGATGACTTTAAAAACCTGAACCGATATTGCACAGCGGTGGGAAATATGTACCCTGAGACACTTTTGTGACTGTTTTCTTTCTTTTCTTTCAAATACCGGGCGTTACATTGAAACAAACGACGTTCATACCAATTCATCCTTCACAACTATCAAGATAATTCGAGAACACTCGTATAGCTACTCAGCTGATTATGTGCCGTCAATCAATCGAGTGAAAAAATAAACGTATGTATGTCAGGTGAGTTTTTAGGCTTTTGCAGCGGCGTAACTGAGGTCTCAGTTCTTCTGGCATCTGATGCTGCGTAACTGAGTAACTGGTATCCCAAGTTTCGAGGTGACGTGGTGGTCTCATCTTCAAGGGTCGAAGTGTCCAAGAGACACAGCCTCACACTACACAAAGACTGGGGCCTCAGATAAATTCTACTTTAAATGCTGAGCAACATGTGTAAACATCTACACTGTAAACTTTGCTAAGTATGAAGTCATTGAACGTGTTTGCATACTCAGTATTTCGAACTGCGGCAGCCACTTTGCGATTTTCACGTTCTTGGGCTGTCCAGGCAAAGTGTCCGCTTCCCACTTCCAGAGAACTCGCTGTGGCAGCTCAGCGAACGCCTGCAGGAACGCGTCTCTCTTGTCGTCAGGAAGTGTCTCTGTTCGGATCATGGAACCCATGTTAAAGTAGATAACTCCATGTTCGGCTCCGTTAAGGTAGTCTTCAACATCCTGCAATAAACATCAGTCTCAATGGGGAAACAAGTTTTCACAGGAAATACCCCTTATTCCAAAAGCATGTTCCATGTGCTCTTACGCACTTCGTGGCCTGAGTAACTTTGTCCTTTTATAGCACAACTGACTCATTGGAACAGATCTTTTTAGGAGCTAATTTTAACTGCATTATTTGAAGAGTTCCTCAGCGTTTTTGGAATCTAAAAATTAATTATCCTTTTCACAATAGCTAGTTACTTGGCCTTTTTCTGAGCCACATAATTCCATCCACCCCAAATTTTCGGCAATATTTAGGGTTAGTGTTTAATAAAACATTCAACCTTAAGATGACAGCTGTAATGATTGATGAAATGCCGAAAAATCTTCGGTCCTCTACGCAGCCTAAATACGAAAGTGGACTCAATTCAAGAGCAACAAAAGCTAACATACACGAATTGAAATTTCTGAGACAGTAACGAAGGGACAGCGCTACACCTGTCAGCAGTGCCTACGCTTCCCAACTTGTTTGACGAGAAAAATAATGATAACTAAGATTTAAAATTAATTTAGTTGGTTAGAGCAATACCTGCCACGAATTATGATTTCCTCTATTGCATCATTCTGAAATCTCTAAGAGAGTTGCAATATCTCAAGGTATTTGTGTTGTAATGAATTACGCAAATGATGGAAGACGGAAGTGTGGATACATCAGTTTCTCTGAACTACCTGAGGTAATTTCTTAGCAGACTTATCAATATGGATGCCTCCTACTTCGACGACCGCTGGAACCAAAGGTCTTGCTTTAGTGAGGCTGAAGTGACTGTTCACTAGGATCAGACTACCACGTTTCGCAATATTTTCAAGGGGCGGTAACTGTATTCCTAGATGCTTCTCGGCAGTATATCTTCCAGAGCGATCTACGAGCAGAGGATACACAATCAACTTGTCTACAATAGTGCCGACAGCATTCAAAAGCCTCTCCAAAAAGTTCATCTTATCATTGTGTGGTTGGAATAGGTTCGGAATATATGATGGATTATCCGGGTTTCCAAATCGGTCATTTGCCCATGGCATCAAGACGGTTGAACTGAGATAAATAAATGGTGCTCTGAGTATATGTATAAGCCCCAAGAAGCAGTCTGTGTTGAATAGTTCGGTGATCACCAAGTCGAATCTTTCGTTAACGAGTTCATGTATTTTTGCAAGCTGTAGGATAGACGTGCAGTGAAGTTCTGCCATGTACGACAGCGCAAGCCTGTTAACGATGAAACCCGCAGACTCGGCTTCTTTGAAAGATATAGCGTGGGTGGATGCTAGTGGAACAGAGCCCTTAATGCTTATATCTGTGATGTTTGGTACTGGGTTCTGTTGAGGGAACTGGCTCACGACCATGACGTCATGACCGCGTGCCGCAAGTTTCTTCAAATATGGGGCGTAGACGTCATGATGGCTTTTTCCCACGTAAGGGAATAAAGCCAAGATTCTTGAGCACGTGACTATTTGGATACACAGCAGTGTTACTGCTAACACCTTCATCTGAAAGAGGGGTAAAACGCATGAACAAGTTCAGCACCATATAACAGCAGATATCAGCAGACACATCATACGTCCTACATATTCATATAAACATATACATATATATACACCTTATGTATAAACAATAATCAGAGCCGTAGGTATCCAACGCCACGTGCGAAGAATTGTAATTTATGTTTACTTGCCAAAATCACAAATGTTTCCTTTGCGTGTTTCATGGCGCACTGAATGTTTCCTTATATTTCCTCTTTTACACAACTTTCATGCATCTTTTAGTCCTACTTACAGATTCAGAAAATTTGTACTAAATCCAACAATCGAACTTTCTGTCTTTGATCTAACGACACACATTTACTGGCCTACCGCTAGCACGTGACGGATGTAAACATGATGCACCTAATACCGAAGTTAATCGTGAAGTTTAGAGCAGTTCAGACGCCAGGTTTCAGCGGTTTTGCTGTATGGCAAGTTTGCTGGTGAAGGGTATCAATAAGCGAAGATGGCTAATATGTCTTAACACTAGTTACTTCCAAAGCTGAGCATCGTGAAGGGTATTTCAAGATTGGTAGGCACCGGTCTGAATCTCGGACTAAGGTTTTTTTTTCAGGTTTTCGTCAGTCTTTCCGATTGAGTTAGAAATGAGTCACAACTATTTCCCTTTTGTCCTTCCTAGCTTATGATGCATAATCATCACATTCGAGATTATAAAAATGCTATTTATTAAGGGTCGTTGAACAAACGATTTCCGTTATTCGTATTTTAAGAAGAAAAAACGTAACGTAACGTAACGTAACAGACATCTATATGGTTGTATCTTCAACTTCATGTCCTTGTGCAAATTTTCGATAATGATGTAAATAATGCTCTAATGAAACTAAAAGGCAAAACTCATAACACTTTATTTAATTAATTGAAACATAAAGAACAGTGGAGATATAGCTTATGCCTGTAGGCTTAACAGTAATTATTATTTATTATTTGCATTTCAACATAATCGTACACTAGATCCAGTATGGTTACTATATCAATTAGAAGACAATAGTCTATAGACCTAAGCAATATATTTGAAGAAGAAGAGTATAATCTAACGCAAAAGGAAATATGGCTGACCAGTTGTATTGCCGTTATTCCAATCAACATGTCACAAAAACTGGTATATAACGTATATCAACTTCAGAATTTTAAATGTCTCAAAACGAAAAGTTTAAAGGGCAGAGAACTCACTACTTAAATTCCTTATAATATTAACACTCCTGCGTTGTCCATCAGTAATCTTAAGCCTACATCAGTAACAGATTCTAGCATATCAGATTACTTGTAAATGTCTGACATTTCAATTGATTTAAAATTTTAAATACTATGAACTTAAAAAATTCCGATATCTCCATTCTTCATATAGGCCTGTTATTTAATATCTAGCTGCATATCACATTAAAGACATCGGAATAAAATACGGAATTTACGGCACTTAGCTTCCGAAAATACCTCAGATACTTTAAGTTATTTAACAACATTCACAATTCGTCCTTATTGGTTTGACAGTAATTAATTTAGACGCGAAAATGAACATGTACTTATTAAAATACTGCAGTTTTTCTAAAACAAAATGCACTAAATTTAGTAACAATAATTTAATTGCCCACATGTCCCTTAATATCTTGTTCCTTGGCATTAGAAGATAACATATCAGGAACTTACCTCGCTCACTGGAGTGGCTATTGCTTCGTTGCTGTAGACTGACAGTCCTGAAGTCACTGTCGGCTCTCTCGTGGTACAGTATAGTGGCGACCCATGTGTCAACACTGCCAAGAACCGGCATTATTTATAGAAGTTTAGATGAAAGCAGAAGTAAACGCACCAGAGAGCACCAACACAAAAGTATGTGACAAATATTTCTGAGACTTCTAAAACGTCGTCAGTAAAATTTTTCAGGAAAATAAAAGTGTGGATAAGGGAAATATTTTCCGAAATACTCGTGAGCGAAAGTTGTCGGTCTAGAATACGGTAGCTTGTAATTTATTTAAAGACACTGTGACGTCACTGACATTATCCAATAGTGCCGAATAACGAACCCTAGAAACATCACCATCGTCATCAGCAATTTGGGATGAAGTGAAGTGGACCCTGTCGTGGTCTATTTTAAGCTACTGTCCCGACAGTCGCCAAAAGAGAGACAAAGATAAACTGATATAAGGAACAATGGATACTGGCCGGAGTCGATATATCTAGCCAGTCTGATATTTGTGTAATACAAACCACTTTTAGTAAAATTACGCATTGACAAAACCTTCGTATACTTCATAAATTAATCTTACATGCTTTATTGAGACAGTCAAATTGAGTTTGTTAGAAACGTTGTCAGGTCACCAATGAATGAGACCCTCGAATACTGGTGTCACGGAATTTTATCCCTTTTGGGTTACGAATGTTTGCCCAAACTGAATTCTTCCCACCCTTTATTATCGACAATGTTGACGCACTGTCCTCGTGCGTTTATTGCGTTTTGTGTATTACATAGTACCGACTCCCTTCGAGTCCAAATTAAGAACATACCTTTTATAAACTGGAACTATTTACTGTATTCTTTTGGTTTGGATATGTTTGAGGATCCGGATGTAAATGCATTCCTTCCACGAAGATGTATGTAAAATAAAAAGTGCCAGTTTAAAAATTGTTGTGACCTGTCCTGTCCTCTGACAATCGTGAACCATCAGAATCATCCCTCAGTGATTGATTCGATAGCCTGCGGAATCAAGGAAGAATTTGCGATTCGGTGTTTCTGGAACTTTTACTTTGGTTTGCCGTCTTCAGTTAACACATTTCGCATGTAGAGGACCTTTTGTGCCGGAAGTAAGTAGGGGAACGCAGGCGTGTGTATGTAACACTGGTTTCGGATTATTAAGTAGAAGATATGGTCTTGCAGCTTCTGCTTGTGAGCCTATTATCAGTAAATTTTAGTTAATGATGTGTGGAGTTGGAGAAATTTATTTACTGGAGAAGTAAGAAATACAGGCAAAATATCATGAAGAAATAATGACTATTCTACATTTTTCTCAGAAATAATTAATTTATCATCATATTTTTTGGTGCATAGTTCTGATTAGAACATATATTGGATGACGAGGCTAAGGCCTCGACGACAGAAGACTCGTGCTTCGATTACCAAAATGTGCAAGCCGGCTCAGGCATTCTCCCATCCTCTTATTCCATGAATATCGGGGCTTATCCCCGGGGATGAAACTTCCGAAACCTGAAACTAGTGCCGAGCATAAAAACGAGTAGAGCTACATGTCCTCTGCATATGCCTTAATACAGTTGACAGGACCTTCACGTTCAGCTTGGCAGGCGTCTTCTGAGTTATCGACATGTCATTAATATTTCGAACTGCCTCCATATTTGTAACAATGCCCTTCAAGCTATGTACTTCGTTAATATCTGTAATTGCCTAATATTTTAGAAATATTGGCCTGCACCGCATGCTGCTAGTACTTGATTCAAATTCTGGCGTTCACATAACTTTCAAGTTTGTATTAATAATCTTTCGAAAAAAAGAGTTTTAATTACGTAGTGTTAGAGGTTCCGTCGATTTGCTTTAAATTCCTCCTTTAACGCTCCTAATCGGCTCCTTGATTTTCCTCCCATGCAACTGTAAAATGCAAAAAAGTGTGGCTACACTTGAATATAGGTCTAGAGCTCCGTGCTTTGATGCTCTCCTTATGTTAGGTGTGTGTGTGTTAGTTTATACGTTAGGTATTGTCAATGACTCTGTTGTCGGTTATTTAAAGACGCCGTCAGCATCTAAAAATAGTACGGCTATAAGCCATCAAATTATAGGGTGATTGAGAACTGAAGAATTGGAAAGTATTTGGGAGGAATGAGGCGTGGCATATTAGAGGTACTGTACCGGACTGAGGGAAATCAAGACAAACCTCAATAAGGGTCTTGTTTTCCTCAAGCAGCCCGAGTGATAAAGTGATGTATAGTGATGAACTCGCACGTAGTATTGTACGTGTGATTGCATAAGTTGAAGACGCCCATTATCGGGATGATCGGATTTCTTATGCAGGATTTATGATAAGAGTGACTAGTTACACATCTGCATGTTTATTGGGAAACTGGTGACAGGCTGTTAAGCGAACAGTAGTGAAGTATTAAAAATTCCCTTTAAACACAAGGCTTTATCAAATATAAAGCGACTTGTAATGATAGCAGAAAGAGAAAACCCGAACAGATGTTACAAACACCGGACAAGCGTGCCGCAATTAAGAACGACCCTTCTCAAAGTGGCATACACACCCTTCGGAAATGTAAAAAACTAGTGGAAAAGTTCATTGCATGAAAAGGTCAGCATTTAATAGTTCACGATCTAAAAATAAATCGTATTAATTAAATATGTTACATATATCTAAGTCTTTGATTATCGGTGTGAAGGGGAGTTGTCCTGTAACTATTGTATCTCTTTTACATGATGGCAAATAATTTCAGTAGTCGTGTTACGGAGACACGTGCTCGCAGTTCGAGTGCCGTCAGTGTGTCCAGCTTGCATGAGGCCTTTTAAGCTTTGTGTCTATTGTCCCAGTTAGACAACAATTTGTCTATTTAGTCTTCCTTGACTCTTAGTTGATTTAGCGAATTTGTCAGTGGCTCAGAACATACAGAGCTGAATGGTTGGATGAATAGGCCTACAGTTTGCCGAACGTTATGTTGAAGATAGCCTGCCAACAATAATAACCTTGTGACGAAATCAGTTTACATTGGACAGAGTGGAGGCTCTGAACGGGACTTCTCAGTTATCGGTGACTAAAAGACTGAGTCGACACAATATCATTCTCTGCCTGTGAATTATCTTGGATCTCATAACTAGGCCCGTTATACGTGTTTCGCTGGTAACAATAGCAAGTAGGTACATAAATTAATAAATCATATTTTTTTTTTCTATGGCTCAACAGCCCCTTTTTCGGGTGCCTTGTCCTCCTCATTTCGAGGTTTCATGATCACACACATTAGACACACCACACTCGGTAGGACTCCTCTGGACGAGTGACCAGCCCGTCGCAGAGACCTCTACCTGACAACACACAACACTCACAAGAGACAGACATCAATGCCCCCGGTGGGATTCGAACCCACGATCCTAGTAAGCGAGCGGCCGCAGGAATAAATCGTATTACTAGCTAATTAATTTAGCTTACATTACGCTTCTTCCTTTATTTATTTCTTTCTTTCTTAGTCCGACCTTTGTCTACCTACTCATTGTAGGCGTTGAGGATTACTGATGCGCCAGATGGCACCCAATGACACACTCAGTCGGATTCCTCTGGACGAGGGACCGACCCGACACAGAGACTTCTACCTGCACAACACACAACATTCACAGGAGACAGACATCAATGCCTCCGGCGGGACTTAAACCCACAATCACAGCAAGCGAGCGGCCGCAGACCTACGCTTAGACCGGGATCGGCTACATTAAACTTCATACCTTCAAATAGACTTATCTTTCATCAGTGCACCTAATAGTCTTAAAAGTACAAAACAGCATTTACATAAATTAGATTATTAGACCCCCAAAATATTTCGAACGAATCTTAATACCGTCAGAAGGCTGTCTTCCAAACACACGTAGCTACAAGTGTGTGTAGGTTATATCACAGCATTAAACATTACTGCTGTCTGTGCCTTACAAGTCTTAAAACCATTTGATTATTTAGTTTATTAGCCAGTAGAAACATGATCATGAATTCTGAGTACTGAGTGTCATAAAGAGTGCAGTATAACGAAACCATCGCTCGTAATTAAAATTCTTATATGTCTTTAATAGAAGTGATTTACTTTCCTGTCACATTATAGTTGTAGTACTTCTGTTCCATTCCTCCTTCACACCTCGCACTCGACGCCATAAAACCAGTGCAGTTTAAGAGTCATTAAGTGGGTTAGGAAACAAAAGCTTCAGTGTTTTAAAGACACGTAGACATAATAATTTCCCAAAGTCAGAAACTGTCATAGTCTCTTTCTCGCTAAACTTGGACAGATTATCGTGAATTCCTGTCAGTGATGGTAGGCTGGTAGGACTTTCAACAATTATTAAATATAAGCACAGCATAAGTAGTGTGGAGCTT
This sequence comes from Reticulitermes speratus, assembly GCA_021186555.1. Taxonomy (NCBI): domain Eukaryota; kingdom Metazoa; phylum Arthropoda; class Insecta; order Blattodea; family Rhinotermitidae; genus Reticulitermes; species Reticulitermes speratus. The sequence continues at coordinate 33,764,293 of JAJKFL010000001.1, read as the reverse complement.
TGACTTCTCTAGAAATACGACGTTCCAGCTAGTATGTATTTTCCATGTACCCTAGCAAAGGCAGTACAACCGTGCGAGACAGGATTTGCACGTATGCACTGACCTGGGCGAACTCATGGCGGTCTTCATGTAAACTGATTGTTAAAGCTATCCAATCTAAAAGAAAACTGAACTGTTTGGCTCCTTTTTAGGCATGTTTGCAAATTGCGAAAAGTGACTATTAGTTTTCGTCATGTTTTGTCCGTCTGCCTCTCCTTCCGCATGGAACAACTCGGCTCCCACTGGACGGATTGTCATGAAATATGATGTTTTGAGTATTTTTCGAAACGCCGTCGAGAAAATTCAAGTTTCATTGAAATCTAACACGAATAACAGGTACTTTACCTGAAGACCTATTTACATTTATGATAATATCTCGCTGAAACCTTCTCAGAATGAGAAATGTGTCAGACAAACGTAACAAAATCGAAACCACATTTTAGTTATATTTTTCGAAATCATGCCGTTTATGAGATAATGTGGAAAAATATGGTAGAGCCGGACAGGCCACCGATGACAATAAAACACAGCGCATGCGCTTTATATGCTGGATAACTAAGGCTGCAGACAAGCTTGGAATATGTAATACTTATTTGAAACTTGTATGCGATCGTCAAGAAACAGTCCATGGCGAACTGTTCTGTTATAAACAAATCGAATGTAGCATTAGAATTAAGAAGTCTTTTAACTTGGTGGTTCTGTAAAGTTTTTCACACACTAATCTGCCCCCACCTACCAAGTCTGAAAGCACTATGCACCTGACCATCATATGTAATGTTTTTAAAAGCAAGAATGTTAGTTGTTTTGTCAGTAGGTAACGTTTCTCTCAAGTCAATGTCTTCATAATTTGGTATAGGATGTTGTCGTGGAAAGTGGCCGATAACAAGAAGCTGGTGACTTCTAGCTGCAAGTTGCTCTAACTACGGTTCAAACACATCGAAGTGACTCTTCCCACTGTGAGCGAACACTGCCAATATCTTAGAATTCTCAACTGTCGGTAGAATAACGACAATGTATCAGTCGTATCATCTTATCAAAGGAATTTTTGTCCTTAAGAAAATCCGTAATTTCGGAAAGCTTGAGTTCTCAATACAAAGGAATTCTGTTCGAGACCAGTCTTAAGAAAAGCCAGATGGTCTTCTATGCCTGATCCTCCGCACTCGTTGGGACGCTGCGTGCTTCCTTATTTTGTGCCAAAATTCCCAGGTGTTTGACACGTGTCCTAGTGCCGCTCACTTTGCCAATGACCCACACAGTTATCACAGCTCTGATTTGCATGTTGCCTACGGTGTACAGTCTTAGCCACCGAACTGACCACATCCTTCCTGCCAGGTTTTCCACACTTTTATCTAAATTTACAGTACATCTGTAATCTGAAGAATAAGATTAGGCAGCCCTGTGAGATTAGCTGCAAAACTAATGCTTTCTCGCAATCCGTTTCAATTCCATTGCATCTACACAACAAAGTCTATGGAACACAGTCCTATATGAGAAACTGTTTATCGTTACCAGTTCAAGATGTCGTCAGGCTTTAATGAATCGGAAGGCTCTTTGCCGTATTCAGAAAGGCCGCCTTTAGCCATAGCTTGATACGGATGAACTTTCGATTCGTAAGCCTGTTCTTCAAGAAACATTAAACCCTTCCTTCAATCTGAAAAGCATTCGAATATGTATGTATTGTATATATGTTGTATATAACAAGTAAAGGCAAGTGTTTCCTGTACACGCCATAATGACATATCGGGCGCGTGGAAGTGTAGCTCTACTCGTTCTTAACCTCGGCACTAGATGGAGGGATGCGTATATACGTACGGGATGCGTATATACGTACGTAGGCCTATATATAAAATACACATAGCCAATCAGGCTGCTGCCGCCTCTGATCTGTACTTTTTTTTAAGTCTAATATCTTTATTTTACAGTATTTACAGTATACCAAAAATCACAAAACTGTTCCGATAACCAATTTAGCTAAAATGAGTGCGAAACAAAAGTTAAAGATAGAGAAATAGAAATAATACTAGTCACAAAAGACTATAAAAACACTAGGCTTGATGGTGAGCTGGTTACAGCAGGACATGTTTAGATCGTTTATATTTGTAAGTTGTGTATAAGGAGTTCAGGTCGTCCAGTGTGTAATTTTCGATTTGTTGGACCAGGGGATTAGGATGGGATGGACACTGAGCAAAAACTATTTGACCGTAAAGTTGGTGGATGAAATCTCGGATAGGTTAGTATTAATGGTGTCGTGCAAATGGGAGATGGCAGCCCCCCTGGGATAGGCTGGACTTCCTTTTTGCCGGCTGTCGTTTTCATGAAAGACTATGTTATTTAGCTGCAGTGCTTACTTAGCTTCACGTGAGTGGGAAAGAAAATCACGAATTTAAGTGTTACTTGAATGTTATCCTGTAATTCGCTTAGACTGTAAAATGACAAAAAATATGATTATAGAGAGTGACCCGCCAGAGGTTCGACCCGGGCGTCTGTTGAAGCATCTTCATCTTCTATATTATCTTATCGTTGAAGGTGAAATGTAAAGCCTGGCGTATCTTATAAAAATGTCAATTTATCCTTGAGACTTCTGTCAACAATAGATAAGCCATAACATAGTGCAAAGATTGAGAAGATGCAATTCTGGACTCCTCGCATAGTATGTATTTTATACCCGCCGTCGTCATTATTGTATCATGAATGTATCCGTCCCCCATCCAGGAATGCTACGTAATGTTAAATATATTCGTCAAGATAAGGGGGTTCAAAATTACGAATCTTTGAACTTGGTTGTAAAAGAGGGCAGTTCTAAACTACTTCGGCGCTTATGTCGAGCTTACGTAGCTCATATAATGAAAGGATAAAGGCCACCCAATAACATGCCTGTGCAGGCACAGGGGAGAGGTGGAGATATAGCTCCTACCCATTTGCAACCCGGCATTATAACAAGGTGGGTGGTTAGCATCACGCTCCGGCCTCTTTACCCCGGGAAATACTCGATATCCATTCTGCAGGAGGCTGAGTGGGCCTTGGGGCTCGTATGGACGGCACATAAAATCTCGCCTCCACCGTGATTCGGTTCCCTGACCGTCCAGCCCGCAGCGAGTCCTATATCGGCAACGCAATCTAGGGCGCCCATATAGTGAAAATCCTGTATAAATTTGTGCACCACCACAAAGTGGATGGAATAGAATCGAGCAGATGTGGACGCAAACAGGAAAAATAATCGGAAAATCGTAGGTGTGAGAAAGTAACGGCAGCCAGAAACAGCAAGAAAATAAATTTAAAAAAACTGGAACAATCGATATAGCAATTTTAATTTCAAATACCAGTATTTGTTATCTAAGTGGGAAAGAAAATGAGACACAACATATAAGGCCGGAGAACATAATCCAGTGCAGTTGAAAAAAACTTGTCAGGAAATAGGTACGCCAAATTTTAAGGTGAGAAGTGAAAACTAAATAGGCAGAGAATAACACTTGCATTGTGTGTAGCAGTTGGCCAAAAATTATGATTCATATTTTCCCCCCTTACTTGACTAATTTTGAAAAGTATTTGAATATTTTAACTACGATTCTCGGAGAACATCCCCGTTAGTGCCACCTATTTTCATTTTTATTATTTCTTCTTGGTTTCTTTAAACACGCTGTCAGTAGCTAAGACTGTATAGAGTCTAACGATTAGATCATACTGAAAATTAATTGGAAGGAATGTAGAAAGAGGCAGGTGTGTTATAATTTAAACGCTGCTCCGGAATTGGCTGGAGGGACTGATGGAAAGCACGAAAACCTTAGTTAGCGTAGTCTTTCCATCGGGCGAGTTTCTGATTGGGCACAAGTAAGAAAGATTAAGGCTTGAGCCACCTTGCTCCGTCTGCTAATATGCTCGTCGTTACGGTTCATATTGTTCGTAATTATCATCGTTATCATCATTATCAACCTGAAAGATCCTGGGCGGACAGGGGAGGGTCAACTCATGACAAGACCAGGAAGCATAAAAACGAACTTTCGGAATCCCTAAAAGGCGGAGTCTTCTTGACTAAACCGTGTGAAAGACTATTAGTTTCTCAAGAAATACTGTGCTATATGCAGTTCACTATTTTGTTGTTATTGTTGCTACGTTTATTGTTGTTACTACGCAAGTGCCCGGTCTTCACCCGGGCTAACATCGAATCACAAGTTGCGTGCGAAGAAAATGTCTAACAAATCTGTAACTATTTAAAAGATAATGCGATTACTGTTGATTATTAACTTACGCGCCGCTCCAAGGCCGAGCTTTTTCTATCGACCAGTGTAAATTATTATCAACTGAATCAATTACTGTCGATAATTATTGCCACGTGTTTTTCTGTGGCCCGTTTGCTTTGTCGTTTCTTTATATTCGAGCGAATCAAGCGTTAATGTCGTCTGTCGGAATGCTGCCATCTTGTTGTGTTGTGTGTATTCGATGTTCAACTCTTTCTCTTGCAGCTCGGTTAGCGTGGCATAAGCCCCAATCCCATGGACATGTTTTGATTTTACGTATTTTGCAGGGAACATTCCATGATTATTCTAAAACTACTGCCAACATTTGAAGCTCTTATCTCTGTTTCGACACGAGTTGGGGTTGCCACAGACAGACAAACACACAGGCTCTTTACTTTTATACAGATTAAGGTTTTACAACAACAACTACTACTACTACTACTACTACTACTACTACTACTAAACTGTCATGAACAGGCTGTGGTTTATTTTTCTGATTCGAATTAAATTTTGAAGAAATTAATTATTTTGGACAATTGATAGAACCGCTGTCCTTGTTTTAGGCATATTGCAGATTCTGTATTCAAAGAACACAGCATCCGTGTCCATCCTTGCACTGAATAGGTTTTCAAACCACGGTCCCAGTATGTTAGCAGTGCAAAACCGCAGTCCCTTCGAAACGCTATGTCACATATCGAAATGACACGAACCTCTAAAATTTGTAATCACATTTAAAAGTACAGTAACAATGTTGCCCTGTTTATATGTGAACTTACCTTTGGTAAGGGCTTCGCCGGTTTTATGTGTATCCCAGCTACCTCAACAACCCCAGGGACTAGCGGACGAGGTCTGTTCAAACTGAAGTGATTATTGACAAAGATGAGGCTCGTATTTCGGGCGAGGTGAGACAGAGCGGGTAGCGATTCACCGAAGTGTTGCTTTGCGAAATGGTGTGCCGGCCTGTCCATTAGAAATGGATAATGAAGTTTGTGAAATATATACCAGAATGTATTGATAAATCGCTCAATGAAATTCATATTGTCTGAAGAAGTCACAAACTGTGTTGGAATGTAGGCAGGATTGTCCGGGTTTCCAACCCTACCTGGTGTCCACGGCATGAAAACACAAGTACTGAACCCAATAATAGGGATTTTGAATTTGTGTGCAAAGGCTAAAAAACAATCAGTATTAAACATTTCAGCTATAAGTAAGTCGTATTTCTCATCTGAATTTATAAGATGCTGGACATCCGGCAGTTCAAGTGATTTCTCACAGATCTCTGCAGCCCACGCACTTAACACAAAAGCGCTTGAAATCTGCCCCATTTTCATCATGTCTGGGAATGACAAAAGGTTGACAGTTTTGTTCACTGATGTTGCGCCTCTTATGTCAATATCCTTGTAATTGGGTATGGGGCGTTTTCTTGGGAAATGGCTGATTACAAGAAGCTGATGTCCTCTGGCTGCGAGTTCTTCAAGGTAAGGTTCGAACACGTCAAAGTGACTTTTCCCCACGTGACTGAAGACCGCCAGTATCTTCGAGCTCCCAACAGTGTGAAAACAGCAAAGTTCCGATATGACGAGAAATATGCACGTTCTGATGCCAGAATTCATTTTGGTTGTGCTGTTATTACTTCACAGGATAAATTCGTTGAAAATGTAAGAATGCTGCTGTGTGTAAAAAGCTGGATGTCTTGATTATTTTAAGAGAAGGATTTGTGTATTAAATCAAAATATTTTGAACAAACACGAGAACCACTTACCCACTGTTAGTCACTGCGAACACATCGAAGTAAACTCTTTACTCACACGAAACGATTCAGAGATGAAATATTTCAGTAGAAATCACGTCGATGACACACATTATATAGGGCGAATGCTCTTTAATATAATCTATAAAAATTAAGCAATACTTTTATTTGAATTAAAATTTTTGTCCTTGTTTCAAATTGACTTGTCACTGGGCTTTAGTAACATAGTTTTAAATTCCATTTTAGATTGTTATATAAGACAAGACTTGATTCACTGAATGTTCTAGTAATGGTAGTCTGGCTCGCAGTGCTTTATTCACAATTATTTTAACGACAATAGCGGTGCAGCGGTTGGATGTGTCAGTACGTACATTTGAAATTCTCACTCACAAAATCTTGTAACGTGATCACACGTACCTGTCACACGATATAGTATTGTCTGTTATGAACTGATCGCGTCACACAGTATGAATTTCTGCACGAAATGACATCGCGTGACACACCACCTCAATATGCACACCGGATGCTCTCTGGACTGAATGTAGATCTTCGGACTATGAACGGGATTGGCGCCCTCGTCTCGAGTGATACGATGATGACTGCCAATTGGAAGTCGTCCAAAAGAAGCGTACACTTGCGTGACGAAAGGTTAGCGAAAGTCATTACTTATACAAACAAAGTGAAAGTGACGTGGGTCCGAGAGTTCTTACCTAACGTTTATATGTTTGTAATGGGAGGTTCGGGGTTTGAATATGGGCTGAAAAGCCGGCTATCCTGGTTGAGGTTTTCATGATTCGTCCTAGTCCCATCAAAGGCATTGCCACCGAGGAAGGTGATCCATACCCTAACGCTTGTATTTGAATGGCCCGAAGCTGGATCGGGTACGGATTGTTTTGACGAAGGTTTTTCTTTCTACTTCTTAGCCTCTATTGACACATGTCGAGGTAGTATCTTGAAATAGTCAAGCCCTTGTGCTCCAAAGTCTTTATAAATTCGCTAAACTTCATATTTTTTTCATGTAATCTGATTCAATATAGCCCACCTACAGCTGTCGATACAGCGTCGTTAAATATCTTGTGGTTTAACGCAAATTGTACTGTGCATGTAATTGTAAATAAAGACCAACAGAGTAAACTATATTTGCTGGAGAAGAAACCTACATTTAATATTCCTCCCTACAAGTTTCGGCCATGCTGGACATTGTCAGAGAGAACATGTACAATAAAAAGCAGAAATTATTTAAATTTTACGTTGAAAAATTTTATCTTATTTATCTTAATTTTACATTAGTATATTGCCAAAATCAATATGAAACGATTCAACATTCCTCAGTCTGTAGTGTCTCAGTTGACTTAAGGCAGTAGTTCCATTTTGTATTTTAGATGTTCTCTCTGAAAATAGCACAGCCTTGTCGAAACGTAGTAGCTGTATTAAACGTACGTTTGTTCTCAATAGCGTGCTCTTAGTGTGTCGGTCTTCACTGTGGAAATACCAACGCAAGTGCGCGGCGAATAATGCAACAATTCAAGGCCCTGGGATAGCAGGAAATCATTATATAGGCCGTGACCCTTCCTTTTCCACATGATTTGCCGCTTTGTAACCCACGAAGTTGAAAAAGCGACGTTAAAGAATATGCTGCGAATATTTTCCTTCGGCCGAAGTGTTACAAGTTATACGAGCCGACGGGAAGTGACTAGCGAAACTTGTCGCATAAAATAATGTGACGGTAGCAATCTGTGATGTATCCAACGCAAATTTCACTTGACTTAATGGCTGTCATGAGTAAGGATTTTCTTGTATGTGTTCCTCTGTGTAGGCCAATACCAGTAGAAGATTCTACCTTCGAACAGGCCAAGACCGCGACTTTCCAAATTTTTTAACTACTGACCATTCATAATCCAATCTCACTCGACGCTGTAAGCCCCTGCACTGCCATTATATAACCTTTGGGACATCGCTTACATGACGACGTCTACAACCGCCATATCACACGTCCTGCTCTTTAAAAACTGAAGTCCGTATAGGTAATTAAAACATAAAGCTATAAAGACGTGTTGGGAGCGGTAGTATGGCTGCATGCAGTCTCAGCTTCGTCGCTAGATGAAGGCGAGTGGTTAGCTTCACGTGCCGACCGTTCTGACCCCGGAGAAACATTCCCAGTACCCGTCGGATAGAAGGCTGGTTGGAACCTACAGCCTGCTTGGACACGGTGGCGATTAGGAAAATCCGTGCCATTGCAGGGCCTAAAATCCCAGGCGTTCATTGCAAAGGCTAGTCAGTATAGGCTGTTGGCTTTGGCTATTTACCAGTGAATTGTTGATAATCAACTGCCAGTGGTCGTCAACACTATATTAAATTCTCAGTTGACACACCATCGTTTAAATGAATCACTAAACAAAGTGCGGAAGCTGAACTGTATCATGTGATCTAATGGATAACATTTCTCTTTGGTTTCGGAAGCTCCAGATTCTTTCCATCTTCCTCACAATCAAGGCAGTGTTCTTGAGAAGGCTTAATGAAACCAATAACGGAACAAGCATACTTAATCATGAATATCTGTACCGTAACTGGAAAACGCTTCTTAGCCGATTGTACCACTGAATAAGCATCACACTGCCAGTGACTTGCTTGGACTTTCCAAGGTCAGAGGAAGGGTCGGAGCACGGAGAAAGAAGCAATTTTTCTCGGGCATAGGGAGACAGAGTGAAGGAGGAGGCGGTGTAGTGACTGTCAGCAGTGACGTTGCGGTAAGTTGTTAACACCACGGTACTTACTGTCCTGCAGTACGTGACATCGTCACAAAATATACAGGCTCACTACTAATTAACAGTTCTGATACCTGTGTAGCTAGCAGTGTATTTTAAGTAACCAAAACGTACCCATTCTTCCCAAACGTCTTTCTGCGTTTTAAATCGTGTTCATAGCTGCCTATTTTATATACTATAGGTTCCATAAGGCGTTGTGGGAGTGTTTAGTAAGCCAGTGCTAAGCAGATGGCATGCTAATTTTAGGGCTTTGCGAGACGGAAGCTTGAACCCAGCCACCAGAGAGATAAAGCTACCCACTGAAGGAATACCTGTGTAGAAAGGGGTGGATAATTGATTTGACGCGCGGTACGGATGGGTTTATTCAAAGTGCTTAAGGTCTATGAACTTTGGGACGGACGTATTGTACTTAACACAGTTTTGATATTCGCATGGAGCGAACTTCTTTACAGTTGTAGGTAGTGGAAATAATAAAATTACATTTTGTTTATTGCAGTTCTCAGAATTTACAATTCCGTCAGAGTGTGTACTGTATTTTTATGGGAGTTGAGGTTTACCATGTGATCGTATTGTACAGTAAAGGAACAGAGTGCTGCAGGGCTGTACTGAAGATCTGCACTGGCCGTTACCTGCTGTTTAATCCTACATTTATATCGTCCAACCAAACACAAAAGATTAACATTTTGAACAATAATTTGCAGAATAAATATAAGCATATTTGTGGCATTGTATGTATAATCTGTTCTGTTATTGACGTTAAACATACATATTTGTGTAATATTCAAAAGGATTTCCACGTGCTTGCTAGACAGTAAAAGTGACGACAAAGAATAACTTCGAGGATGTTTGTGAATGCCGAATTAGAAGCGATGAGCGCCTGTCGAGAAAAATATTTTGACGTGCGTATTAGAGGATTGAAGAAAGACACAAAATCTCGAGTCGATGTAACCATTGTGTCTTTAGATATTCGAAGTTGTTACTTCCAAAATAAAGTGAGATAATATCGCTGGGCCTAGTGATAATATCGACTTATTTTCTGGAAAAATACAAGCCTGACTAGGTAAGTGCCTCTCTACCCATTCACCTGATTAGTCTATAGGAAGAGATCTAGTTCCCGAAAGTGCCTTTTTAATACGAGACGAACAAAGTCCAAAAACTGAATAATTCTGAGAAAAGTATACTTTTATTTTTAAATATGATATTGATTTTTCAGCTATCAATACTAAGACCATTAGCAAAGTTCCAGTTCCGAATTAATCGTGAGACTGTGAAATTTTAGACATGTGGTATAACGCCATGTGTAGGGGGAAAGGAAAATAGTTTCATGGCATTTTATACATAGTCATCATATGACGTTGCGCATGCCCGGCGTAACAGCTGAAATACTTTTGGCCGGCTCGCTGTTACAATAATGTTCGCAGCATCATAATTTGGAAAGTCCGTTTATGTGCTGTTAGCGAGCTTTAATGCCAGAAGAGTAATTTTAAAAAGCCCGAAATACGTTGTGGACTGCGTACAAAATGATAAACGTAATGTTCATTTAACTGCATATTGTTTTACCCACGATGAGGGCCCCCTTTACAGAATAAGAACAGTCCCATTCACTGTTCGGTTCCGCAACTTTGTATCGTGATACATGTTTAAAAAGTATGGCGTAATATATATATATATATATATATATATATATATATATATATACACTTGTTTTGTATGAGAAGCTTGCATCATAGACGAGCATATTGCATTAGCACTAAACAGCTCTTAATCCCAAGTCCGAGTGGAATTCCCTCGCTCTGCGTTGAAGAAATGTTACGTGCGGAGTAAAGCAGCGAGTCCAATATTAGGCGGGGAGACAAGCAAATTGGCGACGAGTGCAGCGAGTCAAGCATCAGACGAATAGTAAAGCGAAATGGCAAAACCCATTGTAAGTAAAATGCCGAAATGTCCACAGCTTGGACTAGCGGTTCTGAGCTCTGTCAACAGGTGAAATTTTAACTGTTTTTATTCCTTGCTTTTATCAATCGGTAGATCTGTTATGGTCATATTTTCCCGCCAAATTATTATGTAGAAGACGTATGTCATATATTATGATGTTTATGAGTCACTACCAAGAGACATGTTACAACAGTTCCCGACGGCACATTTGAAACGCGAGTAAAAACGTCATATTACCGACATCTTGTTTTATTGCTTACACCTGTTAGCTCTTCACTCGTTGTTCCACTATACACAGAATACGTCATACTCTTACTTGCAGTCCAACGCCCCTGTAATGGTATCGTTTCACAGTAAACATGTTGCTGCTGGTCTGATGCGCTGTGGTTCGTATTACATGACCGCATCAAGTTCATTAACTGTGTGACGTGGCGTGTGGCAATGTAGTGTTCTTCACCCGTGCGTCGTATGTGGGAGATAACGGGTCAAAATAGGAGGATAAGTAACCTTGATTTTAGGCTTCCACCGCGAAGTTGATGAAATCTGCGGTCTTCTGGGGTATTACGCGGCGTCGTGTGGTAATTGTTTACCGACGTTTCGGGACAACGTATCAGTCTCTTGACACGTGAGGATGGGACCGATAATTTGTCCCGAAACGTCGGTAAACAATTACCACACGACGCCGTATAATACCCCAGAAGACCGCAGATTTCAGGAGGATAAGTAATTCACACTCTGAAATATGCAGATGAACTTGTGCTACTGGCTAAGGAAGAAACGGTGCTAGAGGGCATGACTGATAGACTAACTGAAATTGGAAAATGCTATGGAATGGAAATGGGTGTGGAAAAAACTAAGGTAATGAGAATCTCAAGGCAACCATACCCAATAAAAATTATGATAGATCAAAAACAATTGGAGAATGTGGAATATTTCAATTATTTGGGTATCAAGATAACAAATGATGCATGGTGTACACGTGAAATTAAATCCAGAATTGCCATGGCAAAAGTAGCATTCAACAAGAAGAAGACTCTTTTCACCAGCAAACTGGACTTAAATTTAAGGAAGAAACTAGAAAAGTGCTACATTTGGAGCATAACTTTGTATGGTGCTGAAACTTAGACACTTCAGAAATTAGATCAGAAATACCTGGGAAGTTATAAAATGTGGTGCTGGAGAAGAACGGAGAAGATCAGTTGGACCAATCGTGTGAGAAATGAAGAAGTATTACACAGAGTCAAGGAGGAGAGGAATATCCTACATACAATAAAGAGAAGAAAGGCTAACTGGATTTGTCACATCTTGCATAGGAACTGCCTTCTAAAACACGTTATTGAAGGAAAGATAGGGGGAAGGATAGAAGTGATGGGAAGACGAGGAAGAAGATGTAAGCAGCTACTGGATAACCTTAAGGAAAAGAGAGGATGCTGGAAATTGAAAGAGGAAGCACTAGATTTCACTCTGTGGAGAACTCGCTTTGGAAGAGGCTATGGACCTGTCGTACGACAGACAGCGGAATGGATGAATGACTGAATTAATAAATGAGTGAATGAATGAATGGCATTAAGAATTTATGAGTTTACTTAAAATCGGCCCAGGATGGTCTTTCTTGCTTATGGGAGTAAATGATGTAATTACATTTATGCATGTACTGTAAAAGCGTATAAAATTTTGAAAATCAAGCACTTTTTTTGTAAAGTCTGTGTACTATGACATGGAGAATATCTTTTGTAATGTTGTTGTCTTTGCAACAGATTTTGGATTTTCAGTTTAATCAGTGAAGTGTGTCATGACAATTTCTGGGCAGCACTATGGCAGGAGTATATAAGGAACTGTAATTAATCTGAAGGGAAAAAGACTGGTGCTGTAAATTAGATTTAGATGGCAGAGAATTTATGAGTGCTGGACTTTGTTGTTGTTCCTGTCATTTACTTTGTATGGTTCCTTGGGCTTTGTGATGCATAACAGTGTCACAGTGGACCTTTTTTTTTTGTAAGGTTTTGAGTGGGGATGAAACAGACTTTCAGGTTAATAATTACAACTGTTGCCAGTGATGATGGACATTTTGTCCATAGAACTGCTTTATTGTTTTGATACTTGGTGTGCAAATGGGTTGTCTGTCTGTGATCAAAAGCATGTGACATGACACAGATTTGTGTATTCGATTTTATTGCAGATGGTTCACCTAGCAACACGGTTGTTATGCTTGTCTGTCCTGGTCCTATTGCAAGTACCAGAGGATGCCCTGTGCGCCAGGTTCTTGGTTATACTTCCCACCCATGTGAAGAGTCACTTCATCATGTTGGAGCCATACTTGAAAGCCCTGGTTGCCAGGGGACATGAGCTGGTGGTGGTCAGCCACTTTCCACAGAAAGAACCAATAGTGCATTATACTGATATTGTATTAGAAGACCCCCTGATGACATCTAGTTCACAAACTGGAATTTCTGTAGAGCAGGTCCAGTCCATAAAGAATCCTATTCTGAGTGTCTTACGTCTGGCCACGTATGGGGTAAATGCCTGTGAAACAGTGCTTAGTCATCCATCAGTGAAGAAACTTATAAGGTCAGATGAGAAATTTGATGTTGTTGTTAATGAAGTTTTTCATACAGATTGTTTCTTGCCATTTGCATACAAGTTCAAAGCAATAAGTATAGGAGTCAGCACTTCTGTGTTAATGCCATGGGCTAATGACCGGATGGGCAACCCTGACAATCCATCGTACATCCCAAATCTCTTCACATCTTATTCAGACCAAATGAACTTCATTGAACGGATTCAAAATGCTGTAACTTTAGTTCTGTGCAGAATGATTTATCATTTCTACTCTGATTCTCCATCACAGCAGTTGGTACGCGAGAATTTTGGGCAGGACATTCCTGACCTGGCTGAACTTGCCGTGAACACAAGTCTTTTGCTAGTGAATAGCCACTTTAGTTTGAATGCACCTAGGCCACTGGTATCCAGTGTTGTGGAGATTGGCGGCTTACACATCCCAAAGCCTAAGCCACTGCCCCAGGTCAGATAAGTACTACACGTAATGTTTCCTATGTTCACTAAAATATGGTTATATTATTGAATAAATAGAAACACTGTTTACTGTCTAATGCAGCCACTATTTCTTGTGGTTTGTTACACTACACTTGACATGTTTCAAAACCCCTGATGAACCAAAAGTTTTGGAACATGGGGTATTCAATGTAACAAACTACAATAAATATAGTTGTTGCATTAAACAGTGAACATTGCCTATTTAAGCATTAATGTGTTTCACAGTCAGTGTTGTTCTCATATCATGTGACTAGAAGTAAGTAGTAGTTTGTTACCAAGTGATGTTTCTAGAACTGACAGTATTTTGAATGAAATTAAGGAAAAGTGACTCATTTTATCATTACATTTCTGTAAAAGGTGTACACACTGTATCTCTGTACACAGCACAAAAATTAAAGTGGCACAAAAGTTGCTGGGATACCATTCCAGACACTGATTTCAGTTGACATCATGATGTGTGAGGGTCCAAGACAGAGTGCAATTCAATGTTGTAGGAGACAGACTTTATGAGGTAAAAGGTAAAGGTAAAGTTCACCCTAGAGCAGGCCATGAAGGCCCAGACGGGGAGTAGAGGTATAGCTCTACTCTTTCTTTAACCTCGGCGCTAGATGGGGGTGGGTGGTCAACGCCACATCCCGGCCACTTTACCCCAGGAAATGACCTGGTACCCATTGTACATGAGGCTGGGTAGGCCCCAGGGCCGGTCTGGAGGGGTGCAGAAAAACGCATACATAAATTACCTATATAAACTTAGAAGTTAATGATAAAGGAATCCTTCACACAAACGTCCGTATTATATGACAGCAAAGCATGATAGGTATGAGTTTTGAAGTTTTTACAATACTGAAGATTCATATTTTCTTCTGGGTTATGACACCGTGCACTCTGGTACATGGTTGCCACAGTTTCAGAAGAACTTACTATCTCAATCTTTACCATTTGTCTTCCATTTCATATTGTATGATGTTATAAACATCTGTAGCTTTAGAACACATGAACGGTTACTTTAGACATCATAGTTTTAAGTGGAAAAGAACTGAAGAATAGTTTAAGAAACTTGTCTTTCCGTTAGTTGCTCTATATGATATAAGCTAGCCCAAAATTTTTATACTGACATTGCTAAACCCTGTGGTATAATTTTCAGAGTTTGCTTCACCCACAGGATTATAAACATACAACACAGGTCTGAAATGTTGCCATGTTTGTTTTAAGCAACATGGGACATTTAACTCACTGCATTCTACAATGGTAGGCTTGGCAAAGGAACAAAAGCAGGATTAGAAATGGCCGTAGATGGAGTTAGACATATCTGCTAATTTTTTTAATGAGACTGCTTGCAGGTCATACATTGTTTCCAATAGTGATACATGTAGGAACAAATTCCTGAACCCATGTTGTAATAATTTCTGTATAATAGGTGCTTTTCATTTCTCAGGGCTTTTCAACTGATATTGGGGTCATCTTCATACTAATACTGCATGTAAGCATCCAGTGCCTTTCTACTTCTGAAGAGCTCTTTCACTTATACATTGCTGTAAATGCATTTGCTCCCATTTAAGTCATGAGAATTGTGGTAGTATTGTTACAGAAGGTATTAGTTTTTGTTAGCTACAGGAAAATTGTCTATACTGCGAACATGAAATGTTATTCTAAGACAGTAAATCAGACTGTTCATATGATTCCAGCATCTAAAAGAGTACTTAGATGGTGCAGCCCATGGGATTATCTACTTTAGTCTGGGTTCAATGCTTCAAGCCAAGACATTGCCTGATGATAAGAGGGATGCATTCCTGCAGGCATTTTCTGAGCTTCCACAGCGTGTTCTCTGGAAGTGGGAGGCAGACATATTGCCAGGACAGCCAAAGAATGTCCGGATTGAGAAGTGGTGTCCACAAAATGACATCTTAAGTAAGTCTTCATGCACAGTTGTATGTGAAGCAACAGACTTTCATGGTAATATACAGAGCCATTTAATACCACTCTGATTCAATGAGAAGCAGCTGTGTTTTGCAACGAGACAGGTATAAATTAAATGTATAAAATCAGTGTTGTACAAAATGTATTCCTAAAGCAGATTCTGTTTTGCCAAGAGAGAAAGTTATATTAAAAACTATCTGTCCATCAAAGTGACTACTTTATGTTCTTGGAAAACCAGAAATTTTGTTATACTCATATCTGTGCTAGTGCTTCAGGAACTTTGTAACTATGGAAGTCACTTCGTGTTATCTTCAAAATGTGAGATGAATTTTGAACTGTAATGTGCACAGTAACATGAAAGAAACAGAGTATGTAGTAAAGTTCTCAACTTCCAGCAGCAATGTTTTGAAACTGTAAGTAGTCACCACTTACATTTAAAATGAATCTTATAAAGTGTTAATTGCTAAGCATGGTAATGTTTAGTGCTAAGTTAAAAGGTATGATGTTCCAGTCTGTTAAAATTCCAGAAGAGATTCTGTATGACTGCATTAAATTTATGGTTGAAAAGTGCCCTACTTAGGCATGTGGGAAGGAAGCTGTCTTGAAAGAATTTTTATAGGACTGCAGAGGTATGATGTTCCATGGAACATTAAAGGAATTTAGGGCTGAGGGTCGTTCACTGTCTTCTATTAACACTCTTGATATGTTTGTCACCATTGTACAGTATCACTTTAGCCCTTGTGGGTCCAAAGTCGAGTTAAGTCCAACAGCACTTGACACTGTATGAGGTCCAGTATCAAGGTCAAATTGGCACATTATTTTAAAGTGTTATATGTTTGTTTTTCCTAAGCTTCTGGTATCTAGTGGCTGCTATTGAATTCTGATGATCAGAGATTTTCTAGAAAATTAATTTGGACCAGACTGTTGTAATTCACAAGAGTAATTTGGACCACAAATGGTTAGATCCACTATTTTATTATTTTTTGTACATTTTGGTACAGTTATTGAATATTCACATAGTCAAGTATATGGCAGCTTTACTGTGTGTACCTCAAATATAGACATGTCTCCTTACACGTAGTAAGTTACAATGGACACATTTATTATGGAACCACATGTATTTATTATTTTTACTATGTTGTCTGTAAGTCTTCTCTTCGAAGCTGATTAAGTTTATTATTGGAGAATGTTATTAAAATTTGCAGTATGAATACATTATTATTTGTATGCACAGTAAGATTTTTGAATTGTCATTTCATGTACCATACACATTTTGAATTCACAAAGTTTAATTAAGGCATGACTTTAGAGTTAATATAACATAATGAGTTTGTAATAAAACTAGACTATAAAATTCATCTCTTAATCCACAATGGTGAAAGATTCCTTATTTGAAGATAACAAATATACTTTAAGATTACACTGCACAAATTATTTTTATGTGAGGTTTAATGTTTTCTTTCTCTAAAAGCAGTCACAAGTTCTACAGTTTGGAAATTTGATGCTCATGTAGCTGAGTGTTCTTGTTACTGTGATTTATTTGCAAACTTTCTGTAAATAATATTTTCTCTTACTGAGAAGACAGGACTTAAAACCTCTTGTGAAACATGCATATTTGATTGATATGATATTGTGTGAATGTTACAAGATTAATTATGGAGGTAATTTTGAAGTGGGATGCAATTTAGTGGATTGTATGGGGTACTGGTGCTGTACATACTACTGTATATAATTTAAATTTAATTATATTTCGTTAAGCAATATTAATTGTGACTGTGTGTGTAATAGATTTTCATGTTACCGTGCTGCTAGTTTGTCTTGCTTCGTAAAAATTTCCTATTTAAGGCATTATCTTTCATTATACTTGAGTGAAGTTTAGATATGAAACACTGAAGGAGCATATAATGTAGTTAATGTGAGCTTGTATAGAAGTTCACAGGTTATAATTTTCTGAACGGCATGCAATATAGTATTATTTTACCTTGAGTAAGTGTAAGTGCCCTGGTAGAAACGTACATCATTGTTGATGGTGTACATTGCATGAAGGCTTGGTGCAAGATTCTCAGAGTACAACAGTGTATTATACATATACGGATAGGCAAAATTTGCTAAAGGAGAGAATTCTGACACTACTATGATAAGTTCAGAATTTTTGTACTTGCAGGACATCCAAGTGTGTATGTGTTTCTGTCACATGGAGGATTGCTGAGTACCCTAGAGGCAGTATACAATGGGGTGCCTGTGGTAGGGATTCCATTCTACGGTGACCAAAGAACAAACTTGGCAAACCTGGAGGCGAGGGGCATGGGGATCCAGCTACAGTACAATAACATTACAAAGCAAAGTGTGCTGGATGCACTCCATACTGTGCTTTACCAGCCTAGGTAATTGAACATAAGACCATATTATTTTCTGTTTACCAAATAACTATTGCAATTTTAGGTTAGGAAAATGCATTTGGAAGGTAGTGTATATGAATTCTGGTCAGCACATGATGTTCTGGCCAGTCCTGTTCATGGTTTATCTCATTAACTCCATGTGAATGCCTACATTATGATATTTTGTACACTCCAAACAATTCTTGATTGGTTACATGAAATTCATTGTAAGTTCTCTCTATACAGACCAAGTTTATTTACACTGCCACACAACACCATATACCGGTTATCCACATACTCACTGGGCAACATTTGTCAGTACATATACCACCACCATCAGGCCCAAGCACACATTTTGCAAGTTTAAACCAAATGTGTCATGCATGGTACGTGAATTAAACAGTTATTTATATTCATAATAACTAGACGGGCTGGACGATCTGGGGTTTGTATACCTACAGAGAATTTCTCTCTTCTCCAAAACTTCCAGACTGGCCGTGAGGCCCACCCATACTCCTATTCATTGGGTGCTGGGGGCTTTTTCTGCAGGCATGAAGTGGCCTAGGTGTGATGCTGACCGTGCACATCCATCTTGTGCCACAGATATGAATTAGTGGAGATATACTTCCACTCCTATATGCATTCATGGTCTGTTAAGGGATAAATTTATCTTCTTTACCTTTTTTACCTTTCAAATAGAAACTTTTTTTTACAAATCACTGTAGTCTCTTACTACCATCCTATTATTATAAATTATCAAACATACTAAACTGGCATGTAAATCATCAAATGTAAAATTACATGCAGCTACATACATGTTGTTATGACAAGTTAACCTGTGTTTTGCTGCTAGAAGCAAATAAGTTCTTGTGTTACCAATAGTGGAAAATCTGAGTTTAACAACTTGACACTTTTCATTTTTTTAATCCATTCAGTACCCACAGACACTAATTAGAATCTAATGTCATGTAGGCCTACCAGTGCATATACCTAGTGACCAGCATAATCCTGCCCTATAAACTGTACCCTAACAAGAAGTATGTAACTAATCAAATCTGACAATGTGTGCAGTGAAGTCAGGGTGCCCCTTACAAGGATACAGGGATAGTGTGGTTGAATAGGTAGGAAATATAACAGACTGAAATTGTAACATATGGAAGATATATATTGCAGTGATAAAACTGTAATTATGTCATAATGTTTGCTGGCCATAACATAGGTCATTCAATGAAAAGATGGAGAGTTCAGCAACCATGAATATGAAAAAAGCCTTGAATGGCTTATGACCTGTTGCTGCTGCTGATTTGCTGGCCATGTCGTGGCTCAGCTGGTTAGTTGCTTTCTTCTCACTGTGGAGGCCTAGGGTTTGATCTGAGGGCAATCTATGAAGAACTTGTGGTGGACGAAGTGACACTGGGATGAGTTTTGTACTTCATTTTCCTCCAGTCAGTTATCATTCCACCAGTGCCATATATTCATATTCACCTCTTTAACTGTCTTCATTGTAATATTATGCAGTGCCTAGAAGATGTCTTACTGTTTTTGACGTAATACAGTGTTTCATTGTTACATTGTTTCAAATCCTTTCTGTTGGAAGGAAGAATTTTGAAAGCTGCTGCACTCTAGAAGAAGAAGGGAAGCAATTTGAACAGTTTTCGTCTGCTTTGAGCAGGCAGTGGTTGAAAATCTTTATTTTTTTTCTAGCAGATTTTTTGCTATTATACAGCAATCCAAATTTAAAGAGTAAAGGGAAAAAATACTGCTGTCAGAATAGAAACACGCAACAGATTAATTGATAAACAATCAAAAGTTTGTAGGCTAGATACTGACAACACTGCTAAATAAACTGCAGATCATTAATAATCAGAATTTTGTTTGACAGGTATATAAAGAATGCACGGCACACATCACGCATATTCCGCGATAGACCTCAATCTGCTCTGGACACTGCTGTCTTCTGGACTGAGTATGTCATCAGACATGGTGGTGCACCACACCTTCAATCTGCAGCTGTGAAACTGGCCTGGTACCAATACCTGCTAATAGATATCATCATACTGATGTTGGGAAGTGTCTTCATCTTTCTCCTTGTAGTCAGAAAACTTCTCAGATTGCTCTTGAGTTCCAAGAAGGTGCCAAAGAAGAAGAATAAACAGCAATGATTTAATGAATGTTGTTGCTGTCATGTAAACATGAATTATTTATGTATTTACTTATTAAGGTTTTTGTTTTTATAAATATGCTTTCTGTGTTCTGTTGTCTTGCCATGATAATTTAATAAGGTATTGTACTTCATGGGTACTGAAGCAACAAGTCTGACCCCTTTTGCCATAATAACAAGCCTGCCTTGTGGGTATAAAGAAGGGCTGGATTTACACAAGTCTAACTTGACCGTTTTAAGGAAATTATACCCTTCTTTTGGGCATTTAAGTAGGGTTCAAAGACCACAAAGCACATCTGTTAAAGAGAGCCTCAAGGTGTTGAACAAGTAATTCCAAAGGCTACAGTGGGTATGCTAAACAAGGATCAACTTACGATCAACCGAGGTTATGAACAAAATTTAATTTCGACCGACTTTTCGAATTGTATTTAACATCTATCTGATTAACCTTTTTGTATTTCGTCAAAGAAACACTGTTCTTATTATTTTGCAACTGAAAGGCTACCCATTTGAATTACCGCCGACCTCCTGGAGGGTGTATATTTCACCTCATTTCGTATTTTCGACTTGTGATCAATTCAACTTAGGACCACATGTTCAGAACTTATTCTGTTTGTAAGTCGGGGAGTACATTAATATATTTTTAAAATGCTGATAGTTAACAATTATTTATAGAGTTACAAATGCATCTATATTTTATATCTGTTAATAAGCTGCATCTTCTGGTACACACATCCCATATGGGCAGCAACTTAGCTGCACTAGTTGTGGGGAGATGTCCACAAGGGGGGTTCTATCTCCTCTTTTGTGGAATTTACTTGTTGAGGAGCTTCTGGCTGAGGCCAGTGGCCTAGGCTTCAACATATTGGGCTATGCAGATGACATTGTCATCATAGTCCAAGGCAAATTTGCACACACTGTCGGGGCACTCATGCAGAGTGCCCTGAATATGGTAGTTAAATGGGCTGTTAAAGAGGGTCTAAAAATTAGCCCTCACAAAACAGCGATTGTTCATATTACCAATAGAAGGAATGTAGAGGGTTTAGGAATTCTTATACTTGATGGTAAGGAACTCAAAATCCTGGTAGAGGTTAAGTATTTGGGGGTGATTTTAGACTCCACACTTAGCTGGAACCAATATTTATAGAAAATAATTAGAAAAGTGGAAACCACCTTTGCGGTGGCTAGACGCATGTATGGTAAGAAACGGGGTTTTAGACCTACTATGGTGCATTGGCTCTATACTAGGGTAATTTGACCTTCCATTTTCCATGCAGCCTTGGTTTGGTGGCCCAACGTTAAGCAAAAATGCACCAAAACTCAGTTAGGCAGGATTCAAAGAATGGCCTGTTTAACTATCACTGGGGCTATGAAATCGACCCCTACTGCAGTAATGGAAGTGCTACTGAATCTGACGCCTCTAGATCTGTTGATCATGGTGGAGGTGAAGAAGACCCTGTATAGACTGCAAATGTATAAGCAACTGAATATTCCTAGAATAGTGTCAGGGTTGCTAACCATCTGGAATGATGTAGGTGACCCTTTACTTGAAATGCGGTCGGACTACATCATACCAGTTTACCATTATACTAAAAACTTTGTGATCAAAATAGACCAGGAATACTGGAAAAACAAAGACCCCGTGCTTCCTGAAAATGCCCTGATCTGGTTCACTAGCGGTTCTAGGGCTAATTCAGGGACAGGAGCTGGTATATATGGTAAAAGACCAGAAAGAAGCTTTAGTTTCTCTCTGGGCAAATACGCCACATTATTCCAAACTGAAGTATGTGGTATTTTACAATGTGCATATGAAAATATAAGAAGGGCTTATCAACATAACTGGATCCTTATTTTTTCTTATAGCCAGGCTGTACTTGAGGCTCTTAGCAGCCCAAAAGTGACTTAAAGACTGTTTGCAGAATGCTTGGCTGCTCTTTCTGTGCTGGCAAACTGGAATGAGGTTATCCTCATATGAGTGTTGGGGCATTGTGGCATCCCAGTCAATAAAGAGCCTGACAAACTTGCTAGGCAAGGTGCAGCGATGACGCTACTCGGCCCAGAGCCGGCTCTTGGAATTCCTAGATGTTCAGCAAGAGTCGCAATTAAGAACTGGACCAAGATTCAACACTGCACTACCTGGAAAAATTTACCCGGTTACAGACACGGTAAACCTTTTATTAGCAGACCATGCAAGAAAAGTGCCGATGACGTGCTTAAATTAAGCAGGCATCAGCTGAGAATGGTAGTTGTATTCCTCACGGGCCATGCTCCTGTGAAGAAGCACCTGAATGTTATGGGTCTGTTTGATGGTGATCCAAACTGCAGATATTGCAAGTTGGAGACTGAAACTGCTTACCATATTATTTGTTGTTGCGAGGCCTTGGCTCATCAATGTTATAATTTCTTTGGGAAGTTCTTTGCTGAACCCAAAGATATAAGCACGGCCTCATTAAAAGACCTGTGTCGCTTTGCAAACGCCACAGGGTTGATGAGTCTGTGCTGAGAGAATAACACAGGGCTGCACAATAAGCCTCACACTGCGGTGCATCCAGAGCTTCTACCGACGGGCCCTTTGGGAATAAGAAGACGAAGAAGCTGCATCTTTCCTTTCAATATTTATTTCATTTAAAAAAAGGTAAGCTATTTTTGCCCCATGTTGCATGTTGAATAAGCAATCTTTGAGTTGGAAAAGACTCGTTGTGCTAGTGAGTGGAAAAAAGACTACGTATATGTAGACAATCAACACATTTGGAATTGGCAAAGCAACAGAAGTTCCTACGAAATTTTGAGATGTAAAGTATACGTAAATATACAAGCTTACTTAAAGTTACTTTCACTTTCAAGTATTTTCCGCATGGGACTTAGTAGCGGGTGCACATTATTGTGTACTGACTTCAAATAGTAAACACTTGGTGATGTGTTGATTACGTTAAAAATGTTCAGGATCTCTGAATAATAAACAAGCGGAAGAGAAGTAATGAAGGAGTTCGTATAGGAAGGCTGTAAATTCAAAGGAATGCTAAATTAGTATTCTATTTATTGGAGAACAACAGATCTGTCCAAACGAATATACTGTGAATACAAAGAAAAAGGAACAAATGTACACAACATGCTTATTTCCTGCTTGTTTCATACAGGTATACAAAACAAAGCTAGGCAATTCTCCAGTATCAAGTATCATTCTTTTTTGCGACCACTGTGTAAACAAAATTAAGGGTGCCTCGAACACGGCTGTGCACAGTATGGCAGGTGGATGAAGAAGGAAATATTTGGGTGTGATTCACAATAGAATCTTGTAACAGGTCTTAGTTTCTCGCAATCTGTAGAAAGCATTTATAATATAAATATGGACTTTGGAAGAAATGTAAGTTTTTTGGGTCCGACGACTACATATTTACACTATTCTAATTTAGGCTACAAAGGGTGTAAGGAAACCAAATCTTTTTTTAAGGTGGCACATCCCCGTTGGATTATTAAATATAAATGAATGTTTCAATCAGTCAACACAACATTGTATTCAGTAAGAATAAGGCTACATGTTTCGGCTGAAAATGATGAGCCCTCATGAAGCCTAATAATACAAAAAGGAGGCCTTTACAGTCTCAAACCTTAAATGCAGTTGCCAAGTCTCCGCTTTTTGTGTTATTGTGATTAGGCGTGATGATGGTTAATCATTTTTAGCCGAAACATGTAGCCTTATTCTTAATGAATATAATGTTGTGTTGACTGATTGAAACATTTATTTGTATGAAAACAAATCTATTGGGAATACGTCAGAATTTAGGATATGTCCAAATTAAATAAAAATGATTTTGAAATACATTTGTTATATTTTCGAAATATGAGCAGTTGCTGTAAATACATTCTACTTATGTAATATTAATTGAAATATAGATTACTTAGTGGACTCTCCAGCTTCTAGTCACTTGCAAATTTGTTCCACGTTGGTACAGAATTTAGAAGGCATACACAAATCTCTGTGATGGACCAAAACTTGCGGATATTATCCAGCTTCTTTCAGCTCTGTTTTGTTTTCCTTCTGGAATGTGAATTGAATATTCTAGCGATTTTGCGTGTCATGCCATAGGCGATAAACACAACTGCGGCGGTACAAACCCAGATGAACGCGAGAACATCAAGGAGCAGATATTGGTACCAAGCGAGATCTAGAATTGCAGGGCGTAAATGTGGCGCTCCTTTGTGTCTGATGACGTATTCCGTCCAGAAGATGGCGGTGTCTAAAGCAGACATCGGTCTGTCCCGGTAGATAGTAGAGAGACGCTTTGCATTCTCCCTGTAACTGTAGATAACATGACTTTATGCAACATGTTCCAAAAGTCGCTTTACAGAAAATAAAATTGTAATGCCGCTTTGTTACGATCTGTAATCCAAGTTGAAATCAGTTTAAACCTGTTAAACGTGTTCCTTTGAGCTTGTTGTACCTGAACTAGAGGACAGCCCGTTGTACGACAAAACTGAAATCATCCGGCAGCTAGACGGAGCACCTCCGCATTACATTACAGAAGTTCTGGATTTCCTCAATAACCACCTTCCGGAGAGGACCGGACGGCGTGTTAAAATTACTGCCCCCCCCCCCCCATGTGATCTCACGCCTTGTGAATTTTCGGTGCGGGCTTAACGAATAATAATTTTTATCCCCAAAAGCTGAGGTACTTGGGGCACCTACTAAAGATCACTGAGGCAGAATTTGAGAAGGTGGACGAGGACAAAAATTTATGCGCTGCCATTGTTAATTTCGTAGCTGAATGTTGACAAAGGAGTATCGAAAAAAAATGGCAGAGACTTCAAAATGTTGTAATACCGTACTATTAAATAAATATTTGTAGACTAGTTTCTTGTTTGCGGTAAAGCGACTTTGGATCACTGTGTACTTCGAACGCTGCTGTTCCATAATAGGGCCTGAAATTTAATGTGCATTCCTGTTAAAATATTTCAGCACAAATGTATAGGAAGATAGAAATGAACAGCTTGATTTATTTGTATATACGAGCATGTGAAGATTTTGGTTAATTGCTTTGTTTGTTGTTTTGTTCATTTCTCTGTTGGTATGATAACGATTTGTGCTAAGATGCGGGGAATCCCACCTGGCATAAACCGTTTATCGGAAAAACCATCTCTCGGGGAGAATCCAAACAAGAGCCCTTGCTAGAATACGAGGAAAGGCCACTCGGGGAAAAACAGTCGCTCCAGAAAATCCTACAGCAGAGCCGTTGGCATGATACCATTATTGTTGTGTTCTCTGTGAGGCAGGCGCTGAGATGCCGATCGAAGCGGCCGTGAAGTAACGCGTGAATATTACACCCGCCTTTTGTATTTTCCACACCGTGCATTATAATTCGATTTATTAATATTATCCAAAAAATGCACTTGTCACAGGTTCATAATAATACATTTAAAAATATGTAGGAGTGGAATGTTTTTATATATATTCTTATGAACCTGTGACAATTAAGTGCATTTGTAGGATAATATTAATAAATTGTACCCGCCGTTGTGTTCTCTGTAAGGTACGCCCTGAAGAAATGAAAAAAGTTGAGCATCAAGCATGGTCGCCGTGGAAACTGGGTGAATGTTGTTAAGAAGGCTACAATAGTATTGCAACTGCAAGGTCAGAGCGGCAGAAAATACTGAAGCGACTCAACTCATAAGGTTCTGTAACAGAACTGCCACAGCAAGGTTATGGGGCTAGACAAAAAGTGATTTGATGTCATCCCCGGGCGAAGATCGCGTACGCAGCCAGTCTGAAATAAATGCAAGTTGGAAGAGAACGAATATGGAAAATATGTATACTGTATTGAAGCAAGAATAGCTCAGTCGATATAGCGAGGCACGGCGAAGAAAAATTGGTGTTCAGTTCCTAACGCCAGCCACACACGTTCAGGTAGGCCTGTCAATTTTGCCTGCACAGTTATGCCTACGACAGGCCGCCGGAGCGTGTGTAGGTTCCGGCACACCTTTCAGTTAAAATTGTACAGGCGGCCGGAGCAAATACGAAAATTCGTTCGACCAACCGGCAGGCCTGAGGACTGCGCAGGCGTACCGGAGCGTGTGTAGGTTCCGGGCCGGAACGGCGTCAGTTCAGGCCACGTGTTGAAGCCAGTCAGAACCTGCTTTGCATTTTTCTGTGTTGTTCGTTTATCTTTTGTGAGTTTCTTTGTTTCTTCGTTCATTGTTTTTAATTATGTCGCGTGAAAGAGATGATGGTAGTAAACTTGAGGTCTTCGTAACTTCTTCCAGTAGCTAAGAATCTGAGCGTTGCAGTCAACCTTTCGTTGGGTGGGATCGCGTTCCTCTTCACTGTATTTTTCTTTTAAATTAATGGCGCCACGAATGAAAGGAGTTGTAAGTATGTTTCTTCATCCATTCGCAAATAATTATGCCAGTCTTTAGGGGCCAGCTTCAACTCAGTCAACAAATTTACATGGGAATACGTGTTTTTTTTGTAACCACTCTTTACACCACATTTTACGCTTATTTTTGCGCTTATTTTTACTCTTCATAGCTATTAGCAAGCCAACAATAGCGAGCGTGTCGTCGTCTGTTGAGGCCATGATCAAGACTAGCGGATTCGCCTGAACGTGTGTGAGGATTTCAGTTTATCCGGCCGCCTATCTTCAGGCGGCCTGCGCAGGCAAAACTGACAGGCCTACCTGAACGTGTGTGGCCGGCATTTATGGACACAGAGACTTTTCTCTTTTTCACAGCATCGAGACCGGCTCTTAGACCCAAGTAGATTCCAGTAAGGTAGCCCCCACTAGCCTTATGACTTGATGGCATGTGGCTTAACACAGCACGTTTTTAACTTTACGTATGGGGTCTACACTCTCCCTGTAGATTCAAGGCATGGTGTTTAATAAACATGGCGGCTTTTTTTTTTTTACCATACTGGAGTAGTTTCAATTTACAGGGCAGTGCATACCTGGGTTCATCCAACACTGTGCGGATTGCCTTCAACACGTTGTCTTTGCTGATATCTCCGTAATTAAGGCTAATCCCCATCTTGTTGTCTACCATAGCTTTTATGTTCATGGGCTGGTCGCCAAACATTGGGATGCCACCATTGGGACACCAGCATACGCTGCTTCTATCGTGCTTAGTAGACCACCATGGCTCATGAACACACGCACCTTGGAATGATCTGTAGGACACAGGGTAGACAAACTGTAATTTTGATATATTAACGATCAGTATTGAGATTAACAGTAGACAGAGCTTTATATTCATTCCCTTCTACACTTTGCTCAGACGCAGCGGACAATATGTAATTATGTCAGTCAGTATTTGTTAGTTACTCTTCAGTTCGAAAAAGGGATACTGCAGGTGTTGGGAAACAAAATGCTCTGTAAAACATATTAATCTAACGTTGATAATGTAAATTAAGAGCTTAGAGTACTATCGTTACATAATGAGAAACCACGAACTTTATACAACACTTAACACAGAGCAATAAATGCAGAAATTGATGGTGGGTTGGACATGCTTGCGTGGGGTGACAAAAAAAGTGCACAAAATTTTGAAGGAAAATTTCTTTAAAAAGTTACTACATCTAATACCGAGAAATTAGGTGAAAATTAAGGTTGTTCTTAGAGCTGCAGGTTTTGAGATTGGGAAGTAGAGTGCAGCAGTTCAGAGTAGTGTTGATTGGTGCGGTGTAGCTTAGAGCTATTTTTCTCTTGGGGCACAAAGCCACGTGAGGGTTGTTATTACGTAAGGTCTATACATGTTTCATTTCAACAGCGTGTGGTTTGTTGCAAAGCCGTACTCAGTATGTCAAACTGCGGCAGCCACTTGACAATTTTCACGTTCTTAGGCTGTCCAGGCAAAGAGTCCGCTTCCCACTTCCAGAGAACTCGCTGTGGCAGCTCAGCGAACGCCTGCAGGAACGCGTCTCTCTTATCAGCCGGTAAAGTTTCTGCTCGTATCATTGAGCCCATGCTGAAGTATATGACTCCATGTTCCGCTTCGTTCAAATAATCTTCCAGGTCCTATATATGAAACAAGAAAAGAAACTACTGAAATATATTATTGTCAGAATAAAACTCCTACGCTAAACACAAAACTACCGCACTTCTCCGCCTTTAATTCTGGGAAAGAAAATAATAAATAATACGTTTTAAGTTAGGTCTACAACAATCATATGCTTGAGTTGAGGAAGATAAATAACAACTAGCTGGTAATAATTCATGCAATTTAAGGGAATCTTGATTTAAATTCAGGAATACTACATTAAAATTATCTGAAACTAAGAGACGCTGACATTTAGAGCCAAGTCGTCTTCACCTATCGGGGAATTATAATATGCTGAACTTGCTGAAGAAAATAGATACTTGTGATAAATATTGCGGCATGTCTTTTACTAAGCTAATGCATTCTCAGATTTAAATAATTTAGAATTTAATGTGGCTCTTTCTAAATACAGCAATGTCTATACATTTCTTAATTCCAGTAAATGTCATATATAGGATTGAAGTCTTCTCGAATGTTACGCCGTGTCGACTAGAAAAAAATTCCCGACGTTTCGAAGGAGAGTAGTACCTTCATCCTCAAGGTCAAATAGTCAAATCTTCTTGGACTGCTTTACCCTGAGAATGAAAGTAGTACGCCCTTTCGAAACGTCAGTAAATATTTGCTAGTCGAAACGGCGTAACGTGAACCTTTATTAAGACCGCTACAAGAAACTCAAATCTCAAATAACAAGCTTTTTAGAAGTAAGTGCTGCTCTAGGTAGAATAGACATGTTTATAAGTGTCTGAAGAGCAACACGCGTTGATAAGTTACCTCAGACGTGCCGGCCTTATACCGTCTGGCATTCGGGAGAAACCCGATTGTTATCCAGCCGTAATGGGCAATTATGACTTGAAGTATTATGCGGGTTTTCCATTCATTTTTATCTTAACGCCTCTATATCTTAAAATAGGCAATAATCTTCTTATATAACACTGCTCTTATTTCTGCATTGACAAGTAACTTACCATGCTGCATCAGTCGCAAAGTAACCAAATAATATTTGACACATGCCCCGAAGGACAGCACATCAGTCATACCTTTGGCAGCTTCTTGGGAGGCTTCAGGTGGAGTCCTCCAACTTCCACAATGCCAGGAACAAGCGGTCGGGGTCGGTTCAGGCTGAAGTGCGTGTTAACGAGCAACAAATTTGTGTTCCTCGCGATTTCAGACAGGGATGGCACATCTTTACCAATGTGTTTGTGGACGTGTCCCTCTGTCACTATTCCTTCAGTAACACTGTATATAACTTTCAGTGCGACATTTGCAATGACGTTTATTAGCCTTTCACTGAAGCTCATTTCGTCAGAAAACCATGTCCCATGCGTGGGGATATAGGACGGATTGTCGGGGTTTCCCATACGGTCGTTTGACCATGGAAACATTACACTCGAACTAATTGCTACATGAGGTGCCTTGAATTTGTGTACGAAAGGTAGAAAGCAGTCTGTAAGAAATGTTTCAGTTATTACAAGATCAAACGTTTCTTCAGATTTTAGTAGTTCCTGAACCTTATGAAAGGACAACATTTTATCACAAGATTCCCAAAATTCTGTAACTTCTTTTACTACTGTCTTCAACGCCGCTATGCCAGACATGCTGTTCAGGTCCACCCTCTCCTTTGCTTCGATTGTAATGGAGCCCACAAGGCTTATGTCAGTGTAATTAGTTACGGGATGCTTCTGCGGAAAGTGGCTAACTACCACGACCTGGTGACCTCTAGCAGCCAGTTCCCTAACAAATGGTTCGAAAACGTCGAAGTGGCTCTTCCCGATGTAGGGGAACAGGGCGAGAATCTTGGAGCTTGAGATTAAAGAAAAGCAACAGGACATTATAGTCACAAGGAAGAGGGTTGTGTACTTCATCTGAAACAGAGAAACATGACGATGGGCTGATGCATCAACAGAAGTCATCTGAATACGGGAAGGTACTGTAACAGAATAAAACGTAATTGTGTTACCCAACACACACACGTCATCTCCAAATGTTAGGTTACTGGAAGCTTACAGTGAGCTTACTCACGTACTCTGTATTAAGTTGAATTTATACGGAATATTTCCGTACAGTGTGATCCGTTTCTTTCTGCTTTTGCTCTTGTTTTAGGCCATTAATTATAGTACAGAAGTCATGTCCACTACTGTTTCGTTATTGGTAACGATACAATTCATAAAGCGATCTCCGTACGGTACTTCGGTGATAAGTATGCGGAAAACGTATGAAAATCTTTGAATAAAAGAAAGGACTGTATGCGTAACATTTTCAAGGTGAGATCCGTCGTTCAGATCGTAAAACGCCGATTAATTGAGGGTGAGGTGCTCATGGCTCCCTGAATGGTACCCACGATGTAGAACCACTGCTTGTCTGCTGTCCGATACTTGTATCCGGATGTCGCAACTTCGGCACACTCCATAACTTAGTGACAAGGGATTCAAGGAAATATATAAACGAATTACCAAGCAAAATGTTAGCTCTCCAGAAAAGTGCTTGGCTTTAAAAATTTAAAGTCTAAAGCAAACACGCGTGAACACAGCTGTGAATAAATTAAGTCAACTTTAATCAGTGTTACGGTGTTATTTCTGCAGATATCGCCTAATCCAATACTGAATATCTTCTAATCTCAGCAAAGAAAAAATCCTAATCCTGTATGGGTTTAGTGTACGTAAAGAGTAACATATGTTTGGATAGTGTACAACTTGAAGGTCGATGCCTTTTTGGATATCGTACTGTGCCGTTACGAAGCAAGTTTCCGACGTTTCGAAGGATAGTAATGCCCTCATCATCAGGGTCAAGCATTTTCTTAGACTGCTTAACCCCGAAGAGGAAGGCACTACGATCTTTCGAAACGTCGGGAACTACTCGCCCAACGAAACAAAGTCACATCCCCGAAGACTGCAGCTTCAACAGCGCCACTGTGAAAACCTCGAAGTGTTGCATCATAGGACTTCTTAACAAATAGTAAATGCAGGACACAAGAATGTGATACTGTAACTTCGTTTCGAGTGTTGTGGAGTGCAAAATGATGATTAATGACTTAGATGAGTAGGCCAATATTTACGAAAACATACACTAAGCTATTTTTTAAGGTAACATTCGTAAACCCCACATTTAAAACCTTGTCCGAATTATCCAGCGAGACATTTATTGCAATAAATCTGTCTTTTAAACATTCACTCTGTTGCAAGAAATATAATTTTAACTAATCATTCATTTCTTCAATTTTCCTTTAATCTTTCTTCTTACCTGATAATCTCACAAGCATCTCTAGTTACTTCATTTCTGACAAAACCAAACTTTGATTCAACATATTTGTGGTAGCATATAACTTGCACCGTAGCACAGGCTCAATATTTCGTACCTATGTAACATATCGTAACACATAATTATGTAGCGGAAAGTAACTACATTGAATCGTGGTCAGTTATCTCTGCAGATGCGTTCCTCGGCCAGCAGAATGCATCCAACTGGTGGAACATCATGGTTGGCTGAGTGAAAAGACAATCTTGAATACATGAGAGTACTGAAATGTACATAATTGTAAAAAATCTAAGGACAAGCTTAGTTCTGTGATGGTGGGCCTAGTTTTTGACAAATTGCCGGTGGGAAGCAACACGCAAAATGTTGAATATTCACTGCTGCAGATGTCCCGTCTTGCTAGTCACGTAATGGACTCACCTTGGTAGTTCTTCCTCAACGTAACACGTGGCTACTAACTCTATAACTAAGATCATAAAGCACATCAATTGGCGATAATATAGACAGCCGGCACATTATCTACAGATCATACAGGTTACGATAAAAATTTGCACTGTCACTCTCACTCCAAGCCACTATGAGTTTCTTTGGGACTTAACACAACCAGATTTACTGCAATCATAACACTTAGGTATGTACATGTTATATGAACCTTGTCCAACATCACACTACTGAATACTGTTGTGTAAGATTGGTCTTATGTCTGTAGGCCGACCATTCTTCCTATCCTGACTACTTGAATAAGAAAGTAGAAATAAGTTCCGAAGTATGTTTTCTTTACAGAAACAACTAGAGCAAAGGGCAATGTCCAAAGAATCAACACTAAACTCTGGGTCATAACGTAGTGAAATAGCTTTCAAATTAATGCATTGGACTGTATTAACAAACGTTACGTGACATACAACTTTATAATACTCTCTTTTACCAGGTACAAGAGATACGTAATTTCATTCGAAGTAATTTGTTTTGAGCCTTCCTTCTTGCGTAAAGTTTTCAGCAAGGTGCATGGCATACATATGAGATACCTTACCCCTTTTCTTTAAATTATTTTGACGTACAGACTGTCCAAATTTTAACTACTTTTTTTTTTTTGTTTTTATGAACTTTATATCACTTATATACAGATAACAATCTCTCAAAACACATTTTGTCAATGTGACTTTAAAGCACCACTGACAGATTGTATGTCATGCGTACTTCTCATGGTCACACAGACAAACATTCCACTTTGTCGTAACCTGCAGTGCGCCTCATTAAAATATTAAGAACACTCATATGACTGTGGGTCATGCCCCTCATTTTAAGTTTCTGTGTAATAGAAATAAGTGTACTGAAATGTCCATAGAGCACACTTTAGCTTGTGATTTCTTTATGATCATGCAAACTGCCTTTCTAAGGGACCTGTGACACGCAAGCTCCTCTTGCCACAGTGTTCTGAAACCCAGTGTTACGAAACAGTTTGTATTCTTTGAGAGAGTACAATGCACTTGGGAGCGAATCCAATCGACCCGGTGGCTGAAACTGAAATACAAATGCTTTGATATCACATCGTCTTTCGATTATACAAGCAATAATAATGAAGACTTCAATCGAATTCATGCTTCCGTGCAGGAATATCAGATGGCTCTATCATTAAATACGTTCTCAAGGACACTATATTACTGTTATTTATAGCATTAAATGACTATGCATAATGACTATGAGATGGCCTTCACAGCCTAATACTAGGTTTCACGAATGTCATCAGTTTGTACAGAAGTTTTTTCTTTAGTTGCGCAAAGCCTCGGGATTGGCACATTAAAAAGTACACGATGTACCAACAGTGCTTAAGATCTCAGGTGGAAGGAAGTATGAGGATGGACTAATGATCTAACGTCTATTTCCATTCGAATACAAATATTAAATATCGAAAATGTCAGTTTTCCTAAAAGTATCGCTTTCAATTTCACGTTTCCTTTCAGTTTGAGCTGTGTTTGATATCTACTACCATTTTTCATTAGCGTGCTCGCCACTGGGCCCAAGGTTCGCGGGTTCGATCCCGACCGAGGGCGATGGATTTTTAAGGGTGATAAAAATCCGGAGCACCACTTCCTTCGGAGGGGAAGTAAAGCAGCCGGTCCCATGTCGTAGATTTACGGCATGTAAAAAAACCCTACAGGTATGAATAGAACTAGTAGTGCCCGTCGGCAAAATTCAGCGGCCATTTCTCACCCGTCTCCTGACTGCCTGCCAGATGGCTCTGGCAAGTCACATCAGGATTGAGTGGAACTTGTGCGGTCAGTGGGCTGGTCAGCCGCTACATTAACGCACATGACCACAGAAACCTCCGAAAGGAGGCCCCCAATGCTCCGCGATTGGAGAGACATGGGGACTAACTAACTAACTAACCATTTTTCATACAACCTGCAGCAGTAAATTTGTTTCGTAGTGTACTGTGACGAGTAGCCTTCTTTATTATAATTAAATATTTTCTTCCAGACGGATATATACAGAATATCGAATAGTTCGTTGTAATGAAACATTAATTTAATATAACGCCTAGTGTTTAAAACAAACGTACTCTTTTCGTGAAGAAACAACGAGATTAAAACGAATTCCTCATCAGTTTAAAGATATGTTAACATGAGGTGCTATGCACATAAATAACAGTGATGAAATGTATCGGTCTACAGTGTATCTCACGGTTCTGTAATAACTGTAGGAAGTGGGTCCGATGTTCAGTGTTTACACATCTATGGGTAGGGAAAGTTAAGCTGATTTAAACAAGATAAACACACTGCAATATTAAATGAAATTTTATGACAGTGCATGATTTTACATTATTGGAGAAAGTTCATATCCATACTTTTTGCATTTGGCGTCGATACACGCATCAACAATGAGACATTTCGATACAGCACTTTTCGTGCAGAATGATTGCAGGAATATCCTCCTGAAGTTATAATACTGTCTTGGAACACTCTGTATAGTACTATATAGACATAGAAAGAAAAGTAATTTACTTGAATTAAACAACGGCCACCAATTAAATTTAACGTATACAAGACCGGCACTGTACGAATAACGTACCATTGAAGCGCGTTCGCGTAACTATTATTGCCGTGGAAAAGCAATAGATATTACATATTCTGAGTTTGTGTCTGTAGTCTTAGTTATCCAGCATGCAAAGTTCATGCCCCGTATTATATTGTCATCTGTGGCCTGTCCGCCTCTACCATATTCTTCACATTATTTCATAAACAGCACGATTTTCGGAAAAAAAGTTATTGAACATAAAATGTGTTTTGATTTTATCTACAATATTTGTCTGAAACATTTCTCATTCTAAGAAGAATTGAGCGAGATATTATCATAAATGTACATAGCTCTTCATGTAATGTACTCGTTATTCTTGTAAGATGTTAATGAAAATTGATTTGTCTCGACAGATTTTCGAAAAATGCTTAAAAATGAAATTTAATGAAAATCCGTCTATTGGGAGCCCAATTGATCCATCCGGACGGACGGACATGACGAAGCTAATAGTCGCTTTTCGCAATTTTGTAGACGCACCTAAAAGTGAACAACAAACGAAGAAAGCAAAGTCGCACTTAGGCATTAGGCTCGTAATGACTCCGCTGGCAGTACTCGTCGATATTAAAACACTCAGCGATAAAACTGAGCGTTTTCGCTGTAACAAAATTTCATTACCCACGTCGATAATGGAACATTAATTTCTGTAATATATTACGGCAAAATTCTTCGAGCGCCGATTGTGTTTAGGCCTATACATCCATCCAGTGACTTGGATACGGGCTGGACGTCCTAGGAATCGTGGTTCGATTCTCGGCGTGGGTAAGGGGATTTTTATCTTCTCCAAAATGTCCAGACCGGCTCTGGGGTCCACCGAGCCTCCCGTTCGTTGGGTATCGTGGGCACCTTCCCCCGTGGTAAAGCGGCTGAGGCAAGAAGCTGATCACTCACTCCCTATGGTGGCAAGGTTAAGAATGAAGTTATACCTCCACTTCCCCTATATACGTACCTTCATGACGTGCACATGGGCCACATCAAATTCTCTGAGTGATCGAAAGTACATACCTGTAATTTTCCGTGATGGTTCAATGGATTCACTCATATTCAGTTCGCACATTAACAGCGATTTGAGGCCGTCACCCAACTGGGCACTTATTTCGTTGTGAGCTGACACTCTGGCACCAGTAATATTCATTTCGTAGCTACATGAAATCTGATCCGTTAGTTCTTACGTAACAACTACTTCGAGTCGGTTACATAATTTCCGGTAGATGGCTAGTTGCTTCTTTCACCGCCAACTACGAGATAGCGCGACAGTCCACTGTTGACGCGACCAACAGTGGCACACAAATACAAGGATACAAGTCAGTCGTTGTCGGTAGATGGCAGGCATGTATAATCTGCCTTATACTTTATTTCTTTTAATTTGAAAGCGCTCTTAAATCACCGAGATTCTTTAAATAATTTGTGACGAAATAATTAACTTGGTCCTTTATTATGACAGTCATAAATACACATTTCCGTTGCTTAAGAAGAAAATGCGGAAGGTGCTCCGTAGTTCACCCGGGGTTTTCTTAAAATTTGCGATGCCGAAACCTAAAAGTCAGGATACGAAAACAACTTTGCACTGACCTGTTCTTACGCACGACTGAATTAAGGTTTGGTAATAAAATAATGATAAGTCACACACTTCCTTATTATTAACAACGGCAGCACCGTATAGCAATTGCCTTATGAATATCCTGTGTGAAAATGAAAAATATCCAGACGTACCGGGTATATATTGTCTCAGGCTAAACAACTGGAAACGTTTCGACGAATGCATCTGTCTCCATATTCAGATAGAAAGGCGAGCTAGATAATTACTCTGGTGGGCCCTCGGAGAGAACTGGTCTTTGTCACTGGACACCGAGTTAGATCTACACCGAGTGTACATGTTCACCCCTTTCCACCCGACGAACGGGAAATGATTTTATGTTGAAACGTGGATTTTTATTGGTGAGACGATGTGTATTGTCACAAAATATTCAGTCACGTACAGGCCTGTAACGATAGTGTATATCGGGTCACGTACAGGCCTGTAACGAAGTGTATATCAGTCACGTACAGGCCTGTAACGATAGTGTATATCGTCACGTACAGCCTGTAACGACTTGTATATCAGTCACGTACAGGCCTGTAACGATAGTGTATATCAGTACGTACAGGCCTGTAACGATAGTTGTATTCAGTCACGTACAGGTCTGTAACGATAGTGTATATCAGTAAACGTACAGGCCTGTAACGATAGTGTATGTCAGTCACGTACAGGCCCTGTAACGATAGTGTATATCAGTCACGTACAGGCCTGTAACATAGTGTATGTCAGTCACGTACAGGCCTGTAACGATAGTGTATATCAGTCACGTACAGGCCTGTAACGATGTGTATACTAGTCACGTACAGGCCTGTAACGATAGTGTATATCAGTAACGTACAGGCCTGTAACGATTTGTATACTCAGTCACGTACAGCCTGTAACGATCAGTGTATATCAGTCACGTACAGGCCTGTAACGATAGTGTATCTCAGTCACGTACATGCTGTAACGATAGTGTATATCAGTCACGTACAGACCTGTAACGATAGTGTATATCAGTCACGTAAGGCATGTAACAATAGTGTATATCAGTCACGTACAGGCCTGTAACGATAGTGTATATCAGTCACGTACAGGCCTGTAACATAGTGTATATCAGTCACGTACAGGCCTGTAACGATAGTGTATGTCAGTCACGTACATGCCTGTAACGATAGTGTATATCAGTCACGTACAGGACCTGTAACGATAGTGCATCCAGTCACGTACATGCATGTAACGATAGTGTATATCAGTCACGTACAGGCCATGTAACGATAGTGTATATCAGTCACGTACAGGCATGTAACGATAGTGTATATCAGTCACGTACAGGCCTGTAACGATAGTGTATATCAGTCACGTACAGGCCTGTAACGATAGTGTATATCAGTCACTTACAGGCCTGTAACGATAGTGTATATCAGTAACGTACATTTTAGGGTTTATTTACGACGCTGCCAGTACCTGTGACGGTGTGGCGTCGAATTTTGGGCTCCATGAATGATTAATTGGGAAGGATTTGGAAGGAATCAGTTCTAGCCTAATCGAGGTATGTACTTCACGGTACATGCCTGGAGGCACGCATATAAACAGACTAAAGTGAACTAAAACTTCTTCTATAATGCACTATATGTATATACATATATGTGTGTGCAATGTGTATGTAGTGTATGCAGTAGTATAATGCAGAGAACTACATTAGAATTAAATAATTCTGATTTTAGCTTATTCCAACCTGAATCAAGACGTTTTGTTTTTCACGTGTCAGACGCTTGTGTTCATTTAATACTACGATGGGCAGTCAAAAAGTTCCCGGGATTCCCCTGCAGACGGAGAATGAGAGATAAGATAGCGCACGCAGTGTTGTGGTGGCATACCTGCTCGCAGGTGCAACAGGTCTGGACAGGTTTCGGCGTGCAGTGTCGTTACTGTTCCGTTTGATCTAGACGTGAGTGTTGGTCATTCGGCGCAATGTCGCAGTTCGAACAGCGTGCGAACAACAATTCCTCGCCGAGAAAAACATTCCTGTCATCACCCAACCACCGTACTCTCCGGATCTCGCTCCGAGTGACTTTTGGCTGTTCTCTACTCTGAAAATGGGCCTCAAGGGGACACGTTTCGCAACCATGGAGGACATCAAATCGAATGCGACGGCCGAACTCCGGAAGATTCCAAAAGAAGCCTTCCGCCGGTGCTTCCAACAATGGCAGGATCGATGGAGCAAGTGTGTGTGTGCGCAAGGGTCCTACTTTGAATGTGATCAGGTAAGCGTTGCCGTATGTCCTACCATTACAGTGCAATACCACCATTCCGGAACGTTTTGACTGCCCCTCGTATTGCTAATTACACTATCTCTTTCCCATGTTCATAAATGTACGCATAGCCTTATTTTGTCACGAAAATCGACAAGCCTTATGGGAAATACCTGTTGATTTTAAGAATCCGCTTTCGTCTTTTCGATGCTTCTTTAAAGAAACATCCTTTATTTCTATAAATTTTTGGCGTTTGAAGATCGAGATGAGCGCAGAATTGCACTTTAGACAGTTGGTAAGAAAATAACTTTATATTGCGTGTGTTATGGTTGTGTTATTTCGAAATCTAATAAGAATATTCCGCATTTAGTTTTACTGCTATCACATTACTTCTTTCACATAGTACCTGCCAATATTGCGACGTTTGTCATTATCGTGGGACGAGCTTTTCTATTCCGTCTTGATGTCAGTTTATGTCTCCCTTATTAGCCATTTTGCCTCAACAATACCCACATAACGATTTTCTAAACCTGTAGCCTCCAACATTTTGCTTCAACACTGAGAACAGATGATAATCGCACGGCGAGAGATTCCTCTCATATCACAATAAATTTAGTCTTTCAATAACGAAATGAAAACTACTAACGAAGGATAGATAACTTTTATAAATTATCCACAAGTTCTTGAAAAATCTTTCAGCATTTCTCGAATTGTTAAATGCCTGCAGACAGAACAATCGCATTCGGCTGTCCTTAAAAATTTCAGATACATAAGTACAATAATATTTTACTCGTTTATAAGCAAGGTATATGCCATAATATTTCGATAAATTATTAAACGCTATGTACCCACATTTAGAGAATGAATTTACTTTTATTGTTTTCATTTAACTGGTTTATCGGGTACGTATTACACGCTTCGCGAAATCGGACCGAGAGCGATCATGTATCTGGCGACTGAGAACACTACCTGGTTTATCCAATTAGTTCGAAAGTAACGACCATTCACTGACCTGATAACACTATAAACAGGAAATGTCGATACTCCTGCACCACTGCTATTCGGTGCTCCGGCCAATAGAAGTCTCGTCTTTGGCAGGATATTGGAATTCAAGTCCGACAGAGTTTTGTGTAAATAATACTAGGATACCAAAGGAGAGATTGTGGTTGTTAATTGCCTTTGGCTGTATGGTATTTTATGTCAAGAGAAATTTGACTGGAAAAAGTTTGTTTTAGATGCAGAATAAACACGAGTTACAGAAAACCTGATTGTTATTGAAACTTGAAGTGGACGAACAAATAAAATAATGAATCATTCTAAATATTGAAATATCAGGCAAATGTCTAAGCAAGCGACTCATTATTCTTTCTCTCACTGCTGATAATATATGCTTGACATTTTTGACTATTTTTGTCTTGTGGTGACAAAAAAGGCTGTTTGAAGCGGTAGATGTTTTCAATTATATTCCTGAGTTTATGGACTTTGATGTGGGCTGTTTTACAGCCTACCTCAGTCGAATACGGAGATAGCAACACACAGCATTTGCTTGCCACATCTACTCTCCTGTTGACTATCCTCACGTGTTCCTCTCATCTCATTTCCTTAAGTGCCGTCTTAGTTTGACCACTCAGCAGCTCTTCCTACTAACCCGTGTGGCATCTAAACCAGTGAAAGATAACTGATTTCAAGCCATGAACTGATTTGAGGTGCCACTGTATGGTTCAAAGAATCAGTGCCTGGATAATTACATAAAATATTTCCATGGAAAAAGAAGTTAACCAAATTATAGGGCGTAATAAAAGTCTACTGCACCCTTAGGTTTAAATTAATTAAACACTGGAAGGAATTAATTGATGCACAAAGCTCTTACATATCCAATGGAATAATTTTCATAAGAGCGCTTTATGTAGCGGGGCATGTAGCACGTATGGGTGAAGGGAGAGGTGCATACAGGATTTTGGTGGGAGACCTGAGGAAGGAGACCACTTGGAAGGCCCAGGCGTAGATGGGAGGATAATATTAAAATGGATCTTCAAGAAGTGGGATGGGGGGCATGGACTGGATTGATATGGCTCAGGATAGGGACAGGCGGCGGGTTCTTGTGAATGCGGTAATGAACCTTCGGGTTCCGTAAAACGCGGGGAATTTCTTGACTAGCTGACGACCTGTTAGCTTCTCAAGAAGGACTCTGCTCTATGCAGTTAGTTGATTACTGGTAGTTGGTGCTGTAAATCAACCACATGGAACAACAGTCCTGTACCAAATATCCAGCAAAATTCACAGACCTTAGTCAGAGTAGTGGTGTTGGAATTCGATTCAGGGAGATTAAGGATGAGGATCAGATCCGAAAACCCCGTAATAAATTAATGTGACTTATTTTTATAAACAAGAACCTAAGTTAAAAGGAGACGTAAGCTTTTAAGAGCAAAATCCCCTGACTTGACTGAGTACTGATAGTTGTAAGATATTGATTGTCGTAAAGTTATCTGTAGTCTGTTCTTCATTTCATACGTACAGTTTTCCCTGCAATTCCACAGCTGTTCTCGTGTTCCAGTTCCCAAGGCATTTCTGCGTATTCTACTCCCTGTCTTGCTGAAAACACGTGGATCGTTTAAATGTTTAATTGTTCACTATTGTTATGATATAATAGTAGGCCTTGCAGGGGCCGTGGAAAGAAGTCCTGTGGGTCGATCCCCTGCACATATCCTTTCAGAGATTATTCTTTCTCCTTCAGCTTACTTTCTGCATTACTCTCCAGTCGTCTACTCTTTCTGTTCACACCAAATTCACAAATAGTAACAACATAATAACCTTCGTTGACAAATCGTAATTTGCGCTGGTTAACGCAGAACACAGAGGGTTCGAAATAAATACAACAATAAGCAGAAAGAGAGAAGATTCAACCGCCTCATCCCACCTTCCTTCCAAATTCTTTGCTAGGTCTCAGTACGGACAGTTGCAGGATATTAAAGCCAGTATCTTTTTTTTCCTCTACTGCTGGCCCTTTATTTATTTGTCGAATTATTTATTAATCCTTATTATATTTCCGTTACTTTCCTTAATAATGCTTCAAATGCCGTTTTCTACGTACCCGTATGTGTGCGATATGCGATGAGAAGAAATAAAGAGGTATTATTCAAATATATATTTCAATAATGACAGTCTGAAACTTATGAACTGAAGTTCGAAAATTGAAAGATCTTTTGATGCGCCTTAAAGTAATGTGGCTTGAAACGAGAATATGAAATTAGAAATTGCATTAGCAAGACAATGTACCAGCAGTAACTAGTTTTTTTTTTCCAATGGCTCGACAGCCCCTTGGGAGCCTAGGCCGCCTCATTTTTCGAGGCTTTCACGATCACACTTTAGACATGCCACACTCGGTAGGACTTCTCTGGACGAGGGACCAGCTCGTCGCAGAGACCTCTACCTGACAACACACAACACTCACAAGAGACAGACATCCATGCCTCCGGTGGGATTTTTTTTTGTCTGTCCGGGGTTTTTCCCTTTGATCCATTTTTGTACTGTTTAAATCCTTTCGTCCTTCACGTCACTTTACGTTCCATGCTACCGTCCTTACAACAAACACAACACAAACATCCATGCCCCCGGTGGGATTCGAACCCACAGTCCTAGTAAGCGAGCAGCCGCAGACCCACTCCTTAGACCGCACGGCCACTGGGATCGGCTGCAGTAACTATGCAGTAAGAATTAAAATAAAACAAGCTATGTACACGTCTAAATCAAAATATCAAAGATGTAACACGTGTTTCAACTGATGTCAATTGCTACCGAAACACCTGTCTTAGCTCAGTACTTGAGGGCAAGAGTGTGTACCTGTACAATGTTGTGTAACAAAGAGGTCAAGATTTAACACATGCGGACATCTGAAATTTACTGAGTTGTTACGTGTGGGATACACTGAAAGAGTTTGTATTTTGATAAAACCTGCTTAATATCTATTCAACGACATTTTTAATAATTCGGAGTATATAGCCACGGGCCTATATTTCTAGCAACTATTAATCACTCAAACCAGCGAAATACAAATGGCCTGCTGTTTCCACAGAAACATCACTTTAATTTAAATGTTCATATTATTTCACACGGAGTCCTACAGGGTTTCTTTACAGACACATAATTAGAGAGTTGGCTGAAGCCTCTGACATCACGGCAGACATGTATAAGGCATAAAATGTTTCATAAAGTGACAGCGCTATTCATTTTACATACTGTTCGCTGAGGTAGGTGACGTACCGGTATGCAAATGTTTAATATCCCGGTTTTAGATTACCCGGGTTTTACTTAAAAAAATGTCAGTCGGCCGAATGTTAATCACAGTAACAGCGAGCAGGACACAATATTTTTCATGTCAGTCAGTACGTCATTTATTCGACGTGCTTACGAAATAATATACTCGTGAAAATAATAGTTAATTTTGTGGAGAAACAGATGAGAGGAAAAAGACTTGCCCGTTTTCATAACGGTTCACTTTACCAACGAAGCTGTGATGTGTCTAAAACTTTACTGAATTCAGTAACTTTCTCATGCCGAAATGAATATTGTCCTTCGAACCGTAAATATTCCGCATCAACAATGATACGGCTAATGTTGTTTTCATCTCGAAAAAACCTGAATGTGCAAGCTATGACATTACCTCCCTGTTCCCTTAGTTTAATTTCGCGTTCCGTGTTACTGGACATACAAGGATCCTTGTACTTACACTTCATACTAACCAGATTCTTGAAATCCGACTGCAGACCTACTGTCACTCATCTTATATTTTTCGTACGACTAGTTTAATGACAATAACATATAATGTGGCTACGGACTGCTTTCTTTCTGTCATAAGACAGTAGAATAACTCATGTGTAAAGATGTATATGTTCTCCGTACCAATTAAAAATGAGGTCAAGAAAAATTATTTAATTTGTCAGTAGGTGTCCTTTATAAACTAAAACAGAACACAATATGTGGAGAATACGTTCGTCCGACTATCCGACAATATAATGACGTAGTATCAGTGGTTGAACGACTTGCCGGATTTTCATGAAGTGCTGTCCAGCAAGACTGACTTCAGTAAAAATCGGCTCAGTAACACTTACCCTTTAGTGAAGGTCATAAATGACATTTTTCCCTTACTTTCCAAGTTGACCGATTTGGGTGCAATTCGTTATAAAACGTGTCCATACAATCCCGCTGAGCACTTCTGAGTTTTTTGAAGATCGGTACAGGAAAACCATACTTTATTTAAGGGCGCAAATGGTTTATACCCGTCCTTTCTATATTCCTTTTATGACTTGAAATTCGATACAACAGGTCTACACAAAATTCTGTTGAGCATTTGTGACTCTTATGAAAAGTGACGCAGAGAGGCCGTACTTTTCATATGGGCGTAAATGGAATTGAATTTAAGTTTTTACCACAAAACGTATGGAATTTTAAAAGTAAAGATCCTCTTGCTAAAGACTGCAGACTACGTCACGGAGTGTAAAATTTTCAGGCTTATTTACTTACAACAAGTAACGAATCCCCTTTTTTTTGTGGTGAAGAGTCCCGCAACAGATGCTACGGACCGACCGCAGCCTTGAGGCTTCTTGTGCAACCCTGTGATGAAGATGATTAGCTCTTTTTCCGTTTTTCCTTGTAATGAAGCAGCGGTGGAATGAAATTGACAGGGGAAAACCGAAGTGCTCGCGGAAAAACCTGCCCCTGTGCCAGTTTGTCCACCACAAATCCCACATAGACTGCGCCGGGATCGAACCCAGGTCTCCGCGGTGAGAGGCCGGCGACTAACCGCCTGAGCCATGGCACGGCTTATGAATTCCTCAAACCAGAATATTCCTCTGTAAAATCCCAATATTCCATTACGAATTTTAAAGAACTCGGTGGTTTTTACCATGTTTACAACACCATAACACTG
Organism: Reticulitermes speratus; assembly: GCA_021186555.1. Lineage (NCBI taxonomy): Eukaryota > Metazoa > Arthropoda > Insecta > Blattodea > Rhinotermitidae > Reticulitermes > Reticulitermes speratus. The sequence goes on along the minus strand of JAJKFL010000001.1, from coordinate 33,719,971 downwards.
GATTATATTATGACATACTTTAATACAGGCGATACAGTTCATATACTATTTCTTTAAGAACAGTTTTAATAGCATCTTCCACGTACTTGCTTAACTAGAAATTTATTTAATTAATTAGGTAGTAAGTGAGAAAGATTAATTAGTAACTATTAATAGTAAGACTAATAGCATATAATAGTTTTAATAGCATCTTCCACGTACTTGCTTAACTAGAAATTTATTTAATTAATTAGGTAGTAAGTGAGAAAGATTAATTAGTAACTATTAATAGTAAGACTAATAGCATATAATAGGACGTGAACGTATATTGTTGTATTTTAACGCCGTAATGCATAAATCGCCACAGCTTACCTGTTACATTGGACCCCATGATCAAAACACAGGTATGATAAATGCCAAAATATTCGTGGCGACGTAATTGTACAAATGTTATTTAAGTTGATTTCTATAGAGGATCTAAAAGCGGCCCTTGTTACTTTAATAGATTTTAGTTATTGACTCAGGTAGATAGGAGGTAGTAATTAAATTAATCGTGTTTTGACTTAGTAACAGCTTAGTCAGTGTGGAATATGGATTGAGTTACCACGCATTTCCGTACGGTGTCGTGTAATGTGAAACAGAGTGCAGCCGGTCTCATGTGCCCACTGGCCAGTTACGTCTTGGGGAAATTTGCCAGCACGAAACAGAGTCCCCGAAGTGTCGAGATGAAAGGCATTAGTCTCCACGGTGCTCCCTTCTTTCACTTACACTTCCACTCCATGGGAGGACTAGTGAGAAAATTACTAGAAAAAGAATACTGGAAACAGGAAAGAAAGCAGCATTATCCATCTGCGCCTTGTGGACTTCTACTGTAGCAGGCACCGTGGAAGTTTTATATTTTATTTCGGAATTTTAAATAAGTTGAAATTTGACTTCTCAAGTGACAGAACTGTACTGCTTCTTGGTGTTCGGAAGGCCCATGTTTCTGGGTCTTGGCATAACAGAAGCTTTGTTTTGGTTTGCTTTAGTCCCTCCAAAAAGCCGGTATTATACTGGCGTACCTTAAATAGAACACAATCATTTTCATCCAAAATATTTTTCAAATAAGAATTCACAGTCGCTTAAGAAAGCGTCATTTAATAAGCTAAGGAACTAAGCGACAAATTTGGATGAAAGAAATTATCTCCTTTTGTCTGTATGGTTGTACACTATTAATTCAGCATGCGTAATAAACCAGTCGAAGTCTCTCTAATTAAATTTAGCAAAATGCAAAACGATGCCAGACATTGCAACTCAATGCTACGAGATACGTTGTACTTCTAGGTGTCGTAAAGAGCGTTATCACGTGTCGTTATGGTGTAAAGGCAAACAAAATTCTTATTTATAAAGACTATTTTGTCGATGTTGTTATTAAGATTCGAATTTTGTACCATACAAGGAAAGAACCATATATTAAGTTATTCGGTCTTGTGTTTATGAACATCATAAGATGTATTGCCAAAATGACCTGCCGCCTATCCATTTACTGTTCTCGCGCACGAAAATATCGCTCTTCAGTTATTCACTTTATCTTCTAATGTCAGCAGATAATGCTTTCAGCATCTTCACTTTAATCTTCTAGTGCCTGTAGATAATACTCTTCACTTTTCCTCTCTTTATCCTTTCAGAACCTGAAGATAATTCCATGCGTTTATTCACTATTTATGCTTCTAGTGCCTGCAGATTATTCCCTCTACTTTTTCAATCTTGATTATTCTAGTGCCTGCCGATAATGGCCTCCACTTATTTACTTTATTTTTCTAGTGCCGGCAGATAATGCCATTCACGCATTCGCTTTAATCATAGTGTGCCTACAGATAATGTCCACAAAGTACTCAATCTTTATTCTTCTGGTACCTGCAGATAATGCTATCCGCGTATTTGGTTTACTGTTCTAGCACCTGCAAATACTGACTTCCACTTTCTCACTTCACTGCTGTCTTTCCTGCAGGTACTGTCCTACATGCATTTGCTCTAGTCTTGTAACGCTTGCAGATATTTTCCTTAACTTTTTTCACTTGACTCTTTTAATGCTTGCAGAAATTGCTCGCCACACGTTACGAGGAATTTTAGGTCCATGCCATTTGAGACGGTTATCCAAAAGATGTCTCCTTTTTAAACAATCTTTGCAATGTAAATTGCAAATGGCAAGTCTTTTGGCTGCAAGTCAATATCTTAAGTTTGTAATGTGTAAAGCGCGTCCCGCATATTTTTAGAACTAAATTGAGGAACCGCTTAGTCACACAGACCTATTTACTAATCTATTAAGGAATTAACTATTTTTCTGATGCAACATGAATTATAAATCTGGTAAGCCGGAACTCACAAAGCAGTACGCCAACATGTCACTCCTTCATAAGGATTTTCCTTACTGTGTACCATTCCTTTCAGCACGTTTTAATTTACATTGTGAGGTCAAATTTCAGTTTCCCTTGTATCCACCTGCATTATTCACTTATATCCTCCTAGTTTAAAGCAAACAGTAGAAAACCTACCAGGGTTGGGTGAGGGTTTGTTGAATAGTGTCGAACCAAAATCAACCTTGTTAACCAATGATGAGAGAGCAGTGTAAACTGTAGCCTCATTGGTTACACGCTTGATTGTGTTGTCTGAGTACACTGCACCCTGGCGAGTACGCTGCTAACTAGTCATGACCCCATTGTTGGCATACTGATTGTTACTTATTGGAAGGAAAGAAAACTAGACGCACATCGATTTCCTTTGCAGCTTGTGTGTTCTGATGATAGGTAAATAGACCCAGGGTAGGATAATAATTGAATGGAAACTAATCTTCCAAGTGAGCTGTGTTACCAACGTTACGAGAACAAACATACTGCTAATTGTATCCGTGACAACGAACGATGGGTAACCGCATTTGCTTTTCGCAAGGTTTATAGGTCAGTTCACATTTGACAAATTTCTGTCTACGATATGCACATGTGCAATGAAAGCAGCGTTATGAAGGGAAGGATTTCTTTTCCTTCCACTGCTAAAACTGGAAGAAAAATACATGTTGATTGAAGCCATAACTTACTTTTAGGATACATGATTTACGGGTAGTTGCTTATGTCTACGCCACCTATAAAAGAGGTAAGTTTAATTAAATTAATATAGCTCTCTTCGAAAAGTTAAAATTTTGTCTTTAGAACTTCCTATAAATTAAATTGTTTGTTTACCATTTATCATATTAGAACCGTGTCTGTATATAACAAGGAATGCGAAGATGGAAGGGATTAAGAAAACACACAATAATTTAGGGGCTGCAGCAGGATTAAGGACCTACGGCCGGAAGCTGCTGTCGAAATATTCTGTTCTGCTAGTGGCAATAGATTTGTATTATTAATGACAACTTCGGTGAGTATCTTTCATTTCCTCGTACATTGTGCAAAGACAATAAGGCGAAAGTCAGAACTGTGAATTTTGAGAAAGTTAATGTTTTGAAATCTCTGGTTTACGTATTTACTGCCTGCATTATACATAATTCGCATGGTTTGTGAAGGGTGAGTGAGTGATTACTTGATGATAGTTACGCCAAGTGTCATCAACCAGATAGATGGAATAATGTTGACTTCATTACCATGATTACTGGATTTCAATGGTTAGGATAGAGCTCGGTTTGTGAGTGAGGTAAATCCCTCGCTCAGATACGGAAACATGTTATGGTGTGTGCTGTGTAAAGATTTTAAATGCGCCTGAAACATACTCGCATTTGCAGTATTTATATTTAAAAAAAAACATCGACTGAGAAGAGCTGATACTTCGCCGGTTACGCTTACTGAATCGAAGAATCAAATTTTATATAATCGGTTGCTTTGGTTCTTTGGATATTGTAATAGATTATTGTGTCAGATATTATTTGCATATTTACGAAAAATATAATGTAAATGTCATAGAGCAAATAACGTTTAATCATTTTGTTTTATATAAAGGCGATATCAGTATCCCAGATCGTATAGTTACTAATAACGAATAAATTAAGCTGTACATCTCAACATTACTTCGCGAAGGGGCTAATACTTTGCTTGATCTTAAACAGTTGCCTGTGGTTGAAGGAGGCCAGGTTCAAATAAGTACGTAGTGGCAGCCAGATGGATGAGACATATTGTAACAAGATAGGCAATGTACTTAAAACGTAACACTGAGGCGCCGTCCCGTAACCATTTTTGCCGTTAAACAGCATCAGTATTTAATATTATGAATGTGTTTCTGTATTCTTGCCTTAATTAATCCGGCATGCAAAGCGAATCTCTTATATGCAGCATTATATTGTCATCCGTGGCCTGTCTGCCTCTACCATATTTTTCCACATTAACTCATAAAGGGCACGATTTTCGGAAGAAAATTATCGAACATAAAATGTGTGTTTTGATTTTCTCTACATCTTCGTCTGAAAAATTTTTATTCTAAGATAGTTCAGCGAGACATTGTAATAAATGACCCCTGATGATGAGACCGATAGTTGTCCCGAAACGGCGGTGCTAAATACCAATCTACGCAGCGTAAACTTCCCGAAGAGAGAAGATCTCAATTCGTATATTGATTTCTCGGTTTATTAAAGCCGACTCGACTCCGTTGCTTTATGATAAACTCTACTAGGTTCCAGCCCACCATAATCAACATAATCACAGACTATTTATTTGAGATCCGAGCTACCGTACTTATTAGAAGAAGAGAAGCCTCGACAATAGTACTGTCATTTTCTTCCTTTGACCTGACTTCCTGTTTCTTGTACACAAAAGTTCTCTTCAGAACGCTAAACGTAACCGAAATTTTATCCCTTTCTGTATCCATTTTCTTTATCTATTTCCTATTCTTTGCAGGAGAGTTGCTAATTTGTCTCGTAAGGCGTATTGGGCATAGCTGTAGCTCTTGAAAGTGAGTCGTAAGCATATAAACCACCAGATTTAACACTAAGAACTCTGCATTTATCCGCACAATGTAATGCGGGTTGCATATGATTCTTAAAATAAACAGCGACTATTCCCAAGTAGAGCGTATTTGTTTTTTTTAATAGCAGCGACTAGTGTTTTATGTGAGTTACGAACTGAATCTTTGTGTAAAATATAGGGTTAGTTCCATTTCCGTCTTCAAACTGTAAACATGTAAGGACCCAGCTGGAATGTATTTCACATTTAGTGTCATATTCAACTAGTAGTTACCGGACATACACGGTTGTTGCCTGCACCATAAGAGCGTCATGTTGAAAAGGCCTTTTATTAGCACGTCAACGCAAAGTTTATATATCTTGGCAACAAGACGGAGAAGTTTAACGACAATTTATGATGGTAATCAGTTACTGTCTCGAAACGCGCTAATTTTTAACTTTTCTAATTAACTGCCAGTTAACGATGTCTTTTGTAATACAAATCAATGAACGCATGCGCGTGAAAGTTTATTCCGCGGGGCGGCGCTGCCTTCGCTCGTGACGTGTAATCTCTCGATAGTGAAGTGCTGTGCGGGTGGCATGCTTTTCAGTGTGTGGGTGCGATCCACCGGCACCACTACGTAATATTGTTGCTACAGTGTTGATTGTTGCCGGGATGCCTTGTGGTGGCTCAGTGCATATAGAAACCACAGGATGGCCATAATGAAGTCAGTGGTACTTCTGCTAACCACAGCTTTGCTTGGTGAGTATAAACTCTACTTGATGCATTGATGTAAAATAAATAAACACTGAATCTGGTTACGCAAAATTGTGTGTAACCTGTAGTTGTAAAATGACAGGATGGAACACAATATCTGTGTCCTGCCAACACATGTGTTACGCTTTCATATTTTTTCGGTAATTTAATTACTGGATGCGTAGTATTGTTAAAGAGTCTGGCATGTATTTGTACACCTGCAATGAAGGCATGTCAGAAACTGATTTTACGTAAATTATCTTTACCGTAAATTTTAAAACAACGAAATTCTTACTGTGATCACTTTAAAGTGAACTGGAAACAACTCTAACTGTAGGCATTATTATTGTGGGGTTTGTTTCCGCAACAACCAAAAAATATAAATGTTATATTATCAGACGTGCCGTTCCGTATAAATGTGATACATTTCTGCGCTTCGTAACTTTTGTTCATATTTTATAGCGTTTTTTTTAAAAAACCCTTTACTTTGTCACCGGCTTGTAATAGTACTCAATTCTGGAATTGGGTGAAAAAAAGAAGATGAAAACAATAAGATTATAGTCACTACAATGTTTAATAACCTGTGAATTTTTACGAAGTAATCCTAGTACAACGAAATGCAATTGTCAACTTGAAAACTCTAACATTCCGGAAACAAAATAAAGACTTTTAGGGTTGTTATTTATTTTTTCTACATGTTTTATAACTATTTAAATATTTACATATGAAACCAATAGAAGACAACTTTAAAGAATACATAATTTAGAGTTCAGTTTTACGTGTGTCTTAAGAGTTATCAGACGAGTGTTATTTAGATCAGTCCTTCTCACCCTTTTCCAATACGATTCATTATTAACATAGAAAATTTCGCGGGCCCCATATATTAAGATTTAAGCTATGTTAATTGAGAAAATACATGACAAAGCCCTTTATAATATTAGATCCGTTGTTAGGAATTCATATTTTGTCATAATAACAGCATCAACAGGGAATAACTGAAGAATCCATATGTTGTGAATTATTTGGGGCATGCTGAACCGGTGGTTTCGCGGCCCACATACTTAAATTATTTCTTCTGTCCAGTTGTAAACTTGACAACTATGTGAAGTTGTATTATGAATAAGTAGTATACAATGACCATATCTACATAACTCCTTCAAAGACTTCGTAATGTGTCTAAACCTTATTCTACACCGCATAGCAAGAACATGATAACTGAACCGTTGCACACTTTAAGTCAAATACTCCCTGGAGTCTTTCGTATGCCACCTTAATTTTGACACGAATTGTTTCCGTTTTCTGGAGATAATTCAAAAGTCTTCAGTGTTCCTTTTCTATACTTTGATCAATTTTCAACTCAAAATAAAGTATAAAGAATTTTGCAAGATTTCCGTTAGGTACCAAAGATCCTGCATCATTTTATACTTTCAAGTAATGTTGCACGTATAATTTGCCAGTCGAATAGGTTTATTCTTTGATTAGTAATTGACGTGTTTATCCTTTATGTTATGCAGGAAAAATATATTTTCGAGGCGGTAAACTGCACTGTCATAGAAATTCTGTTACACCATTGGATTGTTTCAGTTCCTTATTTTGTGTTAAAAGTGTATGTTTTATTCAAAACATAAGAGAAGCAGACTGTAAGACCTTGCCTGTTCCTTATCTGCATTATGACATTTGTATCCGTTCGTTCCTCTTGTTTCATTCCCAGGGTTACTTAAAGGATGTAATGGAAATTTATCAGCAGAATTTCATTTTAATTTATCTCAGACAGAAATTTAGGATATAACTCCCTCCAGCAACGGCTTATAGGCTTTTATTATGGGGCAAATCATTTGTCCTATCAAAGCCATTCGCTTTTTGTCTACCACTTTTGTACGTGTACGCATTTTCTGCCATTGACCTCTAGGGCTAAATAGAGCACAGAAATGTAAAAAAATATTACAGGTCTTCGGGAATGTTACTGGCGATAAAGTCCACTCATATGAACCAGATTTACTTTTAGGAGAATCTAGAAAACACAGTGATACTGAAGCAGACATTAGAATTATTTCATGCTATGAGGATTAGATATCATATTAAGATTCGTGAATTTGTTCGGAAGATTCGATATATAATCTCATATTGGATTTAATAAAATTAGATAGGATATGTGCAAAACATATTTTGTAATTGTTAGAGATCTAAAGGGCCTATAGAAATTGATTTACAGCAAAATGAGTGATAAACCGTATTTCTTATATACATTTTTACTTTTAATTTAGTTAAATTTTAAGCCTTAATAAAGTTAGGAATTTGTACCACCAGATTTTGAGTCTGAGATTGTTATTGGAAAGTAGAAAAGCTATGAATCACCAGATGTTGATCTAGTTACAGCAAACTTGATTCAAATAGAAGATAAAATATTGGGGTCTGTTTTCCTAACGCACTAATTTTATTTAGAAGAAGAAAAAATTACTCAACTGTGGAAAAAATTATACTATTGTGTCTAAGCAAGAGAAAGTTGATAAAACGTCTTATATTAATACTGAGGCATGTCTTTTTCGTCAACTACTTAAAAAAGATTATCCATCAGTTCTTCTTACAAAGTCGACTCTGTAAGTAATGGAAATAATTGGGGAATATCAGTGTGGATTATGATGTAATAAATCGGCTACTTGTAATACATTCTGCATTCCCGTGCACTGGAGAAAAATGGGAATACTGTGGAACAGTGCAGCAGGTATTTATAAACTTCAAGCATGCGTATGTTTCATTTAGGGTGGAAGCTCCTTACTTTATTCTCACTGAGTCTAGTAAAACCATGAAAGTATCTGGCCTAACTATAACTTTCTGAAACGAAACTCTTGTAACGTCCGAATAGGTCAGTGTCTTGTCTCATACGTCCAAGGTCCAAGGAACTCAGGAGCGACAAATTACCTTCTCTTCTATGTTGGTTGTGTAAATTTATTAGGTCAAAACTAAATACCGTAAAGAGAAACACTGACGCTCTATTGCATTTTAGTAATGACGTTGTTGTAGATGTAAAAGCAAAGAAAAGTAACTATGTACTCTTGTCGTGTCAACAGAGTGCAGGAAAATTTCCTAGGTACCTCGAAAACATGGCAAGGTCAAATAGTTGCGAAAGGCACTAAAATCCAAACCGTCACTCACGAAGATAATAAGAACAGTTTAAACTTGCCGAATGCTTGGTGCTATTCATTTCAAAAGCATTTTTGTTTGGTATGGTTATGAAACTAGGTTCCTTATATTTAACCGTAAACTGAAGTTAATTCAGAGAGGGTTCTGAGGATAATATTAGGACTAAAGAAAGGGTGTAACAGGAGGCTACAGACAGTAGCATAACGAGTGTTTCAGTTACATATTCTCATCTCTAAATATATTAGGACGATAAAATCAAGGAGTATCAGACAGACTAGGCATGAGTTAGGCATAGGAGGACAGGAAATTGCATGCAGGGGTTTGGTGGGGAAGCCTGAAAGGAAAAGAACACTTGCAAGATCTAGCTATAGGTGGAAGAATAATATGAAAATTTATCTTAAAGAAAAGGAATAGGAAAACTTGGAGTAGATTAGTCTCAGGACAGGTAATATTGGTGGGCTGTTTTGAACATATCAATGAATTGTGGTAAGGCTTATTTATAAAATGGGCAGAAATTCTTGAAAGGTGAGCCATCATCAACTTATCATAAAGTGTTCTGCTAAATAAAATTTTTAACACACTTACGCCGAGCACATTTTGTCAAGTTATTTCTGTTGTAAGAATAACGGCTTGCATTATTTTGCTGGTATTTTGACCCTAAGCTAATGTCGACTTATTGAATCGTGCATATTACTTGCAAAAGTGCCTTCGCATGTGCACTTGCAAAATGAAACCTCGCTTTCCTTATACCGCTGATTTATATTTCTCTATCCTGAGTTATTTTCCTTTAAATTAAGTCATGTATGTGTGTTCAACAAACGAATATGGAACACATTAAACGATACAAAATCACATGCAAAGAAAATATTTGGGAAATGTGCTACTTCGAACTGAAGGGCACGTTGCCATTTTTGGTACTATGAGATTCGTAATAGATGTTCTGAAAACCACAGCGTATGTATGCACTCTAGACTCTCTTTAAATACATGTTAAATATATGTTGTGTAATTTATTAACATTAAAACAGGTCAGTAATAACACTAAATATAACCATTACTAGTTTCACATAGAAGAAAATTGAACTGCGATAGTGACAACGAACGGAATGAAATGAGTCAATTCATATGTATGTATATTTAATATGGCCATGTAAATTATCTGTGTAGTAGCCAAGCATTGTTCATTTTAACATATGCACATCAGATTACATGTTGGTGTTTAATATCCTGTGGACACATGCAGTACTCAAAAAGCACCGCGTACATGCTCCGTAACGAAGTGTCTGAAATTTATTTCTCGCATATGTGTGATCTGCTGTATAATTTATAATTCTCAGAACTGCAACAAAGGCAGCCTAATATGCCATTAATTTTATTTTAATGGAAAAAGAGACTATGTAAGTAGTTTAAAACTATTTTTCAAACACATGAGAGCGATAACATTACATAACAACAATCTCTATTTTGGTCAGTCAATCTTTATTCCTATTACTTTGATTACAATTCTTGTTGTTTTGACGTAGAAGCATCTAGTGTCGGTTTGAAACTTGGTAAAATATAAAATGTGGGTTGAGGGTGCTAGATGACAAGATGCTGAGGAAGATATCTGGTCCTAAGTGGAAGGAACGGACAGAGAGCTTCAGTACTTGTCATTTTCACCATATATTATTAGGGTGATCAACCAAAGAATGTGTGATAGGCGGGCCATGTGGCATATGTGGATGTCGAGAGAAATGCATACAAGTTTTCGGTTGAAGAATCTGATCTATATGTAGATGGCAGGGGACCGTTAACTTTGAGTTTAAAGAAATACGAATAGAATGGTAGGGCGTGGAGTGGATTCATTTGTCTTAGGATGGAGAACATTGGCTGGCTATTGTAAGCACTGTGATCCATTTTGGCGTTCTTTAAAAAAATCTGGTAACTTATTGAGCAGCTGGTTACTTGTCAGCTTGTCAAGAAGGTCCATCATCCATATTATTATTAATAGGTCATGACTTATAGCATGTTTTCCACTTGCCAACCATATAGCATTGTACAACAAATTTTGACTTTTTTTCTGCTTCGGAAGCGAAATATATTTCCCTTTATAGATTTTGGGACGCTGAACACGAAAATGGTCACGAAAATACTGGATTGGCTATAGTTTCAAAAACAAATTATCTAACTTAGTTATACATGCCTTACATACTATATTCTTGACGTAGTTAATCTGACTGGCTTGCCTTGATTAAATATGCTGCCTCTTCGCCTGCCGTTTCTACGAAAATCCAGGAAGAATCCCTTGTTACCATCCAGCAATAGTCGACTAACATCGATGAACTCCTCTTGCCCTTGTATCTCTTCTCCACTGCTGCGATATCGCGATGAAAACGTTCGCCGTGCTCATCGCTCAGTGCCCCACAGAAACATCCAGGTGAGAGGGCAGAAAATGGATCTTTAAAGACATATTGCAGCCTAATTCCTCATAGACAACAACAGGTTTTCAACAAGTTCCTTGTAGTTGTCAGCCTTATTATTTCCTAGAAAGTCGGTTGTTACAAGATGTAAGTCATTTCACGCCCTCTTCTCATTGCCGCTGAAAATGTGGTCGAACTTTTCGTCTCTGAAGAGCTTGCGGATCTGAGGACCGACGAAAACACCCTCCTTGATTTTTGCAGCAATGATTTCTGGGAATTTATCAGCGAGGTACCTAAACGCTGTCCTGTCTGTTTCTTCATTATCCATAGTTTTGATGTGCAGAGAAGGCAGCAAAACGTTGCTGGATTCTACCAGCGGTAGGTGCTGTAACTTCTTTGTTCCCGGTTCCAGTGATTGTCGGGAAGGCCAGTCCCTCCTCTTTTAATGGGAAACCTTTGCCCGACTGTCTCATTCACATAAGAAACAGCAAACGTTCATGTAGCTTTATATTTAAAGTCCGAAACATGTACAATTTAATCACACTATTTGTGCACTTTCACCGTCCTACATGTTTCGAACCCCTAACCTGGGTTCATCTTCAGGGACACATTATCTAAAATCGCACACTAGTTACACCAACTGGCGCAATTATTTACATGAGTTATTTACAATTGTTCAGATACACTGTTTAAAATAAATAAAAGTTAAAAAGTTAAAAATTGTGGTTGTTGGTTGTTAGAAATTGTATTAAAGTTGAACAATCTATGCTGTTTTGATATCCTGTTTATCGGAATCGGAGTAAGTTGCCTGTTGGCATAGATTGTTCAACTTTAATACAATTTTTAACTTTATAGTGTATAATATAAAGTTTATGTAGCTCTGCTGCAGTCCAAGCAATATAGCAACAACTTCCAAGCCTCAACAAACTGCCATTGGTATTTCTTGTAGTTTAAGAAATTTAGAAGAGGCTTCATGTTGTCATATGATTCCTTCATATTGACTGCATAACTAACTGGAATTGATGGCAACACGTTGCCATTATGGAGCAGAACGGCTTTCATACTTGACTTCGTTGAGTCTATAAACAGTCTCCATTCCTCAGGCTTATGATTAATATTCAGGGCTGTCATCAGACCATCAACATCGTTGCAGGCGACAAGGTTAACTTCCTTCTTAAAGAATTGAGCCACGTTTTTGGCGGGAACGGAACGCAGATAATTTCACATTGCCATCGAGGAGATTCCACTGTGTAGTCTCAATGTCAACAGTTCTGCTTTACCCTTCGGAACTTCCAGATCTCTGACAAGATCGTTTAATTCATTCTGTATGACACTTTGTGGTTCAGCAGACATCACGTTGTGTGCGAACTCAAGATCTTTTTATGCCGATGGCTCAGTTATATCACAAATTTCTTCGTTCTCTTCTTTTCCGATTCCAGTGTAACTATTTCTGGAGGTTCCGGAACGAGAAGTCCTTCACCATGAGGTACTGGCCAAAGAGCAGATAGTATATTCGGATAGCGTAAGGTCCACTTTTGTTCTTCGAAAAACCTTGCCGGAGGCGAGGCACAATGCAGAAGTAACAGTCACTAATATGATTCGTCTGCTGTCTCCACACCATGGGTATGACAAAAGGCATTGATCGCCTTTTGCGGCTCAACCACTTTCGAAGGTTTGCTGCAAACGTATTACAGCATATGTGCGGGGCCCAGCTCTTGTCCTGGTCCCCATTCTGGCACCCAAAGTAAAGATGATAGGCTTTCCTGATGATCGGGGTTATGGCACACTTCTGTGATGAAAACGTCACCTCCCCACAAATATAACACAAATTATCTGCTGTTCACGCACTTTCGCTGCATCCTTATTGAGGTTCGGCCAAGAAACGGCTGTATGAAACTTTTAAAGCATTTATAAACACTTCATGCTGCGAAAGACGCCTTTTTGAAATGAGAAACACACGTGTGTAGAATGCAACTCCCTGGAAGGAACCGAAATGCAAAACCTGGGAGCTGATTTCATCATCCACTTTGCCCCGCTGCACTGATCACCCTTCTGATGAACAGCAAGTAGGATGATGCAATGCCTGGATGCTGACTGCATCATTCTCTTCATGTTAAGAGTTGCCAGATCGTTGCTCTAAGCCGCTCAACGCCAAAAGCAGTGTAAAGTGTAGAAATTGGGCCCCATCCCACATCTTTGAAAGTAGAGCCAATTAACAATTTTAATTGTAATATTCGTGCTCAGCGCCCCAAAATTAGTAAAGATGTACTACCTTCACCTCCGAAGCATTTTTTGCGGATAATTTTTATGTCACAATTCATTAGTGGTTAGCGTGCTGTTGACCATTTGCATAGAGATCGGTGAATTCAGCAACAAAACACACTTAAATTAAACCTTCACAGGACTATGAATTAAAGAACCTGCAGCTGTAAATGACTCAATTATTTTGTTCATCTAAGTATGTCACGCCACACTGCCATTAATACAGACACGTAACTCCAAACTAAAGATTTCACTGAGCAGATTTTAATTAAATTCGTCAAAAGAAGATTTTTATTGATTGATTATATAAGGGAAGTGTTTCAGCCACATACGTCGAATAAAATGAAAAGATAATCACTCTGAAGAAGGACGTAATGAGGTGCTCTGAAACATAGTTCACTGCCTGCCAGAACAAACTCATAACCTAGAAAACCACAGTTTTCATTTTCTCCTTTCAAATAGTGTTTCCTGAATCATGTGCGCTCGTTTAAAAATACAAATATGATAGGAAAATCCACTCTATTAGCTACAATACGTCTTGTATACTTTGTCTACATCAGACTGTGTGGAAGAAGCCTAGGTATGGAGAAACACAGTAAACCTTTACAGTGCTTGTATTATTACTCCAGGTTATTCGCTATGCCGTTTCGAAAAATACTTGGATGGTTTAAATATGTTTCTCCTCACTGATAAATGCCATTCACTGGCATTTTGCTCTTCGTACTATTCATTTCATTCTAGCAGCTCCAAATTCCCTATCATTCGGCAACATATTCTCAAATTAATCATTATCTCGCAATGTTAATGGCTTGTCAATATACTGTTCAGATACTCTACGAGGTAAACTGAACTCGGGATATCTGGTTGGCGTGGTATTCACTGTCAAATTGCATGTTTAACTGCTATAATAAACTATTAAATTCGTAATTGCGTGTGTAAAAACAAAACAATCAGCACAATAAGTGTTAAAGAGCCCCGGTGAATTGTTCCTGGGAATACGTTACAGAATGCAGTTTATTGGTGTAGGAGTGATATGTATCTGCCATTATTTTCCTCGCTTGGGGCATTTGCCGCATCAGATGTTGAACTAGCTGCATTCTGTGTGATAACTCTTCCTGCGCCATGTTCCGTAACTAAACAACAAGTTGAATTGCTAGCCGTTCGTGCTTCACGTGGAAAATGGACGTAGGAATATCGATTTGTGTTTATACGAGTAGAATACTTTACTATTGTATGTAAAAGTAAATTTCCAAAACATGATATTTCTTTAAACTGAAATGAATTGGATTATGACATGAATACATAAAGTAATAAAAAGGGAAATGATGGACCGTTAGGAAAATATCATGTCCATTAAAAATGATTGTTCTAAATTTATTCATAATTCCAGTTCCAACTGGTATCGTCTTGGGATATAGGCCAACATATAAATTATTACGGAGATGACCGACGTTTAAGGAATAAACTTAGTCAATATAGTGAATATATAAGACGGAAAGAAGGCTGAATTTCAAATAAAAAATCAGAGTTGATTTTAATTCAGTTAACACCCTTTGGCTCGATTTTGTATGGAAGTGGACCTAGTAGGAATAACACAAAAAATTCAAACAATATTAATGAAATTTTTAGAAACATCAAGGGACTTAGAACATACATAATGACAAACGGAAATAAGTATTTTTCGGTAAACTGCAAAATATACCTACAGAAAGTAAGTGTTAAGGCATCTGCAAATAGGCGACTTTCAAGACACATTTTTTTCTGCAAATTAAATGATTCTAGAGAAGTTAATCTGAAGATTATGATTCGGAACAATCTGGTACTCGGACTATTACGAAAAGTGGAAATTTGTCCGTAACGAAGTACACACACTTTTTATTTGTGTTATCGCCGATTTTGTATACCTCATTCATGTCAATGTGTGTGTTTTAAAGATAGCCTATTTTTGCCTTGACAAAATTAATCACACTAATATTACGTGTATATTGCAGTCATCAGTACTTTATATTTTCACTTCTTAGATCTATGATATAGAAAACTATTACAGATAAACGTAACTCATCATGTTATAGTCTTCTAAGCTGTGTTGCCTTGTATATTATCGGTGGATTCAAAGGCTTCGAAGGAACGTTCTGCTGCTTTCTGCATGGTCGTCTGTAATGATACAGAAACACATTTCCCCGAAAATGTGGTATCCACCTCTAAAACGCATGATGTCACATCGCACAAGCCCCATCAATTTGACTGCACACCTCAGCGAAAACGTCAAATGTTACAACAGTATTAGTTACAATCGTATGTGCGTTTGATGTATTGTTCAAGATTCATCCAAATACTTTGAGTAATTCCTTTGATCAAACGTGTTGTGCTTCGGACTGACACAACCTCTTTATCGTGCTTCCACTCTGTACGCTATTTTTAAAGAAAGAGATTTATGAAGAAAGCCATTGATATCCGATAGCGATGCTGATGTTCCGTTTTCGCATATGATCTTGATATTTCATTATAGTTTTATAATGTTGCCACTACAGTTGAGCCGTGCTCAGATGGCTTATGCATTTTGTAACAGAGAAAAAAGAATAACACTCTGAAATTTTGTTTTGATTCCTGTCTTCTAATTTCTTTTCGCTGGGATAACACATACATACACACACACACACACACACATATGCATATATAGATATATAAAAATTGTGGTCTGTGTTTTTCCTTTTAAACTAACCACTCGGGAATTTTATTTCCTTGGTAAATCCCAGTGGTATTATTACTTTTCCTACGAAATTTTATTTCCTTCACGTAGTGTCAGTTACCAGTATTGATAAATATACAGCCTTTCAGTCGAACACAACTATTCATTTATTTACAGCTACATTTTTCTGTCCACTTGTAGAACCATCATCAGCCTGCCAAATATAAACTTTTAACAAAGGCAAATATGCATACTAGATATATTTCACAAAGAAAGAATGATACACCTTATATGCATACTTGCCTTTTTTATACGTTTTTATTTGACAGAGAGATAATAGTCTTATGAGTGGACCGAAACGTGTAGCTGTATTACAATAAATGAATAGATGCTTTCGGCATAAGTCTATCTATTTATCAATACTGGTAATATAACAGCGGGATGGCAACCATTAAAATAAATTACTGTCAATTAACTTCGTAAAGTAACATTTTTTGGGTTTTCTTAATGTTACCATAAATGCTTAAATTTTATTCCTTCCTTCCGCACCACCCCCCCCCCGCAAAAAAATTCCTGGCTCCAACATGCCGACTGTATTCATACTTAAAGAGACTTTATACTTACTATAGCGAGAATTATCCGATCCCAGTGGCCGCGCTGTCTAAGGCGTGGGCCTGCGGCCGCTCGAGTGCTGGAATTGCGGGTCAGAATCCCGCCGGGAGCATGGATGTCTGTCCCTTGCGAGTGTTGTCTGTTGTCAGGTAGAGGCCTCTGCCTCGGGCTGATCACTCGTCCCGGGGAGTCCTACAGAGTGTGGTGTGTCTGAGTGTGATCGTGAAGCCTCAATAATGAGGAGTCCCTGGACCACTAGGGGTCGTTGCGCCATTGGAAAAATAAAATAGCGAGAATTTATGACTGTGTAACGAAGTCATTGAGCCTACGGAGGACTGCAACTTAGCTGTGACGTGCTCTGTATCTCTTAAAATACTTGTCGTAAGATAAGATTTTAGGATTAAAAGTTATAACTTTTATCAGGAAATTCACTGGAAATGAACTTTTTCATTTCCTGATCCTTTAGATTTACAACAGGTATAAGAAAACAAGTGTTGTTTCTTATTACGTTATGCACAATCGTCCAAATTTACTTCCTTTAAACTCTGAGCTGAGGTTATATTTAATGAGGACAAGTAATGTACAGCTGACATAAAATTTATTCCAGCTATAAGAAATAATTTTACATGATGGTCTTCAAAATGTGTTCTAACACACGTGTTGTTACCCTGGATACATGTTGGTTGTGACATAATTTAATTAGCTTTGGGGCAAATTAGAATCAAAAACATCAGAGAAGCGTTGTTAAAGCACAGTTGTAGGAAATATAAATTAGAATTTTTACATGGCTAGCACTGGGTATTCAAACAAGAGGGGCAAAGTAGGTATAATGTAATATTTAGGCGCGTTAGCATAACTTTTGTTGCCGTGGAAAACAATAAATATCACAAACTCTGAGCGTGTGTCTGTAATCTTAGTTATTCTGCAAGCAAAGCACATGCGCCGTATTATATTGTCGCGTGTGGCCTGTCTGTTTCTACCATCTTTTTCCACTTTATCTCATAAAGGGCACGATTTTCGGAAAAACGTTATCGAGTATAAAATTAGTGTTTTGATTTTATATACAAGATTGTCTGAAACATTTCTCATTCTGACAACAATTAAGAGAGATATTAAAATAAATGTACATCCGTCTTCATGTAAAGTATGCATTATTCTTGTTAGAGTTTAAATAAACTTGAATTTTCCCGACAGATTTTGGAAAAATACTCAAATACAAAATTTCAAGAAAATCCTTCTAGTGGGAGTCGAGTTGTTCCATGTGGACAGTTGGACGGACAACATGACGAAGCTAGTAGTCGCTTTTCGCATTTTTTTTGCTGAAGCGCGTAGAATGGTCATATTGTCCTATACTTTCAGAGAGAAAAGACTGATTTTTCGCAGTCAGATATTTTGTATTTGGAAAAAAGTATAACGCAGTTTTGTCAGTAAAAATGAATTTGAGTAATTACTCATAAAAGGGAGGTTGGTGTAAAATTATGTGTACCTGACGAGCTGTGTAATTTAGGATTCACAAATGCGCTGCGCAGATGCAGACCTGTAATTTAATTTACTCCATAAATTTTAATGAAGATGGAAACAACAAATATGATTAAAATATCCCTGAATATTAACCAACGAAATGCACATTCACTATCAAATTTTAATAGTAGTATATAACTTTCCCCGACATATGTTTCTGTCAGTTTTAGACCATCATCAGGGGGTCCGAACTACATTCACTTCACATCCATAAGTTCACTGTGTTACCACAAATTATATTTCGATGTTTATATAAGTAATCACTGTATAAAAACACTTTCTAAAATCACTTATTTAACGTATATTGTGTCATATATAAAACACTCTATATATAACTTTGAAGGCTCGTCAATGTTTAAAAGTTAAAATCATCCACCTGGGTGTCACGATTCCCTTGTTGTCTATTTTGTTCATGGTTTTGCATCATTTGGGGGGTTTTCTTGATTTTGCTGTTGTGTACTCTGTGTTATCGCGTGTTGTGAGGTGTACTGTCTGCCTGTCTTATGGGTTGACCCCATGGTTGAACCCATAAGACCCATAATAAACTCTTCAGTTGGTGAAAAGTTTCATTTTTTATGCGATCCGAAAGTTCTTTGCCGAATTCATAAACGCAAGTCTTCAGACTATATCCGAAAATATACATCCAGCTTTTACCTTCATATTTTATTTCTTTATAGCCCAATTTGGATAATATTCTGCCATCTACGATACCGTCTACGAAGTTGTTCTCTTTCCATTTTTTGATTTAGTTCTCTGTACCATTGTCCCATCAAGTTCATAGCCATGTTCCTTCATTTAATAATAACAGCAAGTTACGCAATGAGTACTAAATATGAAGCTCATTATTAACTAGTTTTCCAGCAACGTTTAACTGTACAGTAATTTAACAAACATACTTCTTAATTTATCCGAGATGTACCAGGTTCAAATCTCGGGCGGCATAACTACTAACTTGCTGAGATTGTTTATTGCTTTCTTCGGTTACTTCAAGCAAATGCCGCGACAACGAATGTAAAATACGCCACGACGCTTCCTTCTAAGTCCTTTCCAATTCATCCACTATCTTAAAATTACTCTACACTATACAAAACAATCAGATCTCCTGATAAGTGCCTAGGTAAATTATATACGAATAAAACACGAAAGGGATAAATGACCTCTCAACAATTTGTCCGTAAATATAAATAATGTATTTCGCCGTACATTTATCCGCGGAGGCATTACTGAATTCAAATACGTACGTCCTTTGAACGTGATGTTGACATGTGTGGTGGCAATGTTGGTTGTGTAGGCACACCTGATGCTGTAAGCTGATTACGATGACGTAGATGTATACGTTTGTTTATTTGGGGTGGGAGGGTGACGCGAGAAGTAGGTCAGTCGTGTTCTGATGGGTTGGCGCTTCATTACGACGTGATCTGCTCCACTGCACGACAGACACTTTGTGAGGTCGCTGGGGGTTAGCAAAGGTCACCCTCACTCACGAAACCCGATAAAGGAATAAGACTAGGTCTGGTACCGACGGCACGCTATGATCTTCATTTGTATGACTGGAGATTTTTATTGAAGTTATTTGGCCTTTTATTTTAGTGTACGAGTATATGTGTCATTAGCACTCATGTTTATTATATTGTCGAAAGCAACATGCTATATCCTGTGGCTGAATGCGGAAGTGCATTTACCTTATCGGTCACTTAAGCACATTGTTGGGCTCTTAGCACGCCTGCTGCCTAAGCTCTGCCCAAGGCAGTTTATGTCATTATGAGGGAAGAAATACGGGCAAGCTAGAGCATTAAATTTATTTAAGCTCCCATTTGAAACTTTATTATTGCACGTATAGGATGGAAGGGACTGTTATTTATTAATGCCAAATTTTACAAAATCATTTATATCTACTAACAAGACAATAACATTTGACATCTATTCGTGAGATTTTACTTTCCTCGTTCGAAAATCTGAGGGTAAACTTATTTTCTCTCATTTCTTCAATTTCTCTAGAAATATATATATTTTTTCAATTAACGCTACCTGATTTCCAAACGAATTATTTTTCTTCATATATTACTAAATTTGTAGACCTTCTTACTTTTTTAAATAAAGTGTGTAACATTTTTTTATTTTGGAATAGCAGTCAGGTGTATTCTGAAAGAGGGAATTCCATATTTAAATATTGCTGCGACACATAGGGCTAAATGCTTATAAGATCATCGAAAGCCTTTTCCTGAAACAATTTTAAATATATTTGTTGAGGAATTTTAATTTGTTCGGTATTCATCCAAAAGACTGCACGGACAGAACCTTATAATGTGCTAAACCCACATCGTCTACGTAGAACATTGACCACGAATAATTTTCCATTGTCGATTTCGTACTCCTTATGTATCATTCCGCATTTTACTGCAAGTACTTTTGCGATATGAAAAACACCGAATTTTAATGGACAGACGGAAATGAAGTGAACTACCATTTTATATATAAAGGTTATTAAAATGATGTATAAGAATATGTGGCACTAACTTCAGACATCATTCAGTAATTAGGCCTCTTCTTCATTTTTCTTTAAGTATACGAAAGGAAAGTGACTCTATTGCAGATATGTAGATTTCTTATCATAGGTAAAAAAAAAACAGCTGTCCTGACCGACATGTCTTATGTTGTTCGTAATGCCTCTCAAATGCTATTTTTTTTTATAAAACCACGATTGCATCCATCAACATCTTTCATAATTTTTCCTTCACAATTTTCCTGTAGTATCTCATTTAAATTTATGTAGTCTTCGGTATTCCAGATAAATAAATAAAATAGTTGAATAAGAAGGTGACAATCAACTGATTGTGCCTGCAGGACACATCTGACCGATTTATGTAAAAAAGGAATGAAAGGGCGTTCTGTGCTTGTGCGTGTTTGTGTGAAATAGGGCGCTGGCCTTGGATTGCTTTGTAATTTGCGCCCCTTGTAGTTCCATAATAGACTTGTACACGGCCCTTGTTTCTGCCTGTACACACCACATTTAGTTCTCGTGTTCACTTCAACGAATACACGTATACCTACAACCCATATTTTCATTACAGCGCATAAAATCATTCGGAGTATCGCACTTTAAATGTACGAGTGAAAATTGAAATTAAATAAACTTTCGCTATAAATTCTTTGCTTCATTCCTTTTTTAAAGTATTCGGGTTTTCTGAGTGCTGAGTGTTGCTTTACGGTATTATGTGATGTGATGAAATGCAGTTGTAAATAAGGTTACCTACATTTCGGAGGAAAATGCTGCCTCCATCTTCAGGATAGATACCTTGATAAAGGGGACAGCAGGTTCCCCCACATATTGGTTGGCCAAAACCATATATATAACACCCCAGAAGACTGTAAAGACTTTTGAGAACATCGTGTAGGTTTTGTCTGATTTTTACCCCTTCTGTAGAAGTACCTATCACAGAAAATATAAACAATTACCTGACAGTGCATTTGGAATGTTCAAATTTAGATTGATAATTTAACATTATGTTCATCAAGTAAAGCAAATTATTGAACACTAATTTGGGTTAAAAATTATTATCTCCTTCAACATTGCGCCATTTAAGCTGAAACACACAGTAACAGAATTTTAGATCCTTCCCCTCGCATCGGTAAAGCGACCATATACAGTAAATATTTTAAAGTGACATGGAGCGAGGTACAAACATTTTCAATAAATCTATGAACCATGTTCAAATTATAGAGTCCAGAAATGTGACAAGAAGCCAGTTCCGTACTGAAGATCTACAATTGTGGAGTGGCCCGCAAAACTTTCTTTTATTCAGCGCTTGCTGCCTGGTGTATGTTAACGGATATATATCTTTTGTATGTAAGGGAAAACTACAGTAATTATGCTGAGAGTATTAGAAGCCACCATAAAAAATTCTGTCTCCCGGGTGACCAGGCGCCCGGGATATGTCCATCCCTGGCGTAGATGCTTCTTGGACTGCTTGACCCTTGAAATGGGACCGATAAGTTGTCCCGAAACGTCAGTAACTAACTACCAATCTACGCTGCGTAACATCCCAGAAGAACGAAGATCTAGAGACTGAAATTTAGTGATCCTGAATTTATGTTGAAGAAGCATATATGAAGCGGTAACTGCTTTAGTCTGTTTGAACATTTGGATGATTTTTGTACACGAACAAACTCAGTTAGCTGCTGTAAATATGTTAATGGAATCAGAAAGCCATAATTATGCATCCTCCACACACAACTAACCAAAATTTACAAACGGACCAATAATGGGGCTTTGCGCGGCAACACAACAGGACCTAAGGCAAAGTTGTGACGGCAGCCCGGAGCTCTGGCAACCTGACGCACATTAATGGTGGTCTTTGATGTGAAGCTTATTGATATCAGAACGGTCAAAATGACATGTAGGTCTTCCTGTCTGCTGGATCTGGTTTCATTTATCATTGCACATTTAAATCTATAGCTTCATGGCATACTATTTTGTAACATACACAAAAGAGCCCATAAAACGCGACCCAACGCATTGTTTCCTGTTTTAATTACTCCTAGTATTGTTAAGTAGGGACGATAAAATTTGTATTAACTTCGAAAATATGAACTGGCAATAAATTGTAAAACGGTATACCTCCCATGCTCTCTGAAACCGTCTTACTTCATAGTGATAAAATGCAAACTTCGTAAAGTTGTGTTACGTTTCAGAATGACATTACACTTATGCCTTTCACCAGTCTGAAAATCCCGCACAGACACAAGAATACCTTTCACATTTGCCAGCGACTGCTTCTTCTGTAGTTTCCCCATTCCATATTCAGGATCACCTGCCAGTTAACGTTTGACTGTCTTTGGCCTTTGCAATTACGGGTAGGGTACTCCTCGAGAAGATTAGGTATGTACAGCTGCTCCAAATTTTTTAGTCGTTGAAATTCGTACATCCAAAATTTTATTTACCGAAGCTATTGGACTCTACTCTGAAGGCTATCAAGTTGTTATACAGGGCATACACAAAAGAATGGTGCGGTTTCAAAAGTGAATCATAAATTTATTTCTCACCTTACACGGGCACAACATACACCGTCAGCGGCGGCAACTGTCCAAGTTTCGCATTTGGTAATTACAATCCTTCAATGTGTGCACTCTGGGTCACACGACACACATCCACACGGTAATCAAACTCATACCAGACCCGGCGTAGCATGTCCGCTGTAATGGCCTGCAGTGCATGCGTTATCCGATCACGAATTTCATGGATGGACGTGGGTAATGGTGGTACATAAACGCTGTCTTTAATGAACCCCCAAAGAAAGAAATCACGCTGCACTGTAATCACAGATCTGGACACCTCAAAACGGAGCACACAGAAAGCCTTCTCCTGCTGCAACGCCATCTTTGAAACTGGCCCCGCGGTTACGCAGTAAGAATGAGAAGCGAACTGCTGGTAGCGCATGAGAAACTTGGACAGTTGCCGCCGCTGACTTTATGTTGTGCCCGTGTAATGTGAGACATAAATTGTTTATTCACTTTTGAAACCGCACCATTCTTTTGTGTATGCCCTGTATTTAAAACACATAAAACAGGATTGCTCTTTAAAAATTTACTACAAAGTTTCTAAAATTCGCTTAATCATTACACTCTAACTTACTCTTAAATTACAGCAGAGCGCTCTTCCTTTAGGTTGAGTTTTTCCAGCGGTTAATTTGGACTAATTTCTCTTTCCATATGAGTTACGTGTCACTCTCTTATTGCATCTCGCACTTATCTAATCACCTTAACTACATTACGTGAGAAGAAAGACAGCCGGATGCCCGAATTACGTAATTTCTCTGATACTCCTCTTACTTCATTTGTGTGAGGTTCAAATATTTCATCCAATGATCTTTATTTTGAATTAATCTCAGGGTCATGAAATAGGTAATTACGTAAATACTTAGCTTTATTTAGATAAATGTTCTTGGAAATGTTAATCGATATGAGTTGTGCAATGATAACCGAGATGCTTGGTTATAGGGTGGCCCAAACTCATTTTACTTACTGCTTAGTTACTTTCACCAGTAAAGCTTCTGATTTGCACTCGAGAGTTACTCGGTTCGTCTGTATTCCGACTGTTGTCTTCCCTTGCTAAGAGTATCGTGATTCTACTCAGTTCCTCAGATCAAAGATAGAGATAACAGCTTAAAATATGTCACGATTTTCCTCTTCCACATCCTTATATACTAAATATACATTTTATTCTATTTTCACCGTGCATTTTTCGAGTATAGACAATGTTTTTCACCAACTAAATGCACTTGTTATTTTCTTGTACAGATGTTTTAGCTCGGCATTTATCCTATATTTGATGGCTTCCTTCTTTGTGAGATGGCTTCTTATGTTGTTTCAATTGACCTTAATCTCGATGTATTTTGTTCCAGTTGTTCGGATCTACATATCTTGTTGAACCATATGGCCGCGTTTGACCTTTGCAGACCTTGACCAAGTGCATTTAGTTGGTGAAAAATATTGTCTATAAATATACATTATCGCATTCTCTCTTCATTCGCTGCTGTTTGCCTTATGTAGTTGAGTTAGCAAGAAACAACGGTATAGTGACCAGAATATGGGCTGGGCAGCATCTTGGTGTTATTACCGGCAAATGCAAGAGATATTTTATTATTCAAAGCGTCCGGACCGGTTCTAGGGTCCACGGAACTTCCAAAGTAGTGCATATCGGGGCATTTTTGGGGAGTAAGGTGATTGGGGGTTAAGCTTACCACTCAAATCCAACTAGTTTCGAAATTAAGAATAACTGGAACTATACACGACTGCAAGTGAACGTATATATCGTGCACAAGGGAAATTTTACTTTTAGCTAAAAAATAAAAAAATTTATTAGAGAAGTTTACAATTACTATGTTGGCTATATTTTTATGCTGACTCCATGTTATGTAGTCAGAAATTTACAAGGCTCTTTTATAAGGCTCAAAATAGTGAGCGTAGGATTCTGAAAGTTAATATGGACGTCAGGGATCCAAGGAATATAAGGACTGAAACTTTTTTTCTACTCGGTCAGTAGTAGATTTAAATCTCCATAAAATAATAAAACTTGTGTATGTTTATAATCTCCATTTTCATGCCCATTGACATCACACGTTGAAGAAGATAATTGTATATTCTATGCAGTGATGCTAAAACATTCCCTGAGTGGTTGTTTAAATATTCATTCTTCCCCCCTCCCCCGCCCGGCTATTTCTCTAAGGTCGCAAAATGTAAATAATCCGCTACTTCATTTCTACAGTGCGATTCTTTTACAGCTTCCTGTATATCGCTGAGCCTTGTGCTTTAGGCTCTTCCTCATCTTCGGTGAGATATTCCTGGAAAAAGCTCAGATTGTGGCGTTCTGCGTTCCTAAACAAACGTTTATGAAAACATTAGAGCTATCATTGTTTGCCATGTTGTTACATGAGTTACTGGGACACAGAGAGAAAAGAATATAACATATTATAAAAAGAATGTTTCAAGAGAGTCACGTTACAAAATAACCTTAATACTACGGTGTCAAGCTTAAAATTTACGACAATACAGAAAATTATAAGAAACGTAGGTCGATAATATAAGCAGGTACAGAGAGTAATACATCAAGAAGAGGTGATGGGACTAAGTACATGAAATTACTGAAGAAAATTCAACGGAAATGGTAAGGAATTTTGAATCTTTACGGGAAAGGGGCAAGTTAAATACAAAGAGATGGTAAAGGGGATTCGAGAGCCGGTACAGGTACTAATAAAAGGTTATGTACATGAATATAAGGAGAGGAATGATTTCGTGTGGCAAATTGGAACAATGGACAGCTGTTTCCTGATCACTGTCTTGTGTTTCTGTAAGCTTGAAGAAATACTCTGTTTGACCTTTGGGTAAATGTGCGTAAACTTTGGAATTTAAACTTAAAAGGAAGCCTAGGTGAGGCGGAAGTTTGTACCACTTAACGTTATGTCACTGGTAGAGAGTTTGTTAAACTATGGGTTACTCTCACAAGAGAACGTATGGGAATTTTAGGCTTCGAGTACGTTGGACCAAAATCAGTCCTCTATATAAATTATGCCCCCCAATAAATTTGATAAATAAAATTTTACATTTCCAACAGAAATTTAAATGTGCAATTAGGATGTTTTCCGGCTTTAGTATGTGCTTCCTATTCCGAAATCTGTACATGTATATGTATATGTAACTGTATATTATGTACATATATGTGTTTGCAAATTTCTTTTGGAATTCCTTTCCTTTTGTCGCTCTCAAAAGAAATGATTGCAACTTCATGGAACTTGAAACACACATTAACATTTGTAAACGTCAATTTAAAGAGTTTTCGTCTCTATTATCATATTGGGAATTATATTTTATTGTTTATATTATTGGACCCAACTATTCCAATTTTTTATTTTTCTTCTTGTTATTGTTCGTATATATAGGCCGCAAGAATAACAGAAAGTCCTGCATTGGTCTAATTTAGATCAGTAAATTATAAATCGGTAACAACTTTTACATCCCTGAAAGCACAGCGAGAACTTTTTGTGGAGAATGAAGGGTGGTGGGATGTTTTAAGGTATCAGAAGAGGAGAGCGAGCAAAGAAAGGTTAAGAACCCACACCATAACGAAATGGGAAAACACATAAGAGAAATTTCATTATTTCAATTGAAATTTCAATTGCTTTCCTTCCTACGTGTCTTGAGTCGCATCTGTTCTTGCTGGAAGATTCACTGCATCATGTTGTAAACATGATACTGCAGACTAATGCACACGTGGTGGCTTGAATTTATTTAGAAATCTATATAGCACGCTGCACGTCCTTACCAGCTGTTGCTTGCCCCATGTTTTGGACTCACGTTCCACTGCTAAATTTTCTATCCCTCCCTCTCCCTCAATTTATCTGTCCCTGCTATGGGTAGATAGGCCTAGAGGAATCGAAAAAGCTGCAACCCTCACAATACAATACGAAAATGTAAGAAAGTCTGTGTTCTTGTAATACTCTTCATTGAAGCACAGGTATAGTTGTGCAGGTTGGAGTGGAAATAACCTTATGAAGAACATAGTAATCTTACTGGGAATTTTATCGATAAAACAGTTATACATTCTTCTAATGCCTTTTATAAAGATTACGTATTTTGGTAAGTGCATCTATACTCGACACTAAAAGCAAAATGTATTAAGTAATGACGCTCTATATATATATAGATGTATTCAGTCTGTAGCAGTTGGAACCTCGAATCGGTATACCTGCCCTTTTGACCTAGATTTGTCATTTCTCAGTTGGTATAGTTAGAAGCCAGTATCGTAAAGTGAAAGAGTACAATACCGCCCTATATTATACTTTTCATGCTCAATATTCCTGATAATTATACACTTCCTTCTCCGCTACAAAACCTCTGCGGATGAATCAGTACAGAGAGAGCGATCTACTGCTTTCTCTTTCGATTTCCAGTATTTTCTGTTTTCCATAAAGTCATTCAGTACCTTCTTACGTCTTCTTTCTCGTTTTCTCGTCACTTCTATCCCTCCATCTATATTTCCTTCAATAACGTGTTCTAGAAGGCATTTTCTAAGCCAAATACAGTTAACCTTCCTTCCTATTATTGCTTTTAGGGTATTCCTCTCCTCCTTGGCTCTTTGTAATACTTCTAAGTTTCTCACACAATCGGTCCAAACGATCTTCTCCATCTTTCTCCAGCACCACATTTCAAACCTTTTCAGGTATTTCTGATCTACTTTCCGAAGTGTCCAAGTTTCAGCACCATACAAAGCTGTGCTCCAAATGTAGCACTTTACTCGTTTCTTCCTTAAATTTAAGTCCAGTTTGCTGGTGAAAAGATCCTTCTACTTGTTGAATGCTACATTTTCCATGACAATCCTGGATATAATTTCAAGTTTTCGTCTTATATCATGTGTTATCATGCTACCAAAATATTTGAAACATTCCACATTCTCCGGCTGATTTTGATCTGTCATAATCTGTATTGGGGATGGTTGTGTTGCGAATCTTATCACCTTACATTTTCCTCATTCAATTCCATTTCATAGCATCTTCCAATTTCAAATAGTCTTATCAATCATGCCCTGTAACACTGTTCCTTCCTTAGCCAGTAGCACAAAGTCATTGCATATTTCACAGTGCGAATTACGTGTCCTATTGTGAAATATCCAAACTCTTCAAGAGCTTCCTAGATAAGGCATTCGCTGTATAAGTTGAATATAAATGGCGACAAACAGCATCCTTGTCTAACTCCTCCTCCAATCTTCACACTTCTTGTCTCCCCGTGATCCAGTTTTACATGTAGTTTAACACTCCGATGAATGTACAATTTGCTGATCAATCTTCTTTCGTAACAGTCGGTACCAGTTCCCTTTAGGATCTGCATTAATTTTGTCCAGTTATCACGGTCAAATGCCTTCTGCCAGTCTATGAAACAAGAACACATTTCCTCATCTATGTCCAAAGTTCGTGCTGATGTTATTCTCAGCATTCCAATTGCATTCCTAGTTCCTTTTCCTCTTCTAAATCGAAACTGATTTTCTCCTAGTATATACTCAATTTTCCTTTCAATCCTTCTTCTATGCATACTCGCTATTATTTTCGCTGTATGTGCGATGGTCCTTGCATTTTGTAGCTTTTGCTTTCTGCCTTAATGCAATATTTGTAGCTTTAATGAAATCCTTGGGCCACTCTTCAGTTTCATATATGTTGTTAATCAGTTTTGTTATTAGTCTGAGACCATCTTCTTTCAACATTTTGACTACATCCCCACAATAAATAAATAATAATAATAATAATAATAATACTTAATAATTCTTTGAAGTATGAAAAATGTATACTGCAGGAATTAAGGCTTCGTGAATTAGGCTTGGATTTAGTCCATTCCTTTAATTTTTTAATTTCCAATTGAAGTGAGTTTTCCTAAGTATATGTATCAAATCAGTCACACACAACACCAGTTTTTGTCATTTTATTCACGGCTACATGTTTCGGCTCTAATTGCGAGCAGTTATAAGGGTTTTATAAATGTTGATATAGAAAAATTTTATACTGCATTAAGATGGAGATCGCCCCTTTGACATTAAAAATATATTATAAAAGTAACATATTTATAATGTATTTTTAATGTGAAACGGGAGATCTCCATCTTAACACAGTATATATTTTCCTGTATCAGGGTTTATAAAAGGCCTGAAATGGGTCAGGCCTTTTATAAATTGTAATGTATTTTTAATGAGAAAGGGCAGAACTTCATCTTAATGCAGTATATAATTTTTCCTGTATCAATGTTTATAAATTTCTGATGATGGCTGGAAATTAGAGCCGAAACATTTAGCCTCGGATAAATTCATAAAAAATGGTGGTGTGTGTGACTGTTTGATACATATACTTGTATTTTGTTAAGGCCTGTGGCAATGTCTCATTTTAAAATTGTGGTTTCTCTCATCTGGCAGGTATAAATCCCACTTATAGACCAGTAATTAGAAAGCTAACATGCTGCTCAATTATGAGTTATTTTTATCTTCTTTCTGCTGATATTAGCCAGTAAAAAATTTGCACAGTAAAAGTTTAAGAACACACAAAATTTATATTTTATGTCCTGCATTATTGCCTTTAAAATTAGCCGTTTTCTATTACTTACCTCCTTACTTAATTTACTCAACCTAACCTTTACTTCGTCTTGCTGTGGTCCAAATATCATTCTTAGGAATTAATTAGAAATCTGTTAACCTCTTTCATTACAAGTGTGGATCCTTTTTTAACCATTGTGAAGCAGAGAATGAACTAAGAATTTTGTGTAGTTTAGACTCTAATTTTCTAATAATGTTTTGAAAAATTATAATTTCTGAAACGATCAATAAAGAGGTTATCCCAAATTTAATCTACCGTTAATTTTCTCATACATTTTTCTGGCAGCATTTGGATCTATCTGTAGCGCATTTTATATTATTGTTACTACATTTACGTTACACGAGCAGTTGTATTTACTTTAGAATAACCATCTCATTGGGGGTTAAATTCCATTCTGCGTAATAATTGGCAGTTTTTATAATTTGACTCCCATTTTTTAGTTACATGAATTCAATTACATTGTTGTACTTTGTGTCTTGTTCCTTTGTTTATTGTGACATTCACGTATTTACTCATTTATTTTTGAATTAATTTCACGCTGTGTTCACCGCGCATCTTGACATTAATTTTCAGTTTTTAAACCAACGAATGCACTTTTCATTTTCGTATTTTATTCAATTAACCCTACATATGTTTCGGCCGTGACTCGGCCATCATCAGTGGTACATTGATAAGTTCACTTCACTTAGTCACAACCATGCAACGGGACAATAACAACAGCACCATATGGACGTCAATATCTATACAAAACCAACTGCCAGCAATTTTAAAAATTTTTAATAATATAATTTTAATAATTCTTACGACATATTGCTCTATATTTACAATTTGTAGTGCTACATTTTATACTTCAAACGCAAGATAAATACTATATACACGAAGATATTTCAAGAAACAACTTGAAGAAACTTTTTATACTGGTGATTTTCAATGTAAAAAATAGCCTCAAACAGTGTAACGGTTCTGTGATAATACCAAATGGACCAGCGAACAGTGAAGTGAACTTATCAATGTACCCCTGATGATGGCCGAATCATGGCCGAAACATATGTAGGGTGAATTGAACAAAACACGAAAATAAAAAGTGCATTCGTTGGTTTAAAAACTGAAAATTATTTTTGTATGTTTTAAGCATACATGTATTTATATATGTATGTGTTTATGTTTGTTAACTTTGTGTAGTAGTTGCGGTTTCCTAACTGGCCATAATTCGTTTGAAAGAGCATGTAAATAAACAAAATTGACTTGAGTTATTATAAATAGAAGTAAAACATATTATTATTATCATTATTAGTATTATTACGCACGCAAGATTTATTGAAAATACAGTATTTTGGTGCTAAAATAAAAGTAACTGTTACACTAAAGCAAATAGCATGGAATAAAACGTTCTACAACATATAAGTGTAACTGGTGCCTCACAAATTACAAATATTTTAGATCACAATTATTCTGCTATTCAGAACTTATTACCTCGCTCTATTATATAAGTATTATGAAGGTAAAGTCTGTTGTGAAAGTTCACAAAGTATTTCATTCCAAATGGCACGATGTTCGTCTGACTTCACTTGTACGAAGTTATTCTTATTCTTACTCTACTGAAATGACCTCAACAGAAAGTGGCTGAAGAAAAATGAATATGGCCTGGTTGTATTCCGCTTTTTTCCGATGTTCACTAAATACTACAATATTTCACATATCTGTGTTTACTTTGCTTTTGAAAATATGTTTTCAGTGTGATCATATATACTTGGTCAGTTAGGAGGCCATAAATAGCAAGGCCTCAACGGAGTAAGGAAGAAAAATATTTGTCTTTTCCAGGACAGAATCGACAAAGGTTAAACGTTTGCGATTAATCAACTTTGAGACACACTTTTTGTAGACGTCTTTCACACCATATAAGAGTTATTTCTACAATAAATTGTTTATAATCAGCAGCCGAGAAGGCCATTGCTTATAAGTTAAAACTACAGTAGAATAGGCCAAATTCTCCTTCACCGAACCTGATTCAGTATTTTGTGGTTATTTTAATAGTTGAAGTGTAAAAATGTGCTGGAATGTTTCGCTTATACACCTGCTTCCTCTCTTTCCAATTACTAATAGCTTACACAGTGCACAATGCAGGTGCGTTAGATTATTTGGGGGCAACTCTTAAATAAATCTATACTCAACCTGATCATTCTGTTCGCCTACATTGTCGAAGGATAATAAGGCATGTTTATTTCATATATTATGACCGTTTCAAATTTCTGACAAAGTAATGTGCTAGTACAATAATAATGAAATCTCGTGACATTAAATTAATACGTTGTACATAATGGGAATATGGCTAAATTCATCAAGAATTATCATGGAATTTGACTGAGGTAGTTACTGTAATTGTACCTGAAGCTCTGTTCTTTTATTCGTCATATACGCTGTTATAAGTTTGACTACTTTGACACTGAATATTGTATGAGGATTTCCGTTGGTTTTATGAGACCCTCCTGACGAATTCCGAGGTTATTCCTTGAAAAAGTCACCATTCTCTCTTTCAAAATTTGTCTTCTTTATCTTGTCTCCTGTTCCGGCAGTAGGCCTATATACGATTACACAGTTTGAAATAACATCGTTAACTCATCCTAATATTCAATCAGGAAATTTTAAATGTCTCTTTTTAGGAGGTAAGCCTTAAGCAGTTTAAATGTAGCTTACATTAAAAACGTCTTTGCTTTTCATAAGGCCATATTTGTAATTCAGAAGCTCTGCTTCGTAAGCATTAGATTAAAATTTTGTCTTCTATTTGCAACATTTCCCTGACTAGTTTCAAGAGTTCGTGAGCCAACTGCAAAACGTGGATGACCTGGAGGCCTCGAGCACTGTACAGGCAAGTAAACAGCTTACGCGCCAGTAACTGTTTGTATTCGCTCTACCGAATCCCGTAGTGTCTTTTATCCTGATTATCTGCCAACAGCAGAGTTTGTTCAGCTGGGCTAATCAGCTTGTCAACACATTATACTGTTATGCAACGTTAGCGATACTGATGTGATTATTGACGATTTCTATGGGACGGATCTTACAGCTACTCTATCTGCCTTTTTGCTACATTGCCTAGAAAGTTTTAACTTCGTACTCTTTTATAATTCCATTTATTTTGTATGGTCTGCATAGTAATTTATCAATATATGGCCCGTGGACTACGTGTGATGCGTGAACTTCAAAGGAAATTTCCACCTGAATGTAATTACTTCTTAAGACCGCCTGTGATACATTTCTGCATCTTCAAACAGAGTTAATTTTAGGCGGCGCTGCATTGCCTTTGGTGCCTCAGTCGCTATTTTTGCCAACAGAAATAAGTTCCTAGTTTGCATAATGCTGTTGCACATGAATTTGTATTTAGTTTTCGAAAGTCATAAACAGAATGTTACAAAGCTCCATAAAAATCTGAATTTTTCATTTTTTTAGATTCGCTGTGAAGGAAGATAATTATCACGTAACTGACCGGTTGAAAGTCATAAAAAGTTTATACGTGCATTTTATTATTATGGTTTCAGTTGACTGCTCGTTTATGTTGATGTTTAAAAGTTTATATTTTGATTAAACATTTTTGTGTCTGTAAAGATAACGTACCCATCCTAACAAAAGAGGAGACTTTCTTTAAAAATTCAAGGCCGTATATTGTTACTCTGGCATGGATTTATGTAAGGTCACAAACTACAACTTATTAACTCAACTCAGCTAATACATACAGGAAAATAAACCTAGACTACGTATAGGCCTAGGCGTTTGTAGTTGTCTTTGTGTATTTTAATAAACAGTAACTACATTAAAATTTATATTACTGATTGGATCAATTTTTGTGTTTTAAATGAAAAGAGTACAAAAATAGGACAGAAAGTCGCAGCGCCCGCTATTTAATATCGACAGGCCATCATTCACTAGATTGTAGCAAAGCTGGTACATACGCACAACTTGGCAGCTTTTGCTTATAAGAGAATGAATTGCACACATCTAAAAATGAATACTATTTTACAGCGTGGAAAACTGTTAATTAAACATTCCTTCAAAAAAGAGATAAATATTTCAAATCCCCATAATTTCTGAAATTATTGCTGTAAGGTGGCTCTCGCTAACAATATTGTTGTGTTGCATTTATTGCTTGTCATTTATCTTTTCCAGAAGTTACAGAAATGCACGAAGTCGTGTATGTGTTTTATTTGGATATTAACATTAAATGACTTTGACGTTTGCTGCAATTCATTTGCATAAATTGTGGATATTTTATACAATTATAATATGACTGTACGACTGTTCTGCCACAATGGATTCAACAAGTCAACATGCAAATGGTACAGATCTATGCTCCAATTTCGCTTGCTGTTGTGTGTAATTATTATAATTCATGATTATGAAATTTTTGGAATTTAAGTTATTTATTTATAGTATATTTAACGATGCCGTCGTTAAGTCAGGTTTACAGGGTTGAGTGACTGAATGACTGTGAACATAATAAGAATGGAGGTAGTGGCATAAATGGAGGCCCAATCAAGGTATTTGTCTCAAGAAACTGCGGCAACCCACCACGACCTTAGACTAGTGTTTGTGTCGGCCTCATTTCGACATTGGAACCTCCAAAATGCAAGTCAGTAATTTTGTTATTGATAACCCAATTCATTAATAAGTTCGTTAGTTAAATATAAATAATTACATAGATTAAGTTAAGTAGGTTTATTATTAGAATAGCTAGGAATTGGCATCAGACAAATTTTCTCTTAATGGTGATATCAATGAATCTATCCACATGTCTTAAACTTCCATGTTATGTAAGTATCCATAATTAAATAACAGTAATCACATTACCCTATTTTCCCATTCCTTTCTGTAGTTCTACCTATAAGGTGTGTGTTAGAGAAGTTCAGAAATTTGTTACCGATTTAAAACATTTTTACTGATAGGTATATAGAGCTGATCATGTAGCATGCACGAAAGATATAAAAGAAACTGAATAAACGCCTTGCACCTAGATATTATTTCGTTTAGCTCTGACCTTCGGTAAATGTCCACAAAAAGGAAATATCTGTATTAATTTAGTTTATTATTCTTTATCAGCCAACTGACGGACAGATGGTGAGACTTATGTTTACACACTTTTTTAAGCTGTGTGGGGAAAGGTTTGAATAATAGAAGTGCGAAATCCTGCATATTAAACTGTAATTGACTTCAGTTGTTAGCCATATCATGTCTAATTTGTATTTGATTGTGATTGGCGATATTAAAGGATGAAAATGGATTATGCTAATTGAAGCTTAACCAAGCATTGAAGGTAATTGCTAGGGTACAATTAAGGTTTTGGAAAGTAATTAATTGTAATTATGATTGAATCTAATGGGTTATAATATTCTATGACAAATGATCATCAACAGACATTCTACGTGACTGGTAGATTATATTAAATTATGGTTATGTTTTAAATGATTATTTCGACTGTAACAACATGTCAAAATTTATTTCGTGATTATTAGATTCTGATTGTCAGATTCAGAATTATGTCAGTCTTGATAACCGAATACTAATTTTTCTGTAACTTACTTACATTTCTGGTCTGAGTTTCTTCTGAATGTAGAGGAAATACTTAATTTGCATTCATTAAAGCAATCTAAAGAAAGTGACCGTGTAATCTTTATTATCATCAGTGTGAAATAAAGAAAATCTCATTGCTGGGTGCGTAAGTCTATAACATAATAATCCCTCTCTTCAAGCTAGCTAAACATGTAGATGCCAGGGAGATCAGATATCACGCTCTAAGCACAAAACAAAAATTAATGCAAATTTTTATGCGATATTAGAATGACTCTAAATGAATTAGTGCGTATACGATCTAAACAGAACGCATTCTCACATACGTATTTATGTACCTACTCTTTTAAATCCAAGTCCTCAGTCCCTCTGGCAAAGTGTCGTTAGAGTAACTCAGAGTAGGCTAAGACCTCTTCCTTTAACACACTTTTAAACGTATAAATTAATGTATAAAGTCTGAGGATCTCAATGCAAATTCCATGAAGATTACTGTCTTTTTAATATAACACCGTGTGGTCTGGTAGAAATTTTCGACCCATTCAGAGGAAGATTTTGTTCTTTTCTTCAGGGTAGAAGATTAGGGGTGTGCCGGAGAAGGCGGTGAAGTTTGTAAGAAAAATAACCTACAGAACAAGGGCCTGTGGGCCAGCCAGTAGAAGGCAAGAACCCAGAATATGGAGCGCGTGCTGTTGGTGCTGGCAGAGGACGGGTTTGATTCTTGAAAAACAACTGTTAACAATTTTTTTAGATGTGTAGCAAAAGAAGAGGTATTGTGTCCCGCCGTTTCTGGTTAGGTGAAATGGAGGAAAGAAACACACAGAGGAAATCACTGAAAGTGGCGACGTGATGGTGGAAGACATGTTGAAATCGAAGAAAAGAGTGTAAAGAGTGATTTATAGGTGCTGAAAAAAGAAGAATAATTTTTTCCAAATCTGGGGGATAAACAGAAAAATTGAAGGAGGACGTTGACAAGGCAAGATCTGATGCATTGGTGGGGGGGGGGGGGGGTTAGGGGCTTCTTCCAAGTATTTGGTAAATTTCTACCACTTTAGGCGGACACATGTAGAATACAGTACTCACTATCGGTTTTTAATAGTATTCTTTTTTTTCTTTCAAAATACGTATTTTGCCACAGGCGCATTTTTACTACAGATCGTAATTTTACTTTTTAAACAAATATTTAGCAGGACAATCTGCTTCCTTTTAAATAATTCCATATATAATACTTTTTGGGTCTCTGATGATGACTGAACAATTAACTGATAACATCAGTCTTATAAATAAGCAGATTAGTATCTTGAAAGTCGGAATTTGAGCAGGGAGACTGAGGGAGAAATTATAAAAAGTTGGCCTGAGCTACATATGACAAAATGCGGGTATTGAGTGAAGTAAATATATGTAGAAATATTAACAAGACTGGCAGTGCATTTACAACATAACATGTAGAAGCATTCGCGTAACCACTTTTGCCGTTGAAAAGCAATAGGTATTACATACTCCGAGTGTGTGTCTGTAGCCTTAGTTATCCAACATGCAAACCGCATGCACGGTATGATATTGTCATCTGTGGCCTGTCTGGCTCTATCATATTTTCCACATTATCTCATAAACGGTACAATGTTCGGAAAAAAAGTTATTAAACATACAACTTGTCTTTTGATTTTCTCTACATTTCTCATTCTGTGAAGAATTCAGCTAGATATTGTCATAAATGTACATAGGTCGTCGTGTACAGTAATTGTTATTCTTTTCAGATTTTAATAAAACTTGAATTTTCTCGACAGATTTCGAAAATCCTTTCAGCGAGAGCCGAGCTCTTCCATGCGAAAGGATGCACGGCCGGACGGACAGAGTGACAGACATACAAAACATGACGAAGCTAATAGTCGCTTTTCGCAATATTGATAATGGCTCTAAAAACAGGAGCAATAGCGTTCAAATTGAGAGGCGGTTAGCTGAAATGAGAAGAAAGGGGTCTTTAGGCTTAAGCTGTAAATTAAAACGTAGCTGGGGGAAATATTATATATATCATGCTAAACAATGCACGAAAGAAGCGACAGAGAATGAAAGAAATTGGGAATATGGTAATTGTGAAGGGCAAGGAGGGAATCGAGAAGGGCAGGTTCCTTTTACTGGGGAAGGAAGAGAATGAAATATATTTATTCCCGAATTGTACAAAAACACAAACGTGATAAGAGGGCTCGTGAGCATGAAGTGGCAAATGTGAATGAATGAAGGAAACGTACACATGTAATTACTCATGTGTAAAAAGAGAGAAGAGTTGAGAAATTTGGGTACCTGTTTATACAAGTGGGGAAAACAAATGGGTAAAACAGAAAGAAGGCTGGAAGGAAGAAATTATGTGGTGGATAATATGGATAGGTTAAATGATAATACTTTAGAATTAGAAAATAGAACCCAAGACGCGAAATGAGAACTGCATAAACTTGGATCACCAGGCCTGTATTTTTAACCGAACTAAAAATGCTTGTAGAGGTAATGTGTGATAAAATATATAGATTGTAAGATATACGGACTGTTTATTGCAGAAAACCAGGTGTTAGCGGGCAAATTTCCAGTGATGATGATGGTGATGATGATGATGATAATAGTAATTGTATCTAAGCCTGAAATGTATACGACTGTTTAGATGAGCCAAAAAGAAATCAAAGAATTTTGCTTGGATGAGTTAAAATTTCGCGGACAGAAAAACAATATCCGTGCTGGAAATGGCATGCTAAAGTATCAGCTAGTAGGGTACAATAAATAATAAAACTTAACACCAGTCGCTGAGAAAGCAGTGGAGCTTCGTCTTTTATCTCTTGTTCACTTAATGTTACAGTAGAATCCCCGTATCCGCGGATTCGGTATCCGCGATTTACCGCGGCCCGAAAATATTAACACATTCACTGCCAAAGTCGACCATGGTCGATTTAAGTATTTACGTTTTAGTTTGCCAGCGTCGACTTTAGTCGATCTAAAGTTTACTCTGCGCTTTTATATATAGGGTTCGCTACTATCCGCGGTTTCGGGCATCCGCGGTATGTCTTTGAACGTATCACCCGCGGATACGGGGTGACTACTGTACTTCTTAAAATTTGGATTAATTCCTTTAAAGTTTAGCATTTGTTCATGAACTTTAAAATCAGACAACACTTTCTGTACTCTGGTGGCTGGACTGAGTTTGCAGATGCTATGCAGTATCGTAGGCAGGCAAGTGGAAGTCTCATCCTGCTGTAATCATGCCGAGTGCTTGCGTCTGTAACACAGCATGAACCGGTACTGAAATTCCGTATCGAGTGTCTGGAGTACACCGCTTTCGTTCTGACCGACACGTGACGACATGAGAGAGGGGAGCGATTGTGGATCCCTCATTCGGGAATAATCCTAACACATTTATACACAGACTGAAAGAATGTACCATGTGGCGTAGTCACTCCCGCATTTTGCAAGCCGGTATTTCTGTTTTGTATTTTGTTTTTACTTTGTATTCCAATCTAAAGATTCATATTAGAATGTGACTATTAACGGCCAGTCTTATTTGCATAAAATGCATAATTTATAAGCGTTTTTTTTGTTTCTTGTAATGTAAACCATATATTAGAATGTTAGTCCTTGCAATGCGTGGCTGAAGCTTAGGGATTCAGAGCATCGTATTAAACATGCCCATTCTTTAAAACAGCCCTCCCAATGACTAAAATATTGACAATAATGGTACAAACAATTGCACAAAAGTATACGGAAATTAATTTTATACGCACAATGAACTCCTGCATGTTTCACCCAAAAATGTGGCCACGTTCAGGGATATAATCTACAAGGGTTAACTACCTGTGCATTGGTTCTGATACTCTTATAATTTAATTTTATACTTCTAATGCATGTAACCTTTGTATTTTTATCCCTGAAGATAGGGGATTTCATTATGTGTATAAAACTAATTTTAGTAGACTTATGTCGATTTGATGGTACCATTCTTGTGCATATTCCATTAATGCAGGAGTCATGGATCATATAAAGTCTAAAGCACTAATTCATGTTTTCTACAACTTATGAAAGAGAAGCGCATGCACAGTGTGTGTCTTACGCTAATAAATTTTTTTTTGTCTACGGCCTTGAACATATGGAATCTTTAAATCAGAACGCCGAAGTACTACCAAATGCGAAAAGCAAAATGTACCTGTTTGACTCGCACTTTTAACGTCCCAAACGCAGCATAAATAACTTTTGAAACATGTAGTTTAATATTATAATTGCATAGTTTGGTTACGTAACCAGTCCCAGTAAAACATATGTAAACATGCCGATAACAAGACCAGAAAGAACACGTGTCTGCTTTGCATCAAAGCTAGTGCCACGCCCTCGAATCTACCAGTGAATGTGGATGTTCAAGCCAAGTATGTTCTTAACATTCCTTTGGCCGTGGAAAGGAGTTATATGTCTCGGAACATTAATTCACATTGGTCCAAGTTTCTCTTCAATTGATGTAGATAAAACTATTGGCACAATGACTATAATTAATAGCGGGTAGACAAAAACCACCGAAGGACAAATAAAAGGAAGTATGAATGATAGGAATTATGACGCTGTCTGTAGATATATATATATATATATATATATGTATGTATGCATCCGGCATCCCTTCTGTTTTCTCACACGGTAAATTAGTTGCCCTTGATTGTTGTAATAAGTACATTATCACGATTTAATTTCTTGTAGATGCTGAGGAAAGTCAATGTTTGACTAAATCTGGGTCCATGTTTCAACTCCAAAAACCTCGAATACATGGCAGAACTGTTGATGAGTCTATCGCGTATGAGTATATGTGCATGCATACATGCATATAGGCTGCATACATGTATGAATACTAACGCTATGTATGCATGCAAGTATGTACATGTATAGACTATAGGCCTACAACTACGCATATATGCCTGTTTCTTCATATGTATGTAAATCGATTTTAGATCTGCCAAATAATACTGGGTGCAAAAAATTGTATAGAAAAATTCCATTATTGAGTTGTGGAAAAATATTTAGGATAAAATGTTTTAAAAGCCCTTTATCTAAAATTAAAACTTTAAAAATCGAAAAAATTCTCTGAAATTCAAGTATGAACGTTTTAACTACAGACCTAGAATTTTTTGATTTGTTGGCAGATTTTAACTTATTTGGTTTCTATGTTTCATAAATAACGTCGAAAGGAAGGACCTTTGCGTATCGCCAGATAGTCTTACATTGTGTGTGCTTGTGTGCGTGCTTGTGTGTACCTATGGCCCCTTCGATTTTGAAACTCAGTATCCTCACAGAGTAAACATACACGTCATACAAAGCACTCTGATATTCAAACACACTTGTAATAATAGCTAATGTGCTGTAAGGGACTCATCAATGTGCGAGCGTTTCTGCATCATTTTACTTGCGTTTCTGCATGAGAGAACACTGTGTTGGGGTCCGTATTGTATCTAGAACTACGGAGTAAAACATGACGAGCAAATTACATTAGTTGCAGAGTTTCGCTTTAGAAACGTTACGTTTGTGGCTTATAATACGCACTTAAACAGACTGGAATTTCGTTATGTCTCTTGTTATCCGTAGTCTATTTGGTATTGATTAGTCGGCCACAATAATACTGAAAGGGCGTGCCGCATAACTTTATGCCTTACAAATCCATAGGAGGATAGTGAATGTAGGAATCCACAAAGACCATATCTTGAGACGTAAACCACAACGGGAACATCGTAATAAATAAATAATTGTCTTTATTGCTGTCTTAAGTCTTTGTGTGTGTTTATTATATGTGTTTATGGTTGTATATGTGAATATGTGTGTATAAATATATACATGTTATGCAGACAAATGTACACAGTATTATGTTATTTAACAAAATTTTATTAAATGTTGCCCAACATGTTTCTAACCTATATAAGGCTCATCTTCAGGGGCCCTTTTGTTGAAATTACAACAGCTATATTATTGGTATATAAAATATATGTATATATGTGTGTATAAATACTGTTACACTTGAAAAAGTTGTGGTCGGGATATAATAACCGGTATAGCATTTCGTTACAGCCGGATGGTTTGGGATTTGAACCCGGAGGGGTCAAGAAGTTTTCACTTTCCGAACCCGTTCTGACCGGCTCTGGGGCCCACCCAGCCTCCTGTGCAATTGGTAACGGCGCAATTTCCCGGGGCCAAAGCGGCTGGGGCTTAACGTTGACCAATTACCCCCAAGTAGCGCTGAAGTTAATAATCAGTAGAACTATACCTCTATTCTCCCTCTGTGCCTGCATGGAATGATACGGGGAGACCTTCACCTCACGTGACTAACCTTAAATTAAAGCTTTTGTTCTTCACGAAATCTCAATTTTTCTATGTTGCAGTCGCTCCGAATTCTGTCGTTCAATCTGTAATCGAACTTCTTCTTTCACTCAGGAGAATGGAATCTCATTTCCTATTAGAAAAAAGTAGTGATTCGGCCGAAGCAATTCAAGGTGATGGATTGATTGAATTGATCGATGGTCTCAATTTTGCCGCGTAATCCTTGCTGTCACGCGGTTTGAAGACTCGTGGTCTGTTCTGATGGCTTCAGAACAAACAGAAGCGCCTGATTGCTGACACAAACACTTTTCTTCGTCCCAGCCATAGAGAAGAGCCCCCACACAGTCTTTATCTGCTCCGTCAAGTTCTGTTTACTGGATTGTGATGCTTATTTTTTTGTAAATGTGTGTGTAAAGATGAAGAAAGCGTGGACTTTGTGAACTTCTTCAGTATCTTGAAACTCCCTTGTTTTAGTTATGGTTCATTAACTCTTTTCACTAGCTGCGACTAATCGGGTAAAATGGGATAAATATTGCTGATGAATAGGAGAGAGTCTTGAAGAAAAATTTCTTCGTTTTGTGTGAGGCAATATCACAGACATTTACTGTAGAGACTGAAATTTTACAAAACTTGGAATGAGTGTGTTCGTGTTTTTGTTACTATTCGAAAGAGCATAGGCATATTTTGGCTAATAAAAATGGGGGGAGGGGGCAAAGTGGACTATGGGTATTAGGAACTTTACGAATTAGTCAAGTTAGAAATAGGGGCAAGTTGGTTTTAACCAATCCTTAGTAAACATACATCTTTTCCCCCACTCTCACCACAACTTTTATTTGTCCCTCTTCAACTCAGTAGCCAAAAAATTATTTTTTAGTAGAAGAAATATTGGGTGTATTTGCACCCCCCCCCCCGTCCGTCCGTCCGTCCGCCCAAGTTACGCCAATGCAAATGAAGAATCATCAGAATCCAATAAACATGCGCTGTTAGTTAAACCAACTGCTACTGCCATTTTCATAATAATCACATCGCTTTTCTCCGGCACGGTCGTGATTGTACAACCTACTAATTATAATTACTCTTGGTTGTATTTTAAAGGAATTCATACAAAATTCCTGTAACTTTATTAACATTAAAGAAAGTATAAGAAAGAACAAAAGATAAAGCAATCCCTTTCAAAGCCCAGAGGGTTCCAGGGGTTGAGGCTCCCAGATTTCAAAAAAATTGGCAAATGAAAGTGGTAAGTTTGTCAACCCTGTAGACCGGTCACCTTTACCCCCAGGAAATATTTCTGGTACTCATTTTTTAAAGGCTGAGTTGACCCCTGGGCCATAATGCGGCCGGAAGGATTATGTCGATGAAAAATTCCAATTACATCTTCGGGAATCGAACCCGCGACCTTCCGGCTTGTTGTGCAGTGCCTCAACCAAACAAAGAATAAAAGAACATTAAGGTGCACCTGGTGAAACCCCTTCAGTGTTTGGTAAATGTATGAAACTATTTAAGAATCCTGTCCAGTATCGACATTTATTATTGCGGGTATTGTATTTACAAATTCCTCTACAAGTGGATAGTTAGTAGTTAATTTCCCTTGTCTTTAGCATCTGGGCGGGTCGTCTTAACGATTATTAGTGCATTATCTTCATCAACACCTTCCTCATTATCGCAGAATTATAAACGTAATTGCCATTTCTTTTCATAATTATTAACCTCGTCATTAAGAGGGCTATTATAAAACCTAGTAAGTTTACACAGCAACAACTTTCCAGAATTGAGATCAGAAAGCGTCTTATTCGAATCTTAACCGCATTGGTCCCAAAAAGTAATAACGAAAAATTTCAGTAGCTTACAATATATCTTCAGGAGGATGCCGGAGTGAACTTTTACATTCGGTCAGGAATATTTCCTTCCTTGTCCTTATCTGTTCTTTCTCTTCTCACAATAATATTTATACCTTATTAGATGACTTACGACAGCCGATCCCAGTGGCTGTGCGGTCTAAGGCGTGGGTCTTCGGCCGCTCGCTTACTAGGATCGTGGGTTCGAAAAAGAAATCCCACCGAGGGCATGGATGTCTGTCTCTTGTGAGTGTTGTGTGTTGTCAGGTAGAGGTCTCTGCGACGAGCTGGTCCCTCGTCCAGGGGAGTCCTACCGACTGTGGTGTGTCTCAAATGTGTGTGACCATGAAACCTCGACGAAACGAGGAGGCCCAGGCCCATACAAGTCTGTCGAGCCATAAAGAAAAAGGATGACTTACGACACAGCTTCCCAAACCTTTTCCTTCATTACCCAAAACCGCTTATCAGAAAGTCCTTTTTTACCGAATTTTACCCTTTTGATTAATTGCTTTGGAATCCTTGTTAGTAAGTCGCTGCTTCTTTATAATCCCTTCTAAACGTTGAAAATATGATGGAGGTTTGGACAACAATGTTGGATGTTTCCGCTTCATATGGTCTTGGAGCTTACTCTTTTTCAATGACTCATTGCATAGAACGGCAGAGCACAGAATACGTTGTGGTTTCACGACTCCTTTGTCTTCGATATGGGTGAAACCGAGCTCAATGAAATCTGGCACATAAGGACGTTTTGTAGCACTCATTCTGCGTAAGAAAAAAGAATAATGTAATGAAGATTACCTTTTCCAATTGTGTACGGTACGATTTACAAACACAGCCAACGCGATACGTAGCTCACACCGCCACAGCTAGCAACACAGTTTAGAATAGACGACTAGACTCACTCACTTAATTTAGGGGGGTGGGGGCGGTACGTGTAGACGTATTTTGTCAATTCTCCACGTGCATGCGAGCGCGGCAAAAGTGATTGAATCTAATAAGAACGTATGGCGTATTTATTAAATAGCAAATAAATACTTGTTAGACTGTTTTA
Organism: Reticulitermes speratus; assembly: GCA_021186555.1. Taxonomy (NCBI): domain Eukaryota; kingdom Metazoa; phylum Arthropoda; class Insecta; order Blattodea; family Rhinotermitidae; genus Reticulitermes; species Reticulitermes speratus. Next base: position 33,675,316 of record JAJKFL010000001.1, on the reverse strand, counting down.
GAGTATCGGTTTCTTCAGAGTCCTTCTTCTTCTACACTTTTACGGTAAATTTTAATGTGTATTCCGAGGTGTGTCGTTACCCAAAGAAAACCACTTTTACCCAATTTTGGGTAATTTACCCAGGTTCGAGAAGCACTGCCATACGACATAGGTAGCTGGAACAGCGTTGTTAAATATCGTGACATTAAATAAGTGATCTCCCTAATTACATTAAGCCACATCAGTAATACATATCATTAAATTTTCAGTCATCGTCGTCATCCTCCTCTTCCTCATCACCATCATCATTATGACCATTATCACAAATGAGAAAGCATTTTTACTGTTTCAGGTCTTGTGGAATTAGTTTACAGACACACTAGCCTAGATTTCTCGCTTGTTTGCAAGCCCACCAAACCCCCCTACCCCTCCGCCCACCTGAAATAGGGGATTAATGAAGATGGCTTTAGTTGTCACAAGTGATATAAATACACAGATGTTACCTAGGTGTTGTTTAACGACCCTGAAGCTTAATGCACTAAAGATTCAGTATCCGTGCCGATAAAATTGTGACGTAATAGCATGACATGCAAGTTCCTTCGGAGCGAACGCCGAGCAGCACGCAGTTACATAGCCCTTAGATTTAATCTAGATAAAACCCGGCTGTATTTGTTCGTGTTCTTCCTTAATTTTCAGTTGAAGTGTCTTGAAGGACCTCTCAAAGACTCGGGCTTCGTGTTTACTTATGTGTGGTGTTTAAACCAAATTCTTTTTTTCATATTTTAAAAGATTTTTGTTTTTAGGGTGACTGTGATTTAATATTTTGTCCAGCCTCTCTTCCCTAAGTCCAGAAATAGAATAATACATTCTTACTACTCCTTGGCTGTATGGCCTGCTAAGAACCTTGGCTTCCTTAATTACAGACCACCCCCATTCTTCTGTGTCCACTGCCTTCTGTCGCTATATTTTTTACCAATATTGACAGTAATTCTACTTGTATTACCATTTAGGAATGAATTTTTTTCCGTGGATGTCCATTCATTATTAAAAGTAATTCTTCTTACTTTTCATTTTTACAAGCTAGCTAGTGAACACGTCTGCAATAATCTTCAGGAACTGAGAGGCAGCAAAGTGTGACTGAGTTTCTGTGGACAGCGACTCTGACGATAACTAACCTCTAGAATGTGACATCCTATAGTTTAATAATGACGGAGACTTCGGGTTCCTTTGAATCGTCGATATATCTACCAGATTACATCGCGTCACATCCGAGAAGACAGTTAAATAACTTATAGCCTGTGATTACGTAACTCAGACTACTCCATGGAGTACAGTCATTCTAGAGGAACTAGTAGTCGCTCAGCTACTCAAGAAGTTTCTCGCCTTTTTGTAGGACAAATTTTCATATTAGTCTCCAATGAGCAAGGTTGCTGAAAATGTAACGTTTTTGACTTGTACTCTCAAGGTAAGTGGCCGAATATTTTCATGGCATATCTCAATCATTGCAAGCAAATGCTGGCACAGCAGCTCAAACTTGGCCACAACCGCTTTCTACTACACCTTTCCACTTTATTGTTTCTTTTGAAATTATACATTCTCAGATATTGAGAACTTCTTTAAATAAATCTAAATCAGTAGCCACTAAATAAATAAAGTAATTAATTAATAGCTCGTTACTCTTTTTGTGAGACAAAGAACTCCAATAAATATCTTGCCATAGGAGTATTGCAATTCCTTACTAATATTATTGTTTCTTTTATGGGCAGTTGGTCTATTACTTTCAGTTTTCCCTACGAAGAAATTAATATTTTTACTTAGTGTATCATACACTATCCAGCTAAAGTTTAATTTTTAGTCCGTAAACCTTATAACAAAATATTCCATTACAAAGTGGAATATGTAACATTGAATCGAATTTAATCATTCATATTTAAATTATAAATATAAGTCTTCTTCACAAATAAATACTGACTGTACTTCTATTCAAAGGTTACATATGTTTTCCCAACCTCTGTAGGTCTTTGAAACAAGTCAAGATTGCTCTCTACGCACGTTTCCAATCCTGTTTTCTTGATCAGCTATTCATTTCCCGTTCGACGACTTTTAGAGTAGCTTTATATGGAAGAGAGAGAGAAATGTAAAAACTGAGGAAGAAGCGAAAAGAGGAGAAGAGAAGAACAAAGGATGTATAAATATAAAACGACATAAAAGAAAGGAAGGGAAGAATAAAATAAATATTTAAATGAAGGGAAGAACAGAAAAGAAAATGGGAATTTTGAGGCTTTCACTCCTTGGCAGTGAGTTTGAAGATGACTTTCTTCTACAGTATAACGCCGTGTAGTCTGGCACGTAGATATAGACGTATCGAAGGTATTTGCTGACATGTCCTCCGCAACTTTACAGCACGGCTATAATATCGAAGATAACTGTAATAGAAATTTAGGAAGGAAAACAAAAGGAATTGTGCAATTGCTTCTGTCAATGTTCTCCTAACTCGTCATTCAGAGCTGCAGTTCGCTTCTCATTCTGAGCAATTTAACTCTTCCAGAGCCAGAAACAAAATATACAATTTGGGAACGTTATGCCTCCTCACGTGATTACATTTGTAATAATTCCTAGACTTTATTTGTAGTTCGGCAATTTAATTTTTATGACCTTACATAATTTTATATCTTACGAATACGTAGCATCTCAATTATTTAAAGTGTTAGTCTAGTAGGGTGATAATTTACAACATTAGTCTTTAAGATTATATCCAAAAGAAGCAAAGATTTAGTCTTTTCTCTCATGACCCACTATAATCTCTTTGATGGCAACGACATCTAATATATCATGAGAGATTTGAGATTTTCCCAGCCGTGTTTCTAAAGATCCATTTCTTCTGGAATTTTATGCCATATCGCCTTGTAGGCCTATATAGCCACCCATGATTCGAAAGATTGTGGTTTCTTTATCCCCAGGGTCCAGAGTTAATCTACGGCTGCTTGACCTTGAAGAAAATGGCACTAAAATGCCTCGAAAATATCTCAATGTTTACGAGTGGGCACGACCTAATAGTTCAAGAGCCTTACTTCTGATACAGTATAGCATTTCTCCATACCAGTTTTGTCTGTTTAACCGTATAAAATACGTACTGGCCACATGCAGAGAAAGAGAGAGAGAGACGCAAGAAATAGTGGAAGACTGCACGAAAGTAAGGTTATGGGAGAAGTGAGAGGCACTTTATTTCTGGAGTAGGAGAGAGAAGAGGAGTAAACTTTCGACAGAAGGTTTTCAGGCTTTGCATCCCCTTTCTTCTGATAGGAGTAGCATGGAAATGAAGACGTCAGAAATGTGATAATTAGTGTGTTAAAGTAAGCTCCGAGGAATTGAATTGTATTGTATTTTATAATTAGTGTGTTAAATTAAGCTCCGAGGAATATTATTTATTGTATTGTATTGTATTGTATAATTAGTGTGTTAAAGTAAGCTCCGAGGAATTGTATTGTATTGTATTTTATAATTAGTGTGTTAAATTAAGCTCCGAGGAATTGTATTGTATTGTATTATATAATTAGTGTGTGAAAGTAAGCTCCGAGGAATTGTATTTTATTGTATTGTATTGTATAATTAGTGTGTTAAAGTAAGCTCCGAGAAATTGTATTTTATTGTATTTTATAATTAGTGTGTTAAATTAAGCTCCGAGGATTTTATTGTATTGTATTGTATTGTATTGTATTGTACAATTAGTGTGTTAAAGTAAGCTCCGAGGAATTGTATTGTATTATATAATTAGTGTGTTAAAGTAAGCTCCGAGGAATTGTATTGTATTTTATTGTATTTTGTAATTAGTGTGTAAAGTAAGCTCCGAGGAATTGTATTTTCCTGGTTAATGCGAAAAATGTGTAATTTGGAAAGGTAGTTTAGTGGTATTTAGAGTAAGCGGGATTCATTTTGATGAACTTGGAAAGGTAAGGGATGCATCATGGTAAGCCAGCACTGAAGACAGAACAAAACCAAAGAAACTTGTGTCGAGATGGCCGATTGCAGGACGTTCCCGACACATACAGACTTCTAGATGGCCGATTGCAGGACGTTCCCGACACATAGAGACTTTTAGATGGCCGATTGCAGGACGTTCCCGACACATAGATACTTCTAGATGGCCGATTGCAGGACGTTCCCGACACATAGAGACTTCTAGATGGCCGATTGCAGGACGTTCCCGACACATAGAGACTTTTAGATGGCCGATTGCAGGACGTTCCCGACACATAGATACTTCTAGATGGCCGATTGCAGGACGTTCCCGACACATAGAGACTTCTAGATGGCCGATTGCAGGACGTTCCCGACACATAGAGACTTTTAGATGGACGATTGCAGGACGTTCCCGACACATAGATACTTCTAGATGGCCGATTGCAGGACGTTCCCGACACATAGAGGCTTCTAGATGGCCGATTGCAGGACGTTCCCGACACATAGAGACTACTAGATGGCCGATTGCAGGACGTTCCCGATACATAGAGACTTCTAGATGGCCGATTGCAGGACGTTCCCGACACATAGAGACTTCTAGATGGCCGATTGCAGGACGTTCCCGACACATAGAGACTTCTAGATGGCCGATTGCAGGACGTTCCCGACACATAGAGACTTCTAGATGGCCGATTGCAGGACGTTCCCGATACATAGAGACTTCTAGATGGCCGATTGCAGGACGTTCCCCACACATAGAGACTTCTAGATAGCCGTCCGGCCAAAAAAATAAGTTTGAAATCCCGTGAATATTTCAAGAAAGTTTTGCACCTAATAATGTTGCATACACAGCGCCTCTGCCCTCCCCTACTTTCCCACACAAAAAAAAAACAGTCGGTTAAACGTGGTAGGAAATAATGAACATAGGGGGTTCCCGAGAGCAACTAACACGGACATCATGTATGATGACCACTGCAAATAGGAACTAAATGTATTTAGCTTCATACAGTAGACGTTAGCCCGGGTGTGCATGAACTACGAGAAGAAGCGGTACGGTAGCATACGTCACTAATACGAGTATTGTAGTCAGGTACAACTTTTGTATTGCTTACATCACCGCTCCTTTCGCAAAGGCCTTACACTCATCTGGTGAGCGTGCGAGGTTCGCTTACTGCACTGTGTTTAGTCACGGTTGCGTATGATTATATGAGGCGTCTGGAGAATTAATATTAACCCTTCTTTATTATACATTACGAACACAAAGCACATCTAAGTCTACTTTATGAAATTACCTTTCCTAAGTGAACAATCTGGATTGGTTTGGAAAAAAAGCTGTCTTGTCCCAGGAGTACTCTTTAATAAATGAATACTGTTTATTACTACAATGTGGGGAATTAGGGAATTTAAACGTTAAATATGTGAAATGTTTTGAGTTTTAAACTTATACGTACGTTGCCATAAGTATAAATAAACCAATTCCACAATCGTGTAGTTAACCCTGATAAATATGTTAGAAATATACAGAGGACATATGCATTAACATTTGTAGTCCCGCATCCGAACACGTAATATTTATTTTCTGTCATGAAACCCTTTGATCGATTACATCTTATCTAATGCTTTGCTAAATAGTTTACAAAAGTTTATAACGAAATCCAGTCTCACTCTCAGGCCTAACAAACAATACACTGAACATTGGATAATGTAATCCAGCTAGAATGTAGGTGGTTAAATATATCCACCCTCTGCAGACTGGCCACATGTTTAAGCACCTCAGATTTACCGCTCGGTTTTCTACCTTCCCGCCTAAAAGTTTCTTCAACATACGCTTAACTGAAATAAATGTACTGGTCCAACTCTAACTGGTTTGTCACAAAAAGCTTTCGGAATCCTGCTGTGAAATCAGTACAGGATTAACCTCAATTGTAAGGAACAAAGGAGAGGAAGGTAACTGTTTTGTTGGTGTTCGTTTCTGCATGCAAATCCGGTTCCATATAATCCCCGAAATTTTTTTTGCGTAGGTTAGCTAACGACGATGTGTTAAATAGAGCGTTTAATGCAGAATGAGATAAGAGCACAATTGTGACTGTGAATTTGAAAGGAAGCGGGCGTGGCCCAATCCAAGGTAATAGCTACTCCTACTCTTGGAGAAACATTATCCATGAAATTCTGACCCAAGTTAGCAAGCACCCAAAAACACAACCTCTGTGACTACAAAATGAAAATAATGAGGCATTTCCGCTTGATTCTCCATGCTCGATATTTCGTCTTCGATGTGTCATTCCTGTCTGTCACAATGAATATCTGTTTAATTTTGTAAAACTTCAGCGCGATAATCATATTAAAATAGCACCCAAATTGGATATTTCCATATCTGTCATGCAAGCACTAATAAAACACAGGCCGCATAAATGTAATAGAAAATAAGAGCATAAGTCAACAGATGATTTATAATTTGATATTACGCTTTTTTGGGAAAAAAACTGGATCAATATTAGACACACTTCTTTTTCAAAGAAGAATTAATTTCAACGTGTCCGTCTGTCTATAAGACTAAATGTGTTAAGACGAACATAGTATCAAATGACAAGGTGTTTTGGATATCGGATGCATTCTGATTCTGGTTTAGATTTTTTCATTCTACAAGCTATTTGCTTGATTGTAATTTTAGTTTATATTTGTTATTTTAACAGAGCAATTAGGGCTGAAATGAAATTTTACGTAATATTTTTACTTCTTCGACAGACTTTATGACATTTTTATGACACCCCTTTTTGATCGCCGAACTGCAGTGATGTCTTTAAATGGCTCCAAAAGTCACTCTACACTCAGACGACAGGTAGCCCAGCGATCGCGTCTTTTCCAATTCCAAATGGAGATCGGCGCGCCTCTGTTTAATGTATTGCAGTTAATAATGACGTATATTCTCTGTAATCAGGCTGGTAATAAATTTGGCGAAAATTGTAGGTTTCATATAGGAATGAATTTTTTTATCTCAGAGAAATGGGACCAGTACTCACAATTTTATTCAAAGCACACCTTACACTGGCCTTAATATCACGTACACAACTTTCGAAAAGTTTAAGTTCAGTAAATAGGCGTACTTGGGTTTCGTGTACTAAGATCTTACAGTCAGAGTTTGAATTAAAATTTAAATTCTTTCTATATTTTACAACTAGTTTCTTCAATGAGTGTTTACGATAACTACTACGCTTAGGTGAAGGTCTTACCAATTAACATTCTTTTTACTTAAAGCCTGTCTACACACTGGAGTTGAATGGAATTATGTTACGGACTAGGAAGAACCCGATTGCGCAAATTTAATGAAAACTAACGTCTTGGCATTTCAGGAAATAATTTCTGGATACATTTTCAGGTACGGCATTACATTCGAAGTGAGTGTGTAGATTGAGATTTGAGTGCGGTTATATTTACTAAGGCTTACTGAAAAATGTGGAATAAATGGATTTGTGTTTGTGAGTACGTAAACACACACACAGACGGAATAATCATGTTAATTAAATTAACATAACTATTAAATAGAGGGAAAGATTAACACGTGATGCTCTGTCTATGAACCTCTGTTTATTCAGAGGTGTCTGGTAGTCAGCATAGGAAGCATAATAGATAGCCGCTAATGGTGTCTAAACATTAACCGCATCATGTGACTGATCAGCAACATTAATTACGCTTACAGTAGGAATCTTTTTTCTTTTCATGGCTCGACAGCCTGAGTGGGCCAGGGCTTCCTCTACAGCTTCCTCGAACACACTCAGACACACCACACTCGGTAGGACTCCTCTGGACGAGTGACCGACCTGTCGCAGAGACCTCTACCTGATAACATGGAATACTCACAAGAGACAGACATGCATGCCCCCGCCTGGATTCGAAACCGCAGTCCCAGCAAGCGAGCTTTCGTAGACCCATGGCAGTAGGAAGTAGCCGTAGTTAAAATATTTTTCTTCCATGGGAGATGCTATCGACGGCAGAGCTACTTAAAACTTGCATTTCATAAAGCAAAATTGCGTGGAACGTGTGGTAATTTACAAAGATTGCCGAAGGCATGACAAGGACACGTGATATTTTAGACAGTAACATAAAAACCAAAAAATAATGTTCAAGCATGAATATTATGTGTATTTTTGTTTATAAAAGATATTTCCCAGGACCATAAATAGTGGCAGTATGCTATTTTGTATCAAGGAAAGAAACCCGCATGTTACTGCATCAAGGACACATCCTACAGACTGGTTTCTGTGTCACATCCACGGACGCACCGCAGCCTTAAGGCTTATTGTGCAACCCCTGTGATGAAGATGAAGATGAGGATGAGCACTTTTTTACCAAGTTTTACAAGTAATGGAGTAATCGACAGGGGAAAACCGACAACTCGGAGAAAAACCTGTCCCAGTGCCACTTTGTCCACCACAAATCTCACATGGACTTGACCTGGGATCGAACCCGGGCCTCCGTGGTGAGAGGCCGGCGACTAACCGCCTGGGCCATGGCACGGCCACGTGTCACATCCTAGTCAGCATGTGCTTCCTATCATACAGGATGACAAAATCTAATTATATTGAAGAATTGTTTAGTTAATAAGAATGGCGTTTTCTCACTGTCTTTACGTAACAATACGCAACAAAAGATTCGAAGAGGCGTGTGAAGTATCAGTCAGAAGACTGGAATATTTTTTAATTATGCTTGACAGCAAGATCAAAAGGTCTACTAGAGATTATAATATAATTACGCAGGCTCCGGTTTAAATCTCACATTGGATCGAACTGCCGTATCTTGTAACTCAACTCGATGGGTGAAATCGGAATATTGCGATCAAGAGTGAGTCATGTGCCAATTGTCGCTTAGGTGCCAACATCTCCTGCTTAGTCATCCTTAATTCACCACCGTAAAAGTACTTAACACCAATCTATCTAATAACAGTTTTTGTCGCAAAATTTCGTGCGCGAAACTTCCTTGTATCCTTAGCAGTCACACTGGTCTTTCTAAGAACGGTTCCTCATATATTTTGCACGATTATCAGACACTGGTGCTACCGTTTTGCAATCGCTATGGATCATATTGTACGCAGAAGCAAGCACAAATATTTCTACACTACTGACTCAGTATTAGCATAATTCCAATTTTTCGAGCGCGAGAGGCCTTGGTCATTAGGGAAGATGTGATAGGTGACTACCACTCAAAATTTTTAATATGTCAAGAAAATTAATGTAATAAAATTCAGCATATACGGAGACCCTAAGCTATATGGGTGCCAAATTATATATAGAGTTTGTAGATGGTAAGAACATTTCAATCAAATGCGATAAAAATGGCACTACTAAGATTGGGTACACACTCTGTCTACCCTTAATTGAAGTCAAGAAAGCATAGAGAGCTTTCTGCTGTGTATAAATATACAAAGCAAAAAAAAACCAGTCCAAGAAATTTGTAAAATATTAGAACAAATCGAAAGTATAGGATTTTTAGAAAGTGTAAAATAAATATCGACTTAAAATTTTGGGACATGTTCAGGAAAGGGCTATGTTTTCGGTTCCCACGCGTATTATTACAAACTTCGAAAGGTGGACAGATTTCCAAGCTAACACTTATGAAATTCTAAATCCCTTTCCATATTCAGTAAACATCTTATCATCGACTTTACTTCTGCAGTAATTTAAGATCACATTAAAATATTTCACGAAGTATGTTATTCGAAACGTTGTAAATTCTAGTCTACTTTTGCTCCTTGAAATGTCAGCAGACGAAAAAAACGGCAAGTCTTTTTATGTGAGTGGAAAAAGAAAAAGATTCTCTTCATTTATTCGTATGTTTTTAATTAATGAACTACACACTAAACAGAAACAGAGACCTGCCACGTGTCTTTTATGTACTGAACAGGGAAGGCGATTGAACCGAAGAGGCTAGCTTTGTTCATATAATTTAAATCCAGGTGACGGTATAATTCCTTTCTCCTCATACGATATTAACACATAACTTCATTACACGTTCGAAGCATAGGCCCTATACAAAGGCCATCTCTTTTTTACATTTTGATTTGGTGTATCACGTTGTTTTCGTATTTCACCTGTTCTTGTTCCCAGCATCAATTAGCCTTGCCATGCAGTTTCTATCCTCAGTAACACGCATCCTTTTCTTGCAGTTTCTACCGCCGATAACTGTTAATCTTTTCATGCAGTATCTACCGCCGTTAGCAGAAGGCCCTTTCTTTCAGTTTGCATCATATTAAGTCGGTGTTTTATGCGTACATGAAGATTATATTCCCACTATCAGTCAGCCGTCTTGTGTGCAGTTTTTTGTCAGATCACATTCACAATTTTCATGCACGTAGAAGTTTTCCCACTGTCAGTAGGCTTCTACTGTCAATTAACAGAATTTCTCTGTAAGCACCTTCATGTAGAATAAAGTAATTAACCAAGAATACACAACACAGACAACTGTAATAGAAGTACGTGTGTTACGCTGTTTCTTTGCTGACATAAGACGGAATTCAGAAAGGTTAAATTTGCTACTGTTTACGAAGTAATTCCAGAAGGATCACGCCTCAGATAGAAAAATTGCCGTTCACAGAACCTCAAAATTTTTCCCCAATTGTAGTTACATTTAACTCACAAAAATATACTACGAAGGGCTGCATTACAGCACCTTAAATTTAAAATACGTTGCCTGTGATACCATTAGAAAAATATTCTTCATATAAATCATATCCAGTCAAAACACACTTGCTGTATTATTGAGGTTCTGCGAGTGACTATTCCGCATAGACAAACAGAACCACTTCTTGTACCTAATTGGTTTATAATGAAAGCAAGGTATTTTTCTAATCTGTGGGAAATATCAATTTGCAATCCCGTATAGGTTCTTTTACACACGTTGAAATACCTGGTGATTTTGTTTCGCCTCCACGCTAATTTACAGTTAGGTCCTGGCATATATTAAATATTTTTCCTCCTACATTCTCTTCACTGGTGTTGGCTTTCTTTTGAATTAGTCAGTTAAATATATAAAGTCCAAAACTAGTAGTGGAAGGTGCATAAAGTTACATGAATTAATGTAACAAGCACTAAACAGTAAAACGCACAACTTTAAGTTTCAGTTCCCTTTGAAGACGCTAGTCACCAACAGCAGGTCCTTTCCTTGCTTTCCTGTAAGGCGTAACAGATAAGTTCACAAGGCGCGCTTACGGCTGGTGTTAACATGTAGTGCTGAATCAGGATTGCAAGTGTTGGGAAAAGTTTTGGTAGTGAGTTTCCAATAAATGAGTAGGTGAATTGACCCTTTTCACACACCACCAACCTTAAACAAATGACCATATGTGAAGCGACTTTGCTACAAAACACACTATATATTTCAGGATTCCAGGATTTTTAGTTGAGGTTTTTATCTGGACCCAGAACAGATATTTTTCGAAGAACTACCACCTGCAATGTTTTCCTTAAAGTATTCTGCAATAGACATCAAGAAATGTAACCATTAACCTATATTCATTGCTACATGTGTAGTCTGAGGTACTCTCAGTGTCTTTAAACAAATCACAAATAAATAAGAAAATAAATAAATACAGTGAACATAAATGACGAAAATTTTGATTTCATTCTTCTTGGTTATGGCACTATACTCCGAGCTTACACCGCATGATAAGTCGTAAAGTCAGACTATAAAGTATTCTCAAAACCTTCCATTTATTATCACCTTGCCAGTGGAATTGTTGAGAGGGCTTCTACCTAGGTTGTACTAGGGTGTGATATAGAATATGTATTTTCGATACGTATGCGACATAAGTGCAACTTTCCTTTCTTACGTTCCATGTTTTTGGATATTTCGCTCTAATAGTTTGCATTTCTTTGGTGCAGGAAGCACGAGTTTTTCACATGCCGTGTTGCTAAAAATACTACCGATTTCTGACCTATCGTCACAATGTGTAGAATTATAGGCATATAGCTGCAGGTAATATTGTTTTATGAAATACAGTCGAACTAGGTTATAGTCATGAAAGGGACTGAATATTTTGTCTTTATAATCGAGGAGTATGTACAATGTTATGTTTAACAGTGAGGATTAATTGGTACCACAGAATACCTGACGCAGTAGATGAGGTGACCATAAACCGATGTCGTTAACCCGGGTTCGACTGTACTTCTAATCCTTCCTTTCCTTTTCTTCCTCTTAACCATTTACTTTATAGTTGTCTATGCTTGTTTACTCTTTAAATATCACTTTCTTTTTATATAAAGTCATTCATACTTCAATTAATTTTTCCACCTCTTGACACACCTTAATTATAATTCTTCACCTCCCTTTTCGTTCCTCAATATAAGTTATACTTCCGTGTAAAAGTTAGCGAATTGCCATCGCTTTGTACGTGTTACATAACAAGCCTCTATCTTCCATAAATTAATCCAGACCTACACTTTATCCAAAGTTTCAAAAGGAGTTTAAAATTGGCTCTTCCATTTTACTCAAACCCGGCAAATTAAATTACCTTTAGCAGTATCACATACCACCTATGTTACTTACGACATTTCTGCACTCATGAGGTGCTTGTGTCGGACACGGCGTGAAATTAAACCCAGCGATTCAATCAACCCGGCTGTAAGAAGACTCGTGTTCAACTCGGCTGCTACAAAGGCCGCACTTTAGATGCTAAACTCTTGATGGGGTTACGTTAATCCTTTGTGCCGTGTTGACACCAAGCGCAATATTACTCTGACGAGACCAGCTACTTTGCATGGACGTTTGTTTGGCTTTTCCAGACCCCAGGTGCAGAATATGTTTCACTTTGTATTACATTAATGCATTACCAGATAATATGAAGGTTAATCATTTGTGAAAATATCTGATTCATTACATACTAGTTACGTTACACATTTACCATCCTATAGAAGTAGTAGCTACATGCACGTTGACAGTTGGCTCTAGTCCCATCGCTAATTTGCATTTACGCTGACAGACGCCCTTTTTGTCCTTTACAGTATCCATCGAGATGAGACCCAGTTCTATTTGAGTGCTAAATTTTATGATAGTCACCAGCCACTGATTATATGTCATTACAAATTCAGCCAGCCACATAATTATTTATGGACAGCTACTTCCGAAACGTCGTGTATTTTACATGGAGAACTGTAAAATAAAGAGAATAGTTGTGTTGCAAATAAAGTGAAGTCCAACAATCTATCTTCTCATGGGTATTTTCCCGGGCTGTTTCTTTGTTCTGCGATTCAAACCACAAGAACTTATATTTATTTCCAGAATATAGACGTTGTGGCAAAAAAAGTCTTCTACTTCGCATTCATAAAATTTTTATGCCGATGTTTCAAATTAAATTAAGTACATTTAGGTATTGGTACTTGATTTATTTAAAATATGCTAGAAATAATATCAGGATTTTAATACGTATAATGCTATAGTTGTCCATGCGAGCTGTGACACAAGCTGTGTCTAGACAGAAAAACGAGGCTTGTCTCAGGGAATGTTCAGGAGAAATACTGAGATCGACGTTTGAAACTCTCTGCCATTCATGGTGTTAGACTGAAAAGTGATGTAGTCGCACTTCGTTGCAGAGCACGTTCTAATATTCACAGTTACTCTATTGTATCTAACGCTTGCTACGGCTGAAATGTCTTATGTCGGAGTACATGAAAATGATTGCCTACAGGTTACTGTACTTGTAGAAGCAAAGGTAAATTGTAAATATTTTTAGCACAATTCCCTTTAGAATGATGTATGTAATTACGAACTGAGAATATGTAATCACCCGAAAAGTGCTGCGAAATTTATTATATGTTGACTCATCGAATGCCTGATTCCTAGGTGTGTGTTTATTTCTACAACGCCAAAGAAGGAGTTGTATTTTAACTCGACTTGGACCAAAGCAACTTATAATCATACGTTCGCTAGGTGGACAAACTAGGTCCAATAAATTGGCCATCCTTAGGACGACAGGAGACAAGACAAGCATGTACGCGTAACGTAACAGATTAAATAATGATGGTAGCAGCACATGAAAATTGTTATATAGGCTGAAAGAATTGCTGATTAGCCAACTTATAACTTCCGTTTGGCTTTAACTGTTTATGTGCAGAAAGTTACAATAAGTATAAGTTGGTTAAATTTGTTATACTGTCATCTGTGATATATAAAACTGAGGAGAATCGTAGGCAATGAAAAGATAAGCGAAATAAACAAAATATTTATATTAAAATAAAACGAAAAACATCCAGAAAAATTAATGATGCGCGGACTGAACGTATCATGACCGAAAGAAAAAACGGTAAAGAAAGTATCATGTATTATTTTTACTTGGTGCATTGTTATAGGGAAATATATTAGTAATTCTACATACGCACTATATTTAAGATAGAGTGTCTAATATTCGCTCGTCATAATTTGTTTTACAACGAAGAAGTAATGTTAGAAATGGAGAGCAAAATAAATGACTACATTTTCAAGAATTTCTCCAGCATTTTCAAGATAAACGAGAGCCGAAAACCATGCCTAACATTACCTTCACGCCACTTTAGGCCCCCATAATGTCAAAGTACAATAGCAAGCGAAAGGACTGAATATTACAATTTTTTTTAATTCTTTTTTATGGAGCCGCTTGTTCTAATGTTTTTACATGTCCCTAGAGTAATGGCGAGAGTTTATTTTGAGAGCATTAGTTGCGAAAATGGCGTTCTTTACTACAGAAGAGATAATGTTTAAAATGCAAATGTTTTTAAAAGTGAAAGTGTCGTGCCAAGGTAATTAAATTACGAACAACATTTTGATGTTTGTAATTCTCTTTCAAGAAATTACGTAATTAGATTAGTACTTAAATTTTAAGACCCTTCTTCTGTTAAGTAATCTCAAAGTTGTTATTGGAAGAAAAACAGCAGTAAGAAGTGATGGAGTCTAAGAACTTAGAAAGGAATCAGTATAAAATAATCAAAAAATTATTTTTTTCTTCTCTCCTAACAGTTTTGCATTAGTGCTGGAACAACACGCGGAATACTTAAACACTCTTAAATATGCTTCCATAAAATATAGGCTTATAAATTTTTCAAATATTGATTGATAATGAAAAATATTTCTAGGCTAGTCCACGTGCTGGTATCACTGAAATCCTGGCTTCTCCGTATGTGGTTTCGAGACGAAGACCAGAATGTGGCTGAAAGGGATTATTGACAAAAAAGCTGATGAATAAGGGAAATGAGAAATTCAGACGTTCAGAAATGTGGTCTACTTCATCCATTCAGTAGAGGATAGAGTAAGGTTTAGGGTGCTTTTTCTGTTGTTGATACTATAATCGCAGTGTTCCTAGAGGTGAATGCGACCTTCGAATATTGGATACTTCTGGAAGTGAAATTTCTTATTCTTGACCAGGAATGATTTGTGGTCTTAGTGAAAGCTTTAAGACATATCCAGCACGGTCGGACACTGCTAATAGTGTTCTGTAGGTTTCAGACACTCTTTTTTTGCGACCGAGTAGTTTCTAACAGCTGCCGCTGTTGATTTGTAGAATATTAGGATTGACATGGATATTATATGCTCCTTACACAATTAGTAATTGTTAATCAATTAACGAATTCACTAAGGATTTGACTGCAAAACTGTTCTGAAAATATGGAAAATGAATATGAAATTTGCGGAGTAACAGTAATGTTGGTACCGATGTTTATAGTAGAGAATGCGAAATTTTGTGTAAGCATAGTGTAGTGAATGGGAAGAAGTATGTTTAAACACGTTCTGAAATGATGTTCCTTTATTGATGGGTTTATTAAACATCTGCATCACAACCCCTAAAATTTATGTAACTGACTGTGGTACATGCTTTATGTTAGGATTGTTTAAATACAATATTTGTAAACTTTAACTGACCCCATTCTTGATGATACTATATATTTGACAATTTGTAAAACCCATACAGCCCAATGTGGACCATATTAAATTTTGTTTATACAATATAGACATAATACATGTTATTATGTAAAATGGAGACCATTGCACTTGGGACGGAATTGTGAGAGCTATGGAGAGTGGCAGAGAGCCGTTTTTAGGCCTACAAAGAGAAAATAAAGTATTAGAAAGCATTACTGTAAGAATGGTTTACTGACATAGCTGAAATTTTTACGTCCTTTGCAGAGGAAATATAGCGTGAAAGATAAGAGGAAGCTCTCCTGCTGACTGTGTTCAGTGTTTTTATAATTTCTAACTTTACGCTGGTTAGACCCTCGAATGTTGGTTAGACTTTTGCTGTAGAATGCAGAATTTATACTGTCGAATATCGCTCTCAACAGGAAGTAATTGACTGTTTTCAGTAAGCAGACAGGTTATATTAGGTGACTGTGATGTGATTAGGATTTTTAAATGTAGTCAAGTAACTAACAAAGTTGAGTTGTTGTTTGAAAAGTGTTACCTTGACTTAAAGAACAATCTGTTTTGCTGAGTACCGAATTTAAACCAATGTAAAATTTAATGAAGTGATGGACATCCTAAAGAACCTATTTTAGATATATCTGTGTGACTGGACAGCAGAAGCGCACTCGTGTTAGCAGTATGTCATTTAGTAGCTTGAAGCGTGTCACCGTCTGCGTGTTGATGCAGAACAATACCATGTTTATAACATGCGATAAAAAAGAAGCGAATAAAAATCAAACGAAACGGTTGTAATGTATACTGAATAACACAAGACGAAGCATTGGTAAAATAAATATATGGGCGTTACAAGCGGTAAAAACAATAGTGAGTTTCATAAAACTCCAGCAGCCAAAACACTGCGAAGAAGCAGGATCCAGTAGCGGTGGCCTGTCAAATAAATGTCAGTCACATGTCTTTGGATTTCAGAGCAGTGAAAGCAGCTGGTGTGTAGGTGGTTAGAATACAGTGTCTATGTCTTTGGAACATTTCATGTGTGTTGACAATTTCGCGGAATCACGATTGAATTCAGCTCGTTAAAGGCTGCGTATTTCGTTAATGGATCATTTATTATTTACCAACTTTACTCACTGTATCACATGCTTAATTTGCGTAGGATTAAAACTTTACGTATGAGCAGAAACGTGAGTGAAATATATGTATGTGTATATATATGTATGTATATATGCATATATACATGCATTTTTATACAGGGCATACACAAAAGAATGGTGCGGTATCAAATTGAATAAAAAATGTATTTCTCACCTTACACGGGCACAACATACACCGTCAGCGGCGGCAACTGTCCAAGTTTCTCACAAAAACATAGCCGCTTACGCAACGCCTTCCACACCGTCATTCTTGGCATGCCCAATTCCCTGCTTCCTGTAGCCACTGACTTGCGGGGACTTCGCTGAAACGCCTCACGCACTCTTTCAATGTTTTCATCAGACACACGAGGTCGACCAGGACTCTTGCCTTTACACAAGCATCCAGTTTCTACAAACTGTCGGTACCACCTGCTTATGTTATTCTTGTGTGGTGCGTCTTTTTTAAACCGTGCATGAAACTCACGCTGCACTGTAATCACAGATCTGGACACCTCAAAACGGAGCACACAGAAAGCCTTCTCCTGCTGCAACGCCATCTTTGAAACTGGCCCCGCGGCCACGCAGTAAGCATGAGAAGCGAACTGCTGGTAGCGCATGAGAAACTTGGACAGTTGCCGCCGCTGACGGTGTATGTTGTGCCCGTGTAATGTGAGACATAAAGTTTTTATTCACTTTTGAAACCGCACCATTCTTTTGTGTATGCCCTGTATATACATGTTTATTTAGGTAGTGATGCTTTTTAAAAGTGCATCTATTTGTATGGGGAATTGATCATGAATGGTGATATATACAAGTAGTCAACACGGGTATGTTCAAGCTTTATTTGACGTGCTATTCCGGATATTTTTGGACTCGCTGAGGAGATCTTTGGGAGTTGCCAGAATCGAAATTCGAACTGAGCTAATGTTGAGTAAAGAGTATAATATGTGGAAGCTACATCGACTTTTTGAGTTTGTAAGTCATCGGCTAGGTGTTATGGGTCAGTGAGGAGTATGGTTGCAACTTTGTAGGTGTTGCGCAGGGGAAGTCAGACACTTGGATATTTATGAACAGTGACGAGTTTATTCCGGTTAAAAACACATTGGCTGTAGTGCAGTCGTGTCTTGTGAGGGGAGTTAATTGTATTTTTTCCGTTGTGTTCTCTCTCGTTAGAGTTGTGCCTAAATATTACTTACGTTTCTGACAGAATCTACTTGTTTTCTCTGCAAGTTTGCCCAAGTATAAGGGACTGCCATTCACATTGTCAAGGCCTAAGCATTAGCCTGAGTAGAAAACAATAGGGATGTGAGAAAAAATAGTGAGATTATAGCCCGTAATTTCACTACAGAAAACCACGGTGAGCATTACTTAGTATACTCCGTTTCCAACAAGAGACTAGCCATGGCACAGTCGCCATTCAGTGGTTCAGGCAGTGAAAGGTTTTGCTACATTTGACATTCCTTGATACATTCCTTTAATAAAGAAAAACAATATCTCTAATCTTTGGCTTATGGAGACTGAAGTGATAATAAGTGCAACCGTCAAGTGTTCTGCTTTCTCTTCATTTAATAGTCGCTGAAGGGGTAAGACCGGTGTGATGTAACTCTGGCTAGAGAAGCATATGAAGCCCTTGTGATCCCGGTAATGAAAAAAATCGGGTAGCAAGAATCGAAGAATTATTTGCCTGTTTGACAACTGTTGAATTTTTAACAACTGTGCGCCGTGGAGTTAGAAAATGTTGTAATGTCCGTTCACTTCTGAAAAATTCCTGAAACAAGTTGAGTATTTTAGGACTCAGGACTTCTGGGTTGTGATGCTGTGTCGCTGTGTTTTTGTTGCCGGACTGTCCAAAGGAGCCTACTGCCTTCATTGTTAAAATTTGAGGCGTCGTAGAAGAATACTTCAATTTCTTTCGATTATTTATATTCGTCCTTCATTGATAATCTCCCAGTGCCTCTTTATTTAATCACCTAAGGAAAGTTATTGTGGTTATCTGCTTTCTTATTCCATAATTTTTCTTTCATCACCCATTACATATGACTATTTGGGACTGTCACTGTTTCCTAAAGTTTCATTCGTCATTTTCTTGTTGCCTTCCCGTTTAAGGATCAATAATATATAATCCATGCAAAATTAGCTTCTGGTTTGCCAGTTGAACAAACGTTTCGCAATGCAGCGAAACCGTATTTCAGATGCTTCCTGGTGAATGTAGAGGTCACTGGTCTTAAGGATGAAACAATTACTGGCAACGACGATGTAGATGTGTTCGGATTTACTGTCAGGAGTATTTATGTGGAAGTTCGATCGGGAACAGATAGCCTGTCAGCCGCATTGTATCGAATTAGCATGTCAATGCGGATCACATGTGATGTCACTGTTGTGCTGGCTGGCTCTCTGTTTATTTCGTGGCAGCCTACCGCAGAGCAGTTAAGGAAAGAAAAATACACTTTCTAAATTGAAAACCTCCTTCCGTCACTTACTGATCTTCCAGTTACCAGCGCTCTTTTGACCATTTTGACGAAAAGTGTATCAGCCCTTCTGTCCATCTATACCGAATATTTCCCTCCAGTGATTAACAGTACTGTTTTGTATCCTAGGTTCGAATATTGATCCAAAGACCTGTTTTCTTGAGGGAGTATTTTGTAGTTCCCCTCAGATGCAACAGAAAATACCTGCGATGGCGCCTTTGAATAGGCCACTACCGCCACTTTCCGCGTCTTATTCTTCAAACGTTCACACAACCAACCTGTTGCTACGTGACGCTACGAGTCGCACAGCGAGTAAGATTACAATATTTATATTTTCAGCATTTAACTTCATCTCCAATCAGAACATGACAGATTTAACTACTGCCTTGACGCTACTGTTCCACTCAATTTTGCCACAACTTAAAATTTCGTAGGACAAACTTCCCTCTTCGATGTTGATGAAAGTCTGTGTCCTGTGTTATTAATCATTGTAACTTAACTGCTTCCGCTATGTGGCCAAATTTAAATTTGTGGCCGCCAAGATTTTGTTTCAGCACCGGAAACAGATGATAATCTCTCGGTGACGAATCCACCTGGCGTATAGTTAAAATCAGTGTATGCGCCCTAATTACATAACTTAATTATTTTTTTTCCAATGGCTCGACAACCCCTTGGGGGCCTAGGCCGCCTCATTTTTCGAGGATTCACGATCACACTTTAGACACACCACATTCGGTAGGACTCCTCTGCACGAGGGACCAGCTCGTCGCAGAGACCTCTACCTGACAACAAACAACATTCACAAGAGACAGACATCCATGCCCCCGGTGGGATTCGAACCCACAATCCCAGTAAGCGAGCGGCCGCAGACCCACGCCTTAGAACGCGCTGCCATTGGGAACTTAATTATAATTAGGAACGTTTATGCCACGTGAATATATTTTGTGACCGATTTTTATTACATAACCAAATAAGGAGTATTGTCGCTAGATACAAAAGTAGTCAATAAATAAATCAACCACTCTTTATGCATCCATTACTCATTCTATCCATCCAGCCATTTATAAAACCATCTTTCCACTAACATCACGCCTTTTTGACGACTGCTTTTGAAGAGAGTAAGTCTCATGCAATATCCTCTATTTTGGGTCAGATGAATTTGATCTGGACCCTAAAACTGCCTACCTCCGTTCCACTTTACTTTATCATTATCTCTTCCAAGTGGTGTCTTTCCTTCAGGCCTTTCGGCTGATAATATCCTACGAGTGTGTTTACATGGCTTACCCATCTCATCCACCTTGATTCGATTATCGAATTTATAATTGGCTTGGCTACAAATTATGTAGTTCTATGTTTTTACAATTCTGTTATTTCGCGTCACTTAATTTCAAATATTTTCCTGAGTACCCTGTACTCAAACATGTTCGATTTATGTTCTTTTATTGGGTGATAAAGCACATTTTACATTTACTGTAAAAACATTTAATGTTGTGTACTTTCATGAAAGACATGAATATACTGTTGAGTTGAGGAAATTCTGTTTCAGGGAAGTATTCCAATTTTCGTCCCTAGAACTGCACAGAAATATTCTATGATTGAATGTTGTTAAATGACTATCTTTAGCCGCTCAAATATCCTTTATATATGTCTGAAACGAAAATGAAATAATATCTTTAACTTTCGTCATAATATTCTAACTTTTAGGCTATTTACCTGCTGAGTGCGATAGAACACAAGATATTTGGAGGCAGAATCGATGTTATATGTGCCCTTTAATTTAGTAATAAGAAACAATGCATTTTTCTATAGGGCGTCTATTCCTTATGATTCACAGAACAAGGCTGAATGTTAATGTTTACTATGCGGCGGGAACTAAGCTTCATATATGTTTGTTATATGAAAGCAGCCTTCATATTATTAACTTCCAATGCCACCCAAATTTAGCCCCCGCTAACGTCATCAAAATTTCGCCACAACGCAGCCCTTTCATTACAAATGTCACAATACTGCCCGCGTTTTGTAATTGCTTTGCTGTTTCCTCTGACGCATACACAAAGGCTTGCATTTCCCGTCATTAAACTTTCTTCACTCTCCGCATTCCTATATTGCCTCAAAACTTCTTTATAAGAAGGATGAGTTGTTAGGGCCTGGAAAATTTCAGGACTATTAAAGCTGCTTTAATCTTTATACACGTGATACAATTAAAAGTACAAAGTATCCAGTCTAGACACAACTATATATTTCTCCAGGAAATCAGTTACATATTTCGGCTAAAATATATATAGCTCACATCAGGCTCATTACGAAGAAAAAGGAAAAATTCACAGCTTCATGGGTTTGAGATCTCAAAGCTAAAAATATAATGTTATATATGGAACGTGAAGGTATATACACACTGTAGCCGAACATCATTGGAGCATTTATATACTAGTATTGTTGGAGCAGTTCGGCTGTCCCTCTCCACTCTTCTAAATATAGCAGGAAGGACAAGGGATCAGGTGTCCCGCGTCAGTTGGCATTCAGTAAAGGAATGGACTGGACGGATGGTGTTGTGTTAACGTTTATATTGTTATAATGGAAATAAAGTTAAAACCTTTGAAAAGAACTGTCCTGTAAATTGATGTATATTAATTTACAAAAAGTAACCAGCAAAGTTCTGTTATAACACCTTCAGGAATAAAATGTAAATACATGTGGTGTTTCCCGCTAACACCCACCCCACAAATTTCTTACATCTTTTGTATTTAAGAAAACTCTTCCCAATTTCGAAATTGCTGTTGCCTGCTCCTCAAGTAGCTTTACCTATTAAAATCTATCAGACTTATACTGTAATTGTAGATGACGTGATATTATCTTTCCAAATTATGAAATTCCTCTTGATATGAATATTCTGCGTTCTTATTAAAATGCGATAATTCATAATGGAGCTTTCTCTTGTAAAATATCTCTTAGTGAATGAAAAGGCAATTATTGTCTACACCAATTCCAGCGCGGGTCCTCATGTCTGGACAACTTCCATTCTCGAAAATGACGTAGCTTTTACCATGATAATAGAGACAGTAGGGTGCTCAGAAGGATCAGGATATTTCGACGAAGCTAAATTGTGTAATGTCTCACAAAACAGCAAGGTATCTTTACTGAAAGAGCCGTGGGAACCTCAGAAATCCGGGCGCAGCAAGTTGCCTTCTTGATTTGTTCCCGATTACTCTGTCTCTCTTCCTTCTTCTGTGCTTCATGCAGTTTGACCAAACGTACATACGGTCTCACTGTGCGTTTTCAAACGTTGTTGTCGCTGTGCTAAAGAAGTATCGTGCTTGCTCTAAATATGTGCTTTAGGCACTAAAAGGCGTTTGTGTCCTACAAAGTGTCCATTTTCATTCATTTATAATTCTACATGCAAATTTTGAGCTCTGTATTATGTAAAAAATTGTAATGACATTTATTATTAAACATTAATATTTAGTTGAATTCTAAAAGCTTTCGAAGATGGTATAGGACATTGTGAACCACTTGTTTCTTGGACTTTGTCCATAGTCTTTAATGTGAATAAAATATAAAATGTAAAATATAAATATATAAAATCTAAAATTTACTACGTTTCGGAAGATGGCTCTTCTTCCGTCTTCAGACATTGAATCAAGCAGAAATTATTTTTTCTCAGGACACATTTTTTGACCCAAGACTATGTGATTCCCTTGATGAGAATCGAGGCCTTATGTTCAACTTTCGAAACAACGATGATATCCACGACAACGTGACATAATGTGAAAGTATGTGCCATCAGTACCGTGAGAGACAACACTGCGCATGGCAGAAAATCTGTAAATAACAGAAATGTCTGGGAATGGAATCCATTTGTGGCACAGACTCTTAACTCAGGTTTGCGACATAAACTCTTGTCGCGAGAGCCTCCTGCGTGGTCGTGAATTCCAAAAACAATTCAAGTTTTTTTTATATGTTCAACAAATTAACATTATTCGAAAAAATTAAACTGGAAGAAATTCAGGAATTATCCCTAACGTTTATCCTAAATGCTCATTTTATGATATTATTATATAAATCTACTGCAGCTTGGTGGAATATTAAGAAACTTCTTTCCTGTTTTGTTTGCCACAACACTGACAACAAGACTGCGGACAAACTATTGAAAATAATATCTGCAGATTCTGGTGCTATCATAGGGGTTTAAACTGTAAATATTACACTTATAATTTACTATTTTATAACTAAACGTATTACCGTTTAGTAACAACATGTATTATACTCATATTATATCATCTTTAGGAATTACATGCAGCTAAATTAATTTTATTTCAATTATATAAACATTTCTAGTTTCTTAATTGTGTTGTGGCATTCTGTCTGGTTACAAAGTATGTGGCGGGAATTCACAGAGTCTGTGAATAAAGTACAGAGCGAGCACTTTTCATTGTTCATTGTGCAATATCTAGATCAGTCTGGTAGTACATGTTTACCAAATTAGAGCTCATTTATAGCTTTTGGTCGATAGTGGACTGAGGAAAACGCAAAATAAAAATCAACTCTTACATTAACAGCTTTGAACTGTTGAAACGTTACCTCTAGTGTTTGGTAAGCACAAACAATTGAAGCTATGCACATTGTTACCGCAGAAATAAAGCCGGACGCAGCAAATACCGTCCAGCGCAACTGCAAACAACAGAACTGCGTCGATAATAAGAGCGAATAACATATTCAACTAGATTAAGTTTACTGCACATTCGTGCTGTGAACCACACAACTGATCAGTTGGAAGCTGGTTATAGGAACAGGATATAAATAAATATATATGTTGTGCGGTTTAATTGATTACTGAATCATGTAATAGCGACACGGGGTCATTTACACTGGCCAGGGCAGTAAATTAAATGTGCTGTTTACACATTAGAATTACCTTAATTCTAAATAATTCAAATAATATCGGTACCTCAGTGGCTGAAGGGCATAAATCGCAAGTGGTACACTGCGAGGTATTTGAGTGTTTCTAATTACTGATTAGACACAGCGACCACAATATTGGCATAAGAAGAAATGAAACATTACGAATGCCAAACCTGTCTTTGAGAATTATCCTAAGCTGCTCCATTTATCTCCCATTCTATATCATACTTCTGTACGACCGTATTAAGCTTATACACGTACCACGTTTGTGGCATCTCAAGATACATTCCCTATTCGATTTTTGTACGTATTTCTTCTTTTTTATCCTACATACATGTCAGTAAAACGAAAGGAGTTTTATCTTCGTATCGACATCCAGACCGCCATTAGGGCTACGCAATGCCTGCTATAACATTTGTAGAATGATAGCTCAGCTGGGATTATTACTAGGCTCCTGGCTAAAAACCGAGGTATCGTTTTCAATTCCCGATAGCAGCATCAATATTTTTAAGTGTTTAAACTGGCCCTGGAATCCAAATAAAGCGCCCTTACCAGAAGGTAAAACGAGTGGGCTGCGCAACCGAACTAACCTGCAAATAGGGCCGAGGCCAAGAATGTATGGAGTTAGGACTCCACTTTTCACTGCGTGTACAGGAACAAACTTACCTGACAAAAGTCTCTTCCTCCATGCATGGACTGCCTGGAAAGTAAAGCTGATTCATGCATCCTACCTGATGTGGCAATTGAGAATGTGAAAGCGGGTAATTTCTTAAATTAAATTTAAATTCACATAGATTATTGCATACGACAAAACACTGTTTTCGAAGTTAGTGTTGTAAGTATTTTACACACGTCCTATTTGATAAGGTAATGTTTCGAAAAAATGGCTGATGTTTTAATAGTTATCCTTCATTTCCTTACGATGTGTGTACAAGGATTTTTCTTCTCCATACCATATAATTATCGTCTTCTGTATATGTTTTGTATTCAGTATTTCGTCAATTAGGTGCGAATGAAATATTCAACCGGACATTAATTTTGACATTATTTAGACAGACAATTTTAAGTAGTTTATTTAAAGGTTACGGGAGCTGCTATAATGAACAAGCATGTTGAAACTATACTTTAGAGTCTTTTTATTACAAGTTATAAGCATATTTCCGTAAACAACAGCATGCACTGAAGGAGAAGCTTGCTATGAATTAACATCCGTGCAATTTCAAACAGTTCAACAGGAAAGAAAAATAATTAGATCTGTGAAACATTGCAAACCACATTTGCTGCTTGGGGTCTATACACACATAAATGCGTCATTGGTTTATATTTAGAGCCTTCAACCAATTAAGTACTTTGAATTAAACGCAGACTTCCCACAAATTTATCGTTAGCTCGTATTTTGTTGGCTATTACCCCACATTCTACAGCACTGCATCACTGTCTTAAAATCACATGCTCTGTTTTGTTTATACCTTTTGAGACTGACTAATGAAGACCTAAACTCTTAGATTATGTAAGGGTGAGTTAGTAGTAGTTGATAGGGCGATGAAGTGAATTTGTGGAGAGCTCTTCCCAAAAATTTTAAGATTTTTAGGAAGAGTGCTAACACATCGGTTTCCTGTCGTTACGCAGACCCTCACAACTACATACTCGTACAGAAGCACAGGGATGAGAAAGTAATTCCTTTAGAACCCATAAACAGCTGTACTTGCATCTTCTTTTGTCGTTTCAAGTCTATGTGTTTCGACATACAACCCTCCGCTACATGTAGTTTATTTTATCTCATTATTTTCAACCCTCTACCAAACACTTTTGCAGTACGTTAGACAGAATCTGCATCAAGTCTGCTTCTATTAATACTTGCGTCAGCCTAACACTAAGCTACCTAACGCAGGCACGCAGCACTAATTCACAAACGCATCAACACAAAGAACTTACAGTGGAATAATAAAAACTAATAAAAATAGGAAGATTTTGAGGACAGGTGGAGTGAAAAGCTTTAATGTAGACCACAAGGGGATTATTGTAATTATACAGCAAGAAGGTACGTACAGTTATTGATAATTGATAATTAGCAACTCATTCCGTGTCATTGCACAATTAATGACTCCGAAACGCTCTTTTCATATGTTAAAGGAATACTTTGTTTCTCCATTTAAATCCTCCCTAAGTCTAACAACAATAATGATATAATAAATTTACTTGAAAACTTCTCATTATACGTATGTGGTAAGTAAATTATTTCGAGATATTCTACTAACATGGCAAGTTAACATCTTTGCGTAGGAAGAGTAATTTCTTTAGTCTTTGTTTTTGAATCATAAAATCTATTATCAGAAAAAGTATATTCAAGAACAATTGATAACAGAAAAGGCACAAATAATTTTTAAGAATTCCTTCTCAATATATGATACCACTAGCTTCCAGGTGGCCCAGTTACCCTTTCCTTAAAGATAAAGGTCTCTCTGTATCCAAGATTGTGTACATGTATGTGTGAGATGTTTGAGGTTCCCACATCGGTGTTAATAATGTTGAAAGCATTCTAGGATATGACGCTGTGTATATCTGTAAAGAGCTACCGACGTTTTCGGAGGAAACTTTTGCCTCCATTTTCAGGAATTTTTCAGTCCTAGATATACCTTGCAGATGGAGAAAAAAAGCTCCGCAAAAAGGTTGGTTAACTATTTACCAATCGATAATATTTCATGGACCATATCAGAAAATTTACATTTTTATGCGTGCACATAGGGAAGGTAATAAATTTCGTATTTGCTTATGGAATGGGATAAGTTTCTTTTTTGTGGTGAAGGGCCCCACAGCAGATGCTACGGACGCACCGCAGACTTTAGGTCTTATTGTGCAACCATGTGGTGAAGATGATTAATTTTGTTTTTGTTTTTCCGTGTAATGGAACACCGGTTCAATGAAATTGACAGTGTAAAACCGAAGTACTCGGGGAAAAACCTGTCCCAGTGCCACTTTGTCCACCACAAATCCCACATGGACTGACCCGGGATCGAACCGTGTCTCCGCGGTGAGAGGCCAGCGACAACTGCCTGAGCCATGACACGGCCTGTGGGATAAGTATTTTCTTACAAAGACGAATTGTAGAACTTAATATGTGACATAAATTGTCCTGCTTTTACAATCGCCATTTCAGAAATGAAGCTTGGCATATCGATCACATGATAATTAGCCTCGTACTGTACATGGGGCCTTGGTAGTCACGTAATATTTGGAAATTGAGAGCTGCTTTTGTATTCAGCTTGTATGATGCGAGGCGAAACACGAGATAGCAGCAGCAGCTATTACTGAATTAAACCGTCAGAACTCGCTTTCCATTTGCTATTCGAAACACCATGTTCGTTAGCGCGTTTTGTCTAGGGGGAAAGAAATTAAACTTTTGTGCAAGCCAAATATAACCGCAACATCCACAAGCTTTCCTACTTAATATTTGTGTGTAACCCTATATTCCTTATGGCTTTCAATTGAAATTTACTGTATTAACACTCATTAGGTCTCGATTAAATTTTGGAGATCTTTTGTAGGGGTAAACCCTACATTCATGGAAATCACTTCTTTTCCTCTTTTGGATTTAGTCCGAAAAATTCAGCCTTTCCCAAATTAAAATTAAAATAATTTCATATATTGCTTACATCCTGTACATGCATTTAAATGACTTCTTACTGTAAACAATCTAATTTTCCGGAAATCCTGCTGCAGGCTGCTACAGAACTGGACGGAAACTTCTGAAATTAAAACTTTATCGCTCCTGGGTACAATATATATATATATATATATATATATATATATTTCGAAAACATGAAAGACAGAGAAGTACTTTATATTTAACGACGCTGTCAGTTACTAAGGTTATTTACTGTCTCTGGTAAAAGAAGGAAATATGAGCAAGGAGTTTTGGCAGAGTAAAGCAAGGGGAGAAAATTATGTTTCACTACCCTTCCGTCCACCATAAATCCTACATAAGCTGGCCTAGTACCGAACCCGGGCCTTCGTGGTGAGATGCCGGCGACAGTCTTGTGTTTGATTCCAGCCAATCCATGTGGGAGTTCTGGAAACAGCGAAGGAAGGAGGAATGGGTTTGGGTATATTAATGAGAGTAGTGATCTGAAACTGTGCATTCCGTGGAGGATGCAAAGAAAGCCGAGGTCAATTGTTAGTACACCTGCTCTAGTATTCCGCAGGCCTCATTTCAAATCTGGGCAGGAGACTAGCTCTCCTGTCTGAGATCCTTCGTGGACTCTATCAGTCCCTGCACAAAAATGCCGGGAAATTACCTTCCTCAAACTAGGTCACGGTCGCTTTTTCCTACAAGTCTTCCATTTCTTAATTTACTAGTGTTAGAAACAGTTAGTGTTACTGAAGCTGAACCATGTATAAAATAAAATAAGGTGTGTGGATAGTATATAAAAAACTCATTTCGAAAAGGAATATTATTGAAATTGTACTACATATATGTATATATCATTTCTTGAAATTAATTTTTATTGGAACCTGCACACCGCTGCATATGAAACTTCCAGAATTCGACGCGCCCCTAAAGTCATTTTTATGGGAATTTTTTTAAGTAACTTTGTCTTTTCCATACCTCCTGTCAGAAATTGCGTCTTTCGGTGGCAGTTTTTTCATTATACAGAAAAAATTGATGTTTAAGGGTTGCCTCATTTATTTATCACGTCTGAACTCTGTAGATTAAAAACTGATAAAAAATTACTACTCGACACTACTTAAAATTAACGGATTGTGATTTGGCAAGCGAATGGGGAAACGTTCATTCATAACTCTTGCCTCCTCAAACCCCCTTCATTGGTCCAAACAAATGATAATCAGATGGAGCTAAGTCTGGACTGTACGGTGGATGAGGCAGGACATCCCACTTCAGTTTCAGTGGAGTTGCCATCATTAAAACCGCAGTGTGAGGACGAGCGTTGTGTTGGAGGAAGAAAACTGAATCCTGCCTTTTTCTTCGCTTTGAGCGAATTGCCGGCTTCACTTTTTCATTCAGGAGAGTTGAATAGTACTGCACATTATGATCTTTTGACCAGTGAGAAAGTCCAGGTGAATGATACCCTTAGAATCCCAGAACACAGTAGCCATGATCTTCCCCGCTGAAAAAATTGCTTTCGCTTTTCTTGGGGGTGGAGAATTGGTGTGTTTCCACTGCTTGCTTGCTCTTTTTGATTCAGAAGTGAAGTAGTGGACCCAGGTCTCATCACAGGTCACAATTGAGTCCAAACATTCGGCTCCTTCTCTCTCGTATCTTTGAAAAAGTTGAGTAACGGCCACTAAACGTCTTTCCCTGTGCTCCGGTGACAGGAGCCATGACACCCAACTTGCGCTCAAACTACTGACTTTCAACTCGTTGTGCAGAATTTCTTCAACACTCCCTACACTAATTCCTACTTCCTGTGACAGTTCAAGAACAGTTATGCGACGATTAGCCCGAATAAGTTCACCAATTTTCAAAACGTTTTCTGGATTGACAGGAGTTCTTGGTCGCCGAGCGTGAGGTTCGTTTTCAACATGGTCTCGTCCTTATCGAAATGATTTCGCCCAACTGAACACTCTTGGCTGTGACAAACATTTATCCCCGAACTATGCTTAAAGCCTGGTAAAGATTTCAGAAAGAATGACACCTTCCTTCATGAGAAATTTGATAATTATACGCTGCGCAACACTGTTGGGTACTGCTTGCACTGCCATCTTGATTGCACCTGAAGGTTGAGGCGGAGAGGGATCCGACTACTGCGGGTTGCAAGTTTAAACATGTCATAACTTGTCAGCGCAAGCACGTTCATAAAGTTGATTTGTGCTCGAGAGGGAACTAAATTCTCGTTTAAATTTGAACGGCCTATGTATTTTTAGAATTTTATTTATATTTGGTTCAGACTCATTATACTAAAATAACAAGCCATAAAAAACACAAAACACAGTTAGTAACAACACCGACTAAAAGTAATTCAAATGTATTGAATTCGAAGCCGTGTTACTATCATCGAACTGCTTGTGGTCAATGCTGTGCACAAATGCCAATAGAGCATCTACCTGAAAGCACAGCAGGTTGAGTATAAAGCGGGACATTGAATGATTTGTGTCCCAATAACATTATTTTCACTCTGCATTGAAGGGTACTTTGATAAGAGCCACATCTACATTTACATAAGCGAAAGTAGCCTATCCACTAAATGTTCTCAAAAAATCCATTATATTGGAAACGGATAATGTGGTTGCTAAATCCATGCAATTCTGTTAGTCGGTGATAAACATGGGAAATTATTTGAATTGTAACAGCGCCGTTGGGACCTGCCATTTCCCATCTGTATCCTCCTCATTCAAAGTATAAAACAAATAATGTCAAACCATTTTAGGATACTTGATGATCAAATGGATGAAGAACCTCCAGGGTGTACGGAATAAATCAACAAATAATAAATTAATAAATAAATACATTTATGTACTTACAGATACAAGACAAATTTAAATTTGCTTCATACCCGGCTACCACGGACAACAACTCCAAAGCAAGAGTGACCGGTACCAGTTTTTCTCCTGCAATTTTCTTTTTAATAATAAGAAGCTTTCTTCTCTAAAGTTCTCCGATCCAGATAACTACTGCTTCTTGGATTTAAAGCATTATTGTAACCTATATTAACAACCAATCAACCAAACAACCAAACAAACAACTAAATAATTAACTAACCAACAAGCAAACAAAAAAGAATCCGACCAACAAGCAATCAAAAAATAAACTAACTATATGGAGCAGAGTGCTTCTTGACAGGGTACTATTTTCTCAGGTAATGACAACATTTTTAGGGTTTTGTGGAATCCGAAGGTTTATTGTCTTCACAAGACAAAATGAAGCAAGATGAAAGCCAACCTAATATCAATTTCTTCTACATCATAACCAACTCCGAAACTAGCCATAAAACAGTTTTTTTATTTGTAATTTTATGATGCTTTTTCTCAAAAAGTCATACAATGGTTTGTTTCCCTATCCTGAGCCAGATTACTCAAATCCATAAATTTGTGGTTTTGCTTCTTTACGTTACTTTTCTATGTCATTCAAACATCTGCGCCTAGGCATTCCTTGTTGTCTACTTTTTCAAGTTATTCCACCAAAACCCTCCTAGGTGCTGCATGCCCCACCTATCTAACCTTCCTTGATTGCATCACCCGAAGAGTTTGTTGAGGTGTAAAAATTACGAGGCTCCCCTTTATACAATTTTTTCCATCTTCCTCTTATTTCCTTCGTGTCAGGTTCAAACGTTTTCAATAAAATTTTCTGAGGCTAGCAGCCGTGTCAGGTGGTTGAACGGCAAGTTAAGTAATATTTCGAGAATTATCTCTGTTGTCGTCATCAGGATTCAGTTTCCTGATGAAGAGAATGGAGAGGGTTATCGAAATATTAGTTCACTCGCCGTTCAACCACATGAAGCGGCTGCTAGCCCGAGCGAGATATATATATTGAATTCCGTCGCCGGGAAAGTTTTGGATTTTATACTTAAAAGTCTGCATCCTCAACACCCTGTTATCGGAGATCATCATCCTATGTCCTTCTCTTAATACATGAGACCATATTTCACACCCATGCATGTAAAAACACGAGACAAAATTATAGTTTTTGCATAGTCAGTCCTTATGTTTTTAGATAGGAAATGGGAAGACGAAAATTGTGGACCAAACTTTAGCAGGCCTGTTCGATGATCAGGGATAACGTGTGGATTATCTTCAAAATTTTCAGCCCCATTTACAAGCCTTATTCCTTACTACTTTGCTGGAAACATGTCGCTTAACCGGCCCTGTAAGGCGGAACCGCTCTTTATGTGGAAAACTTAAATCCGAACTCGCTTTATGTAGTTTGACTGTCTCTTGAAACAACTTGTGTTTAATGCTTATATTGGTGTTAAGCCGCTGGCCTAAGTAAGCTGCCCAGTTAATACGTCTTCAAACTAACAGAGACCTACAGCTGTCATCTCATTTGATTGTAATACTCTGCTGCTGCTACTGATACTACTACTACTACTTCTACTACTGCATTACCACCACCACCACCACCACTAGTACTGACATTACTACTATTGGTATGGCTACGTCATACTCTTCTCCCACTCTGGGAATTCAGTACTAATATTCTTTAAGCCTTTCTTCGCTTTTAATTGAGTAACATTCATAGGTTGTGTCACTGTGACATCGTAAAACCAAGCACTCTAAAAAAAAGCGATAACACTGGTGACTTCTACTTGGGGAGGGGAGAGCGTGTCGAGTTGCTTACTAAGTTATAAGGAAAGCATAAATTGTTTTATAGAGTGGAAGGGAAGTCAAGGAATGTGCAAAGTATGCTGGGAAAGAGAGGTTTTTAGGGCAATTGACGAAGCTGGAAACTGATTATTAAGCATTTTTAGAATGATTTCTCCTATATGACATTGTGAGAAAGAATATATTCTTCAATTACACAGAGATGCCTATAACCAGATACTTGATGTTTTCACAGATCACGAAAATCTTGGCCAGGAGTTTTCTTCACATTGGCCAAGATGCAAGTCTTCTGCTGACACTTTCTATATAAACATACGAGTATTACCTCTCCATACGTTAATCCTTACTTTTATTCTTGGGCTTTGGTGACAATGATACACTTACTTCTGCAGCAGCTAATGAGCCTATTGTACCAGCCAAAATGGTATATGAATGAATGTGGAGCATTGGTGGAATGGTAGTTTACAGGAGAAACCTTAGTCACCGGAGAAAACTCTGTCTCAGTGCCACTTTTTCAACTTGAAATCACACGTTGGCTAATCTGGAAGCAAACCCGTTCCTCCTCAGTGAGGATTCGGCTACTAATAACAGAAGAAATGACTCGACCACAAATCAGTGCATATAACTT
This sequence comes from Reticulitermes speratus, assembly GCA_021186555.1. NCBI lineage: Eukaryota > Metazoa > Arthropoda > Insecta > Blattodea > Rhinotermitidae > Reticulitermes > Reticulitermes speratus. Next base: position 33,642,098 of record JAJKFL010000001.1, on the reverse strand, counting down.
TTTAAAAGTGCAATGAGAGACGAATTAAATGTCGCTAAGAACAAAACAGTCTATACCAATGGCCGCCCGGTCTAGGGCGTGAGTCTGCGGCCGCTCGCTTGCTGGGACTGCCGGTTCGAATCCTACTGGGGTGTGTATATCTGTCTCTTGTGAGTGTTGTGTGTTGTCAGGTAGAAGTCTCTGCGTCGGACTGATCACACGTCAGTAAAAGTCCTACCGAGCGTGGTGTATCTGAGTATGATCGCGAAGCCTCGATGAAGAGGAGGCTCTGGCCCACTAGGGGCTGTTGCGCCATGGAATAAAGAAAGAAAGAAAGAAAGAAAGAAAATATTCTTGTCTATTGTAAATTCAGCAGGTTAAAAGAACACGACACAAGAAGTATGGCCATTTTGCAGCGTGCCTAACCTAGAGGTTTTGTGTCTTCTCCAAACAGATATATCCACTATAACGCCTTATAGCGGCCTTGGTAGCCTTCAGTTATAAAGTCCAAGCATTTACTGAATGGCTTTTTTGTAACATCACATAATAATTAACGTGAAATTAATGTAATTTTCGTTGGGCTAAGTACCAAATAGTAATTACTTCTAATGCGGGTTTCTCGGGATAGGATCAGCAAATCCCTAAAAACCAGAGCAATGTTTTGCAGCTGTGCAACTGCAAAATATTGTTTTTCATTGGATTTAACAAATACACGAATTTGACGCCTTTACCACCATTTCGGCAGATCAGTATAATTGTTATTGTATCCATTTAATCCTGTGAAGATTATTTCAAAACAGATTAGGTGGACTTACACTTTCGCTCACAAACGGTTAAGCACGTACTCTATAAGAATTTGGATTGGATATCATCCGAAATGACAATATCCCATGCAAATCGTTTGTAAATATAGATTGTTTTCTTGTTCATGTGCAGCATATCCGTAAGTATGTTTTCGTGTAGGCCTACTTATATCGCCGTAGCCCGAACGTCTTACTCTATTTAGTTCGTGTTGATGTATCAATATTTAGGATCTGTTTTTAAATATCATGATTTTAAGTAGCCTATAAATCGGATAATAAAATAAATAGATAATTTGTTCAGAATATTGAGAAAAAAGAACCAAAACAAGACCTACAATTAGATGAACGATAACATTAAAATTATTCCTAACGGAATAAGGGTATAAGTTTGTGGACTGGAATCATATGATTCGGGATAGGGTCCAGTGGAAGGATCTCGTCAACACTAAACGGTACCTTCGGGTTCAAAGACAACATATTCTTGTTGAACTGACGATCATATCGTTTTAAGAGTATAAATCTGATGCCCCTTCCCTGTGAAGGTAGTATATTTAACGTACTCAGAATGAAATCTAAGTATATAAATTACCTGTGTTTATGCTTCTCTCTTCACCTGCATGATTTCTGGATAACAGTTTGTATGGATGGTTAGAAATAGCCTTATCTTGTTCTGAAGGTCTTCGAACCAATGGGATAAGGTGCTCTTTGTCATTACTTTACTCGGCCATTCCAGATAAATACTCGGATCTTAGGCCTACGGTTTAGCAGGCAACAACTTATTCCTACGCTGTGTTTTCCGATTAATATTTCGCTATCATCTTCCTACTTGTTTCTATACAAATGTACGTAAAACAGTAAGAAAGTGCATGATGCTGTTAGACGGGCATGCTCGATACCGGTAACACGTGCGAAGTTCACTCGACATGAACCGATATGAAGTTTGTTCGTATTATCATCACTTAACAATCCTGAGGTTTTTGTGATTTATTTAAAGACGTAAAGTACTATATGTTACTATGAGAGCTGCAAAATTTTCACCTGGGGTTTTCTTAAGATAATGCACACATAAAAATAAAATTTTCTGTTTACTACGACACTTCTCTAAATATGCATGCCGTTAGAGCGTAGTCGGTGTAGTGGTAGGATATGTGCTGGACGAGTCGGAGATGCTGATATTATCAGTTGGAACATATGTCAAATAAAATTTGTAATATTAAGGTAAGATTCTGGTAATTACAAGGATGGCAATACTTCCATATTGCTACAAAATTCTGCATTATGAAAACATTGGGATAACACTTTAGTTGAGGAAAGCGAACGAGACAGCTTGAAGGAGATAAATGCAGAGTGGGCGATAATATCCAAAAAAATTTGGAAATTCTAATTGGAGATTTTGACAAAGATGTGTCTGATGGTGTGCTGTTACAGACATGGTGATGTACATTCGGTTTCTACAGAAGGTTTAAAACTTCTTGACTATATGGGAGATCGTAAGTTTCTCTTAAAACTCTGCTCCAAGGGTTTTATATTAGAATTATTACTTGAGGGCTGCTATTTTTCTTAAATGTTTAGTTGTATTTCCTGATACTTCGAATGTTACAGTTACATAAATACGTAGAAGAGAAAGCAGCCCTCTGAATAATATTTCATGGCTGCTTTAATATTATCTTACGTCATTCACGAGCGGCGCTACGTAAATGACGTGTGGTAAATATTCGGCCCGACAACCTGGCAGACACAGCATATTTATTGAATCATGCACTTCAATTGCAGCTGAATTTATTTTTGGTAGTATCAAACAAATTCACTGCATTACAGTCAATTTATTTGAACGGTTATATATGTCAAATATATTTTTTAATCGGGTTTTATATTTTTCGTATGACTTATAATGCATTGGACTGCGTCACTTTGAATTTTTAAACTGCTAAAGGTCAGAGGAATGTGTCGTGCTATTCGCGCTGTCTGGCGAAGCTCCAAGGGGTTGTGACCTGCTGTCTTGTCGTCATGAATGATATCTCTGCAGCGCCAGTGCTGCAACCTAGCGGCAGATTTTATTGAACATCTGACGCGTCTTTTCTTATAACTGAGAAAATATGCGAGAACTTGACAAAAAGAAAGTTAATAAAACAGAATATATTGACATTTATTCGCTGTATCATATACAGTTTATCACTTACAAAGACTTACGTTTTTAAAATTACCGCTGTAGTCTCGATATTGTTTCATATTTTATAATATATGCAGGCAGTTATATATAACTTTTATAAACTGGAATTTGATCGACCTTCAACATTGTGGCGGTGTGCTGTTCACTGTGCCTTTGACCATTTATCGTAAGAGCTATTAATCGGTTCCACCCAGCGCTAAAGGGGTTTAAGAAGCTGAACCGATTATTTAGGACAATGGCACAACTTCAGAACTGTATATTTGGAGGAGTTTGTTACCCCTTTCCTTAGCACTTTCCAGCATATGAAAATGTAATATTTGTGACAGGTCAGTGGCACATTTCTTTGTCTTATTCGAAGGACATTTGCACTGTCTAATATATCAAACTGTACGGATGGACTAGGTATAAAATTACGATTGTTATAGGTTGTAAACCGTTCAAAAATTTTCTTAGTGCGCCAAACATTAGGTCACGAATTTTAATACATTTCGTGCATATGCCAAATCAGCACGTCATAATTGCATAAAATTTGTGTCCGCTTAAAACTTAATGTTGGAAACAGCTTTTCTTGGCGCGGTGTAATTTAGGTCCAGAAGATATCGTCGTAACTTTTAGTATCATTTTATACCTGGGAAATTTGTGCTTAATATGTCACTGTACTGTTCCATATACGAACTTACTGAAATATTATATGCTAATACTAAACCAATGCCGTGCCATGGCTCAGCGGTAGTCGCCGACCTTCCACCGCGAGGCCCGGGTTCGATCCCTGCCGATCCAGTGGCCTGCGTCTAAGGCGTGGTCTTCGGCCGCTCGCTGCTAGATCGTGGTTCGAATCCCACCGGGGCATGGATGTTTGTGTGTGTTAATGTACAGACGATGCATGGAACGAAATAACATGCAGACAAAAAGATTTCAACAGACAAATGGATCAAGGAAAACCCGGAATAAATAAAAAAAAAATCCCGTCAGTCCACGTGAGATTTGTGGTGGACAAAGTTGCACTGGGACAGGTTTTTCCCCGAGTACTTCCGTTTTCCACTGTCAATTTCATTCCACCGATGCTCCATTACTTGGAAAAATAAAAAAAACTAATCATCTTTATCTTCATCACAGAGTTGCACAATAAGCCTTAAGGCTGCGGTGCGTCCGTAGCATCTGCTGCGGGGCCCTTCACCACACAAAAGAAGAACTAAACCAAAATATTTCCTCTAGTATCATTTTCCATATGCCTTATAAAATATCTTAATAAAGAGTGAAATATTTTTAGGAACGTATCTTCACACAAAGCTGTACCATACACGAACAGAAAATTACGGCGATTTTTTCCAACCTCACAAGTTAAGAGGGCTGTCCTATTGGCAGTATTGATGGTGGGACCAGTTATCCAGCAGGGGAGGTAATCTTCGGCACTTTTGACGTCACGGTTAGCACTCTTGTTTCGTGTTAAGGAGAATCGGCTTTCAATTTTCGTCTGTGTGATCGACTATACTGACACGAATTCTTTTGTGGTTTCTACTCTTATGAAGAATGTCGCTATTCCGGCAAGGATTTTCTCCACAAGTGGTGCTCCTTTAAGATAAAACTTCTTTAGTGAAGATTATCGATTGTCCTAGACACGCTGCTCGTTCTGCTGCTTCATCCGAAAACGTTTTAGTCGATGGCCGCCCGAATTCTCGTCACCACTCGTCGTTTCTGCGTTGAATATTTTGGCTGCAGTGTAAAAAGATTTCTTTTCCCGAAGCGTTATCATCCTACTGAACTGTCAATGGCTTTCGTGTTTCTACATAAACAAATAGAGTTAATTATTCTTGAGTACGTCCTATTTTCGAAATACTGTCACAAATAAAAAAAAAAGAAATTACGAGTAGCTAGATAAAATTGAGGAAGTACTCATCATCTTACATTCGTCGTTAAGACTATGACATTTAAATTTATACTTTGCACAGTGTTTTACGCTATGCTGTGCATTAGAAAGGACAATGCATTTAAGATTACAGAGTGAACACAATTTACCAATATTTTATCCGAACTGACATGTAATATGTACTTGTTCACCTAGCAAACAGGTTCTTTATATTTAGATACACAGATCGAATTGCAAAGCCTATTATTTTTTCAAACTAAAATGTTTCTCGTGTTGATTAATGACATCAGCTTTAAAGGTTATAAATTGACAATTAATTAAAATATGAAAATTACTCCAATTAATCAAGATTTCAATATGTTAAGTGATTTGCTATTTCAGGTTCGCTCAATAGGTGGTGCAAACGAGGCGCGTGTATGGGAAAGTTATGTATGAGTTTCTAGAGGTTTAGGAAATACGCGGAAGGCCAGATACCCTTAAAGCTAGGCCGTGGTAGAAGAAGCATATCCTAGCTGTCTTGTTAGAATAGGTGAAAGCAAAAGATAATGGAAAATGGCCACAGTTGTTTCCATGAAATAACACAATGGCGTTGTTTCTAAAGACCACGACAGTAGCGTAAACCTCTGGTGCCCACGGACTTACTTGTGTAAACCCTAGCATCCATTCTTCTCACCTTCATGTTTTCGAGTTTCCGTGACTACAGAGTACCTTTCTTATCAACACAGTTAAGTAAAGATCAAGGCGAGAAGGAACAATGCTTACCACCTCGCCAAGCGTGACATCTTCCGGCGCAATGGCCACCGCACTTAGGCAAGAAATGTGCTTGAAGAGTGATAGTAAGATATAAGGGGCTTTCGGGAAGCTGTTTAAAGAGACCGCCGTGCTGTGCTCGTAATCTTAGACTTACGTTGTACGGACGATAGAGTTTAAGTTGACGTGAATGCAGGTACTAAGAACAGTGAAGCATGTCGATGGATACTGAAAATTTATCGCCCTTACTCGACGTTTTTTTCTTACACTTTTTCAGTACAATTTCCCCTCGAAAAATAGTTGCAACAATTCTATCTATCTGTCCGTCCGCATGGAACAACTAGGCTCCCAACGTACGGATTTTCATGAAATTTGATATTTGTGTATTTTTTGGAACTGTCGAGAAAATTCAAGTTCCATTGAAATCTGTCAAGAATAACGGGTACTTAACATGAAGACCTATGCACGTTTATCATAATATCTCGCTATATTCTTCTTAGAGTGAGAAATATTTCAGAGAAGAGTTGTAGAGAAAATCGAAACACACATTTTTTGTTCAATAAAGTTTCCTGAAAATAGTGACGTTTATGAGACAATGTGGAAAAATGTGGTACAGCCAGACAAGCGTAGAAAAGATGCGCTTTCTATGCCGGGATAACAAAGGTAAGAATACAGAATTATTATTATTATTATTATCATTATTATTATTTAGAATTTCTGGCAAATGCTGAGGCGTGATAGATAGAGAAAGCTTGTGTCTTTGCAGAACTTTTGTTCCGTCGTACTAAAGACATTTCCAGCAGAATCGAGAATATTATAGGCCAACAGACTATTTTTATTTATAGTCAGTCATAAACGTGTATAAGGTGCTTGACAGCCATAGACTAGACATCACGGAATGAAACCTTCTTTTCATCAGTGGAACATACTTGTTTGTTTTGGAGAGCAGCTTCACAACTCTGTTATGTGGGGAACACATTGGACCTGCGTAGAGACATCGTGGCTTAATCTGCCGCAACAATGGGGCTGTAAAAGAGCCGGCTGCGTGTTCATTTTGCCACTGCAGCAAATTTCATATTCCCATTTCACTAAGGAATTTCGAGGGAATGAAAACACACGTCACGTAGTATACAGACTCTGGCTTCGTGTTCTAGAACATTAACAAGAAAATGTTGTCGCAATCAGGCTGCGTTATTTGAAGTTTAACAGTGCGTTCTGTACTACAAGGTATACGGAGTCGGCAGTATTACAATGTTATTAACTTGAAAGTTGGTTGTATTTCTTTGATATCGTTTCGAGTCTTGTAGCTTTATTTTATATTACACGATCAAATTACTTCTACATACAGGCCTTATTAATGCGAGAGTGCATATAAGCCTATGCGTTTACGTGATCGTCATGGACAAGTAATAAATATTTTGATTATGATTGCATATTAATATTCTGATTGGAATATTTTATATTTAAGAAATGCTATTACAACACTCAAACTTTGAATTGCTCCCAGGATTTCTAGAAAATCGGCACATGAATGTGTCGAGGTTGTTTGCCCTACGTCCCCGTCGCCTTTTCCCCCGGGAGATATTCCTGGCACTCATTTCTTTTAGAGGCTGAGTCGACCCCAGGGCCACATTGCGGCCGGAAGATAGAATTTGTGATATATCAATAAAATTTACATGCAGTTTTCAAACGAGTATTGTTATCGTTTATTTAAACAACAGAATTAATTATTTGATTTCGTGTTTGATTATTATCTTTATAGAGTACTTGGAGTAAATGATGAATTTGCGTTATTCTTAATATAATTAACTTGCAGTAGGACCAAATATTTTCTACGAGTAAAATAAAATTATTCAGTGATAGTTACAATCTATATTCATTACCCTAATATTCAGAGGCTCTTTCCCGGGGGTAGAGTGCCTGAGATATGGCATTGACTACCCTCCCCCGTCTTGCACCGAAGTTAGGAGTCTATATGTGTACCTCTCTTCCCCCCTCTGTGCCTGCATATTATATTATGGGGAGACTTTTACCTTTTACTTAGACTTTCGTGCCAGGGAATTAATGTGATATACAGTTAATTGCATGTCGCCAAGGCCTCAGTAAAGACGCGGATATTTAGTTAATATTTGCTATAGTAGACATACGTTTATGATGTAGAGTATCTCTGTTGTATACTGAAAAATGACGATCATACTTGGAAGGCTGAATTTTAATTTCAACCTTTTACAGCAATGTTTTTAATTCATGTGTCCAAAAACGTATTGGATGTCCGTATGTTAGTTCTAACTCGCTCTCTTCTTTATGCAGGTGCGTTGGGCATCCAGATTACAGATCTCCGCGTGCCGTCTGCTGTCCGGAACAATTCTGGCTCAGCTGCCTTGCTGGACTGTGAATACACGCTGAAGCCGGAAGAGCTCGCGACTGAGAAGTACTCTGGTCTGGTGGTCAAGTGGTACTTCAACAACAGTCCGAGCCCGGTGTACCAGTGGATACCGGGAAAGAAGCCGCAAGACCTGGGCATTCTCAAGGGCAGATTAGACCTGAGCCACCGCGCATCAGACCATGGTGCTTCCATGCACCGGGCACTCTACATCCCAAACCCCACGACAGAACTCTCGGGAGAGTACAAGTGCCTCGTGTCCACCTTCAACGACGAGGACTTCATGACTAAGAAGATGGTCGTCTTCGGTGAGTACAAAGCCAACTAAAACATGTGCTTCAGGTTCAAGTGATATGCAAAACAATGTCTGTAAATTATCGTCAGTAAGTATAAGAGCATCGTATTTCAATGTCAAATTTTGTATTATCTTTATCTGAATTCTTGGCGAGACTTCTTTTGCGAAAATAAGATAAATTTTTTCATCGGCAAATCATGTGTGGTGAGAAAGTGTTTGTTTCAAAGACGCTGACAAATATGTCCTTAACATGAGCCATAGCTACGTTAAAATACGTCTGCCTTGAATTTTGCCAAGGACAAGTAAATCCATGCTTCATATAACTAAGACACGGACAGCCAGTCTTGGGTGCTGAACGTCGTAAAACTGCTTCTTGTAACCGGACACAATGACGCGGACACAAATGTTGTGATCACGGAAAATTAACAGTCCATATAATATGAGGCTTGATTCGCCAGTAGGAAGCTAAGGAAAGTTTCGGTATTAATGACATTTTTGTAGTATTCTTAAATATTCTGAACACCACTAAAATTAAAAAAAAAACTGAATGTATATCAACTTTGTGACCGTGAAATGTCTTTAAACGTTTGTACCCTGTCTCAGAAATTTAACACTCTACTATAAATGTCTTTATATATTTCTTGCCTTTATTACAGATGTAATATAAATTCATTTGTTTTATGTTGTGTTCACTCTGTGTGTTGAATTACTGAGCTCTATATTTGCTTGTTACATTATCCTTTATCACGGTGAAGCTGTATTTTGTACTCATCATTCATGTGTGTACAGCACTTCGTGTGACCTTTCATCAGAATGTTGCAATTAATTCGTGGGTATTCATGCAAAAAATTTTCTTTTGCCGTACATTTTATGAATTTTACTGGCACAGTAAAATGCTGACACGATCTACTTATACTTTCAATTCTGTGATGTGGAGCTCACAGTGGAGGTTGTTTTCATAAATACATGTGCTATTCGAGTTCGTTACAACTCTTGCTTGCTATTCGAATTTTCCTGATTTATTTTGGGACGGTAGGCAGATTCGTGTGCGAGATACTTTACCTGCTTCGAGTAACACATTATTGTATATATTGCAAAGTTCACTCTTTCATTCTACAGGTTGCCTTATTTATCATTCGGAATGATAAACCAAGCGATACTGCATTGTGTGGGTATTTGAGAAAGTGTCATTAAATAAATTACCAAACATTTATGTACAATAGTTCACATTCTTTTATTATACGTGTTCATGTTCCTTACTAAACTTCATTTTTTGTATTTTATCTGTTAACACAGCACCATTACACCGTTTAGTAGACCCTACAGAACCTGAAATTATGTAAACGTAAAAACTGAGAGCGCCCTTTAACAAAATGCTCCTCCCTCCCTGCAGTTTTCAGTAAGAAAAACAAATATTGAGAAGCTAAAGTTGAATTCAGTTTTTCACCTCCAAGTAGGCGGGGCAGCAGATTTAATGCAGTGACTAGGCTGCCGGTTGCTTGACTGAAATTTGATAATGTACATGTAGAAAATATTGTTTTTGCCACCGCCTTCATATCGGCCCCGCCTTGGGGAATATCCAGTCGTGTATCCATTGAATCCTGCAGCCACTGGCTTGTTGGGATTGTGGGTTCGAAACCCGCCGTGGGCATGGATGTCTGTATCTTGTGAGTGTTGTGTGTTGTCAGGTAGAGGTCTCTGCTTTGGACTGAGGATTCATGTCAATTGTGGTGTATCTGAATGTTATCGTAAAGCCTCTATAATGAGGAGAACCTCTCTCACTAGTGGTTGTTGCGCCATGGGAAAAAAATATCCATTGAATACTGGCATTTAACACGCTAAATGTTTTGATATTTAATAAGTTAAGGAGATGGGAAGATTATGGTTTTAAATGACAACAAAATTACGAAAGAAGAGAAATGCATAGAAGTATTAGTCAGAAAGCCTAAAGAAAATAATCTTGAAAAAGAAGAATCTTGAGAGTACAGCTACCATTAGCTTCACAAGAACAATTCTTCTCGGTGCAGTTACTTTAATTACATTACGAAAATAATAGGTGGAGGAAGCGACTTTACCTTCATTGAAGGCACTGCTGCCAAATAAAGAAAAACCCAAGAAAATTTCAGTTTAGGAAATATCCAGTTTCCTTGCATAGACACTAACAGGATACCTTCACATGCATATCAGATACGTTGTGACTAAACCACTGTGTTGTGTGAAGACCGTAAACACCTATTTCTTGAGAGATTTAATTTTTCACCTGGTCCGTGTTTTTCTAAATATAATTGGCTTTTATTGCGGAGATCTCTCTAGACAGTATAATAGGGCTTAATGTATAATTGTGTATAATCAGCAAGATACTGAACATAGAGAACAATGGAGAAACGTGAGGTTATGTATTCCGCCAGATGTCTGCAGCACCTGACCGTGTAAAGACGACCCTATGTGCTGCGGCTGATTGGAAACAACCCTACCGCATACACACGTGGGAGACCGTACTTTAATCAGCTACAGCATCCACAACTCGATTACCCCCCTGTTCGGTTTGCCTGCTCCCAATAGCCATAAGCCTTCCCTGGCTTTGCTGATATGTCGAAGTGATAGGTCCCCGGCGTGTCCTAGTCCCTTCAGGCAAGAAGTACTGGCATTTGTACTTTAAAATGTCAAAGAAGAAAATTGGAAGAAAGGTTTAAACTTTTAAAAAAATTCAGTCAAGAATATTCTACCATTTTATGTATTTCTCACTTTATTTTGTTTATTCTTGATATATTCAACGACTTTGAAAATTGCAAGAAATACATACTGCCGAAGGATAGGGCTCATAATGAAAACTTAATTGGAAAGATAAGGAAGAAAGACGCTGTGGCTTAGCTTAAGTCAGTAACTAGACATTGTACTCGAGGGACAAGAAGGAGACAAGATACGCTCAGTCAGGATTAGCCTGTTAAGCAACAGACCGCAACTTTTGCTGTGTCATAACTTCAATTATAAATATTGGCTAAGGAAAGGAATTGCATCTGACATACGGTATCCAGTATTGCTTCATACTGATGATGGAAGCAGAGTAAACTTCCAAAACGTTGTAAATATGAAGTTTCAGACAATTCCCAATGTAAAATTAATACTTTTATAATCAGCAGATTATTGTCACAAAAACCAAATATATAAATTTTCCCGTGGTTTTAAAACGATACTACAGTTTTTCTTAATACTAAATGCAGATCTCATGCTAAGCGTGTGAAAACAAATTGCCGGGAATACGTTATGTCGAGATAACAGTAAGAGCAGGTGGAAATATTACATAATCAGAAGTTTCACATCGTGTATATTTTATCTAATGCTCTTAGTAATATTACTTAGGTTATTGAGTCATGAAAGTTTGCTTTAATTTCAAGTGGGATGTGTTAAAGGTGAGAAAAAGTGGATAGCTTTTTTACATTCAGATAAATATCTAAAAGCAAAAAGAATTAGAATTATACTGGTTCTTAGTAGGCTTAGAGTATGATTTCGACTTGTTTGATGTGTATGCTTTGTGGTTTAAAGTGACAGGAATAGGGGCAAGCGAAAACATTGTGAGTTTTTATAAAAACAGTACTTTTTTTTTCCAAAAAAAAAACAAACCCTATTTTACATTTGTATATTAGGGTTAAAGTTTAACCAAGTACATATAATAACAATATTGTTACTTACAATTTTCTATTGATATGGTGTATAAAATTAATTAAATTAAAATTAAAATTTATTAATTAATTAAAATTAATTAAAATTAAAAAACAGTACATTAAGGTATGACATTTTGCGTGAGGTACGGAGAGAACCATGTACCTAGATGTGCTCAGCAAATGAGTGGGTTTACACGAGGTTGTGTTTTGCGTCCATATTTATATAATGCTGTTATAAATGTTACTGTAGAAGTATTGAAGTAGGAAGGACATATGCACTGGTAATAGCAGGAATAAGAACTCGTGAATATTATTCGTTGGTAATCATGTTATGGCAACTTTTACAGAATACGGATGTCAGGAAAACATTGATTTAGGAGATAAATTTGGAATTTTAGATTAATTTTAGAAACCTAAAATAACAGTTTTTAAGAAAAGGAAACATTAAAGACAACTAAGATTTTGAGAATATAAATGCATCTGACAAATGTAATTATCTAGGAGTTATGTTGGAAAGCACAGGAAGTTGAAATAAATAGAAATTATTAACTAAAAAAAAAGGATATCAAGGTCTTCTAGCTATAGACATATGCATATTATTAACCTCCCGTATAAACCTAAATAACAATTGAGAATATATACGCAGTGCTATGCGGATCTAATAATAGATATGAAATAGTAGACTGGAGTTTTTATAAGGAATGAAAATAATTAGATAATATATGTTAAATTTTGTAAGAAATTAATGTACCTACACAGTTGTGCAGCCAATGGATTTCTCTGAAATGTAACTTGGAAAAAAAAAGACGTAGAGGCACGTATAAAGGAAAGATAGTAAAGTATTAGTATCGGATTATGTGTATGGATATAGAAAATTCGGTAAAGCAATATCATAAATGGCTGAAATGTAATATGAGTATGAGAAGTTGGAATTCGGCTTTGAAGAAGGAACTGTACAATAAAAATTGGCACTTGTATGGAGGATGCAACTGGAGTGTAATTAATAGAAATAAAAAATGGCGAAACTATATGTAATTATATAGAAAGAGAGAATATGGCAGCAAAAGTGTCTAAAAAGATTTCGTTAGCACTGCATCAAGACTTGAATAATAGGTGGAGTAGAAATCGTATACTGAATAGACTGCTGAGCTATGAAGGATAGAAGCGGGATAACATGAGTTTTAGCAGGGGTGTGGAAGTTGAGGGGAATTAGAAAAACATATATGAATATGTTTATATGGAGAGATTGTAAAACATATGTTGTTGAGCTGTTCGGAAACTGGAAAGGCGACAGGGGTTTTTAAAAAAATGGCTGCTTTTGAGAAAATATTAAAATGTACTAATGAAGCTGTGGTGATATATCTAGTTACATATTTAGACAAATGTATTACAAGTGATTTTATAAAATAGAACAATTTAAATAATATAGGTATTTATCAGAGAAGGAACTACCATCGTGTCAACGCGGGTTTAATCGAAAGGTAGTCCCAAGGAAAGAAAGATGGACTGAACTCAATAACAATTGTTAGTACGGTTACGTAAAGAACAACAGGAAATGGACAATACACGTAGACCAACACGAACGACGAAACATTACTGCATTTCTCGTAAAACCTTAGAGAGAGATACACCACATTAAAACCTAGGCGTAAAAGAGCAAGGTAATGCACTAAAGTGAATTTGGGAGAAATAGATTAGGAAATTGTTGACTTTATTTAAAGGGAATAGGATACGGCAAAATGAGATTTTTTAAGAAGGTGCTACAGCAGTGAAATATTCGAGTTTGTTTAAAATGGTAGACGTCATTCAGCGCACTTATAGGTTTAAGATTTTTTTAAAATTAGACTTTTATAAGTGACGTGATTTCTGTACATAACAGCATAAGAGCACAAACATCTTATACATATTTAATATTTTGAAAAATTGTTTCCCATTGCAAAACATATTTGTCATCCTTGCATTTCGCTAACTTACAGAAAAATAAGAAGAATTCTCAGCATTACTCTGAAATGTGTTCCTATAAAATTTTGACATATTATGTTAGACCTGTAGCTTTACATTCTTCCAGCAAGACAGAAATGTCTTTTTGTGTTATCTGTGACTCTAAGTGGGCCGCGAAAGCATAGTCGGTAGAGCAACTCGCTACAGTCTGGACTCTCCGGGGATCGAATCCGGTGGGAGCCAAATTTTCCACACACATCCAAAAAGGCCCTGGGGCCCACCCAGCCTCCTATACAATGGGTAAAGATTCTCTTTCTCGGGGGTAAAGCGGTCGGGGCGTGGCCTTGTGCACTCACTCTATTCTAGCAAAGAGGTTAAGGAAAGAGTAGAGCTAACCTCGAATCCCCTCTGGGTTTCACGGCCTGTACTAGGGTGAATTTTACCTCTTTTTACCTTTATCACTCTAAATATTTCTTCCTTAGAGGCACTCGAAGAAGTCTCGTTTGATGAAGAAAAGTTCTGTAAAATATTTAAAAGGGACGAGACCTAATGTAAGAAAATAACAGAAAAATATTCATTTCCTTACGGAAATTAAACTTCGTGATTGTAAACATTGAAACAAACCGAGATGATATATAATCGAGCATGTACGATGTACCGAGCACAATGAAATTCTTACTGTTGCTTCAGAGATAGAAACTTAATTTACCCCAACAAAGGAACTATTTTCGTTATACTCATGTTTTATTTTGAATGCAATAAATATTATACACATTAATTACTGGAACGAATAAAAGCCTATGAAAGTGCATTCAAATTTTATTTATATTTCTGGCGGTTATTTTGTTGTAGAGGACTGGCTGCTCGGCAAACATTTTATGAACTTCATAAAAAGCAAGTCATGGAAGTATTGCCACATAACTGTTAAAATAACAAAAGTAAATGATAGCAGAACGGAACGAAAAACAAAATGAAAGAAACAGAGAAAATGATAAACAAGTGAAGCGCACACTGCGTAAACAACGAAGGGATGTTTTATTACAGAATGATGGATCAGCTGACAGAAATTTTTCCGTCGTCTGCGATGTCAGTTTTACTTCAATTACCGTAGGTTGTCTGTTCAGTATGAAAGTTACACAAATAAAATACTTTTCCAAGAAGTAGGTTGTTTTCTTTTTTGTTTGTAAGTCGTTTAGCTGGTTTGTCTTTTGTTTGGTTGTTAGGTCGCTTTATTGTTAGATAGGTTAGTGTGTTTGATGCCAGTTCAAATTCACTGGCCATGCATGCAGCCATCACATTAAACAAAAGAAGTATAAGAAAACGCCAAACATTAGACTTAAAAATTCTCAATTGAATATCTCTAGTTGAATTTCCTTCACGCTATGTGAATGGTAACACGTCACATCCATATCGCCAGAATCTGATTTGCCATAGCGAACATAATCCACATGAAGTTGAGGATGTCATTGCGTTGAAGGTAGCTGCTCGCAAATGTACTGAATCATTGTCACAGAAGCCGACGTTCAGTTGAGATCCAGCGTAGGGTTTCGGTGCAAAGATAAAAAGCCTTCTCCGTGAAATACGAGTATTTCATGTTATGTCTTTTTTAATTTAGGACTGTGCAATAATGATATACACAGGCTACAAAGAAGTGTTAGAATAATGAAATATACGAAGCTTGGTTGGGCCAGGAGATGATGAAAGCCTTCAGACCTTTCTTGGACACATTTTTGGAATTTTATGTCTGGGACGTCGATAGGAGAACAAAATAGAAACGGAGCTACTAACGATGGTTTGTCACATTTGGGGTCATTTACTTCCCGTGTTTTGTCCGTCGTCCGGTAAAAAATTGAGAATAATATTTTCAGAATACAGGAACATCCCCGTTCTCTGGACAGAAAGTTAAAACCTGCTCAGTTGAACCCTGTAAGTGAAATCATTATCAACTCAAAGTTTGAGAAAAGCTTCAGTACTTGTTAACTTCTTTTAGCCTGAGAAGTGGGACCGATCCTGTCGCAAAAAACAAGTGTTTGTATTTTTAAAGCGGGACGACGAACAAAGCCCATTTTGCTGTTTCAGAGCCGAGTATGGATAGACAGAGCAGGCGCATGTAGCCGTCGAAGGTGACGCGCCTCCTACCCGGCCCCCCTTCAACCTGCCCGCACACACACACACACACACACACACACACACACACATGGCTAGTCACAGAACGTATATTGAACCTGCTTCGCATAGAGAATTTTCTGTCGAATAGCCTGTCCTAAGTGAGCTTAGTGTAAGAGGACCTGGTGCGGGGTAGTAGTCATATCGTTAGACAGAATTCGGGGAAGAGTGTTCGGACATTGGAGCGGTAAAGTTGCTCCCGTTTCTAGCACCACGACATTCCTTCTGCATCCGCTGTTCTACAGTTTTTCAACCCGCTGTATTTAGTTAACGTGCTTCTTTTTTTCCCCCTACACATGGAAAAATTTCACAGATTCGGAAACTAGAAATCCATCCAAAAATTATCATTCTTGAAGAATACAATAATCATCATGAAACTTAAATCTCAGTAAATGAATATATTTAAACATCAAACTATTTATTTATTTACAGCTTATTTTTCCAAGCCGTATTTCAGTTTACACACATCTGGCATCGAAATTTAGGATAAATTGCCACTGATAATTTGGAAAATTATTTGAAATAATGGTGTCATGAGTTAATTAACCTGCTATGCCTGCATTTGTCTGTAGATGCTGAGGATGACAAAGAAGGGCCTCAGAAACAGCAACCTGTCTACCATTTCCGAATACAAGACATAAATTACTCCTTGAGCTGAATTACTTGGAATAATACGTAGTTTTATTTGTTTAATTATGATTTTAAAGGAATATGTCTTATTTATAAATGTGTTATAATTTATTTTCTATGTTTAGAGATGGAACAGGCAATATGGTTGAACTCTGATATGTCTTCAAAGCTGCTGCGATTCGCCTAAACCACCATAGCGTTAAGACCTTCCTCTTGAGAAGCGGACATAAAATAACCCCGCGATTAGCAGAATATTGCTAAACGATACATAGAAAACTGCAAACATTTATAATCTTTGGTGCAGATGTGTAAGAATGGACGGAAAATATTAAACACTACTGTCAGCTTCCTTACCCAATGGACAAAAGGTTAGTTGACGTCACAGACGGTCTAGATGTAGTTGTAAATAGGACATTCATGTCTTTAAGGAGAATCGAAGTCTAAATTTCGAAATCTTAACCAACCAATCTCACTGACTTAGTTACTTGACCTTGTAAGTACATAAACCTCCGAAAATTGCTGAAGTCGGTATATGTTTGCAATAGAACGTATAAATAAGTATAAATAGTCATGTCTGACTTAATCCAAGCGTGTCAAAAATTCTTAACACTCTCAGTGTTATACTCGTGCACAGGTTACATGCCAGTAATGTATATACAGGACATCTATAGCGGATGGATGCTGCAAGACACACCAAGAAAATATACCAAGCCAACTTGCACAAAAAAAAAACAATTTAAGTAGAGCCCAAGTCTAGATGGAAAGATTATGTACAGAATGACATAAGAAACATTAAATTTACAACCTTTTTCACCCCAAAAAGGAAAACACTGTCCCGCAGGGAGTATAATGCTTCGGCCGGCAGCATAAACATGGAATGTTAGAGGCCATATGCTATATGTACATTTATACAGTGCATGTATATCACATATACACCACTCTTTTTGATGAATTAACAACGATTGCGCATTCGACAACTGTCCTATAATACTGTGTTTTATCTTTCAGAGAAGTAAACGTTGTTTGTAGTTACGAATTATTATGCAAAAACGTAGCCTCACATCCCAGCAGAACAAGCAAACAAGCTGCTGCGTATTAAACTAACTCTGTTAATGGAAGCCTCTTCGTTGTTTATCCCTTTGCTCTAGAAACATTTGTGTGTTATATTAAACTAAGAAAGTACTAGAAATCTGATAGTTACTAGCTTGTCACAAGGTATCGTTTTCCAGTTTCTTATTTTCTGCAAACCTGCTGGTAATTACTCTTATAGGCTTGTGCCCACATATCGGAAAAAAACAATATTTATAGGTTCTGTAGTGTTGCAGCTACAGTACTATGGTATTATATTCTGTTATTTCCCATGTTGAATATTTTGTACTTTTACATTGGTACTTAAAATAATATGCGTACAGTGACTTTTCTGTAGTACCTTGATGTCGTGCTTTCCCGATATGTTGCTTAGGTATTTTCTGAATGGCCTTGAGGTCGTTCTATTTGCCCCTATTATTACTGGAATTACTTTGTTTTTACATTCCACATGCGCTGTTTGTCTATTATAAGGTCTTTATAATTTAGAATCTTCTCCTGAAATCGCAACAACTATTAACAAACATTTTCCTTTCCCATTGTCGTGGATTATGATGTCCGGTTTATTGTTAAGGATGGTTCTGTCGGTTTGCACTTGTTGCATCTTCAATGCATTTATTTAGCTTCGTGACTGGTTTCTACTCATTTTGGTACATGTTCCTGCCAGTGACCATTATATAATTTACTCCTGTTTTCTTGCATTGTCATTATCGTCATCATTATTTTGAAGTGTACATATACCTCGGAATTCATTTCAGGAAGTCCAAAAAATGAAATGTAAGAAAACTCTTTGTTATTACGTGTTATAGGCTATGATTCTTCACTGTTAAGTTATTTCATATTAGCTTGTAATGCGAACAATGATTCTACAAGTGCCAATATCCGACTAAGCAGTTAAGTTCCTTTTTCTTATAAGAATAAAGAATAATAGAACTTCAATTTGTCAATCTGTTTATATAAATGAGTAAATCTTAACACTGTCAAGTAACAGCACGAAAACGTATTAGTGTAATCAAATTAAAGACTTACAAGGAGTGTCCGTAGTTTGTAGACAATATTCTTCTAACTCGTAAAATAAAATCTAATTAGAGAATATGGCTACTAATTAAGCCTTAAAATTTATAAATAAAATGTATATACTAATAAATTTAGGAATTGAAATATTTTGCTTTGTTGCCGGTTTGTGTTATCCTGATATTCTCCGCTACGAGTAAAGGCACACAATAATGACGATCGGGTTTATAGGATTTCGGATGTTATTGCACTTTGTCGTCAGCGTGAGACACATTCGTGTTTAAGTATATGATTACTAGGACACGTGGTTCTCTATTCATTATAAACATTATCCATTTTCTAAATATTTCCTTTGTGAAAACCTACACATATCTCTCAGTTTCAAGTAAAGAAACACGGCACTTCATTCCCTTGAATCCAAGAAAAATTAATGTCTTTACTTTTAAGGAAGATATTCGTTTCGGACTATATATATATATATATATATATATATATATACTTTAAAGTTGTTAAAACGGAAGGTCTTAACAATAAGACAAAATGAACTCAACCTTACTTATTATTTAAATATGATGTATGATTTACCCTTAAAAATATTTCGATAGAAGATTTTCTAATAGAAAATATTGAAGGACGTTTTCCTGAATAGCCTTTTATTGGTATGTGCATCTTATACATATTTTGTTACGAGATTTTTCTGAACATTGGACGCAGTTTCACTGGTTACCAAACATTATCTCGATTACTGAACCAATTAGCGTGTTATGTAGATCACTCTGCAGTCGACGTTCAGGTGGGTGGGGAGAATTGCTGCTCTGTTCCCAAACAATGTTGTTGTATTGCATGTATAAACTTCATGTGCTTATACAAATAACATACTATTTCAAGTATTGTTGCGACTCCCAATGAGCAGTATTAAGATATTGCTTTATTATTTATGAATTTACATATATGAAAGGGATAGATCTTTAAATTAATTAACTCATGGTGCAAAGTTTCTTGCAGGAGTTGATAGAATTAATTGGCTGATCAAGGAAATAATAGGTTTATTAAAAGGAAAGTTTCTTTACAGTACTCACAAATGTTCTGTGCTGGATCTTATCTTAACCCAGCTGAATAAAATTATTAAACTGATTTTCTGACCGACCCTCGTCTTATGTCCTTTTATTCCTAAGCCTTTTCTCTAAGGTAACGTCATTGTTATCGAAAACATTTTATTTTGTTATTATATCTTCTAACTAAATTCTTAATTTATAAAACATGAGCATTCTAGCGCATCAACGCCCTGTAATAAACAACGTATTCGTCAAAGTGTGTTGCTTGTACAAATAATTCATAATATGGCCATCCTTCCTTTAGCCCTGCTTTCAGTATGAATCACTGAAGGAGTGCTGAGTAATTAATACTTTGTTAACTTTTCTCTCATATATTTCTACAAACAAGTCTGTGTTTGGTATCATGTGATATATCCAAATTACAGTAACTGACATTAAAAACCCTAATATGTATTACAAAGAGGGTGCAGAATTTTATTATTGGATATACATTTATGAAGTATCCAAATGACGACACTAAGAAAATTCTTGTACTGCACTTAAACCGACTTTTCACTGTGTCATATAAAAAACCCCTCCATAAAATCTATTTCCTGAGATATCTGTATTAAATATTTACTTTCAGACTTCTTTAAAATTGTGTTGAGAAGTTACTCATAGCTGAAATCTCTTTACAAGCAAATAATGACAAAGTAAAATTTCGATCATGAGTTTAGAGGGGGTGAATTTGTGTCCGACATTTGAGGGGGTTTGAAGTTTGACGATTCATGAATTATGGAAGTCACTTCAAGAAAGAATAAAAAGCTGACATGTTGGTTTGTGCTGCTCTTCGGCTGTCTTATGCAGTCATATCAGACCGGCAGCTGATTGGCTGGAATTTCCGGCGCACGAATTGTATTATATGGAGCAGCATTGAGATGCGAAATGTTAAGCAAGTCCCAGCAGCAGGCAATCAAACTTCCGCTGAAGTAAGATGACTTCGCAAGTACAGCGTTTGATCGTTCCGGCAACAGCTATTCGTGGAATGTTAAGAAGGAAAGAACAGAGTGCAAGGCAACTGCACGATTCTGAAACCTGTGATTCTACAGCGGACATAACTTTGTGTGCTATTCAGCTTACATTGTATATCTAATATATCTAACTAAGAAATAGGAACCTTAACTGAAATATCATTCTACAGCCTAAAAAATCTTTGCATAAAAGAAATATTATAAAAACGTAACATATGAGCATACAAAAAGCAAGATTCACAAGAGAATAGTAATATAACAGTAATGAAAGCTTTTAAAATTTGTAAAAAATTTCATATCTAGAAACTGTAGTTACAAAGGGAAATGAGGTATATAATCCAGTTTTTAAGAGACTAAATTCAGAAATTCTTCCTATATTGAGGTAAAAGCACATCATTTTATTTTATTTTCAAAAGAATAATAACGAGGTACATAAAATATATTTTCGGTCTTATATTTCTTGAATAATTTGAAATAAATTACAAAGCTGGAAACATAATTCTCAGGAAAATATTTAGTCATTAGAGTGTTTAAATAATTATGAACCATCAGATATCTAAGTAATAATTCATAAATTTCGTAGTATTATTAACGTTGTGAAACCTTTCTCGTTATGATCTCCAATTTAGATTTTATTTGAAATTTCATCTATATTGACGCCAGCGAAATTGTTACTCACAAGTACATAAATCAAATTATTATTGTCGCCGTAATATATTTCACGTAAGAACTGGCTGTGGAATGTTTATGTGAAAAGTAGTTGAAACTGCATTTAGGTACCAGTAAAGTTAAGCGTCATAAATTAAATAATGTGGGCATTAGACACACATATATTCAGATAGAACTGGACTGTTTTATTAGTTTGGTTGATCACTAGACTGTTTATCTTAATCATCATTTCAGTTTTTTTGGCACACCGATTGATCAAGTGATGAAACGTTATGCCATTCAGTTTGCATCACTGGAGGTGAAAGTAATTTTAAATAAAACATACCTTGCATGATTCCAGGCTTCCGCCGCGGTGTAAATGAGGTCTTCTCTCTCCAGGATTTTTACGCAGCGTTGATTGGTAGTTAGTTACCGACGTTTCGGGAAAACCTATCGGTCCACTCCTCAGGGGCCAAGAAATCATAAACTGCTTGACGCTTGAAGATGGGGCCGATAGGTTGTCCCGAAACGTCTGTAATTAACTACCAATCAAAGCTGCGTTATAACCCAGAAGAGCGAAAAAGAGCGAAGACCTCAAAACTTACCTCCTCCTTTTGCATGTGAATAACGCTCCTCTTCCCATTTTAGGAAGCCAGGTGGGTAAACGTATTTTCTAGACCGATGGAGATAAGAACAAGCTCCTACTGCAGGAATCTGACGCTGGTTTTCTTGTCCTAGTTTGGCATGTTTGTATGAAGATTGGAACAGTAATTTAAAATAAACAGCATCCCCTTCTTTCCTTATCCCTTAAAAATTTAAAGCCTAGCGTTCATTATTTATACCAGCAGCCTTAAAATTAAAATAATTTTATTCTACTGAGAAAGCGGATTTTTGTTTTTTGCATGTTCCTCAGACCAAAACAGCGACATTGCTCTATGCAGCATTAGCTTATTGGTTTTAACAGCAGAGAGGCAGTATGTTTACTGTGCGAAGGAAACTGAGTCTTTCAACTACAGTTTAAGCAAATCTTCGTCTTTATAAAGATAATTGTCAGCATTTAACCCTTTTCAGAACTATCACGTGATATGAAGTGTGCCTTCAGCGTGTACAGAAAGTTAAAGGGCCTACAAAATAAGCAGGGTTTCCTTCAGTGCAGTTATAAAGTAAGCTTTCTTCGAAAAAGAAAATTATTCTGCTTTTTAAGATACTGAAGAATAAAAGTGTTATAGCGATAGCGTGTGTGTGTGTGTGTGTGTGTGTGGGCCGAATCCTGAGCAGTCTCATTTCGTCAATACCTGTTGGGAGACACAGTGTTTTGTAACTGCTGGAACGACATATTTATTTGAGTGAAAATTAAGATCTTTCAAATTATGACTGAATACATTAAATATTTAAAAAGCGAAAATTCATGTGACCGTAAAACGTAACCGCCTTGATAAGCAGAAGCTTTGTTTTGGCATGGAGGAACTGCAGTATTGGTAGCAAAGTGAAGGAGGGGGAGCGCAAGATGCAAAAGGGTGAGGACCACGGCATTAAAAATAAATTATTTTACAAAATATCATCCAAATTATTCTTGTAGAGAGCGAATTTCAGTTGAGGATCGCAAATTTTGAATTATATTAATATGTGTTTTTTGCGTCCTCCATGTAAAGGATAATGCATTCATGTAAAATACTTCACGACGTCTTCCTCCCTTACGTATCCTCTTCTGTCGTTTAAAATAATTACGTGTATATAATAAATGTGTATAATAATGTGTATTACGTCTGCCTAGGTGTTACATAAGGTCACAAATCGTCATGTCACGTAAATAATCCAATAACCAATTATCCGCCCAACTATAAGAAAAGGTAACATATTAAAAAATTGTTCAGAGAAACAAACACTCAAAGCGAACCTTTCGGGTCCCTAACGCCACATTTCCTGAGATTTCCCCACAAAGATATTCGACACAGATAAATTTCTAACCACTCCTTTCCCTCGCATATGCTGAAGCACTTCTTTGAGAGCAATGTCAATGCGGTCTTCCTGTTCTATGTTATTTCACTCCCTACTTGCTTCGTTTCTTTCATTCGTTCCTCTTAGACGTAAATTTCGTACTAAACGATCTCTCAATCATATTATTTCCTTTGTGTAAGAAGCATATTTCGGAAAAACGTATACAATTTACACAATTTACATGTAGGGATGGGCGATTTGGTTGAAGTAGGAAAGTTTCTGACATTCGGGCCAGGTGGGGGTACCATATCCAAATGTCGGGTGGTATATTTATCATAACGTAGAAGTTTTTATTATTTTCTCTCAGTACCTACTGGCAACCATCCCCAATGAAAATTATGATAGATCAAAAACAAGTGGAGAATGTGGAATATTTCAATTATTTGGGTAGCATGATAACAAGTGATGCAAGGTGTACACGTGAAATTAAATCCAGAATTGCCATGGCAAAAGTAGCATTCAACAAGAAGAAGAATATTTTCACCAGCAAACTGGACTTAAATTTAAGGAAGAAACTAGTAAAGTGCTACATTTGGAGCATAGCTTTGTATGGTGCTGAAACGTGGACACTTCGGAAAGTAGATCAGAAGTATCTGGAAAGTTTTGAAATGTGGTGCTGGGGAAGAATGGAGAAGATCAGTTGGACCGATCGTGTGAGAAATGAAGAAGTATTACACAGAGTCAAGGAGGAGAGGAATATCCTACATACAATAAAAAGAAGAAAGGCTAACTCGATTGGTCGCATCTTGCGTAGAAACTTCCTTCTGAAACACGTGATTGAAGGAAAGTTAGAAGGAAGGATAGAAATGACGGGACGACGAGGGAGAAGAAGTAAGCAGCTACTGGATGACCTTAAGGAAAAGAAAAGATACTGGAAATTGAAAGAGGAAGCACTAGATCGCACCCTGTGGAGAACTCGCTTTGGAAGAGGCTACGGACCTGTCGTAAGACAGACTACAGAATGAATGAATGACCTACTGGCACATGCTGGAATATAATCTCAAATTAGGCGACTGCTGCATCCTTCCACATCCCTTCTAATTTACCATTCTCTCATCTTTAATTCGACCCTTCAATCTATGTCCTTCTTGCCAGAGCAAGTGTTTGGGGGCGACGAGTCGCCTGCACGCTAAAAGTTGTCACGCAGGACATAGTCTTAAACTAATATTCCGAGATATTAACAGTGTTGCTTAAAAAAGCAATACACGGAAAACCAACAAGA
Organism: Reticulitermes speratus; assembly: GCA_021186555.1. Taxonomy (NCBI): domain Eukaryota; kingdom Metazoa; phylum Arthropoda; class Insecta; order Blattodea; family Rhinotermitidae; genus Reticulitermes; species Reticulitermes speratus. The sequence goes on along the minus strand of JAJKFL010000001.1, from coordinate 33,617,419 downwards.
TAGACGGACAGTTGCGTGAATAAAATAAAAGTCTTTCTGTGTGCGTGACTATTTCCGGCAGATATTAAACAAATTCGTAATTGTTACTCTTTCTTATTCCCCAGCTTCCTCGAGTGACCGTATGCTACATAACCTTTTCATAATCACAGACTCTTTTTGTGTACAATCACCCAACACAACATATCGGGTACTTTCAGTAGCTAATTCCAACGGGCCCAGCTGAGCGGTTGCCTTCCCACCGACTTATCTGACGTCTTAAACTTTGCCACGTTCCTGAAGGTTTTTTCATTTTCTTGTATAATTTGCATTTTTGAAAGACTGGATGATGAACAAATTCCAAAGGCTGTGTGGCTGTAAATGCGACGTGACGTTGCAGGAACTCCATGGAACTGAACTGTCAATCAGCCACTACACAGAACATCACAAACTACTTTTCTTCGTATCTGTCAACCATGGGAAAACTGTAGGAACTATCCGCCATACATTTAGGGAATAATAGATAGTAAGATTTTCGTAGAAGAATATCATATTAAAAAGAAAATATCGTGTTATTTAGCGAATATTAAAGCTAATTGTTCTATCAAAACTAAGAAGTTATCAAAAATTTTAATCAATATGAAATAATGGAATGAAACTTATAAGTAAACTCTTACATATTTTATATGCAGTAGATAACTTTTGAAGAATAAATAATGAAACCTATGAATGTAAAGCCAGAACGAATTTCACAAATTGTATGACATGTTCCCACTGAAGTAAACTGATATGCAAGGACATGTATCAGGCATATAAGGAGGAATAATATCGTGATTTGTTTGAAACCCCTCAAGGGAAGAAGTCTTTAAGAGACCAGATGGAACTGAGAAAGAATATTTATTGAGCTCGATATGTGGATCTTGGAAAATATTTCGGGCCGTATAAAGGGATATAGCTAGTGGCTTAAAATAGTACTTGGTATTTGTAATTTAAGCGCTTGTATCTCTGTGTTGTGCCACGTTAAGCTTTAAATTCGTCACACGAAATATTTCCATAAGCTCAAAACATATAAAAGTTGGAACGATTAATTATTCAGCTTGCGGAACAACTTCGTTTCGATGACAGACACAATGTTTAAAGTTTCTCTGCATACAAATTCAGTTACTCGCATTAGCATAGCTCTATCTACGTCATTTTTATAAACATGAACTTATATAAAATGCCAACATAAAAATGTTATGTGAGTAAATGGGAGGCCCAGAATGCAAAGAACTTAATGCTCAGGTCGGGAAGCTACTAATGTATTCACGCCATAATCTGTGACTCAATGCGTCTGCATTTTAGAGACTCACCTTCAATCCCAGTAAATAATGGTTAAGTTGTTTGGAGACGTATAATTACATTCTCACTCACAATGAACTTATGATTTTAACTCAGTGCACCTTTACATGTTTAATAATGTTCTCTTCTCTTTTCCCTTTCATATTCTCTGTTTCTTCCGTTCTGAGATATCATTATTATGATAATGTCACAACTATTCACATTTCTGTTAGTCATACTTCGACATTGTAAATTTCCAGCATATTAGTATCTCGTTAATTTGGATAGAGACCAGCAAAAGGACCTAAAAAGTATTTATAAGTTTTCATGTAAGATCTTTGATAAAGATTCCCTTAATGTGAAATAGGCAAAACCAGACATAAAGTGTTACACGGAAACCGTTTCTTTGTACAGCAACCTGAAGTTAATGCAAACAGTTCATAAGCATCTTCTGCACTGGGCAAAGCATGAAACTATGCTTGCTGTCCTATACTTCTGCAGTTTTCTTAAAACGAAGTACTTAAACCATGACCTTACCAAGGACGTTTAAGGCAATGTTGCCCATGGGGTCAACGTTGCCTAAAAAATAATATAAAAAATAAAAAAAAATTGAAAAAATAATAATAATATCAGAACGTACCATATGGCTAGTGACTGGGTCCTATGACAGAGAGCACGGAGTCAGTTCCAGCGAGTGACTGCAAAGTCAGGGCTTAAGTAACTTTTGGTTTTTCTGAGTTTCTGCGGTGTTTTCCTTTAAGGACAATAACGCAAATCTAATTCTTCTTGTATCCTCTCTCTTTTCAAAAATTCAATAAAGTATAATTCAATTTATAAGTTGCTTCCATCTTCCTTCGAAAACAAACATACTTGAAGTTTCTTCTAATTGAGAAAATTTAGTTCACCTTACAAGTCATTCTTCCATTTCTTCAAATGGAAAATAAAAAATAAAAATGTAATTGATTAAAACTTGGGATCTTGTTTCTATATAACTGTATATAAGTGATATATCCTATAAGTTAAAGTTTACAGCAAAATTAACATGTGCATTACAATTGCATGGAAGTTTTAACGCCTATTGTTTAAACAGTTGTCAGTAGAAGAGTTAAATTAACAGCTTAAGAGCAGAATTGGCTTTTGGGCGTTAAAAATACTGACGTCCCCCGATCCATAAAACCAGAGCACGCATGAAGGTAAGAAGGAAGTTGATTTTTGTACGACATAAAATTAAAAGTAGGGAAGTACATATTTATAGATTTGAAATATATGTAGGTAAGGCCGTAAGTGTCTATTGCTGATGACTCTGACTTACATTACCTACGATATACATTTAATGTTACTTTCATGTTATGTGCCTTGTGCCATAAATTTTCTGTTTCAAATAAGCAATTTCGTCAAAGGAGAGGATGGAACTTTGTTCCGAAACTTAAGTGCATTCTAAATATTAAAACATTAAATAAGAGTCGTACTTGGGTTATTAATTCATGGCTCTATATTATCGACTGGCGCGATGGAAATTACTTTGAACCTAGATGAAAAATGTTCGTGGCGGATGAGATAATTTATTAGTGTAGAACACTGGTAACGTAATTACTGAATTGAAAGAGCAATATTTATTCTTTTATTTTCATGCTATCTTCCTTAATATGTTTTTAATTTATATGAGCCTGAGGATGACCTACTTGTAGATCGAAACTTGTCGCAGAACTAAATAACAGAACTTCTGTCTATGTAGATGTGGTGTTGTGAAAGTTATTAATTTTATCTGTCCATATTTTAGACACAGAAGGGGATATCTCATATAAAAATCGTAATTACTGAGATTGTGTAAATGCAGCTTTTTATTCTTCATCTTCTTGCTGTGTTTAGCAGCATCATGTATTGAAATTCTTTTAAAACGTCGGCGTAAATTTAGTCGCTATTTTTAGTATAATTATGTGTTTTGATTTTCTCTGCAAGTTTGTCTCAAACCTTTCTTACTCTAAGACGAATTGAGCGAGATATCATAAATGTAAACAGATCTTCATGTGAAAATGCCCGTTATTCTTGGCAGATTTTAATGAAACTTGAATATTCTCGACAGATTTTCGAAAAATACAAAAATATCAAATTTCATGAAAATCCTATCCAGTGGGAGCCGAGTTGTTCCATGCGGACGAAGGGACAGACATGACGGAGAACGGAGAGACAGACAGACATAAAGTAGCTATCAGTCGTTTTTCCCAATTTCTTCAAACGCGCCGAATAAAACAACAGGCTAGGGTAAGACGTAGACAGTTGCTTTGTTTGAATTATTTCTGTTAGCTGTCTAGTTTCAAGAAAGTTAGAAGAACCTCAGTGTATGGTTGCATTATTCTATATATCGATTTGTTATTACCTTGAAAAAGTTCATTTTCAGACGTACACAATTTTTCAATTGAAAAATCTATGTCGTCATTCCACACCGAAGTTTTACGAAATTTTATTTATATACGTATTATGGTTTTCCTTCTACATATTTTAACAAAATTCTTCTGCATGGAAATAATTCAATAAGAGGAAGTGTAAAAACAGAAGGTTTTCAATATAATTTTGAGAAAATCAATGTATGGAGCTAATAATGTATGTGGATGAAAATACATTAAACAAAACATTAAACAAAAATACATTTAACTCACTTTAATTTTTAAAATATTTTTAATATCTAGTATGTGTTTTACGTATTTTGTTAACAAAGAGTTATTATATATATTACCTGATGAAAATATAAATGCTGTAATAATTATATAGTAAAATCGTCTTGCTCTACTCTTGATGTTACTGAATGACCCTCTGAAGATAAACTTCAAGATCTAAATATGTAGGAGAAAAAAATAACGTAAATAATGACAGACAATTATTTACACTATCGTATTTCTTGCAGTTGAATTTTTATATTTGTTATCAATCCGCCATTAGAGGGTTATGCATATTTATCCAAGCATTCAGATTCAGAGATGAAGACTTACATGTCTTCAAGACATAGGATGGTTTGAAATATTTAATGCGCAAGAAGGGGAAGGAAGCGTGTATGTCCAGCTTTGAAGTACTATCTCTACCTATGCAAGAACGACTGAGAGTAACCACAGAGGTTCCAACTTTGGACATCAGATTGTATACGAGTATTGTATTTTAAACCCAAAACCTCCATAAACGAGGCTGGAGTGATACCTGTTTTCATTTGCTCATGACTTTTCGTTTGCGTTTCAATTTCATAACTCAATTAATTTTAATATTCGCAGCAAAGTTATTTTCCAGGAACATAGGGGGTAGTTCCATTGACGCATATTTGGCTATAACTTGTTTTAATTACCCAAATAATTAACATTGACGTAATGGAAATAGTTTATAAATTCAGTTACCGCAACAAGACCGAGCAAAATCTTTGTGAAACATTAATGAAATGGTAATAAAATTATGTGCTGTTGCCTTCTAGTATGGTCTGATTAAGTAATTACTTCCACTTCTTCTGTTTATTCAGCGTTTATATTACTAGAAATTCTCGCTAAAATTTGTTGTATTTTTGAATAACTAAGTTAAAACACAAAATCAAATTGAATTTTTTTAAATTCAACATTGTCAAATCTTACAGGGAGTCAGCGAAAATTTAAAAGGAATTCTAACCTTAGACTCTGTCAATAATACACAGCTTTGCAACAAATAAGGGCGCAGTATGATGTGTCGACGTACCTTAATGCAGAGCCCTGAAGGAATCCAGATACCCTTTCCAAGTTTCACAAAAATACAATGCGTACCAGCGCTCTTTCAAGCTTAAGACTGTATAAAAATTGTAAGGCTCGTCCTATACTGACTATTTTGAAATAAGCCTTACATGCCATACGAAACATTTCCAAGTAACAGAAGATAAACATTTTATACAAGGCCTTGATCTGAATGTGTCTGTAGACCGGAACAAGCAGAAGAAAAAGACCGTGATATTGAGCCTGATATATTTCCACAATATATTTGTATTGCGGAAAAGAGCTGCTTTACACAATTGTGTTTCCCTACGGTGAGGGAAGGAAAAAACTTCACAGAACCAAGACTCTGTGCACAGGTTCAAAAGAAAAATATCCTGGCCTCATCTTAATTTAAGTGACAAGTATGGCCTATGGAGACTGGAATTCCTACTTCTGACCCCGTCTTTCGGTGTCCAGTATTCCTACATAAGTTTGCAGATAGGCTACTTGAGAGGATCTGTCATATAACTACCGATCACTTTCAAAGAGGAGTTGTGCCAAAACGCGAACCAAGTATGTACCTACACACTGAATGCAGATCTATTTAAGACTCTGAAAATTGTGCAGTATTATTGTGGGGTAGGGGATTGTGCAGCAAATACTTAAAGGATCCTCGGAGAAGTAATTTCTCCAAGTGGAAATTATTTGGCTAACTTAGCGCTGCCCAGCGAAATTAATGCTTTGTCCAGCAGATCCGAATGTATGACTGCATAAAGGAAAAGCTGTTTTTTATTCATTTGTTTCGACCCATGTGACTTTTTCGTATGTGAATATATTTGAAAGATACAATTCTCAGCATCAAACCTCACTTAGACAACTGATGACTGGAGAGAGGCAATAGAGACTTCCTCAGCCATGTGACAGGAAAGGGGAATATCAGACTTATTTCACACTGAAGACGGTATTTCTTGTGAGTAAAGTCTTTTATGAGTAAAAAAACAAAACTGTTTATAGTGATTGTTTTAATTTTATGGCCAAATACGAATATAATGGCTTGAAAAATAAAATATCCTACTGTACATACTATTTGGACTTGAGCTTGATAAAGTCTCTCTATGACCACTCCCCTAAACTACTGAAAAACTTCATAACAAATATGACGTATTAAGTGAGAAGAAGTGATGGAATAGAGAATGGACATAATTTAATAACGAAAATCTTAATAACTCCATCATTTATCAAGTGTTATGTTGACCAAATCACGAAGGATAGATTGGTCGGAGAAGTAGCACGCTTAAGGGCCAAGAGTACTCAGTATTCGGTTTCGTTTGGAAAACCCAAATGGGAGAGACTACTTGGGAGGCTTAGTTGTAGATACGATAGTATTACAGTGGATCTTCAGAAAACAATGAGTGAAGATGGTGATTTTGTAATGTTGCTTAGGACTGTGTCTACTTGTAGGTTGTTTTGAAAACGGCATTGAATTTTCGGTTCGACAATTTTCGGGAAATTGATTCGCCAATTACTCCATCCGTAGCTCCTCAGGGTATATTCTCTTCAATGCAGTTACTTGTTTTCTTTATACTATTTACCGGATTAATAAATGCGTTTTAGCTATGTTCTTAACCAGTGTCGTGTATTGGAAGTAGGTGACTAGGAGGGCATGCATCTCGTGACAGTTGTCCTGATGTTGGTACGTCGGAGAGCAGTCTTTAAAGCCACTTTATATTTTGATTCTGATTTGTATATTGTCGCAATTTTGTACTGAATACATGCCTGTTAATTCAGTTCTCACAATTGCTACTGAGGCTGCTAAGTGTCTGTGAATAGTACTGTTAAATATATCCGTCATATTAGAATGACAATTTGAGTGTTTGCGTAAGTTTCTGTTCTATGTTGTTAAACACAAAGAGGGTTCACCTCACTGAAATTCTCGTGGTGTTCTTCAAAAGGCAGTGGCAATGATTGGCTGTAGCTAACGGAAACCGGATTCGGTGTTTCTTTCCCCCTTAAGACTAAAGCATATATAGATGAGTAACTTCCCATGACAGTCTATGTGGGATGTAGGGTTGACAAAGTGACACTGCACTTAGGTTTTTCCTTGCCAGTAATATTACACCGTTATTTCGTTTTTATTTATACATTACCGACGCCACATAATCCTAAAAATGACGGCGTCCTTAAATGATACGATTAACACAAAAAAGACCCCCTGCATGGAGGTACAGTATGCAATGCGCAAGTGCGAGTAAGAAACAATTAACACGGGTTTCACTATGTAAAGTAAAAACTTGATCTGTTTAACGAAAGCAAATGTTAGAGAAGGGGTATGTAGCACCCATGGGGAAAAATTCACACAAAAGTCAACTAAAGGGAATGGAATACTTGTGAGATCTACGTTCAGGTGGTAAAACAACTTTAAAATGTGTTTTAGAGGACAGGCCTACACATATTTTGTCAGAAAGCGGCTGTCATGTTAAGGGGTAGTGAATATTACAGCTTTTAAAGGGCAGAGGATTTCTTGACCATATGAAGGACTATTGGCTTCTCAAGAAGCATTCTGCTCTTTCAGTTAATCACGTGACAAACCACGTCTACTTTTTCCTAGAAATGTTTTTCCTCTATTAGATCTCGTCCGCCCCTCTTGTGTTACTCGAAGGCACTCCAAGGTCTTTGCCAGTCTTTAAAGATTTTTACCTGTTCATGGCCGACTCAGATCTTAAGGCACGTGTTTCTATTCAGTATTTTCGTCACTTTGAGGCTGAAAAGATCCGTCAGCTCCATGCACTGCTAGCTTTCAACCCACTTGTCTCGATCTCAGCTGTGCCCCCAGTAAACCTTTTGAGTGTTGGAGGTGCGGTTTTACTTTTTACTCCATGACTTTTAAAAAACGTTTTGTGTCAGTTGTGTGGGTAAGTATAGAAGTAGAGAGGATTGCAAGGTTAGGGGTAAGTTCTTTGTACCCACCGTATGTTTTACCCCATTTTCCTTCATGTGTAAAAGCCTAGTCCATGAAGAAATGTTTTTAAAGGGAAGGGTTCTAACTGAAGAGAGACAGAGAGAAAGAGGTGTATTTTTGAAAGCCTCTGAACAAAAGCTGCCGGTTTTTATTCCGTATGTGCCTCTAACTGCAGGGAGTGTATAGTCCTTAAAAATAATAGAGGAGCATTCATTTTAGTGGTCCGTTTTCTGTGCCTATTCAACAGGTATCCTTTAGCTTTTCAGAAGTATAATGGCTCTGTTATGCATGCCGCTACATATTGCCAAATTTAGCACCCCATATAGCCTATATTTAAGGTAAGTTTATATGCCTGTTTAAGATCTTGGGTCTTAAAGGGGTCGAAGGCAGAAATTTCTGAGATATTGAAAGGTAAAGTATGAATATATGCATAGGAGCAAAAAAATGTATAACAAAAATTCAGAAGAAGGAGGCATGAAATTTTTTGCAAAAGGTAATTGACGCATTGTTGGAGGTTTACTGATTATGGTGGAAATAACTTACTAAGTCTAAGTAGCAGAACTTATATTGAAACGTTGTTAGTCGCTTAGCTCTTTTGTGGAAGGAGAAGGTCAATGCCGTCTTCGTAAGACCTACCAACGCTCCTTACTTTAAACTAAGTAACTTGCTTCGCACTTGAGGCGGTGAGTCTAATCTCAGATTTCGCAAATAATCCAAAGAGAGTCTCTATGTGATATCGGATAAACACAGTTGTCGTGGGAGAAAAGTTCTTCAGAATGGTTTGGTTCTTGCATTCTACCAATGCCTGATATTCATATTTGTTTATTTAACAATCAGTGTCATATGGTCCACATACTGATTGTGGCTGAATAAATCGCAATAAGAACACCATACTTGCACATCAAATCTTTCCATTCATTTTACACCGGTCGCGTGTTTGCTATAGATACCATCATTCGCATAGATTTAAATTGGAACATTGCAATAATATTTGACGGAAAATACTAGTAGGGAGCTTACTATGTAAGGATATACATCCTTCTGTTACTTACTTGCGGGGATCCTTGTGAACATACTGTAAAGAATTTAAGGATAAGGACTAAATTTCTGGGAGGGGGATGAGAAGAATAAAACAGGAAGTACATTTTCCAATAGCAGCGGAAGGGGAACTATTGGGTATTAGCCTCAAGTGAGAACACACGGCACCAGACTCAGAATTCCAAGCACCAGTCTATACTAAAAGCTGAAATAACGTGGCCTATATAATGTCTGAGCAACGGGATACATGATCCAGGATTTGACTCCCGGTAAAGAAAGAAATACCTCTCATCTGCAAAACGTCCAGACTGCTTGGAGCTCACCCATTCTTCCACAATCCTAAGTAATAGGTACCATATAATTATTTTCCCAGAGGTAAGGGCGCGACGTAAACCGGACCACACACCTCACCCAGTGCCGAGTTTAAGGATGTGTGGCGCTTTACGTCGACACACCTATATGCTTCATGGTGTGCAAAGGGAAAACTTTACCTTATCTACTGAAGAGACAGCCTAGGAAAAGCATAAAAAATATGTCAGCTGAGCGACGGAAAGGAAGTATAAATTGGAGTGCCGATAATTTGACCTGAAGTGTTAGGTAATTTAAGGGACAAACGTAATAATTAGATAGATAAATAGGTGCAACCCTGTCATCCCTCTTCGATCCCTATCACGTCTAATATAGTTTTTATAACTTGATTTTTTGTTCACCGTGCATTGTGTTAATATATATATTGAACAATACCGACAAATGCACTAATTTTGTAGTATATACACTACACAAACGCCCTACGTACGTTTCGGTCACAAGTGACCATCTTCAGGGGCTCAATAACACTGAGATTTACTTCACTACACTTTTATTGTACCAGATGGATGCGTTAGTTTTGTGAAGTTTCTCTTTTGTGTTTTGGTAATGGTAAAAGGGTTTTGCCTGTTTGGTAAATCTCAGTGTTATTGAGCCCCTGAAGATGGTCACTTGTGACCGAAACGTACGTAGGGCGTTTGTGTAGTGTATATACTACAAAATTAGTGCATTTGTCGGTATTGTTCAATATATATAGTTTTTATAAATTTGTGCTGTTTTAAATGTTTTCTCGCAATGCATTTTGTACACCGGCTCTTCATTCTCATTACGTTATTAAACGTTATAAGAATTGAATAACTACCGAAGATAGACGTAATCACAATATGTCAGTCAGGGTTTGATATTGTGAACCATTACAGCTTCAGCAGGTCTGAAGACATGTGCTGTGTGTTAATGAATTCTCACATAAAAGAAAGATTTTGTGTAATTGGCGGCCGGGACAGCGTAGACGGTATAGTTACTCATTACTGGCTGGAAGGTTTGGGTTTCGAGCCCCGGTGGAAACTAGATTTTCCGCACCCTCCAAAACGGCCCTGAGGCCAACCCAGCATCCTCTACAATGGGTACTGAATCTTTCCCAGGGGTAAAGCGGCCGGGACGTGGTGTTGACCACCAACGCTCTGCTAGCGCCGAAGTTAAAGAAAGAGTAGAGCTATACACCTACTTTCCTTCTGTGCCTTCATGTCATATTATAGGGTTAAATTATTGAATTTCGTTACACTGTCAAAGTAACAGACTTGCGTGAAACTGTTTCTTTATGCGAAATCTACCGTCTTACTAGATTTCTTTGGTTTAGTTACCTACTCGTAAGCAGGAAATAAAAACGTGGTGTATTCATTAAAAATCTCTTCTGCTTCCGACAAGTTTGCTTATGAAATCAACAGACTTGCACGAGGAAAAGTGAAGTGCTTCTTACTTTATAGAAGTAGCCATAAATTTAGCTCTTGGCATTCGGGACGCAACACTGCTTTTTTTAAAATGCAGGGTTAGAACGGCTGTAAATATTGCGACGGGAATTCGGGAGACACGACTAGAATCTGAATCAAGACGAATTTTCTCAATTCTCCTAAGAGAATTTCCTTATGGTAACTTAAAATTGGCCACGACTGCTTTCTCTTACGTAATACCCATTTAATCACTCATGAATATTCTACCATATTTGATATCTAAATTGCGTGGTTTCTAAAATGTATATACATCGTTTTTATAAAGGTATATGAAAACCGTACATATTCCAATATCCCAACAGTGTGGGGCAGATTCCATCTGCCGTCATACTTTTATTTGTCCTTTCCCGTAAATAAATAAATATTATTTTAAATTATGTAGGCGATTTCCTAGAAAAAGAGAGAAATAAGAACATATCAATGGCAATGAAATCTGCTACATGTACGTAGTAATTTTCAACATACACACACGTTAATTAATGTCTGATAACCAACTAAATGCACTTTATTTAAAAAACCAAAATTAGGTTCCTTTAAAACATTAAAAACCCCTACATATGTTTCGGCTTCCAGAAAGCCATTTTCAGGGGGTGACACACAACTGCACTTGTTATTTAAAAATCACGTCCATACGTTCGTCCAACAGTATATGTCATATAGTTCACCACTTTCACTTTTGTTTTTTACACTGTCACCTTTTTGCACCTTATGTTAATATGAGAATAAACTGGATATTAAAATTATAAAATGCATTGTCGGTGAAAGTGTAAAGTGTAAAGGTGACAGTGTGAAAAAACAAAAGTGAAAGTGGTGAACTATATGACATATACTGTTGGACGAACGTATGGACGTGATTTTTAAATAACAAGTGCAGTTGTGTGACACCCCCTGAAGATGGCTTTCTGGAAGCCGAAACATATGTAGGGGTTTTTAAATGTTTTAAAGAAACCTAATTTTGGTTTTTAAAATAAAGTGCATTTAGTTGGCGATCAGACATTAATTAACGTGTGTGTATGTTGAAAATTACTACGTACATGTAGCAGATTTCATTGCCATTGATATGTTCTTATTTCTCTCTTTTTCTAGGAAATCGCCTACATAATTTAAAATAATATTTATTTATTTACGGGAAAGGACAAATAAAAGTATGACGGCAGATGGAATCTGCCCCACACTGTTGGGATATTGGGATATGTACGGTTTTCATATACCTTTATTAAAACGATGAACTTAGAATAAAACACACATGCGTATTTTACGCAAGAGAGCCATTACAGGAAATCATTTTGTAACGCTACTTTCGGCCGTGCCATGGCTCAGGCGGTTAGTCGCCGGCCTTCCACTGCGGAGGCCCGGGTTCGATCCTGGGTCACTCCATGTGAGGTTTGTGGTGGACAAAGTGGCACTGGGACGGGTTTTTCTCCGAGTTGTCGGTTTTCCCCTGTTAATTTCATTCCACTGGTGCTCCATTACTTGTAAAACTTGGTAAAGAAAACTGCTCATCTTCATCTCATCATATGGTTGCACAAAAATCCTTAAGGCTGTGGTGCGTCCGTAGCATCTGCTGCGGGGCCCTTCACCATGTAAAAAAGAGGCTACTTTCAGATCTAGGCTACAATTTCTCCAATAAGTTTACCTAAATTATTCAATAATAGAATTTTAAACAGTCTAAATAATTATTTTATTGAACATTAAGGGGTACTGAAGGAACTTGAGATAGAAATGTTTATTTAAATAAATTGAGTTATGGTAACGAGTTATTTATTAGATTAATATTTATTTCCTGTTTGTTTAAGAGCACCATGAGTGAAATAACAGTGATTAGGCTGCGGAATGGACGTCTGAAGGATTTCGGTACCATTCCCGGCAGAACACATTGTTTTGTCTCTTCTCTAACGAGCCCAGACTGAATCATGTTTTAAAGACTATTATTCAATGACCACAAGATTTACATTTCCTGGAATTAAAGCAGCCGGCGCTTGAATAAGACTACTGAATCCATCTATTGCCAAGGTTAAGAAGGAGTGCAGCTGTACGTTTATAATCGCATATGTCTTCATTGCAAAAGCAGGGACAACTCAACCTTTGTTAGTCAGTCAATGTACATAGCCTCGAATAACCCTATGGGAAAGAAGAAAGTGCTCATGTAAATTTCTCTCCTGATATTTACGTGGAAGCAACGAGAAAAACAACAGATATCCCATATCATGGTAGCACGTATACCTGCCAATATGCTAACCTTTCTACTTCGAGTGAGCAAATGTGCAAGGTAGAAGCGTAATAAGAATAAATGTGGCTGAAACAGGTGCGATACCGCTCCGATAGTCGGAATTAAATATCTGGCATTAGCTAAATTATCTTCCCCACCCTGTTTAGACCACGCCTCCAGTATTATAGGGCCACTTTCTGTGAGTTAAAGTCAGCTAGATGTGAACCTGACCACTATCACCCATCTAGTTCTGCAGTAAATAATGCGTGTCAGGTTCTATATTTCAGCCTCGACTTACGTGTCACGGTTCCTGCTCATTTACAGGAAGGTCATTCCTAAAAAGTATTATTATTATTGTTTAATATATTTATATACAGGGACTTTAATTGCTGAGCCAAAATGCCGGTGTACGCTTTGGGTAATTCAGTTAGAAAAATTGTTAACCTAGCATTCTTCGGGCGAAATCAAATTCAAGACTGAGACGCATAACGTAAGATATTTAAATACGAGGAAATACAATATATTGCTCATATTCACAATTCATATTAAACTGTTATAGTTTCACATGAATCAGCTAACTGTTACGGAAAATTTAAGTGAAAGTAGAGGTAACATGACAGGCAATATACGTATACCGTAACATTGCGGCGCGTTCGCATAACCATTTTTGCCGTAGAAAAGCAATAAGTATTACATACTCTGAGTGTGTGTCTGTAGCCTTAGTCAGCATGCAAAGCGCATACTCCATATTATAACGTCATCTGTGGCCTCTCCGATTCTACCATGTTTTCCACATTGTTTCTTACACGACACGGTTTTCGAAAAAGTTATTGAATGTGAAATGTGTTTTGATTTGCTGTACAACTTTTGTCCGAAACATTTTTCATTCCAAAAAGAATTCAGCGAGATATTATAAATGTACATATGTTTTCATGTGACGTACCCGTTGTTCTTATGAGAATTTAATGAAATTGAATTTTCTGGATAGATATTCGAAAAATAATCAAACATCGAATTTCATGGAAATCCGTCTAGTTGGAGCCGAGTTTTTCCATGCGGACAGACAGACGGACGGACATGACAAAGCTAATAGTCGCGTTTCGTAATTTTACGATAGCGCCTAAAACACAAAGGAATGTTCAGCGCCATAACATTAAGTGAACTCGGTCGAAATTCCAGTATGATACCTTCCATTCCTTGTTTAATGCAGCTCCCACTTGGGTTACATTGATTTAACGGCACATATATCCAGATAAGTGAAAAGCCGTTTTTCACATTATAGAATGAAGCCATTACTCACGAGCATAGAAAGACCTGTCAAAAACGGAGCTGGATCTCAAAAATTATGCGCGTTGATTCCTGTAATACCATAGCGCCGTGACGATGCGGCAACTTCTCCGACTAAGCTGTAAAGCAAGCAGTCTCTACAAAATGTTGTAGGCGGTTTAGGTGAAGGAACATTCTCACAACATATGGCCGAGTGGTAAATATTTACGTAACAAGAGTTTTAAAATTAAGAAATTGTACGTTCTGCCCACAGAGTATATTTATGTGTTTGTATGGTCTCTGAACAAACAATAATTATTTCCCGATGCAGCATTAACTTTTGCTTTTATAACTGAAACAGGGTATATTTATTTTGCAGAACGAAATGAATCATTAAATAATTCACATTAACCTTCGTTTTTGTTGGATTCTACGTTAGAATTCAGATCATAATTTATAGGACGATACCACAAGATCACGTGCGCATTGCGCGCACACACACAGATTTAGCGGCGAATATTAGGAGAAGACGGTCATATTCGGTGAAAGAAATTTGAAGGCAGCTGCCGTGGGCCGTTTCAAAGTATACTCCGATACCTCGGTATTAACTTGGAGAAAGTTAAGGAAGCTATGAAAATCTCAAACCAGGATAATCGATGTCGAAGCCGAGATTAGAAAGAGATCTCCCAAACAGAAACACGAAGAGCAATATATTTAGCAACATAGCCTCCAGGATTCAGTTATGCTTTACGATATGAAACTTGAAACATTCTTTAAGATTCTAGTTTATTCACATGTGCATGACATAGTCAATGCATTTATGACTTTCAGTCTCAGCTGAAATACTGGCAAGACCTAAAAGCAAAGTAGGAAATTATTGTACATTGGATTTCACATACTTTCTCGTAGTTTGCTGAGCTATTTTATGCATATCATCGTTTTCACTTTTATTCACATTAATAGGCAAGTATTTCAGAAAGGTAATAGTACTCCACATACCTAAATACAAAGCCAGTTTTTATTTACCTTATATCTGCTGGCTGCATTCATATTCATGGTTGCAGAAAGAGGCACTGTCTCTCTCTGACCTGTTGGTATCCATCTAAAAATATACACGATGTTACATCCCATAACACCGTAATATTGAAGGAAGTACATGTTTTGCCATTGTCTAAAGTGCACCTGTATTGAGACACTACTTTCTGATGGCTCTGTCGCCATGATTGCCAAGCCTATACTTGAATTTGTTTTCACTTAGCTGACGACATTACAGGTCAACATGTTTTGATGCTTGAAGGGAAAGCAGTTATAAAAACGCACTAATGGTGTATAAACACTGACATGGAAATATGTTCAGAATTGTCCTTAGAACATGGCGAATTGTGGGGCCAGACCATATCCTGGAGATGTTTGGAGCATAATATCTAGTGACTTAGATTTTTTCATTACAAAATTGCTTTCTGCCCTTCTGTCAACTGATACGATTATTTAGTAAAATTTCTACTCTTTTGTAATCATGAAGTAGTGTTAGGAAAGTTTCATTTAAGTTTAATTATTTCTGGAGCTCAAAAATTTAAATTTCGAAAATCTACTACGTTTCATAGGCTGGATGTATCTCCGCTTTCAGGTAAGAAACAGATAAGGGAGGAAAGAAGCCTATTTTATGTGAAATATAGACATTTTGCGAAGCTTAAGTTTTACAACATAACTCGTATATTACTTCCACAAATAATGCCTTACATAAGTTCTTAGTGAGCGCTTAGCTACGGTACTTTGTTTATGACCAATAGAGACTTTGTGAGGAAACTATGACATTGAGGTATGTGCGTAGTGTATTCGTAATTCATAGTTACAAGACTAAAAACAAGTTTTTAATTCTTATTTTGCTTAATTTTGGATTAAATCTTTATCGAAGTAAGAAGTTCTTATTGCAAATTACATTTTTTCGAAGAAAACGAGAAAAACGGCACAATTAATTATTTCAAGAAAAATAAAGATGCCGCGATATTTCGACCTCCTCTATAACTTTTACACATCATATAATAAGAATGTTTGTTTATTTTTGTCCTATGGAACAATGAAACGTGGCGTGAGAAGTTACGGTCCTATAGTTTGTTTTTGTATTATAAAGACACAAATTATCAGCACTATATTTTTATAACATGTAGATGCAGGTATAGGAGGAGAACTTTAAGAATGTTTTGTGTATGAAATAAAATAGAGATATGCTTTGAAAACTGGAAGTTGTGTTTCACTTTAGGATCCGTAACTTTATTCTCCCCTTCCTTAATGACGAAAGCAAGCATTTATTTGTTCCCTTATTGTGAATGATACCAAACGTTGCACCAGCTGGTTCTGTAAAATATAATAATCTCGGGAGGCAAGTCTTTTAGGAGGTTACGTTGTATATTTTTATAAGTGCGTTATTTAACGACGCCGTCAATTCCTTACATATATGTAGCGTCGGTGATTGTTGTATGACTGAGTATACGGCACTGATGGAATAGTATTCGGAGGAAAACCTGCTCCAGTGTTACTTTATCGCCACAAATCCCACATAGACGGAATTGAAATCTATCCCCAGCCATTCCCAGTGTTTAAATGCCTGATTCACAGCACGGCATTGGCAAGGCCTTATATCTTAGGAGAAATAAACCTTCAGCAACAAAGTTTGGAGAACTTCAAAATTCGCGTAATGAACTACAATTTAAATATGGCAGAAATATTAGGCCTGTCACTTTGAAACAATGCTGGCCGAGGGATATTTCTTGTGGAATATATGCAACAGCTGCTATTAAATGAAATTACGTACCCTCGTACACTAAATCTTTTGCCACTTGTTCGTAACAACTTTATGAATTACATGTTTGATAAATCAAATTTACCATTGTAATTTGAGTATTTTACTTAATACCTGACAGATCCAGTGATTTAGTGGATAACATGTGAGTAATTATATGTATTGTCTGAATCAAATTCAGGTAAACGCAGAATGCATCATGCTCTAATATATTCCTTGAAATTCTGGAGAGAAATAAACCAAAGTCGCTTATGTTGAGTCACCACAAGGTCTGTACTAGCCACATGGTTTCTCTTTACTTAAGACTGAATTTTACTGTTAGAGTCCATTGAGAGAATTAGTGAATGATTAATTAGGTGTAATGTTGCAGGGGAGAAATTGAGGCCTAATTTAAGGTATTATCTTGGAATTTTTTTCGGAAGATTAAAGAAAGCCTCGCTATGTCTCAAATTAGCTGGTTACGGGTAAATATTTGAATACCGCAGGCCGCGAATACTAAGCAGGAGGGCCAATTACGTGACAGAAACATTAGATTGTCACCGCATTTACGCAGTGGATGTAATTTAATTTATAGAGCAGAGTAATTCTTGAGGAGAAAATATCCTCTCAACTTATCAACTATTCCTGTCTTTATGAAAACAGACTGTTTATTGCCGACTTTAGAGCCCCTACATTTTTGGGTCTCGTTACATTAGTCCTCATCTTCTTAGCGCGTTTAAGGTAAGCTCTATATGAAAAACACAAAGACATATTATTTATTTCAGATTGACTAGACACATTTTTTTAATTATAAACATCTGCGCTCCAGAATCTTTATTCTTCCTACTTTCTGCTTAAGTAATTTTGATTCGAAAGTACAAATTGGATGTCTTAATTTTTCCGTTACTTTCTATCGTATGAAACTCTTTGATCTCAAGCACTAGAACACAATACGGGTTTCCCATATTTCTTTTGCATAGCCCGCGACAAAAAGTTGCATTTTTTTCCAATAAATTCTTATTCATTTCCAAGCTGAAACCTACCCCTCGTCGGTGCTATCTCATAATTTTTACGGAAGGATAAAAGGGCCGTCGGTTAATAGCGTTCTATGCAGGCCTGTATTCTAGTCCGAAAATTCTTTGTGGTCTGCTGAAAAAATAATTGTCACTTTCTGGACGAATGTTCCTCTAAGAGGTAAGGTCCAGTAATTTAAACTGCATCAAAAACAAATACTGTGTCACAGTCTCACGTAAGTCTGTAAATATGGATAATGTTCTTGGATTTGTTTCACAGCAACAAAAAAATTAGAAAATATTTTTAAAAGACCAGAAAAATATGTTATCACATTAAAGCTAAATTAAAGGACGTAAATAATACGCTATACGACGTATAAGAAGAATTTGAGGTATCAGATATCGCACTTAAATTATATGTGGCTCAGCGAGACGTAAGACTTGTTTGTGCAGATATTTGTGCAAGAAAAGTTTGTGAAGAATTAAGAGCTTGTGTTAAGAAATCAGGTGTTATGTGTTTTGGTTCAGACCCCGTCTTTATACATGAATTGGCCACGTAAATACACAATACGTTTTTAAATAAAAATGCTACTATTGTGTTGTGTTGGTGTTACTGTGCTCCTATACTTATACATAAGAAACAACTTTATTGACTTCAGCGCTAAAAGTGAAACAAGTTCTAGTGCATCGCAACGTGACCAGCTACAATAAATCATTCGAACTTTATTCTGTAATCACCGTGCATCTTTTCACATTCACTATTTAAATACACCAACTGGATGCAACTTTATTTAAAAAAACTGTATAGTTTTTTAAATAAAGTTGCATCCAGTTGGTGTATGTAAATAGTGAAAATCATTCGAAGTTTGAGAGATACGGCCCTCAACAAACAAACAAACTGACTGACTGACTGACTAACTGACTAACTAAATGATAACTAGCAACTCAATGGAGCAGATTTCTTCGTGATAAGACAGTGTCCTCATCTAGTCAAAAATTCCTTGCATTTTGTGTAACCCGAAATTTCATTTCTTTGCTTAAAATATTTGGCCACTTTTACCTATTTTGAGCTGCATAAATCCAGTCAACGCTTTCCCATTCAATTTCCATAAGATAAATTTTAATATCATATTCCGAATTACTCTTGTGTCTGCTAAGTGGACACTGTCCTTTAGGTTACTCCACCAAACCCGTGTAGCCGTTTTTCTACTCCGCCGAATACGATACATATGTATTTACCGTAACTTGACAGAACTAAATGTTTCCAGAACTCAGGCTCCGATCATCAAAAGGGAGCTATAAAATTATATTAACCGAAGTATTACGCCGTAATAATAAAAATAATAATAATAAATTCTGTTTACTTTAACCAATGCGAATTGTCAGTTTACCTGTGTGTACAGCAGAACGCCTTTCCCAAAACTCTCTCTCCAGTTGACGGTCTTCATTATGAATTCAGGCTAAACTCACCCCCTTGTGTTTATTCGTAGGGAGTAATACTAGTGGAAAAGGATGGAGCAATTTAAAGTCTTGTCGCACGAGCGTTGGAAGAAATACAGCAAGGGCTTAAGATAACAAAACCAGGGACTCCTCTAATACACTGCACTGTGTGGTGAAATGGAATTCGAAATTATGTTGTGCAGAAAGGCATATTGCTTTGTACGAGCGGGTAATTAATATGATAATCTTTTTGTTCTTCAGAAATTATAGTCAGCAATTTTTAAAATATTCCTTTTCCCTTTAATCTGTAGGTGTTGGGCCATAAATATAACTTTGAATTGAAAAAGATAAAAATTTGGTTGTTGAACGATTAATCAGAAAATTTTTTAACTTTTCTATGGTAGATTATAATTAAAAACATTGACAAACTTGGGATGACAAAAGGTAGATACATAAATACAAACGTAATTCTGATTTTAAAGAAACATTTAATATAATAAATTGAGAGAATATAATTGTATATATTCCTGCTTAAATTTATATTACCTTGCATTAAGATACGAGAGAAAATGTCATAAATTGAAGAGAGGAAACGAAATATGTCAGAAATTGTAGCTACAATGAAAACATGTTGGGGGAAAGGCATTGCCACAAAACACTGTCACACAGCTGTAGCTGTGAAGTCCCTACTTAATTTTAGAGTCAGTTTGGCCGAGGACGAGAAGAAGAGGCGGTGCTGACCTGCTAACGAGTTTGCACAGTTGCTGCACATTTAAAAATACACTACACAAATACGTAATTATAATAGGGCTTCACGCTGTGTTTAGTGGCCAGAATAAGTTTCATAAAGTCTTAAACTTTATCTCAAAATCCTTTAATGATGTTCCACATCATGAAATTAGAAATTATGATTTTTGTAGCTACGTGTATATGATAATAGAACAAAGCCTTATTTTCAGCTACAGTTCAGCAACTTTGTTTAAAATATTTATATGACTTATTTTATATTTTACATAGGCAGTAGACGAAGTGCTGTAAATTTCAAGGATTCAGTTATGGGTTGAAATGTAGTGATCGAGAATGTTGAAAAGGAATGGAAAGTACCAACTAATTAATAACTCTGTGGAGCAGATTTTTTACCATAATAATAATAATAATAATAAACATGGCTCAACAGCCCTGTATGGGCCCGGGTCTCCTCTTGCCTCCTCTTTTCGAGGTTACTAAGTCGTGCGCATTCGTGGCAGTTGGTGACTGGTCAACTGGCTGCGCTACTGTTTCTATCGATCCTGATGTGCCCGCCAGAGCCATCTGACAGGCAGTCAGGAGACTTGGGTGAGAAATGGAGGCAATTTGGCTTACGCAACATTTTTATTCATGCCCGTAAGGTTCTTTTACATGCCGTAAATCTACGACATGGGACCGACGGCTTTACTTCCCCTCCAAAGGAAGTGGTGCTCCGGATTCTTATCACCCTTAAAATCGACCTCGGTCGGGATCGAACCCGCGAACCTTGGGTCCAGTGGCGAGCACGCTAACCACTAGTCCACCGAGGTCGACTATTGTAGGAGATGAAGACAGTATTTTCCTCTGAGATTGGTAACCACCTACCAGACTACGCGTTCTCATCATTTATAAAGCACGTTATGGCATATGGGAAACTAAGTACCTGGTACAAAACAAAAGGTTAATTCCATAAGGTATTTTAACATAACATTTGTTCGTATATTTCCAAAACAGATTTAATGTTCATAGTGCGAAAATTCGATGGCGGGTGTCACCTTTTTTTTAAATTAAGCGCCTATTTCGTGGAAGTGAGATTGACAGTAAGGAAGAAGAAGTTTCATATTGCGGGTTATACTCCTTATTCACCGGAATACGTTTATCAGACAGGAATTTAAATCCAGCACTTGAAGACACCGAGTCGTTGTATCATGCAATTCAGCACACTGCGCCTCACGATGAACAAATTTCGTCACTCGTTTTTATGTTTGTCCTTTAATATGCTACTCTTTATTTATCTTGCACTTAGTAAGTTATATAAAAAAGTACCAGGGGATTAAAAGTTTTTTACAGGAATAAAGTTGGAAAGTATGTAGGAGGTATTGTTTGCGTAGCACTCATATTGCTAGGCCTGATTATTTTAACCTGTTATAAAAATGTATATAAGGGAACAGTTGAAACCAATCTTGAGAAAATTCTGAGGCCAAGATATACTACGAGAATTAAATGCTAGAATAAAAATTGTTGTATAATTTTATATTTACTATTAGTGCTTGAGAACAATATTTAAGTATTTCGTATTTCTATGCCGCAGCATTGTACGACTTAATATCACTTTGATTTTACGTTTGGGATCCTGGCAAAAAATACATGCCTACGCCTGTTCCAAAGATATTTAGCGTGGTGTCAGTTTGGTTTCGTGCAGCAGACTGAGTGGCATAAAGGAGCTGCAAAAGCTTGTGGTCGTTAATTCGCCGTGACCCTTTCTTTAATTCCAAGCACCAAAGAAAGAACGGCAATAAAAGGAACTTTTGTCTGCAACATTTGAAATTGTCTCCTTTTAAGTAGCAGGACGCTTGATAAAGAAAAAACCGAGGTATTTGTATTGCTGTCCTACACCTACCCATTTCACAGCCAGGATAAATAACATGCTCACATAGATTTTGTAATAAAACACACTAAATATTTTATCTTCCTACATTTTAAATAATTTCTTACTTTTAAAAAGTAAAAGGAATACTCTGTTTTATTTTGATGAACTAGTTCATTTGATTAATAGAAGTAAATGGGATGCCAAGAAAATGTCGCAGCAAGTTGAAATGCACATAAAAGTAATAGACCGTGACGTGTTTTATAGAGGCACGTATTGCATTTCTGAAAATTAGTTTTGTGGGCTTATGGGCAGACATGCTTCTGCTCAGGTAATATTTGTGCATTTATTAATTTATTTGTTCACAATTTTCCATTCCTTAAACTCTTTAGTGTCTTCCATCCTATCTCGTCCATATTTTCATCAAATTAATATTTTAACGTATTTAAATAGCGTATATCACATTTTCTTTTCCTCTTTTGTGAATATAAGTACACCTCATCAAGTAAAAGTAAATGTTAGTTCTGTTCCTGCTACACTGTACATGTAAATGCAACTGTTCTCCCTTTCAGCTGCAGAAAAGAATTTACACATCACCTGGACGAAACACGATTCTGGAGCAGTAAACGTCACGTGTAATGCTCAGGGTGTGTACCCAGAACCAAAGATGGCACTCTACAGGGAGAGTGAAAATAAGTACGTACCAAGGCCTTTATTTCTTGAGGTTTTCATAAATATTTTTTATCTATTCTGGTCGTCTGGCCCAAAACATTAATGTACTTGTAAGAAAATGATTGTCTTATAGGGTTTGGAGAGAAAAGAAACCAGTTTAAAGAACAGACGGCCACAGAAACCATGGTGGTTCTTAAATGAGTGAACAGGTAACCTCTTACTGATTCCTTATATTATAAAATTTCACAGGATGGAAAAAGTATATAACACTATCGTAGTGTTACAATTAAAACGCCTGATTAATATCTCGGTGGTTTCAGGTTCGAAACCCTTTTCAATTTATTGGATGCTATGTTTGCTCCTTCCCTGTTACCCTCTGCCCTTTCAGCTGTATGAACTTATCTCTAAATTTTCTCACGCACCTCAGAACCCTTCAAAGTAACTTCGTTGAAACCGCACAATGCGATGTCTTATAACTTATGTTTCTGAGAAAAGGGGTTCAAATAAGTTAAAAACGAAGCAAAGTAAAATCCATTAAGACATCTTTGCATTATTACACGAGATACATCCAGTTAATATAATAAATTAAGGTTCTGAAGAAGAGTTATCACACATATTTGCGAGTTGTTTTGTATTCCGTCTTCCTTTTCAAATTCAGAATATTATAATTGATGGATTTGTGCGTATATTTTTATAAACAGTATTCCACAGTAAAACGACCCCTGATCAGCCCTATAAACCAGGATCGTTTTAAAGAAGGTCTGGGGTCAGAAGTAAACTAGTGCTTTTCAGAATACGTTCTTAATTCTTTGTGTTAAGATGTACAAGATGGATATATTTAGGTGAGAGACTAGGCTACGTCGACTTTTAAAAACTTCGGATTGTTGCGAACACAAATCAGAACTATAATGGTTATAATAAGTGAGCAATGGTGCGCAACATGGCTTTCTCAGGAGCAATGGTTTTATTTTTTTTTTGTTAATTCATGCCATGAATCAGGCGGTTACTCGCCGACGTAGTACCACTGCTGCTTGACGGACTCGATCCCAGACAAGTCATTGTGAGATTTGTGGTTGACAGAATGGCACAGGGGAAGTTCCTTTTCTCCCAGTTCTCCGGTTGTACCCTCTCTGTTTCATTCCTCTCATACTGCAAAATAACAGTTTTCATATACGTAACATCGATATCATTCAAACTTAGCTATTCGAAGCATCCTCAAAAATAATTCCCTCCTACTTTTATATTAATCTCCTTTTGCCCAAAGGATAATAATCGAGTGCTATTGTAAACAAAGCCCTTTACTATTAATCAAATGAAAATAATAACATGAAATGCATCATGTCTCAAGAACTTCAAATTCTTATACTTGTAAGTAACTTGTTCTGTCCAGCATGTCAAAAAATTATCCACCGGTATGGAATCCGAAATTCATTATATTTGTGAGAATTCATCCGATGTGTTTTAAAGCAAACGTTATTCATAATGATTTGGAAATCAAATAAAGCCCAGACACTGAAAAATAATATTACTCTCCAAAATAATGGAAATGATATCTCTTCGTCCTCTGCTCCAAGTATTAGGCTTTGTGTCTTGTTTTGTTTTCAATTGAATTAGTATTTCATCTTCTCCATGGTATTTATATATTTCCATATCCGCCTTTTGCTTCGGTTGTAATTTAAGATTAACATTAGAAGTCTATTTTCATCCGTCCTTTATTAAACACGTTAATAAGACTTCAGTTTTAAGTTTTCTGTTTTCTTCTTCAGATTTTGCATATTTTATGGGTTCCGTATTTCTGTATCTCTCTTAAACTCTATGAGGATAAACCCACACTCTGATATTAAGAACCTTATCTCAGCTGACTCGATCTTCTTTAACATGTCAAATGAAATGCACAATTCTCGTAGTTCTAACAAGTCATCACAGATGTGGCCATCATATTTTAAGCCGTTTGCTTTCGGCTATTTAATGATTTTAAACGCTGATTTGTTCTTGTCTTTCACTAATACGTCGTCGAGTGTTTTGAACAGTAGTTAACGTTATTCTTTAAAAACCCTATCACCAAAACATTTCGGTTCTGTGACACAGGGAGAGTCTGAAGGACGTCCTAGTGCAGGTGTCAAGGTCGCACATGTGTTTCGATATCTCGGCAACAAAGATCCTGGACGACGGGGACGTGCAAACACCCACCATTTTTGACTGCGAGCTCAAGATACCTGAAGCGCAATACGCTGTCAGGAAAAGTATCGTGTATTATCCAGGTAAGCTGATTGCTAAAGATTTCCTAAATTTGCGTGGCAATGGCTTATTTTTTAAGGATATTGTGTTCAATATTTTCCATAGTCTGCAGTATTCTTATTGTACATGTGATTTCGGGATATGACTACATCTTAGACCTCAAGTAATTGCTTTTATTTGTTAACAGGTTTTACGTAGGTTTGTTCTAAGTTTTTCGTGATACTTGGGGCTAAATTCGGGAGTGTTTGAAAGTTACACTTGTACAGTAAGCAGTAGGACATTCCGACATCCTGTTCCTTGAAATAGGGGTTGTAAAATATTGATCAGTATAATAACCACAAATCGCCTGTAGTCGGTGGAAGAGACAACTCTTCAAAGGTCGCGTGTTACAAATATGTATCACACAGTGGACAATATGTTCCATAATATTGGTATCTGTATCGTTGATACCACTTTTTTGTGCAACTCTTGTTTTTCTAGAAGCTCATATCACACACACACATGTCTTGATTGACAAACACATAACAATCTCAAATATAGTAATACTAAGGCTGCAGCAGTGTGGTGGATAATACCTATGAAATTACTGTAGAAGTTTGCCGCATACAGTGCATGTTATTACCTGTATATTGCTTGTGAACAAATATCGATAAAAGAGCTCCCCATCGGATAATTAATAAGAATACCAGACGGCCGATAAATAGCAGCAAAATGAGTGGCTGTATGGATAGTCCAATATGTCACTCTGCCTTTCCTTTACTATAAAACTGAAAACAGAAAATATATGTCATGAAGTCTGGCAAAAGATGTAAAAGTGTCAATAATTTTTCATCTCAGAAGTAACAGTAATTAAGTTTTATATCGTAACAGAAGCCCCTTTGTTTCGAAAATATACATACAAGCGTTAAAACTGTAAAGGATAGTGAAATATCTAAAATGTGTGGTTTAGTTGATATTTTATTATTCGAATTACAGAAAGGATTTAGTAAATTGCAGTAATTGTGTCTTTACCACGGCTCCTTCTCTTTCCAATTCGCCAAGAGTATATCTCATGAGTCAAAATACAAATTTTCCAGTAAAGTAAATGAAAATTAATGATAAAGTTCAAAAGAAATTTCTCTTTGTGGTATGGTGTAAAACAGTGCGATACACACGTTGTCTTCCTTTACCGGTGACGAGTTTGTAATCTGTCACCAGGCGTGCAAAATATGGAAGTATGGACATTTTATACAAAATAATTTTCAGGTTCTATATGCGATGTCTTTTCTCAAATTGGAAAATAAGAAGCTTAGAAACTCGTAAAAATGAAAATAACATTGAACTCATCAGCGAAAATCAGAGAACATACCTTTTTTAAGATTTAAAATAATCTGAGAAAATTACATTGCGACTTTGTGTTCGCATTTCTGTGATTCCATAAACCTTCTATCGTATTGCACTTTGGTGTTCCATATATAATACGTACTTAATATATTAAAACTTTATTTCACGAACTTTAAAAATACACATCACTTCCTACAGGCTTCCACGCATACAATTATGTGGCACGTGTTTAAATTTTAAATGAATTCGTAGTTTCATGTTCAAAGACAAATCAGTGTTACAGAGCAACGTTATTGCTTAAAGCATTATTCTTTTTATTTGCGCTTCGTTTAGGGCATATAAACTTGTTACGAGCCGCTTAAACATAACGGTCTATTAATAGTCATGTATTAAATAAAATATTGTTTTGGTAATCATAAACAATTTATAAGCATGTTCTAACTCTTAAGTGAATTTAAGGAAACTTTTCACGGCGTAAACATAATTCAGACTCTTGTAATAAATACTACTCGTACATATCCACTATGAAAGTGATTAGGAATTAACACTGAATAGTCCACAAAAATACGTACAATTTTCCTACCTGAGGGCGATACTTTATGTGGAAACGTACTGAAACCTGACACGAAAATAATAAAACATTAGATTCTCAAATGGTGCTTCAAAGGCTCGTAAATTACAAGAATGAAGTGATCATTATTTATATGTTGTTAAATATGTTTATTCATCTGACAGACAAAGTGGTGTATAGGCTATTGGGTAATTTCACGCGACAAATGACTTGCACTAGCAGCTAATTAGTATTTATTGAGGCTCTGATTTTGCTTACGAATCCTTCTGCTGGTCAGTAATTTTTTTCTAGCTGATTTAGTCTTCATTTATGTTAGAAACGTGTAAGTGCTGCTGAAGAAATGTTGACGTAACAAGAAAATGATTGGTACTTTTTACACAGAACCTATAATTTTCTTGTTATTAAATTAAGAAAGATGATTTAAGGGGAATGTTTGAATTACAATTGCAGGAAAGAGTTTTTTTGAAACTTGAAAATTTGAAACATTTGTGAAATCTGGATGTAGAAGAACAATGATGTATATTATGGCATTATTAGGTGTGAGGGTGTAAAGAGGATTCAGCTGGCTAACTACAGGATAAATGTTATTTCTTCACATTGCTATAAACGCTTTGGTTTCACGAAAATAATTTAATTTATTAGCCAGATAAAACGTGACATGTTTAAGGAGACATTGTATATTGTGATGATAATTTATCAAATAAAGCGAAGACCCTGTGAGACAGGCCACCCAAATAAGGTTGCAATGTCCTGCAGTTACCCTACGGGTAGTGCTACGGAGCGGACTAGGAGACTATTAGAAGTGCATTAGTGCTTTGCGTCTATTGTCGAGCATTGTCAGTCATGCAAATCAGGTATTGTGGTATAAACTGCTTTTCAGGTACCTCTATGTGCAAAATGTAAAGAGTACTTTGCAGATTTTCATCTACAAAGTATTTATTGCTTGAAGTGTGAACATTATATAGTAAGTTAAAAATATTCAGGTAGAGCTGGACGCTTTGTATTTCGCCCATTCAGTGAAATCCTTCTTGAAAATTTATATTTGGTCAACTAGAAAAGAAATCCCACTTGCTTAAGAAAATCCGTTTTTGTCACCGTGTCTACAAAAGACCGAGCACAGAGTCATACCTGAGACGATGAAAATAATTAATTTCCTCACATGTATTATTTAATATATGCTTTAATATTATTGTTAAGTGTATAAATATCCATACTAAGTTTCGTAAAACTGGCCAGTTAGACCTACGATTTAAGCAGGGACACATTAACACAACCACACACAAACAACGTGGTGATCTCACTAAGAAAATTCTTCCTCAATGAAGTAGTGTAGAATAAAATTATCCAGTTAGGAAAACTGACCAAGAAGCTGTGGCAGAAGCTGATGGGATGACAAAACAGAGCTTTACAGAATATCTTTCGTAGAATGTTGCGAGATCTACAGAAAGTGATTAAAATACAGTGTGTTGTAGAAGGTCAAGTTGGAGACAGTGTTATATATGATACTAATGATGAAAGGAAATTATTATAAGCAAAAGTGACTTGTTTTGACAGAATTACATTGACTGAAACATATTAAAGAAATTTAAAATATTATAAGAACATTTATTATTACATCAAAACACAATAGTAAAACAGGACAGACTAAATTCCTTAAGCCACTGCCAATTCTTCGCAGTTTGAAACAACAAGCTATGAAATAGCATTTGTGATGGCAAAATTACTTATTCTATATTACGTATATTTCAGCTGAAGATAGTACGATAACACAGAAACCTATAGCCAGCATGAAAAAGAGTAAGAAATATTCGGGACGTAAGGTTATTTATAAAATGAGATGTATAACAATAAATTCAGACAAGCAAAAATGACTCTAAATTATGCTTACAAAGAAGATTTATTTAGTGAAATTGTTGGGTAACAAAAATATTTAAGCTGTCGTTTTTTATTTTACTTCTGTTGATAACTTTTTGAGATGATAGAAAATTATCCATCCGGCTGAGTATTGCCTCAGTAAAATAATCTGGTGTTTATTCTAATTCGAAGTATGTTTAATGCTTGCAAAAAAATAGAAATGTTTTGCTCCTCCAAAGGGCACAAAATGGTCCATATTTCTGTGAATGTAATTAAATAATGGTACACTTTCGTATTTTGTGCTGTGAATTTAGGAAAATTGATAGAGATATATTCCAGCGAATGCAAAATACTTACGTCAGAGCAGGGGAAATGTAGGGAATAAAGGCCATGAGCGTGGTAAGAAATTACCAGTGAAGGTACTGAATTGCTGACTAAATAAACAGCGGGCGTGCCGTGCGGTACAGTATATTTCAGTGATTAACTGGCAAATAGTTCGTTGAGGGTTTCACCCTCCTTGAGGAAGGCTAGGGGCGTGTCCGCAGCCTACGTGACTAATTGACTTGTGGCAGTTGGAAATGGTAGAATGTGGGTAAAACGAAGCACCTATTTACCTAAACACTGCGTTAATCTTGGCTCTGGTCTCGTCCAACTCAAACGTGCAAAGAATCTGTCGATCTGCCTTTAGGGTAGCACAGTCTACTTATTGTAACTTTACTGTAATGCAGTACGATTTATAAGACGTAATTTTTCTCTTCTGTTGTACACTCGGACCACAGATGCCATCAAGGGTATCACACCTTTGCATTCAGGGTTATATATGGGATATTCCTAGGATTTTCAGTTACAAAACTGCGCACCACGTAAACTTATTTCCTGGTCGACTTTCTTACACATAAAGACAAAAATTTAAGTTGGATATGGTCACTATCAGCAGAAGCACGCAAGTTTCTACCAAATACAGGGAACACACACAGAATACATAAAACAAGTTTCTACAAAAAATGGAACACATCCCAGAATACTTAAACTAAGTTTCTACTAATTAAATGGAACACGTCCCAGAAAACGTAACCCAAGTTTCTGCCAATTAAACAGAACACATCCCAGAATACGTAAACCAAGTTTCTACCCATTACAAGGAACACATCCCAGATTACGTAAACCAAGTTTCTACCCATTACAAGGAACACATCCCAGATTACGTAAACCAAGTTTCTACCAATTAAACGGAACACATCCCAGAATACGTAACCCAAGTTTCTACCAATTAAAGAGAACACATCCCAGAATACATAAACCAAGTTTCTACCAATTAAACGGAACACATCCCAGAATACGTAACCCTCGTTTCTACCAATTAAAGAGAACACATCCCAGAATACATAAACCAAGTTTCTACCAATTAAACGGAACACATCCCAGAATACGTAACCCAAGTTTCTACCAATTAAAGAGAACACATCCCAGAATACATAAACCAAGTTTCTACCAATTAAACAGAACACATCCCAGAATACGTAAACCAAGTTTCTACCCATTACAAGGAACACATCCCAGATTACGTAAACCAAGTTTCTACCCATTACAAGGAACACATCCCAGATTACGTAAACCAAGTTTCTACCAATTAAACGGAACACATCCCAGAATACGTAACCCAAGTTTCTACCAATTAAAGAGAACACATCCCAGAATACATAAACCAAGTTTCTACCAATTAAACGGAACACATCCCAGAATACGTAAAACCAAGTCTCTACCAAATAAACAGACCACATACCAGAATACGTAAAACTTTGAGAGCAACGGTTTGAGAACCACAGTTATCAGAACCAAAAATAGCTGAGTTTGTTCACAATGTATTTTTCTCTAATCCGATTGACACACTTTATTAATGCTTAAAAACCTTAGAATAACGTGAAATACATTTAAATACTCATTTCGAACCGCGCAGAAAACATTTCCCGTCTCGGGTATCAAAACAAGTCAGTTAATGCTATTCAGGGAAATAGTCTCCCTTTGTTCTGAGACACGTACCACACACATTAATACACTGTGTAGGAAGAATGTTCAATTTTTGGGTGTTAAACCTGATGGTGCATAAAGTAACCGCTAGGCTTTCAAAGGTAAGTTTTACCAGCATATAGGCCTATCTCTTTCGAAAAAGGTCTGTTCTGTCGTGCCAAATCATCCATGCACCTGCACACCGGACAAAGGTCTGAACGTACGGGTCGGTTCAAACAAACTTCGTTCGGTAGGAGTAGACTAACCTCTGTTTAGGCATTTCTGTAGAGTTTGGAGAATTTTAGAGATATCTTCGTATATGTGCATAAACAAGTTTTCATAATGAAAGCGCTTGATGGATTTCAATAACTTTATGTGTTGCATTAAGTATACGAGTATTATTCTATGCACTTGAAACTTATAAATGTTAATAGCTTTTCCGTAGAAAAAATCCGTCCTCGGATTTCGTGAAAAAATGTGTTGTTCTTGGTGTTCCACTTTCACTAGTATTTGTGAAGCCCCTTGTGCATTTGTACTTTGGAGTTGAGATGTATCTGACCTACTTGTAACGATAGTTTATGATCCCATGGTCTACTTAACAGTGGTTGTCGTTGGCCTTCAGATAGGAATTCAGCTCAAATTCCAAGCGTGACCAGGAAACAGCTAGCCGTTGAGGAACCTCCTTATTCAAGTACAACTAGGTGAGTGCAGCTTTGTCGCGCAAACAAAGTTGTTACTCTACATACATACATACGTACGTACGTATGTATGTATATATGTATGTATGTATTTCTTGTATGTATGTATGTACGAGTATGTACATATGTACGTATGTATTACGTATGTGTGTATGTATGTATGTACGTACGTATATATGTATGTATATATGTACGTATGTATTACGTATGTATGTATGTACGTATATATGTATATATATATGTGTATGTATGTATATATGTATGTATGTATGTATGTATGTATGTATGTATGTATGTATGTATGTGTGTGTGTGTGTGTTCGTGTGGTGGATGGGTCATGTTAGTTTTCGGTCACTCAGTGCTTTTGATTAAAATATGGAAAAAAATGCGAAAAGCGATTATTAGGTTCGTTATGTCTGTCAGACCGTCCAGCCGTAAGCATGGAACAACTCGGCTCTCACTGAACGAATTTTCATTGAATTTGATATTTGTCGAAAATCTGTGGAGACAATTGATGTTTCATTAAAATCTGACAAGAATATCGGGTAATTTATTAGAAGACATTTGTATATTTATGAAAATACCGCACTGAATTCTTCCTAGAATGAGAAATGTTTCTCACAAACCTTTTAGAGTAAATCAAAACGCACACTTTATGTTCAATAACTTTCCAGAAAATCGTGCCATGCATGAAGTAATGTGGAAAAATTTGGTAGAACCGGACAGCCAAGACGACAATATAGTATGACGCATGCGCTTTGCATGCTGGATGACTACGTCTACAGGCACACACTCAGGATATGTAATACTTATAGCTTTTGCACGGCAACAAAGGCTACGCGAAAGCGACTCAATGTTACGTTGACACGTACGTTGTCTCTGTTGTTCAAATATGTCTCACCACAGTAGTCTTTCCAAGAGCAAACTTTTTGTATTTACCATACTTCTCTGCGACAGGCCGTTTAGGAAAACGAAGATGGGGTGGACAGACAGACGGGCGTTTGGGTATTAGACCCACTATAGAAGTTCATTACATTTTTGAGTTATTTAATAAATTTTTATTTTGATGACAGTTCCTACAGGAAAGAATAAATATGATCGCTTTCTAAGATAAATTCCGTTTCGGAATTTTAGACTGTAAGAAATGGGTATACCAGTAGTCTGTAAATTTAGAATCCGCAATATTTCGAAGCAGAACTGATGATTGCTTGAAAAAAAAATCATCGCAAGGGAAGCAAAAAATCCTGTATTACAAAATACTTTAAAATATTTAAATGTAGTATCCAATACGATATAAACAGTAACGAGAAGATTTAGAATCGGATAGAATTAAAAATATTACATGTGTTTTGAGAACTGGAATAGAAACACAAAATATTCTCTTACAAACATTAAAATCCAAGTCTTATGAGCCATTGTGCCATGTATATTGGCAAATCGTTAATTGAGTTTCGGAGAAGTTTGCTGCCAGGACCTTCTGCATAAGTTCTTCTTGAACTAGGCAGCAAAGTCCTCCAAAACTGCGGTAAATGTTCATTAATCTACTCGGCGTCATATACCGATGGTCTCGAAACTTCATTAACACTTGTAAGAGAACTTCAACCCTTACCTTACAGAAACTTCCACACTTGACATCCTCAAAAACCTGTCACCTCTGAGGTATATCTAAATATAAAAAAATTGATGTCATTATACGGACAGGAAACGCAACTTATTACAGCTATTTCCATTTTATAGGCTCGTAGGAAAGCAGGGAGTATTTGCTCGGATTACAACAGTACTAAGTGATGGTACTGAATCAGAAATTTTGGTATTGTTAAAAAGAGATTCAGTCATGGGGCTCTGAAATAAGAAAGGTAGAATTTAAAGAAAAACAAAATTAAATTCAGAGTTACTGGATTTGTTCTTTACGTGCCAAGATGACCCACTTCTAATGCAAGAATAAACGCTTGAAATAATATTCATTATGGCAACGTAGTTTCAAAACTCGTAATTTGTTGTTATCATTTGCATAATTTCCTTATTAGACCACGCATTTGTACCAATCCATAAACAAGTTACCGTGATGCAGAAACACAAGGAATTCTCTTCATAGGAGATGCGTAGCTTGTATGGATACGAGTGCACATGAAATGAATATGAACTTCTCACTAGGAGAAAAGAATGAAAAAGGTGATGCTCATCCTTTTATTGCTGTTCTATAGGTTTGAGGTTTAAAGGTTCGTACGTTAAAGAAAAAACTATAGACCGTATTTATGTGAAAAGATTGCCTACTTCGTCCTGGAAGTTTTCTGCAGATAAAGGACTGCTATTTCTTTTGTAAAAATTACATACCTTATCGATTGCGTGATTAAAGTTTCTAAATTACACTGTAACTTCCACATTGTATCATACTTGGTTACACTGATTAAATTTGGGAGAGAAAATGTTAGAATTTGTTGGAAAGAATCGTAGGGTAATTTAATTAAACTCTGAAGCACTACTGATATATGACCCTAAGAAATTTGTTTACTTAAAATGTGTGGTTTAGTGTCGTCTTGACTACGCGTTATAAAGGAATATGTAATGTTACTTACAATAAATTTTCAGAGCAAGTCGTTTGCAGGAAAATATTCTGTGGTTCGGTTAAACTACTTCCAGTGTACTTTAGCTAAGCGCTAGCTGTGTCCTGTCGACCAAACTAATGGTGTGATATGTTACAACAAAAATGTGTTTTGTGAAGCTAAATGTTAAATCTTGAAGCACATGTGAAACTTCCTGTTTTCTAAATGTAACGTAATGTACGTTGATTGCTAGTTACCGACGTTTCGGTTAAAGATAGTGCCTTCGTCCCGTACTCTGTTGTGTAGTCTGCGGTTTGTTCCGAAACGTCAGAATCTAACTACCGGCCTACTCGGGATCGCATCAGAAAATAGTGTTCTTACAGTTGGTTATCATTGTGAGAAATTGAGTATCTCAGAATTATTAAGAAAACAAGAACTTCTGCTGTTGAAATGACAGAATTCCAAAAGCTTAAAAAGCTACAAACGAATATATGTAATAAACTCCCAATTAACATTGAAGACAATATTTTTTGTTTTAATTTCCGCAATACTTCCCATAAATGCTTAGTTATTTTGGAAGTCAGCACAAGACAGGTGAGATAGACTGAACTTGTAGTACACAGACTCTAAGGTTTACATTAAACACTTTACTCACAGAACGTGGAAGTTGGAGACTAGTTGAGCATTCTAGGCGTAAATGGGTGGATGACAGTACAGCAGATCTTACAGACACGGGGTGTGCATATATGTACTAGAGTCATATGTCTCAGTGGCTTTCTATTCTAACTTGTCGGATATTAACGTCTTTAAAAAGTCAATGATGCACAGAGCCAGTTGCTTACGCCAAACAAATAGCACTGCTTATGTGATGTCACAGAGCCAGATATGAAACATTGTAAGCATCCATTGTGAACAAAGTATATTAACATTTCGTGAAGGTCTAATACGGGCCAGCAAATTTCCTGTCTTAAATACATTGTGAAGCAGTGGTGTAGCTAAGTTAGAAGTGACGTGTGTAGATTTAGCAGGAAATCTTCTTTATCAAAGGCGCCAAATGTGGTGGTATTGAGTATTTTTGAAAAACTTTGCATTTTGTGTCCCTCGAAAGATCATTAAACCAGAGATGATCTTAGTGGCAAGCCATAGAATATATTACAGTATATTTTGGAGATAAATTGTCTAACTACGTTTTATATAAAAAGGAGTTTCTGTCCCAAAACGTAAAACTAATGCGCAGATATTTATTTCTGTGGAACTATTAGTATAATTGTTGCTGTTCTGTTTTATTTTATTTCTGTGAAGATCTTGTTATATGAGCATTCTGTTTGCTTTGTATTTGTCGGAAATGAATTCGAAGCATCACATTTGTTTATCATCGTTATTGTTAAATTACGGATTTATTACTTCTTATGTAATTTTAGAAAAGTTTATGATCTACTTAACTTCCGAATTTGACACGCTGAAATCCGACAGTCCATTACTTAAATCCATAAGACCGGAAATGAAGAAAATTTCCTCGCGGGAGGAATATTGTTTTTGAATTACAGCCTAAAGAATATTACCTTAAGAAGAGATGCATAATTTTACATGATATGCTATCAAAGAGTGCTGCAGGAACTTAAACGTAAGTGGCGCTAGTATCGATTTTGCGTCACAAGTTCGCATGTTTGCCATGTTGTGATTAGTGGTTCTAGGAAATTAGTAAGACTGGCGTTGGAGTCACTTCTTGTATTGCGTTCGTATCTAGCTTTGTGAAAATCGGTCAGCAGCTTCAAATATTTAAAGTGTGGACACTTATTGACACGTACAGGGGGAATGGTATCGTACGAGCCTATTGCTTCCTTTCTTGGAAGGAAAGAAACAAAAATTTCAGAGATGCCAGTAGTAACATAATATTGATTTCGGACATAGTAAGACATTTTCTGTAGATATGCAATGAATTTAAATTCTCAGAATCGTAGATTTTTACAGGTCACTGACTTCTGGGATCCATTAAGAAAAGAAACTTTCCTTAGTGTACTATAGAATGTCTGTTTCATCGCGTTCATGAATAAGACACACTTAACGCGTAGGAAAATCTTCATCCGCCAAGACTTTAGCGCAATTCTAGACTCTTCTATGAAAAAAGCAAGACTAATTTGAGGGAAGAAGGACTATAAATTCTCGGCGGATGCAGCATCTTTTGCAATAAAGCCTCCTTGAGAGATTATTTGTAATCTTGATTGAAGGTTATATTTATGAATGGCGAATTGGGCGCGAAGCAGGAATCCATTTTAAGGCACACCTACTACGAATTAGTTTTGTTGGAGAAATAGAGAACATCCTTGAAAACCTCAGAATATTAGCAATAAGAAGGAACGGGTTTTCATAAATTACGGAGTGGTATAAACTAAGCATTTAATTAACTGGGAATTGATTACTCATTTACATAATTATCAAAATTAGACTGTGTATATTTCCTACAATTCGGAGAACTTCATTAATGTTAGTATGATCGATAATGAGCCGATCCCAGTGGCCGTGCGGTCTAAGGCGTGGGTCTTCGGCCGCTCGCTTACTAGGATCGTGGGTTCGAATCCCACCGGGGGCATGGATGTCTGTCTCTTATGAGTGTTGTGTGTTGTCAGGTAGAGGTCTCTGCGACGGGCTGGTCCCTCGTCCGGAGGAGTCCTACCGACTGTGGTGTGTCTAATTGTGTGTAACCATGAAACCTCGACGAAACGAGGAGGCCCAGGCCCATATAGGGCTGTCAAGCCATAAAAAAATAAAAAAAAAAGATCGATAATGAAGTAATTACGCAAAACCTATTTGATTTGTCATTGTCATATTCAGGTGGTGTATTTCATTGGTATCTGTTTAAAGTGTGAATTTAGCCAGTAGATTTGTAGTTAAATTTTCACTATTACAAATACTAGAAAAGTGACACATTTTAAAGCACTTTCTTTATGTTATAGACGTTATCGTGTTTTTATAAGCAACAATAAATTCGATTGCTAGGATTACTAAATCACAACATGGTTAGTTGGCGACTTTGGGATCCATGCACAAATACGAAGCGAAGGATATCAGAGCATACCTATGAGTTCACACGCTGTGTGCCATTGTTTCCTTTTGCTTTGTATGCAAAAGTCGTAAAACTGCTTCTGCAGAAGCTAGACCTGTGTTTGCAAGGAGCCCTTGTTTACCGGCACTGACTGTGGTTGTAGTGTTCTTTGACCTGTAAGGACGTGGTAAGCGCGACAAGTAATCCGTGGCTGGGTATCAGGTGGTGGCGTCTGGTGCTGAAATATTACGCGCTATCCGCAAGAGACTACAAGCACGAAGTTCTTCTGCTTCAAAGGAATATAAAGGAGAAGAGAAAAACTTTGAACGAACTTGGTTGAGGTTTCATTAGAGTCGGGTTTCAAAGTCACTCCACTTTTACTCCACTTTCTTGATCAAAGCATATTGCTACTTATTTTTGTTCCAAACTTTTCAAAAGTTAGGAGTTACAATATTCATCTCTCGCGTACTGGGTACACCGCAGTACCATAAACGGTAGATCTTATAAGTGTTTCATCGTCTTTATGCGCTTTCATAAAACAATTGTGCAAAGCGACTTTCAGCTTCGTCATGCCTATCTGCCTGTCCGTCACTCCGTATAGAACAACACGGATTCCATTGGTCGATTTTAGTGAAATTTTGTGTTTGAAATTTTTAACAAAATATGTCAGCCAAATTCAATTTTGACTAAAATTTGGAAAAAATGAGATGCACTTCACACGAATACTTACCAGCATTCGTGGCAATTTCTCGCCGTTTCAAAGAAAAGTGTAGGGAACGCTGTTGAAGAACAAAATATAATAGTATCAATCCACGTGGATAGAATTTGCATGCCAATTAATTAGGGCGACAATACACGTAGAGTTATAATGTATAACGCACGGCTTTACACTTGTTTGTAGGTACATAATATGGTGCTATCTGTGGAAAGTAGTTTGTTGTAGAGTGACGTAATAATTCAATGACGTAGTTCTCATATTATTACTTCACGTGTCTATGCATTTATCTGTTTTTCTTTGTGCGATTTTCATGATGCATATTTGAGGAAAGTAAAAACAGGCAATAATGGTTTTTAATATTTATTGATAATATCTGGAAATGTTAAGTTTATTATTTAGAAAGATTGGGAAAATACCTAAAAATTGAACATGGAATTTTGTTAGTTAGCAATTACAAAGTACGTTGACGTTAGTTTATAGACGACCAATAAATTAAACATGGAAAATATCAACGTACACATAGACGTAACATGTTGCTAAGAAATGTAAAACAGACCCTAATAACAGTAATGACATTCTGTAACGTACGTAATATTTTAAAGTCTAGCAGAAAGAGTGGCTTCAGAAAATTGAATATTACGAAGATTTAAGAGTAATAAATTATATAAAGATTGGAAAGTGCCTTAATATTACGCCAACAATACATTTTATGTCTCTAAAGTAATAATTGGGACGTGTCTACTGCACAGAATTTTGAAAAACGTTTACATTCTTAAAACGTCAGGCTAATGCTGCGTTAATATATAGGTGAGGAAAATGGGTTTTAAATACAGCCGATGGTAAAAATATGTAAAAAAGCAGATATTACAAAATATTTATTATTTGTGATACATTAATTTGAAAAGTACACAGTTAAACGTGAAACATTTTAGGTATCATATTTTTACAATTTTTATTCTGAATATAGCATTATTACCCAGAGCCATAGCAGGCAATATACAGTGAATCAAAAGGTTTAAACTTGAATTAAAACAAAAAACAAAATTATAAATATATTTACTGACGTCTTCTGCTAGTGAATTCATAAATACAGAAGAGCCTAATGAATCTTGACGTACAAATCGCCTGGTAGTAGTAGCTGATACACACTTGATACGACTTTAAACTTAATGTCTTTAACTATACACTGCAAGGCAAAATAATTCGTACAACACTTACAGGCTGTTTAAAAAACATATTTTGTTTTTTGACAAATATTTATAGTATCAGTTGTTTTTTACATAATCTTGAACTTTCACAAGAGTTTTAAATTCGTCTGTATGGATGTGCACTCAACTATCATGTTTTACACTTCTGACGTTCCTAATTTTGTCATGTGTGGATTTTTATTATCGTACTGCTAACTCTACACATTTCGCAATACAAAGGCCAACGGTAACTTGTTTTATTCTGGTAGCGGAATGCCTGTTTTGAAGTGACGGCTGTCTAGTGAGCTTTAGGAGAATAAAGTGTGATGTTAAAAATGCAGGAGCTTCCATTTATTCGCTCGTAAAATACCTACGCAAAGTTATACTGTAGGACACAAAGTTAGAGTTATTAAATATTAATTAGGTTATCGTAGACTTTAGTGTTATTAGGATTCTGAGTCATCCGTTTGACATGATATTAACCCGATTTTGTCACAATCAGCTTCAGGTATAGTAAATTAAATTACTTGGCTCTTGTTTTTACAAGCCCAACATATGCAATTCCTTTGCAAGCTCTTGTTTCTTAGAGGCTGTTTTAGGCTTTCAAAGCTGTGTAAGTTAAAAATAAATTATGTCCTTTGGGTTTCTGATGTGTGGAAGTTTCTTATGTTGTTACTAAATTTGGGCGTAACTTACTGCTTCTATTTTGGGCATAGAGCTCCCTACAGAAGGGAGCAGCCCATTTATGAAACTTTCACAATCACAGAAGATAGTAGGCAGTGTGATAACTCAGAGAAGAACCATTATTAGTCTTCTTGTTTCTTTCTGATTTGAGTGCATTATACCAGGATGTTTATGATGATGATGATGATGATTATTATTATTATTATTATTATCCTTGTGTTTGTTTCATTTGTGTCCTGTTCATTGTTCTTTTTTATTTGTGTTTGTAAGTTGTGCTTTTTCTGTAATTGGCCATCTGGCTGTTGACTCGGCACATTAATAAACTAAATTGAATTGAATTGAATTATTTATAAACAATATCATCCAGACTGCATGTCTCGTTGGACACAACTGTTGTTAGGCGTTTACCTAGAAAGAAGCCCACAAATCAATAATTCGCTCACAATTTCTGCAGTAACACTTGGACTCTTCTTGACACACTAGTGTGCAACTGTCATTTTAGTTGATAATTGCGCAGTAAGGTTGCAAGAGTTGGTGTTCTGTTTTACATCCTACCTTATATTTTGCTACAACATTATAAAATACGGTTGTCAGTATTTTAACTACTGTCATATTGTTTAAGAACTTGAATATATTTTTAACTGATATTATTAAGTAAGTACTTATTATTTAAGGTCTCTGTCAGAGACTTGGTTTGTGAAGAATTGTATAATATGATGGATGGGCTTCAACCGCCACTGTAAACGGTTAAAGAAAAAAAACAGTAATGAGAACCGCCACTGCTTCCTATAGTGGCAATTGAATTTATCCCGAAGTTCAGCTCGCAACTTCTACAATACTGATATGAGCAGGGCCAGATGTTAAGAACAACTTAGTTAAGAACTGCGCCACCAGAGTGAACCAGTACCAGCCTTCATGTTACCGCGATAATTTAATTCTATGTTCTTTCTCCCACTACCCCACATCTCTTTCGTAAAAGGAAAAAACTTATTTATTTGTACTTTACTGGTAATAAAAATGTTAGGTTAAAACTCTAGTGATGAAACTGCAAATACAGAAAGTAACACACACTCACCTGTAATTTGATGCAGGGGTTTTGAAAGCAACATCAAATCTAAGGATTTTCCAGCTTCAACCCGCTGGAGACGTAAAAATCTCCTTTGTTTGCTTTAACATCCCGTCGCAGAGAAATACGAGGCACGAATTTCCCCCTTGTTTAACTGTGCACTATTTGGTCCCTGGAATAGCAGAAATAACGGTTTATGTGCAAAGAGATAGCGCGCGTATTTTCCAGAAATGGAGATAATTTTTAACTGTAAAACCTGGTTACGTAAAACCGTCCTGGTAATACGAACTTATATATACAAGGCTTTGGATAGCCTTACATTTGCCCATTTTCCTTCTGCAGCCCCCAATTTCGCAGGCTTCCAGATCTCCTGCTCTATGCACTCCATAGAAGCTGTATAAATACACAAATAGACTTTCAATGTCTATTTCTGTATTTATAAAGCTTCATAATGTTCATAACTTTTTTGA
This sequence comes from Reticulitermes speratus, assembly GCA_021186555.1. Lineage (NCBI taxonomy): Eukaryota > Metazoa > Arthropoda > Insecta > Blattodea > Rhinotermitidae > Reticulitermes > Reticulitermes speratus. The sequence goes on along the minus strand of JAJKFL010000001.1, from coordinate 33,576,240 downwards.
CGTGAGGAGGCCTATTTAGAAAAGTGGTATATACAGAAGCACAGCTGTAGGGAGAGAAAGAGCTCAGTCCAAGTAAGATAAATAAGTTTTCGAAATGTTTCCTACCGAAAAAATAAAACATTAACATACCCATACAATTTCCATGTTATTTAGCTTTAATCCCTAAGTGTTTCAGTCTACGTGCCAACATCAGGGAGATTTGTATTGTGAGTAAAATAAATGCATGAAATTACCACATTGATTTGTCTAAAAAAGCTAAAGAATTTTTAAATAGCTGCTGTTCAATTTATACGTATTCATTAATGATAACATGCTTATCATTTAGGGAAGTTCACCCCAGAACAGGCCAAGAAGTCCCAGAGCGGCAGTAGAATTTTAGCCCTACTCTTTCTTTAACCTCGACGCTAGATAGAGATGGGTGGTCAACGCCACGCTCCGGCTGCTTTACCCCCGGGAAAGAGACCACGTATCCATTTCAGGAGGTTGAGTGGGCCCCAGGGCGTTTTGGACGGGTGCGGAAAACCTCGCCCTTATCGGGATTCGATCCCCGAACCGTCCAGCCCGTAGTGAGTCGCTATACCTACTACGCTATTCCGGCCCATTTGTCAATTAGGGCCATAGTCAAAAAAGGAAGAATGCAATGAATGTACTGTCGGTTAGAATTTGCGTTGATTTTCTCAACCTACACAGAATATGAAATGATCCATTTTCTGTATATTATACTATATATCATACAGAACACATGGGATCCACAAGCAAAAAAAAAAATACTTCACTATTATTATTGTTATTATTATTATTTAATTTTGTTTTGTGTAATTTCCTGTGGTATCTAACTTTGTGTTTCAAACTTTATTGCCTTGGAAAATTACCGTAATTTCGACACAAGTAAAACTCGTTTGTCAAGCCTAAGTGAAGAGTATTTGTTTTCTCTTTGGAAGGATCAGAGTTCAGATCCTCGCCCGACCTAAACGTTTGCGATTTTCATCACTACCACTAAGCACAGTACACGTTAGCACCTCAAACTTCGATACGACAGCCCTTTCTACATTCTTCCAATTCATTATTCACCGATAATCATGACATGTTAAGCGACAAAACCTAAGCTATTGACAGCAATGTTAGATAAACCAAGAATGCATACCATTCACGTACGTATACTAGGAAATATTGCTAATCGACAAGTGAAGGAGTGAGGTTATCTTATAACCTCTAATTTTTGTGCCACCAAGGACATCGATGAAGTACCATCTAAGTTTACTGTGTTCTTTTACAGCTAAATAAGGTTATCGCTAGCGGCCTTATGTGTACAGTAAATTCCTGGTGTTAGCACATTTTTATTTTGTACCATACATTGTGGTGTTGCAGACCCAAATAATACACATCATATTTTATTATAAATATATAGTATATTTAATATTAAAATGATTACTAATAACGGATTTTCAGTTAACACAACACTATTTATTAGTCAATAAGGCAGCTACTTATTTCGGATTAGGTAATAAGGCATTATTAGGTTGATGCAACTTTTGAAGAAAATATTTAAAATTCATTACACCACCATTTACAAATCCCTGGGCACCAAGGTTTCTTACATTTCTAAATTCCATGAGGTAAAATAGTGAAAATATTTATACTGTATTGTTGAATGGCTTCTATTTCCATTTCACTAATTAAGTTAAACCTCTCTATACTTTCTTTGTGAGCAAATTTTACCAAAATATGCCGCTTTATTATTGTTTTCTTGTAGAGAGTGTAAATTTTGCACACCTTAAGGTGACGGTCATAGGTCGCTATAACCTACGTCCCACATTCTTTATTGGAATTTACAACTGTCGTATTTTCTAAAGGATCTTTTATGTCTACGTAGCCGGATGTCCAGGCTTTATTTGTCTATGTTTTTGGTCATTATGTTTTGGTTTCTTTTTCTGAAATTTTGGTCCTTAAGAGAAAGAGGATTTTTAGTATTTACAGAACGTGTTCTTAGATCATTTTGTGCATGTATTTGAGTCTACAAACCTGCAGCAAATAAGAATCAATTAACAATTTTGCATGCTAAAATTTCTCTACGAACCGTCGTTAATAAACGCGCGACTGGATAAATGAATTCTGAATAGCAGCAATACGTTTCTGTGTATTAATGCCAGAATATTTTGCTCTTCTGAAGCTGGGCTTATGCGAGTAAATATTATTCGGTCTTAAGATTATTTTGTTCTAAACATTACGAATAAAATTTCAATAGGATTTTCCATGTAATGTTATGGACACATTTCTGCCTGTATTAACAATTTTTGCGGAATATAAAATTGTCTGCCATGAATTCATGTAATGAAACTTTTAGCAATCAATCTAATATAAGAAACCTTTTCCTTATCAACTATAAGTCTATAGGTTCAGTTATTCTTATTTCTTAAAAAATTCTTAAAGACCTTGTCAGCAGATGCTTAATTGGTTGCAATGTTCTTCTTTTCTTTGCTGAATCACACTCGAACGAACGCATTTCAATTTTACATTTTTTCCCCAGAGGAAATCCCTGAGTTGCTAGTTCTATAAGTACAAAAGTTCAAACAGAGATGAAACCGAGCTCTCTGCAAATTACTGAATGAAATCAAGTGAATACTTGAGGTTCGTTTTGTTGATTGATTGCTCAGCGATCTTTATCTTAGTTTCGTAGACGTCTGGTTTTTTGTAACGAAGCAATCAGTACAGGTCACAGATGAATGATCGCAGATCCGTACGCCTCTGAAAACTGTATTAACTCGTTTGTTAAGAATGAGAATATAGTACAAGTATCCTTAAGAATAACATATCGAGAAAGTAATAAAAATATTTAGCCCTTTGAAGAATAAAATTAATCTACATTTTGCCTAAAAATTCAGTTCGTAACTCAAAGATAACTTTTTTTTCATTTATAAATGCCAGCTAATTTTGTATGGAGGAACAATTGCTCTTCATTTTAAGGATCATAGGGTAACACCTACACTGTTTGGTCAAATGCATGTTTTAGTGTTAAACCTGGCGGTACGTATAGAACCCACTAATTCTTCGTGAGTTAAGGTCGATTTTTAGTGCGTCATAATATATCGACTCTATTATTGGGGAAGGCTCTTCCTTGCATAAGTAAAGAATTAATAACCTTTGGGGCTGCCATCAAAGTACTTCGTAATATCCTCAGGAAATTTGAATTTGAGAGTATAATATCCACAATATTGTCTCGCTTCTTAGTCGCGTGGCTAAAGCTCATATTAAACAACTCCATTGACCAGTTTTCTTAAGAATTTGGCAGTAAGTCAGTTGGCCAAGAATCGCCCAACTTTTCTAAAACCCATGGTAGTTTTATTACCATATTCACTGGTTCGCACACCTGAGTTCCAGAGGTAACTACTTACATTGACTTTGACATCCCATTATTTTTAGCGATGTGTTTTAGTATTGTTACCTCATAGGCTCAATAAGCTTCCGTTTGGTTTTCCCCTTCATGTTTCATGGCAAAAAATTAATACGAATTTCTCATACTCCTCAACCGTTCTAATTCCCTGACCACGTAATCGTCCTTTACCTTGGCACTAATAATGTCTGGTGAAGTGCAAGCCTACAAATTACGAAGTTCCTCTGGTATACATATTTTTCCCTTTTTTTTACTAGTTCATTCCGCCTGCTGCTTTTGGTTCCAGAACAACTAAACGGTTCGAGTGACGTCTGAAAATGAACTTCTGTGTCAGCCTAATTCTATCCTTGTTTGCGCTTCATATAGTCTCTAAGTTACTGCGTATAAGGTGCAGGATCTTCTGTCTTCCAGTTTGCTATCCAAAAATACAAAGATTAAGATATACAGAACTATAATTTTGCCTGTTGTTTTGTATGGGTGTGAAACTTGGTCTCTCACACTGAGGGAGGAACATAGGCTGAGGGTGTTCGAGAATAGAGTGCTGAGGAGGATATTTGAGTCTAAGAGGGACGAGGTAACAGGGGAGTGGAGACGACTACATAATGAGGAACTTAATGATCTGTATTCATCACCAAATATTATTCGGACGATCAAATCAAGAAGAATGAGGCGGGCGGGGCATGTAGCACGTATGGGTGAGGGGAGAGGTGCATGCAGGATTTTGGTGGGGAGACCTGAGGGAAGGAGACCACTTGGAAGACCCAGGCGTAGATGGGAGGATGATATTAAAATGGATCTTCAAGTAGTGGGATGGGAGGGCGTGGACTGGATTGGTATGGCTCAGGATAGGGACAGGTGGCGGGCTGTTGTGAATGCGGTAATGAACCTTCGGGTTCCATAAAACGCGGGGAATTTCTTGACTAGCTGAGGACCTGTTAGCTTCTCAAGAAGGACTCTGCTTCATGGAGTTAGTTAGTTATCGCGTGTAAGACGTTTGATCTGTTGTTACAATCAAAACAGCGGAAAGGCTTTCCAATATAAGCTTAAAAACAACGCTCGCTAGACCTCGGCCTTTTATCTTTGCGGTTTCTAATGGTTACCATAGATCGTATGACAATCGCTTGGGTGTATTTTATGCCGCAAGGTGATCCGTGACTTGTTTACAACATCAACAGTGTTTTGTTATTCTGGGTGGAAACTGCAAGATAATTCAGTTTCACTCTGCTAACAAGTTTATTGTCGCAAGTTCACGGTTTGCATATTATATGAGTGTGTACCAGGTGACTGTTAAATACACATCTACTTTGTGGCGGAGGCTATGGATTAACCATTTCGAAATGGTTCAAGTTATAGTGAGGATTTCACTGCCGTCCATCTTTACAAAGAGTGGCGTGTTTTATAGTAGCCGGAGAGAAAATAAAAACATTCAGTTGGATTTCATAGGATGGTCTTTGAAACTTGCTGTGTTACAACCATCCTTAATAAGATTGCTGTAGGCAGGCTTCTCAAATATGACACTATGGTTGCAGTATTAAAAACGTGTCTGATTAAGACTTAATTTAGTGAGGCTACTCTGAGTACATGTCTTTAGTGGACAGTAGCATTATATTTGTATGCGATCGCTAATAGGCCAGTGAAAATTCAAAGAAATTTGGAAATGCCATTCGTTTCTGACGGGTGTGGAGCCGTGTTATACTTCGAGAGGATAATCGAAGGAACATTCGAGTTATTGAATGGATAGTGCGTCCGAGTTCGATAAGGCAGTGTTTTTACACACACACCCCAACACACACACACACACACACACACACACACACATACACACATACACACACACACATATAGACACACATAGACACACACATACACACACATACACACACACATACACACACACATACACACACACACACACAAGAGCGCGCGCAGGTAAATAACCAAGGGAAAGATAATTGTTATAAAATGTGTTATAAATTACGGAGCTCGAAGGAAATAAAGACGTCGTTGCGTAATATAGGTTATTGAGCACCAATTTTCAGCTTCGGTTTTTCTTAAAGAAAATTCTACTGAAATCCCTTGTTCTTATATTACTGATCACTAATCATTTGTATTCTTACGTAAAAAATAGCATTAACATTATTATTAAACTTAATATTATCCTCTCAGTTTATAATTAACCGAAAGGCATTACATTTTCTCTGTATTCGTTACCATTAATTTTTCTATAATCTATCCACCTGGAGCAATATGACAATGCATCATTTTGCTATCAGACCTATCGTTTTATGCATTGAAGAATATCTATATTTGCATAACAACTAAATGTCTGTTAAAGATAGAAACGTTTTAGGTATTGTACAACGTATATGGTCCCCCAGTAGCCACCAGGAACAAAGAACAAATTTTAGGGCACTCGAGCATCAGGAGAATGTTCATAGCGCTTTTTAAATTTACAGTTCTAAGCACCACGATAGAGTTTAGTCAGGAACCGGTCGCATTTTTGTTTCCACAAACTCTCCTGATATCAATAACGCCCACTATAGAGTAGAAGGAACTCTTCCGTGGCTCAGTTATGCTACATAAAATTCGATGTTACAAAAATAAAAAATAAAATATTCTCCACTTTCTCTAGATCATTGGCCTGGATATTTATTAAACCATAAATCTGCTGTCTCAAAGCTAATCACACTGCACATATAAATGTGCAGCTTTATAGATAATGTTTATTTTATCCCATTAAATATTTAGAGTACGGTTAGTATTCAAATAAAAGCCGTAGATTGTAATGAAGTTTACATTTTACGTTAAAAGCCAATATGTTTTACGCTGAGTCAAATTTTCGAATGCTGGTGATTTCGGTGCGGATTTCATATGCAGTATTAACCTGTTTATACTGAAAGCTTGGAAACTTTAATTACATTCCCCAGGCATTTAAGCAATTTAGATTTGCTAAAAAGTATAATGTACAAACGTGTTGGAAAGTAATGCAAATTATATAGGCTACTGATCCTTTCCATTGACCTTAATATTTAGCATTCAAAGTTAGAATTTGAAATAGGTTTCTCTGAGATTCAGTGAATGATTTCTTTTTTGTGGTGAAGGGCCCCGCAGCAGATGCTACGGATGCCCCGCAGTCTTGAGGTTTATTGTGCAACCCTGTGATGCAAATGATTAGTGTTTTCCTTTTTCCTACCGGTGGAATGAAATTGACAGGAGGAAACCGAAGTACCCGGAGAAAAACCTGTCCCAGTGCCACTTTGTCCACCACATATCCCACATGGACTGACCTGGGATCGAACCCGAACCTCCGTCGTGAGAGGCCTGCGATTAATCGCCTGAGCCATGGCACGGCCCAGTGTATGCTATTAGTCTCAGCGTATTGCAGGGGAGGGGCCGTATTCTCCAAAACGGTTAGTATATGCATATTTTGTTAACACATTCCTAGCTGTGCAAAGATACTTTACGTCAAATTGAATGAGTGAAGACGAATATGAAAGGTTATCTTTGAAATTAAATAGACCTGCCAAGTACATTTAAACATACTGATTTACCACACCTGTGTGTGTCTGCTGATTTCATGAACTTACAGCGCAGATCAAATTTATTCGAATACACCATCTCAAAACCTTCCATGGGTTTACGGAACATTACAAGTCGTAATGGAAAGTTGAAATATTTGGAGCTAATGTTTGTAACTAAGATATCAGAATTCATAAAGATTTATTAATGCTTAGTGACAGCCACTGCAACATAAGGCAAAAAGACACGATCAATTTTTGATGTTACGCCAATTTCTTTTATGTTTGTTCTCTGTAGTTTTTACTTCAAACAAATGCAGCATTCCATTAAATACAATTCAACTTCCATTGGAACATGCTGAACAGTTTTACCTGTACTGTTACTTTCAATATCATTGACGTGAATACACAAAGTGATTAATGCAGCATCCTCTGTACTGCTAAAAAATCTGTTCAGCACGAAATGTGCACATGTGTTAACCATGAAATTTAAAGAAATTAAGTTTTGCTTTAAAGTAAACATTTATTGAAATGTATTATTAAAAAGAGATGCATATTTATTATTGGTTAAACGGATTGTATATTTTGCAATCAATGAAATCATACAGGGGAGTGGATGCATAAATTGTTTCATTTAGTTGTGTCACACGCCATAGAATATAAGATAGGATGTAGGTATAGCACCACTCTGCCCTAACTTCCGTGATAGATAGGATGAATTGTTAATTGCACGCCTAAGCACGCTAACCTGTGGATAAAGAGACTTTGGTGCGCACTCAATGGGAGTCTTAGCGGACAACATGGGCAGCCTGCAGATCAGCCAACAGACTTGCCCCTGCAGGGAAAAGAACCACGATTCCACGAATGCATATATATTCTTCTGATTTATTCATGCTCCCTCTTTATTTAATGGCAGCTTTCAGTGTTTCAGAGTACACAGCACAAAGGTTCACATTTCTTCATTAACATAAAAGAAATAATGCGGTTATACCTGAAGCTTTTAATTTAAATTTATGCTGATATTTTATGCGAAGTGGTACATATGGATTAGGCATAATGCAATTTATGATTGAGAAGATGTTCGTGGAAAACATTAGAGAAGTCTGGCAAAGCACACGACTAACTAGAATATTTTTGTTACATGCTCTGCCATTTATGACAACCAGTAGTTGATCCGATGTTGAATGATAAATGTTGACCCGTCCAGCCATTAGCTACTTCCCATGTTTGACAGCTGTGTTTAATCATATACTTCATTTTGATCACTTTCATGTACATATACATGTGCATAAAAGCAATTTGTATTAACATTCAGGGCTTCGCAATGATATGCAACTCTGATTCTATGTAATGCCCGCATGTCACATGTTTCAGGGATTGAAGGTCGTTGTTGTGATTATAGGTCGAAAATAAATAGCGAAATGATTGAAAGCGGCCATTAACACAGGTTTCTAAAAGGGTTTTAGAAGGGGTTTTATTGAACAGCATATCTGCGTATTTATCCTTCCCTTTAATTTTGTGGATACGGATAAACTTACACAGTGTGCTGCCTCTCCTACCCTAATACCAGCATTAGCATTACCTTCATCGGCGCACACCCTTTTTACAAACGAGATCCTGGCGAGGAAAACATGGTGTTGTGGCCATTATATATCCAGGAGAGAAAGACACTTCTTAATACCAGCAGTCTGATTGCTTATGACAAAATAATTTTATCTTATGTGATACAAATAGAGTTTCTGTAGTTATATTTCTCATGAATTTATTTCTTTAACTTTACGTAATTCAAAACAAATTACGTGTATCTTGTGGAAATCGCAGCGTTTGATTAGGTCTAGAAAATAAATAATAAAGAAATACATTTTATAATGTCACAGGTTTACCAACACATGCATTTTCACTATTAAAAGTTACTAGTATGTTAAAATGCCCTACATATGTTTCGGTCGGTTAACCGGCCATCATCAGGGGCGACTAGAGTTACTTAATATAAAACACATCCAGAGGTGTGGATTAAAAAACAGTACAGTGAAGGTATTACAAAAACTGCGTATTAAATTCTAATTTCACTTCATATTAATGTTCACTTTTCACTTTTCACTATTGTTGCACGACGTGTTGTAAATCACATGTTACGCACCATATGTTGTAGACTTTCGCTAGTTTTTCGTACATCAAGCTGCGTACGCGAGATTGTGCACCAGAAGTATGTCCTGCTATCCTGTTTTCATTGGTCGTTATGTTCTTTCAGGTGGAACTCAGCTGCATATTTTATTGGCTTTTGGTATTTTGGTATGGCGTCACGTGTCTATCGGAAAATGAATTTAATTTAATTAGACTTTCATTACCAATTAAGGTAAATGGGTGTATATACATTTTCGGAGTGCATTGTAACTATTGTGTGACATACCTGTGTATGTTGGCTGTGATGTCGTATCCTGGTGGGTGAGGTCTGTCTGCCTACTGGTTTTCGTGTTGCGTACGTATCGTGCCTTTTTACCTGTGTTGTGGAGGGGATAGATAAACATATACAAGAGGAGAGGAAAACATGGGTGGTTTTCGAATATCACAATCCGATAATAAGGAAGGTCACCAATATTTTCAGAAACAGTAACCTTAAGATAGCATACCGGACAAGCAATACAACACAAAATATACTAAAACAAAACCGGGACACCAATGACATCTATGCAAACAGCGGGATTTATAGTCTGCAATGTAGTACCTGCCAAAAACATTACATAGAGCAAACCGGACGCAGCTTGAAGGCTCGTTTTTTAGAACATCATAGATACATCCGATCTAACGAACCAAAATCGGCATACGCCCAACACATTCTAGAACAGGGACATGAATATGGCCAACTTCATGAAAACATGATATTGGTGAAGACCTGCAAGAAGGGTAGGTGCATGAACATCCTCGAACAATTCTTTATACAAACATATCAAAAACTGGAGACACTTATTGAAGAACAACATCCGATAGAAGAAAATCCACTATTTAATTTTGTCATTCCCCCACCCCCTCCACAACACAGGTAAAAAGGTACGCAACACGAAAACCAGTAGGCAGACAGACCTCACCCACCAGGATACGACATCACAGCCAACATACACAGGTATGTCACACAATAGTTACAATGCACTCCGAAAATGTATATATATCTATTTACCTTAATTGGTAATGAAAGTCTAATTAAATTAAATTCATTTTCCGATAGACACGTGACGCCATACCAAAAATACCAAAAGCCAATAAAATATACAGCTGAGTTCCACCTGAAAGAACGTAACGACCAATGAAAACAGGATAGTAGGACATACTTCTGGTGCACAATCTCGCGTACGCAGCTTGATGTACGAAAAACTAGCGACAGTCTACAACATATGGTGCGTAACATGTGATTTACAACACGTCGTGCAACAATAGTGAAAAGTGAAAAGTGAACATTAATATGAAGTGAAATTAGAATTTAATACGCAGTTTTTGTAATACCTTCACTGTACTGTTTTTTAATCCACACCTCTGGATGTGTTTTATATTAAGTAACTCTAGTCACCCCTGATGATGGCCGGTTAACCGACCGAAACATATGTAGGGCATTTTAAAATACTATTAACTTTTAATAGTGAAAGTGCATGTGTTGGTAAACCTGTGACATTATATTGTTAAACATTCACGGTATAAGCAATACTAAAAATACATTTTAGATTACGTTTTTGTTATATACGACGACAATTTTCATGCAGCAGACTTCTCCTACAACATATATTTTGACGATTAATCGCGATAAGATGCAATAACCTGCAGTTGTGATCTTATACCTGGTTAAGGGAATATATTGCATGTGCCATCTTAATTCCTTTCCTGAATTTCGAAGTGCCTAAGCCGAAGTACACATTATAACTAAATAACTTATATTTAGTTCCAGAAATTAAGTATTCAAAGGATTTCTGAACTACCGCACTTAAAACAATTGTGAGAAATATTAAGGTAATATATAAAGAATGTAATGAAAGGAATTTGATGTAGACGTATAACATCCAGTGTTAAATTTAGATACCAGGTTTTTTAAATGCTTTATTTTTAATATGAAAGAAGTGATGAAGTGCTAGGCAAGATCATGTACAAGGAAACAGAGTATATTTTTATTGAATATTATTACGAAGTTTATATAACAATTCGAAAAGCAAAGAAAGCAGATTCTGCCGTTTATTTTTTGTACGAATTCGTGTAATTTTTGTTTAGAGGCCTGTTTGATGTGGAACTATTAACATGTCTAAATAGGCTGCAAATAAATCTCTTTCGAACACACCGATAGGTTTATTTGCAAGGGAGAAGAAAGAGTGTCGTAATCGCCAACCACTACACATTAAGCGACTTTTGAGAAGTTGTAGGAAATACGTAATGAAGAACTCTACCTTTTGTACTCTCCGTCAGTTATTGTAAGGTGGACAAGCTAAAGAACGACGACATGAGCTTAACATGTGACACGCCAGTAGCGTGCGAGAAGTGAATGAATGGTTAGAGTCACAAAAAACGATAACATCAAAAAGCACGTTAAATAAGAGGATGTGTGGGTTTTATTGGAGCCATTTGGACCGGAAGAGAATCCATTGGGCGGTTCTTTTTATAATGGTAATGAGTTTTTGGCGTTCATAAAATGCCGGGAATTTACAAAATACAAGCGCAAACATCAGGTTTATGCATTACTATTCTCCTCTTACCTCATACATGTCCTGTCGATCGTGGTCCTGTCGATCGTGGTCCTGTCGATCGTGGTCCTGTCGATCGTGGTCCTGTCGATCGTAGTCCTGTCGTTTCTGTGTTTCTCATTGTTTAATCATCCTGTTATGTTCCTAGAGAGCAAATCGTCTACAGAGGCTTGTACTGAAGAAATCTTTCTAAATCTTGTTTCTTACTTTGTAGATTCTAATACTGTCTCAGATTAGATTTATTGATGAAATAAATAACAGACACTGGTCTAAAAGGCTCTGATGTTGTGGGTAGTGTAAAAGTTCAGAGTTTATTATTGTATTCCTCACTTCGGGTTCTAAGGCACACATCAGCTGCACCTTTTCAGTCGTACAAAAGCCCATCCAGTCGGTTAATGCAATGTATGGACGTTTGATGGGCAGGGTACAGAGAGGAGGGAAGGGCTCAGTTTTAATTTACTGCATGCAAAAAGTATGAGTGCACTACGTCGGTCTGCAGAATGCTTTCCATTAACATTCCACATCGTACGCAAATGAATAGAGAGAGGGCAGGCTTGGGTGTACTTTGCAATTACTGGACTAAACCAAGCGCGTGTGTGCGAAGAGAATTTGAAATTAGAAATTAATAGAGTCTAAAATTGTTTCTGACGCGGGAAGACAATACAAAATCTGGAAGGTAATTTACGAAGTTTTGAATTACAAAGTTCAGTCTCTGTGTTTGTAAAATGTTGCGAAAAATGTACAATTGAGAGCCAGATAGAAAATCTAAAACAAAACTTGTATCTGACTAACTGACCGACCGACTGACTGACTGACTGAATGATCTCATCCAGAAGGGTCCTCAACTAGTCAGCAATTTCCTGAATTTTTTGGAAGCTGAATATTCAATACCGTGTTCATATACGCCCTCCATTTTTTTTAATCTTGTGCCACATAAATGCATTTCACTACATGCCAACTTATTTTTAAGATATGAACCTTGACTTTATCAATCCATCTAAGCCTTGATCTTCCACAAAGCCTCTTTCCTTCGGGTTTGTCCCTATAACCCTGTAGGCATATACCTTCTCCATTTTTGCCACATACCCCTCCTCTCATCCTCCTTCCAAGAGAAGCTAATAGGATACGAAAGATTTTTTACGAGTTTTAATTTAATTTATTTTATTTGACCATACACATATTGCTTGTACAGATTTTTAGGTACGGAATAAAAACTTGTGTTAGAAATACGACGGGGAGCATAAAATTTATTCACCCTTTTATATAATTCTGCAAAGCTTTAGAAAAACAATATAAACTTGCAGGCCACTTAAAGATCCATTCGCCCATAAATTCGCCATAAGCCGTATATCGATATTTACTTAGGAAATCTTCAGAACATAGCTTTATATTATTGAGGCTTACTGTTAGGGAACAAATTAAATACAATGCTTTATATCACGAGCGTCGAAACGTTTTATCGCAAAGGGCTACAAACTTTATTGTGAGCTGGTTTGAGGGCCGCACGAGGAAAAAATCGCAGTAAGTGTTGTACATAACGGCCATTATTACTGTGTAACTTTTATGTCACAGATATAATTTTCAAATGTGGCGCGGGCCGCATAATACAACCTGGCGGGTGGCGGATGGGGGCCCACGCTTTATATAACGTACGCAACTTCCACATAAGAGCATACGACTTCTTTTCCAGACTCTTCACTTTTATCTCTATGTACACAAATTATTTAAAATTTTATCCCATAGCATTACACGCTACTTTGAGATTGATGCCCTGTTGTTTTATAATCAGACGTTCTAGACACGTGTATGAACACTGAAGTGTGCAGACACGTATTGCAGTGGTGAAACGCATTTTTCCTTAACAAAAACGTTCAGCATCGTATTGAAAATTACAAAAGAGCACATGTCAGCAACTCAGCACATTTATCGCTGGCGAAGCTCGGCTCTGCTTTTCATGAAAATTGTATTCACTTAACTTGTGTATTAATGTTTCTTTGGAAAATACGGTTTCTTTATAAATGTGACCTTTTAACTGCAAGGGATGAGGGTGGTGTTTTGTGGAAGGATAAATGTCTTGACTGGGAGTGTTATAATAATAATAACAATAAGAATAATATAATGTATAAAAATGCAAATAATAGAACAATTGATCTTTTAGCTGTTGCGTAATACTTGGTACTCCACGTTAATGGAAGAAACTGAGGGACTGTCTGAGCAAAGGGAGTTAAAGAATATTTGGATCCATGGGAGGAAGTAACCGAGGCCTGGAGAGATTTGCTTAAAAAGGAATTTTATAATTTTAGTTTTTTCCTAAATATTATTAGCACATTTGTATATTTTGTATGCTCGTAACTTAGGTTCAAAATATATTTTTATGATGTACTTGCAGTACGTCACATTCCCTTTTTAGTTTCTTTTGCCTTGTGTTTTACGTTAATTGTAGATTTTTAGATAATAATGTCACTTATTTAGTTGCTAAAGATCAATATTTAAGGAATATATTTTCCTTGCCCCTTAATATTAAAGTTTATGTATAATGAATAAGAATTCCAGATTTATTCAAGGCACTCCTGTTTCCCCATGGCTGACAAGACTTCTCTTCGAACAAGCTTTACTTTGGCTTTGGAAGATAATCTGTACTTACAATTGCGTTTAATGGCGGGTCCGGTATATTTTTAAGCGCATGCTCGCTGTGTGCCGACAGTCCAAAATATATTCGAATAACTATTGATCTGAGAGTTCTTTGTTTTGCCGCGATTACTTTGTCTTCCTCAGGTGACGTCATAGTTCGTCTTCGAGCTGTAGCTTAAATAGATTACATCGATTCAGAACAGGTTGTCTGAGCCGTATTCATGTCAGTAACATCTCGTTCACTACATTTAGATGATCAGTTTAAAATGAATTTCAGTAGGTGTGAAGAAAGCGGTTATAACAAGATTTGAGGAAATATTCCGTAATCTGCTCGGAGGAAGTGACGGAAAACACGGAAAACTCAGTCAATTTGCATGAACTGTAGTCGAGTTTCGAAATACACTCCTCACGTACAGAGGTTAGGAACGTTACTGCTTGAGGAAAATTGTGCGGTATGTGAAATATCGTTTATATTTAACACAGGAAACGTGGAGCGAACATGCGTGCGAGCTTAGCGTGAAGGCCATTTGTGCTACTGCGGTTGTTTGTCCCCATTATAAGGAGTCTTTTTGAAACCCTAAAATGCTCTTTCGTAATTTATTCTTTGTGGAAAGACGACACATGGCGTAATTAATAAGAGGTGAAGGAGAACAAATTGTTGGATAACCTCAGTAATATAGGCTACAAGCATGTGGAAATCAGAAGTTTGTTTCCAAGTATGTTCGACATTACATTCTCGGATGAGCCCTTTCCAGTCCTGATACTTTCTCTTTTCACTATTGTGTGGTCCTACTTACCATAAGCATATTCAGTTCTCCTGCTTTATACCATTCTGATCACGTTTCCACATCTGACGAGAGGGCGTTCTCCAGTACCGCTCACTTCCTCTGGAAGCAACCCCAAACTCAAAAGAGCGAAACGGATAATAAATGAAGACTGGTAGACTTGTGTTAATTCAATATACCGCCGCTGTGTGGCAAGGTGGTCGTCCGGGAAATTAATGAGACACTTCTTTTGTTACAGGACAGGAAAGAAAAGGGGGGAAATGGAGTTAAAATAAGAAGGAATAGATTACGTTTTACATGTGATTCTGTTGCTAATGAAACAGACACCACGGTAATTATTCTTTGTCGGATCGTATGCGTGGTGAACTCACTGTGGGGGGAGACTGATAATGCACGGACCGCAGGGGCGTGTTGCAAGGAACAGGGAAGGGAGAAACCAACACGAATGTAATCAAGACTTGCTATACAGTTTCCATCTTATGGGAACTTCTTTGCGCTAAAATTAATAGGTTATTTTCTCTGCATGGCACGTCTCCGTAGCTAGTTCTGTGTTGTGGGGCTACCACTTCATTACAACTTGTCATAAATTTGGAAGAAGATAAACATAAATTACGTGAAGTTACCAAAGAAAGGTGTAGAAAAAACACATTAAAATTAAAATTATTGTTATAAGCTTATACTAACCCAAACATAACAGCAAAGCAAACAAGGTTAAGATAAAAGATAAGGTACCCTTCCCAGGCGTAATTTCACGCCCTAATGCCATGCAGAGGACGTTAAATTAAATCTCCAGGCGCTTTAGAACTTGATAGTAATTTTCTTCTACCGGTCAAATCCTCTCATTGGCTGTTTTATCGCGAGGACAAAGTCCCTTATCATCCATTTGATAACAGACTGACCAAGTCAAAATGTCAGTGTAGTCTTGGCGGCGAAAAGAAAACTTTCTGCCTATGCCGCAATTTAGACCTCTTTTTGAAGCTACTAGCGACTGAGGTTATTTTGAACTGACGCTTCCTCACTGTCATAGATTATGCAGAATCGAATGGGAGAATGACTGCTGACGTTTTAAAAAAATAATGTACTGAAGCGGAAGTGGTCTTTACTAAAGTTATCTCAAAATTTTTCCGGAGGGAATGAAGAAAACGTGAGAGCATCTCAGCGGGAACAACAAGTCTACAACTCTAGAAAACGTAGGACTTTTTGGCTGTCCGAAGCGCGATCTTTAGTTGAAGGGCTAAATTCTAACTTCTCACATAACAACAAATTGTGAAATAATTATGTGCTGTAAGAGTCAGCTTCATTTCTTGCTAAATGATCGCACCTTCGTCCATCAGAAGGCTGTGTGTTCGTGAATACAGATGCAGAGAACCAGAGATCGTTGGGTATTCCACATCATATTTATATAGGAAACTGGATCTCTGTTACACATTCCACTTTAGATTTAACATTATGAACACTGTAGTAATTGTATTTAGAATAGTTAAACTGTAAGCAGGACTTTTGTTTCACAAAAGAATTGAATGCTAAATGCTTGTGACAAACGTATTGGTAATTTATGTAAAATAAACATCACAAAAAATTCTGTCATCTAAAATTTTCCATTCTTAGAAAATCACCAGATTCAAATAGATTACTGAATCCATAACTACGTATGACACTATGTTACCTTATTTTAGCCATTCTTCCTCTTTTATCAAATACACCTAAACAAACGGGAAAATTTGGATGACAGGACAACAGAAGGGCAAAAAAACTTCTTCAGTTTACGAATATAGTTTATATATTTATAACTACTTCGCATCTGAATTTATCCACCGTCTACTGTTCCAAAAGCGCGAGAAGGTAAACAAGAAGCTTAGGAAATTGTTTCTATTTTCATATTTATTTTTGGTGTTCCTGTTTGATTAAAATATGGAAAATTCTAGAAGGCTAAGTATCCTCTAATTACAAACAAAAGTTTTTTTGCCATAAACTATATTTTGGGTTTTTTTCGGCCAGTGTACCACATAGCCCATTCAAACTCAGTCAGTTCCCCTGAGACGTGGTCATATGGTTCACCTCAGTTGCTGTAGGTGTGCTATTAGTGGCTGAAACTAGATGACGATACCTTCCTGCATATCCCACCCTCCTCAACACTTACGTCTAAATTCGTGTCACTTGGCCTATCTAACCATATTCGATGGAAGAGCGTCATTAAAACATAAGCATAAAATTAAAGGCAATGATAATAATATGAATTAATAGTTTTCAGGAGAGCTATTATGTACAAATGTATCATGTACGAATGCTAAAAATGATAAGATATACAGGTCCTCTATACTGCACTAGGCCATTCCATGATGCCAGGTCGAGTCACTGATATCACGTGGGTCTAAGAAGTGGCAGGATGAAATCCCCTTGCCTTGCTAAACAAACTTTCTTAATAAACTATGAGCTTTCCTGATCTTTCATAGCTTATAAACCAACTGAAATACTATTGCTATTTCAAAACACGTAATTTTCTTACAATTTCGAAAAACATAAAAATTCTAAAAATTATGAATTATGAATAGATGAAGTAACGTTGTATTTCCTGCTGTAATAATAGAATAACCTGCCTCTTCTTGAAATATTTTGGATTTATTTAATATAAATTAAATGTAATTGTCTATGTGCTCATGGTTCATAATGAAGAGATTCCGACTTGGATTACTGGTACATAGATTTGGTATTGTGACTAAGATTTGTTGTAGGTTTTCATGTTGTTGACAGATGATGTTGGACGTTAGAAGGAAACCATAAAAGAATACAGAGAATGTTCAACCTGTGTTCGAGACAAAGTCAAATTGAAGAAGAATGTGCAATTTCTTAACTTGAGTTCAGCGCAATAATCATTCCGTGACTGATAGGTTGAAATATTCCTCGTGTATTTAATAACAAATAATCAAACTTCTTCCTTATATAGCGTCGAAGTTTAGTGTGATTAGTGGAAGATTGCTTGGAACGGGTGTTGAAGAAAGAGATTATGGTCTATTGTAGTACGATCACAGATTTACTGGAAGAGTTAAGCAAGATCAGAAATACTGTAGATGATCTCCTCAGAGAATTTCAAACCCCAACATTCTCGAGTATGAAGTTGGGTACTAACCACTAAGACCGACGCTCGTTGTTGCATGGCTGTCTCAGCAACCCACGTAATCATAAGCAGCTGATAGCTAGCCACACTTCTCTTGGTGACTGTCCGCATAGATGGCGCTGCGGAAATGTCTTAACGTCTTGTTTATATATAATCTGCAGGCAGCCGAAACGGAGTGGTTTGTATGGAGAGGAAACTTTGATGAGGTATTTCAGTTTAGGGTGCGAAACTTTATATTAACTCAGATGACAGCTGCTGGCTACGTACCGTCCTTCACTGCCTCAAAAATCGCCCTGCTATCCTCTTACACCGAACAGAAATTCCACCTATCCTAATTCCATTTAAACACTTGTAGACTGAAATCAGTTATGTAATATTCAGTATATAGTATATTACTTAGTAAATAGAATAAATATTGTCTTCATGCTTCACAGAGGACACACTTTGCTTGGATTAGAAATAACCAATTCGTGTGTGCTGTATGGGGAAATAATCGCTGCTTGTTGTGAAAATGATATGCAAAGTATAATTAGAATGTGAGAAAAATGCACGGCTTTTAGTGGTACGCCTGGCAGTACATATAAAAACAAATAGGCTTTAAAGACTTACAGAAGGAACTAGAGAAAATTTACAATCCGATGTAAGTGATAAACGTCTGTATTGAACATTGCGCTGGAGAAAATTACAGTACGAGTAGGAGTATCGCGAGAGTGCACGAAGCCCTTGAGGTCCGTAACTGTGTAGTAGGTTTGAAGTCGAAACATCTGCATTGGTTAATCTCTTATAACAATAATTTTTGCTGAGTCACATTACAAAATAATTATGTGCCTATTTACACCAAGTTTTCTGCAGTGCACACCAGTTATTTTAACTCTAGTTTCTACATTAATAAACAAATGTTAATCTTCAGTTCTATATTATTTGCCACACATTTATTTCAGATTTTAGCTCTCGCTCTGGGTTCGATTTCTAGGTCTAAGGCATGGTTTTGTGTTTTTAGCCTACCATTCCTACCTACATTGGTTAATAACGACTCTAAATCTAATACAATTACGGAAGACAGCCTAAAAAGACTACTTTAACCTACCTGTTGATAGTAACATCCTCGACACACCAGTTGTCACGTTGTTAATGTCGCGACTCGATTGTAAGAGACTAAGTTGTGAGAAATGTTGTGTTGCGCATCCTTCTGTGCACTTACCTTCCATAATATTAATGATTCAGTGACTGACGCTACCAAAATAATATACTTCCTCGCAGATAGCTGATTCTACAAGCGGTATGATCAGAACGTAAATGATTCGGTTATTCGGAGTCTGAGACAAGTAGACAAAGTAATACAAGTGACAGATATGAGAACATTAATACTGGAGGGCCAGCCGATACCTACAGAAAGTCGTGTTATTTCACAAACAGGGGCGATCCGGTCTGTGAAATTAATAACATCACCGCAAAGTGGCGGGCGGCAAACTAGCCCCTCCTGGTGTGAGAATCCATTAACTACC
This sequence comes from Reticulitermes speratus, assembly GCA_021186555.1. Lineage (NCBI taxonomy): Eukaryota > Metazoa > Arthropoda > Insecta > Blattodea > Rhinotermitidae > Reticulitermes > Reticulitermes speratus. The sequence goes on along the minus strand of JAJKFL010000001.1, from coordinate 33,556,577 downwards.
CTCCCCGTGACGTCACGCCTACTGTAATCTTTGTGAACAATGAAGAGAGAATCCATTGAACGCGTGCAAGTGATAATTACGCACCTGCTGGCAAACCTACTGCTAGGTAATTTAACAGCCAACACCGGCATTGCATCTCAGGCTGCAGTCAGTAGTATATCATTTCGTTAAATCGGAGCTGAGCACAGTAGTGGAACGTTTTCTCCATGTTTGGTCGAATGTAATTTGCACACACTTGGGTTTGGTCAATCACTGGCACTCTGGAGATAGAAGAGATATTCAACTTCATTCATTAAGCATCCGCAAATACAACTTAACATAACCATCTGCATAACAAGTTGTACTTGACAACAACAAATCTGCTCGCCTATTGTAAGATAGTATGATATGTACGGCTATTTTACACGTTACCTCGTCACCGGTTCCCACTAACTTTACGGTTATCACTAAGCGAGCGCATTTTTGGGTATTGCTAGAACAGCTACATCAAAATAACACATAAAGGTACATGTTCTATAAAAAGCTTTTGGTTATAAATGTGGCCGTTACAATTTACGAATGGCCTACAGATGATTCAAACTGTTGTATGTAGGAGGTTCCAACTTAATCCAACACTCTGGGTGCAGACATTGGACCTTGGGGTGGTTTTAAAGGAAGAATATTATATTTTACGGTAAAACAAGAAATGCACAGAGACAGTTAGCAGAATATCTACTTCAGATCTTTCATTCTGAATCCGAGATGAGGGCAAACGTATGAGTTGTAGTTTGAAGTGAAATGGATTTATGAAGCTCAGATGGTTACCCAGTTACTGATTCTCTTAATGATACAGAAATTTTCTTACTGATCTTAAACCGTGTGTTTGGTTTACGTCTATACTTTATTTACCAAAGACATTACACTTATTAGTAAACTCATCACTGAAAAATGCCTTTCAGGCTAACTTGACAATCGTCCTGATTGTCTCTATTATAGTACTGGTATATGTATCTGAAGGTTATACTTCATTGCTTAGCATATAAAATACTATCTTTCTTGGTATCTAACTACAACTGCTACAACGTTAATTAAAATTTTACCAAATTAAGAAAATTTAAGTTTTAAACCTTGTACTCAATTACACATTTGCTGTAACACTAACTTTTCCGTTTAAGAGCAATTTGTGATCCTCAGGCACAGGTTAAACTAACAACATATTAGGACACATGAGGTTAATGTTGATGTTGAAATTAGCATCGAAAAGCATACGTCAATAAACAGAACATAAATAGGCCTAAAAGATTTGGTAAATAAAATGTGGACCTGAGCAAAGAACTATTGAACTGGTACGAATATAGAGCGAGATTCAGTACAGTATTTATATTACGAAAATTTCAGCTTCCTTTCTTGGTCCGCATTTTACAGAATTTTTCATCAAGACACCAAGTCCTTAATTAGAATCGTTGTTAAATATCTCGTATTTCACACTCCCAAAAACCATATTGTTTCATACCATTCTGTCACAGCAATTTAAGAGATTTCGTCCTTTGGTTTTCCATTTCTGCACTCGCTTACGGCGCGGAGATCATGAAGGAGGGATCGGCTACAACATAACACAACACAACAAAACAAAATCCAACGCAGCACAAGGCAACGCAACACAATAAAATACAATTCAATAATATACACCACACCACACAACACAAAGCAACACAACACAACACAGGCAAGAAAAACACAGCAGAAAAAATAACGCTACGGAAGAAACACGATTCAGTACGACACAACAAAAGGCTTTACACAACTTCAATAAATAGGCCTCAACAATGAACTAAACAAAAATTATTTCCGAACGTAATGTTATTTCCTGAAACATATATAACCACATTTCGAACAATGACCTCCCACCTCTGTTACTGTTTCACCAATCTTTGTCTCAGTTTCCGGTTCATGATCCTTACCATTGATCCGACTATCTCACCGCTTCCTCACCCCCTGCTCGGCACACTGTATACAATATTCAGATGTGAAATGTTCCAGCTGCTCAACCATTGGGCTAGCTACTGTTCAGAACTCTCATCTATTGCGCAGTGTTGTTTGATAGTCAGAATTAAATTTATTCATCGACTTAGTTTTTCTTATCGCTGTCAGCCTGCCTTCTCTTCCTTCTCCGAAAATGCTCTGAAATTCAGGAAATGAAAATTCAAACTTTGTCACTCTTGACGTAAGGAAAACTGCTAATCCCTGAGCATGGTTATTATTTCCGACAGTTGAATCACCTCGAGTGTTTCAGACAAGCTTTCAGTTGATGCTATTTGTCAGAATCACTTCTGAACCTAATAAATAAGCAGTGGTGATAAACCAAACACAGCGCAAGTGTTCTAAGATGTTCTTAAAACAGTAAAAAATAAAATAAATAACGCACAACGTTTGTTAACGTCGTGATGTTTGTACTTCCATGCGTGCACAAACACAAGTAACAGAGATCTATATAAGCAACAGATTTGAGTTTCGACATTTTGTCAAGCTGTTTAATTTTGTTATATAATCTGAAGCATCCACGACGACTGAATCCAATAAAAGTTTCTCGTGCTAACAGCAGCGTCAGATGGTTGAACGGCGAGTTCAATTCCCTGATGACGAGAACAGAGATGGTTCTCGAAACGCTAGTTTACTCACCGTTCAACCACCTGACGCGACTACTAGCCCGAGGAAGTTTTATTGCATTTAATTTTCACGTGTTTGTTTCAATTCTACTGATGTCTCTAGAGTCCCTAGGCAGATTTCAAAGAAGAATTGCACAAAGAGTGTGAGAGAGTGTGGGACAATTGATTTTAATTCGTGGCCCCTTTTTTAGAGAGCATCGCAAGTAGCCTGTAATTCAGCGTGCACCATGGTTGTGACAAAGAAAATGCGTTGACTTTTTTCTGATAATAATTAAGTTCTTCTGTCCCACTTATAAAATTGGGGGGCATTTAGATGGAAAAAGGCGCGGGAATTTCTTAACAGATTTATTCCCCTCCTTATTCATTATGAGGTCTATAGAATAGCGAGTCCACCTCACTCTCAGACAATTCATAAACATAAATTCGGAAGAGTGTGGGAAATTCTCTGCTGTCATGTTTAAATAAACAACTCCAGAAGGTGGGTGAATTTGTAAGGTATTTGCTTTGAAAACCGGTGGAGCTGTATTCGATTTCTAACATGGAACTGGAAACACTGGACATTGTTGTGGCTTTCCTTTTTCCCTCCGAAAATTATCGGGATAACTTAACTAACGTACGAAAGTTTTTTTTCCCCACATTTCCCTTCCCATTCATGATTCACGACTACATATTTCTCCTGTTCCACACTGGACGCTACGTAACGTCAGAATTTCAGACAGCGTCGTAAAATATACAACAGCGAAGCATGAAAACAGTGCAGCATCATCTCCAGCACGGTCTCATCACAGTCTTAATTTTCTGGTGAACTGTGTAGATAAGGCGGAATTTAGCCGTGTAAAAATCAAGTTTTTGTACAGGTTAAGTTGCAGTCTTGTGTTCGAAAGATACGATGTTCAAGTCGTAACCATACTACTTATATTCTTGACATACATATTGTGTGGTTTCTGTCTGTCTCTACAATGACAGCAAATTAATGTCGGCCACGATCACCTCTCTCTATATTCTGACCTAATTGCCTTTTATGGATTTATTCCAGTCACATTTAACGTTATATAATCTCTGCAGTTGGAATGAGATGGGAACTAAAACAAATATAAAACACGTCACGTTTGCAGTCGGATAGCATCCTGATTAAGTACGTTCAATTATTTGCCTGATCTTACAGAAAAAGTCTGGAAAAATAGTTTAAAAATAAATCATAAAATTGACCACACATTTTCTCATCGGTATTTCAAACAAAAAACTGGTAGAACAATTTATCTGTTTATTGTTTATAAGAACGCTGTCAAAAGAGAATACATAGCTTTGAATTACAGGATTATTAATGAATAATGAATTTGACTGAATTTAGAAGGGAATGAATGTGACGAATCTGACTACTGCGGTCTTGTGTTGCCATTGTAACGTAACCAGTGTGTACCTAAATCACTTACCCGTCACATACCAAGGTGCTATGTGAGTTAGATGACTGGTCAATCCGTAAAAATCCTTAGTCAGGAGACCGTATCTCTGGAACGACCAAGATTTTGAAGCGGAATTCTCTAATATAGAAACGAATGCGACCTTCGATGAGAAAGTTTCAAGTCGTGAACTGTAGATATTTGGAGACTGACAGAACAGTTGTAATTAATTTCAGTGGACATTCTGTTTATTTGCCAAAACGTACACTAGTACATTACATATGAACAACCATCTTGTCGACAAAATTTAACAACAGCCTTATCCCATTAAACAAGCGAGAGATGAGCAGGAAATAGTAGCAGAAGGCTTACGAAGACGCAGAAGAAGACACAAATAAAAGAAGAAGGAGAAGAATGACAAGGGAAAATAAAACTTAATATTTTGATCTTTTATAGGCTGTGTTTTTTCGTCCTTTGTTAGACTAGGCTGGATGCAAGGTAAAATGTTGGAAAGTAATGGGAAGTAACTGTTTATTTATGCAATAGCGGAAGGAGTATTTTGCGCTGAATGGTCACTTTTGTTGAATTCATTGTTTGGCGGCCTAATTGATGATGAAATACTGAAAACGTTTGGAGGGCTGTGATTGGACGGAAATTTTCAAGCTAACTTTGGGAGTACTGCATGAAAACCACAAGGTGTAACGTGGACCTTAAGTACTATGTCAGCATTTGATTTGGGAAAGAGAAAAATTAAGAGACGCTCCCTTTTTTTGTAGGAGGTGAGACCTTCCGGAATCATAATTGCTTTTATCCCTGAAACAAGGCAGTCGAGTACGTGAGCCCTAGCAGCAGTCCCTACGTGTGCAGTTGCTTATTTTTAAAAACATACAGATGTGTTTTACATATGCCTTGTATAATGCGGTAGGTCTGTGAGTAAGTGAATTAAACTACATCCTCTGATGCTATGGTCGCCGGGTTTTAAAGTTTACGATAGGGCTTACTCTGTAATTAGGAGAACCACCATTTGCTTCCATGGAATCCACATAAAAATCTAAGTTACAATAGCTTAACCTGATAGCAGCGGCTGTTATAAAGAAGCAAAGGAGTACCTACGCGTAAGTCGGCATTGCAGCTTCCTACTTTGCCCATGACATCAAGTTGTCTCTTACGAATTTTCCAAATCCATGGGCAGAATTTTCAGAGAAATTCTACTGCGTTATGAGTATGTCAACAGGTACCTATAATTCGGCTGCTATTTCAGCGTCGTACTGTGCCAATTATATATATGAATCTATTTCTTAAGAAGTTTAAAAATTTGCGGCGTAAATATCCAATAAAATTATTATTTTACTTATTTTACTAAAATTAATATTTTACTATATTTTACGATTTATTATTTTACGTAAGGACCAGACGATGAATTGTAGGTGGAAATCATAGCTAGATTTTCCATGGTTTAGCGAATGGATATTTTGTCAACCCCACCATAAGAGGGAGCTGTTTCTATTGCATTTATAGTTTTCGGCTAACAACTGCTTCAGCACCGAACTCTGTTTGTGATTTGACATAATCTGAAAGTCCACCACACTAAAACCTATAGTCCCTATTGCTATGGAAAGTTTGCTAAAGCGTACTTTTTATTTTCTCGCTTATACGAATTATATTTAATTATTCACTTCGTACCACGCAGTAAACTCACTCCATAATATTAAAAATATTAAAGATTATAAAAACCAATCTGTTAATACTGTTTAACTAAACGCAGTAGAAGCCCAAATATAAGGCGAGATTTGTTTTAGAAGTAGCAGCACATACAAGTGGGATTTGCCTTTTAAACGAGGTGTGACAGAATTTCACAGTAGCACGTCTGGGACGCACCACTTTCTAGTAAATAATGACTAATATGGCAAGATACAGTGCCGTTTTCTCCCCATTCAATATTCCAGTTACATGTATTGTTTTAAGTTTTATATCTTCCGCTCAGAGACTTTCTATTACTTTTTCTAAATTTTCCGAGTCTTTGTTCCAAATACCCCAATGAGGAAGAGACATTTTCTTATATTACGGCTTATACGTTAATTTTATTTATTCTGGTAAATATATACATCACAGAAACTTATTCTGTGGGCAGAATAAAGAAATCTTGGACGCTCAACCTCATGGCATATAAAATAATAATTGTGCTCCGGGAAATTATTTTACAACGTTTCCTGCAACAGCAAGTTTCTGACTTGTCTTCAGCTGCAGGGAAACCCGTGACTGACACAACACATTTAATTCCAATTTTTTGGTCATAAAGTTCACTCTAATTATTATCACTTATTTCTTTTACAGCCTATAAAGCTAGATTCGATTATTAGCAGAATGAATTTCCCCCATCATTCCCACATCAAAGACTTTATTATTTTCGATTGGCTTCAATAGAATCAGGTCATTATTACATTACAGCCTTCTAACTCGATTCCTATTTTTAAATGAAAAACATGTCCGACAAAGTGGACGCAGTCTCTCTTTATTATCGTTTAGATTGTTACTGTCAAATGAGCAGGACCTACTCACGCCACCCCACACACCAAGGGGAGGGTGACGGGGGTTCTGAAATCAGTGTAATTCGAAACTGCACATTTGATCTGGCTTGTCTCACAGAGTCATTATCACATGACGAGTTCATATGTTATGCTTACAGCCTCAGTACAAGGGGCTGACGCTGTGGTCGCAAAGTTATAAACTTATGATTTGTTAATATGTTGTGCGCCAGGAGCCATTTGAAATGAGGATAAAATTGTATGCTCTGTAGCGAATTAAATCAACTCATTCTGGAAATCTATGATCGTGCAGGGTTTCACTTCCTTATTTTAAGTTCTGTGGTAGCACAATATTTGGGCTAGTGTAGAACATAGAGGAGTCTGTGGGCGGTCTTTTTCTCTGTATGTGAGGTGGCAAGGCCAAAGTCTACTGTGCAAAACCTGTCCTCCACCTATCTGTCAGCAGCAGTTAACAAGGAGACTGGTGTCAACTGAGCAGAGTGAATTTATGTACTGTCATTTACGCCACCATAGTATTCGTAATCGAATTCTTGAACCAGAAGGGGGCGAAGGGGACAATTATTCTGAGTGTACACAAATTTACTAAGAATTATGACAGACAAAGTATAAGTGGCTAAATATTACAGAAAAATATGTGGTGGATCGGCTTTTGTGTTTGGCCCGCTTCGAGGAAGTAATATTTTCCGACGATTCGGCGAATGTTTGTTGCCAACTTCTAGGTTCATTGGGGGGTCCCTTTCAAAGATCTAGCGGCTTGCTGTGAGTAAAAACATAAGGGTCAGACTGGTTATTCTCCCACATACCGCCCGTCTGTGTAAAGGCCTCGATAAAACCAAGATTCATTCATCATGAAGATGGCAGCTGAAACGTTTGTCGAAACTTTAGAAAGACTTTAGTTCTTTGAGCAGCCTAAACTAGAAAGCCGATTTAGAAAATTGAACACCAGGTGTGAAGTCCAAGTTTCAAAATTAGAGAAGACAGTTTGTGAAAGTGCTGCAGGTTGTGGAAGAGTTCTTAGATTTTTGCGAGCAGAGATACAAATAAACTGGAGAAAATAAGTCGACCCGTGTGAGACTGAGGTTTTAACATTGATGGTGATGAACAGTGAAGCCTTGCCGACTGGTAAATTTTACAATTTTTGGGTGTAGTCACCATCTTCAGCATAAAGCAGTTTGAGAAAAGAAACACAGACCTACGCTCCTTTGACTGCTGTCGGTAACTACTTACCAGTCCATATGACGTAACCTCCTAGAAGGTTTGAATTTTTAAGTCAATCAGGGCCTGTGAGTGTACAAAGAGTATTGTGAACAGGAGTATATAATGAAACAGAATAAATAACTCCATGAAGCAAAGCCCCTCCAGAGAAGCTAACAGGTCCTCAGCTAGTCAAGAAATTCCCCGCATTTTATGGAACCCGAAGGTTCATTACCGCATTCACAACAGCCCGCCACCTGTCCCTGTCCTGAGCCTGATCAATTGAGCCCATGCCTTCCCATCCCACTTCTTGAAGATCCATAATAAAAGAGAATACTGAAGACAAACAATGAGTGAGATGTGATGAGAAGCAACATTCAGTGCATTTGTTTAATGTGCAGGTCGACTGTCAGTGATATAAGAATTAGAAAACGACCGCTGTCATGTAAATGTCATTTTAATATAAACGAATAGTGAACATGCGTTAAAAAGATGTATAACATTGAAGTGTACGTCAAGTCCACCTTTCTGTGAAGTGACTGTACTTCCTGGAGGTAAAATACAAAACATTACGCTGTCGTGTACAAGTGACACGTTCCAAGCATTCGGCCTACAAATTTCACGGACTACAATGTTTACCTCCATGTATAGGCCTACAGAGCATTTAGTATGACACTCTGAAAATCAATGTCTTCTGGAATATAACGCAATTTACTGTGGTAGAAATGTACTGACGTTTCGGAGGAACTTGCTGCCTCCTCATCAGGTTAGAGGCAGCATGTTTCTCTGAAGCATCAGCACAAGCCTGCGAGAACAAATGTCGTTTACCTTTACGGTCACCGCTGCTAGAACACCGACCTTTTACTATGTCGCCCTTGTCGGTAAGCGGTAAGTCAAGAAGCAACAAAAGCGGCCGATATCAGCTTCCATTAATAAAATAAGGGTAAAAGGGTGCCAGGATTAATATTACGAATTGTTTCCTGAAAACACTGATTGAATGCTTTGTTTAATCTATGCTATCTTTGATCATACTCTCATTCCACATCATAAAATGACCTATTAATGCGTCTTGAATTAAATAATAAATAAGCAGTTTAAATAAATATACATATATATGTTTGGCACAAATATTTGCAAAAGGAATCAAAGTCGCCCTTGAGATCTGCGTTATTCTGGGATTTCACGCGGCAAAGATTTGTAGTTGGTACCGACGTTTCGGGACAGCATATCGATCCCATATTCAAGGGTCAAGCAGTCCAAGAAGATGTCACGATTATTTTATTTCTAATGTTTTTGTTTTACTAAGGACGGGTTGTTTTTATGAAAATCTAAATGAGCTTTATTTTTAAGGATCCATAATTTGCTGAGTTGCTTATAATTCGGGTGAGCAGGACACAGCCATATATGTATCTACTTTTTACTTGAATGTGGAAAATTAAAATTCATTTCCTGTTCCTGTTGTTAATAGAAGTAACGCTTACAAATCACATTAGCACTTTGCAACATTAATTAAATCTAAATGATATTTCAAAATTTGGTCCTTGTGTCACAGAAAACACATTGCCTCTCCCTCACAACGACTATCAGTTGATGCCTTTCAGAAAAATAGCATGCCTTCGGAATGAATAATAGGGAATACATAAATGCAGATATTTGTGTGTTAAAGTGCGTTACAATTGTGCGTGAAGGGTTAAAGCTACAATTCCCTTTTCCGAATTGATAGTAATTCGAAAGGTGAGTTTGCGTCTCGGTCAGTTTGGGGCTAATCTAGGCTGTTCGGCTTCACCTCTTGTGCCCAGTAGATGCTCCGCTGTAACTAATGAAATTACCGTGCTGGCATGGAAGGAAGTACTTTATATTAGTCCAGAAACGAAACTGTTTCTTTGCCATTTCCCTCAGTTTTCCTTTTTTGTACTTTTTCCTTTATACCTTTCTTTCCATCTGTTTTCTTCTCTGTCTCTTTCACTGCCATTCTTCTTCATGAGACAGAAGGCCACTGTAGGTGCAATGTGCCCTTTAATGTACCCACCCCAGAGTTTGTATCATTCCACGTAAAGGATGTGTATAATAATGCAAGACCCGGTTTTGTGTCAATGTACATTCCAGGTTGAAAGTGCGTTGTCCAGGTTGATGGTAATATATTGCTTGTGGGTCATTTTATTAAAACACACTTTTATTTCCGCAATGCTAAATGTTAACTGATGATTACTGTCTTCGTGGATGTGGCGCCATATAGACTGACAGAAAGTTAACGAACTTTTCAGAGGAAGGTATGTCTCCTTCTTCAGCTTCTTGTACACTAAAATCGAGGCAATAATTTTCTCCGAAAATTTGGTAAATTTCTATACGACTGCACGGCGTCATATTCTATAACAGTAATATTCATAATCAATGATATGAGAATCTCAAACCTTGTGTAAATATTAAATGTTCAATACTTCTCAATGAAGAACATTTTCGAGAAGTAGAATAAAATCCCTTTAGTTTACAAAAGTAATAAAAAAGTTACTCTTCCAGGCTGTGCTTAATTTTCTCCCCTTTGACAGGAATTATCCCTCTCTTTTCACTAACAACTAGTGTTGCAGTCGTCCAAAGTATTTGCATGAATTACAGCTAAGTAGGAGAAATAAATAGACTGTATAAATACGCTGATTTTATATTTGGAAATGTACTTCCTGAACAAACCAACTTATAAGCTCTTATGACAGCTTGAACTTCCAACAACAATCTGTTAATGCACAACACTGGAAACGATCCTTGTAAGTTAGTGTAAAACGCATATTTTTTTCTTCTCGTGCAATTGACCCCAAGTATACTCGTAAATAAGATATGTGAATATTCTTTTCTGAAATAATTTTTCTAATTGTCACTGTATTCCTTCGTAGTCAAATTGCATATAAAAATTGAAAATACATTCTACTGTAATGTTCTTACCATTAGTACGAGGCTTTATGAAAAAGTTTCGCGGTAACGCCAGTCTACTGTGAGATGGAAACCAATTTTTTTACTTATATTTACTTTGGATTCCTATAAAATGAAATGCTCAAATCCGTATTTACGGTATTACGGTTGCATGATGCCGTGCTGTCTGAAACTATGCCATTAGCTGAATGTTTTTACCAGTAATGAAGCCAGGCCCTCTCATGTGAGCAGCAGTAGTTCCCTACCAGAATAAATTTTGGAGCTGGAGGTTTCACTATTTCCCTCAGGGCGGAGTTTCATAAAATGAGTTTTGAAACTTTCCATATACGTGCCTGACCAGCTAGATCTAGCGGTCAGATTTCTACTTCATAGAGCTCCGTTAATTTCAGTTGCCGTTCTTTCAAAGCTATGCGAAATGGAAACTTTACGTGTAATTAATTTAGTTTTATACTAAAAATTATCAATTTTATTTTAGGAGCTGCCACTCTGAATGAAATCCTAAGTTTCTCACCTTTGTTTTCCACGTTCTTCTACGTCGTAAAAGAGATTTAGGAGCGCTAGCTTATTGTGAAGTCTGGGGTTTTGTCTAATGTTTTGTTGGTTGAAACAGGTTGTTTATTAAAACAGTACCTTTTATAAGGTTTCTGACCTTTTATATTGCGTATAATAAAAATTAATCCCCTGCAACCTATACAATATTTATACCCTCTATAACATCTGCATTATTTCATAATAATAATATTAAGGCAACATTTCTTGAACGTAATAAAATCTGATCCCTTGCCTCAAGATGGCGACACTGAAAGTTGAATTACAGCCTATAGAGTAAATATATTCCGCCATATGGTAAAATCTCCCCCATGAAATGTTAATGTCTTTAAGTGTTTCAGCAAGATACATTACATGTATTACATGTCGTCGTTTAGCAGTAGTCTTGCCACTTGTTTTGAGCTCCATGTTTATATCGATCACTACTTGTTCAGTAAAACTTCGAATCGACTTCAAAAAGTTGTATGCCTACGGTATTCCACAAGTTTTAGGAAGAAAGTTTCAACGGATAAAATTAACAAGAACCGAACAGTGAAAAGTTTTATGTAACCAAGAATAACAAGGAATAAGGAAAGGAAAATGTGTTTAATTTAATTAAATTGAGGGTGAAATATAACCATTTAAATGAATGGGATATAATTACTATATTGTAGCAATAAATATCAGTTAAAACTCTACGTAAGTTTAAACTGTCCATTAATTTAAAGGAAGGAACACTGCAGAGAAGCCTGACGGTGTATGCAAGAATACAGTCTGTGGAACAGTACCAACCTTACCAGCAACTTATTGTTTTTTTAACATTTGTTCAGTGTAAAACACTGGAAGGATACTACCTTATTCACGAGGTGTAGACGAATAGTGAGAAGGATCAAGATCCTGAAAAATACGTAGGCTGTCCTTTCATTGAAACATGTATGTCATTCGCATGTGTGCAGATTTTACACTGTCAGATACGTTCTGATCTTCACTTTGGGTAGCACGAATGAGGGAAAAATTGAAAGAAAGTAAGGAATTCTGATCTTCGAAAGATTTTGATAGAACAGACATGATCGGGTGTGGATTCTATGCTGAGGAAATATGCGGAGCTCGCGAAGATGCACTATCGCGGTAAATTTCTGGAAGGAGACTAACCGCCTTACTTTTCTGTTCCAAATTCGGCCTCAAATATGAAAGGGTGAATACAAAATTATTAAAAACAAAAGTACATGAAATTCGAGTCTGTAAATTGAACATATCCTTTATGCCAACATAATGAAGTCAAATATTTGATAATAAATTTATTTCTTTCTCGGCATAGCAGAAGATTCTTGACCTTGATCTAATTTGGACACAACTTTTATGGCCAAATCACCATTTTGTCCACATACGTTTCTTATAGTGCCTCAATAGTGAATAAGATTTCTTCATTACCTTGAAAGAGAAGTTAACTATTGCAATTAGGTAAATGAAAAAATTATTTCATGATTTAATTAGTGTATCATTTGTGTTTAACAGAAATCGGGGCTTCAGTTTTGGAATGTTTAAGATTGATATTAAGCTTACAGAGATATAGGTATGTGTGTATAATGAAGTGAAAGGATGTGAACGGCAGACATTGAAATTTGAGGCAACAACCCCACATTGTCTGGACGAAAACAACAAAAAACGCCAGTTACAATATAATTATTATTGCCATCGACACCAGTAATATTCTATTAAAATTTGATATTGACCAACAAATGCACAAGAAAAGTGAATGGCATAAAATATATTGAGAAACCCTACATAGTGTCAGCAAGCAAGTTGCCATCTTCAGGGGTTTTTTCAGGACAGAATTACATGAACGTTTTACATCCAATTATAGAGTAAATGGCTACATATTAAAAATTACAGAGCATACGTATGTCATAGTCATAATTCACAAATGTATAAATGTACAATATTAAGTTAAAAATGATAAAACACTACACCTCTGGTAAAAGCGTTTGTGATAAATAAGTATTGCACATTAAAAGCAAAGAATAAAAAGGTCAAAAACATTGTTTCCATGGAACGATGCTGAAATATTAAAACACAACATGGTTAAGAGTGTTGAAATGATACTATTTTGGTGTTCATAAATTGTTTTTAAGTTATAATTGTTTATAGTTGTTTTTATTAGTTGTGTCAATGACATAAATAATTATTTTGTAACTTGTGCAACACAACGGAATGTTTAAGATAAAAGAAAACAATAGTTTAGTTCGCAAATTTTCGAGTTGAGATCAGAAAGCATGTCTGTCTTTCTCAGGGAAGATTCTATCGGTGAATTATTTAGTCATCAGGTAATATTCGTGTAATTTTTCTGTTTAATGTTAAATTGACTAAGACTTCATTAAGTCTGAAACTGAAAAATGACAAGGTATTTCCTTCAGCTGGTTTTAGAATCACGTTTCTTCAAGTACACTTCCCTAAGGACCTACGTTAATCTAGCCTTTGCAAGGATTTTAAAAGGCAATCTTTATCAGCAGAATTCCTTACTAAAGGTTTCTGTGTTACATAATTTGAAAATTTGTGCTTATATTTAGAGACATTCCTTTCTAAGAAAAGGTGCTTTTTAGAATGTCTGTATTAGGGAATCTTATTGTTCTTACATAAGCAACTTTCTCACATTTTCATATGTAGTGTTAGCAATAAGAAGGTGCGACGCTTTTTCTAAACACTGTTTAAATTGTAGGAACTGAATGTACATCGCACGGTTTTTGGCCTTCCTTTTGATGTGATATGAAAGAAATTATAATCTGAAAATTCCAAAGTACTAACCTAGTAGTCTTGGATAAATTCTTGAGGATTTCTGTCCTTATTAGTGTCTGATAGCCTGATTGGCTCTTATACTACTGCTTCACACATCGGGCACCGACTTTTCTACAAACCCTCTCACTCACATCAACTACTTTCTTACACTAAACCGTATTTGACATATTCAGTCACACAAATGTTCACTCATTAATTCGTCCCCCCAATACGTTCGTCCAAATATTGACCATTCTTCCTCCTAAAATATTAACCTGCAACCAACCATCTACTCGACTTTTAGACCTCGAGATTCCTAAATTTTTTGTTTGCCTTAAAGAACGTACTGCAGACAGTTATATTAATTTTGGATTAGATTAGTACTTTGAACCTATATATATATATATATATTACGTATTTTATATATAAGAGTGTTACAATAGTATCACAGGTTTATTTTGTTCAGAAAATTATGCCTTAATATCTATGTCTACATTAAGTCATAAATTTGAATTTTTAAAGTATTCTACGTATGACGACATTTGTACCGCCCTTTAAATGAAGTGTACATCTGAATTCATGTACATTTATTTAAACAAATTTGGTATGGCCTCTAATGCGAAATACGACTTGTGTATGTGACGTGGCATCTCGTATTTACTATGAACGCCTAGGCTTTACGTACGTGCAAAAAGACCTCTTGTTCTCTACACTAGAACAAGGTTTGACATCTCGCCTCTTCTATAGCTATAACCTAATAGCTTACAAATAGAGTGCGTGTCCTCCAGAACCCATTAAACACGTCACATTCACGTGATGTAGGGGCTGTGCAGCACCGTTTGTAGTTGCTGTTAGATATCAGATTGTTGTTAATCTGCTGCGTCATTTCGAACTATGTCAGTCCGTCCGTCCTTCCATCTGTTGGAATGTCTGTGGCTGCATTCGTTCCATCAGTGTCACTGTCCTTCTGTTTGCCAATCCTTTTCTGTCACACCAATTGTGTTATCCTATCACTTCTTCTCGAGCAGCCAATATATCTCTCTCTCTCTCTCTTCATGCAGTGTACCACTGTCTCATTTCTTGATTTTTATGCTTTCAACTTCCGCTTTCTCATATTTGTACGGTTTCTGTTGTTATTTTTTTAAACTTTACAATAAAAGTATCTGCTTATGAATTCTTCTTTTCACAGCTATTGGGCTCCTGTTGCAAAAATCGGTGGCTATATTTGTTTTAGATTTTCCAGTATATTTTCTTTTCCCTCTATTTATTTTTGCGCAAATCATATTACTTTTTGATTTCCTCAGTTCTCACAGGCAAGTTCCGGTACTTTATGTTGAAATGGAGCGATCCTGCAAAATTTATCATGCATTCCAAAAAAATATTCTTATAGGTTTTTAAATATATTTTTAATACAGAACATCCCCTTTAGTGTATCAAATCACAAAATATATGTTTACTTAACTATCAGACACAACAAGCTGTTTCATACACGTGGTTTTGGTGACTACTTTAGGCTCGGAAAGTGAGCCATCATCTTGCCAGTAAAAAGAGCAGTAAAAATGGAAAACTATGGATATCATAGGATGAAGATCTCCCCCGTTACATGGAAAGATACATTATAAATGTACATAAAAGTAAAGTTTTTTTCATAAGGCCTAAGCAAATTATTAACACTATATAACTATGTAGGGGAGTATCGGACACTTAAGCTTTCTCTCGATAATTATTTTTCGGTAAGATGAAATACCAAATCTCAAACATGTATGAAAATTTATGAGTTTCTTTACTTATAAACGTAAGTTTAACTCTACAGTTTTATTTTATAATAAGGAAATAGTAAGGCAAACACAAGTCTATTTTCGCAGCAGGATGAAACATGTCGGGTAGTACCGGAAACGACATTTTTTCAATTGGTACAGCAGTAAAATATTAATTTTAGCTTTGCAAGTATCACATTTATAAAACTTTACAATCACAATTACAATCAGTTAATTTGAACGCGCTGCTACAGGGTTGCCTACTAATATTACTCACTGTCGATATTTGTGCCACTCGCCACTTGATCGCCACGTTCCTCGGACATTTCTTTGTTCTTAGAGCAAATCCATCGTTAGTGTCACAAATGGGATTGCTTCTATGAAGTTGTTCTCTTCTGTACTCGATGCTTGATAGGTGGTTATATATATAGTGTTTTGCCTACTTTTATAGGAGATTATTTATTATAGGCTATTTGTTTTGACACATCCCCTCTTCATCCTAAAACTACTGCCAAAATTCCAAGCAGCTACTTCTACTTAGTGCAGATATCCGGCTGCTAAAAGCAGACACATACATACGTTCTTCCATATATATAGATATAGGTATGTCTGTCAAGATTTCACACGTTATGGATTTCGCTTTTAAATTTAAAAGTGTGTCACAGTGTTTATACAGGGTTTTGCAGTTTCCTGTAAACAGGTGCCACGGAGGTTATTACTTTAAGTTGCTGAAGTGTTCCTTAGTAAGCCCTCCTGTACCCTTCAAAAAATGGCATTAGGATGATAAAATCGAGGAATGTATGGTGGGCTGGGTTTTGGCACCCAAGAGGGAAGTAAGAAATGCAATCAGTCTTTGTGGTCGGGAAACCTGAAGGAAATACAACATTTAGAGCAACTGGGGGAGTTAGACCACTTTAAACTGGATGTTCAGGGAAATATGATGGAAATGTCAGTAAAGGGGATTGTTTTAATTCAGGATAAGAATCAATATTGAAATCTTTTTACAACGGTTATAAATATTCAATTTAAAAAAGAAATCGAATGTTTTGAATTGGTGAGGACAGTTATCTTCTAAACACGGACTCTGCTCCATGAGTTGTTTTTATTGATATCATCATCATGATCGTCATCATGATCGTCATCATTATCCCTCAATCCTTCAATTTCTTTTTCTCATCGGATGTGCTTCCTTACACACGTCCCACTCTCAACATGTCTGTCTGTCTGTCTCTGTGTCAGATTACGTGACACGGCAGAACCATGACTGTCCTTTGAGGTGGGGGTACGATAAGAGGAGTGCCACCCTCAGTTTGCTCATGTCGAGGTAATTTTTCTTCATTCTGGTGTGAGGTTCTGCAAAAGGAGGTGTCTGCTTCCAAATTAATCCCTGGGGCGCCCAGCCAGATACACTCCGAGAACTTTATTTGACTTTCTTTTATTTTATGGTTCACTCTATCGTTCCTCATACTTCTTTTTGGCCTTACATTTGTGCTTCCTCTTCACTTCTTTCAGACGATGTTTTATGATGTGCTCTTCGTTGCCTTTAAACAAAATCCAACCATGATAACAGATTTTTAGTTCAGTTAAAGTGTTTACGTAGCCGATCCCAGTGGACGCGCAAAAGCGTGGGTCTACTGGCCGCTCGCTAACTGGGATTGTGGGTTCGAATCCCTCCTAGGGCATGGATGTCTGTCTCTTGTGAGTGTTGTGTGTTGTCAGATAGAGGTCTCTGCGACGAGCTGGTCCCTCGTCCAGAAGAGTCCTACCGAGTGTGGTGTGTCTAAAAAGTGTGTGATCTTGAAGCCTCGAAAAATGAGGTGGCCTAGGCCCCCAAGGGGCTGTCGAGCCATTGAAAAGAAAAAATGTTTACGTAAGATATTAAAGGCACGAGTACTGATCATAAGAGCTAGATACAGTGACGTTTCATAGTTCATCATCGACAAAAGAGGAAGTGAAACATACTTAAAATGAATCGTCTCAAACTTTCTCCAAGTCATAATTTATACTCGTACGTATACAACTCTCTGTGGTTGGACCGAAGACGTTTTATCGCCATTAATTTCATAATTACCTCCGGTGGAGAGAAGAGTGGATTTAAAAGAAATGTGCTCCGAATATAATGCATGAACTAGTAATGATCAAGAAGTGCGTTTTTTAATTCCCTCGCTCAAAACGTTTGGTTAAAACATTTTGTAACCTGCACTGTATAAGCATATAAGATCATCCAGACCCCTGTGAAAAGTAAAAAAAAATATTCTACAATTTTTTTCCAAGTTAAATTTGTTCCTCGAAATGTAAATATTTAATTTCTGAGAAAGTGTTTTTTCAAAAGGAAAGTTTTAATATGTGGTAGGTTCGGACGCTGGAAATATCGGATATGAGTACACTGACCATCAGTTCCGGATCTTTGTAAATCATCATACTCATCGTCATACTTATGCATTACCTAACTCCTCTACTCCCGTTGAAAGTGGTACCGATTAAAATAGATAAAAAATTGAGTGATAAATTTTATAATATATTTACCACCTCTATTTCATTAAGTGTACACAGTCTCAATGAATGCCACCTAGAGAGAATGCAAAAAGAAGGTAGTTAAAGTACATATAAATTACTGTCCAAGAAAGGAAAGTGTGTGACGTTATTTTTTTTCTGTGGCGCAACAGCCAAACTCGGGTCTAGGCCGCCTCGTTGTTGATGTTTGTAGGTCACACACAATTAGACAAACACACCTGTTGGGACTCCTCTGAACGAATGATCAGCTCATGGCAGAGCCTACTAACTACACAACACACAACAAACACAAGAGACGAACATCCAAATCGTCAGCGGGTTTCGAACCGACGATCCCAGCAATCGAGTGGCTGCAGACCTACGCCTTGGAACGTACGGCCACCGGGATCAGCTGACGTACTATTATATCTTGAAAATGTTAAACTGAAAATTCCCATAACCAGACATATTATTCTATGTCATATTCATTATTATGCAGGGGCACAGGAAAAACAAATTATAAGGAAGAGAATGAGACGGATGAGGAGATTAAAAAGAGAATGAAAAGGACCATAAGAAAAGAAACAGGACAAAGTTATGAGTCGTAGTTAAACTCTGCAAAGAAGGATGGAAGTGGAAGTAGAGAAGTCACGACAACTGATGCATACTAAATCTAATTCATATCGACAGAACAACTGTACACTTAATCTCAGGATCGGTTATTTTTTTAGTACGTCCAGGGGAACGATAAAATCAAGCTGTAAAATAGGTCAGTAATGTAGCTCGCTACTGGATGCCCTTCATGCAAATTTACAGTGTGTTAGGTTAAGTTCTTTAACCATTTGCATACTAAAATCCTTTTACATTATATATACATAAACTGTTTGAAATTACAGAAAACAGAGTGCGTTTTCGTTATAGATATCAGTTCGTAAATGTTGTACAAATAAATAATGGTCCTTAAGTGCAAGAATCATACGGAATACAATAATGTGCTACTTTGCAACAGCAGGGGTTTTATTGTCAAACCTGGCGGTATCTACGGGTTTGACTAGATATACTGATTATAACAGTGAATTTGTGTATGACACACTAAAAGAGAAGGAGAGCGGTATATCTGGGAAATGTGGATATATTTTAGTAATTTCTAAAATGTATTTGTTATCAATAAACATACACTAGACTCAGCATTTAAGACTTAGCAATCTGATTATAATAGAGTAAAATATTTAAAAAAATCACTTTAAGTTTACATGTCCATGGACATGTAGAGCCTAACAAGCGGGAAAATCGTTGTTAATGAAGAATGATTTGTATTGCTACTTCTTTAAGGACTTCTTGGTTCTGGAAATGTAATTAATGGCTACGATTTAAAATAGATTTCCGCAAATGACTCCAGTTTCAAATAGTGATGGAAGATCGACAGAATTCGGCGAACACTTCCCAATAAATTATTTATGGTCTTATTTATCCTCTCTATATACAATTCAAAATACTAATTTACACCAAGCTGTCGTTACTTTTATTTGTATTCCTCCATGTCGAAATTTCATGGCCAGCCTTCAACGTTTCTTAACCTTTGTGCTAAAATTTCTAAACTCTTCTGATTAATAACGATAGTGAGAATATTTTCATGGTCTAAACAAAAAAGGCGCAATTTTTGAGACTCTAATTCATCAAAGGTAAATCAGAGGCAACATTTCTTCTTTGCTCCTTTTCCTCCTTCTTCTTCGTACTAGTATTACTACTACCGCTACTATTTGTACTATTAGTACTGTTGCTGGTAGTACTAGGAATATTAGCAGCGTGCTGTGACAAAAATAAACGTAGGACGAATTGACACACATTTGTTTAATCGACACTCAATTCATTTGGACAGTCGAACTCGGTTATAACGTCATAAAAGGGACTGAATATTTTGTGTCGTTATAAACGAGTGTTGTTATAAGTGCGGAGTATATTGTTATGGTTAACAGTGACAAATTAATTGGTACCACAGAATATCAGACTGTACAGACAAGGTGTCGGATAAACCAGTGTCGTTAAACCCGAGTTCTACTGTATGTTTAAATATAAACATTTAACAAGCTTATGCAAAATTCTGTGTTGCAGAATTTAATTTTAGAACTCTAAGCACGGAATTGAGTTAGAAACGTTTCAATTTCTAATGTATTAAAACAAATCTTATGATAAAGGAAGAAATAATCAGATTTTGAAAACAGCCGTACCTTCATAATAGACATTCTTATCCAATACAAAATTATAAGTATCTGTAACCTTTTATAAATCGTTGTCATAAAACAAGTGGACAAATTTGTTTCACGAAAATATTTATATTTTAATTCATAGTGCAATTAACGTAGTAAAACTACAAATTTATGCTGATATTTTGGCGTTTATATTTGGTCTTCTAGGAGACCATATCCTGTAGTTTTGTCTGCTACTACCCTGAAGAAGGAGGTAATATGCTATTCTTAGAAGTTCTGTAATATCTGCCAGACTACATAACGTCATAAACCGGAAATCAGGACTGCGCAGTTTTCAGTGCCGTCAAGCTTCATTTCATCATCTGTCTTGCTGCATTTTTGTTCGTGATTTGAAAAACAAAGGTTACGTAAAATCCCTTCTTTTCTCCATATGAAGTTTTAATTTCCGAATTTTATGAAAAATGATTGCTGATTTAAATTTGTTATAAAGTTAAGCCGCACGTCCCATATACTTGGGTTACTGTAGCGAACTGGCTTAGTGAAATTAATTTTACCAGTAATTTAATCTAATACTTTTTACATTTAATAACGTTTTCTTTCAGACTCCAGTAATTAAAATGAATATCTGTTAGTATAGCCTAAATATAGAAGATGAAATTCGGGATGAAGCAGCGCTCGATACAAGAGCGGTCTTTAATTGGAGCACAGCAGATGCCTGTTATAAGTAAGTGTTGTTATCAGACTTAACAGCGATATCCTTACCATGTAACAAGGCCAATACACAGCTCTTGATGCGTCTCCCATCCTTCTACTTGTATCTAATATTCGACAGATCGATCCCAGTGGAGTCAGAAAACTAATGAGGCTAACTTCAAAGCCAAAGTCGCTCTTCTGCCGGTTTATTAGAAGTAAAACTACCGTTAATATCAAAAACCAGAGTGGCTGGATGAGTTAATTTTGCGGTTTCCATCGTCCTGGGTAGGATCAACGTGATTAATGGTCAAAGTCACTCTTTGCGAAGCAAATTAACAGAGTTTCAAACCTGACGACAGACGAGAGGCTCCAACAGTGAAGGCCTTCCCCTGTTACTAGTTTAATGTGAAGGAATTTCTGATATGAAACTACTGAGTCCTTGTGAATTAAAAAGCAATCCCATGTTCTGTGGTATTTTAAATACCAAAACAACTTTAACGAAAAATTCAACAACTCACATTTCTAGCTATAACCTCCATTGACCTACTGTTATATCTCAGAAATATTGAGGAGTAATAAGAAGTTACAATTTCGCTGAATAAGCACAACATAAATTTTGAAATATTCTTGAAAAGGTGATTAACAGAATATGTAGTTCCTCTCTAGAAGTGATGTTTTATCGGAAAAGTTGGAGGCTGCAGTACTCACCGAAACCTTGTAAGGTACCACCCGGCAGCTTCATAGCGACAGATTATCTCGGAAAATCAATGCTGGCTGGTGTCTGTTTCCGCAACTGTAAGAATGACTTACTACACCAGGAGAGAATAACAAAATATCGAGTCTGAGAGTAGTATTGGTACAGAATTCTAGAGGTGTATGTAATATATATATATATTCTCTTTCGGTTAAATAAACCAGAACTGTCGCGTTATAATGTACGGTCTGCAGAAACATTAAATTTAAAAAATTTGAATTCATTCCCGATGTATATTACCGCAAATAGTTTCAGACTGCAACAGTTAAGTGTCGTTAGTTTCTCTTCTGGTTAACAAGTTCGCGTTAACGCATTTTATTTATTACTAATTTTATGAAATCATAGTGTCAACCTCCCCTCCAATATCATAAATGTCATTCTGCCTTTCGTGATATAATCAACTTCTTCAGAATTTCAACTTTGACTTTCTCTCTCTCTTTTACACACACACACTCACTAGCACGCACAAGCATGCTAATCTCAAAATAAGTTTGTTTTCTTCTTTTGGAAAGAACGTAGGCGAAAAGAGGAAACTGAGGCAGCAATAATCCAGTACATAAACATTTCAGTGTTTTCAGCAGTGTTGAGAAGCCATAATAAGAAACGCCCCAGCGAAAAGAGCAGAGACATTATAAAACTACACTATGAGCGGCGACCTGCAGCACAGGTGATCGAACCCTTTCTGTACATTGTGGTCATCAGTGAAACAACTGAACAATTCATGTAAACGTGTTAGAGACGTAAGACCTTTACCAGCATCACAACACACAATTACCGAGCTGAAATAGAAAACTGTTACATTTCAGACTACTACTTAGTTATTAATATGAAATATTCACTCTTTCACGCAACTTATAGGAATGTGTATGACTAATAAGTATAAGGACAAATGAATTTAATTCCAACGCACTCTACATACAGCAATCTTACTTTCACGCCTGAAGATGAACTGATCATACCCAAATGCATAGCATATATATAAATATGACTAAGCGTGTAATATCTATTAAAAAGTGCGAATTTAAGCAGAAGAAGTGTACTTATTTTTGACAATAACGTGTACACTAATCATTATACGAAATTCTTTCTTTGCTGAATTTCTTCTGTGTTTTCATATGCTAAAGAATATTTCAGTCAACACAACTACCTTTTTTTTAAAAACACTATTTGTTTTTAAAATTAGCTGTATGTTTAAAGCTAAGAGGTTATCGTCAGACGAAAAATGATAAAACATAAAAATGGCAGGTAAATGATGGTGGGCTAGGATAGCGTAGTCGGTATAGAAAACTCGCTACGCGGTGGGCGGTTCGGGGATCGAATCCTGGTGAGTGCGAGTTTTTCCCCATCCGTCTAGACCGGCCCTGGGGGCCACCCAGCCTTCTACACAACGGGAACCGGGTCATTTCCGGGGGTAAAACGGCCGGGGTGGAGCGGTAACCACCCACCCCCATCTAGCGCCGAGGTTTAAAGAAGAGTATAACTATATATTTACTCCCCTTCTGTGCCTTCATGGCATGTTTTAGGGTGAAATTTACCTTTTATCTTTTAGGTAAATAATGACCTCTTAGGTTGAAATATATGCAGAACTATAAAAACAGATAATGTTTTTATAATAAAAAGTAGTTTTGTTGACTGAATTATTCTTGGATACATTAATTTATAAAAACAGAACGGGATTCATTCATTCTGTAGTCTGTATTACGACAGGTCCGTAGCCTCTTCCAAAGCGAGTTCTCCACAGGGTGCGATCTAGTGCTTCCTCTTTCAATTTACAGTATCTTCTCTTTTCCTTAAGGTCATCCGGTAGCTGCTTACACCTTCTTCCTCGTCTTCCCGTCATTTCTAACCTTCCTTCTAACTTTCCTTCAATTACGTCTTTTAGAAGGCAGTTTCTACACAAGATGTGACCAATCAATTTAGCTTTTCTTCTTTTCATTTTATGTAGGATATACCTCTGCTCCTTGACTCTGTGTAATACTTCTTCATTTCTCACACGATCGGTCCAACTGATCTTCTCTATTCTTCTCCAGCACCATATTTCAAAACTTCACAGGTACTTCTGATCTACTTTCGGAAGTGTCCACGTTTCAGCACCATTCAAAGCTATGATCCAAATGTAGTACTTTACTAGTTTCTTCCTTAAATTTAAGTCCAGTTTGTGGTGAAATGATTCTTCTCCTTGTTGAATGCTCTTTTTCCATGGTAATTCTGGATTTAATTTCACGTGCACACCTTGCATCATTTGTTATCATGCTACCCAAATAATTGAAGTAGTCCACAATTGATATTGATCTATCATAATTTTTATTGGGGATGATTGCCTTGAGATTCTCATTACCTTAGTTTTTTCCACATTCATTTGCATTCCATAGCGTCTTCCAATTTCAATTAGTCTATCAATCATGCCCTGTAGCACCGTTTCTTCCTTGGCCAGTAGCACAAGGTCGTCTGCATATTTCACAGTGCGAATTACTTGTCCTCCTATTTTGAAGTCTCCAAACCCTTCAAGAGCTTCCTTGGTATAAGTTGAACAGAATCGGCGACAAACAGCAACCTTGCCTAACTCCTCTTCCAATCTTCACACGTCTCGTCTCCCCTTGGTCCAGTCGTATTTTGACACTCTGTTCCATGTGCAATTTGCTGATCAATCTTCTTTCGCTCCAGTCTATCGCAGTTCGCTTTAGGATCTGCATTAATTTGGTCCAGTTGACACGGTCAAATGCCTTTTGACGGTTTATGAAGCAAGCACACAATTTCTCATCTATGTCAAAGGTTCGTTCTGATATTATTCTCAGCATCCCAATTGCATCCCTAGATCCTTTTCCTTTCTAAATCCAAACTGATCTTCTCCAAGCGCATCTTCAATCTTCCTTTCAATCCTTCTTCTAAGTATCCTTGCTACTATTTTTGCTGCATGTGTGATGATGCTGATTGTGCAATGGTCGCTGCATTTTGTAGCTTTGGGCTTCTCTTTAAGGCAATCATTGTAACTTTAATTAAATCTCTGGGCCATTTCCTAGTTACATATATGCTTTTGATCAGCTGTGTCATTAGTTTGAGACCATCTTCTCCCAACAATTTGAGTACATCCCCAGGTACATCATCATCTCCCGTAGCCTTCTTATCCCTCATCTTCCTGATAGACTTTTTCTACTTCACTTTGCAAAATATAAGGCCTTTCTCGTCTTCATCTACTTCAGCTTCAGGTACGACTTCTAGGTGTTCTGGTCGATTAGCTCGATCGTAGAGCTCTGTAATATAATATTCACAAATTTGCAGCACTTGTCTGTGATCTATTATTATATTCCCTTGAGAGTCTTCGACGCCAATGTTTTGAATCCCATAGTTTCTTTCCAAACTAGTTCCTTTGTCTTCTTGCACATTAAATCCTATCATCCTGTTCTTTTAAATTCTACGATCTCGTCACATATGCTTTTAAGATATTCCTTCTTGGCGTTCTTTTCAATTCGTTCCTCAGTCTTCTGTAGTTTTTCCTTCCTTCTTCATTGTTGACATTCTTCCATTTCCTTCGTTCATCCATTTTACTGATCATCTCCTGTGTAATCCATGTCTTTCTTGCTCTTCTCTAGACTTTTCTAACCAAATCACTTACAGAATCTAACACACATTTCTTGATATTGTTCCACTGCACTTCCACATTCCCACTTTCACATTTTATTGCACCAAGTTTTTCTTTTAGACTATCGTGTACTCCTTGTCGTTGAGCATATATATCTTATCCAAATCCCATCTTGATTTTCACTTTTGGAAACTTATGATTTTCTTCAATCTGGTGCAGATCTTTGAAACCAGTAAATTGTGGTCAGAGTCAATACCTGCTCCAGGCAGTGTTTGCACACAGAACAGGATACCGCCTGTTAAATTTATTTTGTGTTTACTTGCTTTGTTTGTGTCTCTGAAAGTCTTTGATTGAAGTAACCTATCTGTATTTATCTTCTGTCTGTCTTCAGTTATGTTTTCCACTTATGACGGACACTTTTCCTTTAGAATATAATGAAACAGTACAATTGGAAACAGTGTTATTTAATGGATAACAATAAACACTACAACGGATAAGTTTACCTTAATTTTTCTTCTGTTATATATTAGCATTATACATTTTTTACTGCATAGACCTTATTTTACATTACAATTTACTTTGTGATATTTTCGGGAGAAAATATTTCCTTTTCCCAATGAGAGAACTTTCCCCTTAATTCAGAGTCACGTTTTACTTTACGAATAAATACCTGATATTGAAGGTAATGCAAGATTTAATACATTTTACTCACCTGCATTTTAATATCAAGGTTAAGAATGAATGAAACTACCCTTTCACCTCATACGCTTGCATTGCGTGCGCAGAGACTTCCGCATTTTAAAAGTCTCCATGTCTTATACACTTAGATAAGAATGTTTTGGTCTGCAATTTCTTTTGTTTTGTATGAAGTTTCATGATTAGACGGGTATTATTTTGTATATGTATCTCTGATAGCACGTTTCACGTCAAGCTTGTATTCATTTTCTCTCCACGTACTCTCCAGCCGTTTGGTGTCACATTCTTCAGGGTTTTGTTCTTCGACGACCCACTGTAGCAATATCCGAGACACGCGATGCTTCACATACTCCAGGGACACACGTCAAACTTTATATGTTGTAGGATCATATGGCCTAAAGACAGACTTAACCATCCCAATCCGGTAACACGAAAATAACTCTATTCTACAGCTTGGCATTCGTTTAATTACATCGCACTTTACATTTTACGCAAGACGGACACAAGGTTCATAGCGCATGTCAAAGCGTGAGTACCTTCGGTATATTCAGAAACATTTCATGACAAATTTTTATGTTGCTAACTTGGTTATTATGGCCGAATGCTGACATTAATATGGCATATTATCCCTGGCTTGAAGCCTCTGACACATGTACGCCTAAGGTCTTTCTGTAAAAATTGCAAGTTTCAAAAGTTGAGTGACTGAGATTTGAGCGTCTCACGGCTGTTTTCTTAAAAATCCCTCTTTTGGGACATTTCGCCTTGTAGAATGACATTAACATTTGC
The DNA here is from genome assembly GCA_021186555.1 of Reticulitermes speratus. Classification (NCBI taxonomy): domain Eukaryota; kingdom Metazoa; phylum Arthropoda; class Insecta; order Blattodea; family Rhinotermitidae; genus Reticulitermes; species Reticulitermes speratus. The sequence continues at coordinate 33,529,604 of JAJKFL010000001.1, read as the reverse complement.
AAACTTTTTAAAGAATTTTTACAATATTGTTCTCATATTTTTGCCCCATCTGCAGCTCTGTTAGCTAGGGAAGAGTATATTTTTACCTGCAATAATAAATTTGTGTCTATAAGTCTATTATGTATGAGAGAAAGCATTTGGAATATCTGCACTTTCCGTTGGGGTAAATTTCCACTTCCTATGAAGTTTGGGAAGTGAGAGAAAGTAATATTCCTTGTGATGCATTCACAAGTCATCTCACACCATTTCTATCTAAGATATACTTGAAAATGAAATTCAGACGACTTACATTTGAAATCCTAAGATGTCACAAATTATTTCCTGTCAGAATATATTTTGTGACATATGGGGAGCAATCTCTCCAACAAAGTAAAATCATATATCGCACTGATCATGAACCCGTACTGTATGACTAGATATGACTAAAAAGTTGCAATGAAATTGGAGCTGAGATGGCAATGAGGCGGTTGTTGCACGGCAAGCCAGCAGTGACGTCAGAGATCCCGTAAAAGCCACGGCTTTCCATCACAGGCCGAGTGCAGTCATCCATATCTCTTACTAATACACCGCCACGCCACGCCGCGACGCGACGCTGTTCTTTCCATTTGCTCCCATTCACCCTTACACTTTTGCGTATCTTTGCATTGCTTCTCTACTTCAGGGTTGTCCAGATCATTACCACCATCCATCCTTTTATTTAGAGTAATATGTTTATCACACGAACAATAATATTTTCAGTGATGAGATATTGTGTAGTTTGGAAGATACGTATGCCAGACTACACGGTGTCGCATCTAAGAAGGCAGTATTCTTCATAGTTATGGCAGTCGGAACATGAAACCTCTCGCTATATTAATGTTCGATATTCATACTTGAGCTCTAATGAATAAAGTAAGAAACGTCTCACTTTTACAAAACGGAGGGAATATATAGATCAGCTGATAGAGTACCATATACACAAGAAATACCTCCTCCATGGAGTTATGCATCTCTGTTGACGTGCAGGTCATTTTCATAATTTTTACTCATCTTTTCCCTCCGTCTATACTTCTAAATGCCAGGACGTTAACTAGAAATAGGCCGCCACCCTTTAGTTCCATATTCCTTCCAGATAATGAATATAGGTTAACTTTATTCTGCAGCTAGTCTATAATGTCTCTGAAGCTGAAAGAGAGAGGAAGCTACACAACACAAAGCATATAGATGTTAAGTCTGCAGTCTTCAGGGATGTGATGTCATGTTGTATCTTCAGGTATGTGATGCCATGTAGTATTGTAAATATGTATGAGCTCTTCGGAGGAAGTTTCTGGCTTCAACTTCAGTTTATGAGAGTAACTTTTTCTACTCATTTATACTGAAAACTTATGGTGAAACCACAAAAATATATACCTCTTTACTACACTACATGACGTTACATTCCAAAACACAGCAGTCTTCGCATTCCCTGCAGTGAGAACCTCAAATCTCACTATTAAGACCTGCTCACACATACAGTGCCCAAAATGTTAGTACTAACTTAACACTGCAGACCAAAAGAGTCAAATCTAGAGAAAAATTAACGCAAAATTTTCTGTGATATCCTATATACGTGACTGTATAAATATATGTCATATATATTTGGTTTTGCAGTTTTTTATTCATTAACATTTTTCCTAAAACATGTAATATTTTAAATAATATTCACTAAGTGTTCAAACCTTAAACCATATTTTGGTTAATGTAATAAATTGTAGTAAATAATTAAGAATACATTTTGCGAGTACAGGAAATTATTCCAATTTCTCAAAGTGCGTAAAAGTTTTGTGCAACTAGTTGGACTATAGAGCTAATGGAGTTAGAGAAGAATACTTCTACAATAGAGAAGAACAAGTTTTTTGAATGACGAAAAGATCCAGATGAGGTTTCACTGCTGACGTTTCACAAAAAGCTATGCTCTTCGTTTTGGAGAAGTGACTAGCGGGTAAGCTGGCTGGCTGGCAGGCTGGTTGACTGGCGGCCTCTCTCCATATTTGTAGTAGAGGCCTGTGGAGAATGTTTCAATTTCGTCATCGGTAACTTTTGCAACGTTGGACAGAGAAACAGTATGTCCCGATGTCTTTTATTGGGTTCTAAGCAAATAATAAAAGGTTTAAATATCGCTCCAATGAACACTTTGAGCACAGACCACCATCCGTAACTCTAAGGGGATGAACAAAATAAGACTCTCCGAAACAGGGACCCTACAGTTTTCAGTTACGCAGCGCCTGCGCAGAAGTCGATTTATTCGCCTAAGAACTGAAATGTGTTCAGCGGCAAATGTATGTTGATGGTGGGACAAGGACATTTGGCGCTGTTGGTGGTGGCTGCTTCATTACTATGTGCTCGTAATTGTTGAACGGACAGGGACACGTTTGAAACGTGAGAGCTTATCGACAGAGATAGGAGTGCCTTCCGTACGCCGTACCGTGAAAATTCAAGAAAGTACCTTAAAATACATCACGTCTGATTCCTTCAGGATCTCTATATATGTCAGTAATTCATAGTATTTATTACTCGACAATACAAATTACAGCTCAGAAATTAATATATACGTTGTATTGATGAAACTGTGGAGCCTAAGGGATGAGCAAGCATGGAAACGTGCTAAATCTTAAAGGTGTTTATTGATATATGTATCACCTGTATATCTAAATTAACACTAGAAATCTGCATTTTTTTCTAATGAGCGTATTTGTAACATTTATTACGGTTCAAAGGACAAACAGGGATTTTTACCCTAAAGAGCAATATCTGGTTGGTCTTGGTAATGAAGACGCGTTATGACTTCAATTTTCTTATGTTATTTAGATTTGCTTTGTACTTCAACTATTAGTGACTGTTAAACACATCGTTTATTAGCCTTGTTTTCTAGATTGGAGCTCCTGCTTGTGCGTCTATGAACACTTCTTGCCTGCTATTTCACCCTCTCATTCAGACATAATTGATTTTTCTTGCTGACGACGAATGTGGCAGAGTTATTCTGTGCCAAACCTTTCATGCCTTGCCTTTTGAATGGCGTGGAGCCATCAGCAACTGTTTTACTGTCGGTATAACATCTGCAAGAAGCAATAAATTGTGTTGAATTTGTCCTTTTATGTTACATCGTATATCGTGTTCAAGACATTTTGTTTATACAGTCTCATACATCTGTTCCGCGATACTGAAAGAAACAATGCAACTGCAGTAATAAAAGTGGATAAAACATCCGAACATTAAAATTGTGGATGGAATCAAAAGTCCCAACTACAGCAGCAGCAGCAGTAGCAGCAGTAGCAGTAATAATAACAACAATTATAACAAAAACGGTAACAACAGAAACAGAAAGGCACTAGTTCTTTGGATTTTTATATAAGGACATGACAGTTTGATTTTCTGACAGCTCTAACGATATTTATTCTAGTCATTTAGGCTACGACGCCGAGTAGATACTATACAAATGCCAAGGTTTCGGAAGGCCTTGATGCATCCATCGTCATGTGCACAAGACGTCGCACGGTCACTTACACTTCAGACTACCCGTCCAGAATGATATCAGCCTCAAATTTCAGCCCGATTTGAGAAGAGAAAACTAAGTTGGCGCTAGAATGGTTTCTACGTGTTGTTGCATGTTTACAGAAAAGAAACTTTGTAGTGCAATTTCTCTTGCGCACTTACACACAAACACGAACATACATATCACGTATCTTGATTTTCAGAATGAAATTCTCATTTTCTCTTTTCAAATTTATATTTGAAGCAGTGTAAGACTTTGGTTATATTATGACTTTGAAAGTGTGCATATATAAGTATGTTCATGTGCAGAATTGAATGTAGTGTTCTAAACGTTTAAGCCCATGAAAATTATTCTTCTACTTCTAGTAGCACGCGCTTTCCTCGGATATAGAGATAGTTCTGGAACAATAAATACCCTATTTAAGTCTCCAAGGCTAAAGCCTCTAACTACACAGAAGAAGTAAAAAATCCCTTCTAATTTCAGTAAAATTCTCATCCGAGATTCTAATTTCCAAATTGAAGATTATTGGAGCCTTAAATATGGTACAGCTACTGTTGGCGACTCCAATCTAGTCATGGTTGTATAGGTGTGTAAGTTTTCCTACAGAAGTACCTGCGTAAATTTCTTCCAGAATCTTGTTTTAGAGTGCATCTTTTTTACAACAGTCCTTTCATTTTTGCTCTAATATCTGGAAGTCCTTTCATTCATCTCCAAATGCAACTATCACAAGTTGTCTTTATTATGCAGTAACATCTGTCATATTTCAGATAATGTATACAAAGATTACTCAATGAACGTTTATTTTAATCCCTTTGAACAACAGCGAAGCTTAGGTGGCTACAAGTGTAATTAGAATAGTAAAACGAATTTCGTAGAGTTTCGTTTAAAACTAAATCTTACCCAATTACACGAAATAAACATTTACAGGAATAACCGTATAAGTATTAAGAAATATATGCGTAGCAGTGCAGAATTGCCTACTTGGTAAGGTTACTTTGAAATTTGAATGCAAGCTTCCGTTATTCAATAATTAAATCATGACACGGAAATTATTATAAATTAATCCCATTCTTTGAATTGAAAGTTGCGTCAAGTGTAGTATACAATTTTTTTCTATTAATTAATGATTCTGATTTCGAAAAATTTTATTTAACATTTGCCATCAAGATTCAAGAGCCCTCAGAAGAGACTGCAGTCACGCGTGTAACATTTGCGTCCTAGATATCTTAATACTTGTAACAGCAGTAATTTAGTAACTCCCTAAAGTAGAGCCCTGCTTGACATAATAAACTCAATAGTAGTCAGCCATATATGAAATTCTTAAAACAATGTTAGTGACGATTCATTTCTTTTGGGAATGACGCCATGTGGATAGATGAAGAGTTTTCAGACGACACGGTGTCATAAGCCAGAAGAATTGAATGTGGAAAATATTGGCACTGGGGCATAATCTATTTATTCCAAAATATTTATTATTATCCCACAGTTGCATGATTAAGTACACAGCTGCTTCATTACTTATCTAATTACAAAAATTAAATGTTTTATTATCCCAAGGTGACAATTCTAAAATAAAGCTGGTGCTTTGTGAAGAGAGCACAATAATATTGGCCGACTTTCCAAAACTTAATCAGTCGAGAATATTTTTTAATACACACCATAAAGTCGCCATCGTGAATTACTTTATTCTTTTAGAAACCATCGGCTATATACAAGAGGAAAAAACTACTAACATTAGAAGGTTTTCGTGGAAATAGAATACGCAGGCAATAAAGTTTATCCTTTAGTAGTTTTTCTAAAAAGAATATTGATATAGGGTAACTTATTTGTACTTCCTGTTGCGTGGATGGCCTGAAATATTTTGCATAATCTTAAATCATTTGAATGTGTAGGTTAGTATACATTAAATTATCTGGCCATTTATTAAGAAGATAATCTGGCGGAAGTAGGCTTTATTCTCATTTACCATAACTGCGTTTTTTCAGTCCCACCAAGCAATTGTCACGATAAAGACGGAATTGTGTATATATATTTTTTTTCACGTGACTTTATTTCAAATCCATATCTACATCTCATTCATCACCATACCGTTGCATGACTCGACATTTACTATCCCTGAATTTGTAGATTAATGATTCGCCAACTATACTATGTAACCACTCTTCTATACAAAGTTCTGTGAATTCTTTACTTTCCAATGTCGCTTTATGGAAAATGGCAGACATTCGCTACTTGAATATAAGTAAAATGGCCACAAACCTTCTTCAGATACCCATATATCCACACCTGTTTCTAAAACATTCATTTAGCTGAAGTGTGTTTTCTTTTCTGTTGCAGGAATTCCTTATCCAGGGAGCGGTAAGTAATTATTTCATTGACTTCTCCTTCACTTAAAGATTGCTTCTTCGAGTAAAATAATTAAGTAGCTTCGAACGGTGCTGTAGTTCTTAAATGATGAATCGGCAATGAAATTATAGAATTGGGAATGGATTATTTTAAGGTAATATTCAATAATATATTTGAAGAAACCAATCAAAATGGCCAAATATTTATGCAGAATGGAAAATCTGCAAAATGGATTTGGAAATCGTGACGTTCCGGACACGAAGCCGGAGTGGTAGCCATTCGACACCGACTTTCAAAGAGCGGTAAGTTTTTCTTTCATGCCATATCTGTATGACCAGATAAAACTAAATAATTTTATTTTTCAAAACTGAAAATCTTGGGAGGCCTGAATGGTGTATTCGGTATAGTTAGTATACTATGGGCTCGAAGATCGAGGAATCTTGGTTCGAAGCCTGGCAGGGACAAGAGACATGTCTCTCTCCAAACCATCAAAATCGAATCTGCGACCCACCTGGCCTCCTATTCAAAGTGTACCGGGGGATACGAAGCTGACCACTTAGCTCTTCTAGTGCTGAAGTTCCGTCATGGCGTACACAGGCGCAGTTTTACTGAAAATCTCAAATGATTTTCAGTATGCGTGATGATATAAAATAAAAGTAATTTAAAGTAAGATGCTTAAGTTATTTTTCTCTTCTTTTCGGTTTAGGAACCCCAGTGATTTTACCAAACTTAAATTGAAATACGATGTTTTGATCCTGCAATTCTACTTCTTGCTCCATAGCTTTATATTTTAATTTTGTGCTTTTTTGAACTAAGCTGCCGTAAGATTCATTCCATCCAAGAATATATATAATAAATATTTCAGTTGCAAATCTCCAAAATATTTGAAATGTAGACATTTTTCGAATAGTTGTATTTACAGTCGTGCTGGAATATCATAACTGCATGTACAGCAATTGTTAATTTCCTTGGAGAATATGGAAAGTTTTAAATTAGGAAATTATTCACCTTTCCCACATTTCCCATGAAAAAAATTAAGAATATAAGGATAATACGTACCTAAACACTTGCATTATTGTAGGTATTTAGTACCATTTGTATGTTTTAGTTTCTTCCTGTCTCCTTCGTGAAACACAAGCATTTTTCATAAAGCTACAGCGGGTAAGAAAACAATTTTCTGGTATATTCCTGTGATGGCACAATTTTTTGCCTATATTTTGGTTAGATTTTTGAATGTGTATACTAGTGCTGTTGAAGAATTTTAACACATTGAAACTGACTCTCCTAGCCGAAGTGTTTTTTAATTCTTTCCAGAAAAACTCAGGCTCGTAACTTGAAATAGGACACGATAGGTTTCTGTCACTTTCTTTCCATTTCACTGCATGTCGCAATCTTTATCGACGAGATATACACATTGCACTTTGGACTGCATTATTAACGAATGTATAGAATGAAAAAGAACGTAAGATGTTTGTGAAATCTTGAATAGTATTCCTGCTACTAAGAGTGTACCAAATGTTATGAGCATTGTGGAACTGCCAACAAGTGCCAGGAAATATTGCAATGCGCCATACATGAAGATTAGTTACATCTGTCTTCTAACACCAGAATGAAAATTGTCGCCTGCCCCTGTTACATGGTCATATTTCAGTACGAGAATTTGACTACTAAGGTCACGTCTTTTCGGCAAAGTACAGTGAGAGAATTTCTTGTTAAGGAAGAAATCCCAGCATCAGATATTAACGCACAAGTTAAATGTGTATGTAAAGACGCATGCGCTCTCGCTGGCTGTGTCAGATGATGGGTAAAGGGTTTTAAAGAAAAAACCACAGACATCGCCGATCAGCCCCATAGTGGTCGCCAGCGAACTGTCTCTGCCGAGAGGAACAAAGGAAAAATCAATGCGCCATCAGACAGAAATGAAGAGTGACAGTCAGGGTAACGGCAGCAGAGATTGGAATAAAGCCCCGTGCGGTCCAGGAGGTGGCGCAAATTTGCGATACCAGAAAGTTTGTGTTCCATGTATTTCTCGCTTTCTGACGGAGGGGCACACACTTCAGCCAAAATGTCTTCCTCAAAATTGCTGCAGCATTAGGCTGTCGAAGGCAACGACTTACTTCACAGCATCGTGAAGGGGGACGAAGTCTGATTTTATCACTCTGATCCGGAGACAAAACGACAGAGCATAGAATGACGTCACACAACATCGCCCAAGAAAAAGAAGCAGGAAACAATGCCGTCAACTCATAAGGCCACTGGAAAAGTGTTTTGGGGTACTGAAGGAGGAACATTGGTCGAGATTTTGCAACAAGGCGAAATTGTCAATGCTACTCTTTACCTTCAGACGCTTCAGGAACGTCGCCGTGCATTGCGTGACAAACGTCCAAGGAATGAAAAGATCATCCTGCAACACGACAAGGCACGGTCCCACAATTTCCGTTTGTGCGTGGAGAGGATTCAGAAGAATAGCTGGGAACTTCTTTCCCATCCACCCTACAGTCCGGACCTAGCCTCCTCGGACAACAGTCTGTTCGGTTTTTGTAAAAGATCAGATGAGAGGCCCGCACCATGTGACCTTTGCGACAGACCGGGAAGCCTTGCATCGTTGTTTACGAAAGGATGATAAGAAGTTCTAATGTTATTGAATCTTCATATTTCTAGAAAGACACCAAAATTACATTGACAGAATTAGGACGTTTTAGAAATTGAATAAAGTGCACCGATTTCACTGGCTTGGGTTCATACCTTTAGTTGGTCGTTAAGTTAGTTTGCTCATGAATTTCAGACGCCCCTCATTCATGTTACACTTGACGCAGTGTTTCTAATCTCCACCATGATGCAGGTCATCCCATACACTCTTATTATGATTCCCTTCAATTCCTTTGGAAAGTTTTCAATATGGCTTGTCTTAAAATAATCCATACCAACTTTCTTCTACATTATTTCCAACTCCCGGCTCGAAAACATTCTCTCAAACCTCGAAGCTATAAAATCAACATTTTTCTAAACAATATGGGTCCTAAGCTAACCCATAGCAACTGTTGGCTCAGTAGTCCAATTGCCCCTTAAAATGCGTTTGAAATGTATGTGCATACTGAGTACTAAAACCGGATGGTGTCTTAAAAGCGGTATCGGATGTACGAAATTAACTTCCCGAATCTTCGCCACCATCCACCTTTAGGACTCAGTACACCAGTACTTTGTAGCGGCTTTGAGATATCTACAGTCTATTTAGATTAAGAAACTCTTTTATAGTTGCTCTAAAACCTTTCTCTAAATTCAGATTTAGTCTTCATTTCATGTGAAATACATTTTATTGCCTTTGCACAATAATAATTGTCATAAAAGTCACGAGAAACAAATGCTTAAAGTAGCAGTAATAATTCTAGTAAGTTAGTAGAAGAGTAATGTGGTACTTAATGGTCTTCTACTTTCATCACATTGCAATGCGCATCATGAATCACGCTAATTATACGCGCTGAAGTAGTAACTCGTAAAATGACTCCAGGAACTCACATTTGCAGAAAGGTGTTCGCAAACTACAAAGTCGTTTAGTTACACGTCATAAAACTGCTATTACGAAGCACTATCTATTGCCGAGAACAGATAACCGCCAGTGTGCATATGCTACCTCCCATTTGAGTGGAGGAAGGTTCTTTGTATACCAAGGCTGAATATTCTGTAACATGCAGCAGAAACTGGGTTGGTGCTGAAAGTGTATATTCATAATACGCAAAAAGATATTTTTTTTGGAGCAAAGCTCAGACAGACTTGCCCTGTTGCATACATTCACAGTCAAACAGATCCACTCTTGTTACTTTATTCTTTGAAGACGTTTAACTAATTACACAGAGTGTTTATAAAGGCCATACCAATCGGATATGCCGATCCCAATGGCCGCGCCGCCTAAGGCGTAGGTCGGCGGCCGCTCGCTAGCTGGGATTGCGGGTTCGAATCCCGCCTGTGTCACGGATATCTGTCTCTTGTGAGTATTGTGTGTTGTCAGGTATAGGACTCTGCGACGGGCCAAACACTCGTCCGGAGGAGTCGTACCGAGTGTGGTGTGTCGGAGTAAGATGTAAAAATATCAAAAATGAGGAGGCGTATGCCCGCTAGGGTTGTCAAGCCACGAAAGAAAAAGCCTATCGAATATAAGCTCAAATTTTGCATCTTCTACATGTTTTTACTTGTTGGGCCAAAATAAATGTTATGCCTATGTTTGAGGTATCTCCGCAACAAATCTCGCGTGCCTAGTTCCAGTGATTCATTAATTACAGCGCTTCTACTGGAAAATAAGGATCTTCAGCACGGCCGCCAGATTATTTCAATCTCCACAAAAATGTTGTCTCAACTGAAGACGCTTATTTTTCTAAGGACTAGCACAACACATCAAATAAGGACTCTTAATTAAGTGTCTCTAATGCCGCTCTGTGACAAATGCACTGATGTACATCACGTTGTTATTAGAATTTTTAGGAAATTGAAGGTAAGCATATGGGGTTGCCTTCAATGGAAAAACGTTTCTGTGAAGTTTCGTCAAAATAGGTGAGCTGGTTAGAAGTTGAATTGAGGGAAAGCAGACATGTAGACAGCATAGTGATATTGTAAACCAATCTTTTATGTATACGCATATGTATACGTCAACATGCTAAGTATCAAAAAATCCAGCATTGATAATACCGTTCATAGTACATCAATGATCAAACGCTACATACTTTACTTTTATGAACAGTACTTATTGACAAATGTTAGACTAGTATAAGAGCTTATTTAAGTTTACGTATCAGTCTTTGCCTCTGAGAATTATATACGTATTTATAACCCTAACTTATGGTTGACAAGCGCCTGGATTACAGCGGATTGCTTATATACGTCATGTGTAAACTAAGTTTCTCTTTAACGATACCCCAAAATGTGAATCTGCACATTCTTCTTATTGTACGTGTCATATATATATATATATATATATATATATATATATATATAATAGTTATCTTCGGCCTTACCAACATGAACAACGTTTTACTATTCAGGACACGCAAGACATCTAACTCTTTGCCTCCAACTTGGGGACGGAAATGTCATAGTCTTTCATTTCTTTGACCCTGAAGAGGGAAGCAGCGAGCTTCTCCGAAAAGTGTGTAAATATATGCCAATTTACACGATGTCATATTGTAAAAGATCTGCATCTTCATCAACACCGGTGCAAGAACATGAAATGCATGCGACACACCTTCAATTAACGTTCTGTCCAGAACGAGAGAGAATAACCAGGAGAAATATGAGTCAGTAATTTCTCTGCGCTTTGACAAAGGTACTGAAACACAGCACCCAGTCATGTTAAACATTTTGAGTCATGTCTCATCCCTCTCATTTACTGGTGGTACACACCAACAGCAGTGAAACGCGTCTCTTTACGTCTATGAAGGCATAATTGTGCGGAACATAATATTTATTTCTCGTCACATCGCACAATAATGGCGTTTAAATTTATTACTCTATAAACGTACTAAATGTCTTTACGCTAGAAGTGACTTTTATTTCCCATTTCTTCCACAAGAATAAACCAAGAGCCGGGGAAAGAGGCGGAAAATAAATAACAAAATAGTATATTTAAAATTGCTTGTCGTTTGCATTTTTAACGTCAAAATACCTCTTAAACTTGAAAACCAACTTTCCCCTTATTACTTCTCTTTGCAATGGGTGTATGAAACCATCATCAAGTAATTTATCCTCGAGTGAATTAAGCAGTTTAAATCTTCATATTTAGAATTAATTGCTAAAGATTATTAACGTTTTTATATAAAAGTGTATTTATTGGGCAGAATATAAGAACACGTACGACTTCGATACATAGATAATTTTGTCAAATTATTTGATCTGAAGCCTCTGTTTGGCAGATAAACACGTACATTAGAGTATTATATTAAAGTGAAACCTAATTAAATATTCTGTGAGAATAGGAATTGAATTCATTTGACCCAGTTCTTGGGGAGCTCTTCTGAAGGGTATAATGAAAATTCTGGATCCAAAACAGCGGGCAATTCCTTCATCATCCCTGCTAAATTCGGTTCCTCCATAAGGAGCACGATCCATGATATCAGATAGCTGATTATCTAACTAAGGGGAACATGGCAGCCTGGGAAATTGCGTGTACAAAATGGCATGACGCTCTATGTGGCATTGACATCTGGCATTTTTACTTACTCAGTTATCATTTTTTTTTTGCAGATAGTGCGGCGTGTAGTATTCACTGCTGGCGAGTCGTCATGCTGATGTGCTTATTGGCTCTAGTCAGTGTACAATCAGCAATGATAACGGAAGGTGAGAGAAATTTACGAGTTTGTCAGTTGTTATAATGACAACTGCTGTACTGTTTTATTGCAGTTATCAAGCGTTTAGATAATGTTAAACCTTTTTAATAGGTATCACCCTGAAATGGAATGTAAACTTCTTAAATACATTTGTAATATTTTAATAAATGATGGGCTTCTTGTACTTAATCCACAATTTAACCCCCCTCTTAGCATAATTTCGCTGGAAATTAAGTATATAAAGTGATATTCTATGACAGGATACATCTGATTTAAATTCGACGTATATTTTACAAGTGCACGATTTGAAAATATTAGATAATTTGGGCTATCATCAGAACAGTGTTGCACAAGATGCAATGGTAAGAGGTCCATTGTACATAACGTATACATTACTTCTGTTGAAAGAATAACTCTGTTTTTCGAGCACTTCATAAAAAAATTTCAATATTTTAACTCGACGACGATATGATTCTCTTGTACGTGTACCGACAAGAAAAATTTTCTATGGAATCGTAAGACTCTTTGAAGCATTATGCATCTTATGTGTGGCGCTGTTTTAATGAGGAAGGGGAAAAAGAGTTCTTATTTCGTCGTATGGAATAAGAATGATTAATACTAGTCCTGAATCTGAAGCAAATTAAGCTCTTCTGTGTTAGAAATTTTTTGCACATTTTCGGGTAGCGGAAAATTCCTAATGTCGAATTTAATTTTTTTCATAATTGATTTGTTTATTAAATATTTCTTACATAACGTATATTTTACTCAAGTATTTCCATATTTCTTGGAATTATTTTTAGTATTCTGCGCAAGATGGCTTTCCTTAATTCCAGATTCTTCATGCCTAGCCCTCAATTGTTTGACATCTTTCACAGTGATAACATAAGACCCTCTATACTATCTGCGTTTTATCCTTAAAAATTCTTTGTGTAAAGCATCAAGAAAAATGCACTTAACATTGGTTGCTGTCCAACTAAAATAACGTTGATTTACTTTATTGAAATCAGTTTTTCTGCTCTAAAATGGCAATGTACCTTAGATGCTCATACATTCCAACGTCGTTTGTCCTTCAATGTTGTAATCTTTTTATTAATTTGACAGCGACTCTGATGCTACTTGGTTTTACAGGGATATTTATGTGATAATTGAGTCGCCTCTAGATTAATTAGTGTTATCAAATTTTATTAATATATTAAAATACTTGTCAATATTGTTACACTATTATTTAGTGTGCCCACAGAATTAATGCAGTTACTTAGCCACAGTTCCCACAATTGAAGTTTGAAGTACGATGCAAGCTTGTCCGTTACGAGAAACGAGCAGCGAGAGTAAAGATCTGCTTGCCAGTAAAGTGCAGCCATACTTGTCCCACATTATTAGTTTGTTCCTATCGTTGCTTTCCTTACTTAAGTGTCCAGTAACTGTTGTACAATACTGAGCGGCACAATGCCGACTGACACATTTCAGAACGCGCTCTTGTCTTACGAGAAGGTAGGGTTAATGTCTGCACTCCGAACAAAATATGACGTTGTCATTTGAAAACCTGTACATTGACAATGGTTCAGTGGCGTATAAAACATCGAACCGTGGCTTTTCCTGTTATTACGAATCGAAGTCCGTTATTCAGACACATTGTCGTTTGTGGCTTCAGTGTCATGTGCGTAAGCATGGTCCGATTCCGTCAGGTAACAGGATTTTGGGACAGATACGTAAGTTTCAAGGTAGGGGTAGTAGAACACACATTGCGCGTGGTGCTCCAAGAAGTGTGATTACTAAAGACAACTTTGAGAACGTAAGGGAGTATTTTCAATGTATTCCACGTGTATGTACTCGGAAACAATCTCGTATCCTAGGCATATTTAGAGGAATGACGTTGCACGAAATGAAGACTTACCTCTTAGAGGTACACATTGTCCAGAAGCTTTTCCAAGTGATAGGGTGTCTGGAGTGGAATTTGTAACACGATGCTAGGAATCACCAACGAACATCCCAGTGTTTTTAATAGTGTGTTAATGAGCGACAAAGAGCATTTGCATGTATAGGGTTTTGTTAATAAAGGAAATATGCGATATTGGTTACCAGTAAATCGTACAGAACTGCACAGACAGCCATTTCATTCAACTAAAGTGACAGTAGAAGGGGTTCAGGAGGAACATTTGGGATGTGGCTCCATTTTTTAAGATGATAACGGCGCAAACGTTCACAGTAACTGCAGCGCTTATACAGCGATGCTGCAAAACATCTTGGTTCCTCAGTTGGAGGCACTTGCTGTGCAGTCCGATAAACTGTACTTCCCAGCAAGATGGAGATACAGCACACGCTGATCGACGGAGTATGGACGTGTTTCGCAAAAGCCTCTACCGCGAGTTGCAGACATCCCATGTCCTGTACGTTCGCCGGAACTGATGGTCCCGAATTTCTTCCTATGGAGATACTTGGAAGAACGCGTGTACAGGATCCTCTCGCACACAAGAGGGAGCTGAAGCATAATATTTAGGGTCCAACTGCGGCCTACATCAAAAGCCGTTGCGCCGAGTTGTTGAAAGTTTTGTAAATCGTTTAAGACAATGTGATGCAAATAAAGGAGGCCACCTTCAAGATTTTACCCATAAAAAGGAATAAATAAGTAACAAATTGCTTGCTTTCTGCACAAAACTAGGGCATTTTGTATTGCCCTTTCTTGTTGTGTAAGATATTAGCATGTGTCAAAAATGTCAGTTGGCTCTGCTTTACGAAGCATAACATGAATTCCAGTATCTGTATAAAATAAATACATTGCTTTCTGTATATTTTTGTTTATTTAAGTTTTGCTTTTTATTGTTTTGTGCTAGCTATTTTTTGTATAATAATTATTTAGCGGTGTAGATCTGGCAACAACGGGGAATCAACGCAGGCTTCAATTGCTGCGGACATGGCTGTAGCACAATATTATTTGAGAGTTGTACCCAATTTTTGCTATTAAAACTTGGAGCATTAAAAGAATACTTCACTATGATAATCACCTTGGATCGCAGAAGTCTCAAACACCGTTGTGGCAATTGAATGTATTGTTCTGTACCTTTATACTGGCTTTCAGTATCGCAGTTCGGATAATTATGTTAACACTAGCCATATGCATGGTGCCCGAACATGCAAGTAGAATTCGGTAATGTAATATTCACAGTATATTCAAGTAAAGAATTCCATACGAAATATAACTGTAAATAGAAATGTACAAAATTTGTCTTTGTACTAAACTGCTCTACTTTCGTCCTTCTCGCAGACATCGGACGATGGCACCAATATATGTATTCTTTTGTTTCAGTTCTGCTGGTGTTGGAAGAAGTCATGCACGATCATTCCTGAACGTTCAGTCATCTTATGGAGTAATGATGACTCAATGGAACTGTTTTTTATCCGAATTATTGTGTAAAATAACTAACTAGTTCGAGTGAAGACATTCTAAATGTCAGTTTTTGTAATCCCCCTTTCTTTTGGGCCTAACAATTTTGCAGGTTTCTAAGATTTTCAATAGAAAAATTTACATGAAACTTTTTACCTGCTTCAAACCGAAATAATCTCATCGTTTACATGTTCTTCCTGCAGAAATAAGTCACTTATGTTGGGCGATTTTTACATACTTAATAGAGTGCTAAGATGCTTTCAATAGGCACCATGTCCGTTTTTTGGAAAGATTGTTAATATTTTCGGCCGTTATATGAGGCAATATTTTCAGTTAAAATTTTTCTTGACTTTAATGTGTTTTAATAAATTGTTGAAATTGAGAATAGTAGTTTGAAGCAAAGTATGAAAAGCAGAATCTGTGATCGGCACGTTTACAAACACTGAAGCCCAGAGTTTAACTTAAAAATGCGCATAAAATTCTAACATAAGGTAATAACCTCAAGAAAACTACGTATCAGAATTTATGTTGGTAAGGGTATGTATGTGTGTATCAGACCTTAGCAAGAGAAGTTTATTTCAACAATATCCTTCGTGGCGAACTCAGATCCACATTCAGTATGCCACAACCCTCAGTGTCTGCTTTTGAAATATCATGAGGTTTCTTTAAATAATCGGCTTTAACTCAGCTTATGATGGTAAATATGTGAAATTAATTGTTGTATTAGAAAGGACATCCTGGATATTTAGACGTTTGGAAGGGCTGTCCAATACATCTTCCCACATGTTGTGTGTTTTTGTAGCTGGATGCCACATGAATAAGAATATTCCTTACATTAGCATTCCCAGAAAATTTTCAGTTCAAGAATGCTAGTGTTCGCTTGTTCGTATGTTTTGGATGAACCTTGATGTAGCCATATTGGGACTCGTGGTACTGAAATAATTATACAGTTAAAACATTACTACGTTTATCCTGGGGAAAGTGGGACTGTCTTGCAGCTGAGAAATCTAATGGCCTCACCATCTTTTATCCGGGACGAGAGACAAATATTGATGCAGCAGTGGCCAAAGATAAACCTGTCAAGTCTATCACAAAACTCACATGGACTGTGCTGGAATCGAAACCCAGCTTCGGCTGCAAAGAGCCACTGAATATTCGTAAATGCCTGCATTATAGCACGGCCCAACAGACTGTCACTGACCTATATCGAGAGAAGTCCAAAGGAAGTTGTGCCGGTTTAGAATAGCATGATGACATCCTTACTTCTTGCAACAACACAACCTGAGCTCTATGATCCTCCTAGTACCGGAACAAATCTACTGTACGGAGCCCCATATATTCAAGAACGTATAAGTGTGCAGTATGGGGTATCGCTGCCGTAGAGTTCTACAATTTGTTGATAAGAGTATAGATGTTGGGTTTATTTGCGAGCGAAGACTTCGGCAGAAGTGTTGGGCTTTCATCCCCTCAAGTTGTATCGAAAGCGAACGAATGTATTTGCTTCAGAGCTGAGTTTTCTCTAAACTTTTGTATTAACAAATGCCTGAACAATGCTGTCTGAAGCTAGCTCAGCCTGTACGTTAAAATAACAACAGGAAATATTTCAAAAAGAAAAATCCAGTGATTTGTCAAATAGAGATCCAAGTGAGTGAAGGACGACACGAATTTATCCTGATCACACATTGTGACAGATTTACAAGGCATTGACCACACTCCCCTCTTCCGATAAAACACCAGCGAAAATGTCTGCCAGATGTGCACATTTGGACAATAAGTTTTCCTGTTGCTACTGCAAAATTTCGTTACTTTTTATGTGTATTTGAATGTTAATTTTATTCATCTAAAATTATTAGTAAATGCCTTAAGTTAAATATATTTACAAAGCAATTCGTTAAGATAAATGGAAATGAAAGAAAATACAAGGAAGCATTTGCTTTTCAGATACTGCTAATGACTTGCCCTCTTGTACCGACTTCACTTCAATAGAACTGTGCATCATTAAAACGATATTTGTGAAGATGCCATGTAATTACTGCAAGTAATAAATTTTATGCTATGTGTATGTTAAGTGGTGACCACATTTTCTTGGTTGTATTTAGTTATCGTTAAGTTTATTAGAAATAACTGTGCAGAAAACTTTCATTACCACGTACCTACGGAAAATTATAATTTTTTTAAATATTTTCGTATACACTAAATCAGTCTTACCAGAATTTATCGAGACCTACATATTTATTTCAAGACAGTATAATGTCGAAATTACTTCAGTCGTTTGTGTTTGTGCGCTAAAGTTACCTGTCTTCTTGTCATTACATAAAATGATTGCTTACAATTACATTTTTTTATTGACAGCGGAAAGTGGGAAGCAGACGTATGAATATATTTTACCACCTAAGAGAGTTTCAGTTACATAAAAAAATCTGTATTTTCGAAGATATGAATTCAAACTATGCTCATAATTGTTATTATGCTACACTTCGTTGCTCCAGAGCTTGCGCCGAAACCAAATGAATGAATATTTAATATATTTCACACTCTCACTATATTGTCCTAAATGAAGAAATTTGTATGAGATGTTTCCAGATATAGTTGTAGTTGTGAATGCAAAAATATGTTTCTTTAGTTACGTTCTTGCCACATGTTATAAAACTTGGTTTATTGTTAATTATCTCCCCGCCACTAAAATATTTTGGGTATTTTAAAGATTTTTTATGTTTTATTTTATATGTTTCTTCAGATTTTACTCATCGAACCGTTAAGAATGCATAAAATTTCATTGGGGTGTAAAGACGTTTTGTGCGTGACTAATACAACCTATTGAACGACTGTGTAATTTAACAAAGTCTAATTGCAGAAGGCGTTATATTTTCCTGCACTCTTACACTGCAGACTTTGTGCAGCAAAACTGACTTTTTCTTTCCATTTTACGTAACCGGTATTTATTTTTATTTTTTCGTTTGTAAAATATGCATTTATTTTTGACCATTATTGGTTTTGCTATCTTCATATCACGTAAAAATCGTCCACGTTTATGTACGTATTCAGTTTTTAAAAATTAGCCTTTCCTTGTAAGAATCAGATAATAAAATATTACCTTCTGTGAAAATATTTTTCATTTCTCCCACAAAACACATTTAGAACATCCAGTGGCCGGTAGATAACGTACAAATACCTTATATTGTTGTATCATATTGTTAATTATTTTCTTGGCCGAATGTAATTAACACGGAACGATAGAAAGACGCTCCCCTGTACGATATTATTCATCTCGCGCCGTTGCCTCTTTATTAACTGTTTCCCTTCCTTGTGGTATAGATGTGCCAGGATGTGACCAATAGAAAATATAAACATTGTATGATATTAATATTAAATAATAACTTTTTGGTAAATTGAAATGTTGTATTTTTTAAAATAATTATAATAAAGTGCTTTATCAGAATACAATTACGTAGTGTTATAATATTTTTAAACGAGCAGGAATTTTTCTTCACTTATCTCTCCCACACCTTTTGTGTAGTCCACTGGAAATCCTACCCAAATAGTACGCAAAGTTGCTTCCCTGAGATATATGCGGCCGGAGCGTGCGGAAGACCTTATAACTTTATCCAGTACATATTATATAAAAGCGTAAGGCTCGGAAACCACGCCTTTTTATGGAGTGTTGACTTAACACATGGTTATTTCCTCTGATCTCACAACACTTTTACAATGAGATAACTTTATTTTAATCTAGGCGGAAGCTATAAAAAAGCGTCCGTAAAACAAAATGCTGTAAAACATGGCTTCCATCTCTGATATTAGGGAGACCCATTGTTATTCCGCCTTAATAATGCTGTGTAGGGCTAACCTTACAAGGTTCTACATTACTTTTTCGTTTCATCACTAAAGTAACGATCCTTAATATATGTGTAAGGCAAGGTGGGGAATTCCATTCCTTTGGTAATTTCGATCACTATCGTTTCTCAGAAGTAGAAAGACTCAGAGAAATTTGATTTGTGTAGGCCTGCAGCAGAAATCCATAAAGACATATATATAATGAGATGACGCATTGGCAGTAACTTTTTCTTAAAGGTTTTCGTTTTTCCGCCGTTTCCTGCTAAGAAATCAGCGCGAGACACCATATGGTAAATAAAGGTCTTTATCTCTGAATCATATGGAAATTTATAGAAGGTAAAATCATGATGTATAATAAACACAGAACACTTGTTTAAAACGCAAGGTTATGCCCTCGCTTAGTTCTCAGTGTGCTGGCATGGGTTAAATCCGCTCGCACGTTGTTGGAATTATGGTGACACTGAGTGTGATGACAGTGAGCCTGGAATTTTGTACAAGGGCACTTTCGTTTTAGATGCTGGCTTAGGGTGGGACAACGAACTTTGTTACAGGTGCACTTCATGTTCTGTTGGGGCCCACGCTGCATGGAGCATCTGTAACTCAGATAAAAATTGTTTTTTATGACTATTGTTTTTAACATAAGAGTTTTTACTTTCCATAACAGCTTGAACCTGCGCTTATACTTCTGCAAAATTAAACTGCCACACGTGACCTATCATTTTAGTAGCTGATCGAAGTTACGCACATTCGGGGGAATGCTGAACAAAAGCTGAAAACAATTCAGACGCTGTTTGTAAGTGTATAAATTCATAATTTAGTAATGTTTACCACTGGACTTTTTAGCCAACTATTATCGCAATAAATTTACGTTTCTGCCTGTCCGACCTCTTCATACTTCAGCCTGTGGAGCCATTTCCACTTAATATATCGGTATTCCTCCAATTTACCATACATGTGATGGTAAGCTGGGTAGAGTCACACTTCTTTCTTACGTGCCACGCTGTTTTTACATTAATGCTGACCACCAGTTATCTATTTGTATCTTATGACGTCCTTATTCATTAGACCTTTATTACTAAGCGGGGTAGCATAGCGGTATGTTACGAATTTTGCACTGGGAAATTTTTAAGCTCTGTATCTACGCCGCATTAAAACATATCTTACATTAAATTTTCTTCAATATTTTAGCGTGGATGCAATTTGGAACCTCTTGCTTTAATAATTTTACTAACTTAAGAGTTTATACTGATGTAATTATTTTTATCCATATACTGAAATTAGAAGGCACCGTTAACACTTTCTATACTGTAAACTATTTTCTTAAGAAACCCAGTATTTGTTCTGCCACTAAATAACGTAAGTTTTATTCCCTGCAGAATACGCGGCTTTGTGTAATGTCGGTACGAATACAATTATAAGTGTATAACAGCTGTTGGATCTCTAATAATACATACAAGGTCAACTGTCATTAGCGTACATGAAAATAGAATTTTCCGCCTTTTTTCAAATCTGTGTGGTTTTGTTCTTGGAAATTTTAATTTACAATGGAAATACAGCTTTACATTAACTTCGAACTGAAGGTTTTAAATTGTCACGTGAGATGATGTAATAAGATTTTAAATAAAGAAATGGGAAGGCTAAGCTATAATGCGATTGTGCCCTATTTGAAAATACGCGTATTCATATCCTTTTATTCAGTTAGGATTATTGAGGTTGTAGTTTACACGAGAGTTGAGACTATCATGGCAGTTAACATTAATATTGCTTTACTGTTGAGTGTCATACTCTGTTTTGTATAGGCGAGTACCAACTTCTAAGAAGAAAATCCTACCCTAGCCTTTCACTACGGAGAAGAGTGCACAGATTTCTCGAAAACCTTGGTAGACAGTCACTAACGTACACGGCGTCACATTCCATAAGACAACCTTAAACTCAATAAGTTACAGTATGTATAGTAGCAGCCCATTCCTAGGTTGAGACGGTAATTCTAGAATGTGAGCCATGTGCTATTGTTGTATCATTTCCTTCGACCATAAAATGATGTACCGTCGAATTACCTATAAAATCTTATCACATTTTTTTTGTATTACCTCTGCCGGGGCATGATCTCATGATGGTGTGTTCTTGCAGATGGTGCAATCAGAATTATATCCCATATTGAGATCTGCTCTTTCAAGGTTAGGGAGTTTATTTGCGTTAGTACCGGTGATAATACTTGGCTAAGGGATGAGAGCACGCCCAATTGGTACAGGTGCAAAGCGTATTTTTTTTTAAGGTAAAGCTTTATTTCTATTTTAAGTACACCTAATTCAGCCACACATGTATCAAGTTGTTCCTGACACCAACTTACATGTGGGTTCGATAAACGAGACACACGAATAATAGCTACGTTGAGAATACAAAGAATAGTAACTGTAGTGAAAAACTAGAACTAACTAACAAAAAACACTACCACCATTGTCGCTCTATTTAGAGCAATATATGTTTGGGCCTCCTATGTTTATATCGCCTATATATGGCGGCCAGATCTGGGAGGGTGTAGTTGCCTATGTTGCCTATCAGGGGATTCGGATGGTGCTGGCATTGGGCATAAAATTTGGCGGCAAGATGACGGATATATGTTTGAATAATGTCAACTCCTAAGTTGGTATGGAGAAGTAGGATGGGAGTGCAAAGCATATTGTAAGTTAAGGAGTGGTGCAGTTTTTAAGGATAAACTTCAAGGCCGGTAGAGTACATTCATTTATCAATGGAAAAATCGAAGTCCGGTTTTAGACGCTGCTACGCTAATGTCAAATCATCGTAGTGACCGAAAGATTTAGAAGCATCTCTGGATACAGAGAAAGGTGATGCGAAATAATAATAATAATAATTTCGTAACTTTCATAAATACCGGCTTCAAGTAATATTTCCGAATTATACAAAGTATTTCTCCAGCTGCAGCGGGGAGAGTATTTAATGTTGGCTTAAATAACACTACAACACTCAAGTATTATAATATCGCATTTTTGTAAACTATGTGATAAGAAGCAATGTTTATTTATCTTAAAATACAGAATATTTTATGGGATGAGGTTTTCTTTCACAACGGAGAATTTTGACCACCAGATACAACCTATGATAGAGATCTATTTGATTTGTAATCCGACTAGAGGATGTACATTGCGGCAGTGTCGCAAGCACCCTCATTCAGCCGTAACATGTCACAGAGGATTTAATCATGATATATATATATTTTTTTGTTCAGACACCAGTAAATATTTACAGGGATGTGTCTGCTAACACTAGGTACTGGATATTACAAAACTCCACGTGCCTTCACAGCATGGTTGTAACTGGCAGGCAGCCAGATATGACAGGTTACAAAATAATAGACAATTTTTTCTACGTATAAAATTTGGTATCAAAAATGAGAAAGGGCCCCTTGATATCATAAGGAAGATGGATATTCTCTTCATACAAACCAAGGTATTACCTGCTAATATGGAATTATTTGCCAATATGAAACCGTCTGTTTGAGCAATTATGTTGCCGGAGAAATAACTAACCAACAAGAGAATATTAGCGGGTTGTTCACCTTGCCACAGATGTAATGCCGAGCCGTCCCTCACCCCCGCCCCTCATTCCGCTACGAGCAACGTCCAGATTAATTGGAATTCCTGTGGGAGCCGTCATGTACTAGCATTCATCTCGACCGGACTGCAATTACATGAGGGATCTTGGTCGTGAGACGTCGGCTTAGAAATTTAATGAAATGCAAAAACACCCCGAAGTGTCCACAGTGTTGTTATGTCCTTCGTAAAGCACCTGGACACTAATTGTAATCAGGGAAAAGGAGAGAACAATTATTGCTCATAGAATCCTCTGAAATAACGATAAAACAAGCAGAGTGGTTGGAAGTTAAATAGATGTTCTAGGATTTTGTTGCATATATTAAAGAAAATGTCCTGAGCTTACGTGTTTTTGCAGTAGTCCATAGTTCGTTCACCGGTGCGCAATACAGTTACTGCGCAGCAACCACAATCACTTTTCTTTGCAGCACAGTTAACTCGAAAAAAGGGTAAATATGAAGAAGACTTTTAAAAATAAGCCTGAATTACAATATTTCGCACACTTTAATTCTTCACTCAACACTTATGATTTGATTTAATCAAGGAGCGAGTCTGTTTATTTGTTTGTAGTTTAACGATTCTGTAAATAACTCGGCATGTGTAGCAAAGAATGACTGAATGACAGTGAATATGGAATCGGAAAATTTGTAAAAGTAAGCGATCGTGATGCAAATTTAGATATCCTTCCGCCATGTTTGACGGCTGAGGCAAAATCGAGGTACGTCGGCCAGTGTAGCCTTGTTGTTATTATCGATTATGGGAACGTATGTGCCACATTTCATGAAAAACAGGCAGTGTGTGCGTAAGTTTAAAGAAGACAGACAGATAAACACACAGACAATATGTTGATCTCATAAGGCTACTTTGCTTCCTAAATAACTTCCTTGTTACATGCAGTGTAAATTACTGGCAGAAAACACAGCATCTATATAAACGTCTGAAAAAAACCTCGATATAAAATCTTCAGAAATGCCATATATCTGTAAAACAAACAAAACGAGACCGTGATAATGTTAGAAAAGTAAAATATGCGTAATATACTCATTTTTCGATTCAGATACTGTTCAAAGACCATACTGTTTATTTTTAGGAACTCCATAGAAATAGATACAGGCATGTAAAAACAATGTTTTTCTTGTTATATATGGTATCTTTGTCGACGGGAGAATATAAATTACTGATACAGATAAATACAGATAAAACAATGTATTTAAGCTTATTAGTGTTGTCGTAATTAGGAAATGTAAATATTATATAAGGAGGAAAGTTAAGAACTAGTCTAGGAAAATACGTTGTCAGTATGGGATATGGATGTTACAGAATTGTGTACTAGTGTTTTGTTATGTGTTAAGAGTGTCGATCTTGCATATTTTGTCACGAGAGAATTAGTAAGATTGTAATTTATTTTGTAGCTGTACACTGGAATTATGAGATCAAGAAAACAAGTTTTGGGATGTTCGAGTAATATGTTCGGACATGTAGGACATTCCGTGGTTGACTGTGTCTGTTCTAACACATGCATATTCCTTTGAATTTTTACATCTATTTAAGGTTTTAAAATTCTGAAAATCAAGTGACAGAAAGTCACGTCATATACTACGTATGTCTAGGGTTCAACTCAGTCCACAATATGAGATGTCATGGTCAGACAGCATATGACAAAAGTAATTTAACGTTTGTTTGGACTTTTTTACCTCCATACTTCATAATATAACGGACGGAGGAAAGACATAATAAAAAATTCAATTATATGTTTTTTATTACTTTATTATAACTTTTTTGTTTAAACTGGTAACTGTCAGGCGAAGTCCGTGCCGAAAACTTGCTTTCGTCATCATTTAGAAAGAAATGTGATCTTTTAGTTTTTAAAATTCAATTCAGTAATGAAAAAGTACACACGCGACTCTAAACTTTTCTGTTCATATGAGCGAAAAGAGAACTTCCAAGCGAGGAACCGCAATATATCTGTATTATGTCTGTCATTTCAGTAAAGACAACCGTTTGTTCCGTTTATTCCTTTATTAAAGATACAGATGAAGCATCTTGGGTCTGGAAGTTTTCTTCAATAAAATAACTGTCTACGAACAAGACGACAGAGGATTGATTCCCGTTAGGGTCAGGACTCGTGTCCTGTACAAAGTATCCACACCGGCTGTATGGTAAATGTAGTATTCTGCTTAACGCGTAATGAGTAACCGCTCTCCGGGAGTATATCAGTCAGAACGTAAACCTCATTTTTAAATTTCTTCCATTGCCGACCTAGAAAATGTGTTGAGCATCAGTAGACAATTCTACTACTTCAGTGGTAGGTGTTCAGGCAAATGAAAAGTTTACAATTTTCCAAATAACATATTGGTATTTAAGTATCGTCATTTCCTTCATACGAATGACATGATGTTTTAAGTAAGTAATTTGGAGTTTATTTGATGACGCTTTATTGACTAGGGATACCATAGTTTTTTGAATGATAAATGTGAACATTGAACCATGGAAGACGTCTCTCTAAGGTTACTATTAAGCGTATTTAGCTTCAGTTGTTTAGGAAAAACATGGAATCGTCTAAGTCATTTACGAGACGAAAATTTTCGAATGTGAGCGGGAAGATTCCTGACGGTTTTGAAGTATCGTATCCTAACATTCATGTTCCTAGTCTCATTTGTGAAGTTACATTTATCTTTTTCCTTGTCTTGCAGGGTAAAACGTATTACCTATGTGAACTTATGGAGCTTTAAACAGTACGTAACACCCTTTGAGGTACGTACCATAAGTGAAACGGCTGTACAGCGTGACGTTCCTTGCTGAGTGTCCTTTCGTCTGCATACGTATATCATCTTCTGCTTCATTCTGTACGAAATAGCAGTTCAATATAAGCCTCACCATACACGATGCTCATTTTGAATATAATAAATTTTCTGAAGAGAAGTTACTAAACGTAATTACACAGAGATCGGTCGAGGATATGAAATATAATACATAAGAAAGTGAGTAATTTAGAATTTTTGGAACTGAGTTGTGGAGAAACTTTTTTACGTTATACGACGTACTATAAATCCCATAATATGTAGGTCTGTAATCCTGCAATGTTGAAGTGCCTTAGTCTACTCCCCCCCCCCCCCTGGCGCAACAACCCTTAGTGGGACAAGGCCTCCTCATTATCGACGCTTCACGATCACACTCAGATACATCACACTCGTCTGTACGAGTGATCAGCCTGACTAGGTTTCTCCAAAAATTTGGCAAATTTGTACCAGATTGAAAGGCGTCAATGCCTGAAAACTTTATTGTTCTTATGTTTATGTTGTTCATGAAGTTTATTATATTCGTGTAGAAGATTAATCTTATGTAGGCACAGCTACACGGATGAAGGAAGTTTTATAGATGAATAATGTGAGAATAAACAATTTTATTATTAAACTCTTTGTTGTTGTAAGAGCATCCTGGCCAAAACTTTGATACTCTTGGTATTGTTATCATTACATATAAATATGTGGAAAATTCTTCAGACGTTTGTGATTGCGTCGTAAATACATCTTACTGCATCTTAGTTTATATCTTCCGTAACTTTATTTGTATTTAGAATGCATCACAACGACGCTACTTTTCTGTCGGTGTAAAAGCCTAACATGTATAGGTCATAGTGTACATGTAATTTTATGTCACCTCTTACTTGATTTAGTGTTAGAAAGTAGACATTTGAACGAATTTGTAAAACGTGCAGACTGTTAATGCATATATATATATATATATATATATATATATGCACACATATATCTTGCAGCTTATAATTTGCTTGTACGATAATTTGTAATATCTTTTGGACAGACTGATACAACGGTGCAATTAACAGCACAAAACATTATTTCAGATATTATCACATGTTCACGTGAACAAATGTTGTATAGAAAGTTCATATAGGACAGCAATACAGAACACAGTCTCGTTTTTCCCCCTGAACTCGGCTGTGACAAAGCGACGTGAGCACGATGTTTCTTCTACTTGTCGGTTGCTCTGGATATTTGTCTCTAGGCGACAAGAAGTTCTGTAGCTCGGGGAAATCCTTTTCACAGCCTCAAGGACCTCTCAACCAGTCCAATTTGTGGACCCTCATATTCCAACGTCTCCTTCGTCTCCGCATGACTGTCTAAGACCTGAATATTTTTATGTCAATATATTACTTGAAAGTTACCCAGTTCAGATCCCTATATCTTGGATCACATTTCTTCCAAATGAATCCAAGTAAAATAGTGGTAATCAAATTCTTAGTAACTGACTTCAGAAATAATTTACTTACGCTGTTTTTCAAAACGAACTGCCTGTTCACTGTGTCATTACATTTGCACTTACCGCGTTCATTGACGCTTGATTCATCCATTATTATACAGCGTATTAACATAAGTATTGAGTTTCCTGGTGGCACAGTCGCGTGAGACACAATGTCCTGTAAACTGGTGGCAATGTAAGAAAATTAAAGTAATTAATTAGGAGCAGAAACACTTTAATATTCGAGGTTCTTATGACACTGATTATGAACAGTCTGACGTCGGGTATTTTGGTTGAAATTTACCTACATTTTAGTGAAATGCCTTGCCTCCACCTTTAGACTTCATACCGAATACGGAAGCATCAGTTATGTATAAGTAATTAAAGTAAATAACTTACTTCTGGCGAGATTTAAGGCTTTTCACGGAGATAAATACGAAGGAAACGGCCTTTTGGAATGTAGTGTGGAGTAGGCCTAGTTTTGTATAAATATATCAAGCTTTCGGGTGAAAATATTGTCTCCATCCTAAAGGTGGATGCAAATATTTCTTCCGAAACGTCGCTAACTTTTTCTCTGGTTACACAGCATTACGTTTTAGAATAAAAAATTTTTTACATATTTTAAGCCAGTAAATTGGTATTATTGCTATAAAACATAACAGCCAATATACTATACGCATTGTAACACAAAGAAATTACATTATTCGGATGATGATGATGATGATGATGATGATGATGATGATGATGATGATGATGATGATGATGATTGATGATGATGATGATGATGATGATGATGATGATGATGATGATGATGATGATGATGATGATGATGATGATGATGATGATGATGATGATGAGACGACGACGACAACGACGATTATAGTCGCATCACAGGCACATGCTCCAAACATGTAATTTTGAATAAAAGTTTCCCTTTGCATTGAGGTAGATTTATTTTATACAAAGCATTGAACACCTTTTTTTCATAATTGTTAAACATATGGCACCTACACTTTACGGACAGATAGCTCAGTATGGTGTAGTTCGATGAAGCTAAACACGCGGTCAACACAAAAGGGTATCGCGGTAGTTGTATGTTTAGAAGTTCATTCCGAGCAAACGAAATTCGGTTTTCCCAATCAGGCATGTTCGTTCAAATTGTTTGTTGTGAGTTTTATACATTCCGGTAAAATTAACATAGCAAGAATATTTGAAAAAGTAGCAATGCATGCTCTGCATTCTCCAATATTTTCTGAAAATCTGTTGAACTAAACAAACTATTCTTTTATTTACTGAATGTTGAATATTTTTCTGTAGTTACCGCAGTGCACTGCATACTTTAATGTGTGTTGCGGGAAAGGGGTGTTATTATAGGTGATAAAAACACATTTTGTGTGATATATCATCACGTAAACTTAAAGGACGGCAGTGGAGAAAAACAGAAAATTTCAGCTGTTTAGTCGCATCCGTCACACTGCAGAGGATCTGGATCGATCCCAGGCCGCTCAATGTGGTATTTGTTGTGGAAAAAGTGGCACGGATATAGCTTCTCTTCACAGTAATTCTTTTTTCCCTGTCAGTATCTTTCCATCAATACCTACTCATTCGTTTATTGTCAGTCACTTCAAATAACGTTTGCAATTGACAGCGTTTTTAAATAATGTACATAAAAAGACGATGTTGGAAGAAATATACACGTAATATTTCTTTTGTAGAAGCATAAGTGAGTTAAGAGTTATTTATACCTAAACATATTCCTTGCACGTAATTTCTGTGTTAACATTGTGAATTTTTACCCCTGTTACGCCATAAAATAATGGTACAGGCCACGGGTTGTACTACTGAAATGCGGACCGCTCCTAACAGGGAAACGAACATTCCTCAACGCACTTAAATGTGATAAAATAATATTTGATAATTAGTGCAACTTTTCATAGAGAACGCTTTATTTGTAGACTATAAACGAGTAACATTGCGGCTACACGAAACCTGTATTAAACTTGAGGCTTGATTGAGATAGATAATATATCACGGGAAAATGTGAAGAACTGGAAAGCCATTGGACATTTGTACTTTGTTATCGGGATAATCACAAACCATTTATGACAAGATAATCAATAAATAATTAAAAACACATCGATGGATCACATTTTAATTTCGTTCGACATGTTTAGAAAAGGATAATTAATAGTCCATTCTAAAGAGTTACAGTAGTTAGAAATCCTTAACTTAGTTACAATTATAAAAACATGTCCATCTAGCACGAGTTCGTACGCTAATCTTTAAGATAAATTGGATATTATTGTTAAATTATAAATACGCGTTATTTAAAGGACAAATTAACAATAAATATTTGTAAAACTGGAAGGCTTACATAGGGAACAGGTTCTGTGAATAATACCCAGAATTTATTGTTAGTCTTTCAATATTCCATTATATGTCGATTAACATGTGTTTGTAATTTAATGACGTTTCATCCCAAGCGCTGCCACTAATTGCGAAAATTACCTTTATCTTTCTATGTAATAACAATCAATCACGTGAGGACGGGAACACGGCCAGCTCTTAAATTCTAACTTGTCAAAGCTGGGCAAAGGACAAAGTCGAATACTATTGCTGCATAGCAGCAAGTACGTTTGATGAAAAGTGTTCATTTGATCCCCCAAACTCGGTTGCGTCATCCGGCTGTGTATGACTCTCTGCCGGTAGTTCATCCCCACTCGGTCGCTGACATAGCAGCAATTGTAGGTCTGGCACACGTAGCGATGGGCCTTCGGAACAGTCCAGCTACGGAAGTTGATCGTGGTGGAGTGGTGTCGTCGTACATGAATGCGAAGTGCAGCGTAACACAGAGAATTTTTAATGTGACGTGAATTATTTTGTTTTGGTTGCTCGTGCATACAAAGTAGAGCTTAATCAAGAGTGTTTTAATTGTGGAACTCTGTCCAATGATGTCGTACACAAAGTGTCGGCGCTGGTTTAAAGGTCGGTTTTCTTTGTTTCAAATCCGTTCAGAATAAATGTCCACAAAAGTATTTGTTGTGAGTTTATATATACGTAGCTGATTTTAGGAAGCAGTGTCTACTGGTGAAGTCGATCCATTGTTAATTTATTGTAAAAGTGAGATTACTTAAACGGTCACGTATATAGTCAAAATAACAGATGTTATTCGGAAGACAATCCCAGAATAATACACGATGTGCCGTTGCGTGACATTAAAGTTGGATTATGGCGTGCTGTCAGTGCGACAAGAACAATCGGACACAATCCTCTTTTATGGTAACGTAAATTCAAAAAGATGCAGTGGATAAGTTATTGAACCATTCTTTTCTTTAAACTTAAGTGATTGGGAGAATGAATCCATGTACATCAGCAAGACGAATAACCGGCTATAGACTTAACAAGCCGATGGCCGCCTGACTTAGTATTTCTCAAGCCGTTTTTAGTGTCTGCTCTTTCAGGCGACCCGACGCCAATGTGCCTTGTCTGTGGGAAAGTTTTGAAGACAGCACTTCTAATAATGCCACACACACACACACACACAAACGTACGCACGCAGAAGACTGCAGTAAAGAAATTACCAGGCGCGCAATATCGACAACTTCTAGACATTAGCAAACAGTTCACCATGTGTCACGCATGCGTGATTGCTATAGAAGGTCCTTCCCAAAACCTAGTTTAACATGCGGTAAGTTACAGTACAGAGTCTTCATATACATACTGTGAGCAGGTTCCGCTTTATCGTGGATAACCTGTACTTAAGTAACACCGCGCAAAACGGCTGCGTGTTTAGAGATACTGGGAGTTGTGATACGAACTGTGGGTTGAAATGGAGAAGAGCGCTAATGATGTTCAGTATGGGCCTTCTCGTCTGACTCCTTCTGGTTCACTTTCATGTGCAAGTCGATGTTATAAATCAAAGGCATTGGTACTGTGCTGATAATTGAGATATGATAATAGATTTTCCAATATAGATTAGGTTTTTGTGTACACTTTCAACGTGCCATTCGAACTAATTAGAAAGTGTTTGAAGATGCATCGAGATTTTGTTTCTTATTTTCATTTAAATGATAGCATTGGAAATATGAGCTCGTGATTTTAAATAGCTTAAGTTGTTTGCGATTTGGCACGTTTCATTGAACTTCATATCAATTATTGTGGCACAGTCCTATTTTCTCAACGCTAACCACATTACAGAGGTCGTTGCCACTGGCTGAGTTACAAATTACGTTTCCTAAAATAGCCTGTAATAATCACCAAATGAAATTGGTTAAAAAATAAAGCTTAATGAACTTTGTATTTCATGTCTGTGCCTATTTTTCTTACGAATAGGAGAAAATCTTTTCACTTTGCTCAGCTTCTTATAAAGCATGGACATAAGTTTATTCGACCTTTTCATTCCATTCTGTAGTCTGTCTTACGACAGGTCCGTTAGCCTCTTCCAAAGCGAGTTCTCCACAGGTGCAATCTAGTGCTTCCTCTTTCAATTTCCAGTATCTTCTCTTTTACTTAAGGTCATCCAGTAACTGCTTACACTTCTTCCTCGTCTTCCTGTCATTTCTATCCTTCCCTCTAACTTTCCTTCAATCACTTCTTTTAGAAGGCAGTTTATACAGAGATTGACAAAGCCAGTTAGCCTTTCTTCATTTTATTGTATGTAGGATATTCCTCTGCTCCTTGACTCTGTGTAATACTTCTTCATTTCTCACACGATCGGTTCAACTGATCTTCCCCATTTTTCTCCACACCACATTTCAAAACTTTCCAGGTTTTGTGATCTACTTTCCGAAGTGTCCAAGTTCAGCACCAAACAAAGCTATGCTCCAAATGTAGCATTTTACTAGTTTCTTCCTTAAATTTAAGTCCAGTTTGATTATACTCGACCTATAGGGACAACAATAAAATTATCTGAAAACTGATAGAGTAGACATTTTAACCTAAGTTTAAATTATGTAATATCACTCGGTTACTTTACGGATAAGGAATGAGATCGTCCACCACATTTTCATTTAGCACGTTTTATTCAAGGAACACATAAAAGGGGAACTAAGCATCGTATCTTTTAATACAAGTAAATACAGTTCACTTGCTTCGGGCTTCGGCTCGTTTACTTAGTGCCACGTTTAATAGAAGATTGCCAGACATTGTGTGCACAGGGCCCAAGGCGATGATTGCTCCTTGACTCCGTGTAGCTTCACTTTTCGATTATGTAAGAAGTTCATGTTCGAGCACGTACTGTGCCTTCATAAACGCCAGCAGGTCTCGACATCAGAGGCACCTGGTGATTCTGAGCAAACGCCTAACAAGAGGGAAAAGCAGCTCAACTTGGAATATAAATGAAGTCGTTACAACCTTGCCAACATCGTAATTTACACTTCACTTTAATGTTCAGATTTTATGACAGTCAACCTGCTATTGCGATATACATGTGTGTGTGTGTGTGTGTGTGTGTGTGTGTGTGTGTGTCTGTGTGGTCATTTACAAATAACATTTCTTAAACTCTACTGAAATTAAACGTGAACAAACTTGCTTGCCGTACCACTACAAATGTTACAGATTATCTCACTTTGAAATTTATAGAACTTTGATGAAAGAGTCCCCAAATCCTCAAATTTTATGATTGTGAAAATATTTTTCTTCACATTTGAAGAATATTGTAAACAGAAAATTTTATTGCAACATTCTTTGAACATCTGACTGATTTTATACCTTTCTGTTCACATGAATCCATCATCTGCTGAAATACCTTCTATATTGACCTAATCCTTCAAATGTTCTATTCAGTCATAAAGTGTTTAATTAATTTCCCTACATAGGTCTCATGTGTAAACTAAAACGCATACTCAGAATAAACATGCAGGTGGATTTGTCCCTGTGTAAGCCATACAGACATAAGGGGTAGTGGAATTATAGCTCCATTTGTTGTTAACCTCGGTACTACATCGAGCTGAGTAATCAGCTTCACGCTCTGGCTGCTTTACATACGGGGATAGAACAATAAGCTAGGTGGAACCAAAAGCATGTAATAACGATTTGAGAAGAAAAAATTCCCTTATAAGTATTATCTGCCAGGAATAAAAATTCTTGATCATTCATCCCGTAGGCTAGTCACAATGCGGACTACTCTATATCTACTCCTGAACACACAGGGAAGGCACAGGCAAAAGAAAGAGTGCATAAACGTTGCGAGGGTTTAGATATTTACAGCGGTGTAGCGAATTATCCTTTATTCTTGTGTGTGTGTTCCCATTTTATCCAGTTTTCCAGAAACGCGGCGTGACTTCCAAGAAGAACGGAGGTCAATGCTATACGTCATTGTTGGATAATTCCAGGGTCTTCATAGGCTTGTGTGTGTGTGTGTGTGTGACTGACTGACTGAGACTGACTGAGGGGCGTGCAGGAAGGCTTCCTGTTGACTTTGTTCTATGTACTAGCCATTTACTCTGATGACAACTGTGTGCGTCTCATAAATTTGTTACTGGTCTCAGGGACAGGAAAGATAGCTGCAATGCGGTATCAAAAAACTATTCGAAATTAAAAACAAATTAATGAGGACGATTATAATGGAAGGTACGAGACAGAAAAGAAGAATAAAAGGAGAATACAAAACAAAAAAACTTTGTCGGACACAATAACAAAGGAGCACTTCTCACAAAGTATGTTCTGTAGCAACAAAAAGAAAACTAAATGGAATGTGGGGCGATTCTTCATCTGATAATCACACTGTGTACGTAAAGCAATGAAACACGCGACGGATGTAATTATATTATGTGCGAATTGTAATTAAACTTGCTGCTAATCACTAAAATAATCACAATCAGCTGAAATGCCACTAATTCATTTAATTAATTGAAATCCCGATCAATTGGGAAGCAAATTAATCAGTTAGATCAAGTGAAAATTCAATTACACTTCCACCAGGCAATCAACAATAAAATGAACCTGATACATAGTGATGCACAAAGTGGCTGTTCACAGACTGCACC
Organism: Reticulitermes speratus; assembly: GCA_021186555.1. Lineage (NCBI taxonomy): Eukaryota > Metazoa > Arthropoda > Insecta > Blattodea > Rhinotermitidae > Reticulitermes > Reticulitermes speratus. The sequence continues at coordinate 33,495,360 of JAJKFL010000001.1, read as the reverse complement.
GCTGCATATGCCTTCGTGGGAGGGGCACTAGGACTTTACCTTTATCAGCAAGTCTGCTGCGAATCTTTGAACCCCACTGTCAGTCATACTCAGAACCTCAAGTTGCAGTCTATTGTCCATTTGGTACTGATACCAGAGAACGTTTGGAACTTTTATGCAGTTGTGCATGTGGATGGCTAGTGTTTCAAACACTTGTGATTTTGTATTACCCGATCTGAACTTTTAAAGAACTTCATATACCAGCAGCCAGCACACCTACCTTGTATTCCGATGTTGCTGTTTTCAAAAGAAATCTGAGAAGGTATATTCTTACTGAGGTTCTTGTGGTTTTTCCTTTCCACCAACTTAGTCTCCTTAAAAATCCTTTTTAATTTTTTGTTAATTATCCTACGCCTAGGGGTTATGCAACTGATAGCGTCGTTAAAAGAACCAAGGACGTGCAAAATTTGGATTTCTCGCAGCTGTGGGATACGAAGCTGTGTCGTTGAGTGAGTTGTTCCAGACGTTTCGAAGGAAGGTCGGTAACATTTCGCCCAAAGGCTCAACGTGACATCCCAGAAGACATGAATCATCAAAAAAGAATAAATAAATAATTTGGAGAACCAGACATAATTCGGTCCGTAAACTGATGCCTACAGGCTGGGCGTCCAAGGAATTGTGGTTCGGTTCCTGATAGGGGCAAAGATTTTTCTGTCCTCTTAATTGGCCCAGACCGGCTCTTGGGACTATCCAAATTCCTATCCACTGGGTACCGGGTGATCTTTCCCTTCGGACAAAGTGACTGACGGTTGAAACCGCTTCTGGTGCCGAGGCTCAGAATACGTGAAGCTATGCCCCAAATCTCGCAAATACTTCATGGCATGATGGTTAATTAGGCAACTTTAATTTTTCAACACTATTCAGAGAAGCTAACACACAATGAATGAAAGGTATACTTATTTTGCCTACTAATTTTGTTGTGTCATTTATCAGTTAATAAGATATTTTACATTTTATTAATAAATTTCACTTTTATAATTCTATTAACGCGCTACATGTTGTAGCGTTTACAGCTAATTCCATAATAATATCTCTTGGTAAGAGCAGTGTCTGTTGATATAAATTTTTACGTGCCAGCAACTGCAATAAATTTCTCAGTTGTCTTAAAATGAGGCAGCCTAAGGCAGGGGCTTTCGTCTCCGATGGTACCTTGAGTCTGAAGGTGGAGGAGGGATATTCATGTGCTATTAGTAACGTGATACAGTCAGTAAAGAATGTTAAAATCAAATGAAGTGTGGGAAATTTTATTGCTAAATGCAGAGTTTGCGTTAAAGAAGCAATGCAAATAACAGTCTTATGTTCAAGTAGGAAGAATTGCCATTTCTTTAATTTCATTTGTGGTACCTATTTATAGCGAAATATAATTACAAATGCGGTCAATCTTTCCTTGGACTTAGGAACTTCAATAGTGTAGGTTTGACTTTAATGCTATATTAAACAGTAAGAATCATACTAGAATTCATGTGACACTTTTTCCGTTTCTTCGCCTCGCACTGTGATAAGAAAGGCCCATAGGTAAGTGCAGAATTAAAATCGGCATTAAACTCGCAATGACCGTTTTGATTTGTGAGCCTTTGTGGCATCCACGGCCATTATGAATTTATGGTAAAGACAACCCGCTTCCCTATTCCAGGAGTCAAACTCATTTCAACCAGACCTAAACCAGTCACTCAACTAACGGAACTACCAATGCCATTAATCACATCCGGGTCAGGGGACAAATTCCTTCCCAGCATAAGTCAGACCTCTAACCAGTAGAGTAAACCTCTTAGTCTTAAACCAGACTGTAGGATTTAGTGCAGAAGGAAGGCCCTTACACGCTTTCTTGTAGGAAAAAAGGATAAAGTCCAAGCTTGAACGCAATCAGACCGCGGCACAATGTGTGTCCATTACGGGGAACACGCGCGGCGCAAAACATTAGAAAGACAGTACAACTAATAACACAGAATTTATACGACATTTTCTGCAGTTAATTTGAGAAACTATGGGCATCTGTGATTGAGTATGGAGTTCAGAAAACAAACATTACCTCATATAAATGTAGTTAAATCAGACCCAAAAAATAATCAATATCCCAGCCGACAAGATGCTATTTTGCTGGTTCCACGTGTGTAGTTGAGTGTCTCACATACTTTTTGAGGCTTAAATGTGCGTGAGAAGAAAATAATATCAGATTATCTCAAACAGCTCCGTTCCTTAGTTGATGTTAAAACTCAAGAGATTTGTAAGCAGAATGAATGCTTGTACTCTGCCGAATTTTTTATTTCTGTTTGTTTCGACTGCGTTGTGTTATTTTAAACCTGTTTCAGTCTGCTTTCCTTTTCTAAATCTTTGTCTTTTGTTTTCTTTCCTATTCACCTGTTCACCGAAATGTTGTTCCTCACTGTGTTCTTCCTCGCTTTCTTTTCCGGCAACCCGTTTCTTTATCTGCATTTTAGGGTCAGACATTCTAAGTCCAGTTGAGAATTTTTGTCAAAATCTTTTCATGCCGTACTAACATACGTTGTCCCGAATTTAACAAATATTTTGTACATAATACATCTGCAATATCTATGTCTCTTAACTGAATGAATATTTCATTTTATTTTCGTTATTCTTGAAGGCAAGTTAGAAATTTGCTCGCCATAACACACACGAATACTTACAAGTTAAGCGGTTTCTTTGCTGCACACCTTTCTATCATTAGTCTGGCAATGTTTTCATTGCGTTTCCATGCTTTATTAATATTTCTTTTTACATTTATTTATTCACGTTTTTATCTGCATAAACTGCCCAGCATTTTCTGATGTTTCTAAACCAAACTACTTACAGATTTTAAGCAGTTATTTTTTATCGCCGTTCATTTGGGTTATTCTGAAAGAAAAGAACACTGTGAGAATAATTGGATTCAAAAACTATTAAATTGACATAAATTATTCGTATTATCTGCATATATTTCAAAGATGCGCCATGCCTATAACGATGATGGGAAACATCGCATAAAAGAAGAGCACTCTGCACTAAATTGGCATATCACTGAAGTGATAAATTCAAGGAATATTGAAGAGGGGGACATTTTGGGAAGACGAGAAATGTAAAACTTTTCTGGGAGTAATTGAAGGAAATTGGGAGAGATAGATGTGGTTGAAAGGATAATACTGAAATTAATCGGCAAGAATTGGACATTTAGTGTGCTGAGTGGACTTAAGTGGGAAAGGACAGGCTTTTATGTACTTTGGTTCTATGAAAGTTGGGAAATTTCTTGAATGTCTGAGTGACCAGCAGCTTATGATTGAGGAATGCTCTGATGTGATATGGAAATTTAATCTCCTTGCATATCGGCCCAAAAAAGGGTGGTCTCTGCGTCAAACGACCATCAGTTTTCTTAAAAACGAGGCTGGTCTAGGACATAAAGTATTGAAACTTATCACATTATGATAAGCGTTACTTGAAACGTATTTTCTGTGCCTTAATATCTAATATAATTATGCAATGAATATTGTCTGCATATATGTAACTTTCGCCATATTAGTGACAACAGTTTTCCATGTGCAAGAATGTGACATAAGCAGCATTAAATATATGGAATAGCGAGTAATCCTTTCGAATATTTATATATTCCAAAATTAAGCAACAATTATCTAAGCTTGATTTTGTTTCTTAACCTTCATTACATGAGTGCTGTTAGACATTTACTGTGCTATTTATTCACTTTTATAAACGACATTTCATACCATACAGTGAGACGTGAGTTTAACAAGAGGATCAAAAGGATTTCTTGACCTTATTTCAAACCACTAACCGCCACACATCTTAAATTGAATCAGCTTCCACTCACAGATCTATCGTAATTCCACCATTGTTACAGCTCTGTTGCTTCGTTCTTGGATATCCTGTAGCCGAGAACCACGCCACTGTGGGAACAATACAGTTTGTAGATTGGACTCCGTTGAAGTGGATTACGCTAAGAATCTCGCTTCTCTTTTTTTCCATTTTCTTGTACGAGAAATTAATCTCCGGAAACAAACATGCCGTAAGTTTCTAAGTATTCTAGAGTAAGAAATAGAAACAATATTTCCAGTGTATCACAAGCAACAGATTTCATTTGTTCAATATATTTCTCAACACATCGAACACTGAGATTCATCTAAACAATACGTAAAATTTCATCTTGCATTTCACACGGAACACATTCCGTTTAAGTTATAAAGACCAAATACTTAAAGCTGTTTGGGTAAATAATAGATTTTTTTATTTATGAACGCTACGAAATACAAAACTACACTACACGGGCAAAATGAAACTTTAAAATATTAGAGCGGGTGGAACATATACTTGCTACTAAGATTTAAATGGTTAATTATCGATACCAAAATGAAACTTATTTCTCACTTTTACTGGACCCTTACGCATCTGGGCAAATTGTATGAGGCGAGTACTTGAACGTAGGTAACACAAGGGAATTGGTATTAGTATCAATCATATTGAGCATGAATTATACGGCTATTATTTTTTCAAGGTTTGTAAATGTAGAAAGCCAGTCAGATTTGTAGACTGAGCATATAGGGTAAATTGTACAAAAAATATTTTAGGAATATATGCGGAACATGTGAGTGTAGATTCGGGGTAAAGTTGTGATCATGAGTACTGAATTAAAGTGGCTGACTAACATTATTTTATGGTACAGTAATTTATAATTTAACATAGCCTAAATATATTTAAACTTTGAAGTAAAATAAATGCCCTTTGTCTGTTGTGATTAAATAATTTTGAAATTTTCTACAGTCTACTTTCAGGTCTACTGAAGGGTGTTAGAAAGTGACAGACGGAGTCACAAGCAACGGGAAGTGTGCCACCTTATATAATTTAGACTTGCAAAGTTTACAAGCAGTACTCATCCAATATAATTATGTCAATGAAAATAAGAAGGATAATATTCTCATATTATGACTGAGATAAGTGTAAAATATTTTCTTTTGAAAATCTGTAGGAAAGATATCACTTGATATATTCATGCGCGTGTGATGTTATAATTTTATTTAAAATCGTTTTATCGATTTATGAAATTATATTTGATTGCAGAGTTATTAGCATATATTAATCTCTAAAACTGTCGGAGTTATCAGGTTAGTTACAAACGCGAAGGTGGAGCTTGTAGCATTCATGCTTGGTATTTTGGAGTTCGAGTGTTCGGAGCCAGCCCATTGACAGGATTATACAGATTGAGGTTATTCATAGTTTTCCTCATCTCTCCAGCAAAGCCCGCTTAAGTATCTAGTGTTAGGCCTCCACTGCATTCTTGGCAAAACTTCTATACAAGAAATATGGTGTTTTGTTGCGTGCAGTACTGTAGAGAGAAAACTAATGTTTTATACTAAACAGACTTGCAGATTATTTCACTGGGCGATGTTCTAATTTTTAGGAAGCGCAGATAGTTGTGTTAGAAAATTGCTCTCAAGAGTTTAAGGATTGTTTGAGTATACTTTGTAGCCCTTGTCTTATAAAGTCAGACGTTGATTCTGTGTTAAGTATTTTCTACAATGCCTGAATTACGAAAACATACCCTTAAGATAAAATCTGATATTTCTTACGACGTACATTCTCCAAGAAATACGTCAGCCTAATTTTCTGGTACGGAAAAATCAAAACGATATTATTAATTTTTAATGTATTAATTCTAATTCCTTACCGTGAACTACTAAAACAGAATTAAATGGATTCAGTAGTTGTTAGAGACGCTGAAAGTTCTCACTAATCCTGTGGTGCAGTTTTCCTTTTAAGAAATATCATTTCCAGTTTTTCGGCGTCTTTTACGAAGTTAAAGAGAACGCCGTATGTGGAGACCATTTCCGTTATTCCATCCGTCCTTCACCCCACCCGTCCTTCTGTCTCTGACCTAGTATCAGCGACTCACCAGTATGTCAGTTTTTCATGAAATTCTGTATAACACTACTTACAAAAATTGGTTGAAAAAGCATGTCTTTCGTGAAAATCGGCCCAGTAACAGTCACAATTTACATAAGGAAGTAAACGTAATTTTACCCGAACTTTCTGTTTTCTCGACAGATTTTCTGAAGTTCGGTGCGACGTATCTCATGCAATACTGTTGCGTGTTTATGAGTTTCGTGGAGATCAGTATAATGGATGCCTTATTTTACTTAAAGGCGTAAACAAACTTTTTCCCCTATTTTATACACATTTCATCAGATTTTTATAAAATTCATTAAGGAAACGTCCATAAAATGCTCGCGTCCTTACGAGTTACGTACAGATTGGCTCAGAGAAAGTACTACCTGCATTTCACAACATTAATTTTTCGATGAGGTTGAAATTCAGTGTAAGGGTTATGACCAAAATTTTGTGAGCAAGTGTGAGTGCGTAAACATCGGCGCAGGGAAGGCTATACTTTTCTTACGGACGTAAATCAAATTACCTTTTAACGTGTATGATATTAATAAAATAAAACACACCTTTGGTAATTGTGTGTACTACTTCGCTGTGTACACCATTTGCAATCTCGTCGAAAATGCGTAACTTAGCCAGGTGTTCAGTGTTTTGATCACTGTCACGTTATATTTACCGTGACATTTCTAAAGTACCAGAAACCAAACACGCAGAACGAGTGGTTTGCAGTGTGAGAGATTCATTTCTTTACGTATACCTACAAGATGAGGCTCTATATTTTTTGTCTTGTGACAGCTTTCCTTTCTTCGCATTTCCTTTGTTTTTAGTAGCAAGAAACATCATTTGTCCTCGCGCGGACATAAAAAAGGCCTTATTTTTTGTTCATTCGGCAATTTGTCATAGTTTCCATCAGTCTTATATTTCAGATCTGCCCACTTGGAGCGCTACTGATACTGTTTCATTTTAAGGAAAAAATCCGTTAAGCTTTTGCGATATTCTGAATCGATTTTAGGTGTTTTTAATGTCCTTGCCGCTCTTTGTTTGTATTAAACCTCAACATTTTCGTCGCACAAGGTGGATTGCAGAAACTCATTAGGAAGATTTGTACAGTAGATACCGCCTCATTCGCATGTTGCGGGGTACATTAACATTGTTGTTATTTTAACTTCATCTCAGAGTTAATTGGACCATTTAGAGCTTTACGCTGCTTTGGGCCATAGAGATAGCAAAATGACACCTTGTGTATTTACTCGTACCTTTAGCTCTCATGAGCTGAATTTGAATTCATTGCGCAACACACAGCTGTGAATGTTTGCAGTCATGAGTATTTTTAATAATATTAATTTAGGAAAGAGAATAAGGGTAAGATGCGCATAAATTGCAAATTACGCATATTTAATGTTATCGATTGTGACTAATTTATGTTTGGTATATAAAGTTACATAAAAAATATAGGCCTGCATTACTCTATCTTTCACGTGTTTATTTCGGACACATTATCGTCATCATCATCACTATCATCACGTAGTCTGTGACAGATCCATAGCCTCTCCAAAGCGAGTTCTCTAGAGAGTGCGATCTATTGCTTCCTATTTCAATTTCCAGTAATTCTCTTCTCCTTAAGGTCATACAGTGGCTGCTTACATCTTTTTTCTCGTCCTCCCGTCACTTCCATCCCCTTTAATAACATGTTTTAGAAGGCAGTTCGTACGGAATATGTTTTATTGTATGCAGCACGTTCCTTTCCTCCTTGAGTCTTTGTAATACTTCTTCATTTTTCACGCGATTAGCCCAACTGATCTTCTCCATTCTTCCCAGCAAAAAAAAAAAATTGTTCCTGTCTTCTACTACACAACCATAAAATGTAAGTCCTTACTGCAGTCGATAAACGTGATGTCTGTAATACTTGTATAGGGTTATCAGGTTATAGACGGTATAGATAGACTAAGAATCATCGTATGAATTTTTATGTCTTCATTTTGAAGCTATATTTTACATCCGCGGCATTGTGTGGTTGTAATTCTTTCCCGGAAAGCATAGCTGTAATTAGAGGATAAAGTTACAATTAATGTAAATTTGGTGACGTAAACAGGCAAGGACAAAATTTAATCACTGGATTTTTGTGTAAGATGATGGATAATCTGAGTGGTATTTTTATTGACCATTTGCGCGACAGTTCATTATTAAAGAAACGGAGCGTGCTGTGGGTCTTTGATAATGACTTAAATATCTATCCTTTAGTTTGAACAATTTGTCCTTCGGTCCATATTTTTTTTTGTGTACGATTAAATATTAAATATAGTTCTATTCTTATTTTACCAGTCTTTATTGAAATTTGTATTTACCTAGCACACATATTTGTTGTTATCAAGCGAACGCCTCTTTAGACAGCCTGTTTATCAGAGACCAAAAGATAACCTGAAGCAATTTTTCACTCCGTTGCATTCCTGTCTTTTCCTTACGAGATTCTTGTTGCTGTGACAGAGAAATAAGGCAAATGACTTTAAATTTCTCTCTGGCTAAACAGCAAGGCGAAGTGGTTACGAAAGATGTGTAATTCTACGGCAACTAAAGCAAGCCAGTCGGAGACACCAACCAAAGCTAAACAATTCGCAACAAACCACTTGCATGAAGAGACTCACATTAAGAAATTTAATACTGTACTCTATATTTTAGAGGACAAATCTATTTCAGATATAGTTCAAAGAGAGTAATGAAGACTTTGTTCAATCGATACCCAAATGCTTTGATGCAGAGTCCAGTTATTTGTTAGTATTTATTCGAAGGCAGAATAAACTGCCTACCTTAAAAATAGTGTAAAACTATAACTTTCTGGGAATAATTTACTTAGATGTATAACGCTAGAAAATTGCCATGAATTTAGGTATGCATTTCATGGTTACGCATGTCGCGAAATTAGATATGTGTATCCTAATTCTGAGTTAGTCTCACCCACGACGCATCTTCAAAATGTTGCTTCTTACGGTAAAGTTTAATCTGCTCCTCCCATCTACTTGTCTGTGTTCCTTAGCAGACTGCATATGCAGACGGTTATAGCATTACAGTTTGTCATCGTATTCTCTATCTTTTAAGGAGCTGGAAGCTTCATTACTATGTTCACAGCAGTCCACCATTGGTGTTTACTCTAAGAAATTTGAATTCGGTGGAGTATATCACACACTTTTTATTTATGACCCGTTCAAATATATTATATCTATGCGGAATAATGATTTTATCTATTTACCTATTAATTATTTATTTATTTACTTGCTTATTTATTTAACGACTCTTAAAGGTAATAAGGTTGTGTAGCAATAGACCTGTAGATTTTAAAGTGACGTCAAGAGAAACATTTTATGTAAAATCGTAGAAAAACGTTTAAAATATATGTAGACCTATTTCAGTTTGGAGTGGGATCAACATTTTACCAATAATATGTATGTGGGTGTGATTATATCCTAAGCATTTTGTTAATAATATTTGAAGATACTGGTTAATGCTTTTTTGCAAGAAGTACACTAATATTCTCTTATTTACTTGGCATTAAGTGCTAAAACACAAAGCTCGGTCAGTGATGATGCACTTTTTTGTAACACTGACGCTATCTGACTTAACTCAAAAACGGTATCTGTCCATTTTCTGTATGAAGAATGTATATCACTTCTTGGTGGCCTATATAAAATCGATAACGGAATGGTATCGAAGAGGTGGTAGTTCTGTGCCAGATTACACACGAAAGTTTTGTGAATGGTGACTCCATCAATCCTAAGCCAATTTAACGCCGCCTACGATGAATGTTAACTTTCAGAACAACTGTAGTGACACGTCAATACGTGTGACAATGTTGTGCGACACAAGGTAACTAGAGTAACACTGGCCTTCGTTGAGCGACCGACACATATGCTTTCACGTTTAAAAGGCATATAAAGTATTCAAATTATGATTTCCTGTCTTGACGTCGAAAGTGTGGCCATTTCACATAGTCTGTCACGCCAACACAAATTATAAAACGATCGTAGAAGTTACTGTTTAGAGCAATCAAAAATTTAGTAAAATATTCGATGCGGTTATAAGAAATTAAAGCGACGGGAAATTTTTCACTTTTCATTTCATGAAATTCTCCGCCAAAACACACGAACGTATTTTAATGTCTACGTGATGAGAACTAGAGAATTCGAATATATTTTGGATATTTTTACCTTTGTAATTTTAAATATCTACGCTCGTCCCTCATAAAAATGTGAAGAAAGACAGCAGTAGCAGTCTGGAGTGTATATCTTCAAATATAAATGACATTTTATCCACTATTATGGTAATTAAATCAGGAAGGGTAAAATAGTTTGCATATGTAACACACTGTGTGTGTCTGTGACAATATGTGCACAGGCGAGTATAAGTTAAAATATACGTATTCATAAGAAATATTTTTGAATGGATGGAATGTTTTAAAGTGTCCCAACGTGGGTCCCAGAAGCGCGAATTTGGGGGAAAATTAAAGAATCTTTAGATTCCACGGCAGTGTAAATTTTCTTGACGAACGAAGTGGCTGCTGACGTTTCCAGGAATTTGCACTATGGAATTAGTAGTAAGGTATTGATAGTCAGTCACTTAGATAAGATTGAGACCCCTAAGCAGTTAAATTATACTACATTCTGTTTTCATTCAATTGTCTTTCAATCAACCTGCAATCTTATAAACTTAATAGATTTTCCCGAATGTGCATGGCCTGCAACAAATCACTGTATATTATTTTGAAGTTTAGCTGCTGATGAAATGCAATTTTAATAATGTCTACGATTATATAGCCGCTGCAAACCTTATGTGTAAATTCTATGATTTTTTGTGGCCTTCACTTAATCTTTCTGCACATCCAGTCAAAGAAATTATCAATGGTCGTGAATTGCCATCTTAGCATTCCTTCACACATTTGTTAGTTAGTAGTACTGGGGAAGATCTTTTGCTTTGTGTCTACTTTCTCTCCTATAAAGGAACTTTTGAACCACGTGGTCAATTTTCACGAAATTTAGTCTGAAGGTTATGCCACTGGAGGGCATTCCAAAATCAGGCTCTATTTCTTCACACCAGTAATAACAGTTTTCGGGACATGCAAACGTATTGACGGAACAACGAAGAAATTATTCAACTTTTGCCGATGTAATATCGTTGCAGACGGACAGACGGAGAGGCGAATTTGTGAAATTGTTCGGTGAAAACCCGCCTAAAGTACTGATATCGACAGGAGTTATAACAAGTTTGTGGAAGACAATAAATTAATAAAAAAATGCTTTCGAAACTGCAGTACATACTTAATGTGACTTAGCTTTCCCAATTAGGTTATGTAACTGCCTTAACTCAGCAAACGACAAACAACTGAAGCCATATATTGCGGTAACAATGTAATTCTCCTATTGCTAAGACTGTATTCACAACTTTACGTGCCTCCCGTTTCGTGCTGACAGACGTCCACTCTTTCCAGGGTCAACTTACTATTAGTGCAGGAATCTTTAATGGCCTATTTTAGACTCTTAGTTACGGCAAACTCTCAAGGTGGTATATGCAATTCAGTAAAGGTAGAAATGAGTATCCCCACAAGATACGTATTTTCCTTCTTTAATTATCTTTCTACGTTCTTTCATTGTAGCACAGCCCAGTTTAAAGGAACAGATTCGTGAAAAGACAAGTGATTTATTTATCCTTCCAAATGCAACTTTGTGCATCACATATCTGGCATTCATCTGGCCTGCTCTGGTTGCTGCTTATACAATGGGGTAGCAGTCACGTAACGAAGACTGCCAATGTTACACGAAGCCTACTGAAATATTTCATTTTTGTCACAAGCTTACAGAATGATTCATAAAACATATCATAATTCTGTTGTCACTGACTACTCTGTTTTATGCTTTATCACCACGTGTATCGCCTGTTTCTTCGATTAACTGTAACTACATGCTAACCTGGTCTCTGAACTCGGGTTTAGATAAACCTAAGCTTGCAGGGTTAATTATTCAGGGAATTCTGAGGTCTTGCTAATCAGAAAGATCTGGTGCCGCAGACTGAGGTCAGCCAGTGACAGGTTATTAAATTCTACACAAACAAACAGCATGACGTAGATGGGCGACAGTGAAGTCCCGTGTTTCCTGTAGAGGGAGAGAGGGAGAAGATAAGAACAAACTTCGTTGGCAGTTTCTCATATAATGGTTTCTGCGATAATATATTATAAAATTTTTAATCTTGGACTTTCTGTATGTTAGTAGTGAAGTACTTTACCTGGCGCTAAGAGTAGTCGTACGAAGTCAGTTTGTGATTCTTTTGCATTGTTTGAAGAATTAGATATCAAACTTTATTGAACTGAACATACTTTTGTATAATGGATCGGCTGCGCAGTTCAACATTAAATTAATTTCATTTTGGACATCCTACTGAACATGTAAACGAAATTGTATCTGTGGAATGTGCGGTGTGGTGAAGCCCTTAGATAGAGCTCTTCGGTTACTGGGCACCAGAGTAGGTGCTTTCCTTGCCTCTAGACGGAAGCACAGCCGGATTCCGAAACTTCGTGCTTCATTAATAATTAGACGATGGAAAAAGTCCAAAAGAATAAGATTACGTCAGTGATTCATACACAATCGTCAAACCCTATAAAGCTGAAGATACCACCACTCATTGTAGTATAATGTTTATAGTAAACCTTTACCTCATTCATATAGCTACACACTTCGCTTTTATTTAATATACTGATGCAATCCCCAATGGCTTAATTCCAGGGAAGTATCGTCCAGATATTTATACATGAAAAACCATATTTACATTGATTAAGACTATAGACTGAACATTACATTACAGCGTAGAGACATACTGGCTGTTTGTTTAGTATTAATAACTTTATTCTGTGATCTTGATCTCTCGCACTAACAGAGAAACATAGGTGTTGAAGAATAGGAAGCTGAAGATATTTGGTTGTAAAGTGGAAGAAGTAAGGGAAGGATGGAGAAAACTGCATATTGAGGCGATTCATAATTTGTATTTTTCGCTATATGTTATTAGATTGATCAAATCAAGGAGGTGGAAATGGGCTGGGCGTATGGCACATATGTAGAAGAAGAGAAATGCCTGCAGGTTTTTGGTAGGGACAACTAAAGAAAATGGACAGCTTGGAAACCCTAGACCTACATGGGAAGGTTATATTAAAATAGATAATATTGGATTTATGTGGCTCAAGATAGGAACAAGTAGCGGACTCTTGTGAACACGGTAATAAATTTCCGCAGTCTGTAAAAAGCGGGGAATTTGACTACCCGTGGAAATATTAGCATTTAAGGAATGATTATGTTGCATGGAGCCAGATGTAGCTTCGTTTCTGATTTACTCTATTGTGTGCTATTAAAGACACAAAGTCTCGGAAACTGTTTTTTGTTTCTGTTCTCAGGTTCAAGTATATGGAAGTGCCTGCTCACATGGGATTTGTACAATAATTCTCAGTCACTGGACCAGAGAATCCTCTCGAGGAGAAAAGTTTCGCATTGTCGCCATGTTTGCTATTGAATATTTATGAACAATACCCCACGCATAGTTTGCACCCATGTTTGTGATTTATTTCCTTACCAAATTTCATATGCCTAGCTCCAGAAGTTCCTTGGTTATCAAATTCGAACCGGAAGTAACGAAACGTTTTGCACGGCCACGATATTACTTTGTATTTCTCAGAATATTATCATAAGAAATATCAATATTTTTCCTGCATCTATTGCCATATACCACTTGAGGACCCTGAAGTAAGTGGCGGCACTGTCGTTCCTTTGTTGTATGTGTCGCACCTCTGCCATATTGTCGTTACTGATTGTGGACAATTAAGAGTATGACATGGATATGGCCAATGGCAAACATTTATACAAAGTCTGTTAAAAACCTGTCCATTGTTTCAAGAAACGGAATTAGAAGACACACATATCGCGTGGTGATAAGAAAGGAGTGCCGACTAAACACTGGAATATGGCGTGTACTGTAGCGGTATTGGCAGATAGTCTTTACTGATTTTGGGCGTGCGTTTTTAAGAACGTGTTTCTTCCATCTATGCCTACATCACGGTAACAAGACAGCCACAGAACTGCCGTGTTGCCAGTTTTTATTCTCAATACATTTTGAACCGTTCCATGACGACACAACGAGGCATATTGCTCCCGGTGGCCTGCGGTCACGAGAAACGTAAGTGGATGGTGCGTCTCGGGAGGAGGAGGCAGTGCGGGACACGAGTACAAGTCACGAGAGTCTGGGGAGGGAATATGAGGCAGATGAAACAGGAAGCAAGGGAAGGATCAAAGGGAAACTCAAGGGGTTGCAGGACTGAAGGATCAAGTTGTAATGAAAAGTACAGGTGATAATATCAACACGCAGCGAAAATATTCGAAGGACATCAACATAATATTCGCTCGAATATGGGCATACTACGCCAGGCCGAATGATTTGGAAGACATTTCATCCCTGTGGGTCAGTTTTCCGAGCTTTTCGTTAAAGAGCTTTAGAATCGGTAGGCAATTTCATAAATTGCGAATTGCAAGTTGAGGGAAGAAGTAGGTTATGGCATTGTTTAAAACCTTGGCCACCGCCTATTTTACTAAATTTTAAAGTGTTCTTGGCTTCAAATTGTGCATTTCTAACTATACACGATTTTCAGTCTTAGGAACATCCTTTATGTATGTTTCACACCTCACGAGTTATCAAGATACACATTTAAGTAACCAAAGAAATTCACATTCACTGATAAGTATTCCAGTTTCTAACACCTTGCATATGGAAGCAATCTGAATCTCTTAACACTGTGTCTATATTTCTTTTGATTTATGCTTCTTGGCTTTATTCACTTTCACCTGGAACACTACCTGTGACCAAATTTTCGTTGTTATTTTTTCGGGTCTTTCCCTCCATTCAGGCTTTCTTATTCTCTCCAAGTTGATCTCTTTCTCCTTTTCGTTGCACTCCTTTTCTTTGTATATTCCGAGCGAAGTAAGTACAGTCTTACCAAGATCAATGGCTCAGTTACGTAAGAACTGTGAAAAACTCTCATCGAAACACCAGAGCAAATCTTCAGGCGATTAATACCAATTTTTTTGTTCGGAATAAGTCATGATTGTTCACGTTGTTCACGATGCTGCCAATACAAATGGCGTGCTTCAGAACAGATGATTTAAAAGATTACTCCCCTTTAGCCCATATAAGAGTCTATTGAAAGTCCCAAACAGCGTTCCCTATGTGCTCATATTTGTTTTTCTGGCATGTAATACCCTAGGTTCTGAAACGTGCCGTTTCTGTCTTCACTGTTAGAGCGTGTAACAGCGAGGATGCGGGCTATGGGAAATCTATATAGGCAGGTTACGTGGAATATGTCAAATCAGAACTATGGTAAGGGGAGAGGTAATCCTCCGCTTGTCTTGAATATTATTGGCCATTTTCTGCGCGACCTGCCTATCTGATCGACATAGATCCTCTACTTAATCACTTCAGCATCTCCTGAACCAATTTGTGAAAAGTAATTGTTCTCTTAAAAGTCTTACCTTCTTATGATTTGGTTTTGTTATTTTGTTGTTTCCTATTTAGTTTTTATGCCTTGCTTATCTTCATGTCTGACAGAATTTTTGTCTTATTCTTACTGTTCTTTCTGCAGTGCTTGTCATTAGATAATTTTCTATTTTAATTATTATTATTAGTAGTATTACTATTATTACTATTATTATTTGTGAACATATCAGTAGGTAGAAAGATGCTTGGGTAGATGGGTAGCACCAAATACAAATAGAGGTAGCCAGATATGTGTGTGCGTGAGTGGTTGCGGAAGTAATTGGGGACCTGGATTAGTGGGTAGGAGGATAAAGGGACGAATGGATGAATAGATGGTTTGTAGGCGTGTTTTCGAACAGTAATTGAGTGAATGTTTGCATAGGTGTATGGGTAGATTAGGGAATAGATCGGTAGACGTGTAAATAAATAGATGATAGTGTGGGTAGAAATGCAGTTGGGTGAGAAGCTTGTATGATTTGGTACAGAGTAAGCAGAAAGATACATTAGAAGCTGACTGACAGGTTGGTGGGCTTGCGTGCGCTGTCAGTCTGCGTCTAAAATCTTCTACGTCTATTGGCCGCCACACATCACTCGCCTATGTGTGGTGGACAGCTGCTTGTGATATCGGACTCTCCAGCTCTGTCCTCATAATTGAAACTGCCGGCAGAATTCCTCCTTGTCAGGATCACGTCCCCTCCTTGTAGTGGCGGTGATTTCCTCAGGGAACGATACTACAGTAACACATCATCCCTCGTAACACGGCTTCCTCTCTTGTTCTTGAAACAAGAGTTAGATTCCGACATCAGTAGCACTATTTCTCGAATAAGCATATCAATCTTTCAGAGAAGTGCTGAATTATGTTGTGAGGGGAATCTTCACAGGAATACTAATGTGAGCTGCGTGTTTAATAGCATCAGACGATATGGCTGTTTCCTTTAGTCTATAATATTCTGCCTATATTACTCTGTCCCAGAGGACACTACAATCAAAGCAGCATATTCTATGAAACTAGGCTGTGCAAAGTTCTTCAGCAAGGTTTGGTCTGCTGCACCACTTTCGGACATTGACAGTTGTATTAAGTTTATTTGATATAGTCCTCCTCACGTTTTCTCAAATCTCTTTCCGTTTTAAGGCCATTTGTTGTTAGGTGACATACAGTATAATTTACTGAACTTGTATTAATTAAAGTTAAGTTTTGTGATAAAATCAGGAGAAGAATAAATTCTGTAAATGCTTGTTATTTTTCTTTTATAAACTTTTTCCATGCCGTCAACTTTCCAAAACACTGAGGATCAGTTTATAAAAGAGATAATTTTGTCATTTACTTTTATAGATGTAAAACATGGTCCTTTTTTTTGAAGAATTAAATTACAAGTGTTTATGAAGAGAATATTTAGACTTAAGAAGTGTGGAGTTGGTTGAGAATTTGGGATATTACGCAAAGAGAAACTACGTGAGTTACACTTACACAGTACGAAGTACATGGCGGCGTACCTGACTTACGTAGATCGCCTGCTGTTTGGCCTAGATCAAGGCTCTCTCGAAATGTCAACTTGCCATGTCGTGGTTTGAGCACTGTATAAATAATACGCTATTTTGTGCTAGGCCAGAGGTGTGAAAGCAGTACATTTCAAGGCAACCTGACAACAGGCTCTATATATAAATCTCGAAACCCAAGTTCAATTTATGTTAAGTTGTTCGTGTAGGATAGAAAAAATATATAAAAGCTTTAATACGTTCACTTTTAACAATACTGTGGCAATTAAACCGACCAACAAATGTGGGCCCAAGAATAAAATTTAATTTGATAGAACTTTATTTAAAGAAGTAATTCACACATAATATAATACAAAGCAAATTGTTACAGTTATTAAAGAGTTTAGTAAGTTATCAGCTTCTTTGTTAATGATAGCACCAGAGAGCATTCAAGTTGATCGTATCTCTGGATAAAATAAAGTAGGTTTACGACACACCATTTTTCGGCAAAGTCATTTCGGTTTCGTTCTGAGGACCACAATGTTATGCTACCGTTCCATAACTGAAGAATTTATGAAACCTGTACATGCCAACAAGTGGCTTCACACTGTAATATTAAACAAAGAAGAAGCGGCTACAGATGCAATTATTTTATATTCCACTGGTGCCCTCTGGCCGTGCAGCTCGGAACTAATGGAGCATGCCCGACACGAAGGTTCACTGATCCGAAATACTTTGACGTATAATTTGAACCCTAGCTACAATTCAGACTTAACTGAACGGAAGTGAAGGTTTTCTGCTCGACAAATTTACGTCTGTCTTATTTTGTACTGGAAGCCGTAAGTTTTGTCCGTTGCTTGTAGAATGATTCTTCATTAATGTTTATAGTTGCGAGTCCAATTCTGGATGCATATGTTGCCCATTTGTGTCTGAGTTTTGTTTAGCAAGATTGTGTTACTCTATTATTTCAATAACAAATTACAAATCACTTTTTTCAAATATACAAAAGGCTAAATTTATTTACCCTTATATGATAGAAATTTTGACTTTGCCAGATAAAAAATGTGGGGATATTCAGAGCCGAAAATATCAGTTTCAAATCGAAAGACCTCATTCCTAGCCTGTCATAAAAAGATGTGTTAAATATCATTAATCGAGGTTATCTACTTTAGTAAACCATCCATAGCAAGGTACCGAAGTGTTTATACAATGTTAAAACGTCTAGGTTATATGCACCAGCCCGTGTCAAACTACGATTATTTAATGAATAAAAATGAAATTTTGATTGGGATCTACTTTAAAATTTGTTCGGCAAATTCAAGTTTCGCCAGTATCGATTCTATGTGATCGTTCCAATACATGAAGCTGAAGTCAAAATTTCTGAAGAGTTTACGGCGTGTATGTTTAGGTTATTTGGAAACAGCAAGTTTTTTCGAAACTTTCTTGCCCACGTACAATGTGTCTTAACTAAGGAAATCAAATTTTCTACTTCGATGTCTTCATCTAAACTTCAGTAAATGTAATGTATACGGAGTGAAACCTCAAGTTATATACTTTATTTCTTCGTAGTGACCTGGAACTATATTACAATATTGAGCTTTCTGATGAGATTAAGTATTGTTTATACTGATACATACTTGGCTACCTTTTGAGTAAATAAATTTTAATCTGTAGCAAAATTAAATTATATGATAGCTACAATATTTCATGTTGTAACAACGGTGTTGGGGATTTCAGGCTTCTGGGATGTATCTTATACCACTACCGTGCACTACCCTGAAGATGGATTCAGCATGATCATCCGAAACGTTAGTATCCATTTACTAGTCTACATGGCTTTACGTCTCAGAGGACTTGCACTTCTTTATTCCGACTATGGCAGTGGGTTAAGGGCGACTTCGGAGGTTATATAGGAAGGGGAAAGTCAACCGTAATTTATTCTTAACAAGGCCCCATTTATGTAAACGTTAAAACGTTGTGTAGCTTCTCTTTCATGCCTTTTGTGAAATTTCATGGATATCTACTAGGTGCAAGCATAAGTTTATATTATGCATGTTACCCGCATTGCTGCTGCTCTGCCCGAAAGCTGATATGCAGGCACCCTCGCTTGTATTGTATTGTAAGGTAGCCTAATATGGGTTGATTCAACTAAAACGTTCCTAAAACTGACCCAAAACACCGGACTTCAGCTTCCGTACTATCTTCCACATAGATGAAATTAGCACGGAATTCAAGCCAGGCTCAACATAGACACGTGAATGTAACGTCCGAACGGGGTGGTGTGTATTTTAACTGAATAACTGTGTAGTAAAACCTTTCATCTACGTAAATGTGGGGCACAACAGAAGGAAGGACAATAATTGAATTTTTTCACGGTAGTCCACAAAAACAGAGTTTAATTAAATCTTGCATGTGTTAATTGTGTACAAAATACTTCAAATGGCCCTGTGTGCTTTTCGAGCGATAGTAAAATATTTTATGCTGTTCGGAGTGTAATTCCAGTAAATGAGTTCCATTTATATTAGTCAATCGTCACATCGAATTGGCATTTCTTGCTTTCCTCCCTGAAAACCTCGAGAGTCACTCACTGAATCTAGAACGAATGAGTCCGTCTTATGTGCCTTTGGAGACGGAAAGAATAGAGATATAAAAATGAAATGAAGGAAGAATAATTGGAGAGAGATGAAGAATGAAAGAAGAGTGGGAAGAAAGGAAAAGGGATAACCGGAGGAATATATATATATGTATTAGAAAATATATAGAATATATATATAATAATAAGAAATATGATAAGAAAATATATTAGAAAAGAAAATGTATTATTAGGAAGATAGGAAAAAATAGGTAAATAGAGAATTAAATAATAAAATAAATATATAGAAGGAAACAAGAAGAGAAGAGACAAAAGGGTATGACAAGGATAGACAGAAAATGATGACAATAATTGGACAAGAGTTATGTACTTAAATTTGTCAATCTTTAGCTTTTTTGTACTTTGCACTTTCAAAACATCTTCACGAATAGAAAGAATTTAAATTTTGAAGCGTAACTTTGAACTATTTCCAAGCTGACATTCTACAAAGTTCAAGTTGAAGGTAAGTAATTTGATACAATAAGTACACCATATTATTATTATTAACAATTGTGGCTTACAAATATATTTGCTAGTCTATATTGTATTTTAGAGTATCAACTGGCGACGACAAGAAAGACAGTATTAGTGATTTTCACTGAGTCGCAGCATTTCATCTAAATGCCTAAAAAATATGACGTTTGCCAGACATTAGAATTCATATTTGTACAGTGTTAAATTTTTTGAAACAAAAATTACATCCTTACTAGAAAAGTAATAATCATGTCTTACAAAGCGTTAGTAGTAATATATTAATGAAAAAACCCGTCAATTTAAACGTTCGCAGAATATGTTGTTAAGATAAGCCCTCGAGAGAGAATATGGAAATAGGATGTTAATATTCAGGACTGTAGGCGAAATAAAATTAAAAGAGTTTGGAGACTAATATTCACAATAACTTGTTTCAATTTGTAATTGAGATATGACCATCGTATTACACAACTGTATTCTAATGGCTTCATCAATTGTAACGAAAAAAGAAAGGCCGGCTGGAAGACCAGGTGATATAGGGCGTGCATTTTATGTTAAAAACCGTCATATGATCTCGTAATTTCTAGTAAACACAAGCACATGAATTGAAATGATTACGATACTCTATCCCCAAGTAGCAAGGCATTTTGACGGTTACGGCTATGTGCGGAGGCAGCAATGACTGCCGAAAACACTCCATCTTTATGAAACTTCAAAGTGATAACCATGTTTCGGCCGGTATTGCAGTCTCACGCTTTGCAAATAAAAATTTATTTCTAAGTAGTAGCACCACTTATTCTATCAAGCTGTCCTTCAATACGTTCCTCAGTTAATGACGTGCATATTCAGTAGGTCCAGGATTTCATATTTTCACTTAAAATTGTAATTTTAAACAGTGCTTCAACAGGTGCGTTACCGAGACTTAGACTCTTTGGAAATATCCGACTCTGTCACTAGAGACCACTACACACAGACATACATAGGCCGTCTGAAGAAGCGTCCACCTCTCCCCTGATTTTAATCTTTTAACTTTTTAATATTATACACTTTAAAGATTCTGTCATAAGATATAAATTATTTAATCCGCATTCTCAATGCCGCTCCTTTATGTTGTATATACTCAATATAACAATATAAATTGCGGGAAGTTGAGCGCAATTTTCTGCATAACTATGTACATAATTTTAAAATGTCGACATTATTTATATTTGTGTTATTGAGAATAATGGACAAAATTAAGAACAAATACATATCGCAAAGAGAATTTTAAGTCCAGTACAAGCATTAAGTTTCCTAATTCTTGAGGAAAGCAAAAAGAAAAATTGATGCTCCACTATCGATTCTCTTCTATATTTGTCTCACAATTTCAGTATTTAAAATTGTTTCCTTCTATGTCTCTGTAAATGGCTTTTTCAAACCTTTTCCCACTTCCCTCTTTCATTTGGTGAAAGTGTGTTTTCAGGAATCATTGCTGCCAAATCGAATCTCGGTGACCACAAAACCGCAATGTTAAACTTTATGCCACATGTAAAACATCTCTTTACTTCCACCATTCTTGTAAATATTTTACTTTACACATATAGGCTACAGGTTGGACAACCGAAGAATCGTGGTTCGTTTCTCGGCATGGGCAAGATATTTTTTTTCCAAACGTCCAGACCGCTTCAAGTGTCCACGCAGCCTGCTATTGAATGGATAACTGCGGCTCTTTCCTCGGGTGTAAATCGTCTGGGTCGTGTAGCTGACCACTATAATTCAGTTACAGCGAGGTTAAGAATGACTGGAGCTGTACTCCACTTCCGCATATGTCTTCAAGGGATGCACAGGAGAAAACGTACCTCTGTATAATACAACATATTCACAAGCAGAGGTTTCGAAAAATTGTTTTCTGCTAATTTATCTGAGATCTTTCCTTATAATTGCATCCAACATTGTGTAGACCTTAAATTGCAAAGAAAAACACCATTAAAACCCAAGGATATATTACGGTGGATCATTCAAACCCGCTTCAAGAATGGGACAGTATTTCGGTCGCTCCCTCAATGCGACAGAATGCTGTGTGGGTTGCCACCCGTCCTTTGTACTGAGGGCATTTCCAATTTTGAAGCGAATCTCAAAGCAGCTTACAATTTGCGTCCGGAACAAAGGTAGACTCATATAGAATTCTTAATAATTCAGAAGCCTGTTCAAAGCGCCGTCTCTCATTGCCCTCTCTCCGTTTGAGACGCCTCTGTGAGACCTCGAGCAATCTTACCAGTGGCGGGTAGAGAAAGGCGCTCAAAACCCTTTTACATTTCCTTCTTCCATGGCGCTACTTTAAAATTTCTAATAAAATGATCCTCTCTGTCTATTCGAAACTTCTGAAACTGAAACTACTGGAGTTGAGAAAACACTAGGAATATATAAGGTGAAATTCTGTACAGAGTATTGAAATTTATAGGTCAGAGAGTGTGCATTCATTGCAAGACTTCGTATTGAGCATTTAGTTTAAGTATCACACAAATATAAAAAACGTACAAATAATGGATTTTTAGGAATATTTATAGTGTACAGAATGTAGCATGCTAAAACGCTTTGATTATTGTGTGTGAAATATTAGGAAAAGCTGTGTGACATCCTTTCTGGACTTGTGTTAAATATTGGAAAATATTCATCAATTCAGGACATAAAAACATAAACACAAGCACATATGCCAGAATCTTTGTATGTGCTTTTATGTTTATATTCAATTTTATGTAACTTCTGCGCGTTCCCTTAGGTACAAATCAACGTGTACAGCATGAAATATGCACATTATTTTGTACACCACCCTATATGTACGGCCGTATGTACATTGTATATTTATGTATATGTGTACACTTTAAATTGTATTCATTTATAAGTTGGTCAAAAATAAGAACAAGTGTAAATATAGCATAATATATATATATATCCATAAGTATACAATCAAATATAATTATATATGTACATCAAAAGTTTATTCATCCTTGTGCATGCAATACGAAATATATCCACAATTACACTATACAATATGTGCCCTCGTTTATACACCATAATGTGTGCACATCCGTAGGTAAAATAAACTATATACCTAACCATATGTACGACGTAAGATATGTAAAGCAATACTTACATCATAATCTATACAAATACGTAAGCACGTAGTAAGATATGTACATCCATGTAGCATACAAAATACAGTATAATAGTACATCCAAATGTACAGCATATGATATGAACGTCCTTACCTATACCAGACAATACATACATATATATCTATATCATAAGGTGTTCACAACCACAAAAACAAAATGAAATATGCACAGTCATATAGGAGTATACGAGTACAATGTAAAATACGAGGGCTGTCCAAAAAGTATCCGACTATATTTTTTCCCGGTAAGTAATGGCGAAAGGGTGGGGAAACTGAGCGTAGTGGTAGAAGGGACTTTCATGCGCATGCGTGATTTTTGCTGCTTCGCAACACCGCCGGATGCGTCTGTCGCTGCCAGATAGCGAAGTGGTGTAACACGTGCTCGTCGCATTCTCGTTTCGCTCAAGATGACAGAATGTTTGGAGCAGCGATACTGCATCAAGTTTTGTCAGAAACTTGGGGATACCCAAGCGGAAACAATCCGCAAAATTCAGCAGGCTTTCGGTGAAGATGCAATGGGGGTCACTCAAATTAAAGAGTGGTTCAACCGCTTTAAAGATGGCCACATGTCGGCGGACAGTGACCAGCGTTCCGGAGACCGTCAACGAGCCGAAATGCTGATGTAATTGACAAAGTGCGGACATTGATCATGGAGGACCGTCGTTTGACCGTCCGGGAAATTGCTGATGAGGTTGGGATCAGCAGAGGTTCCGCAAACACGATTTTAACTGAGGATGTGGGCATGCGAAGAGTGGCGGCAAAATTTGTGCCCAAGCTGCTTTCGCCGGAGCAGCAACAACTCCGCCTTGAGGTCGCGCAGGACATGCTGGAGTGCGCCAACAGGGATCCTGAGTTCCTCAAGACTGTGACACTGGTGACGAGTCGTGGGTGTACGGATATGACCCGGAAACCAAGGTCCAGTCGTCACAATGGAAGCATCCAACATCCCCGAGGCCCAAAAAAGCACGACACGTTCGGAGCAATACGAAGGTGATACTGACTGTTTTCTTCGATTACCGGGGTGTTGTGCATCATGAGTACGCACCACTAGGCCAAACTGTTAATAAGGAGTACTACCAAGAAGTCCTCCGTCATCTTCGTGATGCAGTTCGGAGCAAGAGACCGGAGCTGTGGGACGCACGCAACTGGCAGCTGCATCATGACAATGCCCCAGCTCATTCATCACACCTGATCCAGGGTTTCCTGACTAAGCACGGCATTCCGCAGGTTCGCCAGGCTCCCTACTCTCCTGACATGGCTCCTTGTGATTTATGGACTGTTCCCGAGATTGAAGACACCGCTAAAAGGCTCCCTTTTTGACAGCCGCGAGGACATCATACAGAACGCGACGGCGCAGCTGCAAACCATTCCAAAACAAGCCTTCCAGAATTGCTTCCAGCGATAGAAGGACCGCTGGGCTAATGTGTGTGGAGTCACAAGGGGCCTACTTTGAAGGGGATTAGGTATTGTAACCACCCAGATACAGAACTTTTTTTTCCCGGCCCAAGGTCGGATACTTTTTGGACAGACCTCGTATTTACATTTGCTAAGCCGGCGGTAGCATTGCTACCAGGATGATCTCCCAAGCCGGAGAGGTCAAGAGGGCAGAGATCAGACTAAGAGAGATGCCTAGGAGAAGGAAACTCCCAAATAATTTCCTCTGATGCTGGAAGTAGCGACATTTGTAGCGACTTGAAGCACAGAGCAAATGATGGTAGAGATGGTTCATGATCATGTAGCAACAGGCGTGACCAGAGTGGTCTGAACGGCTGCTGTACTGCGATGTGGAAAGCAAATGGAAAAACTACCACATTATTACTTTTCCTGGATAGTCTTTTACCAAAAGCAGAGAAAGATGCGAGATGCTTCCTCTGGAGCAACCATCCCCAAAATAGATTTTGATAGCTCAAAAACAACTAGATCATGTAGAACATTTCAAGTATTTGGGTAACATGATAACAAATAATGCCAGATGTACACGTGAAATTTAATCCATGATTGCCAATTCAACAAGAAGGAGGTTCCTTTCACCAGGAAATTGGACTTAAATTTTAGGAAGAAAGTAGTAAAGTGCTACATTTGGGGCATAATTTTATATGGTGCTGAAACTTAGACACTTCGGAAATTAGTTCAGAAATACCTGGTAAGTTATGAAAAGTGGTGCTGGAGAAGGATGGAGATCAGTTGGACCGATCGTGAGAGAAATTAAGATGTATTACAAAGAGTCAAGGAGGAGAGGAATATCCCACAAATAATAAAAAGAAGGAAGGTTACATGGATTGGTCACATCTTTCTTAGAAAGTGCCTTCTAAAACTCATTACTGTATTTAAAAAAAGATAAGGGGAAGGATAGAAGTAACAGGAAGACGAAGAAGAAGGCGTAAGAAGGTACTGGATGCAATGAAAAGACAGAATACCGGACATTGAAAGAGGAAACACTAGATCGCACTCTGTGGAGAACTCGCTTTGGAAGAGGCTATGGACCTACCGTAAGACAGACTACACAGTGAGTGAATATGGTTAACGACATTTTCATCCACGTTTTCAAAGTAAAATATCTATATTCATATTTTGTTTAGAAAATGTAGATAAATATGGGTACCGTACGAAATATACAACCAATCAGTATAAGAGGGAACGATGTAGGAGTGCATAAAGCCATTATAACGGGAAATTGTGGATGCGTCTATATATTCAGTAAAACAGAGAGTTGACGGGCCGTTTACATGAAGAACAAAACAATCTCTTATTGGTATCCATGTAGCCTGTGCAGCTGGAGGTTACGGAGGCAAAACGTAGTAAGGATAACAGACAGACATGGATTCGCTCATTCAGCCATTAAAAAACGAAATGATTTAGGCTTCTATATAGCATGTAAAACAGGGAGCTATGGTGGCGTATGTATAGCCAACATTACAGGCACTTTAGGAATCTACGCATCCCGTGTAACAGATATTTATTGTGGAGGTTGTAGCCTGTAAGAGAGACGTTTATGCAGAAGTCTACAGTCCGTAGCACATGCATCTGCGGTGACAAGCATAGTCATTAGAATGGAAACTTATGAAGATGTCTACGTATGCAAATGTAACATTTCTTCAGGAGTCTCTATACACCTACATTTTGCATCTACCTAGTCGTTAAGATTGCCAGTATGAAATGGATAACTAACCGCCTGCATATCATTGCTACTTGCAGGATTTAAGGTGATTGTATTGTAACAGTAAGATACGTAGTCGTCTACATAGTCGTATAACAGGCAGCTATAAAAGAGTAGGTCTTGCTATCATGAAAGGTAATTTTGTTGTGTTCTATGTGGCTAGTGTAATAGGTAGTAAGGATGTATCCATATGCCCATAACGAGAGGCACTTATGGTGAGTTGAAATATAGGTAAAATACAGTCTTTATGTGTGGGGAACTTTCCGCTTCCCACTAGACATCACGGTACACTCTCCAATTCCTGTAGCAGTTTCTCCGTTGTCCATAACAGCACGGCAACAACGTGCTAAACGGTACACTTTAGGCTCTCCGCTTTCCGCTAAAGCCAGGAGGGGAGCATGATAAACGGCCCCTCACGGAGAAATGAAGAACGCGATGAGGAAGGAGATCAAGGAGAGCACTGGGCGAAGCCCACCTACGTCAAGCAGCCAATCACAACACAGGCAGTCCGGCTCTGACAGGTATAAATACAGGGCCGAAACACCAAACGTTATTTTGCGGCCCCTAAACAGGGCAAAGCGCCCGCAAGCAGGAAAGACATTAAGGTTGCCCAACCTGCCGTGGAGGCACCTCAACAGGCCCCAATGAAGAAAAAGGCGATAACTGTTAAACCATCGCCTCCACCTAAGAAGCCAAATCCTGCTTCCATTCCACATCCCAACCAGTCACCAATCGAGGAGATCTCTGATCTGCTCGACAACCTACCCGTAAACGCGTGTGTGGAGCTAACATGGCGGCTCCTCACAGCGGTACCCACCCTCCCTTCAGGTGCAGCACGCACGCGGGCTGTCCTGAAAATTGTTATTCTCTTTGTAGCCGAGAATGGCAGCACACCCTAGGGCACACAGTGCGAAGGCACTACGGCTGGCCTGCTGGAACGCGGATGGATGCTGGAGCTGGATAACTTCCTTGGTAAACACGGGATTGATATATGCCTCCTGACTGAAACCCATCTCAGATCAGGGCAAGTCTTTCGGCTCGTAAACTATGTTTGCCACCCCACAGACCTGCGTACAGAGGGCGGCGGAACAGCAATACTGGTCCGCCGGGGTATAGACCACTACGCTATACCCGTCCCCGGCCTGACCCAGTTGGAGGCAACTGCCATATATGTGCTCTTGGCTAGCGGACTGGTGAAAATCTTGGCGGCTTACCTTTCGTTCTCTCGGCCCCTAATCGATGCGGATCTGTCTGCCTGCCTGAGCGGAGGACTTCCCGTCCTGATGGTGGGGGACCTGAACGCCAAGCACGTGGACTGGAACTCGAGGCTAATCACGAAAAGGGGCAGGCGCCTGCGTGATTACGCCAATGATAATTCCTGTTTGATTTATGGGCCGGACACACCCACAACCATCCCATATAACTCCTCCGCTACCCCTGTTTTCCTAGACATAGTAATAACCAAAGACCCAGCCATCCCATGTATCCGACAACGTGTTCTGCACTAAACACAGATCACTTATCTGTACTGATCGACACGAGATGTCGATCATCCTTTCTTAATCTCCCGGACCGCAACGATTTCAGAAAGACCGACTGGGTCAAATTTCAGGCCTGCCTCGAAGACAGACTTCCGCCCACTCCGAAAATACGTAACGGAGTGGAAATCGACACGTGTGTGCGGGAGGTGTCCAGCGCTATCACTGAGGCACTAGCAGCGTCAGCCCCCAGGAGAAGCCCGAGTGATGACCCAAAACCCCCAATACCGGCACGTATTCAGGATGATATACGCCTGAAACAAATATCTTCTGTTTTTCAAGCTACGACTGAACCGCAAATTGTACGTAAAACGCCATTCCGACAAGTTGAATGTTGGCGATCTTTTTTTGCCGGTGTTGAGATGTTTTAGCTGCTTGAGTGAGGGAAGGGCGAAAGAAAGACTTTGACTGTATTGGAGTTTGTGCTTTTTCAGACATTTTTACAAGTTGTTATATGTATGTGTTTATGTCTCTGTAATGGTTAGCAGTGGCTTGTGGTATGAGACGTAGGTCTCGTAGTTTACGCTCTTGAGATAGCAGAGACGCCTGGTGAAGATGTGATCTTTCGCGCTGCCGCCGAGAGTGGTAGATCGTTGCGGGTTTATAGACCGAGTTCTTCTTTCATGAATTCGATAAACCAGTCGTTATTTTTGCCGGGACGAGTATCTACAACTAGCCGGCATGAGTCTCAACAGATCGCAGCGTGGCAACAGCGTGGTCCTAATATCACGCGTAGTTTCTGCAAAATAATTCGTGGTCTCGTCTCTCCAACAAGACGAATCCTCCAAGCGAGGGGATGTGTCTCAACAGATCGCAGCGTGGCAACTGCTGTACCGAGTACAATCACACAATCAGAAGCAAGGCTTTTCTACCGATGGAAGTACGGTCGCGGCAGAGGCCGGCCGGGTCCCCGGTCCCTCCCGGCATACCAGGTCGTGGGTGCACGAGCAAACCCGCGGCCTCGGCTGAGATGTGTCAGACCCTATATTGAGCGAGGACCCTCGCACGCTAGCACGAAGACTCCGGTCGCTGTCACAGCGTGAGCCGAGCATCCCAAAGCTGCCTCGGTCCGGGCAGCGGGCTCCAGATACGCGAGTGCAAGAGTTGCACAAGTTACGCGAGGGAGTTTGAGTACAAGATTCCTGCAATTCTGCTATCCACCGTTGCCTGATTGGCAGTGGCAGGAAGGGAGCGGCGGACTGAAGGCGTGGCGGGTGGTGCCGACGCTTCGTGCTCCCCCTCGGGAGGAGGGATACACTTAAAACAGTATAAGAGGTGATTGAAAAAGTCGGTTGAGGGAAACGGCTTCAGGCGCGATTGAGAAGGCCGAAGTCCTACTACTACGCACAATTGCACTGCGCAAATTCGCGACTGTTACGTTAGGTTAGGACCCCGCCCGAAGACAAATGTCCGCGACGTTGCTATGAGGGTGAACCACGTTGCCGGGCGGAGGACAGCACGGTCTTCTCCACTGTCTCAGCCTCTCGTCCTCCTCAAGTATCAAATGAACCTTGAACCATTTTGCCGGGCGAATGACTACCCGGTCTTCTACACTGTCTCAGTCTCTCGTCCTCCTCAAGTATTAATTGTACCTTGAACCACTTTACCGGGCGGAGGACTGCCCGGATTTCTTCACTGTCTCAGTCTCTCGTTCTCCTGAATTATCAAATGAACCGTCGTTAACCTAGGCTGAAATGGTCAGCGAGCAGAGGCGATGTGGTACCAAACGAAAGAGCGCTGAGCGGAGGCGAGTCTCGCATTCGTCCACAACCAGGCAATAGGGGTTTATTCGTGTTTCAGGGAAGGCCGAAATGATCTCGGTTGGAGCAGCAGGGAATATACACCGAATGCCGGGCACGTAGGCCAGTATGTCCTACTAAAACGAGACGCCAAAACTTAAAATATTCGGAAGCAGCCTAAGGTTGGTCCCACTACATCGCGCGGGCGACACTTGAAAAACTTTCGAGGCAGTTATATCCTCCTACCACGAGCCGGCAACACATTGAAAATATTCCGAGGCAGGTATGTTCTCCTACAACGAGCCGGAAAAACTTTGAAAATATTCCGAGGCAGGTATGTTTTCCTACCACGAGCCAGCATGTCTTTCAAAATATTCCGAGGCGGATACGTCCTACTACTACGCGCCGGAATCTCTTTGAAAATGTACAGATGCTGGATGTCCTCTTAACACTAGCCGGCAACACGAAAATATTCAGATGCTGTTATGTCCTCCTACCACAAGCCGGGATGAGTCTCAACAGATCGCTGCTGGCAACTGCGTGGTCCTACTACCACGCGTAGTTTCTGCATACATTCCGAAGTCTCGTCTCTCCGACAAGACGAATCCTCCAAGCGAGGGAATGTGTCTCAACTGATCGCAGCGTGGCAACTGCTCTAACGAGTACACTCACACAATCAGACGAAAGGCTCCTCTGCCGATGGCTTTACGGTCGCGGCAGAGGCCGGCCGGGCCCCGGTCCCACCGGGCATACCAGGTCGTGGGTGCACGGGCAACCCCGCAGCCTCTGTTGAGATGTGTCAGACCCTATACAGAGGAGGGACCCTCGCACGCTAGCACTACGACTCCGGACGCTGTCAAAGCGCGAGTCGAGAATCCCGCAGATGCCTCGGTCCGGGCAGCGGGCTCTAAACACGTGAGTGCAAGAGTGGCACAAGTGACGAGAGGGAATTTGAGTGCAAGATTCCCTTAGGTCTGCGATCCGCCGTTGCCTGATTGGCAGAGGCAGGCAGGGAGCGGCGGACTGCAGTCGTGGCGGATGGTGCCGCCTCTTCGTCCTCCCCGTCGGGGGAGGGACACACTTATAACAGTATAGGTGATTGAAAAAGTCGGTTGAGGGGGACGGCTTCAGGGGCGATTGAGAAAGCAGAAGTCATACTACTACGCACAGTGGCAAGGCGCATTATCGCGATTGTTAGGTCAGGTTAGGACCTCGCCCGAAGGCAAATGTCCGCGATGTGCTAAGAGGGAGAACCACGTTGCGGGCTAAGAACGTCCCGGTTTTCACCACTGTCTCAGTATCTAGTCCTCCTCAAGTATCAAATGTACCTTGAACTACTTTACCGCGCGGAGGACTGCCCGTTTTTTCCACTGTCTGAGTCTCTCGCCCTCCTGAAGTATCAAATGAAACGTCGTGAACCTAGGCGGGAGTGGGCAGCGAGGAGAGGCCGATGTGGCACCTTACGATGGAGCGCTGAGCGGAGGAGAGTCTCAGCATTCGTCCACCACCAAGCAATAGGGGTTTATTCGTGTTTCATGGAAGGCCAAAATGATCTTGTTTGGAGCAGCAGGGAATATACACCGAATGCCAGACGCGTACGGCCAGCATTTCCTACCAATACGAGATGCCAAAGCTTAAAATATTCGGAAGCAGTCTAAAGTTAGTCCCACTACAACGCGCGGGCGACACTTGAAAAACTTTCGAGGCAGTTATATCCTCCTACCACGAGCCGGTAACACATTGAAAATATTCCGAGGCAGGTATGTCCTCCTACCACGAGCTTGCATGTCTGAAAATATTCCGAGGCGGGTATGTCCTCCTACCACGAGCTTGAATTTCTTTTCAAAATATTCCGAGGCGGGTACGTCCTCCTACCACGCGCAGGCATCTATTTGAAAATATTTAGATGCTGGTATATCCTCCTAACACTAGCCGGCAACACGATATTATTCAGATGCTGGTACGTCCTTCTACCACTAGCCGGATGAGTCTCAATAGATCGCAGCGTGATAACTGCTTCGTCCTACTACCACGCGTAGTTTCTGCATACAATCCGAGGTCTCGTCACTCCGACAAGACGAATCCTCCAAGCGAGGGGGTGTGTCCCAACAGATCGCAGCGTGGTAACTGCTCTACCGAATAAAATCACACAATCAGACAAAAAGCTCCTCTGCCGATGGCAGTACGGTCGCGGCAGAGGCCGGCCGGGTCCCTGGTTTCTCCCGGCATACCATGCCGTGGGTGACCCGGCAAACCCGCTGCCTTGGTGGAGATTAGTCAGACCCTATATTGAGGGGGAATCTCGCACTCTAGCACGACTCCGGACGCAATTACAGCGCGAGCCGAGCATCCCAAAGCTCGCTCGGTCCGGGTAGCGGGCTCTAGATACGCGAGTGCAAGAATGGCACAAGTGACGCGTGGGTGTTTGAGTGTAAGATTCCCTCAAGTCTGCGATCCGCCGATTACAGATTGGCCGTGGCACGCAGGGAGCGGCGGACTGTCGTCGGGGCGGGTGGTGCCGACGCTTCGTGCTCCCCCTTGGGGGGAGGGATACGCTTATAACAGTATAGGAGATGATTGAACAAGTCGATTGAGGGGAACGTCTTCAGGTGCGACTGAGATGGCCGAAGTCCTACTACTACGCACAGTGGCACTGCGCAAAATCTTCATTGTTAGGTTAGGTTAGGACCCCGACCGAAGGCAAATGTCTGCGATGTTGTTATGAGGGTGAACCACTTTGCCGGGCTGAGGACTGCCCGGTCTTTAACATTGTCTCAGTCTCTCGTCCTCCTCAAGTATCAAATGTACAATGAACCACTTGGCTGAGCGGAGTACTGCCAGGTTTTCTCCCAGTCTCAGTCTCTCGTCCTCCTGAAGTATCAAATGAAACGTTGTGAACCTAGACGAGAGTGGCAGCGAGTAGAGGCCGATCTGGCACCAAAAGATGGAGCGCTGAGCGGAGGCGAGTCTCAGCATTCGTCCACCACCTGGATATAGGGGTTTATTTGTGTTTGAGGGGAGGCCGAAATGATCACGGTTGGAGCAGCAGGGAATATACACCGAATGCCGGACACGTACGACCAGTATGTCCTACTAACACGAGACGCCAACACTTAAAATATTCGGAAGGAGCATAAGGTTGGTCCCAATACATTGCGCGGGCGACACTTGAAAAATTTTCGAGGCAGTTATATCCTCCTACCACGAGCCTGGCAACACATTGAAAATATTCCAAGGCGTGTACGTCCTCCTACCACGAACCGGCATCTCTTTGAAAATATTCAGAAGCTGGTATGTCCTCCTACCACTAGCCGGCAACACGAAAATTTTCAGATGCTGGTATGTCCTACTACCACTAGTCGGGATGAGTCTGCACAGTTCGCAGGGTGGCAATTGCGTGGTCCTACTACCTCGCGAGTGCAGGAGTGGCACAAGTTACGCGAGGGTGTTTGAGTGCAAGATTCCCGCAAGTCTGCGATCCGCCGTTGCCTGATTGGCAGTGGCAGGCAGGGAGCGCCGGACTGCAGTCGTGGCGGGTGGTGCCGACGCGTCGTGCCCCCCTCGGAGAGAGGGATACGCTTATAACAATATTGGAGGTGATTGAAAAGTCGGTTGAGGGGGACGGCAACAGGCGCGATTGAGAAGGCCGAAGTCCAACAAATACGCACAGTTGCACTGCGAAAAATAGGGATTGTTAGGTTAGGTTAGGACCACTCCCGAAAGGAAAAGTCCGCGACGTTGCTATGAGGGTGAACAAAGATTGCCTGCTCGGACTGACCGGGCTTCAACACTCTGTAAGTCTCTCGTCCTCCTCAAGTATCAAATGTACCTTGAAACACTTTGCCGGGCGGAGGACTGCCAGGTTTTCTCCACTGTCTCAGTCTCTCGTCCTCCTGAAGTATCAAATGAAACGTCGTGAACCTAGGCGAGATTGAACAGCGAGCAGAGGCTGATCTGGCACCAAACGATGGAGCGCTGATTGGAGGCGAGTCTCATCATTCGTCCACCTCCAGGCAATAGGGGTTTATCCGTGTTTCAGGGAACGCCGAAATGATCTCGGTTGCAGCAGGGAATATAAGCAGAGGGCGCTGCTCTGGCCTCTGTTCGCTTGGTCGGCATGGGCTCATTCATCAACTGTGGTGGCGGGCACGAAAGGTGAGGGCGCTGCTCTGGCTTCTGTTCGCTCGGTCGGCGTGAGTAGTTAAGGGGAAGGTATAACCCATCGACGCCTAGCGTCGGTACGCCTTACGTTAATTGATTTTGAGAGAGTTGGGGCATCGCCTGAGGACTTATCCTAGGGAAATGATTGGGTTTGGTTTGAATATAACGCCGACGCTCGGCGTCACGACGCCCTAAACTTAAGGAATTATGTGTGGCTTCGACACCTGTCGTCACGAATCCCTAAACCTGAGGAAGTGTGTGGCTTAGGTGAATAAGTAAAGGGTGGGGTATGGGGTTGAGATGCAGAAGATGTCAGGCTTCGGTTTTGAGTAACGTTGGCCACTAAAGTTTGCCCGTGATTTCATCGAATAACATGTCAAATGGACGAACAGAGAGGCGGTCTCCTTGGTCGCCACGAAAGAAGATGAAGCGATGGAGCTATGTACATATTCACTAACGTCTTTTTCGGCCATCGTATATCGCGCAAGCTGGCGGACCAAAGTCGACATGTTCAACGGCAGGTACTTCAGTTCGCCGACATTGAGAGTTATGGACCTGCGGTCCATGGTGAACTTGGCCCCCGGTTTCGAACCCTACTGTCATGGTCTGCAGACGGAAAGACAATTCGTTGCACTTGTAGGGTTCCTACTTGCAGAAATGCTCGCAGAGTGTAGGAAAATGGACCGACAGGGTATGCAGAAAAATATCGGCGCCTGTTAATGCCAGCAGAACAGGTGAGGGCGCTAATCTAGCCTCTGTTCGCTTCGTCGGCGTCGGCTCGGTCGGACACTGTGGTGGCGAGGACGACAGGTGAGGGCGCTGCTCTGGCCTCTGTTAGCTTTGTCGGCTTGGGCTCAGAGAGCCACTGTGTAGTCTGGCACGACAGCTGAGGTCGCTGCTATGGCTTCTGTTCGCTTGTCGGCGTGTCCTTGCCAAGCACTGTGTTGGAGGGCACGACAGGTGTGGGCGCTGTTCTGGCCTGTGTTAGCTTGTTCGGCGTGGGCTCAGATCACCACTGTGGTGGCGGGCACGACAGGTGAGTGTGCTGCTCGTGCCTCTGTTCTCCTGGTCAGCGTGGGCACAGTAAACCACTGTTTTGGCGGGAACGACAGGTAAGTGCGCTCCTTTGGCCTCTGGGGATCAGCCAGCCATTGTGTTGTCGGGCACATCATGTGAGTGCGCTGATCTGGTCTCTGTTCCGTCGGTCGGCGTGGGTCCATTCAGCCACTGTTGTGGCGGGCACGACAGGTGAGGGCGCTCTTCTGGCCTCTGTTCGCTCGGTCGACGTGGGCTCAGAAAGCCACTGTGGTGGCGGGCATGACTGTTGAGGGCGCTCTTCTGGCCGCTGTTCGCTTGGTCGACGTGGGCCCAGCCAGCCACTGTGTTGGCGGGCACGACAGGTGATGGCGCTTCTCTGGCCTCTTTTCACTTGTTCGGCGTGGCCTCAGCCAGCCACTGTGGAGGCGGACACGTCAGGTGAGGGCGGTACTCTGGCCTACGTTCATTCGGTCGGTATAGGCTCAGCCAGCCACTGTGGTGGCGGGCACTGCTGGTGAGGGCGCTGCTCTGGCCTATGTTCGCTGGGTCGGCGTGGGCTCTGCCAGCCATTATGGTGGCGGGCACGACAGGTGAGGGCGCTGCTCTGGCCTCTGTTCCCTCGGTCGGCGTGGGCCCAACCAGCCACTTTGGTGGCGGGCACGACAGGTGAGGTCGCTTCTCTGGCCTCTGTTCGCTCGGTTGGCGTGGGATAAACCAGCCACTGTGGTAGCGGGCACGACAGGTGAGGGCGCTGCTCTGGCCTCTGTTCGCTTGGTATGCGTGGGCTCAGGCAGCCACTGTGGGGCGGGCACGACTGGTGAGGGCGCTGCTCTGTCCTCTTTTCGCTTGGTCGGCATGGGCACCGTTAGCCACTCTAGTGGCGGGCACGACAGGTGATGGCGTTGCTCTGGCCTCTGTTCGCTCGGTCGGCGTGAGTAGTTAAGGAGCAGGTATAACCCATCGAATCCTAGCGTCGGTACGCCTAAAGTTAATTGATTTTGTGTGTGTTGGGGCATAGCCCGAGGCCTTAAACTAGGGATATGATTTCATTTGTTTTGAAAATACGCCCTAAACTTAAGGAATTATGTGTGGCTTCGAAGCCTGTCGTCACGAAGCCCTAAACCTGAAAAAGTGTGTGGCTTAGGTAAACAAGGAAAAGGTGGGGTATGGGATTGAGATGCAGAAGATGCCAGGTGTCGGTTGTGAGTAACGTAGCCCAATCTGTGAGACAGTTTTATCAGTAGCAGGGCAGAAATTAAACTTGCCCCAGGAACCCTGAGTCTCCAGTACGTGACATACGTAACGTCTAAAAGTAAACACAGGTGTTAGAAGTGAGGAATTTGTAGGTGCTTAAAAATCAACACATACACTTCGCGTAAGAAAAGGCTAGTTCACCTTGGGATCAGCTGGTGGGTAATGTGTTGTTATTGCATATACATTTAGTATTGTGTTACAGGAAGAGGTGTTCAGTAAATACACACTCAGTAGACAAATGTTCTTATAATGTCTTTATTAATATACGTTCTGGTTTAATGAATTCAGGATAAATGATACTGTATGAAGTGTATGCAATACACATATGAGATATTAATATGCGTACATCAGAATTATATTGAAATGTCTTTGAATCCTGGTTACACACACACACACACACACTTATAAAGTCCATTTTCTACGTCACGTATACACACACACACACACATATACAACAGAAAAAGAATGTTAATTAAAGTTTGCACGTGATATCATCGATTAACATGTCATATTGGACGAACAGAGAGGCGGTTTCCTTGGGCGTCACGAATGAAGATGAAGCGATGGAGCTATGTACATATTCACTAACGTCTTTTTCGGCCATTGTATATCGCGCAAGCTGGCGGAACAAAGTCGACATGTTCAACAGAAGGTACTTCAGTTCGCCGACATTGAGAGTTATGGACCTGCGGTCCAAAATGAAATTGGCCCTCGTTTAGACCCCTCCTGTCACGGTCTGCAGACGGAAAGATAATTCGTTGCACTTGTAGGGTTCCTGCTTGCATAGATCTTTGCAGAGTGTAGGAAAATGGACCAACAGAGTGTGCAGAAAATTATCGGATCCTGTCTGGCGGCGCCGAAGTCGAAACAGACCTCCTAAGTGCGGTCGGGGAATAAATCTACACACACGTAATTGGTGTGATTTGGGTCGGAGTGGGCTATCCAAACACTGTGGTGGCGGGCACGACAGGTGAGGGCTTTGCTCTGGTCTCTTCGCTCGGTCAGCTTGGGCTCAGACAGCGACTGTGTTGGCGGGCACGACAGGTGAGGGCGCTGCTCTGGCCTCTGTTCGTTCGTTTGGAGTGGGCTCAGGCAGACACTGTAGTCGCGGGAACGACAGGTGAAGGCGCTGCTCTGGCCTCTGTTCTCTCGATCGGCGTGGGCTCAGCCAGGCACTGTGTTGGCGGACACGACAGATGAAGGCACTGAACTGGCCTTTGTTAAATTGGTCGGCTTGGGCTCAGAGAGCCACTTTGTAGTATGGCACGACAGGTTAGGATGCTGCTCTGGCTTCTATTCACTTGTCGGCGTGTCCTTGCCAGCCACTGTGGTGGCGGGCACGACAGGTGAGGGCGCTGCTGTGGCCCCTGTTCTCTTGTTCGGCGTGGGTCCAACCAGCCACTGTCGTTGCGTGCACGACAGGTGAGGACGCTTTTCAGGCCTCTCTTCGCTTGGTCGGCGTGGGCTCAGCCAGGCACTGTGGTGACGGGCACGACAGGTGACGGCGCTGCTGTGGCCCCTGTTTGATTGGTCGGCATGGGCCCTGACAGCCACTTTGGGGGCGGGGAATAAAGGTGAGGGCGCTTCTTTGGCCTCTGTTTGATCTTTCGGAGTGGGCTCAGCCAGCCACTGTGGTGGCGTGCACGAAAGATGAGGGCGCTGCTCTTGCCTCTGTTTGATCTTTCTGCGTGGGCTCAGCCAGCCACTGGTGTGGGGGAAAGACAGCTGAGGGCGCTGCTCTGGCCTCAGTTCGCTCGATAGGCGAGATTTCAGAAAGCCACCGTGGTGGAGAGCAGGACAGGTGAGGGCCCTAATCTCGCCTCTGTTCGCATTGTCGGCGTGGGCTCAGTCAGCCACTGTGATGGCGAGCACGACAGGTGAGTTCGCTGCTCTGGCCTCTGTTCGCTCGGTCGGCGTAGGCTCAGACAGCGATTTTGTTGGCGGAAACAACAAGTGAGGGCGTTGCTCTAGCCTCTGCTCGATTGGACGGCGTGGGTTCAGCCAGCCACTGTGGTGAGGGACACATAAGGTGAGGGCGCTGCTCTGGAATCTGTTCGCTTGTTAGGCGTGGGCTCAACCAGCCTGTGCGGTTGCATGCACGACAGGTGAGTGCGCTTCTCTGGCCACTTCGATCGGTCAGCGTGGGCTCAGACAGCGACTGTTTTGGCCGGTACGACAGGAGAGTGCGCTGCTCTGGCCTCTGTTCGCTCGGTCGGCGTGGGCTCAGCCAGCCCCTGTAGTGGCAGCACGACAGGTGAGGGCACTGCTTTGGTCTCTGTTCGCTCGGACGGCGTGAACTCAACCAGCCACTGTGGTGGCGGACACGACATTTGAGGGGGATGCTCTGGCCTCTTTTTTCTTTGTCGGAGTGGGCTTATCCAGCCACTGTGGTGGCGGGCACGACAGGTGAGGGAGCTGCTCTGGTCTCTGTTCGTTCTTTCGGCGTGGGCTCAGGCAGCCACTGTAGTCGCGGGAACGACAGGTGAGGGCGCTGCTCTGGCCTCTGTTCTCTCGGTCGGCGTGGGCTCAGCCAGGCACTGTGTTGGCGGGCACGACAAATGAAGGCAATGATCTGGCCTCTGTTAAATTGGTCAGCTCGGGCTCAGAGAGCCAGTGTGTAGTATGGCACGACAGGTGAGGGCGCTGCTCTTGTTTCTGTTCACTTGTCGGCGTGTCCTTGCCAGCCACTGTGGTGGCGGGCACGACAGGTGAGGGAGCTGCTGTGGCCTCTGTTCTCTTGGTCGGAGTGGGTCCAACCAGCCACTGTCTTTGCTTGCACGACAGGTGAGGACGCTTTACTGGCCTCTCGTCGCTTGGTCGGCGTGGGCTCAGCCAGCCACTGTGGTGACGGGTACGACAGGTGAAGGCGCTGCTGTGGCCCCTGTTAGATTGGTCGGCGTGGGTCCTGACAGCCACTTTGGGGGCGGGCACGACAGGTGAGGGTGCTTCTTTGGAATCTGTTTGATCTTTCTGAGTGGGCTCAGCCAGCCACTATGGTGGCGTACACGAAAGATGAGGGCGCTGCTCTTGCCTTTGTTTGAACTTTCGGCGTGGGCTCAGCCATCCACAGGGGCGGCGGGGACGACAGCTGAGGGCGCTTCATTGGACTCTGTTCGCACGGTCAGCATAGACTCAGGCAGCCCCTGTGGTGGCGGGCACGAAAGATGAGGGCGCTGCTCTGGCCTCTGTTCGCTTGGTAAATGTTGGCTCAATCAGGCACTGTGATAGCGGACACGACTGGTGAGAGCGCTGCTCTGGCCTCTGTTCGCTGAGTCGGCGGGGGCTGAGCCAGCCACTGTGTTGTTGGGCACGTCAGGTGAGGGCGCTGATCTGGCCTCTGTTCCCTCGGTCGTTGTGGGTACATCCAACCACTGTGGTGGCTGGAACGACAGGAGAGGACGCTGGTCTGGCCTCTGTTCTCTGGGCCGGCGTGGTCTCAGCCAGCCACTGTGGTGGCTGGCACGACAAGAGATGGCGCTTCTGTGGCCTCTGTTCTCTTGGTAGACATGGGACCTATCAGCCACTGTCGTGGCGTGCACGACAAGTGAGGTCGCTGCTCTAGCCTCTTTCGATTCGTCGGCGTGGGCTTAGGCAGCCACTGTGGTGAGGGACACGAAAGGTGAGGGCTCTGCTCTGGACTCTGTTCGCTTGTTAGGCTTGGGCTCAACCAGCCAATGTGGTGGCGTGCACGAAATGTGAGAGCGATGCTCTGGCCTCTGTTCGCTTGGACGGCGTGGGTTCATTCAGCCACTGTGCTGGCGGGCACGACAGGTGAGGGCGCTGATCTGGCCTCTCTTAGCTTGGTCGGCGTGGACTCAGACAGCCACTGTCGTGGCGTGCACGACAGGTGAGGAGGCTGCTCTACCCTCTGTTCGCTTGGTTGGCGTGGGCTCTGCAAGGCACAGTGATGGCGGGAACGAAAGTTGAGGGCGGTGTACACGCATCTTATCGCTTGTTCGACGAAGGCTCAGCCAGCCACTTTGGTGGCGAGCACATAAGTTGAGGGCGCTGCTCTGGCCTCTGATCGCTTGGTCGGCGAGGGCTCATCCAGACAGTGTTGGCGAGCCAGAAAGTTGAGGGAGCTGATCTGGCCTCTGTTCGCTTGGACAGCGTGGGCTCTGTTAGCCACTGTGGTGGCGAACATGATAGGTGAGGGCGCTGCTCTGGCCTCTGTTCGCTCGGTCGGCGTGGGATCAACCAGTCACTATTTTAGCGGGCACGACGGGTTAGGGTGTTGCTCTGGCCTTCGGCGTGGGCTGAGACATCCACTGTTTTAGCGGCAACGGTAGGTGAGGGCGCTTTTTTGCCTCTGATCGCTCGGTCGGAGTGGGCTGAGGCAGCCACTGTGTTGGAGGGCTCGAAAATTGAGGGCGTTGCTCTGGCCTATGTTCGCTCGGTCAATATGGGCTCAGCAAGGCACTGTGATGGCGGGCACGACAGTTGGGTGCGCTGCACTGGACACTTTTCGCTCGGTCGGCAAGCGCTCAGCCAGCCATTGTGGTGGCGGGCACGTCAGGTGAGGGCGCTGATCTGACCTCTGTTCGCTTGGTCGGCGGGGCTCTGCCAGCCACTGTGATGGCGGGCACGTAATTTGAGGGCGCTGCTATGGCCTCTGTTCGCTTCGTCAGCTTGGGCTCAGGCAGCCAATGTGGTGGCTTGCACGACAGATGAGGGCGCTGATCTGTCCTCTGTTCGCTTGCTCGGCGTGTTCCGTGCCATCCATTGTATTGGCGGGCACGAAAGGAGAGGGAGCTGATATGGCCTCTGTTCTCTTGTTCGGCGTTGGTCCAAAGAGCCACTACAGTCGCGAGCAAGACATGTGAGGGCGCTGCTCTGGCCTCTCTTCGATTTGTCGCCGTGGGCTCAGCCAGCCACTATGGTGGCCGGCACGTCTGTTGTGGGCGCTACTCTTGCGTTTGCGCGTTGGGTTTGCGTGGGCTCAGCCAAACACTATGTAGGCTGGCTCGACAGGGGAGGGCGCTGCTCTGGCCTCTGTTAGTTTGGTCGGCGTGGGCTCGTCCAGCCACAGTGGAGGCGGGCACGAAATGTGAGGGCGCTGTCCTGGCCTCTGCTCGCTCGGTCGGCTTGGGCTCAGCCAGCCATTGTGTTGGCGGACACGACAAGTGAGGGCGCTGCTCTAGCGTTTGCGCGTTGGGTTTCCGTGGGCTCATCCAAACACTATGTAGGCTGGCTCGACAGGTGAGGGCGCTGCTCTGGCCTCAGTTCGATTGTTCGGCGAGTTCGCAGCCAGCCACCGTGGTGGCGAGCTGGACAGGTGAGGGCCCTATTCTGGCCTCTGTTCGCATGGTCGGAGTGTGCTCATTCAGCCACTGTGGTGGCGATCACGACAGGTGAGGGCGCTGCTCTGGCCACTTTTCGATCTGTCGCCGTTGGCTCAGCCAGCCATTGTGTTGGCGGACACGACAAGTAAGTGCGCTGCTCTATCCTCTGTGCGCTGGGTTGACGTGGGCTCAGCAAACCACTGTGTTGGCGGGTTCGACAGGTGAGGGCGCTGCTCTGGCCTCTGTTCAATCGGTCGGCGTGGGCCCAATCAGCCACTGTGGTGGCGGGCACGACAGGTGAGTGTGCTACTCTGGCTTCTGTTCGCTCTGTCGGCGTGGGCGCAGCCAGCCATTGTGTTGGTGGGCACGACTGGAGAGGGCGCTGCTCTGGACTCTGTTCGCTGGGTCGGCGTGAGCTGAGTCAGCCACTGTGGTGGCTGGCACGGAAGATGAGTGTCGAGCTCTGGCTACTTTTGGATCGTTCGGCGTGTACTCAGCCAGACACTGTAGTGGCGGGTACGAGAATTGCGGGCGCTGCTTTGGCCACTTTTCGCTCGGTCGGTTGGGGCTGAGCCACGCAATGTGGTGGCGAGCACGGCAGTTGGATACGCTGCTCTGTCCTCTGTCCACTCGTTCGGCGTGTGCTCAACCACCCATTTTGGTGGCGGCACGACAGGTGAGTGCGCTGCTCTGTCCTCTGTTCGCTCGGTCGGCATGGGATCAACCAGCCCCTGTGGTAGCGAGCACGACGTGTGAGGGCGCTGCTTTGGCCTCTGTTCGCTTGGTCTGCGTGGGCTCAGACAGCTACTGTGTTGGCGGGCACGACAATTGAGGGCGCTGCTCTGGCCTCTGTTCGCTCGTTCGGTGTGGACTCAGCCAGGCAATGTGATAGCGGGCACGACTGGTGAGTGCACTGTTCTGGCCTATTGTTAGACGAGAGCTCAAAAGAAACTGTGGTGGCGAGCAGGGCAGGTGAGGGCCCTACTCTGCTCTCTGTTCGCTTGGTCGTAGTGGGCTCAGTCAGCCACTGTGTTGGCGAGAACGACAGTTGAGGGCGCTGCTTTGGCCTCTGTTCGATCGGTCGGTGTGGCTCAGCCAGCCATTTTGTTGGCGGACACGCCAAGTGAGGGCACTGCTCTAGCCTCTGTTCGCTTGGTCGGCGAGGGTTCAGCCAGCCACTGTGGTGAGGCAGACAGTTGAGGGCGCTAATCTGGCCTCTGTTCGCTTGGACGGCGTGGGCTCAGTCAGCCACTGAGGTGGCGAGCACGACAGGTGATGGCGCTGCTCTGGCCTCTGTTCGCTTGTTCAGCGTGGGCTCAGATAAACATTGTTTTGGCGGGAACGGCAAGTGAGGGCGCATTTTGGCCTCTGTTCGGTCTTTCGGAGTGGGCTCAGGCAGCCCCTGTGGTGGCGGACACGAAAGATGAGGGCACTGCTCTGGCCTCAGGTTGATCGGTCGGCGTGGGCTCAGCCAGCCACTGTGTTTGCGGGCACGACAATTGAGGTCGCTGCTCGACCTCTGTTCGCTCGGTCGGTGTGGGCTCAGGCATACACTGTGGTGGCGGTCACGGCAGTTGGGTGCGCTGCTCTGCCTTCTGTTCGCTCGGTCGGCGTGGGCTCTGCCAGCCACTGAGTTAGTGGGCACGAATGGTGAGGGCGCTGCTCTGGTTTCTGTTCGCTGGGTCGGTGTGGGATTAGCCAGCCAATGAGGTGGCGGGCACGAAAATTGAGGGCGCTGCTTTGGCCTCTGTTCGCTCTGTCGGCATGGGCTCAGACAGCGGTTGTGTTGGCGGAAACAACAAGTGAGGGCGCTGCTCTAGCGTCTGCTCGCTTGGTCGGCGTGGGCTCAGACAGCCACTGTGGTGAGGGACACATAAAGTAAGGGCGCTGCTCTGGACTCTGTTAGCTTGTTAGGCGTGGGCTCAACCAGCCACTGCGGAGGTGTGCACGACAGGTGAGTGCGCTTCTCTGGCCTCTGTTCTCTCGGTCAACGTGGGAAGAACCAGCCAATGTGGTAGCGGGCCCGACGTGTGAGGGCGCTTCTCTGGCCTCTGTTCTCTTGGTCGGCGTCGGCTCAGACAGCCATTGCGGTGGCGGGCATGAGAGTTGAGGGCGCTGCTGTGGCCTCTGTTCGCTTGTTAGGAGTGAACTCAACCAGTCACTGTGGTTTCGTACACGACAGGTGAGTGAGCTGCTCTGACCTCTGTTCGCTTGGTCGGCGTGGGATCAGCCAGCCACAGTGGAGGCGTGGACGACAGTTGAGGGCGCTGTACTCGCACCTGTTCACTTGGTCGGCGAGGGCTCAGCCAGTCTATGTGTTGGCGGGCACGTAATTTGAGGGCGCTGCTCTGGCTTATGTTCGCTTGGCCGGTGAGAGCTCAGCCAGCCTCTGTGGTGGCGAGCCAGACAGGTGAGTGCTCTATTCTGGCCTCTGTTAGCTTGGACGGCGCAGACTCAGTCAGCCACTGCGGTGGTGAGATCGACAGGTGAGGGTGCTTCTGTGGCCTCTGTTCGCACGGTTGTCGTGGCTAAGCCAGCCATTGTGTTGGCGGACACGACAAGTGAGATCGCTGTTCTGGCCTCTGTTCGATCGGTCGTCGTGCGCTCAGTCAGCCACTCTCGTGGCTGTGTACGACAGGTGAGAGCGCTATTCTGGACTATGTTAACTTAGTCGGCGTGGGCTCAGACAGCCACTGCGTTGGCAGGCATGACAGGTGAGGGAGATGCTCTGCCCTCTGTTCGCTTGGTCGGCGTGGGCTTAGCCAGCCACAGTAAAGGCTTGCACGAAAGGTGAGGGCGCTGCTCTAGCCTCTGTTTGAACTTTCGGAGTGGGCTCAGCCAGCCACTGTGGTGGCGTGCACGAAAGATGAGGGCGCTGCTCTTGCCTCTGTTTGAACTTTCGGCGTGGGCTCAGCCAGCCACTGGGGTGGCGGGCGCGACAGCTGAGGGCGCTGCTCTGGCCTC
This sequence comes from Reticulitermes speratus, assembly GCA_021186555.1. Lineage (NCBI taxonomy): Eukaryota > Metazoa > Arthropoda > Insecta > Blattodea > Rhinotermitidae > Reticulitermes > Reticulitermes speratus. The sequence goes on along the minus strand of JAJKFL010000001.1, from coordinate 33,451,020 downwards.
AGTTCGCTAGGACGGCGTGATCTCAGCCAGCCACCGTGATGGAGAGCAGGACAGGTGAGGGCCCTGGTCTCACCTCTGTTCGCATTGTCGGCGTGGGCTCAGTCAGCCACTGTGGTGGCGAACACGACAGGTGAGTTCGCTGTCTGGCCTCTGTTCGCTCGGTCGGCGTGGGCTCAGCACGCCACTGTAGTCGCGGGAACGACAGGTGAGGGCGCTGCTCTGGCCTATGTTCTCTGTCGGCAGGGCTCAGCCAGGCACTGTGTTGGCGGGCACGACAAATAAAGTCACTGATCTGGCCTCTGTTAAATTGGTCGGCTTGGGCTCAGAGAGCCACTGTGTAGTATGGTACGACAGTTGAGGACGCTGCTCTGGCTTCTGTTTGCTTGTCGGCGTGTCCTTGCCAGCCACTGTCGTTGCGTGCACGACAGGTGAGGACGCTTTTCTGGCCTCTCTTCGCTTGGTCGGCGTGGGCTCAGCCAGCCACTGTGGTGACGGGCACGACAGGTGAAGGCGCTGCTGTGGCCCCTGTTTGATTGGTCGGCGTGGGCCCTGACAGCCACTTTGGGGGCGGGCACGACAGGTTAGAACACTTCTTTGGCCTCCGTTTGAACTTTTGGAGTGGGCTCAGCCAGCCACTGTGGTGGCGTGCACGAAAGATGAGGGCGCTGCTCTTTCCTCTGTTTGAACTTTCGGCGTGGCCTCAGCCAGCCACTGGGGAGGCGGGCACGACAGATGAGGGCGCTGCTCTGGCCTCAGTTTGCTCGGACGGCGAGATCTCAGCCAGCCACCGTGGTGGAGAGCAGGACAGGTGAGGGCCCTAATCTCACCTCTGTTCGCATTGTCGGCGTGGGCTTAGTCAGCCACTGTGGTGGCGAGCACAACAGGTGAGTTCGCTGCTCTGGCCTCTGTTCGCTCGGTCGGCGAGGGCTCAGAAAGCGATTGTGTTGGCGGAAACAACAAGTGAGGTCGCTGCTCTAGCCTCTGCTCGCTTGGTCGGCGTGGGCTCAACCAGACACTGTGGTGAGGGACACATAATTTTAGGGCGCTGCTCTGGACTCTGTTCGCTTGTTAGGGTGGGCTCAACCAGCCACTGCGGTGGCTTGCACGACAGGTGAGTGCGCTTCTCTGGCCTCTTTTCGCTCGTTCGGCGTGGGAACGTCCAGCCACTTTGGTAGCGGGATCGACGTGTGAGGGCGCTGCTCTGGCCTCTGTTCGTTCTTTCGGCGTGGGCTCAGGAAGCCACTGTATTCGCGGGAACGACAGGTGAAGGCGCTGCTCTGGCCTCTGTTCTCTCGATCGGCGTGGGCTCAGCAAGGCACTGTGTTGGCGGGCACGACAGATGAAGGCACTGAACTGGCCTCTGTTAAATTGGTCGGGTTTTGTTTAGAGAGCCTCTGTGTAGTATGGCACGACAGGTGAGGATGCTGCTCTGGCTTCTGTTCGCTTGTCGGCGTGTCCTTTCCAGCCACTGTGGTGGCGGACACGACAGGTGAGGGCGCTGCTGTGGCCCCTGTTCTCTTGTTCGGCGTGGGTCCAACCAGCTACTGTCGTTGCGTGCACGACAGGTGAGGACGCTTTTCTGGTCTCTCTTCGCTTGGTCGGCGTGGGCTCATCTAAACAATGTGGCGACGGGCACGACAGGGGAAGGCACTGATGTGGCCCCTGTTAGAATGGTTGGCGTGGGCCCTGACAGCCACTTTGGGGGGCGGGAACGACATGTGAGGGCGCTTCTTTGGCCTCTGTTTGATGTTTCGGAGTGGGCTCAGCCAGCCACTGTGGTGGCGTGCAACAAAGATGAGGGCGCTGCTCTTGCCTCTGTTTGAACTTTCGGCGTGGGCTCAGCCAGCCACTGGGGTGGCGTGCACGACAGCTGAGGGCGCTGCTCTGGCCTCATTTCGCTCGGACGGCGAGATTTCAGCCAGCCACCGTGGTGGAGAGCAGGAAAGGTGAGGGCCCTAATCTCGCCTCTGTTAGCATTGTCGGCGTGGGATCAGTCAGCCACTGTGGTGGCGATCACGACAGGTGAGTTCGCTGCTCTGGCCTCTGTTCGCTCGGTCGGCGTGGGATCAGAGAGCGATTGTGTTGGCGGAAACAACAAGTGATGGCGTTTCTCTAGCCTCTGCTCGCTTGGTCGGTGGGCTCAACCAGCCACTGTGGTGAGGGACACATAAGGTGAGGGCGCTGCTCTGGACTCTGTTCGCTGGGTCGACGTGGGCTCAGGCACTCTCTGTGTTGTCGGTCTCGACTGTTGAGTGCGCTGTTCTCGCCTCTGTTCACTCGATCTGCGTGGGATCAACCAGCCACTGTGGTAGCGGGCACGACGTGTGAGGGCGCTTCTCTTGCCTCTGTTCGATTTGTCAGCGTGGGCTCAGACAGCCACTGTTGTGGCGGGTACGACAGGTGAGGGCTCTGCTCTGGCCTCTGTTTCCTCGGTCGACGTGGGCTCAGACAACCACTGCTGTGGCGGGCACGACAAGTGAGGGCGCTTTTCTGGCCTCTGTTCGCTTGTTCGGCGTGGGCTCTCCCAGCCACTGTGGTGGCGGGGAAGTCAGGTGAGGGAGCAACTCTGGATTCTGTTCGCTCGTTCGGCTTGGGCTCAGCCAAATACTGTGGTGGCGGGCAGGACTGGTGAGGGCGCTTCTCTGGCCTCTGTTCGCTGGATCGACGTGGGCTCAGCCAGTCAGTGTGGTGGATGGCACGATTGGTGAGGGCGCTGCTCTGGCCTCTGTTCGATAAGTCGGCGTGGGTTCAGACAGCAACTGTGGTGACTGGTACGACAGGTGAGGACGCTGCTCAGGCCTCTGTTCGCTCGGTTGGCGTGGGCTCAGCCAGCCACTGTGTTGGCGGTCACGACATTTGAGGGCGTTGCTCTTGCTTCTGTTCTCTTATCGGCGTGGGCCCAGCCGGCCAATGTGGTGGCTGGCACGACAGGTGAGGGCGATGATCTGGCCTCTGTTCGCTTGGTCGCAGTGGGCCCTGCCAGTCACTGTTGTGGCTCGCACGACAGGTGAAAGCGCTGCTTTGGCCTTTGATCCTTTGATCGGCTTTGGTCCAACAAACCAAAGACGTGGTTTACACAACAGGTGATGTAGCTGCTCTGGTGTCTGTTCGCTTGGTCGGCGTGGGCTCAGCCAGCCACAGTGGAGGCGGGCACCTCAGTTTAGTGCGCTGTTACTGGCATCTGATCGGTTTTTTTTTTGGCAAGGGCTGAGCTAGTCACTGTGTTGGCGGGCACGTTAGTTGAGGGCGCTGCTCTGGCCTCTCTTAGCATGGTCAGCGAGGGCTCAGCTAGCCACTATGGCGGTGAGCCAGACAGGTGAGGGCGCTACTATGGCCTCTGTTCGCTTGGACGGCGTAGGCTCAGGCAGCCACCGTGTTGGCCAGAACGGGGTGTGAGGGCGCTACTCTGTCTTCTGTTCCCTCGGTCGGCGTGGGCCCAGCCATCCACTGTTGTGGCGGGCACGACATGTGAAAGTGCTGCTCTGGCCTCTGTTCACTCGTTCGGCGTGGGATCAAAGAGCCACAGTGGTGGCATGGACGACGTGTGAGGGTGCTGCTCTGGCCTCATTTCGCTTGGTCGGCGTGGGATCAGACAACCACTGTTTTGGCGGGAACGGCAGGTGAGGGCGCTTTTTGGCCTCTGTTCGCTCGGATGGCGTGGGATCAGGCAGCCACAGTAGTGGCGGGCACGAAATATGAGGGCGCTGCTCTGGCCTCTTTTGGATCGTTCGGCGTGGGCTCAGCATGCCACTGTGATGGCGAGCACGACAATTGAGGACGCTACTCTGGCCTCTGTTCGCTCGGTCGGTGTGGGCTCAGCCAGGCACTGTGGTGGAGAGCATGGCATGTGAGGGCGTTGATGTGGCCTCTGTTACATTGGTTGACGTGGGCTCAGCCACCTACTGTGTTGGCGACACGATAGGTGAGGGCGATGCTCTGCCCCTGTTCGCTCGTTCGGCGTGTCCTCAGCCAACCATTGTGGTGGCGGACACGACAATTGAGGGGGCTACTCTTGCCTCTTTTCCCTCGTTCGGCGTGGGTCCAGCCAGCCACTGTGTTGGCGGCACGATATTTGAGGGCGCTGCTCTGGCTTCTGTTCGGTCGGCGTTTGATTAACCAGCCACTGTGGTAGCGGGCACGACGTGTGAGGGCGCTGCTCTGGACTCTGTTTGCATGGTCGGCGTGAGCTCAAACAACCAATGGGAATGACAGGAGAGTGCTCTTGTTTGGCCTCTTTTCGCTCTGTCGGCGTTGGATTAGACAACCACTGTGGTAGCCGGCACGAAAGATGAAGGCGCTGCGCTGGCCATGTTCGATCTTTCAGCGTGTGCTCAGCCAGCCACTGCTGTGACGTGCACGACATTGAGGACGCTGCTCTGGCCTCTGTTCGCTCGTTCGGTGTGGGCTCAGCCAGGCACTTTGGTTGTGGGCACGATAGTTGGGTTCGCTTTTCTGGCCTCTGTTCGCTTGGTCGGCATGGTCTCAGCCAGCTACTGTGGTGGCTGGCTCGACAGTTGATGGCGCTGCTCTAGCCTCTGTACAATTGGTCGGCGTGGGCACAACCAGCAACTGTCGTGGGTCCACTACATGTTAGAGCGCTGCTGTGTCCTCTGTTCGCTTGGTCGGCGTGGGCTCAGCCAACCACTGTGGTGGCGGGCACGACATGTGAGAGCGTTGCTATGGTCTCTGTTCGCTTTTTGGCGTGGGCCCGGTCAGCCTATGTGGTGGCGGGCACGACAGTTGAGGGCGCTGCTCTGGCCTCTGTTCATTCGGTCGGATTGGGCCCAGCCAGCCAATGTGTTGGCGGGCACGTAAGTTAAGGGCCCTCCTCTGGACTCTGTTCGCTTGTTCGGCGAGGGCTCATCAGAACACAGTGGTGGCGAGCATGACATGTGAGGGCCCTACCCTGGCTTTGTTTGCTGGGTCGGCGTGGGCTCAGCCAGCCACTATGGTGTCGGCATCGACAGGTGAGTGCGCTGTTCTCACCTCTGTTCGCTGGATCGGCGTAGGATCAACGAGCCACTGCGGTAGCCAGCACGACGGGTGAGGGCGCTTCTCTGACCTCTGTTCGCTTTGTCAGCGTGGGCTCAGGCAGCCACTGTGGTGGAACGTACGACAGGTGAGGGCCCTACTCTGGCCTCTGTTTCCTCGGTCGGCGTGGCTCAGCCAACCACTGCGGTGGCGGGCACGACAGTTGAGGGCGCTTGTCTGGCCTCTGTTCACTTGTTCGGCGTGGGCTCAGCCAGCCAATGTGGTGGCGGGTAAATCAGTTGAGGTCGCAATTCTGTCCTCTGTTCGCTCGGTCGGCGTGGGCTGAGCCAAATACTATGGTTGCGGGCACAATTGTTTAGGGCGCTTCTCTGGCCTCTGTTCGCTGGATCGACGTGGGCTCAGCCAGCCACTATGGTGCATGGCACGAGAGGTGAGGGCGCTGCTCTGGCCTGTGTTCGATCGGTCGACGTTGGAAAAAACAGCCACATTTGTAGCGGGCACGTTGGGTGAGGGCGCTGCTCTGGCCTCTGTTCGATTTGTCGGCGTGGGCTCAGCCAGCCACTGTGATGGCGGTCACAACAGTTGGGGGCGTAGCTCTGGCTTCTGTTCTCTTGTCGGCGTGGTTCCAGACGGCCAATGTGGTGGCTGGCACGACATGTGAGGGCGATGATCTGGCCTCTGTTCGCTTGGCCGCCGTGGGACCTGCCAGTCACTGTATTGTCTCGCACGAAATGTGAGGGCGCTGCTGTGGCCTTTGTTTCTTTGGTCGGCTTTGGTACAACAATCCACTGTCGTGGCTTGCACAACAGGTGAGTTAGCTGCTCTGGCTTCTCTTCGATTTGTCGGCGTGGGCACATCCAGCCACAGTGGAGGCGGGCACGTCAGGTTGCGTGGCTGTACTCGCATCTGATCGCTTTTTCGGCGAGGGATCAGCTAGTCACTGTGTTGGCGGGCACGTCAGTTGAGGGCGCTGCTCTGGCCTCTGTTCCCTTGGTCAGCGAGGGCTCAGCCAACCACTATGGCGGCGAGGCAGACAGGTGAGGGCGCTACTCTAGCCTCTGTTCGCTTGGACGGCGTAGGCTCAGTCAGCCACCGTGTTGGCGAGCACGGGGTGTGAGGGCGCTATTCTGTCTTCTGTTCCCTCGGTCGGCGTGGGCCCAGCCGGCCACTATGTTGGCGGGCACGATAGGTGATAGCGCTGCTCTGTCCTCTGTTCGCTCGATCGACGTGGGATCAAAGAGCCACAGTGTTAGCGTGGACGACGTGTGAGGGGATCGGCAGGTGAGGGCGCTTTTTGTCCTGTTTGCTCGGACGGTGTAGGCTCAGAATGCCACTGTGTTGGCGAGCACGACAATTGAGGACGCTACTCTGGCCTTTGTTCGCTCGGTCGTTGTGGGCTCAGCCAAGCACTGTGGTGGCGGGCATGGAATGTGAGGGCGTTGATGTGGCCTCTGTTAGCTTGGTCGGCGTGGGCTCAGCCAGCATTTCGGTGGCGAGCAGGACAGTTGAGGGCGCTAATCTGGCCTCTGTTCTCTTGGTCTGCGTGGGCTCAGTCAGCAACTGTGTTGGCGAGAACGACAGGTAAGGGCGCTGCTCTGCCTCTGTTCGGTTGGACGGCGTGTCCTCAGCCAGCCATTGTGGTGGCGGACACGACAATTGAGGGCGCTGCCCTTGCCTCTTTTCCCTCGGTCGGCGTGGGCCCAGCCAGCCGTTGTGGTGGGGGGCACGATATTTGGTTGGAGCTGCTCTGGCTTGTGTTCGGTCGGCGTTTGATTAACCAGCCACTGTGGTAGCGGGCACGACGTGTGAGGGCGCTGCTCTGGACTCTGTTCGCTTGGTCGGCTTGTGCTCAAACAACCACAGTTTTGGCGGGAATGACAGTTGAGTGCGCTTGTTTGGACTCTTTTCGCTCGGTCGGCGTTGGCTAAGGCAGCCACTGTGGTGGCCGGCAAGAAAGATGATGGTGCTGGTCTGGCCTTGTTCGATCTTTCGGCGTGGGCTCAGCCAGCCACTGCTGTGGTGTGCACGACAATTGAGGACGCTTCTCTGGTCTCTGTTCGCTCAATCTTTGTGGGCTCAATCAGGCACTTTGGTTGCGGGCACGACAGTTGCGTGCGCTGATCTTGCCTGTGTCCGCTTGGTCGGCATGGGCTCAGCCAGCTACTGTGGTGGCTTTTTCGACAGATGAGGGCGCTGCTCTAGCCTCTGTACTCTTGGTCGGCGTGGGCCCAAACAGCCACTGTCGTGGTGTCCTCTACATGTGAGAGCGCTGTTCTGGCTTCTGTTCAATTGGTGGGTGTGTGCTCAACCTGGCACTCTGGTGCCGGAAACGACAGGTGAGGGTGTTTTTTCTGGCATCTCTTAGCAGTTCTGCGTGATCTCAGACAGCCACTGTGGTGGAGGGCACTACAGTTTAGGTCTCGGCTATTGTCTCTGATCGCTTGGTCGACGTGGGCTCAGCCAGCCACTGTGGTGGCGGGATCGACAGGATATGGCGCTGCTCTGGCCTCTGATCGCTTGTTTGGCGTGGGCTCAACCAGCCACTGTGGTGGCGAGCACGACAGGTGAGGGCGCTTCTCTGGCCTCTGTTCGCTTGGTCAGCGTGGTCTCAGCCAGTCACTGTGGTGGCGGGCACGACTGGTGATGGCGCTTTTCTGGTCTTTGTTAGTTTGGTCGGCATTGGCTAAGACAGCCACAGTGGTGGCGGGTACGACATGTGAGTGCGCTTCTCTGGCCTCTGTTCGCTTGGTCGACGTGGGCTCAGCCACTGTGGAGGTGGACACGACAAGTTATGTCGCTTCTCTCGTATGTGTTCCCTTCTTCGGCGAGGGCTCATCCAAGCACTGTCTTGGCGAGTACGAAATTTGAGGGCGCTGCTCTGGCCTCTATTCCCTTGATCGTCGAGGGCTCAGACATCCACTGTGGTTTTCGAGCACGATAGTTGAGGACACTGTCCTGGCCTTTTTCGGCGTGGGATGTTCTAGCCACTGTGGTGGCGGGCACGACAGGTGAGGGCGCTTCTCTCGCCGCGCGTGGTTTCAGTCACTGTGGTGGCGTCCCGATAGGCAAGGGCGTTCATGGGGTCACGGCTTTGTCCTTTTGTTCGTCGTGAGCTTAGTCACTGTGATGGCGGGCCGATAGACAAGGGCGTTGTTATGTACTCGCCTTTTTTTTTAAATTATTATTATTATTATTATTACTTACTGCAATTGGGTTTTCACCCGGTGGCAGTAGTCCTTACACTAGTACACACAATACAACTGGACATATAAATATACATAAAAGTAACAATACAATACAAACTATACACAATTACAAAACAATACATACAGTAAATACAAGTACACACATTAGAACACCATTCACACATTACAAAAACATCCACACCTTAACAAAAACATCCACTCCTTAACAAAAACATCCACACCTTACAAAAACACCCACACACAATACAAACAAAACACACGCACATTACAAAAAAACAACCCCACAAACTAAATAATACAAAAACAACAAAACACACATACTGCAAAAAGAAAGAGTTGTTAAGCCTAACCTAAAACCTAACGTAAAAGAATCAGAGTTAAAAGTAATTTCGTATACCAAGCAATGAGTCAAACACTATACAAAAATAAAATTCCATGTTTTCAAAAAATGATACACACACATTTCAACTGCACCGTCACTTCACTACGCTTATATACACATCACGGCATTCCCCGTTTTGCCTCCCTTTACTTCACTTCACTTCACTTCACTTCACTGTATTATTAGATATTTTTCCCCACCCTCTATACCCTTCACTTCACTTCACTGTCTTAATAGATATTTTTCCCCACCCTCTATACCCTACACTTCACTTCACTTATCACTTTCCTAACCCTCTTCCTAAAAGTACTCGGCTTACAAGGGAAAGTCCCTAAAGCATCTGCAGGTAGTTTGTTCCAGAGTTGGATGGTCCTATTTACAAAGGAGAATTTTCCGATATCCGTCCTTTGCTTCCTGTTCCTAATTTTCCTATTATGATCAACCCTGCTCAGATAGTGTGGCCTTTGTAGTCTGTCACCTATAGCCTTCCAAGCCCGTTCGCCAGTGTATGCTTTGAAGAGAGCACATAAGCGTGCTGTCTTTCTGCGCTGCGCCAAAGTTTCCCAGTTCAAATCGGTCGTATAATTTGCAAATTTAGCCGCTTTCTGTTGTACCCGGTCTAACGCATTTATCTGTCCCTCCCTGTATGGATCCCAGCACGCAGCCCCATACTCAAGAATCGGACGCACTAGTGACGTGTAGGCTAAGCTTTTAGTATTACTATTTCCCTTTTTGAGAATACGCATTATGAAATGAAGTGCCTTCCAAGCTTTTCTCACCGTGTAATTTACTTGGTCAGTCCAGCTTAAATCGCTGCGTAAGATTATTCCCAAGTATTTACAACTGCTCACTTCTGGAATTAATTCGTCCCGTAAAGAGTAACTTAGTGGATCCTTCGCCCGGGCTCTCGTGAAACTAACTGCCTTACTTTTACCTGCATTTATTTTCATCTCATTTTCTACCGCCCATTCCCCCAGTCTGTCCAGATCTATCTGCAACGTTTTTATGTCATTTTTATTTACAATTTTCCTATATATTACACAGTCGTCTGCGAAAAGTCTAATAGTTGAGTCACTGTTCCTCCAAATGTCATTAACGTACGCTAGAAACAGAAGTGGGCCCAATACACTTCCTTGCGGTACACCTGACGTTACTCTGACCTCCTCTGATAATTGCCCTCCTACCCCGACTCTCTGCGTACGACCCAAAAGGAATTCTTTTATCCATACAACTACCCTAAAATCCACGCCCGAGGCCGCAATTTTCGCAAGCAGCCGATCATGAGGAACTAAATCGAAAGCCTTCGAAAAATCTATTACAATAGCGTCTACCCTGTATCCATTATCCAGAGAGTCGGCAATGTCCTGGCAAACCGTGATTACTTGACTTTCACACGAATATCCTGGCCTGAAACCGTGTTGACCCTCGTATAACCAATCATTTTTATCCCAGACCTGCCTTAGATACGATGCTATAACGTGCTCCATTTGCTTGCAGACCACCGAGGTTAAGCTGACTGGTCTATAATTAGTGACTAGCGATCTGTCACCCCCCTTGTAAATAGGAACCACTATGGCTCTTTTCCAATCACTTGGGATAGTAGCATTATTAATTGTTATGTCCAGTAATCGCGCAAGGTATGGAATCATGGCTTCCCCACCCAGTTTCAGAATTTCGCCAGAAATGCCGTCTGGCCCTATTGATTTGTTTTTCCCGATGGCTGCTAACCTTTTCCTAATGGTTTTAGTACTAATTTCGAAGGGTTCACCTGAGTTAGAACATTCTATTTGCTGGATATTACGCACGCAACTGAATACAGAAGAATAATAGAAATTTAGAGAGTTAGCCTTTTCTATCGAATCTATAATAAGACGTCCATTACAATCTTTAATTGCAGGAATATTTTCCCTATTTCCTTTACGCCTTTTTACATACTTGTAAAACTCAGACCAGCATTTACCTTCGTTTCTTAAAACTGACCTTAAAAATGTCTCCTGTGCATCTTTTTTGGCTTTTAGCAACTGCTTTGATAGACGTTTCAGTTCCTCTTGGTAATGCTCTCCTAATTTCCTTCTGTTATATGCTTTTCAGACCTTTGACTTTAACCGTTTCACTTCCTTGTTGTAGTATTCAGGGTCCGTATTTTTTCTCAGTATTTTATGTGGAACAAAACGTTCGATACTCTCGAATACAATTCCCTTGAAATTAGTCCATATCTCCTCAACGCAACTACCATTGCTTGCCCATTTAGCGAATTTATCCCGCAGGAAGGTTTGTAGGCCTAAAATATTTGTTTTGTGGTACACCGGGACTAATCTGTCTGTCTGACGTTCAAAGCACTTTTCTTCCCATTCTACTTCCAGTAAAACCCCGCTATGGTCACTGATCCCCTGTACAACATTGCAAGAGGTAAACGAACTTTCGGGCCGAACCAGATAAACATCCAGCAATGCATCCCCTCGGGTCGGGCAATCTACTACCTGAGTGTAACCGTTGTCCCACACCAATCTATTTATAAATGCCTGAGTTCCGCTAGCACATTCCGCGTTTCCATTCCAATGTGCATAAGGCAAGTTTAAGTCACCTCCAATGATGCTATGTTTCATAGAATTACCCATATAACCGGTTCGGGCTGCCAACCTTTCTATAACTCGCATGTCCTCGTTCGGAGCTCTGTAGATGCCTACAATTTCCCAAGTAAATTTTGGGTCCCTGCCTTTCACTTCAACTGCTATCATCTCGAACTCCTCGTCCACCCATAGTTCCCCACAGGCAATATAATTTTTTACACAAATGAAGACTCCACCACCTCGAGAACACCTATCTCTTCTGAAAGTTGTGTAATCCGCCCTAAAAACTTCAGCATTGCTAATTTCCTCTCTTAGCCATGACTCTGTGCCTATTACAACATCCGGATTATACGTGTCAACTAGATTCCAGAAATCTAAAGCTTTATTGAAAATACTTCTACAATTTACCTGCAGCAAAACCAGCGATTTACCCATGATCCGCTGTGTCCCTCTCGCGGGTACACATTCCTCTCTTGTCGCAACTTCTGTCTCCCTCCTTGCCGGATTCATCGTCGCTTCTTCCATCCCTGTGACGTCCCGAACTAGCGTCGACTTTTCTTGGATTATCGTATTCTGCGTCCTTTCAGATGTCCCCTCCTTTGGTTGGCGTGGGCACAGTCAATGTGGTGGCGGGCCGATAGGCAGGGACGTTTGACTGGTCTCAACTTTGTTCGTTTGGTCGGCGTGTGCTCAGTGACTGTAGGGGCTGGCCGATGAGCAACGGCGTTGCTCTTTTCTCGCCTCTCTACATTTGGTCGGAGTGGGCTCAGTGACTTGTGGTGGGCCGATGGGCAACAGAGTTGATCTGTTCTCGCCTCTGTTCCTTTGGTCGGCGTGGGCCCAGTGACTGTGGTGGCGGGCCGATAGGCAAGGGCGTTGGTCTGGTCTCGCATCTGAAACTTCGGCCGGCGTGGGCTCATTTACTGTGGGGAAGGGCATAACAATTGAGGGCGCTGGTCTGGCCTCTGTTCTTCTAGCCACCGTGGCTCAATATGGAAGCGGGCACGAGAGGTGAGGGCGCTGGTCTGGCCTTTGTTCGTCTGGGCGGCGTGGGCTCACTCAATGTGGTGGCGGGCACGAAAATGAGGGCGCTTGTCTGGCCTCTGTTTGAATTGCCGACGTGGGCTCAGTCACTGTGTTGGAAGCATGACAGGTGTGGGCGCTTCTTCGGCCTCTGTCCGTTCGGTCGGCGTGGGCTCAGGCAGCCACAGTGTTGGCGGGCACGAAAGATGAGAGCACATCTCTGACTTCTCTTCGATCTTTCGGCGTGGGGTCGGCCAACCCCTGTGTGGCGGACACGACAGTTGAGGGCGCTGCTCTGCCATCTGTTCATTTGGTCGGCGTGGGTTCAGCCAGGCACTGTGGTGGCGGGCATGACCGTTGAGGGAGCTGATATGGCCTCTGTTCGCTTGATAGTTGTGGGCTCAACCAGCCACTGCGGTGGCGTGTACGACAGGTGAGGGCGCTGCTCTGGCCTCTGTTCGCTTGTTCGGCGTGGGCTCAGCCAGAGACTGTTGTGCCGGAAACGTCAGATGAGGGCGCTTCTCTGGCCTCTGTTCGATGGTTCGGCGTGGGCTCAGCCAGCCATTGTGGTGGCGAGAACGACAGTTGAGGGCCCTGCTCTGGCCTCTGATCGCTCGGACGGCGTGGGCTGAGGCAGCCATTGTGGTGGCGGACACGACATGCGAGGGCGCTGCGCTGGCCTCTGTTCTCTCCGTCGGCGTGGTTTCAGACAGCCACTGTGTTGGTGGGCACGACAGGTGGGGGCGCTTCTTTGGCCTCTGTTCGCTCGGTCGGTGTGGTATCAGGCAGCCACTGTGTTCGCGGGCACGAAATGTGATGGCGCTCTTCTGGCATCTGTTCGTTCTGTCGGTGTGGGCTCAGCCAGCGACTGTGGTAGCGGGCACGACAGGTGAGGGCGCTTCTCAGGCCTCTGTTCCCTCGGTAGGTGTGGGCTCATTCAGCCACATTGGTGGCGGACACGATAGTTGTGGGCGCTGCTCTAGCTTCTATTCTTTTGGTCAGCGTGTGTTCAGTCACTGTGGTGGCGACTCGATAAGCAATGGCGTGGGTCTGGTCTCTCCTCAGTTCCTCTGGTCGGCGTGGGCTCAGACACTGTGGTGGCGGGCAGATAGGCAAGGGCGTTGGTCTGGTCTCGCCAGTACTCCTTTGGTCAGCGTAGGCTCAGTCACTTAGGGGACGGCCAATAGGCAAGGGCTTTGGTCTGGTCTCGCCTCTGTTCCTATGGTGAGCGTGTTCTTAGTCACTGTTGTGGTGTGTCGATAGGCAATGCCGTTTGTCTGGGTCTCGCCTCTGTTCCTTTGGTTGGCGTTGTTTCAGTCTCTGTGGTGGCGGGCTGATAGGCAAGGGCGTTCGTGTTGGTCCCGCCTCTGTTCTTTTGATCTCCGTGGTTTCAGTCACTATGGTGGCGGGCCGATTGCCAAGTGCGCTGTTCTCGTCTCGCCTCTGTTCCTTTGGTCGACGTGTTCTTATTCACTGTGTTGGCGGGCCGATAGGCAAGGGCGTTCTTCTTGGTCCCGCCTCTGTTCTTTTGGTCTCCGTGGTTTCAGTCACTGTGGTGGCGTGCCGATTGCCAAGTGAGTTGTTCTCGTCTCGCCTCTGTTCCTTTGGTCGACGTGTTCTTATTCACTGTGTTGGCGGGCCAATAGGCAAGGGCATTTGTCGGGTCTCGCCTCTTTTCTTTTGGTCGGCGTGGTCTCAGTCACTGTGGTGTCGGGCCAATAGGCAAGGGCGTTGGTCTTGTCGCGCCTCTGTTCCTTTCGTAGTCGTTGGCTCATCCACTAACCTGTGTCCTCCTACCACGAGTCTGCATGTCTTAAATTATTAGGATATATTAGCTCTAGAATTACCACAGTTATCCAAGTAACTGTCCACCATCTAAGCAACCATAACTGATTTAAAGGGCCATTCGCGGTTTGCCCTTGATGTGGCTTGCACAAGGATAAGCATGGCGTAATCTTTGACACAAGCATAGGACTGCTTGCGGGATCAACCAGTGATCAGTCACTGCGGTGCTATTTCCTCACCGGGCCCCCCCGAATGCAGATGTCCGCGACGTTGCTATGATGGTGAACCAGTTTGCCGGTTGGAGGTCTGCCCGTTCTTCTCCACTGTCTCAGTCTCTCTTCCTCCTAAAGTATCAAATGCACCGTCGTGGACCGAGGCGGGAGCGGGTAGCGAGAAGAAGCTGATCTGGCACCAGACGATGGAGCGCTGGGCGGAAGCGAGTCTCAGAATTCGTCCACCACCAGGCAGTAGGGGTTTATTCATGTTTCAGGGAAGACCGAAATCAACTCAGTTAGAGCACCAGTGAAAACAACCCCGAATGCCGGGCCCGTACTTCCGGTTTGTCCTCCTACCACGAGCCTGCATGTCTTTGAATATATTCAGAGACAGGTATGTTTTCCTACAACGAGCCGGCATCACTTTGAAAATATTCCGAGGCAGGTATATTCTCCTACTTCGAGCCTGCATGCCTTTGAATATATTTGCATGTATTAGCTCTAGAATTACCACATTTATCCAAGTAAATGTCCACCATCTAAGGAACCATAACTGATTTTATCATCCATTCGCTGTTTCACATTAATGTTCCTTGCACTGAAAAATGCACGACATAATATTTGAGACAAGCATATGGCTACTGGGAGGATCAACCAGTGACCCGTACCTCGGTGGGAGTTTCTCTGTTCCTTTGGTTAGCGTGGGCTCAAAGACTATGGTGGCGGGCCGATATGCAAGGGCGTTGGTATGATCTCGCCTCTGTACTTTTGTTCGGCGTGGGCTGTCGTTGTGGTGGCGGCCCATATGCAAGGGCGTCGGTTTGGTCTCGCCTCTGTTTCTTTGGTCGGCGTGGGCTCAGTCACTGTGGTTGCGGGCATATAGGCAAGGGCGTTTGTCTGGTCTCGCCTCTGATCTTTTTGACGGCGTTGGCTTAGTCAATGTGTTAGCGGGCCGATAAGCCATTGCGTTGGTCTGGTCTCCCCACTGTTTCTTTCGTCGGCGTGTGCACAATCACGGTGGTGATGGACCGATAGGCAAGGGCGTAGGTCTGGTCTTGCCTCTGTTCGATTGGTGGGCGAGGGCTCAGTCACTGTGGTGGCGGGCCGATAATTAAGGGCTTTGTTCTGGTGTCGACTCTGTTCCTTTGGTCGGCGTGGACTCATTCACTGTGATGACGGGCCGATAGCAAGGGCGTTGTTCTGGTCTCGACACTGTTCCTTTGGATGGCGTGGGCTCAGTCACTGTGGTGGCGGGCCGATAAGCAAGGCAGTTGTTCTGATCTCGCTTCTGCTCCTTTGGGCGGCGTGTTCTTAGTCACTGTGGAGGTGGACCGATAGGCAAAGGCCTTGTTCAGGTCTCGCCTCTGTTCCTTGGTCGGCGTGGTCTCAGTCACTGTGGAGGCGGGCCGATAGGCAAGCATGTTCTTCTGCTCTCGCCTCTATTCCTTTGGTCGCCGTGGGGTCAGTCACTGTGGTGGCTGGTCGAGAGACAAGGGCGTTGTTCTGGTCACGACCCTGACCTTTTGGTCGGTGTGGTGTCAGTTACTGTGGTGGCAGGTACGACAGGTGAGGGCGCTGCTCTACCCTCTGTTCCCTCGGTCGGCGTGGACTCACCCAGCCACTGTGGTGGCGGTCACGTCAGGTGAGGGCGCTCCTCAGGATTCTTTTCGCTCGGACGACGTGGGTTACAACAAGCCACTGTGGTGGAGGGCACGACTGGTGAGGGCGCTTCTCTGAGTTCTGTCCCTTTGTTCATCGTCAGCTCAGCCAGCACCTGTGGAGACGGGCACGACACGTGTGTGCGTTGCTCTGGCATCTGTTCGATCAATCGGCGTGGGCTCAGTCAGACACTTTGTTGGCGATCAAGACAGGTGAGGGTGCTGCTCTGGCCTCTGTTCACTCGGTCGACTTGGGCTCAGCCAGCCACTGTGGTGGCGGGCACCACAGGTGAGGGCGCTTTTCTCGCAACTGTTCCCTCGATCGGCGTGGCCTCAGCCAGCCACTGTTTTAGCGGGCACGGAAAGTGAGGGCGCTGCTCTGGCCTCTGAACTGTCGGGCGGCGTGGGCTGAGCCAGGTACTGTGTTGGCGGGCAAGAAAGTTGAGGGCGCTGCTCTGGCCTCTGTCATCTCGGTCGGCGTGGGATAAACCAGCCACTGTGGTGGCGGGCACTACAGGTGAGTTCGCTGCTCTGGCCTCTGTTCGCTTGGTCGGCGTAGGCTCAGCCAGCCACTGCGATGGCGGGCACTACAGGTGAGTTCGCTGCTCTGGCCTCTTTTCGCTTGGTCTTCGTGGGCTCATTCAGCCACTATGGTGGCAGGCACGACAGATGAGTGCGCTGCTCTGGCCTCTGATCGCTTGGTCGGCGTGGGCTCAGCCAGACACTGCGGTGGCGATCACGACAGGTGAGGGCGCTACTCTGGACTCTGTTCGCTTGGTCGGCGTGGTCTCAGCAAGCCACTGTGGTGGCGGGCACGAACTATGAGGGCGCTGCTCTGTCCTCTTTAGCTTGGTCGGAGTTAGCCCAGACAACCACTGTGGTGGCGGTTACGACAGGTGAGAGCGCTAGTCTGGCCTTTTTCGTCTAGCCGGCGTGGCTCAGTATGGTAGCGAGCTCGACAGGGCGCTGGTCTGGCCTCTGTTGGACTGACCGGCGTGTGATCAGTTCCTGTGGTGGTGGGCACGACAAGTGAGAGCGCTGGTCTGGCCTGTGTTCGCCTGACCTGCGTTTGTTCAGTCACTGTGGTGGCAGGCGCGACAGGTGAGGGCGCTGGTCTGCCCTCTTTACTTCTGGCCGTCGTTGGCTCAGTCACTGTGGTGGTGGATAAGTCAGGTGAGGGCGCTGTTCTGGTCTCTGTTTGTCTGGCGGCGTGGTCTCAGTTACTGTGGTGGCGGGCACGAAAGGTGAGGGCGCTGGTCTGGCCTCTGTTCGCTCGGTCGGCGTTGGCTCAGCCAGGCAATGTGTTGGCAGACAAGGCAAATGAGGTGGCTGTTCTGGCATGTGTTCGCTCGGTAGGCGTGGTCTCAGCCAGCTACTGTGTTGAGGGGCACGAAATGTGAGGGCGCTGCTCTGGCCTCTGTTCGCTTGTTAGGAGTGGCCTCAAACAGCCACTGTGGTGGCGTGAACGACATTTGAGGGCGCTGCTCTGGCCCCTGTTCTCTGGTCGGCGTGGGCTCAAACAGCCACTATGGTGGCAGGCACTTCAGGTGAGGACGCTGCTCTTCCCTTAATTCCCTCAGTCGGCGTGGGCTCAGCCAGCCATTGTGGTGGCGGGCACGGAATGTGAGGGCGCTGCTCTGGTCAGCGTGAGCTCAGCTAGCCACTGTGTTGGCGGACATGGGAGTTGAGGGCGCTTGTCTGGCCTCTGATCGCACGGTCGGCGTGGGCTCAGCCAGGCACTGTGGTTGCGGGCACGAGTGATGAGGGCGCTGCCCTGGCCTCTGTTCGCACGGTCGGCGTGATCTCAGCCAGGCACTGTGGTGGCGTGCACGACAGTTGAGGGCGCTGCTCTGGCCTCTGTTCGCTCGGTCGGCGTGGGCTCAGCCGATAGGCAATTGCGTTGGTCTGGTCTCGCCAGTGTTCCTTTTGTCGGCGTGCTCTCAGTCACTGTGGGGACGGGCCGATAGGCAAGAGCTTTGGTTTGGTCTCGACTCTGTTCCTTTGTTCTGCGTCGGCTCATACACTCTGGTGGCGGGCCGATAGGCAAGTGCGTTGGTCTTGTCTCTCCAGTTTTCCTTTTTTCGGCGAGCACTCAGTGACTGTGGGGACGGGCTGATAGGCAAGGGCATTGGTCTGGTCTCGAATGTGTTCCTTTGGTCGGCGTGGGGTCAGCCACTAACGTATAGCCTCCTACCACGAGCCTACATGACTTTTAATATATTCCGAGATAGTTATGTCCTACTACCACAGCATGCATGGCTTTGAAAATATTCGAGGCGTGTACGTCCACATACCACGAGCCGGCATCTCTGAATATATTCAGATGCTGGTATGTCCTCCTACCACGAGCCTGCATGTCTTTGAAAATATTCTGATGCTGTTATGTCTTCCTACCACTAGCCGGCTGCACGAAAATATTAAGATGCAGGTATGTCCTCTTCCCACAAGACGGGATGAGTCTCAACAGATCGCAGCGTTGCAACTGCGTGGTCCTACTACCACGCGTTGTTTCTGCACACAATCGGAGGTCTCGTCTCTCCGACAACACGAATCCTCCAAGCGAGGGGATGTTTCTCAACAGATCGGTGCGTGGCAACTGCTCTACCGAGTACAACCACACATTCAGACGCAAAGCTTCTCTGCCGATGGCCGAAAAGTTGCCGCAGAGGCCGGTCGGGTCCCCGGTCCCTCCCGTCGTAACAGGCCGTGGGTGCACGGGCATGCCCGCGGTCTCGGTTGAGATGTGTCAGACCCTATATTGAGGGAGGAACCTCGAACGCTAAAACGACGACACCGGACGCTGTCACAGCGCGGGCCGAGCACCACGCAGTTGCATCGGTCCGGGCATCGGGCTCAAGATATGCGAGTGCAAGAGTGGCACAGGTAACGCGAGGAAGTTTGAGTGCAACATCCCCGCATCTCTGCAATACGCCTTTGCCTGATTGGCCGTTGCAGGCAAGGAGCGGCGAAATGCAGTCGTGGCGGGTATTACCGACTCTTCGTGCTCCCCCTCGGGGAGAGGGATACTGTTATACCAGTATAGGAGCTGATTGAAAAAGTCGGTTGAGTGGGACGGTTTCAGGCGCGATTGAGAAGGCCGAAGTCATTATACTACGCACAGTGGCACTTCGCAAAATCGCCATTGTCAGGTTAGGTTAGGACCCCGCCCGATGGCAAATGTCCGCGACGTTGCTATGAGGGCGAAACATTTTGCCGGGCGGAGGTCTGCCCGGTCTGTCGACGTGAGACTGAGATAGTGTTGGCGTCTCGTGTTAGTAGGATATCCTGGCCGTATGGACCCGGCATTGGGGGTATAGTCCCTGCTTTTCAAACCGAGATCATTTCGGCCTTCCCTGAAACACGTATAAACACATATATCCTGGTGGTGTACGAATGCTCAGACTCGCCTCCACTCAGCGCTCCATCGTTTGGTGCAAGATCAACCTCTGCTCGCTGCCCACTCCCGCCTAGGTTCACGACGGTTCATTTGATACTTCTGGAGGACGAGAGACTGAGACAGTGGAGAAAACCGGGCAATCCTTCGCCCGGCAGAGTGGTTCAAGATACATTTGATACTTGAGGAGGACGAGAGACTGAGACAGAGGAGAAGACCGGGCAGTCCTTCGCCTGGCAACATGTTTCACCCTCATAGCAACGTCGTGGACATTTACCTTCGGGCGGGGTCCTAACCTAACAATGGCGATTTTGCGCAGTGCCACTGATTGTAGTAGTAGGACTTTGGGCTTCTCAGTGGCGCCTAAAGCCGTCCCCCTATTTCAATCACCTCCTATACTGTTATAAGAGTATCCCTCCCCACAAGGGAAGCACGAAGCGTCGGCACCACCCGCCACGACTGCAGTCCGCCGTTCCCTGCCTGCCACTGCCAATCAGGCAACGGCGGATCGCAGACTTGCGGGAATCTTGCACTCAAACTCCCTCGCGTCACTTGTGCCACTCTTGCACTCGCGTATCTAGGCCCACTGCCCGTATGGAGGCAGCTGCGTGATGCTCGGCTCGCGCTTTGATATCGTCCTGAATCGTCGGTCCAGCGTGCGAGGTTCCCCTCTCAATATAGGGTCTGACTAATCTCAACCGAGGCCGCGGGTTGCACGTGCACCCACGGACCTGGTATGCCGGGAGGGACCGGAGACCTGGCGGGCCTCTGCCGCGACCGTACGGCCATCGGCAGAGGAGCCTTGCGTCTGATTGTGTGATGTACTCGGTAGAGCAGTTGCCACGCTGCGATCTGTTGAGATACATACTCTCGCATGGAGGATTTATCTTGTCGAGAGACGAGACCTCGGATTGTGTGCACAAACAACTCGTGGTATTAGGACCACGCAGTTGCCACGCTGCGATCTATTGAGACTTATCCCGACTAGTGGTAGGAGGGCACACCAGATCTGAATATTTTCGTGTTGCCGGCTAGAAGTAGTAGGACATACCAGCATCTAAATATTTTCAGAAATTCCGGTGCGTGGTAGGAGGACGTATCCGGCTCGGAATATTTTCAAAGACATGGAGGCTCGTGGTAGGTGGACATACCTGCCTCTGAATATTTTCAAAGATTTGCCGGCTCGTTGTAGGAGGAGAAACCTGCCTCGGAATATTTTCAATGTGTTGCCGTCTCGTGGTAGGAGGATATAAATGCTGAGACTGTCCGGAAGCTAAGGCGTCGCTTGCAAATTGGAAGCATGCTCCTCGCGTCCAGACGAACGGTGCAACCTGTCGCTCGGCTTCAGCGCAAGCGAAACCCGCCGATCATTATGCGGAACAGAAGAGCTTCGGCCCTGAATGGTCTCATGTGGTGGGAGGGTGGCGTGTATTGAAACCCACCACCCCATCCCAACCTGAACCCTCTCTCAAGCCGGTCGCAGGCCCCTAAAACAGGGCAAAGCGTCCGCAAGCAGGATAGACGTTAAGGCAGACCAACCTGCCGTTGAGGCCCCTCAAGAGGCCCCAATAATGTAAAAGTCGATGACTGGTAAATCATCGCCTCCACATAAGAAGCCTAATCCTGCCCCATTCCACCTCCCAACCAGTCACCAATCGAGGATATCACTGAGCTGCTTGACATCCTACCCGTAAACGCGTGTTTGCAGCTGACATGGCGGCTCCTCACAGCGGTACCCACCATTTCTTTCATGTGCAGCACGCACGCGCGCTCTCCTGAAAATCGTTATCCTCTTTGTGGCCGAGTATGGCAGCACACCCTAAGGCACACATTGCAAAGGCACTACGGCTTGCCTGTGGGAACGCGGATGGCGTGCGCGGCAGAAAGATGGAGCTGGATCACCTCACTGGTAAACACGGGGTTGACATATGCCTCCTGACTGAAGTCTTTCAGCTCGCAAACTACGTTTGCCACTGTACAGACCGGCCTACAGAGGGCGGAGGAACATCAATACTGGTCCGCCGGGCAATAGACCACTACGCTATACCCGTCCCCGGCCTGACCCAGGTGAAGGCAAATGCCATACATGTAATGTTAGCTAGCGGACCGGTGAAAATCCTGGCGGCTTATCTTTCGCCCTCCCGGCTCCTAATCGAAGCGGATCTGTATGCCTGCCTGAGCGGAGGGCTTCCCGTCCTGATTGCGGGGGATCTGAAAGCCAAGCACGTGGACTGGAACTAGAGACTAAACACGAAAAGGGGCAGGAGCCTGCGTGATTACGCCAATGATCATTCCTGTTTGATTTATGTGCCGGACACACCCACCACCGTTCCATATAGCTCCTCCTATACCCCTTATGTCCTATACATTGTAATAACCAAAGACCTAGCCATCCCAGTGTATCCGACAACATGCTATTCACTAAGCTCAGATCATTTACCTGTACTGATCGACACGAGATATCGATCATCCTTTCTTAATCTCCCGGACCGCCCGGATTTCAGAAGGACCGACTGGGTCAAATTCCAGGCCTGCCTGGAAGAAAGACTTCCGCCCACTCCGAAACTACGTAACGGAGTGGAAATCGACACGTGTGTGCGGGAGGTGTCCAGCGCTATCACTGAGGCACTATCAGCGTCTGCGCCCAGGAGACGCCCGCGTGACGGCCCACGACACCCAATACCGGCAAGTATTCAGGATGATATACGCCTGAAAAACCGGTTGAGGACGCAGTGGGAAATCACTAGGGACCCTGCTCTAAAAGCTGAGGTCAACCGCCTTCAGCGGTCGGTGACCCACCAGCTAAACGAGTGGCGAAATGAGCAGTGGAGTGCCACACTGGAGAGCCTCGATACCGAGGACCATTCGCTGTGGAAGATGATAAAGCGGGTGATGAGAGTCCCCACTGCCTCTCCACCCCTGGTCACACAGGGTGGGCTTGCTCTCTCAGACTCTGAGAAACCCGAAGCCCTGGCGGACAGTCTTGAGGCTCTGTTTCAGCCGGTAAACGACCCGTCGGATCCGGCAGTTATTGAGTTGTTTGGCGAGGCGCTGCAAGCATACTCTTATGCACCTGCAAGCGAGCCCAAGTTAACCAACCCTGCGGAGGTATAGGATGTCATCCGGGGTCTCAAGGTCAGCAAGGCGCCGGCCCCAAACGGTATTCCGAACAGGACTCTGAAGTACCTTCCGCAGCGTACTGTCTCTCTCTTCGCCGCGATATTCAACGTGACTGTTCTAGCGCAGTACTTCCCGTCAGTATGGAAGCATGCCCGCATTGTCTCCATACTGAAACCTGGGAATGACCCAGCGCTACCCTCTTCATATCGTCCCATATGTCTTCTGGACACCATTGGCAAGTTGTTTGAGAAGATCCTACTTAGTAGGATCTTAAGTGAAGTAAGCGGGCGCGCTCTTCTGCGAGATGAGCAGTTTGGATTCAGACCCAAACATAGCATCTCTCTCCAGCTAGCCAGCCTTGTCGAAAGGGTGACCAGAAACTTTGGCGAGAAGCGGCTAACAGGCGCAGTCTTTCTCGACGTGCCTAAGGCTTTCGACACCATTTGGGTCGATGGTCTCCTCTTCAAGCTAACGGCCCTTAACTTCCCCTCCTATCTGGTTAAAACCATATCCTCCTACCTTCACAACAGGACGTTCGAGGCGTCCTTCCAAACGGCCACATCCACCCGTCGTAGCATGCGGGCTGGCGTAGCACAGAGGGGACTAATCTCTCCTGTCTTGTTCAGTCTGTATGTCAATGATATGCCGGTCCCTTTTCGCCACGTCGAGCTGGCATTGTACGCGGATAACACGGCAATCATTGCCACGTGCAGCAGCCCGGCACTGCTTTTTAGCTACTTAGAAGCATACCTCAGTGACCTAGAGAGGTGGCTGAGAGTATGGAGGATCGCCATCAACGTCTCCAAGAGCAATGCTATGCTCTTCGCAAAGGCAGGGCGGCGGTTCCCCAAGCCTTGACCGGTGCAGCTCCTAGGGAGCCAATCCAATGGGTCGAAACAGCCCGTTATCTGGGAGTTATCCTTGATACACGGATGACCTGGTCGCCTCATGTCGTCCAGGTCAAGAAGAAAGCTGCCCAACGACTGGGTCTGATTAGCTCTCTCCTTCACAGGAGAAGCGGTCTGTCCATCAGGAACGGAGTTCTGCTGTATAAGCAGCTCATACGGCCCATGATGGGCGTGCCCCGTTTGGAGGCCCGCTGCCTGTAGCCACCTCAGAAAATTGCAGGTTATTCAATCCAGGTGTCTTCGCATTGCTACTGGTGCACCTTGCTACATCAGTAACGTGCAAATTCACGAGGATTTGGGAGTTCCTCTCTTTGCTGAACACATCAGAGCCCTAACCGAGAGTTACGACTCAAAGTTAGCTGGTGTGGGGAACCCCTTATTTCAGCAACTCGGCAGATATTTACGCTGGCCGAGAGCTGACCCAAGTCGCCTAGCGCAAGCTACGGGGACAGGTCACTAGATATGTTGAGGCCCAATAGTGGCCAAATCGACACCGAATCGTGCCTAGCACCTATAACTAGGCGCTTTTAGAATACCCTGACTGAGGTTTTCCGTGATTTTCCTCAGTTGTAGGTTAATGCCAGGGTATAATAAAAAGTCGGGGCACGGCCCGCACTCCCCCCCTCCCCCCCCCTCCCTCCCTCCGGTACGTCTAAATTACTTGTGTGTAGGTTTAGATCCCGGGAGAATTTAATTGAGAAAATGCAACTTTGGGTTCAAATCAAAGGGAACCATCCAACCAAAGTATTTTCCCCACTTAGAAGGACTATACGCTCTTAGAGCTGTAGCCTTCGGTATGCCAGGTCCCGACCTAATCGAGACCATATATCGTTAGCGTAAACAAAATCCTCAGTTATCGATAAAGAGTCTATTATCGAGCCCAGCAATGCGGTAAAACGCAGGAATGGCTAAACAGACCAAGGGACGTCGACTTGCGCGGAGCGCAAGTCTCCGCCCTTAGTTAGCACTTTGGTTGGTTGGTTGGTTGGTCGGTCGGTCGGTCGGTCGGTCGGTCGGGTTGGTTGGTTGGTTGGTTGATCCAAACTTTATTCGGTCGGCAGCATAGGAGCAAGCCAGTCGTACGGACAGCAGAGGAGTAAAGCAGTCGTGCGGACAGCAAAGGAGTAAGCTAGTCGTTCGGACACCCAAGGGGGTAGAGCTGTAGGCACATCAAGCCTGCTGTCGACAACACAGCAACCTGCACCACACGGGCGGCTCTATCTCTCTCCGCCGTCGTCTACAGCAAAAGCCAAGCAGCGCACTGGTCAGCGAGCTTCTCTCTCCGCTCCCACTTCAAGACCATACAGCGCACTTGTAACTCATTACAAATGATGTCAGCCGAGATCCTGTATATTTGCTGATGTAATAATAAATAAGCTGAGTGGAAGTTACTACTGCATTATTTCTTGTATAAGAAACCTGCAAGTATCCACCACAGGTGTAACACACTATGTCATCCTCTGCATATCAGCTGTAACAGACAAATAATATTTCCTCCATTTACTCGCTATAAATGGCTATTATTAAGAGGCGCATGTAGCCAGTATAAGAGGCATCCAAGCATCTTCAATATGGTCTGTATAACACATTCTGAAGGAAGCGTGTAAGTAGCCGGTAGAATGTGTGGCTGCGGACGGGTCTATGTAGCCAATATAAAAGACAGGTACGGAAAATTGTATATAACCACCATAACAGGCAGTAGTGAAGAAGCCTGTTTGTCACTTCTAATGGGTGATATCGAGGCTTCTGTACAGTCGTTGTAATAAGAAGCAATACAGTCTTCTATAAAACCTCTTTGATAAGCAGCTGTTACTATGGTTTATTTCGTCAGCGTAAAAGAAATCTGTGATGTAAAATGACACATATTCAGGTGGGTGTATAAAACACAGAACTGGAGGATTCAATCTGTTCATTACGAGAGACATGCTCTATGGATGTCATAAAAGCAGTAACCTACAGATTCTTCTATACAACCAATATAATTAGAGTGCGTAGACTTCGCTATTACCGCTAAATTGTGGCTATAATGGCATCTGTAGGAGTACAAGCAGTAAAACCGAAGCCAATAAGTATTTTATGATATTATTGAGGTTTAAATGGTAATTACGTATATTAGATGGTTACAGACAATAGAAAACCATGCGGACGTCTATGTAGGCAGTGGAAAGGGCAGGTAAGTGTACATAGATTTAACAGATATTACAACCAATTTTGGAGATGTCTACGTAGGGAGTACACAGGCAATTACAATTGCGTCCTTTTAGGGAATACAAAGGATCTGTGCATGAACCTGTTTAGTGATAACAGACGCCTAGAAGGGCTTGTTTGAAGCAACTAAGACACCACACGTACGATGGCATCCATATCGCCAGCAAGACACGCGATTCCGGAAGCGCCTATATGGCCAATGGAGCAGGCAATTATATCGGGGTTTATACAGGATGTTTTACGAATTATGAAAATAATTGTAAGGGATAATTTCCTAGGTGTGTTTGATCAAAAAGTTAATATAAACATGTGTGCATTTTTTAAAGATTACGGCATTATGACCCCTTTAAACTTAGAAAAGGTTAGGATTATTGAAAAGACATGTATTAAAGTAATATACTCCTACGATGATACACATGTATAATACAATGACAACAAGTTTATCATTGTAATGAAACGTAGTTTGAAGCGTCCCTCTTGACGTTTAAAACCTTTTGTTTCGGTGCATGATACAGCAAGGAAACAAAAATGGACATGGCTACGGTGAATGAAAATCCAAGGAAGGTAGGAAGTAAGAAACAAAAGAAAAAGGCAGAGAAGGAATAAAAGCAGGAAGAAAAAATGTCGTAAATGAAAAGAAGATAAATATGTAGATGGCTGAAGGATGAAAGGAAGGGTAGGAGTGTGGTAGAGGGTAAGGAAAGAAATTCAGAAAACGATAACAATGATTATACCAATTTAGTGCTCACAATCATGTTCTAAATCACTTTTTATACCTTATGCAGCTGAAGCAGCTTTGATTAAGCAGACCAGAAATTAGCACAGTTCATTATGTTGGTTTCTGTTATACAGAACTATTACATCCTAATTCCGATGCTTTATTTACAATACCTCAGTCTTACATCTTGTATTATGCATCGTCTTCATACAGTCAAAGAAACCAGTGTCAGGTTGGTGGCACAGACTTTGTAATGCTTCACTCAGCCTCCCAGTGTGTGTAATGTATTCGTGATGCCCGCGAGCGCCGCATTCAAATCACAGCAGAGGGAAGCGACTTGCAACCGCAGCCACATCTCAACCACAAGACGCGCCTCCTACTCTGAAATTCAAATTCGAAACGTATACAGTGAATCCTTTGCGTTATCCACATCGTGTGTAATAAAACCATCCGTACGTTTCCTCTTACACCGAGTACGAAAGAGAGATTACTGGAAACTAGACAAACTACACACTACCAAGCAGCTAAAATTCACCATATATCACACAACTGCTGAGCATTTCTTAGTCATATTACATTGTGGTGATTGTTCACTCAACAATCACCTTAGTGCCGTAAAGCTCCAGAATTTGAATGAAAGTATAAACGTGATATATAAATTCCTAAATAAGATAATAAGGCGGATGTGTTGTTTTAAAATGCGTTATATTCCGTGGGTTTGGGACTGAAAGATGTCTGGAATTGACTTGATAATGACTAATTTTAGCCACAAATGTAGTCAGAATTCATACCAGTTAATACAAATAACTTTCTGTTGCTTTTCTTAATACAGTACCTCATAGCTGTGGATATTGGATTTTCGATTAATTTACATCAAAACACAGCGAAAAGCATCAAGCAAACGTAAAGTGAAGTATATCATACCCATAATGCACGACAGAATTATGATAGAAAAATAGCCATTATATGCTTGTTAAATAATGTGAAATTAAAAATATTTCGGACCAATATTAGGAACAACTTTTAAACATCTCTCTTCCTGCTGAATAACAAAAATTTTAATGTTAAAAGAATAACATTCAGATTAAACAATAAGATTATAATATACCTACAGTAGGCCTAGAATCTCGAAGTTCCTGGGACTCAATCTACGGGATTTCTACTTTTCGTGATCACCCATCTTAATACCATTTTTGAAATTTCATGACTGGTTCCTTGCATTCGCTATGAGACCCTGTGACTGGCAAGTCGACGTCACCCAACTTCCTGTTATTGCCTAGACCACTCTCAGCTCGTTAAATTTGTCTTTTATTAAGGGAAAATTATTGTTTTCATGCTTTATAGAATTGGAATATCATTCAATTATTTAATATATCTGACGATTCCAAAAAGTGCTTGTATTTTATTAAACTAAACTTTGAGTTTTATATTATTTTAATTACTGGTATTTTAAAACTTCTTAAACGAAATGGACGTTTTACACTGAAAACAAATTCCAATATTTGTGATGGTTTTGTCGTTTCCAGTTAACGACGCACACCGAGATTGTATTGCATATAGCTACATATACTTTTACATGTGCATCGCATAAACACGAAAAATGGTCCGTTATCGTAGGGGAAGGACAAGCAGGTCAGAATGCTTGAGAATAAAATGACGAGGCTAATATTTGGACTTTACAGAGAGGAAGTAGCAGGAAGGTTGAAAAAACTAAATAATCAAAATGCTAAATATTTTTGTGACTTACTATGACTACCACGACTTGATATTAATAATATTTTATAAAAATGTTTTTTAATTAATTTTCTGTACCTTCTACCGTCAAACCGGGCGTCATAAAAAAACTGTTCACATCGAATTTATATTTAATTAAGTAAAAATTGAATTATTAAAATACCATACGATATTAAGGTTTTCAGACGATCCCAGTGGATGCGCGGTCTAAGGCGTGGGTCTGCGGCCGCTCGCTTCCTGGAATTGTGGGTTCGAATCCCGCCTGTGGCATGGATGTCTGTCTCTTTTGAGTGTTGTGTACTGAGGGGTAGAAGTTTGTGCGTCGGTCTGATCACTCGTCCAGAGGAGTCCTACTGAGTGTGGTGTGTCTACGCGTGATCATGAAGCCTCGATAACGAGGAGGCCCTGGCCCACTAGGGGCTCTTGCGCCATTTAAAAAAATTGAAGTTTTCGGGGTCATTACATTTTAGGTTTTGGTCTTATGATGTATGAAAGCGTGTAGTTTAGCACCTCCACGGTTATATTGTTGAATACAACAATCCAAACTATCCGTATATTGACAATTAATTAAGCAGAATTGTTCCAAAATTTCATTATGTGTTACTAATGCAAGCCTATCCTGATGGCTGACCTGAAATGCCTGCACTATATACTGGGTCTCTTCAACGTGTGGTTGGCTACTTCCAGCCCAAGCACGCTTGCCTGTCTATTTCGTTTGTGTTCGCAGTAGCCTGGCTACGAGTCTTGCAAAATGGACTATCAAATATTTAAATTAGTGACTTCAGAACTAATTGCGAAAAGAAGAAATTTAGAGGGCATAATCAGTGAAAGCTGAAGCAGGGGTTAAAGGGAAGGGCGAGGGAATGGCGAAGAGTAAAAGAAGCAAATTAAATTTCCTACGGTGACAGTGCAGACGGGCGTATTCTACAAATTATTGATGAACTGCAGACCGGCTGATACAAGAAGCAAAGACAGAAGTACGGCAGATGACGAGGCTAAGACAAGAGGCACAGGAATGGGTCACGGAAGGTCAAACTCCTTGACAGTTTGTAGATGCTGATGATGTTGTTACGAACTTTCGTTACTAGAGTTGGGTACTCAGTAGCAAATTAATGTTAGCGAAGTTCGATGCGGTAATGGCGTCCATGTCAGATGAAGTTCCTAGTCAATTACACATAAGAACGACATCAACCAGCCGCAGATCAATCAGACTCGTGTGGACTCTGCGTAGAAGCATTTACAGAGTTCCATATACAAACAAAGATAAATGCAAGTAACGATCCGAACTTAGCAATGTACATGGTAGCAGCCATGCTTAGTCTTTGAAAGGTTCGTAGTTCATATCACCGTTTGGAGCTAGATTGTGTTTAGGATTTTCGCGGTATTGTCAGCCGCGTAAGTAAATTTTCAAAATAACACCCATATTTCAAATTAGGCCGCGACCCCTTACGTTCTCTTACACTTCAATTCATTGCACTAATTTTATTAAAAAGCGAACAGCGACGTAGTAATTTTCCCTGCACATGACGTTTCCATCATAAATTGCAAAGACAATCACTGGATACTTTTCAGTTAATTACAAGCTCTAAAGTTTTCTTTAAATATGTTAAGTGTGTTTTCAACTTCTAAGTTTGTAAAACGTCGGTAAAGGCTCCAAGAGCACTCGTCCAGAACAGCCCTAGGGCCCACACAGCCTCCTGTAAAATGGGTACTGGGTCTCTTTCCCGGAGATAAAGGGGCGGCGGCGTGGCGTTAAATACCCACCCACATCTATTTCCGAGGTTAAAGGAAGAGTAAAGCTATATCTCTACTCCCCATCTGGGCCTTCATGGCCTGTCCTAGGGAGAACTTTACTTTTTGCAGACTCAACGAAGGCTGATCTAACACGAGAACATAAGAATATGACTTTCGATTTCCTTGCTGCTCGTCACCGTGCTACTTCATATACTGTGGACCTATCACAAAACAACGGCCAGTGTTACAAAATTCACTCCCCATAATCAATTTTTGCTTCATAGAAAACAAAATCTTTCCCCATTACAGGGTCCTCTGCATTACTGTGTTTACATAATCCCAGTTTATTCTCAGAATTATATGAAAGCTATAAATATATTCTGGGGTCGTTTCACATCGTTTTTATGTTAAGAGCAGGGTCTGCGTGCAGCAATTAGTGTGATTCAAAAGGCTTAATTTATGTGCGAGTAATGCAGTGAATTTCTAGGTGTTTCTGAAGTTCCATTATTTCTACATTAATGATGTGAGTACGTTTTAATTTCTTCTCATTTTATACATTATCCAAGAATTACTTTTTAAATTAAACGATTGAACTGTAATTCACTTCTATGTCTTAATAAAGTACGTGTTTATTTTATTGCTTGTGCGATTCATGAGATCTTAACAAAGAAAGCAACCATGTTTTATAATTGCAGTATACGTTCTGCATATCACAAGATTCGAAAGAGCCTAGGCTATGCCGGAGAAAACAGAATTTTCCCATACATTTCTTGCACCCTGTGTCTCTGAATAGGCCTAGCTGTTATTCACGAATATCACAAAGGCGCTAACAATATTAAACAAACTTTAGATATCATGTGATATTTAAAAATCTCCAGTAATATCAAATTGTGTCGTATGATTGAGATTTATTCTTTCTCCCGATAAGATAATTCAAATTTAAGACCCAAGAAAAATATTCGAATCATTTTAAAAGCTAGAATTCCGGATTCATGCGCACATGGTCATACGTTTAATCTTAGTCTAAGAGAATATTTTCAAAATACGTTTCAGTATGTTGGTATTATTATTATTATTATTATTTTTATTATTATTACTCTTGCTGTCATTACTTTTTAATTCTTAGAGGGGACTGGATGTTAAGTATATATTTTGTCTACGTTAATTATTTCGCAGGATAACAGAAGGTATCGTATCTTTTCTGTGTTTATTTTCTTTTCCTGAGAGGACAGTTCATACAGAAATGGCGTGTAAGATTATCGGAGTTTACTAGTTGCGTCCCGCAGTCACTTTTCAGATAAGAGCTGCGTATTAGTTGCGTCCCATGCTGTTGAGAGGCAGGGTATTTGTTGCGTCCTGCGGTCAGTTTTCAGGTGTAACAGTTGTATAGCAGGCTGCTGAGGAAAAACCGAACGGCTCTAATGTCGAATCGGGTCCAGGGTGCCTTGGTTCGATGTCCGTCTGCGACGCTGTACAGTGGGTCAAATTAAGCAAGACCTGACCAAACTTAAAACTCTTCGACTTCCATAAAATGCTTAAAAATCTACTTGAGGGGCAACAGGACGTTCTCAGGGTAACGAAAATGTACGTTTTATGACATAGGGGGTGGATATGTTTTCGGTACAAGCAAACATACAGAGCGTTATTTCAGGCTTCCGCAGCGATGTTGATGAGATCTGCGCTCTTCTGGGATATTACGTAGCGTAGAGTGGTAATCCTTTACCGACGTTTCAGGACAACGTATCGGTCCCGTCTTCAACTTCTTGACCCTTGAAGATGGGACCAACACGTCCCGAAACGTCGGTAAAGGTTTACCACTCGACGCTGCATAATATCCTAGAAGAGCGCAGATCTCACAAACAGCGTTGTTAGTAGCATCGTTTTGGAAAGGTACTTTGTACGCAAATTCTGGTAGTGGTTTTATTAATTATTTTTACATTAACAATTTAATTTATTAAGTGAATTGATTACGGTGCATAGCAATAAAGTTATGTAATGTGTGAACTAATTAAAAACGTAATATTTCAAGAGAAATAAATAATTTTCATATCAATTTATATTACACTGATTTTTTGTTGCATAAAATGTGAAGTCCATTATTTACATAGAGCTGTAAAATTGATCTGAGCCGATCCAACTCCGTTTGTTGCATTATTGTATGGCTTCAAACTTTATTATTATTATTATTATTATACGAAAAATTAACTGCTAATACATGCTAATAAAGATTGCATAAAGTAGTGTCATGTACTTTGAGAATTTGATCATGTGGTTTGACATGTATTCCACCATTTTGAGTATCTACTGTCGATTTTAATATATAGTTAGTCGAGTGTGGATGACTAACCAGCTTACACATTATGTATGCTATGTTTATAAATATACACTTTATATTCTTAGACATATACGTATATATTTCTTGTTATATATTTTATAATAAACTATAAAAAAAATCGCACAATTATTTACAGATATATACAAAATCAATTCACAGAAGTTGTTTAAAATTTGGACACAAAGGAAAGGCAAGCACAGCAACATAAAAAGTGAATACGTTAAAAAGAGTGTCACAGGGATGTACAGATATTTTTGTTTTCAATTAAGAGTGTAGATACCACGTGTACATTTATTTTATAAACATTAAATCGATATTAATTAAATATTAATTGCTTTATTTTCAATTTTCAATGAGTTTTTATTTTTAGTTTTGTTAATATAATTATAATTATTATTTTACAGCTCATTTTGGGCCTAAAGAAATTTCCCCGAGTGCATTAAGGGAAATAGAATATATCTCGTGTTGTAGTGGATGTTTGAAAAGAGGGACTGATGCAAGAAGAAACTAACAGTATTGTGTATCAAAGAACGCAGAATGGTTAGAGCAATATGTCAATTTACACGTTAAAGTTATGACCAAAACATATGAAACAGATTACGAAATGCTATGCACTTCAGGTGTACGTGGTCGTCGAAAACGTCGAAAACTTAGACGTTGGGCGGTGCCTCTGTGTGTGTGTGTGGTGTGTGTGTGTGTGTGTGTGTGTGTGTGTGTCCCTCGCTGCTCTGCGGTTTCGCTTCCCGGTCTGTTCGGGAGGTTTGTTTGTGTCTCTATATGATACACATGAATCAGAGACCTTGGGACGCAACTGATACGCTTTCTTGACGGCGGGAAGCAACTCGTACGTCCCGGGAATATACCGTTTCTTATTCCAAATTCCAGACGGTTAACTCTAATGGTTCTACAGGTATTTACAAAGAAACGAAAGCTAGATACACATTTCGTGCGTCTTCAATTTTTTTTTTAGTTTGTATTGTACAAGAATTATCTGAAAGCCGTTCATATTTATCAGAACCGGGTTATCTTATATTAATTGATCTGGAAATGTGTCTCAGATTAGGTCAAGACCGCTTCCTTCCACATCCCGTCCATTTCGTTATCTCTACTGATTGTATCATTTGAGACTAGGCCTAAATTCTGTGACAATGAGTGTCGTTAAAGGATTCATAAAAAAAATAAACTCGGTAATGCTGCAGTTAAGAGTGATCCCATTTATGCTGTGGTATATGATGGTATAGTACTGCACAAAACTCAAAGTTTTATTGTTAAACGTAGGTGCACATGAACTCGTGACTAGTCTTTAGAGGTTTAATGATACAGTCTTAACAAATTCAGACTCCCCTGAGCGTTCTACTCTTCGCTCATACGTGCGGAGAGAGTTTATGTTTTGCGTGGTGGAAGACGTTCGTTAAGGCTGTAATACAGGAAGATTGCTTGGGTTCGAGGGAGTCTGACAACCATTTGCGCATCCTAGTAACCTTAAGGGATGTTTCATACTTTGTTATAATGATTACATGATACAAATTATCTGAAACAAATTGGTTAAATTAATTAGAAACACTGCATAACCATTTCGTTGCATACTGTTATTCGTATAACTTGCTCCTTATCTGAAAATTGTTGACGAGTGAAGGATAGGGAGAAATCATTATAACCCGTGCAGAAGCAATTACTGAAACAAGTAACAACAGTGATTATTCGCAATGGATGCCCAGTGAAAAGGGCCTACTGTATCTGACAGCTTAAATACTTTAACAATTGGTTCGTGTTTCGGTCATCAGCACGGCACGAAAGAACGCTGTTCTGCTTCGTGTTTGTCACACTCCTCTTTCAAATACCGGCTCTGGGACTGGCTACTATGAATGTGAATTATCTGTTTCTCCTCAGTCACTCCAACCAAATTACGGTGAGATATCTGAAATTAGAGACGACAGCCTCCAACAACTCCCTTCACCCCACTTTATTACTCGATGACGAATAACGCCAGATTCGTAGTAACTGAAACGTCGTTCTATAACCTAAGAATAGAAACGTCACAAATTTCCTTTTTTTTTAAAACACGCTTATAGTTTAAAGCTCTACAGTCGGGTAAGGCCTACACAGTGTCTCAATGATTCATGTGAAGCTGTTCATGTTCAGACGGAATTGAAATACATTGAAATATGATACAAGCTTGAAGTCTATGACATAATTGGAAAGGTGCAGTTCATGTCCCATGTAGAATAACCGGACGAAAATATCAGGAAATTAAACTTTTACAGTATGAGGAGTAACAGGAAGACCAAGAAGACGCTGGAGAGACGTTTTGAGGCTGGTGAAATCGTTAAGCTTTATAATACGGAATGCAGGAAAAATCGCACACAGAGATATTGAAGTATGAAATATCTTCCGGAAACTACGAAACAGGCAATTAGGCCTACGTAAGTATCATAAAAACAGAAACATTTACAAGTTGTAACGCCCATTTGCCTCACCTAATATTTTATAATACTCGTACAATATCGATGTTAGCCATCACTCACTTGTACCACTGTGTTCTGCAAGGAAACTTCAGAGTCGATGCCTAAGTTTGGCACGCCTGCTTACATCCAAGATTTTAAAATTATTTGTTATATAACCTTCACCCAATCTCATTTCATCTCAAATAATCCGAAAGAAAAGATCTTGACATTGACAGGTACACAAACATGACGTTTACAACTAGTCTCTCAAAAGAAGTGTACTTTCTAACGAAGTCGATGTGATGTGCCATAATTTCACTACATATTCTGCACACATACTAACGACGTCGATATGATGTGCCATAATTTCACTACATATTCTGCACACATACTAAAGAAGTCGATATGATGTGCCATAATTTCACTACATATTCTACACACATACTAAAGAAGTCGATATGATGTGCCATAATTTCACTACATATTCTGCACACATACTAAAGAAGTCGATATGATGTGCCATAATTTCACTACATATTCTGCACACATACTAACGAAGTCGATATGATGTGCCATAATTTCACTACATATTCTACACACATACTAAAGAAGTCGATATGATGTGCCATAATTTCACTACATATTCTGCACACATAATAAAAAAGTCGATATGATGTGCCATAATTTCACTACATATTCTGCACACATACTAAAGAAGTCGATATGATGTGCCATAATTTTACTACATATTCTGCACACATACTAAAGAAGTCGATATGATGTGCCATAATTTCACTACATATTCTGCACACATACTAAAGAAGTCGATATGATGTGCCATAATTTCACTACATATTCTGCACACATACTAAAGAAGTCGATATGATATGCCATAATTTCACTACATATTCTGCACACATACTAAAGATATAACATTTTTTTGTACATAAACCAGGAGGGCTGGTCTCGCTTCCAGTGCAGTCCATGCGGTATATATAGTAAAAATGATATTAGGATACGGTTTTATTCGAGCAATTCAGATTTTCCCTTCTATTTTCCATCCCACCAATGCTCCATATTTATGCTTTTACGATGCGGGGAAGGAGCAATTGGCCCGTAAGAGACTGCAGTTCAAGGCACACTGACTCTTTCCACGGTAAGAGACAAAGAACGCATTTATATTTTTATTTCATGTTATTATCGTATCATTTCCACAGTGGACACACGGAAAATCGCAGTCAAGGAATAACAACATTTCTTCGTATTCAGGTAAACCCCATTTCAAATCTCGACCCGGAGACCGGCTATACGTGTTCCTTGGTCTCTTCATACCCTCGAAACCAATGCTGGTACAGTGCCGAAAGTTATGTCGTGACACGTTCCATCATCGTTCCTTCCAATTCATAATTCATTGATCGCCTTCCATTGTACTTACATAATTGAGTTACTGAAATGGTTTTTAAAAATAGGCCAAATAGAAATCAGTAATTCAATTTGCACAAGGAAAGGAAGTTTTCAAAGTTGCTTGAATCGAAGCTGACCTTCTTGGTTATGTTAATTTATGTACTTGCCCTAACCGGATTTTCTCTTCTATCTCTTAGGAGAAAGAAGTCACCCAAATTTCAGACCACTAAAGATTTACAGGTGTGTTTTTTAGCCGTAAGCCTCATACATTAAATTCCGCAGTGTGTTTACAGCGCAGTACGAGCTGTGTCCTTAGGTTTAGTGCAGGTTACACATCATGTTCGAAGGGTTAATATAGTGATAGGCGCAGAGCTGAACAGGAAATCATCCACCTCTGATAAGACCAAACATTTTGTTACCGTGTTTAAAGGAGTCTGCAACTGTGCTCTATCCAAGGCCACATAAATCGAGTTCGTGGCTTATATTCTCTTTCCTTTACATGAACTTTAATACTAATCTCCCATCTACGCCTATTTCACTTAGTGACCTGTTTCCTTTAAATTTTCCAACTAACAATTTTCCTGTGCTTATTATACCCCACCAACCTCATTTTCTCCTTTTTAATTCCAATAATATTTCATAACGTCTGCAGAAGATGATCGGGGACAAACTTGTTCTGCCTATTACTGTAAATAGCTTGTATTAAATTCTAACATAACTAGAGTATGGATGAAACTTCAGACTGTATGTGAGACTGCTGGCATTAACATGATGATGATACGAGACTATCTCGAACATTCGACCGTCTGGCTGAAAACTTAGCTTATACGGCATCATCAGTCTGATGAATGTAGCGTCAGAGGGCCAGGGCTTGGCAGGGCGCGATAAGACTGCAGCCATCATCTTCAGCTTTTCTGATTTATTATCCGCATCGTATGTGATGAAGGATGGGAAATCTACACCAAACATTTCACCTCTCGCGTTTGGCATTACACATCCCTCGCCCGGGACTGTTAATGAGATTTAGCTAAGCCTTGCAGCTTTCTGTGGTACATGGATCACTTACAAACTGCATATCTGGAAAGGAAATCTTCAAATTCAAGTTTAAATTTGTCATAAATATTTAATCATACTTTAAAAGTTTCTATTTCCAACTGAACAGTTTTTATTTAAAATTCTGGACTACACGTAGAATCACTCTACCTTATATTCAATTATTTACTAACTATGCTTATATTACAATTAAGTCTTCTTTTCAAGCGATAATTAAATATATTATTTACCTTTTTCAGTAAGAACGTGATTTCCATTCTGATTAAACCTTCTAACTTGTTCAATAATTTATGTTGTACCGAATTTAATCCATTGAATTAGAAATGATTACATTCAGTTGTGAGTAAATTACAGAACCGAATCCAACCTGGGAAATTCGCTGAAAAGTGCGGTCTATAACATAAATTTTCAAACACTCTGCTTCCAATAGAGACGAACGGACGTGCAGAAGCTAACCAAGTTACAATCCTCAAATTCATTTCTAAACAAATTCCATTACCTTTTACAAAATAATCTATATGTGTATTTATGTAAAGACGTATATATTACTACGTTCCATTATAAAACTACTTTTACCTTCGAGTTTTTATAACTTTCCTTAACATATATCCCAACGTATTTAAAAAAAATTATATTTCACATACAAAATACCAGGATCATAAAAACATGTAAATTCAGCTGCCAAAATGTTTAACATTTTGTTTTTTTGATAATGCAGATTTACTATATACCTGGGGCATATTTATGCTGTTTTATATTCCGCCAAAGCACTAAATAGGTAGGAGTCTGGGCGTGTCTCAGAGCCAGTCTATGCAGTGTTACAAGAAGCAGATTCAGTATCTGTGCCTGTTGCCGAGAATGGAAGGTCGGCCTTCCAGTCCCTAGGCAGTCTGAACGCTTATTCTTCTGACAGCACTGGCGTTGTATCTTGTGCGTGTGCTGTGTCTGTCTCCAGGTTCTGGAACAAGAAGAAACGTAGTTAAATAAAGCGAACTGCATTTGTGGCGCTGCCGTCGAATATGCAATATGAATGAGGTGTCGTGAGTAGGGAGCCGTGTCGGGTAACGTAGCGACACATCAATGTTTCAGACTACAGAGCCGGGAGTAGTGACTCTTCAAACGAAAATATCCCGGAAACTTTAAACATTTTTGAGGTCGGCTTGCAGTCACATAAACTTTTACGATATTCTGTAGACGTCATTCCTACTGCTCACAGTCTACTGATCATTGTTTCCTTTTATTCGCTCATTTGAACTTTATGCGTCATAACGTTTTCATTTAAACGTCCATTTCATGTTACTCAGAACATGTGTACGATTAGAATGGAGGATAATCCGAAGAAGAAACTGTCCTTAAAACACTCTATTAGGTAACTGCAAATTTATAGTTTTCTATTTGTCTTTGACTCAGTGTCATACAGCAATATTGTAGACAGCATTGACAGATAAGGTCTTCCTTCTTCTGGGTTGTTACGCAAAGTACGTTGGTAATTCAAGAGTCAAGTTGTCTTTTTCAAGCTGTAAAATAATGCTTGACAGTTGAAAATTGGACTCATAGGCTGTCCCGAAACGTCGGGAAACATCTACAAACATACCCTCCGTAACAGCCCTGAACAGGGAGGACCTCATCCACACCGCGGCGGAAGCCTGAAATCACGCACTGGCCGGTATTCGTAAAATGCAGTAATAACAGTAGCCTATATGTCTTGGGATGCGATAAGTTTCTCACAGTCTTTTTTTTAACTTTGTAACTTTGTGAATTTAACACTGTTAGTGATTTATAAATGCATTTTAACTGGAATTAAATTCTGCAAATTAAAGAAGAACTGGAAACATTTTTACAGAGTTGTCTTTCACTAAGCACTGGAACACACACTAATTTAATGGTCCATATTACTACTTGATAAAAACTGGTCAAGAAATTTCACCCTTTATGAATCCTGAATATACTACCCTCTTCACAACAGCCTGCCACTCTATCCTATCCTAAGTCAAATTAATTTAGCTCACACCCTCACACTTCATTTCTTTAACAACCATTTTAATTGTATCACCGTATTTACTCATAAGCCTCTCAAGTAGTGTCTTCAAAGCACTTTTCGTGTGTGTATTCTTCATGTCCCTCATACATGCTCTCTAACATTTGGTCACCGTACCCTTTCGTGAAACTACAGAGCAGGAAACATATATGTAATATCGTACCTTTAATACACGACGGACAATTTAAGAATATGACACAAATGGTGGGGCCACAAGCCATAAGTTAACAGTCGTAAACAGCATTGATTTTGTGATTTTTCCTGAAAAGAAATGAAGTAGGGTTTTGACCTATCCACGCAGCGCGCGCGCGTATGTAGGTGAGTGATTTTGGGGGTGGTTATAACTGTATGTGTGTCTGTGTGTCTGTCATATAAATTTTCGAAGTATTTAAATAATATTCAAAAAACCTGTTACGTGCGTAAGACACAAACGACATTCTTTCAGTTTAGTACGTCGACAGTAACAATATTGTGAACGCGCCACATTTTCAGGAGGCACTTCCTTTTGGGAGCGTAAAGTGATGTACGTTAGGAGATGCTGGAAAAATACTGAACTTCTGTTGGTGTTGTATGTCCGTAATCTAAAATAACAATGCGGCTGCCGTGCAAAATTTTTAGTTTTCTGTTTGTTGACTGTAAATATTGAAGGACTGTTAATATGTAGGTGGCAAGTACGATCATGAGATCTGTTCTCTTCTGATATATTACGCGGCGTCGTGTTGTAATTGTTTACCAGTTGTCTTAGCTGTTTGCATTCTCGGTACCCCTAGCAGCTTTACATTGTCTCTATCCACCCCCTCTCACCCTGGTTCTACCCTATTGGCTGTCATCACACCTACTGATTGCTACCCCACACGTACTTTCCAGAATCTACGTTATACGTTGCTGGCTTTCTTTCTTTCCTACCCGGAATCTTGACGCGTGAAGATGGGACCGACACGTTGTCCCGAAACGTCGGTAAACAATTACCATACGACGCCACGTAATATCCCAGAAGAGCGAAGATCTCATAAACATCGCAGCGGAAGTCTGAAATCAACGTATGTACGATCATATATCGTAAATTAACTTTCACGTAAGGTACGAGATAATTGTTTGAAATACTACACTTACAGTCTGCGATGGTACAAATCTTTAAGTTATGACAGCCAATTATGACGTATACTGAAATTGTAGACTTGCCTATTTGACATGGTCTTCACACAAATAAATAACTAAACAAATACTAACACAAGTATATATGTCAGACTACGAATATATGCAATAGGAAAGTAGGTTTCGTGAATATGGCATTAAATTGTTACCTTAAGAATAAAAGTTTACTTTACGTTCGGCAAAAGAAAAGAAATGTTATAAATAAAAGGAAACTACTTCAATGAACTTTCTTAGAACTTTGGCCTATAGTCGAGTTTACAATATTCAAAGGACCAGTGTCAATCTGCTGCTCCGGTGCCTCAAATTTTGATACGTTGGCGTCTCCAGCAAACAAAATTTCGAAAGAAGCTTTTTATGCTATCGAAGATAATTGATATTAAACTAACATGAACATGAAGAAGCGTTTAAGTGTCACTACCCGGTCTTTGTGCGATGAGAGACGGACCATTCATTTTATATCACTACTTATGTCATTGGTGTAATGCATCTAAAGATTGTGAAAGTGAAAGACTCCACAGGCAGGCTATTGTAAAAGAGAGCAATTAAAATTCAGTGTCTATAGGAGGAGAAGAAATTAGAGATTAAGCTAAGCGACTGTCAGCTTCCCAAGAAAAGTTCGGCTCTATGTAGTTGTTGACTAAATTTATTAAATTTCATATATTTTTATTTGAATTCGAAAAGGGTATTATGTTTCAACATCTGAGATTCCTTTTGAATAAACCATCACGTCCGTCTTTCTTTCCAGTATATGTAATACCAAACATGAGCTACTGGAGGATTGAGGACCAGATCAGTAACGTAGTCGATATAATGGTGTGTCTGGTGTAGCACGTATCATTCAATTGTGTGAGTCTGTATATGGTATAGGGTATGAATGGGGCTGGACACTGCAAGAATCCGACCTTCCATTAAAGGAATCAAGTTATGGCACAGAATCTTTTCAGCAGACGCTTCTCTAAACTCAGATGGGAGGACAAAAGCCAAGTCTTGATAAATGGCGAAAACTCGACTGTTATTACCTTTAGATGGTGCTGCATTTATGAAAAGCGTTGAGAAAGGCATGTTCTAAAGCAAGCATATGTCGAAATTATAAACTGATATGTATGAGGTACCTCTTTTTATGCTGTTATAGATAACCGAAAACTTCGGTGGATTAATTAAGAATCGTTTACACTATTCGGAAGTCCTGATGCCCGTGTTTTGAACAAAGCATTTCTTTGTGTACTCAAGCTCATACAGAAAAAGTATAAGGCAGTAAACTTTCCTGTCCTCTGCTATATGAAGCCGTGTAGATTAAGTACTAACGTTTGGAGGAGTTGTTTCCTCCACCTTCATGGTAATCTTATTGGACTATCCTGAAGAAGGAGGCCGAAACCTCGTCCGGACCTCTGGCATCAAGTCTGTACTGCATCATATTCCTGAAAACAGGACTTATCATCATATCTACGAGATTATCAAGTCTCCTAGGCTTTAGTAACTTTATACAGATTATTATAACTTCCTTGTTGTAGGCTATACCCTCTCCAGTTCTCCATAAACTGCTATTTTTGTACTCAACTCTTCAGAAGCAGTATAGTTTAAAAGGCGTCGTTAAATAAATTCAAGCATAAAATAGCTACGGTTAACATGGCTATGTTAGCTAAACTAAAAATCCAGGCGAAACTCAAGATAATATCGTTCAAAAGCGTTCTTGGTAAATCCGAATTCAGAATGCATGTTCGAGCCTTTTGGAGGTTTAAGGATGTTAATTTGATAAGCTCGAGGAAGTGTGGTTATTTGAAAAAACAGCCTGTGTGTGATTCTTTGTTAATAATTTTAAATTATAAAGGTTTAATATTTGAACTTTCTCCTTGCCGAATTCCGTGTTTCTTCTGACTTGTAATGTGGTCTACAATGAACACATCGCGACCAGACAGGTGTATTTGCTTAAGGCTATATCTGTGTTACCTTTTCATGTATTTTTATGTAGAGAATGTATCCAGCTACTTGAAACAAAGTTATTCTTTAGCAGCTTACACATTTCATTTGGTCAAGAATTTTCCTTCCTGATATGGAAAAAGTTACCTACTTCAAAACCGTCCTCTGCTGGATCCCATTCCGAACCAGCTGATTCCAGTGGCCAACCTCATACACTACTTCTTTAACACCTATCCTAGTATTATCCTACCACCTACATTTAGATTTCTAAAGTGTTCCTCTCTTCACGTTTTCCAAATGAAAGTGTGGGTATTTCTGGCGATCAGTAACACACTACGAAATTTCATTAATCATTCCTTATGTTTTTCTCTATCCTGGTCATTTACAGTTCAAATTTCACTATTATATAGAATAATCAGCAGTTACAGCAAGCATGGATTCCGTGCCAATTCATAGAGCTCTCCAGCACATTATGATAAGCGGTTTTGTAGGCTGTAATCTCCCTCCCACCAGTATAAACTCTCTGTGGTGTCTCCTCAGACGTGGTGTGCCGTACTGTTGGATTGACGCAGTGTACATGCGTTTTGACTTACACCATATAAGAAGACGAACAAGTCAATTGTAGTTTCGCGTCACGTTCTATTGGCAGCACTCAAAATACACCTGCGCTCGCGACGAATTTAAAATTAACTTCCTCCCAAAGCATTATCATCGGCTGTCGTATACTTACAAAATCGCGTCCTAAGATAAGCATCTTCGATGTGGAAATTGGCAACACTAGCAGCCAAACAGCGTGCTTCGTTCTTTGCTGGATCTCAATGAAATTTCTAAAACAGTCTGGAATAAAATTTAATTAACGTATAAAGGTATTGCGTCTAAAGATTGGTAGTATTGAAAGATTAATATATAAAGTACCCAAGACGGGATAGTATAGCTCTGTAAAGTAAATGGGTATGGGATAGATAAGCAAGTTACGAATTTCGATAGGGCTCCCTTAAACCAGTTGTGAGTTGACATTGACATCCCCGTCGGTATGTACATGCAAAAGTATATTTTACTCTTATCAGTAGTACAGTCACAACTAACACATACACTTGCGTCACGTGATCAGGCTACCGGTTTCAGTTTAGCGATGGATGTGCGATTAACCAGCCTTTACAATTTTAATATTAGACATCCCCGTTAGTCTGTATATGAAAAGTATATTTTATTTTTATCAGTAGTACAGTCACAAACAACACATACACTTGCGACACGTGGCTGAAACCGGTAGCCTGATCACGTGTCGCAAGTGCATGTGTTGGTTGTGACTGTACTACTGATAAGAGTAAAATATGATGTTGCATATATTCAATGCTTCATCAAGCTAAGGTGCTCCCAGTTTCCTTCACTATTATAAATTTATTTTATAAATGAAAGTCCTAAACGTTCAGAATTGTTACGTAGCCTGTGACCCTCCTCGCCAGTGATATTACTGTTTGATTTCATTAAAACAATATAACGCTAGATGTAATACAAACAACTACATCATTAAAATGTGAAAGCAATTTAGTCTGTTGACTTATTAATTCACCCTACTTGCCTTGTGCGTAAACTTCTTTGTTCAAGATTACGCTGAAATTAATATTTGACATACTTTATTTGTACCGTTATGCGCCACCCTATGTTTAAGTGAAAACCCTTCGGGTTATTAAAGTGAGAGTAATTAACTGCCTTGCTATAAAGGTGTATGATGTATGAATTTTTCTTCATGGCGCAACAGCCGCTAGTGAGCCAGGGCCTCCTCATTATCGAGGCTTCAACATCAGACTCAGACACACCACACTCCGTAGGACTCCTCTGGACGAGTGATGAAGAATGATATGTATACAAAATATAACATAAACGAAATTCTGTTTCAATGCAAGCGAGTGAAGAGTTTCGCGAAAAGAAATGCAGAAATTCCACTAGAATTGTGTATGTTAAAATAGTACAGAGACTTCAGAATTACAGTCGACTGATAGTTTCGGATTTTTACATGTTCTTTGTTGTTTTAACCACACTTCCGGAAGTGGTTCTGCTCTCATAGCCAGGTGATAAACCAGAGTAACATATTTGTCGCTCCCGCCGCAAATCCTTGTAACCGTCCTTTTAGTTCCGTCTAGAGATCTAGAACTTTTACAGGCTCAGTCTGAAATTCACCTTTATTTATCTCTCAGAAGTGAACACATAAATGCGCAGGGATGTGTAGACCAATCCGGACAAAGCTTTGGTCAAAGTTTTTCCTTGCGTTTTTTAATTAATTTATTTATTTATTTATTGCATATATATAAGCTATTAAATAAAAGGTAAAGCAATCCCATTACAGGCCTGGACAGGCCCTTAGGGTTCCAGGAGGTTGAGGCTCCCAGATTTCTAGACAATCGGCACATGAAGGTGGTAAGGTTGTCAGCCCTACGCACCGGCCGCCTTTACCCCCCAGGAAATATTCCTGGTACTTATTTCTGTTAGAGGCTGAGTCGACCCCAGGGCCATAGTGCGACCGAAACGATTATGTCAAGGAAAAATACCAGTGACACCATCGGGAATCGAACCCGCGAAGTACCGGTTTGTAGCGTAGTGCCTCAACCAACTGCGCCACCGCGCGCCCCAAGCTATTAAATAAACGTATATTTAAATATGTGATTGCAGATTGCAGAATTAATAATATTAAATGTCATCCCGCACAAAATACTAACTTATTATAAACCTTGGATATCGTTAAGTAATCACCACGTAAAAAGTGACTTGAGCTATTTAGCA
Source organism: Reticulitermes speratus (assembly GCA_021186555.1). Lineage (NCBI taxonomy): Eukaryota > Metazoa > Arthropoda > Insecta > Blattodea > Rhinotermitidae > Reticulitermes > Reticulitermes speratus. Next base: position 33,406,246 of record JAJKFL010000001.1, on the reverse strand, counting down.
ACAATGAAATTCAATTGAAAATTACAAATATCCAGTTCGTAGTTCATCAGAACCCATTCGGTGGTTTCGAAAGTTAATATTAGGAAGCACAAACACAATATCCGAGTTATGCTTTCATTTTATGTACACTGTGAAAATAACGCTTAAAATCAGCTATTCTTCCACACATGCACATATCACATCAGTGATTGGGTAAGATGATAATAGGGGATAAAATATCGAATGTACAGATGTACACATTGAATGGCCTGGACTGTAGCAATAAGTACAATAACTGGCTTATTATATGTGATTCTGGGAAAGCAGTCGTGGGCCGCTTGTTGCTGTAACATAGAAAAAGGAGGATGTGAGAAGTTTTCAGTACCCGCCAAACTGAGTGTCTACAGACACTGTTCAAGTATGATTGTAGTATTTTTTGTAAGTGTAAGAATTCAAAGTATCATTAAGTGCAAATATACCATATACTCTAAGTCTTTAATCACACATCACTGAATTTATACATATATATACATATATTAGCCTCATCTCATTATTTCTAAAGGAAAATAGGCCTATAGCATCATATAACTGTGCATACATTCTCATATAGTATTTTATTGATTTTTATAAAAATATATAAAAACATATTACCGATAGGGACAGTACTACCACTAATAACACGAACAGGGCGACCGCGCACTTCTGGCATGCAGAGGCGTTCTTCCTAAAATATTTCGTGATCGTATACATATATAACTGATCTCAGTGGCCGTGCGGTCTAAGGCGTGGGTCTTCGGCCGCTCGCTTACTAGGATCGTGGGTTCGAATCCCACCGGGGACATGGATGTTTGTGTTGTGTTAGATGTATGGACGATAGCATGAAACATAAGGTGACATGCAGGACAAAAAGGACTTCAACAGTACAAATGGATCAAAGGGGAAAACCCAGGAATTAATACAAAAAAAAAATCCCACCGGGGGTATGGATGTCTGTCTCTTGTGAGTGTTGTGTGTTGTCAGGTAGAGGTCTCTGCGACGAGCTGGTCCCTCGTCCAGAGGAGTCCTACCGAGTGTGGTGTGTCTAAAAAGTGTGATCGTGAAGCCTCGAAAAATGAGGCGGCCTAGGCCCCCAAGGGGCTGTCGAGCAATTGAAAACAAAATACATATATATTCGAAAAAGTTTGCTAATTTCTTTTGTAAAAAAGAGACCTATTCTTTAAGTGAATTATAATCACTTTCTCTCATTTTATCCTGTTCAGAAAAACTTCTCGCCTCGAAAATCCGCCGCGGTAAATATATTTGCCTGCTTAGATTTCTTGTTTGATGGTAACAAGAAATGAAACAGACACCGAGTATTCTTAATGAAACGAGCAAGTGCACAAGAACCTATATTGTGCTCATGCAGCAGAGTTGCTTCTGAGAAGCTGACAGTCGTTCTGCTGCTCAGGAACTTCCTTGCCTTTCATGTGATCTAAAGGTTCGACACCGGTTTCGCATGTCTTTATCTTAGCAATATTTGAGTCGACTAACTCCAGTCTGCAACCTGGTGCTCTATTCCTGTAGCCCTAATTTCATACTAAACTCCCGTTTTCATCTGAGTCTCTTCACCTGCAGCTCTTTCATAGAACCGGTTTATACGTTAGCAGTTCAAACAGCGCAACTTTGAGGTAATATATGGAAAACTTTCTGCAGTCGCCAACTGAGCTAATGAAAATCATGCACAGATTTTTAATTAAGTGTTGTTAACCTTACCAGAAGGAAAGAACGCCATATAAATATTCTCGTTTATGTATAGCTTCTTTGCATACTACTTAAAATAATGTGTATTCTTATCTAACAGAGCTTTAAAAATCCCATCTCAACATTTGAACCTTAAAAATAAATTAAATTTTCTCTGAAATTATTGGATAAATTAGAACATATAATAATAATTATAATATATTTTAATGTATTTCTATCTTTCTCTCCGCCATATCAAAGTAATCTAGTTTATTAAACTTTCAACTGTTTGTTTTCTTCTATAGCAGGGGGAAGGACCTAAGTTATTAATGCCGTGTAACACATAATTTTATCTCTCGTAAATTATTTCTTTAAAGTGAAAAATGGAGGAAAAGAATTAAAAGTACTTACACAGGATTCGAATGGGCATCCATAAGCACTGATTCATTGTATGGAACATCTAAATGTGTATCAGATTGTAAGACGTAATACGGTCAGCACAGTTTCTGAGAGCTTGGCCAAAGGAGAAAATAGTTCTTTTGACTGTAATATAGACGATTCCTTGAAATTTATAAATCTAATTACGGTATTATGGTTCGTATAGGCCTCTGTGTAACCCAGTGGCCGCGCGGCCTAAGGTGTGGGTCTGCGGCCGCTAGCTTGCTGGGATTGTGGGTTGAAATCCCGCCGGGGCATGGATGTCTGTCTCTTGTGAGTGTTGTGTGATGTCAGGTAGAGGTCTCTGCGTCGGGCTGATCACTCGTCCAGAGGAGTCCTACCGAATGTGGTGTGTCTGAGTGTGATCGTGAAAACTCGATAATGAGGAGGGCCTGGCCCAGTAAAGGCTGTTGCACCACGAAAAAATTAGGCCTCCTTGAACATAATGGCAACCATGAATGATGGACATATGCATTGCATTTACTTGAAGAGTCTGATGGGTCTCAGAAAACGTCTCAATCGGTAATATGTGTTGCCGATATCTGTTAAAAAATAACTTTACCTCACTTTCATTTTCCGCATTCCTTCAGTCAAATGGCTCATCAGAACGTGAGAAACGTTTTACATGCCTTAGGTAAGCCTATAGCCTCCAAATTATGACAGAGTTTAAGAAGATATTTGGTGTTGATAGGCATGCACACATTGATAACCAGAATTTAATTCAACACCAAAACTCCAGCTTCCGTTCTAAGACAGTAGTCTACTGGCTTTAAATCACACTAAAATGAACGAGGGAACGGATATGCAAATTCGTTATGCCTGAACATGTCTAGAAGTCTGTGGTAGAACAATTGTGTTCTCGGAAGAACTCAGTTTCCGGTTACCAGGCACAACGATTTTCACGGTGGCTTGGTCTTGAGTGTCAAGTTTTGTGTGATCCATTATTACTATACTACAGCGGAGCGCATGTGTATTGAGGAGTTGTTCGCAGAGCCGTGGCGCGGCGCTAGTGCTGCTTTAAGTAAGGAGAGAATGTAGGCCTACAGTAGTCGTGTAAGTTTGTCGCGACGTATATCGTCGTGTAAAGTGGGCGTCATGTAACAGCGTCATGTGGACCGGCGTCGTCACTTTTATTACAGCCGCCACCACAATCGTAGGTAAGTGTTTAACAACGAAATCCTGAGCTGTAATATTTCGTTTTATACTCGTAGTTATGCATAGCATAGTTTTGCCTTAAAATTAAAATCCGACCTCGTCTGTTTATTGTAGATTTTCGCGTGGGTCAATCAACCAATGAGGCTTCGCGGTTACTTGAAAATAGTTTGGAATCCGTAATGAATTATACTCGAATTTGTACCTAATTACCCCGGTACAAATCCGCACACGACAAGAATTTAAATAGACCTTTTAATTGTTTGTAACAAAGCTCGAAGTAGATATTATCTATTACTGTTTTTTTTAAATACTTCACCACTATTTGAGTTCAAGTTCTTATTTTTATTAACATCATACTTTTATCATTAGTCGCGTTCGCAAAATTGCAAAAAGCGACTACTAGCTACGTCGTGTCTCTCTCTTTCTCTGTCATTCTGCCTATCCGTTCGTCCGTCTGTTCGTCCTTCTGTCCTTACTTCCGCATGAAATAACTCAACTCCCACTGGAGGATTTTTTATAAAGTTTGATATTTTAGTATGTGTGGAAAATCTGTCGAGAAAATTCAAATGTCATTAAAATCTGATAAGAATAAAGGGTACATTACATGAACACCTATGTACATCTATGATAACATCTCGTTCGATTCTTCTTATAATGAGACATGTTTCAGACAAAATTTGTACAGAAAATCAAAACACACATTATATGTTCAATAAGGTTTTTTTCCGAAACTCGTGTCGTTTATGGGATAATGTGTAAAAATACGGTACAACCGGACAGGCCTCAGGTGACAATATAATATGGCGCATGCGCTTTTTATGCTGGATAACTAAGGTTACAGACATACACTCAACTACAATACTTACTGCTTTTCTACGGCAAAAATTGTTACGCGAACGGGCCTCAATATTACCTTTATACGTACATTAGCTGTCTTGTTTTTCCTATCAGTTTATACCTTTAGGACTATCACAAGACGGAAGTCAGAATCTAACGTCTGGACGAATTTTTAAAGATTATTTATGGATAATTATTTTATAAACTTAAAATCTAAATATATGCATAAAATAATAATTTTATTTGCCGTAGTGAAACACCATTTGAAAATATATTTATAGTCCGACAAATGTACATTTTATTCACTATTAATTGTGTAACACGGTCCTATATGTTTCAAACCTCAATTCTGTCTCATCTTCAGGGACTCAGCATTTTATATTACATAATTTACATCAATTTTTACAATTGTTAAAATAGTAAAAACTGAGTAACATTCATTTTTACAATAATATTTATACACTGGTTAAAATAATAAAAGGTAAGTAAATGTAGCTGCTGTTACGTTGTTATAAATCAAGTCTTATACAGGTTAAAATGTTAAAAGCCGAATAATCTGTGTTGTTATGGTATCCTGTTTGTCGGAGTTGGTTGACTCACCATCTAATAGTCAACCAACTCCGACAAACAGGATACCATAACAACACCGATTATTCGGCTTTTAACATTTTAACCTGTATAAGACTTGATTTATAACAAAGTAACAACAGCTACATTTACTTACCTATTATTATTTTAACCAGTGTGTAAACACTACTGTAAAAATTAATGTTACTCAGTTTTTACTATTTTAACAAATTGATGTAAAATGTGTAATATAAAATACTGAGTCCCTGAAGATGAGCCAGAATTGAGGCTCGAAACATGTAGGACCGTGTTACACAATTAATGTGAATAAAGGGTACATTTGTTAGACTATAAATATGTAAAAAAAATGTACGGAATAAATAATACAAACCATTTGAAAACGTAAAGAAGAACTTTATAAATAGCATCTATAGCTGCATTTTCGAGATAAAACTGCTGTCGATTTACTGCTGCATATCAGAGACGTTCAGGGAAACTTTGATGTTATTAATTATTTGGGAATATACGATGTGAATTTTAAAACCTCTGGAAACAATATTTTATAGAAGACGCATAAAATATTACACTCTCTATGTGCCTCTTTTCGAAAAGAAAACACTAATGTTCTGTTCATTATTACTTGATGTCAGTTTATTTCCTTTATGCCACTTTAACGCGTACTAACTCCCCTGAGCAGAGTCATTATTGAGTGGCTTAGCTAGCGAGCTGGTTAAGTTGTTTCCCGCATCTTTTAAAACGCGAAGTTTCATTATTTAGTGGCTTAGCTAGCGAGCTGGTTAAGTTGTTTCCCGCATCTTTTAAAACGCGAAGTTTCATTATTGAGTGGCTTAGATAGCGAGCTGGTTAAGTTGTTTTCCGCATCTTTTAAAACGCGAAGTTTCATTACCCCTTCACAAGAGCCACCCATTTTTCCCTATCCTAAACTACACTAATCTAGTCCAAGCTTTCTTAACTTGTTTATTAATTTACTATCCATTTTAAGGTTCTGGACCGAATAGTCAAAGACTTTCCTGAAATCACTATTCCCTCAATTTCTTCAAGCCGGCAATTATGGTGAGTTATTGTTCTTCCGAATCTTTGAACTTTGCCACATTTTAAAGGACTTATTAGCTATCTCTATGTTGTAACGTTGTCCTGCACTCTGTTGACTACGTAGGAGTATTTTCGTGGTTCACTCAGCTTTAACCTTATCACAATAAACATATATAGCACTGAATACGTCCTCCAAATGTGTGACATGAGCTTAATCTCTTTTTGTCTCCTAAACACCAAACCTTTACAAGAATTATTACCACTTTATATTGTTCATTCCGTGCATTGTCTATAACAAATTCGCAACAACCAACCATCAAAATGCACAATACTGTGCGAAATATTTATATTAAAATATCACACAGAATATTCCTACATATTTCGATCCACAGCGGATCATCATCAGGGAACCAAAGCAATACCGCATAAAACCAAATTAGCCGCTTTTATACACATTTAACTTGGTGTAAATAGTCATATATTTAAAATGTAGATAATTCTTTGTATAATAGTTGTATAAGTGTTCTGGATCTTGATATATAGTATCTCTGAAGCAGCCTGCTTATTTGACGAAAGTTAACACCTCCTTAAAAGAGCGCAAAATTACTTGAAGTAATAAGAACAGTTGCTGCATTATACAGAGGTAAATGTTTCGGCAGAAGTCGACATTATAACACCACCTGAAGCACAATACAACTACATGTATTGCTGCCATCTGTTGGTGTTATCATTATGAATGAGATTTTTATTTAGCTCGTGTGTTTTGTGTTATGTAAAGATGCCTTTAATTGCCAAAATTGAATAACTGGTTCTTGTGGAAATGAACGAAAATCAAACCCTCACATAAAACATCCTCTTTTGAATGCACATGAAAATAATAACCTTTGTGGTAATCTTATATGAATATGTTATTTTAATACAAAGTAAGCGATCCTTAATATCTGTAGCTATCCCGAAACAGTTCCATCATTTGCAGAAAAAATAATGCCAAATACATTAATTTTCTGATAGGCCATCAAGAAATCCACTTCAACAACTTGTTCGAAGAAACCATAACACTTTCCTAAACCCATCTGCCATATATTCCGTAAAATATTTTCATCGCATCTTTATAAGGTTTCTTTCGAAGCTAGTTATGTGCTTACTCTTTTTAACACTGAAAAGCTCTCTTACGTTTTCGGCTTGTACGTATATATACATTATATATATATACGTATATATACGACGAATATATCTCTCCACAAAACTAATGCTTCGAAAACAGATTCAGATTACACACAGACCAAAGTTGACGAAACCTGCGGCAAAACCTCACAAGCTTCATTTTGTAAATATTTCCATATTCGGCCTGATATTTTCCAGACTGCCGCCTTCAGTAGTAGGCTCAGTGTCGATTCTCGCTGCAGTTAAAACAAATTTTGCCTGTTCTTTTCACTTTATACTTACTACTACAGGGATGGACGCTAAGGTAACTAATTGTGGTAGATGGAGGGCGTGAGAGTCAAGATGCATGGCTTCGTTCAGAAAATGAGTATGCGCTCCGGAGAAACAGGTGTGTGTTGCAGAAATAATTATACATTATAGAATTACATTAACGTGTTAACATTTAAAATAAAATTACAGGAGTGTACAGTCTTTAACAGTGCGTTAAGAAAGGAAAGGCTTTTAGTAGTAGGCGTATATGCATGTTGACCAGCAGAAGAAACATATTAACTACATATTTCATCATATCAGTTTTTCACGTTCTATGAGTGACATGTCTGCCGTCGATTTCTGTGATTGCCTAGGCAAAGAAAGGGCTCTCTCGCTGTTAATTGAACTATCTTTTCTAGAGGAAACTGCATGATTCTTATTGGTTAAAATTAATTAAAATTCCGCTGAGAACAAGATACCCCAAACGAAAAGATGTAAACGTCATGGGCGGCTTCGGTCAAAAGGTTAGTAGCTCAAAGTGCTCTAAGTTTAAGGTCCATTGATTGTGAAAACCGAATTTTTGTTCATCAAACCCTAAAGTTTCACCGAATGAATAACAGGGCTCTCACAATTCTGAATAGGGGAAATAAAATCTGAAAAATTATGAAGTTTTCTCCAATTTAGGGTAAGGATGCAGCATCATTTGCAAACACCTGTGCTTTAAATTTTGTAAACTTGAATTTCGAGAATATATTCATGTTTAAACCCCCGTCTCGTTGATTGCGTACGATCTGAACTCGATGTTCGGCTGCAGAACCTTCGATTTAAAATATAGACTAGTTTAAATTTTATGCCCACATTACTTGCCAGACACCGAGTTCAGAACTTACTTTCTTCTTCCTACATTATTCTTTTTGCAATTGATATAAGAAGGTAAGTACAAGGATTTTAAGTTCGGCATCAAGCTGTAGGGACAGAGAATTAAGCTATAAGCTGACAGCTTCATGTTGTAGAATGAGATATAAACAGTCACATTAAATTCGTGTATAATAAAGTCATTCATAATTGTTATTTGTAAAACTTCATTTTTGTAAACATAAAAACATAACTCACAGCCAATACAATATTGCCTCCCATACAGCACGGTCTTGTGGGAAAAGGTGAAAGACAGACTTAGGTATATAAGGGGCTTGCAGGAAATTCGCTTTGGGTCACACAGCGGATTTGAACTACGTACTCTAGACTATATTGCCTCTAAACTACCCGAGATAATAGGGTTTGCAATACATTTATTAACACCGGATAAGATTATTCAACAGCTATATGCAAGTAAAATTTCTCAGAATAGATTCATTTGGAAATCAATTTCGAATAATTTGGGTACACAGTCTACCACTACAGTTACTGTGCGAATTCTGGTAAAACAACGAGTAAAGAACCAAATACGTTTGCAAATTACCCACATAATAATTTCAAATTATATTGATTTTATTCAATCAATTCGATTGAATAAAGATGAGGCATTTAAATAAGACCCCTAAGAGTAAAAATTTGCATGTACTTGATTGGATATATATGATAACGATATTCTGCTCTTACATTTTTATTCTCGTTCGGCGAATAACATAAAGCTTTTCTGTGTTCATTACTTCCAATTTAAAACTAGTACGGAATTTTTAAAGTACGAGCAGGCATTTTTATTACTACTTTTGAAGAGCTACACTAACGGCTAGCCTACATTATTTAACTTATAATTAACTGCATGGGGCATGCTTTTCAATAAAAATAAAAGGATTTCAATAGTAAATTAGTACCGGTACGTCTGAATCTTCCAAGTAGTTTTTTCACTCAAATTTTCTGAAGAAAAACTATTTTTCCCACGCATGTTACGTGTCCGGAGCAATTCATTTTTTTCTGACTTGTTCTATTTCCTCCAGTCTGTAAATTAAACATGCACTTAATCACAAATATTGTATTAAGATTTTCAATAAGACTTCTATGGACTCGTGCTGTAGGTTATAGTGATACAGCCTACCGTGTGCTTCAAGTATAGGAACTCGTGAGTAAATCCTTAAAATACTTTTACTAATTGTGTGAAATGCGACAGGCATTATTTTAATTTAACATAGTTTCTTTAAATTCAGTCTTCTAAAGGTCTGTATCAGGAATCAGAAAACTTCATTGTACACTGAAAATTCTAGTATTTTCCTTTAAGCCCCAATTTTCCCTATAAAATTTAATTCTAAACGAATAGAAATTTGTACTTTCTCTCTTACGGTGAGAGTATTTTGCACCATTCAAAAGAAACAACTGATGTTACACGAGCATTAAGATTTTATAATGAGGTATCTACTTCATATATTATTGAATATGTTGCCTGTCAGAGGCCATGTTAAACTAGAGAGAATTACAGAACTTTAATTTTACTGCGAGCAGTTTTAGTAGATAGCCCAACTTTTCCTATCCTCTCGTATTTTCGCCGTATGGGAGTAGAATCAAATCAATGATCCCAGCAGGCAATGCAACAGAGTTTCAATCAACTATGATCACTTAGCCCTCTTCTCTTTCGATTTTCTATCTGACCTCTCATCACTCTTCTGCCTACAGGCTTATAGCTACGTGTAACCACAAGTTGGAAGAGAACGACGCCAAAACTGAAGTTTATTGAATTTATACACGAGGCTCTTGTTTGATATGGATTATACTGACATTTATACAACTTCTGAATATGTCGTTCTTACAAGTAAGACGTTCTGTAATTCACCTAGCAATAAACTCTGGCAGACCAATACCAGCTTTTGTTTTATAGACCTATTCGTCTTTGACACAGACCCTGTCGCAATTTATATCTATAATTATTTCATAAATAAAGTTAGAATTTTTTAAATATTGCTCATCCTGGAAGGTCTCTTCAGAGATTCCTAGGAATGTGAAGCTCGATTAACAGTTAAGAAAATGAGAAATTGATATAAACTCCTTCCAATAACGGCGTTTTATTGAGTGTTAAAAATATGTATGCAAAACATACTTAAGTAATTCCGGAAGATTTGTCCCACTTAAGAAAAAACAATAAAATAAATCAGCCGTCTTTATATATGTAAATAAGATTTGTGTTTGTCTGTATGGAATTCAATACAGACTAAAAAGTAGATCATTACATAAGACGTGGTTGTGTATTTTATACGTAACAGTCAGGGATATAACGTAGCTTTTAGGCCTTGTCTTCCGACAAGTCCGCACAGATGCCCGAACAAACAGGAGAATTATGGTTTCAGCCTCCTGTTTTTTACCATTAATCATTGTTTTCTAACTGTTGTCCCTTTTTTAACTTCATATACATTTTGTTAATCCCCATAGATAATATAGGTTTCGTGTTACCATTTTTATGCATTAGCCGCTGTACCCAGTTAGATTCAAATTTTATCATAATAATTTCCAAATAATCTGCACCTAATTTTGCCTGCTTTTTGTTTTCTTCCTTTCCATTTGTTTTGACTTCCTAGTTGAGCAACGTTTTCATGCTATTACTCTCCAATTTGTGTAGTAATCTTCTCATGTTTGCAGACTAATTCTTGTGCTGTATTTGAAGGCGCTTTATTTGGGACCTTGATATAAGTAATACATATGTTTTGCAGCAGTTCGTTAAATACACTGACTGTAGAATTTGGGCAGACATCGTTTTATATTTATTTACGGAGGATGACGAAATCAAGATTTAAGCTGCTTGCTTGCTTGCATTTTTTGTACTTTGATTTTCCCTTCAGCACAGCGTTTAGAAATTGAGATGGAACATTCTGTGAGGGCAGAAATTGTTCTTGTGTTCCTCAATCCAGACACATCAGTGCGAACAAGGCCTATCTTGTCAGTCAGGAAAGTGTCTGCAGCCTCGTGATTTGTTTGCCTGAATTATGAATCACATATGTTAGTGTTTCCCAACCGGGTTTGCGCAGAATATCATTAGGTTTTCCGCGAGAAATCGTGGAATAAACAGAGTTTTGAAATAATGCAAAGAATCCAAATATCCCTCGAACTATTGCAGGAGGTTTTGTCCGGAAACTGGTAATACTAAAATAATTTCCTGTGTTCTGTTTTAGTTTTCATAGGTAGTGGCTTCTTGGGATATGAAAAATATTTTAGGGGTTCGTCCATGAAAGAAAGGTTGGAGAAGCTGACCTATTGTACAGCCTCCTTGGAAGAGTGTTCTAAAAGATTAAACAATTTCGATCTAGTAATAATTTTATTGTGGTAAGAAGTTTCGAGGCTTTCTGAGATATTTTCATGTGAAAAGTAACCATCTAGAAAGAAGATCGGTTTTCCATGTAGCTTTGTTAGGCAAAATCTTCATTTGATCACGCGAAGGATAACTCTTGCTTTATGGAAGATGATATCTAATTATGCACAGTTATAATGGAGAAGTCAGTCTTTCTCCAAATACCTGCCTTCGCCTGACGTCTTTAATGATGGGAACTGAACGAAATAGGATGCCTCCCGAATAGCAGCTGGCGTTTTACGAAACAGTTTCATCACTTCCATAGGATATCACAATGTGGAAGTCCTCAGTACTTCTGCCTCCAGACCTTCAAACGTAATGTTCAAACAGAAGATCCGCCATGTTGAATGTATTTCCTGGACATTTAAACAATTTCTTCTCAGAGATACCTGATAGCAAAAAACAAACTTTAAATCCATAATAATTATCTTACTTCTGGAGTAGTCTAATCAGACTTCTTCCACTTTTGGCATATTATGGTTAAATTTCTGTTTTACTGAAATCCTGTCTAAGAAGTGATAGGTAATAAATCTGACAGTATCGCGATAAAGAGCGAAACCGACACTTTCTTCCCTTAAAAGTGTCTCACAACAGGTTACCGCGAGCTCCCTGGGGGTCCAAAGTAAGCAGAGCCCTACAAAGGATTCCATAATAAAGTGCCGTTTCATTAACCCCTATTCCTCTGCCCTAAATAATTTTTATAATCATTTTCAAGCTTTCCGCTGTCCATTTCCGTCCGGTGATCCTCCAGTTCTCTTTTTGTGATTTGTTGACATATCTAAACCTATTTAATCGAAACATTTTTTCACCGGTTTCATGTAAAAATTAATTTAAAATCTATCAAAAGTTCCTAACAAAGAGATCAGGTTCAGAGTCTTATGTGGCTAACACTGAAGCTAGTCAAGGGAAATGAAATAACACTTGCTATGGAAACCAGTTTTCCAATAAGTATAAATATAAAATTGCAAATTAAACCTTAACAGGCACCCTAATTGAAACACTGCAGAAGCGACGGACGCTTGGTTAACGAGATCAACGTCATAATTGAAATACAAACCTCTGTTCAGTATTTTGCATCCAGTGTTTCTGATGTGCTAATACCCCCACTGCTAGCGAAATAACCCTCCCCGTTGTTCTGGAAAGTGGCCCTGCTCCATGTTGTATGTACAAGGAATCAAAGTGTAATCGACATTCAGTCAAAAGCAGGCTTAATCTATGCCTATCACTAAAAAAGAAATTCAGCTAAAAGAATTAGGTGCACTACGGCGGAACTGAGCCAAGTACTGTAAACTAAATTAGGTTGTACTAAAACGCAAAACTTATTTTTGAAAGGAAAAGGGATGTTAAAACCAGCGACGCACAAACCAATGTGTTCAAAGTTTCAGCCCCCACTACTGACAGATAGTTCCATAGAACTAGTAGTAGTAGTAGTAGTATCTGCTAGACAGTTTAGGTATTACAGAGATCAGAGCAACAATCCCGGTCAGAAACCCTTCTCTCTAATTCTTCCTGTTTATTCTAAAAAGGCACTGACTTCTGTATTTAGGATTAATGCGCCAATTTTGAGGATTGATGTGTTTAAGTAACTTTTCCGTTGACATTTTCATTTCTGGTTATGTACGCGTCTTCTCAAATTCTTCAACATCACGATATGTGCGGTAGTATTATTTGAACCACTTGTCTGCAAGCATTGGTTTCAGGTTGTTTAAGCATCGAGCTTGCTAATGCAACTTTCAGGAGGCTGACAGTTTAGTTTGACCACACGCCCTGATTTTCCAGACAGCGCTGAAACGATATGCTGTAGCCCACGTCGCTTTTCAGATTCATACTACAGTGTCGGCAGGCAACCAACCTGTGCATTTCAAAGGCAGATTTTATAAAACAGCTTAAGTTTTAAACGTATGTGACCAGAGGTTGTGTACCTTCACAGTTGTTCTGTGTTACGTAGGAACAAATCGTTTGCCGATACTGTGCGACTAAGTAACTAAATCCGTGCGTCGAAACCTTCCACAAAGTGTTGATATTTATTCGATTGTTTTTTTTTTGTTTGCACTAGTGGCAAAAGTTACACAATCCTAAATCTGCAAATTCATTCACCACGAGATTTGGAAATATCTCAAATAAACACCAAATTAAAATATGAAACATTTTTAAATAATCTAGTTTTTACAATGTTATTGCTATCTAACTTTTAGTAATTTATTTCTGTTCTTTGAAATAGTACACTGCATGGACAATATAAAAATTCAAGTTTCATAAATTCTGAAAAAAGTAAGTATTGAGCCAAAAATTTCTTCCTCTCTTTCCTAAGATTTTATTCACATGGTTTTTTATATGCCTTTGGTCTAGACTACGGCTATTTTGGAGCCAAATTTAAATTAATATTGATAAATAAATTGTAATGTATATCATGCATAATCTCTACTTAACTAATACGTTCTTTAATAAATAAAATAAAGCAACGATAATAATATAATTGTAGAATTATAAATGCATGCATTAGGAAAGTACGCTTTATGACCTCTACTAGGGATTTCTTATGCTTATTATGATACCAAATATTTTTAATTACCCAATCACCCTTTTAAAATTATACGTTTTAATCCATATCTTGAGCGAGGAATATGTGTATTTAATTCGTACCCCGTTTGTACTAATTACTCGTACATACCTAAACCGAAGGAAATTATTTTTATATCAATTTGCGGCCATATCTTGATTTTTGACTAAAGAAGAAGATAACATTACGTCTAACTATTTCTGTCTCTCAAGTAGTCGTAAACATAGTGCTGAACTCAGTTTTCATGGTAAACACAGACCTTTTGTCATGGGAAGGCCGTAATATTAAGACAGCTCTTGATGTTTTGCCCCATGTTACTCGCATGTGTCGATCATTCCTGCAGTGTGTTGCTGCAGGGGCTGCACGTTGTACGTAACAAAGGCAATGAAGTCGATCACCCTGGTCAATGTAGGGAGTACAATCACCCCAAAGCCAAACCCTCGTAACAACAGATTCTGAATAAAATTCCATAGAAAATACGTGTATGTAGAAGGGAGCGTTTGGGCTGTCAGTCTGTGGCACAGAATGCAAATATATTTAAATCCAATTAGGTATCTTTTGGTCCAATAAACCAGTTGTACGTGCGCAGATTTTTTTCTCGCATGCAAGTCTCTTATCAGACCTTATACCTAGCATACAGACATGTGAGTTTGAGGGTTCGGCTCTTAATTTGATATTTATTCAGCAGAAACTTTTACAGACACGATTATTATGTGGATATTTTTCACTAATAATTGTATTCAGAAGCAAAACCAGAAAGCTTTCACAGTTTACACAGTTCATCTGAAGATAACCCTATTCTGAGATGTGACGCCATATATTCTGCTAACCAAGTGCTGATGTTTCGAATGAAACTGCTAGTTGCAACTGGAAAAATTGAGACAGAAATTTTCTAGGAAAGGTCGTTGACCATCTAAAAGACCACACCGTCTCACCACTGTGAGAAGCTCAAATCTCACAGAATTTCTTCTACTCAGCATATCTCTCACAAAAACTGACCACCTAATTAAGTAACGATACGTTTGATAATGTTTCTTGAGTAGCTAACAGTCGTTCAGTTATTCAAAGTACTGTCATTTATGGGACCACTTTTCGTAATGAAAGTTACGTTGTAATTCTGAGTATAGAATACTGGAAAAATCAATTTCTATTGCTAATACTATATCATCATGGGCCGATCCCAGTGGCCGTGCGGACTAAGGCGTGGGTCTGCGGCCGCTCGCTTACTAGGATTGTGGGTTCGAATCTCACCGGGGGCATGTATGTCTATCTCTTGCGAGTGTTCTGTGTTGTCAGGTAGAGGTCTCTGCGACGAGCTGGTCCCTCGTCCAGAGGAGTCCTGCCGAATGTGGTGTGTCTAAAAAGTGTGTGATCGTGAAGCCTCGAAAAATGAGGCGGCCTAGGCCCTCAAGGGGCTGTCGAGCCATTGGGAAAAAAATATATCATCATGGAGTTGTTGAGGAACGTATGTGGAACGAAGACAAGATAACAGGGGAAATCACCCACTGCGACAATTCTAGATTTCGTAATCTTCGTCTGAAAATTTCAGCGTAATTAACACAAAGAGAATAAGGTAGGCACGACGTTAGATATTATGGTAAATGCCAGAAATGCATACACAACTTTAGCGGGAAACCTTTAATGGAAGAAGCCACTTAGGCGACCAAGGCTCAGACTAGAGGATAAACTTTAAAAGGTTCTTAGGGAAACAGGTGTTCGTCGCGGACTTCAATCGAGTGCAGAAGACAAAGTTCAGTGCTGGCTTTTTGCGAACATCGTTACAAATTTATGTTTAATAGAAGTGGACATTTCGTGAGTAGCTGGGAGGGTATCAAATGCAGCAGGTTTTAACATATTCTTTTCTGCTACCGGATAGTTTTGAATTTATTATTCTTCTGTTTGGTATTGAATCAGTTTACATGGTATGTCCATTTTATTGGATATTAACACGTTGTGGCTAATGGTTGGAACAATGCCAAGAAATACGTCAGAAAGTGAATGCACCATGCTAGGAAGAAAATATTAAGATTCTAAATACTGTCAATACTTCCACTTTATTTTTCTATTTCAAGGAAGAGGTACTGAAGCCATTATAGAGGAAAAACCCGGAATAATGATCTTCACCTCCCTGGCGTCATCAATAGCATGTACTTAATGAAAATATCGAAACAGAGTTTGGCTCTGAATATATATACAAATACATACATATCTTAAGGAAAACAGACTGAAACGAAAATTCGAGGTATTTTAGCAACACAATTTTGTCTACCCAGTTTAATTAGGGGTGAGTGAGAAAATAACATAATTTCGTGATAAAATGTAGTTCAGCCGCATTGTAGGCACAATGTTTCAAATTTGCCATAGTACTTTTTATTTTAAGCTATTAATCTTTGTCCAAATCACGTTGATTGTAAACTGTGTCTATATATCGGCGATGGTTTTTACAATGTCTTCCACAATTACTATTGTGCGTAAACACACGTCCGGAGACACAATTTAAATACGGCAGTCACTGACAGATTCCATTTATCTGGAGTTCTGAAGTTTATCTTTTACACATGTTTCTACAAAGTAGGTACATCTGAAAATTAAACACAGATATTATGACAGGGAACAGTAATAAGGTTCGTACGTTGTCAAGGTTGATTCCGCAGCCTCCATACGGACACAAAGATACACAATTGGAAATGTGTGAGGGCAACCATCTGAACACTATTTCTGAAAGTCGGATCATGTCTCCTAGAAGACACTGAATCGCCATTACATAAAGCACAGTGTTAATCATGTTTATGTGAGCAATCGCTCTTATTACGTGACCAGAAAGGATTCAAACTCTACACACGAAATAAGTTATTTAACGTTATAAAAGACACGTAGTTAGCCGGAGGTGGGATAACCAATCGATATAATGTGTAGGCTACGGGCTGGACGACCGAATAATCATGGTTCGATTCTCGGCATGGAATATAAAAATTCTCATCTTTGCAAAGCGTCCAGACCGGCACTGCGGCCCACACAAACTCCTAGCCAATGGGCATTGGGAGATATTTCCTCGAGGCCAAATCGGTTGGGACGTGAAGCTGATCACCCTTCTACGTATAGTACACATGTTACGAATGAGTGGCTTTTTATTTTCTCTCACCCGATTGTCTTCATGACGTGCAAGGGAATAAATTTACCTTTCACGCACATAGCCTCTGTGTTACATGTCGAAGAAAGAAGATTAGTTACAAGTACAGTTCAGTCTTTTCTGGCTTGGATATCACTCATACATAGTTAACATGGGGCCACTTCGCTACAGACCAGAAGGTCGCGGATTCGTTTCCCAATTGTGTCATTGAAATTTTTCATTGACATAATCCTTTCGGTCGCACTACGGCCCTGGGCTCGACTCAGCCTGTAACATAAATGAGTACCAGGAGTATTGCTTGGGGGATAAAGGCGGCCGGTGCATAGGGCTGACAACCTTGCCACCTTCATGTGCCGATTGTCTAGAAATATGTGAGCCTCAACCTCCTGGAACCCTAAGGGCCTGTCCAGGCCTGTAATAAGATTGATTTAACTTTACCTTTGTTTTACGTAATTTACATAGAATATATTGCTGCAGAAATGTCCTGTTCTTGTATCATCCAGATTCTACGTATACATAATAACCTTTATTTCTCTACGTTATATTCCTTCGACTAAAACACAGATCACATAATATAGATGTTTGTAAAACAACTCAAACACAGAAAATCTGTAAATAAATGGAAGCCCAAAGTCATCTCAATGTTGCCTTGCTATGTTACACCACAAATTAGCCTTAATCGCCGAGCCTGGAGATCGTGTTTCAGGATCTCAGTAGCCTGTACCGCGTGACAGGAAGTTTAAATTCGGTGCTTCATATGATGCTAACCGTTCCACCAAAGATTCCTTTACTACTGCTCTCCTGTCAACAAGGGAAAGAAATGAAATCGGAAACAAATGGACACACATATAAACTTCACGTGATATTTACCGTGCATTTTTGTACAATTGATTAACTCACACCAACAAATGCACCATTTTGTGCATTTGTTGGTGTGAGTTAATCAAAGGAAACACATATATTACCGATACTTTACCCGTAAAACGATATTCCTTCATTTCCTTGCGGAGTGCATGGAACAAGAAATAACATTCAGGGTAAAAGTGATAAATGTACTCGGGATGTCCCGGGTTACATTCTCGCCCCGAAGGCCGACTATTCCGATTGAGATATTACTTTGATTCTTTAGTCTCGATAGGCAGCTGCTGGAACAGTAAATTAGAACTTCGTAACGTAACGTGGGAGATCAACACGCCGTATCGAGATATTCATACTCCTATGTTGAAGTATCGTGCGCGGCGAGGAAGTAAAAGCGTTGTGTGCGTCGGGTCGTGTAAAAGGGTAACTGGTAAGAATAAGCATGCTATGCGATAATATGCAAACAAAATACTTGAAAATCTGGGTATGCCTATAATTTCAAAAATATCCATATTCTCAGCAACCACCATAGAATGAAATTTATTTTTGGATCATCAGACAGGATGTCACAAAACCTTTCACCAGACGAGGTCTTTCCCTGTGCTTGGCGTTCCCTTAAACATAATAATTGATAGAAAACTGTTTCCTAGTTTGTTTGTGACCGAGAGAAATGTTCCCATTTCATACATTCTTTTTATACCACGGGACTTGCAGCAAAGTGGCATTGAGAAGTCGTAGCTCATTCCTGTCGTTCATTGTTTCACTGACTTTGAATCAAGACGTTTGGATGTGTCAGAGATGAATGGTTTCTACTCCAAAGGGAATTGCTTTTGCAGAATAACTCAGCCGGTAAATTACATTTTGATCAAAGATTACTGATAACTACAGAAAGGCTAGGCTATATAAAATTTGCTAGCTGAATACTTCAAGACAGGTGAATAACGAACGTCCGGAGGGAAATTTACTTACTTTTTTGTTGTGTTTACAACAAGTACGTCACGAAGGTAAGCGTATATGATATATAGCCTAAAGGTAATTTCAACTGCTTTTCCTAAAACCAATGCGTACGAACGCAAAGGGATTTCTTTGTACAGCTAGTGAACAAATTACTGTAGACCTTTTTGCACTTGACATCCATAGAAGAGACAAAGAAGTAATTAATGTAATTGTGTCAGCTTCGTAATTTATACTCGTCAACTGTGTTTTATTCTGAATAAATCTGGACTAGAAATTATCATATGCCATGCAGGTAACAATGAAATGCAGACCTAAACCTGGTTGGCCGTGGGGCGTTTTTCTTAAGCACGATGTACACCTTTTGCAGTACAAGAGCCAGTCTGGCGTCGGTCCTACATGTACAGTTAAAAGAATTATTCTATTCCAATATATGTTAAAATTAAGTTAAAATAAGTTAAAATTATTATTTAATTCCAATATATGTATTCTTCTGGTAGAGTGCATGCTTCTTTATCTGTTCATAATACTCTATTTTGGTACGTAAATCGTAGGTCCGTAATCGCCCCTACAAACTCTCGTCAGCCAATTCAATACAGTTCTAAACTAGAAGACTTGTTCCTTTAAAATCAGGTTTAATATTATCCTCTCCTATTTACTTAGTATTCTTTTTCAAAGAGTGGTTTCAACAAAAACCCGTCAAGCAATTACCTGTTCATTCCTTTTCTCCTCATTCTTCACGACTGAATGTAGCATGAACAAAAACGCCCATAATATGAAACCCTTCTTTACGTCTTTAATGTCTCGCAGCTACTGATGAATGTTCTCTGGGTCGTCCACAGGTTGTCGGTTCTTTGTGTGTGGACATTAATTACCGTCTATGAAAATTAATAGATAAAATAACATATTTGGTGATTGCACATTTATACTTTTCTTAGGACTGTTAAAATTTTTACTATTATTTCTTAGGATTGATATAATTTTCTTTATTTCATGCCAAATAACTGTCCAGTTCATTATCAACTTAATTGAGAAAAGCATGTAAAATGAAATATCATTAACCCATGATACCTAATTATGATCCTATGAAGCAGATCCGTTGTAGACAAAACATGACCTCACTAATTGGGTGTTTGTTCATTATATTTATCTTAGATAATTACAACAACAACAAGAATAAGGGACGGTAATTGTGGGATGTAACTAAACCAGTTGTTTTTCTCTGTCTTCCGACCTTTTTCTTACTTCTTCCTTTCTTTTCGCAATGTGTTTCTTTATTGTCTTTCATCCTTTCTTAAATTATTTCCTTACGTTCACTTTCTTCTTTCCCTTTCCCCGTAACAACGAAAACATAATCAATGAGGCGGCTTTAGAATTCGTGATCCCCGTGACAGTAGCGTATCTGAATCCAAACAAGTTGGGAAAAAATAAAGTTTTGAAGGCGGGATATTTGTCTAAAAGCTACGTTAAAATAAAAATACAAAAAATTCCATACAAATCAGTTTAGAACATGTTACATATTCAGTACAACGCACGGCATGCCATCAGTTTGTATGGTGAGTAGGCAACGAATATATGAATTAGGAGTCCTGGTTCTATTCCCATCAGGAACAAGGTGTTTGTGGTTTGTCCCAAGCGTCCAGGTTGGCTCTGGGGCCAACCCAGCCTCCTATTCAATGGGCCATGAAGCTAACCGTTTACATGCAACTAGTGCCGAAATTCGGATCGCGTTTAGTTACACATCTGCTGCTCCATGTGCCTTCATGGCGTACATTGATAAAAATTACCTTGATTTTTAACCCTTTAGACCTGGTAGTTAAATATATACGAATATACCACAGTGTGTAACGTTTAAAAATTCGACGTTAAACCCAACAGTGCATTTCTGTGTTTGGTATGATTCTCAGAAGAAAGAGCGATACATAGTTAACCAATCGGTTTTTATAACCCAGCTGGGTTGTGTTTACTGTGCGGTACGAGCTGAATCTTTACATATACTGCAGGTTAACAAATAACGTTTTTAGGTACATGTGGTTTTCTAAGAATCTTTTGTTTTATAGCCTGTTTTGTTTCGAAATAAATGTACATATAGACTGTACGTTTTGCTGTGTTTGTTTTGCATCATCTGATAGTATGTCCCGGGACACCTTAATTTAACGCCGTTAGTTTAATCTATGGAATGTGATTTATAAGTAATGGCAAATTGTTGAGAAGTTTTTAGAACCGCTTTTAATGAAGAATTTTAGGCGCGTTCGCAAAATTGCGAAACGCAACTATTAGCTTCATGTCTGTCTGTCTGTCTGTCTGTCCGTCCGTCTATCTGTCTCCCTGTCCGCATAAAACAACTCTACTCCCACTGAACGGATTTTCAAAAAAATTAATATTTGCGGAGTTTTCTAAAATCTGTCCAGAAAATTCAAGTTGGATTAAAATCTGAAATGAATAACGGGTACTTTACATGAAAACCTATGTAAATTTATCATAATAACTTCTTTAATTCTTTTTAGACTGAGAAGTACGTCTAACAAAAAGTGAAGAGAAAATCAGACCACACATGTTACGTTCAATACATTTTTTCCGAATATCGTGCCGTTAATGAGATAATGTGGGTAAATACGGTACAGCCAGACAGGACAAAGATGACAATGTAATACAGCGCAGAAAAGATGTGATTTGCATTCCGGATAACTGAGCAAGAATACAGACACACTCATAAAATAACACTTAATGCTTTTCTACTGCAAAAATGGTTACGCGAACGCGTCTGAATATTAAGTAATACATTGCCTGTCCTGTTTTCTAATAATGTTAACAGGTTTCATTCATCATCTTTCTTTCAGAAGGACAAAATTATTCGCTATAAAACCCTCTAAAAGAAGGACGTGGCAACAGGAAGTTACTTTCACTACAAGATAAAGAAGCTCAACAATAAAGTGGTCAATGTGCATGAATAAGGCGAAAACGCAATTTTGTTTAGTTGATGTCAGCCCAGACATGAATTAAATAGAATAAATGTATTAAACTTCGCTCAGTCAGTTGCATTAAGTGATGTTCTATTAATTTCTAAGCAAAAGGCTGCCTTGATAAATGTTGGTTAAGATATTTTCCCTACTATACGAAAATTAGGTTGCATGTGAGAGCAATATTCCAGTATTTCAGATTGTTACTCTACTTTCCGCTATCAAATCTGAAAATAATTTAATCCACCAACCTTCTCACGTCTGAGGCAATGGACTTAAAATATCTACAACAATAGTGAAGGAATATCTTGCACAATAAAATTGGCGTTTATGCAGACAATTAATCCAATAAAGTTAATGTTATTAGTAGACTAAACTGTAACACTTTAGTATAAACCAGATATTATAACATAGTAAGACAATTATCAAGAGGAAGAAGATTCTGAGGAGTTTATGCTACACCACTGAGCAACTTTACAGCACCCCCTACCCTTCTAGCCGAGCGGGGTGCAATCGATATTGTGAGCAGGAAGGGCATTCCTCCCATCTCAACCCATTCTAACGGAGTGAAATGCGTAACTGTACAGCCATGCTGAAATATTTGTTCCTTCTTACAGCTAGTCAGAATAGTATACAAATGTGTTGCTATTATTATCAGACTTCAGTCTGAAATTCGTGGCATCTGGCCGTTTTCAATGCTTGACGCCATTCGGCACAAAATAATTAATAACGGTTAATGACATTTCAGTGAGTCAAAATAGCAGTAGAGACTTGCATGTAATGGGAATTTTAAAACTTTTACACTAAAAGGTTTTAATAAAATTACTTCAGTAAATTTTTTACCTTTGGCAACTAAAGCCGTTATATTTTGGGGTAACGTAATTTCTTACCATGCTTTGTCCCACGAATTTACAGGCAAACATGACTTCATAATTGGGTGTTATAAGGGCCCTAATTGGAGTGTCCCAGAGGCAGTGAATTTGAATCACTTTAAATTATGTTGTTATATACCTCATAATTGGAAGAAAACTGCATTTTGTTTTGTAAAATGGCAATCTTCGTTTTAAATACTATAATTTGGATAGTCATTATTATGAAAACCACCAAAGACGTAAAGGGAGGTATTTGAATCTCTCACAGTATTTCACACAGACACTCTGAAAAATCTCTTGTCTACATTTAGATGCTCCAGTGCATTCTGTAACTAATAATGTGCACCGGTTTTCATGGTTATCGCTCTGAAGTGTTCGATCTCGAGCATGTTCGACAAAACATTGTGAACTTAGAACTAAAGGAATTTTTTATTTTAAATCTAGACGACGAATCTAAGTGGATACCCATTAACCATGACAAAACGACGATTCCATAAGGTAACCACATCAAATGGAGCTGTGGAATTTCTTCTGGCCATGAAGAAGTTCGCGGAGTTACATGGTGATATAGATGACAGTATAAAGGATAAAAGAAAATAGAGTGTATTTTAATGTTAGCTTGGCCGCGCGGTCTAAGGCGTGGGTCTGTGGCTGCTCGCTTTCTGGGATTACGAGTTCAAATCCCGCTGGGGTTATGGTTGTCACTTGTGAGTCTTGTGCGTTGTCAGGTAAAAGTCTCTGTGTCGGGCTGATCACTTGTTCAGGGGAGTCATATCGATTGTGGTGTGTCTAACTTAGTGCTATTGTTAAGCCTCGACAATAAGGAGACCCGGGCCCACTAAGGACTGTTGCGCCATAAAAAGAATTATAAACACATTCATAGCACTGATTTCATCTTATTGAGAGTCAATTATTTTCTTGCCAAAAGGTAATAAATAAAAGTTTTCCTCAAGTGAAAAACCTTTGGAGCTACCTTCATAATTTCGTAATATTAACATAAAGCGTATAAAATCATGAAGGTAAAAAACTTGGGTCCCTTATAATGAAACTGTGATGTATGTACAAATCTAATATTATTAATGTGACACCCAATTAGTTCGATAACCGGGAGTAGCCTAGATGTACATTAATGTTTTCACTGCAAAACAAGGTATTACAAATAATCCGTATAAAACAGACAGCCCTAAATTCCATAGAGGTACAATTTATTACGATCTATTACTTATCATAAGTAAACGATTTATTTATATCGGTGATAGCAAATTCGCATTTAGTAGTATTTACTACTATGTTTGTTCATATTAAGTAGTCCTTCAATTTAATTATTCATGGAAATTTTACCGTTATTCCTCGTTTCGTAGTGACACGAAGACACGAATATGTCAGTATCAACTACTGTGTTCCTCTTCTAAATTTGTCAGGGTTAAGTACTTAATGCTTCTCCTCGTTTACCTTTCACGAATTGGACTAAATATCATTTGACGATTAACAGCCAAATATAAAATTATAAATTCATACTCATATATATATATATGCATTAAATATGATCCCTTGGACGGGAGTCGGCCCGTGGCAAAGCTATTAACTACACGGGCGTATAGGGTACAATAAGAAACCAATGCGTTCAGCGGGATTCAAGACGGGATACCCAGTATTCCGGTAGGTGCAGCCGACCTAGACTGCTGTAAACATTACTGTTTTAAAGTACGTATATCAATATTTTGCCGATCTCAGTGGCCGTGCGGTCTAAGGCGTAGGTCTTCGGCCGCTCGCTGACTAGGATCGTGGTTTCGAATCCCACCGGGGCATGGATGTTTGTGTTGTGTTGTATAAGGACAGTAGTATGAAGGACAAAAAAGGATTACACAGTACAAAAAATGGATCAAAGGGGAAACCCCCAGGAATTAATACAAAAAAAAAAAAAAAATCCCACCGGGGGCATGGATATCTGTCTCTTGTGAGTGTTGTGTGTTGTCAGGTAGAGGTCTCTGCGACGAGCTGGTCCCTCGTCCAGAGGAGTCCTACCGAGTGTGGTGTGTCTAATGTGTGTGATCATGAAACCTCGACGAAACGAGGAGGCACAGGCCCATATAAGGCTGTCGAGCCATAGGAAAAAAAATATCAATATTTTATTCTACAAGTTTGAATGTAGTTGTACTCGTATGTATTCATTGGAGTACTTAATCAACTCCGCAAGGTTTCTCGGCAATTACTATACCATTACCAGAATTTTTAACACAAAGTCACAAATTGTAAACACTTGCTTTGTATTGTGTGTTACAATAATACGAAAATAAAACTCTTTAAAAGTTAGATTAGGATATTTATTTGAAATATATATCTTTGATATGTGTACGTATTTTAAAGAAAACTAATGTTTTAAAAATAAGAATGACATAGTCACGAATTCCGTGATTTGGTGAATTACATTCAACAGAATTAATTTATCAGTAATATGGGCAAAAATTAACGAACAGGTAAGAGATGAAACAAAGACAATGTATTTCAATAATATATTCTCAAGACTCCCTATACAGACACGTCATTCGCCTTGTTATTTTCATCAGGATTCCTTCATCCAGTCGTCAGTCCTACCGTTAACAGTAATTTGTTTGATACAGTATTTTGGAGGTGCGTGTTTTAATCTATAGTCTAAAGCCCGTAATATGGAGGGTGATCGCATATAGTGAATCGAAAATGATACGAACGAAAGTTATCATATTTGATTGTACCAGAATTATACATGAGAAGACCGAGAATTATTACGACAGAATGTAATCAGAGTAACAGACATTTGGACTGGCACTTTTCTAGTTTCGCTCGAACACAAAGTTCAGTGTTTTGTAAAAGGTGTGACATTTTACAAAAATACGCCTATAAATACCAGCCGAAAAATGTTAGCGAATTCAACTGGTTCAATTTTCAGAAAGAACTACATATCTATGCAGATGTCTATAGAATTTAACACTTTTGTAACTACATTTCAGCACCAGCAAAGTGAATACAGGAGTAGTATCCTTCATAAAGACAGGCTTTATTTGCTCTCTTTAGAGCTATTTGAAAATTAAAAGTCATAGCCATTTACATAACCGGTTTGTTACTAAATTCGTGTACTTAAAACCCAGACTTAAATATATGTAACAATAAACAAATACATTTACCAATGACATCGGAATTTTATACGTTATTCCGTTAAATGTCAAATATATATTTCATTTTATTTTTGTAAACTGTAGGTAGCAAGCAGTTCCCTCTCGCTTCTGGTAGATAATCTTAGGACTGAAAGGGTCAGTACAATATCTATTCCGAGATGTGGTGTAGGAACATTCAATTTCTTGTCTACGTTGTAGTGCAGTCTAATAGACAGCATACTCACCGAAAAATATATTACGAACCACTGACAATCTCCGTTAGGTATTACATTCGTGGAACATACAATCATTACTGGAACACGTAATAAATAAGTGGTTTCTGTATTAGTAATCCTTTCTGGAATATTGGATAAAGAAAATCCCCCTCATTTCTGCTATTTACCAAAGGAAATCAAGGAGGATACGGTGGGGGGAGAATGGTAGGTATGGGAATTGTCTACAAACTTTTAGTCGGAAAAGACGCCACTAGCAGAACTAGACGTTTATGATCGGATAATATTAAAATAGATCTTGAAGAAACAGCCTGTTATGAAGTGTACGTGATTCATCTGGCTCAGAATAGGGACCACTAAAGAAATCTTGTGAAATAAAGATTCGGGTTCAGTAAAGAAGAGGAATTACATAATCAGCTGGGCGACCATTCGATACCCCATAAAGATTCTGCTAACCTCGTTTAGTTCTTTAGTGAAAGTAATGATAAAAGTGTGTAGCGCGCTTTTCCCAATCTTTCAGTTGGATCTATGAAGTAAAGTTGAAAATTAAGTCGCACTATTTTCTATACAATTTGCAAGGTCGCATTTGTGGAAAACTACATCATATTATGAGGTTAAAAAGTTCTGCCACCTCATGATTACTTCTTTGTAGTCAATGATATGAAAAATGTGACACCTTTTGTTTCATTTTGTACGTAAGAGCAGCCCTAGCAGTAAACGATGTGACTGTACTCATGAATTGTACATAGCTAGGGAGTAGTAAGGAGCTTATAAACGTAACATTCCCTTTAATAACGCGGCATAGTGTAAGAGACAGTAACACTAAGAATAGGAGAGCAAGAAAATCGATTCCTGGAAAGGTATAAAATTGGAATGTCAAAACAACTGCGACTTTGAAAGGAAACGTAATATGTGCACGTATTTGCAGGTAACACAAATTTGTTTGAGGCTTCTACAATACGTGCAAGTTGCAGTACGTAACACAGATTTCTTTGAGGCTCCTACAATATATGCACGTTGCAGTACGTAACACAGATTTCTTTGAGGCTCCTACAATATATGCACGTTGCAGTACGTAACACAGATTTCTTTGAGGCTCCTACAATATATGCACGTTGCAGTACGTAACACAGATTTCTTGAGGCTCCTACAATATGTGCACGTTGCAGTACGTAACACAGATTTCTTTGAGGCTCCTACAATATATGCACGTTGCAGTACGTAACACAGATTTCTTTGAGGCTCACTACAATATATGCACGTTGCAGTACGTAACACAGATTTCTTTGAGGCTCCTACAATATGTGCACGTTGCAGTACGTAACACAGATTTCTTTGAGGCTCCTACAATATTGCACGTTGCAGTACGTAACACAGATTTCTTTGAGGCTCCTACAATATATGCACGTTGCAGTACGTAACACAGATTTCTTTGAGGCCCTACAATATTGCACGTTGCAGTACGTAACACAGATTTCTTTGAGGCTCCTACAATATGTCAGTTGCAGTACGTAACACAGATTTCTTTGAGGCTCCACATATATGCACGTTCAGTACGTAACACAGATTTCTTGAGGCTCCACATATATGCACGTTGCAGTACGTAACACAGATTTCTTTGAGGCTCCACAATAGTGCACGTTGCAGTACGTAACACAGATTTCTTTGAGGCTCCACAATATTGCACGTTGCAGTACGTAACACAGATTTCTTGAGGCTCCTACAATATTGCACGTTGCAGAAACGTAACACAGATTTCTTTGAGGCTCCACAATATGTGCACGTTGCAGTACGTAACACAGATTTCTTGAGGCTCCTAAAAATAGTGCACGTTGCAGTACGTAACACAGATTTTCTTTGAGCTCCTACAATATATGCACGTGCAGTACGTAACACAGATTTCTTTGAGGCACCTACAATATATGCACGTTGCAGTACGTAACACAGATTTCTTTGAGGCTCCACAATAATGCACGTTGCAGTACGTAACACAGATTTCTTTGAGGCTCCTTACATATAGCACGTGCATAGTAACAGATTTTAACCTACAATATAGAGTTGCAACGAACACGATTTCTTGAGGTCTAAATATTGCAGTTCAGTAAACACGATCTTTGAGGCCCTAAATATGTGCACGTTTGCAGTACAACACAATTTCTTGAGGCTCCTACAATATTGCACGTTGCAGTACGTAACACAGATTTTTGAGGCTCCTACAATATGCAGTTGCAGTACGTAACACAGATTTCTTGAGGCTCCACAATTATGCACGTTGCAGTACGTAACACAGATTTCTTGAGGCTACAATATGTGCACGTGCAGTACGTAACACAGATTTCTTGAGGCTCCACAATATTGCACGTTGCAGTACGTAACACAGATTTCTTTGAGGCTCCTACAATATATGCACGTTGCAGTACGTAACACAGATTTCTTTGAGGCTCCCACAATATGTGCACGTTGCAGTACGTAACACAGATTTCTTTGAGGCTCCTACAATAATGCACGTTGCAGTACGACACAGATTCTTTGAGGCTCCACAATATGCACGTTGCAGACTAACACAGATTTCTTTGAGCTCCACAATATGTCACGTTGCAGTACGTAACACAGATTTCTTTGAGGCTCCACAATATTGCACGTTGCAGTACGTAACACAGATTCTTTGAGGCTCCTACAATATTGCACGTTGCAGTACGTAACACAGATTTCTTTGAGGCTCCTACAATATGTGCACTTGCAGTACGTAACACAGATTTCTTTGAGGCTCCTACAATATTGCACGTTGCAGTACGTAACACAGATTTCTTGAGGCCCTACAATATGTGCACGTTGCAGTACGTAACACAGATTCTTTGAGCTCCTAAATATGTCACGTTCAGTACTAACAAGATTCTTTGACTCACAATATGTGCACGTTGCAGTAGTAACACAATTTTTGAGGCTCTACAATATGTGCAGTTGCAGTACGTAACACAGATTTCTTTGAGGCTCCTACAATAGTGCACGTTGCAGTACGTAACACAGATTTCTTTGAGCTCCTACAATATGTCACGTTGCAGTACGTAACACAGATTCTTTGAGCTCTACAATATTGCACGTTGCAGTACGTAACACAGATTCTTTGAGGCTCCTACAAATGCACGTTGCAGTACTAACACAGATTTTGAGCTCCACAATATGTGCACGTTGCAGTACGTAACACAGATTTCTTTGAGGCTCCTACAATATGTCACGTTGCAGTACGTAACACAATTCTTTGAGGCTCCTACAATAGTGCACGTTGCAGTACGTAACACAGATTTCTTTGAGGCCCTACAATATTGCACGTTGCAGTACGAACACAGATTTCTTTGAGGCTCCTACAATATGCACGTTGCAGTAAACACAATTTCTTTGAGCTCCTACAATATGCACGTGCAGTACGTAACACAATTTCTTTGAGGCTCCTACAATATTGCACGTGCAGTACGTAACACAATTTTTGAGGCTCCTACAATATTGCACGTTGCAGTACGTAACACAATTTCTTTGAGGCTCCACAATATTGCACGTTGCAGTACGTAACACAGATTTCTTTGAGGCTCCTACAATATGCACGTTGCAGTACGTAACACAGATTTCTTTGAGCTCCTACAATATTGCACGTTGCAGTACGTAACACAGATTTCTTTGAGGCTCCACAATATTGCACGTTGCAGTACGTAACACAGATTTCTTTGAGGCTCCTACAATATATGCACGTTGCAGTACGTAACACAGATTTCTTTGAGGCTCCACAATATGTGCACGTTGCAGTACGTAACACAGATTCTTTGAGGCTCCTACATATTGCACGTTGCAGTACGTAACACAGATTCTTTGAGGCTCCTACAATATTGCACGTTGCAGTACGTAACACAGATTTCTTTGAGGCTCCTACAATATGTGCACGTTGCAGTACGTAACACAGATTTCTTTGAGGCTCCTACAATATGTGCACGTTGCAGTACTAACACAGATTTCTTTGAGGCTCCACAATATGTGCACGTTGCAGTACGTAACACAGATTTCTTTGAGGCTCCACAATATGCACTTGCAGTACGTAACACAGATTTCTTTGAGGCTCCTACAATATTGCACGTTGCAGTACGTAACACAGATTTCTTTGAGCTCCTACAATATGTGCACGTTGCAGTACGTAACACAGATTTCTTTGAGGCTCCTACAATATTGCACGTTGCAGTACGTAACACAGATTTCTTTGAGGCTCCTACAATATGTGCACGTTGCAGTACGTAACACAGATTTCTTGAGGCTCCTACAATATATGCACGTTGCAGTACGTAACACAGATTTCTTTGAGGCTCCTACAATATATGCACGTTGCAGTACGTAACACAGATTTCTTTGAGGCTCCACAATATATATGCACGTTGCAGTACGTAACACAGATTTCTTTGAGGCTCCCACAATATATGCACGTTGCAGTAACGTAACACAGATTTCTTTGAGGCTCCCACAATATATGCACGTTGCAGTACGTAACACAGATTTCTTTGAGGCTCCCACAATATATGCACGTTGCAGTACGTAACACAGATTTCTTTGAGGCTCCTACAATATATGCACGTTGCAGTACGTAACACAGATTTCTTTGAGGCTCCCACAATATATGCACGTTGCAGTAAGTAACACAGATTTCTTTGAGGCTCCTACAATATGTCACGTTGCAGTACGTAACACAGATTTCTTTGAGGCTCCACAATATATGCACGTTGCAGTACGTAACACAGATTTCTTTGAGGCTCCCACAATATATGCACGTTGCAGTACGTAACACAGATTTCTTTGAGGCTCCTACAATATATGCACGTTGCAGTACGTAACACAGATTTCTTTGGAGGCTCCTACAATATGTGCACGTTGCAGTACGTAACACAGATTTCTTTGAGGCTCCTACAATATATGCACGTTGCAGTACGTAACACAGATTTCTTTGAGGCTCCCACAATATATGCACGTTGCAGTACGTAACACAGATTTCTTTGAGGCTCCCACAATATTGCACGTTGCAGTACGTAACACAGATTTCTTTGAGGCTCCCACAATATATGCACGTTGCAGTACGTAACACAGATTTCTTTGAGGCTCCTACAATATATGCACGTTGCAGTACGTAACACAGATTTCTTTGAGGCTCCTACAATATTGCACGTTGCAGTACGTAACACAGATTTCTTTGAGGCTCCTACAATATATGCACGTTGCAGTACGTAACACAGATTTCTTTGAGGCTCCTACAATATGTGCACGTTGCAGTACGTAAACACAGATTTCTTTGAGGCTCCTACAATATATGCACGTTGCAGTACGTAACACAGATTTCTTTGAGGCTCCTACAATATATGCACGTTGCAGTACGTAACACAGATTTCTTTGGAGCTCCCACAATATATGCACGTTGCAGTACGTAACACAGATTTCTTTGAGGCTCCCACAATATATGCACGTTGCAGTACGTAACACAGATTTCTTTGAGGCTCCCACAATATATGCACGTTGCAGTACGTAACACAGATTTCTTTGAGGCTCCCACAATATATGCACGTTGCAGTACGTAACACAGATTTCTTTGAGGCTCCTACAATATATGCACGTTGCAGTACGTAACACAGATTTCTTTGAGGCTCCCACAATATATGCACGTTGCAGTAAGTAACACAGATTTCTTTGAGGCTCCTACAATATATGCACGTTGCAGTACGTAACACAGATTTCTTTGAGGCTCCCACAATATATGCACGTTGCAGTACGTAACACAAGATTTCTTTGAGGCTCCCACAATATATGCACGTTGCAGTACGTAACACAGATTTCTTTGAGGCTCCTACAATATATGCACGTTGCAGTACGTAACACAATTTCTTTGAGGCTCCTACAATATTGCACGTTGCAGTACGTAACACAGATTTCTTTGAGGCTCCTACAATATATGCACGTTGCAGTACGTAACACAGATTTCTTTGAGGCTCCCACAATATTGCACGTTGCAGTACGTAACACAGATTTTCTTTGAGGCTCCTACAATATGTGCACGTTGCAGTACGTAACACAGATTTCTTTGAGGCTCCTACAATATGTGCACGTTGCAGTACGTAACACAGATTTCTTTGAGGCTCCTACAATATATGCACGTTGCAGTACGTAACACAGATTTCTTTGAGGCTCCCACAATATATGCACGTTGCAGTACGTAACACAGATTTCTTTGAGGCTCCTACAATATGTGCACGTTGCAGTACGTAACACAGATTTCTTTGAGGCTCCTACAATATATGCACGTTGCAGTACGTAACACAGATTTCTTTAAGGCTCCTACAATATGTGCACGTTGCAGTACGTAACACAGATTTCTTTGAGGCTCCTACAATATATGCACGTTGCAGTACGTAACACAGATTTCTTTGAGGCTCTACAATATGTGCACGTTGCAGTACGTAACACAGATTTCTTTAGGCTCCTACAATATGTGCACGTCGCAGTACGTAACACAAATTTCTTTAAGGCTCTTACAATATTTGACCGTAGCTGTACGTAACACAAACTTGTTTGAGGCTCCTACAATATGTGCACGTTGCAGTACGTAACACAAATTTGTTTGAGGCTCTTACAATATGTGATCGTAGCTGTACGTAACACAAACTTGTTTGAGGCTCCTACAATATGTGCACGTTGCAGTACGTAACACAAATTTCTTTGAGGCTCCTACAATATATGCACGTTGCAGTACGTAACACAGATTTCTTTGAGGCTCCTACAATATGTGCACGTCGCAGTACGTAACACAAATTTCTTTAAGGCTCTTACAATATGTGACCGTAGCTGTACGTAACACAAACTTGTTTGAGGCTCTTACAATATGTGATCGTAGCTGTACGTAACACAAATTTCTTTAAGGCTCTTACAATATGTGACCGTAGCTGTACGTAACACAAACTTGTTTGAGGCTCCTACAATATGTGCACGTTGCAGTACGTAACACAAATTTGTTTGAGGCTCTTACAATATGTGATCGTAGCTGTACGTAACACAGATTTCTTTAAGGCTCTTACAATATGTGACCGTAGCTGTACGTAACACAAACTTGTTTGAGGCTCCTACAATATATGCACGTTGCAGTACGTAACACAAATTTGTTTGAGGCTCTTACAATATGTGATCGTAGCTGTACGTAACACAAATTTCTTTAAGGCTCTTACAATATGTGACCGTTGCAGTACTTAACACAGATTTCTTAGAGGCTCCTACAATATGTGCACGTTGCAGTACGTAACACAGATTTGTTTGAGGCTCTTACAATATGTGATCGTAGCTGTACGTAACACAGATTTCTTTGAGGCTCCTACAATATGTGCACGTTGCAGCACGTAACACAGATTTCTTTGAGGCTCCTACAATATGTGCACGTTGCAGCACGTAACACAGATTTCTTTGAGGCTCCTACAATATGTGCACGTTGCAGCACGTAACACAGATTTCTTTGAGGCTCCTACAATATGTGCACGTTGCAGCACGTAACACAGATTTCTTTGAGGCTCCTACAATATGTGCACGTTGCAGTACGTAACACAGATTTCTTTGAGGCTCCTACAATATGTGCACGTTGCAGCACGTAACACAGATTTCTTTGAGGCTCCTACAATATGTGCACGTTGCAGTACGTAACACAGATTTCTTTGAGGCTCCTACAATATGTGCACGTTGCAGCACGTAACACAGATTTCTTTGAGGCTCCTACAATATGTGCACGTTGCAGCACGTAACACAGATTTCTTTGAGGCTCCTACAATATGTGCACGTTGCAGTACGTAACACAGATTTCTTTGAGGCTCCTACAATATGTGCACGTTGCAGTACGTAACACAGATTTCTTTGAGGCTCCTACAATATGTGCACGTTGCAGCACGTAACACAGATTTCTTTGAGGCTCCTACAATATGTGCACGTTGCAGTACTTAACACAGATTTCTTAGAGGCTCCTACAATATGTGCACGTTGCAGTACTTAACACAGATTTCTTAGAGGCTCTTACAATATGTGCACGTTGCAGCACGTAACACAGATTTCTTTGAGGCTCCTACAATATGTGCACGTTGCAGCACGTAACACAGATTTCTTTGAGGCTCCTACAATATGTGCACGTTGCAGTACTTAACACAGATTTCTTAGAGGCTCCTACAATATGTGCACGTTGCAGTACTTAACACAGATTTCTTAGAGGCTCCTACAATATATGCACGTTGCAGTACGTAACACAGATTTCTTTGAGGCTCCTACAATATGTGCACGTTGCAGTACTTAACACAGATTTCTTAGAGGCTCCTACAATATGTGCACGTTGCAGTACTTAACACAGATTTCTTACAGGCTCCTACAAAATGTGCACGTTGCAGTACGTAACACAAATTTCTTTGAGGTTCTTACAGGTAATGATAAATAATAATGTCAACAACGACGTGTAAAATTTCAATAATTATTGTAGACATTTTAAGATATAACCCCACATTCGACATTTAAGCCTGAAATCATCCTGTGACTCTTATAATCCTGCTTTATAAGATCAAGAATGACTGTGTAAGAAATTACTCACATTATAATGCTATAGTAAATCTGTTCTTTCTGCATGTAAGACAACTGAACTTATTTTGTAACGATATGTAAACTTTACTTGCATATTTCTGAAGTTTGTATGTGTAAATAGCAAATACGAATGAGACACTATTACTTCGTAAATGCAACTCAGAAGAACTCTACAAAAAAAGTAATTTTATATAAGTAAGATACCATTCTCTGCAGCACTTCTTCCTACAATGACCATTCAATATTAATACAATGAAATGCAGGGAACAGACTCCATCATATGAAGGCAAAATTCTGCCAGATGATCCTTGTTTCATAAGAAAATCTAAGTTTTACTTCAGTTTACAGTCTACCACCGACTCCCCTCCTGAGACAGATATTCTCAATCCATATAGTAACACGCTAAATAACGCAAAAGTAAAGGTAAAAACAAATTTGTCTTTGTGCACGTAATGTGTGCAAGCAGGCGAATGGAGCTACAGCTCTACTCATTCTTAACCTCGTCCCTAAAGGGACGTAATTGGTTAGCGTCACGCCTTGATCACTTTACACCCGGGAAAGGGCCCCTAGCACGCATTGAATTCTAGGCTGGGACGGCACCAGAACCTGTCTGGACGCTTAGAAGTGATAAATACATTCCCCTGCCGAGAATCAAAACACTTTCCCTCGGACGCCCACAAGGTAGTCTAGTCGCTACGTCGACTGCTTCTCTATTTTGGCTGAGAATGATTATAACATCATACTCCACTTGCGAGTATATTATTTGATACCTTTACGAGTTGTGTGTTGTTAAAATATTCGTTGCGTAGTGAAATTAATTTCAGGAACCTCCTCGTTTATATTCCTAAAGTGGGTGAATTAAATTTGGGCGTTGTGTATTATTTTGTATTGTGCTACTTCTGTTTCAATTGCTGTCTCGAAATGCAGTGACACAAAATGAATTTGATGTACGTTTCTGATTCCTACAAACTTAAGATTTAGGCTACGTATAATTTGTTGGAACTTGTAATGTGTCCCTCTATTGATGGATGCAATAGTAACAATTAAGAAACGACAGAGTTTTTGGTGTTCCCAGACAGATAAAGTAACAACACATGGCTTGTAGCTACAGGTTATATAAGTCTGCATTACAGCCCTGGTGCGTGGTGTGTACTGCGGGTGGGGTTTGTTATTATTTTACGTGTTGGGGGTTACATCGAGGCAGGCTGGCATCTCTCAACTTCATGTCGGAGTAGGGAGGACGTTTCCCCACATACGGGAAACATCAAAACGTAATGAAGTATACTCAGTGCGGAAACTTTTATCTAAGGCTCGTAGTGTAGTGGATGTAGTGGTCCTGTTAAATTATGCTATCTAGTAACAAGATATAGTGTACGTCGACTTTTGAAAATGTTAGTTCTTGGGGAAAAGCATTAGAGAGAAAAAGGATTTAATTCCGAAATAAACGTTTCGACTATTTGTTTCTGTTCATATGACCGCTTAGAAGAGTCTCTCGAATTTTGGTGATGGAAAAATTCAATTAAAAATTACCATATCTTAAACAATTGTAATTATTTCAAGACCAGCTATACCGTACGCCTGAACACTTCACTATCCCTGATAGCGGTTCGAATCCGGCTTGGTTTATGCCCATAGGTTCAGGCTTGTTTTTGTGTGTTCTGTTGCCCTGTGTAGGTACAGATATTGCACGGTAGAGCTATTTTAAACTGTTGATTCAAAACCTTTAAAGGTACATATATTTATATTTAAAACAATCACGAATAGGAAAGAGCCAGCCGGATAACAATACATAATACATTAAGAAGAATAATTTACAAAAAAATATATATCTTTCATATTGAAAAATGAGGGTGTGTTATAATTGTTAAGATCCTGTGTCACGCAGGCAGAAATATAAAGGGTTGCGTGCTCTCAAATGTCTAAATATAACCTGATCAATGTGGGCGCGCCCTTATCCTGGTAGGGAATGAAACACTTATTAGATGACTGTGTGATTCGGGAGTGAACTATTAGTCACTCTCTCCAGTAGGCTTAGAGTCCAATCGGATGCAGCGAAAAACTCTATCAGCTCCTAGAAATGTACAGCCATATTAATTTGAGATACGAACATCATTCACGTAAGACGTAACTAATACATATTAATTTCCACGCACTGTTCATCAAAGGTACCGCTGACCTATCGGTTGCCCACAGAACAGCTGAAAGTGTCACACTTGCATATAGCATGACTGGTACTTAGACATCAAGTTATATAAAGTAACTGAACGTGTAAAATATAACAAATATAGTGTGAAAGTGTAAAATAAGTTTGTTTTGATTTTATTGTGTCGTATTATGGAATAAAGGTATGAATTTTATGCTTAAATATTTTGGAGGATTGTATATATATATATATATATATATATATCAACATGTATTGCACAAAATTATAACTAGATAAACTTATCACTTAACCCGACACGTGTTTCGGCCCAAATGGGCCATCATCACGGGTTGCTGGTTTGTATGCTTCACTGTACACTTCCTTTGGTATTGTTAAGAGTTGTAATTTTGCTGGTGATATGGTTATAACCCTGGAATGGTTATAACCATATCACCAGCAAAATTGCAACTCTTAACAATACCAAAGGAAGTGTACAGTGAAGCATACAAACCAGCAACCCGTGATGATGGCCCATTTGGGCCGAAACACGTGTCGGGTTAAGTGATAAGTTTATCTAGTTATAATTTTGTGCAATACATGTTGGTATATATATACAATTTATCATAATGGTGCACGGTGAAAGTAATGTCAAATTTTGGAGGATATATGAAACAATACCAAACACTTTCCTAGAAGAAGCATTGCAAGTATTGAAGTCAAGCTGAATGAACTAGTGGCAGGTTCTATCTTGGGGTGCAGCATCCCTTTGCTTGCGTAGCATCTAACGTGTCAGATGGAAAACTCTATGTATATTGTGAGCTCTCCGTTGCTTTGGAATCCTATGTACAAGAGCTAAAGCCTGTTATGTCTTGTTGTTGTTGGCATTGATCCCAAACCAAACTAAAGCACATAATACGCACAAGTTGCCACAGGACAATAACTAGCTGCCACCCAAGAAGGATACTTCACCAGTGGCAACACGTACACAAAGCCTGCATTATACGTACACGTAAATCATGTAAAGGTTATCAGATCAAATCGCCCTTAAACATACTCATTTATGTGAATTTCTAATGGTTCAAATAGTCCATATTAATGTAAGCCCTCCAGAGAGTTTCTAATTAAGTGACCCGACGACGATCCAAAGGCAGGCTCGAAACATGTGGAACTACCCTTACTGTATAACACGGATCAATACTTGTGTTGTCACTAAATTCCAGTTTCTCATTTGAGGCATTGTGAGTGCCCGTTTTTGAATTTCAACCAAAATATTTACCCAAGGAAAGAATTTGATAAGAGTAACACATAATCCGCTCTGATCACTTTTGTAAATTAGTGACTGGTTTTGTCGTTTTAGACGAAAAGAAAATGCAGATACATGTAGGCCACGCGCACCATTAATTAAGCAATGTATAATGCGAAACATGAAATGGGAAATCGGTAGAAGAATTTTTACGGATACATTTACAGAAAGATGGTTGAATGCAGACTAATCAGTACATTATCAAGGAATAACGCAAAGGGATATACAGTTGTAGGAAGAACCAAACGAGATAATACGAATTCTATGTAAGACGGGACAGGCCAGAGGTTTTACTACTGGACGCAGCAGCAGAAGTTATCAAATTATGTAAGCCAGGGACTGTACAAACAGGTAGACATCTAAACTCACAGAGTATGGAGTTAAATAATTTAGTGTTTAATGAAGCAAGTGTACAGCTATTTTATTGGATAATAAAACGGATCTCCCAGAACACCGAGTTAGGCACGTGACTGTAGGCAGGCAGTCAACTACTGTTCCACGCAGCTGCTGATTGCAACTTGTCTGGAATGACAATGAACCGAATTCAACCTCTGCAAATTCCTCTCAGGAACGCGTTTCTGGCACAATACCTGAGGTTAGCACATTTTGAAACACAATAAAATGTCACCGCAAAAGCACGCCAGGCATAGCAGGTCATATTAGAAACATATTTAAGCACCTTACCTTTGGCTAAGTTGCTGTCACCTTTCGACTGACGTGTTAATTGCAAAATAAAATTACCTTTTTCTATCTCATGTATTTTTCCTCAGTTCCTACACAGGTGAATTATCCAATGTCTTTATATGGATAAATACAAGTTCCATGCTCTTTAGTCGTGCGTTTCTGTATATATGTTATGTTAATATTATTTGTAATAATTATTTATTTTTATTATTTATAACGCCCTCTTTTATAATATGTGTCATATTTTGTACACTACTTGAATCCTTTGAAATTTAAAATTAGTTTACTTTCTTACAAAAATTCAGTTTTTTCTTCGCAGAGAAATATTCTGCTCCACTAGACCAATCCGTTTATGTTCTTTAAGTAAATAAGCATTCTTAATCGTCAGATTTATAAGGAATATATAAACACACTGTCAATTTACTTTGGCTAATAATGTGTACCAATGAAATCTAAAAAATTATAGATTAAATTATTATGAAATTTAAAATCAGAGGAATTAATTTCTGCCTGCCTCTTATAATGTGCAGTCTAATCAACAGTAAGGATTTAGAGGATAAAAGAAAATTGACTCTCTGAAAAAGGACTACGCGATAGTAAAAAAAACACATAACATTACCGCTTTCAAGAGCAGTACTTTGAAAGGTTTTCCTGTAACCATTATTCTCTGCAATATTTATAAGTTCTAATCATAATACTATCTACATTTTACCTGATATACCATGTAGAATATTTAATGAAAAGACTTGAATGCACGAGATATTACAAAAATTACTGTTTGAAGGAATGTAACCTGGTATCCGATGCATGACGTATTTCATATTTACCACAATAGAAAGTCAAGTTGAAATTCTGCACTTTGTTGCAAATATTCTTGTTCAATAAATGTCTTGAAATATTACTCAAATTCTGTCACGATTAAGTTATAATTTCTGTAATGCTTATTGTAAAACCTTTGGCTGGTTACTCTCGTCTTGCTGTTATTAAATTTCCCTTTTGTGTTGATCTTTAACATTGAAACATACAGGAAAACCCTACAGAGGAAGTAAAAGTGACATATTAAGTTAACTCCACTATGGTGGCTAATAATTCATTCGAAACATGAATAGACCGTGAGGTAAAATGCAGAATTTCTTAGTATTATAGTTGGTAATACTGGCACTAAACGGTTAAAACATGCTCGAAACGGATAACAAACACGCAACGCCAATGGCAGGAAATTTAGGCCTATTACAATTACAAACTGCACCTTAAAAACCACAGGACGTGGAAAAATAATAAGAAATATTAAGGCTGCAAAAATTAACAAAAGAGGTAGTACCGAAGGACGAAGAAGCCGTGCAACAAAGTAACGCTGAAGAGAAGCTTAACCTTTCTGTAATATGTATATATATATAATATATATACTATATATTACATAGTATCGGTTCTGAAGTATAGGAGAATATCTGCTAAGAAATGGCATTGTAAGGTTTTAGGAGGAGACAATAAATTACATTACTTTCCACAAAGTAATTACAGATGTCAATGGCAACACGGCTTAAAACATGCATAAAATGAGGCTGAGGAATTGTA
Source organism: Reticulitermes speratus (assembly GCA_021186555.1). Taxonomy (NCBI): domain Eukaryota; kingdom Metazoa; phylum Arthropoda; class Insecta; order Blattodea; family Rhinotermitidae; genus Reticulitermes; species Reticulitermes speratus. The sequence goes on along the minus strand of JAJKFL010000001.1, from coordinate 33,365,790 downwards.
TAGACTAGAATTTGCCATGAACCTCCCAGTTCAGGGATTCCTCGGAGATTATCTTTCCCTCTCTACACTGCTAAACGATACATCGAATCCCATAGAAAAGCGTTACAAAAAGTGAAAAAAATTTTTTATACGGACAGCCTAATTGGACACATTGTTATAGGTGATCTCCTTATGTGGAGACCTCTGTTCGGTCCCGAGGCAAGTCGTTTGAGTTTCTTGGCGCCACTTTCATCGCACCATTCCACATGAACTTCACATTCATCATGGGTCCTGACGTGGTCGGGGTAACCTATCGGCCAGTACGAAGTTATCACAACGGTTCTCAAGCTGGCCTTCAGCTCTCTGCTGATACTTAGCTGGCCTCAGTTCATGCAATATTGCCTAATAAAAAGAAGACAGATATCCTTAATTGGTAAACAAACTGTCAGTACGAATTAATGCTCAACATAATTGATGAGCGGATCGTTCCCATCTTCACGGATCAAGATTCATGCCGACAGGCTGTCGTAGTTTTCCCTCAGCGTTTGCAGACTATTGCCTGTTTTTTTCTATGGCTCAACAGCCCTATATGGGCCTGGGCCTCCTCGTTTCGTCGAGGTTTCATGATCACACACATTAGACACACCCAGTCGGTAGGACTCCTCTGGACGAGGGACCAGCTCGTCGCAGAGACCTCTACCTGACATCACACAACACTCACAAGAGACAGACATCCATGCCCCCAGTGGGATTCGAACCCACGATCCTAGTAAGCGAGCGGCCGAAGACCCACGCATAGACCGCACGGCCACTGGATCGGCCCTATTGCCTGTTATTAATCATAATTCCTTGAGGCACATCCCTTGTTTCCAGCACTAATAATGATAACAGACCAGTCATTCCACTATTAGACGCTCTTTTGTCTGAGGTATACCATGTCTAAGCAAAATATATTTTAATATTCAAAGCTGATGATGTTACACAATGCCGAAATAGGCACAAACGCATTGAGTTTCATATCTGTTATATCTGTACTTGAGTAGCATATTACATATCAACATTAATTTTTTTTTTAATTCGGACATATGTGCTTAGAAATGTTTTTTTCTTTCCGACTGTTATTCTGTGCGTAATACGAGATATGAAGTATATGACGTAGGATTAAACAGGTCTACCACTGACACAAGCAAAATTTTAAATATCTGGAGAAACTGAAGGTTTATTCGATTAATTTCTGGTTGTTCTTGCCCACGTGTTGAGTTAAGTGAGATTGGCATCGTCGTCCCCTTTCCCTCATAATCCGGATAATTGCCTGCTTGTTGCGTGCTAGCCAGGTGCAGGACTTACCATTGCAGGTGGAAGTGAATGGAAATAAAACTTGTGGAAGGAGCGAAAGCAAAACACGGTGAAACAAGGTGTACAGTAATTCATTTACCGTTCTACAGCTGCATAGATGAAAATCAGTCCACATTAAACACTTCGATGACCATAAAATATAATAAAATTTTCCGGTAGTACATACACCTCTCTGGAGTTTCAAATAAAGTATAAAGTAACTTGAGATTAAGCTTTGGAGACATGAAGAAAGAACTAAACAAGCAATGGTAATATTAATTAATACATGGAAACAACAAGAAAGAACGTTTTGAAACATAAAAAAACACTTGTCCTAATTTCTATAGTATTTAGTTATAAGTAGGCCTAAGGATATTCTGAGGTTCTGCAAGACACGAAGAAGGGAAACGCTGGCATGAAATATCCCGTTACTCACTGACTGATCTTAATTTAAAATACCTTACAGCATTAAGACGTGAAGAAAAAGGTCGCTTAAGCAAGAATCGCAAGAATACCTACATCGTTTTTAGCCTAAGACCTCAGTTACCAGGAAGTAAATGAACATTTATGAATATGAGCAGTATATTTATTTTACTTCAATTATGGTTTATTTACCGACGCTTTCAGTAGTTTAGACTGTATAGCTGTCTTTGGTAATGAGATTAGTTGTAACGGAATTTGAAAAAAATGCGGAAAGAAGTAGTTGTGGCTTAATTTCAGGCACTGCCCCTGAAATTGCCTGCCATGACATTGGAACATCTAAAAAACTAAGGACAATTCTTATTCTGGTCGAGATTTGAACTGAGCCTCTCCGGTAAGAAGCATTACGGCTGAGCTAACTTGGTCGGTAAGTAGGCACGTGTACTGCTATTGCTGAGTAGTTATACCTACAATAAACATATCTGTAAAAACTGATATCAAAACAAAAGAAACCAGTAAAATCGAAAATACCAAATTCGGAAAAACATAGTAGGTGTATTTAAACTAGATTCAGCTGAACTCTTTTTTCGTATCTGTTAAAACACAAGTACATGAATCCAGTAAGTAAAATTAATTCAAGTTCTTTGAATGCCCGAATGCAGAAATACTCGTATGGCTATTTAACTGCATGTCGTTCTCACTGTTCACATTATCACTTCACACGCCTTGCCTGACCAAGGACATTCATCTAAATATAAATGTCATTGTTGAGAGTTTCATGTGGTAAACCTGGACTAGATTGCGCCCCACTCATAGTAGCGTGTTAGACCACCTGTTGATGGGCGAGGGTTGGCGAGAAGCGTGAAGTGAAAGGCACAGTGGGAGCAAGAACTTAATGGAATTAATCAACAATGTGTCGCAACAATGCACGCATAACACAACTGAAACCGGTACGAAGATGTTTGGAAGAGACAACTGTCCTTCTGTTGCCCTATTCTTATTATGAATTTGAAACGTCACAACAAATAATATAAGAGTTAATCCTATCTTTCATACTTAGACGTCTAAGCCTGCAAGCTGAAAAGCTGAAATTTGGCTTTTATGGCGTCCCTTGTAGCATGTTACTTTGTAGCTGCAGGTACGTGCCCTAGGCGGCAATGATTACGCGAAAGAACCTGTTGTTATGCAGTAGTCGAGAGGTACCTATGAGTCGATCGGTATTGCAGTAATAACTGTTGCCGTTGAATATCTGTGCGTAGTAGCACCTCTTATTTTATTATCCCTTCTTTCAGGAAATATTCCAAGCTATTTGCATGCATATTAAATGAAATTCTAATTTAATACTATCCCTGAGGGACTGTAATCTGTGAGAGTATATTGATAGAACAGTTAATGTAAGAAAACCGTAACTGGAGGTGAGAGGTGCCAAAATCTCCCCGAATTTAGTTCAACGGGCTTTAAACTAGGTGGAAAAAAGGTAGTGTTAAGGGATCAACTATAGCTTATAATAGTGCTTCTCAAAGCTTCCAGTAACACAGATCCCTTAAACGTCCCACCAAATCTGTCGAAACCTCCACAATATTATCGCAAATCGCCAAAACACTTAAAGTTGGAATACATAAGTTGCATAATATATGTACTTAAACTATAAGAATCGTTATTAATCAAATCTAAAAATTTATACAATTCTGGTGATTTTTGTAGCAGTAATTGCAGTAAAAGTAAGACGATGAAGAAAAGGAAGAAAACATTTTCTTTTACTGAGTAGAGTCCGCCCAACTTGCGGAAGCGTTACTTTCAGTCTCGAAAAAGTACTTGCCTTAACATCTTTTGACGAGAGAAGGAAAACTATTGTCGATATTAGCACATTAAGAACACAACTGCGAGAATTTTCGAATAGTGTACTTACAACAAAATTAATGTTTTGGTACATCACAGTGTAATTCTCCGACAGTGCGTCACCGGTCTGTAGGTAAGTCCATCTGCTATAAATGTACACACTTTCTTTTAGGGTTACTTAAAACTCAAAGAAGGTATAGAGCACAAAAATAGTGTTTTTTCCGAAAGGGCAAAGAAATGAAATGTGACCAACAATTTTAATTGTACGTTAAACAAGTATTATACAAAAGAAGATAAGCTTTGTGTTATCATCTGCCTCGGAATTCACGTATTTTTCCCAACTTTGATAAACACATATCATAATAAGCATGGCGGCATAATCTTGTGCAACTCCATATATATATATATATATTTCATGACACTTAGAAGAACTGTAAATCATGGCAGGAAGAGATAGTTTAAACAGCAATTATAAAGAGAGAAACGATGGAATCACATTTTTGAAGGTTCAAGTCTTCTGGAGGGTTAAGACGTACGAACAGATCAACGAATTGTGACTTTTCCAAGGATTTTATACTTTCAGTATATCAGTAACTCTTTACCAGTCGTCAATATTTAACGATCCAGAACCACTGGAACATCAGCAACACTGCACTGAGAACCGACTTTAATTACATTAATCATGCACGTAGAGTAGGGGAAAAGTATTATTTCTGATGAACATTTTGAAGACTAAAATTTATGTAAAGTCTACATAAAATGAATTCCTTTCCCACATCAGACGAAGTCCATAACCATTGTAAAGTCCAATAAGTTAATGCTGTTTATGGAATTGCAAAAAAAAAAAAAAAAAAAAAAAGAATTACTCTGTTGCAAGAATGAAGAGTTTTTAAAATTACATCATATGGGGTGTAGACTCTCAACAGTTTACAATAATTTGAAAACTTAAAATTAATTTTGAGGAAATGCTACCTCCATTTTAGGACAGTCTTCGTGAGGTATAATGTACTTTGTGGTGTCAAGTTCCTAGGAAAATTTGGCCCTTGTACATCACTCTGTGAATACGCTGTTCCATACCCTCAATTTTGTAGCTTCTGAAAAGTTACGCACGATGTCTGACTTGACAGGATTCACGAAAAAGCCAGGAAATGTCTTAGGCTGTTCAGCAACTACTAGCTTTTGAAAGACATCTGTGCTCCAAGGAGATAATTCGCAACCGATTTAGTTATTACATGTAAAAGTCTATTTTTCACGAATAAAATAATGTTTTCTTTCATTTTTTTTTGTATTCATATGGGAAATACTTTCTGAACAATAAAGCAGACTGGGCTAGTCTTATTAAAGGCCATATAATCTTCTCTGAATAACAAACATTTCTGTGTCTAAAAGAAATACGTTATTATTAATAAGCATTTCTGTCAAGTAATTACAATAACCAACAAAAGCACATAAAGCGACTAAAAATGATACATAAAATATACAATCCTTACATTTTTCAGCGCCAAGGCGCCATCTTCAGGGAATCCAAAGTACAAAGGTTGTAATTACCAACACAACAATCTTGGTATCGCAATAATCAGATGCTCAAATATTACAATATTTTTTTTTATATGGCTCGACAGCCTTATATGGGCCTGGGCCTTCTCGTTTCGTCGAGGTTTCATGGTCACACACAGCTGAGACACACCACAGTCGGTAGGACTCCTCTGGACGAGGGACCAGCTCGTCGCAGAGACCTCTACCTGACAACACACAACACTCATAAGTGACAGACATCCATGCCCCCGGTGGGATTCGAACCCACGATCCTAGTAAGCGAGCGGCCGAAGACCCACGCCTTAGACCGCACAGCCACTGGGATCGGCAAATATTACAATATTAGAATTATAAAATTTGTTGGGCTTCAAAATTCACGTAATATGACGATGTAGGCAAGAGTCCAAGGTTTTATACAATTATATGTCACGTATACATAAAACATCTGATTATTTCAAGTATGATCCAAGAGGATCTAGTCCATGTGGTCTGTATTGGTGTTTTTCTTATCGTGCGGTGTTGTGTTTATGATTTCTGGTCGTTTTATGTACATTTGTTGGTTACTGTAAATTCTTTAAGAATAATGAACGGAGCGTATAATGTCAAAGTATTTCTGTGTTTTAATTTTAAACTAGACAACTACAAACGTGTTAAGGCATTCACTTTGAGTGTTAAACTAGGGCAAAAATATACTTCATATTTCACTCACTTTCGTCGATATAGTTCTAAGGTACATTTTTATATAAATTCAGGAATTTTGCTTTACCTTCGATAAGCTTCTTCATGCTTTTCTCATTTTTTTCTATTAAGTTTATCTAACCCAATTCTGCACTCGAAAAGTATGATAATATAAAATTAATTTCTCCTGCCAATAACTTATTTCGCTATTACCTACTGTATAAAAAGTAACTTCTTCAGAAATAATTACATTCCTTTCAACTTACTAAAAATTCTGAGTTAATTTCCATTTATAATTTATCACCTTCTCACTTAAGAATCGTGTTACATATTCCTGAATTGTTGTTCCTCTTTTGAATATGTTCCTGGGTTTGCAAGAAGCAATAAAACACTCAAGAAAAATTTTGTCTTTTTCCCTAGAGATGTGTGGCTGTAAAAACACTGATCATTCAAGACAGTCTTATTTCTAACCTTCTAACCAGTTTCTGGGGCAAATTTTGAAGTAACATTTATGACATTCCCATCTCATGCGTATCTTATATATCTTATACATTTTATTTAATATTGTATTCACCGTGCATCTTGTATAAATTAAAATTAAAACCAACTTGATGCACACTCACTATTAAAAAACTTTAATAGTAGATTAATTAACCCGACCTGACCAAAACATGTCGGGTTAATTAAACTACTATTAAAGTTTTTTTTAATAGTGAGTGTGCATGAAGTTGGTTTTAATTTTAAAATATCTTATACATATTCATATATTAATCAGACGAAATTTCACTGTTTGTTCTTCCATTTTATTCGACGCTAACCTTATCAAGCAATAAATTTATGTTATTATACATCACAAATTACAAAGACAAAACATACAAATTTGAAGCTTTCTACAAACCATTTGTTAAAAATTTTCGTACGTGATAATGTTGATATTTCAGACTTTATATTCATCACACAAGCTGATCAAAGCACAACCACAAATATACAGCGGCCTACCCAACGGTTAGAAATATTCATTTTCCATCCCTTTTTTTGTGATAGCTGTGAAAGTATCAAATGAGTGCTTTGTCAGTCATTAACCGTATCTCTATCTGTTCTCTCGTGCCCCTGTCTGTCTGTCCCTTTATATACATCTACATATAATGTCCGGTCACAAAACTCATTTGCCTTTGACTGAGAAGTTGCGAATTAAATTAAAAATTCGATGGCATTATCGATAACTGAATAGCATTTCTCAGGAATGTGCTGTACAAGTAACGCAATTTTTAATAACCTAAACCAGTTGTGGTGATTTAAAGATGAAGTATCCTATTAAGCTTATAAGTGTTGACAGTATCACTTATCTTTCCTTGTCCTGCATAGATCCATAATAATAAAATATGCAGACTTATAGTTCTACTTGTTTTATATAAACGCGAAACTTCCATCATATCGTAAGAAAAAGACATAGACTGCTTGTTCTGAAAATAGCAATATTTGAAAATACGAAGAATAAATACAAGAATGTTGTAGACAATTCCGTAATGATAAACTTCAGCGGCGTTTATGAGTGATTTGTCAAGTAGGATTAGATGGACAGGATTTGGAAGCTTACAAAATAGTTTGGCAAAAGCAAATGTAAGTGACCATTGCGTAGAACTTAGCTACATATAAGGATACTATTAAAATTAAATGGATTGCCAGGCTGTGGACTACAATTAACTTGCTCAGGTGACTTAATAGTAGATATACTGGAGGTATAGCACCGGAAGTGACGTCACACGTAAACAAAGATGGCGGATGTAAACAAAGTCACGTGACAAGGTCAATGACCTTTACCGGAAGTGACGTCACAATGTATGCAAATTGACCTAATTAATGTTTTAATTGATGTAATTAATGATTAATTGATGTAATTAATGTTTAATTGATCTAATTATTGAATAATTGATCTAATTATTGCTGAATTAACCTATAAATTACGTAATTATTTGCCTATACATAAACAAACGCCCCAGACAGTCTGGCGCCTGAACATAAACCTAACCTTATACTTTCAGTGTGTTATAACTTCCCAGACAGTGTGGCGCCTCAAGATGGCGGATGTAAACAAAGTCACGTGACAAGGTCAATGACCTTTACAGGAAATGACGCCTACACATAAACAAACGTCCCAGACAGTCTGGCGCCGTAACATTAACCTAAGCTATACGCGGTAATTTTGAATTTTAGAAATTCCGCGGTAATTTTGAATTTATACATGTGGCTACGCGGTATAATTTGAATTTTAAATGTTGGTAGTTGCGCGGTAATTTTAATTTTTACAATATGGCGGATGGGCGCTAAGTTTAAATTTAATAATATTACGGAAGAGCGGTAAGTTTAAATGTTGGTAAACGGCGCTAAGTTTAAATTTTAATAATATTACGAAAGCGCGCTAAGTTTAAATTTTAGTAATATAGTGTTTACGCGGTAATTTTAAATTTATACAAGGCATATTTGAAAATTGCGGTAATTTTGAATATTATTACAAGACAATGTGGCGCCTTTTAAACTTAATATAATGGTATATTTAACTGAAAGAGGTAGTTGCGTGGTAAGGTGTGGGACTTATGATCATAAGATCCTAGGTTCGAATACTAACTATGTCAATTACCTCTTTCTTTTAAAGGATAGGAAAAGGTTTTTATTAAACTGAAATGAAGAATACAATTCACTTTTAGTACTTACATTTATTCAATAACTTGTTGTTGTATTAACGAGGAAGCAAGTTCCCCATTGTATTTACACAGAGCGACTTTAAAGTTGCAGGTCCATTTTTCACACACAATTTACAACCACAATGAGGCAATCCATACCAATGGTGAGATTTCTTTGTACAGAACAAAGGGTACCAAGGAAACTTTTTGTAGCGATGCACTGAACAATGATTGGTTTCAACTTTGCAATTGGCAAGGCGCTTTGGTTCATTTATGTAGCCTATACCTTCATCTAGCACACAATCATGTTTGCAAGTCAACACGTGGTTTGTGATGAAGCTTACGCGTTTATTATCGTACACTATGACATACGCTAATGACGATAAACGAATGTTCTTCAACAGATCGTATGCAAATGTCAGTACTGATGGAAGTTCACCCTCAATGTTTCTTGTTTGGAATATTATTACAATAGATTCACCACTGGAAGAAGATAGCTTACAATAGCTTCCCGGAACGGACATAAACGAAATAGTACAACCCCGACCGGAAATGCATTTTTCAATATAGTCTGAATACTTCACTTTTTCCTTACAGAGTACATAAAAGTTAATTTCAGTCACCTGATTTAGAATTCCTGCTACATAGCCAGGATACACTCCGGCCACACCACACAACACTTTGTCACTGTTCATTGTTGATACGATGTCGCTTACAAGCCACAGCCACTTTGTATTTTGAACTTTGTAGGTGTCATGCCAAATGCCCACTCCAACCAGTTGATTTAAATCGTTAGATAGACGATTCATGTCCACACCGCTACCGAATGCTACGGTAGAAATATCAAGTAAATCCATCGTGTAGCCTGCAGAAAAATAAACAATTAATACTTAAAACCCGAAAATTTACGGAAAATTTACATTAATAATAATATTCACATTTAATGTTAAACGCATTTTATACTTACACAGAAGTAATGTCGATTCTACGATGGAGTGCAAGACGTCCCTAACACCACAGAAATATAAAGATGGAAATATGATTGGAATGCACAACTACATTCTAGCTACGGCAGGTTATTTCTAACTTCAAGCCCTCAGGCTCAGACGTTTTGTCGCCACAGTAGTACAAGTCTATTTATGAATTTAGAAATGCAGAACATTAACATAGCAAGGTACAGGAATAAATGTCTTTGGCGTGAATGTGTTATACAGCAATTGAAAGTCAATACCATTTATTGGTGGGGGTGCATAAAATGATTGTGCTTGCAGACAATTATCGCGCCATTGTACTAATTGCTGATGAGACTGAAAGAGCGTTAAAATTTGCGAATTTATGCACAAGTTACTTAAATATATAAGATTTTTCCACTGCACATGACTTAATAGCACATGCCCTTTGTTGCATTTAATTTGAATATGGCGTTTATAATACTTTTGAATGAAATGGTGGTTGTCGCCGAGATAATAGACAGTGTTGTTTGGTATCCCATTCTTAAAAGACACTAGGGTGAACCAAGCAGTAGGATTTAACACTACGTGATTGGAAGAACTAGCGATATTAACTTGTGGTGTTAGGAAAGCGTCAAGAAATACTGTGACACTTTTAGTTTTCGCAATGTCGAGAAAGTAAGTACGGTTTAACAGAGCCGACATCTGTAAAGAATAAAATAATATAGACTTTTGCAACAGTTTGATTTAAACACTGCATTTAACTATGATGTGAAACTTACCTTATATTAAAGTATGTCGATGAACAGCGCCAGTTTGAATGCACCGAGACACAACCTTATGCTCGGCCGGTTAGACTTATAATGAAAAATATATCGCACTCGAATATGAAGGAATCAAGTCTGAACTCGATGCACTCGGGCTAGACTTTTAGACGCCAACACACATAGCCTGAAGTATTGTTTGAACTTGTTTGTGAAATATTTGGAGCACGTCGACAGGGTGTCGCCAGATCCATTTAGCTTTACCCCTGAGGAAACACATTAGGGGTTAATGGATGATAACATCAGAATATATATAACTGGTGGCTGTAACATGTACCCATCGCGAATTTTTGACACACATAGCCTGAAGTATTGTTTGAACTTGTTTGTGAAATATTTGGAGCAAGTCGACAGGGTGTCGCCAGGTCCATCTAGCTTTACCCCTGAGGAAACACATTAGGGTTAATGGATGATAACATCAGAATTTTTGACACACATAGCTTGAAGTATTGTTTGAACTTGTTTGTGAAATATTTAGAGCAAGTCGACAGGTTGTCGCCAGGTCCATCTAGCTTTACCCCTGAGGAAACACATTAGGGGTTAATGGATGATAACATCAGAATATATATAACTGGTGGCTGTAACATGTACCCATCGCGAATTTTTGACACACACAGCCTGAAGTATTGTTTGAACTTGTTTGTGAAATATTTGGAGCAAGTCGACAGGGTGTCGCCAGGTCCATCTAGCTTTACCCTGAGATAACACATTAGGGGTTAATGGATGATAACATCAGAATATATATAACTGGTGGCTGTAACATGTACCCATCGCGAATTTTTGACACACACAGCCTGAAGTATTGTTTGAACTTGTTTGTGAAATATTTGGAGCAAGTCGACAGGGTGTCGCCAGGTCCATCTAGCTTTACCCTGAGATAACACATTAGGGGTTAATGGATGATAATATCAGAATCTATATAAGCGTTGACAGTAACATGCACCCATCGCGAATTTTTGACACACATAGCCTGAAGTATTGTTTGAACTTGTTTGTGAAATATTTAGAGCAAGTCGACAGGTTGTCGCCAGGTCCATCTAGCTTTACCCCTGAGGAAACACATTAGGGGTTAATGGATGATAACATCAGAATTTTTGACACACATAGCTTGAAGTATTGTTTGAACTTGTTTGTGAAATATTTAGAGCAAGTCGACAGGTTGTCGCCAGGTCCATCTAGCTTTACCCCTGAGGAAACACATTAGGGGTTAATGGATGATAACATCAGAATATATATAACTGGTGGCTGTAACATGTACCCATCGCGAATTTTTGACACACACAGCCTGAAGTATTGTTTGAACTTGTTTGTGAAATATTTGGAGCAAGTCGACAGGGTGTCGCCAGGTCCATCTAGCTTTACCCTGAGATAACACATTAGGGGTTAATGGATGATAATATCAGAATCTATATAAGCGTTGACAGTAACATGCACCCATCGCGAATTTTTGACACACATAGCCTGAAGTATTGTTTGAACTTGTTTGTGAAATATTTAGAGCAAGTCGACAGGTTGTCGCCAGGTCCATCTAGCTTTACCCCTGAGGAAACACATTAGGGGTTAATGGATGATAACATCAGAATATATATAACTGGTGACTGTAACATTTGAGCGTTATTCTACTTTTTGCTGCCGTGGAGATTAGTTGAATTGCCTACGTGCTTTCTTCTACATTTTGCTGCTGCTACTGGTGTGGTGTTCTACTGAATATTGTACATTTTGCTGCTGCTACTGGTGTGGTGTTCTACTGAATATTGTACATTTTGCTGCTGCTACTGCTGTTCTACTGAACATTTTGCTGGTGCTACTGCTGTGCTGTTTTACCGAACATTTTGCTGTGCTGCGATTTATATATTTACTGAACAATTTACTACTGTGAACACTTTACTGCTGGTGTGGTGATTTTTCAACTCAACATTTTTACTGCTACCGAGTATCAAGTAAGTGAATCTATAAGAATTGTAATTAATCATGGCAAAAAAACTGTTTATGAACAGGCAGAGAGCTTTTCCTTCTTCTGAAGTTCCCTCCTTAACGGAAGAACGGACGGAGTTGGAGGCTAGTTCACCTGACATAAATAACCCGATGTTAGAGACAGCAGTAGAGCTACCATTTGAAATTTTGGATGAGACCTCAAAATCTTTTCCAAAATTTAATGCAACCGGGCGAAGTTTGTTGATCAAATTTAACCCCCCGAGAGAGGAGCAGGACCCTTCCACTTACCTAAAGGAATGCATTACAGGGCTAACAAACTATCTAGTTGACGAAGTACCAAATAGAGATATGGTGGGGCTCACCATTCGAAATACGGAGAATGTGGAGGATAAGGTGGTTGGGATTAGTCTGCGTCGCCGTGACCAATTGAAACCTGATGTGGTCTGGCAAGTACTCGGGAAGGTCATCCAAAGCAACGCTCGGTTTGGTTTGACTGACCGACTCGAAGTGCGTCTGGATCATGTTAGGATGCCAGTTGGAAACGGTAAACATGCTGAGAAGACGAAGGGGCGTTCAATCGATGTATTGAGTGCAATTAAGAGAAGCATCGTTGTTGTAAAGGCTGCTTTTCTGTGTTTGGCTCACGCCCTAATTATTGCAATGGCCCGAGTAAATGGTGACCCTAAGTACGCTGTGTATAGGAATGGTAAAGGCTTGAAAGAACCTGTTGAAGAACTCCTCAAGGCTTCCGGTGTTGATTTGACCAATGGCGGGGGCCTTGAAGAACTTCAGCAGTTTCAAGACCATCTTTCGGACTACAAAATTGTGGTTTATGACGGACTGAGTCCCGATAGACTCATTTTTAGTGGAAATTCCCTTTCGGATAAGAAATTGTACCTCCTCTATGATGCTGAAACGGGTCACTATAATGTAATTACTAACATTAAGGCAGCTATGGCAAAGAGATTTGTATGCAACGCGTGTGACGCACTATACGACTGGACACATACGTGTGACAAGGCTTGCTCTCTCTGTACAGCCACGCCACCATGTGCTAAAGGTGATTCTAGGTATTGTGCTACATGTAACAGGATATTTCCTAGTGAAAAGTGTTTTCAAAATCATCTTACCCTGAGAGTGAAAGGAAAGCTAGTGTGCCAGTGGAAACAAGTATGCCGAAATTGCAGTTTCGTAGTAACTTCTGGTAATAAGCATGAATGTTTTAAGAAATTTTGTAATTTGTGTAACAAAATTCAACCTTCGGGCCATCTTTGCTACATGGCTCCACTGAAACCTAGCAGACTTTCAAACAGATTTATGTACGTTTTCTTTGATACGGAGTGTACGCAAGATCTTGAGAAGCGTGATGGGTCTTTCGAACACGTACCGAATCTTATATGTGCTCAGCAAATGTGTTCAAAGTGTGAAACCAATGATGACTTAAGTACCGATTGTGAACAGTGCGGCAAGCGTGTCCACGTGTTTTGGCAGGACCCCATAGGCAAATTTATTGATTACCTCCGGCTGTCCAGACCATTCGCGGATAAGCTGTATGTTATTTCACATAACTCTCGCGGATACGATGCACAGTTTCTACTCAGACGGTTTCTTGAACTAAGATGGATACCAAAGTTGATAATGGATGGTACGAAAATTCTTAGCATGTGTGTTGAAGATATCTACTTTGTTGACTCTTTGAACTTTATCCCGATGTCGCTGAAAAACATGCCCAAATCATTCGACCTCACATGCAGGAAGGGGTACTATCCCCATTATTTCAATACGGCCGAGAATTTAGACTATGTGGGGTCTTATCCTGAACCCAAGTTCTATGGGGCGGACTTTATGTCCAGTGATGAGAGATCCCGATTTTTGCAGTGGTACGAGGAGCAAAAAGACAAAATTTTCCGTAATAAGGAAGAGCTCTTGGCCTACTGTATGGATGACGTCAATGTACTGAGGCAGGCATGTACCGCTTTTAGGAATTTGTTTTTGAATTTGGTAAAGATGGATCCGTTTCGTGAGGCCATCACTATATCATCCATTTGCAACAAGGTATTTCGTACAATGTTTCTGAAACCCGATACTGTAGGTCTAATCCCGAGAGGGGGGTACCGAATGGGTGACCGCCAGTCTGTTGAAGCTCTTCAATGGCTGGCGTACATTGGTCGGACTAAGGAAATTACTTGTGCAGGGAATGGGAGGGAGGTTCGTTTGGATGGGGTACCAAATCTGAAAGTTGATGGGTATTGTGCAGAGACTAGGGAAGTCTTTGAATACCTAGGGTGTTTTTGGCACGGGTGTCCATGTATGCCCAATCGTCACAAGCTCATTGGTAACACTGACGAGACATTGCTGAGCAGATATGAGGAGACAATGGCGAGGTTGCAAAAGATCAGAGATGCTGGTTATAAAGTTATTTCGATCTGGGGTTGTGAGTTTAAAAAATTACTCCGAGACAATCTTGAACTGCAAAAAGAACTTGGCTCACACCCCTATGTGAAGAACTCACCCATTAATATTCGAGATGCCTTGTACGGTGGTAGAACTGAGGCTACGAAGATGTGGTACAAAGCCAAGCAGGGTGAGGAAATACACTATGTTGATGTGATCAGTCTGTATCCCTACATTTGCAAGTATGGGAAATTTCCTATTGGCCACCCAAGAGTGTATGTGGGTGCAGACTGTCCTACTGACTGCCTGGCTAGGGATGGGATTATTAAGTGTAAGGTTTTGCCACCTAGGAAGCTGTATCATCCAGTACTTCCGTATAAGAGCAATTCCAAGCTGATGTTCCCTTTGTGTTGTAAATGCGCTGACACTATGCAACAGGCCGGCTGTACACATTCTGATGAGGAACGCTGTATAGTCGGTACATGGGTTATAGATGAAGTCTGCAAAGCTGTAGAGATGGGTTACAGCTTGGTAGAGGTGTTTGAATTTTGGGAATATGATGTAACACGCTATGAAAAAGATGACGCTAATTCAGGCGGACTCTTTGCACAGTATGTGAACATGTTCCTGAAATTGAAACAAGAATCATCTGGTTTCCCATCCTGGGTGCAAAGTGAAGATGACAAAGATCAATACATTGAGGACTACCGGCGCGCAGAGGGGATTTCTCTAGACAAGGCATCTATTTCAAAAAATGCGGGGCAACGAACTTTGGCAAAGTTAAAATTAAACTCAATTGGGGTAAATGGGCACAGAACCAGAATAAGACCCAGATATCAGTCGTGACCTCAGAGAAAGAGTTTTATGAGCTGATCACATGTCCGGGTACTGAGGTCACCAACCTCATATTCCCGAACGATGAAGTGGCATGGGTTTCTTGGAAGCACACCGAGGAAAACATAGCCACAGGAAAGAACGTCAATGTTGCCGTAGCGGCATACGTGACTAGTCAAGCTCGATTAAAACTGTATGAGTATCTGAGCGAGTTGGGGGAGTCTGTCCTCTATTGCGACACCGACTCTGTCATCTACATTCACAACGTAGGTCAACCCACTAAAGTGAAGACAGGTGATTATCTGGGCGACCTCACAAATGAGTTGGAGGAGTTTGGCGCGGGCTCCTATATTGAGGAGTTTGTTTCAGGTGGCCCTAAGAACTATGCTTTTTCTGTCTTTTGCCCCTCAAATGGAGAACGAACAACAAAATGTAAAGTAAAGGGCATTACCCTGAATTATGAGAATTCCAAGGTAGTGAACTTTACTTCTCTAAGGAACATGATTTTGGAAAATGCGAACCCTGTACATGTACACAATCCAAAGAAGATTAAACGTAAACATGGTGGTATGGTTGTGTCGGAGCCCGAATCGAAGGAGTACAAAGTGGTCTTTAAGAAGCGCCGGCTTACAGACAACTTTGACTCACTTCCTTACGGCTATTAGATGGAAAAAGAAATTTGTTCAAATACATTTAGGCTTCTGAAACAATAAAAACATTTTTCGGCTTTGAAATTTTTTTAAGGCTTGCATAAATTCATAAATAGAGGCGTCATTATGCATTTAACTTCAGTTTAGAGTATGACGCTGAAGCTTCAACATCCATTTACTCTAATAGTAGCCGGTCCAAGTTCATGCGGAAAGTCAACATTTGTTATTAGATTATTACAGTGCAGAGAGCAGCTTTGTGACACGGTGTATGATAATATTGTCTGGTGCCATAGTGAAAATAACGCCCCACATCACCTAAAAGACGTATCATTTGTTAAAGGTGTTCCTAATTTTGATAATCCTAAACATGTTCCCACATTAATTGTGTTAGATGATTTGATGGACTCTGCTTATTCCACAAAAGTCAGCGAATTATTTACTAAAGGATCACATCACAGAAATATTAGTTTGGTGCTAATTACGCAAAACCTTTTTCATCAAGGCCCTTCTTCACGTGACATTTCCCTCAATAGTAAATATATAGTTGTGTTTAAAAACCCTCGAGACAAGACCCAAATTGTGCACCTTGCTCGACAAGTTTATCCTGAAAATATTTCTAGTTTTCATAAAACGTATTTAGAAGTTTGTAAAGACCCGCATTCTTATTTATTTCTTGATTTAACACAATCTATTAATGATCTGTTAAGATTTAGAACAAAGATATTTCCAGGTGAAGTAACTGAGGTGTTTGCACCTGTAGAAAGTAATGAACCGAGTGAAATCGCAATTACATTACCTGCACGTAATTAAGGACGCAAAACCACAAGCTAGACGTGCACTACTGTCTTCTGCAAGTGACGAGTTGATAAAAGTTATTATTGAATGCGCTATAAATACACTTAACGGGAATCATAAATTATCTACAGACGAGAAAACTAAACTTGGTAAATTTAAAACCAAGTTACGTACGCTAGTTAACCCTAAAATTAGCTTCAAGCGTAAACGAAAATTATTAGTTCAAAAAGGAGGGTTCATAGTTCCTTTGCTTACCAGTATTTTATCTAGTGTCATCGGGGCTCTAGTTACTAGTAATAATTAATAAATGGCTTTAAAACGTATGATTTTAATACCTCCAGAACTTTGGGAAAATCGTTTCACATCGTCACCACCACCGGTCAAAACCATACTTAAAAGTAACGATCATAGTTTTAATAAATGGACAAAGGTTCGTCTGCATCAAGACCCTTACTTGAAAACAGAAAAGCGAAAACGTGATCCTATCCCTATACCAATAATAGAAACAGGTGGTACCCCTGATAGCAAACCTACATTTAAAACTAAACGTAAACGGATAATAGGTTCAGTGCCTGTATTTAACACTGAAACTGCAGATACAGAATCTGAAACTGATGCTGAAAGTACTTCACCTGTACATACAAAGTACATTCAAGGCGTATTAAAACGTAAAGTATCGCATGACCCTACGTTCGGAGTATACCAGGATAGTGATAATGGTGGCTCTTTCAAGATTGGTAGTTCAAAGTTTAAATTTAGTAACAAACACGTGTTTGTGGATAGTAAGCGGTACAAAGCAACACGCGGTCTGTGGGAATTACTAACTAAGTCGCGACCCGACAAGAATGCAGTCACTCTCCAAGACAAACATGCATATAAACAGATATTGTTGCAATCCAATGCGCATAGAGTTGATTTCAGCCCTACCGGTAAGATCAGAGCAAATAAGGGCGTAAAATATACGCGTTTTATTTCGCGACTGTTTAATGATTCACCTAAACGAAATATAGCATGGGAATCCGTAGAGTAAACCCCCTAGGAAAACTTTATTTCGATCCAAAACATCCTGCAGGATTCGGGTCTGTTTCAAAGTTGGTAAAGGCTAGTAAAATTAATAAAAAAAAAGACGTTGAGGAGTGGTTAAGTTCGCAGGATACATATACGCTTCACAAACCGGTGCGAAAACATTTTCCCCGCAACCCATACACTGTCACAAATATTGATGATGTATGGGAAATGGATCTAGCAGACTTAAGCAGTCTGTCTCGATATAACAGTGGACATAAATATCTTCTAACAGTTATTGACGTGTTTTCACGATACGCGTGGAGTTTGCCGTTAAAAGACAAAACAGGGGCTTCTGTTACAACAGCGTTGAAAACTTTATTTAAAAATAGACAACCGCTTACATTACAGTCAGATAAAGGAACCGAGTTTGTAAATGCAACAGTTCAAAAGTATCTGAAGAATCAAGGGATAAGTTTTCATACGACACATAATCCAGACATTAAAGCTGCCATAATTGAAAGATTTAATAGGACACTGAAAAGTAAAATGTATAAGTATTTTACAAAAAATAATACATATAGATACATTAATATTCTACAAAAGCTTTTAGAGGGATACAATAATACTATTCATTCAACTATAGGAATGGCTCCAAGAAATGTCAACCCTTCCAACATTTACGCTGTGTGGCAGAGCATAAATAGAAACAGTACTGTTACCCCCCAAGGACGTGTTAAATTTAGGGTTGGTGACTTTGTGCGTATAACAAAAGAAAAGTTGAAATTTGCCAAAGGCTATGAGCAGACGTATTCCACAGAAATATTTCGGGTTGTCAAGGTCATTCGCCGCATTCCTCAACCTGTTTACGAAGTTGAAGACTTACGCAGTCAGCCTATTGAGGGTCAGTTTTACAACTATGAGCTCGTCAAGGTTACATTGTCTCCAGATACAGAATTTCAAATAGATAAAATACTGCGTTCTCGTACAAAGGGGGGCATTAAACAGCACCTTGTCAAGTGGAGAGGGTACCACGAGAAATTCAGCTCTTGGGTAAACGCTTCCGATATTAAAAGAATATAATGGAATCATTTTTCGTGGTATTACCGTCAGACAGTTCAGAAAGTTATTTTCCTCTCAATACGATAGCTAATTTTAGAACAAAGCTAGCCACCCCTATTCAACTCGAACCCAACAAGTGGGAAGTCGGTTTAGTCGAAATATCGTATCCCAGAGGTTATAAGAAGCAACCCCTGCACAATATCGTACGTTTAGATACGATGGATATCAAGTTTCCAGTAAAGAATTACGAAAATCTGCATGAAATGTTTGTAACACTAAAGCGACATTTCAAATCGCCTGAAGATAAAGAAAATTTTGTTATTAAATTTAACGAGTATCTAAATAAGCATGCACCGTTAGATGGCTACACTACAAACACTCTAGGCGTCTGCTATGGACAAAATTCACTAAAGGTAGGCGAAAATATAATATCTCACTTTCCAGTTCGTGTGTATAACGGTCTTGAAGATTTGGCTGCGACAATTATGGCACCTGCTAATTGTAGTGCCAACAAAGTATCACTACCCGAAACGGATAATTTAAACTTTGCTGCGCCAGAGCCAATATACGTATACACCGATATTATTAAACCGAATTTAGTAGGCGATTCTTACGTCAGAATGTTGACTCCTTTACACTTTCCATCTGCTGATGGTTATCATAGATTCCATTTCCCATTGTACAGACCAGTGGAACAATCATTCATAGAGTCAATAGCCATCCGTCTTGTTACAAAGTCTGGAGAAGATGTTACTTTTGACGATAGTGATATTCCATGCTTAATAACATTACACTTTAAATACAAATCCTCAGCGCAATAATACTCAGTTCATAGGGTGCCATGGATCAATATACACGGTATTACATTAATCAAAGCGGCGGTGGTGGTGATATAGGTCCAGTATATAGAGCAAGTTTCAGAGTGCAGAGGGGTAATGGTATTGGGTCATTCTTCAGGGGGCTATTTCGTTTTGTTAAGCCTTTGTTGTATTCAGGAGCTAAGGCTGTAGGTAGGGAAGCATTAAAGACGGGTTCAAATATCTTTACTGATTTACTTAATAAGCAACAGGGGCAACAAGTTGGTGATATTCTTAAATCACGTTTCGGTGAAGCAAAGGACAATCTTGAAGACAAAATTAAGAAAATGACTGGTTCTGGCTTGTGTTTAAAAAGGAAGCGGAAGTCGAAAAAGGTTCATTTACAAAGTAAACGTGGAAAGGTGAAGGATATATTTTCAAAAGCATAATTATGGAGTGTTTGAAATCGGGTCTCGATATCTTTCTCAAGCGTAGCATCCAAACGTCCATCTTAAACAGTCACACCGTTACATACAAACCTATTGCCCCTGCAGATAATCCTTGTCAGTTAGAATTTCATTGCTCTGGTCATAGTGATTTCTACATCGATTTGAATTCTGTGCGTCTACTTTTGCGCGTTAAACTTGTAAAAACTGACGGAACAGATTTCACGAGTACTGAGCCAAATACAGTTGGGTGTGTCAATAACCTGTTACATTCATTGTTTAGTGCACTAAGTGTGTCATTAAACGGAAAGCCAGTAACTCTTCACGAGACAAATTACCATTATAAGTCCTATATTGAAAAGTTGTTAAATTATGGAAAAGATGCTTCAGGGACACATTTGCTCTCAAGTTTTTGGTTTCTCGATTCAGCAGCATCAAACGGATCGTTGGGGGCAGATAAGGAGAACAAGGGTTACGTCACAAGATTAAATTATCTCAGTGAGAGTCAAACAATTGAACTCTATGGAAGACTTCACGCCGACTTATTCAATTCAGATAAAATGCTAATTAACGGCGTCGATATGAATATTAAATTGACACGTGCGCCTGAGGCCTTTTACCTCTTGGGAAATTCAGACGACGTCAAAGTTCGTATTAAAATCTTGGATGCAACTCTTTTTATCACTCAAACCGAGCTGAAACCTCCTCTGCTTCTAGCTCACGCTAATGTCTTGGGTATGAAGAGAAAGGCACATTATCCTCTTACACATACTCAGATTAAAACCTTCACAGCGAGTGCTGGGGCCCAGCAGGTCTCTATTGATAATGCATTCCTTGGACCGATCCCTGAAAGGTTACTTGTTGCAATTGTTAAAAACACCGCATTTGTTGGTTCTGCTAGTACAAATCCTTTCCAGTTTCACCATTATGACATGACCTATCTTGTTTTGTATGTAAATGGAGTTCAGTACCCTTCCGAGTCCCTAACAATGGACTGCTCTTCAACCTTCGGAGTCACAAGGGCTTACGAAACACTTTTCTCAAGTACCGGTATTCATCACGACGACCGTGGTCACATGATTACCATGGAAATGTTCACAAAAGGTTTTTTCATATTAGGCTTCGACTTAACTCCTGACAGAGAGGCTGACGAAGAACACGTTAGTCTACCTCGTCAAGGAAACGTGCGCATTGAGGCACGCTTTAAAAAGCCATTACCTGAACCTGTAACATGTATTCTGTATGCAGAATTTCCTGGGCACATTGAGATTGATAATTCCCGAAACGTCACAGTAGAATGAATACCATTCAAATCAACAAAGTGTTAACTAAACATGTTAAATATTTTCAAGGGGTATATCCTATTGATCTATTACCATCCACAATTATAAAGCCCTCCATAATTATTATAAACCTTGACAAACATTACATGCCCGGTTCGCATTGGGTAGCTCTCTGCATTTCTGAATCGGGATATGCCGATTATTTTGATTCTTATGGATTCCCGCCATTCAAACATGAAATAATAGCCTACCTACAACGCCACTCAGTATCATGGAAGTTTAACCGCCACAGACTACAGGGATTGACTTCGAATGTCTGCGGACATTTCTGCTGCCTATACGCTTTCCACAGAGCTGAGGGTCACTCAATGACGTCATTTGTGAACATGTTCACACCTGCCGACTACACCTGCAACGATATAAAGGCAGTGCGCATGTTTCGTCGTCAGTTTGGCAATTGTCCTGCTTGCGGAAGCCTGGAGGAAAAGGAGCAGCAGACGTGCAAATCACAGCTATAAATAAAGGTACGTACAGCATTACTTAATCAGTTAGCAATGGCTCTCTTAGTGATAGATTTCACCTACTTTCAAGGGAGGGATGGTGAAATCGTAGTGAAAGAGTTGGCAGCTGCCGATTCTCACAGTGACAGGGTCTCATCATATGTCTTTAAGAGACCGTACGCTTGGGAAGAAGTGCCTGCGTTTACGGCAAGACTTAACCAGGACATTAATCACGGGTGTAATTGGAATGATGGTGATATATTGTACTCTGAGTTGGAGACTGTTTTGCATCGAGAGGCATCATCAGCTGTAGCTATATATTGCTTTGGACCTAAAAAATCAGCATTTATTAGTAATCTTATCGATCGCACAGTAATCGATATTGCTCAACTAGGATGTCCGCGGGCTGCAGACATAACTTTTCCTGGCATAAGCTGTACCTTCCCGTGCCATAAAGGGTTAAACAATATTTGTGCAATGAGATCAGCGCATTCGATGGCTCAATGGCTGCACTTCCACATTCTTAGTCTTCAGTATGCAGTATGCCCGATTCAACCTGGTTGTCATTAATGTTTTCCAGATGTGGTCGTTACTTGAACGTGTATATTTCCTGAACAAGCAGAGGACCAAGTACGTCTCACTCTTTCTGGATGAAAACCTGACGCCTCAAGTGAAGATTACAAGTTCTTCGCGTAATGTGGTGTTAAATCAAATCCAGTGGTTTATTTTGGTGACATTCAAGGATGCTATTGCAAAAAATGAAGTGCATGAACTTGGTGATACACGTCATACCCTATCTATGTACTGTGGACGGTATATACGCATAATGTCTGAGGACATTCAAGTGTTTTTGAGTAAATCTGAGTGGTCATATCTCATGGAGTTGGCTGGTTCTTGTATAGACCGGCAAATACACAAACTTTATCAACTGCACGACGAAATGATTGAATGGCGAAATTCATGTCTGGAGGCTAAAAACTTCTGTACACCACCACAGACAAATGCTATCGACTTTGAAACATTGTACGACGAAATAATGTATAAAACATTCCATTAATAAAATGTAAAAGACACCATTGTGTCCATATGAAAAAAAAGAAAAAAAAATTGTGTTCTTCATTTCAGTTTAATAAAAACCTTTTCCTATCCTTTAAAAGAAAGAGGTAATTGACATAGTTAGTATTCGAACCTAGGATCTTATGATCATAAGTCCCACACCTTACCACGCAACTACCTCTTTCAGTTAAATATACCATTATATTAAGTTTAAAAGGCGCCACATTGTCTTGTAATAATATTCAAAATTACCGCAATTTTCAAATATGCCTTGTAATAAATTTAAAATTACCGCGTAAACACTATATTACTAAAATTTAAACTTAGCGCGCTTTCGTAATATTATTAAAATTTAAACTTAGCGCCGTTTACCAACATTTAAACTTACCGCTCTTCCGTAATATTATTAAATTTAAACTTAGCGCCCATCCGCCATATTGTAAAAATTAAAATTACCGCGCAACTACCAACATTTAAAATTCAAATTATACCGCGTAGCCACATGTATAAATTCAAAATTACCGCGGAATTTCTAAAATTCAAAATTACCGCGTATAGCTTAGGTTAATGTTACGGCGCCAGACTGTCTGGGACGTTTGTTTATGTGTAGGCGTCATTTCCTGTAAAGGTCATTGACCTTGTCACGTGACTTTGTTTACATCCGCCATCTTGAGGCGCCACACTGTCTGGGAAGTTATAACACACTGAAAGTATAAGGTTAGGTTTATGTTCAGGCGCCAGACTGTCTGGGGCGTTTGTTTATGTATAGGCAAATAATTACGTAATTTATAGGTTAATTCAGCAATAATTAGATCAATTATTCAATAATTAGATCAATTAAACATTAATTACATCAATTAATCATTAATTACATCAATTAAAACATTAATTAGGTCAATTTGCATACATTGTGACGTCACTTCCGGTAAAGGTCATTGACCTTGTCACGTGACTTTGTTTACATCCGCCATCTTTGTTTACGTGTGACGTCACTTCCGGTGCTATACCTCCAGTATATCTACTCTTAATTCTATTAATACGTTAATAGTATTTCTGTTTCAACAGAAGTTGACAGGTGTCATTCACGGGATAAGGCTCTGTCGAATTCTCAATAAGAGCTCTGGCCACCTAGTGTCAGACTCATCATTCAACCACGCCATACAAGCGCTCTCAATATAATCTTGTAAACCTCGTGGCACTCCTTTACCTTGATGTAAACTTAAAGTACACGAAGATAAATAAAATTTAAGGGTGCAAGCGGTGAGAATTATCAGGCCTTCACTTTTGCAACAATTTTTTGTTAGTGTTGCTTGAAACTGTTGCGTTGGAGAAATTCGTTTTCGTAAATTACATCAATTAATGTGGGGTTGTTATTGAAGGTTAGTTTTCTGACATATGACAGCGGTTGACTCTTAATCTGCAACCGATATTATGGAGAAACTTGGTGCCGCCATTTTCAAGGTACACGAAGAACTTCTCTTCGACTACTATGACAATATTTTGGCCTTAATGTTTTTTGTTGCTTATATCTTGCGGCCTCATAAACATAGTATTTTGGGGCTTTATGGTAGTTACTTACACAACAATCACTTTTCGAATATCTGGAATCTTTGTTCGCCATTTGAGTACTTTCTGTTCTGTCACAATGATCTGTTCTGGGACCTCGGCTTTTCTGTGTATTCATAGATTACGTAGGTAAAGCAATTAAGGAATCTAAGTATCTGCTCTTCGCTCATGACACCAATATTTTTAGTGCCGTTACAGTTCTTAATGATTTACTCTGCTGAAATCTGACGTTTATTCCATATGGGCTGGTGACCCGCTAATTTCACAAAATTTAATATCATTAAAACTGCACTTACTACTTTATAGACAAATACAATTTTTATTTATAATTACTTAATTTTTCCACTACAATGCCAAATGCCGCCCAGTAATTTTTTACGTAATTTTACTCACCCCTAATTTGTGATTACATTTGCTTCATTCTACCAAATTTAACACATCGAGATATAAGTGCTATTTCTTAATTTTATAATCAATCATTAGGATAATAAACGCATTGTTTTGTGTACAAAGATCAGTTACGTAGGGCCTAATCAGGTAATTACTGCCAGTAATAATTAATATTCTGTTTAGTTTGTGGCCTTATAGCAACGCGTAGAATCGGGATGTTTGCCAACTTTCTGACGGAACATAATGCATCCTTTTTGGGGCAATGTCCCAGTTTGTTATACCCTGAAAATTGAGGCAAACATTTTCTTCGAAGGTTTGGTGACTACTTGCGGAAGTTCTCGATGTGTTCGTAAAAAGCTTATTGTCTTCATTTTTACTTTTCTTAAACAGTCAAATTCCGTCTAACATTTTATTGGCGATAGAACGGCGGAGTCTTCCGTAACCCCTGAAAGATCAAAATTCGGACGATAATCTGTAGTCGATAATAACAGAGGAGATTTGTCGCACTTCCAGTAATTTATAAATTGAAAATTAGTGTGATGTGGACGAAATGACAGAGTCCAAGCGAACGGTAAATGGATAAATGAAACCACGTCATTAACTATTCCAATTGTATAGCTTGAAAGCGTCAAAAATATACTACATACTTGATTAGCTTTTTCCTACCTCTTTATTCCAATAGCATTGACTAGTGATTTAATTGGGTCCTGTAATTGAATAAATTAGCGAGTAATTACTTTATGTTGTCAAATGAAGGCGAATTTTCATAGATGGTGCGTACGACTCATGCGCACTGAGTACCCCCATATTCAGATTTCGTGTTACGTATTTTAATATGGCGGAAGCGTGTTTTTCAATAAATATTCGCTGTACATTCTATTTAAGCGGCAGCATTATCCGTCTTTAAATTTATTTACGAAAAGCGATCCTTATTTTAAATAACGCACGTTCTGCATCAGAGTCATCCGATTTTATATTTTTATGGACAAGTTTGGGCATTTCTTTCACATCTTAATAGGCTTGAATCTGAGTACTGGACAATCATAATGCAAGAATAAATTTGGAGACACAACAATCATGACTACTAGCATTCACCTCACAAAAAATGTATAACAGACTAGTAAAGAAGCTGGTTTATAATCCCAGTAGGAGACCAGGATGCATGACGTCACATCCAAGGAGACTATAATCGAAACACCTTTTCATAATTTCAGAGATCACGGATGTGACACGAATGTGATATGAAACGTATGTCGGTATTGCACGTGTCTACTCGATGACAGCACTTGAATATGAGAAACACCGTGAAATTAGCAGCGCTCCACAAGAGTGTACCAAATCAATTCTACAATTTCATGCTTTGCAGAATGCATTACAAAACTAGAAGCTCTGGATTACGGTCAGCGACAGAAGTACGCTTACTACAGGTGGGCGCACCAGTAGAAAGCAAACAAGTGTGGGCGGTCAGTATCACAAGGATCAGTTTCAAGGTGGGCGCTCTACAGAAAAGGTTGCTTATGCTGGCAGTAAATATAGACGCAGATTAGGCATACTGTGAGAATCGGTTAAATATGTCCAAGTGCCGGCAACAAACTTCGGTACCTACTCCACAGAGTCCTAGCCACAAAGTCAAGCACGTTTCTTACTGTCCATAATTATGAAACTCGGAGACGCAAGATGTCCATTTTATGGCGTCTCTGAACAAGAAAGTTGCGACAAGGGATGATAAAGCTGCCGTGTTCAGGAATACGATGAGGGAAACATCTGTGTTTGTTAATCACAGTTATCGAGTTAAGATAGCTTATACTGAGAAGTGAAAAACAGAATTTAGATTGCTTAACATACGTCTTACATAACAAAATGTACGAAAGGAACAGGCTCATTCGGAATATATATTTAAAGTATGTTTTCATTTGGTAGCTGACAAAAAGAGAATATATACTCTTCTTGGACTGCATAAGTCTGAAAATAGCGGCACTGCACTTACCGAAACGTCTGTAAAATATTTTCCAATCTACACGGCGTAAGATCCCAAACGTCTGGAATGTTTATCAACACCGTTGTGAGAAAGTAAACTCTCACACGATATTTGCAAGTTAAAAGCCTCCAGTAAATGGTACGGTGCTCACGTAGGCATATCATCAAAGAAATTACAATTCATGGAAACTGGCTCATCCACAGGGGTAATTTCTGTAATCATTTCACAAAGAAAATTCCTGTAGCACGAGCATATAAGAGAATTAAGGCCAGTAGAATTTAAGTAAGTAATTTTTATATAGATTACGGCATTTCCAATTGGTCCCATCAACGAAAATTGAAATTGTTAGTCTAATGTCAATGATGGAAAGATTTTATGAATTTAGAGCAAACGTTTAACAGGAACAATAAGTAATAAAGGGCATTACGCTTGTCGAGAACACTTCATACACTTTATTCTGAAACATCTGAAATTATTTGGCATGGTTAGCTTAATTTTCAAGTAGAGCCACCACTAAGGAAAGTAGTAACATATTGCAGGAAACGTCTCTTCTAGACACACTTCGTAAGTTCCCTCATCAATGTGAGGCACAAATTCCGAAGTGAAAGAACATTATGCTAGATGGTCTGGTATGCATTATTTCGTCTATTTATCACATGAAAATACAGTTGAATAATATGGTGGAAAAAAATGTTACACTGAGGGTACTGTAACAGCAGTAAATTAGATACTAGAAACTGCAACAGCAGTAAATTGGATATTTGAAACTGCAACAGCAGTAAATTGGACACTAGAAATTGCAACAGCAGTAAATTGGATACTAGAAAATTGTCTAGAAACTATTTCGACAATTTGT
Organism: Reticulitermes speratus; assembly: GCA_021186555.1. NCBI lineage: Eukaryota > Metazoa > Arthropoda > Insecta > Blattodea > Rhinotermitidae > Reticulitermes > Reticulitermes speratus. Next base: position 33,338,001 of record JAJKFL010000001.1, on the reverse strand, counting down.
AGAGTTTAATTCTATGAACGAGTTTCGCTATAATTGCTTTCTATTGTGATCATATAATCTTACGTATTTTGGCACTTTGTAGAATTGAAGATGAATAGAAAATTTGGAATCTTTCCTCCTCAATCTTCAGAATCAAATGAGTGAGACAGCAAGTCCTTGCGAAAAATTGGTGTCCACCACTAATTACACACAGTGTCAAGACTCTCAAGAACACAACCTGAATACTAACGGTCTTGTAATGATAAGGTTAACTGATTATAACTACTGATAAAGAGAAGTTCAATGTTGCAATGAATATGGCGAGAGTAATTGAAATTATAAGCAAGTAATATTCAGTAATCCTTTTCTTTGCATAGTCTTTCTTATGGCACGAAAATGTACGATGCCAAATTCGCTAAGTACAGGCATACACAAAAGAATGACGCGGTTTCAAAAGTGAATAAATAATTTATGTCTCATATTACACGGGCACAACATACACCATCAGCGGCGGCAACTGTCCAAGTTTCTCATGCGCTACCAGAAGTTCGCTTCTCATGCTCCCCCCCCCCCATTTTCACAGGAATGTACGATTGCTTCTCAATCGTGTTCTTCCACAGCGCTGGATCGGACGTGCTGCTGCAAATGGAGACAAGAACCTTCTTCCTTGGCCACCCCGTTTGCCAGATCTTACACCGTGCGATTTCTTTCTTTGGGGGTTCGTTAAAGACAGCGTTTATGTACCACCATTTCCCACGTCTATCCACGAAATTCGTGATCGGATAACGCATGCACTGCAGGCCATTACAGCGGACATGCTACACCGGGTCTGGGATAAGTTTTATTACCGTGTGGATGTGTGTCGTGTGACCCAGGTGCACACATTGAAGGATTGTAATTACCAAATGAGAAACTTGGACAGTTGCCGCCGCTGACGGTGTTTGTTGTGCCCGTGTAAGGTGAGAAATAAATTTTTTATTCACTTTTGAAACCGCACCATTCTTTTGTGTATGCCCTGTATAACGTCAAATGTATCAACATCGCAAAGTACATACATGTTAGCTTACAAGGTTCTTTCCCAAATGCAAATATGGTCTCTGCCAATACAAAACTTCTTAGCTATAATGATTAAATAGTTATCTTAATTAACTGCAATACTAAATATAAGCGAACATTTCGCACGAATCTCATGTTGTTGGTTTACAGAATATAAAAAATCGACTTCATAAACAGTGGTCTGTTTTCGAATACTCCCGTCCGCTCCACATTTCGGGATCTTGCATTGAGTGAAGATATTGTTATTCTGTACTCAGGTTGTATCATGGCCGACATGTCCATACAGGATATCATAGCAAGCGGAAACATGCAGTGACACAATTAAATACAGCGACTTGGATTTCGTCCTCTTTTGTAAAAATCATTGCCACTTTTCACAAGCTATTTGGGTAAAAGTCACACGGCCACATTAGTAAGTCCGTCTTTCCACATAAATACGAAAACTGGGTTAACATTACTTAAAACTTTCGGTTACGCGAATGTTCCTACACTTTCACTGCAACAACAAATATTTTTCACAAAAACTGTAGACTTGTTTGGAAATACTGTATGTAAATCGAAAATTTGAAATATACAAACGTTCCCAAACCTTAAAGTAATATGTGATATTTTGCTTGTAATATTAGTAATCCAAAACGTGATAATTATTATAAACAAATTATAGAAACGACAGTACACTGCGTAAGCTTTTAAAATTTTTATTACATGTTTATTTAGTGGAAAATATAGAATACGCTTTCAACGTAACCCTTTTTCTGTAAATAAAACGCGGTTAATTTTGATACGATGTGAATTCCCACCACTGATTTTAAAATTAACTGCTCTAAACATACTAGTAAAATTTGTAGGCCTATACAATTTTAGGCCTACCCGAGGGAAGCTGCGTAAAACATCGCACTATTGTAACTGTAAAAATGCTTTTATACAGTGTGTGTTGACTGCGTTCTTTATTGGTCGAAGTACGAAATTTTATTCCTGAAACAGCGAGATAAAAGAAACCTAAAATAATAACAAAATTATTGACAGTTATGAGAAGTAGCGTCGTATTTATGTCTGTGCGTTGGCACCACTGGAGATATATAACGTTGAGGCAAGTTTTGGCACACCCGAGGTATAATGTACCGCAGTGTGATGACATGCGACTCCCGCCGATTTGTCTCATGACTTATGAATGATATGCCAGATGGCAGCAGCCCACGATTCAGTGTGTTTCTGAATTCTAATGTAGATGGTTGTACAGCTGTAACCAGAATATGTGCATAGAAATTACACGGCAGGCAATGTATACCTTAGGCTGCATTCCTATATCTAACGTAGCTTTCTCAGTAAGGACAATAAAAACTTCAAATGTCTAGCGAAATATTTCCCACAGCAATCTTAACAGTGCTTTAATTCCCAAGTAATTTTATTTTAATATTCCGGTGTGTCAGTTCCATACATTTCAAGAGAAGAAATTACATTATTTATTAAATCTAACGCCTTATGCTGGTCAAATCATTTATTAACCTAACCGCCTCCATGGAATAGAGAGCTTACTGAGAAACAAGTCAGGAAATTCCCAGTGTTTTATGCAATAAGGCGGTACAAGAATGTACCATTCTTCTCTGACGTGAGCCAGTCTACAGTCTACTTTATTACCTCATAACGTGAAGTATTATGTTATATCAAAATTATGAATGCCAGTGTGTCCCTCCTGTTACCTTTTAAATAAACTGACATGTTTTTCGTGAAAATTAGTATAAATGTTATACCAATAGGTACCTCTCCAATGTTGTACTTCTTGGCCTGAATAAAGGTAATAATATAAACAATACAGTAATGGGAAAATGTGCTGTCGGAGACAGCACAGCATCACCTGATGTGTGGATATAAATCGTTTATGGAGAGAGATTCCAGATATTTTGGCTGCTGTGATAAGTGTGTTTGTGGAAATGGTCGCACGACTTTTTTAAGGTAATGCCGCTCTTAAAGATGTAACTTTCATACAACACAGGCGGCGCATAAAATAACCGACTGACACAACAGATTTAGCCTGCTCAAAATTCGTATAACTAACTCCGTGCAGTAAAGTTTGTCTAGAGTAGTTAACACTTCCTCAGGAAATCCAGGTATTTTGTTGAGAAATGTTCATTACCACATTAAAACAGCCCACAAACTGCCACTATTCTGAACCAGTTAAATCCCGTCTCTGCGCTCCAACTTATTTCCTTAAAATTAATTGTAACAATACCCTCGCATATATATATATATATATATATATATTCAGGTCTTCCAAAATGATCTTTTCCCTTCAGGTTTCCCCCACCAAAATACTGCTACTTTCTCCTTCTTGGATCAGAATACCTTCCTTAGAACTGTTCTCGAAATCCCTCAGTGTATGACAGATCAATTTTCACAACCATATAAAACAACCAGCAAATTTATACTTCCGTATATTGTAACCTTTATATTCTTAGGTACCAAAAGGGAAGACAAAGATTCTGAACCAAAAGGCAGCACGTTTCCCTAGAATTGAATCTGCCCGTACATGTATTTTTGATTTGTGTTTTTCCAAATATTTAAAATAAAAAATTCCTACACAAAATAAATCTAATAATTTTACTCATTCCTACAAAGATTTTCTGAAACTGCTTAGCTTTCGAAACTCCACCGAGATATATTTCTACAGTATTTCGGGTTTTTCCTCAATCTCTTCATGAATATACCATTTCAGTTCCTTACGTTAATTTATGACCTCTCTGCTTCCACTTTCTGTCTGATTCACAGTATACCTCTGTCATCTAGAAATTCAGTGCTATAGCTTTATAGGCTGGTTTACTGACGGTGTGTGTAAACATACTACGGATAATACTCTGGTAACAATGTTGTAGGTTTGACAATGTTCATTTTACGTACATCAGAATGATCAGAAACGGATGACTTCCGAAACGTTTTGTGCCTTTCTTCCTTATCTAATATTAATGTTTACGTTTTTACTTGATTTTAAGGGGTTTATTATTCTCATCCTTCATAAAACACTATTTTGACAATTAAGGGATGGGATGGACGAAATATGTAGCATGCGTGGAGTACGTAGAATGCACACAAAAGTGCAGCCGGAATACATGAAATGACAGAATGCTTGAGAGGCCTAGTCGTGGTTGGAAGCATAGAATTTGAACGTATTTTAAAGTTAAATAATTTCTTAATTTACATAATTTGTTCATTTAGCTCAGAAAAGAACTAGCGCTTGGTTCTTATGAACACAACGGTAAAGGACAGGATTGCACAAAGACGGAAAATTTATTGAAGCATCACATACTCGCTAATACGTCGATTTATTATTAACTACAGCACGGCAAAATGCACTATTTCTTTTGTCAAAACTTTTTACAATACATTTAACAGACTCAATCGATCCATGCCGGGGAATTAGTTGTGCCTTTTAGAAAGCGTTTATTTCAGTTGTTGGTCTAACTCTTTCATTGCCCTAAATCAGGTTGTTGCCCCTAACACATTCTGTAATTCCACAATTTTAATTGTACAACATTTTGAACACATTCTGCTAGACTCGTAATGGTTAGAACGATTGAAACTGTGAGCCTTATAAAACTGTCTAAAGGCATAATTTTTCTTCTTTTTTTTCCAATGGCTCGACAGCCCCTAGTGGGCCTAGGCCGCCTCATTTTTCGAGGCTTCACGATCACACTTTTTAGACACACCACGTTCGGTAGGACTCCTCTGGACGAGGGACCAGCTTGTCGCAGAGACCTCTACCTGACAACACACAACACTCACAAGAGACAGACATCCATGCCCCCGGTGGGATTTGAACCCACAATCCTAGTAAGCGAGCGGCCGCCGACCCACGCCTTAGACCGCACGGCCACTGGGATCGACTAATTTGTCTACTAGGGAACGTTATTCTCTCTCAAACGAGCAAAGTGTCTGGTGTGTATCATCATATTAGAGGTCTTCCTTCCCAAGCTTATTTTCATTTCAAAATATCTCTCTTATTATTATAAATTAAAGCGGTTTTATTATTTTTCTTGAAAACCTTTTTCTATTTATTGAGAGCTGAGGGACTTCAAGTGTGCTATATACTATGGTGTGTTACATTAATAATAGCAATATTTATTAAGTTCAATTTCTTTTTATGCTTCGGGACTACCTAGCGATGAATATCAGGTAGTATGGTACGTTGCTAATATATTAAAATTTCAACAATTAAATCAAGTCTCCATAATTTTTGTATAATTTCATTAACTCCACTAAGTATGAAGGCGATTATGATGCCATCCTGACGGTATTAATCCCCTTTGAACAGACACAGAACAGCATAACAAACTGCGAGGTGTCTGCAACTTCCCGATACTAGAGTGAAAACCTTTTTGGAGAAGGTTTAAAAGAATCCACTACTTTTCTATTTTCCATTCTCCTTTCTCGATATTCTTGTTGTACTGACAGAAAGTATTTTCAATTTCCTTCGTACGTCTCCATTCTCATTGTGTTCAAGAACAGCGGATTTAGAAGTTGTTCTCACAAAACTCGTCTCTAGTGCTCTTATTTTACGTCCTTGTCTTCTTGTTATCTGAAATATTCTTATGTAACCAAAGTCCGTATAATGTACTTTATAAAAGTATGTAAATTTTGTTCCGTACTTTATCAGGGTACGCTTATTTTTATGTATCGCATGAAACCTAAGTTTGTTGTGGTCCCTAAGCAATTTAATACTATATCTTAAACCGGTACAATTGATTTGAGAGACTATATCCAACGAAGTGTTTTTTCTACGACCGCTGCTTTCCGCTTACAAGTGGGCTTATTTAGCCTTCATCCACCTTCCAGTCATCATTTTGCATGCTTATTATATCCCTGTCATTGTAGACTAAATTTATTTAGGATTCATGTTTTCAAGCTTTTATAGCGCGGGTATTCTCTTGGGTTTTGACATCATGTAGGATCCTAGGTGGAACATACTGGTTCTATCCTTAAAATGGTGGCATTTATCCCTCTAATAAAGTCAGCGTCTACATGGACGTAATTTTACAATCGTGAGCATCGAGCAACACGTTCCTCGGAAACGTCCTTGTCAACCTACGATCCTACACGACGTGAAGTTCCAGAAGTCAACCATCTGATGTACATTCATTTATTTTGGAGTTGGAACTGCGCGAGAGACATGTCAGAATGCACTCTTACCTGCCATTTGATTAATTCTACCACGAAGCTCTCATATTATAATTTCTTCTTTAATTAGATACAGCCTGAGCCATAACGACTGATAATGTTCTTTATTCAATTTTTGTTGTTGTTGTTGTTGTTGTTGTCGGAGGTGGTGGTATATACTTTCTATTACAGAGAACTGATCATGGCACAAAACTCCCATTTTCTTATTGAGGATCGTAAGTCTTAAAAAGAGGAACTCCGGAAAATGTCAGATGAATATGTGTTCACTGATAGAGAATAAAAACGAAGATGCGATAAAAGACGACACCACATCCGGAGCTAAAAGTGCACTTAGTTCACACAAAGAGAATGTGATGGACTGAAAATGGTGGCAGCGACGAAGAGAACTCATGGCAATAAAATACGATATCTCTCGATAAGTATCTATGAAAAATAATTTGAACTTCTCTCAGTAAAGGTCTCAAAACACCTAAGAACAACGTAACATTGTTATACAAAGTTAAAGGACACTCGAGCCAGCTAACATCCCCGGAGAGAAGTTTGAAATTGCTGGTATAGTTTTTATTGGTTTCTGAGGATGTGGAAGTAATGTGAGGTTGAAAAATATAAAATTGGCAATTGTAAATTGCGAATTTTATGCGAGGAGTCTCTTCTTCAATCCCAGGATAGTCCACCAGGAAATTGTCGTAAACAAATTGGAAGGAGAGCAACATTCCTCCGAGCCCTTCGCTGTCTGCTGCCTGTTACTACTGCACCAGTGCTCCACACTCATCTATAATCAGGGGCTTGTTCTTTTGAGACCGGATTAAATTATCAAGGGACTCAGCTTGTCTCCAGTCATACAAAAAGAGCGTTCATATTTAAGCACCATTTTTGCAATCTGAAATTTGGCATATTTTTTCCTTTAAATAACATTTAGACATACCAGGTCACTATACTGTCTCTTTTGTCTTTCAATAAACTGTGAACTTTAAGGCCGTTTTTTATTCAAATTTTTAGGCAAGTTATGACACTGGAGAACACCAAAATCAATTATTCAGTACAATCCAATTTTTGCTTTACCGACAACTTCGTTATATAAACTACAAATCCTTAGGTACAACAACGCTAACAAAACCAGGAACCAGTTCTGAATACAGTCTATATATTAGATGGACTTAATATGATTTATAATTTATGCCCGATCACCAAACCGACGTCATACCACACCTATACTATAGTAAAGGGCGCGGTTTCTCCGAGCTCAGTGCAGTAATACCGAAACTGAGTAGAACTTGGTTTCTAGTTTGAATGGTTGCATTAATATTTAAGACTCATTACACAATCAGACGAGACTTCATCCTCTGCTAAACAGCAGCTTGGGGCTGAAGTTGCTTGCGGTGTGTAATTTAATTAAACGATATTCTTGTTTTGTGTGCGTGCTGCATAACGTGAAACCGACAGTGCGTGAGGTGAATGCACGATGCGTTACTGGCCCGCGCAACCAGGTTTGTTTATCAAAACTAACAATGCGCTTTAATTTGCACGGCAGTAAATAACAGTTTACATTATAACACAAAGACTGCCTACTATGTTTGTGTTCCAGGCTCAATAATATTTGATTTCAATATAATTGTAGTTGCAATTGAATAGGCTGCATGAAATGCAACAGAAAGCTACAAATGTATAACAGAAAAAATAATACATTTAGTATTAATCAAATAAAAGTGTTCCCACAGAAAATTGCTTCAAATATTCAGGTTATGGAAATTCAGATTCAACATTATAAGGATTGTAGGAGTGCATTGCCCTAATGTCATTGAACGATTTATTTAAACTTCAATATTTGAAAATTTTGTACGTGGGGATCCAATTTACAAGTTTTAAAGATATCACCCCTTGTGTTATCCTAACTCAATGATTCCAAAAAAGAATCCAGTCAAAGATAACAATTTTATTATAAAAGCTTTTATTAATATATATGTGTGTTTCACTGATTTGTTTTGGAGTAATTGGGATCCACTTTACTTTTACAATGGCTAGAAAATGTCTACGTTAGGCCAATAGCCTACTACATATTACGTACATAATTGTAGCATTGCTTTACCGAAACTAGTTAGACAACAACTCCAGTAGTTTAATATGTTATTTCACATTATGTATGCTATATTTAATGACGCTACCAGCATCCTAGAACATATAGGGTCAAATGCTAGATTCATTAGCGAGTACTGACTTACGTTCATGGAACGGCACATGGCCTAATTTGAGGTACCAGTTTGTCATTTTCCAGGAAGGACTGAAGAAAACCACGATGGCTGGTCTGCAATTTTGAGTCCGTCAGAATATGACCTGTTTTGCCTGTTACCAGAACTAGTTTCCGAATCGTTATGTTTCATTATAAACTTAGGAAATGAGTAACGCAGTATTAAAGAAACCAATAAAGACGGTGTAAACGCTTAACTGCTGATACTCGTCGATCTTTTCGGTCTGAAATCGGTAAGCAATATCCTGAGTTTTAATGTTCGTTCCACGTTGGTGGAGGAGGAACGACACTTGTAACTGGCGGGGAAGTAAACAGACGTGTGTACGGGTATCATGCTTCTTGCTCACACATTCCTCCGCAGAACGTCATCCAACCGTGCTTATCACACGGGACTAACCAGCAGTTTTAACCAATAATTTTAATCCTACGTAGCACGCAGTCTCTGATCTTTGAAAAATGCATGTTGATGATGCTAAGTGCACTGTATTCTTGGAACTAGATATCTTTTCTTGCACAAAGAGGTGCGAGAGTCCTTTATGACCATCAAGATATTTCGTTTGAAAATCTTGCAGGATGTCAAGGTACTTCATTAGGCTACGCTCCTTTGTCTCTGGTAATTATACTTTTTCTTCACAAAGACTATTCAAAAGAGATCTGGCACAGAAACATTCAGAATTCAGCCCACATCTACGACTTCCATACTGGCAAATACACGATTTTGCTTCTTCTGCTTTAATAATTTTATTTTTTCTTGTTTTTCCGTTATTTTTTTGTTTTATTCTTTGACTAGTTCTCCCTTGCAACATCTGTTTCTTCCTCTACCTTTCTGCTTTCATCTTTCTTTCCTTCACTTTTTCTTTCCCTGACTGCTGTGTTCTATTTCTCCTGACATACAGTAGGCCTATGTTTTTGTAAACAGCGCGGCCTCGAAGCCATCTACGTTATGCAGCATGTCTGCCTTGATTGGAGAAGAGTCTGTCTCCCCCGTCAGAATCCGCAAGAGGAAAAATTCACTGTACAAGTCACAAGCACGACCAATCCATACACCAGTACACAACGTCTGTGCAGACCTGGCTTAATAAAATAGTTCTGCTCTTTCGTCTAGGGAAATACCCTGCATGTTCATTTAAAAGTAGGGGTAAATATTACACATCAGCAAAACGTAATACACGTTACTGGTGTATAAGGACATCAATTATTTAAATAGGCTTATTGCTAACAATTGTTTGAGTACGAAATTCGCCGACAACAACTCGAGGGAACTTACTGTCACCTGCACATTGAGTACACAAGAAGATTCCACGGCTTCGTAACTCCATGTAACGTTTCTTTGACCTGGATCAAAACAGCAACACAGTGAAATTCACAGAGTCAGTTTAATATGTAATTAATTTGTAATATGCAAAATTAAGAATCTGCATCTTATTTAGGAAATATTCCCCTTTTTTCATTTCATTAAGAACGCTGATATACCAGTCACTACACACATATTTTTGTGGCCATATCCAAATAATTTTACTGTAAGTATATTCGTTTTGCCGATCCCAGTGGCCGTGCGGTCTAAGGCGTGGGTCTGCGGCCGCTCGCTCACTAGGATCGTGAGTTCGATTCCCACCGGGGGCATGGATGTTTGTGTTGTGTTTGTTGTAAGGACGGTAGTATAGAACGTAAAGTGACATGAAGGACGAAATGATTTAAACAGTACAAAAATGGATCAAAGGGGAAAAACCCCGGACAGACAAAAAAAAATCCCAACGGGGGCATGGATGTCTGTTTCTTGTGAGTGTTGTGTGTTGTCAGGTAGAGGTCTCTGCGACGGGCTGGTCACTCGTCCAGAGGAGTCCTACCGAGTGTGGTGTGCCTGAGTGTGATCGTGAAGCCTCGACAATGAGGAGGCCAAGGCACCCAAAAAGGGACTGTTGAGCCATAGGAAAAAAAAATATTCGTTTTAACCCGTAACTACTTTACTCCTTAATTTGTGGAGGATACTGTTTGGTGAAGGAAAGTGTATGAAGAAAGAAAGTGACGTATGAGTACTTAACAATCCTTGGCTCGATATACACTGTTCTCAAGGTATTGTGATATAGATAGGAGAGGAAGTAAAAGTCGATAAGTTCGAAGGATAAATGCATTTAAAGAGAGAGAGAGACAGAACGTGTAGATAGAATCGTTAATTAAAACTTGTGGTCGAGTGTGTTGTATGATTGTCAGTCTGTTAAACGATGATTGAAAAGAAAGACAGTAAGGGCTGTGAACAACACAGTGGGGCTAGTGTAGACACTAAGCTGCCTAATCGGATACATGAAACGAAAGTGCATTAGCCCATCACATAAAAATTACAAAAGAAAAAATTATTAATCTAATTCATATCCTCACATCCCATTTCTTCAAGACGCTTCTTGTATTGTCCTCCCATCTACGCTTATGTTTCCGAGTTACTTTTTTAGATATACTTATGTAAGCCGTCTGATTTAAAATTACCGACCGTATTACATGACATCTCAGGCTTCTGGTGGGGTTTGTCCATAGTAAGCAAGATCTGCTGCCTTAGATAAATAACAACGCTGAGGACTGCACACATCATAAATGCTGTAGTACTAACCAGTTTGTCTTCAATTGTCGCAACAACTAATCTAACCCCACATCGCACTTAGAGTTTGATAACCTTGCTTAGTGTTTAACAGGTCCTGGGGATGACGCTCAGAACACAAGCCGGACTCACTGATGTTTCTTTATTTCCTTCCTCTTTAAAAAACTAAAACTGTGCAGAGTATCCACAAAACAGACCCTCGACGTCCTACTGCATATTTTCAGGATGTATTCATTCATCATAATATTCTGCATATATATTATAAAACGTGTGCAGGTGAGCTGTTGTTAAATAAAACAAGATGTAAAAAACTACGAAATACGTAAATCCTCCCGCAACAACAGTTGTAACTCTCATTCATATAATACGAATATTTACGTCTTATGTAGTCTATACTTGTTCAGGGTGCAGAAATATTACTGAGCATGTATTTTATAGTGTAATATTCTGTGTACGGTACACTGTGAAATGGAATCCAGTTTTCACTCTCTCTCTTGGCTCCAGAGATGTGGCTATGAATTATAATTTATTTTATGCTCACAGTATTCTAGTCAGCATGGATAGTAACAATTCATATTAAACAAACAATAATTATGAAAAATCTCATTAACCCATTTGAACTACATGACCGCGGGGCGCAGTCCTGTCAGAGACACGGATGTCCATCGTTACTACGCTCGGCATACCACGGCACCCACACACCGTGGGGGATTTGTCATGGCCTAAACCTCGATGCTAGCAATGAAGTATATGTGGTTCATCAGGTTAGGAATGCATTGCACCATGCGCAATAAACAACTGAGTGACACAATCTCTGAATTGTATTCAAAGCACCATGGTATCTATCAATATTCTTGTATGTTTTGAAACCAAATCACGGAAGAGTTGAAAATATATCAAGTCCTAAATTTATTCCAACATAAAACCACTGTAAGTGTTCTTAGAGAATATTTTGATCCTTCATCTTCCCACAACAGAGTCCAAGTCCTGGCTGGAGGCAGGGACTTTTAGAAGTCATTGTAGTAACTTGCATTGTTTGACCGACTGATTGTTACATTGTTTAACGACGCTATTTCAGCTAAAAATGTTTTATATAATTCACTGCGATGGTTGCGTTATTATTAATACTGGAAGCAGGCACTGACAAGCTCTGGAAGGACGGCAGATCTAGTTAGTAAATTGGCAACCTCAGACACTAGTTGACCCCGGGGCCTAAGAGAATGTTCTGTAGGTCATTCACCTCTCTGCACCACAGTATTACTGCCTCGTAGTTTGCTGTACGCCCTACTGTACAGAGTGCTTAAAACGTCGCTTAACCTCTCTGTATTTTTCTGTGTATGACGTTTTCTTTATTGTTTTTTTAATGTGTCTTCCAGGTATGAATGTGTTGTAATACAGGAAACAAAACTATAACCCAACTGAATACACTTCAAAGATCATTAAATATTACGTGGGCGAGGTTTAAAAAGGATATTGTTATCAGCGTGACACTCCTGGAGTGGGGTCGTACGCTGTAGAAGAAAATGTTCTGCATAAGATGTAACGGAACTTGACAGACACCCTGTATTGTCATTACGTTTGCTCGCTTTTCTACGGAATCCTCAAATTGTTGGTGCAAGTTCTGTATATGGCTGGGGTAAGGTACAGATTGTTGCACAGTGTACGAATCATTTGAATTTCCAACTAGAGAAGACGGCCCGAAGTAAATCTTAGGATGTGTGTGAGCCTCATGTAAATACAAACTTGTGCTACTGTGAAGGCAAGATGCAATTTACATGATAGACTCCAGCGTGCTCACTTTATTATTAAACGTAACGTAACTTCGTAATATCTGTGAAACTCTGGATCGTACTTAATACAGGTATATAGAACAGACGGTCGCTTAGATATTTTAGCAAATAGACATACAACTGGATTACTGACAACACAAGGAGCTGCAAGCACATTGGGGTTTCTAGACAGCGTAGATTAGGCAACTCTGGTGCTAATATTAGGATGGCTGTTGGATGAATCTGACTGTGCTAATGTGTGGTAATGTTTAGCGACAGACTTTCCCAATAAGAGTGGTAACCGGTGAGTAGGATAAGGTGTGGCAATGTCTGACGGCAGTCTCTGCCAATCAGAGCAGTGGCTGTTGGATGAATTGGTTATGATAATGTGTGGTAATGTTTAGCGACAGTCGTGCCAATCAGAGCGATGGCTGTTGGCTGAATTGGCTGTGATAATGTGTGGTAATGTTTAGCAGCAGTCTTGTCAATCAAGGTGACGAAACTTCATGTTAATTTCATAATCAACTCAGTAACTGCAAACAAATATCGAAGAGAGACATCACGCCAAACCATGAGTAATTACATATTCACTTAATTAGCATTTCAGTACGTAAGCAACTTGAACACTAAGTTATTTCTTTTACCCATTGGGCCGTAGTTTTGTAGGAAGCAGAGCAATATTTACATGTCATGGACATGAGTAGGCCTAGAGTGTTTTTGTGGCTGCGGTGTTGTGATAACGTTGTAAATTCTTTATTTTGTAAAATCAGTAGAAATCTGATGTATAATATTTAAATGTCAGATGAAGTTTCCAGGTACTGCAATCAGAACAACTGACAGCTATCATACCGATACAATGTACGTAAAAATTAGGAGTTATTTCCAACATTCAAATTCAGTGCAACATTATTATTTTTGCTAATAAGACTATATTGAATTAATGTCATTACAATGAAATATAAATGACATGAATGTAATGAGATTTAGTTAATTATGCAATAACACGGTGATTAAATAAAATTCATTTAAGAACATATACAATTTTTGTGCTTTTCTAATATTTTAATTACTTTATGATCACACAGTGCATTAACTCCAATTCTTGTTCAGCCTACAGTTCTGTTACTGAATCTGGAAATTAATTCACGCCTACTGATTAACAGAAAATCTGCCTACGTTGTCGAATTTATTGATCTACAATACAAATACTGAAGAAAAATTACAAACTTTCAAGCTTTTCAATGTATAATCATATCTCTTAGTATTATTATGCGAAACTAAATAAGCTCTTTGATAATTGATTTAGTTCTTTCTTCAGTTTATCCTGAATAATTTTCTTTGTTGATAAAATAATGTAAGTTGCTGTGCTTGGAGAAATTTTTACTGCTCGTTAATTAATTCTGTTATAGATACCTTTGTAAATTAAAGCTACTGAAACCAAACCCAAGAAGTTACTTAAGCGTATTTTATATTGCATGGTTTTGTTTATAATACTTGATAATTCTATTAATTACGCACGAGAAGAAAAGTAGATAAAATGCGTGAATTTTTTGTCACATAAACTTTACTTAAGTTGACAGAGCAGGGTGAAGTGGAGAGTTACTTATTGAAGTATGTAAATTTTACACCTTCGACAGGGAAATGACCTGAAATTTGTAACTGATCGAGTTGCGAGTTTTCAGTAACTCTTTCGTTTTTCTTACTAACATCACTTCCTGAATTAGATGCGGGTTGACGCGGAGATAGCGTTTTATTTTACCCTTCCTAGACTCTATTTCCCACGGGACATCCCGGTAAAAAATCACAATTTTTTAGACTCTCTTCGTAACTTCAGAACCCCTGGTACGTGAAGAGAACGCAAGCTGCGGTGTGCTTGGTGCATGTAACTTGTTTCAAAGTCGGCAGTGTAATCTGGTCTGATGCAGGCAGAGTAATTAACAATCTGGTCTGATGCAGGCAGAGTAATTAACAATCTGGTCTGATGCAGGCAGAGTAATTAACAATCTGGTCTGATGCAGGCAGAGTAATTAACAATCTGGTCTGATGCAGGCAGAGTAATTAACAATCTGGTCTGATGCAGGCAGAGTAATAATTAACAATCTGGTCTGATGCAGGCAGAGTAATTAACAATCTGGTCTGATGCAGGCAGAGTAATTAACAATCTGGTCTGATGCAGGCAGAGTAATTAGCAATGCAAATGGGCGGCTTAGTTCACACCTTTTGACCCCAGATATCATCCTTATCACTTTATTTTAAACGCTGATATTCTTCCTTCAAAACACAAGATCATGAATTTCATTCACACAAAAGTTTTTCAAAAATACATTTTCATCTCTGAAGTTATCGAAAGAAAAGGAATATAATGAGGGAATGCTATAATATCACATAGGAAGTTTTGTGTACATCGATAAGGCTTTTAAATTTAATCAGCTGGTAGAGAAATTTCCCTGCTCGTATGAAGCCTGAATGTTCACGCTTTTTACAAAAGCCCTTAATTGGACCCAATAATAAAAAAAATAGTAATAATGTATTAATGCATCATAGCTTTATCGGAAAGCTGAGAAGGCTTAAATAAATGGATTTAGCCAATAAGGTTGCCTTCTTATCAGCTTACAGCAAACCTGGGTCTATCCTTGGAATTGTATATTTACGCTAAGAATAACGTAACAAAATCGTACAACTTAATTTCAGCTACAGTGTAGGCCACGTAAACTTGTTCCTTTTTGTAATTACGATGAGGTAAATTTCAAGCTTCACCAATACTGTCAAATTATGAAACTGATAACCGTCAAATCCTCAGTTGACAACAACATTAAAATATGTAGCGGCTGATATAAGAAATAATAAACATTACAAACGATTTGCTATTCCCACTGTTCCTACCAATCTCACTGTACAAAGGGAATCAACTCTTAATCAAGAGACACACCCGGGACTTTCCTCTGAATAATAACAGCCAGGACCTTAAAATAAAAATTCGTCTTCAATCCAAGATCTGATACTATGTTGAACTCCATATGAAGATGTAAATCTACTATATCTCAGCATATCTAGCTGATCTACAGAGACAAACGTATCAAGATTTCACGTGTTTCTGGATTATATTGGCCCACAAAAATAATGAAACTGTAATACATTTGGAAACGTAGAAAGTGCATTCATATTACTGCTACCGGAAAATAGGCGACTTTCTAAATTAGGCCTGTATGAGTTTTACCTAACACCAATGTAATCCTTACAGTAGTTAAGTAACATCTGCTATTGGAGACTACATGATTTTGTTTAAGTTTTGTGGCATTGCTCAGTCATGCATGGGCCCATTAACTGACTTGCCAAACGCACATTCAAGTGTAGGTTTCTTTATGCTTACCCGAAAGAGGGTAGTGTGTAGCTCTGGCGTGGTTTTACAACGTGCATCATGTGTGGGGTTCTTTCTTCTTCTTGTAGTCCCCCCCCCCCCTCTGTCTATCATTTATCCTCAATCCTCTGATAATAAATTTAGTTTAAGTAAAGGATGGGCCCTTCTAACATAATCATTGTAAATAGGCAATGTTTCCAAGGCAAAGTATTTCGCTGTACTCAGATACAAAGAAATATTTAAATTTACTAAGATAATAGTCCAACACCATGGACATCAAAGAAATTTGTGCTCGTAGTAGGTTATATAGGCAGCATAATAGCTTAAAATTATTAATGTGAATTAAAATTATAGTGAGAATTAAGCTACATTTAAAAAATCAAATTCAGATGCCGGGTTGTAACAATATACTTCGTCTTTTACTTAAGCAAATACGCCACTTCTCAAGATACAGTTTCCCCTCTTACGTTACTAGAAGTGTTACAGTAGAGTGAGCAGAACTCTCAGACTCGTACACGGACCGAGGTACCGCGAGAGAGTAATGGAGCATATCCTAAACACGGCAGCTGCTAGGACGCAAGGAACTCCTCCGGAAACCGCAAGTTTCGAGAGAATAAATCATATTGATGCAATTAGAGCAGCGTAAGTGAAGGTAGGCAGATTTAACTCACAATTACTCTGCAATGAATGTAAGCCTTTCGAAACAAGCACAACATCCGACAATAAATAAGGTCATCTACTTTGTACTAATTGATGACCGTCTTACAGCCAGGGCTTTATCAATTGAGCTCACAGTATGATTATTCAACCCATCAGATATAACATCCATAAACATAATATGTTACTTTAAGATCCTTAATATCCTACATGTTTCGGCATGTTAGGTGTCACCGTCAAACAATTTATTTTCTAAAAAGAAAATTTTTCCAACAGTTTCATTTATTGTTGCTTGGGTTGTTAATCAGTTGAATTATGCGTGATAACTTGGTATAATGACTGACTACAGGCTGCTGGAGTCAGGATGAAATGAAAAGTAAATACGTATTTATATTAAAGAAATGGGATTAGTATCTTAAGCAGCAGTCAGGAATGGCTTTCACTTCACCTAGATCTCGTGCCAAGTGACACTTGCCTCTACTTCCTCGTGTATCTTAATGGTGTGTAGTCTTAAAAGCAAACCTAATTAAATTACGTGCCAGTGTAAGAAAACTGAAACGAAAAATTTGTTTCCGTACGTGTGACTAAATTGATAAAAAGAATGCCTAACACATGTAGCCTTTTCTGATATACCAGTAGTTCAGAACGGTGGTACAAGTAATACATTTTATTCAGAAAGTACCCGGGTAGAAATTACCGGGATATTGCGATGATTTTGCAGGGTGCCTCTTTCATACTAAGTCTCCACCATGGATCGTATCTCACGTATACCTTCAGATGTGTTCTGCTGGTTACTAGCATTTTCAATAATGTCAAAGGCAAACGAGTAATCCGGAACTCATTGAATGCCCTTTTATTATATATATATATATATATAATATATATCCTTAACGATGAAGACACAGACCAGGAAGTTGAGTTTGTATACTAGGTGATATATGACACAAGTAATTTAACCTACTTTCAATATCCTCATCATCAAATTAAGTGCGCAGTCATACAAAAGTTACGATTCAACCGTTCATTAACCCTACATTAACCCTTCGATGCCCGCCTGAGTGCAGTGTACGGATCTCTACTTCTTAACATGTTGCTGTCCTCGGTGCACTGCGAAATCATGAATTCACTTAAAGGTAAGGTAAATTAAAAACTCATCCGTTCTGGGAATTGGTTGTAATTTAACCCCCAGCGTAGTTGAAAGGTTGTCTTCGCTGTCACTGTTTCAATATCTAATTTGTTCTTAAATACCGTTGGATATCTAATTTTCCCCTGCATATAATCTGTCCAGTTCACCCCATCCTCTACTTTTTAATGCGCTATGAATCTCTCGTTAACTATTATTATTGTTGTTGCTGTAATATCAAATGTTCTGTGCCTGAAGCTTATGTATCATCATTCAAGGTGGCTTCAAGTTACGTCAGTTCCGCTTAGAACTGGATATGTTTGCTCGGATTATAGAGATGTGAAGCAAGCCATATATATTCGAAGGCAGTAAAGGGATCTTAATTGAGACTAGGTTCCGCGGAACATCTTAGGGGTTTGGGAGAAGTTGTGGAATAGACAAATAAATAAACAAACATCTTGAAACAACGCGAAGAATTTGGAGTATCCGTCGTAATATCGCAAAAATACGAAAAAACACAACTTTTTGTAGCCTTTAAGCCACTTCATAAGCAGTGTTTCCTCCAAATGTGAAAAATTACTTTAGGAGTTTCTCGACGGAAAAAAAGCTCGGCGAACACTGGCTTAGACAGAAGTCCGCATTGCAATGGTCGTGGCGAAGTGCCTATGAGGCTGTAAAGAATTACTTGGGTGTCTTGATCATCATGCTTTATGTTTCTCTCGTTTATCATTTAACAACACAGGCAGTGGCTCAGAATATTTTTACGTCTGCTCCCATCACGGGACTTCATAAGAAATCCAGTAGGTTGTTGGCAGTTGTGAGAAGCTGGAGGTAAATTTCATTAACATTGCCATATTTCACTCTGTGCATGTCTATATTAAGATATCTTCAGCGTGCCGGGTCCATCCGAAATGTTGGTAAATACCTATAGGATTATACCGTACCTAACCCCGAAAACAGGAATTGTTACCCCGGGAATATTCACTGCAAGCACAAAGACATTGATCTAGATACCGCAGGTGATCTTGTCCATTCGTTGAGCTTCCCTTTACCTCGCGCTCTTCATGTTCGCTTACTTAAAGTCACAGGCTTTCAAGTAACTTATATTTACGTATCTGTTTTTGTCCGTTGTAGGTTACGGCTGTTCTCCCCTTTATCCCTTGTTGTTCGTGTAGGCAAGTAGTCTCGTAAATGAGGAACAACATTTAAGATCAAGATAACTACATATTTTCTGAGTACATAAGCATAGAAAACGAATTATTTTGTTGCAGGCGTACAAATCAAGGACTTGCGGGTGCCACCGTCAGTGAGGAATGGCAGCCGGTCTGCGTTGCTGGACTGTGAGTACACGCTGAAGCCGGCAGAAACAGCCGGGAACAGGTTCGCTGGTCTGGTGGTCAAGTGGTACTTCAACAACAGTCCGAGCCCAGTGTACCAGTGGATACCGGGACAGAAGCCGCAAGACCTGGGCATTCTGAAGGGCAGATTAGACCTGAGCCACCGCGCATCAGACCATGGTGCTTCCATGCACCGGGCACTCTACATCCCAAACCCCACGACAGAACTCTCGGGAGAGTACAAGTGCCTCGTGTCCACCTTCGACGACGAGGACTTCATGACTAAGAAGATGGTCGTCTTCGGTAAGGCATTCTCACATTAATTACAACATTCAAAACCGAGTTTAGTATACATTCTATATTTATTCAATTACGCTTTGAACTTCAGAATTTATATAATTCCTCAGGGATAAGAAGGTAATAAGGAATGAATAGGTAAGATTCTGAAAGAAGACGGCTGTGGAATATTTTAAGATAGTATCCAGTATTCGACCGGATGTTGAGCGGGGCATGTGGCACATATGGGGGACAGGAGAGGTGCATAGAGTGTTTTGGTGGGAGACCTGAGTGAAAGATACAACTTGGAAGACCTAGGCGTAAATGGGAGTATAATATAAAAACGGATCTTCAAGAAGTGGAATGGGGAGTTATGGACTGGATTTCTTGGCTCAGGATAGGAACGCACTTGTGAATGCGGTAATGAACCTTCGGGTTCCATACAATGCAGAAAATTTCTTGACTAGCTGAGGACCTGTTAGCTTCTCAGGAAGGACTCGGCTCCATTGAGTTAGTTATTCAACAGGACGTACAGGACAGTCTTCAAACAGCCTGTTTTTGGCTTTTGTATCTATATCTTACCATTCTTACAATTCTCATCAACAATAGGAATAATAATAACAAAACAGCAACAATGTGACGTAGAGAGAGGAAAATAGCTCAATAGTAATAATGTAATTACATTATTGTGAATTATTAGCACAATTAAGTTCGTGAGCATTAAGAAACATCTATTTTCGCTGAATATACCAGTACGTCTACAGTTGGTATTATCAGCTGATGCGCGCGTAGCAGAAAGACAGTAGCGACATTTAGATCAAGCTTTAAAAGTAAAATCTCTGAGGTTTCAAGTCGGCACTTAAGACCGACAGTCCCGAAAAGGGAAGGGTAGCCTATCAGCCCATTATAAACACTAGCAAGGAAAAACGTGTTCAAGTGACGTCTCCTCTCACATTAGATTTAACAACAACCAACCAACAACATAAAGAACAACAACAAATCAACGACAACATAAACCGTAAGTGCACAATGTCTGGAAAAAAAGCGTAGTTGTGCCGTGTTTAATCAGGTGGTACGTACACTCAACACTGTAGTTACCTAATATCCTGCATTGCAGTTGATAAATCGTTGTTAAACAAAGAAGTACGACAACACTGCTATAAACAGTGTGTATAGCGAAACATGGATTTATCTAGCCTACAGTGTCGTGGCGAGCGCAATTGATCGTTCCCTTGCGGTTAGCAAAACTGGCACGTTCAGAGCACAAGTTTCTAGAGGAAATTAACCGCCGATAGATCCATCTTGTTTGACCAGCTGTACGATACAGTTTTACGAACTTTGTTTGCTTTTTTATTAATCGACACAATGTTTCTTATTCTGAGAGTCTTCACTCTTTGACTCGTTTTGTTTTCCACATTCATCTCTTTGCAATGACATATGTCAAAACAATAGACGTGATACGTATTCAAGAACGGAAAATAATGCAGATTACTTGCATCCGTGTAAAAAGGATGCTCACCGGCTGTGCAAACTCTACACTTTTGGTCACGTTAAAACAGTAGACTATTACGTAGACTTAAAGAGGCAATTTCAGACAAAATACGAAATTTGTGGTTTTCATTATTTCTTGTAAATTTCGCCTTCTTATTCCCAACAACCTTCAGATATGTTAGGGAATACCTACACGGATTTCGCTACAATGTTAAAAGGAGAAAATGAAGCCAACACAATGTAATTATTGGAAGAGGATATCAAGTATTTTCATTTCAGACTGTCTTAAATGAGTAATGGCGGTAATATTTATGCAGAATTATTTATGTTATTTTTAGGTTATGGGTTTTTGTCTTTCAACTGTCTTACTTGTTGCCTTTGTCTTTAGTACGCTGCTAGCTTAAAGTCTAGCACTGTGTGGAATGACTAGACACTGTAAGGAACATCAAATGTTTTACACTGTAACATTTGGGCATTCAACAAAATGCCTATCACTTCTACACGATACCATTTCCTTACAATATCTATCAATACTACACAATGCTTCACTCTTCTTCACAATACCTAATTTCGTACCTTGGCTGTAAGACATGCATAAATCATATTCATATACATTCAGTCCTACATAAAATTATGTACAAATTTGTTTGTAATAACTTTTAATACTTTCAGTTTCGCAGTGATAATGCCATGTAATTGTGATGTTTGTGACCTGTATTGCTTGCAATACAGGCTAGCACATCCATCACCGGAAATACGTAATTACAAGGCAACAATGTCACGTGTCACACGGATAATGCATTGCAGATACACCTACACATTAGTGTTACCTGTAATGTGACGAGCGTCACGTGTGTACTACAACAGTCTTATTACTGACAGCCTACACAAACACTGACTAGTACAAAAATAATTTGATCAATGTCCGTTCTAATTTTAGGTAACAGTGCAGAACAAGTAACGTTCGCAGCTGTGACACAATCACTCACTGTAGTCCATCAGATGTAATGAACGTTGACATTTGTGTTAATGATATTCAAATTATTTTATTTTAGACTTTTCTATATATTTACACATTAAAACAAGGACAAATTGGGCTTGTTGTTCACGTGTAAACCACTTTTACATTTTACCACTGATGTGACAGCACTGTATGGCAGACCACGATAATCCATTCGTTGCAAAATATAAACCCATGTAACGCTGTCTCTATTACACTTACATCACGTATTAGTGCACTGTGCATAGAGGCTCACCTCAGTCATTACATGAGCGTAAAATTAGTATAGTTCCACATACCCTTCATATCCTGACGTGTTATTTACTACATAACTGTTAGTAAGGACCAACTATGCAGTGTGGACCAAGTCCATGACATGCCATTCACAATGCAGATGTAGCATACTCCAGTAGTCTCGTAGAAATATATATATATATATATATATATATATATATAGTCTTATGACTATGAACTACGGAGGAGCTCAAATACTAAAATATCCGGTTTAATGAAACAAGAATCTTGAAAACGCAGAAATGCAACAACAGAAATGGAAACTTTCCCGCAGGCCTTAAAATAATAGCGTCTTTGAGTAAAGTTGATGTAACACAAAAATTATTATTAGCCAATAGGACTAGATTAAAAAGCGTTAATCAGATTAACGTTTCTAGTTTTGAAAAACAAAATCATTATAAATGCAACTTCTCTCCTCTTATAAGCATGTTATTGAACACGCATAGAATACTTCAAGGCGTACAGGGTGGTATCCCAGCATACACAAGAGAGAACAATCTTTAATTTTATAACAAATTAATAACTACATCTTTAGATTATGCTTCACAGGGCGAAGCTCTTACATATATTGTTTGAAGGACCTTTCTTATCTCCTACAAAATCATCACATCCGGAATACAAAGATTAAATAATTATCAATGTTTAGGGAATGTTTACAGACACAATCACTTTGTTCTGACAACCAAACATTCAGGAAAGTAAACTTGCTAAAGGAATGTACACCACTGCATTATAAATGTCGAGTACATATTTTACATCATATAATTATACATCAAAATCTCTTCCTGATGCGAAGCTTTTCAAGTAAGTTTCCCTGAGTCATAAAAGTTAAAAGAGAAGTAATTGCAACCTTACATGCACCTAATTTATTCCACCGAATTATCATCGTTTTTCAACACAATTTCCCTAGCACATTAATGCGTTTGGCCCAGCTTGACATGAATTTCAAATCCAGTTCTGGTAGCAAGCGAGCTCTTTCATTCGCAGTTATTCACAAATAGTCATTTCCACTTCCTCGTTATTACGGAACCGGCTACCTTCAGCGGTCCAAAGAAATGACGTTCCGACGGTGCCTGGCCAGGACTCTAAGGACTGTAAGTTGCCGGTCTAACGACTGCAACATATCTTGTGACCGAAATGTGCTGTGTGGGGTTGCGTTACTGTGCTGAAGGGTCACACTTTGCAACAGATGGCAAGGGTTGTTTCTGCGAATAGCACCACACAGTCGTCGCAGTGCATCTCAGTAAACGACTCGAGTTTATTGTTGTGCTCCGAGGCATGAATTCAACGTGGATAAATCTGTCTTTATCCCAGAATACAGATGCCGTAAATTTTCCGGTGGACTGACAAGCTTTAACGTTCTGGCATTCGGAGAATCTGGGTCTTTTCGCTGCATTCCGAGAGGTCTTGTTTGAGGAGTGAAATGGTATATTCATGTCTCATCGCCTGTCACTGCGGATTACAGGAACTAGTTGAGTTATTCTTTAAACCTTATAAAAATTGGAAACAGTGATTTCGAAACGTCGATTTTTGTTCTCTGCCCTCAGGCATCTTGGCATCTATCGTGTACCTAATTTGCACTACCCCAGTTCTTTACGGACAGCGTTGTTTTGTGTACAGCTTCGGTGGGCAAATTCAAAGCAGCGAGTAAATTTTGAATTGTGTCTCGTAGGCTTTTCCTTGTTTACAGATTAATACCCAAGAGCTGTCAGTTGCTTGCCGCTTTGAGTTCGGTAACGTTGTAGCTGAAGTGAGTGTACGAGTCGTGTGACGTGGCATCGCATTAATCAGGGCAGAAGAACGAACACAAGTAATTTTCACGTACATACACCGAGAGCGCCCGTCAACTTAATTTAGACAGAACCCACTTTTAATTACACTGCAGCACAATGATGTATTTACTCGCCCTCTCCCTCAGCGTAGGAACAATGCGCTCTATTTTAAACGTTTAAAATGCTGGAGTGGCTGTCTGAGCGAGGGGCGATATGCAGGCAGTGATGTCGTTGCCATCATTTTAACCAAGATTGTTTCTTTTGCATCTGTTCCTGCCCTAGCTTTCTTCTATTGCCGTTAGTTTATAATCACTTCTTTCGGAATCCTTTGTGTTATAACTGAAGTACCTGCGACTGGATTCAGCTTTCACAACAAGCAATTCTTCTTTAAGATTCAAACTTTAGACTTTAGTGTGAATAAAATTCCTACTGTATTGTTGTGTATAATTTTAGCTTATAATTCCTCTCTTAAGAAAACTCAGTGATTGTTGCAAAGACCGCAATTGGACGAGTTTTACAAAATACTTATTAATTAACATCAACACAACTAGTTATATTAGTTATATTATATACATATGCGCCTACATGTTTCAGCCATTACATGGTCATCTTCAGGCTGTTTAGTTGCATAAAAGCCAAAACTACATTTGCAAATGCCGTTTTGTGAGGTTAGATTGACATCTCAATTTTAGTGCTATACATGTACTGTATAGTACCGAAGCTTGAGACCTGAAGTGGTTATTTCGAATCTGCTTTCGTAACCGTTCGCCGTGCCTTTGTTAAAATTCATACTGAAAATTTGTGGTTTATGTCTTGCAGTTCCAGAGAGGAGCCTGGACATGATGCAGACAAAATTAAACTTGGACTCTGTGCAGATCACTTGCACTGCTAGAGGGGTCTACCCCAAGCCAAAGATGGCGCTCCTTCGAGGCAGCAAGACGAAGTGAGTTAATAAATTTATATAACAAGAAACACAATAGGTGCATACTGTAACAAAATGTTATATTAAAATTAAAGTTGTACTTGTTTCAAAGTATAAATTTCATACAAAAATTCTCAAACACGACTCACTGTGCAGAACATAGCCTATAGGAATATCGTGATATAGTAGCTACTTGTAACGTTGTTCGATGTATCCTTCACCGAGTTAATATTCCTTTTTTCTTTCTTTCGTATTCTTGACATCTGTGTACGTACTCATTGTAGGTACACAGGTTATTGTTACTTTGATCTCACTCAATGACACATACACACTCGGTAGGACTTCTCTGGACGAGTGATAGGCCCTTCACAGACACCTATACATATAAACCACAAAACATGCACAATAGACAGACATCCATGCCCCCGGCGAGATTCGAACCCGCAATCCCAGCAAGCGAGCGGCCGCTGATCCACGCCTTCGAGTTAATATAAGTTAGGTTTTGGGGACAGAGACACAGAATAAGGGTCTTTTCTCTCTATCAACTACAGTGCCAGTTCAGTCTGACTGACAGCAAAACCCATTAAACCGCTCAAATAATTTTTCCACTCTTGTACAATAAGTTCAAATTGTAATTAAATAAAGCTGCCACACTTTATGTAGTACTAAAACAAATTACGGGGTTCAATATCACCTGAGATGAAAAGATGTTATTTTATCCGTCTTGTTACCTTAAAAAAAGGGCCCGTGAAAATTATTAGTAGTAACTGAATAGATCGCCGATCCCGGTGGCCGCGCAGTCTAGGACGTGAGTCTGCGGTCGCTTGCTTGCTGGGATAGAGGGTTCGAATCCCGCCGGGGGCATGGAGATCTGTCTCTATTAAGTGTTGTGTGTTGTCACGTATAGGTCTCTGCGTCAGGCTGATCACTCGCCCAGAAGAGTCCTACAGAGTGTGGTGTGCCTGAGTGTGATTGAGAAACCTCGGAAATTATGAGGCCCTGGCGCACTAGGGGTTGTTGCGCCATGGAAAAAAAATCCTAATGGAACCGGTTCTGGGTTTATAGGTGCAGTATTATCTGGCTAAAAATATAAGTGCAGTGATTTATAAAATAGAAGGTCTTGGTTTAAAAAGACTCAGGAAATTGCATCAATCCGTATTTATCGAATTTAATAAAAAATGGAGATCTAAATTCTGTTCTCACAAATTGTGTGATTTGTTGGCAAGTGCTTGCTGCCAGAAATTTAACCTTACATTATCACCAATACGTTGATGTATTTGGCAATTTGGCCTGTTCCGACTCTACTATTAGTAGGCCTGCTGGTTCGTCATATATTATTTTTCCTTTCTACTAATAGTGTAGAAATGTATATGGCACATTACTGAAATTCACGCTTGATACATGTTCACATCAATCTGTTCTATAATCTGCTGCGATTTCGACGACTTTCCTAACATTGGGCTTTTGTTTATTGTTTTAACCATAAACGTAAAATTGCATACTTTGGTTATGTGTTTGGTTTATTGTACAAATCTAATATTTATACAAAGTAACAATTCATCCAGCATAGAGTTTTATGATAAAATTCTAATTTAGCTGAATAGTAGTAGCGGAAATTTATCAATTAATTATTAAAGAGAATAAGACTGATGTACTTTTTAAAACTGTCTCTGATATTTAACGTTTGTGACATAGCAGAAAATGTACAAGAGGAACGTATTGGAATAAGTAGGAAGAACAGCAGTCAAATTGGATTTTTCCTACTCTTCGGGGTTTGTAAGCTCGTAGGTTTTAGAATATTTGCAAGTAATTTTAAAAAATCTGACCCTTTAAATTTCTTATGAATGTGAAGTTCGATCTATATGGTTGCTTCAAATTAAAACTACGCAGAAGTAGACAAAGGTGGAACATGTTCTTCGATATGTGTTTCTGTTAAACAGAAGAATTCCAGTATTTTGTGTAATGTCGCATATTCTGTGTATATTGTTCAGATATTTACTATTTTAACCACCATATTGATGTATAGACTGCACAATATCGTGACGCCTTTATGCATGTGTATCTTACACCAATCCCTAAGTTATTTAGGCATGCTGGATAAATATTCTATCAGAACCGAAACATGTTGAAGTAAATGTGTAACACATGTTTTTAAGTACACTTATGCACTTACGTTGTGAATAAAACAGATTACGAATATAATATTGTGCTAAATAACACCATTTTTGGTTTTCAATGTTAACATTCTTTCGTTTCTACTCTAACTTGAAACGAAAAAACGTAGTTTGAAGAATTAAACTTTTCTCACGAATGGGATTGCCGGTTTAGGGAATTATAGTGTAATTTCGGAAGATATGCCACACTTTTTGCAACTTTCGCTGTAACTCAATCCGAAAATCGTCAAAACGGCTGAAAATTCAGAGGTATTATATTTAAGGCTTCTACTTTATCTAAGGTGTGTGCAAAATATCTGTAGAAGTGAAAGATTCTGAGATAAAGGGCGAAGAAAAAAAGTTGTCTCTGCGGCGTCTCTCCCGGACATGCCGGTAGAGATACCGCTTTTTAGCAGGGATAGATTTCGCTATGTAGGGAGAGACACCGCTTTTTGAAAATATCTTGTGAATTCAAGAAACAGGATAAGTAAATGAAAATTGTTGAACTTTACTCAAAGCAAAGAAGCAATATTAACATTAAAATAGAAGATACATCATAAGTATTCAACCCAATGAACTCAAAAGAGTCTATCTAAGATACAGTGAACGAAAAATTCTACATTCTTTTCTGCTTTTTGCTGTTTTACTCTCGCAGTAACTTTTTACCATAGTCGACGCATTTGTCTTTGTATAGAGAACAGAACCCGTGCAGCCAGTTTCTGCAACTCACACATTCGACCCAGTCATCTTCCTTAGTTGTTTGTAAGTAGTTTTTCCAGCACTCACCGCATTTCGTGTCAGAATATTCAGATGTCTCTTGATTATGAATATTTTTAACGATTTCTTTTGCTGTATTTTCTGACCTTATTGGGACTGTTTACACTTTCGATTTTCCTCTGCTGTTAGACTACATTCCTTCTTGATTCTTTCGTTTTTCCTCTGTATTATTAACTTCTTCAGTGGGAACAAAAGAGTTGCTTTTCTGTAATTGAATACTTCCTCAGTATTTTCGGTACTGGAATGATCTTCAAACGTCTGGAAGAAGCAACTTCTTCAGGGGAAGTGTCCGAAGGCAATGTAGTATCAGAGTATTTAATGAAAATCCTTCTGAGGTTGGTAACACATTTCAGAGTTGGTTACTGAATTAGATGTTGCACAAATCGGAGCCACATCTGGAGGTGTTGTTTCCGTAAAAGTTACAGCTTCCCTGTTATCAGAAATGGAGAAGAAATATTCAGGAACTCTGTTGCGATTCAAAGGATAAATACCCGTTGAATCAAAAGCACTTACATCAACACCTATGGAAGCATCTTTCTTCCCAGCAAAGCCGATGAGGCGCGCCATGTGATATCGGGTGATTTTCATTTGGGGATCTTGATTTATCCAAGCTGCGGCTTCGTTTTTGAAAGGAATGTTTTAAAAGAGCAAGAAAGCACTTATCCAAAAGCTGTAAGGCATGAGTACAGTGGCTTGGTAGACAAATGATAGTGACGTTATTTTTAATTGCAGTCCGAGGAAGTAAAGGGGAGTTGAAATGAGAGCTGTGGTCATCTAAAAGTATAATGACCTTACCTGAAGCGTTGTGTTTGAGGAAATGCTGTGTGAACAACTTGATGAATAAGTCGGTGCTAATGTATGACTATTTCCGGTTTAGTACACATCTGACCCTGGGGGTAAGATGATAGAGCAATAGAACTGATAATTTTTACTACACTATAATGTATATGCACATTTCCAAACTGATTTGGAAGTGTTTAAGTGCGGCATCTCTCCCTTAATTGTTTGCGGCATCTCTCCTAATCTGCAGGGAGAGAAGCCACACCCCCCAACTTACCGAATGGAATGAAAAACATGGCGGCTACATAATGTGAAGACAAGGTCAACAACGCCGGAAACCTCTAATATATCGTGATTGCATAGTTACTTCGATTGGAACTAATTAAGACAAGTTTCATGAACTCTAGAAAAAAGTTCGAGCATAAAATTAATAAAAGCACTGCATAATATCGGCCATAAGTCTTGCAAAACAGCGCCGATATTCACCATGTTCACTCCCAACACCTCCCTAAACTCAGTGAATAAGCACATGTGCTGCGACCTACAGAGGATTGCCATAACCCACCAAATTAAAAAAATACGTCGTCTCTCCCGCCACGGCAACTCTCCCGGAATTACTATATAAATAATATTTTAGCTAAAGAAAGATTGGGAAGCATTGGTCTGAAATTAGCTGTGTGGTTGATTAATTGTACAAACGTGGTTTCCATTTTTCGCGTCATATTTGATATACACAAAGTTTCTAGATTTGGCTCTACTTCTCTGTTGTATGGTGGTTGTACTAGCCTCCTAATAACAGAACGTTGTAGAGTGTTGTTCCAGTTGTTATCTTAATACAAATATGTGTTACGTGTGTCTGTATAATGATACCTATTTACTTAAAAACTGAAGGAAATCCAACTCGTATAAGATGTAACACGTATATGAAACACACCTCAGACCCTGGGCAATATATGACGTAATATTCGTAAATTCGAAATATTGGCGCAGCATTCACCAATGGCATGTATAGTTAGATTTAAATTGCATCGATTCGGAAATTGTTCCAAAACCTCAGACTACAATGTGACTTGTCAGATATAATTAAATTAGCTGACTTTTGAGTTAGAAATTGCCGCAGGATCTCCATAGAACAGTTATTAATTTAATGGATGGTAATTGAGAGGGTCTCAGAAATGAATAAATGACATCGTTTTGCCAATGGAAGTTATTAATATTCAACTAATTTAGCTCGTTCTTTAAATACATTTTCTGCACAGTTTGGCTAACATTCGTCATGGTAAGTTCTAAAAGCTGAACAAACCGAAAATATTGCGTCTTAAAATTATTTGATCAGTGACTGACGATTTCGTAACTCAGCTACAGAGAATTTATGTTTGTTGAGCAGAAAGTTTATACATCGGCCGTCCATTAGTATTTTGTTTCAAGAATTGAAGGACGTCAAAGAGAAGATTGCCACTGTTTCTTTGTCGTTGATGCTTCCTTAAAAGCAATACATAGGTTTTCATTTTACAAGTGTAAAAGTATGACTGAAATACATACGTATTAATTATTATTACAATATAATTAATTCTGAAACATTAAGAAGTGTGGTGAAGCTTCTCAATCCGTAAGTTTGTCACTGCTCCAACTGTCAGAAGTTTTCCAGATTCCGACACAAGATGTTCCACTGCTACTTAGGTGTTATTCATTACATTTTATTAGGCTTCTAAAATTCAGAGATCACTAACATTTTATCCTTCATTCCGATAGAACTTCATAATTTGTGTTCAAAGACACTCGCGGTCCGCATACGTAGGTTCGACCAGCTGCGGGTTGCCAAGACTGTTGTGAAGTTGGCATTCAATCAGTTCATATGTCAGTTTAATGCCAGAGACTCGTCACCAACTTACAAACTAACAAAAAAATATATTACCTTTAAAACTGATATTTATACGCTAAAGTGTATTTCTTTCCCCTTTTGCTTTCATTCCGTTCAAGCTAATAAAATTATTTAAGAAAGTGCCTTACATTTTGTGTAGCCACAGTCCAGCATTTTTCTGTGACTAAATAGCGGAAAGAAATTTCGTGAGGTCTCTGGCTGGATATCTTCATTTCACTTCAGAACACAGCGAAATGTTAAGTGTTAAAATATCTCTATAACTGAACAATGATATAAAAATTAGAATAAAATCAGTCTTTAGAAAAGGAAACAAGAATTGCTTGGTGTTTGTTACTCTAGAATCAGAATTTATATCATTACCAAACATCTGTAAATGTTCTGTGTTCAGGTGTCACATTGAATGGTTGGAGCGTACGTAATAAAAGTTGGATTCTTTATAAGAAGTGTCCGAAAATAGTGTGCTTGATTGAAGAACAGAAGGGGTAACGCTAGGCACAAGCGTTTGCATATGCTTTCCGTATATTTATACGAGAGGCGTTACAAACCACAAGATTCTAGTAATTATCCATCACATAACAAAACAGGCAACCACTCTTTCAGAATAGTGACGAAACATATCAATTACGGTTTCTACACCACAATTTTCTCAACTTTATGGCTGCAAAGTCACATCCAACTGTGACAATTTTCGTTTCGAACTAATATAGTATACGTCTGGCTTATTCGGTTTAGTTTTAATTGATCATTTGTGTATGCCAATGGCCCTGACGGGTAATAACTGATCACTTCTAGAAGTGTCTTCTTGTTTAAACCCACAAAGTTCAGTAATGCATATTACATGATACCACAACCTTTCCTTCTAGCCATTATCACTGAGTTCTTCAAAGAGATACAAATTTCTCTCAAGTCTCTCTAATTCGGAAATACTGTGCAGCTTTGTGATTCTTTAAAGTTACAAATGATGACACTCCTTATAAAAATTCCGTTTTGAAAATTAAGAAAATTGTAACGTTCTGATGTGTTCATCAACCGAAGAAACTGAATAAGGGAGGTTCCAGTTTTGAATCTCGGATCGAAGGCAGCCCGTTTGCTTCCTCGGTCTTTTGAAGAAGCTGCTTATTACCTTAAAATACGCTACGACTACCTCCTTTCATATTTTCTCAACTTTGCATTTACCGTAACCCTACCGTTCTTCGCTCATGTGAAACTATGCACTTGACAAGCTTCGTGCATAGCCCAAAAACGATCAGTCAAATACTTCATTGTACATCTCCCAGGTATCCGCGCGGCCGGCAATCATAATTCCTTCCTGTCCGCCGTGCACTGTTTCATTTTCCACACAAGGTACCTCTTTCGTTCAAATGCACTTGAAGTATGCACATCGGTTCAGATTTATTTTTGTGACCCAATAAACATTAGTAATGGCGCCTCCGATGTTCCCCACAACAAGATTTGCCATTCAAACGTTACCCGCATTAGTTTTCGTGACAAAATCATCAGGTAATGTTCATCCTAAATTCAACTAACGTTATAGTCGCCTCCCCTAATTTCATTCGGTACATTTTTTCGCACTCATAATAGTCATGTCATTCTCTGTTTCATATCGTCACAAGTCATTCTAGTTAGCCTTTCGACATGAAACGCTTAAAATAAACGCTTAGTAGCATAGATATATGCGGATGTCTGTCAGTTCACAAACTACATCTCACAAACATTTCAACTTATATATATGTGTGTACATCACATACATATGCCTGTGAAATATATGTGGGATAAGGAAAATTAAGATTACTAGGTGAAATAATTTTTCATTCACCTTCAATTAAAAATATGTGTGAATTTTCACAGAAAAATCTACACTCATAAATTGTATAAACACTAAGGACCACAAATAACGAAAATCACAAATGTATGTAAGCATACATTTATTGAAGATATTTTATGTGATATGTATTTAAAAAGTACAATGAAAGGGACCATCTGTGCACAGAGGTAAACTCGTTATGCGAAATCTTTTTTAACGCTTGATTGTTATTAAAGTGGTCAAGAAATTCACTCTCTTTATGGAATCTCAAATCTCATAAGCATGTTTTACAAAAGCCCACTACTGGCCCCTGTTTTGTGCCAGTTAAGTCACACTCAAAATTTAGCTTTTAACTGCTAAGTAAAGTTAAAATAAGTTTGTCCCTATGCACGTCACAAAAGCACTTATGTCTCCACTTTGTTATCCTCATCATTAGGCAGACAGAGGGGAGTGGTCAGGTTTACGTCCCATCTGCTTTATACCCGGGAAAAGCCGGTCTGGACGTTTGAAAAGATATAAATATCTTGCTCCTGCTGGGAATGAAACCACGACTCCTAGGGCTTCCAGCACGTTGTCAAGTCACTGCACCTACTGCGGTATCCCGGCAACCAGCTCTCTAAGCCATTTTAATTTAACTCCTTTATTATTTATTATTATTATTATTATTATTATTATTATTATTATTATTATTTACTGCAATTGGGTTTTCACCCGGTGGCAGTAGTCCTTACACTAGTACACACAATACAAATGGACATATAAATATACATAAAATTAACAATACAAAACAAACTATACACAATTACAAAACAAAATACATACAGTAAATACAAGTACACACATTATAACACCGTACACACATTATAAAAACATCCACACCTTGCAAAAGCATCCACTCCTTACAAAAGCATCCACACCTTACAAAAACATCCATACCTTACAAATACATCCACACCTTACAAAAACACCCATACACATACAAAACAAAATACATACGGTAAATACAAGTACACATATTAGAAAAACCCCGTTCACACCTTACAAAAACACCCATGCACATACAAAACAAAATACATACAGTAAATACAAGTACTCATATTAGAACACCGTACACACCTTACAAAAACACCCATACACATACAAAATTAAATACATACAGTAAATACAAGTACACACATTAGAACACCGTACACACATTACAAAAACATCTGCACCTTACAAAAGCATCCACTCCTTACAAAAGCATCCACACCTTACAAAAACATCCACACCTTACAAATACATCCATACCTTACAAAAACACCCATACACATACAAAACAAAATACATACAGTAAATACAAATACACATATTAGAAAACCGTACGCACCTTACTAAACCACCCTTACACATACAAAACAAAATACATACAGTAAACAAAATACATACAGTAAATACAAGTACACATATTAGAACACCGTACACACATTACAAAAACATCCACAACTTACAAATCATCCACACCTTACAAAAGCATCCACACCTTACAAAAACACCCATACACAGAATAAAAAAAAAAAAATTTTTAAACAAGCACAATACAAAAAACACCCACACATTAATTAATTTCAGTGCGTTAGAATATCCTCAGTATAAAGTCAGACCAAAGTACATGCTAATTATATCCCCCAAGAACTTAATTCACTTCACTTCACTTCGAAACCAGAGCACTTCACTTCACATCACTTCACACCCCTTCACTTCACATCCCTTATTTTTATTTAATCTCCACTTAAAAATCCTTAGCTTGTAATGACGTTCTTGACCCTTTTTTTAAAAGAGCTTAATTTACAGGGGAAAGTCGCTAGTACGCTTGGAGGTAATTGGTTCCAGCTTTTTATGGTCCTATTTACAAAGGAATATTTACCTACATCTGTTCTTTGTTTCCTAATCCTAATTTTCCGACTATGATCGTCCCTACCCAGGTAGCATGGTTTTAGCAGTCTATCCCCTATTGTTTTCCAAGCCCGTCCCCCGGTGTATGCTTTGAAAAGGGCGCATATTCGAGCTATCGCTCTACGCTGTGTCAATGTTTCCCAACCCGATTCATTTGTATTATTTGCAAATTTTGAGGCTCTCTTTTGCACGCGATTCAAAGCGCTTACCTGACCTTCTCTGTATGGGTCCCAACACACCGCTCCATACTCAAGTATCGGTCTCACAAGTGCCGTATAAGCTAAACTTTTCGTATTATTGTTTGCCCTTTTGAGTATACGCATTACGAAATGAAGAGCCCTCCATGATTTTCTTAGTGTATAATTTACATGATCTGCCCAGCTTAGGTCGCTGCGTATAATTATTCCTAAATACTTAAAGCTATTTGCCTCTGGAATTAGTTGATCCCCAATACAATACCTCAGTTTACCTTTCACCCTAGCTCTATTGAAGCTTACTGCTTTACTCTTACCTGGATTTATCCTCATTTCATTTTCAACCGCCCATTCCCCTAATCTATTTAAGTCTGTCTGCAAATTTTCAATGTCATTACTATCGATTATTCTCCTGTATATTATACAATCATCAGCGAAAAGCCGTATATTTGACTCAATGTTTCTCCAAATATCATTAACATAAGCGAGGAAGAGCAACGGACCTAATACGCTCCCTTGCGGCACTCCCGACGTTACTCTGACTTCATCAGATAGTTGTCCGTCTACTCTAACTCTTTGCGAACGTCCTAACAGAAATTCCTTTATCCACACCACTACCCTCAAGTCCACACCGGTTTCCGCAATTTTTGAAAGCAGCCTATCATGTGGGACTAAATCAAAAGCCTTTGAAAAATCTATTATAATCGCGTCAGTCCTGACTCCCTCGTCCAATGAATCAGCAATATCTTGACAAACTGTGACTACTTGGCTTTCGCATGAGTACCCTGGTCTAAATCCATGCTGACCCTCATATAACCACTCACTCATTTCCCAGACTTGCCTTAGATACCCTGCTATAACGTGCTCCATTTGTTTGCAAACTACTGAGGTTAAACTGACCGGTCTATAGTTTCCACTACCGATCGATCTCCCCCTTTATAAATAGTAACCACTATAGCTTTTTTCCAGTCCCCTGGGATAGAATTGTTGTTCATCGTTATATCTAGTAATCTCGCGAGGTATGGAATCATGGCTTCCCCACCTAACTTTAAAATTTCCCCAGGAATGCCATCTGGTCCGACGGATTTATTTCTCCCGATTGCTGATAGTCGTTTCCTTAAAATGTTGATACTAATGGTGAACGGTTTTCCTGAATCTGTCGATTGGATTTGCGGGGTGTTTCGTTCGCAACTGAATACAGACGCATAATAAGAGTTTAGGGAGTTGGCCTTTTCTATTGGTTCGGTGATGATATTTCCATTAATGCCCTTGATCGCAGGAATATTTTCTCTATTACCTTTACGTCTTTTAACATACTTATAAAACTCTGCCCAGCATTTACCTTCGTTTTGTAAGACCGAACTTAAGAATGTCTCCTGAGCCTTCTTTTTTGCTATCAGTAACTCTTTGGATAAACGTTTCAGCTCTGCTTGGTAATGCCCACCAAATTTTCGCTTATTGTAAACTTTCCTCACCTTTACCTTAAGTCGTTTTACTTCCTTCGTATAATATTCCGGATCCGGATTTTTACTTAGAATTTTATGTGGTACAAAACGTTCTATACCCTCAAAGACTATTTCCTTGTAGCTTTTCCATATCTCCTCCACGCTACTACCATTTCCAGCCCATAAGCTAAAATTTTCCCGAAGAAATGTTTGCAAACCTAATACATCTGTTTTGTGGTACACCGGGACTATCCTTTCAATTTTTTTCTCCCGACAATTTTCATCCCATTCTACTTCCAATAAAACCCCGCTATGATCGCTGATTCCGTGCACAATGTTACAAGAGTTAAGCGTATTATCAGGTCTGAGGAGGTAGATGTCCAACAGCGCGTCACCTCTCGTCGGGCCACTTACTACCTGAGTATAACCATTTTCCCATACTAATTTGTTTACGAAAGCCTGAAAACCGGTTGTCTTTCCTGCATCCCCATTCCAATTCGCTTGAGGTAAGTTCAAATCTCCTCCTATAATGCATCTCTTCGTTGAGTTTCGCGTAAGTAAGGTACGGGCTGCTAGTCTTTCAATCGCCAACATTTCCTCGTTAGGAGCTCTGTATATACCTATAATTTCCCACGAATATTTTGGATCCATTCCTTTCACTTCCACCGCGATCATCTCAAAATCCTCATCCACCCACAGCTCCGTACAGGCAATGTAATTTTTAACACATATAAAAACCCCACCTCCACGGGCTGTCCTATCTCTTCTGAAAATTGTAAAATCTGCCCTAAAAACTTCAGCATTGCTAATGTCTTCTTTAAGCCATGACTCCGTACCTATAACAACATCAGGGTTGTATGTGTCAACTAAATTCCAGAAATCTAAGGCTTTATTATATATACTCCTACAGTTAACCTGTAGCACCACTAGCGACTTACCTTCAACCCTATATGCAGATGTTGTACTTATAGATTCAACCCCTGACCTAGCTTCAGTTTCCCTACTCACCCATTTATTCGTCTCTGTCCCCCTTTCTTCATGTAAAGTCTTCTGTTTTTCAATTGATGGTTGCCGCATTTCCCTGGTTGTCCTCGTTCTGCGAGTTCCATCCACCGAAGTATGTCATTCCTTCCTCCGTGAAGATCCTCCGCTATCAAGTCCACTAACCCTAGCGTACAGTTGTCCCAGTCGTTTCTTTCCTCTTCCGTTCAGATGCAGCCCATCTCCAGCAAAATCCCCATCCTGTATCCAGCTGTTCGGATCAACGAATGTAATTCCGAGGGCGTTTGCTATCCAGTCGAATCTATCATTAAGAGCACCAATACGCCGCCATGATACATCTCTACGTCGCAGCACTCCACTCAGGACAAGTCTGCAGTTCGGACATTTATCCTTAACCTTAGCCATAAGCGTATACACTTCTCCCATTACAAAATCCAGATTTCGCGTTGTTTTCAAGTCATTTGTACCTACGTGAATAATAACAGTTTCTGGACAACCTACATCCCTCTTATCTATCACTCTGCGTAGCTGTTCAGTTTGAATTCCCGGAAAACACTCCACCTTCATATCTGTATGTTCTGTTCCAACATTACGCACCATTGAATCGCCCACCACCACGCACTTTGCAGCCTTTTGCTCAGTCGGCACTATGTCCCTCTTCCCAGCTCCAGCCCGTAGTAACTTTTCTTCAAGATTCCTGTTCCTAGCCTTCAGTTCATCAATTTGTCGCAGAGCGTTATGCAATTCTTCCTCCAACATTCGAATCCTTTCAGTCCTACACTTATCACAGCTCCACTTCTCTCTCTCAGCCGCTTGAGCCTTCACATTACCACAACTATAGTGATACCAACGTTCACATAATTCACATTGGATTCCCGACCTTAGATTCCTGCAACAACCAGTACATAAAAGTTTCACAGTGTTACCTCCTTCCACAACAGGACCGGGATTTTGTTCCACTCCACCAATCACTAGTAAAACAGCTAAAACCATTGAACTCAGCATCGTCAATCCCAAGCAATGTCCAGTATCTCGGTTAGCGTCACCACGCGTAGGCACGCCACGCCACGTGCACCTCCCGGCCCAGGTACCCACTCTCGCCCGGTAATCTTCCAGGTAGCAACCCATAGTCTGTCCTTACTCAGGAGCTCACCTCAAACACGTCTGCCCACAACAACCTTCGCAACCCGACTGACAACCTTCGCAACCCGACTGAACAACCTTCGCAACCCGATGCTTAGATCTCCAACAGAGTCTCTTTCGTCGGGTTTTCTGACCATAATTGTAAACGTATTTCTCATTCATATCACGCGCCGATGCTGTGTAAATACATCACCACTCTCATCGTCGCATTTCAGTCAATCAGTCTTGCAGTAGAACCCGTAAGAAGTTTATAGTTTCTCAGCTGGCTGGTTAATTCCAAACAATTCATGGAAAATTGAAACTTGGGTCTAACATTTTCCGTCTGCGACTATACCCACGTTTCCCAGTCCGGTTTTGCATTTAGATTTCCGGACCGAAACTGTTGGTACAACAAACAGCTAAGTCGTGAATGATAGTGGTTACGTCCAAGTCAGACGTCTTGAAATTATCAACGTACGTACTTCGTATTAAGTTTACACATCGTTACTAATAGCAACAACACAAGAAATAAAAAGTTTTTGACTTCTTAATTTTCTTCGACCTTTAATATTTCGTCTCCTGTAGGCTCAAATAGTTTGCGCCTTTACGTAGTATAGTATCTGTATGTTGATTTCTTCCCCACTTCTGAGATACATAAGTTGCTTTGCAGGCAGAATTCAATCTTACATCAATCTTGATATGATGATTAATACCAAATATTTTGTGCTTTATATTACCTGTACTAATTTTATAATAAAGTTTTTCATTTTCTATAGTCACAATAGGATTCCTTTATCTGCCATATGCCCTTTCTTTAAATTCAGGTAATCAAGATGAACAATAATAATTATAATAATAATAATAATAAACTTACTTTAATCTTTATGGTAACAAATCTACCATCAAATTTTTCGTAATGAAAATACACGCAACGTGTTTTCTCAATTCCCTTTAAATATAAAGGATCCTGTGACGATGTGCACACAGAAGAAACTGGTTTCAAGCAAGCAGCTTTATGCAAAGTGAAACTACATTTGTGTGAGGCTAGTGTTTTGATTCCCGACATGAAAAGCAAAATTCGTAACACCGAATTTCAAACAAGAAATTGTAGTTCCTTGAAACTCAGTTTCAGCATTTTGGTCGGGAATTAAAAGCTAATTTCATGTAACTCTATGTGTCCCGATACCAGTTACTTGAAACCAATTTCTATGGTGTAAACGTTTAAGTTTTTTTGGAAACCTCACAGTCTTGGATACATTTTGACGTGTATTATAACATTTTCAGCAGTATATATTTATAGTTTTTTTTATTTTATCTAGTTATTTGAATTTCTAACCTCATTTTCCTGACAACTGTTTTACTCTTTGTGGAGGCACGTTTTTGCATAACCACATTTACGTCATAGTTCTCACGAGTTCCGTATGTCGACTGCAACACACCTGTCCAAATTGGTTTCCAATAAAGTCAAAATCTCTCAGAAAAGTTTCAAACATTTTACTTAATTTTTCTTCATGCTGATCCCACCATCTGTTAGCGACACTAAATACAGCTGTTATTGCGTAGGACTAGCATGGACGACGTGCTGGTTGAGACGGTGCCCCGACAGGGGTCTTATGACATCGTGGCCAGCAAAGTGATGCCGGAAAGTGACCTGAAAACCCCCACAGTATTCGCCTGCGAGCTGCGTATACCTGAGGCTCAGTACTCCGTCAGTAAGAGCGTAGTCTACTATCCAGGTAAAGGACATGAGACACTTCATATTACGTTTCTTATCCTTGACTACATGTTATCAATGCACGTCAACAACCCTAAAAGCACGACATTTACATAAATATCAGCAATGTACTCACATTATTAAATCCCAACATGTTTCAAACGAGACGACATCATCGGGTCTCTCCCAAACACACGTAACTAAAAAATAATTTAACTTACAAATATAAATCTCAGAATTCACAAATTACACACCAACGAAATGCACTATATTTTTTTTCACTTTTTATTTTTTAATAATCACATATGTTTCAGCCTTTAAAAGGCCATCTTTAGGGGGCTCGTAATCTAGATTTACTTTACATCCATTGTTTAGATCTGCTATTATGTTATATATCACATATAGTCAAGTTTCATTATCGTTTATAGATGATAATGAAACAGACATAAATAATGGATGTAAAGTAAATGTAGATTACGAGCCCCCTGAAGATGGCCTTGTAAAGGCTAAAACATATGTAGGGGTTAAAGAATAAAAAGTGAAAATATAGTGCATTTAGTTGGTGTGTAATTTGTGAAGTGTTAAAAAATGCACGGTGAAGATAATATAAAACATGAATTTCAGAAGTAACCGAAATATTGTCTTACAACCAATTGGTTATTCATAATTATCATGTAGGTAAAACATGATTATAAACTCGGGGTAGATTGTTTCTTTCTTTCTTTTCAATGGCGCAACAGCCCCTAGTGGGCCAGGGCCTCCTCATTATCGAGGCTTCACGATCACACTTAGACACACCACACTCGGTAGGATTTTCTGGACGAATGAACAGCCCGACGCAGAGACCTCTACCTGCAACACACAACATTAACAAGACAGTTACATTCATGCACCCGGAGGGATTCGAACCCACAATCTCAGCAAACGAACGGCCGCAGACCCACGCCTTAGACCGTGCGACCACTGCGATCGGCTGGGTTATATTGAAAGTTAAAAGTCATGAAAATTCATGAACAATCTTAAAAATGATCGTTTTTGCCTGCTGTTGACATTATGGTCTCCTCTATGGCCCCTCGTCTTTACATTATCAAGGCAGACACCGGTATGCGAGACGCCAAACGTCTCTAATGAGCCCATTCAGATCCATTTCCAGGCCCGGTGACGTGTGCTGGCTGTCCCTCTGTGACAGCGGGATCACGTAATCTTGACGGGGCAGTAGTCTACACTAATTCCTCATCGAAAGCCATTCTGTCATCTGCGTTATACGGCCAGCCCACACATTACAGTATTACACATAATGTAAAGTTTATAAACGTCCTTCTTACGTAAGCTTCATTAATCATTTTTTCATTTTTTACAATTACGTCCAAATATCTTCATCTGCATGTTGTCCTTTTAAACACTCCCAATCGTTGTCCTGCGATCAAGAGTGACATACAGACTCAAAACAACAAACATATTTATTACATTCATTAATATTTATATGTCTCATATGACCCTAGAAACTACAGATTTATATAAGTGAATGTTAACATGTCATCAGACGTGGATAAAATGAAGAAACACAATAAGTACCCTACATTAACAATGTTGTTTATATTAAACTTCACTGTAAAACTGCCGTCTGCTGGTACTGAAGGCGGATGGTACCTCCTCCCGCTTTACCTGCCAGCATATCCGACGTAGTGTGAGGCTCACATCCCTCTCTCTTCGCCCCCTCCACTTGACCATTCGTATTTTACTATATCAAAGCAACTTTCACACAAACAAGCGTAAGTAATTGGGAAGCGTATTGTAAATATGTGGGGCACGCGGTGGCGCAGTTGGTTGAGGCACTGCGCTACAAACCGGAATGTCGCGGGTTCGATTCCCTATGGTGTCATTGGAATTTTTCATTGACATAATCGTTTCGGTCGCACTATAGCCCTGGGGTCGACTCAGCCTCTAACAGAAATGAGTACCAGGAATCTTTCCTGGGGGGTAAAGGCGGCCGGTGCGTAGGGCTGACAACCTTACCATCTTCATGTGCCGATTGTCTAAAAACCTGGGAGCCTCGACCTCCTGGAGCCCTAAGGGCCTGTCAAGGCCTGTAATGGATTGCTTTACTTATTGTAAATATGTAACAGGGAAGTTCTTCGTAAATTTATAACAGATTATTTCCTCAGTTCATTGCTAACAATTTACTTATTCAACTACTCTTCTTATGTAAACCGAAATTCGGCCATGCCTAAGGTAAGGACCATTATTTCGCAGTCCAATATTAATTATTATTGGTATCAGGCTCTTAATGGTAGTGCTTCGGACTGGCTGTTAGAGTCGTGGACATGAAATTTGCAGCGTCAGTCTGTGTGGCCGTACTCATATATAAGTATGGTGCAACATAGCATAAACATGCCCGAGGGACGAGTAACAACTTTACATATCCTTGCCACATAAAATAATTATAATGCATCGCACTGAACCATGAAATATTGGTTCCGTTCTCATACAATCATGCAGTCTGACGAAACAAGCAATCAAACAAACCCCGCTGCATTTTTAGCACCGGAATGAAATCGGCATCCCTTGCGGCCCTTTCTCAGGGGTCCGAAGTTAACCAACTCCATGGCAAAAATATGACGAAGTCTGTGTGTGATAAAGACTTTCCGCAATTTTTACATATCGTGAAAAGCAATTACACGGTCCACAAACTCCGTCGCTTGACTTTGTCCAGAACCAGTTGAATTTAAGTTCACAGTTTGTCAAAAAAACATGTTTCTTTACACTCTACAACAACCGTCTAAACCCCAGTGCTAACTATATTATTACCTGATACAGCAACTTTGCCTCTTGTCACACAGAGCATTTATGAATGTTATGTGATACCTACAAAGCATCAATTATTCCTCCATAAAGCACTAACCGGTTACCTTCCCGAGAACGACTGTGTTGTCTGTGCTATACGAAACAAAATTTCTTACATAATTCAGATTAATGTCAGTAATCAAACGGCTAATCAGTCTTGGAAAATTCTTATGTACGCCTAGACTTCGCAACCGGTATCTTCCCTTTATCTTGTCCTACTCATACTTAATGCATAATTCATGTTTCCCCAATGATCACGCCTATCTCATCAAACGTAATTGATTGGCCAGGTGCTTATAATATTTGTTAAAGACTAAACTTACCAACTTCAGGCTTTTCATTCCATGTGGCTTTTACACTTCTCTTATACGCCTCCAAAATCTCAAATAAGGGTAGATGGAGGACAGGGTTTTCTATAATGAATAGACAAAAATATTGAACGTGCTGCAATAAAGTGAATACAGCGTACACAAACAGATAACTGATCGGCACGATGAAGACAGTGATATCAACAATATCCTGTAATTTAATATATTTGTGAGGCACCCCGCATAAACATATTTCAAGCGGATGTTTAAAAGAGACTAAGTTTAAAGGGACGAGCTTTATAGAGTACATTGTGGACACGGCCTAAAATTGTGTAAATACTTTTAACATTAGTGTCCATAAACATGGAAGATATTGTGTCATTTCAGGTAAACATAATAGACAATCCTGCAGTAATTCAAGCTATCTAAGCGTGAATTACATTATTGGACGGAGACAAATATTTTAAAATTAATGGCAAACGCATTTTTCGAATCACGGTATTTGCCATGTGCCACGTGATGACAGACTATTAGGTACGTTTCTGCACAAGTGTGGACACAACACAATATACAGATTAATGTAATAAGAGACGAATTACGCAGAAAATTATATAAAGACGGTCATTTAATTTGTAAATCTTTAAGATTTTAATAATGTTAATGATAAATAAATAAATAATACATTCCTTCTAAATAATTTTATTATAAAAACTATAACTTTTGTTGTCATAAACTTTTTGCATTTTTCGACACGATTGAGTCAATATCACTTCTAAAATTTAAAAAATTTGGCGTGTGATATAACTAAAATTATCGTTTTCTTAATAGATCTCTTGCTCACAATTTTATTATTGTTACATTAATGGCAGTAAAATTATCTCAATGTAACTTAAAGAGTTTAAAATATTTATGCATGTTGATTATTATTTGATGAGATTGGTACTTCTTGTCTGTAAGGTAAAAAGTAAGGTAAAGTTCTCCCTAGAAAGGGCCATGAAGGCCCAGAGGGGGAGTAGAGGTATAGCTCTACTCTTTCTTTAACTCTGGCGCTAGATAAGGATGGGTGGTCAACTCCACGCCCCGGCCGTTTTACCCTGGGAAAGAGACCCGGTACCCATTGTAAAGAAGGCTGGGTGGGCCCTAGGGCCGGTCTGGACAGCTGAGGAAGACCTCGTCCCCACAGGGATTCGATTCCCGGACAGTCCAGCCCATAGAGAGTCGCTATACCGACTACGCTATCCCGGCCCATCTTCTTGGTCTGTAAGAGTGTATTTAAAGTGAAGTTAAAATATTTTTTAATCTAGGATATATGCAAACAATAAAATATATTC
The DNA here is from genome assembly GCA_021186555.1 of Reticulitermes speratus. Lineage (NCBI taxonomy): Eukaryota > Metazoa > Arthropoda > Insecta > Blattodea > Rhinotermitidae > Reticulitermes > Reticulitermes speratus. Next base: position 33,293,672 of record JAJKFL010000001.1, on the reverse strand, counting down.
ATCTTTCTGTTTATTGTAAGTTAAAACAGAATTAGTCTTCTTTTCTCTTCTTAATTTTAAATTCATCCTATTTACAAAAGGAATTTTTTTTACAATACGGAAACTTATTATTTTAGTAACGTTTATATTGATATAGAGATAATGTATTGAGTATTAAATTATGTTCAAGAGTTTACTGTCTTCGATCTCTTTGCTTGTTTTATCTCATTTATCGAAGTGTTTATTTGGCCGTAATAGAGTATATTTTTATTAGTATCCGGTGAAATTCTTACAGTAAAATAAATCGTATATAGGAATTATTAAGCTCATTTAATAAAACATTGTTAAGTATAGTAGTACTGAATGTGTACTTAAATTATTTTCTCGTTATAATCCAATCGTGTACTCGTATTTCATGCAAAAGGCGATGTAACACTGATGAGGTAAACGTAAGTGGGGTTTCTAATGTTATGGTTGGGCCTGCCATCTCTAGGTTTCATTACGTATTATTGTATCGAAGAGGTAACTAGCACCAACTGTGTATTTGTCATTTATTTGATTCTCTCTTTTTGTTTCAAGGTATAAAAAATATTTTTCTAAGGTGTTCTTATGGCGACTATTCTTTATAGCGTGCGTGATTTTCATAGTGTTGTCGATGGACCCAACATATTTGATAAAATGAGTTACGATTCCACGGCTGAATAAGTTAAAGCACAGCACAATCTTCGCCAGGTAACAAGCTCTTTCGTAATAGAACATGAAGGCTCCACACAAGTACTACACAATTCCCTATTGAACGCGACCCTATGTCACTTCCATATATCTTATTCCCATAAACCCTATTTACATAACGTCCGTTATAGTGTTATTATCCCATCTTATTCTCCGGTTTTCCCTCTACTTCCACACCACAATTCTGCACATAGTTGTTGCATGTCCATCTTAACTAGGTGTGAAGTTGATAGTATTTCCATACAACTCCCTCGTATTGTAAAGCAATGTTACCAAATTCCTCGTCGTACCAAATTTCCCCCATACTTCTTATTCCTTGGGTCCGAATAATTTAACTCCATAACCTACATATTATGATTAAAATTATATTCCTGTCACACACTTAATTTGTTATAAATGCTCACATAATGGGTAGGCTGTAGTCACGCTTTGAATTACGGATGTATTAGCCTTTCATACCTGTAAATTGTCTACATATTGACACCTGCACGTCTGCAATATTACTCTTTTATCATTCAATGTGTAAATTAATAACACGTTTATAATGGCACATGTTTTGAGGGACGCAGTTTGAGGAAGTTGCAAATAATTAAATAATAATGTTGTTATTCTAAATGAAACCTATAACATTACAAACGAGAGTGGAAACCTGAGTACACGTGTTTTCCAAATGTGTTTTTTCTGTAATAGATCCGGATTTGATGTTTATTTATTGCACACACAAATTTATTTATGTTGGTACGTACTTCCCTTTGCGGAGTTAATTATACTACGCATATCACGCTCCATGTACTCATATATTACAGCATAGGCCGTACACCAATTTGCATGCACGAAAATATCACAATATAAAGACAGGTAATAAGCCCTTTTAGAGTGTGGAAGAGTTCAAATATTCGTAAACCATCCTAACAAATCAACATTGCATTCAAGACAAATTAGGAGCAATTTGAAATCAAGGAAAGCTAGCGATAATTTGGTGCAGAGTCTTTTGTCTTCCAGTTTGCTATCCAAAAATAGAAAGATTAAAATATACAGAACTAGAATCCTGCTGTTTTATATGGATTTGAAACTTGGTCTCTTACATTGAGGAAGGAACGTATGCTGAGGGTGTTTGAGAATAGGGTGCTGAAAATGCTGCTTGGGCCTAAGAGGGTTCGGGGTAACAGGGGAGTGGAGAAGATTGCATAATGAGGAGCGTAATGATCTGTATTCCTCACCAAATGTTATTCGGGTGATCAAATCAAGAAGAATGAAATGGGCGAGTCACGTGGCGTGTGTGGGGAGACGAGAGGTGTCTACAAAGTTTTGGTGGGGAAACCTGAGGGAAAGAGGCCACTTGGAAAACCCCGGCATAGATGGGATTACAGTATCGAATGGATCTTCAAGAAGTAGGCTGGTGACATGGACTGGATTGATCTGGCTCAGGATAGGAACAGGTTGCGGGCGGTTGTGAATGAAGTAATGAACTTCCGGTTCCATAAACTGCGAGGAATTTCTTGACTGTCAATACCTATTAGACTCTCAACAAGGACTTTGCTCCATGTTCGTTAGTTAGTTCGATAGACCACAAAGCACGTAGTCGTACATTATGTATACGCGTATTTCGTTACGCTATGAGCAAACATTTTGTAACAGAGAAAGTTTATTTTTTTTAAATGTCACAAAGTCTCAGTTCGACTTGATGAGTCTGCTTTGCGGAACAGAAAATAAATGAAATGATCTGCGAATTTTTAATTTAGGCTCCCACCACTACCGAATTTAATGGAAATCAATTCAGTGCTTTCTAAAGTGAAACAAGCACACGGAAGGATATTATTCCTCTTCAAACGTTGACATTATACTTTTGTACAAACATTAAGGCTATACAGAGAACTGAGAAGTTACTGCAATACCTAATAATTTTGCGGTATCACGTTTTACTTTAGAAGCCGTTATCGGCTGTCTAGAATAACTTTCTTCATGTACTCACTCCGTCTGTCGAGCTATATGCCGGAGAAAGTCTTTCAAATATGCTAAGCAAGCATTCATAAAAGTTCGTATTCTCCTCAGAAATAAAATTATGTTTTTCTGAATCAAAAATATGTGGATCCAATTTTCTCACACCGATGACTGAGATATGATGCCACATATACTGGTCAGTCTTTACCTGCAGTTTCTACGAATATGCAGCTTCCATCTGGATTCAGTATGTCTCTCTGAAACTTTTATAAGTTTCTTCTCGACTACGCGACGTGCTACCCAGAAGGTAGCAATATCCCTACACAGAGATGAGTCAAGATAAGGGTATCCAACTTGATTTGTCTTTCTTCTCTTGTAGTATATACTTTTGTAAGAGTTTCACCGCGAACTGCATTGTCATGCAGTGTGGGGTCAGACTCTTGTGGGTTGTGATGTGTTGGAAATGTGCCATACATTTATCGCACTATTTTTGCCTTCGTAAAGTGAAAGGATTACCCACTCATCGTTCATGACCATTGTACCATCTCACTGGATGACCTGTGCATTTGGTACAGAGCCATCAAATAATTTTACACGTGAACAACGTTTGTCACTTTATAATTCTTGGTACAAAAGCTAACTTTCGAAAAATAAAATACGCCATTTTTTACTTCGTTTCCCATCGACTATCGAAGTTTACGTACGCAGTTCAGAAACGAAATTACGTCTAGGAAACTTTATATAACGTTTATGGAACATGTTGAAAGCAGCATGAATGAAGACAGGGATTTGTATATGTCATTGTAAACAAAGCAAAAGAATGTAACTTTCAAAGGATTTTGAAGGGGGTGTATTTTAATTAACGTGACAGATAATTCTGACATTTTCAATCTTCTCACACGGAAAGCAATATAACGTTTCGAAGTAAGGTTCTCACTACGTCTTCAAGTGGAAAATGAATAAGGTGTACCTACTGTGTTTGGACTTCTAGAAAGAGGAATAAGTTTAAAATTCTTTGATGCCTATGCTATTTAGAGAGCCGATGAAAAGTATGAAATATTTATCGCTTCTAATAAAATGTTAGAAGATTAAAACTTGTGACTCAATAAGAGTAGATAGGAAGCAGTTACACAAAGTTGCAATGCCGGAATTTTTCTAGAGAGAGGGCGTGAAACTCCTAGGACAACCAAAATTCCAGCTCTGTATTCATTTCAACTTCCGTTTCTACACTTAACTAGGAATCCGAACTTACTCAATTTTGTACACTGCATTAGGGCATCTGTAATTGTGAAAAGAAAGACCTCGGTTTTATTTAGATAACATCTTTAAAGTGGATAGCTTAGAAGCGTATGGTTGTGTTTGTTTAATTCGAGAGGACATTACACGAAGCTCAATATATCAATGAATATCAATTCGAATGAAACATTCCAAAATATTACAAAAACATTAAGAAAAGCCACAAAGAAATGGAATTTCAATGGCTTCAATTATGAGTTTCACATGTAACAAATATTTTGTTTCCTGGCTTGAAATGTGTTAAATATTTAACCAGCACATTATTGACTGGACCTGAGAAGCCAACTCCAATACTGCAGCCTACCTTACACTCCTACGTACTGGCGGTCGCAGATATGTAAGTCTGAAACTGTCACAAACTTGTGTGCCGAACGATGTAATGTGGCCTGGCACACCATCACGTTTCTTTCGGTTTTCGAAGTGGTCTTGTCACACGTCAACATACGTCAGTTTGCGCTCACTTGTGTATTCATTTACACACGCATGTATCGTGTTAAAATAGGCCAGGCTTCCAGACAGAGTACGACCATACTCATTAATCTCTGAAACTAAATACATAGCTGAGGCTCTTGTTTTAGAATTTCTCAACCCCCGACAGAATGATCTCGTATCAATCAGCCGTCAACATGCGTGACGGGTAAATATCTGTTGAACCACGGGAGGCACTATACCACTTGTTTTGTAAGATAACAAAGAGTAATGTATTGAATAAATCTGCTTTTTTTATAACGGAATAGAAATATCAAATTTTGGTGCAATAAAAATAGTCATTAAACGCCAAAAATTATTATAAATCAAAAACACATACTTTACACAGACGTTTAGCATAAATTGCACACTATCCATTAAAGTAGACAGTCTGCTTCAAAATCTTTGATTGTCCTTAATTAACTGCGAAGAATACTTCATTTATGCATTCAATAAAACAAAGGGAGTGTGAAAACATAATACTATGGGAGAATGCTTGGGCATACAAAAGAAGTAACGAAAGGATGGAGGAAAATGCAGCTAATAATTTTATAAATATTAATTTGGTGATAAAAACTTAGCGAATCAGGCAGGTGGGCATTTCTCACATCCGGAGAGGAGTAAACGAACCCAGAATTTTAGTTGGAAAACCTGATTGGGGGAAGCCGAAAACGGAGGATATTATTAAAATTGCTCTGAAGGAAATAGTGTATAAGAGTGCAGACTACGTTCACCTGACTCAAGTTTACCACGTAGTCTCTTCCATTCAGGCTGCGTAATTAAATGTTTTTGTCTTTCCTCATCTCCCATCAGCGTGATATATGTCACACCCAATTCGCCGGCCTTGTTTTCACTACCCTAATAATATTATGCTGATAAAGGCTATACTAAATTACTGAGCTTCTCAGCTTACAATTTTGTTCTTAATCCTGTCACTAACTCGCCCATAGGTCCAAATCATTTAACGCCGTGTGTTCAAAAGCTATTTATTTCCGTGTATATACTGCACATAAAGAACTATGGATTTTGCGATATGAATTTCTGTAGCGCAATAAAACGGCATTTGTATGTATGTATATACTCTTGTACATTTCAATTGTTGGTTTACTTGGATTAACTCTAATTATTATCAGCAGTCCACTTAGTCTGAATAATTAAATCAGTGAATGCAAATTTAAGTACATTCGGATCGTAACAGTAACGTACTGCAAATATCTGCTAATTTACATTTTATGACTATAAATAAATATTTTCAATGGAATACATACACGGTCGGAGATTAAATTTACAATTCTGGAGCCATGACTTTGAAACAGCCATAGTCTGAAAAATTATGTAAATTATACAGGCCTATATTGACAACAATAACATTGGATAATTAAGAAAAAGTGATAATTCTGAACGTTAAGAATTGTTCACACGAACGTGTACGTACTGTGATTTTATGAGATTCAAGACGTCTCATTCTGATCTGTTCTCCTGTAACGGCAAATAAAATTTGATATTGCAATTATTACTGGCCCTAAATGCCCTATTATGCAATTATATTCCGAATTTTTGTGAAGATCCACAAAATCTTCGCTTTATAATATACAGAAAACAGCAATCTAAAGGAGCGATTTAGTTCTTTTTACAAGCTGTATTTTCTCAAATAATCAAGAAATAAAAGTTGATAGAGCCGTGTTAAATAAAGCAAGAACAGTAGGTTTCAGCTTCTGCACTTTCATCTGTCTGCGAGCACAAAAAGCCACACACAAACAGATTACACAGAAAACAGCAGTCTCTAAATTGTTTCTTACGAAGCAAGTTGAAGTATTTAAAACATCACAACGCGAAAAGTTCAGTACATATGGAATGTGAACTGAGCCCCACGTACCAATTTTGACAAAATGCTTTTTACCATCTAAGTAGGACGAAAATATCTTTACAAAATCAGCATACACCAAAAACGTAGTGTACTTTACGGTACACAACTATTTTTCCAATTGAACAGTAGCGCGAGATACAGAAGTAATTTACCATATAGAGTAATCAATGCTTATCCTGGCATTTTTGTGAAAAAACGAATTGAGTGTAATGCTGCGGGAGGTAAATTAATGCTAAAAGTTCCAGGACTTGTGAACGGAAAATTTATGGTTTATATCAGTTTTATATCAGCTGTGAATAACGGAAGTTTTCAAGCGTTTACAAACACCTGACAATCGTTTGCAGCAGATCATGTTAGTTTGCGCGTTCCCCCATCGCGGTTTTACTTACTCGCGGAAAACTCCTTCTGAGAAACCTCAAGCATCGCGGTGTAAGATCCTCGCTTTATCGCAGTGGCGCTTTCGTTAAAAGTGATTTGATTCACAAAAGGTCGCATCTTTCCGCCTATATCACTCAGTAGCTACACGTATATAGACGCCGTGTGATACGGAAAATACTTCGAATCAACTTTATACGATTTCGGGACTAATTTTTCCCATGCGTTTTAATTGTGTCTGGAAAGGGTGGTGCAAGTACGGATTAAGAGACTAAGAATAAAAAGAGGGCAAAAAATGTGTAAACGTAACACAGAGGCGCGTTCGAGTAACCATTGTTGCCGTGGAAAAGCAATAAGTATATCATCTTCTGTGTGTGTTTGTAGCCTTAATTATCCAGCATGCAAAGCGCATGCGCCGTAATATTTGTCATGTATGGCCTGTCTGGCTCTACCATATTTTTCCACATTATATCATAAAGGGCATGATTTTCGGAAAAACGTTCTTGAACATAAAATTTGTGTTTTTATTTTCTCTACAACATTTGTCTGAAACATTTGTCATTCTAAGAAGAACTGAGAGAGATATTATCACAATTATACATAGGTCTTAATAAAAAGTATCCGTTATTCTTGTCAGATTTTAATGAAATTTGAATTTTCTCGATACATTTTCAAAAAATCGTCAAACATTACATTTTATGAAAATATGTTATTGGGTGCCGAGTTGTTTCATGCGGACAGACAGACATGCCAAAGCTAATAGTCGCTTCTCGCAAGTTTGCAAACGAGCCCAAAAAGAAAAAGAAAATAGGAGAACATATTGGATAAGTTCGATAGGGCCTAAGTATTGCTGCAGCTGGATGCCATTATGATGTGAACAAATACATGATAATTAGGATGAAAAATAAAAAAATATGAGAAGGGTTAAGACGAGTGTTTCATCGAGCCGGTAATTTCTGGAATAACTCATTCATTATTGGAAGAACAGTCTCATGTGACCCCGTAAATTTCCAGGAGGATTACCAAATTTGGAGAAGGCTAATATCCAGAAAGTTCTCAGCCCTGATGCTGCTGATTTAACTGAGGGCCTTGCAGAGCTGGCAGCAGTCACTGAACGATAAAATGAAGAAGATTTTGACACCTTCATAGGAAGGCTTTACCTGACTGCCAGGGTTCTAAAGAATGCATCCAGATGGTAGATTACTGAGTTAATCATCTTCTTTGAGGCTGACAATTTCATAAATATATGTCTGAAGTTTAAGCACGAGATGGCTCTCACACAACCATAAAATGAAATACATAAAAACATGCAGAGAAAGATAACTCAATTGCAGATCACATCCTTCTTGAGTAATTCTTCCTTCTCCCACTCCTCTGTGTGCTCTTTTTCTTTCCTTCAAAACATCAACTTTGAGCCGCGAGCACTGACGTCCGTCTAGTAAACACAGCAGCACATATTTTCGTGTCTATAAAAGAATAAGTTTTATATCACCACGATTCGCCTGTCTTTATTTCCCTCAGCACATTTTTTCCATGAGGCCCTTCGCGCATTGCGGTTTCGCCTTTCGCGGCGTTCTTCCAGAACGTAATTCCGAGGATCGGCGAGGGTTTGCTGGATTTTCTTAATGATTTATATTTTCGAAATTTGTCTCTCCAAAGTTTTATTTTTGAGGATTTTCTTCTTGTCAGTTTTCTCGAATACTCAGTGCACGTTTCCTTCCCTATTTTAAAGCTTTCGACAGCTTTACAAACCGTGTAGTTCTCGCATAGAGACCTAGTTGTGTTCGTCTAGAGCAGTGACTCCCAACCTTTTTCCATGGAGGAACTCCTAGAAAGACTTTTAGTATCGCGAAGAACTACTTACCAATGGAAACGAAAACAAAACCAAGAAATGGGAAGCGCAAAGAAATTACTGCTAATTGCCGGACAAACATTACCGAGATACCTTAATGGGTATTTTGAATTGTTCGCAATATATCAAAACGTATGTCTCACAAAGTCTCGCAGAACACCTACAGATGTTCCGCGGAACTCTGTTTGGGAACCTCTGGTCGAGAATGCCATCATAATTCTATTTCAAGGTAAGAAAAGTACCTGGCATATTTCCCTGCAATCTGTAGCCTCCCGCAGGCTATATTAGCATAGGAGACACGTCGAGCACTTTGTTACAGAAATAGACAAAGTAATGAAGTCGTTATGAATTGTTCACCATTCCAGGAGTGGAATATTACATCGGCTGATATGCCATTTAGCTTGACTGCGTGCAGGAATAAGTTGAAAACCGAAACCAGAAAATTCATATCTCTCGAGAAGAGACGTATTTACTATTCAGTGTGAGTTTTTGGGATGTAACGTACAGTCACATAAGATAAGGTACTAAAATATAAAAAATGTTTGCAAACTGTTGATAGAAATATTATTTTGTGTATGTAGGTATAATATTATAAAATATATTCTGCTTTTAAGATTAAATATTGTATTGAAGTTTATCATCCTTTGCTGGATAATGTAATAATGTGTCGTAATAAAATATAAAGCAATCCCTGTACAGGTCTCGACAGGCCCTGAGGTTTCAAGGAGGTTGAGGCTTCCCGATTTCAAGAAAATCGGCACATGAAGGTGATAAGATTGTCAGCCCTACGCACCGGCCGCCTGTACTCCAGCAAATATTCCTGGTACTCATTTCTGTTAGAGGCTGAGTCGACCCCAGGTCTATAGTGCCGCCGGAAGGATTATGTCCCCATGTCGTACTAAAGGGCGTAAATATTTACAAAGTAAACATGCATCAAATGCATAGTGCCAGAATATACTTTATTTGTTCAGACACCGGACAATATTGCAGGAAATCTGTTGAAATATAGGGAAAGGTGATTCCCTCTTAGAGCTCAAAATTCCCGCTTATATACAGGCTTCAGAGTAAATTGTCCTGTGTATTTTGATAAATATCTTTACATCCGATAGCAAAGTGCTCAGCCTTTTGAAAAACTTTCTTTCCTATATACTCTTACAACATTACGCTATACATTATGCTCAAACCTTTCTCTTAATTCTAAGAATGTCATAATAAATTTAAAAGAAATAATTGGGTAATAAATTTAGTTTAACTCTAACAATTTCAGAAGTGCCTTTGTTTATTAAGAAACTGTTATATTGAATGCTGAATTTTATTTTCAACGCCATGGCAAACATATGTTTTACACAATTCTATAATACAGAAATTTCAGTATCTCGTAAATGTTACTAGATTGAATCACTATATGCTACATCTCACAATTAAACCACTAAAACTATATACACAACGCAAGTATTAGTTTAATGTCCATGTATTATTTTGTTCAGTATTTAGACAGTAGATGTCTAGATGTAGTAGATGTAGAGAAAATGTATAGTGAAGATATCGGGAGCAAGAATTCTCTGAATTTAATCCGTTCGTAATTATTGTGATAACACTCAGATTTCTTACTGTGGTAGCATAACACATGTGAACGTGCTAATAGCAATGCCTGTAATTTTGTTACTATATCACATAAAATATTTATCCAGTTTCAGTAACTTCTCGTAATAACGCTTTAAACAAAGGTGGTGTATCCAGACTTGCTGTTCTCTTTGCATAAAATCTGACAGAAAGAGTGATGAACACGTCAGATATAACAGATGTTCACGCTCAAAAGTAAACAATTAAAATAAGTCATTAAATAATGTTAATAACATATCTGTGATGGTTGGTACTTAGAAATGGTCTAGTACTTCTACTGACATCACGTCACGTGATCGCATCCGTGAAGGCCTACAAGCTACAGTAAACTCACTGCTAGTGGAACGTTGATGTGTTTGACAAGCTTACAATGTACGGATATAAAATAGAATCCTAAATAAACAAACCAAAGTGCGCCATTAGCCACGTCCCTAAGTCAGTTTCTTTCACCTATCACATTTAAATCCCACTTTTATAAGAACCGCTTTGAAGTTATTTTTCCAGGGTTCTCACCAATATTCTGTTCGTATTTCTTACCTCCAGTACCCAGGTCACATCCAGTTGCAGATTACTAATAGTAGTGGTGACATAAGAATTACGAAGTTTCTCAGAATGTAATACCATTTATTTCCCTACCTTATATGTATTACTCCTGAGTAATTTGTTTTCAGAAGTTCATAGTTAGTTTCCTTTTAATTGCACCAAATTTTAGAAACGTAAAAGGACTGGAAAAATTATTACAAAATGTTCTGGAAATTTACCTAGTTAACAACAGTTTCTGAGTAAAATTAAAAAATCTCATATAGCAGATATGCCAGAAAAAATTATCTTAAACTTTTGATAGGAATAATTTTCTCATTTGTCTCAGTAGCCATGTCCAGCCCTGTCATTCAATTTGAATTCCCATGGATAATAGGATCTTTGCGCAAGGAGATTACACTTACTGCAGCAGTAAGAAGACAAGTGCAGATTACGGCAGTACACATTTCAGTTTATTAACCTCGTTTGTGCGCACTTCAGCTGCAATGAAACTTTATAACATTTACTCCCAGCCGTCTTGGCGAATAATTACACGAGGAGTCCATGTTGCTTCATGCAATATGAACCGTGCGTTAACGAATCCTTTGCAAGGAGCGACAACACAATCTGCCTCGTTATCAGGGATTAGTGCGTTGTTACAATGTGAGAGGGACGGAGAGCACAGATTTACCTGAAATGTGACACTGATTGGAACAAGGGCGAGTAGGTACACTCTGGGGATTTCATGAACACTTACAACACGAAATTTTCCACGATGTGTGCCTCACACAATACTCCAATCCGAAACAGCTTTAAGCCAGTATTCTTAAGCAGGAATTGCGCCATATTATATTCTTTTGTTTGTCTGTACACAAGAACACGGAACAGTTCTCTGTCCAGTTCTGTGTGTCTCTGTACAAGAACGTAAAGAGTTCTGTGTCTGTCTGTATACAAAGGCATGAAGAGTTCTGTATCTCTCTGTATACACGAACATTAAAAGTCTGTCTGTATACATGCATATGAACAGTTCAGTGTCTGTCTGTATACAAAGGCATGAAGAGTTCTGTATCTCTCTGTATACACGAACATTAAAAGTCTGTCTGTATACATGCATACGAACAGTTCTGTGTCCGTCTGTATACAAGGACATGAAGAGTTCTGTATCAGTCTGTATACACGAACATTAAAGTCTGTCTGTATACATGGATTGAAAAGTTCTGTGTCTGTCTGTATACAAGGATATGAAGAGTTCTGTGTCTGTATGTATACACGAACATTAAAGTCTGTCTGTATACATCGATTGAAAAATTCTGTCTGTCTGTATACAAGGATATGAAGAGTTCTGTAGCTGTCTGTATACACGAACATGAAATTCTGTCTGTATATATGGATATGAAGAGTTCTGTGTCTGTCTACAAACAAGGACATGAAGTATTCTGTATCTGTATACAAGGACATGACAAGTTCATTGTCTGTCTGTATACAAGAACATAAAACGTCTGTCTATACACAAGGATATAAAGAGTTTTGGGGTCTGTATAAAGGATATTAACCTATGTCTGTATGTGTACAAGAAAATGAAGAGTTCTGTGTTCAGAAAACAAAGAAACTGTGCTCGAATTTCCTACTGGATATGCATAATCTTATTATTATATTCCTATGACAGTGAAACGGCCGTTTATTACTTATAAAAATTGTTTAGATTTAATACGGCGAATAAATACGACAGGCGATCATATGTTAAATTCGTGGCGTTTGTTTGGAAATACTGGAGTAAAATACGAGAAAATCACTCCGATGTCTTTTTTGGGGAATGGATTATGGTTATGTGATAACACTAGATCCAAACATTTTACCGGCGTAATGGCTATGACGTTTTCTGCTTCCGTGTTTATTTTAGTTCTTCTTTTGTCTTTACTTCTCTTTCTTCCTCCCGTGTCTGAATTCCAGTCTTATATTCCCCACTCGTTCCTCACCCACTCTTTCTGTCTGTCGTGTATGTACTCGTAGACGGGTCATAAACGTAAGATCAAGTTCCTTGTTTTCAAACCATTATGTATCATTGCTAGCTGAGAATGTGAGATATGTCTGGGAGTAACAAGGCTGACAGGGATGATGCTTCCGTCTACTGGAAGTAGCCAGAAGTTGGACTGGCACAGAGATATAAATACTGCTCCTAACTTCAACCATAAATAATGTGATCAAAGGAAATGTAATGAATATTTTTCAAACGCATGAATTTCACAGTCAGTAAGGTTACGCAGATATTCCAGGCGACGGTACGTAATGTGGATGAGTACTAAATCGTTGTTGTTTTCCACTTCATACTAGAGAACTCGTGGGTGAATAAAGTGGATATTAAAGTAATAGGCATAATGGTTTGAACTTTGTTTTCTGGCTCAGGAAGGGACCAGTGACAGGTTCCTGTGCGAACTATAACAGACTTTGGAATATCAAAAATTCTGGGGTCTGGCTGAATTTCTCAAGAAAGACTCCGCTTATGAAGTTAGCAAATATAACTCCCGTTCAATACATTTGTTAACAACTGTATTCTTGATAAACGTTCTACACATGATACCTTTCAGTGCGTTGCTAAGCAAAGGAGAGTACAAAGAACGCAAAACAAACCCTGATATTCTTTATTAATAGCATAATTCAGGCAAGTGGAAGAGAAAGTTTTCTTTGTGTGGCTAACTTTTTGCTCCCCATAACAACTGAAATTATATTTGAGAGTATATTAACTTCGAGTGCTAGCGTAATACTATGAGAAGCAACGTCCATTTAAATTTCATGTTATAGACCAAAGTTTTACATTGGATAGTGTCCATTATCTGAGGTCTTCTAGATATACAGAACATTTCTGAAGCTGGCTGTTTTTCCGAAAAGCCATGTGTGTTAAGAACGTTTAATTATACAGTGACCAAAATAGTAGTCTTGTAATGTTTCAACCACTGTAACGAAATTTTATAAACCATTAATTCTTCAGACACTTCATGGATTTTTAGTACTTGATTATTTTTTAGCGCAGCATTGTTTTATGTATAAAAAAACAGAAAATGTTCGCAGCTTACTTTTTTGTGTTCAATTACGCAAGTTAGAATTTATTATTGCAATTTTCTTCACGATAAAGCCCATTTGGTTAGCAAAAGATATTAAAGCAATCCAAACTTCAATCACTAAGGCAATTTATTTTTTATTAAAACAACAAACTCTACAATTCCTAACGAAGAGCAAAAATTTAGTTACAAGCAGGAATGTCTTCAAAGCTTCTAGACGGTTTGGTGTCTCTAAACTGACAAACACTTCTGCCTCTTTCATGCATATCGAATCAAAACTCATAAACATACCCACGTTCCTTCCTATTTATAAAAGCATAACGGTTAATGTAAAGGCACACAAATCTCGGGTGTGAGGTCCCCATGACGACTACATTTTGTACGTTGGTGCCTAATATTTGCGGGTCCTCAGCATGGAACTTTCTTTACTTCGACATTCTGGCTCCTAGAATTTTGAGTTAGCTCCTAGATAGTTGGAAAAAATTACAGCCTAGGGTCACTGAATAAAGGGAAGATATCTTAACATATAGCACAGTAGTACTCCACTTAAGGTTCTGGTGTTTTAATAGTCACCAAAAGTGTCTTCAATGGTAATTAACATAATGAAGTCTGAATATAATTTGTAAGCAACTTCTGATTATTCGAAATACTTCATTACGCTCTCCCACTGAGTGACTACATTGTGTAGAATGAAATAAAGATGTTCTTAAACTGTCATTGGGCACTAATTTGAACAAATGCAGTTTAATGTATTGTGGCTACACCTAAATTTACTAAGACAATCAACGAAATTCCTCCGTTAAAACCTCAGCTAAACCGGCTGAAATACGAAAGCAATAGGTCCCGCATATGCAACTGTACCAAACTGTGGTTCTGTAACATTGAATCTGGAGGGAGATGTGAGTAGGGCTTCAGCCGTGCTTAAGGTATTATCCGCGTATTCTGCAGGGGAAGTACATAAAACCACAGGAGATCCGCACAGCAAACAAATCCCGGAATTGGTTGCAGGAAGCTTCAACTGCCGCGTATACGCAGAGCAATCCATCATACCCACGGCGAAAATAAGTTAGTTGGGGAATTCTAACGTGACGTCTCAGTGTACGACACTTTGAATAGATGGATGGTTAATAGACTTAAAATGGGATTGAGCGTGTCTGAGAACAATGCTGAGCAGATATCTGAACCCAAGAGAGAGGATACAATTTAAACACACTATACAGCTAAAGGACGATCACAGTGATGCCACGGTCTAGAGTGTGAACTGTTTTGTGTCGCCCTGACGCCGAGACTGTGGGTTTGAATCTTACGTGGAGCATTAATGTATTTCTGGTTCCTTTTTTCCTGTGCAGTTAGGAGTTTTTCAAATTGTATCCAAACGACCCTGACATATACACACAAACAAGATTCCCAAATCCGGAAAACAGGAGGCCCCTGACTTGTTCTGCAGCGCCAGCCAGCCAAGTAGACAAAGAGAAAAACAGATATATAAGACCTTTTTCTGTTACCGCTTAGTTTAAAGACTGAAATGTTACCTGATACTTCGTCTAAAAATGAAGAATCGATAACGACGCTTCTGTTAAGAGTAGGCAAATAACTTATGTTAAGCCTTTATTGCTTTTTTCCTCTTTCAGCGTGTATGGTAGCCCTGATTAGTGCCGTTCTGAAGTAATGAAGAGACGTTATGAGAGTACATAAGGGTGCAGCAAGGAGCGTTAATTAGAGAAGGCGTCGTTAGCGGGGTTGCGGTACGCACTTTCTGAGTCCTCATTTGCTCCAACAAACTCTTAATATTAATTTAAGTCATTATGATGAAACGTACATGATAGTGTATGTACATTCATACACAAATACTTAATTTTAGGCTCTCAATACAGAAAGTAAAGCCCTAATTATTTGGAAGTGTCATTTGATCCTTTGTCCATCTGCTTGATTAATTTTCAAACAAAAAATTATGCATAATGAATTTATCATGGAAATATAAGATAATTGTTTTTGGACAAAGGGAAGAGGTCACTTTGAAGAAATAAGAGAGAGGATCACAAGGTATTTGTAAAATTTTGGCTATCACTTCGGAAGCTATGAACTTAACGGGAGATTAGTGCGTGATGTCATTTCGTCATGTAGTGTACCACACACACTATACAGCGTCACGTCTTAAAAGAGAGACACTATCAGTAGGTCTATTCTTGAGCTAATTGGTAATACTGTGAGCTTGGTCAGATTTGTAACAGTTTAGATACTGATCAGATATGCGAGTTGTTTAGTTACGCAGAGTATGATTACCTGCAGTACGTTAGTGTGAAGAGGAGGATTGTTGAATTAAGGCATCTTATTACGGAGGTGCCAATAGCTACTAATCAGCATTCTACGCACGCTCTGCTAGTTCTTTATTGCTGTAGGAAGCGCGTGAAATGGATCTGGTGCGATGGTATCAACTGCAGTGTTTTATTTATCAGTTCCTACTTGTTTATACCACCCCTTATACACATCACGTAGCAATTTATTGCGCCCCTAGTCCTCCCTCAGGCACCCCTACTAAAATAAATGGTCCGAGGGAAAGGTTTCTCGTAGATGGAAAAAAGAATTTTTTAACGTCTGCCAACACTCTTCCCTTTCCAATTCCATCAAAAAGCCACGTCGGTGATGGTGTGGATGGAACGGTAATTGCCAGGTGAGATATGTCAGTAAAATGATGATCCATAACCTGTCGCTTGTTAATATTCTTACCACTAAAGATAGGACGTGCCATATTTCATTTGGACAGTCGGAAGCCAGCGATTTCTTTTATGGAAGGCATGAATTTAAGTGCTGTAAAACGCGACAAGAATTTCTATAGCAAAAGCACATTCGTTTCCAAACTACGTTCTTGAAATTATTAACATCAAGTAATAGAAAAATAATTTCAAACGTAATGAAAATACGTAAATTTTAAATTCAAGACTGGAATTTGGACATTCTCCATCGTCCCAGATTAAAACCGCACAAAATGTTTCGGAGGCTAAATCTGCCTCTGCCTAAAGACGGAATAGGAAAAGGGGAGAACCTACTCATTATGGCGCTTCAGAAAGAGGTAGCCCCAGTTTCCTGACAGAGAAGGAAGTCAAACCGAGTGTATGTAATAGTAACTGCTGACGTCATGGCGTTAGATAAACTCAGGTTTAAGATTTACAGTAACAAGATTATGGACACACAAAACCTAAATTTTCTACTAGATTCCAATGAAACCCAGTGTTACCAGTGTTTAAATTTAAATTTAAACTGGCATTATAACAATGCATTCTTCTCTCTCAAAACATTAGGTAACTACGTTCCTCTTTCCGAAGCAAAGCAACTAACTGGTCCCGTAACTCTTTCCTAAATATTCCCAGGCGTCTTTGTTACTGGTGTCTAGGTATATTACATTGCTGCCGCGAAAGTATACATAGGCATATATGACTCTCAACTATTGACCTGTCTGTCTGTTCTTTCTGTCTGTCTATCTATTTATCTATCTATCCATCCATCTCTCTGTCTGTCTGTCTATCTGTCTGTCTCTCTGCCTCTCTAACCGTTTATCTGTCTGTCTGTCTATTTGTTTGTACATGCACACATATCTATATAGCTGAGAGTCTTATACTTATGTATATAAATATTATACCTATGTATAAATATATATATATACATTGCTGCGCGTGATTTTCTATTCTCGTGAAATATACTGATATTTAGAAAATTAAACTGCACGTATACGTTTCAGTTTATATATGGAATTTGATACTTCTATCATTCATTTCATATTTCGCAGTGTAAATAAACCGAAACGTAATATCAGTGATAATTCCGTCGCCACAGGCACAAATAAAATAGGTCGCCGTTTTTGCACGGTATTCTTTTGTTTCAGATATTCGCATTATAAATTATATTCAAACAATAAATTAAATATTATGAAATTGTATAGTTCTTAATCCAGAACAATGTACTCGAATAATTCAATTTAATTTTCCATGTTAAATAAAATAAAATATAACTGCTTATCAGAAACTTACATAAAACCAGACGGTTTTTTGTCAATTCTGATTTGTATCTATAGAGCCGTACCCTATAAAGAAAAACACAGAAACTTTAGTAGTCGCTAGTAAGGAGATTGGTCTAGAAGTAAATGCTGAGAAAGCTAAGTACATGGTCATGTCTCGCAAACAGAATGCAGTATAAAATCACAACATAAAGTTAGATAATAAATCCTTTGCAAGGATGGAACAGTTCAAATATTTGGGAACAACCCTAACAAATCGAAATTCCATTCAGGAAGAAATTAAGAGCAGACTGAAGTCGGGGAATGCTTGTTATCATTCGGTGCAGGATCGTCTGTCTTCCAGTTTGCTATCCAAAAAAAACAAAGATTAAAATATACAGAACTATAATTTTGCCTGTTGTTTTGTATGGGTGTGAAACTTGGTCTCTCACACTGAGGGAGGAACATAGTCTGAGAGTGTTCGGGAATAGGGTGCTGAGGAGGATATTTGGGCCAAAGAGGGAAGAGGTAACAGGGGAGTGGAGACGACTACATAATGAGGAACTTAATGATCTGTACTCATCACCAAATATTATTCGGGTGATTAAATCAAGAAGAATGAGGTGGGCGGGGCATGTAGCACGTTTGGGTGAGGGGAGAGGTGCATACAGGGTTTTGGTGGGGAGACCTGAGGGAAGGAGACCACTTGGAAGACCCAGGCGTAGATGGGAGGATAATATTAAAATGGATCTTCAAGAAGTGGGATGGGGGGTATGGACTGGATTGATATGGCTCAGGATAGGGACAGGTGGCGGGCTGTTGTGAGTGCGGTAATGAACCTTCGGGTTCCACAAATCGCGGGGGATTTCTTGACTAGCTGATGACCTTTTAACTTCTCAAGAAGGACTCTGCTCCATGGAGTTAGTTAGTTAATTAGTTAGTTAGTTAGAGGCGTACGCTGTCGAAAACGTACATGTAAATATACTTAGACTATGACATATTCTTTAACTTCTTGATTAAAATAATTTGGTTTCAAACAGCATCTCGTAGGTACACTTAACGAGAAAAACTGAGAGCAACGTAATAAAAGTAAGACAGTTCCTGTCCTTCACGCAGTCTTCGGCGATGAAAGTTTTAAAAGAGGTGTCTTTTCGTAAGTGGGACTGATAAAATTATTACAGCATAATATAATAAGTAACTGACGAAAGGAGTAAAGTGAAACACGAAGCACCACGTAAATCGAATATTTCTCAGATAATTAGCAATGTACAACATAATATTAAAGGGCCAAATACAATTGCGTATTTGCCTTTGTTGTGGAGTCTCGGAGCCAATGTACATTATCTTATCTACGAAACATTCTTCATCGAAATGATTAGTATCGACCTCAGAGCAGCGACACAAAAGCATGGCCCTTTTATGTGGTAACTGCTGATGAAACTGTTTTAATCCCATTTCACCCAGAGTTGGTTCCATATAGAAATAGTATCTAGCATTATACTACATCAAATGTCATTGCAAAGAATACTGGCAATGTAAACTTATATATACTGTACCGACTTCACCGGCAGTTAAGAGATAAAGTAACGTATCAGGAACATAAGCCGGTCCCAGTGGCGGTGCGGCCTTAGGCGTGGGCCTGCAGCCGCTTGTTTGATGGGGTTTCGGGTTCAAATCTCGCCTGGAACTTGGATGTCTGTCTGTTTCAAGTGTTGTGTGCTGTCAGGCAGAGGTCTCTGCCTAGGGCTGATCACTCGTCCAGAGGGTTCCTACCGAGTGAGGTGTGTCTAACTGAGTGTGACTGTGAAGCATGGATAATGGGGAGGACCTGGCCCACTAAGGGCTCTTGCGTTATGGAAAAATATCAGAAACAAGGAGTTAACTGGACACTGCCCTTAGGCTCACTACGTGGCAGAGGTAGATAAATGTGGTTATCTGTAATGGGAAAAAAATCTATAGAACAAACTATACAGCTTGGAATGCAAATTTGGAAAATAAGATGCAATGGATATAGGAAACGAGATTTTGGATCATCTGTTAAACAATTCACATACACACACACACACACACACACAAACTCCTAACATATTAAATAAAATCCATTATGAGCTTAATTAATATCTGGTAACTTCGCCGTCTGGGACGGGGCATGCCCTTGTTCATCATTTCATAACATAACGTAATCTAAGACATACACATTCTACATGTATATTTCCTCCCTTAAATATTAGAGATTAGTAACGCGCAGAGAGAGTTAAAGGACTTCAGTTGACTTATTAAACGTGTAATTTCATAACTGGAACGGAAAAGTCTCCTAACAATCTAGTAAATTATACTTCGTAATCGCGACAAAGACATATCCATCATCTAATAGAGTGATTAGTTTTCAGAAATGTCCTATGGAACATTTTTTGATATTAAATAAGTTAATTTGCCCCTGCAGCTCTTGCATTTTTTCACACCTCTTGCATCCATCCCCGCAGTGTATCTTTTTAAAAACTCTTACCTTTACTGGTTGTGTGACAGAACCCCACGGCTGGGTATTTAAAGGCATTTAAACACAAACGTATATACTTTTAACTGGAGACAGAAGAACTCTATTGTTTTCGCCTTTCCCTCCTATTTCTCTATAAGATTACGGGCAGAGCCCCAATTTAATTCACAGCTGTATTCCTGGAGTTCGTTTCACGAGTGCAACGAATTGTACGGAGCTTCTCTGTTCTCAAGTTAATTTCAATTTCTACTGTAGTGGGAGCTTCATCAGCTAGTCACTCTCCTAATTGGATATTGATCACAGTGGGCGTATTCATTTATGTCTAGCAGCCAGCTTTAGAAAACCCGAATTGGAAACTCGCCCCCCCCCCCCTCACTGAAATAAGCAGTACAAGTTTTGAATATCGATGGTAGTTTACGGAGTTACAAAATTAAAATTTTCTCAAAGTATACTGTAAACAAATCAAAATTTTGAAATTTTAGTTTTACAAGAATACGAGTATTTGGTTACCTTTGTTTTGTATTCATAGTCATGGTTAAAATTCATCATTGTTGCAACACTGACTACAGCAAATTAAAGTTTTAGTTTCAGAACTCAATTTTAAATGAAACCCAAATTGATTAATGAAATTTATTTTGTAACAGTCTTAGGGTTATATCACTGGGACCCGGTTGCCGGAGTGCGCGTGAAAGGAAGTTATATGTTTTTAGATTTTGCCCAGTGCCTTCGACATGTACTGAAATAATAAATTAAGGCAGTCTCTGACTTCAACCCACGGCACAGCAATGCTACTGCTCTATACTGTTTGTACCTTACAGAGGCGCTTTAGTGTAAAAGAACCTAACACCTGAACTATAAATGTTATGGACTTTTTCCATCGCAACATCGAAACAAAATACACTATGTTTCGGGGACATGTTCAGTCCCCATCTTCGGACTTGTTTCTTCCAAAATAAATGTCTCTACCTGATAATTATTTACACTGTTATGAAACCCGGATGAAGGTCAAATTAGTAAATACCACATATTCCAAAAAGTTTAGAAAATTTGGTTATGCAAATTTAATATTATTCATTCCGTGCAATGTGCTTGCAATCACTATATAATCAATATATGAACAAAATAGAATTATATGCTATCCATAAATTTCAACCCTCCTACATGTTTCAGCGATAAATCACCATCCTCAAGAAGACGTCAGTACTAAGGCGTATATAATATTAATACATCAATCTTACATGTACATGTGTCCTGCGTAGGAAAGTGCTGATACAAAATCTTCCTACACAGGACGCAACAATGCACTCCGTAGGGGCTTGATTATTTTGGATCAGAAACTTCCAGGTTAAAAGTATTTATCCATATAACTACACGCTTTGTAAACAAGGACAGATATTGACTTTTAACCAAGAACGTGTCAACAACATAATAACCATAATATCCATATTACTGTATTTGTAGCTGCTATTTTTATATATTTAATATTTTAATTTTGTACATGTGAGAGTGGTGTATTAATATTATATATGCCATTGTTTTAATGTCTCCCTGAGGACGGTAATTTATCGTTAAAATATGTAGGAAGTATAAAGTTTATGTATAACATGTAACTATACTGTTGTATATGAATAATGGTTATGAAAATTTCACTACACACCAAATAAGCAAAACATATAACAGGTCACATTGACTATTTCCTCTCGTTAAACAGTAGCACTGTGTAGGCGATCCTTTTGGTTGTGATGTTATAGGACAATAAATTTGGAGGTATGGACTGGATTCATCTGACTCACTATAGGGGCAAGTCTATGGGTAATAAACTTTCTAGTTTAATATCAGACGGGAAAAACATTGACAAACTAAGCGACCATTATCTTCTCAAGAACAGTTTCGCTGTATGGAGTGTTTAAGGAGGAAGGCGCTGCTGCCCGTGATCATAAGGAAGACTGCTGGTCTTTTGATGCATTGATGCCGAATTTAAAGCCCCATATATACGAAACTCTCAATCTGTCAAAGGAAAGTTTATACAAAAAATTGTTCTCATGAGGGAGTGGATTCCAAGCAAGCTACTTTGCTTTGTCAGTATGAGGTATGGAGTAATGATGGGAATTTACTAAAAAGCGGACTGAGTAAACTGTGGAGAGAAAGTTGTGCAAAAGTACTGAAAGGAAAGAAGGCAAAGGAATTGAATAAAAACGACGGTCTTTCTTTTCACCGATTTCAACATGCTTTTCCGCAAGCTAGAGCTCAAAAATGTTTTTTTCCTTACTCAAATACCTGTTGTCTTCATTCAGAGTTATGATGATAAGGATAACTCTGCTCTTCTTCAGCAACGATGACCTGGAGTTAGTTGTATTTTACCTACAGTGAAATTTATATTTTTTCCAGCCATTCTAAGCAGCCAATAGCCATATCAACCTCTCATTCTTAAAATTTAAAAGGATGCTTTAAATGTTAAATACAGTACACGTATTATTACAGTCTTTCTTCAAGCCTTTACTTCTTGGTACATTGGCATGTGCATTCAATCTCTTACTAATTTTATTTTCTTTTTTCAGGATTTTCTACACCAACAAACTGTAAGTACGAAATGTCAAGAAATGTATATTAAATTAATGCATTGATACCGTAAAAATTCTCAAACACTGATACTT
The DNA here is from genome assembly GCA_021186555.1 of Reticulitermes speratus. NCBI lineage: Eukaryota > Metazoa > Arthropoda > Insecta > Blattodea > Rhinotermitidae > Reticulitermes > Reticulitermes speratus. The sequence goes on along the minus strand of JAJKFL010000001.1, from coordinate 33,270,825 downwards.
CGTAATATAAAATTAAATAAGTAAAGACAAAGAATCCTTACTCATCGTTTGCCGTTACTTTCTTTTTGTGCTGAAAAATGGTCATCATTTTATTAGATTTAATTATAGTAAAAAATCGAACAGATATCATCTTATTTTGAAGCTCAATCACTTAGTCACATGAAAGTCCCTTTCCGCATTATGGAACCTGAAGTTTCACTACATGGCTTATCACAGCACACCATTTATCCCTGTCTACAACGATGCATTTAATCCACCCTAACATAACCTCCTTTGAATAACCATTTTAACACTAACATTTCATCCACACTAACATATTTCAAGTGAACGTTTCCTTTCAGGTTTTCTGACTACATTTGTCTTTGGCATGCCTTCTACATGCCCCTTAAATCCTATTCCTAATCAGATTAAGCTGATAAAATTTAAGAATACAAAACCACTGTACTCTTTCTCACATTACTCGAGTCAATTGCACTTACAAAATAAAATACAGTGTGTTACTTTCATAATAGCCACGAGGCTTGTGCATCTTTCCCTCATGATAATATAAATAGTCCTACAGTAATGACAATCACATTGTGCGACACTTTTCTTTACTTCAGCCAAGAAACTTACGTTACAATATCTGCAAGAAAATAATGACATAAATACTGGGAGGCAGTGTAGAATATTACATGTACATGAAGTACAATTGATCGTAATATCCCTTGCAGTAACGTAAGGTTAGGTAACTCACTGATATTACAGGGCCTTATTTACATTATTGTAACGTAAGTTTCGCAGATGTTCATTTAATCAGTTCATTCCTTCTTTAAGCTGCAATATACTTAGAGATTGTTTAGAAAATTAAACACTTAAATTCAGCAGAACTAATTTTATGTCACCTCACTAGCGTTTACATTTTACAAACTGAGATTTAAACAAATAAAAATACTTAATATATATTCAATATATTAGAGAATTCGAGGTCAATAATGCTAGCTTACACACCAACAAACTTAAAATTCAAATTTATATGGGTTCCATATCAGCAGACGTTCCGACAACCAAACGGGCCTTGTACGTACATCTGTACAGAGATTGAGCAAACTGCAATCCTTTCCTTCATGCTCCTTGTATATCAGAGAATACTAAAGGTACCTGTGTACGATACAGCTCATATGCTGAGTCACATACGTCACGTCATGTAACGTCAAGTTACATGTAACTTTTTGTTACGTAAACCAAGCAGATAAAATATGTACGAAACACTGTGCAATGTACGAAACTGCTAGCCTGTGTTTTAAACATAAAACAATTATGAAGAATATGTCAGTCACTGAAGCTTTACAAACTGCTATGAACTTCTTTCGTCATATTCTGTGATATTATAATGCAGGGATGAACAAATCTCAGGCACCAGGTTCCCGTTGCGAATAAATTTTGTGTAGTGGCACTAAAGATTTTGGGATCCTGAGATTGAAACGTGCTTCATGTTACAGTTCTGGCATCTAGAAGTTTTATGTGGGTCCCAGATTTTTGGAAAATTTGTGCACGTCCGGCATGACCATATTTTTTAAATAAACCAGCCAGTCGGAAGTTGAAGATTTAAGTCTTCTGTAATCCTTCGAAATGTCTGGAACTATTTAACAGTAGACAGGGTGTAACGTCCCGGAATTCTTTCATCGTCAGCAACACGAATATGAGAACGTCAAATCTCACAGTTCGAAATTATTTCTCACTGTCTAGCCGTAAAATAAATATCTGAAACCGCTAGTACAAACCATAATTCCCAAGACGCCATGTTGTGTAAGTTACTTGCGTGATATGTTAGAATGTTACACACTCGTCTCTGTTTAATTCCTAATACAGGTGTAAGAAAATGCTTGGTGAAGCTTTGCGTGAACGGGTAGAACAATCTTAAGAGAGAGTTGCGCTACCCAGTTCAGTAAATGGGCTGTTCCTTTTGTTACATTTCTCTAACGATCTTCAAATCTCTGGTTAGAACCAGACGGTTTCAAACAGCTTATAACACAGCTTGTAACTGCACATGACCCTGAGCTAGCTTCAGTCTCGAAGTTACACTGACACCTCTTTGCACATATTATATAAACCCCAGAATACAGTGAATGTGTAAAACTAAATATATATACAGAGCACAATAAGCCTAAAGGCTGCGGTGCATCCGGAGCGAATGCCGACGGGCCCATAGAAAGAAGAAGAAGAAATATATATATACATATATTATACGTATTTCTAGCTAAGTGACATTCTATAAATGGCGCCTTGCAAGACCGAAGATGACTGTTACTGCAGTAGAAGCGGATGGTTTGAAGTAAATTTAACTACCTCACGAGCCAAAGTTGTAGCGGCGTATTAGACTTATGTGAATTAAGCTGGGACTTAGAATTCTACGGGAAAAACAAATAACATGAGTAGAAAAAAGTATTACTTGTAGAAACTTTATAATAGTAGAAACACATACATATATATGTATTAGTTTGTATATGTAGGTTTATAAAATCGCTGTGGAATCTACTGCTAAGTATAACAATTTCTTATTTACAAATAAATGAAAGAACTCCGAGCTCCTCGACTTCAACACATGATTACGAACCTGGCACTACAGATAAAGAAACATTAATCTAATAAATACTTAACTTACCACACTAAATATTACAAACCTCTCACAACAGCATCACACGTTTGGAGATTCCTATAAAAGAATTTATTTACAAACATTAAAAGCACTGAATATTACTCAATGTTCTTGGCTCAAAGAATGTATTTATTTATGTATTATTTAAGGATGCCCTCAGTGCCTCAGGCTAAAAGTACACTCATGTAGCGTTGAATTAAAATTGAGTTGGACAGAATGTGAAAGAAGCGGCCGTGACCTGATTACGAAAATGTGCCGTCATTTGACGGGTGGACTGAGGAAACCACGAAACGTTCGGCAGGCATAGTCGGTGTTCGGGCCGAAATTCCATTCAGGTACGTCCAGAAAAAAAGTGAGAAGCGTCACTGCTTGAGCGAAAAGCCACTCCTCCTCCAAATAGGCATGCCATAACCAGATACGTCGTCATGCGTGTAGTAATGGAAATGCCTCGTTCCAAGCGGCTATTTTGCAAGTTCGAGGAGTTATCTGCATTCTTCTCCCCTCTAAAAATAATGGTGTCACTTCATGTGTAATCGGTGAAATAGTAATGTAAATAAGTCGAAGTGAACACAAAAGTGTATATCCTTGAACGGAAGGCCCTCGCTTCGGGGATAGGTAATCTGATTTAGCTTCACTCATGCAGCGACGACCGGATTTCCAGAAAGGATCCTCTTCCACGTAGCTACTCGTAGTTAATATAACAGCTCTATAAAATACAGGCCATATATAAGTTCCTTTATTTTACTGATCCCCTTATGATCTCGGCTACAGAGATTCGAGTCACCGCTACATACAACCAATATAAAACATTCAATAACTGAAATCACGAAGAGAGAATTTCTGTTTCTGAAAGAAATAGAGAAATACAGGTCGGCTAGAAAAAGCGTGTTCATATATACCTTAGTGAATCCTTTTTTTTAGTTTTTTAATAATATAAACATAGTTCGTCCCCATGTTCTGTGTCTGCGCTGGTTTCATATTTCATAATGTTACCTGCAGTGTGTCCCATCTGCTGTGTGCTGTTTATATAAGCACCGTAATTTCCATAGCAATCTCCTGCCTGGCGTACGGCACGGCACACTGAACTTGCCTTGGCATGCTACACACACACAACACACACACACACACACACACACACGTGTCACGAACACTGAAGTAGCCACTCCCAACTTGTCTCCAGTATTATTTTAGTCCAGTATTTATTTGTTTTTTGAGGCAGCGCCAATATTTATCTTACAACTACAGTTTTATACGTAGCAGCTGATATTCTTATCAACCACAAGAAATTCGTTTGTGGAAAATTCAAATAAAAAGTTAAAAAGTTCTTTTTCCTGGTAAAATATTTTGACAATTAACATGAGGTTTGTACTGATGTAATGAAAGAAAATTTATTAACCAACGATCAAATTTCAAATGCGAGCTAAATCATTAAGAAGATATAAACTAAGCGGTAGCAAAGTAAGTTTTCATTTTCGAGGTAAGTAGTTCGAGTCTCTGGCAAGAAAGTGTGACCAAGGTTTTGTGTAGCTTCTCTCGGCCTCTTTAAGATACATTGTAATAGACATCATTTTTTCCTCTCCGGTCCTTCTTACTTCATTGTACACAAGTCTCCAATCATCTTTTGGACGCCAAATATAAATTTTAATTTGTAACAGCATTGGAAAATTACCACGCATAAGAAAGTAAATTCAAGGTATATTTACGATTAACACTGCAGAATATAGTAACAACACGAAACAAAGTTTCAGCATCCTGAAGGACTGAAGACTGTATCTCACTTTTCAATTACGTCGGATATATTTCTATGATGTGGAAAAATCTAAGGTAATGAGAATCTCAGGGCAACCATACGCAATAAAAATTATAATAAATCAAAAACAATTGGAGAATGTGGAATATTTCAATTATTTGGGTAGCATGATAACAAATGATGCAAGGAGTAAACGAGAAATAAAATCCAGAATTGCCATGGCAAAAGAAGCGTTTAACAAGAAGAAAATCTTCTCACCAGCAAACTGGAATTAAATTTAAGGAAGAAACTAGTAAATTGCTACATTTGGAGCATAGCTTTGTATGGTGCTGAAACGTGGACACTTCGGAAAGTACGTAGATCAGAAGTATCTGGAAAGTTTTGAAATGTGGTGCTGGAGAAGAATGGAGAAGATCAGTCGGACCGATCGTGTGAGAAATGAAGAAGTATTACACGAGTCAAGGAGGAGAGGAATATCCTACATACAATAAAAGGAAGAAAGGCTAACTGGATTGGTCACATCTTGCGTAGATATTGCCTTCTAAAACACGTGATTGAAGGAAAGTTAGAAGGAAGGATAGAAATGACGGGAAGACGAGGAAGAAGGCGTAAGCAGCTACTGGATGACATTAAGGAAAAGGAAGATACTGGAAATTCAAAAAGGAGCACTAGATTGCACCCTGTGGAGAACTCGCTTTGGAAGAGGCTACGTACCTGTCGTAAGACAGACTACAGAATGAATGAATAAATAACTGAATACTTCTATGAATGCCGATCTCAGTGACTGCACGGTCTAAGGCGTGGGTAGTGCGGCCGCTCGCTTGTTGGGATTGCGGGTTCGAATCCCGCCAGGGACATGGATGTCTGTTTCTTGTGAATGTTGTGTGTTGTCAGGTAGAGAGGTCTCTAGGACGGGCCGATCACTCGTCCAGAGGACTCCTACTGAGTGTGGTGTGTCTGAGTGTGATCTCGCAACCTCAACAATGAGAAGACATAGAATCACTAGGACCGTCGAGTCATGAATAAAATACTTTATGAATTGTGTGTGTGTATGGACATATTACATAACCCACATATTTGGACGAGTCTGCTAATAATATATTTAACGGTGTTATAAATTTCTTAAAAAGGCGGTACGTATGACTTGAACTTAACATAAATGAAACATAGAGCATTCAAAGCTGTACGGACTTCAGGCTGTTTTAAGATATTTATAGTCCCAAAATAAATAATTTTGGAGCCCTACCTACTTTTCTTCCTGAACTGACAATGCAGATTATGCATACTAAATATGTTTCACACGAAATATATAATCAACCAAAATTGTTGGTTATCACAAATCGGTGGCGCCCCATGCAGCCACGTAGATTGTAATGACCTTGAACCGGCGTCGACTGATGGCATCTGAATTGTTTCAGGTCGCGCCCGGCAGTGTTATTAAGCATCATATTGAAACAGTTGTATTTTATCAGCACTGTTTATGCTCGTCTAACAAAGGAATTGCCCCAGTATTAATTTGGAAGATGAACTTGCTGACATCACCTCTTTACAAACCCGAGAGATCACTACATGACCATCTTTTATTTCAGTTACCTTAAAGTCGCATTTATTTTGAAATACAATAATCTGTAATATTAACTGAGTGCGAAATCCATATTATTAACATTTCTTTCGTAATATTCCGTGTTCAGTTTGACACGTGTCTCTCTTACAGACAACGAAACCTTGCATCGTCACTGCTGGGTGCTGACTTTGTTGTCACTATTCCTAATCACATATCAGATCACCACATAGGTAAGTGTATGTTACTGCTGCATGAGTTCCATTCTAGTGTTGTTAGAGTTCATGTGTGTTTTAAAATGCCTAGAGCCTGAATTCAATATGACATGCTGTACAACAGTCAAAATTACATTCTCAACACTAGGCAAGGACCAGTTACGAAGTGAAATACAATAATAATGATGATAATGTATTAATATTTTAAAGGTGTAATTAAAATAACGGCATTTAATTGATTTTACGGTTGTATTATGTATACACATAACGTAGAAGACTCTTCACTACTGAAACCCTATATATTGTGTTCCTTTTATATTAATACTACGCTGAAGAAGCTCGATCGGCGTATAAGTCCTAAAACGTTTGGACAGTAGCCTATCAAAGTCTTTCGAGAATCGTGAGTATCACTGAAAACACGTACTTGATATACTTAATATTATTTTCACCGTGCATGTTTATTAACACTAGTAGAAACTATACCAACACATGCACTGTTTATTAAAACGATTAATGTTTTAATAAACAGTGCATTTGTTGGTATAGTTTTTACAAGTCCTAAAACGTTTGCACAGTAGCCTATCAAAGTCTTTCGAGAACCGTGTCATTTAAAACACGTACTTGATACTTGATCTGTGTCAGTCAGAGTGCGCACTTGCCTGCAACCTTTGTTCTTTTCTGAAATGGCTGTACGTATGTGTAAGATGACTAATTTTATCGCTACAAGACTGCATTGGGAATATCATTACGAAGACTGGCCTTTATCTAAAATACATATAAAATTCATTTTCTACCTCACAGAGAAAGAGGTGCTTGTCTGCTTTAAAACTCTATCGGTTAATGCTCTTTGGGGAATTAGCTGGTATTTAGGTAAATTACAGATGTTTATTGAAAGAATCATATGAAAGGCATAAATTCACTCTGTGACAAAATGCAGCTTCCTAATGTTACAAGAGGTGGTCCATATAGTTACAATTGAACTCTCAATATTAAAGAAAATATTCATTTACATTGTCCAAAAAAGTCAATATGTCTTAACATTAACTTCACAGATTTATATATAGAATAAAATTTTATATTCACAAGGTACCCGTTTCGAATACCGGTCGTGTTAACATCTAACCATGCTGCGGTTTTATGGTCAGTCTCTCCCTAACATATTAGTGTAGTATCTCACACATAATAGTCTTCCACCTTACCTTTCCCAGTACGTCTAAATTGTGTCACATTTGTATAACTATTGCTACATGTTTGAAAAAATCGATGGTTAGCCAAAATATTGTACGTGTCTGTACTTGACTGCATGTAAAGAATCTGCCCTGTACAGTCCGAGCTGCGGACTGCGTGTTAGAAGCAAATGTCAAAGTGAAGCTGTCCCATCGCTTAATTAAGCGCAAACCAATGAACACGTAAGGGGGAATGGAAGTATAATTCCATACATTATTGACCGTGGCACTAGATGAGGTCAGTAGTCAGGTTCACACCACGACCGCTTCTACCACGGATTTAAGGGTCTTCGGCGACCTTTTAATTAGCAGTAAGTACATACAACAGAGGAACGTGTTTTGGGTGAGATATGTGGAACGTATAGCGAAGAAGGTGGTTATAAAGGAAACTTTACTCAGAAAATATGAAGCGAAGAGATCTTTGTGCATAGTTATTCTTAAATGGGCTGACAATATTAAAAGTAATCTTAATTTAATATAATATCATACAGTATACGGGGTTGAATTTCCTCAGAACAGTTTCCAATTGCGAGATATTGATAACATAGCAATGCGATGATTGGCTCCAAGGAGAGAGGCGAGGGAACTGCTTGAAAAGGAGAGCGACTGCTATGAATTCAACAAGGGCTCGGCTTAATATAGTTATTTAATTATAAACATAATTAAATGCAAGTTTGCATTATTTAACTTTAAGTTAAGTTTAAGTTAAGGCCAAAGGAAAAGAGAAAAAACATCATACTATTTTAATGTTCGATTAAGACAGACCATGATATTGATTTTAGGCTTTCGCCGCGATGTTGATAAGATCTGCGCTCTTCTGGGATATTACAGACGTCGTGTGGTAATTGTTTACCGACGTTTCGGGACAAAATATATGTCCCATCTTCAAGGGATTACCACCCCGCGCGCACCTTCCCATATAGAATCTACGTTACGGCGCCGGCTTTCTTTTCTTCTCTGACTCTTGACCCTTGAAGATGGGACCGATATGTTGTCCCGAAACGTCAGTAAACAATTACCATACGACGTCCCGTAATATCCCAGAAGAGCGCAGATCTACCGTCTATGATTTTCGCTGGTTTCTGTGGCAGACAGCTGAGGAAGGGGTTTGACGTGTTAGTGAAGTCCACATACCTAAAAATGATTTTTAATTTTCCATTTTCCCCTTCTTTTAAAGCGAATATTTCTGAACTGTCTTAAAAGAGGCTCTAGTGTGTTACAGGTATGGGCCAAATTCTATTTAATATTTCAGAAATATTATTCGTTAGTTAATTACAGGTTGCTTAAATCGTATTATTTACTTTCATGTACAGAATTTAAAGGGGTTAATTTATGTGATCCTTTTTTGTTTTGTAACTGTATTTATTAAGACATTGTATAGTATGTGCTATACAAAAATGCGTCAAAAGAAACAAACAGGAAAAAATAATACGCAATGTGAAGTATAGTAATAAAACAAGGATCGCAATATTTAACAAGGATGTTTTGGTTCAACAGGGTAGGTCCCAGGCTGTTTGACATCAACGAGACGAAGACTAAATCGAATACAACGTAGAACTCTTGTGGACAATTACACAACTTCTGGCGGATAGAATTTGCAGTAACAATTGTTAATCGGATTTTCCAACTGGAAAATTAACACTTCACAGTATACGTAAATAGAATGTGTTAGCTCCAGTTGGTGTGAAATAAACAGGGTAATTAAAGAGTTGCCAAGGACAAAATAAATACATATTGTTATACATTATTAATCTTTACGAATGTGTTGGTACCTGCAGTGTAATTTGAATAAATTTTTATGACTGCCTTGTCCAATATGTAATTGTAAATTTGTTGATGATTCTTCCACATGGTTTGTCACGAACAATCTAATGCAACTGTTAGCAGTGCACATATTGTTATGTGAGGGTAGTGTTATGATATCTGTGCAAATTACCTGCCCATTACATGAAGGGCAGTCTGTCATTTACAGGTGGACGAAAATGGAGTACAGGAATACTCACGAAACAATATGCGTGTCAGGTATAGTATAATGCCTACTGACATGTAAATTCTCCTTATAACCATCTCTAAATGAATACAACTTGCACATAATACATCCTTTGAATGTGATATAAGAGACTCAATTTCACCTTCCTTTCTAAACATATTTATTTCAGACGCATTCAATTAAAAATAGGTTTATCTAAATTTAAAAATTTATACTTTTTAAACAACACAATTTTTCGTTGTAGCAAACAGAAAAAATAAGTTTAATATTTTAAGAATTTTTTGTTTCCAAAATAATAAAATTGTGCATATACTTACGCATATTAAAAATTATTTTTCATTTTTTTCTTCCGCTATTTGTTGCACATTCATGTTTCAAAAATTAATGATAAAGTTACTAATGTAGAAATCAATTTATTAAACACACAGCACTGTTTAAAATCTCACGTGCTCTGATAGCCTGAGAATAATGTCTATGTGCATTTGTGGTCTGAAGGGTTAGGCCTACTGTGTATACTCGTAGCATATATTCACCTCCGGTGTGCTGTGAATGCATAGGGTCTCAAGAGTTACGTAACAGTACATAACATCGACATTTTCCGTAACAAACAGGCACTTTATATCGTACTTCATTTGCACGGCATCTTTGTACAGCGTAATAATTAAAGATGACGTCAGTTGTGTTCTTCAAGGAATTGAGTCATGTGCTGTCTTTGCCATGACGAAGTGTACTCCAATCTTCCGCTCAGGCTTAGGCCTAAGTACACCGCACGTAAATTTTATTGTCTCCCACAAGTACATGTGAGTACTGAATATCCAACAAGATTTAGAACATATAATTGTTACTAAGAACGAAATTTTAGTGCGGTTCTTGTGCTGCATTATGTTTTGTTTTGTGTATGCATATGACTAAGATTTGTAAGAATGCAAAATTTTTACACAAGAAAATAAAACGTTTTTTAATTTTATACAGATATTTTATTTATACTCGTACATGTGTGTCAAAATGCCTTTATCATTTAAAAATTCTGTAATTTTATATTTATGCAATTAATTTACAAAGGTAGCACTGGGGAAACAAAGTAATTATTACTGTTTCAGTCTGTGATAGTGGGAGTCAAAATGACTAACTAATAAAGAAGAACGAAGGTTCTAGCTGCAATAAAGTAGTACAGTAACAACAAAGAACTTATGTACGCATTTGCAATTACTGAAAAACAAATAAACGTAATAACAATATAAGTGAATTCACGCATGTAAACCTGACACATCTTAATTTAATGAGAGTAATGAATTACTTGAAAGGGTATTTTTTGGTCTACTTTTTTTTCCTATGTCTCAACAGCACTATATGGGCCTGGGCCTCCTCGTTTCGTCGAGGTTTCATGATCACACACATTAGACACACCACACTCGGTAGAACTCCTCTGGACGAGGGACCAGCCCGTCGCAGAGACCTCTACCTGACAACACACAACAATCACAAGAGACAGACATCCATGCCCCCGGTGGGATTCGAACCCACGATCCTAGGAAGCGAGCGGCCGAAGACCCACGCCTTAGACCGCACGGCCACTGGGATCGGCTTTTGGTCTACTTAGGTACAATTAATATTTATCACTTCTCAAACTAACGACGAGGGAGTATCAGAATTAATAAACAAACATATGGAGTTCAGTTCCGTTTCTGTGCCTTTGCGGCTTAATCTTTTTCTAATGGCGCAACAGACCCTAGTGGGCCAGAGCCTCCTCATGATCGAGGCTTCACGATCACACTCAGACACACCACACTCGGTAGGACTCCTCTGGACGAGTGATCAGCCCGACACAGAGATGTCTACCTGACAACACACAACACTCACAAGAGACAGACATCTATGCCTCGGTGGGATTCGAACCCACAATCCCAGCAAGCGAACGGCCGCAGACCCATGCCTTAGGCCGCGCGACCACTCGGATCGGCTTGCAGTCTTAACATATTCCATACTGTCTGTGTTTTAGTCAATTATTAAAAGTCCAACTAAATACGCTTATAGTAGTTAGTTTACAGTATCCTTATACCGCTCATAAAACAACAATTTGTCATAACCCACCGAAACACAATGTTACAGGAGACAGAAAAAACTTGACCGATCCTTATAGACCAACACTTAGGCGTGCTACGTTTCTGCGAAAATATAAGGAGAAGCAATTATTTTGTGGATACGACATTTTGACAAGAGATGTGTTTTTAGCCCATTGTCTACTAATGCGGGTGTCTCAGTTTGACGAGTTGTGTGGGTTGCGACAGGTTGTTGTTTAATGACGATGTATTATTACAGTCTCCTATACATGCACGAGCTGCATTTTATGTGGACATATGTAAGAGTCAGATGCGTCTCTTGTAACCATGTTTCTCCCTGACGCTGAACCACATGGTGCCAAAATATGTAACAGACTGTAATAATATATAATTATATTATAAAACTAAAACTTCAAGTGTATTTAGCTGGGCTTTTTAATACCATTAGCGGATCTGAAAATCTCTTTTTTTTTTTTTAAATCCGCACAAATCCTCGCAAGGAACAGAGTCTGACGCTGAGAAATGTCATTTCCAGAGCCACACAACACGCAAGCAGCAGAAAACCGGACAGCTGAGACGTGAAATGCTGGTGTTGCTTGAAGCACCGCGCAGGAGACAATATCATGTGCACGGTGGCAGCTTACCGATTGTCGAGTGGTGTGGGAAACAATTCCTGTCACAAGATAATTCAAAGCACGCGGATTGAGCTGTGTGCATCTAAGGCGAAATTGTGAAAAAGATTCAGATGTATGGGAAATACATGCACTCTTGCATACGAACCTTGGCCTAACCCAATTAATAATCTGGCCTACGGCTAGGAAAACACAAATTAGAATATAAAACACAACGCTTCACAACACGAGTGGCAGAAAAATATTAAACCATGAGGTTTAATTGTGGTTTCCTCTTGCGTTATCAGATCAAGAAGGATGTGATTGGTGACACACAGAACACGTAGAGAGGGGATGAATAATGCGTGCAAAATTTAGTACAGTCTTCTGAAGTAAAAATACCACTTCGGAGGTCTAGGTTACACAGAAGGATAACGCGAAAATAGATGCAAAAAACAGGGCGTGAGGACTTGTGCTGGGTTAAAATGGCTCAGGGTGAGGGTAATTTCAAGATGTAGTGAAACCAGATAATGGAAGTTCGGTCTCAAAAGGCGGGATTATTTCCTTTACCTGAGCGAATTGCAAGACTGGCTGCTCCACGGATAACGTAAAGCTGACTCCTCCGCGAAGACAGGAATTTCTCCACCCACAGTCCAGCCACGTTTCGTGAAAGAAGTCTGAGGAGCTATGTTTCAGGCCTACTGCCACATCTGGGAGTGGTGGTGGAAGGGTATCGTGCACGGGTAACATTATGAGCAGAGAAACATCGAAGTACTTGGGAACGATCCTGTCCAATTTAATTGTGTCCAACAAATTTCATTATCTACCGTGTCAGAATAAATTATAGGTCTTCGGGTTGAACCGCCTGTACTTTAACCACGTTCTTATTTAAACCGTAATAGCTTAATGTTCAGAAAACATATCCCGTTGTGTTTCATAAACTAAACAAGAAAGATAATGTACACAACACAACTACCTTTTATTATAAAGGCAATAGTTGTCTTTATAAAATGCCACATGTTTCGACTCTTAAGTGATTACATGTAACAAGAGTCGAAAGGTGTAGCATTTTATAAACGCAAATATTTTTATAATAAAATATAATTGTGTTCACAAAAATTGTCTCTATTTTTAACAACTAATTTAAGTAAACGAACATACATTTATATGAGGTATATAAACGTAACCGTGATGCTATCCCTATGCACGCCATACGTGAGGTGTTGAGGTATAACCCAACTCATTCTTAACCTCATCACTAGATAGGAGTGGTCAACTTCACGCCGCCGTCGTTCCCGGGGAAAGGGCACTCGATGTCTAGGGAAGAGTAGGCTGGGTGGAAAACAGAGCCGGTGTGGACCTTTTGGAAAAGAGAAATGCCTCTTAAGCCTGCCAGAAATCTAATCCCTGATCTTCCGCATGATGTATAAATAAAGACGTAATTCACGAGGCTACACAGTAATAAACCTTGACAGCAGAACGAGGAATTCTGAAGGGGACAAAGTCAGGAATATGTAAAACAACAATGAAAAGCATTTGCATGGCGGCGTATGAGTAAACGAAGTGAGGCGCTGCGTTTTGAAGTGGGCCAGCTGTCGTCCGCACATTGCTGAGCAAGTGGGGGTTCAGAGTTCTCGAGGATGGAGAACGTTTGCTTGCTAAAATATACTGGATCTAATCACAATTTAGGATTAGGCCGTTTTATCTTTGTACGAGTAAAATAAAACTTCAGTATGCCTGTTGCCCACCTTACTTCATAATTACGAGATTTTGTATTTCTAGCGAGTTTCGCGACGAGGACCTCAATTTAAAGAGAGATACTGATTATGATACGTTGGAAAAATGATGTGGTGTATATCACGCCTGCCGATCCCAGTGGCCGCGCGGCCTGAGGCTTGGGTCTGCGGCTGCTCGCTTGCTGGTACTGCGGGTTCGAATCCCGCCGGGGCATGGATGTCTGTCTCTTGTGAGTGTGATGTGTTGTCAGTTAGAGGTCTCTGCGTCGGGCTGATCACTCTTCCAGAGAAGTCCTACCGAGTATGGTGTGTGTAACTGAGTGTGATCGTGAAGCCTCGATAATGAGGAGGCTCTGGCCGACTAGGGTTTGCTGCGCCATTGGAAACAAAAAATATCATGCCCACGGGTAGCTGAAATCTGCGTCAGCAAGCTATTAATATTCATGAATATCAAAAAGTTTGGATATCCTGAAATACATACTACCTAGCTGTTAGTTAGTCGCATAACTGTATTTTAACAGAGACTGAGTTGTCATTTATGAAATAATGCCTGATTATATTTCAGATACAGGTTCAATTACGGCTGCAATACACCAGAAGGGGGAGGCTACAATCGCATATAGTCGTGATTATACCATGAAGAAGGATGAATTATCACAACATAGAGCCCAATAGTTATACTTCAGATAATGAAATCACGGACGTCGTGAATATTTTGACATGCAACTCAGATGAGAAGACAATAAATTTGCACAGAGCTTCACTGAAGAAGTAGCTATTTAGCCTACTTACTACGGAAGTGACTTTAGACATCATTGAGATGTGTCTTCGAAGCATAAGTTGTGAAGATAAACGGTGGATGGAATTGGCTCAATGGCTGCAATTTTATTAGCAGATATGAAAATTAGGATTATATTTTCCTTTACAAGCTCGTTATTTGAACGTTTGTTAATCCCTTTGTTAGAACTATTATTTCCTGAGTGTGTTGGATATACCTCCTGAGTTAATCTGGTTTTAAAGCTGCATTTCAAATATCTGCTGCTCCAAGTTCTTGTTACGTGAATTCTAAAGTTAAAAAGTATAGTTAAATGTATATTTCTAAGCCAACACAATATATGCTTGGGGGGACTGAACGTATAGATGCACTTATTCGAAAAGTCGACAACAGATGGAGGCGAGTGGTCACGTTCTGATAAATAATTTTAAGGCACTTTTTATTTGTAGTTCTAACCTGCATGCATACACATATATATATATATATATATATATGTGTGTGTATTAATATATTATTAATAATATTTCTTCTCTGGTTTATTGCAGCTGTAGTTGTAATATTTATAAGTATATTCGTAAAAATTATAACAATTGGGGAAAAGGAATAACCAATATGCAACTGCAGATCAGATTGGTATATTAAATATAGCTTCTATTTTAATGCATGTTACAGATGGAACGGTATGAAACTTGAATTTTATTCATGAATGAGATAGCAAAATATGACAATCGAATCAAAGTTGGTAAAATATATATTATTTGCATATACATATATATTCTTATTTGAAAAGCCCTATAGAGGAAGGTTATAAAGACACAATATTACCCTAGAATGCAGTGTGTCGTCTGGTAGGGAAATGTTTTTATACTTCTCTGCATGTTCTTAGTGGTTTTTTTTTGCCGCCTTACCAACAGCACGAAAATGGAGCCCGTGAGTACCTGCCTGCCTTTCTTTTCCACAATGTAAGATAAAGGACTCAACAAGACAAAAGAATCGCCAAGTTCGTGGTGGACATGGCATAGCTCGTCGCGTGGTTTGTCCGATATTTCACCACGGAAGTCCGGATTCAATCCCTTGGCAGGCCATATGGAATATGCAGAGGACAAAGTGGCATTGGAACAGGTTTCTCTATGTGTTTCCCCTGCCAGTTACATTATTCCATCAACGCTCCATACTCATCTATCACTAGGGGAGCTACAATATGCCCATTTTGGACCAGCACTAGCGGAACCTGTCTCACCCGAACCCTACAGATAAACATAATTCCATATTTGTTTCCACGGTCGAATTCAGTCTGTCATCCCCGTGAACGAGATGTAAAATTTTATCCTAATAACACTTACAGTCTTCATTTATACTGGCCTAACGTGCTGCAAAGTTAATCAAGATAATTATTCTTATAGTGGTTTTAATTAATCCAAAATGTTAGTTATAAAAGGCTACAGACAAAACTCGTCACAGTCTATTTATTACTCGCTATCTGCATTTCATAAAAGATCTTTAACAGATTATTCATCAATCAACCCTCCATTCAACATTATTATCTTTACATAATTAATCATAAGCGAAAATTGTTCTATCTTGGACTGGATTAACACCAGTACGCCATTCGTTATACATTATTATAATAATAATATTTGATAACAACAGAATATTAGAGGCCTACCACAAAAAACAATCATATTTAGGCCTAATGCATGTGGATTTGAAAGTTCCTCGACACACGAAGGCAGAGGGGCAGTGTCGCGAGAGGCAACAGCGCAATGGGCTGTCATTTTGTGTCCAGCAATATTTTGCAACTATTGGAATCCTTCCTTGTCAAATTGAACAGCAGCACAGACGACGATGGCGGCGGAGGGGGTGGTGGCAACGATAACCACCACCGCCACCAAAAACAATAATAACAACGACAACAACATTAATGACAAGAAGAGGAAAAGAAAAAATAGGAAGGAACTCTTAAATTGCTAACCTTGTGCGTCGAAGTGACTTCTTCTACCTGCAGTATTTGCGCAAAAATTATCAGCCATTACTGCCTTCCATGCCCTGCTTCTACTTATAACAGCTACATTTTTAATTCTCTGTTTCTGCTTTTCACTTGATTTTCCTACTGATTACCTAAACCTTACGTACTTTCTTCGCTTCATTCCTCATACTAAGATGTTTTTCAAAAAATAACCTATCTCTCTTTCTCTCTCCCAAGTGTAACTTATCAAATGACGATTTTTCCAAACACTCATCTGTGATTTCTATTTCTTTTCTGCGTTTGTCTCTAAATCCTATAACATAATTTCCAGTTACAAACCTTTCAATAATTTCTAAAGTTTTGCATGCGATGCTTACAGCTGTTTGTGTTCTGTAAATAACGTAACCTCCAGGACTGCTTCTTTGTTAAAGTCAGCAGCTTTTTTGTAAAACATCAAAGTGTGTAAAAGTGGGCATGGGGTCCCGGGAAAGGTGGACTTTCAAATCTATTTAGCCCTGTTAAATACCGCTGTAGGGCAAATTACGAACTTGCCTGTAGGAAGCCTTTAGGCTCCTTTGTCTTTGATTCTGATTCTCTCTGTCACTCTTAGTCCCACACATTACAAAGCAGTGTTTCAACCTACAAGGATATTTACCATTCCGTATTAGTCCTGGTCTACTCTACATCTTCTTCAGTTCTCACAGATTAGGCCCCCTGCTCTCTATCGATTCAGAATTAACGGTTACACTGCGAATCCTCAGACATTTAGCGGAATTCTAGACATTGTTCTATGCAAGGCAGAACAGCACAGCACAGAGCAGCAGAAATAATAATGTCTGTTTTCCTATTGTACATATTTGTAGACTTATACTTTTATCAGCATCATATTAGTCTGCTTACTTAATTTTTGTGAACAACTTATTACCTGGTTACAGAGCCTGCATTCTCTAAACTTGTGTGAAGTAATAACAAAGTTTCACATTGTCGCCATATTTGTAATTTTTGACGTAAATATAAGTCTACTTTGTAGGTATGTTTATGCTGTAACTTAGTACAAAATTTCTCATTCCTATCCCCGCTGTTTCATTAGTTGCCGCCATAAAAGTGAAAGCTTAAGAGAGTATAAGCGTCGCCGCCATCTTGTTATTTTATATTCTACAAGAATACAATCTCGATAAAGGCAGGGTGTTTATTTTTGAAGATCTACTACGATACGTCATTTCGGTATCTTGAAGTAAGTGGCACTGATTCTTCTCCCAGCCTCACAAGTTCGCGTGTCGGCCATGTCGTTATTTCTGATTGTAAGAAACTGAAAGCAACAGATCTCGAAGGGTATAATTTCGTACGAAGTTTGTTATAAACGTTACAATTCTTAGAAAGCTGAAATCGAACACAAACAGTCTGTTAAAATGCAGAAATACATTCATAAATTAAATTGGATTCAAACCCACGATCCCAGTGGTCCAGCAGTCGAAGGTCGTTCACACTTTAGACCAGTGTTTCTTAACAAGCGATTTTATTTACTCAATAGTGTAGAAAGTTTATCTTCTTCATTTATTTTTACAATTAAATATTGTATTGCTTGAAGAACTGCTGTAGCAATTTGCGACATAAGAATGTTTCGTATTGTAATTATTTCAAAAGTAAATTTTACAACTACTTGTGCCCCGAGGGTTCGAGGATTGAGAAACTTTTGGGGAGCTGTTCTCAGAATTAGTGAAACTTTAAGCGGTCCACATTTTCAGAGGGTTAAGAAACACCCCCTTAGACCTTAATGCCACTTTTCCGGATTTGTTGGTGAAACTGTGAATATACCAAGTTTCATGCGAAACTCCACTCATATTGTGAGGCGCATTCTCAGTGTAGTCTACAAGTTATTGTAGGCTACAATACCAGCCCCATTATCCGACTCAAACCACTGACCATCCAGTTTGAGAGTGCAGGCACGGTAGATGTTCAGTTTAATTTGAGTATATTATCGCAGCCACTTCAATCACGGATCACCGTATTCAAGAGCCACTGCTCGGCATTATATTACAGGCTTGAACTTCAGCTGCAGCTGTACCTCTTGCATCTCATTTTCCTGTTCTTATACTCTTGGCCATCTTGCTCTTTTGAGTCACGCTTATCGAATACCGTAGCCACAGTTTTCCTCTACCCTCGATAAACGGTGGCTGGTGACGATCGAACAATTTTAGTTGGCGGCTAATTTTCTGCTCGAAGGTCAAGCGTTCGCTTGTGGAGTTCTGGAAATCTCACGCGGTCATTTGTGGCACACGCAAAATGACAAACTACATCCTAAAAGTTAAGATTTGTGTAATGTTTAAGTAAATGCAACAAGTGTATTTTTTTAATTAGATTTCTATCTCCTTATATTTTGTTTGTGTGTTCACGACAAAAATATGACAAACGGAAGAAATTATCTTGCGTACCGATCGTATGCTGGAGCTGAAGTAATGATCAGAAATATCTGATTCCGTTATTTGTGGCGACCAAAATATTCCTGTTCGTCTAGCTTTCTCAACTGATGGTTAGTGCGATTGACATGACAAAACCCAGTGTCAGCCGGTTTGCTGTAAAAATGCGTCAAAACTCATATTCTTATTTATATATCAACGTAGTCCGAAGATTTTATTATTAAATGTTAGTCAAATACAAGGTGTTTGATATTCCAGAAGATTATGACAGTTTCTCTTTTCCAGAAATAATTCCAGAATCTAACCTGAAGAATCAGTTGCCCCTTTAATTTCTACCACTAATTGATCCAAGAATTAGTGATACTTATGAATTAAAATAAATATGCACTGGTGATACAATAGTCAAAAAATACTGTAAAATAAATCGGGCTCCGATCGGACTAGAATGAATGAAAGTTGGGCTTCTTTCTTATTGGATAAGACATTACAATATAGTTTTCGGAGTCAAGAAAAATTTCCCCTGGTCAGGTAACATTCAGAAATTCGGACCAGTGCATTATTCTACACTACTGAACACGTTTTGACTCAGTTCTGTCCGCCTGTTGACCTTGCAGGCTGTCTCCCTTAATTTTCCCTCTTACCCCATTCTTGTTCTTCCAGTTGGCTATTTTCTAGGAAGTTTTGCCACCAAATATATTATGCGTTCTTTCCTCTGCCTTCTTACGCACATGTTATATCTACCTTGGATTCGAAAATGTCATTATCCCTACTTCTTCTTGGCATGTACTTAAAGTGGTGTCGCCGTTACAAATCCCATCAGAAAATGAGCGTGGAAGACCTACTTCTGTAAGAATGGCTTTAAATATATTCGTAATATTGGTACGTAGGTAACAGAAACCAATATACGGAAATGAAACTCAACACTATTCAGGATTGTTTAAAACACCAGCACCACAACCACCACCAACAAAAAACAACAACAACCAACAACCACCACAACACACCACACCACCACCACCACACCACCAACAAACAATAAACAACGACACCAACACCAACAACACCACCAAAACCACCATCAACAACACCACCACCACCACCACCTCCAACGATGACGACAACGACGTCGAAGCCCGACCTACTGATCTCAGAGTAGGTTACACGGGTTAGTTTACAATTACGCTATACTGCAGTCGTTACAAAGGTTGATCAACGATTACTTTTAAGCCTTAGAAATATGCGGACAGTACAGCATGTTTCCAGTACTGCTGCCCTTATACTATTGCTGAGATGCCTTCTTGAAAGTTTAGAATTTTCAGACCCTTGATAAGGGCCTTTGACACCACGCCGTGTGCTGACAGCATTATTGGTAACAACGCTATCTGTACCAAATATGATTTAATACATTATTGTTACTGAAGGAATTAAATTAAATTAAGGAATTGAATTCTTATTAAAGAACAATTTAAAATTTTCGTCCAAGCAAGTGGATTATAAATTACTTCCACACGAGTATTTATGTACTAAATTAACAGGATTACATAAAAATGTAAAAAAATGAAAAGTAAATAATTCAATTCGTGTGAAAGGCACCGTTTAAAATATCTTATTGACATACCGCCTCTGTTACCAGAGGACAGGCCAGAGATAGCACATAACGTTTACCACAGCATCTTCGTAAAGTGTCTTTGACTCTTTTGTAATTGGAAAAATTCCTGCATTGTTCCAATCCACGCATTATACACTTAGTAATATCTACAAATTTTTCATGTTCATTGCAGCATAAGTTTCAGGCATAAAAGAATAAGGCTGTACACTTGTATATAGGTTTCTTGACAAAGTAACTCTACATAATTCGAATTATTTGCAGCATTCATATTACTCGTCTGGCAAAACATTTGTTTCTAAGCTTGTAAACTGGGCACATGGGAGAGATGGTGCAGTCTCAGCGCTTCTCTGATAGCAGTACTTTTTTCCGTTGTCGGTACGTGTATCAGTCTGGACCCCTGGCCACAGTTTCGTGTTCGATACAATAAAAGCCTGCACGACACAGTCGTAACAAGCTTTGGTCACAATCAATGCAAAACTGATACTCTTTACTTCGGGTGGATGAATGTGGCATTCCACGGTCGTCTACTGCAGATAACAGTGTTTTAAGTTTGGAAGTAGCCGTATTAGTTCAGTGTGTTTCTACGTATTTAACAGGTCAGAAATTGTGGTTATAATGCCTGGATATTACTGAACTCCGTCTAATAATCCCTTCAGTATGGGCTGCTTTTGATCGTCAAATAAATACGCTAAGTGTAGCAACCTCAAAGTTTCGTAACATTAATTTTTAATTTTATTATTATTATTATCATTATTATTAAATAAACATTAAACGTCAGGTCGATTGAAATGGAGCAAAAACTTCTTTTACTTGTCGTGACGACTCACTTCGTTGTCCACAGTAGAGTGTTTACTTCCCTCATAACGTTTAAAATCATTGCGAAGGTGAACACATAATTAAAATTTTGGATACAGTCTAGCCAGTTATGTTCCACAAACCCATAAATTAGTTGCCTTTCCTTCGTCCCATAAGACAAAACCGGGCTGTTCCTGTTTTTGTACGCCTTTGGAATGACTGGAAATCTCTACTTTGAAACTGGAGTGTCAGAGTACATGAATGGTATATTTTAGTTTCCTTTATCATAAAACCCGCACACTTTTATCTGGCTTCTTGTAGCGTGAAGGCTGATCAGACGAACGTCTGACAGTCTGTAGCACTTTCATATATATATATATATATATATATATATATACTAATAAAACTTCTTCTGTTCTGTAGTGAGTAACTGCTCTTGGATTTTGCCAACCTACGACTGCCATTTATGCCGTCTGATCAATTCCTGAATTATAAGCTAACCGCTCGGCTAATACATTCAGAATTACCCGCCAACATCTGGGGTTGCGACATATTGCTATATTAAGGAAACACCTGAAATGCATTGCCGCCCAGTATATGAAAAAGTGAATATTTTCTGCATGGAAATGGCATCATCGGTAACTAACTAACTAACTCCATGGAGCAGAGTCCTTCTTGAGAAGCTAACAGGTCGTCAGCTGGTCAAGAAATTCCCCTCATTTTATGGAACCCGAAGGTTCATTACCGCACTCACAAGAGCCCGCCACCTGTCCCTATCCTGAGCCATATCAATCCAGTCCATGCCACCCCATCCCACTTCTTGAAGATCAATTTCAATATTACCCTCCCATCTACGCCTGGGTCTTCCAAGTGGTCTCCTTCCCTCAGGTCTCCCCACCAAAATCCTGTATGCACCTCTCCCCTCACTCATACGTACTACATGTCCCGCCCACCTCATTCTTCTTGATTTGATCACCCGAATAATATTTGGTGATGAGTACAGATCATTAAGTTCCTCGTTATGCAGTCTTCTCCACTCCCCCGTTACCTCGCCCCTCTTAGGCCCAAATATCCTCCTCAGCACCCTATTCTCGAACACCCTCAGCCTATGTTCCTCCCTCAGTGTGAGAGACCAAGTTTCACACCCATACAAAACAAAATGCAAAATTATACTTTTGTATATCTTAATCTTTGTATTTTTGGATACACCATCGGTAACATATCATAAATAATACTGTCGTTCCTGAATAACAGGTAGGACAAACTAGCACATGGAATATAACGCAGCAACTTGGTGTACTGTCTATAAAGCTCATTCACGTCCAGTGTTACTATTACGTGATAATTTTAAGCCAATAAATTACTTTAGGGACATAAGGAATATATATGTAGATCTAAAAAAATCTTAACGAGAATGAATAACAACGTTCACACAGTTTATGCGTGTTGATAAACAAAATAGTGACCTAATTACGTTTTAGTTTGCAAACTTGGCAGAGTCCAGAAAAGATGCCTTGCATGTGCATAAACTTGGCTCTAAATTTAGAGTGAGACGTAGTGTTTATATGAATATAGGCAAACACTGGAAGCGGTATCAAAAATTCAAGCCGTTTCCAATAAGATTAGGTGCCGAAAGTCGTACATTAAAGAAAGTAAAATATGCACTTCCTGAACTACCTCGTGACAGACAGGCCAGAAGAATGTTATTGTTTTTCACAATCACCGTTTCATCACTGCCAGTTTTGCGAGGTTTGTCTTTGTTAGAGCGGCGGATTTCCTAGTTCTTGGTAGTGCAAGAAGACTGCCCTAAAGGTGATGGCAGGAAACACTGGGCAGGCACATGCCAAATTTTATGCTGTCATATCCCCGAAGACGGTAATCTTAATTGTCACTTTTCACTGTAACTTAGTAATAGTTTGCAGTTGCTTGTTTAACTCTTTCTGTAGCATTTGTTTCCATAAGTTTAGTCCTTGTAATAGTCATCAATTTGGGGGCTGAACTTGGAATGCCCCTATTATGAATCTAGCAGCAGTTTCGTCTGACTATGGTAAGCCTTCATAGATCGGACATGAGGCTGCTATATTCGTGTAAAAACGAAGTATCAATTCATGTGTGTGTTTTCCTTTCAGACTGCTCCTAAGCAGATTGAGGGATTGAACAGGTTTTCGACTCATGTGATTTAAACCGTTAAGAATCCAATATCAAAACTAATGGCACTGCATAACAGCTTGTTAGAAGTACCAACAGCCAACATCACGTGGCACCTCAATCCGTGAACGGATGAAAAACACTAATAGGAGAGAAGAGAAATAAACTGCCTTCATCAGTCATCCTTAACAACACTCAGATTAAAAGTAATAAGAAAAAACTGAGACTCGTGTTACTCTGCGTGGAGACACGGTTGCGTAATTATGTTTTCTGTTTGATGGAACGGTATTTACTCTGAACTGCACCATTTCCTCGTAGCGTGTCCGTTATATAATGGGATATTTTTTTTCCAAAGGCGCAACAGCCCCTAGTGGGCCAGGGTCTCGTAATTATCGAGGCTTCACGAACACACACAAACACACCACAATCGGTAGCACTCCTCTGGCCGAACGATCAGCCCGACGCACAGACCTCTACCTGACAATATGAAGCACTCACAAGAGACGAACTTCCATGCGATATAATGGGATATAGAGAGCCGAAAAAGACATTACTAAATCCTAAACATGTACTTATATTCCACAAAGTAATTAATATCTACGTAGTTATTTCGTAAATTTGCAACTTGAATATCAAGTGTAAATGTTCAAATGTAGCAATTCTTTCCTTCATATTAAATTATTAATTTTCTGTAAAATGCCTTACCGTTAACCTCATACTAGCGAAATGTATTATCTTTACATTTCTTTTATTCTCAACTCCTTTTCAAGATACTATTTAAACGAATTATTAATTCTCAAAATTTTGTGTCATAATGAAAAGACTTGAAAGCTGTTTATTGAAATAGATTTATTAACAATTTTTATTATTTACAAAACTATCAGTTCTGTTTAGTTATCACGAAAGTAATTTTACTTGCACATACATGTTAAACTGATTATCCTGTTTACAACTACATTCAAAATGAAAAAGTGATTCTGACATTCTTCGAAAGCAAGAATTTTTCAGTGGACATCCTATTTTCCTTCTTACGCCAGGCTCATAGAATTCTACCTAAAATTCACTTTTTTCCATAGTACTGGCATATTGTTTGCTAGTTTCTTGCCTGCGCAAGAATAACAGTAGAGAAAGAATAGAAGGGCAGGAAATTAAATCAAGGCTAGAATTTCCTTCGCCGCTGGTGGAAAGAAAGGGGACAATGTAAAGATACCCAAGCCGAGAACGAGCAATCGTTGAATATCAAAAGACGTTCTGACGTACTCGTGTGATTACACAGGACTTTTTCTGCATAGACGATATGCTGAGAACGACTACGTTTATGTTCACAGGCATTGCTACTTTAAAAGCAACACACTTGTTCCTTGTCGTTCGGAGTTATCAGAGAAATGGAATAGCATTCAACTCTTCCGCGATGTGATGCTGTGTTGCTACTTGAGTTTTTCTCGACGTTTCGAAGAAAGGTAATATCTTCAAGTGTCACGCATTTCAAACAGAATTCTTCTTATACTGCAATACCCACAAAGTGAAGGCGATACGTTACACCTAAACGTCCGAAAACACACAACAACGCAGCGTCACATACCAGCAGACCTGAAGCCTCAACTACACCGCAGTGGAAACTTCAAATCTCGCAACTGGAAATAGGTCCGTAAGATAAATGGGCAAATTTAATGCGGAGAAAACTAGCGGCCTTCGTAATATAATGGTACAGGATCGGCACATTTTAACTAGATTATAAATATTTTTTAAAATACGGTTACATTTCTCTCCTGCAGGGTGCTAACATATTATTTTCCTTTCACTGCTAAAAGGTATAAAGCACTCAGACAATGTGTAATGTTTGCTTTACAGCGACGACAGGTGCAGTCGTAATATCGACGTGTTTATCTCTGAAATGGTGTGATTTTTCAAAATCATAACATCACAAATAAAAGAATTAGAAACTTTAAAAAGAAAACAATGTTTGGGTTTGAAATTAGCTAAAAGCGACAGCCTGTTGAAACAAGAAGCCTTAAAGGGCAGTGTATTACATCATAATCTGTGATCAGAAGTTACTAAGAATCGTAATTCTGTGTTTCATGTAATCAACTATTTACAGAATTTCTGGTAGCTGAATTCGAAGTTTCCATACCCAGAACAGACCTTCCAGATCCTGCAGTTGGACACGAATTTCAGTGTGACTGACCCTTCTCCCATTTCTGCAGCCTACATTGTGAAGCACCATTATATTTTATCCTTCTAACACCCAAGTTTTCTAAGTGGTACGTCTGAAGGATTTTTTACAACAGTTTCATTGAGACAGCTGCAGTTTCTGCATCTCTGTTTGAGGCATGTCTGGCCCAAAGTAACGTTTCTGATTTTGCTACTCTAAAAGCACCACATGGGCTATATAAGCAACTTACCCCATTTAATGTACCTTCAATGCTTTTGTGAATTCTGTTCCCAGACACTTTAATTTACGGACGTATAGAACTACGTCACACAGCAATACAAATCAAAATATTGTCATTTTCTTTTATAAGTACAATAGAAAGCAAATGAGGTTAGAGTTGTGACATCTGAATTGACAAAATTAAAACCATTTTCATATTTTTTGTACTAAGAATTTGAAGAAGAATTTCATTTCTACATACAACCAGACACTAATTGCAAAACCTGATTAAACACTACAAATTCAAACTTATATATTAGGTCTAGAGAGGTTGAGTCAGAAGTGTGATTTTTAACGACGCTCTTAATTGCTAAGATCCTATAGCACTGATGGTAGGTGAATAAAAGACGATTTAAAGTTCTGGCAGGTTTAAACTGAAGTATTCGGAGAAAAACCTTTTCCATTAATGGTTCATCGAACACAAATTTCACATGGACTGGACTTGGATCGAAGCTCGCCTTATACTGGAGTAAAGCTCACTCTAATTATAAGTAACTTAGGTATCATGTAATTTACAGTCCACATTGTTTCTCACCACTGACTACTTAAGAGCATTCTGTCTTCGGCTTCATAAGAACAGTGAGTGCAAGAAAATTTATTTTCAGGCTGGAACATGCAGTAAGTGACTGAAAATTACGGCAGGACATGACACTTTAGGCGAACACTTTGTAACGAGAGTAACCATACACAGACTAAAATTGTTATTAGGCTGCCACAGAAGCCATAAAAATCTTGCACAATATTCACAAATCTGTATTTGCATTAGAGTATTTGCTAACCAAGCATAAAGTTTCAAACAAGACTCTCTTATTTGAAGATGCTAGAATGAGCATTAAATCTTTAAATTTCTGGTGCTTTGATCGACTTCTTAATGTACTGCTGAACGTAGTAAGTGTGTTTTACTGTTGTGTGATGTCTCATTTCTTATGCATTTGCATTCATGTTAGTTTTCACGTCGTAACACAGCATTACGTATAAAGAACAAATTTATATTTTAATGTGGCAAGTTTGTCATGAAGACTGTAGCCGTTAGAAGGTTCTGTTACGGTTGCTTTATGCATTTATGTTTATTAACAACAGACGTTAAGCACTTGTTATTCTTAATTATTCTTCTGAGCAGTAAACGTATAGTCTAACGTTAATGAAGTAAATTAAAATTAAAGAGTGGTGAAATGTGTTGTGATTTGTAATACAGTGTACATCCTGCCACGTCACGTGTTGGGTTGCCCAACTTCTGTTCTTGTGTGTTTGTGTGTGTGTGTCTGTGTGTTGCGTAAATGTAATTACATTAACTTGCAGGGGCTGTCGGGGTACAGAACTGTATATAAAGTGCCTCAGCACAAATTTGTTCGTTGATTAATTATTCCATTAAGCGTATATATTAACAACAATACTAGGAATTCCGGTCAGAACTCACGAAACATAAATACCAATTCAACAAACCTCCCATTTTTAAGCAAGTTTGTAATTCAAACATAAGCTAATATATTTCATATTTTAAATTCGGAAGCTTGCGCTGACATCTGTAGGCTCGAATTCCAATTAACCGACGAAATTAGTGCCTCACAGTCTTAAATATATTTCTTATTGTCTTTTTTATGTCACTGCAGTTGTTATTTCCTTCTTTGAAAACCTTTTACAGAGTAGAGACTTTATCTTTGTTAAATTTTTCGGCTGTTTCGCACCGTCGCCATTACTTTGAGTGCTGACTTATAAAATATTTCATAGTCACTTGTGACAACATTGCAAATGCTGTACTCCGTGAGGGAGTACACAGAATATGCGAATATGTTCTTTACTTCAAAAGGTCATAGTGCGACACAGTTCACGAGCAGATGTAATTTTATTTAAAATTGAGGAGACAATGACCTTCTATGCTTCGATTTTTACGAAACTCGCAGATTCTCAACAGCGTTCAGCGCAAATCCCGTATACCAGTTATTAAATCAGAGAGTATATGCTGAAAATTCGAATAGTAATACATTTACTTTTCTAAGTAAAGTATGGCCTCTACTGTGGCGCTTTACACGAAACTGTCAACCACTTAATAAATTGCTATGAATATCTCCTGTACCGAATTTCATTCAAATATGATATGACATTTTGAAAATATAGGCAAAATTTTATTTAAGCCCTTAATGAAGCATGGTTTTCAATAAACCGTTACTGAAGAAACTGAAAATTTGTGGACGCTATTGTATCGAATTTCACCTAAATCGGTAAATAAATATAGATCGTACTGACAGAAACTCGTTTCCGGCCTTGAGTAAACTGGCTGGAAATTAAACAGGAAACGTATGAGTAAAGAGCTTATTCAATCGAATTAGTGTGGAGATCTAAGTTTGCTGAAACTTGACCCGTGCTTTTGTTCAAGTAATTCCATACAGCACAGTCTTTCTTGAATGTTTATTAGTCTTAAAACTGTCAAGAAATTCTCTGCCTTTCATTTAGTCCAATATTTATTAAAGCCCAAAACTGATCCCTCTCGTGAGACAAACGGATCAAGCCGTCACTGTCACACCAGGGTCTTGATAATGATCCATTTTAATACAATTTGTTCATCTATGACAATCCCTGCTGTGGCTTATTCTCTTTATGTTTTCGAACAGAAAGCTTTTATGCCGCTCTGAAGCCGTTGGCGCATGCAACATTTCCTGTGTACCACTTTCGGCAGTTACTGTGGCTGGGTGTTAACCGCCCACCTTACATACGCATCAGATTGTCTGAATTGCACTGTCAGATAATTCTCAGATAAC
Organism: Reticulitermes speratus; assembly: GCA_021186555.1. Taxonomy (NCBI): domain Eukaryota; kingdom Metazoa; phylum Arthropoda; class Insecta; order Blattodea; family Rhinotermitidae; genus Reticulitermes; species Reticulitermes speratus. The sequence goes on along the minus strand of JAJKFL010000001.1, from coordinate 33,242,141 downwards.
ACTTTTTGTACTTGGCACAGGCATTTCTCCAAATTAATATTTTAGCAGAGGTTGCAAAGGAGAATATATTAGTTATTTCGACATTGTTATTTTACTCGTAGAAGAGGAAATCGTACATGTGCGAACAATTACATTTTATTGAGAACCAATTGTCTTCTGGACTTTGTCCATCGTCCGGATAAAATAGTAAAATATAATATAAAATCACGACGTTTCGGAAGATGGCTCGTCTTCTGTCTTCAGGTGATGTCTCCCCTCCCATCACATGAAGACGGAAGACGAGCCATCTTCCGAAACGTCGCGATTTTTATATTATATTTTAATATTTTATCTGGACGATGGACAAAGTCCAGAAGACAAGTGGTTCTCAATATTATACACCATGGTCAGAACCTTTTAGAATCAATTACATTTTATGATTTGTAACGTTAAATAACCAGAAACGGCTTGATTAGACTTTTAAGAAATGAAATTAGAGACTTTTTTTGCAGTTCCTAATATATAAAAACGTCGCACCGCAAGACCCAGTATTTCTAATCGAGTTATTGATGGTAAGCTTAGACATGCGTAGATTTCGTGTATTTTATTTTCGACCTAACACTCAAAAAATGTAAGAGTAAAAAACATTTCAAGACTGAGTACGAATTTACTTACTTGCAGTGATTCTGTTAGAATACAAAATTTAATATCAATTATAAATACATTTTCTAATGTACAAGGATTAAATTGTCAGTATACCCAAGTGGTCAAACATTAACGAGAAGCCGTCTGCTACTAGTGAATTTTTGACAAATTTCTTCGACGTTGGTCCACTCGCCATCATATTAATTAATGCCTTAAGTCGTAATTTGTCTTTAAATTATTAGCAGTTATGACAGTCAGTGTTCTATTTCTGTGCCACATTGGAAATTACTGGCCTACAAGTTTCCACTACCTAAGAATTTCTAGATATAAGGTCGTCGTTTCTCATCTTTGCAACACTTGGTATTTTTATCAGCCAGTTTATTTCGGTGAGAGGTTTAACTTGGAATAGTCTTGTAAGTCCTTGTTCATTAATTAAATATAAACCCTAACACAACTGTTTAAATCAAAACTTTGAAATGTAATTCTACCTTCAAAACAAAGTAAGTAAAGTAAAATACAATCAAAATTCAACGTACTGAAAACTAACTGTCCGTAACTGTGCAAAAATCTAACAAAGGTTTCCAAGGCCAAATCAAACACTGAGCTGAATTGAATAGTTACTGACGAAAGCTATTACCTGAATCATTCAGTGCAATATTTTGTGAGTTCTGCATGTGATCCAAATAATGTGAACGTATGAGTTCAGGCATTTCATTTTAGATCTGACTTACAATCAAACACTTATTGCAGGTCTGCTGAATTTTGTGGCAGACTATACTTCACGTGCAAAGTAAATGGGTCTCACTGCTCTGCCCTTCCTCGCGAGAGATCTTAAACCATGTTTGCGCCTCCGCGTTGAAACTTGCAGCTCCAAATTAATGATAATACCCAGCAACTTCTTTCCTCACGGGGCACAAACTCCTAACAGCCACAACGGTGCTCAAGAGGAAACAGCACTTAAAAACAGCACGCTGTTTCTGTCCGGGTGTTTCCAACGCACTGTAGAACTAGCAGCTAAAAACCTGCCGAACTCAGCTATGACACACTTCACAAACCGTGGCCGTGTCATAATAACTTCAACATTTTTATTTCCTTAACAATGATCTCTGAGATAGGTAAATTACGTAGACTACATAGCTTAGTATCTAGATTTGCTGTTGGAGTGATAAAATCTTCTACCTTGCAGACACAAGCAGCCAGTTCTTCAAAAAAAGTAAGTAAATGTCCACCAAACTACGTGGATTCCCGTTCCTGAATACAGCAATGTTCAAGTAGCATAGGCTTATTCGTGACAAAGGACACATGAGCGAGAAATGTAACACATTGATTACAGTTATTAAAATAGAAACTAAAGACGTGAAGTATCAGAGCATTGATTTATTCCTGGCAAGTTCCAATGACCTGCTCACGTGAGGACTATAATGAATTTTTAGTTACTTACCCTTTAACGTGTAAAAATCTCATAATGTTATTGAATGGAAAACCATGAAAATAAAATCTAGAATATCAAAATCACACATTTCCTTATTTTCAGTAATATTTCAAAAATGGTTCTGTCCGTACTGGACCACCTTTACGAAAATAAATAAATCTGTCGCAGGACATTAGTGAGGGTTCTCCATGCAATGTATTTTATTAATGTAAAACCCTGTATTAATTTATCACGTCACGTTTAGGCATTTCCGTGAACATGACCTAGTAATTATCGAAAAGTTTTGGAAGTATTACTGCAAATAAAAGAACGAACGGTTCGAGTTGGCTAAATTGTACATTGATGGGTTTTCATTCTACATTACCCTCCTGAACAACTGTACCCACAAATGACGCGGAATTGAACTAGCTGTGCGACGCTAAGCATTCAAGTAGGACTGTGTTCCAAGGTGTTGTTTATTTGTTATTAAGTCTCTTAAATTTGCGTGAGAAGGAAATTATTGTTATAAACAGTGGGTTTGGAGAGTTGTGGAAATAACTGATTCGGACTTAAATAAAGAAAACTAATATTGCCTTGGAGGAATTCTAAAAAATAACGATAAATATGAGAGCAGAAATGACGGGGTTGTCGAAAAAGAAACGGGATTAATATTCACAAGGAGCGTCAAGTGTTTAAAATACGTATCATTCACCTACAGTGAATGATGTTTTTAAACATTTTACATGAGACCATATGTGCTGCTGTCCTCGAAATATATTTTAGAGGTAACAATAATTTTTTACTCAAGTTTCCTTCGTACAACACAATTTATTTTGCCAACATTTTTAAACAAATTCAATTAAGGATAATGTTTTATTAATTAATATCATAATTATCTCTATCTATAATTTTCAATTTGTCTGTCCCGAAGTCCATCCTTCACATTCGAAATAACGTCAGTGGCAGTTTGATGTAAGTGTAAACATTGTTTGTTGCAGGAAGGAGAAGTTTTAAATGTGTAATCTTTCCAGTTTCATGAATGGGTTAGACTCCAAATCATTTACATATATTTAGTTTTTTGTAACGTTTCGTTAAAATTCACTGTCTGGGAGAACCAACTAAATTACAGCTATCGAATCTCAGGGAAAATAAAAACAACCCTCACTATAAATCGTAGACATAATTACTATAAAGCCTGGGAGAAAACCCCACATTCCACTGCAGCGCCATTGGTAAGATAATGGGAAACAACAAATTTTCATTGCAGTGTTTTGCACGAACACCCTGGTAGTAGTAATAACAGCATAATCTAATTACATTCATTATCCGAAATTCAGTACATCAAATCAGTTTTCACATTTTGATGGCTACAATATCGCAATTTTATAATCACTGTCACAAATAAATCCCTATAACTCACACAGCCACATTGCTTACTTATATTCGCACAGAGAACACGCTCATTGAATTAGTAACTTCAGGATATTACATAAGAAATTGTTTTAGGATTGAAGGTAGTTTACAGATTTAAAGCATATTTTAAATTGTGATGTAATTAGAACATAAAAGCTAACGTTAATTTTAATAGAAACTTCTCAAGAAAACGCAACAAACACATATGTACAGATGGAAAATAAACGGCAGCCCAGAAAAGTTCTCTCCCTTTCACTACGAAGTTCACGAAGTACAGGAACTTATTCAAAACTCTTAACTAGATTCCTGATATACACCACACTACGTCATCTGCATCTGACAGTATTCACATACTTCGCTTTTGTCAATTTAATTTCATTCCTACTCAAAAGGTGTAGTGTCAGGCATGTAGGCTACATTCTATGAGCAAACTCTCAACAGAATTTGAACTTAGTAGTGCAGATTCCGATATTTGTAAGGTACTAGTAGGTTAATTTCGCTAACCTGAATTTTCAATGACACTTCAAACAAATTGTATATTTTACGTAACTGATTTCATTCGTGTTGTTCCAGATTGAATCGAAACTTAAAAAATATCAAATTCAGGTCCTCATGCTCATGTGAAAAACTGGCTTACTCCTTCTTCAGAACTGATTTTCTTGTCACAATGACATCGTCGTTTATATAAGCTACAGATCCGTTTATTAACACCATAGATCGGAATCCTTCATTATCAACCAACAATGGCCGTGCTGATGGATACATTTCACGCCTTTCGTGGATCCTGAAGCTCTTTTAGCCGTCTTTGCAGAAGCACGCCTCTGGTCATAATCCCGAGTAAAAAGAATGTAATTTATGCCTAATCCTACATCTCAAGTAAAATCTTTAATACTATCGTCACCTTTAAGTATGATTATTATGCAGGTAAATCGGTAAGTAATTAGCTTCTTTAACTAGCAGAAAGAGAGACAGTCAAATCGGCATAAACATAAGCGTTCAGCTGTACAGGCAGTTAGGTAGAAAAGCATGTAGGCATATGGCTGCAGGGATGAATTAATGCATGACCAGAGATACGAATACCTAAAAGGAAAGATAGATGGATTCCTAGAGAGATACGAAGAAAAAACAGACACAGATAGATAGATAGATAGATAGATAGATAGATAATTTAAATTAGATTAGATTAGATTAGATTTCATCGTCGATAGGTCGGTATGTAGGCAGAAGGTAACTAACGTGTGAGCAGATACATTTGTTGTGTGAGGACGATAAGCGCACAAAGGGACAGACGAAAAGAGTAACTGGCGGATGGACTTACCGATGGCTGGACTAATTGATGGGTGTGTGACTTGATGGATGCTCAAGGATTACTACTGAAATATAAAGAGCTTAGAAGTTTGAAATATTTAACCACATGATTAGAACTGAACAAATCATTCTTGCTTCGAGAAGCAACCTGTAACTTGCGTCGACCTCTCGTTCTCTGTAGTTGTTATTTAGGCGGAGACACGCAAGTATTTGCTTAGAAAATAAGAACGTATGACCTTAACCATGCCATGCTTGTGACTGATCAAGTACTGAACATGCACCTCTGAGGACTGCAGAGTTATCTGTTTGATGAAATGATAATGAAGTGCCCTTCGGCATCTCGCGTAGTGCCACTCGTTCTAGGAAGTCTGCCCTGTTGTTCGACGTTTCCCGGAAATTTATGTGATTCCAAAAGTTCTGTAATCCGCTGAATTTCAATTACATTTCGGTACTGGAAAATTAGCCTGTTCTAGAGCAGTGCACAATAGGATCCGAAATATACACAAACACACACATATACATATATATGAAGGGTATAAACTTCCCTGTCTACGCCATGAAGGTTTGCAGGGAGAAAGGTGTGTACCCACACTGAACCATAAGATCGGCATTAGATGGGGTCAGCCAACTTTCCGCTCCGGCCACTTTACCTCAGGAAAAAAACCCGGTACCCATTCAGTAGGAGGCTGGGTGGACCCCAGAGCCAGTCTGGAAGGTTCGGAAAAAATAATCTCTTGTTTCTGCGGGATTCGAACCCCGGATCACCGAGTTTCGGCTTTAGTGAAAAGCCATAAATATAACAATTAAAAATATTTAAAGAAAGATAATGAAAGCTAATATTTTTTTAATGTATTTTTAACTGCCTGATAATTGCTTTTCACTAAAGCCGAAACATGTAGCAAGCAATAAAATTGATATAATTTCAGTTGTGGTTGATGGTTTGTACTTCCCTTTTGCTGTTTGATCTCATTTTTATAACGGAATTCGGCCGATCGGTATTTTAAACAAAAATTTCTCATCACATCCACATAAATACCTGTCTTTTCGCCTTTGAAAATTCCCAAAGCAACTGCACAAGAAGTAGTGTTCTTTTTTAAGAAGCGAAAGTTTCCCAACACGTGGCTGCCATTTAGTGTACAAGTACAGGTCTGCCTTATCTTGTGAAAGTTGAGATCATGCTGTTGCTGCGTCTTGCTGCCAGAGTGCAGGTGAAGCTAATGTTTCACCCGTGGGCCAACAGAAACTCGAAACCCATTATGAGTGGATAAGAAACTCAACAGAAAGAAAGGATATCTCCCAAAGGAGCCGGTACTAAAAGACTCTTCATGAATATGATGATATAACGATGGTATTGGTACAGTCTTGGCAATATGGTTACAAACTCTTTCGAAGAAGTGAAAACATGACACACACAATCCCTACATACCATAAAGAATGAAGGAAAGATAAAGTTTTAGAGCCATGTTTCGCAAGTGATGACGACATATAACCTCCCCCCCCCCCCACAATTGTCAGTCATTAATAGGAAAGTGAGACTGATTTAGTTCTATATGACGTGTGTCGAAACAAGTCAATTTTAATTTATTCTGTTAATTACTTCCCTGAAAGGACATATAAGCCTGCTCACGCGTCAGCTCCAAACCTGAAAGTCAGGCCAGTAGCCAGACCATCGACACAGTGGGTGCAGCGGCTTCCAGTGTGGGTGCATATATGTACATATCTTTATGTACGTATATAACGATCTGTTATACATATAATGTGTATGTCTGTATATATATATACATATATTACGTATGCATAAGCGTAAAAAGCACCTTCATCAGGACCACAAAACCAAAATGTTAATTACGCAACGCGCTCTGTAACATTACACAAAACATCTTACATATACATACATTTTTCATAACGAGCGAGAGTACATATCACAGTAGTGTGCTTTGTGGATGATATCATGTGGCGCCAGCTTTCCCAGCTGCAGCTGAAGGTGCCAGACACATGCCACAATACGTAGGAGAGTCACGATGTTAGTGGAAGCTTCTGGACCATTGCAGTCGTTAGGGTTCCCCGAAGTGGAATGCCTATAGCGCTAACCAACGCACCTACGCTTTCCTTATAGTACTCTAGAATGATATCACATTCCTAACGTGTGAAACTATTACGTATCTGTCGTTTGCTGCTCGCGCTCTCTGCCAGTCGCACCTGTGCCTTTTTTCATGGATCGGCTTTGCGATATTTTCTTCGCGGACCTCACTTCTGATCAGCATGTTTGTCTTTGATATTTTGCAAATTCCTAGTGGGCGTAGCCAGACTTGCAGTGGATGCAGTGCACCCACTTGCACCTCCCTGGCTACTAAGAGCATTAGTCATATCACGTGGATAAGCAGGCCTACTGGTTTATTTACCTCTTACGTACGCCAGAAATATTTTACCGCGTTCACTGCGCGCAGTACCTTGGCTACGATATCGACGAGTGCAATTCGATTCCCAGTAGTGAGACGGATGTTACACTTCACCATCGTCTAGACCAGTGCTTCCCAAACTTTTTTTCTCGCGGGCCCCTTTTGGCTTCGAAAAATAACCATTTTCCTCACATCCTTGCTCACGCAAATATAGTGTGTCCGGATGATAGATGTCCAAAATTTAAAATTTATATCTCAGAACTGATTTCAGATAGCAAACAATACATGTCAGAAGCACACGTAACAATGCACTGCATGATTTGACCTCAATTAAACTGACTGTCGCTCGTTTTATGGGTATAGGGGGTTTGTTAATTAGATATTCTAACGGTCATACGACATAAACACACCGCCAATTAAAGAAGTTTCGCGATTATTTTTAACAAAACATTATTCCTTTAATTAAGAAATAAGTAAACTTCAAAGTAGCCATTACAGAAATGTATTCACGGATCCCCTGGGAACTGGTTTCAGATCCCTTGGGATCGGCTGAGCACACTTTGGGAGCCGCTGGTCTAGACTCTCGAGTAGCACAAAGTCTCCTGTTGTTCCACAGAGGTAACGCTGCAGGAATAATCACACACCTCAGTCTTAGAGGAAGGGTAAGAATGCATGAATCTATACCACACTTTTCCCCGATTTCTTCTTGGTGTTTCGCTCAATTAAACACAGAAGCAACTTGTGGAGCAGCGGTAAGACTCCTACTTTGGGATATCTCCCGTATGTGAATCAAAACAGTTGGCTATTTTAAAATGAACATTAATTTATAAACGTGGGGAGCATAGAAGAAGAGATTAGTCAGTGAAGTATGATATTTCTGTAGCACAGCTTTCCCTACATCTTATCTTAATTTGCAATGAGAAAGGTGGACAGCTGCGCGGCAGAACGGTTTATGTACGTTAATTTCGCTCTTCAGAGTGGTACCAAAACATTGAGCTGTTGCTGGTATACACATTGTGTACCTCGAAGTAATTATACATTTGCAGATGTGCAGGGCTTATTTACGTTTCGTCCTAGATCTCTGAGAAGAAACCTAAATATTTATAGTCACCAAAACAATCTAATAGAGTATAAGAAATACATTTAACTCCTATTGCCTGCTTTTTAGTTTTGACCTATGAATGTGGTTCGGTGTTATACGGAATTCTGGACGGCGCAGTAATGTGGGTATTTGCGTTGTGCGTCTTTGAGAAACACTGCAAAATACGAGAAAAGGGAAACATGATGAAGAGTTTATTAAGTATGCACTTACCTCACTAATAATTAATGGATAATTAAGAAAGCGATGTACAATTATTTTAAAGAAAGTCTGACGTTTTCAAGAAACCAGGTTTGATACTTCTTGCTTTTTCAAAGAAAGAATTATGTTGCGGTTGAAACTCGGTTTTGTGTTGCAAAGAGAACCGCACACAATAGCATAACAGATGCTTCCCTGTATGAAGCTAGTTCACTGTAAGGGTCCTCAGACAGGAAGAAAGAAGTTCTTTAATTAATTAGTTATTGTACCTCTTATCGCCCTCTAACTTATGCAACGTCCGGTGTGTGTGCTTGTATTTACTGACGGGATAAGTAGCAGTTTCAAAGCTGTCTAATATTAGAGCGGAGATGTTAATGTTCATGTCGGCCGTTTGGAATCACTAACATACAACGCAATAAAAATTAGTCAGAAAACGTAAACCTAAGAGACGATGTGGAAGACCTAAGAAGATGTGTGATGATATTATTAAAATAAACACTAAAGACACAGGAGACGTCAAAGTACATTACATTGCCTCCAGATACGACCCAGTGCCGGACGGGGAAGATATTTCTTGGCATATTAAAATAATAAGATTTTGGAACCTATAAAGGCGCAGTCCTAAACTAACAATGCAGTTAGAGGAGTGTAAGTATCTGTATACGAAATATGTCTCACACACAATTTGCATTACAACCAACTTTGCCGGGGCCTGCCAAAAGGGTACGTGCGTCTTATTTGTATTTTTCTTATTCTTGGTTTTCGTAGCCGTCCTTTGTCCGTTCAGATAGTCTTATACAGGGCATACACAAAAGAATGGTGCGGTTTCAAAAGTGAATACTTTTGATACCGCACCATTCTTTTGTGTATGCCCTGTATAGTGCTGATTGTATGTTTTACCTCTTACATTGCCTAGGCAATGTTCCTGATTCTAAAGTCTTGAAGAAAAGCACATCTTGTCCCACGGAGTCACTAAAATTTAGGACACACTACTCAAGACGTTTCCCTTGAAACCCCTGTAGTTAATGAAGAAGTGTACAGGAAAAGCCGCACAGTAAGAGAGAGCTACATGAAACTTTGTTAGTAGCAAGAGCGTTATTATACTCATGGGGCATGTCTGACCTGATCTACTCTAAGGCCAAAACAGATTTCAGAGCTCGAAATAAATAGACATTGTTCATAAGGAATTTTACAATTGCTTTCAACCCACTTTCCCAAATGTTCATAGGTAGAAATTGATAAATAGTTAATAAATTAAATTACGCCAAACAGATACACATAATAGCTTTCCTACGAGAAATTTAAACTTACATTACTAGTATCTTCACGTTCACTAACATCCGCGAAACACTCGCTTAAGTCGTCAAGGATAGGATGACTGGTAATAGAAAAACTGGAAAGGATTTTGAATGAATATGTCTTGTCCTAATAGAGGCAATATTCCGACACTTGCCTGGAGGAAATGAGAAAAATCACGAGAAACTTTCGTGAGCATACCCATGAGCCCATGACCCGAGCAGTATTCGAACCAAGCACCTTTGGATTACAAATCCAGAGTTCCTCCATAACACCAACCTCCTCGCCGAAAATGTAGAAAATTCATCCATTTATTTAATGACACAACTTCAAGAACTGCAATATTTAGTGTTGAATCGACTGAAAAATATGGAAGATTCAAAAAGATGCAGAAGTAATTGTCCGTGGTCTGATGTGAACTACGTATTGTTGCAGCCTTTGCGTTCATAGAGTTTGAGAAAAGGAACAGAATACCCTAACGTAAACTAGACGAGCTTGAAACCGATATTCGAACCTGGAACCTCCCGCAAATATTCTCACTGCTGATTGTTCTTACGTTATTTAATTATGCTCTCCATCGGCATATGTAACATAGCGTAAATAAGAAGGGACGATCATCGTTAATGATTTAAGCATTTGAAAAAACTGATGCTGCCTATTTCAAGATGGTACGGAGGCATTCACCTTGACAGAATAAAACCATGAAATCTCAAACAGAATGAATGGTATCGTTGCCAGCTTCGAACTGGGTACCTTCCGAATACAAGTGTATGTTATTACTGATATACCAATGTGACCGGTAACATTTTCTTATCGAATCGTTTTTTTTTCACGTGAGACTATATTTCATAACATCCCAGCAACGATACGCTGCAGAACTTAAAGAATAATAAAAAATTAATGCTTTATCTTGTCCCAAACAGTATAAAACCAACCACCAACCTTTGGCTATCTTCAACTAATCGCAGATGATTACGTGGTCTTAGCCTCAGCAGTCATAAAAAGAGATTTTCTACATTTCTTAAGGTTCTTACATTATGCCGAATTGTGAAGGGGCAGAAAAGGATAAGGAAATAACCACACCTTAAAACGTGGTGAGGATTTCAAAGCTTTTCCATAAAAAAATATACTCGTTTCAGAATTCAAAGTTTATATCGGCTTTTACTGGTCCTTTATACCGTTCTTCCTTACAGATATAACTGTGATTCGCGAAATTATCCTCCTCATTACGATGACAGTATCTACAGTTATACTCTATAGTTCCTAAGCTGTAAAAGAGACAGAGGGGCACAGTGGGACGCAAAGCATTGGCGTTAATATATAGCTCCAGTTGCCATTTTAGAGGCGGGTGTGGGTGATACGATCCATTAGCCCCATCAACTGCAATGGAACGGCTGGAGGAAATTCGTTACAGTGACTGGGCCCTGTTCTTGCTGCGGGAGCATCAGGTATTCATGAAGTATATAACAGGCTCATGTTTCATAAGTGGAAATGTTATTATAGCGAAATGTTTCTTCCCGCAGCTGGCTAAATCCTGTCTCTATACCAGACCGTTTCTGAACTGTTTACAGGATTTCTCCAGTAGTTAAAATGCATTTATTTTCTATGTGTGCATTTCTTGATGTAAACACAGTAATTACACGTCTACAAAACACTGCTCTGTACATTCTGAACTGCTACAAGTTTTGGTCAGCCTGCATGCCAGTCATGAGGTATTTTTCAAAAATAAAAGGAGAAAATATATGAACGTTTTATGTCATACATTCCGGTGGATACAAAAAAAATGGGATCCCAGCAGATAGGGTTTCATCCTCGAAATTTAGTTTGTAAAAGTCAGGGTACTTGTGGAATCAGACACGCTTCACTCCCTGAGAACTGGAAGTGCAGATGGCTGAGTGTAATTTTTAAGGAACATCTTTATGACCCGTAGTTCTTCATGAGACACAGACACTACATTTCAGACAAATCCTCAGTGAAATATCTTGAGCAAGAATTTTGTCATAGTGTGATCAATGTGTATTTCTAGTGGGAAATTTGCATTTAAATTTTATAATTGCAGACGTCCCTAAATTTCAGGGAACAATATACTTAACCAGATGATAGTGGACTTTAAGGTTAGGGATTATATTGCATCATAATTTTTGACATAGTTCACTATTTGGGGTATGTCTAATAAACCCCACGTGTCTGGGTATTCCAGTACTCGTTATTCCGAAAGAGAAACATTGTGTTTTCTCAAGTGAAATTACCCTTTACGCGAAACTCACTACATATATACAGGGACCAGATTCAAAAGGGATCAAAGATACATTAGGTGTCTGTATACAAAAATAAACTACAACATAGTAACGTACAACTTTTAAACATATTTAATGAAAACGCCGTAATAAATTTTACTGTTTTATTTTTTAAATATATTTTACTTTTAAAAATGCTATTTAAATCACAGTTTGTGAACCCACATAATTTACATTAGCTGCAATAATGCTGTAATATAATATGAATTTATTTTGTAATCTATTATATTTTAGTAAGTTTTAAATTTTGGCGATGAGCTACCTCAGGATGGCGTGACGCCGAACATGTAAGTGCGGTATAAGACTATATATATACATACATATCAAAGGTGCACTGTTGGTGTCATGGATGAAGAATTTAATTCAATCAAAATGCATGGAATACATAATGTCGAAATAACATCTAAGGTGCATGCGAAATAACGACCCACTTACTGTGACGAAAGCTTACACAGTTATGTGGAGTAAAAAAGTAAATTATTTTATGATAGGGGTCACAGCAGATGGCCTTCTAAGGATTTATTCAGAATCTTCCAGCGAGTTTGTTACATCAGGTTTGCTTATACACTGAAATCAATCTTGACATTATACACATTCCTTGCAATGCATGGCGAGTACTAATTTAATATATGTTAACAAGAGCAATTGTTTGGTAATAAATATAAGGTACAGAAATCAGTATTTAATATTAAGGCCGGCTATCAATACAAAGTCTGAGAACGTATTTCGAAACAAGTTAGATGTTGTTATTTAAATGAGACAGCTACAATTTCACTATCTTTTGCTTCTTCCATATTAACACGAATCTAAGAGTCGCTTTTGCTTTCACCGAATTTCCCAATAACAAACAATAAATAATACATGAAACAAGACATTTCAGAATAAGAACATTAATGTATTTCTATACCAATTAACATTCAAGAAGGATTAAGTAAGTCACAGAACTGCATTCAAGTATTTGGCACCCATTATTAAAGCATTTTTATGATGCAAACAAATTTTTAGGTCATGTCATATTTACGAGACTATCAATAAAATTGTATGAATACTTTTGATACACTTAACGTAATTATATTTGAAAAGTTTGCGAAATACCGGAATTGCAATAGGCCTTGGGGTTTAAGTGACTAATGACTGAGGTACAGCAATGACTTTAAACTGCAGCATAACGTTGCAGTGTCAAACATAAATCAATGTTTCCTTAGGCAGGGTTTGATTAGAACAGACAACTTGAGTTACGGATAAAAAGAAAAGAATGAATTTGATACACGAAGCAAATAATACGTAAATGAAAGCAAGTAGCAGTAGGCCCACACTTCATTCTGCTTTAACTAACTCCATAGATCAGGGTCCTCCTTGAGAAGCTGATCGCTCTCGGCCAGACAAGGAATTAATCACTTTTTTGGAACCCCTGTTGACAACAGCCAGCCACTTTTCCACATCCTAAGCCGGATTACTCCAGTCCATGCCACCTCATCCTATTCCTTTAGGATTCATTGTAATATTATTCTCCAATATACGCCTAGGTCTTCCAAGTGGTCTCTTTCCTTTACATACTCGAACAAATCCCTCTTTGTATTTCTCTTTTCTCCCATGTAGGCCGCATGCTTCTCCCATTTCATCCTCACTTATGGCTCATCCTAATTATATTCGGGGAAGAGTGAAAATCATAACGCGCCTCTGTATGTAATTTTCTCAAATTTCCTGTTACTTCCTCCATCTTAGGCCGAAGTACCTTCCTCGGCACCATATTGTCGAACAGCATGTCATGTCTATGAGACTGTTATTAAAATGTGTATTGTTGCTATAAGGTTATGTGCTTTTCATTCCGATAGATTATGCAGTACTTTGTGAGATATTCTTAGAGGGAAAATAAATAAAATATGGCGCAATATCCTTAGCACTAGGGAACTCACCACAGCTTCTTTTCAACTGGACAGTGTTACCATACCTTCGAGCATTCAGTTCACCTTGATATATTTCATGTGTTAAACGTACTGAACAAAGTGACCGAGATAATTATAATATTAAGTTTTCTACCAAATATCCGGATTATTTAAAGCTGAAACATATTTAAGCATCAATACCTACTAACAGATTTACTCCTTCCTCTGAACATACTTTGCGCTTCGCCTAACACTAAAAATGAGAAAGAGTAGACGGCATGTTTAATCTCGTGAAGCATGTTACGGCCACGAAACTGCACTCGAGTCTCAACATCAGCCATACTACAAACGGTGAAAACCTTCTTCAAACGCAACATCATATATACACACACACACATATATATATATACAACAGCACTTGTTCCAAACAATTGTTCTCTAGAATCAATAAACCCAGATGTATATTCCTACCAGTAACTGCCCGTTCTTCAAAGCTGTATCGCATATCCATTACAAAGAGTACGAGTATTATCAGAATATTACCAGTAGTGTCAAGTCTTTTCTATATCTTTGTTTTTACGAAAAGAAAATTAGCTAATTTGCTTCTTTCAATTCACTTGTGGTGAAAAAAATTATTTTGCTTGAAGAGTCTAATATTTACACAAACGTATGTTCTGCACACAACGTCGTGATCATGCGTTTAGCATTTCGAGGGTACAGTTTTCAAATTTAGTCCAGAGAAAACGCCATCCATTTAGCTTTTCGTAGTTTTCCTCTGTCCGTCGAGGTCAATTCCGCAATAGTATTTCAATTAGGCTATGATATCCACACACGGGTTTTATTTTCAACTAGTTCACAAAGCTATTTTTTACTCTCCTACATGTTTCGGCTATTTTAGCCATCATCAGCGAGCATTAATAGTATCAAGACACAAGCAGCGTACCGTATGTCGGTAAATGTAAACATATACTTTAGCTATTTGTAAGAGTCAATTTTTGTATAGCTGCTATACAAAAATTGACTGTTACAAAATCAAATGTATATATGTTTACCATTTACTGACATACGGTACGCTGCTTGTGTCTTCATAATATTGTAGCTCCCTGACGATGGCTGTAATAGATAGCCGAAACATACATGAATGTAAAAACTAGCTTTGTGCCTTAGTCGGAAATAAAACTTGTGTGTGGAAGACAACTGCACGGAATATGTATAATAGTAAGCATATAGGCTATGATATATCCGCTTCCTTCCACGTTGTTTCAAATACTCACTAATCACCCCATCACTCGACAACATATAAGTTTAACAACTTAAAACCGTGGTTAAATAAAGTGGCAATAAACTAACGTTATTTAGTTTCTTACGTATAAGATCTTTGAATATCCCAATCTAACTTTGCGTGTAGACTACTATAAAATTAAATTTAGACTTTTCGAATAAACAAGCGCATCATATTTGAACGAAAATATAAGATTAAATTTTTCCACAAAATATATTCCAAAATATTTACCTTTTCAAAGTTTTCAAAGTGTCGAAATCTAATTCATTCTAACAGCTTGCTACAGACTGAATAGAAACAAAAGCATACGTCATTCAAAATATTATATGGTTCTAATATTCTGAAATGCAAAGTTTATCTCGCTTACGTTCAAGAGAAAATGGAATGCGCAGAAAAGTAGACTGTTGATACGATTTTTTGTAGGTGTTTTAATTACAATAGTTCTTGATCAGTGACTGTTTAATGAGTTACATACGACTATGTATTCAAGGCTTGAAGTTAGTTGGCCGCATGAAAACATAAGTAATTTGTGACTGAATTTTCCTGAAGATCCTCTTTTCACGTTGCTATAATTATGTGTAAATCGACACTCGAACTAATTTGTCTGAACGAACATACACTGCAAAACCACGAACTCGTCTAAATTAAGAACAGCAAGAACTCTTATGACACCAAACTCCATTTGCTAACATTTACTGTTTGAGGTAAGTATAAAATGCGTCTCAGATTCGTAGAATGACGTCATGCATTACGGCATACAGGATATCGTTCTGCACACAGCCTTTTCGAGTAATTCGAATCTCGAACTGGTAAATGGTTAGCTTATTTTTACAGGATCTCAGGAACAGCAGAGGAAAACTGTTGTACAAATTTTCTTCACCGGAAAATGATCAAAGGCATTTCTTACCTGAACTTGTTCTTAAAATTCGCAACGTTGCAGGTGAATGGAAGGCTTAATACCATCTTTTCCAAAGAGGATATTTTCCATCAATTTCAGTCATAAAATTCTTCATTGAACGAAATATTCTCATCCGGTGTCACGACTGTGGTGATCCAAGTTTGTTGCCCACTGAATAGCCTGATCCTACATGCTAACACTTTTTGTGTGGGAGTTCTGTAAAGTCCCAATGTACTCATTTGTACGCTAAACCAGTTTGTCTAAAGCGACAAAATATCACCTGACCACTGGAGTAGAACGGTTACCCGAAAAGTCTGCTGTTAAATAAGTACATACGGGAATATGGCCAATGTCTAAAATACAGTGGTGGACGAAATATCGACCGGTGAATTTCAGCATTTCAGCGCCTGGGGGGAAAGAAATTTGTCTTTTTCTGCATTCCGATAAAATTCTCTACCGCGTAACACGAGCAATATACGCGAACACGGACTAACATTATTAAGATAAGCCACAGTGGGGCAGGGTATTTGATATGCACAGCAGCACAGTGATCTGTCATTGCTCCCATTTTCCGTCTCTCTCAAAATTGAGCTGCCGCCGCCCCAACAAAATCGTTTTTTCCAGAAAAACTTCGGTGATATAACATACCAACAAACACAGGCGTTTTAGGAGTAATTTAAGTATTTTCTGAATTTATTGACTGCTCATTTTGTGTCAAACGCTAAGGTGTTCCATGAAGAGCACTTTGACTTTAATGAGAATTGCGAATACAGTTTTATTGCTGAAAGGTCTCTTTGAAACTGCAACATTTCCTGAAATTTTTAAGGAATTCCAAAAATCCTATTTACGAAACAACCTATAATTCATACTATATTCATTAAGAGTTTTTTTCCCACATCAATTAAGTGACCCGAATTTTGTTTCCACAATTAGGTGCCCATAATTTAAATTCCCAAACTCCCAGTTCAAATCATGCTGCCCATCACAGCAACCGCTTTGTGTCGCTACAAAGTAAAAGCACTCATATCTCCTAGGCTTGACCTAGGAGCCACCATGATTCTTAATCAACCTCAGACTCTCCTACTGAATATTTGAACGAATCGGTGGTGGAGAGGGATAGAATGATGACCGCCAGGGGTGGACTGGCCTGATGGGGTTGCTCGCAGGGGAAATCAAATCAGAAGAGAGAGAATTTCATTTCACAGAAATTGTGTTTGTCTTAGACGAATGAGAAATTTTCTGTGTTCTCGGGCATTACAGTACATTTTACAATTTGAAATATAATATCTCACGGTGAACAGGCACATCATATGACAAACACATTTTCTAGTCCTTTCGGTGCAATGTTGACGTCTGATATCAGATTACTGAAACGAGCAGGCCTGTACACCAAACTATACTCGACATGTTCCGTGCTGGTGTCGTCGTGACTTCTCACATACATTACATCTCTTGTCCTTAACAGCTTCTGAGATCATGCCAAAGGTCAACATCCTAACAAATAAGACTAATGCCCATCGTTTTATAATCATCAAACACATAAATCAGTAAAGTTCTTTTTCATCCTCATATTGAAAGATTTTGCTCAAGTGCAGATCCCATTTGTGATTCTTTGATATGGCTTCAATATTCCGTTTAGTTAGCTGTGGTTAGATTTGTAAGAACATTGCATTTAAGGCCTCGTTTTCAGTTAAAGCAACCCGTCTTGTTTGGCTGCTACCATACACCATGCTCCTACGACGTCCGGCTGTCCCTCACGTAACAATATCCGTATCTTCAATCAAATCTTTAAATCTGAAGTGACTAACGCCTCTTTTTGCCTGGAAAGCCGTGACCACCACTGAAAAAAGTACTGTTCAGCCAGAGTAAGTCTGAAATTACCTGCTAATATATGTGTTACAAAATTGAAATTAGTTCAGCAAAAGGGTTTTATTTTATTTTAGTTTTAATATGTTAAACACTGATCATATCTTTAGCATTCAAAAACCCCTATAGAAAGAAGCAGAGTACAATAGAGATCTAGCGGCTATTTGTGGGTTTCAAAAAGCCTGTGACTCATTTAGGAGGGGAGGCCTATACATTCTCTAATGCACTTCGCATTGTGGTGAGGAACAGAAAGAACGTAAGACAGACTAATTTACTAACCAGTCAGCCAACTCAATAAGTGTATTTGTGATACACAGACCTTCTTGAGAAGCTAAAATATGCTCATCCAGTCGAGAAATTTCCCCTAATTGCTGGAGCCCGAAAGTTAACTAAGATTGTTAAAACTGCCCTCCACTTATCCCTATCCTGAGCCTAAAAAATTCCATCTGTATGCTTATACCCTCTCTTTCTAAAATTACTTTAGTACCATCTTTTCATCTACCCTTAGGTCTTTCAAATGGTCTCCATCTTTCAGATAATCCCTGAAATATTCTGTATACATTTTTCTCCTCTCCCACTTGTGACAAATGCCCACTCCATCTTTCCAGTCTTGATTTGCTTATCCTAGTAGTATTCGACGAAGTTTGGAGATCATAAGGCCTTCCATTAACCTGTTATCTCCCACTTTTTCTTCTGAGATTTTCATCAGCACCCTGCTCTTAATATCGTCATTCTGTGTTCTTCTCGTTCTTCAGATATAAATTGTACATACATTCAAAGCAACGAGCAAAATTTCTGTTTTTTGTATTTGAATGTTCGCTTTTATAAGCAGAATATTGGAAGGCAAAAGACTGGAACTAAAGGTTCTACTAAGGGTCAAATGTTACAGGTCACCTGAAGAGTAAGCTCAACGCTACAACAAACAACAACAACAACAACAACAACAACAATAATAACAACAACACAACAACACTAAACCATAGTAGCCCCAACAATAGCATGGACGGCTCGGAAAAGCTTTAACCATGTATCCAGTTCTCAAAGAAGTTCCATTAACTTTACATAAAATTTTTGGTCGTAGGAAAAGATATGTTGTTGATAAAGCTGCGAAATTATCTCAGAATATGTGGGGTCTATTTGCATGTCAGTTTTAAACAAATGTATTATAGAGTATCAGTAGTTAAAAGCCGACAGCTCTAACAGCGAATATAGAGGCACTTGTTCCGTAAACTGTGACTTCAGTGGTTAGCCTCACAGATTATTACTCCAGGTCGTAGTAGAAGCACGTTTTAGTTCAGTAAATTCAAGATGCTTTTTGGTTTTTTTAAATATTATCAAATTCAAACTTAACACCAGAGAGAATAATAAAGAGAGAAATTTCTTACAGTAATACTTTTCTTAAGACGTCTCAACTTTGGTATGCGAGCTCGAGAAGCGGAAAAGTCGAGGCTGGAATGGGATTCGTCCCGTCATTGCATGTACGGCAGACGGATGGATGCTGCTGATGTATGCATGAGACGATGCAGCCATGTTACGGCTGCCCTCCCTGAGGTCCTGGGATCGATCTGAGCCATCCACCTTTCTACTCACGTTTATTTAATCTGCAATTTCGATAAAGGGCGCTTTCAAATTTAGAGCTTTCCATGAAATTTACCTGCCTTCATGGTTTTGAAAATGTGTAATGTGACCATCTAAGCACTTAAGACACCTTGCAGAGAGAATGGGGGACCTTACATAATGCATTCAATTAATTCACTGATTTGTAACAGACTGTCACGTCAACAATCTGTGGATTATTTCGTAAAGCTTACAGTACTGACGCACATGGTCCTGCTGTTTATATAGGCCTATGCCATGCAAGGCACTCATGAGAAATCTGGACTTGCATTTTACGAACGTAATCCCAGCATATAGTTGTACGGTATCATTATGTTGCCGAGATTAAGGTATATATTTTTATACCTTAATCTCGGCAACATAATGATACCGTATAGGCCAATCTCTCAACCAAGGAGTCTTAGTATCGAGCAAAATCGATGTTTCCGAATTAATTCTAAGCCAGAACTTGCATAAACTGTTCGTGAAAGCATGACAGAAAAATAATATATATATGTGTATATACACTCTGCATTATGGGAATAATGTAACTAGACAGGCGAAACCTAAGTGGCTTGGAAAGCATAAGGAGTCGTATTATTATTATTATTATTATTATTATTATCGGTGTGCAAAATTGAAATCTCATAGATTTTATTTGTTTAATGTTGACCTTAAACTAGCAACTGTCGTTACGCTACATGCGTTTCGGTGGCTAATGCCATCGGTAGTGTTAGTGGTACACTCACTGGAAAGTCATTTTCCTTAATGGTTTGTTAAATTAATTATGCCAATTATATGTACTACAATTTGTTGTGTTAGTGTTGTTATTATTCGTTATATTTTATAATTTTTTATGTGTTTATATTTGTGGTTATTTAGTTCATATATTGTCTCTTATGTTCCTGTGCTGTCTCTGTAACTGGCCTTTCGGCTGTTATGTCAGCACATTATTCATAAACATTTGTATTATTATTATTATTATCATCATTATCGTTTGACATTGCCGTCTTCGTCATCAACATCAACACCATATTTGATGAAGACTTAAAGGTATTTCATGATACAAAATGTTTCAGTGCTTGCCTGCTTTTGCAGCATGATATCCACTGCGGTAATTAATGTTTCCTTTTCTCTCCACTTTCGGCAGTTTATTGAAGCTGCACTTTACTTTGCCTGACCCAAGCTGCAGTGTGCTTCTGCTGTGTGGTGTATTTTTAACTACTGTTTACTGCACTACACTCCACAGCATCGAGAGCAAGTGATCAGATCTGTTGGAGCATTGTGTCATTATACTGAAGTATTAGAATAATTAAACTTTCGAACTTTTCACAATAGACGGTACCGCTTAGATACTCTGTTTTTTGTAAATGTTTATGATGGCTCTAAATACTGTCCTCCTGTTGTTCAAGCAGTCGGTATTTGTGTTTATGCTCGAAACTTACAGATACTGTTTTATGTCAATTATATACGTATTTGATATGCACCGACGTGTCAGAGGTGCATGCTACCTCCATCTTCAGGGTATTTCGAAAAAAGTAATCTCTCGAGCTACAAACCGCTTTCTTATTCTACCCTGACGGTGGTTGTAAACGTCTCTGAAACGTCCTTAGGTATTTACACTTCGACGTTGCTTCTGTGTTTAATATGACCGAACATTTTCTTCCAATTACATGTCTAGAGATTCCTCCAAAATGTAGGTAAATGAATATAAAAGGCAGTTTATACATAAAGTTAATAAATTCCCTCAGACGTAGCATACAATATTTGCAGTTGAAAAAATCAAAATCTAAAGCGCTCTGGAGTAAAAATGGATTGTTCTCTAACTGAGACCGGAAGTATGCTCGTCAGGAGGAAAAATATAATATCTTCATACATTTCCCCTTACACTATTTTAGCAACCTCTAAATCCAGTCCTAAATAACACTGACTAAAATGACATTTTTTTTCTTTCAAACTCTTAATAGCAGTAATTGTATATCATATTTAACTATCGAAAATATCCAATGATCTCTGCAATGAAATACGATAGAATCCCTACACTTTTATTGCTAGTTTCTCACACACAGAAGACATGAATTTCTACTTACATGAGCTGCTACCACTCCAGTACACTAACATAAATGAAGACGTGTAACGTGTACGACAGCGAGCCGCAGCCTTCATCCTCATACTCTAACATCCCAGCAACATGATCCTTAGTCACAAAATACTTTTTTGTATCTTAAATTGTTGTATAAATGACTGCTTTTTAAATAGCAATTTCTATATGTCATTGAATTAATTACCTCTGAAAAATAAAAGGAAAATAGGAAAAGTCATGAAAGCTTACGAAACCTCAAAATATAGAACATTTCTTTTATCGTTGACCTCAGTATCACAGCCGTCACTGGATGTTCCAGAGGATGCGTGATTTCTAAGCGATAATGCTGCCGTGGTCGGCGAGAAGGTAAGACAGAACCGCTGTACATTTTACACTGAGAGGAAACAAACACTGTTTATTAAAAAGTCGGTGTTTTAATAAGAAACCTAAAGCTCTCTTCCGACTGCATAGTCTTGTAGTTTCACAGATCTAATAAGTTTTGTTGTGAAAAACTTGCTAGGCCTACTAAAATACACATTCCGTCTACGTTAAATCCGTCAGACGTAACACAAGTATTTACATCTGTCGTCGCCATACGCATGTCCCTTGACGAACAAACAATATTTCGAAAAGGGTGCGTAGGTACGTTCATGATCCATCTCGTTACGATATCTATCTTCAATAATTATCACTACGAAACACAAAGCTACAAGGCGTTAAATTTTAATGCAGATGCCGCTTGCTGTTTTGTTACCCTACATCATATGGTAACCCTAAAATAAACTACCGCTCTTGTTTTTTCTCGTCTCACAAGCTTGAAAATCCCCCATATTTTTACTAGCATTTAAAGGGTAGCCTCCCACAGCATAATGTTCGCAAAAAGTCACTTGCTTGAAAAGTTGAAAACGGGAGTCAAAGACAAGCACACCAAGAACAGACAGCAAGGTAATCTCATGAACCTACTTGATTTCCTGACGAGGGGAAAGTAGGCTTTAAACACGGAAAGTCAGAATAAAGAGTAACTAGAAAAATTACTAATAATATTAATTCAATTCAATGGGTATTTATTAACGTGCAGGCCTAGCAGCACAAATGCGTATTATAAAGCCAGCACAAAACACAAATAAAACACACAGAAGTACAAATACACAAAAGCAAAACACCAAAGAGACAAAACATAAACAATATTGCAGGGAAGAAGCAATATAAAGAAGTACTGGAGCAAAAACCCAAAAGCCTGAAAAAACTTAGATAAGTTGACTTAAAAATGTCACAGCTTAGCGCAGAATCTGTTTTAAAGAACTAATGGGTTGCCTAAAGGTATCGACGACTTTGCACACGTGGTTAGCAGCAGAAAAACATCCAGCAGACGGAGAGTTTTTAAAAGTAGCAGTAAAAAAGAAAGGAGTTTCTAAAATTACGAGGAAGAACACGAATACCAGTCTTATCCAAAAGAGATGGGCAAACTTATAAACCTGAATAAACAGAAATAAAAAATAATGCATCAAAATGAAGTCTTCTATCGTGCAGCGTATGAAGCTTTATAAATGTTTAGAACATTTTTGTAAGTAACATGGTCACGAACAAAGAAACAATTTTGACAGAGTCCTACGAAATTTCTCTGAATGCGTTCCAGCTTTTGGGCGTAAGTAGACGTTATAGAGTTCAATACAGTTGAGACTTAACTAGTGTTAAATGCAATATTAATAAACTATCAACAGTAGAAAATATTGTAGTTCGTTTTCAGCCCAGCATCCTTACGGATTGGGAGAAAATGTAGTACAAATGTGCGTGGAAATGCAGTTTTGAATCAAGTTGAACCGCAAGGTCTTAGATGATGATGATGATGATGATAATAATAATAATAATAATAATAATAATAACAGAGTGATGAGGTAAACAAATATTACAAAATTGTTAAGAAATCGAAGATTATAAAATGTTTATAAATCACTCTTCTTAATAGTTATACGACGTTTCCTCCCCGAGGCCTGTCTTCATAACGCATATAACCCTGTGGTGAGCAGCCATCCCCAATGAAAATTACGATAGATCAAAAACAATTGGAGAATGTGGAATATTTCAATTATTTGGGTAGCATGATAACAAGTGATGCAAGGTGTACACGTGAAATTAAATCCAGAATTGCCATGGCAAAAACAGCATTCAACAAGAAGAAAAATCTTTTCACCAGCAAACTGGAATTAAATTTAAGGAAGAAACTAGTAAAGTGCTACATTTGGAGCATAGCTTTGTATGGCGCTGAAACGTGGACACTTCGGAAAGTAGATCAGAAGTATCTGGAAAGTTTTGAAATGTGGTGCTGGAGAAGAATGGAGAAGATCAGCTGGACCGATCGTGTGAGAAATGAAAAAGTATTACACAGAGTCAAGGAGGAGAGGAATATACTACATACAATAAAAAGAAGAAAGGCTAACTGGATTGGTCACATCTTGCGTAGAAACTGCCTTCTGAAACACGTGATTGGAGGAAAGTTAGAAGGAAGGATAGAAATGACGGGACGACGAGGGAGAAGACGTAAGCAGCTACTGGATGACCTTAAGGAAAAGAAAAGATACTGGAAATTGAAAGAGAAAGCACTAGATCGCACCCTGTGGAGAACTCGCTTTGGAAGAGGCTACGGACCTGTCGTAAGACAGACTACAGAATGAATGAATGAGCAGCCCCACACGTTAGTAAGAAGATGTTTAAGAGTAAAGAGATATCATTAGTGACAAGCCCAGTAATTTCCTAATTACTTTCAGAGAATAACTGAGATTGACTATGAAAAATTTCTCTCAGCTTTCAACAGGATAGAGACCCAAGTTCTGTTAAGCGAAAAGCGCACTTTCTCTGGTGTAATTTTCATGTGACATAGTAAATCTTTCATGAGGGCAGCTAATCTTCAGAATTATACAAATGCCAGATCCAGGGCACAGCCGGAAATGACTCCCTCTTCGTGGCTTCTATAGCTGTGATGTTTCCCGTTTGTTGTTTAAACGTCTTTTTAGTGCCTTTCCGCGCCCTGCAGACTGTTCTTAACGGCATAAGATTAATTCGTACGTTAGCTACGCTGTTTAATCAGCAGAATACGACACAATGTTGAAGGGTAAGAATAGCTTCATAAACGGCGCGTACCTAAAGCGATCTAGCTGGTTTATAAGCATCACCCCTACATTGCCCTCTTCTAAGAAAAACTATGAAAATCATTATTCAGAATAGTCTATAAATTAATGGAGGTTTCAATCGGCTACATCCAGGATAGAAATATACAAGGAATTTTTCATCACCGTACTTCGTTTAATACTTCCCGAATTGAAACATAGACGGTATCTGTTTAAGTGTGAGAGGACTCGTTTGTGAAGTCAATTTTCTAAGCTAAAGGTGGGTACAGCATTGCATTTTCCACCAAATAAAGGCATAACAAATTAAGAAATACCGCAGCACTTTCTGACTGTTCATTCTAACATGGTTACAGAAATAACGTCATAGTTACGAGTAAAGAAACAAGAGTCGCAGAGTTTTTGAACGGAAAGTATGGGCACTCCATTAAACAGTTTCATGGCCGCCATAACACGTCCCTTAATTTTGTTTTATGGTCTGCAATTTCCATTAAATAATTAATGGAATAAGTATGTACTTAATGGATGAAATTCAGAGCCATTGTCTTTATAAAGTAACCTTCTGTTAATAAACAGTAATTTTGTGACTGAAGCAAGGACACGTTTTGAGCCACGTACTGATGATGTTATGAAGACGCTCGAACTGAACTGGTTAGTTCCTTCTCTTATTGTACTGAAGCAAGGACACGTTTTGAGCCACGTACTGATGATGTTATGAAGACGCTCGAACTGAACTGGTTAGTTCCTTCTCTTATTGTACTGAAGCAAGGACACGTTTTGAGCCACGTACTGATGATGTTATGAAGACGCTGGAACTGAACTGGTTAGTTCCTTCTCTTATTGTACTGAAGCAAGGACACGTTTTGAGCCACGTACTGATGATGTTATGAAGACGCTCGAACTGAACTGGTTAGTTCCTTCTCTTATTGTACTGAAGCAAGGACACGTTTTGAGCCACGTACTGATGATGTTATGAAGACGCTCGAACTGAACTGGTTAGTTCCTTCTGTTATTGTACTGAAGCAAGGACACGTTTTGAGCCACGTACTGATGATGTTATGAAGACGCTGGAACTGAACTGGTTAGTTCCTTCTGTTATTGTACTGAAGCAAGGACACGTTTTGAGCCACGTACTGATGATGTTATGAAGACGCTCGAACTGAACTGGTTAGTTCCTTCTGTTATTGTACTGAAGCAAGGACACGTTTTGAGCCACGTACTGATGATGTTATGAAGACGCTCGAACTGAACTGGTTAGTTCCTTCTCTTATTGTACTGAAGCAAGGACACGTTTTGAGCCACGTACTGATGATGTTATGAAGACGCTGGAACTGAACTGGTTAGTTCCTTCTCTTATTGTACTGAAGCAAGGACACGTTTTGAGCCACGTACTGATGATGTTATGAAGACGCTCGAACTGAACTGGTTAGTTCCTTCTCTTATTGTACTGAAGCAAGGACACGTTTTGAGCCACGTACTGATGATGTTATGAAGACGCTGGAACTGAACTGGTTAGTTCCTTCTGTTATTGTACTGAAGCAAGGACACGTTTTGAGCCACGTACTGATGATGTTATGAAGACGCTGGAACTGAACTGGTTAGTTCCTTCTGTTATTGTACTGAAGCAAGGACACGTTTTGAGCCACGTACTGATGATGTTATGAAGACGCTCGAACTGAACTGGTTAGTTCCTTCTCTTATTGTACTGAAGCAAGGACACGTTTTGAGCCACGTACTGATGATGTTATGAAGACGCTGGAACTGAACTGGTTAGTTCCTTCTGTTATTGTACTGAAGCAAGGACACGTTTTGAGCCACGTACTGATGATGTTATGAAGACGCTGGAACTGAACTGGTTAGTTCCTTCTGTTATTGTACTGAAGCAATGACACGTTTTGAGCCACGTACTGATCATGTTATGAAGACGCTGGAACTGAACTGGTTAGTTCCTTCTGTTATTGTACTCTGAAGGTTCTTGGCAGATTGGCCGAGAATTTGCTGATCAGATTAGCCTTTTCTGCGGAAATCGATGGTTCATTAACATACACAGAGAGTTCTATGGCGTCTCGTCTCTTAAAGCATCTCTATTCAGTTCACATCTGAAAATTTACTTCTCTAAAATTCTTTCATAAAATTAGTATCTCATATTTTCTTAAATTTCCGTAAACAATTCTTCTTGTAAGATTTTCCAAGAGACTCTTCAGTAAATTTCTCCTTCACCTCTCCTCCCCTTTTCTTGCAAGCCTTCTACCTAGAGTTGTGGCGATTATGAACATTAAAATCACAGAAATAAACCACAGTGCCTCCATTTTTAGGAGAGTGGGAATTTGTAGTATATCATGAAAAAAACTGCAAGCTGTTACTCTTGGAGATGTCATAATTTTATTCAGCCGCTCCACAAGAAAGCCGAAGTAACTAATCGGATCTACACCTTCTTCCCTCTGCCTTTCGCGAAACCTAGTGTCAAAGTAACAAAGGAAAATGTAATTTGAAATAAAATACTGAGTATAAATAGCAAATAAAATGAGCAGTAATGTAAATATACAGGTAGAATTCGTAAACAAAAATTACTACAAGTAATTCACTGGGCACTAATTGAAACGTAGCAACGGAAAACAAAAAAGTAACAGACTTATTCAGGATAGTCAGGTTCCTAGCCGAATTTCGAACCTGAGACCTTTTAACGTGAAGTGGGATTTGTCATTTTCTAAGTCTCTTTTTCGTTTACTTTCAATGTTATGGAAGGAATGTGTTTTGAGGTTCGGCAAAGAAAGGAACCTTAGCTATTGAGAAACACGGATTCAATTAACATTTTTGAGAAAGACAGACCAATAAGAGGCAGAGCCTTTAAACACTGTTGTATAATGACCTCCCTTTCGCCTAACTATTTTTAAAATATTTGCCTCTGAAACATTTCTCTCTGTTCATTTCTCTGTGTTATTTAACGACGTCGCCAGCGTCTATAACACTAATGTCGAATGACGAGGTGACTGAATCAATGATCAATTACAAAGGATATTGTAAAAACAATGGCCTTTTGCTAAACCAGTTTCGATCCCGAAATGTTCCTGATAGGGCATCGTAAAACCAGCTATTTAGCCGGTCTTCCGGCCTGGATTTGAAAGAGACACATCTCGAATGCATATGCACATAATCACCGCTACACCAAGCCATTCGACGGCTTTGTATTCGGAAAGGAGAAATTATTTGAGTTCCAAATTAAATGTGCTGATTTATAACAGAAATTTAATGGTGTTAGTTTGAGTTGAAGTAGAGATTTGAGAACCTGAAATTGAAAAACAGTTTTCCATAAATTGCCAGTTTTTGGCTGATCACACACACTGGCATGTCTAACTGTGATTTGACATATTACATAAGCAGAGATTGAAATGACACAATCCACGCACATGCCGTGTGATCCATTATGGTCTTCACATGCATCGTACATAATACATGAAGTATAGTAAAGCACTTACACAGAACACGAAATCACAGTGTTTCCTGCAACTCAACCGATGAGAGGACAGAAATCAGACGTATTATAGGGGAACGTACGCAGACTCATGGTTTATTCAAAACTTTAAAAGTGCAGTCTGTTTATACCTTGTCAATAAAAGTCGGGTTTGCTTCTTACCATTAAGTCGTTTTTCAGCTGCTTCACATACTCAACAAAAAGATTTACTTTATAGAAGAATTGTGTAAAATTGTTCGAATGTTTCCTGAAAAGTGTATGCGTAGAACAGTATTTCTTTGCTGAATATGTTTAGTATGAAAGCAATATCAGTTATTATTTAGTTACCTTTGAAGTGCAATTACGCGTTATGTGTCGGCGCGACAGGCAAGCGTGAAAACTTCCGCCAGATTCCGTGTTTACAAACACTCAGCGAATTATCTAATTTCGATTAAAGCCATTTCCTTTAAAATAACGCCAGTATTTAAATAATTTTTTTTCACAAAAAACAACTTCACTGTATGAATGCAAATGACACAACGGCAGGTGATAAAAAATATCTTTTCGCAGTATTGTTCTAAACGCCCGAAAAGTCTTTCAGAGCCTTGTCACTCTTTATAGAAAATTTTACGGACCATTTAATATTGACATTTCCCGTGCAATTCGTTTATACACACATGATTATTCCCAACTAATTGCACAATTGGTTTTATTGATCCTACATGTTTCGGCTGCAAAACGCAGCCATATTCAGGGAGCGACAAATGTTGAAGACATATACAGCGTGGTATAGAGGTTTTAAAATATAAATGGTAAAATATTTATACATATTAGTGTCATTCCATAAATGTACAGAATTATTAATATCGTATTCATATTATAACACAAGTTAAGTATTACAATTACGTAAAATATAGTATCCAAACTTCTGGCGATAGAGGAATTCTCTCCAGTATATAGAAGAGCGTGCTTAAGGTATATTCACTCACGAAGCGAACACAGAATATCTAAATCTTGGATCTCTACTCTACTATAAACTAGACAGAGACCCTCTATCACCAGAAGTTTGGATACTATATTTTATGTAATTTTAATACTTCAGTTGTGTTATAATTTTAATACGATTTTATTAACCCAGTATATTCATAGAATGACACTAATATGTATATTTTACCATTATACTTGATAATCACTACAGCACGCTGTACATGCCTGCAACGGCGTGGCTGCCTGAATATGGTTCCGTTTTGCAGCCGAAAAATAAAATTGTGCGATTAGTTGGAAATAAACTCGTGTGTCTTATGAGCCATACTTATTCCGTCAGAAACCTAAAGCTTCAATATGGTACCCACAACGCACATCAGTGACTGTACTCTATCTTAAAATCTTCAGGTCATGACGCCTTGCCACATTCTGATGTTAGGTAACGACGAATGAATGACGATAAGATAGTTATGAATTACAAATTCAGAAGCATGGCGAAGGTAACATTTGTGGTCTTGCAATAAGAACTGCTAAAATCTTCCGAAAGTAGAGAAAGAATTCTAAGTGATTGAAAGCTTCAGTCACAAAAATTATTCCTGACTCTTATTTGAATCGTTGTAATCTGAATGCGAGCTACCGCTGTGTTAACCAGCTTAGTCCGTTCTTATTTCACTTCGTACTTGAATTTAATTAGTGAATCCTTGCAGTGAAAGCACGTGTACTCGAGAAGTCGCATTCAGTTCGCAGGTATGTTACTAGAATTAATAGCATTCGAACAGATACAGAGCGACAGCACAGACAGGCTATCTAGAGGGTAAAATGTGGACGTGTCGGGAACAATTTTGTTTCTTCTTTAAAATTAGAACTCGTTATTCATCGTACGCGACCGACAGGATGACAGAGCGCTGGTGTCGTGCGTCAGGGCTGGTAATAAACTGAAAGAATTGTAAGTAGGTGACAAGTGGGACCCGAACTTGTTGGAGCAATTTAAACAGTTTAAGTGAGATCTGTCAGCTACACGCTCGGAGGGAAAGAAACAGGAAAGAAGAGGGAGATTGAAAATAATAAGCATAAAATATTGACTCAAATAACTGTATATGTTAGACTGTAAAGTCAAAGAAAGAAAGAGACAAAAAAAAGAATGAACAGGACATTAAAAAATATGGAAAAAAGCAAATGAAAAAAGGAAGGAAAATAGAAAAGGGAAGAAATAAATGGAAATAAGGAAAGGAGAGATGAAAAAGGTAACACATAGTGATTGCTGAGGCCATAGATACAGGCTACATATCCGAAATTACTATTTACTCTAACACAATAGCCAATTATTCCTATTGCAGTGACTTGAATATAACATACTCTCATTTAATTTAAAGCTTTCAAGTGTGCCACAGTGTAAGTTTAAGATGTCCAGTACACAGGCTCTCTTTCTTTAACGTCATAGTCGCGTTTTTACCCATCACGTTCCCTTCTCACGAACGAGGCTCTGGCAACTTAATTATCGTAGTGTAACAATTGTATCTGATACGAAGGAAAAAGTTACAGTCAAATATGCGCAGGGGTGCACAAATTTTCCAAAAATCTAGGAGTCACCTGAAGGGTGACATAAACCGAACTTCATAACGAGGACCCACAAATATTAGGCGCCACACTTTTAATGGCCTGGTGCCCGGAATTTGTGTACCCCTGAAATAACGAATGTGTGCATTTATTCCTAAGTGTATTGTGTTAACAGTGGCAGTTAACCACTGCAGTTCATAGGACTTTATGTGCACCAGACAAGCACCCAAAAATGAGCAGAATTTGTAGACCTTTTACGAATGAAAAATGACTGCATCAATATTACAGAGACGCAGAACTATCAAAGTAGGTATATAAATTCTTTCGATGTAACGCCTCTGGAATATTAATATTAAAAAAACTCAATCACAAGTTAGCTGTTTTACGGTATTTTAATTAAGTAATCGTACATAAAGTTAGCAGCCATGAACGAAATAAGAAATGCTTAAATTTATGGTCGGAATATTTCCATAGCCGCGATCCATTTGAACTCCTACATGCTGCCAAAAGAATAATGTTAGGTATGGATCTTCAAGACGTTGGATCTATAAGTGGATTAAATTTGTTTAGGCAGAATCAGAAGTCTCGTATTATCACTATTACGGACCTCCTTTTATTGTAATCTAAGGTACCAAAAAAAGTTGCTTAAGCTTTTTCATTTTCTTAAGTTTCTATCAAAGCATTAGTATTGAAGTGTGTGTAAAAAGGAAATTTCACCCTCGTACGGGCCATGAAGGCCAACAGAGGGTAGAGGTGAAGCTGTACCCTTTCCTTAACTTCTCCTCAAAATGGCCTCTATAACCCCGGGAAAGAGACCTGGTGCTTATTGTACAGGAGGCTGTGTGGGCCCCAAGACCGGTTTCGAATGGTGAAAAATCTCGCTCACACCGGGATATGACCCCCGGACCTTCCAACCCATAGTGAGGCGCTATACCGACTACGCTGTCGCAGCACACACTGAAGTGTGTGTGTACGTCCGTAAAGTTATGTTGGATGTTTCGTCTGATAACATTTTGTCCGAAGTTAGTATGTATATTACAGCATAGAGCACAGCGTGTTTCCTGTAAAGAAACGTATTAAGCATGAACTTTTGGAAATGCAAAGGTATTGCTGAGTCGATCCCAGTGGCCGTGCGGTCTAAGGCGTGGGTCTTCGGCCGCTCGCTTACTAGAATTGTGGGTTCGTATGCCGATCCCAGTGGCCGTGCGGTCTAAGGCGTGGGTCTTCGGCCGCTCGCTTACTAGAATTGTGGGTTCGTATGCCGATCCCAGTGGCCGTGCGGTCTAAGGCGTGGGTCTTCGGCCGCTCGCTTACTAGAATTGTGGGTTCGTATGCCGATCCCAGTGGCCGTGCGGTCTAAGGCGTGGGTCTGTGGCCGCTCGCTTGCTAGGATCGTGGGTTCGAATCCCACCGGGGGCATGGATGTTTGTGTTGTGTTGTATAAGGACAGTAGTATGAAGGACAAAAAAGGATTACACAGTACAAAAAATGGATCAAAGAGGAAAACCCCAAGAATTAATACAAAAAAAAAATCCCACCGGGTGCATGGATGTCTGTCTCTTGTGAGTGTTGTGTGTTGTCAGGTAGAGGTCTCTGCGATGAGCTGGTCCCTCGTCCAGATGAGTGCTACCCAGTGTGGCGTGTCTCAAATGTGTGTGATCATGAAACCTCGAAAGATGAGGCGGCCTACGCCCCCGAGGGGCTGTCGAGCCATTGAAAAAAAAGGTATTGCTGACAACTTCTTTTAAGATTCGTAATTCTCTATTAAGAAATTGTGTAAAGAGCTTGGTACGAATATTTGAATAAAGTTGTTCTGTGTTTCATAATCTCAAAAGTGTTGTTGCAATTTGCTAAGTGTAAAAACAGTTTAAAGAAGTCCGAGGGAAATAATTTCTCGTTTTTCCTAATATTTGGCATTGGCTTTACAAAACTAATGACATTCAGATAGGATTTAAAGAAAAGGATTTAGAGAAAGCAGATTTTTCAGAAATTGAGTTATTATAACACAAGCTGTCGAATAGATATTCGTCATCATTTGTTGTTTTCTCTAAAGCAAAACCTGGTTTTGTGAACAACGTTTCTTTTAAATTTTAGGTCCATTTAATTTGACTAGGACTCTTAACAAACTGAAAATTTATATATGAGAAACAGAAAATCGAATCTGCCTAATGATGCCCACTTCATTCATGCAACAAAGTGTACAGAAGTTAGTGTGCTTTGCGCGATATTGGTATTGTGGGCCCAGTGTCCTTAGAGGAAAATTTGAAGTCTGAAATTTGTGCTATTTGGGAAGACGGATTTATTATCATCATTTTGTAAAAAATTCTTCGTCACTCCATTGAAACTCTCTTTTAAAAATACAGAGATTTTCTACACAAAGCTAGTAATATTATGGCTACGTGACACGCTCATTTCCATGGCTAAATAATTTCGAAATATCACCGTCATGAATTTGTTTTAAGATGGTCTTGGTCACTGTACTCTCGTGACAATAAAAGTAAATTTTCAAACTTTTATTAAGTGCATTAATGTTCTTTTACTACTCCTTTTCTTTTGAAAATATTTGCGGTATTTAAGCCTTTCAAAGAAAACTATATGTTGTATGTTTGACTCTTATGTAAAACCTACACGAAAATTAATTTAGAATGGGAAAGTCTATAAACCTTTGTGCAAATGCCGTCTGAAATAGGGAGTTACATTAAATGAAGACAAATCAAAATACACTTTCTCAGAAATTTTTCGTTTACAATCTTAATCTAAAATTTAATCCAAATTTATGTAGTAGTGTGAGAGTTTAAACATGTTTGTAATGGGACAGAGAGGTACAACGATATATAACTGCCCTTTCATGCAGTGGTTCAAAGTAACCCTAAAGGGAAATAAGTGTGAATGTCTGTAAAATAGAAACTTGAAATTAAAAATTTTCTTAGCAAATTCTGCAGTACGGGCATTTGTATTATGCAGGCAATAGGAATGAAGTATTAATTCAACTTTAGTATATTTACTGAAGTTAGTTGCTGAGTATAATTACGAGGGGAGAAACTTACGTAACGTAAGAGAAGGGGAGAAACTTTAACTGAAATGAAGCATGATTGCGATCTGGAAAGGAAAGGAAAGAAAGGGGGGAGACTTTAAATTTTACGTAGGATACAAATGAAAGTAAAAGGAATAAAGAAGAAAAAGTAAAACATGAGTAGCATGCTATGAACGAAAATGCAGAACTTCAGGAAATGAAAGGCAGATGGAATGGTAGAAATGAATTTCGTACAGAAACATATGAAGACTAAGCTGCAGACGTTTTTCAGAAGACAGATGGCATGCGTGAGAGCAGCAGAGGAAAGTTGACGACGTAGCTACCTCATATTTATCAAGGAATTATAGTCTGACTGCAGACATCTTGTAGTGACGGAAATAGGGTCTAGAGTTACCTGGACATGTTTAACAAACACATAAGAGTATATGGCTTACCTTCAATAAGACAACGCTCTTCTTACTTGAAAAAACTTTGTGTCAATTGCAGAGGTTGTATCCAATCTACACCTACCGCGTGCCTTTATCCCTTTTCCTCATTTCTCCCATATTCCCTTCCATCTTGTCTTTCCTCTAGTCATTTTCCTTTCACTCTGTTCTTTCACGTTGGAACAATCCCCTTACCCCGGACTTATTTTCTACCATCCCACTCGCCCTAGAGCCTGCAGGGTAGCATTTTACTGGAAACACGTGTCGAGTGTCAGCTCACCAAAAAGCTGTAAATCTGTTGTTGAAATGGGGGTATTAGGGTAAGAGTGATTTTATCAAACACAATTTAAAACCACAGAATTATGAGACTATCCCAAATGATTCGATGTGAGTATTAACGAACCACAGCTTGTATTAAAATGCCTTCTCCATGTTTATTATTCCTATGATTTGCACCACACAGAAATGGAACTATGTTTATTGATGTTGAATGTTACGATTCGAAATAGCCGTAAGCATACAATTGTTGGAATTTATCAGTCATATGAGTTCTCACAAAACAAAATATGCAAATTGGAAGTAAATAAAATGCTTGGACTTTTTTTGGCGTATCGATTCAGGAAGACCGTTACGAAAGGGAACTGTCATCACGATGAATTTCATGAATATCAAGTGGTGAAATAACAGATTTTGGTCCGTTCACATTTGCTACAAGAAATATTCCAGTATACTGATAAGTCAATTCATGCCAAAGAACTGCAACACTCTTTCGGTGTATAACTCCATAAAACAAGTCAAATCATCTAATATTTGTAAAACGTCTATTGTTAATAAAGAAGTTGCTGAAAATTAATTGTAATTAAGCACACGAATTCCAAATCTAAGAATATTCCCTTAAAATTTCTAATCTAAAATGGTTTTACTAGATTTGTTGAATTGTTCGCAAGATTCTCTATAAATGTTTTAAATTGTCTAGTTATTCTACTGTAATTATGTTACCATTGACAATAGCCTGAGATGTATTGAATGAACACAAAGATTTTGGTACTGATAAACCTTCGTCTTTGTGGTGGTTTTTGTACTCTAGTGAAAAATTTAATTACTCGTTTGACTAGTAGTTTGTGACCCTTTGACTGCGCATGCGAATTTGTAATGTTAGGATAGTAGGCTGAACACTAGGTAATCGCCTTCTGAGAATTTAAACATAAACTCCCTCCTTATACAGTTTCTTCTACTATTCTGTTACGTCCTTTCCTTTGTGTCCATACACTCTCCTCAGCACTTTGCTCACTCTCATACACCCTCAGCCTGTGACTTTCCCTCTAGGTGAGCCTCAGCTTTTCACACACGCACACACATACACACACACCAAACACACACGCAAACACATACACACACACCAAACACACACGCACACACATACACACACACCAAACACACACGCAAACACATACGCACACACCAAACACACACGCACACACACACCAAACACACACGCAAACACATACGCACACACCAAACACACACAAACGCACACACATACACACACATCAAACACACACGCACACACAAACACACACGCACACACATACACACACCAAACACACACGCACACACATACACACACACCAAACACACACACGCACACACATACACACATAAACACGCACGCACGCACATACACACATACACACACAACACACACACCGCACACACATACACACACATAAACACACACGCACACACATACACACACACCAAACACACACTCAGAACAAACTAAAGAACCTTCTATTCCAAGGAACAGAGTGTTTCTTCGGGAAGGTAATAATTCCCCAGTTAGTCAAGAAATTCCCTGCATTTTACAGAATCTTAAGCTTCATTACCGGGTTTAGAGGAGCCCGACCCTTTTTCCCTAATGTGAGCCATACTCAGACCAACAGGTAAATTGCACAAGTATCATTACAAAATAAACCATGGCTTTATCATTAAATTTCTCGTACGAACACAGTCTGTGGAACGGTAAGAATATTGACACAAGAGGCACGAATAAGATGGCGGGGGTTCAATTTCTGGCACCGGGGATCGGATTGGTCTCCTCAAACCACATGGACAGCCGCTCTTCCTAGTCATTGAGTACCGGCTTTCTTCATTCGAAAGAAAAGCTGTAGCACCATGAAACTAACAAATTACTCCTGAGTTTACAAAGGTAAATATGTGCGCGCTTGGACTTATACATGCTTAATACTTCTTTACAGTCTAATTAATTATACCCTCTAATCTTATTCGTTTACAGGTAACCACCCATTAATTTCAAGGGGAATTTCAGTATAATGCAACGTATGAGCAAGAAGACACAAAGCTGTAGAATTGTGTGACTTACCTTGCTGGGCGTTGGCAGAGAAGCAGCTGCAATTGCATATTTTCTTGAACTTGTTATATTCACCTCTGGAAAGAAAGAATATTTCACTAACAAGTTCTTCTAATAACACTATAACCTTGTACAGTATATACTGTAGGTACTCACACACCATGAAAATAATTAAAATTAAGTCACATAATTACCTTATCAGTACTGTTATAAATACAGCAGTACTGTTAAAAGCAACACAAAAATACGTGTCTAATACGCAAACTCCTGTAAACTATCAACACAAAAGAAAAACATACAATTTCGTGCAGGCGTGGATACTACATAAAGTACATAAAGTACCAGGAGGGCCAGAAAAGTGTATACAAGTGATCTACCTGAAGGACCAAGTTATCCGGTCGCAGGAAGATCCGTATGCAATGTACACGATTGACACTGGTTTTTTACGTTAGTACTGCCGCACATACAGCCACATCTTACGGTCTGACGCCATTTTTTATATTTGTATATTCACAGATTTTTACTTATATGTATTTTATATTTTACATCTTTTATATTTACATTTTAACATATATTCTCTTAGGTAGCACTTTTATCTATTGATATACATTTTATATACGTAATTGTAAAAAAGGGGAAGTTTTCCTCTTATCAAATATCTGGAGTTTGATTTTCATAGTTTTCTGTCATAGGCCCGATGATGGCTCTTTGAGCTGAAAACGGTAGCCTGATCACGTGTCGCAAGTGTATGTGTTGGTTTTGACTGTACTACTGATAAGAGTAAAACACAACTTTATTTTTAGTTATGACAAGTAACACCTTTCCTAGCATCAGAGACTAATCGGAAGTAGCATTTTTAGGACATATGCAAACATTTAAACTAATAACTTACTTTATCTTCTCAGCCCGACATAAAACAATACTGAAACACGAGAATTTTTTGTAATAATACATTTCAGAATATACAGTCAGGTAAGAAAAAAACGTGTAATGCCACCTTATTCAAACAAACGTGCTCATACAAAGGGAAACATTCGTAAAATCCCATGGGACCAATTCGTTCGGAATGAACTGTACAACAGTACACAGACTCAAGGAGCAGGAGATCTGAACTGGCTGTTACACTCACAGAAGAATCTACCAATGCAGAAACACGACAAACCACAAAGATTATATTATTTCACATTCTCAATTTTTGCCGCTTTAGCCAGTCTTCACCAAGACATCCTGAAATCATTTATCCTGGACAGCGGCCGTACGAAAGAGATAATTCCTCCAGTCCAGCAATTTAATGAGGAATTAAAAGTCTTGCTAGAGTAAAAATTTAAGACGGAATTTATTAAAGGTTGCGACTAAACTAACTGAATTCAATAATATTTCAAATTTCTCCACAGTATCTAAAGTAAACAAGCTACAGTCAAATATTGTAAGCGATGACTGAAAGGGAAAGACTTAGCATGTGATAAGTGTAAAATACAAAAAGGAGTGGAGATATGATAACAACTGCACTGTATCTGTCTATGACTTTCCACAAGAATCTTGGAAGATCTGTAATCTAAAACAATATAAAAACCAAATAATTAGTCATTAAGAATTGAAATGTATCAGCACATGAATTATAGGTCTTTGTGAAGACGTTGCTGCTACTGTATATTTTATTATCTGCAGCATGTCTGGCTGTTTTGATGGCACTGATGGTGTACATTAAACAAAGTGTAAACTCTCGTTTGGATTATCAAATAAATGTTATTGTTCAAGATGATGATGATAATGATGATGGTGATGATGTTGACGAAAACCAAATCGTTATGCCGTCATCTGGAACGGAGTTCTGCGCAAAAAAGAAGAGGCTGTAACAACCGGAAGTAAAAACGCGTTACACAAACGCGTTACACATTTAAAAATCCACTCACGAGAGAAATGTTAGTATCAGGATAGACTTTCTACTTAATATAAAACATTG
This sequence comes from Reticulitermes speratus, assembly GCA_021186555.1. NCBI lineage: Eukaryota > Metazoa > Arthropoda > Insecta > Blattodea > Rhinotermitidae > Reticulitermes > Reticulitermes speratus. Next base: position 33,203,578 of record JAJKFL010000001.1, on the reverse strand, counting down.
TATTAAAAAGTTGGACAGATCTCGCAGGAAAGACATATAAAGAGGATTATAAATATTCTTTACACGAAAATGCAGATTATTACAAGAAGTGCTGTCTGGAATTCGGAAGTTGCTGTGAATGAGGAAAGCAGAAGTATGTTAAAATTTACGTCTGAAGGAAGAAGAAATCTTGAATGTTTTATAAACAGCTGGACTGCAGATCGAGGCTGGAACTGACAAAATCATCTATTGAATGAAGTGTAGAAAAAGAAAACGAAATTATGGCTAGGTGACAAGCAACTGAATTAAATATCAGAAAGCGATTTATATATATGTCGCTTATCACGAATAAGACACACGGGAGCTGAACCCGAAGGCCGTGCAGTCTAAGGCGCAGGTCTGCGATTGCTCTATTACTGGGATTGACGGTTGGAATCCCGCTGAGATCATGGATATTCGTGTGTTGTGTTTGTTATGTATCGGGTACGTAACGACTTCTGCAAGGGGCTGACCTTCGTTCAGAGAATTCCCGTCAGGTATGTGTGTCTAATTGTGTGTGTGGTCCAGGACCTCAAAAATGAGGCGGCGTAGGCCCGAGTTGGGCTGTTGCGCCACATAAAAGGAAAAGGATACACAATATTCGTACCTGTCGTTATCTACATGTCAAAATTCTCAAAGCCAACAAGACTGTGGCAGGTATTCTGCAGTTATGTGGCTGGATGGTGGTTACAATTCCACTTGCACGTCACGTTTGATTGGGAGCGTTGGAGAAGCACCTGCTTCAAGCCTGCGTTTGGAATTTAGAAGCAACTCAAAGTAAAATAAACCTGGCTAAGAAGTTTGGAGTAGACCATTATGCACTGCACAAGGGGTCCGCTGCCCATCTATAGCATAAACGCTAAATTACGCCATGAATATTTAACCCTATAAAAGCAATTGCCACTTTAAGGATATTGATCGAAAGATACTTTTAGGCTCACACTATATCGTGGGATGATCTTACTTGGAGTGTAGTAAAAGGCTATAAGATCACAGGGGTCGTCAACTTCCATAAAATCTTCAGCGATCACTAGAGCAGATGATGATATATTATTGAGAGGGTTAGAATAGGACTTTTCGTGCTAGCTGAAAATTGCTGCATTAAGATGGTGTCTTCTTGTCTCTGCAGAAAAGGAAGTGAATATAATGCAGAGACGTGACTTCGCAGCCATCCTTATCTCTCATTATTAATTCAGTGAAACAGCAGACGAGATGGGATCGTAGTTAATAAATAACTTCCTCGTTACAACTGAGAGAATTATTCCATTCCCCAAAACGAAATCTCTATATTAAGAATTACTTGCCTTTGCATTTTAAACGTCACTTTCGTTTTGATTTTCGTTACCTCAACATTTCCTTAATAGTAGAAAATATTTAACTGTTCAAACTCTATGTAAGAATACGATTTGAAGCTTTCGCCACCGTGAGGGCTTATAGTCCTATTTTTGACGTTCGTTTTATGGCGCCGTGTAATCTGGTATTTAAATTTCCAAGTTTCGGAGGAACGTATTGTATTCATCTTCGTGTCCTTGAATATGAACACAGTGTGCGCTTCTAAAATTTCGTAAGTAAGTACCACACCGCACCATGTGATAGCCAATAATGCCACAATATATTAAGGATCTGAAGCCAAAAGTCCATCCGTATCATAACAAAAACAATAAATGGAAAATTAATCAATGGAAATTTGAATTTACCGTCAAAGACAATTTATTGTATTCAACAATACTCAACAATGCTACATGTTTCGGCCCATGCGACCATCTAGCATTTTTTATCATTGTTGAATACAATAAATTTTGGTCTTTACCGTACAGACCGAAACATGTAGCATTGTTGAGCATTGTTAAATACAATAAATTTTGGTCTTTACCATACAGACCGAAACATGTAGCATTGTTGAGCATTGTTAAATACAAAAAATTTTGGTTTTTACCGTACAGACCGAAACATGTAGCATTTTTGATCATTGTTGAATACAATAAAGTTTGGTCTTTACCGTACAGACCAAACATGTAGCATTGTTGAGCATTGTTAAATACAATAAATTCTTGTTTTTACCGTAAATACAAATTTCCATTGATTTATTAGAAGTACAACGGAATGAATTCCACCAAAATGGAAGAATGAATGCTTATTAACAAGTTTATTTTGTGTGTTTATAAGTGATTATTAAGTTATTTAATGACGCTGTTTCAGCTGCAACTTACATGTCATGGAGCGTCGAAAGAGATGGAAATGTAGGCACAGTTACGGATCGGCAAATGAGAAATATTAATAGGACTCAGCCTATATTTAAGGCTACAAGTTTATAGAAAGTAAAGTAAGAAAATTGTGAGACAGAAAAGAAAATATTTTAACGGTGGATCACTTGTAGTATTTTAGTAGCGTGGGTAGTAAAATGAGAGAGTAGACAAATATAAAGAAGCTTATATTTAAGGAATTTGTGATAGCGAAGAATTCATGTAAAGAACGAACCACAAAACTGAAGTGAAATAAGTGTATACATAAATGAAGTGAGGATTTGGAAGGAAACTGTCATTACTCGTCGTAAAGTAGGCTTAATGCCCCGGAGTTCGCATTCAATGACAAAGGAAAACCACAAAAATTCCCAATTAGGACTGTCCATCCGAGATTAGATTTAGATACTCTACCTCTACAAAGTTACCATACATATGTCGTCAATTGTGACATAGTGGCTGACTGAGAGAGTGGACACATTGCTCCTACAATGTCAAACTTAGCGGCCATGCAGCACTTCCAACGAACTTCGAACAACCCCACACACTACTTGCCTTCGTCGAGTTTCGAGCTTGGTACGTGTCAAATATCTGCCTAGATAATGAATGACGAATTTATACCCTGCCTCTTATCAGATTTACTTCAAATATTCCTAACTAATAAGATTATTGCCGATCGCAGTGGCCGTGCGGTCTAAGGCGTAGGTCTGCAGCCGCTTGATTTCTGGGATCGCGTGTTCTAATCCCGATGATGGCAAGTATATTCGTCTCTTCTGTTTGTTGTGTTGCGTAGGTAGCAGCCACTGCGACGAGATGATCACTCGTTCAGAGGAGTCCTACCGTGTGTGTGTGTGCTAACTGTGTGTGCTTTAGAAACCTCAACTATGAGGCGGCCCAGGCCCGGGTTGGGATGTTGCACCACAGAAAAAATAAACGTTCATATTGTACCGCCTACATAGCTTACTACTATGGTGCTGCACAGTTGTTACTTCAGGTCTTAGTACATGTGTGGTTCTCAGAACGACAGAGATTGCCCACATGTCGTTCATTTAGCGCCTTATTAAATGTGGATTCATTTATATCACTGTTCAAAACAATCGAGAGAATACTGCAAGGCCGTGCACTTTTGTGGCTTTCTTCCGCTGAGAACTCAGGCTTTTGTGCATTCGGGGCAGACACACTAAGTAAGAGTAATAATGTATCTTATGTAAAATAATTTTTGAGCTACTTAATTTTCAAATTGCATCAAATGTTAATACAGACAGAATTTGCTATCACTGGTGCTAGCCGATACCTCCGTCTGTGGCGAAATTGTAACCGGTGCCGATAGTTATCATTTCTGATCTAGACCATCACCGCTACCTAAACTTTCTCTGTCAATGTAATTAAAAAACAGGTAGGTAAAGTACTTATAACGTAACATTGCGGCGCGTTCGCGTAATGTTTATACCTTTACGGCTATCCTAACAACCTGATACCATTTCACACCAAAGAGCCCTTTTATACTGATTCAGTGTAGCCGGTAACAATAAAACGTGCCTTAGTCTTCATGTAAGGTGCCCGAAAGTTTCGTCACATTTTAACAAAATTTGGATTTCCTCTAGAGATTTTCATAGAAGTACCGAATATCAAATTTCACGGAAATCCGGCATGTGGGAGCTGCGTTGATACATGTGAACACACCGACAGACGGACGGACGGAAGGACGAACATGACGAAGCTAATAGGAGCTTTTCGCGACTACGCTAACACGCCTAATAAGACAGCCTTTTAAATTACAACTATTATATCCCATATGTAATTCCACTTATCTTAGGTGATGCTTTTACCTTCTTATCATAGAATATATGTAAGAGAAAATTTCTCTAAGAAGATACTGATTATGAAGATTTATAGTGATTACATAGGCTAAAGTTTTACCATATTTATTTACATTAATTTTATATAAATGTTGGCATGTACGAGTATCTACAAATACACCCAGTTACATAATACGTTCAGCCGTAAGAAGTAACGTACGAAATAATGAACAAATGTGAAACAAAATACAAGAACATCGAATTTCTCAAGGCAAAAATTGTAAGTAATGTAAATCTAGTGAAAAAGGCCTGTAATCGGAGAAATAACAAGAAAAGAGAGTAGAAAACGTATGAAAGAAGAAAATAGAAAACAAGGACACAAAGAAGGGGAAAAATAAATAAATAGATAATAAATACATAAATAAATTCGTGGCTTTCACCTGAAAATTTCCAAGGCCTGTAAATATACGGCATTAAACGTAGCGTTCAAAATTAACACATGCTGGACGTGAAGTTCTCTACAGTTGTAAATTGTGATTCGCGTCACGTCCGAAGAAAATGTTGCGATCGTTCGGCTTTGTATTAGGAAAAGGGAGCGCGAGAGCAGCTGGTGATAATAGCGGCCACAAACTCTTTAATACAGCGCCATGAGATATTCTGGTACACAGCAAAACTCCTTCTGGACTTTCTCTCACGTAGCAAAAACCGTTCCTTGGAAAGGAAACGAAGTCATCATATGCTATGGGATACAACTGTCATCTAGAAAATTGGATGCTGGATCTCGTGCAGTAAATATTTAACGATTTTCAAGAATTTATGTTATTAAGGTACAGTTGAAATATAAATTACCAACACTCGAAAAATTCGCATAGAATATGTGAATTTTTTCGAAGCCTAAGATCACGAGTTATCTCAGACTTTGTGGCGGCATTATAATACAGACACAATGCTACTGGCGCAGTAGTCAGTTTTCGGAAGTGCAAGATGCAAATCGAATTTTGGGCAAGTGGGAATTACGTATGTAATCAGCTGTATATACACATACTATACAAACATTCACATTTAGATAAAGACATTTCCCCGTTATCAATCTTCGTAAATACAGAACGCAGTTTGTCTTTACTCTGTACGAGCTGAAACAAAACTTGGGTGTGACTGCGTGAGAGCCCTCGCCCAGTAGTATTCCTCCCATGTCTATGCCAAACTGCCCCTCAATTCCCCGCATTTCTGAACTTCCACGGCTCGAATATATTTTATTATATTTTGGAAAATTTGTTAGTAAGAAACTTCTTAATTATGACTGTATCAGTATTCAATGAAATAAAAGTATTTTTATTTTATATTTATATATACACCTACATCTGTGTGACTGTGTGTGTGAGTGTGTGTGTGAGTGAGGAAAACGTAAATTTATTTTTAGCTGGTGTAATCACCATGTTATGAATTTGTACGGGACAACGTTTTATCGCTGTTTGCATTCTTATCTTCACTGCTTGGTGCAAACGACTGTCAGCTACACATTCTGATGGCCAAACGCCCCGGCAGCGAGCGCCCCATTGGATAACCGGCCAAGAGGGACACAGAAACCATCTGGAAATGATAGTGACGATATAAATCCCTGTCAATTCCGGGAGTCAAAATCGAACTTTGGTCCCCTAGTCCGTACCAGCCTTTTTCCGGGGTGAACTCAGTCTCTCTCACTCTACACGCATGTATATACTCGTACACGTAGATGCTATATAAGTGTGTAGTGTGTTCACGCGTCCTTCTTTCGTTTTATGGGAAGAAACAGTTAACTTACAGAACACTTTAATTAACTTCAATTCCAGAATTTGATATTGTTTTAGTCTCTAGCAATGTCTACTGCAAAGTCGGTAATAACGAAATGTATTCTCCCGTCAAATTATTCATAATAGTCATAATAATTTTAGCCTTGGAACAAAACATATATTTGAAAGAAAAAATTTAATATACCCTTCAGGTCTGTCAAATAATAAAGCCCACAATTACAATTTTTGTTAAATCTGAAATCCGTAAGTGAAAACCGTTCTTAACCCAATATTTAAATTAAGCACAGTATTAAAATTCGTCTAAAACATAAAATTTGTTTTGCGAGTTTCTTAGCTTATTCGTGTGAAAACATAATTTAAATACAATGGCAAAGACAATTTCACTAACCTACAGCTGTACCAAATGTTCACGGCAGGAAATATATCCCAATAATACTGCATTATTTGGCGTTGTTCAAAGCAAGCGACATCAATGAACCATGACTATCAAACTAGGAATGTCTCCGCGCAGCAGAATTCTTCTTAAGAATGTAATATCAGGTTTGAATATTGACTGTAAAAATGAAAATAAAATAAAAATTTTATATGTTTCCTCTTCGTATGTTTAAAAACTGAATTTAGGAACTCTTGACTGAGATACAGGTATTCACTTTTATTATTATTATCATTATCATCATTATTATAGTATAATTACTCTTGCAGCTCAATTACATTCTGTCGGGTTGTAATAAGGACTGTCTTACTGTTCTGAAGCGCGAGCTCGTTGAGACCATACGATGAAATATGTCACATTTCAGAATCAGTTTACACAGTCGATATGTAAAATGTATATTATTATCAATCACACACAGCAACAAGCTAATTGTAAACGTTTTCTGGCTACTAGTTTCGGCTCTAAGATCGAGCCATCATCAGGTCACTACACAAGAACAGAAAAGCAGGAAACTCTGCAAGACATAGATGGAGATCTTCCCTTCACTTCAAAAATATTTTAAATGTATACGAAATATATAAACTTTACATGAAGCCAAAGCAAAAAAGAAATTTTATAGTAGTGTAATATATATTAAAATATATGAATATAACAGTATATAATAAAATTAATAAAACTATTAAAGTGTCAACTGTAAATTTCTAAATGTACATAAGCAGTAATTAGGAAGAACTATACGGGAAAAATTGGCTGTAGCTTTGAAAAAGATTTAAAGAATATTTTCTTTCTTTTAAATGTAATAAGCGTAATGCCAAATTTTCTCAACATCTTCTGGAAACCGGCTACGATTTTCGTAAAATTGACGACATTATGAAAATCTTATATTACAGTGAGAAAGAATGACATTTAGATACAGCGGAAAGATTTCACGTTTATAAAGACAGCAATGGAAAAGCAATTAAAGATAGACATACGGTTTCATACAACAAAATGTTCGACACCGTAATACAAAGAGATGGTCAATTGAATAGTGCCCATCCTTTATAAGATACTGTACGTCGTCAACAACGGTAGTCAACTGCAGCAGCACGCAAGCCCATCGACCCCATAGACATGGCAAAAGGCCGTGCAATAAATATTTACAAGCGTACAACATCACATCTCTAAGTAATTTTTAAAAACGTACATTAATAAGTAATAATTTTTCCAAATATTGAGGAATTCTGATTACGTAGTTAAATGAACTATTTTATTACTATTAACCCCAAAAGTACAACACGCTTCTCCGCAATTACCACCAATAATTAATAAAACTTGCATTGTTAATTTTCAGAAAGCATACCTTATTATGAAGACACCTTTGGAATCTTCAACAACAAGATTGTAACCTACTAAAGGCTTATCGAACGAATATTTTTGCCTTAAAAGTTTACAAAAAGAAAATCGCACGTGACATATTCTTCCGCCAACACATCGAATGGTGCCGACACGTATTACATACGCATCAGGTACTGCTTACATACATTTAGAACCTTACAGTTCACACTTTACCTTAGTAATTTTATTAACTTTATTATATTCATAAAATTTAATATATATATCATACAACTATACAAGTTTTTCTTTCCTTAGGCTTCATGTTTTACATACATTTACAATGTATTTTGACGTGAAGGGGGAGATTTCCATCCATGACTTGCAGAGTTTCCTTCTTTTCTGAACTTCATAGTGGCCTGATGATGGCTCGATCTTAGAGCCGAATCTAGTCGCCAGAAAACGTTTACAAATAGCTTGTTGTTGTGTGTGATTGATAATTGAATAAATATGTACGAGTATTTGTGATCTGATACACCAACGTAAGTTTGTCGAGATTGTCGACATGTACATTGTCCGTTTTTATCTTGAGTACAGAGAGTGTACAGTGAGATATGGCACTGTGGCTCATGTCGCGTGAGGCTCTATGAAGAAATATTTCTATCAGCATACATTATTCGTGAGTGGTACATTCAGTTCGGCAATAATATATGTAGGTATGATCCATGTTAATCTTGCCTATTGGGAGTGTGCATAATAAAAATATATTTGACAGCCAATGATGACAAGTGTTACGGACACTTGTTAACTTACTATAATTATGTATATGATTCATACGTCTATTTTCAGGCGAAGTGAAAGTCTTTAATGCACTTGTACTCTTTGTTTGACAAGATCGTATACCCTGTGGACCATGTCGATTATGAAGACAATGACTGAGTTACTCTCAATTACATCGTTTCTTCATTAAGTGTGGGCGACTTTAATTTCAACTCGTAACCATAAAGTCAAAGCACGACTCACTCCGCATGACGGCGCTGTTGGGAAACCAATTGCACTTGTATAGTGGTAATTAAAAACTGAAAGTCACCCAACACCCCTGTGACCACATTTTCTCGAAAGGGAAGTTTTGTTCCCATTAAATTACGTCAATCAATTTTTAATTGATTTTAATATGAGCATTTTATATGGGGAGGATCATCATATATGGGATCCTAAATCTGCGAAAATTAAGTTGGAAAATCAAAGTAACTACCATGATTGCCAATAAAAACCGGTGGTCATGATGCATCAAAGACGGACACAGAGTAAAGTAAAAAGGTTATCATCACATAGATATAAATACGGACTAACTACAACCAAAATGTGCTTCTCCTCTAAGTAATTAGTTTAATTGCTCGGCCTAGTCTCCTAATTTCACTCAGTAAATTTTCACGGCACACGAAATAAAAACGACATGACTGCAGGTCAGATATAAAGCATATAAGGGTGTCTTTCCGCCATTTACTAAACACTTCAATCATAGAACATCCTTAAATTGTAAAAACGTATTTCGGCGTTACTTCTCATCATATGCAAGGCGTAATTTGTCAGATTAAGAGTTCGTAAAATCAATCAATAATACTTAATATCATAAGTCAAATATGTAGCATATAAGGAAAATTTCCGCTGTAACCGAGCACCACGTAATGCAGGCGTGTAGACGATGGATGCAGAGGCTAAGCAGTCATCGTGAAAAGAAAGAGAATCCAGTGTTCATTTGGTCGGATACGTGGAGCATTCTATGACCAGTTGGATATCGTTGCACTCTTACCAACTGTGTGTAAACTATAAGTAGTGCTACGAAGTCTGTACTACGAAATTATTTTACATTTATTATCAACAAAAGAGAAATTTTCACAGATAATCAATGTACTTTTTCATTGGAGCACCTTCGTTGCGAAGAACCTGAGCAGATGGCTACTATTTCAAGCAAGAATTTTATCGAAGTAATATTTAAACATTACGTTAAGACATTTTGGAAAAACTGTCAAAACACCACCTGGTTAATGATCTCTGTTTATGAGGATGCAACCTCTGTGACAAGAGTACATAGAGTTTTATTTTTAAAACATATCATAAATATTGATCACTCTCATTTAAGGAGTTAAGTTGTTCAAAATGAAGAGTTCACCGGCAAATGAATTTTGTAAATGTGATAAAAATCCTATGTAATTATGTCACGAATTAACTACTTAACTCCATGGATTAGAGCCCTTATGAAGAATCTAGAAGTCACTGTCCTGGTAAGAAATTATTAACGCCTTAGAAAACTCGAACATTTTACAAGAACGGGTAAAGCCTGTCCATATTCTTATATCTGAGTTTTAATTTATATTTTCACCTAGGTCTCCCAGGTGTACTCTTCCATTCAGTCATTCCGACCTAGTATGTATTTCTAAACTCGTCTGTGAGTGCTACATATCCGGCGCAACTTGCCCTCGAATTTCATCGTTGTAATTATTACGTGATGGGGAGTACCATTTACAGATATCTTCGGTATGCAATTCTTATCGAGCATTTTCCTCAGCAATCTTTTCTGAAACATCCGCGAATTATGCAAGTATTTCACGAAGAAAATTTCTCAGCTATGAAAGTTTGAATGGCACAAACGCTGTGAAATTAAATTATTCTTCTAGCTTCAAGTACAGACAAACACAAGTATCAGTACACAGTGGTTACTTCTTTGTAACAAGTTGTGAAATCTGTTTTTTGTCAGGGACATGGATATCCAGAGTCTGAGTGTTTGAGAAAAAAATCCTTACTAGTTATTCTCTCTAAATAATTTGTTTGAAAAGAGGGGAATATCGTGCAAGGATCCGCAAATTAGAGGTTTATCACAGTGGAATGACTGTCAGGATTTAATAATGCACACAAACTTTCCTCGTCAAGGTGCCACTCCAAAGAGCTGTACAAATATTTGTCTGCAGATTGCGTGCTTCAAAACAAAGCAGCGACTGCTGCTCCGCAAATGTACGCTTTAGAATGCGTTTCGCATTTGCCAATTATAATTCATAATTACATTCCTAGACAATACGTGAATCAAATTTAGAGCAAAGGAAAAAAATGCTGGCAAACCACTTCAATGTGGGCATATGTGGGTTGACTTGAAGAATAATCAGCTGACCGATGGCCACTACCTCTCTCTGTCACCCTCTAACAACTCGAGGAATAAACAGCCCATAATTCAATAATTATTGGTCACCAGTCCGTGGTACGCTTTATTCTCTTGACGGTTACAAAACAACGCATTATAATACCGCCACCCACTACCTACACTTTTCTACCACATCACCTGGAAAATGGATCAACATGGATGAACATAGCGTGTTCATGGCCAAATACAAAACAGAGCGGATACGTTAACCACTAGTGAACGAACAGAAAGAGTGATATCTCTTCGCCGAAAATCATTAAAATGGTGTCTATTGCATGCTTTTTTTTTGTACTGAAATCGGATTTCCAATCAGTTCTGTGAATGAATTTCCTGGAAGCAACTTGAAGATGGGGCTTATATAAATATGAGCCTGCGCGTGTTTTCAATGTGTGCTGTTATGTTACATATTATGCAATTTATTTGGGCTTGGAATTTTTTCTGTCCCATGCTTAAATTTGTAAGACGATAGAATAGCCTGCCAATCCCAGTGGCTGTGCGGTCTAAAGCGTGGGTCTATTGCTGGTCGTTTGCTGCAATTTTGGGTTCAAATCCCACCGGAGGCATGGACGTCTGTCTCTTGGGAGTGTTGTATGTTGTCACGTAGAGGTCTCTGCGTCGGACTGATCACTCGTCCAGAGGAGTCCTGCCGAGTGTGGTGTGTCTAACTGAATGTGATCGTGAAGCCTCGATAATGAGGAGGCCCGGGCCCACTAGGGGCTCTTGCACCACTGGAAAGAAGTAGAATAGCCTTAAAGTAAGATACATTTTTTCCTATTATAAGTAATTGAAAGTTGCAGACATCTCCTTCCTCTGAATGTCGTGTCACAAAAACAATATTATTCATTCTACAGTCCGCCATTATTTAGGCGATTTTCTTGGCGTCAAATACCTTTACTAACCTACAAGATACCAGGTAAATCGATCTCTGCCACCTGAAGCCGGACGTGTATGATTAAGGCACATTTAATATGACATTATTCAGGTTTTACGTGAGGGTGCATTTTAATGCTTACGGTATATTTCTTTGGTTCGGAGCTGCTCTATTCCAATGTCTGTTTAAACAGAACATGTTTATTTTTAACACTGCCTCTCATTCCTCCTCCTCCTTCTCTTCCTTATCATCACCATCATTATAATAAAAACAACACATCCCAAACTTTAAAACTCTTTGAATGTTGCAGAAGCTGTCAGTCCAGATCGTTTTTCATATGCAGTTAGTCTACGACAGCGTAATTTGTATGTAGTCAGGAATGGGTGTGGCAATAAATTATCTAAAAACTTATTTCCATACTTATACACATACTTAGCATACAAATTTCTATTTACCCTCGTATGTATGAATTCCCCTACGCGTGTAGCTTGTTACCTGCTATGTTCTATACAAATTGCTTAAATATCTTTAAATAGCGCTCACTTCCTCTTTCAAAGATATGCTTCAATTTTTTCGCAATTCATAACGTAAGCCTACTTCTAATCACGTGCAACTGTGCAACATTTGCAGATTCTAAACAGCAAGCGTCGTGTAATTTTCGGTGCTACTTCACACACGTCTTAATTACTGCAACACAACTCACACAGAGAGTTACAGGAAGGTCTTGTGCTCTTTCTCAAAACTCTCCTACTTTTCTTTCCTTTCTGACATCTTATTTTCTTTATCCATCTTATTATACTTCACCTCGTATTCCTTCTTCTCCACTTTCGAAATCTTCCTGTCTCTTTCCTAACATGCGACATCGATACCTGAACTTACTGAAGCAAATTTTCCGATAATAACATGAATTTCATAAAAGTAAAACAGACCAATCGAAAACTACAATTTTATTGCATTTAGTATGAATAGTTCAGCATAAGCAAAAGAGAAGGTGTTTGAGAACAAATGTTTGAGGAAAATATTCTGACCTGAGAAAGGGCGATAAACAGGATGTAGAAATTTGCATTCGCAAAATTCAATAATTTATTTTTTTAACGTACACTGTTATGGTGACCTAATAAAATAAAATAAGACTGGCCAGGCGAATAGCACGCTTGAATAGATGAGATTTGCACATAATTTGGTACAAAAAAACAAGAAAAATAAAATATATGCAAGATGTAGGCATAGATGGCAGGATAATACTGAAATGGACTTTAAATATTTAAGAAGTGAAGATGTAGACTAAATTCATCTATCTTAGAATAAAGAGAAGATGCGAACTGTTGTAAAGAGAATAAATAATTTTCGGATTTCATACAAGTGCAAGGACTTTCCTGACCAGGTTGACAGACTACCAGATGCCATATAAGGATAATTTTCCATGTAATTACTCATAAAATTTTGTTATGCGTGGATATAAACCATTTATTCCATTTTCGAAATATTTCCTGTTCCATAAATACACGCAAATGCTTTCCTATTATCTGAAACCACAAAAACTTAATAAAAGAGCGAAATTCATGAATGATTTTACAATGTTTGAAAGCAGCATAGTTTTTCCCTTATTTTCTATTCGTCGACATCCAAACTTTTAGATCCATCTAGAAGTGTTGGAACAGACATCACTTTGTGTAACTTTAATTGACTTTCGGTTCTTAGGCTGTTGTTACTGAAGTCAGACTCCACTCACATTCATTCCCTTTGTTCCGTTTTCTTTCAGAATTATCTTAAGTCTGTTCTTGCGTACTGCAAGAAAAATCAAGAAGATAAATAATCGTGAGAGGCGCAGTTTTTGTTGTGTTTCTCGTCTGCTATCTCGGTGGTACAGACAGCAGCATCATGTGGAGATATTTTTAAAAATTGAAACCTCTTCCTTAAGCAAATTTTATATGAAAAAGATAGATTTTATTTATATAGCAATCCATTCCTTATAGAAGCGATTAAAAAGGAAGTGCGAAACGTGACTGTTAGTTTCGTCATATATATATATATATATTCTTCCTTGTCGTGTCTATCCGTCCGTCTTTCCTCTTGGAAGAGGCGATCATCTGATTTTCACGAATTTTCGTATTTGGCGTTTCTACTAAAATGCGTCAATAGCTTGCGAATTTGTTTAGTGATGAACAAAAATAACAGGAACTTCACATATAGATCTAGGCAAATTAATGGGATCACACCGAAATATTCTTTTAATTCAGGCAGAATCTTTTTCTGAGATGAGAGCTGAAGCCGAAGAAACATGACGTTCTAAACAAAATAACAAAGCATAATCAAGTTTTAATATTCCCTTCAAGCTATATCGGCGTGTATGAAATAATTTACGCCCGACTGCAAACCTGCCACTAAAATACAAAAAAAATTGTACTCTCTATGCTCTGTACAACGTAAGGTTTTGAAGCTGAAAAAATTAAAAAAAAAGTTGTTGCTATAAATTGTTAAATATTAAGTGAAAATTTCCTGAAGCCAGATATTTCAAGCATAGAGAAATATATATCGAGTGCGGTGGTAAATCGCAATACTGTGTATCGGGAAATTTCCCTTCACAGGGTTTATTTGACCCCATGTGAAAATGTCGCAATATCGCTGTTAATGGTATATGCGTTACAGAAACTCATCACGGAACTAAATGGACTGAGTATTGCAAAATTAAATAGGGGTCTCCTACAAGTGCCTCTGAATACTGGTGCGAGTGACATATACGACGTATTAATGCTATGTTTTTGCGTTGTTTAAATTATTACTTATTAAACCTGAGTTTTTAATGAGAAGGAAGGATAGAAATGACGGGAAGATGAGGGACAAGACGTAAGCACTGGATGACCATAAGGAAAAGAGAAGATACTGTAAATTGAAAGAGGAAGCACTAGATCGCACCCTGTGGAGAAGTCGCTTTGGAAGAGGCTGCGGACCTGTCGTAAGACAGACTACAGAATGAATGAATAGTTTGTGTCCTCCGAGGTCATAAAATGGGATTTTAATTGCTTCGCATAATTTATTCCAGAAGTCGCTTCTGAGTTTCTTTCCAAGATAAAATTGTATTAGTCTCGATATAATAGATTATCGGGCCCAAGAATACTTTCAAATGTTAAAATTCTTCAAGTATTTATGCTAGACACTCTGTATTAGATAGAAGAGTTGTTTTCCCTGACGTACACAGACTTTGGGTGAAAGCATGTATCACAACCTACAGATAGGTAATAAATCATGCGGAAGCGTGGAACAATTCAAAACTTAGGAAAACCCGTAACAAATCAAAATTGCGTTCCTGAAGAAAGTAAGAGGAGACTGAAGTCAGGGAATTCTTGCCATTATTCGGTGCGGCATCTTTTGTCTTCCAGTTCGCGACCTAAAAATGTAAAGAATGAAATAAACAGAACTATAATTTTGTCTGTTTCTATATGGATGTAAGCTTGGTCGTTCAAATTGAGGGAAGAACGCAGGCTGAGGGTGTTCGAAAATAGGGTTCTGGCGAAAGTATTTGGGCCTAGGAAAGACGAGGTAACAGGGCAATAAGGAAGACTACATAATGAGGAGCTTTGTTATCTGTACTTGTCACAAAATAGTATTCGGCTGATCAAATCAACAAGGATTAAATGGGCAGGCCATATGACAGGTATGCGACAGAGGAAAGATACGTAGACTTTTGTTGGGGAAACCTGAGGAAGAAAAGCACTTGGAAATTCTAGGCGTAGATGGGAGGATAATATTGAAATGATCTTCAAACAGTGAGATGAGGCATGGAATGAACTAATATGCCTCAAGACAGGAACAAGTAGTGTGTTCTTCGAATGCGGTAATGAACTATCGTGTTCCATAACATAAGGGAAAATTCTTAACTAGTTGAGGACATATTAGCTTCTCAGGAAGAACTCTGCTTCATTTATTTACTTAGTTTGTTTGTTAGTTAGATTGATATTTAGTTGATTAACTAGTTAGACACAAATTAGTGACATAATCAGTGCTTAGATTTCTTCCAATACACTCTGCAAGACAGGAAATCTTACATATTCTGCTTTGCATAGATTAATGAGTTTCCCTCGACTTAGATATTTCAAAATGCGTAAGACAATAAAATAAATTAGCATACTTCGCAGATGTTCGGTGGTCATCCCGCCACAAACGAAACGACTATCGGTTTGAGGTGCGTTTTCAAGGTGCATAATTTCGTAACTCCAGAACCTACAGTTACTGCGATTATAACATGTAAATGCCTCGCTGACCGATAATGTTAGGTTTCTAGCGCTGTAGCAAGACCTTGGTGACAAACAGATTTAAAGATGACCGCCAAGCGGAAACACTTGACATGATGATTGCTAACATAGGAAAATTATTTCTAACAAAAGGGCGTGAAAAAGTAATGGGAGAGAAATGGAATTAAATCTCAACTGTTTTCATTGGATGTGAAAACAAGGAATCCAAAGTACATTCACTGCACTGCTTTCTGATCGATTCTCGTGTTCATACGACTTTTATTTAATAAATTCAGGCACTAAATTTACTCAGAAAAAGGTTTTGCATGTTTCTTACATTATCCACAGTAAACATTAATTATTTTCGTAAGAAAGTCAGTAAGCAATATTATTTGTATTGGAGATGCTGCTTCTTTTTGTGAAGTACGAAATCGGTACTTGAACATCATTTACTTAACTGTCGTGAAGCATCAAATGCATGAAAGTGGTACAATTTCTGCTTATTTGAAAGGATGAACAGACAATTCCTCAACTCCTGTCATAAAGACAAAGCTCCAATCAATATTTCATCTCTTTTCCCCGATTTTCGGACTCTATGTCGGGATCAGCTGACATACATATTTAAGAATGTATATGGCTGCAAATACAAACTATTACGTTGTCGATCATTTTACTTAATGGTGGATATCCTCAGACAATGTCACTTCGAAGACCTTGACAATGGCTACAAAGGTGGCAAAACCGCACCTTTATATAATTTTCCACATAAAACACAGAAACTTAAATATCGTGGCTTAAACTGCATTGCTGTATTATATTCTTATTAGTTTAAATACTACACACACTCCGAAATGTCTGTTCCTAGTCTGCGTGGAGGAAGTTTGTTTTACTTTCATTCCAAATTTTACTGCAGTTATACTGGAGAATATTATAATCCGAGCTACATAATTACAGCAAATTACTCTGCAAGATATGAGATTTTCACAGCAGTGCTGAAGAAGACTCAGGTCGTAAGACGTTTCACAAGTGCTGACTGTTATACAGTCACCTACGGTTTGGAAGAGCCTACAGTCTCCATCTGCAGGTCAAGTGGTCCATCATTTTTGCACGGCTTGACCCTGAATACGAAGGCGGCTACCTCCTAGAAGCGTTGATAATTGTTTATCAGTCGACACGGCATAAGTTCGTAGAAGACTTGAATGGGCAACAGTTTTCTCTTTGGGTGGTTATATCTTGAAATTGTTATGGATGAAACATAAAATTAATTAGTTGATCTTGAAAATTACACGCTAATAAAGATTTGATACAGAAAACCTGAAGAGGAGACATAATTGTGAGACGTAGGCATAGATAAAATGGTCATATTAAAAGGGATTATTAAAACAAGGTCTAAGAATTTGACTACAATTTACTTGATTCAGTACAGGAGAGAGTTTCCCGTTCTTGTAAAAAGGGGAATGAAATTATCTTCCACAAAGTACGAGTAATATTTTTATACAAACAGTTCTGCACCATTGAGAGTGTTATATAATCTACATGCAGCCAGAGGAGCAAGATAATTAAAAGTGGGGAATTTTAAAAGCTGTGAATAAATTTAGTTTTTATGGTGTCGTCGACACCAGAAAAATTTTGATTCACTTGAAATACTTTCAGTGTTATTGTGTTATAGAATTCTTTGGGAAAAGAAAAACAACTTGGTAATATATACGAATACAAGCAGCAGCACTGCTTTGTTTTTCCCCTTGGTTAGCTTATGCAGCAGATAGATTATACTTAGTGCAATGAACCACTCTCAAAAGACACGGCCCTAGTTGCTGTGCATGATATCGACGTGCACCGCTTTGTACAGAGCTATATGGGTTTATGAGAGAATGCTTGCAATGCTTTGTTACAGGTTGCAAGGTACTAAATATGCAATTTTGGCAGACTGTTGTACTAGTGCATTCCTCGCAAATCGATGCCGAAAATTGGACACGACATAACAGGTAGGAAGGCGGAAGTCATATTGGTGGTGCCCTGACCTCCCACTGGACATGTAACATCCTCATCGAATGATGAGAATGTTTGGACTGAAAATTGTTGATGTAAGAAACAAATACGAAAAATTTACATTTAGAACCTTCACATAATTCATTTAATGTCGATAACGACATTAAATTACGGAAAATAAGATGGCTGGAATACTGAACATGTAAAGGAGAAATGCAAAATATATATAAAATTTAATGTGGAAAATTTCAGAAAAAGGCAGGTAGAGTGGCACATACACACAGCCCAGACGTACTCTTTGAGATACTACACACTTCAAGGTCAAGCGGTGGCGCAGCTGGTTGAGGCACTGCTCTACAAGCCGGAAGGTCACGGGTTCGATTCCCGATGGTGTCATTGGAATTTTTCAGTGACATAATCCTTTCGGTCGCACTATGGCCCTGGAGCCGACTCAGCCTCTAATAGACATGAGTAAAAGGAGTATTTTCTGGGGGGTAAAGGCGGCCGGTGTGTAGGGCTGACAACCTTACCACCTTCATGTGCCGATTGTCTAGAAATCTGGGAGCTCCAACCTCCTGGAACCCTAAGGGCCTGTCCAGGCATGTAATGGGGTTGCTTTACCTTTTACATACTTAAAGTTATTGGTCAGTTTATTGCTGACACAATCTTTTGGCGGACCAATGATATTCTATTTTTCTTTATATTCTTCTTCTTCTTCTTGTGTCTCCACCGTCCAAGGAAAATAAGCTCCTCCGTAACTGCTCTCCTCCATCCAGACCTATGCTGTGCTATTTGTCTCCAATTAACAATTCTCATCTTTCTTATGGCACTCTGTACATCATCAACTTACCATCTACATTCCGTTCTATTATTTAAGTATATAATCTGTGTCTGTGAAATGCATTCGTTGACAACATTTGTTTAACTTTGACAGGTGTAATTGCTAATTATTCATAAGACGTAACATTTAACATAAAAGTGGACCCAAAAAAAGTTAAAAATCGCAAAGAGATGAGCTAAGTGTCAGGGTAAAATGTATGTGTTCGCCCTTCTGTGAGCTTACGTCAGTAACATTAAAATAATATGAATTTATGGTAGGCCTAATCACGTCGTATTGGCTCATTTTCAGCCTAATTTACTTATCTTAAGAATATGTAATTAATATATCACCATGTTCGTGTGTCCTCCGGTTATGTCTCTAAGTGATATGTAATTTAAAACCAACTAATAAACTTCCACAAAATTTGTCGTGACCATATTTCCACTATAAGACACCTCTTGCACTCACAATTCCATAGCACTAAAATCTTGGCAGGTCAGCCGCACGACATATAAGTTTCTTCTTGAAGTGTCGCAGACGGGTAATTACCCACTGGAGCCAGAAACGGTACGTAACAGCCTTTAAATCTGAGCTGCTCTCGAGATGAATGCCAGTCGAAACATTCTGACATAACTACGAGACTAACTGATTGAGTGAAGAATAAATAAACAAGTAAATAAATGAGTAAATATACATATATTGTGTACAGACGGCTAACCTACAAGCTTAATTCGCATAAATATTAAGTAGTTTGTAGCCATGTCTAATAAAACTTTAAATATTATAGCAACGAAGGAATGACGATTTATACGTCAGTCATTTTGTCAGCGGTAGCCACTCATTTCTATAAAACAATGAACGTCAAAATGGTATATTATTTGACAAAGTTTTCAGGACCAATGTAGTAAATTTTATGTTGTATACCTTATAAAATGGCAACTTCATCGCATTCTATTTGTTGCAATTTCAAGAGCATATTTTGACCTAGGCGCTCTTTATCACGCCATATACAAGTTTTCAAATGTGCAGATCGTGTCTAGGCCAAATACATTACAAAATACTTGGTTAAAATCAATTACAGGTATTCTTCTTCTTCTTCTTTCTATGGGCCCGTCGGCATTCGCTCCGGATTCACCGCAGCCTTAGGCTTATTGTGCTCAATTACAGGTATTGCTTTCCTTCTCATTAATTAATTGTACAGGATAATATTTAAAAACATGTAGAAAATCATTGACATACACAGGTGGATGTATATTAAGAATTAAAATACATTATTTATAAAAGATGAAACATATCCAAAGAAACATCTCATACTACTGTTATGCATAATATACCGGGACAATTAAGCCAAACAAAAAATACACGAACTGCAATTTACAAAAGTGTAAATAAAAGCATACCAAACTGTTAGTGTTCATAACAACAGAAACAACTTGTAGCAAAAACTACAAATTAAAAAGGATCTGGGAGATTGATTGAAAATTAATAGCTAAACCATCTGTGAAACACATGATATGATTCGTAAGTTACATTTCATCTGTTTTAATAAACTTATTTTAATATTTACCGTACAATATACGTATCTTAATTTAATGTTACACGTAATCCTATACATTTAATTAATAACAAAGAAAATCGATAAATATAGTTGAATTTAACTGAAATTTTTAATGTCGTATATACACAATTTGTAGCTTTTAACTGATGCAAAGAGCATGCAATACCGCCTACGTCCAAATATGTTGCTCTAAACTTCAAATAAGGAAGGGCGATAAAGGTTGTACTGTATGTGACAAAAAATAGCTTATATTGCTCTACTTTATTTTTGAAAAGAGTGTGAAATGTTTAATTCTGAAATCTACAATAAGACACAAAATAATCACATCCCAGCATAAGAATGTACTTACAGCTGTGCAGTTTACATATCTCACAACAATTCAAAGCCCTGCTCTTACAAGAGCAGTGAGAATTCTGACAGGAGACGTTCTGGCCAAGAGAAGATGCAGCTGGGATTCAAGTGCGATCGTGTGCGTTTGTTTCACTTCATCACGTTTAGAAAGACTCTTGGGCATTGAAATCCTATTTAACTGTAGCACAGCTTCAGCTCCCTTGGTTAAAGCGACCAGAGAGTTCAGTCAGTATATTTCAGAATTCTAGAACGCATGGGGTCTACTTTCGCGCCTCTTACACACATTCGTGGTGAGACGTATACAGACACTGTAAACGGGTTCAACCAGTCTACTGCCAAGTTCAAGAATAAAGGCGGTTAATTTTCTCGCCTTCTGCAGCTCTCAATGTGAATTATTTTAAGCACAGATTGAGATAAAGTTAAGCTTGTTGTTGCTATAACTTCCGTATTTGCAAGCCACCACACTAACGGATGGAGTAAGTAATTTTATTTATGTCTAATAATGCAGGTAATCGAGAAGACTGTCCCTAAGCCTCCAATCTAAGAGTACTAGTACTTCCGAAAACTGTGCAGACTGGTCCTTTCCGCCCTACTTTATTTTTCACAAAACCTAACATTTAGACCTGGGCTTGTGACACCATGAATGTGGAGTAAGTCCTTAGAAAAGACAAAATAATAAAGCGTAAAATTTTGGAAAAATATTTCTCTCCAAGGGGCGGAAGTACTCAAGGTCCCAGCATCCAGGTTGTCCCAGATGTTTCACATTCTAATTCTTCGACATTCGACTTTGGTTTTCCTATTAAATTTTGCAGTCAGTATTGAAAACTGCACATTTTCTAATTTACAACTTTTCCTCGTACATATATTGTATAATGACAACAGGATTCAGGCTGTATGTCTTGGAGGTTCAGGCTTTGGAAAAAGATGTAGGTGGCCGGAGATAAAATCGACTAGAATTTCGTTGTACCAGGAGAAGTTAGGACAGCAAGTCTCGGACATGAGACCGACCAACATAAATTCCTTGGCTGGGTGGCTTAGAGGCCGCACAACTTGCGCCAAAGTACTTTGGGAGTTTGCGTTTCGTAACGTTTTGTTTGGAATTGGATAACAGATAATGCAGAACGTGACTTCGCACGAATTTTCCGTCTCAAAGACAATAAAAGCGACGCTCCTCACACTGATGAGCCATTTACAAGTCAGAATCACATAACAAGGATAAGAATAAAAGCGACATTGCCCCTGGGCTTTAGCACAATGCCAAAACATGAGCTACTTATGGTGCAGCTTCCTGCATTTATAACCTCGGCTTTAGATAGAGGTGAGTAGCCACTTACATGCTTCGACCGATTTATTTCCTCTGCATCCACTGGATATGACGCTGGGTGGCCCCGACGTCCTTTATGAAAGTGATGGTGATGTGAAAACTTCCGCCTCTGTCGGGAATCGAAAACCGGTCATTCAGACCGAAGCTTATCACTTTAATGGCTTATATCGACTCATAATGACGGACTGAACATTTCAGTAAATGGAATTTAACTAAAAATAACTATACATAACAAACGAAGCACTGGGAATTTTTTCATAGAATGATGATGGTTGATATCTGTCACATTTTGATAGAATTGCTGAGGCAAGCTGATTAATAAACCTGAAGGCAATTATTTCCCCAAATCCGTCCAGATGTTTCCATTAAAACAAATTAGTACTGCTACATAACACTGTTAATTTAAAGAATAAACACGCAGCTCCGCAATTACAGTAGAGTTCGTTAGGAATACTATGAGGTTTTTGTTTGGGGATAGAATAACCGAGGGGCTCAGTAAATGTGGTTTATTATCCTAATATTTTCTGAATGTTTTAGACTGCTACATTTAATACATTTGTCAATTGTCTGTCAAGAAATTAACCACTCTTTCTGCACATCCTACTTATCACTGGCCTGTTGTTGCTTTAGGGACAACTGAGTGAAAGTTTAATTAATTAAATTACTGTTCTGACGTTTAATAAAGATGCCTCTTTTACTGAAATAATTTAAACATATGGTACTGGATGAAACAATAGATATTAAAATGAAATCATTTTATGATAATTATGAAAAACAGATATTTCGAAAAATGTTAGAAATGTATCTGCTATAAAAGGTATATCTAGAAGAAACCTCGAAGTCACGTGGCTTCAAGTATGAAGGAACGTAACAGTAATTATTTTTGCATTTTCGATCATCATATTTGTCACAAGAACACGCCAGCAGACATGTTTTTCGCTTCTCTTTCCTTCCACTCACTCTTTACATTCCTGTGTTTATATGTCTGTGTGTACGCTCGCGGTAATTCTCTACAACACGGCTCCAATGTTTGTTCAGCTACATGCATTAGTTGTGCCAGTTAACTGATGCGAACCGTCGACAAGTCTCTCTGGGAAAATTTCTAATCTACTTTGTTTGTTTATGACCTAAGTGTCCTTTGGTCTAGAATCAACCTGAATGGCTCACAGCGAATACGACGCGTTATGCATGAACAGAGTATTTTGTGAATTTGTACCAAGTGAAAAAAGTGGCTTCCGTTTGAACACATTTTGAATATAATCAATGATTTTCACCTCATTAGAGACAGGCGCATAATATATCCATCGCCATCAGTAACATTAATAAGCTGTTAATTAAACAGGTAAGTCAAAGTTTACTGTTGAAAGGGTTCGTAATTTTCTAACGTCAGTTCCTAGCTAAACGGTTAAAAGAAAGGTTCTAAAGTTTTATTTCCCCTTTGCCGCAGTAACACAAAAAGAAGAAAAATACAGATAAATAGAGTGATAAAAATTCATAACATTCTTTTCACGCGTTTCATATTTGGCAGATACATAAATGTAAATATCGACATTAACTCATTATTTAGCCATATAGCTTCATTTTATCATTTTATTACGAAAAATTTACGAGCCTCATTTAAGGATTTTATACTCTGTGTTTTATATATTTAAATTAAGAATTGTAAATAACCGTAATTTATAAATGATAATGAAACTTGACTACATGTGATATATAACATAATAGCAGACATAAAACAATGGATGTAAAGTAAATGTAGATTACTAGCTCCCTGAAGATGGCTTGTAAAGGCTGAAACATATGTAGGGGTTAAAGAATAAAAAGTGAAATATATTTCGTTGGTGTGTAATTTGTGAGTCATCATTTATGTATTCCTGTATGCAACTTCAGAATCGATGTTTATATGGAATAATTTATTAGACTACATCCTAGATTTTCTCAGAGTGTCCCTGTGCCTCTACGTGCAATGCATTATCATACGCCCAGCGATGGATCTTTAGTCAGTGATGTCTTGCCATTGACCACAAGTTAGACATAGTTTTGTGATTAGTTGGCTAAATGTGGATCCGAGAGGCATTTAAACTTGGAAGGGTGTATGAAATGTATCATAAAATAATGTGTAAGGAAGTGAACTGGATTTAGCTGGCGCAGAATAGTGTCCAGTGAGGAGACTTGTAAGTAGGGTGTGTATGTAGTGTCAGTGCGGAGGCTGCAGGTTTTTCTCGCAACTTTAAACTGTACGGCGTCGAATCCCAAACTCTATGATCTTAATATGATTTTGAAACTGTTATACACACAATATGGAGAATTTGTTGAACAAATTATCAATAATCATCTTCTCAAGAAATATTTTCTTGTGTTTAATTCTTTATGTACCTAAAGGTAGAGATCATTAGCTTTGGGTTAACCTACTTACTTTAGTTAGGTATGTGCCTACAGTATAAACATACCCAAATATTGTATGATATTTCTCACCCTACCATGTACATACAAAAAGGAATGTAACAGAATATTCCCCTTCCTGAACCCTTCGCGGCGAATGCCGGTATAGCAGCTTAAACTGAGCCACGACTGCTTCGTACTCATTCACACACAATCATCCTGCTGTACTGAATTCATCCACATATAACTTTATCATCCGAATAATAAATTTATTTACCCTACGTATTTGTGACGGGCTCAATAAACAGACAAAGCAAGAAGCAATCAACGACCTAATAACGAATTACATGTCCTCTGCGTTTGACACAGAGTCATTAAATGAGCAAAAAAACAAGCAATGAGTAACTTAATGGTAGTGTACTAAATGACAGGTTACCGCTAATGTCACTGCCAAGATCGATGTTGTCAGCAATGTCCGTTTATAGCCCCACGCCTGTCTACTTACAGCACAGACAAGTTTAGTGCGTTCAGTTAACTAATACTCCTTTCTTGTACAACATATCCCACTAAGCTTTAGCAGGCAAGGAATAAAGTTATTGCGCCATTTCCTTTGAATTTGTTGACACGTGATGTGCTTCGCTTCTATCATGCTTCCGAAGTCACATGCTTTTAGTTTCTTGTGGAAATAAGCGCAGTAAGTTGTATAAAATATGTCTGTTACAGTTAATATGTTACATGAATCTGAAGCAACAGCGTAATTAAAATCTGTCCCTGGAGCAAGAAATACACGTCCGAAACCTCATAAGAGTAAATGACGTAATTGGAATTCCCTGCATTCTTTGTACAAACTGCAGGAAGTGGAAACATATTATGGAGGTTCTCTTCGTCCGTTGGTTTATAGCATTTCCGAAACTAATTAGCAGGTTTCATTTGGTTTCGGGGAGTGTAAACTAGAAGTTCTTGAACGAACTCATTTTACAAGTAACTGAATCAGAGCGTCTGCAAGTATCGCGGTCTCTCGCACGGAAGCTGTGTGCTTGAGAGAACATGTTAAGGAACGTAATGCTTGTTACAAATATCCGTTGCTTTACATCATGTTTAATAAAATAAAAGAAAAACAATTTTAAGTCTATGCAATTTAAACAGTATTGTTCACATTTCTTCGCAACCATACGTTTGTTTCTGCATTAACTGATTATGGAAGATAATAATTATAGAATATCATTGTAAAATATATGTGATCCCCTGGCATAAACTGTCTGAATCCTGAACTTCTACAGAAAAATCTGTAAAATCCTTACCCGAAGCATAAATCTTGTCTTGCTGTCCAGCGCTTTAACCATATTCAGTTTATCCAGCATAATCACATGTTTATCTTATTCGGTGCTAAATATACTATGTACTTGGATATTAAATATTCTACAAACTAAAGTAGTCTCACTTATGACAGGTCCATAACCTCTTGAAAAGCGAGTGCCACACATAGTGCCATATAGTGCTTCCTCTTTCAATTTCCAAAGGTCATCCTGTAGCTGCTTACGTCTTCTTCCTTGCCTTTCGGTCACATCTGTCCTTCCTTCTATCTTGTTATGAATAACGTATTTTAGAAGGCAGTTCCTACGCAAGATGTGGCCATTCCAGTTACTCTCCCTTCGTCTGTATATATGTTCTCATACGTACATTAATCTCGCAAAATTTATTGTTTTATCGTCAGCGAAGCAAGTCCCAAACAAGGGAGAGCAATATTCGACGACGGAACTCCCAAATTCGAAACGGAAACACAAGCTATGACCTCGGCTCGGCGTTTCTTTTTGTGTGGGGAGTATTCGCATCGCCTTCTTACTTATCTCTCTACACAGAAGCAATTTAACTTACTACGTCTGTTTGCCTTGTTTTGTTAACAGGAAATGAGAACATTAATGGAGATAACTTTGGCAACAAAGCGGCTGGTTAGTTTCTCCAACAAACTACACGACAATCGCCCAACTTCCGCCACACAAAAAAGAAAGCAATTTCACAAGATGCGTTGTTAAATTCAAGTCTGTGTCAGGAACTACTACAAAACTGATAGTACGACTACTTCAATGCACAGCGTCGTTTTCTGCTTGTTGCGTCGTTGTAGATGCGTAATGCGCAGATCAAGATATTGAATAACGTTTCGTATGCGACGCGTTGTCAGATTGATCGCTTTAATTTTCACAGAAGCCGGTGGTGTAACAATCGATTTCAAAATTTTAAGTTTGAAGGGAAATGAAGATGCACATTGTGATCTTCTGCTTACGATATCGTGCAGTCTGGTAGGTGGATACCGAAGTTTCGAAGGAACACACTGCCTTCTTCCTGAGGACAGATGCATGTTCTTCCAAAGTGTTGGCGCCCAACTACTACGGTTCAAAATTTCACAATTTGGTTAGTCACAATAAGAAAGTTACTCAGATCTGGCTACGGACGTTACTCACGGCTGTTTCCTTACCGAAATTTCCACTGTTCAATTCCTTACCGAAAGACCTGATAAGCGGACAGAAATTTCTCGTAATATTCTGAGTCTGTCCAGGAAAAGTTCGTCATGAAGACTGAAATCAGGAGACAAAACAAGTCTCCTTCTGAACCTGTGTCTTTATTATTCTGTCCACAAACTGCTAGTATCTAATCTGCCAACAACTGAGGATCAGGGCAGACAAAATAATATATATGGTTGTGCTGATCAGGCCTTGAGGCGTATATTGGGAGAATACAAGCAAACGTATTAGCAAGATGGCTACCAGAACTCAAGAAAATAATAACGTAAGAATGGTGTAGTAATGTTGCTTACAAAGGAGAATTTCTGGATTTTTATGTTGAGTCTTTAATGTTATAATATCAAAATCTAAGGTTCTTCGATATTATGGAATTTTAGCCTGGATATGGGAGATCAAGCCCGATCCCAGTGGCCGCGCGGTCTAAGGCAAGGGTTTGAGGCTGCTCACTTGCTGGGATTGCGAGTTCGAATCTTGCCTGGTGTATGGATGTCTGTCTCTTATGAGTTTGTGTGTTGTCAGGCAGAGGTTTCTGCGCCAGGCTGATCTCTCGCGCAGCTGTAATCCTACCGAGTGTCAGTGTCTGAGTGTGATCGTAAAGCCTATGATGAGGAGGCCATGGCCTACTGGGGGCTGTAGCGCCATGGAAAAAAATGGAAGATCAAGACTAGTTAAACATCCTTAGAGTAATCTTCAGAATCTTCCAACCGGAAGGCAGAGGAAGCCGAAGGTATTGAGACTGATGTTACGGGATTAGATTGACACAGCTCAGAATGATGTTCGATGACTGGCAGCGATACTCTGCTACAAATGTTACTTAGTTTAGCTAGCAGATTATTGACAACGCTGCGTTAGATGCAGTGATGTGTGCCTTAGAAGCAGATGATTAAGAGTGCAATGTGGCATGCGATGAGACCAAAAGGCATAATTTAGTCAGGCACTACTCCAATATTCGAGAGAGAGTCTGGAATAAACCTCATTAGGGCAGTAGATAATCGGTCATGAGTCAATTGGGTTACGATTTTCTGTCAATAAATTTTCAAATCGTGAATCAAGGCAGCCAGATAAGAACTCCAGTCAACGAGTATTGAGAAGTGGATGGGGCATGCTTCATTCTCATCCACCTACTTGAAGCAACATTACGTAAATTCAGCATGAAGTCGGAGTGATATTGGAAATGCTCAAAACTCCTGTACGATTTGACTTTTCCATGCTCCCCCCCCCCCCACGTATCTTACAGATTCTCTCTCACTGCTTCCAACTCGGAAAACTTGTTCCACATTGCCCTAGGCCAGATAAGCACATGCCACAGCTCGACGCAAAATTGTACTCAGTTCGAGATAAAAATGGAAGGGAAGAAATAAGAGAAAGCTAAGAACAAAGAAACAAAGGAGCAGATGAAGGATTATACTTTGCACTACATCTCCTACACAGTACATTCTACAGCATGTGACTTACGTTGACTTAATTCTATGACCAGTCACGCCAAGAAGTGAGATATAACTTAACATTGCAATGAGAAATAAATAAAAACAGAACATAATTTATTCTTTAAAATCCACTACGTATGACGTGTGGGTGCATATCATGTATGGGTAGGGCAATATATGTATACAAAAGCATGTGTGGAGAATTTTAAGAGGCAAGAAATCACAGGAGACTTAGATAAACGTGGGAAGCTAATGATAAAATGGCTGTTAGTTGAATACTTAAAATCTGACTCAGCTGGCTCCGGAAATGGAGCTTAGGACGTTGCAGCAACAGGAAATTTGTATTAAAAACTGTCAAGAAATCTTGGAAACTTCGGCCACAGTTTCTTTATTTGGAAGCTTAATATAGACTAAATAAGGTCACTAAATTCACTGTTGTGTTTTTTGTTGAGTGTTGGACATAGCACACGTGAATACTGGTAAAGGCGCGAATCTGTACCGAAAACAGCAGTAAGAAATATATTTCGTTTGTCTACTAATGATGTCTGCTAATATCTGAGATATATTATTATCTTTTTTAATTTCTTTATATCATGCAACAAAACGTTACACATAATTTAGGCAACGCCTAAAATAAAATTTGTACTTCGATCTTGTCCCAGATATTTTTAGCAGTGGTTTCTAACCTTCATAATTTCACGCCTCCTTTTCTTGTCTTCCAACATTTCGACATTTCCTACTATCCCTATTTTCTAATTTTCTTACTGTTATTTAATGAATAATATTAGAAGGTTTTATTTTTATATGTTTACTTAAAAGACCGCATTGTCAATTATACATTATATTTCAGCCTCGACGTACCGAAAAATACGGACAAATAAACGTAAGATGGGAAATAATAAAAATGAAATAGATTTTTATGATTATAATTCAATTACTATTTACTAACGTGGTAGTTTAACAACACAGTGACCAGTTACAAAAAAATAGCACAAACGTGGGTAATAATAATGGAGAAAATAACGAAACTAAAATAAAAGGCGAAGAAAGTACAAGTTGAATGGTAATTTGTTCAGCCAAACAATAATATTTGCAGATCTGACGTGCATCCACTTGATTTCTCTTGTCCTTGAGCAGTGACAAATTTCTGGGAAGTTTAGAATGACTACTCCATTATAGAATGCATAGAAATCAGCTTAACTCTGATCCGAAGTTTGCAGTTACTTTGAATGAAAAGTATTGAAACTTTTAGGACAATGCGTAAAGGTTAGCACACTTTCTAGTGACAGTAATTGAACAATAGTAAACTTCAAAGAGCAAATGTGAAAACTGGTGAAATGTGTAGTCGGATTGCATGAAGTTAGTATTGTTTTGATATGGTTAAAATTTGTGATATTTACGAAAGAATAACACATTAGTGTGTATGTAAATATGTAAGCCAGAGGGAACATTACAAATGGGTGGAAATATACGCAGCAGGGCGAACACGTATTGCTTTTATTGTAGGTTCTGCTCTGTCATCTGCTATAACATGTGCCTAAGTACAACAGTTTTGCAACGTATTCAAGGCAACTGACGAAAACAGTTTTCTTCGAAGTACAGCTGAAATTTTGACTAGTCGTGCAGAGATAAAGGGTTTAAAAACCACTCAAAGTACTTTATTTCCATCTACTGAAGAAAATTGTGGAGTGCTGAACCACATATATGAGAAAGCAGGAAAAATATTTGCGGAATTACGTTACGTCTAAACATTGCGTAATTATTTTGTCGGAATGTACAGGGTTACACAAAAGAATGTGCGGTTTCCCTTTATGCACCATTGAAACTGCACCATTATTTTGTGTATACTGTATAGTATATATTCTGATATTTTAATTATATTTCTTATTTAAGAACAAGAAACTTGACAATTAAAAAAAACTGAAATTGTGGACAATTGTCACTGATTTTCCTCACGTGTTTACATGTAGGTAAATGTGAATTTATGGATATCCTGCAATTCATAAATTCTAATTCTAATTAAATTGTTTCTTCTTACGATCCGCAACTAACAAATCTAATACACTTACTACAACACAGTCTTTTCATTTCTGTGGTAGTCGACAAGGCTTCCATTCCGTACAAAATTGAGTGGTGGTTTTTAAAATAAAAACCACCTTTCGATGCCAAATGTTTTGTCCTCCTCTATAATTTACACGCTTTCATGTATGCGTTGAGAATCACACCGAATACTAACAACCAGGGACCTATAAAGTCATTGTGTTATCTACAGAAATTGCAAGCTGAAAGTAGCTACTCACACAACTTACAAGCGTTGAAACAAATCACAGAGCACGTTACTACTCAACAACAAAAATGAAGTGCCAGTAGCAGCGGCGAAGCTCTTGTTTTTTGCAAGAATCTTCAGAAGCAGTTAATTAAATGTGGTATTTTGTTTCTACAAAGATTGGATTTTTAATGGCGTGCGTAATTATAGAACACACCACTCTGCTCTTTCATTCTGCTCTTTGTATTTTAGTGCTGGAAACACAAAGGAAAGTCTGTGTGGTTTAAGTCACGTGTTTTGATCCCCAGAATAATATCAACGCGCACTGTGATAAAAACTGAAGCACAACTTCCTCGGAAGAAGGGAAAATGCATTCTGCTTCACCTGAGGTTGATATATATATATCCGAGTATTCAAGGATTATTTCCAAGTTCAATCCATTTTGGCTCTATTTATACTGCGAGGTCGTTTCTTCTCCCTTAAACTTTATGATTGCACACAAGTGCAGAAGTCCAATGGAAAAGTGAGCATGAAAAGCTGAAGATCACTCAGTTTATCATCTAATAATTTCTTTTTAGGACCCGAAGCCTCAGAAGAATTCACGAAAGCCCGTTACCGAACATTCAGGCCAATTCAGCACACATCCTCACACAAACTTTTGTAAGACACATTTCATTATCATCCACCCATGTTCTAGCGTCTCCTTCCATTAATTTTACGATCAAAACTTCCGTTACATTTTCATGTGAAGTGAGTCCCTATCACCACAGCAAAGCAAGCCTTCGAGTTGAGGATGAAGGAAACTGCCTGCAGATGCGGGGGTAGCTCTACTGTGCTGATAAAACCATCGCGGACAAGACACAAAGTGGTCGTCCACCTTGAATGTTGAGCGAGGTGTTAAGAAGACATCAAAGCAAAACACCATCAGCACATTGCAAAATATTGCAAATGGCCTCAGATGTGGACCGATTCACTGAAACGGAATGCACAACAGAAAATCGACATGAGATTTCGAACTTGGAATGTGAAAATTCTGTGTCAGCTCAAGTTGCCTCAAAAGAGTCTGCAAGAGAATTAACACCATATAAGTTAGTTTCGAGGGAGTACAGAAAGTCTGGCGGGAGAAGGACTACACTGAATTACAAAGTCTGTCGTGCTACCGCACACCTCCTAGCCTTAACTATCCATTGGCATTATATTGTCGTTTTTTCTTACCTTTATGGAGAATTATTACTTAAGGACAGATTCTGTAAGCGTAAAACTTAAGGAGTAAACACACAAAATACCGCATTTTCCGCATATTCGTAATTTTGGATGTTGCAAACACTTTCAGACCAGTGCTGTTATATGCAACGTGTAAGTAGGTTTATGGTTACCTCTGTGCAGAGTTTCTTTAAACTTTTTCTAGTGATTCAATAGTTATCAACGTCAAATCTAAAAGTAAGAATATTTTGCGTGGATGTCTTAATAATTTATCTACTGCAAAAATATTACCTCCAAGAAAAAGACATATTTTCAAGGTGTATTATCATAAATACTAGTATAAATTCAGGATCTAAGGGTGTCGATATTGTGTCCTGCACCTCAAAAATTCGTGCATCCGCCACGTTATTATTATTATTATTATTATTATTATTATTATTATTATTACTTGAGCTGACTTAGAACTGGTCGTGGAATGCGTGTGGGTTGAAATACCTACCGTCGATGGCATTAATTTACTTATTGGCAACCATTACTTTGCGCCGGACATAGCTGTGGACACTATAAAGCAGTATCTTTGCAGTTTAGAAAACATGTTAGACACCTATAATTTTCGAGTTCTCGTTGTTGGAGACTTCAACGTACCTGGTTTTGACTAGAAACTTGGAGTATCTTCCAGTAGTTCTCACTACTATAACAAATTAAAGGGTGAAGCCATATACACCTCCACGTGTTTACTCGGCTTATCACAGCATAATTATTCCCGTAACAATGGCAACCTGCTCGACCTTATTTTCTCCAACTTCACTGATAT
The DNA here is from genome assembly GCA_021186555.1 of Reticulitermes speratus. NCBI lineage: Eukaryota > Metazoa > Arthropoda > Insecta > Blattodea > Rhinotermitidae > Reticulitermes > Reticulitermes speratus. Next base: position 33,171,032 of record JAJKFL010000001.1, on the reverse strand, counting down.
TTCTATTAGTTATGACGCGCACTATCTTGTGCACCCGGACGTTTTCCATCTCCTTTTGTTGCTGAATTAATGCTACCTACTAGAAGGTCAAATTTGTTGTCTAATATCTCTTTTAGAAAGTATTCTTCTGGGAATTACCTAATGTTATATAACACTCTGTCTACCTACGATTGGTCTTCTCTCTATAATGAAACCATTGCTGACGCTGCTGTCGATAGACTCACTGTTGCTGTTACTCATGCAATTGAAAAGGCTATTCCTACCGGGTGCATTAAGAGATGCAAATTCCCCGTATGGTTTTCCAATGAATTAAAATCTTATATTAGGAAAAAGAATTACTTCTACAGGCGTTTTAATAAATATAAGTATAATTACTTCTGTGACAAATTTTCCGCATACCGTAGGCTTGTCAAATCTACCATAAAGTCTGACAAGCTTCAGTGGCTTAAAAGTATTGATAATAACCTCAAGACAAATCCATTGCATTTTTGGAAATATGTTTCTTCATTCAGGAAAAGTGAAAACAATTCAATCGATCTTGAGGTTAATGGAAATCATCTGTCCCAACCACGAGAAGTTGCTGAGGCTTTTGCTGACTACTTTAAAAGTGTCTTCTATAACCCCTACCTACGTGACTTCTACTGCTTCTCATTAATCTGATTCCTTATCTTTAGCACCAGTCTCTGACTCCGACGTTTTCAAGGCCATCAAGCGCTTACGACCTTCAAAATCTGTTGGAATTAACAACATACCTGCATTTATAATGAAGGGTTGTTCGGATATTTTTGTACCTGTTCTTAAATTTATTTTCAACCATAGCTTATGACAGCGAAGTTACCCTACCCTTTGGAAACAGACTGCCGTTATCCCAGTTTTTAAAAAAGGAAACAGAGCGTCAGTGAATAATTACAGGCCTATTTCTATACTTAATACATTTTCCAAAATATTTGAATTTGTTATTATTAACAGGTTTCTCACTATGTTAAGTCCAAATTTAATCTCTCGCAGCACGGCTTTATGAAACCCAAATCCACTGCTACAAATCTTGTTGCCTATCTAGACTCTATCACCCCGCTGGTTTATTCCCAGAGACAGGTCGATTCCATTTATTTTGACTTCAGTAACGCGTTTGATCTAGTTTCGCATGAGAAGCTACTTCGAAAATTAAGTGACTTCGGACTGTCTGCCGGTTACGTTAGCTGGTTCCGTAGTTACTTGACCAGCAGAACATCTTCTGCCCGTTACTGTGGAGCGCTTACCTCGTCATATGAATTGTTATTTGGTGTGCCACAAAGATCCTTTCTGGGACCACTCCTTTTCAACATTTTTATCAACGATCTGTTTGGTGTGGTCAAGTATTCTAATTGCCTTCTCTTTGCGAATGACATCAACATTTTTCTTGAAGTAAAGTCCCCTCGTGGCAGTTTGTTACTACAATCTGATATAAATTGTGTTCGTGGATGGTGCATCTCTAATTTTATGAAGCTCAACATCAACAAGACTAGAGTTATCTCATTTTCTAGGAAAACTAACTTGCTCCTTTTTGATTACAAATTATGTGAATCCTTGATTACTCGAACTGAATGCATCAAAGATGTGGGAGTGCAAATTGACTCCAAGCTGCATTTTCACAATCATGTGGATTATATTTTCTCTCAAATTATTAGGTTGCTGGGGTTAATTAGGTCAGTAACTTTTTCCTTTTCCTCTCTGCAGAGCCTATTGATGCTATATTGCACATTAGTTAGGCCTAAGTTAGAATATGCCTCTGTTGCGTGGAATTCGATTACTTCTACTGATGCCAGTAAGCTTGAGCGCATCCAGCGGAAGTTTGTATCTCTTTGTCATCGTCGTTTTTCAGTCACTTCCCTACAGTTATGCTAATGTTTTAATTTTCTTGAAATTACACACTTTAAGTAATCGTAGGTGCCACTTAGATGCCCTTTTTTTTTACTTAATGTTTACAATGGTTTAAAAATTTGCCCTACTCTTTTGGAAACTGTCGGCCTTCGTGTGCCGAATCGAAATTTCAGAGATTTTCAACTGTTTCATGTTAACTTAAACCGTCGCAACTGCCCTTCCGCTAGATGCGCTTCCGCGGCTAATGCCATCAGTAGGGAAGCTTGTATATTGAATGGTAGGTCTGTTTTGATTAATGACTTGTTATTAATGTAAATATTGAATTCGATGCTGTAGTCAGTCATCTATGTTCTGTCAGGGTATTGGATCTGCTCCAGTACTTCTTTTATATTGTTTTACTTCATATTTGTTTTGTTTCTTTAGTGTTTTGTCTTGTGTATTTGTACTGTTTTGTATTTTATTTGTGCTTTTGTGCTGGCTTGTAATTGACACTTGTGCTGTTAAGTCTGCACGTTAATAAATACCCATTGAATTGAATTGAATTATTGATTCTGTTAATTAGAAGTATGGAATTGACGTGTCCTTCAATGGCGTATTATTCATACCATTTCATTAAATTCGGAAAATTATTTCAATAGATAAAAAGGGGCATATACGGAAACAAAGAAGCAGAAATATCATGGAAACGCTAACTACAGTTTCGTTTACGATGTTAATACGCGTTTCTGTAGAAGATTACGCAAGCTGGTAACCGGTCGAAAAAGCCTCAGCCAAGTAAAGTGTTATGCCCCTTTTCCATTTAAAATCTCACTTGGTCATTCTCTTGGCAATTTATAGATATAAATACAATCGTCTTTGCAGTGTCTTTCATTGTATATCAGGTTTCACATTAGGGAATATATTGGGATTTTCAGAATATCCTTATGTGTATTAGGAAAGATGAGACAATCAAAACCCTGACTTCAGTTTTCGATCCAGAATCTTCCGTACAAACTCAGATGCTTTGTAAAGATGTTTGGTTTGAGCTTCAGAGTGACTTCTTCTCTATACCGTACACTTGTACCTTCTGTATCATCAAGTGTAACTCCACTGAAACCAGAGCGAGTCTTTCGAAATATTCGCCAATGAAGCATGAAGCCATAGGTCTTTAAGCTCATCGCATTCAGAGAAGAAAAAGATATAGCGATGCGCTGTCTTCTTGCTACTGCCAGTGTTGAAAGTTCAGACAGGACAAGAAGAAATTTGACAGTGTCAGAGGTTAAAGACTGCTAGGGTTCATTCAGAAAATCTATAGTCAAGATGAGTATTCCTTCTGCTTGGTGTGTAGCCTACGATGCAAATGCCGAAGAAATCACTCACTTTTTCAGATAACTCTATTACTTTAATTCTAATCGATATTAAGATGTGGTGATAATACTAGATGTGGTTTTCAGTTTCATTTTCGATGTCGACTACTGAAAATATTCTTCTGAACTTTGAAGTTAAAAGCATTACGACCTCCATACATTCAGCTGAATAGGCGCGGAGAAAATATAGACTTATTATTCACTTTTGAACCGTGCGTTACCCCACGGGGAGGCTCGGGTAAAGTCCTAGGAGAGTGTATGTGGAATTTGGGTGGAAAAAACTGCATTGGGACATGGTCCTTCTCTGACTTCTTCGGTAATCCCTTGTCAGTAATTATCATTCCATCAATACCCCATATTGGTTCGTCTATCGGCAGGAGATGGGCAAAGGTAACGTCAGAGATAATAGCTGCAACCACAAAAATATAAACAATAAAAATATAACCATCTTACATGTAAACAATTATATGTACACGTATTCAGTAATCAGTGAGGGGGGAAATTTTAAACACAAATAATTCGAAAGCAAAATAAGATGGAAACATAAACGTATCTTAAAAGGTGTGGCGTTTGCGCTACCGTATTTAAATTTATCGACAGAGACAAACTTAAAAATCCAATAAATTCAAGTCTTAGCGACGTTGTAATTATACTTTCATTAAATACGTATATATACATGTAGACAGAAATTAAAATGGGCACATATTTGATTAACCACATGAAGGGTAGTGGTTATTACATACTCCAAGCTGAACACTAGAAAATCTACGTTTTTTTCCACACAGTATATCTATAACTTTTCGATAATTGTAGCAATAAAGTGATTACTTTCTTATGCAGAGTTCAAGAATTCCTCTTTTTAAGGGAAGCAAACTCTGGTACGGATTGAAGTTCTGTGCATAAATATAAATTAATTTTTGTCTATGAATGGTCAAACCTAAACCACAATAAAACTCTAAATTGATGCTCTGACGCAGTCGGAGCACAGACTACACTAAATCAACTTTCATGTAAATAAATATTTGAGCATAATATTGCATCTGTTCATATCATCATATATTGTAGCGAAATACAACACTATGCCACTCATACATAGTGCGTCGCTATGCGATTCGGTACGCCATTACCATTTTCAGGATAGCGAGCGAAGTCACTTACTGCATTAAATTAACTTAAAACATTATACACATTAAAATCCTCAGAATTAATTCAAATGTTAGCAGATGCACACATATTGGTGCATACATCATGCAGTATATCTAATGACTCCTGTATGAATCAGAGTTGTCTAGCGATAATGTTCACAGTCTCCAAAAGGGCCTGCTACCTTCATCATTTCCGTCCGTCCGTCTGCCCGCCTATCTGTTATCATGTAACAGAGTGGCTCCCACTGGATGGATTTCCGTGAAATTTTAATACTGGGTAATTAATTAAAAGCTGTCGAGAAACTAAAAAATTTGGTTGAAATTTGACAATAATACCGGGCACATTACATGAAGACTTAAGTAGTTTAATTCTTATAAGCGAAACAAATTCTTCCTAAAAGTATTTTTCTGCAGCATCCAATAATTTTACTCTTTACAGTGACATGTAGCTCAACAATTCATACACAAGGCATTGGTGCCTTCCTATTGCAACAAAGCTAAAGCAAACACGCCACTATGTTACGTTACACGCACATTGCCTAACTCGTTTTCTTTGATGGATTCTGAATACATTGGAGCCAACTGCACAATACTTTGTCATATAGGTCTCAAAAAGTGGAATGAACGAAGTGATTTTCAGACCTATATGGCAACGTATGTAAATGTGTATTACTGTTTACACACCATACCAATAATTATGTCACTCCAACAAGAATAAACTCACGAAACACTAAAATACAGTTATCTCACGTTCTCACATAATTCGCAGCCTCTGTCCACAAAGGTGTGTTAGCAGTCGCTAAGTGGCACTTGTTTTTTAAGCCTCTTGGTGAAAGTGGTCATAAGGTGTGTCTTAAACTTTGTGATGTAATTAAAATTTGTCCTCCACATCTGGAAATAAAAATTCTGAAAATTGGTCAAATTAAAACTCCGGCCTTTCTGTTAGAAAAGCGTTGTGATTTTCAGTTTTTATGTTCTCTTCTATGGGAACCAAATAAAAACCTGTCACTGCTATATGACTGCAAAATGATACTGGAATACTTGCCTCAATTACTATTACATCGTCGATTGTTGCTGGAAGAATTATCATTAATAAAGCAAAGCTTCTAATTCGAACATCGAACACATAAAGGAGAGCGTGTTAAATATTATACACGTTCATGGTGCCTAGGATAAAACAAAAATAAACTCAGATCGAAAAGCTGTAAAGAAAAGAACAATATTTTTACCTGACGTAAGACATACACTGGTTATTATAGGTTATTGTAGGTTGTTATTACTATTGTTATTATATCGAGTTATCTGTCCATACGGTTTCATGTTAAATGGGGCATACATGGTCGAAAATTGCCCCTTAGTGCCTCTTTATGAGTTAACTAGACACCGTGGCTAGAAATGGCTTTCTTCAAAATCTTCCAGTTCTTAACTCAAAATTAATTCTATATAATACCCTTTATTTTACATTTAAGAGCGTTGTTATCTTAATAATGTTTATGGTGGTGATGGGGCACTTCTTTCATATAATGTGACATGTTCGCATGAAAAATTCTTCTTCCTCAGCGGCGTTATACGTAACGCCGCCCTTTTAATCTGTGTCAACTGTGCTGACCGTGCGACAGGAATATATGGGTCACTTCATTTGGCCAACTTGTTTATTTATCTCGTGTGCTGATGGTACAAACTAAGAAGGCTTTGTTTTAATCCGCCAGCATTACTAGTTACCTGCTGTAAGTTTAATCTCGTGTCCATTTTCAGTAAGATAATTGTCAATACGACAACTAAGTGCGTCTTTAAGACAAATTCAGTTTCGCTTCAGTGAGAGCTTTGCGGTGCAGCCTGTGACCCAGATCCGTTTCACCTGGTGCGAGTGGTTGGTCTCACAGTAAATCCTACGTAATGGTGTTGGAGCCATTTAGAAGTAAATACAGGATTTTACAACCCGAAATCTCGGCAACACCCCAATTACTCTCACGGCGAGAGCTTAGTCGAGTTGCGTGGTATTAAGTGACCGAAGCTACGGCCACCCGGTGGTTGTTCCCAGGCTCCAGTCACCGATACAACTCCACACAAATCACCCACACCATACTGGACGCTACGATATGCAGTATGGTGATGGGCACAATTGTTGCTACGGTAATGCCTTAAGGAAATGGAAAAGCCTTCTTGTACAGTATGAAGTACAACGTAGTATGTAAGGTGTTCCAGAGTGAATACTACCAACTAAATATAACAAGAAACGTATCAGGTCACATATCATAACGTTACGCTGTGTCCTTTGGATAAAAATGTTTTTCTTCGTATAATATATCCCGCTGTGTTCACAATATACATGTCAAATATAAAGGCATAACCTAAATGTTTACAGATATCTTAATGCTCGTAAATACAATGTTAAGTACTTCATTGCAATGAAAGTGTTACATAAAAACGGCAACGTAAGCAAACGTCATACAATGTTATTAAATAGGTAATATTTCATTGACTGGGGACAGATTGAGGAACTCGGTATAAATTTATATGTTAAATAATAGCCCAAAGATGAAATGATTGAGATCTCATCACTTTTCTAAAGCACTACCAAAGTTTTATGATAATCCTATGCATATTTTTTACAAGTGGCCAACGATGCCTTGTTTTTCAGCTGAAATATACAGCTACAATCCAAAATAATACAATTTGTTTTATTAACAATGTTTTATCAGACTGATATGTGTGAACATTTGATCGAAAATTTATTGAATTCGGAATCGCAGGCCGCCAAAAAGAAGTGTTCTTTTGACTTCCGGAAGTGCCCGTACAAAGCTTAGCATTTGGGTGGATAATGCTGCAAGATATAGGCATGTATTTCCATGCGAAAACTTTATCAAGAATCAAAAATAACAGATAGAAAGACACTTGTTACGGAAAAACACTGTAACATTTCGATCTACAAGATTAAAATGTATATGAAAATTAACATGATATGTTGCGAAAACATAGGTTAGAATAAAACTGCTCACGGTCGCTTTGGTGTCAGCGGTTTTAATATTTCAGAGACATAATTATTTGGAACACGTATTCTAAAGACTTGGCATCTTGTGTCCCAATGGTAATTGTTTTCAAAAACACTTATCCCCCATAGTAAAACAAAGATTTTCAAAATGGGTTTTTGCGACTGTGTACATTGTAGTACTTATTGTTTTAATCAATCTTCCTTCACGGTAGCTCAGTCAGCCCCCAGCAGACCGTAAAGACCGACTGGTTGATAAACCCCTTATGAGAAGATAGTAAAAATGTAGAGCAGCCGACCCTGCTGTATTGATCAAATGTTTGTCTATGGTTCATTTAAATATTCTTTGGAAGTTTCAGTGAATAATTTACGTCCTGTCAGAAGGGACAGTTTTCTTGTCAACTAGAAAAGTCGAGGAAGGAAAGGATTTCCTATTGTAAACATAAATGCATGTCTTTAATTACCGCAATTTTCTGCTGTGTGCTATAGTACACTGACGACAGAATGCAAGAGTAGGAATATATAAATTAATATGTACAGTTCCAAAAGCTTTGGCCTGTTAAATCATTCTGTTGTGATATGCTGAAATTATTTTGTAGCATTCAAAGTAACATGGGAGCAGAGTTTCGAAATAATAAATACTACAAATCAACGAGGAGATTCTTCAGAGTTTTTATGGATTAAAAATCCCATGAGCGTATTCTCAGGAAGTACCCATCTTTAATTACACACATACACGCTGCTAGACCTATTTGTGAGGCTGTATTCAGTCCCGTCCTTATATGGGTATAATCCTGGTACCTAAAGCATAACAGCTTCGACGGTGGGGTCATTTATAGCCTACGTAAAACAAAAATGTTCCCTGTAGGGATTTTTGAGGCATTAATCCATTCATTCTGCACCTAGGCACTTTATGGAGGAGAGTGGTCAACTTCACACCTCCATCGTTTTACACCCGATTCCTATTGAATAGGAAGCCGGGTGCGATCCAGAGCCTTTCCAGAATTTTGGAGGACAGGAAATTCTCTTCCTGTTGCCGAGATTTAATCCCGGATCCTCCAGCCCTTAGCCTAGTCTCTATACCAATTACGCTCTCCCGGTTCCCCGCTCCTTATAGTCTATGTATATTTATAAAACAGTCTTTAAAGAAAACCTTTGTTCACAAACTCGATATGAAATTCAGATTTAGAAGGTTAATGTTGTTCTGATTGTATTCGTGAAAGTGCGCGCGCGCCTGTATGTATGCTTTCAACAAGGCTGCAAGTAGATAGCTGTAAATGTGACTGCTGTGCTGATAAAAGGCTGTGTTACCGGGTCAGTTACTTCATACACTTATGAGCGCTAATTTGGTGCCTCCCAATAAACAAAGGAGTCTGCACGAATAGGGAAAGACAGTTATGTCTAATTCATAGAATTAGCACGAGGCAAAATCTTGCCTAATCTGCATCAGACGCGGGCAAGTACGTTGCGTAAAAGACACCACATAATTAGTTACATCATTAGACACACGTCTTTAAGGATGTAAAGTTGTGAATGGTAAAGTTCCACTATGTATCCATTTTGTTAAAGCAGGCATATATTTGTGTGTGTGTACGTGCGTGTGCGTGTGTGTGGAAATCACATGTAGGAGAAAGGGGTTTAATATTGACTATTTGATTTGCGTTTACTCACACAAGATTTTTTTTGTGATGAAGGGAACCGCAGTAAATGCTACGGACGCACCGCAGCATTAAAGCTTATTGTATAACCCTATAATGAAGATGAAGAGAAAGATAATTAGTTTTTTTTTCATTTTCCCGTGTAATGGAGCACCGATGGAATGAAACTAACAGGGAAAAACCGAAGTACTCGGGGAAAAACCTGTCCCAGTGCCACTTTGTCCACCACAAATCCCACAGACGGACCCAGGATCGAACCCCGGCTTCCGCGGTGAGAGGCCGGTGACTAACCGCCTGAGCCATGGCACGGCCCACACAAGACTTACTCTGAGTGTCAGACAGATGGCTTGAATTTTCAGCCGGCTTCGACAAATAGGTATACATTCACTTGTAGGTCTTTCCATCAATTTTACAGTAGCCCTTATCTCCTACTTTGTATTAAGAACCCAGAGTTTTAAACGCAACAAAATATAATAGGCTATAGCTCGAAGTCTTTTATTTCTAATCATCAATTTCAACATAGAAATAATTACGTTATGTGAGATTTAATTTCCTTAGAATTGTGTTCGTGAATTAAGCCTCCTGGGATAGGAAGCCGTGTCCTTCGGTAAACAGTTAAAACTGTCGTAGAAATTGGCTGCCTTCATCTTCTGCGTTTACATAATCCAAGAAGAATAAACTGTTTAGTATTTCACGTGGGAGACAAAGAGCTCTTCTGAAACGTCGGGAACAAATTCGCCAGTCGACAAAGCGTCACATCCCAAAAGGCTTGGATTTTAATTAGGTTATACATAATGTAAATCTACTTACATAACATGTAGTTTGAACTATGCTCTTCCAATTGTAATATGTTGCAGCCGGCAGGTTTGAAAGTTTCTGACGAACGTCTTTCCCTCATTCCCGATCCATACCAGTAAGTAATATTACACAGTGCTATCTTCAACTAATGAAAATAACCAGTCATAAATGGACCTCCATATACGTCTACTTGGAGATTTTCATGAGGAATATCGTTATATCGTTTTAATTTCGGATCCAACTTCCATCTCCCCGCACTCCCACACCTCTCCAATTATCGATTTCCTGCGACCAGAATATGGCCGTTGTTCATGTGTAAATCTAGTCCTTAGCTTCGAAATTACATAAAATTTTGAAACAAGCTTTAGCTGTATTTTCGCGACACGTTTCAGCTTCTTACTTTAAGAAGTCAGCTGCTTGTGTGTGTGTGTGTGGTGTGTGTGTGTATGTGTGTGTCTGAAATCCCTCGTCAGCAATTGACTAGGGGTTGCAGCAAATTAAAGAAGGTGTGACCGAGGGCGTGGTGTGTACAGTTGGAGCGAAACCCCACCACAAACTGGTCTAGAACAGTCTGTAGTTTGAAACGCAATGCAACCACAGTCCAGATCAAGTAAGCATTCAAGAAGGAAAGTTAGAGACTCCAAACACGAAAATTACACTCCTTTAAGTCTGATTGAAGTGAATGTAAACCAAGGAGCTTAGAATTAATTTGAGGAATGTGACAGAACCTTCTCGTTCCAAATTACGTGTCTCACACTTTATGTGCATAAATATTCTGTCAGTGAACTAAAATTACTTTTACACCTCTTCCAACCCCACATTACCTCATTCCTGAAAATCTCAAATATCTCTTTATTTCTGGATATATTTCTTTATCTTTAACGTTTATCTATCTTTTTATTCAAAAGCTGATAATCACCTCAGATCCATTTCTTTTTACATTTTAAGAGATATTTCTGATAAATATGCATGTCTTTTAAGTCTTTACTGATGTTTTCGTCTTTCATTTTATTTATGATGTTGCGAGATATTAATTTGACATACTATTTAAAATACTAAACATTTTGTTGGAGTCAGAACAGAGCGAAATGTACACATCTCGCATTGAATTAGAACCAAAGTACCTCACACAACACGATGCAATACGCGACGCCACAGACATACTTGTGGAGGCACGCCACATCGCGTAGCACAATACTTCTTTTCTTGTAATAAATTTGTGAAAAGTGTATACCTTGAATTTAGCAACAGGAATTTTTCCAGAAGTAAACTGATGTTTCAAAAGTCACTTAATCCAGAATAAAAGCACTGAGTCCTTTGGAAAAAATGAATATAAAAAGTATATAATTTCATTGGATATATGAGCAATTGTCAGCTTCCGAATTATGATTGCGCACCGTAGAGTTAAACATTACTATCCTTATCATTCAAAATATCGAAAAATCTCCCATTTACAGAACAAGTATATATTATGTTAACAGTCTGTTCAAGGACTAGCCAACAATTTACTATAAAGTGAATTCTATTCATTTTTTGGCATAAATTTACACATTAATATCTATAAGCTTTTACGTTTTTCATACTATGACCAATGGAAAAGAATATTAGGCTAGTGGAAGGTAAATTCTGCACTGTCGATTATTCTTCGCTCTTAAACTTTGCCGCTTTTCTATCTTTAGCATATACCCAGCCTATAAAAGTCAGCTCACTGCCTGAAAAATTATTCCGCTTTGGTAAGAACACTGAAGGCAAATTAAGCAAAGCAACACCTGGAGATATTACCGCGCCATATTAAAGCTGACTAATGTTTAGAAGATTTAAATACGTTTTCATTTAGCCAGTATGCATCTAGAACTAAATTTGGTGGCGAATATCAGTTAGGAAATAAAGCGATATTAGCTATTTTATTGTACTATATAGAGAGTGGGGGGAGGAGGGAAAGCAGTGAAACTTGGTGACTTGAAAAGTTATATTTCTCGTTCAGGTACCTTCAAAGAACGAAACAATGGTGGTACTGATATTTGTACCGAGACTAGAAGTTTACTTCTGTTTTGAGCAGTGTGGAATCCTGAGAACTGACCAAATACTGTAACCCAAAATGCCAAGTACATTAGTGAACTGCATAACGACCAAGAAAGAGTAATTACAAAGCATTATGTGAGCTAGTAGGATTAAAACTGGGACTGTGCACCTAGGTTATTGCGTCACATAATAAATCTGATGGAACATTTTCGTAGTTGTAATCCCGCATACAAATCGCCAGGTGTTATAACTTACACGTGTGCTAATCCTGCAATGTAGCGAGACTAATAATCCCGCATGGCCATTAACGATATCCATACAGCAACCGGAACAAGTGCACTACGTCCCGTGGTTAATTGTAACTTTTTGCTGTAAAAAATTGTTTTGAATTTGTATCGCTTGCTGGTAATGGTTATGCAATGTTTACTGTCCCATGAAAGATCTGAAGAGACGTTATTAATACGTGTCCAGATTGGTTAAAAAAAACTCAAAAGCATTATAGTGAAAGGACCAAAAATCTACATAAAACTGATAGTGTGCAGCAGGTATATCAGTCCTGGAACTGTTTTAATTAAATGACATGACAGTTTGTTTTGTTTCTTTGTTCGATGATACCGTAGCGATTGGAAAATACTTCAAATGTTAGAATTCTGTTTTACGCGGAGAGGTTAACAATACTCTATGCACAGGTTAGAGACAGTAGAATTCCTCTCTATCATTATGATACGTAAGGGCTCGGACTGGCGTTAATGTGAACATCTCCAGTTTTTCGTAACCATCATGAGTGTCTGGAGTTGTTTCATAAAATGAACACATAGTGAGGTGTTAAAATATTCAGGTATACAAGTTTTATTCACTGCGTTTTTCGAAGGAAGCGGAAAGAATTTATTCATGTCTAGACATTAGTTGAATACAGTTGATTACCTAATACTTTGAATATTTGTTTAGTTACCTGGAAAGAATAAAGCGCAGCAATTGTTAGTATTTGTGCAGTGTGTGTACAGACCGGGCAAGGCGCCTTGTGAAAACACAGATTAGCACATTACATGTTTCCTCACTGTTGATAGTCGCCGGAGCTAGATAGCGAAGAATGTATCACTCTTGGGAGAGTTAAGATAAATTAATACAGATTTTGTTGGAAAAGACTGACGTACAGAGACCGCCTGGAAGATGGGAGGATAATATTAAAACGCATATTAAATAAATACGATGAAAGATTTTGAGTGAATTAATCGAGCCAATGATAGGGACGAAAGGTGTGGTGCTAGGAACAAGGCAACAAGCATTCTCGTTCCATAAAATGCGAGGAATTTCTTGACTACGGAACTTTTAATGCCTCAAGTAGGACGCTGTTCCATTGGGCTGCAGTAGATCGCAATAAATAAACATAAAGGCAATTAAATACACGTACAAAACCGCAAAAGATACTTTTGAGAAGTATATAAGTACACACATTAGATTCATACATCTGCCTTATTTAGTGTAAATGGAAGCAGCATTGCCGTTGTTGCTCTCCTGAGAGGATTATATACCAAAGTAAGGGACTTCTGCCCTTAAGTCGTCCATTCAAATTCAGTAAATGAGAGCAAAGCTGCATGCTTACTATAAGAATTTTAGATAAAAAATAAAAGGGTCGCTCAACACCCAAACTGAGAGTAGGACCGGGGATTATGATAGAAATGGAAATGAACTCCTGAATAGCCTGGAACCAAAATAAGTTGGTTGAAATTAAATCTTGTGTTCTTACTCTGTTTCATTGTGTCCGCGAAAACTGGTGCTAATTTTGCAAAACCTACAGCAAATGTTCTCACGTTTGGACGTCACAGTTATTCCAGAGAAGTGTAGCAGATGAATTTATGTCGTATCATTCTGAAAGGAGTCCAGTGACACATAACACAGTTGAAATTTTATTTAGCGAGTTTTAGAAAAATACTTTTTAGCAAAAATGCCATTTTCAGGTCGTCTCAGCACTTCTCAAGGATTTCGTTACAACGTAATGGCTAAAAAGTCTGCTATTACTGTAAAGTCACTGAGGCATACTGTCTTTGAAACTGGAATACCGAGAAGGGCCAAGCATGCCATTCTGTGGCAGGAAAACATTCACTGCAACACCTAACAGAAGAGATTCCGCTAGGCTGTTAGAAACATTGAATATTTTCATGATAATATTCGAGAAGATTCAAATTTCTTACATGCTTATTATTTTCAGATGAAGTAAATATATATGTAAAGGGAGAAATTAGCAAACAGAATCTCAGATACTGTTCGAAACATTTATCGAATTTGGATTTTCGGAAGCAAACAGCAAGGAGCTGAGAGACTAATGGTGCGTTGTGGCATTTGCGATAGAGAAGTCACTGGTCCATCCCGTTTACCTGGTATTGTGACTGGGGACATTTACTTGCAGACGCAATGGGATCCGTTTTTGCCAGAGCTTTGTATCTTTGGAGGTAACACTAAATACTTCATGCAAGACGGTTATCTGCCACATTATGCTACATCAATTATCTGCAGCATTGTGGATTTGTAGGAGTGGTCCAGTAGAATGGTAATCAAGATTATCGGTTTAGAACCACTAGACGACGATCTTCTGGGCTACGTTTAAGTCGCAAGTTTGCAGTATCAGAATTGCTAGTATACTTTAACGCAAACAACGGCTTGAAGAAGTCTGATGTTCTATTACAGCAAGCATTCTGCGAAAATTTCAAAAAAAAACGAGTTTTTGTCTACAAACATGGTTCGGGAGAGAGAGTCCACATACCGAAAACAATATATAATTAATTTGAAATTACAGCACTTCCCCTATGGATTCTGATTTTTCGGACACACTATGTGTAGCATATTGGACTGTGACAGTGACGGAAATTTATGCGTTAGACTGAATTAAAACTCCATGAAATTTTTCCGTGTCAATGGCTGTGCTATTATAAGATGTTTCCTTCAGGAAAGAGAAGAGACGATTGACTGTTTTGTATATTGTCAGCAGGCTTTCTAATGGTCAGTCACTAGTGTTTTAAAATTAGGGCTAAAAATTTGATATGTAAGAAGCCGGAAAGAAAACTGGATTCACCTGAAAACTTAAATCTATTAATGTTATAGGAAAACGTTACCACAATCGAATTTCTGGAAATGAAATTTAATTTATTCAGGACTAAAAATCTCTGTTGTTTCAAACTCAAATATTTAGTTTCTAATTTACAGCTGTAGTTCAAGAAATATTTGAGGCCGCCCCCAAAGAGTGACACAATAAAATATTTAATTCATAGCCAGATAGGACAAATGTGCACAGGAAGTTATGTGTATTTTTTAAAATCCTAAACCCTGCAAATTCTTCTTAGCTTTTGGGCTTACAGTAAGACCTTCGCACCAATCTCCTGGCCTGTCGTTAGAACCTCCTATAACTAACTGTTCTGGCGAAATAAATTTGCTTATGTTTATAATTAACAATCGAGACTTAATAAGGCGCATACTGTCTCTCACCTGTCACAAACACAGCTGCTGAGACACGAGCGTTCGACGTGACGCAGATGTATTTATTACTAACAAAGGCCAGCTTCCACTCTGCCTTCGTACATTCCCCTTTGTTTTGCACAAGACTGTTCTAAGATTTTATTGCTTCATGCGAAATACTCCCTTAGAATTTTATAGTCCAATAAGGTACCTACTGCTGAACGAACTCGTTTCCCCCTTCGTTTCTAATTTTGTTTCACTGTGCACGACGCTTATTGATTCTTTACAGTTTATTGCATCCATATTACTTTCATGTCTAAGATCCGTCACTTTATTACGATATATATAGCTCTATGATCCTTCTAGTTGCTGCAAGGGGAGGAAGTAAAACTCCTGAAATATTTAACAAATTATTATGTAATTTTGCATTTGTTGTAATTTAAATAGTGACGATCGGAATTAATTTTAATAATCTAGCCATTATAAACACCAATATTAAACCGACATTAAAATTTATAATTTTACACTTTATAAGATAGCAATCTCGTCACCAAAAACCAGGCTTATGATAAAAACTGGGTCTCATTAAGACAATAAATTTCACTCAAATATATTTCATACGAAATAATGTTTAATGAAGAAAGAAGGTCATATAATTTAGGCTCGTGTTCGAATACTGATTTACTCTGACACCGCGATAATTTATGACTACAGAGCGCATTACTTTTGAATAACGCTGACATATATATCTACAGTGAAAGTTAAGGCAGACAAACTGAATTATCCACTCCACAAAGCCCTACTGTGGGTTTCAAACTGGAACATATTTTGGAAACTTTGAGAGCACTGGTGCAAAATCGTATAAAATATATCATTAAGATAAACTGATAGTTTATATTATTTAAAACTTTCTTTCAAATAGTGAGAGTGCATAGTGTGGGACTGTAAAGTAATCATGAACTGTTACTTACAAGAATTTCAAATGTAGCGACTGCGGTTTATTTGCAGTCAGTGCACTATCACGAGTTTATACGCAAGGTACGAAAGAAAACCAATAAAACACTCAATGAGGATCGTCGATGGCCCTGCTGAGATTGCCGGCTACAAATCTATAGGTGTAAGTCCTGGAAGAGCTTATGTACAGGTCGGTTTAATCAACCCATCTGTAGCCTTTGACAAGATGTTAAAAGAGCTTTATAAAAAAAGAAATTGAATAATACCTCGAGTCCAGGGCGGTCACTTTACCGAAATCCAAACAATTCTTCGGTCATTGTAGTGTACAAAACGGTCATGAAAGGAGAGAGATATTGCAAAATAATTGTAAAATATTATTTTTTCAACACTACCATTGTGACCATAACGTGAAGATGACAAACAATAGGAAACTCCATATTGATATCGAATGATTTTTTCAGTTAAAAATTTAATTCCTGCTACATTAAAATATATTCTGCCTTTTACAGCATATTTTGCCATTATTATTACTAATATTCCTACATGAATTAACAGTGTAGCGTAAAATATCCCTCCTGATTAAAAGGATCTCTATAGATATCTGTGACAATATCAGCTGATGTTTCCCTGTCGGCTGTCTATGTTTGTTTTCCGTCATCGCTGAAACCTAAGTGTAGAATATATATTGTTTTAAATTGTAGCTTTGCATTTCCATTCTTTATAAATAATACAAATAATATGACATCCAGCAATTAAGGAATATTTCTATCCGTTACACATACATTTAAATTGCAGAAATTTCTGACTGATATACAACGACATTCCTACCTTAACGTAATGCTCTTTGTGCCTAAGCACCATGAATACAGGCTTATTAGGACAGCGGAAGTAAAGCCCTAACATTTGCAGAAGACCCAGGCAAACGGTCACTTTGACGTTCAGCTGATTTTACTCAGACAATAGTCGCAGTTATCCACTGTGTAAGAGGATGTACGTGGTGAGTGAAGAAGATAAGAGAATAACTTACTGAATTAAGGCCGTGCCATGGCTCAGGCGGTTAGTCGCCGGCCTCCCACCGAGAGACCCTGGTTCGATCCCGGGTCGGTCCATGTGGGATTTGTGGTGGACAAAATGGCACTGGGACAGGTTTTTCCTCAAGTACTTCGGTTCTCCCCTGTCAATTTAATTCCACCGGTGCTCCATTAAAATGGACAAGCAGAAAACCCCTCATCATCTTCCTCACAGGGTTGCACAAAAAGCCTTCAAGCCTGCAGTGCGTCCGTAGCATCTGCTTCGGGACCCTTCAATAAAAAATGGTACTGCACTTGAAATTGAAATAGGCAAGACAATTGGTAACCCTCTAGATTCCAGTGTCAGCAACATTTATGGTATGTAGGTGGGTGAGAGGAGCTTCTACAGTGCTTTGGAAGGAGCATAAGTAACAGTAAAATTATAGAAGCAACATTCGTAACACAGAACACTTCATGGAAACTGAATTTTTAGCAGTAGAAATATCCTGATATATTCCTAAACTATAAAATGCTAATGCATTTAGAATTAATAACTGTAAATAACACACAAGTAATAACATTCATGTAACAAAAATGCTCTATACAAATTTCCTTCGAAGTGCTAATAATTAAAGATACATAAAATGTTTCTATTACAGCAAACTGAAAATTGCTCGATATTGTGTAATGTGGGTTTACGACACTAAGTTTCACAGAAAATAACTGTGTTATATAGGCACCCTTCCTTGCAGACTTCATGACGGGCACCATGAAATTAATATATACTGTTTGAAATTTCCAGCCACTGCCCAAAGTCATGTCCTGGTTGTCATATAATAACCAATATAATAACCAAAATATCAAAGGTCAAACAACATGGTATGCTGTGACATATATCGAAAGTTGTTAAAATATTATGTCACAGCAACAGGCGTATTATTCGGCATTAAATTAATTTCTGGCAAATGGTATATACATGGGCTTACCATGACCATATATGACTGACAGTGTGACGCAGTGACATGCAGTGTAATGTACCTTGCATATAAACAGTAAGCGGATTAGACTTGTCAGGGACCGACTTATATCACCGTCTCTCACATAACACACTGACTGTATAGCATTGTGTTGATGGACTGACGCCAGTTGTTAAAAACCGGAAAAACAGTAACTTTAAAGCATACCCTAACTACATTTATCATAATGCATTTAATAATAGATATAAACTTAAACGATTTTAGTCTATTCCTTTGTTTTAGGAAACTATTAAGGCAAATTATACTTAAAAGTCTTGAGTAAGATAAATTTTATTCTTCAAGCCTTATTTCTTTAATATCTACTTTAGTATGACACTTCAAATCCTCCTTTTATTAAAACTGAAAACAGACTCATCAAGAATTTTTTAAACATAAGCCAATAGCTGAGCGGCAATTATACTCTCAATACTACGTTTTTCATGAAACCTCGTGTACTGGCGTAAAGAGCATAATAACTTCATAAAAATTACAAAGAAAGAACTTAACCAAAATATAACACTCTTTCAGTATTTATCACGCACCACTTTTCCGCCACACGTAAAATAGACAGTTGGATTTTAACCCCAACAAATGTAATCGGAATGTTATTCGAGGCAAAATGAAAGTAGATGGCTTGTTCATAGCATCTTACAGCAAGTCAAGGCCAGCACTCAGCACTCCATGGTGTGTTTATTTATTTAAGAGTGGTTCTGCTATAAAGCAAACAAGTGTAGCTCTCTAGCAGTGGGCCGATTGAATTTAAAATTGGAAACCTTTCTGAAGTGTTTACACAAATCCCCGCAACACCGCTTGGAAAATTGGTCGCTTTCAAAAGAAGCAGGGAAAACCCTGCTGCGTTTATTTCTTTCAAGTAGCTGTACAGTCAGGATATACTGTGTACCATGTGTCATGTTAGTGCTTAAGAAACACAGAGCGTCTGTTATAGTGACTTCTGTGGTACCTTTTTACCTGCTGAAAGGAGAAAGAAACGAATAACCTTCTAAGTATTTTTTCGCAATTGCGCTTTTTTCTCTTCAGAATACTTCGTTGATCTTAGTGCTTTTAATTTACCTGTATATATAATTTTTCTGTTTTATTTAACGTACCTGTTAGATGATTAGTCAATAACAGATCAGAAAACGTGTGAAGGAAAATGACCGTGGCCTCGTTTAAGATGCTGTTTTCATACATGCATAAGAAATTTTGGTTAGGAAACATCAGAGCCGGTCTCCTTGTGGAGATTTCAACCCCGGAAGTCCTGATTACAAATCACGTGTGTTACCCACTTCATTACAACGCTCCTTAAGGTTTTGATATTAGTATCTTGCAGCTAGACCTAAATATCCCCTGTTTCAAAAGCAATCGCCCTGCACATGTTAAATTTCACATAGAAGTGCTTTAATTTCCGCATAAAAATATTTCAAATAAATCTGTGCAACTTAGGTTATAGGCATAATTTTTATGACTTGTTGTCTTATTTGGAAATTTCGGTAAAAGTTAATATGGTTATTTATATTTATATGATGAATTATATAAATACTGGTAAAGATAAACAATGAATTTTCGTGTACTTAGTTAAGCACCACGCTAAGAAGGAATCTGCGGGAGTGGAAGTATAGCCCCGTTAATTCTTAATCTCTGCATTATATGTAGACGAGTTTCGGCTTCAAGCCCCAGCCTCTTTGTCCCTTTGGAAATCACCTTTCTAACCAATGAATAGGAGGCTGAATTGGACACATATCGGCATGGAGTGTATAGAAAGAGAACAATGTTTTGACCTTGACGGAAATGTAACTACGGTTCCTCGACCCATCAACACATAACCTAGTCGCTAATCTCTCTACGCTCTCTCAGTCCTATATTAAAACAAAAAACAACATTAGACTCCTCTTTATCCATGAACCCAAGTCTTGAATTTCGTCGAATTACTCCCAGTAATGTGGGTTACAAACATGTCGACAATCATGCAGAACTTATTAAGGTTTCGTACACGTTCTTTGTGAAAACAACAAGTGTATCTCACATTTCCCTTACTTATAAGCCTGAAAATGTTTTTCAGTTCTAATAGATTGCTATTATATATGTATACGAGTATACACACGATTTTGAAAATAATTTACTCCGTATTATTGCAGTAAAAGATTTAAATACGCTGTAAAATAAACAATTTAGACCAATTATTTGGTTATTTTTCGATAGGCCTTATAACCTGAAAAATTATGAAAACAAGAAAATTTTAATTTAATTTTTCGTGTCCCCTTCTCCATTTAAGTGTTCCATGTAATTATGCACAGATTTAGCACTGATAATTATAAGATCAGCAATATGTTTACAGTTTCGCAAGGCCAATACAATGTTTCTTCTTTATGAAAAATCACTTTAGTGACATCGTGCCTGATATTCGAATATGCATGTCACACTGGCTGTCATGTTCACAATATGAAGTACGGAAGTAGTTCCCGTTGTATGATATGATGTTCTTACCTAAAAGCATCAATGTGCGATGAACCCAAAATTTGTTATTTAGAGGGGGTAGTTATAGATGGAAAAACAGAAGCATGCCCTTTTTTATACAAAACGAAAAAAGGTAAAGAAACAACCAGGTTCTGGGTATTAATATATCTTAAGCAACGAAACACACAGAGGTAAATATTCTGTGTTCTGTCTGCAGTTGAAAAAGAAGATATATTTCATTTAAAGGAAAGTTATTTTCTTAAGATTATTTACTGAAAATGAAACTACTGGTTTGACTTCATTTGTAGTGTTAACAGCTCGATGTAACGAATAGGAATTTCACGCTAAATATCCATTTATTTCTAAATAGTTCATGTCACTAAAATATTTGATATTTTGTTGGATGTTTGATCTTAACTTGTTTGTGGTCTGTAAAGCCGACTCGTTGCTTTATTCGGTTGATGACAAATGGATTATATTCCACCGAAAAACAAATTAGCAAAACGAAATGAGAAAATGGTTACAACTGCTGTATGAAGCCTTTGATCTCTGAAAACGGTAGAGAGATGGGAGTTTGGGCAGTTCAGATTCTATTTCTGAATTCGTAAATGAATATAATGCATGCTCGCATTTGACATGTGTTGATGTGTGGAGATGGTGACGTCAGATGTATGCATTGATACTTACAGCTTTGTAATAAATTAACTGGCGCTATAATTATTGAACACCTTCCTCTCCCTTTTTCAGAATTGGGGTGATTTCCTCACAATTGTCATTGCAGAAAACAAGGATCCCTTTCTTCACTTGTAACTGGAATTATAACAGGAACAGTATCCTTAACAACTTATTCCAGCAGACTTGCCCAGAACTAAACAAATTATTAAAGAGTACTTATTTAGATTTCCCACGTAAATAAAATACAGTATCAGAAATAGATCACGCTTGGTCGTAAAAATAATCAGTTTATATATGTAATCCGTGTTCAAGTTTTTGTAAATGTGTCGTTATTCCTTTCATGTTCTCTACACCTGCTTCTATACAAATGTGTGAAACTTCGTTGTAACAATGAAAGAGATTTGCAATTTCGGGAAGAGTAGCAAATTGGCTTAAGACTAAATTATTAAAACTCAAACCAACTATTCTTAAGAGCACAGTATGTAACAATTATGAATGAACAGAAGTGTAATAACAAACGTTTGTGTAAATGAGAGAATTTTGTTCAGGAATGGAAATATCTTTGACCACCAACTTTGATATGTTATAAAATGGAGCAGCAACAGTTAAAATAAATAATCTGCGTTACCAGCTGATAAGCTTTAACCGCATATTTGGTGAACTGTTATACTGTTAGAAAGTCATATATGTTAAAGTATCAGAGAAATGCAAAATTAAGAAACTTCACAGTGCAAGATTAGTAAGTAAGCGTTTTATGGCAAAGTTTCTAGGTTGTATCTCATAACAATGAATTATTCACGTAGTCTCCCTTTAATAATTTCTGCGCGTAATACCTCAGCCACATTATTACAGAAGCGGCCTTTATATAATCAGTATCTTACTAGAGAAGCACCATGTAATACACGTAACAGGCAAGAGTGAAAGGCGTGCTCTTTACGTGATCATTTCAGTTTAGCTACTTTCGATTTTACTGGCCTATCAGTGCCCATTTCGTATAAATTTGTGGTTACAGGCTAAGCATTCACAACAAATTTTGTTGTCAAAAAATAGGGTTCTTAGCAATTTGTTAAACATTTGTTTAAAATAATGTAAAAGTTTTACGGCATTAGAGGCCGGATATTCAACCCAATAAATTCGGAGCCTGCTAAATGACACGATTATGAGATAGTTCCATCTACCTAGGATCTTATTAGTTGAACCAAGACTATAGTTGGATGATGTATTCGTATGTACAGAATATTACCTTTAGAGGTCAGTATCGCCCACCATTTCTTTGAATGAGATAGACGGGGAATATGGCACATATTGGGAGCTGTGGAGTGCGTACAGGTTTTGGAGGGAAAATATAAGCGTAGATAGGAATATAATGCTAAAATGAATCTTACAGAAATCGTTAGGGAGGTCATAGTCTTGACCGATCTAGCTTAGGACAGCGACAAGTGGCTGGCTGTTTCCAAGGTGCGGGTTCCATAAAATGCAAACAATTTCTTGACCAGCTGAGAAACTGTGAGTTTTCAAGGAGACCTCTCTTCCATGGAGTTATTTAGGTGGTAGAACGTGTAAAAAATGTGATCGGAAACGTAGAACGATTGAAAAGAATAAGAGAGTATAGTAAGGAACAGGAAGACAGAAGCAGCAAGAAACGAAAGAAGACACAAAGAACGAACAAATAAAAAGGAATCTCTTAGTCTACGTCTGTATAATAGTCAACCGCCTGTTTTGGTGACGTTTCTCCACCCGAAAATCTGAGACACTATGTGAGATATCAGGTTATCATAGCAGTAAATATGAAGATGACTGCCGTATCGTTTCGAAGAAACCTCCTCCCTCCACCCCATACCCTGAAATGATGCAGTAGGTTTCTCCAAATCTCTGAAACATTTGTGCCAAATTTCACGCGGTGTCAGAATGCTGAAGACATTCGTCTTCTCTTATTATGACTTACGATACTTGTATTTTTTTTTCTGTTAAGTCAGGTGGATTAAGCCTCCTACTTTGCTATCTGTTTACAGCCTCAGATTCTAATTTCTCCCATCTGGAGCTCCTTACGTGCGCCTTTCTCAACCAATATAGTTGCCCTTTCATAAAGCTGTGTTCCACACGAATTACGCGGTCTCCGTACGTTACACAGAATTCTCTCCAGGATAACTCGTTGCCCCCAGACACACTTTATATCAAGCATGTTTAAAGTAACGTTTCAACATGATTGCTTACGTACTCAGACAGGAAGTAACTTCGTACCATAATTTCGAGATGATTTCACACTCTGTTTCATACTGACAAATTCTCAAACAAGTTTATACAATCGCATACCACATAAAGGCTTGCTAACTTAAAAGGCACAGCTACGTTGCCTAGCTGTAAGAACACAAAAGCCGAAATACATTGTTTCAGTGCTAATACAGCCAAAGGCTGACCCTTGAAACAACAGCGCTTGTTAAAGCTGCCCAGCCTTCATTATCTAGAAATCACATCGGCTCACAGCTAAATGAAAGATATTCCTCTGTTTAATTGAACTCTGCCATATGAAAACAGCAGACCGAGCAACCATATCCAAGACTGTTATGAACTTCATAACTGATAACTGCTTTGTATTAACAAGTGGTTTTTGGAGAACCAGAGCAAGTGACGCGATGAAGTAATTAAAATGCGTTAATCCCTTACAGTGGTGTAGACGTAAGACTGCAGAGACGGCGCAAGGGCACAAAGGTGCAATGCAAAGCCTGCGGCACCGAAACAGCAGTTCAGGCTATTTAATGACGTCAGGTCAAAGTGAGATAGTTCATTAAGGGCTGAATTTTCGGGATCAGCTATCTTTCGTGTGATTTTTATTTCCATAGGAAAACTCTGATGTGCGGCCACAAAGTAGTTCCATAATTAAAACATACAAGTCGGATGTAGCATAACGGGGTTTAAGTCATGGTCCATTTACTTCAAAATGTACAGGCTTTCCTTCGCATGTGTGTAAATCTCTCTGTGTGTACATGTGTGTATGTGTGTGTGCCTGTGTTTATGTATGTATGTATGTATGTATGTAAGTGTGTATGTCTGTACGTATGTATATCTATATGTATCTATGCACGTATGCATGTATGTATGTATGTACGTACGTAACTTTGTATTTATGTATGTATGTATGTATGTATGTATGTATGCATGAATGCATACATGTGACGATCCGCTGGTTGAATGGTCTAAGGCGCAGGTCTACAGCCGCTTGATTGTTGGGATTGCGGGTTTGAATCCCGCTCAGGGCATGGACGTTGGTATCTTGTGTTTGTTGTGTGTTGTGTAGGTACCGACCTCTGCGACGAGCTGATCACTCGTTCAGAGGAGTCCAACATTGTGTGTGTGTAAGTGATCTAGAAACTTCAACAATGAGACGGCCTAGGTCCGATTTGCGCTCTAGCGCCACATAAAAAACGTACGTACGTGTGTATGTTTGTAGAATTATGTGTGTACATGAGATTACTTATGCGTGTATGTTTATGTATATATATGCCTAACGTAAATAACTAAACAACTGTTTAAATCCCAGTGGTACTCCTTTAAATTTGAAACGTAGAAGTGGCGATTCCGTCACACCACTTACATATTTCATATTTATAACAACCTCCCACTTCGTACAACATTACACAACTTCTGCAGCCCGAAAAACGTCGTTAAATAATACAAAGATCATAATTGAATAATCATTCTTACGTAACTCCATTTGCTTGAAGTTCTGATTTAGTACTTGCTACTGTTCTTCCAGATGCCCTTACCGTTGTGCTTTCTTACACCGACAGCTTAATTACTTATGCAGTTGGAGTTAAACAACAATTTGCTTCATATATAATCGTGATCCGACAAATGTACACTCTTTATTATTTGCTATTTAATACAGTCTATATTAAAAATAGTCCAACATTGTTACCGCTGAAAATTATTCAAGCTTGGTGAGGTCTTGTTTCGGCACTTGCTTACAGAAGGGATTAAAAAACTTAAGTTTGGGAAACATACGAGTAAAGGGATGTTTTGCTGTGACATTTCGTAGAACCCTCTTATAAAATTTTACGACGGGATGGGTGAAGATGTAAACAGTTCTTTTGTTCTGTGGGACAAACACGGCTTTGGCCAACCCAAAATTGACACCCAGGAATTGAATTGTATCACATAGAGGCGTGCTATATTGTCCGGCGGGAGTGTAGGTCGAAAGGGTAGTTGGATGTTAGTCGCGGAGGAGGCAAGTGCTTTTGGTGTCGGCTAAGACGGAGGTATACCGCGTGCTGTGTGATAACAGATTGCAGTCGACCAAGTTCATGTGTGTAGATAGAATAAATAAATAGATATTACATTATTGTTACTACAAGACTGGCTAGACTTAAAGTCCGACTTAGTTAGCCTACACGTCCAATATTCCCTGAGGTGGAGCATGCTAAACGGGAGCCAGTTCTTTCTCTGTAAGCGTAAAGGAAGCGTCGGGCAAACAAAGGTGAAAGACGGTAATAACATGTTTTGAACTATGTTGCAGTTCATCTTCAGGGACTCAATTATTTATTACACCAGCTATACACGTATGGTACTCATTAAAATATATAAGTTAGGTAGATAAAATGTCGTTAACTGTGTTGAGTGTGCGGACACTGAAAGCAACATTAAAACATTTTTAAGCTTAAAAATGTTTTAATGTTGTTTTCAGTGTCCATAAACTCAACACAGTTAACATTTTATCCACCTAACTTATATATTTTAATGAGTACCATATGTGTATAGCTGGTGTAATAAACAATTGAGTCCCTGAAGATGAACTGTAACATAGTTCAAAATATGTTGGACTATTTTAATATAGACTGTATTAAATAGCAAATAATAAAGAGTGTACATTTGTCGGATCACGATTTTATGTAACCAAGAAAAATGCACGGTACAAATAACATAAAATTTGCTTCATACTTAACACATGAACAATTATTTTGTCCTTGTTTGGTATAACTGTAAACTGTGGTTGAACCTTTGAAGTCAGCGATTTTTTTGAAAGACTGAAGAAACAGAAATCCTGGAAATGAGCAATTACTGAAGCTGTAGTGGAAGTAGTTGCGCAGCTTTCTTTCCAGACCCAAATTAATAAAGTGCGCGTTCTTACCTGAAGATCAACTGTGGAAGAAAAGTCTTGAGAAAAAGTTTGATATTAAATACACATTCTAAGTATTAATTGTTTAATATTATATTACCCAAGGCAAGTAAGAACGTAATATTTTGTGCTGCAAGAACTTGTAATTTTAAGGACGTTTTACGAGGTTGTCCCCAGTGATAAAACCATTTTTCATTTGTGCTCAACTCTAGTTTCACAGAACTTGAAAATCTGGGGGAATCAGAATCCTTATGCATCAAGCATAAAAGAGTCAGCCACAACTTGAAAGTACTTTGTGCTTTGTCCAAAAACGTATTAGTGTAAGGTCATTCTTGCCAAAAATATAGTGCCTATCGTTGTATTGGGACTATACCTTCTACATGCTTTTCAAGAAATAGTCCGGATGGAATACCGTTTCAAGTCAGACGTATCCTACTAATATTATCTCAACAAAATATAGGTTTCCTCGGCAATGTATTTTCCGCGTTGACCTTATTACTTGACCACCTAGTTCCCCCGACTTCACTCCCTAGAACACAATGACACTGTTTATGAGCCTCCAATGGCTACAAACGTGCCGAAAATTACTGAAAATTTAAGATCAATATCAGCTTATCTTAACCCAGATATGCTCAGCAACAAGTGGCCTGAATTTGCGATACCTAACTTGACACTCACATTCTCCTTGTTGGACAGATTCAAAATTTCCGACGAAATTTGTTAAACACAGCCTACCCAAATGCTTCTACTTTTCATTCATGTGTCATAAATTCTGTAAGCCGTAATGTAGTACATTCGGCCACGTCTCATCTATATTCAGAAGTGTGAGGGTTGTGAACCTGAGACGTTACGACAGACTAGACATGTAACTCGAACTGGAAGTGAAGATCTCAATAGAGAAATATGGAAGAGAAATCTCCTGGAAATCTTTCATTCAGAAGAAAAGAGAGTGAGCTGGGAGGATACTAAAGATATGGATTCTTAGTGAAACAGATTGTGGGGTATAGATGTCAATGGAATCGGTTAAATATCTGGTCTGATGACGGACTTTGGTTTCAAATGTCACAACACTTCACATGAGTATAATATTTGTAATGTGTCAGTAAGCTGTTGACTATTGTAGCCCACTCTCGTACTCAAAAGAACTTGTCTATTTAACTGCTATTTCAAACACATTCGAGGAGAGTTAAATTGCTGAAGGATATAAGCTGTATGCGGCTCTTAAACTTTGTAAGTTGCGCCTAGTTGGCTGAGTTGCTGACAAGTACATGCCTCCCTGGAGTTACAAGTGCCACGGGCAGGTGCGAACTAGACATTAGATCAAGCGTGAAGTGTAACCAAACTCTCTTACCCCATGTATCACTGAAACACAGCTCCGCCATACGTGTTGATGTATTCACTAGGCAACCTCTCATTCTCTCCCGGAAGGTGGGAGACTTATTGTCTAACTATCTCATGGCAAATATAACCCGAAGGTTCATTACCTCTAATCTCAAAGTCCTTAATTATAGAGTATCATAAGCCAGCCACATATCTACCCTCCACACATCCTGCCTTCCAAACACTGATCCTGACATGACCTCCTATCTCCTTATTGGTACTCTAAACTGCCAGCTTCTAAAAGCTTTCCCACAGAGATTGCGTAAGCATTTCTTTTCTCCCAGAACTTGTGCCTGATCGCTTAATTATTTTCCCTCTTTAACAGTTCCACAAGTTTATTATGTAACAAAACATTTAAATTCATAAGAATCATCCAAGCCCACACGTTGCTCTTCCAAAGCCTGCTGCTGTATTTTATGTTGATAATAACATGAAAATTCCAGATTGCAGTAAATATTCATATAAATAATCATAAACAATAGTATTCCTGTCTGTTACACTGGTGGCCTTATTTGAAGAGTAGCAAAATTAAATTTCAGTTCTGTGAAATTTGGGCAGTATATCAGAGGAGAATTCATAAACATTTGATGCCAATTTTCGTGAGTCATGGCAGTGGTTCTATTTCATCGTAATCCATTATCATTCTGCAAGAAATTGCATTACATATGACTGATAAGAATATAATAGTATTTTACACTCGAAAAGAAAACCAGTTAGCTTAGTTGTTATAGTGAATAGACTGCGGGCTGTACGACCGAGAAATCGGGATTCCTTATCCCGGAGGACCAAGAGGCTTTCCCATCTCAAAGACATCTGACGAGCTCTGGCTCCCAACCAGCACTGTAGTAAAGCGGCTGGGGCCTGAGCGTGATGACCCACTTCCGTTTGGCGCCGAGGTTAAGAATACGTGAAGCTATATCACCCTCACTCGATACACCTTCATGAAGTCCTACTTAACTGAGCAGAGGAAAAACTTACCTTTCATTATCCTACATAAGCTAATATAACACTAAATACGTGTAAATAGTTTTATATATAATTCTGATTACGTGAATAAAATTCTTAGATTATATTTGCAAATCTAGATTTTATCATTTCCGATCACAGCTCATAGGGGTTTTTCTTAATATGAAACAAGTTTTTTAAGTAAAATTTAAAAAAATCTTCAAGCTTTGCACACAGCACTACTAACTAAATCTCGTTCCAATATTAACACAATGACGGAATCGTATTTAACATTTATATAACGACTATAAAATAAGGATAGATTATACATGCGCATGTAGCTTTGTATTTTGAAGGCCGGAGAGGGTATCTGCAGTGATAGAGATTGCTTTATTCTGGGATATGACAACGTGCACTTTGGTAGACAGATTCCAATGTTGAAGATGAACCTGCTGCTCGACTTGCTCTGGATACTACGTACCATTACTTTGAAACTATAAGTCGTTTAATACTGATGTCGTTTTCGCAGAAAGGGAAGTCCGCCTTGTCAGACAATGGCAGAAGGGCTGCCGTTGTGTGTACGTCAAAGTATACCATAAAAAAGCGTTTCGTAACTCGACATTATTGACGGAAAATTTCACAGGTGACAACCTCTAAATGCGGAAAGAATGAAAGCAACGTGGTAGAGCCTTGCAGATACATACACTATTCAATAATTCAACACGACTGTCATTTTAGGACTATCTGTTATCCCTTCAAAATGCAAGTACTTGCCTTAGGATTGATGGTTTGCATGACCAGGAGTTTACTAACACGAATATGCTTCTAGAGGCCGAGGCAGCGTACAGTGACTTGTCCTTTATATCTGTGGTCCAATATAATATTAAGATATAACTCTTCAGTTTCCCACCGCCAGCCTAATAAAGAATGCTGAAAGATAACAAATTTACTGTAAATTCTTCCAATACGCAAGGTAGCCACGGCCTCACTTTGGTGTTCAAATGCCGGGAACAGACGTGTGTAAAGCGGAACATATTTCAACTTCACTTCCTAGGTAAATACTTCAAATAAAAACTAATCCATGTACTAGTTGTGAAAAAGAATTCCATGGCAAATATATGGCTGCAGATCTTAAGATACAGTGCATGTAAAATGCATTAGATATTAAAATACTGTTACGGTTTTGTAAGATCTATGAAGAATTTTCCCCTATAAAATGCTCAAATAATAAATATATTGTTTTATTCCATATATATATAAATAATATTATTTAGTTAAAATATCATTCAGTTGAAAATTCTATTTACTGTGAACGTAAATTATACACAGAAGAACAGAATTTCTGACACCGTAATTTAAAATTAATCGTGGGTTTTCGAGTATACGCTTGGACTGATATCGATATTTCATCAACCTTTTATCAAAAAGTAGAAACTAATTTGTAAATAATTAATGTAATACCTTCGCTTGACATGTCTTATTCTGTTTTATATTTTTTATTTTTACATGCTTTCATTTTACTCTACTCTTCTTAAATTTCTTAAAATACCAACGATTAATCATATAATTATATATTGCCTTTCTAAATGCATTTTTTAAATGTTAAGAGCCTGAAGACCACCAAATGTAGGTCGAACCATGTAGCTGCTCGATTAGACAAATGGACTATATTGTCTAATGAGAATAGTTGCGCGAGACTGATATTGATTTCATCGATTCATAAAATACAAGGGTTAATCGATATTTCTTTCGTTTTCCTTATTGCAGTCCACAAAAACAGTATCCTACATTTGATGATGTTCTTCTATTTGTTATTGCACACGACAAATATTCAGAATTTTCATGCTGTAAAATATATTTACTGTAAACTTCCATGCTTTAATTAGAGGGAAGTCTGTTTGTACGACTTGCCAGAGGGGCCGACTAGATACTTGTGTGAAAGAAATGACGCAGTGCATTTAAACATCAGACCAGCAGTGGTGAATGTGTGATTTAGATCTTTCTTTCTCTAAAATAATTTAACAATGCACCTCAGAGGGAAACGTCAAACAACCGACTGTCGCGTCTTTGTGGTGCCACTTGAATATTCCGTGTAGCTATCAAGACCTTCTATACGAGTTCTGACACTCAGCTCCACCGAAGATGAAACAATGGAATATCGCGGGCGAAAAGGCGTTACGTCCAACGTAAGTATTTACACCAGAAATTTGTGTGATTCTTGCATAAATATTAAAACACCTCCTCGTTTTCCGATATTCAGAAGATAATTGAGTAGAAGAGTACACATGAAATGAAAGTAAACAAATGTTGGTCACAAGTCTATTACTTATAACAAAATTATTGTTTATAAAAGAGGTGTTTCATGCCGTAATTCTAATATTTATTATGTACTCTGAAGTCTCCTATTAATATGTATTAAAGCATTTGGTGTAGAAAAAGATATTAAAAATAGAGGGGTATTTTAACCGATCTGGAGCACATACGGTTTCAAATAATTGTTTATGAATTTCCTAAATTCAGTGATCTGTATTTTTATTTGTAGTACATACGAATAAACCATTAGGTTAAAGAACGGGACGTAGGCTACAAACACACTACTTAAAATAATTATTTTTAAAAATGTAATAAATGCCAAATACGTATATAATGACATAGGCCTAAAATACTAAGTTATTTTCCTTGAATGACAATAATGACAATTTTGTAAGGTGTGGATGTTTTTGTAAGGTGTGGATGTTTTTGTAACGTGTGGATGTTTTTGTAAAGTGTGGATGTTTTTGTAAGGTGTGGATGTTTTTGTAATTTGTGTAAGGTGTTGTAATGTGTGTACTTGTATTTACTGTATGTATTTTGTTTTGTATATGTATGGGTGTTTTTGTAATGTGTGGATGTTCTTGTAATGTGTGGATGTTCTTGTAAGGTGTGGATGTTTTTGTAAGGTGTGGATGCTTTTGTAAGGTGTGGATGCTATTGTAAGGTGTGGATGTTTTTGTAAGGTGTGGATGTTTTTGTAAGATGTGGATGCTTTTTTAAGGTGTGGATGCTATTGTAAGGTGTGGATGATTTTGTAATGTGTGTACGGTGTTCTAATTGTGTACTTGTATTTACTGTATGCATTTTGTTTTGTAATTGTGTATAGTTTGTTTTGTATTGTTATTTCTATGTATATTATATGTCAATTTGTATTGTGTGTACTAGTGTAAGGACTACTGCCACCCGGTGAAAACCCAATTGCAGTAAATAATAATAATAAATATAGACAAGTCGAAAGAGTTCGACATGAGAGCTGTCGATTCTTGAAACAAAGCATAACACTTGACCGAGACGGACGATCAGCTACAGTCTGTGGCCAGGTTGACCTCTTACTTTACAACACTGCATGACCAGGAAGGCTATGATTTTTGTTTGGTTCCTAGTACTATTAGGATAGGAACGTAAGTGAAGAATGTTTAGATGGTGCGCGGTATATATGTCTCATTAAAAAAGTTATGATGAATTGGATATGTAGTTCGGATGGGGAAACAATTATGTATAAGTCTCTCTGGGGAATCTTCACAGAACCATCCAGCTGTAACACGGAGAGAAGGAGCAGAATATGAAAATAAGATGGACCAAGGGAGAGTAGGATGTGAGAGGAGGAAGTGCATGTAATTGGTTAAGATTTTGTACAAGTGCGGACTTTGAATTTTAACGATTTTCTACCTTCGGTTTATATGTCTACTGCCATGTAATAAATTACATTTTTACTTAGTTCGCCAGGTCGTCTGCACACAGTACTGGGCTTACAGTATAAATAATGAAACTAGGATTTGTTGTCACAATTCTCCACCTGCCAGTTTGCAAACTTGCCAAATATAGAGTTCGTCAGGTATGAGTGGGAACTCAGGACCAGCAACATAGATCTCACATCGTAAACTATAAACGTATTAGCTTGACACTGGATACAATACTTTATTTACTAGCACTTATAACACGTTCATTTAAAACACACACTTTTACGCCTTTGTAGGAAATTAAAATCAAACACACGTCAAAATCGCTTCCACCTAACATTATGCTTACAATTACAATATACGCAAGCTGCCAAATTTTCTTATATGACGGAAATAGAAAAATTATCATAATTATTTTACGCAAAGAAATTCAGTGCCATAACTGTAATAATGTACAACATAAACTACTTAATCGCAGTAACGGTAGTAATGCTAGCTGTGGTAAGTATTGCAGAAACCCAACATTCAAACAAGCAGTAGGCAGAGGTCGCAGGTCCACTGGTTGTTAAATACTACTCTAATTCATTCAGCGCAGTGATAAACTCCAGAAACCTGGAGATGAGTGCGTTGCTGATTCATGAAATAAGTCACAAAAGAAGAATTTGGATTTATAGACACAGGACGAATCGAACCATGAAATTTCATGTTGTTGTGCGAAATGGATATATGTTTGAATGTAGCACTGCATGTAATTTGAATTAAAGTGATACAGAGTGTTATGGACCATGCTCCCACTGTTGAACAGTGTGCCACCGAATCCAGGAACACTTGTCATTTCACTCTATTGTACAAGCCATCCATCTCTGTGGAAAATAATTAAGCATTGGAACTGAACATTCGCTGGTCTGTTAACAATCCCCGACTTTTTATCAGTAAAAGAACAACAGAAAGCATTAAACAGAACGTAGCTAATAAATCCTTCTAACATTTGGCAAAGCTTAACTGCAACAAATTAGTACAATATCAGTGTTCACTAAGAAACCTTATGCAAA
The DNA here is from genome assembly GCA_021186555.1 of Reticulitermes speratus. Lineage (NCBI taxonomy): Eukaryota > Metazoa > Arthropoda > Insecta > Blattodea > Rhinotermitidae > Reticulitermes > Reticulitermes speratus. The sequence goes on along the minus strand of JAJKFL010000001.1, from coordinate 33,137,452 downwards.
TTAATTCATAAAAGTCTTGCCATCATTTGTAACTAAACCAAGAGTTATCACTTTCTCTCTTACTACAACACGAAGATAAAAATGTATAACACTGCAACTTAGTATGATACTGTGTTTGTTCAGGCGTTTTTTACGAAGTAAGAAACGCCTTACCTGGAGACCATGTCCGTCGTCCACACATACAGTCAGCGAATAAATCGTTTGTTGGATTGTCTCTAAACACGGTATAGAAGCTATTCACAAAACTTTGTCAGGCAGCGAGATTTTCGTGAAAATCAGTGCAGTGACAATCATTACGTGCGTTAAAACGTAAATGAATTTCTACATTATTTTCCATATTTCTTGATCGATTTCAGTGAAATTTGTTATAGGAGGTCTCCATACAGCCGATCCCGGTGGCCGCGCCGTCTAAGACAATAGGTCTGCGGCCGCTCGTTTGCTAGGATTGCGGGTTCGAATCCCGCCGGGGGCATGGATATTTGTCTCTTGTGAGTTTCGTGTGTTATCAGGTACAGGTATGTGCGACGGGCCGATCACTCGTCCAGAGGAGTCCTACCGCGCGCGCGTGTGTGTCACTGACTGTGATCAGGCGAAAGAATAACACTCTACACTTACAAAGAGTAGGCAGAATAGGTCAGACTCAGAAATAAAGAAAGAAAGGTTTCCATGCAGTAACATTCAGCAATTATGATTTTCCTCAAAATCCGTGTTGCGTATGCTATACTTTACTGTGAGGTATCAATTGAATATTGTTAGCTTTTGTGCAAAACATTTGCATGTCACTCTGAAAAAAATAAATTTAGGATGTGAGAAAATGGGGTGCCTCGGAAAATATATAGACCTAAGGCACAGGAAGAAAAATAAGGTTACAAAAAAATTGTAAGTTCATTTGCGTAGTACGCAGTCATATACGCCTCCATTCAAAGTGATCTCTGGGAATGGAACTACAAAGCTTGAGGCTATGGAGTTTCAAGGAAGATATCGTGATAATAAATGAGGGAAAATAAGAATTTTATACAATGTATAAGACTAATGGAGATGACATTTACCACATTCATTTGCTCTTTATACCTCAGAAGAGTGATAATGGTGTGGAAATAAGGCACAAAAAACATGAACTAGATTTTTCTTCCTGTGTTACATTAATCCGCAAACTCATCCAAAACAGAAATATTTGGACTTCAATGTCATCTAATTTATATTAGTAAATAGGCCTATCACAATTTATTGTTACGAAATCTAGCACATAATAATTAACTGTGTAATGTTTTCGGAATGTGTCACCTACCTCCACCCACTCCCAACCCCCCATCACAGACACCAAATAAACAGAATTTCATAAGAATAAGTTATTTTAGGATGCTTTTAAAAATTCATAGGTCATATGTCGTCTATTAAAAACATCGAATAGCGAGTGTGTATGGATTGGAAGGAGGAGTTGTTCATCTATAAGGCAGGCTTCCAATCGTGGTCTATCCGAGCAGAACTAAGACAAATTCCTGAATGTGTCGGTCAGGATTGGCTTTAACTAGATAAAGAATAGAACCGCGTACATTCCGAAAATTTACTGCTACACCAAGGCAATCGATCATTTATTAAATCACGTTTGTTTCACACAATGCTTAGTATTTACGGTACAGCCTGTTTCTCAATGCTGTCTCTGTTACAGAATTTTGATAAAGTTTCTTAGGCCATTCTCACACTTACGAAGTCAGAGCAAGAAACCGTCGTTAATTTTCCCTTAAAGGACACACAATACCGTGCAGAGTTCATTACAATTATCTCCAACCACATGATGTCAATGAATACACAGCGAAGCAGATCGACTTCCTGCGGCTTTCACAACTTGAAGAAAGCACCACAAAATATACCACTTGGTTGTGTTCGAGAATCATTCAACAAAATCTTATAATGTGGCAACATTTTGCGATGCAATGACGAGTGCTTTTAACGCTTCTGTTTTAGAAGACCCGCATTTGCTCCATGTGAGAGATTGTAGCGCATGTTAAAGGCGAATGTTTTCTTGTTGTTTTTACAACACTTTACACTTTCTCTAATTTGAGATTTAAAATTTTTAGTGGAGGTTAACACTCTTATTCGACTACAAGGATTTGGGTGCTTCAATTTAATTCGCGAGATACCTTACATTCTTCTACAAATCTCTCCCCTCTGAGACCATATAGAGTCGAGCCCGATTATAACGACATCTGTTTATTCGACACCTCATCTTTAACGATAGATTTTCTGTAGTACCACTTAATTTCTCACTATTATCGACAACATTATAGTCCTCGGTTATAACAACACTCTTTTATAACGATACAAAATATTCAGCCCCTTTCATGACGTTATAACCGAGTTCAACTCTATTTCTTTCATATTAGACAATCTATATTTTTTATCGTCTATATATTTTCTTCAATTTGACTTGTACTTTTACACCATCAGTTCTTCTTCTTCTTCTGGTCGGCGCTACAGCCCATGTAGGGTCTCGGCCTTCTTGACCACATGCCTCCATTCCTCTCGGTCCTCAGCCTTCCTTCTTCATCCTTTAACTCCTAGCTTTCTGAGGTCCTCCTCTAAGTCATCTAGCCATCTTTTCCTGGGTCTACTACTTCTCCTCCTCCCATCAGGTTTTCCTAAAAAAACTTTCTTAACATTCCTTGTTTCCGGCATTCTCTGGACATGACCTGCCCACCTTATTCTCCCCTTCTTAATTGTCACAACTATATCTGGTTGTTTGAACAATCCTTGTTTCTCTATATTTGTCCTCATTCTCCAACCATCTTTATCGTTCGTTTACGCCATCAGTTAGGCCTACGTTTTTTACAGAAATGCCATGCGTGCATTTTGTTTATTCATGCGTTTACTACTATATATTTTACGATGCTGCCAGTATCTCAGACTACGTCAATACAGCATAGACTTCTAGAAGGACTGCCAAATGATAAATTGGAAACGATCTGAAAGACAGCTGTCACAAGCCTAGTACGGTAATGACATTTGCAGACTTTATCATTGATCTTCAAAATCAGTGTATGTATGTATATTGTGCAGTCTGCATATAAAACGCGATATTTTAAACACGTGGTTTTTTACACGTTTCATTTACATTAATGAACTTGTTTCCATACAATACCTGAAAGCTGGTAATTTTGTATTGTATAGTGCTGCCTCTAGCGGCGCATTCAATAAGCAGTCGCAAGCAAGATGGCATGTAATACAGAAGAGGGTATATTACGTGTGAAATTTTTATCAAACTGGTGGGCATGTTACGGCACCTCGTGGGATAGACTGAGACTTTAAACTAGAAAATTCCAGAGCGAAGAAGAATCGAGACGTTAGTGAGAAAGTGCAGTGTTCTAAGTTGTCCGAATTGACTTCCTTCTGTCAGCAACGCTTCCTTTATGTCCAACGAAGGACCGGTCTCTTCAAAATTTTCAGTAATCTCCTGACTCTCGATTTTCCTGGACCTTGCTTGCGACACCTTACTGAATACGTTCCTACATACAGCACTACCCAGCATAATATTTCGCAGCTTTCGGGCATTTTGTGACACCAGATTAATTAATGTAGGTAAACTGCACAAAAGTACTGATGTTTATAAACCACACGAAGTTGTGAAAACCCGAAAAAAAATAATTACGCTGATAATTGAAATTTCCTGAATTAATTTATTAAAATTTAGAAACAGAATAATAACCTTTTTCATGAAGAGTAAATATGACAGATTCTGTGGCGGAAATGTACTATCAGATTTCCAGTGTTCTTCTACTGATATCTTAACTTCTAATGATTGTATATTGCCGCTAAGACACAGGTTGAAGTGACTACTTCTGTCCATGAGCCTTCTCAGTCCTTACACACAAATTTTACGGCAGAACTTTAAATGAGAACACGTCTGCTTCCTTGCACATCCTTTGAATTTCATACGTAGCTATGATGTGAATATTCGACACCGTATCTCCTTTATTTTGTTGAAAGCGTGATTAAATAAATTACGCTACAAAATAAAACCTTCTTCTTCTTACAAGAAAACTGTTCTATCTGAAAATGATCTCTCCGTCTTTTTCTATCCTCCTTAATCTTCTCTGTCCTTAGGGTTTGTAATTGGTTCTTAATTTCATAATTGTACTTTCTTCCGTAAGTTATAAAGCCTTAAATTGCCCAGATACGTCTTTCCAGCCAGTGTAATGAGTTTCACTTCTGCTGACATGTCTGACCTGAACGTATCATGAATTTACCTGCGTTAATTAGTTGTTAATTATGTGAGTCAATAATTAATAAATGACTCTTTAAACACCACGTGTTTATTTTCACGGTGCCGTTAATATGTACGAACGTGTGGTGGCCCCAAGTGACAAGAGTTAGTACTAATTTCACGCTTTAATGAAATACTTAAAAATATTTATTCACTACAAGTAGAGGTATCAAAACATAGGAGAAAAACAAAAACAATGCAGTTTAATTTTGATTCTAATTCTACTGTTTTTATAGTGGCGCTCTATGTTGCTGCTTCAGCATTCACACAGTATGGAACTAAGGCACATGTATATTTACGGATCTCTGATAAGTGTTGCTGACCCTAAAGATTTACATGGTATTTATATATGGATGAGCTAAGAAAATGGACTGAAAGAAAATGCGAATTTCAGGACAATTTCTCCCCTCTTAATCCACCTTGGATAAACCAACATAAAATGTTAATATCTAGAAGAAAAATATTACAAATTTTTGGCATAAAAACTATAAATACGTAGAATTATTAAATCTATCAAAATATCGTAATTATGAGAATTATAACGTAAACGAAATATTTCTTATGAAATAATAATATATGGCGTAAAGAAAGTTACCGGTTATAATAATTTGATGCACGCATTTTACAGAAACCAAATGAGTTCAAAGATATGTGGCTACAGAGAAGATTTAAAACTATGTAGGCCACATTAACATAATAATCAACGGAAGGATAAAATGTATCCGCCTTCGGTAATAACAATAATAATAATAATCCGTCATAGTAATTATTATTATAACTGTTTATAATAATAATTAATACTATTATTAGTATTAGTATTATCACACGCTTCATTATCCGCATCATCAAATAAGTCAAGGTGTAATTCAGAGCCTACACAATTTATAAAACTTTCTTAAGTTCAAGTCACAAGACGTTCCACATTTAAGACAGTAATAATGTCGGAAATCTATGAATAAACATTAAAACAACTAGTAAGAAACACTAATAAACTTAAATTATAAAAATAGTTGAACTGTAATAAAGAGAAGTTTTACCGTCATACTTAAAGGTTACACATACGAGTAAACATTTTACATACTTGAGGCTGATATCTAAAGGCTTTGAAAATAGTGTAAGCTCATATGTTATATGCATGGAGAATACCTGTGAGCATTCTATTCAATTTTCGAGCCATTTTAAAAATTACCTTAAAATCACTTTTATTATGTCTTAGAGATTATACATTTGCCTCCAATTCATTGGCAACATAAATAAATTCGTCTTCTTTAAATCTGTATTACAATCTCTAGATCGGTCTGAGTCACGAACTACGCGTAATTAGCTTGTGCGCTTTGCGAATTACGAGGCGGAATTCTTTCGTTAAAATCGAGGTTAACCCAAACGTAAAATCTAAAAAAAAAAATAATATGATTTTCTGTGCTTATCCAATTACGAATGTATTCCTTTAAATAAAAATAAATTTTTCTTTTTTGAGTCCAATTATAGCATACGAGCAAATTAAAATCACACGGTTAGCTGACTTGATTTTGACATGTTGTAGTCAACAAACGATCTTCTGTAATGACAACTAACTCTCCCTTCAGAACCGCATAAGGAGGGGAAATCAGTGCGTAACCTGCATATCAAAACTGCTCTAAGAATCTCTACTTGCAATGCTCAGCAAAAGTTTCAGGTCTTAATTGGTGCAAATAATTAGTTCTATTTCAAGATGGTTTTCAAACTTTCAAAGAAGGCACTACGTGATTAACAGAAAGTCAACCACCCTTATCTCACGTCCCATCTTTCTGTTGACAGGGCATTGCTTTATATTTTTAGTCCTGTACGGATTCTTAATTTTTCTTAGGCGCGTCCGCAAAATAAATAAAAGCAACTATTAGCTCGTCATGTCTGTCCGTCCGTCTTTCCGTCCGCATGAAAGAACTCAGCTCCACTGGAAGGACTTTCATGAAAACTGATGTTTTACTATTTCTCGAAAACCTGCCGAGAAAATCCAATTTTCATTAAAATCTGACAAGAATAACGAGTACTTTACATGAATACCTACGTATATTTTGGACAGTATCTTGAGTTAGTCTTCTTAGAACGAGAAATGTTTCAGACAAAAGTACTAGAGAGAATCAAAACACACATTTTATGTTCAATAACTTTTTTTTTCTTCGAAAATCGTGAGCGTTTATGACATAATGTGAAAAATGTGGTACAGCCAGACAGGCCACAGATGGCAATATAGTACGTCGCATGCGCACTGTGTGCTGGATAACTAAGGCTACAGACACACACTCAGAATATGAAAAGCGTATTGCTTTTCCACGGCAACAACGGTTACGTGAACGCGCCTCAATATTACGTTCATACGTACATTGCCAGTCTTGTGGTTTTTAAAACAAGGCGCCTGGAAAAGGGCAGCATGGGGCGAGTTAGAATAATTAATAAAGGAAGGGTCTTTTATTATATTCACTGTGAAGTAGAATGAATCCTAAGCCTGAGCAAAATCTCACCAGGCAGGTCTGTACATAATACTGTACTGAGTGGGGATTTCTTAATGTACGTGATTGCGTTATACACACTAGATATAAATTTATTGGATATTAACCACTAACTGTTATGCTTACTAAAACAACGCAGGAAGTTGTTGGATTTTCCCAGTCCTCCAGAATTATTAGACTATCAGAACTCTGTCATTTTCAAGACGCACATTTAAAAGGAGAAGTGGATATTATATAGGTACGTGTTAAGATGTCCTAGGAGTATGATACGTTTTGCAATAATATTTACATACTCAATTTGTTTTATGTTTACCTATTTACAGAAACGTGTATCAGAAATGACGAGATCCAAATAAAGTATTAATAAAAACAAAAATGAAATTATGAAGGCTTATTTCACAGTAAATTAAAAACTATCAGTCAGTACATCCATCAAAAAATTTTGCTCCCCAATTTTTCTCCTAAGAATTATATTCCACAAATTCTTAAACAGAATCATATAAAATGGAACGTTAATAAATAAAAGGGGATCTACTAAACAAACACATATCTGAATGTACTTCTTTTTAAATAATTACGCGATACTTCCCGATCAGAATGCAGCCCATACTTACGCGTTTAAGAGGGAAAATATAAACTCAATGTGCTATAATAATTTGAATACAGATATAAAGAACCATGAGATTTAGAGCAAAAATTCGATTAGAGAAAACATGTGTCAGCAACAAAATTATGCACAACATATGCTAGACTCTACGATGTTTCCTCTCCCATTCTTTTGAGAAAACGGCCTAGTCGTCAGAAATATAAAAATTTGTAAACCCGTAAGAAGAAAAAGAAATTTACGTATTCAAGGTTCATACAAGGTGAATTATAAGCATGTATATCAAATTAGCTCTCCCAAAAATCAATTATGATTGTGTAATCTGAAAATTAAAGCTAAATCTAGAATTACGGATGATGAAATGAAATATATGAGATAGGCCTCAAGACACAGAGTGATAGAAGTGACTCAGCCAGAAGTCGTTCCTCTATGGTTAACCGTTAAAAGAGTAGCGTTAACATGAATTAGTATATTTAAATGTTCTTCCGTACCGCGCAGGAAACACACTGCGTCTCGGTTATGAAAACCAGTCAGTTATAGCTGTATAGGGAACTTTTGTTTGAATGACGTGGAGGAACTGCAGGAACAAATTTTTGAATTGAAAAATACGTGTATACGCAGTCCTGTGTAATGACATTAAGACACCTGGTCTAGCTGTTCCCTCTACTGGCTCGTGACTCCACCCTTGCACCGACGACTAAATTACATCTATATAAGACATCAATACGCTCAGCAATGACCTATGCGGCACCAGTCTGGTGTTCTGTCAGTCAATCGACGTATCAGTACCTGCAAGTTATCCAAAATAAATGTTTGAGAGTAATTACTCAATCACCTAGATGCACCCCCATCGCCCACCTTCATTATGTAACGGGCATTGACTATCTTCACCGTATATCCTATCCTTAGCAAATCGATTTTACTCAAACTGCCCTAAGCATTATAACCCTCTCATTCGTTCCATTGGCAACTACACCCTACAGGACTTACTTAAGCTGTAAAAAAATATAAACATAAAAGGCCAAAACACATACTGCTCTAAATAGAGCAGTATGTCTGGTAGTGTTTTTTTCGGTTACTCTGTTTTTTTACTACAATTACAATTATATGTGCCTATTACATGACGGTCAGGACCATGCCCTGTTTCAATTGTTCCTGGATGTTGGTTAAAGGTACAACGATTCAATAATGATGTATATCTCCATTGCTGTACTTGCTGTTGTAGTTAATAAAGTTTTATTACTATTATTACTATGTATAAAGATACAGACACCTCACAAAACGCATATAAGGGCATTGCAGAGACTAGAACCATTGAAACTGTAACGAGTCAACAACAGTTTGCCTAAGCCTTTGACGGCTTAATGTTGCTGAGTAAACCATTCTCCACCCGAAACATGCTGACATGAAATCAAAAACAAACCGTGAAATTCGTTGTGATCTCATATAACAATCTTCATGCCTGCTGAGACATGGCAGTGTAATATGGCTTGTCGTCGTTAAAATCTTAGTATCAGCTAGATCATGAAGCTCCTAGAAACCAAACGCCGCCTGTGAAACTGAACTCATGTGCCAAATTTGTACTCCGTGTTTGAGATAGGAATCGACGGCCGCACGTTAATAGCAGTGTTTAACACGCATGGTTGCCTTCGTAATTAAAGTTCCCAGGTGCAGCGCGACATATAAAAATGACGGTTGGTAACGACATGCAACTGCAGTTAACACCCAAGCAGCTGAAAATTCTTCAATTATTGTTTCTTATATACTGAAATTATTGTTCAAAATATTGAGACATCCATAGAACTCGCGCAGTACCAAATGCATCTCAAATTCTATTACAAATTTATAAACAAAGACGTCTGTCCCACATATGTTATTTCACCTGTTCTCAGGTATGTGAGTGTTTATCGCTAAAAACTTACATTTATAAACCCCCGGGAAATGTCACTACAGTACAGTATCTTATCCCTTCGAGGTAATTTAATTTAGAAGTCTTTGGAAAACGGAAACCTGGGACACTAAGGAAGATCTGTCATTATGACATTATGGTGGCCTGTGGAAGTTATGTTGTGAAGGTGGGAGGTGGATGAAATTAGCACAGGACTTTGTATAATAGCAGACTTTCATAAGTTGGTCAGTGGCCTGGAAACTTCTGGTTCTGCTTTCAGGTTGATACTCAGGTACGCAAAATATTTAAATGAATTTTCATATCAATCTTACACTTACTGTGAAACACGTTATACGTTATACCTAGTAGACAAGTATCATCATATAAATGTGTATCCACTTTAATTCACTTTAACGTCTCTTTAATCCTAGTACGTAAAATTGTTGATGGGAGGTGTCTCATAACGAAATTATTACTTGAGAGGAAAAATCAGGAATAAAAGCGTAGGGGTGCCAAAATACAGACGCGGTTATGCTGCTAGACATGTGGTAAAGAATTCTGCATAAGAGCAATTTGTAATCTTATCAATAGAGTTTGTACATAAATACATAAATAAATTTGTTGAACATTACAAATATGATGACTGCGAGATTGTTTAAAATTCTACGATGTAAACTTTATTTCCTACACATCTATTCCAATAGAGATTTTATTTAAACCTGGAAGGGTATGTCAATAATTATTAATCTGTAAGTTAGACAAATTCCCAAGTAACTATAATGTAAGCAGTAGGCTAGCAGACTAAGCAGTTTGTGCTTTACATTCTCTTACTTTAAGTAATAAGTGTACCAGCATTCTCGTTGCTATGGAACGTTGTTTCACCGAAGCAATTCATCGCATTACTCTACAGTTGACAGGGCAAACTAATTGTGGTCAACTATGCATCTGGCGTTCCTGAGTTCTATCACATTGTATTCTATTTAGTTGAATTCACTTTGTATAACTCTGTGAATTCCAGGAAAAAGCATGAGGGTATCTGTACTTTGACTGCAGAGCACGGTCGCTGCCTCTGTACCGTACTTTACTCTGCAGGTATCAAGTTCTATCGTTTATTAACCCAACTACAGCAAGATCCATAGTCCCTGATGCATTAAAGTATATTTGATATGGACTTTATATTTCATAAAACAAAACCGAATCAAAAACCGCATGAATGATGTGATTATGAAATAAACATGTACTAAATCTGCTCCTATCTTTATTATGAAGTTTTGAAAGGATGCTGACCATTTAACAGGTATAAGTATAACTAGCAGCAGCTTTAAATTTTTTAAGCTTCATTCTATTCCTCGAGACTCACGTAAGGCAAATTCGATGACTTTAGTATTAAGTGTTACCCATACTTAAAATTAAATTTTTAGCGGCATACAGAGAGAATAACATTTGTGTATGTGCCAATAATATTATATGTGACTCACTGCCACTTTTTAGAAGTGGAAAAAATAATTTGATCACAACTGCAAGAAAAGGGTCTGGATTTAAATGTGTTTTAAGAGCATTTGGAAACACTATTTGTAGTAAAGAGCCATGTTATACGATAGCACATTAGCTGCTGTTCCTCTTCCCGGACAGCTGAAACGTAACGCATAAGACGTTTTGTACAGCTTGTCTGTTTTACTGACCACTGCCATGGGCTCATATTTTTTGCCTCTCCGTCTGCCATAGAGAAACATAAAGACTACTTTTTAAAAACTATAATTCTCCTGCGGTTTGCAAGGATGTGAATGTCGTCTGCCGCTCTACAGGCTGAACGTAAACTGAGGACATTTGAGAAAATGGTGCTGAGGACAGTATTTGTAACTGCGTTTAAGTAATAGGAAAAATTACGTAAAAAGCTATGTAACTGACTCCATGGAGCAGAGTGCTTCTTGAGAACATAGTCAAGATATTCCCCGTATTTTGTGATACCCGAAAGTTTAATTTCCTGCCCATACGATTCCGAGACTTCTGCCTATTCTGAAGCACATGGATTCAGTCCACGTCCTACCATCCCATTTGTTTAAAATCCATTTTTATATTATCCTCCCATTTGCGCCTACTTCTTCCAAGTCGTCTCTTGCCTTCAGATCTCGCAACCAAACCCCCCTGCATTTATATTCTCCTCCATGCGTGTAACATGCCTGCCCAGATCATCCTGTTTGATTTAAACACCCAGATAGTATTTGGAGAGGGGTACCTGTCACAAGCTCCTCATTTTCTCCAGACTCCCCTTCCTTCCTCCATCTTAGGTGCAAGTGTCTTCTCCAGCACACTATTCTCGAAAACCATCAGCCTCTATTCTTCCTACGATATGAGACACCAAGTTTTACACCCACGTAAAACCACGTGTATAACCATACTTCGGCATGTTCTGTGTGTTCATATAGCAGGCGGGAAGACAAAAGATTCTGAATCTAACTCTACTAAGCGTTCCCCAAATACACTTTTCTCTTACTTTTATCTTGCATGCAGTCTTGATTTTATAGCGATGTTTGCAAATACTTGTACTTCGTCCAATTTTCAAAAGATATTTTCAACGTTTTTATTTTGATTTTGTGACACATTTTTTGAAGAGACACGAACATGCGCAGTATGTATTTTTCTCAGCATTTACATCTCAGACAACCATCTTCCTAGCTAATAATAAAGATTCTATAATTTTTATAGTGCTTATATTTTCGTCCCAAATTTTAATATGATCAACATGTTATGAAGTAAGACAATGCTAGCCAAAACTGCATAATGAGAAGTTTCATAATTCTTAATCCCCGTCAAATATTGTTATGATGGCTGAATCAAGAAAGACGAGAGGGGCCGTGCGTGTGGCCCATATAGGGGAGAAGAAAAATGCATGCAAGGTATTGGTAGAAAAATCTCAAGGAAAGAAATTTCTTTGAAGATATAGTAGTAAATGGAAAGCTAATGTTGAAATGGATCTTAAAGAAATAGGCGAGGAGAGAGTAAACTGGGTTTATGTAATTCAGAGCTTGGTTTTTATGAATACCGTAATCAAGTTTCAGGGTATATAAAATGAGGGGAAATTTTCTATCGCAGGAACTAGGCATAAAATATTAGCGTCTCGAGGAGGACTCTGAGCCATGGAGTTAGTTATGCTATGACCATTCTGGCAGACAAAGTATTACCTGATGATCGTGTATGAAAATATTTCATTTAGCCATACTTTTTTGCTAATCTTCTTAAAACATATTTCGAACCTGTGTCCCCTGTCCACCGGAAGGTGAGTTCTGGCTACTGCGCTTCAGGGATCAGAGTTATATTAGTAAGAGACCAAAGATACAACGAAAATTAATAGGTATAAATGAAAATAATGTAGGTCCTTTCATGACAATTCCATCCAATGTGACCCGGAAATCCCTTTTTCCAAGTTACTCATCACAGTTTGTAGAAACGTTGTTGGACTCCCGGGACGTGCGTTCGACCCTTCGCGAACTTCTCTACGTACATAGGACAATATATGCAGTGAGCACGCATGAATGCCTTCATGCACAACATACAGTAGGATTCAAACCCATCATACGAAATTTGAGCGATAAAAAACGGTACATGCACGGCCACTGTGAATGGCAAATAGTTCAAGTAAATTCAGTTAAATTGTTTTTTTATTGTTTTTGCTCAACATTCTACTAGACAATTACAAAATTAACAATAATAATAATAATAATAATAATAATAATAATGCCAAAACTATTAAGGATTTTGGACGTCTGTTGAACGCCAGTTATCACATGTTATACAATACCTGGCCTTTGGTCTCACGTCAATTACACAGTGCGTAGTTTTTTCCTTTGTTAAAAGTTGGTTATGTAACAGTTTCTTAAGCAGTAGCCTTTCGTTTTCTGTTCGTGGTTTTCTGTATGCGGAAGTCATTACTGGTTTCTAGGGCCTTTTCCTCTATAGTCCATCGAAGTGTAAAAACCAGTTCTTTATTTTACAGCATTTTGATAGACCCAAATTTAATCTTAGTGCATTCGAAAAATTTGTGCTCAGTATCATTATTCTTGCTCACGAATTTAATTTCAGAAACAGCGATTCTGAATTCGCTTGTATGCTCCACACTTTGTTCTTTGGTCGTGTAATTTATACGACTGTTCATATTTCATATTGTTGAAAGGAAGCTATCATTTTAATACGCCAGTGGGTATTACTTTTTATTTGCATAATTTTACCATAAGTTGGTCTTCTCCTCTTTACTACGTTTTTTTTTATTCGTTTGAATTCTCCATTCCGTACTTCCAGTATTAACTTCTTTAGGCTCTAATTCAGCAAATATACACTAGGCTCTCTTCTCAATAGATTAGGTTTATTGTAATTATTATTATTAATGTGTCCGCAATTGAATTCCATTATTATTACTGCTACTACGATTAAGAACAACAACTGAGTCTAATCAAAAGATATTTAATAACTTTCGTAAGAAGGGGAAATAGCAAAAAAAAAAAATTGAAGTACTTTTTCATTTCATATTTCATGCAGAATGAACGGCTATCAAACGCAGGTCCACACAGCATGAGATTGTCACGTGACCAACTGCGAGCCAGGGCAAATGTACAGCGTATTCTCCGCGCGCCCAGCAAAACTGTTAAAACTAAAACAATATGAAAAGAGTGAACAAAAGTAGCAGTCCGACATTAAATAGCATGAACGTGATGGCATAGCACTGTGTTACAGTAGACCGCGTGGAATTATTTGGGCCGTGCAATCGCCATGGAGACGGCTGCGAGTGACGTCACGCTGTTGCTAATTGCGTTCCGGTCTGCTCTGGAAATGCCACAGTTTGTCTAAACGTAAAATTAAACAAAAACATCGAACTTTTCTCACTCAGCATTCTCTCACACCACCCAAGCTGCCTTCTTTCCCTGTCCAACTCGGACAGAAATTTAGAGTGTGTGAGTGCAGCATAAAAATTACAGATGTATTTGAATAGCTGTTTGTCTACAAATAAATTAATTTAGAAAAAGGGCAACCTTTTTTTCCTATTTTAAATCTGTAGACTATACGAAAACAACAACTCTCAACCTCACATTCTTACATGACATCGCAAAACCGTTAATATTTTTTTTATTGAAGGGCCCCGTAGCAGATGCTACGGACGCACCGCAGCCTTGAAGGCTTATTGTGCAACCCTATGAGGAAGATGATGAGGTATATTCTACTTTTCCATTTTTTAATGGAGCACCGGTGGAATGAAATTGACGAGGGAAAACCAAAGTACTCGGAGAAAAACCTGTCTCAGTGCCACTTTGTCCACCACAAATCCCACATGGGCCGACCCGGGATCGAACCCGGGCCTCCGAGGCGGGAAGCCGGCGACTAACCGCCTCAAACATGGCACGGTCCAAACGTTAACATTACCATGGATAATTTGTTCCGTTTTATCGGATACTAGCACACATTTCGGAAACATTCTTTGTGACGTCAATGCAACATGAAGCCTATCCACACAAGACCAAGACATGGGTTACATTTGAAGTGCATATTGTAAATGCATGACAACAGGCATGCTTAATGCCTGATATTATTAGCTATCCAACAGGTAGAGTGATTTCTTGGTTGTAGGTAACGCGCGGATCGTGAGGTGTACATATAACCCGAACATTGGACATTATTTTGATTTACTTTAATTAATTCAACACTTCGAAAAATAGTTCTCCAAGGTCAACATAAAATTATTCTTCCCTCTATAACTAGTTCTCCCATACGTTCTTTTGGATTTTGAGGACGGTGCAACTATAAATATTTAAGAGCAGAATACTGAATATATGCAAAGGGGAAGAAAGTTTATATGCTATTTAAATCGCAGTCTTGAAGCACAAAATCCAACTGCCAATATGAATCTAAAAATTTTATTCTCGCACAGTATCTAGAAAAAAAATTATTTTACTTGAATCTCAACAAACCAATAAAGCAATTCAACAGAAATGAAAGCACTTCATCATTTTAGTCTGCCCATATGATACAGTCGAGGTTTCAAATTCCCATAAAAACATGAAAGAATGCTTGTTGTTTTAAGGTAGTCTTATGATGCATTAACTATATAATGGATTCATGCCATGTCACTGTGCAGCTGTGCAGCTCGTTGGAAATCTGTCAGTATTAATTCCAAAGCGGAAAGGCCAACGTTCCTAATCCCTTCAGGAATGAGAACAAGACTAAACACAAATCGGTTTTTTGTTTACTGACTGTGGCTATTACAGCTACAATGGAAGCACAGTTTCGAATAGCACTGAAAGGATGTCACAAATTAATACGTACAGTGGTTCAGAATAAGTGTGTTACGGTAGGTTCTATCGAAATTCTGCCCCTAGTGGCAAAAGATATTTGTTAAATTCTTTTTCATTATACAGACCTTCAGGCAGGCGGGTTACAAGCTTATGACCTAATAATTAATCTGCCTGCTCGGAAAAAAATAAAAATTATATTATTTTTGTGAATTCCTTGTGCAATAGATCACACTACAAAATGAATTCGCCAATTGTAAATATTAGGGATAAAATGGGGTTTTAAGTATTCAATAAAAAAGAAGTAATAATAAGTCTTAAAGCGGATAATACTTACAGAATATCTCTGTCTTTCACACACACACACACACACACATACACACAGACACGCACATATATACACACACATATATATATATACACACAAGCGCGCTCGCGCGAGTATGTGTATAAACAGATGGCTTAATGGTGTTAAGTAATAAGTTACAAGACAACTTGGAATCGTCATTTAATAAGCTGATAATTTACAATTCAGCAAAACTTTAGAATGAAATAATTCATTCTGAGGCAGTATTGTGAACGGCATGACAGTGTGTAGTGACGGTCCGCTAGGAATTCTAACACATAGGCAGTAAATCTGTCGAGCCAGGCATTCTGACGTGCGGTGACAGCAGCGGTACTGTGAAATCATGTTTGTTCTAGGGGACATTATTGATGCTTGGTGCTTAATAATTTTGTTATATTTTCCTATGTCTGCCGGGTTGATTATAAACCACCTAAACTTGGAACTCTCATAGGCTCACGTATATGACAACGTATTGGCAGAACAAATTATACCAGAAGAAATTACGAGGTACTTTCAAAATTGGCCACGTGTTCCATTTTGCACAAACATGCTAAAGTCGGTACGAAAGTAATGCCATCAATTTTTTTTTAAATGTGGCGCCGGGTAGAGTTTCCTGCCGCACCCACTGGATAGCGACACTGCGAAGCTCCACCAGGTCATCTGTGCTCCAGTCTGTCACGTGCGTGCAACACAGTAGCAGTGCAAAATGGCGGATATTGTGGACGTACGTACTAGACAGAGAGTGGTGATTGAATTTCTTAATGTGGAGGGCTTCATTCCGATAGAGACTCATAGACATCTGACAAGCGTATATGGTGAGGACGCCGTAGTGTTAGCTCAGTTAGACGCTGGAACCGATGTTTTAAGGGCGGTGAAAGGGACATTGGTGACAGGCCCCGCAGCGGCCGACAAGCGTCGGCAGGGACGACGAAGACCAAAGGCAAGTTTGATGGGCTGATTCGGGATAACCACCGCATCATGACAACAAATTCAAAGCGATCGGCCAAACAGAAAGATGCTTTAAGTCAGACAGACCACACACCACTCTACGCACAAGGGAGGCAATTACAACAATGGGGTGGACTGTCCTCATCTCATCCTCCTTACAGTCTCCATTTAGCACCCTCCGACTTCCATTTTTTTTTTGCCCTGTGAAGGATGCACTCCAAGGACGCCGTTTTGCGGACGACGACGACGATGACGAGCTGAAACACTACTTGCGCGAAGAGCTACGGCGCGTCAGCAAAGAGTTTTACGCGACCGGCATAGACCGTCTCATGCCACGGTGGCAAAGTGTGTTGATAATGGACACTTTGTGGAAAAATAATCTCACTTTGTGAAAGGTATACCCATGATATATTGAAATTGAATTATTATTTTCAATAAAGTTCCTCAGAAAAAAATTAGAAGGCATTACTTTCTTACCGTCCCTCGTAATTCTGCTTATCGGACAATTGAATTATTTTTGTACGGAAAATAGGACACGTGTAATAAACTAAAAATCACTATTTATATTAATCCAACATAATTAAATACGAACAGAACTTAAAAGTGTCGAAAATTAAAGACATATGAAATATACTAGTAATTTAGAAAAGTTTAAACCAAAATAATCTCAGAAAACGTTTCCAAGAATCTCCTGACGGATTTGAAGCCTACACGGAATCAACTAAATGTAATAATTTAGTAAATGTCAGGTAATTAACGAAATATTTTACACAGAAAGTATCAAAGACCCTTTTATAAACAAATTCTTCTAATCC
Organism: Reticulitermes speratus; assembly: GCA_021186555.1. Classification (NCBI taxonomy): domain Eukaryota; kingdom Metazoa; phylum Arthropoda; class Insecta; order Blattodea; family Rhinotermitidae; genus Reticulitermes; species Reticulitermes speratus. The sequence continues at coordinate 33,119,823 of JAJKFL010000001.1, read as the reverse complement.
CAGTTTTAAAATTGTCATACATCCTCCATCTATTCACAACAGAGTTTCCCTCAACAAATCGTTCATATTACAAAGATTAACAAATACGGCAATACCATGGATACAAATTGGTATACGGTAAACGCTTGTCTGTGGTAACCATTGGTGTACTCATATATTTACAACAATTGTACGCCTAAAAAGATATTGCAAATATATATAATTAATAAATTAATTCAATTAACTGCAAAGTCAAACCCGTTAAGTCACCGTCATCTCAGTACACTGTCGTCTGACTGACTACACCAATAAAATTTGTTATCTTCATCAGCAACAGCAAATGGTATAAGCCATTCCAGGTTTGTTTATGGCTGTTGATCTGTCCATCTCTTTCTTGGCCGACTAATGTTTTACTAAAATTATATAAGCATTTTGTGCAATATACTGTGTTCTTTAACGTAAAACTGCTTGGCCTGGACCACCCCCTCCGATAACAAAGTACTAAAATGTCACTACTGTCCCATTCTCACAACTATAAACTGAAACTAATGTTCTCTTGAAATCTAAAAGTAAATAACGTTCTATCAAACGTACGAATTCCACGATAACAATCCGGTCCCTTATACGTCCCCACTGGCAGCAGGCACTGCTCATATTGTTGCCCTCGTTAACATGCTTGAATCAAAATCAGCAGCTGCCCACACGTAATACGTGAGTAAAATATTTTCATATTAGGGTCATTATTAATGCTTGGAAGAAAGTTACGGAACATAATTAACCTCTTGAAGCGTGGTTCTTACTGAGGAGCTTATGATCGTTCAGCTTGTCAAGAACCTCCATTCCTTTTACGGTAATTAGTGTACATGAGAGACAACAACACCGGCAATATACCTATAATTCTAACAATGACGAGCGTTCGCGTAACCATTGTTGCCGTGTAAACGGAATAAGTATTATATGTTCTAAGTGTGTGTAACCTTAGTTATCCAGCTTTAAAAGCGCATGCGCCGTATTTTATTTTCATCTCTGGCCTGTCGGGTTCTAACATATTTTTCACATTATCTCATAAAAGGTACCATTTTCGAAAAAAAAATTTATTGAATTTGATTTTCTCTACAACTTTGTCTGAAACATTCCTCATTCTTAGAAGAATTGAGCGAGATATTATCATAAATGTACACAGGTCTTCATGTAAAGTACCCGTTATTCTTACTCAAGTATTAAATTTCATGAAAATCCGTCCAGTGGGAGCCTATTTCTTCTACGCTGACGGAAAGACAGACATGACGAACCTAATAGTTGCTTTTCCCAATTTTTCAAACGTGCCTAAAAATGAGCACGTGCTATATAAACAATGCGGTGCTAAGAGAAGTGTCTGAGTAAAAAAAGATTAGTTTTTATAATTAATAAAAAGATCAGAATATTCTGTACCATCGTTCTAGTGCAGTTAACAACGGAATAATATTCTGTCTTACGAGAACCGAATGACATATGCACACTATGTTGGGTACGAGGGTCTGCCAATGCCGAAATTCACCACCGTTCAGCGCACGCAGAAGCTATGATTTGATCACCCTAACTATATTGGGTATGATAATTTACTTATTATTAATTACGCCTACACAAAACACAAACCGCTATTCAGAAATGCAGGCAACATACAAAATTAACAGACACATAATTTCGAATTACGCTAATCAAATGAGCAAGGCTCTGCGGTCTGTTTCAGGGAAAGCTGAAGTTGTGTACGAACGAACACTTCGAATTCTGCTGGTCTTCCTATATCTGCAACAAACCGTAACATTATTTAAGTATTCTGTGTGTTTTACATTCACATTCCAAACAATGTCTCTCTGTTGCCTGGTGCCCAAGTTGCCAACATCTAGTTTGATGTCCACCTTTATTTTTTCATCGGTTGTATTATTCATTTTATTACACTCTACCAACGCATTGGCTGATATTCGGGTTCTGTATTTAACAATCAAATGGTATTATATCTTGGAGACATATGTATGAATTAAAATAAATTAAAACGAGAGTTTTATACTTCCTCGGTCGTTGTCCGAAAAACACTAAAATTCTGAAGTCAATGAATATTTCTATAAACGTGGTGGCAAAATAATAACTTTATATGTTCTTTAAAAGCTACACAACCATCTGACCTTACCTTTAAATTTGCACATCGAAGTAAGAAGAAGCTACACAAGCGCGACAAACAAACCCTTTTTACGATGACTGATAAGATGGAAATGTAAGGAAGCAAAAACAGGTTTAAGGCTTTAGAAAAATGTCTGCTTCATTTGACATAAATGTATAAACTCAAGCCCCATTTTTGCTTGCCTTTATACACTTGTATACATATTATATATACTTAATAACTATGTGTAATACTTTCAGAAAAGTCACAAGGACGGTCAGAAAGGGTATTACAATTTTGATTTTCATTATGATAGATATAGAACTCTTAACATTAACTGGGTTTGCACAATATACTCATACAAAAAGTCCTTTTGAAATAAAGACGGACTTGTTCCTCAGTATCTGTCTTCAAAAATTATACAGACTGGCGAAAAAGTCACCTGAACCAAAGGCAAAGTGTTTTACATCAACTGTCAGCGACTTTGTGCCAACCTGTATAACCACTACATAAGATTTATTTTTATAAAAGTGATACTTTGGGGTAAATGGTATCACATTTCAATATGGGTTATAATGAATAACTTTACGTGATAATTCTAATGTAGATCCTAAATACGTGCCAAATGTAGCCACATTAAATAGTTTAATGGAGGCATGCAGTCACTATATTTGCATTGCGTATTTGAATAAGATAATCTCAGTGAACACAGCAGGCCTTCGGAATATTTATTGTAAAGGAACGCGATGTTGTCTTCGTGCTTACGCTAAATCCATAGCTATCAAGTGATTACATGCGGAAGAGGATGTAAAGCTGCATGCACTCTTAACCGCAGTGTTATTGGCAAGTAAATCACTATTTGCTACTCTGTCCGCTTTAGCTCCCTTGGAATTACTCCATAGGTAGCTGACTGAGACCCAGAACAAGTACAGAGAGGTGACAAAGATAAAAATTTCTACCCTTGATGAAAAATCAATGCCCTGTCATCTGTGTGTGTGTCATAGCCAGTAATTTCACCGACTGAGCCGTCTTTGTTACATGTCAGCAGAAAAATGATGAAATTGAAAGCCTGTAATTCCTTTGTACAATAAAACTGCATAACATATTACATAAGTGACGGACACGGACAGACGGAAGTCGGGAGGTTTTCGAAACGCTGAGTGACGCCATGTCCAGGGACAGACCTTTTGTTCCCGTTTTGAAAAGGTTGAAGCTTATTCTCGATACCCCACCGACACAATGGGTTTGCTTCTAAATAATTCATCCTGTGAAAGCCTTGACATCCTGTGGCTGCTGTGCAAGACATTCGCTGGCTAAGAGGGAAGAAGGGCACAAGTGACGAATAAAGGTAAAACTTTCATTGGACCTCAGCACCAAGCAAGTTACATCTGCAACAATATAGGTAAAGGTGTCCTGGAACGTGAACCCAAAACCTTGAAGGCAACACCGCCTTTGTTCTACACATGTACACTCGACAGCCGTGAGTAATCAACTTCACTTTCGACTTGATTCGTCCGCACGGAAAGAGTCCAAGTCAGCGACGGATGGGAGAATGCATGGGCCTCGGAACGCAGGGAAAAACAAAGAATACTGCCCCTGCAAGAAATTCTGAAATCTTTCTTCATCCCATAGCCTGGCTGCCTTTTAACAGTACCGTGCCTTAAATGTGATCGTCAGTGTGGACACTTATTCAGACACGCTGAAGACTGTCCCTGACTGTTCTCATACATTACTTAAGATTTCAAGACATAGATTTGTGATTGGTTATTTTTCAGGTTCGTGTGGTATATAAATCGTTTATTGAGGTTATTTCAATTTTAAACACAATAAACACCTTTCATCTGGGTAATCAATCAGCCAGTAGACACTATAGCCTCCCTTGAACCCTCGACTTATTTTGACGACTTAGAGATGCCTGCCAACTTCAGGAACATTAGCTAAGTTTGTGGCTGTGGCATATTACTGGATGAAAGTCGACTAAACTAGTGGGACCGCGTGTAGCAGTGTACTTTAACTGCACGGTAAAAACCGATATTTGTGATTTTAATCAAATTAAACGCAGGCGTTTTACATTGCAAAATATGTCAAATGTTCTATGTACGTGAATTCGAGTGGAGCCTTAACTGAACATTGAGTGTACAAAATATTGTTTAACTGTTACCAACATGGGCCCTGGTTATGAGTAGGTGTAACTTGTAGAATATATTGCCGACGATTGTGACATCTCTTCTGTCTTCATTTTCAAGACGAAGTGACTACTGAATGGCTCTTGCTGATACTTATTCCGGACGTGCAAGGCATTTTGTCTGTGAGGTGTGCCTCTTTCTAGAAGTGGAACATCTTTCTGTGTAATGAATAAAAGAGTTGATAAGTCAATTGTCCATGACTGTGATACTTAAATGAAATTAGGAGATTATGGTCTATGCTAAACTGTATACGAAAGGACAAATATGGTTTCATTATTTTGCAGCGACAAATTTCTCCATTAAATGAGATCGCTCTCATTCGTAACTGCAAATATACTTTCATGCGTATGTCTGCTCGCATGGCAACATGTCCTATAAGAAATCTTCAATGTAAATAGAGATCAAATAATATAGTGTGTTGATGGAAATATTTAGCATTAATAAAATAGCAACAACACAGTCCACGCTTATTTTAATTTTACTGTACCGAGTATTGAAAATCCATACTTGCGTGCAAATGATTTTCAGTGATACCACACACTTCTGTGCTGAATGTCCCCTCACGACATTTATAAATTTGTCCTGAAATTCCTTAACATTTACTGAAGATGATACCAACCGGTATACCTGTCCTCCTCAGCTCCATTTTACTTCCTTTCCTGCCTACAAAAATCGAAGGAGAGAAATGCGGTGAAGACTTTGGAAGTGAATTATTGATAGCTTCTAGGAACTGAATACATTCTTTAATGTCAGTGGTGCCACAACAAACACAATTTTCGTTTCGTTTATTCTTCTTTGAAACGAAACTGTACTAGTAGTTTGTAGAAGTAAAATTATCAGCGTCTGCTGAAAACCAAATGCACATGATGACGGTTTAACAACATTTTTACCTCATCCATATTATCGACTGGATAGGCCTACTTTTAGTTTTGTTTGAAATTTAAAAAGGACAAAATTTAGTACATTTTTGAAAAACCTCCATTTTTCTTATGTCTGCTTGTTTCCACAAAGTAGCTACCACCCCGTTCCTCAGGCCCATTACCCTAACACATGCTAAGGATAATATAATTTATTACTGCTTCCATTAACCAGAGCCCGTATTGTGTAGCTAGTGTCACTCAGCTACTCGTGAAATTCGTCGTACTTCGTGACATCCAGATTTTCAATAAAGTGTTCACCATACCCTTGACCAGAACAATCCAATTTACAACGTCACTACAAATTCCTTTAACCAAAATGTTAATATTTCTTTTTTCCAAACTACCAGTAGGTCTCTCAAGCAACTACTTACCTTCATTTATTCCTACTAAATTTTGCACAGGACCCACAATCCTCAAAACCCAGTTATGGGCCAAACCATCTCATTCTTCTCAGCCTGATTACTCTAAATAATTGCGAGAGTATTAATTTACGAAGATCCCGTTCTTCCGTTACTTACATTCTCACAGGTTCTATGACTGTCCCCAGGGACTTGTTTTGGAACACACTAGATTTACGATTGCTCCTTCTGTGTGAGAGACAATATTACACATTCAGCTAAACAACAGACAAATCGTCTGAGAAGATTGCCGTAAAATGCAATTACATTTTTCGTAAAACAGTATTCTATTATCAAAAAGCTACAGGTTTCAGCCAAAAAATGGCTATCATCAAGGTATATAAACATATAAAGAGAGTACAGAATGTCAATGATACATGTCTCATTAGTGTGAGATCTTATCTTTAAATGTTTCATTTAAAACTGTTTTTTATTTAAACGTTTTTTGTTCAAGCTAAAGGTTTATTTATTAGTTTTTTAAACTAAGAGACCTAAAAACGAAACAATAAGTTGAAAGCATAAAACAAAAACTAGCTAAATTGTTTTAAATTGCTTTTCGTAATTATCTGGATTCTTTGTGTGCAATTTCAATGTTACTCTTCCATTTATTCTTTCTGGTTCCCACTTGTGTAGTTCTGTGGGCCGGGATAGCGTAGTCGGTATAGCGACTCGCTACGAGCTGGACTGTCTGGGGATCGAATCCCGGTGGGGACGAGATTTTCCGCACCCGTCCAGACCGACCCTGGGGCCCACCCAGCCTCCTGTACAATAGGTACCGGGTCATTCCCGGGGGTAAAGCGGCCGGGGCTTGGCGTTCACCACCCACCCCCATCTAGCGCCGAGGTTAAAGAAAGAGTAGAGCTATACCTCTACTCCCCCTCTGGGCCTTCATGGCCTGTTCTAGGATGAACTTTACCTTTTACCTTAACTTGTGTAGTTCTAGAAAAATTGTTCAATTTTGTTGAACTAAACTATGTAAAATATTGTCATGAATTTTTGCTTTCGAAACTATTTGTATTAAGTCTCGTTTTTGGTTAAGCAGACTTTCCTTAACTTGTCCCTTTTTAGGCACGTGCGCAAAATTGCGAAGAGCGACTATCATCTCTGTCATGTCTGTCTTTCTGTCCTTCCCTCTCTCCGCTTGGAACAAATAGACTCCCACTGAAAGGATTTGCATGGAGTTCTTTTTCGATATTTGAGAATTTTTCGGATATCAGAAGAGAAAATTCAAGTTTCATTAAAATGTGAGAGAATAACAGGTACTGTACAATAAGACCTATGTCCATTTATGTTCATGTCTGGCTTAATTCTTCTTAGAATGAGAAATGTTTCAGACAAAATTATAGAGAACTCAACATACACATTTTATGTTCAACAACTTTTTTTTCGAAAACTGTATCATTTATGAGATAATGTAGAAAATAAGTCAGAGCCGGACAGGCCACAGATGACATAATATGGCGCATACGATTTGCATGCTGGATAAGTAAGGCTACATACACACTCAGAATATGTAACACTCGTACATAGTGCTTTTCACGGTAACAATGGTTACGAGAACGCGCTGCAGTGTTACGTTTACACGTACATTGCCTTCTCTTTTCCATTTACCTGTCGCTAGTGCACGCGTCATTTTCCCACCGTTATAATCGACAAAATTGCAGTTTCATGTGTTACTGCGTGCTTAAATAGGCAGCGCAAAGGTAAGAGATTCTGATCCGCATGATTAAAAGTACTTATTAAATGTAATCTGTTTATAACTTCGTAACATTTCATTTGCTAGGGACAAAGATGCATGAAATTTTCCACACATTCAAGGGACTTAACATTTTGAAGATTGTACAGAAACCTGTCATAATTTATATATGTTTTCCTCAAGTATCAGAAAGGATACGACAGCAGTTTATGATCGTGATTTATTTTATAGGACGATAATTATTTTAAAATCTTTAGCTTTAATAATAGCATGAGTTGAATTTTGGACTGGAATGGACTAGAAAGGAAGTGGTCATTGCCTAATAAATATATATTGGTTTTGTATGAAGAGACTGAGAAAAGCCACAAAATCTCCGCTAAGATAATCTGTCATCAGGCAGAGAATTCATCTGGACACATACAAAATATAGGTCTAGACCTCTACCGCTAACCTAGCCTGCTCTGTGTCAGCGAAACTGAAACGGTTCGTCAGATGAATAAAATTATATTTGTAAACATATGTCTATGAGGTATAGCCTATACTTTTTGTGCTGACACATCATGCAGTCGAAGACACTTGGAGGTTATGTCGATAGGAAGAATGACGACGGCGGACGGTAACTAAACATGGGACTCGAATTTCAACAGCCGTGCCAAAACAGTAAGGGCCAGTGCCCTCTGCGTCCAACAGAATGGACAAAACGGAAAGGTTGCGGAAAGGAATTAATTTACTTTTCCGTCGCTGATGCATATTTGAAGGAGCGCTTCCGAACGAAACAGAAAATAAGAAGTTTTCAGACGGTTTTCAGAGTTAACGTATGATACAACGAAATCCAAAGACAACGATAGGATATCTTGCGGACAGTTCCTTTAGTTGCTGATATAATTAAAGTAACTGATTTTATGTTAACCGCCCCTTAGTTATCTGTTAAATAAGTAGAGCCAATCATTTTAAATCACCAATATGCTCACGTAATGGATAAAAATATATACATATTAACATTAAGATCACTGGGTATCCACTGCCCCATCTGTACATTGCTGGTGTAAGTGGACTGTATTTAGATCAATCTCTGCATTGTGGATTCCATCACCACCACGACACAACCACTACAGTCTCCAAGGTAACGCAGTGCTACACAGATGCCCATTGCTATACCCTGCTAGACAATGCTGACTGTTCTACAGTACAAGCTCCTACGCACAGCGCACTGCTACGTCCTGCCCACACAGCAAGATAAGCGCAGACAGCGACAAACATAACAAGGAAAAGAAAGAGAAAAAATGACTCCATTGCCGGTGTCATTTGACCCACCGCACATAACGTTTGCCAACCAGGAAAATGAAATCGTAAATATATTCCCCGCGTGATATCTCGCTTCACTAAAGTTTAAGGTTTCTGCTTTGCTCCACATGTAACGTTACTAATTTATGAATCGGTCGCTTCAGTTGTCCACAACTGGTTTTCACTGTTGGTAACTTTACATGTCCACCTGGACCTGGAAATGTCTCACTGATGACTGCTAATTTCCAGGACATGGGAGGTAATTGTCTTCTTGAAGCAGGACAAGCATACCGGGCTGGAGGTCTGGTTGCTTGCTGTGCCATTTGCTGCGTTGTTGTAAGCTGTTCAGGTAGTCAGATGACCACCTCTTCAACAACTGCTTATTGAAGCGTTGAACCCGTTGCCATCTGGATAAACTGTTCATTGTTGCATTGGTAAAGTCTGGCTCAGGAAGGGACGTCAGCGGAACACCAATAAGGAAAAATTACCTGGACTCAAGTAGCTAGATCATTCGGATCATTGGATAATGCTGTAAGCGGCCGAGAATTCAAACACGCTTCTATTTGTGTAATTAAAGTGCTAAATCCCTCAAAAGTCAATACAATCTTGCTGACAATTATTTTTCAATGATACTTCAAAGATTTCACGCCTGCCTTCCATAATCCTCCAAAATGGGATCAATTGGGAGGAATAAAATGCCACTGAAACTGTGTCTTTGCTCCGTAGTCAGGCACATGCCTTAAAAACTCTTTAGACTTGAAAAGCACCTTCAATTCTGCAATCAGGCGGGACTGCTTCTAGTGCGCAGGGGTGATTTGCACAAAACTTGGGCAGCGTAAATCCTCCTCGTCTTAAGAGAGTGATGAGCTCTTGCTGTAATTTTCGCGCATCTTCTATGGTGTTGGCCCTACAAACAGCATCATGCACATAGAAATTGCTCGTTAATGTTTCTGGTGCTAGTGAAATCTTCATATGATTCGCCTTCTGCATGCTGCTGTAAACAACGTTTTGCTACTACGTAGATACGGTGCTGATGCTGTGCCGTACGTTACTGATCCCAGCTCATATGTCCTTAATGGTTCCTCGACGGACTTCCTGAACAGAATCCCTTGCAATCTTCTATCGTCCGGATGAATCTTCACCTGGCGGTACATCTTAGCTATATCTGCGGTGAATGCAATTTGGTATGTTCTAAATCGTAACACAATGGAATACAAATCTTGTTGTATTTTCGGTCCCACTAGAAGCGTATAATTCAAAGACAGTCCGTTACTCGAACGACATGAGCCATAAAGAACAACATGAGTGCGTGCTGTGTTGCTGGAACTCTTGAAAACCGTGTGATGTGGAAGGCAGTAAAGCTTTTCTTCTATGCTGCTTGCGTCTTCATTATCCTGGTTCATATGGCCAAGCTCTTCATAGTCTTGCATAAATTCAGAATATGCCTCTTGAAAATCTGGATATTTCCGAAAACGTCGCTATAGCTGATGAAACCGTCGCCTTGCTGTTCATACGACTTTCCCAGACGGCCTTGACCCTCGCGTCGAGGAAATCTATGTAACATCCTGTATCATTTCGTGTAGTATGCATCTTGAAGTGTTTTTCACACAAAATTTCTTCAGCTGTCCATGGCTTATTAGGCAATTCTTCAATATCCCATAATCTTTGCAGTTGTTGATCTAGATTATCATTATTGCGAATGAAGAAACTATGTTTTGGTGCTTGTTCAGGCGCTGCTGGGGAAGGTATGTTGCCTGAAATAATCAATCCTAATTATGTATCCTGTAAAACCGCTTAATTTCCTGGCTGCTTCGTTTTATCATGACGAAGAGCTTCAAAGAACACGTCGGCTCCTAACAAGACGTCAATGGAATTCGGGCTGTTGAAGTTCTTCTGCTAACATCAAACCTTCCGGGATACCCCAGTCTTTACAATCTACAAATATGGCTGGAATCATTCCTGTTATATTGGGAAGCAATGTATTTTGGTTTCCCAACTGCTAAATCTGGATTTTACTTCCAGTGAAGCTGCATAATGAATTGTTTTTGTGACTTCGTTAATACCTTGAAAAGGTACATGTGCCCTAAATTTTCTCAAATGAAGCAGCTGAAGTAGTATTTCTGTTACAAAATGATCTTGTGATGCTGAATCCAATAATGCTCTGAATTTCACTAATTGTCAATATTTATCCGTGACATAAACGATCGTTGTAGCAAGCGGTATTTGTGAAGTTAGCCTTCCCTTAGTTGTATGACACACTGTCACACCTGACTGGCTGTTGTTATTTTGTTCAGGTCTGGTCAGGTGTGGCTGATGTTCATTTTTACAATCATTACTATTGTTGTTTGTCTGACCTGGCTTAGACTTACATGGCAACAAATAATTATGCTGTCTATTGCAAAATTTACACCTCCATTCTACACTACATTGTGGTGTCCTGTGACTGTTACCCAAACAACTGAAACACAACTGGTTCTGCTTAATTAGATTTAGCCTCTGACTTGAGCTTGCTTTCTTGAACTGCTTACATCTATGCAAGGGATGGTTGCCTTTATGCACATAACACATGGTTTGTATGTGGCTACATACGTGTGCTCGGTTTGCTTGATTGTGCTACAGTTGCTGTTAGTATTCCTAGGTTGCTGACTTGCGTGTATCAATTCAAGGGCCTGACATTTACCTTCTAGCAATTTAATTGTTCTTCTCAAACTCAGCAATCCCTCGTGTAACTGCCTTCATTTCCCATTGCTTTCTGTTTAATTCATCCACATGCTCTATTACGTAGTACGAGGCGTATTTGAGACAACAACGCTTCATGCAAGGGTATGTCTAAGTTTAATGCCTCAATAGCATTCAAGTTGCTTTGAAACTGATTTATTAACGCTCTTAAATCTGCAGCTGATTCTTTGTTTATCATTGGTAGCGACAATAATGACTTCACATAAGCTGCTGCTATTAAACGCTGATTGTTATACGTGTCACGTAGCAAGTTCCAGGCCACATGAAAGTTCCGCTCTGTAATTGGAACGTTCTGTATTAACTGATGCGCTTCCCTGGTCACTGAGGACAACAAATAAAGAAATTTCTGAACATCGTTTAGCGCTTGGTTATTAACTATCAAGCTGTTGACAGTGTCATGGAAATGTTTAAAATCTGTTATTCGACCTCCAAATTTTTGGATTTCAATAGTGGGCAATTTAATCTTAGGCGCTGCAGAATTACTATTTTCATGCAGTTCTCTGGGCGTCTGTGGTTCAGCTGAACTAACGGCTCCTGCTTTTCTGTCATGTGCAATTATCCTTTCAATTCTAGCTCTCAATTCACAGTATGTTTCTGTAAATGCTTCCCTATCTAGCTCATGCTGTTGCGTTTCATCATCATCATCAACACCATCACATTCTAGCTGATCCTATACAGCGTTGCATCCTTCCCACACTTTCTCTAGCAATTGTAGCCTACCATTTACAAAATGCACGTCTAAATTTGCTTGCACCTTGTCAATGTATTTCTTCATTTACGTCACTCATGTCTTGAAGCAGCTCTTTTTCTCAATAATGCCTTGCGTGTTTGGAATCCATGGTGCTAAGGACTGGAAAGGAAAGAGCCAACTTACCGATTTATGTGCTGCTATAATCCAAGGTGCCGACTACGTACTCTGGCAACAATGCTGCATGGAAGCTGTCTTCCGCTCTGCGTGTACCGTCACTTGCTGCTACGCTGTGTTGCGATCTTCTTGCTTAAAAGTATTCTGCTTGCGATGATTAACCTTTTAATGCCCAGTTGTTACTTCATGTACCACCAGGTTTAACATTCAAAAATTGTATGTTCTGCCCACAATGTATTTAAATGTTTTGTATTTATCTCACAACAAACAGTGACTTTTGCCCTTTATAACATAAACTTATTGGATCTTAGAACCGAGATGAAAAGTGTTTACTGTGCGGTACGAACTGAATCTTTAAATAAAACAGTTTTCGCTTCGTATTTAAACGGTTAATATTGTCCATGCTAACCCCATAATACGGCACGGTAAGGAGATTTAAATTATCTCTCTTGTCTCCGAACCGGAATTTTCTCTGGGGATTTAAACTTTAGCTGCAATGGTTAGGACAATTTTGAATATATTGAAGAATATTAATGCTGGATCTATGAAATAAATTATATTTACTCACGTAAAGCATGGAGAACACGGTACTGTATATCATAGTTTATTATAAAATATTTCGAGGCTATATAAAAAAGAAACATTTCTCTAAGACACTGAAATGTTAATAGTATGTTATGTTTCGTTCTCTTTAGCCTTAAATTCAGGGTCCTTTCTCCTGATTTTCTCCCCACTCTCGAGGGGAAATATTTCTGTGAGGATCTACTGACAAAGAGGTTTACAGTTTTACAGCAATGCGGAATGTGACCTGCGAAAGGAAACGTGTGTTTCCCGGTATTTTTACCAGTGCCCACACTTTTTCGGTGTTTGTCGCTTGTGAAAATTATTTCTTATAAGTACATACCATGAGAAAACTTCGTGGTGAAGACATTGAATCAGAGCTGATCTGTGATACCGATTCGGATGAGTATGTTGAGGACACAGAGTCAGAAGGGGATGAAGATGATTGCGCTGATGAAAAACAACGATCACCTTCAATGCAACAACAACAGAATATGAAGTGGGGGCTGCAGTCTCAAGCTAAGCAGCCGCATGTCCATCAATTTACAGGTGGTGATAAAGGCAAGAAGCAGCAAGAAGCACCGCACGTAAATAAAGATTCATCACCTATGAGCGTTTTCATGCTCTATTTTGCATCTGCTATTGATCTACTGGTGACAGAGACTAACACACACTACCACCAATATTTGGACAGGCGAGACGAAACACCAACCCCACTTCCTGACGTGACGAACTCCGAAATGTTTCTGTTACTAGCAAACATTGTACACATGGGCCATGACATACGCGATAGACTCAGGGACTACTGGACAAAGACAGAACAATTCTTCACACCTTTCTACCCCAATACAATGGCGCAAGACGGTTTCTTGCACATTTTACGTTACTTGCACTTCACAGACACTAACAAAGAAATTGACCATAATGATAAAAACTATGACAAACTGTGGAAAATTAGGGAAATTTTTTATATGCTCAGTGTTGCGTACTCCAAATTTTACAACCCTTCTGAACTTTTGACAATTGACGAGGTGATCGTACTTTTCAAAAGGAGGATTGCATTCAAACAGTAGCCTATATTCCAAAGAAAGACAAAAGATTTGGAATTAAAATTTTCACACTCTGTGGCGCCACTGGCTACACATCTGACATGGAATTGTGCTTGGGGAAAGACAGACAACGTGCCGCAACAGACACAATAGCGACCCATGCTACAGTTTCTTTCATCTCCTCGACCTTGCATTTTTAAACAGCCACATTTTACTGAAGTCCTGTGGTTCTAAACTTTCACACAGAGCCTTCCGACTGACACTTGTGAGGAATATGGTAGAGCTTGCAGGACCGCAGCCACGCCAACTACAACCTGTAGGTAGGCCATCGGTTTTGGCGACAAGAATTGGTCGCCTGGAGGAAAGCAGTCGCCAGCGTTGGCCTACTACAACAGTAAAGAGGATGGACTGTGTAGTGTGTCATGCCCGTACAAAGAAGAGACGCCGGATTCAAACAAAGTGCGAAGCGTGTAACGTTGGGCTTTGCATATAAGGATGCTTCAAAGTCTACCACACAAAGGAACAGCTCTAGGTGGTAATTGGCAACAACATGTTATAGGAGGAGATAGTCGCCTGCACAGAACATCTTATGATAAGGTATGTAATAACTTCTGTAACAGGTAGCTTTCTTCTGACGACGCATCATATACTGCATGTCTCGGTTGACATGTGTTTCATTCTTTCCTCAAATACCTAAGGGTAAATACAGCCGGAAGCTTTTTAATTTTTCCTATATTTAGACAAATATATTGTGAAAAAACAGTCTGAAACTTGTTCTGTGAGTACAAGCACGGGCTAGAGCAGTGAATAAATTATACGACTACCAGACGGGAGATCAGGGTTTGGTTCCCGGAAAGTACATAAATTTTTCCGTCAATTCGTATAAATCTTATCTCCATCCTACCAGCTTTATATTCGATGGGTATCTGGGGCACATGCGTGTATAGATGCTGAAGCATGAAGCTAAATACGCTCTAAACAGTGTTGAATACACCATTTAATGGTATATTACCTCCGCGACCCTATACGCCCTCTTGATATGAGGAACAACTGCAAAATTACTTTTAAGTCTGTAGTATGTGTACATAATATTTACATACGCATATTCTCCCGCTAATATTGTATTTAATGCGAAAAGCCTACGTACATATTTTTGGACAAAAATGTCCATTTTGGCATTCATACCTACACATAACGATGGTCAGATTTGTCCGTTTCGGTACTAAAAGGTTAAACACTATCTGATGATCCTCTTGCCTCTGCGGTTAGGCGTATTTTTTCTATTAAACATAAATAACTTAATTTATACTATTTTAAATAAATAATATTGAGGATTAATTAGTTGTTTCCAGTGACAGCTGGGGTATTTTAGACAGTAGTTGTGGCTAATCTATGGCCTCGACATCCGGGTTTGATTCCCGGCAGGAGCAAGAGGTTTCTTTTTTCCTCAGAACGTCCAAATTGGCTGAGAGGAACTAGATGGTTCCCGTTCAGTAGATATAGCGAGCTCTTTCCTCAGAGGTAAAGCAGCCGGACATGAAGTTAACCACTCATCTTCATACAGATCTGAGGTTGAGAATGACTGTGGCTAAAACTCCATTCCCCTATATGTCTTTATGTCGTACACAGAAACAAACATACTTATTTATATTCTTGTTGCTGCAATAGCTACATATTTCGGCTCTTATACCAAATCCATCATGTCTATTTTTTTTCCAATGCCTCGACAGCCCCTTGGGGACCTAGGCCGCCTCATTTTTCGAGGCTTCACTATCAAACACTTTAGACACACCAAACTCGGTAGGACGCATCTGGAGAGTGACCAGCTCGTCGCAGAGACCTCTACATCATCAGGCTATGCTGCTATAAACTACATTAAGGAAAACCTTATGCTACATCATTTTAACCGAACGTGTTAATGAGATTTCATAAATTACAGCAGTTTATTGTATATATTATTGTTTCGCTTGCGGTGTTAATGTTGTGTTTATTACGTTACATTATAAATTATTTAGAATCATGTGTTCAAAAATTGCTGCAAAATTTTTTAAACGCTTTAAAAAAGCCTCATTTGGCTGATTATAACTTGTATTGACTGAGTGAAAAAGTACTCTTATGAGATCTGCGCTCTTCTGGGATATTACGCGGCATCGTTTGGTAATTGTTTACCGACGTTTCGGGACAATGTATCGGACCGATACGTTGTCCCGAAACGTCGGTAAACAATTACCACAAGGCGCCTCGTAATATCCCAGAAGAACGCAGATCTCATCCATATCGCTGCGGAAGCCTAAAATCAGTGTACTCTTAGTTTCATATTACGAGTGTAGAACACCACGGAATATCACACCCTAAGATTATTTTCCGTTATTGTTAATTGAAAGTACATTAAACTTTATTTAGCCGATATTCCCAATTCTTCACCAGTTTTCTTTCTTTCAATAATCTGTTCTTTAAAACGTACCCGGCTGCTGCCGAAGCCAGCTGGTCACCAAGTGCTGCAAGTATCAACCTAAAAGTAAACATCCACTCGCACCCCTCCAAAAAATCAGTTTTGTGACGAATGTCATCCCATTGTGTTGTTAATAGTATAAACATTAAATCAATGTCTGTCCAAACAAAACGAAATTAAACTTATTACATAGAAATACACGTTTCGGCCTAATTCAAGTCATCCTCAGGTTCACAATTGGTCTTTGAAACATACCGAGAAAGAAATATACACTATGTAATATACGAGTAATAATAAATTATATTTCTTCCTCAATATGTTTTAAAGACCAATTGTGAACGTGAGGATGACCTGAAATAGGTCGAAACATGTAGTTCTACATAATAAATATAATTGAATTGTATTTGAACAGGTGTTGTTTTAATTTTTGTACAGTCAGTTTTGTACCTTTAACTTACATCGTATGGAATAAGACGTTATTACTGCAGTAAGTCATTGCACCTTCAAGCTATAGCAGGTATAGTTGATTATGCACAGTATTTAAATGTGATATAAAATAAGAGGTTTCTAAGTATGTAGTCTATAGACAATCACGTTGTTATAAGAAATAAATTACGTTTTTAAAATCGTAATCATCATTGAAGAACATGTAAATAATTACTGAATTATATTTATTTTTAATTTTTCTACAGTATTGAAGACAAAATGTTATATCCCCTTCAGTTGTTAATATATAATTATAAAATTATTATGTATCTTGAAAATATACAATACTGGAAAAGTACACAATACATTCAAAAACCTCTACTGAAATTTGCTCATAATGTAGGCATTACATGCAAAAGAAATCGGACCTCAAAGTTGCATAGACTACAGTACACCTTAAACTTTCCCGTCACGTACGGCTCAGATTTCATCGGGGTCTATATGAAAAAATAATATTTTTATTACTTCACGTCATTCTACGAAAAGCAGAACAGACTTAGGGAAACTAAATGCCAGTCTACGAGTTTTCCCTCTGTAATAATTTTTAATGTCAGTATGATTTTCATGAACGTCGCAGTAGAATCCGTGACATCTGACGCTCTCATGTTTATATAGTTTGAAACTTCTCAGGCTTTCAGAAAAGAAACTGCAGCTACGAGAACATTTGAGGCGTATCAGACGCAATATTACACACGTCATAAGTTTAATGTATGAGAGTAAATGGCAGTCATCTTTATACGCGTTATAAAAGGCCGACCACACCAATGGGCCCTTTATTTTCACAATACCTAAAGATTAAAATTGGTGGAACGTGTAGCACAGCAGAAGTTAATCTTTTTAATTAGGTAGTCAGGAGTGAACAGACCACTTTGGGGTCCTGGAAAGAAATGGATCTCATAAAATTTGTGTTAAAATTTCGGACTGGATTTATCTGGCTTAGAATAAGTTCCACTCTTGTGAAGATGTTAATAAATTTTCGGACTAAGTAAATCACAAATTGCATGACGGGATTAGTAACTCTGCTGTATATGGTTACTCAGTTAATACCTATTTTCACTGAGTAATTAATTTAATATCCAGTTTCTCTTTTAATGCATACTGAATCCCTCTTTTAAAATCTCTTACGTGGGCTTTACCATGGAAGTTGGGCTGCAAGGAATCATTTGAAGTTAAATATTCATGTTAAGTTCAGAACAAACCCGCTGACAGTAAGATGACTACAACTTGTGCCGCTGTTGCGCGCATGTGTTACGATAGGTTGGTTAGGATTTGAGTTGCCTCGCGGACGGGTCGATGTGGCGACCACATTAATTATGAAGGTAGCAACAAATGACTGTCACGTTGCGGCCCACAAAGTTTCTATGTGACTGACATTCCGAATTTGAAAATTGCAAGCCGGAAGGGAAAGTCTTTGAAGCCTACCCTACAAAAATAACGCTGAAAATGTTTGTACACTTTTGTATAACTGGATTAGAGTAGAAATAAGCAGAACAATTCATAGACACATGAAGTCAGCGACAGACGTACACAAATACTAGACACTTATACGTCGTTGACGAGTAATTTCATTTTTCAAAATATATTTATTACAGTGTTCCTTAAGTCGTGGAAACAGACGCCCCTTCATTACGCAAGACAAAAGTAAAATTTTTATTGCCCAGTAATTATAACGTTAAGACCGGAACCAATTAAATTGCTTCTTTATTACACCACAAGTCGGACATATATTCTAGCTTAAAGGTTGTAATTATAAGTGTATTATATTCGTCACTCATATGAATGTGTAATTAAGTTCATGATAATTTAAACTCATTGGGATTCAATTCGCCGCAAGGCTTGAGACTATTCATAGAAAATTTATTCGAAAATCTTTGAATAGTTTCGATCATGAAGCTTCACGATACGACACATGTGACCTCCTCATTCTGTGCACGTTTTAAATTGTTTGCAACGAACAGTTACATACGTCTGTCTAGTTGTCATGGAATATTACGCGAAACATGAAAAAAGCAAGTACATACAGCCGACACGTGAGGATATTCATACACTGAGGATAGTACCAAAGCAAGTACATACAGCCGACACGTGAGGATATTCATGCACTGAGGATAGTACCAAAGCAAGTACATACAGCCGGGTGACCGGATAAATGCGCACACGACGAAAGCCCACACGACAATTGCGCACAGATAAAACCCCACAGTCATGAATGCTCACAGGAAAAATACCCACACCGATAAATGCTCACACGGATATATGCTCACACGGATGAATGCTCACAAGGATAATTGCTCACAAGTTTAAATGCTCACATTGATAAATGCTCACACGGACAAATGCTCACACGGGCGAATTGTCACACAGGAAAGTACGCACATACAAGAATTAGGTTAGGTTAGCGTTCAGGCTATGTCTCTGTTCTGTATATGAAGGGAATGGCCACTGGACACAAACTTAGGTTAGCGTGTAGGCTATGTCTCTGTTTTGTATATTAAGTGAATGGCCAATGGACACAAACTTAGGTTAGCGTTCAGGCTATGTCTCTGTTTTGTATATTAAGTGAATGGCCACTGGACAGAAACTTAGGTTAGCGTTCAGGCTATGTCTCTGTTTTGTATATTAAGGGAATGGCCACTGGACACAAACTTAGGTTAGCGTGTAGGCTATGTCTCTGTTTTGTATATTAAGGGAATGGCCACTGGACACAAACTTAGGTTAGCGTGTAGGCTATGTCTCTGTTACAGTCAGCGCGATATTTCAACCTCGTCCCCCTCATTACACTACCATTACTTTCCTGTTTGACAATTCGCCCGTGTGAGCATTTATCCTTGTGAGCAATTATCCTTGTGAGCATTAATCCGTGTGAGCATTCATCCGTGTGAGCATATATCCGTGTGAGCATTTATCGGTGTGGGTATTTTTCCTGTGAGCATTCATGACAGTGGGGTTTTATCTGTGCGCAATTGTCGTGTGGGCTTTCGTCGTGTGGGCTTTTGTCATGGAACCATACAGCCGACACGTGAGGATATTCATACACTGAGGATAGTACCAAAGCAAGTACATACAGCCGAAACGTGAGGATATTCATGCACTGAGGATAGAACCAAAGCAAGTACATACAGCCGACACGTGAGGATATTCATACACTGAGGATAGTACCAAGCAAGTACATACAGCCGACACGTGAGGATATTCATACACTGAGGATAGTACCAAAGCAAGTACATACAGCCGACACGTGAGGATATTCATACACTGAGGATAGTACCAAAGCAAGTACATACAGCCGACACGTGAGGATATTCATACACTGAGGATAGTACCAAAGCCACATAATACGTTGAAACAAGCTTTTCATTTGTAAAACACTACGAGAAAGCGAAAGAATAAAGTGGGTTACACAATACGCTAAAGATGATATTTGGAACACACCTTAAATGAAGTGAAGATACACATTACCCGACTGTCTGGTAAATCACATAATAGTGGAAAGAAAGCTTCACATGAGACACGTCAAATATATCAGGTGGGGCTCCAAATACTGTCAGAGTGGAATCATTAATCTAATGAAATGTCTGGTAAAACACGCGCTAATGTAATGAAGGTATCAGACGTGATTTAAAATAATGTGAGTAATACTGTAAGAGGATCTATGCCTCAGTCTGAAAATGGGTATGTACTCGTATGTGTGTGTGTATATCTTCCGATGGTTAAGCTGCGTAAAAGTTTTGGTTGACACTTTGGTCATTGTGTTATTCAAACATTGTCATATACTGCCAGGGCATGATAAGGTGTGGGGTTTATATTACAAGGCAGATAAACATAGGCAGTTAGTACAGTATTAACTAGTTCTTGTATTCATTACAGAACTTTAGTGGACATATTTTTGCCTCCATACCTATACTCGTACGATTGGAGGGGCCGACTGCAGTATCGACAGTCAGGTTTCAAACCCCAGCAGGAAGGGAAATTTTTATCTCCGCTACAGCATCCAAAGGGGCTTTAGGTCTCATCCTGCCTACAAAATTGGTATCGGAATTAAAGTGACTAAAGCATTCACTTCCATCTAGTGCCGACAGAAAGAATTTTTGAAGCCTCTCACCTATGGACAATGATACGGACAGCTGCACATTTGTACCTGTCAACAGCAAAGGTTCTTCGTGTATTCAATTTGCATTCGTCAGTAGCTAAGCGAAGTGTTTGCTTTAGTGGCATAAGTTAGTTTACTCTAGTCCTACTACATAAATCATTTCATATAAAAATACAATTTTAGCAAAAGCAGTAAGCAGTCAGGTTGTCAGAAATGCTGACAGCAAAATACAGGCTTTCAACAACGCCTGCATGAGAGCTATATCGGTAGTCCACTAATTAATTAATTACTTTTTTATTCAATTAGAATTCGTAACATATTTGGATACTTCCGCAGAAACGGGTTGCGACCTTTTACATCCCCATCAAATTTTATAATAAACTTTTCTCATTCTTTGGTAATGTCCAATATATAGTTGCAGTTACTGAATCTAATTTCTATTTACTCATTCTAAACTTGTAATCACTTTTTCTGCACTCTGTTCTCACACTTATATATAATCTTAAATAAGTGTTTACCTATATCCATAAGATAAATGTCGTTAGCCTCAAGCAGAATTCCCTAGTATGCAAAGTTTTTATTACCGACCAACCATTCTTTTACATAGTGGTTCCCTTCTTCAGTCCTTGTTTCAACATATTTTGTGTACTGTATCCTCGTCCGCTAAACGTCTTTCTTTCCCTATTTCCCATCCCTTCCCTTGATATTCCGTACGTCCGAAGTCCACCATGTTATATCTTTTCTTCTGTTCCTTCACACAAATGTTTGCATTATTTGCCATCGCATATAATTCTCACAGCCTGAAAAAAATGAAAATGCTACCTTTCAGATAACAGGAAAGACATATTTTGCCTTTCAGTGTCCTTACAGTCTTCGTTCGATGTGTAAACATGGCAGAGCCATAGGCCTATTTTCTTTACAAAATAAACAGGAAACTTTTTTCTTGCTGAATTGGCGGAACATTTCATACTGTGCAATATCTGTTAATTACGATTAAAATTTATGACTTGTAAAACGTTACGTATACATACAAATAAAGGTACTTATATAGGGTTGAATAAAATAAGGCGAATGCCTCGTACTATTGCCCAGTAAGGAACCAGTTACTGTAAATAGATGTGTCTATTAAGGCACGAATCGATGGAATGAAAACGGAGAAGAGAAAAGGGAGGTCCTATAGCATTAAGCTAGACACATAATTCAACTAAAGTCTCCGACTAGACACACAACTAGTTCAACAAACATATTAGCGTAAACACATGCTAATTTAAGTCAAATATCAAGTAAGACACATTACACTATTTTAGTTAAAAAGTGTGTCACGTTGATACGTTGAATGTACCTAATGAGAAACTTTCTGCCACTGAGGCTGGACTTGGGCAAAGTCTGTTTCTGTCCGTGTTAAGAGAGTTTCACAGGCGCCACCCATTCGGTAGGTTAGAGATTAGCAAGTGATTAAACCGCAAGATTACTGGAAAAAGTGTACTTGTATAGTACTTAAATTTACGGAAAAATAAGCTGCGATCACTAGGCTGGTTATCTACTCCAAATATGTCAACGAGAGATATAAATTAACATATCTATTAAATGAATTTCAAAAGTGACAATTATGAGGAATTAATTATCATCAGTATAGCCGTTTGCTCAGAGATCTGTTTCCTTGGAGTGAAGAACTTCAGTTTTAGGAACAATAGGTTAAAAAACTGTGATCTAAACACTAACAAATATACTGCTTATAATAATTGTAATGTACCTGGAGTTTCTTTACAAAATATGTTCTTACTATTCGTACATTACAAAAGAGTCGTCGCAATATACTAGGACTTCATGCATTTAAAATATTTTCGTTGGAGTCTAACATTGCAATAATTATAAAATGCCCTATCAATACATCCTACTTTTTTCTGCAATTTCCAAGAATTTTAAAACAGCCAACTGCGCACAACAAACGTTTAAACGATGTCTGACGACTGATGACTGCATCATCTGCATGCGTAAATAACAGCGCAAGTTATAAAATCACATTGTAGCCTATAGTGAAAAAAAAAATCTTCCATTAGCAGATTGTGTTCTTTTGTCCTGGCATATAACAGTGTTCAATTCAATTTGTGATACAAATTACAGGATTGGAAATTAAACTGAACAAAAATTAAGCTTCTAGGATCTACATTTAATTATTACTCCTGTCAACCCCTCTCACAGAACAATATTGATATTAACATTTAAAGCAAATACTATTCCTTTAGGTTATTACTATTATTATTCAGTTTAAACGACTAATTAAAACAAT
The DNA here is from genome assembly GCA_021186555.1 of Reticulitermes speratus. Classification (NCBI taxonomy): domain Eukaryota; kingdom Metazoa; phylum Arthropoda; class Insecta; order Blattodea; family Rhinotermitidae; genus Reticulitermes; species Reticulitermes speratus. The sequence continues at coordinate 33,096,691 of JAJKFL010000001.1, read as the reverse complement.
GGCCTGTATGGGAAGAATATTTAAATAAATCCTATAGTACTAATTTTTCTGTATGCCTGAGTTAGGCCAGTGAGCATTTACATAATAGGCTAATATTATGATGTAAGTAGGACTCTTATACACGTAGAATTCGAAAAAGCTGCAAGTTTTATGAAAGACAAAGTACAATGAAAAAGTTTGGACCGTCATCCAGACATATTAGAGCAGATATGCACTTTTGGACGTTTAACTTGAATATTGCGGATTTAATGTACGTCTTTAATTTTGTGTAAGGATTTTATGGTATTTGTTTTGCAGAAGGAAAGAAAGCTGGAAACCGAAATGCCTTCATCAACATCAGTGCGTCAAAATATTAGATATCTTTATTCTAAGATTTCTAACGCACTTGTGACGCTTCGGTCATTGGATAAAATAAAATGGGCAATGATGCCCCACTTTGTAATCTGACAGATTTCTACAATTACGTACAGCAACAGAAGTTATATCTGGGTGTGTGTAATAGGTACAGTCTGGTCTCTGCTACAAAACGGTTAGTTCCATTATAGCAAATTTGAATTCGTTTACATACAGCAATAAAAATTACAAAGTGTGCAAAAGCGCTTCTTTAGCATACGCGTGGTGAAAGATGCCCCACATATAATGCAATGCAAATAATAAATTTGCAGTAAACAAAATTGTAATCAAATAAAATACTGTATGTTCTGTATCACTAAGAGGCTCCTTCTTACTTGTTTGTAGATTTGAAACATTTTTAAGATTCTTATAACGGTTGTTACGTCCACAATCGATGCAGATTTTGGAGAAAACTGTGCAGTTTTTATGCAGCCACTTTTCACAGACTCAGCATTTTATTCAGTCGCATTCTTCCTTTGTTACACAGCAGTATTCCTTGCATTCTTTACAGCAGTCACTGTCACAATTGCTCGAGTTTGGATTGTGAACCATTTTCTTGAAATTATTCTCCATATGTTTCGCTTTTAGTTTCTTCTCCTGGATGATTGGCGAACTAGTGAGAACCTCGCCATGGAGACTTCTCCTTACCCTTGATGGCCCTGAGTTTGATAATTTTTGTGGAGGGGACAATTCCATGAGTATTTTTTGGCATTTATTCCTGAGAAACCCGGATGAGTGTTGATGGATGGCCGGATGCAGAAATGAAGGCATGCCATTTTAGTGCATTCTTTAAAACGTAACAGGGGTAAATAAAATATATTACAGTAGGCAGGCGACAACTTTGTAGTCTTTCATTAACATATCATTGAAAAAGCAGTATACAATTTGATGTTTGAACAGAGGTCAACCAAGCGAGTTAAAATATCAGTGGGGCATCTTTACACCAATTTCATTGGGGCGATTGTACCCAAATGTGCAGCAAAGATGCCCTGGCTGATCACGTAACTATGGCGTGGCTTGCGAATATTTGTAACGGTATAAAACAGTAAAAATATCCACTCTTTTTTCACGCAAACTGTTGGTAAAATTACAATATGCATAAACAAATAGAAAATTATTAAAGAACAGCTCCCTGAAATATACACGGTTACAAATCACGTTACTTACTTTACAAAACAATGTCAGGGCACTGAGAAAAACACAGCAACTGTGACTTGCACAGTCCCAGACTCACCACTGGAAGACCTTCTAGCTGCGTTATATGTGCAACTTCCTAGAGCTAGGGTTTCGAAGTAAATGATGGTGGAGAATCATTGGCCAGTGGGACAACTTTGCCCATTTTCCTTTATAACTTTCTGAAGAATGATATAAAATAAATGGTCTCTTGAGAATAATCAATACACGTTTGAAACCATTTTTGTCAGTTTCAAAGTATTACAAAACAATGTTTTTAAGAAGGAAAATTTATAAACAACTGCAGCTACTTAGAGTTTGTGACACAGCCTTGCGATTGTCGAAGGAATGCAAGCAAGGCTTACCTAACAAAATCTTTCCCTACATTTTGCCAGGTTCTATGGTCCCAGAGCTGATTCTAGAAATATTGAAATCAAAATTATTACAGATTTAATGTTATAAATGACAGTGTTTGACAGCTATTTTTAGAATATTTGCCCTTAACTTTATCGCTCAAAGATAACAATAGTGACTTGTATTTTGGAGGTCCTGATTTCAAGTTTCGGCTCCGAGATTGTCCATACTGACTGCAGGTTTCGTGGCTTTCCTCACTCCTTTCTGAAAGATGCTTAGGTAGAAACTTAAATTAGACCACAGTCTCTTCCTACCACAACCTTTCCCTTCATCACAACATTCGATGCTGTATATACGTAGATACTTACACCCTCGTTAAATGTACCACAAATAAGTAAATACTTTTACATATCAAAATAATTCCTAACTTGTTTTGAATGGAGCACCTTCTCATGGTTAGGCCTTACACAGTCGTTCTTCATAGACGTCTTCATGTTTTTTTTTTTGATTGGCAACAGAGGTCGTCAGTTACGGAAGAACATGTCTTTGCTCTGGCAACATTACACTATGAGGCTGCGTCACGTAGAAACTCTAGCGGGAGGGGAAGAGTTCTTCAGACGAAGCTCCAGTTAATGTGGTTAAGACAGAGAGACAGAGTAATTCTGAAGGACTCTCCGTTGGGAGGTTAATCCAAGTTAACCCTTCAGTTCCGACCTGGGGCCCTGTACGGTACTTTAATTCTGCACGTCATGGCTTGGCAATGAGTGCATTTCAGGGTGAAATACATTTTAAACCCCTCCGTCTTAGGCAGTATTTGGAATTTTAACACCACCATCATTGAAGGGTTAATACGTCCCTCACAAAGCTGACGTACGCACATGCAGGACTAGGTTCAGGATTGGCATCCAACCTGTGGATCATCAGAAGTAATATGATAATTCTTATATCTTATATGCTGGAGGTCAGATAGACAAGCATAATACGTTCTATTGTCACACGTACAAATGGCATAGGATATGTGCATAGAACATCGCAATTCAAATTTCGCACAGTAAGTGAATAAAGGATTATGACAAAATATTTGCCAAGTTGTAATATATTACTCTAACGTGTTAACTTATAAACGCTTGCATACGTGTTGTAAAATATCTGTTGTCATAACATTTTTCATTCCCAATATAAACTGGCCCTAATTTGTTTATTACGTCATCGCAGGGCCAGTATGTTGCTGTTGTTAAAGATCTTCCAGCGGCAATAAACTTCAAAAATTTCTCAGTGTTTGTGCTAACATTACTACTATCTACCATTTAAGTAGGGACGGGAGATGCTCTATGACGCTAAAGTGATAATAAATTACACATTATACTTTCTTGCAGCAGTCTTACAATAGACACTGTCATATTATTTCTTGAACAAAAAGTTCCCCCATTGCCTTCTAGTAGAAACTGATACTAATATAATAGAAACATGTAAACGGTGAAATAAGTTGTATCTGTGCATGCGATGAGAGAATATACGGAAGTAGAGACATAGCTCCACCCATTCTTAACCCCGACATGTGGTCAACTTAATGCCTCGGTCGCTTTTTCCTCGAGAAAAAAAATCCCAGTACCAATTTAATGGGAGACTGAGTGGTATACTGAAACAAGATTTGAATCCCGGATGGTCCAGGTCGTTGACTATTCACTGTACAGACTATGTTATTCCAACAGAAGCAGCAGCAGCAATAACTACAACAACAAAAACAACCTCTAAAGCCCACTAACAATGATTGACTCATGATACAGCATTAACCCCATTTTCTGACGTATATAAAATATGCAAGATATTTTTAATGAAATTAAACATTGGAAACCAACAGCTGGTGTCACATAACCTGTTCTATTAATTTGTATGTGTTAAACATATTCTGAGATGAAATAAACGAGAATATGAATATGAATACGAGTATGAAGGAATTGCTAATTTAGAACTCTTATTTTGTACTCTACAAGTAACCTCATCTAATTCATTCTTGCTACATGTCCTACCATGTTATGCTTTTTGCATTGATGGTATAATATTTTGCGAAACGTGATTAGGAAGGAGAATAAAAATAATAAAATACTATAACGAAAGGTGTTTTAAGGAATGGTTAGTGAACCGAATTCAACTGGCTCTGGCTTGGGGAGAGGGCCGGCCCCTTAGTACTACGGCAAAGAACATCCGAAAATTTACTGACTCACTGAGCGACTATTAGCTTTTCTAAAAGGAATCTCTACTCCGAAATAGCTTACACTTTCGGGGCGTTTTTGTAACTTTCGAAATTTCTCTTTGCCAAAAGGCTTCTACTCAAGATAGGCTAGTGTATCTTCGTAAAATAAACTGCTGTTTTATCCATACCTCCGGTCCGCTAGTAACTCAAGTGTTTACATGGATTCACATGGTAAAAACTCAGATTAAGCGACGAATACGTCTTCAACACTCTCAGCCACTTCAACAAAGTACAGTTTTCCTCTTTACTGTTTCATACAAAACCAAAGAAATTAGAATGTATTACTGCTGGACACTCCTTTCTATAAGAACGTGTGCCTTAAATCTGAAAATGAGTAGGTAATTTAATTGCTGGTAATTACATAGTAACTAACTCCATGGAGCAGAGTCCTTCCTGAGAAGCTAACAGGTCGTCAGCTAGTCAAGAAAGTTCCCGCGTTTTATGGAACCCGAAGGTTCATTACCGCACTCACAAGAGCCCGCCACCTGTCCCTATCAATAATTACATAGTACTTTATACTAATTGTAAAAGGGATCAGACGTGGTGCAATATTTTGTTGCTGATTTAATAACTGTTTCGTGGCTTTTAAATTAGGAAATGAGTTTATATTTGAAAGCAATTAATTGTGCGGTTAATATGTTAAACGTTTAATTTCTAATGGCACCTCATGAATTTAGCTTATCGAATACAGGATTACACATAACGTTTAACAAACTGCACTTGAACAGGAGAGGATTACACTCCGATTAATCATTTTACGACAATGTGGAGAAACATTTGGGCAGGTAGTTAATGCGAAAACAAAGCCACACTTTACGAGCTGTCTTGTGCAGCCGTTTCCACAATTACTCTGGATAAACAGCTACATTTGCTCTGAACAGTAATACGATTTTCAACAAGATATTCTGGAAGTACTTAAAATTTCCACTCTTCTAGAACTCGTTAGTATACATGGCGATGTCCGCAAGAACTATGAATCATTCATTGTGATTTTCTAAAATGTATTTCCTAAGCTACATTAGTTATTACAACGAACCCAAGCAAATTATAAGGTGCAAGTCACTTTTACACAAAAGACATAATGGTACTATCAAATATCGGTAAATGTCTGCCATACAGCACGGTGTCACATCCCATAAGACACTTTTATTTATAGTCACCACCGTGAGGACCTCAACTCACAACCATATCATGACATAAAACTATCTCACCGAAGTTTCATATTTCGCTAGAAAACATAAACTTGTTCGAAAACTGCACTAGATGGCACTATTGTGTCGCTTAAATTTCAGAAGTCTTTATGGCTGCCATAACAATATTAGGGGAGGTTGTGGAAATTCTGAACACCTAAACATAAACTGTCACACTAGTCACAGGATTGCATGTATTATTGCTGCAATATTATTTTTTGTTCGCCAATGTTCTACTATATTAAGCAATATCTAGGATCAATTTGGAATCAAATACGCACGCGAAGAAACAAAGAACATGAAAAGGCAACTGCACAGAACCTCGTAACCAATTAGATAATACTGAGCAATTTGCAGTTTAATTACGCACACGTAAAACTTAATGTATTTAACCGGAGTTACATAGGCTTATTAAACAGAAAGTTAATTAGCATTGACAAGCGAAGAAAAGAAAATTCAGTTTTAAATCACTGCACACAAAAGCAGACACTATAAAATTAATTATTGTGAGAAGAAATATACACCTGTGATACAATTTAACATTGAAAATTAACATGTCTTCTGTGATATACACATCACACACGTAATACTTTGGTGCATCCAGTTCACTTTATTTTGGGTGGTAGAAGTATTAATAGCTTTCACAAGTGTTTCGTAAATAATCATGTGGCCCAAATTATCCACAGAGTGAACATACTTCTTGTATTCAAGAATCCTGTATTTTCCAGCTCATTATCGACACGAATTAGGCGTCCTTTTCATAGTTTCTTTAATTAAAAGATTCGTTATACCTCTTAAAGACTGAGCTTAAACTTTTCAGGTTAATATATGAAGAAAAGGTGGTATAAGGAGTACAAGGTAAAGATAAGGAGAAGAGAATAAACACGTATAATAAGCAGTAGGAGAGAGGAAGGAGATGACTGACAGCTGAACAGAAGTAGAAGAAGAAGGCACGGAAAAATATCGTCTCGATATCTATATCGTACAGAAGAAAAACTAGGACATTTCAAAGGGAACTGACATCTTCCTGATGACTTGGTCTTGAATTGGTGAAACATTACGACGACAAGTACTGATATTTCTAAAGAACAATGGCCAGAAGTACATTACTGAACAGAACTATGTCAATAATTTATTCACTACTCAAAATTGTGTTATTAAAGAAAGAAACCAAACTAGGAAAAAGAAAAGTAAAGAAAACAGGGTAAAGAAAGAGAAAAAGAGACAAAGACAGGTGTTGTTTTCCTCCCTAAATGTACTCTACCTTTCAGTGACATGACTGGATCACCAGAGCACAGAACACACACAGCGCGTCTAACCACCTTGCTCAGCACGACTATCAAACGCGGGAAACGTATAGTGCCATGCTAATATACATAAGCCAGAATGTTTCGGCTTCACAAACCTGCATGGGTTTCGCCTGGAGTAGCAGAAAACAAATCTTTAGGTAGTCGTAGTGTCAGGAGCGCCTATTCTATTGATTTATTGATTCACAGAATGTTATTGCACCGTCGCGCAATAGCGACATCATGTTTCCCAGCATGCAGTTTGGCTGATGAAGTGGTCGCAGTATCTCTTTAAAAGGATTAGCAACCTAAGTTATAACGCAAAACCTCCTTGTGTTATTGGCTGTTGTGTTTATGTTTGTGCGGCGCAAAGCAATCGGATGTGACAGTTCAATTAGCACGCCTAGTCCCCTGCGCTGCACTGAGGTTCGTTCTTTTGTAACGTAATTACAACACACACGTATGCTTGTGTTTGGCCGCCTGCTCGCTAGGGGCGGTGTTGCTTCTAATATGTTGCGCATCGTGTCGGCAAAGCCAAACTTTTCAGGGACATTTTTGGCACGAAATAATATGTCATATATCACATAGGATTACAATTTGAACTTGTGGCTAAATTAATCCCTTTTATTAGGATCAAAGTCATTTTGTTCACTGATCGAGATGAGACGATTAATATTCGTCGAATTAACACGCAAGTGATCGTATTTGCTTATTACGAGACCAGAAATCAAAACATCGCAATTCGCTACAGAAGCAAGTGATCGTAAAATATGTAAGTCTACATGAAAGAAAGCAAAATGTTCAAATGAGACTGCTTTTCCATATTCAACAAAACGCATATTCTATTCCTTGCGTACTACCTACAATCCATGCACATATCTGCCCTTTCTGTGGTTTAATTTAAAAAAATTAAACCACAGTAATACACGTGACTTTAGTACGCCATATTTATTGTATTTATAATTTTTTCCTAGATATCTTAAGCTGAGTATGTCATCAGCAAGACACGTAATAATAGAAACAAGGGCGGAACAAGCTAAAGATTGTTATCTTATTTATACCGTAGGCCTACATATTCTTACAATTAATACATCAACCAATATGTGCACTTAATAAAATACAAGTCAAGACAAAAGCAAAACACCTACATGTTTCGGCAGCGGGGTGCCATCATCAGGGAATTATTTAGAACAAAAGATTACGAGCCCAACACACTAATCTAGGTACTGTATACCACACTGCCGGACATGACACACTTCACACGCTCCATCTGAACGAGATCCCTTCGAATCACATAAGATCGAGATATGTTTTTATGCAAACTCCATACAGAATGTAAACAACTACGAAATTTACACCTGAAACGACTCACTTTTAAAATCACAACATTGTATTTTATGCTTATCGACTTTATGTATTTTAGAATTGTAATATTTAATCAGTCCAATAAGGGCGATGCAATACGTGGATTAGCGTGTTGGGCTTGTAATCCTACATTCCATATAACTCCGTGATGATGGCGTCCCGGTGCCGAAATAAGTAGGAATTTTCTACTTGTCTTGAATTGTATTTTATTAAGTGCATATGTTGGATGATGTATCGATTAATAGCCAAAAGTTTTAAAACGAAAATAACAGAAATGTTACTTTGTATCTGGTACATTCCGAATAATATGTTAACATACATGTTCGATAAGATTAGTTATACTGTATCAAGATAACAGAATTTCCAACTTAATATTTTGTATCCAAATTTTCTCGGCCCAAACCCTCTATCTTGTTCCGCACCAATCCATCTCCGTTGATAGAAGATTCAGATCAAATTTTAAAGAACATTTTATTTTTTTTACCTTGTGTTATACTTACATTGCATTTTTTGTGTCTTGTAAGAAATAGTTAATTTCTACTTTCTAATTCTCGCCTGCGTTTATACAATTTACCATTCAGTTCCTACGTTTCGCCAACCATGCCCCATAACCCTTCTTTTCCTGCTGAATTCTATTCCCCGCATTCTCGAATTCCACATGTGCTAAAGTTTGCTGAAACGTATTCTTTCCGAAAGTTTGGGTTTTACTGTATAAATTAATGAATGTCATTCTTTATCGGGTTAAACAGAATATCCGTATTCTGCAAATGCACTTATTTTATCATATTTTGACAACTGACTGCACACCCACACACTCCTCTCTTTAATTTGGAAAAATATAATTTTCTAAGAAAAATGGTTTCAATATTTCTCATAAATTGAAATTATATTGAAACTAGCTTCGCGTGAATGACAGCACAAACACTTCTTCCACATGTACTACGAATGACCTGGTTCTGTTTTCAGAGACGTGGAGCAATTTGTCTTGGGTTTCTGGTAGTACTGAATTCCATTACACAACGGCTGAATTTGCTTTTATTTTGGGGTTCACAGCGAGGTGAAAACAATTCTTTAGGAACTGTCATTTCAGTCGATTGTAAAGGTCAGTTTTCCAAAGATTCTTTCCAGAAATTACAAGTTAGGCTACATGTCATAAGTAACGTATATTTTACAACTGCAGGAATACCATGAGTTATTCATTATAAGTAGAATTTTCTTCTGAAAATCTGGAAGAAGTATCTACTTTCAAAAAGACGATATATGGACAATATTGAAATGGACCTTAGAGAAATTCACGTCAAGGTGTGGCTTGGATTCAGATGACGCCGCAGAGTCAGTAACAGGATTTCTGAAGAAGATGACAAACTGGAATTTCATAAAACGAATAATTTCTTGACAATTTCAGTACTTCTTCACAACATGCGTCCTGTGTAGTGTCGTTGACGACAATGCTAATAGACAAGCTGACAGCTGGATTTAGTCGTGAGTCACATAAAAAAACACATACCTAAATAACGTTTTTCTCTTAAGTACGACATTCTTCATTATCCCTTTACGTAAGACATTTTGATAACAATTTTCCACCTCCGATTCGGCACTTACACTTTCAGTGTGCAAAGTAATTTTTCCACAAAAGTTCTAAATGTGCTTCCTCTTTTTTTCCTATGTGAGACGAATGTCCCAGCTGATATGATCAATTCTTCATCTTCATCATCATCAACATACTCTTTATCATTATCACGAACTACTAGGTTTAGTAAACTGCCATATTTATAGGACTTTTTCAGTTTTAGCATTTTCGGTTACAAGGTGGGACGTTTTAGAAGCTGGCATGCTTCCGCCAACAGCTAACAACATGGAATTACTATCTGTTTTCTATGTTTTTACATGACGATGGAAGCAGAACAAATTCCCAAAAGTTTATGTATGTAAATGATTGAAATTCCAGCCGCATGCAGCTCAATTTTTCTAACAACTGGCGGTTATGACGTACTTCGCGTTGCACTCATATTCTTAGCCATTTTACCTTGAGTGACTGGGGTAAAGTATTTCGTCAATCCTGGTATTTATGGAAGCGTAAGTTTAAAAATATATTTTTGCCTTCTTGGTGTAATTTTATAGTGTTTTATTTAATCCTTGAAATCAAGGTATATTTTAGGGCATTCAGTTTGTTTACATAGGTATAAAGGCGTATTTCTAGGGCATCGTGCTTGAAGTGCATGCATAGAATTTCTTACTTTTGCTGTTATCTACTGTTCTTTTCAGAAACAACTTTCCTAGCACAAACGAGCACGCACATCAAGAGCCCCTGGAGTGGGCGCAATCCTTTTCAATCTACTTACGATCTCTTTGAAGCTGCTTGGCTTTCGTTTGGAAATTTTAATTCTGCGCATTCGTTTAATTTGGTTGTAAGATCTGACATTCTTGAGGATGGATTCAAAATATGTAAGAAAATCGAGCAGAAATTCCATTTGTACGGAAGAAGTTCTCGGCGAAGAAACACAAAGAACATGAAACGGATAACGCCAGCGAAATGTGAGCTAGGCGGTCAGAGAAAATTACTTAGAAAGTTTACTTCTAGACATAAATACGAAAACGTCAAGGGGGAGACATATTGAGAAGAATACTCCTGGAGAACTGTGCAGTTCATGAAGAAGCCGTGGCTGATGTGAAGCAAGAGAATATTTTTTCTCCAGAGTGTCATAAGCCTTAATAAGAGCCAATTACAAAACACAGGGTAAAGCGCCTGTAAGTGACGGAAATAGTGTCGAGCAATGTTCACTCTTGGAAGGGCACATGTCTTTTAACTGTGACATCGGCTAAATAAGCGCCTAACTTTACGAGCTACCCTGAGTACAGTTTGGGAGGAAATACAGGAATACCTACGTTTGTACATTTGCAATATTTGTGTTTCTTGTTTTTCCTGATGACAAAAATAATGCTATGTGTTTGGACTTTCATAAACATGCCGCCAATAGATCAATAAACCACCTCTAGAACATATTTTGTTTTTGTACTTAGAATAATGGTTTTGTAGAATGTTGTAAATCAAGTGTTCACAGTAACTTCTCTTTACTAAGTGTACTCGCTTGCCTCACTTTAATAACATAACTTCTTCACAGATATAGACAACAGAGAGTAGTAAAACATAGACCTTTAACATAACAGCGTGATACTGAGATCTCGCTTTGTATCTGGCCTCTAGACTGCACGCGTATACCTACATGAGCCCTTCACCCAGATAATTTGTATTCCAGAGGTTTTTGGTGATCTCATTTTGTCCATTTTCTGTATGTGTTGTAACAAGTTTTTTGTCAAGAAAGTAAATTATTATCTTAGTTTGTAAAACATATTTTACGTATTTATTTCGTAGGATTTCTCTTTAATTAACTTTCTACAAATTTCTTATAATAATCTTCTCGTGTGATGAACACGATTCTCGAATAATTCTATGGGCCATTATCCAATATAATATGATAGTAACAGATTATGTATCAAATAGTCGGCGCTCGAAGAATAAATTTATTTAAGGAAAATGGGAATAAGACGGAAAAACACATCAGATATATCTAGATTCTACGCATTAGGAAAGTTAATTGCTCCATAAAGTACAACTCCGCTAGGAGTGTATACGTGTATGTATGTATGTATGTATGTATGTATGTATGTATGTATGTATGTATGTATGTATGTATGTGTGTATGTATGTACATTTTTACAGCCGTTTTTGCTTAGGCAAATATTCACTTCATGCTTCAGTGATTTACAATGTTATATCTTCATCACAAAGCGATGTCCCACTTAAAAATATTTATAATGAAATTAGACAAACAATAACTTCTAAAACGTATTTGCTACCATTAACCCTTTACAGACGACAATTAACCTGCCATATTTAAAGATTCAGTCCGTACCGCGCAGTAAACACACTGCTACTCGGTTACAAAAATTTTATTTTGTAACCATCAATCTATTTGATTTGTATAATTTGATTAAATTTGTATAAACGAAAAGTCGCTGTTTTCTCTGAGATCTATGCAAAACACATAAATACACTCTCTGTGCAGAAAGTAGAATCTTAAAATTAAATCTTGTGGTAAAGGGCTTCAGAAAGTTAATATAAAACTGTAATAGTTCCGTGTGCTATAAAAAACTAAACAATAGAAAACACAAAATAATAGTTTCACCTCTTCTTCTATGTGGGCGTGAAACACGGTGTCATGCACGAAGAAAAACGACTTGAAAAGGAAGTGTTCATGGGGTTACTTGAGTTAAAGAAGCACTCGAAAAACATACCGCGTAATATCCCAGAAGACTCGGTATTCATTAGGAGAGGCTTAGGAATGTGGGTATGACGATGACAGACAAAACTGGCTAATGATCATGTCGTGGTGTTAACAAATGTTGAACGTTTTCTATGTTCTGCTGTATCGCGTTGTTAGTCGCAGGTAAATATCCAACAAAGTGCAAATTCCTAATTCTAAAATGTCGCAACTTTATTCGATTACACGCGCAAACCTCATTGCTCTGATTGGGACAGTAGAATAACAAGGTTCTTGTTCTTTCTCACGGGCAATTCCTTGGTTAATTTAAAGACAAAGCAGAAAACTTTTCCACGTTATCGATTTCCAGCTACAAAGGAGACATGATTAACGTATTTCCTCTTCCTGTTCGGAAACTAGGGTAGAACTCATCTTCACTACTAGTTTTAATAAATCGATTGTCCCAGTTACGAACATAAAGTTCTGCTTGGCGGGTAGCCTAGCCCATTCATAGGGCCCTCAAAACAAGTGCCAGACAAGTTATTACTTAACTCATTGTCACAGCGGAAATAAATTGAACAAGTAGCAAACTGAAGGGGCAGTTAAGATGGGGAACACTTCAAATAGATTGATGGTTACAAAACCAGCCTCAGATCCGGAGCAGCTGCGGTCATGTGATAGATTGGAGTACACACAGTGACACTGGCCATCCATTGTTGAAACCAAGAGCTCTTTTTCTTGCTGCAAATGGTGTTCATTAGCATACGTCTCCAGCGGTCAATTGGCAAGGAACAGATAAGTTATATAAACTGTGGCTGGTGATACGAAGCTGGCTGCAATCTATGTTATCGCTTCGAATTTTATATTTATTTATTTTGTACTGACTCTACCGAACACTGCCTCAGCGTTTTCTTTTTCCCTTTCTCCTCTTAATTTCCTAATTATGAACAAACACTCAACGTCATTTGCCACCGGTTACCGATAAGATTATCCGCTCACAAGAATACAGGTCAATATTTCTACGTGGCACCATGAAAAGGAAGCACGAAACACAGAAAAATTACGCGTACGTGTACATGTTAATTAGCCTATCAATTCTTAAAATATTAAAGTTTCTGGCTGAGCTGTTATTAATGCAACATCATCTACACAAGCAGATATATGACTCTTCACATACTGCCCTTCAAGATTGGGAATGCATGTCCTATATTTACGTAAAAGTTCTTCCATAACAGGAAGACAGCACATCTTTAAGGAATTCCGTGGTATATGGAATTTCTTGAGCAGTTGCAAGTTATGTAAGTTTCATATATTCACGGTGCTTAGCTTTCATTTTTTATTTCTAGGTGATGAAACTGGGTTACGGTAGGCTGAATTATCGACGTTTAAAGCATCATAATTGTCTCTATTTTTAAAAAACCTACCCATTGGCTCCTACCAATAGCCTTATGGGCTATAAGTCGGTGTCAGCTGCTCCGTTTTTATTCTTGGAGAGATGGATAATGAAAATGGAGAAATAAGACTCACTTAGAGAGCCGAGCTCACAAAAATGCGTGGGATGCTGAATGAGTGGGATGTATAGAGTGATGAAATGATAGATTTATTGTAGACGTTATGAGAGGAATTAGAGAGAAAAAAGGTGGATTCCTTCTTGTGTGGCCCTCTAAAGAGTCTAAACACTCGGAAAAAACTGAGACAGGAGGCATAAGAATAGAATAACCTGCATCAGGACTTCAGTACAGAAGGGAATATCCTTCACTATCGTCCATACGTTGTAGGAACAAAGAGGGTAAGTCATCTTTATTCAGCCAATACCTTACATTTCACGGCCTATTAGAACTTTCTAGATTTTACAGGCTCCTTTCTAGGGCTATCAGAGTAGGAGAAAAGGACAACCGCAATTCATTATTCAATTTCCTGTTTTCCTTTCTTCCCAATCCGCCACGAACGACATTGTCTATAGAAGCTTCCCATAATTCGAAGACCTGATGCTTATTCGTCTATGCACCTAATGTTGGAATGTGATCTTTCACTCTGAAAATTTATTTTATCATGTCATTTTCCATTGTATTTCACTCGGCGCTTTTGACATGTATCTGGATATACAAGTTTCGAATTTTAGGCTGTATACCTTACACCTGGACCGATGTTTTGCAGATTTCCTAGTACCTCCATTTAAATGACGGGTATTACCTTAAATTGGGAAGAGACCGCTTCCTCCCACATCCTTTCCAATTCATTATTTACTATCATCCAATCATTCGATGTTATATATCCTGAGCTTCTGACGGCTTAAGTAAATTAACTACAAACATTTGAAGAATCGATTGCTCTAGTACCCGTCCTTCTGTGGACCTATCCATCAATCCATTTTTATATTTCTCAAATATTCTGCTAACTTATATTTCTTAAAATAAATGGATAATTTTATATAGCGCCAGCGTGTACTTTCTTCTCATGCATTACAAATTACTCCATATTCCGAATTTCCATGAAATTCATTAAGAATATCATGCCACGAGAGATCAAGCAACCTTTGTAATTTTTAATTTTACAGCGTCTCTATTATCAACATGAATGTATTATGATTTCGTGATATAGAAGAGACACTACCAGCTTATCGTGTAAGATTCTGAAACTTTGTGAGAATCGAAACAAATACATACATTTCGAGGAGATATTTTCTGCAGAATAAAGGACAAAAGTTCTAAAGTCTTTAAAATTCATTATTTACTTTTCAGTCTAGGTAATTAACTATTTAAGCAAGAAAAGGTAAAGCTCTCCCTAGAACAGGCCACGAAGGCCCAGATGGGGAGTAGAGGTATAGCTCTACTCTTTCTTTAACCCTGGCACTAGATGAGGGTGGGTGGTCAACTCCACGCCCCGGCCGCTTTACCCCCGGGAAAGAGACCCGGTATCCATTTTATAGGAGGCTGGGTGGGCCCCAGGACCGGTCTGGACGGGTGCGGAAAATCTCGCCCCCACCGGGATTCGATCCCCGGACCGTCCAACCCGTTGCGAGTCGCTACACCGACTACGCTATCCCGCCCCACATTTAAGCAAGAAAATGTGTTTTATTTATTATTTAAAGGGTAGGCACAGTAAGTGCACCTACAGGTCCCATGATATATATTGTTTAAATTACAGCAGGTGAGACATGCTGAAGTGGGGAATTTTAATTTTATACCCGTATCTAAACAAACATAATGTATTCACAGTTTGTAACACCAGTGATTATGATGGGAAATGGAAAACTAACTAGTACAACGTATTTTGTATATTTGCTGGCTTCATCACACACGTTGACACACATAGAAAGTACGAGATCTTCCCAGAAGGTTTTGTAAATATCGTATTTGCATTTAAGTCATGAACTTATAAGTGAATTTGTCTAGCCCAAATTTGTATAAAATACATGCTTCTTCCATGCATGTTACGTGACATATCCAACATACCGTTATTAACTTAGTATCACTAATAACATAAAATTAACATAATGCCATTAAAATCCCCAATTATTTAATTTCCCCCATCTTCTAATTATAGTACTTTATCTATCTCTAAACATCCAATTTCTCTGAATTCAGTAGAAGCTGAATACAGCACAAAAGAGACCCACTTCTCAAATTACATTGCTAAGATTCGTGGAGAGTTTTAATTTCAGTAAAGTACAAATATTTAGCTTCCTCGACCAGCAATTTCCTTCAAGCTTTACAATCCCATGTATCTGCCCCTTTGAACAGTATTTTGAGTGTAAAGAAATTTGAAAGCGACGAAGACGTAAAAATGGCTGTAAAGAAATTGCATCTTGCATTTACCATGTTTGAATATAAGCTGCTGATATTGGTGTGTTCACAGAAAAATCAATTTTAAAAAGAAATGTAAGTAGGTAGAACTATATAATATTTTATTTCTACAGAATCCAAAATGAACTTCAGAAAACTTTGTTTTATAAATCAGGAAAATTAACTAGGCATGGAGGACATGCTCGAAGAATAAACGGCTTGTTGAAGCATGGTTTCCTAACAGACTTGAATAGTAAGCCTATAGTAGCAGCAGTTGTTGTTGGCGGTCTTAGTGGTGGTGGTGGTGTCATGCTCTTGATTTCTATTCCGAGACACCCGTTTGGATCCCGCATTGTTTAACACTAGCCCTCATTTAAATCTCTTCCAGTTTTCTTACGCCCACTGTCACCATCATCCCAGTACTTAAATGGAGTTTTCAATACCACCCTCCTAATCTTTTAAAGTTTTCGACATTTTCAATTTAAATAACGCAAATATAAGCTTAGAATTGATCAAATATTTAATAATATGTTTAGATTATGGTGGGCAGGGCCGTATAAAATCACACAGTCACATGACATCACTGTGGGCTTACAATTTTGCAGTCCTTGTGGCCTCTTAAGTCACTCACAGATGTAATTTTATTAAGAGGGGTACAGAGTTCTACTGAGAACCGACACTTACGTATTGGACAATAAATTAGATTCGTAACTGAAGTAATGATAAATTTATAAAAGAAAAATAAATAACTTACCAAAATGTTTAGAATAACGTTCATAAAACCGTCTTAGTTTAAAGAAGGAAAGTAAATGAGCACATCACCCTTTTAAAGAAGCTTTAAAGTTTTCAGGCTTGTCTCACTCAAAACCAGAGGAATGGCCAAGAGAAAAGAAGAGTAGATCAGTAGAATACAGATCATATTTTTAAGATCCGAACTAGCTGCAGGAATCGTTAAAACCACATGCTTTATGTTGCAAATCAGGTGCTTCTGTTACAGGACGAAACTACAAGAAATTCAATGAGAAAACAACACTTCAGTTCATGATTGATTATATGCGTCATTCCCATATCCTTCGGAAACAAGACTTTTTAGTAACACAAAAATATATAGGTCTGTAAACAAGACATTAAAATGATAATGTCAAACAAGACTTTATAGTAACACACAAACAAATAGGTCTGGAAACAAGACTTTACAGTAAACACACAAACATAGGTCTGTAAACAAGACATTAAAATGACAATGTCAAACAAGACTTTATAGTAACACACAAACAAATAGGTCTGGAAACAAGACATTAAAATGAGAATGTCAAACAAGACTTTATAGTAACACACTAACAAATAGGTCTGGAAACAAGACATTAAAATGACAATGTCAAACAAGACTTTATAGTAACACACTAACAAATAGGTCTGTAAACAAGACATTAAAATGACAATGTCAAACAAGACTTTATAGTCACACACAAACAAATAGGTCTGGAAACAAGACATTAAAATGACAATGTCAAACAAGACTTTATAGTAACACACAAACATAGGTCTGTAAACAAGACATTAAAATGACAATGTCAAACAAGACTTTATGGTAACACACAAACATAGGTCTGTAAACAAGACATTAAAATGATAATGTCAAACAAGACTTTATAGTAACACACAAACATAGGTCTGTAAACAAGACATTAAAATGATAATGTCAAACAAGACTTTATAGTAACACACAAACATAGGTCTGTAAACAAGACATTAAAATGACAATGTCAAACAAGACTTTATAGTAACACACAAACATAGGTCTGTAAACAAGACATTAAAATGACAATGTCAAACAAGACTTTATAGTAACACACAAACATAGGTCTGTAAACAAGACATTAAAATGACAATGTCAAACAAGACTTTATAGTAACACACAAACATAGGTCTGTAAACAAGACATTAAAATGACAATGTCAAACAAGACTTTATAGTAACACACAAACATAGGTCTGTAAACAAGACATTAAAGTGACAATGTCAAACAAGACTTTATAGTAACACACAAACATAGGTCTGTAAACAAGACATTAAAATGATAATGTCAAACAAGACTTTATAGTAACACACAAACATTGGTCTGTAAACAAGACATTAAAATGACAATGTCAAACAAGACTTTATAGTAACACACAAACATAGGTCTGTAAACAAGACATTAAAATGACAATGTCAAACAAGACTTTATGGTAACACACAAACATATAGGTCTGGAAACAAGACATTAAAATGACAATGTCAAACAAGGCTTTATAGTAACACACAAACATAGGTCTGTAAACAAGACATTAAAATGGCAATGTCAAACAAGGCTTTATAGTAACACACAAACATAGGTCTGTAAACAACACCTTAAAATGACAATGTCATACAAAGATATATTTACTTTTATAACACTGGAACTCACCGACCCCGCGTTATTACTGGTACGTGGCGCGTCGACAGAGGCTGATCATAAAAATGACAGAATCGTCAATTTAGAGAAAACAGCAAACACAAAAATTATAGATTGTGAAAATGTCTTGACAACTTCAAAACCTATATATTTCTATGCATAGAGAATACTCCACGACAAGACAGACAGACTTCAGGATATTTTAATGGAGTTACGCTAATTGAGTGAATAATGATATATCAGCACCAGTCCAGTTTTTGTGAGTTAAAGAGCTATTGCTGAAAATTAAGGAAGCGAACGAAAATAGCTGAGTGAAACTTTAATTATTTATCTTGCACATACTGCTGCTTTATTCACTACTAAATGAGAGAAATGTTTATTGTAGAGAGCTGTTTCAAGGAAAAGCACTACCTTAATTTCCTGAGGCTACCCATTTGTGTGGAAGGTTTTTTTTTTTCCACGCCGCGTGTCTTTGGAAAATTAAGAGAACACAGCAATCTTTGCTGTGCATATATTTGGATTGGTCGAGAAGGAAGGCAGTGCTGGCTTCAATGTTCAACAGACCTCAGTTATATTGAATTTTCGTCTGAGAATAGAGAACGAATTAGGTTTTTAAAAAATGGACAAGAGACGACCTCGTACAGCAAATCATAAAAGCTGCTGCTAATGTACACAAAACTCCTCAAGGCATTTGAAAGGCAACAAGTTCTGTTGTAAATAAAAGCAAGATTTTTCGTAAGCATCTAATTTATTTCATCAAGTGGGATGAGTAGTTAATATTTTGAAATTGCTTTTTTTTCTGATAAAATAATAAAATTATTTAAAACAATGAATAATAAAAATTATTTTATTCAATTGTCCATTTTCTTTACGTTTCTCGGTTTTCATCAATATTTGCTTAAAGGACAAGAATTGGACATAAGCTGAAACAATATTTGTCACCCAACATAACTAAATTAATAAGTCTAGAAATCTGGCACTCATTTGGTGGGACATCCTCTTTATAATCTTATAGCTATATGAACCATACTTACTCGTATGTACGTGAAAGCTAAAGCTATTCTATTACAGGCTTGGACAGGCCCTTAGGGCTCCACGAGGTTGAGGCTCCCGGAATTTTTAAACATGAAGGCAGGAAGGTTGTCACCCCTAAACACCGGCCGCCTTTACCGCCCCCAGGGACAACCCTGGTACCCATTCCTGTTAGAATCCCGGTCTACCCTATCGGAAATCGAACCCCCGACCTTCCAGCTTGTAGCGCAGTGCCTCAATCAACTGCGCCACTGCGTACCGCTACGTATGTGCGTACACGTACCTATCACATTCCTTCCGTTTGAGTACAGTCTAACAACGCTGGTATTACTTCCAGGCTACGTGCAACCCACACGTGGACCTGTATCAGGAAACACACTTTCCGGCGTGAACAGTTTCCACTTGCCCTCTTTGCACCTTGCATTACAAATGTCCCTAGCCGTGCCATATACTATTAAATTGTGCTTCTATGGTAGCAATGTTTATGAACATCGAAATGACGTGCTTGTATGAATTTAAATGTCCCATTTAATAAAACTCGTCTAGCAGTTTTTGAGTTGAAGTAGAGAGTTGAACACGCTGTTGCACATGATGTGCTCGTGTTCTCATGCAAATCGTACAAAAGCGCACGGTGGCTCGAGCATACGTAAAGAATTCAGCATAGTGCAAAAGTACAATCTTTTGAAAAAATTTAAAGGGGAAACCGGAAGGAGCAATAACACCTTTGGGACCTTGGAATGATAATATTACAGTAGGATGTGAAAAAGGGTGTGATGTGAATTAACCTGATTCAAGACAGGAAATAATGACGTGGTGTTTGAAAAGGGTAGTCAATCTTCAAGTTACATAATTGGTAATTTCTTGATTACCTGATTATTTTCTGTTTCTCAAGAAGAGATCTTCTTCACGGTATTCCTTTCTGCCATACAGAGATTACAGTTTAGTAGAGAAAAGTGTAAAAAGCGGTAAATTTTACGTAGTTTTAATTCTCAAAATACAATATTTTTCAAATATTGCATAATTTACAGAAATGTAGGTTTGGATTTCAGTGACTCTTTTTAGTGTCTTGCAGTCAAATTCCTAGTTTCTATGTTAGATCTCTGGAAGTCAGTAGGAAAATTTTCAAATATTTAAGTTTGTAAGTTACGCTACGGTAAGCAGTAGACATAAATATTGAATTTAAAATACTCGTACTTTGCAATCTGAAACCCACGGCTTCCTATTGTTATACAACGTGATAATCTTAGGTTCGAATTTAGTTCAGTTTCTAACAACGGCCTAGCGATTTCATTCCCAATTCAAAATAATTTTCCTGAATTTTGATGACACTTTAATTAATATATCTTATTAGTCCTATAGTAATTTTCGTTGAGGTTAGGCTTTTGTTTTTATATTACGTTTTCTCTTATTCTTAACAGTGACTGCTAGGTTATACTATTCAGGCAAGACATAACACTGTAGTGGAATGTCAAACGTTAGAGCAGCAGAATGGTGTTTGCAACCAAACACGAGGCTGCTAACTGCGCGCTATAACTGACAGCAATTTACAGATCCTGCTAAACGACAGATATATTCGTCATCAATATCTGCAGAAGAAACATTCAAGCATTCTCCTGTGTAACTGAGCTCAAGAAAATGAATCAATACATTTCCACGGGAAGTGAGAATATCGCCACTAAGACATAATGTTTTATTTCCTTTTCCTTTATGCCCTATCACTCTTATCTCATTTTTCATTTCTACCTACCTCACTTCTTGATCGTATTATTTTCTTTTCTGCCGATTCCTTTTAGCTTCACCTCGTTATAGTGAAAGTGAATTGAAACATTTGCCCAGACGCTTTCGAAGAAAGACAGTGACACATCCATCACGAGAAAAATGTTTCTAATTTATCTTGGACAGGTGAAAGCAAATTCCCGTGCATTTTAATGGAGGTAATGCTGCAGTAATGATAACACTAGCAAGGTCTGTAACGAAGTATCACACGATGAGATTAAAATAATGCCATGCATGTATATTTAGACTGTGAATCAATTCATAACAAAAAATGTTTTGTTTAACGAGGATATTTTCAAAGTTCTCTACTTAAAATCAGATTATTTTAAGCTTAGCATGATGTGGGTCAATGAGGTGAATACCAGATTTAGTCGTGTATGAAATACTGGCGTTTATGCTGTAAATGGTCATTTCATATCTCCAAAGGCAGCGACTGTCGTTTCGATGTAATGCAAAAAAATAACCAGCTAAGAATGTTTAGTGTTTAATATGGACTGAGACTTAACTGATAAAAATTTCTCTTTGCTAAGACACGACGCTTAAACATTATTATGTTTTTAGACGCGTTCACAAAAATGTGAAAAGCAACTATTAGCTTCGTCATGTCTGTCCGTCCGCATCAACAACTCGGCTCCCACTGGACTAATTTCATGACATTTTATAGTCAGTATTTTTCGAATACTTGTCGAGAAATTCAAGTGTTATTAAAATCTGACAAGAGCAAAAAGTACTTTGTTTGAAGACGTTTGTACATTCATGGCAATGCCTCGCTGAATTCTCAACTTAGAATAGGGTAACTTTTCGTCTATTGAGAGCCTTCAGGCTCCATAAAATGCTGGAAAATTTTGTACTACCTGAGCAACAAATAGCTTCTCATGAAGAATTCTGCTTCTTGAAGTTAGATTACTCCCCACGTCTGCTAAAAGTACAGTCCTTGACATCTTTCCAGGGGCGTAATTGGAGGAGAGGGGGGGGCGAGTATTGCAGGCGCCCCCGGCTGCAGAGTACAAGTGGCAGCAAAGTGGGCGGCAAAATGTATATTTTAAGAAAAAAAATTATTTTCCTTGCTCAATAAATTTAAAATTTTAAACCAAATAAGAGTAAATTCGACAAATTAAGATGATTTTCTTAATTTTTATAATTTCTCTTCGGGGTGGCCATTGTGATTACTCTTCCCGTGAGCCAAAAAAAAAACTAGCTACACCCCTGTATCTTTCTCAGTGTAATCACTTGAGTACATTGTAGGATAAACAGCCACACACATTATAAAACCTCTCATTACGCGATTTAAACATTCCTCTGATTATCTTTTTTCGTTTTATATATTCGCAATACTACTTTTAAAATCAGACTTAAAACAGTCTCCTCAACCACAAAAAAATTTGGTTTCACCCTGTGTAAAATTACGTTTTAAAATAATCTGCATTTTCTATAAGGACGGATGTTATCATATATTTCTGGAATTCACCTGTCCTTAATTCAGCGATTCTGTGCTTTTGTATGAAGACGCAACTTCTGAAGCAACGAATACCTGCACATCTGCCTACGTGAGTCATTACACAAAAACCAGATCACGATATTGTGCGGTATAATGTGATAGAGCAGATATGGATATAGGCAGACGGCAACACGAAGGAACAGAGATACAGCCTTCCAGATAAGCAAGCTTACGAATACATTCTGAGATGAGGTGGGCATAAGATTACAGGCGTAACCAACAAATGCGGGCGAATGGAAGCAGAGATAATCAGAAAGCAAGGAAGAAATGCACACAGATGAGGCAATATCAATATAATGCAGGCTTTGGAACCCAGCAGTAGGCAAGCGCCACGTGTACAGCAGACTCAGATCCTCTTACTGATGCTACAACGCGTTTATTGACACGAGCGGTAGGGCACAGTGCGTACCAAGGAATGGGTATCGACGTGTAGACTAATGTCGACTCAGATTTAACGCATTAAAAAACTTCTAATTCAGCTTCTTATTGCTTAGTACATCTTGTTCGCCTGGATGTTAATTGGTTGCAGTCATATTAGTATTATTATTAGCGTTATTACCAAGCGATCGCACTGCATATGAGCTCCTGAACGGTCTGGAAATACAAACTCTTTTCTTGTATTTCTTTAAATATTAAAACATTAAAAGATTTTTCAGGTAAATATGTCAGGGCTGAACAGATCAATATTTAGCAGTGGAAAGGTCCAGTTTGAAAATAAAGTAAAAAGGGCTCCCATAAATTTAATTTCATTTATTTGTTCGTCATTCTCTTTATTCTGCTTTACTTGTTCTACAGGTGGACATAGGTGCATATCGAAGCCATTCATGAATTAACGCCAACTGTCGGATACTAACAGTAATTACGCCCTCTAATGATTCTTAAACTTTATCTTTTAACCTACATAAATACCGTGTACCAATCTTGTATATGACGAACCATTTTTGAGAAAATCGGCCTGACTTAAGCTCCATAAAAGGCTGGGTTTATATTCGACTTCCAACGCCTAAAATTAAATTCGCCCACTAACGTTTAGTGCACGTACCCATCACCGACTTTCTTCAAATATTTTCATTGGTTTCGAATATGTAAAAGTACTGTCTGACTGATGGAGAGCCACTTGGTCAATGATCCACGCCACTAGCGAAGTTCGAACAAACTATCCGATATTCCAGATGGGTCAAATATTATGTTTAGATTTCGTGCCCAAAGAAGCTCAAAAAGCACGGAAATTGAAACAAAAGTAATAATAAATGTGTAATTGTGAGTGATATTGTTGTGTGTTTTGAATACGAGATAAAGGAAAAAGTAAATGTGATCCGGCACTTAATCACGCACACAGTGAATTATACCCATGTGTTTAATTTAGGATATAATGACGACTTACTCCTGTGCTTAATCGATCACAACGTCATGAAGAATAAATACATTCACACCCCTCAAAATGAAGTCATATTCAAAGAAGCCTACGCCTATATCTTCTTCAAAGACTTCACTAACGGTCTTACTTAGCTTGACCAAAACCAACAAACACCAAAGGTTTCATTACATTTTGGACTAAGAAACAAACATAAATATAGTGGCAGGTAAACGTGGGTAATAAAGAGAGTACACTAGTACACACCAAGTACAAAAGCATAACCTGTGAGAAATTCTAGAAGAGGATAAATAGAAGTGAACAAGCGATGTAAACAAACAAAGATTGTCAGATGAGGATGTAACCTCGCATAGAAGCACATTATACGAATAAATTCATACGTATAAAGAGATGAACAGATACGCATACAACCCTGGAAAAGCTGGTGAACTTCAATAGTGATAGGACAGGTGGTGTGCAGATAACCTTATACTACCGTATATGCATTTATACCTTCCCTTCTTTGTTTGTTAATAAAGGCTCTGTATCAACAGAAAAGAGTATGTAATACTCGTATATACTGATTTGAAAGAGGTGTGGGAGGGATGACGAACCTACCGATATTATGCATGTGCTCCTAGTACAGCACAGCTTTTGCCTGGACAGTACAAAAAATTTAGCCTGCTATCATGCTGGTTTATTAGATAGAATTCTAACCTCGTGACCTACGTGTACAAAGAAGTGACACTGGCTGAACTGAGGCAAACAAATTACCTTACCTAGTACACGGCCATTACAGATTCAACTCTACACTTTATATCAAGCAGGGAGACAACACTGAAGACTGTAAAGTTAAATTCCACAGTCCCTCTATGCACTCCATTAATTCCCGATTTTACGCTTATAATTGGATTCGATTCCATACAGTGCAGATAAAAATCTATGGCTTATGGAGCTAATTAATATCAGCCAGCTTTTCAGTAACACGACACACAGGCCTATATGCATGGATAACTTTTATTTGTATTGCCTTCAACGCCTACAGAATATCGAAAACTTCAGGTATGTTACTAAAATGTAAACGTCCATATTTTCTGTCATTCATTCCTCTAAGCGAGCAGTGTCTACAGAACTGATAAAGATTTGTTTATTCTTCCTACAAAGTGAAAGCAGAAGTGTGCCGATTGTGACAAAGATGCAATTCACCAATGCAATTCTTCAAATCCTTCAAACGGCAGGAAATGAATTATGGCGCACGGAGAGTTAGCAACTCAAGTAGGCTACTAGACAGTCGAACGGGGTCTCTACATTATGAATTATGAATTATGGCGCACGGAGAGTCAGCAACTCAGGTAGGCTACTAGACAGTCGGACGGGGTCTCTACATTATGCCTATGCAAATTCCTGGAAAGAACGTATCAAAATTGATCACAAAATTGGCCTGTATATTTTATTTGTAAACTAATGGTTGAAGCGCATTGGTCCTTCGACAGTGGGAAAGTACGCTCTTTCGGGGTTAGCACCTTGGTAAAATTCAATCGTGGTTTCGAAACCTGTTCCAGACACGTATATAGTGTATGTTCATGTTTACTTTGTTGTGTTTTCCTTTGAGGAACCAATATCCTGTCCACGGAGTCCTATCAACTGCCGATTTGAGACTGGCCACTGAATTGGAGCAGGTTAGAGGAAGTAGCTCATGAAAGCTACCAGAGAATTGATGAATGAAATAAGATACACATACATAAACCTGGAGAATGGCAAGCCACGAGAACAAAGTGAACAGAAATCTGAATAGGGGCTAAGAGAATTGCAGGATGGGAAGATAAGTGAATAGAAGCATCAACAGAATAAGACGGGATGCTATATATCTGAGACTCAGGTACACGAATGCCGGTCAGTTGTAATCGAATCTACATTATCACTCCAGTCTGTCACGTGACGAACGTTAAGCTCAGGTGACGTCACTCCACCTCCATGCAGATTCAATTACCCTTTTTTTTTGCCGTCTTCCCTCTTACGTTTCTTCATCTATCTTCCCCTTTTCTCCCAAGGGATGCAATCCCAAAGGCGCCCCCCCCCCCGGGCTTAATTCTGCTTCTCAAGTACGACAGCTACATTGCGCTGAAAAAGAAAACAAATTGCACAGAATTGTTTCGTTTTCCCAGAAACGTGATAACACAAGACTCCAAAAGCAAATATTTCTCAAATATGAAGGCATTCAGAAGCAATCAGCATTTAATTGTTGGAAGTACGTACAATGGAAACAAAATATCTTAATATGAAACAGGGACTTTGAATAGTAAGATATTCCACAATGGCTGCCATGTTACTTTAAATTACCAAACACATCAAAGCATATTCTTTGAGATATTCTAACACCTGACAGAATTTGTGGTGAATTTAAATAAATTAGATACAACTTAAATTCTGAAACGGTATTTTCTTCCTAATCTGTCGATGAAAAATAGGTCTGACTTACATGAATTTAAGCAGGTTAAGGCGAGGTTAACTTCTGGAAGCCAGCAACATTAAGATATTGCAATAGTGATACATTCATATTATGTTTATACATTTCTGTGTCATTCGTATGAACATCGGAAAATGAAGACTGCAAAGAGTAGGTTATTTCATTTTGTAGGAGAACAACGCAGGCTAAGGAAAGATGGAAAGTTTCTTTAACTATTAGCGCGATGTATAAACTAATGTCATAATATTGAAATAAGACATTTTTTAGCATTTCTGCGGCAGTTTACCTAAATTTACATGACAATGTTTACCGAATATTTTATGTTTCCTGACTATAAGGCGCCTACTGTAAAATATGCGTCATTATACTTAGCGTTTCAAATAAATCCAAAATATCCACTTTATTAAATTCTGTCTCCCACAGACATTTGCAGTGCCGATACAAGTTATTATGAAACTAATATCCACATTATGCTACCTTAAAATCTATGTTAGTTTATTATTATTATTATTATTATTATTATTATTGAGAAAATTCTTATTTGCCGAAGGCCACTAACGAATTATGCGACTGGCACACGTTGAGCGTTTGTCAGTCATCCCTGTGTCCCCTGTGCCTTTATTGTATATCCACCTTTCATGTCAACGTCAGCTCAGAATTTTCTTCCAGCGTTTCTTTATTTATAAACACGTTTGTTTATTAAGGACAGAGTGATTATTCTTGCATATCGATTGCAAAATTTATGTAACGGCAAATTTTTCCCTGCGCCTGCCGTGAAGGCGTATGGGGGAAGTAGAAAAATAGGTCTATTCATTTTAAGCGCGTTCGCAAAATTGTGACAAGGCGACTATTAGCTTCTTCATGTCTGTCTGTCCGTCTGTCTGTCGGCCCGCATACAAGAACTCGGCTCCCACTGGACGGATTTTCAGGAAATTTGATATTTGAGAATTTTTCGTAAATCTGTTGAGGAAATTCAAGTTTCATTAAAATCCGACAAGAATAACAAGCACTTTCCGTGAAGACCTGTGTACAGTTATTATAATATCTCCTGAACCCTTCTTAAAATGAGAAATATTTCAGTCGACGTTTATAGAGAAAATCAAAACACACATTTTATGTTCAATAACTTTTTTCAGAAAATCGTGCCGTTTATGAGATAATGTGGAAAAATATGGTGGAGCCAGACAGGTCACAGGTGGCAGTATAATACGGCGTATGCGCTTTGCATGCTGGATAACCAAGGCTACAGACACACACTCAGAATATGTAATATTATTGCTTTTCCACTGCAACAATGGTTACGTGAATGCGCCTCAATGTTACGGTTATACGTACATTGCCGGTCTTATTACTCTCATTACTAGATAGATTTGAATGGTTAGCCTCAGGCTCCGGTCACTTTAGCCATGGGTAAAGGGTCCCTGCTACCCATTCAATAGGAGGCGTGCGAATTTTATGATAATTACTGTATTATTTTGAGTCTTTGTCTAAAAAGACCGTGCTATGCTTTCTCAATGTGAAAAATCAACATCTTTTTTCTTTTTTGGAGAAGGGACCCGCAGTAGAAGCTACGGACGCACCGCAGCCTTAAGACTTATTATGCAACCCTATGATGAAGATGAAGAGAAAGATGTTAAGTTTTTTCCAAGTAATGCAGCACCGGTGGAATGAAATTGACAGGGAAAAACCGAAGTACGCGGGGATAAACCTGTCCCAGTGCCAATTTGTCCACCATAAATCCCACATGGACTGAACCGGGATCGAACCCGGGCCTCCGCGGTGATAGGCCGGCTACTAACCGCCTGAGCCATGGCACGGCCACAATTAACACGGTTAATCCTCTCAGAATTTTACACACTAATATATGAAGTTAAACATTTAACGCTTAATCAAGTTTGCTTCAGTGCTCTCTTGAATCTTTTCCGCAAGTAAATAGACACACACACATTCACGTACATACTCGTACATAAGAATCCCTTGCACCAAATAGTAACTAACTACATGGAGCAGAGTCCTTTTTTGAAGACGCAGTTAAGAGAGGCTCAGGTAACAAAGAAACATCCTTCTTTTGTGTAACACCCGGTTTCAGAAGAAGAACCGGTGCATTCTTGCTTCAAAATTAGAAATATTTCAGTTAACGCTGCATAAAGCAACAGGAATTTGGCCACGCAGAGGGACTTAAGAAGGAAAGTAATTACGAATGAGGAATTCATTGAACTATAATAAGAGATTTACAAAATCTGAAATTATATGTTATAACTTACTGTTAAAAATTACTCACCCATATAAGACACTGCAATCACAATGCGCGTCTGTGTCACCTGTAAACCATTTTGTGACTGTTTTAGGCTTACACGAGTAGTATTTGTAATCTACAAAGCAGATACTGCAACACAGATCTTTGTAACGAACTGCCTTTCAACCTATAATACGTTTTGTATACTACTGGAAGGTTCAGTTTTATGACGGTACGATTGAGAATCCAATATTGCTATAGGCCATGAATTTTGAAAAATTTAATAAAAGAGTGGATAAATTGCACGAATGACTACATAAAATAAAGTGGCCATGACTCCTGAAGGACTAGTAAAAGCTTTTTTGTACAATTACTGCTACATAATGTCACTTGACCCAGGTTGAAATACTTATAATATTTGTGGCTTATTTAGCAACAATTTCAATAGTCACGTTATGTAGCCTACAGTGTCAAATGAGATGATGATTACTGAATAGTTAATTGGAAGTTACGTAGAAGGGAGCTGTCCTAGCCTAATGTGAAACGCTGTCACGTAATTTGGGTAGAGGGTGTGAGGAAAGCAAGAAAATGTTTCAGGTTATCTGGCTTACGTACTGACATTTGAAACGGGGACCTCCCGAATACAAAGAAACAGGGTTAGCATCTCAATGACGACGTCGGGTATTGTTATAGTACTGCAGAGATGAGACACATAAGGAAGTTCTGCTGCAGTACTAGCCTACCAATGATGAATATCTATGCATTTATTTCCCTTAATTGCCTTCTATCTTCCCGTATTTGTTACTTAAAAGTAAATTTGCTATTGTAGGTATGGGTTTACCTTATCTTCCTTCCGACTGTATTTTTTGGGGGGGCTTTTTAAATTTGTCACTAAACATCAATTCCCTTACCTTCTTAATGAAACATACTCCACACAAACAGCGTTACATAAAGCCTTTGTGAACGCTGCCCTCCTTCCACAGCTTAGCAGATCTGCTTCTGTGGTTATAATACATTGATGGAACAATACGCATTTTGGTCTGTGTTCACGTGTCACTTCCTTACAATGCAGCCAACCTAGTGATCGATGATGTTACTTTGACAACAAAGATTCATGGCTGCCAACTTTGCACAATCATGAACACTCCCGCTGAAATATTCACGAACAGTTCTCTTCATGTCGCTTGCTGTGGAATATTATCTTTCAGATTACGGAGCCGAACAAAGTGCTGTATCTCATAGCTGACATGTCTGCCTCAAAGTAAGACTTAAAGGTAACAAACAGTAAGAAAGGAAAAACGGGGAAACTCGGCCAAAATATCGACTCCCTTTAAAGGACATATTACAATATAAAGCAAGCAAGCTACTGTCGATTTTATGTGCGATGATGAAAATATTGCCTTGTTATTA
Source organism: Reticulitermes speratus (assembly GCA_021186555.1). NCBI lineage: Eukaryota > Metazoa > Arthropoda > Insecta > Blattodea > Rhinotermitidae > Reticulitermes > Reticulitermes speratus. The sequence goes on along the minus strand of JAJKFL010000001.1, from coordinate 33,066,419 downwards.
AGAAAACTAATTGGGCAGAATAATGTTGCAGCTCTTTAGAAATAAAGCAACTCATGTATATTTATGCACAACAAGGAACCTTCTGGTTTACACCGGTTACATAATATTAATAAGGTATAAATGTAAGGTGAGTGCTGTTTACTACATACCGAGCACTAAAGAGGAAAAAAAAAATCTGTGCTAAAGGATTTTTTGGGAAGAATTCTTGGAAAATGAAATCCTTCACGGAATAGGTCTGTATGAAATTAGCTATCAGTGTAGTTCCTACAGATGTAGGATGTGAGAGTATCAGCATTCATGCAAGAGTAAAATATATTAACTACCCCACCACTTTTTTCCCTTCGGACATCAACATCCTTTGTCACAAATACAAATCACTAAAATTTTACAAGTCAGTGAACATAATATTTAACACTGTATCATAATCAAAACTGTAAAACCACAATATAAAGTCAACTTGACTTTGTATTGTGGTGTATATATAGTATATCAACAGAATAACTAATGAATGTAATATGAATGTAACCTTGACCCCCTGAAGATGGTTCAACTGGAGCCGAAACATAAGTAGGGGATATTGAACAATACTTGATAATATAGTGCATTTGTTGGTTTTTTTTTAAAAATTGTGAATTATTATCAAAATGCACGGTAGATATAATGTGAAGATTTGTGTAAAGTTAATATTTAAGTGCAGATATTATTCGTCCACTTATTACACATTATGTCTGTAAAAGGCAACACAGATGTTTGTAAAGTTCAAGTATAAAGGTAATACAAGGACGCAGGAAAACCCGCCCAACCTGCAATGACAACGACTAAACAATACTACAAAATCGCAGGTAACACCACTTCCGTCACAACGCGACACAACAACAGGACTCTAGTTCGACTTCATCCACGGTCAACCGCCCGGCAGCTTTTTACTCCCTATGATACAACCTACCACAACACCAATAAATAAGTGTAGTGCATAGTGTTTCAGTGTTCTAATCATGGTACCAGCAAAAACTCACATCACATGTCTTAACAATACCAAAGGAAGAACACAAGTGAAAGCTTGAAAACTAGCAACCCCTGATGATGGCCCATTTGGACCGAAACATATGTAGGGTTAAGTGATAAGTTTATTTAGTTATACTTTTGTGCAATAAATGTTGGTTATATAAGTACAATATTATAAAAGTAAAGTTCACCCTAGAATAGGCCATGAAGGCCCCTCGGCGCTAGATGGGGGTGGGTGGTCAACCCCAAGCCTCGGCCGCTTTACCCTCAGGAATGACCCGGTACCCTTTATACAGGAGGCTGGGTAGGCCCCAGGGCCGGTCTGGATGGATGCTGTAAATCTCGCCTCCACCGGGATTCGATCCCCGGACCGTCCAGCTCGTAGCGAGTCGCTATACCAACTACGCTATACACATTAGTTCTAGACTAGTCCATCTTCAACCTGGCTGTGAGAATCGCATACTAATATCAATCAGCGCTGACTCTGTAATTTATCTGGCGATATTAACAAAAGTATCATACCAAAGGAATCGGAAATAAGAGCTTGGCCCTTACAGAAGTGCAGAGCTACAATGGAACAAGTATCCTCCATTAGGGTTGGTACACATTCCAACGCTGTTTTCAGGCTTGTAATTTGTCTTTCCTCATTATCAACAAAAAATAGACGCTTAAGATCTCTTAATTAGTTTATAAAAACGAAAAGTTTCTCGGAACGGAAGAGCAACAAAGGAACTTAGGTTCGACGGAGCTTAGGCCAGCCGCCATGAGTGAAATTAGCATTACAGCTTCTAAAGCGTGAAATTCATGGTCAAAAAAATTGTTCTAACTTCTCTGGTCGTGTAATGTGTAAGAATATGTTAAAAGTTTAATAATTATGTAAATGCGGTATTTCTTCTACATGCCTGTAATTCACTCACGAGAACCGTAAGAGTAGCCGATGTTAAATTTTAAGGACGTAACAACATTCTGTTGTCTTTATCTGTGTTTCGTAACAATGGCACAAAGAAAGAGACTATTTCTATTACTCTTGTTCCCAATTCCTTAATAATTTTTAAAATGCTATAACAAAACTTAATGTTGTTTGCAGATATCATTTATATTACTCCATCCCGCTATGGAAACACGTACAAGGGATACAAGTAGTGCCATGTCCATTTTATGTAATTCATCTGGAAGAGGAATAACACCGTTTTGAAGAAAGTGAACAGCTAGATATTCAGAAATATTTTCATTGCTAACAACTAAGCTTCCTGACAAACAACTGTCTTTCTCTTGTCTTGAAAGACAAAGCTTAGAACAGGCTGTTGGTTAGAGAGGTCACCTAATCTGAGACCATAAGTCGTGAATTTCACAAACTTTTATTTTCATAAACCATCGTGCTTAAGTTTCGTGATTTAAGTTTTGTATAAAAACTCACATTATATGTTTTTGATAACACGGCAAAATGTCGAAGATTCTTATCTTTATCCCGTCAACGTAAGATCGAATCACAACGCGTACGTTTGCTCTACGGCTGAGCTACCATTAAAAGTCACTATAGTTCAGGCCCATAATTTATGAAATTCGTCAGAGAATAAATGTACGGTAGATCAATTGTCAAAGATTTTTTGATAATAATTGGTTTATCTTCGAACATGTGACAGTTATGCCATATTCATACCGAAGTTCAGCCACAAACAAACCCTCCTATTTCAGTCCTATAACAGAGAATTATTTTCTAATGATGGCTTTAACCTATCCCGTTAGAAAGTTATTGGGTTCTCGGATCAGAGTCACATAAGTCTCTTTAAAATCTCACGCAATAAAGACTTGAAAAAACTTTAACGTGGTTTCTTCATGCCATCCTGAATTTATTATCCCTTTTGTTGTCAAGAGGCCTAAGCCACTGATAATAAGCGAATTTGTGATACCGAGTCAACAGAGCTAGGGCAATTAATATAAGTCCAAGAGCTGCATAATTCTGTGTCGTCCTGCATAGCTAGTGACCAGGCGATAAGCTGATTCTCACACTATTATATTCCAATCGAACGTGTATAATATTAATTTGAAACACTATTTTAATGAAATGAAACTCTATAAGGGGACTGGTTAAAATATATTGCTTCTATTCATAAAACCACATACCAATTCAATGTCGTCCACTTACACTTACTAGAAACTCTCTGGCCTTTAATTTCTGTATATAACGGCTTCACACTCTGTGTCACGTTCCTTCATATGTCACAATTTTCCTCATTGGTATAAAATTTTAAAACCAAGTTACTTCTTTTCTTTCCCGAGTTTCAATAATATTATATAAGAATTATACATCTTTCACTTCATGTACGCCAATGCATATATCTTCTTCTCGTATTACATCGTATGCTTTGTGTGTGACATTTCACCTTAAAAGTCCCATGTCTTGTGCTATGCAACAACCAGTAAATCCACTATTGAAAAGTATCTGCTGAATAATCCGAAAGAAATTTCTGACATATGATCGGTTGAATAAATTCTTCGATTTACGAAAAGTTTCCCACGAAATAAAACTGCCAGGGGGTACACGAGTACACCCGTGTTACACGAAAACAAGCTATAATTGTTATTACAATTGCCACAAAACCTTCATACAGAAAGAGTTCATTTGTCATTAGGTTTACAAAGGTTTCGCTGGAACAAATTAAATGTATTTGAGTAAGCTTTTTCACAACCATACAGAGTGCTCTGACAATCGTAGGTACTAATATCGAAGAACGGCTGGAAGCTATTGTTTCTTTGTGGTGAAAAGTGGATATATGGCATTCTATTCTGTGTACTTGTACAAAAGCTAATAAATAGATCGCCTGCAGGGAAATATATCGATATCATATTGTTATGTCACATACAGACATGATAAAAGCTTGAACTGTGCAGTGTTACAGGTTGTAGTTTCCAACCCACATTTGCTTCACTCAAAACTATGCACGTGTATTCTCAGTAGCTGAACATTAGAAACACATATGTAGCTTATCACATGGTACAGGCTTCATATAATATGTAACCGTTGAAATAAAAATAATCTAAAAGTAAATGAAAACGGAACATTGAAACTGCTTAGATAAGGCACAAAGCAAACACAGCACGGACTGAATTCCATTTATACGTTACATTTATTCGAAAGGTTCTTTTTTATTTTATTGTAACTCAGTGGACATAGCACAGAAAGCCTGACACAAAATGGCCGCTAGGTGTTTCAGAAGTGACATTAATTTAATGGGATTGGAGCAAGCAGCTTGCGTTTAATTTACTGCGGCGCCGGTCCCTTCCGCATGGCCACAAGTTTCCGTGCTTTATCTGTGCGTCACGAATGTACAGATTCACAAAAAACAAAAACAAAATGGAGCTCTGTACTACAAATAATTACGCTCACTTGTTTTGCATTTTTTCGTTATACACTCCTCTCTATTTACTAAATATTTTATTAGCTAAAATATCTCTCATAAATCTTACTGCACCAGCACCACGTGGAACGTGCGGTGTAAACTGATAATAATCTTAGACGGCTTCACTTCAAAAGTTAGTTATGAACTAAATTATAAGTAACCGTCAGTTCACTAATTTTAGTTTTAAATTGACAGTTATTTTTAGTTTAGTTGATGTTTTATTTTTTAATTATTATTTTAAGGGTATATATCGAAAAAAGCGTTAACTACATTACGTGAATACATTACAAGAGAATTCTCTTTTCCCACGAGCTACCAGACTGGCTGTGGGGTCCACCAGCCTTCCACGAATTGGTACCGAGAGCGCTTTTCTTAGGGATAAAGCAGTTGGGGGGGGGGGGGGGCAAAGCTGAACTGTAACTTGTGTCGATTTTAAGAACGAATGGATCTATCCCTCACTCCTCGATATTCATATGCACAGTTTTACAAATTCTTTCTAAATTACAACGTCTTTATGTATCAGGAGGATAATTTTGTCTGTGTCCTAGATCAAGTGGAAAGACGCTCGATTTCAAACACACGGCAGGGCAAAGAGGATTTGTTTTGGACAAGCGGCAAATTTGCTTGTTGTCTTATAATAAGCCTATTTCGGCGTTGCCCTGTCAATTTTTACTCCATGCCAATCTGACGCTAAACTGAGAGACCTGAGTTCCCTGTATCTTATCAGAACCTCGATTGTTACTGACCGGAATAAAGAGTAGACTCTAAATGAACAATACAGAAACATGCATTTTACAAAACTTGCTCTCACATTATCATCATTGTCATTGTCATCATTAAAATCATCATCATCATCATCAAGACAGCTATAAACAAATGCCACGATTTTGTATAAATATTCATAAAACGTCGTCCCTCTTCTTCTTGGTCGTCAAAGGTTCCTTTGGTAGTGAGTTATAGTTCACAAATCTTCGAGCTGTTCTACTTGGAACCATCCGTAAGAGTTAATCCTGCAAATTCTGTTGCAGATTTTCAATCTTTTTCTTTGTGTAGATATGCCTATTTGTGCAACATTTTTCAAACTTTTTGTAAATGAAAGTATTCATTACCATTTCAAAGACTAAAATTAATTTACATCACATAAAAATATTCAGATCCACCTCACAGAGAACACAGTTTGTCTCCATTAAAAAGACTAACACATAAGGTTGGAAAGGTAAAAACTCGCTATCTAGTAAAAGAATCACGTGGAACACACAAAGAACTACTTCTCTACTGTGTGAGGGAAACGTAGACATGTACGTTTACACCTATTATTGCATAAATTAAATGTTCAGACCTTAAACGTTAATCTTTCCTCAGATACATAATAAAATTCAGACATAAATAACCTTGAAAATAAATAGGCCTATGAGAGTACTTTAGTTTTAGAAATGATGATGGAACATATCAGTGCATATTGACATCAAAATACAGGCGCCAATGTGACCGTCCGGATATAGATTGCTCTGGGCCCCCGACATATTTCATCGCGCGATTTGTGTCCCGGAAATTACCCCTGATGAAACCTTTTCCACGGCCCATTTATCTGCAAGGGTATAAAGTGTTTTAGGTGTAAATCGCAGCACATAAATCAAGCAATGTGGCCTGACTCGTCCTCTTTTACTAGCAAGCTCAAACCCAGTCTGGCTCAGCCAGGCATTAACGTTTCTGCTGCAATATTGCGACCTTAAAGAACAATTTATTAAGACAGTAATGCAGAAAATGTTTTCTAAAAGTATAGTCACAGTGCAATATATTTTAGTTTTCTTTATTAATACAAGACTTTTCGAGCCCATAGTGCATGCATGACGGATTAATTTACCCTTCTCTCTCACAAAATGTCTGGGGGCGCAGTAATGGTATCATGCTTTCAGACACTTGGTGTGATAGACTGGCGAATCACAATAAAAGGTTAAACTTACAACATTCCCTGGAAGTTTTGAATCATTTCGTTTTAAGAGAGACTTGAAATTATCCTATTTATTTCTAGAAAACTATTTTATATCGAAATATATATTAGTAAAAAATAGTAAAATTCTTTATTTGCAGCCCACGTCTCTTGCTACATACGGCAGTATTGGCACACGAGTAAATTCTAACATCATATTAACTATTACAGAAGTTGTCAAGTGCAACAATTCAGGGTTCCGTATCAGACTGTTAAGTAATAGATCCAATACTTTTTAAAAACAATGTTTCCCTGTTTTTCCAAGAATGACGTACGACAAGCTACATAGTTCTTATGCTGTGGTAATAAACTTGATGTGGTAAATGCTAAACAAAAGTAAATATAATTAATCACAATTTCAGGGTGAGACTGGATGTAACGAGTTCAGGATAATATTTAATAGGGTTCTTTCGTGAAAACAGTAATTAGTGCTAGGATTCCATAACAGCAGAAAATGTGTTAACCAACTGAATAACTTTCTCCTTTTCAAGGAAGAGCACGAGCCGATGATTTTGCTACATAATTTGAGTGTAATTCATATTTCAGATAAAAATATAATATATTAAGTTGTTATTAAGAGCTTAAGTCACTCTTGCTGAACTTAAATTTGTAAATCTGTGTTCTAAAATGTGTACTAAAATATCAATACTATAGATACGCAAAAATCGTGTTAGTAGGGTAATATATTCATTCGTGAGAGATTCGAAATTTATAACACGTTACATTATCTAATGCCATCTCCTTATTTAATTGTAAGTTATTTATTTATTTATCTTAATTTAACAGCACTTTCAGTACCTTATTCAGTGAGTACTAAAATGGAAAACATATGGAAGCCAGAGGTAATAACGTTAAATGAGGAATTATCCTGATATTTTCCTGGACGAACTTAGGATAACCATGAAATATCTGACTTCAACTGCGTCCCGGCAAAGAATGGAAATGGGTAGATCCCGAACACATGTCAAAATTCTTACTTGGCGAATTAGCTAACTCGGTATAAACATTTCATAAGAAAAATTGGTGTGTGTGCGAACTTCGCATAGGAAACACAGTGTGTAATTCCATACTTGAACTAATAGATCGATTTTTATTAGACTTGGTGTTACTAACATCACGGACGTGCGAAGGTCTGAGAAGGGAACGAGCATGTCACCTCTTAAAAGGGAGTTCCACCAACTGGTTCTACCTGTAGCATTGTACGTGGAAAAGATTCATATAAATCACGTCAGTGTTTTTGTGGATTTTCTTGAAATTATTCTTTAATTTTGCAGCCGCAATGCCTATTTGATAATGTGTAAGTTCACATTTGAGTTACTTGTCCTCAGGTACAACTATACACTCACTTGTAATACTCTTTTAATTAGCTGCGCTTTAGACTACTGTACTAGTCTGGTTGACGATCCGCAGAAAACAAACGAGACGCATTTGTCATTGTCTTTGCGACGCGAGATACTATTTTCTTATTACGAAGTTGTAAGACATTTGAATTAAGTGAGAGTGAATTAAAATTATTACATACCCATGTTATATGAAGAGAGGACTGTAATACAAAACTGCCTTCTAGAGTAATTAATTAAAATAGATGAAATATTTCACATGTAACATTTAATTAAATCGAAAGAGCATGTTCGAGCAGATATACGTTTCAGATTCAGAAACTGGTAACCAGGTAATTATTTCTAACAGTGTGCGCGTGCTGGTGTTTTTTTTTTATTTTGTATAAACTGTTCACAGTTTTAAAGGAAATCTTTTATTACACTTAGCATTTCAACCAAGCCAGGAATTTATAAAAACTGAAATGTTACAGGAACCTGTAACATATAAAGTATATGCCTCAAACCTCAAAGGTCAAAGATGATCCAAATAATCCTTACCTTAAAATTAAATTTCCACGTCTAAGAAAAATAGTATTTCAGGTAAAAAGATTAGTCGGTTTGTGCTGAAAGCTAAACGAAACTAAGAGATAGATGTTACAGGAAACTTTTTGAATCTATTGAATTTTAAATCAGTCGAAAAGTAGAGCTACTGTCATTTTGAGTACGTTAAAAGATAGGTAGGCCTATACTCCCCAGGAGTGCAACAACAGAAATATGTTTTACAGTCCAGGACTGATCTCTGCGGCCCACTTCCTATTTATTTCCCAGGTTCTATGACCGTAAAGCTGAGTGACGAGCTGTACCTCCATCGGCTCACAGTTGTAAAGATTCCGAACAAGAAGAAGTGCCCTTTCATTGAATTTTGACAAGAACATTAACTTTAATGTATGCCGTCATTCGCTCTAATCTCTATTTGGTTTTCCCTTTCACGAAGACAGTTAATAAATTAATGGAAACTTTGAAAAGTGGAAAGGAGTTGGTTCGTAAATATCGACCTAAATAATGTATGAAACATTCTGCGCATAGAAGAATTTCAGATATGCTGATGGTGAGAAGGGTTGAATTTGTATCTGGTGAGTTTAATATAATGGAAAATTTTATTAATCAGGAGATAAAGTGTAAAAATGAAACAGATTATTAAATTCTGTGTCTGTCTCTTTCGTATTGCTGATGATCTCACACAATAGGCTACACTGAACTATTTAAAGGAAAATAAACGTCATAGGTTCTGTAACAAATTTATTGATTTTATGTCAATATTAATCTGTTTAATTGATACAGATCCATTGCAAATGACACTTAAAAATAAAATTTTGTTTATAGGAATTAGGACTAATCTACCTAGCTTGTAAAATTCTATAGTCTGTTCTCTTTCTCTGTGAAGTGAAACCTGCACTATGTTTTCATAGAGCTCACTCTTGAGCAACAGGCTAAGTCCCTACGTGGCGTGTACAAAATAATTACACACACATTTCTCAACGTAATCATATATAAAGGGGGACAAATGACGTGACTGAAATTTCCCGCCGCTTTAATTACAACTTTTCCCACTTTCAACAGGAAGCTCATACTACATGGAAAATATTAATATGCCGTTTCATCTAAAATACTTTCACCGAGGCTCCAAAATAATGCAGAAAACTGAAAGCGCTACTGCCGGAAAATTGAAAAGGGAAGAACGAGGAAAATATTTCAGGATTAAAGGATTTTTTCACCTGTAAATACTTGTAAAATATTTTCGTATTTTACTGTGATCTTCACACCGAAGTCGTGCATATCACGAATAAAGCATACAGAAAATTGCACTCTTTCAAGTTCAACCCCAGTTTACTTAAATTTACATGGATACGTGTGTCCATGTTTCGACTTTCTTGCCAGCTTTTGGGGCTTCTTTCATCATTTTTTCAGGTTTATTATCGTAGATATAGGCAAACTCTTGACATCAAAGCAATAGTGCACGACTATGTGAATTAAACACCTGGAGCTCAGGTTTTATTTATTTTGTTTTAACCACAGAAATTATTGCCATGTATGGAAGTTCACACATAGAGATCATTAGGCCTGCAATAACGACTGAAGAGTTAATCCACTGTCTGCCACTGCTACAAGGAACATGGTCCTTTCTTAAAAGTTAACATACGTTCAACTATTCACGAAAGTAGCTAGCTACCTGTCATGCAATTTACAAAAGTAGCTAGCTACCTGTCATGCAATTTACAATGTCATTACTCTCTACCCAATTCCCCATAACAGTAAGAAACCTGTCTAAATGTGCCCAGTACACAATTCCAAATAATATTTTAGGAACAATTTTAACATTATTCTCTCCTCCGTGTCCAGCTCTCCGACGTAGTCTTTTTTCGAGTTCTTCATTTTGAATTCCGTAACAATTTGTCATCACCATGAATGCTACATGCCCGGGCCTTCTTATTTTCCTCTATTTTACAGCTCTATTGACACATGGCGAAGTGACAAAATAATAAACCCTGTCAGTATGGGATATTTTCCATAATTATTTTACTTCCTCTAACGTAGGTGCAAACATTTCCCTAAGCACTGTGTTTCTTAGGCCCTACGTTCTCTTATAAAGATACACCAAAGATACAAGCCACATAAGGTTCCTGCCAACGGTATTCAGAGATTCATACACTGTACTGCTCACAAATCACATTATCAGCATGGAATGGATATTCACGTGCGGCCAGTAGGAATGTCTTGTGCTGTAAACACATATCTTTTCAATTAATGCACATGCATTTGTTTGAAATTATTTCTCCAATTTTTTCTTATTTCTGTAAACTCTTTGAAAGCTTTGCTTGCGTGTTTTGGGTGTCTGTTATAAGAATGTAAGACTTTTACTTCGAATGGGCGTTGCATGGTTCATGACGCTTGTAATGTCTTCTTGTTAGTCTCCTTTAGCTGTGGAAGAACGTCCCTCGATCATGTTCCCAATAAGCTAGTTACTGTAGGCTAAGGTAAGTACGCTATTCTCTAGCTTTACTGTGTACTGTAAATTAACAATAGCCTTTGCTGCAGACATTTTCCACATAAAGTTTAGAGCTTTGAAGTTACGACAACACAGACCATGCATGTTGCCTTGTTAGAGAGATGCTGACGTAGACTATTTAATGTGCTCCTTGTTGCCTATCTTTCAGATATGTAAGATGTAATATGCTGAATGAGACGATACGTATGGTGGTGAAATAAGAAATGTGAAGGGGGCAGTCGCAGTCTGTTTTAAGAAAATAGCAGCAAATCTTCTACAGAAACTTAGAATGGGCAACAAAAACATCCGTAAGAAAGTCGGTGTGCTGGCCAAGGTTCAGACCAAGGGGTACACATCGTAATATAAAGCTTTTCCCTGCACCTACCCTCATCATATACTTTCCCCTGTTTATGCTTATTCCTACAAGCGCGCGTATCGAAAATGTTTAAAATAAACATTACATATTCCAATAAGCGATTAATTGTTATCGCGTATTCATTACAGGTAAAATAAACTGTGTATGTTAAATATCATTTGGAATATAATCTAACGAAATGTATGGGTTTCATGTTTGTTATAGTGATCTTTAGGCCGAAAACGATATTCTCGTGAAAAGTTTTGATTAAACCACATATATCAAATGTTATCGACATCCGTATAGTGCTCCGAGAAATTAAACGTGGCAAAATGCATATTACTTTCCCTCTGGCCAAATTCAGCAATTACATTAGTGCAATGAACACACAAATGAAGAAGAACTTTATAAAAATCAAGCTTCTTGATCTGTTCCCTCGACCTTCCGAAAAAACGTCAGGCCTTATATGATAAGGCCTTAATGTTTTCACGATCCCATGCATGCTGGAGGGTACTTTTTCAACAAGTTAAGGCCGGTAGCAATGGGGAACTGAATTAATGCGAAACATTCAACTTCATGAGGGTGACAGTCGACTTCTACCAGTACAATTAGCGACCCCTCTGAAAGAAAACATCGTTAAGTAAAATTGCATCACGCTCAGTAATTATGAGAGCGGACTCTCTTTCAGCTGTCAGTCATCAATACCACAACTGTGCATTGTCCTTGGCTTCCGACCAGCAGGGAATATGTTCAGTACAAAGACTTCCTCATGAAAATGTGCCTCCTTGGGAAGCTTTTGAAGATTGTATTCCATGAATATCTTTTTTGAAATGATAATCAAATAAGTCTCTTATCATTATAAAGGGAAAAATAAAATATGGTTGCCCTTCAAAAATTGCTATATAATTCTTGCTCGGCGCTGTACAGAAAACTAAAATAAACTTAATAGAATCCATGATAATAATAGAATGCATATAGAATAAAACAAAGCACTTTATGTTCCGTTCAACACAACCTGTATTCACTAAAACTATTCTTACACTACATGTTTCGGTCGTTCGACCATCATCAGGTGTGTAATATAAGAACACTCAGTACAAGGCAAAAGTGTAAAATTGTTAAACTTATTATTATTCATTCCGTATATTTTAACCCTATATTTATAGTCCGACAAATGTACAATTTAATCACATTAACTGTATAATTTCACTGTCGTACATGTTTCGAACCCTTAATATGGGCCCATCTTCAGGGACTCACTATCTCAAATCGCACACTATTTACACTATTTATTTGAGATGTAAAGTCCCTGAAGATGGGCCCATATTAAGGGTTCGAAACATGTAGGACAGTGAAATTACACAGTTAATGTGATTAAATTGTACATTTGTCGGACTATAAATATAGTGTAAAATTGTTGTCAGATCATATAAAATAATATAATATAATAAATATGTATAAATATGTTCGAGATCTCTGAGCGCATTGGTTTCCTTCCGACACTCTGAAGAATTTAGAGATGTACAAAAAATATTCAGGGTACACGAATATTACAAAAAAACTCGGCTGTTGAGTCGTCTAATGTTCATTCTTCCTAGCTGGGAGAACTTTATTTCAAAACTGAAATCTGCAGTTCTTTCCTTCGTGTTTTCCTCAGCCGATAAAACAATTCAGGGAGAGCAACCTACAGTGGGTCACAACATTTCTTTTACATACTTTCTAGTTCACCTTTCACAAATTACCGTGACGTTTTATCTTACATAACCTGTGGAGTTGGAAAAATGTCAGTATGCAGACTCATCCTACCAGTGTCTAAAGAATATCAACTACATCTAAGTAATAACGTAATTCAAATTTTGGAAATTCCGCATTCTTCCACATTAAAAATCCACAAATTTTCGGAAGCTGAATCCGCTTCGGTCTTCAATCTGAAGAAGGAAAAAGAAGAACGTACTCAGGTGGGTCAGTTAGAAAGAGATAGTCTCAATCCCCCGACATCAAGCAAAGCCTAGACCAAGAATGTATACTCGTAATGCGAAAAGTCACCCGCAGGAGGTAACCGATGTAAATGAAGTACAACTGCCACAGCAAGTTCTTTGGAAAAGCCTGAAAACAAACCTGCCTTCCCTGCTCAATAGCAATAAAAGTTTGTGGGTTTAAATTGGAACAGTCATTAATAAAGGTAAAGGGTAAATTTCTCCCTAGAACTGGCCATGAAAGCCCAGAGGGGGAGTAGAGGTATAGCTCTACTCTTTCTTTAACCTCGGCATTAGATGAGGGTGGGTGGTCAACTCCACGCCCCGGCCGCTTTACCCCAGGGAAAGAGACCCGGTACCCATTGTAAGGAGGCTGGATGGGCCCCAGGGCCGGTCTGGACGGCTGAGGAAAATCTCGCCCACACCAGGATTCGATCCCGGACCGTCTAGCCCGTAGTGAGTTGCTATACCGACTACGCTATGCGGGCCCACATTAGTCACTACTACGATCATAAAGTCACAGCTAAAACATTTAAAGGAAGTAAAAATGGGAGGGATGCTTTACAATTAAACAGTTAGCAGTACCACTGAAGTGTTTGCTAAATCCTTTATCCCTAAACTTAAATGTAAGGCATTCCCCATGCCTTTGTCTTTCTCCATGTAGTTGCTATTCTAGAACATTTTTCTCCTTTGACTAACGTCGTACAACATGAGTTCTTTCATTTCCACATCTGAATTTGACTCTGTACTGACTTCTACAAGTACACATGACAAGTTCGGCATAACAGAAGCATGCAGTAAAGGAGGTGTGAACACAATACGCCAGAATGTCCTCACATCTGGTTACGCTGCTCTGATTTAGTTGTGCTGGCTGTCCTGCCTCCCCTCCTACGTCTCATGTTCCTATCTTAAGTACTGCTGCCTGCGAAGGTTCCTGTTCACACATACTGCAAGATCGATGCCACTGATACAGAACGTGGCTAAAATACAAAGCCTAATCACTACTTCTGTAAAGCCGTGGCGCCGTGTACATTGGTAAATATGGAATAACATGTCGGGGAATCTTGACGTGATTATTCTTGTAGTACTCTGAATACTGGAGGCAGCAGGTGCTGTCACCTGTTTGCCTATTACGCAACATTATATTTTAGCAGATGCAAAGCCTTATCAGCACTGCTGAGAGAACATCAAACCTCTCATAACTTAATCAGCTTACCAGCAGGTTCGTGGCAAATATGCTGTGCATCTCCCACGATTTGTCTCCAGATATAGTAAAGTAAAGTTATCCCTACACAGGCCTGGGCACGCCCCTAGGGTTCCAGGAGGTCGAGGTTCACAGATTTCCACAAAAACCGGCACATGAAGTTGGTAAGGTTGTCAGCCCTACACACCGGCCGCCTTTACTCCCAGGAAATATTCCTGGTACTCATTTCTGTTTCAGACTGAGTCAACCCCAGGGCCATAGTGCGGCCGAAGGATTAAGTCAATGAAAAATTCCAATGACTCCATCGGGAAACAAACCCGTGAATATCCGGCTTGTGCCTCAACCAACTGCGTCACCGCATGTCCCATTTGTCACCAGATACACAACAGAAACTTGCCGTCACTACACCCTGTCGGAGAACCACGCCCTGCCAACCGTCCGGGACTGCTTTTTCAACACATACTCCCCTACGCGCTTACCCGCAGACGTTTTTCTTACCCACTCCTCGAGATCGCTCCTTGCCATGTCGACGAGAGACCAACTTATTTTACTTATTAAGTCCATTGCCTAGTGCTTAATGGTGCAAAAGCGTGCAGCTCTGTTTTAACTTGAAAGGGGAAGAGTTCTGTCTCCAGAACTGGGGACTCATAAACAACTGGGTCTCTCACACAACATGAGAATGGAGACTTGGATGAGACAATGTCTTCATTACGCTAGGTTTGGTTCTTGTCCCATTTAACAACGTCGTTTAAGCTGCAATGATATGCTATGAATGAGGAGATGGGAAAGATGAAGACCGAAGCATTCGTGACATGCTGTTGGATTATATCCCATAGTTTTCACGGAGGAAATATCTATAAGTACGAAGAAACTCTGTAAGTTTTCTGGATAATATTTGAAATGGGTAACTCCAAAAGCGTAGCAAATGACTAACCACTACAGCGCGGTCTCCTTTACGATGCGGGGCAATAATCATTTAATGCCCGAACTCAACCATGATTAACGTTTTAAAGAGTTTATTTCAACTAAGAAGTTTTATAAATAACGTTCCTACAGGCAAGAAAGAATATCCCTTTTCTGCTGTAAATCTCAGTCTAGTGTTGATGATCACGGTAAATTTAGTGTTTATTCTGAGAATTAAAGAAACTTATGAACACATCGTATGGGGAAAAGGCAGATACTGGACAGTGAAATAGGTGTTGGAAGTTGATACCTAACTAGCTGACACTGTGATATCAAAGTCAGAACCTTAAACACTACTGCGAACAATAGCCATGCCTACTTATAAGTACAAAATCAGTTACATCTATCAACTCTCTCCTCACAACGTACCTAAAATGTCCATAATATTACCTTTCGTCACTTTCTGTATCATCTAAGTGAACGTGTTCCATGAGCTTCCCAAAAGAATGCTTTACTTCAGCTACAGTACCAGTCTCTCGTAGCCTCTGAGCACCATCAGAGGATTTTTAAACATAAAGAAGTTCTTTGTTAAGAATTGTCTAAGATGTCTTCTTTACCTTATCCTTCTTAGCTACAAATCGTTCCGTCCGTGGTTTAGTTCCATATAACTGTATTTTATCTGCTGTCAAAGCAAGACACTACGCTTCATAACGTGAGAGACACAGTAAATATTTTAGAGTAAATTCCAGTCCTCAGCTTTTCTGGACATACAAGAAATGATAAAAATTTTCGAGGGAGCAGTAACAAATGATCGAGAATTTATTCCCCTCCGAGTTTCTAACACACTAGTTGTCCTGTTACATGAAATAAAATAATAAGGAAAGAACAACAGCCTGATGAGATTAATCAAGACCACTATGTAAAATGTTTGGCTTAATGACAAGATCATATCATATACAAATACTCAGCTCCTATTTTGCTCAAAAAACAGTCCGTCCCCGTTAAAGAAAAATCTCTAATTGTTAAATCAGCATAAAATCGCTCTTTGTTGTAAGAATCATATAAAACACGTAAGTACCGAATAGTGTGTAGAAAAATGTTGCTTCTTAATGGCGGAGCAAGTTTTGCTTATATACTACGTAGTTACGACTGACGTATGGACGGTATTGTTTATAAAGCTTCAAAATAGCTACAGTTGAGGACTCGGCTTCAGGGATACAGTGTATTCCCCATGAAATATCGTAGAGCCCACTTAGGCTGGAAACACGCTGGACAGCCACAGTGTTAATGCTAATGCCGTGATAAAGATCTATGCATTTAACACGCACAGTTGTATATAAGGAATCAAATAAACAAACAAGAAATATTGATCCACTTCATAAGAGTCGCCACTCCTAGCAACACAGCGCAGTCACGAATTACGGCTAACAAAATGTTCTCCCTATGACTGGCTTTCCGGATCTCATTTTTTAACTTTTATGATTTATCGAAAGGCGGAGTAATATTTCGTGAGTGGGCTTACGAGAATTCCGCTTATTTCTGCCTTATTCCTTTATTTTATATTGTATTGCATAATATTTTTTGCTCACAATATCAATGAGTATAGAATTTTTATTTATTCCCTGTAAGGGTACAAATTTTTGCTTCTCCCACAATTATTCTTATTTCACAATATTTTCTTTCCTTCTTCCTCCTTCTTCTTATTTTGTCTTGTTCGTAACATGCTTTTTTTTTTATCCTTTCCTCATTTATATGTTAATTCCCTGTCCATTTTTTTGCCTGCTTTCTCTACTCTTTTAATTCATTCTTTGATATTCCACTCTCTCTTCTTCCTTCATTTTCCGTCCTTCTCGTTTTGTTTTCCTTACCTCTTTCCTCATCATTTCTATTACTTTACTTCTTGTGTCTTCTTTACTGTCTCTGTTTAATCTGTCTAATTCCTTCCCTTTAACTCTGGTCATTTCATCTCTTGGCTTACTTTTGGTTTTTCTGTTTTCTGCCCTATGCCTTTGCTTTTCCGGTACCTCCTACCGATTTAATTCCGCGTTACAGTCATCCCAATCCTAGGAGCGCTCTTCGCCGAATAATATTTAACATTTAATCCAAAAGTATAAACTAGCATATGTAAGGGTTGTATAAATTAAAATGCCACGGATTTCTGGTTAACAGAGCAGAAGCCTCGGGTAAGATTCGTATGTTTGTTTCGCAAACTTAGGTACAAGAGAGGTTTACGGAAATTTGACGAGGCAATTTCAGAAATGAGAAGAATGGGGGGTGGCTTTTGTTTTTGACAAATACTCCACCGTTGCGCCACCATGCAGCTCGCGGCAAAAAGTGGTACAGGAACACAAAAGCCAACGTATTAAAGGGAGGCACTTGTCAAAAGGGTGAGGGATATAGTAACATTTACAGCACTGTCGGCGTGCAAAACAGAATGGGGTGCTCTGTACTCCTCGTACATCTTTTGATGATGAGAAATTAGGCCTTCGGCACTACCAGGTTACACATTCAACTGAACTTTCCTGCATTAGTGGATTACAGCTTGCTTGCCGAAGGTTTCTGTTATATAAATTTTAATAGGGAGTATCGACCTTCTCGGTGTCCCACGTAGGTCGCACTGGTTTGCGACTAGCGTCTCATTAAAAATAGAAATATTCAGAATTGTAGAGGACAAAGGGCACCGGAAACAATGCAGGGATTACTTGTGTCGAGTAACGTAAAGAGGACCGGCTGTGGTACAGTCGGTGGCAGAAGCAAATAATCACTTCTGCGCTTTCGTAGGTCAATATGCCAGCAACCCTGGCTCTTAGTACACTAATACTCCAGCATTAGGTCACCCAGCCGTCACACGGGCACATATCCGGTGTGACAAATAGCGAACAGTGTTCCTTTTTCCTGTACAGCAGCTACAATCGATGCGCCTAGGTGAAGTGAGTGTGCCTTTCTTGACGTCACCAAACAGCGGGGCAGTACAAGAACCATGGAGAAAAATATGGTTTATTTTTCATCTTGTATTATTAGAGAGATGAACTCAAGGAAGTGCGTAATGGAGATGCGAAGATGGGAAATGCACATATTATTGTGATCATAAAATATTTTGAGAAACTTAGACATAGATGGGATAAGAGTATTTAAATATTACGAAAGAAATGTCTAAGAATGTGAATGGATTCAGATGGATAAAGTACAGTGAGGAGCCTTTATGAACACAGTGATAAAGTTTAGAATTCCGGGAAAGGCGGGAATAATTTACCAGCCGAGCGACAGTCAGCCCTCAATCACTATTCACCATGACATGGCTCTTCGTCATCTTGCGGATGAAGGAGAAGGCCTATATGAATCTACAGCCCCTGCGAAAATATTAAGTAAAAAATCGCGGGCAACCTGAAGGGGGGTGACCCTCCACATTTGGAGTTGGTCTTCAGAGTAACGTAACGTAATCTAAAAGAGGTAAGATGAAACCCTGAGGGCTGCATGTAAAGGAGATTAAATGTTCAGAAGCCTACGAACAAACTGCTTTGACTGAAAATTTCTTCTCTCTCTAATGCTGTCCGAAGTCCTGTTGATGTCTCTCCTCTCATCAAAATTTCCCGAAGCCTTATTGCTGTTTCATATTTAACTTCTTTTACTCCTTCAACGTCATATATGTACATGTATTTTATTATCGTGTTACTGATATTAATATATAAATAAACAAGTAATATTAATTTTTAGCCGGTATAAATTGAAAATTAATTGTAAACACCTTGCGTACACTTGTCACGGATGGTACATATTTCATATCGTCGCTGTCACGGATGACAATGTTCAATTTTAGCTCAGTCACTTTATTATCTTTATTACCATATTTCAGATTTTTTTTTGCGGTTAAGTTAGGATTTCGGTTCTGCCAATTTAATATAGGTGTGATGATGGTCAGGATAGCTTTTTCGTGTTATTCATTATCGTCTCAGTTTTCTGTTTCAGCCTAGTTCGTAGATATTAAACTTGTCACACATGGTAGATTTTCCATTATGTCGCTGTCACAAATTTTCTGTTACTGATTATCAAATTTACTCTCACAGGCTTTTTAGTATGTATACAATCACGTCGTTACCCACAGATTATACATATTATTATCCTGAAAATTATTGCTGCGATTATTCATTTTCCTGTCTGTTTCTTTTGTTCTTCGATTGGGTGTGTCATTGTTTCAGAGTCCAAGTGCACAGCCAGCCAAAGGGCGTAACATCACTGATAGGTATTAGAACATTTTGATCGTCACTGAATATAAAACATAGCCAGTTTCGAAAACCAACTGCTTTCGTCTTCACGCGAACCTGCAGACGAAAGCAGTGTGCTCTGGAAACTTTGTGTTGAACTTTTTATACTCAGTGACGATGGAAAATGTTCTAGTACGTTTGAGTGATGTTCCGCATGTTACATCTTTGTCAAAGAATTTTATGTAACAGCCAAAAGTCGTTAGAGCGAAAATGAGAGAGGACAAATTACCAAGTGATGTAAATCGGCAAGGTGCGTTAAAAAAAAGGCGTAAAACAAACGGGCGTAAAACAAGGGTTGGGTGTACATGTTTAACTGCATATATTTCTTTAACTTTCACATCCTTCATCGTTTTAGGATCGAATTTCTCCATACCGAACCCACGCGTCCTTCATTTACTGCTATTGCTGCCATTACTCTCAGTCTCTCCCTAGCTGTCGCAGACACCACAGGGTGACCACAATCACAGTTATATCTTCTGAAAATCTGAGACTAAGTGATTCAGTGTACTTGAATTCTATGTTCGACCTAGCTACTCTTCGTCTGTACTCTGTAACATCTTTCAGTTTCCTTCAATTTTATTGTCAAACTGCTTATGGTAAAACTGTGTTGTTAAATAAACAATATATCAACCATATTAAAGGCGAGTGACAAGTGCCAAAATACGTTCTCATATGCAGCGTGAAATCCTGATGTACAGAAAAAGAAACGCTTGTTCCAAAACTCACTTGAATTCTCGTTTTAGAGAACAAAATTCAAGATTTAAAAATGCATTTATCTTTAAATAAAACAGGGTACGGCTTTCTAATTTCTGCATCGATTTTTACACCTAAACCTTTTTAATAAAGATCTATGTACCCAGATATTTGTAATATCATCGACCAGCACCTGTTGACATGTCTCCCAATACAATGACAGTGTGTCTCGAGAGACACTGGGATTTAATATGCAAAGCAACGAATACGTAATTCACATGATTCTCTGACAGTGCAAATATTATAGTAAGTACCAGAGTCTGCATTCCGCTCAAAACATTCGTCCAGCTGAAGTAGCTGGGTCTGTTCTTAGGATGTTTATCTGTACTTTCCAAGTAACAGTGTTTATGTAATCAAAAGTAGAAACATTTTTTGTTATGAATTCGGAAGGACGTGTAAGAAAGCGGGCACCTTCCGTTCAAAAACTTTCACTGAGAAACTGAGAAAATTAAAGAAAAATACCTGCAGATTTGGCTTCCGGGCTATGATCTGTAGCTCAAATCTGATTTTATCAGCATAAGTTCTATCTACTCAACCGGGACCAAGTTGCAATTGATCTGGAAGTAATTTAAAGAAGGTGTTACGATATTATGGACATTGATACTGATATTGGTAAGGAGGGAAACGTGGAATAAAATAAGCCAAAATGGATTAACCACGGCGAACCTCACCCGTCTTGGCATAAATAATTCCGTGCACTTGTAGGATAATGATATCAAATGCCTACTGCACAGAAAAATTACTGCGATGGCAAGCACGCAATGTCGTCAAGCTAGTAAATACTGGCCTAAAGTTAAGTAAGAGATTCTAAGGGACATAACTGACAAGTGTAGTCGTGCCAGTCAGCGATAAAAGAAACAGTTTAGAAACAAACTGTCAGGAAAGGAAATATAGGCATAGCGGAATATCTCTGCTCTGACGTCTATGTTATTTCTTTACATTTTAAATTTACGAATGTAAATTTTTGTTTACAGAATGCGTGTAATGATATTTTCTACAAAATTTGCTCCAAGTATGTTTCATTCCCTTCTACATTTACGGAGTTACGTTCAATATAGACGCCGAATTTATATCAGTGGCCCGTAATTATTTTCCGAATTCAACTAACGTTGATAGGTAATAAAATGTTAGGTAAACTCTCCAGTGTCAAAAGTCATAAAATTCTGTTTGCCAAATGTCGAGGGATTTTAGCGGACAGACTACAACACAGACAGACATATCGAAAAATAATTAGACTCACGTTTACAAATTTAGTTGCGAGGGCGCCTAAAGTACGCTGAAATTTAAAATTTAAATAACATTTGCAGTGCCCTTTCCTCCAGTTCCAGTGCAGGCTAATATTATACAGCACGGACCCTGTTCCTTTATTTGGTCTTTAAAATTTCCTCCACGTCGAATGTAGTATTACACAACTCACGTTCTCCTAATAAGAATTGTCATTTAGCGTCATATTATGCATATAGAGCTTAGATTACGAAATTTTTCTGTCAAATGCAAAAACATAGGGCCTATACACATTATTCTACATCACCATTTCGAAATTGCTTTAAAATGAGTGCTGAGAAAGCTTCTTTCAAGCATTGTTATCCTGATCTGAATACTCTTATAATAGTCAGTGCCTGCTTTCTCTTAAACTCTTTCTGTTTTTGCCTCAATACAAAGAGATTACCTCACCTTTAATGCTTTCCTCATATATTACTATTCCTTTTTGATATCAAAACACTGCATTGCAGGTAAAATACTAGTCTTATTTCTTTTAGCCTAGGCCATTGTAGTGCGCGTCAGGAGAAGTAAGAGGGGAGAGTGGACTCTCTCTTGCATCTGTATAAACAAACGCCGGTAAAGGACTTCTTGAAAAACAAGAACTTTATCCCTCAAGGATTTTACCTAAGTCACAGCTCCTTTTAATCTTAACGGAGTCGATTTTTATGCAACTATACAAATTGATTCCAAGTCACATCCAAGGAAAAGGGGAAAAAATGCAAGCCAATGGAATAAGGATATATTTCAAATAGCATGTGTTCTGTAAACAACTTCCTGTGACTCCTCTACAATATGTTCTTTTCGAAGCATACCAGTAAAATGTATATTATGAAACAGCTTTTTAAGAATATCAAATGCACATGTATTCCAGTGGAATGTTTCTGAAGACAGACTGATGCACAAAATTCTTCCGCTCTAAGCATAACCCTAATATCAACCTGCAAGACTCCTTTCGCTGTTCTAGAAACACAGAGTCTCAAACTTCATAAATCAACTATTCAGCTTTTAGACCTGTTTCCATTATGCAAATTAGGTGTTGGAATATTAACTCAGTTTCCCCTTTGTGTACCCATTAATTTCTTCGGTAAATATTTGAAGAAAGGCAAAAGATTTCAGGTACTTCTGGGCCTAAAATGTGTTTTAAATTATCTGTTAAAGCTTGGCAATTTAATTTAATTTTAAAACACGTGCTTTATGGAAGACTCATAACAGATTGCGTGCAGCCTATATATTAGTGTACTGTCCGTTGTTTAAAAATATCCTACTTTAATCTCAAAATTACATTCTAGATAAAGCGTGCGTCTAATGGAAAGAAACGCAGAGTTAAGATACACTTCGCAAAACTTTTAATCTGTCCAATCATTGTATCAGGATAATACACGTAGGGATTACAAGAGGACGTACTTCTCACTTTAAAAAATAACATCGTGAAAAATAAATCCTTACGCCATTAAGTTGCTAAGTAGGCTACTGCAGACGCACAATAAATAAAGAAATTAGAGTTAAAAGTTTGACAAAACTATTTTCGTATTAATTATCGTGTTCGAACAATAAAACTTTTATTATACAACAGTGATCTAAGCCATTTCAGCCATGATGATTATATACCATTAATGCACGAAACGAAAAGGCGTATGTTTAAAATCGAGAGTAGCTGCGAATATACTAAATAAACAGGTATGCAGTGTCGTTAAATATTTGTCCTCCAGCTTGATGAAATGGAGGGGGAGGTGGCAGTTTAACAACTCCTAACCGTAAAGGAGCAGCATGCTACGGAATATTATACAGGGTCCTCTAACTTGAACGGATCAAAACGCAGACAGCTGATGGGATCTTAACACCTTACATAAACGTGGAGCCAGAAATAACAGAGAATTTCTAGAGCAGCTGGGTGACGATTTACTTCTGAAGACGCCTCATGTAGTGACTTATCCCTTTATATTAATATACTTCACGTAAAAATCTCTTACTGGAGACAGCAAATATCCGTACAGATAATCAGGACACAACCACGCCTTCTGCTGAGGAAACGCATTTCATTCATTGCGTATCCTGTCTTGCGGCAGGTCCATAAACTCTTCCAAAGCGAGTTCTCCAGAGAGTGGTCTAGGGCTTCTTCTTTCAAATTCCAGTATTTTCTCATACCTCGAGGTCATCGAGTATCTGCTTAGGTTTTCTTCCTCGTGTTCTCATCACGTCTATCTTTCCTTCAATAACGTGTTTTAGAAGGCAGTTGCTACGCAAGAGGTGACCAATCCAGTTAATCTTCCTTCGGTCATTATTACCTCAGAGGTTTGCACATTCGTTTTCATTCTTTTCGTCTTCCAGCTTCAACTAGTCTACCAATAATGTGCTGTAGAACAGAATACTAAAGACTGGAAGAGATTTACCAGATTATTGACCTTCTTGAGATGTGTAATGAACGCTCTGCAGTATTCTTAAGTTTAAAATTCAATTGTCAAGTTAGATATGAAACTTTCGAATAAAAACAAACAATGTATAATATGCATTCATGTTTTAAACCACATGCAAAGAAAACGTAGTACCTATTACCACATCTGCATCGCTGTAGTTAAAATGCATAAGTTACAAAAGTAAACAAAACTTCTACAAAAGGAGAGCTGCAAGTACAGAATTAAACTAGCTATGGTTACTCGGATAATCATAAAATATATCCACTATTTCCTTGCATGATGAAAATGGATTAGAGGCAGACCCGAATGTACAGCTACGTTCGTGCCTTTTATCTATACAGAGTTATTTGTTATCTCTCATTTGCCTTAGATCGCTCTTGATGTACATATTTATGAATAAAAGCAAAGGATTTTGTGCATTTTTATGTCAAGCTTCAGACAAGCGACTTATGAGCGCAGCACCTTCTCAAAACATAACAAATCTGCATAAAATTTCCATACTTTCAGCCGGTTGAGTTAAGTCTAACTATCACGGCCTCATTTCCTTTTCTCCTTCATTCTCTTAAACAACAGCAATGTTTTAGATTCCTTTCCTTACTTTCTATGGACCTGTTAAAAGAGACCACATATTTTCTTTTTTGCAGCTCTCCAAGCGTAATTTAAAAACCAAATTAATTAACACTATATTTGTAAGAATACTTAAAATTTTGTAAGTGTTCATTATTGGGGTTGTTGCCTGTGATAAAATCCTTTATAAAGGTTTAATTAGACTACATTGCTTCAACTCTGAAGATAGAGGCAGCATGTTCCACCGAAATAGCGTGTCAGCATACATACCTACACATTGCCAGAACCCAGACACAAAATACTAAAAATCCATGGATTCAAGTATTGCATACTGGAACACATTTTCACCCTACTCATTGCTATAAAAATTAATTCCATTTTACTTGATTAAACACTCAGCATAACGGAAAATGTTTCGAACTTAATTTGGATAGACTAATGACGTTTCTATTTCATATGATTAAACAGTTCTCTGCAGGATGAATTGATTTTTAATTTAAAAAAATTAAACTTTAACTTTGTACAACGAAAGCGTTATATATGAAAGATACACGCAAAATAAATTCTTGACAACTTTAATGCAGAAAACAATACCAGACCACATCCGAATATAGTTACAGTTTCTGGGGTGAAACATGCGGACAGAAAACAGAGGATCTGAACCTGAATTTCTATTATCAGGTGTAAGGCTTACACTGGCATGACTAGGTCATTACGCTTCCCTTTGTACACAGCTCTTTGAAGTGTTTCCTAGTTACTTTTCTAACGTGTGGGAATGAAAAAAGCATAGCGTAAGAGTCCTGGAGCTTTCGCTTTGTTATTTCTTCTAGATTATCAATTCACGAATGCTCTAATGATTAGAAAGAAGACGCTGATTAACACGCGTACTTTAAACGTGTCTTCCTACATTTTGCAAAACATACGCACTATCGTCCTAGATTTCCCCATACCTTAGAAACAGATTTAAAATTGATGATGATGTCAGTGCTGTTTCTAGAATATGGAAAAAAGCAGCAGTGTTTATGTAAGTTTTTATTACCAACTACTGCACAATAAGTTTATACACTCCTACATGTTTCGTCTGAGCACAATTTACTGGTTGAAAAGTTCTGCACCAGATTGAAGAAAATCGTAAGGTTCCAAAAGCGAAAACCAAGATGGGATTTGGAGACGTTATATGCTCAACGAGAGGGAGTACACGATAGTCTAGAAGAAAAACTTGGTATAATCAAATGTGAAAGTGGGAATGTGGAATTGCAGTGGAACAATGGAACTATGAGAGATTTGGTTGGAAAAGTCGAGAGGAAAGCAAGAAAGCCATGGATTACACAGGAGATGATCAGTTAAATGGATTAACGAAGGAAATGGAAGACTATCAACAACGAAATGGAAGGAAGAACTGCAGAAAACTGAGGAACGAATTGAAAAGAGCCACGTACAACGCCAAGAAGGAATATCTTGAGAGCATATGCGACGAGATCATAGAATTTCAAAGAACAGGACGTTATGATCTAATGTGCATAAAGAAAAAGAAACCAGGCTGGAAAGATACTCATGGGATTCAAAACATTGGCATCGAAGACTCTCAAGGGAATATAATAATAGATCAGAAACGACTAGTGCAAATTTGGGAGAGTTATATTACAGAGCTCTACGATCGAGCTAAGCGACAAGAACACCTAGAAGTCGAAACTGGAGCTGAAGTAGATGAAGACGAGAAAGGCCTTATACTTTTTAAAGTAAAGTGGGAAAAGCTATCAAGGAGGTGAGGGATAAGAAGGTTACATGAGATGAATATGTACCTGAGGATGTACTCAAATTTTTGGGAGAAGATGGTCTCAAACTACCGACAAAGCTGATCAACAGCATATATGTAACTGGAGAGTGGCCCAGAGATTTCATTGCAGTTACAATTATTGCATTAAAGAGGAAGCCCAAAGTTACAAAATGCAGCGACCTTCGCACAATCAGCCTCATTGCACATACAGCAAAGATAGTGACGAGGATACTTGGAAGAAGGATTGAAAGGAATACTGAGGATGTGCTTGGAGAAGATCAGTTTGGATTTATAAGAGGAAAAGGAACAGGGATGCAATTGGAATGCTGAGAATAATATCAGAACGAACCTTGGACATAGATGAGGAATTGTGTGCTTGCTTCATAGACTGGCAGAAGGCATTTGACCGTGTCAATTGGACCAAATTAATGCAGATCCTAAGGGAATTGGGATAGACTTGCGCGAAAGAGAATTGTACAGTAAATTGTACATGGAACAGTGTGTTAAATTACGACTGGACCAAGAGGAGAAGAGAAGTGTGAAGATTCGCAGAAGAGTTAGACAAGGTTGCTGTTTGTCGCCGATGCTGTTCAACTTATACAGCGAGTACCTTACCAAGGAAGCTCTTGTAGGGTTTGGAGACTTCAAAATAGGAGAACAAGTAATTCGCACTGTGAAATATGCAGACGACCTTGTGTTACTGGCTAAGGACGAAACGGCGCTACAGGGCATGATTGATAGACTAATTGAATTTGGAAAACGCTATGGATTGGAAATGAATATGGAAAGAACTAAGGTAATGAGAATCTCAAGGCAACCATACACAATAAAAATTATGATACATAAAAAAACAATTGGAGAATGTGGAATATTTCAATTATTTGAATAGCATGATAACAAATTATGCAAGGTGTACACGTGAAATTAAACCCAGAATTGCCATGGCAAAAGCAGCATTCAACAAGGAGAAGAATCTTTTCACCATCAAATTGGATTTAAAGTTAAGGAAAAAAAATAGTAAAGTACTACATTCGGATCATAGCTTTGTATGATGCTGAAACGTGGACACTTCGGAAAGGAGATCAGAATGATCTGGAAAGTTTTGAAATGTGGTGCTGGAGAAGAATGGAGATCATTTGGACCGATCGTGTGAGAAATGAAGAAGTACTACATAAGAGTCAAGGAACAGAGGAATATCCTACATACAATAAAAAGAAGAAAGGCTAACTGGATTGGTCACGTCTTGCGTAGAAACTGCCTTCTAAAACACGTGATTGAAAGAATGTTAGAGGGATGGATAGAAATTACGGGATGACCAGGAAGAGGGCTTAAGCAGCTACTGGATGATATTAAGGAAAAGCGAAGATACTGGAAATTGAAAGAGGAAGCACTAGATCGCACCCTGTGGAGAACGCGCTTTGGAAGAGCCTACGGACCTGTCGTAAGACAGACTACAGAATGAATGAATGACATGTTTCGGCTGACTATCTCAGCCATGGCTAAAATAGTCAGCCGAAACATACAGGTGTGTATAAACGTATTGTGCAGTAGTTGGTAATAAAAACTTACATATACGAGTATAAAACAACTGCACCGAACATGTAAAGTATTAGGCAGTGCTAAGTGTTATCACAGTCAAAAATGAATCTCCAAATTTGTCTCTTAATAGAAAACTACATTAAAAGAATAAAATGTAACACTTTGCCATTGTGGTTTAATTCGAACTAAGGCTGCCTTTTTCGCATGGGCTGGGGAGGCTCATGTAAGGGCGTCTTCTATTTAAAGGGGGATGGAAAGTGGCGTATGTATGCTGGAGACACGCAGAATTGCACACAGGTCTGTACGTACGCTGCCCACTTTCTTTGCCGGTTTTAAACATTTAAAGCTTCGTGGTGAGTATGTATACCATATGGTGTAACATGAAGGATATCTCCAATTTTTTCCACCCAGTGTACATGTGTGTTTTTTATGGTTCTCACAAAGAACAGTGATTATTTTCGTACTCTACATCAGTCGACACACGTTCATAATGTAGACCGATTTTCTTCATTAGTATGAGCGTTATCCTTCAAACGTTACTGAAGTGCTATGAAGTTTTATCTTAAGAATTTAGAGCATAAAGAAATGATCATCTTTTGGGCGCCTGAACTGATCTATTCGTAACCCCCACTTTCATAATACGGTACTCAGACATGCCAACAAATCTAGAAAGGTCTATGTGAGAAAGTGTACGCTAAAGTCTGTAGAGCTTCACTCCTTTACAAATCCCAGAAACAGCTTTAAAATGAGAGCAAAATTTCGTACTACGTTTGATTCCAGCACTCTTTCTAGAATACAGAGAAAATGTAAATTCTCAGAAGCGCCAGAATTCCATTTTTTGCACACAGACTTTATACGGTACAAAGTCCAATTTTATATTTCTGAGATATTTAGGAGTCTAACGAGTGGCAAGAAATGCGCGTGCGCAAAACGGCGAACCGTGCGCTGGTGCGCGTAAAAACGGACGTAGCTTTTCATGAGAAGAGATTTTTAAAATTCTCCGATTTAAATGAAAGAAGAAATGGTTCGACAATGTTTCGTAAAACTCGCTAAAAATCAAATTTAGATGCGTTTAGCTGTTCTAGAGTAGCTGTATGCATAGAGAGGCAGGTGGACGGACGAATAGAGCAACTTGTAAGAAATGCTCAGTAGACATGAGAAGCAGAGTGAGGGAAATAAGCTTATGGAATAATTATACTCTTTGTGCATCTATGTATCAAAAAAATAAACGTTTTAAACCAACTGGCCAATTTTAGCATAACAATTGGTATAAATATCATGACACTAGATGGCAACAAAAACGACGTAGGTTATAATTTCCTATAGTCATTAATAATTAGATGGCGGACGCGCAAACGTGTGTGGATACAGCGATAACAACCGACATACTTTTGGTCCGGAATAATAAACATTATTAAATACGCATTTTTAAAGTCACATTCTCGTAGAATGTAAAGCAACAAGTGGTGACTGTGAGAAAATTTTCTGTACAATTATTTTTCGGTTGAAGGTGATAACTAACAAACCGATACATAGAGCCGTGATAAATAAATCATAAATATACGTATACACTCCACATGGAATAAGCCGTTGCTTTAAGTCAATAACAGAAGAGGCAATGTGCATATAACGTAATATTGAGGCGTGTTCTCGTAAATATTATTGCCGTGGGAAAGCAGTAAGTACGAGTATTACGTATTCCGAGTGTGTGTCTGTAGCCTTAGTTATCCAGCATGGAAAGCGCATGCGCCGTATTGTCATGTGTGGCCTGTCCGGCTCTGCCGTATTGCTTCATATTATTTCATATACGGCACGATTTTCGAAAAAAAAAAGTTATGGAACATAAAATGTGTGTTTTGATTCGCTCTACAACTTTTATCGGAAACATTTCTAATTCGCAGAGGAATTCAGCGAGATACTATCATAAACACACATATGTCCTTATGTAAAGTACTCGTTGTTCTGGTCAGATTTTAATGACATTTGATTTTTCTCGACACACTTTCGAAAAATACCAAGTTGTTCAATGCGGACGAAGAGACAGATAGACAGACATGATGAAGTTAATAGTCGCTCTTCGCAATTTTGCGAACACACCTACAAGCGTGGAGACGATACCAAACTCTGTTGTGATTGAAGAAAATAGTGTGTACAGAATTTGTAATTAGTAATATGATCTTCACCAAATAACAGTACAAAATTAAAGAGTACTAATCGTTATGTAGTACTACAAATCTAGGCAGTAACACAGCTTGCTGTTTAAGTTCTGCTCGGAAATATCTGTATGAACATGTGATTGGTATTAAGGAAGGAATTCTATCGCTCAAACGTCTATTAACCCTAGAGAATAAGCAATAACATAGCTATTATTAACGACTAATTCTACATGGGCCTTTTAGAATTTCTGCTCTGGTTTGATTAAATTGGCATAAAACCTCCTAGGTAACCAGGAACTCGTTAGAGGATTGCAGCTTCATTTCCCAGTAGGAAAGGAAATTTATAATGTTAGAGGTCTATAACTGAAAACAAATTTGAGCATGGATACACGCCTTAATTAAGGACTTTAATATTAACAATTTAAGTCGCAGCGTTAATTAATGTACTCAACTACTCACAGAGAAAAATATCCCGCATTTTGCTGCAGCGTGTTTATGTGTTTATTATAAATCTCATATGAAATGCCGATTACTTTCCTAAGTAACATAAAACAGATCAGATTTTATAAGGCACACTGTGTTATTTGTGAAGTAGAAAATGAATTTTTATAATACTGTTATAATTCAGACAAAGATCGGTAGGATTTATAGACAACAATTTCCATGACATCGCCTCCTTCTAAAACTGGTAGTTACTTTTAAGGAATTATAAGTTCCATTACCGTATTCACACAAAGGCACATTTAGATTCTGTCCTGAAGTATGTACGTGCTATCCCATCAAAATACTGGTCGCCAAAACTCTCTCTTTCCCTCAGAATTTTCCAAAATATTTTTTTTTTCAAGAATTGTGCGTGCTATACATCTCGTACTTTCCACTACCCTTATTTGGTTACTTAATATCATTCGACGATGAGTTCCAAACATATAGATGGTCATTGTGTTACTCTCTCCTTACAGCTTTTTTCTCAACATATCCAAAAGCATTTCCTTTTCTCTCAGTATGGAAGATCGTTTCACACGAATTCAAAACATAAAACAACATTATAGATTGGGCTACCATAATTCTTAATTTTTAGTAGAAGAGAGGCAATGTACATATAAACTTAATATTGAGGCGCGTTCGCGTAACGATTATTGCCGTGGAAAAACAGTAAGTATATATATATAATCTGAGTGTGTGTATGTAGCCTTAGTTATGCAGCATGTAATGCGCATGCGCCGTATTATATTGGCGTCTGTGGCCTGTCTGTCTCTATCATATTTTTGCAGATTATCTCATAAACGGCACGATTTTCAGAGGAAAGATATTGAAAATAAAATGTGTGTTTTGATTTTCTCTATAACTTTTGTCTGAGAAAGTTTCTTATTCTAAGAAGAATTATGCGAGGTACGTAAAAGGGATGTAGGTCTTCACGTTAAGTACACGTTTTTTTATTCAGATTTTAACGGGCATTGAATTCTCCCGACAGATTTTCGAAAAAATTCTCTAATATTAAGTTTTATGATAATCCGTCAAGTTGAAGGCGAATTGTTCCATGCGGACAGACAGACATGACGAAGCTAATAGTCGCTTTTCGCAATTTTGCAAGCTGTCCCAAAAAAACCGGACAAGGTTTTTATAAAACGTAACCATAGACCTATACTCGGAACAGTACTGTTAACGTAAGGTTAGAATTATTTTTATTAGAAATTTCACTGCACATTCTTGGTGAAACTGAAATTAAGACTCTTTTAAACATTTCGAAAATATATTAGGTATTTCATGTAGGCCTATTATTAGCGTACGTCCACTTAAAATTTCTAAGAAACATGTTGACAATTCCTGTCTCGAGCTACGATTTCCACAGATAACAATTGAACTGAATTGCTCGTATGCCTGTTTATCTTAGCCAAATACACATATTACTAAATCAAGATTTCATTCAATATTTATGCCTTAAAGTTTAAAAGTTTTAAGAGACAAAGTCATAATCGCTGTCGGCAAAGTAGGAAGCTGCAGTGCCGATCGAAGTATAATTGTGCTGATTTCGATTATATTTGGCACGGCACGTCTCATAGTCTTCCTAAAACTACTCCCAAATTTTCAAGTTTATTTTCGTCTGAGTTATGGCTGTCACAGTCAGACAAATAATTTTATTGTATGTATGTATGTATGGTATGTATGTATAAATGTATGTATGTATGCATTATATGTATAGTATGTATGTATGTGTGTGGTGTATGTGTATGTATTATGTATGTATGCATGTATGTATGTATGTATGTATGTTGGTATACCTATGTATGTTTACGCATGTGTGTATGTAGATATGTGTATATATATATATAGCCTATACGGATAGTTCCTTATTATACTTTTAAAAGAGTAGTGAAAAAATCTGTATAAAAGAAAACAGTTCCTGAATGAGTCTGGCTGAACGAAATAAAATATCGTACTCCAGTGAAAGTCGCGTTCTGTTACAGAGATTCCGAATTGGCAACATCGGTCCATTTTAATTAAAAGACTTCCTGCAAGTGTTACAGAGCTTTAGGTATAGTCTGTTTTTGACTTATAGAATGAAGTCCGTCAATCTCCAAAACGTAGTTAAAATTCTCCTTTCTTATCAATGAAAATGCAACTGGATTTGTTTAAAAATGTGTGGAAATTCAAGAAAAGTTACTTCGTATCTATAGGCATACTGATTTGAAGTGAAACGTCGAAAGAATTTAGTGCGGGTGGAAGCGAGGAAGTGAAGGAGAGGGAGCACAAATTGTAATGAAATTTATTTCGCTACTTTCACAGCAAAATGCTGTTCAAGGCTATGACAAAATAACTACTCTAATTTAATTACTGAGTACAACCAAGAATGCAAATCTCATACTGCGTTTGTAGTCCAGTGCGTGGTCACAGACTTTCATACAAAATACCTACTCTGAAGATTAAAGCAGCAGATTCACCTGAAACAGTCGAATACCACTCATATGCATAACATATATCTATTAATCTACAGAGTGTCTAATTCCAGAATACCGTGATATAAAAGTACGCAATTCTAATACATTTACTTCTGTCCACACAAGGCCTTTCACCTCCCACAATGTCCCTTGTAGTCGATTAAGATCTCATTTATAGGGTAAACTGTTTGTGCAGGTACCATTCACCGACCTGGAGAAAATCCATGTTACGAATGCTATAACTACGCTTGTGCAAGATTTGTGGCCAATAATTTTTGCCACTAGTCGCTCCAACAGTATCTTCCCTCTACTCCGCCCTATAATCAGCATCCCCCGCACTGCATCAGAGCCGCCCACAACAGCAAGATCGAATATTGCATATCTATTAATAAAAGGCAGTTAATATTAAAATGTGTCCAATAAGGTTCCTTCCAATACATAAAATTGCAGTGTAAGTCCTAAGATACAAAAACTGAGCATCTCACAAATACTGTATGTTTTTCAAAGTTTTTTTTTGTTTTTTGCAGTCCCGAATCTAAATATTACGGGCTCTAATGGCTCTAGTGTCGCTCTCACCCCACAATTTTAATCGTCCGCCATACTGTTATTATCGAAGTTATTACTTGTATCAAAAAGTGCGATATTGGGAGGATCTCTATTACGAGCGAGCGCAAACCATGGTGATGTCACAAGCACAATTTCATTCCTTACAAAGAGCAGGTAGACTAAAAACGTAAACATCTTAAATCTTCATATTTCGGATCATTACTCGTTTCAAAAGGTGTTTGTGTACCTTATTATAAAAGTTCTAAGTATAAAGTGTCGCTTATAAAACTATATGCCGAGAATATTCTACATCGTATGGTCACATTAGTAATATGAACAGTATAGAGAAATAAACCTTTTTTAAAAATTCCTTGTTTCATTATAAATCAGTTTATAGCAACAGTGCAACTTGTCACATAAAGTGTGTGTACCGCTCCCAAACCGCCCTCTGTGATCCCCTTACTCTCCTTTGGGACGCGCGCCACTCACAGACCAATTATCAGACGTTAGAATGTGGCACGTGCCCCTGAAGGAACGTGGGCTGGGAGATGATAGGATGTAATACGGTCATTCGAACCTCCCTAGTTTCTATTTGGATGCGAAAACATAACACAGGAATTACATGTATTGACTTGTTTAAATGTTAACAGATGATGTTATATAAATAGGTCTAAGTATCAAAACGGGCAACGTTTTCAGCTCCATGTTCGCACGACACTGGGAGCACATCTATGCTACGAAGTAGTTAGCAACAACATTACAAAGAGACTCAGTGACGGGTCCGGCCTTTACTCACCACCTTGAAACCGCGGAGGCCTGTTCGAACACAGGTAAGTCCACGTGGGATTTGAGGATAATAAAGTGGCAGTGAGACAAAATTTAACGTTATTACTTCAATTTTACTCTGTCACTATCATTGCACCAACGTTCCACATTCAATACGCTTATCTCCGATATTATATAATCTCAGTAAATATAGCATTTTTATACGCCACATACGAAAATTACGAAGAAAAATGTGCAACAGATTGCTTCAAAATGTTTGCACTTTTGAGGTCTATTATAAGTGGAAGGATAACATTAAATGGATTCTAAAGCGCGTGAGGTGTGGTTTGTAATCAAGTGGCTCGGAAATACATCCATTGTTACAACACTTGCAACCATCAAGTTGCACAACAGATTGAGAATTTCTTGACTACCCGAGCAACTGTTACCTACTAAGAAACGATTCTGCCTTTGGAAATAAGTAGTTATCTTTACCTGCCCTTTGACATTCTTTTGCGCAGTCATTCCTCTCATCGTGTATCGCTACACACTACATCCCGGAAAGAAATCAAATAAAAATTATAGATCTTAACAGGGTCTGTATTTTGTGTTATGTGTAACGTATTTGCAGTATAGACCATTAATTTTTAAAGAAAGATGAGTCATTTGAAATTTATATAAGCCTAAATTATGGGTTATATTGACCGATAAAATGGTGCCCCTGTGAAATCCATGTAGGCTTATGAGAGGTACCTAGTTCTTAACCTTGGTAACGTATATGGTCATAGGTCAGCTTTGCACACCTGAAACTTTACCCTTCGGAATATGGTTGACTGTGCCCACTGAATAAGAGGTTGCATGAAACCCAGAGCCAGTTTCGACAGAAAAAGAAACCTTGGTCCTGGCGGGAACAGAAACTTGATTCCTGTATTGTCCAACCCGCAGTATAGTTAATATATCGAATATGTTACTCCGGCCCTTATAACAACCGATCCCGGCCAATAATAAATTCGTTTAAAAATTGATTTTTGTAGTAGATGCAATGTTTTATCCAAATTAGGTAATTAGTTTCGAAGACAAATGCGAAGACACATCAAAGAACCCGCCCCTCCCAGTATATCAAGGGCCACAGATGACGTTACACTAGTGTACCGATACACTGTATTGGCTTTTATGGCGAAAGGTTTATTGTTCTCTGTATTGCATTTAATGTGAAAAGTTCTCTCACCTTACGCTGGTCCAGTAATGGAGAAATATTTCTACTCAAGCTTTAATGTTTTCGACTTTCAACACAGAATATATTGTAACAAATCACAGAACATAATGTAAGTAACTGAAATTACTTCAGTACTCTAGTGTTATTAAATAATTTTCGGTGGCGAAACCTTTGGGAAGTCACTGATTTTGTGCTGAGCAGAAATTCACGAATGGCTGGCCTGTAAAACAAGTTGTACAGAGATTCAGTATCTGTCAGTGGTTCACGGAAAACCGGAGTGCGGAAAACTTTACTAAACCCATCAATTATTTAAGTGCCGCTGCAGCAGAGAATTCGTTTCATACAATTATCCCATGGCATGTTTCTTCACTCAGCGTCTCCATAAATTTCAGGAAATCATTTTACGTATATAAGTAGGCCTATCCAATTCAAATAACTACGAAGATGTTAACAGAATTAAAGACAAGGGAACCAGTCTATAAAGGTTTTATATGAAACATCCTTGCACGTATTTCGGTAAATAGATGAAGACGTTCTACAGGAACCAAATGTACAGGCAGTAGGTTGAACCGAAACGTCGGTATCTACCTACCAGACTACACGGCGTCACGACTTAGAAGGGAGCACTCTTCATAGTCACAAGCGTGAGATCCTCAAACCTGATATAGGGTACGTTGCGATATATACGTATTTTACGTACGCAGCTGCGTGAGTCACATCTGAAACCGCCCATGACCTTAACAGAATACTACCCAACTCTACGCTCTAAAACTGTAATGAATAAAATATCTAGTTGAATAGATAATGAACGGTACTTCTCTATATTCTAACGCAGGCTACGTAACTTGTTTTAATGATTTTAATCTATCAAAGTCTCAAGTACTTGGCAATGTAAATACGTCTTACTGGTGTTATTATGTAGGTCTTCATGGTGTAATTACGAGACGATAAAGTGGCAAAGATATATCATGTTTATTCAAAAATCGATATAAACTTACACGAAATGGAAATAAAAAAGGCAGCAACATTAGTAGTATTTACAGTCAAAGCTGAGCTGCCAGAAGCTAGCA
The DNA here is from genome assembly GCA_021186555.1 of Reticulitermes speratus. NCBI lineage: Eukaryota > Metazoa > Arthropoda > Insecta > Blattodea > Rhinotermitidae > Reticulitermes > Reticulitermes speratus. The sequence goes on along the minus strand of JAJKFL010000001.1, from coordinate 33,029,956 downwards.
GAGGCACGGCTAAGCCCGTCATATTGCCTACACTCCTAACACTATGGGCCCATTAAAGATAAGAACACAGCTTTTTAAACCAGAGTTCGCACTTAACCGCGCTGCTGGCCCACTGTAATGCTTCACGTCAGAGCTGAAGCCAGAATAAAAACGCGATATCAAAAGCCTAAGCCACTGGGATATGGGTGGGCGCATGAAAAGGAAAAATGGAATTCGGTTGTTATAAATGATGTTGCTTTTAAGCTGTCAAATCACAAAGTAACATGCTCATCCGTTTCCGGAACCAAAGAGATGAAGGGGTTACACCCTTTACCCCTTCAAGAGCGTGGATTTTTATATAATGTTCGTCTAATCTTGTTGCAACCAAACGGAATGACGCCACGCGAGATTTATTATGGTTCAAATTCAAACGGCTTTGTCAGAAATGTGGTACGTTTTGGATCTTTGCTGATTCCACACGGTCAACAACCGTTATTTTTTGGTGTAATGTCTCCCTCCATGTCATGAGTATATCGTTTACATTGAAAGAATTAAGCAAAGTCAGTTTTACCACGTTATATTCAGGAGCTTATTCTTTCCTTATTGGCCGAAAAGTAATTTCGATTTTTATAGATTATGATAATAAAAAATACAGTTTTAATTTGTCTATTTACACGAAGAATTACACACAAGGGGACTGCTTCGTAGATGATATATGGGATTTTCATACACTAACTTATAATTAAAATTCTAAAATACTTCTGCCTTTCATCATCAGCTACTCAACACATTTAGTGCAAACTGTATGCCGCAGGTTAAAGGTTGGCATTCTGATTCACATAAAAGAAGTAGGCCTACTAATTTTTTCGTGGTATTACATTTGTACATCAAGGCAAATGATACGATAGCGCATTAAAATACAAGAGTGCCGAGTCCTTCAATGTTCCCTTGCTAGGTCTTCATTCGCTGCTATCCTAACATTGGAAACTATCTAAAAGAGGTTCTGAAGAAACGACATCATTAATCTTTTGAAGACTGGAAGAACTGTGTAACAGTATCTTTCTCTACATTTCTCCCCGATATCCGAAACAGAATTAAGTCTACTTTGTTTGAAGCTTACAAGTCTCCGCCCGCTTTCCTTTCGGATGACAGTAGCCAACTAAAATCTCAAACTGGGAGTCTGTTATGAAGTTCTGTAGATCATATATAAAAATTCAGTAGTATCTCACAGAAAACACATTTCGTGTCTATTATATAGATGATTAAGTTAATGCATTTGTTGTGCCATCACAGGAAATACATACAATTGGTCGGCTAAATGTACAATTTTTATCGTCACAGCAGGTGACAGGTACATTTACCGCTCTGGTTTAAACAATCGCATAACTGAATTGTCACAGTTGGTGTGTGGGTCGGATAGAGACAGAATTTATACTCGTGCATATATTGACGTGGTATATATAAATGTTATAAGAAGTATAGGTGTGCGAAATGAATTTTAGCAGCCATAGCTGGATGAATACTTTTCAGTGTCGTATAATTACAACAGCAGTGCACACACATGGAGACCTACAGTTGCTAGGCAGCGTTTTGTGTCAACACGGGCGAGTTAAAACACTTGACAGTCGGGAGGTGTCAGGAGATATAAAAAGAGAAAGTTACACAGAGCAAGTGCGAACCCTTGTAGCACATTTCATGAATCTTTAATGAGATCTCAAGACAAAAAAAAAAAGTTTTCCATGAGGCTTGGAGCTAAAGAGACAAGCAGATCTGCTCTGTCTTCATTTTGTTCTTGTTTCGTGACATCACGTTTTTGTATCAATTCAAGCGGATTACATTCCTTTTGTAGCATCATAAAGTCTCGGCTGCTCTTGTGTTAGAGTATTCCTTCAATTATGTGTGACGTCATCAAACGAGAGTTACATATACACCTCATTTATCCACGCTTGTCTCTTAAAAGATAAAACCAAAAAGAAAATTTGTTTTTACGCCTTTATAATACCCAGAGCCTTATATATTTTAAAAGCCACACGTATTTCGTGTAAAAGTGAAAGTGAGATTCATTGACACTCTAACATAATGAGCGGTGTTGCTGGAGGAGATTTATAACTTTCAGCTTTCAAAGAGCTGATATAATATCACGAAGTGCAAAGCATTCTTCGTCATTGAACAATACGTCATAAATCAACCATACTGTTTTTCTGAAATCAGCTGTCCTCTTAACAAGCTGCGAGTGACCCATCTCCTACCACTCAATTACGAATACCAGTATCACATACATGCTGAGAGATTGTCATCAAATTAGGAACAGAACGTCAACATTAAAAACACGGACGCCGTACAAACTTGTAACCTGGAAATAACTATATAGCCTTTTAATGTAGGGTCTGAAAAACAATCCTCTATTTCGGTCTGAAGCTCTATTTCAAAAACGGTTATTAGACCTGAAACTTTGTTTAGTTTAGCCACGAAGTTCTGGGATAATGCTTTAAGAGACACCAACTACAATTTTTTGTAAGTGTGTTATTTAACGACGCTCTAAATTGGTAAGATCATATATCGTTGGTGACAGATAAATGAGTGTGCAGCTTTAGTGGAATGATACTGACATGGAAAACCCGAAGTACTCGGATAGAAACGTGCCCCATGGTCACTTTTTCAACAATAGATTCGGCCTGGTGTAGCCTGAAATCGCCGATCCCAACGGCCGCGCGGTCTAAGGCGTGGGTGTGCGACAGCTCGCTTGCTGGGATTGCGGGCTCGAATTCCGCCTATGGCATGGATGTCTGTCTCTTGTGAGTGTTGTGTGTTGTCAGGTAGAGGTCCCTGCCTTGGGTTGATCACTCGTCCAGAGGAGTCCTACTGAGTGTGGTGTGTCTGAGTGTGATCGCGAAGCCCCACAATGTCGAGGCCCTGGCCCACTAGGGGCTGTTGCGCTTTGGAAAAAAAGTAGCCTGAAATCAAACCCAAATGTTCGCGATGACAGACCGGGTACTAACTACCTCAACCATGGTACGGACCGTATTTTTCTTAATTGACTTTTCGCACTGAACCACATATTTGGCTTCAATATGCAGTTGCTAAAGTTTCGTTACCTAAACTGACACTAAATTTAATTCTTCGAGGAAAAAAAAACTTACCTCAGTGTGATGTCATGAATATTGCAACAAACTGCACAAAACTTCATTTGACGACTGTCACATAAATCTGTATGAGACTTAATGAAGGACGGCTTCCATTTACGACACACTACACGGAGTGCCACGTGATGGCATAGAACTGCTCTCATTCACACGTGAGCACGAAGCATGTATGTCACTTGTGCTTCTAGGAATGGAATAACATGTTGCGTCACAACTAAACCTAACGTACTGGTGCCAGGTTCAGCCTGGATGATATGAGGGTTAAGATTTTAAAAATTATATTTTTGAAAGAAAAATGAATAGCTGAATTTTGTAATCTTCAGTTAATCTCAGAAAGAAAATTCACACAAAAGTAACAAATAATATTGCCCCCATTGCAATAGAGATTTCCGTATAAACTTTCATTGAATTTAACCTTTAACGTTCCTTCGTTATTTCAATAAGGTACAATTTGCAGGCCTATAATTTGCTAAGGCACTATGTCTTCTTCAGCGCAAAGGAACACCGACTAAATTAATTCGACTCTACAGGGCTCTGATGATGTGTGTGCCTCACTGACACAATCTTCTTTTTTGGACTTTGTCAATTGTGTATTTCTTTTAATGAAGCATGACCTTTCAATAGCAGGGTGGCTTCCGATATATAGCGCTTCATTTAAAAACCAGACAATGGACAAACTCCAAAAAAGAAGATTACGTCACCGACTAAATTAGTTTAATCAGAATCCCTAATACGTAAAATTCATTTAAACATTTCAAAATTAGTGCCCCAGATTTATCAGCCAATTTTCAAACAAGTATGCTGCCGTGCATTCAATCCAAAAATAACGTCCATCTTCATGTGTTCTACTTTCTTCCTATAAATGTTTAAAAAAAACTGACAGATTTTTGCAACTTTGTAGGGATGTCATATAATTCGGAACTATTCCACGTAGGTACCTTTAAGTACGTAACACCACACTGCAGGACATTCTTTGAAATACTTGAAAAGTCTATTGTCATATTAGACAAATACATTCATTTTACTCTATCCTGAAGAAGTGCAATCGAATTTATTCCCTAAGACCTATTATAGGGCCTAATATTGTCCTTACATTTATACCTAAAAGCCTCCGCCTTCCAGTTTCCGACGCCAGTCATATCAGCATTTAGGTTCCCGTAGTGAATATCTGACAAATGTACCTTCGAAATCTGAAGTTGTTCAGGAAATGACGGAAATCATTCCGCCTTTGTCTGACCATTCTTTCCTACACGACATACACAATCCTCATTGTTTAAAATTGATTGCAAACCCCCTTAGAATAAGACGGCCTGAAAGAGATACTTTGGAAAAATCACGTACAGAGTAGCGATTCCGAAAACTGAATGTTTGGTTGCCCCAGCATAACAAACAGATGACCCGATTTCGCTGAAAGACTAAAATAATTGACGCAGCTAAACAGCAAACGTAAATATTACAATATTTTGGGGCCCTCCCAATTCAAGGTAAAGAGACAGGTGCACTGGCAAGTTCTTCATATTCAGATGGTATAAAAATCCTGTTTTGGGGTGGCTTGTTGGGATTTAGTTTAAATTATCAGCTCCAGAATCTAAGACTAGTGTTAGGGCTGTCAGGAGTACAACCTTCTTCACAATTACTCTTTTCATTTAGTATAAAGAAAGGTAATTCATTTAGACACGCCTTTATTTTACAACATGTGTGTAAGACACCCAGTCTGCAGGTTTTGGCCAATTAATTGACCATCTGCAGGTGTATTACAAGAATCACTGTCATGTTGCCAATGTCTTTGTCAACGTGTTTCTTTACATTCCTATCATTCTTTTACGCACCTTTATGTTACTTTATCTATTAAATTATTTAACTTGTGTTATTAAAGTTTCAATAAAATAATATAAATTAAGATTATTACAATATTTACGTTCTGTTTCTTTTGAGTATAAATAACCAATTGTAATTATATGTGTTACTGAAGCCATACTGTCTAAGTTTCCAATGTGTTCCTTCAAACTTTGTAAGCGAATTCCATGACATTAAATCTATCATAATATTTCAAAATATTTTCTGTTCAACACTCTCAACCGTATGTCCATCGCCATTAAAACAGGGGCTATAAATGAACTTTGAATCAATGAGCAACAAAATGAACACACATGTAAACAAACATGCGACCTCGTGTGGACAATATAATATTCATTCTGTTATAATTGCTGTCAGAGTGACCTCATATTTGAAATAGCCGTTTCCGGATCCGAATAATGTTTGCCTGAAATAAAACTGAACATTCGGTCCAATTGCGCTGTTCAGTGGTAGCACCAACGCACTAAAAACTAGCCTAACTCGTGTTATTAATCCATATCTACGCATAATTAATTTCTCGTTGTGGAGGTCCAATCACTAGTTCGTACTACTGTGTTGGCAGCTTTCCATTACAGTCCCGGCTAATCGTTTCAACTGCCCCAACGACACTGCACACGTCCCAGAAAGCCTACCTCCTATATACCTCACAAACTCATAAATTCGAGCTTAAATACTAGAAATTTATATTACCATCTGTACAGAATAATAACTTTAACCATGAATTAATCAATCATTTACTCCATGAATGAGGAGATGGAACTCGTCTTCGATCTTTTCTCAGGACTAATGCAGGACTTCCCGTGTTGTTTCCATAAAAAAGGTTGCAGGTTAAACCTACGGTAAAGTTGCAGTGCACAAATATTCCGTATGCATTCCTTGTAATTTAATGCACCTTAAAGGCCCTGACTTTAACTTATTACTGACGCATATTTTGCGGCGGGATTTTCACAAATGAATAGTCACCCTGTTCCAACAGGATATTTTATGTGTCTGAGATAATTTAAAAAAATTTTTATGACCGAAATGAATAAGCTACTTTACGACATATAATTATAAATCAGGCTAAACCCCATTCCACTAAATTTTATGACAACTGCAATACATTCATTGCGAAAGAAATGCTGTAATATCTTTTCATATTTGTGGAAATGTGTTATGTGACCATTACATTACATAACCTGATTTGTATAAGGCAAGCATTTTAGGCCCTTTTGCACTTCATTCGTGTGTAATACGTTCTTCAATAATACACGATTTTCATGCAATTCGGTGCAAAGGCCTCTAGGTAGAAATAGTCCGTTTTACATTTCTTGCTAGATTCTCAGGTAAACGATTTTAAGATTACACATAAGAAATTCTATTTTATATGCTTACAAAAGTATTTCAGGTTTTACGTAATACTGAAAATTAACATTCTGATATATAAAGCTGTTTCCTCTTCCGGCCACTTTCTCCAGGGATAAAGGGGCTGAGGAATGAGGCTGACCAGTCACCTCCATCTAGCGCTACGATAAAGAGTGACTGGATTTGCACCGCCATTCCCACATACGCCTTCGCGACGTGGAGACAGGCAAATTGAATTTATTTCGGAATAATTATCCTACTTTTCTAAAGATTTTCACCCATATTAGTTGGCATAATCCTGCTCTATAATATACACATTGCGTATATTTTTATTACTTCGTTCATAATTTTCCTGGCTACGACTTTAACAACCAGAAGTTGATTTCTTGTAGGAAAAGAAATTTTACTTTCACTATCTTATCCTTACTGGCTCTGCTTTCACTCCAGTCTCCGTTCCGAATTGCTGGAAGTTTACCCTCGGTGCAAAGTGGTAGGAAAGTGAGACTAACAAGTCACCTTCACTCGTGCTAAAATTAAGAAAGCTTAGATTCTTACCACTCCTCCCACAAATATCTTAATGCAGTAACTCTTAAGGAGAGAAATAAGCATTGCCTGCTGTTTACTGAACTACAACAGATGCAAAACGAAAGCTATACTCAACGCGCACATTCAGTGTGTAACTAATGGTCTACGGCAAACGAAGCTCCAGGTACAATTCAGAGTTTCCAGATATGAGACATGTACAGCCAGCGTGGTCTTAACTCCGCTTCTCAACACATGGCAACGTCAAATATCTCATATTGTTTAGTTTATTGCGATTTTCACAGTTGTGAGAAAAAGGTGTTAAACATCAGTTGGCAGGAGCGTAAGTTCAGATTATGTAAACACATTATAAATCCGTACATCATTTTTGAGTAATACTTTAGGTGTACCTCTGGCCGTGCAGATCTAGCAATAACGGGAATGAGCCCGAACTTCAATTGCTGTGGCCTCGGCTAAAAGTTATTCCTTTCACGAAATTTAAGACTGTTCCTCCCAAATGAGTAAACTTGATGCATAATTACGTCACGCGTGTAAATAGTTAACAGTTTATTAACTATGGTAAGTATAGAGTTAACTGTTCACTCGAAGGTGTTTTACCATAGTTATTGCCTTGCAAGAAGCAAAAGAAAGTCAGCTTTCTAACATGAATTTTTTAATCTGTAGGGCTGAGACCATGTTTTGTAAGTGAAAAAAATACAGACATTTATAACCAAAACTTCGTTCAGTAGTCATTGCGAATTTCCAGTTTCACTGAACAGCACTGGACGATTTTGTGTGATTTTTATCAAAATGAGAACTGGATCTATGACATAAAGCGGTTAGCGCAATATTGAAGAGCTAGTCCTTCCCACCTTTTATCGGACAATTTTTTCCATTATGATTAATGAAGTGACTACGACACTTGTTATTAATTTAATATTAACATATTTCATTATTATTATTATTATTATTATTATTACTATGATGTCAACGCACTTGAAAAACTGCAATATAATTTAAATAAAAACTATTTTATAAATGATGCACTTACATAAACCAGAAATTTCAGAGCAGTTACTATAGTCAATCAAAACAACAACAATTCTATCAAACAGATTAAAAGTTGTTCTGCTTTGTTTCAATTTATATTGCAAAATCTGGAACCCCATTCGTTATTAAAAACACTAGTAATCATTCCTGTATTAAAAGGACTCTGGAGTGTTACCTAAGATTTATTTCAGATATTACAATTGCGATGGTCATTCCAAAACGCTTAAATTTTTATCACTCTTGTAGTACATAATTGAACCTTAATCCTAGCAAGAGATTTTGGACACTAATTCGGAAATACTTGAATAAAATATTCTGTTTATTAGCAATCTTATGAATAAATTGATAAATAAACCGATTTTCAACATTTTATAAGAATACATTCGGGATGGGCACTATATAACTATATAACTATGGACCACAGGTCCATAGTCCCTTCCAAAGCACGTTCTCCACAGAGGGCGATCTAGTGCTTCCTCTTTCAATTTCCAGGACCCTCTCGTTTCCTTAAGGTTATCCAGTAGCTACTTACGTCTTCTTCCTCTTCTTACCTCCATTTCTACTCTTCCCTCTATCTTTCTTTCGATAACGCGTTTTAGAAAGCAGTTCCTACGCAAGGCATGCCCGATCCAGATAGCCTTCCTTCTTTTTATTGTATGTAGGATATTCTTGTCCTCCTTGACTTTATGTAATACTTCATCATTCATCACACGTTCGATCCATCTGATCTCCATCCTTCTCCAGCACCAAATTTCAGAATTTCCCAAGTATTTGTGACCGACTTTCCGAAGTGTCCAAGTTTAAGCACCATGCAAACCTATGTTCCAAGTGTAGCAATTTACTTGTTTCTTCCTTAAATTTACGTCCAGTGTGCTGGAGAAAAAAATCCTATACTTGTTTAATGCTGCCTTTGGCATGGAAATTCCGGATTTAATTTCACGTGTAGATATTGCATTATTTGATATCAGGCTAAACAAATTATTTTAATATTCAACAGTCCCTGGCTTTTTTTTGGTCTGTCATAATCTGTATTGGGGATGTCTACCTTGAGTTTCTCATTATTTTGGTTTTTTCCACATTCATTTCCATTTCATAGCATCTTTCAATTTCAATTATTCAATTGTAGTGCCTACCCCAGAGTGTTGCTACCCTACAGCTCAATTCTCTGAAGCAGGTTCTATCGGTAGCGACCGATAAGGCAATCGCTGGATTCCCTATTTCTAATTTCGCTGCCACCAGTAGGCGAACAGTAGCCTACACTTTGCTCGATACGCCCCACAGGTAATTGTCAACGTATCAAAATAATACAGTCGATTTAAAGTTTAAATAACATAACCTGTATTATATACAAAATAAATAAATTTACAATAAAACTTAATTAACAACTTCACAGTTAAATTGCCACGTAAAGGTTAAATTAACTGCTTGCCCTCTTAATGAATTTTTAACGCCGCGTTGCTAAACAAATTTAGAATTTCAAATTCTATCACCAAAGTATTAAAACACCAAAAGTGCTCCGTTCCAGTAATTGTTTTCAAAGCAAATATAAAATTCAATACAGCTCACTTACCTTGCACGCACAGCCATAAACCAGTATTTATAATCATCGCCGAAGTAACTTGCAGGAGCTTAATGTCGTCTTTACAAAATTTCTGAAACGTGAATGAGGACGTTTGCCTCGCGGAATCTCCTTATATAAACAATTAAGGAATTCCCGCCTCAGCATACTTCAAAGTGCGGTGAACCAACGTTCACTGCACTGCAGGTAATAACCTCTAGTGGCAATGTCAGCAACATTCAACCAAATGCCTAACTCATTGTTTAAACCAAAAATCAAAATTCCAAAAGATAAATCTACCGCTATTATTCATTCATTACATCTCTCCCTTTCTTCAAATAAAGATTCGGGAGCGAATCTTTAAACAACGTACTAACCATCTTGTAATGAATGAATTAATGCATGTCTAAGTAAACAAAATTACAACAACAACAACAAAACCCAAAATAGAGTACAATACTCAAGTAAATGTATAATGTCTTACAATTTCAACAGTGTAAATCCCGCGGTTTTATATTCGGTAAGGAACATAAACGCCATCTAACCCATTAGATCACTGCGTCCTAGTGATAAAATGGTGTGGCGGGAAATGTAGGTGTAGTGGTTAGAAAATATATATAAAACCGTAACAAAATTACAACCAGTACAACAAAATAAAACAGTCATTAACATTCTATCGTCTTCACGAAGCAGTCCGGTACGTCGTGAAAGTAGTCGAGCTTCGTGCTGGTTCCTCGTGAGATAATTCGCGTGGAATTGATGTGGAACCACGGTGTTTTGGATCTGGTGATTCTTTTAACGTTTGAGAAGGAGGTGCCTCTTTAGCTTTACAAAAAGTAATCACTCTGCAAAAATAGGACCGAAGAAGGAAAATTAGCAACAGTGAAACAGTCAAGGTGCCAAATATTGCAATTAAAATGGTGTACCAAATGCTTCTTTGGTTTCGCTGTGCTAATGTATGATGAAAGTGTAACATAGTGTTAACATCAGCAGTCACTTGTGGAGTAGTAATTTTTGACATTAAATTGTCAATTTGGACAGCTGCAGATGGAACTGTCTCCTGCAAAATGTTCAACTCGTGGTCCGTTAGAATACCGACTTTATCTGGTGTGTAGAAAGTTGGGTTTGGAAGTGCCATCTCGTTGCCTCCTGTCAGCTCTGGAGTCACAAGAAAGGTGTCGGTCACGATGTAGCACCGCATGGCGTTGGAAACGAATCCGCTCCCCGAGAGTTCTCTGGAGTGAGAGGTCCACGTTCGGTTCTCCAAACAACGAAAGGTGACTTGTTGTGGCTCAGGTATGTTGTAAATCCACAACGTATCGTGACGTGTCCATGCTGGTTCCTTGTGATGTTGAGACATCTGTCTCTGGCACAACTTATGTGAGTCCAAGGTCTGGAAAAATAAACTTGACTCACACGTTACAACTTTCGTCGTATAAATTGCTTTGTCCGCCGGACACATAGCAACACTGCCTCCAACGCAGCGATTGATTTCGGCTTCCGTGAACAAGGCGTAGCTGTGTTGAATTTCGTTAAATCCAAAATACATATAGTTCGGCTTATATTGAACAAAAGTGTTATTTAAAACGGGCATTGGGAAAGCAATTAATTTGTACAATACAAAATTACGATTGGCAGTCTTGAGTGGTACGTTTAAAATTAACCTAATATTATGGGCATCACCCACAATGGCTACCTTAACCAGATCATAATACAGGTACAAATTTTCAAACTTGCTTCCAGCAAACCATTCATAATTTTCAGGCAAGTAACGAGATGTGTTCACTAAAGTGTTACGTAAGGTGTCTGGACTAACCAGATTAATTGGCAGCTTGCCTAAAAGCACACACTGTACGGCATCTACGAGTTCATCCAAATTCTGACTCAAACGTAAAATAGCAAATTCCAGTTGTCTAATGACAACGTAAAAGTCACTCATACCATGCAAAGTTACATTAAGCCACATTATATCTCTAGTAATTTCCTTAAATCTGTCATGTGACTGTATTACCACACCTTTTACAATACTGGACAAATTCGCTAACACTTCCGAATTTGTGTTGGTAATAGTGTCTAGACGTTTCATGTAAGTCACATGGTTAGCAAGTGAGGAAACAATGTCTTGTTCATGTAACTGTAACTCGTTCAGCACTTCATGAAGGGAATGTAAATCTGATACAGTAGCAGTTCCAAACAAAGTCTTTAAAATTACACCTCCCAAGTTAACTAAACCTCTTCTGGGATCCAGTTTCGGTAGAAACTGCTTCAAATAATTGAGCTTTGCTTCAAGTGTTGTCAGTAAAATATCCACTTGTCTAAGTTCGTTTATAAACGTAAATTCTACAGTTTGGTTATGTACTAGAAATAAATCTTCCCTCAAAGTAGCAATAATTTCTTCATATGGCTTCCAATCCAAGCCTAAAACAATGCGCCAGATGTCATTTGTTAAAATTACATCTATTGTTTTCAAAAATACCGTGCTGTAGTTCAACGGTTGAACAATTACACCTGCTACCAGGCTCAGCATGCAACCTGTAACACAACAAGGATGTAATGTTCAAAATAGTCTACTTTAATTTTAAGTTTATCAAGTACCCAATCATAAGTTATAAGCTAATCATTACGGAGTACGTATCCTCTGCCCACTGCAAGTACGCACTTCATTCGTCAGCTGTCTTTGTCTTATGACGTCAGAGTGGTACCGATCATGTCGCAATGAAGGTCGGTTGTACTGTCAGCTGTTTACCACCATGCTGTGTCGTCTCTTAGTAACGTTCGACATCAGTTCGTTTTAACCACAGACAAATAGCAATTCATTCTTAAAAAAAAAAATTTGTTCTTCGACTCCAGTCTCGTGTAGTATAGTCACGTACCGTAGTCGCATAGCTAGTCACGCTTTATGGCTGTCCGTCCTGCATCTGAATTCTCGTACGAGATCTAGTGATCGGCGGCTCTGGCCGTATAGTCCTTAGTTCGCGACTAGACAGTGGTGTGTTCGGTGGCACATAGGTAGGGTCTCTTGCTTCAGAACTAGGGGTATCCAAACTTTCATGTCCCGCTTCAGGGGTATCCAACACTGGGTCAAGTGCTGTTCTTGGTTCAGTTCCTGGCTCTGCCGGTTGTGATCGCAATATTGGCCCTGAACCAATTTTAACGTCTTCCTCTTCTACCCTTTTCTTTGCCCGAATTCCTCTTTCTTTAGAGTCTTTCGACCTGCCTTAGGTTCCCAAGTTTCTTCACTATAAGCTCTCTTTAGCCTATTGATGTGGACAACAAACTTTTTCCCGCGCAAACTAATTATTTCATAATTCAACTCTGACAGCTTAGCTGTTACCTTGAATGGACCTGTCCAGGGTTTATGAAACTTGCGGCATAAACCTGGTTTCTTAGCCGGATTGTACAAGTAAACCAAATCTCCTATTTCAAAACTTCTCAGTTTAGCCTTCCTGTCGTATAGCCTCTTATTATTCAAGTGAGACTTCCTGTTGTTTTTCTTTACAAACTGATAGGCCTTCTCTAAACTAAACTTTAGGTTTTCTAATCGCCTTGCATGATCATGATCTTTCACTTCGTCTGACAATTTGGCCTTCAAATCGTCACTGCTAGGTAAAATCATTTCTCTACCATGCAACAAATGAAATGGGCTGTACCCTGTAGTCGAATGTGGTGTAGCTCTGTATGCCATAAGAAAAAATGGAACCAAAGTGTCCCAGTTTGTATTTGCTGAGTCAACATAGTGCGAGAGACCTGTGTTCAAAGACCGGTGCAGTCTTTCGATCATTCCATTTGAAATCGGGTGGTAAGGTGAAGTACGGAGTTTCCGAATTTTCAAAATTCTACATGTTTCCTTGAAAAATGTAGAAACAAATGATCGACCTTGGTCAGTAATCAAAGTGGACCCGGTGCCGTGTCGAGTAACGATCTGTGTTGCGTACACTCTAGCACATGTCTCAGCTGTTTGGTCCGGAATTGGAAAGGCCTCTACATACTTTGTAAAATGGTCAATAAACGTCAGTATGTATTTGTTCTTACGAGGGGTCATTAGGTAAGGACCAGTTAGGTCCATGGATGTGACCTGGAAAGGGGCGGTTGGTTCCTCCACTTCACCTAGTGGGGCTATGAACTCTCTGTCCTCCTTCCTCCTCTGACATGGGTCACATTTCCTAATATATTCCTCTATAGATTTTCTCATGCCTGGCCACCAGTAACTCAGTGATATCAGGTCGTATGTCCTTTTCATACCTGGATGAGCTACATAAACCGGATCGTGATTCATTTTAATAATATCTTGTACTAAAACCCTTGGTACAACTAGCTGATATCTGTTTGTGGATTGGCGTCTGTACATCACGCCGTCCTCATCTAAAAGGAATTCATTTCTGCTGGAATATTTTCCAGGCTTCTGACTCTTGCAAAAAGAGTCCTTCCTTTGTTCCAAAAGGATTCTTTCCTTACTGAGTATCCCATCCTCTAGAACTGTGGCAACATGTCTGCTCAGGGCATCAACGTGACCTATTTTTGAGCCAGCCTTGTGTTCAACCACAAAATCAAATTCGGACAGTCGTAGACTCCATCTCATCAAACGACTATTATTGTCCGCAAAATTACGCAAGTAGGATAGTGCTGCGTGGTCAGTTCTGACAAGGAACTTTTTCCCATAGAGGTAACAACGAAAATATTTCGTTGCCCATACCAAAGCGAGCATTTCCGCTTCTGAGGCTGAATATGCTTGCTCTGCCTTATTCATCTGTCTACTGGCGTAAGCTAAAGGTCGTTCTACTCCACCCTGCACCTGAGACAAGATGGCGGCGACCGCTACTTTAGAGGCGTCTGTCGTGAGAATGAATGGCACCTCGAAATTGGGGTATGCCATCACGGGGGTTGTACATAACCTTGCCTTCATTTCCTCGAACGCCTTTTGTTGACTTGGACCCCATAAAAACTGTCGGTCCTTCCTAGTCAACTCCGTAAGGGGTTTTGCTACTTCAGCAAAACCTGGCACTAGTTTCCTGTAGAACGAAGCTAGGCCCAAAAATGCTCGAATATCCTTAACACTTTTCGGGACTGGATAATTTTCCACTGCCTTGACTTTCTCAGGGGAAGCCGAAACCCCTGCTTCTGTAAGCACAAATCCAAGGTATTGAACCTGGGGTTGCGCAAACACGCACTTTCCGGGCTGTAGTTGCAGGTTTGCCTTGTCAAACCTCTGCAGTACATTTTCCAGTCGCTGGGCATGTTCCTGTGCCGACTTGGAAAAGATGATAACATCATCTATGAAGACCCAGCACTCAGTGCCTACTAGGTTCTTCAAAACCACGTCCATGAGCCGTTGAAAGCTCGATGGGCTATTAGACAAACCGTAGGGCAAGCGGTTGAACTCAAATTTTCCAAACGGAACTGAAAAGCTCGTTTTCTCTTTATCTTCTTCGCGGATACTTATTTGCCAGAACCCGCTATAACAGTCAAGGACTGTAAAATATTTAGCACCATAAAGAGTGGAGGTTGTCTCTTCGAACACTGGCAAAGGATAGGTGTCAAATTTCGTCACTGCGTTAAGGGCTCTAAAATCAACACAAAAGCGAAATTTAGGGGACCCATCTGTACTCTTCTTAGGGACGAGGATGGCCGGAGCAGACCAGGGGGAATTGCTTTCTCTTATCACCCCCTTTTCCCGCATTTTTTCTATTTGGGACTTCATTTCTCCTCTCAGGGAGTACGGAACCCTATATTGCGGTCTTTTTATGGGTCGTGCGTCACCCGTCAGTATTTGGTGTTCCACTAAGTCAGTACCCTTAAAGTCATTCGTGTCTTCGTCATGAAACACATGAGCATACCGCAGTAGCACAGGCTCTATTACCTCTCTTTCCGCTTGTGTTAGGTGGTCTAATTTTCCTTTCATTAGCTTATCATACAGGGCCTTATTCCTACTTGAGTTTCCCTGTCGGTACGGTTCTGCTTCGCTTCCCTTATTAATCCTGTCCACCTCATACTCGGATATTTCTTCAGCCACACCCAGAACAGTTGCCTTAGGAATGGTCAGTTCTTCATTACTGAAGTTCGCAACCATCACGTAAGCACAGCTGTTCGTCGCTCTTTCCGTTCGGTGAGCGTCATGTGACGTCACTGCGGAAGGTGTAGTTGCCTTCGTCTGGACTCGTGCAAGTCCACGGGCAGAGTGTATCCCCTGTAGTGGGATCTGAGCCGGCTCCACACAAATTAGTGGAGGGAGATTCTGCTCCTTCCCAGACTCCAACCTTCCTAATACAATTTGCCTGCACCTAGGCGCTATCTTAACATTTTCAGTCGCCCTAACAAGCCAAGACATACTCTCGTCTGTCTTATTCTCCGGGTGGGGTTTAGCTAGGAGCTGTTCGTCCATGCGCTTAGCCTCCCGTTCCCTGAATCTAGGGCTGCGACCGCCTTGGCCTCCGGAGAAAATAGTGAGTGCTTTGTGCCTTGTGGGTGGAACACTGTACACTTGGGGCACTTTGAGTTGGGTTGGTAACACCATCTTGCTGCCCTCAAAATCAATTACAGCGCCTAAACTGGCCATGAAATCAGTGCCTACCAGACCGGCTGCTTCTGTAGGGAGCGTACAAATTAAGAATGTGTGTTTGAACTTACACCCATTTATCACAAAGGAAACTGACTGTTGTCCCCTGATGTCGAGGACGTCTCCAGTCACTCCATACGGTTCCATCGTGGTGACTTTTATGTCGCCTCTCGATACGCCGGGCTGCAGTATCGATATGTTGGAGCCAGTGTCCAAAATTAGCCTTCTCGACATTCCCTCTATCTGCACTAAGATAGTGGGAGTGCCGTGCTCCAACAAGATATCAACCGTGGATTTAGTGACAGCATTGTCAGGGGCATTGAGGTGGAAAGAGCTGTCGTCGTTCTCACCTCTTTCTAGTTTCCCTGACTCTTTGTTTCCTTTTTCTCTCCCTTTTTTCCTTTCATCTGGGGGCTTATCATTCGGGGAACGTGAACGTCTCGAACGCCCACTTGAATTCCTCCTCCCCGATGAATTAGTGGAGTTGACCTCCCTTTTTAGCCTTGTAGGACACTCACTAGCAAAGTGGCCTATCCCTTCGCACTCGTAACATCGCAAATTAGCTTTAGTTTGCGCACTCCTAGTACTCGAGTTCGTTGGCTTACATGAGCTGCTTGGTGCGTTATAACGCTGAGTAGGCGTGTGATTGACCGCGCGCCTCGCGTCAGCAGAACGACGTGGCTTGCGTTCGTGGTGGCGTGTGCGACTGGGTGAACGTGATTGCAGCTTGACCGAACTATCAAATCTAGTGTAAAAACTTTCATTAAATTTTTCCTGTTTTTCGGCTTCCTGCACAGTGATTGCAATTTGAAGCGCTTGTTCCATCGTTTGAGGGTTAGCATACCTGACCTGCCTACCGGGTACTCCGGTTAACCCTGCTACAAAACTAGCCAAGAGAAATCTTTCGGCATTTTCGTAGTGGATGCGCTGAGACAAAGGGTCATCCACCTTGCAGACTATTTTCTGCGACAATGCCCTGCATCTGTCTGCAAATTGCTGTGGAGTTTCACTCCTCTCCTGCCTGGCTGTTTGTAACTTCATAAAATGGTACTGGTCAGTATGACTATCTCGAAATCTGTGCTTAAAAACACTTTTAAATTTCGACCATGTTACGTCTGCCGTATGTAACTCCAAGCATCCGTTATAAAACTGTCGTGCTGTGTCAGTCAACTTAAGTACAGCAACTTGGACCTTATCAGCGTCTTCCCAATTCCCTACTCTTGACGAACCCTCAATACTGTTCAAAAATTCGTCTAGTGGAATGGACGTTTCGGTGCCTGACCATTTTGGCACTAATGAAACTAAAGACAAATCTTTATGGAAGATAGGCGCTCCTCTATTCATAGAGTCCCTCAATCTCTGTAATTCGGCCTTGGTTTCTGCAAGTTCATTGTTCAAGCGTGCTTCCGTCATGTTGCAATGCTAACGTATCACCACAGATTACAAAAATACAAACACAAATTATCACACCACACAAATAAAATAAAAATACAATTTCTTGGTTTATGCTGGCGTATTGTAATAGTTGAATTTCGAATTTTGAAACTCAAGCTCCCTGCTTTACTTCTAAAGTTAAATACGGAATCCAGTGCGGTTCAAAACTATCCCACCGCTGCAAAACCAATTTTGTAGTGCCTACCCCAGAGTGTTGCTACCCTACAGCTCAATTCTCTGAAGCAGGTTCTATCGGTAGCGACCGATAAGGCAATCGCTGGATTCCCTATTTCTAATTTCGCTGCCACCAGTAGGCGAACAGTAGCCTACACTTTGCTCGATACGCCCCACAGGTAATTGTCAACGTATCAAAATAATACAGTCGATTTAAAGTTTAAATAACATAACCTGTATTATATACAAAATAAATAAATTTACAATAAAACTTAATTAACAACTTCACAGTTAAATTGCCACGTAAAGGTTAAATTAACTGCTTGCCCTCTTAATGAATTTTTAACGCCGCGTTGCTAAACAAATTTAGAATTTCAAATTCTATCACCAAAGTATTAAAACACCAAAAGTGCTCCGTTCCAGTAATTGTTTTCAAAGCAAATATAAAATTCAATACAGCTCACTTACCTTGCACGCACAGCCATAAACCAGTATTTATAATCATCGCCGAAGTAACTTGCAGGAGCTTAATGTCGTCTTTACAAAATTTCTGAAACGTGAATGAGGACGTTTGCCTCGCGGAATCTCCTTATATAAACAATTAAGGAATTCCCGCCTCAGCATACTTCAAAGTGCGGTGAACCAACGTTCACTGCACTGCAGGTAATAACCTCTAGTGGCAATGTCAGCAACATTCAACCAAATGCCTAACTCATTGTTTAAACCAAAAATCAAAATTCCAAAAGATAAATCTACCGCTATTATTCATTCATTACACAATCAATCATGATCTGCAATACCGTTTCTTCCTTAGCCAGTAGCACAAGTTCAGCTGCATATTGCACAAAGCGAATTACTTGTCCTCCTATTTTGAAGTCTCCAAACCCTTCAAGAGCTTCCTTGGTAAGGTATTCGCTGTATAAATTGAATAGAATCAGTAAAAAACAGCATCCTTTTCTAACTCCCCTTCCAATCTTCACACTTCTTGTCTCCCCTCCGTCCAGTCGTATTTTAACACTGTGATCCTTGTACAGACTCCTGATCGGTTACTTTCGCACCAGTCGATAACAGTTCCCTTTAGGGTCTGCATTGATTTGGTCCAGTTTGCACGCAACCCCACATATCTTTACTTATAATCGATAATCGACTATTTATGAACATAGTTTATTAACAATTATAATAAGAAAGTGGATATCTACACTCACAAATGAAGATTCGTGGTTTTAACATAGCTTCAACCTCTCCAGCCAGTAGGCAACTATAACAGTAACTGCAGTAACCGTGTCGTGAACTCAGTGTATTTAGAGATAGATTATAGAGGCATTTCAAAATGGAAGTTATTGATTTACGTATTTCTAAATCGAATTTCAACGTCTTTGTAATTTTTCATATTCCTACGTACACTATATGTCTATTTAATTAAAAGGATTTTCTTAAAATATAAAAAATAATCGGATAAAATTTATAAATTTTTCGGTGGCCTTTCTTGCACTGTTAAAACAAACACTGCTTCTTTATTTCTTAATAATGTTATGCTATTAGTAACACCGAACCAGACAGATCAAGCGAGAACTCTGCTGACTGTTGTGTTCAGTGCGCAATTTGAATCCTATTTGGAACGCCAAACCTCGTGATTGTATAACTGATTGTCGCTTTGCTTTCTCCCTCCCTAAAAATGACAGAATAATGCCTAAAACCTTTCACGGTTGTTTCCATTCTTACGTTCACTAAAGCTAAGATTCAAAGCCATGTTGGCGCAGCTAATGAGAACATTGTTAAATAAATATCAATGTCATATGCAGCAGATACACAGTTAAACATCAACCAAGTATAGAGCATTAGACAAGTACATAATATTTTAATAATTACTGATTTCAATTACGTAGGGTAAACCTACAAGAAATCTCTTGTGCCACTGATCGCAGAGACATGAAATTGTAAGTTGCTACCGTGGTGAATAAGCAGACTATTTTATTATGGAATGTGAGCCAAGCATTTCAATGGATAGCTATCAATACTTCGAAGGCATATACCGCCGTCATATACTGGGTGGTGAAGATAATAGAAATATTTTATCCTAAGGGAAATTCCCAAAGCATTTTATAGGTAATTTTATATTAATGGACAACAAGTACATGCATACACTTGGAAATGCGACTGTTTCATAGACATGGTTTGTCTGCAAATTAGTGTGGAATAAAACGCCACTCGTTTACCGGACATCAGCATTAGCTTGCAGGTAACGTAGTCTGAAGCTGAGGAACATAAATCAAGGTAAAATCATTCTTAGCAGCCTACTTAATACTCTTTCTGATCATTCACCCTTTCATTACCATTTGTCAGTTAATTCACTAATCTTCAATTTACTCGCTAATTCCTTGCCCCTTCATTAGCAATACAATTCGATTACTTATTAACGAGAGCAATCAAAATCATGCTGTAAAACCTAGGTGTGCAGGCCACATATATTAAAGCTAGGGAGCATATATACTTCACCCCAAGATCCTTGGTAAGAAATAAAAGGGAGAAATATATGGAAAGACAGAGGAAAAGACAGGTGGAAAAAAAATTTTGCCACTTCAACATTTTCTAACACCTTCAGTTTTATAGCCTTCACGATACGGAATTATATTTGTAAGGGTGCATAGCACTTAATGGTACATTTATAAACACTTCTGACATGGTTGAGGAGTTACAAATAGGGACAAACATGCATACAAGAACATAGTAGTAAAAAGCAACTACTTGTGTTAAAAAATAAAAAAGTCTGGAATTTACTATTAGTGGAATTATTGCGTCACTCTTCAACTCCAGATGCCTGGTTCTCTGGAGAGTTTTCCTGCACTCTGTCCTAGCAACAGGGCTGCAATCGAGGGTTCGAGGGTAATAAGAATTTCGCATAGACGAACAGCGTTGTTGTGAACACGTATTGGTGTTATAATTAAGTGGTAATTACAACTGTCAGACATGAACAAAAATTGAAATGGCTCTACGAAACTTGTAAAATTCTTAAATGTAGAACATTATGAATATCACTTGAGTGTTTCTGGATTTGTTTTTACGTACACAGAGATGGACGGACGAACAGAGCGTTTTAAGATTTCTTCGGCAATGAAGCGAGCACGTCTAAAAATAACTTAAGAAAACGCTATTTTCTCTATTTTCAATGTGATGTTGCTTAATTGTATAGTACGCATATAAAATTCACACAGAGGTCGTTCATACGTTTGAGATTTACATTAAAACATGTACCCCACGTGCTGACTTACTCAGTTGTTCTATGATGGTGAATTACACCATACCTGCACGTCAGAAGCGCCTAAGATATTTACTGCACACCTTTGCACAGTATTCCCAGAGCACCTCTTTGGAGAGATTACAGCTCATGTCACTCATTTATAGTCTGGGCGCATTCAGGCTCGGAATTCCAAGCGTCGCCTGCCGTATGGTTAATGAACAGGTGTATACAATAGATCAGTGGGGAATGGTAGCAAATGGCACTGGAAGGGGTAACGTATTAGAAATGGGTGACCCAATTTAATATGCTGAGTTTAATTGTAAATGTGTATGCATTTGATGGGGATGACACTTTTACAACATAAGGGGACACTATTGAAATTCTAGGCCAATATTAACTTTCTAACAAAATTTTGTTACCGGCTTTGATTATTATTTCTATAAGTTGAAAATAATAGAGGCCTAAATCTTCGGAAATATACTTACCGATAATGAAAGACTACGTTTCTTCAATTAAATGCTCTCTTTACCTTCTTAAACCTTCCTAATAATGTTTGAAAATAAATTTCAAAAGAACACGTACTTATTTTAAAGTCGCTCCGAAAAATAAATATAGATTTCATACGATATGTGTATGAAGCATTTAAATTCGTTGTATATGAACCCAAAATCGAAATATCTTCTAGGTCTCTATGTTTCTCTACCCAACCGAAAGTGTGTCGAGTTTTTTTAGTTTGCACTTCAAACTTGTGTTCAAAACATATTTATCTGATCGCTGGTTTGGTTTTTCCGATGACACTTCATCCATTTCAGTGTACTCAACACACAATGCCCCTCACTATAACTACAAAAAAATGTAGCACATACAGCTACTCAAATCGTCCACAGAAGTGGTGCCAGTGTTGTGTGCATGGAATATATTTACGAAAAATAACTATTTCTTCTCTTCAAAACGCCGTGTTTTCACTGGTTCATAATTTTAAAATAGCATTTAAAAATGGCATTCCCAATTTTATTAGATTTCATGTGACTACAAACCTACATTAATGTAGTGTTTACACAAGCGTATGCCGTTCTGTTTATGGAATATATATGAAGTCAGGAGACATAAGAAACGGGTTAATTCCCCTTTGTACCGGACAGACTTACGGAGGGGTTACCGTTTCAGAGACAAAGGCAATGAAAAAATATGACGTAGTTATACAAGGTGGGCATGAGGAGAGGATATGACGCATGATGTTAGTGAAAGAGGGCAGATAACTTGAACGGAACTATCCTGATGGAGTGGCTGCAGCATAGTGATAACACAGACAGGCTTCTATGGAAATCAGTAGCTATGCGCCGGCCACGCTCTCGTCAACCCAAAGATTGTAGAAAAACATATTGCAAAGAATAATGTAAAATGGTAAAAAATTCTCACAATTTCACAACTCACTTAAAAATCACATTTATATCCTATTATCTGTCTAAATAAAGAGGGAATCGGGCCAAAGCATTGGACAATAAAACAGTGCTCCATCGTAACCACTGAAATTGTAGTGTAGATCTGTTGCAGCCCTCGCGGAAGATCGGTGTCTAGAAATACGCGTCTAGAGTGACTAAGTTTATCAGCAAGGAACCAACATTAATAACAATCAGTTTCTAGAGCGCATTTCGATTTTCTGTATTAATTCACAGTAGCTTTGGCTGTTTTTTTCCTGCAACAAATAGAGCAGATCTTATGTCAGAAGCTTTATGGAGAATCATCTAAAGAACCTTCCCCATTAAAAACTTTGTACTGGTAACCTTTTAAAAGCAGGAAATAATTAAGCTTTTTCTGAAGAAATCACGAGTTTAAAATATCAAAGCAACCATGAAACTTTGCTTCAGATTTGAAAGCGAATACAAATTAAAGCAGGATATGTTGGAGCTTCACTGAGAATTAAACAAATGTTTACTGTTCACATAAAAATTAAGTTTAAGACTGAATTTGTCTTTTAAATATAGAGCTTGTTAGAAAGACTTCCATGAAACACCTCATACAAAAGATACCGAGGGGAAAGAGAATTGATTTCTCAGCCTGAACTCAACATCTGGTGCCTTAGTTTAATTAGCGACGTTTTCTAACTGCGTCTGTTTTATAGGATCAAATGTTAGGACGATTCTAAATGCTTTATACGGAAATAATGGCTGTTTATTTTGACAATCATGTGGAACGCTTAAATACACTTTGTGGGGAAAATCCAGAACTTCAGTTTTAAGCATAACAATTATTACTGTTACTATTACTCTTTCAATGCTTATCGAAGGAATTTCTGCAATCAGTAAAAGTTATGCATGCCTCTGCGTTAAAGTTTCTCTTCTACGTATTCCTAATTTTAAGTACACTTACACTTTTCACTCATTTGTTATTTACAATATGTAATAATATTGAAATTCAAATTAGAAGGAGCTCGTTAGTGTTGAGCTGAATGTTTCGGTCTTGTGGGATGTGACGCTTTCCCGCTGGGTAAGTTATTGCCGACGTTTCGAAGGAACGTATTGCCTTCATCTTCGTGGGAAGAGCTGTATATGAAGAATGCCAAAACAGGAAGAGGTCTATTACGGCTTATATAGGCGTCTATGTAAAGAGGAAAGAAGAATCTGTATTGTATAGCGTGACGGTCCTCTCTCAAACCTCGCGCGCTCTGACCTCCAGTCCTCTCGTTCCCGGCGAAGTAAGCCAATGGCAAGCGCGCACACAGATGCCATAAGATTGCGATCCGTCTCTGTGCTGTGCCACTAGCCTTAGCCTTGAAGTGCCGTGAAATCCATACATCTTTCAAGTACGTGAAATGCGGTTAAAATACGCGTAACGTGAATGCAATAAATGAGAAACAGGAAACGAGGATTTTAGGGAAGCTGCATGTTATCTGTTTAGAAAAACTGGCACTGCTTTCATTCATTTTGCTTGGCCTTTTCTTCCTTTTGTTAATGTGTTTTGAGTTATGTTGACCCACAAATTCTTTTAAAAACCTGCATAATTTACTTACTCTCACACCGCGCAGTATATTACTGCAGCGACGTCACACAATTTAATCCTACTTCAATTAAATTTGTAAGGAATGTTACATTTTCTACAGGCCGCAGAGAATTTGCAGCAAATCCTGAATGTATGAATGTAACTAAAGCACTGTTGCTTCCTTTTCAGAAGAAAATGGCCTTTCGGCATGGTCCATTGGATACACGGCACAGGTCAGTGCGTTGCTGCGTTTGAAGATATGGCAAGTGCGCTGGCAGTAAATATTCAATAGTTACACACATACGACTGACAAAGCCTGCAAGAAAGTATCCTTTTCGTTTTATTTGTTAACATCTTCGAAATAAATAAGGAATAATTTATTTCGTAGAAAAGTAGAGGAAATTATCCAACAATAAATGTTACAAGAAAACTAAATATATAATCATGTCAAAAATCCAAAATTTCCAACAAAGTGAGATTATAACAAATTTCAACAAATTATTTGAAAATGTCCCAAATTCTAAATATGTAGGAACAAAAATAAGGCATGGAAATGTGATTCATATTGCTACGGCTTAAAAATGAATAAAAAAGTCTTGTTTTTGACCTTAAAACAGTTTTATCACACCTACTACTTTTTAAAACACGAAACATTCCATGTTTAGAGTGCGGTTTACTGCTTTGGATAAATAATGATAAATGTCTAAAAGCAGTGTCCAGACACACGTCTGGTGCGCAGAGTTAGGCCTATACGCATATAAGGTAACGTAAGAAGAGTGGCGGGTACTCGTACGCCTTTTGCCACTTTTAAATGGTATCTGGGGCCCATCCAGCCACCTGTCCAATTGGTGCCAGAAGTTTTTTCCCCAGCATTAAAGCGGCTGGATCATGACGCTAGACACTCATCTCTGCATTTAAATGGCGTCTGTCATATCAATCCCCCGATTTCTCCTACTTTCGATTTACCTTTCCATTTCAATACAGAAAATGTGTTTCAACTAGAATTGAGATTTTTTTTCATGGCACGACAGCCTTCGTGGGCCAAGGCATCCTAGTTGTGTAGGTTTCGAGATCACACTCAGACACACCACACTCGGTAGGACTCCTCTGGACGAGTGATCGGCCCGAGGCAGAGACCTGTGCATGACAACACACAACACTCACAAGAAACAGACATCCATGTCCCTTGCCGGATTCGAACGCGCAATCCCAACAAGCGAGCGGCAGCAGGTCCGCGCCTTAGACGGCGCGGCCACTGGGACCGACCGGAATCGAACCTAATTCCCTCCAATTTAGCGACCTATGGCGTGCCTATCAAATCCACGGCACAAGACTTGACAAGTGAAGGATAATTCATGTAGGAATTTCTGTTTTCTGGTGATTTATGAGGTTATTTGATGACCTGGGAAATTTCGTCCCACTCATCTCAATTCGAAAGTATTGCAGTTTTGCCAACGAATATTCATATGCCTACTATTTAGATTTAACCCCTTTACATCCTACGCATTCTCTGCTAGGCTGCTGGAGATTCATGGCGTGTATTACGATATCAGTGGAATGTGAAACAGCCGTAAGTGACGAAAGAAACTACATTTAAAACAAGGCAAAAAAAGTTTAATAACATAAATTTCATGAGTATCATTCAGTTTAATGGGTAAATGAAAGCAACCATTCCCTAATCAAAATATGTGTAGAGAACGGGCCAAAGAATGTATTAAAATGAAATAAAGTGAATGTCTTTTAATCAACAAGTTAGGAGTACCCAATATTACCCGTAAAGCGAAGAACAAGCCCTGAATATTATTGCAAAATCTGGGAGAACATATATGTATGGTGTATTTTATTACTGGGCACCCTATATTCCTACACCAATTCACATCACTCAAGATGATTAGCTACTGTGCCTGTTTGTTCTTTCACACTCGTCAGTTGGCGAGCACAGGAAGTGACGTATTGCGTCCTTGTAACTCACTTCCGACCGAAGCTAACAAGTGAGCAGGGCGAGTACAAAAGAGAGAGGCACCTGTTCTGTCGCTGTGCTAGGAATTTCAATTCATTTCGGATTAATGCATCAAACTCTCGAGTTGAGGGAAGTTCTGCACTTCTTCAAAGTTGTACGTGGTTGGATGCTGGATAATGAGCGTGGAATATACAATGAATCTGAAAATTGTTTTAGTAAGAGATCAATCGAAATTCTCGAGCTCCGCACGGTTACCAACTGGTCTGGCTCCATTCTCATTAGAGTTTTTATTTTTAAGAAAAAGTCGTCATCTTACCTACAATTTAATAGAGTCGTGAAACTCGGTTTCTCGTGCCTAAGCCCCCATAAGCACAAGCGCTCAATCAAAACCTGTACACCCTATATTGCGCAATGTGATTGAACTAATTTTACGTTGTGTAAGGAAATTGAAAGCTCTTTCTTGTGCCCTATATGATGTGTAACATGTTCAGTTTATGAAGAGGTCTGATAAGAGCATGTTATATGCAGTGCCACAAGAAAGGAACAGTGTCGCCCTCCTCATTACCAGAATTCAAAGAAACAACAGCATGAAAATGAGATGAAAGATGTGGAGTAAAGCGTTGTTCATGAATAAAAAGCTGTATTCCAATATACTACATACTCATGATCTTAAAATAATGTGTTGGCGAAAAATAACTAATTTTGCCTAACTACGTGGTGTGTAGTAATTCCGCGACCCGTAGACCAGCTGTAAGGACTTAGGATTTTTGTGGGCGTCCCTGGTACATTATGAGTAGCTTTATAAATATAATCTTAACCAAACACGTAAGGGATTTCAAATCTAGGAGGATGTGATGGCTCTATGTGTATATAAGTTAAGGAGAAGAAGAGAAATGCGTAGATAATTTTAGTCGTAATACCAGAAGGAAAGAGAAAGAGAGCACCTGGGAGGATCATATTAAAGTAGACATGAGAGACACTCTGTGTATGACTGTGGACTGCATTCATCTCTTCCACAGTAGAGACCCGTGAAGGGATGTTATAAGCACTCCAACCATTGTTATTATAAAATACAGGAATTGCTTGAAACTCTGACCGAATGTCAGCTGCTAAAGAAATGAGTGTCAGTGTGGCTTCTAATGAAGAGGCTGTAGGTATGAATTCTACTCATTTCTGTTTTTAAAACGACCGGAATTGTAACCCATCATACTAAATAATTATCCCTACATCATCATACAATATCATATCATATATTCCAATACTAAATAACTCTAGCAACATAAAATCCATATTAATTATTTCCAGTAACCCAACACACATATTGACTAACTCCAGTAACACAACAAGCATTGAATCACTCCAGTTACGTAAGACGCATGTGAACTAACTCCAGTAACACAAAACACGTTGAGTAACTACAGTAATCTAACACATATACGGCACTGCCCATAAAAATTTCCTCAAGTTCACGTGATCATAGGCCGGTTCAGTCCAATTCTCATCCTCACAACGTGTCTAAGAAACGTTGCTGTTTTTATGTAATGTCCTTCTTGGTTTCTACTGTAGCGGTTTTCCATGCAGTTCTTAAATTTACGAACGACTACATACTTCTAATTATACCATGCGGCTCTGTGTTCAGATAATCACTAGGCCCTTAAAATGACGACTTTTTTTGCAGTTCTGAAGTGAACTTCCATTTGGTGTCATTAGCTAAATATTCATGCATAACGTTCAGATGCGAACGCCTGATTTCTTTACAAAGCTCTACCACGAAGGATGAAACGTCTTAATATTGCCAATCTGAACGAGTAAAACAATACAAAAGTCGAATACATCGCATCGCCAAGGGATTTCATTCTAGTATTTTCGAAAGCTGTCCTATGCTTTACCGCGCAGCTAGGCCAGACTGTGTCTGACTCATTCTGACATTTATGTAATTATACTGTTTGTACATCATATTAAGTAATATGATCACAAGTTTTGAGTAAGTACGCTTTCAGAACGAGAGGTTCATAGCCTGTTTGGAGACCATCGTGAAGTTTCCTGGAATTAAAAATAATAGACATGAAAAAATTGATGAGCAATTCCGGTAACCGAGATGTGGTTCGAAACGCGTGTCCACAGAATACAAAGATACATTTTATCATATAACAGGCCATAAAGATACAGAGGGGGAGTAAATGTATACATCTACTAATTCTTAACCACGACGCGAGATGGGAGTCCATTTTCAAAGTCGTGCCCCGGTGGTTCCACCACCGGGCAAAGAGCCGTGGTACTCTATACACAGGACGCTGTGTGAGACCTAGGGCCGGTCCGAACGGGTATGGATGAGAGACAATCTCTTACCCCACCGAGTACCCCACGTACGAATTTTCTACCACACGTTTTTATTTCTGCTTATTCTTGAGATATATATTGGTGTAATCCTACTAGTGCCGACCCCGGTGGCTGTGCGATATAAGGCGTAGGTGTGCGACCGCTCGATGGCTGGGATTGCTGGTTCGAATTCCGCTGAAGGCACGGATATTCGTCTCTTGTGTTTATTGTGTTGTGTAGGTAGCGGCCACTGCGACGAGCTGATCGCTTGTTCAGAAGAGTCCTACTGGTGTGTGTGTGTGTGTGTGTGTGTGTAGGGCTAAATGTGTGTGATCTACAAATCTCAACTATGAGGCGGCCTAGGCCCGACTTGGGCTATAACACCACAGGGGAAAAAAAAAAGAAAAGAGAGAGAGAGAGAGAGAGAGAGAAGAAGAAGAAGTAGAAGAAGAAGAAGAAGAAGAAGAGAACCCTTTAGTAATCTTTTTCTGTGCTTTCATTTCTGCTTGTTCCTTGCCTTACTTTTCATTCGTTGCATTTCCGTAACCGTCAGATCTTCGCGTTCTGTTTCCACCTCGCGCCCTTCCTGCGTTCAACAGTTATTACTGACGCAGTCACGTCCAAAAAGGAAGGGGAATCGCGTGGAGAACTGACGCAGCGTCTACCAGAGTAGCGGCACTCTTTACTGTCTGCGTTGCTTCCTTGGCAACTCCGAGCACTTCGGGTCATGCAGCCCGAATAATTACGAGTGGTGAGTCACAAAGATAAGAGTTGTGAACGGAAGTAGTCGCGACCTATGTCCTTCAGCAGTCGCGCGATATGCGAACGTTCTGCTCTCTGAAAAGACAGTGACCTGATTATACCCCCAAAATATTTCTAACGTGGTATTTGGACGAAGTTAATCGAAACAATACGTAATCCGTCTCTCAAATCTACTCAGCTCCTTTCGATGACATTTTATATAGGACGTTTTCGGCATAACTTCTGTTCCACATCGGCTAAGTATATGAAGATGAAACCCTACTTCTTGTTTCCCCAAATACCTGATAGTATCGAACGAAAAATGCCAGGATCGTTATGAGCAGTGGGTTAGAAAGATATTGAAAGAAGGTAAGTGACCTACTTTAATTAACATACACACATATCTCTACAAAGTGAAGAAAATCACAAGAATCCATATGCTCCATGGTTGGTGTCCCCGTGCGTACTCCACACGTGTGCTTTTCGAGTATAAGTCAGGCATACTGCCGAACTTCTCATATTCATTCCCTGAATCTCATTGCTACAAGAAATAAATGTACTCTGTCCGTCACTGACTTAAACTCTTTTCTACTTCCGTTGATGATCGACCTTGTTTTTGAGTTCCGGCTTAGGCTAGCAAGCTCGATGAATTCTAGGTAATATCCCCAGTTCAACTCACGACACTCAGTCCAACAAAATGCACTACAGTGTTCCCAGATATTTTATATTACAATATCACGTTGAACACTCCTACATGTTTCGACCCCTTATGGAATCATCATCAGAGGAGGTAAAGTTCTCCCTAGAACAGGCCACGAAGGCCCAGAGGGGGAGTAGAGGTATAGTCTACTCTTTCTTTAACCTCGGCGCTAGATGATGATGGGTGGTCAACTCCACGCCCCGGCCGCTTTACCCCCGGGAAAGAGACCCGGTACCCATTGTATAGGAGGCTGGGTGGGCCCCAGGACCGGTCTGGACGGGTGCGGAAAATCTCGCCCCCACCGGGATTCGATCCCCGGACCGTCCAGCCCGTAGCGAGTCGCTATAACGACTACGTTATTCCGGCCCATCATCATCAGGGAATCAGACTAAAGTGACACTTCACAAAACCGAACTATCAATCCACGTACAGAATAAACAGATGTAAAAAGTCAAACAGTGTTACTTTAATGTGATTCCCTGATGATGATCCCATAAGGGATCGAAACATGTCGTAGTGTTCAACGTGATATTGTAATATAAAATATCTGGGAACAATATAGTGCATTTTGTTGGACTGAGTGTTGTGAGTTGATTATCGACAGTGCGCGGAATGAGCAATGTAAAATTCCATAGATCCTTCTAGTGAATGCCGAGACGTGCCACTACCTGTTCCTTCCCACTTAGTCATTCACACCTATCCTTCTAGTTTTCGTTTAGACTAAAATTTAGATCGGCAGGTAATTAAAATATGTTAATTCTGTTGATATGTTTACTTCATGAGGATAGTCCTTTGGACGTAGGATTGGCTAAATGACATATAACTGGAATGCATATGCCTACCATCTAAAGCTGTAGAAGTGACAGACAGTATCAATATACAGCGACTTTAGAGATATGCAGTTACAATCGAGACATTGAGACCGGAGTGTGGCAAACAGTATGTTACAGTGCAAGCTTAAGTGTCTTTGTTGCACATACCAGACATCTGTAATTGGAGTCACGCAACGAATCTACTTGAGTGTGTTTTCTCTGAGGGTTACGTCTTCAGTGACTCAGACTGTATTGCGTCAGTGTACAATAACTCACTAATGGTGAATTGAGAAGGATTAGGAAGGAAGCGGTCTTGCTCAATCGCGGTACTAACCTCTCGTTTTCTTCAAGGGACTGAGGAAAACCATGAAGTACCTCAGTCAGGATAACTGATAACACGGACGAGCTTCGAACCAGACATCCTCTGAATACACAACGCTAACGTTCGTTTCTTGTCTTAATGCCTGTTCAGTGTAAGTCATCACGAAAACCCACAGCACACACAGGCTCAAATATTTCTTTGTGTTTGATATAATGGAGTTTTATTTACTGCGTAGATGGCAGGGCATCAAATGAACTTTGAGGACCATGACAGTGGCCTGCTTCAGCCTTGTGTGGCTACTGGTAAGCTGAGACACACCCAAATACCGGTAGAATTCTAAATATGTTGGAAGTTAGTTTCTGTCACATTCATTTACCCACATAAATTTGCGGATAATAAACGAATACCAAAAGTATATGGTACATTAAAACTGATGACAAGTATTGCGGCCATGAAAAGATTAAAGTATTCTTCGAGAATTTTCCGGAACGACTCTGAAAACTTAAACACAGCAGCAAAGAAAGCCGTTACTTCTGACCACGACATACAAGCTGCATGTCGACGTTCCTCGGCGCTTCTTTATTCACAATCGTGGTGCTGTGTGACGTCATCAAAGGCTTACCTCCTGTTGTAACCTTGCGCTTTACGAGTGTATTCGTGCTCCTACGTGCCACGCGGCACCGCACAACGCCCGTCCTAATCGTTATCACTACTACCACTAACCCACATTTCTATTGTACACAAGTTCTGGCCTACACCGCCACAAATACATACACTATCAGTTTTGCATTCCGTTAAAGCGATCCTCGCCATTTAAAATTGCAAAGTACAGCCATTAACGCGGCATTACAGGGCCGCGCGCTGCAGCAACTCGCTACACTGACGGGTGGGCTGGCATAGCGACAGAATGACGATCAATACAAGCCACAACCTTCGCCAGCACAAGCTGCCAACCTAAGAGGTGGTGGGGGGCGTGAATCAACTACTCAGTCACTTAGTAAAAACTGGTGTCATCAGGATGGACGGCCTGGCGCTCGTAAGATGGTGGATTCGCTTCCATACAGCTGGTTCATTCATGCAGCCAGCTGAGATGAAACTTCGCAGCCCGGTCCTACGCTTGTCTACGTGTAAGTACGTTTATTCATATTGTACGGATGCGATAACGTTGCATGCTGTACGTTTAGATTGAGTTCTTATTTAGAAAGTACTGGGGAGCAGAATTGCAAAGTTGTTAAAGCAATTTAAATACAAGGTTTCGTGCCCGCCTACCAAATTGACCCGTGTTCCCGAAAAAAATAAATTTGGAGTATAAATATAACGGTAGCGTGTTAGTAGTGCTGTTATTATTGTTAACTCCGACAAGTATGTCATATCATTATCAACGTTAAATTCACAATGTGAACATCGAAAACAGACTGGCTCCCACAAGCACTAAGCACGTTCATAGTGCTTTTATTACCTTCATTGCAGCTAGAGGTTTGTTTGGTGCACTGCATATTATGGAAATAGTGTCCACATTAGAGTTTATAATGCACGAATATGTGAGTGTGGGGATGTAAAAGAAGTCTTTGGTTTCAGTATAAAGCAAACAAGTTCGTGTTTTTTGTCGAAAAATTAACGCATGTGATTCCTTTATTCCTGTTCTGAACCAGATGAATTCAGTACATACTTTCATATCCTACATTCTTACGATCTGCTTTAATATTGTCCGTCTATCTACATCTAGTTCTTCCAGTCAGTACGATATTCATTCATTCATTCTGTAGTCTGTCTTACGACAGGCCTGTAGCCTCTTTCAAAGCGAGTTCTCCACAGGGTGCGATCTAGTGCTTCCTCTTTCAATTTCCAGTATCTTCTCTTTTCCTTAAGGTCATCCAGTAACTTCTTACGCCTTCTTCCTCGTCTTCCCGTCATTTCTATCCTTCCCTCTAACTTTCCTTCAATCAAGTGTGTGTAACCGAATTTTCCGCGTTCCAGAAACAATGGTTCGCGTTTATTTTCATGCGTATGGTGGAATCCGCGTTGGACAGATTCGCGTTGAACGAGGGAGTACTGTATACCGGTGGTTCGCAAACTGTTCTTCGCGAATCACATGGGATCCGCTACCAGTTTCCAGGGATCCGTGGATGCATTTCTGTAATGGCTACTTTGAAGTTTACTTATTTTTTAATTAAAGGAGTATTGCTTTGTTAAAATAATATCGGAACTTCTTTAACTGACGATGTGCTTGTTTCGTATGAAAGTTAGAATATCTAATTAAGAAACCCCCTGTACCCACGAAGCGAGCGACAATCAGTTTAATTAAGGTCAAATCATGCAATGCATTGATACGCATGCTACTGGTATGTATTAGTATCTATCTAAAATCAGCTCTGAGACATAAGTTTTTAATTTTGGATACCTATCATCCGGACACTCTATTTACGTGACCAAGGATGTGAGGATCAGTGGTTATTTTTCGATGCCAAAAGGGGTCCGGAAGGAAAAAAGTTTGGGAAACACTGCTGTATACGATTGCAAGGTGTTACGGTTCACGGCGGGCTGGGGTAGCCGGGATAGTATAGCCGGTACAGTGAGTAGGACATGTGCGGGACATCCGAGGAGGGGGTAAGAGATATCTGTCTTCTCCAAAATGGCCTGATCAGTTCTGGGGCCCAGCCAGCTTCCTATTCAGTGGGCACCGAGGGTAAAACGGCATGGTCCTAAAGCTGGCCGCTCACCCCCCGTCTATTGCCGAAGTTAAGAATTAGTGGAATTACACTCCCATTCCTCCATATGCATTTATGACGTGTACAGGGATAACTTCACCATTATAGCTTACGGTGGTACCGGAGTAAGCTACCGTATTTTTTGCCTACTGTAGCCGAACATTGCTTGTGTTCGAATCCCAGTGGCTCCACTCCTCAACATGAAAACAGGAGTTATTTTTACATTTTTGTTGGACCATGCTGAAAGCGAAGATATTCTTCCGTGCAGGTGTCGGCGCCTTGCTTGAGGAAGGACTCTCCCACCCTCTCGGATTTCACCTGCATCTTCCAATCGTGACAGTTATGGCATTCGTCGCCAGAGCCAGACCACTAAGTTTCGCTTACAGGATTCAAATTTCGCGCTAACAAATTATGATCTAACCTCTGAATCGAGTCATGCGTGACATTTTCAGCTTTACTCTGTGTGGGCGTTTTGTTCCCACAGAAAACTTAACTGACTTTAAACCAATAAGAATTGGGTAATATTTCGTATAAATTTCGTCAGCCAATGACAGAAGACCCTCTTTCGTTGCCTGACCAATTACAGGAGTCGAAAGATGTCACCCTCGATAACGAGATAAGTGGAAGGACAGAGAGGCATTCAAAATTTAGACACGAGAGGAGATGGAATGCAGAGAAAGTGGTATTAAGGTGGTAAATATGTAATCAGACAGTTATCAGAATGCGCAGAAAGTAGAGACAGTAGTCAGTCTCTAGGCCATACCGTAGGCAGAGTTAACAGGTAGAGAGTGTGGCACCTAGGACGGTATTCACTATGTCTAATATTTACATATGAATCATGAATAAATGCAAAGCATAGAAGTAACTTGGGGCGGGGGACAAATTCCTCTCCAATGTTTTTTATACCTAAGAATATTATATATTTTTTTTTTCGCTATTGAGTTGAAGTTCCTAATACCCATGGTCGATTTTGCACCCTCAATGTTATTAGCCAATTTACGCCTGTGATGCAAAGTACTTATTCGTGGTGCCAAATGTAGTGTTATTTCTTACGATGACATCGACAACTCTGGCCGAAACATCCCATTAAGGCCATCAGAAAATGTTTCGTATGTCAACATCAGAACTAATCCGTGCACCTGACTTCTTACATTTCAACTTTCAAACCAAGGTTTTACTATTTCAATCCCATACACAAAAGTATACAAGGACATAGTTTCTATATGATTAATAACACATCGGTACGTCTTCCTGTACTATACCTTACCTGTATGTCGGTTATATGGGCGCAAAGTTTGAGGGGTAGGCTACTAAATATCTTTAATATGAGCCAACGTCACCCCATTATCTACTTTTCCGTGTATGCTAAACATAATTTATTTATAATCCTGTCTGAATTATTATAATGACGTGTAGTTTCTGTGAATAAGAAACATCGATTTGTTATAATGGACCTTCCCTACTCAGGGTCATTAATATAGATAAACTGCGCAAGTGATAAGCTCAATAACTCAGTCCGAGTGTAGAAGACGCAACGGCCTTAGAGAAGGATTTTTGTCCAGCCAGCTATACTAATGGTCTTATTTGTTAGTAATGGATGTTACAGCTTTGTCAGTACACAGATATAGCCGAAGCTATTGTCTGGGGTTCGAAATTCGGAAGATGAGGATAGCAACTGTAGGTTTGGCAGTCATTCCAGCAATGTATGTAAGAAGCAAGACGCATAATTACACACTTTAAGAAAACCCAGCCTCAAATTAACAGTGCGTTGACAGAAAAATACGTAGTGTCCGTAAATTTTATTCAAGTTTCATATTTCATTACTAAGCTCTTTTTAAGGTGGTGTTTCGCAATACAAAAAGCACTTACGGATATCCTGTATTTCGGCATTAGAATTTTGTTAGAGGGCTGGTGTCATATTAAATGCCTGCCAGGTGCTTGCTTTTACGAAGGACATCGGAAGAATACGTAAACGAAATATTACGCTTTTTCCAGATGCCGGATTTGTTTTTAGAAATAAGATATGTTGGCACCACGTAGGAACAATCAAATTTGAGCAGCAGAAAGGAATATCACAACGGGATGTCATCGTTACGGAAAACAAATTTGAGCAAAACTTTCTCGCGTAGTCAAATACCCGCTGGCTAGGCGGGGACAGCCAATCGAATTAGGCGAATTTAATTTGAAATTTTCAATGACGTCATGCGCGCTGGATACACTTTGTTG
Organism: Reticulitermes speratus; assembly: GCA_021186555.1. NCBI lineage: Eukaryota > Metazoa > Arthropoda > Insecta > Blattodea > Rhinotermitidae > Reticulitermes > Reticulitermes speratus. The sequence continues at coordinate 32,994,337 of JAJKFL010000001.1, read as the reverse complement.
TTTAAGGCTTTTATGTTTTGGGCCGCCAGCAGCAACACATACACATAAAATACATACACGCTGATTTGGACGGCGGTATTAAACTATTGGTTGTCGCCCGGCGGTGCAGTAGACAAATTTACTTGTATCGTGTATGACATAGTAACGTTATTTGGATCATATGAAAGGAGCCGACGCCCCACATGCCTGCCTCATACAACTCTATGTAACTGTATTACTGTTGACAATCAGCTACACGTGTGTGTATGCGTGTATATATATATATATATATATATATATATATATATATATATGTATAGGGTCGATCCCAGTGGCCGCGCGGTCTAAGGCGTGGGTCTGCGGTCGCTCGCTTACTAGGATTGTGGGTTGGAATCCCGCCTATGGCATGGATGTCTGTCTCTTGTGAGTGTTGTGTGTTGTCAGGTAGAGGTCTCTGCGACGAGCTGGTCCCTCGTCCAGATGAGTCCTACCGAGTGTGGTGTGTCTAAAAAAGTGTGATCGTGAAGCCTTGAAAAATGAGGCGGCCTAGGCCCCCAAGGGGCTGTCGAGCCATTAAAAAAATATATATATGTATGTATAGGCCCCGATACACACAGGTAAGTGCGCGTGAATTAAACTGGTCGCGACAAAAATTACGCAGCTGACAAGTGATTGAAGGACAAAAACAATTGTCATGGTGATAACAGACGAATCGAGTGAAGGAGAACCAAAAAATAAAACCTCATTTAATACTTTAAAGACTAATATTAACCTGAATTCACCGGACATCGACTGTCATGAAAATCTATTAATCATGTTAATGGAATCAATATTTGAACTTAAGTTATTCCTCTTTCGGTACCTTGTCTCAGTCGGATACTCTATTACATAACGTACATAAGTTGGCATGTTACTGTAGACATGAGAGACACATGCAGACATGTGGTCGGAAATTTTGAAAACAGTGTACTATGTGGGTGATCTAAGCACAGATGGAAGGACAGTGTTGAAACACATATTAATGAAATTCGGGGTGTGTGTGGACTGGGTTTATGTGGCTCATGATATGGACCAATGGTGGGCTCTTATGAAGAGGGTAACGTGTACACATCTTCTATGTGTTTATGGAAAGTGAGAAGAAAATTGCATGGTCGGTGCCAATAGTGGCTGACTTCTGACCCCGAAGGCCTAAATTCGATCCCGGACCAATACGTATGGGGTTTGCAAACGAAGTGTCACTGTGGCAGTTTCTCTCAGAGTACTCGTCCAATGTCATTATCATTCCATCAACACTCCATTTTCATATTTCATTCATCTTCCATCGACCCTGTTCGTTGCTTGTAATCATAGCATTTGACAGCATCATTAAATAAATCACCGGTTTCTCTCTCTCTCTGTCTCCATGGTCACTGCCTGTATCACTGACACATTACAAGGTCGTCACTTTTACATAGAACAGGGAGCAGTTCCGCCATTCTTGTAGTTTCCCGTGCGGAACACGACTGCAGACTATTTGTCAATGTTCGATCCCGGGTCAGTCCATGTGGGATTTGTGGTGGACAAAGTGGCATTGGGACAGGTTTTTCCCCTGTCAATTTCATTCCACTGGTGCTCCATTACACGAAAAAACTAACAAACTAATAATTTTCATCACAGGGTTGCACAATAAGCCTCAAGGCTGCGGTGCGTCCGTAGCATCTGCTGCGGGACCATTCACCACACACACGCGTATCAATGTGGACGAAGTGTTGTTCATAAACTAGTGCATTTAGTTAGGGTGCTAGGGTCACCATCTAAGAGAGGGATTTCAGAGTAACGTTCCCTTTAATAAGTCAGCAATTCTTCAATTTAGATAGGCACAAATTAAAATACAATTTGCTTCTAACGTAGATAACCATACAAATTTTTGCCACTGTCATAATAACCTTATATTTTACTGCTGAAATTTAAAGTAGTCTACCTGTTCATTTCAGCTGAATAAAATTTATGCAAGATTAAGTGCAAAAGAATGTATATAACATTAGTGTTAGTTCTTATAATGTCTCTCTTTATATAAACCTTTCTCATCATTCCTAAACTTTCCTTAGTGAACTCCTACCACAAGTCTGCATGCATGTCTCATATGTCAATATTTGCTGCATGTTCTGGCCATTCTCCGTGGTTTGGTCAGCCGAATAATATTTGGTGAATTGTACACATTTGAATCTCAAATTTTATATTTTCTGTACCGTACATTTTATCGTAAGTCTAATACCAGCCAAAAACCTCACAGGATTATTGTATATAAAACGTATTTGTGGCCCCTACATATGTTTCAGCAAACGAGTTGCCATATTCAGAGGGGTTTAGCAGAGAACTTCGAGAACCTTTTACATCCACGTATACAGTATGGTTACACATTAAAAATTTTTACATAGCATACATATGTCATGGTCATGATTCACAGATGTATAAATGTACAAGATTTTAAGTTAAAAAAAGATAAAACACTATACTTGTGGAGCAAGCAGTAGTTATAATAAATATGATACCTTAAAAGCCCAAAGTGTAAAGTCATACACATAGTTCACATGGAACGGTGCTGAAATAGTAAAATATTAAAAAGTTAAAAGTGGTTTTTGTAGCTATTTTGAGTGGTTTTGGGCCATGCATGCCAGCGTCATGCTTGATCTTGGTTAGATCTCGTCCTGTTTCCTTGTGTGTTGCACGTGCGGTGATAAGGTATAGTGTACATATGTAGGGGTCTCAAATGCATTTTATACATGTAAATAATCTTGTGCATTTGTTTGTTGATATTAGAATTAGACCTTTGAATCTCGTTTACATGGGTACCTTGTCAAGTCGCAGTACGTCCTTAGGTTACAGACGTAAAGATGCCCTCCCATGATCGAGACTAGCTGCACATATTTTTAATGTGGTGTCCAGGATATGCCATAGTCAGTAGTTGGACGGAAAGATAAAGCCTCTTGTCACAAAAATAACAGCATGTTAGGAAGGCGACTTTACGAACAATTTAATATGTAATTAGATGCGGTCTTTTTATTTCTGCACTGTAAAATGCCCGTGCTTTCATATCAGCTCATGCTTGATGAGAGCGAGTATTCCTGTTCGCACTATCACAGTAGACTACTCACTGTAGAATTGGTTTAATGTGCCTTCAAAACATACTGCAATCAAATCACAATCAATTTGAACAAACACATGTAGCTTTTGGTTGTAATAAGTGAGGAAGAGAAGCGAGAACTTATCTCTGTCCGAAAAGTTTGTTCCATCTCCTGCAAAGCTACAGATTTATTGCCAATCGACGGATATCAGCAACATCTGTTCTGTCTCCCTCGAACACATCTTTCAACCTTCAATAAATGTCAAACTTTCTTTCGCTACAAATTCACCAACATTCCTTGAAGTGACTTGTATCAACACGCGGTTCACAATACGAAGGCAACTTCGTCGTTTCGGAGTTAACTTTTTCACTGATTAAACCATATTTAAGGCGAGCAATATCTTAGTAAATGTATAAACTTATAGCAAGTTAATTTTGCGTCATTTCCACGTTTTAAATGTTAGGTAAGGAAATGAAGGTTCTTCGTGAAACTTCCTGGTCAGCATTTAAAGCCGAGACACTGGCGTCTGTTCCCAAACGTTGCATTCAAACGAAAGACAGTATTGTAAGAAACAAGACTTCTTTTACAGTTTCTTCCAAGAGCGAAGTGAGTACTAAGTATCGTATTTACAGAAGATGCCTCTGACTTACTGATCGATAAAGGCAGTTGACCGAGGGGACTGATAATCTTTTGTTATTAAAACGGATCTTACTTTCAGAATATGTTAAGTAGCATAAACTGGGTTAAGTAGAGGACTTCACTGGTCAGTCGCCAAGCAAGTGAAGGGTCCGACGGTCTAATTCGTTTCGAACAGTGGTTCTTCCTAAGCAGAGTCCGTTGTAGCCAAGGTAAAAGGCCGCCGTCCCAGACTCTTCGCTGGCGTGAAAGCGATTATGGCGCGTACATAGAACGGCAGAATAAAGTGCACTTTGTTATTACAGTAGTAAAGTGAAGGTGATATGACAGGTGCAGGGATGGTTGCTAAATTAAATTGGATGCGTGTTTCTGTCATAATTTTGAACGCTCTTCCTAATTCAATTAGAAGAGTGTCGTGACGTAACAATCGCGAATCGATACTCATATCCGTCACGTGACCTAATACACAACGTGTTTAGTTTCCCACAGGAACTCTGTACTAAAATCAAAATAACTGCCTAGAATTTTATACCTAATGAAATGGATCCTCTACCTTGTCATATACCCTCTATCTTGATGTTGGAACACGCCACTGACATTTCATAATAGTCTGTTCGCAGTGACAACCATACCTCATCTTTTATTCATTCGTCAACCCCTTACAGTCCCTATTTAATTAAGGTGAAACCAATTTACTTCAAAGAATCTTTATATAACTCATAAAAATTAAGTTTCTGGAAAGAAATTATGAAAATTAATATTTCATTTTGAATTGTGTACCCGTGCTGTCAATGGTGAAACTCCCTTACAGCTGCAATATAAAGCGTAAACAAATATTTGAAATTAAACTCAAAATCTCCCTTCCTTCTATCGAATGTCACATGATATAGCCCTGAATTTAGTTTGAAATCGATTATCAGACACGATCTTTACAAGGCTTCACGGTGTACACTTTGGTCATCTTCTTTAAAATTTCGAGTAAGCACCTCTAAACAGGCCACCCCTTCCTCCCATTTGTTTCCATAAAACAGTTATTATGTATTCGTTATTAAATTACCCTGAAATTACGTATCTTGCACGAAGCTGTACAGCCTCTGCAGTTGACACAAACACGTCAAGTGAACTGCGAATTAAGATCATGTGCACTGCTTACTTTCTTTTTTTATGGACTGTACAGTATTCGGGCTTATAAGAGATGTCAGAGAGAAGCACAAAACTGACATAAAATGTGGAGAGATCCTATAGATTGAGTGGACGAATGATGTTATCATAAATTTGTGAACCAACAAGGCGAGAGGAAAGTCAAGGACACGTCACTAATAGGATTCTGAATGAGCACTGAAGGCGAGTGGTTGCACAGGGTGGAAGAACGGAACGTCATCCTAGTTCGAATAGGCTAGTACATATGTAGGATACTTTGGACTCAATGATCTATTCTAAACACAGAACCTTTCGAGATCTGCCATAGTACATAATGTACTAATATTAGGCGAACTAGGTAAAGAAATGTAAAATAGCACAATAACATGAAACATATAAAGTACAATTGTTACATTTATTAAAAATTGATCTTTTCAAACTAAAACAATTTACCGTAATTAAAAGGTGTCTTTCATTAACCTTCCTATTGCGAAGTTAATGCATGACACTTCTTATCTTGCGACAACTTGTTGAAAGAGAGTTCATAATTTTTTAGGTACAAGTGAATACAGTATTGTCAATGTTCATCTGTCAGACGGCTTCGGTATCTTGATTTAAATATCTTCATCTGGGAGAAAGCTTCTTCGCAGAGGTAGGTTGGTCCAAAAAGTGCTGTCAAACGAAGAGCTATTGAATGTACTGAGGCGGCAAATAAATTTTGATAGAGACCAAAAAGCGACCGCGATCGACTGTTTGGCCACCTCTGGGCTAGTAGTTAAAGTGGGGAGATCACAAGTATAGCTGATATGTATAAAATCAGGCACACACAACACCAGTTTTATCAATTTATTCACGGCTACATGTTTCGGCTCTAATCGCGAGCCAGCATCACACTTTTTATAAACGTTGATATAGGAAAGATTATGTACTGTACTGCATTAAAATGGAAATCTCCCCTTTCACATTAAAAATACATTATAAATATATAAAACCGTTCAAATATATAAAAATATGAAGAATATAATTTTTCCTGTACCAACGTTTATGAAAGACCTGATGATGGCTCACAGTTAGAGCCGAAACATGTAGCTATGTAAAATTGATAAAAACTGGTGTTGTGTGTGACTCTATGATACATATTCTTGTGATTTGTTAACACCAAGGGGGATATCTTATCCTTAAAAAAAGTGGGGAGAACTACACTCTGCCTTCAGCACTTACCACAGTCAGTATAGGCATGAAGTTACCGTATACGGAAGAGAAGAAAAGTGTGATGGTTTGTATTTTTTTGGAGCTGCTGGTCTGTACGAGCTGTTATGCTTTCCGTGGACGCTCATGCCCGTCCAGAGACTCCCTTCAACAAATAATAATACGACAACATTGAATAGCTAGCTAAAATATCTGCCAGTACTGATAGTGTTGTAGATATTTAAGGTAAGGTGAAGCGCACATTTCTTCTTCTTCTTCTTCAATAGCGCCACAGTCTGCATTGCGCCCTGGCCTCTTCAGTAGTTCGCCTCCAAATATCCCTGTCCCCTGCTAGTCTTCTCCATCCTCTTATATTCAGCAGCACCGAGCAGTCCCTCTTGATGTCTTCCCATTTTAGCTGTGGTCTTCCCACAGGTCTTCTTCCATGCAATTTTCCATTCACTATTTTTTTCTGGTATTCTAGTATTATCCATTCGGACTGTATAACCGTCCATTTAATCTTTTGAACCTAATATATTTTACTGTCTCTAGTACATCTAACAATTCATAGACCTCTTCATTATGTTTAGTCTCCATCCTAAGTCGTTTTCGTAGACCAGTCCAAAGATCCTTCTTAGTATTTTCCTTTCAAATATTGCTAGACTTTCTTCTGATTGTCATTGTCCATGCTTCGTAACCATAACTTAGTACTGGTCGGATTAGAGTCTTGTATATTCTAAGTTTATCTTTTCTATATGCTAGTCATGATTTTATGATAGGTAATAGAGAAAAGTGTACTTTGTTTGCTGACATAATTCTCTTTTATATTACAACTTCCGTCTTCATTTTCCCCTTTTAATTCTGTTCTCAAGTAAGAAAAACTGTCGACTGCTTCAATATCCGGTATTTCTATTTGTCAAACGAATATTTGTTACAGAAGGAAAATATGCAGTTTTTGTAGCGAATAAAAATTTTGATTTCATGTTAGTATCACCGTGCATCTTTATGAATTAATAAATTAATAACCAACTGATACACAATTGAACCACTTTTATTGTAGCGTCTATATTATTATACGCCCCTACATACGTTTCGGACCTCAGTCCATTCTCAGGGGGTCTCGTTCGTAAAAAGCCACTAAATCAAAATACATATTGTCATGGGAATATACAGCACTTATGTACCACTATTGTGGTAAAATTATCTTAATATAATAGTAAAATTATTAAAACACAGTTTTTTATGTTAAAAACCTTGTTAAAAGATTTGTGTACTGGTTGTATAAAATATGCGGATGCGGAAATACTGGCTTATATTTGAGCGCCTGGAAATGCGTAATCTTTCATTGTGTGTCTGTGGCTTACGATGTTGCGCAACATCGTAAGCCACAGACACACAATGAAAGATTACGCATTTCCAGGCGCTCAAATATAAGCCAGTATTTCCGCATCCGCATATTTTATACAACCAGTACACAAATCTTTTAACAAGGTTTTTAACATAAAAAACTGTGTTTTAATAATTTTACTATTATATTAAGATAATTTTACCACAATAGTGGTACATAAGTGCTGTATATTCCCATGACAATATGTATTTTGATTTAGTGGCTTTTTACGAACGAGACCCCCTGAGAATGGACTGAGGTCCGAAACGTATGTAGGGGCGTATAATAATATAGACGCTACAATAAAAGTGGTTCAATTGTGTATCAGTTGGTTATAAATTTATTAAAAAATTTTGATGCTGGCACGCTTATTAAATGTTGTCAAATAACGTACCCTGCAGAAGGAACGGGCCGGCCCATTTTTTTTCACTTTTTTTCGCAAATGGCTTCACAAGTGTACGGCAGTTACAGTCATGTGTGATATTTTATAACAGTGACTTTCTCCAGCCTTATGAATGACTGTGTCTTACATGCAATATATAATTTTGGATTATACATGTATTTCGAAAATATTATGGTATTAGGATAATATACAAACTCAGCTTAAGACGAGTGTTATAAAGGTAAGTACGGAAGTACCTAAAAATTTAAAAATGTATTATATTATATTATATTATATAGGGTGTTGTTTGTTTCCTGCTTGACTGATAAGTGTCGGCCCAACACTCCGCCAGCGTTGCGTCGTACGCCGCGTGTCGGGGAGATTTAACAGTAGATGACGGGAGCTAGATAAACGATCCTAGTGATAATAACCTTTAGAAAGTCTAATAACAACTCACTAGAACGTCGGGCCGGCGCTTATCGGTCAAGTATGAATAATATATGTATGTATGTACGAATATATTATATATATATATTATATATCAGTCACTTCTTTATTACATATCCTAAAATGTGTATATTTTGAAATTGTTAAATAATTCTGTAGAGTGTTTGAGAAATTTAATGTAGGACCTTCACTGTAAAAAATGGACATTGTGTTTCTGATTCCATGAACATGCCAGCTTCCAAATACGTGTACATGTGTACATTTCAGTGTAGTATGTACTGTTGTTTCAGATCAATGAAGTCATGGATGCCATATCATTGCTTTTGCTTCTGGGAGCCATTTCTGGGGCTCATGGGCACCTCTCGAAAGTGTGGAAGCTGTCGCCACGGGAACTGATTGACTACCGAGCGTACCGCGACGTCACCGTTCTACACTTCCGGGTTCCTGAGCAAACATTCACAGCTTCCTTTAATTTCACGGTTTCCGAGAAGTTGATGTCATCGCAGTTCTTTTCTGACTGTGACCCGAGAAGAGTAAGCCTTTTCCTTAAATATGGTAGTTTACCCGTCATAAATCCGGACGGGGCAAAGTTTCCGGACAACTTCTCAATTTCAAACCGGGTGCCCATATACAACGCAGAATTCCAGAGCAACAATGTGCCTGTCATCCTCAACGTCACTAGCCCAGATCCTGGAGACTGGTTTGCCGTCGCATTTCTAAGCTATACGGATCCTAACAATGATCAGATTTTGCAACAGGGTTTATCCCCAAACTGCGTAGCTATGATGGAATCCAGTATGAGTGTCGTTATTGCAAAAGATGCCACGGTTGTAATTCCTGGAACAGAAATATCCGGACAAATTGATGCGGATACTCAGTCAGACAATTTTAAATTCTACGTACCTTCCGGGACGTGGATGGTGCGTCTGAATCTTTCTTCAGATCATTGTGACACTGCCTCATGTCTTCTCATGTCTTATGCTCCTAGAGCAATCCCGGATCCGGAGTTAGCAACGGAAACTGTGAGTCTAGTATAGCATGCGAAAAGGATTTTATACCAGCAGTAGATAGCTGGTATTATGTTACAGTATATGCATCACACAACCTCAGTGATAGTCCGATCCGCTACACTCTGAAAGTCTCCTTCCTCGCGCATAATTCAACAAAAATGTGGAACTTGATAAATACGACGACGCTGTTACCACATCTCAAGCCTCAAGAGATAACTGACGACTTAGGCTTGCTAATTGAGGAGTTTCAAAGCTTTTGGACTTTGGTGCCTCTGGCGAGACAGTCATTTTCAGCGTTCTTCACATTTAACTATCACAGTGAACATGCTGAAGAAAACAAAAGCTTTTTCTCCATAAATGTTAGTGCACATGAATTGACTATGATGCAGTTTGAAGTCAATCATATAAGCGACATAGGAGGCACACTGACTTTCGAGATGAAGCTTGAAGAAGACTCTAATTTAAAGAATGTTACAGCGAACCTGTACAATGTGTCTGTTGTCGCATGTCTTAGTTACCAGGCACGTGCTCTTCCCCTCTATCCCCAAGATACGTGCATCAACTACACCGGGGACGTTTCAAAGACTAAAATTCAGGTTAATTCGTCCAGTGAAACAAATCGTATAGGTAGCATCCATGTGCCTTTCCCCGAGCCAGGACTTTGGTTCATAACTCTGAAGTCATTTTGCTTCAACAACGATAGTCTTCCAACAAATTGTACTCCTGACCAGGGCAAGCTGAACGTGTCTCTCATAATCGAGTCCAATATGTGCACGGCAGACAACTGTGGACGTTTCGGAGACTGCTACAATTACATGAGTGGTGGCTTTATTTTCTCCACATGCGTGTGTAAGCACGGGTATATTGGTTGGGGTTGCTCGGATGACAGTAAGGTAACTTCCATGACAGAACTACTTACCGCAGCACTGCTTCTAACTATCAGCAACATGTTCTTCATACCAGCAACTGTCATGGCACTGCGTCGCAAGTACTACACAGAAGCTTTCGTGTATACATGTACTATGTTCTTTTCGACATTTTATCACGCATGTGATGCAGGTGAAGACATTTATTCCTACTGCTTAATGAGACTGAATGTTCTGCAATTTTGTGATTTCTATTCAGCGATTCTATCTTTGTGGGTAACACTCATTGCTATGTCGGATTTGCGCAATGCCCTTAAATCCATAGCACACATGGCAGGTGCAATAGGCATAGCCCTAGGCACAGAATATAATAGAACCTCGCTGTGGGTATTGGTAGTACCAGCTTTGATTGGGGTAGCTGTCATGACCCAGTCTTGGGTGTGGCGTTGTAAGTCACAGAGGTCATGTTATCCCAGTCAGAAATACTGGAAATTCTATTTCCCACCAGGGGTGCTACTGGTAACTGTGGGACTTGTGTGCTATTCTTTCTTACAAACAAAACAGAATTACAAGTATGTTCACAGTGCCTGGCATATCATAATGGCTTTAGCTATCATATTCCTGCTCCCCTCTAAGCAAGAGGAAAGAAGCACTAGGGTGAAATCCGAAGATTCCTCTTGCTTGCCTCAATTGACGTGCACATCGCCTTCTTGGAAAGACAACAAGTTCCTTAAGTTTGTATGTTGGTGGGAACGATGAGAGTGGCCTTGTGTGTAGTCGTAAGTTTAAATGGAATTTAAAATTATGTTGAATTGCTATATTCGGCTGGCAGCAGTGCTGACTGAACTTTCTGTTGTGTGGCATTATACGGCATTTAATAATAATTTATTGATATGTCTTACATTAGTTTACCGTTGTTTGCTAATTTGTATCCTGTAAATTATGTTTCAAATTGACTTCTAAATATTATGTTGTATGGTCATATCGAACATACATCGTCTTTAATTTTGTTTTTGCGACGTAACGTAGTGCCATTGCTCGTATTTTTAACATTTACTTATTTTGTATAAATAACTTTTCAGTCAATCGTAAAGGAAAGACGTGTCTGCACAGCTTTCCTATACGTTTCTTCATGTCATATGCGGTATATGAGGAAACCAGAGTGCTTTTGATATAGGGAAAAAACTCAAATCCTCTAATGTCATATATGTATAACTGTTTTTCAGTATTTCCACCTTTTGTGAGCTGCCAAAAAATTGGCTGCACAATGCTGAAGGACACGTTAGTATCTGAACTAATGATAACCCGCTTGTAGACCACTCCTACAATTTGCATAAGATTATCTGTTTGCCAAACGTGCGTCAATGTTGTCTTTATCCGGCCTGAATCCCGATAAAGTTATCAGTTAACTCATACGATAAGGTACATGTTGACTGACGCTCTGTGGTTGCGCCCTTATTCCGTCTGCCGTATGACGAGATCCAGTACCAATTACAACTGTTACACATTTTTCTGCGGAAGTACTGAAGGGATTTTTGTCATGTTTATGATTATGGTAAATAATGGTTATAAAGTTTTTATTTACTTGCTGTCTTAACAGCCTAGTGACAAATTAGAACATCACCGATAATAACAATAATGTTTTAACACTGGCCAAATCAGATTTCCTTCACGTGAAAATTTACAACATAACCAGAAGTAAATCTCCGAGCATAACCCTGCTTTTTCCATACTCGAGGAGTACCATTACAGATCAGCTTAGTGGTACGTGAATACTGCACTCTTCCTGTGGTAGAATATTACACATGAGTCAATATTCATGATGATTTACAATGTTTTCGTAAGCTTACACTTTCTTAATATTTTGTTTATGCCACATTTTAAATTTGAAACTATAAGATTTCATTAATTTTGCCCTAACATTATTCTCTAGAAGAAGTAGGATTTATTGTGTACGTTCATAGCGATCAGTGACATGTTTATAAAAACACCGAAAGGAGTCCGCTACTAGAGGGACTGATGGAATGTTGTCAGTGAAGGGAAGCAAGCATCGAAGCTTCAGTTATCATTTAGGTCACTAAAGCCGACGATGTTTATCGATTCTAATATTCTTTTTACTGCTTATATATTTATTACAGTGTACTTTCGATTATTGAGGGTAATGGTGGGGAGGGTGTGCACGGATAATTGAGAAACACGGATTATCCAAAACACATAATTTATTGAGCCACGAATGAAAAAAAAAACTGTAATTTATTTATTATATGCACAATACACTCGCAGCTTACGAGTAGACTTGTATGGTTTATATAAATAGTCCATGACTTTTGTTTATATGGAGGATTTCGGTCGAGTGCTCGGCGCTAAATCACGTTGTTTCCCACGTTTGCCATTCGTCATTAGCAACTTAAGATCGTGCACGGATAATCCGCAACCCGGATAATCCGCGCAAGGATAATCTAGAGTACTCCGTACTTTATATTTTGCAGTCGTAATCTATACCCATATTATTAATTTTCTGTGCGCAGGTATGTTATGCTACTTTGATGTCTTCGGATGCTTGACATGTCAGTCTATTCTGCTCTTTTGCCTTATGTTTAGTTCTATTGTACCCTGTTCTATCGTATTTTATTCCGTTTACAGGTATTCTGTTCTGTTGTGGTTCTACTTTGCTTTGCTCTGGTCTATCAATTCCAATCTGTTCAGTTTGCAGTACCCTATTCTACTTTATTTACTCTCACCATTTTTGTGTCTTACGAAATATATTTCTAGTATACGCATTTCTCCCATTTTCCTTTTAGTTCAGAAAGGTAGTTCCTCGAGTTAAATTTCAGGTCTAGCAACTCAAAAGAGCCTATCACAATCACCTTAACATCAGTCATATTCCCATCAGGCTAGACTAACTGGACTCATTACTGCGGCGGATCTTATGTGTCAGGGAATTTGTAAATGTAACCTCAGAATTATTATGGTTCTGCGTGTGAACTCCTCCACCTAATAAGCTGGTGTCATGTAATGAATGTAGAAAAGTTGTCATGCCTGACAAAGTAAGGTGCATCTCATGAAATCTCTCGTGCTTTAACCAAACTTTGCTTTATGTGGTGCACCCAATTTTCACGATACTTTTCTTTGGAAAGGAATCGTCGTTTTTTCGGCATTGCCTCTCTTCACATGTGTGCATGATTAATTACTGTACCTAAGTCGAATTTCAAACTGAAAAACTAACATAATTAGAAGTACATGTGTTTTATTACTTCTTAAGGCAGGAGATAAAAAGCAGGAAGTTCTGATAAGAAAATCCACATTCAGGTCCAGAATTTCCTTTTTCCGTTTCAAAATAAAACTTCAACAGAATGCAGTGTAACTGATTGAATACTCAGGTCAGACATGCTTTTCTTCTAGTAAGTAATATGCTTCCGTCGACACAAACTTTTTATTAATTACATTAGAAACATACAGGCCATGACATTTTTCACTTTACTGTTCTAAACCATCGTAAGCCTTATATATTCAAATAAGCTATGGATGTATTCGAAATTTACATGCCATTTTTTCGGAAGGACTGTGATGTGAGTTCTTTCAAGTGCTATGGTATTATACTTAAGTATTTTACGTGAGAAGTATTGGTTCAAAGTTACGAACCGCAGCTCATTTGCATATATGTATTAAATGCTGTACAAATTATTTTCCAGTAAAATTATTGTTTTGTGTTTCGTACAGACAAAACTCAGATTGATCACCAGATGAAGTGAAACATGTCGTGTCCTATATATTTCTAATGTAATTCATAAAATATTTGTGTTTCCGGAAACAGCACTCAGCTGTGTGAATCACACACAACGAGTCATCTTATATCGTTTTCTTCTTCAGACTCTCCACTATTTCGTAGTCTTTGCAGGGTCTGCATCTACTACCTGTTTAAATAACACGTTCTGCAAAGAACTAAAAGCATCCTTACCTGCATGCTTCCTTCTGTACACAGAAGTTAATATAATATTCTCTATGTAGGTGGACTTGGCACTAGCATAAAGTTTCATTACGTGTAAGTTTACAGATATAATCTTTAACTTTCCCGCCCTATAACATGTATCTGTATAAACTTTGTGCTTCTGTGTAAGATAAAGGTAACCACCATTTCATGTTCCTAGCTCCAGCTATTCACTATTTGCTGTCGTAAATCATAAATGAAAATATCAATTTCACGCAGTCCATGGTAATTTTCAAAGAATTCATATTCATGACAGTTGCATATTTTTCGAAAATTCTTTCTGCAGGTTGTATTGATCGTGTATTTCCCCAGAGACTTCTTTCTCCGCAGCCTGAAGACATTATCGTAATGTGCTCGTTATACCGATTTATGCAGATCCTTTATAGTGTAAGAGTTACACGAATAATTCAATTCACGCAATGGATTTCAATACATTCTTAATGCATAATTTCTTTCAAACTAGAAGTATGGGTCTTGTACATCTCTATTCCGCTTCACGAGATACATTATCTCTTTGAGATACTATCCATTTTCTTTAGAAAGTGCTAAAGAATGCATTTTTACAGTCTCAGTCTCTTTCTGAGTTAATGAAATACAAAAGATACTGTACTGTCTCATTTAGTACTGATATACCACCTATATTTACTTTAGTATATTTATTGACCCGCTAAGGCACAGTTTGCATTTTTACAGTCATTGCAGTCTTTTCTTGTAGTAATGAAAACAAAACGCCACTACCTCGTACTTGGTCTCATTTATAACTTCTTACCACCCCTATATTATTCTATATTTATTACCCGCAAGACGAAAAGGGTAGAGCATACGGTGTAAAATACACATCAGTATCATCGAATAATAATCCAAGTATGTAATTATGTAAAATAATTATCATGCATAAATTTCCGTGCATGCATAGGCTTCAAATTTTATAGTGGTAATTCAGTTCGATCCTAATCTGGGGTTCCTAGGTGTTACATACTATACAGATTTTTGTGCTTTTGATAATTTCTGTGTTACTAAAGGTAAAGGTAAATTTATCCCTATGTATGCCATAAAGGTATATGAAGGATTTGAGACTGAGACCCAGTCATTCTTAACCTCAGAGTCAGATGGCATCAGAAACAGAATTAACTACAAAAGACTACTAAATTAACCTCTCTCGTGGCCGAATCACACTGATTGTCCCTTTAAAGACGACAGTGGTAGAACCGATGTCATTGGTTAGAAATTTTCTTATTATTTTTATAAGGGTTTTATTAATTTTTGTAACGTTCGCAGTATATTTCCGATAAAATCACACGTGGGATGTGTTTACTGACACCAAAACAATGTTTACATTTCGCAGTTCCACCGCCTCTCCCAGCACTGCCGATAAAGCATGTGGTTATCATAAAAGCCTTTGAAACATTCACAGTCCTGTGCTTGACTTCTGTAATCATAAACTTCATTCGTACACGCTGGCGTCGTACGTGTGATGGGTTTATTATTCACATGCATTTGAAAGGCATTAACGTATTAATCTTACAGGCGGAATGACGAGTTATAGTCGAATATCGACCGGAAGATATCCTTTCTTAGGCTTCCGTGGTTATTTTCAGTCACTGCTTGGAAACGTTAAGAGTCCTACAAACACCACTTTGCCATCACCGCCCTCCTTTTTGGTGATACAACTAAATTGAGTAAATGACCCTAACAACAAATAAATACGTTAAATAAGATTTACTCTATGAAGCGTAAACAATGGCTAAGCAATACTGTGATGAGTCTAATGCGTTACACATTCATTGTCATACTTGTAAGTTATAGGACACATACATTTTGTTGTGATGAGAAAGAAACCTTAAAACGTGGAGGAAATGTAGAGTTTCTGTGTTCGCCATGAACGCAAACAAGAATAGATGTATAAATCCACTCATTCCTAAACTCAGCATTAGATAAAGGGGAGTGGTCAGCTACAAGCCCCGATAGCTTTATCCCTGGGGAATAAATCCAGTATCCATTGAATAGGCGGCTGTGAGGATCCCAGTGACCATCTGGAAGTTTTTGGAGAAGAGAAGCTCTTTTGCACCTGCTGGAAATCAAACATCAGGCCGTCCACTAATCACTATACCAACCACAATACACCGGCTGATAGAAACACTACAGAAATATCCATGTCCCTTAATCGCGTGATTCTTGGGTATTCCACATTAAAGTACGGAACAATCAAGACCGAGATTGTCTGTGAGCGATACCTTTTCCATTTAGTTCAAATTATCCTAGACAGGCACAGGGTGCCCTTAAACTTGAAATGCAAATCCATGAGAATTTATACTTCCATGAATTTATTTCTGCAATATCGTGTCCGAACTAAGAATCAGGAACATAAAGCCACTTTTTCCACGTTATTGGTTGCATAAATCATTTACTTATATCTGTTCACACGTCACCAATACACAGACGCCACTCAGTACACCAAAACTTGTTCCCGGAAGCTGGAATTTAGTACATAACACGCCTAATATTTATTCCTATGTCCGGCATAGCGGACAAGCATAAGAACATAGCTCTCGTAAGTGGAAGTGCGGGCCTAGGCACCGCTAAGTTTTGTGACGCGATGTCCTTGGTGATGGTACAGCCGACATTTCTGGTACACTAAAGTACAGTCGTACCTACGTCAGTGCGATTCACGCCGACCCGTCAGTGACACCCCTCGCTGAGCTTCTGAAGTACATCTTGCTCCTTGTCGGGTGTCTGACATTTGCTTTCTGTTATATGGCTATGTGCAGATCGGTAGCAACTGCGTGTACTTGCATAGTGTCTTTCACGAAGTCCTGGACCTGATCATCGTGTTCAGCTGCCCAAATATAACCCAACTCTTAGTAAACGTCCTGAATGAATTATGAACTATATTGCACCTAGTTTCAAACAGAGTGGCCCCTTGTAACATACTGTCAAAAAATTCAAGTTGCTAATCAGAATTGTAATAAAAGAAGCATTTATTTCGTAGCTTAACATTTCACGTTAATCGTACAGAATTTCCAGTGTATTGAGCAGTGCTGCTCCGTGTGGTGTCGTTACTTGCTGTGGGTAAGAAACTGCAGTGGTGTGGACTACAAAATACCCAGAAAACTCACGCACATTTGCGTTCAGAGCAGTCGTCGTGCAGTCAATTGGAAAGGGCACTTCGACAGTGATACCGATTACACAGCTTCAGTCAAATAACCAGAGAGAGATCATTAATGCTTATTCTCAGAATGTTTGAACTGATCACAGGGCTTCTGACTGTAATCGATTATTTAATCAGTTTCTCCGAATACTGAAAAGCAGTACACTGTCGTTATCATCTCAGTTATTATTATTATTGATATTATTATCATCACCATTGGTGCTGGTCATGAAAATGGTGGCTTTAGTGGAGGTTGTATTGACGATTATTAGGGACACAGGCCATTTCCCTTCATCCGTGCAGGCCTATGTACACTTTCGATATGATTCACTGCTTATGGTAAATATGTAATGCTTTTTAAGTTGGAATAAAATGTTCTCTTGCTTTCACAGAAAGACACGTTAATATTGATCAATATATTAGGATGTTTCTAGGGTCCACCTAGATCCATTCCATCGTCACTGAGATCACTGTGTTCGGCTTTGGTGATTTAAATTGTCGATTAAACTACGTACACTAATATTAATTTCTGTCATATACATCACCACTTTCCAATATTTTAATCCCTCCAAAAACTTTTAAAAATTCCTCCTACACTAACGTCACGTGACTTTTGGTTTTTCCAACCCCGTGTTCAGATAGACCAAAAGACCTTCCTAGGCGCAGTCTGTAAATGCAGGTATTGTTAATGGCCGTTGATTAAGTCACCTAACAACACAATTAGGCCTCCATGTGGAACCATTTTTTATCTGATGACAGTGTTTGAAAAATGACCATAAAGGAAAAGGCCGACCTTGTTTCTGTGTTTATCACGTTACCATGAAGGCATATAGACAAAGAGGAGGAAATTTTTTTATGACTCCCGTTGTGACACGTAATATAGGAACCGTCAACAACAACTCACACATTTTCACTTATTTCATAGCACATTATTTTGATATTAAATAACTGAACGTATTTGAGTTTGATCGTCCGTTCCTATAAAACTTCTTTTTAGAGGAGGAAACTTTAAGTAGGCGTATACGGTTGTGGACCTCGACGTTACGTAGCATGGAATGTTACGTTTAGTCTGTGGCCACTTCCTTCCGGGCGTAACGACACTCAGAGCGGACTGGAGCCAAAGTTTTTTGGGGTTATAAACATTATTACACTACTACTCTTTTCTTCGTCAGAGGAGCATGTAGTATGTTTCTGCGGATGATACCACAAAAAGTAACAAGGAGTATACATTTTTTAGTAAATTTCAGAATTTTCGTGATCATGTACCGCTTTTAAGATCAGACACTTATTTCGAGACAAGAATTAAAAAGAATTGGAAGAGGAATATCGTGTCGTAGTCCGACTTTGACTCTTAATGACTCACGACAATTACTAACCGGCTTAATATTTTATTATTTAACTATTATAAAGCTTGTGAAGAGGATGAGGATTAGTTAAGTTTTAAATTTAATTCCAGCTTCAGTCTGAGTTATGTGATGTGTTTAATAATTTCCAATACTAACTGCAATTTAGTCACCTATAAAACCATTACTCAACCAATCGCTGCTGCTACGCTTTAGGACGTCACCATGAACATCATTAAATACTCTTGGTTTATTTAACAACACTTTATTATTTAACTCAGTAGGTTAAGTATGATAGACTGGGAGGATAACTCTAAATAGTGAACAGGGAGGAATAGAGAAGGAAGCCATTATGTCCTATCGTAAGTGAAAATAGCGATTTACAGGCCGCAAATCCGGTCAGGCATTTCGTATTACGAATCATGAACTTTAAAGCTTCAACGGCTAAGTTTGCTATTGTTATGTCCAAGTACCAGTTCTTATACTCTTGTGTGGTCAGACTACTTTTGAGCGTATATTGAGCTTACGTATATAATATCGCAAATATTGATCAAACGACAAAGAACTTGCATTTATTTTCTCGTAACCGCAGCCACGGAGTGTAACTCAAAGCCGAACACTTGAAGGGTCATAATTAGAGAGGTTGCGAACAGTACAGGTTTACTTAATCGATTCTGTCCGCAATCAAGCAAGGCAAAATCACTAAATTCCTTTGATTATGAGGTACATAACATGGGGACCTGATTCGAAACGCTGCTGCCTTTGTGGCTGAGAATTGCTGGGTAACGCGGCCCACACGTGGAAAGTCTGTCACATCACAAAGCCTAATTACAGGATTCACGTTTGACCACAAAGAACGCACAATCACCGAGGTAAGTTTGTTGACATCAGCAGAATATATACCTCATGTTTGTATATATATATATACATATATATATACATATATGGGCGTACCTGAACCACTATTAGGAACATGCAACCACATTTTCAGTACCAAACGCTATAATGTACTTCCCTAAGATTCTTTGAAGCACATTTTGCAGCAAAATAGAATTAGTAAGACGCAAGGCTGCTTTATGAAATAAAACATTACAAGAAGCAGGCCTACTTTGTATTTAGCGTAACTCAGCCCTTATTTTACGCGCTAGTTGCGTTTCTGAAAAAGTGGGCGTAAATACAAAAAAGGTGTAAATCAACAGTGATATTTCCATCAGAAATAAGAGGTTAGCGCAATAGAAGGCAGCCAGCCAAAGGGCGTTAAACCGAAAAAGAGAGAGCGCAAATTAAGAAATGGTGTAAATTGGAAAGGGACCTTAAAAAAAGCGAAAAAGAAACTGGGCTCAAACAAGGGCTGTGTGTTTCTAATAAGGCCAGGTGACGTGAAAGACTCTGCAATTGAAAGGTTAATAGAATGGGAATATTGAAAATGAGATTTATAAGATCAGCATTAGGAATAGGTAAATCTAACTAACTAACTCCATGGAGCAGAGTCCTTCTTGAGAAGCTAACAGGTCGTCAGCTAGTCAAGAAATTCCCCGCGTTTTATGGAACCCGAAGGTTCATTACCGCACTCACAAGAGCCCGCCACCTGTCCCTATCCTGAGCGGAATAGATAAATCTAAGAGATAAAATTAAAAGAGAGAAGAAATCAATTTTAAAACAGAAGATATACAAAACTTTGGCATAGATATGCAGCAGTGGTGACGACCGAGTGACTGCAGTGGCTTACAGTTTTATACTTTCATCTTTACACAAGGTGAGGAATCGGTCATCCTGGAACGAAACAACATGGCCCAATTTGTATGAAAGAAGAAAAAGGCAAAGACGGAAAGAAAAAGAAGAAAAACAGAAAATCGAATATCGAACCAAACGTTTATAAGATCTTATGAAATAACATTCGGGCTGTTTGGTAAAAAAAGTATCTAAGAATACACACACTTGAAATATTACTATAATTCAAGAAAACACAGTGGTAAAATATGACACTAAACACAGACATTGGCGCAAGAACAATACCAAAATAAAAACCCCAAATTAGAACTTACAAACACTGGCTGGATATATGTGATTAGAAAATTAAACAACAGTACGTAAAAGTTTTATGAAAGAGATAGTTTAGATTACTAGACCTACATACATACGAAGGAAGAGGCAGACCGGGAACATAAGGTGGGTGAAGCCAGATGGTAGAATGTAGCGTGAATTATTAACC
Organism: Reticulitermes speratus; assembly: GCA_021186555.1. Lineage (NCBI taxonomy): Eukaryota > Metazoa > Arthropoda > Insecta > Blattodea > Rhinotermitidae > Reticulitermes > Reticulitermes speratus. The sequence goes on along the minus strand of JAJKFL010000001.1, from coordinate 32,973,507 downwards.
TCATTCATTCTGTAGTCTGTCTTACGACAGGTCCGTAGCCTCTTCCAAAGCGAGTTCTCCACAGGGTGCGATCTAGTGCTTCCTCTTTCAATTTCCAGTATCTTTTCTTTTCCTTAAGGTCATCCAGTAGCTGCTTACGTCTTCTCCCTCGTCGTCCCGTCATTTCTATCCTTCCTTCTAACTTTCCTTCAATCACGTGTTTCAGAAGGCAGTTTCTACGCAAGATGTGACCAATCCAGTTAGCCTTTCTTCTTTTTATTGTATGTAGTATATTCCTCTCCTCCTTGACTCTGTGTAATACTTCTTCATTTCTCACACCATCGGTCCAACTGATCTTCTCCAATTATTAACCTACAGGGCCAAAATAAACAGAAACTTCTACAAGGTGCTGTAAAGAGGATTTTGCAGCTAATACGGGCACTAAGATGCCCATTTAGTGAAGACGGCATGAATACTTTGCAGTAGGCCTACTGTTCCACAACCTGCATCGAGTGAACTGAAGGTATACATGAATGTGATACGTTGCGTATCCACGTAATCTACAACTTACGATTTTACATCACATGACGCGATGTAAGGTTTAAGACAGTCAAAAATAAGAAAAAGATTGTGGACACCTTGTCACCGTAATATAAAAAATATTCTGTTGACGAGTAGCTACTGTCAAGCCTTGGTGAGCGTCATGGTGGTATAAATATTGCGTTAGTATTTGCTATTAACTTTACTTAAAATGAATTAAGAACAGAGATTGAAAAAAGTATTACAAATGCAAATGGAGCATATAATGCACTTCTTCTTGTACTAAAGAGTCAATCAGTACTCAGAGCAAAAAAAATTAAAATCTAAAAGATATTAATAAAACCAGTGGCAACACACGGAGCAGAAACTTGGACACTGAATAAAGATATTACTAAACGACTGGCTGCTTTCGAAAGAAAAGTTTTATGAAGAATGTTTGGGGGAATTAAAGTAAGTGAGAATTGGATAAAGCGATATAATAAGCAATTAATGCAGCTGTTTGGAGTTTTAGATGTACTTTCATTTGTCAGGGTAAGTCGGTTGAACTGGATTGGTTATGGTACTAGAATGTATATTAAAAGGAAAGGAAGTCAAGTATTTCATAATAATTCCCAGGGAAGTCGACTAAGCGGGCGACCATAAATAGATACTGGAACTGTGCATAAACAGATATTAATAGATGCAAAATTAAAAACTGGAAAGAGAGGTCAAAAACAGAGCTGAGTGGGAGAAGTCCATTAAGGAGGCGAAGGTCCGCATTGGACTGTAATGTCATCTAAGAAAAAGAAGAAAAAAAAATAATAATAATAATGAGAAGAAATTTAGTTATCCAACTTTGTAATTCCATGACGCAGAGTACTTCTTGAGACATTATTAGTGGCTCAGCTATTCAAAAGTTTTCCACTCCACGACCTCCCACTCTCACATTCTCAGACCCAAATCAGTGTAAGTTCCTCAAATTTATTTTCTTCTTCTTCTTCTTAACTGTAGTCATGCATGGGCTCTTCCTTTTCAGTTACAGATGTTCGTAAATCTGTGCTTCCAGACTGCGCCGTACACATATGCAAGTCTGTCACCACTAATATATTTAATACGTGTTTTCTACTCATCTTGTTTAGTTCTTTACCTATTATTATTATTATTATTATTATTATTATATTCCTGGTAATGATCATTATAGCATAGTTTTCGGTAAATTTTCTTCATCCCTGTTTCAAGTATTTACCTCTGATTTTTAGTTTCGATAATGAAGATTCATGCAACTTTACAGTTGAAATAATTAGTGAAATAAGCTGATAATATTTTACGATAAGAATATTCTACGTGCTTTGCAGCAGTTCCCAGTGAATATACGGAAGTAAAGAATTCTAGCCTTGCCTGAACAGGATATGACAACCCTTATAATTAAACATGGCCAAGAATCTCGGAACTAGCTATGACGTTCTGAACAAGAGCAATATCTGTCGCTCATTTTGTCTCATTAGTGAAATTTAAGATTCTGGCTCCAGTCTCTTTTATACAGCATTCTGTCCCTCCTCTAAACTTTTGTTACAATTTAAGGTCCCCATGAAAATTTAATATTTCGGTACCTTATGCACAGAAATTTTAGTGGAGATTTAAATTAATGGGGTAATTTGAACGGAGTCCCAGCTGCCGTGTTATCTGTATGCGTGGTTTAAACGTAAAACTACTACGTTATAACATATCCAGCCAATAAATATACCTACTACATAATATGTGAAATTTAAAACATCAGATAATGCGGCCATTTACTCCTTTCAGCTTCAGACTAGTCTCATTCACTCACGCAATATAAATATTGTCATTGCTTTTTGGCTGAAAAATATAGGAGTATAAACCTTATCTTTCCCAGAAATGTATGAGCAGACGGAGCAAAGCGAGCTGACTGCAAGGCATTAATAGAAAATAATGCTGAATCGTACCTTTAGGAGCAAATCAATACGTGAAGTATGCAAATCATCCTGAACGCGTAAATTCAATATTTGGCACTTGTTGAATCACAGGCGAAACAAGATATTTCTTGGAACAGCATAATATTTACATATTTTGTAAGACAATATAGAGCAGGCCTGTCACTAGATCAGATATCCTAAATGATTTAGGTATGTGACACACTTTCTCTCACAATATTTCGTTGTTCCTGCAACTTAAATTCAGTTTGAAGTTCTAAAATTATTGTACGAACCTATGGTTTGATTACGAATAAAATTATGGAAGGATGTTAGAGGAAGTGCTCATGTGCAATGTTAAAAATACGCTTTGTCCCATTATTGGCATGCAGCTATTCATGAATATCCTCTGTCTGGATAACCAGCATTATATCTAAGTATTTTACGAAAGCAAGTCAGACGCTTAACCACTGTACGTATATATGCTCACTGATTTCTGTCAGCAAACTGGCAAGTAGATCCTACGACAGAACAAAATACGTTTAACAGCTTGTTTGGAAAACCTCAAGCAAAAATTATGAGAGTCAGCTTAGACAGAAGGACGATTTAAATAGTGTTTTCACTAAATCGGTTGTGAATTTTACTAAGATGATTCAATAAAATACTAGACTTTTTGTAATGATAAATTTTAAATTCCGTACGAGAAAATTTTTAAATCAGCACAATAAGCCACACGCAATACAGCTTCTGTACTACGGAGCCGGTAATTTATGTAACGTGTTAATATTTTAGCGTCCTGAAGTAATTCATCCTAAGGACAAAGCAGAATCTTAAATTTAATTGGCCATCAAGAATAATATACGTTTCTCACATCGGTGAGAACAATGTAGCAAAAACAAATATTAAATGAACTCTGCACCTCTCAGTGGCATTTCAATCTCAACTTCCCTCTTGATCCTATACGTGTGTAGATACTTGTTGTTTAACTTTTGTTCCCTGTTGGTACACGTGTAATTATACTGCCCCTTAATTATTCTGCCGTGTTCCAACTCCGCTTTCCTGTCATCAAATAAATCATATCACCTACCCACAAAATTACCATTTTTTTAAGTTATACTTACATGTTATATTTGCTTCTTGTTTTAAGACAAACCCTATAGAAACACACAAGTTTTCATTTAGCAGTTTATGTCTGTTAACACAGGCCTCTTCTTACCTCACAATTCCCACCAAGCAGAAGCAATATCCTAATTTTAAGTTAAGTGAAAGAACAGCGCTGACGGCGATGTGTGTAGTACTTGCTCTGAGAATATCTTTCCAGGACATCTGCACGAAACCATTCTTTTCGGTCCTTGCTTCACAACCCGATTCTGTCTAGTGTATTTGTGCTAAACCCATAATACCTCATTCCTCAAAGATATATTCGGTAATTTTATTTAATTCTATCTGGTGAAGGTCCACTCGGTACCCCACAAACTCCACGTTTGTATTACTGACGATAGAGAATTGTGTAATATGAAAGAGATGGTACTAAATTTCAAGGCTTCGCCTGCTGTAACTCATTAATACACACACACATACACACACACACACAGAGGAGAACGCATAAGCAGCAAAGAGATATTTTATGACAGGAGCAAAGAAAAATATAACAGCAGAAACATACAAAGGTTATGATTGAAGCGTCACAACTCTCGTTGGGCAGAAAAATTTTAGCGATCAATCAGTAAGGTTGGGTAAGTACGTAACTGTTACAAAACAAAGTCTCAGGTAGTAATCAAGCGTAGGCTGCGAGAGGATGTGTGTTGACGATTTGGATCGCCAATCAGTTTGGAAGTCCTCGGAGCGGAGAAAGTAAACACGTTTGTCAGGAAGCAGAGGCTAACAAGTCCTCACAATTAGGGTATTCGTCTGAGTAAATTCAGAAGCGAAAAGTGATGACAGTCCGGATCAATTAGCTTTCGACGACTCTGGGACTCCTAATTCTGTTGTGCAGTGAGTGGAACTAGCACCGAGATGAGCTCACTGATAAGCAGTCAATATAATTCATAAATTCGTACTGTAAGTAAAACATCAGTACATAAAATCATGTATATGACTTGGAAAAGGTTCGAGACAAATTACGATTAGTGTTGACCAGACGCTCAATGGATGGGTTACTGATAGTGAGATAACACGACTTCACATGTACAGTGAATTTGTATATGGTATGATGGTATGAGTGATTTCAGGCTTCCGCCGTGATGTAATGAGATCTGCGCTCTTCTGGAATATTATCCAGCTTTGAGTGGTAGTTCTGTACCGACGTTTCGGGACAACCTATCGGTCCCATCTTCAAGGGCCAAAAAGTCCAAGAATATATTGTTCAGGCTTGTGGAAGGCTCTCTTCATGTTTCCCCTCCCTGCTGATCGCTTTACGTTAAGAAACTCGCCAAATTTCACTCCAAGGGCAAGGAACAGTGGAATCACTGCAGGAATGGTAACGATCCGCTTAATTACAAAACCTAACGCAGGAACACCTGAGCGAGAATATGTGCAAGTAATGACAAGGCAGATGATAGCGGACACTGCCATTAACAGTGCTGGTACAATGGATGCCAACATTTTGAAATGTAAAGCGTCCACAACCTTTTGATTCCAGTGGAGAGAATTGCATAATTGGTGACATTATTTGGGTTGGTCACACTGCCATGACTTATTTCTTTTAATGGAAACAAGTACCCGACGATAGTCACAATATATTTCCTCAAAAAAAATGGCGAGAACTTGATTTAGCTGGCTCAAAATAAGTTTAAAGGTGGAATAGCCTGAAAGCGGAAAAGAACCTCGACTTATAAAAAAAGCGTAGTAGTTGAGTGACTATCAGTTTCTCAAGAAAAAGCTTCCCCTGTGGAGTGGCCCTTTTGCGAATACACGTTATACAAATTGTTCTCTGCGATATTACGTACTGTATTGGCCTTGATCTTCATTTACTTTATCTGCAGCTATTGCAGTCGAAGACCGATCACGTAACTACTAGTAATCAAAGCAGCGAACTGCGTAACCATAACATAGGTTTCGTGCAGCTCTGTGTGTTTAAAAATTGGTCACGTCGAAATAGTATTAAATAATAACATTTTGTACAACGCAGCATTTTAAAAATAATCGATATCACGTTTTGGGTTCATGTAAAGCAGTAAGGCATGATTTAGGTTCTTTTAACAAGTTACAAATCTTACGAGTTGCCATATTCAATTTCAAACTTCTGAACCACAACAGAAAAATATGCAGGCACGAAAGTGCAACACGTGAAAACAACAGCGTAAATCCCGAGATTGTCCTAATAAGCCTGCTCCGTATCAAGCCTCACATGTCAATGGTTGTAAATTTCTGTCCACATTCTGCTAAACCCTGGTAATTTTCTGTATGACTGGAAAAATCTGAATCTTTAACATTTCAATGTTATCTGGAGCAGAACAAAAATAAAAGGCTCATATGAAAAATGATGGAACTCAGATAACCCCAGGGTTAACCTTAGGGGTCTAAGATCAAGGGTTTTGTTTATTAGGGTAACGCACTGAGAAGCTAACTCCAAGCAACAAGAACTTACACATGTTATAGTAGCTTCAAAGTTTTATGTTTTAAGAAGGTATAAGGAATTTTAAAAATAAATACGTTTGTAAATAATCGCCACAAATATGTATTCTCGAGAATTATTACAGGTAAACTTGGAGCCTTTCCTAGGTAGGTATAATAACAAATTCCTTCCACTGATGGGAGAATAAACTTATAACATTCTGAACTTAAAATATTTTGAATCTCGTACTTCATGTTGACTCTTTTAGTTCTGTCGGAATTTGATCAATACCTGTCTATTTATACGTTTTAATGTTTCCAATAGCAATTTTAACTTTGGAAGTACCGTTTCTCCAAATGAATTTATTTCGGTGCTAATTTTCTCGTCTACTGAATTTACTTCGCCCTTAAGCGGTCAGCAATACTTCGTATCTGGGAGGCACCCTTTTCAAATGATACCCGTCTTCATCTCTGAGATTTCTCATAGAAAATTGTGAGCTTAATAAAATGAATGGGCCAAGATAAATTCCTTTCGCATAAATGAAATTCATCCTCCACGTCGATAAATAACACTTTAAAGCCTGTAAATTATGCACTGTTACATAACGCAACGACCAGTAAGTGTCATAATTCAGAGCAAGCCAAATAAACGTTACAAAATCTTTTTAAATTAATGGCGCTCTAATTCTTGTAGTACAGTATATAAAAGGAATCAGCCAACTGAATATGACTGCAGGCTGTAATGAGCTGTTTTAAAATACCGTGCATACGTTAGTATATTCTAGTTCAACTGCAGTTAACACCCTTGATCACAATTCCGAAGGTGTTTACTGTGAAGCTTCTTTCGTAGAACGTGAAAAGTATGCTGCAAGTAAATCGCTTTTAGTTTTGTCAATTTTTTCTTATTCATGCTAACTGAGGAACTTAAAATTCTACAGCTCTAGCAATAAAGCCATTTCAGACATGTACTCGTCAACTGTCAATTAAACTGAAAATTATTTGATACAAAGGCTATCCTTGTAACCGTCGAACTGGAATATGCGCTTCTCTTCTGTGTACTATACCTTTAAAATGTGTTCATTCATGACTGAACAGGAGCACAGTTAGTAGCGTGGAAATAAATATGATATTGCCTTTGTGCTGGGCGAAAAAGAGAAAGAAAATTTTAAAACACGCTCATTTGAAATATAAATCTCTATTACATAAATGTCATATATCTGTGTAGGACTTAAGCGCACTATTTGTGGGAATCAATCGATAAGAATATCTGTCGATAAGAGTGGCTACAGACACTGAACCACGAAGAGACATGCTTTAACGAAAACTGAAAATCTTGTTATTATCACAAAGCATAGCAGAAGTCCTCTCTCAAATACTAATGTGAATACTCACAAGGACGAGACTGGACGGAGCATGTCACACGCATGAGAAAAAAAAGTGTAAAGAATTTGATTGGGAATAAGTGGAGGAGACAGAAAGCTTTAAATAAGCATGGATGTAAAAATACACCCATTGTTCCAGTATACATTGAAAAACTGGCTAGAAGGACCTGGCGTAAACTCATCTAGCTTAAAAGTGGTTCCATTTGCTGTCTCACAACGCAAACTATGCAGCGAGCCAGGTTGTGCTATGCGACTTTCCGCCGTATCTTTAAATTTTTATGCTACAAGAGATTACACTATTATTTAGGCGATAAGGTATACTACTTATTGCAATATTTACGCGTGGAGCATTCGAACCATCTCACAATAACCATTGTAGCCCTTTGCCAAAAAAAATTGGTTGGACAACTCTCGTCGTGATAGTGTACGATATAGGGCGAAGGGGAAACGTATAGTCCTTTTCACCCTTCAGGTGATAATGACATAATAACTACAATGTTCATCATATATATAAATGTAGTATACACTCTTTCGGTCGTGTCCGTAGTAGAGGTATTTAATTACTCTTACTTTTTCATGCTATTGCCTTGCCGTCTTTTCTATTATACGAGTATAACTCTCACGCTTGAAAAGCACAGGCCTAAAATGACGGGATTTAAATTATGATATATATTAACACAGTTACAATTACGTAACTCCTGCATTTTCCATAGTCTCTTTTCTGCTATTTGGGAATAGATATTAGATCCATCCAATTGGCAAAAAAAAAAGAGTCGGTTTTTTAATTTGATTTTTACCTGTTGCAGGAAAAAGAACCAGCTGTTGAAACCTTATGGTTTAGGAAGAAAGAAGACTTTGGGATAAGTCTTATTGGTTTTACGTATCTGTCACTTCAATAACACACCATGATGGCAACAATTTAGATTTACAATATTTGAAAAGTATACACCAGGTCTGTCTATCTCTAAATATATGTATGTATATTTATATATCCACATGTTTAACTGAATTACATTATTGTAAACAATTCTTTGGGATATGACGCCGCGTAGATCGGCGGATACGTATATTTATGTATTGTTTACGGATACAAGAAAAATGTCTGTTAGTGCAGGAGAAATATTAAAATATTTCTCTTTCGCAGGTGTATGTCTAATTGCTTGGATGCTGTCGTTGTGGGAGTACTACAGTTTATGAATCCTACTGACTTTCTCTTTGAAATATTTTGGGTTAAATTTGTTTGTTGGGAGACCCACTTGCACAAATTCACTTTTATTGAATTATACCTGTTTTTAATCTCGATATCTCTAGATGTAAGTACTAATTCATGAATAATTCCGGTCATATTTATTAGGTTTCCATTCAACAACATAAAATTCCTGAGTTTTACCTTATTATTATTATTATTAAACTAGAATTGAATTGAATTGAATTGAATTACTGTTTCTGTAATTGGCCATCTGGCTGTTGACTCGGCACATTAATAAACCAGAATTGAATTGAATTGAATTATTATCATCATCATCAGCTTATCATTATCATCACCACCATCATTATCATCCTTCTCTGCACTGATGTCTGCTTTAATATTAAAATGTTAAATGCACGAATGTTCGTATATCGCTTGTAATGCCAGCAGATGTCCAGGTCGCGTGAAATCAACTTGATCTCTGATTAGCGGCGCTGAATATAAAGGCATTGTAGTCTGAAAAATATTTATCGATATTTCGGCGGAACCTCTTGCCTCCTTTTTCAAGGGAGTTTAGTTTGAATTTGGAGGCAGCAGGTTTCTTAATACGTTGGTAAATTTCTAGAACATATACGGCGTCACGCCTCACAGGACAGTATATTGCCAAGACATTTTCGCTGAAACCTGCAAGCAAGTATCGCGGATACTGATATTGCCGTAAAAACTGGCATTCAAAAATTATGCAGAATATTACACAGAAGAGCAAGTAGAGACACTTGCTTGCATCCGGTTTTAGGCCGATTTCCTTGTTGGTTGTGTAAGCCCGCATTGCATCATAATATTCATGAGGAGGGGGGACTGTTTTTAAAAATCATTTCCTTTGGGATGCTGACATAAAAACACTGCGAGCGGTCTATACGATTTTTTAAATAAAAGGCCTCCCTCTATGTCCCAGATCATGTATTTTAACTTGGCTCATGAATGTTCAATAAAGTCTAAACTGTCATTATAGCCGCAGGGACGGACGTGATAATAATCACCGCGACAACAAAGTTATATTTGTTTATGAAACTCTAAGAGAGCTTTACGTAAAAACTAGTTAAGCATTTTCTCATGCGAATTCCCCGCTGTAAGCTGCAACAAAAATTGCATTTGAGGAGATCAGGAAATACAACATTATCACTACCGCATAAGTCATAATATGAAATTGGGTTAACTTTATATTAATAACTGTAATATACGGCCTGCATGCAAGGAATAGTTATTTTGAAACCTGGGACTTGGTCCGGACAGTATCACACCACCGCCCATTTCAAAACATCATATACCTCGAAATTTAATACATTCCTCGAGTGATATAACTGGGCTAATCATGTTAAGAAAACTAAAGAATATTTTTATCAAAATGTTTAAATTTATTCGTCTTCAAAGTACTCACTTTCTGACTTACACATTTCCACATCTGAAAATATTATTGGAAGTTATTTTGACAGTGCTTCCACTATATCGTCACTTTGTTGTGACTTACAGAGATTGAAAAGGGACAGTTCCTAAGGTGCTTTTTGTTTCGAAACATGAGAAGTTGGTCAGATCCAAATCGAGGACCGTGAAAGCCATCGAACACCGTAGAATATAACTGGGTGTGAGATTTGCGGTTCCCAAGTTGGTAACTATAAACACAACAATCTTTTTGGAGGAGGTGTCGTGTTGTCTGTTATATTTTTATCGACATTTAAAAAATTAGGTATATATCTACCAGAATACACGGTCTCACTTCGACGAAAATAGTTATCATATTTGGAAGAGTCTGTTTTGAAAACATAGCTTTTTCACGATGATGATTTGCAAAAAAATGAATTCCGCTTCTACGAATGTGTTAACACTTCAATATGAAACGTTCGGTTGATTGCTTTTCGGAGGTCGGAAAGAAGTTACGACTTAAAAATGACGGTATAATGACTGTCAGTCATCAATAAATCAGACTAACAAATTCCTGCATTACACATTTGAGGTTTCAAGTTTTCGTCCCAAAACCATTCTCGCATTATTATTATTATTATACTGCTATTTTTTACATATTGTCTTAAAGGAATGGCTATGTGCAGTTGCTAACATTTGTCCGAAAGAACTTTTCATGATGGTTTAACAAATAGCTTCTTCAAATAATTTATGCATAAAAACATGTTTTATGCTTTAAAGACAGCACATTTTCAGTCCATATAGAGCTGCTACTCATTACCCTTTGGAATACGAAGAACGTCTTCTACAGGTATTTGTGTCACTCTCGCACTTGCACAGCGAATGAATGTGCAGAAATTCAGCGAGAGGCTACTCCGGTATGTTAGAAGGTTTCACTAAAATGTAACAGGATTCGTCAGCTTCTTCAAGACGAGCTTTCCTTTCAACAAAGTTACATAATTCTGCCACAACCTGATAAAACTAACTTTGGAGAAATGTTTTAAACGAATCTTAGCCCATTCTCCATTTGGCTGAGATGTCTTTTAAGTTTCATATCTGCCCCCTGCAATGCTCTATCGGACATCACTGAAGAACAAGCAAAATTATTTTTTATCATTTATTGCTTGCATGCAGTGCAGACAGAATGTGGTTCACATTATCCGTGTTCCAGCCCTTCCTTTTCTGAAACAAATGAACTGCTTTCCATTACTCTTAGCGCCATGTTTTCACATTTAAATATATTTGGGAAATTTAATTACGGTTTATGTCGGAAAAAAGTAGGGGTAAACTTAATTTCATATGACACTTAGGTAAACATTTATCGCTTTAATCATAGAAATGTCACATCCACATATATGAGCACAAGATGTGTATTCCAATTTCTAGAAAATCTATGTAACAAGCAGCTATTAAACACAACACGACAAAATATGGTCAAAGTAGGTAAGATTCTAAATATATGTTTGCCGAAAACCTCTGCCGAAGATCACTTTGTGCTGTTTTATGTGAATTTTCCTCCGCCAAAGAGTTAGAAATCCTTGTGTTGTTAAAATCGCTGCATACACATTGAGCCCCATCCTTTAACAGAACATCAGGAAGCAGTTTTACTCGTGAGTGCAGCCATTTGCAAAATTTTATACGGTCAGTGAGATCTATATAGCAGGCTATACAATCACTCAGCTCGATCACGGTTACAGCTCGTTTAACTCGATAACAGTGTACACTCGACCTATGGTTCAGAGGACAGTTTTGCTCCAAATAACCTCCGAAACACGCCACTGAATTCTGTCTACATATGCACATACATATGTTGCTATCGACGACCGAGGCGATGCTGCATGCCCACCATCCTTGCTGTCGAATTACACGCGACAGAAAATGAAATGAAACCTGAGTTCTGAACTCCTGTTCATAAATTACCTGTAAAATCGTGCGATTACGTCAGTAATAATTAAAAACTAAATGGATATTTAAAAAATTTGTTCTTTAAAGCGTAGTGGTTGCTGTATGTAGAAAGGCTAAAAGGGAGCTACATATTGCCCACATAACCTAGTAGTTTGTATGATATAGTTCTCAGAATTACGGCGATTATTTCTTTACAAAGTTAGGAGGTTGATCTTGGTAATTGAGATTGTGACGTACCAACTAAATTTTAATTAACATTTAGATCAATTTCATGCTTCTAAGAATAAATTAAAAGTTTATGTAAAGGTATTCACGGCATGAAAGCATGTATGTCATGCATATAACAAGTCATGCGTATAACAATTCATCATAGTACAAGCTGAGTACTGGATAAAGCTACACCTCATAGAAAATTGATACAGAAGTACGACTTTGTCATGTAACTCGAACCGATTACGTAAAGTTGGAAGAGAGAACATCCTACGTAATCCTAAGATATATTATTCAAAGCATGTTGTTACAGTTAACAAGTGTTAGTGGCGCTGTGGTACGTTCCCATAGACAATCATAGAAATTCTCAAGGGAAACTGCTTTAAATTAGTTGTGTTATTTGTAATCTGAGAATGTGAGGATTGCTTTTCAAGCTCTAAAGTTTCAGAAATCCAATACCCAATCTTTTACACATGCCATGTAAGCATTTATTCGACAAAAGCTTTTCTTCTTCTTTCCCTGAATATCCACCCTTTATGTCTATTGTGTTCGCAGCAGGTATTTTACAACTGATGAAAAAAGAAGATAAATGTATGCCTGTGTAAGTGTACACGATTTTGTTCAAATAAAGTTTATGAGCCTGCGTTTACGTACATAATATTCATATATATTCTCTGCAAGGAACTCTGCAGCGAAGTCATTCTTCAGAAGCTAATGGTTGCTCCGCTAGCTAAGAAACTCTCCGTCTTTTATGATACCCGAAGGTTCAATACAGTGTTCACAAGATCTCGTCACTGAGCCGTATCTATACCACACCCTCATATACTGTTTCTTCAAGATACAGTTTACCCTCAACCACCATTCTAAGACTAGGTACCCCCAGCTGATTCATTCCATTCATTTTTCCGACCAAAATTCCTTGTAGTTATAATCTTTCATCACATGTGTGCCACATAGAATGCCAATCCCATTACTCTTAATTTTATGTAGCCTGTTCCTCATGTATGTCCTTAAACACGAGGTGTGGCCCTTAAATAATGAGACTGCGCGAGCAGCTCCTGGAATTTTGATTTCATCTCCAAAGGAAATATACACTAGTTACAGCTGGAATTTCTCCAGTCCCGTGCTAAGCCGCGCATCGTTGCGCTGAAGTAGTGTCGGGTATTTTTTTTTTTATAAAACGATTTAAACTTAACACATTTCGTGCTAAAAAGAAAACTGAAAAATAAATGTTACATTTCGTGTGATATTGAAAAAAAAACTGCACCAAAAGCCTTCTATTTGTTACGTGAAGACAGAGTTACTAACACACACTCTCACAAAATGATTTCAGTGGATGCTATGAGGCCTGGAAGACTCGCACTGAGCAGTGTGAAACTTGCAATGGAAATCATTAGAAAGGGTAACATATAGATACAAAATCTAATTAAAGATGTACGTTTTGAAGCCAGTCTCGTTATTTAATAGCCACAACATGTATATTCACATTCCTGCAAGTAGTTTGTTCCTACTTCCTCATTTAGATCTCTTGTGCTTCATTTAACATACTGGACCCACTCTTTCTGTGCAGAAGGGCCCCGCAGCAGATGCTACGGACGCACCTCAGCCTTAAGGCTTATTGTGCAACCCTGTGATGAAGATGAAGAGAAGGATGATTAGTTTTCTTCATTTTTCCAAGTAATGGAGCACCGGTGGAATGAAACTGACAGGGGAAAACCGAAGTACTCGGGGGAAAACCTGCCCAGTGCCAATTTGTCCACCACAAATCCCACTTGGACAGAACCGGGATCGAACCCGGGCCTCCGCGGTGGCAGGCCGACGACTAACCGCCTGAGCCATGGCACGGCCCTTTGGATCCACTTAGTTTGCTACTTTAGTAGAGTGATTAAGTTGATGGGTTACATAAAATTGGCATGTAGTTGTAAATGACAGCATAGTTAGGTATCGGAGAAGATAAAGTACCAACATAAAGAGCCTTACTGAACAGAATGCAGAAAACCACTAATGTCGCCATGACAATACGTCTGTCCGTCGAACCCAGACACAAAGCATAAGAAGATTTTTACTTCAGCAGTGTGCGGCGCGTTGACTTTAAATGCCGAAGAGGTATAAAACAATTTTGGGAAAAATCTTCCTTCTGCTTATATGAATAAAATAAAAAGTGCGTGCTCTCGTATTTCATGCATATCTTGTGTACAACGTATTAGTCTGTATTCGTATCTGAGTGTGTGGAATGATAGGCAGAACAAATTTGATTAACAACGAAAAGTTGTCCATATTAATCCGATTTCTACAAAATAGAAAAAGGCACATTTGTTCTTGTACTTAGTCAAGCACAATAGCATTAAGACCTGTGGGGGAATAGAAGGAACCTCTAGTTCCACCTGTCCTTACTATTGGCACTAGCTGAAGATTGGTTGTCAGCTACACACTCCGGTCGCTTTGCTCCTCGGGAATAAGCCCTCGGGACGCATTGGTTAGCAGGCTGGAGGGGCCTCAGACCCGGTTTGGATTTGGTGAAGAAAATAATTTGTGGTGTTGCTGGAAATCTAACCCAGATTCTTGCGTTGTCCAGCCAATTCTCTAATCACTATACTGAGCTACCCCGTGCCTCCAAAAACAGACACTACTATTTTAACAGTACAGTTTATTAGATAATACCGTTCCTAAAGCAGAAAATAAAGGTATCTTAATTTACGAATGTTTTATATTAAATCGAACCTGTTCCGTATAAGAATGTTTGTTTCTAATTAATTTACATTTCGTACGTTGTGGTCTTTCCAGGGGTTATACACGAAAAGCGTTTTCAAGAATTATCGGCTAATTATAATACCACCAGCTTAAAATGTATAGCACTGATATGTTTTCGAAAAATAGCGCCAAGGAAACAAAAGTAATAATTAAAATTTTAAAACACAAAGCTGTACTTAAAGTTAAATACTTACTTATTTAGGTACATTAAGTGAGCGTCAGAAACTGAGAAAAAATGGACAGTAACTGCACAATTATAGTAGGATAATGGTGGAGAGGAGACTGCGATATATGTAGGGGTCAATGTAACACACCCCTATTTTGCCTATTTCGAGTAGTTAGTGACAATAAATACAGCCCCACAGTGATCTTCCTCCAGATAGAGACATTAATCTGGTCCGTCGTAATTCAAAGTGAGGGAGTAATGACCTTCACAGTGCCCGTGATGCAGTTGGTTCTGCGTTATGTTTATGGGTTCTGTCAGCCTGCCCGCCATAAATGGTGCGGTCTGAGCTACGAAAAACTTTCTTAGCACAATATTATGCTTCACCCTCTATCACCATCTAACTTTCAATGACGTCACTACATAAAAAAATTAGAGGAAACTCAATGAGATGGTGGAGCAGGTGGTGCTACTGTCTGGAAGTGATAACATGCTGTCGATGCGATTTATAGTCATCCCCACCAGAGTGCAGTAACGGACTACGTTACGTAATTAGAACAAAAACAGTACTACAGTGTAAGAAGAAAGTTCGACATTTCTTAGTAAAAGTAAGAAAGACTGAGAGAAGAGATAAGTAGTTTAGCTTAATGCATTCTGGGAAGGAAGCTTTCTGTATGGGTCGTCCAGGCAGTCTGTATAATACATTAGGACCCATTAAGACTGGTTTATTGACAATGTGAAAACACTGTGTGAATGGCGTATGATAAATATTTACATGTGTGAATGTGCTTTGAAGAGTTACAGAAATTTTCAAGTGCTTCTGTTTTTAAGCTACTTCACGGTAAATTCTAAACGGTTCTGACGATGGTATGTAACATTGAGAACTAATTGGTTTCTGGACTTTGTCCATCGTCCAGTGAACTGAATAGGTGTCTCCCTCCCCCTTCACCTGAGGACGGAAGCAGATCCAGCTTCCGAAACGTCGTGATTTTAGATTTCCGGACGATGGACAAAGTCAAGAAACCAATTAGTTCTAAATGCTACTTCACGATGTTTTATCGAGCACGCTGATGTTTTGGGTAGCTGAAACTCTAGAAAAAAGATTCGGGGTTATCCGATTACAGTATTGGGTGAGTTAGAGACTTTCCTGTGTGTGTGCACGTTTTTCATCGGTCTACCTAGCTTGATGCCAAATAAATATCACCAAATACGCCCTTGTATAAATTCAATCGAAAACGGGCCTTTAAGTAACCTAAAAGCGATAGTATATCGATCTTCTTTAAGCAGGAATGGTCAGTCTATTTACTCTAAAATGCGATGAGTAAGGATTATTGAAATTTAGAGCGAAATGGGAAGGATTCAGAAGCAGGAAATTGGTCCTTTATGAAGATATTTCGATATTCGATTGGGTCTACTGATGAATGAGAAAACCTATTCAGTGAGGAAGATCAGTACACTGACTAAGACCTGAATAGGGTACCCACCAAAGTGAAGCCAGACGCTTTACTACCTCATTTAATATGCTTGAATCCTCAACTATATTTCTGACGCAGACTTAAGATTCAGTTAATATCCTACTTGAACAAATGATCACGGAAGCTGTGTGAGCACGGTTTTTGCTGATCGTATTTGGAAAATTTGCATAATTTTTAGGACTCTGCATTAACTGGAGTCACTTTTCTTCCAACTTATAAATTTACACAATCACCATGATTACATACAAGACGGCAATTGAAACTTGAATAAAAATAAGGTGAAAAAGTATAGCGTATGCAACATTTACATGCAAAACCTGTGTGTAAATATTCAGCTTATGTTTGAATGTACAATATTCTTTCTCATGTTCTATTTGAAAGTGTATTTTTATATCTTAATTGTTACATAAAAGAGCTGAGAATGCAAAACAGAGTGCTGCAGAAATTCTGTTTCAGAATATTTTCAGAAGTAGACTGCACATTAAGACTGAAGCAAGAGCCAACTTCATTCTGGTGAAAGCTTCGCCATTGTGTTATTTAATTCAATTTGAACACCTCATTCTTCGACATGCCTTTGAAGGCTTCTCCGGAAGACAGGAAAGTGAATCGATAACTTATCTGAACCCACATCAAAAGATAAGACTACTTATCAAATTGCATGTTGATTTTAATTTTGGAAGCAAATTCACGGAAAAGCTCACGATTCACACTTCATATAGGGAGATTAGAACTTAGAGAATTTAATAAATATATAACACATTTAAACACAATTTAAAATGTACATATTTGCAGTTCCTGGAAAATTACCTCACGTAATTTGAAATATTTACACGTACCTACGTACATGCACTTTACATATGCATTCGAAGTAGCACACGTTCAATTATATATTTAGAAATGATAGACAGTCACGAAAATATATCCAAAGTTTCTCGCTTGTGTCAATGTACTGATGGGGCACGACTGGGAAATTGATAACACAGAAATAACTGAGGGAACAGATAGTTACAATGTCACAGTGAATATTGTAAGAGCAGATGCCAGACAGTATCGTGCACAAGTGTATTACAGAACATTCTCTTATGAAAAGATTTCTAGAGCGCATAGACAAGAGTGTTGTTTGCCGAATTAATGACGTGGAATATATTCGCTGAAAAAAATATCATCAAGGATTCTGCGTCTTAAAATCTGTCTTTATAAACACCATAAACGTGTTTACATGGAGCAAACCTAGGAGAATCCATCATGTCCAAATTTCAACACATGTCAGCGCAACACACATTGAAGTACGAGGTACCAAAGAGTAACTGAATTTGTTCCTAAGCACCGAAGTCTGAATTATTTTTTAATTTAAATAGTCTGGTCAAAATACATTTTCCAGAAAATTTCAAATTTGCAGAGTTCAAAGTGCAGCCACTAGATGATAGAAGCTTCTGGAGAACCAAAGTAAACTTTGCGAAACAATGTGTGGACTTCAGCAATGGAGTGCACTGCAGAGTAACTCGAAGTTGTCCTATAAGAGTTACTATTAAGCCACGTAATTATTCGAAAATCATGGACACAGAAAATCACTTAACCAACCAGGTATGGCGAGACATATACCGCGCCAAAAATCTCCGAGATTAGAATCTCTTCCAAGCCAGTTCAATGAAATTCATACATTTACCTTCAGGTACGCTATACGAGTGAGACCAGCGAAGAGCTATGCACATCTTTGCTGCAATGAACTGTTCAACGACATGTCTATACCAGACCAACCTGGCACTGCACTGTAAAAATGGGACTAGGTGTAGTACGATATATTATAGGCCTACATGGTACGAAAACTGTTTCGCGTGGGTGAAACGCTTCAGAATTAGTTACAACAAGCACATCTTAAAGTGAGTTCATGAATTTAATTTACTGCCTCCCACTGGAGGAAATTTAATTAAAGCCTGGCTGCAATCTACTTGTAACATTTAATGTACGTTTATTTAGCACTTTATAACACCCAGTTCTTGAATACGTGATCATGAATCACAGACTGAAGGAAAAGAAGCACACGTGATTTTTCCATTCTTTGCACTTTGGCGAAGAAAATTTCCAGGATTGATCCTGTTATGCGAGATTTGTTATTTCGACAGCCGTACCGTTGAATCTGAATTCTGCTGAGCTTATGACCTTATTTGCTTCGATATCGTTTACTGTCAGCGGTATGCCTAATACGTACGACGTTTCGGGTGGTGAATCCACTCATTTCTTCAGGTTATTTGAAGTACCACCTACACAGTTACACACCTTATATATATTTGCTCCTGAAATTTGGCACTGCTTTAAATAATGATGGAGGTAAGCTCTCATTACGATCATCCTTCATTTTAGACTTAATTTTGCACATTCGAAGACAAAATGTCTGGAAAATCACTACCCCCATTTAAACATAAGGAAATTATTGCAGAGAAATTTCTCTTTATGTCGCTTATAGAGTAGGCGCAGAAAAGTTAATAACAATACTTTCTCAGTCTACGCAAAGTAGACTGAAAATTATAACAATAAATGTATACCTGTAGCACCCACTCTCTTCCGATTACCGGGCATTTATTTGTCTCAAGTGTAAATTGTGATTTATGAATATTTTTCTTCTGATTTTGAATTAAAACTTCCAATTTAACACTTTAAATCGAAAACATTACCTATGTATCTGTATTCTGCGGCGGATTTTGTATAAGTGTTTCGTGTGATTTTCAGAATACACAGCATTTGTTATCTGCAGAGACTAAACTAGTTCGGCTTTGTGATGGAGAAGTAGAATTTTTGCGGTGATATAGAAAATCACTATTTAAATAGATCTTATATTAAATTCCTGCTTCCTCCAAAATGTTGAACAGTTTAAAAGGATCTGTGTGAGAACATACGTATGAAGCAACAAAAACTACGGCCATGAAACTTATGATAGCAATTCCACACTATAATAGTTGTGTGGAAGACCGCCATAACAGCGGGATGATAAGCGAGTATTGGTTGGTGCAATTCGTTTTACGACGTACCTCACTTTTATTGAGCAATTCTGTAGCCCTTCAACCAATCCAGCTGTCTTACAAATTGTAGGGTATTTTTATCGACACTTACTCGTATTAATGTCAAATGCTTGTGCCTGCGGAGCATGTAGTAAACTCTTTCTTTGTTTACACCATAATCTATGAGTTGTATTGTACAGTAATAAAAACTAAAAACAAAACAATCAACTGAGTCAGTTTCAGAGCAAGAAATAGTGTAGAGAAATATAGTTATAACTACTTTTATAGAGACTCAATTTCCTAATTTTTTCTGCATACAGCATAAAAAGAGAAGCGTATGCGCTATGTAAATACTGTTACTATTACGATTGCTACAATTACTTATTATTATTATTATTATTATTATTGAATAATATCCACAAATAAGCCTAGTTTCCATAAAAATGCTAATTCAAAGAAAAACGATTGGAGCTCGAAGTTTTCGCATCATACCGTCCTCGAAAATACATTTTCTGACACGATTGTTGATGAAAAGAGAAATCAGAAGTAAGACCAATATTCTTAAAAAATCAACCCAGTATTTTCACGACATAAAAACATGTTACACATTTCAACGCCAAAAACACCCTAAAAGAGAAATGCAAAGGAGAAATAATAAATTACTTTTTTATACACTGCTAATAAAACAAACCAAATATTATTTTCTCTGACGATGGAGGCAGCAGGTTCCTCTGAATCATCGGTATGTACATATACCAGGTTACACGGCGTCGTATTACAGGAGAATGTTGTCTCTGTATTTAACGCTGTAGGAACTCATTATCTCACAGAAAGAGCGTTGTTGGAGGAACCTGATAGAAAGCTTAGAAAGCTTTGGCGACCAATGTGGAGAATGAAAGCAAACAATGGCATTCAAATTTGACAGTGATCAAAAACAGAAGTGCAAAATGATTTAGCAGAGCAATTGGAAAGGAAAAACTAACAGGTGTATTAGAATTTCTCTTCAAGAGCTTCACTGAGTCTTACATTACCGAAAGCAGCTCTTTCAACTTAACACAAAAAATATTTAGCGTCAAATGAGATTGGAAATTAATGACAAGGTAGATAAGGCAACGTAAGGAAGGTGGTTGTGGCCTATTTAAATTCGTGGAGAGGTAGATTAAAACGATGAAGTACCTAAGTCAATACAGCACGTTTTTCATAGATATTCGAACTGGATAGTGCTCCACGTGAATGTGTTAAATCCTCCTACGCCACGGATGAGAATCAAATCCCAGAAATACTGTACGGATTTTGTATGATATTTGTACAAACACTGCCATGGATATGTGAAATTAGTGAATATCATATACACAAATTTGCATGCTTTATGAAATACAATATTCAGACTCCTATTTATATACTCATTTAACATAAGCGCATAATTAAAATTTTCAAACATTCGAGAAGGCTCTTGAAAGTGCAAAATAATATGATGACCGTTTTTTTGTAAATGTTTTATTCATCACCATCGTACATTAATTAAAATGCACGACAATGACCTCATGATGAGACAAATATGAGCGTAATAAGCCTGCCGTATTCAGAGTAATTTGCTCAGAACGTCACACACAAATTTTAATCTTGCTTATGGCCGTCATTTCTATCGGCTAAGAAATTGTAAAGTGAAATCTCCAATACTCACATAATTTTATTCTTTCAATTTACAAACTGACGTTTCCTGAACAGATATAATGTAATTAAGGCATCGGTCATAACGAATAATGTGTGATGATGTTTTTAAGGTCACCTAGTGACAAATGTAATAAAACACACTAGAAAATCTCTATTGAAAACGGTTCGTAGGAAACACACAACAGCATCCAAGAGATGAAGGGTCTGAGTAAACTGTGTTCAAGCACCACCCTGTGAACGATTATAGGGATGCAAACTTAAATTTACAGGCATTCTGAAGTTCAGAAATTGGTGGCGGTAATGTAAAGTCACATCAGACTCGTTGGTGTGTGCTGTCCTCTTTGATATCAGAGGTTTCAGTTTGGGTAAAAAAATTTAAAAATAAATAGAAATGTATCATACTAAAAATACCACAATACCATAAAGAAAATATTTTTTCTTAGAAACAATTCTAAATTTGAAAATGAAATACAAATGTGGTTATACAGTCGGATACTATTTAAATATCCGCCTATTATCAGAAGATTTTCCATAATTTTGGCGTATAATAACTCTCTCTGGGTTTAGCAAATAAGTCCTTATGTGAATAATTAAAACATAATGATAAAAAGCTCTTAACATGAGGTGTAAGAACTAGTTTACAATGCAAGAAATACGGTCTTTGAAATGTAAAGAAGAGGTTACCTTTACAAACTTTCTCAATTGTTAGAAAACAACTTTCTTAGAGCGTCTTAAATTATCTATACAAATGTAAAGAAAAACTGGAGACACACACATTAAATAAAAATTTTAATAATCAATAATAATAATATTATTATTATTACACAATAATAATAATATTATTATTATACAATAATAATAATAGGTATTGTCATAAGCTAGGTAGTATTTGACGAAGTAACCAGGAGTTAGGCACTAAAGGTCACTTGCATTAAACAATGCGTAAGGATTAATACGGAAACAAAAATATATCTGAATTAGACGAGGATATTTTGCACCTGTAGACGAGGTAATGTTTACCGGCAACTTTCTTTTTATGAAAGTCATAAAGGTATTTGAAAATTACCGTAGAATACAGCCACAAAGGTATACATTTACTTGGTAAAGTGTTCATACGGCAAAAGCTTATTCCAAAATTTGAAAATTAGTTCTCTTGACACTTTGTTAATCTGAAAAAACTGGTTTATTCAAGTTATAAGAAGTAATAAATATGAAATGGTCAAAATTGTTATAAAAGTTGTAATTGTTTTGCATTAATATTTATCACGACTTTTGTTAAAAATTTGTTTAGTTAATTTATAAAAACAATTTTATTGCCACAAAAAAGAAAAGCTTCTGCAAGGTAAGGTGCACTAAGTATTGTACAAAAACTGCATAAATGTATTATTAATTGTCACAAGCGTAGAGCAGAATTTTGTGTTAATAAAAGATTGGCCACTTTGCGTTTCAAAGGCTTTTGCAAACATAGCGTAATTACCTAAGACTGTGAGTGAAGACCGCGTCACTTCAAGTTACGTAACTTTCATGTAGGCCTGGGCGCGTTGCAAGTTGATTTTACGGGCGAAAATGTTGACGCCTGAAAAACATTTATCAATGCAGCAAGGTAGAAGTAACTCATTTTGTTACATTTTTCTGTATAATCACATCGACTTTTCCAGAAAACTCTTCTTTGAAAGAGTCTTTTTAAACCCACGCTTTATTTTCTTAACATTTGATAAGGGATAGTAGCCTATGCTCCTAATTATCAAAACCATGAAGCATATAAACATTGAGGTGGTAATAGTCCGGGATTGTAGAAATATGCATTAGGCCTGTATTTATTTGGGCTTTAGGCCCTATTCATAATAAGGCCGCAATTTTCCCGGGAAAGCGACGCCCTGCTTACTATTTTGGAGCTTGGATGAGTTCTAGAATCATTCCCAACTTAACGAAACAGGAAAAAATTGTAAGGGCCTTGCCGGAAAATTCTAAGGGCCGTGCCGCGATTTGAAACTTATTTTTTCTGAAATTATTGAAATTTTATTTGAAATTATAATTTAACCGTTTTATAACTGAAGTAATTTGGACGTTGGACATTAAATAATTTTCCTTCCCTGCCAAATAATTCCCAACAATGCACCCGACAATAGGCCTTAACAGCCAGTACTTACCCCGAAACTTCTTTGTTCCGGTTCATTTCTGAAGCCGACCTCCGTGTGGACACACACACGCATGCACACACAAGCAGTACGCAAGCATTGAACACCCAAAGTTCTACAACAGATATTGTATTAAAATACATAAATGATAATATAAAATTATATGATAAAAAACGAAACTTCCTTTCGATCTTTCGTATTATAAATGAATACTGTTACCAACCGGCCATACGGTAAGTTTTTATTGTCACTAGACTGTCCAATATTTGGTCCATTTGTTGACCACATCCGACTTACCTTTTCTAAGAATATCTTACATGTATTTATTTTATGTCTTATTCTTTAATTTAGGGAGCATGTGTCCCTGTATTTTGTATATAAAATCAGTATAATTAACCAGTTTAAAAATTTGGTAATTTTAATTCACAAATGCCTGTGTTCGTCTCATGTTTTTTATGTGTTTTAGTTGCTGCGGTACTCAATTCTCATTTTATCTATGAAATTCAGTTTTACTTCCAATGTAATAAAATCCTTATTTTCGAAATTTACACCCTGATTAAAACTCCCACACCTGATTGATTACCCTTCTCAATACAATGTTTCCGTATATTGTGGCATTTAAGCTTAGTAATATTTCTGTAAAGAGCAGTTATATAGATGTAGTGGTCAATAATGTGCTGCAGGGATATACCATATAGCAATAACCTTCACTTTTATTTTCAATAAGGATCTTTATTAATGTGGGTGTTATGAAATACCATATTGCACAGTTACGATAATATGTAGTATAAACGGGAAGGACGTTTCACTATTATGACTCGTGTTATGTAAGCCATAAGTTACGTTTTCGTTTTCAATTATAGTTATCGATTTCTCGCTGTGAAGTACAGATATATGCCAAAGGATACCTGATGGCGTACGACTTCAGTTGCACAGTTCATGGAAATCTGCTAGAACTAGGGCTCTCCTTCCAAAATATTTATTCATGATAATGAATCCAAAGGTCCATTCCGAATACCTATTAATGTGAAACGCTGCTTGCTTCATAATTTCCTTTATTTTCTCTCTCCCGCTCTGTTCTTTCTTTCCATGGATTAGGTTCAAGCCTGTTCCAATCCTACAGCTATGTTATTTATGGCTTCCCATGTTCCTCCCTACATGTATTTTGAATTGTACGCAGAATATAGTCTAAACACCGTTATGCTCCATCACCTTCTACTGAAGTAGGTTTAATTAGTTTTACTTGTACTCCTCATTTACTGGCGCATGCAGAGGTCCTAAATTGGAAGACAGTAAAATTTGGGTCTATTAATTGGAAGAGAGTAAAATGTGGGTTTATTACTTCCATAACCTCAAAGTCGAATTTTTTACTTCGCTGCCTCATAATACGAACATTTTTTAATAAGCATGCAATTGGTTTTCATTATATTCTAAGCAGTAATAATATTGGTACACTGAAAGACATATAATATGCAAAACCACAGCACATGCTTAATAAAAAGGGAAAGCAAATTGGCGATGCCACTTCAAAAGTGTATTCCGTATCTACATCCAGTTTTTATTGAAAAACGGTCTTTGAGCATTAAACCTATTCTTCATCAGTGTAAAAAAAACGGGTCCTGAAATAAGGCTGGAAAATGTTCTATAATCATTTCCTGTAAATTATCTGTCAGTTTATCATGTTTAAACATTGTCCCATTTTATGTAATTATAAACGACTTGTACAACATTCAACAGTTTATTATTCTTCATCGATATAACAAGACCTAAAACATCCTAATAAGTTAAGTCCCTAACACTGCATTAAAATCCATAATAATTATTATAATAGGAGTTTAACGGAATGTTTTCCTTTACTTCCAATTCGTATTAACTGATTACAGTTATTAATACTCCCATATTATACACCGTACGAATTCCTGCACCAAACATAATTTGAAACGAACAAGTATATTTGAAGAAGTACTCGTGTACTTATAAAATTAGAGGAATAATTTCGTAAGAATGGGAACAGACTTCTGTTAGCTACCGGAGGGCCGACAAAACCTACAAAAACCGAAAAGAAGACGCAGAGACCAAGAATGTCTTTGGCAAGTCTGCCAAAAAGGTTTTAATATATAATTTAGTGTAAACTGTACATCTCACTACATTTACAATATTTACTTGGCAACTAATTCAGGGCGAAATTAGCGGGTCCACTACCGTGCATGAAATGATGATAAATGCATAGAGATTTTTAGCGGAAATATTGAGAAGAGAATACATTTCTGAGTCTTAAAATTATAGGAAAAGGTAACATTGAAACTGCTCCTTAATGTGTGGACTGGAAAATTCTGTCTCTATATAGTGCCAAAAGTGGACACATTAATGAACCATTTTCAAAAAGCGTTACTAACTTCTAAAATAGCGATTCAACGTTTTCCAAATTTCTGCTGTTTGTTATTAATACTTCCAATTCAGCATATTATAATTTTAAGAGTAGACATCTTTCAACAATACATATCCTACTGCATAACATCACTGCGCGTTACTGTATTATCTAGTACATTTAAGGTTGTGTTATGTGTCACTATGGCACTCACATGAGCTCGCT
Organism: Reticulitermes speratus; assembly: GCA_021186555.1. Lineage (NCBI taxonomy): Eukaryota > Metazoa > Arthropoda > Insecta > Blattodea > Rhinotermitidae > Reticulitermes > Reticulitermes speratus. Next base: position 32,947,589 of record JAJKFL010000001.1, on the reverse strand, counting down.
GAATAAATCTCACTTCCATTAAGTTTCTATAAGCCGAGAAAACCTCTTTCAAGATTATCATATTTATCATCCCTTATATCACCAGCCCGGCAATTATCCTCAAGACCCAACCACCACCACCACTAATTTCCTAGTAATCCACAGTATATTACTCTCTGTTAAGTTAGCTCCCTTGTTGCTTGTCGGCGTTTATATTGGTAAGAATTGCAGAGGGTATCTTACAAGGAATTTGTACCAGAATTTCACAAGGCTACAAAATAATTAAACAAAATTACGAAGTAGAAGAGAACTTGAAAATACAATGACTTCTATCATTACTATAGTATAACAGTTTCTTGCATATGTGTACTGGAATAAGGGTCTGGATACAATAACCTCGAATATAAAGAGAAATGTTCTGTAACGTGTAAAAGAGACAAAAAATTATCAATACATCCAATTCACAGTTAATGGTGTCTCAAATAAAAAAGTCCAGTCTTAGATTCCCTCTATTCTACAGGGCTTGTTGAAACTAACTACAAATTTCACAAATAAAGTTTAAACACATCAATGAAGAAGGGAGACGGAAATAGCACAAAACTGTGCCGAAAAATGGAATGACAAAAATTTAACAAGACCAAAAGGAACAATGAATTGAAACAATAGAAAGACGAAGAAGAATAAAACGATAATTAGAGATAAACATGGGTTTTGAGGGTTCATTTTGCGGCTTTCTTTCTCTTAAATTGCTCTACTTATAGAGGAAAGCTAGCAAACTTTTAAATTAATAAATATGTAATGGTAATCCACCTTTTTGCACAATATTAGTTAGTTTATTTGTATATCCTTAACATTTTATCAAATTTAATACCAAGTTCTGAGCAGTAGCCGTGTTTATGTTTCGAAAGGTGCAGTAATTTTTGTAGTGTAATTTTTAGGCAAATATAATTATCCGCTAATGTACTAGAATTCAAACTGCTTTATGATTTACATCGATGTAACAGAGAAATAAATACACGTCTTATGTGGTCGCCTATTTGTTTATAACTACATTCCAGCATAAAAGAAAGGAATAGGATTTTCTTACTTCCGGAAACTTCATCACTCCGCAAACGGTTATGGTCATTTATAAATCGCGATTTTTGCTTCCAACATAGAAGTACAAACCGCAGTTTTAGTGGCAATATTTGTTAAATAATATTACAGTGACATTTAGTACAAAGTGATGCCTCAGTTTTACCCACATTCAAGGCATTTTATTTCAATTGAAGACTGTAAAAAAGGCTACTAAATAAAATCAGTAGCAATTGCCATGGATCAGATAATTTTTGTTTAATGAACATGGTCTTACAAGGTGACATATCGTTGTATCCAAAAACCAATAAGTACGCCTACAGCAAATGGTATAGGCCTACAACTAGCATTAGGAAATTAAAAATCTTTTCTTCAATTAATTGAAATACACCCAGGAAAAAAAGCTTATTTGGAGACGTGGCGTTGTAGGAAAAATAATGTTAAAAATCGATCTCCCTTAAAAATGGTATGTGGGCGTAGACTGCGTTAAATACATTCGGGATATGGCCCAGTGGCCTCTTTGTGTAAAACCGATTATAATACTGGTTCAAACAGGCAACAAATTTCTTGACCAGCTGAGTTTCTATCAAATTGTCAATCAGGACTCTGCTCCATTGAATAAATTCGTAACTTAATGAAAACTTAAATCAGTATACTGTCCTAAAGACTAACGTAGTTTTGACGTTCGTTTTCAGTATATTTCTGACGGATGCAATATTCTGTCTTGGTATAGGTGTTGCCGAACTTGATCAAAAGTGAAGAACCAAAAGTGCGTGCGTGAGTCTCATTACATCCGATTATGTTGTTGCTTCAAATCACATCTTGTGTTTTAAACACTCTTCAAGCAAACAGAATGAAGTACTTCGCTTGGATAGAGAATACTCATTCTTAATTCATTCAATCTATTCTGATATTTTGCTGTTGCATTGGTTTTTGAAACCACCAAATCCTTATACAACTGAAGATCCAAATAAATAAACTTATATCAAATTCAGTTCTGTTGATCTTTTGCATAGGGTGAAATATCTGAGGACTAAATGAATGATAATATCTAACATCTTGTCACACCTGCTAATGATATAAAAGTATTTACATAGACGTTACTGTATTCACTTTAACTCCCAAACTCCTTTCGTTATTGAACCATCTCCCTCCTAGGTGCACTGTTAATCACGAATCAGTATAAGTACTGCAAAAATTACCCCAAAGCTTTAGATAAGAACTCGAGATCTTTTGAGTAACAAGCTCAATGAACGTATTATTTTTACTCCAGTTCACAACAACTTTATTTTTAAAACAGGGAACTTGACTCGCTGATAACCAGAATGACAGAAGCGAAGGGATCAATGGAGTGGTGTTTCAGGTCCGTGTCTTTTTGTACGAGAGTCAGCCTGAATACACAGACACCTGTCACAACCCACGATCTGACTTTGGCACCTGTGCATCATCAATACTGCGATGTTATTTCATCCGTTAATAACGCAGTTTGTTTCTGGAAATCCTCTGGGAATGAGGCTATGAGATTCGAGAGCTTATTCATACGTTTGAATAACTGAATCGTGATTTCAAAATCCCCCCACCCCTGCTTGAGTGCAGTATCAGTATCATACATGATGTCAAGAGTAAAGGTTTCTGGCGGTGGCATGTTACAACAAACGTGGCCCCTACACAGTTCGTCCAGTTTAAACGGGTCAGTTTCTATAAATGGATCCCGCGATACAGACTAGCTCTTGAAAGCCGTATGTTTGTCTTATTAAAAGGTAATGAAAGAAACAGAGCCAAATTTTAAACGTTGTGTTTAATGAAATTAAGGTTATGGACACGTGCCATTTAATGAGCATATTTATGACATGATATTTTAAGTATACGTAGATCTCATCTTGAGGAATGTGACGCTATGCCCCTTTACACCACTTCTTGACTTGTACTCTCACGTTTTCGACCTAACGCCCTTTGGCTGCCTACATTCTGTTACGCTAACGCGTCATTTCTGATGGGAATATCATTTTTGTATAACATATTTTTGATTTACGCCCACCTTTTTCAGGAACGCAACTAGGGCGTAAAACAGGGCTGGGTGTATTTCTAGGAGAAGGCAGCAAAATATTTTCTGTATAAAATATATTACGTGCACTTTTATTGTAAGTTGCACGGTAATTAACAACACACAATTACCATCCCCTTTCTCTAAGCTAATTGTTAAATTTGTGAAGACGACACGGGGATAAGACGGACTCTAAAACCGTTATTTCTTTTACGAAAAATTATGTGGCCTGAGAAAGCCCGAATTGTTTTAGATAAAATTTTATTCACATTATACAAACCAGGACTGCACCTGAATAGTCTCTGTTCTATCATTTCCAGGTCCGAGCACATTCATTTCTAATAACCGAGGCCAAGATAAGTGAGATACGTCACCATTACCATAACTTCCGCGTGCTAAGCTACGTGACATCCTAACCTGAACGCAATAGCTAATGCAGTTTGTTTGCAGTAGGGGTTCGAGTGCTAAAAATGTGTCCCACTGCGTTAGGGTGAGACAGTTGGTCAACTCTTTCCTTCCGCTTCGGTTGCCTTACATGCAACAGACCGTCGAGGCAAGATAAAGCCGCTGCCCTGCATCAGCAACAAAGTGAGACGACTTGTTACAAAGTTAGTAACACAGATGATGGACGTGACGAAAATGTCTAAAGAGTGACAGAAACTGAAGAATAGGAGTAAGATGGACAAAACATAGTTCAAAAAGTGAAGATACGGCATTATAAAGATAGCAGAGGCAGATAAATAAGGCCTTTAAGTTTAACAGGTGTTTCATGTAGAAGTACTTTTTCACGACGGAGATGGTCTATATTTTTCACATAATCATATTTACTGTAAACATGTATTTGTAGAGTACTTTATTTAAAAAATGTTTCTGGGCTTCTTTGGTTATGTGCAGTGAAGTAGGAAGATGCTTCAGGGAGATTACTTGTGAAAGAAGTGAAATGGAGCTGTCGTAGGCAGTTTTAAAACAGGCATTTTATCCCACGAATTTCCTAGGAAATGTAGCAGAACCTACAAAAGGCCACATAATGGATGTTATCAGTTCTGAGAATCTAAACCGGAAGCTTCCAAGTACTAACAAGGAAGTCTACGACAGTCGGTAACATGTAACATATTCGGCTTACCATACTCCCGACAAGCCCAACACACGTGCAGCGGTGTAGGCCGCATCTGATCTACTGATCCGCGTGTCTACTGTCAACCCTTTTTTTGCACGCGTATTTATAGATCCACAAGCACGTGGTCGCTGCATTATTAAGCGGGATGTCGATTTAAAATCATCGATAAACATAGCAACCGATATTTCCGTAAATGGCCTTCAGGATGGTCTCAATTTTATTTGAAACCCTTTAACACAGTACGGGGAAGAATGTTTTGGCTTCAGAGAGCAGACACAAGTGCAGAATGAAAAACATTACGTAATGATACCCTCCATTATTTCCACTGTTCACCAAACGGTTATCATTCGATTTACTAATTTATTGATTAAATTAATTTGGGTGTGATTAACATCAAATATGTAAGTACCCTGTCTTAGCCGTATTTCAGTAGAAATGATTTAATTATTTACATGAAAGGAGTTTAATTCACGTTTATTATTAAATAACCAAAGACTTTCAAAAATATACTACAATTTGAGGAACATATAGAAACCAAAGTAACAATTTTGAAAAATGTAAGCCCAGACACTTTGTTTCTTCCAACCAATAAACTTAGGGAATTCATAAAGTCACCAGGAGGTATACGTAGAACATAAAAACTGAAAATACCAAATCAAGCCAATAAGGCCTGTTCTTTCATAATTGGTCACGGACTCTCAGACGGAATATGTGATGCTTTGGAATCTATTGACTCAGACACCTTAATTAAAGTCTTTTATTTTGCTCCTAATTCATTTATGGAACTAATTGTTTCTGTTGTATTAACCCAGTATTAATTACAGTGGCAATGATAACTAACGATAATAGAGAATGCTACATTTTTCATTTACATAAGTGTTACGCATTACTGAAACTTCGCTTCTTCAACTCCCATTCAAGAGACACTTGTCCAATCCACACATTAGCCTTAATCACTCAACTTCCCCAACTTCATATTTGGAAATTATTCTCTAGTAATAAATTAAAGTTTATGCGATATTTTACTCCCCGAATTGCCTTTATCTTCATCATTTTTCGAGAAGCAGTTTTGTTCCCTTTCTGGCTTTCTTTTAAATGCCCTGTGTCCTATGTAAATGTACCAGATATTTCGCATTGCTGCTTTATCCTTGTTGCCTTTCTAATGTCTTCGTATTCAAGAGTAGTGACGCTCGCATATTCTTTTTTAGAGCGAATCTGCGAGTATTGAATTTTCTTCTCCATTTTTTATTGTTATAATAAACGTTTCTTTACGCTTGTTAGATGCCAATAATTCCAGTAGATATTTTTAAAGAGACTGCGTGCGTTTTCCGGAATGCCAGATGTTTCAAAAGTCTCAAAGGAGTGGAGGAACGCCAATAGTATCTCATACGGAGACATTACGCGTCATTACGCACATTTTCATAGCCATAGGGTTTGGGCCATAGGGAGTGACTTCTGCAAAATTCAGCCAATATTTTTAAGTAGATGAAAATCAATGACAGAAAAATGGTTTTGTCCGATGTCAGTACTCAAGCATTTTGAAAGGCTTTGGCCATGATTTTGTAGAAAATGTTCATGAATTCACACAATAACGTTTGCTCTTCGTTGAAATACAAATCATCAATCATACAATGAATGTCCTCTGTATCATTCGAAAATAACTACTTCAAGAGAGCTATTAAAGAACTAAAAATATATTAGATATTTAACGTGAATGTGGCTGAAAAAATAACGTGAATTTTACGAGCGAATCCTGAGAGTTGCAGTATTTCTATATCCATTCACAACAAAAATGCAGATTTGCTTGCAATTGACTTTTAAAGTCTATATACCGATGGAAAAACCTGAAAGCTACTTCTCTTTCATCCAGCTAGAGTAAAGATACTTCGCTTTGTTACCTGGAGGTGCATCGTCAAGCTTTTGATAGGAAATTGCCTGAGGCATTATTGGAAATCTGTGCGGTGATTAAGACAGCCTTCCTTGGCGAAGACAAGCATTCAACTTAAGCTTTCCTTTAGAACCAAAGTAACAAAACTGCTTGTTGTCTATGTTAGAACTGACAGTATCAAAAACACTGTACGTGTATGTAGTGAGTCTTTTCCACAGAAATAATTTCACAAGTCGAAAATTTGTTATTTGCTGCTCGACTGTGTCCCGCCGTGCTGGAAAGGGAAATGCTCTCGCACGTTTAGGTGCATGTGCAGATTCTTGGTGCTTCTGAAGAAGCGCAAAAACCAAACTTTATCTGTTATATTTTTTGATCTTATGGAAAATGTGAGGCATTTATGTCGTTCAGGCTAAGGCTGTCCTAGAAGCTCATTCAACAACAATGCAAAGAATAATTCTTATATATTATAATATTCTCAGAGTGTTGATTTGCTTGGTGTCGATTACGTAGATCAGTTACGCGTAATGCAGTCCTCTCCTTTAAATCTGTCCTGAGCAAAGTTGTTTCTCTTTAACACTAATAAATATTAGCAAACTATCTTCAATGAAAATTTCTAGGACTCGGATTAGAGTTGTTAAATTGGGTGTCTTCATTAGTTTGTATTTAATCAGTTTTCATGTAAAATATGCTCTTTTGTAATTTGTTTTGCTGTAATGTGAGATTTTCAGTAACATAACCACAAACTTTAACGAGGATTACTCTGTATACGACCACTTGCTAAAATAGCTGATCCTAAATAGCGAGTGATTAAACAGGTGTAAACACAGCTAAAATCTCCTTACAAAAACATGTGTCTTTTGAGTGACCAGTTTCGATACAAAGTCCAGTGATTATGGAATAATAAATATAAAAAATAAAAAAAGGGAATACTAAAAGTACGTTTTTCAAATAAAAGCACGAATGAAAATATTTTCCGCGTACGTCTTTTCTGCATACTGAGAGAGACCTTCTCGCTGAGAAATGTACCTTTACTTTCCAAGTGAAGAGCAGTTCGTAGAAAATACAGAACCCCTACATTATTTTGCTAACCTGCCCTATTTTCACCAACCTTTTCTTATTGAATTGAACATCAGAAACTTCTCGGCACCATGTACTCCATCCCTATCATTTTCGAAAGGATTATTTCATAGAGGATTTGATCCTACCATACTAAGCCTACATCCTCTTAACCACCATAATTTCTTGTATGACGATAATAGAACTCAGCGCCGAATCTCTTCCAATATAGGCCTATAACATATTATTTCTGTTAAAGCTGATTTGTAAAAATAAATTTTAAATCTTAGTGCTCTTAGAACTACATTAATTGAAAACTTTATACGCGATTTTGAGACATCCAATTAAATTAGAGCCTATATATTTAGTTTCAAGTTCTGTGGTATTTAAACATTTAGTAATTTGTGAAATTTCAGCGTTTATGGTGGGAGATATTGATAACACTCTCTTCTACGATGTAACACTTTGTTGTGTGACAGGTGTTCACCAAATTAGAAAGAGGAAAGTAGCACTTGGAAAGTTTATTTGAAGAAAAGTGTGTAATGTTTATAGAAACATATTTTATTACAAGTCTTAATTTATAACTGGATTCAGATCAATTGTAATAAACATGCTAGATTTGGCTAAAAATATTTAAGAGTTTTGAAGTACTCCGCCTTAACACAAGTCGAACTACAAGCTAAACCCTTCGATTGATTAAGAGTCTGCACCACTTTACACGAGGAATTTGAAACGAGGATTATAAGAAAAGCATTTCCGCCTCGATGTCTAAATCAGACATTTGGTTTTACGAGAATCGAAGAGGACTTGCAGCAGTGGGAATAACTTCCTTTATTAAGAGAAGGAAATGGAGCACTTTTTAATCTAACAAAACCACTCTTAACAAAATGTTCACAAACAGGTAATATATGAATCGCAAGGGAACATTAAATGGGAGCACTTTAATGAAAAACAATTCTTTTCGGTCAGACGACCAGTGCCTTGCCTTTCGGCCCAAAAGAAAATACATTATCTGAAATATGGTGACTTGTTTACGAAATGCATACAGTTAGAATAAAATTCCAATTATAGAGGAAATAAAACATGCAGACGAAGCGTGTTACAAGAAACATTGCGTTGTATTGCTTGATTATTCAATATAGCACCTGATCTGGCTTACGAAAAAGAAACCGCCAATGACAGTGGAATAGTTCCTCAAAGAGAGAAAAAATTTCAACTATAATACTCAAGACAATCAATAGGAATTTGGACTGGAACGAGAAATACGAGAGTGTGTCTGCAATGGATAGACACTCTAAGATAAGAATAAAGAGTCTGATAAAATATAATACAGAAATAATGAAAATTCTATACAGTATCAATATGAGGACACCTTTAACACGCCGCAGTTTACTAGTAATTAGCTTACGTAATCATGAATTAAAATAAGAAACTTAAAAGAAGACAAGCATTAAAAGAGGAGATTGAAAATTAAAGAGGATCTGAAAGAGAAGAAGATCTTCATCATCATGGCACAAAGACTTCGTTATCTAATTTATTTATTCGGCTAGTTAAAATGCTCATTATTATTACTGAACAAGGGGGGTTATCTCCAAACCCGATATTGTATCCTATTGTCAATCAATACATCCACCAACAACTGCACTTAATAAAATATAATTCATTACAATTATTAAAACTCATACATGATTCGGCACCGGGATGTCAAACTCAGGAAGTTATAAAACAAAGGAACATAAACAAAACGTGTTGGGCTTATACTCCTTTGTTCTGTAACTCCCTGGGGATGGAAACCCGGTGCCGAAACATGTAGGAATTTTTTTAATAATTGTTATGGATTGCATTTTAATAAATGCAGTTTTTGGTGGATGTATTGATTGTAAGAATATGCACTGTATGGATAATATAAATTTGTATCCTATTGTCAAAAATGTGAATTTTTATATCTTCACAAAATATTTATTAAATTTCCGTTTTAATTTTAATATTTCCGCTGCCCATACTACAACTTCGAAATTCTCTCTGTTGTTGAGACTATAAGAATAAAGATTCTTGTTGCATTGTTCTGATTTCTTAAATGTGTCTGGTAAACAGCAATATATTATTACATATATGCGTAGATTGTCATATAATATATGCGTTTTCCTTGCCAAATTTTGAATTAATTTGAATCTGGCCAAAGATTTTAGTAAAAACACTCGATAAAAATTTTACAAAATCCCGTCCGGAGTTGTTTCGTGCTTACAGAGAGGCAGACAAGACAAAATGAACCGTCATTTTTTGCAATTTTTTTTTGAAAGATCTTACCATGATGTGTCTAGAAACTAAGAATTCATTTCCAGCTGAGTGTTATAAATACGATTCACTTCCATTGTAACATGTCATGTGGTGTCTATCGCCAGTTAAATTGTCGAAGCAATTAGTAGCGATTTGGTGCAGAAGTGACACACGTAAATTCGTTGCCACAGACGTCACGGCTCACTTCACCCCTGTTTGGGCATAACTCCTTCAAAGAAATCTTTTCCAATACAAATACAAAGAATAGTAGAGATGTGCGGTGACCTGGTGATCAGTTATTTATAAAACACTAAAATAAAAGTGTAGTGTTTCAGTATCATTTATTGTAATAAAATACAGACTTATAAAATAAAAAAGACTGGCTAATTTAAAAAAGGGAGAAAGGGAAAAAATTAAAGGAATACAGAATGGTGGACCTGATATGTGGAAAGTAAGCGATATAGGGTCTTTAAAAAGTAAGAAAAATATGTTACAGTTTTACTGCGCGACATAATTTTTTTAGTCGCATTTGGTACAAATTTTGAATTATATTCTTACATATAAGTTAAAGATTTGCATTCTGAAATTCATTTAAAAATAACTACTGTCTCTTCATGATAATTTCTATTGAAATAAAACACATGTGTCCGACGTAATAACAGAAAAAATTATTTTCGCTTGTGTTGCCCATGACAATATCTGAAACAGGGGTTTTTGATGGAGCTATCTCTTCATGGAATACAAGTTGTTAATAATAACTCAGTAAAATTTAATGTGATGGGTGACTGAAATCTGCCCCCTGATACTGGTTGCCTTTAAAGTTTCCAATCGTTATCAACGTTTTAAACCGGCCAAACGTAAATAATATTTATTTATCAATATTATTTATTCGCCATTGTATGAGATGCCACTGCGTATAAGCTGTCATACACGTTACCGCTGTGCAATGACATTGGCTGTTTGTATTGTCACGCACACGTCGGTACAAAAATATAGGGGAGGATTGCTCTCCGTTATTGCCAAGAACAGAGTACTGTCTGCAAGTAAAAACAGAAAAAAATTCAGGAAAAAATTCTGAAAACAACGTCTGAGTTATGTTTCTATTTTCTTTATATTTTCAGTGATGTGGATAATGTAAATTTAGAAGCAGGCCAACTGTGCATGACATTCTATGCACCTATCTGGCTTTGAAATTTTACCACATTAATTATGTACATTAAGCTTTACTTCTGTAACGAATTAAATTTTCGTTCCGTAGACGTATAATCAGGGGAGAGCGAATTTTCCAAAAATCTAAAAGCTACGTCAGACTTTTAGGCACCAAAATGTTGACATGAAGCAAGTTCCATACTGAGGATCAACAGATATTAAGCGCTACCATAAAACATACTTCGCCACAGCAACTTGGCGCCCGGGATTTCTGCACCCCAGCGTACAGTAATAGTGAAATTTCGTCGGGTAACATTATTCAGTTTTTAACTGTCTTGTAATTTCAATGAGAAAATGAATTAAGGACAAAATTACAATTCTTTCTGACAATTATTAAAATCTGTATGCAATATATGGCTTATATACAAGAAATTTAAAATAGAGAAAGAGAAACAAAACAAATTTCAACATTATAGAATATTTCAAAGAAACGCCCACATACATCTGTTCGAGCGTCATGGAAATACTGTACATCGCTGAAATGTAATAAAGTGTTTCCTCGGCCATCTGCGGCCGTCGAGCGTGTCATATAGCCTCTGCGAGTCAACGGCAATATAGTGAAATTCTATTTTTAAAAATAAACCTGAGCGAGGAATATTTTGACATTTCCAACGACGCATAAATGAGAGGGGCTGATGGTGAATAGCTGTATAGAGAATTGCATATTTATGAGGAACATCATACACGTCACGTATCACATACACCCGGAAATAATCGAGCATCGGTGTACAAAGTTGTGAATAAAGAAGAATCTTACACATAGCCTTCCAAAGTTAGCCGGATTTATAAGCCATAATTTTGAATTCATTATAATATTATTCATAACTTTTCAGCCATTATATTTCTGATAGACGATAGTAAAAATTGATGGTGAAAAATGACCAATTTGCGAATGTCTGTAGAATGTGGCCTTCCTGTATTTAAGAAATTCTTGCAAGAAAGTTAAAATCAATTTACAATGTCAAACACCATCAAGATCAGAATTTGATTTCAGTTTGCTATTTACTGGAAGTTATTTCATTCATATTTTCTTTTCCACACCTCATCAAAGCTGATGCTGAGGCCCACAGTATCTCCCATCTGACGAGTACCCGAAAAATCCCATTTTGGGTGAAAGCGGACGGAGCATAAAACCGGCATTATTTTCCACATACAATTATGCATGGTTCTATAACTTCTCCCCATCACAATTGAGGTCATATTGCTTTATTATGCACAAGGACAAACATATCTTCCTCTACAGGTAATGTCTTTTTAAAGCTGAGAGAAGTAAAAGTCTCAAGATTTAGCATAGAGATAAACATTCTCATATTGTAGATTATTTCAAAATAGGTCAAAGGAATAATAATAATAATTTGTCACACTTCTTTTCTTGGAACTATTTCCCCATTAACTCCAATGGCAAACTCTCCAATACATACATGTTCTATTTATAGACATTTAGTGTTTTTAAACCACTTACATGTAACTTTTTCTAAGTATGTACCTCGATCCATGACAAATGCTTTCTTAGTATATCTTTACATTTTCTTACAAACTACCTATAAGGAAACAGAAATTATATACAATATTTAATTAAACCGTGACAAAGAGACACACTGCTACAGTGCACAAGATGTGAATCTGCAGCAAAACAGCTGTGACAAAACTTATCAGGTTTTTAACCAGTTTATGGACACAACACACACATAGATTTTCAGCTTACGTTTGAGCACTTTTGTGTTCGTGTGGGATACGTTTATGCACAGTACTACAGATTTTATGACTGTACCAAATTAACGCACCACACCACACAGCATACAGTGATGAGTAGCTTATTCTAGTCATGGAAACTGCGTAAAAATAAGGAGAAGTACACCACATTAAATAACTCAATTTAAAAATTGAGGTCTGTATGTACTCATGTTGTCCAAGCACCAACGGCAGTATACTGATGCTACCACCTTCTTGTTCCTTGTAGTTAATACGTAGCCATAAAAGTGTAAGCTCCTGAATTAAAAACCAGTGGAGTGGCTATCACGTATATTGAGTACGTTCTAACGCAATAAATACGTAATTCTTTGATTTTAGGCCTTCGCCGCCATGTTGATGAGATCTGCTATCTTCTAGGATATTACGCGGCGTCGTGTAGTAATTGTTTACTGACGCCGCGAAATATCCCAGGACAGCGCAGATACGTAATTCTTGTCAACATGGTACATGTGTGGTATATGATAAGCACATTTTCTGATTGCTTATATGTTACATTCATGCAAATAACAAGAATCATAAAACACTAAATTTATCAATAAGAAGTACATGTTTAGAAACGTAACTCCTCATTTACAAAATGGTGTCCAAGAGGAAAACTTTTCGATGATGCCTAGGCTTTTTGCTTTTATGCGACGTGTTAAATACTTATTGCAGTAGCTGCTTAAAACCTACTAATATCAATGATAAACACGCGCCTCTTGGACATTTCCTGTCACACTGCGCACATCAACAAGAGCTGGGATTGCGTAGTCCGTTTAGTGACTAAGCTACAGGATGGAAGGTCCGGGATTCGGTTTCCGTCCAACTGGTTTTGGGGCCTACCTGGCCTCCTGTTTAGTGGGTGTCAGCGATTCTTCCCTTGGGGGAAAAACGGCTGGGTTGTGAATCTGGCCACTCACCTCCATCTAGAACCGAGGTCAATTGAAGCTATAATCCTGCCTCCCCCAGTAAGCCGTCATGGCGTGGACAGGGGCGACTTCAATTGTACCTTTACGTGTCTCATCCGCATGTGTTAGCATATAATAAACCAACGTATACGTATATCAGTCAAACACAACGTATATAAAACCAACAGCTACATGATTCGGCTTTTTAGCAAGCCAGGATCAGGTTCTATAAGAATACACAAAAATGAAAATTTAAAAGAACACATGGCGAATTAGTCAAACGTTAGAGCTCAAGACTTGTTAAATTTGTTATTCATAAGCATTATCAATAATCTCGTATCGTAAAAACCTTTAGGAAATATGTTACTATGAATATGATGGCCCGCCACACCAGCTGTACATCCTACTGTATGTTGAATGATTCTGGGATATTTAAAGCCTTAATCTTGTAGACAGTGGTCATATGTATTAAAGCCTGTTCTGTAAAATCCAAGGTATGTTGTGACGTACGTAGTCTAGGAAACCGTGCGTTGCATATTGTATTAAGCATGTGAAAGTTCACACGTGTACCACATCGAAGTTGGATGCAGAATGTCTCTCATATATTTCCACACTGATCAACAATATAAATGAATTATTCTTAAGATATAAAAATGTTGAAAATTAGTATGTACGCCGTCGATTTATAAAGAAGTTACTATGAGAATCACGTAAGTTTTTATTAGAGTATCGCTGCCTTTAACTTTGCCTTTCTTTGCATCAGCAGAGTGAGATGAAACGACAGTTTAGTTGGTATATAGGAAAAAAGCGTTCAAGACATCCATAGTATCTGCTGTAACGTCTCTGCACAGCATTATGCGGAGAGTTCCTTCCAACAGTTATTACAAAAGCAAAGAAGAAGAATCAGTGTTCTGTAACTTCATATTCCGTAGCTTCTGAAAATGTAAAACAAGTGAATGCCTCTCCACTGGATAGTTTTTCTATAGTAAAATGGAAAAATGCTTTGTTATTTTCAGTTCACATAGGAATATATATGTAGTCCTCCGCCAGAAGAAGTTGTTCCAATTAGTTTTATACGTAAGGGTAAAGGATTTTATTTCTTATCATAGAAACAATAGAGTAAAAGCAAACAAAATGTGAAAGTATGTCCAGTAAAGTGAAAAGAATTCGACAACCGGAAAATAACCAAGCTATATAAAAGTGCCACCGGTGTCTGAAGCAGCTGTTTAGATAATAGAACCGTGAAATATTTACTGCGTAAAGCATTCCTCTCCTCAAAATGTCTGTCTGTTCCAAACGTCCATCATGATGAACGTTAGGCTTACTCATCAAATAGGAGCCACAGTTGCTCAAAACCTAGCTTCTCTTAAAGTAACAGTCTTTTATCAACAATATGTCAGAGAGAATGATTTGTTCCATTAATTGCAGATAAATAATTTTTATGATATTTATATATAATATACTGTTTCATTTGACGGAGTATCTACAATATTCTCCAAAAATTTCTCACAGTAGATATGTCCTGAAATTAAGTGGTATAGAAAATAGGAGAGAAGAACGTTTCCTAGTTTTAACCCCATGTATAAAACTGGACACTAATGAATGAATTGGCAACAAAATATTCAGAAAAACAAATTTAGAAGAAATGCGTTTTTGAAAACTTAAATAGGGGAAAGGAAGGTAAGAATTAGTCTATGTATGATTTAATAGATTGAATCAAAACACATTACGAATGCAAATTACGTTTTTATACCCATCTAGTCCGATCTCATATTTGAAACAGCAAATCTGGGCATCGTAATTATTATACTGTATTTTACAATATTTAATATTTTTCCAATGCGAATTCGTTGTCCGTCTAAAAAATTCTACAAGCCTACGCACGAGGATAAGAATAGATTTAACAGCAAAGCAAACAACGACTACGCAGAAAGTAAATGTTTAATATACTCATATACTAACATTAATGGGCTTACGTACGGGCACATATATGTTTGTATATATGTACTTACACACAAAAAATACGTTTTTCGGAAATAATTTATTCAGAAATTTATATTAAGTAAATTTCGCGATATTAAAAGGACATGACAAAAACAATCCATCCAAGAATTGTGTAGCAGGAAGAAAGAGTGTAAAAATACATAAGCTACAACAGTTTAGACGAGAAGAAATAAAATTTTAGAGGTAACGAAATATTGACGAGAAAAATTTCACTATTTGAAGTAACGCCACGTATGTTGGTGTGCTTTTATTTATTTTATCTTCTTTATGACTTTGTAAATAGTGATATTAAAATATTATATTCTGGGCCTCCTTTCTTGGAAAAGTAATTTTCTCCTTAAGACCTGCTAAAGGTATGCTGGGAGCCCCGCTCTGTAGATCCCAGCGAATGTAAACTCGTAGGTTTAAACACATCTAAATATCTTAAGAAATTGAATTAAACAACGTTTTTCCTATGCCTAAGCTCCTCGCCAAAAAATGGAAGTTTAAGTGATAATCGTTACTGCTTACTACTTGATAAGCCTGGAACTAGTAAAGCGGGAACACACTCTCATACACTTACACAAGCCACCGTTCACATACAGCCCTCGTTCGATAATACGCATCGTAACCAATATAGTACTAGTCACTACGTAAATTAAGAAAACACAAAAAGAAGGCCTGTTTAATGAAGTGAAGTTCTACGTGTAACAAAGTCTTCATTGTTTCAGGTCTACTTAACCTCCGAAACCCAAACGACTAGGAGCTGTTCTGTAAGCCTGGATTACAAAACGTCAGTGTTTTTACCAAAAAATGAATTTACGTAGGTGACCTTATCCTGTTATCGAGTACGAGGGAGTAGCACCAAAAATCAAAAGTTGTATCCGGGAAGTACAGGGTTCGAATACCAGCCGATAACCAAAGTCCTGAGTGGTTTTCTGCATTCTCTTTAGAGGAGCGCCCTGAAATTGACCACTAAACCGTCCTTTCAAATCCTTATGTTTTCAAATTTCGTGCTGGTTTCTCCACTTGATTTGACGCCATACATTTCAAGTTAAATCATGTTGTATATTATGACATGTAAGAAAGTGTAATCTAATGTAAAGTAATGTAATATACATTTACAGTGGTTATTACATTTTACAAGAAGGTTTGGAAATACTAGTAATTTGAGGTCTAAAGTTCATAAACATAACCCTTTAAGAATTCAGTTTCAACATCTCAGGAAACAAAAAATTTCCCATTACAAAGCTCAGCATCTTTGTGTAGGAAAAACAATCTCCGGCTTTGCTGAGAGTCAAATGGTACTAACTAATACACTCTGTAGGCAAACTGCAGATTTTCTTCTTTCCAAATCAGGTGTTTACCACTGTTCTTCAGAGGGCTGAAGAAGGCGCGAGGATTGTGTAAGTACCTAACTTAGTTCACGATAATTTATCAGATATGGGACAATTACGTAGAACGTCTTACACTAACAGCTATAATAAGTAATTTCGGGAAATGCATCTGCAGTACCTGAAGTATTAAGACGTCCTCTTCAGCTACGTTGTGCGTCGCCAGGTGCCTGCAGTGCGGCGCTAATGAAATACTGTTCCATAGAGCCTAGCAAGATGGGAGACAATAACCGTAACGACTCAGGCGGGAGTCTTGAATTTCTCGCATCTTCATTTTCGCGAAACACTTCCTACTCGGATGATATTTTATCGTGATTGTCACGAAAGGAACCAATTCCATACATAGAGGGTTCCGATATTTCAGTCCCCCATGTTGAAACTTTTAGTCCAAAACCACTGTTCTGTTGTATTCTTGAGGCATCTGCTTCTGATCTCAGCTGAGGCCTAATAAGATATCTGGCAGATTATATTTTCGAAAGCAAAGAAGAAAGCAATCGTGAATTCCAAGTATAATATGGAGTAGGTCTATTACAGATCTATATCTCTAGGCCTACATACACATCCTTTTTACAAATTTATGCTTCGTTACTTTTTTATGTTGTGAGGTGGGCGGGGCATGTAGCACGTATGGGTGAGGGGAGAGGTGCATACAGGATTTTGGTCGGGAGATCTGAGGGAACGAGACCACTTGGAAGACCCAGGCGTAGATGGGAGAATAATATTAAAATGGATCTTCAAGAAGTGGGATGGGGGGGGAGCATGGACTGGATTGATATGGCTCAGGATACGGGACAGGTGGCGGGCTCTTATGAGTGCGGTAATGAACCTTCGGGTTCCATAAAACGCAGGGAATTTCTTGACTAGCTGACGACCTGTTAGCTTCTCAAGAAGGACTCTGCTCCGTGGAGTTAGTTAGTTACTTTTCTTACGTTATCGGTTTCTATATCCATTGCTTGTAGAAACAAATTTATTTTTTCAAAGCCAATTATTGGTATGTGCAACAAACCAAAAGGCGTAGGTGTTCCCGTACTTAATGAAGCAATTCCCAAAAGACATATAGAATACGTGGTGGGTAGGCCCACTTGTTCTTAAATTCGTCACTAGCAGGAGATGAGTGGTCAGCTTCACATAACTGATTGTCCCACTGTCGAGGACGGATATCCACTGCTTATAGGGGTAGTTGTTGGCCCTAGAGTCAAGCTGGAAAGTAGAGAAGGGAAGAACTACTCTCTGCTACTGCAAGTCGAACTCCGGTAGTAAAGCCAAAGCACTGACTGAAGGATTTTGGCCCTTTACTGTGCCTTCATGAGGAACACATTGGTAACGTGTAACATGTCGAAAAACTTTTCTCACAAACTTTTTGTTGTGCAAACTATGTGGCTAGAGTACAAATTTTGCACTTTCCAACATCCTACGCTTTTTGTAACTTATTAAAAGAAAAACGCGTCTGGATGCACCTGCACTTTCGCCATTGGTTTAAGATGGTTTACACTAGACGTCTTTTCCGTATATTGTAAGTTTCCCTGTCCTTTATTGCACTGTGCGAACTTAAAATTACCTTTCCGTAATTTTTCACCAATTATAAACGCGTTTTTATCGTATTCTTGCAATTGTATGTAAGAAGCCTTTTTATCCTATTGTTGCACTTGTATGCAATAAATATTTCATATATTAGGCGCCCATTTCTTATACGGTAAACCGGTTTCTTTAACATGTTTTGTTTACAGCTCCACGTAGTGTTGTAATCTTACTTAAGTGACAGAGACAAAAGTTAAATTCACCCGACATTTTTCCGTGTGGAAAAGAGTACCATTCCCTTCAAAGGCTTCTAAAACAACTAAGCGACAAATTCTAGGCCGGAATTGGAACCTGTTCAGACCCCTGTCCATTGAGCACAATGAGCTATTTTTCGGTAGGGAGTGGCAGTAAAATTGCAGAGTGTACTGCTGACCACTCATCACTATCTAGTGCTGATATAAATGAAATAATTTAGTGATTTGACCTTGTATATAGATCTAGACTCTGGTGTTTCTATTTATAAAACCGTGCAAATTTGTATGTGGTTATTAACGCTCTTGAGGAACTTGCTACCTCCATCTTCAATGTACGATTTTGTTAAGCACCTAGTGGACCACAGGGTGTAATAACTATAAATTAATATTTACCTCCGCTCCTTCGTGCACCTTTACGGCATGGCACTCAACGTTACAATTACCTTAATTATTCGTACTCGATGGAATAGTTGATAGGCTATCTTTCTGTTAGTTCGTATGAGTAAACCCATATGAAAATCACTGTTCAAATAAATATCTGAATAACCGTAGAACATTTTGAGGGCTTTGTGGTATTTAAAAATGCGTTAATAGAACGCGCATAATTATCTCTTCTGATACTTTTTCGCCAAATCCCTGATACACGCAAAGGTCTGGTCCTTTAGAAATTTCCTGATTCGTTATTACAATATGTTTCAGGAATCCTTCAATGGCACACAAACTCGTCAGGCTACATCTCGTTATCTTAACCACAGAATAAAACGAGTGTGTTAGGTTAAAAGCCTCGGTTTCAGTGGGTCAAATTATATCCATCTCAGCCTCCGTCCCCAAAGAATTTTAGTGCGAATGTCCTCGCTTCTTTAAATAAGACCGTTAATATTTCACTTCAGAAATTTGAGTCACGGCGAATATTCTTCTCTTTTTTATATATTCTTTATACCGTGCATTTTCTATAATCAATTCACAAAATATTCATTCCTAACAAAATGCACTGTATTGTTTTCATATATTCTATATTAAAATATCTTTTAAATCAACACAACATGTTTCGATCCCTCATGGGATCATCATCAGGGATTCGTATCAAAGTAAGATTTCACAGAAACAGAACTAGCAATGTACATAAGTATTAAAAAGTTATAAAATATACAAGGAGATGATCAATTAAGATGTAGGAGATTTTTGTAGTGGATCCCTGGTATACTATGTACTGGAGATTGCCTACGTAGTGCAGATGGATGAGGCCTCGAAATATGTTGTGTTGATTTACAAGATATTTTAATACAGAATATCTGAAAGTAATAGAGTGCATTTTGTTGGACTGAATATTGTGTAATATTCTTGTCTTCTGTATAATCAGTGTCAGCCAGTTCCACGGTACACGGTACACTATCTATGCTTCGTAGTGTGTAGTACAAAATTACGAATGCCCTTGTTTACTGCTCGGTACCTTCCAGTTCACAGCTACAATTGACCTTGTTTCACTGCACCAGGACACTGTCTGTGTAAGACTAGGCAACACAATTAAACCCGTGAGAGTTATCAAAGTTTACGCGATCTGATTTCATGTTCCGCCTGTTGATCCGGTTTCACTGCGTGATGCCTTCTCTGTAATTATTACTGAATATTTTTCATTGAAGAATTCAATCCCTTACACGATCATTTTTACAGATTTTCTGTTTGCGATTTGCTCCAATGAAATGGCAAGAATATCTCGTTTCACTGACAGATCAGCTTCCATGTGGAAACGTGCATCTTGTTTTAAAATACACACACACACACACACACACATACATATATTGTAATTACTCTTTACATGTAAACGTAGTAGTTTCTGTTTCATTGTGGAAGGACATTTTCCATCCTGTATATTTCGAATATAATTATGTTGATTGTTTTAGTTTACACAAACCTTGGTTTAGCTATAATTAATGTTCGCGAAATATATGGAAAGGTTGTAAGTGTGTTATTTACGACGCTGTCAATACGAATCTTAAGCGAATTTAATAGCTCGCGAATGGAAATGGGAGTTGAGTAAATAATAATGGCTGGGGCAGTTGAAACACTTGGAGAAACCTATCTAACGCCGCTTTGTCCCATACAATCCACATGACTGGCCTGGACCCAAGCCGGCCTCCGCAGAAATATTCGATAATATAAGAGCGTGTCTATTTCAAGTAACTTATAAATTCCAGCCGTGCTGATGATAGTGAAGCCAATAAAAAAATCTCATAACATTAAATGGTACACGGCAGAAATCAAAGGCTAGGCTACTTGCTCGTGCAAGACAAGAGCGTAGCACTGCACCAAGACGTCTTACGTCCTTGTGTTCATTGCGTATAGAGCGTGTGAAAGAATACAGAGTTCGGTGCCTGTTCTCTGAAAGAGCGTTCTCTTTTTTAATTATTTGGTGATTGTAAGAGTAAGCCTGCATTATCATTAAAAATTAGCTAACTTTCAATCAAAGAACATGATTTACAAGTACCAAAAGAAAGTAAAGACATTTGTATTCGGCTTGCATAACTTTAGCCTTTGGCAATTAGCTCTGAAGCAAGTGGACAGCAGACAGGATATCTTGGGCGATCGGCTCACGGAGAGACCTCTACCTGCATAGGTAGCAACGTAGATCACCACGACAATACCTTCATTCGAGCGGAACTTGCAACTGTGGCCCCAGTGTTTCATTACGACAAGTGAGAGAAATACTGTGTAGGACACGTCAGCTACTTGAAAGAAAATCATAGGGAACTCCATGACAACTGATTAAAAATATGTTTTCCACAAGCTTTAGCAACTCTACAAACAAAAGTAGGCCTGATACCACAAATGTATTGGAGGGGTTTTACAAGAAAACTTGAAAAATACAACAAAGGTTCTTCACTTCAAATTACCACACGTTCATCTTTGGCGTTTGTAAGTTCCGCCATTCCATCATTAGTGATTTTAATGTAGTGAAGATCCCCGTTAGCAGCCAATAATGTGAACTGCAGAACCGTTCATATGCTGGGACTTGTATCAAAAGACAAAGAGTAAAGTTTTGCGTGGAATCTCTAACGTAATAATTCTGTGACTTATACACAAACAAAATAGCAAGCAGTCACAAAAATATATTTAAAGCACAAGTATTTCACGCCAGGATTACTGTGGCCTTAAATCGATTCCAGCAGACTATGAAACGAAGCTGTACACAAAGTAACATCTCAGCGACATAGAGAAGATATCATCAGGATGTCAGAATTGCCGTAATGCTTAGAGCACGAGTGTGGTAAGCAGATCAGAACTGATCGTAAAACGATAATAATATAATAATAATATAATAAACTGTTGCAGTCCGGGTTTAAAGCAGCAGTAATCAAGCTTGAGATGGGTTTGGTTACATAAAATTAATAGCAAAATTTTAAATTAGACTAGTCATGGCTTATTTATTACCCTTTATTTTATCAAGTCTATCATTGGTGACAGCTCTTGAGTTTTGATCTCTGTTAGAATAAATTTAGTCTTGGTTTTACCACGTCATTTTATATGAAACTTGACATTCAAAAAGAGTTTTTTATTGTGCATTACAAGGAGACTTGCGTGACAGCAAGTTAATACAAATAAAAAGTGCTGCACGCAACTTAATTTATGTATATCAAAATCTCTTCACGATTCTGTACTGTTGCTAGTTGTGAATGGCAAGGAATTGAGACTCGAAAATTAAAAATTGAAGTTGCACCTGTCTTAATTCTGTTCCCACACTCTTCTCTCGCACGTGTCTGTAGCGACCGAAATTTGGCGGTCTAAGCATACGTTTCTATCCCAACAAATAACATTACTCAATTTCCGGGAAATGTAAACGGCAGCATTTCCACAGCAGTAAATATGCAGCGTAAAAATCCTACCAATCAGTTCCAGAAGAATCGTATTTCATTTATTAAATTTATCCTATCATAGTGAAAATTTCCCTGCAAGACATTTATTACAGCAGTTTGATTTTTAAGTGTAGTTGTGTGTTTTCGGTGAGTTTAAATTTGAGAACAAATGCATAAGGCAAGAGCGCGTATTGTGCGCCGTGCTGTCAGAACGTAATATTTCTCCAGTAGCAAAGGAAAAGTTTGGATAAGAATTTATTCGATATGTCTATTTACTTAACCCTGTTATAATTTTATTGAATACTAAGAGGAAAGATCTAAGAGGAAAGAATCTCTAGCTGTTACATAACAGGCGCGAAAATTTTATTTTCTTAACTCTTGGAATTTTTTGAAGTAACCAGAGAAAACGTGTGTTTGTGCGACTGCGTGTACTTCAGTTTTTCCAGATCTTGGCAATATAAACTAAAATTCGTCATTTTTAAACAACGCTTTATTCATTCATGCATCCTCTGCATGCATCTAAGAGAAATTTTTTTAATTTATAGCTTCTGTAAAGATGCACTCATCGACTTAAGACTATACAGCTTTGAATTATTAAATAATAATAATAATAATAATAATAAAGTACTTTTAAGGAATGTTGAAGTAAAGCCACCTAGTATTCCTCTGTACCGGGAACCACCAGAAAACATTTCAGAAAGTTTACCTTTGAGTCATCTTGTTTCGTATGAGGAATCTGCAAACACGTTTATGCTGATGATCATATATCACTGTTTAAATTAGGCTGGTTCTAGTCCAAAAATAACTAGGATTTTCAATTTCTTTTCATCAAATACTGTTGGAGTTAAACCTGCCAAAGAGAGACAGAATGAATACTCAGACACATTTTCGTTCCGTACGGGCAAATAATTACAATTTGAGCTTGCGGCAAGGAAACACGTACATTCGGTGTTTGAATAGTATTTCATGGCGCAACAGCCCCTAGTGGGCCAGGGCCTCCTCATTGTCAGGGCTTCACGATCACATTTAGACACACAACATTCGGCAAGACTCCTCTGGATGAGGGATCGGACCGTCACAGACACCTCTACCTGACAACACACAACAATCACAAGAGACAGACATCCATGCCCCGGCGGGATACGAACCCGCAATACCAGCAAGTGAGAGGCCGCAGAACCACGCCTTAGACCGCGTGGCCACTGACATTGGCCGGTGTTTGACTTACGTGAAATGAATGGTGATAAATTGACATCTAAATCTGTTCATGCATTAAGAAATAAAATACATGACGTAAAAATTTAAATTCAATTTTTATTCCTTCTGTCACACTCAGTGTGTAAGATGTGTGTGTGTGTGTGCGTTTTATGTAAATTCGTGTTGTAGTTTACTATTAAAGAGTAATTTGTTACATCAGCATTAAATTTATGACTGCACTTTCAATTATTCTCGGATTCCTTATTTTGCGCGCAGAGTTTGTAAAGAGAGTTGTTTTTCGTAAGGTAAGTGGAACTAACAGTTATATTCAGCAGTGTGAAAAACGTATTTTGACACCTTACTGGATACACATATTTTTATAATTACTTACTCTAAATCGGAAAAGCTCATTCACTTTTCAGTCATTGTGCGTAGTTAAAAGTCTGAACAAACTATCGGGATATTCCTCATCTTCCATAGAATCAGACACTTCGTTACTGCCTTAACAAGAATTTGTCAATAAATCTTCTCGTCTCTTTTTTCGGTGATCCAAATAAACTTTTTATGCACCTTTCTTCAATTCAGTCACTTTTATTGCATGATACTATCGCAGTCTCTTCTGTCTTTCAGTTTACTACCCAAAAATATAAAGATTAAAATACACCGAAATATAGTTTTACCTGTTGTTTTGTTTAGTGTGAAACTTGGCCTTTCACACTGAGGGAAGAATATAGGCTGAGGGTGTTTGAGAATAGGGTGCTGAGAAAAATGTCTGGGCTCAAAAGGGACGAGGTAAAAGAAAACTGGAGGAGACTGCACAATGAGGAGCTTCATGATCTCTACTCCTCTGCAAATATTATTCGGGTGATGAAGAAAGATGAGACAGGCTGGGCATATGGCACTTCTGGTAGAGAGGATAGGTGCATTCAGGGTTTTGGTTGGGAAATCTGAGTGAAAGAGAATAATTGGAAAGCGTAGACGTAGATGGGATGATAAAGTTAATTAGATCTTCAAGAAATCGTTTGGGAGGCGTGGACTGTTCTGGCTTATGATAGGGAATAGTGGCGGTCTCTTGTGAATGCGGTGATGAACTTTCAAGTTTCATAAATTTCGAGGAATTTCTCGACTAGATTAGGAACTATTAGGTATTCAAGAAAGCCTCTAATCCATGAGATTAGTTTTGTTTGTTATAATAAACGCATAAATGAAGTGACTGGAAAAGTGCAATGAGAGGATTTGCACGTTAACAGGTTAGTTTATTACAATAATGGAAATGTTTTTAAGATTTGTTCGTATGAAAAAAGCGTAGCTTCATTTTGCATTATAAATAGGCTCCTAAATTGTTTGCCTCCTTGAAATAAACAGGTAGACAACCTAACAAATAAAAATGCATTCAGGAATATCAGTATGTTTTAGATTTTAAAATTTAATTTTAGATATTGGTCGAAATATTTTTTTCAATAAAAAATCGAAAATTAGATCTTCAAATTACATTTAATTTGCACAGTTTGAAGTGCGGAAGACTATGTCCTACTTTAATTTATAAAGACTTATTTTATGAACTTTTATTTTAATTACTACCTTATTTTGTTCATTTTGTTTAGACGTGTGCGGGTATTTAGAAGATTAATTAATACATTGTATAAGTGTGTATATATAAAACTCTCGCAAAAACTACATAGAGAAAAGATAAAATCTTATAAAAATGATTGTGACAGAGAGAATGTCGTATATCTCATATGTGCAAAATTTCAATTTAAAATAATTTATCTAAGAGAAAAAAAGAATACAGTTACAAGGCTGGTCATTACACAGACTTTCGGGTTACGACTCTTCTAACTTATCAGCCTCTGAGCCGCCTAATTTTTCCTGTATTTTAATTTCAAAAGAACTTTTCGAGGAGTCACGTAAGTTTAATCTCGTTACAGTTGATCATCCCTTCCAGGGAAGGAGGAACGTTCCCATTCCTCTCCCCAGTGGGAACTATTGGTCTGGGGAAGCAGTTCAAAGCAAAGAGAAAAGTTTTTAATTGAAATATGTAGTAATGATGAAATAATATTTCATCTGAAATTACTAATGCACTTAATTTAGATTATTAGCTACTATCGGGGGCTGAAAGCCTCTAGAGGCTCAGGCAGTTACTTTATTTATGATCTGGCAGCTCTCCGCACTGTGCAAAGTTTTGTGAATTCGTATTCATGCTAGGCATCGTGACGAACTAAAGCGTAAAACATTTATTTAAGTGTGGTGATTAAAATGGCATTATTTTTGGCAAGACACTGTAATAATAATAGTAATAATAATAATTATAATAATAATGTGGAAAGTAGATTTAAATGCACTGTGACTTTAATACTTAACTAAGTTAATAAATAATATTAAGAAAGGAAATATCTTATACACCGAAGTAGTTAAAAGAACTGAACGAAAACACAACCAAGCTGAAGAAACTCTGAGAGTGTAACCCTAACTTTCGTCGTGACCAACAGAAAGATCTTAATTGGACGAGATTATGACCTAGATATACCGCCCTTCAATTTCTATAATGTACGTCCCTTTTAATGTTCTCTTTCTGTTTTTTTCTAAGCCTTCCCCTTCTTGCACCTTTCCCAAATCATTAAAGCGTAATTTGTTTTAGTGGTCCAGTACTATCAGGTAAGCTACACAGGAATAATAAAATCATAGGACTTTCTATGCAAAGTCCACGGATGTCCCTTTTACACTCCCTGTCTCTTATGAAGACAACTTTTTAATGATATTTACGGAAAGAATCCGTATTTGTGGTGAGTCAGGCATGTAAAAATTACACTTATGGACACAAAGCAGAATTTAATAATATTAAAACATGTGGTACACACGCTTACATTACAATTTGCACGACAGATTTAATCACAATTATTATTTCTCTGTGTCATCTTCCTTTTCGTATATTTAAATTTTGAAAATTTAAATACATTAAGTATGCATAAAATAAGAATTCGTAACATATTATTGTATCGCAATAACTTCACAAACTTAAAGTATTATATGTTTATGTTTTCATCCGGAGCAAAGTATTTATTTGCCCCCTTCTGGTATAAGATACATTATAATAAAATATTACGAATACTAAAATTTTAAAATTCGTGATTCCCCAAATAAAAGCAGCAACTCATTATTTAGTCGTGACGTAGTGAACACAAATACTCTACCAGATAAGGTAGGTAAAACTATGGCTCTTCTATGCAACAAAATATGCCTGCTTACGGAAGGTGAATTTGCACCCGCCCAGCACTAAAAATATGATTGTAACACATGTTCAGTATTTAAAGCTTTAACGATAAACACACTCTGTAGTAAATATGAAATGGTATATAACAAAATGTTTCTAGAAAAGCTTATAAAGTCTACATGCATATTGCATAGATTTATAGACCTATAGATCTATTGTTATTGCTATCTTGCTGCTTTGTATTTTACTTTTGTTAAGAACACGTACTCGTATTTTAGAATATAATCAGTCAACAGCAAATTTGTCAATTATTGCGTGAAATTTCCACACCATTAACACTGCTATGATGGTTGACTTTCAATTTTTGTATGCGTATAGTGTTTCAATATATTTATATACTTACAAGATTTTCATGCGTCGTCTCAATAATTCACAATTTAAGAACATAATTCCCAAAGCTAAAGAAAATTTTATCAAGCCACCTTGAAGTTGTATTGAATTTACACAAAAGTAACTTAACATATTGTGTACTTTTTTCCAAAGTGTATTTTTATACGCCATTTCGAAACTTTACTTAAATGTTGCTAGCTTCATGCCCACATTTTCTCAATGTTTGAAATTAAATTTCTGCTAGTGTACACGGTTAAAATATGCCATAAATGTATGAAGGTAGGATGGCCCCTAATGTTACAACCTTCATAACACCTTCCGTGAAAATTATTCAGTTTTATCAGAAGTTTAAATGGAGGATCTACAGATAGGCTGCACGCACCCACGACACACGCATGCGTGGAGCATGATTATTTGTTTTCTGTGAAAGTAGGCCGAAAACTGCGTGGAATTTATTTCTAACAGAGATCTGATTCCAGATTAATAAAACTATTTGAATAAATATAATTTTATTTTGATGTATTCAGTTTTAACACTATTTGTTTTGTAATCCTGGAGAATGCCCTTTTGCTCTGTTCCAGTTCAGCACATTTCGCATTGTAAAAGAACATTCCCCACAACAGTAGCCCACGATTCTGGGATGGCCTGTAAATACTCAACCGGGTAGACTGGCTCAGCGACCTGTGTGCAGCCCGGCTAACTCCCCGGTAGTGCATAAACACGTCGTTAGAAGTAACGGACTCTTTGTAGTGAGACCTTTGATCTGCGCAGACCACGGGAGCAGCCTTTGTAATTCCTCTCTGCGTTTTGTGTATGGAAAGAAAGGGCGAACTCATTCCCTGAATGGAACCAGATTCATGTGGAGGCCATTAGCATACGCTATACTGCAGAATCCATAATGGGTATCTTGTAAGTGGAATAAGGCTTGCAGACACTATGTTATTTTATTATAGCACACCGAAAAATATATAGTGACGTCACAATGTAAAAGAAAAAGTGTGACATAAAATTTGGTAAATTTGTAATGAAGGATGTGTACTGCGGCAAGAGACTTATTCTGCAGAATATTCTCTTTTCAGAGCAGCCTTACCTGTTGATTATCAGCGTGTGAATTATTGCGGAATAATTGTCACTTCCGAGCTGTGGATAAAAATAAATTCATAACTAGTTATTATGCATAATTCAGTGAACCAATCTTATGTACGTGTATTAACACGAATGTGTTGTGCTAATTTTGGGGGAATCAGAGAATCCTATGGAAGATAAGTTTGATGTATTTCATACATATCTAGTACCAAGCCCCTCAAAGTTTCAACTTTGCAAGTTTGCAAATTTGCAAAGTTGCAATTATTAAGACTACACTTGGTCATGCTGTACCCTTTTCACCCAGAAGGATATTTGAATTCGCATTGCAATAGACAGGCACTCTGTGAACTTAAATAGTTCTGAAAAGACAATTATGTTCCTACTAATAGCAGTATTTATTATCATTATTATTATTATTTATTAACAAACTTCATATATTTTAAAAATTTTATAAAAAGCTTTCATTTTTAAAATTAATTTAGAGATTCATTAAGCTGAACCGAAGTATCGTAACATCTAAGCTGATGTTCACTTCAGGAACTGAATCGATTCTGGTTGAAACTGCGTCCATTATTATCAGTAATTGTTGTTATTATTATTATTATATTCACTCTGGGGTTTAATATGACTCAGTTTTAACTTTCTGTTTCCTTACTATGAGCCATTTATGCTATTATCATTAACAAATTTAAAATAATTTGAACACTTACTGAAAGTACAAATACAGGAAAAAGTTTGCCAGCTTATTTTCCACAGAATTTAAATTACTCAATAGCTTCAAGATATACGCCGATTTTTACTGTGCCTTTTAACGTTTTACACAGTGTATAAGATTTCTCCACAACGCAACAACGTATTTAAAAAGGAACACGATGATTCCGCTCACGACTTTCTTTTGCTTTTCGCGAGGCATATGTTTTTATCACGACTTCCCTTTGTTTCCTCCTTCGCAACTTAAATCGGATGTGTCTCAATCACAAATCAGACATCATATATATATATATATACAATTTTTTCAATGGCTCGACAGCCCCTTGGGGGCCTAGGCCGCCTTATGCAGACTTTATATACAGAGGGTTATATCTTTGCTGATACTGGTTATTAATTACTCTGACATTTAAAGAATTCGACATTGTTGCAGGCTTCTTGATTTGTTCAGTAGATATGCCAGATGAGCTGCCATATGAGAGTAAACGGCTCTATTAAGGACACCACTTCTCTTTACAGGTCAGTATTACTTAAATTTATCCCTTGCATTATTATTATTTAAGAACACGTTATTTTGTCTATGCATTTCATTTTTGGAATCTATCTAGCTCTCGCCACAAACAAACACAACTAACCTATTATTCTGTAATGCAATCATGATGTGTTTAATGGGCATTAAGAAAAGGCATTTTAAATTTTATTTACGAGTAAATGAAACTTTGCCTTCTAAGATGTTGAAATATGACGTAAGCATCCCATAAATAATAGCAATAAAACCTCAAAATACAAAAGTAAAATAGCCTAAGTTGCTGTATTCCTTTTAAATTTCGTGTCTCAGGTCCTTTGTTAACTAAGCACAAAATATGAAGAACAAATAATTGGTAAATGCGATGGAAACAAAATCTTGTTATCTGAATTTGCCACTTTTACATGAAATATTTATTTACATAACACGAAAGTATTAGAGACTGAATGGTATAATACCACTGAAGCAATGATCCAATGTTACTATTATGTGGATACAGGTCTAATGTTACCTGTAATTAATTGTTTGTAATTTAAGCTTCTCGCAATAATTCCACCCTAATTACTGGCCGCATGCTAACATCTGTTACGATTTCTAGGCGCATGTGTCAGCTATAAGAGCCGACACCTACATAAAGTTCCGTCTGCACAATAATAACGAACATTAAGATTATTGCGTAAGATAAACACATGAATCCAAAAAAACATACATAAAAAACAATATACATTTCGCCAACGAACACAAAACAAAAAATTCTACTTACAAGAACGTAAACTGTTGGTACAAATTATTCCACACAAACCTGCACCCTATTATGTGGCAGATCAATCTAGTTCAGACTATTAATACTTTCTTCCCTTCTACAACTAGGTCTCCCAAGTTAAATGTTTCTTTCAAAATTACCAGCCACAATTGTGTAAGCATTTTCATCCTTCCAAGTTTATTAAATGCATAGTCCATTATATTACTCTTAGTCATAACACGTATTGTGTGGAGATTAAAAAGGTTAAGGATATTTATATTTTATAATTGTAGTATCCACAGGTTGCTCCATTGAATCAAAATTTTCTCCTCAGAACGTTTGTCTTAAAGATCGCCAATGAATATAATATGTAATTATCAGTTATGTTTCGGGGTAATTCACATTCACATACTTTTTAGGCAAGTAGATTAAATTCTATATGATTGTTTCTCCTTTGAAACTTGTATTTATGTACTGAGGATGATAATGTTTATGATAACTATGATGGAAGGTTTTTAAAAAGTTGTTAAAAAGCTGATTATCTGAAAGCATCTATTCTATATGTGCTATGTATAAAACGCAATTATGTCTAAGTATTATTTTATTTCCATATTATTAATGTGTAAACTTCCTCGAGTCTAATTTTATCTACTCACATAATTAAATATTACA
Organism: Reticulitermes speratus; assembly: GCA_021186555.1. Taxonomy (NCBI): domain Eukaryota; kingdom Metazoa; phylum Arthropoda; class Insecta; order Blattodea; family Rhinotermitidae; genus Reticulitermes; species Reticulitermes speratus. The sequence continues at coordinate 32,916,774 of JAJKFL010000001.1, read as the reverse complement.
TGTATTAGTGCTAAAATTTTACAAGATATTTACACTCTCCCGACACCAAAATTATAGAGGTGTCTGCGTTCTTTGCTTTTCTACACAGTAAAAACAGAAACTATTTTATGTACGGTACAAACATTGAGGAGAATTTTCAAATAAGCTGTTCCTTTCATGCAATTTCGCATAATAAGATCGTGAATTATCGATGAGGTGTGAACTTTTTTAAAAGAAGAAATGGAAGATAGGTTCTTTTGGCCTCCTCTTATAACGTGGCTACGGTAATCTCTCTAATGTTTGCACTAGTAACTTTACACTATATTTATTTTCTTTAGTCTTATTCACGTCAGCAGATAAATATTTATTATTATTTACTCATTTATTTGTTCGCTTATGTCTTCTGTGACATTTTGTCTATCCGATTTGATACGTGGGTTTGTTGGTGCTGCTCGTATGCATTAAATTCGCGCAGCATGTGTATACCTATGTTATTGTGTGTTTGGAAAATCAGCAAACTTGTATCTGAAATATATGACGACATAAATTCATAAACCCTAAATTTAGTACACGCTAAGCCATGGGAATATGAAGTTATTTGCTTGAGTTTTCAAGTCCTAGCTTATAATTCACGAGTTACGTTTTTGTGGGGTAAGCAAGAATTCATTAAAATAACAGTTAGGTGTTGAATCAGTTCATAGATCTAATTCAAGTATGATATCTCGAGATAAATCTCAGATAATTGTTCTTCATCCCTCACTAATTTAGGATATTCTGTGATAACATCTACGTTTTTACCAACCTCATAAGTTTCACAGCATGAGTTTGGATTAAAGAGTAGTAAGCCACACAAACAAAGAGCAATCTCGTCTTTACTGCGCATTCAGAGAGCATACACATACAGACACAGACACAGCTGCTTATTTCTTCCGGCTCAAGTTACATATTTTATAGTCGGGGGGAAAAAAGGGATAGGTGCACCAGATGACTTAACCAAGAAGAACCTCAAAAGAAAGGAACTCTATTTCACTCCTGCACGAAGAAACGGACCAGTCTATAACTCTGGCTGCCGCTATCTGGCTTTTTAAAAGAGGGATAAAAAGTCGATCGACATTTCCTTTTCGAAGTTTTAAAAAGATGAAATATGACCCTGTTACATACATTCTGCTGATCTTGTGACCCCTTCCGCAAAGCCACTAAGCGATAAATTAATTAAACTAACAGATATTAATTCACAGCTGACACATTTCATCATGTAATGGATCAGAGGTTTCTAACCCTGACTAGTTGCCATGAAGGTTCACAGATTTTCATTGCAATTGTAACGACGGATACTGTCTCTCTGTTTTTGTGGCTGTTACCTTACATCTAGGACAGGGGATTAAGTTGCAGAGTGACAAAGAGAAAGATTGTTCTGCCTTAATGTCAATCACAAACGACAAGGTAAAAACTCCCTTTAAGAAATTAGTACATTGAATGTGTGGCGTGGAAACATGGGCATCATACCTGGCGCCAAGACAACACCACTAAAACTCTACATTCGCTTAATTTAATGTGCGCGGTATTTTAAAGTAGCTTACACAAAGAAGGAAACATTGTGAAAAGCCCACATAGTGCTAATGAGAACTATCATACTTTGTATTCTTTGCCTGGTGTTCTTAGACTGACGCAAACACGCGTGAAGTCAATGATAATGACAGACCTAAGTGGCGAGACCATTTTAGAGAGCTATAGGTTGTCAGGCCTATTATTTATACACTTTAGTTAATATTTGTGGGGTAATTAACCCTTTAAATCTCATTATCTACTATATGTACCACCTGCTTTAACATTCAGGATCTCTTAATTTTACCCTTAAAATGTCTTTATGCTTTTCTTGCAATTCTTAAAATAACCAGCAATTTTTCCTATACAGCATCAACTGAGTGGTCATTAAATGTAGGAATTGTTTTTGTCTGTGAGAAACGTGTAGTTATAATTCACATTATCCTTAGGTTCAAAACGTAAACTCAAGACTAAGTAGATGGAGAAAAGTAAAAAAGGAATGCAATATTTTGTTCAGGAACTGGGAGGAATATAAAACTGGAAACCATGTCACTGATGAAGATAATATTATACTGGATCCGTAAGAAACTGGCTATGAAGATCAGAACTGGGACTAACTGGTGACAGATGAGATGTAGGCTTTTACAAACACACCGTAACAAGCCTTTAATTTCCACAAATCCGATAAATTTTAATTGTCAACCTTCTAAAAATACTTTACCATAGATTTAACCAGAGAGTTACATTATTCTTTAGTTCTACGACTAAATGTAATTCTTAGTTGAGAATAAACCCACAAATAAATCGATACGGCTTTATAAATCCACCCTCTGAAATGAATTCTAAGTACCTGCTCTCACTTTAGACACGTGTCGGTTAGAAGAATTATATTACTGTATCAATGTCAGATATTAAAGTGGCAGTTCGTGAGCTGTCCAGATACTACCACTGAATTAATTTTAAGAAATAGACGAAACCCCTGCAGTATAAATGGAAGAGGTGGAAATAATTAAGGTATTATTTATCTTAATAGGGTAATGTTGTGGTTATCTGGGTCTGTATATTATTCAAGTTTCTACACGTAACTCTGACACGATAAAATATTTGAGAGGAAATTACGCTACGGAATACAATCACTAAAAAGCACTCCACAAATTATAATGAATCGTTTGATGTTATTCATTCCTACGTTACTGTTATAACCACATGCACCGACAAATGCACCTAAGAGGATTATAAACTTTACATAAGTTTTAAAACCTTCTACATGTTTCGGCTCCAAGGTGTCACCATCAAGGAACCTTATATACAAAGTAGTACAAGCACCAATACACCTATTTGGGAAGATTGATGTAAATTACACCTGATGTAAGAAATATTTCGGATAGGAGACGCTGCTTATTTCATTATATAATAATTATATACTTTTCTAATTACTTTTACATCTCCGCGTTGCCAAACATCTCGGTTTAGTAGCTGGCAATCTGGTTTCGTAAAAGAGACTGCCATATTTCAAAGTCGTCAAGGACACTGAGGTACCGAGGATTCCTGAAGCCGTGTAGGAAACTGTTGAAGCAGGGCGTTAAAACTGGCCATACATTTGCTTCCTGTCATAGTAAACACTGTCATCTTGTCACTCCGCATTATTATGAAATTGAGGAAATGTCCAGAAAATACCAGATGAAGTTTATCTATTAAATGACCGAATGTATTAATAAATATTCTGTTTATGTTTCACTACATTACAGCTGGTTTGTCCTTCTTCGCATTTGTCTTCTACAAGAATGTTGCCCAGAAGTCGAAAATTCGTTAGTACTGCTTACTAACTCTTCGGTTCTTAGGACACTGGAACACTCAACTTCAATATAAATATTTCTCCTAAAACATGGATTTTTCCAGCAATCTTACTGAGGAGTCTGTTCAAGATTAAAGTTCTTATAGTTAAATTTCTAAAATGAAATTAATTTAATTATATTTAAAATTCCGTTCCTAACTCAGACGAAAAACTGCATTGTAGCATTTAAGGATCCGCTGATTAGTGCTGTTTAGAGATGGAATCGCCGTTTGTTGTGGGCATCATATGAAGCACGGAAATAAACTGAGTACATAAATGCAGCGTTTTGTACTGCTAAATCTGGTGGCACACATAGTAGCCGCTGAATCTTAAAAAAGTAATAAGCCTTCACTGATTCGGTTGCACAGTGACGTTCCTGGCTGCCCCGGGTTACTGCTTCCGGATGCCTATCCTTCCTGCACTCCTGGATCTCATTTTCGGACAATGTTAAAATGTTGTATAGTAATGTTGTATTCACTGGCGTTTACTGTTTCGAATTTGGTTCTTCTGCGAAACCTTTCCAAGGACAGGCGCCTACAAGAGGTTAGAATTACATTCCGTTTTTAGACACGGTCACAAACCGTTTAGAAGAGCGACTACTAGTTTCGTCACCTCTATCCGTCCGACAGTTTGCACGTCAGTCCGTCCATCCGCCTGGAACAACGTGGCTCCCACCGAGAGAATTTTAGTAATATCTGACACCTTAGACTTTCAATAAAAATTTCTCAATAATTTTAATTGTAGTTAAACTCGGAAAAATAACATCATCTACATAGAAACCTGCGTACATTTATGATATTCCTACTTAGGCCACTAATGTTGTCATAATTTTTATGGATAACTTGTTTACAAATTTTACCAAAGTTCCTATGGTTGCTATGGTCACGTTTATTACAATGGATACAGTGGTTAACAAGGTTACCAGTGTTCCTATATTTGCTATGGTTACATTGTTACAATGGTTTTTTAGTTAACAAGGTTACCAATGTTCCTATGGTTGCTATGGTTACATTTGTTACAATGGTTTTTTAGTTACCAAGTTACCAGTGTTCCTATGGTTGCTATGGTTACATTTGTTACAATGTTTTTTTGGTTACCAAGATTACCAGTGTTCCTATGGTTGCTATGATTATCTTTCTTACAAACTTTACCTTGATCACCAAGGAAACAAGCTTTCCTATGGTTGCTATGGTTATATTTTTTACCGTGGTTACCTTGGTTACCAAGGTTACCACTAGTCCTGTTGTTGCAGTTACGCGAAGCGCCAGAAATGCTGAGCTCTGTAGAAATTTTATAGCTTGTTATGGTTGATGACAAGAAAACCGCTTGAATATGGGACTGGAATTAATGCCAAGATTGTGTGTGACAATCGTATGTCAGATAGGAGGTAATGTGCAAACAATACAAGTATCCTATTTAATATTTCTCCTTGTAGAACTTCCGACAGCCTAAGGCCTACATTTCACGCGAGGTCTGCTATACTAACAGCGGCGTTGTTGAAGATTCAGTTTCTCTGGAATGTTACACAGTCTATATTCGTAAGTAGTTGCCGAAATTAGAAGCAGGTTTGCGCATTTATCTTAAACACGAACCAGTCCGGACTGCTATGAGAAAGGAGCTACAACTTTTCGAAACGCCAGTAAACTACTTACCAACCTGAAACGCGTAACATCAGAGAAGAATGTAATCTTCAATCTACTCTACCAGTGGACAAGCGCCGTCCTTCGTCGGCAACTTCTCCAGCATCGCAGTGGTGCGTGTAAACGCACATCTCTGGCAGGCACTACGTTAAAATGAATTCAAAGGCGTGTTTGGCGAGTCTTAAAGATGAAGGAAATGTTCTTTCTTTACGACGAAAGTCTTGTCTGTACTCTTGCTCTTAGGCTTGAAAGCAATTTCATAAATTAGCCATTTATCAATTATAAGACTGTATAGCATTAAATTCATTTATACAAAGTAAAGGACAGCAGTATACTTTCAAATTCGCTCCAGGGCACAAGTATTTTCTAGGCTTATTTCGTTAACGTTATTGATGCAGAATCTCTGGCTTATCCATGTGATTCATTTCTTCAGTTGGAACTACAGCAAGTAACTAAATCATTACATTATACCAAAGACAGACTTTCAATTCATATTCCATTTTGGCAAGTACTTGGGTTTCTTAAAACATAACATATCCCGTCACGAGCAGGACATGGGGCTTGGAATGGAAAATGTCGTATTAACTACCAGAACACCCTACTACACCCTGAAAGGACAGGACAGACGCACCACAACATACAAGAAACGAACATGGAGTTATAGAAACTATGCCAGTAGTTACGTAAAATAATAACAAACAGCCAACGCCACGGACAGATTACAACGTTCTTACAACAAACAGTTTTTTTATACTTCAACGAGAGTTTTAACATTTCTAACTGAAACTGTACACTGTACAAGTGGTTTTATGACTGTCAGCAGACTATTGTACATATTGTGAATCTGTTTTTTAATGTGTGAATAATAAGTAGCAGAAGACAAGCCCCTGAAGATGGAACTTTAAAGTTCCGAAACACGTGTAGGGTGAGGGGAAATAGGCCAGAATAAAATTGGTCAATATAGTGCATTCGTCGGTCTTATTATTGATCATATACATTTATTATTTTCGTACCCAAGTAGATTTTTAAATATCCTCACATACATTATTACTGACGAGTATGTTTTGACTGTTACTGAATATTTTCCGTGAAATTTTTGTGCTTACAACATTAAGCATGCTTACTTGTACACGAACTATTTTGGCCAACCGGAAAATTTTATGCATTATTTTTCATAGCATGTATAGTCCCCAAATCCAAATTAACACCATCATTAAAATTATCTAATTTCGTGGCTAATTTACACCAGATAAGTTTAAAGAAATTATAAATTTACAAATACAACGTATTGTTAAAACCATTAACCTGTTCTCACAACCTTATAAGAGCTCTATGTTATGTAAACAGTTTTAAGGCAAGTGGGCTGCGCCTTCTCAACAAATTCTGCACTAAATTATGGCCACGTTTTCCTTTGTTTCAGAATGAAGTTTAGGCCTAAAATGATATAACGAAATATTCTTATGTGCTGAGGAAAGCATCCGTAATTGCCCTGACTTAAACAAGTTTTGCCTGCTTTCGTGGCTATCAAATTGTAAAAGCTTTAATTGAGAATACGTTATGGGCATCTACGAAAAGCCTGATGTTTAGCTTGCAAAATTTGGAACCTTAATCCTAATCACGGCTGAATTATCAGGAAACCCCCATTATTTTCGAGATTTATGAAACGATATCACGTCAGTACCTTTGACGAAGCATGGAGTGGTGTAACATATCAATAGAAGGCAGTAAATTTTTAACAAAAAGAAAGCTGCCAATAAAGATCATTGCGTGTTATACGATGCTTACATGGCTGGAACCTGATAACTTAAATCAAGGTTTCGAATAAAACTTCGTGGACTTACTTAAATCTGCATTTTATCTTCTGTGTCACACTATGTACAAAATGATCTTAAAGACAGGCCTATCGCCGGCATGGTAGTCCTAACAGTTTCTTACATGATTGAAATATTCAGAATTAATTCTGCATCGAGCAGGACAAAAGTTGAGGTTTGCGCCAGCTGAAAAGGAGACAATTTAATTATTTTGATCTTAATTAATACGGCAGCTAAGACACACTTTTTCAATAAATGAAGTCGTTTGATGCGAAGACTTGATGTACCCGAAGAAGCAATAGGAATGCAGTAAACACAGACTAAACATTTGTGCTTTTACGTGGTCCAATCTAATTTGAAAGAAAGAAAATTACAAATTACCTACTAAAATGCCGAAGTGCCCGTCAGTAGCTAAAAATAATAGCATTGCAGAGGAGTTTTATTACTGTGAAAGCAGGTTCTGTTTTTCCTGTGAAATACGCTTTCCAGCGGTTGTTCTCTTACCAAAATAAACGTTTCAATTATGTTAGGTTTTTTTGTATTACTGCGACGGTGTAAAGTGTTAGTGACAGTTAAACACTCGCAGAAATTTACTGCATTGTTTTTCAAACTGTAAGCACAACGTCAGGTACAAAAATACTGATTTGATTAGAGGTTCAAAAGACTGCATAAAATGGGTCGAAAACAGTAAAAATAGACGCGTGAAAATGTGCACTAAAAAGAAAGTTTTCAAAAGCGTTCTATGGATTTTGTACAATTAAAAACCAATTTATTGTAAAGCTCAGCACAATTCCCAGGACCGAAAATGCTTCTTTTAAAAAATAGAGTTAAAATACACGGTCATGATAATATAAAATTCAAAAAAAAATGCTTCTTTCAATTCATTAAATATTCATTTCATTTGAGTTATTTAAAATAAAACTGTATAGCTTAATAAGGTCCGTAATTTATAGTTGGTATCATTCCTTACACAGGAAGACCTTCCTTCAAAATATCCGTTTAAATTTTTGAGTAATTGGGGTTCTTTAACACATTCGAACAAAGCCAACAATTTTAAATTCACCAGACGACTCCGATCTAATATCATAATGTGTTAGACGTCCACTATTTGTCACTCTGTCTGGCGCTACATGCCATTGCGACCCGAGGCTTTCTGTATTCCGGATATATGAATCTTGTTTTCAGACATTTCGGCAAGTCCCCTTAGACCGGGGCTCGCCCAAACGGCAGAATCTCGACACATAACACATACACACACAGATGAAAGACGCATCTCTTCAGGTTATTAAGAATAAAGTTATGATATCCTATTGGTTTCATTATGTTATTATTAAGAATCCTTCTGAAAAATGTGATGACCATTCAAAAGACCGAGAAATGTTCCAAATTTTTGTGACACGAGTATTCATTTTCATGCCCCCAGGAGGCGTCACTTCCTATTAACTTTAGCGAAATTAAATTCAGGGACTAATGTTTTAATTGCATGTACTTTTATAAAACATAATTTGCCTTGCATATTTAATTGCTGGCTGCAATATACGGGCTTATAGGTCAAAATCCACATCCATAGAAACAAGTACTTAAATTAGGCTCTTACTTTTACATTTCTCGCATTTTAATTTCTACCTCTGTGACTGATGAATTTTGCAGTATTTTATTCCAGTAGTGTGCTATTTGCACCACTTGCAATCCACATTTATTCCAGTAGTCTGCTATTTGCACCACTTGCAATCTACATTTATTCCAGTAGTCTGCTATTTGCACCACTCGCAATCCACATTTATTCCAGTAGTCTGCTATTTGCACCACTTGCAATCCACATTTATTCCAGTAGTCTGCTATTTGCACCACTTGCAATCTACATTTATTCCAGTAGTCTGCTATTTGCACCACTCGCAATCCACATTTATTCCAGTAGTCTGCTATTTGCACCACTCGCAATCCACATTTATTCCAGTAGTCTGATATTTGCACCACTTGCAATCCACATTTATTCCAGTAGTCTGTTATTTGTACCACTCGCAATCCACATTTATTCCAGTAGTGTGCTATTTGCACCACTTGCAATCCACATTTATTCCAGTAGTCTGCTATTTGCACCACTTGCAATCCACATTTATTCCAGTAGTCTGCTATTTACACCACTTGCAATCCACATTTATTCCAGTAGTCTGCTATTTGCACCACTTGCAATCCACATTTATTCCATAGTCTGCTATTTGCACCACTCGCATCCACATTTATTCAGTAGTGTGCTATTTCCACCACTTGCAATCCACATTTCCTCACGGGAAACAAGTTCTGACGTATTTTTCGATATGGTAAATATTTAATAACTAATGTTCCAGATTTCACGGGATCGTCTGGCAAAGTATCGAAAGCCGTCCTTCTTCATAATGTAGAACGTGATCTAATCTAACGTGAACCTTATCCTGAGTCTGGCAGTTTCATTGTGTGTCTCTTACAGTTAACGGACAACAATTTACAATGACCCGCAATCGCCCAACCCCCAATATCAAACCACAATCATTTTGTGATTGCAGACTTCCGCTGCGATGTTGATGAGATCTACGCTCTTCTGGGATATTACGCAGACCCTAGTGGTAATCCTTTAGCGACGATTCGGGACAACATATCTGTCCAATCTTCAAGGGTCAAGAAGGTCAAGAACTTCTTGACCCTTGAAGATTGGACAGACACTTTGTCCCGAACCGTCGGTAACGTTTTGCCACTCGAGCTGAGTAATATCCCAGAAGAGCGTAGATCTCACACTCATTTTCGTTTCTATTCCCTCATCTATATTCAGCGTCACATGGCAGATAAACAATGAGTGACATAAACTACGATAGATAAGTACCATGGGCAGCCTTTCTGTCTATTCTTCTCAGGTTGTTCAAGGGGGCTTTAGAATAGGAATATTTTATACATCTTCGGATCGAAGGGCGATTGCTCGTTATGAATTGCATAGGATGCAGAAAAACTCATTGTTTATTATCAGGCACTATTCCGTAATTTGGGAGGGACTGAGAGTTTACCGTCATTCTGAAAGAAAATCGGAACCGGGAACTACAGGACGCGCAGCCGCCAACTTTGGGTTAGGCGATAAGCTATACAGCACCACTTTTATGCTTGAGCGAAGACCCTGAAAATCTCAGAGTATACACAATGGACGTAGAAAAAATCTACTTTTCCATAGGAATCAACTAAAGTACTCGAGAACCTCCTTGTTAAAATAAGTTTAACAAGCGAAAAATGTTTTATATTATTACTATTATTATTTAGCCTAATATTTTTTATTCATAAAACTTGTTAATTGGAAAGCATGCAGAAGGCAGTGCTTGTCCTAAATCTGAGGTATATTTTGGTATTTTCCCTAGAATTACTGAGTAAAACGGCATCAAATTCGAGAATAGACTACAGCTAATCCAAAATTAAAACTCAAACCTCTCAGATATTTAGCATGTTCGGAAACCGTGGCACAACATATAAACATATCCTATGATATTTCGTCCTCTTTTCACCATTGTTCTAACGTTTACTGTCATAACTTCGGGTCTTTAAGAGAGTATGGCTGTACAGGTGGAACCCAATGTACATGTTTTCCTGCCTCGAATTTTCGTAATTTCTGCTAGCTTAGAGATAACTTCGTGTACAAAGGTTTCTGCCTACGCCTTAGTATACCTTCTTCATAATTACATGAATATGCGGTGCAGATACTTACATTCCCAATACCGATAGTGGAAACGCAGCAGAAATTATAAAGAAGCACTGAGTTACAGACTCACGTACTTTATTTCACATTTTATGTTCGTTGTGACGTCTAATTTCAAGCAAAAATAAAATTTTGTGCTTCCTTTCCAAATAAGTGCTCTTAATCGTAATACTTGATTCCTCTGTGCGAGAATAATGTTATGTCTATACACTTAAATGAAGATAATCAAAAAAATCCCCCTCTACTTGGAGTTAACTCATGTACGAGTACTTAGTATATTGCATTTACGAAAAAATATGCGAGTTTTGGAGGTGACTTTTGTGAAAAATTTGAAAATAGCAGATAAAAATATAAATCAAATTCTCTATATAAGGACATCATTGAAAGTACAGAGAACAAAAGACCATAAAATAAATGTGTGCTGAACATTTTTGAGATAACAAAGAGGGTCACCTTTAGAATCAAGAAGAATAAGAGAGCGACATCGGATGACAAACGAAATGACAGAATAATGGACGTCTATAAAATAAAAGGAATGAAGTCAGAGAACTTTTCTGTCCATAGAAGCGAATCATTGACGGCAAAGACCTGTGGAATAAGTTCATTAGAATCCTAGTTTCCTCGATGGTAGGAAGTCCCAAGCTTGCTATTTAAAACTTCAATGGACGAAAATCCTAAAATTATCCTCATATTAATAACGTATTTACCTGCTTTAGGAAAAAGCGAAATGGATACGACTTCTTTTTTATCTTAGATATCTCCTTGTGTTTCTACAAGTCATAAAAGAGTTACTTACACAACACAACTACTTATATCGTAAATGTGGCTGCATATTTCGACAGATTATATTGTCATCCTCAGGCCACTCATGCACATAAAACCAAAATTACAACTGCAAATTTCGTTTTGGGTTAGAATAAGATCTCTTTCTCTTGTACAATGTATATAGATAACATTTAAAAATTGTTTAAAACTAATTTAAAAATGAAGTATTCAGACATTTAAGTAAAATCTGTCTTGTTATAGTTCCTGTTTTCATGAATAGAGGCGTCTATTTGGTGTGTAGGCGTAACAAGACGTGCAGAATAAATCCGTTGTTAAGCTGGCATGAGGTGTATATATATATATATATTTATTTAATTCTTATTGTTATGGTGCTGGTTTTCGTATCCTGGCTGTGTGTGCTGCTTGTTAGAAGGAGTACCCTTCTAACAAGCAGCAAACACACAGACCCTGGGTTGTAAAGTGCCGGGGGTTGTGCTTTGATGTATGTTTATGTAGCTTGTCTAGGAATCCGTTTTTGTGTGTCTGGACTGTTTTGCAAAATCTTGAACATGTAAAATTCTTATGTTGTGAATGCCGATGAAGGGTGTTGTAATTGTTTCTTGTTTGTTGTCACTGGTTAATACTATTATTGGATTATTTTCACAATGTCGAAAATATTCCACAATGTACAAGATTCATTCCCCACGTCATTGCATGGAAATATGTTGGAGGAGCATGTATGCTCTTTGAAACGCTGACTTACCTACGATGATGTAAGTTACTGCAAACGACACCCGTAATCTTAGATGTCCAAAATTATTCAAATGATTTACACAGATTTGTCGCATTTCAACAGGCACACCAACTAGACATACCGCACGGAATTTCGTAAGAATATTTTCCAATTCACTGATCTATAAAATTAAGATTCTTCACAGCGGTTTCAGCGCTATATTCTAATTGTGATACAGAAAACAAAGTCGATTTGTTTGGACAACCCTAGCGCACTGCAGTAGCTGAATGTCTGTGCACTGGTGCGCACCACGAGTTGGGCAGAACAAGATTTTCGAAAAGGCAAATACATGTACAGTGTATGTACTATGAGAGAAGAAAACATGCAACTTCTATCCTGTACCAGGTCTACAGTTTATTCTAAGCCATTGCTGTAATCACATGCAAGTAAAAACTATTTTCTCCACTCCCATATCACGTTCATCCAGCTAAGCCTGTCAATGACAGCCATTCTTCCACCGTTTTGAGTAATCACTAATTCTGTTAGTGAATTAATTATTTTTTATGTAGTCCAGAAATTCTCTGCGTTTATGGAAACATGAGGTTCAACACTGTCTTCAAAAGAGCCCATCACTTTCCTCTGCTTTGGGCCAAGTGAATTTAATCCACAATTTCACAAATGTCCTTATTTTTAAGTTTCACCTAAAAAGTATTATTAATCGATATACAGGATTCCTTGCGTTGAGATGTAGACAATTATTAGCTTATCGCTTCGTGGCAATTGGGATGTTTATGCGGTATTTAACGTGGTGTCTAAGTGCGTACATAGCAGAATACATTTAATACTTTTTATGTTTATAGTAACAATCTCATTCAAATAAACATATGAAATACAGATTGGCCAAATAAACAGACATATATTGTTATTTGGTTTTTTATGTAAATAAGGATCAACCTGATCATTGCTGTCAAATCAAGTCACCTTACTCACTGTATAGTTACAACACTCATGTAGATTTATGACATATTTTAACACCGTGCTTCCAAACTATGCTTTCCCCTTTCTGAACTCTGACCAAATAGCTATCCGCTTCATGCTCGAGCTAACTCTTTACACACAGAAACTCTAACAATTACTGATATTTCTATTTACTGCCTATTGTCTGTAACGACTTAAGTAATTTCGTGAAATATCGCTAACAGCGATAATTCCATGGTGCTAGTTCTTTCATGAAATTTTGGGAGTGACACAGTTTTATGAAACACGAAGTTCACCTTTGTCGTGAAATCCTTCTACTATAATTATTTCAAATCATTTTAATTTTGACCTTCAACATTGATTTAGAATCAAGTGGCATCTTTCTTTGAACCTTCGCTCTATATATACTTCATCAGCTTCCCAGGATTGCTATGTGGCTTTTGCCTCTCCTATTGTTTTAATTTACTGAACTAAAAAATTTACTTAAATGTAAAATTTGAGAAGTTCCCCATTTTATCTTTTCTTTCTATTACCTCTTCTTTCTATACCAATTTTTCATTTCAAACACATTAATTTTATAAGAATTACCTAAACGCAGGTGATTTCGCAATAAAAAATATAACATCTGCATGTCAGTTTCATCAGTATTATGAAGTTTAAGCCAACTGAATAGAAGTAAATATTTCAGTTCCATAATTTACCAAACCACACTGACCTGTAAATTATGATGTTGCTTGTGAAAATTTTGCCATAGCATACTGTAGATCCGCTATTCCAGAGGCAAGGTTCAAGCAAAACCACATCAGAATAACCGCCACTGTCGGCCACGCGAATACGAAATATTCATTTAGCACTAAACTGGAAAGGTACATAGATTCTCTCCTGTGAAACGTCATCAGAAAGCAAGAAGACTGAAACTCAGTCCACTAGTCACTTACTAACACTTATAATCTTAGTTTGTTAATTAGAGTACAAACAGATTGATATGATGGAATTACCTGATATGTTGTTTTCGATCGGGTATCTTGGATACTGCACCGATCCGGAAAGATATGAAACAGAAGTGTCCGCAGAGCTAAATACTTCTGGCGCCTTATCGTAACCGTAACCAAGGAAAGTGGATAAACTTGGTGAACAAAGTGGTAAACGAGCCGTAAGAGCATTAGTTAAGTTATTAACAAAAGCAATTCATAATAACGATAGAACGCTTGCAACAGCGTTAACAGAAAATCAATAGTGATATTAGCAACAACAGTAACTATGGCAACGTTAGTAACCAAAGTAGATATAAGTGTGCACATTTCATCGCGTAAAGTTTCTGTTATTTCTGTCTAGTATTAAACAAAGTTGTAATGTGTACACAAATATTGGTAAAAATCATCAATATTATTTTCAACGCAAATTCTTGCTCATTTTCAGACTAAATTCGTGCATTGGTTGTCTAGTCGTTCCAAGAGGGCGGAGAGACAGAGAAATGGAGAGACGAAAGACACATACATACATACATACATACATACATAAATACATACATACATTCATACATACAAAAATACATACACATATACATTCACCGATCCAACATCCAGTAAGTAAGATTGGATATGGAATTCGTCAAGAACAGAGTACATTGCAATATGCAACCAAGTCAAAACACTGAGATACAAATGAGATACAAAGTTACATGAAATTAGTAAAACACTGTAAATAACAAGAGAATTCATACTCACTCACTAAGACAAGGTAAATATATGGATTACAAAAAATAATAACAAGTCAACTTTTGAAAATTAAGTAGAATAAAGGACATACACAGAATACTAATTGTTAATAATAATGAACTATAAAAGGAGTGTAACAGCAGTTGAAAAATTATTTGTTGCTGGTTAACTATTACAATCTTTAGAAAGAAATTCATCAATATAATAAAAAGCATTCTTAACAAGATAATTCCTTAACATAGTCTTAAAAATATGTATATTGTTATGACGTTTTGAAATATTTTGTGGAAGGTGATTAAATATTTTAACAGATGAATAATATACACCTCTCTGTATTGTGGAAGATCTCACAGAAGGTACATGCAGTACACGACAAAGCTAATTATCGCTTCTCGCAACAGATTCGCCAAAGCCCCTAAACGGCCAAATTTCTTAAAGAACTAGTGCCTTCACCTCCATATACGATACTGGAAAACTCGCTCAATCACACCTAACCAAATGCCCGACAGATTTCACTTTCGAATCTCTACTGAGACACTTACTAAGAATATTCGTGCAATCATTCAGCAAATCCTGGCCAAAATCTCAAGTTCACAACGTAATCACCACCTCACACAATCCCACGCTGACACCTGGAAGTAAAACACTGTCGGTACATAGCGCATGACCTAACTATGTAGAATTCA
This sequence comes from Reticulitermes speratus, assembly GCA_021186555.1. Lineage (NCBI taxonomy): Eukaryota > Metazoa > Arthropoda > Insecta > Blattodea > Rhinotermitidae > Reticulitermes > Reticulitermes speratus. Next base: position 32,901,373 of record JAJKFL010000001.1, on the reverse strand, counting down.
TATAAGGGCTCGTCGTAGAAATTCTATAGCGAAAGTATTCGTGTTTCTGTGTGAAGGGTAGACTTTCTCTACCAAAGCACAAAACAGCTTTGCGCCATAATGTTAAAGACAATAAGATTGACTTTTGTGTGTTAATAACACCGTTCTGTAAACTGAGAGCTGTGCTATAAGTATCATGTTTTTACAGTCAGTAGTACAGAGCAGTTCTGAAAACTAGGATATATCAACGAAGGAGGAATTCCCGCAGGAGGAAAGAAAAGAAAGCAAGAAACTCAAGGGACTGAAGATGATGGGAATGATTCAATCTGCTGCTGCGAGTCCCACGATAATGCCCGACTCAGGTTCGAGCCTCGGGTAATTCAGTCTCCAGTTATCATGTTATCAAGTCATCTCTTAATTCGTCCAACTATAGGGCAGAGTTAACTTACCTTTGAGAATGTCTATTACACATAGATATGTTAACAAGAGCGGAAATATTGGGTATCAAAGCGTGCTGCACTGAAAGCATAAACGCTCCTAATGAGATCTGGGAATAGCGAACAGCTTAATTACCAGGCCGCATTTCGACGTGTAGTATCTTCGTATTTGTTTTTATTATCTAATTCTTACAATAACTGAAACCCTCAGAAACCTCAGCGTTTATAATTCATTCCTCCTTGATTCGTTGCTTCTGCATCATATAACTTGCATGGGTTTAATAAATACCCTATATAGGGCACTGAATTTTGATGTGTGTGGTCTAAATACTTGCAGTTGTGAAACACTAATGCAATAACTCCACGCCAAGAGCGACAATTTCTTGGGTAGTTGAATAAATATCAGTTGTTCATAAAGTCCTATGTGCCATACAGTTATTGAATAGAGCTGTATATTATATTTTCCAATATCATAATCCGTTAAAATGAAAGTGACTTTCATTTTAAATGTATCCCTGCCGTAATATGTAACGACACGACATAGTGCTTACGGCCATGTACCTGTTACCTAGATTTGCCTAATTGTGTGGGTTATACATACGTGAAATTATCAAGCCGCCAAATAAAATATCTGCAGCCCTGATTGATCGTTTTTTTCCATCGCCACGGAAATAATTTTGGATAAAATAAATTAATTTATCGAGTAAAAAATGAACTCCTACTCAAATTTGGCACGCAATGCTTAAAAGGACTATAAGTAAATAGTTTTGAACGTAAATACTCGGTCTGGATTCATATTTCCCACATCCCGCTGTACATTGGTCCGCTTTACAGGCAAGAAAATGAAGTTCAAGGAACCTCTGATTTTCATATTACGACATTCTGATATATGACGTAGTCTTTGGTAAATGGATATCAGTGTTTCGGAAGAAACTACTGCCTCCATCTTCAGAACGGTAGTATTATTTATTTAAATGTCATTAGATAAACGAGGTGTATATTCTTCGTATTTACCAACATAACTTTACAAATTCTTACAAAGAAAAATGGAGCGGAAGAAAATAAAGATTGAAGATTGAAAAAAAAGAGAGGAAGCAGAGGAATAAAAATTAAAATATACGACAGAATAGAAAGGTATAAAACAGAAATATATGTAAGGAACAAAGAGAAAGGGTACTAAACATCACTAACCTCCTTCATTTTTTCTCTTCTAAAGGTTTGTTCTACGCGTTCGGGGCCTTTTCTGTGCTAACTGAAGATAGTGCTGTGTGTCGTGCATGTAACCTTGTGCTTCGTACTGAAGAGATGCAAGGATATAAAGGTTAAAACAATGCTTCCTCTACACAAGAGAGATGTGTAGTAACAATAGCGTCATTGTTGTTGTTTTAATTAAGAATATGTTGAAGACTCGCGAGTATCGTCGAGCCTTATAATGCTGCTTCAGGATTTGACAATATCGAAAATTATTCGATCTCATCAAGTAAGAAAGTTAACTTCGAAAAAACGAATTTGTTGCTTTATATAACTACCGTGTTTTTCGCAAGTGCTCTGAGCATGTTACCATGTTACAGTATTCCGTGTCGTCATGCTGTACCAAATACCACTTTTTCTGCGACAATGCCTTTCACGTAGCACTAGCTCAAGCGGTACCGCTGGAGATATTTGGAATGTACCCGTCTCGAAACTTGGCCTTGACACTATTTTCGGATGTCTCGCGGCTTTTCTCAGTGCATCCAGTCAAATTCCGGAATAATACTACAAATTAAGTATGAAAATTTCCTTCCCTATTCTTTCCAATTCATTCTTTACCAACAACCAATTTCTTGTACTATGCAGAATATGTGGAATATAAATAAATTCAATTCGAAACCAATTCTAACCTATTCTACTCTCTCTGGTTCATATACCATTCACAAAATTAGAATTCATTAGACCATAACTTCTTCATTCACTTCCCTTCAAATTCCTTCGCTTTATCTATAAATTATTTACGATACACTAGCATATGACTACTACAATGTACCCTGATTTCCATTTATATCGAGTTGATTAATTGTTTAGTCCATATATAGATATATTTTCCTTTCAAGATTTCCAAACACGACAAAAAATTCAATGTTTTACACATTTTGTTCTTTACTTCCCTTTGTATTTTCTTCCACAAAATGAAACGTGTACCCATATAAAACACATTTTCTGACTTATTATCTGTGTTGTTATCTTTGTAATGGATCAGGAAAACATGTTGTCGCAAAACGACACTTTAATAAGAATTAGAAACCTACCAGGCTCTGGAGCGCTTAGTCGACGCCTATATATCAAGCTAAGTTATAGCTATCAAATTTTCCAACATAGGAACAAAGTTACATCATTTTATTGGCAGATAAAATCCTATGAGATATAACAAAACCCAGGCCTACTATATCCAACATGGATAAAACAATGGCAGTATTTTTCTTCCTCCTTAAATAGGCCTATATGCGTCTGAACAGCGATATTTTAAATTCGTATATTTTTGTCACAAGCCTTCAGTGTACGCCATATGTCATACAGAACCGAGAAAGCTTTGGGAATATATCGGGCAGACCGTGCCCATATCTCTCTGTCACTGTCCTGTGGATCCTTATGCCTGACTTACTTTAAATAACACTCCTGCGCATTCATGCAATGCCGTTCTATAACATGCAAATGAGGGTTGCGAGTTCAAATCCCAGTAAAGCACTAGCACAACATTACCAGATTGTGGATTATTTACGCCCACCTGGCCCTTGCCCATTCATTTTCAACTTCACATACTTCATCAATTGATAGGCCGCAGCATGTGAGGTGACAAATGTGCAGCTTACCGAATAAACACTGAAACATGACCAAATAAACGAGACTGATCACAGTGTTAAGCAATTAAGGTAGCAGAGAACACATTAAAACAGAAAATTCTGAGGTGTATGGGGAAATGTTTATTATATATTGAGTTTAATTTTTTTTCTAGATACGTTGCTTAAAGTAAGTGGAGGAGTTTCGACAGACGCGTGTGGTTTTTTAATTCTCTTCGCAGAAGACAAATCAACGGTCTTCATGAACTCCCATCACAGCTGAGCACGTGTACTATTCCTTCTATTAATCACTGTCTACATCGCCTTATGACAAACGGTCATTGATTTTTTAAAATACTTGTATCTTCTTTTGTAGATTAAGAAAATCACAGATCTTGTACCATAGGTAATTGAAACTTCTTTTGGGACATTTATGAGGAAAGACCGAAAGAGTGAGCAGTGTTTGGGTGACGCGCAAGAGTAAGCATGGAACCTAAATATTTTTCTGGACGGAACAGTAGTTTTATAGGGCGAAAGGAACTCCATTATTCTGGGGGATTTTAAGGAGATGTACACATTAAACGCTACAATAAACCTCCAGCGGTGTCCTCATTATATATCACACGCTTCGCTACTTCTTTCCCAATACTGTCTTTCCTAGAACGACCCTGAAATTAATACAACCAGTTCAAAACACCCTCGCCTTCCTGTCATCCTACATTCGAGATAGGCACAGCGTATGATTCCTGGCTTGTGTGAACACACAGCGTACCACAACGGACGGCACTGTCAGTTAAAGTGCATAAAGATCTAATTAATTAAGGAATGCATAGCAAAGTAATATGCCGGCAATCATATATAGTCGCACGGAAATAAAAGGAATAACTTAGAGCGACAGAAAGATTAATGCATTTAAAATAAAGTAGAAAGAAACAGACCGAGATAACAGATTAAACGAGACCACAGAGGAAGTAAAATAAAAGAACAAGCTTTGAAAGTACTAAATGTTTATTCTATAAATTTGCATGTTCCAGTGTAACTTGATATCACATAGAATTGCAAGCACGGCACAGTAGCGTGATTTCAAGTTTTCGCCACCGTCTAAAGGAGATCTTCGCTCTTCTGGAATGTTAAGCAGCGTAGATTGGTAGTACGTTACCGACGTTTCGGTACAACTTATCAGTCCCATCTTTAGGGAAACACTGAAGATTAGACCGATAGGTTGTCCCGAAACGTCTGTAACTCTACAAATATGCGCTGCATAACATCCCAGAAGAGCAAATATATGTCACAGTTTATTCTTATGATTTATTATTTATTTCTGACATGACTGCAATATAAGAGTTTCTGCTCTGAAGAGTCTCCAACTAAATTAACACATTTAAAAAGGATATCATCGCTTTCCTTCTTATTCACACTGCCATTTTATAAATCTTAAACATGACAAATATCAGTGCAAGCAAATCACTAAATTCTACGGTTTTATCCATATTTCGAACCCATTACATATATGACATTCCTTATGACTATGTGATAAATTCGGTACTGTTGTATTTCATAATATCTGTATCTAAGAGCTATTTTATACGACCCCCTATATATATATGTTTGTCTCTTTTCGTCTACGAAAATTTTAAGTAACAATTTTCAGTACTTGCAAATAAATATTTACTTATTTTCTAAAAACACTGTATTAAAATTTGCCTTTTCCTAGATTTTCCCTTACAATTAACACAAAATTCTGTACGAGAGCACTTGTTAAAAAATATGAAATATTATTTGTTGTTGCTGGTTGTGTGAGTACATTTTATGATTAATTAAAAGTTAAGGATTAAATAATTTAAGTATGTTAAAAATTAACATTCAGAAGCGTTAAAAAATCTGTGAATTAAAATTGAGTTTCAAAAGTCTTACGGATAAGTACATTAAAATATCTCAAGCGATCAGTCATGACATAGTAGAAATACAGAGTGACATTTCTGGCACTCTTTATTCCATCAACAGAAGGGTCAAGCATAACGCGACTTACCATACAGAAACTTTCTAGCACCTAATGTGCGTGGAATGATCAATGAACAGGTAGTTTCCAGTTCTCCGAGAGGACTGCTTTTCTCCTGACGTTTACATAAACACAAAATATAATAATAACTTCGTAAATTTGTTTTATGTAAATAATATTGGATGTAGGGCAAAAGCTTTGCTACGCAGCCTACACTTCACAGTCCCATCGTTTGTCTTCTATTCATTTTTTTTTCAATGGCTGGACAGCCCCTTGGGGGCCTAGGCCGCCTCATTTTTCGAGGTTTCACGATCACACTTTAGACACACACACTCGGTAGGACTCCTCTGGACGAGTGACTAGTCCGTCGCAGAGACCTCTACCTGACAATATACGACACTCACAAGAGACAGACATCCATGCCCTAGGCGGGATTCGAACCCACAATCCTAGGAAGCGAGCGGCCGTAGACCCACGCCTTAAACCGCACGGCCACTGGGATCGGCCCTTCTATTCATACGTTTGCAAAATTTCAGTGTTTAATACACAGACAATATGGGTTTGCTCAGTCCGTCTAAGTAAATTCTGAGACGACAGAGCAGAAAGCGACCTTTTTCTTTGACGTGTGTCCCCCTACAACATACAGAAATCTTCAATACACGTAATACACATTTGTCACTAATGTGAACTAATAAACTCAAATACAGAACAGATTCATAAGACAAGAGCTTATTCTCGATACTTTCTTATGAAGAAAACAATGTATACCGTATATTAAAAACACTGAAAGAGTAGGCCTACTGTGTCATGCAAAATGTAGTTTTATTTCCGCCTTATAAACGCCCGTATTTTGTCCCTACTTCAGTCACTACACCCAACTTCACTTTGTCGCAGAGAAGCCAAAACCCATCTAAACATTACCTCCCATATTGATCTCTATATCAGTAGTCGTCACAATCTTCGGTCATGTCAACCGCAATAGTATGTAGACCCTACAAATGGGTGTGTGAACTGCAAGATTCATTAGTCTGTAAAAGGTCTGTCCTTCCATACTTCTAACCTAATTGACTTGGGACGGTCCGTTATCAAAAAAATGCTCTGAGAATCGTGTCATGCGAGAATAAACATCAAACCTTGCTCCGATGATATTACAACACATAATTCAAGAAACTGAATTATAGTGACATAATGCGACTGATTACACTTCGTGTGGAAGGTTTACCGCTAACAAATCTCGGGATACATTGGATTTAAGCGCAGTTTTACACCTTTGTTTCAGATGTATTCGGAATGGCTTCTAAGAAATGCAGTAAGGTTTACTGCAAAATAATTAACCAATTAAAGTACCTACAAACTTACAGTGTGAAAGATTCTTAAATGAAATATTTTAAGTCATTACAGAAGGTAGATGATGGCGCAGACCAAGCAATATACTTTGTGAATCTGTTTCCAAGCTAAGATAAGTATTACCTCCACAAAATCCATTCAGTTTTCTTTGGTTGTGTTTGTTGAAACCCTTATGGGAGTAAACTGTCCTGTAGGAATACAGCACAGATAATCCCAACAAAAGGCGGATGAAAGTGACAGAGAGTTTCGAGTCAATTACAGAACAAACATTTATCACGCGAGCCATATTATTTCCCAAGCGATGCGCGGGATCTCCAGGGCGAAGATCATGTTGGCAGGCTCCTCAGTTTCTAATTTCATTTGTATTCTTCATCAGAAAACAAAAGAGATATAAAGTCCTCGATAAATGTTTTCTCTCGAGAACAGCTGAAGAGACGCGAAGAATGGGGAGTTGAAAGCCTTAAATCCAAACAACTGGGGTCCACACAAAACAATCCATCTAGCTCTTGTTTTCCGTAAGTGTGAATGTCAGTCATGAACGGGAGACTGAAATACAGGGGACACCAGGATGTCCGTTCGAAGGCACCTGAATAGAATCCCACAGAAAATAATCTTAAGGAGAACTTTTGTTCTTCAATTAATCAATGCATTAATCAATTAATCAATCAATAAAAAACTCGAGACCACACAATATTCGCAACTCTTTCTCCATAATTACAAGCCTTACATCAAGCACTTAGGTTCGTGAATTAGAAAGGTAAGAGAAGAAATGGCAGAAAATTTTTATTTACTTTTCAATTTACTTTCAGCAGAAAGTTCAAAGTAAAACTAATAACGAAATTTGGCAACTTATTCCATTTGTTAAGTGCAGCTTAATTATAGCTATAATTATGGCTAGCGTAATCTATTCAAGAACTTTGAGATGGGCATGGACTACAGCATGCATGAGAAATGAGAATTTAACATTAAATCTTTGCCGTAAAATCTGATAATTTGGGAAGCTTATACCGAGAGAGGATGAGATTACTTCAGCTTATCTTAAAAAAGTATGAAACGAAGCTGTGGAGAGGATTCATCAGTCTCAGGACAGAGACCAGTAGCAGACCACTGCAAAAATGTAACGAAATTTCTGTATAAACGCACTAAATGTTTCGCCAGCTTCTACATTATTAAATTATCTTATGTCAAAATTTTCACAATCTCCTTCAATGCCTGTAATCGAATATTACTATAATGTGCTAAAATATAGATAACAGATTCTTTTTAACAAGCCCTATTATCAGTAAAATAATTGTTTCTAATACGACTGACTTCTGTAAAATCTCGCATGAGAGGAGGGTTCTTGTTAAAGCTGGAAAGTTATTACTTCTGAGCCAAAACTACACATTTTCTACAGAAAACATGTTACAATCCAATGAAGAAATGTGACACGGGTTTAAGAATTAAACACTAACCATATGAAAACCAGCTTACTTACACAACACATAACACAGTTGGTTTGTAAGTGAAATCATAACTTAGAACAAAGTAAAAGTAACTTAACTAAATCGCTCATGCGCACGGCAGCCATTGTCTGTGAAGCTATCGTATATTTCACAGTTTTATTTTTATTCCCTACTGTGTTATGGTGTATTTATAATTCGAATATTGTGTGGTGTAAAGAAAAAAACTACAAAATTCATTGAATTGTTTCGTATTAATGAAGCAATTCAAAATAAAGTATCAGAGAACTATTGTTAGCTATTGTGTTATGTACTTGGGTACGTAAAGGCTTAATAAGAAAACCCCGTTCTTATTTCCTGTATAAATTTTTTAATTGATTACTAGTAAAGCCTTTTTTACCCATTTTTTGTCAGCCCAAAATGTTGAATGGGTAAACACACTGGTTAGTTAATAATGTCACCGAAACCTTTGATGTTGTAATCCAAACACCTAAATGAACTGCTGTCGAGTTATACACATAGCAAAGGTAAGGTAAAGCAATCCCTGTACAAGCCTGGACAGGCCCTGAGGGTTCCAGGAAGTTGAGGTTCCCAGAATTTCTAGACAGTCGGCACATGAAGGTGGTAATGTTGTCAGCCCTACGCACCTGCCGCCTTTACCCAGGAGATATTCCTGGTATTCATTTCTGCTAGAGGTTGAGTCGACCCCATGGCCATAGAAGATATACACATGCACGTCATAAATACACTGGAGATATTTTGCAGTGCTTCCTTTTCTTCCTTATCTGTCGTATTCTTAGAAGTGTAACACTAGTACATGATGTCACACTTCAAAATTATAGTGTCTCGAATGAGAGGATGATAGTGAATGATAAATTGCGCAGCACATAGAAAGAAGCCACTGTGTCGAGTTCTAAACAATAGAATGGAGGTAAGAAGATAGGCATAACAGGTCTTCATTCAGATGGCGAAATTTAAGCACAGAATCGAGCTTAAAACCCATCGAATATGAGGCAAAATGCATAACAACTCAACAGTGACTTTCAAAATTCTTGCAAACCTATGTTAGAATAATGAATTGAAATTAATATTTTCCGTTGTATTGACATTCCTCTTTCACTATTTATAAGAAACGCAAAATTTATCATCATGTTTCACATAAATACAGGATGTAAAATTGAACAATTTTATGCTTCAACAACATGAAAATTTCATGATGTTAGAGATTTATAAAAGACGGGATATCTAAATGAAATGTTTTCAGGTTTAACTTCACTCGTTTCAGTAACTACATACAATAAACTGAAGTCACTGTTCACGTCAATCGAATGTCAATTGTCTTGTAGCTTTTGACGTCAGCAGGGAGAAATCAGTGCAGTGTGCGCTAGTTACCGGTACAATTCATTACAGTCAAATGCAAGCTCACGATAATCCATTTAGCAAATTGTTCCTGTCTCCAATCGGGCAGAGATGCCTCTTCCCACTACAAAAAGCCGAGTATAAATCAACAGGGAGATGCTAATACGATTGCGGTTAAAATGTTGGAACAAATCTGTGGACGATAATATGGAAAACTAAAATCGAATTATCCAAATCATATCTGCAAAATATAAACACAACAACCTACGGCTGCTTGTATAGGTACCAGCCAACTGGATGCCAGACCTTGATACATAATAATGAAAATATGGAGAAGTCGCGACAGGGTAAAATGCCATACGCCTGGTTTCCGTACACAGGTACAGATTCCATAGCAACTCAATCCTAAATGAGATCTATTTGTCTTACATAATAGAAACCTAAAGGTCTGGCCTCCTGTTCTTCCTTAGAGCCTGCTGGTGACTGCCAGCAGAACACGGTGTAAGATACAGAGGCAACACAGCTTATGTCCACCGCCTTTTCTTGGCAAAGTTTGATATAAAAAGTGTTCCCGAAGTAAACCACCATATTTCAGATACACGTTCTATTGACCAATACAAAGAAGAAATTTCATAAAAACGTGAGTTTTTCGTGGTATGACCCCTTTAAATATCAGAATATGAGTAGGGCAGCATCATGCTTGACAGGACAAGGCGGATAATTCGAGCACCTGTTGTGCAAGGTTTGCATGTGTACTGTATGAATTTTAAAGTGACAATAACAGTCCAATCATCCTTGGTACTCATGTCTGAAATTTTCATCGTTCTTATATGTATTAATGTCACAGGTGTTCACAACGAAGAAAGCAAGCGTCCAAGGACACATATTTATGTACGTTTAGTTTGGTCCATACACCACGTATCTAAAATATGGCCGACTATTTCAGAAACATTCTGTATAAAGGGTTAAATATATTTACTGACCATATCAAGAGACCCTACGGCGAAACGTACTTTAGGTTTAAGAATTGTAATTTAATAATTAATAATAATAATAATAGTATTGAAATTGTTTCTTGCGGAAATTTAATCCTTTTCCCAATTAAGCATTTGAAGTGGGTGTTATTTACTTATCTTATGGCAGTGAAGTTTGGACGATTACTGACAGAATAGCTGCTATCCTGATGACTTGGGAAAGGAAAATACTAAGGAAAATTTATGGTCCCAAGTGTGAAAATGGAGTTTAGCAAATTATTACTTGGAACTCCATAATATATATGACACTAATATTATATCAGATATTAAAACTAGAAGAGTGGAGTGCTGGGCCATGTGGTTCGAATGGAGGATTTTAGATTACCAAAGAAGATTTTGAATGCCAAACTGGACAAAAAGCAGAAAATTGGTAGACCTAAATTAAGATGGTTTGATGACGTCCAAACTGATATAAGAACATTAGGAATTAAGAGACGGATGTACAAAGTGCAAGATAGACTAGAATGGGCAAGATTCACAAGAGAGGCTAAGGTAAAAATCAAAGGACCGTAATACCATAGAAGAATAAGAAGAAGTTATTTACTTATTGGTTATTAAATTTATTAACCCCTTCGGAAAGGTGTTAGTCTAGATGATGTGTATAAAGATTCAGTTCGTACCTCACAGAAAACACAGGGTGTTTCCATTTTAAAGAAGAACTAGTGATAGCCGTTCAGGCAAATAACTGACATTTAATTTCGGGAGTCATAAAATATATACAAATTCACAGTGTGACAAAATTAAGAAATTCTTAATGTTACAGAATGTGGTACATTTGTTTGCCACTGGGCTTGAAAATGTTCAATGTGAATGTACTATTTATTTAAACAGCTTGCGAAAAAGAATGAGTTCTGTAAGCATTGCTGCACACTATCATGCCCGTTTGCTAAATAAATTAATATAAAATATTGCCAACTCCATAAACATAAAGAAACAGGAGGCAGTCAAGCTTATAATTACGTTTATGAAATGTACGTATATATAGTTGTATGATTTGTGGTTCATTTTGCAGTTGGTAAAAAATGGTCTGGTTTTTAAGCGCGTTCGCAAAATTGCGAAACGCGATATTAGCTTTGTCTTGTCTGTTCTGTCTATCTCTCCGTTCATTCTTCCGTCCTCATGAAACAAATCGGCTCCCTCTAATAGGACTGTATGAAATTTGATACTTGTTGATTTTTCGAAAATCTGTCAAGAAAATTCCAGTTTAATTAAAATGTGACAAGAATAACGGGTACTTTGCATGAAGACCTGTATGCATTTATGATATCTCGCTGAAATCTTCTTAGACTGTTTCAGACAAACTTTGTAGAGAACTGAAAACACACATTTCATGTTTAACAAAATGTTTACAAAAATCGCGCCCTTTATGAAGTAATGTGGAAAAATATGGTAGAGCCAAAGAGGCCACACATGACGATAGAATTAAGGCTGCGTAGAAAAGATGCGATTTGTATGTGAAACTGCTCAACGACTTGTACGTGATAACGACCTGTTTAGCTAAATTTTACGCCTGAAGAAGATCATGAGCAAAAGAACATTTTTTTTGTTTCAATACAACTTTTATATGTAACGTGTGAAAAGGGGCAAATTAGTTGTAATATAATTTATTTTAAAAATCTGATACGTATAATTTGTAGTATTAACGGTGACATAAATTTACCATAAAATTATTGTTGTGCGACACTCAGTATTTTTATATAGTTGAAAGTGAAAGTGACATGCAACTCAACAACACACACAATGCATTGCTGTGTTTCTACTGCAAAATGGTTAGGCGAATGCGCCGCTATGTTACAACGTTACGTTTTACGTACATTTCCTATCTTGTTTACATTGCAATACCGCAAACAAACAGCATAAAACAATACATATCAGAAGCATCTTTCCCTTCATCATACTTTCAAGAATTTATTACTGTTACTGCCACACAGATTTAACTGCGTTTTTCGTGCACGTGTTTCAGCATGTGAAGGTCATCCTTACCTTCCCTTCATGATCAGCACCACCGCCATTGCTGTCGTTAGGCCGTCACACAGTATGATGCTTCATGTTTTAAACACATTAATTCCAAACATTTAACATTATTAAAGTGTCTTGCAATAAGTTTTTTTTGTATATGCTGATAACAACACACGATCAAATACACACTGGCACACTTATTAATACCAGTTTTCTTATTATTCACCACGTAATCACTATTAACAAACACGTGAACTGTTTCCACTGGCAGAAAGACGAGTACTGCTTTCTTAATCGGGTGGAATCGGAAAACGGTTCGACTATTTCCGGTAATGAGGCGAATGCTAAAGCAAGGAACACAAAAGTAACTTTCTACAGTGGAGTCACATTTAAGTTTGGCAGGTTGCAGTTTATAGTCGTCCAATGATTTGGAGCAAGCTCGGGTTTACAGCATGCATTTCTGATGCAAAAGCAATGAATATTGCAACATTGAAAGCACTTAGGGAGAATACAAAGTTTAATCACCGAAATTTTAGCAGCATTTTCAGCGGTACTGAGTCACAGCTTGCTTCTTAAAGCTCGTTTTAGGTAACGACGCTATATTATGTACAATGTCTCTGCAGTATTAAATAAAATATTGAACAATGTTAGTGGTAAGACTAATTTGATTGGAGTATTACGATAAAAACGGCAGTTACTTATTTGTAATTAGTATTTCAGAACTGGCAAGCAGAGACTGTAATATACCATGAGGATGGTTACTCTATAGAACAGAACACATTTCTGGGATTAGAAGTAAAATTTCTAACCATTAGCCTTGAACATAACCTTAAATTATGGCATTCTGTGGTTATTGTGAAACCAAACACGAATAAGAGCGAATGTTAATCGCATTTTATTTCAGATCAAGTTACTAAGCAATGTCGCTAGAATGCGTAAGTACTTCACACAGAATTCTCATAGCAAGTGGCTTATTTCTGACTGTGTATTTATTGCCCTTGCTTTATTTCGAAACATTGATGTTAACATTACCAAGACGTCAAATATCTGTATTAAGGTTTGTTTCTCAGGACCAGCACAGGTAGACTCTCTCAAAACTAGTCATGAATCTGGCCCAAATATTAACTTCCACGTAAGCTATATTTCTGCAATTATCGTAGCTGAAAAATTATAACAGTTAATTACATTAATGCCATATAATTTTAAGACATACAACCAAGATAACTTAAGAATTTTTAGGCTTCTTCGCATAGCCGCGAAAAGCGTCTATTAACGTCGTCATTTCCGTCCCTTTGTCCGTCTCTCCGTATGCATCGGCGCGGCCCCGACTGGAAGAATTTCCGTGAAATCTGATACTGAAACTTTCACGAAAATCAGTCAAGAAAATCAACAGTGATTAAAATCGGGCAAAAATGTTGGGCGCCTTACAAGAAGACTTACTTATACAGTTATTACTGCTGGCTAAATTAGATCGCCATAAAGGCGTCCTCTTCGAGTATAATGGTATCAGACTCTTAGAATAGCCGAGATGATACAAACATTATATGAAAGCGCCACAATGTGACGTTATACGTACATTGCCTATCTTATTATTGCTGCTTACATTGCTTAAGAGTGTGTGTACATTCATAGCATATATTTCATACATTTAGTCGATTATAGTACTAACCATACTGCCTAATATTACTTGATGTTAACCATAATTATATATATTTGATTACATCTGAGATTTACACAGTAATGAATATATATGTTATTTTCTTATAATATATGACATCGTGTAGTCTATTATCTACGTTCCGACCTTCTACCATGATAATGAAGGCAGCGTGTTTCTTCAAAAAGCTGATATGTGCCTACTAGACTGTAGGATATTGTAATCCAAAATTCACAGTATGAAACATTAAAAATATCGTCTCTTAAAGCATGCCTTGTGTTTTATAAATGCCATTTTTTTGGTGTGGAAAATATTTACTGAAATAATGAGATTTATGTATGATTCATATTTCGAGATAAAAGTTGTATTGTTTTCATGGTTTTCCTTTAAAATTAAAGCACATTCCTTTTAATAAATCAGTTCAAAACCTAAAACATTATGAAAGCTAACTGATGTTTATTTGTGCTCTCAAAACTCACTTATATGAGCTCAAAAATTGTATGCCTCTTTATTATAAAATTATAGCCCTTATGGAATATTCGAATAACTATTTATGTAAAAAGTGCTCAGCATAAATAAATATATTTTTGGGAGATGAAACTTTGTGTTTTAACAAAAAAATTTACAAAATACATAAAACAAATAGGCCTACTATGTACCTATATTCTTACACACCAAAAATGATTGAGGGTTTTTGCCGTAGATGAATAGTTGCAGAAAGGAAAAAAATTAGTAGCAGAAAAGTTTTTACATGAAATAAAATCATAAAATATTCCAATGAAAGTGAAGTCCTACATATATGAAAAAGAACTTTTTAGGGTTCCCGTTTTTCCTCCACCAGACATCGTCTAATCCGGCGTTAAGCTGATTACACGGATCCGCAGCGCGCTGCAGAATGTACCTCCGCCTGAAAGAGTAGTTTCCCCACATCACGGTACTCACCTATTTGTTCATCATCTCAATAAATGATTCTTGCTACTGTACATTGTGTAGGAAGATTAAGCGGATTAAAGTTTTGGTTCAGTGACAGAGAAAACTGTACGCAATTTGGAAGAGGATCTGCAAAGTCTGCAAAAGGATCTGAAAAGAGCCTGAACAAGATTCTCCAAAATGACATATCCGTAAACAAATTTGACTTTATTTGACTTGGTTTACCTTAATTTGGCATGATTTGACTTGATTTGACATAAGGGCATACATCTAATAGATTCTTTACGTACTTCACACCACTCATTTTTTAAAATCTCAATTAGTGTACTTACACATAGAGAATATAGAATAAAAAATTACAACACCTGCACTTATTTGCGATACTTATTTTTGTATAAAAACGCTGAATATGGTGCCCGTCGTGACTTGGTGTACAGATCTTAAATATATTAGTAGCCTACGTAGAATAAATAGAATAACAATTCAGTTATTAAAAGATTTAAAAATATTTGACGCTTATTAAAAGAATCTTCTTCATAATTTGATTACCAAATAAATTGTTTCGGAAAACATTACATTCATATCAAAGGAAATAAGGTAAAAATACTTTGCGAATAATCACAAATTCTCCAACATTTTACAACTCCCGATTCCCTTGCAATGTGCACCTTCGTGGCTACACGCAGATTAAATTCTTTTAGGCCTTTAATACAAGTAAGTTTTTTGCTATGCCTGACCATTTCTATGCTTTCGCTCTTCCTTCTGTTATGATAATATTTGCGAGAATGTTGTATGCTATCATGACTTTGATGAAAACACGAAATGGTGGCGGAGGGTGTTCCGTGCTATTTATCAGCTGGAAAGCTATTTGGTCTCTCCCTCCTTCTACATGTCGACTTGATAGCTTTGCTAAAACAGACAGGCCACATTCTAACCTCCCTTGGATATTCATTTCCTCGAACTTGTAGGAATAACATACCAAGTACTGAAAACCTTAGGCTACGTAGGTTGTGCAGTTAGCATTTAACAAGCACAAATTACGACCCTACAGATAGATTTTAAGCCAGTAAAAACTGTGACTGTGCAACTGAATCTGGGAAATAATCATATTATCTGAACTGTAGGTATATAATATCATCTATCTCTCTCAGTTGGTAGGCAATCTATCACGATTTTGATCATGATATTATTCAGTACCACCATGCCTATACAAGAAAATACCATAATAGGCCTCAGGTACTTCTAAATTCTTCCTGACCTATATTCAGTAAAAGTTTCACTTAATCTCATTCATTATTGCACAATATTAGAAGCTGGCCCAGAGAGAGATAAGAATTAATCTAATTGATAACCAGAAGTTACAATTTTAAATTGCAAGTCTACTTCCCCTGCACAGTGCTACCCATATCCCTTACAATGACTGGTCGCTGTAATGAAAAGCAAAAATCTCTGACTTGCTGATCCCTAATTGCCAAGTTGAATTGCCATTTATTGCCTTCTATATTCATAGCAGTACTCACGCTTGTGATTTCCATCTCAATATTGCAATTAGTACAGTCAACGTCGTAAAAATTATTATGCTGAGTGATAACGAAAACTTAAATTTCCATTTATGTTTACTGCGCCTGTAACTTCCTTCACGATTACATACACTGTATATGTAATTGTAATCACGTCGCTGTATCTGGAGTAACAATAATAACATCCCCTAAAGCGAGATCTTCTAGAGAAGCAGTCAGCCTCTCAGTCGATAAATATTTCCTTGTTTTGGATACGAATATTTCGTTACCGTTTTCACAATATTCCGCCAGAGAACACTACTTCTAGTAAGATAAATCCAGTTCACAATGTCATGTATCACTTCTTTTACATCAGTTTTAAAGCTGTTCTACTATCTACGCCTGTCTGTTTCAAGTGATCTCTTCCTTTCCAAGTTTTCCAGCTAAAATTCAGCACTCATTCCTTAAGTCCTGCATGCTCCGCCTGCCTCCTGCACCGTGAATTTGTAGACTTAACCACTCAACATTCTTCGTTTAAATAAATAGAAAATAAATATGCTTTATCAGATATGTGACATTATGTAGTTTGGCACAGAGGTGCTAACCTTTCGGAAGAAGGTTCTGCCCCCATCATCGGGATAGAAAGTACCCTCGAGATGGAGGCAACACCTGCCTCCAAATGACCGGTCCCTCTCTGCTGAAACACATAGTGTCACATCTAAGAAGTCTGAAATCTTCTTATTCCAAACATTGAAATATCAATTATTAAATTATAATTCTTTTTCGTGTAAACAGTGGTTTTCGAAGCTTTCAGATTTTTTAAAGAGAGAGGCAACATTTACTTACAGGATCATACATCTTATATTCATTTTGAAAGAGGCCATGAGACTTTCTATCTGTTAATAATAAGAAAATCTGCTGGCGTGGTTATAACCGGAAATATTTGTTATGGGAATATACTGGACAAATGATTAGAACGGGGGGGGGGGGGGTTGAGGGAATATGGAGTAAGCCTCACAAACTTGTCAGTATGAGAGAAGAATTAGGAATAAGAAGAACTGGAAATGGAGAAGAAACGTGAGGAGGGAGAAGGTGAAAATATAAAAAGGAATAGACAGAAGGTGGTAATCATACGTGGCGCTAAGAATTCTATCTAAAATTCTATAAACTGTATTAAATAGATTCTCATTTAAAATAATAACATAAATGCAGTGAAGCGGGGATGGTTATGACAGATTAAAATTTGTAGTTTCTGCTTGCACAGGAGTGGAACCTGCATGTCCATTCTCTCTTAATTAAAATTAGTGATATAACAGACATTTCAAGCACTTTTGTTATGCAAATCTTCTGGGATGGGACGCGGCATTGTCGGTTAGATGTGCATGGAAGTTTCAGACAAAAGTGTTGATCACACACCTACGACCACAGTAAAAACATTAAATGTCATTTGGCATGCACAAGTTACAACCATAGGCCACCTTTCAAGCAATATCACCATAGCGGATGTGCGAACTTGTGAGGTGAGAGAAGCACTAAGCTGTTGAATATAGTCTCTCACAGTTTCATACAAAAGAATTATTTGGTGTATGTAACGCTTTAGGAGAGTTAGCAAGAACATACAAGCTATTGAAAGTTCAAGTCTTCTGGGACGTCACGCCGTGGTGACTGGTATATACTTTAAAGTTGTTCATTCCTTGCATTTTAATCTAACTTACTTTCTTTTATTAAACCAACCAAACGCACACATAATATATATAATCTTGTAGTTTTATTAACACTCCGACGTGTTTCGGTGTTATAGCACCATCATCAGAGATCTCACACTATGTTCTTTAAAAATAACCTAAAATATATGGAATTACATTCGTAACGTTTATATAAATAGCTCGTCTCCTCTAGGTTCCGTCTGCATAGTGATGGTCTACATAACTGGTTACACATTAAAATAACGTTTATATATTTTATCCTCTTCACATTAGTATAAAACAGTTAAATAGAAAATGTAGTTAAAATTATTTTATTCTTGATGTATCGTAGCAAATTTCATCGGCATATATCAATGTCTATATTCTGTTTGTTTCAATGGGGACTAAGTCATTGTATGACTTTTTGTGGTATGTGCGGGAGTCAACCGTCTATTATAGTTACCGAAATTTCTAAGGTCGACACTGTGTATAGTCACAGAAAACATAAATCTTCAACAACACCGCCACCACTCTGAACACCTCAAACCTCTCAAATTATCCAGTGCTTCTCTTAACAAGGATGGACATACGTAATAAGTAGAAGAGTTCACGGAGATTTCTACATACATCAGGACATACACAAAGTTCTTGGACGTTCTGAATAATTTCAATCAAAATATTTCACAATATTAGCTGTAAATTTACTTCAGTTCTCTTGCAGTTGTCTGCCAATAATACAAAGCTTTCCTTAATATTATTTATACAAATTTAATGTTTTTTGTTCTTTATCCTACTGTTGATTATATAGAGAAGAGGCAGACGACACTAACTTTTCACAATGCACCTACCTATTTCTATGTCAGCTTCAGGGCCATAAATGTACGACGAAGGAGGTGAACAAATTTTAGTTTACAGTTTGTGGAAGACGTCATTAAGTAGTTGTTTATTTGAAAGAACATATTGCTACCCCATGAGGAAGGGTGGATATAGAAAACGGAACGTCTAGCCGTGACAAAATATTTGATGATACTCGAAGGCCATCTCTGAAGCTTCATGAACGACTTCGACATTAAGTAATATACTTTCAAGCATCTGCGCAAAGTACACAGAGATATAATCAAAAGGCGCAAGCAGAAGGGTGGCAAGGCAAAATGTACGTTTTTAAGTTTGTATCGACCCTCATTTGTTGAAAATTCTGTCAGTCTCTCACTGTGAAATAAATTCGAATGAAATTTTAATGCTTGTTGTAAGACACAAAAGATAAACTAGCGAATATCAAAACTCACCTTCATTTCCGGAGTTCAACCGCCACATGAAAGAAAATCGAATTTGTAACCTTTAAGCCTGGTTGTAGTGTACCTAGAGTACATTATAATTTATGTTACAGTCTATCAGTTTCTACGACGGAAATGATGTTGGAACCACAGGGAGTCAGTAGAGAATAATCAAACGTGATCAACTGATAAAATTTGGCTGAATATATAATAACATGAAATAGACAAATACACAGTATGTAAAACAGTGTCTTAGACTATCAGAAATTTAACTGATAATATACCTTGACGTACAGGCAATAGGAGTAAATATATTATATAACTTGTAAACTATGTATTTTGTAATGGGAATTTTGTCTCTATTTTTTGGGAATTGACGAAATATCTTAGACGGAAACTGGGAAATGTTGGCCTAGTTATACTTACAGCGCCTCGACTCTGAATGTAAAATACGAATACTGTACCTAAGGTTTTTGCACTAGTATGGCGTTATTTATTGTTTGCTGAAGATTTATTTCTTATATTTAGTTATATTTAAACATGTAAGTTTTCTTTTTATGAAACGTCTACGTCTAAACACCGATATTTTGATGTACCTTACACTGCAATAAGTTATAATTATTTTTGAATGCGGTGAGAGCGGGCAATATCATTTCTCGAGTACTTTCATCAAAGAAGAGCGAAACACTAACAAAGTTACATGAATTTTCATCTACTGTAATTACACAGTATACACTGACAAGAATAGAAGAGGAAGATGAAAAATCCACATAAATGTAAGGAAGTTCAATCCTTAACATAAATTTGGCACCTGTACGTTATTAAGAAGTTTAGTTTGCAATGGTTATCTTGATGATGATTAAAATTAAAATTATGATTATGATTATGTTGTTTGTTGTTTTTGTTGCTGATTCCGTGGTTGTTGAAGTTGTATGGAAACATTTTTTTAATTGTCGGGAAGTGCTTCGAAGGCTGTGCTAGACAGTCGTGAAAGCTGCCTCTAGTACTTTAGAGTCAACAGCCGGGAGATTTCAAATCATTTCGACAGTTACAATAACCAGCACACTGAGCCATGTATGAAACCTTACCTAACGCTTTAAAAGAGTAGGTACTTGTTTAACAATGCCGAGCACTAATCCACGAGTTCATGTGTCAACAGACGAAATGCCCGACCCCGCATCAACAGCAGCATATTTCCATGCATTTAAAATCTACTCCAAATATTGACATTATTACGTTCCACTAATCATAACTCGTAGTTCAAACATTCACTCCCCTGTGTTGAAAACTAATTATCGTGTTTAAGTTTAAAATGAAGGCGTAACAACTGCAGTGCAATGAGCCATGCAGTTTGCATTATTCAAACCTTTCATGGACAAATGCTCAGAGATTATCAGACACGTCAAATAAGCCCCGTATAATATTCACAAGCTTAATCACAATGTCCGTTACTGCCAGGCTGACGGAGCCTATTTCACTCTAATATTCACTTATTTTATAGGCAATTTGTTTTTATTTTATATCGCTCCTGTCATTACAACCTCTCGAACATATGGTTAAATTTCCCCGAATCACCCTCCACATACAACACCTGTGGTCCTTAATTAAGAAGTAGCTATCATTCTCGTATATCGATTCCCTCTCCTGAAACAAGGTTGGCATTATAATCTCCAAGACCCTCTTTGTTGCCTTTAGTGAGATAAGGAAGAAATATTTGTTTTATCAGAACAAAACATTAATGTTGTTCACTGTGTACAGCTACACACAAATAAATGAGAAAATGTAAATAAAGAAAAAGTTTTAGGTGATATATGTAATGTTGTTTTCACGATATTACTACTTTTATTATCGGAAATGGGAAATAAGTCAACCTATTTCCAACGTTCATTCATGTTGTAATTTTCTATTATCTGCAAAATAAATGTCAACAAAGGGAAGACTGCACAACTTTCCGTTTTGTTATGCATGAAAATATATTCAATGATTTATGTTTGAAAAAATTTGCTTATGTTTATTTGAATGATGTCCACGTGGAAGGTTAATCCAACTAAGCTACGTAGATCAAAATTATTTGTAAATATATCTGATACTGTGAAGCTTGCATTATTTTGTAACATTTTTGTGAAAGAATTTTAGGAAGGGCAATATAATTCGTTATCGAATCCGTTAATGTTGGGTTTATATTCGGCCGAAAGTATCCAAATTTGATTTTTCTCCATGGATTCTTGCGTAGACACAAAACATCGAATGTAATCGAAATGCAAATAGTAAGTATTATTATACGGAAAAAACATTAAAGAATATAAAGCTTGCCAATTCCTTGCTATTAGCATGTAAAACTCTGAATACTGAATTTTTCTAAGTCTGAAGAAAATGATATTTTTAAAATTTCTTTTTTTTCACTTAACAACAACGGTAGGCTAATAATTCCACTTTAAATGATTTCACACATATAAAGATGATTACCTGTACTTTGTGTCCCAGATTTGCAGACTGAAACTAGGAATCTTTAGTCAAACCTTAAAAATTTCACTGGATATGACACGCCCATAGCATTCAAGTTGTGTAAATGTTAATGAGATAGCACAGTTACAACTCGCCGGTTGAAAGCATTGCCATCATTTTTTATCATAACGATAATTTGTTTATATTTTAAGAGGCAATTTCAATACACGTACATTATATATCTTACCTTGAAACGCCGTATTCTTACCATATGCACATTTGGCGGCATGAATGTCAGCTCAATTTCATGGATAATTATTTTCGGGCGCTTTGGCAACACAACTGCAGAATAGGACTATTAGCTTTGTCATACCTGTCCGTCCGTCTGTCCGCTTAGAAAAATAAATCGACTCCCACTTGACGAATATCTGTAAAATTTAATAATGGGTAAATTATTAAAGTCCGGCGACGAAACGCAAGTTTTTTTTAAAAAAAGGGACAATAAGAACAAGCTCTTTGCCTAAAGCCGTAGGTAAATTTATGTCATTAGAATTTCTAAGGTGACAAATTGTGTTTCCTTTGAGGTGCAAGTTGAGGACGAAGGAGCTGATCTAAACGCAAAAATGTAAACATGATCAACAATAAATATGTTCGGCACAGCAAAGCAGAGCAGATCGTTTCTAAGACAAGAAGAAACAAATAAGAACGAAAGAAATAAAGAAAGAAAGAGGAAAAAATCTAGAAATTTTACTCCCAACCTACATTTCCTAGTTTGTCATAGGCGTTACAGCAGGGTCTATAGTAAACACAGCATTCTTTTGCGTCATTTTATTTTAAGAAACTAATCAATAATGCATTTACTATTCCTAAAGTCTTTATACCAGTTTTTGGTACAATATATCTTTGTCCCTGATGATATTTTTTTCGGTTTAAGTTTCTTTGAACAGTAAGTCCGTGAAATACAGACCGGTTTCTTTGATTGCTGTCATTCCGTTGTGCTGTCCGATATCACCAAATAAACAGACCGTTTTCAGTCTTAACACATCTCGCATTGTACATTAAAACATAGTTATGTATTCTGTCCTCATTACGACCATCGTTAGGCTCTTTTTGTAAAAAGTCTTAAAAAAGTTAAAAGTGCATACCAAACTATAACCTCATATATCAGACCTCACATTAACAAATTTACTTTTTGTATAAAACTCTTCAAATAAAGATAAGTAAGAGTTTGTGTGTGTGAGATCTCACATATGAGGCCTACATTTTTATATTGTGACAGTACGTCCTGAGTTCGATATCCTAGGCCACTTCTTTAAGGTCTGGATAGAGGATAGGGTACTAGGGCAGTGGGTGAGCGGTTGCAAGTACATGGGTTGTTACAGAGAGAGAGAACTACATGTCCTGGTTAATCCAATCATATTCACGTACTTATACAGGGTTATTCAAAATGATTGTCGGGGTTTTAACAACTTGTCATACGCAATACACTTGAGATAGGAGTATATGTATTTTTTTATTTAATAGAACAACACTCCAAGTTTTTGTGACATACCTTACAGGTGCTCTATATGTGCACCCTTTGTGATTCTACAAACATCAACACGATAATCGAGTTCGTTCTAAACTTTTTCTAGCATGTCAGCGGTGATGGTTTCAATGGCGGTTCTGATTCGTACCTTCAGTTCCGGGACACTTGCGGGAAGAGGAGGAACATAAACCTGATCCTTGACGTACAAAGAAATCACATGGGGTTGCATCTGGAGAACGAGGTGGCCAAGTTGTTAAAACCCCGACAATAATTTTGAATAACCCTGTATATCCCGCGAATTTTACCTTGTTTAAGCTGGAATGAGTGAAGCCAATTAATTTGATAAAAGAGGGGGCTAGATATCTGAACTTCAGTGACAAAGATATTATTTTTAGGCGGAAAGACACAAGTCAGTTGGCTTCTTAATGGCATTGGAAGTATACATTACACGGTACGTGATGCAACGAGGGATTTTTCTAAATGGATGACGTGAGTTATTCTTTGTTCGGTGCCAGAAACAGTTCAGTGACAACAATGCCGTGTAATATTTGTGAATAATTCTCTTGAGAGTGAAAAAACACACATACATCACTTAAGTGTATTTTAAAATAAGCATAAAAGTATCTGTTGCCTCATTTGTTGGTGCAGTCAAGTGTTAAGCAAATATAAAAAGTAAGCATTTATGCAACTTGATGTACGAGACAATACCTACTGCTTTATTAGAATTAATCAGTTATGCTGTTCCAGATATATATTTTTTGTGTGTGTGTGTGTGTCTATGAAGTATTAACGTGGGTTATCTTTCTGCGAGACTACACGAAATGAGTATTCCCTGAGAAGCATCTCACTTTCTCGCTGAGCAAAATTTCATAACATTCTAGCTAGAAAGAAATAATAAAATATAGTGAAGCCAGGCACAAATAAATAATTTGGTGAAGGAACGGTTAGAGTATGGTCTTGTGCCTTTATTTTAAGAGGTTTTATAGAAAGGACCTGATCGTGGTCTTAATAAAGACCGAAATTGTGGCTAAATTTTAATATAAAACATAAATTTGTCAATACAGAAACTTTTTATTTATTTGGTGATACTGACCCTTTGCCTAGCCGAAGCCAGCAGTAATGTGAATCAAGTTAGAGTGCAACATTTTCTTCAAAGACACCTGATTCTTTTAAAGTGCTTCTGTGTGATTAGTTTCTCTCTGGGAGATATGTAACTTACATTATACCTCGATGTCCGGTGATTCTGAGAGTTTGTCCCGAAATTCCATCTCCGTATTCAAATGTGCCAGCTCCGTTAGATGAAGCATACTGTAGCTATCGAACCGTCAGTTTCAGAGGAAGATTGATGTAACTGGTCATAAGATGGATAGATGCCTAATTCCGATCCCTTATGTTTCTGTCAGACAACTAAGCTCCACATACATCAATCTATATTGTTCAACAACTTCCCGTATTTTTCGTCAGAAATTGGTCACTGGCCCATACATCTCTTCGTCTGCAATTTCTCAGTTCGCAGGCCTGAAGGTAAACATATAACTGAGCCAGTCAGATAGCAAGGTAATAAAACACTCAGCCCTCTATTAACTGTTACATTCATTTTACTTTATTTTTTGGGTTCTGACCACCTTGTTGCAACGGCTCTGGATTTATCGCTTTGAACAAGATGAGTGTATGATGAGGAATGGCAATGGATAAGAACTTTGACAGAGGCGCTCATGAAGTCTATGTAGGTACGATACTGGTACTTGTCTGGAAAGTAAGCAAAAGTAAGAAACCCTACGGACATATTAGCTTACACCTCGAATGATACTGAAGAGCTATATTCCTTAGTATATTCCATTAACTGTAAATATTCCAATATTATTTATTTCTGCTTTAAATTCCTTACATTTTGTTTCTCGGAAAGCTTATGTTTATTGTTGTTTAGACGTCCCATGTTTATGGAAAATTTTTTATTTTAAAAAACAAAATAAAGCTAATAAAATGTGCGACTAATACTTGGTTAATAGGTAGGTAAAACGATTTACTGCTATATGTAAGGACATTCAAATGACGAAGGTTTGGTTATTGAAATGTGCAAACGTTCGTGAAATCTTAGGCCTATTCTTTGTTTTACTATTAAAGATATAAAATGAGAATAAGCACTTCTAACAAAGCGGGCTACTAAAGTGCACTCATGTCTACGGAGAGGAGTCGACAGTCGGGGATGAGTCAATACAGGATAAATAAACAGAGCCCGAAGAGGAAACAGGAGAAGACAGCAAAGATGTAGTTGTCTGATACTATGCAAGAGAATCCTTGAGAAGCTGGTTAAGAAAACCCTCACCATTTATGGAACTCAGTATTTATTACAGTTTTCACAAGATTCCACACTGGCACCAATCCTACAAGAGTTTATTTTTGGGCCACAGCCTCAATCTTCATTTCCTAAAAACTCATTTCAATGTTATCAATATTATTGCACTCGTCTACAGAGATGTTGGTTTTCCTTTTCAGGTTTTGTAAATACAATATTGTACAATGCATCATCTCCGTATGCATGTTGCATGTTCTGCCTACCCAATCCTTCCTAACATGAAGTTTCAAAACAGGTACAGGTAAAAATTATGAAAATAAACTAGTCTGGAAACTCCTCTGTTTCAGAAGTTTTTAAAAGAATTACCAAAATTAAGCAAGTTAATAGGATTAATTTTGCAATATTTCGTAGCTAATGCAATATTAATGTATCAGACGTCACAATGCGCCTTTCGTTGTCAGTTTTAAACTTTATAGGATAAACAGAAAGATAAATTAGGGCCCTGTTGCTTCGATCTCTGTCCCCAATAACATCATTCACCCAAGTTCCTTGACTAGTTAAAGAAGATGAAACCTACGGTTGGTGAGAAGATTGATAAATATTAATCTTCCAGTTAGAGTAGAAACTCGGTTATCCGAACTTCGCTTAACCGAAACTCGGGTTAACCGAAACGCCTGTCAGGCGCTGCGATTCCCAGAACTTCCTGCCGCGAGACACCTCTGAGCCTCTCCCTGTCAGTTTGTTGTGAAAAGTTGACGTGTGCGGACGAGTGGCAAATTGACAGTGCAGTTTTAACATTTCATTTGACGGTGATTGCAAACAATGTCGGCTAGACGAAAACGTGTTGTAATAACAATTGAACAGAAATTGGAGGCTGTGAGACGAATTGAAAATGGTGAGATTTTGCGAAATGTCGCGGCGGATTTCGGTGTTGGCATATCAACGGTTTGAGATGGGTAAAATCGAAATCGAAACTCGAAGAACATTCGTCTAAAATGACGAATGGAGGGACATTGCAGCAAAAAAACGTTGTGAAAAAAGTTCAAACTAAAATATCAGACTTTTTTCTTACACATTTGTAGTGTTGCATTGTACACAGTCTGACAAATATATAATGAGACTGATTTTATTTTGACCAAGATAGAAGTGCCATCTATGAAGCAATGCATGCCATCCAAGTGCCCAACCTTCATCTGTAATCTGGCAACACCGCAACGCCCCACGCTGAGCATGTAGGGAAATACGGCGCCATGTTGTGTAGGTAGTGAGAGGACGTGGTCACAGTAGCGGCATGGAGCAGAGAGCGAACATTAAATTCTGTATCTGTAAATATCATACACTTTCTTGTGCCATAAATTTTATTAACATAAGACGTGTTTCTGAATAAATGTTATTTTTATTGCACCTTATCACGTCAAGCCGAATTTCCGAAGTATCTGACATATTGCTTATCCGAAATCGGGTCCGCCCCCTTCAACATCTTTACCATGGTTTATGCTTTTGGACTCTTTTGGTTATAAAGCCACAAGTCTCCATTCTTCATTTGGTCGCCCGCAGTACCTTCCGACCTTCGGATTATATTTGTACTGGAACTTGATGTTTGATTTTCAAGTATTTTTACAACTGTTTAGCAAATTCATTTGTTTTTAACATTTGTACTTTCCTTTCTTAAAAGGAACAAGTTGCACAATGTCGGCAGAACTTAAGTCTGCTGATGCATGGCTCTGTCTTTGTCTCCAGATGATGTTAAATGCGTGAAACTTTCCAGAGAATCAGTGATAATTTGAACGCAAGACATAAGATTCTAAGCATCTCAGCAACAGACTTACAGTCAGTCATCATCGATGTGGGGTAAGCAGAGAATTTGCGAAAGATAAATCCAGAACGTCGTTATTCAACTTTTACCTAAAATCGATTATGCTCGATGCTCGGTGCTCGGTGCTTAATCCTCGATGCTCGGTTCTCCATTCTCAAGCGTTTTTGTAGCCACAACAGTAATTCAGAGGGATACCGGCTCTGTTACAAAAACCATTCCTGACGCAAGATGGTAAAAGCAGGCAGGTTTTCATTTGAAGTTTTTTATCTTGGCTCGATTGTCAAAAAAATTGGAATGTGCGAAAAAAAACTTAGGCTAAGTTTCATAAACGACATTTCACAAAAGTCCGTCCTGTGGGAGCCGCTTTGTTGCATGCGGAGGGGCAGAAAAAAGGGGAGAGACGGGAAAGCTAGTAGTTGCTTTTCGCTTCCGAAGGCGCCTAGAAAGTAGGCTTAAGTGACAGCCATTCTGCCTGTGTGTGTGTGTGTGTGTGTGTGTGCGAGCGCGCTTGTGTGTCTGTATTTAGGTGTCAGTTTTTCTACATGTGTGTTTATTATTTACACTTTTAAAACAAAAGGTGGCTGATTTTCACAAAATTTGGTATTGACATAAGAACATTCAAAGTTCCCCAAATGCTATACTTTGGAATTTCTCCATAAAGAATAATAACAATACAATTGACCTGCGAAATTTCAAGGATGAAGCCACATTCGCGACACTTACTTTGAGGACCTTGAAGTGATACATTATAACAGACCTGACAGGAGTATGGAAATCTAAATTTAATTGAGGTGATATTCATAGGTTGTAAAAAAAATCATGTCCGTCTTTCTAAAACTGTTTCAAGAGAGCACTCCTTGTTCAACAGAAAACTCTTCTGACGCGCACTGACCACGTGTTCTGTGCGAGATAAAATCCCTGGGTTCCCGTCTCAGGCACCAGAGCTGATAACAGAAAAGTCTCGACAGACTGGGTAAGTGAGATTTTATGTCGCTGTGCTAGGTGGCACGATTACTGGTTTGCTCTGTAAACTTCTCGGCCTAATATACGTGCATGCAACAAGAGAGCAAGAGTTGTGGGTTCGGATGGGAATTTCTTGTTATAATTTTACAAACATATGCTTCTCGCAGTTGTCTTCTAATTGACCGCGACCCCTCTGATGAAAGGCATATCTGCAGTCTCTATTGTCTAATTTTTTTCTCAGCAAGTAACTAAGCAATTGCGTATTTAGGGCTGTTAATCTACATAACTTCAGTCCTCTTTTCTTTCTATGCATCAGTAGTGATATGCTTTCTAAGCTCCATTTGTGTTATTTAACTTAATGCATTTTGTACAACGAAGCATTAATCAATACACAGTAGCAATGTTACCTCACAAAACAAAAATACTTAATACTTTAGAGCTTTACTGTACTTTAGATTTCCCGAGGGATGATTTTAAAATCTATCCACTGAATTCAAACAAATATATTTTACATAAAACGTGATCATGTAATGATAATAGAAATGGGGCTATTACTGATTCGAGAACCATACTGGTTTGAACTATTTGCAAAAACTACGCTTGTATTTTTTTTATTTCCAAGGAATTGTACGTAGCTTTTATACATTAGAATGTCTAACCAAACTTATTTCTTTATAGAAATAAAACCCAATGTAGAAACAAGTACAGGGGTTATGATCCCAGCGTTTTCGGAGCATAAAATCCATTCCTCCTTACACAGTTCTTATTATACCACCCATTAAAATAGTCCACCATATCGTTATATGTTTTACGTTCAGGAGAAGCTTTCCAAGTTTTTATGCCTCAGAAACCTTCCAGGAGTCTGAGCCTATAAAAAGTTAATCTCCCTGGGGTGGCTTACACTGCGCCCCCAGCAATGTTGCTACCATTGGAGGTGGTTTGTGAGAACGAAAGGGAAGTATGGAAAACTGTATTATCTCAAACCCTCTGTAAAAATAAGTGTTTAATTTTGTCATGAAATTAATTAACTGAACTATGTTGTCTCTGAACCTCAGAAACCTATATAACTGGTACACAAGTTTCTACATACTACAGGCATTAAGACATTGGGTCTGTACTACCAGGTCCATAAGCTAGTAATATTGAAGACTTTTGTAGTTTGAGGGAAGAGCAAAGTCGACTTATTAATAGGTCTTGTTCTGCCTCCATTGCTGTATATCACAATCCATTTCCTACATGCCAGTAAAGATAATGTACAGTAGAATCTCAATAGATCAAATGAACGGGACCGAGGTTGCCTCGAATTACAGAAAATCTCGGACTAAATACGTTACTAATATTTTATACGTAAGGCTCATGATATACACATTTTATTAATACTAATATATACAACATTCTTTAGAATATTAATGTATACAACAGTACAACATTGGACTAATAATGGAATATACACTATTAAATTACACTGTAAAAAATCAAAATCTTAGTTCTCATTTAAGACGGAAGAATACACAACGAAGACGTTTGAAAGGAGGTACACTACTACCTGAAAGACACGAGCGCACACAGACATACGCACTTCAGCTGAATTCTGTGCCGTCTCTAGAAACATCCTGAATACAGGTCATCCTCTCCGATGAAAGGAAGCTCGAACTATCTGGACTCCGAAGACTCGAGACTGCACGTTATTTCTGACTCGTGCTAGTTTTGATTTTGAAGGGTCCGCGTTAACTTCTTATTTTCCTTAAGTGTGTTGTTTAAAATGCTGTCAACCACTGTGATTATGTAGCGTTGGTGGCGGATAAATGAGGAATATGAAAACCCGAAGCTGTCTGAGAAAAACATGTTCCAGTGTCATTTTGTCTACTAAACATTCCATGTAGGTTGGCCTGGGATCGAAGTCGTTTCGCCGGAGTGAGAGGCCGACGACCAACTGCAGCAGCCATGACACTGCCCTTGCATAAACTATTTATTCTAGCAATATTACTATATTATTTTCAAAGCGACCTCTGAAAGAATGCACTCCTGCTTTCTCCATTCTTATATTCTCTTATTATACAAAAATTCAGATCCACATAAAGCTTAGGTTTCACTACTGCTGTACAGAATTGTGATAACGTAAAACCAAGGTTGAAGTCTTTCTCCTTTAAGGATGATTTAGAGTTACGCAGACCTACTGGATTCACTCAGTACCACACAAACCTCGCTGAGTTTCTCGTTCAACATTTGATACATAATGATCTGAAGTTAATATAATGATACTTTTTAAGTTTAAGGTACTTAATGATGCAGTAAAAACTTCGTACCGCATTGAAAGCTCAATCACAGCCCAGAGTTTAGACTTAGTTTTAAATGTTGAGTCGGGAGAAAAATGAAAAGGAAGTGGTCTATTTTATTTATTTATTTATTTTGTTTCAAAGAAAAAGAGGCTTTCAATATCGCTGATTATATATCATTTCTTGACAGGACGGCCAGTGCAAGTAAATCGGAAAGAAAGTAGAAGAGGTAATGTCGTGTTATAATGTCAGACATAAAACAACCCTTTTTAGGGAGACAAAGAGGGAACTATAAAAAACCTTAGTAAGTATAAGCGATCTCCTAGCAGACATCAGAACTGGGGACGTACCGATGCGGAGGACTTACATTCACCACACGATTTAATACAGAACTGATTTATTGAGCTGCTTTATGTAGCTACGTGTTATTATATTAGCATGGAGGAATCTGAGAATGGCGGATGACACTTCGGGCAGCATACTTCAGAAAGTTTAAATGATTCAGAGCTTAAACACACCGTCTGCGCGTGCCTATAAACATTCTTCTTTACGAAAGCGATCTAGAATATATGAGTTACACTTGAACTAGAGAAACTATCATGTAATTTGCGAGATCTTTTTTCATGGTTCGACAGCCCCTAGTGGGTCAAGGCCTTCTCATTATCTAGGCTTTACGATCACAATGACACACCACATTCGGTAGGAATCCTCTGGGCGAGTGATCAGCCCGATGCAGATTCCTCTACGTGAAAATACTCAACACTCACAAGAGACAGATATCCATGCCCAATCGGGAACCGAACCTGCAGTCCCAGCAAGCAAGCGGGGACACACCACGGCTTAGACCGCTCAGTCCGCCAGATTAATAATCAGTAATGACGGACACACATCATTCTGTGTTATTTAAGTAAGTACACTTGCCAAAATATTTGTTTAGAAATCTACAATAAAGAATTGTTATATATTTTCGAATAGTGCATTATAATGTATGTGGAGCTAGGCTGGCATGGTCCATTATAAGCTAAGAGATTCTCAGAATTAATGTGCAATAAATGGGAATAGGTAACATAATCCATCAAAGATGGGATTTAAATCGGAGGCCTCTAGAACCAAACGCACGGTTTCTTCCCACTCAACAACTTTAATTAAATAAGGATAATTACAGATTTACTTATATTCTTCACCGAATTAAGATCACTTTTCATTTCATCTTCAGACCTTACATACGGTCGCATTTTAGGCCTATATCCAATAGAGAATAACAAAGTAGATGAAAGGATGAATTTGTAATATGTCTCGTCATTTGCTTCTACATACCAAAGGAAACCATAAAATATCTTAGCCACGACAGTCGGCGGTAGCTTGGCTGAAATTCATATCGGTTAGTTTCGGAATACAAATCTTTTATTGTAAAGTAGGCTGAAAATAATAGACATCCTGCCTCTCTTCTTTCGGGTCCTGGTAGATAACCAGACCCATAAAGCGGAAGTCGATTCACTAACTCCCAGTACATCACTTCAGTCTCAGACGTGATATGACACCATGGGGTGAGATTTGTAGAACAAGTTCTTGCCAGCTCTCTTACGGAGTGAGGAATTTGAAACTTTAGCGCGGGATGAAGTTGTGTTGTGTGAAGTTCGCCTGGTAAGTCCGTTGTGCGGACTGGATTTAGTGTAGGTCAGAGTTCCTTCCCACTCAGATCTTTATCGCCTTGTTCTGCTTCACTCAACTAAAACTCTCAAGTAGAAGTACATGAAAATTATTTTCATAATTTACTGAAAATGTTGCATTTGGCTTGATAGAAGAATGGTGCGAACTAACCTTGCTCCATAATTTATATTCTCCACCAAACGATTAAATTAAGGACGAGGTGGGTAGGAAATTTAGTATGAAAGAGG
The DNA here is from genome assembly GCA_021186555.1 of Reticulitermes speratus. Lineage (NCBI taxonomy): Eukaryota > Metazoa > Arthropoda > Insecta > Blattodea > Rhinotermitidae > Reticulitermes > Reticulitermes speratus. The sequence goes on along the minus strand of JAJKFL010000001.1, from coordinate 32,868,737 downwards.
TAAACAGGAAATACATGCAAAACTTTGAGGAGTAATGCCATAAATAACGAATATTTGAAGTACTCAGACTCAATGAAAAAAACGAGTAAGTAATGTGATTCATCATTGACGAAATGATTTTCGTTAAGACGGGATGGACATGTTCAAACTTCAGAAAGGTATCTCTTAGTAACATTTGAGATGACAAGCGCATTTTATTTTATATTTCAATATAAGATAAAGCTACAAAGAGGTTCAGGGTGGAACATGTATTTCACGCACAGTGTCCTAGCGAAAAAGTATTTAGTCTACTAACATCAACTGAATGATATCTGCTGTACATAATGATACAACTCAAGTTTCAAACATTACAAAACGTCGAATGAGGAGCGAGAGGGCTTTTATTGATACATGGTATAAAATGAGATGCAGAACATTCTTTCACACATACAATGTGCTCCAAAATCGCTTTACCGAGAAGAAAATTGTAACGTCGCTTTCTTACGAATTATAATCACTGTTAAAATCAGTTTAAACCTGTTAAAACTTGTTTATGTATGTTTCTCTTTCGTTTTCATGCATCTCAGCAGTGTGGCCTTGAATTCCTTTGTTGTAGGTACGTAGCAGTGAGTTGCGGTAATGAATCATAAACTGAAAACAGAACAGTATAATGTGATCACGTGTTGTTTTCGGTATGGACATAATCAAAAACAAAGAGTTTTCCCAGAAGCAGGAGGACTTGGAGCTTCTAGGAACGATCATTGAGGCAGAATTCAAGACGGTGGATGAGGACAAAAATTAATGAGCTGCCACTGTCAATTCCGTAGCTGAACGTTGACAAAGGTGTATCGAACAAAATGGCAGACATATGGAACAAATGTCGTAAGAAAGTATTCTTAATTATATTTCTTCAGAAGTGCTTTTTTTTTTTCGATAAAGCGATTTTTGGAGGACTATTTTCGACCTAATGTGTATTTAAGGAAGCACAACGCACTTGACATATAAATAAGTAAATGAATAACTGTAAACACGTGCTATTACATAAAAATATGAACCACGAAACTTGAGATTCCGACGGCAATGAACATGACATGTAGTTTAGTGGATACGGATCAACGTTTCCGAGAAAAATGCTAGCTCCGCTAGGTATAGGTTTTTAATCTTTCTTTTAGTATGGCGAACTTCAAATGGAAGACATCACCTTTTTGTGTCTCTACACCAACGGGATGGACTTGGCATGAAAGTTTCACATTAACTGTTGGGCAGATGTAATTTATGTTTGAATGAAAACACTATAAACTCCAAAATAAAATGTATGAGAAATAGCATGTTAATAAACACTAAGATAGGCTGGGCATATAGATAAGCTTATGCTCTTCGTATGGCAAAACGCGAAGAGCCGGAAGGGAATAATTATTGTATACGAGAAGAGAGACCACGTTGATTTGACGTCTACTGAGACTTCCTTGTTATTGAATATTTTAACGTGTAATTAGAAACAATAATTACTTCGCTGTTGCAGTAGGATACACACGCTTTGCTCAACATCACGCGACAGAAGACAAGTTGATTAAATCAAACATGTCTACTGTAGAAATGCACACATATTGTTCGTGTCTATTTAACATTGCACAAATGGAACCACTGACTACAATAGAGATATACATTTATTCGGAGCTACGTAAATCAAGTAATTTGTGTATGAAGAGTGACAAAGCCCAAATATACACAAATGCAAAATTTCATAAAACTTACTGGTTTATTACAAAGTAAGTTATAATGCTTAAATTCATTGATTTAAACACGGAATCCAGGTATGTGTAAAATTCAATTAAAATTAGAAGCAGTCTTCAGTTGATATTAAACACGTGTTAGCGTGCATTACTGCATTATCTTAATGTGTCGCCAACACCCTGGTGTCAGCACCTCGGGCTACCTTAAAGGCAGGCATTAACATTTTATTTATGAGTACATTTGGGGCGCGATGCCCACTACATTTCTGATAAAAGCACAAAAACGAAGACGATAATAATTTCCAGCGGAGTGGTCTGTAACCTAACTTTGAATCCAGATGAATTTAGGAGTCCACTTTTCTACGTAGATACAGATTTTCTGTCAGGGCTGGGGGAAGCAGTCTCGAAACCTATACCTTCTAACATCAGATCCAATTTAATTATATATACATTCCTGAAATACTTTACCTTTTCTCTTTACAATAAGTTGATACTGCCTATAATTATTAAGGCTTGTTTACTCTTTCACATAAGTTCGTCTAGACAAAGTTAAATATCGGTGGTTTAAAAAGAAAGAAGATATTTAATATCATATATATTAGTGACAACCCGGAGTTAATCTGTGAATAGTCCAAAAAATTGAAGGGAACTATTATTAATATGATTATTATTATATCCTTTTGAATTATCAGAAAACCAATAAACTTTGAAAACGGAGAATATAAATGTAACTCATTTTATCACCAATTTTTTCCAAGACTTTCTTAGTTTTTCCTTTTCAGTGGCTCAAAAACCCAACTCGGTCCTAGGCCGCGTCATTGTTGAGGTTTATAGACCACAGACAATTAACAAACACATGTACGGCAGGAATCCTATCAACGAGTGATAAACCCGTCGCAGAGGCCGCTATCTATATCACAGAAAACAAACACAAGAAACGAGCATTCATGCCATCATCGGGATTCGAAACCGCGATTCCAAAAATCAAGCGGCTGCACACCTACGGTTTAGATCGCACGGCCACCTGAATCGGCTTCTCTCTTAATCGGTAATTAAAATTATTCTCTCCTTCAACACTACATAAATTATCCGTGGGGTCATGTCTCAAAATAGGAGATTCTTTAAGCCATCAGCTCAATGCGCAGCAGACTATGTCTATTTGAACAGGTCTGGCTGATTTAGATAGAATTTTATTTTTCGTTTTCCAAATTCCACTTTCTGATTTAAAATTAAATATTGCAAATAATTTCACATCGATATACTAGAATTTAATAGAATGGGGCTTAGTACTGAAGTATTTTACTCACACAGGTTCTCAAGAATTTCTCGCTTTTATGCAATCCAAATTTCGCTCCTGTGTTCACAGTGCCACTCCAACAGAACTTAAGACTGAAGAATTTCGTCTACATCCTCTACAGTAAGAAAAGTGAAGTTATTTCTCTCCCAATTAGGTCTAGGCCCTCAATTGATCTTTTATCTTATGGATTAATGTACAGATCTGAAGTTTCTTCTACGCTTCAGCACCAGGTTGTGTCCTTTTCATATCTACAGGGTTTTTGCGAAGCCTATGAATGTATTTATCATTCCGCGACAATTTGCTACTGAAACACTTGCAGCTCTGAATTATATGCATATTGTCACAAATTGTGGGGTGGGAGTGAATTGGCATTAAACTGTACACTTCGAGCGTATTCGTCTCTTGGAACTTAACCGGATCACGAACTATGCAGCCGATAACTTTTATGAAATTCAAACCTTGCCTCTGAAATACGTGTACAAGTTTATCATTAAGGCTACCTGCTCAGTATTGTTTATAATTAGGGGAAGTTACTGCTTTCCAGAGCAAGGACACGAGCACAAATTTGCTGAGAAGAAGAGTATTCCTGCCCTTGTGTATGTCCTTCTTTCATTTTTTACTAATTCAAAAACTGTTTTCACCTTACATCCCTCTTATTTTGTCTTTATATACGATTTATTAAGGAAGAAGTCTGTGTCGTGTGCCCAGCGTCCATTCTGCATATAACGCTTTGCTAATCCTCTCTCTAACAATATACTCTTCAGTACATCAAATATATAGACAGCTTATTAGTTACTTTTCTTCTGACATTTAAATTCGTCTATCAAACACATACCTTATGACTTCTTAAATTTTTCATTCCTTTACCTGAATTTCAATACGGTTTTGTGTTTCTTGAACCACACTGTCGTTATCATAGTTTCGCTTCTTTCTTTCTTTCTTTCTTTTTCGAACCACGTATTATGTGGTATCAACGTACCGTATTTTGCCTTGCATAATAATAATATAATATAATAATAATAATAATATAATATAATAATAATAATAATGTCTTTACCATTCCTCATCCCTATGTGTAAAAGGAACTAATAAATTGGCCAGTCGAGCAAATTATGTACTTTTACCCAACAGCTACTTGTTTAGGCTTTACAAACAAGGAATTATCAAACTGTACAAAATATTTATTTTTTTTTACAGCCTGGTGAAGGCTCGATTATGAAGCCAAGACATGCATCTGCTGGTTGAAAATTTCACTTTGTATTTGTTATATTTATTAGTTCACTTAATAATATTAATATTAATAATAATTCAAAACTTGGACACAATATTCTGTGTAGCTATAGGCACACAAGTCGTCAGAAGAAGTTAAAAGCTTCTGTTATGTAAGGCGTATCTGGAAACTATGTTGAAAAAGGTCAAAGATCTACCGAAACTATCTGCACTACACTATCTGGTAATTTTTTTTTTTTTTTGCTCAAGTGACCTAGGTATTCACAGTTTAAGCAAGGATTTAGAGCTTGAATAGCCCCAGAGGGCACATAATACAGCACACCACACAATACAACACGGCGGTCCGACACCCCTCCCTGTCCATGCAATTGGGGTAACAGAATACGAACTCCTCAAGCACAATAGCCACAACGCGATTTACGAACAAAGACAGAGAGCTAGGTATGACAATCCAACTGGAGTATTTCCTTGTCGGAAACGAGGCTAGAAATGAAATCTTGAGCTCAAAGCAGATGATTGCAGTGTCTATCAGAACTGTCGGCTAATGTTTCAGAAAAGGGGCGAGAAAACTCATTAAGACAAAGATAACACTGCAAGATAAACAACAAGATGAATTGACTTTCATTAAAGCAAAGGGACACCACGATAAATGCTAAAATGAAAGGGGTGTAGGATGGAGGAAGAAGAGACTGCAAAATGACGGATGAGAGAAATTCCATTATGTGCCACTCACTGATAGTAGCAGCGATTCATAATGTTTCAGACCGCCTTTCAATAAAGTCCATTGTCTTATATCTGTTACACGGAATGATGACTATTATTGAAAACTGCAGTTACAACTGTACGACTGATTTGTTATTTGTTCTGCACTGCTCTTCTTTGCCAGTACAATGACTACACAGAATTCTTACCGTCGCGAAATGTCAGCCCTCAAAACAGATTTTACGGTTACATCACAATAAATTTCCTCCTGCGCAAAATGCTTCTTAGTGTATTACCTCAAGAAATATACACACAAATGTGAAATCGACTTACATACATAGGTTAAAGGTGTGATAATTTTACCATTCATTTACTTGACTCAAGCGCCGAGCACAGGAAAGGGTTTTGTATCTGACAGGAATGAAGACCTTTTGTTACACAGGTTAGCTACGATAGGTTAATTTGTGGTTCGGACAGTAAAAATACGATATAGACCAAAATATCTTGTAAAAGAAACTTCTTTGACATTGGCACATGCAACTGGGGATAGGAGGATACAATTGGTAACATTTATTAGTTGAGTCAAATAGTACAGGAGGATTTCTTCCGCTAATAAACAAGATGCAATTATGGGAGAGTGATAGCCCTGGCTCAAGTGTTCTTGCGCCTCTGACGAACCACTTAGATTCCCTGTAATCTAGAGCTTGTTCTACCGACTGAAGAGACTTTTTCAGCGATGAATTCCTTAATTTGCCGTGTTGAACTACTCAGACTTAATAAAAGAGCTAAAAACTATGCACTTAGCATAAGTATAAGGAGGTCTGTAATTGTTAAATAATTTTCTTGGCATAGTAAGCATAGAAGTGCGTAATTTGTATATAGGAAGTAATAATGAGAGATAAAGACTAGAGCTGATTGAAGATTATCTGCTAGAAATAGTAATTAAAGTGAAAAGAATTATATGTGTTACATGGCTGTGAAATGTAAATTTTTCCCTATTAAGTGCAGTGTCTTAATTTATAAATTTGATGCAAAAGCTGACGGGAATAACAATATGGCACCAAGTTGTCATAGAAGAGTTTCATTATAATAAGAGTACAGGGCATACACAAAAGAATGGTGCGGTTTCAAAAGTGAATAAAACTTTATTTCTCACCTTACACGGGCACAACATACACCGTCAGCGGCGGAACTGTCCAATTTTCTCATTTGGTAATTACAATCCTTCAATGTGTGACCTGGGTCACACGACACACATCCACACGGTAATCAAACTCATCCCAGACCCGGTGTAGCATGTCCGCTGTAATGGCCTGCAGTGCATGCGTTATCCGATCACGAATTTCATGGATGGACGCGGGCAATGGTGGTACATAAACGCTGTCTTTAACGAACCCCAAAGAAAGAAATCGCACGGTGTAAGATCTGGCGAACGGGGTGGCCAAGGGAGAAGGTTCTTGTCTCCATTTGCAGCAGCACGTCCGATCCAGCGCTGTGGAAGAACACGATTGAGAAGCACTCGTACATTCCACGCAGTAAGCATGAGAAGCGAACTGCTGGTAGCGCATGAGAAACTTGGACAGTTGCCGCCGCTGACGGTGTATGTTGTTGCCCGTGTAATTTGAGACATAAATTTTTATTCACTTTTGAAACCGCACCATTATTTTGTGTATGCCCTGTTGCTACTGATTTTTAGTTACAGCGCTGGTTCTGTTTCAGGTGCATGAGTCCTAAAACTAAATAAAGTGGGAAGATGTTCACAAGAAGTAGTTACGTAATAATTTTGAGGCGTTATTTATATAAGGCATTACCTCCTAATCGGAAGAAGAAGCCGAAAATCTCAAAAGGGATATCCGGTAACCTGGCCTAAATTCTACCAAGGTATGTCCCGATTGCGAGTATAAACATTTACAGCTACAAAAATCTGCTTGGTGTAATCTAATTTAAGATCACAGAGCTCCATACACCTTAGATCGAAACTCCTCCAACGCTCTGTTCCTGGAGATAAAGACACAGAATCTTGCACCTAGAACAGCATCCATCAGGTACTTGTGACAAAGCAGTGATTGAACTTTGAAGAGTTGTTGTTTGCCGAAGCACCCAATTAATTCCTCTCTGTATTAATTAACACAGTCGTGGTGTTTGCTTAGCCCATCCCATTATCTGAAGATACATCCAATTAGATACTGCAGGCAAACACAAAGTGACCGCAACAGTCACGTGTTTCCCAAGGGTTGGAAGCTCATTAGTTTATTATACATACTAGCCTCGTGCCATGAATACTGCAACAGCGCCATGTGATAGAATTCTGAATATTGCCTTCTCTAGGACCCTTCTAAAATAATTATTTTAATGTATTGTTTAACCGTAGAATAATATGGCACATGGACGGATGTTGCTTTTGTGTAATTAGCATTACTACTTAATATTCTGGAGAGGTCCCAGCTCGATTCTTGTCACGGAGGCGAGCTGTCCTAACGGACTTTCCGTCCTTCCGAAAAAACAAATACTGGGCAGGATTACTGCAGAAGATACATACTTTCGAAGAAGTAGGCCTACATGTGCGTGTACGATTAGTTACACATAATTGTGAGCTGTGTGGTCACGGTCTCTTTAAAAATGCTAATGCGTTATGTTATATTACTGAATATAATGAAGATCTTCAACAAAGGTAATGGCTATTCCGGCCAACATTGGAACATCGTACCTTCACAATAATAAGTTACCATATTTACGCCAGTTTAATTGTGTTAAAGAATAAATTTACATATTTGTTATACCTAAAGTACTTCTATCATCTTTTTTCCTGAAGACTGAGACAGTAGTTGTTCGAAAACCTTCTTATCTATCTACAAAACAAAACCCGCCACGATTCGTGTCTTCTGGAATATTAAGCCATGTTTAATGGTAAACACTATTCGGAAATCCTTGACACTGAATATGAAGGCACTACGCTCCTTCGAAATGTCGGTAACTAATTACCAGTCAACAGGCCTAAAGTCCCAGAAGACTTGAATCTGCAACAACCCAGCTTTCATAACCTCTAATCTCGTGGCAAAACGTCATGTCTTAGACGAGATCAGTCATGATAGTCACAAACCCAGGAACTGTATATCCTCACAGAAGAGAAATCTAACCTCGTAACTAAACAATAAAAATTAGTATACTGCATAGATCAACACCCATTTAGTCTTACTTATCATTAAATTCAGGTTCTTATAGCGAAAGAGTGACATCACATAGCCTAAGTTTCTATTTTTTTCTGTGGCACAACAGAACAAATAGGGCCTAGGCCGCTTCTTTCTGAGGTTATTAAGTCACACACAATTCGACACTAACACGCGGTAGGAATCTTCTATTGTGTCATCAACCCGTCGCAGAGGCCATTACCTACAAAAACAAACACATGAGACGAACATCCATGCCTTTAGCGGGATTCAAACCAGCGATCCCAACAATCACGCGGCCGCAGACCTACGCCTTAAACAGCACGGCCAAAGGGATCGGCCATTTTTCTATTATTTAATGCCATAATACAGCATAGCAACACGATAGATCGTTTTACGTATTAAAATGTTAGCATTAGTAAAAAACGAATATAGATGGACAAATTGACTGTGAGATATATTTTATATGACACACTTGCCTGTACGGAAATTAACAGATAAGAAGGAAAATATCTTTATATAGTAAAAATTATAGACTATGAGGAAGGAAAATCATACTCGACACAAATTGATGTGACAGTCCTAAGACAGCCGGTCTGTCTTCTTTATTATTACGAACACTGTCATGACTATATTTTTATCATTATTTGTATCATTACCGTCGTTATTATGAGTTAGTCTCGTGATATATAAATTGTAACTAAATTTAACACGTGCAACATCACACATGTGAATTAAATAAATAAACTAAACTAAATAAACAGTCTTGTCAGTTTGAACTCAAAATATAATTATTAAAATTCATTATAATAGCTCTTAAAATGTAATTATTAAATGTATTAATTTCCTTCTGTTTTTAAAATAAGTAAAATCTCAATATGAATATGGTAAGGTGGTACAACTTCTATCAATTCAGACAAAACATGCTGTAATGTGTAAAACACTTGAACAAGATAAAGTATCTCTGCTGAAACATGTTCTGTTTAGATTGATGAATAAGTCAAGTTTTCGTATGAAAATGTTTAATATTTTAACTATAAAAATTTAGAATACTCCTTGCAATTGATCAGAAATGTACCTCCGTAGGTACAATTCCGATCACTTGGTGGTACAATCCTGATCAGTGGCATCTACCACAAAAGAACTGCCTCTTGCCTTTCTCACCAACGCATATTTCATGGTAACAGACATTACATTTCTTGCAACACACCCCGTCACCATTTTTCATAGATTTGGCAGTGTAATAGTTTAAGAAGCAAGAACCACACTCGTCATCCATTGCTGGCGAATTTTTGTAACAATGAGTCTCTCTTCGGCTCTTGTACCTATGAGATTACTTTGACCACTGGTTATTCACTTTGTCATTGTTGGAATATTACTTTTTTATTTCGGATTTCTTCCAGATTTTGATCCGAGTAAGGTGGGCCGAAGGTTTTGTTTTTCATTTCCTTGATGACGTCTTTTTTCAGGTGTCAGGAAGATGTTCTTCACATTTGAGATACTGTTTGACGCTGAATTATTTGTTGTGTTTGAAGTTGACGCTGTGGCGTCAACAGTGTCTCCATTTTGACTGGAGATTACCATGCGCAATGCCACTGATGAGCAAGATGATAGTGTTGCCTTGGTAGTAGTGACAGTGGCAGCAGTGGTAGTAGCTGTACGGGTAGAAGGCTCAAACAGTGATGCAGGAGCAAACTTCCCTTCTGAAACAGTATCGGCAGAGGAAGGCTTTATTCCGTGCATTTGAAACTTTTAGCAGCACGTCCAACTGAAGCAGCTTTGTTCCACGCACCGGAGAAAACTGCACAAAACCTTGCTTTCGTGATGTATTCATTTTGATGCAACAGGTCTCGTAAAAGCATTTTTATTAAAAATTAGGGTGTAGGACTAAAGGCTAGTGAAAGGTCGTATTCATGCCCATTTTTGTCTAAATGTTGTACATTATTCCCAATAATGAACTAATAATAAAATATTGCAAATGTAACTTTTTTAATATTTTCAATAGATATCGTGCTATTCACCTTCCCTAAAAATACTAGAAACTTCACAATGCTGGGTGTGGCTTGGACGAATCCAGTCGAATGATCTCTTCCCCTTGGGCAACAGCTAAGCTGTATTAAACAATGCATTTTGAAACCCAATTTTAATTATTAGTGTCGATATTAATTTTGTAAAGCATTTTTCATCCAATAGAAATTGTACCTCCTGTAGGCCTACCGATCAAAAATGTACCCGAGGTAGAATAGAAGAAACAATCAAGTAATTCCAAATCAATACGTGGCAGTAACTGTCACACAGGCCAACCATAAGGTGATGTCTGAAAAAGCTGGAACAGAAAGTTTCACTCTAACCTAAAACCAATAACGTCAGTTGCTAGCTAAAACTGGACAGACTTATAACAGGACAAATAGCTAAGCAGCAGTACTAACCTTTCCTCACGAACAGAGTTGCTGCTCTGAAACACAAGCAGCTGTGTGGATGAAATTAACGTAGATAATTCAGCAAGCTTTCCGCACTACGCCACCATAGTCATATAAGTGCTAGCGTCACGACGAAACGAGAAAAATTCGTTCATACTTGCAATAATCAGCATTGTACCTGCATCGACAATGTACCACCTTACTATCTAGTTAAAGCTGGCCTGTCCGTCGCATCTATTCACGTCTTACGTCTCTTCCTTCATTTCGGTAACTCTTCTGCCAATACGTAACTTTTCAATTCCTCCGAATTGTCTCATCAAAACAAATGTATTTTTCCTTGCATCTGCAATTCACTAGGGACAACTAACTGGCTCTGAGAAAAACGCACTACTGTGGGGTGTATCCTGCATTTTTTATGTTTTTTATCTGAAATCCAGCATTCTGGCTCTCACCACAAACTTTGTTTTTCGCCCATAACTATGGAGTATTAAAGCAGGTACTTTCATTTCATTTTGCTAACATTTTCATTGTTATTATACGTAAGAAATATTTATGTTATTAAAAACAAAATACCTATAACTTCAAGCCCGAAACATAAGTAAGTTGCAGCAGAAGAATAGAGTTCCAGGTTCTTGGTACTTTCATGCTTAGGGCGTCCTTACATGTCAAGTGCAGAACTGGACACCAGAAGGTCATCAGCAAGCACTCGAGTGATCAGTGTTTTCCACACAACGGAACTACAAAGTAGCCAGCAGACAATGAACTGACTGCAGTACGAATATCATTATTAGATTACTGTTCCTTTGTTAGGATACCTCTTGGTAAACTCGTGTTGTAATTAGACTAAGAGTGCTGCATTACGCAAACTGCATCTTGTCTCCAAGATTGGAATCGCTGGCCACGGATGCTGGTGCTGCTGCTACTTAAAATTCAAATGGCTGTACTTGTCGTCATCATTAACACAAGGTTTTATCTCGAGAGGATTACTGTCCACAGGAAACAATGACTTGGTAGCTCAGAGCCGTGCTTGCAAAAATCGCGGTTAAATGTTAAGATTCTGGTACATCCATGGCTGGAACGTTTTGACTTTTAGTGTTTATCAGAAGGTTTTTCACAGAGGTGCTGAGATCGGTTCTCGGCCTTTCCCACTAGACATGGAAGTGTTCCTCTGAATAAACTCCGCATTGTGAAGGCATGTAAAATGAGTGTAAGTGTAATTGCATTAATTATTTGTTAGAAAACAAATGTGAAAGTTTTCTGTATTCCTTACCTAGAGGGTACGTACTTCCAAAAAGAGCTCTTTTTATGAATAATAGAAAAAAGAAATATTGACAATTTGTTCTGAATAATGTCTGTGTAATCTATTTAGGTCATCTTTATCTCTAGATAAAAGTTTACCTGACGGGTTATACCATTGGAAAACATATCAATGTTATCACACACACACAAAAAGAAGAATTTGTTGCTGCGGAAATATGCGATTGAGTATTAGCATAATTTATTCGAAACGAAAAAGAATACATTTTTTACTGTCAGCAGGGCGAAACACTTTTGGTGTTTTCGAGCTGTTATTTCTCTTATTCGTGAAGAATTTGAATAGAATCTAAACACAGTAACTACATCCTTTTTTGTTCTATATGGGCTGATGCTTCATGTTTAGACCGTCAATATTTTCTCCGGCATCTCTGGCTGTGCCTTATATCTTGCACTTACCTCGTAAACGTCGAGATATGGTATCATTTTTACGTCTGTCATTGACAGCGAGATATCGTAATACTCATCTTTCTCTCGTAGACCCGAAAACATATTATTTCTTATTCTTATCTCTTAAAAGGTGCTAACTGTTTCTAACGCTTCAATTCCTACGTCACAGAGAAAACAGCGTGTCTCACTTACAAAGACAAATTGCATAAATTAAGTAGATTGTCTAAGATGTTATTTTTGTCCATGTTAAGACAAATTGGAATGTGTTGAAAAATTTCAGTTACAATCCCAAACAAAAAATTAAAGAAATTTCTTCTTGTGAGAGTCGAGTTCTTACATGTAGACAGGCAGACGGACGGCCATGTATGTCTGGGATAGTAGTTATTATTTTGACATGTGTCGTAAGGCATTTCCTAAATTCATTACAATTTCAGACAGCTGTTAATTTAAAAGGACTCATAAACAGAAATCCATCTCCTCGAACATAAAGAGTAAAATAGTAACATGCCTACAAAAAAGCAGTATCTCAGCTGTACTCATGTATTGGCTAATTTGCAATTCTGCTTTATGGAAATAATTCACGTACACGGTGCTTGAAAATAATTATCTGGTAATATATTAACATATACACCTTTACCTCAAACAAAACCTCGTACCAGCCACGTTCAGCCCTATGTTACACGTCTATTTTCGCGAATTGGCCGACCCCGGTGGCAGCGTCGTCTAAGGCATGGGTCTGCGTTCGTTCGATTGCTAGGATTGCGGGTTCGACTCTCGCCTGCGGTGTGGTTGTCTGTCTCTTGTGAGTGGTGTGAGTTGTCAAGTAGAGTTCTCTGCTTCGGGCTGATCACTAGTCCACAGGAGTCCTACCGAGTGTGGCTTGTTTAACTGCGTGTGATCGTAGAGCCTCAATAATGAGGAGGCCCTGGCCTACTAGGGGTTGTTTCTCCATGGGGGAAAAACTTCCCGAACTGCGTTTTATAAATTACGTAGTTTTTAAAGTTGTTTATATGTTTTAAGCATTAACTATTACGCACTAAACAATGTAACAGCATACACAAAGACATTTCAATAGTTTTTTGGCCCCCGGAATAATATGAAAGCCGCTCTTATTAATGCCATTTTCAAACTGGTTATCTATTTTCTCAACTTGATATTGCGTTACTTTTTCCGCGTACGTTACGCTTTCTGTGCGTGACAATTAATATTCAGAAGAAAATACGACGTCTGGCGATATCATTTTCGGAGCTTGCGAGTATGATGAACGGTGGAAAAAAAGGACTCTGTTATTTTTAGCAACGATGTTGTGTGGGGGCTATCGAGCCCCGTAAGTGCTTCCAGGTTCGCTCATACCTCAACTTACGTAGTACTGTAACTCGAATTGTAGAAGAACAATAGTAAATTTCAAAAGAACACTGATTTTATTCAAATTGTTGGCCACTGATTTACGTCTGGACCTGTTTCAGTTTCAGATATTCTTGAATACAGTAAAGCGTAATCACACAATGTCACTAATCTCTCCTCTGTGTGCACGAACTCCTGCTATCCGTCGTAAAGTATAGAATCTGTCTCTCTTCATTTTTCTTCTCGTATGGTTTATGGTAATTCTTAGTACTGTTGGCGTTATGTTGTTGGTAAGGTCAATGGGAAGCTTGAGAAGTTTATCTTGGACATCTAAGGACGGAGAGTGATCCAGGTGAACGTTACGTGTAGCTTAGGGCGACCAGATTGCCTGAGTAAATTAACGACACTCTGAAATATTTCAGTGGGTTATACCCCGTTGTAGGACATGATAATTCAAGTGTGATTCTCATCTTTAACTTTATTGCAGGTGTAGATGTTTAACCATGCTGCATTCTTTCAACTGTCCTCTAGCGACGGTTAAGTCTTCAAAGACGTTAGCCGGGGTCAGTTCAATGTACGGTCCTTGTCACGTAATTATGACTTCCAGTATCTCAACCTAAATGCAAGTCCATGAAAATTAGACTCAATTGTTTCAAATGACAGGCATAAAACTTTTCCTTTCATATAAAAATTCAATTGTGACGTCACGCACCGGCACTCCAAGAGGGAATGCTCAAAAGAGAGTTGCTTAAAGATGTTTGAGAGTATTGATTGTTGCAGGCTTTAAGTACGTAAGACTAAAATGCAAAACAATAGGACATTTCACGAAGTTAACAAAAAATCGGGCATATAAATTTACTCGAAAAGAAGAACATGGGCTTTTGTGGAAAAAACAGGACATGATGGAAATAAGGAGGATGCTTCGCTCTGGAAAAAAAAGAGCGCAGGGAATTCTTCCCATTGTAGAACAAACAATCTTTGCTTCATCTAGACACACTCAATTTTATTTCCTTTGAAAGGCTTCTCATGTGCACGTCGCAGTAATTGACACTCAAAGCCAATGATTAAATACACATTCACTGTTAATTACTTCATTAACCCAAAATTTAATTTTCTAGACATCTTTACGTAAGAGAATGTAAGGTCTCTGAACTGGAAGTCTACCACCCCCGCCCCACTCTTCCTCTAAGCTTCTTCGCGACCTCAGCTGACTGTGAGGGTAACTACCATTGAATACAAAGTTGACTTGAGAAGGGATTGTTACGAGTCATTACCCAGCGCCTGAAATCTTACGTAATACCTTCAACTAACAATCATTAATAAATGTACAATGGAATACAGCAGTCACTTTGTACTTTTAAATGCCGTACACTCGGAAATTAATTTATTTCCTAAGAAACGTTCTATAGATAGCCTAATAATATTATCAAGCCATCTTTAAAGAATAGGTCTTTTTTCGAACAATTACTTTGCAACATCAAATTTTGCATACATTGATGACAGGAACAAATTTCTGCCTTACCGTCAAAAATACTAAGGCCTTAGACCTACTCAAGAATGATATCTATCAACAAAGATTTAGGACGGCTACTTTGCAAACTTTAAGGGGAAACCGGCTGCTTGCATCTTCAGCGTAGAAGGTACGTAGTGAGTTTAGGCTGCCATAAAGTTGGAAATTACTGTTTCCAAAACAGTTGATAACAGTAGTAAATTCATAGCGTCTGACAGACTCAGAAACATAGATGTGCCTGTAGTGGCAATTCGAAGATAAGACAGCAACTTATCAATTTACTTCAATCAAATTCCTACTAAGGAAATAAGCCATAGCTTACGACAATCGAGAAAAGTAATGGAGGAACGGATTACGAAGCTGTCTTAGAATTATTCACACTTTGGGTTACGTTGAAAATAATCACAATCGCTTAATTATACGAATGGAGTTTCAAATCTGTGACGAAGCACTTCGTTATTCATTTTACTTATGAGAGTTGAAACTTCGTTCCGTTTTCGGGCGCGTTCGCGAAAATTGAGAAAAGCGGCTATCAGCTTCGTCATATCTGTCTGTCTGCCTGTCTGTATGTTGGTCTGTTCGCCCGTCCTCCCGCATGGACCAACTCGGCTCCCAATGGAACGATTTTCATAAAATTTGATATTTGGATATTTTCCGACAATCTGAGAAGAAAATTCAAGTTTAATTAAAACCTGACAAGAATAAAGGGTACTTTACATGAAGACCTATGCACATTTATGGTAATATCGCGCTGAGTTCTTACACAAATAAATGTTTCAGAAAATCTTTGTAGAAAAAATCAAAACACATATCTTATATTCAATACCTTTTCCCAAACATCGCGTCGTTTATGAGATAGTGTGGAAGTATATGGTAGAACCGGACAGAGCACTGATGACAATATAATACGGCGCATGCACTTTTTATGTAGGATAACTATAAAACTACATAAACACGTTCAGAATTAATTCATTCTCTAGTCTGTCTTACGAAAGGTCTGTAGTCTCTTTTCAAAGCGAGTTCTCCACAGGGAGCAATTTAGTGCTCCCTCTTTCAATTTCCAGTATCTTCTCTGTTCCTTAAGGTCATCTAGTAGCTGCTTACGTTTTCTCCCTCGTCTTCCCATCACATCTATCCTTCCTTCTAAATTTTCTTCAATCACGTGTTTCAGAAGGCAGTTTCTATGCAAGATTTGACCAATATAGTTAGACTTTGTTCTTTTTATTGTATGTAGGATATTCCTTACCTCCTTGACTCTGTGTAATACTTCATTTCTCACACGATCGGTCCAACTGATCTTCTCCATTATTCTCCAGCACCACATTTCAAAACTTTCCATGTATTTCACGTTCAGTATATGTGATACTTATTTATTTCCACTGCAAAAATGGTTACACAAACACGTTTCACCATTACGTTATACGTACATTGCCTGCCTATTTCTTAATAAATATATTGGCTGTTATTTTAAGAATTACCTAAACACAAATACACAGTGCTTTAAAAGCTATACACGTGAAATGAAATGAAACATATGTTACCACTGTCCTTTAAATAACTAATATAAAATCGAAAAGTTTGCAAATTGTTAATACTTGGTATTTAACTGTGAGCCCACCGGTAATTAAGAACAGAAGTTGTAAAGATTCTGCGTATTTTAACTTATGACACATTGTGCTGAATTAGTAATTATGTTAGTTCACAAAAATTGTAGAGCCGAAAAACGGCCATGCAATATTGAAATATAACGCCTTTGTTTAAACACCTCGAAATTTAGAATGGAATGACCGCTCTACCTGCGTAAGTTGTCTGCATTTTAGAGTTGACCACAGTAACTGACCCTTGTGATAAAACGGAACGTTAGAGAATTGGTAGTGAGGCTCAGGTAATTTTGTCCAGTATATGGAAATGTTGCTTGTCCGGTATTGCCCATTTCATTGCATTTGTTGCCCGTAACCATTGTGTAAAAGCATAAACTTAATTCAAGTGATTACAAAGAATGTTGTTAGTGTGTATGAGTTGGTTTTTTAAACTCTCTTTTTCATTGCTATGTCCTTAGTTTGTAAAGTGTGAGTTTTGGCAGGGCGAATTTGGCAACAACGGGAAATAAACCAGTGTTTCAATGGCTGCAGGCACGGCAGTAGCTAGAACCCTGATCCTGGATGTAGAGAAGCCACCAATCATGCTTCATACGTCGGGGGGGGGGGAGGAGGGAAGTTACCAGTTTATAGTATCGTACTTCAGATGACTGGTAACGAAATATGACAGTCGACCCTCCCATAGACCCAATCAGGCAGTTCCTTAGTTCCTTAGCTTATATACGTAAACAAACATATAAAATCCATAGTACACTGTAGGGGTAACGTCGAAACTTTGGACAAAGACAAGACTTCCACCTAGTCTTCGATGGAAGACACCCAGATAAGTGCTTTTAAAAATCCTTCCGTCTATAATACATCTTCTTCACTTAGCAAAGTGTAGACGAACTTATTCCATGCAGAATGCGTATTTTAATCTTTTGTTTTATTTCCCCTCCCTCCCAGCACTTTTCTCGTCAGTACACCACTGAGTATTTTTGTTAAGTTCCGTTGTTTTGGGAACCATTATTGTTCTTCTTGAGTGCAGGAGAATATTTTATTTGTTTACTCTGTAGAAAGAATTTTGAATCTGGAACAACATACCGGGGGTGAGGCTTCAGTGTCACATTAGCGGAAGCAGATCTCATCAATTTGAAGTTTAGACTGTGAAGAATTCAGTTAAACAAAACCAAGATCATAAAGTTGTTTTCTTTTCTTGTTTAAGGATGTTGTGGAAGAGCCAAGCATCCTGGGGTTATTAATACGTTCTAACATCGAGCGTGTATTATACATGAACATCAATGTTGCAAGCTGTTATTTATAACACTTTAATAAAGATTCGTGCCTTTCCTTTCCGTTTTCTTGGTAGAGTAAGTTCTCCACTGTTATAAGGAAGTTATGTACTTAGCAAGGGTACTAAGTAAATCCAAGATATAAAACTCTTTCTTGACAAGCGAACAATATTTATTTCGTTAAGCTGTGCCCTGTCTTTCGTGGAACCAAAATTGTCATTATCGTATTCACAGACAGCCGGGACTGCACACTCCTCTGAGCCACTTAAATTGGTCTAGACTTCCAAAACTTATTTCTGTAAGATTCATTCCAGCATTATTACGCCGTCTACATTTAAGTCCACCAATAAATTAACATCATCACTCTATACCGGGCGCTGACGTGCTTCTTTCAAATATCTCTTAGCTTTCTTCCATTATTTTAATGGTATGTTCTAATTCTTAGTTACAACGGAAGTGCAGTAAGTCGTATAATTATTTCATACAACATTGAAAACAAAATATATTACACAATTATTTGCCTATACGGTCCTTCTTCTAAGTTCCTCTCTGAACACCTTTAATTGACGTAACTAAAATTTAGAGAAAAAGTTTATGGATTGGATAATAAAAATGCGTTCTTGGCAGACAAATTCCTTTAAAAACTACGAAACAAATTGCTCTTTCACACTCACCTGTGATTGTTGATCATTATGTATCTTTCTATAGTGAGATGGCATTCTGAACTCACGCTGCACAATAGCAAAACTGTCGATTGGAAAAACCTTTCACACAAAACACATGCTGTTCTGCAGTTTACGCCATCTTGCCTGCGACTGCTTACTGAATGCGCCAATAGGGCAGCACTATCGAATACAAGAATTTTCGACCATCAGGGTTCTGACACCAGATCCACTAATGAAATTGAAATGCATAGAAATGTAGGCATTTAAGGGCAGAGCGTCTTTTATAAAGATGTGTATTTTTTAAAGTGTAAATAATGAGTGATTGTTGTTATAATATGACAGCCGAATAACCTTAAAAAGTTTTCAATTAAAAATAACCTCTTGCACTAAAAATTATGGTAGAAGCAATTATGGCATATTCGTCCGTGGCGATGATGTTTTAATATAGACATGACTATTTATGTTATTTTCACCGTACATTTTTAATGTATATAGTCTTATTCCGACAAATGTACACCTTATTATGTCCTATTTAATACAAGCTTATGTCACTAAAGATGTGTAAAGAGTCCTGACGATGAACTGATACAGTTCGAAACATGTCGACTAGTTATTGACATAGGCATGTATTAAATAGGACATAATAAAGTGTACATTTGTAGGAATAAGACTATAGACATGACTATTGTTTTGGGAATTTTCTGTCCTCTTGGGCTTTTCTTAAAGAACAGTATTTTGGAACTTGGTTCTGTGTCCGTCAGTAGGTAAAAATACTCCTACTTATTTGGGCATTTGTTAAGAACTAGTCTGAGTCACAGGTCACCGGAACGATTTCAAATAACTTTCGAGTAACAGGAATTAAGGAAAATATTTGAGTAGCGGATATCAATAGAAAGCCTTCCTTTCCTGCCAAACAATTGAAATAATTCGGGTGATGGCAATCGAATATTTACGAAAAGACATGTAAATTTGTAACGCACAGTAATTTTAAATTGATTTCTTTATTGGGTAACTTAGGAGTTCGACCTGACTTTTTCGACTACCGATCTTCTGCTCTACAAATTCTTGCTTTGCTCCTATATATGATGCGGTGTCTCATTTAGTGCACTGACTGGTTAGAAGCTACGCTGCCTAGTATACGTCAGAAGAGGCGATTCTGAATACTTTAGTCAGTATAGCCACCATTTACTGTTTTCCTTGCAGGGGTTCAATCGTAACAGGTAATCCAGGGTGCCTCAGTCAGTACCACGACTGGACGAGTGGAATTTTCTCCCCACAAGTTTAGAGACTTTCCTTTATGCCATTGCACCCAGAAGGGTCTCTTAGACCGACACTCCTATCCAATTGTATCGGTGGGTGGCCATTTCACCAAAATATAAAGCTTTCGGGGTACAAAACATAAGACACACTTCTGCCTAGTGCCGAGATCAAGAATGCGTCTTCATTTTGTGTTAATTAAGCACAAGGCTAATTTGTCTATATGATATCTGTAAATAACATATCCTGATACACACTTGCAACAAAAATGTAGTGATCAATCAATCCATTACACTATTAAACAGTAAATAGTCTCTTCCCTCAATCAATACTTTAACAAACTTATGCACTTAATACAACACATTCAGAAATAAAATACTCCTAAAACACGCCTAAATTTTTCGGCACCCAGGTGCCAAAATCAGGGAGTTATTCTGACAAAGGAGTAAAAGGTCAGCACGCTTAACTGCGCATTATTTCGGACAATTACAAGATGTGTTCCAAATGAACTTCCGTAGTACCATTCGACTACGCATTATTATATAGTTTTTCTATTGAATTTTTCTTTTGTGCTCATTTATACACGTAAGGTGCGTGCCATGCGAATTTACTTCTGAGATTTACAATTTAACGACAATATATGCAACACTATAAGCAAAACGCTACGCGGGACAAGCCGTACCAGGTGCTTGTCTCAGGTATTTAGTTTAGAAAAGCTGGAACCATTATAAATCAACACGAGTATGGTGTTGTTGTTTTCGCCACAAAAAAAAAAAAAAGGTTTTGTAAACAACTAGTGGGCCTCGTCTACGATTGTATATCTACTTAATGTACAAAAGAGTGGAACGTTTTTGGCCACACAACTTGGGAAATGAACATTTTCAAACTCTGCTTTAATCTTTCACGTCATTTGTTATGCATTGTTTTAGGCGAAGGTAACCTACTGCTTAGGCATAAATCACTACAGATACTAACTATTATTTCCGTTATAATTTTAGGTAAAGACATAACGAACTGACCAACTCCATAAAGTAAGACCATTCTTAGGAATGTCCTCAGCTAATCAAGCAACTTTCCACACTTCTCGAAACCCGACCTTTCCTGGGCCTTTCATCTCAGATGATCATTCAATAAAGCGGAAATATGTAAGATCGTATGTAAACAAAGAAATAATAAGTGCACATTTTTGGTTTCTTTTCTTATGAATCCCTTACCATGTTTATAAGATCCTGTCAATTTTCCCCATCCTACGCCAGATGAATTCAATCCTTTGTTAAAGACATTCCCTATAAAAAGTTAATTTAGATAATACTAACTATTATAATAGTTATGGATATTAATAAAAATTAATTTTACGTTATTTACATATTTTATGGAGGTGCCATCTTCTTTGGGGAAATTGAAGAAAATGTGTATGTTTTTTAAATAAATTAGTATTTAAGAAAGAGAAAGTAATTATTCAATTAATTTTAGTTTAATTATATTTCTTTGTAATTATTTTTTCGATAATTTTTCTCAGGCCCCAAATAAAATTCTTTATGTTTACTTCTCCTCCAGAAAATTATGTCTTCTTAATTCCGATAGTAATTGCTTGCCTCTGAATTTTTTCACTCTGTTCCATGCAAAGGTACCAACATCAAATAAAGAAAAAATATAACAGCCAACATATTAAATCGGGCTTTAGAACGGTTAAACTTGTTACCATAGTCTGATCATCTTATAAGCTCCCTCTTGGTTTTAGTAACGTGGACACAACTGTTTGCGGTTTTTATTGGAAACGCGAGGTGAATTTTAAGCAGTTTCTTCAGGGTAAAGCGACTGGAGCGCCGCCAAATTGTCCCCGAGGAAGTAACGCGTAAAGAATAACAGCAGAATGTCATCACCATAATACCACAAGCCGGCAGGCACTTGTTGACTTGTGGTTTTCTAAGTCACTCCAGCGACAGGCTTTAACGTATTTGCTTTCCTGCGGTACCCACATCCTACCGCCCACGAAACTTGTTTCGTTACTCATATGCAGTTTCGATTTGCGTTTACTTTAGATCCGGGCTGTAACCTCTCGCTCTCTCTCTCTCTCTCTGTCCCTTCCTTTCTCGTATTCATGAAGAATTTTTCTGGAATGACAAGGCATTTGCTTATTGGAAGTAATGACGGATGTTGGACGAAGTCAACTGTACAGAAGAAAATTAAAGACATGATTAGATAAAAGCAAAATAATTAGGTCTGGCATATATAATGCGTGTAGTTCCAGGCAAACTTTAAAATAATCATCACAATAAAGATTCTTATAAACTTTTCCTTAAAACTTCAATGTCGTTATGGCAAATATTATGAATCCTAAAATTTATTACAGTTATGGCAACTGATTCTACAGGGTATAATCTTAAAGCGGAACCAACTTACAGGAACTACAAACCCGCTTTTAGCTGTACTGCTTAGAGACCGATGACGCCGCCCGCTCTGCAGTAGCTACTCAGTCGCACGAGTCCGGCATAATACGGGATTACACGCCGTAGAGCAGCGACATCAATTACCGCACAGCAACTGATGATATTCTCCGCTTTGAATACTCATTTCGGCTTTAAAAAATCACCCTGTCACTAAAGCTTTAAAAAGTGACCTCTCTGTGGGATTGGGACATGTGATTATCATTCCTCTAAGCTGCTGTGAAAGAAACACCCTTGAAGTTTACTAATTCAGAGTTCGTGGGATTTACCCATTGAAGGTATTGATTCCATTAGACATCGCTTAACATCAGAAATAAACCCAATAAGTAGAACAGGCAACGTAACACCATCACGACACTTGGCGTGACTACAGGGTAAGTTCACCGCGTGCTAATGTTTAACGATATCCGAGTGTTTCACGAGTCACTGCGAGTAGGTTATTTATGTCAACACTGCCATCCAGTGCTCAAATAATGAAATAATCAGGAATAAATTACTTTGTGAATATTATTTCGATATGTACTTTAAACCTTATAATGAATGTAATAAAGTGTTGGTATGTTTTTGATTCATTGTTGAACAAGAATATTCAGTGCTGTGAATTGTATATAAGGAACATCAAATGAAACCAACAGGCATTATCATGAAGACATCAATTTACCATGGATACGTATAAGAAAGTAGGCTATTAAAAACTCAATTTCAAATTTTGAAGTTTTTTCATGCCCACGAAATGGTTGTCACCTAAATGCATTACATAACCAATAAAGTAAATATATACATTTTTGTTATTTTAACAGGCAAGGAACGGCAGACATGACAGTTGCATTCACATTTTTTCGGTATACCTGAAAGTAAAGGGTATACTTAGGAAACCAAAGCGAATGTAAATTTTTAAAAATAATACCGGATTGTGTATAAATATACTGTGAGGATGTAGGCTGGAGTCATCGTGTTTGTCTGTTTTAAATGCAATTAAATAAATTTATTACTATTTCTCAAACATGATAATGAAAATAAGCAGTTTTTTCTTTGCCAATCTTGCTTCAGTTACGAAGTAGTAGATACAAAACAAACAATCTCAAAATAGTTATACAAGCTCTCTAACCCATGGCACTTTTCATGAGTTTTCGATGTCTCTGATGTTACTAGCGTCAGATTTCAAATTCCTATAAAAGAGCTGGGGAGAAGAATAACAAATACTCAGATCTGTGAATTATGAAATATCTCCCAATTAGGTATGTTTTAGTTTGACTTTCTAAACAGTTTGACCTAAATCTAATGTTGTAGACGTATAATCCAAAGGTTGTCGTTTCAAAATTAGAAAAAATAACAGAATAAATTAGTTGCTTCTAAATATTATTACTTATTTTTAAACTCATTAAACCTCATACAACCTACATAGTTGAAATAACTTCCACAAGGAAGAAAAGAATAAGGAAAATATAATTCAATTCCTAAAACGTTTATTTTAAATCAATAAAAAGCGGCGTCACTGCTTCCTTACGCTGAGTTCTAACAATTTCGTTCAATTTTCAACAACAGTATGATCTCGCTTTAACTTAACCTCGCGTCCACTGATGACCACTGGCAAAAATTAATTAAATATGGACGTGCTAAGGCCATTACCTGGTTTATTTGCTGTTTATAAAACCTCGCCACAAACCTCAGTGTGATTACTATCACTGTGTGGAAAGTACTCATTCACATTCATTGGCGGATCCTGCAGCAAATTAGCATAATCCCAGAGCTGATTTATATCTGCTCCTACCGAATCACAGACTGGATGAGTTAATGGATCCATATGCCATGCAATATTTTATTCAGCATACCAGTTCAGTGTGGAGCGAAACGTCATCAAGAGAGTGAGGTGTGATATACGGGCTGGTGCACGAAGAATCAGAGAGTTATACAGCAGTCAATTTGTTGAGAGACAATTATGCACGGAGGTAGATATTTAAAGACGCTTTGCAAACTACGTTCGAAAAATGTGCCAGGAATTGTGTCGTGTGTCCGCTATGTTTATCGTATAATTTGACTAATGTTAAAATAAATAACTTTTAAATGCTTCGTGACGTAAGAGTTACACCTGAAACGAAGAAAGTACATAACACATGGAGATCTATATTGTATTAAGTTTTGTGTAAAGAGGTAAATTCTTTTGAGTTTACGAAAACAAAACACAACCAGTTCGTTTCTGGCTTTATTTTTGAAAGCCCAAAGTATTTCTACATTAAACCAGCATGGTCATTTAAAACTAATAACACTTTAATTCTCCTTTTGTGACAGAAGAAATTATTTTAGTGCATTTTCCTTATTTTAAAAGGGTACGTATTTTTATGCATACAAAAAATTATGTTTACTAATAAATTACTGGGGTAAAACATGCAGCGTTTTGCAAAAAGTAACCACTTTCTTTACAAAGAAAATCCTGATAATTATATTACAATAATTTATTATTCATATAATAATATTTTCCAAAATCAAAAACATATTTTTCATCGACAAACCGCCGTAAAGTTTTGTTTTTAAGATAAAATGGAAAGAGAACTATTTCTTTCACAGGCATTTTTAGACGTTAAATTATTCAAATCACAAGTTACTGGGGTTCCTGCGGAAGAATTTCGTTTAGTAGAAAGGAAGGTGTTATGCGTTATTTAGTTGAGCATTCTGGGCATTATCTTTTATTTTGACAAGGAGCCTTAAAAAATTCGATTTTCGTTCTGAGTTATGAAGTTTTTCTCTTAACATTAAAGTTTTCACTTAGAATCAAGGAGAGTTAAGGTATTCTTTAAATACTTCCGTCCATAGTACATTAATTAAAGTTGTCAATAGTGTTTGTCAAATACTAATATAAGTGGCTACTTATGTTCTTCATATATTTACTAGATACCTTCAGTGTCAGATGGGCTGGCAATCTTCCTATAATTATGATCTGGAATCTCAGAATTTCCTACACATTCTTACGAAACTATTTGTGATTTTTAAGTCAACACGTTCCACACAAATTCGTAAAGTTACCAAGAAGGCCTCGCTGCATTAAGTAATGAAAAGCATAAATCCTCAGTCTCACTTATCCACACTCAAATATACTCTTCTCACAGATATGTTGAATATCGTACCAATCATGTGTGTTCTTTTTTTCAGTTTCTTTCATTTCGCTCTTCATAAAATGCCTGTTCCCACTATATAATAACGTCCTTTGGATGTTTGAGTTCTTGCATTGAATTGTACGAATATTCATTAAGAAGATCTAGACCTACTCCTGCTAAAAGTCAGGAATTACTTTTAGCATCGTGGGTATGATATTAATACTTGTAAAATATTGTGTATTCAGGACGCCTTGTCATTTTTGAAAAGAATGGGAGAGATGGGATCAACAGATGAACCACGTCTCCACATGAAAGCTCATCTTAACGCCTAATTTAAAAATGAAAATCAAAGAGTAGGAAAAATCTTAAAGAATTCACTCTTCGAATTTTGAGGCTCTCGCAGCAGTGTGTTTGAATATAACCTTCTTCTGTGATATGAGGCCGCGTTACTATGCGGTCGGTGTCAGATGTTTCTAGGCAAAGTATTGGTCTCATCTGCAAAGGCTGAAATGTTCGAGAATACCTTTTGGCCCTTGAAAATGGCCTGAATGCCTTGACTCGAAAATTTGGGACCGATTACCCAATGGTGTGGCGTCTTATCCCAGAAGATAAGAATCCTCAGAATTTCCTGCTGTAATTCGAACCTCAAATAACTGAAGAGAAGAAGGCATAATCGTACAGGACAGAAAAATATTAAGATGGATATTAACGAGATTGTGAGAGTGTGAGGTGTATTCTTCTGGTTCAAGTCAGGGACAATTTCCAGTCCCTTGTGAAAACTATAATAAAAATTCCGTTTCATTAAAAGAACGGAATTTCTTGACCAGCCGATCGACTGTTATTTTTTTAAATATTGTACTCCATGGTGTGTACAAATTAGTTACCACGGCTATTTTTAGGTTAGCTTTAAGTCCCTCTGAATTTCTCCTTTGAAATACAGATGCATTAATTTTGCAGCTGAATTTAATATTTCTGTATAAATATATTTATACACTCACACGTAGAGCTACCGAGCAGTGAAGAAAACACGAATCGAGCATCAAACAAATTACTGATTTGAAGTGCTCGTTTCTAAAAAGCAGAATGAAATATTTCGTTAAATTTATCTCTAAACTTTCATTAGCGAAGAAATTTTATGAAGGGCTATAAATATCCTCCCACGAACGAAATAGCTTAAGGCTCAGAGGCGGTCACACCATGCACAAATAAAGGGCTAAAAATGGTATCAACCCATGTAATCTTACGAGTCCTCGAAACCGAACTACAGAAACATGAGTGATTCTGTGATCACTGTGCTAGTCAACAATACAGTTTCACCTGTAAAGGTGGTTTATATGGCGTGGATGAGAAGGTGCAGATTTTTTTAAAATTGTGAGTAGCACAATAGGGTAAGTGGAAGGAAATAAAATTTATTACTGCCTGTGCATAAAAAAAGTAAATTGTTATTGAGTGCTTAAAACCGTTCCTATATCTGTTCTAAATATTCCAAGTACCACTTCAAAATTAATAATAAATGAAGACTAAAAGAGCAATTTTAATGAAAATAGAAGATTTGCGTCTTAGGTAGGAATATTAATTCTATTAACAGACGTCTGGATACTAAATCAGACAGATAGAAACATTACCTACAAATAACAATTAACAGTCTTTAGTTATAACTCTGTTCAAAATGAGATGGATACAAAACGTGTATTTTACTAGAATTGTAATTATTTTCGCGTCCAAAAATCCCTCGAAGTTTGCAAAATATAGAATAAAAGTCGTTAAATGAATTATGGTTACAAAGAGAGAAGGACTGAATACTGATTGCGACCTATGATGGCTATCTATGTTACGTTACATGCAAAACACTGTGCAGTATCGAATAAAGTGGAAAAGTAATTAAAAGGGAAGAGAGTTCTGAAAAGGCTATCGTAGCAGGGTACTGTGCCAGTATAGGTCTGGACAGACTGCGATAAATCTCAGACAGGAAAACTTGTAAGACAGTGTTACGTCTATATAATAACCAACACAGTTTCTCCAAGAAAGGTTATAGGAAAGATTGTTAACAGCGGTTAGGACAACAAATACTCTGGACAAAGATTCGAGAGTGTGAAATGATCACACTAATACACGGAGGTCAAAGAACTTTTAATGGTAAGAGGAAAGGCGGAAATTAAAGAAAGAGGAATATAGGTATCAAAAGTTACGGAGTAAGGAAACGGGAAAACTATAAATGTGGAAACTACTCAGAATCGGAAGAAAAGAACTTCAAGCACAAAAGTTTTCTTACAAAGCCGAAATACGTTGCGTGTCCTTTGGAGAAACGTTCGTTGAGAAACATTCAACTAAGCACTGACATTTACTTGCAGACTGTTACAGGTTCGGATCCGTAGGATTACTGACTTGCATTTGAGGTCATGAATTTTTATGTTTGGAAGCTATCTCAATCGATCGGGAAAATGGAATCGCTTCAGTGTGAACATGACAGAGTACATTTTAATTTCTGCACAGTCCTCAGACGAGAACGCAGATTCTGGAGTAGAATTATGCATGGAAATGTATTTCTGGAAACATTTCAACTCTGTGCGGTCATTTAAATGTAGAGCTGGGATCTGTGCATACACAAACTGAGCGGCAAGCATCTGATCACACAACTGACGAAATCTCATTCTGGCTGAAGTACCGTGAACCGGGATTCGCTGAAAGAGATTACAGGGTTTACAGGTAAATGGCTGTTTCGATTTCAGCTTCCCTGAAGACGGTTGTTTCAAGGAATTTAGGCCCATAACTACTCTGTATCAGTTTAGTGTAGTGACGTCGTGCAGGCTACGTTGGGCTGGGAAAGTGGGGAAAAGTGTACACACAGAATTTTTTGAACAATCTCTTTAAAGAAAGTCACATGACGAAAATTGAGGGATAAGGTGAAGCTGCAACTTAGGGAGTTATGTTATAAAATTCGGAGTTGGGCTCAATACTTTTATGTAATTACAGTGATGGACTTCTTTATTGGTGCTGAATTCCCGAATTTTACTATTTAGGATTCATTTCTTAGGTAGCTGGTTAATAACAAGTGCAGAGTTTAAAATGAATCTAGTAAGTTCCGAAGACGACTAAGTAATAAAGCAGGACGCACGCCACGCAATTACTCGAGTCAGTACTCCACATGCCGAAACATGAATTCGGTACATCTTCTTTCAAATATACACGTATCTATTCTTAAAATAAAGGAATATATGTCAATAACGAAGTTAGACACTAAAATGATGATGCAAAAATACATAAAGTCATAAAGGATTTTGTTTATGTAGTTATAAGTTTTTCTTTGCTTTCCTGAAGATATGGTTCAATTTCTGATTTTTCTAAATCCAGGTATGTTATTCTTTTTCTTTCTGGAATCTTCACAATTAACAATGTGATACTGATGCCTAAAATATAACAGTCACAAAAATTCGTATCCACATTAAATGAATTCTGCTTGCAATTTACCACATTATATACATATGCAGAAACATATGTATATAACGTATATACACTTGATGAGGATGTTATTCAGCTTTCATTAAAAACGTTTAATACGTCTATATAAATAAGGGTAACTCCGTCAGTGAAAGCTGTGGACACAAGCAGAGATTTCGATTCCTGTCCTGATTTCTTGACTACCACAATTAGATGTTTTTATGTGATATTCAGTTGTGAGCAATATAATTATTGCAATAATGTTTCCTTGGACATGACCTTTTATTACGTTTGTTAGCAATATATAGGCCATGAGATATTCTACGACAAAAGATGAACTGGTTTCCATTTCCACTGACTAGACATAAAAAACAATAACGTAAGAGGGCATAAGTCAACTAGAAATATGAAAAACAAATAAGCCAAAGGTTGAGGTAATATTATGTTTTAATATAAAAGGGAAAGCTTTTCCCAAAAAAAAGTAAATCCTATGTAAACTAATAACCTATACCTCCATCCCAGTGTTTTATTCTAAACCGTTAAAACAATTAGGATGATAATCTAATTTTCATTTGTGTGAAAGACAATGTAATAATTCGATTGACAAGGATTATATATAATAATTTATGCTTATATGGAGACTACGTTACGGTTCATAGTACTTAACAGCAAATTTGATTCCATATAGATATGAAGGACCTGACAATATCTCAGAATAATTAGTCGAAATATGTTGTCTCATGTGTCTAACGCAATTAATATGAAGATGTGTCAAGGTAACATTACTCCACTGAGTACATCAAGAGCAGTTGTGGGTCTCAACCAATCAAAATTTCCAGTTACATATTCCATCTTTTTCATATTAAAAAATTCTAATAACACTGTTCTAAAACACCGTTGGTCTGTGTTCTTTCCTTAAGTTTACAGTTAATTACTGTCTATTAAATCAGGGAGAAGTTTAGTTTAATTTTATTTTATTTTGGTTTACTCTTTTTGCTTTTTGGAAGAAATTTAAAATATTTTAAAATCTTTCGTTATTATAAATACTCTATGAAAATTGTATACATAAGAGAAAAATAGTCTATTAAATGAAATAATCAATGGACATTTATTCATCTATGGCGTACCCAACGACACTGTTAGTAGATCAAACGTTTTGTTTTCCAACTTGGTAAGAAGATCCGCTGATGATAACTTACATAGAATTCGGCAGGAACCGAACGTGCATTATTTCCCCCTTTAAAGCCTGGCTGTTGCTACTTTTGCCGTCACGTTTAACAATAAGAACCCTTCATTCTGCCCACAAATACGTTTATGTGTTCCATAAGACTTACAGATAAACAGCCATTATTTTCATCCTTAGTTTTAACCGACTGGTTAAGTGATTTTCTCGCTAATGGAAGGACACTGCATTCTGTGTGCGTGGTAAGAACAGAATCTTTATATATAACGCAGAGTAATAATAATCTCCAAAGGATTGCAATACTAAATCATAATTTGCATGAATCGGTACACTAAACAAAAGAAAGGGCCCAGTGAGAAAATTGTGTTTCCTGCCCAACTGAGAACAGGAACGAACCTTCTTTATAGAGGCCAGCAGATTTACTCCTTGAGCAAAATTTTTCGTTTTGATGGAGTGGTATCACGTGTTTATCGAGCGTTCAGTTTTATGCCAATGCGCCTAACACGCAAGATCTTTTTGATTAAAAGTAGCTCACATGGCTAAAGTTTCGGGCTTTTATGAAGGGTGGCTCTCAGATGCTGAACTTCTGGGTCGTTACACAATGTGGCGTAATACTGACTTTGGTTCAAGTGCACCCATGTTAAAAGAATTCCGTCGCCCTGAAGACGGAAACGGCGCGGTACTTCAAATTATCGAAGCAAACGTATCTTACACTTTTTAAAAACACAGCAGACTCTCATTTTATCTCCTAAGTACTCGTAAGCTTCTTAACATCGTAGGAGACAGGCAAACTTCTTGTCAAATAAATCTATCATAGGAACAATCGCTAACGTGTGGTCAAGCAGATCATGGTCTGCATGAGGCGCAGTCACGCGGACCGCCAAGATTGTGTTCAACTACAAACATGTCTGGGTATGTGACAAATGAATCCAGAGTACAGCGTAAGGGACAGTTCCATTACGATATAACTTCATGCAGCAGAAGGCTGGGTAAAAACACCACTGCAGTGTTATAATTTTTGCTGGGAAGATTGGACAGGGAGGATGATATATGTGCACTCACAAATTCCTTACACTTGTTCCGCAGGACTGTTGAAGTGGCTGTCTTTAAGTCATAAACTCTATCTAAAGCACAACTAGGCGATATTTTGCGGCAGTTAAGGGTGTAACCTGTGTACTGCGTAAAGAAGTACAATGAATCAAGACAGCAATTCCTCTGTTCCGGCAGATGATCCTTTCGGATACTCTGTCAGTTTCTAATAATCGTGAAACCAACGTCCCAGAAAAAAAATGCAAAAATAGTTTAATTAAAAGTAATGAAGTTGTAGCAATTTCGTATTTTGTCATTTGTTCAAAAGAACGCAATTCAAAGGAACGTTTAGATAGAGATCCATGCGACAACTTTTAAATTCAAAATATGTCGATGCTCTTTGACTATCTTATGTCAAATTGTTAAACATTTAAAGTACCTGATGAAAAGAATCACACATTTAAGCTTCAGAATATTTTGACCCGAGTTCAAAATCCGAAAATCGAAGGGATATTTTTCATTGCAAATGTTAATAGAAATGCAGATTGTTTTGCCTATAGAACTTGATCTTTTACTTACT
Organism: Reticulitermes speratus; assembly: GCA_021186555.1. Classification (NCBI taxonomy): domain Eukaryota; kingdom Metazoa; phylum Arthropoda; class Insecta; order Blattodea; family Rhinotermitidae; genus Reticulitermes; species Reticulitermes speratus. Next base: position 32,837,091 of record JAJKFL010000001.1, on the reverse strand, counting down.
TGAGTTTCTACCGTTTAGCTTTCTTTCCATACAATTTTCGTAACAAGAAAACTAATGTTAGAAGACCCCTGTACATTCGGTAGAATGGTTCCGTCCATACGGCTGTGCCTATCCTCTTCCCGGTTATCATAAATTCCTCCATATCACATTCAGTCACATTGTATTGCAACCACTTTATACTTAATTCAAAGGACGACTGTCTAAATGTCCCTAATGCTGTAATGCAAACTAGTCTTCACGCAATGCGCACTGTTTCCACAAACAAGTTTCTGAAGATGGAGTCATATCCTTGCAAAGGTTACATCCGTTGTGGGGTGTCTCATGCATGTCAATCAGATGTTATTGTTGCTTCAGTCACTTCTCTTGGAATATTCTCTTTGTAAAAAAATAATGTAGAATCTAATGACGACCGTGACTGACGACACAAGTAAAACCGGTCCTGAAGAGAATATTACGATCCTGAGCAATATGGGAGAACGTACATAAGGAATCTAGAGAAGACGTGTGAGGACATGTCAGAAAACACCAAAAAGAAAGAGCAGTATCAGAATTAAAGTACCTGCAGTGTACTGTATCACATCACACAAAAAAGACTAAACAGACCAGGACGCGTAATTCGAATCTTCAGTCCGATGAATAGAAAAGGAATCATCATTCTCCATTAAACCCCACCCCTACGCAGTCAATGCCACATTATGTCGAAAAACGGAATTAGGTGGGGAGCACACCGTAAGCCCGCAAAATCTTAATCTTGCTAGTTTTTTAAATCTTTTCATCTCTGATAAAGACATATAAGTTACGTCGACTCCAGTTCGACATCGAATTACAGCAAGTTTTTCGCGACTGAAGTTCGCAGAAGTGGCGTTATCAGCAAGAAGCAATTCAACCGCTTAACGACTATATGAAACTCCCAGAAGCTTGCGGCTTTTCTGTGTTAACGTGTCCGGTAAATGTCCTCGGGCGGTTTTCTCTTGAACATTCATTGTATATTATTAAAATAGCTGAAATAAAACTGGGAGAGCATGTACAAGGCCCTTTCTTCTTGCTCCGGGGTTGTGATTGTGCAGTAGGTTGTAATAAAACACCGTAAATTCCAGTTCTATAAGACTTTGGTAAAAATGTATGAAAAACTTATAAGCCTCAATTTAGTTGTTACACTTTCTAGGGAAAAATTATCTCCGATTCTCCCCACATTTTTTTCTACAGTCCATTACTCACTAATTAAGGGAAAGGTGTTACAGTCTTCTTCAAATAGAGCTGAGTGTAAACAAGCACTTTAAAAACTCGTGGAAACAAGTAATACGTGAATAATTCTTCCTGATACTTGTGCAGCTAGTCCAACGTTCAAAAACACGTATGAGGAATATAAAAATAAGCAAGCTAAATAAAAATTAACAACACCAAAAAAGCGAATATGATTTCAGCAAAAACTGTTGTTAAAATTTGGCGAAGTACCTAAGATGCTTCTTTAAAATACTGGTAACCAAAAATAGTGGATGAAATTTTTATTGCTAGTGCATGAAAATCGATAGACATACCACTGTTAATAAACCTTCTGATCTAGATTATGAGCACCCGAGACAAAGCAAGCGCTCTTATTATGAACGTTGATAGTGAAAGAGAATTTGTGAAGCCATGTCTCGGCGGAGAGGAAGAATGCAGTCTAGAAGGACTGCAGTGTTACGTGGACATCACATGTTGCATATGAGTGAGAAAATTCTGATAAGTCGTTAACAATCGACAATAACTCACTGTAAGTAAACAACAACTTAGGAAATAAAGGGTAAAACTGTAGTACTCAGGCAAAACCCGTCCTAGTACCACTTCCTTCACAGCAAATCTCATATGGATTGGCCTTTGATTGAACCAGGCACTTCACAGTAAGAAGCCAGCCACTTACCGCTTGGGCCATGGCACATCCTTTACAATAGTAGTATTCGAATACTATTAGCAGTTCCTTCAGGATAATAGTGTTTGGCCATGCTAATTCGAAGTCGTAAGACATTTGGCTTGTGTTCCGAAACAAATCGATTCCAACTAGGTAGTAGTAGTAGTGGTAATAGTTGCATATAGTAGTAGTAGTAGTAGTAGTAGTATCAATGGTAGTAGTATCAGCGTAAGGAGAAGGAAGTAACCAAGCAGTAAGTAAAGTTTGGAAGTAAAGGTTATAGAAGTGATGGAAGAATGCAGATGATGAGTCATTATTTTTGCCTTTGTTCTGATGTTGTTAGCATGATCACTACAAACATATTAGGTATTGAAAAACCTACTCCTACTACTACTGCTACTAACTACTACTAACAATAATAATGATAATAATAATAATATGAAAAATAATACCCTAGGTAAATTTTCTTAAATAAATTATACGTCTTTACAGTACAGAATAAGTAAATTATGAGATAGTCTCAAGTAATAGTCATAAATTTGTTGGAAAATTTTACAAAGAAAGTTTGGTGAGTTCTTGCGTAATTCCCATCAAAAGTGAAGTTCTACTGTCACAAATTTGGATGAAATCGGACTCAGTTCAGAGAAGTTAGTTAGAAACCGCACAGAGAAGCAACAAGCATTGACGTAATGACGGTGAAACAAAGGGAACTGCAGAGTGTAGCGTTACTAACTGCATTGTTATTCTAGCTTCTTGTGGACAGTGTAGAATGCTGTAACACTGTACAGATGGAAATTCTCTTGTTGCAGCACCAGAATTCTCTCAAGAATAATCTGTGCTTCATTTCGAAAAGAGTCCACATCAGTCGTAACAATAACTGGACTGGATACACTGGATGACTACTAACCATTCATTTCTAGGAAAAATTTCCATGCTACTCGTGCTTCATTTCCATAAATTTCTATAATTCTAATAGTCCTATAAATCTACAAACATATTTAAATATGAAGATCTAAGTCGTCTGGAATATGATGCCTTGTCGATAAGTATAGTGTTACCAACGATTAGTGGGATCTTACTGCCTCCATTTTCAGGGCCCAAAACTTCGACTACTCGGACCCTGAAAATGGAGGCTGCAAGATCAATCGAAATGTTAGTATTTATCAGTCGAAACGTCGCCGTTTCAAGAAGACTTGAATTTCCATTGAGCGTGACTCTACGACCCTCAAATATCGCAATGTTCATAACTGTCAAATATTTCTACCACAGAGTTTGCCAAAATCAACTTTTCGTCTGCATGTTTATGGATTCCTGTCTGAAACACCTTAAAGGATTCTGACCAAATTTCATAAGAAAATTGTGAAAATGTTTAGGGTGAACCACACAGACGATCTTAACGGTCCACTGTTAGATTTCATTGTAAAGTTACGTATATCAAGAGATCAACAAAAATGTCTCTCTTGTAAGTAACTTTGTTGAAAGACACTTTCTTGTTATTTCAGGATTTTGAGAGTGGGAGACACTTCATAAAACTTCGGTCTACAGCCATACGAATAATGGTGCGCTGAAAAGTAATAGACCTAACTGATTAGTGCCTTGGGATTTAGACAATATTTGCATACGGAAAGTGGAAATGATGTCAGGTATTCCTTCTACAGTTGTACTTTATATCACGACATAAATACTAGCATTTGTCAGAGATAAAGTCTATGAAGACGACGTCCAGCAACATAAAAATAGAAATGATCACTGCGTAAAGAATATCAGCGAAAATGAACTGAAAGTTACTTATGTTTCTCACTGAACAAACTTGATTCTCCAGTGGAAATAAGGAGTTCACTTTCATTACATTTAACTGCATAAGGTGTGGTATGCGGAACTCTTCTGAGTTCTCCCCGAATTTCCTGAGAGCATTCTATGCAATCTCCTTCACTGTCAATCAAATAAAATATTTATCGGTTGAGTGAAACCGAACAGAATTCTACTTCCGCTAAGGCTTCGCCAATAAGAAAGGAAGTAGTAATCGAAATAATTATTTACACATAACGTCATGAAGACTAACTACTTGTAGGGAGCAGAATTTCCTTGAGAGGCTACCAATTTATCTCCTAGTAAAGAAATTCCGCGCATTTTGTGTAACCTGAAATTTATTACCGTCGTCACCAAATACCGCCTCCTACCCACATCCTGAGCCAGATAAGTCCAGTCCTTGTCCTCGCATCTTATTTTCTGAGGTCTATGTTAATATCATCTTCCCATCTACGCCCACGTCTTTCAAGAACGCTATGAAGAAATATAGGAACCAGAAATATGTAAAAGAGTCATTCAAATGAAAACAGGAAAAATTATACAAAGTTATTTATCGCAAAAATACATTACAATAACATTTATTTTCATTGTAGTCACACTACGTTCTACACACCTTTTCCAACGTTCCACTGAGGCATAAATTCCTCGGGAGAAGAAGTCTTCTGGTTGCAGTAGCAGCCAGTCATGCACCGCCTCCTTTACCTCCTCATCTGATCTGAAGTTACTTCCACGCAGAGCGTCTTTTAGGGGCCAAAAGAAGTGAAAATCCCCGGGTGCCAAATCTGGTGAATATGGCGGATGGGGTGACAACTCCATTTTTAAATCCTGAATCTGTTTCACTATATAGCGGCCTGTACGACGTCGAGCGTTGTCATGCTGCAGACATGCCAGAAGACAACAAACCACTGCATTTTCTTCGAATTGCTGGCTTAAGCTGACTCCGAAACGTATCATTGTACAATACTATGCTATACAATTTTTACGTTCTAAATCTGTATAATTTAAAACCCGGTGTATGATCATGTTCGCGCTTCTGACACTGTTTTCCGAGAAGCCAATGGAACCTACTGGACAGAAGGCTTGTTGGAACAAAGAATCAGCCTATAAGTGACAGAAAACAGGATAGTAACTGCCCATGATGGGAATGAAACCAACTTTGTCAAGTCCATAGCCAGTCCATGTATATATCAGGTTTGCTCAGTAAATTCACATTGTTTTTTGAAAATTTTATCTCAGCCAACGCAGATGGTACACTTCTTAGAGAACATGTATATAGTTACGTCACTTAACTCTTTATAGCCTAGTGGATATTTTATGTACTGCCACGTTTCAAACACGAAAGGAGTTATTTTGCTCACACATTGCATTTCATTCATTCATTCGTTCATTCTGTAGTCTGTCTTACGACAGGTCCGTAGCCTCTTCTAAAGCGAGTTCTCCACAGAGTGCGATCCAGTGCTTCCTCTTTCAATTTCCAGTATCTTCTCTTTTCCTTAAGGTCATCCAGTAGCTGCTTATGTCTTCACCCTCGTCTTCCCGTCATTTCTATCCTTACTTCTAACTTTCCTTCAATCACGTGTTTCAGAAGGCAGTTTCTACGCAAGATGTGACCAATCCAGTTAGCCTTTCTTCTTATTATTTTATGTAGGATAGTCCTCTCCTCCTTGACTCTGTGTAATACTTCTTCATTTCTCACACGATCGGTCCAAATGATCTTCTCCATTCTTCTCCAGCACCACATTTCAAAACTTTCCAGATACTTCTGATCTATTTTCCGATGTGTCTACCTTTCAGCACCATACAAGCAATGCTCCAAATGTAGCACTTGACTAGTTTCTTCCTTAAATTTAAGTCGAATTTGATGGTGAAAAGATTTTTTTTGGTTGACTGCTGCTTTTGCTATGGCAATTCTAGATTTAATTTCACGTGTACACCTTGCATCATTTGTTATCATGCTACCCAAATATTTAATGATGTAAAAAAAAGATTACTTTCCTACAAACATTTCACCCATTAGTCTTGGCCATGGAAGCAAAATATTCTTTGTTAAGTACAAAACGAATCTTTATGCATTACGTAGATTAATTGTAGTCTTCAAGTTGTTAATATTTTCATATCTTACTATCGATATACATCTTAATATTAACTTTCATTCCATGCCTGTATCTCCGAAGTAATCCCGCCGCTTGGGATATTCGGGCGAAAGGTTTCCATTTCTCATTAACGAGCGCCAATATTTTTAATGATGACGGATCATCAGCACCATGTCCAAACTTTAAACCGGAACACAAAATATCGGATTGCTGCGGATGATTGATTAAGCCTATTCTTAATTACATTTTATGTCGGTAGATCACCTGCTGGAAAAAATGCGAGTATTAATACATGGGAAAGCGTCTGATGTACCTAAAATTCTAGTGTCAGTACAGCACCAAGTGACAGTGAAAAAGAGAACAACATGAGATATAACGTTACACATTTTTAAAACTGCTTCACAAAGTACGAGAGTATGCGATGTTCAAAGTTTAACTCTTTAATCACATTACTTGCTAACTACTTTTTCATTGAGAAGAATTGCCTGGTATCGAAATATACTCTCTCAAAATTGAAGAAGTTATAGACACTTCTATATATTCAAGACGTCGGCTATATCTAGGAAAAAGGAACTACGTGCCACCTTGCTTTCCACATATGAAACATGATCTGGTATGCCTTCCACACTATAATGTTCTTGAAAGCCTACTTTAGGGTGCATCTTGTGAAGGTCCCATCAAAGTACTATGCTCTTATGATGTTGAAAGCTTTCTCTCTTTTTCGAGATATTCGATATTTTGTCAATTCAGTGCCCCGGTTTTAAGGGAATCGATGTTTGTAAGAGGCTGTAATTCCACACCCGCCGAAGGCATGTGAATACATTTCACTAGACATTGCCACATTATCAACAGCCTGCTATGCCATTCCCCAAATGATGAAGATATCCCTGTACATGCAGGAATGATACAACCTTCAGTTAAACCAACGTGTTTTCACCCCGCCAGTATCACATCTCCTCCTACTACCGCAGTTGTAAAATATCATATATATATGTATATATATAACATACTATATAAGTCAATTTGTTCAAATTAGGGAATGTAGTTTAACACAAGACTTTATTTTCAGAATATTTAATCTGTTCAAAATATCTGATCGTATAAATAACAGGCTGGTATTAGTGTCGAAGGTTTAGAACCGCCATTGGCCAGATCTAATCCTCACACTCTACCACTTAAGATTCACCATCGTGTTATCTTCCAATCCGCTACTTGGTCGCACAAGGGACCACTTACCAAAATATTCTCAATATCTTCTTATTTCCACTAACCAGAACACACCATCGCCTATTGTCACTACCAGAATATTATTATGTGACCTATCCATATCCTTAGTTTTTCTCCTTGCAGTACACTAGTGATAGCGATATGAACTACAGACTCCCTTTTTTCAAAAAGGTTCATCCTTCGTTGATTGGTTAGAAGGGAAGGGTCAGACTAAAGTATGTTCCGGCCTATCTGAGATCTAAGGTACCAATTCTATTAGAAGACTCACGTGATGCCCGTCATTGAATCGCAGATCTTGAAGTTTCACTTTGGTTTATAGTATAGTTTTATCTCATATTTCACATCATGACAGAATAAGTACCAATATTACTCATTTGTGTATCTTGCTCTTTCTCACTTTGAAAAGTACTCTCCTTGATATCGGTTCTCTATTAAATGAGAAATATTTCTAAAATATATTATCCCCTCATTTTCATCTTGATATTTATTTTTTGTTGTCTTCTAAGATAATTATACTCTAAAATACTTTCTAATTACACTATATTTAGCTGTAATCATTTACTTCTTCTTGCTGATTTGATTTCATATTATTCTTGTACTGTCTAGACCACGTTAGTATTATCTGTATTTATTTCTCTAGACCGGCTTTTATAACAGTTTGACAATTCTTTGCAGTACTTAAGTAAACTTTCCAAACAAATTAACATTATCTGACAAAAATGTTTTATTCCAATATTTCTTAACCTTGCAGGATTTTTGATAGCAGATGGCAGGATAATACTTTTTGATCTGAAAAACAGGCATTTTCGAATTAGAGCTTTGGATTTCTTACAGAGGGTAGCATTGAGGATTCGTTCGTCTGTAAGGCTGTATCTTTGCGTTAGTGCTTCTTGACTTTTCGAAAAATTATGCTGTTTTAAGCAGTCTATCCACATATCCCAGAAAACTCTGATCCTTATTTACTAATTAGTGTTTCATGTATTTCAAAGCGAACATTATTTTTATCTGTTATACATATACGTTAATTTGGTGAAATGATGAAAATTCATATCTCCTTTGATGTTACGTCGTATAGACTGTTATGGATTTACCCACGTTTCTGTGAAGCTAAGTGCCTCCATTTCAGAGTTAAATAATTCGCCGATGATTCGGAGAAACGCAACGTCTGCAGCAAGCAACAAAACTACTCATTTTCTCCGAAACGTAAGTATCCATTTACCAGTCGACAAGGCATAGCATCCCAGAGTAATTTTATCTGAATCGACACCACCGTGAGAACCTCAGGTTCTACATCGTCGTCAAAGGATGCAAGAAGCAATAAGACCAGCACAATAAAGAGAGAAAGCGATCGTGGATCACTTGAAGTTTAAAAAACCTAGGAGTTTTCATATGCCTGATGGTACATAAAAATTACAAAGAAATGTCACTGCATGTTGCGGTATGTCATATTTAAAACATAAAGTGTACTATAATAGACTTACAATAAAATAATGTCCAACGTAAAGGCAACAAATAGGGCTAATGGCTTCTGTGACCTAAAATAACACCATTCGTAGCTTTTTCTTTAAGCCAGGAATAAAAGCTCCCATGACGTAACAAAAACATAGTTTTGTCTTGGCTGCGGTCCATGTTTCGACTTGCAAAGTAATTGGCAAGAACGCGTTAAGAGTCTAAACCATTTTAAATAAGAGGACATTGATTCCTTTTCAGGCGGGATGAGGATTTCATTTACAGAATTACACAAGTTGTTTTCAGATTCATTTCTGGGACTGCAGTGACAAATAAATAAGAAACTGGATGTGGCTCCAAGGAACTGGATAGAAGCCAGCGTCTACACTGTTGTTTCAATTACATTTACGTATGAGCTTAACAGACAGCTAGGTCACGAGTTACCTTACAATTGCTAAGCACACAACATTGCTAATTAAAACTTGTTTATATTTCTCAAATAGTAGTCGCCTTGGTTATGACAACGTGTCTTGCAAACTTGCTACGCAGTCGCCACCTTTCCTGCTACCAGTCACTGCATCAACCAGCAGCCATCAGCCTCAAACTAGCACGTTCTTCCGAAACGCCAGAGCATACTTCTTATCCTAGAAGTTGATAAGCACCCTCCGCGAAAGCCTGAAAACTTGTGTGTTTGTGTATTTCTTTCGTTCGTGAATGTTTCCATATTCTCTTTTCATTTAAGCTCAGTTAGAATGAAGTCTCCTCTTTTGAATACGCCTGTGCAAATCTCTCAGATTAAGAGCACATTTTCTTATAAGATATTTAAAAACAAGATGCCTTATCGCATTTCACTCAGGATAATTTGAAGAGAAATTATGTTTTAAAATAAATAAAAATTATGTACTCACTTGCAGGTTTTGTATAATTTAGAGCAGTCAAAATGACTAAGTGAACAGTGTCAAATATATCCTCGAAATTTACTCTATTGCACAAGACTACGTAAAAATTGTCGGATATAACCTTAGAAGGTCACACACTTCAATGTTTGTAAATATTTTTCTATAATTTTTAACCAGAGACCCCCATGCAAGATTTCAAATTCAAAACTCAAATAGTTCATTATTTATTGCCAAGAAACGCAAATTTATGTATAAACGTAGGCCTATATAAGGCTTAGTCTTTCACATTCTATAAGCAATTTTAGACCCTAGAGGACTACTAAAAACGTGCATATATCTCGAAAGTTTGTTACGAAATACATCTAAGGGCACTAGAATTTAGTAAGAACAAATAACGTATTCCCACCTCCGTAGCTCACACAACCCTCATTTTCGTATAATTAAAGAAACTGTACAAAGGCAAGGTAGAAGGGTATAATTTTCATGAATATCACAGATTGATTAAAACGTTCTAAGTGGGAAGTAGCTCATGGCATGAAGTTACAAGAAGCCAGTGCTTCGTTGTGAAACAATGTATAGAGGCAGACTTGCAAATCAGCCGATCTCACATAACAGTAGTTCAGTCAGAGAGGTCAGAATGCCTCCTTCACATGAAGCATAATAATCATCCAGACTTTAAGAGTAAATATCCGTCACATTTCTCGAAGCTTAGTTACATTGGTGAAGCCAAATAAACAGATGCATAATTCATATTCCTGTTTGAAATTCCAGCATATTTCGCTGTTTTTTCGTACAGCATATACCATGTTACATGACTTACAGCAGTTTACATTATGGACGTCTGGTGGTTGTTTCCTACGTACCTGCAAGGAAAAAGTGCAGATTCTAGAAGTTGGAAGCTATAATATTATTCTGGTAATACACATAAACACTGCATGAACACTATATACCGGAAATGAGCGGATTAGAAACACAAATGTGAAGAGCAAGAAAGGCTTTCCTCGCACTCAGGACTCCGCAGTTCGATTCTTCCATGACCGTTTCGTGGATTAATCTTCAATGAGTTAGCATGCATATATGCTCTTCTTCTTGACACTTTATTAATTGAAGACTCTTACCGTAGAATAAAATTATAGATGATTATGCTCGAAGCAAGGGAATAGACCTGTAATAACAGGAGCTGGCCAGTTTCAAGGGCCTATTATAACAGTCTCTTGGAAGTCAAACAAAATCCAGGAACTACCTCATCCGGTGTTCCGTCATAATTTTGAACTTCCCTTCGAAAATGCTTTACGCAGTGAGTAATCTCTTCGATAAGTACACATGTAGATATGCCTGAAATGATTACGACATCTCTTAAATCATGAAAAGCAGATTGTATAAGACAATATAATGAAGCTTTCTTCCTTCTTCAATTTACGCTAAAATATGTAACGTATAAAAATACACTCATATTGAAAACTTAAGGTTCATTCCATTTACACTGTTTCCTTGTAATGTGTGAGTGTCATGCAACTCGAAGCTTCGTTGAATTGCTTAAGAAATACCGAAACTGGGTTTCAGTTCTTCATTTCAATACAGCCTGCAGCCTCACTTCATTCTCAGTCAAAATTTATTTTACTTTTATCCACATATTTGCGCCTACGTCCGTAAAATGTTTTTTTTTCTTCAGGTTTCTCTATCAATATTTTATATGCTCCTGCTTCATGTGTGCTACACTATCCGCACAGCCTCTCTTCTCCAACTGACTCAATTATATAAAACCTGTCACCGTGAAGTAAAATCCAGTGCTTTATTCAGAAATCTGTTTTAAAACACGTCGGTGTAAGGAATCCCAGCGTATTGGGTCACCACTACAATTATGTCCCCCATCATTTATTTTCTTGCTTTTAAAAGGTAAAGTACTTTAAAATAAATATTAGAACCTTAATTCCCAAATTTAAATTTTTCTTAATTTCTTTACTCGTAAAAATAATGTTTTTATTTGTTCTTACCTCCTTAAATATGTGAAAATTTTCGGATAATTTATAACAATTTTATAGTACTTTTTATTGTCTAATCACCTGAGATGGATGTATATGAAAAACCTATTTTCAACTTTAATTTAGGATAAACAAACGTCATAAAAAGTAACACTCTGAAAGAACCTCATCAAACAAACACTACATATTATTCCTATTCAGAATGGTTAGGAGCTAGCATAAATTTTCTTCTTATGCTTCTTGATTCGGATTTACAAAATAGCATTAGCGTATTCCACGACGATTAGGATACACTGCCAATCACTGAATTTTCCGATATTGTTGGTTTGTAAGGCGGAAATAAGAATTCAGATAATTAACGCACAGGAGCTCTACTAAACGCCATTAAATAGCATTGTAGGTTGTTTGCTTATAGTTTAGTTCGCGCAAATGTCGATAGCTCAGGCTCTATAGCATCGAGAATTTGGGGCTGAGAAAATGCAGTGTAAGTAACGTATCTTCATATCTCGTTACAGTAATGCACGACAACATTAGGCACTTTATATATTCCTTGAATATGCACGAAATTGATAAATGCAGACACACAATAGGAAATATCATAATTACATCTACTATGAAATTAAAATCAGACTATTGTCTGAGTATTCATGGTACATTCAGTTTAAGATGTTTTGTACTTTCGGCCTATATTGATACCTTTTTACTTTTTCCAGTCATAAAATTCTTCTTTTATATTCTACATATATTTCTGAATGCACCTTTAATTATTCACTTCTTATTACCATCATGTTTTTTTTATTTAGCCCTATGTTTAATTACTCCATCCTTTATTCTTAAGAAGCTTAGTTATTTCTTGATATCTTCGTTCCGGGGCACAGCAGTCGCTTATGAGATTCTACGTCACTAATTGTGTCGTGTTTCCTTTTAAATGCCCTTCAATTGTGAAACTGATTATCTGAATAATGTACATCCCGTCATATATTAAGGTTACTTAAGTTTCTACACCACAAGCACTTAAATTACATAATTAATTAATTAATATTATTTGATAAGTTTTCTACCGCGTCAGAATAATTAATGTGCTGTCCCCATAGCAGTAGTTATGCCTGCCAACTTTGGATCATATTTTCAATCACGTGACATTTTCGTCTTCGGAAAAGCTAACAGAAGGATGACGAATTTTGTCACTTGTCTGACAAGTTTTTCAGTTCCCGAAGAGTTTAGGCTCCTCAATTGTTATATAGATTTATAGCAGTTCTGTAATACAACACCGTGCGTAGAATTGTTTTAAACTTTCCCTCAAGGGTACAAACAAATCGAGTTTTGGACTGCGAGAAAAGGCGAGGGCGATTTCTTTCAGGGTTTTCTGAGAGCCTGACACATGGTGTAGAAACTGAAAAAAAGACAATTCAGAGAATTAATGTACTTGGGCGGATGAGGTATCCTTCCCACTCTTTATTGAGCATCTTAAGGATTTTCTCTTCGAATCTCAGATACAAATAAAAACCACTTGCTATGTTAGAAAATCAAACTTCAGGTCCTATAATTTAATTCAACTATGTGAACAAACAAAGCATATTTCCATCAAATTAATTTTAAATAAGGGAAAACACTGTAATTATACATAAATAATTTTTGCCCTCACTGAAGGCTTTTCTATGATATACTTTGGTTGGTATGGACATAATTTACCTTAAATTATGCAGTGCAGAAGTGTAACTAATTTGATTCCATTATACAGGTTTTCTTCCCATTAGTGGCCTAGTAAACTCTCAGCAGTGGAAATTTTTCCAACCACTTGAAAATCAAACTACGAAATGTCGTTAAGATTATTTTATTCAGACAATCAACGTGTCGAAATAAAATACTGACTTGACAAATGATATGATATATACAGATAGACTGTAAGCATAAAATGCATGACGTGGTGTACCAAATTTTGGAAAAATCCTGCGTGCTGATGTCATTCGTAAATATTCTAAAATTTCCGAAGTTCCCAATAAATACAGGTTACAAATCGCACAGGTTTTAATTTATATTTATGGGCTATTAGTGTAAAAGTACGTGAAGATCTTTCATGTTTACATTATTTGGAGGTTTATTTATTTGTATAAAATCTAGAGAAAAGTGATATTTTATTACGCATTATCACCTACATATATATAAATCTTAGGGCACTTAGAATCGGCGGTCTTACGTGGGATTTAAGAAGCTTCTAAAATTTACCTCACTCTAACTTCCAACTTCACTTTCTATATACTTATCATCCGTATTCTTGCTTATATTTTATGTTGTAACTTACATACTTTGTTATTTTTACATTTTAACAGAATAAGTAAGCAGGTGAATAAGTAAAACATTCAAAACATATTAAATACTCACTCTAACACAAGTGTGTTTTTATTTAAAAGATACGTGCTTTGGTCTAGATAATGACAATCATCAGGCTAAAAAATAAACAATTATTATAATGCAGGTAAAAATGCAATACACAAAACTTCATCATTAAGTTAGTATTTAGCCAGTCATGCTTACACCATCAATCATTACAAGAATTTAAAAAGTAAGGTTTTTAAAATGCAACGCAAACACCTACTTCAACCAAGAATGTTAGTATTAAGATAGGTGAAACAGGTAAACCCTAAGCAAGTTTGGGTGTTCCAGGTAGCAATTATTAAGGAACTCAAGAGAAGCACTGTAATTTTTTAAAACACAGTAAAGGAACGCCGAATAGGATTGCCACACCTTTAAAAGTAACTCATTAAAAGGTATAACGCTCCATTTACAGAGAAAATGGTTCGGCTTGCAAAATTTAGAGAAATAAATGCTCATTGATTGGGAGTTTGTCACGAGACAGGGGACAGAGAACAGGTGGTTTACAAGTGATCTAAAAAGTAGTGGCCAGGAAAGGAGGAATCTGGAAGTGCTACCTTGGCGTACTTTCTCATATTACTCCCTCTGAATTTAAAGTGTCTTCAGATTAATATTCAAAATTTTTTCACAGCACAAGTTACAGACACTTCTGGTTGGTAATATCTGGTAATGAACATTTTGCATTACAATATTTCTTAGGTTTCTATAGACTATGAACCATTTATGAGATACAGGCTTGCCAGATATGTAAAACTCCGGTTACCCAGACGTAAGGAATCACAAGAATTTGTGTCAGTTGCATTTGTATATGGGTAGGCTTTGCTATACAAAAAGCCGTAAATTTCGTTTCTATGTGACGTAGTTTTGCAGGTATTGCAGTTACAGAGGACTAAGAATAATAAGGGAATCGACTCGTAGAGTCAAAATTTTGGATATTTTTCTCGCTGTCTGTTGTCTCGCAACTGGAAGAAACCTGAATAAAACAAATATTTTGGACACAAAACGTGAGATCGGTTTTTGTCTGCAACATTTGTTAGAAATATTATTTTCTAACATTACTGCTTTACGTATGAGTTAGGCCATTGATGCGCGCACAAAGCCTATTGATCTTTTGTAAGGATCCCCTTATTGTTGTATTATTAAACCGAAGATGGAACATGTCCACACATTTGAATAGAACGTCCCAGTATTAACTTTCACAAAACATCTTTAGCAGTTCGCATTTTTACATGCGGAGAGACGGACACAGGCACAGAGAGACATAGAGAAGCTAAAGAACTTATTTTTGCAAATCTTTGTTTTGAATATATCAAAAGGACTACACTCTTATCGAAGCTTTCTTAAACGTATTAGAGAACGGTAATTCAGACAACCATAACTTAGTACGCAAAAAAGTTAGACATATGTAACCTTATTTACACAATAGAATTTTCTACTAATAATTCCAGACATTTCATTTATTCCAAGGGGTTTTTAGTATCACAAAGCATATGCAGGCCGTTCTTAGTAGCATAGCTTCATTATAGATTACACTATAATGTAATCCTTGTATTATGTGTTTATCTACCTTGCACGTTACATGATGATTTCAAACACAGGACTTAGAGTGATTTACAATGTATTATCAAAACGTTACTTTCAGCAACTGCCTGCAATAGCGCGCCAAACTTATATTGCAAAATGCCTACATTTTAACATGTAAAGGTATTCTATGCGGATCATAATGGCATAAAAACGTGAACGTTCCCTTCACCCTCTCACGTCCTTGCCAACCGATAACCACACTAAAATTCTTCATTATGTATGTAACTCTGCAAGCAGTGTATGTCACAGAAATATAAAATATATATCCAAGTCATTTTTGCGTTACGAAGACATCGTTGAATTAAAAAAACACCCCAATCTGAAATATTTATTTCATTTCGAAGATCTTACAGCTTATGTTTCGGATTTATAACATTACAAACAAAGTTAATAATCCCAGTATCCATTGCAATATCTTGCATAACAAGACCGTTAGATCATATTGTTTTACCAAAACACAATTTCGTTGGCTGTAACGTAAGGCACCTCGTACCCTATTTAAAAGAGGGAAAATTTTGTCAATTACTAACCTTGTCATAAATCTGGTATTGCACTATATTTATATAGCACAATGTACCAAACTGGAAGAGCACTGAAGTGCTAGCAGAAACAACTTCATTCTATTTCATCTTGACACCTTTAGTAGAAGTGCATCTGTCACTTTTTACTGCCCGAACTGTGGCAGAGGAAATATAAGAAAAATGACTCAGCAGACTTGACAAACAGATAGCATCAAGTTGTGACCCTCGTCCAAAGCAATAGTACCAACTGCTTCTACTTAATCTTCTTTGCACTCTTTGTAACTTGGGAAATTCACGGAATAGGGACGTGACAAAACCGTGAAATCTGACAAGACCGTTTGCTGACAAAAGTGTATTTTTTGTCGTAGCTTTTCAAATAAATCTTAATGTTGATTTTTATCCCAGCAAACAATAACTTACTACTCTTCCTGATGTAGGCAATGTGCAAGAAAATGTCTTGGCATGCGGTATCTTTATAAATTATTTAATGTTACTACAATTGCATCAAACCTTGAAATTTTTTAACAAAATTCAGGAGACAAAAATGGCTTCTTATAACTAGATGGACCTTCCAGATAAGTTGAAAAGCCCAGAGGAACGACCAACACGTCTTATAAAGGAAATTATTGCATTTCTTTTTAGGGAACTATTCTTACATATGTCGTTATTGGGAATTATTTCTTACGACGCTTGACGTTTTCCAAAATGGATTCTTCACAAAATCGCTCTAAAACTTGGTAAATTATTCGTATATCGAATTGCATCTGAACACTTCATAGCCTTGACGAGCAGACAGTGGAATGTGAGGTATACATAAGAGCACTTTGTCGGAAATAATGAAGATAGAAGAATATTTCAAAGACGTAGGCGCATTAATATAAAATTAATTAAAGGAGATTAATATAAAATTGGAAAGTGGATATACATACGACTTAAAATTGTGCATCTCTTTCATCCAGCCAAGAGCAAGGGCCAACAACAGCCAATCTAACCACGACAATGGGTTTTCGAGTAAGTAAAAAAGTAACGAATATTTACATCAATGGACTACCAACTGTCAAAGAAGAACCTACGTTGGACTATATGCAGCAGAGTCCAGTCTAGATAAAGGACTGTCGCCCAGTTTCCAGTAATGTAAATAATTCCAAGGATTACTGTATTCAAAGAGGACCACTAATAGACCAGAATTTTAGGCATGTTATCATAGTCCAGTTCCTCACATTTTACCTCTTTATGATCAATTTTGCGTAAAATGTCCACAGATCTTCCTCTGTGTCAGCCACGGCATCGGAAATTAGGAAAGCTTATTTCAAAGTGATAGTATAGGACGAGTGAGTTTTTGTTTCAGATATTTTCGCATTACAATACCATCAAAACGATATAACCGACTCTTATGTGTGGAACCTTAGACACGCCATTCCATTGTTATATGCCTTCCATGGTTACACGTAAGCTATAGATCATACCAGATGCACGGTCCAAGTTTTAAGTTTTAGGAAGTCAATTTGTTTTCGGGAAAATATTAGCCTTTCTACAGATCCTTACTACATATTTTAATGGCTTTCAAACTTAAAAATACTGAAACAGTTTAAAGTGTATATTTAGCACAAATTAACATAATATTGAAATTTCCACTTTGAAAGAGATGTTACCTAATTATGAAAAGTATTACTTTTTACCATTTCTTTACAATATACAATTCATAAATTTAAGCATATTTTGTAAATTAATTTTCTGATAAATCCTCTTATTTTATTGTGAAGAAATTTTGAAGAAAAATAAAATAGTTATACAATTTTATCTTTTTTGTGCTTGGCTGTAAAAGAGCAGGTCTATGAGTTGTTGCAGGAAATAAGTATCAGGACTCATAAGAATTCTCGTACACGGAATTACCTACTAAAATTCCATTCTTTATGCACCCTGATCACAGGACAATTAAGAAATATTACAATGCTTCATTTTCCTTGTAACGTGGATCATTATTTTCCATTAATTTAAATAAGAGGAAACTTGAGAAACTTATGCATGGACCAGACCCTGACAGCTATATAAACCTTGCAATGAGATGCAAATTGAGCAGAAATAATACAAAATTATCTTTAGACCTATCCATGCCTGAAATCTGCCTTAATAAAATACGCAAATGTGGAATCACATCCAAGTAAGACACGTATCATATAATGGGCTTAATTCGCAGTAGTTAATCTGTGTGGATTTATGCACGTTTTCTGTTCCTCTTTCCTCACTCACATGCAACAAGAAAGGCCATCGCAAATCTGTTTGGTAGTCCAGCAGTCATATAGGCGTATACGTATGTTTATACATATTTATATATCTAAATATCAGGATCACATATTTTATATAAATACAAGAGTATATATACATAAATAGAGTTATGCCGACGTTTGACGTTACGATGAAACGTCATAGTTCAGGGCTAAATATGTAACGTGCAAGAGTTTTCATACGATTGCAGTCGTAACTTGTATTTTGCACTATGTTTAAGTCACTTTCCAGAGCATCATTACTGCATAAACCACTTTCCGTAAACTAGTACAGTCTTAGTATTAGAAGTTACAAAATAGTTCTAACACCAAAGTAACTTAATTCAAATAACTTCGTGAAAGAAAAGAATCATTGAGAAATTGACGGCAGCACAATTAGTAAAAAAAAGGCTTTTGACGGAACATGAAGGTCCATTACTCTGCCCACAAAAGCCCTCCAGTGGGTTCTATTTTGAACGTAATTAATCCAGTCATCAGTATCAGATATCTTTGTCAGATGTCCATTTTAATATTATCTTGCCATTTATATCTACGTATCCTAAACAATCTCCTCCTTTCAAGGTTTTGCCTAATATTTTTTTAACATTATTTGTGTCTATAACTGAATAATTAAATACTTTATGTTCTAACATAATATAAGCAACAGTCTGACTAAAGATGGAAAACCTACGAGTATATAGAATACATTTTGTAATTACTGCTACAGTGTCCACAAAATTCTCCCCAGAAAAAAACACCGACAATTTCCTCTAAGAAGGGCTACAATTTAGGGTAAACAGAAGGTTAACTCAGCTAGTGGTCAAGGTGCTGCTTTTAAAAATTTTAAATATTCAACCAGTATTAAACATACGTAATGACCTAATATAAATTTGGCATCGAACTACTTTAATTTTATTTTTCACTGAATTAAGAGATAAAAATCGGTAGGGTGTTGTGATTTACCTTTTAGACGAGGCGTTTTGAGATAACGCACAGTATAACTGCTTAGGAATGTGGCAATAATTGCTACAAAATTTATATACATACATATCTCTTAGGGAATTTTTTTGGGACGATAAGTAATTCAAACCTAAAAGTGCAGCTATCATTTCCGAAAAAGTATTTTTAAAATGAAGTGTAGTAAAAACTTTCTAATTTAATAGGAGAAAATTTAAAATGTTCAAACATTATACCTTTTAAAATATTTTGTCTCCTCATAAAATTATACATGATCCAGCTCTTTAATAAATCACATTAGGAATTGCTAAATTCTTCTGGATGGACAGAGGGTAAACCTCAGTCATTTTAGCCAGTCTTCTTTTCGAGCATTATCCGAATCTCCCGGATACGAAGAAGGAGTTTTAAATATGTATCTAGATGGTTTTCAATTTTAATATTATCTTGTCATGTGTACTAACTTACGTTTTACAAACATCTCGCTCTTTTTGTCTGAAAATAAAAACATTTCGAAAAATGAAGTTACCACTTCCCTCTCTGCAAGTAAGATTAATCTCAAGCTCATTGTAACTTTAGAAGAACAGACCCACCCGACAGTTTCTGTCCCCTAATCTAAACATAAGTTTAGTCAGTTCCTGCCTTCAGCCCACAAAGCCACTCTAAATGTGTTTTTACCCTCGGCACAAGAAAGTCTTCAACGAAGTCACACAAACTCTCTTCTCTTCACTTGGCAGCAAGCAAAAAAGTCTAAACCACAATACTACCTATCAAAATGTACGTGCTGTGTCGAGCATATAAGCAGTTCAAATTTACAACGAAACATTTGCCGTATCTGTGCCATGTAATGTGTTCCCATTCAAGCAAGTTAATTAAAATTCTGTTTATCTAAGAGACCAAATGTAATGTTTCAGTTCCTAACAACATGCCCTCCCCGCTCTGACGGTATAACGCCCACCTCTACATTAAAACTTCCTGCAGCGTACCTTGATATTTTGTGTTACGTACTGTACTTCATTTCGTACTGCGCACAAAACAACTTACAATGGGAAAGAAGTAGTTACTCTATGCACACAGTGAACTGAAGTAGCATTAAACTCTATTACGTATGAATAAATCATAAGCAAATTACTTTGCCAAGTAACAAACCGACATATCCTCTTCTTTCCTGGCTTACTTCCCGTACCTCTATCGGGAAACAAACGTTTGTAGAATGCATCGAAACGACATGGCGCCGCCTAAAATATCCAATATATTTACTGTTCCTTTCATTTAATGATTAAAGAACAATCCAGCTATGTACATGACAACTGGTACTGAAATGTAATTATAGATCTACAAGTTATGTATCAGGCATTTTATAGGTATAACATTTGTGACTATGCAAACCTTAGACGTTGTGTGACAAATTTGTTATACTGGAAGTATATTGGGTTTATAGGGTAAATTATGGAAGAAACTGTGCGAGAGAATAAAATTAATATTGTATAATTCTATTTATGGAGGGATGTGTCCGTAATATTTTCCTCACAAATTCGTCTTCCTTTTTTCTTTATAGCCTACATACTTTGCAAATTAAAGAAGGAAATTACAGGTATTTCCTTAAGTGTAGGCGTAAAAGTGGGTAGAAGTTTTAGAATAACTAAATGTTATTCTTACTTTATTTAACACATTTTCTTCTTATTTTGAATGTGACACACTTTGCGTGTCAATGACATGAATATGTAAAATCAATATCAGTCTGAACACAACTATCTTTATTAGACAAATAGTCTACCTGTCTAATTAAGCAACATGTTTCCACTTTAAACTAGGTGATCTTCACGATGACCTAACTTAAGGGCGAAACATGTTGCTTTTTTAGGCAAATAGGCTCTTTGTCTAATAAAGATGATTGTGTTGAGACTGATATTAGATTTATCAATTATGTTATTGAACAACCCTTAATCACTCTAAATGTTAAGAAGCCTTAAACAAATCAGGGAGACCTATTATAAAACTGAGATAGCAATACATCGCAATTATAACTAATGGTAATTATAAAATATTTTCACAGAGTTTATGAAACCAAGGATAAAAGGCATTTGAGTCAACACACGCGGCCTCGGATAGCAAACACTTCTATGCACATCCATAAATTGTGAAAGGACAGTATCCATTTTTATGGAAAGTAACACTTATGGCGTATTTTGAGGCAAACGCCACAGAAGTTGCAGACATACAAGAAAACGAAGAAGCAGTCGCATGTGAACATCCGGTCCTCGACTGAATTTCCGACTAGACGCATCTGGAAGGGGTTCGGCGTCCTTATACTAATTGAGCCAATTATTTTATGACTACAAAGTCTAAAACGCGCATACAAAACCGAAAGCACTTTATTTTTCAATCATGATTGATTCATTCATTCATTCATTCACTCATCATCATTCATTCATTCATTCATTCATTCATTGAGTGATGAGTGAGTGAAATGAGTGAGTGATCATTTTGTATAACCATAAATTTTCAACGTTAGGTATCAGCAACTTCTATTCGGACAGGATAAATATCATCAGAGTTAAGTAAGTAGAGATTAGGAAGGATGAGGTCCCGGATCATTTTAAGAAGCTGTCCTGGAATTTGTCTGCTGTACCAAGACAGAACTATGTCAGGATAATCAATAAAGCAATTGAAATTGGAACTGGGTAACTCCTAAACACAAGTCTATAACAAACACCTGGATCTGTGTATGATGTTTTAAAAATCCTTTCCGAAAAGGAACAGTGCTTCATTTTAAAGTGGATATATTACTATTACCTTGCATCTGAAGTGTTTAGTGATATAAAAAGATGCCACCAAGTTAGGCGTATTTTACTCTGAGTTTAAGAATTCGCTCATTTCAACAATACAAGTTCCGCAAAAAAAACAAATAAGACAAAATAATTTAATAGGGACTAGGGTGATTTGTATGTGCGATGCATTAACACAAAACCATTGCAAATGTCAATTCACAAAGTAGGTCTAAGTCATACCGGTTTAGGGATTAACACCACAACTATTTTAAGAAAACTTTACTAAGCGTAATATTACGAGTTAATGTCCTTCTGAAAGTTGTAAGTATTTGAAAATTGCCTAATATTGCTGTCTTCTGAACATCATATTCTTACACGAGCATGATTTCCATCCACCTGCTCTCAAAAGGTATCAACCCTTTTGCAGAGAAACACTGTTGTATATTACATTGCCTGCCTTGTACTTGTTTCTTACACAGATATTGGCACATACTTCCAATATGCAACGAACGAAATAATAAAGTTATCTCTACATCTTCATATTCTTTACTTTTACTCTACCTTGTCCAATACTCAGAGTTTTATCTGCATGAAGTACAGCTCTTACATGATAGTCACTTACTTGTTAAAAATTCCAAACCTTTTATGGAGCTCACTTTCCTCGTCTTAATACCCCGATACTGGATATCATCCTGAGGCAGGTGAATCCTAACCACAATCTCACGCGTTATTTCTTTAATACTTTCCTCTCAATTACGCATGTCACACAAAGGTATCACACACCTCAGTGCATTTCCTAGCTGAGTTATGTGCACTAAAGGCTTCGTAGGTTTCATTCTATTGATGTAGCAGAATGCACAATTACGAAGTTTCTGACTGATTTCCCCCACCTCCCAGGTACCGCTCCTTCATTAACAATGTTCTGTGTGTCACTAACTATTCCTACCCTACTTCATTTACACTTATTGCAAAGGCATCACTGGTTTAGAATTTGGTGGATTACACATTCAGAAATTTGTGGGGTGAACTTTTGAATTATTTCGTTGAAAAGTTAAATGAATATATTAGCCTTTTTGTTCTGACGCATTTTTTTTTGTTTTCAAGTATATTACTAGTATGTAACTTTTGTTGTGCTTACTTGAATTATAAACTAAAATCTCTTGAGGAAAATTAACATTTATTCTTAGAATTGTTGTGTTTATTTAACTACTTCGTGATACATAACATGTGGTTTGTTTGTTCACGAATAGCATGGTGTTGGGCCGATATTCCGCACAATACAGGGTCGCTACGCTGTGTGATCCAGGCCAGTAACTCCTTTTATCTTCATCATTTGTATTATAGGGATTAGTACCAAATAGCAACCAAACTTACACGTGATTAGACACATTACCCTAGTTCCTGCTCTCCTATCGGAAAATCCAATAGCATACTGAGCCCAAAAACATCAATGGAATTAATTAAATTAGGTAAAATACAAGATAATTCGAAAACAAGTGAAAATTTTACATGTTAATAATGAAGTAACCAGGAAACATACAAAGATATGGTACGAACAAATTCTTATGAAACTTCACAAATTTGATTGTAATAAACTACCAATTGACAAATTCCACGTTATTGTAGGCTCATCGTAACTTAATTTTAAACATGTAAAAACTCTCAATTTCTTTTCGAATTACCCTTTATGCAACAACGTTAAACAGGCGATATTTCCAAACCAAGCTTCCGCTTACGAACAGCAAATTGTGGTTCGGATAAATTTAACTTCTCACTGCACCATACTGCGAGTGAATGTTCCTTTTAATTTCAATTCTTATAAAATATAAGTCTTTACTTTGAGTATGAATTTGTATCTATCCAGATTTGAAGGCGGTATGTGTCGATGTAACCCTCAGTCTTTAGTGTGAGAGCTCCAATTTCCACAGCGTTATATTCGATAGGCGAATGTTATTAACAACTGTCTTACCTCTGAAGATGGTAACCTATAACGTCTCACGCTTATGTAAGTCTCTTGCGCGTCGGATCGGGAAGTCAAGTTACATTTTCTGATGGAAGCTTCCCCGCCAGCAAATGGAACACGGAGATGCATCTAAGAATCTGCCTTGCCCAGATATTGACTAAGGTTCAGAAATCAGTTTACGCTGTGAGAAAAATGCCTTCTTCTGGCAATCTCCTTTATGACACTTTATACCTGGGGCAGGACCTCGTTACTATGGTGTCATGTGATATTGCTTGGAAATTCAATCTCGAGGACGTACTTAAGGAAACAAAGGGAAGACTCTTTGTGGCACTACAGTCTTCAAATGAATATCGCGTCATTGTTAGAAGATGATAAAAAATAATAACAAGCAACCCAAACTGAGTGTCTCCGGCATCTTTTCAAACTTCTGTTCCTTCTTCCACATCACTGCCAGAGATCAAATGCTGCATACAAAACAAGAATATTAAGATGTTCAAACATTCCTATAAAAGCTTTGGCGTAACATCAGAAAATCTGATAAACTGCAGATGCCTTTATACTTCTTCATGCACGAATTTGTGATTACTTCAGCTTATGCCACCAAGATAATTTGGGTTCTATGCGCACAGTAACAAACCATTTCTAGGGAGTTCTGACGATCCTATATTACATTTAATTGTTAGTATGACTGAGTTTCTGAATATTATACTTTGTCTGGTACTCCGAACAGAACACCATTATAAAATTTTTCAGTCCTTGAATTCGGTTTTTAAAGCTTTCTATCAACACAAATACGTGTATATTCTACTCTTAAAAATATTAATATTATAAATAACCAGTTAATTAATTATCATTGTTCAGGTTTTTACCGCGGTGCATTTTGAGACTGTTGTCTTATGAGTTGTGTCAGAGTTTAGTCTTGTAAGTTGATGTCAAGGTTCCGAAGGATCATCTTACCGCCATCTTCAGGGTCGAAGAATTTACAATGTGGAAACGGCCAGTCTATACAAGCAGGGTGACAAGCAATGACCTTACTTAAATTTCCAGGAAGTCAGCGAGGAGGAAACCTCTGTCCTTTGGACTGAGTGCTTTCGTGCTGCTGGTTCAAATAGAATAAATGAAAACTCGCTTTTTGCCTAGGCGGTCTAAGCAGGTGAGGTGTATATACTTGTATCGCTCGAAAGCGGAGATATACATTTCGAATTATGATCGACTCATAGACGTGTGCCAGCTTTTATTTATGCTATATTATGGTGCTTTTCAAATTCCCAAATCCTTAAATTTCCAAATAAAATGTAAAGGACTATTACAAGTCTGTAAGGTTCTGGTGACATTATATCACTTTTGGAAACATTCAATCTTTGGACTTTAACTGTACAGTAGACTACGGGCAAAATCCAAAGATTGGATTATTCCTAAACGCAAATATTTAATAATTAAACAGAGTAGCTAATCCGTTATAACTGAAAAACACAGAGAGGAATAAATTCAACATCATTTTAGATTTTGCCAATTTCAGAAACCTTCAGCGCTTCACTTCCTTACTGGAGTGTATAAACTCACATAATTATGTGTCTATATGTTATGAATTGTTCTCTTGTAAGCGGAAATAATCGCATTCATAAAATCAACTGAATAAATATGTGTAAAATTCATTGATGTTTTACAGGCCTACAATAGAGTATAAAGTCGGTTTTCCAAATCCTGGAATGTCTAATTTAAATATGGTGCTTCATGCCTTTTATCATTTACCCAGATCCTTAGTGACATAACCAAAGATTAATTACCGGCAATTCCAGATCTCTAATTCAAAAAGACCTAAATTCTTCCCGCAATTTAATCTTAAACTTTTAAAGCCTAGTGGTCACTTTGCTTAGCCAGTGGCTTTAGGAAGAAAGCCATTTTAGAACCCGAGGAGTCTATTCTCATTGAAAGGATTGTAAGGCATGTGCACTTTGAGCATCGGCTGTAGGTTTTTCAAATATCCCATCGGAAGTCAGTGCATACGAGTAGACTTGTGCGCAATGTGCCTGTATTAAGTATGCAACAGAGAACTGCAAATACAAATATTGACATAAAACTAAAGCGAATATAATAAAAAGTTTCAGGATTACATCAATACTAGTGATTTATTGAAACGTCCCTTTTAATCGTTATTTAACGACTTAATCATGGTGTGCTATGGGCCAAAATTGTAGACCTCCTTAAAGGTTTACGAGTTTAGAATACCTTGGAATAATTTGGAATATTTAGAAACATGCATAATCTAGCAAAACCATTTCATGACTATACAGTAAGTATCTATAACACTGTAAGCTGGATTACGTCTGCGATAAATGCACGAATAAAGAACTGAAATGTGAGAAATATCAGTGAAAGCATATCCTGACAATGTTCAATGTAATACACCTCTCTTCTTATTACTGATGGATTTTCAGACATCGTGTTCGAATCTGTAACTTATACGTTAAATCTCAGTTTGAAGATTAGGGCCAATAATACATATAACAACAAAACAAATTTAAACAATTTGTGAAAATGGTGCAAAAATATTTGTGACCGAGTGTACGGAGGAGTGATTGCTGAGTGATATCTTGAAGCAGCAGTGTTACTTCTTAGATAACTTTAATTAAATGCACTCAGAAATCTACAGACCTCCTCAAGTCCTAAGTTTGGTACGTTATGTGTGGAATGTTGTTCATTAAATGTTTTCAGCAAACCTTGAATCGAAATCTCATAATTATGGAAAGCTACAAATTTCAGCCGATCGGTTTCCTCCATTGCAAAAGCTTTCCAACCAGTATACAGGAAATCAGAACATGAACAATTGAAGTAAATTATTGCAGTACAATTATGCTGCAAGTATGCCTGAACACGTTTGCCACACATGCAACGTCACGGTCTTATTACGAGAGATTATCAAGTCGACAAAACAAAATTCAATCTAAAATGAGCGTGTGTTGTAGAATTGTACTTTTGTGCATTGTAGACTAAATTCAGCAATAATAATCCTGTGTACTATAAACGTCTCTCACTTTTATTTGCAAAAAATAGTTAGCAAAGCAGATTATAATTTTAGGCTTGCTTAAAAAAAGCATTCGAAAAGATGTCATTAGTTTTATCCTGTGAGTGTAAGATTACTAAGGCTGCAACTGTGTAACTCACTTTCATGAAATCGGAACTGTAGAGAGCTACTGGCTTCTGTCGATCCTTTTAGTTTTGGTTTATAGCAGATCGGTTGAAAATGTTTGTATTTAAGGCCGTGACTTGATAAGCATGTTTTGTCGTATGTAATATTTGGGAGATGATTCCTGATTTCGAGAAGATCACTGTTAAATTTTCAGTACTCATGATTACGCGACATTGAAAACATAGTCCAAAGATCCTGCTAACTTTACACGCTTCTTCTTCCGCCTCTAGAGTTTGGCATATATTTCCCTCCCCTGTTCAATGGTTGTAACTCTGTAGATTGGTTTGCTTATACAAAGTGCTGAAATTATTACAAAATTACGTAAACAGTAAGGTAAACTAATTTAATTGACACACAAGTTTTGTGCTATATTATATAAAATTTCAAAATAAAGCTTGCAACAATATACATAAAGAGCAAATAGGCATTAAAATATATTACAGTTAACTACCATTTTATCTGTATCAATATTTCACTTTGTCAGTACATAATAGTATATTAACGTAATTTTTATATACGTACATATCAATTTAACTACAGGACCATAATTCACTGCATGTATCTTCAGTGTACATAATCCACGGCACTCTAATCCACGTAAAACAACCTTTTACTTTCTAATAGTTTATACCTATTCGTAAGATACTCTTTTAACTGTGAATTTAACCAAAATTATATAAAGTGTTTAGCTGTGGACGGATTTCGACACATTGTAATTATAGCTGTGTTCTTGTTCTTACCACCCTGAAGATGGCCACAAGAGTGGCCGAACGATGTCGGTGTTCACTATATAATAAACTTACATTCACATATTCAAGTGCATTTGTTGGTGTTTTTAAAAAGAATTATATATTAGTATTAATTTATACATATTTGTATCGGTCCTGTTGGGATCGTATGTTTATTGTATGAGACAAATTATGCACATTTTCTGTTGTTATCCTTTATGTTACATTAGGTAACATACATTAATTTAATTTACATTTATAAGGTAGCTGTAATGAGTTTCGGTTGTAGGGACTAATATGCAATAAAGTCATGTGAATAAAAAATTGCTTAATCAACTGAATGTTTGAAATGAATTTTTTCATTCTTACATGAATGAACAATGTATCATTCACCCAAACACGTGCGCTGGGATTCCGGTGAGTTAGAACAGAAGCTTTGACTGTTTTTAAATATCTACACACACATACAGCCTACCTGTAATTGGTTGAAATATTTGAGCTCTTGTTATGGGGAGTTTACAGTGAAACTACGTTTTAAAAGCAAAGTCTACATTTTTATTTTCTTTAAATATTAAATAACATTGCTTTACTTAAATGTTTGCCAATTTTAAATGCATCAAATAATAATCCGACAATATTATCAGAGCAAAAGGATTTTAGACAAAAAGTGTTTTACGAAAAAAAAGGTTTCACGTATTATTGCGTACCTTCCAGTTTATTTCCACGTGTAGTTTCGTTTAAAATTTCATAGTACAATCAAATATCCCTCCCTTAACCTTTTAAAGCTTAGGGGTTACTTTACGTATCACCAGGCTTTAACATTCAAAAATTCTGTTTGGTTCTCACTTTCGGTTCATGTGTCTTGTACGGATGTCAGAACAAACAGCGACTTTTTCTTATGCAATATTAACAGACTGGTTTTGTATAACCGAGGTGGAGACTGTTTACTGCACAGTACACTCTGAGTCCTTACAAAAAACAGAAACGTTTCTTCTTTAAAGGGTTAGAACAAACAACGGCATTACTTTAAAGAGCTCGGAAAAATGAATATCAACACTTAAATACAATAATAATTCTTAAAATAGTCCACGAAATAAAAATGACCAATTATAATGACATATAATTTGAACACCATAAAACTGATGGTATGAAGTCAATTAAATTCGTATTCATATCGCACGAAACTTGTACTCACATTACAATGACATAACTGGATTCTCAAGGAGAGTAACATCAAATTAGGGAGATTTAACAGAACTATAAAATGTATAAAATCATGTACAAGAATATTTTCTCATATACAGTATGTCCAGCAGAAATTTCTTAGCGTATGAAAACACAACACCAAAAAATCTGCCAATCTAGAGTCAAATTTAGGTTTATAAATTGCTTACTTGTGAATACATTTAAGTAAAAACAAGACAAAATAAATTACATATTCTAAGGCAGTAAAAACGTTAGCAGTAAAGTTAGTAAAGGATTAGAGATACATTAATTGTGAAATTATTAAAATAAATAGAAAATGTTTAGCTTTGAAAGTTCGATTGCTAATAGTATGGCTACATATTTATGGCTCATTTAACCATGTTGTTAGTAGCTCACTTTTTGTAACGTTGGGTGTTAGTAGCTCACTTTTTGTAACGTTGGGTGTTAGGATGATTTGTGCACAGTGAAGTGGAAATGACGTGGAAGGAAGCGATTGTGGCCTAATTTAATTTGCTGCCCCAATATTCGCCTGAAGGGAATGAGGAATTTGCGAATAACGTAAGAGCACCCCGCTTCTAACCGATATTCGAGATGGACACCTCCAAAGTAAGCCTGCAATTTAGAAGCGTTTTTATTTTAGTCAACTTGCTCATTTGCACGTAATGGAAAACAAGATAGACAATGTATACATAACGTAACAATGTTGAGCCCTTGCATAGTGTTTATATCTCCTCGTCTGTACTAACATCCTGATACCATTTTACTCGAATAGAGCGATTTTATGACTATTACATATCGCCGGAAAAAATAAAATTCACTTAGGTCTTCATGCAAAGGTCCCGAAATTTTTCACCGATTTTAACAAAATTTTGAGTTGATGACGTATTTTGTTAAAAGTCCTCAATAACAGATTTCACGGAAATACTCCCAGTGGCAGCCGCGCTGATACATCCGAACAGACGTACAGATATGGGAACAGACGGACATGACGAAGGTAGATCTAATAGCAGCTTTCCTGTACTGTGCGAACGCTCCTAATAAAAGTTTTAAAATTGTGTGACTAGCAGTAACATGCAATTAGAATCGTCGAAGAAGATCTTGTGGCCTTCTGTAGTTTTTTTATTAATTTTCTTGTTCTGTCTGCGAAAGGTTACGTACAGTCCTGTTTCTTAACAGACAGAAAAGTGCTAGATTTAAAGACTAAAAAAAACACATAAATTTTAGGCAAAGTGCTTTTAAAATTGTTCGATATGAATGAAAATTAAAATGCCCCTCCCCAAACTTTCTTGTTCTCAATCGTGAAAATCTTTCCAGAAGCTTCCGTGTATTTATATCTGTGCTGACAGACATGACCAGGATGCGAACACTCTAATAAGACAAGTATAAATTTATGCCCTGTGAGGGATTTTAACTCATGGCCCAACGCCTTGCATGTCGCATACGTACGGTCACTGTGATTGGCATCATATGTTTTAGAAACAAACATTCAGATGAAATTTGCAACAAAAACAATTTCTGCCTGCGCTGTGGAAGCACAATAAGTATAACTATTTTATTCTACTGTTATTAACATCGATATTTGATCATGCAATTAATCTGCCCCAAATTAAAATTTATCCTGATAGATGTAAACACGAATAGCGTGCTCTGTCATCTAGTTCGTGAAAGTGATCGAGTGGTCTAAAATGCGTCCATAAATTATTAAGGAATGGTGTGCTAAATTACGTTGCAGCTAAACGTTTTTGTCGCTTGCACGCAACAGAGCCTACATTAAGATATTGAGTTAGTGCAGGTAAAATTCAAACCTTGAATAAAATTCTTTCACGCTAATGATATATTTTAGGGTGAATCGAAAGAAACTCCTCCATTTTCTGTGTAATTTTTTTCGCACACGCCACAGCGTCATCAATGGAAAGTAAGTAAATTATTCACGTCGATACGACAACCATTTTGTAAATTCTAAATAATTGAATGCTAAAAGTCTTCAGCAAACTTTAAGCATGAAGTATACCTATCTGTGATACCGCTTTCTTACTTCACATGACATTAAGCCCTCTTGATAAGGAGTTAGGAACAAGATTTTGATGCACGCACAGCCATGCAATTGGCCACAATAAGTAAAAATGTCTTTACAAATATGGTCAATTATCAGGTGGAAGAACAATATAAAATTAACGAATCACAATCAGTTAATAACATTAGTTTCAAACACTACTCTCAGGGACAAATTGGGAAATTATAGTCTGACTTGTTCAAAAATCACTGACTTTACACATGACACGTAACATTCGTCGGGGATCTGACGTCGTGTAATTTTGTACAAACTTAACGATTTCCATGATGAAAGTACTGCTGCAATCTTCAGGTTAGTTATTATTCTATCCTGAAGACGGAGAAAGCAGGTTTATTCGAAATATTGATAAAATTCTCTCAGACGACTTGACGTCATATTAAAGAACTAGGGGCTGCTGTGAGACCTCAAATCACTGATTCTGTACTGAGTTTAAATGGCATTTGAATGTGGTTGTTGTCCGTTGAAAATGAGATATCTAATTTTTTAGCACACATGAAAAAGAGGCAAGCTCTTGCTCATTGTCGCCCTGTCAAGATTGGAACGGAGTGTCTCCAGAATACAAGTTACTTAGTTTCCTTTTGAATTAAGTCTACTGAGAAAAAATCTGATCACATCCTTCATAAAACTTTTAAGCGTCTTGAAAATTTTTTTTTTTTAATTTAAAGTAGTTACATACTTCTAAAGTAAAGTATCAAAATAAAACATTTCATTTCAGCATTTTTCCCTTCGTTGTGCTTATTTTGTGAATCAGCAATTCACTTTCAGCGGACAGTGCTCCGAAAATGGACGCTAAGCTTCCTAAATGTTACATTACAGAACTCCCACTCTATAAGCTTGGCTCCATTACCAATTTTCTCCCTTGGGATCTAGATGGGAAAGGTTAATTAAAACTGTCACTCCACGCACACACCTTGGGTCTTCTATCAAAGCACTAAGAATCCAAGAGAACTTCAGAAAATAAAGTTATGGGGGAGGGGGGGGGGAACTTTTGGGAGATATTTACTTCAGAGTGACACAAAAATGTAAATTTTCAATACTTTGAGAATCTAATAAACTACAGGTTGAATGCGGTTTCTGGACTCAAAAATAATATTTTTTGTTACTAAACATTTATGACACTGTTTCGTATCAGTGGTTCTCTAATCCAGTGGTATCAACCTGGGGTAAGCATACCCCCTGGGGTACGAAAAGACATCTCAGTGGGTACTTAAAATTAAAGAAAATAAATATATTATTTCATGATAAACACTGAATAATCAGGGTTATCAGGAATAATTAGGGTTAGCCACAAGAGACCCGGACGTAAGGACATGCGATTTGGGCGCGCCATTTCTCTCTCTCTCTCTCTCTCTCTCTCTCTCTCTCTCTCTCTCCCCCCCCCCCCCCCTTTATGCGATTCTTGTCTGGGCGGCTAGTTTCATTTTATTCCACATAGTGCATATAATTTTGCTTTGCTAAAATATCTTTGTTCCTTTATTAATTTTTATATGATCGGCAATAATATATTTGTTATTAATAGCTTGATTCTCCTTCTTTCATTTAAAACTTATTATTTAATACATTTTTTGGATGTAATTTATTTAACTTATGTTAGACGTAGATTATAGACTGTGTATAACTTGAATTATACACCAACAACTTTGGGGGTACAAAATTGAAGAGAAATTATACGTTGGGGTACGCGAACAAAAAGGTTGAATACCACTGCTCTAATCAATTCAAATTAAAAAGAATCTACATCTCTCCTGTCGTTTGTTGGTTTATTCTATAAATGAACTTTGGTAACGAATTCAGTGTATCTGCTGTAACAAATAAAGTGCTGTTTCCGATTAACTGCCTTTACTTTATCAGGCACTGAAGCAGCTCGGTCATATTTGCTCACACCCAGGAAACGTGCGTCACTTTTTTTATTCTATGTAGGTGGCGGAGGCGACGGTGATGGTGGTGGTGGTCGTGGTTTGTGGTTGTGATGATAACGGTAATGAAAGTTTTGTCAGTGTTATGGCAGTATTCCCATGCTGTTTGGCATTTCTGTTATAAAGATTTCCACGCCTCCATTCCAGGACGGTCCGACACGCTTGGACTCTTCCTATCCTTATATTCCAGCATGTCAGTGAAAATAATGTAACATTAAATTAGGTCGCCGCCTCTTCCTGATTAGCAATTTCGCATTACCATATTGTAGGTCTAACCATCATTAGCCTGTCACTGTGTTGTTAGCAAATGCAAATCAGATAGTTCCGAGGTGCCGAATACAAGACATCCCGAATCCTCATTTCCATGAAGTGTTTGTCGCATGTTTGCGGGTCACCGTTCCCAGAGGAAATCAACATTACGGCAGGACATAGTCCAAATGCGCACTACTTTTAATCAACTCTTTCTCGTGACTCTTACGAAACAGCAAGACGCTGCACTCTGTGTAAGGCATACTGTACCAGCACATTAGGAATCTTCCCAAACGACACCCCAAAACGACTGCGGACTCCAAGAATTAATGGGAATTTGGCTTTCCATGCTTTGAACGAAGTCAATGTATTGCATCTAATATCTACTGGAGGTACTAGATTGGAATTAAAAGCGATAGACCGGATATCGTTTCTGGTACAGACTGTGTGTTGCATCTTTCCTTAAACACAGCCGCTAGCACCCTGACTTGTATTCCGGAAGTACTACATTCGAATCAAGACCGCAAAACGCGATAACTTGAACGACCTTGTTCGTTTTTATATGAATTTAAACCTAAACAAAACAACGTGTCTGATTCGAATGTGGGTTCATGATTATGCACATAATAGCGTATTTCTTTGAGATTTTTGCTTTTCTGCAGCGTAAATTGGTAGTTACCGATCTTTCAGGACACTCTGAAACGTCGTTAACTACCAATCTACGTTGCGTTAACATCGCAGAAGAGCAAACATCTCACTTACACTGTGGCGGCAGCCGGAAATCACGCAAATTATTTTGTTCTCCAGCTTCCTTAAACTGAAAAGGCATAGAGTAGAGAAAAGGGAACTGACTTAATAAAAAGCTTAGATGAAAGTCACATACCTTGCACACATTTTATTACACGCTTCAAGCTAAATAGTTTATCCCAAACAAACAAATTCGTCGGCGTAATGAAAAATGGAAGTGTAATTTATTTAAAGCCAGCTCAGCACAACACAACAAATACAGAAAGACTAAGCTTCAAATCTGAAGGTAAAGTATATATTATATTGAAAATTCATCTTTCACGCATGATTCCGTTCCTCTGATTAGCAGTTGCATTAGTCCCTAATCAGAGTCTCTACCACTGTGGCTCAGTCGGCAGATGCTCAGTATCCGAAAAGGGATGAGCTAAAAATGGTGTTGATGCGGTGTTGCAGTAAAAGCTTTATATTGGTTAGGAATCTGAACAAATGCCAGCATAATCAGTACAATAGCATGCAGCTTGCCGTTCATCCATATAAGTCTGCAAGGGCCTCGCACTGGATCTCGGGCCTCAACCCGACCCGGGCTGCAAGCCGAGCTTATCACTGGTAGCAAAACCTTCGGGAAGGCATCCTGTCAAATCTGTGGCTACATAGAAAAATTTCCGTTTTCTCGAGACATTCTTATTCGCAAGAAATGTTAGTCGTAGTTTCGTTCATCTTTTTCTCGTTAAAAATATTCTTTTTAACGGCACGGAACAATACGGCGTACCGTTACCATTACGTGTGCTGAAGGTGAAGAATTTAACGAATATTACAAATTCAGATCTCTGAAAAAATATATGATATTTCTAGTTTGTATTCCAACAGCAGCATCACAACATGAAGCAAAAATATTGAGGAATCATTATTTTATTTCTTGTATTTGCGACTTTACCTTCTGCCAAAGAGTACCGGTTACTTTTTCTGCCAAGGAGTGAGTACAGGTAATTATTTAAGAAAAACGCTGCTCCTACCAAACTTAGGAATTTAAAATATACCATAAACATAGGCTTTGTGAGTTGACCAGCAGGTTACGATAGCAGGTCACGTGCACTTAATGCCGTGAGCAGAGGAGTTGATTAAAAAATGACCTTGGGGAATTGGTATCGTTCAGGCTTCGGAAAAAAGACACAGGCTTGATATTCTCGGAGCTTTTCATGTGGCGTCCTATGTCTATATACCTTTCCTCAGACGCCAAAATAATGCCAATATTCTTACAGCACGTATCAAAAATTCATTCAAAGTTATTAGCAGTTATATGTGAATGGGAACGCGTAATAATAGAAGGTTATAAATAGATCACCCTCCATTCAGGTTAGAATAAAATAAATTCGGGCTTCAGTAGGTAGGGGTAAGAGATTCGACGTTAAACTGCGAGATCAGAGTGAATGCTTCTCGGGCTGGGCCTGGTAGAATTCTAAAATTGCAGCCCGAGCAGAAATATATTCCTTCAAAACAACAGGGTGGATTGCAGATTTCAGTAGGCTTTCCCAATTTGCTGAATGCAAGCAGCCTATAATTCTCAACAGTAAACACTGTACATAGATGGGAAAACTGTTCCCATTGAAACACTTGTCCTTTCAACCATGTATTTGATTAGCATTTCAATGTTGATTTTAGGTGGCCGTGGATTACTGTGATAAGCAAGAAGATTCCTCTCCTGCCTGTGCTGTTGTTGGCCCCTGTTTCGACTGCACACAAAGTTGTTTTATTCCTACATTTTATTATTTTAAGCCAGTGTTTCCCAATCTAACTTCCACGGAACATCATTATGTGTTCCGCAAGCTATCTTGAAATAAGTACAGAAAAATTTAAATTTCTCCAAAAAATTCCAAACATCTCGTAAAATAGCACGAGAATAATTTTCCGGTAACTGGAAATAGTGGTATAATCTGCACACGCTAAGAAGTGCCTCTTTGTTTCTGGCTTCTAAAACTGTACTAGGTAGAGGTTTCTCGGGATACGAAAAATTATTTTAGGACTCCTCCATGGAGAAATTTGGAAAATACTGGTTTATGCCATAAAATAATTTTGAATAGGTACATTTAATGTAAGGAAAATCAAAATTTTCATAAAAGATACTTTGATATTCTGTCGTTCTAGTCTGTCTTCAGATTTTTCAGTTATAAATGTCTTCTTCCTCATTTATGGGTCGAGCATGTGCGCTATGAAAAATGCGTTCGTTCCTTTCCTCTTTTATTGGTGAAAAGCCGAACAGGTTAGCTTAGTAAAATGCAGTTGACTTCTATTTGCTATTCCTTATTTCATTTCTGAGCAGGAAGCCTTTTACCCTAAGGTTTCTTGTGAGTACATTCACACCAAGCGTATACCAAGATAGTAGCCAAATATCCAAATATTTCACCTCCTATTTCATCCACGTCGTTCCCAAATTATCATTTGTAACAATCCTTGCAGGTCATTCAACTCACATTACCCCGACACTTAACACACACCTAGTTATCGAATAACAAATGACTGTTAGAACTACAAATGTTATAAACTTCATATGCATTGTACAGGATTTCGACACTATTGTTTCGTAATTAAAGCAGAAACTTTTAATTTAAATTTTAAAATTTTTGACCCTAAGAAATTTATTCTCTTTCCTCGGAGGATTTCTTTAAAATACTTCAATAACTACACCCTTTATCCTGCCAACTGCGGATTCGTAATTTATCTCTTCTACTATTCTTCTATTTTTTCCCCAGTGACGCAAGAGCCCCTAGCGAGCCAGGGCCTCCTCATTATCGAGGCTTCACGATCACGCTCAGATACATAACATTCGGTAGGACTCCTTTGGACGAGTGACAAGCCCGACGCTGTGACCTCTACCTGACACACAACATCACAAGAGACAGACAGTCATGCCCCCGGTGGAATTTGAACCCATAATCCCAGCAAGCGAACAGCCTCAGGCCCACGCCTTAGACCTCACGGTCACTGGGATCGGCTGTTTTCTTTTATGCTATGTGACATTCATTACAACGAAGACACTGTTGCAAGCAACGAGGACGAAAGTGCATATACGAAGATAAAAATTCTAGCAGCAACCGACCTCTAGGCTTTGCATCACTGTACTTAATATAGTCAGCTCCTACACTTGACCTACAGGCTGTCTGAATATGAATTAAATTAACATTATTAGTC
Source organism: Reticulitermes speratus (assembly GCA_021186555.1). NCBI lineage: Eukaryota > Metazoa > Arthropoda > Insecta > Blattodea > Rhinotermitidae > Reticulitermes > Reticulitermes speratus. The sequence continues at coordinate 32,800,018 of JAJKFL010000001.1, read as the reverse complement.
TAAGGGCCAGGATCGCCTCATTCCTCTGCGGTATGTTCTCTTGTCGCGCTCTTTTCTAATTGCATTCCATGCTGTTGATTATTGCTTTGAGACGGACTCAATGAGAAGAGTCGAGCGTGACTCCGCATAAGAATTCTATGACCACTTCAACATTCTCACACAACACTGCACGTAGACCGCCCGGCGTGGTCAGCTTCAGACTTTGAATTCCACTGGTAAATGAAATGTTTACTACCAAATATCCTTTAAATAAAGTTAGGCATGTTTTATTTGACATACTTGCACATTTATCAGATGTGGAAACCAATGATACAGGAAGATAATTCAAAATTTCGAAACCGTACCTTGGTAGCCTATTTAAGGTAGAATATAACACTGTTTGCAAATGAAGCCATTGACCCCCCCCCCCCCACGGTTAGTCCCGTCAACCAAGGCACATCCGCAGGTTATTTCTCTAAAGTCAATTTAAACTAATCTTACCTTAGATATGTACAGGTACTGCTTTAGCAACATAAGCTGTACGTAGAGTGTACAATGGAATTCTAAGACACTAACGAATGATAAGTACGTACGGCCGTACGTTGAATACATTACTTTTTTTTTTGAAGGGCCCCACAGCAGATGCTACGGACGCACCGCAGCCTTGACGCCTAGTGTGTAACTCTTTGCTGAAGATGATTAGTTTTTTTCGTTTTTCCGTGTAATGGAGCACCGATGGAATGAAATTGACAGGGGAAAACCGAAGTACTCGGGGGAAAAACCTGTCCCAGTGCCACTTTGTCCACCACAAATCAGACATGGACTCACCTGGGATCGAATACATAACTTTAGCATTCCCACTGACGAACTGAGGAACGACTCACAGACTCCGAGTGAGTATGTTAAGTATCCGACTGACTGCTTACAGCTCGTTTTACTAAAACTCAACTAACCTGTAGAGTGGCCAGAGTAAAATAGGGATATAATTATTCCAAAATTAAACACTCCGTTTTTCAGATGTGCAGGATCGTAAGTTTATATGCAGAGCACAATTCTTTTACAAAAAATATTCCGACACCCACCCTCTTATAACAGCTTGAATTACTTAAAATGTATAATTTACACTCACTGTCTTCTTATCCCATATCTGACAATGATTCCTAACGGCGTACTGCAAGCCATATTTCGATCACCACTAAAATATTTTCACATTAACGGTCACACGAAACCACAACTTACGAATGGTTTAATCACAATCTAGGATGCTTACATACTGTCTGACAGAATGCAGATTAAAATGCTCCAAGCGGTAGTGTTAGGTACTACAAACGGAATAAGATCGCATTTTCTGACCGCTGGAAATATGAATGGTTCTCGCAGAGTCAGTTTCATGTGTGCTAGCTTGATGCTGGTTAATGGGGCGAAGTTTTGTAACGGAACTTTGAAAATATCAGAGTGCTCTTAAAGCAACCTTACTATAAATGTTTGTGAAAGCTGCTGTAAGTCACAATAAAATAAACTGAGCGCCACATACACAGATATCTATGAGACACACTGCTGCAGACCGTGTCGCATGAAGGTCCTTTGAAACTAGCCAAGCAAAGTCCCAAATACGAAGATGATTCGCTTTAGCTGAAATTGCTACACAATAAATATACAAAAAGGTAACCCGTACATCTGATACAGCCCAGCAACATATTTCAATTGGACCCGTCGAAACCTCTTAATTTTACAGAAAATTTTATTCGAATTACGAACTGCCTTGTGCGAGTATGTCACAAATGTTACATCATTAATGGTGGAATGAAAGCAATGCTAGGAAAAGAAAATATTTGGAAGTTGATTACACTTGAAACTTTTAAAATCACATTACTTACGTGTCCTTAATTTTATCTGTGTACAATGAGGAGGCATATATTTAAATATATACCTTTATATTGATAATATTTTGTGGCCCTTAAAGTTTGCCTAACTGCTGATGACAAACGCCTACAGCTGCTTTATATAGAGCAACTTGAGTGTTACTTATTCACCACCTAAAAGTACTTGGTCTCCGCCACTCTTGTCATCATTGCAATAAGCAATTCATCTTAAAATTATTTAAAGATTTTTATGCCACAAAATCAAAGTTATTTCGGTTTCTCCCGTTGTGGTCTGTTGCCCAAATTAACCCTGCGATGCCAGTGCAGTTATAAATTAGAACAGGAAAAAAATTGCAATAAAATTGAAAGCATACCAAATACGACAGTTTAAATAGGCCATTTCTGTCTTTGACATGTTTATTAAAAATTTTGAAAATATATATCAGGATAGTAAATAACGTAAATAATAAAAATAAATACACAAATTGTGGGCGCTCTCAAACTCTAGAAAACGCCGATAGAATAAACTAATAACGCTTAAATTATTTTCACCGCGCCTAAGTTCAACGCAAACTACAACAACGTTAATACAGGGAAATCAGGAAATTAATAAACAAATACCTGTGAGGAATAAGCCTAGCTTATTTTAATATAGTCTCTGTAGTAAAGTAATAAAAATTTAAAATGGTTATCTAAATTGTAAGTGAAGACCAGTTATTCTACGTAACTGTAACTGAAAACTACTTTTAATGAGCGAAACTGAAATTTCATTACCCCAAAATGTTTGTTGAATTAAAAAATTATTTAATCGTGACTGCTCAAAGGTTGAATTCGTATTCTAGTCATTTAATTTATTTTATTTGTGGTTTCTTTAAGACGCAGTCAGTAGCAGAGACTGGACTTTTTAAATTTATTTATTAATTTAAAAGTATTCAGTTATGAAATCTTGCTTAGAGTAATCAAAGCTTTAAGCGAAGCAAATAACACGCTAAGTAAATCCATCTCTGGTCTACGAACTGTAGTTAGGGGACGCTGCTGCTCAAGGAGAGGGTCTACAACCGCCACGTCACGCTGCATCGTGGGGGTTGAACATGCGGCTCTGGCAAGTTTCCACGCGCTGCAATAAACCAGCCGGTGGAAAGACACAGCAACCACATTTCTCCGCTGATAATAAACAATATTACACGAGACGGTTGTACACTCCGCAGACTCCTGGGATAATGACAGTACTCCACGCTAAAACAATGGAACTGAAGCAACAATACATAAAGCTAACGCTTAAGAAAACTACAAATAAAGCAGCAAAACTGCACGGACAAAAATATTAAATTTAAAACAGTATAGTACACTCACAAACACATGGAAGGACAAGATGTTAGTGTACCATATAGGCATAAACCAGTCTTGCTCCCACAGCAGTAAATTACACTCACATGCACTGGATGTTCAATGGCACTACATGTATAGACTACACTCATAAAATATGCGAATAAAAGTATGTCAACGTTGCAAGGAAGCCATCTTTGCATGACACTCACAAACGCACACATAAAGGTATAAGCATGACGTCTGTACATTCACAATAGCAGCTCATGAGTGTTTCAACACACAAATATAGGAAAGGAAAACAAGAGCTCTATACTCATAAAGACTGAGAATATAAAACATCACCCTATATTCACCAAAACAGACAACAAAACTAAGCGTCCATCACATTGCAAAATGACTTCATTTCACCTACATATCAGGATGGGAAGTAAAAGAACAAAAACTATTATGCACAACAAACGCTTTTTATCACACCTCATTTAATCATAGTGACAGAATAAAACGCTGCATGCACAAGGGCCAAAAGTGTATTAGAAACGCCTATATGACGTACTACATTTATGTTATTAGCAGTGGTTATCAACTTGTGGGCAGCAGAACCTTCTGGGGTGCAATTTATTTCAATGGCTCCGTGAATCTACGCTGCTCTTCATGAAGTCTTGCTCCTTCAGCCAGCCTTTGGGTTCCTTTTACATCTCAAATGCTGTGAGCAAGACAGATTTCAAATATTTTTATAGATTGTTGTGACGAATAATTGTGAACTCATTTACAACAGATGCTGACAGCGAGTTTGTAACTTTGGGAAATTAAGTATATTCTCAATTAAAGGTGCCTTGAAGTATAAATATTAGCATGAGTAAGCTCGCGAAATGTTTTGAACTTAAGAAGGAAAGTTTAGAAACCACGGCCTTTGGGGAGTGCAAATTTTACAGTAGAGTATACTGCATTGTCTTACACAACCGGTAGCAAGTATGAGATTTCTGAAGTTTTAACAGTTGTGCAATCGCAGAAAACCGAAATCACAAAGAGCAAGTAGTCTTCAAACATTTTCCGAACTACGAGAACTGTTCAGGTAGGTATGTATGTGTATATGTATGTATGTGTATGTATGTATATGTTTATGTATGTGTGTATTCATATCGGATGGCTCTATAAAATTTATAAGCGTGCAAAAATTGAGAGTCCTCTAAATTCACAAACACACACACACAAAACATACAGTTTGCCAACGTTCATAGTGGACTGTCAGTCGTGAACATTATTACACCGTAAGTGGCCGTAAAAATTAGAAGCAAACCAAGTAGAGTTTTGGATTATCAGTCGAAAATACAAAATCGTCTTTGTAATTTTAAATAAAAATTGTGTGAATATGATTGTTTTAAGCAGAAGTTTTAGTTTTAAAAAATTCAGAAACCAGAACCATATCCTTAATTTTCAGTACAATGATTAGTAACTTCAAAGACCTGCAATTCTTTGCTTTCGCCCGTGCAAACTTTTTTAACCGAGAAAACAATCACTGGAAACACCGATATAATAATTCCTAATACTACATTTAATCAACAACTTCTTTAGGTTTAATTCCAGCATTACATGCATAATATGTAATACAATGTATGTAATATACACAATTTCCTAAATGATTAACTCCATTTTAATGATACAGAGCAATAAATCATTATTTGGTCCAGAATATTAAATAAATATTTCCACTGACCTTTCTAAGTAACGCACGCTTTATAAGAAACAGTTCATTATTTAAGAATAGGACGTGGATTGCCACACCATAAATAAATAACAAAGTATAACAATAAGGTTGAGAATGAGAAACCCGCTTTCAAACTAAAACAGAAAAAGTGTCGTCGTATATCCACACTTGGAGTTGAGGTGATCATCGTGTGTACAATTGATACTCCAGTCTATCAAGCCTATTTTTATTTTGTTACCACACTATCTCCTGTAGTTTGCAGTAAGTTTCCAGTATCTTTAAAATACTTAAAACTTTAATTTTGAAATTCTACGTGGTAACATCCCTCACCCTATTCAGGCGAATTGTTCTTCAAATTCACTCTAAACTACCTGCTTCCAAGTATTTACCAAATCATCCTCCATCATTTTCCATCCATTCCCAAGTTATACGCATTTAAAATACCGTCAATGAATAATCAAATAAGCAATATATAATAAAACAAATTATTTATAAAATAAAAGACAAAGAAATAAGAAGTACGTCATATCTCACATATGACGGTATGATTTGCACTTTCCTACTCACAGGGGACGAATCCTGGTACATGATATTCCTGCTGGAGATTCAGTTGACAAGTCAAGTAACACCTCAGAGAATAACGAGCAAAATTTATGAGTGGGGCAACATAACGCTATCCAAAAATCGAAGTTGGTTTCAGGATTATGTAAATGCAAGAGATCTCGTTTGTGATACGCATGCAGCCGTATCATTCCTGTGCCAAGTCTTGAACGTGTTCTTACCTTACAACCTCAGTCGTCCAAGAAAGAAATCGAGACCCTAGAACGCCTCTCCTTAGAAAATTCGGCTAAAGTTGAATATGTTCTTAAGTCAGTTTTTGTATATATTTCGTATACAAGCAGCGAGTTTGTGTTCTTAGTAACGGGAGTTATAAGTTGACATGGAAATTTGGTCTCTGTAAGGGTAAACAATTTTCAAAATTAGACTAATAATTATAAAATGTATCTCTATTAGCCATTACTAAATCTGAGCCCTACAAGTCCTGAAAAAAGGAACAGAGAAAGAACGAAAGAAATAAATCTATTTCTTGTACAATTGTTTTCCAATCTACAAACGTACAGCTTCATCCGACTTTATTTTTTCAAACAGCTTTTAAATTTTACGAGAGAAAAAGTAACTTCAAAAAAATTCATGCTTTTTATGTTTTAGAGTACCAATTAATTTTAACAGAAATACATGCATTTTAGCATAACTCACATCATCCTGTGTTCAATTTCCGTGTAATTTTATGAACATAATTCTTTATTCTGTGTTAGAACTGTAGGATAGGGAACCGTTTATTCTGTTTTTCTGAAATGGCCTTACAGCATTGCAGCTGAATGAAGATAACATGCCTAGAATAAAATTTGATTTTTTCAAGAAAAATGCTACGTATGATATTAATGCTCATCAAGTGCTGTTTGCAGTATGAGAATAATGCTGCTTAGTTGCTTACAAAAATTTAATGTATCACCTATTGTTGCGAAATAATCCATTACTCTTTGATTCCAGGGAAATATCACCGTCACTACTCGACTCATTTAAGGGTGAGATTAAATGTATGAGTGAGATCTGCGCTCTTCTGGGACACACGGCGTCGTGTGGTGTAGAGCGCAGATCTCATCAACATCGTGGCGGAAGCCTGAAATCAAATGTATGGGTGGTTTCTTACAGTAAGTTCGATATAGCAAAGAAATTATTTCTGCCCATCACAATTCCATTGAATCGTCGTATTTAGCTTTGCTGGTTGCTTGATATTTTGTACACGTCACTGGATTTTCTGTTGCAAGCAGGTATAATGTTTCTGTCTGTTGCTGTCCTCTTCTCATTGCAAGCAGGTAAAATGTTTCTGTCTGTTGCTGTCCTCTTCTCATTGCAAGCAGGTAAAATGTTTCTGTCTGTTGCTGTCCTCTTCTCGTTGCAAGCAGGTATAATGTTTCTGTCTGTTGCTGTCCTCTTCTCGTTGCAAGCAGGTATAATGTTTCTGTCTGTTGCTGTCCTCTTCTCGTTGCAAGCAGGTATAATGTTTCTGTCTGTTGCTGTCCTCTTCTCGTTGCAAGCGCGTCCTATTAACTGTATTCTACTTCATCATATTAATGTCTGTAAAATAGGAAATTTGCGGAACGGAATTCTCCAAATATTCTTCCTGTTCAATTTGAAGCCATCTAAAGCGTGATAGGTGTTTAGCGTCACAGTTTGCTTACTTTTTTTTAATCCTTGAAGTCCTTAAATGTGAATGGAGCGATGTGGCATGTCTTAGACTTATTTTTTGCCAAATTCACTAAATTATGCCAATCGCTTGATACGAATTTTACTTTCCGGAAATGTGAACATAACTCTACTGAGACCCCGATCTTCAGAAATTCACTAGAAACACAATAAAATAATTAGGTCATAAATTGTACTGCCGCTTTTCAGCATTATGGCGTTGGCACTATAGATAAATGAGTTTAATGTTATGAGATGAAATATTCTTCATTCCTCTAGATGGAAAAATATATTAGGTATTGCAAAAGGTAAGATTGAAATATATGCACCTAATTATCTCTTGACGTCGCTGTAATGTATAAGTGCCAAGCTTATATTCACTAACATTTTAAAACTAATATTAAGATATAGATACGTATAAAAATAAATAGGTATTTAAGGGATTAAAAATCATAAATAAATTTCGTAATTCCGAAAGACAGCTTAAAACAATTCTAGACAAACAGGCGGTAAAATAGAGAAAATGTTTATTTATGCAGCGCCAGTATACAGAAGACAAAAGTGAATGATTAAAGCTGGTAAAGCACACAAGGCACAACACGTAACAACACGATACAGATAGCTGCAACATCTTTGCGATACTGCATACAAGACCGGACTGCCACTAATTTTTAAATATAACAAAGAATATGTAATTTTAACCTTTTATGCAACAAATTCCCTAAGAGTTTATAGTTGAATCCATTGTGAACCAAAGTTTTATTTTGTTTTACTCTTAAGTGAATGTACCAACTTTTTAAAACAGATGTATAGTCTATGTTAAAATACTTTGAACCCCTAAGATGGCCTGTAACAGGCCGAAACATATGTAGGGGTAAATGACATGATTATAAGAATAAGAATATAGTGCATGTGTTGGTATAATAAAACTTTTAAAAAGTCAATTAACGTTTGTAACAGACTTAATAAAATAAGTGGCTAAGTGTTCAATAAATACCCAACAAAATATCATAACATATTCAAAAACACTTTCTGTAAAGTGACTGGGTTTTACTCCAGATAGAGAAGTAACATAATATTTTTGTGAGCATTTCATTCTTCATGTGTATTGGAATGAAACTAAATATTACAGTATAGTGTGTATTTCTTACATAAAATTTAGCACGTTACAGGAAGTTGTCAAGGATACACACTTCCGGATTTGTCACAAAAAGCCACCGCATTTTTAGCAAATTTTCTTTTCTTATAATTCTTTGAATAACCAGTGATTATTTCTTCGATAAATATCAATCAGTCTGTCTATATAAATGAGGCCCTGTGTATTTTCTATGGAATAGGGACTGAATTTTTTAGTATTATTTGGATAAATATCTGACTTCAAAATTTTGGGGTGTAATGAATATCTGCAAATAATCTGGGACCACTACCATGCGATATGTTCTGTACCTTACGCGATGATCACAATAATAATTAATTAAACCACAGACATATTAACCATAAAGTAACTTTATTATGCAATCTATAACATTATTCTGAGACTTGTGCGTGAGGTATGATAAGCATAATTAAGTTCCGTAATTTCATTAACTGTACTACTGCTATAAATATAACGCTAACTAGGAAGCATAATGTTCATCACCTACTACGGAATTTGTCACTGACTGAACCAATAATGATATTGCATATAATTAAGGATAATATCCTATACCCCTGTTTCTAATGGAGTAGAAGTGCAGATAATTTAATGCTGATGATTCAAATAAATAGCTGTGTAGGTTCGAATTAGTGGGAAATATGAAAACAGTCATAAATCACAGATTTAAGAGGAGAAAATGATTGCCTAGCTGAAGTCATTATTTCGATATTATTCAGTACAAATGGGGGAAGAACACAAAAATACTGAAATTTGCATCTTAGACACAGTTGCCTACACCTACTTGTTAGAAGGCTTATACATGAAGCAATTACGGTTTACTCATTCTGTCACTGTCCCTTCTTTGTTCCAGTTACGTCATGACTAAGCAGTAAGGCAGCCTGACAGCTTATAAACAAGAAGTCACCTTGCGCAGATTCTCAGCTTGCGTTTCTGATAAGAGCTATGTTTTTACCATCGCTATGGGCAGAATTAGCCTGCAATCACGAATTGTGGGATTGGCGATTTCTTTCCTGTCTTTCTAAATTACGCAAATTACCAACCTCAAAATCTACTTTTCAGCGACTTATTGAACTTTCGCCTCGTCTTTGTGAGTTTACTGTAGATTTTCAACTTTATCCTAGCCACATAATGTTGTACATCTTCCGTGCAACAGTACATAACACACACACTTCACTACAAAATAGTAGCACAATGCTTATATTTATTGTACAATGCTCCTACATGTTTCGACCATATATTTTGGCCCTCTTCAGGGAGCTACAAGTTTGGTCTACGTGTATAGTGTGTATAGCAACTTGTCATAGATGACCGAAGATGGCCAAAATTTATGGCCGAAACATGTAGGAGCATTGTATAATAAATATAAACATTGTGCTCTATTTGGTAGCCTAATTTGTGTGTATTTATCCTATCCATTTGTATCCAGTCTTTTCTTCAATTGTGTAATCTGCCTGAAGGTCATGGCATGTTTCAGTTGCCTACTGTATTTATAATGGCGTAATCCACTTAATGGTCTTCGGAATGTTACAACAATCTGGTGTTTGATCTATAAAACGAAATAAGAAATGCTATTCCACTGGCATTGATAAATAGTTGCAAAACTGTTTCACCACTTGTGTGTTCGTTGTAATATACTTAGCCATTATGAGACCATTTACAAAGCCATAGTAAATGTATGCAAGAAACATTCAAGGAAAATGACATGGAGTTGAACGAAAGAAATTCAGTTTTTTATTCAATGTTACTTTATTATATTTTAATTATTTATATTAAAAATACAACATTGTTATTATTTACCAAAACTCATACAACAACATCATCTTAGTATTATTATTAATGAATACGATATTTTCTTTCATGTTAATAACTCGTTTTAAATACAGATGACAGCACATACCAACACACAGTACATATTTTTCTCACTTTGGCTAGAAAGAGAAGGCTATATGTAACACCAAGTCCTGCTGCATTCCCAATAGAAGCAATTCACCACAACAACAACAATAATAATAATAATAATAATAATAATAATAATAAACCATTGCTGCGTCTCCTTCTTGGTCCATGACCTCATGCCGTCATTGAAAACTTGTGCTGTAATTTTTCACAAGTAAACCCTTTCCTTAAAAATACAAGAGGGGAAGGAATAAAAAATCGCCCCAACGTGGAACAACCATTCGCAGGTTCAGAGAAGAACAGCACGGCGTTTTATATTCAAAATTGAAAAACAGCAATTCAATCATCATAATTAAACCACTTGTACAAGCAATGAATGTAACAGCCTTTTAACATTATACTTAAGAATTTTATAAAGGGGACGTGCCATGGCTCAGGCGGTTAGTCGCCAGCCTCCCACCGCGGAGGCCCGGGTTCGATCCTGGGGTCAGTCCATGTGGGATTTGTGGTAGACAAAGTGGCACTGGGACAGGTTTTTCCCCGTGTGCTTTGGTTTTCCCCCGTCAGTTTCATTCCACCGGTGCTCCATTACTTGGAAAAATAAAAAAACGTATCATCGTCTTCATCTTCATCATAGGATTACACAATAAGTCTTAAGGCTGAGGCGCTTCCGTATATTCTGCTGTGGGACCCTTCTCCATAAAAAAAAAAGATGCCTGCAGTTGGCACCCACTCCTTAGTGACCGTTGTTGCAATATATCACTTTGTAAAATAAATAGAGTAAAAGCTTCGATACAATGTTTCCTTGTATCATGGTAGGCCTCATACATCAACTACCTTGCCTGCAAACATTTGCTCGATGTGAAAGATGCGCGCGCATCAAAAGAAATGCCCGGCCGAATGTCTCCCCTACACGTCCTTATGACATTACACACAGCCGCTTGACAAGTACTTAATGTCTTCTTGCTTGCTGCAACTTATGGCTGTGGAGGCCTCAAAACCTTCTTTTCGGAGTTTTCTTTGTCTTGCTCATACATAAGTATTTCGGCTCATGAAATTAAAATATGGTAATTGTTCCATAAACTTTCCATCATATCTGTATTTATCGTGGAGGCTCTTCACTTTCTACTTTTAAAGTACGACCATATTATAGATTATTCAAATTTAATTACATATCTGCCACGAATAAGAGAAATATCAAATGCCTGATGGTCCCTTAGATCACTTCGTAATAAAAATTGCAGTCTCTTCTTATGAAATCATTCGTTTCCTCTTTAATGTGGGAGCCACTCACAACCATTTCGAAATAAATGACAGTTTTCTGTCTATAGACATTTTTGTGCCCCAGCAATTGTCTAGTTTAGTAAAAACGCAAAACCTAATAATAAGATAAATACCGGCCATTCAGGTCGCGCATGTGTTTCCGTGTGTAAATTTCAATTTTATACAATATTAATACTAGTCACTTTCTTTGCAGTGGCTCTTACATTATATCTCTCAGACATATTTCTTCCCTACGCCTTTGAACCACGAAAACCTAATGGCCACCAACTGCTGGAATATTAACTAAAATCAGATGGAGATTTTTCCACGAACACACAAAAGCAAGGATGATGTGAACACGTCATTAAGGCTGGGGTAGGGAATGTCAAATGTAAATAAGCTTATGTATTATATACATATATTTTATATCAGTTTCTACTTTCAGAAGTTCAAGAAATTTACATCTAGTGGATTTCTAGCGGGACAACTCAACAACTGCCTTGTACTCTATTATATCTTATAGTAAGCAGAGAAGCCAAATGCTCAAAAACAGCGTGCGACTTAAGTTCTCACAGCGATAAATACAAAAATAGCTGTTTCCTGGGATGTAACTCAATGTAGTCTGGTAGAAAAAAACTGATATTTTCGAGGATACTGTTACACTGAAGATGGAGTTAGCATCTTCTTAAACAAACACAGTATTTTTCAGCTTGACTACGAGAATTTACATCCCGAAAGAGAAAAATCTTCGAGAAAAACATGCCCTTACATTACAATACAGGAGCTTGAAAGAAGACGCAACTGTGGTAACTATGGTAACAGCAATACTACGCCATCACCCACCGATGACGCAATAAGTTACACCCCTCAGTCTCAGTATTTGAGACTAATTCTTTGGAACAGACTCGAGACCAGAGAAATGTGACATTTAAACATAACATAAAAATATCTCGATTTCAAAGTTTTAACGTCGTTATCAGAATAGTTAGGCCCAACCAGTACTCGAATGAGGGACAGAAAGCCAAATGATTCAATTCTTTCTCCATTTATGGTGGGGCTTTTCTCTACAGTTTACCCTGTTAGTTTAGACACATTATTATCGTGTCACCGATGTTAGGAAGTGTGCCGCACTGCTGTGAATGCAGGAGTTAGCAGCGGCCGCCATTTCAAAATCAGACCAGTTTCTGTAACAAAGGAGAACTGCATTAATACAATGATATCAGTTACTTCTCAGACGCTTCCTTCACATGTCGCAACACACTGACTCCGTATAAAATTATATTTCTTCCGATAACTTGTTCATTTCATCACGGAATCAACTTCGGTTCGATGGTTACATTTTACAGGCCTTATGATACATTATTCTCCTTTTACAGAAAATAAAGTTATAAAAAGGTAAATACGTGTACACAACTCAAATAAAGCTTCTTATGAACAGGAAAAGAAACCTTCGAATTCCGTAAAAGGAAAGTAACTGCTAGAGTAGCTGAGCGACTATCAGCTTCTCAAGAAAGTCCCCGCTCAATGAAGTTATTATTGATAGAATGTGTTTTAAAATATCTTAACAAATCTGAAAAGCCGTGCAATTAATTTCAAGACAAGGACACGTGTGTGTGACAGCGGAATGGAAAGTGACAGGCTTGAAGTTGTTGACATCGCAGTTCTTATACCGCGTACCGCCATCACTAGCGCCCTTGTCAGTCGAGACCAAACTGGCGAAGTTTACTGCTACCGAGGCTTCGTTTTGTATTTGGTTTCAAAGACACGAAGTCTGCTACATGCGTACAGAGAAATTTTCATACGGAATATCATAACTTTCCTGGAGGTAGACCGTCTATTCACCTGTGGCAAAAGGATTTTTGTAACACTAAATGTTTTGTGTGTTACACGAAGAAAACCGACAAGTGTTGAAGCGGTGAAAGAGAGAAAAGAGAGAGTTTCGTGCGAAGTGTAAGCAAATGAAAAGCGACAGGCATCTAGGGAGGCTCACATTCCTCAATAAAACGATTGCACATATAGCCGTAAGAACTGTCGATATGGCATGCCATCACAGATGCAGGTGAAGCGCAATATAAGAATTGTGCATGGACATGTGGCAGCGGATTGACAAAGATGAATGGAAAGTAAATAAAATTGGAGGATTTATGTTATTGATAATCCTCATGAATACGTGGAACAGTTTACTGACAGGCAATATTAATTTCTTTTGTGCCTCGAGCAAGAAGAAATGTTACGATTCCTCCCTTCACGCAAAGAAATATTACAAGTAATCTTTACTTAGAAATGTTCAAAAATGTTCTCATTCGACATTTTGACCAAGATTATCAAGCAGGAAGCATGTTTTTGCAGCAACACGACGCTACTCGCCACTTCCATGGGTAAGTGCGCATGTATTTCAACAAATATTTTCTGAATCGGTTGGGTAGGCCAAGTGGATCCGATAACATGGTCGCCTATATCCCCCGATTTAATTCCACAAGATGTTTTCTTATGGGTGTTTATTAAGAGTAACTTGTTCATTCCACATTTACCTGCAAATGTTGTTGGACTACGGCCAAGAGTTACAGAAGCCACGCAAGGATTTCTACGTGGCACTTGGGAAGAAATTTATTAGAAGTGGGATACATGTTCAGTGGGTACGGGTGTTGTTTCCCTGGAGATACAGCGACGGAGACGTGAGGTTGACAACTTACCGTCATCTACTCCCGAGGCTAGGAGTAAGTGGAGATAAACTCAACGCCCCAGCATTCCTTAGTGTCCTGTGTAGTTTAAAATTTACTTATTTGGATAAAACATTTGACGTGTTACATGTGGAAGCCACATCGAATTTAACTCCAACAAACCAGACAAAGTTCGACATATTTTGCTCCATTTATATGTATTTTGCTCTTATCTACCACGTATTAATGGCTGTATACATATCCTCAAAACTGAAAAGCTACTTTTGAAACACTATACAAATTATGCGAATGTAAATTTTTATTCTGCCAAGCCATATCATTTCTGACGTTAATGCATTTCGCCAAAAGAAAACCAAAGTAAAAGGACACAGTAGAAGCTAACGAAGACTTTGGCCTACAAATAAACTCACAAATATTTCGTGTATGTTCATGTTCTCACCTCCAGCATGCTCAAAAAATCGTAGTATAAGAAAAAAAATTGAAAAATGTGGTACAGCTTAAGCACTTTGACGGATAGCATGTTTTTTCAAACATTGCTTATATTCATCTATATATGTCACATTTATTGATTTGTAATATATTTTATGATCCACTTTCTACAAAAGGAATTAAAACGAATTTCATTTCCATCTACAGGGAGATAAAATATGGATTATAATACGATGCAGCTCAGTACATATTTTATTCACTTTATAGGTATATTGTCGATAACGATGTCCAAAACCCGATCGGTCACTATGTTAGTAATTCCTAGAAACGATCTGTCACTGTTTTTCTGATCGCAGGAGTTTCCTTCTCTTTGCACTTGACAGCCTTTAGTTAGTCGACCGATTTCAACTAAACTCGGCATAACAAATTCAAGGCAATTCGTTCCTAATTCAATCTAACTTTGGTTTATTTTATAATTATAGCAACACTTTCCCTCAGTACTTAAATGGCGTCTTATCTTCATTTGAAGTATTTTCCAAGTTTCTCATAATAAATTATCAGTAAATACATAAATATAAATTACAGATCCTATATATATATATATATATATTATATATATATATATATATATTGTTAAAATTCTGAGAAACAGAAATAGATATTTTAAATGAAAATAGGGGATTATATTAAGATTCACCCATTCTAAGTTCCATAGTATTACAGAGCTCAAAAATATGTCCGACCTCATCTCGTTGAAAATTAATTTTAGAGAAAAATTTCTGGAATAAAGTTTCAGGGAAAAGCATGTCACACGTCTTTCAAAATATTTCTATTAAACATACCGAGCCACAAAAATCCCAACAACAACAATAATAATAAAAACAAATTTGCAGCCATTTAAAAGTTTTCAGCCTCCTGCCACCCCCTTACCACGTAGTTCATGACCATATCCATTTGAAATGCATTGCGTGTAACGCGTAGCATACAAGCACCTTGTGCGGAAGAAAGGCGCAACTTAAGTGCACCCTACGGGTTATTCGCCGCTTTTCTTGTTAGCATGCAAAATATGTAGATTTATGGTCCATCTACATAACAAATTTCTGACTCACACCTCTAAACCTTTACCACATTATTTATTGCCATCATCAGCTAACTTACTACATAGAGCAGAGACCAAAATTAGAAGCTAACAGTCGCTGTTGTGGTCAATACATTTATACATATGATGGCTTCGTCTGTCTCTTTCACCGTCTGTAGTAAAATTTTTCGACGTTTCGGAGAAAGGTACTGCCTCCATCTGCCACTGGCGGCCCATCCAAGCTGTACGCTCAAAATTCCTAATATCATAAATAACAATATCGCGGACGCGCGAGATTTTGGGTCGAATGCAGCACAGACGCCACTATTTTAGGGACTTCAAATAATGGATGGTAATGGATCTTGAAAAACGTACGTTTTTTACGGTAAGCCTGATAGTTTTATAAAGTGTAGAAGAGCAATATGGCAGACTTAAGGAAATACACTCTATCGTTCAGTGTGATGAAGATAAATAAAGAAAAATTGAAGATAGAAAATTAACGTTAGTAGGATGATAGATCATATATGCCTATCCAGTTTTGTGTGAAGTCATTCTTGTAAGTAAAAAGCTGCATAAATGGCGACGATGAGAATCTTTGTTGTTGTATTCTACAGCTTTAAAGTAGACCACATAGAATCTACTTAAAAAAAAGTTACTTAAAAATAATATTGGGAAGAATCATAACACAGTAAGAGATATGTATTGTGATAGAAATCAATAAAATGGAAAGTAAATGCCATGATTTCCGATAGGAAATATGTCATTGTCTAGAAGAACGGAAGCAGAAGGAGTGTGAAGCGAATGGTGGCAAGCATTCTCTGCATTCAGTCCGCATCATTTCATTCCAGGATGCAATTTTGATTCGTTACTGCTGTACCCAATATCTCAAATAACGACTTTCTATGAAGTTCCGTTTTCTGTGTTTATTTTGTCCAGCATTAAAATTACGATACATAAATATACACAAGGTTTAAGTTGTATTTGCTTGTAAAGTCAACATTTTTCTTGGAGTCTACGAGTAATATACCTACTGTGTTTCCACAAAACTTTAACACATTTACGATGCACATGTCCCATTTTATTTCAATTCATCTTATCCTCATAGAACTACTGGAAAGTTTACTTTTAAACAAGGTGCAAGTCAATAGACAGTATCACCTTTAAACTAATTACCGAAGTCCTAATCATGGAACCGCACTTTCCTCCGAAACGTCGGTAATAACGTAAACATAGCCCAGTGTCCAAACCCTGAAGACTACCGTGTGAATTATCACAGTCGTGAAAACCTGAAAACTCGTAGTGACTCATCATGTTATCTTCCGAGATCATTCTAAAGACCAGCAGCACAAACAAAGGTTAACTTTCGTCTAGAAACATTTCAACTGGCCTGTAGAGTTTCAAGAATATACCAAGTTTAATGAGAATACTGTACACAAATTTAGGTATGAATATTTTAAAGGCTGTAGCTGTTAAAGAGTCCCGTTGCATTTCCATGTTCTCTTTAGTGCCACGTGCAAAATGTCAGCACACAAGAAGATAAACTTATACAGACCGACGTCTGGATATTTTATTTTCCAAAGAAAATAAAAAGAACTGTTTCATGTTTTGTGACGTCTTTTATGTCAGAAGCTGTCAGCATACTATACTTAATGAGTTTGGTATTGATATTACTTCAGAATGTCAGAGGGAATTAAAGGACAGAAGTGGGGTTTCGTTCATTGGTCACATCTCTATACCTGTTTTCATTACACTTTGTTACTTCATATGTAATTAACAGAGCAAATGGGAACACACTTAGCGATACTAAAAGGCTACTTTTATAAACGTTACAGTACGCTACATGATTTGTTTAACTTCCAGTATGATGAAATTCACACTGTGTTTCACGAAATCTCTTTGATTATACTGACTGAAGTTAAAAGGGCAGTGGGGGGGGGGGGGAGTTGCACATGAAAACAATCAATCAGACTGAGCATTAAGTCAGATCTCTAAGAGTAAATAAGCACAGACGATACTCTCTCCATATATCACTGTCCTCTGAAAGTGTTCTGTAGGCACAGCCCTGACTAGCATGTTGCTGAAGAACATGATAAACGAGTGAGTTCTAAATCAGACCACACTTCAGATAATCAATTGGAGTGCGCAGTGTCCTTACAACGGCAGCTCTGTCCATTACTTAACAAACCATGGCGTGCCTGTAACTGACGATGCTCTGTTATTATGAGGCAACCTAATTAACGGTCACTATGGAAACGCCAGTCCGCCCAACAAATAATAATCAATTCGTTGGTCTACAGTGGGTTTTATGTCCAGGTATATTCCGGGATGTCATTGTTATACAGAAATAAATTAGCGTATCGAATAAATCAGTGACATCTGTAAATGTAAAGGAAACACTTCACGGCACAGGAAGAAAATAACGACATATTACGTACTCTTAAAGCAATAACAACTGATATACGCAACTGAATAGCTCTATGAGGAAGAATTGTTTAAGGAACTAATAGTCGCTCAGCTGCTCAAGAAATTCTGCATTTTTTTGTCTAAACTAAACTGTCCGTACCGAGTCCATAACAGATTTACACTAGACCCTGCAATGGGATATTTGATTCCAATGCTCATCTACAAACCCAATTCATATAAGATAGGCCTATGATATACCAACGTTCCCCACTACAGCTAAATCGACCAAGTAGCCTCTAGTCTTCATTTTTCCCCATTCAAACCCTGCGTGTGTTTGTCATTTACCCTACTCCTGCTGGCATATTCCACCTATCTCATCGTAACTGATGGGAGGAAAAATTATAAAACTCCACCAGAATCAAACATAATACGCTAACTTTAGCTCAGTTATTCGGGAGCGAACCTACCTTTATCGAAGTCGACACTTCATTTAATGTATTAAAAGCGCCCGATATTATTGTGAGCCAGTTTAAACACGTCTGCATACCCACGTGCCCTCTGCTAATAGCCATATTACCTTATCCTCGTAAATACTCAAGGGAGTGTTCTTTTTGTTTTTAATTTCCCAACCAATTTTTTCCAGTAAAGAACAACAAAGGAAAATGTTTTCTGGCCATGCGGTCTGACTGACACTGCAATAACAGGCCGATATCTGCCGTGCACATGCATAGAAACCAAATAAAAGTGCAAAAGAGCAAGCCCAAAGAACATATCTTGATAATACATGTCAGCAGCTGGTATTCTCATTAAGACATGAGATATATGAGATTCGGCCCATCACAAGGCTCTTACTTACGTAGGAAACGCAGACACATATGTCCGTGTCCCTGATTCTTACTCGCGATTTCGTTCGCGAAGCAATTTTGCCGTCAAGACTGCACATTATGTCCGGGGGTGAGAAGTAAATGAATATATCCTGTACGTAATTAAACGCTTGTGTAAGAATGTTTGAAATCAGAACATCTTTATTATCTGTTAAGTGAAAATTAATAATCACAATCTGTAGCCACGAAGCAATGTGTTAGTCTAATTCGTGTTCATTCCTTCATTATTCATTTGTTTTAAAATGCTGTATTAATTACTCACGTTAGGCAGGGATTGTTACAGTTAATGTATGGTAGTAGTAAAAAACACAGACATTTCAACCGCTCCAGTATAAGAGATCAACAAATACAAGACTACTAAAATATTCCGCCCAAAAGACATGGCTTTTTGTGAAATGTTGAATGAATAGGAATCAAATCCAACGTTGGCAACCTTTAAATACCACCAAAGCGGTTCTCGGGCCTTGTTAAATCAACAAGACAAGTCATACATATTAATCACGCTAATTGCAAGAAGCACGGAAATCAAAACAAAAACAAAGGTGACGAGTGTTCTAGTAGCACTTGTATAATCGGTTGCAATTAGAAATGGCGTGTGGAGAGGAAGGAAAATTTGTTCCAAGAATAGTGAAATAAAACATGCAATCAAAATGCAGCACGAGTGTAAAGTCTTCTTTCATTGTATTTCAGGAGCCTGGAAGCCCCGAAAGTCCGAAATACAATTGTGCTCCTCTTGTATGAAAAGTAGCGTACTAAGTAAAATTGAGTCATTATGCAAGTTTCACTAAATGAATACATCCAGAACGTAATGGACTTGACCCCCAACTTATGGGCGACGGGTTGAAGTAAAGTGCCATTGTCGATCAAATCGACAGGCCATTCTTGTGTGTCCACCGTTTTAAAGACACATACATACAGCTGCTTCCTCTGTGTAGCTGTAAAAAACCGCACTTGTTTTCTATTAACTTGTAATCATAATTCAAGAAATTCGATTATGAAGGCCATTAAACTGAAATTACAATACAAAGGTAAACCTTCAAAGAATGAGTAGACCTAACTGAAGACTCTCACTATAAGGGCTAAAGCAGTGACATGCCAAAACATGAAACTCGTCCCTGGCCGACTGCAGTGCGCTCCGAGGACCTTACTTATTTAGTTAGTTAGTTAGTTTGTTTGTTTGTTATTTTGTTGTTTTATTGGTTCGTTGAGTGATTGGTTGTTTCGTTCGTTTTTCGTTGGGTGGTTCTTTGGTTGGTTGGTTCGTTCGTGCGTTGGGTAGTCAGTCATTCTGTTATTCTGTCAGTCGGTCAGTTAGTTAGTCAGTCAGTCAGCCAGTCAGTTAATCCTTCCAAGTTTCTGGCGCGCTGTTCTGCTCTAACTACGGCCCCGTTACACGTTAACTTTCTATATAAAATTGCAGTCCGACCATCCAAACAATAGGTACACGAGGAAGCACTTACCACAGGTCTCAGCAACAGACGCGGTATGCGGCCAGCAGTGACGTTACTAGCGGCACCCAGAAGTGGCTGTGGCAGTTGAGGGCGTCACCACTGTCTGCAACACAGTGCCAGAATCTTAATTCGTTGTGACACACAGAGCACAGTGTCAGTGCATCGCCAAACAACACTCAAGGCACAGTAAAAAGATACGTGGAAAGCGGAACAGCTTGTCAGGAGGTCAAGCGTAAGCCAAGCCCAAAGGCGAATTAATAAATTACAAGTCTGCTAGAAGGAACAAAGTGGACCGCTGACTTGCGATGCTCAGCAGTAAGTCAGCGAACTAAAATTATTTTTTCGTGTACCCTTTAAATGAAGCTTTATGCCAGGTAAATCTGTAACTGTTGCTTGGACCCACTGATAACTACTACGGAGGTTCACAAATAAATATAGGCCTCTTAAGCCCTTTCCTCTTCCTCTTCCCCTTGGCCCGGACAGAGCTGTACATAATTTTCTCCATCCCTGTCCCTGACTGCTTACACGTAAGTTATAAGCTACAAGCAAATGAAGAGTGAAGAATACAGATAACCAAGAAACGCTACGGAGTGTTCTACATACTTCAATGCTACAAGACTATACGTATAAACACGGCATTAATATATTCCTACGTAAACAGGAAAGTGGCGTAAACTTGACTGTACCACGGAATTAAACAGGTTGCTTATAAAGACACCATGAAAAGTAGAGAACAAACTACCAATCATCGATAGATAAAATGGGTCGCCTAGTAGTGTAAATAACAGTAATAATTTGTAGACAGATTTAATTAAAAACAGACTACGACAATAAAAATAAATACTTAAGTGTGAAGACAAATTTTAACGACATGTAAAAATATTCTGTAGTTAATATTTCAGTACATGTTACTCTACGCATCAAACCTTCAGTGCTTAAATCGACGTAGGTAAGTAGATAAGATGACCTTGTAAGAAAAATCGCTTTTTCCAAGTCCTGCTATGGAAGATTGTGCAATAAATGCTATAGTGAGATTGATAGTGTTAAGTGTTTGTGTTAACCATATTTACGATAATATCTCCCAAATTGAAAATAAACGTAAAAAGCACCTTAAGAAAAACACGAACGATCTTATATTTATTTCGATATTAAAACCTGCTAAAAAAAACCCAAAGCAATTTTGCTCTAAACTTCAAAACTACTAATTCAAATCCGTACGCAGTATAAAATACTGCTTTGTTATCAATCTGATATTAGTGGTACATATTAAATATATCACCAAAAATTTTGGAAAAGAAAATACAAATGCGAAAATATATAAAATTGAAAAAACACATAATTCTTTACTAAACAGCTTAGAGGAGACTAAGCCTTTCTACGATCTCCCTATATGGCGACGCAGCACGCTCAGCTACATACAAAAGATTAGAAGTCTACACTGCCGAACTTCCTAACCAATAAAAGAGCAAGATATTATTATTATTGTTATTATTATTTTGTATGTTGTGCTGTTCTGTAATTGGCCATCTGGCTGTTGATTCGGCAATTAATAAACTAGAATTGAATTGAATTGAATTATTATTATATTATTATTATTATTTATTATTATTATTATTATTATTAGGTATGTACATCAAAATCTCTTACATAATACTATGTACATATTTCAAACCAATATAACAAATATTAATAACCGTCTTACTCGAGATGTTACTAAATTTTCAGAATCAATATGATGCACAGATTGTTCTAGTAACATTAAGTCACTTATTAATATCCTTTGCGTATTTTAAAATTATATGCGTGCTTAATGTTAACAATGTGGTTTTACAAAACTTTGGCGTGTAAACATGTTGCGTATTCACTGCAAATTTCCTGGTACTGATAGTGAAATGATAGAAACATGGTGGGAAATAATAAAGTAATAATACAATCTCTGTCAAGGTGTGTGCAATAATGGTTATGTGAAACAATACTCATATATATTTCATTCATTGTTTCATCTCATATAGGTACTTAAATAGTTACGCCACTCATACTGGTGCATTAGTTGCCAACGATGGAAAAATACGTAATTTTGAAATTAAATTCGGAACTTTTGGGGTTAATACTGATATTGGTCCGTTACTTTACCTACAAATAAGATGAGTCTTAAGATAATACGGCAATCCATTTTTGCGTTTTCGGTCCTTGCATGCCAGTAACGGTTATGACGCACCCATATTAAAGTAAGCCAACACTGTCACAATAGAACACAGACATTTCGGTCCTTGCATGCCAGTAACGGTTATGACGCACCCATATTAAAGTAAGCCAACACTGTCACGATAGAACACAGACATTTCGGTCCTTGCATGCCAGTAACGGTTATGACGCACCCATATTAAAGTAAGCCAACACTGTCACGATAGAACACAGACATTTCGGTCCTTGCATGCCAGTAACGGTTATGACGCACCCATATTAAAGTAAGCCAACACTGTCACGATAGAACACAGACATTTCGGTCCTTGCATGCCAGTAACGGTTATGACGCGCCCATATTAAAGTAAGCCAACACTGTCACAATAGAACACAGACATTTCGGTCCTTGCATGCCAGTAACGGTTATGACGCACCCATATTAAAGTAAGCCAACACTGTCACAATAGAACACAGACATTTCGGTCCTTGCATGCCAGTAACGGTTATGACGCACCCATATTAAAGTAAGCCAACACTGTCACAATAGAACACAGACATTTCGGTCCTTGCATGCCAGTAACGGTTATGACGCACCCATATTAAAGTAAGCCAACACTGTCACGATAGAACACAGACATTTCGGTCCTTGCATGCCAGTAACGGTTATGACGCACCCATATTAAAGTAAGCCAACACTGTCACAATAGAACACAGACATTTCGGTCCTTGCATGCCAGTAACGGTTATGACGCACCCATATTAAAGTAAGCCAACACTGTCACGATAGAACACAGACATTTCGGTCCTTGCATGCCAGTAACGGTTATGACGCACCCATATTAAAGTAAGCCAACACTGTCACGATAGAACACAGACATTTCGGTCCTTGCATGCCAGTAACGGTTATGACGCACCCATATTAAAGTAAGCCAACACTGTCACGATAGAACACAGACATTTCGGTCCTTGCATGCCAGTAACGGTTATGACGCGCCCATATTAAAGTAAGCCAACACTGTCACAATAGAACACAGACATTTCGGTCCTTGCATGCCAGTAACGGTTATGACGCACCCATATTAAAGTAAGCCAACACTGTCACAATAGAACCCAGACATTTCGGTCCTTGCATGCCAGTAACGGTTATGACGCACCCATATTAAAGTAAGCCAACACTGTCACAATAGAACCCAAACATTTCGGTCCTTGCATGCCAGTAACGGTTATGACGCACCCAAATTAAAGTAAGCCAACACTGTCACAATAGAACACAGACATTTCCACCAACACATTGAGCAAGGTGACTAAGTAATAACTGTCTTAATTTGTATTTGGGAAGTACCCTGTTTCAATCTCTACCAGGATATTGACAATCCTGAAGTTGCTGGTGGTTTTCCTTCCTCCCTCAGACAAATACTAAAACAATGAATTAAATTAAGCCGCAACCTCTTACTTCCAAATCCTTTCCTATTCACTATTAACGTATTATTCGACGTTATATATTTTGACGTACTGATACCGTCGTTAAATAAACTAAAAAACACAAAATTCCCCCAACAGGCGTACCAAAATCCGATATGCATAACTCTGGCAAAATCACATCTCCAAATCCTCCTACACGTATGACCAATTGTTCTGAAGTTCAGATAAATTTTTCAATAACGCGCCTTCAATGAACACGTATACCATGTGCGTAACAGGCACAACGTCTTTTGGAAGGAAGACAAGGAAATTGCATAGTCAGAATAAAAATGCCACCTAATGTGAATTTTATAAATCTACAATGCATTCCAGAGAAGACATCATGTACTTTACAAATGTAAAACTTGCTTCGGATACAGCCTGTAATTAAAACACGGTAACCTGACAGGAAGGGTGCTTCACTTTACGTGCCTGTCGATTGCGTCGGTGTAATTAGGAAAATTGCACTTCTGATCAAAATCGTTGGCTACTTGTATGAAGCGTTCTCATGCAGGTATTTTCATGTGCACAGATTCGACATTTCCCACGCTGGTAGCGTTGTTTCCACGTTTATAGGATTAGAAACTGAGAATTCAAGAGAGATCAAAGGTACTCCAGCTGTTAAATGTGTATCAGTTATGTCTAAAATAATGTAACTAATTACAATTTATTGTATTTACTGTTCAGTGCAACTTTCATTTGTGATGTATTATAAGTGATAAAATAAACACATGGAAATATCCTGAAAATGATTTCAGAAAATAATTCTCGGATATTCTAAAAGGACGTGAGTTGAGGTTATCACAGCGGTACCTACGAAGATTACACGATTTTGGAACGTGTCGCTGAGTAGTCTGGTAGATATTTTGGAACGTGTCGCTTAGTAGTCTGGTAGATATTGTCCAACGTCTCGGAAGAAAGTTTTGCGTCCACATTAACCTCCATATTCCAGAAGAAGATAATATTCGATATGGTTGTTCTTTTCATGCATGTATAGTTCTTTCCCAGGACGAATATTTACGCATTCTTTAAAAATACAAAGCAGAGTGAGGAATAACAAGGTAATCATGTCTGCTCTTATGTGTCATGACAAAGTTAAAGAATGTGTTTTGATGAAATTTTGTATTAGATTTCTACACTAACATTGTGAAAGAGTTTTCGTTTTGGTTTACATTAGTCAATATTACATTAAACTCAGGTCAAAACCTATTCATTTTTTCAAAAACTTTTTATCGTATAAAATATACATACCTGCATGACATATAAAACCGTATATCATACAGGAATGAAATTTTATAAGAAATACTCCTACTGGGAAAATATTTTACTAAATAAATTAGTTCTGTTTGTAGGGTTGTGTAAAACAACGTACTGGCACCTGCAGTCGTACAGAGCAAAAGGTTAGCATTTTGGGGTCTTTGCTTTTATTTCAGAACATGAAGAATTACTGGATGGAAGTGATGTGATGGAAATGTGCTAAATAACAAACAGAATAAAAATGTAATTACTGATAATTTATGCAGAATTCGGCATGTTGAAATACATTGTAACAGTCGTATAATGAGGCCCTAGGGCCCACCAAGCGTCACATTCATTGGGTACAGGGGCTCTTTTCCCGGGCGTAAAACGACCAGTGTGTGAAGTCAGCAAATCGCCTTTATCTAATGCAAACGTTGCAAATTTTCCGCTTCAAGTTCCATATCAACAAGGACTAAACGTCACAGCAAAACAGTAATGAGACTGACAATCGTATAGAGCGCACCTGGACACGCCGTGCCCTCCAATTTACAGAACACTTCCCGAAGATCTGTTCTCTTTCCGTGCAAGTGAGATCCTATTATCTATTCAAGACAGAATTTTGTACTCTACCCAAAAAAAATCAACTGGTGAATCTATGGATATCTTTAAAATGATGCGAAGGAAACTGCTCTTTGATAAAATTCATATGTAGGCCTAACGCAAGGCATTTTAAAGTATTTAAGCATTTTAGATCGAAAACAGTGTAAAAGATGGATGTTTTGAAACACTGCCAGGTCTGGCATAGCCTACGTGATACAGGAGATGAACCAGAGTGTTGCTCAGTGAATGATTTGTATTTCGGACAGAAATTAGTAAATGGAGGCCGCTTGAATCCCACTGTTAGCAAGGCAGACTGTACACATCAGGTGGGGTGCCATTACGGTGGAGAGCACTTCTGTGCAGTGATCCCTGGAGGGCAGAGAACGTGTGGACGTCTTTACTGCCTCATTTAGGAACAATTATTGTACGGAGTGGTTTCATCTCCATTATATTAGGGTTGCTTATAACTGTAGATCAAGAGTTGTAGCATCATGGTTACAGACTAATGAACTGAAATGCAAGCTATCGCTGGAATTGCTACCTCAGGCACTCATATGTACAAAGGTCATCACATCTTAGGGGATGAAGCCGGTTTCCGAAATGTGTTCATAAACTTCAAAATTTATTAAAGATAAAAGCATCACGCTTCTATTGAGCAAGATTCAATCTTCTTTATACACATATCATTACAAATAACGAAGAAGAAAGCAAGATAAAACATGACTCCCAATACCATGCTTGTCTTACTGGTTTATGGTACGTCTAAAATAATTCAGAACAGAAATTTTGTTGAGAATGACAAGGAAATCAATTTGCGAGTGTAATGTGTGACGCTTTACAGAAATCTCCCTATGCAGAACGAGTATGACCTCATCATACCTTAGACATCTGCAGCTACTTAGCAAAAATCGCCCTTTCTGTGGCACAAACTGCGTAAGGAAGAAAGCTGAAGATAAGTTTGTAAATCTTAGGCCAAATCATTGCCAGGTCAAAGACGAAGGTGCAACAAAGTGTCAAGTATACGACAACTTGCTGGCTGCTCTAACCTTTGGTCGATGTCAGTAATGGGGATAAGTATAGAGCCGTGTAGATTGTTATTGAAACACAAAAGTATTAAAGAGACCGAAAAGTGACAATTTGTCCACCATAAATCTTAGACGAATTGCCTTGGGACTGAAATCGGTCCTGTCCGTAAATGAGTGGTATCTAAACGTATAATGTGGCAAGGCCTAAGGAGGAAACTTAATATACGTATAACACAGAAAAGTTTTAGAATGTCTGAGTGTATTTGCAAATGCGGACGATAATATCGCCTAAATTTCCACAGTCCCGGAAAAGTTTGCGAGAAAGAAAATATGTATACAAACTGTGAGGGACAACTCTTTACTCAAGCAGTTTTCAATGTTGAAGGCTTTAGCAACTGCACGTGGCAGAAAATTAATTACTCTGCTTTGATATTCCTTATAAGGTACGGAAACCAATTATTTCTTCGAAGACTCTTTGTCTTGAGTGAAAAGATATTTAACTTAACATTTGTTTCTGAGATAGAGGAAGAAACAAGGATTAAAGAAAACTGCATAATGAGGAGCCTCGTACTGTGTAATCCTCGCTAAATACTATGATCAAGTGAAGGGCCATGAGATGTGCGGGTCATGTAGCACAGTTAGGAAAGATGAGAAATAGGTACAAAACTTCAGCCAGCAAATATCAAGGTCATATTGAGTAAAGAGGCGTAGACAGAATGATACTATCAAGCTGTAACGTAAGGACACCGAATGAATTGAATTTTTTCAGTACAGGAGACAGTGGCGGATGTTGTGGACTGTGTAGTGAATATTTGAGTTCCACAGAAATTGCGAAATTCTGAGACAAGCTGAACAAATATTAGCTTCTGTCAGGGGCAAAGTATAAAATGTCACAGCATGGTAAATGTTTCGGTGAGGGGTTCAGGGCCCCCTGAACACTGAAGCGGATATATCAGCACTTGTGAGCTGTCTGCGACATCTTATTAAATATACTCGCAGCTTCCGTTCAAGTGGTGACACGCCTCTCGCAGCAGGAGGACGCGAGCGCCATGCCGTTGTGACGGAGAACTCCATTACGCACGAGATTAAATATCAACAGTCTTTAGTAGATCGTGTTAGCTTCCAATTTTGGAATTCACACCTAAATAAATGTAAAAAGCTCTATATAAGTTTTCTTTACAGGGAATAAATGCTTCTCTATATTGAGTACGAAAAATTGCATAAGATCAGTATCTTCCCCAGCACATACTTAGAAGCACTTGCGGTAGTGATAAGTCTCTTTGAGAAACAATTTATTAAGTAATCTGTAAAACCACAACCATTTTGCTAAATGCTGCCAGAAATTTGAAGTTTCTACAATAACAGCTTATTAAGAGCTTCAGAATGTCACCTTCAGGAAATTGTAGACACTTCGTGAATATTAAATACTAAAATGTGCTAAATAATTAGACAATACTCTTACTATGAATTCTGTCACTTGATAAACCTCACGGGTTACGATATGTTATTAAACTATATCAATTTCCGTCTCTGACACTTAAAATCATACATATTTTGAATTTCTTGGGATATGATCCAATGACAGTTTTGTTATAAGAGAGATAAACTCTTCCGAGCTGCAAAACAAACACCCTCAATAAATGTTTATAGCCTATTTAGACCCGTTTATTTCGTTTGATTATTTTCCATTTGTTTAATTATTTGTTGGTTTGTTACTTAGCTCTTGATAATCTTTGGGTAATGACAAAAGTTCTCCAAAATATAAAAAGGAATATGAAGAACTCCAACAACAGAAATTATAAAAGATTGTCGTCTTTGAAATAAAATTTATGTTGGTTTATTTAACGGTGCATTTGACTTTACCTGCATTTCTAATCAACTATTTATGTAAAAACCGGATAATTATTTTTCATTAAATTCCCCACTTATGAGGCTAGTCGACCGCGAATCAGATCCGCGTCAAATAAAAGTGGGCCTACAAGCGGAAAATCGGAAGTCAAATTGATAAACGTAATTTACTGATGAGAGTTGATCGACGGGAATATTTAATATTTAATAAACCGATGAGACATCGCAAACTTTAGGTTTGGAGCGTAAATGTTTTAATGCACATAAATAATTAATCAAATCAATAACATTGCCTGTGGTCGGACCGAAATAGAGAATGCAATGCTGCCAGAATCATATCGGAGCAATCAACGGATATATTCCATGACAAGCAATTCATCCCCAGGATGAACAAATAAATACTCTACGCTCCGGGATTCAATTTACAGTTACATATTTCATAATTCTATGGATTAAGAGTAGACGATGACTGTTATGCACCATACTTTCAAACAAAAACACCGCTTTGAATTTCA
The DNA here is from genome assembly GCA_021186555.1 of Reticulitermes speratus. Lineage (NCBI taxonomy): Eukaryota > Metazoa > Arthropoda > Insecta > Blattodea > Rhinotermitidae > Reticulitermes > Reticulitermes speratus. The sequence continues at coordinate 32,770,783 of JAJKFL010000001.1, read as the reverse complement.
CTCTAAACTGAATATATTGATTAGGTATAGGCCTATTATGTTTATTTAGCGATTTCAGTTCACCAGAAAATAAATTTAAAGTGACACTGGATCTGAGGAAGTTGTAAATTTGCAGTAAAGATAACTGAACAATTTTTTTTATGTTTGGCTTTATTTTTAAGTTTCACGTGTGGCCAGAAATATGCCTTTTAAATAAAGTACGAAGAAGTTGTTCAACAGTAACCCTCTGTATGGGAGTACCATTGTAATTATCAGCCGCATCACGCACAGTAAAAAACAGTTTTTTATGATGACGGGCCCCGCAGCAGACGCTATCGACGCACCGCAGCCTTAAGGCTTATTGTGCAACCCTGTGATGAAGATGATTAGTTTTTTCTGTTTTTCTGTGTAATGGAGCAACGGTAGATGAAAACAGGGGAAAACCGAAGTAGCCGAGGAAAAACCTGTCCCAATGCCATTTTGTCCACCACAAATCCCACATGGACTGACCCGGTATCGAACCCGGGCCTCCGCGGTGAAAGGCCGGAGACTAACTGCCGGAGTCATGGCACGGCCAAAAGAAAAAACAGTTTACTGATATTTATCATGTAACTACTCCTACATATTTTTTTCCCCAACGGTTCGACAGCCCCTTGGGGGCCTAGGCCGCCTCATTTTTCGAGGCTTCACGATCACACACTTTAGACACACCACACTCGGTAGGACTCCTCTGGACGAGGGACCAGCTCGTCGCAGAGACCTCTACCTGACAACACACAACAAACAAAAGAGACAGACATCCATGCCCTAGGCGGGATTCGAACCCACAATCCCAGTAAGCGAGCGGCAGTAGACCCACGCCTTAGACCACGCGGCCACTGGGATCGGCCTACTCCTATATAGCCTATATATTTAAGAACAACGCTTGATTTGCATGTTTAATACAGATATGATATAGTCTGCATAGGATTATGTAGACCTTTAAAAAATACATACTTCTACAACAAAATTTTTCGTTTGAAATTAGTTTTGTAGTATGTAAAACACATCGAGTGCTTCAATCCGACGTCTAATTTAGCGCGTTGGCAAATAAAAGTTACAAAAATTTGTCTATTTTCAATGGCAAGACTGTCTGTCTCTCCATCTGTCAATAAATGTAAATCAGGAATCACTGAAATGATTTTTATCACATTCAGTATTGCGAAGTTTTTCAAAAAAAACCTGTCCAAAAGTTCTAATTTTAAAATTATTCTTATTTAAAACATGTACGACTTCTAAGTATACTAAGGTAGAATATTAAAATTACATCACAGAATCCAAGTTTTTAGAAACCTCTCAATACCCGACACTTTATTCAAGTACAAGCATTTTTGAGATCAGAAGTACAAGAATCTCTGCAATCAGCGCAAGCAAAACTCGCTAAATATTTATCGGAGAGAAAAAGTGTTTACAACGTTGTAAAAAACACTGCATAATGTCACAACTTTTATGTCAAATAGGCCTATACGTATTCCATAATCATAGGAATTTTTAATATTGTGAAACAAAAGTGACCGTACACGCCACAACTGTTACGCTATGCACACAGGCGTTACCTATCAGAATATTACCGGCGCAAAATTTTACTTCCTGCAGTTTCCACTTGACTTTCCACGTTTCAGATGCTAGAGCTTATCCAAGTCCATTCAGAAAGCTGTTACTAGGTGTTTCTCACTTAAGAAGTAAAATATTCCTTCTGTGAAGACAAGGCACTTCCGTCCATTTGTCCTTCCGTCCGTTTGTGACCTAATATCAGAAAATAACATTGTGACATATGTTCATGAAATTTAGTGTAAGGAATTTGTTGAGTAGTCGTGAGTTCCATAAAAATCGGTGTAACGTAAGCCACTCAAACTTCTATTTCTTTACTGAAAGAAGCAACTGAATTATATACAAATTCTAAATTTTATCTTCCTGCAATAAACACTTAAATTTGGAAGGTAATTCTGAAAAATGTTTGTTTATGAACTATTCATAAAGTTCTCTAAAAAGTGTACTTTTCTCAAGTAAATAAAGCATCTTCAAGAAAGAAAGGCCCGGCGTGTCCTATGACGTCATGGGGGTACCCGCACGAATCTAACAAAGACGATTGCTATCTGCACTACGAGTGAGGACTGTGATGATGTGAAATCGGAAAAAGAGAAACAGAAAAGTGGAAAGGCGAATTCTAGTTCCAAATGTCTTCTTCATAGTTCTGCATCTCTCTTTCGACTCCATCTTCTTTTATTGCAGAGACAAATGTAATGTTGGCGGATGTAATGAACAGTAGAGAGTCCATCACGCATTCAGTCATCAATTCTCTTATCGACAGAAAGTTAATCAACACTGTCGAAAAGAGAAAGTTAGTTTCTTTTTTACCTTAGATGTTTAAAATTAAATTTCAAAGCCCGATGATACGTTTTGTCACATGCCAGGTTCAAAATCATTTACAACAAATGTCGTGGCCGAGTTGTTATTACTATTGCTTAAAATTTTAAAATTTCGGCCAAAACGCAGGCCATCATAACAAACATGTAGTAGTTTTCCTTAAACGCTCCATTTAAATTAAGTCATATTTGCTTTTTTGCGTATTACTTATAGTTCGTTATTCCTTAATTACCAAATCATTCGACTGTACAAAATCTGAATTATTGAAAGGGTGGCTAAATTAAAGAGAAAGAAACAAACAAGCTATCCCATTACAGGCCTGGACAGGCCCTTAGGGTTCCAAGAGGTTGAGGCTCCCAGATATCTAGACAATCGGCACATGAAGGTGGTAAGGTTGTCAGCCCTACGCACCGGCCGTTTTTACGCCCTAGAAGTTGTCTCTGTTACTCATTTCTGCTAGAGGCTGAGTCGATCTCAAGGCCATAGTATGGCCGGAAGGATTAAGTCAATGAAAAATCGCAATAAACCTATCGGGAATCAAACCCGTGACCTTCTGGCGCAGTACCTCTACCAACTGCGTAACCGAGTACACCAAACAAACAAAATACATTAACAAAATCACTACTAACATTCATTTTTAACTTTCCAAAAATTTTACATCATATAATACCTGCAATTAAAGAGCATCGCCCCAAAATCCTGAGAATCTATTGAATTAACACATTTTATTTTGAAGGAACAGAAGATGTATCTGTTGTTTGTCAGGCTGGAAGGCGAGTTGTGTCAAGAAGCGACAGCTTCTATTCCTTACCGTCTGTCATTCTGTCCGACACTCGTTATAATTGTTGAATATTTAATGACTACCTTACTCACATGAAAGTTTATGCCTGATGGAAATCAGCCTCTTTATTAATGTTTCTACCCCTTTTCCTGGCGGAAATAAATTGAAAGTCTCTCTTGATAGGATCCCAATAATGGATCCCAGGGTCGTCATTTGTTTGCGCTAGACTAAGTGACGGCCTCCTTTGTGCGTGTTTGTTTTGCCTGATTGAACGGATAAGGAAATATCGATACTTAGAAGGCGGTTTGTTTCTTCTACAGCTAATGGGTTTTCTTTAACTGCACGTTGCTTCTTTTCTGTTGGTACATCTTCGATTTTTATTTGGTTAAGAAACAATTGGATGCTTGTGTCAGTCCACTTGAAATGTGTTAAATAAATATTACAAGTAGCTGATGATTTTGAGGTGAATATTGTCAAGAATTCAGGAACAACACGTTTAACATATTAACTTCCTCCTACTAGAATTTGAATGTTCAGCGTCCATATAACAAAGATCGCTATTTTATGGTCAACCATTGCGAGCCAGTTCCACAAACCTTACGTCATCGCATCGTATCTCCCCGAAACTCATCGTAACTGTATATTGTATCCTAGTCACTGTTTGCATAACGATGCCGTCAGTAGCTCGGATTAAATAGCATGGAATGACACGTTTATTGGTAAATAATACATTGGAAAGTACATGGAATGTAGCGGTCGCGACATAATTTAAGTTCTTTTCCGATATTTTCATGGACGAACCGAGAAAAACTAAGGCAAATATGAATGGACCTGACACATTATAATATAAAACAGGTATGATAACTGCTCAAGTGTCATATTTCGTTACTAATTTAATCAGTCACTTCCTTCCCAGACTTACATGTGTTCGATTTCTCAATCAAAATTATGTTTCCTTTTCTTGACCCCCTCACATGAACTATGCATGTATCTATGCTATCCTAATTTCATGTCACTGTCTTAACAATTCTATATGACACACGATTTTTGCTTTTCTCGGACAAATTTGGCACTTTCTTTCACTCATATATTTTAAAATACGTTAAAACATTAATTACAAGCAGCTGATGTGTAATGTGTATTTTCGTAAAACCTGAACATTCAAAAGAGTTAATACAAAAAACACCGCCACTCAAATTCAGCCAGTTCTACGCATCTCTCACATATACTAATTACTTACCTATTATACATCTTAATACAAATCTTGCACTGCCTTTCGATATTCTAAGTGGTCATATATCAACGTATTTGAAAACCGACAATACGTGTATGTTCCTGGTTTCTTCAGTCTCAGTAACACATATGTGCGATTGTGCCCTACTCAATTTGATTATTTAAATCGCAGTAGCAGCTACATGCACCAACTGCAGTAAGAGTAAGAAACTGAATTATATCACACAGTGTACTTACTTGTTCCTTACTTTACTCAGAATAATCTCCGAATATTACGCTGTGCACCATTAATCGGTTGGTGGTTATGGTGGACATGAAAAGTGTTCTCTGTGAGATAAGAACTGAATTCATAGTATTACTTGGATGAACGTCATTCTCCAGCGATTTAATTCCCCGCACTACTTAGCCTGTATAACTCACGAAAGGAACAACAAAAAGTGTGGCAAATAAAGGCGGTAATAAATGTACGAACGACACAAGAGTTTTATGAGCTAGGTTCCTTTAATTAAATTAGGTTATCTCGGAAACCGTAAGACGTAGCATAAATACGTATGTTATCTATTAAATTTTTCTGTGCAATTTTTATTTGCAAAGTGTTTCCCTGTGATGACTACTTAGCGAATTGGGCATGAATTACGCTCGAGATTCGCTCAGAAAAGCAAGCAGCTTTTTTCATATAAAATTTCCTTTGCTGCCGATCCGTTTTAAGCTCAAATGGAAACGTTTCTCCAATATCAAATTTAATGAAATTCTGTTTAGCTCTTCTACAGCTGTTACATACAGAGGACAGTATAGAGCGGAGGGAGCTAATAAGCCTATTTTTTTAAACGTATCTTCGCAAAAGAGCCAAAAACGAATTTTTCTATCTCCAGATATCTCTTGGGGGCACGCGATGGCGCAGTTGGTTGAGGCACTGCTCTACAAGCCGGAAGGTCGCGGGTTCGATTCCCGATGGTGTCAATGGAATTTTTCATTGACATAATCCTTTCGGTCGCACTATGGCCCTGGGGTCGACTCAGCCTCTAACAGAAATGAGTACCAGGAATATTTCCTGGGGGTAAAGGCGGCCGGTGCTTAGGGCTGACAACCTTACCACCTTCATGTGCTGATTGTCTAGAAATCTGGGAGCCTCAACCTCCTGGAACCCTAAAGGCCTGTCCAGGCCTGTAATGGGATTGCTTTAACTTTTTACCAGATATCTCTTGAAGATCTATATGATAATAATCAATAATAAATTATGTAACTAATCACCGTAACGTACTTCCTCATCTCAGAAGTACAATGTCGGGAGGATCCACGGTAGATTCTGAGACAGAGTAACAACAGCCCTGTCATTAAGTTTTTCATGCTCTTTCTACGTCTGTCTCCTTAAGCCTGCCACACAGATTCAACGGCATTAACTATCCTACATTATACTGTAGAGATTGTCTGCTGAATGCTTTACTCCTTACCACCTACTCGCCCCATTCGACGATGAATAACATCTGCCTTACGCAACCTATAATATTCCTATGAATGCATGGGCCGTGCAGGCTCTGATATCTGATTTTTATGTGATAAGTTCTTATGGCACGCCTACATGCCTTCACATACAGTACATCACATGAACATTGTGTGTGTCTGAGAGGTGGAATTTGCAGGCACGTCACCGCCAACTGCTGTAACTGCCTTTCTAAAATTCAGATAAAACCCGACATGGGGAAAATAAAATGAATATAAAACTGTCACGACAGCCATAAACACTATGAATCGACCTGTTGAAGGAAGGAATGATTTGCGCAAGGTAAGAGAAAAGTTGGCAGCATGGCATTAGAATACATGTCCGAATTTCGACACGCACGCAAATCGTGTCCGGCATCGCTCGTTAGGGACCAGTATCCGATGAAACACGAACAAAGCTCCAACCGGAAAATAGGGTAGATGTTTCATAAAGCGGGTCTCAGTAACGACGGCCTTCAGAGACATATGATTTGATGACTTCAAGTTCAGATGGAAGTTTCATCTCAAGCGTGTACAGTCTAATTCAACCAACAAGACCCTTATAGATAATTTGAAGTTACTTCACACAGAAGAAGCGATCAGGTCGGCATACAGTTCCTCTTGATATGACGTTTAGTCGATCCCAGTGGCCGCGCTGTCTAAGGCGTAGGTCTGTGGCTGGGACTGCAGGTTCGAATCCCGCTGAGAGCACGGATGTTTGTCTATTGTGTTTGTTTTGTGTTGTGTAGGTAGCGGCCTCTGCGACGAGCTGATCACTCGTTCAGAGGAGTCCTATCGGGTGTGTGTGAGTGTGTGTGTCTAATTGTGTGTGATCTAGAAACCTCAACAACGAGGATGCCTGGGCCCGAGTTAGACTGCAGCGCCACAACAAAGAAAGAATTTACTATGTTTATGAGGTCTGTTTTCACTTGTCTTGTAAAAGGTTTAATTCAATTTTCATAAATGTGTTTATAAACTGCTAAGGTTAGAAAATATATGAAGGGCGATAAAACAACAGGCTGAAAAATTCTGAACCTAAGCAAATGGAACCAACAGAAGTATGATGAAATTATGTTACAATGAACTCCATAATTTATAGTCTTCAAAAAAATATCAGTACGGTAATGAAATCGCGGAGGGTGTAATGCAGGGAGCATGTAGCACGGACACAAAATGAGAAATGCGTATATAATTCTAGACGGAAACTTGAGGTGTATAAACCTCTCATTAGACCTACAGGCCAGGATACCGTTAATAAAAATCTTGAAGAAAGGGTGTGTGAAGGAATGGACTAGTTGTTAATGGCGATCTCTTTTTTGTAAGGTACAGAGCCGTGTGTTCCAGTAATAGAAAGGCAATTCTTGATCAGCTGAGATACTTACATTTTCTTGAACGAGATGGATCCAGGCGTTAGTTAATTATTTGTGGCCACTTTTATCAGCTCTTGGGCACCATACTGCATTTACTACCATGGCAAAATATATTTCCCATACATACACACATACGTACACACATACACACATGCACACATATATACATACATACCTACATACACTAACTTATACATCATAATACATACATACATACATACATACATACATACATATATACATACAGTGCAGAACTTTAATAAAATGTTGATAGTAACTGTTTGTGGGTTACACACACAGACTCTTTCTATTGCCAAGTCACAGTCTAGAGCAATGAAAATAAAGCGTCGAATAATGAGGTGATTGCGTATAAGGTATTGGAAAGGATAAAGACGCTGTCAGTATTTAGCTGGGTAAGGGGTAGGGGCTGCGATAGCATCGAGAGGCCTCTGTCAGAAAAGGCGCTGGGCAAACCCAAGTTTGAATCCCCCAACTTCTCGAATATTGAGCAGAGGTGCCACATGCTCGACTCTGACGCTAAGCGAAGTGACTGAACAGTCACACTAAGATATAAATTGTAAAATTAAAAATATATTGGAAATGCAGTCGTTGAATACAAGGACGGTGTAGCAGTACTTGGCAAGTTGACCACATTTCCAGGTACTTATGCCAAAAGGCACATCTTCTCGTTAAAATCCTTATCTTCATCACATCTTGGCTTCTCACAATGTGAAAATTAGTCAATAGATTTATAAATAAAAATAATAAGACTATTGGACATTCTCTTCTGAACTGAATCACCTGGCATAACATGCGATCATAAGGCTGAGTAAAATTCTTTCTTATAATAGTCTCAGCATACTACAGGCTATTGTTAAAACGTAGGCATAAGATTGGAGTTTCAGCACCTTCATCACTTTTCAGTTACTATGAGAACTGTGTAAAGACGAGAAGTGGAGGGGTGGAGCGTTATTTCACCTCAGGGGTAGAAGTGCAAAATTTATTTGCATGATCCAGTTTTACTAACTTCATAAGGACCACAAGCGTATAAGAAATCTGGGACACTGAACTATCTCAACAGTGGATGAAAAGCGCATTAAATCCTGTACCCTGCGCGAAACTGTAATATTCCAAGAGGAACTATATATGTGTTCCTCTGTAGTGGTGAGTTACAGGATATTGTCAGCTGTATTCAGCGAGGCACTGCTGGAACCGCCTCTCCAGAACAACACAGCCGTGGCTGTAATTCAACAGCACCAGTGATACCAACCTACCCGACAAGCAGTGGTAACACAACGCCCAATGAATTCTGTTACATTTTTTCCTGCACAATGAAACTCCGTTATATTTATTTTTCTTTCCTGAGCTGCAAGACTACTCTAGCAGTACATAATGTGGCAATCAATAATACTGCGTGAAGCCACCAGGGAGCAGTAATAGCTTGAGCTGCCATATTTCGCTGGCGGTGTCACTGAGCAGTGTTAGAATGGCCCTGGGGTGTAGTAATATTCATAACTTTAAACAGTAATACTGGAGGAGGCGGCAAAATAAACTGCGAGGAAGATGTTGCAGTGGAAACGTCGCGCTGGGCGGTGTTGAGTGTGTCTGTCTTCTATTCACTGCGGTAGCAGGAAGCTGCTGCTAATGCCGCAGCCTGTCAGAGCGCACAATACTATAGCAGTTCCATCCTCACAACTTATCACTATGATATTCATGTTAGTCCATTATCCCATCTACTTGCAGTCTTTCAAGAGTATGTTATAATATATTTCCCTATTAAAATTATTTTGAAGGCAATTGTTGGTTGTATATCCTAATCGCATGCTTAGCCTGTCGTCCCTTCCCAGGTTTCACTATCTTAAGAATACTAGCTGCAAATTTCATAGGCCTATTTTACAACATTTTTCCCATAAGAATGATCCAAAATATTTGGTTATTTAATCCTTCTTAGACTCAAATTTTGCTCAGCCCCTTGATTTCAAAACTTGCAATTCATGTTCTTCCATAAAAAAGACTGCGTTTCAAGCCAAAAAAAACCCTAGCGTGTTGGAAAAGCATATGGCATAACATACTACAACTAAGCACACACAGCAGTATGCCATTTAGTACACTGTTATTTTTCAGTATAAAATTCAAGTGAAGAGGTAACAGCCTCGTGAAACAATTTAATCTAATGTCTCAACGTTCTTGCTCCGTTACAAAGTGGCCTGAAATTAGCACAAACATTGAACCTCATATTCACTACGCCTTGAACACGCCATCATGTATTTGAAGAAAAGCTTGAATAATGTATACATATATCGTTCACCACAGAAGACCAAAGATCAGCTCCAGAGTAAGGCAAAAACACGAACACCATAAGTGTACATTTATTATGAAATATGCAATTGAGGTAACCTGAATATAAAATATATGGTAATAAACGCTACACTGCAGCATATACCATCAGCCTTAAAAAGGTATAATTCACCCTAGAATAGGCCATGAAGTCATAGATATGGAGTAGAGGCATAGCTCTACTCTTTCTTTAAACTCGGCGCTAGATGGGGGTGGGTGGTTAACGCCACGCCCCTGTCGCTTAACCCCCGGGAAGAGAGCCGGTACCCATTGTGCAGGAGGCTGGGTGGGACCCACGGCCGGTCTGGACGTAGTGAATTGCTATACCGACTAAGCTACCCCGGCCCCCATCGGGCTTACATGTTCCAATTTTTCCGGCAATGTTTGAAATTGAGTTCATTGTGACTGACTCTTCAAATATCACCACAATCTATAATCAGCCAACAGTAGTGCCATATGACGGTTCGCGTGTCAATAAAATGCTTCAACGTCCAGGACAGAGGCTAAAGAAATAACATTATGGTTGTCGCTTGAAAGAGCGCCTCCATAATTCTACCTCTTCTTCATACTGCTGCTCAGTTGTCGACTCTGTACAAGGGGCGTTTTTAGACAGCCATGGGCATAAACCGGAACATCACCGACGTTTCCTATTTGCAGCATTTAAGGAAAACTGTGTTCTTAAATTCTGTTTTTTTTTTTAAATCAACTCCACAACCACTAATGTATCACGTCTACCTACATGCAGCCTCAAACAGCCCAGTCTCTTTTTTTTCTAGGTAGTTGACTTGCACTAAACAATTGTTTCTAAATATTTTTCTAAATTGCAACGTAAATTATGCCCTGATATAAGCCCAAGCATAGCAATCCATGAGGCTTGACGTCGAAAGTTTTCGTATATTTTGCTTCTTAATCCTTTAACTAAAACTGCCAGCTTGCAAAACATAAATTCATTAGGCCTTACGTCTTAACGTCAGTTAATAAATCCATGACGACAGAAAAACGCCATGATTACTTTCGAAATTTTTATTCTAATACAAAATCGGGGGTACTCACCGCTTGGCTGGTTGAACATCCCTGAAACAAGGAGAGAAAGTTATTAGATGCTTTCAAAATTACCTAAATTACTGCGCACATCTTCAAGACTAATGTTCAAAATGTCAAAAACATGTCGATAAGGATGCAGGACAACACAGGAGAAACAACTAAACGACAGTGAGGTAATTACGAAGAATTAGCCACGTGTTAGTAATGTGACGGGAGGTTGTAATATTCAAGGTTTAACCCACGTCCTCTTTCATCGGTAGTTTCTTAGCAGCATACCAAGCAATACCTTCATCTATTAGAGTGGTGCCGTCCGATACTGCTATGTTGCTTCATATGCTCGATTCTGAATTATTTCTCCAGCCTCAGCTCTCTCTGAGTCACAAAAACTGTCTCTTTAGTCTCAGAGTGTACGTCACAGAGAACACAGTCTACCATAATAATAAAAACCGAGGTATGACGTCACTGGTGACAATGGCAACCGGTGTGTAACACACAATCAATAAATCGATCAATCAATCACATCAATCTCATTATATAATGGAGAAACCACAATGTGTGAAAATTGTGCAGTTACTGCACTATAATAGCTTTTAGTGGAACATTTCTTACAATTTGTCGTCAAATTTATCAAAATAATGCGAAATGTACAAACGTACCGCTCTAATGTCAATTTATTTCTAACAAAGTCACTGGTTTGAAATTCTTGTAAAATCACTTGCGCATTTATCTTTCCGAATAGAAAATCCAGCGCACAATCTTCTTAATTAGGCATTTTATTATGTTTTAGGAAAAAACTTCCAATTTAGTTCTCAGAATTTTCTTACCTTCGAGCAGCATTAACCCCGGCTTATCTAAACACACTGGCCTCTTAAGCAAAGAGAAGGCAAATCCGATCTCAGACTTGGTCCTGAAAATCTGTCAAATTTTCTCGGCTATCTGTGATGATCGTTGTGAAACTTATACTTAATCTTTGCTGTGATAAGATGTACAGTCAGGTTCCAGCTCAAACCAGAATATATAGAAAGATACATTTTTCTGCTCAATTAATATATATTATTTATGTCAATCAACAGTGGCCGCACTAAGTACGGGATGTTCACTTTTGGACCATTCGAAAAAAGGAATCTCTAACTCAGCTACGGCTTTGGGCGAAATTATGTCCGTCTTGTGCTGTGTTCCTCTGTTTTCAGTCGAAGAGTTTTACTAAAGCATAAAGAACCTATTCCTGCAACTCTGGAATTTACTCTAAAATAATTGCGTGCTTAAATGTCATGTCTTTAGATCTTACATTCATTAGTGTGTCAAAGGGCAAGGCCTGCTAGGTTACATGAAATGTTGATCCCAAGTAAAATGTTAAAAGAGGGAAAATAGCCTTATATTTTTAATTTATTAATCGTTTGTACCCCTTTGGTATCTACAGGACTGATTTTAGTGAAGGTTGAGCCCCCAACGTCTATTATTTTTCAAGGTACCAAATCTCAAAATTTTCATAATTTTAATAAATACTTCCCGTGCGCGAAACTCTCACAACACAACAACTTCTTAACGGCTGAGTCAGACATCAGAGGCAGCTCTTTCTAAAATTGGTATCACACGCTTCACATCCAAGAATGCATTTTAATTTCTCCAAAAATAAGAAGGGGCACCTGCGATTAAAGATTTTAATTTATATTCACCTTTCATCACAAATTTATTACCAACGAAAAATAACACAGGACTCATCATTTTCTACCCTACAAAACGCCTTTGACACAGAGTGGGCGGCACTTAGAATATGATACGAAAAATAAATTTCCACGTGCCGCGCGCTGCGAGACGTATGTGTAGGCGGTTCCATGCCACATCAATCAGTGTTCGAGGAGAATTCTAATCATCCGGTAGTGTCGGCTGATTAATTATATTGTTACAAGGTAGGCTATCTGATATTAAAAACTGAAAAATAGGAAATAGTAGACAGAAATATCTATTGAAGAGTGTTAAGATGAAAAAGCAGAAGGAACAATGATTACACTGTCATATTACAATAATACCTGTTTGTTCCTCAACGATGACTGCCTAACAACAATCCGAAGCAAATAAAAACACTTCAACTTGAAGTTTCCTTTTCTATGTAGGGATAAACTTTGTATGTTAGACACTTCCGGCCACTGGTCGCGCGCACGATCTAGTCTCTGTTTTAAACCCTTTTATTTCCTTGGGTGATCGTCTGTGGTTTTACAGCGAAAATAAATTTCATCAGTCGGGTTCTTCCCTCCCCCCACCCCTGGTGCAAATTAAAGTAGATTTATCTAAACTTGCAACGTCGAGACGGGTGCACTGTCTTTTAACCGATTCTGTTGTTACGCACAGCGCTTGGTGCCTTTGATTCATGAGGACATGAAACCAACGATTGAACGAGCAAGACCACCACACAAAACAAACACAAGCATCACTGATAAAGACGTAACACGTCTCTATTGCCAGATTCGTACGTAATCCTGCACAGCCGTCGTGTTACACAGAGTAGTGTGAATTGAAGGAACGCCCAGAAACTGCCTCTGAGGAAGCGATAGTATATCGCCATTTTTTATACGACGACTATTGGCTTCCACTTCTTGTCCGTTCGTTTATCGTATTAACGTAGCCCTCTTTGCCGACAGCCTACATGCAAGGCAGAATACCGTTGGGAAGTGATGAACGCTAGTTGTCAGATAAAATAAGCGTCATGTAACGGGTTTCAGGGCATAAAACTACACCTGAATCATCTGAAATATTCACTGCTAAGTGTATAGAATTATTTAATTGAAATTGTGAGTATTGAAAAAGTAACCATGTATATCCACACAGCAGAAAGACTTTAAAAACGAAGTGAAAGAAATTTTACAACCAAGAGAGTATCTCGTTTTATGAGACTTTTCAGAGAACTACGTATTCCTGGTCCACGGTTAACTCCACGGCTTTCTCTGAAGCATTACTCAGGCGTGAGTATATCCATTAGTCTGTCATGTACAGCCGAAATAATATGGCTGGCTGCAAATCGTTTATTGCTACATCGGATTGTCTTAAACATGACACAGGCGATACATATAAATTTCAAGAGTATCCTGCTTGTGTATCTTGGACAAAAATGTAACACAGTACAGAAGAATAATAAGGCAATGTACGTATAAACATAAAACTCGGGTGCCTTTGCGTAACCATTGTTGCCGTGGAAAAGCAATAAATATTACATATTCCGAGTTTGTGTCTGTAGCCTTAGTTATCCAGCTTGCAAAGAAAATATGCCGTATTATATTGTCATCTGTGGCCTGTCTGGATCTACCACGTTTTTTCACATTATCTCATAAACGGTACGACATTCGGAAAAGAGTTATTGAATATAAAATGTGCGTTTTGATTTTATCTACAATGTTTGTCTGAAACGTTTCTCATTATAAGAAGAATTCAGCGACATATTATCACAAATTTACATAGGTCTTCATGTAAAGTACCCGTACTCTTGTCAGATTTTAACCAAACTTGAATTTTCTCGACAGTTTCGAAAAGTACTCAAATACCAAATTTTATGAAAATCTGTCCAGTGGGAGCCGAGTTGTTCCGTGCGAACGGACAGATGAACGGACGGACTGAAAAACAAAAATGACATAGCTAAGAGTCGCTTTTCGCAATTTTGCGAAAGCGCCTAAAGTTACTACAGCATGGGGAATCTATACAATACAGAAACTGGACAAAATTTTATGTTATTTTTACCATACATTTTTATTGTATATAGTTTATCGTAGTGTTTCTGGTACATTTTGCAGTTTTTCATCAATATTTGCTATACACAATAACAATAAGGCTATAAACTGGACAAATGTTATACTCGTGTATCTACGCCATTACGAAGAGGACTTCATAAGCAAAAAGGAATGGAATTTTTCGCGACATCCTGTGACAGAAGATCATGTGATGGTGTCGGGGGAGTTATTCAATGACTAGCAGCAAGCAACAGATTCTGGCGTCCTGCGCAAGATCAGATACAGAACAACGAGTATTTGCATCATGGGGTAGAAAGCAGTTTGAATGGATGCTCACTTTTCTACACAAACACGGGTAAATATGCCTACGTGTTTTAACGCTTTTTAGGCAATAAATTCAGAACCAATCACGCGCACAGTGACTGGAACTGTCTTAGCGCATGCTTCTATTCTTGCTTCGAGAATGAAACTTCAAACAATAGTACCTTATTTTACTTCAGAGGGCTAGGCCTAAATGGAAGAAATCAGTAGGCAGTGCTTAGTATTATACTATAACTGTAGATCTTTCTGCTTTCTCTGCTTTTCCTTCTTACCACTTATTATATTGACTTTCTGTCTACAATTCCTATTTTGCAGTTTACCAATATCATAAATTTCATAGCAATATAATTATACAACCGATAATACCAGATGACATGGAATTTTCCTTGATCACTCTTTGACGTGGCGTGGAATAGCCCAAATATCCGCCTCACACAGCGCAACGCATGGAGCTTTTTTTTTATTTATTTTTTTTTTTTTATTTTTTTTTTTATTAGAGAGATCCTAATATTATCTAATTTCTTTAAACAGGCGTTTAGCTGCGCAGAAAATTGGAATTTTCGTGTTACATTTCCGCGATATCGAGTTTGGGACTGAAGGTCAAAATCAAAGTCAAATATCTTGTCGCAAAAGTCCCAATTTGCATATTAAGTAATAAAACTCTACTGTGCAATGAGCAAATCTTGTAGCTTCCGCTTTAGAATGAGTTGCCTTTCAGCTAGCTAGGTCCAGTTATTCAGGGATAATTTATTTGAAGTAGTCTTACATGTGACGAATTTGACCGAAATACGAAAATTATGAGATTCAATATCTAGAAAAATAATCGATCTAGGGGGTTCGTACACAAAAAATTAGTGTCTTCAGCTGCCCAATGAGTAGATACAGTTTTCAAAATTTAAAATATAAAAGGTTTTTTTTGTGTGTGCATTACAATCTCCCATACACCACTCGCTCTAAGTGTTCTTTAACGGAAGTTTACTACTACCTTAAAATGTATACATTTTCTGCTATTCCTATATGCTTTTATTCATAAAAATATTCTCATTTACAATTCATGTAACGTAATATAAATGGTGCAGCTGGTACAATACTCTCTTAACAACCGGCAACACAATAAACTAAGAACTTCCAGTGACAATTCTGAAACTTGCTACATCAGCAGCATTCATATGTCTAACGTATAGTCCACACAGTGCTACGAAAGCTGCGGTGTAAAGCACATAAAATTGCTAATTATTAAACGAGACATTGCAACGCAACGTTTTATGTAGAGCATCAACGACACTGTGACAACATGCACGCGTTCTAAAATACAGAACTCGGTTTACTTGAGGTCCGATGAATCGTGCAGACCATGTTACGAAGATTTAGAGGTTGAACTTGATAAACTTACGGTACAGTCTTGTAGATGATCGTGACAGAACAATCAAAGAGTAAAGATTTCAGTTTGCATTATGGGTTTCATTCAGTAACAGATCACTTACATAGTTTTACCACAAATCTGAAACTAAATGTCTGACATCCATAGTCTATTCAAGCCAAAGCAGTCAAGAGAAGAGAACAATAAAAAAAAGGCTGTTGAACAAGAGACGTGTGCCTATCCTTCCCATTGTCCTAGACCTATCTTCACCTCGTGCCCTTCTCTTCCAGTATCATGTTCTTCTGCTTCTTCAAGAAACTGCGGTGGATTATTCTGCCAGAAATAAGTGCTAAAATAATTCTTAATCTAATGAAAAATAAATAAATAAATAAATTAGATTTAAGCGAGAGGGAATTCATACGCTTGGGTTAACTATGACATGACGGAAATAAATACGTATCAAAGTCAAAAAGATATATTCTACTGCCGGAAAAATGTGACCTCAGAAACAACCTACAGTGGCATTAAGATATGGAGTAACGTCTTTAGTAAGACGTCACTGTAGATGTGTTCAGTTTGTATCCAGCTAATGTTCTCTGGTGCACACAGTCATGACTGTTAAATTGATAGGAATCCCCAAAGAAGTGAGGCAGTACATAAAGAAATGCACAACACACCCTAATCAGGGAGGTGGACTAGCTTGGGCATTGTAACGTTCTGGTGGGGAAGGGAGAGAGGGGAGTGGCTCTCTTTCATTTATAGGAGAGCAAGTGGCGTGACGTAATGCGTCACGTGATCAATGGCGTGCTGCACGCACGTGACATTCCGTTGTAAGGATCGAGCTTTAGTTGGAATATATGAAGTTTCGTAATTCGCTGTACGATGTGGTCTGGGTGCCAGCGACAATGACACTTGCACTCGACCGAAGTTGACTAGGAGTGGCTATAGCCTTGGACCCTAGCAAAGACGTGATACGAAAGTTCTTACATTTATTTTACGTATTCAACTGCCGGAAAAAGAAATTATGTTGCATGATTGTCTCGAAAGCATGAAGGTCCTCCGAAACGTCGGAAATTATTCACCCAACGACACAGCGTAACCTCGCAGAAGACTTCAATCTTCCAAACAAATCCTTTGAAGTCTCTCTGCAACTGCAAGGCACTGTCGGTATTAACGTCGCGCCTCCCCATCCTCTGGAGCTTTTGACAAGATATTATTAGGAAGTAAGCATGTCCATTCCAAATTAAGCTACAAGAGAGAGAGACAGAAAGAGAAGAAAGACTGGAGAGGGGGTGAAGTGAGAGGCAAGTGGGAGGAAGTTAGAAAACTTTACTGCTCTGAAGGTTCCCAAGAAGTGCCCTATCGTCCTTCTGGTTAAGGTAGGCTGGTAGCAAAGTAAAACATTGGCAAGTGAAGAAGGTAACGGGCTGGGAAGTGGACTGTTGTGAGTATGTAGCAGCACAAACAAGGTGAGCATTTGTGCTGAATTTTGTGTTTGGAGGGAAGCATCATGACTAAATTTAAATCTGCAGGCTTCTCATGCGGCCCTCCCCAAATTTAACTTCAAAAACTAAGTTATATAACATACAAATATATTCAGTTCTTACTTCACACAGAACACAATATGCTTCCATTAGACATATCATTACGTAAATTCCATACTGGCAAACATTGTTCTATAGCAAGAATTATATGGGAAACATAAACACACTACATGTAAAAAGTGTATCGTTTCAGTGGTAAATATAGCACTGCCTACATTTACCACTAGGCTTTAAGGGGTTATTGTGTATAAACAAAGTTGAAAGAATGCCCTTGACTTTTGACCGTACGGCACTAGTCATAACAATCACAGTTCACCTAAAGAAGTACAACATTTAATGAGATACACTCTTCAGTAATACTCCTTAAACTAAGTCAAAATGTCAAGCGTTGGTGTAAAGTAGGTAAAATTCATATTTACTAATAATTCAAGGTCTTATAATGATACATGAGGGTTGCTTAAATTTCTAAATATGAAATTTGCAGATGACCGACGGAACTTACGATACTGACTGCCTCCAAATAAGTGTGTCCAACATAGCTATACGTAATTCTTAATGTTTGGGTCTTTTCAATTTGAACTACTAACGTTCGACTGGATCCCTATATTCGAGAAACAGTCGGTTTCCTCATAAAATGTCTCTATGACGTCATAAGTCCCTTTAAAGTTGGTAATACGCAAGTGTTGGCCTTACGATATTTCAGGACGTCTGTTTATCTCAGTTTCTCGCTTCACACTGGTCTGTGTGTCCATGTCATTTCTTCATGTTTCTAATTTCAAGAGCTGCTTAATTATTTAGCATTACCCTAGTTGCGAAAAATATTAAAATCTTCTGTCAGTCCACTCGGTAGAATCATGAGCAAAAGAAAGTCATTATCCTTTTATACAAAAGCACGCCAATCTGATGTTAAATAAAACCAGACCCTACACGTCATATGATATGGAAGATTTAATATTCAGACTTCCCAACTAAAATTATATCCGCATTTCTTATATCTCACACTTGCACTGTGCACCACCCACTTAATCTTCCTTGATTTGGTCGTCATAATTACGTTTGTTAGTTTCTTATTACGCGATTTTCTTCGTCCTCCTGTTACTTCGTTTTTCACTCAAGTATGAATATATCCTCAAGAACCTTGAACACACTTCCTCAATGCTCTTCCGCGAGCGTGATAAGCCACGTGTCACACGCATATAATACAACAGGTTAAAGACAGGAGAAGGAAAACCAGAAGCGATCGGATTTACATCCATATCCCAGGCGAGAACAAAGGCACGATCAGAGGATTCAAGCATTTCTTCGATAGGCTGTGATATGTTACTCCACTATTCATCAGCTGTTGATTGGTTTATTTAACTTCTCACTTGTCTCGGTTATTTATGACATATGTACGAGGTATTATGAAGTGCTAGGAAGTTAGCAGTAGTACGCCCTTCCACCCCTCATTCATTGTCAAGTTTGGGCCATATACACGTATGTGCAACAGAATGAACACATGACACGTGGATGTTACCTAACTTTCTTGTCGGTCTGTACAGGATGCATGAGACAGCACCAATGCCGTAATATACAAGGACGCATCAAAATGGGCGCCTTGGGACTTAGAGTATGGAGATGGATGGATGGATGGATAGATGGGGTAGCGGAAGTACGTCATGGTGGTACAACACGGTAGATGGGGTGGATAAAGATGATGGAGTGGGGACGAACGAGTATCTTGCTAGAGAAACGAGAGAGAATGGGACAGCGTGGGAGCGCTAGGGAGACTCATTAGTCGCCACATCCGACAATGACGTAAGTCCATCTGCCAGGATCCAAATCTACTCTTTCTCATGATTTTAAACCTCGCACGCATCTGTAACAAGATCACATTCAAATGGCACACCTTCATATGCACACACATAAACTGCGTGGCACATATCTCTTCACACATTAGCCTATCTCAAGTATGATCACACTCAAACTCTCTGCGTGTAACTTTTTTGAATGTGGTTAAATTAAAATCGCAGATAATGTCACCCCTGACATGCCACTCCTCAGCTGTGATCACAATGACTGAACACGTATCTTATACTGCACCTCGCAAGTTTGTCTCTTGCTGTGGACACATTCACAGTGCATGTCACACTGGAACTTACGTGTTTCTGTTCAGGTGTAGCAGTTGCACTGTCCACGTTGATGGTAATTGTGATGACAATGACTATGTGTTTGATGGAAAGCGAACAAGAAGTGTCACAGTCTCAGTTGCTTGGCTACAGCAGTGCAATACTATACTACATCGAAGCGAAGCCCATTAGGGCCCTTTGAATTAAATGTATGTCATTAATCTTCGTCTGTTGCGTGAGCTGAGACACGGATATCTGCATCAGACAGAAGTGGATATTCCGACTCGAAAAGTTAGCATGTTTTCTTTTGTTTCTTGCAGCGTTAAGACAGGCATTCAATTCTGAGCTACAAAATTTTGAAATTAATTAAAATATCTGGCCGAGATTCAATTACCTTTATAGTTTTCTAATTGTGCTAATACGGTAATGAGTCGGCCTTATAATGGTGAAATAATATAGCTAATTGAGTGAGATACAAACTCACCTGCTTAGAACGACAAAAAGTTCCTATTAACTTGCTGTTTTCGTAATCTTGAAAGATCATTTCCGGAAAATAAATGGGCGGTACATTCAAACTGCTCATACGTAGTGATTTTTCCATTATTGCACTTAAAAATCACCTTATATCAGAAGTGCAAAAATTCCGCACCCCAAACCGCCCGGGCGACTAAACGTTTTACGGTGACGCCTAATATTTTGGGTCCCATATATAGAAATTTAAAATGTCATCATTGTAGCTCCTAGGATTCTAAAGTGGAACCTAGGTTTTGAAAAAGTTCTAGACCTCCCCTTTATATAGTCGTCTTCTTATATCGCTAGACACTTTAGAGTTTCCGAAGTCTACACAGAGTTATAAAATAATCTAAAATATCTACACACCACCAAGCGTGATCCTCCCAAAATCACTGCCTCATCAAGTAACCTAGTCATGCCCGCTCTGTTTGCGACAGGACAATTATTTTCTAATTGTCCTATTAACTTTTGAATACCGATGGAAGGAGAAAGAAAGAAAGACAAAAAGAAGAAGAATGTATGTGGAGTGCGTGACATACATTTATTATCAGTGGGACAGAAATTTTACAGCTCTGAAAGTTCTCGTGCTTCACCCGGTTGTAATTAAAACATATATATATTTATATATATATATATACACATAGGCTTTTCCTTGATGCTACCCGAATTCCTAAAGAGCATATCTTCTCTGGAAAGGTCTCCAGGATTCGACAGTTGGACCTTCTATTAAGAGCAGCTATGACGAATACGAGTACGGAGTAGTGGTGTAATGATTCTGAGAGATGAAAGCCGAAATATTCGGAGATAAACCTGTCCTTGTGGCTCTCTATCTACCACAAATCCCACTCAGAGTGGCCCGAACTCGAAACCAGGCACCAAACTAAAGTTTTACTAGAGTTTATATAGAAATTTCAATTTGGACATAATAGGCGAAAAAAAGCAGTGTGCTGCCATTAGAAAGACCAAATTGTGAACATAATCGTTGTTTATCTTAAAAATAGTATGGAATATATGTGACAATATTTGGAAAAAATGCAAAGTTTTTAGTAATAAACCTCACAGTACACGTAAGAGCCGCTAGACCTTAAACAGTTAAACGATTAAATAACCAAGCACTACATCATGCTGTATAAGGTTTCCACCGTATTATGGACGATGTTATATGGCTTCTCGGAATTCATCATCCTCTGTTAAACGTACATGTACATAACAAAACTATGCCGCACAAAATTTGACAACAAAATAAAACAAAACATTTCTGGAGACAGTCGCAAAGACTAGATACACTATCGAATGTTTCCATCATCACAACGCGTGAATATGAGTTGTCAACCTTCAAACCAAATATTTAACAAACACAGAGACTTCCTTTTAATTCATATGCCAACAACATACAAGAAAGGAAGGCACACTTTCTCAAACGATGAAAACCTACAAGTAACGTGTCTCTGTATCCGAATTCCAAAACTTAAGAGGTTTTTTGAAAAGTAATAGTTAAGATAAGTTTAAACCCTCTTGCCTATTATTTTTCATATTCCTGAAACGGATTCTACTTTCTTGTACGTCTTTTTAGCATGAGAGTCACAAAAAACGTCCCGAAGGTCGGCTCATTCTGTCTGTCTTAATCGAATTCAAGGTAGAAGACAGCAAGACGGCCAATCAAAAGGTTAAGATGGAAATATATTTCTTCAAAACACTAAAACGAGAATAATAAGAATAACCCATTAACTGTAAATGTAATGGCGGAACACGATTTCCTTGTGCTGATATGAAGAGAAACCTCTCATGTATGTGGGATTTTTATTAGTACACTGAGCGTAATTTGTGTTAGCCTCATAAATCATTAGGAAACAGACAACACATAACTTGATTAGATACATATTAGAAGTTACTGTGTATTTAATTCCCGTACATATGTTGTACAAGCAATGCATCAGTCTCGCAAGATGCCCGGTTTGGATTCGGGCACCTTCTGCCTAGATAACACGCGCCGAATGCCTTTAAACTTAGCGGCAAGGGAAGTAGAAACGATGAGCGCTACAAAACAGCTCCATTGTCGAGGCGCCATTGAGTCGATTCTTTAAAAAAAAAGCGAGATAACAAAAAGGGTTTGTATTGAAATGAGAATGAAGCACCGTATGGTGGATTGCTTGCTGATGGACCCGAGAAAGTGGATTACAGTGTGGCCGTATTCAATATCCAGACGATAGCCAATGTACGTATAAAGTAACACTGACACGCGTACAGATCATTGCATCCTGAACCCTCTCAGATGGCAGTCTCATTTAATCCACTACAGCTCCATATATCATATTAATGTTCACAATGTACTTATATTATAGAATATTATTATTAGAACCTGTTGTGATATTTCCCTGGTGAATACATTACTTATAGGTCTACTTTCAGCCAGTCTGTCTTCAATTTTTTGTCATACTTAAAACCTTCACCCTTTCGAAGAACCTTAATTGTTGAATTACAAACAGTAGGCCTACTTCGCACACAGTATGTAGTATCTGCATACTGATGTTCTTATTTCTAGACAAATTAAGTATAAACGATTTAACTTCTTTAATTTCCTTAATTATACGTAAGACAAGTATAAACCGTACGAAGAAAAAACTCGATGACGGCATAGGAACTTGACGTAACAACACGAATATTGTGTGTCACTGGCGTATTACATTCCTGCCTGCTACAACAGATGTACTTAGTTATACCACTTGCTGTGTCGTATTGACTGTAATTATTTCTTGATTGGTACTACTGTCGAAAAAGTTAGTACTTGATACGAAATATTATTTTATTTTCTCAACAAATATTGTTGATTTGTTTCTCAACACAAAAAAAGATTCAGAGAAATATTATTATATGTATCATTATTATATTATTATCAATTTACACAGTCCTCATGTAAAGTGTATGTTACGTTTGTCTGACTTTAATCGAACTTGAATTTTCTCGACATATTTCATTGAGAATACCTAATAAGGATTTCATAAAACTCTGTCTAGCAGGAGCGGAAATTTTCTATTTGAAGAGACAGAGAAGAGAGAGAGAGGGAAGGACGGACACAGGGAGAAAGAGACACATGACAAAGCTTACAGTCGCTTTTTGCACCTTTGCCAAAGCGCCTAAAAGGTGACAGACACGATGTTCTTTCGCTTCATTCGGCAGTTAAACAAAATGCCTGTCCATGAAGGTTCGCCTTAGCACGTTATTTCCAGTAAATACCTAAGTAAATCAATGCAGCGATTTACTCTTCAGAAGCTAATAGAAGCGCACCTACTCGAGAAAGTCAGGCCAGGTAAGGTACCCGAAAAGTAATTCATTTTTCCGTAAACTTGCTAAGGTATCTGTTCTGAAACAAATAAAGATGAGATCGGAATGCCTCATGCCTCTTCCTTTAAAAATTTTTAATTTTGTCCTTCCAACCAAGCCTATGTATCCAAAATCGTCTCTTACTTCAGGTTTTCAACTAAAAATTTTGAAATGTTTCCGAATTCTCCTACGTGTTTTGCAAGACCCACCAAAATTCTTCTCTTTCATTTCATCATACTGATATAATATATTCGGATTACAGTAGCGTAAAAATAACTCAACTGCTGACTATGCAATTTTCCCACGGCAACTCTTAATCTCCCTCTTCAGGCCAAAAAATGCTCTCCTCAAAACCCTGCTTTGAAGTGCCCTAAATCTATGTCCTCCGCTTCATGCGGCAGACAAAGACTGACTTCCGTATAGAACAAAACATTGCGTATGTTTAATATTCTGTATTTGTCTGGTGGGCAAAGCATCTGCGAAAAAGTGAATACTAACCTCATTTTGTCTGTCTGTCCTTTTGTCAGCATGGACAGCGCGACACCTAAGAAATGGATTTTCCTGAAATTTCATTCTTGACGTTTTACAAAAGTTGTCGATAAAATGTGTTATTGTTTAAAACAGGACATAAGTAACAGACACATAACATCCGTACCTACAGTAGCTACATTTGTATGCCTAATGCTACGAGTAAATCGACATGATTGGTCTTTATAATCGACAGCACCTGTGCTTTCCGTGACGTACAAACTCAGACCGAAGACACGAATTACGATCTAAACACATAAAATGATACCGATCAAATCTGACTGGTTAACAGACAAGATTATAATAAAGTTTCAAAAAGTTGGAAAGACACGAAGACAACTTTTATTGTATGTTGAATAAAACGAAGAAATGCAAATTTCAAAAGCATATGCTGCCATTTTTAAATAAGATTTAAAATCCAGGGACATAGACTTAACGCACCACAAGTGTTAAGCACAGCGGACATCTCTCAGCTAGTTTAAACACTAAACAGGAATATACACGTAGAAAATTCAGACCTGAATTTAGCAAGCTTTGACAGGTTCACACTGATTGTGAATGGTGGAACGGATCACGAATTTACTTTGCTCGTACTGTCTTCATGAGCAGAGGCTTCATTTGTTACTCTCATCCACTTAATATTTTAATTATAATTTATTAGCTATGTATATCATATACATATAATATGATTTTGCAACGCGTTCTGGTTATGAGGTAGGACATGAAAATAAACACTGCATATTTCACATCTCTTTTACACATTCTTATACAATATCTGTAATGAATCATTTACTAAGAAACACAACACACAAATAAAAGCAATATTTTTAGAAGTACTTAGTTCTTGGACGCACTAAATGTAACATACTAGTAGCATCGGTTGACTCTGTAGAAGTGAACAAAACATTTTTAACCTGAGAACATTTTTGTTGGTAAACGTCTCTTAAATTTTGTCGTGGAATTGATATTTGCAGTTAAGTCTCTAGAGAGAGTCACTCAAACTACTGAAGCTGTTGACTTTAAGTATATAGTCAGTCATACAGGAACAATATTAATAAAATAATTATACTCGATTACCTTATTATTTTCCAAAAACCTAGCGAATGTAACTAAATAATGAATAGCTTAGCAAATAAGTTACGCATTGATTACCTTAAGAGAGAATAAGTTGCAAAAATTTTAACTTAGTTTTTCAGTAATTATAGCCCATAATATTCTTTCAAGTTTCAATTGTCTTTTGTATGTTGATGTCCCAGAGTATGTAACGAGTTCCAAATATCTTAAGTGGAAAGAAATTCTGGAAGTTGAGTTTATTTAACGAGTAAAGAAATATATAGGATGTTTTTTCCTACTTGACCGAAAAGCGTCGGCCCGACGCTCCCATGAGTGTTTATTAGGCTTTCTAAAAGTTACTATAATTGCAATCGTTTTTCCAGCTGTTAAAACCCCTGACACGCGGCGTATGACGCAACGCTGGTAAAGCGTCGGGCGGAGCGTTGGGCGGGCGCTTGTTGGTCAAACAGGAAAAGAAACTCCCTATACATTTCGAAGGTAAGGATTACATAGCACCTGTCACATCGTTAATCGTAAATTTCCTGCAATTTATCAATTATTAAAAGCCTAGTGGTTAATTTATGAACGGCCAGGTTTCACGTACAAAGACTGTATATCATGCTTACATAGATAATTTCTGTCTTTTGTATAGATCTCAAAATAAACAGCGATTATTTCCCTATACAGCACTAACTGATTGGTTTTTGTAACTGAAAGAAATGTGTTTACCTGCTGGTACGAACCAATCTTTAAATACTATTCAGAAGGCTTTTCGTCTTTAAATCGGCCGTACCATGGCTCAGGCGGTTAGTCGCCCGCCTCTTGATGCAGAGGTCCGGGTTCGATTCTAGGCCAGTCCATGTGAGATTTGTTATGGATAAAGTGGCATTGGAACAGGTTTTTCTCCGAGTACTTCGGTTTTCCTCTGTCAATATCATTCCATCAATGCTCCATACTCATCTTCATCTACACACTTATCTTGGCAGAAGGACAAAAGGCGAAGCCTGGGAACCTTCCAAAGAGCAATGCTGTTTCTGAAATCGGGGAACAGAGGATATAAAAGTACTTTCACGTTTTTCGTCTTTAAATGGTTAAAACAGCAGGCGGTGTTACTTGACAATTGTGTCTGTTTGGATCCCACTGAAATACTTAGCCGGACACAATCAGGCAGCCACACAGTGAGATGGCAGTCCAAAAATCACTTTCTCTTGGACTCAGGAGTATTCCTTCTTTCGACGCTGCAGGTAACCTTTATTGTACACGATACTTTCTCTGCTCCATGCATAATGGAAAGAAAGGCAAACAAAAAGAAGTGTGTAGTAAATCAAGCTGTGTGGCTGCGTAAGCTTTGTCGTGTAGAGAGACACGACATTGTATATTTAAACCTTTGCCGAAAGACTGCACTTGTTGGCAGCTTATAAGCAATTCAGTAGAATAGAGCCAGAACACGGGTTAATAAAAGTCTATTAAATCAGACACGTTCGTTTGAAATTCACTTGGATCCAGCCATCGCCAACAGAGATGTCAGCCAGTGACGGTCGCTGTACGTGGCATACTTATGAACGACTCAAGGCAAACCTAACACCGATTGGTTACAAATGTAATGATTGAGCCGTTGTTTATTTAACGACACTCATCTTTACAATATGATTGGACAACAGGGGATGGATTCCAGTTAGGGGAAGGATACGTTCAACACACAGCCCAAAACAATTCTACGAATATTCTCTCATTATAATGGGTGTAGGGGTTCTTTCGTCGGGGGTAAGTAACTGAAGCGTCAGGCTAGCCACTCATATTTATCTAATGCAGTGGTTACAAACAATAAGTGCAGATTAACTTTCACCATTATTAAAGTTTACATGGAGTGGAGACGAAGAAGAGAGGCTCATCGATAAGAATATTGAAAATTATTGCAAGTGAAAGGTGGGAAAATGGTAGAGATATATGCTAGAAAGTAGAAGGAACTAAAGCCCCTCTAGTGCTGTTACTTTATCATAGCATTTTATAATTGACAGATAGCTAAACCTAAATCATAATACAGCGGCCTCTACTTCAAATATGAGAGAAATACGCGATCTTTAAAATTGTTTAATTGACAATATTATTTTAACATCAGATATTATACAGCTTCGAAAGAAAGGGAAATATGACGGATAAAGACGTGTAAATCCTTAAGTAGGTGGTTGTAGAGTAGAAAGGCTGCAAAGGGTGAGAAAATCTGTGACACCTTTCAGAGCAACTGCGTCGGGAGTCAGAACAGTGAACACCCTAATACCAAGCAGCATGTAGACGAGTGAGATTGATATTGATGCTTGACTTTCTTCAACGTAAGGCATTGCAAGAGACCGTTCACCAATTCTGCATACTCATTTACTCATCTGTCACCCGTCTTTGATAATCTTAGCAATTTACAGCGTCCTTAAACAACACTTAAAACAGGATCCTGAGCGTCAAGTTCAGCTAAGTGAGCCATTATACTTAGTGCTTGCAAGTCATATGCTACGTCATGTCTTTTTGTAAAAAAGATATGTTTAAGTCGTATAATTTACGTTTATTTATAAATAACAAGAGGGCTGCAAGAAAGTGTCGAAGAATGAAAAACGAGTACGAGTAATGTTCTACGGGGTTGTCAAATGTTCCGTACTGTTTTTTTCTAAATTCCTGACGTAATGCTTCACATTATACATTATTCTACAGAAATAAGTTTTAAACTACAAGAAAAAACATCGGTAAATAAGAGAGCACATTTGTCTTTCTGAAACCGCCTATGAAATAACACAAAATGTTTAGATCTGATATCACTGTATCTAACTCAGTTTCGGCAGTCCAAGAAACCAACAATACGTGTTTGACAATTAAGCATGCCACAATTGACAGCGCACAAAATTCTGGGAGCAAGTTGAGATTTATTATTTACAAACAAAAAACGTTGCAAAGCGTGAACAGCCGAAGGCAAAGAAGATCGCTACGCGTTTTGCTGTGTCGTTCTTTAAAAACTTGAAGAGAAGAAATTTTACAATCAAAATTGCTTTTCGAGACGAAGCTACTTTCCATCTGTCCTAACACGTTGACGGACAAAACGTTAAAATGTGAAGAATTAGCAATCCGCATGCAGTTACTGAAGTAGCAGGAAACAGTCCCTAGTTCAGTTCCTTTGAGCTCTATACAAAGAATCTGTTTGCGGCTTTATTTATTGCGACAGCACTGTGAATGTTGTACAGTAGCCAGATGTGTTGCAGAAATTCCACATGCTGATACTGGAAAACGAAGCTTCTAGTGATATGTTATTCCAGCATTTTTGTTTTGCCGTTCGAGCCTGCGGGGATCGAAGACTTCCATGGGGAAGGATAGCACAGTTCGCCCTGTCACTTTGCTACCTCCCTTCCCCTTGATTTCTACTTCAGGAGTACATGAAAATGCTGTTGATATTCCACCATTCCACCGATAGGCAATAACTTGCTGACAGGACACGAGGTGCTGCGGCTGCGCTTACGTCCTTTGTGCTTACAAATGTGTGGACTGAACTTGAATACTGATATGATATGTGCCGGGCTACTCGCGGTGCCCTCAGTGAACATCTGTAAGCTTAAGTGTAGGTCACAAAAACGTTATCACATAACCTACCAAAATGCGTTCAGTTTTCATGCTTGTGCCCCTGGCCTTACATCACTTAATCCTTCAGTGGGTACATAAAGGATGCTGTTTGCATTCCACCACTGCCCACCGCTTGACCGGAACTTGCTGGCAGGACACGAGCTGCTGCGGCTACGGTTACTCCCGCCATGCTTACAAATGTGTGGACTGAACTTAGAATACAGATGTGACATGTGCCGGGCTACTCGCGGTGCCCTCAATAAACATCTGCAAACCGTTAATTGTAGCTCAAATTGATCATAAAACGTACCAAAATGCGTTCAGTTTTCATGTTTGTGCCTTTTGCTTCTTAGGTGGAGTTACATTAAAATCATCTGCTTTTCATGTACGCGTCCTGCACACACGAATAGTGACAGACGATGCTTTGAGAAGCAGGTATATAAAATATTATCTTAATTTAATAAAAGCAAACATTTCTTGAATATACTCTCAGACGGATTGACAGACACTCACACACAAATATTATAAAAATTAATATTCCTTAGGGTTTTATCTTCAGTTCAATAAAACTGCATGTTACGAAGAAGTCCTTAATAAAGTGCTCAATAAATTTTCTATGTAACAAAGTCTATCACCAAGTGAGTAGCAACGAGTTGATATTGTGTCTTTTCAAACACGTACACTTGTATTACATTTAATTCATTCTTGAATACCAAAGAGAATGCAAATCAAATACGAAATGCACGAAGTTACACAACACAGCAATTCAGTTCGTGTGGAGAGATATTTAATTAACTGACAGCTTTAAAAAAAAGAGAGAGATAGATAGATTGGTAACAAAGATCCTCGTACAAATTAAACGTCCCCGAGTTGTGGCGACATTTTGATTAATGCGATGCAGACACGGCGCAGATTGAAATAATGAATGCGCTACTACATGTACCAAAACCATCCGCCTGTCAAATACATGCTGCTAATGTATCAAAAAATAACAAAAATTTCTCGAAAGTAACGCGAAATCATTTGCCGACAAATATTTCTTCTCATAATATGTCAATAAAAGTGGTTACGTTGGGATGAACAAGCGTCTCAGAGAGGAATACGTGAAACGCAAACACAACGTGGCCAGAACTTTTGAAAACGGACAGGGACGAGTAGGACTATTAGGACGATAACAGTAAAATGCTAATGTGGATTAGATAGGATGGCCTCCTGATGAGTCCTATACTGGATAATAAGACAGATTAATTGAATATTAGGAGCCTTAACAGCAGAAAATTCTTTGTAATATTAAATGAGTCTCACTAAATCATTTTAAAGGGATTGGTTTTGCATTCCCTTAAGTTCAAGCAAAACAAAATTTATCGAATGTTACAATTAACAACTCACTATTTACTGAAGTTAATAGTGTCAATTTTTTGGATGATGGTGAATTATGCATTGCCATTTAAACGTATAAAAGTGACCTTCGTGAATAGTCTAAAGGCGTGGAACTGGCATCTTCCAAATGCAAAGCACCATTGGGGCGTGACACACAGTAAAATACATAAAACGGATAAAAAAATAAAACCTCATACTGCTATGTATTTCCTAAAATCCTAATGAACATAAGATACAATATAATAATTTTGACCGTTGTTTTGTATGGATGTAATACACGGTGTCTCACTTTCGGGAAATGCTATTTACAAGACAATGGAAAATACATGCTCAGTATACTAAACGAAGGGTGAATTAGGTGCGCAGTTTAGGATATTACATAAGGAGTAAATTCATTATAAGTCAACCACTAGTTTTACAGCAACAGGAGTCTACGATGAACTGGGCATGTAGGTAAGTCCGGACATAAAATGAGTACATAGGCAATTTTGGTGGGGAAACTTTTTCAAGGTGTCCACTTGGCATACACGGATGGAAATTGGTGCAAACATCAAGCCAGATCTTCTAATGTGAGAATGGGAGGTGGAAGGAGCTAACTGAGCGTGGTTCAAAATGATGGGCTTAGTAAGTATTTCACATCGCCAGAGTCAGCAATGCAGAGTGGGCGGCATCATCATCCGTCGCCATGCAGCCTGGTGATAAAAATACTGTCTGTATTACCGCAACATACCATCGGAACAACTAAAAGCATTATATAATGTTGGCGACTACATTAGTACTTGTTTGTTACTTGTGTGCCAAAAGGCGCACGGCTGACTTTGAAATGTTGCTGTTTTGTCATATCGTTCTAACTAGTAAAAAGAACAACAAACTTCTTCTAATCAATTGAAATTTATTTTATTTTACCAGCTTATGCACAATATCTTACAATAGTATCAATTTACCCCTATACGTACGTTGTTACATCCATATGAGTGTGGATGTAACAACTTATACAATAGATGAATAGTATGTGCTTTAATGCTGTGACCCCCTGAGGATGGCTATTAACAAGCCGAAATACGTATAGGGGTAAATTGACACTATTGTAAGATATTGTGCATAAGTTGGTAAAATAAAATAAATTTCTTCTAATCAAATCTACCTCCGAAGTGGAAACTGTTAATTTGCAACTCTTCAAATCTAGATTAATTTGGACAGGGACGTAGCTAGAATGGGGCGAGCGGTGCGCCTGCCCTGGGCGCAGGGTCAAAGGGGAGAGAAAATTAATATGTTAGATGAAAAAACTAATTTTATGCCCTCAACAAATGTTTAATTACTGAGTCAAATAGAAGGAAATTCAATAAATCATTGCGACCTTTTTAGAGTTCGTAATTTCTTTTAGGGGTGGCTTATTTAATTAATTTCCCTGGGTCCCAAAAATCCTAACTGCGCTACTGGATTTGGAAATCCTGTAAGCACAAGTTAGGTTCTTCAGCTATGAAGGAAATAGAATTTTGGATTCCTAATTTCTCATCCACAGAGACTGACTGGTTTATACTGATTTCTGAATTAATTCAATCATATTAACATTTTGTTTTTCAGTGTTGCCACACCACGTAGTCTGGGAGGTTTATACCCACCTAATGAACTGTACGTAGTCATAACCCGAAGATCACAATGTAGCTGCTCACCACATGTAAACCTCTTATTTTATGAACAGTACGTTCTCTTAACTTGGCAATAAACTGGGCTAATTTTAAAACGGGTAGTAGCATTGCATTTTCTTATTTCCTCACATGAGTGATTTATCTGCACACTTAATTAGGTACCCAACCACAAATCCAGAAAGCATCACTCAAACAGCCGCTGTTCTGATGAAGTTGTAGTTATTATGTTACAGTGAGCAAATTGGTATAGCGGTAATAATCTACTTTGTATTTACGAGGTAGCTGGCTCGAAGTTTGGCTGGGATACTGACTACCACTATTACGTGTGTTCTTTGTTTTCCCCAGTTGTCCGATAAATGTGAAGTTTTCTCATTCATTCACCATTCAAGTTTAGTTCCCAGTTTCATTCCAGCAACACAACCTTTTCTGTTGAAACATGGTCTTCACATTTTAAACATACAGAAAGATACCAGCACGAAAATGGTCTAAAATTAATAACAACGTTACACAATTTTCACCGGATTGTAGAACCACATTTACTATATTTCACATTGAAAAGGTCGGCAAAGCAGATGAAAGAGAATTTGTAAAGCATAGAATTTACTTTCTTTTGGCAAAATCAGCAGGAATATAACGCCAGTATAATTTGTAGGATGACAGACAAATGCAGAATACTGCCCCGAAAATGTATGAAAAGAATTAATTAGTATTTTACCAGGATATTAAATGTAGATGGGGCAGGTAAGATTATGTTGAATGTTGCACGACAAAGGAAAGAAGTGGTACAGATTACTTGAGAGCAGGAGTCTAGAAATTAAGAGGAATTAAAATGGGCATTGATAAAGGATGCCGTCTTTTATGTTTAGAAAATGAAGATATTTATGCATATACTGTTGGCTTGTCTGAAAATTCGAAAACGGAGCATGCATTTTCTGCTTACATGGTTCGATCCGGACGAGGAATCACCAAAGAGAAAAAAATAACTCTAAAATAAGCACAAGTAAGGTGTTTAGGGGGTATTTAAATGAATCAAATGTGTAAATTGTAAAATGAGGTAGAAATGACTGTAAAAGTATGTGTGAATAACACGGAGAGAATTCTGCACACTGACAGCCAGGTGTTAAGACGACGAACCGATCCATAAATTGTGCTTACAGACTTTAACTATGTTATTATTATTATTATTATTATTATATTTTTGTACCTTTATTGAAGTATATTTTTAATCTTAGTTTTTCTCCGCAGTTGTTTCCTTCTTCCTGGAAAAAAGCTGCTATTGTACCTATTTTTAAAAAAGTCAACAGTTCTTTAATTGCTAATTATCGCCCTAATTCGATTTTAAATAATTTTTCTAAAGTTTTTGAATTTGTTATTTCTGATGACGTTTCATATTACCTTCAGTCTAAACTTAACCGTTGTCAACACGGTTTTATAAAATCCAGGTCTACCACCTCTAGTTTGGTAACTTATCTTGATTATATAACACCTTTAGTCAGCTCTCAGCGTCAAGTTGATGCCATATATTTTGATTTTAGCAGTGCTTTTGACCTTGTGTCACATACTTTACTTTTAAGAAAACTTAGCTCCTTTGGACTTACAAGTACTTATGTTAGCTGGTTTCGTAGCTATTTAACTGATAGATTTTCGTGTGTTAAAACTTCTGGTATTTTTTCGGTGCCTTTTAGAATCCTTGCCGGTGTTCCTCAAGGCTCTGTACTAGGGCCTGTGCTTTTTAATGTATTTATAGATGATATATGTAATTTCTTCTTCTTGCTGATATAAAAATTTTTCGTGCTATAAAGTCACTTGATGAATTTACTCAGTTGCAATTAGATATTGATTCCATACAACGTTGGTGCACTGCTAATTTTATGAATCTTAATACTGGTAAAACTCGAGCTATTACTTTTTCTAGGAAACCTAATACCCTTCTTTTGAAATACAAACTTGGGATTTTTATATTACACGTGCTGATTGTATTAAGGATTAGGGAGTTTTTATTGATTCCAAATTATACTTTCACTCTCATGTTGATTATATTTTTTCTCAATCTATTAAGCTTTTGCGTCTTATTCGTAATATTACTTTTCCATTTTCGACTCTTGATAGTTTATTGACTTTATATTTTTCACTTGTTAGACCTAAATTAGAGTACGCATCTGTAGTATGGAATTCAATCACTTCTACTGATGCAAAAAAGCTTGAGCGCATTCAAAAGAAGTTTATAGCTTTATGTTATAATCGATTCATTTCCCGAGACAGTAATGGTTATAGTTATGCTAATGCTCTTCAAGTACTTAATTTACGTACTTTACATGACAGAAGACATCAACTTGATGCAATTTTTGTCATTAATGTTTTATTGGGTTCTAAATCCTGTCCGTCTACCTTGGACATTATTGGTCTACGAGTTCCTACTCGGAACCTCCGAGACTTTTCTTTGTTTCATGTTAGTTCATTTTATAAAGATTGTCCCTCCGGCCGGTGTGTAACTGCGGCAAATTCTATTTGTAATCAATTGGATGTCTTTAGAAGGCAAATTGTCACACTTAGTCAGATGTGATATTTTATTACATTATTTCAAGGTGTCCTTATTAATTATTTAAGTAATTTTTATTTGTTTTTTTGTTTTGGTTGTTTTTGTTTAATTTTTGTCCTGTTTATTGTCCGTTGTTATTTGTGTTTGTATGTTGTGCTGTTTCTGTAATTGGCCATCTGGCTGTTGACTCGGTACATTAATAAACTAGAATTGAATTGAATTGAATTGAATTACGCTTTGACGTTATTTATAGTAAATGCTTAAGCCATAAATTTGTTAGCTATGTACTTAGGCCTCTTTAAACGTATTTACAGACCTGTACAATTAAACTATTATTTCATTTCTTACATTGTTAGGATTAATTGTGCTTGAGGATGAGAAGACAATGATCTGAAAGAAGGCCGTTACAGGTAGCCTATTATAAGGCATTCGGCAGAACTTCGCTTTTTGCTTTGTGTTCGCTAAGTCGAGGGTTTGAACATCAGTTAACAATTGGATTGTATAAAGTTTTTCTGCGTTTTACAAAGCCTGTCCACCAGAATTCGGGATAATGTCACGAGAAATCTCTTCTGAATATTTCTTAAATCATTGTTCGCTAACCACTTTTCCATTTCACGCCATATAGTCTGAACTAAGGCACTGTCGTTAAGTGAGTCACAAATACGTACAGATATTCCGGCAAGCTTCAAGACAGAATATAGCAGAATTACGAAAATCCTCCGTCAGGGTAGTTAGTAACATCGTCGATTTTATTTTCTGCGCTTCAGATATAAGCCTAAATCTTTACCCTTGTAACAGTCTACTAGTAAAAACAACAGATAAGCTCTAACTGAATAACTAGTCAGTAATTGAATAGGTACCTTCTGAATACAAAAGCAGTTTTTTGGGAACTGAAGGTGTTTGCCTTAACACAGTATACAGAATCCTCTGAAACAGTTTCTATATCAGATACCTTGTATGTAACATTTAAACCATACTGCAGTCAGCAGCCCTGTTGTGCATTTCGAAAAGCCATTTCATATAAGTATGCTATTTTTTATTATGGAAGTAAATCGCACATGAAGAGTGCGGTGATTTTGACCTCGATTACACAATTGAATCTTCGTATATCACCTACAAATGCATGCGTGGTTGTGCGCCATTCTCTGCCATGGTCACATCAAAAACACTACCTTAGACTACCAGCCAGGGTCTGCCACACAAAAGCAATAAACACAGATGAAGTAGGTAATCACTAAAAAGGAATTCTGCATATCAGAATAGAACAAGTGGAGTGCAGCTGATTGTGATTGATTTTAGTAATATTAAACACGTGTAAATCAATTGTGAAGGGTGGTGTAGCTAGGTTTTTTGTTGCCCGGGGTGAGTAATCACAACAGCTGCCCCTAACTGAAATTACGAAATTTAAAGAATCACAATTATTTATTAAATACTCTTATATTCTGCCTGAGTAATTTAAAATAATTTGAGAGCAAAAAATCAATTTTTTTCATTTACAACCTTCATTTTGCCCCCAATTTGCTGCCCTTTCGACTCTGATTCGTGGGGAGGTCGCAACACTCGCCCCCCTCCTAGCTACGCCCCTGGTTGTGAACACATAAAAGCAAATTTCCAGTTACACGTGTACAGTATGCTGTGTCCCGACCGTTCTCACAACTTCATACAAACTAATTACGCTTTGTACTTTGTTTACTCTTAAGCAATATTCAGATTAATTAGAAATCTCTATGGCCACTCGGTCAAGCAGACAATATTCTGGACCTCTTGAAAACCGTGATGCTAATTCGAATCGCCCTACGAGGAATGGAAAGTTGTCCGTGAATTTCTGCAAAATTGTGTCTGAAATATTGTACCTGTTATAGTCCACAGTTTCTGTCCTAAAAGTGGAATAAATTATGTAAATAATGATAATAAAGCATATCTGTAGTACGGGAGTCTAAGGCTGGATTCAGACCGAAGAAACAAGAAGAATAAAGACCATGCCACTCTTAGGCTTACGACTGAATCAGAAGATTGAAATAGTGCAGTCCGTTTTGTAGTGCACACAATTAGCGACGGCAATCCTTGAACTTTATTAGTTTGTATTTAAAATGGAAAGGAGGAAAGAGAAATTAACCACATTCACCTGATCCAAATTTCAGCAAGTTCTGTGGAAGTTATGGGATACATAGAAATATCCACTTGTGTCCTCTAATCTTTATTACTAACCAATAAGGCCGAAAAGTGGAAGCGCCGGATAACTATCAGTAGAAGTCATTCACATCGAAGTTTAACAAAATATGTAAAGGGGTTTG
This sequence comes from Reticulitermes speratus, assembly GCA_021186555.1. NCBI lineage: Eukaryota > Metazoa > Arthropoda > Insecta > Blattodea > Rhinotermitidae > Reticulitermes > Reticulitermes speratus. The sequence goes on along the minus strand of JAJKFL010000001.1, from coordinate 32,734,228 downwards.
CGTTATACACTGAAAACTACATGTCTGCTCTTGTATAACTAGGATTTATTATGGATCAACTGGCTGAAAGTCAGGATTTCTTAAATCTAACTAGTGGATATAATGCTGCACTAACCGACAGTTTCTTACAGACTTTTCGGAGTAACTTCCTGCCTCAGTCTCCGACTGCCTTAAGATGGAGGCTGTAAGCTCCTCAGAAACGCCTGCAATAAAGTACCATTAACACATGTCATATCCCAGAAACACGTCATCTCTGAAAACTTCATATCACACAGCTTCTAGTGGGGGGTTCCCTATATTAAATTTCACCAACCTCAGTTCAATGCTGTATCAGAAACATGGGAATGTCCATTTAGTGCCTTCGGCTTACTATACTGTGCTGTAAAACAGTATGGTTAAAAAAAGAATATCTCCAATGCCGAATAAAAAATCCTTCTCATTGTTTTGGGATTTATTCCACGTCATAGATGATCACATATGCACCCCTGAGGCATTATTGCCTTACTGTGTAAAGAGCGCCTCAAAATTATATCAAAACAAGACCTGAACTCTAGTTGACCGAACTCCAGATAGCACATTCGCTTTTTAGAATCTCATATTCGCTGATATACCAAGAAATTCCCGCCCTGTATGGAACCCGAACCTTTATTGCCCTACTTAAAATAGCTCGCCATTAGTCCCTATGCTGAACTCGAATGCAGTACATTTTACACTATGTTTATTTAAAAGCCGTTTTAATTTTATCCTACCATCTTAGAAATTAATTCCCCGATGTAGGCGTTCCAGTAAAAGTCTTGTATACATTTGTCATGTCACGTGTGTTACATGCTGCACGCATATCATTCTGTTGATCGTGTAATTAAAGTCATAATAATATTTGGCGAGCAGTACAACATATGAAGATTATCGTTGTGTAGTTGTCTCCATCTTCCCCTTACTTCTTTCTTGCTAGGTTCCAATATCATCCTCAACACGCCATACTTTGTCCTTGTTATTTTATCCGGGTGTGAGAGTCATTCCAACACTCATATACAAATCGAATATTCTTTTACTTTGTAATTCTCTGACCTAGTCTCAGCGAGACATTCAAAAGAATATTCTATGTAGGGAGCATACTCGTATGTACCTGTACTTTCCATTTATGTAGGCTCGTATCCAGCTCATCATAAAATTACAACACGCTGCCTTGTAACATCCGTGCAAGAAACACTGCAACATATTGAGGCACCCGTTCTCTGTTCCATCGGTTACATAAAAGGGGAATAAGATCACTTCAGTCTCCCATACAACGAACGGCACAGTCAGAACAAGTGCTGCATCGAAGTGTGGAGAAGTCGCTCCATGTCAGTTAGGTGACGGCGTCGGGGAATCAATATCACCCTACCAACCCCAAGTGCCGGGCTGTGACAAAGTGACTTCATTCCGAAACAAATAATACAACTTGCGGTTTCTGGTCATCTACAAAAATACAAAGAAAAAAAGACGAGTCTAGAACTTCTTTACTTATTAGTTTGATTACAACACCACCTTTATTAATGACAGAGTGTACGGTATTTGTGTTTTTAGCATTACTCCAGCTGAGCGCATTGTCAACACAAAATCCATGCAGCACTAACCTCAGCACTAATTAAATACGAGTACTGATTTCTAAACAGTAACAAGCATATAGAAATTATGCTGCTTTCCTGGCGACGATATGCCAGGAAGCCTTCTTGGAAGATCGGACGTCATCATCTCAGACCCTAGAGATCTCCATCCGGAAGGCCGCATGTTGTGTTGTATTCGTACCCACAGTAACGAAATTCAAGTAATTTGGTACCAGCTTTCCGTTAGTCATTCCATTTGGTATAAAATCTGACTTGTGGGCTCATAAGTACTAAGTCGAACATATCTTCGTAAATACCTTCCACCATCGAAGGTGCCTCATCAGAGGACCCGCCACGCCGTAGTGACAAAACATCTAGGTTAGTTTCAGTAGGACATTGTCAACATGATGAGTAAAACGGGAACATGAGTATGAACTGCGCGCAAGCTTATTAATCTCAGTGCAAATCCTGTCTCTCTCTTGAAGAATAACTAATTTCATAGAGCAAAGTTGTAGAGGAACTGATAGCCATAAAACTACCCAAAAACATTAAAACTCCATTTAAGGTAAGAGAAGATCCATCGATTTGTTTACAGGCCTCTCCAACGGACTCTACACTAGTAGACTCTAGTAGATTATTCTTGTCCACACACATTCTTTAACAAGGATTTTAATATTACCCTCATATCTACTTACAGGTGATAGAAACGGCATCCTCCCAAAAACATGCATGCACTGATCAGTTTTTCCGTGATTATTACACTGCTCACCTTCTATCCTTCTTGTTATGATCATCCCAGTAACTGCTGCCACTGACGGACCACAACTACGATACGCTTAAAATAGTAAGAACACAGAAAGCATATTGCAATTTCTTTTAGATTTTCTTATGAAAACTTGCCCGTCTTAGAATAAAAGCAAAAAAAAAAAACCAATTTGATCACTCAAGAAAAAAAATAAGATGAACATTTCTCTTGTCAAGAGAATGTCACCAACAGAAATGTGGTAAGGTTTGAGAGACCTTCAGCTGGTCTAATCGAAATAACATTGATGAAGTTAACGTCTTTATTCTAAGGCCACCTAATAATACAGTCACAAGTGGACGATGGAGGAAGTTACGATGTGCGGATTGGTCGGGCCTAGGGCACACAGTAAGGGGGCAGATAAATACAGAGCGTGGCAAAATTATGATTTGCGGAAGAAAATCTAAGTACTCGGAGAAAACTGTCCAGTTGCTAAATTATCCAGTATATGCCTCAAATAAATTACCTAGAGTACCAACAAATTATTTACTTTTATGGTAGTCAATTTAGTAAAAAATGTCACTACTCAAATAGGGTTGAGGGTCACCAAAGTCTTCTTATTGGGTCTCAAAAATTATTTTTGCAGATAACTGCAAATTACTTTTTTTTAAATTTTGTATTCATAAATATAACATCAAAATAACGAGTCAGAAGAGAGATAAAGTTGACATTTTATAAAATAATGGCAGTTCTTACTCTTTATATGGAAGTAAACCTTAAGTTTAAAGGACAAAATATTTGTAAAATTAATGCCAATAAAAATACATTTTTAAGAAATATTAGGATATGTGTCAGATTAAACAAAATTAAAAATGAAGTAAACAGAAGGAGCTAAATGTGTGTTCAGTCAAATGAGGAATGTGTGGTTAGAGACAGAATTACCTCACTTTAATACAATTTCTAATGGATCCCCAAAATAACAAACTATATATACAGACATGAGCAGTGTGTTCCAGAAATGAAAACGAAGTCGCAGTTGAATTGAGGTTAATTAATGAAGGGAAGAAAATTGCGACTAAACCCGGGCCTCTGCGGACAGAAGCCGGCATATAAACGTCTGCCTAGAATATCGCACTTTATTTCTAACGATACAATTAGGAGACGCTCCATATTCCAGATAATACACTGTAACGCGCTGTTGTCGCCCTACTTCACGTCATGACAGCCATGTATCTAGTTTGCGCAGTTTGAGCCCTCAGTTTGTGTAATAGCATCCCCGTGGTTATCATAAATAATTAATTTCCGGATGGACACGATTTAACACAATAATATGTACATGTTCCTAAATGTATTCAAGCATTAAATATTTCATTGAACTGCTAGTACTCATAAGCCATGTTATCTATTATCTGTCCTTTGTGCCACCAGATGTGCTAACAACCCACGAAAACGGAGATAATTGAAATTATTAAAGGGAACATTGATGTTTCATTTCAGAAACTACACGTTGTGTTAATTTAAAAGGGCAATGAACATAATGTAAACCAGACTTCCAGTGGTTGCTAATTGCCCCCATTGTTGGGGCTCAATATGCAGGTTGGGTCATCAATTGGGTAATTAAGTTTCACCACATACACAACTTCATGGCCTACCGAACAGTAAGCATGTGTATGGCAACTAAAACAGTTCAAAATTAACTGCTCCTTATGTAATATGGGAGGCGCGCGGTGGCGCAGTTGGTTGAGGCACTACGCTACAAACCAGAACGTCGCGGGTTCGATTCCCGATGGTGTCATTGGAATTTTTCCTTGACATAATCGTTTCGGTCGCACTATGGCCCTGGGGTTGACTCAGCCTCTAACAGAAATGAGTACCAGAAATATTTCCTGGGGGGTAAAGGCGGCCGGTGCGTAGGGCTGACAACCTTACCACCTTACCACAATGTGCCGATTGTCTAGAAATCTGGGAGCCTCAACCTCCTCGAACCCTAAGGGTCTGTCCAGGCCTGTAATGGGATTGCTTTACCTCCTTTATGGTAATATGAGGTCACTAACTGGAACCAAGTGAACCCTAAAGATTATGTGGTGTGAATACAGCACAAAACAGTTGCATATACGTAATGAACACACACTACTGGTTTCTGACAATCCCTTTGAGTAGATCCCGGACAATGAAACAAACAAACTCAACACCTGTACTTTACTTAAGATTCCTTTCCTCTGAGCTTTCAAAAATGTATTACAATTTCACTGTAATGATTAATTTGCTAAATTACCTCATTAAATATTACTCCTACTATACACCTTAATTTTTTCATCACCCGGTTATATAGACAAATCTCTGCCCCCAAAGGCGTAGCAACGCCAGAAAGGCATGTCATTCATTCCACCGAACAAATGCTAATTACAATGCACAAGTTCAATACACAAGCACTTCTTTAGGAAGGTAGGATGGCTGATAGCTGATGGATGGTGGATAGTGGATGAATGGACAGGTGAAAAGATACACGGTTGAACCGATGGTTGAATAGACTGATGGATTTAAAATGTTTAATATTCGAGGCAATTATTTCTACTTTACATAATGTAAGTAATTCACCTAAATTGATGAGTGAATTATATGCTTGCCCAATTTCCTCCAGGTCTAATTTAAGTTTTGTAACATCCTGAAAGTGGCTGAAAAAAAGTATGCTGGTAATATATTGACTACCGTAAAATCATTGCGCTTCGTTTGAAAATAGCTGATGGAACACGTTTACCATCAATTAAATTAAACATCATAAATTATCTTCTGTTTAGTGAAAGTTTAAAATATCTGAGGTTGCTTGTACCCTCTGGCTGTGATTTGATGAAAATTTTATAAAGTTCTGACACCTGTCCAATGCAGTAGAACTCAAACACACTCAGTTCGGCGAAGAGCCTCCTACTGCTGTAAAATATTTCAGCAGTCCGAGCGCGACTCGGCCTGGCGTCGCAGTAACTCTTTAGACGTGTATGGGTATGTGGTTTGAATATCAGCCGAGGCACCTGTCTTTCTGTTCGAAAGGTTTTATGGTTTTCCTCAGTAACTCCAGAAAAGTAACAGGATAGTTTTTTTTTTCCTATGGCTCAACAGCCCCTAGGGGGCCTAGGCCTCCTCATTTTTCGAGGCTTCGTGATCACACATTAGACACACCACACTCGGTAGACTCCTCTGGACGAGTGACCAGCCCAATACCTAGCTTAAATTATCATAGCTTCCTTCTAAATTCTGATTCATCACTCACCCCTTGTCCTACAACTTACGCAATTTACCTGCGATATTAACAGCATAGTGTCTATCAGTCACTGTGGCACACAACACTCACTCTAGCCAACAGTGTACGTAAAAATATCGAAATGCACATTCTGACAACACTGTTCGAACATATCTAAGCACAGGACACTCTGCTTCTTTCACAGTTCACTTGACGACGACGTTAAAAACTATGCAGGTCAATGAGACCCATACTCTGTTTATAAATCATCCATATTGCCATTTACCTGGGTAGTAGACAACAAGCTTTGTGACTGTGTAGTCCACTTCTGGAATACGCAGCTCGCAGGCGAACACTGTGGGCGTCTCCAGATCGCTATCCTGCACCACTCTTCTGGCCACGATATCGTACGAGCCCTGGCGGGACACCGTCTCCACCAGCACTCCATCAACTTGCGTCCTGTGTAACACAAATCTGTTATTTGTTGACCGATCAGCAAGCATTAGGACCATGTTGAACATGAATGGAATGGTATACGGCAGTTTGGACTAATTAATAAATAAAGGCTTGTTGAAGATATTACAGTATGTCTTATCAAGCTCAGACTATAGCCTACTACAGCAAACACCTGTGGAACAATATTCGACAGGTTTCTCTGGCTAGTACGACACAACAATGTACTCCAGATCGAAATATGAACTAGTAGGCATTTCAAACTTCTTACGTAAGTACCAGCATCTAACCTAGAGAGATTGCTGTCGCTATTATTATTACTATTATTATTATTATAAATTATTATTGTAAATAATAATAATTATTATTATTATTTATCACCTTTCTGCAGGGTATTTACAGTTATATACCTGAAACACACCATGTTTCTAGGGTATAAAATGTTGCAGCTATTATGCAGTTAAAATGTATGGTACATGTAGTGTTACTTCCCATGATAAAAGTCTTGTACGTTTACAGTAGTACTTTCCGAAGTATTTGCGCAGTGACAAACATGGCTGTTTTTTTGTAATCTGTTGATGTAGTGCTTTCCAGATATATTGATCACGAACTTTCTGAATGATTTTGAGGTGGTCGGAGTTGCCTCTATTATTACTGGTATCACCTTTATTTTGAACATTCCACATGCGCTGTACTTCTATTGTACGGTCTTTACATTTTAACACATTTTCAGCTTCTTCCCCAATCACATTCCCATCTCCTGAAACTGCAATATCTATTAACAGATATGTTCGTTTTCCGTTATCACGGATTATGATGTCTGGTTTATTGTTAGGGATAGTTCTGTCTGTTTATTATTATTATTATTATTATTATTATTATTATTAGTATTAGTAGTAGTAGTGTAGTTAGTAGTAGTAGTAGTAGTAGTAGTAGTAGTAGTGTAGTAGTAGTAGTAGTAGTAGTAGTAGTAGTAGTAGTAGTAGTAATATCCTTGTTAGTGGTGGTGGGGGCGGCGGTGACGGTGCAACTTTCTTAGCCTACCTCTGGATAAGAGTAGGTTTGCAAATCAATTCCCAGCCAAGGACTGACAAAGTGTCCGCGCCTGCTGCTCAGACATTTGGCATAGTTCAACCTCATCAGAAATAAAACCAATGACATTTAGTCCACATGTTGACCAACAACACAGAACACCGGGGAAATGATCTGAGGTGTGAACCGTGCGAATGGCGACTATCCACCTCAGCTACTGCGACGTTTTACAGCGCTTCCACCTCGAAGAATATAACAAAACTTATTAACTTATTTATTAATGAAATATTGAGACCTGAACGTATTTCTTGGTGTAATATATAACTTATAAATGAAAAAGGATATTTCTAAATGTAAAATCGAATCTATATTCTAATTTTGCATTACTGTAACACCCTCTTGATCTACACGGATTATGCGCTATCACCAGCCATCAAAGCCATTCTAAATTTTATCCTCAGGTTTTGATTCTTCTAGGAACAAGGTACTTAATTCTGAGTAACTGGTTTAAAGTCAACTCATCTTATTCATTATACTCCTTCCGAATGACATTCTACTAGGCCTAGAGTATTATTAAAATTACGGCTAATCATCAACTGCCTACACAACTTTCTTTCCCTGGCAACCAGAATTTGTATGTACAATTACGTAGCCTGTATGTGCCACATTATCCCTCAGAATGGCTCACGATCTCTGACACAGCAATCTTTTTTAATTCTGTTCATTTTAATACTGTCAATATTAAAACGTCTTATATTTGACTTCGTCATTTTAGCTGTGGTGTAAATGAAACCTTAGTACGGTGATGAACAGAGTGGCGCGAAAGACAAAGGGCAGTTTTGTTTTTAGTTCTTGAATTCCTTAGAAATGAACACGCAAAGTGGTGTTACAGACCCTACGTCCTTGGACTATGGATATGTCTGATGAATTTTATTGCCGGTTTGGGCTTGTTAGAGAAGAGAAAAATCTCTTTCCCCTGCCGAGATTCGAAACCCGTCATCATCCAGCTAGTAGCGTAGTTGCTATACCGACTAATATGTCCCGGCTCCTATTCAGTGCGCCCTCGTATACACATATTAAATGCAAATAATCATTGTAAGCAATTAAACTTTGGCCTTAAATACCATTCACTCGCAGAAACATTTTATTTTCACTACAAACAGACGTGCTACTGGGAATTACAGTTGTAGTGTTATTTACGTCTTACAATGAAAGCCAGATAGAGAGCAGGCCTACCGGTTATTGGAAAAATAGCACTGTTTTCCCCGTCAGTGGCACTGAAATGTACTGAGGACTACTTGTGTCAGTGTCAGACCTTAAAATAGTAAATCTTTTTCATAATCAATATTTTGAAGTCTTCTGCTATAGTTTCCTTCAGACATTGCAATTTACCCCTTTCAAGATTTACGCCATCATACACTCTAATCGCTAAGGGCCACCTGACACACAGAGAGATGTGCAGATGTTACCATATCGCTGGATTTGTCGTCAATTGAACACGTGTAACACACGACTGGACAGCGTCTCCAGTGGCATTCCTGTCTAGTGAGTGCATTGTGATAGCAAGTCCATATAGCCTGGATACAGAGCCAACAGGACGTGGTAATTCACTCCACTGTTTCAAATCCTGCAGGGCGGCTTTTATGCACATCTAGCATAACTTGTCATCTGCACATTGTGTTCAATTATGTGGTTATTATGAGAGTTCCTTAATGAAGTTCAATCTTATATTTTACAGAATTGGGTTTGTATAATCAAATCCGATATGTTAGTTGAGTTTCAGATACATTTCTTTGGATCTGACTGGCAACACCAGGGTCCTTCCAGTGCACATCCGCAATGTTTATTACTAATAAATAAGTTTATCCTATACTAGGTGGTTATTACTAGGGTCGTTTAATAAAAGCTGTCAATTAAACACTGTGCTCAATTACAGACATATCTTATTATCGACTCCGTGAGCAGAGCAGATGTCACGGGAGCTTTATTGTAACCGAAGTCTGCCGGAAATTTCGTGTGTTTTCTCACCTGCACTTCAGCTTAATGTCTTTCGTAGCGGAATCTCGCAAGTGCTTACCTTCAACGCCTAAGCAGGCCTTGTTTAATCTGAAAATATTTCTCGAACTTCATTGAAGCTCTTGTCTTAAAATAATAAAACGTCCAAAATTTGCAATAAAATTCTTCTAATTAAAAAGGACTGTCCTACATTTACCGTTTCAATTAATTTCCCGAATAATTATGTCGGTATTCATTTAATGTAAGGGTATGAATCTGTCTCTTTGAAAAACGGCCGGATGGTTATAAACGTTTTCACCTTACTGTAATGTCATGTAAAGGAAACTTCATGAACTGTATGGGAATTTCCGTTAACATTAACATATTTTATTTTGGCTGTTTACGTTTCTTCTTAAGGTAAACCATGCCTCATCGGAGAACATTACAAGTTTTATAATTTTATTTTATCCAGCACTGAAACCTACAATTCGAAAATTTTTCATTCTTCTGGATACTTTTCTTTTACGCAGCACGTGTGATAAGGGACATTTTCTTTTACAAAGATCCAAATGTTTTTTTTTTCATGTCATTCATCTTGCAGAAGTACTGAAAATGAACGGTCTTCTTGAACTGCATGAACTGCACAAGCACGCTGAGACCATCTGATGTGTATCTGTGGCAGGATATACGAGTAAATGTCTCCAGCCGCTCTGTTGTCAATGGCAAAACATGGCCAGTGTCGGCAAACAAGCCCACAAACTACGGCTTCGTATTTTCTTATGTTCGGGGCCTGACAAATCCATCTATTTATGCTACTGTTACTAAATTATTATTATGATTATTTTAAATTATTATAATTAACACACATTAAATTGAACTATTATTATTATTATATTATTATTATTATTAGTACTTTTACAATCGCGTTTACAGCCTTCCAATTCAAAAACCCCGTATCAAGCTGGAACAAAGATCATGTATGCACAGCCGAGAACGTTTTAGTTGCATTCTCAGACACCGTAAAAGATTTAAATTTTATACAATCAAACAGTTGGTTTTTATATGCAATGTCCTTTTAATACACTTGTAGATGACATTGGAGAAAATATAGTGACCCCCATCCAAACTGCATGTATGTTATGTACGGTATAAACCACGGATCTGTTTTTTTTTTCAGTTAGGACAGGGGGGACTACGAATAATCCTTACTGAACTGCGTAAGTACGACGATCGTGCAGCCACAAATAAAACCACTTTACCACGTCACGTCACGACATATCTTTGTAAATCTCACCTGTCCGCACTCTTGTACAGTGTCATCTTGGGCTCCGGATAGACACCACGTGCCCTGCACGTCAGGTTCACAGCGTCAGAGTCTGGTTTCGAGGAAGTAAACTCCAGACTCTTCTCAGGAGCTGCAAACACGCATCAAAACAGAGCGTAAATCTCATTTACTTACACATATTCAGTTCTGTTTGTATAAGAAAGGGTACTTGCTGTAGTTGTAATAACCTTATCAACGATGTAGACAACTTGTTCAAAATACTTCAATCAAGGATTGATTTAATTTGATCGCTTAGCGAAAAGGTATTTCTTTCAGAGTCATGTAAATACCTTTATATTTTCCATATTTTCCGTGTATTATACACATATAAATGAGTCCAACAAAATGCGGCCACTTAGACAACACACGTCTTAATTCAAACTAAGCTGGACTTCATTCACACAATCGGATCGAAGGGACTGAAGTAGATATTTGATCGCAAAAAAAATGTATATTGTATTGCAATTGTATACGTAGATATTGAATACACTTTTATTAATTTTAATTTTCTAAGTTTTCACTAATAGTGAACATATTTATCGTGTTACTATGTTTGGCATAGGCACGGACTGCATTACTGATGACGATATGCACAGATATTTTATACATTTCTTGTATCTGTTATCTCCCTGATGATGGCCCAGAAAGGGGCGAAGCATGTAGGAGATTATAATAGTATGTAATGGTAATATAGTGAAACTACCTATAAATGCATTTTTGGGTACGTTAATATATCATGCAAATATCATTCCCTCACTGGTCTTAATTTACCAATAGTCGCCTCCAAAGGCGTTCCCCCAAAACTTCTGTATGAGCTTATTACTACTCTGCCCCAAGTGAAATGTCTGTCCAGTTTGTTTCAGTCCCCTTTGACGTATGCACCAGACCTATGCGAAGAGCGAAAATGAAGACTTTCGTCATGTTGAAAAACACCCTCCACTCTTATTTGGTAAATTGCTCTGATGAACATATAAAAATCTCATTGCATACAAAACCCCACTACCTTACATGAAAGAGTAAAGTAGATAAATAAGTAAATTAAAAGATAAATTAAGAAGAAGGCAGAAAAATGAGACAGACAAAAACGTTGGACCTGAATAATGGGACACGCATAATTGGGAGCCAGACAGAAATAGCAAAGAAGGAAGCAGAAGGAACAGATAGAAAAATCACAGTAGCAGCTGAGCCTAAATTCCACACCCTGAAAGTGTATAGTCTGAGTTGAGAAATAGAGGTGAGTGTACAGCTTCATAATCCAGCCGATTTACTCTCTGACAAACATACGTCGTTACCCATGAAATGGTTGTGTGTGTGTTGACCGCCACTCCGATACCTTCACCCTTGCACTGCATCGAACCCAGCCGTTCAACTCGTATTTATAAACTTTACTGGGTAATTATCCGGCTTCAGCGAGGTTCGATATAACATTCTTTGGTTTATTTGTTGACTTGTAATACTTCACTAACTTTTATTTTCCATGCCCTTCTATATTATGCCTACACCGCCAAATACACCTTAAACACTTATGTTCTAAATCCTGTTTAATTCGCTTTACTTTGTGTGTTTCGTCTTCTCCTTTTGTGTTACAACACGACCCCTATAGTTACCTTTCCAGCCTGAACTTCCCTGTCTTTTAACACGCTTCGTACAGGCAACCACAATGGATATTTTACGTTTTAACATATTAACGATATTGTAGGTAAGGTTTCTGTGAGTAAAAACAATAGAAGGGCCTTCAAGTTCCAAAAATATGCCTGTTTCAGACAGCAGAAACATGCACAGCAGAGTGGATAAAGCTGCACTAAATAGAGGTACATGTGTATTCGTTAGAATAAACGAACTGTGGACATCCCTGGCATTCCTCTCTCTATCCCATGTAAGCAAAATCCAGATTCATACAACGGTCTTCTGCGTAAATACATTACAAAACCGAAACACAAAACTCCACCGCAGTCAAAACTTCAAATTTAACAACTACAGCTTCACAGTTGAAGTGTTGCTATGTTTAATTCCTTCGTGAATAGGACCTTTACATTTTTGATGCTAAGAATTCGAAAAGAACTACGCATTTATGGAAAGCTGCTTTCTGGAGTCTGCAGTTACTTATTGTGTCGCGTGTTCTGTCTTTCAGTTGTGATGGCAGAATGGCATAAGGGTCCCACCGAATTCGGCCCTGGGCCTTGTAATCTGGCATATCCCTTCGGACTACTGTAATGCTGACCCTTTAATAATTTTTTACTGCCCCGAGAACTCAATTCGTTTAAGTGAAAGTGGAAGTTGTTTGATGTCTGATAGAGGGCCCATGCTGTCTTTCTGCATCGATCACAGCCTGGGGTTCAATACAATCCAACACTTTCCTCGACTTCTCAGCCCAATACCGACCATCACTACTTTGATTCATCATAGCCTTGAAACAATACGGAGTAACAAATAAACTCGTTTAACTACTTGTATTTATTCTGCAATTACGAGCAAGTAAAATGTAAGTTTACATATTTCACTCAACATTGTATTTTGTTCCCTTGGAGACTTTTTATGACTCTATGAAAAAGGTTTTCAACTTTTTTTATTTAAGGGCCCCGTAGCAGATAATACCGACGCACCGCAGGCTTAAAGGCTTATTGTGATGAAGATGATGAGGTTTTTACTGCTTCTCCATATTAATGGAGCAACGGTAGAATGAAATTGACAGGGGAAAACCGAAGTACTCGGACAAAAATCTGTCCCATTGACACTTTGTCCACCACAAATCCCACATGGACCGACCCGGGATCGAACCCGGGCCTCTGCGGTGAGAGGCCGACGACTACTCGCCTGAGCCATGGCACGGCGCAAGGTTTTCAACTAATATCAATTTATTTAAATCCCGGGAAGGTAATTACTACAGTTTCAATAATATTCATTCCGTGTATTATTTAACGAACTAGCTTATAAAAACCAAACAAATGTCAATGTAAGTTTATATTTAAAGTTTAAAAACATAACATTTCCAAAATATTCCGACTGTTCATGAGTCATATCTCTGTTTTAGATTACGACCATTTTGTCAAGACTGGTCGTAATCTAAAAAAAGATATCAAGAACTCGCAAGGTATATAAAACACAATAATCTGCACTCTGCATATGCACTACATATCTTAAAAAATTTACATGCTTCTGGACCCATTAATAATACTATGTCGGTTCTTCATCACGTGAATAAGGGTACTCATATGAACTACCTCGAACAACTGTACATCCAATTACACAATTACATCGATAAACCCATATCCCAACAAAATGCTGGAGAGCGCAATCCATTACTTCAACTCGCATACGACCTTCAACTACAACATGCCATTACGTGACACACAACGTAATACACTGCTCCCGTCCACTTTCACTTCTCTTCAGTACCGTGTGTACCTCCGTCTCATATACATGTTATCCTGAAATACTGGAATATATTTACGGCAATCGTTCTAGCTTTCATAATTCGTACATACCATTATATTTTATATTTCATACTTATATTGTAATATCAATATTACAGAATTCCATATTACTTCATGACCACTTCGACTTCACACGGGATAATTTTACATTCTACATTCTATGCTACTGCATGCTTTTCAAGACAAGTTTCACTACAGATTACCAGTATAATTTTTAAACTTTTGTTTTATTATTTCATGTCTTATATATATAATATTTATGTCTGTTCTCCCTGATGATAACTCATAAAAAGTCGAAACATATTGGAAATATGTTTTAAACTTTAAACATAAACTTACATTGACATATTTTGCATGTGGTTGGTTTTTATAAGATAGCGCCATAGCTTTCTTTTCACACGATAAAAGGAGTTTAATTAAAATACCGTTAAAATAGTCCATTACCCTCTGCTAGTTCTTACATTTTTACTCACTGATTTTCTTCATACTTTATATACTACAGAATTGTTTACTTTCTTGTTTCATCTCGATTTTGAATATTTGTACTCTTTATAGCTTGCAACAAAGTAAATGAAATTAAGCAATACACACAGAGACTATTTTGTCACATTCGTTCTTCTTTGTTTTCACATTTAAACTCTACGTGTAAAAAAGAGGGAGGGCGCAAAGGACCTTCAATACACAATGTTTTCAAAGGCGTAACTGAAATGTGTTCCAAATTCTTGCTAAATTCCCCAACACACAATTTCATAACAAAATTTGTTACACGTACGGTCCGTACTTCTTACGTATAGACAATTCGCACGTTCACACAAGGCGATACTTACACTGTCACACTTTTGTATTTCGTTGTGAATATGCCAGAAGTACAAAGAGGTTACGAAGGTTGAAATGAACCAAGTTGTGAAAGTGAAATCCAGGAAATTGTCTACGGTAAAAATATTTCAGTTAAAATTTCATCATGCACAAATAGCCACTGACGAAACCTTCATGATGTGTTGTAAAATTGTGTGGATCTTAGATGATCAAAACTTAGATCCCTCAAGATTTCTATATAAGAAGGGAACATATGAAGGTAAAGTGAGTTTTGGTTAATCAGATGTATAAGTTATATTTGACGTGGGAGAGATAAGTTAATTTTGAGAGCACAACATTGTGAGCAACATAATGACGTTACTAACTGCAGTGTGTGTGTCGTAGGACTGCGCTCACGACGGCGTTTGGCAGGATTGGTGGAGGTTCTATGGACAAAGTGTGTTGTGTGTCTGTAGCCACCATTTACGCGACACACAGTTCCAGACGGACAAACCAACAACTCAGATCCCTTAGATCCTGTGAACTTAAGCCTCAGGCCCTCAGCTGACAGACCAGATCAAAAGAACATAACACTTCTTGATATCAAAGCAAGTGGCTTTACCAAGGCCAGCTCCAAGAATCGTTCCCTTCCATGTCTCAACCAAGCACTTACGCTTCCCTCTCTGCCGCGCTTCTGTATATTTTATCCCAGTCGCCTAGCTATTCTGTTCACCTGAATGTTAGTAGTGATACATTACAAGCTCAACTTTCGTTATCGATAAGCGATTTTGGCTTACTAACATATGCCAGCGGGGAAGAGTAAACAGAAAAAGGAAAGCCTCGAGCACCGATGTCTGCTCTGCCCACCAATCTTCCTTTCCGTGTCCTTGGTATACCCATTTTGATAACTATTTTTCCCCATCTTTTAAGTGGCCCATTTCAAAGAGTTTCTAACCAAAATCTGTTGAGAATTTTCCACTTTATAGTCCATTATGAATAAACTTAACAATCACTTCGTTAAGCAAATTAACATACACCTGACAAAGGCTCAAACACTTTCCCTTGTCGGCTGTATTTCAGACCATGGCAATCTCATCAGTGTCTTTATGAATTTTCTATTTCTGCGGGATTCGGAAGTCCCGAGATTACTTCAGTTCAAGAAAGTCACGCATTATCTCAGTTCCTGCATCCGAATTCCACTTTTGGACCACTTAAAAGTGCCATAATTATCTCTCATATTTCTTCCCAGTCACGCCTCTTTATTATTTATTACATCTCCCATTCGAGGAATCACATATCATTGGTCAATATGGAGTCATTAAACAATCTAAGAAACGGCCAGTGTTGACGAAGAAGTCACATTCTGAAATGGGAAGGCTCCAAAGGCATGACAGCCACACTGAATTAAAAGAACATCGGTCAATTATTTCCCTACTTTTTTCCTCGTTGACAAGAATAGACACAGCCCCGCAGACAAAGCAGCAACTCGGTCTTATGATACCGAAGAAGGAATACTGTGGCTTCATATACGACCATTCAACTTTCAAGAAGCATTATCAGATGTCTAAAAAAATTGTTTCCGAGATTAATTCTGAAACGAAACAGGGCGAAAGACCTAAATCCGTGAGAGTTAAAGAAGGAAGAGAGAAAAAATCTGCTTTTTGCAAATCATAAACAGTGATGCATAGCGCTTTTCTCATTGATATCAAAATTTAATCACTTTTCTAGTCACCACGACCTCAGCTTTATGTAACGTCGTGTATTTATCTTTATGTATGTTCCTCGCTATCTCCTCTTTGTACCGTATTCTGTGAATTGGAACAAGCGCCTCTCTTTGTGAGTTGCGTTTGTTTTCCTTCTCCTTTGTTGCATGAAAAGCAAAATGTTGATGAAAGAATTTTTCTGAGAAACCGCAAAAGAAGAAGAAAGATTTATGACACAACACCCACAAATTCACCCCCTCTCGTTCCTCCAAACAGGAGCATAACTCAAAAGATAAGGGGTTTATATAGTGGTATCACTTTCACCTCACAGTGAAGCCATGTTCATAAACTGTGCGACATCCCGCAAGTACAACAGGAACAAAAACTCTTTATACACTTCATGCGTGATTCTTGTAACCTACAGTATAACAACTGGAACTGTGTAAAAGGTATGCCTCCTACCTGACCAGCTGAACTGGTACGAAATAAAGCATAAAAATAATTTAATTGCATATTAAGACTTTTAGACTCTAAAGTAATCGACTTTAAATATCTAAAATACAAGAGAAAAGTAAGTGTTTTGTGACTATTAATACAGTACAGTACTTCACAGTCATCATTCCTGCTTACATCCATCTGTATATTCAATATTTGGTACAACAGAAATTAAAATGATGTGTAATGTATTTATGAAGAAATTATTAATGAATTAAATAGATCACAAATTCTCATCGCGGTAAAGATTAGAAATGTAGTATTCTGGGCTGCGACGCCGTATATTTTGGTATATAAATACTAACGTTTCGCAAGAACTTGTTGCCTCCACTTTCAAGTTAGAAGAATTGTGCCGAATGGGAAATGCGTCAGGCATTGTAGGGAAATTTAGCAGGTTACATAGTCGATTTTGCAAGCTTGCACACAGAACCTTTTATTTTGTTTCATGAAAGCGAGAGGCTATGTCAGTGCGGACCTGGGGCAGCTACGGGGGCCATTCTACATCCCTCAGAAGGTAGATTACTACATTTGGAGTATCGGTGGAATGATGCTGACGGGACAAAGCCAAAGTGCTCAAAGAGAAACAGCCCAATGCTAATTTATTCTCAAAAATCCGGCACAGTCTGCACTGGAGGCGACCTCGATGCACACAGTAACAAACTGTATAATACACGTTGTACTTTTTCTCTAGCTCTTCATATATTCTTGCAAGTACCTAATGGTTACTTATATATTACTACCCTAACACGGAATCTGATTCCAGATTTCAACACGTAGATACTACGTTGACTCGAAGAAGAAACGCACGTGAGAATTACCTGATCGGATCTCGGTCGCAACGTCAGGTTTCCTATAACTTAGGGCTCTCCAATCTAAGACCTGCGAGCCGATAATATTTGAAAAATTCCAGGAAACCCGTAAATTATTCAATTGCTCGTAAAATTTTAATAAGAAAATAGCCTAAATTTGTAAACTAGGCAAATGGCTCGTTTACAGCGGGTATGAAATTTATTTGCCAATTAACCCACGCGTGAAGAATATCGGAAATTTCTAATTTTTACAATACTTTATGTTAGTTCCTCTCCGACCTCCCGTACCGATGCCAGCAGCATGTACTGTAGCATATGAGTAGCACCGATTCGCCTCTAGTGCATTCCACATCTCTATACCGTCATACACTACTCTTCTCATCTCATGCAGTGTTAAATATCTATCATCTGCAGTCTGATTCCCTGAAAGCCCGTAACGCCCTATTACACCACAATTATGGTGGGCAATGTCTACTGTCCCACGCTTCTCTAGTAATAACTTACAGAAAAATGTAACTGGATCTATTCGTATTTTCAGATGAGGTGTCATAATTCTTAGAAGCATTACGTATAGCTGCTGTATGCCCTTATGAATAACTGTGAAACGCATAGTTCACTCGCTGTCTCCACGCATCTATGTGCATGAAACAACTCGAAAAGCGCTAAACACATTTTCTTTAATCTGATATAAGGGGAATTATCTGACATCTTTCACTCATTCTCATTTTGATTAAAATCGGACAAATATAACGAAAACTTCGTAAGAAGACCTATAAGCATTATGCCTGTCTGGATTTTCTCGCCTCTAAAAACTTTTGTAGAGAAAACTCAAACACATCCTAATGTCCAATTCAGTTTTCCTACAGGCCTTGTGTCGTTAGAGATAATTAAAAGCAAGGAGTGAAAGCCCCTCAATTCTTACGCTCTGCGAATCCTTCCCTAACTTTATTAAGTGTTCGATACTGACTGCCGCGTCTAATCTGCACTGAAACACACAGGCCAGCACATATGTAAGTATAAGTGAAGACGCGGTATGTATAATTATACCAAAAGACGACAGTGGAATTCAGTCCTGAAACGCTGTGTAATTCAAAATAAAAATGTATCTCGGACAATGTAAGACTAAATTTCGATATAACTCTTTCCAAATGATAGAGCCTTCTTCAACAGTTTGCGATCCAAAAACCTGAGAATCGCTACTTCTTACAGGGACTTCTCAAGTTCTGTATGACCACGCACGTCTGCAGAATGCAACAAACTAATATGATAGCCGCTGTCCGCACTTTATTGCACATATCAGGTCAGCTGTTGAGTGACCTGTGACCTCGTGTCCGGGTCGATACCCGCCCGCTGCGTGCACTGCCTCCTGATGTCACTCGGATCACTTTCAGACAGTTCACCAAAGAAAATGAAACCCAAAAATCCTGACTTTTATCCACTTACCTTCAGTTTCTCCACTAAAATTCTGTATAAATTTCGTACATGTTCCATACAGGGTAGACTCTCTGTTCAATTTACTCTTATAACCATAAGAAGGTTTGCTAAAGAACAAAGCTTCTATAAATCCTTCTACAATATTGTTTAGCCGCCTCTTATTCCTGCCTCTTTAACTCCAGCTAGTTATATTGATAATACTTCTTCGATGAGTAAACTACACTGTCCTGACGTGCCAGGTTCCAAATTTCACGTATAATTTCTGTTGGTTACTTCGCTTTATAGTCTACCAAATTCTGAGATAAAATGTAGAACCTTGAACCATACTAGTTTTTTACGGTGATAGGAAGTTAAACCCGTTCAACTCTCTAGTTGGGGGACCACGTTTTGCCGGCTGTCCGCGACTGCTTACTCAATATATTCCCAGGTACCCTCCACATCTGAAGACCGTCTGGTCCCCCAACAACCTGAGGACGCGCAACAGTTAAGTGAATTTGGAAACTGAAAAACAGATTAGCTTTCAAACTCTTCTGTAATATTCTTATATATTTCAAAATAACAAGAGTGTGTATTGATGCAACCCGAATGCCAAGAACCGGAAAGATCCAAATCAACAGCGACACAATACGCACTCGCTAATACATGGCTAACATCTCTGTTATCGCAAAATACTTGTGAGATAATGTGGATGAAACGTAAGAATGGCCAGCAAGTGCAGCTGCTACTAACAACGTGCTAACTGAAAAGTGTAAACACTATCCTTGAATTTCTGCATTAGTCATACATCCTTGAATAAATTCCATTATTTCTCACTCACAACACTCTAAAATAATGTTATTTATTTTACCAATCTATCCACAACCTCTAATGCATTCGCTTTTCAAATTAAACTGCTTAAGACAAAGAGTATTACAAAATATTTAGAAGTTTCCCTCAAATTTGGAATACATGAATTTTTGAAATGCTATTAATGAAGTATATTTCTCAGACTCAATTTTGTAATTTTCTATAAGCCTATCCCTCTGAAGTACATTTATTTAATACACGCGTATAAATTCATTCAACTCTTCCTACTATAGCTGTAGAAACAACACGACCTTCCTGAAATTGAATCCACTGCCGTCTGCTCTTTTTGTCGTAATTACGTTCACACATTTTGAGTTAGACAGTTCTTTATTCTTCATATCACAGACGTCGGTTGGAACTGAATCCGATAGCTTTTAGTTTAAAAGTAAGCTACTATGTAGACCAACAGAAACTGGTTCAATATCAACAACATGATAATGTACAACATAAAATTAGTAATTAATAATAAACCAAAGACTGTCCCAAACGTTTAGTTACAGTTTATTAACTTTCAGTGCTGCTGTTTTACGGAGCTCGTTACAATCGGTAATGCATAAATGCAAAACTAGATCCATGACGAAGGACATTATTTTAAAAGTGGATAGACAAAGAACGGTAATTTTATTTTGCTTTCATTGAACAAAAAGCTCATTGCACTTTTCACAAAGGCCTGCCATTTTACCGCATACTGTCTAGTCCACACATATCTATCATCTTACAGCAGTTCAAAGATACTATCTAATGTAATACACATAGTAGGCCGTGCCATGGCTCAGGCAGCTAGTCATCGTCCTCCCACCGAGGAGGCCCGGGTTCGATCCCGGGTCAGTCCGTGTAGGATTTGTGGTGGACAAAGTGACACTGGGACAGGTTTTTCCCTGTCAATTTCATTCCACCGGTGCTCCTTTACTTGGAAAAGTGAAAAAAACTGATCATCTTCATCTTCATCGCAGGGTTGCACAGTAAACCTTTAAGGCTGCGGTGCGTCCGTAGCTTCTGCTGCGGGATCCTTCTCCACAAAAAAAGAAACACATATAGTAAGGTATCCACACTAGCCTCCTCCAACAAGCTTTCCGATACAAAGCCTAGTATGCGATTTGTACAACACATTCTGTCTATAGCAACTGCCTTCAATCAGCCATCTTGACAAGATTAAATGAAAAATAAAAATTACGAACATGAAGCTCCTCAATGTATAATTTTCTCTGCCTTATTTCATAGCTTCAAGTTTTCTTCATTGAATCTTATTGAAAAATAAAAATCACCGCCTTTGGAAGTGCTTGAAGTAAAAGTTTTAGACCTTCTTAAGACCTGTAATTTTTATACCAGCAATAATTTTGGGAAAAACTGATAAAAGTTTGACTTGAGCTTTGTGTAAAGTAAAGTTTAAGGTACATTGAGCCGATGGAGGAAAAAACGATATTTTTACAATTTTTGTTCCAGATATTCACTCCGACATTTCAATAAAATTTAGTACTTATGGGAATGAAGTAAGCATACCTACGAGTACAGACAGCTAGAACGTCGCATAATCACACCTATTTAAATACTTCACGTAAAGAAGGCAAAGCCTGTCTCTACCCTTTGTTTTTGCTCTTTATGGTATCGCTCCACACACCGCCACACAATTACAGTACAATACCCCTGCAATTCATATCAGGAAAGGGTGAAACGTTAAATAATAGAAACAGGATTAGCAAGGTAATCTGCAGTCGGCCTCAGAACCATTCACCCTAAGAACAGAGAACCGTGTTGTGACTCGATCTAATTATAACAGAAGCTCATTGTCACAATCTCTCGGCTAGCCAGGTCGATCCGTGACCTGCCCTCCGTATTTCACGTGTCTGGGCTCCATTGTTATTGTTCTCTATATACACCCTCACTTAAAGGCGGTACAGTTTTCCCCAAAATTAAATTATTGTACCTCCTTTCTTCACGTGCACCATAAAAGCAAAGATATATGGTTACTCTGACTCAAGCAGATCGTTCAGGCGAATCTTTGGATGGGTTACGACTTTTTATGATCACATTGTTACCAATACATTAATACAAAATATTATAATATCTCTTGTGGAACACAGATTGAGGATGGTGTTGCAGAAGAAAATTTGGACCTAAAAGTGAATAAGGAACAGGGCGTTGGACAAATTTACATATTGAAGACCTTCGTAAATTGCACTGTTTATAAAATAGTTTTAGGTGTGACCAAATTAGGGAGAAAATTTGAAGGAAGCATGTAACTTGAATGAGATATACGATAAGCATACAGAAATTCAGTAGAGAAGTACCACTTGGGAGACCTAAAGGTAGATAATTGGTTAATGTTAAAATGAACCTTAAATTGAAAGGGTGTGAGGGTGTGCTCTTGATAATTTTGGTTCAGAATATAGTGTAGAGTGGGCTTCAGTGAACATGGTGTTGAAATTTCGGGTCAATAAACTGTATAAAGTTCTCGAGCAAGTGAGCGACTATTACCTTTTCAAACAGGACTCAGCTAGGTGGTGTTATTAGAAGGAAGCCGTAGCAAGGAAATATCAAAGTATTTTTGCGAGTAAGTTAGAAGAAGTGTGAATAGCCTCTCAGGTTAATCGACTACAACAAATCGTTAATAGAACTCAAACCTTACAACGCAAGCTCAGTTATTTATTTGCTTGAAAAGAAAGAGACAGAATTTTAGTTAGGTTTCTAGTATCTGGACCTAAGTTGTAACGTGGCTAAAAACAGACATGCCCTATTTTTGACGCTACTAAATCACTTCCTTCCACTTTCCACCCTTGAAATATTTTCAACTAATAAAATATTAACCTTTCTTGCAGATTAATATAATAAGAGTTTATTTGGAGTTGTAACTCTGTGAATTCTCGTAATCGTAAAAACGAGAGACGAAAAAATTTCAAGAATATGGCTAGTATTGTTCAAAGGAAGGTTTATAAGAAAGTCACGTGCCTGTGATCACGTATGGTTTAATAACCTATTATGACAGTCTGGTTAGTACAGATTTCTTTATTTCTGATTAGACCCACGTAGCAGAGAGGGGAAGACGCGATAAATAATCAAATTGTACAAAAGCACTGGACTTCTCGCAAAGGGTTAAAAATGGAATTCGCATTGCTTCTCAGAAAGTCTGATATAAAAATAATCGCTCACGATACCAACCATAGATGTCACTAAAATCTGTACCTTTATCTAAAGCATGGTCTGATGTTGCGGATGGTTAAAGAACGAAGATAAAATATTTACCTTAATGACTAATTTTCCAATTCGCTCCGTCAACGCCAGATAAGTATCTGCAGTAAATCAACGCTAAGCCAATAATGGATACACATTTAAAAGAAAACGCGAATTTGGACAGCATGTGTATTCATTTCTGGTTTTCTTTGTTTTCCTCCACAACAAAAAACCTACGACCTACATAGCCACTTTCGTCAGAATAGTTTCCTTAATTCAATTTGAATGGAATCCATTCCGTTGTGCTGTGAAATATTAATATTGGCATATATATTACCGTCAAACACAACATTTTAATAATATCGTCAATAAATACTACATGTTTCGGTCCTTAAGGACCATCGTCAGGCATTAAAATGCATGATTTGAAAAATAAGAAACTATGCATATAACTCTCTTGAAATTTGGGAGATTTCACAAATGTGTAGAAGGTTTTACAAAGTTGTCGTAGCAAGTTTGTATATCATAACTAACAAATATATATACACTTCAATGCTATGACAACTTTGTAAAAGCTTTTAAAAACTTGTGAGATTTCATAAAATTCAAAACATCTACATGCATAGTTATTTTTTTAAATGAAGTATTTTAATGCCTGATATTGGTCCCTGAATACAGAAACATGCAGCATGTATTGATGATATTATTAAATTTTTGGTATTTTTGACGGTACTATATATGCCAAAATTAATGTTTCTTAATTCACTGACACACCCAGATAACAACATTCTCAATATCACTCCTGATTCATATTCTGGAGGTCCTGGTTTCAAATCTCAATCCTCTATAAGCTACAGTATCATATTCTTTGTCGACATCAATAACTTCCCCCAAAATCGTTCCGTTTATGAGATAATGTGGGAGAATTTGGTAGAGTCTGACAGGCCGTAGAAGACAGTATATACGGCGTTTTGTGCGGTGGATAACTAAGGCTACAGACACACACTCATAATATTAAATATCTATTGCTTTTTCACGGCAACTATAGTTACTTGAACGCGCCTCAATATTACGTTAGATAGACGGACATTGTCTGTCTTGTTGAACTGATAAAAAGTACCACGCAACCCATTCCGCTTACTTAACTTTGTCTTCAGTTCTGCCCACTATTCGTTCAGAAACATTGATGGCGACAGGTATACAATATTAAAACCTATCCACCCGATTTGATTTTCCGTTAGCCATCCGTTGTAGAAAAGTCTGAAAAAATAATGTGCAAATACGTGTTTTTAACTGGTAAACATAAATATATAATTCGAGGTGAATCACGCTACAAAAATGTAAGACTTCGAAAGGCCTCAATACCTTATACTTGTTAGCAATACTGCTTCCAATTAATAAGGAACCAGTTTCGAAATTTGGAAATTATAGCACTTTCCTTAACTGAGGTTTTTCATAGGATTCCTGATCTAACACTGTAAATAGGCCACCACCACAGCCTTATATGTCTATATTTTAATTACTTGTACTTCTTACTTCTGCCACAACTAATGAGGCAGATGAAGTGTCGTGAAATAATGTAAAAACCTAGCCCGTTTTCCGATACACTACTGATCACGCCAGCGTTTAGATTGCTGCTCCGGATTTTCAGATGAGGACGAGTTATTCATACTTACATTTTATCCATATATCAAGAGTGCTCTACTTGCTTTATGTCCCTGAATTTAACAGCATGAAGGCCGAATTGATCCTAAATTATATTTAAAAACTTTGCTCCTGCTTTACACTAAAGGCACTCCTCCATTAACAAAAACAATCGCTTACTTTATGCAGGGGAAAAACCTCACTTCCTTACAGGAGCCATGCGAACCACAAAAATACATTCTAGGGATTTAATGTAGGGACTTTCTATGTGAAACTTGCTGGTCAATAGTAAGGACTGGGCTTTAAAGATTTAAACACCGCATACTCACGTCCCTTCTTCTACAGTTTAATTATAACTAAGAACACACGCAATTCTTAAATAGGTTTTACATTATTACTGGCGTTTTTGACTCAGTAACGTGTAAACCATACAAAGAATCATGAAAGTACTAACCACAAATATTTAATAAATTACCGGAAACGGATATCAGCCTTATTCAGTAAAAAAGGATAAAATTCCCTGCACGAGCTACACATAGCAACGCATGAATAACAGTCTGTTTAAACAAGTGTCGCAACAGTGCTAGTAAAATAAATTATCTACATATACTCGTAAATTAGGCTTCATGCACGTACAGAATTTCACAACTCGCAATACTGTAGGATCTAGGGGATTAACAGCGTCATTGTTAACACGTGCACCTACAGTCGATTATAATCCCACAGTTGATGTGAACATGACACGTGGCTTATCCCACAAAGTGCTAAAACTCACCATGGATTTTTTCAACTGTCCACTCCCAACTGACTTCGACGAAAACCGATTGTATATTAATAGAATATGAAAGGTTGTTATCAATAGTTAAACGTCATAATCCTATATTTGAACTCGCTTTTGTTTCCAACAACTGTCACAACTTGTTATATGAGCTCTCAGTGAGGATTGAACAGCTATGAGTGTATGTTACTTTGCTTCGTCGCGCCCGGAGCAGCTGTCATTATGCAGTACAATTACGTAAGAAGGAAGGGCATTATTGTTTTGCCGGTTCATCTTTCGTTTCCATGTACAGCAAATGCAAAACTAATCCAAGCTACTTAAACGATTACAGGCAGGATATTACAGCAACCTACAACTTATGCACTCATTATTACATTCTCCGAATTTGCGCGAAAAGACAACTAACATCACCAAATATTTATCACTCTTCCTGTACACTGTCTGAAGAGAGTCATTTTCAGTAATACAAATGTTTACAATATAGTATTACTTTGAAGAATATATAGACTTGTTTTGAACTGGTATAGCACTGCTATATTAGTTTATAATATATAACAGGATATATTTATGGCCAACATAGGCGAAAATTTGTAGTATGAAAAGTCAGTTGTGATGAGAAATGCAGGGTTAAACCAATATCATGTCTGTTTAAGAAAGAATATGTTCACAGAGAACTTCGACAATGAACTTGAAAATACATTATAAGTGAATGTGACTTATTCATGCAAATTCTCACAGAATATATGATTCTACACTCTCATGATGAAGAATGTCGAATTAGAGAATTTTAAAGACATATACAAGGAAATGTGTAAATGAAGTACGCAAGTTGAAAGGGATTACTTCGAAATGACCCTGCGACCATACTTGCAATAAATGGGAATGCCTTACAATCAAATACTAATGTTGTAAAATAGGCTTCGTGTGGATGTGTGTATGGTCCATTATATTTTATTCAAATTAATCTAAAAGTTACACTTATCTTTATCATAAGTTGTTTCAATGCGGAATCAACTCTCTCAATTTTGTCCAAATACATTTGTACAACTGAGACTCTACAAAATATACTGAAGAGTGTACTAGATAATATTTACCCGCATCCACAATATGTCTTCGGAAATCAATAAGTCGGTAATTTGAGGACAGTAGGAAGTATGCTCGGTTCGGCTAAGCTGTCGCTTTCCACAGATGAGACTTGTCAAATTTTGCAGCTAAATTTTCAATGGACATGCTGCTAGTATTTTGCATTTTTTGGCATGTCACAGCGAAGAATTAACACCAAGAAAATATCGTATATATTATTTTGCTTACTGAGAAACTTGGTCTCTTAACGTACAGGGCGAATATACAGCACTAATATACCGACGGTTTCTGAGAGCAAGGCTATCAAGAGCATATTTGGACCTGCGAAATAAAAAAAGAAGGATGGAGAAAAATTACAGAGTGAAGAGCTTCATAAACCGGAAAGATCACCGGATAATATTACGATGCCAAAAAGAAGAGGAGATGGCCTAATATGTGGAATGGATAAGATGCACACATAATTGTAGCTGGAGAAGCTGAATGTAAAAGACTTAATGGGAGACATAGGCGAAAATGGGAAGGTAGTATTAAACTGAGTCTTATATGAAAAAGAATGTGTAGGCTTAGGCTGAATTCATGTGCCTCAGCATATGGTCCAGTTGTGAGATCTTTGGAACAGAGCAATACATGTTCGAGTTTCGTGATTTATTTACCAAGTGGGCTATGTTAGATTTTAAAACCGACTCCGGTCGCGTCCCTGTGTAGGAATAGTCAGCGATTCAGACATTTCAAACAGCATGGGTAAGAGAGTGTATCAGTGCCTATCGACAGAAAGCATGCGAGTTAGGTACAGTTCACTCAGGAGAACTAAGTTTTCTCCTTTTTTCCTGTTCTTACTTCTGTTGTCATCACTGCTAAAGAAACAGTTCGAGGAATAAATTTTTGTATTTACTTAAGAAATGTTTATAAAATTTTAATATTTAATATTACTTTCATATACACCGTCTCAAAAGAAAGAATAAGAAGATATTTAACAAATATTATACCTGTAGCCGCTATAAATTACAGACAAAGAAATGCATATGTATGTTCTAGAATGAAATTATATACCCGCATATATTTCGTGACAACAAACACAATAATGGAAGCACTCGTACTTTAACTGATAACAACGTTAGGCATTATTTATAGACTTTTTATTCACAGGCTGAACAATAATGCTCAGCCCTTATCATTTATAAAGCTGAAAGACATTTGGTAACAAATTGTCCAGCAAAATAAGAAATTAGTGTGAAGAAACTAAATGACACACAAACTGAGAAATGATAGTAAATTAAATCTTTAAGCAACAATCAAAATGTTCTATTTTATGGGTAAAAATGTTTTCCGATCTTCAAGTTTTATTCGACAGGATATCCTCATTTCCCACTCTATGCAATTAGAAACATGGCTGGTTTTTAAAAGCCTTTCATAAAGCAGAGCTCAATGAACAAAATTATTGAAACCTGAACCAGCATATTCAAAATTCTCGTGTTTCTTCCTTAACAAGGAAAGTAATCTTAAACTGATGCGGTAAAGAATAAGCGAAAAAAGTAACTCTTTACTTGCTTCTATAGCTGATGCCAAAGTTTCGATAGTGTAGTATGATTTGTAATATCGTACTGCATGAACATTCATGATGCAAATTAATCAATGGTCGATACACATTAAACAAGAGTTTTGTATGCAAGCTCCTACTCTAACAAAACTTTCATTACGTCATTGTTGTAAACACGACAGGCAATAACGAATCGTATACAAAATTAATGTGTAGCCCAGATGGCCTTTTATTCAATTTGAAATAAACCTGATTATGTCTAATCAATTTACCTCCGCTCCATGAGAGTCATACAGACTTTGGGTATCTAAGCTTCCTGATGTACCAATTTTTTCCACTTGGCCATGTTTTTAATTAAAAATTCAAAAAGTTTATGTTTTGGGGGAACGAGGGCAGTTGATTGGCAGGTTCAAAATTGCACACTGATGATTCTATCAGTGTTACCAGCGAGGCATAAAAAGTTGATTGGACCTCACATTACAGGCTGACACTGCCAACTGCTGACACACTGACTTTGAACTATTACGCAGTACTCGGAAAAAGAAGCGTCCGAATTTTTATCATTAATAGGCCTATTGATTGAACGTATCACCACTACTTGTTCTGTCTCTATGATAATATTTAAAGAGCTTGACAAGTAAACTGCATGTCCCAGAATAAAACACGTAGGTAAAACTAACACTCTGAAAGACGCAACGTCACTATAACTAGTCCGATTCTATGTTACTTCAATCCGTCTCCCATCTTCAAATTAAAAATCTAAGGTTCATCTTACGCGTAAAGGTTATCTGGTACTTCTTCATATCCTCTACGTGACGACTCCTCAAGATTTTCCAACAAAATTCTCTACGTATTTCTTTCCCCCCATTTTACGTCCATGTGCAGATTAGCGTATATTTTTTTTGGAATTCATTGCCACAACAATATTACGTGATTTGTATTTTTCATCTCAAATATTTTATAGCCTTCATTTCTTTATTACGTCCTGCGAAGTGAACATTGCCTGGGTATTTCCCCATTACCCGCTTATAAAATTGTAGATAAAACATTACAGAGGGTGGTGTTAAGAATAAATTTCAAAGGGGTCTATAATTCGATACAATTTCTTAGAGTGATATAACAGTATCACCTTATATTGGCTACATTTCTTCTATTTCACATCAGAATTTAAAAATGAAATATTTCTTCTTATGCTAAGCCATCTCGGCATAATGCGACTAAATTGAGTTCGAGAATATAAGTTCATGTTAATGTACTTAGGTGTCAACTGGTAGCATCTGCATGCTTTATTGAACAATATTGCTGCGTTTGTCTTGGAACTTTTCTTTTTGGTGTTTGTGAAGCTATGTATAGTTTCTGCCTGTTGGGCATTTATACGTATTTTATCGTATACTTAATATTATTACATATTCCGTGATTTCGAGAAGTCAATTCGGACCTTGTGTAGGACCCATACTGACTTAAGTAGTAGCTACGTGACATCTCTCAGTTATTGCAGGTCAATACCGTGGTTACTTTTCCCAACAGCCAGATATGTTCCTCTTCAAAAGTATCCGGCAAAGTCCCCGTCACATTTATCTTGTGCTATGTATCTGCATCACTTAATAGAGCATTATAGCATCGATAAGCTGTCTCATTACTAGATGGTACAAGAGTTACCAATTTTCTGTTACTGCTCTTTGAGCCTCCGACACCCAATTCCGAAGACACTAACAGGATCCCATTTATTATGTCAAGGAAGTAATTTTTCCTTGCAGAAAATCGAAATTGTTTTCATACGGCAGGCAGCATAAACTAAAACAAAAAGTGACGGACGTGTGAATTTAGTGATGTATATAAACAATAAGAAGAACTTGCTAAGAATTTTAAGTAGGGCCTGTATTATGTTCTAAAATTAAAGACTCTATGCAATGTTTATTACGGGTTCAATGTGGCTCCTGCAATATAGTAAACTAACTGCTTTATTTCAAGTAAAATTAGCAAATAATTAATTGGATTTTCCTTCATAGCTGTTCTTGTAATCAAACATTTTGCCCAAATTTCAGAAAATGCCTTCCATCAATAATTACGGTGTGACAAAAAGAGAACACAATCTTCACAAAATATTAATTTCATATCCCTATCCTCATCTAAGATCTTCTCAATTTTAATACAGAAACGAAACACTCTACACTACGATTATTTTGGAAACTTAAGGTCACTAATTTGCCTGCAGGTATTACCACATGTTAATATTAAATATGTATATCAAAAGTATAACGTGGTTCCCATGTAAGCACAACGCTATGAATACTTATGGAGGCGTGTAGTTACATTTTCGCAATTCTAATTTTGCTATGATGAAGTAAGAGCTCCCGAGACAGGAACGTCTATAACACTGGACAAAAGACTGAAGCTTAAGAGGAAGAACGGAGCAGATATATACGCTGTGGGACAGAGAGCAATCTCTGCCTCCGCCGGGAGTGGAACTCCGATTCCCCTATCTTGCAGGCCATAGACAGTCAGTACATTCAGTAATCCCCCTTCTAATTACCTGCATACAGGAGGAGCTGTGAAGCCATTAAACTGAACTGCAGAAGATATGTGGCTGATGATGACAGGGAATTATGAAGCTACACAGCTGAGAGCAAGAATAAGAGCAGGTATAGTTTACAAAGGGATTATGAGGCCGGTAAAGCATTGAATGGCCTAATCAGAGAATGCAACCAGAAGTCACACGACTACCATAAATTCAATCGCATATTAATACTCTACCAAAAATATATTTTTCTTTCTTATAGACAAATCTTTAGGTCGGTACAGATACTAGGTTACAGGCTAGACAGCCGACGAGACATGGTTCGATTCCACGCAAAGGCAAGAAATCTTTACCTCCTCCTAAATGTTCAGATGGGTTCTGCGGCCCAACGAGCCTGCTGATCAGCAGGTATCAGAGATTCTTTTTGCGTGGGTAAAGAGACAGAGACGTGAACCTGAACAACAACCGTATCTAATGCTGAGGTTAAGAATGAGTGGTGGTCTACCTCTGTTCGCCCATACGCCTTCATGACGTGTGGAACTGCACATTTACGTTTATAATAAATATTTCAACGTATCCACTAATAATGAAGCTTTAATGTATATGCGAAACGCCTGCTTCACCGCGTACTTAAGTCTCATGTAAATAAAAAATTATGTGAGATATTCCCAGAATGATAATTAAATCGACTTTTTCTGTGACCTCGTGTTACAGTTCCGTAACGTTATTTATACGGTAGTACTGAGGGGAAGTTAAATAATCGAAATATCATTTTCGAGAACACCTGTCATGATTAGCAAAGCTACACGGTGTAGAAATATATTACTTCCGGTTAATTACAATTCATGAATACTTCTCTTATGTAAAAGTGGACTAATTCTTGTAATATCCTTCTAACAAACCACTGTTATGTACCTGCTACATCTGAAATTACACAGTGTATATTATAAACCGAAAAAATAATTTTAATGGCCAATGACAAATAATAATCAGCAAACTCGTACAGCTGCTTTTTGTTTTCTGTTCATACATCTACTCGTCCTAATGTTGCTCTAACATCATTTCTTGTTTCAATTACACATAATTTTTCAGCTGTCTAGGTTCTATGTGATCGAGTGTGAAATGATTGGATGATTATAAATTATCATTTTCAAAAGATATAAAAGTAAGCATTTGTGGAGTACTTTAGTTTAACGTCTCGTCATTTTTCTACAGATATAAGAGACAGCTCTCTATTCTAGGTCAGAATATAAGGTTTTCAGATCGAGAATGGAAGTCAGGATATTCAGAATACGAAACAAGTATTTAACAACTGCACAACAAAGCTATATACTCGTACTAAGGTACATTTCAGATATTGGCATCAGTCGGAAGGGAACATATAAAGTACAAAGTTGAAGGGCATTGGAGCAGTAACATATGTCAAACATATTCGAGACTGACAAACAAGGAAAGTTACTCAACAGTCGAATATCACGAAATTTGGTCCAGGGATTTTCCGAAGCCTTGCCTTAGATCTCACTACAGGGCGTAGAGTCTTGCTTGCAAAATTGATAGTCGCTCATTTCTTCGAGAACTTTGCACGTTCTGTTGGACCAGAAATTGCATTAACTATTAAGTATTCCGGCACGTGATTGAACTATCTGAATTTATTTCACATTCTCATAATATATTTATTCAATATTTATTTTAATATTAGCTTTCCGAGTCTAGGCCTCCCTAAATAATTTCTTCCCTCGCATTTTCCGAGTAGAAGTTCTTAGGATACTCTAGCGTATTAATAATTTAATCGCATAGCAAGTGTTTATTTCACCTCTGGGTCTCTGCGGTTAAGCATCTGTAGCAAATTCACATTCTAGCGTTGTGCTTTGTTCAGTTAACACAAACATACACCTGGAAGAGAGCGAAAAAGTTTGGCCTTCTATTAGCCGCCGTGCAGGATCAAGCGGCCATAGGTGGTTAAGAAATCATTAAAGTAATGATAGCTCTTATAAGATCTACAGCTAAGATGCGATTCTTGTGATGGGTTGCGGATTATAAATTTACAGGTCTGAGACGGAGTAAAGAAAATTTTGGGAGAGAAAACAACTCAGTCAGAATTACGTGGAATAGGAAGCTAATAAAGGGCCATGCAGTTCGGAGACCCAGGAAAATAACGGTGGGAGAAACTTCGATGGGGTCAGTATGGGGCAAATGGGTCTAGTCATTGCTGCTAATGATTGCGACAATTAAGATCTGCAATTTCTTCTTAAAAAACGTTTATGCTGCAAATATGTGAGGGTTTTGATGTATCACATGACGATAAAATTGGTGATTTACAGGCTTATGCGTCACTTATGATTTACAGATAATTGAACTGATTGAGGCACGATGTATTGGATATGTGGCTGGGATAAGGAAAACAAGAGGTAAGTACAAACTTTTGGTTGAGATAAATGTTGTAAAACACCCACTTGGAAGACCTCAAAGTAGGGAATAAAGACGTAGTTCCATATTGTGGATACAGGTTTCAAGAAAGGATGTGGACTGAACTGGCTGTGTACTGTTCTGTGATAAGAGCACTGTAGAACCTTCGGGTCTGCTACCATGCAGTGAATTAATTAACAGACCTAAACACATACGCACGCGCGCGTGCGCACATACGCACACACACACACACGCTGACAGTGAACAGATTTGCACATTTAACTGATAATATACAGTCTCTGTATCGACTCAATATATAGGACTATCTTCAACTCTTATAATAAGAAATATGTAGCTATCTCAGAAACCATTAGTACAGTTCTTAAGCACAGTATTCCGTCACCTCGTGACTGCAAGCGCAGTTGATTTACAACAGCTCAACCACATGATAACAGAGGCAGCGGAAGCCACAGAGGGCACGTTCATCGCTGCAGTGAATGTTGTAGATGAGGAGATGGCGGGAGGGCATTGTGAAACAAGTCTGAGGACAGCTTGTAAGCCTGCGTGTGGTTTCAGCGCAAGCTAATCGACTTCCAAGCAAATGACAAACGCAGCTGTCAGGTAAAGAGGAAAATAGGTAAGCAGAAATAGATTGTAAATAAAACTAAGGAACCCCTAATGGCCTTTTAATCAACTGCTAGCTGGACCGAGACAAATAGTCAGTTTCTAAGAGGCGTTACTGCTACGCTGTGACGATATAGAGGTCAACTGCATGACGTCATCTCTTTGAGACGGAACCGCACAAGGTGGTGTGGTTCTTCGAAAGGATGATCCTTCATTTCTTGGCTTCCTGTCTGTTCTGAGCATACGAGATTATGCATGTAATGACGAGAATCCAGTTAGGGTACCTTAAATATGTTTCTCGTTTCTAGGACATTACCCACTGTGTCGCTTTCTTTTATAACACACAGCGTTCCCGAAGCCGGGTCTGTTCCTATCATCAGGCGTTCTGGAAGTTATGTGTAGGATCAGCCCTTTCTATGGGCTGGTCTGATGACATTACCAAGTCTGGTGAAAGTTTTTATTTTCTGAAAACGGTGGGCTATATATAGAAAATCAATAGGATAAGAAAGTCCTAAAAATTGAAAACTTACTGTAATATTTCTTAATGAGAAATTCTTAGAATAGCCTACATTATTATAAGTTCTTTATAAGTAAAATAAGTTAAGTATTAGTTTAATGTCAGTGTTAAAGGCTGTGTAAAACCATAAAAATTTAAGTAGTGAATAGTGTAAATTCAGCAAGGATTTCAACGGATATGACAAGGCGAATGTAAGTGAAAAAGTTTACTCTATTTTTAAACTATTAACTAACTAACTCCATGGTCTGTATAGTGTTTCGTAACATGGTAATTTTTTACGGTGAGGAGTTGTTAGCACCTCGCCCAACCCCCAAGCTGGAGGACCACCCCTTGTCGGCTGTCCGCGACTGCATATTCGCAGCTACCCTCCATATTCGGAGGCCGTTCCTCCATCCGCAACCCGAGGACGCGCCATGCCGTGGTAACAGGGACCCACTAATCAAGATTT
Source organism: Reticulitermes speratus (assembly GCA_021186555.1). Classification (NCBI taxonomy): domain Eukaryota; kingdom Metazoa; phylum Arthropoda; class Insecta; order Blattodea; family Rhinotermitidae; genus Reticulitermes; species Reticulitermes speratus. Next base: position 32,699,622 of record JAJKFL010000001.1, on the reverse strand, counting down.
TTAAACTATTACAAGGCAAAATGTTGTTCAAATAATTATCCTAATTCAAAATATTTCCGAGTGTTCTGGACATAAAGCTCACAAGAAACGCGTATAGAAATAAGGTTATGTATGTAAGAAAATATGCACGGTTCAGCTCCAAAAATTACTAAACGAATTTCTATTAAATTTGGTATCATCCGTCTACCCTGAAAGCTGTTAAACGAACATAGCCTAATAGTTGTCTCTTCGGTGAGATAAACACATACCTTTCGGTGAAAGCCCAAACAGCAATTCATCGAATTTTAACAGAAAATGTTCGCTATACAGAAAGTAGGCAAAATGGTGAAAGTAAGGTTAATATGCCCCTGTAATTATTTAAGCACCATAACATGAAAGGGCATAGGGAGTAGACTTATGGTTCCACGAATTCTTAACCACAATACGAAAATTATTTCTTCAGTGAGCTTCAAGCCCAGGCCTCTTTTAAGCTCACGGAGCATGCAAAAATAGGTAGTACGTGGAATCAAATATATTTAACGACTGATAAAGATCCTTAAACTTGCATCTAAAATATATTTCCAGCTTCTTTATTTAAGCAAACACAAGTAAAAGTGATTTCTTCCCATGAATCCGTAAGGCTAGCAGGTTCATAACCAGATTTGCGACTACAATAAATGAATATGAACGCAAAACAGCACACAAAATACCAGATCAACGTGTGTAAAGTGCACGCCTTCCACTGTAAAGTATCTTTCCAATATTATCCCTCAGTTTGCACGAATTTACCCGATATGCGGATTCCCGAGATTCACTTCCTAAGATTCCTCAAGCATCTTAGATTTCATGGAGGACGTCTGACGGTGATGAAAAAGACACGCTGCAAATATATCCTAAAAGATAATTTTTATCCGCAACATCAGGATCTGATTCTACTTAATTCATTATCCCGATATTTTGCTCAAGCGACTGAACAAAACCACAATAAAACCTTAGAACACTAAATTGGGCTAAACTGTCCATGAATCGAAATCGATACACCGCGATAACAATTCTAATAGCTGTGATGTCACACCAAGAGACTGGATCAAAACTATAATGTTGTTTAATTATAACATCCTGTTGTTTTGGAACAAACCTACTGCCTATATCTTCAGAACAGAAGTTCCTTCCAAAACGATAACAGATCTGTTCTGCAATACACGATTAGTCGACCTTAGTGTTCACATTGCAATAGTAATTTTTCCATTAAATTCTTCTTTTCCTACTTTTCCTTTATTAAGGTTCGCTTTGTAATTAGTTACCACAAAATATTTTCGAGGTAAGAGAGACTTTCCGATGGAGATATGTTACAGTTTAATCCATTTTCCTTTCCAGTCACCGTTCAAGTAGGCCTGTACTTGGCACAAGTAACAAATTAATGAGCCCAAAGTGAAAATTGTTTGTAATTCACAATTTGTGTTCCACTAATTCTAACTATAAAATACACCTACATTTTAAATCCTGCTTTATTTATGACATTCTGTATATATGTATATACTTCAGGGCGTTATTTCGGTACGCAAGGCCTTTCACCAAATGGCAGGGGGAGGTCCACTGCGAAACCAAAACAAAAACCGACGTCAGTTAATAGAGACGTTATGCTGTGATGAGAAAATTTAACAAAAGAGCTTAAAGTACTTCCGCCTGTAATAGGTTACCTATGGTATACATTCGTGAATATTCTAGTAACATCATGAGAGCTGCCCGTAAATCCAGCTTAATCCCTAATTTCCTTATCGTGAATGGACTTCTTATAACTTTAAACTCCAACACAAGCACTAAGCTTAATACCAACTCCTTCCTGATACTCTGCAGCTCCAATTTAGTCTTAAGAACAAACAACGTCTAAACCCTCTTAACGAGTCATGTACCCTAACTGGGATCGTAAAAATAAGAATAAAGTGGAAGAACATTACTCTTACATATGGTCAACACTGAACCAATCCCAGCGTTTAAATCTGTAGATGACTCACAGCCATCCTTGTACATACAAAAGCTTACTGCTTTATATGACTTCAAGAACAGAATATCAACCTAGAAATAAACTTCCAACTACTCTTTTGAAAGGAATATCATGCGTATGTTACAGTAATCCATAGAGTATTATATTCGTAAAAGTCGGAATTTAAATGTGGAATCTTTGTGTGTTCTGAGTAACCACGCTAAACCTTAAAGTGAAGACTGGTAGGTTAAAGCCCGTGTCTTAAAACTTCACGGTCGAATTTCGTATTTTATCACAAGAAATTCTAAAATAAAAAACATATATACGACATCATATATTCCCACATTTCTATTCCATTGCTCTAAAAATGTTCAGATAATATAATAACTTCCTTCCCTTGAATTCATACAACACCGATAAGAACACATATAGATGCAAGAGAAAACTTTAATTTCTTTTGGTAAAACAGCTCATCGGCAACAAGGATAAGGGACTTCGAATATTTCAGTAAGAGGTAATGTTTCTCTTGCAATCTGACACATTTCTCTTCATGTGGAAAGATTAAAAGAAAATATTAAGTATACTTTCAGTCGTTCATGCACCCTACTCACCGAAGACGACCATCTTCTTAGTCATGAAGTCCTCGTCGTCGAAGGTGGACACGAGGCACTTGTACTCTCCCGAGAGTTCTGTCGTGGGGTTTGGGATGTAGAGTGCCCGGTGCATGGAAGCACCATGGTCTGATGCGCGGTGTTTCAGGTCTAATCTGCCCTTGAGAACGCCCAGGTCTTGCGGCTTCTGTCCCGGTATCCACTGGTACACCGGGCTCGGACTGTTGTTGAAGTACCACTTGACCACTAGACCAGCGAACCCGTCCCCGGCTATTTCTGCCGGCTTCAGCGTGTACTCACAGTCCAGCAACGCAGCTGACCCGGAGTTGTTCCGGACAGCAGGTGGCACTCGAAGGTCCGTGATTTGGATGCCTACCGCTCCTGAAAAAAAAGGGGGAAAAAGAGCTGTGAGTTAAATCACCACATTTACCAACAAATTTATTTTAATCTATAACCCCTCCTCCCATTCCTTTAATTAAACGAAGTTCAGGCAATGCAGCTTAACTGTAGAATTTCCCTCGTAGTTAGATATACTCAGAGACCCGATTTCCTGCAAGCCAGGGCACTTCCAATCGTTCAGTGTATAATAAAGATCTTTGGCTAAACAATACGACAGGATATCTACTTTAAGGGTAGACTGACTTCCTTAAACCTTTTCGACAAGCTCAGCGTCGGTCGCACCGTTGCTGGACGGTTGACGTTGCAGCTTAGGGAAATCAGTCCATTCTTAACCATTTGAAAATCGACGGTATCCTATGAAACACCAGTTGTAATATTAATAAACTTAGAATTTCTTTCCACACAGCTTATTTATGTTTCTTACTATTCTTACAATAAAGAATTTCCTAAACGCTGTGAGCCAGTTGGTCTTCGTAATGGACGAGGACTGTGTTATATTTGATGTGGGAGTTGAAATCCGTGTATGTTTAAATTAAAGTTACTCTTCATAGGGCTAGATTAAACAGCCTGGACTTTGTCGGCTGACAGTTCTGAAGGCTTCCTGATGTATATCCTTAACATTATTGCATGAAGTGAAAGCATAACAGAAGTCATATCCGCCCGTCTCCCCATCCAGTTACCATATTTCATTTCTGAAACTATTTAACGGATTTAGTATATTAAATCAACATAGGGATTTCACGATATGGTCCGAATTTCTTCCTTATCAATCTAATACACTTACACGGTGATTTAACCCTAAGGACGTAACATTATCTTTTTTATTTAATGACCCAGTTCGTGCCGCGCAGTAAACATTTACGATCGCGGTTTTAAAATAAATAATTGAGTGTTGGATAGGGCGAAATTCGCTGTTAGTTGAGAGATGCATATAAAACTATAAATGCACTATGTGGACAGAATGTAAAATGTTTGAATGTTAAAACTGGTGGTACGTACACTAAATGCTAGGCTTTAAAAGGTTAACCAAGCCTGACATAACAAATCGTAGTACAAATAATCGCATGACGAAAAGAAAAATCTACTTAAAACCTGAACACGTGAATATGATGGAGTCCAGCATTTAAAGAAATACGAAACAAATTTAAGCACTTCTGCATGCTGTGCAACAGATCTGTGCTGATTAACTGAGTAAGGAAAAGAGTTATGCTTCTGCTACTCTACTCTTGACTGGCTTTGACTTTGCGAGTTTCGAGGTTTTCACTGGCGCGTGGTTGAGGATTTCTTTCTTCTGGGATAAGAGGCTGCGTCAATGGGTAATCGGTTTCCGTCGTATCGATTGACCGCAGTGACTTGCAACGCTAGAACTTGAAGTCACCGCCTTCCTTCGAAACGTCTGAAACCGATTACCCATTGCCGCATTGTAATATCCCAGCAGAAAGGAATCCTCAGGTTTGTGTATGCTGTACATGAATATCAAGATGAGAGGGACATTGTGAAAATCCTAAATAACACACGGACAAAATAAAACTACTGCCAAGAAATCCCCAGTCTACTTCATTCAGATTAAGTAAATCCATGGAGCAGAAAATTTCTTGAAATATTAATAGTCCTTCAGCTAGCCAAATTCTCCGCATTTTAAGCAGACTGAAAGTTCATTGCCATGTTCACAAAATCCCGCTTCTTATCCCCATTTCGATCCAGATGAGTCCAGATTATGCCAGCCCATCCCATTCCTTTAGGGTGTATTTTAATATCACATTTCTTCAAGATAAAATTTAATATTATCTACCCACCTACGTTTTGGCTGAAAACATTCTCTTTTCCATTGAAGTTTTCCAATCCGTATTGTACATGAAATTCTTCTCTGTTTTTAATTCTCAGCCTTCACTTTCTTGAATGAATGATGCTAACTTTACTACGATACGATATCGCAATATTACAATCCTCCGTTGCATTAAATTATCAGATATTCTATCTGGTATTTCAACATAAGAATAGTAACTCGCATTTATAACTCCACTATCGTGTAACAAACCGAATTCAATTAACAAGTGCCAGCAGCTGCTAACGAGCTGCCACTCCACTGACGCCACCGCGGCTTCTTCAGGAAACCAGCAGCAAACTCGGGAAACGCGAACGTGGTAACTGGCACAAATCATTTCAAACCCTCAACTACGGGGAATCCGAAGGAAAACGACGTACCGCAACTCGTACCAGTGTCTGCACCGCAGTCCGTACCAGTGTCTGCACCGCAACTCGTACCAGTGTCTGCACCGCAGTCCGTACCAGTGTCTGCACCGCAGTCCGTACCAGTGTCTGCACCGCAGTCCGTACCAGTGTCTGCACCGCAGTCCGTACCAGTGTCTGCACCGCAACTCGTACCAGTGTCTGCACCGCAGTCCGTACCAGTGTCTCGGTTCAGATAATAAAAAGGTTCTGATACAAAAGGGAGCTGCAAATATCTAGGGAGGGCACGCATACTTTAAAAGTCAGCAAGCAGTTCTCTGCCATTATTTCCTGCAAGACGAGTTAAAGCTTTCGCCTTTGTGAGAATCGGAATGTGCACTTGACGCCTATATTGCTCCCATAAAATCCTGCACACTTGATTGTCACCAGGTGCATTCATACGTAAATGCTTTTTAAGACCTTTTCTAAATACTGAGAAGTTCCCTTTCCTCTTAAAGCATCACAAAACCTTTGTTCCATACATATTATACAACGTAAGAAAGTGAATGTACAAGCAGAATATCATGTAGTCTTTTTCTATATTGCTTTAAGATATTTATCATACGTTACTCCTTTAGCAATGGGATTATTACATGCACGTGCCTGTGATTCCATACCGCCGCACAAAAATAAATATCTATTTCGAAATTTTATTCAAAATAATTTATCTTCCTTACAAAAAAGTGTGTGAAAAAATATAGTACATTTTTTCGCTCTTACAACAGAAATCTCAATTTTTTTTATAAACGCAAACAGCACAGAACTAAATGTCACAATGTTAAAACTGAAGATACAACTCAAGCAAATGGGATGAAATAAAGTAGATATCCATCGTTTCCGAATGTCTTGCTACGAGCAGGATTGCATCCACTGTGCACATAATGGAAAGAGGGTCAAGAGGGCAGCTGTTAGCTCTTCCTGCTAATCGTGAAAATCCGTCAAATAGTCAGTGTCAGAGTTATGCAATGTAATGTGGCATCACTGTGGCATTTTTCGTGCCACATTTCTTGCAGAATTTTATCTGTGCTTTCTCCTCACCTCTTTTCTGTGAACACAGTGGATCATTATTTCGTCTTCAATAGTAAATCCAGATAACATGAAAAGAGTCCGTTCGGAAGTGAGTCCCCGAGGGCTCAAGTGATCTTCTTACTCTTGCGTCACTTTTTCAGCAACTCTGACGTCACATCGACACACAAGCTCATTGACCAAGTCCGAGAATGAATTGGTTCCATCTGAATCGCTTTTGTACACGCACGTCTACCAACACACGACTGTCAGAGTCTTTGAAGACAGCTCTAACCCCAGATTACTGAAGTTCAGAGAAGGAGATCCTAAAAGCACTAATGTTGACAGGGAGTAGCTATAGTTAAGTTCCAGTAAATTCGTAGACACAGACGAGCAGCTCGAAAGAGGCGCGATGTAGCAATTTCTCGTTTATGCTTCGTTTGAAAATATAACCTCAAAGGTTTGTGCAGTAGCCATTTTGGAACTTACTAACACACAACACTTTCTCACAATCCGTAGACACGTTTAAGAGACGAGAGTATGAGAAGGAAGGAAAAAAGATATTATTACAATCTACTGGTACAGAATGTCAGTATTTATAATTCATAATACTGCCACGTATGCAGTATGTACTGTGACTTAGAAAGGATACCTTGTGTAAAATGTCTTGTTGCCTTTTGTGGAAAGTTAAATAAATATGCATTGTAGTATAAGAAAACAGTTAGGTTACAAACTTTGCCGAAAGGTTTCTTTATTTCCTTTCTAAACTAATAATTTGAGACACGTTACAGGCGACTGGTGGTGTGATATGGGGAACAGAAATTTCGACTTTTTGACCTCCATATTCATATAAAAAAAAACTTCGATAAACACGAATCAACCAAAACTAAAACGAGGTATTCAGGTCGTAAATATATTACTACAGGTCATTAGATACAAGACACAATAAGTCCCTGCAGGGACACTGCATTCTCTACTAAGGTGCCTGTGCTTGTTGACCATTAAGTACTTCCTTACTTACAGTTTAACAGAAGTTGTGGGTAAGTTTTTTTTTTTGCGTGGTGAAGGGCCCCGCAGCAGATACTACGGACGCACTGCAGCCTTAAGCAGCCCTAAGGCTTCTTGTGCAACCCCTGTGATAAAGATGATCAGTTTTTTTACCAAGTTTTACAATAATGGAGCACCAGTGGAATGAAATTGACAGGGGAAAACCGACAAATCGGAGAAAAACCAGTCCTAGTGCCACTTTGTGCACCACAAATCTCACATGGACTGACCTGGGATCGAACCCGGGCCTCCGCGGTGAGAGGCCGGCGACTAACCGCCTGAGCCATGGCACGGCCCTAAGTTGTGGGTAAGTTATTTCATGCCAGTGATGCCGTTATGTGGAAAGGTAAAGTTGTCTCTGCACATGCCATGAAGGCATGTGGGGGGGAGAATTGTTGCGGCATATATTTCAACTCATTCTTAACCTCGGCAATTAGATGGAGGTGTAGCCCCGGCCGTTGTAGTCCCAGTAATCACAGAATAGGAAGCTGGCGCAGCCGGCGAGTCTGTGCAGAAGTATTGGAGAATTTGAACCCCATGTCTCTTCGAGCACATAGACTTGCCGCCAATGACATGTGTCATCCCGACACATGTCATTGGCGGCTTATATCTACGAGGGGCATTCGGAAATGCTTTGGACTCACAACATTTGCAGAAATTTTATTATTCTTTGGCTGAATATTTAACAACTCTTAGCTCAGCATATTTCTCTCATATGTTATACATCGCTTGCACCTCGTTGACAGCTTCCGGATAGCTCTACGGAGCCATTATTTAAGGGCGTAGCAATACCACTCAAGGACAGCCAACTGTGCAGTTTCCTTGCCACTGCTAAAGTTCCGTGTCCAGCTGAACACAGTGCTGTGTGCAGGTGCTTTCTCGGCACAAACTGCAGATAACCGACGACGAATATCTGACGCTTTAACGCCTTCTTTCCACATGAACCACGTGGTCTATCTCTGCCCATGATAGTCACCTTCTGTAGCAGAGCAGCCTTAGTTGGAATCCAAGGACTGCCATCCCCAGATGAAAGGTGTGGTACTGCGTATATTATGAGGACCTAAGTCTGCATTCCTCTATACATTTTCTGGCATGAGGGTCCTCAGCTTACCACACAAATAATAGGCATACCGCGAGAACCTGAGCAGGTACCCAAGATAACGGGACTTAGCTTAGCGCCGTGGAGGCAATCTGCGGTATGCAGAACACTTTGTACTTAGATCTCAACGAGTAAAGACAGAAATTTTCCTGGTTCGAAGTGGGACTGATTAAAAACCTAACACGATAAAATTCCCTGAGTGGAGTTCGTGTCTATCCTGAGCTAACAGTCGGTGCCTCGTTTCCGCACATAACTATCGCCGGCATTGAGTGAACTTCTAGCGCCCAACACCAGTTAAATATTTGTGGTTACTGAGTGGAAGCGCTGTTACACTTCCATTTCGCGACTGTTGTCCATGCGTTTCGACACCTAGACTTAGTATAGATGCAACAGTGTTCCATAAGCATGCATGACTAGGACATTTTGTGGTAGAATGCAGTACTAAGACTACACTATCAGATTATAATTCGCGCAAACTTACAGCTAGTAACTTGCCGAAACGGCAGCCCCTGTACAAATCATTTCCGAACGCCCTTTACAATTGGTTTCTACACTTCCCAAAATAATGTAAAACGTGCAAATAAATTCAAGTCCAGAAGTGAATGCGTTGTCATTTTATCACACAATTTACATTCAGAAGATGCTAAACAAGTGCAAAATGTGGATTTGCTAGCTGATTACAAAATTCGATCTACATTACAGTCATCCTAACATAACAGAGTTCCGCCACAGCGACAAAACTTCTGCTCGCCACTTCATTTTCCTCCGATGCACTCTGTACATGTCATCATGCCATGCTTTCCACCAATTTAGTACAATACTGGACAGCCAAATCGTGAAGGACTTATATTTTATTGCATAAGGTATGAAAGGTCGGAGCTATATCTCTTGGTCAGTAGGGCAGTGTATACATATCTCTCACAAAAACAGACCACGTCCTTACAAGCCCCTGACAAGACCCCGGACTTCCCGACCTATCACGCACACTCTCCAATCACGCAACCTTGCAGTGTGTCGTGCCACGCGGTAATTGAACAAATGGTCCAATATCTTACCACAATATTGAAAATTTACAGGGGTACATTTCGGACAATCACATATCCCTCTTCTGTTGCCTTTCGTAGAGTGACCTGCTGAAAATTCGTCTCAGTCCTATAGTTGTACAGTGACGAAGCTGACAGTAGAGACCTCTGTGTACTACACGCGTGCAACATAAATAATAGGGGGTAGAAAGGGGCACGAATGAAACCAAAACTGTAAAAAAAAGCCAGAGTCATTTTTCGGGGTAACTGACAGACCTAATTTGTAATAACGCAAATTTATCTCACCCGGTAACTTTATTTCTTACAGGACGGAAGAACCTGACTCGATTCCCGGCCAGGGTGGAAGTTTACTTCCTGAAACCACGTCCAGCAGCAACCTTGAACCTATCCAGACTCTTAAGTGGTAGGATTCTGGGACTGTGTCTCCGGTTACAAAACGATCATAGAGAGAATCTGGCCACTGACATCAAGCGAACGTGAAGATTAAAAAGTGTATGACTTTCTGTTTCGACACGTTTACTTTAAGGGCACGAACAATGTAATTAATTCCTTTCACTTACACAAACACATTTCGCAAAATTAAATTAAATTTATTCAACGCCCCTTCAGTCACACAAACTACGTGTAGACTTCTTCAATTCCGAAACTACGGCAAGAAAATCCTTTGTACAGAGTCTTCCGTGAGCGGCAAGCAGTTAGGCAGCCAGCATGGCACTTCCTGTCGTTGGGAAACCCATTCCTAAGTACATTATTCACAAAATATTATTAGGGTAAATAAAAACTTAGCATGGCTATGTGGCAAATATTTGAGTTATAATAAGTTCGTGCGACGGTTCAGTTGGTAAACCTGAAGAGACAAGGCAATTTGGGAGACATAGACATAAAAGGAGAATAATTGAAGGTAAAGATAAAGCTATCCCTATACAGGCCCCTAGGTTTCCAGGAGGTTGAGGCCCTAGTTTTCCAGACAATCGGCACATGAAGTTGGTAAGGTTGTCAGCTCTACGCACCGGTCACATTTACCCCTACTCCTGGTACTCATTTCTGTTAAAGGCTGAGTCGACCCCAGGGCCATAGTAAGTCCGGAAGGATTAAGTCAATGAAAAATTCCAATGATTCCGTCGGGAATCGAACCCGCGACCTGCCGGCTTGTAGCGCAGTGCCTCAACCAACTGCGCCACCGCGTGTGCCGAGAATTCGCTAAAGAAATAGGTTCTTTTTTAAAACCTTTGGGTTTCATAAAAGACAGGGAATGTCTTGACCACCTGAACGAATTTCGGATTCTTAAAATAGATTGTCCGGCAGGTTATCAGTCGAAAGTCCCAGCATTTACTTAGCTATACAGAAAACAACTCAAAATATTAACATTTCGGCCAAAGAAACAAACCCAAAATATTAAAATAAGAGAAGTGTTATGCACCCAGTCACAAATTAGATTAAAATCTCTTCTGCGCTATCCCGATGACGGATAAGCAGCTTCCTCTGAACTGTCGGTACATTACTGCTAGACTACACGGCGTAACATCGAAGAGGAAAGTAATCTTCATAGCCACAGCCATAGAAACCTCAAATCCCTCATAGTTTAAACAACTTGCAGCCCCAAATTAATAAGCATAAGAAAATATTTTAATACGCCCATGTGTCTAATGCATAATCATAATTGTAAAACAAATTACATTTTAATGAAATTGTGAGATTATGTGTCCTGCCTGGCATAAAATTAGTTTAATAAGTACGTATTAAGAGCTAGGCATCAGATAAAATTTAATTTTTGAGAATTAATGCTTCTACAGGATAAAAAGCGACCCAAACACACTGTGTTAACCACTCACAATAATGCCATCCACAGCGCCAACGTCAGAGAATGCATAATTTGCAAACTTGTGTTCACAGGGTGGCAATACAGGAAATGTGAGTTTAGCTTTTGAGTGATGGTGACAAAAAATGGATTCTTTGGGCTACGTACCTGACATTGGAAATGGAAATATATTATACACAAACCTACACAAATCGTGTAAAATATTGTATGTCAACAACTACGAACATGGCAACAGCGCGAAACTTTATATTACATCACAGAAGTTTAAAGTAGACAGCCTCTAAGTGACGAAAAGGAAATCAAATGTCACTTGTAATAACAAAAGAACTATAAGACTAGAAATCTATGCAAAAGGAAGCAGGCGTTATGAGTTCTCCTCAGAAGTCCTGCGTTGCTGTCACAGTTGTTATCTGTCGTATAGCATACACTCCAGCCTGCATAATCGGCATTCCTCAGATATTCAAATCTCTTGTTATCTGAAAACATGTTTGTTCGTATAAGACACTTTCCTCTAAATGCAATACTCCTGTACTTCAGATAAATATTTTCATAATGCCGACTTACGCACAACATAAAATTAGATACACGAAACGAAGATCTGATCCTCAGCAAATAAAAGAGTGAAGATTAAAGCCATGAGAATTATTACAACCACTTTTCTGAAGTTACAGAAAACAAAGATAACCTCTCAGAATTACTGAAGCTGGCCAGAGTGACAACTTTAAATTCCAGTCCATGCATGACGTACTGCCGCAGCAGTAATGTCGAAACTGTAACGTTGTCTTTCAGGACATGCACCGGACATTTCTTTGTACATGCGAAAACATGAGTCTTGCAACAACATCGCAGAGTTTAATTACAACGACATTCCAGAGACTTTAAACTATGTAGGGAGACGTTTGTTAATGAATTAGTACAACAGGAGAACCGCGCGGAAAATTACTCCATTTTGTTACGCATTCCACACAACTTCCAATGTGACTCCAAGAGGCCATGAAATGTTTCAAACGCAAAGTACGTGCATGTATTTGTGACTGGTTGCGAATAGTCTGCAGACTTTTGTGCGAGAAGGAACTCGGAGGTAAAATTTGTGGTTAAGTGCGGGGTAGACGTTCAATACTAATACACACTCTTTCAAAAAATATATCAAATTTGATTAAATTCAAACACTTGTTTCAAAAATACAGTCAGGGTCTAACTCTTCACTTTCGACGAATACTATACGTGTATTTCTTTCGAGCGTAACATATACTTTATATTTGATTACTTACAATTTCCAATATTTTGAGACCAAAAAGTAATTAATGCTTCTTATGTCATGGTACAGCTTGACATTAGTTCAGTGAGTATGGATATTGGTTCATCTTTCTACGGCACGAACATATATTGATATATATAAATGATAAAATTACATCATGAGGTTTAAAATTTGTAGTCTTCACCAGCTGTTTTAGGAATATTAGATCGAGTGAAGGACAGAAAATGGACGTGTAGAATATAGGGAAAAAATAACAAATAACACAAGAAGTTCCTATTGAAGGACAGGGGGACGGACCACTAGAAAGCTCATGAACGAACGTGGGGAAGTGAAACTATAGGGTCACCATACTTGCAGTCTTTAACCATTATAACGTGCGTCTTGAACTGAACAGAAATTACGTCCCGTCAGTCTATAAGGTGTCCATTTTCGTTAAAGCAGAATACCCTGTTCATCCTTTTCATTTTAAAATTCGCTTGAGGCGTTTCTAATAATGCGAATTTTCCTTTCAGGTCGAGGAACTTAATTACGTAGACACAACGGTAATAAATGCAACCGCACTCTCCCCGCTTTTCAGACGTGCGAGGGGGATACACAAATACATCAAGTCACAAACTGTAACAATACTGTCCCTGTCCCTACATATTACTTCACGACAGCTTACTTCCAACACCCTTCTTTCTCATATTCTTTCTTCGTTTATTTAAGAATCCGTTCTGAAATTCACAAATTATAGAGCATCATATGTAGGAATTACTCTGATGAGTTTAAAAGTATGAGGATGGATTAAACGTAGGATATTTAACGACGCTATATCAGCGGCGGTGTTTGTGTTGTGTAAAATTGTATGAAATCACTACCACAACAAGTTGAAATATCTGGACAAGTGCAATCACGACTTGTTTTACAGGGACTATCCCAGAAATGGCTTGTCGGAACCTGCTCGTGAAACTGCAAGTAGCCATAACAGAATTGGCCGAAGCCAACTTTAAGGCATTAGTCTGAACTTTTCATGGAATTACTCAGGAAAGGCACAGAAACCTAAGCCAGAAAAGTCGACTAACTCGTCTTGAAATGACCGCGGACGGAACGTCCCAGATACTCGTAAACCATTATTGTTACTACCCGATAGCTTTCTTTTTGGCCTGACTTTTCTCATTTTCCCTTCAATTACGTAAGACAGGCTACCGTATAGACCAAATGGGCGCACTGGAAATTGTAAGGAAAAATTTCCACTGCCTGCACCAGAAATTAAGCTCCGGCCATTTAGTAATTTAAGTTTCAGCTAAACGTAATCAATAATTCGCAATCACTTATTCTTAGGACACTTTCGCTGTGACAAATAATGGACGGGGTGAGCGAGAAAGAAAGAGAAGCAATCGATTATGATAAAATTTCAATTACAATTCTGACAGCTGTCTCACACAACAAACGTGCGACTTAATTAACAAAGAAATTCAGGAATTTAAACTACTTCTGACCTGGATTTAATCCTGTTCTTTTCGTGTAAACATTATAATTATGTTGCTTAATATGTGAAGACGTCTTTTGATAAAAAAAAAGCTGTGAGCTGCCTGACGGCACAAATTTTAATAAGCTCATTTAACTGAAAGAGTTTCTGTTACACCCCACAACAAGCGAGCACAACATCAAATGAGAAACAAATGTTCTGGAAGCATTTTGGTGTAAAAAATGGCTACAGAAGGAGGAAGTAGAAATATTACCATAAAATATGCATATTCTTTTTAAGATATTCAGTTTCGCTACGTTCCACAAACTTCAAGAGGTGGCTTAGGGATTCTCAAAGTCGCATTACTGTCATGAAGGCAATGTGCTTGCAGCCCGCTCGGTTCATGATTACAAATGGCGGCACTCTTTATTTCTGATCACTGGCTGCCGCTCTATCGAACATATTCATTATGTCAGGTGAAGTGATTTATTCAGATAAACATCGTTATTTGTTTGAAATTCAAAGTGTACCTTCCTCAGAATGAAAGCACGTCTAAACATTCGTTGTAAAACATATGGCATCAAGCGAGGTGTTATGATGGAATATGTATTAGACACAATACTATAGTCTTCTTGAGAATCTACTTATCATCGATGGATTAAAAATGCGTAAAAATATAGCAAATGTCAATTTTCCGTCATTAATATTTCAAATGGTTAATAATTTAACGTGGAATCTTGTAAACTTGGTAATGAACTTTCAGTTTCCATAAAAGGTGGGATATTTCTTGAGGAAATAAAGGACTTCAAGGAGGTATCTATTCCACGGAGCTCTAGAACGATCTAACGCTTTCAATCTCGTCTTTACTGATGCTTAGCCTTTCCAATTTTAATCGACATATTTTAGCTTAATGTATTGTTAGAACCCAATATTTGACGAGAAATATTTGAGAAGCGTAGATCTAAATTACACTCACAAAGTTTCTATTTGGTTGAAAATTTTGGTAGGTTTTCTAAATGATCAAAAATTGTTAGTAAATATAAAACATAATAATAATAATAATAATAATAAATAATTGTGTTACGACCTTAATTTTAATTTATGCGTCGAAGAACACTTTTGACGCATGTTATTTAAAGACCATAAGAATTGTTAAAAATTATGTAGTGTCGGTGATAAATAAGTATGGAGCATTGGTGTAAAGAGAGTGACAGAGGAAGAAACTAAGTACTGGTGGGGAAAACCTGTCATCGTACCACTTTACCTACTGCAGTTCCTACGTAACCTGGCCCGAGATCGATCACGGATCTCCACAGAGAAACACAGGTGTCTGACCCCCTGAACCATGGCATGATCAGGAAGTCTTTGAGAAATACGTTACAAATCGGA
Organism: Reticulitermes speratus; assembly: GCA_021186555.1. Lineage (NCBI taxonomy): Eukaryota > Metazoa > Arthropoda > Insecta > Blattodea > Rhinotermitidae > Reticulitermes > Reticulitermes speratus. The sequence goes on along the minus strand of JAJKFL010000001.1, from coordinate 32,684,310 downwards.
AAATATATCAGCTGAAAGTCGTTGTTTTTATCAGGCACCCTATAATTTATAACACAAAGCAATCCATTTAGAGATTAGTCTGCGGAATAGATGGTCCGGGGTGTGACTCCCAGCATGGGCAAGATATTTTCTTTTCCAAAGCGCCCTGACCAGTTCTGGGGCCCACCCAGCCTCCTATATAATGGGCACCGCTAGTTCATTCCCTGAGGGTACAGAGGCCGGGGCGTAAATTTGAACATCCACATCCATCTAATTTCGAGATTAGGAAAGACTGGAACTATACTTCTATTCCAAATGTATACGTTAATGGCATGGACAGGGACAATTTTACCTTACCTTTCTCTACGTTATAGGCTTTATGACTTTTATGATGGCTACTTGTGAGATATTTGTTCAATTCTGACTTCAGTTTCATGTAAGTTATGTCACAATGGACATTAAGTTTTTGAGGGCCTCATGTACAGTAGAGGTCGCAGTGAGGCGACTGACGTGGAATTGAAAGAAGTGGTACTTCAGCTTCCTGTCAAGTAGGATTTATAGCGGACAGATTCTTAACAAATTTAAAGTACTTTCACTTTAGGTAGGTTTACAGTATGAGTTACAGTAGAACAGCTTGAGACAAAATTAGTGAATATTTGAAATTCCCGTAACGTAGAAGACAATGCACAAATAGGAGTTTAAATAACATTTCCTGCTAAATTTCTATTAACAACAGGAATTAAGTCGTTTGGGATTTCAAACTACCGACAGACGAGCAGATATTTCATTCATATTACGGTTCATTTTACGTAATTAATGCAAAGGATGCATAAGGATAATGTTCTTTCTTGTGCTTACAAAGAGACCAACAGAAATAGTCTACCTCAGTTACTGCACCTAATGCTTCTACCGTACATCTCGTAATCAATGAGTAAGCACAGTTTTAATGATGGAGTCATACGTACTTAGATCATCTGTAATAAGTCTAAGTTCTGAACATGGACAGCAACTTTTACTCTGAATTTGTTGTCTTCAGCCAATGTCACAAAACTATATACAAAGACAGTAAATCTCTTGTGGATTAGCAATACTCATTACACAGTACTTCCAGATAGAAGTGTTTTACGTACAAGAGATTGACAGTAATACTGTCTAAAGCGCACCTTCCTCTGCAGTATTTTCTCTCCCTGTCCGTCCCTAATTTTCTAAGTAAATAATGACAAACTAGCAAACTTTAGTTGGTAGATATTCTTCACAGAGTAAAGAGAGACAGCTTTATGTGGAGACCACGTCCAACAATGCGTCCGTCCAAGTATCAGCCACTAAACCGTTTGAAGGATTTTAATGAAATTCGGTACATATGTTCCCTAAAAACTTTGTATAGCAAGGGCGAGTTTCGTGAAAATCTGCTCATAGATATTACTTTACATACGTGGTTCAGTTAATTTCTGCCCGTATTTTCCATGTTCCTTTACCAGTTTGGGATAAAAATCAGTACAGCAGATATCCACATAGTTATACTAAGAATATTTAGTCGTAAACATCTCAAAAGTAAAAGCCATAATTAAGACCAAAAATAAATAGCTGCGCTTATTTTCTACATGTTTCGCCCAGTTTGGGTAAACTTCATTACAAAGGACGTTCACAGAAATTTACTGAGTGATTATGAACTTGGTGAAATTCGTTGCGGTAAACTCCATACTTTATTTAGAGAATTTCTATCCGTTCTGTCCATATTCACTGCCAAGTTTGGATAAAATATTGCGTTACAGATTTGCGCGTGATGCTGTTGAGCGATTCTGTAAGAATCGGCGTAGTGAAGGCTGTTCTCTCCTTATGGGCGTGAACATAATTGCATTCACTCATGTACAGTGAAAAAGTATGACAGGAAAAGAAGTAAAGAGCACCTTCGTAAAGCCAGTGTACTACGTCACGGATCACATCATTTGCAATATTATTTATACATAAAATTTCCTTCAACCGTATAAGTCGGCTGAACACACGTTACTTGAAACGTATCACAATAATATCTTGGTCGATTTAAGAATTGAATAAATTATTATTCAAGAGAACATACAATTATCATAAAATAATGCACACGGTGTTATAATATAATTTCGTCTCGAGCTGATTTGAAAATTGTTATACACACTCACTTCGTCATATATAAAGGCCTATCAGTGTTTCCTTTGAACTACACACATCACATCAGTCTTATGAATACAGATGTAGTGGATGATTGAACTGCTTCAATGTTATTTAATATCGATATTTCACCACACAGGTTATATAGTTATCTGGCATCAAATTGGATATTTACAAAAGGAGAATATAAAAGTACTAACCAAATTTCGCTTGGTGCACTAAGGAAATTTTTCCGTCAGGGCAAACAACCTACAGGCCAATAATCGCAAAAAGGACCTCCCGACACAACATCGGAACGCTATCATTTAACTGCGATATTTGGTAGAAAAATTCTTATAGGAATAAACAGGTTTGTGTTGTTTTCGGCTTGTAGGAAAAGTGATATTGCAGTTCCGAATATAACACCACAGGACAAGTCGGTCATACTTTTAACATGATCAACTAAAAAAATAACTTAAGCTTCATTTGGCGTTACCAGATTGTGCGTGACATCAAAGACTGATACGAAATAATCTAAACCAATAGACCTTCATTTGGATGATCCATGAACTGGAAATGCGCAGCCACTGGCTAGGAATTCCTAACTGCATACTAAAGAAATGGATAAAAAGAGAGGTCTGGAAGGTAAAAAAGAAAGGCCAGTCTAGAATTCCTCTGGTTGGTACCGATGTACTCATAACAGCTTAGTCACACCAGCGAAGTGTTTATAGAAACTGCGTTCGAAATGTTTGTAAAACTTTCAGTGAGTTACCTATACAGATCAGTTACACAAAATACTTTTTTTTTTTAATTTCGAGATGGTGAACTGAATAATCAATGTTATTAACATTATACCAAACTCCAAGCTTACAATCCCATGCTGAGTCACAAGGAAGACACTCGAGAGGATCATAAATCATCTCTCTGGCATTTTAACCATGTTTTAGACAATAAATTGTGTTCCATATTATACACATTAAGGAGAGTTTCAACAGCTCACACCAAAAAATTATTTACGCGACTTAAGGTACTGCCACTGAGACATTCAGAGTTTTCGTTCATTTAAGCTACTGTATTCCTACGACATTACGCTGGGGTATAATATTTTTTACAATACTATTTCCAAAAATATATAAAATAACGGTACTAAATATTTTGCTACAATACTTAAAAAATTTCTTTCAGACCGACCAAAACACCAAATAGAAAAACGCCTAATTTGCAGAAAAAATGACTAAAGTGTAAAAATGTATAAAACAGAGTTCGAGTGTGTGAAGTGCTCGGTCTCGAGAAGGATAGATTTCCATACTGGATAAACGCTGTGACGTCAATGAAGTTTCGATTTTAGAAGCATGAAATATTTAAAAGTTCGTAACGTTGACTTAACTCTATGTACTAGAGAATTATACATTTCGTAAAGCATATGGAAGTACTGGGTACCACATAGGTAACAGCTGGATAAATAATATTTATAATGTGAATTAACATTATTGCCATACTTACATATTTAAATTTATTTTGTATTATCATAATATTACGTTAATTAAAAGAATAAAGTTTGAAATTTATGGTGTTCAACAGTAAAAGTATTTCAAGTAAATACGATTTTATTAAATTTTTGGAAGACAGTTATTTTCGATTTACTTATTTTGGTTTCATAGATACTTCCAAGAACATAACTACCGCGTAAACTGGGCAAGGCCTAAACGGTTATTACTTCAGTCACATTCAATTATAACTTCCTTACAGGCAACAGTAATTACTTTAAGCATCTGAGAAACTAGAAGATAACATCCTGAGCGGAAGGGTATTGAAGTAGAGTCAGGACTATTCGACATATACTCACAACTGAAGTAAATGTAGCTTTATGTGGGGGCAGGAAACACGCATCCGCGATTAAACATTTATAAAGTACAAATGAAAGATAGGTGAAAGAAACCTGGGCTATAAAATCGGAAATATATATATTTATACAAGGAGATAAGTGGCCGAAGGTGTAGCATTAGGCCTGCCTTAAAATTCCACGGTGCTACTTGCGAACTGTGCTCAATAAACTCAAACAGGTGCCCATGTGCAAAGCACTCCAAAGCAGAACACCAGTTAAGATCTGCTTTTGCGCAACACAGTGCCAATGAATCGTGTTTCACTTATTCACGTGAAAGATATAGAGTGCTTACGCAGTTCCAAATGTGGGTGTCATTACAAGAGATCTAGCGAATCCAGCGCATATGTAAGTTACATCAGGTTTAAATGTCTATCGGGGATTAATTATCGAGATCAAAGTTTCCTTAATTTTCCTCAGATAATCCAAGCGAAGTTAGGATCTTGCGCAGGAATTTTCAGTCCAACATAAAGAGTCATGCTTCCATTTCTCGGAAGCTAAATAATTTCTGTCGTCGACACAGCGTCATTTAGCAACAACCAAGAACTAAACATAATTATTGCACGTTAAAATCCTATTAACCGTTTCAAATGCCGTGGCTATGCATGAATCACAAGCATTAACATCAAAACCTCTGAATTTTTCCCACAGAATGCAGTCGTGTGTTTTGAAGGATTGTCGGAATAAATGGTAATTATTTCGCTACAAAGAGCATTAACAGGCTGACAATTATAACTGAGACACGTGTTTACTATCAGGAAAGAAATGAATGTTATAGAAATATTTATATCAGAGCGATGCTTCCAAATGTTAGTGACATGAACAGTGCAGAAGCTGCCGATGATTTACAGGTTAAACATTACAAAGCGTACTCGGAAATCAATATGTGTGCAACATGCCCTGAAGTTTGTCACGTATCTTTAAGACACCTGAAATTACTTTATAACTGAGCCACTTTGAATTCTCTGTCCAATTGTAAAACGCCTTATCTTTATCGCTTTTCAGATATACTTTCAACTACTCTAGGAATACGTATGTGATTTGAATTCTTAACCTACTACTCTAGGAATATATGCGTGATTTGGCTTATTAACCTATTAGTGTTCCAGAATGGGTATTTGTTTATTTAAAAGTTACTATGAACAGATAACTTTACACGCTCGCGTAAGGATGGTATGGCCATACCATATACATATATACCACACACTATATTATGCGTTTTAATAAGAGTTTCATGTGAGTGAAGTATATTGTGGCAAATTGGTAAGTGATAAAACTGAACAAGATTGCAACACCCTGGTATACTGTGCTCTAGGAATAAGGAAGCGACCGACAAAAAAGTGCGAAAGTGGTAAGTGATTTTTATGGTAGCCCGTCATATTATAGACACGTGGCCAGCTACATAATGAATGAAGACCATGAGACTGGTCTGGGATATGAAACTCATTTGAAAGTATTAGGATGTTAAATTTTAGATTTTAGTTCACGGCAAGTTCTAAAATTCTGAAACACAACAAGGCTTAAGAGAAATGTTTATAAATTTTTAATTAATTTCGTTGCATGCGTAGTTTCAACTTTACTTCTCTACTCATGGTGTTGTTCTGCCTGTATTAACCTTTTAGAGTGTTCGTTTTCTCTAACCGTAAAAGCAATAAAGTAGAAGGAAAAAGACAAAAATCGCCTTCACCTTCGATTTCCATACGTTGATCCCGTAAAATGTTACGATCACAGGTCAATGTTCCTTATTTTTCGGTACCATCGAAGTCCCCCGTTTAATGTGAGAAACTCTGCTTTAATATTATTGTGCAGCCCATGCATCCTACCGCACATACACATAGGGGGTCGCCAAATGTTGAAGGGCATTACTCGATTCCCCAAACAGTTTAGTTGAAACAGGTTGCAATATACTCCATAGCTGATCACGCAATTACTGCTGCGTTAGTTCACTTCACGAACAAAAGGCAGGAACCTGCCTCTCAACTCCCATCTCTGAATAATTTAGGTCATGGGTCAACAAAGCTAGACATAGCATAACTAGTGGCCTGTCAGTGGTGGGATAAAAGCCACCATAAATAGTTCATCCAGGAATCTTGATAGAGAGAGAGAGACAGAGAAGTAACCCTACCCTTTTTTAAAGAGAAAGATAAAATAAAAGCGGTAGCAGACTGAATGATATGTAAATCATTTATCTTCCTTTGATGCCGAATGTATGTCAACGTTTCAGTAAAATATGTTCAGAGAAAAAAGTGAATATCTGCTGTGGGAATTTCTCGAACTTCCGAATTACCATCACACAAGACCATTTTTGGATGTCGTCATGGATTTCATAATCAGTCACGTTGTTCAACATTAACCATAATGGCCTCACAGGTCTGTATTTATTTATTTATGGCTTAATTAACACTTCATCAGCAATTCAGGCGATATAGCGTGGAATGGCAGAATGTAGCTCAGACCATACAGCGTCGAATAACAGAATGACTAACAAATGATCGATTGAAATAATAATACGGATGAAAGCGGCCGAGACCTGATTTAAGGTACCACCTCATCATCTGTTCGGAGTGACTGAGGGAGAAGAAATTGTAGAAACATAGGTGGAGTCAACGCTGTCACAGGTAGGCTGAACACAGTGAGCCGCTACAGACTTAACACCAGTCAACGCTGTCACAGGTAGGCTGAACACAGTGAGCCGCTACAGACTTAACACCAGTCAACGCTGTCACAGGTAGGCTGAACACAGTGAGCCGCTACAGACTTAACACCAGTCAACGCTGTCACAGGTAGCCTGAACACAGTGAGCCGCTACAGACTTAACACCAGTCAACGCTGTCACAGGTAGGCTAAACACAGTGAGCCGCTACAGACTTAACACCAGTCAACGCTGTCACAGGTAGGCTGAACACAGTGAGCCGCTACAGACTTAACACCAGTCAACGCTGTCACAGGTAGGCTGAACACAGTGAGCCGCTACAGACTTAACACCAGTCAACGCTGTCACAGGTAGGCTGAACACAGTGAGCCGCTACAGACTTAACACCAGTCAACGCTGTCACAGGTAGCCTGAACACAGTGAGCCGCTACAGACTTAACACCAGTCAACGCTGTCACAGGTAGCCTGAACACAGTGAGCCGCTACAGACTTAACACCAGTCAACGCTGTCACAGGTAGGCTAAACACAGTGAGCCGCTACAGACTTAACACCAGTCAACGCTGTCACAGGTAGGCTAAACACAGTGAGCCGCTACAGACTTTAACACCAGTCAACGCTGTCACAGGTAGGCTGAACACAGTGAGCCGCTACAGACTTAACACCAGTCAACGCTGTCACAGGTAGGCTAAACACAGTGAGCCGCTACAGACTTAACACCAGTCAACGCTGTCACAGGTAGGCTGAACACAGTGAGCCGCTACAGACTTTAACACCAGTCAACGCTGTCACAGGTAGGCTGAACACAGTGAGCCGCTACAGACTTAACACCAGTCAACGCTGTCACAGGTAGGCTAAACACAGTGAGCCGCTACAGACTTAACACCAGTCAACGCTGTCACAGGTAGGCTGAACACAATGAGCCGCTACAGACTTAACACCAGTCAACGCTGTCACAGGTAGGCTGAACACAGTGAGCCGTACAGACTTAACACCAGTCAACGCTGTCACAGGTAGGCTGAACACAGTGAGCCGCTACAGACTTAACACCAGTCAACGCTGTCACAGGTAGGCTGAACACAGTGAGCCGCTACAGACTTAACACCAGTCAACGCTGTCACAGGTAGGCTGAACACAGTGAGCCGCTACAGACTTAACACCAGTCAACGCTGTCACAGGTAGGCTGAACACAGTGAGCCGCTACAAACTCAAAACCATAAGTCGCAGCGCCGTTGAAAAACAATACGAGTACATCAGTCGAGCCCCATAGCCTTCCAAATCAAATTTGCACGTCGCTTCGTCCATTCACCATCCCCAAAGAGTCCATCCAGCATACAGTCATCACCAACTCCGTTACATACGACTCACACTTACAGACTTATACTCATACCGGGACACCACATCATCGTATCGAAAGTAACAGCATTTTCAAAAGTGTATAGTGCTCCTATATACGAATTGTGTAAGTGTTGCTTCATGAAGTTTCATCGGTCTGTTACATGCAATTAAGTGACCATTAATTTAATATATGTCATGGTCGTATATTTATTTCATCGAATCGCGCAGTTCACAAACTCATACACTACGTATACAGCAGCACATATCCCATTCCTTAGACATACTGCACAGTATCTCGGCCCGGAATCAACCCTTTGCGACTTGAAGCCAAGCGTCGTCTAACCAGAGCAAATAGAGGGTGCAGCACAGCATCTCCCCTCCCTTGGACATATCACACGGTATCTCGGCCTGAAATCAACCCAATGCGACTTGTAGCCTAATGTCACCTAACTAGAAGAAGTAGAAAAGTCCACGATCTATACAGCGTCCAGAAATTTTAAGCCATTCCCCACAGACGGGGAAACACCCACGTTACTTCTACTCCAGTATATGTTTGACCAACTAGTTTTCTAGCAAAACACCTTAACTTGGTGGGGAACGGGCTGTCAGTCTCATATCTGTTACCATGAAGGTGAAAGGTCTGGAAAACTTCGCAAACATATCTATGTGCTGTGCGTGGGGGCAAGGTGGGTGGCTAGGTGGAGGAGATAAGAGTTTCGTCTCCATCGCAGGGTATATGAGCCAAACAAGTACGTCGCTGTGTGCGCAATCACGGTACAAGACAGGACATAAGCCTAATTACAGCGATATCGGTGGCTTAGCCTCAGAAAAAAAAAATATCTGAAAGGTAACAGTGACAATAAAAGGTAAATTTGTCCTTGAGCTCAATTAAGCGCTACAACATGAAGGCATTTGTGGAAATGGAGGTACGGGTTCACCGATTCTTAACGTCGAAACTAGGTGGAGGTGAGTGCCCAGCTTCACACTTGGATCGCTTTATTCTGGCGAGAGTTAGCGGGAGCTCCAAAACCGGTCTGGTCCTGGGACGAAATTTTACGTGTTGGTAATTTTTTAAAGAGGTGGCGCTCCTGGTAGGCCTATTCGCAGCCATCTTGTGATGCAATCAAGACAAAGCCAATCCAATTCCTTGTGAAAATGCGACACGAGAACAAGCAGTCGAGACAGATGTGTGGTCACAGTGCTCTAACAACTTTATTTTTGTAATGTTTTGAAAGTGTTGATTGTTACAAACTGTAATTTTCTTGATACAAGTGGCATTTCAAGTGAATGTATGTGAACTAAGATTATGCAAGGCCGATCCCAGGGCCGCGCGGTCTAAGGCGTGGGTCTACGGCCGCTCGCTTACTAGGATTGTGGGTTCGAATCCCGCCGGGTGCATGGATGTCTGTCTCTTGTGAGTGCTGTGTGTTATCAGGTAGAGGTCTCTACGACGGGCTGGTCCCTCGTCAAGAGGAGTCCTACCGAGTGTGATGTGTCTAAAAGTGTGATCGTGAAGCCTCGAAAAATGAGGCGGCCTAGGCCCCCAAGGGGCTGTCGAGCCATTGAAAGAAAAAGATTATGCAAGTGTTTATAAGCATTATTATCAAGTAAAGTCCACGCATCAATAAACGTGTTTGATTAGTTAAAACAGCTATCATCTATTACAAGTTGACTGTGAGCTACAATCTTTGAGTTGTGTAAATTAATAAATGAACCAGCCCTTTTAATTAACTGTAATTCCAACACAGCGTTGTGCCGGCTAATTCTGTTATGTGTGCTCGGTGCAAATTGCCATTGCGTCGCACTAAGAGGGCCCGTTGTGTAAGAGAAAAATTTCGTGTCCCTGCCGGCAGTTGAAACATGATTCCTCATCACCCACCCCGTAGCCATACAATATACCGACAGAACTATAACGTCAGTAACAATAATGATAAAAAGAAAGAGAAGGGAATTTTAAATTTCTGGTTGAAGACAGCCGCCCCGCCCCCTTAATTCAGACTTGTATCGCCCTGATACCGTATGTTCATCATCTAATACGTTTTTAAATAAATAAAAACTACAAACAAAAGTCTACAGTTTAGGTCACTTCTTTAAAATGGGATATTTCAGCTCATACACAACCCTTGCCTTAAAATCAAACTATAGCTGATAGCCTATTCGAAATACGGTGCTGTCAAAGAATTGCGTAACGTAAGCGACTCTACGTTATATTGCTTCTGTCGGACACAACAAACACTGATGGAGATAATCCTCATGTCTTTACTGAACAGAGACAAAATAAATTAGTGTAGAGATTATTTAAATCCTCATAATAATCAAAATCTTTAAAGTCAAATTAATTCACGGATACACATTCAATGTAAAATATTATGTTAAATAACAACCATTTTATTTAAAAAATTATTCCTCTGTCACAGCACGATATTAGATGTCCCCCGCCCAGAAGCTGACGTATTACTTTCAAATATTGAACTTGTTCAGAATAGGCAAGTTATTTGTGTGGACAGTTAGACAACAAGCACATGTGATTGTCGTTTATTCAAAGTAAATACGCACTTTTTTATAAAGTTAAAAAATTATCTCAGAATATTTTCTTAAACTGGAATACGAACCGTTTAGTAAAGTTGTCGTGCAGTTCCATTTTGGATAAAATTGAGGCAAGAATGACGGACGCACAGCGTGAAAACCTAATGCAATTCTGCAAGCATCTCCAGTGTAATTCTTGGGTATCTCCTTACAGATTTATCTGAGCGACACAACATTTCAAGCAAAATTTGTAGATAAAAATTCCACATTTGCAACATAGTCTTTCCTTACCTCTCATAAACTTCTAAATAAAAATTATGAATGGGATATTCTTGCAAAAATTCGTCGAAAGTGAGGTCTGCGTGCCTGTTTACGGGCATGAAAACCGTTGGTTAGATGTTTGTAATTTAGTACGGGAGACTTCCATCAAAAGTCGTCTAAAGATTCCAATTTCCAGCGTCTATAACCTTAAATAAAGTCCACTTTGTTGAAGGTCATGCATGGGCCTTTTCATACATGTCGTAAGCGGTTAATCAAATTTATGACCACAAGGTCAATAACTTCAGTAAACTACAAATAATGCCACTGATAATTCTGTGCATTGTGTTATGGAACACGTTCTTTCCAATTTTGTTCCAGCATATTAAATGTCGGGTACTACAGACTCTTGTGTAAGAAAACAATTTCTGTTTCCATGTTTGTAAACCGTATTTTACAGTCCCCCATCGCGTTTTATGTTCGCAGACTCGGTGTCGTTGCTGTAACATTCTGAGATAGAACTTCGGCTAGAGACGGCTTAATCAACCACAAATTTTCTAAACGTTGGCCTCAGATTGACCGTTTCTAAAAACCGTTTCCCAAAATATTTGTACTGGCTAACATTATACTTCCCATCTGAAGTATCAGGAGGTATTTTGCTTTAAAAGTAAGTCAACTATTTGTCCTTTTCCTATATATTTTAAGATGTACACGGCGTGTTGAAAGGTATTAGCGTACCTTCGGAAGTAAAGAAAAGGCAATTATTTGCTACAAATTACCTGAAATATGTAAGCACTGAACATTAAATAATACGAAAGGGAGTCATGCAAACTTCCTAATGTACCTCAGAAACTAAAATAGATCAAAGTTGTTTAAAAAGTGCGTACGATTTTACTCGGACTTATAAGCACAGAAGTTCAGAGCTGCAGATATTGCATAAAATGCTGCCCATGGGGTTATCAGTATTTCAGAGGAAGCGACTGCTTTATGCTGAAGATAGAGACAGCAGCTTCTCAGAAATTTTGCTAACCACTGACAAGACTACACGGTGTCATAATTCAGAAGAACACTGTATTAATTTTCTCCACTGTACATGAGTCAAATCCCACAAGGATCTTCATATTCCTATAAGGTACCTCACATTCCACCTCCCTACTTTTCTCCTGATGACCACCACCACCACCACCACCACCACCACCACCACCATCACCATCACCATCACCACCAACTACAACAACAGGGTAATAATACACATTAATGACAACGAAGAGAATCACAACTTCGACACTTTAGGGCAATGGCCTCTTACGTCTATATTTCTCTACGTATTGGCCTTCATACTTGTTTCTTTCGCCTTGTCCAACACAAATGTGAGGCACGATTTATGTTTATTAAGATTCTACCTTACAGATTTATCCATATGGCTTGAAATTCCATGATATTAAACTGTAATTACAGCTCTTGTAATATTTTTTGGTAGGTGAAAAGAGCTTCGCCATCAGTAGGCTAAAGTGACAAATTTGCTATTCATAAATCTTAATAAAGTTTGTAGAAAAGAGTTACCGACTAATCAGTTATCAGTTTACGTAAAAACATGTGTTAAATTACAGATGATGTAACGCTTCCAAGGCGGTCCAAAGTTTGTGGCAATCTTGTTTTGGGTGTAGTAAGGCTATGGTAAGGGTGAAGCAGGCGGCTGAAAGATATCCAAAAATTGACATACGGTCCACAGCTAACCACCATCACACCGAAATATAAATTGCAACATAAATAAATTGTATGAAATCGCAATGTATATAATCATACTTATAGTACGTTTCCTATCTGAAATTAATGTCCTTTAATTCATACTGGCACACCCGGGAATTAAGGAAACATTTTATTTCGTTTCGCTCGCTTCTGAGTTTGAATCCGCCCGGTACAGAAACATTTTTGTGCGCTTTTGAATCCACATGTCGACCAGCCAAGTGGCCGAACTGGGTTTGGTCTGCAATCGTCCAAGTCCTGTTACGCCTGGAAATTTTCCATTCTTCACCATTTCCAGAGATATTTTGGGTCCACCCAGTCTCGTACCTAATCGTACCTAAACAACATTCAAAGGTGTTTACCTGGGATAAAACAGCCGGATTGTCAAGTTTAAAATAATCCCGCTATGGTAAACAGCCTAGAATGCATGCAAAACTACTTTCACGCCCACATGCGACTACATTGAATGGTGGGTTGTTGTTGATTATCAGGTTAATTCAGAAAGCTTCCTTAATTGCGTAAACTATATAGAATCCAATGACATGGGAGATGTATAAAAAGGCTGGCAAAGAGGCGGTCGTGGTATATCTACAACCACTTACGATTCCGAATTTTCTCTAGGTAGACAAAGAAAACGCACAAATCTTCATTCACTGCAGCAGGTAGTAATTCTTTTTACTAGAGAAGCGTGCTTGTGAAATTTTATAAAATCGCATTAAAGCTTCGTGCAAAAGAGGAGTTACAATGATCGATAAACCATCAAAATATAATTTACTGGCAAATTTTAATTCACATCCTCCATTGGAATCCCTTACGTTCCAAGAAGTTGAAGCACATTAACTGGCAGGAAGGTGGTCTCCGCGTAATGCGTTTATTTTATACTCTTCGTGCAAACAGCATATAAATAGAGGCAAGAGTACATTCTCCCCACACAAATGTACTTCACACACACAGAATATAGTATATTATGGTAAAGTAAGGACTGCCTGCCCAGATCCTTACATAATGATACTGTGGTGAAAGAGGAGGAGGAATAAGAAACTAGCAACAATCTACCTAATAACCAGGAAGATATCAATAAGCTGTAATTCATACTTTGATCCAAGAGTATAAACTCCATTACGCACTGATTTAAAGGGAGCAAATGATGTACTAAGAGTCTAAATGATGTTGGTAATGGTATTTTATTGAGGTGACAGAAACATTCCCCTATAATCTGGTTTTTTGTTATACACAGTATTTCGGGGGGTAACTCTACTTACATCATCAGGTCCGGGAATGTAGATTAATTGCATCCGGCTGACCCAAAGAGTATATTTCGTTAATTTTTTATTGTACGTGCTGGAGTAAGCCCAGCCAACATTCAAACAGTTGTGACTTTAACAAAAAGGACGATGGAAAAGTATATATGTGTCACCTTATTACATTGGTGTGATTGTGCTCACATATATTTCATAATTAGTTTCAAGAGCAGAATTAATTTCAGAAACAAGAAATATATTACCATTCAGTTCAGAATTTTGTATCTTCCCATGTTCCATATACGAACCCAACTGCTTAAGTACAAACGCTATAATTATTCTCCTTTCTTATGCAAGGACTCTCTGCTAGATGAAGAAAACAGACAGAAATAGTGTGTCTGCAGTGTCACTCAGTGGTGACAGGTAGACGGTAAAGGGTAAAGATAAAAGGCAAAGTTGTCCCTGTCCACGCCATGAAGACATACAGGGGGAGTAGAGCTATAGCTCCACTCATTCTTAACATCGGTAGTAAATGGAGTTGAGTGGTCAGCTTCACGCCCTGGTCGCTTTCACCCCAGGGAAGGAACCGCGGTATCCATCGAATACTCGTAGATGGCTGGCGGGGGGGGGGGGGGCCAGGGCCGATTTTTGAGAAGAGAAGAATTTCTTGTACTTACAGGGATTCGAAGCCCGGATCGTCCAGCCCTTAGCCCAGTCATTATACCGACTGAGATATCGGTGGCGGTAATAAAGTTCAAGGCCAAACGTAAATTTGTCCCTACCCACGCCACGTATATACACCGGTCACTCAGCAGGATAAGAGCGCAAAAACGAAATTTGTAAACACCGCGATGAACTATCTATACCTTTAAAGTCTCTTGACTAGTCAATAATTATCAATCGTTCAAGAACACCCTCTATCATGGATTAATTTAGTTCAGTCTGCTTTTTGACATAAGGTAGAAGAAAGGAGCTATGAAATGGCTTTTTACATAATCTGAAGTCTTCACTGAGCTCTAAGATACTAAATGCAAGAAGATGCAATGGTGGAACATGTAGCACGCATAAGGTAGATGAGGAATACATATAATATTTTACTCGAAAATACACCATCTGGAAACGGGATGATAATTGAAATGTGTCTAAAAAATATAGCGCGTACGTGGACTGGATTCACGTGACTCAATAAAAGGTCTTTTGGTGGGCTCGTGTAATCATGTTAACTAACCAAAAAAAGGTGCGGAATTCCTGGATTAACTGAGCACATATCAGTTTCTCGGCGGTCCTGAAGTAACGGTCTAATAGTGCTCGTATTTTTAAGCTGGCTGCATCTAAACGACCTTACACTGGAGAGCTAGTTCAATGTTCTGCTCCGTCAGTGTCAAGCTTCTGGTAGACAACATAGCACTGTGATTGGTTTTTCTTTGAGCACCGCGTGCTTCGCTATATCGATGACAAAGCTTATAATGCTCTTTCTTCGAAGATGAAATCTAACAAAATTAGAACACTGTGGCGAACCAGACATAACAGATGTCTTTACCTAACTTATGATTGACCTATATTTATTTAATCTCTTTAAACTAGTGTTAAATGAGGTGGAAATATAAACAAATTGTAAGCAGAGAACGATTTTCATTTCAAGTTAGAGAGCACTCACCTAAACAGATTTAGAAATAAGCAATTGAAAATAGCAAATAAACCTGCTCAGATTCGAACTGGGCAACTCCCGAATAATTTTAGGCCTTGACTACAACATTAGCCTTCGCGGTGTTAACAGACTTACAAAACACGTGATGTTAAGCCGCTTTCGCTTACAACTCTCGCAATAAGTAGTGGTGTTCATGTTAGCTGAGATTTTTTATATTTATGTTTATCTGAATTCTACTTTCATAAAAAAAAATCAGAGCAGAATTAGTTGTAATGGTGGAACAAGCATCAAAGACTTTGGTCTCTTGTACCCTTGTTTCCTTTAAAAGGACCAGCATACGCTTCGACGCACCCACAAAGGAATATGCGAGTAATTTCTTGCTTACATCCTTCCGTACTTAAGATTTTTCATTTCCATTATTACGTCTCACTTTACCGCAGAGGTCTTCTCACAATATTTTTTATTCAGAATAAAATGTTGCTTCCGTTAGTGGGCAGAACCTCAGAATATCGGCACTCAACTTCACTTACACAGATTTAATAAATCAGTAAAAACCGCAAATATAGACGAGTGAATGTGGTATCGATTTACATGCGAACAGTAGGCATTTTTCTTTCTACTATGAACTTTATATACTTTGATTTCTACACTACGCTTTTGCGAAATAAAATATTCGCAAATAATCTAATCATTGCTAAAATTATTACAAACTATCTATAAATATTTAGTTGCTACCTCACACAGATCAGACCGTTTCTATTAGAAGTATTTGTTGGTTAATATTGTAAAAAAAAACCCGTTCTGTATTGAAGAAAACCGCGGAACACAAATATATTACGCGGGCAAAACTCAGTTGTACTGTGTTACAACTGGCGATACATATAGCAACCATTAGGCTTTAAAGGGTTAATCTCTCAGCTGTAGGCACACAGCACATTTCAAAGATTAGCAACAGGGTGCTGCAGCACTGCCATGTAGAGATCATTTGACGTCCTCACAGGGGAAACAGAATGCAATCATAACGCCAAAAACAACATTGGAAGAATTATATGTCTATAAAATTGACACATAATGACCAGAGTTGTGGTATAAAGGTATTTCACAATTTGTATACACAAATCATAAACTTGAAAAGACTTTAGAGTAATTTAATTTCTTTAGACCTAAAAGGAATAGGCCTAAATCCTAATAGAAGATAATATGTAAAAGGATCTTCCCTATTGATAGAGTTGTTCATTGTTACTGGATTAAATAAGGAGCTTATAAGAGATATGTAACTGAGCTAAAACTAGTGTCGCAGAGGAATATGAACTCACGGAAACGACGATACCATGAACCAATCTTTCCTTATACAAAAACTTAGGCCGAATTACAAATTTTTGTGACGAAACCGTCTGAAGAAGCATAAAGCAGATTTCGCCGAAACACTTGTAACCACCTGCTAGACTGTATGGTGTCACAACCCAGAATGTCACAATCTAAATTATAATCGTAGCGGTAATCTTAAATTTAGCATAATCTGTGTCTGAAATAGACAGTGTACAATACTGGCTTTCACTGTCCGCACGAAACTTTATAAACCGTTATATAAGTAAAATGTAATATAAAAATATATTATGAACATTTGAAAGCTTCCTAATAAAAGCGATTCTAGTGTGTTTAAAAGTAGCAAACATGGTGGGTGCTAAAACATTTGAGATTCGTCTACCAGTGAAATTAAAACCAGCATTCTCTAGTTCGGGTCACGCATGACTTGTTCATTTGGAGATGAGCAGACATAAAAATGAGAAAAAACCTTATTGAAAATAATGTTGTATTACTTCATAGCCGTGACTGAATAAATTATATTTGTATACGTATGCTTGTAAGGCAGAAGCAAGGTCCCTTTTTCACAAATGAATGGAAAATTCCGGCTTGCGGTTAAATTTGGACACGGCAAGCTGGGTCGCAATTACTGAGCAGATTCTGTTTTAATAATGAAGTATTGAGCTGCTGCCTTGCTTGGTATGGTAGTACAGTTCCAATATTTGCCATCGTCAGTGCCTCAGGCAGGTACTGTTATGCCGACGTTACCACACTTCCTGCCAACAATGGTTCTTTCCTCCTGCTTCTGTTCTGCAGCAGCATTACCGATAAATCACAGTCACAAATGTCATTAGAGTTTTGCGACATATTAGTTATGCATCCATTCAATGAATCAGAGTCAGTGATGACATTAATATTCGCTCAGCCATTAATTCCAAGCCTTTTATGGAACTCGAAGATTCATGTCCGTTTTTATAAAAGCCGGCCCCGGTCCTTGTCTTAGGCCACTTGAATCAGCCCACAGCCGTATTTCCTACAACTATGTATATTACATATTACATACTATATATATATAGAGCAGAGCCGATCCCAGTGGCCGTGCGGTCTAAGGCGTGGGTCTTCAGCCGCTCGCTCACTGGGATCGTGGGTTCGAATCCCACCGGGGGCATGGATGTTTGTGTTGTGTTATACGGTAGTATGGAACATTAGTGACATGAAGGACGAAAGGATTTAAACAGTATAAAAATGGATCAAAGGGGAAAAACCCCGGACAGGCAAAAAAAAAAAATCCCACCGGGGGCATGGATGTCTGTCTCTTGTAAGTGTTGTGTGTTGTCAGGTAGAGGTCTCTGCGACGGGCTGGTCCCTCATCCAGAGGAGTCCTGCCGATGTGGTGTGTCTAAAAAGTGTGTGATTTTGAAGCGTCGAAAAATGAGGCGGCCTAGGCCCCCAAGGGGCTGTCGAGCCATTGAAAAAAAAACATATATATAGCATAATCAGACTACAGAGGCTAACAAATCCTCAGCCACAAAGGATTTATTCCGCCTTTTATGGTACCCGGAAGTTCATTACCATTTTCACAAGTTCCTGCCACTGATCCCTAACTGAACCAAATAGTTGCAGTCCACGTTCTCAATCACATTTCCATCAAAATCCTGTTAGATATGAGACACCTAATATCAAAGTCAAATATCTTCAATTTCAGTGACGTTTCAGTAGAACAGAAAGACTGTTTCACCTACTGGCCTTGTTGGTAAGAAGCTCATTTATTGTTTACAGTCTGATGAACCCTTCAGTTTCTTAAAAAGTAATAGACTTGGATTTTCATAAATACAAATTTCAGTTGTTTTCATCTAAATAACTGTGACTGCCGTGTTTGATTCCAAAGGCCAGATCGTTGGTTTTTAAATCATCTAGTCTGTAGATGGTTAGGACAAACATTTTTCACAAATGTAGATTTTGTAGTTTGTACCGAACAAATCTTAGACCTATACAGCTCTTCCTTATTGTTTTCTTTTCGTTATCGCTTGCTTTATATACAAACATTACCGTTATCAAGAATTTGTACTGAAATATTTTTTACATTTTAAGAAGTGAAAACAGAAAACTGAAGAAAGAGCAGCATTTATTTTTGTAAACTAGACACTGCAAACTTTTAAACGCTCAATTTTAATTTAGAGAAAACCCACAAACTGTTTAATAATTACCAGTAAACCTGAGAAAAGTACGTAACACATTATTCCAGGAATTATGACAAACAACCTCTTACGTATCCCTGCTTTTGAACTGACACAGGCGACACACTTGAACTCTAAATGATACTCTTTCTAACTTACGATTCTGGATCAATACATAAACACTATCTTAACTTCATGTCGGAATTAACACTTAAATACGCCTCATAAAAATCTGAGAATTTAAATTCTCATTAAGATTTAACCCTATTGCAGGTTCATCATGGATAAATGCACAGGGCTTGTTAACATCTAATAGAATCACGTGACGGCCTTGTACCTCCTGGATTGTAATATGCAGATGTCACGTTTGCTTCTGACATAGAGCTGGGAGTATCCGTCTTTGTTATAACAACGGATTTTGAGCCCCTAAAATCTGTAATAATTTCACTGGCTTGTAGAGAGTAATGCGTAGAATCCAATGGCGTTTATCACTCAATTTCGACCAAGAATGGAGATGGTTAGGTTTGATCTGAGGGGCCTCAAGAGGAGAGAAAAACTCGTGCCCCTGCTGAGATTCGAACACCGGATTTTTCATCCTGTAGCCTAGTCACTATACTAACTCGCTTTATATATATAGACACACATATATTTGGGAAGCATACATTTAAATTATCATAAATATTTTCCTGCATAATTTTTGTGACAACAATATGAAATTGTAACGCTTTTCAACTGGTCAGCTCCAGCTGAAAAGTTTCGAATTTATACTTGGAATTTTTCGTTAGGGTGTTGGCAGCGTGAGTGGTTATCCTGAGTTTGTATATACGAGAATCGATACAAGATATACAAAGTATCACTATGAAACTTCCGCCGCCCTTTCCTGCTCTTCCTCTTACAGCCCAATATGAATCGCACGTGTTCCTACTGTAGGTAGAGCAAAGGTAAGAAACTAGCAATACAGGCCACTATGAGCCTTGGCTTTCTTGTTCACTTATAGCTCCAGTCTTTACTAACTCTCCACGCTAGACGGGAGTGGTTAGATTCACGTCACGACCGCTTTAATCTCTTGGAAAAGGCCCTGGTATCCATTGCACTAAGGAGGGGTAGGGTCCAGCGCCGGTCTGGAAGCAGTGACGAAGAAAATACTCTCCGCATCCTGCGAGAATCGAACCACAATTTCCCTAACTGAATGAATTATCCCGGTCCTGTATTGTAGAAGTTTTATAAAGCGCAGCAGTAAATTTATGGTGAGGAATTGTAAGGGCGCAACTTCACACGACTGAATAGAGAAATTCGGAAAATAAGCATTTTCTGTATGGAAAAAGGATTTCAGTGTTTGAGGTACCTGAGACAGTGGGTGTCTTACAGAGAGCTCTTTCACGTGGAGTTCAAAGAAATCCTACTGCCTAACATCGTCGCACATAAGAAAGAACCTTGAAACTTACAGGCCTGTGTGTAATATCGCCCATAATACTTAAAATTCACATGTGCACTTCTATGTTTAAGTTCATTCTGGCTGTTATACTACCGGCAGTATATTTCTACGTAATTGAACAATTCTATTCAGATTGTTACATTACCGACATTTTGTTTCAAAGCACCTTAAAAGTCCCGTCAGATCTCTAGGATATCGACATTTTGCTCTCATGTACTTGAAGAACTCTTCAGATAGTTATATTACCGGTATTTTGTTTCTGAAACTGAAAAGATAATTTAAATTGCTAATTTACGACAAAGTGTTCCACAGTACAGGAAAATTTCCTTAAATTGCTACATTGTGTTTCTGTGGCATCAAAAATTCCCAGTTCAGATTTCACCTACTTTCTCTTTCTAAAGTCCATTCATATTGCTACATTACCGACAATCATTTCCTTTCATTTGATGTCAGCGGCGCTGTTGCAGTCAATTTTTCTCTACAGGTTACAAATCTCGAAATCCATACTACATTGAAGAGAGCACGTTCGTATTACATAACTATAGAGGCCATCATACGGACACAATTGTGCTAATAAAATGGAGTTTATAGTGAATGAAAGCCGGAGCGCTTGGCAGCATTGGAGGAAGTGTACAAAAGACAAGGTATTACTATAGCAACACAAGAGGTTCCAATCTGTCAACATCACCCTGTTCCGTGTTACTTCCAGCCCAGCGAATTACGAACATGTGGTGAAATCAAATACGTTTATACGGATATAGAATCCACACAAAAATAAAAAAAATAAAATAGAATATAAAGAACACAAAGCGTCTGTAGTCCCATTTGAAGTGCTAGTCATTCAGTTTATTTCAAAGGGCGGTAGAATATCGTCTATGTAGCGACTTGTGGGTATTAATCAGCCCTGATAACGTGCCAGTAATTGAAAACCCGCTGATGCTGCTGCGCAAACTTGGCCCGAAGACTGCCAATTATCAAGCGCAAGATCGCTCGGCGCTTCATTACAAGCCACTGCGAGCAGCACCTCTTCTCTGCAGGGTACAGCAATATTACACAGAGGAACCTCCCACATCAATCCCCTCTTAAAGCGGCCACCCTTTTAAGTCATCACTGATTATTTAATCTTTGCTTTAACCCTTCGAAGACTGTCGTTCATCTGAACTACAGTGCAGTTTCTACCTCACAGAAACACGGTCTGTGACCATTACGAAGGTTAATAAGTTGATGCTCTTTAGATAGATAATCCATTTATTCCGAAAATCATAAGAAACACACAAATACACGGTGCTGTCAAACTGCACAGTTCCTTAACTTAATTAACAGTACGTGTTACATATAGCAACCGGTGGGATTTAAAGGGTTAATTGTATAGAATAATTATCAAATAATCAGTCAGAATTTAATGTTGCACATATTCCGAGCAGTTGCCTTACACATACATGTAGGAGCAAAAAATATTGTGTGCAGTGGGTGGTAAAAAAACTTGTTATGTGAATCATTCAGAAATTGAAGGAAGATCTAAGGAGTACTTTAGTCTTACAATGAACATCTTCTTATGAAAATGTCCTTAACAAATATAAAAATAAGACCTATTGGCTAACAGCAGAATATTTCTAGTCTAATAGTAAATGTTTAAATTCAATTTTGGAACACAAATATTCTAAATGTTTTGGATTGGGCACAATTTTATGATTTAAAAAATAAAATACATTATCAAGAAATATTTTGAAAGATATGGAAAATATTACGTGACAAGTAAGGAAAGGGGCAAGCCTGGCATTTTATAGCGTGAAATAATATTCCCACACGTACATACAAAGTTAAACTTAGACTGAGAGAAACAAATATGTTGTAAAAATTAGGCAATTTAAATAAATGTTGTACACATTGCCAAGAGACGTACAAAATTAAACAAAATTAAACAAAATTAAACAAAATTAAAGTTTAGTGAAAGAAAATGTACGTACCTCATTACATAGTAAAATGTCTAAACCAATCAGACAAAATGGAGAATCATAGACACCCAGGTCGTGCATTTCGTTACAAAACAAACAGATGTAATTAGGCATCTAAGATTCAAAATGACTATCAAGTCGTAACAAGACTCAGTCTTATCCTGGAAGAGCAAAAAAGAAGGTCTATAATGTGAGAAAATTAATAGCATGGTGAAAGGAAGAGCAAAATTTGCTGGTACTACAAATTCACACATTTGTGAGTTCTGCACAGATATACCAACCTTAACAGTGGATAACTAAAATTGCAAGACATGTGTAAAATATGAGAACATAATACTGTCTGTTCAGTCGATGTTATCATCACAGTAAGATGCTTTGGAACCTTCATTTTTGAACGCCTTTCTTTCCTACACTGCCAGTTAAAGATAAACATTAAATTCTGTCTACATATCATGTCATTTAGAATCTTGATATTCAAATTTTTCAGCTGCTTAATACCAAGAGTACTTAAGAACAGTATTGTGTAAAATACATCCGTTACTTCTGACAAGTCCTAAAATAAACCTCTAAAGATACCTTGATGAAAAAGCAACGAGGTGAGATTACTGAAACTGGGAATCTTTTCAGAGCAAGGAGCATTAAAACACTTAAGCATGGAAATTAATGCTGCAGGTCTCGTTTCATTATGGTATACGATCTGAGGTAATTAAGACACTTTTATGCGTATACTCCGCCAACAGTTGCTACTGGCGAGAATCCGCTCGCATCTGGTAATTAGTACCTTTTGAAGACAAACTTTGGCTGGATGAATGTCTGAGGGTTGCATACGTAAAAGTTTAGAGTTCAGTGGCTGGAGTCTTCAGCGACTGAGGGCAAATGACTTCGGGTGAAAACCCCTGTGATTGAGGGAATCTGGCTCTGCCCGTCTTTATGTACGTCTTGATATTTTCCTTCGTACTGAGGAAAATTACGTACAACTTCAGTCAGGGTAAAGAACAGTTTTGGGCAGTAATCGTGTCCACTAACCCGCGCATTATTATTGGGAGCATCAACTGGCCTGCAGACATTCGGTCGCCTTTTTTAAGGCCTGATTCAGCAAAAAGCATCTTCCAAGTTTCCAAAATACGGGGTACCCCCCCCCCCCCTCCACCATCAGCTAAATTTTACCCTCTCAATTAGTGCTTCGATATGGTCGGCAAATAATGCAACCTTCAAATCCTAGCGACTCTGTCATTAACATATTATGGCGCGTTATTCGCAACTGACATGAAAATTGGATCGCAGCATTTGCAGTTTCCAGACATCACTGCGGGTAGTAGATCCCTAGATGGGGTAAACATAATCTATCACACGATGGATGAGCTGCTTACAAAGCAGCAAGGCGTTTCTGATGGACATGCAGCTTCTCCTGTTAAGGAGAGGGCCTAGTCGGATTTGAACCCGCTATAAAAACTACGGCCTTTTCAATAAGCAAGCATGAAAGCGCCTCTATTCAGTTTTTGTTTCTTCTCCTCAATGTCACTTCCTTTAATACGAAACTAATACCCAGTCCACAATACAAGCTCCTTAAAACACATAAACCATTTCAAAGCTTTAAAACTTTTTGCGTATGATGGGTTATTCATATTGTAAATATAAGCTTAGAAAAGCAAGAGAAAAATAACATTGACAGCCCATCAAATAGAACAAAAGCCAAATGTTTCGGTCTTAGTAAACTTCAGTCTATGTAAAAGTCTATTACACTTCCTTGCTACATGTATAAAACGCTCAAAAAACTCAAATTATTTACAATTTCCTCACCCTATTAATGAAACAAATTCATAAAATCTAAAGGTAAAATTTGTGTAAGGGCAAAGCTCTGGCTTTTAAAGTGTTATATTATTCACCCTGCGCTGTAAGTTATCAATTCATTATTTATATCCTTCCGCCTGTAAACGCTTTTCTCTGAAAACCTCAAGGCTCTTTCTCGAGAAATTCACGGTTTCTGTTTTGGACTGCCATAACATTATAGCCATCAAGGGCCTGTATTCAAAGAAGCACAGAAATATAATCTGTATTCTTTTTGAGACGTTGTTTCAATAGTGATAACAGTTTACTGTGTTTTCAGTTTCATTTGACACAAGATTAAAAGACGTTTAAACTGTTAAAATTTGAGGCTGCGACCAATGTACTGCTTCTATGTTTGTGGAATGAAAACCTTGTACTAAAAGACTGAACTGATAAAGGCAGGTACATAATCATATCTGCTGTGAAAAGGAATTCCAAAATCTTCAGAGAAATTTTGGAAATATCATCCCATTGTGCGTATATACGAGTATAATCACTATTTCAATTTTTACAGAATAAACACAACACTATTTTCATGCTCATTTTTATTATCTTACAACGTTTCGACCGCGTACGCTGGCCATCATCAGGTAGAAACTAACAAAATCATAAAAGAAAAGTTTTCGTTGAGGTGGAGACCTCCCCTTTACAGTTAAAAATTAAACTTATAGAGTTATAAAATTATGAAGACATATAATCACTTATTATTCCCTACAAGGAATAATATACTTTAATGCATATGTTCTTGTAGTTAAAATCGCTCAAGTATAGCCATTAAATATATATGGATGGAAGAAATCTCTATATTTTTACCTAGAATGAGTGACTAGTGGATCAGTTCGGCAGTGTGTACACAATCATTTTTATAGATGTTACATTTTTCGGACGGTGTAGTAGCCTCTGTTGAAAAGAGACGATCCTACAAGACTTCTTTTAGATGGAACACTCTGTATAAGTTGGGCAGCTCTATGGCACTTTTAACACTTTTGATACACAGACAAGATAATAGCTAATAAACTGATTCATTCAGGAGGTACTAAGCTTGAAGTTCGGTAGGATTTCGGCTTTTCTGTTCGTAAACTTTGTGGTTTCTCTTAGCCTGTCCAGGAACCTACCGTCTCTTGCGTGTACATTATTCATGATCATCATCCCCTCTCATTCAACGACTGAAACAGAAACAATGGCTCTAACCAACATAATGTTCATCGCTATCATAGGGCTACCGTGATTCATGCATATTCTTTAGAAAAATTTGTGATGGTACATTCAAATCCTTTACGATAATCAGATTCCTAATACAAACTTGTTCCTCTTTCTGTATTGTTTTGGCTGCCTGTACATGCGTATTTCTCAAGCTGAGGGTTAATAGCTTTCGATATCAAACCTCGAATAAGACTATATTCATATTAATTAATCATACTGAAATTTGATGGAAGGCCTGAACATGGCAGGTATAAGAGACCTGCTGATAATTCGAACATTGTTCATTGTCTCGGTTACAATACCCACAACTATTCGGACAATCAATATCTAGCCTGTATCACTGGAATGATAGAGACTTAGATCTTTCCAATGGGCCCACTGAAGTACGTTCTTCTTCTCTCTTTTCTTCCTGAAAAGAGAAAAGACTCTATTCTGCGAAACGTTGCCGGCATTTTAGCCTGAGACAATGGATAATATACAAAATATCAGTTATATCTATTACAATACATCATTGTCAGTATCTTTTAAAGTTACGCTTTTAACACTGTAGCAACAGTAATGCCATCATTTGACGTAATGTCGACAGCAACATTTATTCGAACAGCAGATTCTTCGCTGCTTTCGTTATTTCAGATCATACCGTTACACGTACTTATTCTAAGCTACATTTCAATATCATACTGATATGTGCGCCACTTCCACAACCTATCTCTTCTCGTGACAAAAATATTTCCTGAATTCCTGTTGTCTTCCATGCATGCTACATGTTCGGTCTATGTTATTTTCTTGGCTTAACGCGGTCGTATAGGATAAGACACAATGGGACAGGGACGGACAGCGATCTCCAGTAAATGAAAAGCTTTGAATGAATCACACACAGCACATCGGGTTTCGATCGGGGGCTCTCAAAATCCCGCTGCAAAGAGTGCAACATAATGCTGTGTCATTAAATTCATGAACGATGATGACGTCAGTATTTGTCCTCTCATAACGCCATCTGTGGATGAAGACAAACGAGCAGTGGAATTATCGGTTATGATTGCTATCGCCCTCCACAGATAGCGCCACAATATTAGCGGTTCAACGTATTGCTGATCACATACTGTAGATATTAATGAACGTGGCGCTTTATCGTTGGTTCACTTCATAAATGCCTGTTTCCACAGGACGCTTTATCATGTTCGTACAGGGTGGACTACGACTATTTTCAAATGGAAAACACTCCATAAACGACCCATCACAACCAACTGTTTAGTGAGCGACAATCAAAATGAATGTATCATGGACAGTTTAAGGTTCTGTGGGTCTGTGTTCCAGGCAGTTGTCAATAAATGTCACCATACGATCGATATGACAGCTAACTGTGCAAGCTGCAGATCCGCTGTGGCTCATGTACGGTACTCTGGGAACTGACTTCCAACAGGTGAGGAGACTCGAAAAGGAATTCCAGAAAGCATAGTGAAGCCTCTATACCAGTCACACCTGCAGCATCACACGCTTTCATTTGTCGTTCCATGTGCGTATAAGACAACGCGTTTGTGGACTGAGTGCAAAACGTTATTCCGGAATGTCGTATATAGTAAAGTATAAGACGGCCATTCCTCCAACATTTTCGGGGGTAGTCCCCGAAATAAGAAACGTATATCCCAGAATAATTTTGGCCCTGATTTTTTCCCAGTTATTTTTCCAATTTTATTCCGTCTTCCTTATTATATTCTTTAGAACTGAGACTTCCTTGGAACTTGTGAGCGACATTCCCGACGTAGAGAAGGCAACAGTACTGCACATGGAGCAGTAAGGAGTAAAGATGTATGTAAGATATAAAAGACATGACTTTAAAGTGTGTATCGGTTTAGTTGCTATTTCAGTGCTGTCCCCGTCTCCGAAAATTCCAAGGAAAAAATGGTCAATCTGTAGAAGTACCCGTTTCTCCGATCGTGAATTATAAACGACTCTATTATATAGCAGGGCATTATACTGATTTTGAAGCATATTTAACATATGGTTAATTGTATTGAAATTCTGAACGATTTTGTTTAGATTTCAAATTGTAAAATATCTAATAATATCATAGAAAGCCTCCTTACAACGGAACACCATGACTATCAATACTGTATCTTCTCAGGCTTCGTTTCACAACAATGAAAACTATTTCTTACAATAAATGTGCTATTTGCATTTATATATGTTTTATGAGACGTAGTAACCTTCGTCAGGTTCAGAACATATACAAGCTACATATTGCCTTACTAGCCTATTAGTCATTTTAAATTTTTCTCTCTCCTTATTTATTCTTGACTTTATTTATTTTACCATATTAGGAAGGTTGAAGGCTACTTACATTAAATTGTTTGAGTAGTCTTTGGACAGGTAATATACTGATAAAGGCGTGTTGCTGCTTCACCACGGCTCCAGTTCATGCAGGTTTTACTATAAGCTTGTAACAAAGTGCAAAAGACCGAACCTGGGCATATGGAAAGTCAACGGGATACATTTCATACTACAGTACATACTATTACAGTTACAACACAATGTAACAATTCCTTTTCATAATTCATCGCGCTGCGCACACAGTGCATACTGAAAGATTGAAAGGATCCGATGCATACTGACTCCTGTAGCTGTCAGGTAATTTGATAAACTGGATCAGAAAGCAAAGGCGCTTCATGATGTCGTAAGCCTTATGTATGGCCACTACAATTACAATGTATTCGTACATGACAGCAGGTTCATTAAAAACAGGGGTGAAAAATCCCGGGCGCCAGGTCGCCGTGGTGACTAAATTTTTACTGAGGCGCCTAATATTTGTGGGGCCTCAGCAACTTCATGGCACATTTCTGGGCCTAGGATTTTGATTTGGCTCCTAGATGTTTGGAAAATTTGTATACCCCTGCTTAGGAATGTTTAAAATGTTCGATAATGTCTCACCGTAGTTTAACCACTGAAAGTACTTGGACAAACTAAAAAACGACTAACTGCTACAGACTAAAATTTGTCACCGAAATAGTATATAAGAGCATACACAATTATATAAAATTAATGTAAGTAATGAAATAAGATTTTACGTGTGTAAGTAATAAGATACGAAAATTGTAAAATAAGCAATTGCAAAATAAAAAGTAGATGTAACAAAGTAGCTTCTAACTACGATACGTAGCAATATCATGTGAGAATAAGAGGGTGCAACGTGTAATGAAGTGGTATTAAAGTTCCTAGAGTCTGTGGAACACCCGTGACTAAATCTGAATTCTCGCGGAGTCCCTGTATGTAAATTGTGCTTTGTGGGTGCAAAACTGGGGAAAAAAAATTTTATGTAAAACTAAGCACATTTATGAAAAACCATTATTGGTAATGTAGACTGAAAACAAATCCAGAGCAAACTGCGCCAAAAAAAAGGGGATGAATATAAAATATGTTGTTTAAAAATTATCAAATATTTACTTGCCACTTTCACCATAAATGCCATGTGTCTGCGAAACCCCTGAAAGTCGTGAGTGAAACCGCAGAGTAGTGAATCAATATACGTAAGTAAATACACACATGTATATATATATATAATGTAGATTGCTTTTGATAGTAACATGCATGATATTTAATTTCAGTTCTTAATAAAGCATGCGTAAACCTTAGAAGATTACTAAATTTTTCTTGCCTTAATCTGGCTAGAAGTCAGTAGGTAGCATTAAGGTCCTGCGACCGACCATCTCAACACGGTTTTTGATGACGGGGGGGGGGGGGGGGGGGGGGGAATTTCTCTGTGCTCAAGCAACAGCTGATTCCTTCCCCCGAAGTACCATGTTTTTATGTTTTTCTCATGCAGCTTTCCAGACTTCAGTTCCCCCAAATAATTTCCTTGCTCTGAAGACCACCGAATTATTTTTCCAATTTATGCACTTTGGCTTTAACCAGGAAAACAAAATTCCTCCGCCCGCATTTCTCGCCGCCTGGTGCTCACCATTCAACATCTTCATATTCATGCCACTCCTGTCAGAAGAAAATAAAATGCCTCTCACTTCACTTCTTTTAAATCTTCAAAGAGTTAAACGTCAGTAGTGAAAGTGAAATCACAGCTGCATTCATGAAGAAATTAAGAGCAGATTAAACTCGGGGAATGCCTGCTACACATTCGGTCTAGAATATTTCGTCTTCCACTTTGCAAGCTACACAATTCACGATTAAAATATACGGAACTGTAATTTTGCCTCTTGTTTTAAACCGGTGTAAACTTCTGTGTCTCACATTAAGGGAAAAACACAGGCTGAGGACGTGCAAAAATAAAGTACTGAAGAAAACATTTGGGACTAAGAAAATGGAAGTAGCAGGAAGATATAGATAATTGTACAATAAGGAGCTTCATGAATGTACTGCTCACCAAATATTATTACATTGATCAAATCAAGGATGATATGCAGGGCATGCAGCACATATAGCGGAAAACAGAGATGCCACTAGGGTTTCGGTTGGTGAACCTGAAGGAGAGAGACCACTTAGAAGGCCTCGTCGTAGATGGGAGGGTAATATTAAATGGATGTGAAAGAAACAGGATGGGAGGGAGTGGACTGGATTTGTGTGGCTCAAAATGGAGACAACTGGCGGGCTCTTGAAAACACGGTAATTAACTTTCGGATCCCATAAAACACGGGAAATTTCTAGATAGCTTAGAAACTATTAAGTTTCTCGAGACGGACTTTGCTGACTGGAGTAATTTAGGATTTTTCGTTCTACTAGACTCATTACATACATACCCCGTACCATCAAATAATAATTTACAAACATAAGCCTGAGAATTATCACTCAATCGATTTACTGATAATTTTAAATATCTTAATAATTTCAATTAACTAATTTAGTTAAGTTAGTCACGTTAGTTTCTTAATTTAGTTAGTTATTTAGTGCAAAGTACAGAAAAAATGGCTCCTTGACCGCAAGTACGAGCTTCTTGCTAAAAATGTATTTCAGCATGAACATGTCTGCATACGTCCTCACTAAATAATTTTATTATTATATAAAAATCACGTATATTACACACACAATTTACAAGATACGAATTTATCCTATAATTGTATACTTTTAAACTTACATACCTACTTAACTTGTGCTTATATATAATATACAAATTTAACCTACGATAAACGGTGATAAGGGAATTAAAGGCTGGGTGCTATTTTTGTGTACTTTAGAGGAACCGTTATGGATACTTAGGCAACTAACTTCAACGCCACAGTCAAAATAAAATGAATTAATTAAGTGGTCCTGGATATAAAATATCGGACCGGTTGGCATTCTTCTCGAAGGGAGACAAATTGTGAAGCCATTTCACAAAATGTAGTCTCTACGCAGCCAGCTGTATCACCATGCCAATTGTCGGCAGGAAGTTCCAATCTAGAGCTGCATTGGGACCCGTCGCACTCTGCGAGCTAAACCCGACCCGCGTGACACGATTGTTTTGTGTAACGAACCCTTGACATCATGACGGTATGAGTAACAAACCGAATGTTGCTGTTAAATGATAAGAACTCTTAGATACAATGTATTCGGGGTTTCAAGGTTCGAATCTCGGCTCCAAAACTGGCTGCCTTGACTTGCACTCATTATAATGGGAACTTTCTGCCGTAGGCTAAAATTTAAAAATAACAAACGCTTGAAGATTTGGTTTTAGGCCTGTATTCAGGTAACTGGTGATCATTCAGCCATAAACTGACACATTAGTTACTAAATTTTTAAGGTAATTTTGCCGGTTAAGACAGAACCCAGGACCCTTAGAAAATTACGCAATATTACGCAATATTACCATTAGACCATCGTGGGTCAATTACATAACGTAAATGAAGAGTAAAGCGAATGCTAAAACATCGTATAAACTTAATACAGCCCTACCTCTTGCAACAACAATATCCAAAAGAAAATCTTCAGGATTTCTTAGCGGGCGTTGCTCGAATTCAATTCTTCTGAATTAATACACCGTGTAGGATAATAAGTTTGTTCCAACGTTTCGGAACAATATGCCGCCTACATCTTCATTATCACAGTGACATTATCACAGTAATCTATGTGCGTGTAACATATCCTCTGACGGAGGAGAGAGGTTGCAAGTATTTAATAACAGCCTTGTTTTCATTGCATTTTGCTGTATAGATGCATAATTTGGTCCTCTTCGAAAGGTACACACGGTAGGATACACGTGTTAAGCGGATCTTGCCATACACTTTGCTACATCTGTTTATCTGTGTCTCTAGGTTTCTGCAGGCTAATTCAGCGCAGAATCTACAGTTTCCCAAATTCCTCAATCATGTCTCTGGATATCTCGTAAGACTCAATATCTGCACACACACAGAACACGCACAGAAAGAGCGAGTGCATGGCGGCAGAAGACAGTACAGTAGCTGGTTACGAATTTATTTCGTGATAATACGTTTTTGTTGTGACGATAGCAACACAACTAAGCCTGCTATGGTGAGAGCGATGTTTGTAATAGACACATGCTATTGCGATAGTACTGTAACATATAGTCTAGCTGATAAATTAATCAGCTACCAATGTGCAGGATACATCCTTAGTTAAGCCCACGGCCAGAGCGCAATCACTTTCGAAAAAGACTCTCCTACACAGACTTAAGGTAGCAGTTTTCTCTGATCTGAAGAACTGCCAGGTTCGCCTAATCAGTATTGGTCATTTTGCTGTCAGGATATTACATTTCTTTAAAACAGAAATATTGTCACTGCCTGCCATATTTTCAGGCATAATAGACTAACGAATTGAATCATATCAAAATGGAAAAAGAAAGGTAAAAAATTTCTTTACTTTCAACAAGCAGGCTTTCGGAGGTCAAACTCGAATACGCCTTTTGAAACGGAGTCCTCTTTCAGCAGGCGTGAGTCCCTACGCGTTTTACTGTCTTTCTATAAAACAAATTAAAGTTTATTCTTAACAAAAGTTTTAATAAACATCCAAATCTAGTCTTCTGGAATCCTAAAGTGCATAGGCCAAAGCAATTTATGTCGTAATAATGTACCTTCATATATTTCAAATTCCAAAACGTCCGATTCATCCGGCATTTCAACTGTGATCATCAGCTTGGAATTAACACACAGAAAATGTTGTTGGGTGCACTGCTTTCCAAAAGGAAAACCATCGCCCAATCCTCGTGTGGTTGCCTCACAAAGTAACAAGAAACAGTAGACAGCTTTGCACTTTTATCGACGGCTGATTGACACGCCTGAACCTGCAGTCCGACATCTGTCGCTTTTAATGATGTGCTGTGGCGAACAACAGAAGAGCCGCATTTAAAAAACCATCAACGCTTTGAAAATTGTAAGCGTGCAATTCACTGAAACGTAACAATTAAAACAGAATAGAAAGAAAAGTAATTCACGTGTTCATCATCGAGCTTTTAAACATTTCAAAACACAATTCCGGAAAAAAAAAAAGAAAGTAAAATACTCGTAAATGCGTCAAGTTGTCTCCATGGTTACAATTGGAGGCAGATTCCTGTACAGTCAACCTACAAATGTTCCAATCATAAAAGGTCAATTAACTGTAGTCTCCAGCAAACGATTCTATCTGTGAAAGTTAAATTCACCCTATTTCTAATTTATTGTATTGCCCGTTGAAAATTCAATGAATAATCTAGTCGTTTGCTGTATTAATTCTAAAGCTTACAAATCATTCTCGCTTCTACGTGGTCCTCATTTACTGCAACATGGACTATTGTCATTGTATGTACACCATTTTTGTACTGTAATACATATAATCGGAATCTGTTACAGTTAATTAATTACATAGTCGTACATAAGAAACAGTCTCTGCCTCGCAGCAGTATGCTAACTTGCGTACTTCCCGGCAATATATCCAGGATCAAGAACGCAGAGGTAGATTTAATACCATCAGCCTACTTAGAATGTTTCATTTTCATAAAAAGCAAAACCTTCACCCAAAATTCAAATTCACAAAAGTGAAATTTTACACACATTCGACATGCTTTAATGGAATGAATAATATTATCAAAAGGCAAACACATAAAGTGACCTTGATTTTCTAGAGTTTGCGCAAATGATTCTCCTGCCGGGCAAATATATTTAACGAAGACGCCAATAACACAGATTACGCAGCATCGCAGGGTGGGGTGGGGCAGTCAGTGAATAACGAATTGAAAGGGATGTGAAAATAACAGATCTTCGCCTAAAGTGAGGTGATGTTCAGGCATTAACCGAGAGGGGCTAAGGAGAGCAACAAAGTCCCCCGCCAAGTAGTAGGTCTAAGGACCGAAATTTGAATACGGGGCTTCCCCAGTAAGAAGTACAATTTCTGCATATTCTACGACTAGGTCACTGACAGCACAGAACTCCGCTACTGGATGATGTGTAGTAGTATCAATACAGGTCACATGTTCACAACATGCAGTGCTCTTTGTTGCCTGTTATGTTACTTAACGACCCATCACAGAACATGTCAAGGTACAGTTTGTGTTATGTGAAGTGCGCAAGCCTGGAGCAAGCGCTGAAATAGTCCAGGTCCGCTCGCCGTTACAAGGAACTTGGCAGCGTGATAATCTGAAAATGCCTTATGCTGAAATGACAGGTATATTCTAAAACGATTGTAATGAGTGCGCACTGTCATGGTCTATTTAACACAGGGTCCAGTGTCACAGCAGCAGTTCGTATACGATACGGCAAACTATAATGTACTTCAGTCACGACAGCTGGCCTTCGAACCGGGAAGATACACTGCGGGTCCCTGATACAAGTTCGAAATTCTAACCATTACGGCGACGTTCAATACAGCCAATATTTCAAAACTCAATTTTATTACACTTCCAGTATCTTTCTTCTAACTCCTAAACACCTAAATTGCATTCTCTTCATGACGTTCCTATGTACAAATTTTTATAACTTTATTTTCTCTACATATTATACGGGCTAATTATTTCAACTTTATCTTAGTGAGTTAAAGCAAGTGTCAAATTAAAAACACGGCTAAAAGCCTGTAATGAACGCAGTCTACCATTCTTTATGGAACACTCTTCAACTATCATATTTGTGAAGACTTTTGTCTGCTGGGACCTGGTGCCATGCAGTTCGGATTATCTACGCTGATGATGGAGGCACCAAGGTCCCTCTGAAACGTCGACACACTTTGAAAAGATCATACGACGTCACGTCCCGAAGACATCAATGTTCAGATTCATCGTCGTAACCTCAAATTCCACGTTTATATTTACGTCTGGTAAATGTAATTGTGCTGATCCCAGTGGCCGCGCGGTCTAAGGCGTAGGTCTACGGACGCTCGCTTGCTGGGATTGTGGGTTCGAATCCCGCCGAGGGCATATATGTCTGTCTCTTGTGAGTGTTGTTTTTTATCAGGTAGAGTTCTCTGCGACGGGCTGGTCTCTCGTCCAGAGGAGTCCTACCGAGTGTGGTGTGTCTAAAGTGTGTGATCGCGAAACCTCGAAAAACGAGGAGGCCTAGCCCCCCTAGGGGCTGTCGAGCCAGAGGAAAAAAATGTAATTGTAATGTGTTACGTATATTATAATTAAAAAGTATACAATAATTCTGGTAGTCTAGAAATACGCTGGTTGTAAAGTATCTTTGTTCTTGTTTTCGATGAACATGGCCTACATGTCACGAGATTATGTATTCGTTAACTTGGGCATAAAGCAGCCACAGGTAATTCCATACATCACAAACCGTGTGAAAACTAAAGCAATTACAAATTCAGAGCTGCTAAATATTTCAACATGATAAGCTATAATGATGGTCTGCGCACTTATACTCTCCATTCAAAAAAGTTCATGTGGCAGCACATTCCAGCTCTCTTCCATAAACCACATTATTCCTCAAATTTCACGTCGCTGTACACACCGTGCGTTTTATGGAGTTATTACCCAGAAGGTACCAACAATAATGCACAAATTTAATACACAACAAAAACTTATTAAAACCCACATGTTTCGGTGGCGTATCTACCACAATCATCAGGGGAAATCTTCACACCTCAAGCTAGAAACAACGCTGGTAAAGTGAAGTCCTTCATATTATGTACACATTGCACGAGTCACTATACACAATACATGCACACAAAACACGTTAGGCGCTGTATGCGCGCTGCGATAAAGTCCACTTCACATAGTTTATCCTGATGAGGCACTGTAGACCATTGGTGTTGGAATTATCGGGCCGCGTAGATGGTGGTGTTAATTATTACGCAAAACAACTTGTCGCAGTTGAAGAATATGTGATATTTAAGAAATTAAACTGTAATATCGCATACACAGGTTAACTAGTACTGCGTTATACGCAAAAAATATGCTGGTTTGTTTTCAAGCTTCCAAGCACTCCAGGCGACACTACTTTTAATTTGTAGGAATGTTACACATATAATAAGTAGACAAAAACAATACGGGTCTGCGGGATATAACAATTGTTCTCAATTCTCTGCAATTTCATATTAACACTGTTACAAAGTAAAGTATTTAGTTCGATTGCATACAATTTTCCTCTTCTTTTAATTATCACTAAAAACAATTTCCATCGAAAATGTTATTAATATGCTACACTTTACTTCGCTATTACCACGCTCGTTGACTTGTAAACGTTCCAAATACGTTTATTGGGTACTTTTCTCCGGAAGCAGCCGGTAGAAGCACCGCTGTAGCACGATAGGAGCGAATAACCACTTACCCGAATACTAACGTGCATGCTATGTATGCCGCACATTGTAACCACCACGGATCCGCATAGCATTCTATTTTAGAGGCAAAGGTAAACTTCACCCTAGAACAGGCCATGAAGGCCCAGAGGGGAGTAGAGGTATAGCTCTACTATTTTCTTTAACCTCGGCGCTACATTGGGGTGGGTGGTCAACGCCACGCCCCGGCAGTTTTACCCCTGGGAATGACCAGGTACCCATTGTACAGGAGGCTGGGTGGGCCCAAGGGCCGGTTTGGACGGCTGCGGAAAATCTCGGCCCCACCAGGATTCGATCCCCGGACCGTCCAGCTCGTAACGAGTCGTTATACCGATTACGCTATCCTGGCCCACCTATTTTAGAGGCGCTGACTGCTAATCATTAAGCACAACAACATGTCGCAGTTGAAGATTATGTGGTATTTAAGAAATAGAAATCTAATATCGCATACAGAGGTTAACTAGTACTGCGTTACACTATAATTTATACAAAAAAGGGGCTGGTTTGTTTCCAACCTTCCAAGCACTCCAGGCGACACTGCGGTCAACCGAGTTAGTGACTTCGCGTGCCATAATCCAACCTACCGGTCGGGACCGGATTTCAGGTTAACCGCCCCAGCCCCAATAATATATGCATGCGAAAGTTATATATATATATATATATAAACAGTAGACAACAACAATACGTATCTGCGGGATATAATCATTCTTCTCAATTCTCTGCAATTTCATATTAACACTGTTACAAGGAAGAGTATTCAATTCGAGTGCATACATATTTCTTCTTTTAATTATCACCTAAAACAATTTCCACCGGAAGTTGTATTAATATGTATTAATGGCGAAATAATGGCTAATAACCCGCTCGTTGACTTGTAAACGTTCCAAATACGTTTATTGTTAGGTGACCATGTAATTTATCGTCCAAACCGCGACACATTTAAGGGTGAAAAAGGGTGCTAAAATAATTAAAATTTTATAATTTTAATATATTTGTTTATTGACCGACAAATTGGTTTCATTATATTGGTGGACGTATAAAATAGTTCTATTCTAAAACTATTTTCAAAAATACAATTCCTTCTAGAAAATGAAAATAATATATGCGTGTACATTCAAGCAAAATAAAAACATTCTTTATATCAATTATCTGAACATTAAAAAATAACATAAGCAGAATAATTATTATTGGTACATATTCACGTACTGACATCAGTTTCTTAGCCGCATCTGTCTCTAATACCGTGTCACAGGTATTTTTCTGTTGAATATATTTTTTGTAGTGTGGTTTTCGTTTTATCAGCGAGCGCCCTGCATACTGTTTCAGATGTAACCACGTGTTAAATTGCGAAATCTGCGCACTGCACATGCTTCTCACATAATACTAGACAAGACCATGGCAGAAGCTGGAAGTAAAAATATGGAAGTCTACCAAACCCATCCCGGCTTAATTTAATGCAAATATTAATAAAAATACTTCGTTAAAAAATTAAAAAAACGGGACAAATGCTAAACCGGATGGGAAGCAGGGACAACAGGCGTAAACCGGGACGCATGGTCACCCCACTTCTTAACCACTATTAGCCTCTCAACAAGGACTTTACTCCACAGTGTTAGTCAGTTCATTGATAATAGTCCGGAAATACACGAAAATATAGCTGTTTAAATTATTTTATATCTCCTGTTAATGTCTACTGAATAGCAGACTGCACAGGACATGACTGCAGAAGCTTTGTGTACTCGGTCTCATGTCGCAGGGTAGCGTGTTCAAATCCCGCCTGGGGCGTGAATGTATTATCACCTCTAATCACGTAATCGTGACCATTAAACGCCCCACACAGGAGAATGTATCACAACGTTGTCCCTCGTACAGGTAATAGAGCAAATCAGACTGATAATTCCTGAGGAATAATTACGCAAGATCGAAACCAGGTATAGTTCTGATGATAAAGACGGTGATGATGATGATGATGATGATGATGATGATGATGATACATGAGACCATAACGCAATGTCTCGATTATACAACTTTATTCGGTATTAGATTGTAAATTCTACCATTTAACACTTAACATACATTATCGGGGTCTATTGAAGAACTGACCTTGGCAATCACTTCCCGCATCAATGTAGGCCTGCAGTAACGTGCCTTGTTCGTATTTGGAGGATCTCTATACTAAACTAAAAGGTTAAAAAAAACAGATTTTCTGTACCTTTCCGAAAAATAAATTCTGGCTTATCGTAATATCTATTCGGTTACACGCTTTCAAGTTCATCATTCTAAAACACCAGAACAGACATTTTCTTTATAAACCTCACATAAATATGTGACAGAAGCAGCACACACTGTAGAGTATAATTCGTGCAATGCAGGTATATAAGCAACTGAATGAAGCCCATTCCTCATCTAGTCACGAAATTCCTAGACACTTACGTAAACGTCAGATTAATTATCATACGCAAGAAACGCCGCTGGGGCCTATTAAATTCACTCCACACCCTCATCCCTTGTTTATTTAAATTTCAGTGGGTTCCCAAAATATGCTTTTATTTTTCCCCTCTTTCTCAGGCTTTTGACTTATCCCTCTCATCCACTTCATCGAATATGAAAATAGGCCTATCTGATGACTGATGGAAAGAGATGGTGCAGCGGTAAGATTCTAGACTCTCTGTTCGGAGAATACCTGTTTCGAATTTCAGCCGGATCATCGGCTCTTTTCATTGAGGCTTTCCACAGATTTCTTCAGTCCCTTCGGGTGAATGTTGGCACAATACCTGAATAAGGCCCGAATTTCTTCCTTCCAATCTTCTACAATTCATCAGTCTCCTACCCCTTGATCCTACATAGCCCAAGTTACAAAGAGGGCCTTTTAAAACACACAAAGTGTCTACTCTAAAATTTTCTTTATGTAAGATTCTCTGGGTTCCTCTTAGCCTAATTTGACAGTTCCAAATACTTAGCAAGCGCTTTGTTCTCGAACGCCCTTAAACTACATTTTACCATTGTAGTGACAGACCAAGTTTACGGGCCATGTACAACAAAAGGCAAAATACAGATTAATATATATTTAAATTTTTAGTCTAGAGTTGACAAGAAGATATACCATTTTGAATCAAATTGTGACAATTAACTCCAAAAATTAAACTGCTCTACACTTCCTGTGTAGTTTCTATTGATGCCCAATAAAATCAAAAGTAGAACAGACCATTAAGTTTAATATAAATCTCCCCAACTTTTTGGATTATAAATTGATAAATCCAGCTAGAAAGGCCTCGTTCTGGACACGTTAATTTTTTAAACTGATACAGGCTATTGCTACACTCACAAACTCAATATGTTTAGCTTAAGGTAACCGATATAATAATTTATAATAAGAATTTTTTTATAATTTCCGAACAACATCGTTTCCCGAAACGTAAAATTTCGCAACGTCCAATGGCATAACCAAAAGCATCATAAATCAATTTATGGAGCACCAGATGACTACAATTACCTGCTAACTACTCGCTGTGAACTGTAATTGCGACGACTATACATGAAGAGAAAAAAAACATTATGTTACTGCCATATATGAAATATTCTCTGCTTTCTTATCACAATGTTATCTTCGGTCTGATTTCGACTTTCTTTGACGGTGACGGTGGTACAGGGGGCAAAAATGTAGTACAGATATATTGAGTAGAACATACAGAGTGACAGTAGGGAAATCAGACGTGTGTGTATTTTCAATAGCTGAATGTTTTTTTCTTTCAGTGTTGTTATTACTAAACTTAGATTTTTTTCAATGTGGTAACACTGTATTAAAGTATCCACCACTGTCATTTCTAAACATTTATTGTAAATAAAAGTGTGAAATGTAATGTACACAGTTCAAAGTAACCTTATTAAAAGGCGAAAATTAGTGGTTAGTAAATATTTGTGCTCAAGAAGTTGTTCATTTGTTACAGAAACGTACGAACACGCAGTATAACACGGTCAAATGAACAGTGCGCTAACTCGATAATCATCGACGTGATTATATGAGCAGAAATTAAAGATAATGCTTCCCTCTCTGTTGCTATGTAGGCATTGCAATGTCAGAAACAATAATTGTGACGAGAAGGACCAGAATACGGCAAAGGTCTTGCTGTTCTGTCGTTACTTATGTTACGTAGTTACAGGTTAGCAACAGAAGTTCTAAATCGTTACGAACAGGAAAAGGATGCGTAAAATAAACGGCACTAATACGTGCATGTCACTTTGCATATTTGGTAGGAAAATGGAGTATAGACTGCTTTACTTGGGTTAGGTATAGCGGACAGAGTTTGTTTTATAGGGAAATACAGAGCGTAACACTAAAATTTTCCCTCAGGATAACAGCTTTCGCGGGAGTCTCATCACGTATGAGGCATGCTTCCGCCGGGACTTTGCAGTCCGTATTTCCCCTGAAGTTCAAGTTACCTTGTTTTACAGAACAGTCTCGAAGTTCCGACCTCCAGAACCTAAGAAGACCTCGCACATTCTGAAAATATTACTGACACACGACAGAGCTCTTGCCTTCAAATTTCTCTTCGAATATTTCATTTCATTTCTTGCCAAAATCGTGGATTATCCTTCATTTTCTCTTCGTCTGTTGATTCCCTAAATAATGGTGTCAGGATTAATTTAACTTAAAGGTGGAATTTTGTTTCTTCGGAAAACACGAACGCCATAATTTTGCGCGCAATCTCTGCACTTTTAGGTGGTATAAAGAAAACTTCACGAAATCGATACGGATTTTCGTAACACAAGCATATGTTATTTTTGCCGTTAGGGTTCCTTTTTAAAGTAGAAGAGGCATAATCCAAGACACAAAACTTTGTGTGTTTTATTTTGTCCAGTATTATCTCTGCAATTCGATATTTTCTACTATTCTCTATATTACTCTTTTACACAACACTGTTTAGGCAAAATATTTTTGCAATGATTTTGGTGACTTTTTACCATGACAGGCGTACTGTATAAAAGTATTGTAAATATGCACACCTTGTTTAACAGTTTAACAGAATACACTTTTCGCACATACTAACAAACTTCTTTCTGTTAATTACAGCACGACTAAGCGGCGATATTACGTGGCAGGGCATATAAGATGACATAACTCTCGGCCGACTCGGCCGACGTTAAAGAGCTCTTATTTCCCTCTGCTAGGAGAGAAGATTAAAATTTCGCTCTGTATTTAGCACGTGTACGGAAACTATTTTGTCATTGGAATTTATGCTTAACAATATACCCCACTGAAATTTCAGAAACTTTATACAGACAATTTTTTTTATAAAATTCGCAATATGCACATGCAAATATTAAAGTCATCAATAATAGTGTGTTGTGACTTACATTTTGCCACTCACGTCTTCAAACTTTTGTCGTAATAGTTGAAACATTTTAAAGGGTAAAACGTAAGTTTGTTAGATCACAAACCCTGCAACATTATCACAAGAAAACTCTGCAGCAGACGCAAAAGAAATACCATAGCCGCTTCGCAAGTTATGTTCTACTAGAATCTTGCAATGTTCCAACTGATAAAAATACAACGTGTCTTTCATATGAACTTTCGTCACTCTCTCCTCATGATGTACTGCTTATCGCAAATTTATTTTGGAAGGGAGGGAGGTTTCCTTAGCAAGTCGTCCAACTTTCCAACGTCACGGCTCAACTGAAACCGGAACGAAAGCCGTGATAACCTTAGGCTTAAATAATTCCATATCATAAGGATGTATAAACAACGTTTTCACCTATGTAACTACAGCCTTATGGTTCCACGGTCTTGTGGCTTATTATCTTTCTGCTGAATGTGCCATAAGGAAAAATAGTCTTCGTCTGCCAAGGGTGATGTTATGTGAACCGGAAATACGTCACGCCTGGACTCGAGTTTATGACAATATCTGCGGTGACAGCAATCTCGCCTTTCTGACCAGCTGTTCAGCCAATTTCATCGTCACAGCACTCCAATGTACACTCAACAAAGTTAGACATCTTATCTTAGAACTGTCGTGCTGAGACCAATAAACTACTCATCTGAAGCAAGTCGCAGCATATACAACAGTAACCGTCCCTGTGCGTAATCAAAAAGTCGCAAAGGGCAATAGCTAGTGAGGGTGTAAGTTCCAGACTGATAGGCTTAAAAGTTAAATTTTGAACACACTGAACAGAAGTCTTAGTGCTAGGCTGAGCCGGTCTGAAAATTAGTAGCATTCTAACTGCAAATAATATCTCTGCCATTTAGTCCATAATCCATTACGTTCACTCTTTAACAAGGAACTAATACTCCGCTAATCACGATATTAAACGATGTTAATAACACGACCTTATATAGTTTGACTTTGAAGAATTAATTTTCTAATTCAGCGAGGGTTTCACTGTACAATATTCCAATAGAAGCGTTGTTGTTACTCTTAAGGAATAAACAAAAAGTCCATGACGTAAACGAAAGTGCGGCAACTTGCGAGGGACAAACAGCAAGTTAGGAAATGAAGGCAGAGCATAACACTTCTGTCGCATTCCCCCTGTTTTTGTCCCTAGATTATAAATTCATGACTATTTTTGGGGAAAACACTAAAGTTGCCAGTATTTGAAACGTGGCTTTCCACGTTTTGCAAAACACACACTGAAGTTTTTCTCCGAATCTCAACAACAGTTTTAAAATCAATCACAATCGACATCTCGTCAAAGGCAAATCGTCGTTATTTTTTGCACTCATCTCTGAAACGGCAAGATTTACGCTTGATCATGCGCAATTAAGTTTAGATCTTGAATCTTGTAATTTTTTTTATTGCTTTCACCGTGCATTTTCACACTATTCAGTTTTACCAACAAAATGCACACACAAAAAACTACTTTTTTATAGTTTTATTATTTATATAATATATATATTATAAAAGTATAAAAAGTAGTCTTTTGTGTGTGCATTTTGTTGGTAAAACTGAATAACTTGAATCTTGTGTTCGATCACAGCTCGTACCTCAGAGAATCACAGCGGGATATCGTATATGTACATATATCCTTATGTGAAATGCTTCCTTTTATCAGACTTTAAACAAAATCAGAATGTGCTAACAAATTTAGATGTAGCCTCAAGATACGAACTTTCACGAAAATCCGCCAGGTGGAAGCGTCGTTACTCCGTGAGGGCAGTGAGACGAACAATGAGAAATGACGAGGATTATAGTCGCTTTTTGTAATTATGTTGCGAATTCGCCTAAAGAAGGGACAACACAAAACGGGATTGAAGGACAACAAACAGAACATCCAAATTAGTGAAATGTGCATTTAAAACATTATTTTAAATAAGAGGGTAGTGATACCTGCATCTTAATATGATTTTAAAAATTGAATGACGCGCTGTTGGAGTCAATTATAAATATAACAGTGTAATACAGTACCCAATATTCCTCTAATGCTAAACCTAATGCTTCGAAAATGGCCTAGGATATAGGCTAAAATATGTCATATTAAATATATAGACACAATAAATAAAACCTAATGCGCATGGTTGTTATACTGCACGGCATTTGAAGACAAAATTATGACTCAATGTTTGAGTGGAAAATTATTTTTAAAATATTGGATTACAATTTACGTATGCAGATGGGAACACAGTGTAAAACTCTCCAGTTTTTTAGATATATACTTTGGTACGGCTTTCTAAACATGCACCATAACAGGTGTGTATAAGTTCTAATATTTCTCAACACATTGTTCCTTAATGAAGCCGTACTGAGTTACGCCCATGTAAGAGATCCGAACCGTATAGTGTCCAGTAGAGTTTCAGCATTCTTGGGTTGCCTTTGCTCAAGTACGTATTGTGTGCCCTTCTCAGAACCTAGACCTAAATCCATCAAATATCATGCCTGTTATTCACATGTTGCATATTTTGAAGTCCAAATATACAATCCTTTCAGGAAAGAAGCCTACATCAAAAGCAGCATTTAACTCAGAACCATCCGTTACAGACCAGTACAAAGAGGAAAATTACCCAGAGGAGACTCATATCAATGCAGCTCAACAGCACAACCAAAAATAATGATTCCAGACCCTCTAATCCATAAGTAAAGTAGTATCGATTTGTTACCTGTAGGCGCCATAATGGAGTTCTCAGCTGCTAACATAAATAGCGTGGCTAATAATTATCTTGAAGAGATAAAATCGCACACCCCAGTGGGGGAGTTCACCCCACAAAAGAGGGTGTTTATGGCCTGGCGCCTATCTGAGGTCAGACATTGTGTTATGCCTCTTAGCACGCACTTTTAACAGTTAAACAACACAATCATATTCCATTTCCACTTGCTTTAACTTTCCAAAACAGGAATTAACATGTAACACATATCTGCATCCACGGCAGATACATTCTAATTAGGACATGACCTCCCATTATTTGTTTTTTTAGAAGGAATTCAAGGTCTGTCCGTCTTCATATATTAAATTATATGCCACTCAGCAGCCTTCTCGTGTAAATTTGCAGCTAACCGTCGTTCTACAGCTCAGCTCCTGCCTAGTTTCGATTTTCCCGATAGCCGATTCGGGCAGCAGCGAGGATGCCAGATTATGCAAGGCTTTGTTTCCAAAGAAGACCGCGGGGACACATGTGACTAGCGGATTTGATCCTAGCGTGTAGGCAGCCGATTGTGCGCCTACAGGAATAGACTACTCACATGGCACGTTCCTACAACTGGGTTCCGATATTTATTTTACGAATTGTCAACTTCGTAGAAAAAACAATACCTTATTTTAAATACACAGTAATTACTTTCGAGGGGTAAAAACACAAAGTTTTTCTTGGAGTTAGTTTA
The DNA here is from genome assembly GCA_021186555.1 of Reticulitermes speratus. Lineage (NCBI taxonomy): Eukaryota > Metazoa > Arthropoda > Insecta > Blattodea > Rhinotermitidae > Reticulitermes > Reticulitermes speratus. The sequence continues at coordinate 32,639,525 of JAJKFL010000001.1, read as the reverse complement.
GATCAAGTTATGTAGGCATATGAGAGCAGTCGAAGCACAATTCCGTGCATTCCTAAACTTGACACTAGAGGTAAGCAATCAGCTTCACGACACGGCCGCTTTATCCCCTTAAAAATATTCCCCTCTAAGCACTGGGGGATGAGTCTCAGAGGCGGTCCGGACGACATACAAAACCCTCGTGCGCCTGCCAGGAATTTAACGCAATTTTCTCAGTCGTCCAGCCCTTACCTTAAGCAGTATAAGGACTGAGCTATAAGGATTGTCGTTTCGAAGAACTATTTAAAATTGCTGTGAATTTTTTAAATTCGCTAAAAGTATTTTCCGATCAAGCCTTCTTATATTTAAGAGATTCGGTTCAACCGAAAGATAATTAAAACCTAGCAAAGATGAAGAATATTTCTGTTACTGCTGCCATGCAATAAACTTCAAAAGTTCTTCATGGAAGGAACTTCTATACAGTCTGCACTTACAGAACATGAGTTTGTATAAAACAAAAAAGAAAATTGTAGCTTTATTTTAGGAGTACAATATGTTTCGTATACTTAATGCATAAGATTAAAAATCACCCTACAAAATACGAGTACTTTTGATGAATACTGTTCAGAAGTATTATCGTGCTTCCTTAGTTTTATTACACTATTTTGTGAAAGACTTTAAAATTCGCGAAAACATTTTCAAAATCGGAATACAAGGACGTGTTTCAATAGGCGTGCATTTTATCTTGTTATAATATTTGAAAACAGAAAAATATATCAGGATGTGTACAACTGTATATAGAGGAGAAAAGTTCCTTCATAAACTATGCAGAGACTCTTAATAAGTTTGTAATAATTGCAAGGAAGTTAGTCCTCGAGTAACAAGTTAGTCGCCACTACAGGATCGGGCTCTTACACAATCATAATACGAAGTGGAAATTCAAATACCTACCATTCCATTTTATTAGGCTGTATTTGTTTAATATGCGTACATGTTGCCGAATTGCTTAGGACGTTCACCTTCTTTGAGCTGAATATTAATTTTCCAAGGAGCAGATCTCAGCATATTTAAAAAGTAAATATTGCTCTGAACTAACACAAGATCATACTTCTTAGATTTTTTAATGCTTTGAAGTGAATTTGAACAACACGCTTTACCTAACATGACGTTAGAGGCCGACCATGAATTTAATTAGAGAGCCAGTTGACACTAGAGCATCTATCATATTTTCAGATCAATGCATGAGGACTTTCCAAAGACAAGGGAGAAACTTCCATATATTACACGACAATGTACAAAGTTTGTAAAATGAATAACTTGAAAATTCACATAAAGACAGCATTTAATACTCCTTAAGGAAAAATTGATATTCAACTCCAACAAATTTCCTTGTAGATGCAGCTTGGTAATCAATAAAGCTAGCCTTCACATCTTAAAACTGTCAGAATACTCTGCTAAAAAGTTACGAGTTTTATAGGAATAAACGTGTCGGAATTGTCGTAACCAGCGTTCTTCCATTGGTAGTACTCAACTACAACTTATTTCTGAGTTTCAGAACAAGATAATCCCCCTCAGAAAAATTGTCATTAAGCTTCCGAATTAACGCACAATAAATATTACAGTAACTAATAAAATTACATTTTCTATCCTAAATATTCAATAACCCATTAAAAATAAATGCCGTTTTACTCCCCTTCAAAAGAACTTCAACACCTATTGAATAAAGTTACAGAGAATTTGCGGACCGGTAGCGATCTGCAGACCACTGGATAGGAAACTATACTGTAGAGGTTTTCATGAAAACATTATATATATGTATATTTGGGGCAAATGCACATCTCCCACAAGAAAAGATGTAATACCATGTCAAATTATGCTCAAACTTTAAACTCAGAATCACCTCTTGATATCACTGACAAAACAGCACATGCATATGTCAGCATATCCATTGACTGCAATTTAGCATTCCAAGAGTGAGTAAACCGGCTCAAAATGTTACCGTCTAACTTGTTTTCCGGAAGTTCCTATTTCTAATCTGGGCCGGGAAACGGGCTACTCTCTTTGTGATTTTTTATGGTTTTCCTGTCCCTGGAGGAAAATACTTAGATAGTAATTGAACTGGATTGCAATCGCTTCCTTCCAAATCCTTTCCAATTTATAATTAAACTATCATCCCACCATTCAACTCTAAACCTACTAAGAAAGTGATGAGCGTCGTAAAATAAACCATAAATATCTAGGAACCATTACAGTGTACGTACTTAAATTCTATATTTATTATTAGCCGTACATCACCATTCAAGATTAGACTTGTCTGGAATTATACATTCAAGACTACACACACCTTTCTTTCTTTCTTAGTCTGACCTCTGTCTACCTACTCATTGTAGGTGTGGAGGTTTATTGTTGCAACTGATCACACTCAATGACACATACACTCGGTAGGACTCCTCTAGACGAGGGATTGGCTCGTCTCTAAGACCTCTACCTGACAACATACAACACACACAAGAGACAGACACCCATGTCCCCGGTGGAATTCGAGCCCGCAACCCCAGCAAGCGAGCGGCCGCAGACCTACGCCTTAGAATTGTACACACCTCAGCCTGAAAATTCAAAGCATGCCTACCAGCTTCACACTGAATATTCAAGAGCAGGCCTACCTTAAATTATGCCTTCAAGGTTAGGCCCACCTCGAACTGAACATTCTATGCCAGGTCTAATTCAAACTGAACATCCTAGACTAGGACTACCTCAAACAGAACATTTAGACTAGGCAAGACTCAAACTGAAAGTTCTAGACTAGGCACACCGATATTTCAACTTACAGCTCTAAAGGCCTCACAAAAGTTTCATATCAAGTCGTAATAGTAGTTCCTTTACTGGGTCAAAAAATGCGTTACTTTTTCGATTATAGGGTTCCCAAATTTGTATTATTTAATTCTGTTTGAAGCTGAGCAGAATGACGCATCATGCTAAGATTCTACAGCTCTTCTATTATAATTCAGAAAAAGGGCTATCATAACTGAGGTTCCCCGTGCTATTCCTCTCCCCTTACAGACATATTCTGAAATAATATTTGAACAGAAAAAACGAAAGCTTAATTATGCGTTCCAACAGATTCATGAATCACATTACACAAAATGTATCCTCTTTGATGCTTTATAACTTCGGTAGTTTATGTAAGTGTCGATACAATCGACAAGCAACTAACTTCTTATTTGCAACATTTTAATTACTTTATAAAAAGCAATATTTCGAGAGAAAACAATGGCTCTCCATTGTCACTGGCAATTCCTAACTTAAAGTCTTTTGTCCCTGAATAGCTTCCGCTTTATATACACTTTCTGATAAATTCAGTTAAAGACCTGCTAACCGAATCTAAATTAATAGAAATGTTCCGAGTTGGGGTGTATCCATGGTAACCACAGTGTCTGTGCAGAACAATCTGAAAGTATGCCCGCTTTCTGAACCCACATATCACACAACAAACAATGTGATCATGAGAGAGAGAGAGAACAGAAGCGTTTCACAATTACGCAGTTTATTTAATTTTGTCTCTTAAGCAAAAAATTAGCTTGACGCATAATGCAGAATGTTCCATGTTTCACAAGTAGCATTCAATTTCAGTTACAAACTGAAATGTGCGCGACAAATTTAACTGAATATTTATCTATTTAAATGTTCAAATGATTACCCAGACGGATATTGGAAGGTATTAAATGGTGCCAAATACTGGCAACGCTAGATTATGTCTTCCCCTCTCAAAACATCTTCTGCCTTGATTTGTAACTTTGTCAACAATAAAATCATCGCCCTTTCTTTTTGTTGTCTTTACGTAACGCCTAGCCTGGATATTTATAAATATGTGTATGTATACAATACATATAATATTATAATTATTCGGGTCAATATAAATTGGTAAATAATTACTGTAATAATAGTCGGGACATGGTAGATCAAGAAAGGTCGCAGTTAGATTTCTATCAGATTATACGGCCTCACATCACTGACTGCGTTTTCTTCAGACAGTGTAAGAAAACCTTCGCCGTTCGCGGGATTTGTGTTCTTTATAAATTTTGCGACAAGTGAACCCGCAATATGCAAATTTAAAATCTTATGGGAAAAATGGCTTTAGGAGAACCAAACACGCAGGAAAAGTGATAATGTGTTATTAATGATTAAGAAACAAATGTTTAAGATGGTGTTTACAGGAACGAGTCAGTACTCCTGGTTAAAGATGTGAGGGTGATCGACCGACGTAGAACGGAGAGTGGTAGACAGAATTTTAGTGAATAAGGCGGTAGATTCTCGATTGTTTCGCCTTTCTCTGCGAGTCCTTATACACCTTCTTCGGTGGTATAATGACAGCTTTCTTCTACTGCTTAAATTTCATGCGCCTATCCACGAAACTGACTGCATGAAAGAAATGATACCCGAAATCATCCGCCACGTGGAGACTTCTTCAGAGCACTGTTACTCAGCCGATGCCTTTCCAGAACATCAACAGACTCTTCTGGTTCACTGAGACCCGTCAACTGTTTTACGAAATTACTTAGTTAAATCAGCAGCATGAGACCTGAGAACTTCCTGCATAACAGCTCTCTCCAAATCTGCAAATATATCTTCTCGAAATCTAAGTGCTAAGACTGGGATGTTCCGTATTTCGTCCTGCTGGTTGAGTAATCTGCCTAAGTTATTTATTGCTACAGGACAAAGCGCCTTCCAGCAGCCAATCAAAGTCATAGACTTCAGCTGGTCCACGGAATCTGTTACATTTTCAATGCAGTCAGCTATGCTGTGCGATTTCCAGCATTCACTAACCCTAACAGACATCTGCTTCTCTGTTACATCCAATATGCTGCGAGGGGTGCGAACACGTACTAGCAATTAAAAGCTGTGATGATTTCTTGGTTGAGCTGCTGCAGGAGTGAGGTGGTGGTGTTGGTGCTGGACACATAATCAAATTTGATATTCAGATGGTTTAGACAAAGATCCCGCTGATGCCTTGGGGCATTAACAAAAAAGCACCACTGACTGGAAACTCTTTCGATGTCTCATATTACAGCAATAAATTCAAAATTTCATTCCATCTTTTGGAGGAAGGGGTCACGACGACTTTCACAAGAAATTTTCACACTTGCTGGAGTAATGACCTTCACGCTTCTGCTGACCGTGTCTTTTGTTATGAAATAAACTGATTCGGTTCAAATATAATGGCGCCCGATAACATCAAATCCCATTCTTCTGTTCAACTTACACAACACCTCCACTTTCTCTAAAAAATTACATATTTCTTTTCCTTCTATCCTTTATGTTTTTCATCAACACGTATACCACCCTTTCCAGACATCATAAAAACCCAATAGCAACAATTAGTTCCGAAATTGTGAAAAGTACAGTGGAACTATTTTCCGTATCGCAAGATATCACCAAGCTATCGAGTGGGACAGGCGGGCATTTGCCGCCTTTTATGCATTACCTCATACGCCTACGCAAGAGGGACTGCGATTGAGCGAGAGATCTACACCACGATGCGCGCGGTTGCCACAAAATTTCATCCGCGAATAATCGAAAGAAGCGAGAAACCGCGAGAGAGAAGTGCATGATTCACTTCACTGACTACAATGTCTAAATATTTCAGTCGAAAAACTTTGAAGCAACCACAGTGATAATTGAGGAAACGTATAAGAATTGAGAGTAATTTCTTTAATAACTCAGAATTTGGGCCACATTATAATGTTTGTTTTAGAATGTCAACTACATTGATTATACAGCAACAAGTGAGATATTGCATTTTAACCACTTAAGGCCCGGTGCTACCTTATGGAACATTTAAGAAACTTTTTGATTATGCCCATAAAATGTAGTTCTGTGTTTTATGTGATTCTCACAAGACATTTTTGATTATCGGCAGGTGCAAATGATTTGTCTCTCCTCCTAACCTTCCAGACCGCCCATGGGACCCACCCAGTGCCCTATTCAATGTTTACTTTTGCCGTTTTCCCTGGTGTAAATCGACATGGAACAGAAACTGATTCACTCCATCTAGTACCGAGGTTAAGAATGAGTGGATCAATACCTCCGATTCCCCATATACCTTCATCGTATTCACACAGCCATATATTTTACTCTACGCACATAACAGAGTTATTTTTAGAAAATTCATTGATCAGCTGTGTTTAGCTGGAGATGAAATGCTTTTTTCTGAGAGGCAGGAAATGTATTTTCATATGCATAGATGGATGCGAGTGTTCAAAGGGATAACCGCAAATACTGGAAAATGGAAGAATGTGGAGGAATGCGGTCTCACAGCATGTCTTGGAAGAATAGGGTACGACAACTTCGGACAGTCTACCAAACAACACCCAAAACTTTTAGAAAAGTAGGAGGAGTCCTAACCACTACGCTATTGTTTTAATGTGTATTCAAAACAAAACCCATGAACGGAAATAAGTCAGTCTGTGCGGTGTTTTCAAAGTTATGGAAGCGGAAACATTTACAAAATATATTTACATCACGTCCGCGTGATATTGACAATTCAATTTCAAGCACAGAAAATAAAATGAAAGCTCTTGTAAGTTCCTGAGCGATTATTTTGCAGCGGTGGTTGTGGTAGTGAAATCCCGAGGGATTCATGAATGCTGTAACTTCGCTATTGTTCTCCTGTTGCCTACATTCTTCCGCCAGCATGCGCTTTATATCCCCCACATATAATGGTAGAGCCTTAATTTATATGATCCTCATTTTAATTAATGAAATCAAAAATATGTTTTGAAAAACGAGAAAAGAATATTAATTTTTTCCAAATTGCAGGCTACAGTAAATCTTCATATCGACAAAACACATAAAACTTAAAAATGCATTAAGCAAAAGTATAATGTTCGTAATATGTCTAATTCGACTCTTATTCAGGGGCCTAAGATTTTCTTCTCGCGCCTGTCTTAGCAGCGTTCTTCAGTTTGTCTCGATAAATAATGTAAGAGTGCATTTCAACGTCATGTTTGTATAAAAACTTTCTTGCTATTCTTTGGTTACGTCCAGCACGTGAATGTTACTTCAAACAAGTTCTCTAAATGTGTGGCAGTGAGTACCGCCATTATCGCCGTTAAGTATGTAGCGCTAGGCCTGTCAATAGACACTCCTGGCGCAACAAATGTATTTCCTGTATCACCCACAAATGAGTAAAATGCCGATGTCCAGAGACCGACCTACTTCCCTGATTTTTGCACGCATGCTAACACTCATATACGTTTATCAACAGACTCTGAGAGAGAATTTCATAATATCGGCCAAGTAAACAAAGAGCCTATAAATGCACTACGAAAGGACATTTACGTAATAATATATTAACACGTGACTATGAAAGTCGATATAGATATATGTGTGTGTGTGTGTGTACAGCCACATGGCACATACCAAATATATTAGGACTTTTTAAAAGTATCGTGAATTATTTTGTACTTTAAAAGAGTAAGTCAATATTGACTCCATTAAATATTACATATGTATATTGCTGTACATATTTCTGACAATATTGCTGACACAGGAATATTCCCATTTGGGAGAAAATGTGGGTGCAAAAATGATTTCAAGTTGGGTGTAAGGATTCAGCTGTCTTGGGATGTAACAGTTTTAAAAACGCCAGTAATTTCCACTACTAACAATTTCTCTTCCTGAAGATGGACATGCAGGGCTCAAACATGTAGAACAGTGTAATAAATTGGTCTGCCCTAAATTTATTCTAATATGTATATTGTTTAGGTTTTTTATTAGAAATAATTTGTAATAAGTTCACGCTGGCGATGCTACAATATAATATGGTCAGTTCAGTTCTGCAAATTATACCCTTAATTCCGGCCACAAATATAGTAATACTAAAGATATACTAAAAATGTCTATAGATCAAGACAGGGCCATATGTTTTACTGTGGGTTGAGTGTACCCGTACATCAAGCAGTTAACGAAGACATTCGTTTAAATTAAAAGTAATATTTGGTAACACAACATGGTTTCGAAACGTTAACAACATATACACGACACATGTAGCAGCACTGTATCTCTCTCTCACACGCACACACAGAACACACTACAACATAAACCAATACAACTTAACACTTGTCACTCTGTTTGACCAGATACAAGCCATAACAGCACTCCGCACGCAAATACTACACTGGATATACACATCGTAAGGTGTATACATGAATACTTGCTTTTACAACAGGATCGTTCTGAATTACTAACAAATTACTACATGTTTCGGAAGACACACGAATCGAATTCACGCAAGACTAAACTTATGGTTTACACATACAGCATCGCTCTTGATCCAGTACTTACCAGAGTAGCGGTATGAAGTACATTCAGCAGTGTTTAATAGTGGGATTAAGCTGACATAAGAAGAAGCAAACTTCAGTTGAAATATTTTATGCAAGGTATTCATTCATTCTGTAGTCTGTCTTACGACAGGTCCGTAGCCTCTTCCAAAGCGAGTTCTCCACACAGTGCGATCTAGTGCTTACTCTTTCAATTTCCAGTATCTTTTCTTTTCCTTAAGGTCATCCAGTAGCTGCTTACGTCTTCTTCCTCGTCGTCCCGTCATTTCTATCCTTCCTTCTAACTTTCCTTCAATCACGTGTTTCAGAAGGCAGTTTCTAAGCAAGATGTGACCAATCCAGTTACCAAGGTATAGACAATGAGAAATCCACACAAAAACACAACTCGAGTGACATGTTACCTTTTTTACTAACTTCAATATTTGCGTTTCCTAATATCTTAATTCTATTTAAGACAAGACATGCATTATTTCTACAGTAGTTTTTACAAACTTACGCGCCTGATAATGGCACCCGCTGCCTAATTACTTGGCGATTTGTGATATAAAGTAACGTCCGGGTTATAATTTTGTTTTACTACGCCATTTGGTAGGATATTCTAATGTTCAGAATAAGCCATGAGGGCTTGTTTCGGATTTATCCAGCGCGATTAGCCTGCCATCCTACGCTTTATGACTTACCCTACGTGGTTAATGAAGTAAAATTAATTAACTGAAAACTCGTTTAATTAGCCGAATATTTATTCCAGTTTATTAATAATTTTAATTACATGAGAGTATACTATCTTGTAAATTCATATCAGGATAAAAGAGATGTCAGACACAAGAAATGTTTCTAAAGAAAATTCTGTCAACTGCTGCACTTACAGAGCACTCATAGGAGAATTGTTGAAAATAACAGATTGAAAATATAGGTAGGAATGAGAGCATGGCCTATCTTGAAGTGATTTTCCAAAATTTACCGGCAGGAAAATGGGAAAATGTTGATAAGTCTTTGGACATGCGTCGAATATTGAATTTTAGGACGTTCCGATTACGAGGCAGAAATGCGTACTGATCATCCAAACGTGTCCTTCCTTAATAACAATTCAATTTAGATCAACTATTTGTTTATTTGCGTCCTGTCTCAACATCCTAATTTCCAATTACGATATCAAAACTAATACCTAAAATATAAACAAGCAACAAAGTAACAAAACCAAAAATGCAAAAAACACAATAATAACTATAATAGTATTAAATAGTTCTAGTATTAGTATTAGTATTAGTAGGAGTAGTAGTAGTGGCAGTAGTGGTGGTGGTGGTGGTGGTGGTGGTGGTGGTGGTAGTAGTTTAGGCTAATCATTTTTATTTTAGGTGTACATGCACATTCGATTTCTAATTAATAAATTCTTGGACACAGCACAACAAAACAGACATTATTAAAAGACCCGCTGTGGTCACCTATCACTGGTTGTTGTAGTCACCAAATGAATTATATTCGGTACAGTGAACTTGCCCGCTTTGCAATAGGAATGCGACAGACGGGCGGAACAACTTCCGTCACTCCGTGAAGCTTATTTCCGGTATGCAAACAAAACAAACCCTTATGTTGCAGAGTGCCTACTGTTCCTCCGAAATGTCAGCCTCAACCTACGAACATATATGATGTCAAAACGCAGACAAGCCTACATGTTGTGTGAGCCTGGTACCTATAATTGTTTTGCAAGAAGAAAGCCTGAAAACTAGGACAGGTCCTGTCCCCGAAACGTAGTGCGTAAAATATCAATATATACCATAAACGAAGTCAATGAGTTAAGACGCCATACAGCGTCTTCAGGTCCATACGAAATAGTGTTGTAACTGTGGGGTTCTGAAGACGGACACGATTACGGCTGTCATTCCTACTTCGTAAATGAAAACAGTAGAGTCGGACTGGTAACGTGAAACTTACCGAGTGATAAACCTGGGAAAAGACGAAGGAAATAAGCCGGGGGTGCGGGTAAGTACCTGTTTGAATGAATAACATAGGCAAAAACCCATCACACACTAATTGCATTACTTAACTAAATATAAGTTTCCCAGACTGCCGGATCATCCGCAAGGTTGGTAACCTTCTACTAAACACACGGTGTCACGTCCCAGAAGACTGTTACGGTGGAAGCTCTTTCACTGCGATTAAAAACATCGATAAAGTTTGCATTACTATATTTGGACGTACTTTCCCACATATTTTACTTAAAAAAGTGATACTGTGACGCTATAGGCAGCCGTTGTACGCTTTCACGTCTTGTTTCTGGATATTAGGGTGTACTTTTCGGCCGAGGATTCTTCCAGTCGCCTGGCCTCTACCTACACAGGACAACAAAAATAGAGAAGAAAGGCATATGAACCTTCATGGTCTACCTTCAGAGCACAGCTGAATAGCGCTGCAACAGTCCACTTGGCTTTGCAGATCCCAAAAGTATACAGAATTAAATATTTCTTAATTTTTGTTCTGTCTGTGTTACACGAAGAAGATAATATGGTGTACTTTTGCAGATCTTCTGGCTGCTTTGTCACCCTTTGTAGAACAGAGACCTCATATATTCCTTAAATGGACAAAAAAATTGGCTGATCTCCAGAAAAGCATAAAGAGGTAATGCATGTGCACCCTCCATGTCTCTCACAAATAAGCACAGACTTTGTAAATCCACTTTGAAATGCCTGCATGTACTAGGATATATAATTAACATCAGGACATTTACTTCTGTGTATCGGACTTATCAGTGATTCGTGGTTTCCCTCAGTCACTCCAAGCAAATTCCGGGGTACTTTGACTAGTCCATGGCTGCTTCATTCCAAATTCTTCCCAATTCATCTTTCACAAATTACCATAAAATCGGCAGTATCATCCTCTAATCTGAGAAACTCTGAGCGTCGTAAAATCAACCACAAAAACAGAAAAAAGTCAGACATAAAACAGGCATCTATTACTGCATAAAACATTTGAAATAAAACGAGTTGAATTCAAATTAAAATTGTATAAACACATCACATTTTTCGAAATTAGAAATTGAATTTCTCCACAAAAGGGACCCGCCAAGTAGAGTTTAATTCTTGCTTTACTCACCACCCCTCACTCCCTCCACTCGCGCAAGCATTTGCGACCTTTGTACTATGTTGTTTGTGGCGCACTACGGTCACTAGTGACGTTTTGTAGTACAGCATTACTGTTTGTGGCGCACTACGGTCACTAGTGACGTTTTGTAGTAGAGCATTACTCTTTGTGGCGTACTACGGTCACTAGTGACGTTTTGCAGTAGAGCATTACTGTTTGTGGCGCACTACGGTCACTAGTGACGTTTTGTAGTAGAGCATTACTGTTTGTGGCGCACTACGGTCACTAGTGACGTTTTGTAGTAGAGCATTACTCTTTGTGGCGTACTACGGTCACTAGTGACGTTTTGCAGTAGAGCATTACTGTTTGTGGCGCACTACGGTCACTAGTGACGTTTTGTATTAGAGCATTACTGTTTGTGGCGCACTACGGTCACTAGTGACGTTTTGTATTAGAGCATTACTGTTTGTGGCGCTACTACGGTCACTAGTGACGTTTTGCAGTAGAGCATTACTGTTTGTGGCGCACTACGGTCACTAGTGACGTTTTGCAGTAGAGCATTACTGTTTGTGGCGCACTACGGTCACTAGTGACGTTTTGCAGTAGAGCGTTACTTCCACATGCTCGTTATCATCACACGCGCTGTTACAGGCAAGACGTTTTCTTAATTTAAATATGCATGTACGTACGTGTGTATGTATGTATGTATGTATGTATGTATGTATGTGCGTGCGTGTGTGTACGTACATACATCCTTATGTAGACCTATAATATCAGTCAGTCTTGTCTCCAATTACTATCTTTAAAAATGACGGAGAAATTCGTTTTAGTTTAAAGAATAATTTTAAGAAATATTTACTTCCGGAAAGACTTTTAACAAATGCGTCCCTTTAAACGAGGATTTATTTTATTCAACGTCTCGTTACGTTCTACTTCAGCTAATAATTTCCCCCAATTCTTCGAAAGAAAGACTCGTAGCAATTATAGATTAATTCGATTCGATTCGATCTCGCCGGAGTGACTGACCGACCTTAAAGGTACTTTTAAAAGCAAGTTAAATTACTGGGAGTTCATAAAGAGAAAAATTCCATTAAATTAAAGCGGAAGTACGAGAATAAAAACAAACGCATTGACTGTTTTCTGAAACATCCTTCAGTGCTTCAGAAAAATAATTCAGTTCGAATGCATTGCAAGACGTCGTTTTGTCTATTTTAGAATTTCACTAGGTATTTGTAATATTTATTCACCATGAATGATCTCACATTTTTAAGTACTGCAATTACCAAGATATAATAACTGGGAACCATTCATGGCCACAGGTTACCCTGGCTTTTGAACCTGTTCCTAACTCAGTCATGAGAATAGTCCAACACTGTAACGAGATAGTGACAGCTTCTTTAACAGTAAATAAAGCAGCCCATTTTCCTACTTTCACTACTCTGCTAAAGGAACTGACGCCAAGATGTAGAGAGTAGAAAGGATATAACGCAGTAAAACGTAATATTCAGACTATGCTATTTATTTGGAACACCTAGAAATAAGATTTGATTTTAGAAGCGCTATAATAATTTGCACATACTTTTGAGCATTTTCCTGTCGATCGCTGTGTTCCGTGAAAGAAATATTCCACATACCAAAATAATTCAATGAAAAATATTTTGAACAATTTAAACTACGGGTTCTTGGATTAATTCCATTTTGCTCCAAAGGATTCCCCTCTAATGGTGCAATGGTGTTAAAATGAAACGGAAATTTGTATATATTTTAAACATCGCATCGTACAAATATCGACATCTGACAAAATGTTTATATATCATACAGATGTGAAATCCTACGCAATTTTGTGACATAGGCTGGTATGACAATGTAAATTCTCCACTAAATTTGTATGTGTTCCACAGGATAACACTGTAAACATTTCGTCGAAGAGGGCACATTACCAAAATTCCAGCCCAAATAATTTCGCGGTCAGCTTACAAAACACAAATTTGGGTACGTGTACCCCATAGCTTTAAAACTTTCAATATGTCATGTACAGTAAATTATCTAAATATGCACAACGAGTGTTAATGTATTATTTTATGTCATCAGTACTGTTAGTTACGTTATGTTTACAACAAAATATAGGGCTATACATTTTATACATCAATTTTTGTATTTTCCCTGTCAACAATAGATTGACAATGCAACACAAGAACAACAAGAAAGAGAGCCAACAAACTCACATGAAAACAGTGTACTGCAAATTAGAGTTTACCTTTCCTCTCCTGTTACAAAATTAATCATTTTACGTGTACGAATGTATAGGGGATAACTCTGTTTCCTGTGTTTCATCAACAAAATTAATGTGGTGTAAATAAAAAGTTTTGTTCAGATAAAAAAGTGTGATTTAATATCGTGTATAAAATGACATACTTTTTATTCACACACACTCTACACACATCATCATCATTGCTAAAAGGGTGGAGAAAATTCATTTGGACTGCACCATACATCACTAGTCGGTGTTTCATTACATTTGTAGGTCAATTGCTGTATAGTCCTAATACAATACAGCCTGCAAGGAAGAAAGATACATCATCATAAGCCTACCCTCGTTAAAAAGAACTCCGTTTAAAAACAGCGAATAATAGCATCACTGAAAATATTCCCGGACAACACTTTATAAGCCTAGACAGAATGAATATTCCAAAGGATAGTTTACAAAATAATGCCAGTTTTGAGCTTCATAGGTTAGGAACTATGTCAAATATCACATCGAACTTGGCCCACTGTTCTTTCATTGCTTAAAATAGCATGACCACTTTATTCTTCTAATTTGCGATTCATCGCGAACTAACATTGTTAGAATCAGCTGCGCAAAAAGTAGCCAGGTTTAAAGCAGAAAACAAACAGCTCAGTGGCTTTAGGAAAAGTTTGGTGGCTGTGCTCTAGAGATAAGCCCAAATTTGTGCTCCTGTTTCGAATCACGTATGTGGTTGCATGAATGTAAAACGTTAACAACCAGCCTAAGAAACTGCTGTACGAATGCTCGTTTCGATTTACTGTAGGCTCAATGTGCTGAAATTGTTGTAAACCTTGATTTTGCATACACACAAGGAAACCTGCACTCATCTCCTAATCCACTTAACGAATTTAGATTAAATCGAGTAAAGGGAAGACTAGGTTCAATGTCGCAGAATTTTATTTCGGCCAATACTGGTACAATATAATCCCACTTATTAGTAATCTCAGAAGGATATGTTATTTCTTAGACACAGCCCGTGATAGCAAAATATAAACTTCATAAAAATTTGTAACTTTGGTTAAAATATTTTGATACGACTTTTATTCTAATAAATACAAACACTAATGTACGAAATCATGCTTCGTGATCCTCCACATTTCATTGGTTTTGTCAGAAATAGAAAAATAGAATTTATTACTCTAATTCCTATAATCTATGTTATGTGTTCTGCTGCCTACTTATATCGTGTAATACATATAATTTTTTTTTCCTTTCTTCCTTATTTGCGTCAATGTGCACTTATTTCCTTCAACAGTACGGGAGATACAATAGCTACTGTTAAAGACACGCCAGCATCGAGGCCTCAGTTGCTACTACAGTAGTCGCTAGGTGTTACAGAAGGGAACTGAATGCAACACTTCTGATCTTACATTTAAATGAAAAGAATATACAGGGTGTTTCAGGAGGAACAGTAAATATTGTAGGAGGTGGTAGTATGGACTATTCCGAGTAAATAAGTTCATATAAACATGTGTCAAATTTTCAATGGGTGTGGAGATACAGCTGTTTGAATGTTACACATAAAAAGCCTTACAAAAGGTACGAAGGAAAGACACAGGACTTATTGATTGCATTTATTGATTATGTAAATGATCTCAATAAATTGCAACAGTTCAAAGTAATTGTTCAAAAATCCCACCATTGACTTCAATGCACTTTTCAACTCTCTTGGCAATACTACGTGTAGCTCTCCTGAGGTCGTCTTGGCGTTCTGTTTTTTTGAGGGCAGCACTATTCATAATGCGAGCGACCAATTCGTCCCTTGTGTTTACTTTTTCTTTGTAGAATGTTAGATTCAGATGATGTGTCACCAGACGGCTATAATGTGCAGGGGCTCCATCATGCTGCAAGACCATGCGCATCCTTTTAGCCAAAGGAACCTCCTCCAACAATAGTGGAAGCTCGTTTTGCAGAAAGTCTAAATACGCGCGCCCTGTAAGACGATTCGGTAACACAGCAGGCCCAATCAACTGAATGTCGATCACACCGCACCACACATTTACAGAGAAGCGATGTTGACTATTTCTGTCCACAATGGCATGTGGATTTTTGTCGGACCACCGACAACTTCAAACAGCTGTATCTCCACACCCATTGAAAATTGGACACATGTTTATATGAACTTATTTACTCGGAATAGTCCATACTACCACCTCCTACAATATTTACTATTCCTCCTGAAACACCCTGTATATCCCGTCATAGAAGAGGTACCTATACGAGTCTACAATAAGTTAACGAGATCGTTAAAGTACGCAAAATCACAAGGTGTAATTTTGAATGTGTTCTTTTACGTATATAACACGTATACCGAGATTAAAGCTTCGTCAAATTTAACGTGTTTATACTTGTGGATGTATAGGAATTTCATTTCTAGTAACAGTCCAAAATCAGCTGCCACGTTCCAAATGAATGGTTTGTTTTTTCTTTAAAAATTAAAAACAAAAATATTAAAGAGAGCTGCTACATTACAAAACGAAACTTCCGCTCCCTCAATCAATCTCCGATGCTACACCTGTTGATTAACCTGTATAAACCACCACCTTCCTTAAACTAAACCATTGACTGAACTGCAAAGACATTTTTAGTGACTACCAATATTAGAGTAGGTCCTGCAAGTACGATAATCTGATGCACATTCTTATATAAATATAAGTTACATTAATACATATACAGGAGGTTTATATTGAATAACAATATTATTTAAGTTGTAATAATAACATGAATGATCTCATTCAACGTCTTGACCATTAAAAGATTATATCAGGAGCATAACGTCCCTTTTAACAATGAACCTGTAGAATGAGGTCTCTGTCTTAAGCGATATTTCCTGGGGAATTAATGACCGCCTAAATCGGGGGACACCTACCAAAACACATCTCTAAATTTGTTTCTTTGCATCTTCGAACGACGTACTTCCACTTCAGAGCAGGCAATTAGGAAACTCTCGCTACTGTAAACATTTTCCTGTAACGTTTTACGTCTCAGAGAAAATGAGAGATACAAGCACAAGACACCAACGAAATATTCGGCATCTGCGTTAAATACTTTACTTTAATTTTATTGACGATGTAAATTGCTAAGATTATATAACGTTGGTTTAGACTGGTTGCAATATGAATGCCAAGCGTAGCTGGAAGGGTACTGACAGCAGAAAACCAAAATGATCAGGTAAAATCCGTCTCAGTGCCACTTGGCCCACCTCAAATAACACACGTCATTATCACCCTCTGTCTTACGACAGATCCATAACCTCTTCCAAAGCTCCACAAAGTGCGATCTAGTGCCTGCTCTTCAAATTTTCAATATCCTCCTGTTTTCTTAAGGTCATCCAGTAGCTGCTTACATGATCTTCCTTCTTTTCGCGTCACTTCTACTCTTCTTTTCATCTTTCCTTAAATAATGTGTTTTAGAAGCAGTTCCAATGCAAGATGTGACAAATCCAATTAGCCTTCCTTCTATGTCTTGTTTTAGGGTATTCCTCTCCTCCTGGACTTTTTGTAATACTTCTTCATTTCTCACAAGATCGGTCCAAATGATCTTATCCATTCTTCTCCAGTACCATATTTCAAAACTCTTCAGGTATTTCTGATCTACTTTACGAAGTGCCCAAGTTTCATCACCATACAAAGCTAGATTCCACTAGTTTCTTCCTTAAATTTAAGTCGAATTTAATGGTGTAAAGAGTCTTCTTCTTGTCGAATGCTGCTTTTGCCATGGCAGTTCTGGATTTAATGTCACTTGTACATCTTGCATCATGTTATCATGCTACCCAAGTAGTTGAAATACTCCACATTTCTCCTGTTGGTTTTGATTATAATTTGTACTGGGTATTATTGCTCCGAGATTCTCATCACCTCAGTTTTTCCACATTCATTTCCATTGCATAGCGTCTTCCAAATTCAAATAGCCTATCAATCACGCCACGTAGCACCGTTTCTTCCCTTGCCAGTAGCACAAGGTTATATGCATATTGCACAGTAATTGACCTCCTATTTTGAAGTCTCCAAATCCTTCAAGAGCCTCGTTGTTAAAGTACTCGCTGTATAAGTTGAACAGAATCGGCGACAAAGAGCAACCTTGTCTAACTCCTCTTCCAATCTTCACACTTCTTGTCTCCCCATGGTCCAGTCGTGCTTTAACGCTCTGATCATGTACAATTTGCTGATCAATCTTCTTTCGCGCCAATCGATACCAGTTCCCTTTAGGATCTGCATTAATTTTGTCCAGTTTACACAGTCAAATGCCTTCTACTAATCTGTGAAGCAAGCACACAATTTCTCATCTATGCAAAGTTTCGTTCTGATATTATTCTCAGTACCCCAAATGTATCCCTAGTTCCTCCTCCTCTTGTAAATCGAAACTGATCTTCTCCAAGTACATTCTCAATTTTTTTTCGAGCTTTCTTCTATGTATACTCGCTACTATCTTTACCGTATGTGCGATGTTCGATGCACTTTTTAACTTTTGGCTTCTTTAAGGCAATCAATATAACTTCAGTGAAATCCTTGGGCCACTCTCCAGTTTCATACATGTTGTTGATCAGTCGTTCCATTAGATTGAGACCATCTTCTCCGAACAATTTGAGTACATCCCAGGTACATCATCATCATCATTATCATTATCAGCATCATCATCATCATCTGTAGCCTTCTTATCCCTCGTCTTCTTTATAGCTTTTTCCACTTCACTGTGCAAAATTTAAGGCCATTCTAGTCTGCATCTACTTCCCTTGAGGTCCGACTTCTAGATTTTCTAGTCGATTAGCTCGATCGTAGAGCTCTGTAGTAACAAATGCAACCCAGGTTTCCGCGGTGACAGAACAGCGACTAACCGTCTGCTCCAGGGCACGGCCAAACCCAGACCAAGAATGCAAAATTCCGAGAAGAACTTTTTCTCTGCTAATATTAGGGGCTCCGTATTTTATTTTACAAAATAAATAGTAAATGCCGGGTCAGGGAGTTTAGTGTTAATGAATCTGGAGTAAAATGGACGAAATCCGATTTCGGACGTTCTGAGACACGTTTCATCCTTTATAATCCCCTTTTCATTTTTCATTCCAAGTTAAATAGTACTTGCAACTAAAAATTTGGATGGCTATACACGTATACAAAAAGACACTGCATGATTTCTGAGCAACATTTTCCGTCATTTGGCAGCTTTAAGTATCGTGTAACAAGTGTGGCAGAACGGTATTTATTCAATCCCAGGACGTGTAATTGTAACACGAGGTCTGAATTGAGCACTCTTTATATCATTTTATTATTTTAATTGTGTGCGCGATATTTGTGAAAACAATGTTATTAACTTCAAGGGTGAGCAATAGTACAAATTTAAGCTCCGTGGCCTGAAACAGAAAGCAAAGGGGGGGGGGGCGTTTATCTTCAATTATTCAGGTACAAGCAATATTTTAGATGTACCAAGCAGTCAGAAGGAATGCGCTTACAAGCGGCGATGCACCAAAAAGTTTGTTGTTAGAACAGGGTTCACAAAGCAGACACCCCAACGTACAGTCTCAGTCAGATGATTTAAAACTTCGGAAGTTTTAGCCAATCACAGAATCGGGAAAATAGCCGTTCAAGACATTGGATTCATTTCAGAGTCCTTGCGACAGACATATTAAAAGATGGCAGGACATTCAAATTTCGCAGAGCAAATAATTTAGTTTTTAATCATAACACTACACAGAGGTCTAGCAAAAATTACGCTTGTTACGGTTCATGTACTAGCAGACGTGTGGCAAAATTACTTTTGTGTAGGTACAAACTTGGATTAAGTAAACTGCAACAGTGAATTTAGTGCAAATAATAAAATTGCGTTATACAGTAATTAGAAAAGGGAATAAATCATAAGAGTGGAAAAAAGTTGAAGCAAAATCGCGGCAAGTTTTTATGTAATAACTCGTAACATACTCGAAAATCAGAGACGAGCGACGTCAGGGCCCCATAGATAGGTATACCGATTAAAATGAACCTCATAATTTTATCAAAGCTACAATCAACAGTGTGTGCTAAACACCTCATTTCGCATGGCGACGCTATTAGTCAGCAAGCCACTCGAAAACACGCAAATTCCCTAACAGAAAGCTCATTCTCCAATTGACAAGATAGTAGAGCCTACACCTTAAGTTTAATACTTTTGAATTCACCGTTAGTTGTCCTGATAAATCTTCTTAAGGTAAGCCCTTACTGGTGCCCAAACTTCAGACTTCATCCTACAATGTTGCGATGGAGATGAAAGAAGAAGACGTGGTAAGGAGCAGATAAATTGTTGGAAAAGAGGGTTTTAATTAGTCTGAATATTTACCTGCAGATTATGTACGGTCTTTTCTTATTTGTGGAGGCTGAGCATTCTCGCAATTCGCCACAGTATTCTTCAAGCATTCCTGATTTTTTAGATATAGGCTATTGATTTTGACAACAATTAAAATATATAGAATTTATTTCTACGTAATTCTACGTTCACAAGGCTTGACAAGGTTTCACAGCACATTATTGCACAATTTCTTCTTGTATCTCCTTCTACTACAGTGTATGTACCCTTTCTGACCTTCTAGGCCTGACCTAAAAATAACACTGATTTCGGAAATTTGGCAGGCGTACAAAATCTCTCGAGTAACAGATTTGAAGGTTATTCGAGGTTTGAAATGAGAACAGGGGGAAGTACAAAAATTACAACTGATCCTTATAACGTTCTTAAATACACTTCAAAATAAATCTAGAAAAGCATACCCTAATTTTCGAGTCTTCTTTGCCAGCATTAGGATACACAAACGGATTGCCCTTAAAGAACATCCTGTCTCTCTCTAAATCTACTCCGCATACGGAGAGTTCGTTGGTGTACTGAAAGAAGCCAAGAAGATCTGCTTTATTCATTAAGAGGAATTCAGACATTACATTTGTTACCAACAAATCAGAGTATTATAGGATGATTCTTGATAATCATTTTCCCAAGGCATCCTCCAGCTGATGTCAATAAAATTCCATATTCCTTGACATGATTCAGTAAATGTTTTAGGGTTAGTCCCTTAAATATAAAAGCACCCTGAATTACTGGCACAGCAGTCTAAGTACAAAAGTACAATCATTTTCATGCCTGTAAGTAGCAAGTTTCGAACTCCATGAATAGAATTGTTTGTGGAGTTGTTAACAGTCACTTCGCCAATCAAAAATTCATCACGTTTTATAAAATCCAAAGGTTCGTTAACAGCTTCACTATGACCCGCCTGTATGAGACAACATTTGTGATATGTCCATAGGTTACCGTACTGTTCAATATAAATTTACGTCTCTCTGTACAATGAGAATTTCCAACATTAAGCTGTTAAGTAACCTCAAAATGAATGTGACAACAAATGCTATATTAAGGGGAACCCATTATTACATACTATAGTTACACTTTATATGCATTCACTATATTATTATAATATCCTTTTATTGTAAATAAATAAAAATCTTAACAACCAAGTATAGTAAAAATATTCAATTATGAACATAACTTCATGATTAATGTTAGAGACAATATATAAAGAAATATATTCTATTGAGCCTCTTCGCTTCACGAGGTAATTTTCGAAAAGGCAAATACAATTTATGGATTATAAACTATTTTACTAAATTTTGCTCGTTTAGGTAGATTATTAGGTCAGCATAACTGAAAAAATAATCGCCTTAAGGAATTTCTCCATTGGTTTATGCGAATTCCACCTGCTTCCATAGTAGGTTCCAGAAAGAACACACCTACAGTAGTGAATGTCTAAAAAACTTGAGACAATTTCGTGAAGCTAGACAATAAGAATATAACAATAGCCGTCATGTCACTGTCACTTCTTACATGTATTTCTGCATGGATTCCAACACGCCGAAATTGCAAAGTTTTGCTAAATTCAAAGTAATGCTTTCCATGTGGGGAAGTTGACATTTCCATTGTTATTAGCCACAAACGTAACAAAATTTTTAGTTTTATTGAGGTCTCTTATATTTAAATTACAAAACAAAAATGGTGACGAGGCGGAATTATATCCTCCTTTTGAATGACCAACACACTGCTGTCGGAATTTGGGTAACATTTTGCACAGTATCTAGACTACAAAAGGGCGTTGGGCCGAAATTTTAATTCTAAAGGAACGGAAACTAGATCTTTATTTGGAAGTGTCAGTCCGATTCACTTATTACGATACCGTCCCTGTATTGACTCTTACGCTCATGAAGCCACAAGACACTTAGTCTAGTCCACCGTGAACACTGACGCTTAGTTTAACCGCTTTACTGGCCATAAACTGTTGCAGCGGATACGTGCTAATGACCGATTACCTGCTATTCACATTATTTTCCCGAGAGGAATCCCTTCCACGTTCCTCAGTACTAGGTATATTATAACGCGTTTGGAGACTGGAAAACGCAGCAGGCATACATCCCTTGAATCCTTGCATGTTTTTATTAAACATTTCCATTACGCAATTGGGAATAATTTTCCCTCCGTTCAATTCAAAATTCTTCCGATCTTAGTTCCGTGGTTTGCACTGCGAAAGTGCTTTTTCTAAGGCTTATATTTTTTCTGTCCCACTATGACAATACCAAATAATTTTATTGAAAAATACTGAATAACTTTTGTTCTCTTAGTTCCGCTTTACCACTCCGCAGCACCCCTGTAAATGACAAAGGGAGATAGGCAAAAATTTCTGTTAAACACTGTATCTAGATAATCGTCTACATCGGCTCTCCGAAACCACGCACGCTTCTACTCTCCTTGCAGGAAGTTCTCCTAGACAGCTAGATGTTCATGTTGGGGCAATATCCGGGGTACATTGTTCTGTGACAGTGTGTCATAAAAATCCAATTTAACAGAGACGTGCTGTGACTTGAGCTCTACACATTTCAAACACGAATCCTCGAAAAAGCTATTGGATGCATTGAATGATTCGGTATGTACTAGACTTACAGACATGAAGGAAAATAAATTTGCACTCAATAATTTTGGTCTCTTAAGCAGAAGATTATGCCACGTGAATGGAGAACTTCTGTGGTTTCGTTACAAGCGTATGACGTAGTTTTAAAACATCAGAACCCGTTGCTGTTGCAACCTCTTAAAATAAGGATTCGCCTAAGGATAATTTGGGTGTGGAATCGTTATTGGATTTTTAGTCTTTTAGCAATTAATTCGTAGGTGGAATTCATAGGAAATCCGTCAGTAAAGAAGTAGCTAAAACCTTCCAAGAAATGCCAACACGGGGCTATATAGAAATGAAATTTGTTGTTTTTTAAAGTAAACCGCTGCTGTGAAAATAGGTAAAAGATTATAATTAACTATGTTTTCGCAAACAGCCTCAAAGGGCTTGTATTTCCATTAAGAAAGCTGAGGATTTACAAAGGTTATGTGGAAGTTCAGGAGTATCGTCAACACACGTTCCCCCTTCCTGTAATGTAGCTGCTTCTTCAGATAATAGAAAAAACTACATAAACCTCAACACAATTGGCTTCACAACACAGTTGACCTACTTCTGGATACGTTTTCTTTTATTTTAACACGCAGTTGTAACTGTCGAGTTTATGCAGCATCGAGTGATATGACGTATTATACCTGTGAAAACAGAAGGGTAAGGAGCGCCACCACTTTTTCAGCATTTGTCTATAGCGACGGAATCACACGAAATCTATAAGGGTTACGTGGACCCACATGACGTTCTAACCGAGTACATACCGGAAGGGAGTCAAGCTGATACAGGCTCTCAGTTCATCGCTCGGTACGTGCGTATACATCTAGCTGGTTACAACGAGTTTGTTGTGACAACTGCAATGACGCAGATTTCCTCAGGATTCCCACATATCGTACCTACCACTAAGCCATTTAAAATCTAATGAAAAATGTTTAAGTCTTAAAACGGAAGGTTGTTACAAGCATTCATAATTTCATTTTGAACATGTTCTGTATAGCTTAGTAATATCCTAATTACATATTTAGGCCGAGTATAATAAAAAGCCCGGCCTATGATAAAGATGATTGTCTCACGTTGGAATTATATCGCATGGCCTCTTTGTTTTTTTTTTTGTTCTTCATTTGTAACTGTAAAATTACAATTATTTACTAGGTTAGACATATCATGCCTCATCTGTTTTGAATTAGGGCTGTAATATTCAATACTACTTAAGGCTACGAGACTTTTATCATCAACAACAATACTAAAAACCTATCGATTTGTTGCGTAGTGTACTGAGACTATTGTAATACCACTTATCTGGTACTCTCGCCACACAAACATGTCAGTCATGTTATTATAAAGTTTTTAACTATTAAGTCAACTACGCCACAAGAATATACTTTACGCCTTACCATATATATATATATATATATATATATATACCTCCACAACTTCTTTCCTGTGGAAATATACATTCAGTTGTCACTTCGACAGACTTATGGATCCATGGAATGTATGTATGTATATATGTATGTAGGTACGTATGTATGTATGTATGGTTCGAATACAAATTCGGGTATCATTTACGTTAGTTGAAATAAGGGGCGCATCCTAAATCAAAAGTCCCCAAAATCGTATCATTGAGCATTATACGAGTATAAGCCTTCTAAATGGTAAGCTTGTGATATGGTTTGTAACTACTGCAGCACTCAGCTCTGGACTTAATTGCTATGCACGATGAAAGACTTCAATTCATGTGGATATTACAAGCATTTTAAAAGATATGAAACTTGTGATAACAAACTCATAGAACTCTTTGAACAACAGGCTCTGGAAAATACAATTACGTAGTTCTTTTACGTTTAATGATGTTGCTATTGTTAAAGTCATAATTTACAATAATTATTCATGTAGCAGGCTTGAAGAGCTTCCTGACTACACACAGAATACAATTAATGTAAACCACGCAAGCAATGATAAATGTTCTCCTTGTGGTTCGAACAAGTGAAACCTGATGTACAGCCCCTTCATCTATCATTCAGTTAAACTTTTTTCCTGTGTTCTTGAATGTCAAAATGCCTTGCTACTTATCACAGTGTTATGAAAGTAAAGGAAAACTCTTTAAATGGTTGATGACACGCAATTCTAACCATGCCACCACATGCACTGGGTGGCTTCTTCCAAGTGACTATGTAGATTAAGGATAAAAAGCAAGCAAGAACACAAGCAAACAAATAAACAATTAGCCTGCCAGTTCAGACTAGTTGCAAACATGCAAAATGCTTTTACTCTGGGACTTGACAAGAATATGGGCACAGAGGGTTACTGGGGCTAAACATCAGGTCACAGCCTGGCAAAATTCTCTCCCTATTGTGGATTCCATTCTCAGTTGTTTCGTGCGGAAAACATTGCTTCGTACTGGAGCAGGTTTTCTGTACATTATCATCTATAAATCTCCTTAGCACGTAAAATTTTATGTATAAAAGAGTTTTCGTCAGTGTACAGTAAACACCTGGTGTTCTTATGATATTAAAACAAGACACGGAACATCCGCAGAGTGGTGTAACACTTCTGACGCATTCGCTTTGTTGTTGTCCCTAAATTTTAAATTCGTGAATAATTTCAAGAAAAACACTATGTATTCAAGTATTTTAAATGTCTCTGCACATTTTACACAACACACTACAAGATATCGTCGTATTTTAGCAACATTTTTTAAATGAATCGCAAATGTTTGTTTTTTCGCGTGGTAGACATCTTGTCCTTATTTTTAATTGAAAGCAACTTCTGCTTTCTTCTCATCTTAGCAACGGATATTGTTATAAATGTATGTAGATATTTACGTAAAGTGAATTACTTTGGCCGACTTTCACTTAAATTAAAATGTGTTCACAGGTTTTAGTAAAAATGCCCAATACATAATTTCACAAATATCAGTTCGGTGGGATTCCACTTATTCCATGCGGTCATACAGATATGACAAAGTTAATACTTTTCGCAGTTACTTGCAAATGCACTCAATTAGTTCTAAAAACGGTCTTGTGGGGATAGTGATAAACCTTCGGTTTGCATAAAGAAAAATTATTTCTTATACCATGTGAAGGCCCATTAGGATCTCAATAAGGACCCTGCTCCACTTTGTTACATTACATTATAAAAGCACATGTCGCCT
Organism: Reticulitermes speratus; assembly: GCA_021186555.1. Lineage (NCBI taxonomy): Eukaryota > Metazoa > Arthropoda > Insecta > Blattodea > Rhinotermitidae > Reticulitermes > Reticulitermes speratus. The sequence continues at coordinate 32,613,756 of JAJKFL010000001.1, read as the reverse complement.
GACTGTTGTACGATAGGAAATGCCTCAATATAGGCTGTTCCATTCAATTCTAAAGAGGTTATATGTTTACAAAGAGTTGCAGAAAGGAAGGATAATGCGAGATAAAAACAGAACTGCCAACACAACACAATCTGACTACAGAAGGCACACCAGATTCAAGTGCAGCGGCGAAGGACGGATAAAGACTGGGCCCGGACAGGTGCATAACAAGTCAATTCTGTTTTCTCGGTCGGCTTGCGTTTGTAGTCCGAACTTTAGACAAAACAGTATGGACGATAACAACACAACAAAACTGATACCGGAATTTCGTGTGACAAGTCTGAACTTACGTGTCGAGTCCGTGGTTAACGTGCGACAGTCAACTGTCATTCTTAAAGATGAGCTTCAAGACACCGACCCCAGTTTGTTGTAATATTAAGCGTGTGTGTCACATTCAGTGAGCACATCAAAAAAGCAACATAACAACACATTACCGTCGTCAAAAACTGAAAGACCTGCTCAGTTCGGACCAAAAGCAGCTGCAAATTGAGCAGTTGTTTTACTTTTGGGTTCTTCTTTGACGTCAGGTCGATTTAGTGCAGAGAAAAACAAACCTATCGCTGGCAGAAGCAATCAAACTTACAAAATTAAAAAGTAGTAACAAAGGTGTTCAAACATAAACATATGACACTAAACTGAAGTACATACATATTCCAGTTGTACCTAGTTGAATAAAAGTACACACAATTATTCCCAATCATTACATGAGGCATTTTTGTAATTTTTTAAAATTCTAAACTTCAACTTTTATTGTAGAAATATAATCTAGGAACTTATTTACTGGTTTCGGAGGAAGGGATGTCCGACAGGCCTAAACAACCTCCCCAATTATAACCATTACATTCTTGTCTTCTGATAATACATAAGAACTTCAGGCGACGTAAAATTACTCTTCTTCGAACATTCTATATAAAGCGAAATAATAGGGCCCGCGTCAGAAGGGGTTACATAAAACCAATGGTCGAAAATAAGCCCATCTTATATTTTAATACCTCTGAATTTGTCAGGAACAGACGTAGAGAAAGGAAGCAGGAGGACAATCAAGTCTGAGTCGTTGCATTAACGATATGGCATTTCTAGGCTGTTCGTTTCATTGTTTAAAATGGGTCCGCGGGAAGCAGTAACGTTAAACAGCGTCAATAAGAGACATCTGCCATCCTCTCAGACAGTTATACGTCAAATAATGAAACACTTCGCAACCCCAAAACTTCTCAAACACCGCCGGCAGTTGCAATCAAGTACAGAACTGAGCTAAATAATGTTATTCTTTTATATTTAATTATCCTTGGTATAAAGAAACGTGACGCCATCGTCTTAAACATGTAAAAGACAGTATATTCTCTGACATGCAAAGAAACACATGAACTAAGCCCAAGTAATGCAAACCTTACCAACTGTTTTTTCTCATATCCTTCAAAATTAACCTCTCAACAAAACACGGATACAAAGAGGTAAAATTCACTCTATAGTCTGTCATGAAGGCACAGAGGGGGAGCAGAGCTATACCTCTACTCTTTCTTTAATAACTGCGCTAGATGGGGGTGGGTGGTTAATGCCACGCCCCTGCCACTTTACACCCGGGGAAAAGACACGGTATCCATTTTACAGGAGGCTGAGTTGGCCCCAGGACCGGTGTGGAAGGGTGTCGTAAATATCTTACACACCAGGATTCGATCCCAGGATCGTCCTGCCTCTAGCGAGTCGCTATACAGACTACGCTATCCCGGCGCACACAAAACACGGATATGTCAATAAACACACACAAAAACATCGACGTGCTCTCCGGCTCAATAAAGTGTACGTGAAAGTAAAAAAAGGAACAAATAACTTTATGTATTATTCAATATTCTAATTTTACACAAACCTGACTGAGAAACAGAATATACTGAACTGATGTCTTTCAGTATATATTATATAACTAGTAAAACAAAGGAAATATATTTAGCATATTCGTTGATTCAATTACGACAAATTTTGTTTGTCACTTGTCATTGTCAAGGTCAGCTTCTTATCGTGAAGCGAAAAGAAGTGTATGTTATTTAACGATACTTTCAACTGTTAAAATTAAATAGTATCGGTGACAGGTGAATGGATGGTGAAATAAGACTGACAGGGGAAAACCAAAGTACTTTGAAGAAATCCAGTCTGAGTACCACCTTTTCTACCAAAAATACCACAAGGACTGGTCTGGGTTTGAAATCGGGCGTCCGATATGGCAGTCCACAACAAAACCCAGACCTTCGTCGTGCGAAAGAAATTGTGTGTAACGTAATTTATGAGACAACTGGAAAAAAATTGCATTCATAAGGGCAAAAGTAACGATAAGAAGATAGAGAAGCTGATAAGTAATGTGTGTGAAATTTGAGGCCCTTAGAGCTTAACCATCGAAGTGGTGTCACATCCCAAAAGACTGAAAAATCTATTATATATTTCAATATGTATGTCCATGCCAATTATATGGAGTGTATCTCATGTTGGAAATACCATCCTTGACCCTCGTACCATTTCTTTATTATGTTATCTATTTATTTATTTATTTATTCGTATGTGTATTTTCCAGTTTGATTTAAAACGTTATGTAGAATGCTAAGAATAGGTTTCTCAAATTTTTAAAAACTTACAAGACATATTAATTCAGAATTCGAGAAAAAATATTTAAGGAACTATTGAACGAATGAGCTAGAATGTCTACTTGACCACGATGATGCCCATCTTTCACTGATTTCCTCCGTTAACCACCACCATTACTGCAGTTCTGTGTGTGACTGTGTTCTGGTATCATGGTGTAACATGTCATTAATGTATTCTGGAGCTGAGATTACCTCTACAATGCATCGGCAGGCTTTTTCTGCCTCTGAAATTGACTGAGAATATACTGTTTGTACTATTTTACCCGAAGGCAGAAACAGAACCAGCGTAATTCCATACAATAAGCAATACCCTTACACCGCATTAACATTAACCTTTTTTGAATTTCGGTATACTATTGTAGTCATTAGGCCTATACAAAAGGCTATTCCAAACAAATATCAAAGCATAATCGATGTAAATGTAGCGTAATTAAATAAGGCTACCTTAACGTCAGTGGGACAGTTCAGTGCTGTTACAACGTTTAGTACTGTTAATATTGACTTCGCTCAAACATGGTTCAAAATGTATGTGAATGATAGGCCTGCAAACAGAGGCAAGCCTGCAAAAAAAATATGTGGTGTAGTCCAAATAAAACATTGCGATGCTTAGCTATTTGAACTGTTCCGATAACAAATTAACCACACATTTCACTTCTAATGAGTACGATACCTCTGCACAACAGTGAACAGTGTACTAGGTATTACGTAACATGACTACATCTACACATATGTTCTAATGATTTCTTTTGCACTCCAGTCAGTATACAAGGATTGCTTTTCGTGATGTCAGCATAAAACTGGGAGTAATATTAGAGAATAAACTTATGTCTGCCTTCAGACGACTGAATCCCGTTTTTTTTTCGAATGAAACCCAAAAATAGTGACTCCTGAATTCACGCAACAAAATTTCCATTTTCTTTTCAGATAACCCCAAATCTCCTACCGAAAGTAATGATATATAAACTCATACCACAGAATATTCGCTTCGTTTTCTATTATCTCCAACATTTGTATCGGAAATTATAACCTCTAAATTCGTACGAGAGAATCAGATGTTCTCCCTCCCTTTAAAGCTCAAAATCTTTTAACCATTACAGCTGTGTCTATGTGTATACGAAATAATAGCCACTTTGTTTTGGAATAACACAAATGTCGTAACGAAATTTTGACTTCCACACTTTTATACAACGGAATTTTCACTTGGACTCAGAGTATGAATATTTATTCTCTCCGTAAAAAATAGTACCAGCTAAAAAGCAAGAAACTCTCCACGTACCCTGTCTTCTCTTTTATCCACAATTTAACATCTGTGCGTCAAAACAACAAATCTCGAGGCGTCATTCTTTGGGTGTGCTATCGAATATGATGGAACACGATCAAACGTCTAGGTGTAAGGATTAGCTAATATATTCTCTAATCCGGAAATCTCAGTTCAAATGTCGGCAAAAAATCTGGCTACAGTAAATAAGGTTTTACTCAGCTCCTTTAGGTAAACAATACGTCACACCTTAAAACTGGTAACCACCAGTTCTGCATGTCCGTGTCACAACGCTACATAATCTGATACTTCATAAGTATTCGATAAAACAACAAATAAAGAGTGGTCTAAATGACACAATATGTGACAAACTACAGACATATTTGCAACTTTAATCCATGAGGCAGTTCGCTCTTGAAAAACTGAAAACCTTTCAAATGGCCAAAACTTTTCCCGCCATTTGTGAAATCCATTGTTTTATTAATCTTGCGGTATTAACAAAAACAACACTCAACTGTCTCTAATGTAATTCCTGTTAATATCAATAATGATATCTAAGTTCTTATGACAGAAATCTAATTTGTGCTTTAAAAGCTTAATTACTAATGCACCCACACAATGTGACGATAGTACCTGCAAAGAAACATTTATCCTTCTGTCTTGGCCACATTAACGACCATCAGCTACAGCTCCCCTGCAAGTGTGGATCGTACGCTACCGAATGCAACAGAGCGCCATTCGACACTGTACTCACCGAGCAGGAGCGCAAGGCTGAGCAGAAGTACCTCGGCAACCATCCTATCCCACTACCGCATGACTCGCCGAGAGCTGCCTAGACCCACACTGACGATTCCACAGCCCCCTTACTGTCACCTCGAACATAGACCACCCGCCCTAGCGCATGCGCACCCCAATATCGTCGCGGCGCTTTAGCGTCCTGCCACTCCAGAGTGGTTACAGGTTCGTGTCTCGAGCGCAACTGGAATGTGTATTGATAAGCTATAAGTCGAATTGCGCCATTACCATAACGATCTAAACAGGGGCTCAGTGGCAAATTGTCTGCCTTTTAGTACTCCTGTTACGTCACAGTACATGGGCAACTAGATCATTTAATGACACTGTACCAGTCACTGATGTTATATAAATCATAATTATTATTATTGCCAAATATATTCTTTCTTTCTTAGACTTGACATCTTTCTACTTACTCATTGTAGGTGTAGGGGGTTAATGCTGCACTTGATCACACTCAATTACACACACTCGGTAGGATTCCTCTGGAGGAGGGATCGGCTGATCGCAGAGACCTTTACCTGACAGCACGCCAGCCACAAGAGACATACATAACCCCGGCGGGATTCGAACACGCAATCCAAGCGAGCGGGCCGCAGACCCACGCCTTAGACTGCACGGCCACCAGGATCGGCTTGCAATAATTCGTACATATATTGCAAGCCGATCCCGGTGCTACGTCTTCCTCTTGTAAATGTTACTAATTGTAATTAGTAACATTTACAAGAGGAAGACTAGCACTGTTTTGGAATAACCCAAAATATGTTCGCTTTCAGACACTGAAGACATGAAAATGTGTCATCCAATATGGCTCCACAGAACTCAAGGTACTTCATAATGCTTTAATTCCGTCAGTGCTTACTGGCCTAAGCAAACCTTGGGGAATAAACAATAAAAACACAACAACAACAACAACAGTCAGGACATCAGATAGATGAATTGTCCTGCAGTTTGGGAACTGGGCGGAAGACTAAACATTCCTCGCTCTAAAACAATAATAGCATGTTACGAAATATAAGACAAGTCCTCAAACTTGGCGGACTCTTATAAACAAAATAATAACTTTCGGGTTACATAAAACCAGGGGAAATTCTTGACTAACAAACGGCTATTAGCTATTCAATAAGTTCTTTGCCGCTTGGAGTTAGTTAAGACCATTAGTACGTTATGTAAGTCAAATTTACATCTATTTAAGTAAGCACTGTAACTTGAAAATCAATATAGGACAGGACGTACAAATCCGTCCAAATTCAACTTCGGTATTAAAACGAGTTCAGTGGTTAGACTCGCGCTGTAGCCACTTTATTGCCGTGGAAAGGTCTCCCGGTACCGCCTGGATAAGATGCTGTTCTGGAGGCAGTGGGATATCCAGTCAGGGTACGAGGTTCTATCCTCGGACAGTGCCTCCAAAAATGACTCCACAAACTGGAAATTTCGACCATTAATCTGGTGCATAAGTTACGAGGAACGTGCATTTGGTCTCTTTGATTAGAGCCCACTTCTATTTATTTGTTTTTAGTAACCGAAATTATAACAACAAGCAAAGTGTTTGGAAGTTTGACCCTTCTGGACAGAAGTGTGGGGTGAGTCACGCGTGAATAGTACAAAGAAAACGCACGCATAAGCTTGTTTTGCGACAAGTTTGAAGTAGAAACCTGCGCCAGACTGAAGCCACCGAAACTACGTCAGTTGTTGTAAGCAGAAGCCAATCACATTCAATTTGGATTTTTCCCGCAGATCCAGGTTTCAAAAATCTGAACACCTGTAACCAATTACAAATTTTCAATTTAACTTATATTCATGCGAAAGCGATATACCTCACTATGTAAGACGATGACAGAACGCAGAGCGATTCATCATGGATTTATTCTAGCTCAGCCCTGACTCGTTCTGGATTCATTCTCAATCCATTGTAGTTCAGTTTCGATACATTCTCAACCCATTCTGTTACATTCGCTCTATACTGCGGGCACATCTTAATCCAGCGTACAAATTTTAGTCATTGAATTCATCTTCAAATCGGATCTGTGTAACCGAGCATAAGGTGACTACAGCCTCTAGTTAATTGGCTGTAGTACATAAAGTTAACGTAATTAAAGAAACGTTGTACCTGCCTTACCTAGTAAAGTACCGTGTGGATAACAGTCTGCGAGCTGCGGTCTGGGGTTTCACCGTAAATAATCCCTACTAGGAAATTTTGCTAACCGACAAGCTATCCTACGAACGTAACTGGAGCCTCGGGCGTCACCAATGAGCGTGTGTCGACAGTTGCGGTGGAAAAAAGATGCGCAGGACATGTAGAGAGTGTAGGAGGAATGTAAAATACTTGGCGAATTTTGATCGGAAACCTCAAATGAGGTCACCATTAGGTAAATACAGATTCAAATTGGAGGGTCTTAAAGAAAGGAAGGATGAAACTGTGGACTGGATTTTATGGTCAAAGACTAGGTTCAGCTGCTGGCTTTTGTGCACATTTCGATGAACTTTGTAGTTTCGTGAAAGAAGGAATTCCTGATATCTATGTAACAGCCAGCTTTTGAAAGGCATTGTGACAAATTTGGGTGCAAATGGAGGTCATAAAACCTATATTCCACTGCAAGTAATTTGTCCCTACAGGTCGCCATCCAGGTTAGCAGCACCGATAATTCATTTGGCGCTGTAAGTCACGTCTTTCAGTGATAAATCTTTTATGGCACAACTAAAGTGATTTACCAATAAGCAACGCCCTAATTCCCATTCGTGTTAATTGTGGACGTCTTTATGTGCACCCTACCTGTAGCCTACTGTAAGAGAGAAATATGGATTGAAAGACAGATTTTCTGCAAGGGCCCAGTGTAATATACAAAGAAACAAAGCAATGCTTTTAACTATTCTTAAGTGCCGTGCTATGGCTTAGGCGGTTAGTCGCCAGCCTCCCAACGCGGAGGCCCGGGTTCGATCCCAGGTCTGTCCACGTGGGATTTGTGATGGACAAATTCATTCCACCGGTGTTCCATTACTCGGAAAAATAAAAAAAAACTAATCATCATATTCATCTTCGTCTTCATCACAGGGCTGCACAATAAAGCCTTAAGGTTGCGGTGCTTCCGTAGCATCTGCTTCGGGGCCCTTCTAAAAAAAACAATTCTTAAATACACCATTAAAAGAACGTGTGCTGGAAAGTAATTCCTCCTAAATTTTTACTTTAAAGAAACATACGTATAAATATAGCCTGAACTACGTTCAGTTCTTTAGACTTTCTCGGACCAGGGGCCCAATTTTAAACTTCTACCGCAAGAGGGCTTTGCGTTATGCTCGTAACCATGGCGGGCTGTAATACGAGTATGTCAGTGGGGAGGAAACAGCGTGCAGTGATAGAATTCCTGATGGAAGACAACCTGTCTCCGGTCGACATTCATCAGCGAATGAATATTCTTTATAGAGAGGAAAAGAATTAGCAGCACCGAAACTTTCAAGACTGCAACTTCTGCTAGAAAAGTCGTGTAGACTATTTTCTGGGACTTTAAAGATGTGGTGCTTTTATATATTATTGGATACAACCATTGAATATGGTCGGTACTCTGAAACACTGGAAAATTTGAAATTGCGACTTCGAAGATTTCGTTCGCACATGGAGTAGCCTCTCCTTCAACATGATAATGCTCGACCGCGCACAAGTGCGAGAACAACTGCAAAGATTCGACTCTTTAGTTTCATCGTATTGGATTTCCCAATATACATATAAGCCCGACTTTGAAACGTCGCATTCTCCTCTGTTTCCTAAATGGAGATAACATTGTAGATGACATTACTACGCGTCGGACTATGAAATCAAGACAGCTGTTGAGTTGCGGTTCCGTAATTAAAATTCACAGTTCTATCTTGACGTAGTCGTGAAACTACTTGAATTCTTGCAAAAGTATGTAAACTGCAAAGTGATTTTGTGGAGAGGTAAATTTGTAGAGGTGAACAGCAAAGTCCAGGAAATCTGCGTGTTTGGTTTTATTTAATACGTGTATCCATTTCCGTATAAAATTACGAGATGTTACGTTTCAGTAAACCCTCATAATTTGGTAGGGTTTATTTGTATAAATTCACGCAATTTTACAAACCCGTCAAAGCATTGAGCAAATCTGAAAACTTCACAGTACAAACATAGAGTCGAGCAAATTATTATAAATATGGCGAACACACACACGAACCCGGAGTGACAGCTTATAGCAATACGTCAACGTGATTGCCATGACAACTCAGAAATCAAGCAAGTATAAGAGAAGAAAATAAGGAAAGAATAAGAGAACATAAAATCAACTGAAAACGAAGAAATGTATAAATAAGGAAACAAATGAATAAAGTAAAACAAGAGAAGAGAAAGGAATGAAGAGGCAAGGAGAAACAAACAGCTGGAATACCATGTTAATGTAATCAAACATAGCCTATCATTTCCGAAACAACGCTGGATATTCTCTGGAACTGTTTGCGCAATCTAACCGAGTGCTTTGAACATGTTTGTTCTGGACGCTGTTTGTCGTCAAATGAATGTTAATTTACAGTGATCTGCAATGTATACCTGAACTACTGCCCTCGAGGCTGCGGAGTGGTGCAACATCTAGGTAGGTATGATCATCTGAATTGCATTAATAAACTGCCGAATGCTGTTAAAAGAACGGTATTATTCATTAGAAATGTCACCTACGTCACTTCCATGCAAGCTCCCTAGGTACACCATTCTAATACAGTTATTTTTGTATGAATACCTACAAACGACCACCCTGGACAATTTCTTCTTCTTCTTTCTCCTCTTCTTCCTAGAACCTCCAAGCCTATACAGATAACGTCTTTTTGCTTCTTTAATCACCTCCATTTTTTCCAAGCCATTTTCTACATATGTTCATTACACTATTCTTCTTGAAACACTGTCAGTAACGCTTGTCAAATTATGATGTTAAGTATGAATCAGACTTAGCCGTCATAGATTACGCTCAATCGGGTTAATCTCGAAAAGCGCAGTGGCAACAACAAGCGCTAAACCATTGCTTTGATACCGAAGATAAGGCCGTAAGGACATATAGAGGAACCGCCTGGAAAATACTAAAATATTAAAATTCTAAAACACACAAAGTTAACAATCTTAAAATTACAATAATGATAATTAAAAGTGAGCCGTTCCAGTTATAATTTCTCAGTTGTTTACACTCTGCAGGGGGCATGCATACAAACATCTGTCTCGGTCTTATATGATCCCAAGAGATTTCGTCCTGATGTAGCTTATGCAGTGTGTCGTGTCGGGCGGTGTAGTGTACCACAGCCATGTCTCAGTGGGCCCTTAGCAGTTGATATAACGTCATTAAGAAGTAAGAGAAAAGAAAGTAATTTGAACAGTTCCACTGTTTGTTTATAAGATCGTGCTATTTAATTATTTTCCAGGTATATAAATTCCCAGCTTCGAATGACAGGGGATGATGATGCTTTTGAATAAGCAGGAAACGGGTTGGAATAGATGAAGGACTTGCTTCAAGAAATTATATCTCTTACCTTGACTGGAAATACCGAGTAGGAGAATCGCCTGCCCGGATGGTCTGCCTCCTGAACACAAGTCTAAAGCGTCGCCGCTACACCAGTGTGCTAGGTAAGCACTTGACATTTTTTCAGCTCGTATTTCTCCAAGTACTTGACCATTTCAAAGTCTGATAAATATGAAGGTGAGATCCGCAGCTTTACACGCAAATTTCGAAGGTCAATCCCTAGACCTTCTGCACAGATGGCCTCTAGTCTGTGTGTAAAAGCGAATGGCTGGACGGTCACAAATATGTCAGCACTCAAATACAGTCACCTCTTAAAGAATGGCTCTCAGGTCGCCTAAGCCCTGGCAACTTCTAATACATGCAGCATCGAATAAGAACAGGAGACGGATATGCCTAGGGAGTGCTTAAGAGTTTGGAAGACGGGATTCATGGTTTACTTCAAGACACTATCCTAGTATCATGGACAGACAAGGGCAGTGATATTCAATCTGTGTTCCGCGGAACCGTGTTGCTTGGCGGGAGAATTTCAAAGGTTCCGCAAGAACCTCTCCTTCCTCATGAAATTTAGAAATATAATTTTAATAATTTTAATTGAGCTTACATATTTCTCCATTTTTGTGTATATTCGGCGCTGGGTTTGTCTTCATTGTAAATCACCAATAATAATTTTTTCATAAATGTGAATAAATATATTATTATTTCAATAAATATTTACGTAAAAGTTTATTTAATTTTTGTACACAAGAGCACAATTTTACTGTAAAGGGGTTTTGCGTAATTTCAAATTTATTGACAAGGTTACCACAATTATTACAAGTTTCAAGATCAATGGACAAAGGAAATCATAAAAGACCTCAGAATCAGTGGTCGCCCTGCAAAGATGGAGTTGGGTAGATCCGAAGTACAACACCGAAGTGCAACACCGATACAGCAATATATTCTGTCCCTTGTGTCAAGACAGACAAGCCACTTTGTTACCTTATTCTGCCTCAAATTCTTCTTCGGTTACCTAAATTCCAAATTTAATATCGCCACCCTATATTCTTTAGGTAGCAGCGGACATTTATATTCCCGACGGTTACAACAATTGGAAGCCACTGCTGAATATAAGTCTTTTATATCCTTGCTTCCATGCAATGCTGTCAGACAAGAATCCATTTTCTTCTGCTGAGGCGCCTACCGTTTTACTAGAAGGAAAAGAGGACTTTCTGTGTTAGATAACGTAAAATTCGATTTACCGATATCTCAAATCGATAAATATCTTCCATTTGAGTCATATGCCTTTGGTTTAGTCTCCAAATAATGGTGTAATAATGAAGATCAAAGTGCAAAAACGGATAGTTTCCTTGACACGACACAACTTTCTCCCACAATATCTTCTGCCGTTTTAACGATGAATTTATTGATATTTGAAATTTGAGTTTATATTTTTATGTCCGATAGTTATGGATGAATTTATAGGCTACATTTTGTTTTCGGAATAGAGTTCGGCCATTGTCCGCATGATTAAACTTGCGTGTTGGAAAACATATGTCTCAGTGCTTTCATACATGGCGGAATTTTTGGACACTTGGCCGACAAATATTACCGCCACAGCCAGAGTCCTGTAAGCCTACTAATGTTAGTCTATACCTGAAAGAGACCCAGTTGCTTGTACGAACCTCAATCAACGAGATATGGGAGGTAATTAATTCACTGCCTGCCACGAGAAGGGAAATTTTGGGGCTCGTTGGTTTGGAATCAGATCTTGTCCCTCGGGGGCCGAGCTTAATTTACCGGCACAGTGAGCAGTGCGATGCTCTTTTGTCCGGGATAATCGTAATTTAATTAGCTTCGTGATTGGGACGCGATAATCGTATCGATCATTGTGATACAATCGAAACGACATGTTGGTTGCCATAGTAACATAAGGAATTCGTTCAAACAATTGATTCGCAAATCAGAGAGTGGTACTGGGAATGTATCTCTACAACTGAGACCGCTGCTTTAGTAGATGAATTGTCAGCTGTAAATTCTAAAGTGGTGTTAATGTCAGTATCACGTTAATCAGTTCATTGAAGAGTTGACCCCTCGTGTTTCTAATTGATTAACAATAGAAAATGTTTTTCCAAAAACTGCTTTTTATGTTCTAGAATATAGGAGACTGTTAATTCCTTCATAGGGAGCTAAAAATACACACTCTGCTGGTCAAGAAGTTTACCTCTGTATGTAATTCGACGGCTCATTTTCCTAAACAAAGAGCCAGTCACTGGACTCTCTGCTGAGACATTTCATATGCCCTAGCATTCACCTTAATATTAGCCCTCTATCTACATCCAGGTCTTCTAAGACGTACATTTCAATTCATCTCTCCAGTCAGAACTATGAAATTATTTATGCCTCATCCCTCCATTGCATGAGTTACCTCGCCCTGCCCATTCTGTTTTACTTAGCACCATTACTCTAATAATATCTCGTAGAAGAGAATAAGTTATGAAGGTCCTTTTTACGCCATTTACTCCCAGCCTCTTGTTACTTTCCCTCTATAATGTCCAAATACACTTCACAGTATCTCGCTCTCCACCACCTGGATGTATGTGAATAACTTCGTCTTTAATGTTTAGATGTATCCTATGTTGAAGCTTTTTCAAAGCTTCGATCTACATTAAAGAAAATTCTGAAATCCGAATTACATCAGAAAAAAAGCCACGAAAACCTAAGGACAAGAAGAGCCTGAACCTATAATTTTCCCTGAGGCAAAATATCTATGTTTCACATCAGTGAAAAACAACAGACAATATAATTTTTAATGTCTCCTTCTGTACATATTTAGATAAGATTCAGGAAGACAGATGAATCGGAACTTAATGGTAAAAGATATTTTCTAAATGTAATCTGGCTGTAATTTCTTCATAAATAAAAGCAGTGTCTAAAAACGTTAAAGCTCCAAATACCAAAATAAATTACGGCATAGAAGCTAAGGGGGAGGTACTTGAAGACCAGTGAACAGTGGCTTAAAATCTAACACGGCTGTCAAAAACAAAGATAATGTAATGGCGATGAAAATTATAAAATTCTTGCAAACAATATCGGTAAATATAAAATTAAATTCCTATGCAATTAAATACAAGTAATTAATTAAATAACTTCCCGCATGAACTTCCAAATTAAGAGAAAGAACAAATAATTTAACAGCGTCTTTAGAAAATATGTTTCGTAGAATTCTTATTACGAAATATCTGCTAAGTAGGTAAATTGGTGTATCTGTAAAGGCCATTACTACTTTCCTATGTCTGACAATTTCTCTGTTCTAATCTAATATATTAGCATCTGCGCCCACCCCTAGAATAAATGTCAAATTATTTTAGTAGGATTTACTACTACGTGTAAATCAACCGATAATATTTCGGGAAAATATAAACACCATTCTTCCAAATTATATTTTAAAACAAATGTGAAACATTCCTAAAGAATGTCAGGCCGTTAATATTACTATTTTAAAAAATATATGTGTCTCTCTTGCACAATTTGACACATTTAAAAATTTTCATAAGAATGGGAGGATAGAATGGGCATCAAGAATTTCTCATAAAATGCCAGATTCCTTTCAATGCTGAAACCTTTCACAACGTGTTCACTTTCATTTAGTGTGTGTTGTTGCGCGAAACACGTATTAATGGTGCATACTTACAAAGGAAATTAGGTTTGGTAAACGTTCTTAAATGCCATAGAAATACAACAAAATAACGTGGAATATTTAGAAATGTTTTATTTTGAATTAGACTCTAAATTTGTCATTTTAACAGACATTGTCGATACATATGGGAATATCTTAAAGGAAATAGTTTATGAATTATCACGCATTTCCCTTCGAAAGTTACTTTGTCAATCAAAAAAGATAAATGTTCCTACAAATCCAGATAATTTTTCCTGAAGGCCATAACTTTTTCATCTATGAAAACTTCAGTCTATCAGAACAGTTTTCCCAGTGGAATAAATATATTCAGTCCAGTCGAATATACCAAAGGTCGATAAGAGCTAATACAGCAGACAATTATATTACGTAGATACGAATATCTTTTTCATATATGTACTTCGCTAATTTGCATGCCTCATAGGCACTGATATTCATTCACTACACACGCAAATAAAGTAGTTAAAGCCTATTGGTATCTCACAAATATCATGAATTATTTGTCCTTTTGTTTTATTGGATCCTCACCACACCCAGAACACTTTAAAGTATAAGTTACAGATTTTAATTAGTCCTATATCAAATCATACATATTAGCGTCCCGTCAATAAAAGCAAAACGTTAGATTTATATTCAACTCTTGTTAACAAAGGTGTCATATCAAAGCGTTACGAAAAATACGTTTAGAAGAATATTGCGTGATTAGACATCCTTTCCAGAAGTTCATCACAAGTTATGCAAGAAACCGCATATGACTGAGAATCCTGAACCGTTACTTCCTTCCATCCAATATAAATTTATACAGAGTTAAAAACAAAGTTTAGTGGGCTCAGAAATGTAGGATCAAGACACCAATTTATTTATCAGTCCTTCCAATGCAAATGTAACATTTAATGTCCACATAATGTACGTTGTTACGTAGAAGAACCTAATTCTCTTTATGGCATTTATGTGCAGAGTTATACTGTACAAGTTTGAAACTGAATTTCATTACAGGATGTTCTAAAGGTACACGTGAATCAAAGGCAAGAGTGGCATCAAAAACTGTGCCACCTGTCATTTAAATTTGAGGATGTTAGAGCAATGTACTTATGGTTTGCTGGTTGTTCAGTCAATCAATGAATTTCCATCCCGTTAAAGAAACCGAAAACTTATTATCTTTAACACAAAAGCCTGTAACTCTATCATGAGCCACACGAATTAATTCCACTAACTCCCATGTTATTTATTTAAGATCAATTTTAATAATAACTACACATATACGCCTCTGTCATTTAAGTGGTTTTTAAGTTCAAAATGTCCGACAAAAATTTCGTATGCATTTCTCGTATCTTAAAAACAATTTCTTCAGGAAGGAGAGTAATAAGAGAGTATCCGTTAAGAGTAGTCTTCCATATATTACCTTACTCTTAGGGCTTCAGAAATTATTTGGCACTATGTTTTAACTAGATTCAAAAAACCTGGCTCCACACACCAATTTCTCTGCTCTGATAGACCCCACACAACTTGCGTACATCCAAAACCTCTACGCGCTTAATACGAGAGCAGGCAGTGTAACTGAATTTTTGTTGTGCAGTTTTGGACAACCCTGTTTCTTCATGACCACTACCGTGCTCTGATATATCTCACAACCTGAGCGCATCCAATATCTCGCGGCGCGCAATATAGCAAATAGCAGCTAGAATATTACGCGCCTAACTTGGCCGGACAGCACAATACACAACCACAACTACACTGCAGCCAACCCTCCAACACTCCACATCCCTTCGCAAAACCAAAGGCAATAGCTCTTCCAAAAGAGACTGCAACGAATACTGCCCTTTCTTGACACATTCTTGAAAATAAAATATAAGGTTTCTGATCAAAATATTAAAGAGAAAAACTTTCAGTATATGGATTATGTTATTCAGTTACTCATCCAATTTAAAACTATATAATCACGAGCAATAATAACCGAGCTTCTTAAATTCAAAAGTGGCCTAATGTCTTATGATTAGCAAAAACATTCCATCCACTCTTTCTCATTAAAGAAAGAATTGTATGGCGGAATAAGGATATAGATCTTCATTTCTTCGTTTTCGCATCGTCCATTTTTTGACATATCATTCAAGCTAATCTTACTGGAGGGAATAGCGCAGCATTGTCAAATATTTTACCGAGATTCAGGAATTGCCTAGCTGCAAATCTGTCCCAAAAAATGAGCTGCAATAAATAACATAATCCCCTTAATAATGCATCTTTTTTCAAAACTGTTCAGCATGCTTACAGAGGAATAGCATATTTGGAAGACTCTTGTGACCCTTATATATATGTAAGAGTAGTATCTTCTGGACTTCATTTTCTACAAGTTCTTATTCATAATTTTTAAAAATTTGTGTGGTCAGTTTCCTGAATCTAAGTCTAAATGGTTTGTCTTCAAATAACATAAATAGCATATTGCCCATTTTTGTTCAAACACGACGTTTCAGAAACTGGATATATTTTCATCATCATAGTGAGACAGGAAAATTTCCTACTTAGCTGGGTGAGTTATAACACGTTCGTCTCTCTGAGTGTCTAGTGATGAAGTTTGGCTCGTTCTAACGCATACAGCTGAATATGAAATTGTCCTTCCATACATCTGATGACGGAAACAGATACAGCTTCCCAAACATTGTGACTGAAACAAATTAAAGACAAAGTGTCTTGCCCAAAATAATAGTCATATTTGCAGACACAGAGTTTCAATCACTTAAAATACTAAATATCTGGTTCCCGCTATTTAAGCACCTTGAGATTGGAAGCCCAGTGTTCAATATTCTGTAATGACATTTTCTTGCCTGGCTAGCGTAGTCGGTATGGCGACTCGCTACGGGCTGAACAGTTCGGATATCGAATCCCTGTAAAGGCAAGATTTTCCGCGCCCGTCCAGACCGGCCCTCGGGCTCATCCAGCCTCCTGTACATTGAGTAGCGGGTCTCTTTTCCGGGGGTAAAGCGGCCGGGGCGTGGCGTTGACCAGTCACCCCCTCTAGCTCCAAGGTGAAAGAAAGAGTACAGCTACACCTGTACTACCCCCCCCCCTCCCCGCGTCTTCATGTCCTGTTCTACGGTGAAATTTACCTGTATAATCCTAAGTCTCTGCATAAATTTTTTTTCTAGTGGAATACACAGTGTTCCATGCTATTATTTTAAATTTTTATGTTCTTTGTTTTTGTAACATTTTATGCTTATTTTGTAGTTTTAATATAGTGAAATGGAACCGATTTACACAAAAGGTATTACTTTATCAACCACTACAAAAATAAATACTTCTTTTTGCAGACGATCAAGTCGTGATTGCTGAATCACAGGACAGTTTACAGAAGGGAGTATTTACATTGCACAACATAGCAAAAGATTTTCAAGTGGAAACATCACCAGAAAAACCTAAAACGACGGCACTTTTACGACAAGACCCAGTCAGATGAAAAATCACTGTGGATAACAAACGTTTACAAGTAAACAATTTTAAGTGTCTCGGTTGCGCAATTTGCTATGAATATAAAACGATATTAAAAAAAACTATCAAAATTTGCTCAAATATTGGGAATTAAACAACACCTTTAAACCAAGTTTGGTTCAAAAATCTTTCAAGAATAAAAGTTTATAATGCACTGGCTCTCCCCACTCTTCTATATGGAACCGAAATTTGGAGCCTCAGACAAAAGGATAAAAAAAAATAACGGCATGAATTGAGAAGGAAGTTTTGAGAAGAACAGCGGGATATACGCTCTTTGACCACAAAAGGAATGAAGAAAATTTGGAAGAGCTGGAAATAGAACCAGTTGAAGAGAAACTAAGACGATACAAAACAAATTGTCTACAATATGTAACAAAGAATGATAAACAACAGGATGCAAAAAAGAATGCGGAATTATAGAACAAATGGACGAAAACGACTTGGAAGACCTTTTTTAGACGAGGCCGAAAGAGTTCTGTTAAGGCCTAAATCGTGACGGATGATGTTGATATTGCTGATGTGTGGTTTTGAATTATCTCTAGATCGGTATTAAGTATCTGAATCATTGTCACCATTCTAGATAGATGTTTGAATAATTTTTAGTATCTGCTGCTGAATGTTTGACTTATTTCAAATGTTGTTATCTAATTTAAGAAATACCTCTGAACATTATTAACAATGCGATATTTGTTACTTATTTGTAGGCCTACTTCAGACACTTTGTAGCCCACATTCTTGTTTTTGAAAAAGCACACTTCAAATACCAAGAACTTTGTGTTTCCATACTTAGTACACCCAATACTTAGAATGTCTTGTTCATTTTAAGGGCACGAATTGTGCCGCTGCACTATACACTCCTCCAGGCGCTTCGCTAGCCCTCCCTCATATTTCATTCCCTTTCTAGACGGAGATTACGCTTGCAGGAATCATTGGTTCCCTTTAGAAGGGAACTTAATAACAAAGCGAGGAGGCCAATGACAAATATTTGATGCTCACGTGTTTAGAAGCACAAGGTTCTACACAGTGTCTTTTATTGTCACAGTGTTTTTAACTGCAGGCCTGCAAGCTCAAAATAATACTGAAAATTTGACTAATGGTAAAACTAGTGCAGGTTTAAGGTTATCGCAATCTTAGTGGCTGCATGAGGCCCTACCATTCAGGCGGCCCGGAAAAGCTACTTATATGTCAGATTTTGTGTCAGGTATGTTTTCCATATACTCTCTATATGCATATGTCTGATAAGAGAAGGTGTAGCTACTGTGTTTACTGTAACTTCAATATTAACGTTGGGAGGGTTGTATTTAGCGCAATTTTAATGTCAAAGTAGGGAGCACTGAATTAGGGAGGAATTTTTATGTTAATATTGAGCACCTTTATGTTAATGATAATCATGAAGTATAACGCCAAGTTTGGTTATCAATTTTGCGTTTTCTGTAGGACAGACAAAAACTGCATAAAACCTTCAATGAGGTGACCGGTTGTAGAACCTTCCGCATTTATAGTGACTTCCAGTCAGCCGTCCGAAGTCAAGCACGCGACATCTAAGCATGGTCCTATACAGTACATGCGCAGCAGCTGTATTTTGAAGTGTACATGTTTTTGTAATTCATTCATTTGTTTATTCCTTAGAATCTGAATTCCTACAAGTAAATGCAACGATTAGTAACTACCGCAGGAAAAACCCACCGCGTCCTCATTACAGAGACAAATCTGGATATCATTTAAAATGATAATCACATGAAACCCCTAAATATATTCTGTGGGCAACATGCTGTCTTTCTAATGTTAGGGTAAGTGACATAAATGTATATTTACCACTATACTTTAAAGGTTCAGTAGAGTGTGTGTAATGAAGGTAAGGCTTATCTGGTATTTAAGGTGCCAAGCTTTTATCACATCACTAAATTCTATTTTTAGGTTCTATGATCGTGATATAGTTTTAGGCTCAGTGTATTTAATTCACCTATGACTTCTGATTTTCCAGCTTATACTTGCATTTGGGATCCAGTTATTCAATATTCCTCCTCAGATATCTGTCACGATTTTGCTGAAAATTCAAGTCTTCTGGAATATTTCGCAGTCTTTTATTTTAAATAGTGGCCGACGTTTCGACAGATCATAGTGCCTTCATATCCAGGAAAGAGAAGTTTTATAGGACTACTTAACCGGCCTTCTTGACCGTCGGTCCTTCGTCTTTCGAAACGCCCTTAACTATTTTTCAGTCAGCAGGTGTAACTTACACAAGATTTGAACACGCAGCAAGCTTATTCGGGTTCGAATTTCACGAGTGAAAAGACCTATTTGAAGCAGCGGTTCAAAATTTTCTTACTCCATAAAGCAGTGTCTTAAAATGTCAAAATATATGAAGCTACGTCTGAAACTCTATTAGGCCTGCTTGTACACATTAGAATTTCTCGCTTACTTATCTCTTTGCTTCCAAATATCCACTTGATGTGTACTATACTGACGCACTGTAACTCGGTATTTCACGAACCACTGCCTTTAGGAAAGGAAACCAGTGTAACCTATTGTAATTTTCCAAATACAACAGATGCAAAATACATTATTTTCTGAAATTAAAGAACAAAGCAGCACAAGCCAACGTCTCAGAAGAATAATTTTAGGCTTCCGCCGCGATGTAGATGATATCTGTGCTCTTCTGGGATATTACGCAGCGTTGAGTGGTAGTTCTGTAACGACGTTTTGGGACAACGTATCGGCCCCGAAACGTCGGTACAGAACTACCACTCAGCGCTGCGTAATATCCCAGAAGAGTGCAAATCTCATTTTGGACGACATCTCTGACTTCATTTTGTTTCACTTTTCCTCTCTGAAAATGAAGTCACGTGGTTCCTCTAAACCTTTAGTACGTATCTACCAGACTACAGTGTGTCACATCCCAGAAGGCCACCGTCTTAATATTCACCCCATGCGCACGCTAGGTCTCATGTTTTTGTGACTACTTTTCTTTCATCACAACTTTCCACATAATATCCGATCTTTTTTTTAAGTAGGCTACACTTATTTTCTCAGCAAATGCTTTTCTAAAAAAGCCGCGAGAAATGAAAACAGGATGGTTCTTATTGATAACTCTAAGTCTGTATTAGCTACATGATTACTGCAACAGAAGTAATAGTCCGTGGCTCTGTGTTTATAACGAACAAATTATTTTCATCTGAAATCCACCGCTCATCTAGAAGGTTTTAATAAACCACAAGACCTTTCATAAATATTCTCTCGTGTTTGCTGTGTACACCACAAGGAAGATCTCACACAATACGACGACGAAAGATCTCTCTTACAGTTGCATTTTTTACCTCCGCTCTTCCGACACATTACTACATGTCCAAAGTCAAATCGAATCTTATAACACATATTAAATCCATTGAAGCTTTTCTTAATTTTCTTAAGTTCCTCCAGGCAAATATAGGCATTACATCACGTCACCTTCTTTTAATCCCTTTCCAATTAATCAGTCACAAATCATCCTGTCCTCTACACTATGCACTCAGAGTACTGACGGTGTAGTAAAACAAAATACAAAGAAAACGTCTCATGCTAACCCAGAATGGCGTACAGGTGCTGCCATCTCTGAGTAAGTAATAGGACTGACGCTAATACCCTCCGCGAACTGATGGCCCAGGCTTCTCAGATTTTTATTTCATTTTCGTGCACAGCAGAAGAAAGTAGTAACCTTCATCTCGAGTTGAAACCTTTTGTAGTAGTAATCGTCTCACGGCGCCTCGCATTAAGGTTGTAGGAGACTGTTACTGAAGACCTCCCAGAAATCATATTAAGTTTTCAGCAGCTTGTTGTTAGAGGTTAAAATTATGGCCTTTAAAGATTTAATTCCCTGCCACCTTTGATTCCACAATTCTCACGTTATGTTTGAAGTAGTTTATAGTTGTTTAGTTGAAGGCGTTAGGTACCTAATAATAACTTGAAAGGTCTCCAAGTCTTTTCCGTTAAGGTTAGTGTAATGCAACAAGTGGCCTTATTTCCCTTAGCATTTAAGTATTAGTAGCTACAAATGAGACTCCTTCACTGTTGTCATCCCCAACAGAGTTCCACATTAAATGACACAACATCATAAAACATTCTGAAAGTAGTTCTGTTTCATTTGCCTATTTACTGTATGGTCATTCAATGGATACGTGGGGAGCTGTCCCCGTGGGAAAAGTGGCAGGAATAAAAGTGATCTAGTGTACAGATTTGGAATGAATGGAGCTATAACTCCAATATGCTTCCATGGAGCGCACAGAGACATCATAACTTTACCTTTCGGCTAGTGTTTGATATAACGATATCAGATGCTGTGGTCTGTTACGGTGGCACTTAAGGCTGTAGGATCATGCACTTAGTGTTTCGACGGCAAAACATGTCAGCGTTCAGTGCACTGAACCATTATATAACATTAGGTTGGCTAATATAGAAGTCTATTAACCCCTTACAGGGAAGTGGACAATTTGTTCGCCGTCAAAACTAAAGTTACTAAATATTTCTTCCACAAAATCTTATATACGGAAATTGTTTTGACTATGAGAATATGTGGCCATTGATTCCCGGCATATCTCTAAGTATCCCATCCCCGATTTTATTCATTCACTTCAATTCTTACGCGAAATTTCCGCTCCATCTCTAGCTTTCTAGAGCCGATACAATTGGTAGACCTACTTGATTCCGGTCGTAGTTAGTCACAGACTCAATTCTTTAATGAATGACAGGTATGAAAAATACCCGTTTTTAAAAAGTTAAACTATCTCTAATAACGACCTATCCACGTATTTCAAGCGTACCTTGTGTTACAGCCTAATATAAAGAGGCGAGAGCTGTTCAGTATTTAATTCTGAAGTTTATTCTAGTGAAATCACCAAGTCCTGTACATGACTTCTCCTCGCAGATGTCCCGATTAATTAGAAGCCACGATAACCGAAAAATTAAGGTTACGGGATCCACTGGTTACTATCTCGTCGGAAAACAAAACCCTTCCCAGAATGCACTGACTACAACAGAATTTAAATAGTACCAAGTTTCAGAGACATAGTCTTAAGCCGTGATACCTGAGAGAGAATACTTCTTTCAGTAAATAACAATAAAATAAGAGTTACGAATGTAATATTAAATTAATAAAATCATGAAGTAGCTTATCTTTATAAAAGAGGTTGCTGCGTTTTTATTGCCAAGAACCGTACTTTTAAAGTTAGTATTTAAATTTTCTCTTCTATTTATATACACTCGCATATTTGGAAGTTTTTTTTTTGCGCAAGAGCCCAACTCGGGCCTAGATCGCCTCATTGTTGAGGTCTCTAGATTACACACAATTAGACACACACACTCGCTCTGAAGAAGTGATTAGCTCGTCGCAGAGGCCGCTACTTACACAACACACAACAAACACAAAGACGAACATCCATGCCCTCAGCGGGATTCGAACACTCAGTTCCATCAATCGAGCGGCCGCAGACTTACGCCTTAGATCATACGACCACCAGGATCGGAGGTTTTCTTCAGTAGTAAGGACAAATGTCGGGATAATTCTCTTTCTTCATTTTTATATCTAGCCATGCACATTTTTTTTTCACAAATTTATAGCTAACTACACAGTGGTAGTATAAACATGTATAAAGTGGGTGAAAAATCGGAATTACAGGAGTAAAACTGCTCCTGGGAAAATATTTACTATCGAAAATTTCTACGGAGCACAGTTCATGGGCACATCAAATGTGAGGTTTACTCACATTTCTTCGTAATTCGAGGAAGTACGGATTTCGTATGCGTGATGCAATCCTCGTGTCTCTCTAGATCATTAAAAGAAAAGGTCTCGCCCATTAAGATATTTTGCGAGACTTAATAAAAGGAGAGTGAAGAACTCTCAACATTACACACCTTGGAAGATGGGTTTAAGGCGCTACCAACTGGATTAGACATAAATATGCAGTTTTCTGTGATGTGTAGACGTTTAGCCTGATTGAAGTGTACCGACGTTTCAAAGGATCCTGCTGCTTCGGTCATTATCCTTTTAACGCGTGGTAATATTTGAATATGAATTTAAGACATATAAGTTTTACTACGATCGGAAGGGAGTCAACATTTATGGAAAGAGTTGCTAGGCTAAGCCTGTGAAAGATAGCCTATTAATCGCCTGACCCTGAAAATAAATACACTGCAACCATTGGAAATGTCCATTAACACTTTACCAGGCGATAAGATGTAAGAACTCAAGGTGCTTGAATATTAATCATGTACCTTCATCATTTACCGTTAAGATCCTAAAGGACTGCTGAATTTTTATATCCTTCCCTTTGGGAAACGGCTAGGACGGACCCATGGGTAGCAGCAGTCCTTCCTTAATTTTGATTCTCTACTTTATTGAAAGAGCGTAAAGCTGCTTTATTGCGCCCAGCTAATCTAACATTCAAGAGGTCTTGTTGCTACTCCGAAGGCTGGGGGTAAATTTCCTACAGTAGAATCTGCAAATACATGGAAATATAAGGACTCGAATAGGCGTTAAAAGAGACTGACGTGAGACGTTATGTTCCATGACCAACAGCAAGCCTTTACTTTCGTTGACGGACTGCTTCAATGTAAATTAGAGAACCGTTTGTACCGCTGGTTTGTATGAAGTCTTGGTGTGGTCAGAGTCGCCCAACACAAAGGACGTACTTTAACTTTTCTAAAACCTACTTCGATTTATTCCTTTATTGCGGAATGCGTATTTTAAATTTTCCTAAATTAATTTCCTCCCATTCAGAGAGCGAAGAACCCTTATTGGTTTAACTAAAAAATTCTCGAAAAACAAATCCCTAATTTTTGACCATCAGATTCATTGGTGCCTTCAGTGTAAATATTGAGTGTTTCAGAGCAAAATAAGCGTGCTCGACGCAACTGCTAGGGTATTTCTGTCTAAAAGCCACGCACAACATCATTCGACATTAGTTGCCCTTGCCTTCAGAGGAACGGATTACCGCAGTTTACCCGAACTCATCCAGCACTCCTTCTGGGTGTGTAACTTTTCCGCGAAGTACTGAATCCACCTTGAACTGTATTAATCCTTCTCCTAAACTTTACAGCACTGTACATTTGATGTATTACCTGAAACACATTCGCACGTTATAACGTGCGTTCTGTATATCAGGTTACATTTAATGTAGCTTATAAATTAAACTGTAGTGCGGTGTGGAGTGAGCCAAACTGTGTAATTCTGTGTAAACTGCGAAAATGGTCCACCAGCGAGCATGTACAATGGCAGATGCAATGCTACATTATTGTGTGATTAACTGCAATAACATCCTGTGTCCTGGGTCCTAACCTCAATCTCACGCCCTTTCCCACCTACAATATTCGTACCACCATGCCAGTTAATCACCTTGAGATCCCCGTGCGGAAATTCCTGGCCTGGCTGCTACGGAGAAAAATTTCGACTGAATCCAACTATGACATATTCATGAAGGAGCTCGTAGCAGCTTTCGTCAGCGCAGTTGCTGCAAAATGTTATTCATGTGATATTTGAAGTTAAACTTTAGGTCATACCTAAAGAGGATAGGCCTAAATGAAAAAAATCTGCATTTCCTGAGGAAACAAAATTAAAGACCTCGTGGTTGTACATATGCCTAACTCTAGAATTTAGGATTCCACTTCACAAAATGAAGCACTAGACCCCAGAAACATACCTGTTTCTAAGTTGAAGGTCTTGTGTATATTCAAAAGCACAATAGTTTTAAGTCATTTCTGCTTCCAGAAATTCTCATAAACAAGAGCGTAGATTTGTACGCACTGTAAAATTATGTTCTTGCACACCTTAAAAGAAGATATAACACCATTTTTATAACTACGTCGCGCATATTCGCGTTTTCATTACGATGTGCACCAAAAAGTGAATGACCAGCTTCTGAATATGTGCGATGGGTAGAAGAGGACCGACTTCCTGGCTTCTCCTTTTAATTGCTCACAGAAGATTAGATTTTTGTGAGGTAAAGCGAAATCCTGAAAAGTAACGTCGTTAAAATAGTTAAAAATTAGCGGAAGCTGCAGTTAAATTTACCCTACGTACCTGCGAGAGTACATGGTAAAAGGTGAATTACAGGGCAGATGTATTCCTAAGTAAAGTTTTATTAATCCTCTGTTACTTTCATGCACCAATTTTGATTTTTGCCTACCTTATCGCAGTTACCTCTACGACAACCCCATCGGGAATTCATCACACAGTGAAAAGGAAGTCTCTTGCCTGTTTCTTGCTGCCTTGATATTCCTAGCAAAAAGCTTAGAAAAATTACAACATTTGAAATTTCTGAACCTTGCTTAATCAAGCATGACCATCTTTCATGTGTTGTAGGCCTATTTTACTATAGGCAGAATGATGTTAGGTCGTCACTAGAGAACAATTAAGCTTTTCTTAATAAAGTAAAGATATACACACAAACACTTAAATTCCTAACACTAAACTCATTCCTCTACCCACCGTACATGCAAATAGGATCCGTGATTATGAACACCTATACATCAGATGATTTCCTTGCTGGTCATAAAACGACAATAAAAAATGCCTGGCCTTCTGGTTTCAAAGAAGTGAGATACTGTCCCTACATGAACGTAATCCTCAAAATTGTGTACAAAAGGTAACAGAGACAATAATCTGTAGGAATTATGAATAAACGACCTATATGAGAAATCATTTAACTAAAATACACAATATATATCGCGACAAACAGAACAATTTATTTTCACTCGACGCCAGTCAATCAACCAACGAAATTACACGTTTGACTAATATACAAATAAGTGTCACAGCGAAAGATTTTACACCCATCTTCATGCAGTTAGCAAGAACCCAGTTCGTGTAAACTCTGCACCTAGCGGCCAAAAGGATTAAATCCTACATCAGTCAAATAATTTACACCCAACATAAAGTAGCCAAACTTTATATAAATTTACAGGATACCATATTCCACAAGAGAAACTACTATACTTCCTACATAAAGGAAAATAAGAGTCCCATAATCTTACACATTTCGTAAAGCAAATCCACACCATATAATACAGCCAGCATAAGGCAAATACTTTACAACAGACAAAGGCACCCTAATGCAAATTTAAACGCTACATAAAACAAGCCTACACTCCTTGATACACCCGAAATATATAGAACTAATATCCACCCTATATTAAGAAACGCAACATGTACACCCAACATGAAACTTACATACCCGACATAAAGCAAATTCAGCTACAAACGGAACCAAGAAAACTAATTTACACCTGACAAGCAAAAAGTAATATAAGCCCAACTATAATTTAAAACTACAATGGTGAAACGAAATTAAAATCCCGTAACTTTCAGACGGGCACAAATTTGCTAGCTGCTTACGACCTGTCCTCCGTCGCCTTAAGCTTCCAGGCTCCTGTGACATGCACTAAATTGCTCATATTCCCTCTGTTCATTTTCTCTCTTGCTTGTTCGCTGTCTCGGAAATAAAATATTTGCATTCCTTCTTTCTTCTTGCCTCCATTTCCTTGCAGTAATTCCGGACAGAGGTGGGAATTATTTATGGCGACGTGGAGACATGAAAAGCAGGCACAATAACGTCACTAACAGAATGAGCACTGATTCTCTGCGCGGTCCGCGCCTTTCTATCTACACGTGTCGCGTTGTTGACAATGAACAAAATCTTTTCTCTGAAGGAATATTAAAACGCGGGGTGGGGGGAGTACACGTCTATCGCTTTTAAAATCAATATCGATATGAAACTAAGAATCCTTTAAACAATCTGTCCCTACATTTGACTATCACGTACAGGTTATACGATGTTACTATAACAGCTACCAAAGTATAGCGTCTAATGAGTTCTAAGGCTGTACTGATGAGTTAGAGCACTGGAAAACATAGAAGCGGCCTATTTCAGGATGCATATTTTATTGTTGAGACTTATCTGTCTCGGCAAACAGCTCCTCATGAAGGAGTCGCACACTGTATATGAATATGTTTACTTTAGAGATTTTACAGTCGAGCGAATTTATCCAAATATGCACACCGAAGTATTTACAAATACTTTTGAAAGTGCAGCACTAAACTTTAAAGTGTGGTAAGCAACGTCTTTGCTCTTGTACGACACCTTCACGTCTAAAAGTCCCTTCCAAAGTAAACACCCTCTTTTCTGCAGTGTAGGACGCCATTTTCACAGATACTAAAAATATTATGTACCGCAAACACACGACGAACACCTAAATAAAATGATCTTACAAACTACAGAGATTTTAGAAATTAAAATAGTCCCGTCCTGTAGATTCGACTTTCTGTTGTACTCTGGCTATATTTTGGGATAAACAACCGAGATTAAATTCCTAGCACGGGCAGAATATTCTGCTCTTCGACGCCACATCCTAATCCGCAGTGGGGCTCATTGTCTCCTCACGAATGCTTACCGAGAACTCCTTCCGTCTCAGTAAGTTGACAAAACTGACGACTCACTTCCTTCTAGAGTCAATTTCGTAAAGTGAAAAAGAAACAAGCTTCTTGATGAAGGCTGTCATTCTTCACCCCGTCACTATACCTGACGTAAGTACAAGTGCTATCTATTATTGAACCAAAAAATAAGATTTATTCTTAAAAACTGCTTCCTAAATTTTAACAAACGTCATCCCGTTGTGTTGTTAATAGTAGAGAAACTAAATCAGTATCTGTCCAAACACAACAAAATTATATTTGTTATATAGAACTACATGTTTCGATCTATATTAGGTGATCCTCTGGTTCACAATTGGTCTTTAAAACATACTGAGGAAGAAATATATTTCTTCCTCAGTATAGGTAGAAACATGTAGGTGTATATAACAAATAGAATTTAGTTGTATTTGGACAGATATTGATTTAGTTTTTGTAATGCTTCCTACAATTTTGCTATAAAGTATTGAGTTCAGCTGCACGTGTTTTGCGGTACATAATTGGTTATAAGAAACCTCTACCTATGTATACACTTATACTCCGACTAGAGCGAAACGCAAAATTTAATTATTTATAAACTACTTGTCTGAGGGAAAGTCGGAGCTATCTAAAGACTTATGCAGCGGTCTTGTCACTGAATCAGATTATCTTCCGAAGTTATGCAACCTTACCAAACCCCAAAAGTAGACACATGTTTCACCACCTTTAAATAATTCACGAACCAACCAAAATTAATTAAACAGTAACGTCTAAGTGCCAAGTGATATGCACCACGGAATAGCGGTTTCCTTCATAAACACATACAAATTACCGAAGTGTTAAGTAAATGTCACTGAGGCAAGTATTTTGTTCAGTGTTTTAAAATTAAAGGTGAAAAAGCGTAGAAGTCCAATTTGAAGTGTGACATATTTACAATGTTCGTCTATCAGTGATATATTTCCGCATTTGCTGAAATCTTCAGTTCATTACCAAATTATCCATATTTTGTTGGATTCCGTACAACACCTCCCGAGGTACAAGTAAAATTGCATTAATGTTAAAAATAATAATAATAATAACGATAATAATTCTCATACTTTCATAGAAACTTCGTGGTTTTAATTCTCGTACTCTTTCGTGGAACATGAGATATAAAAGACGTACATTCTTGTTACTGATATTACATCCTAGTGCTGGCAATAGGCTTTAGCAGCAAGGTTCTGCAACGTTCAGTTCATGAAAACGTGTGCTACGGAAATATCATTAAACCATTCCGTAAACTTCGATGAATGACGGAACAGTAAATTGAATACAACGCCAAAATTCCACAAAAATGTGTGCAAGTCTACTATAAGGTACCTAGATGATTTCCATTCAGTTTCATACAAAAATTTCTTGCTACATGTATTTTATCAGTCTCAACCAACACCCCGAAAGAATGTCCAATTATCTGTGTAGGTTTACTTGCCAGTGCATTCACAAAACTATGTGCTATATTACTTGGAATACAAACTGAATTCTTCATATATCTTCGGCCAATAAGAAAAGAGTTTTTCAAAATAAATGTTTATTTTTTGTTACAAGTGTATTATTTAAAGGCTTTCTTAATGTTAAAATTATATAGCGTCGTTGATATATGAATGTATGGAAATGACGTACTCGAAGACACGCCACTCTGTCCACCATAAATTCCACAGGGATTGCCCTGAGACTGATAAAAAACTCCGTGTGGAGAGACCGGCGAAACTGCAGCCTGAAACATGGCACGGTCCAGAATGCTAATGACATATACACAAAATAATAATAATATGAAATGTGCGTGAATAGAAGAGAGTAGAGGAATATCAGGCAGAATATGAATATAACATAAAAGAGAACACGCAAATACAATGGATAAAATTAATATAATAAAGAATAATAAGAAATTCAATTAATAAAACAGAGCAGCACAGAACAGAATAAAAGGAAAGAGAAGAAAATCAACAAATGTAAGGGAATACACGCCTAAGAATTCTGAGAATAGAGCAGCATATTTGAGCAGAACAGAACAAATCATAATATGTCCTCGATATTATTCATCATGTGGTGAGACAGGTTTATAATAGTGGATGCGTAGCCAAGTGGCTGTATTAGGTGACAACATTCAGTCCTTACAAAGCGGAGACATCTGTCTTTCGGTCCGACATGCAGGCTTGAATTTGCGATGAAATACTAACTCTACGTACGTACTAGCACTGATTATTCTATAAAGCTGTGTTTTAAGAATTTTCAGGTTAATGAAGCGCATATTAAGGAAAATTGTGAGTTTACTGTATTCGTCAGGAAAAATAGTGTGTAAATGTGGATCAATAGAGGATTTGTCTGTGAAAATCGTAACTACTGGAATATATAGGAACTGGCAAATTTTTCTGTTGATATTCCAAAGGGTTTTATAACAGAACGTTACAATACAATTGGAGTAAAGCTGTTTAATACGGAGATGAAAGTTCATGTAAGAAATTATTTGAAAATATAGCTTCCATAAAGTGTGTTATTTTTTCATAACACTAGGCATACTAGGCTGCAAGTAATTCAGAAATAAGAACTGAATATATGTGCAATAAAACGCAAGTTAAACAACAATATTTCCGTGAGATTCGAATTCCTCTGAGTGGTGTCATTAAAACTGCAGCCTTTTGGGATGTGACGCAGTACATCACCGATTTTTCAGAATTATCAGGTTATCCTGGTGATGGAAGCAGGAGGCTCCCTAGAAACGTCGGTACAAGTGTACCAAAATTCATGGCGCCACATTCTAGAAGATAGTAATCTTCAACATTTCTGCCACTGCTGTCCGATTATTTAAGATTCCTGCCGCAATCTGAGAGACGCTCAACAACAAATCCCTTTTTCAAGATTAAGGGCGAGAACTTCTGTTACTCTACATAGTCTCACCTACGTTTACGTCACTTCTGTTACTCTACATAGTCTCACCTACGTTTACGTCACTTCTATTACTCTACATAGTCTCACATACGTTACGTCACTTCTGTTACTCTACATAGTCTCACCTACGTTTACGTCACTTCTGTTACACTACATAGTCTCACCTACGTTTACGTCACTTCTGTTACTCTACATAGTCTCACCTACGTTTACGTAACTTCTGTTACTCTACATAGTCTCACCTACATTTACGTCACTTCTGTTACTCTACATAGTCTCACCTACGTTTACGTCACTTCCGCCACATAAATTCGACTAAGGAAATGTGAACATGGGAAATCGATATATTCGTAGAGTGCAGAAATAATTGGTATGTGGTACCATCGTCCGTGTATAAGGCTCTGGAGTTGGTCTTACAAGCTTATTCTTCACGCTATCACTTCTACTCTCAGCATTGCCATTGCCAATTGTAAAGAACATAACCAGGAATTCAGTATCAATCATAATATATGTCCACCAGCACCAGGGCTAACATACAGCCTCTCTTCCCCGGACATGTTTCTTTTTCGATCCAAAATTTCCGTCCGAGCCAACTTTTACATTTGTAGAAATGTCCGGGATTTTTAATATTTATTATTTCTTAAAGCTTTTGCATATCTTAACCTTACTAAAATACAAAAAAAAAATAATACTTTTTTAGAGAAATGTGTATTTATAATATTATTATACCACTACCCAAGTCAAAAAATAAAATTCTCTGAATTCATCAGTCCACCTTCGGAATGTCTCGTAAAACGTTGGCAATATTCATGATTCCTCCTCTCCTCCTGTTGCCCGTTTACATCAGTGAGCGGAAAATGACGAGTATAAGAGAATATAACAGAGAAACACCGAATTATGCATGGGCACAAAAGAAATAAAACCATCAGAAGACTTGCGGCAGACCATAAACTATGCATATATTGTATAAAAATTTGAATAACTTTTCAATTTTTTATAATTTCTATGAAATAAAAATGCTAATTTTATTTAATAAAATTATGATTATATGTTCGCTTTTTTAACCCCTTTCTCGCGGGTATGTCCTATATTTTGTGGTCTATAAATGGAGAACATCCTCTTTCCTGGTAATATATATATGTGGTAACACTAATCAGTACCAACCGTGCGTGAGAACGTAAACTTTCTTTGAACAACGCCCACGAAATTAAATCAAACGTGACCATCCGTTTATCTTTCCGCTTGTTGAACCTCCAAAACTACTCATTTTTATATGGGTATCCAAAATATCCGCAACTTATATTAGCACTAGGGTCGATATTTGATAACGCAGGGATTTGCCCGTAACACGGGCAGCGTACTACGGTCGAAGATATTTCGAGTTACATCTTACAAGGTTTCAAAATCATGCGTGTCTCGTACACTGTTTTTGTCTCGATAAATGGATCATCAAACTGCAGAAAACACCCAATATATTTGATTGCAGCTGGTCCTAAGTACGATTGACAGCCCCAGTATTAGCCTCAGCAGCACCCAAGATGGAATGATCAGTTCTGGTGCCAGTGTGAGGAGAAATAGAGAAACGGTCATGAAGGTGAGATCCTGCTTTGTATCCGGGATATTCAGGGTTCGAGTTTCGTTCGTTAGGCTCACGGTCCTGACGTATCGTAATTTTCCTTTTTTCTCCAGACAAAGGTACGGTAATGCCTCACCAGACGATAATCTAGTTTTCTACATAGTCCCAAGTCACAGCCTTCTTGTCGTTTCAAGCTGGAGAATCCGCGGTGATGAGAGGACAGTTCAATAACTTACTTCGTAATAAATTATATAATGAAATTAGTGGTGGTATTTTGGTGGTGGTTGTGGCATTAAAACTGCCTTAGCAGCAGTAGTAGCAGTAGTAGTAGCAGCAGTAGCAGTAGTAGTAGCAGCAGTAGCAGTAGTAGTAGTAATAGTTGTAGTAGTGGTGGTGGTAGTAGTGGTGGTGGTGGTGGTAGTAATATGAGTAAGTGCTTTAAGCTATGACTTAAGTGGAACATGTTTATTAAAGCATCACGCAAAATCTCAATCAAGATCTAACCTCCTTGCCTTCAGATACAGACAGGGGTACTCTCTTTCTTCTAAGGAAAGCAACGAAAATTTATTAAAAATAAATGGATGGCACGTTTGCTATAGCAGCTGCAAACAATGTAGGCCTATGTAGTTAAAGTTAACCGAAATGATAAAAAAATTTCTTGTGTTTTTATAAAATAATAAACACTTGTTTTTGTGACTGTGATGGGTTATTTGTTAATTAGTACCGGTTGAAATGCACTAGAAGTTCTCGTACTACCATATCTGCTTGATCACGAATCAATATTCCTTCATGCGCAAATAATATCCTTCACAACAATAAAAACATCTTTCTTGAAGTAAAACATATTGTGCAAGAAACCATTAAAATGCTACGCAAAACATACCTCAAGCACATTCTTCTAACCTCCAAGTCAGTAAGTGTCAATCACTATAATTCAGCACAACTTGTACAAAAACAATTAACCCTACAAAGCAGAGTGGTTACTATATGCACCACTTGCTTTGACTTTAAAAACTTTTGCTTTCTATATTCTACGTACGTCATATGATTCCCACAATAAAAAGCGATTTTCCTGTAGTTCCTCTTAACCAGTTAGTCTTTATAACGGAGACGCATTGTGTTTACTGCGAGATATCAGTTAAATTTCTACATATTACCTATATAAAAATCGTGTTTTAAAGAGCTGAAGTGGGAGCATAAAGTTACATAAATGGCTTGTCTTCATGAAAAAGTAAGAAGAAATATTTTCCTTACATTTCTAAGAATTTATCAACGCTTCTTCATGTAACTCTTAGGCTTAATTCTGCAATGGGAAGCGTCGGAGCAACAAGAAAAAGGCAGATTTCATTTATTTTCTCACATCTGAGAACTGAAAAGATAGTCAGAAAATTATAAAAAAAATAAATAAAAGCATGAACATGATATGCTGGCTATAATTTAGCAAAACGCCAGTTTAAGGTTATAGAAATCTATGCGAAACTCTGGTTGTATTTCAGATTTCGTGTCAAACATACATATTTGGTACGTTCGCTTTATCTGTATTTTTACTTCAGGATATCGGGTAGAGATGGCCTAAAATTTATTTTTGCATTTGGCCCAAAAATGTCTCAAACCCACCCTTATCTGGCAATCCGCTTCCAAGACCATTTCGGCAGCAAAGTGAAACCTCCTATACAACGTTCCCGTAAATGCATTTAATGTATTATTAATAATACGCATTTATGCAGTTAACACTTAGCGTACATCCCGCTGGGGAATTGCAAGGAAGGAGTTGTGGCATAATTAAGCACTCACGAAGACAGCAATGATGGACATGTCGGAGTACCAGTTGATTTCATCTATTAAGATAGGCAACCAGGGTCTGAGGTATATGATATATGATGTCGCTCCTGCATTAATGCCAAACTCACTTTCAGTTAGTTATAGTAATTAGTTATACCGGATTATGAAAATCTGATACAAAAATATTGACATTAGTTTTAACCTTCTATCTTACTTGATACAAAGTGTTTCTCGCAGCAAATAATCAGTGCAACTGAATAAACTACAGATGTGTTTTAACAGCACACATTTATAAAATTTACTTATACTTCGACATGTCGATTCCCGGGGGATCGTAGATCCTTCTCTTCGCTGCTGCTTTCAGGAAGCCCTTACTGCTCATCCAGGCTCCTGTACAATGAGCACCAAAGTCTCTTTACCAACGGGTAAATCGATCGGTAGGTGCGCACGTAAATTCATCGCCACCTAGCACTGAAGATTGGAGCTATACATTTATTCCCTTATGCGCCATTTGTGACGTGTTTTTAATTAACTACGCGTGACGTGAATTTAACTTTTAGAAGGTACGAAAGATGCGGAGAATATGACGGATGTCAGGCTCTTTCAAATGGTAAATTCTAAGGTGGAATTTTCGAAATTCAAAACAAAAATTCTAAAGATTCGTAAAAGGGTATCAATAAGTTTTCATTATTAATTTAACATTAACAACAGGCTTCGTGTCAAAAAGTATTTGACCTATATCTGTCTATTCATACAGTGAATGAGATCAATTTCGCATACTTCTTCCACTACTTGGTTTAAATTAACCTACGTATCATGGTTACGCATGAAAGAAGAAATAGGTGTCATGGCGGAAATATGCCTTCTTACAGCATGGTTATGGCACAAAGGACCATATATATAACAGTGTCTGCTCATTCCGTTATTTTGCTATACTTTGCTAAATTCTTACACCAAGTATTGTCGAATAAGTTCTGAGAGAATTATGAATGTAAGTCGAATTATGAATAGTGGTGCAGTAACGCCATACTACCTTAGCAAGAGAAAACGACCATTTAAATATTCTATCACCTGCTTTCAAGATTCACTCCTAACAAAATACATTAAAAGTGACAACCTTAATAGCAAACACCCGTAAAACATGCAGCAAACCTCTGAGTTTAAAAAAGAACTTTTCATATTACTCACTTCCAAAATCACAGAAAAAGGCTGTTAAAAATATCGCACGTGAAAATTTGTTTTACAAAATGCATAGGCATATATCTCAATTTTACCTCCCCAGCAACGCCATTTTCAGTTCCCTTGAGAGAAAAAAATCCTTTCCATTTCATTAAGAGAAATGAAGCCATGCTTTAAAATTAAATGATATGTGTTCTATAAACCGCCCAGAGCACCAGTAGACTCACTCGAGCATTAATAATTACAGTAGCGCCTCTACCGGCGTGCATTGAAAATAACTGCCAGGACAGTAGACAAACAGGCTGCCTTTCTTTTGCTCTGCCAGGGCAAATATTTACGTGTAAACAGAGGATAATTAAATCGTTGGAACTTATGCGAATATTGGAATCTAAATAATAAAATATTATTAATTACTGTTCATAACAAAATCCTGAAACAAAAGCAAGAATAAAGACTTTACATAAGTGGCCAGCAGGTAGAAGTGGCGCGCTATATACTCATGTGATAAAGATATTACTGCATTTGTTTGGATTGACTAAATTATAAATCTGGCAATGCGTATTCTTCTCTTTGCATCTCTCCAGCTGCTTCTATTGTACCATTTGAAAGGAGATGTTATGACAAGACGGATGCTTTCTGGGTTAGAACAAACAAGTATTCATTGTAAAGCAGTACTGACAGTTTCCTAATGCATATTCAAGTATACCTCTCCCATGATCATTATTTAGCTTCGCAGAGTCTATTTATGAGATAAACACTAATGAAAACAGCATACAACATTTCTTAGTGACACCCTGTGTGTTTTTAGAGATACATAACTGACTCTTAGCCTGATGTATTTCACATGTAACAGAGGTCCAGAAAGGGTGATGAGATTTGAGAAGTCAGCACGGATCTCCGAAAGAGAACGTATTTTATTTTAATATTCATTCATTCTGCAGTCTGTCTTACGACAGGTCCGTAGCCTCTTCCAAAGCGATTTCTCCACAGTGTGAGATCTAGTGCTTCTTCTTTCAATTTCCAGTATCTTCTCTTTTCCTTAAGATCATCCAGTAGCAGCTTACGTCTTCTTCTTCGTCTTCCCGTCATTTCTATCCTTCCTTCTACCTTTCCTTCAATCACGTGTTTCAGGAGGCAGTTTCTACGCAAGATGTGGCCAATCCAGTTAGGCTCTCTCCTTTTTATTGTATGTAGGATATTCCTCTCCTCCTTGACTCTGTGTAATACTTCTTCATTTCTCACACGATCGGTCCAACTGATCTTCTCCATTCTTCTCCAGCACCACATTTCAGAACTTTCCAGATACTTCTGCTCTACTTTCCGAAGTGTCCACGTTTCAGCACCATACAAAGCAATGCTCCAAATATAGCACTTTACTAGTTTCTTCCTTAAATTTAAATCCAGTTTGCTGGTGAAAAGAGTCGTCTTCTTGTTGAATGCTGCTTTTGCCATGGCAATTCTGGATTTAATTTCACGTGTACACCTTGCATCATTTGTTATCATGCTACCCAAATAATTGAAATATTCCACATACTCCAATTGCTTTTGATCTATCCGAATTGAAAGATTATTAAATCCTGGCAATAAGAATAGTGACACGGAAGCTGCCGTACAATAGGCATACCTTATTTATTACGTAATTCATTTATTAACAAAAGGAGCGAAAAAAAATTGCGAGGAATTCTCAACGCACTATAAATTTTCGTGCTAACGCAAAGTTTAACAAATGTCACAGGGCCAGTAAAAGGTAAAAGTCACTCCATAACATGCCTATACAGGCACAGATGGGAGGCAGAATTATAGCTACAACCCATTCGCAACCCAGCGCTAGAATCAGGTGGGTGGCCAGCACCACGCTTCAGCCGCCTTACCCCCTGGAAAACCCCGGTACTCATTGTACAGGAGGCTGGGTGGGCCTTGGGGCCAGTCTGGACGTCACGGAAAATTTCGCCTCCACAGGCATTGGATCCCAAGGCCGTCTAGTTCGTAGCGAGTCGCTACATCGAGTACGCTATCCCGGGCACCACAGGACCACTACCTAGTAATATTTGTTATGATTGTAGTAGGTTAATACGCGGTATCGCCACGCAGACCCGCTAGAATCTCGGTTCAATGTACGACAGCCGGAATATGAAGACTTTCTCCATTATTAAACTTCAACTTTTTGCAGGACAAGGCTAGAAAATTTGTCCATGATCTGCGTGTAGTGGGTGACATATCCAATGAATTTAATCAAGCAAATAAACAAGCTTCAAAGCTAGCAGCATGATTCCAAGCAAATAACAGGAACTGTTGAAAGTGTTTACAATGTAAATGCCGGTGTTAATTTAGTCCCACAACAAACACAGTGGTGTAATGGTCAACATCCTGTCATGCGCACACAATCTCTGCAAGACTGAACACCAGAGACAAGATACAAATACATGGGGCACACACTTGAGAGAAACGTCGATGTTACAACTGCCCCTGATTATTCCCTCCAATGAATGCCACATGGTAAACTGAGTAAGCGTTGGGAAGGGACAAGAACCGCGTCCAAATGAAACGTAAAATGTTCATACAATTGTTAACACTGCTGGGATCTGTTAGTGATGCTATTGAAAATGTACAGAAATATTCGAGACTTACAGACACAGAAAAGCAAAAATTTCGCCTTACTTTACAGGTTATTTGGGCGGTAGCCCTCAGGGCTTAACTCTTGAGGCACCCCTTTGAATACTATTATGACTAATATGACCGCTATTTCCTGGCGTTCATCATACCTATAAAATATGTTACTGCTTCCCAGAATTGTTTTGCTGAGGAACTATTTTGAATTTGCAAAATCTTCACTTCCTACCAGATCAATGAAAGGCATATATTGAAAAAGGAATTTGATGTAACGTATTTATGTTAATTTTAAATAAAAGGCAAATCTTATATAACTCATTAAAGCCTAGCATAATCGACTGGAATTCGTGTAAGTTTTACGATTTCCTTGGCTTGTAAATCACAATTTCAGCAATTTCTCTTGATTCCACTTTTTTAATTTTACTCTAGAACAAGTTTCGTAAACACAGTTTACTAGCAGCAGTGACAGTCTAAAACGAAAGCAACTTTCTACTTCTCTTAACGAAATACTATTAGACTTAAGAAAAATTCTACATAATCGAAATTATTCATCACAGAAAGATCCTGCCGATATTCGGAAAAACCGCTTGAAAGGCAGTTCGAAAATCCTTGCGTTGGAATTAACTACTTGCTATATTTTACTGCACAATACATGACTCTGGTGCAAAATGCCATAGAGCAATTTTTATTTATTTCGCTGGTCAATAAATGGCCTTATTTTACGGAACCTTAGTGACATTAGCTTCAATTTTTATTTTATTTCTTCCTTTAAGCCTCGGAAAACACAGGCGGCATACGCATACCTCTACTGCCAGGTCATACAAATGTCATCACATCAATCATTTTTAATTCAAGAAACTCTTTTCCTGGCACAATTACCAGAAGAAAATATTTCTACTTCACCTAAAAAGAGCTTATCCTACCACGTCTCATTTATCTTAGTGCTTACTAGAAATATTTGTTCATGATTTACAGTTGTCATGCACGTTCAACTACACACATAATGATTTTTTAATAATTAAATTAATTGCACGTTATTTCGATGACAAACCCGACTACGGGACTCGTAAAAGCCCTGGAATAACTGGGTATGTTAAAAATTGTGGTGAGGAATTTATTTTGTTTTAAATTCTGTAATAAATTTTTCTCCGAAGACGGCCTTTAATGCGCAACATAGAGCGCAGGTATTCTTAATAAAGCATACCATGTTGTGTTGGCAAACACTTGTAACTTTATCTCCTTATTTACATTAGTCTGACAATGACCCTCATCCCGAACCAACTAAATTTTTTCTTTATCTCCACATTAATACTTTAATCTCATTCAAATATGTCGCCATGCTTGTGTCATCCCATGAAATTTGAGACAGAATTTTGTGTCTACGAGTATTTAGGCCTGCTGCAAGCCCCACCCATCTCATTTCATTTATTTAATGGACCTAATAGTACTTATAAAACTTGCAAATCATTACATTTTTTCTGAGATTTACTTCCTGTGTAACTTCGTCTCTCTGTGCCCCTCATCTATATCTTCAAACACAAAATATGCTTTGATAGTATACTCAAAACTTTCACATTCATTTAGCAGCTGGTAGACTATCGTAAAATAAAATAAGACAACTTATTTCGATTAGTTTATAAAAGGAAAAACAGCTGTCTTCTTGTTTTCTATACGTGTTATAATTTAACTTCCTTTCATTGTAAAATAAAAACCTCAATGTTTACTACTATAAAGTAGGGCCTATCAATATCATATGCATGAAAGTTTCTCAATTGTGCAATAGCGTTCGGTCAAGAGTAAATATTCCAAAGAAATACAAGTATATGTACAGAGGTAAAGTAAACAAAAGTATACTAAAACATAACATCCTTCCTCCTGCGCTTCAAAACCACAATAATTCTCTATATGAATGCCGGGTTATTATCTTCAAATAGGCCATAATCCTCCACAAAATTATTGCTTATTTATCACATATTAGTTCCACAATATATAAATCCTGCAGTTGGAGTATCATTGTTAAATAATGAAGTAATAAATAAAAGGTTCGTACTGTATTTATACTAATATTAATAACATCATAGCTATAGATTTGTTGCAAACTATTTTGGAATCTCTACATACCTTACCCCTCTTCTCCGTTGAAGCACTTTGATCAACAGAAAACCCCAACAGGCTTCTAAGTATTAAATTAAGCGACTCAAGTTACAAATACTTTAATACTAAAATCAGTCACAGTGAAAGGTCTTGAATTCCTCATGCTTATAGCAAGAAATGGTTTGCACTTTTGACTGCCAGTAGGAGAAGGAACTGGGCAATAAACTTCGCTCGACTCATACAGCGTGCCCATATCTGGAACATATTAACAGCCGATAGGATCAATACATTCCAGATCTGAACTTTCATAGACATTTTATTGGATAGTCATGAAAGTAAGCTATTCGACACGTGGTAGCATTCCATATGAACCAGCGGAACAATAGAGTAACCGCTTCCAAAAATTAAAATCAAATAAAAACCATCTATGCGAGACTTTCATCGCGGTATATTTGAGATCTTCGTTCATCTTAGATGTTGGCAACATTCCGAAAGGAAAGATCTCAAAAATCGTCTATCCTCACTACTTATGAATTTTACAGAAAAATCAGTTAAAATTAATGATACACTTTTCTGTTGACATAATATGGAAATGGTTTGTCTGATGGCAAAATAAGGGGCACTTTCAGAGTAACAAGTTGAGTTGCTGCTGTCTATCCAGAAATCATCCTCTAATAGAAAATTGAGTCTTGTTGGATTTAATGTTATTGCCCTTGGTTCTGTTATTATTATTTTTATTATTATTATTATTATTATCATTATTACCCTCATGATCATTCACTGTAACGACTTCTACTCAACAGACAATCATGGTAAATTGATTTTCGTCGGAATTTGTCTTCTTGTAGCGCAATGATTAGATATCTTGGTTTGTTGTGGCTTAGATCTGTATATGATTTTAATTGACTTTGTTTGTAATTTCCGCCATGTTGTTAGTTTGCTAGACTTTCATGATCGTACGTGCAGTTTAACAAACTTTTTTAAAAGGACGGGATAAGTGATCGATGTTGCTGGAATAAATTATTAATATAATGAAATAACACAATTACTGAATAAAATGCTAATGGCGTACGCTCACGTATGTGTCATGGAAACAATGAAATAATGATTTATCACTGAATAACAGAACAAATGAACAATAATTAATAGAGAGCTAGCCGAAAAGTTTTAAATATGTTTCAATGAAAACGCTTTATTATGTAAAAATAGATAATTTGTTTATACACGTAAATTACGTTGGATATTGTTTGTCAGTAGTATAGAGGGTGCAACGTTACTTCATGTGATCTTCGATTGATGACGTATTAGAGATCGAATGTAGGGAGTCCTGCAAGCTGAAGAAATTAATACGTTCTACCAGTGTGTCTGTTTGTGTGCGTGTAAATGCATGAGGCATTTATCGACGCTGTCAATTGCTTGGATCATACAGCGTCTGTGATGGCTAAACGAAAGAATATGGAGCATTGGGACAATTCTGACAGGTGAAAACCGAGGTACTGAAAGAAATGACATTCCCATTGCCCCTTCTTCCGTCACAAATCCCACATGGACTGACCTGGGATTAAAACCGTGTCTCCACTATATAAGGCTGGTGACTAACTGCCTGAGCCTTGGTACGACCAGCTGCGCGTTTATGCGCCTGTGTCAACACAGGGCGTCACTAACTGCTACGACCATCTAGTTAAAATAACTGGGAAAGGTATTTAGAACTCCCGGATTTTTGTACGGAAGTATTCATTTCAGAGCCCCCTTTAGATGAACGAGTTCTGGTGTGTTTCTCACTACTTATTTCGGCAGCAACCTACTCTTGTTGATGCCACGAGACAGAACACGGCTGCCTTCTTCGCGTTTGTAGCATTCCCGCGTGATCTTGCAAAATTAAGTCACATTTATCAGCAGCTGAAATATATCGTCATTACACAATCTAACAAGAGCCAAACTTCACACAAATCAAATTCATGTTGATTGCTCTACTTACCTTCCAGCTAAAGATCATACAGAACAATTCTTATGGGATTCAGAACACCTTATGCTATAAAATGGCGCTCCTTTTTCATCCCATTATATAATTCAGCCAACTTTCCTTTATAAGATTTATGAAAAATATAAGATGGCGACTGGAATCTGCAGCTAAAGAAAGGTCATTCAGCTTTTATGGACATCGTCTTTCTACGGGCTTTTGATCTCCTTTCTCATTCATTTTTCACAATTTTCTGACAGACTGCATTTTACTCTGCTCTAACGTCACGCAGCCTCCTCCAATTCAAACGCTAGAAATAGACGTTCAGCCAGCCTGCCACTGTCTACGGTCACAGTGTCTGTGGTCCTTCGTAACTGTATTCTGTCTCGGTAAGCATGTGCTAGGACACTATTATATACAGCGGAACTGTCCACACACACTTGTGCACCAATGTATATAGAATATGAATCTTATGATTAAGATAAGAAAACCCTGCTTCTTGTAAATAATTTACATTAACAATCGGAGAGTGTTTGCCTTGGTATATTGCTCTATTTCAAAACTAGATATTTAAGTCCAAATTTGAAAACGACATAATAATAATAATAATAATACTTTCCCGACAAATTTCGGGACAGTGCCTCAATTAAGCTGCGACCGCTACTTTCCAAAATTTCTCGACGTATTAATCAATCTTCAATTTGATGTCATACAGCCTCAGATAAGACTACTAACATCGATGTGAAATGGGAAATAATAATAATAATAATAATAATAAAGAAGTGTTTGGTCAGTGACCTGTACTTTTTGACAAACAGCTAAAAGGCTGAGGCTTAAAAATAACAATAAAAACAATAACAATAATAATAAATAATAATACATAAAACCGTATGCATGCGCGCGTGTGCGGCTTATGTATATATATGCACACACACATACATACATACATACATACATACATACAAACATACGTAAATACACATGCATACATACATGCGTACATTCCTACATACATACATGCATACATACATACATACATACGTACGTACATACACACTTACATTACATACGTACGTACATACATATATACATGCGTACATACACGCATACATATACATACATACAAGCGTACGTACATACATACATATATACATACATGCGTACCTACATACATACATACGTACGTACATACATGCATACATACATACATACATAGTGCAAACATACATACATACATACATACGTACGTACATACATACATACATACATACGTACATACATACATACATACATACATACATACATACATACATACACATACACACACACACATACGCAACGACATGATGTAGACCCATGGTCCATTTGTTATCCAGTATG
Source organism: Reticulitermes speratus (assembly GCA_021186555.1). Lineage (NCBI taxonomy): Eukaryota > Metazoa > Arthropoda > Insecta > Blattodea > Rhinotermitidae > Reticulitermes > Reticulitermes speratus. Next base: position 32,570,457 of record JAJKFL010000001.1, on the reverse strand, counting down.
TTTAAAATTTAGCTTATATATATAAAATATATATATATATATATATATATATATATACACATATACGCAACCATTATGCAGCTGTTGGTTAAGTTAAAAGATTTGTGACTTGTGTCTACGACTTAGCCGAAATGAACCTCAAACAGAACACCAGCTACTGGCTGACACAGCGTAAAGAAATACATGAAACGCGACAAGAAAACACTGTTAAAATAAACATTTTAAAAGCAACCCAAGGACTCATGGCTGAGCACGCGTGATTGAGTCGTCGCTGCGGATGACGTGTGACCATGGCGTGTGCGCCACCCTAGCATGCCACCCTTATCTTTCCTAACTGGCAGCTACAACGTAAAGAAACCATATCCCCAGCTGGGGATCAGAACAACACACACATGGCTGTAAGATATCGATAGAGTTTCAACTACGTGATTCATGCCACAAATAACTTAGATTACAGCCATAAAAATTTAAAGCCAAGGAGACTTGGTCACTGGCTTCTTGTAACCCGCGACCATGTCTGTCCACAATGACATAAAAATGAGCAACACCTCTTTGGCAAATATAATAAACTTAAAACGAATTTAGATTTTTTTCCCCTAATCTGATTTTCTCCGCAAGTACAGCAACTGCAAATGACGCATGGTACTTTCACCACAGTGGCTAATCATAAAAGCACAGTGATATGATGGGAGTACTTTATGTGTAGTCCGTGACTGCTGTTCCTGAAATCCGAGCAGCTGGCACAATTTTTAGAAAAGGAAGGAAAAAACGACAGCGATCCAGCCTCAGGCAATGTGCAAATATTATTGATGCCATTGCTCCCTTTGTAACTTTTTTTTTTGGTTGTTTATAAACGGTACAAATTGTTTTAGAGATAAAAGGTAAAACTGCCCGTGTGCTTAATTAAGCAACACCCCATAAACAGTCCTGTGGGAGCGGAGGCATAAAACCAAATGACTCATTACCAAGGTGTTAGATGGAGTTATGTGATAAGCTTCACATCGCGAACTGCAAAATTCCTAGAGAAGAACCTCCGGTAACCATTAGCAAAATTGGTGGGCCGAAGCGCAGGTTTGGATGTGGTAAAAAAGAGGTAAAATTCATCCCATAACGAGAATCGAATCCCAGTCAAAATACATAAATTGCGAGGATAATATATTGGGTCCGAATCAAATGCAGGTTTTGGATAAGTTTATGCAGTTTTCATGCAGTCACTTTCACAGACTGAAAAATACTCTGCTCCTAGAATTAAGACAGTATTCCTTCAAGGGCTTAAAAGTATTCTCTCAGAGGGTTGCAGATATTTTGTAATGTGAGGGTGTAGGCAAAAAAGCACGTCATTGTTTTTCCAAATTCCAACACCTGAAATTCATTACAATGAGATATGTGTCCATCTAATACAAACAATATTTTATCTTAAGTTTTCCATGGAAAATAATTTTCTTTCAATCAAGTCACAGATAATTTGAATTCTTGTACTCGTAAGATAATTATTTCTTCGTAATCATCCTAGATCCTGCTGGCATTCCAGCTACAAATCTTTATGCCTTTGAAAATGTAAATAGGGTGCAGAAAATTATATTACCTATTAATAAAAATATAGCATAATTTAATCTCTGAATACAAGTCAAAAAAATCAGTTAAAATAACAATGGGGTATATTTACCCACTTTGCAGTGGGGCGACTTTACCCTAATGAGGCTGATCACATGACCACGGCTTGGCTGGAGAAGGTTGTAATGGCGTGGAATGGTACGGAGAAGCCCATCCTTCTTTCTTATAGACTGGTTTTAAAATTACTTTACGCTTATACGCACAAAAAATTATTAAACTACAGCTCCCTCAAATACAGAGAGTTACAAATCACGCTACTTTAAAAAACATATCAAAATACTCGTACTAAGAAATACAAAATGCAATGGCTTGCACATTCCCAGACAAACTGCTGGAAACCTCCCAGCTATGTAGCTTGTGCTCCTTTCTAGCGATAAGGTTTCGAAGAAGCTGATGATGGGGCATCATTTCACTTTGGGGCAGCTTTGTCCAATTTAACCTTATATTACTGACACAAACAAAATCATATTTGATTGGCAACGTGTAGTTTGAACCCTCTGTAACAGATTTTATTGAAAATAGATCTGAGGCATCGATAATAAAATACACACCTTCATTTTGTGCACTCTGTGCAAATGACGCATAAAAAACTGTAAAGTCACTCGACGTAAAATCCGCCCTGTCCTTTCAACAGAGGATGCTAAAATATAAATCCTGCTCTTCAAAACATTTTAAGCACAATTGTATATGAGTGGTCCTGAAAGTGATTGCCTACGTTTCTAGTAAGTTCCCGATTATCGTGTAACTGATTTTAATTATAAAAATTTCCAACAGTGCTTTATAACTTCGTAATTTAACACTGGTCTGGAAGGCCGGAAGTTACATCAATTCCAGACTGACAATTGTATTAATTTAGTTGTTATTTTATTGGTTAAGAATGTCTTGGCTAGCAGCCCGTTGAGTACACGATTTATTGCAGCCGGTCATTCCAACGAAGCGAAAAACAACTGCGAGATCGGGGCCTGTCATTAGCACGTACGTGCATCATAGTCACTATCGCGTTCTACCCTGTTATAGTGACTTCCTTACTGAAACTATTTTCATCGTGCACAAGGACCTCTACAATTATTCTCTCACGCTGGAAAAGCATGTGGCTGATGAAATATATACAATTTCCCCAACCTACTTTTTCACTACAGCCTGCACACCAGACACAAGGGTTTTCCAGCTGTTTCTCCCTACCCGATCTGTTGATTTCATGTGCATTTCTATACTGCACACCCTTGCAGTTGTAAGAGTGACGACACATATGAACTTAAGAAACAATTCTTTGCATCGTCTTGTACTTTCTTTCAAGTTCGAAAACTTTCATATCTTTCCCGGCATTCTAGATGTCTTTCTTACATCTTTTTTGCATTTATTTTCTTTCCTACAGGCTAAACCTAACCAGACTTTAATCTGATCAACTTCTATTTGGTATCTTCTGTTATTTGCTGCGTTTTTGACTGTCTAGACAAAATTATTCTCAAAACTACCATTAATGAGCCCTAATAACGTGACGTTCATTCTTCCTTGTAATAAGCACACTTAAAATACTTAAATTATATATCTCACTTCTTTTGCCGTCTTTTCGGTACAAGCATTTTAGATGTTACTGGTGGCTGTTATTTGCATTCTTTGTTCTAATGTGTAGGTTGTTTGGATGCCACCATATTTTCAGCGTGTTTTGAACGGGAGTGACCACAATTTGGTCTTCAGAAAGAAATAAGTTTATAGGACTTAATCCTAAAAACCTTCCATTGCCTCAGTCAAAAAATGTTTTTTCCGAAAGATTATCATTTATGTGACCTTTGTTAGAAATACATCACAATCTTACGGCAGCTGAGTGGTTGGGAAGACAGAGGTGAGGGTCATCGCACAGACAGTTAGAGGGAGCAAATATGCAGCAAGATTGCAGGCTCTATTTATAAAGTCGTGAAATTGTGTTATTATGTGTAAATAATTTACATTTCGTTTAGTGACTCTAATAGGCACTTCCACACATTGTACGCTATTTCACGTCCTTGAATACGGTTAACTCTGTGGTTTCCTAACTTTAGGCAGTGCCACAGTATAGTACGAGATTTCTGAGAAGAACAATGTTTTTGTTACATTAAAAGAGGAAAAAACGGAACGATTTGCACCATAAAACTGCTTGTAACACGACACCGCTATAGTACAAACTGCGGATGAGTCCACGTAGAGAGACAGAAATCCGTTCTTTGCCTAGAATCGTATTATTGCTAAAGGCCTCCACCTTCTTTTCCCGTTGAATACCACCCAAACTGCTCAAACATAATTCCGTTTGTTATTTGGTGCAAGTAATAAGCTCTATATTTTGGTAAACCATTGACGGTAGTCACAAATAATGACAGGTTAACACTGCTGGGCATAATAGCGGGATTTTGCTTCACCCTTTCTGACCACGTGTTCCTCTTACGGCAAACCCATTACTACGACAGCCCACTCGCTAAAGCAACTCTTCTTAGGTCAGCGCAGTTATAGAACAAGCGAGACTGAAGATATGCTTATGAGTTTCCAACTTCCAAGACGACCTACACAGCCTCCTGCACTACCTGTTCCTTCCTCCTTTCTCCTTATTCTTATTCTTCACAAAATCTGGAATCATATCACTCTCCTCACCTATCCATTCTCCATCCTATAACACTTTTCATTCTCTGTTCCATGCCATTGTATTTTTCTTTGCTTTGAGAATCATGGTCTCCAATATATACTAGGTGTTGTTATGAAATGTTACGAGTCGTTGTTATCAAATGACAACAGTCAATTTTTGCCAACCCAAAATTCTTCCTCTTGATAAATTCCGAATCTCTTTACAACGAAATTTTAACACTCGTGTTTGCGAAATGTTAACATCTTTAAGAATGTATTACACATGGCATGGAATTAATTTGACGTTGTGTTCACACAACGTCAAATTAATCAATGCCCAATAGGCAAAACCCATATATCACTATCAGAACATCAAAGTAAAACTTCACAAAACAAACGAATCCGTTTGGTTCAACAAAATATGCAAAACAGAACAACTTTCACCAAACTATATGCATATTACAATAAACGGCAACAATCAAAAAAGCACAAAAACTAAGAATATGGCAATTAAATACCGTCTAAACCAAGAGATAAAATATCTGTACAAGAAAAAGGCTACACTTAATCAACAACTATATACCGCCCACTTAGAATGTGCAAACTACTGGCAAGACACCTGGTCTTGTATACAAGCATCGATAAACGAGAAATAAATATTAATGACACGGAATGTTATGGCACGATTTTCTAATATGTCACTCCTTGTTACGGAATTTCAAATGTCATGTTTCTTAATGTAGGCATATAATGCTCATTATTAATAAGCATTTAACATTACTGTCAAGTTATATAACACTCCTTGCTACCAATTATATACAGTCGTTGTTGCGAAACGCAATGTCTCAATGTTAGGAGTATATGACACGCTATGTTAAGAAATATCAGTACTCCTTTTACGGAATGTTAAGACTTGTTACAGACTGTTGAAACCATTGTTACAAGTATATGTCAGTTATTACAAATTGTTAACAATTATTGCACGAATACATAACGCTTGATGTTACAAATTGTTAATACTCATTGCTAAAAATTATTAACACTCTTTATTACAAAAGAAAATACTTGTCCTACGAATTGTGAACACTTGTTCTTAAGAATACGAGTGCATAGCATTCGTTACGAAACATTAAAAACCTTTGCCACTAGCAGTTAACCCTTCTTTTTACGAAATGATAGCACTCACTACTGGGAACGGTTGACTCATTGTTACGAATAAATGACACTTATTATTACAAAATGTTGACTCTTGATTTTACAATAGGAACATAGTTCACTCGATAATAAGAAATTATAAGAGTAATTTTACGAATGTACACCACACGTTACAAAACTACAATTGTCGTGACGGAAGGATAACACTTGTTTGTTCAAAATTTCAATTACCGTTATTACGAACTGATTACGCTAACTACGAAATGTGTAATTCCCGCTGTTACCCAATATAAGCACTCGTCTTTATTAAAGGCTAATGTTGGTTGTAATGAGGTTTGATCCACATTTTTGGGAATATACCTAACATTCGTTATGAGGTGTTGACACTTGTTGTTACGCACCACGTAATTTTAACAGTTATTTTATTGTAACCAATGTTTAACAGTTGTTAGTACAAAATATTAATACAGGATTTAAAGACTATTAGGTTTCGAGGTCGCCAATATAAAATTCTTTTTTCAAGAAGCGTAAACTCTCCTTATTTTGAACTGTTAAATTACTTTGCCCTTGTTCTTTGATAATTCCTTCTTTCTCCTCATAATTTTACTTATGTCGTCACAATTTATAGTCAGACTCGGTCATAACGTCATGAAAGGGACAGAATATTTTGTGCCGTTTTACCGATAGTTGTTCTAACACAGGGGTATAAGGTTATGGTTAACAGTGAGGAAGTAAATGGTACCACAGAACATGTGACGCAGTACGCGAGGTGTTGCCTAAACTGATGTCGCTATAACTGGGTTCGACTCTATATTATATCGCCCAGACTTTTAACGCACCAGATGATGAAGATGATTATGATTATGATAATGGTGGTGGTGGTGGTGATGGTATAAGCTAAGATTAATAACTTATTTTAAACATTAAGCTAGGCTACTGCCTTGGAGCAGCGAGAATAGCCAGTGTTCCGTCCAAGACTTGAAACACAAACTTTCCGAACACAAGTTAGGTTTGTTACTGATTTTTCAGTCTTTTCGGAATTATTGTTCGAAAATCAATCATTCGACTTTACTCAGGAGGCTTAAAGAGCCAGTAATTCTACAAAGTTACGTAAAATACACATTGCGCTGAAAATAAATACTACAGTCTAGAATAAATAGAGCTGATTTCTTTGAGGTGTCTATTTGTCAGGCGAATCCCCAACAAGGTTTTAAATTCACACCCTACAGAAGTAGATCTTTAAAGACCACTTCCACTTGTCAACCAGCAACAAACTGTGTACATAACAGAACCAGTGGCAGAGTTTCTACTTGTCAAAGGGTGACAAATACCGCATCTCCCTCTGCAAATTGGCATGCGGGTCGTGAACAATTTGCTCTGCTGTACTCCGCTCGCCTCTGATTAACAAGACAAGGGGAACGCGTTATCACACAGCAGGTCCACTGCGTCGTGTCGCACCTGACTTGTATCCGAGAGGAAGTCCTACAGAATTCCAGCTCGCCTTGAAACTTCAGTGACGCCTTCAAATGTACTGTCCCTTCCGTCATCTCTCCAAGAAAGTGAGATTTAAAATATGCCTTTCAGTAACATAAAACGTCATTACTCTACGGTGTCACATGTGACTAGTATGGCCGAGAAAATCGGTTCCAATAACCACGCGTATAGCCGCTAAGGTTCAAAGGTTCATAAAGAAAAATAATTTAATTACGAATTGCATTTTTATGACAAAAAAATACATCCTACCTCTTCACAGTTAATTCCAGAAAATCATCCAGCAAGCCCTTCTTCATAGTCTCCTTACAGTACTTTGTACTCATTCAATATGTCACTTAAAGACGTTGTTTCAACTGTGTATTCCCATATATACATGAAGGTACAATCTCGAGTGTGCTCAGACAACAAGATCTTCGTATTTTCCGAATAGGGCTGTAGGGCTTTACGGCTAGCAGCCTCTTCAGTTTTTATCTTTACACAAGAAGTATAGAATTATATTTTCTGATGGCTCAAATTGTTCTCAGTTTATCTCCTTCTGTTCAGGAAAACGTCGGGAAATTTAAAATACCCCACAGCCGCTTTTTTCCATTCAACAGAACAGTTTTAGTGTACCGTGAAAAATCTGGATTGTTTTTGATATATATCTGACTTTAACTCGGATCCGATACGACAAATTCATCTTCACAGTTTCCTCACTGTATAGAGTCAGAGTAGTTCGATATATCTGTCTGACGCTATGTTTTACTCCACAGCCCTTATTTTCAGTTTCCTCAAAAATCCCATCGTTTATCAAAAAATTGTTCGGATTATACGAATAAATCGCCGACCCCGGTGGCCGCACGGTCTAAGGCGGAGGTATGAAGCCGCTCGCTTGCTGGGATTGCTGGATCGAATCCCACCGGAGGCATATATATCTCTCTTGTGAATGTCGCGTGTTGTCAGGTACAGGTCTCAGCGACGGGCCGATCCCTCGTCCAGAGAAGTCCTACCGAGTGTGGTGTATCTAACTGTGTGTGATCTTGAAACCTCAACAATGAGGCGGCCTAGGCCCGAGTAGGGCTTTTGCGCCACAAAAATAAAATACGATTAAGTCTTTCCTTTTCCGATGAAATTTTAGTATCAATTACATAATAATGTGAAAACATCCATTAATTTGCTATGTCTATTTACATTCCATTCTTCATGCGTCTGAATATGTATTTGTGATTTCATTGAGTTAATTCCAATTATAGAATATATTCTTAGTAAAACTAGTTCTATTAACCTGTTAAAGCCCAGTGGTAATTAGGTATACCACCTGCTGTAATTTTAAGAAACTTCTCGTCTTGCCACATAGTGTAATTATGTTTCGTATGATTCTCAAAAACATACACCCACAATTTCCCTAAAATCACTAAACCGATTGGGTTTCGTAATGGAAGTGTGTTGTGTTATCTGCGAGGTAAAACTGAGTTATATATAATTTAGATAATGGTCATTACACAGAACATGTAACTGTCTGAACCTTGCTGGTTGTCAAGTGACTAAGCTGTAGTTATAACTATGTGCTGTATAAGATTAGAACGATACGAGCATAATCTGCTTAACAAAGCCTAGAATCACCGAGGCTTTATATGTATGTGTGTTGATATATACGTGTATACTGCTGTAAATAGTTTTCCCTTCGCTTGGTCCTCCCAAAATGTACATATTTAAAGATGTGTACTTTACAAAGGCCAATATATGGGACACAAGGTGGAAACATGGTCTGGTCATAGAGGACGCACCTGAGTTAATATAAGACTGCAGTGTTCAGAGTCTCTAGTTCTGGTCCTAAGACCTAAGGAAATCGAGACGTTAAGAGGAAGAGACTGACAGTTGCGAAGTGACCTGTACTTGAAATTTTCACTCTTCAAATGGTTAAAGATGCAAACATATGATTAATCTAAAATACATATATGATTAGTTAGTAAAATTGACTCAGTAATATGAAAACAATAAACTGTATATACTAGTTTTTAAGAAAAACCAGGACGAAGAAAAAAACATTGTAGACTTATATTTTCTCATACTGGCATATTTACTGCAAATTTTTCTTATAAGTTAAGTACTGCAAACAACCTCTTTATTTACAATTTAAAAAGAAACATTTTCATCCTGTAACACTGTTAACATTCGCCCGAATTTTCAGAGCTTGTTCAGAAAGAATAATGGTAATGTAATCAAATGTATCTGAATTGTGTGGGTCCTAAAACATAACACATTTCTAAGGGCAACCGTGTGACTTTCGCCTTTATTTCATAGTTAATCTTCAACTAATGGAAGGAAAGTTGAACACGCACACACGCTAATTCCATGAAAGTTAAAATAACGTAGGCATATATGGTTTCAGGAAATTGTATTTACTTAGTTCTTGCTTCCTACAGGACGTGTCTCATTTCCCGCAGCAGATTTGCATTGCGCTGAGACACACAGACGTGCAATATGTAAGGCGGGGAACAAGGGGCATGAACTCGGTCCCTGAGGGTCAACACACCTAACAGTACAAACAAACGAGACTCGTTTGTGTACGGCAGTCAGTTGCTGTCACGGCACACCTGCAACTTGTTCAAACACGAGGACCTGGTAAACCCGACCTACAGCGTGTGACAGAATAACGGACCCACATTATTGTTATAGATAAAGATGAGGGCTTGGAAAGAGAAATAATACGTGTATAAATATATTGCTGGATGAAGCAATTATTTGTAACCCCGAAAAGGAAATAAGAAAGTATAATTACAACTAATCGGAGGGAGGATTTTTTGACAATGTGAAGTGACCAAATATGTTTCAGGTCCGTGCCTTTGCAGAGCTTTGGAAACAGCCGTATTGAAAAGCCTGATTCTTTTGTCAGTTTACAAGTTACTCTGTAATTGTTACAATCTCTGCGTCATCAAATCTGCGCCAAGTAGGATTTAGTTAAAATACACAGGCATCCATTTTTCTTCGGTTTTTAAGACACTGCGTTATCTCTTCACTTTATAAATCAACACGTATTATAGAACGATGATTCGAGGAATATTAAAAGAAGATGTAGCGGCCTATTTAATGGCACAATAATTTAACACAATTGTCAAAGTGGCATTAAAGGGGAAATGCCAAATAATAAGTCAAAACTGTATCAATAACAAAGTACTTGAAATGTTAATACTCTTCTCTTCACTTGTTCGATCACTTTCTACCGGCAGGTGCAGGGGGAATATCCATAGTCGCTATCTATTAATTGCAGTCTGCTTCACGAAGCAAAATTACGAAATGGAAAAGTTATAATAAATAATGAAACACCCCAAATGGAAAATTCCAGAATTTCCGAACCCGAAAAGAAGAGCGAATTTGAAGTCGAACGTAAAAATTATACTTATCCGCTTTTCTGACATGAAATAAATTGTGATAATAACCTGCAACCAAAACAACTAAATCAGTCGTCATTTTAACTTAGTTTGGAAAATCTTACAGCGGCGTATTAGGCAAAATAAGCCACAGTTTTGGTGCGTCTTGAAACACAATCATCCATCTTACTACACAGAATTTCGGTAAATAAATTTCTGTCAAGAAACAAAGATCAGCCTTCTAATCGCCTGATTTGACATCGGGTAACCTATCAGAAGACGGTGCGAAGCAAGTCTCATAATTAGCGGTTCATTTCTTTAAAGATTAAGAGTAGACTACCTAACTAACTAACTAAATAACAAAATGGACCAGAGTCTTTACTGAGAAGCTTACAGTTCTTCAGATACTCAAGAAATATTCCGCATTCTATGCAAACGGAAAGTTCAGAACCGTGTTTAAAAGGACTCACCACTCCTTCCTAAACTGAGCCAGATCAATACAGTACAAACCCTTTTCTTAAAGATACATTTCCATGTTATCCTCCTATCTATGCTTAGGTCTTCCAAGAGATTTCCTTCCTTCAGGTTTCCCCACCAAAATCCTCTATGCTCCTCTTCTAACCCCACACATGCCACATGCCCATTTCGATCTTCTTGATTTGATCACCCGGATAATATTTGGTCAGGATTAGAGATCATGAAGCTCCTCATTATGCAGTCCTCTCCATTCCCCTGTTTCATCGTCCATCTTATGCCTATTCCTCTTCTCCGACGCCTACAACTTATGTTAATAGTACGAGGAAACCAAAGGATAAACTGACAAAGGTATTGTGAGGGTTTCAAGGCCATTAGTTTACGCAACAGATGTAAACAACATGAACGAGCAGAATGAAAAGTAATTGTGCCCACAGTTGTGTGAAGAATTTGTTTTCTCGCTTATAAATGCTAATTATTCTATTCCTGGTAAGGACTAATTGGCACTGAGTGATCGCGAAAGAATCGGCCGTGCGTTGTAATACATTCATGTCTGCTATTATCGAAGGCTTCATACAAACCCTTCAGATATTTATTCTATTCAGTAACAACATAGCAGCTTTCACATCAAAACTTCTTTATTCAAACCTCGCAGCCACAGGAAAATATTCTCTATGATTTCATTTAATTTGAGCCCCCTAAAACAATTGTCACGCGGCTTCTGAAAAATATCTATTAAAAGCAACATCACACAGCTCTTTAACCAACCAATGCACACTTATTATCCTTTATTAGGCAACACAATTTACCGTAAAACTAGTCCGACATGTTTCGAGTCCCTATTTTGGGACCATCATTAGGGACTTGGATTGCGAATTACACAAATTACAAATCAACAATAATGGTACATTTTAAAAGTACAAAAGTTAAAATTTGTGCATTGGTGGAGAAGGATAGTATCACTCACTCGTTTGGATTCAAACACTGGACTTCAAACCCATTTTCACGTCACTATACTATCTGAGAGGTCCCGACTTCCGTTAACAGTTCAAAACGCGGTATTTATTTTATGGCTGTAATAACTGAGGTACTATTACCATATCCTCTATTTTGCCCAAAGCATGTATTTTTATGTTGCGTATGATTCTCTCGGTGTATCTTGATTATTGCCCTAAACAACATTACCCTGCTGGCCTTTGTAACGGGCATGCGTTGTGTTATCTGTGTGACAGAGACCACATTTGTGTTATCTGTGTGACAGAGACCACATTTTTCTATAATATTCTATCAATTTCAAGTTTCAAAGTGTTATCAAGCTCTTATTGGAGTGCTAGGGTTATTAATAGCAAACAAATTGTGAATTACATGCCACATTAAATTGTTGTAGCTTCAAAGCCCTCTAGACAAGATGTTTGCGTAAGAGAAAACAAATAAATAAGTTCAGATATGTTTCACAGTCACAATATAAACCCCTTGAATCCAGTTATTACTACACACTCCACTCGCAGTAATGAATGGAATTTCTGCACTTGCCCACCAGTGTATTTTTATATTCCACACAATTCTTACAACAAATGTATATTTTTCCATACAAAATACTAATATAATGGTCTTCATAATGGAAAGATACCGTGGAATATGTACAGCAGCAATTGAATCTTTGTGTACAATGTGGATCGACTTTTTCTTCAAACGGTTACAGCTTAATACCAAGAACTTATGTCGATAGATTTGGAAAGACATTTTATGAGGACATTTGGTGCCTACTGTTAAACCCACATACCTCAAAATAGTTTATTTTACATAATAAGTGGCAAAATACCAGTTAAAAATTTAAACAATTTTTTAAAACACCCACATAGAGTTACTGTCGCATAAGTAATCCTTCCAGTAATCCACACTAAAATTATAGAACTTCAGAATGAAGAGTTCACTATATATGCCAGTTGTGAATTAGAAAAGTTCTGGAAACATATCTTGATAAAAAAAACTAAAATTACTCTCTTAGAGGTATCTTCCTTCAGCAAAGGAAGTTTATTGTTCTCGCAATTACTTGGTCTGCGTTTATTTTTATTTTACCCTCTAAAGGCTGAGTACGTGCTTAGAACACTGAACACGGCCTCATTCAAAAAACACCGGGTTGATAGAATCAGAGATGTTATAGAGATCTACGAGTATGTAAGATTATCCCAACGACACACATCAACTGAAGCATGCATTTCAGTCTTACTCATTGCTGTAGTCAGGTGAAAATACCTAACGTCAAAGGGATTGTAATTCCCAAGGAAACAAAGAGCAAACCGACAAAAAATACAAGAAAAAAGTTTTTGCTTAGATCATTTCTGTAGTGATAATGCGGTAATATTCAAATTCACATAAAAATCCATGACTACGCACATAAAAGGTATCTTGCCTTTAAGATGAAGGCCCGAATTTATAAGAAAAATGTCTGCAGGAGTGAAGCTACCCGCATTATAGTTCTGTCGGAGAAGTTGCCGGCAATGCACGGCGATTTACTGACTACATGTTACGTATATCCTTACCGATTGTCCATCTGTAATCACTGTCTCCTATGGGAAACTGCATAAAACATGGCACATTACTTCCAGAGACGCTTTGACCTGAACACCATAAGTTACATAATTAATATTATCTACAGGAAACAAGATCTGTTGCAAAAATTACTACTGTAAAATTACATTCGCCAAGCAATTATTTTAAAACAACAAATATCTACGAAGGAATTACGAAAAATTCTCCTCAACTCATTGAATCAGTAATATTTAAAGTTCGTGTTGTTTTTATCTTATTTATAATTTATTACATAACTTTAATTACGTTTATTAACTACCTCCATATTACAGTCCATATTCAGTCGTTAATTAATCTCACAACCTAGAGACAAATTACCTTATGCGGCTACCGTGTGATCTTAACGTAATCTGCATGGTCTTTATTTCGTTTAATGTGTCGTTCCTCTGTTAGTAATGTACGTACTATATCCCACGTTAGCAGATCCACGGGTATTAGTAACGATAAGTTATTAAAAGAAAAACGTGCAGTAGAATCCAGTGTTTTAACGAATAGACTATGTGTCTTCAGCAATTCATCAAGTCGTTCAAGATTTATTAGAAAAGGGGACTAGCGGAAAAGCAAACACAAAACTTCAACCGAAAGACGATAAACTTAAAAGACTTTTCATGCTTCCTCCCTATTTAAACACTTTATTTGATATGTTCCTATTCCTGCACTCATGAGACCTTTTTGGTTTCTTTCACGTAACGGCACTAAATTATACTTCTTTCCTGACAAATCTCAGTGCGAAATTTGAGAGTCATCAGTCCACTTGCTCGGCAGAGTCTGTCTCCACTCCCTACAGTTCATAATCTAATAACAAGCCTTATGCAATTTCCTGGAATTCTGTGAGCGAACAGAAAGGAGGAGCAAATAAAAAGGAAGCGGCAGGGGGTAAAGACGTCAATAACACTCACCCTTCTTGACGGAAATAGGATATTATATCCGTTGCCAATAATTGAAGGGCGAAAATCAATACACTGGTAATCAGTCCCTAATAAAGACATGGCTACACAAATCAGAATGTACACCCTTACTACTCAAAGAGCTGACTTGACGTAACGGCGTCTTACATGCTTCGAGGATAAGATTATCTCTGATAACTACCGTTTCATTTTTGTAAATAGTGTTCCCATTTCCATGTATTTTCTTTCGTGTATTTTAATTCTTCACTATGCGTTTTTTGCAGTTTCATTGACTGCAATAATATAGGCACCAAATGTATATTTTTTTTACATGTTATATAATTTCTGTATATGATACTTAGGCTAGTTACAAATACATGAGCGTAACCTTTATTGAACTTTATTTTTGCATGTTTGACTTTTGTTGATAAGTTGGTTCAGCAACACCAAGAATTTCGGAACGAAACTCGAAGCCTACTTTTCTATTGAATAATTTCTGGCTTTACGTCAGTATTGATATTATATTCTTATTGGTGTATTTTATTTATGTGCAAAATTTGTATCTTAAATACAAATACTGTATACGTGAAATTTTTTCGGATGTCTCCATATCTGTAACTGTTAACGTACAAAAAGTAATACATCGTTTAGGTGTACTCATAGTCTAGATGGTATCCAATTCTGCATGCCTAATTCCGGTACTTTATTTGTTATCTTCACCAAACCGAAATCTAAAGAAAATATTCAAAAACCACATGTTCTTTCACATTCTTCCAAAATGCTGCCTCTAAACGGTGATGTTTATTTTTCCAAAATCCCTTGTAATATAGGCCTCTGACTTCAGCATATAAGGGAAAGCGGCGTAGTGGCGTTAAACTTCGGGATTTCACGCATCCATCTCATTGTTTTTACTAGTTCTAAGCAATTTAAAATTTACGTCCTGCGTTGACCTTATACATCACAACGTTCTTAAAAATTAGGAAATTAATTCGAACGCAAAATGGGGACATACCGTACACAGAGCCAGAACTGTGTTCTCAGAAACCTACTTCCTCCCCTGTAGAAAGGGAACAGGGCTAAAAATCAATTGGCCATGGTGAACAAATCCGGTTTTAGCAAATGTTTCTTGACTTGGCAAGTGCAAAGAGGAAATAAAAAATCTAATTTTGTGGTTAAGCATCCTCACATACATTTTAGTCGCTATCTGCATAACACTTTCTCTGCAAGCTAAATAACCTTTGCAATGAAGCAAACCACTGAAGGAAGTTCCACTTACGTAGTAAAATTCATTTACTCTCTCAGTGATATGATTAAATACCACAATTGTGTTGCTAATTTGAGTTTGTGTAATTTAAGTTAAGGGTTGTTACAGCACCGACGCATTCTGTAGCTCTCTTCCAATTACGGCCTCTCTTTCAGGAAGGCATTGTCAGAAGACGGAAAGAAATGTGGGACTTCGAGCCGGTAATTGCAAAGAACTAGAGAAGCACCGTCTGCCAGCAGGTGGCCTGTGCTGCACGTGATCACTTAGCAGCCACGTGACTATCAGTTGCATGTAAGTGCAATACCGACACAAACGGCGTTGTTAGAACGCTTTTTGTGTAAGTGAGGTATGTTGTGTAACAAAATGACTCTCCTGCCTTAATGGTAAACTTACCTTCAAACGGTACGCCCTTTAGCATAGAAGACGCTCTGGTGACAGTATAATGGTGGTATAATCATTACCGTATATGGTATTTAGGAAATATCACACCAAATATAACGCAGATTAGATTTTAACCTTCCGAATTCTAAAAAAGTGAGGCCTTACAAGCGGATATCAACGTTTCGAATAAATATTGTACCTGGAAGCCTGTTCCCGGATAACTTGACAATCAGGGTACACCCGCTGACCTCAGACTTTTAACAAATTACATCTAACCTCCCCTCAGCGTATGAACTTAGTACAGCCCACTAACTCCTTTTAAGTTCAAGTCTTACATTTCATTGTTTTTGCTTTTGTCTGCAGACGTTCATTGTGAAATCTACCTACGGTCGAAAAAAGACTTCCATTCTGCTCAGGGTAGGATCGAAGTAGAATGAAACCACACGCATTTTCACTGGCTCACGCCCCATGACAACATTAGATTCCCCAACAAATATTATTCACTTTTTTACCAATGATTGAAATATTTGTTACAATATATTTATTGCCAAAACACATTTATTTCTCAAGTATTTTAGAAAATAATTTGTAAGAATGTTTTACGTATTATCGTGTAAACAAAATTACCTCCATTAGCCTATAAAAATATGCTACTATGTCCACTATACAAAATCAATGGCGGCTAGTCCTTGGTTGCAGAGAAGATAAGCCTCATTGAATAATTTTTAAAATCTTATTTGCTAAGCAACAAATTAACTAATAACAACATGGAGTTACATTACTGTCAAGAAGCTTCCTTATCGACTCATAATTATATGACAAGTCGATTACAAGCGATGTAACTATGCGGTGTCACAATCCAAAAGGCCTACACCACCTTCAGAACCTCAGATGGTAAATAGAGCATATCACATGTACTTGACATCTGCTGTTTCATGTTTTCCTTTGATCTTCTTCAAACATTTACAGTCACTAACTGTATACGCAGAGGAGTCGGTTTAAACTAATTTACCATTCAATATTTTTTCACGTCTCACTGCGAAACTTTCTAAATATTACTCTGGCCAATTTAATGTCCTATAAGAGGGTCTGTGTATGACAGACTCAGGGGTATCATCGTAAATTCATCACCTTTGTCACTAACGTATGACGAAGAGAAAAGCAGTTGTGTGCACGTTCTGCGCCTTATAGGCCTTGGTGGTCATTTCTCAGAAAGAAAATGTAGGCCTACGTTTACTTAGTCTTATTTACAGCAAGGCTTACATAAGACCGACGCGTAGAGAAATTTATATTCTTACAAACTGCAGACTCTCCAGCATGCAATTGCATTGAAATGTGTAAGAGACATGCGGACTAAGAGAGTGTCCCCTACTGCACCGAATTCATAACCCGAATTGAGTGTGCTGTAGTATTAACATCCTACATAGTACTTTAACTTTTATAAGCATATGTGCTGAAGTTTCCTTACTGCTCTTATCTCTATGCGGCTCCACATTATTGTGTTAAAGGATTAACTCAGCGAACACAAGAAGACACTATCTCAACTTAGCTTCTTGGGACCAAAAATACCTTTAACAAGACTGAAGTAATAAGAAACTGATATTTTATCGATGATGCAAGATTACAGGGCCACCAGGTGGGCATCAGTAGGCAAAAAGACCGACTGCTATACCGACTCTACGAAATTAAAGCCCTATACGCTTTGCACGGGTTTATAACAAAATATTACACAGATAATTATGAAAACCCAAAATTGTATAAGGTCTAACAAACAGCAAGATTAAGACCTCTGAGCCGCAATTGTTGACACTGACGATGTGGGGCTGTATAATTTAGGTGTTAGTGACATAGAGTGGTAGAGATTAAGTCTGAGTTATGGTTTCAGTAAATGACAATAAAAGACAAATATATTACCGTCAAACACAACTATATATTTTTAAATAACCAGCTACATGTTTCGGCTTATTACAAAGATATATAGCTGATTGTTTAAAAAATATATAGTTGTGTTCGACGGTGATATATTGGTCACTTATTGTCATTATACACATAAAGGAATGTATCGCCTTAAAGTTACAGTGAATGTTTCATTAGCACCAAAACTTTCTTTTTCAAAAGTAATCCGAGAAAAAAACTTTTATAATATTACTCTACAAGACTTTTGGGAGGACCCAATATTTTGAGAGATAAAGTGACTGGTTATGATACATGGAAACTTGCGGTTCGACACATAAAAACAAAACTCAAGTTTCCGGTGGAAAAGACCAGAAACATTGAGAGCCGAAAACTACCAAATTTAATAACATAATTCTGATCTGCTTTGGTATGAGGTTGAAACTATCAATGTTCAATTTCTCAAAAGTTTAAGCCGCCATTATCAAAATAAACTAGCCTGTCAAAAGCTAATTTTGCATCATGCCAATGAAGTTCCCACACAGTTCTAAAATATCCACCGTCGTGAATTAATTCAATCCCGAGTTACAATTTCATGTCCTCGAAGCAGTAAATTACGTTAGTAATAATGTAACATTTCCTCAAGGGCCTTCGACAAATCGCTTCCATAAATGTTTCTGAGTTTGGCAGAGACGTTGAAATGCCTAAAATTTAGGAGTCGATTACGTCGAAAATAGTCAAACTCTTGGCCATTCCTGCACATAGGCATCCCAGTTCTTCAGTTGTCAGACCTTGCATAGTCGTACGTGGTGTAATATTTTCATCTCACGAATTCATCTGGATTTCTTCGTATATTTCCCCCTGCCCAGACTTCTTTTCTTCCATGAATAGGCCATTACACATAACTCTGTTGAAACAAACGCTTCTACTGCTCATCCCCAACTTACAGTTATCGTTTTTATAGTCCGACAAATTACATTTTATTCACTATTAATTGTGTAACACAGTCCTACATGAATCAAGCCTTATTCTGGCTCATCCTCAGGGACTCAGCACTTTAAATTACACATTTAATTTAATTTAATGTGTAATTTAAAGTGCTGAGTCCCTGAGGATGAGTCAGAATAAGAATCGAAACATGTAGGACTGTGTTACACAATTAATAGTGAATAAAATGTACATTTGTTGGACTATAAAAATATAGAAAAGAAAAAGTGCGGAATGAATAATATTAAGTTTACAGATATAAATTACAGATGCTAAGCTAAATTAGTCACAAATACAAAAACCATGCCTGTCTATAATAAGAAACTCCATTTGCTCATTACCATTCCACTTACAATTGCAGCGTTCAGGCATAAACACATGTGGTTAAAAATAATAAAGTTTACCGTTGCATGTAAGTTCTTAAGCTTTCAAGGACGGTGATGCTCAAGTGACAAACTTCTGCATTATTACACATGGTAGGATAATAATCTTCTTCCGATGTTTCGGAGCAACATGTCGCAACCAGTCAGTAAATTTTAATTTCTGTTCCCCAAGTCATTTCACCGTCAATTTGAAAAAAAAAATTCAGGTACCCTGTAAAGAAAGCAGCATATTCTTCCAAAAGACGGAACAAAACTACAATCCTATGCGGTGTAATTACACAGAAGGCTGTCATTTTATGACCATTTGATCTTGAAATCATTATAGATTTTAATCAATCTCAGAGGTAAAATTGCATGGTTAATGCGTGGTGTTAAATAAAATGGCTGAGAGAAATTTATAGAATATGTAATGGTTGTTGTGTGCTAGTTCTCTCGCCTAATAATTAACAGTCTTACCTTAACCACAAACCAACCTGTTTTAAAAATGGGCAGCAATTAATGTGCTTTACACAGAATAATATACACACTGCTGACCAGTATCCCCTGCAGTATAGTGTATGACAGCTCACTCGAGAACTTGAGTTACGAGCTTTTTAGTTTAAACTCAGGAGTTTAAAAATATTTACTTGTTTGATTACTTTAAAAACAATACTTAATAAGATTATTTTCCTCTATAAATTTTTATTGCGCTGGTGAAGGTAAAATGCACATGATCAAATGCATGCCAATTTTATATTAAGTTTTATTTAATTAATCGCTGAGGACGGAGTTCGATCCCAGACTATTCCATGGGGGATTATGTTACACAAAGTGGGCCCGGAACACCTTTCATTTTCCTCCGCGAACTTCGGCTTTTCCTGTCAGTATCTTTCCAGTAATACCTCACAGCCACATTCATTCATCTATCACGTTGTGCCTACTGCGTTTTACGGCGTTTTTTCGTATAAGCCATAATACGTTTAAGTCAGACAGGCAAGTCATAATTTTGTTGCTATTAATTTAAGATGGCACGTGTCCTCTGCGGAATAAAGGGGGTGTGTAAATGTAAATTCTGGGGAAAAGCAAAACTATGATTTCCGATGTCAGCACCAACAAGGAAACTTGTGATGTAGAAATCCAGGACAACCACTCGTAAGTTGCAAGAAGTATTGTTGTGTAGAAATAAGAAAAATTTACATTTGAGGTATTGGAGTATGAATTATCACTGCCTTTCGTGCTTGGTTGTGCACAATTTTGCAGCCTACATAGCCTAAGAACAATTTTATGTGTAGAAAACAAGCAAGCTGAACACTCCCTATCGTACCCATCTCCTACCTAGCGACCAGCAAATATGTTTTTGTGCGTGGTCTGCACCAGAGCGAAAACTAAGTGGTCTCTGTAGAACGCTACGAGAGTACCGTCTGAAATGTCTTAGATTAAACGCTTGTGACATATGCTGATAATGATTTTATATCAGCAAAAAATCAGTTGTGGATATTGCAATCGTGAATTGACCACCACTAAACCTTTTGCTGTTTGTACAGTTGTAATATCATTCATGACACAAAAAATACGCTGAAACTGCTTGTACGTACATATTCAGTGACATCATTTGAACTGGAGAAGAGACGTGAAGTGAAAATGCCCGGCTGGACGAATGGAAATTCGATCCTTTCTCATCTCTGTCATAGAGAATATTCCGGCTTACCTAGTGGTTAATTCTAACTTTCAATTACAGTGCTCAATATAATATATTTCAATAACCGAATGAATAATTTGGAGGAACTATATGCTCAACGACAGGAAGCACACGACAGTCTAGAAGAAAAATTTGGTGCAATCAAATGTGAAAGTGGAAATGTGGAAGTGCAGTGGAACAATATCAAGAAATGTGTGTTAGATACTAAGAGTGATTTAGTGGGGAAAGTCGAGAGGACAGCAAGAAAGCCATGGATTACACAGAAGATGATAAGTAAAATGGATGAACGAAGGAAATGGAAGAATGTTCACAACGAAGAAGGAAGGAAGAACTACAAAAGAGTAAGGCCAAACTGAAAAGTGCCAAGGACAACGCCAACAAGGAATATCTGGAGAGCATATGCGACGAGATCATCGAATTTCAAAGAACAGGACTTTTGATCTAATATGCATGAAGACAAAGCAAGACGGTGTATCAATCTGTACTCGTATATTGTAGTTTTCTACAATGAGCTGCTTACGAAACATCTGAGAGTGGTGTATTAGGAAGCGGTGTCACGAGATTCCAAGTTACTGCCCCACATTTATCCAGAGGAAACGTGGAAAATTCAGACAGAATAATCTGTCACTCCGGAATGCTTCCAATACGATAGGACTATATTAAACAGAATACGAAACTGGTTCAGCCTGCAAACCGCAAAGTTCGAACAATAGAAGTAGTTTACCTAAGTGGTGGTAATGACGGTAGCAGTAGTTGAACACGGTTTAGCCATTATATCACACTTTATGTGTCTGAAGTATGAATAAACATTTGCCTCTCACAAAGGCATAAAATTTTCTGAACGCCTTAATATGTTTCACCCATTCACGGAAGAATCTGCTACAGGAATAACCGTAGTACTCGTAGTAATATCACAATATTTCCAACATAGCACAAATTCCCAATTTCTCGTCAGTGGGCAGGCGCATCTATATGTTGGTGCTAAAAGGCTAGTTGTCCTCTAAGATTAATAACTATACGTTCCAATATTTATATGCACTTCGTCTTTCTTACGTGTCCTTCATCTTCCTTTCCCTTCCTCTGCACTTTAAATTCGCCCTCGTTTTAATTTTTTTGCAGAGGACGCTTTTGAAAACGATAAGTCGCAACATTTTAATAAACAGCAGTGCAGCATTGGTCACTGGCAAGAGCGAAACACAACTACTGACCAGTGCAAGCAATAATGACAAAGTGTTGATAATTAACCTAACCTGCTTTAATTGACTAATATTGCGTCAGGATCATGAATAATTGCGGCACTGAAACGCGCTAGGAGTAGGTAATAACAACGTGTGTGTGCGTGTGTGTGCGTGTGTGTATGTGGAATGTGCACTGACAATTTTCCACGCAATATATCGCTGTAATGTTATAATTACTTGCTTTCCTGCCCTCACATCCATACAAATATTACTCACTGTTATTTCGCAGATGTTTTGTTGTCAGATAGAGGTCTCTGCGACGGACCGATGCCTAGTCCAGAGGAGTCCTACCGAGTGAGTGTGTGTGTGTGTCATTGAGTGTGATCAGGTGAAACAATAACCCTCTACACCTACAATGAGTAGGTAGAAGAGGTCAGACTAAGAAGAAGAAGAGGAGGAGTAGGAAAAGAAGAAGAAAGAAGTTACGGTAGTTCGCTGAACAATTTTTTAATATATTATTACCTTCCACAATTTTACCTGCAAGGTTCTAAGGTATAGGTGAATTTTTTTTTCAAACTAATTTTCCATCCTCTAGGCGTATTCTCCATTTCTGTTCGTCTATTACTCCCAACACTATAAAGAATTTTTCATACTTTTCACCAAATAAAATCCAGTGCCAGTAACTCAATTCCATCTCACTCTTTTCACCAAGGCATTCTCAAGGACTCTCGATTCTTATTGCAGTTATAATCAGTTCCTTTTAGTGTGTCATTCATAGCATGCAGAGTCGGTGAAGTAAATTAAATTTCATTGCTTATGAATTAGAAAAATCGATGTACAAATCTAAAAAATTCTGCAACGCTATGATCCGAACAGCCGGTCTTATGTAGTCGTATGCACTTGCGAAAAGAGATGGGGGGAGCCTAACCGTTTTAAAAACTGTAAACAGTTTGTCAAAACTGAGGCCTGTAAATTTCTGTCACATTAAGAGAACTGGAAAAATCATCATTCTTGTTATCATTCCACCCTATCCTCAATCAATTTACAAATCCAAAATCTATTCTCAGAAGACCGATGTCGTCATGTATATTTCCAAGAGGCTTCCTCATAAAAATATTGTAACGTTTCTAGTTGTATTATAAAAGCAAATATCCATCGCATCATATCACTCATAAAACTCTATGTACACCATATAAATCACAACATTTCTTCAACACAAATCTACAATTCTCTATTTAATATCACCTATTTTACGCTGAAGTATAGTGTATATGTATGAATGTATGTATGTATGTATGTAATGTCATAATATTAATTTTTATATTTTACATATTATTAAATAGGAGTAGTTCATTTCTTTCTTCTTGCAGTACACTCACTGTCATTTGTCGGCTAAAGGCTTAAGTACCATATTATCGCTTAATTTGTTTATGGGGTTTACTAACATGCACGCAGAATACAGTTTAAGTTACACGCATTTGTTTCTCTGTGGCGCAACAGCCCAAATCGAGCCTAGGCCGCCTTATTGTTGAAGTTTCTAGATCACACATACACAGCGACACACACACGGTAGAACTCCTCTGAACGAGTGATCAGTCCGCTACAGAGCCCTTTAACTACACAACACACAACAAACACAAGAAACGAACATCCATGACCTCAGCGGGATTCAAACCCACAATCCCAGCAATTAGCCGATCCCAGTGGCCGTGCGGTCTAAGGCGTGGGTCTGCGGCCGCTCGCTTATTGGAGCGTGGGTTCGAATCCCACCGGCGGCATGGATGTCTGTCTGTTGTGAGTGTTGTGTGTTGTCAGGTAGAGGTCTCTGCGACGGGCTGGTCACTCGTCCAGAGGAGTCCTACCGAGTGTGGTGTGTCTAAAGTGTGTGATCGTGAAACCTCGAAATGAGGAGGCCTAGGCACCCGAAAAGGGGCTGTCGAGCCATAGGGAAAAAACAAATTCCCAGCAATTAAGCAGGTACAGATCTACGCCTTAGACCGTAAGACCACCAGGATAGGCGTACACATAGTAGTACTAAATACGTGTCATAATATAAACAAGCACTTCATTTTAATAATATTTTATTATAACAAAACCCCGGAACAATCTGGTATATTAGCTAGTACTGGCATAACCACATAATTTACTTAAACATGCACAATTAATCTATAGATGCAACGAAGAATAATCAGTATTAGGTACAGAATAAGAAAACGATTTTAAAAAGGCAACAGTCCCGTAATGCGTAATAGATTTTAAGCATGATTGTTAATTCACTTAAAATATTATTTAATGAGTAGATGCATATACATTTATAAATCAAAGTTTATAATTTCCCTTGTTTGTTCACAAGACTGAGACCTACTTACTTACATTTTGCGTCCCGTTCATCAGACACAAAATTTGCCCACGAACAGCCGAGGTTATATTATGCACTGAGAATAGCTTATATACTGGAATTGTACAGAAATTGTACGTAATAAGCAGAACGCCTGGTGCAATATTAACCGCCGACGGGCACAATACCGCATTGTGGGAGAGAGGACAAGGGTTTGCGGCGCACCGGGTTGTGGCGATACAACGCAGATCCCACGAGAGGCTGTGTAATTGAAACGGACGACTGCAAATAAAATACTGCAGGATCAGGCGACGAGAAATAAATATCAGCAGAGAAATACAGGAGCATACTCACTGCAGTTTAAGACCAGGAGTCAATCTCCATTACGAGGAGAGCAAAAACAATCTGGCTATAAGAACCGATTCACCACCAAGATATACGTACAGCCTGTACCATGTATCGTTCAGAGTGTTATCTGTTTCTTTTACCAGTCGCATTCGCTGAAATCTGTCGATAGCACATCATTAAACTGTAAAACATTTACCTGTCTATATCTTTTCATAATAGTATAGAACCACTCTCGCTTTAAGTGCCGCATTTTAATGTTCCGAAAAATCAGAAATTATTTGCTCTAAGTCTAGATTAATACTGGGTTTAAAACAAAGTCCAAAATGAAGACACGTCAGTAACCTGCTGTCTGATAGAACCTAACGTACACATTACGGGCAGTGACAGGCAAGCTTAAGGTTTTTGTGCAATTATGATTACCAGACCAGTACAAGCGTAGACCTATTCTAATAAAGCTTACCCAAACGTCACATGGACTGCACTGGAATATAAATGTGAAATAAAAAGTGAAAAGCCCGTATCTACATGTCTAATGTACTGGGATCTTTCTGGCTATAAGAACACAAGAAAAATTTCGTGAAAATGGTCTCAGGTGACGATAATTCAAAAGCTCCTTTTTTCTAAGTCCATAAAAAAATGCCGCATTAATCCTTCTCCTACGACAGAATAAGCTGTGAAGGTAATTAAGGATGTAATTTAAAGCGGGTAGTGTAAAACTGAATAGCATTGACTTGAACTACAAGCGTAGGAACATCTCCTTGACATGCAAGAATATAGGCCAATGACAAAATACTTTGCATGAATTACACAGCTTATAACATCTTCAAAGTTAAGCTACACAATGCTCTATTGTTAGGGATGATTGTGTGTAATTACATTTCTGAATTCCACTGCGAAACAAAGTTTCTGCTTCACGTTAATTAAAACCCGAACTAACTGTATTGTTAGCTTATTGATTCTCTGTCCAATTTCACGGCTATTGAATTAGTTTTAAGGCAATGATTGATTCCGTGTTGTCTAGCAGGCATTTCCCTAAGTGGCATGAAGGACGCCACCTCAATTCCGAAGCGCTCTGTCTATCATAATTTACAAGCAAGTTGTTAGGTCAGATATCAGCAATCTGGCTGCACGCAAATTTAATGAAACAGGTTCCTAGAAAGAAGGAATAATTTAATTTATCTATATACTTCCATTTACATATAGGCCACACTCCACAGAACAGAGTCGTTATTAGAAGGTGATGGTCGATAAACTAGTCAAAAAAATCCCCACCTCTCGTTGAACCCGATGATTTATTACCGCGTTCAAGAGATCCCAGCAGTGAAACCTACCCTGATCCAAACAAATCCCGTCTACATCAACACGTCTTATACCCTTATGACAGGTGACATTTTAATATTATCTTCCCATTTCTGTCAAATTTTTCGACTGGTCTATTACCTATAGGTTTTCTGACTAAAACCTAGCTTTCATTTGCCACCTCTCCGATGTGCGTTACGTATAAAATCAAAATTGTTTGTCGAGTCCCAGCAATCTCGCTTTGATCCAGCCGTCAGCTGGTAAATGGGCTTTTCTACTTCTAGTTCAGTATTATTATTATTATTACATTTTAAAATTATATTAAATAAGCTATAAGTGTAAAAATTGATAGGGATCATTGATTAAGTAATAAATAATGAAATACTGACGTCAAATAAAACAAATAAGTGTCCGTGAATGCACTGTTATACACGGCAGAGGATGCAACTTATGTACAAGAAAACATAAGCAGAAAAAGTGGTGTGCCATTTCAGGTTCCCGTGTTTGTGGAGAAAGCTATTTTCTTACACCAGTATGTGACGCCATGTATTTTGGCAAACATACATCGATATTTCACAGAAATCTTTTGCTTCCTTTATATATCCCTATGAGACTAGGGCTGTCACTCAGGGCTGTACTGCAATAGATTTTAACAACCTACGATATCTGGTTGTCTTTAAATGCCGACAACGCTACAAAGATGTTTTACGTAATGATTAAAGCATTTGTTGTTTCATTTCTCTTCTAATTCTATCAATATTTTCAGAATCTAATTTTTGGCGAATATAATTTGCGCCGCTTTCATATTAGTAAATTTTAACACACACGTTTTATACAAAATATATAGAAAAATTACGATCTGCCTAAGTACCAAATTCCACATCCCCAAGTCACAACAAGCCTTAAATCTTCAGTTTTCGTTATTAAAGTTGTACACACCCAGCCGCCTGGTTTAACGGTGACACTATCTATCTTTAGTTGGAAGGTACCCGGTTAAAATCCCTGTCAAATTACAAGCTTTCGTGATTTTCTTCATACTTCCCATACGAATGCGGGGCACTAACTTCAAACAAGGCACGACTGCCCACTACAAATCGTAATCTACTCACCATTCATGACTATCTCACCTCATTCGACGCTAAATGACCTGACATTTGAAAAAGGTCGAAAATTAACCTAAGACCCAATCAATCAAATTCGTCAAACTCCGACATTGCTTCCAAGTTCCAAATATTACTACCTTCAAAAAATGTTAAGCTGCTTAAGTATAAATTTTTACGTGAGCCGCATTCAGAAATGTATTACAGAATATTGTGCTTATTAACCAGTTTATAAAAACTATCACACACACGTACCGTGTTTCCAAATTGACTCTGTACAGGCTAGATATCACCTACTGAATTGCAAAACCCACAGTGGTAGAGCTACAGTCTGTCGTATTCGTCAACATGTATAAGACTTTATACTTTCAATAAATAAGTCAAAATTTGCTAGTGGCGTTTCTAAAACAGTAGACCAATAGGCGTAGGACAACGTCTAAGTGTTTGGATTATAGTCGGAGACAGGTTATGAATACCGAGAACGTCTAAGTTATTCAGCAACATGCCTTCCTAAATTAGACCACGACTTGAGTGTATGACAAACCTAGGGGCTAAAATCGTGCAACGTGTAGCAAAAAACAAATTAAATGCAGGTCTAAATAATGAATGAAGCGCAGACACTTAGAAGGAATTATGTTAACTTATTTATGAGAAAGGTAGACTTGAGGTCAGAAATGTCATGACTGCATTGGTCCCCCAGTTAGCATTCAAAAAAATCAAAGCATGTTCATCGTAAACTGACACCGTGCCAAAAGGGGTTATCAATAATATTAACACAGCGCAATTCTGATTGGCACTGGCGCATATTAATATGCTGTCCTGGAATTGTGTATTGTAGTAAATTTAGAAAATGATATATTCTATACGTTTGTGTACTCTAAAACAACAACAGCAAGTTTAATGTGCGAAATCTACATTTATATTTCTCTTTAATTGTAACTAAACGTAACTAATCACTGAGTGTATAACATTCTGTGTGCAGACATAAAATAGTCATGCTTAGAAATTCTATCATATTTATATTATATATTAGCATTTAAAACATGGCTACTGTGCGAAATATTGAAGTTATACGTGAAAAGTATAAGATAAAAAGGATGTAAACTATAGCGGAAATATGCACACAACTGGATTACTGATTTGCACTTATTACAATTATTGCATAGCTCCTGCTGCTCTCACCATACATAGCCTACATCGTATCCCTTTCATCATGTCCCTAAGTGTAACATTTGTCGCGGGATATAACGGAGGGTAAAGGCTTTCTATGTAACAAAACTGCCGCGATAAGGGATACGATAAAAAATACATTCTGAATTTCAGTATTTGAAGAAAGTAGGCATCATAACGCAGCCAATGAGAATATTGTTTAAATAATGAATTCTGTGTCGAAAGACACGGCGATATAAAGTAATAATCTATAAAATAAATGTTATCAAATTACGCTGCATACGCTATGCGGCAAATAAGGCGTCATTAAAAAGAGAAATCAATTCTAGCATTTTCTCATAGCACTCATTCTAAATTCTCCTGCCAAGATACGGAAAATTTGGTGTAAATCGACCTGAATGAACTTCTGATGACTTATATTTTCTAAATAATTATTTAATTCATTTATCACATTACTTCAGTGTGAGATATTTCGGAAAGGAAATATAATTTTTTTCAAAACAAGGTAAATGTGAAAATATACATTCTTCT
This sequence comes from Reticulitermes speratus, assembly GCA_021186555.1. NCBI lineage: Eukaryota > Metazoa > Arthropoda > Insecta > Blattodea > Rhinotermitidae > Reticulitermes > Reticulitermes speratus. Next base: position 32,541,749 of record JAJKFL010000001.1, on the reverse strand, counting down.
CAACGACATAATAAATTAAGAGACAGTCGTGTGCATGAAAACTAAATGGCTCTATAAGAAATGACATAGAATGCGTGACTTCTGTTCCGTGTACATTCTATATAGAATCATGGTACCAAACGCACGGCCCAGCTCTGCAATAACCAGAGATTAAAGAGAATACACCACATGTAGTTATTACAAATATACATCCACTGGTATTAAGATGTTTATCAAAATATTCTCGTTTTTTCCTTGGGTACTTATTAGAAATACTAGTATGCAAGGTGTTTGTGTTTGAGTTTAACATCTGTATATTAAAAAGAGGGAAGAAAATGCAGAATTATCTGTTATAACTAACTCCATGGAGCAGAGTCCTTCTTGAGAAGCTAAAAGGTCCTCAGCTAGTCAAGAAATTCCCCGCATTTTATGGAAACCGAAGGTTCATTGCCGCATTCACAAGAGCCCCCACCTGTCCCTATCCTGAGCCATATCAATCCATTCCATGCACCCCTATCCCGCTTCTTGAAAATTCATTTTTATATTATCCTCCCATCTACGCCTGGGTCTTCCAAGTGGTCTCCTTCCCTCAGGTCTCCCCACCAAAATCCTGTATGCACCTTTACCCTCACCCATACGTGCTACATGCCCCATCCGCCTCATTCTTCTTGATTTGATCACCCAAATAATATTTGGTGATGAGTACAGACCATTAAGTTCCTCGTTATGTAGTCTTCTCCACTCCCCTGTTACCTCGTCCCTCTTAGGCCCAAATATCCCCCTCAGCATCCTATTCTCGAACACCCTTAGCCTGTGTTCCTCCTTCAGTGACAGACCAAGTTTCGCACTTATAAAAAGCAACAGGTAAAATTATAGTTAAAATAATCTATTATTTGTCACAGAAAAGTTCGGAACTCTCTTGTTTGATATCTCCACAGCAATGTTTCTGGGATCGGGATGAGTGAGATGTGACCTGTTTAAAACCCCTGGAGTGGTAAAATGTGGTTTTAGAGTAAACACACGTTTATATTCACGGGTAAGAGTTAAGATTCTAATGTGTCTTCATCCACACGCGGACATAAAAGAGAATAAACATAGTGTAAGCCTCAACTCCTCTGAGTTCCCAGTATTTGTTGTCGTCTATTGATTTGTAAAAGTACATCCAGCTTATATATTTTGCTACGCCACGGAAGAAATATATCTGCCACAGTGCTGTAAACGTGAACGAATGTGTGACAACTGGTCTGCCGCCTACTTCCTTGGCGACTTTCACTACATGCGTTGCCATAACAACATGAATCAACAGCTAAGTAAAATCCAGGAAGAGATTTGCTAATCGATATGCTTTCAGTATAAGGAATACAGGACAGCGTGTTCCACGTGCAGGCATTCACAGAACTGTCACGTGAAATGACATGTGACTTAATGAATTCTGGTAAAAAATACCTGTCAACAGCAGTCCTTAAGTCTGGAAACTTAACACCCATTCGAAAATTAAGTAGGGTGCACCCCGGTTAATACTTTCATTATAATCCTTTTTTGGAAATATTATTGCTTAATTACACATTGTTACTGTGTCTGTACGGTTCACTCAACTTTTACGATATCAACTATAAATTATTAAGTTACAAGAAGGGTTCTTAATGCCTTCAAGATATTGATTGAAATATTCGCATGACAGCAGACGTAATTACTTTCTAGAATTTCTTTTCAGGAATTCGTGATACTTAATCCTAACGTAGGCTAAAGTAGGCTTAGGTGTTACGTCACAAACAAACCGAAACTACGTTTGCCCGAAACTTTACAATATACACCGATAGTTCTTATGCAAGTAGCCTGCCAGTCTCAATTAAGTTTAAATTCCTAACCTCTCCGATAACATTTGATAAAAAAGTTCTGTCGCCCTAGTAAAAGTGTAATTTGGCCACATTTCAAGTGATAGATATTACCGGCATATTTGTCCGAAAAAACGGAGTAATTAAAAATATTTAAGGGAAAACGAGAAAAATATTACCGACTTCTGGTGTGTCGAAAATTCAAGTCTTCTGGGATGTTGAGTCATGTGGACTGCTAAATGGTTACTGATAATTCGAGGGATCGGAGTGCCTTCATCTTTAGTGTCAATCAGTTCAAGAACTGAGGATTCAGATCTTCTGGAAAGTGAGGCTCTGTCGTTGGGGGAGGATTCCCGACACTTCGAACGAAAGTACTGCCTTCATCCTCAACATAGAAATACTCCAACAAGAAAATGACTTAAGCAGTTCTTCTTGGACTGCTTAACATTGAAGATAAAGATACCTTCCTGCGAAATGTCGGGAATCACCCACCCAACGACATAGCTTCACATCCCGGAACACCTAAATCCTCAGTAACACCCTCTGGGAAACTCAAATCTTGCAAATTCCAAGAACTTCTAAAACCTGAAGTTAGAAATATCACGATCCTTCGAGTTGTCGGTAATTATTTACCGGTGGATATGGCTTAATATCCCAGAAGACAGGAATCAGAAACAACACCGTTTCAGAGCTTCGCATGCCGATGTAGACATGAATTCTCAAACTAAACTGCGGTTAAGGAAGGAAATTATGCCCTTGAAGACCCGATGTACGTAGGACTTTTTCAGCTTCTGCCATAAACAATGCATCAAACGTACATCGTATAACATCTGAATAGTAAGAGGCCACTGCACACAAAACGCCAAGGAGTCTGCACGCCACTGTTACCGGTGGCGCCATCGTATATCCTCGGGGAGAATTAGTCTGTCTCTTTTGGATGTGTATAAATTCATTACGCTTCTATTACATGAATACCGTAAAGGATTTCCGGCTTCCACGGAAACTTGCTTGAATATATACAAGGGAATGCAACGAAGAATGTCGCGATTAGAATGTAGTGCAAGAAAAACGAGAGGGAAGATGTTAAGCAATGAAGGTCTACGCCATCTTTCTGTATGAACCTTTGCGTTCTTACTTGTCATCTGAATGTATACTGCAGTCTGTGATATAGTCTAAATATTTGCAATGGAAATATTTCACAGATTTGCATCTAGACGTGGTATCATGACTGGGGCGACTATCGACAAAGTGCCAAATCCGTACAAGAGACGGACCACGTAAGATACTGCTTCCCAAGACCGGTAACTCTGTTTCAGTAGTCACCAAAAAGACCGGTGAAATAGCAATGGGATTTCCGATGGGAATCCTCCGCCTGTCTCACGCGTTACACTCAAACAGTTACATTTCTAGATTAATGTTTTCGGTGTTCTGACATTCTGTGACTGACAAGCGGTTACCACAATTTCTGCCACTTTTACACTTAATATGGAAGCAGCACTTTTCTTCGGATATTGGTAACCCCATACCAGACTACAAAGCATCAAGACCCGGAAAACGAAAATATAAATCGCCAATATCTTAAAAATCTCACCCTTCAGTTACGTGCCTTTTAGCTAACTAGGTGCTGCTAGTATCACCGAAATTTTCGATAGAGCTGTTGGCACGCCCATTAACATTCTGGTTTCCTTAGACCCGCCCTCAAACAAATATTGAAATTACCTCCAAATAGGTAAAGGCCGCTTTTTTTAAAATTCTTTGTTTACTTCTATATAATTTTGGAATTCGTTGTTCAGACTAATTTCACCATTCAACACTACGTCGAAAATGGTTTCGAAAAGATCCTTAAAATATGCAAAGAACCCATCAATCATTATTTCCTAAATTACTGCCTATTTCCAGCGAGACTATTTAGAATATAAAATCTAATGCCATTATGGTGTTAATCAAACTGAACATTTGCAATTACCAGTAGCACTCTAAACTCGTATTCGGGAGGTGTCTGGCTCGAATCTCGGCCGATACACTGGCTCTCCTGACTGGCATTATTTGTGGATTTCTGCAGTTGCTCCAGTCAAGCACCCCAATTAGGCCACGACCGCTTCCTTGCAAATGCCTTTAAACTGATCACTTACCAATTGGCATTTCCAACCCAGATACTGTCAGCATTGTTAAATGACCCACAGCAAGTAACGTACGGCGGTATATGGAGAGATCTAAATCGTAGGAAGTACCTCGTCAATATACAGTATAACTGAAAGAAAATTTCGCGCATCTGCCTTTGCTAGTACTTCTGACAAAAAAGTCATAACAGCAACATAATATATACAGTGACTGAAAGAAATATAAATTAAAACATGAAATTCTCTAATTATATGTTATCATAATTATTTTGTATATACCATATTATAGAATTTATGTTTTTTTCCTTATGTGGTATAATACACGTAGAACAGCCCTTAACAGAATTTACAAACAGGTAAAATTAAGGAACGGATCGGTTGTGGTTCGCAAAAGACCGGTTGACATTAATTTACTTTACCAGTAGGGCATATTACCCAAACTGATTGAATAACAGGCCCATATATTAATAGTGTAATTGCATTTCTGATGTTTCACAAACTGCTAAGATTAAATCCGCTCGAGTGACTAACTTATGATAATAATGAACAAATATGTTGCAGCATAGAAACCAGAAGGATGAGAAGTTTAGAAGCACAATGAGAAGATGTCATGTACCGTCACATGTTGCATGACCTACCACTTGATAGGATAATGATAATACCAATGAATAATTAGTACAGTGAAGTAGTAGAGAGAAAAGTGAAAACTGAGACAGACAAGCTTAGAGAACATTTGTGAAAATCAAGAAAAATTTCATCTGTAGTAAACTGAAGAAACGTAAACTAAGCAAATCATCTTCAATTTAGACACTTGTTGTAGCATTAAATAAGTTGTGGCTGGGAGGACGAGCTACACACAAACATAAACCAACGAGAATTAAAAATACAAAAAGCAAAACCCGTTGCTCATACCGTTAATCGCAATCCTTTTATAACTAAATTACACATACGAATGTCGCATTTCATGACTGAGGGAGGGTTTGTGGCCCTGAGTCACGATGGGGAGGGAGGAACCCCAACAGAACAAGATATGGCCAGCCCACTGCACTTTTCATGAAGCAGAATAAAATGAACTTTCTCTTTACAACCCCAGTAACAGGGAATGGAGCTGGTATAAGGAAATTGTTGAGACGTCCTCCTTGCAGCTGTTCAGTGCTACCAACTCTCCATAAAACATTTGGATAGTAGGGTGCATATCTTAGTGATGTTCACATTGTAGTGTTCCGCGAAAACATCTTTCAGTACAGACAGGCAAGTCAGTTTTATATTAACTAAGCTCTAAAGAATCATGCAAAGCTAATGAAAAATATTTGTATTCAATTCTTAAAGGTGCCTTTCCTATTGACGTTTTCAAAATTTGTAAAGACCACACAGTGAGTATATGAACTCTCAGTCAATACCTCTTCAGAAAATGCGGACTTGCAATATCTATAGAAACTGTGCTTTGTATTTGTGTACTATTCATTTTCTTTCTAAAAATCAACGAATATTTAAGTAATGAACAGCTATGTAGAACTTACATGCGTGTGTTCTGTGGCTAATGCTGACAATTTTTTTTCTGTGGTGCAACAACCCAAATCGGGCCTAGGTCGCCACATTATTGAGGTTCCTAAATCACAATTAGACACACACGCACGATAGGACTCCTCTGTATGAGTGATCAGCTCGTCGCAGAGGTCGCTACATACACAACACACAACAAACACAAAAGAAAAGCATCCATGCCGTCGCGGGATTCAAACCCGCGATCCCAACAATCAAGCGGCCGCAGACCTGTGCCTTAGAACGCAAGGCCACCGGGATCGGCATGACTATGGTTATTTTGTAAAAATATCCGAGTACATAACAAAGAAATTCGTAATTTGTACAGTTCTAGTATTGAAATTTAACACATTACGACAAATTTAACATATAGGTACTTTGGAAATACAAAATTTCATCCATAAATTTAGTGATAAACATTAGGTAGCGGCAGAAAAATATTAATAGACTGATGGAATGGTAATATTAAGATGGTTCTTATAAAGATGGAATGTGAGTATGGGACTGTCTCACGATCATGTTTCAGTTTTTACAGTCTCCGATTTAAGGAAGATAAACTCCATCAAAACGCAAGTGTGATTACCAGATTGTTAAACAAAAGCACCGGCTTTTATTGAGCTCAGTAGGGAAGTCGTACTTATCTTGAACACCGGGTACAGGATTGATTCTCGGACCCCGTCTCCTTTATTGTGAAGAATCAAAGAGTTTATTTAAATAAAAACTCAATGGACTAAACATTACGTTTTTTTAGAATACAGAATGGCATTGTGGGGATTTTAGTCTATGGTACTAGAGATCCCTTATTATCATTGATCGTAACTGAATTCACACCCACACATACACCGTGTAATATGCAGTCCACAAGCCACCTACTATCGGATATTGTGTTGATTAACGATCTACCGTCTAGCTGTGGAGGAAAAAACTGCAGGAGCCCTATCCCAAACTTTCAATAAGTCGTTAATTATATTTATCTAAAATCGATTAGAAAATTTTTGGAGGAAACTTACACCAAACAAGCGAGCTGTGAGGGAGACGATAGTTGATGAATCCGAAGGCACAGACGAGCAAAAGCAAGCAATTTTCAGTTTCTGCCACATAAAGTATTTTTAAAGACTGGGGAAAACAGTAAAGACACACAGATGGCCCCATTTAAAATCCGGTTTCTGTATTATAAAATACTAAACAGTAGTACTGTCCACACACACATACCACTGTCTCTCAGCTAGTGCATCACAACCTTATGCGTAAATAACACAATAATCTAATCGAAGATTCAACACTTTTTGAACGTTACGCCGAAGTTATAGTTACAGACGTTTCGGAGGTGGGTACTGCCTGCATCTTCAAGGTTCAGCAAGAATATTTTCTTCTTGTCCTACTAGATACTAACAAATGTGGTAGCACGCTTTTCCGAAAGGTCGGTAGCTATTCGTCAACACTGGATAACCTCAGACGTAGCAAAAATGTGATTATTGGTAATCTTGGTAGTCATAAAATGACGCATGTTCCAAGATTTGTCTGACAATGGTAATATCTGTTCGAGTTTCAAGTTGTGTGGGTCATCATTGTGTATTATGTATCTGTGTGTAAACTTATCAAAATACACTTAATAAGATGTCAGTCACTCATTTGTTCAAGACATTCTCCGCCTTTTATAAAACTCAAAGTTTCACTAATGTGTTCACAAGAACCCACCACTCTGATTCACGGAATTCAATGTACATTGCACAGCATATTCCCTTAAGGTCCATTTTAGTACAATCCTCCAGTCTACTCCTAGTTCTCTTGATTAGTCCGTTCCCTTAAGTCTTCCAACTAAAATTACTATGCATTATTAATATGAATATTAATATTATTAATAAATTTAAATTTAAGGAAGAAACTAGTAAAGTGCTATATTTGGAGCATTTCTTTGTATAGTGCTGAAACGCGAACACTTCGGAAAATAGATCAGAAGTATCTGGAAAGTTTTGAAATGTGGTGCTGGAAAAGAATGGAGAAGATCAGTTGGACCGATCGTGTGAGAAATGAAGAAGTATTGCATACTAGTAGAGTCAAGGAGGAGAGGAATATCCTACATACAATAAAAAGAAGAAAGGCTAACTGGATTGGTCACATCTTGCGTAGAAACTGCCTTCTGAAACACGTGATTGAAGGAAAGGTAGAAGGAAGGATATAAATGACGGGAAGAAGATGGAGAAGACGTAAGCAGCTACTGGATGACCTTAAGGAAAAGAGAAGGTACTGGAAATTGAAAGAGGAAGCACTAGATCGCACCCTATGGAGAAGTCGCTTTGGAAGAGGCTACGGACCTGTCGTAAGACAGACTACAGAATGAATGAATTAACTTCGTGAGCTGTATCACTTGTCCCATCCATCTCATTCTTTTTACGTGTCACCCTAATTATATCTCGCAGAGAACGCAAGCTGCACAGCTGTTCACCATGTAGGCCTAATATACTTCCGTCCTGCTGTCGCTAGACAAATCACGAAATTCCACATCATCCCACGAGTGCCGTGTTGGCATTTGTAAACGCGCAGGAACATCTTCCAAACGTCAACGTATAGACGTGCAATCCGCATTCCAACTTGTGCCCCCATTTAACAGAGAGTTTATTGCGTACTCTCTTAATTAAGCGCCATACCATAAGGACGTAGGAAGAATTGGTGTAAAACTCCACTCATTCTTAACATGGGCACTAGTTGGAAGATAGTGACAGATTCACGTTTTATCCGCGGTAGCACTGGACAGAAAAGTAGCTGGTGAGCAGCACAGCCGGTCTGGATGATGGTCCCTGCCAAGAAGTGAATCCAGGCCAGTCACTTTATCGACTGGGTTATCGTGGCGCCACGATTTATTGTCACGGTACCAAAATTAATAACATAGGCCTCGAGGTTTCTAAAAAACTTAAACAAATATTCACATATTTAAAACAAGACGGCACTTTATGAAATTTCCATAAGTCAGTGTCGGAGGTAAATCACTTCGTTGTCAGCTGAAAATACTCGCGGTCGTTGTACTGATAGTAAGTCTACAGACAAGATGTTTATCGTGACTCTAATATCGCGTTTAAAAAGAAATGAGCCACCGACAGGCTGACAGAGAGAAATTGCACCATAATATGGTTTTCCATTTATAAAAAGAATAAGAAGTATTAAACATACAATTACATTAATGCATTCGCCAGTAAGCTACACAAAAAAACAGTATGCACATGCATAAAATTTACCAAGCAACCGTTTTTGAGTCCCGAAATATTTATGCGGGTTTTAGCCCTTTTAATTTTCAGTTGTCACTCTATGTTCCGTTACATTTAACATTCAAACGTTTGAGTTTTTTCCACACAGTTTTCTGTGTGTTTCTCATAATTCTGATGACAAACATCGATTATTAGCCTACGCAGCATTAAGCGGTCGGTCTTTATAATGCAGACTGTTTACTGTAAGACACGGACATAATTATATATATAGTATATATAGCATAATTATGTTATGTAGCATAATTATATATATATATAATTTACATTAATTTCAGTTTTTAAGGACTAACGAATACCCCATTGCATGCAAGGGGGGCAGGACAAGAATGACACGCGAGCACTGGGGTGGCACCTATGGAGTAATTAAACGAAGGGTAAATAGCCGGTAATTGACGGCCTCGCATTTCCCGTTCGGAAGAAGTACTTACCTCAGTAAACATGACGCTACCTGCAGAAGTTAGGTGTTTACTTAACAGCACACGCTTCAGGCGATGTCTTCCATCATAGTTGCCCAACCTGCGCATGAAAATTTCAGTTAGTTGTCAGTCGACATCGTGTACAATAGGAGCAAAGCACTGAAACAAACACAAGAACAAAGGCTTACCTAACTCGAAGTATATGTTTTGCCTATATGAGTAGCAGGGATTTTCATTTATCGCAGTAACTTAATATGTTGCCGATCCAGAGGCCGAGCGGTCTAAGCGTGGGTCTTCGGCTGCTCGCTTGCTAGGAATCGTGGGTTCGAATCCCACCGGGGGCATGGATGTTTGTCTCTTGTGAGTGTTGTGTGTTGTTGTCAGGTAGAGGCCTCTGCGACGAGCCGATCTCCTCGTCCAGTGGAGTCCTACCGACTGTGGTGTGTCTCTCTGTGTGATCAAAACAAACTCCAACCTCGACACTGAAACGGGAAAACCGGAGTAGGTAGGAGAGGACGACTTAAAAAAAAAACTTAATATGTTACAACTGTAATTACTGAACACTAAGATGATACAGCTCAGTGTTGCATTCGGCACATCGAAGGAACAAGAAAGATAACACTATATCACAGATGTAGAGTGCCTAGTACAATGTTCTTTTAGTCAACACAACTTACAAATATGAGTTAATGTTTTATTAATTACCAGTATAATTGTTACATATTTCGGTACTAATAAATATCATCAGCAGGGTACGAACATATATGTTAAAACTGCTTCATGTAGAGTGTACATATACATTTGCATCTGTAATATTAGTGGTGCGCTTTGGATGGAAGCCGATACTGTAGCTGAATATACAGAGTGGGTCTATAATGATGCGAATAGACCCAAGTTCCGAAAAGTAGTAGGTATAAAACACATCTATAACTTCCGAAGATGGACACTGCTCAATGCGTTAGTATTCTAAAATAATGGACCGAAACTTCTTAGGTTCTTGTTATTAGTCCTAATTCATAACGTTTTTAAAACTAACCTTAAACAATACAACAAAGGAAACCGAACACATTTGTAGGAACAATGGAGGTGATACATTAAGTAACCAAGAAATATTATTTCTCGTACCTGGGCCCTTCCACGAATCATATCTCTGTGAAGAGGAAGAAGAAGGAATTGAGATAGAATCAAAAGTCGTGGGAGTTGTTTAAACGGATTTCGTGTCCCGGAGGATTAATTTGGGGGGTGCGGTGTTCTTGTCGCCTCCAGGGACGTAGGGCGAAATGAAGAAAAATGATCACGACACGACAACGCGCTTATCGCTTGGCCCAGTGCTACTGGGTACCTCAAAAATAGATATGTCTTTCACAAACTTTCACAAGAGAACAAAAAAGATATTTATGTTACTTTCTCAGTTTAAATCTATCTTTATGTTTGATATTTAAGACTTCAATAGCCAGTAATCCCTAAAAGGTGTCGTGAATCATGGTGTCCCAGGTTCTACACGAATTAATTGGGGAAAATAGAAAAATGCCTAAATAATAATTCCAGATGTATTTAGCGATAGACGCCAGTGTCTCAGTAAAACCGTACATTCACAAGTAACCATACTGAACAAATAATTTTTAAGTGGAGCATATTATGCTGTTAGGTCGATGGTCAATATCAGTAACATTAACACACTCAAATCAATTTACCATGCATACTTTCATCTATTATAAAATATGGACTAATTTTTTGGTTTAAGTCTTCCAACAGTAGGAAGATTTGCACTTTACAAATTATAATTGTCAGAATTATGGCTGGTGCACAACTCAGAACTTCATAGAAATCTATTTAAATAATTAGAGATTTTACCTGTTCTATACCAACATACATTTTCATTACTGAACTTCATTGTCAGTAATCAAGAAAATTTTTAAACAAATTAATCTATACACAATATTAAAACAAGGAATACTCACCACCTTCATAGACCAAATGCCAACTTATCTTGTTTTCAAAAAAGTACATTTTTTGTTGGAATCAAAATTTTCAATAGCTCACCACGTAGTCTGACAGTCCTTAAGAATGAAAAGGCAAAGTTTAAATTAGCCTTAATAAAATACTTAACTAAACACTCCTTTTACTCTGTAAATGAATTTTTTATGTGTATAGAATATCTATAATACTGTTTTGTAAAATATTTATAGTACTTTACACTGTACAAATTGTGTATATTTGTGTATTTATGACTTCTTCCACATCCTACTGTCATTGTGACACACTTATGTATCCAAGGAATGCATGTGTGTATATATGTATGTATGTAAACCGTACATTCAAGAGTAAGTGTTGGGTCAGAGGTTATTTATTTTGTTCAAAACTCGTCCCTCACTACACATATCTCTCGCGTCATTCAAAGGCAAGTAACCTCTATAATTGATAAAGCATCTTTACTTGACAAAACAAGAGCAGTTTATCCATATCCCCATGTCCTTCGCCTGTTGCTAGTTCATATAGGGCCATTATTCTTTTCAGCCTTCGACACAAAATATTGCTTAGGTACGACACGGAGAAAAAATATAGCCGATCGTCATATAAAGGTTAGGTAGATCGCGAAAACAAAATGTTGCTGATCATCATATAAAGCTTAGATAGATCGCGAAAACAAAATTATGCTGATCGTCATATAAAGCTTAGGCACATGGCAGAAACAAAATTTTTCTGATCATTATATAAAGCTTAAGCTGGTCGCAAAAACAATGTTGCTGATCGTCATATAAAGCTTATGTAGATCGCGAAAATAAAATTTTGCTGATCATCATATAAAGCTTAGGTAGATCGCGAAAACAAAATTATGCTGATCGTCATATAAAGCTTAGGCACATGGCAGAAACAAAATTTTTCTGATCATTATATAAAGCTTAAGCTGGTCGCAAAAACAATGTTGCTGATCGTCATATAAAGCTTATGTAGATCGCGAAATAAAATTTTGCTGATCATCATATAAAGCTTAGGTAGATCGCGAAAACAAAATTATGCTGATCATCATATAAAGCTTAGATAGATCGCGAAAACAAAATTATGCTGATCGTCATATAAAGCTTAGGCACATGGCAGAAACAAAATTTTTCTGATCATTATATAAAGCTTAAGCTGGTCGCAAAAACAATGTTGCTGATCGTCATATAAAGCTTATGTAGATCGCGAAAATAAAATTTTGCTGATCATCATATAAAGCTTAGGTAGATCGCGAAAATAAAATTTTGCTAATCATCATATAAAGCTTAGATAGATCGCGAAAACAAAATTATGCTGATCGTCATATAAAGCTTAGGCACATGGCAGAAACAAAATTTTTCTGATCATCATATAAAGCTTAGGCAGGTCGCGAAAAACAATGTTGCTGATCGTCATATAAAGCTTATGTGATCGCGATAACAAAATTTTGCTGATCGTCATATAAAGCTTAGGCAAAGGGCAGAAACATTTTTTTATCATCATATAAAGCTTAGGCAGATTGCGAACTCAAAATATTGCTGGTCGTCATATAAAGCTTAGGTAGATCACGGACACCAAATGTTGTTGATCGTCATATAAACCTTAGGTAGATTGCGAACACAAAATGTGACTGATCATCACATAATGCTTCGCTAAAACATAAACATGTGGTTTTCTGTGACATTACGAATGTTCAGTTCTAATTTAATCCAAAAACTGTGTAAGAAACACAACACAATGAATTTAATATACATAGTATTAAGTTTTCTCAAAATTCCTGTTTTCAGCAAGCCTCAGTCTCTAAAAATTTACTAATTCCTAATTGCTTTGATTTTAAAACATTACGTAACCTACAGGCTACAGAAACAGTCAAGGCAGCCTACGTTTAACATGTATCTAATAGCTTCTGTAGATAGAGGATGTGGGAGACTATTTACTTCATAATTTATTGTTGAGGGCAGGAATTTCTAGATCCCCCTCGCCATACAAGGCGGGAAATTGTTGGCGCGTTATTTATGACGGCAGGCATCGTCCTTGTTTATAATTCTATTATAATATCCGCCCATTCATCTTAATTCTGTCCAAGGCAATGCTGCTTCTAATACCAGAATTTCGACACATCTATAGCTGCAGACCTGACATACAAACTGCCTCTCTGGTGAGCGTTTTGATTGTTTAAAATGCTTCTGTTCACAGCTAAAAATTAACTGGATGATTCCGTCTCCTCTGTCAAAAATTCACCACAAATCATTTCCATTTGTTGTATTGTATAAAATAGCCCTACTGCTTATAGACTAAATAGAGTTGAATTGAGATTAAGGTTAAAAACCGTAAGCTTTGTCTTCTCGGCGCCTTTGAAACCAAAAGTAGCAAACATGTCCGTTTGTCATGTCTGTCCGTCCTTATATTCGCATATACAACCTCAATACCTGTTGGCAGAATTTCGTGGAATGTGATACTGGAAAGTTTTGTGGAGATTTGTTAATTTATTTCAGTTTTGGTTAATGTAAGACAAAAAATGGACAAACTATAAGCTCATTTCTAGCGTAAATCTTTAAATATTTATGGAAGCGAAAATATTTCGAATGAAAATGAAGGAAAGAATTAAGCAGAAGTGCGTTCAATACATTTTTCCTTACAAATTATTTCCCGAAATGACTTAGAAATAGAATTTCCTATCTAGTATTTTCATCTACAATCAATGATTTTCCAGACACGCGCCAAGTAATCAAAACCCCTTATTATCGATACAAACAAACCAAGATTCCTCCCACCTAAACTCACATGTCTGCACTTACGTGACTTCCTTTAATAAAAATATAATTTATCTTGCTGCTACAACCTTCGTTTTATCAACGTTTAAAGACTTGTTCGTTGTTTTCTCTGGCACCTTAGTAAGTGAAAGCAGGAAAATTGCGTCTGTTGCTTCGCCATGTATCTTCCTGTCTTGTCATTTATCTCTCCACTTATAACACGTTCAGAACCTTTGAAAGTTTATAAGTCACATTTGGTATTGGAGAGTTGTCAGAACTTCATTGACATATTCGTAATTTGTTTCAAATCGTACAAAAGCAACGAAAAGTTTGCATAATGTACATCGTAGGTTTCTGAGTCACTTCGAGTGTAACTCGCCTAATACGTATCTATAGTAAACGTGTTTCATAGACATGGTTATAAAAGGAACTGAGCATTCGAGAATTGTTAGCCTCTAGTCTTATTTCCTAACTGATCTAAAACTTGCCCATATTCAACATATTAGCGTTTCAATAAAACTTCTACGACAGCCGTTAATTTATATTAGCATGCAAACAAATTACAACTTGTATTACCGTTGGTATATAAATATTTTGTACCTTCTACTTATACCTAAATTTCTTTTACTTGACTCCAATGACTGGGGAAACCCACATTTCTCAACGAGAGAACGAAATTCTTGAATTCAGTACGTGGTCAGTAGTATGCAAATATGGCAAACAAGATATAACCTGAAAAGAATATTTTGAATTTTATTAAATTATATTTTGACATATGCATAATCACAATACAAAGAAGAAAGTCTAACTGGATTGGTCACATCTTGCGTAGAAACTGCCTTTTAAAACACGTGATTGAAGAACAGTTAGAGGGAAAGATAGAAATGACAGGAAGATGAGGAAGAAGGCGTAAGCAGCTACTGGATGACATTAAGGAAAAGAGAATATATTGCAAATTGAAAGAGGAAGCACTAGATCGCACCCTGTGAAGAACTCGCTTTGGAAGAGACTACGGACCTCTCGTAAGACAAACTACAGAATGATGATAATATGCGTGATCAGATCTTACATAACATATCCTATGCACTTGTAAATGCACGGTATTTTATCAAAATATAGCGTAGGTTATGTACATACTTCCCTTTTTTAACATCGTTGTTTGCTTAAATTTAGGTAAACAAAGCATTCGTACACATACTCGTATGTATAAATATTCTCCAAAGGCTTACTTCACATTCTCTTAATTCAGCATTAAATACCACAATGTTTCTTTTGTAATTAAATTTCTACAAGTCAGCCGCACGTTAATGTTGATTGTACGAATGCAAAGACAGTATTAGCTCCCAGTGACAAATCTTGAGAAAGGAACCTATAGAGTTACTGCCAAAGAAGTAGTATGTAAAGCTGCGTATTTAGGTTTACGCAATGCGAGAATGTTGCGGGACTTCGCGCAACACATAAGAAGTCTACAGAGTAATGCGTGATACAACATTGTTAAAATTATATGGTACTATAATAAACAATTAATTTAAGATTACGGGTCATTTAAGATTGTCGTCAAAATAATGTCGACCTACATAAGTACATTACTTTAACGAGTGTAGAAATTACAACTTTGGAAGCAACACAGGCTCGGTCTATCAGTCATTGTCTATTGGGTACAATGTAGCAGACTACCAGATGCAGTTTAGTTCCGTCCTAACGTATGAAGTTAAAATTTAGTAGCTTTCTTTAACGATGTGTCTTAATTGGAGTAAATACGACGCTGGTGATCACTAAAGTGTCAATGCTAAGAATTAAAGAGGGCACACAAATGTGTATAACGTAAGATTCATTTACATTTAACGTTGTGTAAGCAATCAGAAAATAGCTTTCTGACTAAAGTGTCCTATATACAAGCGAAAGTAGGAGACTATTACATTGAAACTAAACTTTGTACATTTACCATCCTTCTGTTTTTCCGTCTTATTATACCTATCGATTGCAAAGGAAACACCTGCTAGTGAAGAATGAAAAGGTAATTTCAAACTACACAGGTATATAATGTTTAAAAATTCGGTTCTCTACTCGTGCGTATTATGCAACTGTTTATAAACTAGAATCACATTAGATTCAGTCGAGTACAACAATTAACGTACTCAGGATTAAAATATTTCAGCCTAATAGACCATATAATGTTGGCCAGGATAGAAGAATTAGATACACAGTTTTGGATGGAAATTTAGATTTCAATTTCTTACAGTTATGTACATTATATATAAGGAAGTAAGTGAATATGTTTTACAAAGTTGGGGGTTGGATTTAGAAAAATCAAAATACGTTAAAAGTTAAAATAATTAAAATTAGAAGTTAAAAATTAGTGGAGAAGTAGGCACTTCTTCAGACAGCTTTTCATGTATAGTGGTCTCCCATAAAGTTGACTGTATTTCGAAGAAGGGAACATAAGTGGATATGCTTGTTGTAACTTTTAAACAACTTCAAAACTGTATGTAATAATTTATTAAATAGCGTAGAATAATCAAAGTAATATGGAAATGAGAATTGAAGGTAATAATAAAAATTCTGAGAATCTTATGTGGATCGGAAATTTGTATATCTAAAGTTGTAAGAATAGCCTTTTATTCAATTATTAGGTTGATATTCACGTTACTACCCCATATGATGTATATTATTAAGGAAATTTTATTCCGAGACGCACTATAACGTAATACAGAATCTTGTAGCAGGGCCGGTCTGGACGGAGTGTGAAGGAGTACTTCCAGTGTTCTGTCGTTGTTGTTGTTGGGAGAGAAAGTTAGGGGTATGCTGTTATGTCATATGGCCTTCACATTGAATAATGGATTAGAATATTTTATTAGGCTGTAAGGTGTGTCTGTCATTTAGTTGTCTTTTACGGTTTCCTTAAAGATGTAGAATTTTTTCATTGTGTCCATATGGGGTCCCTTTTTGTTAAAGTGTAAGAACTGCATAATATTTTCTATCTTATCGAAAGAGTAACCATATTCCAAAAGGGTTTTGGCGAATCTTGAATTATTATTTCTAAGGCGAGAAAATACTCTCTAAATCTGTTGGTAAAACTTCTACCAATCTGGCTAACATACGCCTTGCCACAGTCCGGAAATGTAGGATGATCAATACCACTAGGGAGGTATTTGTTGTTATTGTGAGTACATTGTTTTTTAAATCTGAGATTGCATTCTATGGTGTTATTGGTTTTGAAGGCGATTTTGAAATTGGGAATGAATCGCTCTAAAATTGTTCATACACTGCTGAAAGGCGGAAAATTTTCGGGCAACCGTAATATTGAAAATGATAAAAGGGTAAATCACAATGTTGGGTTAAGCATAATTTCGTTCAACCCAAAATCTTCCTAGTGCTTGTAATTTTATTGTGGTTTTTAATACAGAATATTATACCCTCCGTTCCCTGCTAAACTGAAAGTCCTATATTTTAAACTCTTCGCTTTGAATCTGAAGTCGCTCCACACAAGCAAAAGCTTTCTCAAGAGAACACCGATCATTAAAGCAGCGCAGTCTGACAACATGAGAACTCAGTTATTCAGTAAGGGCCTTTGCACTATTTCTAGATAATTTGCAGTCAAGTCTTAAGTTCAAATACAATTCACTCATCAGAAAAACGTTTCTTTCAATGAATGGCGTTAATTTGATTTAACCACTCTGTCACATTAAAAATTATGCGGTGATCACTTTGATACTAACGACAAGAGTTAATGACACTAACAACAAGATTTAAATTACAAGTATTATTTTCTGGGAGCCAAAGTAGTGCTCTTGTATCCAAGGGTCAAAATGTGCAAGAAGAATGCCAAAGACAGGTGGATACGTGAATGCATAGTCAACCTTAAATTTCCCATTCAGCCAATCACAGTTTGTACCATCCCTATAGATCCACGTATCCACCTGTTGTCCGGTACTTTTTTTGTACATTTCTACCCTTGAAGATGAGACCACTACATGTCTCAAACAGTCGGCAGCCAATTACCCAGTGACACGGCGTCATATTCCTGAGATGCACGGCGGCTGAAATCTTAAAACTTGCAAAATTGGAACACCCATCTTCTTCCTATGAAAGGTCTGTACACTAAATATATGTTTAAGACACAATATTCATGGACCTAATGCCCTGCTAATGAAATGTGAATTAATTCAAGAATTTTCGTAAAAGTCATCATGACTTAACTGGCCATCACCATATTACATCCTGCATTTCTGTAACATCAGCAGGCGGACAGTCAAAATCTCGTCCTTAGATTTAAAAAATTATGGGGTCCCGAAATTTGTGTACAGACATTCTTGAAAGTGCATTTTTGGTAAGGTAATTTACGGTACTAAGGTCCGAAAAATTTAAATTATTCTTTTCAATTTATAGCGATAGTTTAAAGAACCATTTCGAAAAACTAAGATAAGACTTCTGAGGAAATAATCATAATCATATAAGTTGGCATAAAATATTTTTAAGGTTACGAACCCCAAACATGGAAGTGTTAGGAAGCTTCTCCCTTTATCTGGTAGAACCCATATAGTTGGAATTTTTAGCAAAAATTTAGCACAGAAATAATTAAGCTAAACCGATATCTGATATAACAAGACGAAGATCATAATTCGAATGTCCCTCAGCGACGGACTTATGCTAAAGGAAAATAAACATAAAATTATCAAATGAATATTGCCTCATATAGGGAATATTATATGAAGTATATCTTATCCACATAACATTTCATAACTTGGTTTGTGTACAGTCTTCCTTGATCCTATCCCAACCGTCTCGCTGACAACGAATATATATATATAGAAAGTAAACAGTTCTATCAGTACCAAAATGAACACATGAATATATCCAAATACCGAAACGTCGCGTATAAAGAATAGTCCACAAAATATTTAGAGCAGCTTCATTGCATAAAAGGCCTACTGAACTGGAATATCACGTCAAAGCTACGTCCACAAAAACGCAACTCAAATGTTCCATAATCTCGTCACTTTGCACATTTTCAACAGGTACCCACAGTTTCGTTTTTAACTAAAACTGACATACGAAAAAATTATAATATAGCCTTTGGTCATTTTACACCGTCAATTTGGGTGAGTTTCAGCATCACCAAATATCAAAAGCGTTAAACTTGAATTTCATACTTAACACAGAGTTTACCATAATTTCAAACTCCTGTGCCTACAAATTAACATGATGAACAGGACAATAGGCCTAATGTTTGCTACGGCAAGTAATAATCCAGCCAGAACCGTGCAGAAACGTCAAACAGGCTTGTGATCGATCTCCGGTAGGCTCTACATTGTCACATACCTCTCGTCGAGGATCCAGAAAGTCGCCTGCTTCCAAGGGAACTGTACAGTGTTGCAGGCCAGTGACAGAAGTTCTAAAAACTTCGTGTGATTGGTTAATCTAGGTGTGTCGAACTTTTAATTACACAACAAATGAGTCCACGTGGCACTGACGGGAATGCTGTGGAAGATGGCTTGGTGTGGTCAGCAAATGCATGCAGTACGTGTTACTTACTTCACAGCAATAAGGAAAACTAAACATATTTAATATTGTAATTAATCCATTTTCGAAAATCCTCTATTTGTAGTTGTATTAAACGTTTTTATTTTAATATTTTGTGCTCTCGAGCTTTGTGAAAATGTTTTGCCGGTATTTAATGTGTAAGATAATAGAAGGGAAAATCAATTTAATTTCTTAGCCCCAAGTCAGGGTTTATAACATTATAATCCTTGTGGAAGTACTTGATATGCTTTTCTGTTATGTATAACTTAGAGGGTTCGTGGTCTTATGTTGGGCCACAGGACTCTAAGAAAGTCTTTTCATTTTGGGGGCACAAAGGGCCTGTTAAAAAGGCCTACGTGCATCGGGCCTCTAGGGGCTTGAACCCATTAGATATTCTATTCTAATCCTTGTGGAAGGAGAAGAAGGAACCTGCAACATGCCAATAATATATACGAGTATTAAGTGCAGATTTCAATTAGAGGGACTTGAAAGCAACTGCAGGCCACTCCGTCCGCGCCTTGGAAAGAGATGGCTACCTTGTTAAAGTTGCAGTAGAAACAACAAGTTCTGTAACAGTGATACCCAACGTAATTACATTACAAGCGAAGACAACCCAAGACGTGTTCCTTAAAATTAGCGTCCGTGAAGGTCAGAAAGCAATGTCTGCTGTTGATATCTGGCAATGTAAGCAATGTCTGCTGTTGATATCTGGCACTGTAAGCAATGTCTGCTGTTGATATCTGGCAATGTAAGCAAGTATCGCAACAAGACTAATCCATGCCGAATTGGCGCAATACTTGAAAGTACATTGACGTGTCGTCGATATGTGAGGTTTCATGCTGCGCTACAAGTCGTAAGGTCGCGGGTTCGATTCTCGATGGGGTCATTGGGGTTTGTTATTGACTTAATCATTCCGCATTATGGCCCTGGGTTCGACTCAGCCTCTAAGAGGAATAAGTAGCAGGAGTATCTCCTGGCGGGTAAAGGCTGCCGGTGTGTAGGGCTGACAACATGGCCACTTTCATGTGCCGATTGTCTTGAAATTCTGGGAGTCTCAACCTCCTAGAGCCCTAAGTGTCTGTCCAGGTCTGTGTAGGGATGGCTTTAATTTACCTTTTATATATATACGAGTATATATATATATATAAACTATACAGTGGTTTCATTTTTGAGAATATCTGTTTAAGCAATTGGCTTTCACGCCGTGCAAGCTGATCAAATTCTGGAATACATTTTTAGCTTCATCAACCTAAGTTGTTAAGTGTGTTTTGATCAGGAAACCTCTGGTAATAAGCCCAGTCCTTCTGCCTCCACTAATTAACCGCCATAAACCTTCACCATCCCTAACTGAACCCCTCAAAGTCTAATGGTTACTATACGAATATGTCCCGTCAGGTATAATATTAAAAAGTCTTCTTACTCCGTTTACGTATTCCGTACGATTCTCACATTAAACGTGTGTTATTTTCGCATAAAGAATTCATCGATTTGTCATTCTAATGGTAGCACAATGTGTTGTCTGTGAGGTACAAATTGAATCTTCACATAAGATAAAGATTTTTTAATCTTCAAAGGATTAAATTCATTCAGAACCAGAAGTTTGCAGCAGAATAAAATATGCAGTTCTCTGTTATATACTAAATGTGCAATTCGAGTGCTTGATTTAAATTGCTAAGTGCAAAAACGATAATAACCGACTCAACAATCATAGAGCCCTTATCAGGAATTTTTGATGAGAACTAACATTACAGTAAATATATGCTAGACCTATGTTTAACGTATATGCCTACCTTGATATTACATTTGTATATTTAAATTTCTACTTCACGTTACTATGAGGCTATTTACTTTAAAATATCAAATAAAATCACAAGCACATAACTATCTGCACAGGAATAAATCCTCATTTTTAGCGTTGAGTCTGTATGTGAGGGGTTACCATTAGACGTTTTCGCATTACGCTTTTTTCGAGCAACAAAACTGATACGTAAATACCATTTTACATATATTGTTGACAACATCTTAACGAGTAAATGTCTTGTTACAAAATACAAGTAAGTAAAAGTGGATAATTTTCCTTCCTATAATTTTTTTCAGAAATGAAGGTAGTCTCATAAATGCTATGAATTACCGTCACATTCAAAGTTCTAGATAAAAATAACGCACCGGAATGATGAAGTAAGTTTGTAACTCGGGACAGGAATGTCAGCAAATCGGATGGAGAAATGGACCAATAGGAAAACTGCATAATTTAATATGCAGGTCCGCAGTATTCGTACAAATTATTCGATATTTTATACCTCATGGATCATGTTCATTTATTTAAGACAAAAATTTGTACCCACAATAATTAAAAAATAAATATATTATACTTTGTTGGACCGTTCTTTCCTCTCGAATACAAATTATTTTCCCAAAGTATACAACGTGCATTCCTGTTTAAAAATATCAATAACTGCAAAACCAATTACCCGCTAGAGAATCTTCTCAGAAGGGAAGAGTTTTGTTAAACATACTTAATTTTCCTATACATCCCCTAATGTTGCACCATAATAATCCCCAGTATCCCATCCAATCTACTACGTCTCAGCAGCTATTAGAGTCTCTACAAATATTGCTGGTATAGCAATTTAGAATAAGCCAGACCTTGTACCAGTACCCCAAATTGCAATTTACGATGATCAGCGGAACTCCGTCAACTGTCCACGTAATCACATACGGGTAACTTTAAATTAAAGTTACAAACATGTATCTGTGCAAGTGTGGGCAAAATTGTAAGTTACTCTTCCTGTAGTGACATATGTATAGCACTTTTCCACAAGCATTCCACTTTCACGTTAAAAGCTTACAAAAATGCCACCCGGACCCCCAAACTGACTGTGGAAAGTGACTGAATTTTGATATTAGCTGAACAAAATTTCGGACAGCCGCTGGGTCTTCTGTACAAAATATGGCATAAAATGATATCCAAAATTAGGCTCTGTGTACGAGGGTGTAAAGGAAAGGTTGATGTCATTAATAAAAAAACCCCGGAGTAGTAAGCACTTGTATCGCGCTGAAACTTTTGTTAGCTTGATTGTTTTTCCGTGTCTAATAACAGCTGAATAATGCAGGTTGTTGTGATATTGTGCCCAGCTCCCAAACATCGAGCGAACTGTGTGACATCACGTTATGCATTTTGACTCCAGTGCTTAGTCCTAATTGTGGACATGAACCGTGGGTGTGGAGAAGACTGTCATCACATTCAGTCAAAGCAAACGTCACTAAAGAACTAAAATATTCAGAGATGGCATTCAACACAACGTCAAACCTCTGTAATTCTATGACTGATAAAACTAATCAATCCATCACTTGTGCATCAGGGTCGTTTTGGACTTTGTCATTTTATCGAATAGCAATGGAAATTTGCGATTATTTTGGTAAATTTCTACTGCTTGTTGTATATTAATATTAGTAGAACAGCTAATAGAAATAAAAGAGAAATTTCAAACATTAATACCGGTCTCATATTTGTTGTATTTCATTTCAGAGAAAATTGCCTGTGACTCTAGTAACAAGAGTACTACTCAAAACAACAGCTGCATAACCGTAAGAGTAAAGTTGAGGAACGTGTCATAATGTATGATCATTTAAAAAAATAAGGTAATAACATCGTTACAGTACTGCATTTTTAATTTAGGTAGTGCCACAGATGTGTCGGTCTGTAACTAATTCTACACATTGCATTAATTAAGGCACAATATATGTAAAAATAATAATGTTAAGTTCTGCTTATTAGGTCTTAACAAGCTTGACGAAGGGTACAGACATAAGTGTGGACTACAGAATTAAATAATGAAGAAGAAATAATTTACTACAGAATTAAATAATGAAGAAGAAAGAATTTTTCCTGTGGAATTTGACATAATGTATAATGCACGTCACTTTATTTCCAAGTAGGCCTCCGTGTGGGTCGAGGAATGCCATTGCAAGCACACCACAAAAGAAAGCATAATTTTGATGAAGACGCTTTAAATTAACAGATGGCAAATGCGGATATGTTAACAAAATATATGACACGGTGCTCATGCTTGTGTCAATTCAAACTCTTATTTAGATTGTATAGAGTTAAAGTAAAATTTGTGATTATAAAATACGTTTAAAATCGCGACAAAGTTTTGCATATTTGCGCCTATCTGATGCGTGTAAAAGTTAAAAAGCTTTTCTATCGTAATCACTAGCTATAATCCTTGAGTATTAACTACACATGCGATTCAACAATCAAACATTTGAGTACGTGAAATAACGGCTCTCTTCGTGATGTGAATTGCACCGCCGATTCTGGTTTCAGATAGTCGTACATCTATATCTGAGGCACAAGAAACAGTTCTGTCGCTCTCATTTTATTCCCGTCTAGTGTGAAATGCAACATCTAGTACAAGCATCTGACTTCATATTGAGTCAGCTTCTCTGTCTACGGATCACTCTTACCTCAAAATTAAGAACACAACTAAGAAATCTAAAATGTAACTTCACAGCGTAATTCATTGTAGAGGCTTCTTTCCTAAATGCTAACACTTGAAAACCCATTGCTTTTGGAGCCCGCCCACAACTATAACAAGTATGTCATATTGAAGTGAACAAATACGCAGGGTCTCTGGAATGTTTTTTCTACTCCCATCTTCAGGTATGAATGATATTACAACAGCAGTGCAAAGTTCATAAGACAGCATTCAAAAGTTTCCTGTCTCGCTTCCAATGGACGTTACGAATATCTAAAATATGTAATACGAATAAAAGTATCTTAAACTACATATAATTATTTAAATATCTAACCAAATCAATTTCTGAAACTCTTTCTCTATCAAATATAGGTCAGAAAATGAATGATATCGAAAAAATTATAATTATCACAAACCTGTAGATAATTCTTTTGAAGCCAGCATCTTCGCGCCTTCTTGTGCTTATTGTATATCTGAAATTACTTCCATTTGACGGCTACAGGTGGAGATGGAAGCTCTGACTCTATTACAAATTTAACTTTCTTTCCAACGGAAGAGATTATTTCTATGATCTGGTCATTAAAATGCCACTTTTGTTTCTTTCTCTAAAAATTGCCATTTCTTCATAATACTGTTCAAAAAAACTGCAGCCATAATTAGACTTATTCTACATGTTAGAACACGCCTTCCTGAAGTCATACACGGTGAATATCAGAAATGGTCACATAACTTCTGCTGCACATTCTACATTAAGCTTATGTAAAGAAAAAAAGTGCGAGGATTAATTCTCCTTGTGAACGTGGAAAGTAGCAGACTCTATAAAGGGCATTGCAGAATAGCGGTTTGTTACTACAGCAAATCTGCCAAAACATAAATCCTGTACTTGAAGGTGTAAACTGTTGAAATATCAAAATAAGAGATGTCAAAATAAAAACATTCTCACGCCGCCCACAACACTTATGTGAATGTCAGGTCCACTGTGATTTTATATTATTTAAGGCTAGGTTCTATTGTCACAGCACCAATTGAAATATTTATTGCACTATTATATAGCAATACAAGCAGAAATACGTTAACTGTTCTTAATTGGCTCATTATTAAAATGCTGGAAACCTTGGTCTAAATATGCATTATGATTGTACTGTACGCTGCCTAGTCCGATAGTACACTTTCCTCGTTTGATATTTAACCCACTAAAAGAAGGATTATCTTAGGGCGTGCCACGATGCCTTGAATATAAAAATGATTATATGAAATGAAAAATAAAAATTAAAATTTTTAAACTGAAAACTGATAGAGGTGCATCTTATACGCACGCAGAAGTTTATAAAGGGGGTTGGGCTTCTATGAGGTCTTTGGCAAGCTGCGAGGTCACCATTATATAAAATCTGCAAACAACTGCCTTTTCGTAAGCTATTTAAATCAATACTTTCAACAAAAATTCATCTTATTTCTGATTTATATTAATTTCGTGTTTTATGTAGCAACTTATGTTATTTAACAAGAGGTGCATAGTATTCGAAATTTTAGTTATAAATTTTAATTATAGTGTGCCGATAAAATAAAGATTAATATCCTAACGTGCAGCAATCAGTAGACGTTGAGAATCATTGCGCTATAAAAGGGCAGTGCGAAAGGCCTGTGAAGTGACATTTTACTTAAAGAAAGAAAGGGGCTGTGGTGCTCCAACTTGTGTCTTGTTCACAAGAGGTAGGTCCGTCTGACTTCAGGCTCTTCTCAAAAATGAAAAGAACTTACGTCGAAGGACTTAAATAATTAAGAACTTATACTGTAGAAGGACAGTAACTGATTCGTTTTATCATGATACCATTTAAAATGGTTTATAACAATCAAACGTTCTGACCACACTGGTCGCCCTGTGTAAGACAGGCATTGTCTCCATGGCTCAAACACTAGTATCGTGGGGTCGAAACCCACTTAAGGCATGAAAGTATGGAAACCAATGTCCACGTTTTCTCTGTTTCTGTGCCACCTGTTTTTGGTTCAGGCCTTGTAATGGCCAATATTAGCCAAGCAGTCATATTAAATATCTTAAAGGCTTATATTTTCAGATGTTTGTATGTAAATTTAAAAAGACCAGCCAGCCTAGTTCGTAAGGGCTGAGGAAGAGAGAAAGAATTTTAAATAATTAGTCGAATAGTTTACCAATATATAGATATATACAGTCTACAGACCTGCATAAGCTTGCCTATACGTACGCACACGCACACACGCAG
This sequence comes from Reticulitermes speratus, assembly GCA_021186555.1. Classification (NCBI taxonomy): domain Eukaryota; kingdom Metazoa; phylum Arthropoda; class Insecta; order Blattodea; family Rhinotermitidae; genus Reticulitermes; species Reticulitermes speratus. The sequence continues at coordinate 32,515,620 of JAJKFL010000001.1, read as the reverse complement.
AAAGGAAATGACTGTGTTGAAAAGCAAACGAAATTTAGGCTCCCAATTTCCGGCAGCTCCAATTAATTTTTACAGTGAAACAGAAGACACATATAATTTAATACGATTCTTTCTTATTTTATGTCGAGAGTTCGAACGCGGGACTGATTACGGCAGAGCGATGGCCGTCATCTGTAAGGCGCACATTCCCACGTCAACGTGGGACACGCAGGGTCAAGTACCGCAGGGCAGGCGGAGTCGCCGGTCGCTATGAAGCTATGAGCCGTTCTGTAGATGCTATAATCAGGTTCCGCATTAGGCTGTATACACTGTATAATGGCGTTTCCAGAACCATTATTTATATACAGTCAAATGTGACAATAACTGTGAATGATGAATCACGAAGGACGTAGAAAGAAGCGGTTGTAACTTACTTTATCTGCGCATTCTTGGAAGAATTCACGGAAACGTAAAAATGACAGAGCAGCCGGTCCCTTGGCCAAAGATCCAAGGCGAAATTGAAGCACGGCTGCCAACTACTAACCTGAATATACGTGCTTCTTACATATTTATGTGATAAAGTTAAGGAATTATTCTTCACTTGGTTTCAAACCCGCACCCGGCAGACACAAATTAGAACTAGGTACCTATCGACTACAAGTCACGGAAATTTGTTAAATCATGCGTTGCTTAATTTATTGGTTAAAATTCTGTGTATAGAATTGATTACATCCAGAACTTTGCGAGCATGATGAGTGGAAAATTTTCAAGCTTTAAATATTTAGGCTGAAAATTATATACGAGAAAGTTAAATGAAGATATGGTTGAAAGATTATGTAATTACGAGGGCGAAGTTTTTAAGAGAACTTTCAGGAATAAAATGAGAAAAGAAGTTTCATTAAAACTACGCAACATTGCTTCCAAATTTTCTTTCCGCCTCGAAATGAAACTTCGGTCCTCAGGAAGAAGGACAAATGAAACACAGAAGCACCTCGTATTACATTCCTGTGCTGTTCGTTGAAATTAACCTTCAGAGACATATTGCAGAATAAATAAAGGAAACCCCTTTGTGGAATTAGAAAAATGGCAAAGATAAATGACCCTCAGAGAAAACTGAAACAAATTGACAGATGCTTTTACAAATAATGCAAAATACCAACGTTCATTGGCATATACAAATCTCGAACTGCTCTATTATGGACCGGAAAGCAGGTAAAAGTACCATTTGGCGGATTCTTCCGAAAAGAAGAATATCTTGCACAACTGGAGAGAGCAGAAATTCACGAAGACGCTAATGCGAGCCATGTAAAACTGAAGAACTCAGTAGAAAATACAGCATAACAGTAATCACCCAAGTTATCATAGCCAATAACCGCAAGAGAAGAACCTTTAGAGTTAGAACGTAATTACGACAGAACTAAGCGAAAGCTACGTATTTAAAGTAAATATGTAAAGTGCGTGTTCGCGGAAGTTTGTTCAATTACACTACACGTTTATTTAGGTTTTAGTGTAATATTGCATAAAAATAATTGCAATTGACCACGGAAATTATAAGGCCTTCCTTCGTCCAGGCAAATGTGAAGTACAGCCACGAACCACAGGTGACATGCACAAAAATCACAGAAATTAGTACCTCTACTAAAAATCTACAAAGATTTTGGCGCCAAAATAAAAAAAAAAGAAAACCTGATTTAGGGCCAACATTTAAGGTATTCTAGACCATCGTGCCATGATCTAGTAGTTAATGTACTAGCCTGGTGTAAAAGGGTCTCACCTTAGATCGCACGCAACAGTTACCATTAATCTCAATATGGAAAAGAGAGGAAAATCGATATTAAGAAGAAAACAGAGCCAAATCCCAAAAGTCTTCCTCTTCAAATAGGCTTATGCATCAAATAACAGAAAATATTTAACAGAATATTTATGTCCTAAACAACCAAAACCTCCGAAAATATTTTGTAGCTGCTAATTAATCCTTGACTTACGTACGAAGAAACAGAAGCATAAATTGTAAGTTATTCAACGGCTTTGTATCAACTTAATATTACACATCATCCGTGCCATTGTCAATATACATATAAGAATTTCTTCCAACTTATTGCACTGGATATATCAATAAAAGTTATTCCAAAGTGTTTCGGCTGATACATGTAGCCATCAACAGGTAACACACAAGAGGGTCATGTTTAGGAAGAATATACAACATTGCCCAAGGTAAAGGTAAAATATACATTCCAGAGTTAAGACTGAAGGGTATCGTAGGCCAGTACAGAGCGTTCGCCCCATGTATACACAACTACACTGCATGAAGGGTAAGTCTCATATTACTTTTACACTTATATTTACTGGCTTTATATTCCAAAAAAAAATTATCTGTTTTTAATATACATTCTCACTCCAACTTCTGACACTTTCTATTTATTATGAAACAAATGCTTGGAAGCACATCATTTATACTAATTTTTGTTAATTAAGTTCTATATATGTTATATTATATTTTATACATGATTACTTATTGCATAAGAAGATATTGTAATTTATTCTGGACTGTACACTTTACCTTTCCCTGGGACAATGTTATATATCCTTAACAAAATATGATATTGGCGTCGTTTCATGGAGTCAGGTTTCCCAATGATCTACCAGGAAGCGAAATGTGCGCCTCCAAAACATATATCAGAAACATCAGGGCCTAACAAACCCGTTTTTCAAACACGACGAAAATACTTCTCGAAATTCAATTTATTTCGAGGCAGAACAGCATAAACGAAACAATTATCAACACAGCGCTGTTCCCTGCTCCAGTAACAGCCTTATTCTATGATCTAAATTCCAACCACGCTTTGTCTGTCCGTCTGTCTGTTCGCAGCATTAATTATACCATGCAAGCCGTGCCCGCTCTGTTCTGTCTTGGCTGTAGTAATTAAAATATTCATAAGATGTCACTGTCTGCGACACCACGTGCCATTGCTACAAGTCCTGCCAGCGGTTCCAGTTTTTTTCACTGAATTTCAGAGAGATTAGGTTTGTTCCAGACACACTAGTCACAGAATGGACCACTGAGAGGCAGAATGAGAAAGCGAGAGAATATTATCTTCAGTAGGAGACAACATGTCAATTATTATAGCACTGAAAACGAAAATCTCCGCGTCTGCAAATTATAAGATATGCCCAGCAGTCGCATATCACACTAATAATATTGACAACGTCGTGAAGAGGGAATTCTCTACTGTAGCGTCTGTCTCGATTATGGGGCACTGTTCTTTAACTTGATTAATTCATCAGCCTCATTAACACTTCTTATTCAGGGTTTAATTTTATAGAAGGCCGTAGAAATTACAGCAAGGGTAGAGAAAATACTGCGGCGCAATGCATAAATGTAAAAGTTACTTATTATCATTAATTAAAGATATACAATCTTGAGATAAGATAGACTATCATGAATTGAAAGGACTCGGTAAAGGTTTATTTCAGGCTTCTGTCCCAGTACATATATATTTTTCAAAAATATGAAAATTAACACATTTGATTATCCGTCCGAGACTCGAACCACGTACCTACAAAACATAATTCCAGATCAGTACATTTTGAAAACCTCATCGGTGTTACTGATGCGGTTATAATGATCGTAGTCACATCTTTAACCGTGTGTAAATCATGCCGGGTTTTCTTACACGATTTACTAGTTTAGGTAAAGCAATGTTGTAGAATAGTCCGTGACATGTTTCGGTAATAATACGTTCTTTTTAAGACCAACAACCAGGCTTTCTGAATATCCACGTACAGAGTAAGTGTAAAATCCACCGATAAAGACTAAGAACTCTTGATGGAAAGAAACAAACAATTAGAGGCACTTTGGCCTCTATGCCTCTTTATTTCTTAAGAAAAAGTGTTGGGTCTGTGGTCTTTCAGATTGCAGAAATGTAGGTACAATGATCGTGTCGATTGTCAAATGAGGCATTAAATGGTAGTACATGGACTTTAAAATTATGCAAGACTTGTAGCAATATATCATTCTGTTCAGGAAATACCCTCTGGATTCCAGCTACAGAGTATAGTATTAGACTGAATATCTGATATCTTGTGATGGATAAGTCTGAAGTGATAAAGCAACTGTGATATATTGAGCATTATATGACAGAGTAGATCCAAGAACCTGAAACAGAACAATCGGCCCTGAAAAAGGAATAGCCTAATTATATAATACAAATATCGCGGATTTAAATATACCGGGTAAAGTTAATTATTTGTTTTATACGACATTAAAATATGAAACTAAGAACCACCCCTTGTCATCCCTCCTCTAGTTTCTGCCTCAGTGAGTTGGTTTCTCTTATTCAGTAAAGCCACTTGGTAAGAAAAGTTTTTTTCTTCTTCTTCCCTTCAGGGACAGGGCTTTAAATCTTCGACATCATGTCAATACTGACTGGCTCCAACCCGGCCTCCAATTCCATAAGGGTCAGAAGCCTTTCCTGGGAGCAATGTGGCCAAGGCATGACGTTAGAATGCACGGAGCTTCACTGGCTAGTTCTTCGGCACAGAGCTAGCTTTATCTTTACTAATCTGCTGCCTCGTAACTTAAAATATTGAAGAGATACTGAGAAGTCTAAAATAACTCTCCCTGATGAATTATAAAAGAAATTCGATCCCACCCTTTGAATAATAACTTAGTTCAGCATTGCCGCCAAATAACTGAATATTTTTAATATTTCTTGACTTTGACTAAAGCTCTTTTTTTTCCATAGGCCACTGTCAAAAATTCTTTCGAAAAAGACAGCTTCCTTTTCAGTTTTTTCAATGAGAAATAAATTATCGTCCAAGCCGAAGCACTTTAAAATCGCTGAAAGCCGAGTAAGCAACCATGATTAAATCTATACATGAAGTACAGTAAAGACTGGGAAAGAGATGATTGTCGATCGCTATAAGTGTTTATATCATCATCTCCACAGTTCTTCCATCATGTCCTTAATCAAATAATTTATTTTCGTGTTTGTCTGAACATGTTCTCTTGGTGAAATGCTTAACGATTCTCCAACAGCTGCAAGTATCCATTTGTAACAACTGCAGAAAATCATTGGAGGTTTCAAGGCAGTAAGTACTTCTGTCCAGACTCGAACCTGGTGCTTTTAACAATGTAATTTAGAAAGGTCACAACTGTGGCATCCCGTTCCGTGAAACTTAACACGCACACAGCACAAATACATGTGTGGCATATTTGCTCTGTCTTTCTAAACTCTGCTTGCCGAGACGTGACATTTTGATAGTGCTTTTCGGACAGCGCCGTAGCTCAGGCGGTCAGAGGCTGGCTTCTAACCACGAGCCCCTGCAATCCCAAAAGAAATCATGTGAGATTCTTTGCGCACGTTGTGCTGGAGAAGGTTATTCTCCGAGTTTCTTTAGCTTTCCCCTGTTAATCATCATTCCACCGTTGCTCCATATTTATCTATCATGACCCCCTGAACTCTGCGATAGCTCTGAGCAGATGGCACATTAACATGTATTCGGACTGCATATTCAGAACTTTGTTGGTCACAGAGCAAAGCAGTTTTAATGTATGTTTCGCTATGTTTTCTTGTCATAAAGATGAAGAAAATTTTCAGAAACACTCAGCATCAACATTTGTGCAAGTAGGAAGATACATATTTCCGATACTTGGTATACTCTCACAAAATGGTAAATTATTTTTAAAATCTTTTTAATTTTAGACGGATGACAAGCAAATTTTAAGATACATGAGCGAATTTACTGCGTTCACGTGAATCCCTTTTTATATATAAAGATTACGTGAACAAAGGGGTTATTTGTTTTGGCATAACTACACCTTGTAAATTAATTATAAAAATTCACCATGGGAGGGTTCACTGAGAAACTTCAATTATCAGCCAAATTCTATACGTTTCAGTACAACGTTACAATTTGATGTACTCCTAAATTTCCATGCGGGCTATTCAAACTGGTCCTTCTAATTAAAATGTCCAATTAATTTCCCATACGAGCCCTGAATATTCCATCCATTTGAACCCAAACACTAATTAAAGAAAAATTATAAAATTTCTCGTTTTTTTCTTTATCTTAATCTCACTATACAAAGGAGTAATTATTTTTATAGTTTCATGTAAATGTAATGGGTAAATTTCTAGATTTATCGTAAATCTTTGTAATGTGTAGTAGTCCGAATTTGCTCGTCATTGTATGATATATATATATATATATATATAGCAATTTGTAACCTTGTAAATTTAAGAGCCAAACTTAGATAATAGTATGACTTTCGAGACCATACATGACATAAAAATTCTCCCCAACTATTTCCATAAACCTTTAAAGGACACAGCGCATATCTGCATTTTCTGAGATATAATATCACGTAAAATTCGCTGATACATTACCAAAAGTCTCAGGGAAATTTTTTCTCAGTTGGCCTCGTAATAAATATAATCATTTCTTACTTTTAAAATGCAATTTATCTTACTTGTGTCATTACGTCTATATTAACTAGCTTAATTAAAATTGCTCAGTATTGTGGGGACACAGATTGAGCAAATTAAATATTCTTATTAAAGGAAATAAAGAAACGTACTATTACAGCACAAATAAGTATTAGAGCTCAGTCAAGTATTGCAGATGGTGTTCCACACAGGTTTCAGCCCTTCGGCGAATAAATAAGATGCTTTCATAAGCTTGAAATGCATAATACCGCCACAAACACTGCGATGCTTCATACGGCCTATTGTTTCACGACAGCAGAAGGGAAGACAAAGGATTCTGAACTGAATTGCAGCAAACAGTTCTTGAATTTAAGCTGTTCTTCATCTCTTCATGAGTGTCGTTTTAATTTCTTAGTGTCTTTCACATATATTTACACTTTGCCATACGTTCAGAGAGTATATTACTTTTCTTTATGTTGCGATTTTAATATACACAAACTAATGAGTTAGTTTAGGTCTACGGGGGAAAATGACGGATATCGGCATCAGTTGCATGGCTTCCCACACAATACATCGTTCATTATCATTATCGGAGAAGTCATAACACGTACAGTAACAATAGCAGTGTTTAATGCGTTAGTTCTCTTGCTTCCATTACTCAAGTTTTTCGATTAAAATTCTTATTAGATGTTACGCTAAGATATGTCCGTCGAATTTACGCTTAATAATAAGTCAAATATCATCCATAACTAACTGAAACTTCGAATCAAACACTTATCAGTTTATCAAAAACAATTCGTCTTATTAAACCTATTATTACGTATATGAAACAGGCTTATGGGAGTTTTACATGTCTAGGCCCAGCGATGAAGCCACGTTTTCTGACGCCCGGGGCAAGCAAAATCAATAGCCACCCCTAACATAAGTTACGAAATTTAAAAAAAAAATCTCAATTATTTATTGAATTTCCTTCTATTTTTCTCAATAATTTAAAATTTTGTTGAGAGCAGAAAATTATTTTTTCATTTAAAATATTCATTTTTTCTTCCATTTTTGCCGCCTTTTCGGCTCTGCTGCGGAGTGGACGCACCACGCGCCTCACCTACGTACGTCCCTGCCTAGGACTACCTAGAATTTTAATTTAAAATATTTTTTCTGTATGGTGAATAATTACACAAATACGATTAAATGTATTCATGAGTACATTCAATGTTGCTTCCGTTGTATGAACAACTATACAAGGATAGGTTTCTCTCTGAAATATACATACATCATCACCAATAGAATATGCAAACTGGAGGAAAGTTCCTTTCCTAAAAATGTGTACTTCAATTTGTGTTAATCTTCTACTCTTATTACTTATTCGGCGCACTGAATATCTCTGGAGCCAGTGAGTGACTGAGAGTGACAAAGATTTTGTTATCAGGCCCCGCTTTAATATTCCATGTATCGATTTCAGCTCTCTCTGGAGCCCGAGGCAACTATCTGCCCCGTCACTTCGAACTGCTAAAAAGACACATCGTGCCCTCGCGTCAATGATGCAGTAACACGGCCAAATGGTATTAGATGTCACAGACAAGGCGATAGGTTGCCTAAAATTGCGTTTGAAATGTGTTAAAGCAGTCAGTTTACTCCACGAGCCTCGAAGAATAAGGCTGGGACGTCAGTCCAGAGTTACAAGCTGTAAGGGAATGTGTGAGTCAGTAATACAAGTTGATATTTTTAAGTGTGTTATTTACCAACACTGTTATTTACTGAAATTATAGATTGTTTTTGATAAGTGAAATACTGGGTAAGGAGCACTGGTGACGTGACTTTGACAACAGAAACTGGAAGTACTGGGATAAAAACTTGTCCAAAGCCACTCTGCTCTCCACAAATACCGCCCCGCGGTGAAAAGCCGGCAAATAACCACCCCAGCCATGGCAAAGGCCAAATTATATACTAGGCAGAATCATTGTGAGAATGTCATAAAATACACACAGCTTTTAGTAGCGTATAGGAAATTGAGTATATTATGTGAGAAATGTTTAATTAAGTGTTTCAAAAGTTTGTCAGTTTGCAATTTATCTTAAATTAAATATCATATTCGTAGATCGGAGTTTCTCAAGCGTTTGGTGTTTGCAAAAACCCTTGCAATATTCGTTTCTTAACGCACGCCGAATTATAACAGAATATTTACATTCGTAATGACATTACACCTCTTTTTAAAAATGTCATTTGCTGTATAGAAACAAAACTATAAAGAAAGAGAAAGACAATGAAGTTATGAAAAAATCATCAATTTATCGAGCTTCAGTAAATTCAATGATTTCCCAGCTGGCAATATAGCGAAACCTCTTCTTCTTTCATGGCGCAACAGCCCCTAGTAGGCCGGGGTCTCCTCATTGTCGAGGCTTCACGATCACAATCAGACACACCACACTCGGTAGGACTCCTCTGGACGAGTGATCGGTCCGTCACAGAGAACTCTACCTCACAAAACACAACACTTACAAGAGAAAGACACCAATGCCCCCGGCGGGATTTTTTTTCTGTCCCGGGGGTTTTTCCCCTTTGATCCATTTTTGTACTGTTTAAATCCTTTCGTCCTTCATGTCACTTTTACGTTCCATGCTACCGTCCTTACAACAAACACAACACAAACATCCATGCCCCCGGTGGGATTCGAACCCACGATCCTAGTAAGCGAGAGGCCGAAGACCCACGCCTTAGACCGCACGGCCACTGGGATCGCCGGATTCGAACCCGCAATCCCAGCAAGCGAGACGCCACAAACCCACGCCTTAGATCGCGCGGCCACTGGGATCGGCTGGTGAAACCTCAGCCTAACAAAAACTTCATCAACATCCCCCCATCCTCTGCTTACCTTTGTGTAAGGAACATTATCAGTACGTGATTTCAGGCTTCCGCCGCGTTGTAAATGAGATCTTCGCTCTTCTGGGAGGTTACGCAGCTTAGATTGGTAGTTAGTTTCCGACGTTTCGGGAAAACTATCAGTCACATCTTCAAGGGTCAAGCAGTCAAAGATGCTTGGACTACTTGCCCCTTTAAAGCGATAGGTTGCCCCGAAACTTCGGTAACCAACTAGCAATCTACGCTGCGTAACAACCCAGAAGAGCGAAGATCTCGTCAACACCATCAGTCTTTCACTTTTAAAATCAATATTAGGTTTTTATCAATTAACATTTACAAAGATTACATATATCATTAATAACAGAGTTGTGTTATTAATTACACTCTCATTACACCCAACACAGCTTCTTCAAAGACCGATTGACACAAAACACTGCGTACACAAAGGCAGACGTTCCTGTTCGTAGCAGACTAACAATAAAAACAGTCGGGCAAGGAGTGCAGTGAGATATATTGATAGCCACTAACAGTAATTGCTAGTATTATTTTCAAAATCTGTGCTTCCAAGTTTTAAACATACGTTTATTGTTACGGTTCAACTAATTATTAAAACACATTTAATTACGGATAATAGAGTGATATTAAAAATTATTCTTTTATTTTCTTATTTCATTTCACATTAGCTACTCATTTTCCTACACAATAGAGTGCGAAACACGGACTGACAGCTACAGGGCTTTGCAGGCCCCACAGATTATTCAGTATTAGGCAACGGTTATTCTGAATTATATAACTGAATGCTGGCATTCCTTTCTGTCCAAACCTGTCGCTACACGTAATCTAACCAATTGACTAATAAAGTTACGAAGACCGTCAATTAAGTACTTCTGAATAAAACATCCTAAGAGACTGTCCAGAAAACTATCATATGTGGCTTCAGTACTTTTATCCACCTTTCCTTGGGAGGCAGAAATGGAACTGGTCCTTTCTGAGCTCATACAGGTTCAAAGATCTGAAGCCCCCGTCCTCCCAACTAGTTTTCAGAACCAAGAAACAACATGACTGCAAATTGTGAACTCCGTGACGTAGTATACAGATTTTACCATGGCGTTCTATACTTACAAAATGTGATAGGGTTTCACGGTTCACACCTAAATGTAATTTCAATTCCATTTATAACAGAAGTATCTAATTTAAGGACATTTCCTGTCTGTGGTCAGAAAGCTCCAATATTATCTGCGCCCGGAGCAGTTTGTGAGCTCGCAAACCCGTAGATCCGCTCCTACCTCAGGGCTCCCATTTACCGACTGTCTTACAAAAGAGAGTTAAAGGAGCTGCACGCCCTTTTCTTCACTGAAGCTTTATGCCAAAGGGTTTGATGCTTGAAAATGCAGCGCAAGGCAAATTTAAGATTACAGTAGCCAACATAAGATTATAACGACTTACTGACATGCTACAATGACCAACAATAAGCAAGGTCGTATTATTCGGTCGGATTTGAATTAAAAATATGAAATTACTTCTATACACTTAACGTGTTGCAGAATAATAAATCCTACAAAACGGTATGTTTTAAAGACTCATTTTAACTGTAAGCGAAAAGCCTGTCTTCTTCTTAAAGAGCCACATATGTAACACTATTAATAGCTTTTCAAACCAAGTTTATACACAGCATGGTTTTAAGAGTGATCTTTGTTATACACGTATGCATTCATGTAGAGTACAGTCGACGATGAGCTTTGAGGTTCTCAAATGAGTGCTAATAAATATTCCTTTATTCTCAGATATGACGTATCGGAGGAGCTTGCTATCTCCTTCTTCGGGGTAACAATCAGGAGATGGAAGCAACAAACGCCTTCAAAAATGTAGTTCTTGTACATCAATCTACAGGGTGTCATATCCCGAAAGACTTGAATGTTCCAAATCGTAATATACATCCCCCACACTAATTCAGGATTCTGGGTATAAGCAATAAACTAAAGCTCATTAAAGACACATATCTGTCACTCTCATATAAACATGAGAGAAAAGCACATGCCACTGTATTACTGTTTTCCAAACACAATCCTTGCTATACTGCACATATTGGCATTGGTGTCAAATTCATTGTTATAGATATGAATTTATTTTTACCACAATCCATAGACGGGAAGCATTTTCCTTTGTATTTGTACGTATTAAAAAGACTTAAAACAAAACTGTAGAACTTAATGAGATCTGTTCTTCAGATACACTAAATGCTTCGAAACTGAACGTTTCCTGAACTCCTTTCAAACGGCGTTACAAAAGGAAATCAAATTAAGAAGTTTAATAAATAGCAAGACCTACATTTCATTGCATGTTCGACAAGGAATTTTTATGTAAGACCTGCAATAACGGGATTCTATATTCGAGATGCGGACAAAATGACATACCGAAAATTTGCCGGGTGCTTGCAACTGTAACAAGACGGCACAAGTGCCTGCTTGTTCCATCCCCTGAGCGGAAACCCACCAAATCGGAATGTGACGGGCGGAAATTGCTTGTTAGAAAACTCTCACTCCTGACATTATCAATATTATCTCTTTCCAACACCAACATTCCAAATTCAAATTCCCTTACAAGTTTTAATTTTCTTTTGCATCTTTAGCGAAAGGAAGAGATTTTTCTTTGTTTCCGGATGCCTGATTTAATAAGGGGTGTTCCATTACCTGGCTTCCAGCAAAAATGGACACTGCACCAAACTAATATTGCACAATAACGACCGATAAGCAAACACATATAAATCTGACATATATTTTGATATCTAATAAGCTTAGCCGTGCTGCAGCTCAGGTGCTTAGACGCTGACTTATCACAGAGGAGCCTCGCTTTCAGTTCCAGGTGATTTCGTGTGAGATTCATGGTGGATAAGATGGCACTACAGTAGGTCTGCCTCCGAGTTTCTTCATGTTGTCCCTCATAACAAACATCCCACCACTGCTGCATTTTCATATCTCACACCCTCTGATATATACGTATGCAAGCCTGACCAAGCAGCCATATCATCCCCCTTCCAGTCTTTAAGCTGGGCGCTTCATATGTCACCCACAACTTGGCTGATGGCAGAGCAAGAACATGCCTACAACAAACACTGCGCAGGTAGGTTCGTTTGGGATTCTTCTGTCCACTTTGTCTCTCTTTCTGTCTCTTTGCTAGTTATCAATATTATTCTTCTCAGAAGTTTAAGTAGATTGATATGAAGACGAATTTATGTTATCACCTGTCAGTCTCGAATGTTTTTCTTCCGTCTCTAATCCAAACTGCAGTAACTAACACATGTAGGTCGCAGAAGTGCGGGAACGAAAAATAAATACTTGTAGTCATTCTTGTGCCTTGTACTGTTCCTGCACGCTCTTTACGCTTATCCTATCAGAGCAATTTAAAGGAATATCACGGGTATTTACATAAGCGTAAAGCATTACTGTGTGTTACGCCCATGTCATGTGGAACTATGAAAATAATAGGATTAAAACAGGGCAACCGAGCAAAAACTGCTATGTGGCCAACATGCGCTTACCTTGCATGTAAAAAATCAATACTTAAGATCTCTGTGTTTGCCCCTCTGCCCTTACCTATTATCACATCCAAATTGATGTTTCCAAATTATTTGACACAACTGATTTTCAGAGAAGGTAATTGGCAGGTGCCACGAACTGTAACTGTGTTTTCTGTCTGACCCACGCACATTTGCATTTTTGCGTATTATGTGAATAGTAGTACAGACGGAAATGGGCTGTAGTATAAAACATAGCGCGTAAGTTCATCACTATCGAAGTATAGAATCTGTGTAAAAACATTTTGTACGATATAACCTCGAAGATAAAATTTTACAATATTATTATCCATGAAAACAAATGTTTTCATGTTTTTCCGAAGTTTATTATCACACATAATTTCAGGATCTACAGACATTAATTGGCGCTAGTGGCGTTCCCCTCTCAGAAGCTCGCGTGTCCGCCATGTTGGCATTACTAACTACAGCAAATTAAAAGTGCAACACTGTGGCGTCCAGCAGTTTCATTATTCATACTGTTTGGTAAAAATTGGTAACGTGGTTCAAAGTTGAACTGGAGTACACAAACACACATCACGATAATAAAAAAAAAGGTAAAGCAATCCCATTACAGGCCTGGACAGGCCTTTAGGGTTCCAGGAGGTTCAGGCTCCCAGATTTCTAGACAATCAGCACATGAAGGTGGTAAGGTTGTCAGCCCTATGCACCGGCCGACTTTATCCCCAGGAAATATTCCTGGTACTCATTTCTGTTAGAGGCTGAGTCGACCCCAGGGTCATAGTCCGACCGAAAGGATTATGTCAATGAAAAATTCCATTGACACCATCGGGAATCGAACCCGCGACCTTCCGGCTTGTAGAGCAGTGCCTCAACCAACTGCGCCACCGCGTGCCCCTGACCTTTCGCCGGGATTGGAACGCCTCAATTTTATTATAATTTCAGCATTTTTAAAAGAATATTTGATGGACGTTTCTGGTTCGAGTCGCGAAAATAATTTAATGTCAGGGATAGACGGGACGTACTTAAGAAAAACTAGGAGCTGACAATGGCATAGCTTCTACTGATAATAACGAAGAACAAAGCGTAGTCGCAATGACGAGTGTTTAAGCGGCCTAAGTAAATTTTGTTAATTTTCGGTCAGGAGCGTGTCCGCGCAAAACCTGACTAAATAAATGTTTCTGAAATCCCAATTCAAATATTTGAGCCGTAATTTCTGATGTGTTGGCATAACGTCAACTGCCTGGAATCGATTTCAATGTTTTCTAGACGCTGAATTACCATCTTCAGGTTATAAGGTTTTTATCGGATTGCAAATGGTTAAACTGAAATGTCGCATTGAAATGCAAATTTTCTTCTACTTATTAATGCAGAGATTTCCCCACAATATCTTAAATTAACTTACAAATAATTAATAATCTACCCACCACAACTGATGTTTCATAAACGGAAACAACAGATTAGGAACCCATGGGATTTACAAGACTAAACGGGAACAGAAAGGGATAATGCAGGGTGAAAGGAAATTCCTGCAAAAGCTCTCAACAATGTAATTCCTTATAAGTTTTAAAACTTTCGCGGCGACATGATTCAATATAGTCTTCTCGGGCGCACAGCCGCGTCAATTCGTTTGAATACAACGTTTCGGGGACTAGCTCCGTCCCCATCCTCAGGCAAAACTGATTTAACATCCAACTCGTCTGCCCGCCCACCAACTTAACTGTTTGTGGGCACTACAAAACCGGTCTGATTCTCCCTGCCGCTGCAGGTAGAAAAACACGGGACAGACGAGTTGGATGTTAAATCAGTTTTGCCTGAGGATGGGGACGGAGCTAGTCCCCGAAACGTTGTATTCAAACGAATTGACGCGGCTGTGCGCCCGAGAAGACTATATTGAATGTAATTCCTTGTTTAAGAAAATAAGTTAAAATATTACATAACATATGCGCTAAGACATTTACTTTTTGGGCGCTTTCAAGAAAATGCAAGAAGTGACTATTAGCTTCATGTGCGTCTGTCCGTTCGTCTGTCCTTTTGTCCGCATGGAACAACTCGGCTCCCACAGGACGGATTTTCATGAAATTTTACTTAAGTGTTTTCTCAAAAATCTGTCGAGAAAATGCAAGTTTCATTAAAAGCTGACGAGAATAACGGATACTTTACATGAATACCTACGCACGTATATGAGAAAATTTCGTACAATGCCTGTCTTGTTGAGACACACGTCATCGTATAATAGGGTAACATACTCCTCAGCAGTGTTATTTGTTGAGATACACGTCATCGTATAATAGGGTAACACACTCCTCAGCAGTGTTATTTGTTGAGATTCACGTCATCGTATAATAGGGTAACACACTCCTCAGCAGTGTTATTTGTTGAGATACACGTCATCGTATAACAGGGTAAGACACTCCTCAGCAGTGTTATTTGTTGAGATACACGTCATCGTATAACAGGGTAACACACTCCTCAGCAGTGTTATTTGTTGAGATACGTCATCGTATAATATGGTAACACACTCCTCAGCAGTGTTATTTGTTGAGATACAAGTCATCGTATAATAGGGTAACACACTCCTCAGCAGTGTTATTTGTTGAGATACATGTCATCTATAAAAGGGTAAGACACTCCTCAGCAGTGTTATTTGTTGAGATACACGTCATCGTATAACAGGGTAACACACTCCTCAGCAGTGTTATTTGTAGAGATACACGTCATCGTATAATAGGGTAACACACTCCTCAGCAGTGTTATTTGTTGAGATACATGTCATCTATAAAAGGGTAAGACACTCCTCAGCAGTGTTATTTGTTGAGATACACGTCATCGTATAACAGGGTAACACACTCCTCAGCAGTGTTATTTGTAGAGATACACGTCATCGTATAACAGGGTAACACACTCCTCAGCAGTGTTATTTGTTGAGATACACGTCATCGTATAATAGGGTAACACACTCCTCAGCAGTGTTATTTGTTGAGATTCACGTCATCGTATAATAGGGTAACACACTCCTCAGCAGTGTTATTTGTTGAGATACACGTCATCGTATAACAGGGTAAGACACTCCTCAGCAGTGTTATTTGTTGAGATACACGTCATCGTATAACAGGGTAACACACTCCTCAGCAGTGTTATTTGTTGAGATACGTCATCGTATAATATGGTAACACACTCCTCAGCAGTGTTATTTGTTGAGATACAAGTCATCGTATAATAGGGTAACACACTCCTCAGCAGTGTTATTTGTTGAGATACATGTCATCTATAAAAGGGTAAGACACTCCTCAGCAGTGTTATTTGTTGAGATACACGTCATCGTATAACAGGGTAACACACTCCTCAGCAGTGTTATTTGTAGAGATACACGTCATCGTATAATAGGGTAACACACTCCTCAGCAGTGTTATTTGTTGAGATACATGTCATCTATAAAAGGGTAAGACACTCCTCAGCAGTGTTATTTGTTGAGATACACGTCATCGTATAACAGGGTAACACACTCCTCAGCAGTGTTATTTGTAGAGATACACGTCATCGTATAACAGGGTAACACACTCCTCAGCAGTGTTATTTGTTGAGATACACGTCATCGTATAATAGGGTAACACACTCCTCAGCAGTGTTATTTGTTGAGATACACGTCATCGTATAATAGGGTAACACACTCCTCAGCAGTGTTATTTGTTGAGATACACGTCATCGTATAATAGGGTAACACACTCCTCAGCAGTGTTATTTGTTGAGATACACGTCATCGTATAATAGGGTAACACACTCCTCAGCAGTGTTATTTGTTGAGATACACGTCATCGTATAATAGGGTAACACACTCCTCAGCAGTGTTATTTGTCACGGCGCCAAAGGGCATTGTTAAGTGTAACGAAGGCTCACAGTGCACAGCAGAGTTCGGTTGTGATCGAATGATGATGAAATAAGCGTACATGCACGACTAGTACTGCAAATTTCGTGGGAGTTTTTACTACATTTTCTTAATCAACGTCATCCAGACGCTAATGCGTTTGATCTCACAACACATTGCATGAGAACTGGGAGTATTCCGACCGAGGTTCCTCAAAGCACTTCTGGACCAAAAATTGGATCTATACCACTTCTCATGGAGCCCACAATTCTTTCCAGATATTCGTCCTCTACATCTACTGTAAGCGTAACTTTGAAGTGCTCAAGGTTTCATCAGTTGATAGCTTGTGCCGTTTGATGATAATGTGTACATCGAAAACTGAACGTCTCAGGACATCTGTCGTGTAATATCTTCAAATTATTTTTAACAATAAAATGCTTGCATGTGAATTTCTTTTATCCCTAAACATACTGTAAAATATGTCTGTAAGCCCACATTAACCTCGTTATACGAGTATTATGAGGACCAAGGGATCTTTTTGTTTAGTTGCTTGAAAATTAGTACTGTTTTTACAATAAAATAAATACATCATTCAGTACGTATGTTAAATTTTCCCTTCTGGGTCCAAATCATTTTATCTTCTCTGTGGTTTGAAAAAAAAGTCGTTTTTCGAGCTTGGGAAAGTATGTAAACCGCAAGCGCTTGAGATCCTATATTCGTAGCCAATTTTTATCACCACGATATAAATTGGTGATATATTATTGTTACTACTATTATGAATTAGAGTCGTGCCTGTTTCTGACAAAAACAGAACAAATATTCCATAGGTTAATTCAAGTATCAATCGTCCTGTATCAGACATTTTCCAACAATTCAACAGAGTGCTGTAATAAATTGAAATTCCTCGTGGAGACGCAGAGGAATTGACAGACGTCTTATTGAAATGTTTTCTCTAGGGACCATTACTCAGGCCATCCATCACAGCGCTGATGGGCGGGCAGTGAGCTTCGGCTGAGGCTACAGCAATACATACTGACCCTTGTAACAACCCAACTTAAGCCTATTCCAAACTTGGAAACACAAATCTTAAGTGTAATGAGAATGGTACTCCAGCATACCATCTGACACAGCTATACAATGTTACAGACTATGCCGTGCTACGGTTCTCGTCTTTGATACCACCAACATGCCTTCTTCTTTGGGTTTCCTACCTATTCGCTTGTTGTAAAGCTTAGGTAAAGTCTTCATGGCTTAAAAATCAGGATGTGAATAATGTTGGTCTATTAAGACGTCAATCCTTTAAAGGCCTGCGGTAAATACATATAAGCAACACTTTCTTTAACGCTAAAAAGAATATTTCTTTTGCCCATACAATTTGTGTTTTGCATGATTCTCACAAGAAAGAGCAGTTATTTTAATAACAACATTAACCGGTTGATTTTTGTAATCGAGATGCATCTTGTTTCCAGTGAGCTAGGAACTGAACTTTTAAATCTTCATTAATTCTGTAGTCTGTCTTACGACAGGTCCGTAGCCTCTTCCAAAGCGAGTTCTCCACAGGGTGCGATCTAGTGCTTCTTCTTTCAATTTCCAGCATCTTCTCTTTTCCTTAAGGTCATTCAGTAGCTGCTTACGCCTTTTTCCTCATCTTCCCGTCATTTCTATCCTTCCCTCTAACTTTCCTTCAATCACGTGTTTTAGAAGGCAGTTTCTACGCAAGATGTGACCAATCCAGTTAGCCTTTCTTATTTTTATTGTATATAGGATATTCCTCTCCTCCGTGACTCTATGTAATACTTCTTCATTTCTCACATGATCGGTCCAACTGATCTTCTCCATTCTTCTCCAACACCACATTTAAAAACTGAATAATTGATGGATCTGTATAGAGAAACACATATTACCTCAGAAATTATAAAAGAAAGATTACGATGGTTAGGACATGTGGAAAGAATGCCAGAAGAAAGAACTGTGAAGAAAGTGTTTAAGAATATCCCAGAAGAAAAACAGATCCGTTCGAAAGCCAAGAAAGGGATGATTGGATGATGTTGAAAACGATCTGAAGAAAATGAGTGTTAGAGGCCGGAGAAAAATAGCTCGGGATACAGACGCCTTGAATTTGATCCTGAAGGAGACCAGGGTCCTACATGGAACGTAGAGCCAGTGCAGAAGAAGAAGAAAAAGTATTCTGTCTACAACGAACGTGATGTCGAAAGACAAATAATGTTTGGCTCTTCTGAGATGGTTTTTTGAATGCCTTCATGTAAATAAAGAAAGAGTAATTTATGACAACTTAAGACGACTCCCTTGCACGTACAAAGAATCCCTTTTATAGTGTCCCTGACAACAGCATGACATCAACAACGCAACATCTTACGTCATAAAACAGAATACGGACTACAACATAACCAACGCATTAACAGTTTCAACATCAGCAACGCAGCGTCTTACAACATCATACAACAGAATACGGACTGCAATATAAACAAACCAACGTTTTAACAGTTTAAAATAATTTAATAAAAAGTTTTAATAACAGCGACGATCTCAATAGATAACTTAACACCCTACAAAAAGTGCAGTGCTTGTGACTTCCAGTGTAAAGTGGTAACACTGACAGAACAATAGTGGAATAACAGTGCCAAATTGGACAGTGTAAAGTGAAGTATATATATATAACAAGTTACCCCTGATGATGGCCATTAGGGGGCCGAAACATATGTAGGGTACTAGTGAGAGTTTAATTATAATAGTGCATTCGTTGGTCGAGTGAGTGAATATCACTCTGATTAACTCTTGGCAGCATACACATTTTTTCTACTGCGAAAAAAATGCCAATATCAAAAATTAGATTACACTACATTTCTATTTTTAATTTTAAGTTTTCGTTTCTGTTTGTTGTTGCATACTCTTACAACTAAGCTCCTGCCAAACATTAATTCGGAAGCTATCGAAAAATTATTCTTCAAACTTCATACACTTAAGTGTAGTAACTAAATGTTTCTTTAAATGTTGCACGGTTTTTTCGAATATATAAGTATAATGAAAGCTTACTTCAGTGATACCAGCCATGTTGTACCTTTGAGAACAACAGCTAAAACAATCTGGATGCAATCAAAGCTGCTTGGTCGCTCACCTGTCTGAATTATTTACCATGAGTAAAGAGTGAATGTGCGGAAATGCAGCCGTGCGGTTTAAATATGAATAGCATCTACTCGGAACCAGCTCACTGAATATTTAACGTTCTCTGAGCGCACAGCGCGAGTAACAGTACAGCATATGAGGTGTTGGCAGAAATATGTTCTTTGTAACAACAGTAAATGTGCATCGTTTAGAACATTGTTTTGATATCATGTGATATTTCAAAATGGCTGTCGCGGGGAGGAAAGCTACCGGACGAAAATTCTCTTTCCCCATAATTGTTAAATAACTCTCAAACATTCGCACTGTTCAAACATATTTTAGAGACGACGGTACCATATATCGAAAAACAGATAATGTTTTTAGTAACTTATTTTTACCGAAGTCAATTTTGCTCATAACCTGTTGCTGGTAAAATAAATTGAAATAATACATAGTCTGTGGAGCCAACCCCGGTGGCAGCACGGTCTAAGGCAGTGGTATTCAACCTTTTTTGTTCGCGTACCCCCACATATAATTTCTCTTCCACTTTGTACCCCCAAAGTTGTTGGTGCATAATTCAAGTTATACATAGCCTATAATCTAAATCTAAAATAAGTTAAATAAATTACATCCAAAATAATGTATTAAATAATAAGTTTTAAATGAGAAAAAGGAGAATCAAGCTATTAAATAACAAATATATTATTGCCTATCATATAAACATGAATAAAGGAACAAAGGTATTTTAGCAAAGCAAAATTATATGCACTATGTGGAATAAAATGAAACTAGCCGCCCAGATAAGAATCGAATAAAGGAGAGAGAGAGAAAAAAAATGGCGTTCCCAAATCGCATGTCCTTACATCCGGGTCTCTTGTGGCTAACCCTAAATCTGGCCCTGATGATTCAGTGTTTATCATGAAATAATATATTTATCTTTTTTTTTAATTTGACCTACCCCTTAAGATGTCTTCGCGTATCCCAGGTTGAATACCACTGGTCTAAGGCATAGTTCTGTGGCTGTTCGCTTGCTCGGATTGCGGGATCGAATCCCGCTGGGGCATTGATGCCTGTCTCTTGTAACTGTTGCGTGTTGTCGGATAGAGGTATTTGCGACGGGCCGATTCCTCGTCCAGAGGAGTCCTACAGTCTGTGCGTGTGTGTGTGTGTGTGTGTGTGTATGCGTGTGTCACTGAGTGTCATCAATTGCAACAATAGCCCTCTACACCGGCAATGAGTAGGTATAAGAGGTTATAATAAGAAAGAAAGAAAATAGTCGCAAGTGTAGCTCCAAGACCCCAACATTTTAGTGCTTTCAAAACAAACGTTGAACCTCATTAATTTTACTTTCTTCAATTTAAAAAAAAACTTCTAATACAAAAGTAAGAATTACAAAGACAATATAATTAACAGGACTTCATGCTGCTTGGAAAAGACACTGACTCCGAGCTGGAAAATAGTGTTTTGATTTCAGGTGGGGACTGGAATATTTATTTTCCTCACCCTGTCCGCACCGGCTCTGTGCCCCCCCAGATTTCTATACAATGGGTACCGGTACCGAAGGTTCCGGAGTAAATCGACCGGAGCGCGAAGCTGATCAGTTATATCCACGTAATGGCGAGGATACATGTGTGCGTAAGTATACCGCCACTCTCTTATATGTTTTTGTGGTGACATATTTAACTAAGCACACGTAGGAACAATTTTACCTTCTTCTTATCACTACTTATACCTGAACAAAACAGCTTGCCGTTTTGAAAATTTGGTAAGCCCTGTTTTGTTTACCCCTGAGTTAGGCACAAGCTTATGTGTGTGATGTACTTGACTGTTTCACGTTTCACTTTGAAGTTTATAAGGACTGCCCCGATATGCACGTTGTTAATTCATAAACAAATCTAGGTACGGAAGTAAATGTCAGTCTCTTAACGCACCAAAGAAGGAGAGTCGGCTGGAAAAGAATTATAGAACATGATACAGGGTGAGCAAAAAGTCCCTGTGCATCTGTCGGAAGTAGAATATGGGTTAGAGTGGAAGTTACAGTCAATTAATGTGCACTAGTAGCTTTTGGTCCTGGAGGTAAAGCAAAGTTTGAAATGTCAGGAGAAGTATCAAAATGCACAATACCTAGACATACGATTTTTACACGTCCAGCACAGTGCAGCCCCCGTATTGCACAGGTGCACAGGGACATTTCGCTCATCCTGTATAAGTACTGTTATTTTATAGGACACTTGCCAATTTTATGCACATTTCAGAACCATTATTTTGTGTGTAAAAATGTATCCAGAGGTTCCGTTTGTGTAAGATAACTAATTCGATTACATAGAGTTTTTATTTAGAAGCTGGATGTTGCTCAGCCGGTAAGGAAATTAACCTCCTCTTATAAAACACAAACAAGATTCTTCGCCGTTTTCGCAAGGTCCCGCGCAAATCAGAGGCCCTATATGACATTCTGCAACAGGGTGCTTTTTTAGGGTGACGGGTTTAAGACACCGATCATCATGCAAGCTGCAGAAACAAATTTTTTCACTTGTATAAGTCGGTTTGTACAACATATTCGCAGACAGCCTCCATATCTGGAGGACAAGCTACATACTCGAACGTTGAGGATACGCCTCGTTTTTGTGACAGTTGAATTAACGTGGCTTAGTACACACAGGTTTGGTTTTACGAGTAGTCACTTTGGCTATAATTGGACCAGTCCACATTCACAAAATTAACAGTGCATTAATTCATCACTCCCTGCAATGCAGAACAATTCTGTTACGATAATTGAAAAAGCGGCTATTCCATTTAACATCAAGTTTTCTGCATAAGAATTGCCTAATACTGGTCCTCATGCATATCACTTGTTATTATGCAATTAACGAGACAGAAACATGGCAATGCAGAAACATTGTTGCTCAATTTAGTTTGCATTTTAACACATAATTTGTCACGGCAATAAATGCCGAATCTGAAATTGCTGCAATATTGACTCTTCATACAGCACACAATCAAAATAACTTATATTAATCTGTTCCATTGTTCATCTTTTCTGTGATAAAAAGTGGTTTAAGATGCATCCACTTCTGTATACTGGAAAACTTAACAGAACAAACTAACTTCCATTCATCCATTCATTCATTCACTCATTCATTCTTTCTTCATTCTTGCGTTCATTCATGCGTTCTTTCGTTCTTTCATTCACATTATAGCAATGCATTTCCTTTTATAACTAAATTCTGTCGAATGAAAGTTCTTTCCCGTTCGAGACACACTATGGAGGAGAATGGGAAGGAACTGAACCGAGTTATAACCATCCTGATATACAACCTCCTAACCTCTTTGTGTCCGTAATAGATTCAAGCACAGGCTAGACTGCAGCTCCAAAATTAGATTGCTGTTACGTGCCGAACCAGAACCAACGCTGATATTGTACCAATGTCAGATCCAATACATCAATAACTGATATACATAGCAATCGGCAAAACAATTTAACGGAATATCCATCCATATCCATGGACTAGGTTCTAATATAAGTATTTATTAATTCATTTAACAACCATCATGTTTACTTTATAAGCTGTCACCAGCCTGTAATGAAAATCGCTTGGCCATGTTATAGGTTGTCCATTGTTGTCACGCATAATAAGTGATTAATGACTTCACGCAACAGGAGGCAGTACTGACCCGCAATCAATCACAGGCACTGTCTTCCTTCAACTGCTGTACTCCATGCCACATCGACAATTTATCGGCCTGGATAGCTGAACCCCACCCCCACCCCAACATGCCACTTGACTTTTGGTCACTTCCTCATTATCTCAGTGATATACAGAATAAAAACATAAGATATAATTTTGAAGAATTAAAAGCAACCAATTAAATACCTGACTCTCTAACTAGCATTTGAGCAGTATTTTTCCAGCATCACTTTGCAGGTAAATTTTTTACTCTAAATCAGTTCCTTAGTTTCACTCATTATTGACAGTTATTGGACCTTTCCTGTTATAAACCCACAACTGTGTTTCGGTACGACAGGAGCCTGAGTTAGACGTCAGGCTAGTCTCTCTCTGTTACAACATGCCCCTTTGTAGTGGTTATAACAGGAAATATCCCGGTTATTCATTCTAAACGTCTTTCCTCATAAATAATTTGGTCCCTTAATTAAGAGATTTTGATTTTATTTATAACAAAATCAAAATCTACACTATTTTAGGCGCAGAAGTTATAAATAGCTGCAAATTGGGTTGTAGAAAAAACAACTAATGAATAAGGAACAGGAAAGAGATCGTCGTAGTGAATGTCGGTCTATGATATATATATATATTCATATAAGCCAGAGAATTAAATACATTCCATAAAACACAACTCATGTGATGACAGTTGCTACGAATGACGCTATGCGTGACGATCGCGTATAGAGTGTCACCGCAGAGTCGTCTGGCGGCAATAGTGTGAGGCATTTGACATGAAATAAAAAGATCAAGGAACAACATTCCTATAAGTCGTGCGGTTGTATTAAAGACGAGAATCGACTTCACCATACCTGTGTTTTCCTTCAGGCCACGGTCGTGCAAAGTTGGGCGCAGTAGTCACAGCTAAATAAATGTTAACGGTTAAATGCGTCCGGTTACACTGAATTCAGGTACAACTAACTTGTGTTTACTGTAGCCTTACTTACTTCGACTGGTACAGGGAACGATATAACTTAAAACAAATAAATAAATGACAGTGAAAAGGGGGAATTTATGGCTGTGTATGCAATGAAGGCACATCGAGGATTTGAAATATGGCTCCAATCACCTATCACGCGTATTCTTTTTTTAAACTAGGCCCATATGAATTAAATTTCGTTGGTAAACCAAACTGCGTACCTAAATATCCAGTGTATTTAACTATGTAGTAATGGTGTATAAGTTCACAGAGACATATATACACATATTAATAAGCTGAAGTTTTCGTACATCACTCTCTTTAGCTATTGCTAACTACTCGTATTAGCAGTCTTTCTGTCTTTATTTATATTGTAGGTTATCACTGCTTTCTTTCACTGCCATTATACATTCGTGTTTAGTAACCTTCCTTCTTGACACAGTATATTAAATGCAGGTTATCTGTTCCTTCCATATTGCCAGTCAATTTTAAATATATTTACCTATCGATGTCCCTTCTTTTGTAACCTTTGGGTGTTCGTCTCTAGTCTGCTCCCTTTCTTTTGAATGTTTTCAGATTGTTGTCCGTTATAGCACGCGATTTGACCTCAGTGTGGAATGGGTCACTAGTGGATAACTACTGAAACTGCCCTGCTCATAAATATCTTGCCTTTTCCTTCGTGTAAATGTGTGTAGTGCTGCCATCTAACCTGCTATGCAATTTTTTTGTTCACTAAATAGTACGTCTTAAAGGACGTTGTGGGCTCCTAGGTTTTGTTAAATTAATATTGGGCCTACTTTTTCATGTTTATGTAGGAAAATTTTATCGTAAAATTCCGCTATTGGTTCCTTTTGGGTTATTTGTAATATTTTTTCTTTACTTTTATTGGAAGTGTGTTTTTAATGACGCAGTAAATTTCTAAGATTACTTAACGTCGGTGGTAGATGAACGACAGAATATTAGCATTGATGGAATAACACTGACCGAGGAAATCCAAAGTACTCGGAGAAAACCTTGTAGGACGAACAGGGTCACTTTGTCCACAAGGTTTCCCAGAAGGACAGACTGTGTTGAAATCCAGGTTTCCGCGATGAGAGGTTGGCAACTTAGGACCTGAGCCATAGCATGAAACGTTCATTGTATTTTTCGTAATTTATGCACATTATAGTCATTTTTGGAGGCAGTTTCTTTATTATTTCTGTTTTTCTTCCACTATGGTAGGTAAATTTATAATCCTGTCCATCATGAAACATTCTAGAAAAATAAAATGATAGCCTCATAAATAGAAACGTATAAATCGCAGTACACTGCAACACAATATTAGACATAGCAAAAAAAGCAAAGAAGCGAAGTAACATATATCTCTGCGTAAATGCACTAAAAGGGTTATTGGTAATACACGACGAACAAGCAATCCGCCGATCCCGGTGGCCGCGCGGCCTAAGACAGAGGTCTGCGGCCGCTCGCTTGCTGGGATTGCGGGTTTGAATCCCGACTGTGGCATGGATGTTTGTCTGCTGTGAATGTTATGTGTTGTACAGGTAGAGGTCTCTGCGACGGGCTGATCTCTCGTGTAGTGGAGTCCTACCGAGTGTGTATGTGTGTGTGTGCGTCATTGATTGCGATCAGGTGCAACAATAACACTTTACACCTACAATGAATAGGTAGAAAGAGGTCAGACTAAAAAGCAAGCAATCCAAATTATAATTAACGATACCAAGAGAGAAGGTTCCTAACAGATGCCGTACAATGACAGTGAAAGACACTCAAACAATCTACATGCAATAATAACTTACAATATAAAGAAAGATGACAACTAATTTGATAGTGAATAGCGAGAGCAAAAGACAAGGTCGCATACGAAAAAATCAGGGTATTTAATATATACATACCATAAGCATTTCATTAATTACATCGTATATCCAGGTTGGCTATTGGTTTACCCAACAATTTTAATTAAGTAACTTCTAATAAGTACTTCTAGTATGTATCAGAGAAATTCACATTGGCGCTGATATGCAGCTGACGTAATGTTGAGTGGCGTCACTTACGATGACGTAATGTACCGGTATGTTGAAACGCGAGTGTCAAGAGACCTTGTGGTAAGAGATTTAAATAAAGGTAAGCCGTTTTACAAAGTGAATTACTGCATGTTTAGCCCACAAATATTTTTAAGCTTATACTGGTACATTCAAGAACGAATTTATTTCTTCAACATGGCGCTGCTCAAGCTTCATCTTTCCTTCCTTCAAACGTACTTTCACAGATGGCGGAATCACAGGTAGCAAGCAGGTCTCCAAAATCATGACACATACGCCTACAGAAAAGGATGCACAAGACAGCTTCCTATCGTTACAACGCCTTCCAAGTTCAGCAAAGAAATCTCATCATAAGCGAATCTTCCACCAACGCCCTTTATTTTCACCTCATTGAATTAAGGCTGGATGTCGCTAGTTGTAATAGGATTATCAAAAGCTCATGGCCACTTGGAGGCGCTGCTAATCATGGCATTACCCCCTTGATGCTCCTGAAGTGCTGCAGTTGATAGCGGTGATGATTCATAATCATTAGGCTGCTGGTCTTATTCATTAAAGAGCTGCAAAAGGGAATTCCTTGCTGCTCGAAACAGACTCCTCGGGGGCTCTATTACAGGAGATATAATGATGGTATGGCACCGTAATGCGAAATTTTAACAGCTCACACAGAGAACATTCTCTTCTCATTATAAAATGCAGGCGACTCCATCATTAACATAAATGAGAATGAAGTGTTGTAATGTTATGAAAGAAAATTCAGGGAAGATCGACAGGAACAGCAGACAAATCACAGACGTGTTTTCTGCGGTAATGAGAAAAAATATCAAGGTCCCACTAAGAGAATACTCTTTGATATTTAATAGTTTTTCTAATTCTTCAGCGCTTATAAATCCAGGCCTTTCACAAATCCATCAACCGCATCCTAACAGCGTTTAATTGAATAAATATTTGTTGAGAACATTAAACTAACAATCAACTTGCAGCTTAGCATTCTCATGCATTTAAATGGGCATTTAATTATGAAATACGGTGCTGTAAGACAATTAATATCTAACGGTGACGCAGGCTGTGTAGCTGTAGAATGTCATTAGCAAACACAGAGAGTTGACTGTAAAATTCTCCCTCTTCCCCCCTTACGAGCTCCTCTGACCTCATTTTGTCGAGAAAATCAGAGCAGTCTATGCTTCAGAAGTTGCGGTACACGTTGCTGGGTTACTAGCGACATTTGAGACATTTGGCAGTTATGCACGTCAACTGGATATCTTAGAACTGTACACCTATTTAGCGTAACATTTCAGTGTGTGCCTTGCCTATTCGGAAGGTTATGTTTCAATCCTACTAAGGCCAGCAGCTCCAAAAGCCCTCATAATACCATCCTCCAAACTCGTTTTCGGTTTTCAAACCGGTCAGATTCAGTAGAGTAATATCATAAGAATAATGACTAATGGCTCACTATAAACGCAGCGATTTCTTGTAGAGCGTTAAGCAAGGCGTCGGTCTTGGCGGCTTCTTGACTAGTTTAACTCTCTGTAAGTGCTTACGTAGCTCTATATTCTGTTTATGGATCAACATTTATTCAGAGCTGCTCATTTTATGGAAATATAATTTAAAAGTGACGACAACAATTAAAATGTAATAATAATTATAGTTCCTTGCAGACGAAACAAGTTACATATACAAAGTTACTACTACTGAAAATGTAAGTCTGATTAATCTACGGAGCTTAAAATGTTTCCGGTTAGGTTTATACCACTGAAAAATTAGCGAAAATAAATGTCCATTGTTGTCTACGATAGTAAAGAACATTATAACCGTGACAGGCTCGATGTGGTTGTTGCTCATTTGTCTTGTGAACAGACATCCCTCTAAGAAAATCCTGCTTCAAAATCCATTAATTTCTTGTTGAATTTTCAATGCACACATTCAGACAAATTTAAGGTCTTCTTGGCCTTCGCTCATCTCCATTCAAAGTTTCAACCTCTGCCAGTTTCATAAACCAGCGTCACTTCTGCCCGTCTGGCCCGCCAAGCTCTGTGTCCGTAATACTTGCTACACAAACTCCTCGTATTAGGCCGTGCCATGGCTCACGCGGTTAGTCGCCGGCCTCTCACCACGGAGGCCCGGGGTTCGGTCCCAGGTCAAGTCCATGTGAGATTTGTGGTGGACAAAGTGGCACTGGGACAGATTTCTCTCCGAGTTGTCGATTTTCCCCTGTCGATTTCATTCCACTGGTGCTCCATTAATTGTAAAAATTGGTAAAAAAAATTGCTCATCATCTTCATTGGGGTTGCACAAAAAGCCTTAAGGCTGTGGTGCGAGGGCCCATCATAAAAAAAATCCTCGTATTGCAGTCTTCTGTAGCCTCCTCTTACTTCAGGTTGTGAATTTTGCCCGGATGAGTCACTTTCCTCCACAAAAGAAACGCGATGTGTTTGGCGTAAAATTTTTAATACAATAACTGGACCGAAATATGTACTCGTACTTTAATCACACAATGAACAAACAGCGTAATATGGGAAACGAGTCAAAATGTGCCAAAAAAACAAGGCCAGTTTCTCATGTTTCAAGAACATTCTGAGAAAGACGCTAACAAACCAGAAAAACGGATAATTCTGGTGATGAAAATAAATAAAAATATTAGCAGTTAGCACGTCTGTATATTCGCAAATCCAAACCAGCTTGCCTCAAGATAATATACTCGTATATCAACTCACCCTATAAAATTTCCCCAACTTGTCGCTGCTCTAGGCTTTCTACAAGGAATCTCAAGCACAACTCATAACGCATACTTTCCTGCTGAACAAACGCAAAGTTTCCCAAATATTATTTTAATGACATATTTACGCCAAGCAAGCCTATAATCCAAAACTCCAGTTTGCCTCATGCTCTTGAGTAAGTGTCGATATAGTCGAATTCTAACCTGAGTCAATAATAGTTATTGCTTTCAATATTTTTCAAATTACAGGCTTAAGCCGCCGTGCAGTTGATGTCTTCGCTATTCTTCGGTGTTATGCGGCGTTGGTTGGTAGTTAGTTACCGACGTTTCGGAACAACCTATTGGTTCAATCATCAAGAGTCAAGCAGCCCAAGAAATTCTTCTTGGATTGCTTGACACTTGGAGATGGAACCGATAATTTTCCCGAAAAGTCGGTAACTAACTATCAACCAACGCCACATAATACCGAAGAATAGTGAAGACCTTAGTTTTCAATCGATGTAAATAAGTTACAGAAAGGTGATTGTTGTTATTATTGTTATCATCATCAGCAACAGAATCATTGTCATTTATTATCTTTTGGGGAATAATCTGTTAATCAGATTCTGTCTATATCAGTTTGCCAAATGTAACCTCAACATTTCACACCTCCATCATGTTTTCAATAGTTAGCGTATAAACCAAATTAATGTAACATTACAAGAAGCGTTAGTAAGTTCCTTTCCTAGGGCTAGCAACACATTCGTTGCCGGTGTTAAAATAAATGTCAAGTGAAAATTGTTCGCACGGCTGCCATGTTATTTTCCTTTTTTATTCTAAAAAAAGGGTAAGTTAAAAAATATATTTTCGAAAACCCACTACCATTTCATGACAATATACGTACATTATGTGACGTCAGGGTCACTCACATTTCACAAGCATGTGCTTTCCATACTCTTGTTACGTATTGTAGCAAATTAAGAAGCAATTTTTGGGTTCGCTTACGATGGAATAAAGGTCACACCATTTGACTTAAAAGTTGATATTCACAACGTATATACCTAAGACAAATTTTTGTTTTAAGAAAGGGAAGTAGACAATGAATGAGGCTAGTCAAAACTGGCGAGGCCGTGCCATAGCTCAGGCAGTTAGATACCGGTCTCTCATCGCGGAGACCCAGATTTGATCCCGGGGCAATCCATGTGAGATTTGTGGTGGATGTAGTCAGTGGGACAGGTTGATCGAGTACGTCGGGTCTCCCCTTTCAGTATCATTCCACCAGTACTCTATGCTCATTCATTCATCTTTCACCAACGCTACATATTCTCAGAAACTGATAGTGTCGTTAAAAGCACACTTTAAAAACCGGCGACATTTTCGTAACTTACAGCTGTACACTGGACAATCAACATTTTGTTTTTCTGGAGCAAATTTAAAACGGTAATATCTTTCTGGGGGGGGGGGAGGCTTCTAGAAAGATAAAATTAAAAAAAAAAATTTCGAAAATGGCAGTTTGAAACTTGGCTGAAGTATAATTGTGCAGATATTTTGTTAACGTGGAACTGAGTAATGCAAGGCGGTCAGCATCGTCGGTCGCTATGCAACAATGCACCTAAAAGCAGGTTCCGCTGTACACCGCGTAACTTACACGTAAACTTATTCTGTATGAAAGTCACTATGCATTCAGTGTAAGAACATGCACGCAGACCCTCTGCGATACGTTTATGACTTTAGTTAAATTATTTCCCGTGTTCTGCCTATCGGAGTTTATGCATATGTGTAAGCCGGAATGTACATAGTGTTTCAAGTAGCATTAAACTTATCTGGTAATATCCACTGTCTAATAATGTAGTTGATCGTGTTTCCGGAAAACTGGTTAATCCTGCCACACCAACAAACTCTTTCATAGTAAATGCATATCTCTGCGAGTTATGGTTTCCGCTTTCACACACCTTCTTCTCTTTAGTAAAATTTATTTTAGTCAAAGACTGAAGAAATCATAATCCGTCCTTAGAACAAAGAATTCATGAAGAACATGTTAAGTCCACAAGAATCCGAAATAGACTGTTGTAGCAGATAAGTCTCTCGAGAAATTTTCTTGGGTGTGTTGGTATTTCTCTTAACGTTTATGCAAACAGTAAGGTCAATCTTTCTGAAGTTTCTATCACTTAAAAACTTTAAGGTACGGGTTTATAACTGTTAACAGCTAATGAGCTTCATGTATCATAACTTTTGTCCCATTAAAATATTGATGTATTATGCCTCGAGTCACATTAAAAAGAAAAGAAGCTGTAAAATCTGAGAGAAACAGTATATGTTCGCTGAATACGTGGATATAAGGTTAATTATTAAAAGCAGGAACAGGGTTACTGATTTTGAAATTTTCTAATTTAAGAAATTATTGCAATCTGCAAAATCATCTCAAACATTATAGGTACGTTTCCCAGAACCTCCAAATTTGTCGTATGTTTTACACAAATCACATTTCCACTAACGCACTGTACTCATAATTGATTCATCTGTCATCGACGGTATTTAATCTTAGCAAATGAAAGGATAGTTAAAATATTTCTCTCTTTGCCAACTCTCTCTCTCTCTCTCTCTGTCTCACACATAAACATACACATATTTCTGCTGTAAAATATATTGTCAATATTGTTCAACATAAACAAATTGCTTAGCAATCTTCGCTTTGTAATTTATTGTCAGTGGTGTATAAAATAATGGCATTACTTAGCACCCTTAGTTACATAATTAAGAAGCTTCTATTGAATTCACAAGATACGCTAAGTATGCGAATAATAGCACATACATATTCTTTTAGAGGCCAATAAATATACAAATCTATAAATGGAATGTATACCGACAAATGCACTAATTAAGTATATTTACACTATACAATAGCCCTACGTACGTTTCGGTCACAAATTGACCATCATCAGGGGCTCAGTATGCACGTAAGTGCACTTCACTTCATTGTCCATTGTTTTTGAGTAATGTAGGGTGGTTATTTTTTGCACTGTTCACTATGTTGGTATGATTGAAGTAGTGTAGTATGATCGTGGGTAGATGTCGTATATCTTGAATGTTTTGAGGTATGATGCTTCCACTTGGTTATGTATGTACTCACGTGGCATTCTCCGCGCAATTGTAAGTTGTTGTCCGTAGTCTGTTGGGCACAGTCCACTGTAAACTCAAAAACAATGGACAGTGAAGTGAAGTGCACTTACGTGCATACTGAGCCCCTGATGATGGTCAATTTGTGACCGAAACGTACGTAGGGCTATTGTATAGTGTAAATATACTTAATTAGTGCATTTGTCGGTATACATTCCATTTATATATTAACAAAATGCACGGTGAACAAAAAATCAAGTTAAATACAAATCTAGAATTAAATACAGAAAAAAAAATGTATTTCTTCAGGTCCCTTGAACGGAAGGTACTGCAAAATCACAATATTACAGTTGGTAATGCAGGTGTATTGTTTGAAAACATGGCGAAGCTGCGTTCCTTATAAAGCATTTTACACAAGAATAACTTGCATGATGTAACTGACAGCAATGCATGGTATCACTGAGTTCGTAATTTTCTCTTCTCCTTTCTTTTAAAATTCTAGCTTAAATTACAATACATACAACTGCAATGCTACAAGCTGTTTCGTCCTGGGAAGAAATTGAAAGCACTCTAACTGAAAATAAAGCACACGCTGTTCAGGAAATTGGGCTTCTCAGCATACAAGGCAAAATTATTTTTTGCGCGATAGGGCACTGTTGGATAGGGAATACGTCATTTACGCTTGGTCCTAGGTTCAGTTTGAG
Source organism: Reticulitermes speratus (assembly GCA_021186555.1). Lineage (NCBI taxonomy): Eukaryota > Metazoa > Arthropoda > Insecta > Blattodea > Rhinotermitidae > Reticulitermes > Reticulitermes speratus. The sequence continues at coordinate 32,482,647 of JAJKFL010000001.1, read as the reverse complement.
ACCGCCCACGGGTTTAGACCACGGTGAAGTCACTCTTAGCAGAATTCATTTCTGCTTTATGTACAAATGTCATGATTTCGAGAAACTATAGAATATCCTGCCGGTGACTCGCATATGTGCGATACGGTGCTTTTGAGCAACTCCAGATCTGCAGAGTTCAGAATTGCCACGCAGGGTCGGTGTGTGACCAGAGGCCCCTTTCAGCGGAGTCAAGAGCTCGGAGATACCAACGGACTGTAACATTCATCACCTCTAGCGATGCTTAGGTACAGGTTGTTTCCCACATTTGTAAAAGGTTATAGTTGTCTCCGAATATCTCCATTCATTCTTAACCTCGGTCACATGGAGGTATGTGATCGATTTCGCACCGCACCTCTGCACCCCCGGGGAAAGAGGCAGCGTTGCCCTTTGACGCTGATATTGAAATGGATCTCTAATAGGGTGTGAGGGGGTGGAGTGGATTCATCTGACACAGAATAGTGACTAGCGGCGGCTTTTCTGAACATGAAAATAAACTTTGTGTTCCACTACAGCGTGGAATTTCTAGACTAACCGAGGAACTATCAGCTTCGCAAGAATTAGTTTGCTCCGTGGACTTACAGCATGTGTATGCTTAGACTGTAAGCATATGGAGGCATTTATTAACAAATAACTTGCCACATTCTAGGTAAGCCCCCGCAAACAATGATCCAAGTCACCTGCTTCTCTTGACGTATTCATAAAGAAATTTTACACCAGGTCGATTACATTGTATGGCCACCTCTCATCTATTTACAACGAAATAGACACTAAATGACATGTACAGCAATACAGTAATTGTTACTAACAAAACTTTGTACAATAAAAGTAAGGCCCAACCTGTAACAGAAACTTTTCAGTTGTGTTTATTTATTTGGAAGGCAGCCCCACTTACAAAACAGAATTCAGTCTTGCATCTTTCAACGCAAACTGTAAAGTAAATAATAATCCTTACCTAGCTTCGTTAAATGCTACCATATCAGCTGTACTAATAAATAGCAAAATTGTAATGAATCATGTAAATGACCCGGTACATTGAAGGCATGACGCCAGAGATACTAGAACTTAAATTCGTTTGGACTTGAAAGTGGCTGACACTAGCCGAAACATGTAGTCACAGTCTTGTTAAAAATAAGCTTTATTTGACCGCACTATAACAGCTGTGTATTTGGGCTTTTATAAATCTCCTGAAAATACTATCTGGTCAAAGACAAAGAGCGCGACAGAGAACGCAAAGCCAGAACAGTGTACGTAGTCCTTCCTTTCTAAGCAACAAAAACAGTACTAAGTGCTTCATCAATTCGTTCAATAAGTAAATTACTTACACCACACAACGTACACGTAATCGTCATTGAGACATAACTACCTAGCAGAGCGTGGTTTCGATACACGGATCTCTGGGTTATGGGCCCAGCACGCTTCCACTGCGCCACTCTGCTTCATTCGTAACGCCGCTATTATAACACTTAAGACGACAAGTCCCACGGATTCTTTTGTTCCTGAAGTTCTGATCAGAATTATGATGTGTTATTATAACCACATAAATTACTGTTATGTAGTGTCTTCTGGGGTACTGGTATTGAAAACGATGATGCACACAGTGACGGCAAACTTGGTCGGAAACTCCGGACACGAAGACATTTAACGAATTTCGAAATCATGGGTCACCGCTAGATGTCTATAGTAGGAAATAAGCGCTTACTGCAGAATACGGCCGTTGGCATCGTTGAGCGACCAAGCACGAGAGACCGGCTGAACTAATAACATGGTGGAAATGCGTAACCCTCAGCTCTCTGTCTGGACCGAGAGTAACCGTCGGCTCTATCAGCACGTGGTCCGAGGGTCGATGTTACTATAGTGGCCGGCACGAAAATAGTCCCATCGAGGTCACACGGAAATAAACAACACTTGATTCTATCGACAGACAGTGTGCAACTAAACGGGAAGCTGTGGCTCGGGGGAAGAACTGGCAACAACGCAGGGCTGCCGGGAGCGGGGTGTGAGTTAGCTGCTTGACCTTCATGGGCAACTCTAGTATATATCTCACATTTTACTGCGTCACGTGCTCCGTGAGTTAGGTTACAGTTCGATGTTAGCTCTCTGTATGAACACGTTTTCAACGTTCGTCACTGCTGCTGCTTCTCTTCTAACGGCATACGGGTGTAGCTGCTTGTGCTTCCCCTGACATTTCCTCTCTTCACTGCTTTCCATTGCCAATATGGCAGGCAATTTGGCGACTGAGTGGTGCGGTTACCCTGTGGTGGGGTTCTTTATGTTCGATGTTCTTCACGGGTTGCCTGTGTCTTCTGCCACGTTCCACCCTACATCATCATCCTTGCGAGCTACGCCGATATATATATATATATATATATATATAGAGAGAGAGAGAGAGAGAGAGAGAGAGTGTTGTGTATGGGATACGGTGGTATGTCTTACTGAGACCGGCCTCTTGTGCTCCGCCGCTCAGGCGTGCTGACAGCACTACAGGTAACCCTCGTTACCCGACTCCAATTCGTTCCTGAAAACGAGTCTGATAGCGAAATATCGGATAGCGGGACCTATCTCCCATTATTTTAAATGGTAAAAATATTAATGCCTTCCCAGCCCATCCCAAAACCCCTAACCAAGTTCCCCATACTGCTAAAAAAAACTCTTCCAAACACATATAAAACAGTCCAACAAAGTTCTTTTTTAAGAAAAGTCCAACAATGATTTATGCATAACATTAAACCTGACAGTTGACCGCCTTCATTCTGTCGGTGGACATGCCTCCATGCATTTCGGGAGAAGAGGAGAGGAAGGGGAGGGGGAATCATGCCTCTGAATAAAGGGCCTTATTTTACTCAGAACGTACCTATACCTGCTCCCCCACCCGTATACCTAAAGGGGCATAAGATCCCCAGAGTCTACTCTGGGATCGATCAATCCTTTCAGAGCGATTTACTGAAGCGATCTGTAAATACCGATGCTCAGTTTTCGGATGAATAAAAATTTCTCACTAGCTCTGGATATGAAATTTTGTCGGATGCAGAGTCGCAATAGCGGGGATTTGAGGCGGATAAAGAAATTTGCGTATTAATATCTACCAGTCGCTATAGCGAAAAATCGCAAAGCGAGACGGCGGATGGCGAGGGCTGTTGTGTTCTGCAGGATCCAAACCCTAACTGAAGCGCTAACCTAACGCCTTCGGCACCAGTTATCTTCAATAGCACAGGAAGTTTCCGCGGAGCGAAACGCTTCTGGCGTGTTTGCGTAACCATTGTTCCCATGGAAGAGCAACAATGGGTTCCCTTTGTATTGTTGACCTACATGTATCGCGTGATGTTAACCATTTACCTCCCATCTAGCACCGAGGTGCGTTATGGAGAGCAAAGCTCCGAACAAGCCAGGATGTTATGTTGCACGTACATGGCCTCTCTTGTTACAGCGCTGTTTGATCGAATGCGTTTAAAAATGGATTTAGATTATAGGTCATCCATAATAATTTACAATGCCTGCCATTTTGCTTCACGAATAATGAGTTCATTATAACTCTACTGGAGATTCCAATATACTGTACCTGAACAAGAATCATTAACGAAGGCTTTCATTTTAGTATTTTACTTGCGATAATTTAATAAGCAAAACCATACATTTTAACTTCTGACTCTTATTCATAAAAGTGTTTCCACCCGGGATCGAACCGGGGACCTTGCGCGTGTGAGGCGCACGTGATAACCACTACACTACGGAAACATCGATCATTGAATGATAGAAACTGCATACACAGGACGAGTTTCTTAGACACATTTCTCTAAACAGCATTCATCAACTGATCTTTTCAGTGGAGATGCAATGTTTTCTATATGGTAGGATAAGTTCAGACTTCAGAGAGTTAAGCAGTAAAATTTTAATGTGGTGTGCCATTTTAATGATGATTACACAAAAGCAGTAAAGCAATGACATAAATCATACTTTGGGACTCAAAGCACAAAAAACCAAAGTCCAGTGAAGTCTTCCTTCCAGTGAACATTGCTTAATTTTTACATGGGGAGGGACAGTTAAACACCTCACAACATACAATTTTATCTCAAGAAATGATTGTTGTCCCAAGAGGGCTGTATTAATGACAATGTATCATATTCTTTGAATACCTATAAAGATATTACAAAAATGCAGTACAAAGGGATGATATTCTGATCCTTTTCATACAAAATTAAATGTTTATCAGTTTGGTCACTGAAGGGTATCCTAGACTTCTTGAACCAGTACTCTATTCCAGCATGGAGGATAAAAAATGCTGTCTTCTGGGATTATGCCATACAGTCTAATAGAAAATTGCCGACATTTTGGAAGAACGTCCTTTCTCAAGATAGACATTCGACCACTAGGAAGATGGAAACAGCAGGTTCCTCAGAAATGGTGGTAAATTTATACTATACTACACATTAACAAATCCCAGTATTCTTCATTCACAGCTCTAAGGACCCTAAGTTTCATAGTGAGAAATTGGTCTACAAGTTGAAGAACACTCCTCTCCCCTGTTTCCCCTACCCTGACCATCAAAATATTTTCTGGTAGAATTTAGTCCAAATATCAATGTATCAGTCACAAAGAGTTCCAAATTTGTGTCAACAGCACGGCTGATTTGACAATTGCAAGAGGAAAACACAGTATTTGTTCACTGAATATTTCCAGTAACTCGCTCCCAGCATGAAAGAATACACGTATTATGAAATATATTGACAGCATAATAGTTCCGACGTTTTTGCTGTTATTTACTACAGATCCTAAATTTGGATTCTTCCAAGGAAAACACTGGTAAATTAAGAAAAAAATATGTTGTACAGTACAGTAGCTATGACATTTTAGGTACAGAGTCTTGGATTACTCAAGTACTGAGATTAAGAATTCAACTGTCACTGCAGGCACTGACACATGCAAACATCTTTATAAGTTAACTTGTGTAGTCCTCTGTAAGCAAATGCCTTGTAATATGATAATATGTATTCAAACGAATTGACGCGGCTGTGCGCCCGAGAAGACTATATTGAATGATAATCCCCATTCAAAGAAGTCACAACAAATATCAAAACCATTTGCAGCTTCAGGATTATTTATGAATCTGTAATATACCACACAGCTTTAGCATGGACAGATCAAGATAATCAAAACCTGATCAAAAAGTACCAACACAGAATCTGTTTGTGTAGGGACAGAAGGTTAAGAATGTCCATGCACTGGTTCCACTGTGCTCAGTTCAGCTCTAGTGATATCTTTATTCAGGTAGAATTCAATCACATGCGACATGCAAATATGTTTCTTCTTTGTTACACACCCAGTCTGACAAGGAATCTCTTCAAGCGACCATGTCTTCTCAATACACAGTCTTGTCACATGTCACAACTGGTTCCCAAATATTTAGACTTTGCTGTTTTCAAAGGATATTCAGTGGAACCTCGTTCCATCGTTCCCGCATGTATCGTCTGCCTTATTTGGTCCCGAAATTAGCCCCATATAAATAACACTATTTTTTCCCGCCTCCATCGTTCCTCGAAGTCGTTTTCCTGCATCAATCGTTGAAAAATCACGGTCCTGACACATTTTCCCGCATTGATAGTTTTTTTTTAATTTGAAGTGATGGTTTAGTGCGCTGCGCGCGCGTGTATTGCTTTCTTAGTCATGTCATGGCGGGAAAAACTGTAAAGACAGACTTACTGTTTTACTTTGTGTTAACAGTAACGGAAGTGACAAACAAGTGCCGATTGTTAACGGAAAATCTCCGAAACCGCGATGTTTCAAGAATGTACAAAATTACCCGCCACATACCACGCGAACAATAAAGCGTGGATGACCACATAATTTTTTCTTCATTTTTGCGTTCATTAGACGCAAGTATGGGTGCGCAAAACAGGAACATTCTCCTCTTTGTGGACAATTGTGCCGCACATCCAAAGGATACATCGTTTCTAAGAAATGTAAGTCATACGGTACCCGGCAAATTGTACAAGTGTGCTCCAGCCACTTGATTTAGGGGTAATAAAGTGTTATAAGCAGCTTTATAGAAAACGCCTCGTGCAAACAGCTGTTTGCTTAATGGATCAGACAAAGATACGAAAATGAAAATAAACGTGTTGGAAGCTTTGCACTACACTGTGGCAACCTTGCAACAAGTAACCCAGCAGACAATCGAAGATTGTTTTCGGAAAGCTGGTTACGTGCAGGGACAATCTTCAGGCGATAGTGACGTCGTACTGACCAACGATGACGACGATTTCCGCCAAGACTGGGAAAAGTTCAGTGGCATGAACAAAGATAAATTCGAGAACTACGTCTCTGTGGACAGTCACGTGGCAACCTGTGGTGTAGAAACAGTCCAGGAGTGTGGAGGGGGAAGGAGGAGAAGATGGCGAACCCGAAGTTGTGACGAGCTTCGCTGAGACGCATGAAGCGCTGACGAAAGTAAAATCTTTCTTTTATGCGCACAGCACGAGTGACAGTGATCGTGAAAGTGTTCTAGGCCTTGAAAAATCGTACTTTGAATTGAGGAGTAAAGTTTGCACAAAACAAACGTCAATGATTTTCTCGGCAAGAAGTAATAATAATCATTAAATTGTTCGTATCTATAATATTTAACGTTTTCCCGTATGTATCGTTTTTCTTTTCCATCCCCCTGAAAAACGATGGATAGAGGTTTTACTATATTACCTGTCTTTATGTTGTGACTTTGTCCTGCACATTGTTCACAACACATGAACATATACTTAGTTCTCGTTGTTCCACACGGATGGACGGACATGACGAAGCTAATTGTCGCTCTTCGCCATTTTGCGATCGTGCCTAAAAAAAACCTGTCCCTGATTTAGATTTACCACGTCCTTCTTCATACAAAAAAAGTATAATCCTTTCTTCATGCAGTGCCTCCTGTCCCATTTAACCTCCTGTAATTCCACTAAATGTAATCTATACTTTGCAAATTCCCTGGCTACCGTCTTAAGTGACGCTGGTCTGTACAAGTTTCAAAAACTGTAACTACTGTGTAAAGTATATGCAAATACTCATATTATGGTGTACAGGGATCCCCATCATCCATGGTCAATCAGTTCCAGAAAAACGCCACTTAAAAATGAAACCACTTTAAGCAAAGAGTTTCTGCCCATAAGAAAAACAGCGTGGTCATAAAGTCTTGAACCATACTGACAAAACTTACTATTTTTTTTTTCTTTTCTTTTTACAGGTAGTCTAGAAGCATGCCAATTGTAGAAGAAAAAGTGGCTACTGTCATCACATAATTACACACTGTCATATGAACAAGTACAATTTTATGTAGAAATTAGTAAATGTGGTCTACAGGGAGCGAACATCCAGATCCCAGTCAACAAATTTAAAAGAACAGGATGTGTTACAGATGAGATACGTTCAGTTTGCCTGTCCATGACCTAGGATAACATGGAACATACTCAACAAGCTACAAAGCACAGTCCTAAAGCATCATCTAGACATTTAAGTAACCAGCTGAGCATACCAAAAATTACTGTGCTCAAGTTTTACATTTAAAATTTAAGACAAGAGCCTACCACATTCAAGTGCTTCACATACAGTAGAACCTGGATAAGAAGTCGCCGCATAAGTTTTTCCCTGTAAGAAGTCTGATTTTTAGTCCCAAAATCCTATTGCTTTTAATAAGCTTCCCTCTTAATAGGTCTTCCTGCTTAAGGAGTCCCTAATCCTCTGGTCCCTTGAAAGACTTCTTAACAGGGTTCTACTGTATTACAAAACACAGATTATGCAGCTGGTGAAGCTGTGAAATGAACTCCTCAAGGCAGCAAAAAAACGAGAAACCTTACGACTAACATTTTATTCAGTTAGTAAGCCTTACTTCATGTTTGCGGTCACGTTAACCGATACACAACTGTCGAGTATCGGCTAACAGCAAACAAGCAATCTTCGAACAGTGAAGAGACATACCGGAAATGAATTTGCAAGTTATTTTTACTGAAACCTATGGTCTCTTCATGTTGGCAGGTTACATTCGTGAAAACAATTACCTGGGTATGTTGCAAAAGTTTTTAGAACCATAACTATGAGATTATGGAAGTTTTCATACCGCTGTATTTCAACAAAATCAGGCACCACTCCATTTTGCGAACGTTTTGTGGGAATACCTCCATGAAACCTTTCCCGACGGATAGATAGGCACAGCTTCAAGAATATGGGCACCAAGCTCACCTGATTTGATGCCCTTCGATTTTTTAATTGGGGCTTTATCAAAACTTGGATGTACAAAATAAACATCAGTAACAATCAAGAACTATGAAATCGCATTCACCTTGCCAATAAGAGAATTACAGCAGACATGCTACACATTTTTAGTGCAACAGTGGAACAGTGGCTACAGTGTCTTTTAAATGGAGGGTGGCCATACTGGACTGTATTAAAAACACTTATATGTGTAATAATAAACATATTTGGCAACCACTAAAATATTTCAATCCCTTCATGAAAACTGATTGGAACTTATTACTGTGTACTGTAACTGTGCATGAAAGGAACCTGCACTGCTTCCTATATACGGTATTCATACAAATAATTATATTTGTATATAATTATTATTATTATCCCAAAAAAAGTCAAAAGTTGATTTTCAGCTTGCATTTTTAACTTAAAATGTCTTTATAACATGGCAATGCATCTCATAGCTCATGTTGAGCACTGGCAGAATGGTCATGCAGTGTGATGGTTTCTATTCTAATCCAACGGTTCATCACTTCCGCTGAAGGCTTCCAACACATCTACAAATTTAAAGTTGTTTTCTTCTGAAGCAACACTGTCTTTGTCATTGTAATCACCCTGTGCTTCTTGCATGTCTGCTTGTTCAACTCTGCCAGTTTCTCATTCATTAATGGCACAATGATATTCCACCAACATGATGTCATCTTCACCAACATCTTGGAATCCAACATCTTTTCCTGGACCTGCAATTTCGATGTGGACTGGGGAAACATCAAACTCTTCAAGGGAGCGAACAGTATCACAACATGCATTTTTCCAGCAACCATGGTGGGCACGGCATTATCATTTGAAAAGCCCAGTAATTATAAATAAAAGCATTATATAGAGAACTGTTTAGTTTCTGTCTTGACAATTATTATTTGGTGATCACTGATATGCCAGCAGCAATGCAGGCACACAAATAACCAATACAAATAAAATTATATCACTGATAACAAGCAAATACAACTTTGCACACTGTGCTATCATGGGCAGGGTAACAGTTTTCTGTTGGAAAATTCATGGTCAACATGTGCTTCCCACTAGTGCGTAGAATTTTTACAGTATTCTTTCCTCAGAAACTTGGGCCCCATAAATGTCAGGAAGATATCCTTTCCTCAACAACTTGGGGCCCCATAAATGTGGGAAACAGATACCAGGGACTGAGATAATGCAGCCACTCTATACATAGTTAAGAGTATTCAATAAATACACAATCATTTCAACATGGTCACATTTTGTGTTATGATGTTCTTATGTAACAAACCCTGGACTTTGAAAAGTTAGTGCAGAAGACAGCTTTTGTACAAAAACACAAATGTACCTCAGGCATATCTAACACATATAAAATACTTAAAGTCTCATGTTTTTATATAAAGATAATGGGTGAGGGACACATTTTCTGATCTATTACATGTAAAATAAGTTGCTTAGTGATATCTATCCACTGCCAAGGACAGGACACATTGGATGAGAACGGTCATACTTTCCTCAGAGTAAGACACAATGTTCCACAACAGCACGAAATTATGAGTTCTATACCTTACAATACTGTACACACAATCTTCATCACAAGCGATCCCCCATTCTGTACCAATTACAAAGAAACCACTCAATGACCCATCAACACTGCACCAAAATACATACATTCACCACAAAAAATGCATAGCTGGGAAGACATAAAGCATAGTGTGTTTTGAATCATAAAAGAAGGGTACTCAGTTTGGTTAATCAGTTCAAATTAATGGAAAAAACTATAGCTGAAGGGAAAACTACTGAAGACGCTCAACAGGTTTCCCAGGTTGTCGCTAAAGAAGCAATGAACAAAGATTCTCACATAATTCAAGACTGGAGTGGATGCAATGCATCCAAAATTTCAAGAGGAATTTACAGATTAAAATAATTTGACATGCATCATCAGACACTTCAGCTGAAAACACTGCATGCCCAGTAATCAAGGCAACAGAATAACATGATTATTAAAGCAGCCTTGCATATGCCAAAAATTTACACAATCCAAATAAAATAATGTGGAAACTTCAATCCTGCAATATAAACAGATCTTTTGGAATGTGAAACTGTCATTGGGCGAGTGGTTCCTTATGTTTCAAAGGAATGGGGTGCCTTCCATCTTCAAGGGTTGAACAGTCCAAGAAGCTGTGTACTGTAGTGAACTGAAAAAGGATAACCCCCTTTCAGATGACTCAAGGATACAAAACACATTAACTGCATCCCCTTATTCCTCACATACTTGCATCATACTTCCATGTACTAGACTGCCCTGAGATATGTCAATTTCTCTCAACTACCATGATACCCTGGAAATTAGCAGAACTGATTTGTGGAGAAGATGGTGGTCTCACACAATGAAGCAAGGAAGCTACAATGCGGTTTGGACTCAGGCACTTCCTTCAAAGAGAGAAGTTAAAGGTAATTAAATCTGGGTAACCTTGGCAGCAGGGTTACTGCTCACCAAGGATTTTTATGATTAGACAAACATGACATGAAGTGGCACACTAGCAGTATCAAGTTGGCTACAAAAACACTTTGTGATATAATGTATAATGTCATAAACAGCACTACCAGTATAGACAATGTTTTCCACCAACTAAATGCACTTGTTATAAACACTAAAATATTCTAAAACTGTTTGATAAAAAGCCCCGACATGTTTCGGCTCACTAATGAGCCATCCTCAAAACACGTACATATGTTTATCCTGTGTTGAACCACGACGCACACACTACACGTTCAGTGTACTCAAGAACGAAAACCCACGTTGAAAGTACTACAATACCAGGCTCCTCTGGTGAACATGCGCTCATAAACATCCGCATACTTTCCTCACATTCAACATGACGCCCAGGAATCTACGTCAGCAACATAAGAATTCAAAAAGGACGAACAATGTCAACACAGACTTAAGTGAAAACAGGTGACCATATATAAAAATATCTACGTTTCCACAGCAACCAATGTACACTACAAACAATAGTGTGTAAGTGACGCAATAATATAGTGCATAATCTATAGGGAGTGTTTTTTAAAAAAACATATCGACTTGCGAAGTGATAAAGTAAGATTGGTGAGATAAGACGTTGACCATATACCTCTACAGAGGATAAACATATGTACGTGTTTTGAGAATAGTCAGTTGTGACCCCCTGAGGATGGCTCATTAGTGAGCCGAAACATGTCGGGGCTTTTTATCAAACAGTTTTAGAATATTTTAGTGTTTTTATAACAAGTGCATTTAGTTGGTGGAAAACACTGTCTATACTTGAAAAATGCACGGTGAAAATAGAATAAAGCACTACCAATATTACTTGGGTTCAGAGTAAATCTATAGATGTGTAAGGTACATATTTTTCTTCCCATTTCCTTTGGAAGTGGTATGGGCTGAATATGCTTACAGATAGGATCCAGTCCCCAGAGGGGTCAGCCAGGACACCATATGTGATCACCAATGTGTTAAAACACACATGAACTGGAAGGAAAACCTATCTCAAGTGCACAAAATGTTAATGAAAATACAGCTGCCGCAGATAAGCCATGGTGACAATCAAGCTTACTGCTGCATTTTAATTCAGTTTATACTGAGGACAAATAAACAACAAAACAACTTGTTTACCAGATATAATTTTGAACAAGTACAACAAAAGCAATAATTTGATTATATGTTGACTTTAAAAATTATCTTTTCCTGCAAACACAGTATTCTGAAAACATATGGCCAAATTATCCAATTCTATTCAAAACATAAGAAAAGGCAGAATGTGTGTTTTCCAACTGGTGTTTTGTGCCATCATCTAAATAACAATTCAGTTGAACTTTATGTATCACCAGTAATTAAAATGTATAACTGTTACAATGTTAAGGTACATTCTGTGACACTATAACAAACCATACTTTCTGCTGTTATTCTGTAACTTACAATTCTCATGTATACACAATCACTGACTTCAATTAATATAAAGCCATAATGAAAAACATATTCATGTACCAGATTTAAAAATTAATATCAACAGTACTTTCAAATAATCATAACACTATTCTTTTGGGACTGAGGAAAAGCAGAAACAAATATTCTAATGAGACTGTGTTGTGCATGCACACCTGTTAAATTTACAACAGCCTCATGTGAAATCTAGCAATCACAACTGAGTCTCTATTAGCAAAATGCATATTACTGTATGTAACAGCAGACACTTTTTGGCATGTTTTTTGCTATTAGACATATGTGAAAATAAACCAACAATAAATACTAAATTTAGTTCTACTGCATAAAAATATAGCCACTGTTGAAAAATGTATGTATGCACTTAAGAAATACAAAATATATCAGCCAACAACAAAACTGATCTGCAAAATATTAGTGGCAGTTTTGCATACAATCCACACTTTTCACACATTCTGCTAGATAAATCCAACTCCTCATGAAATCCACAGGTAAAATCTGAAACCTACAAGCAGTCAATAGAACATCTTTTAACAGGGCTTCTAGTATAATACCAATAAACTTCAAGATCCATGCCTCCTACTTTTCCAAAGCCCATTTCTTGGTGTCTATATAATACAGCTCAATTTATTTATATATTCAGTGCAAAAGAGTGGACACTGAAAAATGGTAGTTTCAACACATTTTAACAAAACATTGTACAGGATCGTTACTAATGAAGAGACGCCCTATTTCTATATGTTTAGAACATTTATTTTACTTCATTCAAGAGACACATAGATAGCTACAATAGTTCTTATAATTATGGAATGACAGACTTTGAATTACTACTCTGTACACCTCCATACAACACAGATTCATGAAAGAAAGCCCTCTGTAGTCATGTCCACTGGCAAAGATGAAGTACTTAAGACATAAACACTATACATGAAAAGCATCCACAGTATGGAACCCCCCTCCCTCCCCACTTAAGAAATTTAAATTTATGAATCAAAAAAGTTCACTATCACAAGAAGAAACATTGTCTATATTAAATATTTATATATATATATTTATATGTATACTATGTATATTTTTACATATGTGAAATACTTAGAAGTATCAAATTTGTTTTATTAAATAACTTCAATTACCATACAATTTAGACGATGTTCTTCAAATTGACATACATTATGGGGATACTCCAGAAGAAAGCAAGCCTCCCCCACCAGCATGATTTGCTCCAGACACAACTACAGACACACGCAGGAATAATGATGATGCTAGACCTAAAATTTGGTGCTCACTGCTACAAGTAACACTCCAGACCACACCTGCTGGAATCCAAACCATCCTTTCAGTTCATGTCAAGTGGTAATCCAGATACACTGTGAACTGAGTTCTATTCACAAAAATCTTCATACAGGTTAGTTATGTATCTGGAAAACCGTGCCCCCTCTCACCTCTCACATGACACTTGAGTATGGGAACTCTTGCATGCTCTGTAAATCTGCAACAAAGTTTTCATAAAATGAGCAATGAGCAAAAGAAGCATGAAACTAACAGAAAAATATAGCACACACTTGCCAGTACAAAAGAATAAATTAATACTTAGGCAGAAGAATGCCCAGTAAGTGTCAACTGTATATAATAATATCTTCCATACATGTTATCACTACAACTGCAGACTCTGAATACAGAGAGTTATTCTTGAGAGTGATACTCCATTCACTTTTTAAACTTCCACATCATGTCATTATTAACATTTTGAAAACTGAATCAAAAGCATACAGGAGTGCCTCTTTTTTTGCCTGGAATATGGCCGCTATCCTTGACAGTTCAGCACTACATTCAGTAGCTACAGAGAACTTGAAAAGAATAATGTGCATACTTCATTCTTCCCTAGAACTTTTGTTCACTAGATATCTCATTCCTACAAATATTCCGCAAACTTACACACAAGGATATGCACAGAAATGGATGTAGATCTTCAGGTAAGAAGAGTTTATGTTTGTCTGATTTTTAAGCAAAACTGCAATGTGTGAACAAATATCAGTAAAATTCAGGAATATCAAAATTGGTAACAATTCATTCAGTTCTCACATTCATATGTGCATACAAAGAGTGTAATCTTTGCAAGCACCTGTAGCCACTACTAAAAATCCACAAATGCACTGCAGCTGTTTAGTGTGATGCTGCTGCACTGACTGCCATTAGTGTTCCTGACAGCCAGTCAGTGAAGTCTATGCCACTTAAGTACAAAATGATAGTGTGAGATTCAAAGGGATGAAAGTACATGGGTTACACATTATGGACTGCAGGTAATATATGTTTTGGTATGAAATGATTGCTTGTGATATTACTACCACTGAAAATAACATTTACTATATGTTTACTCAGGAGCCACAATAGCATAGTCAATATAGCAATTATGCTAGACGCTAAGCAATCCAAGGTTTGAATCCTAGCAGGGGCAAGAGATTTTCCTCTTCTCCAAATGTCCACACTGGCTCTGGGGGCCACCCAGACTCCTGTTCAATGGGTGATGGGTTTCTTTCCGGAGAGTATAGCGGCCAGGGTGTGAAGCTACCTACTCACCTGAATCTAGTGCAGAGGTTAAAAATGAGTGGAGCTATACCTCTACTCCCCATATATGCCTCCATGCCGTGGGCAGGGACTTTGTGTTCAGACATCTACTGATATGTCTGTGTTGAATGTCTACTGATATAACGTCTCTGTTGAAAGATCACGGTCTGGTCATGATTTTCAATACTGATTGCTTTTCTGGCAAGCAGATATTGGGTCAAATATGCTCCTCACCAAAAACTGCACTATCTTCTTTTATTACAATGTGATCACTTACTGATGATACGTATTGCTGATAGAGGCAAACAATTACATGGCCTCACCACATGGCTCCTCCAGAAACTTCACGACTCATCTCAAAAACTCCCTCTCAGTTGGAACAAATCAAATTTAATTTCATAATGGTTTGCCATGATGGTTTATTGTCAGTGAATAAGAAACCACACATATTTTGGCACTGTCATGTTTGCCTGCCTGTCTACCACAGATCTCTAAAATTAATTTCCTTCACATCGTTCCCTCAGTCAACCGGTCTGGTCTCAAACCTGCCTCCCTGTACCTCATGGACAAAACACTATAAAGTTTCAAACTACCTGCTCTCTGAATGGACCCTCCAAACTCAACACATGGCTAAAATTTCACCATACCCCTACTACATATCACAGTGCTGCAGCCACACATCCTCCATGAGGCCTCTCGACTCTTTAACCAGTGGCTATGATATTTTTGGTGGAAATGAACAATGCAGTTCAATGTGCCACAGTAAACAATGCAAGATCACATGAAGGGAGGTTTGGTTTTAAAACCGAATTATGGGCAGGTCTCATTTTACATGATTTTCTTTTGCGCGATTTCGCTTTAAAGCAACTTGAAAATTACACCACTTTTCGACTTTATGCGATAATTTTCGGTTTAACACAATTTGGTACAGACGATCCGTGGCAACACTTATCTTTTGTAAGAGGCTTGCAGAAAGTGACGTCACTGTCATGCCATCAGTCACGAGTATGGATTGGTTATATTGGTGATATAATCACGCAGATCATTTAGTTTCCTCTCCAACAGCACTGGCTTTTCTTACCAATATGAGTGAGAAACGTAAATCTGCATCACCTAGTGCAATCCAAATGAAAACTCGGCAAAAGACAATCAGTATTGAAGAGAAATTTGATGTAATAAGCTGACTTGAAAAAGGTAATGAATTGTTGATATATGCCGTCACGTTAGACTCACTCATAGTAGCATACATACAATTTATGATAATGCTGACAGAATTAAAGAAAGTGCTAAGTGGGGAACTCAGTGTTTGTGTAGCAAGACAACTACAGTCCTATCTGAATGAACCATACCAAAAACTATGGATGTCTCTCTCTTACATGTTTATTGAATTAGAAATAAATAAATACATTGTATAGAAATGTATGTATACTGTATAGAAATGCATATATACTGTATATACTAGTACATACATACTCTACAGGTCCATACACTACACTACATAGGATGAGGTTGTCAGTCCCCTAACCCCCAGGAAATACTCTCTTTTAAATAGGAATTTTGTGTTCGATTTGTGCGATTTCTATTTGCAAGACTTTTTCAGGAATGTAACCCTGCCGTAAAACGAGAACTGCCTGTACTTAACATTCACAAATGAACTGTAGGATGCTGACATGACTCAATCCTGTTATGCATGATTTGTATTGCTGGACCCATTCACATAAGCCACATCCCATTCAAAAGTTCTCTTCCCCAACAGGTGTGAAATTTATCACAGTATCCTGACATATATGTGTTTTGGGCCAAGGAGAATCTGCATTTCACAGAGCAGTTGAACATAACGAATCACATGTGATGTGAACTCGCATGACACCAACTGATTTGACTGACACCTATGTCTTCAACAGGCCCTTTAACATAGCACCTAACATAGAAATGTTCGAAGTGTGGTTAATACCACACCTTCAAGACAGAGAATTCATAAAGATGCACAGCTGCAGCGCAATGCTGCACCTCCACATTCCGCCCTCACCATGCAAGACATTTTAAATGACTTATTTCAAGCTGCTGGACTGGCCATAGTTCACCAATATCTTATGCATCATTATCCTGGCCATGACACAATCCTGATCTTAAAACACTAGACAACTTTCTGTGGGGCATTATCAACAGAGAAGTGGCTGCACACTGCTATCGCAACAGTGACAAGTTGCACACCAGGCTGTGTTAGGAACACAAAGATGCACACACAGATCCACCTGATGTACAGCGACTCTCACCACGTTCCATTAAGTAGGGACACAGTAACTTCTCATCAATGCTCTACATCCCAGAAACTGTCACAAGCCTGCCAGTAAAATGAACCCATAATACATGATACAGGTTCTTGGTTTTCTCTTGCAGGCAGCCAATGCCGCCTGGCCTGCTGTCCACCTCCCTGAAAGATATCATTTACACAAATCTACCAGACCCAGCCCATACTATTTCTGGAAAGGACTCCTGACAACAAAGATTTTTGTTTACCATTCTTTCTCTAAGTCTTTCAAGAGCTTCGAGATGTATAATAATTTTGAAAATTGAGATTGAATCTTGAATCCCTGACACTGTCATATGATTTTAAATCTTTACAGGTACTAACTCATGGCCTTTGATATAAGCACATATATAAGTTTCACATCCCTATTCCATCTGGAACTACCTTAAAGAGGTATGATTGGCAGACCAAACCATTCTGTCACATAGCCAGCATTTCTCTTACCAAACATCCAATATCCCTCCTAAACCACTAAATGTAGATACTGAGATTTGGTACAAAGACCCTTCAGAAGACATACTACATTTCTTCTGCTGAAAGTTCATCATGGTCACAGACTGAAAATTTGTAGCAGCTTGAAAATTAAACACCTTTAACAAGTTGTGCAAGAACCACCAGGACTGCAAGTCAAACGACTCGCACCACAGTTTTCATTACCTTCATTATTTCCATACATTCAGAAATTAGGATGCCAAGGATATTGAAACAAACATTTTGTTGCTCCAAATTAGCTTTAAGGTATGAAGCCAGAAAACAAAAAGTTACATTTTTATACACAATAGGCAGCATTGACTGACTGGTCTTTGTAAAACAGACAATATTCTTTGTGTGGCAGGAACAGCTATACAGGAAAGCATGAAAACAAAAAAATAACAGTGCACTAACCAATGGCAAAAACACAAAAAGTAACATCTGTATATATTATAGTATGATACAATGACACTATCAGCAAACAAAAATGAGGGAGTTAATCACTGTTACCACACGCCATGTTATGTATAAGGTTTATCACCTTGCCTGGCTAACACTCACAGCCCCTTTGTTGGTATCTTCACCTTGCCGTGGTAGAGGGGCTTGTGAGTTCCAGTGACCCTGAGAGCTAAGCCGGCGGTAGCAGTGCTACCAGTAGGGTCTCCCAAGCCGGACAGATCAAAAGGGTAGGAACCAGACGAAGAGAGATGCCTAGGAGATGG
This sequence comes from Reticulitermes speratus, assembly GCA_021186555.1. NCBI lineage: Eukaryota > Metazoa > Arthropoda > Insecta > Blattodea > Rhinotermitidae > Reticulitermes > Reticulitermes speratus. The sequence goes on along the minus strand of JAJKFL010000001.1, from coordinate 32,464,352 downwards.
GAAACCGAATAAAAGCTCCCCTGATGCCGGAAGCAGCGACATCAGTAGCGACATGAAGCACAGAGCAAATGATGCTCGAGATGGTTCATGATCGTGTAGCAACAGGCGTGACCAGATTGGTCTGAACGGCTGCTGTACTGCGATGTGGAAAGCAAATGGAAAAACTACCACATTATTACTTTTCCTGGATAGTCTCTTCCAGAAACAGAGACAAATGCCAAATGCGAGATGCTTCCTCTGGAGACAAAACATTCCGGAGGTAAACTACTCCCCCATTCGGATCTCCGGGGGGGAGTGTTTCTAGGGGAGACACCACGCGGTAATGACTACAGACAAAAGCAGAAGACACAGAATGAACAGAACAGCTTCAAAATAGGCACTTGGAACGTAAGGACCTTGAATCAAGGAGGAAAACTCGAAAATTTGAAAAAAGAGATGCAGAAGAACGCAGTGTCTGTGCTAGGTGTTAGTGAAGTGCGGTGGAAGGGTCAAGGTGAAATAAAAAGTGGTGATTATACAGTGTATTATTCCGGGGGTGACAGTGCTGAAAGAGGCGTAGCAATAGTAGTGCATAAAAGCGTAGTGAAAAGTGTTGTTAAGAAGAGTGTGTATAGTGACAGAATCATTGCTATTAAATTGCAGGCAGAACCGGTAAGTATTTTGATAGGGCAAGTGTATATGCCAACATCGGACTATGAAGATGACGAAGTGGAAGAGTTGTATGATATAATTGAAGAAATTCTTGAAGAGGATGGAAAGGGTGCGACAAACACGATTATAATGGGAGATTGGAACAGTGTGGTTGGAGATAAAGCACATCACAACACTGTTGGACCATATGGACTGGGAAGGAGGAATCAGAGAGGTCAAATGCTTATTGACTTCTGTGAAAGAAATGGACTTGTTATAACAAACACATGGTTCAAAAAACCTAAAAGAAGATTGTACACGTGGAAATCACCAGGAGATAGGAATCGATATCAGCTGGACTATGTACTAGTGAAACAACGATTCAGGAACAGTGTGAAGGATGTGCAGACACTGCCTGGAGCAGATATTGACTCTGACCACAATTTACTGGTTGCAAAGATCTGCACCAGATTGAAGAAGATCATGAGGTTCCACAAGAAAAAACCAAGATGGGATTTGGAGAAGCTATATGCTCAACGACAGGTAGTACACGATAGACTAGAAGAAAAGCTTGGTGCAATCAAATGTGAAAGTGGGAATGTGGAAGTGCAGTGGAACAATATCAAGAAATGTGTGTTAGATACTATGAGTGGTTTGGTTGGAAAAGTCGAGAGGAGAGCAAGAAAGCCATGGATTACACAGGAGATGATCAGTAAAATGGATGAACGAAGGAAATGGAAGAATGTCAACAATGAAGAAGGACGGAAGAACTACAGAAGACTGAGGAATGAATTGAAAAGAGCCACGGACAACGCCAAGAAGGAATATCTGGAGAGCATATGTGACGAGATCATAGAATTTCAAAGAATAGGACGTTATGATTTAATGTACATGAAGACAAAGGAACTAGGTTGGAAAGAAAACCATGGGATTCAAAACATTGGCATCGAAGACTCTCAAGGCAATATAATAATAAATCAGAGAAGAGTACTGCAAATTTGGGAGAATTATATCACAGAGCTCTACGATCGAGCTAATCGACCAGAACATCTAGACGTCGAACCTGAAGATGAAGTAGATGAAGATGAGAAAGGCCCTCATATTTTGCAAAGTGAAGTGGAAAAAGCTATCAAGGAGATGAGGGATAAGAAGGCTACAGGAGATGATGATGTACCTGGGGATGTACTCAAATTGTTGGGAGAAGGTGGTCTAAGGCTAATGACACAGATGATCAACAGCATGTATGTAACTGGAGAATGGCCCAGAGATTTTATTGAAGTTACAATGATTGCCTTAAAGAAGAAGCCCAAAGCTACAAAATGCAGCGACCATCGCACAATCAGCATCATCGCTCATGCAGCAAAGATAGTAGCGAGGATACTTAGAAGAAGGATTGAGAGGAAAATTGAAGATGCACTTGGAGAAGATCAGTTTGGATTTAGAAGAGGAAAAGGAACTAGGGATGCAATTGGGATGCTGAGAATAATATCAGAACGAACGTTGGTCATAGATGAGGAATTGTGTGCTTGCTTCATAGACTGGCAGAAGGCATTTGACCGTGTCAACTGGACCAAATTAATGCAAATCCTAAAAGGAATTGGGATAGACTGGCGCGAAAGAAGATTGATCAGCAAATTGTACATGGAACAGAGTGTCAAAATACGACTGGACCAAGGGGAGACGAGAAGTGTGAAGATTGGAAGAGGAGTTAGACAAGGTTGCTGCTTGTCACCGATTCTGTTCAACTTATACAGCGAATACCTTACCAAGGAAGCTCTTGAAGGGTTTGGAGACTTCAAAATAGGAGGACAAGTAATTCGCACTGTGAAATATGCAGATGACCTTGTACTACTGGCTAGGGAAGAAAAGGTGCTACAGGGCATGATTGATAGACTAATTGAAATTGGAAGACGCTATGGAATGGAAATGAATGTGGGAAAAACTAAAGTAATGAAAATCTCAAGGCAACCATCCCCAATGAAAATTATGATAGATCAAAAACAATTGGAGAATGTGGAATATTTCAATTATTTGGGTAGCATGATAACAAGTGATGCAAGGTGTACACGTGAAATTAAATCGAGAATTGCCATGGCAAAAGCAGCATTCAACAAGAAGAAAAATCTTTTCACCAGCAAACTGGAATTAAATTTAAGGAAGAAACTAGTAAAGTGCTACGTTTGGAGCATAGCTTTGTATGGTGCTGAAACGTGGACACTTCGGAAAGCAGATCAGAAGTATCTGGAAAGTTTTGAAATGTGGTGCTGGAGAAGAATGGAGAAGATCAGTTGGACCGATCGTGTGAGAAATGAAGAAGTATTACACAGAGTCAAGGAGGAGAGGAATATCCTACATACAATAAAAAGAAGAAAGGCTAACTGGATTGGTCACATCTTGCGTAGAAACTGCCTTCTGAAACACGTGATTGAAGGAAAGTTAGAAGGAAGGATAGAAATGACGGGACGACGAGGGAGAAGACGTAAGCAGCTACTGGATGACCTTAAGGAAAAGAAGAGATACTGGAAATTGAAAGAGGAAGCACTAGATCGCACCCTGTGGAGAACTCGCTTTGGAAGAGGCTACGGACCTGTCGTAAGACAGACTACAGAATGAATGAATGAATGATACAATGACACTATCAGCAAACAAAAATGAGGGAGTTAATCACTGTTACCACACGCCATGTTATGTATAAGGTTTATCACCTTGCCTGGCTAACACTCACAGTACCATTCAACACAAATTAATACAAATGTTATCACTCACATCAGTACTAGTTTCAGCAACATCCAGACTTGGTTGTCTCTATTGGTCGACCCTGGTCTATCTTCACTTTATTCGTAGTCTCTGCTGCAGATGAAGGAGGTCCCACTCTGTTCTTGATTTCAGCAGCCATTGTCATGAATGCCTGTTCTACATTTGTTGCATTCTTAGCAGATGTTTCCAAAAATGGAATTCCAAGTTGATCGGCATATTCCTAGAATCATTGTTACGTACTGTTGTTAGTGTTTAGCTTACTGATATTAAAATTACCATGTATACATACATCCAAAACATAACATTCAAAACACAGGTCATGAAAGAAAGGATGTGAATTCAAAACAGAGAAGGCATTTCAGAATTCAGGAATTCAAAGTCCAACATTTGCTCTAACAACATCTGGCCAAGGTCAACATTCATCACAACATAGGCACAAAAGTTAACAGCACAATGGAACACAAGGGACTGGAAAGAATGCATCATTCATGTCAAACCAGGAAAATGTAATAACTTACTTGCAACAGGGAACAAATTATGACATGAAATTAAAATATAACACTTCATGCATGTGTTACAAAAACAGCAGCAATCCATGTGGAAATGCTGAAAGAAGAAACACAATGTCACTTACTTAAATCTCAGGTTATTCTGACCCCCAGTTATGGATGCAAATGATTCATACAGATGTCCAATTTAAGTCCTTATAATCAATGGAAGTGAAATGTGCACTTATTTTCAACACACGTGCTGTATATTGAGCTTCACCAAATCCGCAAACTTGAAAAATACACGAAAGTTGCATACTTTGAAATGCAACCTGAAGGTCCTGTAACCTAATATGAAACTCACGTGATGGTCTACATAATGCCATTTTGTGCAAATGTGTTAACACTCAGCAAAGTGTAATAAAATAAGAAAATGACCACCTTCAAACTAACTACAAAGGTCATATAATAAGTCATGAATATCGTCGAATTTCGAACAAATGCAAGGCAATATTGCAACATGCGACGACTAGTTCCATCTTCTGTCTCACACCATAATGAAATGCCATATGGTAGTATTTCAGTGCAAAGAATGAAAATTTTTGCCTGCTGCAACACATATTCTAAAACTCACTGTTATTTGAAACCAAACAAAGTCTCACGACTTCAGAAATATAGCTCTAACAGCACTTCCAGTTCAGTATAATAGCCACAACAGTGTATGGAGAGACTCAAACTTTTCAAAGTTAAGTTTTTTCATGAAGTTCATTCCTTCAATACAAAATTTTTTAAAACCAAAAATTATGGAGAGGAAAGCAATTCTTGTCACTGATATGGTGCCTTCCCATCCTAATGAAAAGGAACAGCAGTGTGGGACAATGTTACTTCTCTACCATGAAACGTCATCATCACTGTGACAACCTCTGGACCAAGGTGTCACTGAAACAGTAAAGAAAAAATAACGATGCAGACTTCGTCAGTCACTTATAGGAGTTACTGAAGGAGGTAAAATGTTAAAAACTTGAATAAAATAAACCCAACAGATGTTTACTGGACAACACAAGCTTGGATGGAAATCAAGTAAAAACACTGCTGTGATTATGGGAAAAATTACATGGACAAGAAAAACAAATTGAAGACAAACTGACAAAGAAAACAGTAAGAATAAAGTTGTAAAAATCATACTCCTCCATTACACTTTGCACCAAGCTGTGAATAATCACCCCCACATGAATGGCTGAATCAAGACTACAACTGATGACACAGCACATCTTTAGAGTCATGTTGACAATGGCCATTTCAATGATAATAAAGAAGCACAGAAATCTGACACAATGAGTCACAGTGGGGAGAATCAATGCTGAGACCACATGCTACTCTTCAGGCACTGGCATGACCTTGCCATAAAGGAAAGAAAGGATGCTCAGAAACAAAATATCCATTACTCATTTTGTCAAAAAATAAACTTTCATTTATAACTTTACATTATTACCTTTTATCAGTCTTCTGTATTATCAGGTATTTTCAAGTATCTGATCATCCTCTGGTCCTGTTCTGGTCAGATAATGGGCATCTACTGTACATTTAGAAATCTGACACTCCCACAAATGATGCTACTCCAAATGTGGGACAAACTTGCAAAGCTGATTTATAAACAGCCAAGATTTTGGTAAAGCTAACTATACTACACGGGTTTTTAAATAAACCAATAGCATTTTGAATGTTTATGAGTTCCATCAATTTCATTTACCACAGTGTTACACAGCTGATACAAAAAGTGTAATGGTAAATGTTTCTCCAACTTAGTTCATAGTAATATTTAAATATATGAAAGAAAAAACTTATACAAAACTGAAAATTCAAGTCTTCTGGGATGGTACGCCATGTTGACTGGTGAATAAGTTACCCAGGTTAGTTAACTATTTAACAGAATACTTGAATCTTCATAAACACCACTTTGAAAACCTCACATTTCACATTACAAAGAGCTGTTTCCGGTAACACAATACACGCAACAGAAGTGGAAAATATACATTAATACTTAATATTTTCAATATCTTTTTCCACCTTATTTCCATTTGTACACATCTGGTGCTTCTATTTCAAGCTGCCTGCAGAAGTTCCCACTGTACCTGACAGTGTTTTTGGATGACAGAAATTTTCTGGTGAAATATTTCACGCCCATCACTGATGTCTCCAAGGATTGTTGGAAAGAAACCCAAATGAGAACAACTCATATTCTCCATGCCATATCACACACTACCATTCTGCAGGTTTGGCGTATTTGATAAAACTGCCAATAGCTGGGCACTTTGTGGTTGCCCATACAGTTTTCATCAACCAATGTGAATGTCCCCTGCGCTGTCTTCTCAGTTCCTTCTTGGACTTCATCAAAATTTGCATCATTCGTAAGCTCCTTTACATAAAGCTCAACAAGGATCCCTGCTTTTATCTTTGCACTTCTAATGCATGAAAACTTCTATTGTCTAACCTCCAGTTTAAGGTCTTTAAAAATCCCTTCCCCAGTTCAAGCTTCCCTGTACATCTACCAGTGTATCGCATGCAATATTCTTTTGCCCAGGAGGAGGGAAGTCTAAGGACGAAACTGTTTACAATGAGGTCCTGTCACAGCCAAGTGACTACTACCGTATTTACCTGAATGCAAGACAGCTCTAATCTGAACCCCCACATAAAACGCGCCTGCCAAGGGAAAATGTATTTATTCAAATCTAAGACAACCTCCAAAAATAAAACGTCTGCTAAGAAAAAACATTTTATTATTAATTTCCTACACTTAATACACAAAGCATGTCAGATTCTATCTACCTTTACCAATCAGTGTCGCTGTCTCCATCTTCACAGTCAATGCCTTCTTCTTCACAGTCACTCCTAACATTCCCATCCTCTTCACTGCCATTCCACAACATATCATCATCAGTCTCATTCACTGCATTGTATATACGCACATCTTAAAACCCTTCACAATCACTTCTGGTGAGATGCACTGCCATGCCATTATGATCCACAAAACAATACATTTATATTTCTTGGTTTATAATTATCTGAACCCATGAAGTTTCACAATTTTCTCCACAGATGATGTTAGTGGTGGTAAGAATTTTAAATACATGTATTCTGGATTTTTATGTTGGGTCTGTGGTCTGATCAGTCTGAGTTCATGGCTCCTTTTATGGTTTTTTAATTTTTGGATTGGTCCTGGTTTTATTTTCGAGTCTTGCAGTTAGTTTTTAATTTTTCAATAGCTATTTTCCTGTTACCCTTGGACTAGATCTGTTCTCAGGTGCATATCTTAACAATTACTATTTCTAAACTTCGCAGTGACTGAGAATAGCTTGATCTAAGGGGTCTATCAGGTTAGGTGCTTCTTAGCTTGAAGATGGAAACAGAGCCAGCTCTGAAACTTTGTGCTGCTTTAAAAAATTTGATGATGGGCAAAGTCCAAACAGAGAAAACTGTGTCAGTTAACTTTAGTCATGCTCTGTTCCCTCTTGTCTACACATAATGATTTGGCGATGAAGGCCTTGGTTTGGCTCCACATGGTCCAGTTCAGAGCGATCCGGTTTGGTGTGGTTCAGTTCGGCGCTTCATACACAAATTTAGGATGACCTCACATATTTAAGCACCAAATTTGAGGGAAAAACCTCGTCTTGCATTCGAATAAACATGGTACTTGCCCAAGTGTCGCATTCACATGATCAGCAGCAGTAAAATTTTGTACAACCAAGCAGCTTGCAGAGTAGAAGAGCTACAGCTCAAATCTCCACAAATGTTTCAACAGTACTTATGTCAAATGCAACTGCACAGAAATTGCACATTTTTATACATCTCCTTCATGTGCACAAACATGACCACCAGGAAGGAACTGGTATACAGTAAAACCTCGATGCATCGTTTTTAGGGGGATGGAAAACAAAAACGATATATAGGGGAAAACAACAGTACCGGGAAACTATTAAAAATTATAGATAAGAACAATTTAATGATTATTACTACTTCTTGCTGAAAAAAAATCTTTGACATTTGTTTTGTGCAAACTTTACGCCTCAATTCAAAGTATGATTTTTCAAGGCCTACAACACTTTCACGATCACTGTCACTCGTGCTGTGCGCATAAAAGAAAGATTTTACTTTCATCAGCGCTTCATGTGTCTCAGCAAAGCTCGGCACACCTTCAGGTTCGCAATCTTCTTCTTCTTCTTCTTCTTCTTCTTCTTCTTCTTCTTCCCCCTCCACACTCCCGGACGCCACGAGGCTCTCGCACAGCTCCTGCACTGTTTCTACACCACTGGTTGCCACGTGACTGTCCACAGAGACGTAGTCCTCGAATTATCTTTGTTCATGCCACTGAACTTTCCCAGTCTTGGCGGAAATCGTCGTCATCGTTGGCAATACGACGTCACTATCACCTGAAGATGTCCCTGCATGTAACCAGCTTTCTGAAAACAATTTTCAATTGTCTGCTGGGTTACTTGTTGCAAGGCTGCCACAGTGTAATGCAAAGCTTCCAACATATTTATCTTCTTTTTCGTATCTTTGCCTGCATCCATTAAGCAAACAGCTGTTTGCACGAGGCATTTTCTATAAAGCTGCTTATAACATTTTATTACCCCTAAATCAAGGGGCTGGAGCACAATTGTACAATTTGCAGGGTACCGTATGACTTTTACATTTTTTAGAAACGATGTTTCCTTTGGATGTGCGGCACAATTGTCCACAAAGAGGAGAATGTTCCTGTTTTGCGCACCCATACTTGCATCTAATGAACGCAGAAATGAAGAAAAAATGTCTGTGGTCATCCACGCTTTATTGTTCACGTGGTATTTGGAGGGCAATTTTTTTATATTCTTAAAACATCGGGGTTTCGGAGATTTTCCAATAACAATCGGCACTTGTTGGTCATTTCCATCACTGTTAACAAAAAGTAAAACAGTAAGTCCGTCTTTAGAGTTTTTCCCGCCATGACAAGACTCTCCTTTGAGAGCCAAAGTTCTATCACAAAGCAGTTGTAGAAGAGCCCAGTCTCATCTGCATTGTAAATATCACGTTCGTAGCCCTCCAACAAAGATGGCTGTCTTTCCAGCCATGCTTCCGTGCTTTCACTGTCCACTGCCGCACTTTCTCCAGCTAACTTCTTGTATACTAGGCCATGCCGATCCTTCAACCTCGTTATCCAGCCGTTGGATGCAGTGAAATTTTCTATATTCAGCTGCGCTGCAATCATCTTCGCCTTTTCACAAAGAATGGTTCCATCAACTGGAATATTTGATGCCTGTGCCTGCTGGTACCACGTGAAGAGTACACTTTCCAACTCGGCGAATGTCAACTCCCTCCGTTTTCCTCTTCTTACTGGCGTTACATTTTTCTATCTGCTCTGGGATTTCATCCTTCTTTGTGAATATGGAGTTTAGTGTGCTTGGAGCCAACCCAAGGCGTTTGGCAATGTCGACAAGTTTCTCTTCAGGATTCTTCTCCACCTCTTCTACTATTTTCAATCGCTCGTGCAGAGTTCTCACTTGCTTTTTAGGTTGGGACATGGTCCATGGATAATAAAATAAATAACAGGAATAAAATATAATGAAGTAATAAAAACAGGAATTAATAACAAAAATAAAATATTATAGGAAAAGGATAAACGATGGAAATGGTTAAACCAGGGTAACGGATGAAACTATGAACCACACCAGAACGCACAGAACCACTTGCAATGAAGTAAAGGTCAACAACAGTGTTGCCAAGTCTTCACCTAGTCCAAAGAAAAGGATGGAGAGCAAAGAGTACAGAATGCAATTCCATACTGTTTGATGGAGATACATATCTGCACTTGCAGCAGCATCGAGGTTTAATATCCCCTGGAGGTATTATTGTTTTATTTGAAGAAGTTCCCAACTTTTCCCCCAGTCTTTCAAAGATCTTGTATAAAAATATACATGCATCTCAATCTCGCAGAAAACCAAAATGATAGAAATTAAGGCAATTTTCTCATTCTGATATTTGGTTCAACACGCAGCAGGCAATCCAGGCAGCACTAAGAAAGCAATACATGCACGCGCATCGCACTAAATCATTTCAAATTTTAAAAAACTATCCGTGTGAAAATGTTGCATCAGGACCGCGATTTTTCAATGATTGATGCGATAAAACGACAGTTCGAGGACCGATGGAAGCGGGAAAAAATAGTGTTATTTATATGGGGCTAGTTCTGGGACCAAATATGGCAGACAATATATGCAGGAAAAAGAAGGTAACGGGAATGATGCGACGAGGTTCACCTGTATAATGCTATCACAATCCACTCATCTACATCCACTTCTGCATCATCTGAATTCCATATCTGTTGTCATTCTCAAGGTTCCACAACTCTGATAACTCAGGTGTAAGTAACTCCTCAATGTGTGATGCACGTCTCAAAGCTCGCGGCAGACTTTGGTATTCAATAGACTGCTTCAGTATAGATATCAGTCAAGCAAAATCAGCAGTCAGAGATACAGTCTTTCAGTTTCCATCCATAATTGACAGATTAATCACAGAACTCAAAGTAAACAAAATACACAATTAAAGCAGTCAGAGATACAGTCTTTCAGTTCCCAAACCATAACTGACAAATTAAAACACAGAACTCAAAGTAAACAACAAAATACATAGGTAAACCACAACATGAAAGACCGAACATAAGACTCTTTAAAGGTGACATCAGCAACTACTTTCAGCAATATCAACATACATGCATAAGATAAGCAGCCTTCAATACATCGAGGAAGGTCACAGGGTCACCCACAAAACAAAGCACACACTTCTGCCCCAAGAAAGAATACGTCATTTAACAAAATGTGCCGCCCATCCACAAATTTTCTGCTGTAATGAACAATGGAAAAACAGGTATTTCTCAAACAGTATTTCTCAATGGTGAAAAAAAAAAAGTAGGGTCATATCTGGAATCAGGAGTAATTTCTTTAAGACAGATCTTATTTCACCCTGGAAGCAAACTCGTTGTTTACAAAGATTTTGATTCCTGTTTTATTTATTAGCAATATCCATGCTACTACATGGTACTACATTACAGGTGTTGAGAAAAAAAAGCAATAGGAATGCACCTCCAACCTATCACAGTAATTATTATGGGAAAAACTGCTTTGCTGCATTCATAACAATTACAAAAGCTTAAAAGTTGTTAAAAATTTTTAGCTTTTATAACTGATAAAAATTTACATAAGAACTGCCAACGATAACTCATTCCAATATAATACACCTGTATGATACAGTATAACCAACATTATGCTTTCATGGCTATTTGGAGGACAATATATTTTTCTGAAATATGACTAAGGTTTGAGATCTCTATACCCATAAGATAATAAAATATTGCAATCTTTCCTCCATCTATTTTTAAAACTACAGCCTGAAGGTGGCTTTATTACAAGCCAAAAAAAAAAAGCAAACAGTTTCAGGCATAAAAAGTTGTGTTCGGCTGGACTGCCACTATTTTTGATCTTGTTATAAACATGTTATCATAAAAACATAAGTCACAACTGAGATGATATAAAACACTATCTCAGGATCTGTATTTCTTTTATTCAATAAAATGTGTTCACTGCTGATCATGTTACTCACCTTTGCGGTTGTATAATCGACCACCTTTTTAGTTGTGAGATCACATTTGTTTCCTACCAACAGTTTGTTAACATTGTCACACGCGTAACGATCAATTTCTTCTAACCACTGCTTAACGTTGTTGAAAGATTCTTGATCTGTGCAGTCATACACCACAATAATACCATGTGCACCTCGATAGTAACTTGATGTAATTGTTCGGAACCGTTCCTGCCCAGCCGTGTCCCACTGAAAATAAAACCAAAAACATCTGTATGTGTAACAATTTCACATCATATGGTTTATGGAAGTATAGTGTTTGTTTTCTTACAACAGTTCTGTTGCACCTGGACTATTATGTGGGGAACCTAACTGTAGTAAACTGGCAGACAACGTTCAAACCCGGCAGTAAATATAACCTCTCTAATGCATGAATACACCCAAATCTAAGTTCAGGAGAAGCTTAAATATATATATATATAGTCCTGTGCATCAGGAACCAATGCTACAAATATCAGCTCCCACATCTAGTGTGATGTCTAATAGGTAAAGCTGAGCTAACCAACAAGATATACCCTCAGGTTTATATCAGTGGCAACCAAAACAATAAACCCATCAGCATCACTTACAACAATACAAGCATAGAGAAGATCAAAACAGACATCTGGTAACTAAACTTCACTCTGCAAAACTACTGTCCACATTTTATCTTGCAGCAGCATCTTATAACACTTACATACACACACACCACCATCACATTTCCAGCAGTAAACTGTTCTGAGTTTCTTCACTGCTTTTCTTGTTCAGTGCATGTCTCTGGCTGTGCACACTGCATAATCTCTAAGAATGTCCTTTCACTTTATTTTGTGTAGTCAAAATCAGGTACAAAATGTCATCCATCTGGTAAGCCTGCCTCAAGATACACTCTGACTGCAATTCTGAATTTTTTTCCCTTGCATCACTGAGCAGTCTTTCAGCAACAATCCCATGAAACATTTCCAATGAAACTGTTTCCATTGTTTGTAATGTGCATGCTAATGTCAACATTTACAAATATAAGCCTCCCCCTTACCAACTTACCAACAACATATAATACTTACAATTTGGAGTTTTATCGTTTTTCCATCCAAATCAATAGTTCGTATTTTCTGAAACAAAGATTCAGAGTTAGAACGGTGATGTATACAATCTCATAACTGACAGAGCACTCAATTACAACTTCATCATCTTTCTATACGTAAGACAAACATATTACGTGGCTACACGGGTGGCATGCCGGGATGTCCAAGATATGGCTTTATCCACATTAAACCACCAAGCTCATTATCTGAAGGGAATAACGGGAGCAACAAAACTGGTAATCTAACAAGTTCCGTGTTGAGGTGTATCTGTTTATTAAGATTTTAATTTACGGCCCATCAAACTTGTTTCTCTGAAAGAATCTTCTGACAGAATCTCTGTAATTGAAATACAACAACATTCCATTCATCCAACTCCCACATGACCGGACAGGTGCTGAGTTATCAAATATTCCAGCAGTACCTATACTGACCTAAGTTCTTACAAGTAATTTTTGTTACTGCTGCTATACTTGTCTGTACAACTAATCGGAGGAGTATTCCAGTTGGATATCTCCTTCACCTGCTGGTTCAGGGTCATCAGGGTCCTCTTCTGTGTTTTCTGGAGTCTTCATAGCTGAGGACTATGAAGAAGTTGATGACGTAAGAGACAAGAGGTCAGGAGATATCACAACAGTTGATGTACAGACACTCCTGGAGGCCTTTTTGTTCACATCCTTGAGAGTTTAACTTGCGTTACAAGATATAAACAACTTCAGACAGTGTCCTTACTTTTCATGAATACATTTTCAATTACTTCAGCCCCCTGCCCCTTCTCAGCAGTTCATAAAAACAAGGTACGACACGCCTACAGTGAGCACGAACATAAAGTTTAAAACACTGAACAGTCACATTCAAACTCACGGTGTAATATCAGTCACGTGCATTACAAATGATGACAACCAAGACACATTAACAGAACAAAGTAACAATGACAAAAGACATCACTCAAGTTCTAGCACCACAATATTAGCATAATTACAGTAGCAGTTTCTCGTTTCTTTGGGAAATCAGTACATTCATAACACTCACTGATCACATTATGACAGAAGATATGGCATGAAAAACTACTTCCTAAGTCTAAATGTACTTTGTATCAACTGACACTACAGACTACTTACAAAGTCCACTCCAATTGTACTGATGTAACTCTCTGTGTACGTGTCATCCTGCAATAAGCAAACACTCACATCAATGGCCAGAAATAGAGGAATTTGATGCATTATTTGTTAACAAAAATAAAGAAGCCACAAATGTAAAATGAAGCCTAGCCTGCATTTCCTCCACAACAGTCACTGGAAGCTTTAGGTAAAACTAAATTAAAATACCCTGAAGAACATTACACATTTATATCCTGTTTTCTGGCAACTAACAGTCCAGTAGTTAGCACAAAAGATAATGACACTAATCTCCAAAAACAAAACTGATTTTCAAAACTACATATACTGGACACACACAGCATTATCCTGGAAAGGCTGACAATACAATGCAGGTTTTAAAAATCATGTTTAATGGACTATGGAAAAAATCCAGCAAAAAATGAAAGCACTGCCATGGAAACACAACAGTGCTTCTTTTGGTATTGTTGTTGAGCGAAAAAAAGTTTGTAATGTTTATACCTCCTCGGCTATCCTAACAGCCTAATACCACTTCAATCAAAGACAGTAATTTTATAGTGAACGTGTTGCTAGCAGCAGCAGCAGCAACAATATACTCAGGCCTTCATATACAGTGCCCTATACATTCAATTATAACCAAATTTCACTTATCTCAACAGATATGAGTAAGTCTCCAATGTCAAATGTCATGAAAATCCATCCACTACGTGCCAAGCTGATATATGTAGGCAGACAAGACAGGCACACATGACCAAGCTAACAAATATGTGTACACATTAACAGTATGTAAGTCACAGTATCATACAGGGACGTCTTTTTAAATGACCCCACAGATAGCATTCTACACTCAAAGACTGTTTCGCATGACGATAGACAGGGCAGCAACTGCCACTATTCCAACCTGCTGTCAGTGGGAATCCGTATGTCTTAATATAATGTTCCAGGTAATACCAGGACTTTACTCAACTCACCACACTTAAAAAAGGTGTTCCAAATACTTTATGGAGTGAGCTGCTACACTGTCGTGCTGAAGAAAGGCACCACTTTCCCTCACGGTAACATCGGTGTTCACAGCGTGTTAGCAGAACGCATTACATGTTGGTGTGAATGTATGGCCAATTACCCCAACCCTAGCTGCACTCATCATATAATGGTACTCCATGGATGAACATGGGATTTTAGGCGGACCAACACCTGTTATTCTGCGAGTTTACATATCCACTGAGATGAAACAAAGTTTCATCACTTAATAGAGCATGTGTGGGGTTGAGTTCTTCAGCATACGTACCCTGAATTTACCACTCACTACATTCAGTTTTGCATCCTTACATGCACTCCAGAGTTTGTGAACCACGGCTGTCTAATATGCATGCAAATGCAGCAGTTTTTTTCCTACTTAGTGGTGATAACACAGACAACTCATTGCTACGAAAGTTGCATCAAAGATTTCCTTACAGACGCCTCCAATTTAGCTCCAAATTTGTCCTGTTTTTCCTCAGCATGCATCTTCTGTATGTTTTCTTACTACCTAAAATTCAACCTGTTGCTCGAAATCTTTTCACTCACTTGCAAATTTTTTCCTGCGTGCAGTTGGCACATCAGGAAATTTTCATTTGAATTTGAAACCACACATCTTATAGCAATTGTAGCCCATTTAGTATACATATCAGAAATAAATCCATACAGCACCTGCAGATGAGATGCATGGACCTCACATTCTCTTCAATAAGCAGTGCAGGAATGAGCCAGCACATGGGCTTGGTGCATAGCATAAGGAAGCCAATGACAAGTTACTAGTAACTGGGGTAATTTAAACTAATCTGGGTTACCTAAAATAATGGCACTGCAGAATGAGACAAAATTATTTTGAATCTGCTTATAAGCAGCGATCAAATGTACACCTTTACATATTGTCCCTACTTACATCTTCATTATCACAATACCAACTGAAATACAGTGGCATTAAAACCTCTGGACAGAATTGTTACCTAGGACTCTAAAATATATGCACCTTGTTCACTGCAAATATGTAAATAATTGAAATACTGACTATACGTACCGCAAATCTAAGCAAAAGACAAGACTTTCCAACTCCTGAGTCGCCAATCAACAGCAATTTGAACAAATAATCACTAGAACAGAATAAAATTCACGGGTTACCTGATATAAATGTAGATATACTAAGATCTAATACAGAACAAGAATACCACTTATTGTCCAGTAATAGAGAAGTGCTTACAATTCTACCATCACCAACACCTTGAAGGACTGTGTAAATGAAACAATGATTATGACTAAAAATATTAATATAACCCTACTTCATGGCCTCATATTCAAGTTTCATATTAACTGTAACTTTACTGAATGTGAGTTGCCAACAGTGATAGTGACTCTAATGTACATAACAGATGCCAAAGGTAAGCAAGAAAGGTATCCAATAAGTCTACGCATAGTAAACTCACATCCAACATAAAGTGAGACTACAGTTCTGTCAATAAAAGGGAACCCAAAGTCTAACCTGTCTAAAATGAAACCTCAAAGCCTAATCCTGGTGGATTAATTTGTTGTTTTATCATTATTGCTGGTTACATGTTACAACAACAAAACCTCAAAGCCCAGCTTTAGTGGAATTAACATTTTCATTTAACTTGAGGGTCTGTCACTGTAGGTTTTCCATGTATGTTGGGTATCTGTCAATTTACTGAAACCTCAAGGACTAAAACTATTGGATAATACAAAATGTCAGCCTTGTTGGAATAGTTTGTTTTAAACATGTGCTGGCAACTATAAAATGACTGTCACTAAAATGAAACCTCAGTACTTAACACTGGTGAACTAAATCTCCACATTACTGCATTAGATAAGGTAAAGTTCACCCTACAACCTGCCATGAAAGCACAGAGGTGGAGTAGAGGCATAGCTCTATTCTTTTTCTTTAACCTCGGCACTAGATGGAGATGGGAGGTTAACGCCACGCCAGCAGCTTTACCCCTGGGAATGACCCGGTACCAATTGTATAGGAGGCTGGATGGGCCCCAGGGCCAGTCTGGACAAGTGCGGAAAATCTCACCCCCACCAGGATTCGAGCCCCAGACCCTCCAGCCCATAGCAAGTCGCTTTACCGACTCCTATGAGTGCTCAGTGCTGAAGTCATTACAGAAACCAAGCTTATCCTCCTCCTCCTACTCCTCCTCAAATACAGGTGCTAACCCAACTTACCCTTTAGAAAGCACCCATCCTATACACAGTGCGCAAGTACTGCCACCACCCAAAGACCGTATTTCATATAAGTCAACCAATAAACTTGTTGCATTTTTTTAGACATGCTGCACAATCTCAGTTTTTTCCTCTATAAAATGCTGTGAAAAGTTCATAATGTTATCTGTTTCATTCATAAAATATTCACATTTTACACAGGGGATGCACTAAAATTTAAAATGTCCAGCCCCGCAGCCTATGGGTTAAACCAACATGTGGCCTATACACCTAGTAAACTTTATTAAATCAAACCACACTTAGGTAAAAGAAACAGAAAACAGCGCAACAATAACTTCTGGTACCAAATGTGGTAACTAATTTGTGGTTAGACTAATCTGTGGCTATTATGAAAAAGTAACTCACACGAATAAGCCCCATTGTGTGATTTCATTCCTGGAGTCCTAGAGAAGGTATATATTTAAAATGCTAATGTGAAGAACACGCCAATAAATATTGTACTGAATGTTACTACTTCAACAAAAATTGTTATAATGTTTACAATTTTATTCAGAACTTGCCTCCAAAAAATAACAAAATCAAATTATCAAGTTACAATGCCAACAAATATAGCTGATTCAACTACACACAACTATTCTGCTCATATAAATACAAGTCAATATATGAATCACTACTAGACGCAGCTTATTGTCAGCATCAGGTAAGACACAGGTCGGAAGGGAAGCACCAAGAAATGTGGGTAGCATTTGTTTCTACGTATAATAAAATTTTACAAGAACAAGATACACGGAATCTGTCTCGTCCAATTTCATTTTCAACGGTGCCTTACACGAAGAATATTTTTAAAAGCTGCGAACTAAATAATTCGCCTGTCATGGTTGACAATGACTCACTAGTACAAACAGCATTCGCAACACCCATTTCTGCAGTATGGTAGTTCAGGGTGTAGTGATTTGTAATTTAACCCATTTGTACACAACCATAAAGTGTTACCTATCTCACAACATCTCCGTATCAAAACGCACCCTCAGAAATGTCTACATTTACCATGCCCATTCAGGGGCAAATTTTCATAACAAATTGAAAACCAAAGACGCACAAAATGGTCTGCTAGGTACCCTACCTGTAACAAAGAAACTGCAACAAATCATTAATACTTACTATTCGGGTTCATTGTGGACATCACCTATTCCCCACACACGTAAACTGAAATTCGAGACGGCACAAACCGATGTGTGCTCTCAATCACTCCCAACCAGTACCCTAAAACGCAACAGCAACAATGGCGACCTTCTTGGACAGAGCAATATTATCTTATAGGGGTCTACACCATTGACGTAATGCCACAGTGGCAGGGAGTATGAAAATAAATTCATACAAACTACGCTGACTATGTTCAGAAAGCGTACAAGATTTCGAGACTGAAATTAATTGTTAATGAAATGTAAATGTCTTTATCGTATAAATCAACACACTGCTTTATTTGACAAATTTGACGTAACAAACTAAACAACTCTAGAAAGGGAAATACAGGCCTCTAATATTATCTTTTTCGAACAATGGTCACCACAGCACTAAGAGAGAATACACCACAGGTTTCCCTACGGATCACGACACCGTTCTTTGACTACCCTGAGGACGGAATAAGCAAGCTCCTACTAAACATTGGTACTTTTATGTCAATTCACTCAGCATCCCATCCCAGAAGACTGGAACTTCGTAAGGAATGTACATGTGGAACTCGTGTCTAATAGTTTGCTGGGAAATTTGTTTTCTTAGACTACTTCGGTTTTCCCTCTATCAATCGCAATTTCGGCACAACCAAGTAATGTTCGATTTTTCTTGCTGTCCATGACGTTGACTGAACCAGTGGTTAAAAAACAAATTTGCCCTTTTGCCGAATTTGAAGGTAGAAACATGTGCTGTGGCAATATAACTGAGAAGAAACCTAAATTTAAAGTAAATCCCATAAAAACGTTATTAATTTACAGCTGAAAGTATGTGACTATGTAGTAATTTAAAGTCCCCGGTATCAGTTCCAGCACATCGTGCGGAAAATTATATATATATATATATAGAGAGAGGAGAGAGAGAGGTAGAAGTAGAAGAGAATAATGCAAATCACCTGGCGCGTTAGAGACACAAGTAAAAGTAAAGTCGTCCCTGTCCCCGCCATGAAGGCATATAGGAGGAGCAAAGGTACAGCTCCGTTCATTCGTAACTTCGTTAACTAGATGGAGGTGAGTGGTCCTTCAGGCCCCGGCCGCTTTACCACCGAATAGGAGACTGCGTGAGCCCCATAGCCGGTCTGGGCAGTTATGGGAGAAGAAAATGACATGCTAACATCCATGCTCACGTAAACTTAGACTATTAATTGCGAGAACTTCAAATTTGCTAAGTCTTTTATTCAGAGGTGTTAAAAAAAAGTATGCCTCCATGTAAAACTACAGTGTTCCGCCACGAGTAGGGCAAAGGTCAGGAGCGTGGCCTACAGGTCATTTGGGAGTGGGGAGAGAAAAGACAATTCTATTTCAAACCGTTGGTCAGTCCGAGTTGACTTGAGCTCGAGTGTACTGAGGGACGAAAATACAAAAAATTTCCAGTTAACTACTATTGGCATCTACACAAACAATTTCGAAACCAGCACCTCATGACTGCACGAGGTTGCCAGGCGTCACTCCGTGGAATGTGTTCCATGTCGTTTATTATACAATCAGCGGTTTCTATTATGCACTCTGCAGGATATTGCCTCGCTTCCAGCATAACCTTGCCTTACATTCTATAGACTTCGTGCAACTTCAGAGAAAGAAATGAAAGCACTGGATTTGGTGTGTGTGTGCTGTGCCCTGGTGTCATGTATTGTTATAAATCTGAGATCTCAAATCAGTAATTGCAGCTGTGAATATTTCCTTTTATATTCTTCATATTCAGCCTCATGATGGCTCCTTAGCTAGCCAAAACATGTACTTGATTTTAATTTGTAAGAATAAAGTTGTGTTTTGACAGAACACATGTACATTATTCTTGTGACCCACTGTAAACACAATGGGGATGAATCACCTTAACTTTATATACCATATTTACCTGAATATAAGGTGAAAAACGTTTCCTATCTCATCATCTGAAAAATGGGGTGGGGGTCACCCTTAATTATGCAAAATGCTAACCTTGTGCTCTGTATGTTTTTTCATGAAAAGCTAAGATTGTGTAAGGTTGTCTTATATTCAGGTAAATATGGCATTAAGATGCTAGTTTCAGTGGCTTGCTCCCAGGTATGTTTTGCCTATCAGGTCCAGCTGGGTAGGTTGTGACTGCATTCATTATGTTTTATTGTGCATTTTTAACATGAGATAATGGGAAAAAAAACCCATTAAGTAAATAATTTCAAATGTGATGTATGTATCTGTGATGATAAAACTCTGAGTATTATGGAACACAATATATTGTGCTATAAGCATGACTATTATTTTTGACATTGATTTGGGTTTCCCAAACACAATGTTTCTTTTTTCTTCTACTCTTATCTCTTCATACTTGGTATTAACAGTGTATACAGTATACTTTGGCAAAAACTTCTTTCGGTGTCCAATGATTGAGACTCTTTCTAAGGGGGCCAACTGAGCAGGAACTTTACACATAAAGTTGAAAAAGATCCAGTTTCAAAAATTATATGTTCAGAAAATCCCAAGATGATGCAAAATGTCTAAAATCCCAGTTATGTTTACTGAAACACACCAGTGTTGAAAATATTCAGATTTAGCACAATACATTTTACAGCTATGTTTTGGTAGCAACATCTGTAACCTCAGAACAACTGACACTGTATGTACCTTATCTTGTCTATTAACAAGTTGTACAAATTAATTTGACATGTAGGTTTATAATTTAAATCTTCATTCACTCCAAAATTCTACAAAAAGTGAACATGATTAATTACTGAAAATGCATACAAATGGAATACAAAAGACACTGTCTTGAAAAATTTTGTTACACTGAATGTACACCACGTTACAAATGTCCTGGCAGCCATCTGTGTGAGGTGTGGTTTTAGCTGGAGAGTTATGGTAATGGGCTGCATTCGCCAGGTACCAAGTAAGAACTACATGGACAGGCCACTATCTTCTTTGTTGTGATATTAGCCATTTTGGGTTCAGCTAAGGACTGAAGCAGGTCATTAAATATGTACAAGGTTTACATTTGGGCATACCCCCAGTCACAGTTTCCTGTTGTCAGTTTCTATACATGCAGTATGACAGGAGTAAAAATATCACTCCTGTTACATTGTTTTCAGTTATGTGTAGCAAGTGAACAATAGGTACGACTGACAGTGAGTGAACAATCAAAACGAATAATGATGCAGTTACATGGGAGAGGTCAAAAATGGGTTTGGCATTATGGCAGAAGTGAATGAAATCTGATATAACATAAGTTAGTGGTAAAACTACTTCTATGTCAATGCAAGAAGCCATCAAGGCTTATAGGTGGCAGGCAATGAAGTTATGTAACACTGTGCAATCTACTTCAAGAGATCTGGAATATTATCTGAACGTAACCTCTGCTCAACCGCACAAGGTCACGCAGAAAGAACTTTCTGACCTCATCACAGACCTAGAAATTTCGAAGCATAAAGCAGAACTGGTGTCTTCAAGACTACAACAGTGGAATCTTCTGGACGACACTGTAAAAGTGACAGCATTTCGCTCCCACCAAAAAGATTTTGAGCAGTTCTTCATAACACAAGGTGAACTCAGTGCTTGTAAGAACATCGAGGGTCTAATGGCAGCAATGAAAATCATATACAATCTGAAAGAATGGCAACTATTCATAGACTCTTCCATGCATAGCCTAAAATTAGTGTTGTTGCACAAGGGAAACATACTCCCTTCAATCCCTGTTGCCTATGCCGTCCACAAAAAGGAAACATATGAAAACATGAAGGAAATTCTCAGCTGCATGAACTACAAGACATAAATGGTACATTTGTGGTGATTTGAAGGTAACTGCCATTTTGATGGACCTGCAAAAGGGTTACACAAAATTCTGTTGTTTCCTATGCGAGTGGGATGCAAAAAACTGGCCTCTACGTAAATCACAAACACCTGCAACAAAGAACGTAACTCATCAGCCTCTTGTAGATCCATGTAGTTTTACTGCCACCTCTACATATTAAATTGGGCCTCATGAAAAATTTCATGATGGCACTAGACAGAAATGGCCCAGCATTCTCATTCTTGTGTGAGAAATTCCCAAGGCTGAGTATGGAGGAGATTAAAGCAGGTGTATTCATTGGCCCCCAGATATATCAGCTCTTCAGAGACCCTCTCGTTCAAAATGATGAGAATGCAGCCTAGAATACCTTTCGACATGTTGCAACTGGTTGTCTAGGAAATGTACAAGCTGTCACCTTCAGGATGCTTGTGGAGGATCTTATAACTTCTTACAAGAAGCTCGGCTGCAATATGTCATTCAAGATGCATTTCCTCCTTTCACATTTGGATTCCTTTCCGGTTAACTGTGGTGCCGTAAGTGACAAACACTGCTGCCATGTTAGCTGATTACTGCTGGATGGTGAAGAGGGATGCTCCAGAAATTCAGTCCAAGTGACAAGCGAAAAGGTGCCTCATTTAATTCATGTAAGTTCACTGTTGTCCTGCTTCCATACAGCAATATAATTAACATTTTTTTTAAACCACAGCCAATCCCATAATTTGAATGCTAGTTTGATGTTCTGCATTGCAAAGTCTACTAAGTAAACAATTTTCATTTCCATAACAGGATACAACCCCAAATTTGTTGCACAGTGTAATTTTCACAGCTTCACACTAGATGGAGGCCCGTGCTCCAGCAGTTTTTTAGCTGAAATAGGATGGGAACACTAGGAACAAACTTTACAATTAAAATAATTTTAGACCCAAATGGAAAAACGAGCATGACATGGCATCAAGGGATACACAATGTATACAAAACATGACTAGAAAATTATTCGTTACATCTGGGTCACAACAAAGTATCACACCATCAAATTGAGGCAAATGCATTCTTTTTATCAGATTGCAAACTGTATCCTCATATAAGACTATTCCTTGTCATTTACACATACATCTTGTCCAAAATAACCACTAAACATAAAAGTGACATCTTACAACAACCAACATGATCAGTTCACATTACAACAATAAATGTTCAATTGGCACTTAAGTGTGTGTAACACGTTGCATCTTACATTGATTAATAACAGTTTTAAGAAGTACAAAATGAAACTTTTAGAGACTATTTAAACAGATATACATTTTAAGGCACTCCAGTATCAGTTTCATTAAACAGAACTAATACAAGTAATACAGATAACAAAAATACTAAGATCCAGATCTCCTGGGATGTGGTACAGTGTACTATGGTAGATAAGTACTAATGTTTCAGATGAATCTGTTGTCTTCTTCCACCCTGAATCTACTGTAATCTCAAACTTCACACAACAAATTCAAATAATTTTATCAGACACCCCTTATTTTAAACTTATTTAAGGATAGGTTTAAAAACAACTAAGGTGAAAAATAACAAATACAAAAAAGTATAAAATGCATACCTGTTCCAGCAGGTATGTTATCTCAACAACATAAGCTACTTCACTAGATTTCTGACATTAAATAAACATACTCAGCCTTCTCATCACTTGCTTATACATAAAGACACTTGACAGCATTTTCCAAATGCATGAATATTGCAGACTAAAAGGAACTGCTAAGTAGGACAAGCATACATAAAATATTACAAACTTCATTCACCAAATCTTAGAACTCCTCACATGATATGTGAACGGGTCAAAAACAATACACATTTTTTTGTAACATATTGTTTTAAACCACCTTAAATCTCACTCAGTGTTTCAGTACATGTCATTACTTTTGGTTTCAATCAGTGTTTATAAACTATCCTCTTTGAAAGTACAACTTCATACACATTAGTCATATTTTGATATTTTGCATCTGTCTGTGAAGAGATAATCATGCTAATAGTTGTGAGGATATATTAGTACGTAGTACATGAATGTACTGTCAATATGTACAAACCAGCATATCAATCAAGATAAACCATTTAAAATTCACCTGCTTTATTTTAGATGGTTCATCTTATGGATGTCTATAAAACAAAACAGAAAAAAAAGTCAGTTTTAAAGATATACAATTCAGCATTATGATTTTAAAAGCACAAAACTGAATACTATAATCCATGTCTCCCTTAATCACAATTCTTGGGAAGTTACATAAAGAGAGTTAAGTCAGCACAAGTGAGTCCTGAGACAATACAAGTTTTATTGTCGAAGAATTGTCAGAGCAGCATGTGAAGTATAACCAATCATATTTTATATATAGTTATCATATATCACATGCTGATATAACACTCATGATTTCTCAAATTCACTTTTGCTGACTTACCTCTCTTTACACATGCTCAGAAATTAATTTAACTCCCACTAACTATCTGTAAGCAACAAAATGTAAACTTATACAAAGCCCCGTCATTCATGTAGTCTCTTTTTTTCACATAAAATCAGTTTCTGTTGTACAAACTGTCATTCATATGCAGCTTTCTATCGCACAGCAAAGATGAACTCTGGAGCCATAGGCTGCTAGCCATGTCACACTTCTACCATCCTTTGTATCTTTTATGGTCATGATCATCATATTTAAATTTATTCATTTTTTCTTTCTTGGAGCTTCCTCTCTTGGAATAACCTTTGTTAAGGAGACATGGAATGGCCCAATATCTAACAACACAACACAACACAACACAGCAATGGACAACAATATCTGTCCTACTACAGTTAACCTATTAAAAACAGGACATTCTCTTGTCATTGGTCATCCTCAATTGCACATCAATCCACTCACAAATATGAGGTATCAAATATGCACAATGTAGCTATTAGTACTGCTAGTCTAGGATTTCACTGTGCAGCATGTCATGGTGTACTGAAGAAAAGAACAAGAAGTTTTGTTTCACTATGTCATTACCCTTGCTATACATATTATAAGTTGATGTGGATAGCAGTGAAGCAGTTATGTCATATTCCTGTAATATTATGCCAACAATTTCCTGGCAAACTGAGATAAACTATCTAAAAGCTTAATTAGAATAGAGTCTGTCCTGGGAAACCCTTTTCTAAACAGGAAGCTGTCAGTAGCCATTAACCCATGATGTTCTACATCAGGATAGCATGCTTTGCACAACCAAAGCTTGCAGGTTATAAAGTAACAGTGCACAACCAAAGCTTGCAGGTTGTAAAGTAACAGTAGTTTTACCATTAAAAAAGAGTTTCATCATGTAACACAAAATATGTAGCTACATGTGTCTATGCTTATGGCTGTACTGGCATGTTTGCCAGCATACTGTACTATTTTGGTAATAATGAGGTGTTTATTCCTGAATATTACTGCATGTTCAAGTCATACACAGAGAGCCAGAGGTCATTTAAGCATGCATTTCCTGAGTTGCATATTCTGAATAAATCAACAATATACCATCCTCTTGGAACATATTTGTAAAACAGGTAGCATGGGTGACAAAAAGCAATCTGGTTATCAATCACTTCTCACTAACGTAACACTGACATGTTCCTCTACACTAAACACAGTCACCATGAAAAAACATCAGAAGACTGTCTCAGAAGATTGGGCTGAGCTACAAAAGTTTGCAGATGTGCACTAAACATCTGAACCTTGGGCCATACCAGATTCACATGATCCATAAACTCAAAGAACTGGACAAATAAGAAAGAGTATGCCACTGTGAGTGGTTTTCTACAGATGGTTATCTGAACCTTAACATTTGTAAGTTTGGTTGGTTCTCTAATGGCGACTCTAGGGCTTACAATACGATACTTTCATTACTAATATTAAGGTAGAGTGAAAATATGGTTGTATAGAAATCCAGGAAAGCTATACAACATACACAAAAGTTTGTTTGTTTGTTATGTCATTTAACAATGATTATATATAGATTTGTGAGGCAGGAATTAGACTATCCTGTATTTCACCTTAAATTACAGAAAAATTAAAAAACTCAGGACTAGAACCAAGTTCCTCTCGAATATGTAGCAACAAGGCAAATTACTATGTCACAATGCACAGCATGAAATTGGGGAATGCCATGCAGAATGTCACTGTATGTTATGACATATTTGCTACACTGGTCAGAGCACATACAAATATTGAAAAATGCTGACATGTGCTTTATTTTCATATGTGATATACACAATAGTTTGTATTTAATGCATTTGCACAGTTGCAAAAAGTGCCTTCGTATGTCACAGATAAAAGGTTCATTCTATAAACCTGCCATGAAGGCACAGAGGGGGAGTAGAGGTATAGCTCTACTCTTTCTTTAGCCTCCACACTAGATGGGGGTGGGTGGTCAGTGCCATACCCTGGCCACTTTACCCCTGGGAATGACCCAGTACCCAATGTATATGAGGCTGGGTGGGCCCCAGGGCAAATCTGGACGGGTGCGAAAATTTGCCCCTAACAAGATTTTGTGGTACGGATAACTACTGGAAAGTTTAACAAAACCTGTTCACTTTCATTTGTAGCACAGTGGAATATATACCAATAAGTTTAATTAAAACAATTAGGAATTTAATACAAAATCTTTAATCACTCAAATGCTAACCAAAAGTTAACAGTATGATTGTGAACTATGAATTAGTAATGCTTCATACCAGTCCAAAATATCTGTACATGTAATGTAACTAATCCATTATTAGTTTCATTGGGAGTGTGAAAGTTCCTATACATACATACATACACACATTCCATGAATTCATAAGTGTATCACAAAGACAATAGGATGTGGAACAAGTCATAAATACACAAATATACACAATTTTTACAGTGTAGAATACTATAAACATTTTATAGATCATCTTTACACACAAAAATTCATCTACAGAGTAAAAGGGTGTGTATTTATGTATTTTCTCAAGGTTACTTTGAATTTTGACTTTTCATTCTTAAGGATTGTCAGACAACGTGGTAAACCGTTGAAAATTTTGATGTCAGCATAAAATGTACTTTTTTGAAAATGATACAGGTTGGCATTTGGTCTATGAAGATGGTGCTTATTCCTTGTACTAATATTGTGCATAGATGAATTTGTTTGAAATTTTTTTTCATTAATGACAATGAAGTTCATTAATGAAAGTATATATTGGCATGGAACAGGTAAAATCTCTAATTGTTTAAATAGACTTCTACATGAAGTTTTGTGCACCAGCCATAATTAGGACAATTTTCTTTTGTAAAATGAAAATATTCCCACTGTTGGAAGAGTTACCCCAAAAAATTATTTCACATTTTATAATGGAATGAAAGTATGCATAGTAAATTGATTTGTGTGTGTTAATGTTACTGATATGGCCCATCAACCTAACATCATAACATGCTCCACTTAACTTAGGAATCATTTGTCCAATATGGTTCTTCCAATTTAGGTGGTTATCAATTTGTAAACCAAGAAACTTTGTATTTATCATCTCTTCTATATACTTGTCTTTATAACCAACATGTAATGTAGAATGTGATGAATTATTTGTTATAAACTTCGTTATAGTTGTTTTATCTAGATTTTGGACTAACGTATTAGCAGCAAACCATTAAATTGTATGAGAGAGAACTCAATTTGACACTGAACAGAAATCTTTGAAATTTCTGCTTGAAATTATGACACTAGTGTCATCAGCAAATAATACTGGTTCTGATATAGAATTTATTCTCAGGGGAAGGTCATTTATATACATTATGAACAACAGAGGCCCTAGAATTGATCCTCGGCAAACACCATGTTTCAGTGTGTCAACTAAACATGAAAAATTTTAAAAACCTTGGACAAATGGCAATCTGGAAGAACTATATGGGATACTCCACAAGTCTGGGACATCCATGTCACATTAGCTGAAAGGAAAGGGATTCTGTTACGGCGATTATAATTTGATGAAAAAAGAAAGGCGGAAGTTTTGGTCGATACTGAAGCATATTCCTTTACTTTGCAGTGTAATACTATGGCAAATGTTACATAACATTCCTTTTCATGGAAAGTAACAGATTCACCTCCTGTAGCCAGAGACAGTGATATGTGTAACTTACCTTCAGTGACTCCTAACCCCAGTCACAAACACAGACTATATATACAAATATTGCTGTATTCTTTGGTACACTTATACTGGACCACATGGCTTCCCATTCCGGAAGACAGCAATCTTTGTACCCACTGCCCTGAACATATCGTCACAAAGCAAAGTACTTTCTAAAAAGTTAACAAACACTCAGCTTGTCAAGAACTCCTGGCCTTTTATGAAAACTGAAAGTTCACTACTGTGTTTACATGAACCCACCAACCTCACCTGCGACAGGTAAACCTGCACTGTATAGGCAAAGGCAGATGGAAATGAAAATGCTGCCCACATTGCATCCTAGTCCAAGATTATTAATAAATAAAGTTAACTTTCACTAGTATCACATACTTACGATGTACTGAGATCACTGTTATAAAGGACCAGGCCAAGACACTGATTTAAGAATTATGAGGTTACTTCTTCACAACTATAAAGTAAGTTCTGCAAGAATAATCACATTTATAAAGAACTTTATGTTGCAAATTATGGCTCAATATATGATTTAGCATTTTCTACCCTGTCACTATATTAACGTGCAAAATAGAAGTGATAACAATAATCATGTCAATCCATTATAGTCTTCTTTTCTTCTCCTATACTCATGCTGCTTTATATCTTGAGTTGAAGTGCTGTTAAGACTTTGTTTAGAGATAACATTACATATATAGAGCCAACCAACAAAAGGGATAATGCATGCACGAAAATGAGCTTTTGGCTGTGACTTTGTACACAAAAACAGTATCCAAAAGAACTGTAAATATGGAATACAACCCAGCAGCACCCACACGCAAAACGGTATATCTGCAAGATGTTGCCATACCATTGCTGCTACTAAATCTTTCTTCTTTCCTGGCACCGAATGAAATATTTTCGTATGCTCCAGAGTGTACGAACCATAATGATCTGCCAAGTCAAATATGTAATACATGACAATTAAAGTTCCACCAAGATAAATGAACAAAAGGATCCATGCAAATCTCTGTCTGAAGTTCATTCTAATACGTGGAAGAGTTACAGCATCAAGCATGTATAATCCTCTTCTACAAAAACGAACGCCATATTCTTTACAGCAATTTGTATTTTCTCCACGTACACGTAGTTCCTACGCCTCAACATGGACAACTACACCTTTATATAACAATTTTATTCAACACTGCGTTAACACTAATTTAGCGTTAAACTGAAATGAGATTTTCTTTCATCGTCACATTCCATGCACCACACCTACCAGCCATGCAAGCGATTCGAATTTTGAGGTCTCGCGCTGCATGTTTCAGCTGTTCAAAAGACTGCGCTGTAAACGATCATACTCGTGTACTTGTAATCCATTAACTCAAATTAGTTACTTGATTTATAACTAAGCAATATATATAACAATTTTCTATTGATATCAGCGTAATCAAAAACACATTATTCTACTACGTACTACTTTATATTTCACTATGTCGTCACAAGGCGGCAAATACAATACCGTGCAGACTAAATACGTTTGACACAAAATCACGTAAAAAGCAATTGATATTAGCTGTGGTTATTTGACGCGTATTCTGAATTTTAGGGGATGCTGTGATGTTTTGTACGTTGGTAGGCAATGATTCAGGGGGGGGGGGGGGCGGGGGCGCTCACTTACGACCCCATCCTATTCGACATTGCTGCTCAATATTCTGCAGTGGAGGCAACATCAAAATTTGGGGTATAAGACATACCCATACACTAAACATGTTGCGCCCCTCATTTTTTTTACACATAATCCGGTGTCAATTACTACACTTCACTACCACGCATTATCTCTAGTACTTTTCTACCAAAATAATATTCATAGATGATCCATGAAAAATAGTGCCCACAATAAAATTGTTTAACTGAAACAAGAGTTTAAAAGTGTGAAAATAAATCTACTGCTTCCTGATAGTACAGATATCAAATACCTGAAAATTTCATACATACATACAAAACAGAGTTAAAAAGTACTCAAAGACGAGTATTTAAACTCAGTTGTAAATAACAGCAGAACAGAGTTTGTAAGATACAAGCTTCAGTTGAGGAGATACAGCAGAAATACAGAAAACTGGGCAGTAGTAGTAGGAATGGTAGTAGTGGTGGTGGTAGTAGTAGTAGTACTAGCAGCAGTTGTAGCAGTAGTAGTACAGAAGTAGAACAATAGAAATAGTAAATTATCAGTATAGTAAAGAACTAGGACTAGTGGGTGTGTATCCATACATCTAAGAGCATGCACTGTAAGAATCTGGGACTGTTGGTTCACATTTTCTAGATGGAAATTTGGTGCAACTCTTCTTAGAACACTTTTCCAGGATGCCTTTCACAGTGTTTAAAGAAAAACCAAATTTCACAAACAAATTATGCAGTGGTCCACAAATTTCTCAAACTTGTACATGTGACTGTCACTAAATGCTACCGTTGTATCACACTACTTGTTAAAATAATATTAATTAATTATACAATAAACAGACTTTGTATAAGTAATATTATGGCTTTAAAAATTATGAACAAAAGGTCAGTTACTGTAAATTCACTTCAATTTTTAGTTGTATTAATAGTTGATAATCCCATCTGCAGTGCAGCCATAAGTCAGTAGTTTTACAAAAACAAACTGAGTTGAAGAAATCATAGATATAGTTGTTTTTATTTATTTATGGTTTATATTCAATAAATCCTCTAGTAGGTTAAAAGAAACCACATGATGTAGAAATAGTCCAATACAAATGAACAAAACAGAATACACAAACACATTAACAAAAAACAAATACAACAAGCAAGACACATCACCAACACCACAAGTGCAAGTGAAATTACATCACGTTCACTGATTCAAGGCAACAGATCAAACCTAAATCAAGTTTAGTCAAAATTATAAAATTTGGAATCTTACTAAGCCTAACTGTACAACCATACACATATAATAAAACAATCTGAAGATGTCAATATTTGTGTAATATACACATATAATCAATACAATACATAGCAAAAGTTGGATAATAATTACTAACATACATAAGAATAACAAACAAAAAACAAATGCAGTCATTCAGAACCTTACTTCAGCTTAGGTTGAGAACCAATTCACAATTAAAATATTCTTCAACAGTATAAAATGATTTAGAATGGAGAAAAGTTCTTAAGGCTGTTTGAAATTGTCTGTTATTGTGAGCTAACCGTTTTATACTTAGTACATGACATTCGTACTAGAGAGAGTAATAATCTCCATCTGCCAAGGACCAACTTAACTATCTTCCAACGCGGAGTCCACTACTCAGGTATAAAGATCTTTAACAAACTACCCTTAGAAATTAAAAATATTGCAGGAAATCCTCGTAAATTCAAGCATACACTAAAAAAATACCTTAATAAAAATTATTTTTATACACTAGAAGAATACTATAATATATAACATACAAGACCACAATAAAAATACTAATGTACATCTATTTTTAAGGTTTGGTGTTTATGCAATTATTTCATAGCAATTAATCTGAATGTGGATTGCTCAGTAATATAATTCATTGTTTTATATCATTTCATTATAATTAATTATGTATCTTATTACAGGAAATTAACAATTTTATTATCTGTGTTATGAATTTTATGTATGTGCATAACGTGCCACTACATGTATGTGTGTGTGTGTGTGTGTGTGTGTGGGTGTGCACGTGTTTGTGAGTGTGTTTATATGTGTGTGTGTGTGCACTCATGTATGTACACATGACGTATTGTACTATTATACAATGAATGCTGTACTTTTATTGCATTGTATTGAATTCATTGTCTTGTATTGAATTATTATATTCATACAGTTTCTGTATTAATGACATTATCTGAGATTGTATTTGTTTAGCATTGACTAATTCTATATCCACTGGGTGTAATCTCGCCTGTATGGATTTACTTGAATGTGAAAATAAATACTGAATACTAAATACTAAGTGGCAAACCATTAAAAAGCTTGACACCAGAACAGTAGGGCCCTTTTTGATACAACACCAAATTTGATTGAGGTTGAAATAAATCCTGGTTGCGTCAGGTCTTAATATAATGAATGTGAGATACAGAGAGATTAAAATCTCCATTATTTACAGTGCATAACAATAAGGAGTATATGTATTGAGACTTTAATGGCAAAATGTTTAAAGTTTTGAATACATTCCTACACGAATCTCTAGGACATAGTCTGCACATAATTCTTATAAGTCTCTTTTGACTTTTAAATACCTGTAAACATAAAGAGGAATTCCCCCAAAATATAATTCCATAAGCAATGAGGTAATGGAAGTAGGACTAATACACCATTTTCAAAGAATCAATGGACATAATGGGTTTAAGATTTCTCATTATATAGCAGGCCCTGTTCAGTTTGGGTAAAAGCTGAGATATCTGGGCTTTCCAAGTCAGAGAACTATCAATAATTATTTTATAAAATTTAGTGTTTGTACAGTATTATTAGAAATAAAGTTATTACCATAGCTAAGAGATATTTCATTACGAGAATCTGCCTTTGTCCTAAATTGAGTATATTGGGTTTTGCTATAATTGAAAGTCAACAAATTTGCATTAAATCATTCATTTAGTTGCACAAATGCAGTAGTTATGTTATTTCTGTATTCCAGATAATTATAATTACTGATAATTAAACTTGTATCATCTGTGAATAGAACTGATTTAACACCATTGTTAAAAATTCTTGGCAGATCATTTATATAACACAGAAAAAGAAGAGGACCAAGAATAGAGCCCTGTGGAAGTCCATGTTTAATAATGTCCCATCTTGAAAAACTAGTGTGATCAGAAATAGTGTTAAACAATGAGACTCTCTGATACCTATTAGTTAAGTAAGATTTAATTAAATCATAGTAGGTACCTCTTACTCCATAAAACTGTAATTTAAATAACAAGAGATTATTGTTGACACTGTCAAAAGTATTTTTTAAATCACAAAAGACTCCACCCACTATTTTTTTATTATTAAAAGCTTCTAAGATTTCATTGATTAATGTAAAGGATGCCTTTGTAGTTGAAGATTGGGGTCTAAAACCAAACTGTTCATTTGTAAGAATGTTGTTTACACATATATGTTGATATAGACTTCTATAAATAATTTTCTCAAATATCTTAGAAAAGAAGGTTAGAAGTGACATTGGCCTATAGTTGGATTATTTTTTCCTCCATTTTTAAACAATGGCTTGACTTCAGTATATTTTAACCTATCTGGAAAGTTCCCAGAAAATAGCATGTTATTACATATATAAGTTAATGGCGAGATAATAAATGGTGAGCTAGCCTTAAGTATTTTTGCAGAAATTTCATCATAGCCATGTGAATTTTAGTGATCTCAATAGAAGTTACAGCTTGATGATTTATATTTGGAAAGTGACAAATAAAAAACTTGCTGTAAATAATCTAGGAAGGTTTTATTATTAACTAAAGAAGTACTTTTTGAATTATTATCAACTATAGTTAGGAAATAATTATTGAAGGAATCTGCTATACTTTGTATATTATTAATCGTGTTCCCATTAATCTTCAATTCACGTATAACATCATTCGAAGTTAGTTTACCAGTAACTGATTTTGTAATATCCCAAATAGTCTTCATTTCGTTATGTGAAAATAAAATTTGTTTACTATAATATTGCTTTTTGGCTTCTGCAATAACATTTTTTAATATTCTGCAATATGTTTTATAATGATTTTTTAGCAAAGCATCAGAGCTATTCCGACTTAATAAGTAAAGTTCTCTTTTATGTTTACAGGAATTCCTTATACCAATTGTAATCCATTTGTTGTTGTGAGTTTTCATTTTCAACTTTTTTAAAGGAAAACTAGAATGAAAAATCCTAAGAAAAGTACTAAGAATAGAATTAAACATCATGTTTACATCAGCAGTATCAAAAATGGTAGCCCAGGATTCAAAACTCAGTTTATATTGAAAATCAAGTAGATTAGAATAATCAATCTTCCTTATTTGTTTAGATCTCACATTCTTGATAACCACCTTAATATAATTTAAAATTATCAACTAGGCGTCATGATCGAAAGCCCATTGAATAAAGGAAGCATAATATAATTTTCATGATTAGATACATCAATAAATATATTATCTATTGCCATAGCTGAATTGCTTTGTGTTTGTGGCTCATTAAAAACAAAAACCTCAATGTAAGGAAGCTGAGGCAGAACACCTCCTGTCTGATAAAACATGTATACTTTACCTAACACACAGAACATATTTCCATCAGAGGTGCAACTCACCAGTATATATATATATATATATATAACATGTTTCCTAAAACTTGGTGCTTAAGTATGAGGGTTATCTTAAACTCCTGTACAAAGTGCCAAACCAGACCATGCCAAGCCCAACCAAAGCCTGAATTGCCAAATTCTAGTGTGTAGACCAAAGATAGACCAGAGCATAAAATACGCTTATTAGTTATGATCCGTGAATGTTATAGGTCATTCGTTACTGAGGTAAAATGTCAGACTTCATAGAGAAGAGGCCTACAAATGCAAGCCGTGCTCCAAATGGGATCAGGCAAAGTTATGATGCCAAATTTAAACTAATGCTGAGTAACTATACCAAGAAAACGAATAATTGCATTGCAGCAAGAAAGTTCAGGGCTGTGGAAGCAAACATGCAAGGGTGGGGCAACAAAAGCGGAAGCTGATAAACACAATTCCACCCAACAATCTTTCAGTGACCCAAAGCATGGATGTTTCAAAGAATTTGAACAGGAAATTGTTGAGTTTGTACAGATTACATATGGGGCAATAAAATATAAAGCTTGGGAGTTTGTCAAATCACACATAATGCAGCATCAGCTCAAGGCCAGCATGAGTTGATGTGTATGATGAACAGGAATGGGTTCTCTTCATAGAACCTCACTTTGCCAGAAATTAACATAGTTTGTGTGGATTATGGTGAAGAGAGGAAGTGCTGTTACATAAAAGATTTTGAATACAAAAGCATGTCAAATTATAACAGGACACAGAATTTTCACCAAGAGTCTGGGCTGCAGGGTGCATCACAGAATATCAAAGACACTTTCAATATAGAATTTTGGGACACAGAAGCTGCGACTGTCACATAGAACAATTCACAAACCTGGTGGGCCTAGAAACTGAATGACACTGTATGGAATTTAAGTCATGCTTGGGTGACAAATAATGGAGACATTAGCCTGTTTTGAGTGCTTAGAGTGCAACCGCACATCCATTCTCTAACCATTGAAATTTTACTTCAGTTGGGCACAAGTAGTTTACACAGGTTGTGTGGTTATGGCTGGAAGCGAGGCACTATCAACTCAGGATAGAGACAAGCTCCACACAGGGAATTCTCTCGTGCTCGATTCTTATCACATCTAACACCGAACTCCAAAAAAAATAAAGTTTTCTTCCTTACTTCTTGAGATTCAAATACCGAATGTCCTGCATACCGCAGATTGCCTCCACAGCGCTAGGGAGAGGTTGGTGACAAAAGGGGAGGGGAGTAATAGCAGGAAAGACCATGCGATGGGCAACTGTTGTGGTTCTGAGAAAACAAGTCTGCAGACCATGTTGTTGCCAGCTCTGATACTCACATTGTTGTAATAATAAAAGGAGAAACCCAATCAAAGGCTTCTTCTTCGTTGTTGTGCGCTTAAGTTAAAAGAAAGACTGAAGCTGATGAGACTCAAGTCAAGACATGCCACACTGGTTGTTTTGTGATCATTTTATACCCATACTAATTGAATGTGAAATGTTGACGCTTAATTTCTTTTAATTCAAGACATTTTTCCATTCACTCTGTCTAACCAGCTGGATACCTTTTTTCTTTTTCCCTCCCAAAGGGTCCGTCCACACAAGCACTAGATGCACCGCAGCCTTAGGCTTATTGTGCAGCCCTGTGTTTTTCTTTCAGCACAGCCTCATCCCAGTGTCTCTTACAAAGAGACATAGATCCTTCAATGAGTCCTTGTTTGTATCTTTTGGTCCTACATAGAATTTTGCATAGAAATTATAATGCTGGTGAGCCAAGGCCTCACAACAGCAAATAATACGGTAGATTGTCTCCATCTTGCAAAATATGCACCCTGGGTTACCATCACACAGGTACAGTAAAACCCCTATTTAATGAACTGCTGAGGGATTAGAATATATTTCACTAAATCAAAGTCTTCATTAAATGGAGGTTTATTGTTTATATGGAGCTATTGTCGGGACATGAAAAAATCATCACTAATCCGGGATTTCACTAAATGCGGTAACAATAAATCGGGGTTTTACTGTACATAATATTCAGGTGCTTCTTCACTGAAGCATGGCCTGTGAGGAATGCAACTACTGTTCTCAGCTGATACCTGCTTAATTTAAACAGGTCCTCAGCTCTTTTATTACATGGACCACTAACAAAAAGTTCATCATGTCTATGACCTGATAAATTTTCCCAAGCAATATAGTGTTGAATCTCAATCCAGTTCTTAACTGCTTCTCTTGCTGAACACCTACCTATTCCAAGAGTGGACTCTGGGCTGAGGAACAGCAATGCTGCACCTTGCGTAGCAAGTTCGTTAGCCTTTTCATTGCCTGGGATGCCACCATGCCCCGGCACCCATATGAGGGTAAACTCATTCCAGCTTGCCAGCACAGACACAGCATCCAGGCATTCTGCAACCAGTCTTGAAGTCACTTTCGGACTACTAAGTGCCTTAAGTGCAGCCTGGCTATCAGAAATGTTGTGAGAGATAATGACAATATCATCCGCATAGCCCAATATGTTGAGGCCTAGGCCACTGGCTTCAACCAGAAGCTTGTCAACAACTAAATTCCACAAAAGCGGAAATACAGCCCCTCTTGAGGACACTCCTCTACAACTTGTGCAGCTAGATTGCTACCCATAAGAGAGTCTGCTTTTAAGCATAGACCTGACCTATCTACACCAGGTTTCCTTAAGTCCACGCCCCTGGCTACTGTAGTAACGGCATTAAAGGTGTTGTCATATGCCTCTTCAATATTAAACAAGGCACCCACCACAATCTCCTTACAACTGAAATCACTTTTAGTATTTGTACAACCTGGAAAAGTGCTGTTTCTGTAGAATCGGGTTGGGAAACATTGACACAGCGTAGAGCGATAGCCCGAATATGCGCCCTTTTCAAAGCATACACCGGGGGACGGGCTTGGAAAACAATAGGGGATAGACTGCTAAAACCATGCTACCTGGGTAGGGACGATCATAGTCGGAAAATTAGGATTAGGAAACAAAGAACAGATGTAGGTAAATATTCCTTTGTAAATAGGACCATAAAAAGCTGGAACCAATTACCTCCAAGCGTACTAGCGACTTTCCCCTGTAAATTAAGCTCTTTTAAAAAAAGGGTCAAGAACGTCATTACAAGCTAAGGATTTTTAAGTGGAGATTAAATAAAAATAAGGGATGTGAAGTGAAGGGGTGTGAAGTGATGTGAAGTGAAGTGCTCTGGTTTCGAAGTGAAGTGAATTAAGTTCTTGGGGGATATAATTAGCATGTACTTTGGTCTGACTTTATACTGAGGATATTCTAACGCACTGAAATTAATTAATGTGTGGGTGTTTTTTTGTATTGTGCTTGTTTAAAATTTTTTTTTTTATTCTGTGTATGGGTGTTTTTGTAAGGTGTGGATGCTTTTGTAAGGTGTGGATGATTTGTAAGTTGTGGATGTTTTTGTAATGTGTGTACGGTGTTCTAATATGTGTACTTGTATTTACTGTATGTATTTTGTTTACTGTATGTATTTTGTTTTGTATGTGTAAGGGTGTTTTAGTAAGGTGCTTACGGTTTTCTAATATGTGTATTTGTATTTACTGTATGTATTTTGTTTTGTATGTGTATGGGTGTTTTTGTAAGGTATGGATGTATTTGTAAGGTGTGGATGTTTTTGTAAGGTGTGGATGCTTTTGTAAGGAGTGGATGCTTTTGTAAGGTGCAGATGTTTTTGTAATGTGTGTACGGTGTTCTAATGTGTGTACTTGTATTTACTGTATGTATTTAATTTTGTATGTGTATGGGTGTTTTTGTAAGGTGTGTACGGAGTTCTAATATGAGTACTTGTATTTACTGTATGTATTTTGTTTTGTATGTGCATGGGTGTTTTTGTAAGGTGTGAACGGGGTTTTTCTAATATGTGTACTTGTATTTACTGTATGTATTTTGTTTTGTATGTGTATGGGTGTTTTTGTAAGGTGTGGATGTATTTGTAAGGTATGGATGTTTTTGTAAGGTGTGGATGCTTTTGTAAGGAGTGGATGCTTTTGCAAGGTGTGGATGTTTTTATAATGTGTGTACGGTGTTATAATGTGTGTACTTGTATTTACTGTATGTATTTTGTTTTGTAATTGTGTATAGTTTGTTTTGTATTGTTAATTTTATGTATATTTATATGTCCATTTGTATTGTGTGTACTAGTGTAAGGACTACTGCCACCGGGTGAAAACCCAATTGCAGTAAATAATAATAATAATAATAATAATATACCTGCTTTATATGCATACTGGTTCTGGTGAAGTGGCTTTTCAGCTGAGACACCATCCCTGATATGTCTATCCAGCAAATTATCAAGTGTTTTGAGACTGAAAGACATGAGACTGGACAAAGGTTTCCCAGGTTTAGGTATTGATGTGCCTCTTACTTTGACTGTATACCCATTCCAAGTAGCCACTTTAATTTCACTACACTCGCCTGTAGCAGTTGTTAGACATTACAATTATTGAGACAAACTTTATTTGTTGGCTTTGCTGTTAAAAGAAAGAAAAAAGGCACCATGAATCTTTAATTGTAACAGAAAGCATGAAGTGCCATGAATGATATTACAATCTTACAATTAACACTGGATATGGTATCAAATCTGGCCAACAGCAGCCTATTGCTCCCTGCACATTTTCCTTGTTCCTCCTGGTAGACTTAAATAACAAAAAATTATCTTAATTAGCAATATTTGCTACATACAGCAGGACAACTAGACTGGTTTACTTGCCTGTATTTACTAATGCAGGCTTTGCACTGTGCTTGCAATATGAAAGATTCTAGGAGTATATTTAATTAAATACTTTGTAATTTTACTTCATGACATTTATACGGACACTAACTACTGCACTTCAGTATAGGGTAGGCAACACAAAGCAGACAGAAAATCAAATACCACAAATCCACATGAGATATTTATTATAACAGCATGCTTTAAATTAAATAAAGTAAATATACAATAAAGGAAACACTTGTAATGATGTGGAGTCAGACTTGAAAAAATCACAAATGGAGCCAGCAGTCAGTCCATTCTAAGTGTTATATCTTCACTATCTGAGCACTGACATTAACATCTCCTTTTATACAAGACACTTCCAGACGGGCAAAGTTACCACCAACCAAACCTTTGGCCAATCGTTCAGGGTTAACAATTACACAGCCATTCAAGTTCTGTAACAGATACACAAGACAATTAAAGAATATGGCACAAAAAGCTTACAGAAGTAAATAAGCTTAAATCTAAACATCTAAAATAAGGCTAGTGCAAGAACAGATTACAATAAAATCTTAAATCAAGAGTAACTCATGCCATACAGCAGGCATTTAGAGTGGAACTGCAACAGAGTAAGTACAGTTTAACATCTGCGCTCTTCTGGGGTATTATGTGGCGTCGTGTGGTAATTGTTTACCGACATTTTGGGACAATGTATCAATCCCATCTTCAAGCATCAAGAGTCCGAGAAGAAAAGAAAGCAGGCACTGTAGATTCTATATGGTAAGGGGCGCGCAGGGTAGTAATCAGTAAGCGTGGTGACAACCAGGGTAAAGGTGGGGTGGATAGAGACAATGCAAGAAGTGTAGTCAGCTCACGCTGATGGAAAAACATGTATGGAATAAAGAAAGAGCAAGGGAGGAAAATATAAGATAAAGATAGACAAATAAAATAAAAATTAAAAATAAAGAAACAAATTAGGAGAAGAGAAAACCAAAACAGCATCAGTGAGAGACATAAGGCTTGGACATCCAGACAAATCAGTGGTGACGGAACATAGGCTCAACCATGATTACCTCATTAAATTCCAGGACACCCAAATCCTCTCTACCAAATCTGGCTACATGGACCGACTTATCAAACAGGTCATCGAGTTGGAGCTCCACCCGAACAATATGAACAGAGAGGATGGCTTGACTCTAAGTGGGTCATGGAAACCTGTGTTTCGCCTCCTTGGAGAAAGTAGACCCCCCCCCCCCCCCCCCCTTAGTGGTGACTAGCCCACAGTCCTTTTGAGGACCACACTCTCCCTCTTCCACGTTCTTCCATTTCCCAGTGCTGCTTTTCCTTATAGCCCCATCTGTTTCTATCATGCACTTTTTCCCTCGGCTCTAACTGCTCTTCTTCCCCCTTTTTTATTCCTCCATCTGTGGTCTGGTTTGTTTCCCTTTTTATACCCACTAGCCAATTTACATGTCTCTCTCACTCTCCCTCACACTGTTTTGGTTTTCTCTTCTCCTAATTTGTTTCTTTATTTTTATTTTTATTTATTTTTTTGTTTTTTATTTTATGTATTTATCTTTATATTTTCCTCCTTTGCTCTTTCTTTATTCCATACATGTTTTTCCATCAGCCTGAGCTGACTACACTTCTTGCATTGTCTCTATCCACCCCACCTTTACCCTGGTTGTCACCACGCTTACTGATTACTACCCTGCGCACACCTTCCCATATAGAATCTACGTTACAGTGCCTGCTTTCTTTTCTTCTCTGACTCTTGATGCTTGAAGATGGGATTGATACATTGTCCCAAAACGTCGGTAAACAATTACAAGACGCTGCATAATATCCCAGAAGAGCGCAGATCGTATCAACATCATGGCGGAAACCTAAAGTAAAGTACAATTTACATCAAGAACTTCATTACAGGAACAAAAATGACTGGCATGATCTATTTCTTAGTGTAACTATCTTGCATAATATGAGGGTTCACTGGGATGATTTCACTGAGTAATGCCTAAACTGCCATAATTTCTTCCTGTACCATTTTGCACCAACAGTACTTGCAGTTTTCCTTCCCAAGCCATTCACAGCAGACAGTGAATAATAAATGTCCGAAGTTAGGAGACAAGATTACGTATTTCAATCACATTCGGGTACTAGTACATCAGAGAACAAGTACTTTATAAATTTTACAAATTTCCATTGCACCAATGGTGTAATTTATTTTAAAATCCAATCATCATGGCTTTTAAGTGTTAACTGCAAAGATTATATAGTGATGATGACATAAAGGAATATGGAGCACTGGTGGAATGATGAGGGGGTTATGCTGAAGTACTTGCATTCAGTGACATGACCAGTGACTAACTGCCTGAGCCACGGCATGTCCCAGTCAAAATGCAAAAACAGAAGTGTAAGGCAATAACAGTGTTTCTTTCACATGTGAACAACACCAGTCATTTACAGTGCATTTATCAGACATAATAAAAACAAAAAACATGAGTGGCAGTGGCATAACAATAAAAATGATGAAAAATTACACGTCTCAATAAATATGCAAAATATGTTGTCACATCTTCAACACCTGATCCTGTCATTTGATCAGAAAATGTGTCCTGTTGACAAACTACCGTATATTCTCGAATCTAATCCGCATCCGAATCTAATTCGCACCCAGTTTTTGGCGACTTCTTAAACGAAAAAAAGTTAGTTCGCGATTCTAATCCGCACCTTTCCTTCAACCACCCCTTGCCCACGTGGCGACTGATTGAATAATATTGGATGTTACCAATGCGTTAAAATCCGACGCCACGCCTGTGGCCGATGAGTCATACCGATAGAGGCGGGGCCTTTCTCAACAGACGTGCGCAATCTCGTCTGAAGCCAGCTGAGCCTTAGTTGTTGAAACGTGGGAGGTGCTTGTTCCAATTTGTCGTGTACCGTAGTTATGGAAGAGGGACACCTGAAATCTAAACGACTCTCATATACGGCAAAGTTCAAACGTGAAGTTATTCGGTGCGCAGAGGAGAATGGAAACCGCAAAGCCGCTGCAATTTTTTGAGTTGATGAAAGCAACGTTCGACTATGGCGGAAACACAAGGCAGCGATCAGCGGGTGTGAGGCGTCACGAAGGAAATTCACTGGACCCAATTATTATATTAATAAATAATAAAATAATAGATTATTGTATTGTATTGTTCTTACGGCACGTACAGCAGCTCAATCATTTTTCCAAAATCCAGCTCTAGACCGCGAATCTAATCCGCATCTGATTTTTTAGCCCTCTAAAACTGTAAAAGGGGTGTGGATTAGATTCGAGAATATACGGTAAATGATATAAATTTGGACCATGTTAACTAATTCAGATTTGTATGGAAAACAGATAAACATGCAACAATGTCATTTCCAAATATACCTCCCTGGGAGTGACTTGGGCTCTGCAACAGGAAGCTGGCTTCCATCTACCTGAGCAATGGGGTGGGAAGCAGAAATTACATTATATTAAATATGACTTGAAAAATGGGGGAAGGAAAAAAATATAATTGCAAATCAGAGAACACTGGAAGACTGACATGAATTTTATGCTGCAGATAGTAATTCACCTTGATAAAGCAACGAAGGTCCGATGGCAAGATTAGGATGTGTGGTGTAACTTCTAGAGATGCATATCTTGCCCATAACTCTAGATCAAGGTTCATTTCTTCTGCCGGTGGATACAGAGGATAGAAGCTCTGCTGGCGTAAGATGTGGCCAGCAATTCGCCCCAACGTGTCAGAACCCAGCCGCACCCTGAAAAACATATTCAGATGACTCTCTAAACAAACAATTT
This sequence comes from Reticulitermes speratus, assembly GCA_021186555.1. Classification (NCBI taxonomy): domain Eukaryota; kingdom Metazoa; phylum Arthropoda; class Insecta; order Blattodea; family Rhinotermitidae; genus Reticulitermes; species Reticulitermes speratus. The sequence continues at coordinate 32,421,430 of JAJKFL010000001.1, read as the reverse complement.
ATATACATTCATGACATTCTGAAATTGTCAGTCACCTAACATATCTTCACTGCCTCACTTCAAAAACCTGAAAATGAAATACATATCACTTCTAGAAATATCTCAAATGTGATAACGTCTTGATGAATCAAGTGTGAAGTGGATGTTGTAATGGAGGGCCAGAGGTCAATGCAGAGGAAAAAAGGACAGATTATGGCCTGTACTCTCATAAATTAATTCACCACACATACTACAGGTCAAACACATTTGCTTCCATACTTGCACAGTTCTTACACACATGTTCACAACCCTGTGAAGCACCTACTACAATAACTCTTTCCAGCCCTGTATATGAAACAAAAATCTCTGAACAGATTTCAATGAAAACTGATACTGGCATAGTATTATTAAAAATCTGCTAAGCCACTTCCATTTTCATTCAGAATGTACAGTTCTAGTGACCCAGTACCATGAACACTTACATATATTCCTGTATACATCAACAATGAAAGTCACTAACATTTATCAGCACAAAAATTATAAAGAAACATGTCTTATCTCCTGTACTCTTTTTCTGGCAACACAAATGTCCATCTCTTCACAAACTGAACACATGTTGTATTTGGATTTGGTTCTTCTCTTCTACTGTCAATACAAAACTAAACACCCCTCTTATTAGAAAGATCCCTAAAAGGTCACACTGATGCTTCCATGTTCCTTTCCTCTACCTACACTAAAGTCTGGTATGCAAACAGTTCACTCACTCAGATATTTCCTCTTTTCTCAAATGAAGCAACACATCTGTAGATGTCACACCCAATACAAGACCATGAATATCCACTACACAAGGATCTGGAGCCAGGATGAGTTTGGCATAATGCTTCCGAAGCACAAACGGTGGAACTGGAAACACCGAATCATGGTGAGCATCACGCCATGAAGGTATCATCAGCACCTGCGTATTCAGTCTGAAAAAAAAACAAAGCATTGCTACTAAAGGATTGGCTCATGCTTCTGAAGCAGGACTAGAAAAAAGGTGAGTTTGTTCAGCTCAAAACAGGCAAAGTAAAGAAAGTTGGAAATAGCAATATTTAACAAGTGTTACAGATTATGAAAGATACAATGCTCTAAACACTTATATGAAGGAAACTTTCATACATTTATTCCTGCATTTTAAAGTTCTGCAATAAAAATTGTATAATCACATAGTAAAAAGCAATTTGGCTGATGAATTAGCACACCAAGTTCATTAGCGGATGGTCACAGCATCAAATTCTACTGGAATCTATACCTTTTAGCCTTCCTTCTTCAACATGTTTACCACAACTGTGGCCATTGGCACCTCACATGCAGCTTAAACACATTAAAGACAAAACTTATGTAGATTACAGCAGATGCCAGAATTACTCTCTGTGAATGTAAGAAAATGTTCAATCCTAGCACTGAGTTCATGCAACTTCTCTTCACTTTAGCCCCAGCAAATCCTGGAACAGCAACCATGAACACGCTTACACATCACATACCAGCCAGCCCGTACCATGCCTCATACGTTTTCAACCTCTGCACTCAGCCATATCATTTCCTGTGTCATCACATACAGCAAATGCAACAGACTTTGTGTTTATGTACAGCAACCATGTGAAAAACAGTTTTGCAAGACAAAGAGAACATTCTGGAAGAAATTCTAAAATATTACATATCAAAATAGGATCATAAAGGTATATAGGGCAGCCTCTGTACTTACTGAAGTGAAACTGGATGAAATTGGTGCTAGACCTGAACACGCTCCCTCAGCCGTTTCAAGTTTATTCTATTTCCAGAAAATTTCAGTAAGTGAATATAAACTTTTAATACTGGTGCCAGAAATATGTGCATAAAAGAGCATGTCTAACATCTGCTATAACAGAGGCAAGTTTAATCATAAAATAAATATTTCACAATAGGTAAGTATAAGTTATCTTTTGGTGTTTTGCTGGTGAAATTTTCAGGTGGAAGGCTGGAAGTGAGTCACTTGTATTCTGATAGCAGAATGATGGATGAAATGAACACCTGCCCTTGCCACCTAAAATACAGAGCACATGTGTCTGCCAGCTCAGCTAGGTTCTTCATCAGCCAAAACTGTGACCTATACTGTTTTTAGTCCGAATCTCTGCAGCTAAACCTGACTGCATGAGGGTATGATTCTTCCATTTTGGCAGGTCAAATTGTGGGATGCTCCTGAAAAAATATCCTTATACTATTTTTGGAATCACTGTTTGCATTGGTGCAGATTTATCTCCAAAGTCCACACTGTCTACTGCCAACCTATAATACACATTTCATACATCTGTATGTATGTTTATCTACCTTCAACATATCATCAATTTTTGTAAGGCTTACTCAAATGGCTCATTAGTTTTGCTGTCAAATTTTCAAAAATCTGTTACCCTACATAATTCCAGGCGTCTAGATTACACAGCACTAGTGTCACCCCCCTCCCCCCACATGTTCATACTTCCATCATATTACTCAGACTGTAGGAAATTGTGAAGTACAAGACTGAGGTGGCCTTCACACACGTAACATTCAACGGTACCAAATGTAAAGAAACTCAGTTTACCTTATGATGGAAGAGTGGCACACAAAGAGCATGATCTTATACATGTACTTATTTAACTGGACGAAGGCTAAAACCATGGTATATAATGGTATACTACAAATACACAAAACCCAAATGCTTACAGACTTCATACTGTCACAAATATCTGCAGCAGAGAGAAGCAAACAAACTTCATCTGTAACAAATTCTACCCCTTCCTAAACAGGTGAGAAATAGATCAACACACAGTATGGGGAAAGCATACAAACACAATGGCACTATAATGGCACACATGATCAGTGACAGGCTAACAGCAGATCACCAGTGAAACAGTCACCAAATGTTGTCACTGTGCAAGACACAAGCAACATTTGAAATTTCCCTCCACTACCTTCTCTCTCCAAATTACAGCTGCATAAAGTCGACAATTTCTCATGAAGCTTACGTTCTCAAGGGCTCCATGATACCATCAACAATCTTCTCAAAGAAGGCTTGAAAGGTTTCTGCAAGCATTCCTTCAACCACATGTGGATGTGAGGCATCAATAAATGGACCAATTAAAATGACCAAGTGTGGGTTATGTTCCTGAATATATTCCACTAAGTCCTCCAATGGTTGGTATGTCAAAGTATCAGATTGTGTGAATGGACCAGCTGCCACGACAATCTGTAGTGGACCTGAAACAGAAGTACATAATGGCCAGAACACTACAGTATGTATATAATATGGAGACTGCACAAACTGTATTGTAACAACACACTAGTAAAAAAAATGTAAATGTGGCACTGGCTACAAGCAAGTTAATTATGCCAATGTTAAAACCCAGCACAGGGCTGCCAACATATCACCCCTTAAGACACAAGCCTGTTTACCATGTTCTACTGTTGACAGAGATGGGTTTGGTGGCAGTGGCAAGGTAGCATCTGTGTATATTTGTTTAGCAGACAGCCTACTTCCCAGTGGGTTCTCTCCTTCAACCACAATAACTTGTCCAGGAAATAATGAAAAATTTTCCACTTGTGATATATCCATGGGAACAGTCTTTCCAGTAACGCCTTCAATTATCACAGACTTAGCATTAAGACGTCCATTACTGTCACAGCACACCCGGCCAACACCAACAAACTGGCTCTGCAACAGAACCATCACAACATGAGCAGTTCTAAAGTTAAACTGTAAAACTTGTTATTTCAATCACAAAATTGGGCTATTCTTCACTTTCACATGTACCCAAAGGCACTTACAGACCAAGAAGAACTGCACCAGGATGTGTTCCACTTAAGAAGTGTGTTAAGACTGGAACAGTGTGAGAATTAATTAACCAATTTAACATTTGCAAATTTAAAATAATGTCCACTGTCTTGGGTTTTTAGCAAATAGATGTTCCCCTCATCTACTCAGAACGCCTTCTCGAAAAAAAAATTAGTATTCATCTAAATTAAGTCACTGTGCAATAGACATGTCATTTGGTTAGTCAGTCAACCCACCTTGGTGTCAAGCAGCATTTGGTTCCTGACCACAATTCAAGCCTGACACTGGATCATTACATCCACAGTCCTGGACATTGACAGAAGTTTCATCAACACTACGTATGTCGTAAACATCAAATATTACATGGAGATAAGAACAGAAAAATTACACATACAACACAGTAACAAAACTCAAATCACCATGCAGGTAGACTTTAAAAAAATCCATCAGGCACTACAAACACCTTTTGGTGTTTGTAGTGCCTGATGGATAATAATGGCAATAAGAATGAAATGGGGGATAGACAAAATACCCACTACACAGGATACCACACTGATCAGTATGGTGCACAAGAAAACTTCACACTAAATGACCAGAAAATGGTGAACCAGTAAACCAAGAAGCCCTGTAACTCATTAATGAAGAGAATCCAACTGGAGAAATTTACAGACTAACTGGCATATCAGGTTGGTCATACAGGCCAAGTACTGTCTACATACATTTGATTAAGTTTATAAGACCCAATTATATCCCAACTTAGTGCCCTTTATCATACACAAGTTTGGCTATCTTTTTTCAACCTGTTTCAGATTACTTCTGTGCTCCCGTAAGGCACACCCTAGTCAGCGATCTTCGCACTTCTAGGTTGTTACATGGTGTAGACTGGTTTATTACTGACATTTCAGGACAGTGTATCAATCCTGTCTTCAAGGGTCAAGATGTCCTAGACCCTTGAAGACACTGCACAACACACAAGAGCAAACATCTGAAATGTGTCGCATTGTAAGTCTAAAATCTCACACTCTAGCCTACCTGTTTCACCAATAAAGCAGATCTTCGCATGTTCACAGGCACTGCTGGGTATACAGTGCCTCAGATTCAGAAGGTCCCAGTCTGTCTGTTATTCATAAGTGTGACCAATATGATAAGCCTGTATAGTCTGGACATTCTCTCATTTGGGTTCCATTCATCAGTTCATCACCTCAGCAGCCACCACAACCTAATTCAGTCACCCTGAAGACGGAGGAAGCACATTCCTCCGAAACATCAGAACACCAATCTCACACAGTGTAATAACCCCTGAGGCAATCACTGGAGTAACTACTGAATTCCAAGCAGGGTAATAATACTAGTCTTCGACAGCTCTGCTGCCAATTAAACTAAATTATCACACATCTTATTAACAAAGGGCCACAGAATATTTACAATCATTGTTTTACACATACAGGAACTTCGATAAGCACCCATGAAACATACTACATTGTTCAAACTGAATGCTTGAACAGCCTTTCCCTGTATCACACACTCTTTTTGCCACCTATATACTGATTACCTGGTGAGGGCGATCTACTGACTGGGGCTCCTGTAATGAAAACTTTCTGACTATCTCTTGTCCCAAGTGATGAACAACTTCACCCAAAATCTGAGCCATGTCCCGCAACTGGTTGAACATATAACATGTGTTGGCTTGCATGTGTGAAGACGGTAGCTGTATGACTGGCTGAAACTGCATACTGTGCACATGCCAGTCTGCTGTCTTACACTTCTCACCATACACGCACACTGTATCACCCCTGTTGGTGCGAGCCCTGTATTTGCTGGATGGTGTTGCACTGCCAACAAGAATTACTCACAATCACCATTTGAAATGGGAGATGAAGAGGTAAATTTTTGCAAAATGCATCAATATTAAAAACGGGAAAAGACAATTAAATTTTTGTAATCCTTTAATATAAAAATGCCCGTCTTCACTTACGCAGTGGGTGAGAAGCTGGCAGGGGAGAAGACTGCTCTGGGGCTGCGGCCATGTATAGGCCTAGTGTCAGGAGTGTGGACATCTACCCCAACTTTGGTCTGCAATAAATAAAATAATAATAAAAAAAAAAAAAAAAAAAAAAAACCGTCGGCTTAAACAAATGAATTGTCATCATCAAAGCAAGAACATAAAATAGTCTTGAATTAAATATGATACAATATTCATCAGAGAAATGCAAGTCCATTTTGGTATCACGATATGCCCACATCACTAAAAAGAAACTTTCTGCTTCTTCAGTTGCAGCTGTTAAACATCATTCACAACTTACACACATCTGTTTGCCCATCTGTCCCACTTTTACAGTACTGCACATTCATTAACAGCAGGATGGTACCCAAATCCCTGGATAATACACATCATAATCCTCTACATGAATGAAATAATCAGCCACAATGTATGGATACTCAGACTCAGTATGCTAGGAATCCAACCCCAAACATGCTATTACAAATGTCACTGCAAAGCAGGCCCACTGTTACGACACTCGTGACAAGCAGACACCAATGGAGCCCATCTGTGACAGTTCATATCACTACCACCACACGGCTACATTCACTATCAGCAGGCGCTACATATATCATCAGCGCCTCTCTTATTGCCTTTGTGCCATGTTTCAGTTAAACTTCAGCTACATTCTCAAAAAACTGGTGCAACACATAAAATAACTCTTGAACATTTCAAGAACACCATTACATCACTGTGAACAACCAAACTTGCTGTTACTGATCTGTGTAGACAACACTATTTTGACACATACGGTTTACACTTTCCAACACTACTGTCTGCACCACATATTTTACTTTACGCAGTGACTTCACGCATGTGTTATGGCAGAAGTGAATAATCTATGACAATAAGCAACAACTATAAAAATAACCAGAAGGGAATAATACATTACCATCAATTATTCAAACCACCAGCAACAAATTACAGTCGAACTCGGTTGTCATTGAAGGGACCAAACAAATTGTGTTGTTATAAACGAGTGTCGCTCTAAGCCAGGTGTATGGTGAAAGTGAAGGAAAAATATTTCAACAAAATACAGGCCTGCAGGCATATTACTTAATGTTAAGGCTATGATCTATTCCAAATTTAAATTAAATTAAAATTTAGAAATAATAAAAATACTCTTCTACAATTGTAAATTTCTATACAGGTTTATGCTAAAAAAATACATTAACTTAAAATTAAAATTTAGGACGAACAAAAGTTATCATGAGAAGAGGACCACTCACTGAGAATTGTCACGTCTCTCTTGCCTAAACCACTTGAAGCAGTGCCTCATCGATGTCATTTTGCTCAAGCTCTCGAAATTGCTTTATTCTCAATCCGTTCTGTCCAAATACAATAATTATTTTAGTTGTTTTTCCAAATCATTTGGATCGTAGAATTTATGAGACCAAATTCCCAACACACATCAACTTCGCTTTTTCCATTTTCTATTTCTCTAATCACTTTAACATTTTCTCCAACGCTCAAAAGCTTTTGTTGGTGACCAGCCATGTTATCACTCTACCAGTCTCCTGCAACTGCAGGAGCAGAAAAGTAGAGGGCAACTTTATATCAGAGGTACATGCTCTTATGTATTTCATACTAAGCAAGGCAGAAAAACATGTGCCTTACGGGGGAATTTGTTGGTACCACTGAATGTATAACATTATAGGCGAGGTGTCACAATAACCGAGGTCAACTGTATACGCAATTGCCAGGTATTATTCACAATTATGAATTACACATTTCTACTGAAAAATACCTGTACATATATCTTCCATTTAGCTATGAAGTCACAAATACAGTGAAACCTGCCTATAAAAGAACCAGAAGGGATTGAACTTTTTTCCATAGCAGGCATGTTCAGTTTCATATGGGTACTAGAGTCTGGCAAACAAGTCTGCTGCACTCTCTTCAAAAACATCATCAGCTTCACCACAGACTTCATTAAACATAATTTGATGTCTCTTTCTGACACTTTCCAATGATCCATCGCATGCCCTAAATTCACATTTCCCCAGCTATTTAGCCCCTTCATTTGCATGTTCCTGTACCACTGTTACAGACAGTGGAAGGTTTCTGGCAATCGCACTGCCACACAATCTAATTGCTGTATTCATTTCCACTTTTCCTTAGTTTCCATTTCATTTAACCACTGTTACAATTTAGCCAAAGGGTTCTTATTTCTGACCTGGCTTTTAATAAGTTACGCACTTCGAGTTTCCCCAATGTTAAACTTTGCCGACCTGTTCACCCCCTCCACTCTTCTTCTAACCTTGTTACACTTTACACTTTCTTACAGTATCTCTCACTGCCTATAAACAAACAGTGGAAGGGCAGTGTCATGCTGAAAGTACAGTATGGAAAAAAATTAAATAAAAAACATGGAGAATATTTTCCATCAAAGCCTTGTCCTTGCTTTCCATTTCCACGTTGGACAATTTCTGTTCATTAAAAATGGTTTTGTAACGTTTCTTACACAAGATTCTTGGGACTGCATAGAAGGTTTCTGCTAAAGAGGTTTCCATTATGTCCAGGCTCTGTTTAAAGACAAGTTTCACTGTTTAAGGATAAAGCAAGTCAGCCACGATGACTGATAACTTAAGAAGAATCTTGACATTACTTTGCACACAACTTTTCAGTCACCCTGGAATGTAAGTAACTTTAACTGTTGGTGCTGGAATTAAACAACCAGTGTGATGTGCACGAGACCGAAATTTAAATGACAGCTGCATGAGGTATGCCAGTAAATGGCTGTCATCTATACCTGACATTCGGCATTTTGTGCATCACACTGTGTGATGGGTATACCTGACATTAGGTGCCAAAGGGTTGAGAATCACAAATTTTGTCAAACACAGTATTCTTTAAAATAGTCTCCAGGCAGAAGGCAGAGGAACGTCCAGGTCACTGGCATTAAAAACTATAGTGATTATATGAGAATATTTATAAAATAGTGAACATTTCAAGTAATATATGTAAAATCATACTATGCTCAACACAATACACTCACGCCTCTACTGCTAATTAACCCTATACAAATACAGGATGATTTGTAAATACATATGATAAATATAATTCTGCTTCCAAAATCAAGACAATATGTACCTATAGGAAAATATGGGTACAGATACATGTCAGAGACACATGCAACAATATATAGACCAGCGAGTAATCTGATATGCAGCATTACTCCATCTGTGCAATTGTAACAGTTCACAGGCATCCCCCACATTCTTGTGTTGTTTACAGACACAGTAACCACCTAATAATTCATACTGGCCCAGCTGAGCTGGAACATGTATGAGGCTAATCTCATTACAAGTCTACTGCATGGAGTGTGCTGATCAAAGTTGTTTTATCAATACAATGAATAGCCTATTGAAGCTCTGCAACCAGTAAGAGGATTTTCCCAATGGCTGATCCAAGCCTCAGTCAAGTATGGGTAACAGACGGAACAGCAATCGTAACACACACACATGATGTAATGAGAATTCACAATCAACTCATGAAGCACACTGCCAGCATCAATTTACAATTAATGTTTGGTGAGAAATAATTGGCAATCTCCTCAAAGGGTCATAAGAGCTACTGACTCAATGTCAGAGGCCTACTTAAATTTTCAATGAAGAATTAGCCCACCTACTGGGGGATGTACCACTGGAATCACAATATACAGTTCAAGCATGACAGTGATACCAATCATGTTACCTGCAATGAACACAGATGATGAACGAAGCTGGTTTTATGGCCCCCACTATCACCCAATTCACTCCTAACTTCTACCAAAAAGCCCTCTGAACAAACATGCAAGGTGAGCTTAGGCATGATTGGTGCAGCTTGCAACAATAAAATGCATACATGGAATTCTTCTACATACCAGCAAGTCTTGCTCTCACTGGGCTCAGTCACACATTCAAAGTATGCATTTGCAGCAATATCCGTGAACATTCTGTAGCCATTACAATGCCCACTGTTTGAACTTAATAAATCTAGTATATAAATGTAGCCCTAGTATGTTACTTGTCTCATTTAATTTCCCAGTGCTTCCTGTTAGAACATCTTAAATTTAGTGTAAACAAAACAAATTCTTGTCACACATAATTAAGAATCATCCTGTATATCAATTCTTAAATCACATTCCACTTTAACTGATCGGCCAATCATGCAAGTGATGCAACAGAAAAAAGAGCTCCATCACATAAATAAGGTGTGTGATGTAGTAAGCATGATGGTGAAAGACAATGCCAAAAACCTTATGCCACACACTATTCTAACCACAATTATTACCTTCCAATACCAGACTCTTGTATGCTAAGATATAAAACTGCAAACAATGCACTTAGCAGTATACTGTTAAATAGACAAGTGATGGTCACTGCACATACTTAACAAAATTTTACTCTTTCCAAATAATAACAACAACCCACCATGGCTTTCCAAGGGCAAATCAGATACAATTTTGCATACAAGATGTCACAAAACACCAAAAACCTATACCCTTCACACACTTATTTCCAGACAACACATTTAAAGATTCAGGATATACAATACTCTCTGCAGGCAATAACCCAACTCCCACGTTGATGCTGCAGATACTGATCACAGTAGACGAGTATGGATCTAGTCACGTATCATACCACGTCATCCAGACCCAGACCCGCCAGCAGTAACCAGTTTCTCTTCAGTAACAGGAGCCAAGTGGTGCTATGGAAAACGTGACGATCTTAATACTATGTCCCCAAGCATCTGAACATGAAATAAACAATGCTGATACTGATAAGGCAAAATGGCATAATGAAATCAAATGATAAACAAATCAACAATACTATGGAATGAGTCGCACAAGAAGCTCAAATATAAATCCAGACATTCTTACAGTTTCAATCAATCGCCAGCTCAAGCCCACCATTCAATACAGTTCAAACTCACTAACATTTTCACAATCTACCTTATTTATTTATTATTTATTACTAACAAGTGGCACATGTCCATGAATACCGAACCACTCCTACAAGTTTTGGCTATTATTCATAGCCATCTTCAGGGGAAACAATATATAAGAAAATACATATACAGCGTTAGCACACAGCTGTCAATTGTAAATGGTAAAATACAAAATGCCAGTATATCATTACAACACCAATGTATAGTGTTGGCATGTTAAAGTTATATTAAAATAATAACAATAATAATTATTATTAATATTCAGGATTGCTGTCAAATTTTTGTGCATCCAAATGTCTTAAAATAGTAAATGCTCTTCAAGTCTAGCCGAGTGATAAGTCATCTATGTCTTCAAACTGTGTACACTATGAACTACTCTGTACTGTGTACTTAGCACAGAGTGGCCATCCATAGCGTACAGTTTGAAAATTCACTACCTCAAGATGTTTGGATGCACAAGATTTTAACAGCAATCCTTAATATTAATAATAATAATAACATTAACATAACTTTATCATGCCACGTTTCCACATCACGAACACCCTTAAATCTGTAACTGCCAACATTCTGCTTCAGCACTGGAAACACATGACAACTGTCCTGTGACACCTCCCCGCACTTAAGCATAATAAGTGTATGTCCTTTAGTTACTAAATTATGCATAATGTGGGCTTATTTTCTGACCACCCCTCATATAAACCTTAATTACAATATAACAGGCCATACCTCGCTTCCCTTGATGAGTGTGGATCTAGTCACAATTGTTGCAACACGTGCACCAGACCTACACCCATCAGGAGCCTCGAAGACTTCATCATACAGATGACAAGCCTGATCTTGATCATGACATCAGTATGTGATCTGCATTACCCATCAAGTGAAAAACCCTTACTCGCCTTCTTACTGCACCGTTTATCAGTTACTGTATGCTCCTAACAGAGGCAACACATTAGATTCCTTACACACAGAAAAGGTACCCACACACTGATATGCCACAAATATTTCTAGCCCCCCCCCCCCCCCCAACAGTGCATCATCACATTTTAAAAGCACTTTCCCATAAAACATGAAAACAAAAAAACACTGAGATTAAAACTAATACTATAACTATTATTACTCTGTCAACTTTCTGGTATCATTAGCTCTGTGCACACCATGAAGTCATACAAGGCAAGCAGAGATACAGTTCCACCAATTCTTAACCCTGGTGCTAGATGTAGGTCAGTGCTCAACTTCACACCGGGGTCACTTTACCCCTGGGAAAAGAACCCCCACTACCCACTGAATAGGAGGCTGGATCAGCCCCAGGGCTGGTCTGGGAATTTTGGAGAAAGGAAAAATTTCTTGCCCCCGGGAATCAAACCACAGAATGTCAGATAAACATGTACTGCTTCCTGATTGCATCTGGTCTTACCTGTAACATTGTAAGAACTGCCACACAAACCAAAACAGCTGCACACAGGTGACATTTGCATAAACTACAGCAAAACGGAATCTTACAAATTAGCCATTACAAATTTCCTGCTGCAACATTCATTGACACTTTATACTTCATAGTACTTAAAAACAGATCAGATTATACAGCACTTAATGAACAGACTGGTGATGCACGCATTGTAAGGGATGCAGAATGCAGATGTTGTGGCCTTGACTTTTCTACCCCAAGAAACTGAGGGAACTTTAGTTAGGATAGCCGTTTACAGGCCAGACTTTGAACATGGGACTAGCTGCATAAAGCAGGAGTGCTGTGACTGTTGTGCAACAGTCACAGTGGCTTGTGTACTCCACTGTGACATGTCCAGAAAGTTGAAAAGGCAAACTGTCCAAACCATCTGCAAACTACTTTCAATAAAATCACTTCAACAAAACAAAACATTAAAAATCCGTTCGTCTAAACACAAACTGGACATCATTAAACTACACTATGAATGCATGTGGGAAATACAGACATAGCTCCTTGTATACTTAACCACGGCAGAGATTTATCTCTTCTCTGAAGCATCAGATCGGATTTGGAGCTCTTTCCCCAGGGGTAATGCGGCCGGGGCCGAGGCTGACCACTCACCTCCATCTAGTGCCGAGGTTAAGAATGAGTGGGGTTTGTGTCCACTCACACGTAGGCCTCCATGGGGTATATAGGGAGAACTGTATCTTTGTTAATCCTTAACCACGGCACTATATGTCTGCGAGTGGCCTGTTTCACGACCCGGCCACTTTACGCACTGGAGGGGTGACTGGGTGGATCCTAGTCAGTCTAAGCGCTTAGGAGAAAGGAAAAAAAATTCTTGCTCTGCCAGGAATTGAACCCAGATTCCTTGTTTTAGACCATGGCCTAGTCACTATACCGACACAGCCAAAGAAGTTGCAGCTTAAACGCGCACATAAATTTTACAGCGATTTCATGCTTGTTTGTTGGGGAGCCTATACTGACATACCTTTAATCATACAGGTTGTGCCACAAGAGATGCGATCATTTACGTCAGGCCTCAGCGATTTAACCGCAGGTCAGTCACTCTATGGATGCGGCAACCTAGCAGAAAAGATCTGGCAGTGACACCGCCTGACCCGATCTACAAACAACCCTACACCTCAACACGCAACGCGAAGCGTCCTTCTCTTGTCAAAGCCTCTTCTGACCTTGGCTTCGTTTCGTCTGAACCTCTCACAAGACAACCCACGCCACTGCTCTCAACAGTTCGCAATACTTAAGAATCAATCTAAAACTTGGCAACATCGCCAACAGAACTGGTTTTCCCCCGTCTTTCTCCTCCAGGAGGCTGGTTTGGCTCGAGCATCTACCTTTTCATTTTCTTCCAACCCCCCTCCGGGCACATACAATATGGCGGCGGTACATCATTAAAACATTCCACATAATATTGTGGTCACAACACAAAATCTTACCTTTGCTTTGGGAGTAGAGTTGTATGCATCCAGAATGTCATCTCCGTGGTCTGGATCCCTAATACTGGAGTTAAGGACATTCCCAGTAGTTACTATTACCACGCAGACTTCTCAATACGAAAAATTCAATGGTCACTTCTTCCGCTAGACGTAGACATACGACTGTATCACGAACAGACGAAAACTGCGTGGGATGCACGCATGGTACATGAAGTAACGAGTATTCATTCGCAGTTTGTCAAGGTAGCTGAAACTGGATCCGAACACGACGCTCACGAATCGAAGTCCGACTAGCCACGTGCCAACTCGCTCAGAACAACGCTACAACTACGTAATAAGCCAGTACTCAACCCGACGCAAAATACCTGTACTCTTTCGTTCAAAGGCTACTGACTGGCAAATTCTTGAGTACAGGGCTAAGAAAAAAAAATCATTACCACGAACGCTCAGGCAAAGAAATATCGCGTTACCGTCATCTGACAACCCTTCCCTGTCCGCGCAGTATCTCCTACAGAAAGACCAAAATAAAGAAAACACATCACATCCAACCGTTGTTTAAATTTCTTTGTTACGCCCGTCCTTTACAGGTGCCGCGACAGCGTAATCGGTATAGTGACTACGCTACGGGCTGGACGAAAGGAATCATTCGATTCCCGCCAAAGGTACGAGTTTTTCTCTACTCCAAAACGTTCAGACCAGGTCTGGGGATCACCCAGCCTCTACTCAATGGGCACCGCGGGCGCTTTCCCTGGTGGTAACGCGGCCAGGGCGTGAAACTGACCACTCATCTCCATCTACTGTCGTGGATGGAGCTGTATCTCCACTCCTCCATATGCCTTACCGACATGCACACGGACTTTACCTGTTCCTTTATACTAAATACTTGCTTTACCCATTAAAATAAACATATGAGTAACACGAATCTAGGCTATCTGAATACTGTTCGTGGTTTTCCTCAGGTCCTCCAGGCAAACGCTGTAACAGTACCCTAAAATTTGCCCACACAACCGCACCCATTCCAATCCCACTACTGGACACCTGTAATAAAACACAAAAAATTACCTGAGCGAGTTTTACATTCACAGTATTGGAGAACGAACCCTATAGTGTTTCAAACCAGTAAGCCCGACAATACCAAAACACTACTGTCCAAAATTTAAATTTCTCGCTTAGCAAGTCTCTCAATAAACTATATTTATGCCTTAAGCGTCAACACCGACGTACAGACAGACTGGCGGCCCTCCTAGTCATACTATGAAATAACTACTCTCGACACTGCAGGGTACATGAACGCGTGAAGTTTGCATACAAAATTACTAACTCCACAAATTCCAATTTTGCAATTACTAATTGTACAAATATTTATCAAACACTGTATACAAAGGATACGCAGACTCCTTGCCCGAATATATGACTAGCGTGTTCTCAAATGACCTTGACGACTGCTGGTGGGGTTGGGGCTGCAGCTCCTGCTTCTTGCCGAACTCTTTGCGTTCCATCTGAACGAGCGTATCCAGAGTGGGGCCGGCACCCCTCAGGTGCGACACGCTGAAGGCCATCCATACCTCCACCAATTCTTCCTCGTCTATACCGTTCGAGATGCATATTTCCTCGCCTGCAATAAATAAAACCCGTCCTAAATGCATCGACAATACATTTCTACACATTCCTTGAATTCCGCCTGTTGCTGCTACCTTAGCAGTTTCACAACCTCTGCAGTTGCCTACCGCGTTACTTTCTATTTGAGCTGGTTGAACAGTATCTTCTATTCCGTGATTTCAGGCTTCCGCCTCGATGTTGATGAGATCTGCGCTCTTCTGGGATATTACGCAGCGTCGAGCGGTAATTCTTTACCGACGTTTCGGGACCGATACGTTGTCCCGAAACGTCGGTAAAGGATTGCCACTCGACGCTGCGTAATATCCCAGAAGAGCGCAGATCTCATCAGTATCTTCTCTTGGCTATTATGCAAAGACATAACGGGTTCCTCTGCTACTCCAAAATGAAAAAAAGAAAAAGCCCTTGTAACTCGGCGGAATCGTAACTACTTACTAATAAAATCTGCGGTCTTCTGGGGTATTACGCGGCGCCGTGTGGTAATTGTTTACCGACGTTTCGGGACAACGTATCGGTCCCATCTTCACGGGTCAAGAGAGTAGGCTCCAGAAGACCGCAGATTTCAACATCATCGCGGCGGAATCCTGAAATCAACGTTACTTGCTAATACTTTCGTCCCCGCCAAAAACCTGTCGAAGAAAATACGGAGTTCTCAGCACAAGCAAGCACCTCCAGTATAAAATTTGAACAAATGAAGTCTACCCGGTTTTCGAGTTGAGATGACACTGCAAAAAAGCAGCTTTGTTGCGGTAGAAACCCCAACGCTTGCGGAAAAACTGCACTGGGCATCAAATGTCTCTTCCCTGGAATGTATGAAATATTTTTCGCTCCGACAAATATTTCACGAGTTACAACCGACATGCATGCTAAAACATATGCAGGCTTCTTGGAGCCCGTTTGTGTGCCGACTTTTAATCAAAGCTGAAATGTGTCGACAAACTGAACTCCAAAGTATCTAATTACACAACAAATCGCTCAATGGCTTTCTTGCTGTTACACGTGGAAGGAGATGCCAGCGCCAACAATTCAGTGTAATGTAGTTTGCCAGTTAGTCCATGGGTTATGCTGGATTCATCCGCAGATTTTCTGCTCGAGTCAGTTCAACCGCTGCAACTGAACACATCAACATTGCGGCGGAAGCCTGAACGACGATATCAACATGCGATTGGCATTAATTTCTGGAAGTTAATACGTAAGCAGAGGTTGTGTACGTTACGTCTGTCGGGCACGCCATAAAAAATTCAGACATGTCTGTGCCCCCTCTCCCCTCAATTTTAACTTCTGAACCAGATGGCCGATTTTCATACAACTGGGTACGAACATATGCCCCTGGTAGGCACTCCAACGCCGTAATTTTTTATTTCCTACGGAGGGTAATAACAACATGGCGGCAGCACGAACTGCGATGAGGGAGCGACATTAGCGTCGCTTAGTTTCAGATCCTAAAATGACGTATGGTAAAAGAACTTGCACCTTTTCTTACGGCAATATTTTTGTAACACGGCAGAACGTGGCAGCTGGTACGCAGATCACAAACGTACCTACATATTAGTCCTCATTTTATCTGACAAATATCGTTTGTCATTTCCGCAGTGCATGTGGGCGATCGACGAGTAGGCTTCGTTAATACAATAAACTGGCCGAGAGAAGTTGGCAAACGATAATAGTCGGATAAATAATGACCCCACATAAAAAATACTGTAGCAAAAAATTCTGAAGATGGTGACCATGCGAACCTATGATGTTGTCCGACAAATTGTTATTAACAAAAATAAAATAATAATACTAACGTATGCAAGCTCGAAATGTATGCAACAGGGAAGTGGCCTTTCACGGTTAGGTCCATAACACCTGGTCCTATGAATACCGAGATTATTTTGGTAGCTCCATCATCGTTATGGTCATCCAGTCTTTTTTCACGTTGTATTCACCGTGCATCTTGTTAACCAATTAAAAGATTTAGAAACCAACATATGCACTATATTCTCATAAGTCTTTGTTATCCCCTCAGTAATGGTATGACAATCACAACAGACATTCCATTCCTCACATTTGTTTCTAACTCTTTTAGGTCCGTAAGGCCTGTTCCAAGAATCGCAACTTATCTTCGTTGCTCCATAATTATGTCGGTCATCTGAAGTCTTTGCTATCTCTTCAATAACAGAATGACAATCACGAAAGGCAATCTCTTTCCATTCCCTACAAGCATTTTTCAAACTCTTTGTATTCCTGTGTCTTTCTTGGCTCTTCTGGAATGTTACGCAGCGTACATATTTGCCGACGTTTCGGAACCTATCGGTCTCCCATCTGCTCGACCCTTGAAGGTGGGACCAAAATTCAGTGCAATTTATTTTATACACATGAGCTAGTAGAAAGTGAGTAATTAAAATTTATCCAAAGTACTCAGAACCAGCACATTATTATAATTATTATTATTACCCCCTCTGATTTGGATGTCTTAACTCTTTAAAGGTAATACATTTACATCTAAAATTACATGGTACATTTTTATCAGTTCATTTAGTTTAACAAGTAACTACTTGTCTCAAAAATTTAAAAATTTGGAGAGGAGTCCTAGTCTATCTTCAGAGCCACAAGTTGTAGCTTTTCCTACAATGAAGAAGACTGACACAGTGCACATACTTTCACAGCACACACATAAATGTAATTTCATTTATGCCTGTAAGAAAAGTGCTGATTTTCACAAAACTCATAAGTTCTCAAACAGAATTATGTTTAGATCTCTTATACCAACCTTTACCATAAATGAATAATGAATGTTGAAAGTGTCGACTTTCACATAACTCACAACGAATGAATGAATGAATGAATCAGTCAATAAAGTTTCTGTACCAAACTCTATGTACATCATATGAAAATGTAGAAAATGCAGGCAAAATTTCATTCATGCCCTGAAGTAAAGCTTTTGATTGCACATATTTTCACAAAACTCACACCTGCTCGATGACACTGCATGGTGATGTTCTATACCAAATTTCACTCACATCACATCAAGAAATACGTACATTATGAGGGTAAATTCAATTATAACTTGAAAAAATATATGACTGTCACTGTCCCAATTTTCACGAATTCAAGCCTGCTTGACAACCTTTTGTAAAGAACTCATTTCATCATGAAATCAGTTTCATGACGATCCAATGAACACTTAATTCGCTGATACCACTAGGTCACAGATGGACAGTCTCCAAATAATTCCTTTTTTATTTCTTAAAGAATGCCTAAAAAAGGACTGAACACCAAACTAAAAGATCACCATTAATATAATATGTCTAAAGACAACAAGTTCTTCCACTACTACTAGCTTTCATGCCAGCATCCCGTACTTTCACAACCAGTCACTACATTAACTGAGTTCTTCCCATTGTTTCACCATATTCATTAGTCCACAATACCTGAAAATGTGTCAACAATATGATATACCTTATTTTTATCCATCACATCCTCCAGATTCACCAGCACAATGTTATTTCAGTTCCTTGTAATTTGACACACATGTCAAGCAAAGTCTAAACATTCATTCACCATTTATCAATGCATTATGTGGCATTAAAGCACCAACAAATTATTCGCTGTCTCAACTTAACCAAACAAACTTACATCAGAATCGCTACCCTCTGAACTTCCTGCCAGTTTCCCGCATTCTCTATGATGTAGAAAAATAAAAGGCCTTATGTGGAGACTATGTCCATCCAGCTGTGATCTAGTACCATCAACTAAACTCCATGCTGGGCTTTCATATGTTACTTGAAGATGTGAATGATTTTTTAACTGTACTTCACATATCTCTTGACTTATCTGGGTGAAAGTAGGTATAGGGTATCTCTATGTAATGCCACTGAGCAATTATGGATTCTGTGAAAATCAGTGCAGTGAAAGCCAAACATTATGTATGGCCATAAATGGAATTTTGCTAATATTTTCTACATTTTCATCCTGTTTGAATAATATTCAGTAAATAAGATGTCCACAAAAACTTATAGGGTGATTGTGAGTTTCATGAAAAGCGGCACAGTGAAAACCATACTTTACTTGGAGGTGTGATTGAATTTCTTTCTGCACTTTTCCACATTTATTGTCCAATTTCAGTGAAATCTGGTATGAGAGATCAGCACATGATGCTGATGAGTTTGTGATTTTTGTAACATTGGCACAGCAAACACCATATTTTTCTTATGGGCATAAGTTACATTTATGCATGTACCATAAAACCATAAACCTTCTGAAATGACTTCATAGTCTGTGCACTGTGTCATGGAATACATCATTTGCAATCCTGCTCTCTTGGCACGGCTATTCTCATCACCCTTGTTCAAAATATGGAAACAAAATGTGGACTTTGGGCTTGAGGCATATCACAGTTAAAAAAACAATCTGCTCCTGCAATGACAGAGATTAGCTCAATCTAATGGACTCAAAATAGCGTGCCTCATATTGTTATGTTTTACCTGTTCACAGAAGCAGAGCCAGCTTCTAAAAGTTGTCTTAAACAAAAAAGACAAGACAAATGAAAAATAACAGCAAGGGCAATGTTTATACAGTCATATAACTTTAGCATATATATTTCAATATATAGGTTATGATAGACCCATCATCAGACTTCAACTATCAACACACAAATGACAGAAACATGTTTCAGCTCACATTCAAAAATATTATGATGTTTCAGTTCTGAAGACGATCCACCCAATTATGCAGCTGTGCATACATGAACACTGTACAGCAAAACTAAAATCATTAGTGCCAGTCCAACCAGCACACACAGGTTAGTAAGCATACCACACCATGCTGCCAGAACACAATTTTGGGACTTAATGATAATACAATACCTACATAAACAACAAACTTGACCATTAACCCTTTAAAGCCTTTAAATTAACCTGAATTACATTTAAAGATTCAGTTTGTACAGCACTGTCCACCTTACAAAAAAATCATTGGTTAACACTGTACAGGGAAATAATCACTGAGGAATCTGTTTCACTGAGATGACACTGCACCAATGGGTAATTGGATCTCGATGTTTTGAAGCAAGACAGTATCCTTATCTTCAAAAGACCCAACACAGTGTCATATCCCAGAAGAACGAAATCCTTAGCTACACTGCTGTGAAGTCCTCAAAACTCACAATCACTGTTTGTTCCAAGAGCCATACGAAACACCGAAATATACCCATCGTGCAAAGAGTGGCTGTTCCGTATTTTAAACGTGGCCGTTCATAGAGTAACCACTGGGGTTTACAGGGTTAAGGTAAACTACATGCATAGCAAAGGAAGTAAATATCAAGAAACACACAACCACACTTTACAAAAACTATACTACATGCATATGGCAAAATAGCACCACAGATCAATATAACATATGAATAATAGGATATTCGTAATTTACAGACATTCTAAATCAATTTTAATTAGTTTTCCAGAACATTACAGACTAGGAGTAGAAAATTTTTCAACTCCATTTTTATGTCACGCGTCCTCATCAATGGATACCAGGGCTCTTTTCCTTAGTGAAATGTAGCAAAGGCGTGAAGATTACATGCACCTCCCCCTATTGCCAAAGTTAAGACTGATATGTCTTCATGATGTGCAGAGGAATAAATTTATCTTCACCTTTTTATCTTATTTAACAGAATGGTTTATTACATGTAGTATTGTATAACAGAATGGATCCATCCCAAAATCTTAAAACATCTTAAATTAAACAACACATACTTATACATGTGCTTCTGAACTTCACTCCACTGTTGATGACTAAGATATGGTATGATGGAAATCTGCATAATGAAATATATACAAAAACCACAATATGACCATATAAATATTTGTTCTGCTGTGATTTTAACGTACAAAACAGTACACTACAGCTGCAATTAAGGTAACTGAAAAAGTTCTGTAAGTGTATCGATTGATGATCAACTCTTTTCAAGCACTTAAATATCAGACATTTTATGGCACCTAAAGGTTTATTACTCTCCTTGCAAGAACCTGCCACTTGTCCCTATCCAGAGCCAGATAAATCGAGTCTACACACGGTCCTATCTTTAAGATAATTTGATATTATCCTCTCATCTATGGCTAAGTTTTCCAAGCAGCCACTTTCCTTGAGGTTTTCACATGAAAACCCTGCAGGCATTTCTCTTCTCCCCCACATGTGCCATACACCATGTAACAATTGATGTACAAATCAGTCACACTGCGTCACAATTTTTCCAGTTTTATCACAGCCGGCATTACTGTAAAATGATCCCCTTCCAAAGAATGTAACTATTGGCATATTCCAAAATGAGAAAGCCTGTCTGAATGTACTGTTAAATCTACTTCTAATACACAACATTTAAAATCAGTAACAGGTTAGGGGTTTAGGCAGTTCAGAATGACTGGGAAGATGTACTGTGTTTTCTTGCCATGAAACGCTTGCAATATTACACAAATGAATAACAATTACCTAATGCCATTGAAAAGTGGCATAACATATTTCTCTTCAACAACTTAACTAAATGATTTTTCATTCAGTGACACTTGCTGATACTATTATTTCTTTAATTAAAGCAATATTTATAAGTGAATATGCAAACGTAATCACAATATAGGCCTTCCGTTTACTGTGTGTCTTTTGAGAATTATTGCCATATTATATTATGATTTCTAAGACAACAGCAACAGCAGATCAGTCTTCAGCAAACATAAAGAGAACAGCAAATGTAATCCACGAAGGTTTAAATCTTCAGGTTTTGCATTAGTGATGCACTCACATCACCACTGCCAACATACTTTGGGTATCTGTATGCTAGCAGCCATAAAGGATGGCAACAATGATAGCACTGTTGTTATGGATGCTGGCAATGCATATTCAACATGAATTCCATTACATGCAAAAGAAATACATGGGCACAAATAAAGTTATATTATATTTGCACATTCACTCATAATATATTACTCATTAAACAAATAAGTCTTTTAAGATGCTGTTGAATAAATAAAGGAAAAGTTACTTTTGCCACCACTGCACATCAGTTCCAAAATTTGAAAATCTTCATAGTGCTGGTCACAAAACAACTGCGCCTATAAATTAGAAACATATCCCTGTAGAGCTTCACTCAACACATACGTAACATACAGCTTCCTACCAATTCAATAAAATGTACAGGTATCCCTGCGCATAATTAAGCACCATACCATGAGGATGTATATGAAAGTGGGCATATAGCTCCAAACATTAACCTCAGCAACTGATAGAGGTGAGTAGTCCAGCTTCATGCCCCAAGACACATTCCCCCAGAGAGAGAGAGTACCCACTGAATACAAGGCTCAGTGGGCCTCGTAATCAGTTTGGATGCTTTGGAAGACAGAAGAATCTCCTGTCCCTGTGGGAATCAAACACCGACTCCTTGGTCATCCTGTTCCTAAGCTTGCAAACTATACTAAGGTATGCCAGCTCCTGCATCACTAACACTCCATGGAGCAGAGTCCTTTTTGAGAAACTAACAGGTCATCAGCTAGTCAAGAAATTCCCTGCGTTTTATGAGCCATATCAATCCAGTCCATGGCCCCCCCCCCATCCCACTTCTTGATGATCCATTTTAATATTATTCTCCCATGTAGCTTCTGCATCACTTCAGCATAAATTTAAATAAAATGCCAACATGGTTAAGAACATCCAAAACCGCGATTAAACTTCCAAATTCGAGTCCCCGATTATTTCAAGCAAATGTAATTATGGTGCACACTCAAGAAAGGAAGCAAGATAAATAGCTTCACTTCGTACATGCATGTCACATATGACCTAGAAAGTAGTAAAATCTCTCAGATATATTCATAAGGTAACCCGTGCACATTCCAAAAAAATGTTTTCTCTCAAAGGTTTTATATAAATAATAATAATAATAATAAAAGGCCTGCCTCGCACGTGCTACCAAACTACACGGCGTCATATCCCAGATCCCGCCCTGATAATGTTGTATCTCATTCAGCACGTTCAAAAACTTATTTACTTGCACGGACAATTCATGCATCTTTCTAATCAATCAAACTGTGTGCATGTAATGCTGTTTAAAAAAAATAAATAATAAAAACCAACACACCTCTTGCCAATGTTGAGGACCTGGGGAAACTTGGTAAAAACCTTACCAAGCGAGATCATGTTGTTATAGTGGGAGGACCAGGAAACAGCCTGGATAGAAACTACCATAACTCAATTGAAAAGGACATCAACTTCATTGCAGAGAGGACAAGTAACACCAATGTTGGGTTTGTGGGCCTCTTGAGGAGAAATGACAAGCTGTGGATGGACAGGAAGGTGAGGAGCATGAATCTATGTCTTGAATGGGCCCTGATGGGGTGTGGCAATCCCACATTGGTGTTATCGACACTAACTGTATTGTGGGGGAAGAGTACACGACCCATGGCCTGCATCTGAATTCGCGGGGCAACAGGAAGCTTACGCTTCTTATTGCCAGGAGTTTGGGTGGTGATCATGTGTCGGGTATTAGCAGTATTCCTGTTATCACCCATGCAAGAGCCTCTCCTTTTTTAGCTTAAAAGCAAAAGCACAAAGGTGCTTAAAACTTATTGATTGTAATTACTTGGGCTTTAGAGAACAAAACAAACTGTAGATGCATCTACTTCTTGACATATCCTTCATCAAATATTAGGGGACTAAGAAGCAAAACTGATGAATTAATAAATTCTTTCAAAATTGATAACATAAATCCCCATATACTTTGCTTTACTGAGCATCACATGGAAGAACAGGACCTGCTGCACCTCACATTACCAGGTTATATACTAGGATCACGTTTCTGCCATAGGAACCTGCAGAGGGGAGGTGTGTGTATTTTTGTTCGAAAAGACCTGTATTTCAACAAAATTGATATCTCACACAACTCTAGAGAAAAGGATTTGGAAATTTGTGCACCTGAATATGACACTAAAGCAACCAAATTAATTATATTTTGTTTATACAGAGCCCCTGCAGGAGATTTTAATCAGTTTATAAATTGTCTAGATGATACTTTGAAACTCTTATATAAACCAAAAGCAGAATTTCTAATTTGTGGAGACATAACCACAGATTATCTCACTGAAAGCAACCGGAAAAAATAACTAGCCTCATTATTAACAACATATAACCTGTCACACACAGTAAATTTTGCAACAAGAATTCAAAATGACTCGAGTACTGCCACTGATAATATATTTGTGGATAACAGTAGGCTAAAGTCATCCTCTACATCTCCCCTAATAAATGGCCTATCAGACCATGATGCTCAATTTCTCACAATTAACAATATATATGCAACAACGAACAAAATTCCTTTCAAGCAAAAGACCAGATTAATAAATAATGAAACAATAACAAACTTTCAGACACTGCTAAAAAAAAAACATGAGAATGTGTTTATAAAGTTAAAGATACCAACTGTATGTTCTAATTCATTTCTTTGTACTTTCCTAAATATTTTCCAAGCTAGTTTTCCAGTTAAATACAAAAGTACAAACAACATAAAAAACGAATGGATTACACAAGAATAAAAATATCCTGCAAACATAAAAGGAGTCTATACACCTTCACTAAGAAAATCAATGATCCAAAATATAAAGCACATTACATACATATTGTAGAATCCTAAAAATTTATAAAAGAAGCTAAGAAGCAACACTACAACAGACTTATAGCAAAATCTAACAATAAAATAAAAACAACTTGGAACATTATAAAGAAAGAGACAGGAAAAGTACATTCCATGGAATAGGTGCCCTCCTTGCTTATGAACAATGAAGAATGGATCCAAAAAATGTGGCATGCTCAATACTTTCTTTCTAACAATTACTGAAAAATTAAACATACAGAAAGTACATGCTGTCTCAGCTTTTAGAAGATCCGTTTCCAGGAAACTTCCCTAGCATGAAAACAATCCCAATTAGCGAGGCTGAAATTAAAAGTATAATACATTCCCTTAAACCAAGAAAATCATCAGGTTATGATGAAATAATAAGTAAAATCTTAAAAGCTTGTGCATCTCTCATTAGCCACCCATTAAGCTACATTTGTAATCACTCACTACATACAGGTGTTTTCCCTGATCATCTTAAAATTGGGGTAGTAAAGCCACTATACAAGAAGGGAGACAAAACTAGTATGACAAATTATAGGCCTATTTCCTTATTAACTGTTTTTCTTAAGTATTTGAGAAAGCTATGCACAGTAGGTTAAGCCAACATCTACATACTAACAACTTACTGGTCACAGAACAGTATGGTTTTAGGAAAGGTATAGCAACTGAAAATACTACCTTCAGACTAACAGATAATGTATTTACATCTGTTAACCAAAAAATGCACATTGAGGAATTTTCTGTGATTTGGCAAAGGCTTTTGTCTGTGTAAATCATGAAATTTTGTTGGCTAAATTACATTTCTATGGCATTCGAGGAGTAACGCTGATTGGTTCCAATCCTATTTAACTAATAGAAGACAGAAAGTAGAAATAAAATCACGTAATGCAACTCAAAACGTTTTCTCTGGTTGGGGTACACTGAAACATGGAGTTCCCCAAGGATAAATTATAGGGCCTTTATTATTCATAATATATATAAACGACCTTCCTCGGAAAATAAATTCCATATCAAAACCAATACTTTTTGCTGATGACACTAGGGTCATAATATATAACAGAAATTTAGGAGATTTCTGTACAGTGGCAAACTTAGTTCTCATTCGTATGATTGAATGGTTTACTGCTAATAAGTCAGTACTAAATCTTGATAAAACAAATATTATGAAATTTATAACAAATAATTCACCACACTGTGCATTACATATTGATTATACAGGAAAGTATATAGAAGAGACAATAAACACAAAGTTTCTTGGTTTACAAGTTGATAACCACTTAACTTGGAAGAATCATATTGATCAAAAGGTTCCTAAGTTAAGTGCAGCATGTTATGCAGTTAGATCAATGTATCATATCAGCAACATCAACACTCTTAAATCAATTTATTTCGCATACTCTCATTCTATTATAAAGTATGGAATAATTTTTTGGGATAATTCCTCCAACAGTAAGAAGATATTCACCTTACAAAAGAAAATCATCAGAATTATGGTCAGTGCACAACCAACAACTCTATGCAGAAGTCTGTTTAAAAAATTAAGAGATTTTACCTATTCCATGTCAATATATATTTTCATTAATGAACTTTATTTTAAACACTCAAGAAAATTTTCAAACAAATTCGTCTATAAACAGTATAGGCACCAGGAATAAGGACCACCTGCATAGACCAAATGCCAACCTACTTTGTTTTCAAAAAAAGTACAGTCTATGCCGGTATCAGAATTTTTAACAGACTCCCTCTGAGTCTCATAAGTCTTAAGAATGAAAATACAAAATTTAAAGTAGCATTAAGAAAATACTTAAATACACACTCCGTTCTCTCAGTAGATGAATTTTTTTATGTATAAAGATGATTCACAGCGAGGTATGTAACACATTTATAGTGTTCAAATGTAAAATTCTATAGTCTGTATAGCTGTATATTTGTATATTATGACTTATTCCACATCCAGTTGTCACTTTGACAGACTTATGGATCCATGGAATGTATGTATGTATGTACTGGGCATACATACATAGAACACACATACGTTTCAGTTAGGTGATTAAAAAATGCTGCCGCTACAGAAATGATTTTATACTTGGCAATTACCAAAACGCTGCAGCACTCTTTAACGGTGATAAGAATTCTGAAGTTTTGGAAAAACTCTCACATGCTTTTATGTACAATTAAAATGCCTTATAACAACAAACTCACATTTGTTTATAACTTCCTCAGGTACATTATTAACACCAAGGTACGAAAACTGCTGTTTCAAAGTCTCCTTCCTCACCATCTTGGCACTTCATGAAAACCCGCGAAAATGTATGCACAAAGCCGCGCATGACTTTGACCTTGACTTTCCATTGGTTAATGAATTTCAAGGTGCCGCATGTACTATTCGAAACAAAGTTTGCTAGACATAATATGGGCTTACCTAGAGGTTGAAAATAATAGCCAATTATCAGTGGTATACTTAAAATTCTACGTATTGCACATGCATGCATAAACAAAGCCCAACGTCACTGCCAACGCCAACATGACAAAGTGGTCAGAAGCTTACACGGGACCAAAGCATTCATTACACTGCGCAGACGCAACTGCCTGCGAGCTTAGCAAGAAAGACGATCTATTCAGCATGTGCATGCAACGATTCATGAAAGAAGTGACTGCAGTGGTACACTAGTATAAAAAATAGGCAGTAGTATGTTGGTACAAACTATACAGAAAGATTTCTGTACGTAAACGTAGTTATTTAAATTAACTTCAATGTCACTTTACAACATAATATGAGATTTCTTTCGTCTTCACACGACACAGAAAAGCTACAATTGGGAGTGTTTGCACTAAATCAAGGAAAATATTGTTTAATGGCTAATAATATTTATGTTCATTAGTTTCGTAGCCTCGTCAAATATTCAGGTCCTGCTTGGAACGCAAAATTTTGGTGAATTAGTTACCACATTTTGAAAAATGACATTGAATTAATTTAGAATACTGCCGTACAATGGGCTGAGTCATCACGTTTATGAGTATAATTAAAGCTGGACCTAACGACTGCTTGTAACTGGCACGTCAAATAGTTTGTCATGATTTCCAAATTTGCGGTCATGATTTAGTGTGCACTTTTTTTTTTTTAGCTTTAAGCGTTCGCGCCACGGATGTCAAAATAGCCATTTTTGACTTGGAGAGTAACTTGTCTGAGTAATGCCCAAGATTGAATTGCAGTACGTATCTGCGAAAAGACTCGTTTTAATTTCCTTTATGAATTGAGCCACTTCAGTGATGCAGGATGGTTTTTAAATGTAGTCTGTTCACAATGAAAAAATACTTGTTTTTTTTTTTGGTAAATTAAGTCTAGTAATTTTTGTTCACCCTGTTGTAATAAAGGCCATCCAAAACCCGTTTTTTAATAAAATTTTTCTTACTATTTACTAACTAACAAACTTTATGGACCAACCACAGGTCTTCTGCAGATGTTAGTATTTGGTAGTCAAGAATTTAGCACCGTAGGGAGCCTGCAGCTTCTTTACCACATTCACAGTAGCCAACCCTTAGTCACTGTTCCAATTCAAATGATTCATTCCAAACCCTCCCACCCTATTTAACCTCCATTTCAATATCATCCCAGCAACACATGGGTCTTTCAATTGGTCTTCAGGTTTTCTCACCAAAACTTTGTGTGCAGCTCTTTTTTTCCCCCACTGCTTGCTATATGTGCTTATATCTTATTTGATTTTATCAATCTAATAATAATGAGCAAGAAGTATGAATTATGAAGTACCCCATTTTGCAGTTTTCTCCAACCTGTTGCTCATTCTTACCTTAGATTCAAATATGGTCTGCATTTTGTACTCAAAAACCTTGAGTCTGTTTTCTTTCCTGAACATGGCAGGCTGATTTTCACACCTATATAAAACAGAAGAAAATTTAATTTATGTATTTCCACCTTTATTTCTTAGAAGACAGTAATAAAAATCTTCCTAATCTATCAGGCATTTTCTAAATTTAATCTGCTATCAGTTTTTCCATAAATGTAATTTTTATTTTTTAGTGACATTCCCAAATATCTGAACTTTGTCACGTTTGTGAGTCTGAGCTTATCTTTTTATTATGATTTTGTTTTACATTCCTGTGATGAGACACAAATGTATCCTTGGTTTTGTCAGCATTTACTTTTACTGCTGTCCAAAATAACTTTGTGTTTTGCTCTTTTGTGAATGTTTTTAGTTTCTAACTTACCAGTAACTTACTTGAAAGTATATCTACTGAAAATGCTACCTTCAGACTAACAGATAGTATATTTACATCTGTTAACCAAAAAATGCACATTGGAGGAATTTTCTGTGATTTGGCAAAGGCTTTTGTCTGTGTAAATCATGAAATTTTGTTGGCTAAATTACATTTCTATGGCATTCGAGGAGTAACCGCAGATTGGTTCCAATCCTATTTAACTAATAGAAGACAGAAAGTAGAAATAAAATCACGTAATGCAACTCAAAACGTTTTCTCTGATTGGGGTACACTGAAACATGGAGTTCCCCAAGGATAAATTATAGGGCCTTTATTATTCATAATATATATAAACGACCTTCCTCGGAAAATAAATTCCATATCAAAACCAATACTTTTTGCTGATGACACTAGGGTCATAATATATAACAGAAATTTAGGAGATTTCTGTACAGTGGCAAACTTAGTTCTCATTCGTATGATTGAATGGTTTACTGCTAATAAGTCAGTACTAAATCTTGATAAAACAAATATTATGAAATTTATAACAAATAATTCACCACACTGTGCATTACATATTGATTATACAGGAAAGTATATAGAAGAGACAATAAACACAAAGTTTCTTGGTTTACAAGTTGATAACCACTTAACTTGAAGAATCATATTGATCAAAGGTTCCTAAGTTAAGTGAGCATGTTATGCAGTTAGATCAATGTATCATATCAACAACATCAACACTCTTAAATCAATTTATTTCGCATACTCTCATTCTATTATAAAGTATGGAATAATTTTTTGGGGTAATTCCTCAACAGTAGAAGATATTCACCTTACAAAAGAAAATCATCAGAATTATGGTCAGTGCACAACCAACAACTCCTATGCAGAAGTCTGTTTAAAAAATTAAGAGATTTTACCTATTCCATGTCAATATGTATTTTCATTAATGAACTTTATTTTAAACACTCAAGAAAATTTTCAAACAAATTCTCTATACACAGTATAGGCACCAGGAATAAGGACCACCTGCATAGACCAAATGCCAACCTAGTTTGTTTTCAAAAAAGTACATTCTATGCCAGTATCAGAATTTTCAACAGACTCCCTCTGAGTCTCATAAGTCTTAAGAATGAAAAGACAAAATTTAAAGTAGCATTAAGAAAATACTTAAATGTACACTCCTTTTACTCAGTAGATGAATTTTTTGTGTATAAGGATGGTTCATAGTGGGTATGTAACACATTTATAGTGTTCAAATGTAAAATTCTATAGTTTGTATAGCTGTATATTTGTATATTATGATTTATTCCACATCCTGTTGTCACTTTGACAGACTTATGGATCCATGGAATGTATGTATGTATGAACAGCATAGACCAGAAGTTGATGTATACCACTTGAATTCCAATCGCTTGGTATTCTTGTGTGTGTGGGTGTATAGTGTCAACTGAGTGACTGCTGTCTGCCTTGCCTAAGCGATTACAAGCAAGGATATTTGTAATGTATGAAAAAAGATCCCTTTTTTTTAGACGCAAAATTTCCTGTTTTATGGTGCAGTGGGACTTGTTGCACAACGTTTCATCTGTCCTGTTTGCAAGTGAGTAAGAGAATAATTGTTGTATTGTTATTGTGATTCCACACATAAAAATGTGTCTTGTATGAAGGAGTTGCAGACATTCCTATTTGCTCCTTGAGATCTGTACCTACACCTGAAGTAGCCAAGATGATGATGTCTCCTGAAAGAGAACCCAGCGTTCTCAAGATTACACACAGTGGGTCCCTGAACTTGGGGACTGTTCATCTTGGTGTTATTTTAATCAGTAATTTAGTGGAGAGCATTGTTGAAATGGTATTCAATTTATCTGTGGAAGTTAGTTTACTGTAAAAGGATAAGCAGATTTTTGATAGAGATTTTCATGGCTGAGTGTTCCACTGGTTTGTTAACTGTACAAGACTCATCAATGTGGTGAGAAGGACGTATTTGGCAGTCCTAAAGAGCAACATGGTCAAGTCATGCAAGGAAATCTCTGACACTCCAACATAAGCTGTTAAGAACAGGACATCTATGGTAGTGCTATGGAACGTCTTTTGTCTTCTCATGATTGCAAAAACAGTTATAAAAATTTTTTCTCAATTTTATCCTGATATTTCTACTTGTTACATTGAAAAATGGTATTGCAAGAGCAGTTGATGCTTGCTTCACTTGTTATCATGATGCTGAAATATAAATTTAAATCATATGCCTCCCTCACTCTTGTTGGGACAGTATTCCCCTTAATACCATGTCTGGCCTAATGGTTATTGTTTCATTATGGTTAATTGAACCCAGACCAAATATATTCTTCTGACA
The DNA here is from genome assembly GCA_021186555.1 of Reticulitermes speratus. NCBI lineage: Eukaryota > Metazoa > Arthropoda > Insecta > Blattodea > Rhinotermitidae > Reticulitermes > Reticulitermes speratus. Next base: position 32,389,923 of record JAJKFL010000001.1, on the reverse strand, counting down.
ATCCTGTTATATGTAGACGCCCTTCATGTGGTGCAGGCAGTGACCTCATGGTCCCTCCTCCTGATCTGTCTTTAAGTACTGTTCTTATGGAGACAGGGAGATAGTGATTTTACACTAAGTTAGTGGCTAGTGTTAGTGATGTAAACATTAGTGGGTTTTGAATGTCTAATATCTATCTAGTTAAGTTTTAATATTTCTTATGAAAGGGTTAAACAGGTTTTACAATGAAATGTCAAATATTGTGAAAATGTTTATTCCACAGACACAGTGCACAGGCATCTGGCTTGTGTTAAAATTACAATCTATTCCCCTGGCTCCTATCCCATCTTTTGTTCTGACCAAGTGTGTAAAAATAAGATACATGGTGGTGGAGGTTTAATAGCCATTCCTGCAGAGTTCATACCTCCAAATGCAGGTACAGTTTTGAATTGTGTGTGCAGAATATATATGGGTTGAAATTATAAACTATGTCAGATGTAGTTAACTTCTTGAAAACTGTTACTGCTCTCATGATTACAATGTGGGATTAGGAGTGGAAGAATATTTTGATGCTTACCACACTAAATTAATCTCATAAGGTAATGTAATGTGGAGTGAAGAACTCAAGTCTCTGTGACTGAGAGAACAAAATGTGGAATTTTGAACAAAACAAATTTTAAGTAAAATGCAGCAATTTCAGCATTTACGTCCAGTTGCAATGCAGTAAAAATTAATAGCCAAATAATTCAGTATTTATACTGCAAACATCATGATTAGGACAGAAAGTAATAGAAATTACAGTGATATTATGTGACATTATGATGGAAATTACCATGACTATCTTCATATTCTGAGGTTTGCAAAACATAAGGAAATGTATCTAAACAATTAAGTCTACCATAAATTGAGACCCTCCAAACAATCATCCTTCAAAAGTTTTGTATTCTTCTCTTTTAGACATACACAGAATTCTACAGTAATAGATCCAAAGCAATAAAATTTAACAGCATATTTCATTACATTACATTACATTACATTACAAGTTTGTTTCATTGCCACATTTACATACTTTTTGCAAATAAATTCCACTTATTTCCTAAATACTTGTTAAAAGCTTCAATAAGCTTCTAACTTTCAGAGCTGTAGTTAAGATCAAGTTGGGCGTTCTTTGGAAGAAGTTTTAAAAATGCTAATAGGATACCAAGAATTATAAAGATATATTATAAAAAATATTACTCCAGGATCTGATAACTTTCAAGTTCAGAATTTAGGTTTGCAATAAACTCGCGTGTTAATCCTGGATGCAACTCCATGTAAAAGCATAGCCATATTTCCCCCCCCCCAAAAAAAATAAAAGCAGGGCTTTTATTATCCTTAAAATGTTTGGAGAAAATAATGTTTGTTTTTTGTCATATAATGTGGACTGGGATAACATTACCAAGATTATGTGCACTTTACATAAATAACTTCATTATTCTCAACTTACTTGAAACAAAAGATGAAATTTCTTAAAATATGGCGATTATAACTTGAAAGTAATTATATTATTATTATTATGTAATCTTAAAATAATGCAATAAAAGAACAAAAACACACATCGGTGTATGAGAGAACTTATGAATAAGTCACCAACAGCCACCAATAAAAAAAAATGAAAAATGCAGCACAAATGAAAACTAAATTTTTTAAAAAATAGTAACCTTATATTGTGTATAAAGTAACTAAAACTTCATTACAAATCAAGTATGTGAAACGATCTGGAAAAGTATTATTCTACAACAGTTTCAACCCTCCTATTAAGATTCTGTTCTTTCAGGTTATGTTCACATATTCCCATCTGTGGTCAACACAGTGATTTGAATCCTTAAAGCTGTTTTATGCTATGGCTTGAAATCAACTGGTAAAATATAGGAATCAGTAAAAATTCGATTTTAAGCCACTCAAATGGTAGAATGGCTTCAAGGATTGAAGATGCTCTGTTCACTACAAATTATAACATATGAACTTATGTGAAAGAGTAGAAGCTGAACAGATTCACAAAGAGGACATATATTGTTACAGATGCTTATCTGATGAAAGTTTACTTTAAGCTACAGCACTTGTATTGCTCTCATCGTCTGCCAAGGTAACTGGAGATGCAATAGATTTCCTTCTTCTTGAGGGAGATGCAAAAGGTGAGTGTTTACTCATATTTTCCATTCCATTTTGAGCCTCAGGAACCACATTAGCCTATAAACATTAAACAAAATTCAGTTGTTCATTTCATGTCATGCACATAGATTAAATTATTCTCTTATACATGTTGGGAATTGTGCAGTCATATTCTGAAGGAACACAAAGGTATGCTTCGAATGTTAAATATAGAAGTGACCGGAGCAGAAAAGTAATAGAATGATGCACTCTGTGTATAAGTTGGTGACCCTGGAACATTATCAGTGTGATAAATGCGCATGAAAGGAATTGAGTGGCATTGTTCATTAGCACTCTTTCTGTTGATCTAATGTAGTAAGCCAAGCAAAATCTCTTGTATGATATATTCAAAATTTTATGGTTGTGTGGAATTCTAAACTCTATACAGGCATGTCACAAAAGTAGTAATAAATTGCTGTACCTCGTTCAATTATCCCTATCTATAACAGTTGTCCAGTGTTAGACTGGTTACTGGTTCTCAGTCACTTTTCACCATATTTGCCAGTTTACTGTGTCTTCAGTTGTTAATCACTCTTTCCACTTCCCTTTCCCACTTCATTTTGGGTTGTCCTCTTCCATTTCTTTCTTCTGGCAACCAGGTCAATATTTGCTTAGGCCATCTGTTATCTACCATGCTTAATACATGTTCATGTCATTTTAACATGTTATTTTACATTCTTTCCAGAATTGTTTGTTACTCCCATTCTTTCTGTAATTACTTCATTCCTTACTTTTAATGTTTGGATATTCTTGCAGCTCTTCTAAAAAATCAATTTCTATACTTAAAAGCTTTTTCTTTAACCTTTAATCCACTGTTCAAATTTCACAACCATAGCTTAAGATTCTTTCCACCACTGTGTAAAATATTCGTTTCTTTGTATTTAATAAACCATATTTATTCCAAAGTTGTTTTCTTGGCTTTCTCAAGTCTATTTAACACTTATTCTTTGCTTTTTCTCAAGTGTGTGAAAATGGATCCTAAGTGCTTAAAAGCTGTAGTGCCTTTAATTTCAATGTTATCTTATATTTTTATATTTTGTATGTCACTTCCTATATTTAGATATTCTGTTTAAGAATATTTACATTTAAACCACATCTCTCGTATTCTTCTATTAATTTTTTGTCATATATTCTGCATCTTCTTTATCCTGTGCTATAATTTGTGTCATCCACAGAAAGAGGATGTATTGTTTTGTCTCCTATTGGTAATCCCATATTTTAGCATTTCTTGTTCTGCACTTTCTAAATAAATCTTAAATGAGGTTGGTGATAATCCACATCCCTGTTTTAATCCTTTTGTTTTTCCAAAGCTTGTTGATACCATATTTCCAGCTTTCACTTGTACCTCATTATTTTCATACATTTTTTGTATAACTACAATAATTTCCTGTGGAATTTCCTTCTTCTGATCGCAAGGCACCAATTTACTTGGTACATGTCATAAGGTTTTTCCAAATCTACAAAAACCAAATTAATTAATTTATTTATTTATTTATTTTTGTTTTTATATAATTTGTTGAAGACAAAATATATTATCTAAACAAGATTTCCCTGTTGTTCTTCTTCTGATGCCTTTGTTTTTATCATATTCTCTATTTTGTCCTTTACTACTTTACTAAATCTCCCAATCGAATTTATAATACTTCTTCCTCTGTAATTGTTGCAATACTTTTTATTTCCTTGTTTATATATACAGCCTATATATGCAGAATTCCATTCTTGTAGAATATCATCTCCTGCTAGTATTTCATGAAACATGTCTCTTAACAGGGTTATTACATTTTTCCCTCCGTGTTTAAGTAATTCTGTTGGTATACCTCCTGGCCCTGCACTTTCTACTTCTTCTTTTACTATCATCTGGTTTGCTTCTGTTAAATTTTGTACTGGATCTGATTCTGCATAATCTTTCCTGTTTTCTTGTAGCAGCCCAATATCATGAAATTTTCAGTGTTCTAGTGTAACAAATCCATTCAGTTATACACAAGAATATTTGAGAGAGGTATCCAAAGTAATAACACAAGATGCTTTTCTGATGCACTGTTTTGGCAAAGACTATCTACATAATAGATTTTACATTCTCAAACACCTCATAACTGCTTACAGCAATTGTGTATAATAAAACTGGAAAAAAGAATGGAAATTTGCATACTAAACACACTTGTGAACATTTTAACATGCACAGGGCTTCTCTACCAGGTCAGTGTGTGCCAAATAATAAACATACTTGTAAAGTTTTTATGCAATTCTGAACACTGCAATGCCACCAAACTTCTAAAATCTGCTGATAATACATGCTTTGTATAAACATTTAGTAAAAGACATTACATTGCATTACGGTACATTACATTTACATTTTATTGATCCATCAGTTCACCTTAGGGCTCTGGGGATGAAACATGTCATATATCATAATTCATGATTAACATGGACTAACCTGCAAAGTAAAGATTGTTTTGTAGCAAAATTGATATGAGAAATGTAGCAGAGAACCAATTACAGTGAGTTCTTCAATAATCAACACAATCAGCGAGACCTTTATCAAGAGAGCCTTATATTTCTTAAATAAAGACCAAATATTACTGAAATTAAGGGTTCAGTGGTTTGTACACATCGCTGAAAACATGACTTGCTTGGTAGCATTAAATAAGATGATGGCAGGTGAAACAAGTACCAGGCGGGAGAAGTCAAGTAAGAAAAGGTGTACAAAATGGAGTAGGGAAGGAGGCAACACAGAAACAAAATAAGCGCTTGTGGAAGGAAAGAGAAGAATGGAGATATTATTGTAATATGACTAATCCAGATGGAAACACCAGTGGTGATGATTATGCCCTTTAATCCTTTGCTGTTATGGCTAAAACATTATTTCTGCATGTAAAACAAGTTTCCTGTCAGATGTACTGAATGGATTAACACTGACATCCTGTTTCATAAAATTTCATAGTGAAAAAGGAAGTTGTAATAAATTAATGTGTTACACATAAACCAATTTCTAAACCTTATAAAAACAATGCACTGATGAGGGTAGGGATGAAAAACTGAATCTCTGTCTAAATTATGTCAGATGTATTTTGGCTAACATGGCTGACCCCAATTAATCAATATTACACCAAAGCATATTTTGTTCATTCAATAAAATATGTTGTGGTCAATTGAAGCATTATTAATACAATATACAAATGTATACTAATATGCATTTTGGCATGGCTGTACCATCATCAGGCATACATGCAAAAGTTTATCCTCCATGTTGGAGAAGAAAATCTAAACATTGTAATTTGTATAGCCCACTGTTTTCGTATTTATTTGGTCTGCCAGCACCGTATTCTGTAGGTTTTCTGGGTGTATTAGTTGTCCTAAATGCTAGTCCATGTCTGCCTTTGGAGACATGGGACTAAGATTTAGAAGAAAAAGTACAATCCAAAAACATACAGACCACACATCTGGCAGAGCAAGTAAATACAAAGAGAGTGGATGATGTATCTTTAGAGTTTCTCCAATCTATGCATTTTTGTATCTTATTCAAACGTAAAATTACACTTATGCTGCAATATACCTATTTGTATGAATGGAAAAAGTGCCCGAGAAATATGTCTTATTTTCTTATGATGTATAAATGGACCAATTTATTTTTATGAATTATGCTTGTCAGTAAACTGTGTAAATTCACTTGCTGCCTGCTGGCAAATTAGAAAATTACCGTTAGTTTCCTTCCTGATATTTCTGTTGTAAGTGCTTGAGCATGATGCTGAACAGAATGAAGACTTGCAACAGCTGAAGATTCTGCATTCTGAAGCTCACTTTTAGTGGCATGCATTACAACCTCTGTAGACTTATGTTCAATTTGGGACGCGTTACTTTCAGATGAAGATGGTGCAGAATAATTAAGCTCATCCATTGAAATATGTTTCACTCTCGTCAGTGGCTTTTCTTTTGCTATTCGCTGAAAACATAATAATCAGCATGTGCCAAATGGTTCCAATTAAGGTGTTACATATTAGTGATTTACTTATCATGTGCTTGTTTTTTTTTATTTGTATTGCATATAATTAACCATATTTTACTTCATTACTGAGTTTTAAAAGCAGCAGCATATGTTATTGTAATAGCACATAGCTTCTTTCTCAGAAGAGCAGAGTTCAAAATACTCTACTGACATTTACACTGCTCTTTTAGAGCAGCCTTACCCAACCAAAAGTTGTTAGCTGTGGCCCTAAGGACCCAAGAAACTTTGTTCCAAAAATACAAACATACATGATGGGTTACTCCTCTAACAGGAAATCAACAGCTCTACTTTTAAAAGGGTTTTATCCATTCAAGCACCAGCAGCTACCATTCTGGAGTTAATATGTTTGGAGGTTTGTTATTCATCATTTAAGAAATAATTTAGAAATCAAAGGATGTGTTATGTTCAGTGGTTTGTTTTTTATCATTTAAGAAATAATCTAGAACCCAAAAGATTATATATATATATATATATATATATATATATAGAGGGGGAGTAAAAAAATCTGTTCAACAGTAAGAAAGATGCACCAAAAAATTGGTATAAGGATAGTAGTTGCCAACCTTCACTTTGTCTTCCTGCTTGTTCAGTAGAACTTGCATACTGTATGCACCATTGTGTGTCTCAGCAGACAGCTTGGCATGATACACATGTGCTGCTAGTTTATTCTCTAGGATCAGGCAGCGCAACTGCCTCTTCTTTTCCTGCAACTGAAAATTTAAGCAAAAAAAAAAAAAATGACAGCCATCTATAACAAGTTTTACAAAGTTGGAGAATATGTTTTATCATGAAGAAATGATAAGTAAATATTCAGACACTGGTTTTAATTGCTTCGGCTTTTAATATTTCTTTTGAAAATGATGGAACAAAACTGACAACACTCAGAGAGATTACTAGGAAAGAACTGACATACAGATTAGTCTAAGAAACCAGAACCTACAGCATGTTATGCTCCTTGGTACTTTTCTCGTTTTTGCATGGAAAAATTGAGATCAAAAATATTTGCAGGATAGCTGATGCCCTGAATTTGGTACCTCCTGAGTGTCAGTCATGTCTGTCCCAAGCTAAAGCTTAGTTCCATAGTTCTGGGCCAACTATGTAGAGCAACAGTGGTCCATTTAGCTTTCTGCAATTTCTAGTAACCAGGGAGTGGGATAAGTGTGAGTACAATACATCACATTTATGAATACAATACAGTCATAGAAACATGTCCAAGAAAAAAATATGTTACAAGAGACCTAATGTTAAAACATTAGAAAAATTTAAGCATGTCGTTACAATTTTTTGGCATTTGCCCACTGCTATTAAATTATTCAAAAACAGTAACATTTATGGAAAAAGTTTAATGGCCATAATATGTTTTGTTTAATTAATTAAAACGTGTAGGTCTATACAAACACAGAATCCCATTTTGTGTAGGCAGTTATTTGTCTGATACATTTCCAGCTGACTATGATCAGCGAAGATGTATGGGTACATTAACAGAACAAAGTTTTAATTTTTCTCTGGATATGCCATCAAGGAAATGCAGAAGTTAACAGTAGTGACTGATACTGAATGGCCTAATTAGGTATTGAATTGCCGATTATTACTATACAGAATAACAAACTCTCTTACAAACAAGTAAAAAAATTGATCTAGAAAAAATCTGTTGCAATTATAGTCACAAAAATTAAATGTAACACAAAGTCATATCGTAATATCTAATGAATTGCAAAATGTTTTAAGAAACATCACACTAAAATTACCCAATAATAAAAAGACTGTAAATGTGCAACCCATCCACTGCACATACAATTTCCACATGCACATTTCACACTATTGCATTCTTAATGCTCCTATTTATTCAAACAGATTCTGTTATTTCTTCACTAATCCTCCAGTTGCACATTCATTTGTATTATTTTACATGCCATAATCAAACTACTACTCAAGCTCAGACATTTAGTTCACTTACTGATACTTTCTTTACATACCATTCCTTATGCTTCACAGTCTCAGTCCAGACTCTGCCAACACTACTCTACCCATCTCCTCTCCCTTTCCTATTCCTTTCTGTCAGTGGCTGGTTGATGTCCTACTCCTATAGATGTTTTCTCCCACCGTGGGAAAATCAAAATTTTTGTACGCATTGTCAGAAACATTGTATTTTTATGACTTGGGAAAACCTGTTGCATTGGCTTCCCAAAAGGAGTTTTATTGGGACACTGAGACAGAGCTCTTTAAAACCCATAAAGCCGGGACTGTCCCGGTAAAATCGGGACGAAAGGGATCTGTATTAGTACCAGTTATGATGGTTACTACATTCGAACCTCACAACTTTGTATTACTGATTGTTTAAAATTAAGGCACATCCGTTTGGGGTGGACTCCAAAGGCATAAATTTCTTACCAAATGTCATCAAAATTCGTCAAGCAGTTTTTGAATTGACATGTATGGACAGACAGGCATAATAACCCCTTTACTGACGAAAGTAAGTGTTAGTTTTTAGGGAAGAGTATCTCTTTATGCACTTAGATAAAATATATGAAATAAAAAGTAAGAGCACTATATACTGTAATTAAGGTAAAAATAAAATGAAGGACATGGCTGTGTTAACCATTAACAAAATTTACTTTCTCTGCTTCCAAAAACAACACACATTGAAGTGCATGTAACATGAAAACAAAGTATCAAGAAATGTATGGAACTATGGCAGATGAAATAAGTAACTGGATGACAGAAAATTATATAACACATTTATGATTAACCATTATCTTTATGTCATTAGGATACTAATATAAAGGTGGTTACAGATGAAGGAAACTGGAAACACTTGCCAAGTTTTTGGCCTGGAAGTAAGAGCCTTTTTAAGAAGCATCCACTCGCAAGTTTCATTTGGAATAGGGCTTTAAAATATTAAAATGGGTCTTCAAGCCTTTAATAATTTGTGATTGTGTAAATGCAACTCAGACGACTCAGAGTCTGAAGCCAATCTTTTGTTTCAGTGGTGCATAAGTTTTGGGATCTATTACCAATTGCCAAAAGATCAGTTGTAGTATTGGAAATGACTAGCATGTGAGACCTATACAATATCAAATCATGAGTACACTGTAACCATTAGCTTGGTCATCAGGTAGAGAGCATCAGCAAATCTGCATGAGGTTATTTCATACATACCTCCATTTTCACCATAAGCCTTGTGCTTATGTGTATCTGAATTCATTTCGAATTTTTCCACTTTGTCCACAATAAATGATACTACCAAAACAAAAATTCACTGGCAAGCAGAAGAATGTTAAACTTCCTAAATAATTCCCTACATTACCTTTAATGCATGCTATTATTCTAATAGTTTTCATTGTGTTACATCTCAAGCTATACACTACCATAAAATCAACTTACCATAATGATAAGCCTTATATTTGCTGTCAATTTCCTGCTGCAATTGCTGAACAGATGAACACATTTTGTTCACCTTTGCCTCCAAGGCAATCCGCTGAAAACAACCATAATATTAGGCATGTAATCTGCGGTCTTTTGGGTGATTACACGGCGTCGTGAGGTAATTATTTATAAATATTTATAATTATTTATAAATAATTTATAAATAATTACCTCACGACGCCGTGTAATCACCCAAAAGACCGCAGATTACATCAACATCGCGGCGGAAGCCTGAAATCAAGGATAATATTAGGCATGTTCTCTCAAACAGTTCTTGCAACACAGCCTATAATCACATGTTTACTGAATACTTCACTAAATGCATAATTCAGTTAATGTCCCATAAGTGAAGCAATTGTATGTATCAATATGCTAAATGAGGACAAACATCTGCTTACTTTGTGGGCACTTTGTTTAGTCTGATGATTCATGAAAATAATGTCACAATTGGTGAAATAAAAGTAGTGTGTCTAATTTACACTCACAAGGTGACTAGTTTACATTTTGGCCAGGACATCTGTCCCATTATCTACCTTGGCACTAAGAAAAGCAAGGAGATTCAGAAATAAATACATATTGCTTAAAAAATACACTGTCACATATTTACATTATGTTGAATACTATGTTTATCTGAGATATATTTATTTCATGCCTCATTGTGGTTTTTGTAATTTAACACTAAATTGATTTATACATTGAACTGATATTTAACCTTGTCTTATTTGTATGTATTTCATATTATCAGATATTTGTGACTGCTGAGCTTCCTGCAGTCTCGTTTAGGTCAGATGGTCAGTGTGTTTGTTGTTGTTGTTGTTGTTGTAGTTCGTCGTCATCATAGTCATCGTCGTCATTTTGAGAGTTGGTTCTGCTCCTGTCTCTGTGTGATAGGTTTTATGATACTGGCATATTCTTTATTACTTCTTTAATTCAAAGATAGTGTCAAGATGTGGGATTGCACCCAGGACCCTCTGGATACTAAGGTAGTAGAATAACAGCTAGAAAAATGTCAGAGCATTCAACCTTGCTGTTTGAAGACATCCATGGTAACTTGTTTCACTACAAAGACAGGTAGGCAGGCAGGCAGTTTATCTCTTGGAATGACAAAGAGCAAGTGGAAGAGAGACTGCAGCATAAAAATTAGTAATACCACTGACTTCCAACAGCCATAGCAATTTTGAATAAATACAAGGTTCAGCAAAGGCAGTCTTAGTGCAGAGAGAGTGTGTGTAAGCACAACTACTGCTAACCACCATGTCAAAGTAATAGAGAAAGTAAATACATGGTAAAAAAAGTACTTTGTTTTTCATCATAAATAAAATGGGACAATTGTGTCTAAGGGACAGTTATGTCTATGAGACAACTTTGAAAATAAATGTGACATGTGACGTGAGTAAACACAAACACTAGTCATAAGAACAAAGCATAAAAAATAAAGTTCAAATAAAGTAGATTCCGGTTAATTGGGACACATCAGGACTAGAACACTTTGGCCCAATTAAGCTGCTGCCCCAATTATGCGAAGTTTCATGTAAATAATTAAAAAGATATAAAAAGACAAACTAACATTTCGCTGAGCAACAAATCATTTATTCAAATGAATTACAGAACAAACAATAGCGAAATATGTATTTAATATTTAAATATTATTCATGTTGAACTGTTTCCATTTTCCCACATCGTCAATATCAACATAGTTAATGACTTGTCTGAAGATACGTCTGTTGTTCTTAAAGTCCTCCAATCTAATCCTATTAAAACAAAATGCACAACAAATTAGAGAAAATATTTGATATTTAAACGTTTTATAACATTTAATTTTTATAACAAACATGCGCGTACTTACTTTTCAACTTTTAGTTCGTAGTAGTCATTGCCGGAAGAATTTATCCAGTGTAACCTACCGTGTTCCTTTGATTGACTGTGAGTTAACAAAATCAGTACAGACATCTAGTGCAGACAATGGACTGCCTTCATTGCCTTCCTGCATGAAGTATCGTAACCGATCAATAAATTTCCTGGCATCTGTGTAGTCACTCGTTCAAGTTTAGTTGTGTCATCTTCATCACTTTCCTCGCCTTCTAATTCCTCGTCTTGGTGTTTTGATAGAATGCTTTCAACAATTTCATCCTCACAATCTCCATTTTCATTGTAACGTTCCACATTATTGTCGATATCTTCAAATTCTTCATAGTTCCTAAATTTTTGCACTTCTGAAATGGCTTCATATTCACCTTTGTCTGTTTCAGGCATCTCCAAGACTGAATGATTCAAACCACAGTGAGACAAACAGTTCTGAATTGTCTTACTGCTTATTTCTCGCCAACTATCCGCAACAAACTGTACTGCCTGGAGAAGGTTAACCTTTGAACTCACTTCCTTGGCTGTGGAAAATGATGTCAGTAGATTTTCTTCAATCGCATCTAGGATGTGGTTCACCAACTTTCCGCGATACAACATCTTCAAATTTTTTATGATTCCCATATCCATTGCCTGCACCAAGGATGTAGTGTTGACAGGCAGAAATTCCAGCCAGATGTTTTTCCACTCTGAACACTGAGGGTGTGCCGCAAAATTGTCAAGAATCAGAAGAACGTTTCTTGATTTCCGCTGTAACTCCACATCCCACCTCATTAACCATTTCTTAAAAATTTCGGAAGTCATCCATGCATTCTTATTGGCATAGTATTTGACCGGTAAACTGTCCATTTTTAACCCCTTAAAACATCGAGGCTTAGCACTTTTCCCAATAACCAACAGCTTCTTTTTATCAGTTCCTGACATGTTTGAACAGCATAACACAGTTATGTGATCCATTGATTTCTTAGAACCCAACAATGTTACATGCTTGTAGCATACAGAACCATCCGTTGTGGCATGATAAAACAGGCTTGTTTCATCAGCACTGTAGATAGCATCTGTACAAAATTTCTGAAGTAATTCGGGTACTTTCTTGGATTTCCATTCTTCTCGTGTCTCAATTAAATGACATGCTGTCCCAAATAAGCGAAGAAAATCCTGGCAATTGTCTCGATTAGGTTTTGTTCTTTAAGATTTTTCCCATATAAACAGCTGCCCCGATGAACCGGTGGCCCAATTAACCGAAATCAACTGTATTTCATTGCTATGAATTCATACTGCCTATGAGCATACATTATTTTATATATAAAGTATGTGTACACACTCCATGTTCAAAAACTATAGTTTTGCAAACTTGTAGTAAAATGAGAGTTTCCAAGTAACATACCTTATTCTTTTGAAAATTAACAAGTTCATGAAGTCTGGTACTTTCATTCACTGCCAGGAAATTTTGTTGCACAACTGCTTTCAATTGTTTATGAAAGTCCTCCACTGCAACCCAGATTCATGTGTTGTTTTATGCCTCAGGATCTTCCCACCTATTAAGGCTTTGTTTGAATGTTTCTCAAAATACTGAGACTAAAGAAAGCCTAATGACATATTTAAGGTTTTGCTGCATTAGGGAAAAAACTTGCAACCATGGTACCAATAACAAAGTGAAAGAGAACATCGTGGAAATTAACAAAAGTGCAAGTGTGCAGTGTGCACTAATGTGTTCAGCAGTAGAAATGTTCTCAAAATTACTTATAAGGAAAGGAATTGCGTCTAATGTAAGAGACAGAAGTGATATTCTGTAATTATAGACAAAAGGGTGGGGAAAAATGCAAAATATAATAAGGAGAAAACGAGGATTGATGCAGCAGTTCATTTTTAGTGCATTGAGGGCATGCATACACACGCATGCATTTGCACCCACCCACACAAACATACAAACAGAAAGCCCTGTACAAATATATGCTACTAAAACATAGATTTTAATAAATAATAGCTGTTGTTCTCTATGAACATAAGCCCCTTTCACCATCAAACCTGAAGAGTTCAAGATTTCTGGTAAAGTTTTGACATCTAAAGAGCTTCCATGCGTAACCTTAAATATAATCATTATCATTGCTTCATTAAGTACACCACTCCTTCGTCCATCCTTTCAGCAGTATCAGCTTCCCTATTTGTAAGAACACAGCTAATTTAGTGTTTTGTCAAAGATTTTGCCTCGTTGAACTTTTGTTTTATATTTAAGTCAGTAAAATATTTAGTCACTATAATTTTATTTTCATATTATAATGCATTGAAATTATGGTTTGTGTATTTATACTTATTAGTCATAAAATTTTTAATTATTTAAATGCAATTCCCATTTATTACATTATTTCCATTGGCTCCACTATACACAGCAAGCTGGGAAACTCAGCTGTCATGCGAGCAAGTAAGTAAATTGGTAGTGCAAGACAGGACACACAAATTGATAACTTAATAGCCAACATGTCATTTAGTCTCAAAGCTGAATTTTGTCACGTCTTTGTATCACTTTGTAGGCATAACGTTATTACCCACATTACAACATATAGATTATCAACTGCATTAACAGCAGAAAAAAAATCTTGTTATAGACCAACACTTTACGATAAACTGCAAATTTTATAAATTACCTGTATATATCCAGTCCTGTCTCAGCAGGCGATATTGCTCATTTCTGTGCTCCAAAAACACTGCCAGCCCATTAATCAACTTTTCATCCGTTGGATCCTTCAGTTCCAAGCAAGGAAAGGCTGAACTCAAACTGAAGTGTGTAAAATATCTTAACACAGCACAAAACATTAACTGAGTAAAATGATATTAAACTTAGTTTAAAAGCTAATATTCTTGGATGCTTCAGACAGACCACTTTGAAAAAAATTAATTGTCTGTCTGGTCGGTTGCAGTTAAGGCTGTCCGTCATTAATGAAAAGATCTATCACACACGCTGTTCTAATTTCTTATTTCAGTTTTTTTTGTTGATTAATAATTTAGGAACAGTTATATGACATTTAAGTACTGTAAAATATTTCTGCAGAAGAATCAGAATAATAGTGCATAAGCAAGACACAGAAATGGTTTTAAAGGTATAAATCTATTTTAAGAATAAGCAGAATTTGATCAACCTATAGATGATATTGCAAATGAGAAATGAACACAAAATGTGACTGATGTCAGGATGAGAACTGCAGTAAATTTTAAGAAGATCTATCAAGATTATTCTGTTGCAAGTTCACATTTGCAAATATCCTACAGTAAAAAGCTGGTACATGAAATGTGATAACTAATTGTACATACATGAAGCAATTTCATCATTTACAGAATTCTGGATCAGCTTTGTTTTAAGTACAGTATGTGAAAACTGACAACAACAAAATGTATTATAGATAAAATTAAAATTACCAGTCTTGGATTAATTTTCCACTATGACATTTCCAGTATTTCTATTTATGGGTGGACAAACTGTGGTCAGCACATAGATGAGTTTGTGGGAAATATTGTGAGGGATAAAATGGTGGACCTAAAACTCACGAGTCTCCAGGCATCCAAAGCTCTTAATTATAGTAACTACAGCATAAATTTGAATTAAACACTGGTAAGGTAAGACACAATTCTAGAGTATTTTAGTTCATAAAGTCAGTGAGAGTTCAGGGCCCAGCTGTATGGCAATAGCCAAAATGTATCCCCATCTTTGTCAGTGCAACAGTTCTGTCACCTGGGATGCAGTTTGACAGACACTTTAGTGGATTCTCAAATGTTTACAACATTGTTATAACTTAACTCTGTTTCTGACATATCTCCCTAAGTCTTTTTTACATGTACTGGTAAATGTTTGTATGCAATTGCCAACAACCACCAGTTTAATTTTCTTCTATGCCAATAATCATCAAATTCCACATTTCAACTGAACAATCAGACCAACATGTAAGTATCAGTTTAATGTAATTAATACATGATATTTTCCTGTCTTCCTTGCAACTACATTCACTAGTGAAAAAGTTTACTGTATAAAACAAATCTGCTATTCCTCTGTCTGTAAGCCATTTTATTAATATATGCTCTTCCATTTAACTGTTTTTAACTACTGCACCTGCTTATGCCTTCAGAACTGAGTACTTGGTTATTTTGTTGCAGCTTCTGTAATGAATCGTGGAAAATCTGCAACATTGAAAAATTTCACTGCTGACAAACAGACAATGTAAATACTATAACAATACAGTGCATATATTATTATGAAATTCATACAGAAGATATTATGGAATTCACTACAGAAAATAAAATAGATGAAAAGAAAAATGTTCAGCTCAAAGTATTTTATTTTTCAGCATAATTTATAAAAACCTAAAGATTAAAAAGTGGATAAATTTATAAATTTATGTATTATTTAAATGAGGTTGTATTCTTCTTGAAACAAACTGCGCAATGAGATGATTCACAACAAACGCTCACAGCATTTTGACTGGAAAATTCCAAGAGAAGAAATGCTTGTGAGATAGAGTGTGAGAATAGAATGAATTGCAGAGAGTAAGTTGAGCAGTTGTGAAGTAGATTAGGGAGGTTCAGGACAGAGTTCAGTAACAGGCTTCTGCGTTCATATGCTGCACATTTTTGTGCCATAACAACAGGGAATTTTTAACCAGCTGAACAGTTACCAACTGCTCAAGATCAGTCATAACAAAGAGAACCAGTATCTGCATCTGTTCCTGCATGTTACAGAAAAATTAAATATAGAATTGCTATCAGTTTCTTCACTCTGGATTTTAAGACGTACAACTGAACTATTGGCAGTACTGCTCAATATGTGCATGTTGGGCCAACATAATTAAAGCATTATGATTTTGTTTTGTATTAATATTTACTCACATGTAGCCATGTCACTGTTATATCAACATAAAACCTGGTGCAGTACAGATCTCTCCTGCTCAATTTGAAGTTCAGAAAAGATAATGCAGTGGTGGAAACTCTTCATAAAAATGCATTACTATTTTTCTAAATACTTCCATCTACTCAGTAACACACTAATAGTTACACAAATTAGTGCATATTTTTGAACACATTCCTGTGAGTCTAAGATTTATGCTACATACAAAAAATATTATAATGCAAAATCTGTAAGCGTATCAAATTTCCCATCCTATTAGAGTTCACATATCTGTTGCTAACAGTTTTGTTATGACTAACCCCAGTGAAAATGTAATTTGTAGGACAAAGACATTTTCCCCATTCATAATGAAAATGATTCAAACAAACTTATAAATTTTTAAATAACTACCTTAAATAAAAAATTTTCAGAATATTACATTAAATGGCAATGATGATGCATCTAATTCAAAGTTACCTAGCACCACCTTTGTACTGCTGATTAAGAGATACAGAATCAACAAAATCTGTGGTGGAACAGAATTTATGTTAAGTACTCCTTTGATCGTTTAGTAGTACAGACATGTATGCAACTGGAAAATGTGATGGCTATGCAACACTTACCCCTTTCAGAAGAAAATGTAACAGTGCAACATGCTAACCACTTTGCTCCACTGGACAGACTGTATGTTCTTTTCCATAAATAGTTCTATATTTGCTGCATTTACTCAGTCTAGATAACTAAAATAATAAATCATAAATAGCTCTTATTAAAATTGGTGGTGTAATGACTCACCCGATTGGCTTTTCTCCTGCCAAGTGGAAACCCTCGATTTCGTACAGTAGATGATGGATGCAAAATTTGCACCTCCTTTACTGTATCTGCAAACTTCATAACATGCTGTAACCATGAAAAAATAAATAGAGTAGATAATTATTCATGATCATGAAATGTGGTTGTAAATATGGTTTAATAAATTAAAATATTAGTCATTACATTCCTTTTTGTAGTAGAAGGTACACATGTACACAAGTCAATTGATATGTCTTCAAGTAACTGTTTAATTTTCCTTTACTTTATGTGTTTTAAAGTAAAACCGCCGATCCCAGTGGCCATGCGTCTAAGGCGTGAGTCTATGGCCGCTCGCTTACTAGGATTGTGGGTTCGAATCCCGCTTAGGGCATGGATGTCTGTCTCTTGTGAGTGTTGTGTTTGTCAGGTGGAGGTCTCTGCGATGAGCTGGTCCCTCGCCCAGAGCAGTCCTACCGAGTGTGGTGTGCCTAAAAAGTGTGTGATTGTGAAGCCTCGAAAAATGAGGCGGCCTAGGCCCCCAAGGGGCTGTCGAGTCATTGGGGGGGGGGGGGGGGGGAAGTAAAACTACCTCAAAATGAACTGCTGTTGTTTTAGCTTAAACAGATGGCAACTTTGTAACTTAGTTCTGTTCATACTCTGTTACTTCTGATAATCATTGCATTAGAGCAACTGCCATTTGGAATAATGTTCTTCCTTAGCATGAAATGTAAACTCTATTCCTAAAATGTTAATGTCTGTACAGTTGCAAGGTTTTGTTATAGTAATGTTATCGGTGGATAGTGATATTGTTATTTTAATGTTTATATAGACTCAAATTTTGTGTACATGTACAGAGAATGTTTTAACACAGAATTGCTTTAGGCAAGTCAGGAGCTGCATGGGTTGCTGGGAAATTATGTCTACACTCTGTGGTAAACAGTCCCATGTTAACATGGGAATTAATGCTGCAGATCGGGTGGCTTATTTGTCACTACACAGCAATGCAGCTATGAGCAGGTGTGTGGATTCTATGAGCAGGGTTACATTCAGCTGGACATCCTGTGTAAGTTTAATGAGATGCCTCAGTAGCCATATATTCAGACTTATAACTTTCAAACATAGATGTCTGGGCTTACAAGTGTTTCACTTACTATGGTCTCATCATAATCTGCATCTCTGGGGTTCACACAAACAAGTGCATGTACACAACTCTCGCCTTCAAAGAAATTCTTAAAGAGGTAGGTTAGTTTTGAGTCACGGTAAGGAACCAACTTTTTTGTTCCCAGCATCTGGTTTTCTCGCAGGATCTCCAGACAAATCTTCAGTGTCATCAATGAGTTATTTATATTGCCTGCAAGAAAAGTCATGTTGAGGTTAACTAAAAGAAAATGCTGGATGTTCATGAATTCCTTTCCCCAAGTTCAATTACCCGAAGTTTGAATAAATTGAACAATTGTGCACTTTTCTCAAATTAGGATGCCTGCAAGAGGACAGAAAATGTGACAATTTTTAAATTAAAATACAAGGTAATAATTTTTGTTATTGTTAATTAAAAGGAAGATTACTGCAGTTTACTTTTTGCTTCCAAATTAAATTCAGTGAATTCTTACAACATTGTTAGTAAACCCTTTTAAACTCCAAATCATGGTTAATATTTAATTTCTATCAAGAATTTACTGTGACATAACTCATAACTTGCAATCTCCAATGTACGTAATTCTAAAGATACTCATAATAGTAATAACTTCAATGTTTGGTACCTGATTCCATGAGCCTCTGGCCAGTGTTCTTTGTATGGCTTGTCCTCTCACTACCTGCTAAGTCAACAAGACAAAGCTGGCTAACACAGTAGGCTTCTTTCTGTCCTGGGGCACCTCCAAATCGGTGAAGTATTGCCTGCAATTATATATCGCACAGATGCCTGGATTCCAAGGAGCCATTGTTAACCACGTCACTTATGCAGTCTTAAACCTAGTATGTAAGAATGTACATGCACCTCGAGTGAAAAATTAACTTGCAAAGGTTGAACATACTTTGCAATAACAATCTGTATTTCATAACATAAAATGCATATTTATATTTCTGCAGCCAAAAATCAAGTTTTTGGTTTCACTCACGTTTCAACAGCAAATAGTAACAATAATACCCATATAGACTGTCAAGTTATAAGAAATAATCCAGAAAAATGAATGTTTGCCTCACAGTTTCACACTAACCTGAACAACTCTTATAGTAAAGACACAATGACTACGACTGGAATCAGAATTGAGGAAGGTGAATGCTGTGCGCCTTCTATGCATCCCCTTGTAAAATATTTCACGTGCTTCTTTGCTAGACTTTACTTCTACCTCTACCACATCATGAACATACATGTTATGGGCACTATCCTCACGTACCAACTTTCTTTGTGGATGCCTGTTGATATAAAATGTGGTTAGTTTGAGCTGCATGTTATGTAATGGCAGTTGTTAGTAATTAAAAATTTGTGATCCTTACTTAAGCTTCCCATAATCTGGAGTGTGTTCCAACAGATCATACACTGCATTGTTGTAAATTTCTACACAGCTGACAAAAATAGCATAAATGCTGTCTTTATCAATGTTTTCCAGTTGTACACACTGTGACATGTGTTGACCATATTCTGTGCTGTCATTGCTCCTGTAACAGATTTGTAGAAGTGTACTGTGCATAAACTTCAATATTATATTGTGAACAAAATTCATGATTGCTATTTTTCTTTAAATCTTTGCTTTATCTAACATAGTAGAATGTTATACAAGTAGGAGTTATTATCATAGATTTAGAAACTTCATTTATCCCTTCAAAGATAAAAATGAACCTGAGCTGTATTTACAGATTTACCCACAGTAAACACACTCCATCTCCATTATAAAAGCCAGTCGCATAATGCTGTATAGGTAAATGATCACTGTTTGCTCTGAGATCCATACAGAGCAAAGAAATACACTTTGTGAGCAGTATGTACAATTTTTAAATGTTAAACATGAAGGTATGTCAAGTAACCACTGGGCTTTCAAGTTTTAATTATTGATTTGACTGTTTGAATTGAAATTAAAGTTAAACACAGTACAAACATAACACTTTTCACACGTAAATTGAACACAATTGTTGGCAGTGACAGCTAACATACAAGTGAGATGTGGCGTGTGCTTAAAATGTAAGCACAAAGTTGAATGCATACATTTCATAAAATAGTAGAAAAGTGTTATGTTTCCACAAAGCAAAAGAGAGAGCCCTTTCTGTTAGAACTTAATAAAGTCATATTTAAATTCACTTCTAACTACATAGTAAGATTTAAAAGAATTTCATACAAAAATAAGATACTTTCTGCATTTATGCAAAATGTTTATAAAATCAATGCACATTGGAGAGGTCATTTTTCCATCTCTCTATTCATCCCCATATTTAGTAGCCATATGTATTCAGTAAAACGTATTGTTTGTTAGGAGGGGGCATGGCATTGGGCCACTCTTAACAATAAATTTGTATCTGGTACGAATTAATACCAAGGCCAGTGGGGTACAAGAAGTTATAAATAACTCTTCTGGAAAATTATTAACTAAGGTAAATTTATGCAATTCACAATTTTAATGAAATGTTATGTGAACTATTTATAAGGATATAATTGTGGCAAATATTGCCTGAATGAAATACAGATTTTAAAAAACAAAGCTGATTGCTGTGATTAAATTAAAATTAAGAAAGAGGCAGGAAATTACAGCGAGCCTAAATTTTATGTGTAACACAATGTGAAATCATATTTTTAGGCAGTATTCAAAATCTATTATATATATAATATATAATATTATACATATAATTCAAAAACTATTATAGTTGTAATGGCCACTATTATTTTATGGAACATAAAGTAACAAAAATTAGTGAAAAATGTACCATAATGTCATTTTGATACATTTTACTCATAGATAAATTCAGGCATGAAAAGGACGATTGTTAGCATAATTTCACCACTTATAATAATGTTGTTCCATTAGAAAACACCAGTAAAAAATATTTGCCTAAAATAACCCTTTTGAATTAAGACTGAATGAAGTCAAACATTCTTGCCTGTATACATACTTGATAAATCTCTGTGGTCTTGCAGACTTCATATACGCCGCTAGTTCACGCTGGCGTTCCTTCCGTGCGTCTTCTTCAGACTGCACTTCAAACCTGTTCATTTTATCAGGTTTGAAAACAAATTTCTCTGCCTGAAGGTGCATAATATTGTTGAATATTACATCCAAGGAACGGGGTATTATTCCGGCGTTCTGTGGTTCTCCAGTCATGCTGTAAGTCTTCCCACTTCCACTTAACCCATATGCAAACAGAAGGCAATTTCTGCCTTTAAAAACTTCATTGATGAGTGGGAGAGTTGTGTGTTCAAATATGGTCTCCTGAATGGCACCTTCCTCAAAGACATGATGAAACGTGCAATGAATTTCTCTGTAATTTCCAGTCTGGGTGCCAACAGATGTAGCTGGTGGTGTAAGAATAACTGTATTGTTTGACAGAAGTTTTATGGATAAATGTAATTTTCATCCTGCAGTGATCGTATCCGACAGAAAACTTTTATCTTATCCCTTTCTTTTATTTGTTGACCTTTTTCTGAAGCTGTCTTGATAGATGCCTTACAATACCTGCAGAAACATTTCAGAAAGTCTATTGTATCAATTCTGCTTGTACTTGAGCAGTTATTATAATCAGAACAACCTGAAGACACAAAAAGATGAGAGGTGCTAATTGAATGTCATAAATTTTGTAAAGGTGCCTTTAAAAAATTTCAAAACGTTACACTTTAAAAGCTGTGTTTAATCAAACATTTAAGAGTACTGTAATGTAATTTTAATCTGGAAAGATGTGATAATTTTAACAAACACTTTTACTTCAAATAAATTATAAAGAAATGAAGACATATCAAAAATATGTTTCTTGTCCTCTAAAATTCTCGTAAAGGCAACCTTCTGCACGCCACGAAGTTGCAGAGGGAAGTGGAGGTAATCCTCCATGCTTTATTGGCCTCGGCACTATATGCAGATGAGTGGTCAGCTTCATGCCCCGACCGCTTTACACCCGGGGAATATTATCCCCAGTACCCATTGAATGTGAGGCTGGGTGGGACCCAGAGCCGTTTGAATAAGAGAAAATCTCTCTCCCCCTGCCGGCAATAGAATCATGTTTCCTCCGGTATCCAGCCCGTAGCCTAGCGACTATAATGTCAACGCCTAACCTGCTCCCCAAAATTGTCGTATCAGTATTATCATTAGCTAAAAAGTCACTACAAAGTATTTAAAGTTTCCATGGAAGTGTCTACCTACATCAGATCTAAGTTACCATTTTAGACCTATGCAGAATTGGTTAAAATCATGTCGATAATTATGAAGCAGGGTTGGTTGAAATTGGGACACTAGGCCTACAGTACATTCGTTATGATAATGACGTAATAGGGAGAAGAGAAAGGCCTGCCTGGCTGTATCGTATTTCTTGTACTTACCTTGTAAACGGCGAGATATTGTATTTCTTGTACTTATTTCCTAAACACTGATATAGTAACGAATGCGTGTAGGTCGTTATGACCACTGCTGTGTCAGATTTTAACCAAAACTGTATTTTTCGGTAAATAACTAAAACTTCATGAAAACTGGTCCAATGGGCCCCAAGTTGTTCCACGCTAACAGACAGACGGATGAACGGACAGATATTATGAAGGCAATAGATGTTTAATTGTGATTAATTTAAATAATAATGTGCGACGTGTATAAGCAGTAGCAACTTGGCATTGAGACCCACCTCAGCACTTGCTTGAAGAGAGAAAAACAGAGAAAACCTGTGTCAAGGTGGAAGAAATCCGCATTTAAAGTAAAAAAATACTGTTATTTATACCTATTATCTATATCTATATACTATATATCTCACAGTAAGCACAAAAACTCACCATTACAAGGGCCGAAAAGTCAATGCTCTATAGGAAAATAATCACTGTTTCTTGTGAGATGCATACAAAATACACAAATAGACTTTCTGGACAAAATCCTATTTTTTTTAAAGACAAAGTGTTAATAGAAGGGCCACATTTTACTGAATGAAATGTATCGTTTTCTTCCCTATTCTTGTTTCAGTATCATACATATGAACATATTTTTGTTAGTCCTCAATTGGTTTTGATAGCCATATTTGGATCATGAAGTTAAAAAATGCAAGGGGTCAGGGAAGGAATTCCTTAGGCGTACACGTTAAGGCATTTCTATTCAGATTTAATACATTTTAGCATCAAGAAAGGTTACATGTAGGGTACTTGCCATGAAAGCAGGTTGTTTACATTTAGTACCTACTTGTATATTCCTTCACAGACTCCTGAAACCTCCTAGGAAGGAGTGGTGTAAATAAACACACAGCACAAGGGCTTCAATAAAGTCGTTTTCCTTGGAGGAGATCGTTAAAGTGGCGGCGAAGAAGCATTAATATGAATCTCTTTCACTCTTCTTTGTATTGATTATCGTGTCTTGTACAGTACAAGTAGAAAACAACAAAACTACAGACAAATAAATGAGCCGAGTAAAGGAAGCGCGTTTCATTTCGATGCCCGACTCCCCGTATGACAGTTACGGAGTGATAGCCGATATTTCTATACCCGTTTACTTACACTACGTATTTGTTTTGCTGCTTGTTCTTTACTTTCTGCACTTAGCACATATGTTTAACGTTTAATTTTTGCGATGATTTTTATGGGTCATTTTAATGACGCAGCTATCAATTGGGGTGTGAACTCATTCGATTAGAACATGCAAGTAGAATTGAATTGGAAGATTATATTTTTTTATACCTGGCATTCCGTTGTGCTATCTATAATAACAACAACAACACTACTTCACACGTCAACACAACTTTTCATTATTATTAACAATAATAATTAGTCACATCATCTCATAGAAACATGTTTCGACTATAGTAAATCATCCTCATGCTAAACCAGAAAGTATATGAATGTAAAAATACTAAAAAATATTTAGAATTTTATAAAATTTTTATAGTTTACATCTTTTCTTTTTGTTTTAGCCTGAGGATGAGTTACTATAGTCGACACATGTTGCTAAGAGATATTATTATTATTATTATTATTATTATTATTATTAATATTCACATTAATAAACTAAATTGAATTGAATTTAATTTAATTGAATTAAAATTTGTGTTGACGGTGTGAAATACTGTTGTTATTAGGGAATATGATCATGAACGATGACTAGGTAAGGATTTTAAAGGAGAATGTAGTGGCCATTTCAACCACTATTCTGACATTCTTCTCAAGAGAGTAACGAAAGCTACAAGAAGTCTCATTACAGGGTGATCGGAGAGTAAACACACATGTTAAGTGGCTGTATATCCTAAAGGGAATGCTACGTTGCTACAAATCTTGCACCATTTTAAAACCCATACACCAACCATGTAGTGTTAGGTTTCAACATAGTACCCAGTATTTTGCACAAACTCTGTAACCCAGAAGACACAGATTCGAAGTTTTTCATTAGAAAGTCAAGGGGACAGCGACAAACGTGTCTCGAATTTATTGTTCCATTTTATAAAGTTTTCATGATTTGATCGGTAGAATTCCTCTTTGGCCAAAACCCGGAAAAAGGAATCACATGGAATAAGACCGGGACTTAACTGAGGCCATTATGTTGTCCTCGACGCCAATTCCACCTACCAGGAAATTGATTGTGAAGCCACGCACGAACAGGAAGGGCACAATGTTGTGCTGCTCCATGGTGCATGAAATGCAGTTCTTCATAACTGTCCCACTGAGAAACAATGAGTAACCCGAATATATCAGTCATGCATTTACTTTACATCAATACGCGATAACCCAAAGAAGGTATGAACCAGATATCTTTCGAATGTAAGTGTGTGGCTCAGTGCAGTGATTATGTATCTTGAATGATGAAATGCGTATTAATTTAAATCCGCTGTACCTCCGAAACACGAAGCAGAAGTGCCACCCAGAACTACCAGATTGAGTGCCTAATATTCATTTCCGTAAATTAACAGGTAAAGTTGTCCTTCTGCTCGTCGTAAGGAACATGGGGGAGTGGCAGTACAGCTCCTCGTGTTCTTAAATTTATCATTAAACTGGGGCGAGTGATCAGCTTTATTTCCCGTCCTCTCTACCCCCAGAGAGAGAGAGAGAGTTCCTGTTGCCTACTGAATAGGGGACTGGGTGGGCCTCAGAGCCGGTCTGGCGTTTTGGAGAAAGAAAAATTATATGCCCGTCAGGAATCGAACCAAAATGTCTCGCTTGACCAGCACGTAGCCTAGTCATTATAACGGTCTACGTCTCCTTCCGGTTAAAATGTTGCCCTGGCCTATGCCTTTCTCTTTTACAGCCGCAAAGAATACATCCATTGTCGTGTAAATAAAAAATTATGTTAAAGTATTCCGTTCGTCAATACACTTGCATTGATTCAAAAATCAATTAATAAAGAGTGCGATATCCTTCAAGTAGCTGTTTTTAATTCTGTATCCAGCGTATGTAGAATTAATTAAATGATTGTCTCATGTAAGCCCATTCTTTACAAAGTAAGAAGAGATTTATTCAATTCATTGTATCTGAATTTAATTTAGGAGTTATATTTAAATTATTCCAACCCGGAAAGTCGAAAAAATTGCGATATTAATTAATCTTCAGGATCGAAACAATAACATTTCGTATGGTTGTGACAATCGAATATTAAAAAAAGTTACTTGGTTAAGTGATGTTAGACGTTCTTATGTTAAGCACTGACATAGGTAACTGAAAGGCTGAGCTACATAATTCGTAGTCTGTGCTGGAAACTCATTTCAACACTCAAAATGCCAAGCCGTTAACTAGTTTCATTTAATTTTATCAGGTATGCTTTTGAAATTTGTATGTAATACTCATTGAAGACCACTGGAAATTTATATCTTAGAACACAACATATATATCGCATTAAGCCCTCAGTACTGTCCGAACATTTGATGAGATGATTACAGAAACAGTTAGGCATTCTATCAATCCAGGTGACCAAAATATTATTATCTCCTTATAATGGTGAACAGAAACACTGTAATAACATAAAGGGTAACTTACATTGCTATCACACTTCGATTAAGCCGTTGTTACGGAGTCAAATGACACTCGAACCATCCACTTCGAATGTTGATCTGTATTTGTCATTCCTCCACACAGAAATATGTCGTATTACCTTCAGCGACTGACCAGGCCCACAGTCTAATTACATTACTGTAACGCAACCCTGTAGGAAGATTTAGAACTATTCGAAAACAGCAGCAATTCTTGGTCAAACGCATTACAGTGTTTCCCAGACGGCTTTCCACGGAACAGCTGGGTTCCGAAATATTAAACCAAGGGTTCCACCAAAAATTCTGTTACAGTGTAAGATGATTATTTAAATATTATTATAAACTCGATTTAAAATAATTTTTACTTTAATTTGACAATACAGGTAATCCATTCCTTGAGATGCTTCTGAATTGATGCAATTTTAGAATAAATATAATACCCACATTTTTTTAAATGATTTTAAATGCATCCATCTGTTGGGTTTTAAGGTTCATACTTCTTGTACACAACGAGTGATTTTTGTTTCTAATACATGTAGTTAAAAATATATCTTATCCTTGTTTGATATTTACGTAGTATTTTATTATTATCCTTACGTATTTGTGATGTAGTTTTTTTACTTTTATATATAATAATTTCATCAGGTGTTTCTCAAAATTTCCGAGCGTGAAGGATTAGGTGGCCAAATTAATAGGTCGAATTGCACTCTTGAAAGTCAAAACTCAATTCAGAAGTTTCTTGGAGGGCACTGCACCTCAATTCTCAATCCAGTAAAAATTATCTAGGTGTAATTTTTCGGATTAAGCTCCAATATGGTCATTTATTTTGTTTAACTTTTGTAAAATCAATAATTCTCTTTTGACAATGTTGTAGGAAATATTTGTAGTTCTCCTACACAAATAAAACTGACAGGAGGCTATGCTACCAGTTGAAGGTTTACAATTGGGCCAGTATTTTAAAAATGAGCCTCTACAAGTTCGAACGTATTTACAGTTCTTTGAATTTTTTTGGAAGGGGGGGGGGCGATAAATGTTACAATATATACAGCGTATCAGTAAGCGTTTTAAATCTGTCTTTTATTGAGATTAATTTTACCCTAGAGCCAACTGGTATTTCAGATCTGTAATTATAAAAAATGCCCTAAATTAAAGGCGCAAAATTTTCCTACGACAGTTTCTAAACTAAAATATCTCCCGAAAGTCACGTTTGCACAATTGAAAGTAACACAAGCTCTTCTTGAACTACTCTGCAGATAGAGGAAAAGAGCTCCTCCGAAACTTCGGTAACTACTTACCAATACGCAAGGCGTAGTGATTTTAAAGACTTTAATATTCAATACAAGCTACATAAATTTCACGTTGTATTGACCGTGCATCTTATCACAATTGAGTTTACTCACATGGATGTAACTACCTGTACAATGGATGTATAGTCTATGCTATATTTCTATGACCCCCTGAGGATGGCTTAAAATAAGCCGAAATACGTATAGGGGTAAATGACACTATTGTAATATTGTGCATAAGTTGGTAAATAAATCCTCACAAGCTACATAATTTACAAGGCAGTATTTTAGCATCCCGTAATACCAGAGCCGTAACTAAGGTTTCCTGCGCCTGGGTCAAGCTACTGAAATGCTGCCACCACCACCAATCCCTCCCCCCCCCCCCCCGGCAAAAAATGATAAAGTCCTTAAATTTCTATATTAATGTTGCTCAACACAATGTTCTTAAATGCACGTATATTAAGACTGGAATTGGTAATATTAAACATATAAAAACAATATATATATATAGATCATATATTTCACTATATTTTAATTTCCTACTTTTACAATTTTGCTCCACTATACGTACTGCGCTTGGGGGGAGGGATGCCCCATTTGCTCCACCCTTTTTACGGCTGAGTAGGACTGAAGGTAATCGAATAAAGAAAAAAAGTCCTTTTGCAGTAACGCTTTGAAGTTCAGTTAGGCTAAAATATAAATTTACTGCCACCAGCGACACTAATTGAATGTAGGTTACATGACGAATAGAAATTTTACTTGGGATATTGGCTTGTCGGTTCAATGAAATGTTACTTCTCAAACTAGCGATTTTCTCAGTCAATCTTTTGTCATTTGATCACTAATGTGATGTGTGTATGACACTGGAACTTCAATTTGTTTAAGCGCACGTGCGTCAACGATAATCTTCACGCTCCAGCTGCTTTAGTCCCAGTGAAAGCGCCCCGATACCCATTGAATAGGAAGCTGGGATAGCCCCAGAGCCTGTCTGGACCTTGTGGAGAAGAAAAAATTATCTTGCTCATTCCACAAGTCGAAATATAATTCAACAGTCTATTTAATTCATTTTTGTTTTTATTTTCCTTGCTACGTCTGTCCAAGGCCTCTGACTGCCCAGAAATGTGCCTTTGTCTGTGGATATTCCGTAATGGTTACGTAGAAATGATCTGTGCAGAAAAACTTCAACACAGTATCTGCGCGAGCGTCTTGTAAATTTATCTGCGTAGACAAATCTAAACGTGCACGGAACAGTCGCTCCGATTTCGTTTAATTCTCCGCGATCGTCAGATGTAGCAGATTAGCCTGTCCGTAAAATTTGAGGAACAGTTTTATTTTTTCTCGTAGTAGTCCACTTGAATGTGTAAATTTTTGTTGTTGTTATGGCAAGCCACTTGCACTGGTGTTATAGCTGAGAAGTCCCTATTTCACTTTTCGTGTTGCTGGAAGCTACGTGACAAAGATTCAACTTAGCGAGACAGGACCTGACGACAGTTTACCTTGAAATGGTCGTATATCTCTCGTATTGGCCCACTGGTCCATTTGATACGGTAGTTGATACGCCCGTGAACCATCACACTTATACCTGCGACGCTGGTCTACTTGCAATGAGTGGTAGATGAGAACTCCTGTAACAGCAATTCAGCCCTAGTTTCAAGCGTGACAGAACCTAGCCTCTGGTAAACTTCAAATGATAGGTTAGGAGCCCCAGGAGCGTGATAGAAATTGAATCACAGGTACTTTAAATGGTAGTTTAATAGTCAATCATCCACTTGCATTGATAGTTGATAAGCTCCGTAACAGTAAAGGTAAAGTTCTCCCTACAACAGGCCATGAAGGCCCAGAGGGGGAGTAGAGGTATAGCTCAACTCTTTCCTTAAACCCGGCGCTAGATGGGGGTGGGTGGTCAACGCCACGCTCCGACCGCTTTTACCGGTAATGACCCGGTACCCATTGTACAGGAGGCTGGGTAGGCCCCAGGGCCGGTCTGGACGGGTGCTGAAAATCTCGTCCTGCCGGGATTCGATCTCCGGACCGTCCAGCCCGTAGCGAGTCACTATACCGACTACGCTATCCCGGCCCACACTCCGTAACAGTAACGGACTATTATGTCTAGGTCTATATTTGTGCGGCATTAATTTTGGGACAACATGCGCTTTCTTATTGAAATTTTTTTTTTAAATCTCGCCGACAGTAATATTTCTGTTATTTACGATGTACCATTTGGGAGAGACAGAGTCGTTTATGTATCTGACGTGTATGTTTTTGAACATCATGTACCTGGTTTTCGAAATGTTAAAAAATCGATAATTTTTTCCATAGTTGTTTCTCCAAGAGAAATATTTCTTGTATATAACACTTTTTTTCTACGACGCACTGTTGTAGTTTATGTATGCTACGTGAAGAACAAGTTTTTTTTAACTTTACTCTCTGTTCACCGTGCATTGTGGTATTGATAAACACTTATTAACCAACAGTTGCACTATTAAAGTAGATTGTCACTTAAAATCACTTGAAATACCCTACATATGTTTCGGTCGTCGAGCGACCATCATCAGGGGCTTCAATATATGTACAAACTTCGCTACGCACTTTCACTTTTCATTGCTGGTTCGTTGATGTACGTTGGGGGGTTCCTTATACGCGTTGTATTTATGTAGGGGTGGCGTTAGTTTTTCGGTGATGATTATACAACACGATCATCACCAAAAACTAACGCCACCCCTACATAAATACAACGCGTATAAGGAACCCCCCAACGTACATCAACGAACCAGCAATGAAAAGTGAAAGTGCGTAGCGAAGTTTGTACATATATTGAAGCCCCTGATGATGGTCGCTCGACGACCGAAACATATGTAGGGTATTTCAAGTGATTTTAAGTGACAATCTACTTTAATAGTGCAACTGTTGGTTAATAAGTGTTTATTTTTTTAAATCCTGTCCGTAATTTTCGAAGGTACAAAGAATCACTTTTCCTTTCTTGCCTGCAAGAGGAGTATTTTTTGCTACCACGCACCTTTAAAATATGATGGGTCGGACAGACAGACGGACATTGCCCTATCCATGAAAGTTGTTTCGTCTGTACAGAGGTAACTATGCCAAAATTCTGACAGAATTTCGATTATTTTAACAAATTAAATATGAGAAATCTAGTCATTTTCGTAGAGGAAGTTTCGAAGAGTACAAATTTTTTGCACTATTATTTTTTCTCTTCAGTGTTAACACTTGTAACACAGGTAGACGCTGGCCGTGCCATGGCTCAGGCGGTTAGTCGCCGGCCTTTCACCGCGGAGGCCTGGGTTCAATCCCAGGTCAGTCCAAGTGGGATTTTGTGGTGGACAAAGTGGCACTGGGACAGGTTTTTCCCCGAATACTTCGGTTTTCCCCTCTCAAATTCATTCACCGGTGCTCCATTACTTGTAAAAATGAAAAAACTGATTATCTTACAGGGTTGCACAATAAACCTTAAGGCTGCGGTGAGTCCGTAGCTTCTGCTGCGGGGCCCTTCTCCAAAAGAAAAAAAAAAAAAAAAAAAAGAAAAAAGAGAGAAAAAAAAGTAGACAAATCACTTGTCAAGTAGGCCTAATATCTTTTCTATTTTGCTAAGCGTTCCAGGACACGAATAACACGAACAGAAGGGGCTTGAACTAAACTGCACAAGCAAAATTGTGCCGTGCGTCATAATCTACACAGTGTGTGGACAAAAATTACAGGCTGTCACAAAGGTGTTCCTGAAGATTTATTCTTCTGGAGTGTTACTCCCTGTCAACTACTAAGCTTTCTTGAACTGTTTGACCATGAAGATAAAAGCATTAAACTTCGGCGGTTATCAGTCGACAAGGCGCAACAACCCAGAAGACTTTAATGTTCGACGAAAAATGAGTTCTGACTGGAGTACAGCTTTTTTATTCAGGTATGTCTGCACAGATATTAATCCTTGGAAGATACACTCCAGTGATTCCACGTGAAAGGCGGAAAGAATGAAGGTTGGCATCACTGTTGTGGCGACGTAACGGTGTGGCTAAAACTTGTAGATGTATCAACGACTGTGTTTGTGACAGTACAGCGGCGTCTACGGAACACAATGGCACCCTATCTGAAGTTGCGCACAGGAGCCAGTGTACCTGCTATTGGGTTCGGAACCTGGCAGGTGAGTACTGGCGTGGATTTTATTATTGGACACTGCAGTTCTCAAGCTCGTGTCTATGAAAACTACTGTCTTCTGGCGTGTCACGCCGTGTAGTCTGGTAAATGTCTACCCAAAGACACGGCGTCACACACAATAAGCCATTATTTTCATTTTATTATTTGTTAGCTTGAGCAATGTATGGCACTGTTCAGTGGTTGGAATGTCTGGTTTTGAATGATATATGTCAGTTTGAGTGTGAAACACTCAGAAGGATGCCGGAGGAAGCGATCGTGGCCTACTCTAAAATACGGATGACACTCCACTTAAAGCGATGGTTGGCCTCTCGGATAATCTGCATTAAGTGAACTTGGTTTTGTCGGGGGGGGGGGGGGCATTATAACATAGGAGTATGCGTGATTTCAGGCTTCAGCCGCGGTGTAAATGAGATCTGCGCTGTTTGGGGATTTTACGCAGCGTAGTTTCGTACCGACGTTTCGGGACAACCTGGGCTGGACTGATTGACCCTTGAAGATGGGACCGATATGTTGTCCCGAAACGTCGGTAACAAACTACCATTCTATGCTGCATAAAATCCCAAAAGAGCGCAGATCTCAACATATGAGTAAATTCTAATGAGATAGGTTATCGGTCCCAACATAGACACCCAAGAAAACTAAATAATTTTTAAGTAATCAAATACAAACATCGACATGTACTGAAACAAATCTGCAAAACAGAATACAATTAGTGAACTGTATACAGAACTAATATAAATTAAACACATGAAAGTAGAATATCACATAATCTCTCGGATCTCATTGTGTAACCACTTGTGCTGTAGCATCGGCCTCATCAACTCACGAATAAGACTTATACACGACTAGATTCTAGAAGGAAGGGTTCATTGATGGCTCTCTCGTCCTGGGTCAGTGTTGCCGTCAGCTATCTGAGATGCCTGTAGTTCAGAAAGTGGTTCAGGGCATGGCCCGTCTTTGAAAAGGGGGTCCTGTGCCGCCGACTGCTTATCTTTTTTGTGGTAACCAAAATTTGTCTGTAGCAATGAAGCGTCACGTCACGAACAAGCTTTACGGCACTTGTATCAAGTCATCGCCATGATCCTACACCAAAGGCACGCACTGATTGCGCAAAAATAATTCGTTTTCAGCGACACTGTGATCGAGAGTTTTATGGGAACAAATGCAAGTTCTTCGAAAGCCACATGGCTGTCCTCATGCAATTTTTCCTTGGTAAGGGGCTCTCCATGAGTGGAAAGAAACCTCACACAATCTGCCTCGATCCCTGCTTCGGTGGCGGCGTGGGTGATTCTTTCAATGACATTGGAGAGCCTCTTCTCGAATCCAGGAACTCCTTTACGATATCTGCACACAGACGGCGCCAAACACTGTTAATGCAAGCCGTGAACACTCCACTGTAGGCATCGTCGATGTTGTGAATGCTCTCTAATGTAAGGAACTTTTCCACCAGTCCTGCATGCTATGTCTCCTGCCCATCCGCCCCCTCGATGAGCTGCCTGAAGCTCTTCCTTAGGAATCTGGCCTTCGAAGTCGTCATTGCGCCCTGATCCGTGGGCTGCAGGGCAGATGTGATGTTTGCAAGAATAACTTGTTATTTAAATAATGAATACACATGGGTTATGTTAGTCATATGATGATATATTTCTCTTCCCTCCCCCTTCCCAGGAAGAAACGTAGGCAAAAAACAGGTTATGATCTTGTATGTTGATATTACAGTCAGAGTCCAGTCGTTATCACTAAAAGCTTACTGTTGTATCATTGACTGAATGTAAGACTTAATCTAAGCTAATTACAATGCGAAGTTTTTCTTCAAACAGCTTAACGATGAACTGGCGAAGTCCCGCTTTTAGAGGACAACTTATCCGGGCAGTTTCTGTATCCAGCCTAAAATATCAGCATCGCGATGCGTCGGTCAAATGACAATCATTGAAACTGCAGAGAATAATGCAGCAGCCCTCTTTCAGCTGCCGATTTTATATAGTTGAAAGATAAGCCTACGGTAATGTAATGATAAGTGACAGATAAATCTGTTGCCTTGACCTATTCAAGGGAATGTCCCAATATTCGTCTGGGGACCCTGCGAAAGATTGCGAAATATTCAATGTAAGCCGGTAACTGGGCCGAGATTCAAAGCCGCTGCCTCCCGAAAACAAGTCTATAAATTTATCGTTACTTGATCGGTAACTACATAAGGATATATGACATTAAAATATTTTTAATTGTTGCTTCTTTCGGCAATTCATTCACAATTTCAAGATATAGCAAAGAATGCATGTGTTTTGAACTTGGGATCCTCTAACAGACTACATTTCCACTCATTAATGCTTACCATGATTACGGTATCCTTTATAGCTCAACTATAAACAGAAATACATACTTCCAAAATAAGAACTAAATACCGGTTCGGTACACAGGCCTATCTATCACATCAGGAATGCTGCTTTGGTACATTGACCTTAAGAAAGCTACATCTGAAAAGAAGAACGCAATGACAACGTGTAGGTCCTAATCACGAAACTGCAAACGCTCCATAGCGGTAATGCGTCTGATTGGCACACTGGAAGTACCCGTTTCGAAACCAGACACGATCTCTTTGGGGTCTTCCTTACACTCTGCTGAAGTACTGTTCCTCCTAAGATATTTCATTTCATCATTTTAGTAGGCCTAATCTTATAACCTGAATAATATCGGCCGTCGATTCAGGGCCCTAAAATAATATCCTGTAGCAAGTGAGGTTGACCATTCAAATACTGGGATTGTATGTTCGAATCCCAGTCGAGCCATGTGCAGTATGTCTGCGTATTTATGTGTTTCAAAGTCGTATGTGTGTCAATTTCCTGTCCAAATGTATATAAAATTCATTGTTTCATAATTAATTATGAATCGAAATGAACTAGAAGTTGTAATCTGTGTAAGCTGAAGGATTATTTACCGACAGACAGCAAACAGCTGTCTCAATTTTAGGCTATTCGAAAATTTCGAAAAGCGACTATTAGCTTCGTCATGTCTGTCCGTCCGTATGGAACAACTCGGTTGCCACCGGACGGATTTTCATGAAATTTGATATATAGAACATTTTTTCGAAAATCTGTTACGACGCTTCAAATTTCATTAAAATCTGACAATAATAACGGGTACTTTACGTGAAGACGTAGGTACATTTATAATAATATCTCGCTGAGTTCCTCTTAGAATGAGAAATATTGCAGACAGAAGTTGTAAGTAATTTCAAAACACACATTTTATGTTCAATAACTTTCTTTTTCCGTTTATGAGATAATGTGGAAAAATATGGTAGAACCGGACAGGCCACAGATAATAATACAATAGGCGCATTGCATGGTGAATAACTAATGCTACAGACACGCATTCAGAATATGTAATACTTAGTGCTTTTCCACGGCAAAAGTGGTTTCGCGAAGGCGCCTCGATATTACGTTTTACTTACATTGCATGTCTTGTAAAAGTCTGTTTAGTTTCTCAGCACGCAAAATGTTTCGCCATGATTAAACAAAAAGTTTTTTGCAGCGCATATTTGCAAGAATGTTACATAAATGTGTCTATTATTCACCATGTCTATATCCGTCCATCCGTCCCTCTGACCCGCATATGACAACCGCAGTATCGCTAAACACGTTTTCACGAACTCGTCCTCATGATATTGACCGTTTATATAACGACTGCTATAAGCACGTCAAATCAGTAAAGTCCCGGGCTGACAGCCGCATCAGGTAGTTCAAACACACCAACGTTTCAGAGACGGAGTTGGACTCTCGAAAATCCGTTGATTTGAACTACGTGATGCGGATATCAGCGCGAGATTTTATTGAATTTTGTCGCCTGAAATCTTCAAAGAACCACTTGGAAGACCTGACGTAAATGGGAGGATAATATTAAAATGGATCTTAAAACGGTTGGGTGGGCGTGGATTGGATTGATCTGGCTCGATTCTTGAAATATAAGTGTAAATTTTGTCGTTATATCTGCTTTGTAAGAGTTGATGGTAGAATTCTGTCGAAACCCGTTGGAGTTGCAGGCACAATAATTCATTTCTCTTTAAATAAATGGTGTTATAACTTTGATCGTTACAACGTTCATTGATTGTCTGATTGTCTTACAGTCGTCTCAAATTAATATATATATATATATATATATATATATATATATAGGTTCTTTCAATTTCATAATCCAGAAACGTAACATCCTCACATTTTGACAAATTTACGTCACTGGGACTACTGATTTATATTTACCGAGGTGGATGGTACAGTGGGGACATTTGGGATTTGGATTCTGAACTTACTGTTATGATTTTCCTCATTTCTTTTAGGTGAATTTCGAGATAGCGCCTTAAAATAGACCATGACGAATTATTTGGACATTTATCAATCGAGTTATTATGGTTTTTAAAATCTAACATAATTTTTATTAATGGGTCTTGTTTTTTCTTTCATGTTTGGTTATTTGATCGCATTACCGTAGCCCAGTGTTGGCCAAAGAGTCGACGGCGGCCAGTTGTTTGATCGACCACTGCCGCTTTTTGGTCTCTATCAAAATTTATTTGCCGCCTCAGTACATTCAATAGCTCTTCGTTTGACAGCACTTTTTGGACCAACCTACCTCTGCGAAGAAGCTTTCTCCCAGATGAAGATATTTAAATCAAGATACCGAAGCCGTCTGACAGATGAACATTGACAATACTGTATTCACTTGTACCTAAAAAATTATGAACTCTCTCTCAACAAGTTGTCGCAAGATATGCAGTGTCATGCATCAACTTCGCAATAGGAAGGTTAATGAAAGACACCTTTTAATTACGGTAAATTGTTTTAGTTTGAAAAGATCAATTTTTAATAAATGAAACAATTGTACTTTATATGTTTCATGTTATTGTGCTATTTTACATTTCTTTGCCTAGTTCACCTAATATTAGTACATTATGTACTATGGCAGATCTTGAAGGGTTTTCTGTCTTTGGACTAGATCACCGAGTCGAAAAGTCTGGCCACCTACGCCATAGCCTTTCGACGCCACAAGTCACAACCATTAACACAGCGTCTCAATCACGGGCCGTAGGGTGCACGTAATTACTGAATCATTAACTGTCTATCGATTTACCTGACTAACGTGATCAATTAAGCTATTAGGCTTATAGAACCCGAAGCTTTGCCACAGGTTAAGCAAAATAACGCTGTTGGACCCTGCGTGAAAAACAGCCTGAGTAATTAAGAAATTCTTGTGACATGGGGTAAACCTTGTTTGTTCAGTTTTTAGACTTCCTGTACAAAGTAAAAAAAGAAGCCTTGTGTTAAAATAACCTGTGTCCATCCGTCTGTTCATCTGTGACCCAATATCAGCAACTAAACCTTTAATCGGATTTCCATGAAATTCGGTATAGGAATGCTTTATAACAAGTGGTCGCAAAAGCGCGGGTTTCGTGGAAATCAGCTGTTATAGTCATACTTTACTTAAGGGTGTAAATGAATTTATACCCCTACTTCAAACATTTATTGTCCGATTTGGGTGGAATTCGGTATAAGGAATTTCACTTAATGATGACGAATATTGCACTTGCGAATTTAGTGAAAATCACAGCAGGTACAGCCATTGCTTTTGTTATGAGCATAAATAAAATTACACTTACGTTTGTACAGTAAAGCCCTTGAGATTTTGATAGTAAAGACTGGCTTGACAAAGCCTGTGTGCTAACTCACGGAATATCCAGTTTACAGTCTTCTTTCTAATAAAATGACAAGTAATTATTATTTGTTTACTGACAGATATGCGGAGGTCATTTGAAGGCCAAACTCTAGGGAAACATTTCACTGTCTGCAATACATACCAAACACGTGCAAGTCTACATACGTTTTCTAAATAAAACGATTATTGTAACATATAGGCCTAGATTTTTGACAATGGTTGTACATGAATAATATCAGCAGCATTTAAAAGAACTTTTTCCATTGTCATAAAAATACTCAAAACAACACATTACGTTTCGGAAGTAAACTGCTTCCTTCTTCAGGTTAAACCACTGAAGAAGGAAGCAGTTTGCTTCCGAAACGTAATATATTGCCTTGATTGTTTTTATAACAGTGGAAAAAGTTCGTGTAAATTTTGTTAATATTACTCATAGAACAATGATATTTCGCATTACTGGATGTTCGCAAGGAATGTCGACGGTTTCATTTTTGCAATTACATTATTTCAAACACTTTTACACGAGCAGAAGATCGTGGGCCTACTCCAATTTGGAGTAGACGTGTTTCCTAAATACGTTCTATGCGATTGTGCACTGACCTTGACTTTCATTTTTTTGCAGAAGCGATTCTATCTTTGCAAACTAATAAACAACACAAATATAACAATCGTTAAATAAATACCATATATTGAACATTTAAAATGAAACTTATATAGATCTTTAAAAATACATATATGTTAAAACATGTAAAAATATCTGGGTGTTTTATTACGAAGTAAAAAAGGGCACCTTATGTGGAAACCACATCCATCTTTCCGCCTGTTACACAGCATCAGCAACTAAACCGCTTGTCGGATTTGCATGAAATTCGGTAAAGGAGTTCTTTATAAAAAGTTGTCAAGCAAGCGTCGCGTTTTCTTCGGTTACCAGTTGGCTAGACACTAGAAGATCCCAGACCGAACACAATCTGTATAACGAATAATAGGTCCAAAATTGGGATCTTGTATAAAAAGTGAAAATAAGACCCAGGTGTTGTGTATAGTAAAAGAAAAATGGCTTCCTACTTGAAATCGAAAAACAGATCCCTCGCACAAAGTACCACATCGAAACTGGAAGGGGGGGGGGGGGGAACTTCAAGTCACCCTGCCAAACAATAATAACACAGTAGTGATGTAATTTTAATACTTGGAATTGTAACTATTTTAACACTTAATTAATTAATTAATTAATGTTGAAATGACATATTTGAAGACAACGTGTAAAATTGGGATCTCAATTTAGCACTTAATATGTGTTCAATGAATTGTGTTTATCCTCTTTACATAATTTTATAATACAGCCTGAAGATGGCGCAATATTGAAAAGCCAAAACATATTGTGCCTTAGTGTCTGTGACTTAAAAATATTCTACTAAATATTTGTGTTGACAGCCATTGATACCAACTCGTTAGCAAGAAAGTTGTTGGTTCACATGACTGTTTCAAGATTCAGCTAGTGGAAAGACAGAGTCAACTTTGATGTTCTCACTCCATTTTTCCTTAAAATCCCACGTATATTAGAAATGACTGATTTAAATCTACTCCACATTTTCTGGACCCATGGAGACAGGTTGGCATAAAAGTGGAAGGTATAATTTAAATTTTTAATTTAATTTAATTTAATTTAAAGCATGAAGTGGACTAGTGGTTAGCGTGCTCGCCACTGGGCCCAATGTTCGCGGGTTCGATCCTTTTGGACTGGATTTTTAAGGGTGATAAAAATCCGGAGCACCACTTTCTTCGGAGGGGAAGTAAAGCCGTCGGTCCCATGTCGTAGATTTACGGCATGTAAAAGAACCCTACGGGCATGAATAGAACTAGTAATGCCCGTTGGCAAAATTCAGCGGCCATTTCTCACCCAAGTCTCCTGACTGCCTGCCAGATGGCTCTGGCAGTCACATCAGGATTGAGTAGAACTTGTGTGCGGTCAGTGGACTGGTCACCCGCTACATCAACGCACATGACCATAGAAACCTCCGAAAGGTCCCCAATGCTCCGCGATTGGAGCGACAAGGGAACTAACTAACTAACTAACTAACTAACTAACTAAAGCATGAAGTGAGGCAAGCCAAAGAAAAAACAAAGATAAATATAACTCTGATCTATTGGGCATTACAGGCTGCAGACAAGGAGTTGGAAGCTGCTCTGGATGCAGCTCTGGAAGCTGGTTACAGACACATCGATACAGCCTATGTGTATGAGAATGAGGCAGCTATTGGCAGAGTACTGGCAAGGTGGCTCAACTCAGGCAAGGTTAAACGGGAAGAGCTTTTCATAGTCACAAAGGTAAGAAGTAGATGCTTATAGGACTGGGCTGTCAGCTGCTGGTAGAGGTCACTATGCCTAAGCGTCATATGATAAAGACATCAAGAAGGTGTGCGGACAAAGTTCCATGCATTCTAGTCCTTGTGATTCAGAGAAAGACAGAGTGGGGGAGGGGGTTCTGCATGTACTTTGAAAGGAGAGGAGGTTAAGTGACAGATTTTATACACAGCCTCTTCTATACATAATTGTGAATTTTACCATAATTAAACAGACGCTAGTTAAGAGCTGACAATATCAGAGTCCAGGAACCACATTATACGAATTTTATGTTGTATGTACCGTGCATTTAATCGTGAGTTGAAGTCAAAACCAACAAATAGACAAAATATATATATATATATTATTATTTTTTTTCTCTCTCTCTCTCTCCCTCTCCTCTCGTCCTCTTCTACCTACTCCGGTTTTCCCGTTTCAGTGTCGAGGTGACAAGATAATTAACAAGTATAAAACGTATTTACAACCCCTACTTCCTTTTGGCAAATAAATTACAATCCTCAGAGGTTATCTATCAAAGAATTATAAGTACGTAATCCATCCAAATGCCGATCCCAGTGGCCGCGCGGTCTAAGGCGTGGGTCTTCGGCCGCTCGCTTACTAGGATCGTGGGTTCGAATCCCACCGGGGGCATGGATGTCTGTCTCTTGTGAGTGTTGTGTGTTGTCAGGTAGAGGTCTCTGCGACGAGCTGGTCCCTCATCCAGAGGAGTCCTACCAACTGTGGTGTGTCTCAAATGTGTGTCATCATGAAACCTCGACGAAACGAGAGGCCCAGGCCCATATAGGGCTGTCGAACCATAGGAAAAAAAAAATCCAAATACATGATAGGTGGTTTTGCAGTAGAAGTATTTACACAACTCATGTCTAGATGCATACATATTTATATTTATTTATATATCCAGCAATCCTTAGAGGGTACAACAACCCGCACCATGGGATATGGAATTCGTCAAATAACCTTCAAATAACATATAATATATCCAATAACATACAATACACTTAAGAATGCACTTAACGATTACTTAACAAGAATAGCCATAGGCCTTTGTCCATATGTGACGATATCCGTACAAAATAAATACAATTGTACTAATAAGTATAGATGCAGAGTATCAAAAACTATTGAATTAAGGTTAAAAGGCAGAAACCTAAGCAAACATTACAGGCAGAACACAAGCTCATTAAAACATTCATATCTTTTTTGTTATGGTTACAATATTTGAAATATTCCTCCAAATTATAAAAGGTATTACAATAAAGAAAGTTCTTAATTAATCGTTTAAATTCATCAATATC
Organism: Reticulitermes speratus; assembly: GCA_021186555.1. NCBI lineage: Eukaryota > Metazoa > Arthropoda > Insecta > Blattodea > Rhinotermitidae > Reticulitermes > Reticulitermes speratus. The sequence goes on along the minus strand of JAJKFL010000001.1, from coordinate 32,348,874 downwards.
ATTAATTTTAACCTTTATATAAGATGGTAAACTATTAAAAACTTTTAAACCCATATAATAAAGTGCCCTTCTGATAAATTGTTAAATTTGATGTGGGATAATGAAAATCTAAACCACGTCTAGTATTTCTTTCATGAATATCTAAATTACGTTAAATTAATCCTTGTTATTAAAAACAAAACATAATAGTGAGAAAATGTATTGAGATTGAAGAGTCAAAATTTTGAGGTTGCCGAATAATTTTCTGCATGATTCGTTTTTGCTGGTATTAGTGATTATTCTTAATATATTTTTTTGTAATCTAAAAATGTTTATGCAGTGAGGTGAAGAACCCCAAAAAATTATGCCATAGGACATAATTGAATGGAAATAAACAAAGTAAACCATAACTAATACTTGTTGTGACACAATCGGTTTTAGTGTTCTTAAGGCATAACATGCAGCATTAAGCTTGATTAAAAGTGAATCGATGTGAGCTTTCCATTGTAAGGTACTATCCACTATTATTCCAAGAAATTTAATGTCAAGTTTGTATCTATCGATTCATTGTTATATTCAAATATCACATCTATACTAAATTAATTTTTTGTTCTAAACTGCAAAAAATTAGTCTTATCATAATTTAACGATAATAAATTTGCAGAAGACCATTTATTGAATTTTGATAAAATATCTCTACTGTTATTAAGAAAATTTAGTACTGTTTGTATATGTTATCACAACACTAGTGTCATCAGTGAAGAGAAAGGGAATAAATGTCTTTCTAGTATTAACGGAAGATCGTTAATATCGATAAGAAATAACAAAGACCCAAGAATTGAACCCTGTGGAACCCCCGAAGAAACTTCCCTCCATTCAGTAGATGTTATGTTGTGTCAATTATTAAGAGTTAATTGTACTTTTTTATGTCTGACCTCCCAGTAAGTTTTGATTAAACTTAAGAATTTACCTCTTATACCATAAAAATTGAGTTTTGATAATAAGATACCATGATCTACACAATCAAAGGCCTTTTTAAGTCGCAAAAAATACCCCCTACCATTATTCTGTTATTTAAGGCATTATAGCTGGTATTCAATAAATTAAATGTGGTCTTTTCTGTTGAGGAATTTATCCTGAAACCATACTGTTGTTTTGATAAAATATCACTTTTAATGCAAAATTGGTAAAGTCTAGTGTATATTAATTTTTCAAAATTTTTAGAAAATGGGGGTAATAGGGATATTGGTCTGTAATTAGACATGGAGGTTTCATTTCCTTTCTGAAAGATAGGTTTGACCATGGAGAATTTTAGATGTAATGGAAATATTCCTGAGTCTAAGGACAGATTACAGATATGTGCCAATGGTGAGCTTATTGTTTTAGTACAAGCCTTTAATACCTTAGTAGGCATCTCGTCGTATCCAATAGCATTTGAATACCTTAAAGATTTTATAATTTTTCAATTTCTATGTAAGATGTAAATTTAATATTAATACTTGAGATAGGATCAGTAAAACTATTAGATAAGTAATCTATGGGATGACAAGCATCTTTATGCGATTTATTATACACATCATTAGATATTATTTCTGCAATGGAAGAGAAATATTCATTAAAGGAATTCGCAATAATTTTATGGTCACTAATTACATTACCATTAATATTTAGGGCACGAATTTCTTGTTGTAGTGATTTCTTCCCGGATAAAGCTTTAACAATATTCCATGTTTTCTTATTTTATTTGTTGAATCCATGATTTGTATATTGATATAAGCTCTTTTAGTATCCTTTATATTTTTTCAATATTACAAATGAATTTGTAACTGCTCTTTATTGTTTGATTATTATATTGTTTGTTCAGCAAGTAACAGTCTTTTTTGAGATCACATAATATTTTGATTACAGGTGTTACCCATCTAGTGTCTCTATTATTTGCTGTTTTCATTCAATTTTCGGAAATGTATTATAAAAAAGTCTTAAAAATTGATTTAAAAGTATGTTAAATGACACATTTACATCCTTGCAATCGAAAATGTCATCTCATGCTTCAAAACTTAATTTAAAGTTAAATTCCATTAATGTTATTTAATTGATTTTCCTTATGACATATGAATTAGACGTAGGCTGTATGGCTGATCTATTGTCGATCCCGTCCTGTAGCGCTGTGTAGTGCATCACACCTGTATACATGGCCAATAACTAGTTCTTTAAAAACCATTATAAAGTTTTTAAATGCTAATATCGATTCATGAAAAACTATTTGTATATATTTTATACTCTGAGTTCATAAGGCATATTTATTTATAATCACTACTTGAGACATAATGTATTATTGTTCTTAATTTTTAATTTTACAATTGTATGCATCTAGACATTTTAAAATTGTGAGCTGTGTAAATACTTCTACTGCAAACCACCTATCGTGTATTTGGATGGAGTACGTACTTGTAATTCTTTGATACATACCTTCTGAGGATGGCAATTTATTTGCCAAAACATATGTAGGGGTTTTAAATACATTTGATACTTGTTAATTATCTTGTGCTTACTGGTTTTAACTTAAGCACATTACACGAGTTCAGTGTTATTGCAACTCATCTGAAGGCCACTGTCCTATATGGCCAAATCACAGAATTTAAGTTTAATTAATGGATACCTGAAACAAAATTAAAAAAAAAAGCTCCAGAAATAATATATGGAACTTTCCTTCAAAATTTCCGTCTGTGCAGGTTTTATAAATTAGGGATCATGTAATTTAATGATCTACTTAAGTGCATAATATCCACTAATATACACTGCCTCTAAATGAAATTCATCTGGTATAACCACAAAGCTTCTAGCACTACTCTGCAGCAGGACACACAATATCTCTCTTTCCACTATCACAACAAATTTTTGCCAAAGGCTTACGAGCATATTATTGCATCATTAATGACTCAGATCCTCTCCCAAATTTTGGAGCATGTGGTGTGTGACATGAAATATAAAATTCCAAAATGACTGCGGCATATCAAACCAGAAGTTAATCTGTGGTTTACAAGAAGAGAGCAATAAAGAGTCAGTTATTGAGATCTGTTGCCTTAAAACTAAATCAGAGACAAGTTTTGACAATTTGGTTTTATTACAATAACCATCTACTCACAACAGACTTCTATTTTTCACTCCTTCAGTTAGTTTTATATTTTATGCTGATATGTTTCAGCTGCACAAGCTATGTTCATAGCCACTCAGATTGAATTTGGATCTACATCTCCATGCCTTTGTATTATAAGTTCTTGTCTAAATTACCAAGTATGTGTGTTTTCACCACGTTGAAAATGGATGGGAAGGAAACTTGTGGTGTAAAGAAATGCAGAACTACCAAAACAGTAAGCCAAAATATACTGTGATGTTTTATGCTGGTAAAAATGGTGTACAACTCCTCTTTTATAAATTACAAGCATGGTACATTTTTGTGCTGATATCTGCTTATTCTCTAAGGGTCTGTGTCATTGGTTGATTCATTATTTGCTATCATGCTGAACATTGTCCATTTTCTGCAATATATTTGATATGCATGATATTTAGGGAGTTGGCACTACAACCAGTTTACACCTGATGATTGTCATTACACTGAAAGGTCTTTATTATTTTTAAATGTCCTTCCCATGTCATGCAAATTTACCAAAGTTCCAATGTTGTGTTCATTTTTTCAGTGAAATTTCAAACACTGTGCTTTGTTTCACTGAAATGAGTCCAATATATACTCCTGCCAAGTAGGATCACTCAGGGACTAAAATAGAGCAGCGTAAATTAATGACAGGTTGTGCAATATACATATGAGAGAATGACAGTAAGGCACTTGTTTCATATGTTAGAAAAAACATGGAAGAAAAAATTTGTCACATAGCATATATCATACACACAATGGGAAGTCACACATTCAAAAATGTTTTATTTTACAAGTATATTCCAACTACTTTTCTTGCATTAAATAAAATTTTTCATTTCTTCCTGTTTCTTTTCATTTCCCATTTCAGGCACTGCAAATTTTGACTGTAGCACAAGTGTTTGTGTTTTTTACACTTAACTGCACATTTAACCACTTAAATGCAGATGCCTCAGTAAATTGTAGGCCAGTAAGAATTTAACGTAAGATACAGTTAAATTTTAAATTTGTTTCAGTTACCACCTGTTGGCAACAATCCTGACAGAGTTGAAAAGTATTTGAAGCGTTCATTGGATAAACTTGGTTTGGATTATGTAGACATGTACCTGGTGCATGTGCCCGTTGGTTTCCTGGAAAAGGGCGAAGAAATTCATCCTGTGGATGATGATGGAAACATTCTCTTGGACAAATCCACAAACCATGTAGATATTTGGAAGGTACAGTATTTTGCAAGAGAATAATGTGACACCTTATGATTTTCTATTGCCTTAAGAATCATTAATGTTATGTACATTGACCTCCCCTTCTTGCACCAGTACAATATTTGATTTATTTTGCGTACAAACACTTTTGTATTCTTTTAGTATATCCCACGAATAAAAAATTTCTAGCTTACTTCAAACTCCTTTTCATTACTTATTTACATATGTTGCTGCCGTTGTTGTTGTTGTTGTTATCGTCGTCGTCGTCGTTGTTCCATCACCACCACCACCCATCATCATCATAATCATCATCATCATTTTCATACTTGTCTTCTTCTTCATCATCATTTTCAATATTAATGTTGTTTTTATTGTAACCGTCATCACCATAATGTATTAGTCATTTGTCATTTGGCACAAGAAGCTGAAGTATCCAGAGATTGAAAGAAATTACATTTGGGCCAATTTTCGTATCAGCAACAGAAATAATCCCACACACCTTGATATAGGAATTTCAGGAATTAGAATTAGAAAAGATGCTTTCTGCCATGCAGATAGCTGTGTGTACATTGTAAGATGATTTTTTCCCCATAAATAAAATAATACCTCTACCATAATCTTCCTTTTTTATTTACTGTATTTGCTGCTTAGTGAATGCCACTGTCAGTAACTCAAAATACAGTATACATTGCTGAATAACTGGATGTTAGTAAGTAATGAATTGGAAAGGCTGTGGAAGGAAGCAGTTGTGACATATTTAAAAGTAGTATCCCAACATTTTTATGGAGGGATGGAGGAAAGCAGTGAAAATTCTGTCAGTATAGTTGCTCTGTCAACTGATTTTTGAACTGAGCACCTCCAAAGCACAAGTTAGAAATGTTACACGTCAGCCAATTTATTTCTACTGCACTCTTGACAAATTTCTGAAAATACCTACCCTTATATGGACTCACAGAATGGAGCTGAAAAAACAAATAATAGCAACAATAATAAATAATTATATCTGCATCAGAATAAATCTCATTTTGCAAACTGATAAACAAACTGCCATGCAAAGGGCAGTTGTATGTACCATTACCGATCCATACTGCTGTAAAACTTTCAGCTTTGTTTAATGCTTTGAATAACAATACGCATACTACAAGCATTAACCCCTCAGCGACGACCTCTATACGTGGTATAGACCTCCGTTTCTTCACATGCTGCCGACCTCTATACGTCGTATAGACCCTTGCATGGTTGGATTCAATCTCCTCTCACATGCAGAGATTTAGTGCTATCGAAGTGCGAGTGGTTTCTCTTTACAGTTTAAGAACTGTGCTTTCAGGATACAATGGTATAAATTCTCTATCTAGAATGTACCATTATCTATTCAAGAGTAAATTGTCCTATGAAAAAAGTTCACCGTCTCCTGTTCAAAAATGCGCACTCTCAGAGACCTTTCGCTTTTTCTCAAACCGAAATAAAGAAAGCTACGGGCTGAACAACATATCTTTGTAGCTTAAGATCTTAGCTTTCTTATAGTGTGTGGATGATGCAATTCATACGTGCTTAACTGCATATCTGTGGCTTCAAATAATTTCGTCACCTTCCTCTCGGGCGCTGCAAAGACTCGGTTTGTGCTGCTCTCTTGAAGTCTAAACAGATATCATGTGTCATTTCCATGCGTAGATCGACAGAGTATGAATCAACCTCTCATTTGGTATATCGTTCAGCTTAGTTTGTTTTGTATATACTGGTTTTTCCCCTGCATCTTTTCACGGTCAGTGCGCTAGCTTCAGCAGTTGACTTAGGAGTGATTCTGGGGGCGTAACAATGGCAGGGAAAGGTTTGACAGAGAGTAAAGTGCTAGCAATTCTGTACAAATCAGATGAAAAGTTCAGTGACAGTAGTAATGATAGTGGTAGCAGTAGTGATAATGAAATTGATGACGTAGCTCTAGCAGATGCAGTCATAAATGACGACAGTGTTGATGAAGAGGAAATGTTGCACCAAGATCTCGTGTGGGAGGCTATGGATAATTACACAGGACACAGAGAATTATTTAGTTGTGATTTTGGACACAGAAATGGTGCAGAAAATGTAAGTGATATTGTTCCTACCAAACCAAAACATTGCCATTGATGAAAGTCTGACACTCTGGAAGGGGCGTCTGTCATTTAGGAAGTACCTACAACTAAACGCTTCAAAGTTCGGAATAAAAACTTTTGAACTGTGCGAATCAACGACAGGATACTTGTGGTGTTTTCTTGTATATACAGGCCAAAATACTGTTCTAGAATCGAGTTTGATTACGCCAGAAACCCCCAAAACAGCAGCCCAGTTGCTCCATATGTACGTGGTTGAGAGAAAGAGGATGAACAAATGGTACCTCAAACTTTTCAAAAGGCTAATGAACCTAACAGTTCTTAATTCGATTGTTGTTTATAGACAAGTCACGGGAAGAAATATAGAGCAGCTCTCATACAGAATACAGTTAGTGGAAGGTTTGTTTACAAAATATGCACGTGCTGCGGGCGAACAGTGTACCGGGGCGACGCGCGTCTGACAACACAGTACCAAGGCTCACGGAAAGACATTTTCTCAGAAAAAGTGGCACCCAAAACTGAAAAATCAAAACCCCAGAGGAGGTGTGTAGTGTGTTCAAAGCACGGAAAAAAGAAAAATTCAGTGTACTGCTGCCAAAACTGTGATGTAGGCCTTTGTTTAGAAGATTGCATTGAGCTGTACCACACGAAGCTCAATTACTAAGGTAATGAAAATTATTATACTGCATCTACATCGTTTTAAGATTATTCTGTTAAAATTTTAGAAAAATCGGATCTTTAGTTTGCGAATAATATTTTTTTTAAAACGACGGTTGCATTTTCGTCATTAGGGCTTTAAATCTCCTCCGTCCCTGGAGTATGTTGGAATTTAAATGTCCTGCGTCGCTGAGGGGTTAATAAAAAGGAACTCAACACTTATGCCAACACGGTGGCTTTATGTGTTTTGTATGGTTCTTACAATAAGTGATTTTTGATCCAAGCAGTTTTTCTGTGTAATAGAGATGCAGTTTGTTTTCTGTGAGGTAGAACGTTAATATTTAAATATTACCTACATAAAATTATATCTTAAAAGATGCTAATAACAGATCCACCCACATATAATAGATATAAGATTTTGTATCTGAAGTCTGATCCAAGAATATTTTAGGATTAGTCAAAGAGCAGTCCCTCCCCTGTCTAGCTTGTCTGGAACATCCACTGCTATTTTACATTATTTGGGATGTTCTAGGCAATGGAAGCACAAGTGGATGCAGGGCGCACCAAGGCTATTGGGCTGTCTAATTTCAACGTTACACAGATAAAACGAATACTGCTGACTGCTTGCATTCCACCTGCAAATCTGCAAGTAGAGCTGCATGTCTTTTTCCAGCAGAATGAACTGGTTGAGTTCTGCAAAGAGCACAATATTCTAGTCTGTGCATATTCACCACTTGGTTCTCGTGGCACAGAAAATATATACAAGGCAGTTGGAATAAGGTATTAATTAATCTGTATATATTACACAAAGTATGTTAACAGTAATGTGAACTCTTTACAGTCTGTTTACACAGAAAGTTTAATTTAACAGAGAATATAAATTTCACTTCAGTATCAGTGGTGTAATTTAAATGACACATACTTTAATTGCAGAAAGTTTTGGTAAAATCTTCAACATAGGCAGTACTGCTTTCGGAATACAGATCCATTGGACTCATATAGTGTACTCACTATTTTCATACGTGGTAATAACATTTCTATATAAGTTTAAACTTGAAAATAACTGCACCTAGAAAGCAGGATGTAAGCTGGTCACTTCCAGCTTATGATTAGATCTACAAGAAAGTTTAATTTTCCTACTCTAGTGCCAATGTTTTCGGGATTGTGAGCTTACTGGACGGTACTGTCTCATCAAGGAAGTCAGGATGTTAAAACGTAGATTTCTTTTCAAACTCTTTGCTACTAGGATGGTTATATTATGATAGGAATTATAATATTTCATTGTAGAACCACTGCATAAGTTTATATCTATATAAATTAAACCATTTAGATCCTTCCTACTATTTCCATTTTTCAATGACACAGTACCTTAAAACCAATGGAAATGCAGGTTGACAAAGTGGAAAGCATTTTTATGCCAATATAAGAGCAACATTTGTAATTAGCTCTATAAAAATGGCCTTATGGCAACATAGAAAATATTCGTGCATAGTACTCAGGCTATATTTTTTACTATAATATTTTCTGGATATTTTTAACCCTTAGCAGTAGAGAAAAGCAAGTGAAAGCACTTTATCCCTCTTGAATTTGAGGTCATGTCATAATTTTTCTGTACAATGTAATCTTATTCTAAAGTATGTAATAACTCTATGGGAATAATAAAAGATGTATCACCTTATGTGGAATTAGCTTATAGAATCTATATTAACAATCTGTATTATATTATACCATAACTTTCTGCACGTTAATGCAAGTGAACTGGCCTCCTACAACTCTCAGACATGGTTGACACCTGGTGAACACGTTATTAAAGATAGTTTGAAGTTTCTGCACAAAAATGTTTAATACTGCACAAGTGGTTATTTCTCTAAGGTCATCCTCTATGGGTGGATTGTTTCTATAAATGTTGTCTTTTAAACTTCACCACAGGTGATAGTCATATGTCATCAAAGCAGATGAGTGAAGGGATCACAAAGAACAACTATTATTCAGCCCCCAAAAACAGTATATAAGTGACCATTGAATTGTTGATTGTATGTGCAGTTGCACAGTTTTGCTGAAAGAACCAGTGTTCCTTCTCCTCACCTTTTAAGTTTTCAAAATTTCTTTAGCAGTTCATGTATTGTTGGTTTAAAAGAAAATTAAACATGGGGAAACTGACTTCTAAATTTGTTATGACACTTTTTACATGATATCTCCCTCATATAGGTTTTGATAAACAACATCCTTTGTGTTACATTCGATTTCATATGCATGAGCAACAATTTGCTTCTGTTGCATGCAGGTTAAGATTGTTCTGGGTCTTTTTGATATGGGTGCAATATTTAGATGCGTCTATGTAAGGGAAGGCACACTGACCAAACTACCGGAAATGAGTCTTATGCACCTTTGATAGTGTGAGATCTGAACTCAGTGGTATTCCATACAGAAGGGAAGTTCAATAGAAACCTCTCTGATGTCAGCTGAAGTTTAGTAGAAACCAACCTACCAGCTGACCAATGACAAAAAACGTGGCATTACCAGTATGATATAGTGAGGTAGCCACATATGCAGTTCCTTATAAAAATTAATTAACAGTCCCATCTTATGCCAGCAATTTAATATTTGTAATTTCCTTTTAAACAAGAAATCTCCCCCCCCCCCTTATTTCTGCAAATATTTGTAAGTGGGCACCCATTCCTTCCAACAGGACACTCAAGTGCAGAATGCAGTGCTGGCTATTGAATTCTGTAAGAAAAATATTCAGCACTTGGTGACTCAGTGAGATTTTATGGAAAATTTATGTGACTGAGACAAATATACTTCCAGTAACTGTCCTGAAGCAAGAATTTTCTGAGATTCAGAAATTATACAGTTTCGTGAAAATAATGCAGAGTAGTTTTCCATAATACTGATGTCTTTTATTTTTTCAAACTTATGAACAAAGATATATTTCAGCAGAGTAAACATATTTTCCAAATTTGTTCTCCACTACTCCTTATTCCTTGTGCCTTGATCTGATTTAGTACTGACATAAATCTACTATTGCAGAGCTATCACAGTTGACAATCAGGAATTATTTTCTGTTGTGTTTTTTAAAGTCTAACCATTTCTAAAAATGTTTTAAATAGAAGTTTTAGGTATTGATAAAATCTGTACTTACACAGAGACCCTATTTCATCTGACAACCTTTGCTATTCACTTCCTGTTAGCTCACTTTCACTTATAAAACTTTAATGTGAAACAAACAACATCTTTCTTAGATGTGATGTGTGTCTGTGATCCATACAAAAAAATTTCAAGCATCTTCTTTAAATACAATGAGTGAACCTAGTATTAGCTGCAATATATTGAACTAAAATGCGTGGATCCTAACTCAGGCAAAGTGGTGAACACTGCACTGCCTGCTGTTATATTAAATGGTCCGAGTCATAGCGATGCAAGTTGACAGATGAAAAAATGTTCCTCTATTTTGAGTCATTCTTCTTGTTTTGAGAAAATTAATGTTCAGTTTGGCATTCATGTGAAGTTGGGATCAACAACAATGAACAAATATTTAAATTTACTTGAATTTAGCATAGACCTTCTGTACAAGACTTCATTGAATATACTGTATAGTTTCAAAGACAAAATTTACAAACTGGCAGGCATGATCTGCCCGAGATTTTTTGTGCCTTTTGTGCAAGGAGGATATGAGGACCTTACACTGAGTCTAAAACGCATCTGAAAACACCTCTTTGGGTTCAAATATTCAAGCATTGATTTTGTATTGTCTCTGTTAGTACTTACGTCCCTTTCGCACATGGATTTCAGGTTCCATTTTTGCATACCAGAGACTTACATATTTAACGTGATAATTATTTCAGCAAAGATTTCCCAGATCTGTTGAATAATCCCACTGTGTTGGAGGTGGCAAAGAAACATGGAAAAGCACCTGCACAAATTCTGCTTCGTCACATTGTGCAACGAGGCATAGCTGCCATCCCTAAAAGCACCAATCCAGAGCGGATTCATCAGAATTTGCAAGTGAGATGTAACATTTTACGCTATATATCAGTTTATGAATGTATATTAAACCATTTCTTAATAGCTAGTGCTTTCTGACTTTACAGTGGCTATAGCAGTAGTCAAAGGCAACTAACCAGTCTGTCAGAACATCCATTTTCTTTTGCTACTTTTCAGTTACTGAAAGGAAATATAAGCATGTGAAAATTTCTGCACACTTGTGGATACTTTTGGGTTATCACTGTGCTGTTCATGTGGGTGGTGATGGTACTGTCCCAAATGTTGAATGTTTCCTCCAAACAGCATTGAGCTGCAACCTGACACCTAAAAGTTTCTGCAATCTATCCTGTATGAAGTCCATAACACACAACGTAAACTAATCTTATAACTTTATATGAAGACTTTTGCTGTTTTACTGGAATTTTTCACAATGCTAATGAGCTTGCTTTTATGAGTTATTATGCATAGCTTTGTCATTCTGACAACCTTTTGAATCGGTGGAACTCTAATGTATGTATGCATAATACTCGCATGTTGCAGGTACACGATTTTGAGCTGAGCAGTGATGATATGTTGACCTTGGATAAACTGGACCGTGGATCAGATGGAAGGATACTTGACTTTGGGTTCTTCAAAGGGTAATTACAATATAGAGAACCAAACTGAGAATGAGTTACTAACTTCTTTGAAATTAAAAATAAAATGTTTTCTTAATGTCTTGGGAATTATATATTGGCTCCTGGTTACAAGGCTTCTTTTCATTCCGCCCCACTGGTTTGACAGCCCTAGTGTGGTTAGGCCTCCCCATTATTGAGGGTTTGAGATCACACTCATACAAGCTACATTTGGTAGGACTCCTTTGGACGAGTGATTGGTCCATCACAGAGACCTCTGCCTGACAACACACAACAATCACAAGAGACAGATATTCATGTCTGCGGCGGGATTCAAACCCACAATCCCAGCATGCGAGAGGCTGAAGACCCACGCCTTAGACCCAGCGGCCATTACAAAGCATACAACAGAATAAATTCTGTTTTTCATGACATGATCAGACAAGAATGAAGTGCCATTCAGATAATGATTTACTAGAATAAAATACAGAACTAACTACAAATTCTTCCTAGTGCAGAACTAATTTTTTTCTTTATTAATTTCTTTAGTCAAGTAAGTACAGGATGCATGGTTTATAAGTGGGACTTAGAAACAACGGTAGGGAGAAGATTGCGCAGACAAAGATGTCGCCTCTCAAGGGAGGGGGAGAATGATATTCACAAACTTTTGGGGTTTTCTGAAATACAGAGGTTAAGAAATCAATTTTTTAAGTATAAAATGACTCAATATTAATGATGAGGTAGCACACAAAGAATACTTACGAGTACTAATATTACAGAACTTATAATTCAAGAAAATTTGGCACAAGGTTGGATATAGGTGGGAGAATAAGATTAGATATCTAGTATTGAGAATGGTGGAGCAGGGGTAGAATTATTTTAATCAGAGCAGGTATGTCTGGCAGAGGAAATTGCTAATAATACTAGAAACATAAGGGCTGCATTCAGCATAAACCTGGTGTTGGCATTCTCAGTCTTCTGTACAGTTAGACTTATTATTAAATAAACTTTAATCTGATTTGAGTAAGTGCATGGTGAAAAATAAATAGTATGGTTTGTGCAAGTCAACAATAAAAATAATTTTTATTTATACACCAAAACACAAATACTGAAGTACAAGGAATAGCAGATGGACTGCAAGTGATAATGGTATCTAATTTAAGGTGCATTTCCAAAATTATAACAGTAAAATGTAGGCCAAAGTAATTTACTGAAATTAAACTTATTCTAATACTAGAATAAGTTTGAGTAACTTCACTAGGACAAATGTTTTTCAACTTCACACCATTATAATTCAGAAACTCACAAAAAATGTAACTGTATTTCACATAAAGTAAAGCATTAACCCACTTTAATAGATAACTTTGTTCCACTGTTATCATTTTGAAAAAGAAATTATTTCTTATTAGGCTGTAGTAGGAATAAACTGTTTCTTATTAGGCTCTAGAAGGACTGAGTACTTGTTTTCAAGTTTTCATTCAGACACTGAAAGGTAACATTAATTTAAAACAAACTTTGATAAAAGTTGATGTCCAGATAGATGGTTATTTGATTGAATGATATTTAGATTTACTACTTTTGAGAAAAAAATGCAATTCTGTTTCAGTTTCATTTCTCTTGTTAGAATAACAGCATCATGTTTTTTTTTTTTTTCAGGATCAGAAATCACCCCGAGTTTCCATTCTAGAGAGTGATGTTACATGCTTTGCATTATAATCTGCTTCTACTCTTTGTGATTGTGAATGCACCTACATAACATCATGACTCACAATTAGAACATGTGCTTTGCAATAATTTGATGCATTTATATAAGGTTCAGCAGGGATGAGCAATAATGTTAGACACATCACAATGTTGAACTCCACCATTCAAACACTTCTTGACAGACATGAGACATGACACAGTATTTCTCAATTGAGATTATTCTAAGTAGACAGTGGTGTACTGTAATTTACATCAAATGCCAGTTACTATATATTTAATATTGTATTCACCGTGCATCTTGTATAAATTAAAATTAAAACCAACTTGATGCACACTCACTATTAAAAAACTTTAATAGTAGATTAATTAACCCGACATGTTTCGGTCAGGTACCTGACCATCTTCAGGGGTATACTACATTAAATTGTGTAGTCCATATGTAAAACACACACAAGATAAGAGCCTATAAGGTCTCGTCATATATAAAGTTTTTCACAAGTCACTTTGTGTTTGTCACAAGTGTTTGTATCATATTTTGTGTATTATTAAAATCTGTAACATCACATTTCAAATGTATTATTAATTAATGTCATTCTTCTTTTCTGTGCATCAAACGATTTATGCAATTAAGGCTAATTGGTGAATTAGATGCTTATTTTAAAATGCTGCATCAGATACTTAAAACTTCTATATAGCATCTAATGAGATTTGGTAGGATGAATGAGAATAAACAGTGTGGGAGGATACTATCCATTTCCTCCTAAATGTGAGTAATGTGTTACTACTGTGACAAAAATACCAGTGTCTAATCAGAAAAACAATCATGCAATTCGATAATTCCATTACCTATGTAGGTTAGCTTAATTTCAAATTTGTTTCTTAAATCTGTTCTTACTTTCTTTAATAAGTACACAGTCACATATAGGGATTAATCTGAATAATCAAATTGAGTGGAGTATAAATCAATCAATAAATCAATCATGTTCAACATAAAAATTGAAAAGATACACTGTATGACAGGTGAAAGAAATAACACTGGGCAACAAATTTTAACTTTTTTTCGGTTACGAGCATCAAATCCACTTTCCTTTATGTAATTGGGTATGCTGAACATGAAAATAGGCCTTAAAATGATGAGTTAGCTACAGTTTCCAAGATTTGTGAAATTTTATAATAACATGTAGCATATTTAACACAATAATACTTACTATTCACTGCTGTCCGTCATCACTTCGGCTAAAGGCGTCTTTTCTTAGCCTGTCTTTTGTATACAAGTTCTGGAGAGTCTCTAACTACTGTCCAGCAATAATCTGCTAACATAACTGGACACCATTTCCCCTGATAACGATTTTCGATTTCCGCAATGGTCTGGTGAAAGCGTTCACCGTGTTCGTCGCTGACCGCACCGCAGTTTTCAGGGAAGAAATCCAGGTGAGAATGCAGAAAGTGAATCTTTAACGACATATTGCAGCCCAATTTCTGATACGCAACCAACAGGTCCTCCACTATTTCCTTGTAATTGTCAGCCTTGGTTTTTCCGAGGAAGTTATTAGCAACCATCCGGAAAGCATTCCAAGCACACTGCTCGTCACCAGTGATAAGCCGTTCAAATTGTTCATCTCTGAAGATGTCTCGGATTTGTGGACCGACAAAAACACCTTCTTTGACTTTTGCATCACTCATCCTCGGAAATTTATCACGAAGGTACTTGAATGCTTGGCCGTCTCGATCCATTGCCTTGACGAAATTCTTCATTAGGCCAAGCTTAACGTGCAGCGGTGGCAACAGAATCTTGCTTGGTTCCACTAAAGACGGATGTAGTACATTCTTTGAACCTGGCTCCAGACGTTGTCTTAAAGGCCAGTCCCTGACCACATAGTGCGAGGCCCTTGCTCGGCTGTCCCATTCACAGATGAAACAACAGAATTTTGTGTATCCTTGCTGCAGTCCGAGTAAGATGGCAACAACCTTTAAGTCACAACAAAGCTGCCATTTTATATTTATCATAGTTTATGCACTCCAACAGTTGCTTCATGTTGCTGTATGTTTCTTTCATGTGAACTGCATGACCGATTGGAATCGATGGCAAAATGTTGCCATTATGCAATAATACTGCTTTCAAACTCAACTGTGAGGAGTCTATGAAAAGTCTCCATTCATCAGGGTTATGATTGATGTTGAGAGCTGACATCAGACCATCAATGTCATGGCAGGTGACGAGATTACTTTTCATTGAAAAGAATGAAACAAAGTCTTTATGACGTGAACGAAATGTAGACACGCAGACGCCCTCACCAAGTAGATTCCACTGCTGCAATCTTGAGCCCAAGAGTTCAGCTTTACCTTTCGACAAATCTAGATCTCGCACAAGGTCGTTCAATTCGTTCTGTGTTATTCTGTGTGGCTCAGTACATGCTTCATCAGATATAAAATCTGGATCGCTAGAACTTGAGACATTTGTATTACTGCATTCCTCATCTTCATCATCATCTTCGATTTTAAATGAGTCAGGCGGTTCTGGAATAGGTAGATCGTCTCCATGGAGCACCGGTAGTATAGCAGATGGTATATTTGGGTAGCTCAGTTTACACTTTTTCTTCTTCGACGTTCCATGTTCCAGTGGGGGAACCATGCAGAAATAGCAGTCAGTAATGTGGTTTGTTGGCTCACGCCACACCATGGGTACAGCAAAAGGCATAGAACGCTTCTTGTGATTTAACCAGCCGCAAAGATTTGCCGAACAAGAGTTGCAGCATATGTGTGGAGCCCAGCTCTTGTCCTGATCCCCAACTTTACAACCGAAGTATAGATGGTACGCCTTTTTCACAATTGGAGTTAGAGCACGCTTTTGTGAAGCAAATGTCACTTTCCCACACACATAACAAAAACTATCTGAACGGTTCACACATTTACGAGGCATCTTAGTTTTCTTCGCGTTAAAAAACAAGATATTGTAACCGAGCACGGATGCAGCGAGAAAGCACACTGAAACTCTAAATACCACGTGGCTCACCGTGGAAAAGGCGCGGGAATCCCCGACGATTAGCTAGCGCGACCCGACGCGATCCGACGATGACCGACACCAAGTCACTGCAGTTGCGCTACGCCAGAACCGGCTCAATATATAGGCCTATATAATTTTGTGAATATGCAAGTACACAATCTTAGTGTAAGTATAAGCCTATAGCATAAATTACGGTTAGGAATGGAAATGTAGACCCATTTCAGTCTTTCGTGCATAAACAAAATGTAAGGAAAATAATAAAAATCGGTCACATTAATAAAGGCCTGTTACTTCAAAACAAGAGCTAACAAACAATTTTAAGCATCATATTCGTTCTCAGCGACCTCAAATTAGTTAAGAATAGCTAGTTTCAACTCCGTAACATTTTCACTGTTGACCAGTGTAATATAACCAACAAGGTACACCTTTCCCATAAGGTTTTTATTTGCAATCCAACATGTTTCAGTGTAACAGCCATCTTCAGGGATGACACCAATATGGTAGGAAAGTTCTCAAGACCATTACATAATAAGTTGAATATAAAAAGTAAACAAGAAGAATATAAAACATATTGATACGATCACAGACAATAAAATAAATTAAGTATATCTACAAGTAAAGTAATAAAATACTGATGTTATCCCTGAAGATGGCTGTTAAGCCAGAATTTGTAGGAGCATAAATAAACATCTCAAGAAAAAAGTGTACCTTCTTGGTTCTATTATTCCACTTAACTGGTGTACAAACTAACATAGTATTAAAAAATTCTATGTGACGAATTAAACACTGGCTTATGCTTGATTGAATTATAGACTTAGCGACACTGTATCATGTACAAACATTGCTTAGCAAGTTTAAAGGATTATTATGAACAGTGAAATGGAGAGGAGTTTAAAGTGGTCATGACGTATCTGAATGCATCATTCCAAAATTTGCAGATTACTACCTGATTATAAGATAGGCTTGGCCAGCCTGCTTGGTACACAGGCCTGCTTCTCAATAAAACTTTAAGACGATGGATTTGGATCGAGCAAATTGGTTCGAAAGATAACGCTTTCGGTAGATGCCCGATTTGAACCTCGGCTGGGACACGTGCTATCCTGACTTAAGTTTCTTATTTTTTCTGCAGTCCCTACAGGAAAATTCAGTTTAGTACCTGAAAGTTGGCCACGACAGCTTCCTTACTTACAATTCATCAATCACGCTACAATTGTAAGGTGTATGGTCTAAGATATTGGTAGTGTCATTATAGGCCAATAATCACGAATAAAACAAATAAACGTTGGGTTTAGGCAGCGTAGTGTTGTTTGTAAACAATAATCAGATCTGGAGTGGCGGGGTTGTCGGCGCCAAGCCTCGTAATTGCCCGTCATTCAAATAGCACGCGGTACCGCCGGCTCTGATATTGGCGTTTCTGTTATCTGTCCGACGCTTAGCCCTGGCCATTACAGGGAGGTGAGGCCGCAGGTCAGGAGCGCACACACGATGGACCGGCCGGCCGGCCACTGAGACTGTGCACCAACTGGTTCCACTTTAGCACTCATAACGGACTGACGCAAGAGGCCAATTAAAATTAAACTATTTCGTGTGCGGAGAATTACAGTAAGTATTTAATGGTTTGTACACAATTGGTAGGCCTGCAATAATTTTTGTTGAATAATTCACATAAATTTTTGAAAATTCAGGAATGTAATCTGCAGTGTGATAAAAGCCTATATTTCGTTTTAAGCCCAATTAAATCAGTAGAAAATTATATACATCGCATAATAATTGACAATTAACAATAATCATTCCAACAAAATGACTATTTTGTTCCCAGATATTTTATATTACAATATCACGCTGAATACTCCTACATGTTTCGATCCCTTATGGGATCATCATCAGGGAATCACATTAAAGTAACACAAAACCGAACTAGCAATCCATGTAGACAATAAAAAGATGTAAAAAGTCAACCAGTTAAAATGTAGGCGTTTGCTGTGTAATGGATCCTGATATACTGTGTTTTGGAGACTGCCTACGGTATGTAAGGAAGGATAAAACCGTATGAACCATATAAAATTGAAGTTTTCTGTGGAGCATGGAATTGCTAGCTTATTGGTTGAAGTCCCTGCTACAGAATATTAATAATTGTTATTAATGTCCATAAATCTCGCTTTACTTTACTTTTTCGAATAAGGAAGAACAGTACGTGACTTGAGGTCCTGACAGCGGCGTGACTGATGAGTCAAGCCTTCTGGGATGTGACGCCGTGTAGGTAGGTAAATCGACATGGCGTAACAACCCAGTAGGTTTGAATCTTAAATAAATGAGAGGTCGATTACAAATGATGAGTTGAAAGTTATACGGCTTATTATAAGGAGCTGTCATGGCATATGCCTAGAGGGACTGACGATACCTATGAAAAATTCGACCAGCCGAAATTCCAACCGGAGACATGCTGATTATAAAGTAAGAATATGCTTCGCCTCACCACGAGTTTAAAACGTCCTGACTTCAGAATATTCGCAGGAAGCACCTGAGGACTTGGAAAGCCTTTCACTTGTCAGTCTTAAAACAAAGCAACGACAAATCTGTTACGATGGCCCCTTGCGTAATTAGTAGCAGGTCTCTTGTTTGCTCATCAGCTCACTATTTCCTATGGAATTTTTAAAACATATTGTAATAATTTAAAGAGCGTCATAAATAAATAGGATTTAAAGGCAGTAATAGACGACAGTGTGAGAAATTGGTGGTTAATTCCATGGATCTGAGTTGTTCAGAAGATAACAGCAGCTCAGCCGGCTAACAAATTCTCCGCTCTCTGCAGACCCCAAGGTTCATTGCAATGACCACAAGTGCCAGCCATTCTACCGTACTTTACGTCACTACCACCACATCGTATTTCTTTAATATAGTCTGAATATCATCCTGCCATCTACTTCCGAACCTCCCAATAGGCCTTTTCCTTCCAGATTTTCTAACAAATGTTACATGTAGTTCTTTTTTCCACTTGCGTGCTTCTTATCCTGCCAATTTCATCCTTTTGATTTTAATATTTGGTAAGTGTATAAATTATGCATTTTATCTAATTTTCTACCTCCTGTCTCTTAGGCCCAATATTCTTGTAACACTTCATATGGCAGAATATCAAAAGACCTTCGTAAAACTAAATCTGATGTTCTCACATTGTTGTTGATGAAGATACAAGCCTTATGGGATATGATACCGTGCAGAGTGGTAAATAATTACCGAAGTTTCTGAGACGTTTGCTATTTTGCCTTGGATTACCCTGAAGATGGAGGCAGCAAGCTCCTCCGAAACGTCGGTAACTATTTTCCAATCTACACGGTGCCATATCCCAGAAACCTCGAATATTCAACTTCACAGGAAGCTATATTATATCCTGTGTGCCTCAGCTTGAAAGACGCAAACGCAAGTAAATTAGAAAAAGTTTTGAAACAGATTTAACTTCGAAAATATATGCAATTTTCCTTCATTAAACCAAAAGTTAGACTGACTGCACTCTGAGGTCGCAGTCTGAAATCTCACGGAGGGCTTGAGCTTCAGGTTCTTCATTTGTGTACTAACGATGGCCTGATTCTTCGTCTAACTAAAGAAGACTTTTACAAAATCCGCTGTTAGAGGACGCAAAGACTCCAACCAGTTTCAGATGCAAATAAATAAAATAGGAATAAGCTTCGCTGAAATATACGGCACGCCTGAAAGTCCGTATTTCGCAAACTTTAAAGTGATTTATGGAGTGTGGGTTTGCAGAGTTATGTGACTTCCCATGCGTGTTGGTATGAGACTACGGATTGTGCCCTCAATGGCGGACTGTCACGTAAATTTGCATGCTTTTATTGCTGAATGTTGTTTAGCGGCCACTAACAACCTGCTCACTTCTACAACACAGTTGGGAAATAGCACATGAATTTGCCATTTTGAAGCTTCGTCGATATGTACAGTTTACTTTTTTGCCACTTTGCAAATATTTGTATTTAACATTCTAAGGATGAAGACACGGACCAAGACTCGTTCTGCTCAACTCTAGTTACCGATTCTTTCTCGTCAAACATTAGCACAGTGTCCAGGGCAAACGTTTGTTCCTTTGTTGAGGTTTTTACATGATCGTACTAGATGCGGTCGCTTGGAATGACAACGGTCATCAATAATCAAACTCCCCTTTTGTTTGCTGTCATGTCCACTTTAGTTGTTATTATTTCAGTCCTGTAAGCCTTTCAGGCACAGTGGTCACTATGCACACAACAGGTCTTAACCCTTCAAAGACTAAGAATAACCTGAAATATATATAGCCTAACATTCAGCTCGTACTGCGCAGTAAATACTTCCCATCTCGGTTTTGACAAGTCAATCAGTGCTGTATCTGTAAGTAATCGCTGTTTGTTGTGAGGTAAATACAAAAGACATAAATACACTGCGTGGGCAGAAGGTAGAATTCTTAATGTTAAACCTGGTGGTGCATAAAGTAACCACTAGGCCTTAAAAGGTTAATATATTATATTGTAAATAATAGATATGAAGACGATATTAACCTACGAGTTGTTCATTGGTGCTTCGTAGGCCGTAACGGCAGTATTTATTTTTCGCTATTAAACTTTATTTCTTGCCGCGTAATGCCAACATATGCAAAAATGGCAGTTACTCGTGTTATCGTCATTGGGATTTCAGCAGAATTACGTGGCATTAACTGGGTCAGATGAACATTAAAGATATATTTATTGAGTGCACACAGATAGACTATACATCGCACACCCATGGCGCGTGATTTCACCACATGTTTAACATAATGGTTTAACCAGGTGTGTTTTATTCACTTGGCTCCCAAGGTAGACTGTCAGAGAGTGTGATTTAGTGTAATAGTAGGGGTCATCAACCTTTTATGGTAATGTGTAAGAAAGACAATTTACAACTTATAGCTAGCATTGTATGGATAAAAAATCGAATTAAAACAATTACAGTGCGAATAATTTTTCACCTTGTGTTCTCACGTCACGGCATTTACCGGGACAGTGTTTTGTCACACTCTTATCTCACAAAATGTTTATAACGAACCAAAAATAATTGCATCATAAAACCTCTAAATTCAAGTCTCACAAACACAAACTAAACATGTGGAACTCTTCAGCAGTGAAGAGATATTCTGTTCATAAGAACTCGCCGTGTGCTTTGCTATCACGAGTGGGAAATTGATATAATAATTAATTTAAAATTCTCTTAGGCACGTAGAAATCCTTCCGAAGGTACCAAATGCCCAAGCGTATGTTATTGGCAATTATTAAGTTACAGGCAGGTCCTTTAACGTGGCGTCTATTGCGTTTAAACACACAACATTCGTTTTTCTATCTGAATTCCATTTCCTCTTCAGCCCTTCATATGTTCTAGCTTCCTTTCCAATTCAAGTCACGTCATGTCATTCTACTGAAGGATTGGGTTTATGCTGGCCTGTTTTCTTTTTAATATTCCAAAGCCAATGGCTGATACAGCGATAACTTGATCGCGTTCCAAGAGTTAAACAGACATTCACGGGTACAGACGAAAAAAATGGAAGTCGATTTTTACAACTTACTTCCGTTCCTGTTCCGTCCCTGTGCAAATTATGAAGACAAACTGGAGGAGCAGAGGTGTAGCTCCACGCATTCTCAAGCTCGGCACTAGATGGATATGAATGGTTAGCTTCACGCCCAAGTCGCTTTACCCCCGAGGAAAGCGCCCCCGAAAATCACTGCATAGGAGACTAGGTGGGCTCAGATCTGGTCTAGACGTTTCGGAGAAGAGAGAAATATATTGACCCTGCTTGGAATCAAACACCGCACGCTCCAGCCCATAGCCTAGTCATTACACCGATGAAGCTACTCCCGGCTAGGAACTTGCGTCATCACTGAAGGCGAACATAATGGCAAGCGATCTGACGACGCTGATAATATAAAGGAAAGAGCGCAGCTCATAAAGGATCTCGTTACGTAATTTCTCCAGCCTCTTGTTGTTGTCTCTCGCTTGTCCACATGAATTACTCACTGCTCGTATGTTCATACATCGGATTCCAAGACTCAGGAAACTTGACGATGCTGCACCCAGTGACCGCACCCATCGTCTGCCCCCCCCCCCCCAAAAAAAAACTCAGATCGCGAGTTTAAATTTCGTCTAGAGCAGCGGTTCTGAAACAGGATTACGCGAGGCCTCGTAAGCGGATACGTGTGAGATGTATTTCAGACTTCATCAAACACATGTCAAAATGGCCTAAAAGTGCATTGACATTTTTTTTGTATAAAATTCACCGTGCATGGAATAACATCTTTTTTGTTTAGATTTTGTTGTGTTTATAATGAATTAAATTATAAAGTTTGGGATAAACATTGAATTGTCATTGAAACAAGGAATGCGAACCCTTGTTAAATTGCTATTAGGCGAACCTGAGACCAAGCGTTAAGTCAACTGAAAAAAGTTCTGAACTGTGGGTCTAGATTCTGACACTAGAGCACGGATGTCTCTAGGCGTTTTTATCAGTGTCTATAATACTGCTCATCGCTGCAATATCCTCTTCTTGAAGCTATCGCAATATTAATTTCGTCGTCTCAGATAGTTAAGCAACTTTGACTAACAGCAGAATTTATGTAGCACCAAACGAGAAGAATGTCAGTGAATAGCGAACGACAGGAAACTAGGACATTGTGGTAGTCTGTTTCAATTTATAGTCAGTGACTGACGGGAAAGAAGGAACACTTCAGATAGTACAAATGATACACCAGTAAATGTTTGAAAGAGGCACTTTCCAAATACAAATCTGCTGCTACGCCAACACGCTAGATCACAAGAAACAGAATAGGCTTGTCCAATAATCGATCGAATTCAAATTATCATGGACGAAATTATCAGCGGAAAAGGATTTCGAGGCGAATGGATGCAAGATCGAAGACGCAGATAGAGATTTAAAAAACATAAGTAACTTCCAAATTCGTAACGTTTCTGTGGCAAGGTACAGGAAATTTTGCCAACGTAGGCACCTATAAAACATGAGCAATACTTCTATAGCTTATGGGAACAGTGTGTTAGCTAATGGAAATAGTTCTTTTAATTAAAAGAAAAGTAATTTGATTTTCTCTCAGATGTCAATTTTCCTTCTCTTACCTCCCCTTACCGTGAAGGGTGCTGTAGTGGTCACGCAACCAGCAACAGACAGGCGCTGAGCACTGCTCCACGTTGTTACGTGACGAGAGCTACCCACTGCAACATTAAGACATTGCTTGTAGTAATCGGAAGTGTGGTGAGCTGTGTTGTGCGAATGACCGGAAACACACGTAGTGTAACTCACTATTCCAGGTAACATTCAGGTAAAGAATAAATTACTGACAAAATATTAGCCGAATAACACTTATTTAATATCGGTGTTGGTGCGTTGAAATAGACTGAGTGTAAAATCACAGTTGTTTCTTACGCAAATTTTTACGAAGAGTATTTCAAACAATCTTCATTTATTTGTTCACTTAGTAACATCGTGTGCACACAAGTAAGGAGAAATTACATGAAAGGATAAGAAACGTAAAGCTCATGGCCTGCTTTAACGTATTTGCTATTCGGGAGTTCTGCTGGACGTACTTAGTGAAATGAAGAATATCAGATTTAGAATAAAGGTCAACAGAACGCAATCTGGAATGCATACCTCAAATTGTGAAAGGGGGGTGAGGAGTTATTCAGAAAATATCTGATTGGCTGCCTTGAAATGTGAATTAGGTTACTTTGAATTCATATCCCACAATTGTTGTAGAAGCGCTGGTGAAAACTGCGATTACTTTCGGCTTTATTGTCCGGACAGAATGTAATGTGAATTTATGTGACGAGTGAAAAAGGAGCCGATAACAAAGTGTACAAGTCTTCTATTCTGCTAAGAAGCGAAATGAAAAATGTAGTCTATAACAGGATGCACATGTGCTCCTGAATGCAGTGCAGGGCTTATTTGTGGGTGTAAATATTGGACCCTGAGATAGCGAAGTTATTTATTTCGTAGAAGTATTCATTTCCTGTAACATCACGTATTATAGACTTAAAGTTGTTTGCATTTAAGTCTTAACTATCTTGCTTCTTTTTCGAAAATGACTTATCCCATTAAATTTACTGTTAGAAGCCTTGCGTATTTGTTACGAAGTTTGAGCGACATGAAATTACGCCTTTTCATTTTCTAAGTTACGTGTGAAATTGCCTTTAGTTGGGTACTTTGTCGGCCACTTAACGAACTCACAAAACACCAGATTAGGTTATGTAGCATGTAATGAGAGATATGTAACTAATTATGAATCTTCGACTGTAGGTACACAGGAAAACCCGGTTATTGTGTGTTGACGGTAATATCTCAGAATATGCTAACAGAAACCTAGGATGACCACACTAGGGCCCCAGATTCAATAAAGAGTCGTTCCATATGTGAACAAAAGACCAGCATAACGATCACATTCCTGACAGCGAGTTACAGAAGCCATTAAAGCTACATAATCCAATTCCGGAAGCCTGTCTACACCACAAGTTACGAAACACAATACGTTTCTACGAGGCTAGACACAAAATACAGTCTAAGTCTAATATCAACGATAAATGCACAAGATTATTGACATATATAAAATGTGTTTGAGAACCCTACATATGTTTCAGCAAACATTTTATATACATTTTATATATGTCAATAATCTTGAGCATTTGTTGGTTGATATTAGACTTATAATGAAATGCACGTTATATACAATGTAAAACAAAATACGGTGCCTATGTTGCTGCATATAAAACAATACGCTTGTATGTTTTACATGTTAAGTAGACTGTAAGGTACGTTGCACTAACAACCGTAATTCAAACCAAAACATATTATCTTAATGTTATTTCAGGTCTTCAGAAGTTACTTTACCTTGTTTGCCTGGTAAAGTAATCGGATAAGGAACACAGTTGGGATTTGTTCTTGTGATATATGAAGGTCAGAGCTAAAGGAAACGTATCTAAGTGTGCGTAATATTAGTAAAGCTGTGTTGCCTCGGCCCCCACTTCCGTCTCTTTATCTCTAGTTGATTTAATATGGAAAATAATTTTTAAATATGCCTGTAACATCTCTACAAATTGTGTATAATGCATGTGATTTTAAGTCCATTGCTATGGAAATGGACTGGAGACTACAAGCACAATATAGTGCTCGTTTCTACCACTAATCACAAAAATACACATAAGTGTTACAATTTTGTACATCTCAGCCACACATTTTCTGGCGTCACTGTAGACAGAACGACTGCATTTACTCTACCTTGGATCGAAATGTGGGAAAGGCACTTATTGTTGTCAGAAGACATTACGTAAAATTTATTCCTTTATCAGAAACGTACTATTGTGCCGCTTGGACTCCTCGAAAGTTACTTATCCAAAACAAAAGAGCGGTTACAGCGTTTCAGATAGTTTCCTAACATTAAAAGGTAAAGCAATCCCATTACAGGCCTTAGCAGGTCCTTAGGGCTCCAGGAGGTCGAGGCTCCCAGGTTTTTAGACAATCGGCTCATGAAGGTGGTAAGGTTGTCAGCCCTACGCACCGGCCGCCTTTACCCCCCAGGAAAGATTCCTGGTACTCATTTCTGTTAGAGGCTGAGTCGACCTCAGGGCCATAGTGCGACCGAAACGATTATGTCAGTGAAAAATTGCAGTAACACCATCGGGAATCGAACCCGCGACGTTCCGGTTTGTAGCGCAGTGCCTCAACCAACTGCGCCACCGCGTGCCCCAGTTTCCTAACATTAGCAGGCTAAATTTTCAGCTAGTAGGTCTATATATTTTGAGGGTGGGGGAGGGGGAGAATAGCTGCCGTTCAGGCATTATAGGATTGCGTCAGAATTTCACAAGGCTGAAGCCAGAAAAAGCAAATGTGAAACTTATTTACAAACTAAGACACCGCGTGAACTGCGATTTCGGGATATTCTCCTCTGATGGCCAATAAATAAAAAGCTATAATTTTGTTGCTACTTGTTCAGCAAATGTTTACGTTCACTCCATAGGCATCGTGAATAATATATCTGGGGTGCACAAATCCCAGGGGCCATGTGGCCGAGGCGACTAAATTTTGTACGGTGGCTTCATGTCATCCTTCTGGCGCCTATAATTGTGAGGTGGCTCCTACCGTCTTGGAAAATTTGTGTGCCCCTGTGCTATACCATAGTGTTTTTCCAGGATATCTTGCATTTAACTTATCAAAATGAATGCCATCAATAATCTTTTTGCTAATGTCGCCTGCCACGAATTGGGGATTCTAGTCTTAGGGGACGTGACGCTGTGCCGTTGGGTCAGTGGCTCTCGACGTTTCGGAAAAAAGCGGTGCCTTCACCTCCAAGGGTCAAACACCCCTACCATTTCGTCCCTTCTAAACAAAACTATTTGTCTTAATTTAGTCCAGCTGTAATTTATTTTTATTTTAAACACCACAACATGGCTGAACGTAACTGCTTTTCCTTTTACGGCTTCACATAACTATTTATAGGCTATTTGTATGTGCATACCGACTGACACATGAACTACTATGGGTACTTTTCGCTAAAGCAGTTGCAAAAGGGAGGGAACGTAGAATATAAGCAGAATATTTATATAGGTTGAGGCAAAATGCACATCTTGAAGAAAATACCTTCGTTCCATTCATTTTGTGAATGGTTTGTTATCTTATTCGTATTTATTTTGAAGCTTATAGCAGTGAAACATCATGGACTGAAGCAAAGTCTACAAAAGAAAGCGCCATTTCTAAACAGCTTCAACAGGCACGGAATTTCTAGAATCTGTGAATTTTGACAGAAATTACTAGCGAGAATTGCCGCCAAACTCAAAAGGATTTATACTCTCGGGGCCTCAGTTGATACTGTGACCGAAGTATGAAGTGAGTTCACGTGCTTTGTGGCAGTTAGGAGTGACACGACCCGGGCCCAACGATTAAGTTAACTGAATTAGTTGAAGCCGCTGCACAGTGAACATGTAAGACTTCAGCACGCTGTTCTGTAAAAATATTCACAGCAGAAACCTGTTCATTTTAGTTACGTAAGCAGCTTTCTTTATAGGCATTAAGAGCGCCATTATTGCAGTATTCAGAAGAGAGAGTCATCTGCAGAAAAACAAAAACGCAATTGTCTCTAGTCGAATAATTTGCAAGACGGTCTTGAGCAAAACGTGACGTAGTATCGTATTCTAGGATAAGGAAGTGAACTGTGAAACCGAGCAAGAAACCTCAAGCGACAACGCTTGTAACTTGTATTCAGGGTGTTACGGGTTCGCATCTCGGCCTGGACATCTTTTATCCTGCCTTTCCTCAGTACCGCCACGTGACTGCAGGCATAGCAACCTACCTATAATTCGGCCATGCCCGCTTCCTTCCACATCTTTTCCAATTCACTGTTCACTTATCATTCTACCAGTCGATTTGATATACATGTACTCTGACACACTAAGAGGGTCATTAACTAAATCAAAGGAGAGGAATTCTTTAGAAGCTAATATTGGTTCAGCTAATTAAGAAATTCCTCGCATTTGAAAGGAAACGGAACATTCATTACCGCATTCACAAGAACTCGTCCCCCGCCTAAGCCACATGTTTCCAGCCTCCCATTCTACTTCCTTAACATCCGTTTAAAATTATTTTCTATTTACGCCTAGGTCTTCCAATTTACTCCTTTCTTTCAGGTTTTCCTACCAAAACCCTCTATGCATTTCAGTTTTCTCCCATACAGGCCACATTCCCCGCCCATCGCATTCTCCTTTATTTGAGTATCCTAACAGTTTAATAAGGCGTGGTACAAATTATGAAGCTTCTGGCTTTGCAGTACTCTCACACCTCCAGTTATTTTCTCCCTCTGAGATTCCAGTATTTTCTTAAGGACTTTTATCCCGAACACCAAAATTCTATGTTCTTCTCCTAACGCGGGAAATCAAGTTACCTACGCATACAACACAACAGGAAAAACTATACTGTTATATCTTATACTTAACTAATTTTTAATCCTCATGTTGTAGACAGCAGATGGGAACACAAAGGTTTCGAACTGAATGGTAGCAAGCATCCCCCAGATTTAATCTGCCCTTAACTTCTCCGTGATTGCCGTTTTGATTGGTTGATGTCAACCCTAAATATTAGAAATCTGTTACATTTTCGAAGGATTTACTAGGCATCTTCACGTTGTCGATCTTGTAATTCTGATGACTACAAAAGAACATATAATCCGTTGCTCTGCATTTACTTCTAGACGAACTCCCTTAGTAGCGATTAATAGAACTTTATATATTTTTCTTAACATGTTTATATTTTCGCCCAATGCATTAAAGCAAATTCGAAAAGCAAAGAAGACAAAACATGTCCTTGTTACAGCCCGTTCTGAATAGGATTACCTGATTATATACGTGAATATTATTATAGATTGCATTCGTACAAGCCTTAATTATCCCATGTTCTTTCACGAATAATAATAATAATAATAATAATAATAATACTTACGGATTCAGCATAAGCACAAAAAACAAAAGAAAAAACAAAAATAAGGCATGCACAGAGCCACAGTCAAAGAAAATACATAGCAATAAAATGCAATTCAATTATAAATTTAAATTAAAATGGGAAAATATCGTATGGCATTGCAATAAATAGACTTGAAGCACTGATAAAAGTAAGAAAGTACCACAAAGGTAGGGATGTCTCTGTATACGCCATGAAGGAATATGGGGAAAAAGAAGTATAGCTCCAATCATTCTTAACCTCAGCTCTAGGTGGGGGCAAGTAAAGGAAGTACCATAGCTAACATAAAATATGACCGAGAGAAAGGCTTTCTTTGAATATATAAACTTCTCTACCTACAACATTATCAGCAGATGCGCATCTAGCCGAAGGGTTTTTGTGGGAAGAACCGATATTGAACTTAGAGAGTCTAACTAGCAACACGAAGACTTAACAGTACCCAAAGAATAAAGTGATAATAACAATAATAGTATTAATAATATCAACTAACAATTGACAGACTTGTCAGCCTTTCAAAGCAGACTCTGTACTAGGCAATTAATTTTTGTTTCCGTCATTTTATGTAGCCAATAATTCCTAAATAATAATAATAATAATAATAATAATAATAATGCAATTCTTTGTTATTAATGTGTTTCCACAACAACCACAAGGCCAATTACACAGACAGCACCGGAACTTGAGAGAAAATACAACAAATAACAAACCACAAACCTATACACATGGAAAAGAACAATAGGAACACAACAAATTTTAGCACCTATAATTAGCATAAGGCGTGGGTTTGCGGCCGCTCGCTTGCTGCGAATGCGGGTTCGAATCCCGCCGGGGGCATGGATGTCTGTCTCTTGTGAGTGTTGTGTGTTGTCAGGTAGAGGTCTCTGCGACTGGCTGATAGCTAGGCCAGAGGAGTCCTACGACTGTGGTGTGTCTAAGTGTGATCGTGAAGCCTCGATAATGAGGAGGCCCTGGCCCACTAGAGGTTGTTGCGCCATTGGGAAAAAAAAAATTAGCATAATTATTTTAACAAATCGTTAAGCAAAACAGACTTTAGATTGAATATATTATTACCCACAATGATGGCATTTGCCGCCGATACGCATCTAGTGGAAGTGCAGTTGCTACCTTTAAGGTCAACATTAAAGTAAGTAAAATCTGAAATTCTGAATCGGCACACGAAGGCCGGCAGTTTCCAAAAGGGAAGGGCAGAATTTTAACCTTAGATATTAATTAGAAAAAGCGCGTCTGGGTGACGCCTTCTAACACTTAAGGTATGAAATTTCAGGTAATTTAGAACGTTAACGCAGTTATATTGTAAATTATGGAGAAAATAACGATGACAGAGAGATAAATATCCTGAATTAATGCAACGGAAGGTTCATTACCGCATTCACAGACGCTCGCCCCTGGAATATTTCCTAAGACAATTGAACGCAGTACAAGTCTTTACACTGTATTTTCTCTTTTCCTATAAAATTCGTTTCACTATTATCATCCCATCTAGGCCTAGCCCTCCCAAAGATTATCCTCTCTTCACTTTTTTACACTACAAGATTTTACACAAGTTAATCTGCCTTATACGTGCTACATGTCTCACCCATACCATTGTCCTCAAAACAAAACGGCCCCCGACTCGGGCTGCTGATGTAAGAATAGTATAAGAATTTGGCAGCTGCGTATAGGGCAGGCGGTTGTTCGTGTTCTGTCGAAGGTCAGATATCGCGTGATTAATAAATCCCGGAAATGTATATTCGTAGAGAAAATAGCTACCAGCCAAGTAACGGCTTGGTCTGTAGTGGCAGCTTAATTCTGCTGGTTGCCCTGAATGACAGGTGGAAAAAATGAAGAGTTAACTGTTGTCGATACGTAACCAACATCAGTATCCCCTTTCTCCTCCAGAATGACTTCTTCAGACGATGTGTGCAGCTGAGTAATGTGGCAATGTTCGTATCTTCTTGCCCTTGTTTAAGACAATACTAGAGATAAATTCGATTTCAGAGCATCCAATGAGCGCGTTGTATATATACCCGCATTTGTTTCTTAGGGACAGGTAAAGCTATCCCTACACAGGCCTGGACAGGCCCTTAGGGCTGCAGGAGGTTGAGGCTCCCAGAATTTCTAGACAATCGGCACATGAAGGTGGCAAGGTTGTCAGTCCTACGCACCGGCGGCCTTTACCCCCAAGAAATACATCTGGTACTCATTTTTGTTAGAGGCTGAGTTGACCCCTGGGCCATAGTAGGGCCGGAAGGATTAATTCAATGAAAAATCCCAATGAACGCATCGGAAATCGATCCTGCGACCTTCCGGCTTATAGCGCAGTGGTTTCTTCGGGATATCCCCGCCTAAGAACATCGATTTCTTGTGTGTGTGTGTGTGTGTGTGTGTGTAACACGAAGTTAATTCCTACTCATACAGGGCTGTAGTTTAGTACTTTAGAGGTAGTACGAAGTGTTTCGTTTATAAACATACTCTACGTTGTTTCAGGCAACTGGCAAGCACAGGGGCCAGTGTGTCTATCATCAGCAGTATTCGCAATAGACGTAAGCTTACGTGTAATTCGGTGTAACCATGTGAAAGGGAGGCATAGACGCGTAGGCAGTTGGTTTCTCCGAAACTTTTGTTGTCTGTCTACCGAACTACACATCACATCCCAGAAGACAAGAGGACCACAGTGTCAACAAAGGTGCTCGCTTACAGCAACTTGACGCAAATCTGGAACATACAATGTTTGCATAGTCGACTAATATTCCGAAGCTAGATATCCCTGTCAGTGCAGTGTGTTAGTACGAAGAAATATTTACCTTTATAACATTTTTTTTATTCCAGTTTTTCTCATGAAGAGAGAAAATGTGTATTCAAACTGGCAGCATACAGTTTTCAGTTTCTCAAACGCAACTTCATCATGTACTCCTTCTTGACATACAAGAATCTACGAGTCCTCACACAGAATCGCACACCTGAAATCCCACATACACGAAACGTAGAAAAAAAGATTAACTTAGCTATAACGCTCAGAGTGTGTATCGGGACGGTTCGCATCTCGGTCGGGACACCGGCTATTTTGAGGTCTTTCAACGGTTTTCTCAGTCCCTACATTCAAATATCGGAACATCGCAGAAGCCCGGGTTGGCTCCCAGGGTAGACCATATGGAATTTGTCATGGGTAGAGTGATACTGGGACAGGGTTTTCTTTGCAACTTCGATTTTCCCAGGTCAGTGTCAGTCCACAAATGCTCCGTATTCGTACACCTATCACTCCAGGAATGGATAAAGGCCCAATTGAGCCCGCACTTCCACAGGGACATATTCTCACCTTACCACGATGTGGGGGGGGGGGGGGGGAGCACTAACAGAGGCCTAAACAACTTTGAAATAAATACATTCCAGCTCTACCCATATCATTCGTTTTTCAAAGTTTTCCTCAAAATATAATAGACCTACACAGAAATCCGCCATTACGCACTCTTCCCGATGAAAGAACTTTGAACAGTTGAAGGTGTTTGCGAAGTGGAATCACTGGTATACCATACTGAAACGATCGAATATAAAGTGGTATAGAGTTACACGAAAGTCATCGCCTCTCCTATTTTTCTGACAGACGATGCTCAGACAGTAAATTTCGATTTGGGCGTGGGACGAAGTAGGAGTGGTACGGGTCCAAATACACTGCCTGACTAGTACAGTAGGTAAAGGTAAAGTTGTTCGTTGTCTTAAGCACACTGGCACGTGGACGTATGGGGAGTGGATATATATGGTTGTACGCATTTTTAACCTCGGTGCAGGACGGAAATGAGTGGCCAGCTTCACGGTCCAGCCGTTTTTATACCCGGGGAAAGAGCCCCCAGTAGGACTACCTATTGGATAGAAGACCGCATGTCTGATCGTGTGATGGAGAGACCCCTGCCAAGATTTTAGTGTAGACCTCCACAACATGTATAACCAAAAGTCC
Organism: Reticulitermes speratus; assembly: GCA_021186555.1. NCBI lineage: Eukaryota > Metazoa > Arthropoda > Insecta > Blattodea > Rhinotermitidae > Reticulitermes > Reticulitermes speratus. The sequence goes on along the minus strand of JAJKFL010000001.1, from coordinate 32,316,029 downwards.
GTGGCTTGCGAGGCGAATCATGCGGTCCTGTACAGTATAAGTGCAGTAGAGATATGCGTAAGACATTCACAGGCGTACCGACCACAACGCGTATTTTGTATCTCTTTGTGTTTTTAAGAAATTGAAGACGTAAAATTTAAATGATTTTCAGTGAAACTTTCTTACAGTGCTTAATGAACTGGAAGCAAACAAATAATTTATTAACTCTACGGTGTGATTCTTGGTTTATTTAACAACGATTTTCAGCTCATTTGGTTACGTAGCGTCAAATGGTAGGACGTGAGAGTAGTGAATTAGAAGAGATGTGGTAGTTAGAAATCGTGGCATACTTTAAGCTGCTATGCCGAACTACGGGAGGAAAACAATGAAACACCTCCGTCACGGCAGCTGACTTCCGAGTCGAGGTTTCAACCTGGAATCTCCCGAATACGAAGAGAATATTATTCACTAGGCCTCGATTATTAATAAGTTTGTATTTTGGATGGATGGAAGCATGCCGTATCTACTTACAACATACGACTCAAGTGCAACCTGACGGGAGTTTAAAAGCGTATTTCACTGACTCAGTTATTCTTAACAAGTCGTACTTTAAAAAGGTAATTTATAGTTAGGCTATTTGACTTCTAGGGACAACAATAAGTAACTTACAATTCGTGTATATATAAGTCCGTACGTACGAGCTGTACGGTACGCGGATCGATTGCCGCCGTGTGGGCAAGATTTTCCGCACCCGTCCAGACCGGCCCTGGCGCCGATCCAGCCTCCTACACAATGGATACCGGGTCTCTTGCCCGGTGATAAAGCGGCCGGGGCGTGGAATTGACCATCCACCTTCATCTAGGGCCGAGGTTAAAGAAAGAGTAGAGCTATATCTCTGCTCCCCTTCTGGGCGTTCATAGCCTGTTCTAGGGTGAACTTTATTTCCTTTACTTACCACACACACACACACACACATATATATATAAATATATATACATATTTATTTATTTATTGGTATCTCCACCTTGCCGTGGTAGAGGGGCTTGTGAGTTCCACTGACCCTGAGAGCTAAGCCGGCTGTAGCATTGCTATCAGTAGGGCCTCCCAAGCTGGACAGATCAAGAGGGTAGGAACCAGACGAAGAGAGATGCCTAGGAGATGGGAAATCCAATAAAAACTCCCTAATGCCGGAAGCAGCGACATCATTAGCGACTAGAAGCACAGAGCACATGATGCTCGAGATGGTTCACAATCGTGTAGCAACAGGCGTGACCAGAGTGGTTTGAACGGCTACTGTACTGCGATGTGAAAAGCAAATGGAAAAACTACCACATTATTACTTTTTCTGGATAGTCTCTTACAAAAACAGAGACAAATGCGAGATGCTTCCTCTAAAGACAAAGCAATCCAGAGGTAAACTACTCCCCCATTCAGATCTCCGGGGGGGGGGGGTGGGGTGAGGGGAAGTGTTTCTAGAGGAGACACCACGCGGTAGGAGTTACGGCGAGGACTACAAACAGAAACAGAAGGAATATCACAGCTTCAAGATGGGAACTTGGTACGTAAGGACCTTCAATCAAGGAGGAAAAACTCGAAAATTTGAAGAAAGAGATGCAGCAGAACGCAGTGTCTGTGCTAGGTGTTACTGAAGTGTTGTGGAAGGGTCAAAGTGAAATAAGAAGTGCTGATTATACAGTATATTATTACGGGGGTGACAGGGCTGAAAGAGTCGTAGCAATAATAGTGCATAAAAGCATAGTGAAAAGTGTTGTTAAGAAGAGTGTGTGTAGTGACAGAATCATTGCTGTTAAGTTGAAGGCAGAACCGGTAAGTATTTTGATAGTGCAAGTGTACATGCCCACATCGGAGTACGAAGATAAAGAAGTGGAATAGCTGTATGACATAACTGAAGAAATTCATGAAGAGGATGGAAAGGGCGCGACAAATACGATTATAATGGGAGATTGGAACAGTGTGGTTGGAAATAAAGCACATCACAACACTATTAGACCATATGGACTGGAAAGGAGAAATCAGAGAGGTCAAATGCTCATTGACTTTTGTGAAAGAAATGGGCTTCATATAACCAATACATGGTTCAAAAGGCTAAAAGAAGGTTGTGCACCTTGAAAGCACCAAGGGATAGGCGTCAACATCAACTGGACTATGTACTAGTGAAACAGCGATTCACGAAGAGGGTGAAGGATGTGCAGACACTGCCTGGAGCAGATATTGACTCTGACCACAACTTACTGGTTGCAAAGATCTGCACCAGACTGAAGAAACTCATAAGGTTCCAAACTCGAAAACCAAGATGGGATTTGGACAAGTTATATGGTCAACGACAGAAAGTGCACGACAGTCTAGAAGAAAAACTTGATGCAATAAATTGTGAAAGTGGGAATGTGGAAGTGCAGTGGAACAATATCAAGAAATGTATGTTAGATACTATGAGTGATTTGGTTGGAAAAGTCGAGAGGAGAGCAACATAGCCGTGGATTACACAGAAGATGATCAGTAAAATAGATGAACGAAGAAAGTGGAAGAATGTCAACAACGAAGAAGGAAGAAAGAACTACAGAAAGCTGAGGAACGAATTGAAAAGAGCCACGGACAACGCCAAGATGAAATATCTTGAGAGCATATGCGACGAGATCATAGAATTTCAAAGAGCAGGACGTTATGATTTAATGTACATAAAGACAAATGAACTTTGAATCGACCAGAACACCTAGAAGTCGAACCTTAAGAGGAAGCAGATGAAGACGAGAAAGGCCTTTATATTTTGCAAAGTGAAGTGGAAAAAGCTATCCAGGAGATGAGGGATGAGAAGGCTACAGGAGATGATGATGTACCTGGGGATGTACTCAGATTGTTGGGAGAAGATGGTCTCAAACTAATGACACAGCTGATCAATAGCATATATGTAACTGGAGAGTGCCCAGATATTTCATTAAAGTTACAATGATTGCCTTAGAGAAGAAGCCCAAAGCTACAAAATGCAGCGACCATCGCACAATCAGCCTCATCACACATACAGAAAAGATAGTAGCGAGGATAGAGAAGAAGAATTGGAAGGAAAATTGAGGATGCACTTGGAGAAGATCAGTTTGGATTTAGAAGAGGAAAACGGACTAGGGATGTAATTGGGATGCTGAGAATAATATCAGAACGAACCTTGGACATACGTAGATGAGAAATTGTGTGCTTGCTTCATTGACTAGCAGAAGGCATTTGACCATGTCAACTGGACCAAATTAATGCAGATCCTATAGGAAACTTGGATAGACTGGCGCGAAAGAAGATTGATCAACAAACTGTACATGGAACAGAGTGTTAAAGTACGACTGAACCAAGGGGAGACGAGAAGTGTGAAGACTAGAGAGGAGTTAGACAAGGTTGCTGGTTGCGAGTACCTTACCAAGGAAGCTCTTGAAGGGTTTGGAGACTTCAAAATAGGAGAACAAGTAATTCGCACTGTGAAATATGCAGATGACATTGTACTACTGGCTGAGGAAGAAACGGTGCTACAAGGCATGATTGATAGACTAATTGAAATTGGAAGAAGCTATGGAATGGAAATGAATGTGGAAAAAACTATGGTAATGAGAATCTCAAGGCAACCATCCCCAATAAAAATTATGATAGATCAAAAACAATTGGAGAATGTGGAATATTTCAATTGTTTGGGTAGCATGATAACAAATGATGCAAGGTGTACACGTGAAATTAAATCCAGAATTGCCATGGCAGAAGCAGCATTCAGCAAAAATAAGACTCTTTTCACCAGCAAATTGGACTTAAATTTAAGGAAGAAACTAGTTAAGTACTACATTTGGAGCATAGCTTTGTGCGGTGCTGAAAAGTGAACACTTAGGAAAGCAGATCTGAAATACCTGGAAAGTTCTGAAATGTGGTGCTGGAGAAGAATGCAGAAGATCATTTGGACCGATCGTGTGAGAAATGAAGTATTACACAGAGTCAAGAGGACAGGAATATCCTACATACAATAAAAGAAGAAAGGCTAACTGGATTTGTCACATGTTGCGTAGAAACTGTCTTCTAAAACACGCGATTGAAGTAAAGTTACAGGGAAGGATAGAAATGGCGGGAAGATGAGGAAGAAGGCGTAAGCAGCTACTGGATGACCTTAAGGAAAAGAGAAGATACTGAAAATTGAAAGCGGAAGCACTAGGTCGTACTCTGTGGAGAACTCGCTTTGGAAGAGGACCTGTCGTAAGACAGATTACAGAATGAATGAATTAATCAATGTATATATATATATATATATATAAGTATACTTGACAATCTCTTCACGTGTTTAGCATATTTTTTACGTATAGCTAAAGGAATCACATTCAACACGTTTACCAAAATTAGGGCATATTGTCATAGCCCTAACAAGAAACAGTTTCTGCCGCTAACACGATACAAGACAGGCGATATCAGAGAGAGGAAAATTTCCACTACACTAAATGAAGAAAAGAATGAATTTCGAGTATCGTGCAAATCAGAACTGAATGTCGTGAGGTTAGGCAGTTGTGGTTCCTAACGGCCCCTCCCTTCGCGCAATCACAGAAACGTCAAGAAACTTCGCCATGCCCAGACCATCAGCACATCACAATGCCAACTGTTCGCCATTCGCCAGACATGCTGATCATACCGGCGCCAGCCAGTCCTGAGACTTGCACGGTTATTACGTGTCGGTGAATGTACGAGGGAGGGGAACAGCATCCGCGCATTAACTGCCTTGCTTGCCGGTGAAGGGGTATAACATGTGACATAGTAACCACAAGGTTCTGGCTTAGAAATATCGGTATTCAGGAAAAGCTTATTACGCAGTTCTTGGTCGGAATTATGAGCATGCCAATAGAGTGCCTAACAGATATGCCTTTAGATGAACACAGACATAAAGCAATCATTTTTTTTTTTAAAATCTGAAACCGAGATAAAAGTTAAAAAGAAGAGTTGTCCCTGTTCACACCATGAACGCACGTAGGAAGAGTAGAGTATAGCTCCACTCATTCTTAACCTAGGCACTGCATGGAAGTGAGCAATCAACTTCACGTCCTGGTCGCTTTACACCCGGGAAAGAACCTCGGTACCCATCGAATAGGAGGCTGGGTGGGCCCCAGAGCCATTCTGGACGTTTTAGAGAAGAGAAAACTTTCTTGCCCCTGCCGTGTTTCGAACCCCGGATCGTCCAGCCCGTACCGACTACGCTATACATAACACTGAGCTACAGTGACCATCACCGATAAAACAAATTCAGCAAGAATACTGTATAGTATTTCTCGCCAGGAGTGTAGGTTGAGGGGGGGGGGGGGCGAGTGGTGCGGCCACCCCCGGAGGCAGAGTCCTAGGCGCGGCAAAACTGACGGCTGAATATTTAAAAAAAAATTCTGCGCTCAACAAATTTAATTTCTTACGTCAAATAAACGTAAATTCAGTAAAGAATTATCCATTTACAGTTCATAATTTCTGGTAGGGGCGGCCATCGTGTATACTCGCCTCGGGCGCCAAAAACCTAGGCTACGCTAACGTTCCTGGCATGAATCACAGTGTTTCTCATAAGTGGGCGCAGCACATTTCATTAGGGTGTGCACCCAGGAAATATTATTTTTCAGTTTTTATAAAATGCAAACATTTATTGAACACTCGGTCATAAGGGACATTATTTTCATTCACCAAACAAACTAAAGAAACTAAAACTTAACTAAACTTTCTTACATTAATAACTAAACTCTACTTAAACATAAAACCTTAAAGAGTGAGACAGAAAATACGAAATATTGCGACATTAGGATGTGCTTCGGCAAACCTGGCACACCCCATACCACACTGATGGTCCTCCTTCCATTCTATAAATGGCTCATGTACTACTCAACCGCAATCCCACTTAATCTTCAGTTTTATAGGAAGCTGATCTACTTTACTGTATTATATCAAAACTCACACTGATCATCCCAGTAATTTATTCTATGTACAAAGTTAATTTTGCTGTGAAGAACACGGTCTAGAATGCTGTATGGAGATAATGCTGATAATCATAGTATTCAATAATTACTGTGGTCAATTTTATAACCCTTTTTTCGAGCAGATTCCTTCCACTACTTTGAAAATTCTTCCTTTCCCAAAAGCAAGTTTGTGAATTTCAGAACATAATATGTTACCTCTTACTTGGATCAATTTTACCAGAACTTGTAGTGTGTACTTATATCTGTTTGAAAATCAGGCGTTCTATTAAGGTAATGTTTCTTTTTTGGGAAAATGGAAAATAATAGGTGGCACAAAGGTAACTGGAGAATCAGTTACCTTGTAAAATTTATAGTGATATTGTCATTGTCAAAAATTCTACTCCATCCAGCTTTTAGACTAGAGAACTGTCTTTACAGACACAGAAAAGTAACATAGTGGGATAATAGAGACCACCCAGGCACATTACAGACTGCAAGTTAAATACATGACCAATAGAAAACTGTACTTTGAAACAGGCATCTATAATCACATGAGTCTGAGGTGGCCGGTTAGTTCTTACATGAAGAAAAATACATAACTTAGCTATGCAATTTAACATACTGAATCTCTCAGAATTCGTGTAGCTTCAGTAGTTTCACTCACAGTCTAACTTACAACGTGCATGTTAAGGCTTTCAAAGTCATGCAGTGGAGAACCCCATTAACTTACAATACTTTCCTAAGAAATTTTATTTTTTTGTAGTTAAAAACATTCAAAACAATTTTCATTTGTTGTTTCTAAGCATAACTCCACCTCTTACAGAACAGCCACCAAGCCATTTATAGAATCAACACTTCATATCACCGTGGTAATACAGAAAAGTGAAAACTATTTACAGTATTTTAGAGCATAATAGACTGATTACTTGAGAAGCTATTGCAAAAAAGGATGCTGTTTCTAGATGATAACATTACTTAGAAATAAGCTGCATTGCCGACATTTTGGAGAGCATGTCTCCACCTTCAAGGGGAAGGGCCTGCCTGATAATCCCTGACAGTACTTACAATGGGGTCCAAACAGACCAAACTTTAAGAATTTATTTGGCTTGGCCTGGATAAAATTTGAATCAGTCCCAGAGTTTAACTTGAAATATGTTACCATTTCAGACCAAAGCCCCACTTCCTCCTGTTCTAGCCTGAATGAAGCCCACCAGGTTACAATCAGTTCTATCATGCCATTAAACCATGTTAATTTTAATGCACAAGTGTCAAAAATTATTGAATAAATTATTTTAGTCTTTGAAGTAATACTTATGTCTGTTTCAGAATACACAGCCATGGGGCAAGGCACATCACGCCTCAACTGGGCGTGCTCACATGAGGATGGGAAGTTCAACCTGTCAGCTACATACGAGGAGCAAAAGTTCAGTCCAACAGAAACTGCTGGTAAATAACATTCAAAATTGAAACAGAAGGTTATTATTATTTATTGTGTCAGAGAATTCCATTTCTAAACCATTTGGAGACACAGTATTATGATTTCTTCTATTCCTTCCAGGAAATTTTGACAAATCACTTATGTCAAGTGAAAAGAGGTATGTGTGATTATGAGTAAATAATCATGCACCACTTAATTTAAATATTCTTGACAAACCTAATTCATGGTACATTAGTTATTATACTGTAGACAGGCATAAAGAATTTCATGTTTCATATTGGAATAAATGTTTAGAACAAGAATGAAAGACTTTTATAAAATCTACAAATCAAATTTTTTTAAGGAAATTTGAGCTTCATACAAAGTAGGTCTGTGAGTGGACTGATACAGATAAAAATGAAATTTTCCTGACAAATGTTAGTGACTAGAAACACAGACTTTCATGTATTAAAGAGGCAAACAAGCACAGCTCACTATGTGTTTACTGTATGCACTGTGCAAAGAATGAGATAAGATACTAGAAACAGAGAAATATAATAGACCTTAGTACACAGTATTGCCATTATGTTACCAGATAAAGGACTTGAGAAGATCCAGAAATCAACAGCAGCTAATACACAGCTCAGTGACACATGTCAGAAGATTTCAACTTCAAAAGACACTCTACTTCCTATTATGGATGTGGAAAGTAGCATAGATGAGCCCAATAGGAAAATAAAACTAAGAAGGACTTTCAGCTCATGTGACCTGGTGTATACTAAGCCTGCAGCAGATGCTAGAAGGTTGCTCAGTGGTCACAGTGGGGCAATCAACAAGAACAGCCAACAGTACCAATCACACGAAGTCCTCTCTTCAGGTGCCAACAGTTCAACCAACACTGAGTCATCAGGTCAGTGTCATATACAAATGGTGATATACGACTTTCTAAATTGCAGGTAATCAACAAATTTCCATGAATGTAAAATGCTGACTGTATAGTCAGGTAACTTAAATAGAATTTTTTCTCCTTCATAATTTTCTGTGTTATTCACCTACTACCTGGATCTCTCACATCCACAGTGCCCTGCCACAGCACATACTTCGACATAACCACTGGAAGATAAAATTGTATTCCTTCTGAACTTCGAGTATTATTAATGAAAGTAGCTGCTGACCATACTTCACAAAGGAAGGAATTGTGATCACAATGAAAACTTTTATTTTGTGATTCGAGAACAGCATTTTTGACAATAGGAAACACAAAACATAACATTTAATATAACAGATTTCCTCATTTCAAGTTTTGGTTTAACCTTGACATCTTATGTGGCTGCTATTTCTTACAAAAATATGACTACGAAACAAAATTTTTCATGCCCAGCATTTTCTTCAGGATACCAATTTTGGCCACACACATCACTGGTTTACTGTTGCTGCATCAATCTACTGTACACAACACAATTTATAAAATTTAATTAGGATAAATGGAATATGTCCCAGGCATAGCTGCATATTTCACATACTTTCCTCAAAGCCTGTGTGGCTACAACCAAAATCCAACAATTCCAGTAGTGGCAGAATAACACCAAAATGCATAAAGAATACATCACTTTTAGTTGCTCTTCAGACTGGGAAATAAGCTACATATCCAAAGTTTTTCACACACATCTGAATTTATGCATTCGGCCATACAGAAAATCATCAGTCACACATTGCCATATTATAAACAAGTTTAATCAGGACAACAAACTTATTTTTCCTTCTTTTCTGCAGGACTAAGCCCAAGTAATTCAGAGAATTCCCTCAGTTCCACAAAAAGTGTTAACCCAAAGTTGCACCATGTGTTTGGAACATCCAACATGCACAAGACAAAACGAGAACAGGCTGACCAACTGAACAAACATATACCAAACAACAGCATGACTCCTAACCAGCATTCTTCCCTTGAAAGGAAATCAAATGTCAACTCATCAACTTCCATAGCTTCAACAGAGAGGGAGTCAAGCATTGGAGACATCAGCTCTTTGAGTGAGTTGCTCAAGAAAAAGAAGAAGGATGCAAGAAGAGCTGAAATTGTGGCAGCTGTGACAAAGAGATTATACAGTGCCAAGAAGAAGATGGAGACAAAATCTGAGCCTACAGAGGCTGTGCAAAAGGAAGAGGACAATCAAGATGATGATGATGATGGAGAGCCTGACGAACTGAAATTGTGTCAACGGGCAAGAGCAAGATTGCAAGAACTTAGTAGAAAGGCCCTTCATGCCCATCGGAGCAGGATGCGACGTTTCAGTGACAATGAGGCTCAGACCGACTTTGATAACCATGTACTGCGGGTGAAAGAAGCGGCTGTGAGCACAGAGGACCTCTACTGTGGCCCTCATATGTATACTACAGAGAACAAAGGACTGTGGTTCACTGGATATGCTTATCCTAGTATGAGGCATGGACCAGCATGGAGCAGTCTGTCAGTTGGAAACTATAACAAATTCCCAAATGAAGATAACTTCTCTGATGATAGTTTGGATTCCACTCACGGGCTGAACACTACAGAAGAGAAAAGTTCTCTGTGGAACTTCATCAGCATCCCATCTGGAAAGCAGTTCAAGATCAACAAAGATGACAGTGAGAATAATCAAATGTTCAGAAACATGTCAACACAAACGCAAGCATGTTCCCATCAGCAAGACATCACAAGGTTTGCACAGAATGAGCTGGATATGGAACCAGGCCATTTTAGTAAGTGTTCAAATCACATAATGAGTCCCAGACAAGTGGACATGCCTGGACATGAATGTACCAATCAGCCAGCAGAATCATTCAAGTTTAATAAACTACCATTTTGTCTTCATACGGAATCACAGCAACACGCAGGCTCCTATGCAAGTAGATCACCAGATATGGACACAGGCACCAACACCGAAGGTACCTCTTTACAGCTGAGTGACCGTCACTTGTATACCATTACAGAGAATAGTGAACACAGTGACTGTGGTGATGTGACATATGGTTACGACAGTTCCAGCATAAATCACAGACCTGTGCCAGTAAATGAAAAATCTGAGAATGCTTCAGGTGTTACAGTTTCTCTTCCAAATATATGTTCATGCAGACTTGTCAGATCAAATTGGGGGTCTTGTCACTTACATGCACCTGAATCCTACAGATCTTTACCTCTACTAGACTTAATGATCTATCCTCACACTTCATGTTGTGAGGCATGTACTACACACACCAAACACGATCATAGCTGGCGACAATGCAAACACAAAATGTCACAAACAACTCCAGCATTGTACATGCACAATACTAAGGAAGGCAGTTGTGTGTCACAGAAAACCACAATCCAAACAACTGAAAATAAAAGTTCAAACACAGATGAGACAGAATGCAGTAAGAATGCAACAGCAATGTATCAGACCAATGGGAAACCTTGTACACACTGTAACATACCATTTACATATTTATATAATATCGATGATGGTACAAAGCCTCTACCAGTTCATAGTACTAAAACGGAAGGTACTCAGTATGTTTTAACCCATCTGCCAGTAGATGTTGGCACTCAGACTGGAACAACATATTTTCCAAACATGACTACACTATGTTCTACACTGCTTGGACAACACCCTCAACTGTTGCAGCTGCCCAATCCAAACTTACAGTTGGATGACTGCACCATCATCTTCTTCCCTGGCCATACATCATATCCACTAATTATAAAGCCAAATGATGGTAAAAGGAGCCACCCATCAGACAGTGTAGCAGTACAGACAGATAAACACAGGCAGCAGAAAACTGCTGATGAGACTGTAGTGTGTAATACAGAATCACAGCTTTGTGATGACACAAAAGGCAGTGGGGTACAAAGTGATACACCAGCTCCACAACGAGCAGGAACAGAGTCGAACTCCATACACCAGTGTATTTATGGTCAATCAACATCCCAGCAAATGACCAACAGACTGGTCACTCCAGAGTCCCACCGAGAAGGGCCACACACAGAAAATACATATGACAGCAGCACTTCCAGGTCTGTTCCGGTGGACATGGACTTCTCAGACGATGAAGATATTCCACATCTCCCTTCTGCAACTGTCAGTCCAACACAAGGAATGGAGCCTTCCGGTTCTCAACATTGGACAGATATGAAGAACCTCATTCTTGGTACAGACAGAAATTTATTTCCATACAACATAACTGAGGAAGAGGAGGACCATCCAGTCCCACAAACTAAAGACATAAAAAAAAAGTCTGTGTCATGGTCTGATTTAAGTGGCTGTGGGGCACTACATACAGAGTTGGTGTTTGCATCCGACCATAACATGTTTGACTCATCACAAGACACACCTAATAAGATCACAAAGAACTCACTACTGAATGTCATATCTGCTGAGCCATGCAGACCTACTCTTCAGAGGTACGGGCACTGCTATTATGTTGTTAGACTGGAAATAATGAAACACAGCACTGTGTGTATTGCACTTGAGACCATGAACCTGTCTTATAGTTCAAAATTATGCAGCCTTCCACCTAGTACCACTACAAGTGGTCATTCTTTGGTCCTTGCATATCAGTATGAAGTAAAAGGAGACAAGATCAAAGAATGGATTTGTGTTGCTCAGAGGGCCTGCTTTCAACCTTAACTGCTTATATTACACCACCAGACTTCCAGATTCTGTAGGCAAAAAGAAGTTCACTTTCCCCCAGGTCTTCACCAATTTAGATGTCATCAACTAAACTATGATCCATCCTTTGCATAATAGCTGATACAGTATTTGTCTTGCTTAAAAGTCTTGGAGGCCATTTCGTATTAGATATGCAGAGTATCATTTAAGATTAACACTCAGATGAAAAATTGTCTTGCTATATTTACACATTTTAAACATTACTCCATGTTCTATTTGCAGCAGACAGATACCAGCTTCTCAGCCACAAAAGCAGAGGAAGCATAACAGAAATATGCATCGCAGCTGGAGCTTGCTAGATGTAAAGGAGCTTAGAAACAGAAAGACAGAGGGGGAGCCAGACTTGGCAGTATTCCTCAGGGAGGCCAGTGCACTGGTACACAGCCTAAGTCAGGCTACTTGCTTGCTAGAGAAGGGATGTCAATTGAGTATCACAACTTCTACCCCACACACAGAACTAAATGACACTCTCAACACAGTGCACAATGAGCTGTGGGTGGCTTCAGACAGCGCTTCTGATGGCAGTAAATCTCTATGCCTTGCGGCAGAAAGAAGCAATGGTGATCCTAGGTCTTTGCCATCAGCAATGCCCAGTAAAGAAAATGACAATAGTACAGGTACGATTAGAACAAAGTGCAACAGAAATAAACTAAGCAGATCTAAAGACTGTAACAAAGACACACAGAGTGAAATAGATCAAATTCATCACAAGGGAAAATCAAAATGGTTGTGTGATAAACATGGAACATATGATACAGCTAACCTACCATACCGCTCCAATCTCAGCACAAGCCACTGCCATTGCTACTGTTCAACCTACACATTTCCCATTCATCGGTCTGACCCTCACTTAAGTGATTGTGATCAGCTGTATGGGAGGTGTCCACTCTTTCCACCTCACTGCAGCCCAAGTGCATACAGACAGTACCTCGTAGCTATTAGGAGGGAGATAATAAGCGCATCCTTACCTGTAATATTCACAAACTCCAAACAGTCAGTAGTCAAACGGTAATGTATGAAGTTACAGAATGTTATGTACAACGTTTCTAATTAACAAGAATTCACCACTATATAGTCTGAGCTATTGATAGCACCATTAAATACATCATGAACAAACAAACAACAAACTAACCAACCAATAACAAGCTTGTTTACTGGATATTATGTGGGCTATCCTAATTAAAGGGGATGTTTTGTGAAGAGTATCCCCTTTTGTGGCATTTTCTGAGGAAAAGCACCATAGGCAGCAAGATATGGGAAAAAATACATGTATTCAAAGAAACTGGACTTGATACAGAGTCTGTGCCTCAGAAGTTTACAGGCATTAGAATGGTAGTACTGATAAAATGAAACACACACACAGTGTTGCAGTGAATTTGGCAATAATTACAATTTCAAGAAAATAATATCAATGCCCAATTAATCTTAAGTTTAATTCTAAAATTACTCTACATATTTCATATTTTGTTTCAAGAAACATTAATAGTTTCTTTCAGCACCTTAATCTTAATGAGGGGAAATATAATGATATAACACACAGGAGTATGGCGTAATACCCAGTGCGATATATATACCTTTTTATATTATATAACAAGGTATATATTGCCTAATAGGTGTATTTAGTTGGATCTTAATAAACAGCAGAATAATACATGGACAATGCAAAATCTTAAGACCTAATGCAAGCATTTAGACTGGTCTGAAATATTAGAGAGTTCTCAAGGAGCTTAAAACACTACTGCAACTACCCGAGTCAAAACTTCCATTAACAAAGAAAATTCAGGTCTCTGTGATATTATAATGTGATGGTTTGACAATATAAGAACCGGGAACATGTAATTCTAAGCTTCAAGTTTGTGTCCCTCCTAATAAATGCTAGTCACAAACAATCTAAACACAGATGCTAATATTAAAAGTGCATTAAATGTGGCTCCAAATATTACAGTTTTCACACGCTCTTATAAACCTCAATAAGGTGCAAATTTGTGGCAGAACACAAATTAAAACTACCAATAAGTATATCATGCTGTCTGGCGAGTGAATGTCATGTTTATTTTAAGGTTACCAAGTTACTATTAGCATGTTAAATACTGAATGTAGAAACAAAAAGATTTTCAAATACAAAATACATTTATTTGTTCATAAGAACACACTTCAATCATATGTGCCTATGACATAAGTGTATGGAAAATGTAAAATCTTGTAAAAATAAACACAAAACTCTTGGAATTTTTTAAGGGCTGAAATATCATGTAGTTTAAGTATGTCATGTCATTAAATAAGGTTAATGGTGATTTACACCATTAGCATATAGACTAAAAAAGATAGTTTAACCACACAATTAAATGTACTGTCTTTTATTCTGAAGCAGACCGTGGGGTTTCAATGTAGTTATATAGGAAACGAGCAGAAGTACCCATGCTTCACGCAAATTATGGTTCCCTTCCTTGTGATATCACAGTACACAGTGAAACACTATTAAACACACTGGCATACTTTCAGGGTTTGAAACATTGACAATTTGGGTGTTATTAACTGTGTTTAGGACAATATAAGTTCACTGAAAAAAAGCTGAAGTATTCATATTGTGAGCTTCTGGGTTATAATACTGCACAGTCTTGTAGGAGGTTACCAACATTTTGGTTGAATATACTGCTTCCCTCTTCAGGGTATTGACATAAAAATAAAGGCAGGTATAAAATGTAAAAGTTTTCCCTATCCATGCCACAAAGGCATGTAGGAGAAGCAGAGGTATTGCTCCACTCATTCTTAACCTCGGCATTAGACGGAGGATTACTGACACCACGTGAAGTCTGAGAGGTGGATACCAGTAATTTAGACAAAGGCAGGTGTATCCCTCTAAATTACTGGTATCCAATTGTCAGACGTCACATGGTGGCAGTAATCCAGCCCACAACATGCATCTTGGAGATGGAACACTTGCTAAACTAACTCAGTAACAATCAAAAGAACCTGTGTGTACCCATGTACAGAACCTGCAATGCACTTAAGGATTGAGTGCACAGAACACAGCACTGCACTGGTTGATGTCAAATGAAAAGAACAGCTTAGTATGCCATAGCTGTATAAGGGCTGTTAGATCTACGGAGGCAGTTGAAAAGCTGAGACAATAGTCAAACCTGTATAACAGACTGTATACCCATATCAGTGTTTGTCAACCTTTCTGAGCTGTGACCCAGATTAGGCCAATAGCTTCGTCTTGCAATCCTGTGAGTCAGAAATAAAGACAGGTGTAAAATAAAAAAACATGGATTGGTATCATGAATGTGACATTTTAATGATTTAATGAGATGAAGATAAACATATATACATGTACATACTTCTGCATGAGCCTCAGTTTAATACTGTGACTCCTATTAAGACTCTTATATTTAGGGTTGGCCTTCATGATCTTGTAAATTTGCATTCTTTCATTCTGCAAAGTATTCCTCAAAATGAGATAATTTCGCCAACTATAGGGTAACTTCAGTGATAAAACGATAATTTTGTTTGGCTGATCTGACGATTTTTGGTTGAGAGGCTGGCAAACCTGGGAATCAATACTCATTTTTTTATAACATGACGGTCACACCAGCATTGCTACAATGCCATTACAAGTAATTGCATTTACAAAAAAAATAGTGCTTTTAATACACTTATCAACGTAGTGTGAGTTGGTAATAAGCAGATACATGAAACTGTTTTGCAACCCTCTCACAACAGTTACGCAAACCAAATTAGGGTCCCAACCCAGAGGATGAGAAACACTGACCTATACAGAAAGTTCTGGTGATAGATTGGAGGCATTTAGTTCTAAGTACTTAATTTTATGTAACTGTTTTCCTTGTTAATATCACAATATATAGCAGTAAAACTTTAAAGAAGGAAATGAGAATGATCATTCAAACTGCATCCAAAAACTCTACTGCAATACTTGCACACTGCTTTAACAGCTGTAGCCACCATACATACTGAGAAGAGTATGGAGTAGATTTTGTAACACCTCTTGGTGTTCTCTGTTAGGTGTACAATAAGACATGGGAAACATACAGAAAGTTATACTTCTATGTACATTGGAGATAAATGGCTAAGTCAACAAAATAAAAAGCCATGTATACTATAAAACATGTCTGAAGTCAAACAACATAGCAATTTTCCTTTCTGACTTTTAACAGATTAATGTGAAAACACTGTCCCACTAAATGTATATCCAAGAGGAAAAACACTGTCCTGCAATGTGCATTTAAATTGAACAATGCTCTGGCCTCAAGCCAGAAACGATTTAAAAGGCCACACACTAAAGGTTAACATCCAGTAATTCATACACAGTGGACTAGTATTTGTTCTTATCTCTAACAATGAGACCTATGTGATGATTAGGAAAATGGAAAGGAGAAACATCATAGGAATGTGAAAAAAGAGCAATCACAGATTACTTTATTGTTGGTTCAGCATTCAAATGGGTATTGTGGAATGAGAAAATGAGCAGATAACACAGCTCCCCATTCAATCTCCTGTTGACACTGTGGTGTAAGAGATCAGAGTGCAGGTACAATACTTATATTTCATGTACAGAGGAACACAACAATAACAACACACTTGATGCTATACAATACAATAAAACTATGTACAATTTAGAAACATCATTTTAAATAACTTCATTATGAATCACTTTACACAGTTTGTCATCACACCACACATTCATGACCTCTTAGTATTAACACATTTAAACCCTAGCAAAAATGTTCTAGTCATCATACAGTACACTGTTTGAACGAACAAAGAATTTTTAAAAACCCAAAGACTTTGCATCACAGCCCTTATCAGAAACAAAAATGTGAGGAAACACTTTAGTGTCTTGGGAACCCAGATGTTAGGGCACTTTTGTACCTGAAAGTGGTGGTGATTTCCAGTGATACCAATCAGCACTCTCCAAACACTGGATGCTGCCTGGACGATACAATTATGTCATTTACTGTGGCTGTGGACGACGGAAATAAACCACAATACCTAGTATTCCAACTAGTGTCGTAATAAGGTACAGGTCCCAGTTGGGGCCCAGTGACTGGTCTAGATTGAAGAGCAAAAGCCACTCTTGCCAACGGCTCTGCAATATAGCATATGCCATAAAGAGTACAAGTGAAAGGAAAGTTGCACCTGTGTCTAAGCATTATACTGCAGAAGTGTATATAGACTGAGTTATGACTATGTAAAAGCTTAAACAATGTGTACATGGAGTTAAACGGTTTTAAGCTTAAATTAATTTTACAGGATGAAATTTTCAGATGTCCCTCACCTTCCACGCTTGACAGCTAAATATATAAAATCTGTGACCATTACAAATGACCATAACTACTAAGCAGACTCTGGTAACTACATCAATTTTTATGTTCATAACAACAGTCAATATATACAGACTGCCCAGAGAATTTTGTTCAGTTGCCTACACAATCTTGTCAGGCTGTCCACACAGCCGATTTTACCAGTGACAGAATTATACAGGTACTCCTTTGGCCTATATACATTCCAATAATGGCAGACCTCATTACAATCATTGCACATCTGAAAACTGTTCCCAAACATTTGTTTTATGATGAAACAAGCAAATAATTTAAATGTATACATTTCCAAATCTGAATTGACATTTGTGCCATCTGTAATTCCTTTATAACTGTTTAGACACACTGCACATAACCAAGCACAGTGACATCTCTAGCCATTGTTTCTCTATGTGCCATTTTCCCACAATTATTGTTCACTCCTTCTGGTCCTACAAATTGCCCATACAAAAAATGTATCAAATGCATTGTTCCTCAAAGGGTCATTTTTCTACAACAATATTTTGAATTCACACCCAGAACCACAATATTCCCAGAATGATCATTTAAAAAAAAATGAAAACAGCACGATGGTTTTGGGATGTACAGTAGTGCTAACCTTCCTACACTGATAATTACCATTACAGTCGTATCTGCACCTGTAAAATGTTGCCATGTGTCAGCCAAGTGTGGAATGTTAGTTGAGTGGCAGGGATTAGGAGGAGGCATAACTTGTAAGTTGGCAACCTGAGACTTACAGCACAATTTAAAGCAGCACTAAGAAGATGCTTAAATGCACACTCCTTTTACTCTGTGGATTAATTTCTTATGAGTACTGATGTCTAAGACTGCACATAGAATGTTTAAAGCATTTTGCAATGTACATTTTTGTATGATTTTTGTATGTTATGACTTATTCCACATCCTCTTGTCTTGTGACAAAATTATGGATCCATGGAATGTATATATGTATGTATGTATGTATGTATGTATGTATGTATGTATGTATGTATGTATGTATGTGGTTGTAAGTAGCATTGTATTGTATCATCTTGTGTGTGTTTCACTGACTTCAGCAACTAATGGTTGCACAATTCAGTGCCATTATTTCAAATTTTGAGTCTGGAATTGGCACTGTTTCGTCTGACACATAATGCTTCAACTAAACAGGTGCAAATTACAGACTTCTTTGGAAAATAGTGATTTACACACAGCTATTAATGTAACTTTTTACTTGTTTATTATTTTTGTAGGTCTAAGTGGAAAACGTATAATTTTCATTTATTGTTCTCTTCCAGCAGTCCCTTAAGAAATGAAGGATAGAGGTTTCACTGTAATACAAATTAATTAAATCAAGGGACTTTCAGCACATCAGATTACTGGCACATTTCTTATGTCAGAAAAGGGGGAAGGCTACTGGTTGATACAAAAGAAATCCATATTTCTGTACAAACCACAACTGCAGATGGATCTAAATACATTTTGGAAGGCAGATATGATGGCACTCACCTCTTGTAAGTATTTCGTACTGAACAGAAGAGACAATTTCATGAGTGCCAGAGCCACTGGAACTTTAGCATCAGCGCTCGTTTCTGCAGCCATATCATAGCACCGTTTTGCTAGATGGATGTCCTGAAAAGATTGTAACATCATTTTCATGAATCAATCACCAATTAAAACCAGTAATTTCAAAAACCACTAGATCTTTCCAGTGAATAAAATAAATTAAAAAGCATGCACACATATGCATATGCGTATGTGTGTGTGTACACAAAGTAAACATTTCCTACTCACATACATTTACTTTGCATGAACATAAATTAAGTGAAACCTCTGATAAGACTGACTCAAACAAATAGAGTAAAACCCCAATTTTACATTTTTGTGGGGCCCACCTAAATATGGTGCAAAATCCAGGAAAGTGTAAAATCTGGGAAACATTTTTTATGGGCATTTGGCTGGGACCATTAAAAAGTGAGCAACATCAACGAAAATACGAAATGTGGAAATGTAAAATCAGGGGTTTACTGTATGTGGATTTCACTACTGTGCCACGAACCTGTCAGGTATATCTATAACAAATGAAATTCTCAACAGGTCTGGGATACTGTAGCTGGTAGCGACCAAGTCATGAGCTGGATGGCAAAAGGAATTGTGGTTCAATTCCTGGCAGGGGCTCTTTCCATGCAGGTAAAGTGGCTAAGGCAAAAAGCCAAAAACTCACTTCCATTTAACACTGAGGTCAAGAATGAGAAGAGCTATTCCTCTACTCCCACAAATGCTTTCATTGTGTGCACAGAACAACTTTACCTTATACCTTTACGTAAAAATGTCTAATTACAAACGAATAATTACACAGTTTAGTCATTTATGTTCGTGCAAAATAAAATGTGGGGAATTTCTTGACTAGCTGAGGACCTCTTAGCTTCTCATGAAGGACTCAGCTCCATGGTGTTAGTTATGTAGTTTAGTTATATTCGTGCATAATTTCCAGTTTGCCTTGACGTTACCAGACAACAGTTAAAAAAGCACTGTACCAATATTTCTAAATTATAAATAAAAAAAATCCATATAAAATTTGTATGTATGTTCACTTTGTATATCTTCATGAAATTTCATGCTGTTTCATCAGTTACCACTATCAAATGGAAAAGTACAGCCACAATGCTGTCACATGCACATGCACGCATGACACCATATCCCTGTCTTTATTTGTAAAATAATAAAAACCGCTAAAATCAATTTCAATCTCTCTGAACCAACACACCTGTTGCATTCCTAGTCCTTGCTCATGCATGTATCCAAGGTTGAACATGGCCTGCGCATTGTGCTGCTGTTCTGATGCAAGCCGATAGTGAGTGGCCGCCATTTCATAGTCTACAGGTGTGCCAAGTCCATAGTAGTGATAGTCCCCCAGCTTCACTTGTGCAGCAGAGTAGCCCTGCGATGCTGCTCTGCGCCAGTACATGAGTGCCCTCACAAATACATCTTGTTCCACAAACAGGGATACATCACCTGTAGACAATATGGGCAGGTACACTTTATCTTAATATCACCATTACTGAAGAGAAATCGGCCTGCAATCTTTTAAAAACAGAATGAATGCCAAATAATATGTAATACCACACTACCAACCACTGAAAAAATGTAATCTTAATGGTTAGCTATGGACATAATGTTGTATGTAAGATGACTCAACACAGAAGACAATATATTATTTGACCAGTAAGAAAGTTCACTGCAGATAATACAAAATTAGCCTATGGCTGCTCCTCTGGAAACACCATTGCAATTCTTACTGTTTAATGCAGACTGACACAGTATATTACAGAGTACAAGTTAACCACATAACAAATACTAAATCACAATTTAGTAACACCTCTATACTCGTAATCTTCTGAGATCTGAGTTTATCACAGTGATATTGCTGAAGATTCAAGAGTCTACAATCTTGGGCGATCATAGTGACGATGATGAAGATCCAAAACTCCTGTGATGTTACACCATGATGACTGGTAAATGACTGGTTACTATGTTTTAAAGAAATGTAATCTTCAGGGTCATGCAGTCCTAGAATGCTTGACCTTGGAGCAAGAAAATCCAAACTCCAGTGACATACCTTTGTCCAACAGGAAAGCAGCATTACTTTGTGCCACTTCATAACCCAGCTCTGCTAGGAGAGTATACGTGACAAATGCCTCATCCAAGCGACCCTCTCGGTAGTGAATATGAGCTTCCATCAGCTTTTCACCCCACTTGCCACGTTCTGCTACATTCTTGAATAACTGTTTTACAAAATCATATTTTTATAATATACTGAAAGATTAAGGTAACACAGCACAAAGGCTCGAGGAGAAGCACATTTTAAACATGAGGGAAAGCTATAATTTCAACTGTATTTCAAACTTCATAAATACATAGATGACAGTATCTGCTGAAAAAGATCTAGATAACATATAAGCTTGCCTTACAACAAACTAAATAAGAGATATACAATACAGAGACACGAACAATTCGTGCAGTAAAATATGTAAGCAAGCATTCACACCACAGTAACACAAAAACAAGTACATCCTTACTCTTTTTAGCTTGCCATGTTAGAGTATCTTCCTATAAATGAGGTTCTTAACAGTGCCAAGAATAATATCCAACTGCTGTGGAGGAAATGTCACTACCCAACTATGATTTGGCAATTTTAAGTTATATTAACTAAATCAGTCTTAAACAACCACCCAGTACAACAAATAACACATTTTTATAATCGGCCCAACATGTTTCAGTCTCTTAGATTAACTTCAGGGGCTTCACACTTGTTTGTGAACACTGAGGTTTTTACATGGAAATTAAGACTATTTTAAAAACCTAGAAATAAAATATACAATATTAAAATTGTCTATATTTAAAATGTAGTAATATACCACTGTTAAAATACTGTTACACATTCACTGTGTTATTGTCCTCATTGCATCAATAACACCATGTGTTTATAATAACCATCTATGAGATATAACAACTTCTGGGACAATACATATCTTGATCTATTTACACCTGTTTTCTTACTTATAATTTTATTTACATGCATGATGAACAGTTTTTGGCACCTGGTGTATATGCCCTGCTTTGATGCCTAATTTGCACTACCTGTATGACCGAAGCATAGTTTGATTTTGTGTTGTAGTGTCATCCTATCAGCATCATCAAGGTCACTTTAGTCACTACTGATCTAAGAGACATGTTGGGCCAATTATACAAGTGTATAATTCGTTGTACTCAGTAGTTTTTCAGTGACTCACAGGTTTGGTTAAGTTTTAAATATAGTTCCTTGAGTATGAATATTTCAATCAGAACAGGCTTGAAAGGAGGAGGAGGAGGATGTTCAATTGATTTTTCGACCCCTTCCATATTGTGGTTTTGTTGGTCATTTAGAATAACAAAATTACAATGGACATGTACGTACTTCTGGAATGTATCTACTGTAACAAAACATAGTACAACCTGACATACCAAAACATATCAAACATGTATGCCTATAGCATGGAAAGGGTTTGTGTGTAGTCATCAGTGCAGCAGACTTCGAATTCACATCCACTAACCAACCGACCAAATGTTTTAATAGAAATATATAAATGATGGCTTTTAAGCACTGAATTACTGGCACATCTACAAAGACTGTAAAGTGTGAAGTTAGTTTCTTAACGGAAGAGCAGTACATTATGCAACCAGCAGATATGCCTATTCTTTGCCCAAGATATGACTGCTTTGCTTATCAATAACACAATACCTTACATAAACAAAAAAAACATACAGTTCCTTTATGCTGGGACTGAGACTTAATTAAGGCTTACTCGTGTAATTTAAAAATAAAATACTGATATAGTACAAAAAAGGAATAAATTCAAGTATACCAATATAATTTATAGAAAACTGGAAGGAAGAAACTCCAGAAAGTCTACAATAAAACATACAACACTGCCTCAACCCATTACAGCACAGACGTTACTGTATGTGCAACCTATGTTTTAACAATAAACATTTCTCTAATTTTCCCAAAAAGTGTATTCACTAAGACATTAATGAAATGGAGGCCTTTATAATACAGACACGTTTGTTTTTGTGTGGTATAAAGTTAGCCCCTTTATTGGTATCTCCACCCTGCCGTGGTAGAGGGGCTTGTGATTTCCAGTGACCCTGAGAGCTCAGCCAGCGGCAGCATTGCTACCAGCAGGGTCTCCCAAGCTGGATAGATCAACACGAAGAGAGATTCCTAGGCGATGGGAAATCCAATAAAAATTCCCCTGATGCCGGAAGCAGCGACATCAGTAGCGACTTGAAGCACAGAGCAAATGATGCTCGAGATGGTTCATGATCGTGTACCAACAGGCGTGACTAGAGTAGTTTAAACGGCTGCTGTACTGCGATGTGGAAAGCAAATGGAAAAACTACCACATTATTACTTTTCCTGGATAGTCTCTTACAGAAACAGAGACAAATGCGAGATGCTTCCTCTAAAGACAAAGCAATCCAGAGGTAAACTACTCCCCCATTCAGATCTCCGGGGGGGTGAGGGGAGGTGTTTCTAGAGGAGACACCACACGGTAGGAGTTACAGCGAGGACTACAAACAGAAGCAGAAGAAACAGAAGGAATATCACAGCTTCAAGATAGGAACTTGGACCGTAAGGACCTTCAATCAAGGAGGAAAACTAGAAAATTTGAAGGAGATGCAGCAGAACGCAGTGTCTGTGCTAGGTGTTACTGAAGTGTTGTGGAAGGGTCAAAGTGAAATAAGAAGTGCTGATTATACAGTATATTATTACAGGTGTGACAGGGCTGAAAGAGTCGTAGCAATAATAGTGCATAAAAGCATAGTGAAAAGTGTTGTTAAGAAGAGTGTGTATAGTGACAGAATCATTGCTGTTAAGTTGAAGGCAGAACCGGTAAGTATTTTGATAGTGCAAGTGTACATGCCCACATCGGAGTACGAAGATAAAGAAGTGGAATAGCTGTATGACATAACTGAAGAAATTCATGAAGAGGATGGAAAGGGTGCGACAAACACGATTATAATGGGAGATTTGAACAGTGTGGTTGGAAATAGAGCACATCACAACATTGTTAGACCATATGGACTGGAAAGGAGAAATCAGAGAGGTCAAATGCTCATTGACTTTTGTGAAAGAAATGGGCTTCATATAACCAATACATGGTTCAAAGGCTAAAAGAAGATTGTACACCTTATAAGCACCAAGGGATAGGAGTCAGCATCAACTGGACTATGTACCAGTGAAATAGTGATTCAGAAACAGTGTGAAGGATATGCAGACACTGCCTGGAGCAGATATTGACTCTGACCATAACTTATTGGTTGCAAAGATCTGCACCAGCTTGAAGAAAATCATAAGGTTCCAAACTCAAAAACCAAGATGGGATTTGGACAAGTTATATGCTCAACGACAGAAAGTGCATGATAGTCTAGAAGAAAAATTTTGTGCAATCAAATGTGAACGTGCGAATGTGGAAGTGCTGTGGAACAATATCAAGAAATGTGTGTTGGATACTATGAGTGATTTGGTTGGAAAAGTCGAGAGGAGAGCTACAAAGCCATGGATTACACAGATGATGATCAGTAAAATGGATGATCGAAGGAAATGGAAGAATGTCAACAACGAAGAAGGAAGGAAGAACTACAGAAGACTGAAAAGAGCCATGGACAACGCCAAGAAGGAATATCTGGAGAGCATATGCGACAAGATAATGGAATTTCAAAGAGCAGGGCGTTATGATTTAATGTACAAGAAGAAAAAGGAACTAGGTTGGAAAGAAAACCGTGGGATTCAAAACATTGGCATCAAAGACTCTCAAGGGAATATAATAACAGATCACACACAAGTACTGTCAATTTTGGGAGAATTATATTACAGAGCTCTACGATTGAGCTAATTGACCAGAACACCTCAAAGTTGAACCTGAAGAGGAAGTAGATGAAGATGAAAAGGACCCTTATATTTTGCAAAGTAAAGTGGAAAAATCTGAGCATATGGCTACCAATATACTGGATTGAAATAAACCATGACAGACTGCAATGAAATGTTACAACATGAAATTTAATTTAGACATGAAACATGCTAACAGATGGATGAATAAAATCTCCCTTGCAACTGATCACTTGGTGTAAAATACACACAAACATGCTGTAACAGATTTCATGCTATCAAGAACATTCAAGAGCTGTGAACGATAAACAGCTGTAATGAAGAAATACATATGAGTGCATATAAAATTGCTGTTCAGAAGTTCGATGAATCAAAGGAATTTGAACTTCATTTTTATCATGGAAAAGAACTCACTCAACATGATTACTGATGTAATTCAGCTGTTATTACTTTAAAGGACACATTTTTTAAAAAATCAAACACACAAATCTGTTACCTCAACAGCAGTAGGGCAGGAACGCATCATGCCTGTGCCTGTTGCATGCATCTGGGCCAAGTTGTAGAATGCAAGAACATGACCTGATTGAGATGCTAGGCTAAAATATTTGTTGGCCAACTTGTAGTCCCGTCGCACACCTAATCCACCTGCAGATGTGAATACACAAGAGTACAGAAATCATGAAATTGCAACTGAAAAGTACACAGTCAGGTAACGAACTGTGAGATTTGAGGTTCTCTTGCCAATGACACTGAGGATAACTGTCTTCTGGGATGCGATGGCATGTAGTCCAGTAAACATTTACCAATATTTCAAAGAAACCTAAAGATGAAGACATCATGGTCCCACAAAATGTTGGTACATTTCTATCAGGCTACATGGTGTCACATCCTCAAAGACAGCAATTTTGGCAAGAAATTGACAATAATCCAGCATTTAATACATTCTTGCAAAAATGACCATCACAAAGTGTTGAAATAGGATTCCCACATATTATGAAGCTTCAGAACGATACAGGTCCCTAACGTTCAGTGTGGTACATTGCACTACAGAAACCTCCAGAGCCTGCTACTGACATAGAGAAGCAATGAACCAGGACCAGTACCTGAACAATGATATAAAAAGTATCACATCTGCTAAGAAACCGGGAGTACAACACCATGAAAGCATATGACATGATGCAGAAACTAATTTTTTCCTTCTCACAATCAGCAACACCATTTCTCTTGCACAGTTCACATGCTGCCAACTGGTCACACCACTCAGACATGAGGTGGTTAGTTTAAATACAAATGATGTAACAAGAACAATATTTCTACAGCTCTCCTGCTGTCTGTATGGCAAACTAACAACACCAAACTGTGAATAGAGGGTTTGTTCCAGACTAATGTGTTGTCACATCACAGAAGAAAGAACCAAAACTCTCTTCAAATAATATGACAACACAGCCCCCCTCCAGTTCCCTTACCAGTTTGGGACAACTGTCACATGCACCTTACCCTTCCCTCTCAGAACTGTGACAAGTGTTGGAAAGAGTTCTAGTCACATAGTATGTGCAGTACCTGTCATCTCTTTAAACAGTTACTGTGTCTGGAAACATATCTACCCATCAGTGTGCATGTAATACTTTTTTCACAGACAATCTGATACTTTTGTCATGTCCCTTTTAAATTCATATTTAATTTTCAAGTGTTTGTGAAATTTTTAAATTCAACAAATTTACACAAATAAAAGAAATTGAGTTCATGCTGATTGTGTGAAATTTACTACTACTACTACTACTACTACTACTACTACTAATACTACTACTACTACTACTACTACTAATAATAATAATAATAAGCCAAAAATTGTGGAAGTTACACTTACAGAGAGTTCAAATGATTCCCCAAGTTTTACTTTCACTGGTCTGGCCCATTTTCTCTAATGACGAACTTTAAATGGTGCTGACATTAGATACATCACAAATGTTTTGCAGTCTTAGAAAAAGCCTCTACCGGAATTACTTTGGTTATGTTATTAGAAGTGGAGAAACCTATTCCAAAACAGTATGCATTTTCTTGGAAATGGAAGTGAATGTTAGTGTTTCCACAACCAGTTACAACTTTCCAAATCTAAATCTCTGTAAATCTGCATTACAGCCACGCTGTTACTTTTAGATATCTTTACGGTCATCCTGCAACATACCATGAAGGCACAAAGGAAGGTAGAGGTATAGCTCTAACCATAAACAACCTCGGAGCTAGAAGTTGGTGGGTGGTCAGTGCAGTGTCCTGGCCATTTTACCTTTGGGATAAAGACCCCGTACCCACTGTACAGTAGGCTGGGTAGGACTCGGAGCTAGTATGGACAGGTATGGTAAATCTCGCTCCCGCCACAGTTCAAAACCTGGACTGTCCTGCTTGTAGCAAGCAGCTATTAGGGACTATGCTATCCCAGCTGCCACTTTTAGATATCTAGAAAAGTTTTTTTAAACATGGTCTTTAGGACAATTTCAATTGGCCTAGATATGTCATCACTCTGGAAAGACGCCCTACTATTCACTGAAGGGGATAGTGAGTGGGCCTCCAAGTGCTTATGGACCATTTTGACAATGAAGTGACAAATCCCAATCCCCCATTTAGAAACTCAATCCAGCCACTAATTTTATTAACTGGGCTATCCTCGTTGCAAAGGTGTGACATACAGTCTTCTGAGTTCAGATTCCTTTCTGTGATTGTGTGTCTAAATTTATACCCAATTACTAAAAGTACAGAGTGTCAAAGACAGGTACTCACTAAAGTACATGTTGCCCAGTTGCAGCTGTCCATCCACCCAGCCCTGATCTGCTGCCTGTGAAAAGTATTTGAGGGCCTTGGTATAGTCTTTAACCACACCTTTTCCATACAGGTACATCAGGCCAAGACCACTCTGCCCCACTGGATTTCCCAGGTCAGCAGCTTTCTTAAAGTATTTGTATGCAGTGTCATTGTCTTGCTTCACAATGTCACTCCCCTCCAGATATATCTGAATAGCAACATAAGAATATATATCATCAAGTGTCAAAAGCATTACATTCTTACTATTTGTATACTGTTCTATATTCACATGTTTCTACACCACATGTCTAAGAAAGCTGTAAGAAAACATTACTTTGGGACCTGATAATACCTAGGTACTACAGTAAAACCCCAATTTTACATTTTCGTGAGGACCACCATCCAGGGCACCGTCAAATCTGGAAACCTTTTTATTATTGACATTTGGCTGGGACCACACATAAAGTGCATGAAACTGCATAAAACATAAAATGCAGGAACATCAACTCGGGGTCTTATTGTACATGGTTAAAGTTGTACAATTTACAGTTCCACAAGAATGTGAAAAACATACAGAACAGCCAGCTTTATTTGTCTGTACACACAACCACGCCCTGTCCAGCAGTGGACTCATTTCTTTAAAGTACTGAACTTTGTCAGATTTTAACAATATTTAATATAGGAGGCATGACTAAACTACACACATAAAACAAATCTGAGCTATCTCAGCTAATGACGACTTCTCTTTTATTTCACGCAAATACTTTCACATTAATCTTAACAGCACAGACACAAAAGAGCAAAGTGCTTATAAAACAGGGTACAGAACTTAACAATATATATGTTACACATACAAACACATCACTCTGCATGATGAACCATTTTATGAAGCTTGTTAAAATTCTGCACACATGAATGCACAAAACAGGGCCAAACAAAATCTCGGAAATGTAGGCTGCCTGCAGTCTGTGAGAGTCTAGCAATAATATTCAATTTAACCATATCAAGAATGGATTTTCACCTGCTAAATTACAAGTTAACTGTCTTACACTCTTCAACAGTCAGCGAAGAGCTGGAACTTTCTGCCAGGAAAACAAATAACAGAGACATACAAACACAGCGTAGGAAGGATTTGATATGAAAAGCATTTATCATTCAACTGTATTGGTGCATTACTGATACAAATGTATAATGCTTCTACATGCATAATTACTGTATCACACACAATGAAAACCCAAATTATGACCTACACCTTCACATTATTACTTAATTGGCACTTTAGCCACCATGCCATGGCTCAGGTGGCTAATTGCCAGCCTCTTACCGCAGAGGATCAGGTTCGATCTCAGGCCAGTCCATGTGGAATCTGTTGTGAGCAAAGTTGTACTGGGACTGGTATTTTTCCAAAAACTTCAGTTTCCCTTGTCAATTTGACGCAACAATTTTCAGTTTAACGCGATTTGGCATAGGCGAGCCATGGCCGCACTTATCTTCTGTAGGAGGCTAGCAGAAAGTGATGTCACTGTCACACCATCAGTCATGTGTATGGATTTATTATGAGGGTGATATAACCACATGGCTCATTTAGTTTCCTCTTCAACAGCATGGCTTTTCTTACCAATATGAGTGAGAAACGTAAATCTGCATAACCTAGTGCAATCCAAGTGAAAAATCGGCAAAAGACAATCAGTATTGAAGAGAAATTAGACATAATAAGCCAACATGAACAAGGTGAAAAAATTGTTGATATATGCTGTAATGTTAAACTTGCTCATAGTAGCACACATACAATTCGTGATAATTCTGACAGAATTAAAGAAAGTGCTAAGTCAGGAACTAAAGTGTTTGTTTGTGTAGCAAGACTACCACAGTCCTATCCAAATAAACTGTACCAAAAGACTATGGATGTGAGTCTCTTACATTTTTACTGCATCAGAAATAAATAAATATATTGTACAGAAATGTATGTATACTGTATAGAAATGTATATATACTGTATGTACAGTACATATACAGTATATTCTACAGGTCCGTATGTCTGCTAGTAGTATAGTCATTCATTATACAGGATGAGGCTGCCAGTCCCAAACCCCCAGGAAATACACTGTTTTAAACGGGAATTTTGTGTTCGATTTGTGCAACGTTTTTCAGGAACATAACCCTGGTGTAAAACAAGAACTGCTGTACAATTTTAGCAACTAATAGTGTCATTAGATAATACACATAAAAAATTGGTACTTACACACTAACAGAAAGAAATTAAATAAATCATCATCATCAATGACATTGGGTTCTTCTACGATTCACCACCATCATATTAAATAAATAAAGTTTCTTAAAAGAATACAAAAAGTTTTCATGCAAAATAAAACTTATTAAGATTATATTATTTTAATGCCAATACTGGTAGTACAAAAATGTACAACCATAAATCCACTTGGTCAGTTAGGTCATAAATCATCAGACTATAACATGGGCTGTACTCTAAGTAATGAGCAAATTAATTTCACAATCAAGTCAGGGTATGAATGGGAAAACACTACATGTCAGTCAAATCTGTGCACTGCATTCACTACAAAATCCCCATCCAAGTCAATGCATTGTTCCCACTGTTCTAGAAGTCTGAAGATCCCTTTGCAGTAGAAATCCACTTCAGCAGCTCATAAATAATGAAGGATGGCTTCCCGGACTGCCTTACTGGTTGCAAAGTGCTCACCTTGCATCTGATCAATTACAAACCTGATGAGAGGGCTAGGTCTGGATTGTAGGATGGATGAGGCATAAGTCCCCAGCTGTTCTTCCGAATCCTCTCCATGCATAGACAAGCAGTGTGGGGCTGTGCGCTGTCATGCTGCAAGATCTTTTTACTCTGTCAATGTTTGTCACAAAGTGCACGACAAAGCTTCTTGAGCATCTGAAGGTAATGAGCAGTTTCACCTTGTGGCAAAAACTCAACCAATATGCATCCTTCAGCATCCCAAAAAAGGCAGTTCTCATGGTCTTATAGGCTGAGGGCATTGTTTTCAGCTTCTTTTCTTTGGTGATGTTGTTCAGCAGTCAAATACACACTGACAGTTGAGCAGTACAGGAAGGAAGAAAGTAAGCAATAAAATGGATCAAGGTTGCAATGTGGAAGAAGAATGAATACATGCATACAGTACGCTATGACAAAGCATCCATGATGCATGATTAGGAAATAAAAGACTAAGAGTGGAATAAAAATTTGGCTAATGATACAAGTGATAATGAAAAGTACTTAGCTGTTCAGAACACAGTGGTATCTGGCTTAACATTAAAAATTTTTACATTTTGTCCATGCAGTGCATTTATGTTTTGTACAATTCTCAAAATAAAAGTGATTACTTCCCTAATAGCATTAGCCATTTGGGTTTTGTAATGGAGAAGCAGTGTGCTGCTAATGATGCATGAACTGAACTTTTACATGTTATTTGGAAGAAATTCATGATTAACAGAATTAGGTATAAGAAATATTTATCAAGACAGAATATGGGCAATATTGTCAATAACACACCTCTGTTGAAACAGTTACAGTTATCAGATTAAAAAATGATGAAACAACTTAAAAATTAGCAGTAATAATCTGGTACTGGAGAAGTGGATGGTGTAATCAAGCACCTTTCCACTATGTCCCATCCTGAATTAACTACACGTCAATTTGTTTTTATACTGTGTAATAATAAACTGTCTTCTGTTACAGTGGCTCACCTTCCCCAAGAAAGCCATAGCTATTGGATTTCCAGCATCTGCTGCCTGAAGGAAGTAATGCAAAGCTCTCTGATGATCTTGCTGTACGCCACGACCACCCTGATAGTGGAGCTGGCCAAGACCAACCTGCACACAAGAACATTAGAAATGCACTAGTGGTCTGCAATAGCCTGTCTGTGTACCCATTCTTTACATATCCAGACTACATCTCAACCTTGGAAATAAGACAATTGACAATATCCAGTATACACTACACGCATCACAATATATATTGAAACCGCTACACAATAACTATGACATTTCATATAAACAGATGAAGTTTCATCGAAATATGAAGGAACTTGCAAGACAAACAGAGTATGTACATTTCATGGGATATTAAACCAGCTGTTCCCAATCTCCACCTGCTGCTGGTCCTGACACACAAACTTAACTTAGTGGGCACTTGCCAAAATTAAGACAGAACAAGAAGTTCTGGACAAAATTCATACAGCCTACGGTAGTGCTATTATACAGACCTTCACTGATATAAATTTTGTTCTTAATGGCATATTAACATAATGTAAATTTAAAATCAGTGACATGCAATTTCACCCATGCTACACTCATGTACCCACAACCATACAACCAGTGTTCTTTTTGGGGGGTGGGAAAGTAAAATAGTGTTGGTACTTACTCCCTCATAGGAGGAAAAATGTTCTGGTACTCACTCCTTGACAGCAGGTAAAGATGAAAAATGCCACTTGTCTTTGCGTCAGAAAAAGCATTCCTTCAGGAATTTAATTTTTATCCATTATGGTCATACCAAAACACTGTAACTCTGCTACATTTACCACGGTTTTATTAGCTGTTTTTGTACTATAATTTTATACTGCATTTTAGCTACTAAACATTTTCATTTTCTGTGTGTTCATTTCTAGATGAACCTTCTTACTATAACGTCTAACAGAGCTGGTTTATATTGTATCATCAGCAGCATAGACCAAAAGCTGTGTCCCATTCAATATCAATCCCTCCTGATTTTCTTCAACCAGTGTAGTAAGATATTCTAAAGCAAAGTTGAAAATCAATGATCACAAAGCAAATCCTACATACGAGGAATTTCTTTTCTACAGGAATGTACCCAAAATGTGTCCAGGAATCTTTCCTGTAAGAAGGGCAAGATGATTGTTAATTAAATATAATTACGACATAATGTAGTCCCTGTGCCATGCCACAAACATATATGAGGGGTGGACATTCTTAACCCTGGCACCAGATGCAGGTCAGTGGTCAGTTTCACACCCCGGCAGCTTAGGAGAACAAGAACATTCCTTGCTCCTGTTGAGAATCAAACCACAATTCCTCACTTGTCCCACCTGTAGCCTTGTCATTATACTTACTATGCTACTGAATCCATTTATAACTACCAATTATTTATTTTGTAACAAGCTAGAAAGTTTGCCTTGAGGGTGGAGGTACTAAGTTCTTCTAAAACATCACTATCCACCCACCAGACTACACTGTGTCAAAAACCAGAAGACCACAGTCAAAACTGCTTCACTTCTCACAGCAGTAAGTTCATGCTGGTCTGTTGAAAATGTGTCTTAACAGAACAATGAATGAGCAAGAATAGCCCCAGTAGAAACAACAATGAACAGACCAGCAAGGCATACACAGACCTGTGCTTGCACATCTCCCTTTTCTGCCAGTAGCTGATAGTACTCTATAAGGTCATTGTCTAAGATTCCAGAATTGTAGCCAGGATTCTCCAGTTCCTCCAACAGGCGAACTCTTTGAACGGCTTGTCCCCCAGACAAGGAAACTTCCTCTGCAACTGTTCAAAGCAAGAAACATGGGGATGTTGTTCTGTGCATTTCACTAAGCCTCTTAAATTTAATTGGAATGTATCTTTCCTTACAATGAATAATCCACCTGCTGCAAGGACAGCACGAGTCAGTGACTAGTAAAGTGATAAAATGAGACAATGTCTCACGGAATGTAAGGAACACCAGAAAAAGATACAAGAAAACAAGATATAAATGAATCTATTATCAACCAACAAATGCACCAGATAAATAACATGTATAAAATATATTTCAGATCCCCTACATATGCTTCAGCAAGCTAGCTGCCATCTTCAGGGGGTATAAACGAATTTGGTATCTAACATGTAAACTTCTGAGCAAATACAGAAACTCACATAACAAAAACTAAAAGGTAGGTTTCTTCCTTAACATTATGAAGGTTTCTGTGCATGTAACATGAAATTCCTCACTGCAACTCATACTGCCTATCAGCTGCACAGACAAGATAAAAGACGTGTCAGCATTGCACTTGCTACATGAAGCAACATCCACAAAACTTTCAGTGACATCAGTACTGACATGATTCATGTGAAAACAGAGATTAATGAATACAAAACACTAAATACAAGAAATGCACACATACCACAAATGAAAAATAACAAGAGATCTGGATAGGCACTCTGATAACAAGGGCAGTTACACAACTACAAGAAATTTTAACAGCAAATGCCTTTCATACAGTTCAGTGCCAGAAAACCCTTAAGATAAACCATCACACAACTTGAACATAAATGCAATATTTTATCAAGGTGGTCACACATTAATTTACAAATGCAGAAGTTATAGTCCACGAGATCAGTTCATCTTCTTAAGTCCCATCAGTGAATGGAAGGTTGGAGACAGTCTTCTAAGTTTGGATTTAGGCCTCCTGGTTTATGACACCGTTCAGTCTGCTAAGTAATACCAATGTTTCAGAGGAACCAATTACCTTCATTTTCTATTGTGAAGGTGGAGGCAGCAGATCCCCCTAAAATGTTGGTAAACACATACGAGACTACACAGAAGACCACACTGTACATTTTCAGTGCAATGAAAACCAAACACCTGATCTTCAATGGGATCACTTGCTTCTATAGACATAAGCATAACACAATACATACAAATACAAGACACTGATGCATGCTGTCTCACCAGACAGAAATTCCTACCCACATTATCTGCATTCCTTAGAATACCTTCAAACATGGCACTGTATGTGCCAAATGCTTGCAGGCACATCTGTATAACCAAAGCCTTTGGTGGATGGTAGCTACTGAGGGTGGCATTATATCGAGGGTTCCCAATGTTACAATAATAGGGAATTTCTGTTCACACACCACCAGAGGTGCTACATGAGGGTGGCACTATATCGGGGGTTGACGATATTTAGAGTGGTGAACCACTGTGGCCCAGTTCCCTTTGAAGTTCTGGTAATGTACAGAAACGCAATGTTAAACATCTTCCTGCTAGTCTCATACCTCCTCAACCATCCCAACTTCTGAATACAAAATGGACTTTAAAACACACAAATTTCACAACCAACTAGTTGCACAATGTTTTTTACATTTATCATACAACACTCCTACATGTTTCCGCCATATGACCTGCAACTAGCTGATAGTCAAATTTGTGTACAGGCAGCCCTCGATTTATGCCGGGGATGTATTCCTGGACGAACCGGCGTAAATTGAAACGATTTTATAATGTAAATCAATGGGAAGTCAATGACATGCGTTCCCGGCACCCAAACATTGACGAGTAACATAATGGCATTGCATTTAAAGCTCTGAAATAACGTAAATATAATAAAGGGAATTTAAAAAATATATTTTGTACACTTACAACCGGCAATGGCATAATGAAACAGCGTTAGTTCTCTGACGAAGTCCCTGGTTGAGGATCGTCATGTTTGTTAAAGAAAGCATGCAGTGTGGACTGTCGTGATTTCTTCTTTCTTTCTATAAAAATTTCAGGATAACGCCTCATGGATGCCATAACGCTCCTCTTCGCTGTAGCACTCCGCTCCCAGTTGTGGTCAATCTCGCAGAGCTCATCAGTGAGTTTATCTATGTCTGAGAGGATGCGCTGGAGATCGCTTGTCTTCATTTCATGTAGAGGAAGTTCTTCTTCCTCTCGTTCTTCCTCTTCCTCTTCCTCTTACATCAGCGATGTAATAATTACGATTTAGTATAAGAAGCAGTACGAGAAAAATTGTAAAACGTCACAAATAATAGTAAAATATATTTTTTTCACTTTTTGACCTCCTGGTTTCAAAATCGGCATTATTCTGAATTGGCGCAAATTGGATCGGCGCAAATCGAGGGCTACCTGTATATTAGACTGTTGTATGGAAGATGTACATCACATAAATGGACTTTAAAAAACTTGGCTTACAACTGCAATTAGCATAGTCAAAGTTATCAGAATTGCTGTAACAATATAATTCCTGAACATGAATGGCATTCATAACATTATTACAAACAGCAGCCACTTCAGGCATTCTTTATAAAGTAAAAAAGAACACCTTATGTGGAGCCCACATCTGTCCATCTGTGACCTACTTATCAGTGACCACCCCACTTGTGAGATTTTCATGAAATTCAGTATCAGGATTCTTTACAAAACACTGCTGAATGAGCTTGAGTTTTGAAAAATTGGCTCCATAACAGTAATACTTTACTTAGAGGCATACAATAATTACTACTCATAACTTCCATACTTATTAACCAATCTGGGAAAACACGCATGTACTATATCTCTACATAATTCAGTTAAGCAGTTATATGTTTCATGAAAATCAGCTTGGTGACAATGATAAAATAACAGGATGTTATAGTATGGGAACATTTTAAGGATGCAGAGAGAATCCCAGAGATAGTTTCCAACATGAAGCCAAGAGAGAAAGATGTCACACAGAAAGAAGGAAGAACATGGGGGGAAACAGACGAGGAGGAGGAGTTTTCAGAAGACCAACACAAATGGAGAGGCTTCAATGTCAGATAACACACATAAAGTGTAAACGTCAGAAAGGATGAAGCTGTTTCAATGCAACCTCATTTAATGCCATTTAAACACTTTAGTTATGTTACTAGTGTCGACTACTGATCATATATTCTGCATTCGTTACATACTTAAGAAAAAATGGGAATACAATAAGGCAGTGTATCAGCTATTTATAGACTTCAAGAAAGCCTATGATTCAGTTAGGAAGGAGGTCTTGTATAATATTCTCATTGAGTTTGCTATGCCCATGAAACTAGTAAGGCTAGTAAAAATGTGTCTAAATTAAACCTATAGCAGAGTCTGCATAGGCAAACATTTGTCTGACACATTTCCTATTAAGAATGGTTTCAAACAAAGAGTTGCTTTATTGCCACTGCTTTTCAATGTTGCTTTGGAATACGCCATTAGGAGGGTTCAGGCAAACCAGGAGGGTACACATCTGCTTCTAGTTTATGCTGATGATGTTAATATATTGGGTGGAAGTGTACATGCTATAAAGAAAAACTCAGAAGCTTTAGTATTCACTAGTAAGGAATTGGTCTAGAAGTAAATGCTGAGAAAACTAAGTACATGGTCATGTCTCGCAATCAGAATGCAGGACAAAATCACAACATAAAGATAGATAATAAATCCTTTGAAAGGGTGGAACAGTTCAAATATTTGGGAACAACCCTAATGAATCAAAATTCCATTCAGGAAGAAATTAAGAGCAGATTGAAGTCGGGGAATGCTTGTTATCATTCGGTGCAGGATCTTTTGTCTTCCAGTTTGCTATCCAAAAATACAAAATTAAGATATACAGAACTATAATTTTGCCTGTTGTTTTGTATGGGTCTGAAACTTGGTCTCTCACACTGAGGGAGGAACTACATAGGAGAAGACTACATAACGAGGAACTTCATGATCTGTACTCATCACCAAATATTATTCGGGTGATCAAATCAAGAAGAATGAGGAGGATGGGGCAAGTAGCATGTATGGGGGAGGGGAGAGGTGCATACAGGATTTTGGTGGAGAGACCCGAGGGAAGGAGACCACTTGGAAGACCCAGGCATAGATGGGAGGATAATATTAAAATGGATCTTCAAGAAGTGGAATGGGATGGCATGGACTGGATTGATATGGCTCAAGATAGGGACAGGTGGGGGCTCTTGTGAATGTGGTAATGAACCTTCGGGTTCAATAAAACGTGGGGAATTGCTTGACTAGCTGAAGACCTCTTAGCTTCTCAAGAAGGACTTTGCTCCATGGAGTTAGTCAGTGTCATTTCATTTAAAAAAAAAAAAAAATTTTATCTTCAAAAAATATCCATTCAAGGATATAATCCTCAATTTTAAAACTAAATTAACAAAAAAAATGCAGTTGTTTTACACATTTTTGTATTATGTGGTACTTTTCAAGTGTACCAGAAGGATGTAACTTGTGTTACACATTCAGCATAAATCCATTATGTAGACAAAATATTTAGGTCTACTACCGTATATTCTCGAATCTAATCCGCACCCGAATCTAATCCGCACCCAGTTTTTGGCGACTTCTTAAACGAAAAAAAGTTAGTTCGCGATTCTAATCCGCACTTTTCCTTCAACCACCCCTTGCCCACGGGGCGACTGATTGAATAATATTGGATGTTACCAATGCGTTAAAATCCGACGCTACGCCTGTGGCCGATGAGTCATACCGATAGAGGCGGGGCCTTTCTCAACAGACGTGCGCAATCTCGTCTGAAGCCAGCTGAGCCTTAGTTGTTGAAACGTGGGAGGTGCTTGTTCCAATTTGTCGTGTACCGTAGTTATGGAAGAGGGACGCCTGAAATCTAAACGACTCTCATATACGGCAAAGTTCAAACGTGAAGTTATTCGGTGCGCAGAGGAGAATGGAAACCGCAAAGCCCCTGCAATTTTTGGAGTTGATGAAAGCAACGTTCGACTATGGCGGAAACACAAGGCAGCAATGACATTGTATGGGAGGACGATGTTGAAGATAAAGATGATAGTGACTGGGTGGAGAGCACGGATAACGATTCAGTTATGACTGATGACGGCGAGTCTGATGAATAATAAATTATAATAATAAATAATAAAATAATAGATTATTGTATTGTATTGTATTGTTCTTACGTTGTTTATTAATTACGTTAATTACGTTATTGTTATATTGTACAGCAGCTCAATCATTTTTCCAAAATCCAGCTCTAGACCGCGAATCTAATCCGCACGCGAATCTAATCCGCATCTGATTTTTTAGCCCTCTAAAACTGTAAAAAAGGTGCGGATTAGATTCGAGAATATACGGTATTTCCCTCTGGGCACTATCTGGTTGGACTGTTGTACGCTAATTTTCTAAAATTAATGTATACCAACTACAGATTTAGAAATACAGACTCACCTCTGTTTGCAACTTTTCTATAGAAGTCCAAGGCTTTTTCACAGCTTGCAGCAACAGTCACTCCTGACCAGTAACGATAACCCAAAGCCATTTGTGCCCATGAACTTCCGCCAATAGCTCCAAATGTGTAGTGAACAAGGGCTCTTGCTTGGCTTGCATTTACAGCAATGCCAGTGGCATAAAGGAATCCTAAACCCTGCATCAATATGTACAATTATAGTAAAACACCTATGTCACAGGCCTTTCTAAATAAAATAAATTGTAGGTATCAGCAACTCACAAAATCTTTCTCTCTCTCTCTCTCTCTTACTCACTCACTCACACACACACACACATGTGCATGCACACATACACTTGTGTTCAGTGTGACCAATGAAACATCAGAAAAATTCGAGAGATTAAATTGGGCTCAGTGAAAAACATTAGAGCAATATGTGTTTAATTCTCAAGCATTATGGAGCTCCTGTTGAAAACTGAATAAATGAAATGAAAATTGCTGATTGAAACAATTCTCCTACATAATTTTATCCATTACAAAACAATTTTATTTTATTGGTTACCTATCCCAGTAACTGTTAGACATGGCCTCCTGCACAGCTGATGAGCAAGCTTGCTGGTTTTATAACATAACTGGTTGCCTTTCAAATGCCTTCAGGATGGTTGTGTATATGAGCAGCAGCTTCTATGATTTGCTGTTGGAGTTCATCTAATGTCCATAATTTTTATTATCAAACTAACTCATTTGTGCATCCCCAGACGAAAAAGTCAAGAAGAAGGAGTCTGTTGAGCAGGGAGGTCAGTATCCTCTGTGACCAATCCAGTGATAATTTGTTGCAGTGACTGCAGCAATGTTACTTGTCAAAATGAGGTGCAGTGCCACCCTGGTGTAGCCACGTTTAATTTAACCTGCAAAGAAACTTCTGCCAAAAGAAATGGTAGCTTGTTCTAGAGGAAATTAAGGTGGTGGTTTGCCATTAAATGGTCCTCAATAATAGATATGAATAAATCCACATCAGACATTGAAAATCAATGCTGAAAGTTGCTTGCAGTAACATCTTAAGGACTGGTGACACATGAGAGCTGTTGTGGTTGGTTACCTCATCTTCTGGAAATTGTACCCCATCAGGAAACAAAATGTATCCACAAGCTTATGCTGTTAAACAAGTCAGCAAGCAGGGCAATCTTCAGCCAAAAGAGCTTGCACATGCTGGAGTTGGTATAGAAAGAAACCTTAGTGAAATCCAGGCAAGTTCATCTGGTTGAAAAGTTGTCGAATGCTTGCTCTTAACTGTCCACAGTACCTCTTTCTGGTCATGAACATCTTGTTGTATGGCACATTCCCTGGTACTTATGTGGAAAAGATCCAGTTTCCCTCAGCAGCTGAAGCATACTGCTGAATACAGATCTACTTTGAAGTCTACAGTTGGAAAATTTCTGCCGATATTCTGCAACAATGGCCCCATATTTCCAATGCAGAATCCATAAATGAAATGCCTGCATACTCTTCATTTTTAAAAATATTTATAGCACACCATTAACAGCCATTTACTAACAGTATTAACAAATATCCACGCTGACCTCCCAGACTACTAAACCCTGACTGGTAAATGGTGGGAGATATCAGGCAGAAAGGGCAAGTCCACTCATGTAACGCGGAGTGATCAAATGTGTGTGTCCAATCACCCAGGAGGGAGCATGGTCTAAAATGCTATAACAGCTGATCAATTAGTAGACGTAACTAATAAAACAAGGTAAGAAATGTCTGAAGAGTGTAACACCTCTGGTATATTAGCTACATTATTGTCCCTAGACTTTAAATTAATGAACAATTTTAAGGAAAACACTGAAAATGCAAGTGCTGTAAATGTGTCTATCCACACTTTACACAACACTACATTTTCTCTATACCTTAGCAACAGCATTACAATTCATCATGCTCAATTCTGATGCTGTTGCTAGAATATAGAGAAACTTTATAGAAGGCCTATGTGTAATAACAGTTCAGGGACAATACAAAGTCACGTTTTCCTACAGCATTACTTTAAAATAATGAAGCAACCCACTCTCCAATGCAGTCTAAACATAATCACGACTTTCTTGTTTTTCACATGGGATGATGTCATAGAATGTTATGTTCAGATCATCACATCGGTCTTTTTGCTCGACCATATTGTCTTGTAAATGGCAAGGTACCATATTTCTTTATATACCTCATAAATGTCAGACTTCATAACCGTACGTAGGTATTCATGCAAAGTGTTTGTTATTCTTGCCCTGTTTTTTAACCAAACCCAAATTTGGTCAACAGATTTTAGTAAAAATCCTCAATATATAGTCATTTTTTGCAGTTGCTCTGCAAACTCACCTAATAAAATTGCATGTATTTGATAACATAACCATAGAAAGTTGCTTTATTCAATTTGGGATATTCTTTGTAGTTCTTCAATCTTCAGCGAAAGCTCTCTAGTGACTAGGAATTGGTGACATATTTTTCATTCAAAAACCCAATTAATAGCCTCCTGAATTTTGGCAGATGTTTCTTGCGACAATGGGTACTTACACATTTCTTATTTGTACAAGTACGTACATATATACACACACATACATGCATACGTGTGTATGAGGGCATGCTTGTGTATGTGCACGTGTGCGCGCGCGCAAGTGCATGTATGTATGTAGGTATGTATGTGTGTACATGTCATCAAACTACGAATTTAAGTTACTTTTAATTTCTACATTCATTGCTTGTAAATTTTTAGACATACAGTACTCACGCAAAATTTCTATCATGTTATTGGCACCAGGCATGGGACCAAGAATTTATATAAGGAGTTGTTACATAGTCACGGACATTAAAGAGCAAGAAATCAGTGCCAGACACCAATGTTGTCATGAGCCACAAGCCTCTGACTTGTATAACTTCCTCTACTGCTGATGTTGGGTACTGAACTTACCATATGTGCATCTGGAACTCCAAATTCTACCAATTCTTGAAATGTTTGTTTTGCTGCTTCAATATCTTGGGGCATGTGGGAACCCAGGAGCTGTGCCCAAGCAACAATGACTCTTGCTTGGCTGTGACCCAACTCACTGGCTCGCTGCAGCAGCTGATATGCCTCAAGCTTATTTGGACGTGTTACATTCAACATTGCAAGACCACTCTCATACAATTCCAGAGCTGTAATACAAGAAAACTGGATGAGTAAATTACTTCTGTTAACCACACAGTATCATTCAATATGTACAAACTACTTCTTATGACTAGAAATGTACTTCATTCCATACATTCCAAAACTTTACAAAAAGTGGTCAACTTATATATCAATTTCAAAAAATGATCAACTTGATATATGATGACATTGTTCATCATCTCTTAATAGAAGGTACTGGCACAGCTACACAGTCTGAGCAGTTGCTTAGTCAGGCAAAGATCAGCATGTCATGAGTCAAGATTAATATACAGTGTTTGCAACATGGCTGTGCCGTACGAAGGGCACAGTTCATTTCTATGACTCACTGCACGAGTATTGTAATGAACAGTCAGCTGTAAGTTGTGTTTATATACAATCATGTTGAGACACAGTACTGATAAAGGCATTTCTTGTTAAGAAATACCACTATGCATATTTCCAGCAAAGCAATACACCAACACATACACAAAAAATTAAATGTGGTATCTAAAAACTGTTTTCAGTGAATCAGTACAGGACCACACGCACCACATTTTCTAGACCTCACTATGCGTGATTTTTATCTATGGAGAAAGTTGAAAAAGAAAGCCTACAGAAAAAATGCATGCATTTTGGAGGCCTTAAAGCGTGAAATCCAGAAGGTGAAGTGTCACATAATCTACATACTAGTTTTATTTCCAACTACTGCACAAAGCTGTTTTTATGCTCTTACATGTTTCGGGCACCTATTGTAGCCATCATCAGACAGCTATAATATCATAAAGACACAAGCAGTGTATCATGTGCCAGTAAATGGTAAACATATATACATCAGCATTATACAACATCCAACTGATGTACGGTATTATTAAAAATTGTTCAGATTAAAATATAACTGAAGTATTTAAATGTAAGACATAAAAATGTAAAAAAGCTGTCTCCAAACAGCTTGCAGTATTAGGGATCTCCTGTTTTCGGTGGAGAGGAGATCTGTAAATATTGTAAATATTTCAGATAAGCTATTAATATTAAAAATGTAAAATCTTTTAAGAATTATTAGAGTTTAATATTTGATATGAAAACAGACTATGGCACATTATACGAAGGTCGTTCATAAATGATTGACACTCATCTGGGTTACAAGCCTCCTACTGATGTCTTGCAACAAATCACACTATAGCACTTTCAACATAATCCCCACCATGGTCTATGCACCATTGCCATCTCTCTCGTAACTTCTGGATAGCAGCAGAGTACCAGTTTTTGGGAATACTGTGCACAAAGTCGCGGACATTTCTCCGCCAGGTCATCACTGGTAGGGAATTTTCTCCCGTGGAGTGATTCTTTCATTTTGTTGAACAAAGCATAGTTCGATGGGACCAAATCTGGAGAATATGTGGATGTGGTAAGATGCTATATCCAAGGGATGCCAGTTTTTGTGTTGATTGTTTACTGCTGTGTGTTCTCACACTGTCATGGAGCAACAGAACCTGGCATGCCCATTTTCCTTGACGCTGTACCCATTGAAACACTGTTCCACAGACGGCTGCCAGTTGATGATGGATGTCGGCAGCCAACACACCTTCCTTCCACAAGAACCACGTAGTCTATCTTTGTCCACGACAGCACACCACTGACTGACGCAATCATGCAGCTAAAAAGGAACCTACGACATCCTCTGCTGCCATTTATTGGGTGAATGTTCAACTACCCCGGCCCCGTAAAATGCCCAATTTTTTAATGGCTAGGTATCTCCGTTCACATGTTACAACAACAAGTGTCAATCATTTATGAATGGTCCTTGTATATACAAACCCAAGGTTTTGAAACACAATGTTTATGCCATGAGTGATCGTGCTACACTACACAGATCTTATACTTTTATATAAATAGCTTATCTGAAATACTTACAATATTTACAGATCTCCACTCCACCAAAAACAGGAAATCCCTAACATTGCAAGATGTCTGGAGACAGTTCTTTTTTTTTTTTTTTTTATACTTCAGTTATATTTTAATCTGAATAATTTTTGATAACACTGTACATCAATAGACTGTTGTATAATGCTGATATATATATATATATATATATATATATATATATGTTTACCATTTACTGTCATATGATATACTGCTTGTGTCTTTATGATATTATAGCTTCCTGATGATGGCTACAATAGGTGGCTGAAACATGTAAGAGTGCAAAAACTAAGCTTTGTGCAGTAGTTTGAAATAAAATAATGTGTATAAGACAACTGCACGGAATATGTATAACATTAAAGATGTCACACAATCTGTTATGTTGTTATGCTAAGACACCTCAGTGCCATTAAAATGTACTGGCTGTGAAACGTTTTTCGCATGACCAAGCGGTGGACAAAAAAACGGAAAAATTCTCTACTTGCCAAATCTGACAGTATCCAAATGTCATCTAGCAATTCTTCATCCACTGCAGTTTTGCTAACCATGGATTTCAAGTATCCATGGCTTTCCATTTGTATCCACTCACATCAACCACAGTATT
Source organism: Reticulitermes speratus (assembly GCA_021186555.1). NCBI lineage: Eukaryota > Metazoa > Arthropoda > Insecta > Blattodea > Rhinotermitidae > Reticulitermes > Reticulitermes speratus. The sequence continues at coordinate 32,271,808 of JAJKFL010000001.1, read as the reverse complement.
TGGTATTACACAGTGTTTTTTAATCATATATACGAGTACAAGGAAACAATTAGTAATTTTCATTACACGTGATCATCCACATTTACTAGAGGCAGGACCGTAGTTCACTGACTCAAACTTAGGTATACTTTTCCATAAACAATTTTGGGGTAATTTGTATGCTTGGACTCACTTCCACCCCCCCCCCCCCCATTGACTTACACACCATACCCACAATTATTTTTAAGCTTTTAACACAATTACATTTTGCTTACTATGTCAGCAGACATTTATAGGATTAAAAGCAAGCACACACTATATATACACATATACATACACATACATACATAAAATTATGTATATATGTTAGGTGGGTAGTGGGTCAAATACAGACATACAAGTCAAGTTACCTAAAGGTTTGCAGAATGGAACCCCTATGTAAGTCAGGAATGTCCATGCTTTGTTTTGAAAATGTTGTTAAATTGATTGTTTGTTTGTTGTTGCTGCTGCTGCCATTCTCAAAAGAAACTGGCAACTTAGGCTTTGAGGAGTGCTAAGGGTGGTCATAAATCCCCTAATCCCAACTTTTTCACAAGGCCTTCATCTTGCAAACCAGAGTTTCTAAAGAATGTAAGCATCACAGTTGGCAATGGATTGCTAAATGCATATGCATTCATGTGACTGAACTTCCAAGACATAAAAAAAACTCAACTGTCAGATACATCACCAAGGCCCCATCCAATCATGCACTACACAAGCAATAAGATATGCACACCATATTATTCAATTCAATTTTATTTCATCCCTTTGACAACAGCTGGTATAGGATACATCAATATTTCTATTTTATTCTAAAATCTATATGTGAATTCTCACACATGTCTTATATAAAATGTATTTACCCTTACATATACATATATAAAACTGTAAACCATTTTAGGTTTTTTACAGTTATTTTACAAAATGCTTATCCCATCTGTCAAATCTATATCACCTACTTTTATACAAACAATATTCTTCTACTGAATAAAAGGACTGCTGCAGTAAAAACAATTTCAGCTTCCTTCTAAAATGTTGGATGTCTTCTATAGATTTAATATGGTTTGGCAATTTATTATACAATCTCTTTCCTAAGTTTTTAGCACTATATTTACATACTTCTGTTCTCCAGTATTGAATATGAAAATCTTTTCTTTGACAGGTATTATGATCATGTATAACTGAATTTTCTTCATACTTTCCTAAATTTACTTTTATATAACACAAGATTTCCATGATATATATACACGGGATTGTAAGTATATTCCATCTTTTAAACAGCTCCCTACATGATGTTGTTCTGCTCACGTTGCTAATTATTCGTATCACTCTTTTTTTAAGCTTAAAACTTTTTTTGCTTTCCCCATTATTCCCTAAAAAAATAATACCATACCTTATATATGGATGAAAATGAGCAAAATACATACTCCTCCAAATATTTGTACTTGTGGTATATCTGAGGGACTGAAGTACATAGATACTTTTGTTCAATTTGATACTCAGATGCCTGATATGAGCTTCCCATTTTAAACATTCGGTTACGTGTAGAACCAGAAATTTTGTTTCACTTGAATAATTAACATTCTGTTATTAAATATAATTTGAGGTTTTAATGGAGTCTTGTTCTGCCAGGTGTGAAAAGATAATTCTATTGATTTTTCAGTATTTATCACCAAACCATTTGTATCAAACCAATTGTCAAGAACTTCCATTGTACTATTTATTCTTTGTTCTAAAACCTTCCCATCTTCAGCCTGTATTAAAATATTAGTGTCGTCCGCAAATAATACCGTTTCTGCTTCCAAAATATTTGTTGTTAAGTCATTACTATATAGCACAAACAGTATTGGACCCAATATTGAACCCTGCGGAACTCCATTTTTTATTTCTTTTAAACCCGATAAGCATTTTTCTAAAATAGTGTTCTTGTTTCCTATGTACTTTATTTCAACACACTGTCTACGACCTGTTAGATATGATTTAAACCATTGATTTACTACAACACGGATTCCATATGCTTCCAGTTTATCAAGCAATATTTTATGATTAATTACATCATAAGCTTTTGATAAATCTAGAAAAATACCAACTGTACTTATTTTTTTCTCTAATGCTTCATAAATTTTTTCCAAAAAGGCCTGAATAGCTGTTTCTGTTGACTTACCCTTTCTAAACCCATTTTGAGCTTCCACCAATATATATCATTATTTGTTACAAAATTTGTTAATCCAATATTCATTACCTTTCTATAATTTTTGAAAACACTGGTAGTAAGGATATCGGTCTGTAGTTTTCAATACCTTCCCTATTTCCCTTCTTGTATAAGGGTTTTATTACCGCCATTTTCAATTTATCTGGAAAAATACCCGCTTCAAAGGAGGCATTACATATGTTTGTTAACAGTTTGAAAATATATTCAGCAAGTACTCAATGACAACAGGCAAAACAATGCAACTGGTGTTCAGTTAGGTTTGTCTAGATTAAATCACTTTAGGTTTTGAGTACTTCTTAAGGTCAACTAATAACATTTATGTATCCTATTACATTTTGAAAATAATTATAATTAATCAAAAGAACTGAATAACTAGGACTTTACACAGTTGCACCATGCTGAAAATGGTGATACTTACAGGGACAAGGAGGAAGAAAGAACATGGAAGATGCAAAATAGCAATGTTTGCACACACGTATTACAGTAAAATTACCACCCACAGGTGGTAATGTTACTGTGTTCTGTGAATTTTTCTCTACATAAGCCGTTAGATCTATGTCCTGACCTTGTTTTTCCAGAGGTGTCAGCTCTTTTGGTGGCTGTACTGTTGAATCATCTACTTCATCTTCTCCAACATCAATCGTTTCCTCATCTCCTTCACCCAGCAACTCATTTCCTACCCCTTCTACTTCAGCAATCATCCTCTGAATCCATTTAGCTGGTTCAGATAGCAAATCTGGATCCACACCTCCGGCATCATCATCCCCATCTTTCCACTTGCCTTCTTCTGATTTTGATAGATCAGGAGCAGGGACAATTCTCACAGCTTTAGAACGAATACTGTCAATACCCTCTGAATACACATACTCATCTCGTTCATCTTCCACGCCAGACTCTTCTTTGCTTTGTCGTCTCTCATCACGTCTTGATTTTGTGCCATCACGCTCATTTCCATTTCCTTCCACCCACACCAACAGCATCAAAAGCAGTAACAGCTGTGCCTTGTGTCGCATTTCGTCTGGTAAGTTACATATACCGAACCAACGAAAATAATATGCATTTATGCCCTAGCTCCTACAACACCTCAGTAAGGACGGAATATTCATGTGAACTGCTGCAGGTAACAAACATGTTTAAACAATTTAAGCATAACATACGGTGTTTATTTTTAATTTGTAAGTCTGTCAAAACTGTCCACGTTTCTTGACACAGGTTGCACCTAGGCCACCAATATGCAAAATAAGGCCCAAAGTTTCTACCTAACCTACTAATTGAGGACTGTCCGAACAGCGATTCACATATGTATTATAATACATTAATATTGACGACAGCACTAAATTGTATATTCTGTCTATATGGTTTCATCTACGTCCACGAACACAGTTCCAACCAGTACTGCCCATATAACTCCTACCAACTACGACATAACTTTGGACTAGCGTTACTCATGACCCCTTTCATTCCGCTTGACCATAACACAACATTCCAATCACGGAAACAACTGTTGCAAATCGTTCATTTGTATTTGAAAGAACACTATGCAATACGTATTACGTTAAAGTCCTACTAACCTCTATCACACGCACGGATCATACATGCCACCCTACACTCCTTGCTACGTGCAATAACAAACCACAACATCCAAAGCTAACCATTGTAACACCTATCCTTACTGCAGCATAACCTGGTGGTGAATTGTTGAAGTACTGTTACTTCGACACAATCCGTGGTGAATACACTCCCAGGACATGCACCGCGGCGTCTCAGGATTGGTCCACGTTTAGCATGGATCAGAGGTGACGTTTAGTGTTGCACGGTTGTCATATTGGCCACGAGCTAGCGTAGTGTCCTTGCAACATCGGGAATTGTCACGGCGGTGACTATGAACAGCGTGCTGTCGGGCAGAAATGCACCGACCCTAAATATGGAGGTTCCTCCGAAATGTCCGAATTTAAACGTGAACTAACGACACTTCACCGGACACACAACATCCCAAGCTGCAGGACGAGATCGATGTATATCAACTATATGATTGTATACATGGCCAATATCCATCTTATTAAAAGTAACTTTTGGCTTTAAGGGATTTCTATTTTGTTTAGTATGGAATGATACTGCTATTGGTTTTTTTTTCAGTGTTTATGAGGTTGTTTTTGTAAAACCAGGACTCGTGGCCGTGCCATGGCTCAAGCGGTTAGTCACCAGCCTCTCACCGTGGAGGCCAGGGTTCGATCCCAGGTCAGTCCATGTGGGATTTGTGGTTGACAAAGTGGCACTGGGACAAGTTTTTCTCCGAGTACTTCGGTTTTCCCGTCAATTTCATTCCACCAGTGCTCCGTTAAGATGGAAAAGCAGAAAAAACACCATCTTCCTCATAGGGATGCACAATAAGCCTTCAAGGCTGCGGTGCTTCCATAGCATCTGCTATGGGGCCCTTCAATACAAATAAAAAAAACCAGGACTCTAATTCTGTCATAACATTTTTAATTTTATGTTGAGCACTTTCATCCTTTTCAGTACCCAGCAAGTTCATACTGTCTGCATATAGTACCAATTTTGCCCCCTGAATATTTACTGGGAGATCATTTATATATATATATTATATATATATATTAGAAACAATAGCAGTCCAAAAATTGAGCCTTGCGGTACACCATGTTTTATGTCCCTACACAAAAAAATATATTTATTCTGAATAGAGATTCTACTACCACTTTGGTTAATTTCAACATATTGTTTCTGCTGTGCTAAGTATGATTTAATCCACAAGTTTGATTTGCCTCGTATACCCAACGAATTTAGTTTATCATTTAGTATGTCATGATTTATAACATCATATGATATTGTTAGATAAAAAAATGTATACCTTTATCAATAGCCTCCTGGATACTTTTAAGGAAAGATTGGGTAGCTGTTTCAGTGGATTTCTTCTTCCTGAAACCATTCTGGGTTTCTGTTAATATGTTGTTTTTTGTTATAAAAGATATTAACCTATTACACCTTAATTTTTCCAGTATTTTTTAAGAAACTGATAAAGTGATATTGGTCTATAATTCTGTACATCATGAATATCCCCTTTTTTATAAAGAGGTTTTAATTTAGCTATTTTCAACCTGTCTTGAAAATACCAGATTCAAAATAAGCATTGTAAATACGAGACAAAGGTTTTTTTAATGAATTTTATGTACTGTTTGACTAAACAGTCTGGAATTTCATTGCAGCCTGCTGAGAAATTGCCTTTCAAATTTTTAGTCACACATTCCACTTCATTTTCAGTTACTGGATAAGTAAATATGGTATTAGCATAACAATTTATCTTTTTTTTCAACATATGGCAGTTGAAGCTTTTGTTATTTTGATTTAACAGTTCATCTGCAATCCCCCTCCACCCCCAAAAAAAAGGAGTTTAGTTTTTCTGCTACATTTTGTGGATTTGTTACTTTTTTCTGTACCATTTTTCAGTTCAATTTTTTGTTCATACTGAGGGGATTTTCAAATTCCTTTATTTATTATTTGCCACATTGCCTTAGTTTTATTCCTTGCATTTAAAACATACTTGTCATTTTCTCTCTTTTTAGCTTCCCTCATTACTCTTTTGTATATTACTAGATATGTGGTAATATAATCTTGTGTCCTGTCAGTTTTGTTTTTTTCCACAAATTATTCAGAAAATGCATTCTTTTATTGGAAATTTTTAATCCTTGTGTAATCCATCTATTTCTATTTGGTTCCCTCACATAATATGATTTTAGTGGAAATGCTATATAAAAATAATAAAGGACTGTATCCATGAAAACATTAAACTTGGAATTTACTTCAGAGTTCAACACAATCTCCTGCCATGATTCTTTAAGCAATAAATACTTAAAATTCCTCTATACTTTGTTTGGTAAACTGTCTTTTCCTGACTTTTACAAGTCCACTTTTTGGGTTTTGTGCTTGGTGATCTGAGAAACCTAAGTCTAATACTGTTGCTGGATTTATGTGATTTTCCTTATTTATTATAATTACATCTAGTAGCAATTTAGTATTTTCTGTAATTCTAGTTGGGGTCATTACCGTATTTATCAAATTGTGCATCAATAGTACGTTTTTTACTTCATTTAATTTTATAGTCTCTTTCATAAAGTTTATATTCCAGTCACTAAACAAGATTAACTTTTGCCTTTTAGAATGTAGTTTCCAAATTTCTTAAAAATATATGAATGTTACCATCCAGTGATCTATATACACACACAATAATTTTATAGTCCAGTAATTCTACTACAGTCATTTCAAAATCTTTTTTCCTATTTATCCCATGGAAGCAGTTTACTAATTTTGTTTGCAAATATTTATACGCAAATACACAGATACAAGAACCTCCATGTTCACTATTAATTCTGCAAAAATTGTTTACCAATTTAAACTGGTCAATATTTGACAATTTTATCTGCTGTTCCTTTTTCCAGTGTTATGTAAAACATAAAACATCTATATTCCTTAGGTCAGATTCTAACCGAACAGCTAACTCCAGTAATTTATTATTTAAGCTCTGAACACTTTGGTGAAGGCTAGATACCACACAAGATTTTAGATCCTTTCTGTTACCTACCTCTGGTTGTAAATTAGATGTTTTATACTGGCACTTATCCACAAAAAATCATCACTTCTAGTTTTGAGTTGTTTTTGAGTTCCTGATGATTTCGTATTTCCCTCATTTTCTCTTTCTTCATGATTTCCATCCACTCCTCATACTTGCCTTGGCTTCTCTCACACAGAGAACATACTTTTGGTTGTATCATATGCTTGATGCTCAAGTGGTTCGTCTTCAGCATGTACCTCTTGCTGTCCTTGTCTAGGGCCACTCTTTTTTACCCTTTCGTTTTCCAGCTGAATTCTTTCCATAGATTTTCCCTTCCATTCAAGGCTAATGGGAACTGTCCTTTGACATGTGAGAATTTGTTTGATAACAACTGCCATTTTGTTTGCAACCCATTCTTTTCCCATCCCATTCATATGTAACACATTTCATGTGTAATGGTCCTTATTTGAGCACATGTTTATGATCTGTGTATGGTAGCAAAGTTCTCAAGTCCGTTACATATTAAGTCGAATATAAAAAGTAAATGAGAAAAATATAAAACATATTGATATGATCACGGACAATAAAATAATTGAAATATATCTTTAAGTAAAGTAATAAAATACTGACGTTATCCCTAAAGACGGTTGTTAAGCCGGAACTGGTAAGAGAATAAATAAACATCTCATCAAAAAAGGGTACCTTCTTAGTTATATTATTCCATTTAACTGGTGTACCAGCCTCAGGGATGCAAGATACAGGATGACCTACACAAAGGTCAAGAACAATTTGTCTTTAAAGGAAGACGTCTTATCACCCAAACCTTCATTATGTTCATGATGATAATGTTTCTTAGACCCCAGTACTTTTATGACAAATATTTAATGAATTCAAAGAGTGTAACTTTTTGCTATGGACACTGCATTCAATGTAAGTTTAGAACTTTTGTGTTTTTGATTTGAAATAAAAAAGGGAAGGCTCTAGCATGGATATATGAATACCGCTCATACATGCCACACCTGTAACCCCTCTTTCAGAGACAACACGCACAAGCCTCTTTTTACTCTGAGAATTATGGTGTATGCGATGCGTTGTGAACCCTTTCCTCTTAGTAAAGGTTCTGTCAGTGACACCAACATGAGACACATGACACCTCATCACAGCCTCAGTTGAGTCTTACAAGAGAAATGCAAGATCAAGTCCTCTTTGGTTAATTTTAAACTTTGCACAAAGCATTCCTCCACAATGTAAGATGACCAAGTAATACAACCCCACACTCAGAAATTGCAGGTAAAATGGAGTGAGAAAGTTTGTCATTCATAACGCTACCAATATTTGAATTATGTGTAACATCCCTGGTAGTACAGAAGTTAAGGTAAGAAGTTGGCATGTGAGAGGTTGCTGGTTTCAGTCCCATGCCTGAACTTTGTTATTGTTTGTATTTTACTTTTATGTTTTTATTTCATAGTTCTTACTATCCTTTTATTTCCATTTAAATTACACCAATGCTCATTTGCTGTAAACACACTTGTTTACAGAAAACTGAGTGTGAGAATAGTGTCAATTATACCTTTTTTATAATATTTAGAAACTAATTCATCATAAAGATGCTACACAACATAGTTTTCATAACATAACTCTTATTTCACCTTCTAAAGAAAAGTCATTTTCATGGCGACTATTTTTCTTACTACAGTTCAACACACACACATACTAGTGTCAAAAGAACAGATTTGTTTGTAGCGTGATCTTATTAATTTGCATGGGAATTCTAATTCGTTAATCTCTCCACAAAGTCTGTGGAGTTCATGTCAGACAAAAAGCCTTACTGTGCAAGAATGTTATGCTCTAAGTGGTATGCTCCAAAATTGACAAATGACATTCTTTCTGAATGTCAATAAAGTATGCTTTCCATGTTTTGTTGATATTCACTGTCACTGTTATACTGCTGCCTTCATCAAATGTGCATGGTGAAAATTTGCCTTCCACGTCATGTGTTTTTATGACAAGCACCAACCTCAATATTGTACAGTTAGAGAATAGCCAAGAACAAAAAGAAAAAGCTGGTGTCAAAACACAGGTTTGCAAAATCATAACCCTGCCCTTTGTGCAGGCAGAAATGGACAAGACTGTTGCACAACATTACATTTGTGTAAGTAAACAAACATTTTGTCAGTAAAAGTAAACAAAGGGTGTGGCATTGACCACCCAGTCCCATCTAGCGCTGAGGTTAAAGAAAGAGTAAGCTATACCTCAACTCCCCCACAGGGCCTTCATACCGTTGTTCTAGGGTGAACTTTACCTTACCTTTAAAAAATAAATGCAAATAAGCCACTCTTCTTGCACTTTTGCAACAAATATAATTTTTTATGGAAAATGAGCACTGAAATAATACAAATAAAAATTAATAATCTAATAAGTAAAATTACAAAATAAACAGAATAGTAAAAAATAATAAATAAAAATCACAAATACAAGATGCAAACCCACAACCTTCTGGTTACATAACCGACACCTTAACCCTCAGGCTATGGAGACTTATGACACTAACTGGAATGTCGACAGTGATAAGAAAAAGGTAGAACTTCTCTCCCTCAATTTTTCTCTGCAAATTTGAATATGGGGTCATATTGTTTGGCCATTTTGCTTTAGGACAGGTACTGTTCATCCTCACAAAGTTTAAAACAAAAAGGAAAGGACTCATTCATGCACTCCCCTTGTTAAAATGTATGCTCGTAACTTTCCTCTTCAACCATGGCTTGTTGTGCCTCTTGAAGGAGACACATATCACATCTGCATTTGAGAAGGACACTCTCTGACATGTACCAGTTTATAATTTATTTTATTTTAGTATATTCAACTGAAGAAGGAAGAAACAGCATTAACTGACATTAGTGTAAGGACACAGATTTTGGTATCCAGTAATGTACCTGGATGACAAAACGTTTGTGGATCAGGCACAAAGTCTAGCAATTCTGAAAAGAAAGTTGGTGGCATTGTAGGAATAAGAACAGATCAGATTCTGGGACTTAAAGGCGGTGAACAAAAGAAGAAGAGACAGAGGAAGAGGAGTGGGAGAGAAAGGGGAAATACTATGTTGATAAATTCCCAGTAAGCTTGGGTTTTATCCCACGAATATCACATTAACAAAGTTTCTTTGTACCAAATGTTACCTAGTTTGTTTCTCAATTGGAATTCCATATTTCAATGCTCTCTATCACCTATTAAATACATATAATTTCATTTCATCACTTATGCTCCACAAAAGACAAAATCTTTCATCTCACGATACAAGTGACCCCAAGTCACCATAAAAAATAAAACAATAATGTTGAACATTACTACAAAAATCATAACATAATACAGTGTATAATAAAATTCAGTTATCAATACAAACACACATACATATCCACATATACAAGCCTACAATATGTGGAAGCATAATGCTATGAAGATCAACAACACTGCCATACTCCATCTTCCTGCAGCAAGCTAGTAGAGTCAGGGGCAGAACGATGCAAGGTCAAATATAAGAAACAAACCCTGAACATGAAACTTCACTTTTCGTGTAGTAATAAAGTGTGTTCATGTGTACATTACAGTTACAATAATCATTTGTTTCATTTTCTCACAGTTCTATGCATTCTAGCTGCTACTGAAATGTTCAGTCCAGTCACAAGCACAAATCAAGCTATAATCTAGCTAGTTTTTTTGATGCTCAATCTTCACCACATTCAACAACTCCCTGTGAAAATACAACATTGATTTTATGATGTAACAGAAAAACATGAAAAAAAAGAGAAAGACAGAAAAAAGGACCTGTATTCATACTTTGGTTTATGATAGAGTCGTCAAGCGGTGTAATCATGTACGTAATTACCCGCACTGCAGAAGAAGCTACTGTCTCATCTCCAGGGAAGAAGTGTGGAGAGCTGGGACATAGTGTTTTATGGAAATGGGGGGTCATGTCAAGGGACACAAGAAAAGTGACCAATCACAGCTGGGAAACGGAAAAGGAACAAAACCTTGTGTGGTAATTTAGAAGGACAGGTTTGCTGAAGTATCTGCATCTCTGTTAAAACATGCGACCAATACTGAAATATTCCCATAAGGGTGAGATTATTCTTTCTTCTGGGTAATAATATTATGCCTTTAAACTGACACTCTCCAGTTTAAAGTTTATGTACACAACATCACTTGTGCCTAGTTACAGCCATACACGAGTATTTCTTCAGTCAGAAGTATCACAGATTTAAATTTGAAATGACGAGAAGTTTCTCTCCTATAATGAAATATGTCACTGTAAAACAAAATTTGTTCTCATATAAATTAGGCATAATTAGGCATAAGCACTGTTTTCTGCCTTCCCTGATGGTACTGAAAATGGTGTAAATTGTGAAAACCTCAAATAGAGTTACCAGTCCTAACCCAATTCAAACCAAGTACCTCTGACTTAAGTGCAATGCAGCAGAATAAACTTGCTTGCTCTTAAGACCTAATGCCATTAATGCACTGTAGTCATGTGAAGGACAGAATACTATCTTAGTTATTTCATTGACTGTACAGGTCTTCCCTCTCAGAATAATGATACTCATAGCCTCTAACGCTGCAGAGAATGCACAACATTCAGTGTTCATAAAAGCAACTGCAGAATGCATGAGTGACTTACATGAAAATACTTAGTGGTTTTTTAATTCTACAGCACAAGTTCAGACACATTTTCAAGCACAAACTTCATACAACAGTAGTCTAAGACCAGTATCCATGTTACAGCAGAGTTCATCATACTTGAAAAGTATGGTTTCCCAGGAGACACACAGCAGTCACTCTGCTCTTATGTACATCTGTCACTCTGTTCTTCAAACATCTTACAATTTGGATGTGCCTTTCTCTCAATAGTACAATGAACAAAAGTTTGGATGAAGCTTTAAAGCAGTACTTCAAAATGCACAATAAGACAGCTGCATAAGATCAGCACTACTTGTGTCAGACATAATATAAATCATTCCTAGTCAGACAAGCTCCTAATTATGTATAACTAATCACTTAAAATGTCTCAAATTAAAAAAAAAAACCATGAGAGAGAGAGAGAGAAAGCCTTGACCTGTTCTGTGTAGTTACATATAACCTGCCATGAGTGGAGGTGATCTCATTTATATACTGGGATTTCCTAAAACAGTTTGCCATTTCAGCAGAAATATGCTGTGTGTCAAGGACCAAGGATCCACAGGTAACACTAATTACTCTCACCGCGGAGGCCCGGGTTCGATCCCGGGTCAGTCCATGTGGGATTTCTGGTGGACAAAGTGGCACTGGGACACGTTTTTCTCCGAGTACTTTGGTTTTCCCCTGTCAGTTTCATTCCACCGGTGCTCCATTACTTGGAAAAACAAAAAAACGAATCATCTTCATCACAGGGTTGCACAATAAGTCTATAGGCTGTGGTGCGTCCGTAGCATCTGTTGCGGGGCCCTTCACAAAAAAAAAAATTCAATTTCTGCTAACACACTGGGGAAAGACCATTTATCACCTTCTGACTTAAATCAGAATAAATACATTCCTCTTCAGTAAGTTATGCAATTGTTGTGACACTTATTACCAACATATGTTACTGCAGACAGGCTACCTTGGGAAGACAAATGCAGACATCTCCATGTGACAAACTGGACGTGCAATGTTTTTTGGGACAGTTTTACCTTCGTCCAGGAATGAAAGAGTCGCCTCTTTCATGGTGTTTCCGAACTGTGTGGGCAGAAGGCTGCTTACGTTCAGCTAGAATAACAACACATAAGTCAGAACACTGAAGTGAAGAGACAAATTGGGAGACACATTCATTGATATTAACATGGATCTTAAATAAAGGGGATGTGTGAGCAGGAGTACACAAATTTTCCAAAAATTTAGGAGCCACAACAAAATTCTAGGTGCCAGACAGGTGACACGAAGCAAGTGCCACACTGAGGACCTACAAACATTACACACCACAGAACAAAATTTAGTTATCGGGATTTGTGCACAACCGTACATGGGTGTTGAATTAACCTTTTGGTGCCAAACATATATAAGATGTATTTTTTCCTGCTTGACCGATAATAAGCGCCTGCCCAACGTTCCACTAACACTAGTGGAACGTTGGGCAGGCGAACTTTGCTGGTTACTTTTTGTAAATTAATATACATCAATTTACAGGACAGTTCATTTCAAAGGTTTTAACTTTATTTCCATTATAACAATATAAACGTTAACACAATACCATCCGTCCAGTCCATTCCTTTACTGAACACCAACTGATGCGGGACACCTGGTCCCTTGTCCTTGCTGCTATATTTAGAAGAGTGGAGAGGGAGAGCCGAACTGCTCCAACAATACTAGTATATAAATGCTCCAATAATGTTCGGCTACAGTGTTACATCATACACCTAGTCTTGGGAGGTTTAACAGTCGGTGAAGGAAGTGAGAAAAAGATTCACTGTGATAATAACCTTTAGAAAGTCTAACAAAAAGTCATCAGTGATACGGCAGATGCTGAAAATGTCAGGCGGCCGCTTATCAGTCAAGCAGGAAAAAAACCACCCTTTATATGCAATGTGCAGAGTGATGCTCAAAATGCCAAATGTCATATAATTATATCTGTTCTTATGCAGCCCTTATTTAAATTCTGGTCTTCTGCAGATCACTACAGTCATTTAATTCTGATGCCAAACAATTAATCTAGCTCAAGATACAATCCATTGGTGGTTCCCACAGTAATGAACCTCCACATTCTATAAGAGATGGGTAACTTCATAATGAGGTGAGTAACTATCAGCTACCCAAGAGGGCTCTGCTCCACGCACTGATTCAGTTACACCTTGTACATACGAGGGGTGACAATAAAGTTTCTGGACAATATTTCTTTCTTAATGGTAATAGCATTTACCTGCTGTCCCATACTGTCCCTGCAAAGTAGTCCCCATGCAACTTGATAAAGTGATACCAGTGACTGCACCAGTGTTGGAAGCATTTGTTAATGTCATCTGTTCAGAACTCTGTGAATGTAGCATGCGACTGTTCTTCAGTTTTGTTAATGTCATGAAATATCCTTCTCTTCGGTGCCAACTTGAGTTTCAGAAATAGAAGGGAAGTCACAGGGTGCTAGATATGGGACATGTGTTAGCATGCCGGGCAACAGTCACACCACTATGGTTCAGATATTCCTACATAGACAAAGCAGAGCAAGCAGAAGCATTCTTGTAATGGAGAAACCAATATACAATGCACCACTTCTCAGGCTGTTTTTCTAGCACATCTCACAAATGTTGATGATGTCTGCATATAAATGTTGGTTCACACTTTGTCCCTGTGTAATGACTTCATGACCACAATTCCATGCATGTTTTTTAAAGGCTCTGCATGCACTTCACACTGGTATGAACTTGCCTGGTCTTTTTTGGTAGTTTCAAAATATTCTGCCACATTCCAAATGAGATTCTCAACTTATCAGCCAAATCACAGCTAGTAATGTGTCTGTTTTCATGGAAAAGTCCATTCACTTGTGCGACATTTCTGTATGCCCGGCTGGTAGATGGATATCCTGAACATTCAGCATCCTCAACAGATGTCAACACCACTTTCAAAATTTGAAAACCAATAGAATTCTGAAGTTCTGCTCATCGTTTCCTCCGTAAAAGAAAATTAAAACATCCTGAAAGGTTTCTGTAGCAGTATTTCCCAATTTGAAACAGAACCTGAAGAACTGTTCTTTCATAAAAGTCTGCCCTTTTCTGAGGAGGCAGAAAGAACAGAGGGCACAACACAGTAACACATCACAAGGTATTACTTTACATCTACTTCCACCTAGTGGATGAGTTCTCTACTAACTGCAGTAGTGTCTTATACAATAAATTACAGATATAATTTACATTCGTTGTTTTCCTTCAAGTGCTTCTGTGTGATACAGATATCAGCACAACTTATGAAGTTACAGTATAGCATAAGAAAGGAGTGCATTAATGGGCAAAATTTATGTTGGTACACTTCCAGTACCAGAAAGCTGACACTAATTACATCAAGTCTGTGCCACCACCATATCATTAATTTTTAACATTACACAGAATGTTTCATACAAAATATGTAGGCATTCTGATACATGCTTCCTGCACAAGCTATAATGATTTAGAGTTGTGTAATCAAACTAATAAATGCAGTACAGGTGATATATTTTGTGTAAATGCCATGTTAGTAACCAATTCTAAATGGTTCATATCATGTTGCAACCTACAGTTTTATGCAACAGCCACACCTGAAATTCTGAAATAAGACTGCCTATGCTGCCATTATATCACAAGTGACAGAGTTTAGTAAAACACCTGTCATGTCACCAGACTACTGTACCTGCAAAAAGATTACATAAAGAGGTCACAGCATCTGCAACGAACTGCTTTAAAAAGACCAGATTTAGGCAAGATAATTACTACAATTAGCCCAGCCACTAGAAGGGAGACTACCGTTCCCAGCCTGTGTACCTACAACCTATGATGCCTGACCTGCTAGCATACAATCCTACAGCCATGGACCTCACACTTTAGCATGCAGTCTTGCTGATATGCTATTTCAGAGGTAAGGATGCTAACAACTTGAGCTAACTACTAAGGCTGACCAGAGCATTTAATAAGTGGTTCAATTCATTTAAAACTAAGAATACTGATAGACAGATGGCTTAACCAGTATTCAATATGTGGCTCTTGGCTTGAGCTAGATTCAGGGAAAATGAGAAGGAAAAGTGTAGCTGGAGTAATCCCAAGTGCAGAGGGTATTTATCCCACTATACTCTTCTACTTATGTAACTACTGTAAAATGGGGTGTGTAACAGACTTGCTCAAGTGCCAGTATTTTGACTAGGTTGTATAATACCAGTTGTCCTTCCCCCACCTACCCATGTCTGAAAGACATCCTCATAGTGGTCAGTAATGCTAGGCACACACTGACCATACACCATGACCCATGGAAAACTGGAAATACATATGACACTGGCAGCATATTAGGCACTAGGCCCTTAGGGCTGACAGTGCTGACCTACACTACCCACGATCATGGACAGGTTGCACTACCTCCTTGATCTGAGACCAGGACACAACCTCAAGTGGCACTAACACATGGTGGAGACACTGACACTGCAAAGGGATATCAGCAAGAGCTCTGATGTTACAGTACTGATGAGGATACCACTAAAACACCATGTTATGCTACAGTTTTCACAGAAATGAATTTAATGGAACTAATTTTTTTAAATTCCATTAACATACAACATCGTAAGATTCTACACTACATGATACCAGTGTTTGTCACCCTTCAGAAGTATGACAAGCTATTAAGACTGATGCTGTTGTTGGCATGGGAATTGAAAAATGTAATCACAGATTTACGTCTTCTGGGATGTTATATGATGCTAAATGGTAATTTCAGGAGACCAGAATCTTCAGCAACACTACATTCTGTTCTATTTAAACAAAAATGTTATTAAAAGCAACAGTCGGGCAAATACCGACAAACACAAACACATGCGTTTTTCTTATGAAGTACACAAAATAGACAAAAATATGTAGCCAATACTTAACGACTGGAGACTCACCAGTCCATTGCTAAGAGGAAACTGCTCCAATGGAAAACACGGATCCGTTTCCTGCCGTTGTACAACAAGGCCAGCTGCACTGTTGGACTGTGGTGGGAAGGTGTGCAACATCACTACATGGATGTCACAGCCCAAGTCATGAGTCACTGGTGTAAAATATGACTCTAACTTGTCCCGAGTCTTACCGAGCCAAAGTAGGTGGAACAATGGATGCAAAAGAGACAGAGATGCTACATGGGTTGCAAGAGATGGCAAGCTTGCTGGATGGTCAGTTGCAGTTCCCTGTAATTGTTTAGCTCAGTTTATTAAATTGTGATACACAGTGTCCATCCTAATGTAACCTTAATTTTTGTTCCTAATAATACCCAACCATCAATTTGGGGTTTCTAAAGTCTGTAGAATAATTCTGAGTGCTTGTTGAAAGCACCTCACTTAAAACTATGCCTGTATGCCAGTATATGGTACACATGCACAGTGTACTATAGAAAATTACATGTAATTGAGACAACTGAGAGAGGGAGAGCTCTGACTGCAAGGGTCCGAGATAATGATAGTAATTACACTACTGCTGGCATAGCATCATAAGGATCATAACAGCATGCAAGCCTTCCCACCTCATCAAGGTAATGCAATCCCTGAGGAGAGTTGTTCAACACAAACCAGGGCTAACACGTATGCTTTGAAAAACCTGAAAATCTGCGTAACCCTAATGTGAAGGAAAAGTCAGCAAGTGCAGATCTGGTGCAGGGATTTGAGAAGTAGGTAGACGAGGTTGACCTTATCATCTAAGAAGATGGCTGTTCATCTAAGCAACACATTGAGATTAACAAAATTCTATGCATATACAATTGACTTCCAATGCAGAATAATTAACTATAATTTTTAAATTAACATGAATGTATCCAACTCCACTGCATGTTACAGACCTGACAATTTGGCTGGCGTCTTTCAAGTATCAGTCTAAATGTGGCAGGAAGAGGTTTGTTGTCTGTCACACCTTGTCCCAGCCCTAGGTTGTCATCTTGATTTAGCCGGCGATCCTGCATCACCTAAAAGCACACTACACATATACACCCTGATCACTGAGAAACTTGTCTCATCAAAAGGCTGAGTGAACTGCAAACTGTAATAGAAGCAATACCACAAATTTACATATATCCTATTTCATCATCTGTAAATCCAAATTCAATAGCACCCAATACCTTGGATTTCAAAAATTCTGTACACCAATTATGGAGAACAATGGGACTTTTCTAAGGTGGCAAGGACAGATAGGAGAGGTGGATAACCATAAGGTAAATAACAGGTGCAGAAGTTTATTACATATCTTTCAGTCAAATTGAATCCACTCTGCCACATGGTTTCTGGCTCAACCAAAATTAACTTTGTCTTAGTGACTCACCTCAATCTGGCCCTCCTTAAGTGAAGCTATGCCAAGTGGCTGTGCAGTCAAAATGGTGAAACGAAATGTTTGATCCTGAATGAAAGCCAAGGTTGGAAGGGGGTAATAGTTAGCCTGCAACGGCAGCTTAGAGAAGCGTTTCCGGCGAATGATCTGCAACATTATGCCAACTTACAATAATCATATCATGCACTGTATAATATGAACATGACGATAGGATAATTATTACTCACAAACAGACAAAATGAAGGACCAACATATCCTGCAATCTGTTACAAGGTACTGTTTAATCTGGATGAAGCCAGTTTTTTTTTCTTTGAGGCTACCAACACTTGCATACTAACAAATATTAATAAATTTTCCGACAATTGCCACTTCTTATAAGAAATCTATCATAATTCAGTAGCACCCATGACATACCGAGAAAATAAAATTAATGCATGGAAACACAATGTGTCTCAAATCATATCTATCTTTAAATTACAAATAATCCATATACATACTAATGCCAAAGCCTAAAATAAGTACAATTTGGCTGTTGTACAGATTTTGTTTCTGGACAGAAGAGTCTGCTTAATAAATTGCAAATCACAGTTGCAAAAGTTACATCCTGTATGAAACACTTGGTTTATTTACAACACTTGTGGGTCATTATCCTCCAACTCACATAAAATCACTCGACAATTAAACCAACAAATGCACTTTATTTCTTAAGCATGTCCATTAACCCTACATATGTTTCGGCTGCAATAGACCCATCATCAGGGGTTCAAGGTCACATTCACTAATCCATTTGGTATCACCACTTATACACCACAATGTATGTCAAACTTGAATGTTGAAGTGGATGTGACCTTGAACCCCTGATGATGGGTCTACTGCAGCCTTATAGGGCTGTGTCACCTATTAAAAATGGAAATAGTGAAGAGCTCCACCTGCAAAAGTGTCATGAAAAAAATTAAACAGCCTCACACATCCAATGTGACTGTAAAGGTTTTAGTCTGAGCAAGATTTCATCATCTAGTACTTCATTCCATGAATCCCAGTGACAATCAAAAGGTCAAACTGAGCAAAGTACCATCCTTCATTTGAATTGCATGACTGTCTGGAGGCCAATATTAGAAAGGGACTGCAGAGCAGATTAAGAAATAATTGCAGTGCAAGGGTCAATCAGCACCCACTCCTTCAATAAACAAGCACATAAATATTATGCACCTGCAAACCATTCAAGTCAGTGTAGAAGTCATCTCCATTTTTGATGTTGCTTGATATACGCATAGCCAGCTCACAGTTTACTTGGTCTGAGATGTCCACCACATTCTGCACCTCTAGCCCCAGACTGTCTGCTCCTGTACATACATACATACATACATACACACACCTCACTTTGTCACTTTGTACATGTCATTCCCACACTTAACTTGAGAACACTACATAAAGCACCATATACATCAAAGGTCTTTTTAATTTTATTTTCATTCTAAAATGAGGGCTGTCTTACATTTGTGAGTGAGGAAAAATGCGCAAAAACAAATGTACTGGAAATGGTGCATGAGCATTAACACATTTAAAAGTTTACACAGAGCTAATTTTAAACTAATAGCAAGCCAAGAGACTAAAAGCTGTGTGATATCCACAAGTTACCATACTTCTGAGATCAATGTGTAGCAATGAAGAAAAAACAAACAAAAAGTGATAAGTGAAATTTACAGAAATGTGTTTGGATCCAAAATAGGGAAAAGAAGTTACATTTGTATCAGAAAATTGTATCTAAGAATTTTATTTGGAGAAATACGCAAATAACTTCTATTTAAAATAAGTGTGGTCAGTGCCAAGGTTTATCTAATTACTTGCATGGCAATGTTGTCAGGGACTGTTTCAAGTTCTGATCGCAGCATGGCCATCAGACACCTATTTGTATACTACTTACGCTGAATGGTTAGAACTTTGTTCATTATTACGTGTACTTAAAGACTAATATTTAAAACAAGATTGGTGATGCATATATAAAGTGCCACATATATTTATGAACTACATATTTAAATATAATTATATTACCACAACACTGCATGATTTCATTTTGTTATTTTAACACAATCATTCATAGTAATATGAAACAGTTATCATGAATACATTTCCATGTCAAGTGGATCCTTTGTTACTATAGCAACGCACCTCCTCACACTGCAAACAGAGGTGTGCTGTATACCGTATTTACCTGAATGCAAGACAACTCTAATCTAAGATGACTCCCCCATACAAAACACGTCTGCCAAGGGAAAACGTATTTACCCAAATCTACGACGACCCCCCAAAAATAAAATGCCTGCTAAGAAAAAATATTTTACTATTAATTTCATGCACTTAATACACAAAGCATGTCAGATTCTATCTACCTTTACCAATCAGTGACATTGTCTCCATCTTCACAGTCAGTGCCTTCATCTTCGTCACGCTCACTTCTAACATTCCCATGCTCTTCACTGTCATTCCACAACATATCATCAGTCTCATCCAATGCACTGGATATATAGCACTGCTTAAAACTCTTCACAATCACTTCTGGTGAGATGCGCTGCCATGCTGTTATGATCCACACTGACTAAATAATACATTTATATTTCTTCATTTATAAACTTACTTCAACCCATAAAGATTCACACTTGCCTCCACAGATGGTGTTAGTGGTGTTAAGGATTTTAAATACCATGTGTTCTAGATTTTTGTGCCGTGTCTGTGGTCTGATCAGTCTCAGGTCATGGCTCTTTTTATGGTTTTTAATTTGTGGATTGGTCCAGGATTTATTTCTGAGTCTTATAGTTAATTTTTAATTTTTCAATACCCATTTTCCTGTTACTATCCTTGGATTAGATCTTTTCTCAGGTGCATATCTTAACAAGTTACTGTTTTTATGGTGCCCAGTGACTGAGAATAGCTCAATCTAAAGGGTCCACCAAGTTAGGTG
Source organism: Reticulitermes speratus (assembly GCA_021186555.1). Classification (NCBI taxonomy): domain Eukaryota; kingdom Metazoa; phylum Arthropoda; class Insecta; order Blattodea; family Rhinotermitidae; genus Reticulitermes; species Reticulitermes speratus. The sequence continues at coordinate 32,251,037 of JAJKFL010000001.1, read as the reverse complement.
CTTCTTTGCCTGAAAACAGAAACAGAGCTGGCTTCCGAAACGTCAGGCTTGTTTTGAAAAATTAGAAGTGGAGAAAGGCCATAAAAAATTGTTTCAGTTAACTTCAGTCATGCTCTGTTCTCTCTTTTGTCTACACATGACGATTTCGCGATGCAGGCCTTGGTTTGGTGCAGCACAGTCCAGTTCAGAGCAATCGGGTTTGGCGCGGTTTGGTTCGGCGCTTCATATACCACTTTAAATGACCCCACATATTTAGCACAAAATTTAAGGAAAAAAGGTCTTGCATTCAAGTAAATACGGCATATACACTATGGCTATGAATATATTTAATGAACAGTCACAGACAGGCAACAGGATGGTTCTCCAGCCTTGTGGTTAAGCAACAGGCTGGGGTCAAGGGAAAATTTTGCCGGGTTCGTGCCCCGGTCGCGTCATCGCCGGGTGGAGATGGCATCGGCCCGGGCCGAGCGGAGCTTTGTATGATACCGGGCCCGGTCGGGGCCATTGTCGAAGGATGATGGCTCCGGTCGGGATCCGGATATCTGTCCCAGGGGTGATGGAAGCGTCATATAGCCTCTCCTCACCCAAGACCGTCTGTGAGTGGTGAAAAGAGCCATAACCTACGAGAGGTGACCCTGTTGTATGCAGAACACAGCGGATCTAAAGGAGTAAACCTTGAAAAATAATCCCCAATCCTAAGGTGTGAGTGCCGTGCCCATGGGATGAATGGCAGTGGGTTAGTCTGTCTCAAACGGCGCCCTCTGGGATACCAGGCGACCTCCCAGTTGTAATATAGCCTTGCCAGGCAAGGGGGCTCTGCTTGGTGAACTGAATATTTCCCCTACTACTCGTGGGACCAAAATGAAGTCTAATATGGAAGAAGAAAAAGAATCAGAGGAGCGCTCCTTGACTGGGGACTCCGATAAGGATTCTAGGGGGAGCTCCAGTAATGGGGACCCCCCGCGCCTGGAGGCTCCGCAAGGGGCAACTGGGCAGAATCCGAAGTCGCCTGAGACGAGTGAAACTCCCGCTAGTCGGGAGGGACACTCGCTCTCCGGTACAGAAAACCCTGGCAACCTGGAGGTGCTGACAGAGAAGGTGGGCACTCTGGGGCTCCAGGGTCAGAAGAAAAACAGAAGTGGGGCTGCCAAGAAGCGGGCTTGGAGGGCTCGGCTGGCGGAGGCCCCTGCCGGGGACTCTGCCGGCGGCCAGCCCCCGCTTCAAGGCTGCCAGAAAGAGCCTCAAGGCGAGGTACAGAGGCCTAGCACATCTGGGCTTAGTTCTCCAAAGGTTGTACAGCCCGAACAGGGTCCTGGTAAACGCCAGAGATCCTCGGGCAGTACACCAGAAGGTGGGCAGGCGAAGCAACCCAAGAGATTGGGTCAGCCGAGCTATGCCAGAGCTGCCCAAGGAGGCCTGCGGATGGCCATCATTTGTGATGGCTACCCAAAAGAGCAGGTCTCCAATGAGAACTTTATTAGTGTCCAGCGTGCTATCGGTGGGCTTGTGGATGAGCTCCCTGAAGAGGGGTTCACCCCCAAGCTCCTCGATACATATTGGACCAAAGGGGCAGTTGTAGCGGTTTGCCAGGACGAGGAAACCAGAGACTGGCTGGGTAAGGAGGTACCCAATATGAAGGCATGGGAGGGCTCAAGGCTCAGAATGGTGGGCCTAGAGGCTCTCCCTACTTATAAGAGAGTGGTGGGTTGGTTTCCGGGCCCCGTGGAAGATACGGAGCGTCTGTTAGCGTGGCTCTGTAGACTGAACCGGGGACTGGAAACCAGACAATGGAGAGTGTATGAGCGCAAGGAGGAACCACGTGGGGTCCGCCTTATGCTCAGCATCGACTCAGAATCAGCTGCAACGCTGGAGAGGATGAAGTGGCGGCCCTTCAGTGGAACAGGTCAAGCAGTCTTCTCCCTTCTAGGCGCTAAACCAGAGGGGAAGTAGAAGAAGAAGATTGGTGGAACGATGGTAAGTACCACTATCTCCTTTATACAAGCTAATTTACAGCATAGTATCGCTGCTTCCAGGATTCTTTCTAGGACGGTAGCTGTTAAGGGGATAGACTTAGCCCTGATACAGGAACCATGGGTGCGTGAGGGCCGTATCATGGGTCTAAACATCCAAGGATATACCCTGTTCTGCGCAAGCGGAACAGATAGATCAAGGGCATGTGTCATTGCTAGGAATAAGAATATTTGGATGCTACCAGGATTCTCTACTAGGGACCTAGTAGCAGTTCAGATTAAATATAATGAAGGCAAGAAGGAGAAAAGCTTGATTGCTTGCTCCGCCTATTTGCCTTACGATTCCGAGGAACCTCCACCAACAAGAGAATTTGAGGAACTCGTGGGTTATTGTGAAGAAAAGAACCTTCATCTCATTGTGGGGTGTGACCAATTGTCATCATACTTTATGGGGCAGCACCAACTGCAATGATAGAGGATTGGCGTTATCGGAATTTCTAAGCACTACGAGCTTGAATCGAGGAGACGAACCTACCTTCTGCAATAGCAGAAGGCTAGAAGTAATCGACATTACCCTGGGATCCATTGGAATCTCAGAGAATATTAAAGACTGGGAGGTCTCATCGGAACCCTCCCTGTCAGATCATAAACATATTATGTTCAAATTAAAGGGCTCAGTACCGGAACGCCTAATCAGGAACCCGAGGAGCACCAATTGGGACTCCTTTCGTTGGGACCTGAGAGGGAGGCTGGAACAGGGCCCAAAAATGAACATAATAGACGAGGCTGGATTGGGACTGATTGTAAGTTACCTGCAACAGGCTCTGATATCGGCCTATGAAAATAACTGCCCTCTCAGAACTGAGAGAGTAGGTAAATCCACTCTAAGGTGGACATCCAGATTGGAAACCCTTAGAAAGGAGGTAAGACGGCTTTTTAATAAAAGTCGTAGAGAAAGAACTTCTCGGAACTGGGAACTCCATAAGGAGGCTCAGCGAAGATATAGGAAAGAGGTAAGGAAGGCTTCTAAAGATTCTTGGAGGGCCTTCTGTAACTCTATTAATGATCTACCTACTTCGGTAAGATTACATAGGGCTCTTTCTAGGGACCCAAAAACTAAACTGGGGTCCTTGGTGACTCCTTCCGGATTGCAGACACAATCGGAGGGAGAAACCATAGAACTCCTGCTTGCGACTCACTTTCCAGACTCTGTAATTACTGAGGAGATGGCGGCACCTGCGGCCGCCTGTCGCGCAAAACGATGCGATTGGCAGGTGGCTGCGGAGGTTGTCACCTATAGGAAAGTGGAATGGGCGATTAATTCTTTTTCGCCATACAAAAGTCCAGGAATGGATGGCATATACCCAGCTCTGTTACAACAGGGACGGGAGATTGTCATTCCATACCTGATTAGAATATTTCGTGCCTGCCTGGCTATGGGCTATGTCCCAGCCATTTGGCGCCAGGTTAAGGTAGTGTTCATACCTAAATTCGGGAGGAATTCCTATACTGGGCCAAGGGACTTTAGACCTATCAGCCTCACATCGTTTTTACTTAAGACAATGGAAAGGCTGGTAGATAGACATATAAGGGATGGAGCTTTGGCTTTGAGGCCATTGCATACCAACCAGCATGCTTACCAAGCTGGGAAATCTGTTGAGATGGCCCTTCATCAGCTCGTGGTGCGGGTTGAGAAGGTGCTGGACCAACGGGAGCTAGCATTGGGTGTTTTCCTGGATATAGAAGGAGCATTTAATTATACCTCTTATGACTCCATATGTAACGCTTTGGTTAAGCATGGAGCCAGCTCCACTATTATCCGGTGGATTAGGGCTACTCTAGAAGGCCATGTGGCCACGGCGACTCTTAATGACATGTTCTTGAGGGTCGCGATATCTAGGGGATGCCCACAAGGAGGCGTGTTATCACCGCTCCTGTGGTGCCTTGTTGTCGATGATTTGATAGCAAGGCTCAGTGGGGACGGTGTATACTGCCAGGGATATGCCGACGACATTTGTTTGTTGACAATGGGGAAATTCCCGAACACTGTGTCAGAGCTCATGCAAGGGGCTCTTCATACAGTAGAGAAATGGTGCGGCAGAGTCGGCCTGTCAGTTAACCCTGATAAGACCGACATGGTGGTTTTTACAAGAAGAAGGAAACTTGAAGGTTTCTTTGAACCCCTCTTCTTTGGAATTACACTGCACCGTTCTAGGGCGGTCAAATATCTGGGAGTAATCCTAGATTCTCGACTGTCCTGGCGGGAGCATGTGAATACCAAGGTGAAGAAGGCACATAACTTGTTATGGGCCTGCAGGAGGGCCTTTGGTAAGACGTGGGGCCTACAACCCAAAGTGGTCTATTGGCTATACGTTTCTATCATACGGCCGTCCATCACCTTTGCATCTCTAGTCTGGTGGCCTGGCTGTCAAACAGCTAGTGCCAAGAAATAGCTGAGTAGAATCCAGAGATCAGCTTGTCTGGGAATAACAGGGGCTATGCGCACTACACCGACCAGTGCCTTGGAGGTGCTTACTTGCCTTCCACCACTTGATCTGGTGGTCCAAAGTGAGGCAAGATTAGCTGCGCATAGAATCTGGAGTCTGGGATGTTGGTCTTACCTGCACCCCAATGGCGGACATAGTAATATATTAATACAGCTTCAGAAATCGGATCCCATATTTAGTATGGGGAATGATATCATGAGGCCAATATATAACTTTGAGATTAGGTATAAGGTTAACATGTTGAATAGAGAGGAGTGGACAAAGGGACCTGGATCCCCGCCTGTAATAAAGGGGCTCGTCTGGTATACAGATGGGTCCAGGACACAGGGGGGGAGATCGGGGGCCGGAGTCTATGGGCAGTCCTCAGGGAGGAGGCTCAGTATCTCTCTAGGAAAACATGTAACAGTTTTCCAGGCTGAGATATATGCTATCCTGGCCTGTGCTTATGAAATACAAGCTTATGTAGGATCAGAGAAATACATTAGTATCTGCTCTGATAGTCAAGCAGCTTTGAAGGCCATTCAGGCTGCTAAAACAACGTCCCCATTGGGAAAGTTCAGGTTCCACAAAACATGGCAAATTTCTTGAGCAGCTGAGCGCTTATCAGCTTCTCAAAAAAGACGCAGGTCCTTCAAGATAGATAATTGAAATGTTTCAATGTGTACTGAATGCAGTATACATACCTGGTGTATTAATCAGGGTTACTGTATGCTGTACACCTGGCAGATGCATATGCACCTGGGAAAACAACGGTCCCTCCACCACCCGCACTGGGGAAGAGTCCCATGGAATGGTCTCTGCTTCTCTGTCTGGCAGAAACAAGTATGCACCGCTACGCTCTCCTCCTGGTCGAGCATGGTATCTGTAACACACACACATAATGACACAGTAAAATACAATTAGTACCAAATGGAAGGGCACTTGATTATTTATGTTACAATAACAGTTTTCATGACAGCTAGTGATTATGATTTTACAGGTTTTCATATTCAATTTTTGTAAATATGACATCTACATGACAGCATGCTCCCTTAGTTTCTTCTGTCGTCGATCCATCTCAAAAGTCAGTGATATTATCACACCTATATACTTGAGAATTGTCACACTCTGATTTTGTCTGTAATTGCAGCCCTAAACCATGGACACACTATTACTTGTTCCATGTTTATTTCTAGGAAAACTAATAGCTTTTAAGAAACTTTCAGAGTGATCATATCTGGTACTCATGTTTGCACTTCAGTAACAGCAGCATATGAGTATATTCACAGTTTGCATGAGCATGCTGCTGCCATTTTCTGGGTCCAAGCAGTCAAAGAAGAGTTTGACTGCTTGCTGCTGAAGACGAAGGCACCACGCTCCTTCAAAACGTTGGTAACTACATATTTACCAGTCAGCACAGCATAACATCCCAGATGACTTGAATCTTCACAAATATTACTTTCTCAGAACACAGCATTCATGGTTAGCACTTAAGTTTCTGGTTTCTTGTTTAACCATTCATATGGTGAAGATCATATAAATGATACACTATTTCAAAAGTCCCTTTATTACCTTCAAGGAAAGGAACTGAATTGCCATTGCAAAGTCAGTGGTGCTTATGAAAATCACTGTTTGTTGTGAGAATAATATGAACTCCACAAATAAACTCTGTGAGTAAAAGCTTCACATTTATCTTTATATTCTTCATCCCACTGTGCTCTATATCAATATTGGCAATCAATTTTCAGTCAGAGCATGAGTATTTCATAGTAATACAGTTGATAGAACTACATGCTTTGGCTAATTATAAGCCATCTTCAGGTTAAAATGTCATTAAAAAGTAATATACAACCTACATAACAACATTAACTGACAAAATACTTTATTATATACATTGTACATTATTTTTAATTACTTTATAGCCTGAAGATGGCTTACAGTTAGCCAAAATGTGTAGCTATATCAACTGCATCCATAAATAAAATAGTTGTGCTCACCTGAAACTTATTTGCTAATATTGATGTAGTTATTTAGTTATCTTATATTAAAGCATACAGTGCACAAAGTTTTCACTGCCGTACGATGAAGTAAATGAGATCCTCAAGATAAAGCCTCATCAAAACCTGTCTACTGCAGAGTTCTACACAACATGACATTCCATAATATCCAGCTGAAGTTTCCTTTGCTGTCTGTCTTGATGTGTAAAATGTAGCATACCTTTTAAAGAGACAAAGAACATTTTCCTTTTACCTCACAAAGTCCAAATGCAGAGGAACAGTCACACCACTATCTTTTAGTGTAACAGCTTTCAAGAGCCCTTGCTCACTGAAGGCTGCAGACATATGATCATTGTGGATTGAAAACTCCTTCACTTCATCCACCACTTCAATATACTCAAAGCCCTCAAATTTTGGTGCGTAGCCTATGAAGTTCAGCAACCTGACATGTGACATAACATTGTCTCTGCAATACAAAATCACATAAAAGTTATAAACTTATGTTTCACATAAATTATTCAGGTGTTTCTACACAAACATAAACAGTCTTTGCAGGTCTGAAAACACAGCAAGGTACAGGTTAAGTTGCTCTTGTGCATGCCGTTACAGTACATGAGTGAGTGCATGTATAGCTCCACTCATTTTTACACTCACTATTTATATGGAGATAAGTGGTCAGCCTCACACCATAACAGCTTTACTGCTGAGGAAAAAGCCCCCAGTACCCACTAACTGGGAGGTTGGGTAAGGTCCAAAGGTGGCTGGATGCTCTGGAGAAGAGAAAAAACTCTTGCTCCTACCAGGAACCAAACCATGATTTGTTGGTTGTCCAGCCCACAGCCTAGTCACTACACAGACTATGCTATTCCTGCTCCATGAAAACACAGCAGGCCCTTAAAGTTTCACTTTACATTGCCACTTCATCATCAACATGACACTAGTTTCTTTTATGATAATGTGTGTCTCAACACTGGAGTTGGCAGTAACATACAAGTAGTTTTACTTCTTTCAAACTGTAATAAAGAATTGTAGTCAAGCAATGGCAGGAAAGTGTTAGACCACTTTAGTCACTATAACCAGCATTCTGTGATTTTCAATCATACAGTCAATAAAAAAGATTAGTGAAAACTTCTAACATAATAACCACACAGTGGGCCATTTAAGTAAAATACGAGGACCCTGCAGATCAGTTTCTTTAATGCTAGGATTAATTCACTTGTGCTAGAGTGGAATGTTAAAGCATATACACATGTACCCAAAACAGTAAAACACAATCCTCTTCAAACCGGCACAGTGTACATAATTTACTGGAAGTCTCCCACACCCAGAAAAACTGAAAATGTATTATTTCATCGGGATTAATATTTAAAAGAAAAATACTCACATGTTCTGGGCAGGAAGGACAGCATGCAGGAAGTATGTGGTCAAACCCAGGGGAGGTACATCTGCCATGAAAGTGATGTCATAATGTGAGTCTGTGACAACATGAGACAATTCCTGAAACACAGGGCTTGTCTGACTTGGAATACTGATACCAGCAGCATCTGTAACCTGTAACAGATTGGTCCAAACATTGTTCTCTCTAATTTTAGGTAACTTGGAATATCCATCCCACACTTCCTCTTCCTTTTTCCAGATGACTAAATGAGAAGATGAAACATGATGTACCGAGTGCTACAACAATGTGTGTGTCCTGGTATATTAATACCCCTCACAAAATATCAAAGAAATACAATCTTTGACATACAAAACAAAATGATTTGAGTCACAAAGTTCACTATCTCAGATCTTCAAATATCCAGTCAGATTCTAGCCACTGTTGACAATGATGACAGGTCTCCACTGAAAAGCTACAGAGGACTTATCAGTTTCATGCCTGAGTTCTTGAGCACAGATGATTTCTTGCTGTATACTGTTACCTTCAGGCTGGCTGCTGGCTCACAGGTAAGATGGTATGAAAGGAGAATACAGAGGGTATTCCACATTTACTCTCTACTCTATACATCTTCCTGAAAAATTAACATTGTAGACCCTCACTTAAAGTGTAAATGTTGTGGTGTACCACTGTGCTAACAGTACATCTTCTCTTCTCCATATGGCCCAGGAATGGAAGGTACAATGAGCAACTCTGGCATGTTCAGGTACTTGTCACCAGTAACAGTTAACTAATATACAATACTGACAGTTGTGGAAGATTCAACCTTCAATTCAAATTTTCTTGTTATTCTAACAGAAAATTACAAGATTCAACAGTACAGATACAAATTTGATTAACATTTAGCAAAGCTCACCTTAACATTATGGGTTGATACCCTGAGTGTGACCAATTCCTGGCGTCTCCATGTCAGGGAGTTATATAACACAACTCTCTGTGATTCCAAACCCTCACCAACAAATACAACAGTCTTCTCTGGAATGCTATAGTGGTGCTTCCGCATGTCATCCAGGTCAAAGTACACAAATTCTGAATTGGGCTGGTATAATACCTGGCATACATGAAGAATCAAGTTGTTATAAATTCATCAGTGCTGTGTTGTAAAAGTTCAATATTTATAACTCATACACTCACGTGTGGTGGAGACAACAAGAAGTGGGCAGCTTGTTGCATCACATGCTGCATTCCATTAATAGCCTCCAGCATCCTGCAAGAGCAATGGATATGGTATGACCTTAAGGGTAAAATAAACCATATGGATAAGAGAGCTGCCATGATCAGTATTTTCTTTAAGCAATTAGTAGTTAAGATTCACAAGCTTATGCCATGAATCCTTAAACTCAGGTGCAACACAACTTTTCAAACGTCATATGTATTTATATCTTCATTGTATGAACAATCTTATTCTCATGTGTTCTCTTAATTAATTAGACAATTAGATCATTAATGGTAAAAGTTGAAGCATATAATCTTTGTTAGAATTACCATGCTGACAGTCAGGAGTAGCAATGGTATGTCAGAAATCAAAGGTGTAAATGGAATACCCATTTTACATCAACTTTCGTTGTGTTTAAGAGTTTCCAGTGATTTACCTTAAGTGTTAAGTTTAATGCTGATGTGTGGCAAAGGATAAAGAAAATAGCAGTACCATCTGAATTCATAATAATTAACAGTGTTCTTGTGGCTGTGATGACAATGATGGGTATTTATTGATGTAATGCAGTAAACTGCATTTAGTTTGTTTATAACTAAGTATATCTACATAATACATTTCAAAGCTTACAATGGTGCATATTTTCTGCAGTACAAAATTAACTAAATAAAATAGCATTACACAAATGTTCCAAATGTTTGCCTTTACAAAATGAGGTGCATGTAGTATTCAAACAAATGGCATTATGCAAATTCCTACTGTCTTACTTGTTGGCATAATCTTCTACAACATGGTCTTTGGCCGTTCCAGTGATACCATCATGATGCTGAAACAAACTCAGACTTCTTTGTGCATCGCTTAACAGTTTTGTGAGACCAGACTCTGGTGCCAGCAGCCAATCAGATGAGCTCTGCTTTGTGCTCCAAGCCAAAGAAAACAGGAGCTCAGTAGCCCTAAAACATGAATTATAATTCTTGAATGATCAAATTAAAGGGTGGTAAGGTCAAATATTTTGTAGATTGAGTAACATCTTCACAATTTTAGAAATAAGATAAGCATAAGATCTCTTTCCATGTCATTTCCTGTTCCAGCTATTATTTGATAAAGGAGGGACACATTCAGGACATACCAATTCATAAACAACAACAAAATCACACGGCAACATTTCAGTCTCTCACTGATGATAAATCTGTTATGCAGATATGATATCATGATCACCACACTCAGAAGTGATTGTTTCTGCAAAAAGTGAAAGCAGCACAGGAGCATAATAAGTATTTTATGGCTCTTAATGTTAAAAGGAGATTTACTGAAATATTTCAAAGCCATATCTCATACATGTAGGCTCTAGAGCTTGTAGAGGGAGTACACAAATGCTTGCTTGACATAACTGAAGGGCAAAACAGTGCATGAAAGCACCACAATATGAAATGTCCGTTCGCTATGAAGTCACATCAGAAGTGAGGTTGATACCAGTTGGCAGTCACTCATACAACAAGATGTCCACATTTCAATTTCAATTTCTTTATTCATTCCATTAATCACAATAGTGACATTGGGTAAGTCCATAATATCATATAAATCAATACAAATAGCTGTACTAAATACATTGTGGTTATAGATAGTTTGAATATAACAATGTATAACCATATATATGTCAGAACGACTATTACATTAAAAGTCAGACAATATACTATTATGTACACATTACAAGAATTCCTGTACAACTTAAGCTACACTAAGTCATATACAATAATGAAAAAATAAGATACTTATAAAATACCTACAGAAGATTCTCAAATAGTAATTCTAAAAACCATTAAAATTATAATACTCTTGAAGAGAATAAAAAGAATTCTGTAAAAGTATCAATTTTACTTCACTTTTGAAGCTTTTATAATTATCTACCATTTTTATTCTATCTGGCAAGTTATTAAACAATCTGATACCCATATTTATCACACTTTTTTGATACTGTGTTGTATTGCAACTTTGAACATGTAAGTCACTCTTACTCCTTGTATTATGATTGTGAATATCACAATTATTATTGAGATACTTTTTATTCTTATTTATAAAACATAAAACTTCTAAAATATAGAGTGATGGCATTGTTAAAATTTTAAAATCCTTAAAAATCTGCATATATTTATATATATTGTACATAGCTGGCAATAAGCCCCTTCTAAGAGGGTCGTACTTCTATCACCACATCAAATATGGCTGCTTTACCACACAAGCAGCAACCTGCATCCACCAGGGCATTCCATGATAGCTGCAGTGTTCAGGATAACAATAAAAGAAACACACTGTACATTTTCTACAAAGTAGGTGTTTTACCAGTAGAATTCCTAGTGTTTCTTGCATTGTGCTTTAAGGATTTGTTTCAAATTGTGTAAATGTAAATATTTCGTCCATGCAAACTGAGAATATGCCTAAATTAATACTGTGTAAATCTAAATCTGCAAAAATCAAAACTGCACAAAACAAGAACTCCTGGCAGCTACATAATGACCGTAATAAAACAGTTTTTACTTATGTAATAGTATACGTTGACCAAACATTAACCTTTAAACAACTGGGTTGGTATTTAAATTTTAGCACGAGGTTAATGAAAAAATGTATTATTTGAAAAGAAAAAGATAAAATTATGAAATAAATGGCATTTTGTGGAAAATAAAACAAGAGATTATGCAGTGTATCTTAAAAATGCTGCAAATTTCCTTGTTGCCTAAATATATAAAATGAATTTCACAGGGTATTTTTTACGTGCATTCAAATATGCAAACACAGATCACGACTGAATAAATAACATTGCAAACCTACTAAATGCATCTACACATGTTGAGATAAACTGAATTTTAGAAAACATCATTCTCATCTACATTTTTAATGACTAACTGAATTATCATCTTAACTAGACAACCAATTTTCACACATGCCCCTAAAATGTATTTTGTGACATTAACATTTTTGACAACAATAATATTACCATGGACAATGGGGAGGAGCAGTAAGCTACAGACATATTAGAAAGAATCAAACAACATATACCTGAAACAAACACCATACTAACCTGATATAACTGACAAGCATGCGATCCATACGTTTGTAGAATGGGCGAGATGTGTAGTAACCACTCCAGTAGTGATCATCACGATCTGCATAGGTGAAGAAATCTCCAGAGAGGGAGGGAAACCTCTCTGGCTTGCTTTCTTCCCTCACCGCATTAAAATAGTCCTGCAGTGTCCCAAATTGTGCCTGTGGGGGCAATCCGTATGTCATAAGGAACAGCAACTGTAAATGTCAGGAGTGTGCCCTACAACACATCCCTAAGAAAAGTTGAGTAAGACTGAAACACGGCTTTTGTAATATATGAGTGGAAAGGTACACTCCAACCACGTACACAAACTTTCCAAATGTGATCCTTGCAATTTAGCATGCCACACTGGCCTTTATGTTCATTTAATGCAGACAAAAGCCCCGTATTATAGGTATAAATCTACTACTATAAACACAGCCATGCTACAGATACACTGTACACAAAGGGAATATTTTTACGAGTATTTGCATTTCCTCGAGTATTCACAATAGTAAAAAATGTCACAAATAAACGTTGTAGATCTTAATAACATACATATCTTTTATCATATAGCAAGTTTTTGTCCTAGCCATTTTTGGGAAAATACTGAGCTTCATGTTATGTACATCTTGGCCAACAAGTTTTAGTATAGACCCCTCAACAGCAAATTTCATCAAAATCAGTGACAGAGTTTCACAAAGCTGGAACATGCAACCAGATAAACATGACATCTCCAGTATGTGTTCATTTTATAGACTTCAGGCAATTAACTTCATGGAAAAGAGACCTACTTCATAAGCTAATATCACTCAGATTGTCAAGAAATTACCAGCCTTTCTGCATTTCAAAGGTTCTTCACTGTGTTAACTACAGCCCACACATTGACCTACCCTGAGCCACTTAAATTCACTCCTTACCACCACACCTGTTTTCTGAAAACAAATCTTAATATTATAATTTCTTTATTTTTAGGTCTCCCAAACAGTCTCTACCATTCAAGCTTCCCAACCAAAATTATGTATACATTTCTCATCTCTCCTATTTGTGCTTCATGCCCTGTCCATTTATGTGTTTTTATCCGATCATCACAATAATATGTGTGACATAATACAAATTATGAAGCTCATCACACTCTTTTCACCATCCTCTTGTTATTCAGACCATGACCTTCTGAGTTATGACACCATTTAATGCATTACCTGTATACATTACGAACCGAGTAACAAATAGGAAGTATTTTATAAGTAAACTAAAATCATTTTTACTTGATAAATCCCTTTATACAAATGAAGAATACTTCACTTATATGCCTGGGATGAGGGCTGATGATGTTATCTAGGGATTATAAACTTTATTGTATAATCATTATGTCTTTTACTTATCTATGTATTAATTATTACAACTAGGCTGCAACTTGTTTATGTAGTTGCAACAGATAATTTGCCACTATATTATAACAATTATCTATTTTATATTTTATTATTAACTAATTTATAAAATTATAACATTTGATTGTATTTAATTGTGATTTAATTGATGTAAATGACAACTGACCATATTTTGACCATGCTTATTGTAAAGGACTTGTTTGATATCCATCAACTGTTACTATGACTGTGCAATGGATTAATGAAATGCATGCATGTATGTATGTATGTATGTATGTATGTATGTATGTATGTATGTATGTATGTATATATTGTATGTATGTATGTATGTATGTATGTATGTATGTATGTAAGTATGCATGTATGTATGTATGTATGCATGTATGTATATGTATGTATGTATGTATGTATGTATGTATGTATGTATGTATGTATGTATGTATGTATGTATGTATGTATGTATGTATGTATGTATGTATGTATGTATGTATGTATGTATGTTGATGTATGTATGTATGTATGTATGTATGTTAGTTAATTCCTGTCAAATCAAAAAAAAATCCACATTTCACTCTTCACTAATAGAACATATGATAACTGAACGGTTTAGAACGATATCAGTATTCAACAGACACAGTTAAACAGAATTTCACACATACTGTAAATTCTTTACATCCAAAGACCAAGGGAAGACTACAATACAGTGTAGAGTCGTACAAACTTTTTTGGCTTGATCTTCAGTACTGTGGGATAGGAGCAAATGGATTTGAAACACAAGATTTTTCTGTAAAATAGTGTACATTAAACAATTACTGTTTCAAGATAGCCATTCATCAGCTATTCTTCTCTTACATGAGAGCAAGCAAGCATTTTACATAAGACTTAGCACCATTAGTTCAAAACCAATGTTCTAACATCTATACTGGTCTGAATTGTGGTGTGTTAACTATTTGTCATACAGGCATACCCTGACTTACAACACTTCGCACTTTCGACGCTTTTCAATTGCCACCATGCCCAGAACTTGAGGTGCTTGCTTCGCAGTTACGACACCTTAGCAACATGACACTACCGCTCGCATCGGCTTCCACCACTTGGCGTCGCTGTCGTCCCGCTCGACCATCAACTTCTACCCAAAGCCCTACTCCTTCTATTGATGTTTCAAAAAGTCCTTCTAAATCACCAGCACGAAAGCATTTGGCTCTTGATGACTCTACTACTTATGAAGAGTACATGCATCGATAAGTGAAAAAAATGCATTGCTTCGAGTTGCGATGATTTTCGAGTTACAACAGTGGTCTGGAACCTAACCTACGGGGTATGCCTGTATAACTAAATGAATGGATGGAGCAGAATTGTCTTTGGGAAGCTAACAATCTATTCTGCTAGTAAAGAAATTTCCTGCCTCTGACAGAATCCAGATTTGTTACTTTGTTTACAAAAGCCTGTCATTCTATCTTGTTCTCAGTCATGTGAATCCAGGCCATGTCCTAAAACCTTATTCCTTTAAGAAACTTAAAAAATGTAAAGTTTCCCCTGTCCATGCCATGAAGGCATATACAAGGAGCAGGAGTATCCTCAGCATTAGCTGGAAGTGAGTGGTCAGTTTCATGCCCCAGCCAATTTAGCCCCAGGGAAAGAAATCCTGGTACCCTCTGAAGATGAGGGTGGAGGGGCCCCAGAGCTGGTCTGGATGTATACCTTTAAGATATATTTTAAAATTATCCCATCACCTACGCCTGCATCTACCAAGTGCTTTAAGATCTTCATATTTTCTGACTAATACTGGCATGCAATTCTCTTCTCTCCATAAATATTACTCACACATGCCCTGCCCATGTCATCCACCCCCTCAGCCACCCTAATAATATTAGCTAAAGAGCATAAATTACAAACTGCTCGGTATGGAACTTTCTACAGCCTTCTCTTACTTTTTCGCTTTTAAGTTCACTAATCTCCTCAGCCCTCCCTTCTCCAATAGCCTCAGTCTATGTAACATTTTGTTACAATAATGCAATGTTTTCTGAAGAAAGTGTTATGCAAGCAACATTACACTAAGCATAACAATGTAACAAGCAACAACCACATAGCACTAACTCACCTCAACAAACAGATAAGGCTTGCTGTTCCAGTAATCAAATATCTTTTGGTAGTTATTGTACTGAGCATCCCATTCTGATAGGTGGTCATACCGAAAGTCATCACCAAGTGGGACAAGAATGACATTAGTTCGATACAACTGTGCTTTCTTACGGTACTGTTCAAGTAGCAACCCAGCTCTGCAAAAAAGGAGCAACTCTTTAGAATAAACAAAAGTTTAAGGGACAGTGCTAACAGTTGTGTGAAACTGTGACAATAAACCACATATTGAAACACTGCACTAACATAATCAATGGCATTCCTGCTGTAAGATGATAACAAAAAAAAAAACTTCATGAGCATTTGTTCAATAACAATAATACTGCAGACTATACCTAAAGTGATTAAAGAAGTATCATTAACCTATCAAATTTTTGCAGGTATATACAGTATTTGTCCCACTACATATGAGTATAACTTAACCTCACAATGAACATGTCCACCCTGAGTATGCGACTCAAAAAAGCTCCTGAAATTTCACAGGGACAAGAGTGAAGAGGGATGCTCATACACAGTGTGCTCATTAAATAATGATACTTTTTTTTCTGAGCACCCTGCAAACAGATTAGCAAAATCGTATATGGTTGTGACCACTAGAGTGTGCTCTTTTCACTGAGCACATGCTCGTCTCTGTAACATCAGTAGCTGTCATTTTATCACCGTCGAAGTAAGTGTGTTTGTTGCATGTGTCAAAATTTTCAACATGGAGCAACTTTAAATCAGGGAAAACTCTCACGAAAGTGTATCGAGACCTGAAAAATGTTTACAGTGATGAATGTCTCAGTCATGCACAAGTCTTCTGATGGTTCGTGCATTTTCAAGAAGACAGGGAGTCACTGGAGGATGATCCTCATCCAAACCAGCCAGTTTCCACTTGGCCCAATGAAAATGTGGAGAAAGCTCAAGCCATTGTGATGCAGGACAGGCGAATAACCACTAGACTACTTGCTGAATGTCTTGGAGTCAGTAAGAAAGCGGCCAGGCAAATTTTGGAAAAAAGATTTGCAGAAAAGGCAGATTTGTTCGAGGTTTTTGCCGCACTGTGAAGAAGTTTCTTGCTTCCAAATCAATCTGTGTGATCCAGCATCCCCCCCCTACTTGCCAGATTTGACACCGGCAGATTTTTTTCTCTTCCTGAAGGTGAAACTGGCCCTAGGAGAGCGTTTCAGCAACATTAGTGACATTCAACGTGGTGTGACCGAGCAACTGAAAGGGGTTTCATTGCAGGACTTCTGGGGCACTTTCAAGGACCAGTATAAACGATCTCAGCATTGTGGGGAGTTGGTGGGTGATTATATTGAAAGTCTGTAATAAAAACTTCTAAATATATTCATTCATTTTTTCGTAATAAATGCAGTCCCATTATTTCACGGGCACACATTGCATGCATAAAACTTGGCAGTATTCAAAGGGAAAAATGCAATAAGGAAATAAGGCCAAAGGAGAAGCCTCTAATCCCCAAAGGAATTACAATGCAACCATTAACATTACTAATAGCTACTGTAACTTGGAGGGAATGTAACCTGCCACAGAGAAACGAAACTTCTGCATCCAATCCACAGACACAATGTGTCTTCCAGCTACACCAACAAAAACACTCAACAAAACCCAAGAACTGCAGAATTCATTAGCACACCATGCCATGATAAAGCTAACACAGAGTTATAATGTGTAACAACCAAATCTGTACTCCATAAAATAAACTGTCATTCCAGAAGATCTTCTATTTATGATACTGACTTCAAATTTAAAGCAACAGTCAAACTCCCAATTAAACTGAGTGTCCCATTTAGTTGCTGATAAATAAGTTAACAGTTACATAACATGTAGGTGACCACCCAATGCCCTCCTGGCTATCACCCTTCCCCTCATGGTACAATACAGCTGCCACCACACTGTTCCCAAATCAGGCATCAAATGCTTTTTTTGCCATAACCATTTCCTTCCTCAGAATTCTTTTTAGACCCAAGACCACAACCAGTGCCAAGTCCCTTGAATCACAGGGCCCAAGACCCCAAAAACCACTACGTAGCCAATGTTCTATTTTCATAATAACTCCTCAGATGTCTACTCCAAACTCTACCCAGCAGTTCACAATAAATGCCTGACCCTCTACACCAGAGGACATACTATGTCTTAACTCACAGCTCCCAGCAATAAGTTCATGTCATCGTCTATTCTTGTAACTCTTGTCTCTGCCCCACAACTTTGCACAGCCATACTGACAGTGGTCTGGGTGTCTCCAATTGTGACTGTTTGACTGTCTCTTGCCGATTACCTTTCTCCTTCACCTCTGACTGGCATGTACTCTGACTCTCAACTTGTACATGCAAAGAACCATTTCACATAAACACTATGGACCTCAGAGTGTCATTTCTTAACATATTCACTGCCAGGTATTTAAATCCCTGAGGGTGTTAAATTGCCATGGATTTATTGAATGTTAAACAACTAGTGCGTCATCCTATAAAAAAAATCAATTACGAGGAAACTATAAGAGACAAAAATTTGAAATTTTGAGCACACCTTTAGTAATGTTTCAGTGTATGATATCATGTGTAGCAGCCTTCTGGATGGAGAGGAACACTGCAATGCGCACAAATAAATCTCGTTTCTTTCTTGATATTTTTCCACATACACACTCGACATCTTCGTGTAGGTGTCTTGCCTTTCTTGGTAGGAGGGATATGTACGAGTTTATGGTTTTTCAATTCTCCATCAAGCCTGCCAGGTGGGTCACTTTTCGGGGCTCATTTCGGTGGAGTTGGTGTAGGCGTTCTGCTCCAGTCTCGCAAATCATCTGATAAAGACGATGGTGTTGATAAATCTTCTCTTGTGTGTATAAGATTTTCACTGACATCCACTAAGTAATTTAGGAATGATTTGTGGGAATTAGGGTTGGATTTTGTAAATACAACGTAACTATTGAAAAGTGCATATTGGAGAAGGTAGAAAAAGACTTTCTTAGGCCACTTTACAGTTTTACGGATGAAGGGGTAATAGGCAAGGTATTGGTCAGCTGTATCAACACCATGCATGTGTGTATTGTAATCTGTTATGCATTTAGGTTGTTTTCTTTGTGATGCCAGTACATCTGCTCAAGTCATCTACCACAGCTGCAATGTGAAGTGCTGAAATCATGTTTACGAATCTCTTATCTTGGTGCATTACCAATAGTACAACCTGTTTCCTACGAAAAGTGACCTCATCCTTCTTCAGCTTTTTTGCCTCTTCTATCATGTCCTTGGGCAAACCACAATTTACTCTTATTGTGCAAGACACTCGAATTGATTTTTGAAGCAGTTCCTCAGCCAGACGAACATTATTATAATAATTATCTTGATACAGATGGTAACCCTTCCCTTCATAAGGCTCTAGTAGAAGACACTGTTTCAGTCATAGGCCCGCATTTGCCATCATATATCTGCATGTTGCAAATATAGCCTGACATACTTTCACATACCATCTGTACCAGAATACCATACTTTGTTATTTTACCAGGGTTGTATACGCGAAAACGCAAATGACCCTGCCAACCAAGCATGCCTTCATCAAGTGAAATCTCTCTCTCGGGAATATAATCAGATTTGAAATTATTGACTACAGTGTCTAAAATTGGTCAAATTTTGTACAGTCAGCCTTCATTTGTTCCCACTGCAGTATTGTCGTTGAAGTGTAGGTATCGGTGGATAATTGAAATCTGTTCCTAGACATCGTTTGTGAAAACATGGGTGTTAGTAAAATGCCTCTTGTTGATCAGTACCATTCTAATTTTGGTTTTCGAATTACACCTGTAAGGAACATCAGACCAAGAAATTTCTTCATTTCATATATTGTCACAGGTTTCCATTGTTCACTACGTGCATGTTTAGTAACGGGTCGTGGCACTGTCACGATCTGTTGTTGTGCGTATAAATTTGTCTGGTTGACAACAATTTGAATGAGTTCTGGAGTGATGTAATTATCAACATATTCTATCATATCTGTTCCATTTTGAACAGCAAATTATACTGCTGGATTTCCTGTGAAGAGTGGAATACTTGGTTGACGACCTTTTTTACAAAACCCGTGTACACTAGGGCCCGGACCCCGAGTCTGAAATGTCGTTCTCATCATCACTCTCCACACTACTCGATATTTGCGGGACACAATCTTCGTCTGAATCACTGTCATTCACAAGTTCCTCATCAATAGAAAGAAGCCACTATTCTGCTTCAGTTCTAAGCAATGTGCTGTTCCTAGTAGCCATATTGCACTTTATGTATAAATAAACTCACAAACAACCTCATAGAAAGGAAACACGGTACTGACTGCAGCCTCACAAATCACTTGCTCAGCTCGAGACTAAACATAAACGTTGTGACATATTTCTGATATTTTTCTACCCTAATGTACGTGACCAAATGCATATATTTTTTCTAGTTACGTCAGCTAGGGATTAATAAAAATATAAAATATGTTTCCTGACAGAAATTATTGCATTCGTGGCCTATTTAAGGCAAAAGAGCAGAGTAAACTTTAGATTGACTAAAGTCGATGCTGGCAATTTAAAACATAAATACTTAAATCGACCAAGGTCGACTTTGGCAGTGAATGTTTTATGCAGGTAAAACCATAAAATCATGGCCAACAGAATTTTTGCTGTACCCAAGTGGTAGATGTAGCATGGGAAGAAATGATGTGTGCAAGTAGCACAACAAGGAAGCTAGTGTTGACTGCCAGAGAAACAAGACACATTTTCATGATGTGTTCATATTTTATTTTTGTACAATATTTAGTTAATACAATTAGAATACCAAAGTCAAAGGCAAAGTTGCCTCTATGCATAACATGGAGGTACCTACATGAGGGAGTGGAGTTATAACTCCACTCATTCTTAATCTCAGTACTAGATGGTGGTAAGTGGTCAGCTTTATGCCAGCCACCTTACCCCCAGGAAGAATGCCCCTAGTGCCCTTTGTATAAGAGGTGACAAAGTTATTATTATACTGAGTGGGCAATCCCAGCTCATATAATTAGCACAATAAAGTTAATAAAATTGCAATATTGTCAAGCAAAACATAAATACAAGGTAGCAGAAAATGTAAACACACAGCAGTCCTGTGAATTGCAAACAAACTTGTGAACAATAACCTGAAGTGCAGTCCAAAGTGGTAAAATCAAAAATATCTAAATAACATTGTCAAACACGTCCTTGTGGCACTCCTGGATGATCAACGCCTTGGTCGCATACAACCATATGACCCTCACTGCAGCCTACAAAACCTATAAAAGCATCCGCAGCTATCATCCATATACTGGACAGCATGGAACACAATGGCAGAACTGCCAAGAGTGGGTGTTGGCTAAAGACGATTTTTTATAATTTAGATCTTGTATGCATATTTGCAGGAAAGATATACTGGTTTCTCCAAACACATCCACAGCTTAATGTAACAGTGGGATTTAAATGAGGCCACAGGGGATGTGGCTTTTTTCATGGTATGTCAAAAATGAAGGAGGTCTCAAGGAGTGCGAGATCAAATTCCATGATACAAAAAACAGGTAACATTATACACTTTAACCCCCACCCTTCCTATCTCAGCATAACGTCAAATATACAGACTAGGACACGGGGGGGGGGGTTTACACACATATAACATCAGATGTGAGCAAAAAGATAAACAGATAACAAATTAAATAAAAAACCAACAGAAAGCTAATTTAAAACACAACAGCATCAACAAGGACCACAGTAGCCAAACCTACCCAAATAAAACTGTAATTTAGAACCCAAGTCTGAAATCTAATTTTGGAAAACAACCTATCAAGTCAAATGCTGGGTATGAAGTCAAATTAGATTTCCAGGAAACAGTGGAGAAAGGAGGTTGCATTATGCATTACGAGGGGAGGTGAAATTAGGAAAAAACACAGACAAGTCCACTGTATATAGGCTACATTGTTGACCTTGTGCCTAACATGGCACAACAGAATACATTTGTATTTCTGCTTACATAATAGGCACTATTCTGGTATTCACCTGCAGCATCTAAGGAAATATAAAAGATCTCGAATCAGCAAAATCAGAATCCTTGCAAAAATCTGAATCAGGTTTCTTCAGAATACTCGAGTGGTAATAACAATAAATTAGCTTACCTTTGAGCTACATTCTGTCTTGTGATGACCTGTGGTGGAACTTTCCACGGACATGAAATACCATAGCCTGGCAACCGCCGAAAGTCAAACTGACAACATATTTTTGGATCTGGACCACATGTATGTGGTACATCATAGCTGTAGAATGGCATCATGTGTGTAAAGAGATCTGTAGAACCATCACCATCTGGAAGACAGTTAACACAGTACATTCTGTAATAAGTTACATTTTCCAATTAACTGTAAAAGTGTTATGGATAATTCAATCCTGAATAAAAAATGGGGTGACCAAAATGTAGTTTACTCTTGGAATGCATCCATTTTCTGGTGGTCTGTAAAGCAAAATCACAATGTTTCTGTTATTTCACAACTAATTTTGTCATATCTCTTCTCACATTATTCCTAATTAAACCATGACATTTATATAACATGGTTTGTCCTCGTGGTCTTTCTTTCTTTGACAGTTACAATGTTCTGTAGGTATTCCATAACTGTCCATTCTTTCACACGCTGAACTGCTGCAGTGTGATATATTTCAATTTGTGATTTCAGGCTTCTGCTGCGACGTTGATGAGATTTGCGCTCTTCTGGGATTTTATGTATTATCAAGTGGTAATCCTTTTGCCTCCTCAGAGAAAGTAGACGGTCCCCCCATTAGTGGTGACTAGGCCACGATCCTTTTGAGGACCATATTCTCCCTCTTCCTGTTCCTCTTCCACGCTCTTCCATTCGCCAGCGCCGCTTTCGTCAAAGCTCCTGTTGGTTCCAATCATTCTCTTCTTCCCCCCCCCATGGCTCAGGCAGCTCTCCTCCTCCTTTTGTTTCCTTCCATCTGCTTCTCTGCTCCTTTTCTTTTTTATTCCTACTTTTTAGTTTTTATATTTCTCCTTATTTATTTATTTTAATATTTTCCTTCCTTGTTTTTACTTCATTCCATACATGTTTTCCATTAGTCGCATCTTCCTACACTTGATAGTGACTTAACCGTTCCGGGGCCGGTTTCACCTGTGTATACCCCTAAGCTTCCTAACATTGTCTCTCCCCCCATGCTGCTCCAACCCTGTTGGTCGTCATCACACTTACTGTTTACCAGTGACCACCCACATCTTCTCCTATATAAACTGCACATCGTCTTGCTGGCTTTTTCTTCTTCTTGGACTTCTTGAACCTTAACGATGGGACTGATACATTGTCCCTTAATACCAGTACAGGATTACCACTCGAGACACTGCATGATATCCCAGAACAGTGCAGATCTCATATTTCAATTTAATAAGAAATGTCACATTCTAGATACTGTACTATATTAACTCTGCACTCATTCACTGGATTGTGTCCAACACCACAGATTTCCCTGTACTGTCATCTGTCAGACTGCTTCTAACATGACAGTCTTTTCATTTGGTGCAAACTTTTGTTACTATAAATATGTGTATGTGCCACCTAACAGCTGGAAGTATGTTTTCAGCTTTAATAGCTCAAGCAAAGAAAACTGTTCTTTCTACTAGAATACACAACTTCCTCAACTCCTATAGGTGCCTCACAAGAGATTAAAAGTAACTTGAGTTGGCTGGCTGGAATGCAATAGGAAAAAGTGAGTGTGAAGTGTTGAACAGGTTCCATTACATTTTGTGTTTGCATCAGTATCTCAGATTATACATCTTCAAATAACTGGAGGATAATGAATGACTTAGAAAGGGTATGGTAGGATGCAGTCACAACCTAATTTATGGTACTATCCTGCCATTTGTCTGCAAAGATTGAGCAAGATCACAAAAAACCACACTCAGTATAGTTTGTGTCCTAGTTGAGATACAAATCAGGCATGTTCCAACCATACGTCAGAAGCATTACCACTTAAGTCACCATTTCATTTCAATGTTTGACATCCGATGTCTGAATGTCAAAGATGGTTCAGCCAGATACTAGAATATAACAAGAGAAGAAAGAGCTGACAAGAAATCTAAAAGGAAAGACTTTCCCAGTCTTTCCTTTTACATTTGAAAAAACTAAGGACTTTTCATCCACTGACACACACAAAAGGGAACAGATGCTAGGAGAAGAAGACATATATATATATACGCACATACACAACAGTGTGGGGACAAAAAATTTGTTACCCCCCAAAATTTAATTGTACAGTTGTATATATTTCCTGTTACTAGATAACATCATCTTTCAATGGGTTTTCAATTTTTCTTGAACTATACAATATTAAGGCTTTGCACAACAGTACAATGATGGAAAGATTTAAAATCATATAACTAATAAAAATTATTCTTCCAATAGATTCTCGGTAATCAATGACTCAATAGCAGCAATACAACATAACAACTACAAATATATTCCCAAATGGTATGCCAACAGAATTTTGTAAGTCTAATAATTTTTGCTTGGAACAATGAATGGTCTGAGACAGGGTGATGCATTGGCATATCTGTTATTTAATGTGGTGCCTGAAAAAGTTATATGGAACTCAGGAATTCAAACAAGAGTGACCATCTTCTATAAATTGGTACAATTGTTGGCATATGCCGATGACCTGGATTTGATATCTAGGACAGCGGTGGATCTTAAGGAAGCTTTCTTATCCCTAGTTCAGGTGGCAGAAGATATGGGCCTTAAAATAAATGACGATAAGAACAAATATATGGTCACTGGGAAGAGCACAACCTCATCACCCATGATTTCTATTGGGTGTTATAATTTCCAGAAAGTGGAAAGCTTTGTCTGTTTGGGAACAGTGGTGAACTCTGATGGTGGTGTTATGATGGAGATAAAGGCAAGGCTAGGGGCAGCAAACAAATGCTACTTTGGCTTAATGAAGCATCGTAGTTCAATAACTGTTCTCACATAAAATTAAATGCCTCAATCATAAAACATTAATTAGGCCAGTACTCACATATGGCTCTGAGACTTGGGCTATGGGTAAATAAGGCAAGAATCTTCTTAGGCCCTTTGACAGGAAAGTTCTATAGATAATATTTGGCCCGGTACTTGAAAAAGGATGTTGGAGGAGGCGCAAAAACTCTGAAATATATAAGCTCTATGATGAACATGATGTGAAATTTATTAAGCTTGGTAGACTTAGATGGGCTGGGCATGTGATGAGGATGGAAGAAAGTGACCCTGTAAGGAAAGGTCCTTTGTACTAAACCAGGAGGAACTGGAGGCAGAAAAAGAGGCAGACCAAAGTTGAGGTGGTGCGACGAGTTAGAGGAGGACGTCGCATGGGGAGAATTAATGCACAGTCAAGAAAGGAGTGGCAGAAGCTTACTGACGAGGTCAAGTCCCACCCAGGGATGCAGTGCCATTGGAAGAAGAAGAATAAGTTTTACACACTATGTACTGCACAACTCACAGAAATTATGTTTAGCTTC
The DNA here is from genome assembly GCA_021186555.1 of Reticulitermes speratus. Taxonomy (NCBI): domain Eukaryota; kingdom Metazoa; phylum Arthropoda; class Insecta; order Blattodea; family Rhinotermitidae; genus Reticulitermes; species Reticulitermes speratus. The sequence goes on along the minus strand of JAJKFL010000001.1, from coordinate 32,225,872 downwards.
AATCAAAGAACTATACTATAATTTCTACCAACAACAGATATTAAAAAAAAAACATTCTGGATAACTATTTCACAGAAAACAACACGCTACACAACTACACACCACACAAAAATGAGACAACATATATGACAAATAATAAACAAAAAAACAACGAAAACAGACTGAGGTAATTCAAACATCTCTATAGAAGTTCAGAATAAACTTCACAATGCAAACTACTGGGATCTATTGGCTAACATTCCATTCAACATTATAAGAAGGATAACAAATATAAAGGTAACCAATACAACATGCACTAACCACCACACTCCAAAACATAAGCTGAAAATCATAATTTTCAGATTCTCAGAGCATTTTTTTTAAGTATCAGCCACAGGCTAACAAGCAAGTGTGTCGATTCTGTAACATCTACATTGCAAAACCTTCTGTTGTTCCACTCTTAATGTTACTGAATGATATCCACGAAGATCACCTTTAAGATTGAAACGTAAACAAATGCAGAATACAAAATTCAGTGAACTATGATGGTATAATCTTGTTTCATATAATGGTAGATTTGTTGTACATTGTGAACTGACAATCTAATAACCCTTCTGTGTACAATAACAGTAAAAAATCAAAGACTGTTAAAATAAAACTTCACATATCAAGTACTTGCATACTGAAGCATTAATGAACTTCAATTTGAATCACCTCACCCCACAGCTGCCTCCAGCGGAATTCAAGGTTCTTGCTGCGTGCAAGATGTTTCTTGACAGAATAATGGACGCGCTGAATGACTAGGTTCTCAAGCCCCATCCTCTTCAGCAGGTATGCCATTGTGGGTGACTGTCCAAATGGGTCTATGGACCAACTGTTCCTGCAATAAACAACAATACTGTTCTGTAGAGTATAAAAGTGTCATGTGAGCTGAAAAGTTGTAGATCTCATCCCACATGAAAAATCCATGTTTATCACAGAATTAAACTTCTCTCCTTCATGAAGATAATGTTAAATTCATAGAAAGCTTATTCCTCAACCACGGCTGATCTGCTTGAAACTTGCCTTGAAGATGAAGGCACAATGATTCTTAAAATTGAGGGTAACTACTAGTCAACATGGTGTAACACCCAAGAAGAATTTTCTGTGCCTATTTAACTTATTTTGTCTAATTCCTATCCAGAACTATATTAAATTACTCGTTAAATACCATGCAAATATTACACTTATTTAATGCATATACAAGTCAACTTTTTTTATGCATACTGTGACCAATATAAAGGTCTACTGCTCACAAAGGTAATTATGAACAGAGGAATAAATTGTGGGCACTTCTCATTTGTATTTTGTTAAACAATTGTGACCCAACACAATTTTACACAACTTTGCACAGAATCGTTGTGTCAATTTACGGAAGATACAAGTGTACTGTTGACAAAGCTAATGAGGACTCATTTCTTTAACCTCTTCAGACTCATGCAATCATGAACAGGTGCCTTAGCGCAGCTCTTACAACTGGTAGATAGCATAAAAATACTGGAATGTTGCTTTTATATTCCTTTTTCTTCCTTTTTTTGTATTCCTCACCACATATAGCACATTTCGTATGGCAGAAATTAAGTGGCATGCAATTCTATTGTGCCCATGGTTAATCTACTGTGCCCTATTTTAATTATCCAAGATTATCTGTGACTCCATGGCATACACCAGACCCCCAAGGCTATATACGTGTACTGATGCACCAGTAAATGTTCTCACCCTGATCCATTATTCAGCTGGTCCACTAAACGAACAAAGACGGTTGAAGACTTTCATCCCTCTAACCATCATCAATAATACAATCCAGCTGTCACTGTATTATTACAAGCAGCATGTAATTTGGTAATTTTCTATAAGCAGCACCTTTTTTTTTAACCTTGAAGTGTACAGTACAGAACTCTTGATCTGTCTTTCAAAAATCACTCCTCCTAACCCCACTGTCATACAGACACTGGCCCTACTAACCACAAACACAACTCCGCAGTTGGTGCGGAATTCCTACACAACCGTTCTAAAATGTAAATACATGTTAATCAAGATCCTCCTAGATTAATTTAAATAAATGACCTAAGAGAGGCAGCAAAAATTTAAAACTATTTTAAAAATACCTGGGTTTAAACTCAAGCTGGTTCAGTAACCACTGGTGCCCCACCATCATCTGCAGCAGCATTGAAAAGTAATGTGTGTTTGCTTCATCATTCATCACCCAGCCACCTGTTACTATCTCCAGCTGCCCATCAGATATAAGTCTGTAAATCAACACTATAAATAAGTCATTTCAGATCTTTTCTTGGCTGAGCAATCTAGAAGGTTATATGATACATGAATAAATTATATCCTACTAAACTCTGACATTTATGTATAGGTTTCAATTATACACAGGTTGTGAACTCTAAGGCTTTACATCCTTCAATATTCACACTTAGCTCAGTTCAGTTCAGTGAGATGCAAGCAGCATGAAAAACAGTGAAATTTCTTAATAGCTGTCTTGCCTTGGAGCATATTTCAGCAATATATGTAGCAAATACTATCCAAAAGACTACATGGTGTCCCATTCCAGGAAACAGCAATCTTTGCAGTCACTGATATGAATACTGCAAATCATGCACATCATCACTTGTGGTCTGATAACATGTGGGAAACAAAAGGAATGGAAAAAATAAGCACAAATATTCTGGCACAATTTCACTGTATCCTCACCGTTTTCTTTGGGCACTAATTTCTGGAAAAGGGTAAAAGCAGTAAATGCATGGTACTGTAATACTATGTGAAACATGATCTGCAAATTCATGCAATTTTTGAAGCTGCACAAATGCACTACTCACTTCTTCACTTGCTCTTTTGTCTCTATGGGGATCTCATCCCACCATAGAGAGAAAAAGGATATCTCTGCCCAGATGAACTTGTGTCGTGAATCTTCAGACAGTTTAATAACCATGTTGTTCAGAATGTTACGTGTCTGACTGTGATAATAGTCCTCAAATGTTTTAATCCACCCTGTTGAATCATGATCATTCAAAGTTAAATATGCAACATATTACTGCGTCATACACTTCATAAATACATATGTTCACTATCACAATTCTAAGGTATTACACTAAACAATACATATAAATTAATGCACTAATGGAGAACTGGTTGGTAAGTTACTTAAAAACATCATATACCCTCAACAATTTATGCACATATTATAGTCTTCTGTGTTTTGACAATGTATAGTCATGCATGAGGGTTACCAACATTTCAGAGGCCTGCTACCACTTCACTGGTACCCTGAAGAAAAAGGTAGGTTCCTCCAAAATGATATTAACCACCTGTAAGACTACATGATGTCACAACCCTGAAACTCATTCAATCAACTCGCACTGCTCCAATCTAATATGGCATACATTATGTACAGTGAAACCAAGATCCATCATTTATGAAGGGGCCATTGAGGGAAAATGATAAATGCAGGAAAACAACAGTTGTGGGAAAAGCACTCAATATGTCAGAAACATATGAAAACAAAAATCATGTGTTGTGATTGATCGATATATAATACTTTCCTCAATAATATCACAACCAGATTAAACTTAAAATTTACTTCTGCCAGTCAGGCTTTTTACATCAATCAATATAAAAATATAAACAGAAAATTACTTAATTGCAAGGCAAATATATACTTTAACCAACAGTGCCTTAAAAAGGACATCATTCCCAAACATTGCGTGAAACAAACCTCAAGCGAAAGAATGAGATCTCATTCTTTATATAGGTTACTGTCGTATCATATGAAACTTATTTTCTCTGTTTAGTTTTTTGGTGATACATGATGATGGCCCCTGTAGTTGAAGCATGTTGTATATATAAATAATACAGCACCAAATAAGTGTGCTGTGATTGACTGATATATATAATACCTTCCTCAATAATACCATAATGATATGTCTAAATTAAAAATTTACAGCTGTTTAGTTTGAAACCTTACATTTCTGCCAAAACAGCACCAATTCCAAGTTCAAAACTTTCAGTTTGTCATGCCCGCCAAATCTGCGTGTGTAAAAGAATGATTTAACAGTTTCATCAACAGCATGGCTTTGGCAGAACTCATCACTGGTTCAAGGTCATGTTCATCTCCTACCCCCCACAGTTGCCACCACCCTCATCATCACACAACTCATCTTTGCTGGAAACACCATGTGTGGCAAGCTCATTGTCTACAGATGTATAAGAACTGAAGCTGACAACCTCTTCTGCCATACCCAGTCCTTTTGGAAAGCATCACACTTGTAAAGTTCACTGGACAATACACAAATTATGCATTCTATAAAAATGACATATCTTGAGGATGTGTGGCACAGTTGTTCTTGATTCACCCTTCAAATACAGCAGCCATATTTGCATACATACATACATATACATATACACATACATTCACTGATCCAGTATCCACGCAAGTAGGACTGGATATGGAATTCGTCAAGAACAGAGTAGATTGCAATATGCAACCAAGTCAAAACACTGAGATACAAATGAGATACAAAGTTAAATGAAATTAGTAAAACACTGTAAATAACAAGAGAATTCATACTCACTCACTAAGACAAGGTAAATATATGGATTACAATAAATAATAACAAGTCAACATTTGAAAATTAAGTAGAATAAAGGACATACACAGAATACACATATATGTTACTAATAATAATGAACTACAAAAGGAGTGCAACAGCAGTTGAAAAATTATTTGCTGCTGGTTAACTATTACAATCTTTAGAAAGAAATTTGTCAATAGAATAAAAAGTATTCTTAACAAGATAATTCCTTAACATAATCTTAAAAATATGTATATTGTTATGAAGTTTTGAAATATTTTGTGGAAGGTGATTAAATATTTTAACAGATGAATAATATACACCTCTCTGTATTGTGGAAGATCTCACAGAAGGTACATGCAGTTTATTTTGTTGCCTAGTATTCCTGCCATGAACTGAGGTGTTGGTTTGATAGATTTTAGGATTTGTAACTACAAATAACATCAAAACATAGATATATAAACAAGGAACTGTAAGTATATCCAATTTTTTGAAACCTTCTCTACAAGAACTCCTTGGACCCAGCCTCAGCATAATCCTAATTGCTCTCTTTTGAATTATGAAAACATTTCTCATTGATGAAGATGAACCCCAGAAAATTATACCATAATTGATTTGTGAATGGAAATGTGCAAAATAAGCCATTCGTAGCAATTTTACATTTACAATAATGATAATTTTCTCAAGAGAAAACAGATAGAACTCAGTTTTTTTATTTAATTTTCTAGATGCAAATTCCATGTAAGATGACAATCTAGATACACGCCTAAAAATTTAATATTTTCAGTGATAGTAAGAGCTTGATTATTGTATGATACATGTAAAGGATAAGTAGAAGATTTAGAGGAAATAAATTTGATCAATTGCGTCTTATTTAAATTAAGTACCAACTGATTGTTTTGAAACCATTCAGGAATGCAACAAAATACCTTATTTAATTTACTATTTAGTTCAGTATGATCACTGGACGAAACAAGAATGTTAGTGTCGTCAGCAAAGAGAATGGTGTGAGAAACTTTACCTATGATGCTTGGAAAATCGTTAATATAAACATTGAATAGTAAAGGACCCAACAAAGATCCCTGAGGAACACCATGTCTAACAGTTTCCCAGTCCGATAAAATATTAGGTGAACTGTCAAGTTGCAAAAGAACTCTTTGTTATCCGGTATACAAATAAGATTTAAGCCAATTTAAAATAGAGCCATTTATTCCATAAAATTCCAACTTTGAGATCAATAATTCATGACTAACACAAGCAAAGGCCTTTGTCAGATCACAAAATAACCCTGTTACATATTCTTTGTTATTCCAAGCTTTGAGAATCAAATCAGTAAGTTTAAATATTGCATGTTCTGCAGATGTTATGAAGCCTGTATTCCCAGATCTACTACACACAGTGCATACTTCCAACCCATGCTAATGAGGTGCTGGGCCTACAGCTCTACACAGTAGGGTCTAAATTTTTTGCACAACTTTAAGGTTTGCATTTGACTCAACCTTTAGTTCCCAATAGGCAATACCTGGATCATTGTGAGAGTGTGGAACCACAAACACTCTGAGCCTCTTGTTCTTGCCCCATTCTTGACCAGTGGGTTCAACATTCCAGCCCTGTTTCCAAGCTCCACCATCAATGTTGTCAAACTTGAGTTCCTTATACACCTCCAACATCTATCAGGAAAAACAACATAAATTACAGAAGGACATGGCAAGATACTGTGTGGGAAAGCTTCAATGTTGTCAGCACAGTTAAACTTTCACTTCATACATCCTATTATCCAGAATTCTATCTGTGTAAAATGAAAAGATTGGCCCTGTGTTCTAACTTAAGTTATTAGATAGAATTCATATTACCTCAAGAAAGATAGAATGAGTAACAGCATATTTCATCTCAGCCTAAAAATACAAAAGAGTACCATATGGTTGGCTATGAGAAATTTCAAGATTGATTACTTACTTGGATATCAGTCCTAGGTACACTTCTAAACTGAATGCCACATGAAACATCTCGCTCAGGCCCAGTTGTGGTGGTTGAAGTAGTGGTAATTGTGTGATTTAAATGCTGCTGGTATTGGGCTGGTACAGGTGAGTTGTTGATTAGCTGCTTGATGGTGTGTTTCAGTCTGCCAACAGTTTCGTGGTGTCGATGTAGATCAACTTCTAACTGCTTTAAGCGGCCTTCAAACTGCACCCATTTGTTCTGCACCAGACATTATGATGTTGGTTGATAACACATATTACTTTTCACACAAATATTATATATTACCACCCGTCTTACTGCTTACTCCGACTCAACGTCCCTGTTCAAATGTTCAGTACCCCAAGATACTCAAATGTTTAGGATCACTTAAAAATCCTGAACAAGTAATTTTTATGTAACTATCATGCCAATTTTAACCAAAAAATGTGTCCCACAATTTTTTGCAATAATACTGATTATACAGCACCTTACAGAAAGGTAAACCTTATTCACTTACAGAAAGACTGGGTTTCTGTACTTTAAAAAAATGACATAACCAAAAACCTCACAACATATATTCCAAGATGATATTATTGATAAGATCATGTTTGTAAGGAAAGGTCCAAGATAGTGGTTCACACTTCAAACCCCAAGGCACAATTCTAGATCATCCAAAATATGACATTGCTTCAGTGTAATCAATAACAGAAGCACATGTCATCATCATGCCTCTTATGACAGTGCTCCTACATCTGAATATACCTGAATACAATGTTAATAAACAGAACAGCAATGCTGTTCTTTTACATTATTTTTCTTAATCAGTTATCTAATGAACTTCCTATCTTCATGTCCTATACCTGTTTAACACTTTAAAGACAAAATGTAGTCTGTTTTACATAAGACTCCGTGTGTACCGCACAGTAAACACTCTCTACCTCAGTTATAAAAAACCAATCAGCTAATGACGTATAAGGTAAAAGTTGCTGTTTGTTCTGAGATCCGTATAAAGCACGTAACGCAATATGAGCACCATGTTGAATTTTTGAACATTAAACTTGGTGGTATGTAAAGTAACCACTAGGCTTTAAAAGGTTAATACCACAGACTAATCCTCAGCGAGGATGTCACATATCCCACTATCAGTTTAAAATTTCCACAATCTACCTTCATTTCATCTCAATTTCTTGTGCCTTCTTATCCATAAAAGCAGACAGCAGTGCATGCTATACCAATGCAGACAATCTTTGAACAAAAACTACTACATATGACAGTGTTGATAGCACTTTTGAATTAAATACAGTTCATCCAAAAACACAAACCATTATCTGTAACATTATGACAGTAAAGAAAGGAAAGGGCAGCACTACCATCTCTTTCAAATCTGTTGTTTGTAGAATCAATCACCTGTAGATATGCAGTGCAAGCACCTTAGCATGTCCTGCATATCTCCAAGCCACTCAGGTGGAAGTGTCAAGATATGCCTCCCACTGAGTTGGACCCTACAAGTCTGAACTGCCAGCATAACCAAGAAATCTATTTCCTAACACCCTACAAATAAAACCTATCCAGATGATAAAACATTGTTTAACCTTCACATGAAGAGGTACTACAGTAGATAATATGGACCAAAATAAAATTCATGAAACAAATTACATCCAGATATGTAATAGGATACATGAAATGAATTACTTTGATGGACATGACCACTTGTTATCCAATTAATTTATGCACTTAACGCAAAAAAAATTCGTAAGGCATGAACTTATCGTCATTCCCACAGAAATACTTCCAAATTGTTTTGATATGTCACTGGATTTACTTACATCATGAATATCAGATGGAAAGACTGCAAGATCCATCATCATGTACAGTATAAGGCAGCCACCCAGGATTAGTGCCGCTCCCACCAAGGCTGACAACTTACGCACCCTCATTGGGATTCTTTCTGAAAGTCAGTCACATGAGTTAAATCTGAAATTTAATGACATTAATACTTTTGAATGCCATACTTATATTGGGAATGAGTTTTCTGGGTTATGCCACAATGTAGTCTTGCAGGTGGCTACACCACCTCTGCTTCCAAATTCAAAATATAATTTCCTCCAGAAGGTTGGTAATGACATACAAGACTACAATGCTTTATAAGCAAGAAGTCAACAACCTAAAAATTCACTGCTGTGAAAACTTCAAATATCACACATACTTTGTGTAATTCTGAGCATGTAACTGTTGTATATAATCATACAAATGATCATATAAAAAATCTGCAAGAATGGTATTAACTTAACAGCAGTCTCGCAGAAAAGGAATACAATTTTTGTCATCTCAGTGTCATATATCTAAAATAAAAACCCATGATCCAGTCACCTACATGCCATGAGTAACTAGTGGACTTGCACCACACACTGTGTAAAAGTTCAGAGAACAGACAGTAACTACTAAATGATAATATTAAAACAGACACACTACTGACATTATATTGTCTTTCAAAAACATTTGCCTTCCACCGATGGTATTAAAATAAAGAAGGAGAATAATTATCCAATTTATTTTCCTTCTTAATTGAAATTTATTTTCTTTACTTATGCATTAACTTATCTGAAGACAAATGACATACATTTTTTATACACACTTTTGCCCCATCTGCTCTCCACTCACATTTAATCTTGTCACTCACCTCTTTGACATATCCAGCCAACACAAATGGTTATGCAGCAAAAAACAGAAATATTTATTCAACAGTAGTTATGCTATGACCTCAGTATTCTGCTTAGCCAAAGACTCTAGCACCCTCACAGGCTAGATAACCACTTGGGCAAGTCAGGATGTAACATGTTCCCAAGACACTCATTCATCACCCCAATATAAACATACAATTAACAAAGTTCTGAGGCAAAAACAGGGTTCGACCAATCCTGTGTGCCAGGACACTATGATAACTAGATAACTGTTGTGCTGCCTAGAATTTTGGGAAGCATATATTGTAAATTAATGTGTTTTTCCCTGTGTGAAAATCCTGCTTCAACAAGCACTTCTTTACTAAACAGCTCACCAACTGCCACCATGTCCTATCTGACCTTTCAGATTGAAGCTGGTGCAAGGAACTAATTGGTTCACATTGTATCAGAACACAGAGGTAGCATGTTGTAAGGTATGCACCTTCTTTCCCATAATTTCAGATCAGAATTCAAAGACAGTGAAGGGCTCTGCAGGACCTTTCAAGTTGCAGACATTCAAGAAGTATGACAAATCATTCCATAATAATAATAATAATAATAATAATAATAATAATAATAATAATAATAATAATAAAGTGAGAAAGCCAACAGTGTACTGTCAACTTCAGATGCCACTCCCTTGGCAACATATATATATGAAAGAAATGAATAAAGAAATGCTTTTGAGGAAACTTTTTAATGTGCCTTACTTTCTTGATTATATTTGAATTTTGATTTTACATGCTTTTCAGGGTATTCTTTGATTCAAAACAAATTTGTGAAAAGTGACATTACTTCAGAAGAACATCCTGAATGTGTATGAATATCTCTCACTCACACATGCACACCCACTCACATGTGCGCATATAGATACACACACACACACAAAGTATGCATGCACACATATGCATATGACCACATGCATGTACAAGCAAAAATAACAGCGCAAGGTTCACAACTGTTAGTCATTGTAACATAAATTCACTGAAGAAAATCTGTCATGCCCTGGTATAAACATTTCTGGCAGTGACATATGCCAGTAATCATTACCTGAATTTTGAACAATGTCCATAATCTTAGGTATCTTCATACACAACATTTTGGAAACTTAATCTGTTTCCTTCACTATGCAGCTCCCTCTAAAAAGCCCAACAATATAAGAATCCCTCATCACTTCAACACCTGATGCAGGAAAGAGATCCAGTTTCCAAAACTCTAAGATGACGGACAATGTCCAAAATATTACTTACGTTTAAAACAGATGCTTGTGTTGCTGCATAATAACATTTGTGAAATTTTTCTGCGCATGCATTGTAACAATGCATGACCAGTTCTTAAAACAAAGAATGTATATCAAATTTTTGGAAAACATGGATGTTGTTTCACAAAATTTGGCCACATCACATAAACCTATAATGCATTATGCACTGCTCCACAATCATGGGGAAGAATCCACCATCCTGGACAAAATGTTGGTCCTTTCCTCCATATCTGAATCACAGTACAGCACACAAGGCCAAATTATTGCTGAATAAACAATTCTTTGCAAGTTAAAGAAACAAATAAAAAATCCGCACAATCTGAATGAGGTGAAATACACCACCTGACAGCTAACTGCCAATATCCCATAAATAATGTTGCTGACACTGTTACATAACATAACCAGCTATGTATTCAAAATGGCAAAGGTCAAGTTAACACCTCTTTAACATAAAGGACATCTTTCCAGGAGACACTGTTATGTTAATCCCAATTTTCATACTCACAGCTCAAGTTATTAACATCTAGTTCCAAGTCCCTAATTCATCTGCATTACATTCAAGGAACAAAAAACAACTGAAAATTAGTAGCCAACTTAAACATGCAACTCCGCCTTTCATGGGGCATAAATTGGCCTACCTTGCTATATCTGATGGTCAGCCAGCTCAAGAAGGATTGCAGCCAGGCTCATACATTCCTGAAAGAAATGTAAATCAAAGTAACTTCCTAGGCACTACAGAAAGTATTAAAAGGCAATAAGCCACAATGTACTCTCACCATCTCACACCACTGCTCATATATAATGTAACTATTCAAATCTCTGGTACTGTATCATTAGCATTAAAAGTTAAGTGACCTTAAGTACAACAATAACCACGATAACTGCCCTGCATACACACTTATTTCCCGAGGCCCACCTATGGTCACCATATTCGCTTTTAGGATTACCGAATTTCTTAACACTGTCCATGGTCTGCAGTCTCGCTGGAGTACTACATGATAGATGCAGAAACCATGTAATTTTAAGTGTACTATATTAGTATAAGACAATTTACAACTGATGTATACAATGGGTACGGACCCGGTAAATAACTGCATTATACGTTCTTTTGAAAATAGTATGCGATAGACAAAGTTCAGAAACGTCCACAGAATTAATACATGCACTTCTCTATAACACAGTACGGCCAATCGGCAAGTTACACGCGTTACATGGTAGATAATGTTTATCACACGTTAACTGTCCAAATGGCAGGTCGGCTACAAAGAAATTGCCCTACCGACTATGATAAAGCACTAACGTCTAGCTGCCAAGCTTAAGTAGAAGTACTGTGTTTCAATAACAGCCTGTTAACTTCCAGAACAATCCACTTACCGGCTTCAAACAACGCCAGGTTCACATGACTTCAACTACACTTCTTGACAGTACGTTCACTGCTCCTCCATTATGGCAAAGAAACACAACATAATGTCTAGACATGTCAATCTTAGGAATATACTAGATAATCTGTGTTACGAATTCACATAACCATGGTCATGGCTGGTCACGGCGTTCGATGAAATTGCGGCAGGAAGTAACGTAAAAAGAATGTACCGTATTTTTAACAAAGTCGGTCAATATACGAAGGAATTTTAATGCAAGTATTACTTTGACGATTCCAGTCTTCTAATATATGACGTCGTGATAACTGGTATATCTTCTCTAGTCGTTTTACTCATTGCTGAGTGTCGTGATCCCACTGGTAACGTCTATATTAGCACATCTGTATGTAGTGTCGCCATCCTGGACGGTCCTCGGCTTTCCTCAAGGATCGTTGGAGAGGCAGATCAGTGATCCTTTTCACCTGATCTACCCATCTATTAGCAGTCCTTCCTCGTGGTCTTCTGCCTTCAACCTTCCCCTCCATGATAATCTTCTCAAGGATCTCTCTGTCTCTCCTTACAACATGTCCGAAGAACTGGAGCTTTCTTTTGTTGACAAGGGTAGAAAGACGGTTAGGTACTTTCAGTTCTTCCATGATTGACGCGTTAGTTCTTCTTTCCATCCAGGACACACGCAGCATCCTACGCCAGCACCACATCTCAAAGGCCTCAATGCGCTTTTTGTCGCTGGCACTAACAGTCCAAGTCTCAAAACCATACAGGAGGACAGAGAACACAAGGGATTCGACAAGTCGGATTTTTGTGTTGTTTGTTATTGACCTGCTCTGCCAAATCTTAGTTAGCTTTTTTCATAGCGACTCTTCCAAGCATGATTCTTCTCTTTATCTCCTTTTGGGAGCTTCCTGTGTCGCCAATCAAAGAACCTAAGTATATAAAATCATTCACCACCTCCAGTTCGCTCAAGCAGCCTGTGAGCAGGACTTTTTCTCCGCGATCAACTATCATAAGTTTAGATTTATCTAGGTTGACATCTAAACCATACTGTAGGCTTATATTCTTCACCCTTCCCAAAATTTCCGATAGCTCTTCTTCACTGCTTGCAAGGAGAGTGGTGTCGTCAGCAAAGCGCAAGTTAACTGGTATATAGGTACCAACTTTTTGGAGGAGCTTGCTGCAACCATTTTCAGGAGTGTCAACTTGACATGCTTCGGCATACAGTTTCGATAGATCACTGGGTAGCTGGCATATAAATCCTCACAGACGGAAATGTGAATATTTTTCTCTTCTCCATATGGCTTCCTAATACCTTTGTAGGTGTTTTTTTTTATATATATTGCTTTCACCGTGCATTTTCACTCACTATTCAGTTAACCAACAAATGCACAAACATAAACTACTTTATAGTTTTTATTAGTATCGATGTACTTGATATTGCTTATACCGTGCATGTTTAATATAATATCATAAATTTTACCAACACATGCACTTTATTCTATTAAAAATTAATAGTTCGTTAAAATGCCCTACATATGTTTCGGTCGGTTAACCGGCCATCATCAGGGGCGACTAAAGTTACTTAGTATATACACCTCCAAAGGCGTAGATTAAAAACAGTCCAGTGAGGGTATTATAAAAACTGCATAATAAAATATTAAGTACTAAAATCACTGCGTACTAATGTTCACTTCCACCAGTGTTGCACGACGTATTGTACATATATGTTACGCACTATATGTTGTAGATTTTCGTTAGATTTCCGCACATCAGGTTGCGAGCGCGATGTTGTGCACCAGAGGTATATCTTGCTATCCTTTTTTTGTCGTATGTTCTTTTGGTGTAACTCGGCTGTATATTTATTGGCTTTTGTATGGCGTCACATGTCTTTGTGTGTTGGGTGTGTTGTCGTCTTCTAGTGGGTGAGGTCAGTCTGCCTACTGGTCTGCCTACTAACTTTAGTCGCCCCTGATGATGGCCGGTTAACCGACCGAAACATATGTAGGGCATTTTAACGAACTATTAATTTTTAATAGAATAAAATGCATGTGTTGGTAAAATTTATGATATATTATCGATGTATTCCCCTACATGTGTTTCGGTCCGTAGACCATCTTCAGGGGGGTAACAAGCTACTATACTTCACATCTCATGTTAAAAGGGCCCGAAGAGCACACTTGTATCAGTCGTAAGTTATAAAACCTTTGAATTTGTAAAATATGTAAAACTGTAAAACTTATAATTTTATCGTATAAGTTAAAGTCAAGATTTAAAATAGCAGCGTTAGTCACTTGATGCACAGAATCGTGGTATTGTATTTGTTGTTGATGATAAGCGTGTTGTTTCGCGTGCTGTTGTGTGGAGTGGTATAAGCTGAACCTTTGTAGGTGGTTTCTAAATCGTCTACAAGGAACCTTTCCTTCGCGAGGAAGTATGCAAGATGCGATGCGTGTAATTTCATAAAAGGAGTGTAGTATCCTTTTCGTTAATGTTAAGTCATTTTCTGTTAGATTATTCCAGACGAACTGTATCACATTTCAACGCCGGTGCTATCTTAACGGCCAAAAAAGCGTCATGACCGTTTTCAGCGAGAGTGATACAATGTTCCCGGCATCATACGTAACTCCAGAGACAGCTATTATTCTCTCTTTGATGTAGACCTACACCACGAAGACGATGCCCGAGGGCTAGAGATATATTTCTAAGGTGTTTCAACCCACTCACCATCTGCGGGCTCTCGTTCCCTTACGTCAATTGGTCGTTTACAGCCGCTCTTCCTCCCTTCGCGAAAACCGTTGTGTTTATTCATCTTGAAGTCATTTACCCGTGTCCAAAGCACACGCGTACTTTATTCCTCGTGCACTTCTTTCTCCGATAACCGTGTAATCCGCATACATGAACAGTATGACCGACCCGTTGCCTTTCTCAGCAGGTCGTTACACATACGAAACAAAAGTGGGCTGAGAGTACTGACTGAGATCCTAACACCGTCGTTTATAACAATTCTATTGTGCATCAGAATGTGTCTTACGTACTGTATAATGTACCGTTATGGGCCAAAATTTCTTCCAATTTTCTTCGGTGATTTATGGGCTGTTTGATAGGTCAAATTCCGCCCCCCCCCCTTCTTTTTTTTTAACCTTTACGGGCCCTTGTATGGTCTACGAAACCATGATAACATTCTTCTTTTTGAAATCATGGAGTCTGTTTCGTGTCACTGAGTAAGGTGCTTATAGCCCGGGTGGGTGATCTGAATTGTTTTTAAATGCAGATTCTAACTTCGTATTTGTGTTTCAACTAATTACGTCGGCCATCGAGTTCGAGAAGACGTATGTATTATCGTGATATAGGACATCCTCCGTAATGTATCAGATCACAAATGTATATTTATTCAGTTACCAATGACACACAACGACAAGCTAATTTTAAACGTTTTCTGGCGACTAGTTTCAGTTGTAAGATCGAGCCATCATCAAGCCGCTATAAAAGAACAGAAAAGAAGAAAACTCTGCAATTTGTTGTTGTGTGTAATTGATAAGTGATTAAATATATAGAATCGTGATCCAACAAATGTACACTTGTACACGTGTACATTTGTCGGCTCACGATTTTACGTAATCAAGAAATTGTACGGTACAAATAACATAAAGTTTGATTAAATATACATTTGCGTATGTATTATTTTCGAAGGTAATTTCTTGTATGTTTTATGCTTATGCAGGATGACCGCATTCAATTTCCTTGGAAGATTTTACGGTCGTTTAGGGACTGAGCTTTTTGCTTTATTTGGACGTTGTGACCATACATAGATACATACATACATACATACATACATGGTGATGATAGGTTGGTCTTTCCGAATTGGGGTTGTGGCTAACGTAAATAGTGTACGTTACGTTATAGCCTTTAGTCTGGAATCTACAAGGACTAGAACAATTACTCTTTGAGCCATTACGACAAACTGTGGAACCTTTTAAATAATAGCTTATCACTGGCAATTGGTTTTAAACCTGGCATATTGTGCTCCCTGAAGATTGTACGCTTGTACCGAAACATGTTGGAGCTACGTGTTTTAACAATCATACGTAACTAATAATGTGGATTTGGTTGGTATGATAAATTGAATACATTGTTCTAAAAATGCACGGAATGGGCGACTTTAATATACAAGTTGTTTCATGTGTCTTGTTTCTCAGAGCGAAGCCTTATTCTATCAGAATGGACTCATGGTCAATTTTGTTCCTTGGTTTTCTGTTCCGAAATTTAAGTCACCTGAAGGGATGACTGGGTCGTATTTGGTAACCTTATTATCAACTTCGGTGATATGTCAGGTTGCAAATAGGGTTGGAAATAGCAGAGTAACAACATTACGACTGTTAAAGATATGAACCTTCAGAAAACAACGCTGTGAGAACATCAAGTCTCGCAACTTTAGGATTTTTATTTTCATCTTCAGTACTGTATTCGGGGCCTGTAGAGTACATGAAAATGCAATAGCCAGGAATTGATTAAAAGAAGATTTATTCATTAGCTCTGTCCATTTGCACTTGGGTCGACGGGCTATGACTGCAGATGGAATGGGTTGTAAAGGTATCTGCATATATATAGTAAAACCAGTATATTCTCAGACAAAATTAGATTCGAAGTGCTTGCAAGCCCGTCCTCATTCCTCAGCAGTAGAGTGGCTTCTGGCGTTCTGTTCCGTCTGTTTGTGCCGAGTTCCTATAAAAGAAAGAAGAGGAAGACTGCTCCACTTGGATTTCGGGCATTCGGAATTTTTTTTAACGATTTATGACGTGTGAAGTTGCAAAGTGCTTCTCTCCTATATCCACAGATTATATACCTATATCTACCGCTGTTTCATCGCGAAGTGAGTGTGTGTTTGTCATGTGGCACGCCGGTACGTCTCTTCTTCTTGAGCCGGTCACATTCGACGTAGTGGCTGACCAATACAGATCTTATCGAGGGTTGGGACTCACCAATCAGAGAAGACAAGGCCAGTCTGATTCACAAATGCAGTCAACGCCAGTCTAAGCGACTCAATACAGGCTGTGGCAAATATCAATGAACATGGGCATATATTCATTTGCACCAATTGTAACACTTACATGGCGAAGGTGGTAACAAAAAAACAGACGCTTTTTATCCTGTTAATTAAATTCATTAATTTCACTACCATAATAATAGTTCGTGAGGATTTATAATCATGAAGCGCCCAGTCATACAATTTTATCCAGCCCCCTGTTACTTTCTCTTAGTCCCATATGTATTCAGAAGCAGAAACAAGGTTGCATGATTTCATGCTTCTGCCGCAGTGTAAATGAGATCTTCTCTCATCTGGGATGTTAAGCTGCTGTTCCCAGAAAAGCAAAGACATCAGAAACAAGACTGATAAAAAGAAAGACAAAGTTTAATTTTTAGTAGCGTCAAACTTTCATCTTTGATGTCCACATAATTCCTGGGAATGTTTTTATGTGTTTCGTTCTGTGAAATGAAGCATTAAAGTAGTACATGTTTTATCGTCAGCAGCAAATTTCATGAAGCAGGTTCTGTTACAGGTTGCTGCAAGTTTTCAGCATACAACACTATTATGACTAAATTTATATAGCAATGATTTCTATGTCATTAAATCATTGATGTTTTGAACGTCGAAACCGGTCATGTTTCCTGATGAACCGCCGCCCTGACTACGGACAAGGATTGGAACAATCTGTGGATTTGAACACATCTTATTAGACAAGACAAGTAACAGAAGTTCGAACTCGGATAACCGACTTCACTGGTGGCTACCCAACTGCGTAAGTCACGGTCAGGCAGATGTGTCTGATTTTATCTACAGTCTGGAAAATCTTGCGCCATTTTTTGTCAGTCAGAGGTTTCAAACGTAATCTATGCTTCAAACGATGGCACCACCCGCCACACCACACAGTGACATACCGCAGGTCATATCATGAATACGTCTGTCATGATTCACGCCGTGTTCACACTGTCCCGGAGAATTGGTATTTTGCCGACTATGCTGCCGATGTCTGCAGTGGTTGTTTCTCAATTTCTGTTTGCTTAATTTAGCCTTTGGAAATAGATGGCTGTAATGTGGCGTGCTACGTTTTTATGCCACTGCCGTATTCAGCCTGTAGTCCTATCGATAGCTGTGGCGATAATCTGTGGCGGTGGCCGTCACAGATTATCTAGTTGTGTTCCTGGTTTGTTCGTGGTTCAGGTATGGGGATGTGTTGATGGTTCGGATCATGGTGTATAAGATATTACTTCGTATTTATTTTCGTACCCATTTTTGTCGCGTAATTCCGGTTTTTCGATAAAGTATATTTTGACCCAAGAGTTACCGGATTTATTTTTTAAACCATAGCAGAGTGGTTTGATTTACGTGCATGTGTGTGTATGTAGTAATTGTATGCATTTCGGTAATGAACTTAAAACAGGACGATGGAAGTAAGTCACAGACATTTTCGTGATATACACAGACGTGTGAAAAGGTTTTGATTGTACATCATTATGCAGACAACAGCTGGTTTGTTAAATTGTCACTCAGTTATGTCCAAAATCTTACTACAGCAGGCAAGGCGAACAACACCCGCTATTGTACCTGCGCTTCGATGGTTTTCTTCAAGAGGTAATTATTATCAGATTACTACAATGCATGTATACATAGTCTTATAGGTAAGTACCAACATTTCAAACAAACCTGCTACTCCCATTTTCTACCCTGAGGTAGAGGCAGTAGGTTCCTCAGAAACGTTGGTACCTATCACCTGGACTACATGGGGTCCAATGCCAGAAGACAGTAAGCTTCATAGTCACCACTGTGAAAACCTCACATCACACTTTACTTTAAAGTGACATACTTTATAAATTTTAGTGCACTTGCACAAAGTACATTGCATACCGTGTTTCATTTATGTTTCTGATAATATGTTAAATTTCTGTAATTGAACTTGCACTATTTTTAGATGTGTGTCCAATAGTATTTCAAAATGCAGGCAAAAATATATGTTTTAACATTGCTAGTACTACAGATGCATTTTAGTACATAGTGTGTCTGTCATGACATGGTAGCAGATGAGGCATAAGTGAGTGGTCACTACATTTTAAAGTTATACTTCAATTTTTCGCAATATTTACCTCATGGACTACAAACGTGCAGGCTAATATTTCCTTCTAAGTTATTATTTTTAATGTCAGCTTAGAAAATTTATGGTTGCTTGTGTCTGACAGTTGTAGTTCAATAAATGTGCATAATTTTACCTTGAAATCTGGAAAAATAAATACAGAATAATATATATGTATGACATAGTAATTCACTATAGTTTCTGTAATTTTTATTGTTGATGTGTCTGTGTTTTTCAGAGATTGTGCAGCCTTCAGAATCGAATGCTCAAGATTTCTTGTTACAGGATATAAAATCTGCAAGAGACACTGCAAAAGTTCTGCAGATTGTAGGAACCCATCATGAAATTATGAACAGCAGACATGTGATGCAGTCACTTACATGCCTTTTTGATTTGAGCAAGTCAAGGAAGTTAGTATTGAGTTTGTTGTATTAAGAACAGCTACAGGAAGGACAGGCTTTACTGATAAGGATTAGTGATTAACATTTCTTGTTCTGTAGGAGACAGCCAGATCTTGTGACATAATTAAAAACCTTATTGAGGAGGTATTGTAGCTATTGAAAGGGGTATGTGAGACAGGCTGGACACAATGACACAATAATGCATGTAAGCAGAAACATTTGTTTCCTGCCTAAGACCAAATTATTCAGAGTTCTTGATTTACAGACACTAAAATACTGTTATTTCTTTAATAAAAACAATATTTTTGAGTGAGCATGCTAATGTAGTCACATTTCTTTCATCTTTTCTTATTATGTGTTGCAGAATTCAGACCATATTACATCAGGGTTGCCAATACAACACAGTTATAGAACCTGAAGTTACGGTTACCAGAATATGTAAAGCTATAAAATGTACCCAGTCAAGGTTACGCTTTGAGTTTCATGTTAGTAACAGAAGGAGACTGAAGTTGTGGTTAGGTCTTCACTCTTCTGGGGCGTTACACAGCGTTGATTGGTAGTTTACACCACAGCAGAAGCCTGAGATCATGATAAGTCATGGGTGTGAGCATGGATATAAAACACAAACTATTTCAGCAGGGCAGGGCTTTCTTTTCATTCTTAAATTGGCAGGTTTGGCATAAATTACTGTCACACACATTTTCTCTGTAGCTGTCCTTCCATCCATTGTGACTTGCTAGGCAAAAATGAAGGTATATATTTTGATTATATTGTACGCATGTTTACTCAAATATTGCCTCTGTTAGAAAAATAGCAGTATTGAGTTGCAGGCTGGGTGGGCCCCAGAACTGGTCTGGATGCTTTGGAGAAGAAAAAATATGTTTGCTGTGCCAGGAATTTAACCAGAATTCCTCAGTACTGCTCGTAGCATAGTCAGTACGGATTGTGCTGTCCCATATCCCATGAAATAAAGATATAGTCTAAACATGATCATACTCTCAATTAATGTAGTAAAGGCAGCTCTTGTTATACAGGCTTTTGTTTAACCATGTTTTTGCATATCCAGCTTTAGTTGAGTGTTCCACCTTCATCAAACCATCTGAGTCATCTGACTCCTCCAGCCAGCCCCTTAAATAAGATAAAGTTGCATTTATGGTTAAGGTTTATTAATTTTGAATTTGTGTACCATTTTAATATTTATTTTTGTTTGTCTTATGATATGCATGATTATTTATTGCTCTTGTGTCATGTGGAAATTAAGTTTATTAGTGTTTAATTTAATTTTGAAAGGTTGAAATCTTGTGTGTTCAGGAATGCAACCCAAATTATTGCACATTATGTGTTCCCTATTTTTGACACGCACTGTGATTTTGAGGAATACAGGTTTTCTGTATAATGAGTCACTTGTAACCAAGAGGTGAAAGACCTTTTATTCAATGTATATACATGTTTGATACCTGTTCCTTTACTTGAAATTGATGTCTCATGAATATAAGAATTCCTTAATTGTGGTTGATTTGGGTTAGTATAATAACTGTTGTATGAAACCTCTCATTCAGTCAAGAGCATTATTAGTGTACCCTGTATGTTCATTTATCCAAATGAAAAGGGACATTTTGTACCTGTTGCAAGAATATTTGAAGAGTTTACAATACGTATCCAAAAGGATATACAGCGTCATTGAAAATCATGGACCTTGTTTTGAGATGTATTAACTTCTGTGAGAAGAGAAATGTAGAGATGTGATTTCCTGTAACATATTCATCAACCTGTATAAAGTTTTCATGCATACCATAGAAGGTCGCAATGTGCACGCCGTTCTTAGCACTGCAAACATCTTGATGATACTCAATTTCTGACCATGTTTGTTGAGGCATTTCTAGCGGGACTGCCATTGTACTTGTGTTAATTCTGTCTGGCAGATGATGTAAATTTCATATTTTCTCTGTGTAAAGGAGATTTGTTATAAATCCCCACAGAAAAAATCCATTAGTGAGATGTCTCGACATCATGGGGGCCATGACGTTTGTCTACTTCTTCCAATCCATTGATTAGGAAATCTGATGTTCAGGGAATTTCGTTCCTCGTGACGTAAGTGGAGTCGAGCACCATCTTGTTGAAACAGAATTTTGCCTTTGTCTTGTTGTTCATTGCCATCAGTTTGTGGAAAGACAAGAACTGTAACATAATCTGGGTAAATGTTTGCCATGATAGTGTTTTCAGCACAAAAGAAAGGCCTTCTAACAGGATCGTGCATTATGCCACACCACACATTAATTGTCATTGAGTATGGCACATGCTTATACATTTCATGTGGTCCTTCCTGTCCCTGGATGTGATAGTTACACCTGTTTACATGACTATTCATGTGTAAGGTTGCCTTGTTTGTGTACATCACCTGCTGTAAAAAATTGTCAATGTCATCACTTGCACACAGCATCAGATTTGCAAATTCAGCTCTTGTGTACTGATGTTTTTCTTCGATTTCATGCAAAATTTGGATTTTATAAGCATGCAACTGTAGCCTCTTGCACAAGACATTTTGGGCCATCGTTTTAGGTATATGCTGCTGCAAACTCCGATGAGCAAGAGACATCTTTGGACTTCAATGACATGACAGGCTTGTGTTCAGCATCCTCTTCTGACATCTGTGGTCATCTGGGTGCTTTGGGCTTTTCCACACTTCCCCTTACCATAAACTAGTTAAACCAGCATCAAATTGCTTCACTAATAGGAGGATCTCTTCTGTGTGTATGGCAGAAATTGTGCTGCATTGTTACAGTGGATTTGCTTCCAGCAAATCAAATGATGCATTATGGTTTCTCTTTCACACTGACCATTGTACCGACTAACTGTGGCAGTGACAATGCTTACTACAGCTGAAAGCATATAGTGTATGCACATGGAATATGTGCGAAAAGATATGTTGTGCGTCTAAGAAAAATTTATGAGTTCATGAACACATTACAGCAAATTGTATCTCTATATCTCTCTCTTTCTCATAAAAGTTATTACATCTCAAAACTAGGTTCATCATTTATGATGACCTTGTATAAACAATATTTGCCATTATTTACTCTTAGTTTGTGTAAATGGCAGTTTATCAGCTACATAGGTTATACAGCATTAAATGACAAGTTCATTATAAATAATAAATTTGAAAGAATGTAGAAGGGTGTGGTCGTGATATATTTTGAGATACTAGAGTACCATTTGCATGGATGGATTGATGACAGCCATGACAACAGTGAGTCAGGATAGCCATTGTCAAGGCTGAGATATGAACCTAGAATTTCCCACAATATGAGTGTGAATGACTATACCACAACATTTGACATGTGACATTTAATATCACTTGTCCATTAATGTTGCTGAGATCATCATTTACATAAACATTTGTTACACTATGGTGTGTTTGTTTCTGTGTTTCAGCTCTAGTATGACGAAGCAACAGATTGTTGACAGCCCTGACTTCATCAAACTTTGCAAACGTCTGAAGTCACAAGCTAGAGTCATCGCTCTTTATGATACAATTCAGGCATTGAAAGTTGTGTCATATGTTGGAGTTCCTGCAAATAGCACTATTGTTCAGGTTCTACTGCAACTTATTCGTCATGGCATCAATGATCTGTCGCTACATCAGATCGTCTTCTTAGATTTCTTGATGAGAAACTTTGATAGAAACCCTCTAGTGGATGCACTAAAAATTGCTTTTCCCTTAGTATTTGAAGCTCAACTAAGTCTAAAGATTGCTCGAGATGATGCCACAAGTTTGGCTGAGCTTCTGCAGTATGCTTGTAAGAAATCACTTTCTGATTCATCTGTGAACATTATAGCTGAGTGTCTTGAAAAACTGCCAGACAGTATAGATGTGAAAATTGCTAAAAATGTAGTGTGGTCATTATGTGAACTGCAGAGACCATTGCTATCCCATCAAACACTTTTAATCTATTGTTGGAGTATCTTAACTCAGAATATAGAGGAGTGTTCATATACAGAAGTTGATGAACTTCTGGACCGAATGGTGAAGAAAATTGCACAGAAACAAACCTATTTTTATCATGAAGCTTTTGCAGATAGCTGTGCAAGATATATTGTGACCAAAGACTGTGGCTTTGAAGAAGCAGCCTGGATTCTGAAGAAATTAACAAGAATAGTAAGGGGACTATAAAGTCCACTAGAATACATCTTTACTTAGATACAGGACTTAAATTAATGAAGAATTGCAGTTGTACATTTAGTAGTTTGTGCTTATATTTTTTGAGCTTGTACATTCTTGCAGGTGGACCAGTCACCGAGTTCAGAGTCTATTTTCAAGACACTATACAGTAAAAATTTGTAGAAAACCTACTGAGAAAGGAAAATTTCTGGCATAAGTATGCCTGTGAGACATACGGCTCAGTAGCAGTACAAGTCCAAAGTTAAAACAAATTGTAGACACCAGCAGTGTTTCTCCTCTCGCCTCCCCCCCCCCCCCCCCCCCCCCCCCCCCAGATTACATGCTTTCTGAGTTTCGATAATGTACAGGGAATGGTCAGTAAAGTTAGATATTCTGCAGTACAGTTAACCATTGTTAGCTTAGATTCTCACACTGGTCAGGTAATGGTTTTTTTTTTTAACATGAAAAGAAGGTACCACTATTTGGTTCAAGTTATTCCTCAGTAAAGTGTCTGGATATGTGTACAACTAATTTATGGCATTTACCTGTAAGGTGTGCAAAATACAGTAACAAGATGTTCCAGAAGATCTGTATAGGCAGCCCAAAACAAGTTATAAATTACCTGTACAGTTCAGTGATCTCTTTCTTTGTTAGTTCCACTGGTATAGATTTCCAGTACTGTAAAGTTGTACAAGGTCTAAGATTTTCGACTGTTACCATGTTCACAATGTTTAATGTAAGAAAGTGAAGTGCCTGATTCAATTTGGGGTACCAAAAGCACCTGCCTATATACCCAGAGTGGCCCAGATGTCTGTTAACTGGTTAGCAACATATACATTAAAATATGGCTAACAGACTTGAGGGTCATACTACTGTATATGTTATTTTTCCTACCACAAAGTACATTCCTATTCTTAACCATTTTTCATTGTGTTGAACTGTCAAGGAGATGTCAAATTTCCATCAGTTTTGTTGCCCTGGTCAACTCCAAAAGCTTTTGTATTCATTGATGGGGAGTGGTCTCAGTAGAAGAACTACTACTACTACTAATAATCTGTTAGAAAGACATTAAGTGGAAGGTTAGGATGTCTTCCTACAGTGCTTGCTTATGTTGTGGTTGTCCTTATTAAAAAGTACATATACTCTTTCTTTTTTCTTTTTGCTCATTCCAGTGGTCTAAGATCAAATTCCATTTTTTATTCTCACATCTTGCTTACCTTGGGACCTCCCAATCCAAAAGATTACACAGGTGTGATGTGTTTTGAAATTGCACTGTTGCATGTTGCATTGTGTATACACAGTACTTTGTTTTCCACAGGGTCATGTAAATATAAGTCTTATTGACTATGTAGGAGAGAAAATTGTAAACAACCCTGATATTTTAAAGGAATGTAAAGTTTCTTCATTCTTAAGTGTGGTGTCAGGAATGGCTAATGCAGAATACAAACCAATGGGCTGGTCCTGCATACAAGAAGCTCTTATGAGTAACACAACTTTGATTAGAAAGGTAAGAGATGCTGTTGCTGTAATTTGTAGTAATGTGTGTGGTTATTAGAAGTAGAATATAATGTTTATGTAATAATTACTTTTTCTGGAATACACATTTGAAAGGTGGATTGAGTGATGGACTAGGTGGTTATTTAATTATGCTTTCTCGAGGGAAAACTTGATGTAGCATGAAATGAGTGTAAATAGTAAACTCAAAAGAATGCAGACAGAAGCAGTAGCAGCCTATTTTAATTTACTATCCCTCTAGTTGGAGAGACTGAGGAAATACCCAATTAGGATAGTTTGTCTCTAGGTCAAGATCAGACTCCAGGACCTTTCAGATACCAAGCAGGACTCTTTAACCGCTTGATTGTAATGTACAGTTTGAAAGGTGGAGTTAGTTAAAATGTGTACATAGCATGTACCGTATATTCTCGAATCTAATCCGCACCCTTTTTACAGTTTTAGAGGGCTAAAAAATCAGATGCGGATTAGATTCGCGGTCTAGAGCTGGATTTTGGAAAAATGATTGAGCTGCTGTACGTGCCGTAAGAACAATACAATACAATAATCTATTATTTTATTATTTATTATTATAATTTATTATTCATCAGACTTGCCGTCATCACTCATAACTGAACATAACACATAAGTGAATTTCCTTCGTGACGCCTCACACCCGCTGATCACTGCCTTGTGTTTCCGCCATAGTCGAATGTTGCTTTCATCAACTCCAAAAATTGCAGCGGCTTTGCGGTTTCCATTCTCCTCTGCGCACCGAATAACTTCACGTTTAAACTTTGCCGTATATGAGAGTCATTTAGATTTCAGGTGTCCCTCTTCCATAACTACGGTACACAACAAATTGGAACAAGCACCTTCCACGTTTCAACAACTAAGGCTCAGCTGGCTTCAGACAAGATTGCGCACGTCTGTTGAGAAAGGCACCGCCTCTATCGGTATGACTCATCGGCCACAGGCGTAGCGTCGGATTTTAACGCATTGGTAACATCCAATATTATTCAATCAGTCGCCCCGTGGGCAAGGGGTGGTTGAAGGAAAGGTGCAGATTAGAATCGCGAACTAACTTTTTTTCGTTTAAGAAGTCGCCAAAAACTGGGTGCGGATTAGATTCGAGAATATACGGTATATGTGTATGATAATGGGGTATTTTTATCACTGCATTAAGCACTGCAGGGGGGTGGCATCATCAGTTACTGTGCATCAGTGATGTCATCTGGTCTGTGATAAGCATTCCAGCAATAAAAATGCTCTCTGAATCCACTTAAATTCTGTGAAACTATATGAATGTGGCTTGACTGTACAGGAAAGGATGGAGTTGCCATGGATCAGACTGGCTGTGGACTTTGCAGTCTTGGATATATTCTGTCCAGATCTGCTTCAGTATGTCTTTGAGGAGGAATTCTTAAGACAGTTTCTTGCTAGAGGTAATACTTGTTATGGGCTTCTGAAACATTTCCATATTTGCATGAGTCACAAAATCTACAAATTTCATCTACATGGTAATGTTTGTTCACAGCTGCTGTGGGCACCATGACCCAAGTTGTGTGTTTACAGTTGTATTGATTTTTGGTGGGCTTGAGGGGAAAAATGTTAACAGTAATTTTGCCTGTGTCAAAAGAAATTACCAAAAATAAAACA
Organism: Reticulitermes speratus; assembly: GCA_021186555.1. NCBI lineage: Eukaryota > Metazoa > Arthropoda > Insecta > Blattodea > Rhinotermitidae > Reticulitermes > Reticulitermes speratus. The sequence goes on along the minus strand of JAJKFL010000001.1, from coordinate 32,199,124 downwards.
ACTTAATAAAACTATAATTATACTAATTCTTTTGCTTTATTGTACATTTGAATTCTGCTCTGAGTATTATTCTTGTTTTGTGATCGATTTGTTATATATGGTATGTAAATATTTTCCTCGTGGAAGTTGTCATTGGAATTTCTTTAATTCAAGAACATCTGTCGTTTGGACATATGTGGCATGTTTAATTCAGCCAAGTACTGTACAGAAGTGAATTCTTCTGGAAGAACAGAATTCACTGTGATGTTACTGATTTCATTGGATTAACAGAGTTTGTTTTGAGGTAACATTGTGGATTTATATTTGCTGTTAATATGCTACAATGAGTTGTGTTTAATCCATTGATGAGTGACAACACAGTCAACTGAATTGTGTTGCTTATTTGTGTTTGTTAACCACTGAACATATGAAACTGATAGAGACACTAATAACTTAAAATTTGGTAGTTGCTTTTCCCTCACACCCGTTGTAATGGTTATACCACCATGGCTCATTCACCAAAGCCTTTCTATCAGAACACTGTATTCACATTAAGACAACTTCACATTAAACTGGGAAAGGTTTGTACCCTGTGTACCATATTTCACAGACCATGACACAATTTTTACTCCTGGAAAGTACTGCATAAAATTCTCCTGCATGTTAACGTTCAAAGGTACATCAGTATGACATTCAGAGCAACTGATCCTGAGATTCCTATGTTCGCTGGAGGGATAACACTGGGTATTATGTGACTCATCCTTGAAGGGAGAGGAAAGAAAGCTTCATTGTTCTGACACTAATTTTTCAGTAGGATGCAGTGATAGTGAGTTTATGGAAAATAAATTTGTTCTAACAGAATGTGTTGTAAGGAGATGAGGATTTTGAATACTGTAGGTTTCAAATTGATTGGTAACAGGGCAGCTGAAAGACATTTTGGTCCACCTCAAGCCAAGAAAATGGTACATGAATAGAAAAGACTAAAGGAAGAATTACAAAACTTGGAGAAGAATAAATGCTCTCACTGTACATGTATTGCAAAATGGCCTAACCTAGAAGCAGAGGTTAGGAACTGGATAACAGACCACAGACACAACAGAATTTCTGTGTCTACAAAAATGATCATTTTTGAAGCAAGAAGATGGGTGCTGGCACATGGCATTAGTGATTTTACTGGGTTGTTGGTGTAGCAGATTTATGAAGAGGCATAGATAATAATGTGTACTTGAACTGGAATAGCAAAAAGGGTGCCAGCCAAGTACAGAATGAAGGATTTACAATTTCAGAATCTTGTACCTTCTCCTAGAAAGAAATATTGTTTTGCAAATTGATCTTAAAATGTGAACAAAATATTTGTTCCCTAAATTTGCTTTCCAAAATCGTGGTGCATGTTATGGTCTGTGAAATATGGTAATGAAGTTACATTCATTTCAACAGGATTATTACTTAAGAACTATGTTTATAATTTTGCAGACTACAATCTGTTGGATCGTCTACAGTTACTGTTATTGCATCAAGCTGTGGTAACACTGTACCCTTCATATTCGGGGGTACTTCCACCACAGGATATAATTGAGACAGTTATAGCACGCAATGGGGATCATGTACAGCAGTTTCCACTTCAGGCTGCTCTGGAGAAAGGAATGGGAGGCGGGTCATACGTTTGGACCAGACTTGTTACCAAGCTTGGCCATTTTTTAGGTAATCATTAGTACCATAAGGATCATCATATGTTTCTTCTGTTGTGTGCACCTACAAGATCTGAAGCCAGTACCTGAATACTCTTTGAGATCTAGGCTGCTACCTTTATTCATTGCCATATCTCTTCTTTTTACCTTGGCACTAAGGAAAGTGGAAAATAAAGCAGAAAGTGCCAGAAAATCCATTGTCATATTTTTAAATACATGAGCTTGACTTCTTGTAGGTGATAAGAAGCTTAACTTCAACACCTTGTAATTATTTATGTTAACTTAGGGACCTCCTCCCCATTTCCACCAGTGGGTCTTTTATACAATTTGTCAAAGACAAGGCTGCATTTCAGTTTTCAGTAATCTAAGATGTTAAGATATTACTTAGATCACTGTGGATATTCAAGACCAAAAGCTTGATAAGCACTGGTTACTGAGGAAGTTAACAGAAGTGATAAAATGAGATGTGCGCTCTTCTGGGATATTACGCGGCGGCGTGTGGTAATTGTTTACCGACATTTCGGGACGTCTGTAAACAATTACTGCATGACGCCATGTAATATCCCAGAAGAGCGCAGATCTCATCAACATCGCGGCGGAAGCCTGAAGTCAAGGTTAGCAGTTATAAACTTTTTTTCTACACTGAATTTTTTTGTAGGCACTTTAGCTGTTAAGTGTTGATGTTATTTTAAGTTCTTATTTGAAATAATTATAAAGTTAGATCATTTCACTGATATAACTGATTAAGACCCAATAAATTGTTGTAATAGATTTTTTTTGTCCATAATAAAGTTTGATGAACAAACAAATGCCAAACAGAATTCAAGATATGATAAAATGTAATGTGCATTCTTGATGTTTTGTTTCCCACTCTCCATTATATTACTGGTCCACTGAGCATGGATAAGGAAGGTTGCCCAACATTGCCTAATGAGGTAGAGTAACAGAGATACTGATGAAATGTGGCGAGTAATCTGAATTAAACAGAAAAATAAAATGTCTTAAGGCTAGGTTTTTTCTGGTATGGGAAAGGGGTTGGAAGCCAAACCATCAGTCTTACAACATATTCTCCAATCCCCTTTTTGCCAGAATCTTATGTTGAAAAAATGAGAGCATGCACCAGTAACAAAAATGAGAGGGATTTTGAGAAGTTAATGAGAAAAAATTACCTTATGACAGATGCAAGAACTTGTAATAAATCAAAATGAATGTACATTTCATTTGTTAATACCACTGTATTGTCCTATATTTAAGATTATTCAATTTAAATAATGATTAGTATGACAGCCAGATTATAAACACCATATATTAAATTATGGATTTCAGTATGTATTAACACATGTAAATCAAAATAAACACTTGACCAAGAGATGTGCGTTTTTTTAACGAGTAGAACGAACAGTAGTTGTGAAGGACATTTATCCGATTGTATTGCTGGATTCATTGGTAAATTTAGTATAGATTTATATGTAATTTCTGTGCACATTTCAGATCATCTTGTAGTGATGCGGAAAGGAGGGTATCCAGTGGCTTTGAACCAGATTACCAGCAGCTGTGCTTCAAAAACTCATGTGGAAGATTTGCAGGTTCCTTCAGATAGCCAAATGTATGTTATTACCATTGATAAGTCTAGTTCTGGTAGCATTAGTGTTAATTGACACTGCTGCAGAAGTACAAAATTGGGAAATGATTTTGTATTCAGATTTAGTGTGTTGAGGAAACTGAATTTTGGTTGGTTTTAGGCAGACCTCTTGACATTGAAGTCTTATTCTCAAGTAATTTTAATTTTATATTACTGGCATGGTAAAAATTATTTCTGGCAGCTTCTTAATGAAATTCTATCCAAAATTCTATTCTCACGCCAACTACACACACACACACACAGGGTGGTGCACAGAATGACCCTCCTCTTATTTTGCCTGTAAAATGCCAATTTTATTGTATGTAAAGTTTGTATTGCATAGGTGAATGCACTGCTTCTGTCAGGGGGCATATAAATACTGTGTTGCTACCAAGAGGATGTATAGCATCAGTTCCTGGGGTGGCAGATGAAGGAAGACTTGGGCAGGGAGTGAACACTGTTCTGTTTTTTGCCAGAATGCTATGCCTTGTTTCAACACAGCAACAGCTGCACACATTTGAGGACATAGCAAGCCTCTTCTCAAGAAACTCTCCCTAGACCTACTTGACAGGATTAATGACTGCTTAGATTTGGGGTGAAAATGATTTAGTATTTTAAGTGTATGTACTGCCAAGAACTTTGATACTATCGAGAGTTACACTGCAATGAAGCCAGGGAAAATCTGCAACAAAAGTTGCTGTGGCCTAAAATGCATGGAGCTTTATGTCCATGTCTGATATATACCTTCATGGTGTGGTGCTTTCCATATTTGTATCTGTTCCTGGCTGTCCTATAATCATGTTTCTCTACAGTAGTACCATGTACCCACAATTTCTTTGCCTGATATGATCCTAACCCCATATTTGCAAATTGTTATCCACACTTCCAGCAGTATTGCATTGTTTCATGCATATTCACTTTTTTTCTGATAAGTTTAAAACATTATGTTTCAGAATTCTAGTACTTTGCATGCCTGCAAGTTCCTATGCTGTCAACTGCCAAAGGTTGCGATCAGTGCCATCCCTAACGCTGCACACCCTGGAAGCTATGGGTTACTCTGTGGTTCCTGTATCCTTGCAGCTTTGGATGAATTTGCCAGATTATGAGAAAATACCATACTTAATGCAGAATATTAAGATCAAGTGTGAACCTCTAGATAGTAATGAAGCCAGTGTTATACATTAGCCATTCAGTATGCAAGTAATTACTCAACAGCCCCAAATTTTATAAATTTGACATGAAGCTCAAAACCCTTGCTTGTGAAAATATGCATCAGGGTTAATGTCATTTTTGCTGTGTCACAATGAAAAGTCACACAAATGCACTAGTTAGGTTGACCATACCTGTCTCTCCATCTGGCCACATGCAACACCTTGAGAATCACCGAACAGATCTTCATGAAATATGATATAGATTTTACTAAAATGTGTCACAACATTCCAATTGTGATTAAAACCAGACAATAACGGATACTTTACATAAGACCTACATGCATTTCTGCATGCTTCTCAAGTATATCGCTTGAGTGTATACAGTAAAACCTCAGTAATTCAAAATCACTTACACAAAAATGACATACACATCAAAGCATATGGTGTTCCCTGGCTTTGGCTTTAAATACAGTATGTTGTGTACTTTATAATGCAGTTAATTTGAAGTACAGTTAAATTTTAATTCAAAGGTATATTATGGTCATTAGATTATCAAAAGTTGAATAATTCAAAATACAGTAGAACTCCAGTGTCCCAGAATCTGATCTCCAGCACTCATAATAGTCCAGCATAAACACTGGCAAGTGTTAGTGAGTGAGCTGTGGTACAAAAAAAATGTATCAGCTGAACCACAGATCAGAGCCTAACAATACTAAGCAGAATAACTGAGTTCATTGCAGTGTCACATGATCTGGAGTCCTCCATTTTATGTTGTGATCAGAAGTGTGCATGTTTGCTCAACTGTTTTTGACTTATAGTTTGAATATTTATACCCATTCAATTGTTATAATGGCATTACAGGTGAATGAAGGTACTTGTGGTAATAAGGTTGTGAAAATAGCATGTAACACTGACATTGACAAAATTAGTGGTTTCAGAGATGCTTCTGATAGTTCAGCACTACATTGGTGGCGCTGGAGTATCTGAAGTCTACTGTATTATATTATTTTCTGGAAATTCACGTAAACATCCATCTTCTGAAAACAGTGAGCACCCCTGCAAGAAAGGCCAATGAAGTCTTCTTTTCAGAAACACTGAATTAAGATCAAAGCTTAAAAGCCGCGAATTCTTGTTTGCTGGATTCCATTTTGATGTAAATTATGTAGTTGGTGTTTATAAAATAAATACAAGATCATCATACTACTTAAGTAAAAAATCAAAGCTTACAGCATAACACCAGGACTTCAACCAAGCATGCAACAGGTTAGGGTCCATTCAGGAGATCATATAATTCAAAACTGCATAATTTAAAGCCAGATATTTTGGTCCTGAGTGCTTCAAACCAATGAGGTTTTACTGTATCACAGCAAAAATGTTTCAAAGCAAAATTTGTAATGAAAACGAAATGTTTCATGTTCATTACATTTTTTCTATACAGGATTTAAAGATAATGAAACAAAAGGAAGTGAATTTAGCAGTTGTAACATACACTATCCATACATCCAGCATGTACAGTTCATACAAAGATTATCAGTTATAAATTAAGTACCTCATGATCTAAGGTGTCAGGTTCAGCTAAATGATAAGTGATATTTATGTAAAATATGACCAATAAAGAAGTTAGTGTCAACCAGAAACTTTCTGATTACATGAAATAAAAATAATTAAGTTTTGTAATAATCACTGTTGTACATTTCAAGGTCTATCATCACTGCTCTTATAGAGTGGAACCCACTAACAAAGTTTCCATGTAATTTTTTCCTGCATAAGGCCATCAAATTACCTGGTCTGAAAAATTTCCCTGTAAGGCTAACACATCTATTTATAAAGTTTTATGTATACCAAATTTCCTCTATGAGAAATGCTATTTTAATGTTGTCAAACAAATACTCTAGTATATAATGCTAGTCCACTACAGATTTCACTTATTTATAAAAGACCATTACAGTTTGGCTTGCACTGACCAGCATGTACCCCTTATCCTTTGCTACCTCTGTACATGGTTATCCATCTTAATTATTTCTGATGGTCTTTATTATGTTTGGTTAATCAAAATATTTGTATCTCATTTATGTCTCATCAGTTTATCTGCCTCCATCTCACTTGCAGACAGAATGTTCTTAAATTTATCAGTGCATCAGCGAATTGAGCATATCATTTTTTTTATTGATGATCTACCCATAGTATGAACTGTGGGCAACATGGGAGCTGCAAAGCCAGGTACAGTTCAGGTCTGAACTCTGCAGGTCTGTTTCTCATTTCATTTCCCCAGCTTTTAGGGCCCTAAATCTCAGTCAATTACTATAAAACTGCCTTCCCAATCAAACACTGGTAACGTTTTTGTTGTCTTGGAAAATGGACCTGGCCTTCTCAAATGTGTTTGGCTACTCCTTTATTCCTTGTTCCATATAGGGTTATTCTCAGAGTTGCTGCGACTTTGGATTCTGGTTACATTTGTGGAAAGCATGAGAAAATTATTCTGAGTGCCTACAGATGGACTACACTCCAGGCCAATGTTATGACTAGCTGGAGGCTTCATTTTGTTTGAAAGGAGCACAGGCATGTTGTTGCCTCTTGTTGAGGAAATTGTACTGCCTTTTCTAGCCATATTGACCTTCAGTGCACTGCAGAACTTCCACACATGAAGGTAAAGTCATCCCTGTCTATGCCATGAAGGCATATAGTGGGGAGTACAGCTACAGCTCCACATACATGCACGACATGGAGGCGAGTGGTCAATTTCACACCCCAGCTTCTTTACCCCCTGGGAAAGAACCCCAGTAACCAATGAACAGGATGCTGGTTAGGCCCCAGAGCTGGTCTGAATGGTTTTGGAGATGAGATCTCTTTCCTTTACCAGGATTTGAGCCATTTTAGTAACTGGTACTCAGAACAAACACTTAAAATACATTTTCACCAATAATTATATCACTAACCAAACCTGAATTTTTTTAAACATCACCATAGCACAGAACAAGAATTGGCCTATTTTTTCACATATCTCTGGTCAGCAGAGAAGTGTAACAGTAATTTGATCGATGGACCCAGAAATGGGCACAAATAGTAAAAATTGAATCCACCAGTACATATGTACCTGAAAACTGTAGAAGCAATTGGTAAAAGTTATTCCCCACTATCAAACATCCAACTTGAGACTGTCAAATAATATACACTAAGATATACACAATGTGATGAAATGGCTTAAGTGATGGTCTTGGTGTTTACACCACACAGTACGAGTTCATTCTGATGTTCCTGAAGAACATGCTGCTTCCATCTTCAGGGCACTGAACTCAGTTCCAGTGGGTTCATCCACCTGAACTTTTGAAAAACTAGAACAAACTCACTACAGTACAAGGTGTAAAAATCCGGAAGGCCCATATTTCCAGGAACATCCTCCATGAAAACCTTCAACTTACGTACATGGCTTCTTTACAGTTAAATGTCCATACCTGCAAATTACTTTCTTTGCAATTGTGTCCCACAGACATTGTTAAAAAACAATCCCCTTTCCTTACAATTATGCTTTGGCAGTGAACAGGATACTCACCAACTGTAATACGATGTCCACTTTTTACTGCTAAAGACTTGCAGACCATAAATATGAATGACAATCAATACAAAGACTGGATTGGTTATACAGGAATAAAACCATTAAAGATAGATGAAAGAGGGCAACTAATTTTCAGTGATGAGCCACTTTCCATTTGTCCAGGCACATTACCTGAGAATTTAGACGAGTAACAATTGCATGCAGTGGCTGAAGATACAAGGGACAATCCCAAGTTCAGTGTCTTTTGTGCCCTATCCCAACAAAAAGTGTTACAGGTCTTCCTATTTTTGCTGAATGCTCAGTAACTGGTACAAAGTACCTAGACATGCTGCAGGAATCCCTCATTACAATTTTTGAACAGGTCCTAATATCATACTCCACCATGAGTTTGAAACTTCTCAGACTGAGTTTTCACAAAATGTATTTGCACAGGCAGCCTGGTCACTTGGCCACCTTGTTCCCCTGACCTTACCACCACTTCAGTTCTAAAGGATGCCATTTGTGTTCCACCACCACTCCTGTCAGAATATTCTGGGAGGATACAACCTACTGCTGCTGCTGCTACTACTACAGTTACAGCTACACCTGCCATGTTTATGAACATGCAAACTAAATTTGAATACAGATGTACGTGCCACAATACTCACGAAACCCTCAATAAACATCTGTAAACTGTCAAGCTAAGTCCCAAGAACTTGATCATATAACCTACCAAAGTATGTTCCATTTTCACTACTGTGCCTCTTATGAGAAACGTTACATTAAACTTGTCCATATTTCACGCGTTTCACAACAAACAACTGTAACTGCTCTAACAAACGTAGTTACAGTAGGACTTTTTCTGTAAAACCGAAGAAACATCCCTGTGCCGAAACTAACGCATTTGGAAATCAAAATAGGAAGGCTACAAATAAAATTTCACAGAAGCAAAATAAATAATACAAAATAGTTACCCTCAGTGTTTACTCCAGTTTTAATAATTTTTTTGTAACGAAATTCTCGAGATAAACTGTGATTTGTCCCTGCAAATGTAATACCAATGATATAAAATTACAAAGTACTTAGTATGACTATATTTATTAAAAGCAGTATTACTAATATGTTTACACAACTTTATTACAGCAGAGTACATACTTAAGTTACTTGTGTGTATATATATATATATAAACAATATAGAAGCTCTATTAATTTTCACATCTGGAATTTATCAGGTGCCATTCATTCTTGGTAAATCAACAACTGTGTATTTTTCATTAAGAGAAACTAAATTAAAATTGCATAGTAACATGTAAGTGCTATTGAATGGCTGCCTACACACTGAAAACGTAAGCTGGTGCTATTAACTCTGAAGTGGAATGTTCAAAAACCGCCCCGGAGGCGAAGAACCAAGTGGAGGGTTGACTCTTTCTGAATGTTGTAATCAGATAAGGTGCGTCCATCCTCCAGCTGCTTGCCAGCAAAGATGAGACGCTGCTGGTCAGGGGGGATACCCTCCTTGTCCTGGATCTTTGCCTTTACATTCTCAATGGTATCTGATGGCTCTACTTCCAAGGTGATCGTCTTCCCTGTCAGGGTCTTTACAAAGATCTGCATCCCACCACGCAAACGCAGTACCAAATGTAAGGTAGACTCTGCACAAAAAAGAAAAAATCTCGGTTCTAGGACATGCAACATTCTGTAAATGATATTAGTTATAAGCTGGTTATAAATGCTGTACTGCCCAAATATACAACTATACTTACACACAACAATACACTCAACAGAAGTCTGTGTCAGGTCTAACCTTTACTTCCTCAGATTCAACTTTCCAGAATTATAACCCATTCAAATCATCTATAATACTTGAACACAGGCATAAAACCAAAGAACTGAGTAAAAATTCATTACTGAAACATGACATGGTAACCAATCTTTTTAACTACCAATTACCTTTTAGTGCCATATGTCAAGCACTGCTGCTGCACAGCACTTGGTTAAACACTAGCGGCGGACAAATTAAAATAACAGGTTCATTGTGACGTACTGTAGTCCTTCCTGAGGGAAGTGCTAACCCTCAACACGCTTCCTGCTTTTTTGGAGTATGAAGAGGGACCCAAAAATAACAGGAATGTAAATGTGGCGCGAACTGGAAGTAGTTGTGCGATGCGCCGCTAGGTGTTGCGAGTCAACACAATACTCTAGCAGTCTGCCGTGTGGCGTCAATCTAGGTTGACTGGTAATGTTGTTGTGGCATTTTTTCTAAGTGCCTGCTAGGAAGTTCGGCGATTTTTATGATGGCTGACAATAAAGAACAAAGAGTGTGCGTGAAGTTTTGTTTGCTGTTAGGGAAATCAGCTGCTGAAACTGTTTTAATGTTGCAAGAAGCTTTTAAGGAAGAAGCTTTAAGTGAGACTCAAGTGTACGAGTGGTATTCACGTTTCAAAGGGAGTGAAATGTCATGTGAGGACCAGCCTAGATCTGGCCGACCTTCAACCAGCCGAAATTATGAAAATCTTGAAAAAGTTCGCAACGCAATCAATGCTGATCGTCGTCGGACCATTGATGAGATTTCAGAGATAACTGGTTTGTCTTGGAGTTCATGTCAGCGAATGTTAACGGATGATTTGAATATGAAACGTGTTTCCGCAAAATTCGTTCCTTGGTTGTTGACAGAGGATCAAAAAAACAATCGTTTGAATGTTTGTTACGATTTAAGGGAACAAGTTGGAAATGACCCACAGATTCTTTCTAAAGTTGTGACCGGAGATGACACTTGGTGCTACGGTTACGACCCAGAAACAAAACAAGCATTGAGCCAATGAAAAACTCCTAATTCTCCAAAACCAAAGAAGGCCCGAAAGGTTCGATCAAATGTTAAGACCATGTTGATTACTAATGGACTTGTGCACAAGGAATTTGTTCCTCCTGGACAAACTGTGAATCAACAATTTTATTTGCAGGTGTTGAAAAGATTACGCAATAGTGTACGGAAAAAACGACCAGAAATGTGGTGCAGCGGTGATTGGTTCCTTCACCACGACAATGCCCCTGCCCACACGGCCTTGTGTGTGCAGCAGGTTTTGGCAAAAAAAAACAACATAACGGTTATCCCTCATCCTCCCTATCCACCCGACCTTGCGCCATGCGACTTTTTCCTGTTCCCTCGTATGAAACGCCACATGAAAGGGAAACGTTTTGCTGATGTCAGCGAAGTGAAAAAAAAAAAACGCTGGAGGTCTTGAACAACATCAGCACTGAAGAGTTCCAGAAATGTTTTCAGCAGTGGGAAAAATGGTACAAGTGTATCGAGGCAAAAGGAGAGTACTCTGAAGGAGACTAGAGTTGTAATAGTATTAAACCTAATAAACCATTTTCAAAAAATACGAGTAATTCCGGTTATTTTTGGGTCCCCCTCGTATACCCTCATTTCATCCAACAACTGTCCACTGCTGTGGTTGAATATACATGATTTAAATCTTTACTGTCTTCTAGTGTGAACTATACTACACAGTGCATCTCTATCACTTATGGAGTGTAGCGAAAAACGAGCTGGCTTACGCAAGGCCAGGCTCCCGAAGCACTGCACCATCATGTCAGCACTGATATGCGACACATGCTGTATGTTGTCCCACACAGAGCAGCTCAGCACATGCTCGAAGAACAGTGGTCACTTGCAACACACTTGCAACGTCAAAAAATCTCACCAAAAGTTTTGAAAAGAACATCCTGCATCAACGTGCCATATAAACAAACAATACACAGGAGAAGCTAGAAAGATTTTGAATGATAGGTTCAGTACTACACAGAAAAAAATAGACATGTTGTTTTCACTAAAGGCTGTTTTTTCAAAGAAATACTAATTCTGAAATCATTCTTTAAACAATTATGGCCTACTAGACCTTTACATTGGAAGCTGTGTAATTACTACTTGTGGGGGACACTGAGAAGTTTATGAACCCACATTCAATGCAAGAGCTGAAAGACAATATTCAGAGAGAAGTTACAGTCATTTCCATACAAGAGCTCCGTCACTGTTCAGCGCATATTTCAGCACGTGGGAGGCCTGTTACAAATTGGATGTCAACACTTGAAGACTCTACGCACTACGACCTCCCACCAAAAGCAGGCTTTGCATGTGATGAAGTTCCTGTAACAGCTGCCAAACTGAGACTGGAGATTAAAAATATGCTCTGAAGAGCAGTAGTGACGACAAACCAAAATCACTTCTCCTTGACAATATATCACAATGACATTCCTAACCACAAACCTCTGTATCGGACACAGCAACAATATTTACCCTTTTGAATATTGTAATCTGAAAGTGTGCGTCCATCTTCCAGCTGCTTGCCAGCAAAAATAAGTCGCTGCTGGTCAGGGGGTATCCCTTCCTTATCCTGGATCTTCGCTTTTACATTCTCAATGGTATCAGATGGCTCCACTTCCAGAGTAATCGTCTTTCCTGTCAGCGTCTTTACAAAGATCTGCATACCACCACGCAGACGGAGAACCAAGTGCAGAGTGGATTCTGTTCAACACATTAATTTAAATTTTAACAATATGAATATCTACTAATGCAAATAACAATAACTAATACTTCACCTGTATTCAATATAATGTCATTCACTTCCAACTCCACACTGCTTTGGACAAGCAGGTATTCTGCATCATTCCACATTCTTTTCAGAAAAAGGAAAGGAGGTAAAATATTTTTCTAAGCCCAAGGGACTCTCGAGGAATGGATTACAACTGTGTACTAGGCAGAATGAATCCAATACGAAAAACTGGAAATGGGTTACTTACAAGAAACAGATTGTAATCAATGAGCAGCTGAATGGAATTATTCTGATGTTGGCCACATATGAATGTGGCAGACCAACATATATGTATATGAACAATTTTTAAGTCTGAGTGAGAGATAGAGAGATAGACAGAGAAATGTTTTGCTTCAGAATGCTGTCCACTGGCAAGATTATATAGTGCTGGTGACAGATGAATGAAATATGGGATGGATCACTGGTGGGACGATGACCAGGAAAAACAAACGCAACTGGACAAAACCTGTCTCAAAACCAATAAGCAAACAATCAGAAAGAAATAAAATGTTTAATGCAGTGCATTTCTTCAAACAGGGCAAATCTTTGGCCCCATCTCTAGTATTTACACCATAAAAATGTGCCTTCCCACAGAGCACTTCAGTGAAGTGATTTTTAGCCCAAAAATAAGTATAAATACATAAATGTGTTGGAACATCCACCATGCTTCCAGAATTTGATCCCACGGCTTTTTTACAGTCCCTAACAAAAAGTTCAAGGAAAACGACCCCCATTTTAAATTACTTGCAGTCATTTAGAGCAATATGACAACATTAGTTAAGCATATATATATTTATAGCGGGCAAGGTGCAAGGGTGAGATACCTTTCTGTATGTTGTAATCAGAAAGTGTGCGACCATCCTCCAATTGTTTGCCAGCAAATATCAGTCGTTGCTGATCAGGAGGGATACCTTCCTTGTCCTGGATCTTAGCCTTTACATTTTCAATGGTATCAGAAGGTTCCACTTCCAGGGTGATTGTCTTCCCTGTCAGTGTCTTCACGAAAATTTGCATACCACCACGCAGACGTAGCACCAAGTGAAGAGTGGATTCTGTATAAAAAACAAAACTTGTGACTGTCGCTCAGGTATCACAAAATTCCATCAATACAACACAAACAGACAAACAAGAAAATACTCTGCCAAAAAACCAATGGACTCTGTAGTTATGAAACGCTGCTGCAAAATACATGATAATGTGTTGTGAGGACTACTACTACTACTAAACCAGTCTTGGTTTACTTTCTTGACATCTCCAATTCTGTCTTGCAAAATCAAAATCAGCACTACCTCCACAATTATCTAAAATACACAACTTAAATTTACATTCATGAGCATGCACTTGTATTTGCATATAAACAAAGTCTAACTACTTACACACAAATTATCATATTATACATGGCAAATCTTAAAAGATGAACATTTTCTTGAAGTTAACTTTGTATGACCTTCATTCAGTGGAAACTCCAATTTAACAGTAAGACATTCCACCAGATTCCTTACATAGGGATTTTAGTGCAAGCCATTCAACTTTATCAAGTAAAACACAACCAATCCAAACCTGCGCAATTCAGCTTAACAGCTTCAATAAACAGTAGTTATCCTCCTTTACCTTTCTGTATATTGTAGTCAGAAAGTGTGCGACCATCTTCCAACTGCTTTCCTGCAAAAATTAAGCGCTGCTGATCAGGAGGAATACCTTCCTTGTCCTGAATTTTTGCTTTCACATTTTCAATGGTGTCAGATGGTTCCACTTCAAGGGTGATGGTTTTTCCAGTCAGAGTCTTCACAAAAATCTGCATACTGTCAACACAAAGTGCAATACTTCAACGAATTCTAGAAGAGGTGCAAAAATCAACTAGAAATGTTTCAAATCTATATTTAATGCTGACATTTACATGACGCAAGAGTAAGTTTACAGTATCACTCCTGTGTTTTCAAGCATAATTACTACTGTGGCAAAGCTAGGGTCATTAACACATTACCTGTTTCTGACTGCAGCCAGAGCACCATTCATTTAAAACCCCACTGCAGAACATTTCCCCTTTCAGACAAAAACAACTGGACAGGACTTTTTTCTCCCAGTTTGTCCATCACAGATTTAGGAAATTTTATCTATTAACCCTCCTGCCTTCCTAGTCTGGATCTCTAAACCTGGAATCAACAACTAAACTTTGGTCTCAAATTTCACTTCAAAAACGTTTTTCCACTCAGGGAAAGAATCATGTCAGTGTCAATGCAATGGTCATGTGGGATTAACTGGTTGGTTCCCCTACTGGTAACTCCATACACCATAAGATCTTTCTTCAAAACGTAAGCATAACATAATACATAAAACTATTGAATTTTCATTATTTCATTACTACTTTCACAACCTGTCATTGTTTATCCTTACAAGTATATCATGTAATTTGCACCTCATCCACTTCCACAGTTTCCAGAGTTCTGTGGGGGCTGAGGAGTTGGGGAGAGGGGGTGGGTTCAAGTGAGGTGGCAGCACAGCATCATTTTCAGTATTTTACTTCATGAGCATAAGGGTTCCATTTACTTATGGTTTCCATATGATGGCTGATTGGTATATACACAATTATTATTGCTCATTTTGTGTATGCCACAAATACAGCATGCTGTACTTGTCATGATTCAGCACAATTAAGCTGTAATCTAACTGGTAACATAACCCATGGACTGCATGTTGGAAGTGACAGTTCAGTGGCATCAATCCTACTTATTGTATGAGCTTTGCACCTGCACAGAGAATGATGAGACTGTTGTTATGTACAGTACTTCGATCTGTATTCTCAAAACAATAAACTTCCAAAAACTTACAACACTTAAATAACCCCACAGCTCATGAGGTTGTTCAAGCATACATCTCAAGAGTTTGAACTTTGGACGAACAGACCAACAAAAGTCATTCCCTGTTGCCTATGCACGTGAAGACAATCATGTGGTCATTTGGGTACACCAGATTTTCTTCTGCCATATGTTTCTATGTCTGCTATTTATGAGCACTTGTGAAAAGCACTTAACCAGTCTAAGTTCCAGTCATGAAGATGTTACAAGTCAAGTGGAAAGTGTGTTAGTATGCACAATGGGGGTGGTTTGTGACCAGCCAGGTAAGTCATCTGAAGTAACGGGGAATATGGGTGAAATGCCTCCAGATATTTTGGTAACAACAATATTCAATTATGTCAGTACCATGTGCACTATTCAAACTCTTTCACCTACTGCACATTGTAATGGGGGCCAGTTGCACCCCAATGGGCACAATCTGCAAGTTCAAAATTTTTACTTGAATAGTAGGGTTCCCTTTCATTCACAACTGCTTCATAACCTTTCTCGTCCACTAAAGGGACTACTAAAAGAAATTTCCTTGGGTGGATTTTTCGGAGTCAATTAGTTGCTTGATATTTATCCCAACTTATCAAGATACGGACTGTCAGTCTGATGGCCGCGGCCAGTTTTTCAATGGCATTTACCCCCATAACATTGAAGACTTTGCCTTAAGTCACTCAAACAATGAGTGCAGGTTTAAGTTTTACTCAATTTCACGTCAAAGTTTCAGAAAGTTTCCTCCCTAAGTCATTATATAAGCAGCTGAAACTGGAAAGATTTGGTCAACAATGCCACACAAGTCTGCTAAGAACCTGTCCTGAATTAAGAAAGCTGCCTCAGTATTCCAACTTCCACAATCTGAAGCCAGGACAGTCAAAAATATTATTACATGAATTGGTCCAGGGCAGTGTTCAAGATTTCTGTTTCAGTGCATGCCACATACTTTTGTACATCTGGATCAGCTATCAATAGTTTACCAAAATGTTACTTGTTCAGATGGCACACAAGCAGTTTGACATCTCTCAGCTACCATCAGTATCTCAGGTGACCATACATAACCCATCGCATCATATACTGACATATGTAATACTGTCTACTACTAACAGTGTTTATCGTAAGTAAAATCACAGTTACATGCACTTAAGGCACCACAGCTGGTGTTTTGTATATGAAGTAACTATTATAGTTGTATCACACAGTACAATGGCCCTAAATAAACTATGCACCTGTATATTTAAAATTATGTCCAGTGGTGACCAGTTTACATGGCAAATGAGTTCTGCACATGTTTACATGTTCTACATCTTTGGTTTAGCCCCAAGAACGATCTAAGGCAGGTTAATAAATTATCTTCTAAACAATGTGCTCAATGTATCCAATTACGTGAAAGACAACCACACAACACTGACGAATAAACTCCACATTACTGATGTAACCATGCACAACCGTCAATACTCACATCGCTCAAGCACTGGACGTTACATCACGCAGCAAGTTACTGCACAACATGGAGGGAGGGGTACTAGGGTGGGGGGCAAGCAGGGGTCCCGCGTCGAGCGTTAATATTTCTGTATCACGCAATACCGCCACTAAAGCAATTTCATATAGCAAAATCTCTACGCTCATGAATTACGCACTCCCGAGGATAATAAAGACATAATACATTCTAAGCTGGGGACATATAATTCTGTCACCAACCATTACAAACGCTATACAAAATGTCCGTCTTTCAAATAAAAAAAATCATTAGGTCATGTCTACGTAAATAACGCTTTGCAATAATATACATATAACTTCACCATGATAAATTCAGAGTATGCTTTCATTAACATCCACGTCCTACATCAACTCTAGGGTTACCCTTCTTTACCTGCTTAATTTCTCACAACAGATGAATTAACTACCGCCTCTGCAACTGTCACACTCCCCACACAGCACTGCGTGTACATTAAGTCTCGACACCGATAGTGACGTATTATTGATCGAATTTGTACTTATAAAATGTACTCATATTTATTATACATATTCATAAGCCTGAACAGTTTCCAGTGTTTGAAGAAAATATGTACCACGGATCAGACACATACGAACAAGATTTTGTTGTTAAATAAACTGAACATAATCAGTCGAGGTTAGAGATTACAAGACTCCAAAGATATGATATACTAGATGATCTGTGGATATGAGTACGATTACCAAGAAGTAGTAGTTGGCGTTGCTTACTTATCGGGGTAGCTTTTGTAGGGTGATGAGAAATTTAGGTCGGGTAGGCAATGGAAACACAGGTCTTCTCAAAGTTGAAATCTTAATGCATAATTATGTTAAGCACAGCCTATAACTCTCCAATGCCGCTAAATCTATACTCGCCAACGGTGTAGGCAGTGATAAATGGGCCCGTGTCACCAGGGCATGGCGCCTCCTCAGGTTGCGGATAGAGGCGGCGGCCTCCAGATGCGAAGGGTAGCTGTGAATGTATTGAATAAGCAGTCGCGGACAGCCGACGAGGGGTGGTCCTCCAACTTGGGGGTTGGGCGAGGAGATAACTTCTCACGGTTAAAACGTAACATGTTACGAAACGGAATAGAGGGCCTCGAACCTGGACAGATCCTTCGGAACGACGTACGCAACGGAAAATGGTCATAGGATTTGTCACGTGGAATGTGAGGAGCCTGGTCAGAGTCACTTAAGGCAGTAGCCATGGAATTTGCAAAGTATACATTCGATTCAGTGGGGGGATAGATGGGACAAAAGGAAGCACTCACTGCATGAGCAAAGGATTCTACTTTTCTCTATGGGAAAGGAAATGAAAACCATCAATTAGGGACATGATATTTTGTACATCAGAGAATTATAGCAGCTAAGAGAGCAGAGTTTGTGATAGGATGTCACGTGTAGTGCTGATGTTGCTGGCAATTTTCTTCTGCACATACATAGGGGGCATGGCCTCAATTCATCATGTTCAGTATGGGGACAGGTGATAAGCTTTTGTGAACATGGTGATGAACCCTCAGGTTCCATAAACAAGCAGGGAATTTCTTGACTGAGCTTCTCCAGAAGGACTCTGCCTCATGGAGTTAGTTACTAGTTGACTTGGCAGACTAGGCAGCATTACTCAGAGGTCTAGGGACAGACCTAAGAGGAAGTATTTTTTTTGTTGCTTTCCAGCCAAGACAAGACGTACAGTAATACTACAAGGCAGGTTTCAGGTTCGCTGCCACAGAGGCAACATTTTTTCATAATTACAAATGTTCTCGTGCTGTGCAAGTTCTTGAAAGATGACACCACAACTGCAATACATTCATGTGCAGTAAAAGAGTGTAAATGGTTTCCTTTGGCTCATGAACATGTCACACACATAAGAAACATGTTCTTTGCGCATCCAATTTCTGCTGGTGAAACTGAAAACAATATATTTGGAATGCTTTCTTTCAGATCATCTTCACCACAAGCATTATTACTATAGACTTCATCCTTTAACACAGGCATGTCAAAATCTGTGTGTGCAGGCTGCAGTAAGCTCATTTATTTCAGGTTGGCATGCAAAATTAAAACAAAACTGGAAATGCATAATACTATAAAATACCAAGACACTGTAAATAAAATTATCATTTTTGGATCCACATGTAAATCTACAAGCAAATGTAAACTGGATTATTCAGCCTGGCACTATTCTAACATCTCACTCTAATCACAGGATTTTACAGACATATGGCACCTTTTACTTGTGCTTTGCTTGTTAGTCTGAGATTTAAAATTTGTGTTTATGCCACCTTCATTATTGGTGACAAATGTGTATCCATTAATCACGATATTTCAGAGCTCTTGTTTCATTTCATACGTGAAAGTAACTTTTCAAACAAGTGTATTACCAAATATCACATACAAGGTGACTCAGACTGCAGTATCCAAGAAGAGGATGATGCCTTCAATGAGGAATGGATTTCACTAGATGCTGAGGATGTAAACTTCATTTCTTGCATATCTGCAGACAATGAGTGCGGCATCTCCAGCACAATAAGTTGTCTGATTGTGAGGTGGCAGGGGCAGTGCAGAAAATATGGAGATGAACACGAGTGCTGAGCATTACTGAAGTGCACAATGATTAAAACACTTAAATTATTCTTTTATGCTCACATCATTGGCAGTTGTGATAAACAGCACATTCAAAACTTGGAATTGGTGCCATTTTTTTTCTGAAACATAAGGTTTCAACTTAACAGTTGCCCATTACAGAACTGTTTCAGAAAAAAAGTGATTTGCACACAGGGATTAAAGTAACTTTTCATTTGTCCATTCTTTGTAGGCCTAAGTGGACAATGTAAAATTTTGATTTTGCTTTATTTTGTTTCTGACACATTTAATGCTTTCTCACAACTGTAATTTCCCTGCATTTATCATTTTTTGCCCTCTTCAGAAACACCGGTTAGAGGTTCCATTGTACATTTCCATTTAAATAATGAAACAACCAGAACAAAAGGAATATCATCACAAACATGAAATGAATGAATACTGGATATCTTAATTTAAATTATACAGAATGCGAGCAGTGTAATGAAAGTGCTGAAATAGTGATTATTAGAATATAACTAATAAAGGTCTATATAACAAAGACTGATAAGCATAGGCATAACTTGGCTAATAACACTGGGGGGGGGGGGGGGGGGGGGGGGCAAAATCAACCGTGGGTATTAGGAACTTTAATTTACAAAGGCATCAAGTTAGAAAGAGGGGGAAGATTGGTTTGAATCAGTCCTTAATACACATACACCCCTTTCCCCCACTCTCACCCCAACCTTTTGTAGCCAAAAAACTATTCTTAGGTAGAAAAATACTGGGGGAGGCATTTGCCCCCCCCCCCCCCCCCCCCCTCTCCAGTTACGCATATGCTGATAAATAATTTTTAAGTTTTAATATTTTGTTTAGTAAATATGCAACCATCATAATGTAGCTGAATTCTTAATGTGAATCAAGAGATGCCTTTCAAGCAAAGAAGCCACTGATGATGATCAGCAGGAATATTCAAAATAAACTGAGTGAATAAATGAATACCATTCACTGATATGGAAATAATATTTTATTGTACTGATGTTTGTTAGTAAATGAACCACACAGAATACAACAATATGGACCACAAGCTGAAGATGGCTGACACAGTTCTGAGTTTGAAGTTACTTTGTAACTGCGTAATTAATATTAGCAAACATCACTGCAGATAGGGATACACCAATAAAATTAATATTAAGGAACTGGAGCTCTTGCAGAAGTTCCACAAAGGCTGTATAAAGGCCATTACTCAGTTTTGGAATCACTGCTCCAGCAGCACACCAATTTTTTTAAAATTTTAATTAGTCCCCAATACCCCACATTACTTGATCAGCCAAATTATGATTACACATAAAAATAATCAATTACTTGTTTTACATAAAATATTTCACTGGACTCAATAAGGCAAGGATGCAAGTTACAGCTTATCCAACAGCTGTACCATTATTCCAAGTGCAAATCCTTAGCAACCGTGTAGGCAGCCACATACATCATCCTGTGCTTGTTAGCTTTAAACACTGCTATTGCCTGGTCTCTTACTTCTTCCCAGTTGTACAAGTCCCTGTAATATTCAACAGTGTGTCACATACATGCTGTGCAACAAGGTCAAGTGCTTACCATTTTCTAAGCTTGGAATCAAAAGTGATGTAAACATACAGCTGACAAAATTTTCAAAATTTAAGAAGACCAACAAAATGCACTTAACTACTCCTTTAATATGTATTAATTAACCCCTACACATGTTTCGGTTTACACAAAACCATCCTCAGGGGGTTCAAAACTACATTTTATCACATCCAAAGTTAATACAGGTTTTGATATTGTGCAATGTCTTGCATGTTATTTACATTCACTATAAAATCAGAATTTAAAACATTTCATATGTTTTAAATTTAAATTTATTCAATCAGGATTTAAGATGGTGCCATTAAATTATTCAAGATTTCAATATTATTATATAATATTAATACAGAGATTTGTGGAGGTGCTCTTCTATGATGCGAGTATTCCAGCCCCTTCATGAGATTCAACCCCAACAACTAACAGACACACAAACAAAGCATGTGGAGACTGATTTGTAATGAGAGTGGTAATGCTGTAACCATGTTCTTTACACTAAAACCAGCACATCATTTGCTGAGATAAATGTACGTAGGACGCCCAGAAAGAAATGCCCCTGCCCCTTTCTTTGGCCAGTAACAAAGCTAGGAATGTGAGATTTTAGACGAAACAAATTTAAAGTTTCCGGCATTTATATATGAAGATGTAAAGATTTCTGACAGACAGCACCACTGCAGCTGCAGCACCTCACAATGGAGTCAGTCAATGATGTGTAGTACAAACAACATGGTGTGATAGAATTCCATGTTGCCAAGAGTCAGCGAGATCCTCGGAGCCTCACAGTCGAACGCAAAAATCAAGGGAAAAGCCATTTCTTCTGAGTTGTTGGCATGTTTTGAAGCTGAGGGAAAGGCCTTCCCATCCCAGATTGTTACAGATGATGAAACCTGGGTCCATCATTTTGAACCACAGACAAGAAGGCAATCCATTGGCACCATCCTCAATCTCCCCCGGGAGAAAAAATTAAAAAAGTATCTGTCATCAGGCAAGGTCATGATCACAGTCTTCTGGGACTGTGAAGGAGTGATTCTTGTGGATGCGATGCTGAGACAGGAGAACATGATCACAGTCTTCTGGGACTGTGAAGGTGTGATTCTTGTGGATGCAATGCTGAGAGGGGAGACAACTCGGACACCTACATCAGGACACTGACAGAACTCACAAAGTGTTTCAAACGAGTTTGGCCTCACAAGAAAACGATAGAAATCCTGCTTCAGCATGACAATGCAAGGCTGCACATAAGACCTAGGACTCTGGAAGCCATCACAAAATTTGGTTGGACAGTGTTAACCCCATCCACCCTACAGCACCGATCTAGCACCCTCAGATTTCCACCTATTTGGAGCCCTGAAGGATGCAATCCATGGTAAGAGGTTTCAACTGATGAAGATGTGATTCGCACAGTGAGAACTTGGCTACGTGAACAGGACAAAGCTTGGTATTGACAAGGCATACATACACACACTTGTTCCTTGTTGCACTTGTTGTTTGCACAAGGCCATACAGTGGGCTGAGACTTTGTGGTAAAATAAGGTATGGAGTCAAACCATCACTCTTCATAATGTGTGATTTTCATTATCTAGGAATAAAATTTACTGAAAAAAAATATGGGGCATTACGTTCTGGGAAACCCTCATACATTCATAATAGAATATAACTCTAACCCAATGCTCTCAGCAAAGGCTAGGCAATATAGTTATGCTTATCAGTAAATAAGTCCTTCACAACCACATGCTGTGATTTGTGGCCAGCTTCTTTCAGTCTTAGAATAACTGTACATTTATGCCCAGAAAAGGTGGTGGTTAACATACAGTGTTCATTTGAAAGTAAAACACATGCCAACTGCTATATATAACTTTTGGTTTTTGACTCAGAAAATTTTAAGCACTTAATTTTCCTCGCACAGAACATAAAAGTATCATGTGTCAAAGACAAGTACCTGATATCAGAATTAACGTAAAGGTACACTACAAAGATAATAATGTAATAATTATGTAACACTGAACTTGTCTACAAGCTGAAGTTTTATTCAGATTTGTTCAATGAGTAAAATTAAGAAAAGCTTACTGCAACTTGATTAACAACTTGTACTATATAAAGCTCACCTGTACAGAGGTCGAATATATTTCATGCGACCTTGTTCAACAACAAAATCTAGTGCACGATCCACCTGTTCTTTCCATCTGCCCTTGATGCCTAATCGAAGCCACCTGCATGAAGTTTCATCACAAATGACTGTACCATATTTACAAATTCAACAGACATAGAAAACAGAACCTAATGGACTATGGACCTGGACACACTAATGGAAGGCAACATCAGACACAATGACATTCATAAGTCAAATAAAAACCAACAGTCTGTCAACACAACATACATTGTAAACAAAATAAACAGCCAAATGTTTCGGCTACATTAATAGCCATCATAAGGCTGTACAGAAGATAATAAAAGGTCTCGACATACAACTGCAATGTTTTGCAGTTTTATATACTGTACATAAAGAGACTTGGATAAGAGTGCCACAGTACAAGAGAGGCAGTTATGTGAAAACAGAGATGACATAGAATAACCCAAACTGGTGGAAACATCAATGGTTGTTCCTGATGCACAGGTGTGGTTCTTTATGTAGCATGACTTAACTGACCAACTGTCATCACAACAAAAAAAGTTCTGAAAGTAACCATTA
Organism: Reticulitermes speratus; assembly: GCA_021186555.1. NCBI lineage: Eukaryota > Metazoa > Arthropoda > Insecta > Blattodea > Rhinotermitidae > Reticulitermes > Reticulitermes speratus. The sequence goes on along the minus strand of JAJKFL010000001.1, from coordinate 32,175,371 downwards.
CTACAAACTGTATTTCCACATTCTACCATCTCAAGGCTTACTTAGTAATACCACACTAAAAACTGGTAATAATGGAACAGAAAAGGGTTTTCATGAACAGTAAAAAGAAGAAATCACCATCCATTTCATCCACACTGTACATATTATCAATCAGAACTTCATGTAAGGTCCATGACTTTGATTTGGTGAATTTTTCTCTTTCTCAACTAACCTACATTCATAATTTTACGTTTCAGACTTCCCTTGTACGTACCTGAAACGTATCTCACAACTGACGACAGAATTAAAGTTGTATGCGTTTTCCATAGCTTGTAGCTTGGCAACAGACAAAGGTTTCTCCTCCAGTAGCTGAGCCAGAAATTCTTCCACCTGCTGTGAACTCATGTCCTTTATGTCCTCAGGTTTAAAGGGACAGGCACCATCTGGCACTGCAGCCCATTCCACCCATTTAATACGCAAATCTGAGCATACTTTTTCTAATGAGTTGTCATACCTACAAAGAGTGACACAATTTCTTCATGCCAGACCTTTCCCAAATGCAACATCCCTAACTGAAGTTCAGCAACAAAAAACAATATGGAATACTCAGACAGCAACAGAAGTTAACAATGAAGGCATGACAGTAATTATTCATGAATAATAAATAAATAATAACACATGACCTGCCATAGTTAAAGACAATAGTACAAAATATTTGATTGTTAGCAAATTTTCATTTCCAGACTCTAGGCTTTTTACAGTACTGAAGGTCTGACTTCTAGTACGTGCACCTATTATTACTTAGCTACACATAAGAAGCCAGGGTAGCACACTCAGTATAGTGAACAGGCTAGAGGTTAGACAGTCCGGGGTTTGAATCCTAGCAGGGAAATGTGATGTACCTCGTCTCCAAAATGCCCAGACCAGCGCTCACCCAGCCTCCTATTCAATGGTTACCGCAGGTAAAGTGGCCAAGGTGTGAGGCTGACTATTCACCTCCATCTAGTGCTGAGGTTAAGAATGAGCACAGCTATGCCTTCACCCGCGTATATGCCTTTGTAACGTGTACGGGGACAACCATACCTTTTTACTTTCTATTTCATTAGTGATGTGACTGTCCTCATGGCAAAACATGCTAAATTTAGTCCAGGGGTAGTACTATATTTAATGTGTGTTTCCATTTGAAATTACTCTCACTCTGTAAGTCAAGAAAATTAGTTGTTCTTGCTTCAATTTATTTATCCTCATACCCTACAGTTAAAGCACCTCAAGTACTGTTGTCAGTACATAATATTATGAAATTTGTTTTCTTAAAACATAACGCACGTTTATCAGCTTTAACCCATCTGATCAAGACAGTAAAGACACAACTCATGTCATTTTTTAAAATGGTCAATATCTGGATTTGAAGTAACAATACTAGTATCATCTTCAAATATTTAGATTTGGATAGCTGAGTGGTAGGTATGTACAAGGCATTGGTACAATGACAAATGACTGTGAGAAGATGCACTTTGAGATAAACCTGGACAGTGCCACTGTGCCCACCAAAGATTGCATATGGGTAGTCATCAGTGAACCCAGACTTATACTGTCACAATCCAGCATCTAACTGCCTGAGCTATTAACTATTAACATAAAACATTGTTTCATCTTCCAACAACCAACCACCACGGCTGTCACCACCATCACTACATGGCTGACAATTCATATTTAATAACTATGATTCATTAAAGGTCTCCATAAAAAATGTAACCAAACTCTGACAAACAACTTACTAGATGAAGTAATGTTAATAATGTAAACATGGTATGCTCTCAACAAATTATATTTAACATTGCACATAATGCATATAAATTTAACAAAATATACTTTACCTTGATTTCAGGCTTCCACTGTGATGTTGATAAGATCTGCCCTCTTCTGGGATATTTTGCGGCATCGTGCAGTAATTATTTCTTTTCTTCTTGAACTTCTTGACCCTTGAAGATGGGACTGATACATTGTCCCAAAACATCAGTAAATAATTACCACACAAGGCTGTGTAATATCCCAGAAGGGCACAGACCTTAAATACACTTTACATCTACCCATCTGCATTAACATTACAAATTTATGTTTACAGTATTTTAATTTGTGCTACATCGGCAAACTCTCTGACATTAATGTCGCATGAGAAGTTTGTATAATGTCTGCATGTACATGTTTCAGCACACAGCCTTAATGAGCAGAGTTTTATACTGGACCCTGAAAAATATTAACATACAGGCAGTCCTCATTTAGCATTGCTCCACTTTAATGTTCACAAAATTCAGAGACCAAAGCTTCAATGACCGTTGCCGACACTGCAATTAACGTTTTTGCTGGCTGCTGGCTAGATCTTAAATGGCCAGACTTCCAGAAGAGTAGGGGCCTCTACTAATATTCTGTTAGGAGTAATTACTACAATGTCTTCCTGAAGTAATAAGCATGAGCAGCATGTTATAGCAACACCAACTGCTTCAGTACAGTAACAAAATTTTAAAAATATTAAAAACGAGATATAACCAGATTACAAAAAACATCCTTATAGAATGAAAAATAATGAGTAAAATCTGAAACCAAGGAATTAGGCAAGACATGAATGTAGGAAACACAAGATAATTTGGTAAAATTAATGATAAAGTGGGATGGACACCAGTTATGCATGAATGACAAAAGGATCCTTTTCACACCATAAAAAAATGAAGATAATTAAATGACCGCTGGTGAGAACAAGGATGTACCAGAACAGGAGTGACAGATGAAGGCTGTTGGGAAGCAGTGGATGCAAATACAAGAGGAGAACTTGTGGGAGAATACAGATGAATGGAGAAGGCTTTACTGTAAACAGTGTAATTAAAACTACATTCTTGTTAAAAGAGACAAATTTTGTAGTTCTATTCTATTCTATTCTATTCTATTCTATTCTATTCTATTCCCAAGTTTTGTCACACTTGTCACTTTTATCTTCTGAGAGGTACAACGATAAAACTTACTGTCACTTACTTGGGAATGACAGGTGGCATACCAGGTTTGAACAACCATTCATTCCAGTCCACCTCCTTCAGTTTGTTGTTGTTTGGAAAGTATTCGTACAAAAATTTCTTAAAATCATCTGTGTCTATTGAAGTGTACTTAAATTTGTTTATGTACGCCCTCAGGAATGGATCAAATGCCTCTGAAAAAAGTTAAAACTACTATGTTAGAACAATTAAGTTTAAAGTACTCTTCACTGGCACAGTGTACTGTGATTCTAAAGAATTAATTTCTTTGTAAGTGACTGCTTAAAGTTCAAAACCTCTCTGCATTTTATGATGACAGTTTGAATCGAGAAAAGTGTGATGACATATCCACATCCAAACACATACCACATTCCACGATCTTATACTTTTCTAGCCACCACAGTTTAAATACTCCATGTACAGAAAATGTTTTGAACAAGAACTGAAGACATATTCGTAAATGTTTTGCAACATCTCCTTGAAATAAAAATGACCATTCAGAGTATTGTACTAATAAAAAAATACAAAAATTGTAACATTATCCAAAAATATTTTATACATGTCACATTATTTCTTCCTATCCAAAAAAATAACTGAAATGTAAAAATTTTTCAAAGAAAATTTCCACAAAATCTCTGTTAACCTACAACACCTGATGCACGTGACACTCCCATCTTGCAGTTTTATATGACCTATGACAGGAGTCAAAAAGAACCTTATCCCACAGAAGTTCGGCAACATGTTAAACTGTCCTTGTAATTTGTATGGTGCACAGGGCCACAAACCCAGACAGCTAATATAAACAACTTTAAATGTTTAAGGGACACACAATACAAACGTTAGACATCCTTTGGAATGGTGAATTGCATCACAATGACATGGCATTAAAAACAAACTACTTATCAGGGATAGAATGGGAATGTCAGTGGGGCACAGACAAACCGAAATCAAACATGTTCTGAAAAGAGATATTTTGCACAAAAGAACTTGGGACACTGGTATATGAGAGAGAATAAAAGTTAAATTGTAATCTAAAATTATGAAGATAATGCACCAAGATGGGGGCAGCATCCAATACCATGCTGTGTTTAACTCTATTACAAATATCTGTCAGTCACACTAATGTGTACCACTGAATTAGGACAGAAACACATCAACATTCAAGTCCAGCATCATAACAGTGTTCTAAACAGGGGATATGTTTCTTCACAGCCCCTAAAAAGGGCAACAGTACACACACTTAAAGCTTAAATACATAAATTTGTATTCCTTTATATTCAGTGACATAGTGAGGGAACTCATATCTTGGAAAATATGTGTTCAAATGAAATCCATTTGGAGATTGAGGATTCGCATCTTCTGGGACGTGATGCTGTGTTGTTGGGCAAGTGGTTCCGGACACTTTGAAAGATCACAGAGCTTTCATCTTCTCAAGGGTCATGCAGTCCAAGAATACCCAACACTACCATCTGCAGCCATCCAGAAATCAGTACCACTATTCTGTATAATACCACATTTCTTCCAATGTTGGCTATTCTTCTTGAATGGCTTGATCCTTGAAGATGAAGGCACTATAATACTTCAAAACATTAAGTGTGACCCTTTCAACAACACAGTGTTACAATCCTGAAAACCTGAATCCTCAGCAACGCTGCTATGATGACGTCAAACCTCACATCTGGAGATTATTCTGGTTTAAAGAGGAAGGCATCCCTTTGACACAAAAAATGATGGACCCCTCTGCAAAGAACCCCTGGGATGCTGCTGGTACCACTGCAGTCTCGACAATTGTATCTGACCCAACATCACTAACCACGTACACTACAACTGCGGAACCCTCAGAGATCTTTGTAACACCATCAAGATAAAATATCTTGGCATGCTCATCAGGGGTATCACTGTGTTGTACAACACCCATCCCCACATGGCCTACACCAGTGGTTCCCAAACTTTTTCGGTCCACCACCCCCTTGGTTCCATATACACACCCACAGCGCCCCCCTACCTTTTTTAAAAAACATAAATGCGCTTTTGTTTCAAATTTTATTTTATATTTAAAAAAATTGTTTAAATAAAATTATAGAGTTAAACTTAATGTTTTATGTGTTAATTAGTAAATTAAAATTTATTATATTTTTTATGATTAACAATAATTCATCTAGCAACAGCTTATTAAAAAAATAATATGTGCTTGAATAAGATTCATAAATTAAAACACTAAGAAATTTAGTTCATTTTTTATTTTTAACACAAAAATTACTTTATTTGAATTTTATTATAAAAATAAATGCACTACTTGTCTACTAGCGCCCCCTGTGATAATAACAGCGCTTCCTTCCACCTCTCATACCTATTAGCGCCCACTTTGGGAACCACTGGCCTACACCGTCCAAGTCACTGAACTCCATATGCTAGAAAGTGTTGGACCATCTGCCATACAGCCTTGGACTTTCACCACATGACTTCCACATGTCCAGCCTCCTCAAGAAAGTGCTAACTACCACAAATTCAGGTCAGACACAGACTTCAATGCTACAGTGAATCTGGCATCAGTGTGGGAATTGCAGAGGGAATCCAACTGGTATGTCAAGGGTGCCTATCTCAATGCCCATTTTTAACAGCCCCTACTCCTTTACCCAGAACAATCACTGACAGACTGTATTTAAAAAATCTCATATTTAGGTATAATTGTATAAAATCAGAGCTTATGTTAAATGCTATGATTATCACTTATGAAGTATGATATCCCACTGTTCAGTACATCACTGCAGTTCTACAGAAACAAATTATATCACTGTTAATGGTAACAGAACTGCAGATGAGTGTCAACTTCTATCACAAACATGAATAGTACAGGGTTCGTATGTGTATACATACATGCATACAGTGTTCTGTGACTAGTTGGCCAAACTTCAGAAGCATGCTCTAGGGGCCATTACCAGCAACAAAATTCTATAAACTGTAGACCAGTTTCATGCCATCGTTCATTTAATGGAGCTGTAACTTTGATCAAGCTGATTGCTGGTGTAACAAGCTGGCACAACTGTCAATGTACAATTCTCAGCCGACATGTAAGTCTCAGCTAGTGTGGTTGTTTTGCTGCACAGAAGATTATTTGAAATGTATAACACATTTACAACTGCAGATTATGTCATCATGCATTTTGTACATGGATGGCGCAAAGCAAATGGCAGCACCACTGCAATACAATACCAGTGATGACAGCCAGGTCATAGAGTTCCACACTGAAACTCATTTCAGAGTGTACACAGAATTTTGAGGGAGACTGGTTCCTTCCCACAAGTGAGTGCAGAGTGTGGGCAACCATGGCTTGGAGAAGAAATTCTGAATAGAGTGCAGTAAAGCCCTTCCATTAAAACTGGTATTGTACTGACACAAATACAGAGGATTTTTCATGATAATGGTTTTTATCTGTATCAACTCCAGAGTACAAACCATTTGCTAGATCATGACAGCCATGTACAATTCTGTAAATGGCTGCATCACAGCTACAAACTCTGACTACATCCTGTTCTTGGTATTAACAGCGCATGAATTATCACACTCTGTTGCAGCAAAATCCACAGGTAGTAGTGCAATTAAATTATTTCAAATGACCCTAATTGTTGTTTATTTCCCACTGGACTGCTTACACTATACAGCACACCCACTTACATACCAACTTGTTCCCACCACACTAATTACTGGAGGGTCTGTAAGGTTTGTAAGTTTTGACTCAACTGAATTTGTCATGTGGATTTCTTTCATAAATATTCTACATACAACTGCTACAAGAAATGTCACCATAAATTCAAATGAAAATTTCCACATGCGCCAGTTCCATACCAGAAAACAATTTACAAATAAATAAAAATATTATGAATAAAACATTACATTTTTGACAGGAAAAGAACATGCAAGAGAAATGTGCTGAGGAGAAACTGGATGAAACTGGTGCTAAAGTGGACATCCACAAGAAAATCTTTGGACCAACTTGTACAACAGGTGTGTCTACATCATCAACACCAAAAAATGCAACAAAACTGCAGCATTTGCATACACATAGAACAAGTATGATTCACAACACCTACAATTCAGATAATAAAGTTGAAATGAATTTTGAAAACTGGTATCCATACCTTGAGGAGGGGGGCAGGGGGTGCATACTGGAGAAACTGACCCCATACTCATGCTTCATCATGGAACTTGGTTCTATCCCAGTGCATTAGTGAACAGTGAACTTTCAGAATAACAAGTACTGGTATGGAAAAAATCCCACAGTAATCCATCAGCCATTTTCAGTACCTCTGAATATGCTGAGTACAAATCTTAATATTAACTACGATGGATTAAACTAAAAAATTGTCGAAGAGCGGCGATGCATGGGGTCATTTACAATTCCCCTTTACAAAGTAATTTTCAACAGAGGTTGCTGTGGAATTCTAGAAAACTACTCACTTGGATCACATTTTATTTAGAAATAATTACAGTGACTTTCTAGAAAATGTAATGCTGCTTTATTCAGAGAATGTGCCACTTGCAACAGGAGGACAAATATGGATACAAAACAATGAAGCACTTCCACATTTTGGCAGAGAGGTTATGGACACCTGAACAAAAACTATCAAGGAAGATAGAATAGAAGAGATGAACCAATGGCATGGCCACCTCAAACACCCCAGTAAAACCTCTCATGATTGCTTGCTGTGGGGTTTCACAAAGCCTGATGTATAATGGAATGGTAGGCCAGAAATAAGGCAGCAGATGGCACAATGCATAACTGAAGTTGCTGCTGACATAAGAAACTAAATGGAACGCAGTGGAACACTCAATGGAGCAATGTCTGGCAACATGCATGCAGTCACTTAAAAAATTTTTAAATTTAAATCATTACAAACAAACATTAATGTAAAACAGATTCTGAATTCAATGCTACCAATCCACTAGGTATTAACTTGATAATGGCATCAAATCTACGTGTGGTTTATACACTTTTCACTCCAAATTACCTCTAGAACATACACCTGAAGTCTGACCAACTCACCACACAGCAGCATCATGTGTGTGTGTTGTGCAGAACATAAGATGAATTCTGTTCTGAACAGCAATACAGTATTGATTTTATCTTATTTCAGTGTATACTAACCACAAGCAACAGTGCACATCCCAATTTGAATCCTATGCTTGTCACTCTCAGAAGAGCTCTGTGATGTAGGAAATATTTGAACACCCTGTTCATTCCAATAAAACAGCTCACCTGGTACGTAAGAGCCCTACCAAAAGGCTCGACACTGAATGCGTTAAAAACTCACAATTATACAACATTTGAAATATTTTTAAAAACAGTTAAATACTTGAATTACCTGCTCCTCCAACAAGTTCTTCCAGATGGAACAGAAGAATGTAACCTTTCTCATAAGGGATTGCAGAAAATGCATCATCAGGAGAAATTCCTTTCAAGTCCACCACCAGACATGTCAGCGGATTGTTTTTGCCAAGATGTTCGATCTGTTCATAATCAAGTATTGAGTTCAGAAGTCTGAAGACAGATTAACTAACAACAGAAATCATAAAGCAATCAGTAACATAACATAAAGCACCTACTAATTTATACAACTGGTTGTTGTTGTTGGGTTGTTGTTGTTGGTGTGTGTGGTTTTTTTTTCCCCCCCCCTATGGCTCGACAGCCCTATATGGGCCTGGGCCTCCTCGTTTCGTCGAGGTTTCATGATCACACACATTAGACACACCACAGTCGGTAGGACTCCTCTGGACGAGTGATCAGCCCGTCGCAGAGACCTCTATCTGACAACACACAACACTCACAAGAGACAGACATCCATGCCCCAGGTGGGATTCGAACCCACGATCCTAGTAAGCGAGCGGCCGAAGACCCACGCCTTAGACCGCACGGCCACTGGGATCGGCACAACTGGTTGTACCCGTACGAATAATTCGCACGTAGAAACAACAAAAGATTTAATCAACAAAGATTTATTTATATATTTGAAACCTCAAAGCACTTCTCGATATATGATGTCTGACATTATCAATCTATCATTTTCTATGTGTTGTTGATGCCCTTCAACAACTGCAGCAGCGACATTGTCATATGAAAAGGCTCAGGCAAATGCCATATAAGGCTGGCCATGGGGGGGGGGGGGGGGGGGGGGGGGGGGGGGTGAGAGAGGTAATGGTAGATATTCCAGCATAATTAAACATTTGTCCTTCAGCCTTACCAATTGTCACAGCAAATGCAACTTTGATCGGAAATTGTGTTCTACACAGCTTGAAGAAAATGGTAGGATCTGATGGACATAACTTAATCATGGGTATAAGGATAGTTTTTCTAAGAGCCAATAAATTCCACTGACAGGCAGTCACAATTACTACCTGTATGCAGTGCTTGTGCAAGCCTTTTACAATAATGTGCTGCCACCACCAGAGGCCAAGGGAAGCCGACATATTTCATGCACTTCCCTCGGTCTCTGGTGGAGGCAGCACTGTCTATTTCTAACGTTAATCTTTATTGTTAAAAACAATGTTTTGGGAAGGAATTAATAAAAATAAAGGCGACAGCCATCTATGGTGAATCATATGCTTTCTAAAAATGTCCATCTCCAAAAGATCCATTTGATAGTTCATTAGATCATATGTTGTAAACAAAAAGTTACCATAATAATATACAGTGAAACCTCTATCCATCGTTTTTCAGGGGACCGGAAAATTTGAACGATACATACGGGAAATGATAGTACCGGGAAACCATTAAAAATTATAGATAAGAACAATTTAATGATAATTATTACTTCTTGCTGAGAAAATCTTTCATTGACGTTTGTTTTGAGCAAACTTTACTCCTCCTCAATTCAAAGTACGATTTTTCAAGGCCCAGAACACTTTCACGACCACTGTCACTCGTGCTGTGCGCATACAAGAAAGATCTTACTTCCATAAGCGCTTCATGCGTCTCAGCAAAGATCGCCAGCTTCTTCTCCTTCTTCCCGCTCCACACTCCCGGATGTCACGAGGCTCACGCACAGCTCCTGCACTGCTTCTACACCACAGGTTGCCACGTGACTGTCTACAGAGACGTAGTCCTCGAATTTATCTTTGTTCATGCCACTGAACTTTTACCAGTCTTGGCGGAAATCGTCGTCATCGTTGGTCAATACGACGTCACTATCGCCTGAAGATTGTCCCTGCACGTAACCACTTTCCGAAAACAATTTTCGATTGTCTGCTGGGTTACTTCTTGCAAGGCTGCCACAGTGTAGTGCAAAGCTTCCAACACGTTTATCTTCTTTTTCGTATCTTTGCCTGCATCCATTAAGCAAACAGCTGTTTGCACGAGGCGTTTTCTATAAAGCTGCTTATAACAGTTTATTACCCCTAAATCAAGGGGCTGGAGCACACTTGTACAATTTGCCGGGTACCGTATGACTTTTACATTTCTTAGAAACGATGTATCCTTTGGATGTGCGGCACAATTGTCCACAAAGAGGAGAATGTTCCTGTTTTGTGCACCATACTTGCGTCTAATGAACGCAGAAATGAAGAAAAAATGTCTGTGGTCATCCACGCTTTATTGTTCGCGTGGTACTTGGTGGGTAATTTTTTTACATTCTTGAAACATCGCGGTTTCGGAGATTTTCCGATAACAATCGGCACTTGTTAGTCAGTTCCATCACTGTTAACACAAAGTAAAACAGTAAGTCTGTCTTTACAGTTTTTCCCTCCATGACAAGACTCTCCTTTGAGAGCCAAGGTTCTATCAGGAAGCACATTGTAGAAGAGCCCCGTCTCATCCGCGTTGTAAATATCACGTTGTTCGTAGCCCTCCAACAAAGATGGCAGTCTTTCCAGCCACGCTTCCGTGCTTTCACTGTCCACTGCCGCACTTTCTCCGACTAACTTCTTGTATACTAGGCCATGCCGGTCCTTAAACCTCGCTAAACCATCGCTTCAAATTAAAAAAAAAACTATCAGTGCGGGAAAATGTTGCGTCAGGACCGTGATTTTTCAACTATTGGTGCGGGAAAACGACAGTTCGAGGAACAATGGAGGCGGGAAAAAATAGTGTTATTTATATGGGGCTAATTTCGGGACCAAATAAGGCAGACGATACATGCGGGCGAACGACGGTAACGGGAATGATGGATAGAGGTTTCACTGTATATGATGATGATGTTCAGGCATAGTATGGACAACTGATATAAATGAACATACTTTTCTTCTGGTAGTCTACATTATGATGCTACTGGTAACTCAGTACCATCAAGTGACAGAATGGTAACAAAATGAAAAGGATTCAGAAGTAGCTATGACCTAATTTAGGTATTATGCTGGCACTTGCCTGGAGGAACTGTGGAAAGCCACAAAATACCTAGCTCAGGATAGCCTATGACCTGGTTGAGATCTGAACCAGGTGCCTTCCCAGGTACATGTACAAGTCTAGGAGTGTCATTTGGTATATCCAGGACAATGTGTAAAAAATTCAACACATTTCATGCAAATCCATGCACACACTTGGGCAGTGAGTGCTATTCACTGTAACCATCTATCACACATGTTTAAATTTGACAAATATTCATTCCATCGCTGGCTTTCTCTTTCTCCTACCTCATAACAAAATAATACTGACAACAGTCAGTTTATCTGCCATGACACTGCAGACAGCTGCCTTACTGGATTATAGAACTCTCATGCTGATTCCATGTTGTCACAATATGACAAATGTGCAAGTTCAGGATGGAGAAGAGGGATCAGTGAATAAGCTAACTAGCAGAAGTGAACAGTTAATGAGGGTTAGATCATGTACTCAGGTGCTGGGACGCTTGACACAAGACATGACAATTCTTCAGCATGAGTCACTTTTGACAGCAATCTCCAAATTGAATTAATTAAGGTGGACTTTCAAGACAATGGTGTTTGGAATGTTGGAAATTCATGTACAATCATAAGGCAGCAACTGGTGGTCCCAATTACCTAAACAGCTATGTTATATACAGCAAAATATCAGTGTCTGCAACTGTACCACTTAGCAAATTAAATCAGAGAAAACAACAGACATTCTTTCTCAAAAGGGCATAAAAAGACACATTTTACACTGCCAATTTGTCATTCATGTCAACAAAATTTACAGAACAGACTTTAGTAAGGGCAGCCAACCCCAGTTGGGATATGAACTGAACATATCCAAAATACACAAGAGGTAGCCTGAATCAATAAGCCACAGAGTTAAATGAGGAACAACAGCACTTACCGCAGCTCTAAGTTCCTTTAGTCCGCCAATTGCTGACAAATGTCGAGCCTTTTCTCCATGCAATTTTCCCAAAATCTTATCCTCCACAAATCGTGTGAAGCCTTCATTAAGCCAGAAATGTTCAAAGTTCCGATTAGTAACCAAATTTCCAGTCCAGCTGTGGCTGATTTCATGAACCACTACAGAAGCTAAAGACCTATCTCCTGCCTGTAGAAACAATACCAGTTTACAGTACAAGGCATTCAAATTCACAACCTTACATATTGTGATACAAACAGTATCACAGAAATAATACAAGCTGTTACAGCAGCCATTAACATATTAATAGCCAGCAGGAAAATTCTTGTTTCTGCAGCTCCCACACTAGCCAACAGCATTTCAGGAAACTAGTTTCTGTGCCATGCCAGATTTGGAATCTTGAAGCTGGATTTATTTTGAACAGGGTCAGTAGCTGATGGTTCATCAAAAAGTAAAGGTAGTTTATCTCCAGCCAACATATCAGCCATCATGAAAAACAGAAAATTATCTCAGCAGTTAAATGATAATAATGAAAGAGAAAATTTATGGAAGAAAAAAGTTTTCACTGATGTTTCACAGGATCTCGCTGTCTGTTATGAAGTCATACATTTATATATATACACACACACACCATATACAAATTTAAGGCAATATAAATCAAAATGTCATTACTTTTAAATCTAATACAGAGTTCATACAGTGGCCAAGTTCCTGTAAATACATATACATACACATACACACACACACACACACACAAAGTACAGTAACACAACAGACCCAGCCTCACAATTTATGAAATCAGATGAGAATCTTTTATACATATCTGACTGTAGCCCCTATCTTTAGTAATAAGGTATACTCTAATTACATGCACCAATACACCCCTCCTGCAGTCTATGCAAAATATGCATTCCTGAAGACTGACATACAAACCATAATCCTAAACCAAAACTGATTTTCCCATAAGGAAAGTATCAAAATGAAGAGAAGCATTTCAAATGATCAAAGAAACATACAATTTGATCATTAGTTAACTGAGTAAACAACAATACAAAATGATAATTAGCTTTATTTAGTACATAAATACAGTAAATCTTGCTTAAGACGTTCATACATGACACATTTTCCTGCTTAAGTCATCTGCACTTCGCTGTTCATCACAATACGCATAAGCTACGTGTATTTGTTTACTAGTCACAAAGTTCCCACTTAATAAGATCTCCCACCTAAACTGTCCACTTGCAGAACCAAAAGCTGTAATTCAATATTATATTACTTTGCATAATTCAGGCACTATGTTTTTTTTTAAATATTTCACTCCAAAACTGGAATGCATAAATTACATGAAGAAATATAGCACACTGTGTATGGTAGGTACCAAATTTTCAGGGTTCTGTATATCATACTTTGGGAAGTTCTTTCAGTATTCTGCCAGTCAGCTGGTGATTCAAATCCACACCAGTTTTTAAAAAAGGCTGGGCTTAGCAAGAAGCAGGTACTGAATGTGTTAACAAAAAGAAGTTCCATCTGTAACAATGAAAGACATTAAATACATATTACCAACAAGTTACTGAAATCTAACATACTTACCAACAGAGTTGGAGTAACAAACGTAAGACAAGGATTCTCCATTCCTCCATAAGGAAAAGAGGGTGGCAGAACAAGCAAGTCATAAATTCCCCACACATATTCACCACAAAGGCTCTCAGCAGCTAACAACATTTCTTCAGTCTGCAAAAAACATAACATAATCTTTCTTGAGAAGTCACCAGGAGCTCAGCCACTCAAGAAATTATGTTCCTTAAACGAGGCCTACAAACAGTACATAACCGAGTGAATTAAATCCAGTCCACAACTTCCCACCCAAATTTCTTTGAGATGCATTTTAATATTTTCCTTCCACCTATGCCTAGGTCTTCCAAGAGGTCTCTCCTCTTCATGTTCTGTGATCAAAATTTTGAACGATTTTCTGATATCCCCACACTGTGGCAGCTTCTCTACCCCTTATTCCACCTTTACATTTAGCACCTCACCCATCACTCTAATTGTTAAACAGTGATCACTACACACCAAATTTCAAAATTTTTCATTGTTTTCATAGGAGTTTGTGGCTCAGGGTGGCCTGGATTTCAGATAATTGTACGTCTTCTCAACTGTCCAAAAATCTTTTATGCCACTCAAATATACAAGCACAAGACACTGTTTTGTCAACAACTTTTTTCAAAACTTCCATATGTTTCAATTGCAGTTATTTTTGTTAATGTGCTACTCTAAATTTCTAACACACATTTTCTGGCAAGGACGAAAAAAAATATCTTACCCAAAAGGGCATAACAGAAACACTATTTAAACAATCAACACCATGTGTTCCATCTGACACAACCTGTATTTCATAAATATTGTCATAAACTAGATGTTTCAACCATTTGATCATCCTCAGGTGCTCATAAAAAATTTAAAATCCAAGGTAAAGTGTGCAAAAAATTTTTGGTACGATCTCACAAATAATATCAGATGTATAACATATACAATATACGTTACAATCAGTTTCGTAATCCTAGCATGTCATTAACCATGAGCAGTGTGGTGCGTAACCCCAATTGTTGAAATTATTTTTCATTTTTAAATTTTTAAAATTTTCCAGTGTTTAGGATACTAGTTCCTAAATAGATAAAATGTTAACTTGACCATCGACTTCTCTTCTTTTACGCAGGATTACGAAACCAATTGTAATGTACATTGTATATTTTATACATGATATTATTTTGTGAGATCTCACAAAAAAATTTTTACACACTTTACTTTGGATTTTAAGTTTTTGTAGGAGCATCTGAGGATGATCAAATGATCAAAACATGTAGTGTATCAACAATATTTACGAAATACAGGATGTGTGATGGAACACGTGGTGTTGTTTGTTTAAGTCTACGTACACAGCGGGATGGATAACGTCAAATTAAAGAAACACTATTTACCTGATTTGAACATGCATGCACTTCCTAGAACCAGGAACAACAGAACTAAAAAAAATGTTTAGTCAACTGCAGAAGGAATATTGCATACACTAAAAGTTCAGTCTCATTCTACTTTTACCAGACCTCACACATTACAATTACCCTACATAAGCAATCATACCTCAGCAAATTCATAAGCTGCCTTATCAACCACTTGTGCTTCTGACCAGACATGACAGCGTGGTCCCAGTTTCCGTGATTCAAGACAACCCACGACAATGGCAACCAAATAAACAGGGATTGGTACTGGTTGTTCAAACTTATGTAACTTCAGTCCAGTTGATGTTACAGTTGGCACACCTATTCTCCTTGCACTCATCAGTACTGTAAGTTCAGGCGGAGCTGTAACCTGTTCAGAAAATGAGTTTCCTTAAAAAATGCCATCATATCTGATTGATGGAATGGGAGTTTAAAATCCATATACTTCTCATAAGTGAGATTATGCATTCCATAAAGTTTATTGGACAACATTAATCTGGACTTAAAAAATGAATACTCACAAACAAAACTAAATAACATACTCTGTTCAACAACACACAGAACTGTTAATATTTCCTAATGCTTAAATTCACAGAAAAAGACGTTTAATGCTGAGACAGAGTCTTTCCCACAATCACCCAATTCCATACATGGGAGGTACTGTTCAGAAACAAATGTTATGCTCATCATTCACTTCCCCCTTACTTTTGCTCAGTAATGGTTCTACATTATCATACAGCAAGTACACATAAAACAAAGAATGGCTTGCCCTCATTATGGATAGTAGCACAATCCGCACTAAAAGTAATAACAGGCTTGCATCCCAGTAATGATGTAAATATCTGTTCTACTTTGTAACATTTTTGCATAACCAAATATTTATGAATCCATCATGCAAAGTTATGTGTCCTTTGCACAAAGTGTATGCATAATCGGGATATCATATCCATCCACTGATTAATTTCTGATAACATTTGGTACTTAAGGTCTGCAATGAAAAGATGCTGGGTTATTAATTTTGATTCATACTTGTGAGTGGGATACAGAAGAGACCCTTGGTATTGTGGCCCAAAACAGACTCACTATACCAGATGATAAAGCATCCATCAGTAGTTGGGATCACTGTACCAGATGATGAAGTGTCCATCAGCAGGGAAAAACCAAGAACTGGTTAATTGGAAATATGGTCAATTAACTTGGAGCTGCATTCCAGCCCAGCACTGGCTTAAAATTTGAATTATTTAAAATTATTTCAGCATAATTCAGGATTTTTTTTAAATCTCTGTGCACCCTAAAACTCTTCCAGCTACAAAAAAATGCAGGTGAACTTGAGGGCACAGTCAGTTTGAATAGCAGGTCCTTGTGTGAGTCACAACCATTCAGAGCTGCATGAGGACAATATTGCTGTTCAGTACTGGTCCAGAAAAATAACCACAACATTAGGCATGTGTGAATACCAGATATATTCAGTCGAATCTTTTGCATAGTATTCATTTTTAGTCCATCCATCAATATGAAACATAAGTGCAAATAAGCAAAAATACTTGGAAAAGACAATGCTGAAAAACTGGAAGTGACTTGGGAAATTGATAAAAAAGAAAGAAGTAAAAGTGAAGCAGCACAAGTGTATGGAATCCCATTTTCCAATATGTTGACATATCTAACAAAAAATCAGGATTCAGTTCAACAACTCTACAAGCTGGTGATATTTCAAAACACAAGAATACATGTGCTAACACAGTGATATGGAGAATGAAATATTCCGATGGCTTTGCAATTCTTGAGCCAAAAATATTGCAATGGATGATCACACTATAAAAGTGAAGGCTCATAAAATTGCACTGTAGATGGACATGGAACATAAATGCTTTAATGGACGGCTTTGGCATTTCAAGGAGTGATGGAACATAATACAACAAGCCATGAACAGACAAAGAAGGTGTTATTGCAAGCATTTATTCAACACAGAAGTGGCACTAAAATGTGAAAACAATCATCACACAACATGTTCCAAATAACATTTTTAACATGCACAAATGCACTGTTTGACAATGTCCAACTGACAAGGGCATTGTCTTGAAAAGGAGAACATACCAAAGAGGGAGAGGGTACAAGGACAGCACACACACAATGACAAAAGTTCTTAATGTAAGGCATGTACACCTGTGGCATTTGCAACCAAACACCACCAGTTTCATGCAACCACTTGACCAGGGGATCATCTACTGCACAAAATGCATACATCGAAAGTGCCTTGTGCGCCTTTTGTTACAAGAAATCGTTAGGAATGATCCTGCAGCAGGCAGCAGAAATTCGAACAATGTTGACCAAATGATCCCACCCCTGAGTAATCAGAAGATATGCATGGACAGCCCTAGCTGCGAGCAGGTAGCAACTGAAGAAGAGAGGGAGGAAATGCATTCACTTCTGGTGCACCCAGACTCTTTATGTCCAGACTCTATTCTAAGTTCCAGTGACACTGACAAGGAAATTGTTAAAGTTATGGATGAACTTCATGATTTTGTATGAAAAGTACCGTATATTCTCAAATCTAATCCGCACCCTTTTTACAGTTTTAGAGGGCTAAAAAATCAGATGCGGATTAGATTCGCGGTCTAGAGCTGGATTTTGGAAAAATGATTGAGCTGCTGTACGTTCCATAAGAACAATACAATACAATAATCTATTATTTTATTATTTATTATTATAATAATATAATAATTGGGTCCAGTGAATTTCCTTCGTGACGCCTCACACCCGCTGATCGCTGCCTTGTGTTTCCGCCATAGTCGAATGTTGCTTTCATCAACTCCAAAAATTGCAGCAGCTTTGCGGTTTCCATTCTCCTCTGCGCACCGAATAACTTCACGTTTAAACTTTGCCGTATATGAGAGTCGTTTAGATTTCAGGTGTCCCTCTTCCATAACTACGGTACACGACAAATTGGAACAAGCACCTCCCACGTTTCAACAACTAAGGCTCAGTTGGCTTCAGACGAGATTGCGCACGTCTGTTGAGAAAGGCCCCGCCTGGTATGACTCATCGGCCACAGGCGTAGCGTCGGATTTTAACGCATTCGTAACATCCAATATTATTCAATCAGTCGCCCCGTGGGCAAGGGGTGGTTGAAGGAAAGGTGCGGATTAGAATCGCGAACTAACGGTTTTTCGTTTAAGAAGTCGCCAAAAACTGGGTGCGGATTAGATTCGGATGCGGATTAGATTCGAGAATATACGGTATATAAGAACATTCTGAATGAAATGTCAGTTAAGTCATATGTTAAGAAACAATAAACTAAGAGCAAGGTTTGACTAATGTGAACTGTTGTCTGGGCATGCATCTTTATGTAAATTGTACTACTTTTTTTTTTTATTTTTCCAAGATGCAAACCCTATTTTACAAGTGTATATTAGGGTTAAAGTTTAACCAAGTACATATAATAACAATATTGTTACTTATAATTTTCTATTGATGTGGTGTATAAAATTAACGAAATGTTTTTGACAACAGTTTCTACTAAATATATTGTACAGTGGCTTATGGTAACTAATATTACACTTGTTTAAGTGCATTTCAAGGCAAAATCTCCTGTTTTTGAATATGGGGCAATCAAATAGTAGATGTTCTACTGTTTGTTCACCTCCACAAGTGCATTCAAATCCATTCTCTACTTTGATATGAAATCCTCTGAAATATGAACGAAATTTGCCATGGCCGGATGTAAATTGGGTTGTTATAAAATCAGGCAAGAATAATGTACACTTTAAACAGCTGTGTACATCAGGGAAGAAAAGATCTTTTGTGATTGAGCCATTATTGCCGTTTGTCCACTGTCAGTTCCACGTGTTTATTATATAAGCTTTATATTCAGTTTTTGCACGAGATAGCGGATATTTTTCATATGCGAAATCTTCCTTGCTGTAGGCTGCTGCTTTCGCCAGTTCATCAGCTCTTTCGTTTCCAATAATACCGTCATGTCCTTTTACCCATGAAAGGCAAATATGGTTATTATAACCTGAAAGTTCGGTCACAGCTATTGGATTTAGATTGAATTTATCGTTGATAAAGAGTAAAGCTGCTTGAGAATCAGAGTGTATATGAGAAGTTGTTCTGTTGTACTACATTAGCAGCATGCACTTGACTAAACAGAAGATAAAGGAAATCTACCAATTAAATAAAAAACTCATACTTTACAACATAGCAGTAGGACTTCCACCTACCCACCCAACAGATAAGTCACTGGAAAAATTGCATAAATCAAAACCCAATTATTTGGTTCAGAGCACTTACAATTAACAAGGGTTTACTATAACATGTTGCGTGTGTTAGTATTTTATTCAGTGATGCTGTGAACAACTAACACTACATAGCATCAACAACAGAGGAAGTATGCAAGTACACAGCCTTTGTAGAATGATGATGTGGGGGAAAAAAGAAGTACTTGGAGAGAAACCTGCCCCAGTACTACTTTGTCCACCACAAATACCACACAGAATGCCTTGGCATTTTAACCCAGGCCTCTTCAGTGAGAAGCCAGCTACTAGCCATCTCAGCTATGGCACGGCCCCTAACATGTTCATGATGTCCATGACTACACAGTAAAAAAATACTATCTACTGTGAGGAATTAAGTCTAGATGGCTAAATATGCAAAAGCATAAACAAAGACTTGTTGGACAAAAATTTAAAAATTATGAGAATGCTTGATGGGTGTCCCCAAAAATAGAGATGTTTCAAGAGCACAGTTTAACATTAGTCTAAACTTAGATAACTCTACAAATTTCTGTTTTGTCAGAAATTAAGGTGCTGAAGAAAGAAAAGGTGAAAGTAAGTAAATATTCTGGGTACTGGATTTAAACAAACTACACTTACAGATGCTGCTTTCTGAACACACAAATTCTTGCAGTTTGCAGCTGCAGCTTAATTTCAATAGCTATACATACCTCAGCAGTATAAGTCACCTTCACAGAAGGTGTATCTTGACAGGGAAACATGGAACGACAATGGATTGCCTAGAAATAATGTAAACACAATTATAAAAGTCATAACTACTTTGATTATATTTCTCTTTCAGTGTGACTACACAGCTGTTTCCGTGTTAACAGTATTCAGACTGCATAGGTACAGTAAATGGCACAGTAAAACTATATAAAAGATGGCTGCAGAAACACTTATTCAGTAACTCAATGGTTTGTAAAAATCTGTTATCCAAACAGTGCTCCATAACAATTTCTAGTGAGGGAGACTGACACACCTCAAACCAGACCAGTCTTCCTTCTGTCCATGTCCATGTTCCAACTGCACAATGACTGTTTGCTTTCAATTTCAAGGTTTATATTTCCCAAAATATAGTTTCATTGTAATTATTTTTATTTACCACATAGTGCTATACCTCTACTCCCCCTCTGGGCCTTCGTGGCCTGTTCTAGGGTGAACTTTACGTTTACCTTTCATCAAGATTATGAAAACTGTATGGTCCCAGTTTTATTGCCAATTTAAAACCCACATACCGGTATATACATTAATATTCATAACGATCATGGAAACTGTGCTTATATCAGTGTACAAACATTATCATTGTATTATTTTTCAACACAATTCAGGAGTTTGCAAGAAATCTCTTAGTGTGTTTTCAGCCTGCTTTCCTTCCTTACAGACAAAAGCAGGCTTCTGAGATTGTCTGAATAAACTGACCAGTTAGCATCAGAGTTGATATGCATGTGGTACCATTGGTGGCCACCCCGAGACTTTTTGTTTCTTACAATCAGTAAAAACATGCAGACACACAGCTTTGTGATGTGAGAACAAAACATAATTTAGGGCCCTAAAAATGTGTAAGATAATAGACCATAAAAATATACTACATTTATTAAGGCACTTTTTTGTAAAATTTAAAATGACATAGCAGCAGAGCCATACTTTCCTTTTGCTTTGGTTTGGTAGTAATAACTAATGAACTAATTGAGGTAGGCATGTGAAAGTTTCCACGTGGAGGTAAATACCATTTTGAAACAACGTAAATTAAATACAAACACAGCAATGATACAAAGCTCTTTGAAGTTATATCCAACAAATTTAACACAGAATCTGTGTATGTAATAAGAACCACCAAAACTATCAGTCTAAGCAGGGCATTATTTGCCATTCACTTCCATAGAAACCAAATACAGTATTCAAAATAGCCAAAAAATTTTGAGTAACAGGTTCAGTGCAGGACAAAAATAAAATAGAAAATTTGTTTTGTGTCACATAAGGCATGCTTTACAGTAAGTATGAACATACATACACAACCAAATAACAGATACTATGTTACAAAAATTCTCGTGCAGTTCATCAAGTTCCTTTGTGTGACCTTGAAGTTGGAGTCTGGAGTGCAGTAAGTGCAAGCAAAATCAGAGCCCACAGGAACAATAAATTGTGACCATTATGACTGGTAATTCTGACACCATTCCTCAGAGAACTAACAGAAGAAGAGAGAATATACAGTTACTTAATGCAGGAAACTGCCACGGCACACACAGCAATTTTTCTCACTGCACTAGAACTATTCAGCAAACAGCTGATAACTCCTGGATTGTGGCCTCCCAAATCTCCAGATTTGAAGACATTCAACTACATTGCAACTAAAAGACATATAAATTAAAGCCACATTTTCTGAAAGAATGGTGACAATATTTGAAGAGAACTTGCTAACATTTCAAGGCAAGAGATCTGTCATGTGTCAAAAATATTTTTACAAGATAAAAGGTCTTCTTAGGAGGAAGTGGTCAGTACTATGAGAATTCCACAAAATAAAGTAGGCTGAACTGAAGGGAAAAAACAGAACAGAAATTTCTGGCAGCTACAGGCTTCCTGTGCTGTAAGATTTATATTATGGCTGCAGTGATCAGGAACATGATAAAAATACACATTGTAGGATTTGTAAAATTTTTAATTTTAATTTCAGTGGGTATTCCAGGACTAGAATCCTACGCAACAGGAAGGCAGGCTCCATGGGTTATATATTTTTGCATCATGTTGTATTACATTAATTGACAGTACTATATGTTTCTGTCATATACAATAATATTCTTCAGTGGATCTTTCACACCGTAACACACACATACAAACTATATGTTTCGGTATGATCATGCCACCTTCAGGCATTGTCTACAAACATTAACAGTGCAATGCAATTTAATCTATGGTAAAAATAAAATTAATGAATCTAAAACACAATCATACATCCTTTAAGTTGCAAAATTTCACTAAGGCATGTAATTTCATTACTATGACGCATCAACGAGGTGTGTGTCTGTGTGGCTTCACTCATCATCTTATAGTGCTAGAACATGTATTTATAGTGAAAACATTTTACTCTACTGGTAATATGAGTGGTTCATTTTTTCGCACTCTGCCAGTATATGTCAGAGGTTCACATACTGAATGCGTTGTCAATTTACAGATTATTTTCCCAAGTCAACTGTGCCAGTTACCACCAAAATCATTCCTTTGCATTAAGTATATAAAAAAAATACATGCAGGTTAAACCGAGGTCTTTTTTTAGTGACCCTGTCTGTGTAAACAGCAGTGACAGAGGATCAGCCCAGTGACATCACATTGGACATTAAATTATCTTGTTAGAACCTTGTCATTATCTTATCAGCACAAGTAACAAGATGGTTTATGGATGATATAACCACAAGTTATTGGCAGGACATGGCTATTCACCTGACACTGACTGAAGAGATATGGATGTTTGCAGCCAGAAGTTTGTTCAGAAGACAGCCACTGCAAAGCACTAGCATTGACATCTGTCTCATAAAAGATACTGAGGATAAACCTGTAACAAGGTGAATACTATCACTGAAGTTCGGAATACAGTCATACCTACACACCTCACAATAGCTCAATATGTATGGATGCTGCTGACCAACTGTCTGCTCCTGATTCAGCCACTAAAAAGCAGAGTAGGCCTAATTTGGACACATCTCAAAACTGACACAAAGTGGCATCCTGAATGCAGCTACACATTTCTTATTTAAAACATAGATGATCTTAATAGGAAAACACATAAAAGAAAATGGTACCAAGACTACTGTAAATATATTCTGAAACAAATTCTTCAGTACACCAAGGCTTTGTTTTACACCCGTGTTGTACACCTTTTTGGTTCAAGGCCCCTTACCGATTTACAGCATTTCCTAATTTACACCCTCTCATGCTGGGTTTAATGCTCTTTGGCTGGCTTACTTCCATTTATTTCTTTTTTTATCGGAACATCATTTCTGATTTATGCCCACTTCTTCAGGAACATGACTAGGGCATAAAACAAGGCCTTGGTGTACATTCATTCTTCTTGCCATGGCATCCTGATCTTGAGATTACCTGCTAGTCTGTACAGTAAACACACTGACATTGTGACTACCTCAATAGCGAAAAAAATTACCGTACAACACTAAAACTCAGGTTCTTGTAGTTATGCTTCCTCTGCTAACCCAGTTAAAATATTTATACATTTATTTTTTACCTGCACACATAACATTCCATATACTGTACTGAGAACCAGGTGCCTACTTGGTAAAATCTCAAATCAAGAAATGTCTTGGTTTTAAGGCACCTGAAAATGCAATACCATTTTCACATAATCCCACTGTCAGACCTTATCCTGAAACTGTTTCACACCATAATTCTCTGAAACCCCATTTTCATATTATTTTTCTAACTACGACCAGATCTTCAAGTAAATTTTTCTCTTGCATTGTTCAAAACAGGATTTTGTACATATATCTCATTTTACCCACACAACAGAGGCCGACCCATCTCATCATCCCTCATTTAATCATCCTGACAACACTGAGTTCAATTTACAAAACGTGTGCAATTTTATTCATCCTTATGTTCCTTTTCCATACACCAACTATTCTCCTAACTACCTTGAACACCCCAAATTTGTAATCTTCCTATACCAATCCACTAAAAAATAGTTCATTCTTCACTGAAACAAGGGCACACAGGAGATGATGGAAAATATGCAGCAAATTTCAGAATGATTAACATTGCAATGTACACATAACACACTACACAGACTCTCAAATAAATACATGTAAATATTAAAATATACACTATTCACAATGCAAGTATGCCACAGAAATTTGAGAAAGCTGCTCAACAAATTACAAATGCTGACAAACATGTGATTTATGACCATATTAAAAGGAAGAACAACCATGTTCTTATTAGCACATACAAAATTAAGTCAGTAACTTATTAAGTAAGTCCTCACAGCAATCAAGTCTGCGTCTCACAGAATTTATCATGCTTTATACCCGCACACATAACATCCCATATGTTCCCAACCTGGTGCTTAAGTGGTAAAATTTCCATCATCTTTAGTTTTGAAGCACACAGTCATTTCTATAGTTAAAATCATCTTACATTTTACTTCAGCATTATATTCCACAGTTAGCCCACAAACACACAGATATTGCAGTTGTTGAACCAGGAACAGAACTGCCTCCTCAGATTGAAGGGGACACTTCATTAAACAAACAAGCTATGGTACATTATTGGATTAACAGCTTTGGGCTAAATACTACTAAATAATGAACACAATATACTAAGAGGCACATCACCAAAGAATCCATTAAAATAATAGCTTATAACAAACACAGGCAAGAAACCACATAAAATACCTTCACTATTACTCACAACCACACATAAAACACACAGCAAATGGTCGACAGGTCACACTGCAATTGATGAAACATACAGGGCATGTAACAGAGATCTTCCCCCTCCCCACACATACACACACACAAAAAAACTTACATTTTAACAAAATTATGGATATTCGGTTCCTTATCAACTGTAGATCAATCAGTTTAAGAACAGTATTAACCCAGTAATTTTCCCCATTGTTTCACATGCATGTGTAACATGATCTCTCTCTTTGAAGGAAGAACACATTAACTAAACTAACTAACTAACTAACTAACTCCATGGAGCAGAGGCCTTCTTGAGAAGCTAGCAGGTCGTCCGCTACTCAAGAAATTCCCTGTGTTTTATGGAACCCGAAGGTTCATTACAGCACTCACAAGAGCCCGCCACCTGTCCCTATCCTGAGCCATATCAATCCAGTCCATGCCCCCCCCCCTCAGCCCACTTCTTTAAGATCCATTTTAATATTATCCTCCCATCTCTGCCTGGGTCTTCCAAGTGGTCTCCTTCCCTCAGGTCCCCCACCAAAATCCTGTATGCACCTCTCCCCTCACCCATACGTGCTACATGCCCCGACCACCTGATTCTTCTTGATTTAATCACTTGAATAATATTTGGTGAAGAGTACAGATCATTAAGTTCCTCGTTATGTAGTCTTCTCCACTCCCCTGTTAACTCGTCCCTCTTAGGCCCAAATATCCTTCTCAGCACCCTGTTCTCGAACACCCTCAGCCTATGTTCCTCCCTCAGTGTGAGAGACCAAGTTTCAGACCCATACAAAACAACAGGCAAAATTATAGTTCTGTTTATCTTAATCTTTGTATTTTTGGATAGTAAACTGGAAGACAAAAGATCCTGCACCAAATGATAACAAGCATTCTCCGACTTCAATCTGCTCTCAATTTCTTCCTGAATGGAATTTCGATTTGTTAGTGCTGTTCCCAGATATTTGAACTGTTCCACCCTTTCAAAGGATTTATTATCTAACTTTATGTTGTGATTTTGTCCTGCATTCTGATTGCGAGACATGACCATGTACTTAGTTTTCTCAGCATTTACTTCTAGACCAATCTCCTTACTAGCAACTACTAAAGCTTCTGTGTTTTTCTTTATAGCATGTATGCTTCTGCCCAATATATTAACATCATCAGCATAAACTAGAAGCTGATGTGTACCATTTAATTTCAAGCCCTCCTGGTTTGCCTGAACCCTCCTAATGGCATATTCCAAAGCAAAGTTGAAAAGCAATGGCGATAAAGCATCTCCTTGTTTCAAACCATTCTTAATAGGAAATGTGTCACACAAATGTTGGCCTACCCAGACTCTGCTATAGGTTTAATTTAGACACATTTTTACTAGCCTTACTAGTTTCATAGGGATACCAAATTCAATGAGAATATTATACAAGACCTCCCTCCTAACTGAATCATAGGCTTTCTTGAAGTCTATAAATAGCCTCATTGTATTCCCACTTTTTCTCATGTATTTGACGAATGCAGAATATATGATCAGTAGTCGACCTGTTACGTCTAAATCCACACTGATGATCCCCAATAATTTCCTCTGCATATGGAGTTAACTTTGTCAGAATGATGTTGGATAGAATTTTGTATGTGGTTGACAAAAGTGATATACCTCGATAATTACTGCAATCTGTTTTATCACCCTTCTTATAAATAGGTACAATGATTGACTCCTTCCACTGCTCAGGCAATTCCTCCTTATTCCAAATAGAATTAATAAGTTTATGGGTCTCAGAACGAATTGTCCTACCTCCTGCTTTAATCAGTTCTGCTGGAATTTGATCAATACCTGGTGATTTGTGCCTTTTTAACTTTTCAATAGCCATCTCAACCTCAGAGTCACTGGGCTCAGGCACCAGTGGCTCTGCTGTCTGTATTTCAGTCTGCCTAACATCATTAACCCCATGTACATTCAATAGCTGAAAGAAATGATTCCTCCACCTAGCCAAGATACTGTGGGAGTCTGCAACCAGATCACCCTTCTCATCCTTTACTACATTAGTTCTAGGCTGGTAACACTTGTTAAAGTCATTGATGCCCCTATACAAGTCTCTGATATTCTTGTTCTTACTGTTTGTTTCAAGTTCATTAATTTTAGCTTTCATATATTCGGAAGAACACATTAAAGTGTCTTAAAATAAAGAGCTCAGCAAATTTTCTGATACGAAACCAGTAAGCAACTTAGGATATTACATAATAAGAAATGCTGTGTGTTATACAGATCAACCTGTACAATTAGGATAGTGAAATCTGGGATACTGTGACAAATTGGGCTGGTGCCTGAAATTCAAATAAAGCCACCAAATACAAAATCAGGACAAATTCCACTATTTAAATACACCACTGCCATCATGGCACTCACAAGACTACAATGGAAGGATACATTACGCAATGAGTTGTTTTGCTGTGTGTTGCTGAGTGGTGCGACAAAGCAGCACGTCATGGAAGCCCAAGCAACAATATTACACCTTACATACAGATGTGCACCAACCTGTAAGTGGCATGGCTATGTCACCGTATATGTCCTACCACCAGCCACACCACACAATGGTGTTGCCATAAGAAAACAAGTCTTCAAGAGCATTTAGACATAGACCATAATCAGTGGTGCTATGACCTTCAACACTTACGTACAGAAAGTCAAAAGAAGAAGATGTGCACAAATACCCTGAAACTGTCTTTCAGTACAACGGAATTTATAGCAGAAATTAATAAGCATCCAGCAATATGGCACACATCCAAGGATACTTGTAACATAACAGGAGAGTGGAATCCCTGGGATGGAATATGCAAATGTCTTCACGAAAACCTTACAAATGAAAATAAGGCAGTAACTGCAATCTCTGATTAGTTTTTTGTTATTTCTCTGTTTCAGGCGGAAGAGAAAGCCTAGTGTTGATTACAAAGGCAAACTCTCTCCCCTCATTTCAGTCAACACATTAATTGTACACCAGTAACAAATCTGTAACAGTTTAAATTTTAATACCTGCATTCCCAAACAACTGTACAACAGGCAATGTTCACTTAAATATAAAAGAAGCCACCCATCATACCTTGAAAAGTCAGGGAAAATATTCCTGTCTGAAATAACGTATTACAACAAGACACAGCCTGCATGCATACAGTAGATGTTGTAACTGTTTCTTAAATTCTTCACAGCTGCCAACAGCAAAATGATCTCATATCTCATTAACCCTTCTTACACTTTGCAGTGAATTCCTCAAAGCTTTCAACAGTCAAAGTACTGTATGCTCAAAACTGTATCCATCTCAATCATGAATGAAATTGTTCAAAAACATAATACACTTTTCACCATATCCTCAGGTAATTCAATAGAAACATCAAGAGACTTAAAAATTCACAACTTGTTGACCCCCTTACTGTAGTGGTAGTAGTAGTAGTAGTAGTAGTAGTAGTAGTAGTAGTAGTAGTAGTAGTAGTAGTAGTAGTAGTAGTAGTAGTAGTTGTTGTTGTAGTTGTTGTTGTTGCTGCTGCTGTTCTTTTTCTTGTTGTAGTGGGGGTGGTGGTGGGTGGAGGAGGGATAGTTAAAACCACATTTTTTGTTCACAGAATTTAAATTGCACAGACACAATACATGTTCAGAAATTACAAATCCCACATCACCTACTACAGGGATATTACTTTATCTGACAACTGTCACTAGTCACTTCCACTTGGTTTGCGTAACTTATGAAACTCTGCCATGCAACTAACATGTTGGTCAGATGGGACACATGCTTTCAAGCCGAATAAAAACATTTCCAGCTGAGCACAAACATCATATTAACTGCAAAACATTGAACTAAAATGTGTGGATCCCAACTCACAGCAAATTTTAAAAGGAGCAAGCACTGCTTACCTCATTTCCTTTGTACTTGGTAACTTAATCTCCAATTTGGATCCAAAAGTGGTTGTTTGCTGACCCACAGAAAATTCCAGAGCTTCACCTGAGCCATGGGCAGTTACTTTACTTATTTTCAAATCTTTAGAATCAAGAAGCTGAAATCAATACAAAATATTGCACATATAGCTGTGTGTGTGTTTGCGTGCACATGCGTGTGTGTGTAAAAATCAGAAAGCAACTATTAGCAGCACTCTATGCCAATGTACTATATTTTTGGCTTCCAAAGGCTTTAGACTTCACACATTCTGATTATAAGAGAACATAATTCATATGAAATAATTATTATAATAATAATTTCTCTTTGCAGAAAATACTAACATCCCAGAAGGGCAAAAACCTTACTAGAGAAGACTTTGCAGTACCTGAGTTTTTGTAACTTCAATTTATAAATAACTTAAAAGAAATGGAAAACAACTCTGAAAGTCAAAACCAAAGCAATAATATCCTGAAGTATTATGAACAGAAAAATTATTAACAGTGGTGTGAATGCCCTGGAATATCTAACACAGTAGTACTTTCTAACAGTAACATAAGCACTTTTATTCCTCAATACATAAATTATTAAATCACCCAATATTCAAAACTTATATATGAAATAAATAAACTGCTGGTATATCATAAACTACTTTTTCATACATGCATGTAGTCAGTTGCTCAGTATCTGTTTTAAGTATTCAACACAATACTGAAGTCACAAGCATCTGCAGTCTCAGTAGTCACTGATATACCCAAAGCCACATAACAAAACTTAACACAAACCCTGCCTTAAATGGCATCAGTAATTTTTCCACCTCATATGTTATCAGTATAACTATGAAATGTGGTAGTACTGTTTCCACCTCAAAAATTCACAAGACAGCAATGTTTATATAGAAATGTGGATATCAGGTAGTTGGACAGTACCAAGATGGGTTATCCTCTAAAGAAATGCTGTTCATTGTTTCGTGAAAGTTGAAAAATGACACCCATAATACCAATGACCAAATCTGAGACAGGTCAAATGAATGGATGGATGGACGCAAACATGTACTTCCCTAACACGGGAATAAAGACACAACTTCATCACTATCCTACATAACAATCATTAAAAATGTCAGTAGCAACACTGTATGGGGCATACTTTCCACGACTTAAATATTCATATATATTTCTTATTTTTCCATGATTTGTCTAATCACTGGCATGCTAATTGACAGGCTTCATCTTCAAATGTGGCTAAGGACAAACAACTTTATTTGCAAAAACACATACGTTACATGTGACTTTATTTGCTGAAGTACACAGTCTTTGTCCAGTGAATGTCATATGTGGTTGAAGCTCACATCATATTAAAGATGCCATGACTTTAAAACTGCCTACTCGAAAGCTGACTTAGTAATTCATAGTATGTGTAATTAAGATGCAAAAGTGCTTGTTAAGTCATGTGTTTCTTACACTCTTTAATGTGTCAAGAACTTGGTGGACATCCTGCATAACAGCAAGGTTTACATGGGTATTTGTACAAATGACCTGCTTCCCCTCCCCTCTCCACTCCACAAAAAAAAATTAAGGCATTGCAACTCAGACTGACACATTCAGACTCACATCAATGCCCATCGCCTATCCACTTGTCTACCAGCAAATATGGATGTCCAAACACAGTCATACTTCATTTTGCAGTGGGACCTAGTGACATGTCTCAAACATTAATCTATATTCTGCTTCAAATTAGTCACACATTATTGGTGTTGACCTTAACAAATATCTAGCATACTATTAATGGAAAAGTGAGAAGAGCCACATAACAACAAATACAAAGAAATTATGAATTAAGGTAATCATGTCAGCTGTAAGCGTCCATCATTTCTGGTTTCAAACAAAAATGCAACAGGTAACAAATTCAATGTAAAATATTAACAAGTACAAAACTGTTCCATTATGCCTTTCAGATACTCAGTTACAGCTACACAGAACACACAAGATGTACTGAACCCAAGCTATGTCACCAAACTTACAACATGAGTAACTTCAGCTGTCTTCTTATCAACAGTCAAATCTACTCTCCCACTCAAAACCTTACGTTCAAAATTTACATCCAGGTACAAGCCAACCGAAGAAACTGCTGCCTCCTCTGTCAACAGAATGAAATAATTAATCTATATGCCCTTAACATATTTTATTGGTCTGTACAAGTGCATATCCAAAAGTTTCCAGACTGAGCCAAGAATGAAATATATGCCTGGGTTTGTTATGGGTCATCGTCATCCCTTCAAAGCACACTTCTGAGTTCATGCAACAGATCCATTGTTTCTGCCACTGTTGGAAGCACAACTGGAACTGACTTTTTGTAATCACATGCAGGATGGTCATTAATTGTTCCTGAATATCAGGGACATCCTGGGCACAATGCCCACATTGCTACAATTTCACTCTTGGAAACTATACAAAATGACACTCACCAAATCTAGCAAATAGGAACGGTGTGGGAATGCAGCCATGTTTCTAGTGGCCAAAGTTGCAGTTGCTTCTGATCATCAGTGAGCAACTGAGACACGTTCTTCATGCAGATCTCATGCATGTTCAAGTCCTCTCTTCGAAGGCTTTGACACGTTACATGCAAGATGCCTGATCTAACAGCAATCTCCAAAATGGTACTGCATTGGTCTTTGTTAATTATTTTTCAAACATTCCCCACATCGTCATCGGTGCAACATGTGGAGGGAAAACATGAATGCTCAAATTTTCAACCAAATTTTCCTCACATTTTAAATTGAGAAAACCACTCAAAAATCTGTGTTCTCCCCAAGCTAATGTCACCAAAAGCAGTTTCGAGTATTTCATGCAATTCCAGTGCAGTTTTGTACAGTTCATGGCAAAACTTCATGTAAATACATTGTTCCTTCAAACAGAAAATCATAGATCACACTCGAACATGTGCAACAAGGAACACCCACTGAGAAGCAGCGCAGAGGGTTATGACTGCAAAACTCACTAGACTGACTCAGATGGCAATACTATTACATCTAGTGGAAGACAGCTGAATTAATTGCCTTTCTCAAGTGGAAACATTTGGATATGCTTTTTTTACCCACGTACATTTCATGCAAGAGTGAACAGTATTCTGCATCGCAACTATAGGGGAAGCACACTATTCACAACTGCATCAACAATACCACTTTTTTTCATATTTTAAAACTGGGGTTAATACAATGACTAATATAAGCTGGAATAGCAGTCTATACTGACTAGCCTATGGGCTGGACAACAAACAAATCGTAGTTCAATTCCTGGTAGGTGCAAGAGATTCTTCTCCATTTCAAAAAATACAGACCATCTCCAGGGCCCACCCAGCCTCCTATACAACTGATAGCAGGGTCTATTTCGCTGGTGGTAAAGTGGCCAGGTTGATGCTAACCACTTACCTTCCACCTACTGCAAATGTTAAGAATTAATGGAGCTACACCTCCATTTCCCCATGTGCATTCATGGCGTACACAGGCACAAACTCAACATAAAACGCTTATTTCAGTTGCTTAATAATCAAACTAATTCACAGCTGCACGACTGATACAACATCTACTATTCAGGCATGAACCACCACTTCCCACCACAAGACCCTGGTGTTTTCTGAATAGTGCATGACACAATAATCATGCATACAGCATAAGAGGTACTGAATGTAAAATATATTGCACTTGCAGTTCAAAAATTCTTCTTTTACATATAGGTATACAATAAAAGAAGGTGTCTGTGTCTCTCAGAGCAAATATGCTTTCCTTGACAAGACACATCATACTTTGCCCATAACATCCATCAAGAAAGAAAAAAATTTTGAAATTCATGGCATGACTAATCAGTGAAATTGCAATTTCATAGAACTCCTCTATGGCTATGACATATACAGACAGTTCAATTGACAGGTTTTCTGTGGAAATCCTGGCTGGTGACAGGAATTGTCAAAATAGGTTAGTTCTTATCATACTCGAGGAAACCCAATGCACTGTCGACAAGGTATGAGAAGATGAACAATAATGGGTTGAGAAAGACAACAAATGGTATGGGAATAAGGGAGAAGGGAGGGAAAGAGACAGAAATGGAAAAGGATAATTGAGTAGAATAAAGAAATGATTTTCACCATCATCTTTGATGGATCATGTGGTATTTATTATAATGTACACACAAAGATTATACAGCGTACTGCACATCAAGCGAAAAGATCACATATGGTGATAACATCAAAATAGTTAATTGTAACATATATAAAGTGTCTATCAGGGTTTATGTTATGTCATAGAGCAAATCACACAACCACCTTTTGCTGTAGTCAGTAAATCTGTAACTAAAAGAAATGTATTTCTATTAATTTAAAATTATCTATGTTCTGTTTTTTAGTGTAGATTGAGATTATGTATTTTCTACAGGATTTGTGCTGGTAGGTATAAAAGTGTTAGTATATACGTTACTTTCTTAATTTCCAGGAACTTAAAAGACACCACCAAAACAAACATACAACAGACCATAAATAGGAAAAGGATGTTTCATACCATCAAATATTGAGGAAAGGTACACAAACTGTATAAATTTCATGGATCCCTATCACTAGGATTCTGAACAAGACAAGCTGCAATACATATACATAAAAACAGAGTTTACAGGACATATCAAAATACCATACAAACAGTGCACTTAAAAACAAAACCCACTACAATAACACGTTAGACTTTGTAGGCCTATAGAGTAAGAAACACTGCACTTAAAATGGGGAAAGAAAAAGCTCAAAAGAAGTGATTAAATTTCAGTTCTATATAAGTAAATTATATGTACCTATTACCCATTTTACAAAAACATGAACTTACCACATCATAATTAGAAGAGAAAAACCTCCTCAGTACACATAAATGGGTGTACACTGTGCCCTATTTTATTCCAACATGTTTCAGTACTGCAGAGGTTTCCAGTTGCTCACACAACGGTGATTATCATTAAACAATTTTAAAAATACCCAATCTAGGAGGCTTGATGGGATGAAAATGTGGCTGTGATAAAGCAGACAAGCCATGCATAGGCCTACAGAATTCAGGTGGGCAACTCCACTTCAGCATATCCTCTTGGCAGACCAAAGTGAAGATGGGAGGACAACATTACCAAGTAAGAATATGAGATATATGAAACTAGCTAAAGAATGTGACCACTGGTCAGCTTAGGTGATAGTGGTGTTGAACCTTCAGTTTCTGCTGCCACAGTTGTACTGCACAGGATCGATACAGTGAAGGTAAATAAGGTAAAGTTGTCCCTGTCTACACCATAAAAGCATACAGGGACAGCAGAGGTATAGAGCTACTCATTCTTAACCTCTGCACTAGATGAACGTGAGCAGTCAACTTCACACCACAGCTGCTTTACCCCTGGGGAAAGCAACATGTGCAACAAAACTGTATAAAATATTCCACTTAAACCAATATGCCATAACAGTTATTTCTTATTCCATGACATGCTTTTTAAATCCGCATTAAGAAAATTCCTCGTAAAGAATGCCTTTTACTCAATATATGAATTTTTATCTATTAATCATGATATTAATTAATATTTGGCTATTATTTTTAATCATGTTATCTTTTTTATTACTATTAAATTATATTTTTGATCTTGTTACGATCTGCATATTGTAATAATCTTGTGATAGTTGAATTTTATACTTTCAATTGTACTTTATACTATATATCTTAATTTACATTTTTGGGTAATTACTCCATTTTGTATTGTAAAACTTTGTTTTAATTGAATGCTTTCTATCACAACTAGGTTGTAACCACAACCTGTATCATTTTCTTACATCCTGAAAAGAGTAACTGCTAACAAGTGGTATGAATTAATCATGTTAAACTAAGACATTTGAGTTTTAACTTATTTTCTTTTACTAAACCCACTAAATGCACATACAGCACACACAACAATATACTCTTTTATTGTGTATGTTCTACGTGGATTTAGTTGGTTTAGCAAAATAAAATAAGTCGATTAAATTCCACAGAATAAGCAATTTCAAAATGTGACATTTGAGGTTTGCATAGCGGTGTTGCTCAAGAATCAATTCTTCTGGAAAGATACACTATGCCATTTTGTAAATAGTCCCCAACATTACAAAGGTCTGCAGTGCATTCATTTTCAGGGTCAAGCACTGTGACAATAGTAGCCATCAATCAACCAATCAAGACAACACAAAGTTCATTATTAGCAGAGACTGTACAGAGGGCAAGTTGACATCCCTTTAAACATGCCTGTGCATGAAACATATTGCTGGGCTATGACACAAAAACCTTGTAACTGTAATGATGACTGTGCTTATGCTAATGGGTTTTCCTGTATCAGATGAGGGTCTTAATGTATTCATACCAAGGACTTCTGCTACAAGAGGCAATATGTCATTCTTGGGGAAAAAAACTTTGGTTAGAAGGATGTCTGTGATTTGAACCTAGATGGCTTGGTTGTGTAGGCTGAAGGCCTTTGTGACCTGTCATGTTGGCTGAAGGACATCATGCTTGGAAGGGGGGAGATGTGGACTGTAATCTGTCTTGTAATTATACCATGGCATTCATCTTTAACTGAGGAAAATCATGGAAAACCTCAGCTGAAAATTGCCAGGCACAGTTCACTGTTAACTTGGCCACCTTTCTAGTCACTTTCAGCTACGGCCTCGTGTAACCAAGGTCAACCTTCAGCAGGCACAAGTGCCTTCCAAGCTGCCAAACTTGGGAGTTGCCCCCTTGAGTTAGCTTTCAGTTGAAACCCTAGGTTAGTGCTCCCATACGGTCAGCAAAAATGGAACCTCCAAATCCTCATAAATTTGCTTCTTACTAACATACCAATGAGTTACTCACAATGCAAAGACACTTGGATTGTACCACTGGGGGGTGTGTGCATATATATGGATGAGGTGGGTGGTGAAAGGGCAATGTGTGTAACAAACCATTCATGCAGGTGTGATATGCACTGGGCAAGGCCTCAGTGTACTGGCTAGTATGTTTGTACTACAGGCTGCAGGTTGAGAGTGAAAATTAAGATACACAGCAATGATCAGAAGATTAGGGGGTGCAATAGAAATCTGTAGTGTGGTGGAATGGTACTGGTAAGGGAGTAAGTTAAAGTTATAACAGAATAGAAGAAAAGTAATAAACTCCAATAAAGTAAATGAGAATTTGTGAAAAAGATGGGGTGCTCAACAACAAGATGACAGCCTGTCTGGCCATCAGCCATTACACAACTGCAACACATCACTAAAGACAAACGTACAGTTCACCCTATAACATGGGCTGTCAACACCACACCTGGGCCGCTCTGCCCCTGGGAAAAAGACCCGGTATTTGTTGTACAGGAGGATGGGTGAGCCTCGGGGTTGGTCTGGATGCGTACAGAAAATCTCACCCGCACCAGGGGTTCAAAACCCAGGACCATCCAGCCTGTAGCAAATCGCTATACCAACTATGCTATCCCAGCCACCCGACAATTTACTAAAGTAGGAATAAAATAAAACAAAAAAACAACTTCTGATAAGATAAATGGAGTATGAAAACATGTGGAATGAAATGGATTATGATAAGATAAATTGAGGTAAACTGAGTGGCCTGGGCTTGCCACCTTCTTCACCCATACCTATTTAATACACTCCATCTTCCTCTGTGGCTACTCTTCTTGGACTACTTGATCCTGAAGATGAAAACACTATGACCCTTTGCACAGGAACCATTTACTAGCAACACTGCTCAACACACCAGAATACCTGAATCTTCATGTTAAACTACATGATGACATGAGAGGCTAGAGAATTCCCCACCCACAAAGATGTCAGTATTATACGAGTTTTAGGGTTTCACAGTGGTGTAATTAAGCATTCTGATCTTCTGGGATGTGGTGCTGCATCATTGGGTGAATTGTTCCTGATGTTTTGAAGGAACATAGTGCCTTATTGTCAACGGTTTAGGTCCATGAAGAATGGACCTCGACCCCTGCAAAAGACTGCACGTTCCTTGGGAACGTCGGAAACTATTCATCCAACGACGCATAGTCACATCTCAAAAACAGAAATCCTCGTTAATATTGCTTGTGAAACAGACTTTTGCAGATTCAAGTTTATTGATTGATTCATTAATTTTATTATGTTCCATTGGATCCAGTACAGGTTTAACAACCAAAGGATATGGAATATGTCATACATCTACCAATATACATATGAATACAAAATCACAGTAATTATATAAAAAACAGTCCTTATTGTAAACATCATAGTCAAGATTCAAGTATTAACATTTGAATCGGTACTCTTCCAGTACAATGCATTATTAGTCATTGATATAGAATATTATGTGAACCACAATTGTCCCAATTACAGCGTTATACTACCTATTACTGGGATGTTACGCCGTATGTCGACTGGCAAATGGTTAAACAAATAACTACTTACCAATCGACAAGGCGTAACAACCCAGAAATCTAGAATCTTCGACACCGCTATGAGAAGCTTCAATTCCTTGCGCCAACGTTTATAAAACTTTGGAAACATATGCGTAAACCATGCATACCTGGTCTCGCAAATGAGTTTGGATCTCCTGGGCTCAAACCTACTACTGCCATTTTACGAACAATTCGCTATAGTTTCACACAGATAATACCTACACGCGAACATAACCAAACCTTCTAAACAAGAGCCACGCTATCTTGCTGGCACGTGAGCACACATATATCATTCCTTGACGTGGGGCAAAGATTGCGATATACGTAAGCGACTGTTATCACGGATAGAACTACAGATGAACAGCCGCAGTAGCGTAATCTATGGCGTAGCCGGCGTAATAGGTAGGCTATGTACTGGACGATTGGGGGTTCGATTCCCGGCTCTGGGGCCTACCCAGCCTCCTAATCAATGGATACTGGGAGATCTTTCGCCGTGAGTAAAAGGCCAGACTGTGCAGCTGACCACTCAATTGAAATTGAAGGAAGACTAGCTGGATATGTCACATCTAGGAACTGCGTGCTAGAACACGTAATTGAAGAGAAGGTAGAGGGGACGAAAAGACGAGGAAGGAGACGTAAGCAGCTACTATATGACCTTAAGGGAACGAGAAGATACTGGAACTTCAAGAGGAAACTATGTCACTTCCTAGGGAATTCACTTTGGAAGATGCTATAGACTCTTATGTTATGTGCTATAGACCTGTCGCAAGATATGTGACCACTGTCGATAATCCGTGGCAGTATCACTATATGTGTGCTGCAGTTGTTGCAGCTTCCACAGCGTTTTGAATTCGTGAGTAGGTGATCGTCTTTGCAGTGCACGCTAGAACTATGGACAGCATTATGTGAACCACAGATCGTCTGATGTGAACCGTATGTGATCCTTCAGGTTTTCGAGGTGAATATGAAGAATGCTGTATTCTGGGCTGTCACGTCGTGTAGTGTGGTAGAAGTTCACTACCATTTCTGAGGAACCTGCTACTCCTATCTGCGGAGTATGAGTGAATGTGGAAGTAGAATGTTCGTCGAATCCCAGTGGCCGCGAGGTATAAGGCGTGGGTGTGTGGCCGCTCGCTTGCTGGGATTGCGGGTTCGAATCCTGCCGGTAGCATGGATGTCTTGTGTCTTGTCAGTGTTGTATGTTGTTCGGTATAGGGCTCTGTCTCGGGCTGACCTCTCGTCCAGAGGAGTCCTGCCCCAGTATGGTGTGTCTGAGTGTGATCGTGAGGCCTCGACAATGAGTAGGCACTACCCGAATAGAGGCTGTGCACAATGGGAAAAAATGATGTTCTTTGGAAACCGGCAAATTTAGTCTAGATTACATGAATCGCATGACAGACAACAGTATTGCTTAACCATGTGGAAGTCCCAAATTTGTATGTTGGCGACATTGTCTCATGGAAACCAAAGTAAAAGTCTTTCGGTGTGTGAAATACTCCTCGTCTTCTGAAACATATTAAATGCCAAGCACTTAATATAATTACAGTAGTAATATAATGTACATTCTTCAAGCTGGTGGTTTGAGTGACCAGTTATTATAACCTACAATTATGAAGTGATCATTCGTGAGCTGTCAGCTCCTTCGAAACACCAGTAATGTAGAAGTAGTTAAGAAATGGGTATCTTCAGCCCATGTTATTACAGTGGAATGAGTTCTGAAGCATCAATATGTAACTTGTAGGCAATTCAATGATCTAGTTCCCATTTGTAGTAAAGTAAATCAATGAGTAAGTTCAGATGTAATTTGATTTAAATCCATGGTTCATTCCCATGGCCATTTACTTCGACAATTGTAACGAGAGTACTAAAGTGGCTTTATGAAAAGGGACCTTAAAATGTCTGTCTTTTTTTGTTTGCAATAGGTAGTTAAACATTAAATTTTATTAATCTCGATTAGAACAGGATACCGTTTATTGACGTTCCATAGGTTACAGGACTAAGCAAAAGATGTAGTGCATGTCATGGACTAGTACAGTATTTGCTTCAAATACATTTATAAATTTGGGACCAATGTAGAGCCATAGTAGGGGCCAAGGTTCATGATGTAGTGGACTGTAGTGAGTAGTAGTAGTAGTAGTAGTAGTAGTAGTAGTATGTAGTAGTAGTAGTAGTAGTAGTTGTTGTTGTTGTTGTTGTAGAAGAAGACAAATATAAATACTAAATTTATATTTACAGCCAGAGAAAAAAATAATTAAATTATGGAACCATCACTGTTTTTGCATGTTTTATTAGAACAGAATTTTTTATTGAGGCAAATTCCTCAATACTGTAGAGGGAGTGAGAGAATAGATAATCTCTTAGCACTGGCTTAAATACTTTTGCACGTGACCAGAACTTGATTGATGGTGGAAGGTTAATAGTGTAATAAACCCCTTGAAGCTGTTCTCATTAAGCTCATATATGTGTCTTTTGCTACCTATATTGTGTATACCTGAATTTGTTTTAAATTTTTCTGTTTTCCACACTGAATAATACTGAGACCAATTATGTACTGCAAGTGTAAGAATATCAAACATCCTAAATATTTCTTTACAAGAGGCTTTTCTTTTAGTCCTTGCTACTGTTTTACTGATTTTCTTTAGGATATACTTTGTTTGTTGTTTGTTGAATTTCCCAAGAAAATTATTCTGTATGACATGATGGAATGGAAATGAATCAAACTTGTTCAAAGTTTTTTGTTTTTATGACTGATAAGACTGTCATGGCAAAGCATTTTGAGGGGATAACATTCACTGTATGTTTCCAGTTGAAGGTAATGTCAGTATTTAGATCAGTACAAGTTGTGCTGTTAGTTAAATATTTTATGACATTTGTTTTGTCAAAACATTATGTAAGTTATTGTCTTTAAGCCATTTGTTCAAGATAGTGAAAACATCAAGGCAATGTTAAACGTGGTCAATTTGTGGAAGTGAAATAATAATACTTATGTCATCTGCAAAGAATGTATGTGTGAATTTGCACTTAATGTTTGGAGGCAGATCACTGATATACGGTATGTGACAAAGAGTAAAGGACCTAGTATTGAACCTTAAGGGACCCTGTGTTAGAGTATATACTATAATTTGAATCTGGTGATTTCATTCTGCATACTGTTTTCTGTCTTGAAGCTGCGATTTATATCGTGCTGTACCTCAAATTCCATAAAAGTTTAGTTTTGGTAGTAATTAGTCTTGACTTATTAAAACAGTTGCTTTGGCAAGAGCACAGGATATTCTACTGACATGCATTTTGTTGTTAAGATTGCCTAAGATTTCATTTGTATGGTTACATCCAGTACGTAGAATACTAATTTTGGTTAGTGGGTATGGCAATATATTGATATCAACATGTACTTCACCATAAACATTTTACAGGATGCATGGGATTTAACCCTTAAAGATGAAAATTAACCTGAATTATACTTAAATGTGCAGCTTGTACTATGCAGTAAACACACTCGTCTCATTTTTAAAATCCAGTCAGTTAATGATGTATAGGGAAATAATGACTGTTCTGTGATCCTGAAAAACACAGAAATACTCTCTGTGGGCAGAATGTAGAATCTTGATTTCAGGCTTCCGCCGCGATGTTGATGTAATCTGTGGTCTTTTGGGTGATTACACAGCGTCGTGTGGTAATTATTTACCGACGTTTCGGGACAACGTGTCGGTCCCATCTTCACGGGTCGAGATCCAAGAAGGAAAGGATCTCGACCCGTGAAGATGGGACCGACACGTTGTCCCGAAACGTCGGTAAATAATTACCACACGACGTCATGTAATCACCCAAAAGACCACAGATTACAGAATGTTTGAATGTCAGACCTAGTGGTACATACAGTAATGGCTAGAATTTGAAGGGTTAAATTAGTCATGAGAATTGAGTACATAATATTCAAACCAAGAACTTATTCTCAACAGGCCTTCCATCCTTCCTGATGCATTTGTGATGACCATGCCAAATGTTAGGTAATTTTTTCTTTCATATCCATAGAAAAGTGTATATGGTAAAACAGAATTATAGGCCAATATGTATATTTAAATTTGTTACTGTTTACAGATCATATGCTTGAGGAACCAAAAACATTTCTCACTGCATATGAAAAAGTTTTGCAAAGTGTGTAATGGGGCTATCGAGACTGGAAGTCAACCTCAGGCGACTACTATGTCAGTGTGAAAATATGGCTAAAGAGGACCTTGAGAAGGACTGGAGATTAGATAAGGTACAGATTTTTATATAACTTAAAATAAGCCATATTTAACACAGTCAGCCTCTGGCCCAATTCTGACTTTATATTGTACAGTACCTTTCCTGCCTTTATTCAGATCAATTCTTATTTACATTTACGTTTTACATTTTATTAATATTCCGTAGATCCATACAAGGTATAACCTTTGGATGTAGAACATCTCATTTAAAAAGGTCAATAATAAGAAATAGTACTAGCTCTATACAATACAATATGGAGCCAGTCAAAGAAGGTACATCTTACAACCATATATCATTTGATCAGTTCCATAGAACCATACATAGGTCATACATTGGGTTATTACATTACAGCAATAAAATACAAGAAGTAAAAATAGAGGACATCCATGCTTCATTGTATAATAGATCAAGGATAAAATGAAATAAATATAACCTCAATAATACGGAACAAACAACACACAACGTACACATAATACAAACCAGAACAACACCACTTCACAATAATACTCAAAAGAACAATATACAAACAATCAACCATAATGAAGTGCAAGTCAAATACATCGACTATTAAAATCAAAACCACAATATATGGAAATTAATATGTGACATGTATATAATAACATCCTTTACATAAATCATATGTTGAAACAATGTATATTTATAATATAAGTTAATACATAAACCATAGTCTTTAGCTTTGTCTCTTAAAAAAGTCATCCACAGTATAAAATATATGAGTTAGTAGAACATTTTTCAGGGCAACCTTAAAACTCTTCACGTCATTAGACAAATCTTTAATAGATGAAGATCTATTGATGGGATAGCACAGTTTGTGGACTACAGGCTGCGTGGATGACCAATGAATTGAGGTTTGATTCCTGGCAGGGGCAAGAGATTTTTTTTCTTCTCCAAACCCACCAGACTGGCTCTGGTGCTCACCCAGTTTCCTATTAAGTGGGTACTGGGGGCTATTTTGCAAGGGGTGAAGTGGCTAGGGTGTGAAACTGACCACTTACCTCTGTTTAGTGCCAAGGTCAAGAATGCATGGAGTTATACTGCCACTCCCTCACATGCCTTCATGATGTGGTGCTTAATGAAGCACAGGGACAGCTTTACCTCTTTTACCTTCAGATACAGTCTCAATACTTTTTCATTAGTCCTTGCATGAATTTTGTTCTAGGAGAGCTAAATATGTTTTAAAGGTAGTAACAATTGGGCAAATGTAATTGCAAATATGTAGACTGTGAGTTTGAGTGTGAATACTTGAAAGGAAATTCTTTTATTCATTGAATTATCTGGTGCTTCCAAATGACCATATTATTTGACTGCCTTGATATGCATTTTATTTTTCTTCCAGTACATTGGTGCCCTTGATGAAATGGTAATAAACCTTCAGAAACTTTCAGAGTAAGTTGAACTGTTATGAATTTTCTTATGTATGTGTCTTTTCACAAGTACACATTCCAGCCCCATACATGTCATCATGTCATACTTCTTGCCCTCTCTCTGTGTAAACATGACTGGGTTGAAGCAAGTTGCCTGCTTCTCTGGCTCTTCCATTATCCAGTAGGGGCACAATAAACAGATTTTCATGCCATGTCACATTTGAAAGAGTTATTTCTTTCTAATTTATAACTGTCCAGAATGCTTACTTGGTATGTGACAAAGAAAAATAAGTATGGTACCTTAATAATGTCTGTCAACAGCAGGAGTCTTGTTATATCACTGCTGGCATATTTCTTTGAGTATCAAATTCACTTCATACATTGATCATGTACATTATTGAGACTGTGCTGTGTGTCATTCAAAGCATGTGAGCTGATATGTGAACATCAGTACTTCAAGAGGTGTGATCTTTTCTAAAAGCTGGATGCTGTCTAGTGTAGCTTGGCGGGCAGCTACTGCCAGAAAAATGTATTCGTGCTTCCTTATCAAAGGTGCTTCGTCAAGTAACAATTAGGAAAGTTCCTTACCTAATGTGTAAATTGTTTTCAGTATGAAATTTCAATGATTTTACCAGTTTTCTGAGTTTCCATACCTGCGGTGTAAACATGTACTGGAAATTCTTGTAATATTACAGATTTCATATATTGAAAATTAAATGTATGTTTATGTCTGTCTTACAGCAAACCTAGCAAGGATACCATGGCTGAATATGTTAGAAGAATCATGTTTTTGAAGGGAATAATTGAGACACACAAATTGGTGAGTCAGCTGTGCCATATTTGTGTGTAAAAGTACTTCATACACCACATGGTAACTTCTTTTCTTCAGCAACAGCTACGTAATTTTGATCATGGATAAGTAGATTTGGTCCAGCTCCACAGTGTTTTTCATCAGACTATCTTTTCATCAATTTCCAGTGTTTCTAGCTTCAGTGGACTTACACTGCTAGTCTTTGTTTGGGAATCCAGTACTTGTCCACTGTTCATACTTGTCGAATCTAGTCAGGAAACCAACTGCCACCAACACCATAATACCTAACCCCTCATGCCACCCTCCACAACATAAGGAAGCAGCCCTCCAAGTACCTCATAAACAGAATAAGGAACTACCCTCTATTCACAGAAGGAAGAGAAAATGAAACAAACAACATCCAGTCATCCTATACAACAATGGATATTGCCACATAACCAGCAAAATGAATAATAATGATAAGAACAAGAAAGAAGAAAACAAGAAAGAGTGGTCCACTTGCACATACATGCGAAAAGAAAACTAACATCATCACAAATCTATTCAAAAACACAAGCATAAGCATATCATTCCAAACCAAAAGTACAATAGGGCAAACTGCTGCAACCAAAGACAATAACACAAAACAGATACACCCGAAGCAGCATTTACCAATCAAAATGCCATAACTGCCCCAAAAAATATGTGGGACACTGAAAGAATGTGC
The DNA here is from genome assembly GCA_021186555.1 of Reticulitermes speratus. NCBI lineage: Eukaryota > Metazoa > Arthropoda > Insecta > Blattodea > Rhinotermitidae > Reticulitermes > Reticulitermes speratus. The sequence continues at coordinate 32,130,891 of JAJKFL010000001.1, read as the reverse complement.
TCATTGAGATTTAAATAACACATAAATTCTATAAAGGACAACAACTGTACCAATCCAAACTATGCTCAACATATGCTGGAAACAAACCATACACGTGGGGCAATAAAAAAGATACAATGGACACAGTACATATCACAAAGGAAAATGTCATAGAGAGATTTCACATCTACAATGTCAGCAGACAAACCCATCGCCTAAACGACAACCACACTGTCACAACAAGCCCAGTTTTCGATATGCTCATTACACAAAACTAAAAATGTTACACATACTTAGCAGAACACCCACAGACCAGGCAACACAATCCAGTACCAACACCGCATCACCAAGAAGCATCTACAAGTATGTAAGTACAAACCTCAACAGAGTAATCCAAGTAGCAATAACCAGGAACATAAATGCCAAGAATGCCACCAAGAACATACACCAGCACCACAAGAACAAGGATAATAAAAACCACAGTACAATAACAATACTGCAAAGCAAAAACCTCCTTACATTTAGAATAACCTGAAGATGACCTATATAGGTCAAAACATGGTTGTAGTAGTGAGACCATTTATTAACTATAATTATTATGTTGATACAAATAGTAATATAATATAGTAAAACATTGTTGTGCAGACAAAACAACCTAATATTTCAATTACTTTTCTCTATATCATGGAATCTTATTACAGTATTTAAAATATCTAATTCCTGTCAAATATCTGTGTTACATTGATGTCTAAGAGTATTCCTGGCTGTTTATTGAAGACACTATATTTCATATCCAGTGTTCAGATTACCTCATTATTTAATTTCATTATCTGTTTTCCACTGTTGACAGTGCCATTTCAAGTTACATTAGTTAGGTGTAGCATACTTATCTCCTCATTTCTTTGAAACTTCTTTATAACTCCTGATTTTGCTTTTGTATAAGATATCTCTGTATGCATTAACACAGACAATGCTACAAGGGCAGCTAAAGCTGTGATGTCTGCGTGTTACATCACATATCGTACATAGACAAACTATTGAAGACCTAAACGATTATGGGCCAGTATGTATGTTTTGACTAATTGTAATGCAGGATCAGCTGTGTACTCTGTCTGTGAGTTTGCCAGTATTCCCATGCTGTCAAATTTGATGATACTTGCAGCTGTTGAAGTTTTGAGTGACATCCTGTTGTAAAAGTTCATTCAGAACTCCCTTTGATGGTGCTGTTTCAGTGAATTACTGAATATGGTTTGGTGCACATAAGTTTACCTGACTGTCAAACTGACATTTGGTAGCAGAACTTGAAGGTTCAATACTTATCATACCAGAGCATATCACTAGGCACAATTCTGAGCCAGTGCCATTCACCTACTACATTCACAAACCATTTTTTAAAGCCCCATCTTACCATCATAGTTCTGCTTTCTTCTTGGTATTCCAAGTGACTGTTTCCCTACCAATATTATGTATGTGTTTCGCATTTACCTCATCTGAGGTACATTTTCAGCCCATCATTATCATAATGCAATATTATGTGTCACCCAAATATAATGTTAGTCCCCATCTTAAATATGTAAATTGCTTCTCTTGTTACAGTATGTTACATGTTAGGGCTGCAGCATCTCTAATAACTTCATGTTTCAATTCTGTGCTGTAATTAAAACATTTCAGTTGCTGGATTTGTAGGTGTTCTTCCTTTATGTATGCAGTAATATGGCATATTTATTAACGTAAATGTGTCTGTATGTTAACCAGACAAATCCTGCAGAAAAAGTTGCTGCAGCACAGCTTCTTTCCCATGGACCAGCAACATCATCAGAAGCAACTACCAAAGAAATCCATCAAACCACTACATCAAAATATACTAAAGAGCTTAGAGACCAGCTATTTCAAAATGAAAAAGGTAAGGCATTATATGAAATGAGAGTTGCAAAATGAAGACATGAATACAAAAAAAGTGCATGGCATAGTAATTTACAATTAAGGCACCAATTGCAGCTGTATTTTCCAGCATACTTATTTAGAAGCATGAGGACAAAGATCAGAGATATCTCATGAAATTAATTCTGATGCATACAATTTTTTAATTATATATAACCACTGTGTGATACATTTTCAATTTTAGGGACTGAAGATCGTGTGAGACAAAGGAAACAAAAGTCTACTGGCGAAGACCTGGATGCATTGCTCAAGTACCACCATTCCATGCAAGAAAAGATTGCAGATGATATGCTGTTACTGACTCGAAACCTCAAGGAGCAGTCCCAGTTAGCAAGCAATATTATTAGAAAGGATACAGAGGCATGTTACTAGGATATGAAGTCTTTATTTCCAGACCATTTCTTTCATCCATCAAAAAAATGCAAGGATTGCCATATAGACAGTTCCTCTGTAATTGAAATTTAAGAGTAAAGTATGAATTTACAATATGTGATATATTATGTTAGTACATTTTGTTAATGGTTAATAAATAAGAATAGTAAGAAATCAGATATCCAAATGTAAATTTACTATTGTCACAGTAATAAACTTCTGGTGGCCTGTATGCCATGTGCTTCTCATTTCACGTCATGTAAGTAAAGAATGGAATGTGAGAAAAATTGCAGGCATAGCTTTTGTTAGTGCTGTGTACATAACTTTAGTTTTATAGTTAATGACTTATAAAGTCAGGCTGAAGATTTTGGCATGTCAAAATCAAGTGTTACTGACAGCCTTTCCATGAGATTTTAAAGGAAAATTTCATATGCCTTTGTTTTAATTAACCTTTATTATACAGCATTTACATTTCATGTGTCAGAAAACTGCCCTGCATAGCAACTATAAGGTGAACTAGCATAAGAAATGAACAAGAGTTCTTATGAAAGTCATCTTCTTAAGTTTCCAGTCTGGTGTGTTGTTGTGATAATGATCTGTGTTGTTTTAGACGGTAGAGAAGTCATCAAACATCGCAGACCGTAATTTCTCAAGCCTGAAAGTGGAATCAGAAAAACTGGAGAAACATAGTCAACGTGCTTGCAAGTGTTGGATATGGGTTATGGTTGCTGTTGTCATAATTATTTTTATCAGTAAGTTGTTAACTGTAGTAAGTATAAAACACAAACCACAGTTCCACTTCAGATTTCATAGGTTATTGCATCTTAACATTTATAAGTCTGCTGTAAAACATGTATTTGAAAATATAATAATGTGCCATTGGAGACTGTAAGAATTTCTGTTTGCTTAACATTATATCTGGACATGTTAGAGAGTTATTAATGGTTGGATCCCTAAATATGATTGTAATTATGTATGTATATTCTTTGTAATTTCAGATATGGTGCTTTTCATGAAAGTTATGAAGAAAAAATCCTGAAGAATACCAGCAGTGTAAACTGAACAGTATTTATTAAAATTGCTTGAGCAACATTTCTATGGTTTGATGATCATATTTATGTAACTACAGTCATTCAGTACTCATATAAAATATTCTGACATACAAAGATGGTACATGCAGAACAGAACACACATTATACTTCCTTGTTTTTGTGAGTGAGTTTTGAGTGACTGTAATTATATATACAGTAATCCTTTAATAACCACTGGGGTTATGTTTGTGAAAGAAATTTTGGGTGGCAAGACCAAGGCCTTAGAGGGAACTGAGAATTAGGGCTACTATAACCACTCTTTACATTCGTCAGAGTCGAAGTAATTTACCTGTTCCTTCACTAAGCACAAAAGTGCCATACGTCTGGGATATTCACTCTTTATTACATTAACTGCTGAAAACCCTATGTCACACAAGATGAAGTAAAGGGAATCAATTTTTATAGCTTTCTCATTTGATCTTTTAACATTAACTCCCATGTCAATAAACAATCAGGAAGGGACATTTTTTAGAAATGTTATTGTAGACAGGTTTCAGAAGAGAAATCAGTTCCTCCTCTTTAGTAGTACTGAAGATACTCCCTTCTAGTTGGGCTTTGAAGGGATCCCTCATTCAATCATTTCCATTTCTAGACCAGGAAATTAATTCCCAGAGTGGGATTTTGGCAAAGAAAGATTACTCCAGTTTCTGTGCAGAAGATTAAATGTCCTTCTGTTTTACCCCCATATTTTATGTATGTTAGTGAGTGTCTTCAGTACTCTCACCTCCTCTATCTGAATGACAGAGGGTTGTTAACCAGATGCTTTTTTAAATTTTCTGCTATGTCTGGTATTTGGCAGGACACAGTGTCCTGGGCAATGGGATGCTTAGACTTGCCCTAGACTACCAGCATTTAGTGGCCATATCAAATTGCTACTGGAAGAATTAAATATTCCCCATTTATGCAGGCCTTTTGCACTGTGCTGTTTTGTAAGAAACTTGTTATGATCCAAGAAGAGCTTCTGAAGGGATCAGAGACATTTACTTTGATACACTGGCATGTGGAGGCTGACTCAGTTAAAGTATTTGTACAGAAACTAGTAAAGGTGAATTTGTCCCTGTACCACGTTAAGTTAATGACCAGTACTGTATTTAACTAGATTTGCTTCCTGCAGCTTAATTTAATCACATTTGCAAGTAAATTATGAGGTTTTGTCTGCCAGGTTGTATGATTGGTTTCTATGTGCCATTTGAATTTGTTTGCTTTCATATGCTCAGCAGAGGATTGTGTGATAGAATTCACTGTGAGATGTTTCTTGCCACTAATACGGACAATTACGTATCTGTGAGATATATAACTCTCTCAGTACTTCCCTGACATAGACTTGCTTTCACTTGTACTTCTGTTGTATCACCTTCCATCTCTCTCTTTAACACCTGGAAGCAATTTTTCAGTTTTTCATTCTAAGTTTAATATAACTGATAAAACTAAAAATATTGAAGATTAACTTTAAGAACTGAATCTTCATTCTCAGACACTCAGTTCAATGTCATGACAATGACAATAACAGTCTTCAGTAACAAATGTTGCATAGCCAATGTGTTGAAGAAGCAGTCGAAAAAGCAGGTACATGAACAACACGTTGTTACTCTGATCATTACAAAACTATTTACTCAGTATTATAATAACAACCAATGAAATGGGTCCATTATTCACATAGGTACATTTTTATGAAACATTTCACAGTGTGGGTACAATGTGGGCAGACAGTTTGAACTGCACTCATGGTACCAGTTGTCTCTCAGGTATTGATAATTGACTTTTGAATATCATCTCCATGTGTATTGTGCTGTTGAAGATGAATGGATGAGTTTTTGCACATTGTTGCCAGTCCCTCTCAGGCTGTATGGTCAGAGCAGGAAAGAAACATAGCTTTATAACCTCTCTTTGCCTCAAAGCTATACATTATTCTGTACAGCCATGACAAAATGAATGAAATTTTGGCAGAGTTATGTATCAGGGATGTAAGATGATATTGCAGGAGTGATTGATATTTTTCAGTATAACTGTTGCATCAGAGTTGCTGAAGTTCAATTCTGGATGTGGGTATGTAATGCAGCCACCTTGACTAGTGCTGTGTGCATTACAAAAATGTCTTGGATGACAAAAACAGGCACCAATGTTGGGTTGTATTTAGAATATCACAGAGTTGTTTGCACTATTTACAAGAACTTCACTCAACTGTATAGGACTCTGACAATGGTATGTGGCTTACTGAAGTGATCTTCTTTCTTTGGAATTTGTCCATTTTCTGACTTTCAATGTAGTACTGCCTTTTGGAAGCCAGCTGTTCTTCTATCTTCAGGTAAAGGAAAGCATGTAATCTGGTGGACCCCTTAGAAAGAACTATTCTCAGTCACTGAGAATAGTTCTTTATAAGAGGTCCACCAGATTGGGTACATTGCTTTACCTGAAGATGGAAGAAGAGCTGACTTCCAAAACATAGTACTACATTGAAAGTTAAGATAATGGACAAAGTCCAAGGAAAGATCTGTTCAGTAAGAATTT